>JARKNS010000001.1:126110000-135738983 GCA_029990575.1 Petunia axillaris subsp. axillaris
TATCGAACAAATTAATATTTCAAATATTATTATTTTTAATTCAGTATACCTTTTTGGTATACCGTATACTCTTTTAATATACATTTTTTTTGTGTTTGGATCGAAGTCTGAGTTGCTATCGAACAAACTAATATTTCGAATTTTGTTGTTTTTAATTCAGTATACCTTTATGGTATACTCTTTTGGTATACACATTTTCTTTTTTGTGTTTGGATCGAAGTGTGAGTTGCTATCGAACAAATTAATATTTTGAATTTTGCTGTTATTAATTCAGTATACATTTTTGGTATACTATTTTGTATTTGGATCGAAGTGTGAGTTGCTATCGAACAAATAAATATTCGAAAAGGGTCAAAGATACCCTTAACCTATTAGAAAGGGTTTAAAAATACCCTTCATTAACATTTAGGGCCAGATATGCCCCTGTCATTAACCTTTAGGCCCAAATATACTCTCAACGTTTTATTTAGGCTAAAAAATACTCTAAAAACTAACGAACTTTTAAGAAAAGAAAAAATAATAAAAAAATAAAATAGTAGGGGATATATTTTGCCCATAATATTAACAAAAGATATTTCAAAATTATTACCAATAGTTTACGACAAGTTTTGGTCCTTTTCCGTTTAAAATTATAGATAGATTTGAAAATTAGCTATTGATTTATTATCTATTTAAAATAAGCTTTTGATAAAAAGTATTTACATCTCACCATATATATACACAATATAAAATAAAATTGAGAGTACAACTTAAACAATAACATACACAATATAATCCTACAAGTGGGATTTGGGGAAAGATGTATGTAGACCTTACCCCACCAAAGTGGAGAGACTATTTTTTATAGACCCTCGACTAAAAAAATAACTAGAAGCATATTTGGAATATAAAGTACAACTTAAACACATGTATATTAATGTATAATATCCAGAAATCATAAAAAAAAATATTAACTATATAGTATTGAAAATCATCAATTGATTTTTATGATATGTAGATATTGCATACATTACATATGCACTTAGTTGTACTCTCTATATTATTTTATATTATATATATATATATATATATTTCTGCGAGTAGTAAATACCTTTTGTCAAAAGTTTATTTTAAACAAATGATAAGTCGAGAGCTAATTTTTCAAATTTACCTATAATTTTTAAACTGAAAAGAGCCAAAACTTCTCTTTATCTATTGGAAATGTGTTTGAAAATGCTCGTCTTTAATATTACGGGCAAGAAATATCCCAGACTATTATATTTTCTTAATTATTATTAACTTTTTTAAAAGTCTGTTAGTTTTAAGGGTAATTTTGAGCCTAAATAAAACGTTGAGGGTATATTTGGGTCTAAAAGTTAACGGCAGGGTATAGAGGGTATTTTTAAACCCTTTCTAATAGGTTAAGGATATTTTTGGCCCTTTTCCGGTAAATATTTCAAATTTAGTTATTTTGAATTCAGTATACCTTTTGGTGTACACTTTATTGGTTTGAATTTAGTATACCTTTTTGGTATACCGTATACTCTTTTGATAAATACCTTTACGTTTTAGATCAAAGTGTGAGCTGCTATCCAAAAGATTTCACCGCATGCCCTCCTTAAGGAGTGGTTTTGCAAAATTACCTGCGCTAAGGAATATTTTAGCAAAATACCTTTATTTAATTCGAAGCCAAGACTTCAAGAAATTTTTTTTGTAAGTCTTGGCAATTGGCTATACTTCAAGGGCAAGTGTTGTTTTGCCAATACTTCAAGTTATATCGCGAGAATGCAGGAAAGACTGGAAGGGGTAACTGCCAAGACTTACGACGAAGTGCGGCAAGTGTTGCCTTTTTCCAACACTTGTCATTCAAGTGTTGGAAAATCGAGCAGGGGTCAAAGGAAAGTCTTGCTTTTGCCAAGACTTACGGCCAAGTGCGGCGAGTATTGCCTTTTGCCAATACTTGAAGGGATAAGTGTTGAAAAGTAGAGAAATATAAAGGAAAGTCTAGGCCCCGACCTAAAAACTTGACAGGGGTATTTCCGTCCGGATTTTTTTCATCAAACTTTAATAGGGGTATTTCTGCAAACCATCTGTTAGCGCGGGCAAAAAGGCAAATCATTGCTTCCCGTATCATATTTTTGCAAATCAGCCGTTGCTATCGAACAAATAAATGTTTCTTTATTATTTTGAATTTAGTATACCTTTTTGGTATATTGTATACTGTTTTGATAAACACCTTTATTTTTCAGATCAAAGTGTGAGTTGCTATCGACAAATTAATGTTTTGAATTTTGTTTTTGAAAAAATATATCTTTTTAGTATACCGTATAATACTCTTTTGTTATACCTTTTATTTTTAATGAATATCTTGAATGGTATAATAGAAAGGTCTATAGTATAACCTATTGACATATTACATAAGTAAACATTTCTATTATATATATTTATAGTATACAATATACCTTATTGATATTATAAAGATAAATTAAAAAAAATATACTATATCAGTAATGTCTTTTTACTATTAAAAATATTTTTTTCTGTAAAAAAATGAAAAAAGGTACACTGCATCAGCTATTTTTCATAAATTGTGTACAAAAAAAAAAAAGAAGAAGTAAACTAGCAAATAAAAAATAAAAAGGTACATTGTACCAATTATATTTTGTTATATCATTTTATACAGAAATAGAAAAACTAAAAGAAAGAAAAAAAGTAATACTATATCAATTATTTTTCATCACTTAATATTGAAAAGAAAAAAGAACAAGAAAATGATTAAACAAAAAACATATTAATTAACAAAAAATTAAAGGAAAAGTATATAATGTCTTGATTTCTTTTCATTAGTATTAAAAAAATAAAGACAATGGGAGCAAAAAAAGGGAATGAAAATACATTAAGGAAAAAAAATAAAAAAGAAATATTTTGGAAAATAATAAAATTGAAGTAAAAAGGAAATAGAAAAAAAAAAAAAGAAGAGTGAAAAGGGAAAAAAACATATATAGCCACTAATATAGTATAATAACAATTTACCTAGACTTTACTTAATCTGGCCACTATAATATATTTAAAATATGTATTTTTTTTGTATTTATGGAATATAAATCAGGAATATATTCTTCCTATAAATGAGGAAGTGTGCGTTTTTTAGATGCTAACAGAATACGTTTAAATCTCCCATTAATATAGTAGATAAAAATGTTATCCATTATTCCCTCTAATATATATAATAGTAGCAGCATAAATCTTCTACCAATACAATCAAATTGCAGAAACTTCCTTCTGAAAAAAGAATTCCCAGAAATGGAGCGTATAAATATTATTGTTCAATACGATGGAGTATGGGATGGTGGCAACAAATTCTCCAATTTCAAGTTGTATGGTGTTTTATTATCATTGGATTGCTCATTTGTTAACTTTGTTTCTTAAATCAAAAGGCAAGTTGGGATGGTGACAACAATTGAGGCGCTGGAAATCAGATACCAGTTAAAGGAAGGCTATCAACCATTACAAATATCCAATGATATGAGTCTACAGTTCTTCATCAATCTGGTTAAATCATGTCCTGATATCACTCGGTATCCGCTATGTATCAGATTGGAAAAGCCTCCCAACGCGACTGTTCCGTCGAATAGTCAAGCTATTGTTCCGTCGAATAATCAATATATTGTTCCACTTTGCAGTGATATGAACATGGATGCTGTATATATAGCAAATGGCAGTGATGATGGTAGTGATGACATAACTTTTGATAATATTAAAGTAATAAGTAACCCCTTCCACGAAGAAGTTGTGGTGAATCAAGTTTATGCTGACAATGATACATTAGTGAGCGTCATGAAGAACCTTACACTCAATAAAAATTTCCAATTTCTCGTCGATAGATCGTCATCAACAAGGTGTGTTAATATTAGAATTCAGTAATAGTTACAATGTATATACATATATTCTAATTACATATAATGCAGTTTGTGTTTAATGTCTTGTTTACAATAGATATCATGTTAATACTTGTATATATTTATCTAAAACAGTGTGTATCCTTCAATATGTACACACTGATTTGTGCCGGTAGCCACTGTGGTCGTTGTTTGAAGGCTTTTAGCTTGAATAAGTCGAAAATATTTAAAGTTAGAAAGTTTATCAACACCCATGCTTGCCCGTCTGAGGAGAAGCTTATCTCACAGCGACATGCCTCTTATGATCTTATTGGATCTTTAATCAAAGACAAATTGGATGATCCTAAGACCACTTACATACCTAATGACTGTCACGCCCTAAAAAAAAGTTAACTAACTGCGCTGTTTATTATTTAAAGGCTCGTGACTGGTGTTCAAAAAGGTACAAAATTATTTAGAGAACTCGGAGTCGCCACTTGACATAGTTTAAGGTGTGCCAAGTCACCAAAAAGGTACCTTGGAACACCTCTGACTCATCTAAAGGTCTGCGTTAGAGATTCGGGCAAGGTTCTCAGTTGACTCTCGGGAAGGTATTAGGCACCCTCGAGTCCTGTGCCAAGCACAGTTGCTTTATTGTCGCAATTTTAATTTATTAAATATGGTTGTTATATTAATGCCGTTAATTTGAATTTGATACTTTGATTTAGGGAAATTAAAGTCGTTATTCTTATCCAACCTCACAGAGGACTGGACGAATTTACGCTTTGATTCAGAAAAATTAAAAAATATCATTTCATTTCCAACCTCACGGAGGACTGGTTTATTTCAACATAATTCAACTAACTTCAAAAAATATAATTGACTTAAAGTGGGCTTATCTTTGAAAAAAGAAAAGCTTAACAAACTGCCATTCGTTTAACAAAAGAGGCGGGCTGAATTATTTGCGAAAACCGGGCCGTTTTAAAATCCGTTTGCAAAAAACTAGTCACCTTCATTCCTATATTCCAAATAAGTTGTTTTGAAGTAAAGAGGTGGCCAAATTTCAAATTAGACGTCCTAGTCATTGCCTATTCGTCCAGATTTTTTTAAAGATATTACACCTCGTGACCATATTTGCAGAAATATTCCGGCTTAAAAATGTGCTACATTTTTTTTTTTTTTTTTTGCAAAAATAAAGTCCGCCTTTGTTAATTTCAAATTGTCGTTCACTTTCCTTCCATTTTATTCAAACGTACCAAGAGCAACCTTTATAGATATTGTAAACACGCTCACAAGTACTAGTAGTCTTTCTATTTTAGCACAAGTACAAATTTTGAAGAGTTCTAACACAATAAGCAAAGTTCAAGACTTAAAACATACTAGTTTCATTTCATCTTTACTCATGCCAAACAACTCAAAATAAATACAAAGGTTAAACTTTGTGTTTACCTATATAACGAGACCTTAGAACACTGCAATGAACATCCCACAAAGCTTAAAACCAAAGCAAGCGAACACAGCAAGGTCACCAAAATTCAACAACTAAACAGCCTTTTTAAACCCTTAAAACTTAAGATTTATACCCCAAAAGTCTCTTGGTATGAAGGCTTTTGGTTCTAAATCTTTTCTTCCCACTTATTATTTTTTTTTCTCAAGTATTTGCTCTCAATTCATGTGTTTTTTCAGCTGGTTCCCCCTCTTTTTTTAGTAAGTCGTTGTTAAATGAAGGGTAAAGACCCTCTTATATAGCTGAAAAATTGAGGGCCAAAAAGGTGGAGTGTAGACTTATACAAAAGTACAAGCCCACACCCCTATACTTGAGTATTTTTCAGAAAAAGTACAGCAGCCCTATGACATCTTTTCAGCCACCCTATGCTGTCCCAAAAGCTGAACAAAGCTGTCCTATTGAGAGGACAACCTCATGGGCTTGGACTATTGACTTTTGGGCCTATTGGGCCGACAACAAAACATGAGACTAACTTTAAACACAAAAATACAGATCTGAAATTTACTAAAATCAGCCCCCAAACACTAAATTAAAACAACTTAAATGAGCCAAATCAAATCCCAGTGACTTAGGCTCCAAAACATGCTTGAAAATATTGAAGTAAGGCAATTAAAATACTTCACATTAAACTAGAAACGAGTCAAACATATGAACATAAGAATCTTAATCCTATCCCTAGGCTAAACATACGGATTGAACAAATAGGACTATGGAAAGGAGGTGAAAATTTACATGTTGGTCAAACGAACGTTGCCACCAAGGCATAGCTTGTTGCCATCATGAAACAATTAGAGACAAATCACCCCCAAAACATGCTTTATCATTAAATCACCAACGTATGAAAGCCAAACAGCCATATCCCCATCATCTTCATCACAAAAATTCATTAGCATAGCAGCCCCAAAGACCACACAACGGAGGAGCCAAAAATCACCAGAGTTGAGTGTTACCCGAAATTAAAAAATGCAGATCTGCGCCAAACGGTAAGGATTTCGGGAAAAATAACACCAGAAATGGATAGAGGAGCTCGAATGCTTTCCGGAATGGTATGGTTTGTATTTTTCCGACCACCGGAAGGCGGTGGTCCGGTGGCGGAAAGGTGGTGGCAGAGAGGGGTGGCGGGATTTTCTGATGGTGAGGAGAAAAATGGCTAGGGTTTCCCCAAGCCTTGAGCTTTAGAAGGTGTGAGGGAGATAATGAGATAGATTTAAGCTTATATATGTAGGGAATGGGCCAGGTTTGAGTGTGGGCTGGTGGGCCAAATTATTGGGCTGCGATTTTTCTACAAATGGCTACTAAGCTTTTACATCATTTAAAACACACATAGTTAATTACAACTAAAATCACATAATTTACAATAACATCACAATTAAACACATAACAAGTAACCTTTTTTTTAATTTTTTTTATATTTTTCTTCCCAATTTAATGGCACTTTTAGTTTAAAATAAAGACTAAAATTTGGGAAAATTTCAGCTAAAATCCTAAGAATCTAACACGGCTATTTTGAGCAATTTTAAGTATTTTGGTGCCAAAATTAGGTGATTACAGCTGCCCCTCTTTGTTCGGGAACACGAAGAGTTTTCGGACAAAGAAGTAATCGACAACTAATTTTGGCCTTTCGGTTCTAGCCGAGAGCATGCTTTTCAAAACGGTGACCGCACCTTGAGTTTCGGTTCTAAACGAGAACAAGGTTACCTACATATCCCTGGACTAAGGAATCAGGTCAGTGTAGTTCCTCACGTGCGGCAGCTGGGACTACCGCATTCAAACAGACGCTAGACTCTTTTAGACTCACTAAGACAACCCTAGACACTCTAGACTTCTTAAGACAAACTAGAGACTCTTCTAGACACACTTGGGGCTGATACTAGACACTCTTAGGCACACAAAGGCTGTCGTTGCTGATTACTGGTCGCTTGCTGGTGGTCGTTGCTTTACAAGGAATGGAAATACAAGGCAAAAATGGAATTACAACATTGAAAAATGTAAAAGTTACAATTCCTAGACTACTCTTCATGCTTCCCAAGCTGATGAACTGGTCTGAAGCTCCCACCAATCAAGTGGGTTTTGAAAACTTGAAATCGCTCGGGCGGGCTTTAACTTGAAACTTGAAATTGCCGCTCGGGCGGGCTTGAATGTTAAAATTGCTGAAAGTTGAAATTGCCGCTTGGGCGGGCTTTAACTTCAAAGTTGAAATTGCCGCTTTGACAGGCTTTGACTGAAATGCTGAAATTGCCTCTTTGATAGGTTTTGACATGAAGCTGGGAATGGTTGCAATCTTTGAGCGGGACAAACTTGAAAAGAAAGTGGTTGCTATCTTCTAGCGGAACTGACTCGAAAAGGAAATGGGCGCTATCTTTTAGCGGGACTGACTCGAAAAGGAAAAGGGTGCTATCTTTTAGCGGAACTGACACGAAAGGAAATGGGTGCTATCTTTTAGCGAAACTGACTCGAAAAGGAAATGATCGCTATCTTTTAGCGGAAAATGACTTTAAAAGGAAACTGACGCTATTTTGAGCGGGACTGACTCGAAAAGGAAATGGGTGCTATCTTTTAGCGGGACTGACACGAAAAGGAAATGGGTGCTATCTTTTAGCGAAACTGACTCAAAGGGAAAGGGTTGCTATCTTTTAGCAGAAATTGACTCGAAAAGGAAATGGGTGCTATCTTTGAGCGAAACTGACTCGGAAAGGAAATGATCGCTATCTTTTAGCGAAAACTGACTTTAAAAGGAAACTGACGCTATCTTTGAGCGGGACTTACTCGAAAAAGAAATGGGTGCTATCTTTTAGCGGGACTGACACGAAAAGGAAATGGGTGCTATCTTTTAGCGAAACTGACTCAAAAAGGAAATGGTTGCTATCTTTTAGCAGAAATTGACTCGAAAAGGAAATGGGTGCTATCTTTTAGCGAAACTGACATGGAAAGGAAATAACGCTATCTTTGAGCCAGACCGACACGAAAAGGAAATGGGTGCTATCTTTTAGCGGGACTGACTCGAAAAGGAAGTGGGCGCTATCTTTTAGCGAAACTGACTCGAAAAGGAAATGGGTGCTATCTTTTAGCGGGACTGACACGAAAAGGAAATGGGTGCTATCTTTTAGCGAAACTGACTCAAAAAGGAAATGGTTGCTATCTTTTTTGCAGAAATTGACTCGGAAAGGAAATGGGTGCTATCTTTTAGCAGAAATTGACTCGAAAAGGAAATGGGTGCTATCTTTTAGCAGAAATTGACTCGGAAAGGAAACGACCGCTATCTTTTAGCAGATCTTGACTTGGAAAGGAAATGACGCTATCTTTGAGCGAAACTGACTCAAAAAAGAAAACTGACGCTATTTTTTAGCGGAACTGACTCGAAAAGGAAACTGACACTATCTTTGAGCAAAACTGACTTGGAAGGGAAACTTCTGGATTATCTTGGGGAAGTATGATATTGTGGTTTACATCTTCCTGGTGAGTTATGTCCTCTCTGTTTACCCGCTCATGATTAGCCCATGTCTTGAAGCTGTACAGTCCACACATTTTTCACATGTGGCTTTGATTTGAAAGCTGCAAACTCTAACCTATTATCTTAATGGGGTCTTGTCTGGAGATTTGAAAACCTTAGCCATTTTTCAAAGATGGGATTTTGTCTGAAACTCAGAACAAATGCTCCCGATTCATGTGATCCTTGATCTTTCTGACAATGTAGCGAATATCACAATGGCTTTCTTCATCATGACTATACAGACCCTGAATCATGTCCTCGCAAAATAAACTTGGGGTTCTTGTTCAAACAATATCTTGATATTGTTGATGTATTTTTGATCCACCCCAAAGTCCACCAATGCCAAATAGTTTCTCCCAATCTTTAGTCACTCCTTGGTAGAAACAGCATGTCGTTCCATGGTGACTTTCCTGGTACAATCTTGGTGTGTGTCATCCTCATACGAGGTGCGGCACGAGCTTCCATTGCTCATTGTTACCGAACAATGATCTGGTACAACTGAGAAACCTGTAAACAAACTTTGCGAAACTTTCTTTGCTCGTTTCAATGATATCAAAAGAGAGGAGTGACAAAAAAAGTAAAGACAAACTGAAGAAATTCAAATGGGAGACATCGAATGAAAGATTTCCCTGAATGATAGGAAGAAAAATTATTTAGGGGTGAAATGACGGGCTCAAGGAACATGACATACATCTTGGAATAAAGTCTTGACCTTTTCAACACGATCTATCCTTGATTTTACCCCAGTTCGACAATATAGAGGCAATTGCTTGCTTGGTCCAATCATGATGAGAAACCGGACATCCCTCATTCGACTAGTGGTGCCCTTTCGGGTTTTCACCAACTAGCCGCTCTCTTTGTTCTTTTTCCTCACAATGGTCTGTGGCGCCCTTTCAGGTTTTGACCAACATGATTCATTTTCTTCTCTTTTTTTTTCTTTTTTTTTTGTTCATTTGTTTCCATTTTTTTTATTTCCATTCGACCTCTTATCCCCTTTCGGTCGATCTCATCTTTCTCCTCTTACTTTTTGAGCCAATCTGCCATCCCTTATTTTGACTTCTCACAGAAGTTTCTGTCCTAATGGCGATTGTACTCCCATCTCTTGATTGCGATGATCAAAATAAACTTCGACTTTCCCAAACAAACTCATGTTTTGATTGTACTTCAATGCGCTACATTCTCAAAGATCGGTCAAAAAGGTCTTTATTTGGACCATAATATGGGATTTGGTTAGGCTAGGAAGAAAAGTATTTAGCATCAAAGCTTAAAAAAACATCTCATGAGACGGCTAGATGAACATTACAAATTTTGAAATCACCGCTTTTGAAAAATAAACCCTCTTTTCTTTTCTTTTCTTTTTTTCTTTTTCCCCCAGTTTAAGCAAATTGGGGGATTTCCCTTTTTTATTCTCTCTTTTCTTTTAGGGTTTTCTTTTGCTCTTTGTTTTGAAAAGCGGTATAAAAGCATCTCATGAAATGACTTGGTGAATAATACAACCTTTGGAATCATTTTTCTTCTAAGATAACATTAAACTTTAGCCTCAGTTTAGTGAAAATTGAGGAATTTCTTTTGAATTTTCTCTGATATGAAAACATGGGGGATATTGCCCCCGAGATGAACACAAAGAAAGCAAAAGGAATATTGGATTTCTTGCTTTTCTTTAAAAACTTCTGCGGAGCGCTTTGAGTTTCTTTCCCGCTTTGAAACCAGTATGCTAAACATCTCATGAAACATGTGAATGAATGTTACAAAAATAGAAGTTTGTTTTTATTTTATTTATGAAATAAAATAAAAACAAACTTCTGCCCCAGTTTAGCATAAATGGGGATCTAAATTTCTTTTGATGTTGGCCGCAAACTTGGAGGCAAGTTTTGCGTCAATAAAAGAAAACAGGGAAAGAGGAATTTTCTCCTGTTGCGACCGCACCCGAATGGTTGCCTACGTATCCTTTTGAGAGGAATCAGGTCAAACGTAGCTCTAGCAACTTAATGCTAGCTTTTGTGTTGTTGTTTTCTGATTTTCTGTTTTTTTTTTTTTTTTTCTTTCTTTCTTTCCTTTCCCTGGTATAATAACATTTATTTCAAAGGAGGGTAGCCGAAAGGAAAAATACACAAAGCTCAAAGACTATTAAATTGGTAAAATATTTGGGTAGTAGAAAACGAAAGTCGTTCGTCATCCCGGCCCGAGAATGCCTCGCACAGATATACAACAAAATAAGTCAACCTAAAGTCACACGTAGAGACGGGACTTAATCACTCCGTATCCTTGGTTTTCGCTTCAAACAGTGATCTTGAAAATTACACTTGAAACTTCGACCAAGATGGTTATGCACCATTTTCAACTCTTTGCATAATTCCTTTATCACAGTCATCTTCGCCGTCCAGTTAGTTCTTAGGCTTGATATTAGACCATGTGTTTAGATCAAGACGCAAATTCCACACATATGTCATGTTACTAAAGCTGGCAAGAATAAAACTTCAAAAAACTAAAAGGATAAAAACAAGGAACAAAAAAGACAAAATATTTGAGACAAGGAATGGATCTCGCTTTTTATTGAATTAAAGACATGAGGGTTTGAACATCAAAATAAGCAAAATAATGCACTTGGATTACAACCCTGAAATAACCAAGTGCACAGAAAGTTCGACAAAATAAGTTGACAAGTGCTTCTCAATTGTTCATTTTCATATCATGTCCAATGCACTGCTCTCATGCCCTGTCGAAGCCGTCATTAGATTGTACCATGTTATTTCCGCTGGCGTGCTTCAAACTTGACAACATCTTCTTCTTTGCTTCAACTTTTTGAAATACCATCAAGGTAGACATGTCTTCTTTGGAAAAAATGAATGACTGTGGAAGACAGTGAATTGGCTCAACGACTACATCTTGCATTGCTGCATGGACAGTTGATTTATTTGGCCTATCGATCGATACAACAATAGATGAGTCATGGCGTCTGATGTTTTTGGAAGGACCAACTGCCACAATCTGCTTGGCGCCATTCCTTTTCATGTCTTCTTCTATGCACAATGTCCCAATCATATGCATGTCCTTTTGAACATCATGAACCGACAAAGAATTTTGGTTCACATTTGGTGTTTCATCCCACACGACTTTTATCTGATTGTTGTCTATCATTGCCTGGATTGCCCTTTTGAGTTCCCAGCAAGATTCCGTGTCATGTCCAGGTGCTCCAGAATGAAACGCACAATGGCGTGAATGATCAACTCTTCCATTAGGGTTCACTTTTCCCGGGATTGGTTTCAACAGATTGACTTGTTGCAACTTTTCAAACAAATTAGTGTAAGTTTCCCCCAATGGGGTGAACTTAGTCTCTCCCCTCCGTCGCAACTTTTTGTGACTTGTGCTTGGACAGGAACACGGATTCTTTCGTTTTTGGTTGGGAAAGTCAGGCGAAGCTTGGAAATGGTTGTGTGGGGTGTTATATGTGGCTTGTGGGGTTGGTGCGCGCCATTGCGGATAGGAAAATATCGGAGCATATGGCTGCACTTTATGGAGTGGAGGAGCGGAGTAATTTTGATTATCTGGGGAGTAATGCTGCTGATGATGCTTTTGTGGAGTTCGGGAGTATGACAGAGGTTGTTTGAGTTCTCTCTTGTTCCACTTTCTAGGATCCCACTTCTTTTCTATTTCATTGCAAAGACTCTCTGACCTAGCTCAGACAGTGAATTGTGGAGCGGAGGCCGATGGTGGAGCAAATGGAGGTGGCGGTGCCAGATGACACATTGTGGAGGATCCCGCCACTTTTGCGTCACTGTTGTAGTAAGGAAAGTCGGGAGAATATTGAGGGTCCTCAACTGTAGTAGGCAGACCATGTGCTTGATGCACGATGGTCGGTGCAATTCCTGAGAGATTAGATGGCACGGGAGGAGGTGCATGTCCCATGCTAATAGCATGATACAGTTCAACCACCAACTCTTTCATATTTTTGGCCTCTCTTGTAAACCTCTCATTCTGCTCAAACACCAACTTTTTCAGATTCTTGACTTGTTCAGTCAACCTCTCATTCATCTCAATCAAATGCTCGTAATCTTCGAACTCAGAATATCCACCTTCAAACGTCATGATCATGGGTCCCATTGATCTTGTTCTGTACGTGTGATATGATGCCAGAATTTTCTCTCAAGTTACCGCAGAACCCCAAACACTATGACAAACAGATCGGGTTAGCACAAAAAATGCACACTGGCAAACCTAAGGTTGTTATGCGTCATCCCGAAAAGGTTCACGGTATAAGCCGCGTGTACCGATTGTATCCCCGAAATATGTCGCGTTAGACAAAACCATGACGCAAATCAAAGCGACACGTAATTCCCGAACAAGGATAAACTTGAATTTTTTATTTTTTTATTTTTTTTTACCTTTTTTTTTTTTTGACTCAACAAACTTAATTTAGACAAACGACACAAGACAGACTCAAAATAAATTGCTTGACATGATGCACGAGTCAAAAGATATATATAAACTGACATGATAATAGGTGGGTCCACCCGGACGGTGAAAATAATGAGACTTGACATTTGAGCGGAGTCAGATTATTCCACGAGGATCGACGCAAATACAACTTAGCTAATTGCAATTTATCGTCTGCACCCTCACTTGACCTTAGACAAAACAAAAGGAAGCAGACCCTAAACAACAACAATTTTTCTCTCTTTTGTTTTGTTTTTTTTTTTTTTAATGAAAAACCAAGACTTAACCGAAGACACGAACATAACTTAAGAACGGATTATGAATCAAACCTTTTATTTTTATCCGAAAACTGACTCCAAAATCGGACATTACGACAATGTAAAGATGAGCATAAAAACTTGATTTTTGAAACAAACTCTTCGATTTAATTTGAAAATGAATCTTTGAGTATTTACAAAATCTGGCCATTATGACGACACAAAGACACAAAATATTACACGAATTAGAAGCAAAATTGGTTTACAAAATTGGCCATTATGACGGCATAAAACCCCGATGAATTAATTTTTCTAATACTTTAGATCAAATCCGGACACAAAATTAGACTCTAAAAGTTCTTGAAAAAAAAAAAAAAAAATCGCCATCATAACGGCGTAAAATGACAACTAAAGATATTTTAAGACACGAGACTAAACCCATTTTTCATTTTTCTCTCTTTTTTTTTTTTTTCAAAATTTAACACCCATCCCCGGTGATCGGTCAGCATAACAACCCTCTTTCTACAACAAATGCAACACATAAGATGTCAATAATGTGTTTTATAGGGACACGAGCCCATCTTGACACAAAAAGGGTCAGCCTAGACAAGTGCGATACCAGTGTACTGCACCTCATTAAGTCAAATATGATGCATATAATTGGGCCTAAAGGTTTAACTCTAGGTGACGCAACTGACTCAGTGTCTAGACTGGTTGAAAAAACCCGGTGGACAAACCGGGCGGAAAGCGCATCAGGGCCATCCGGAGACAGTGTGTCCGGCCTAAAACCCCGTCACGCCTTCCTCCTAAATCATGGGCAATTTAGTAAGAAGTCCCAGATGCCACAAGCAATCTGGTAATTGCACGTGTGTGGGTGTTTCAGAAACTCAGAAGGTTGCGGAGGAAGACAGTTTATATACAGTTTCAACAATATCAAAGCAGTAACATTCAACTTTTCATGTGATAAAGGCAAGAATATAACAACCAAATATTTAATAAATTAAAACATGCGACAATCTTATCAAAGCCGGAGATTCTAGTTTTCACTAATTTCTCCAGCGGAGTCGCCAAGCTGTCACGCCCTAAAAAAAAGTTAACTAACTGCGCTGTTTATTATTTAAAGGCTCGTGACTGGTGTTCAAAAAGGTACAAAATTATTTAGAGAACTCGGAGTCGCCACTTGACATAGTTTAAGGTGTGCCAAGTCACCAAAAAGGTACCTTGGAACACCTCTGACTCATCTAAAGGTCTGCGTTAGAGATTCGGGCAAGGTTCTCAGTTGACTCTCGGGAAGGTATTAGGCACCCTCGAGTCCTGTGCCAAGCACAGTTGCTTTATTGTCGCAATTTTAATTTATTAAATATGGTTGTTATATTAGTGCCGTTAATTTGAATTTGATACTTTGATTTAGGGAAATTAAAGTCGTTATTCTTATCCAACCTCACAGAGGACTGGACGAATTTACGCTTTGATTCAGAAAAATTAAAAAATATCATTTCATTTCCAACCTCACGGAGGACTGGTTTATTTCAACATAATTCAACTAACTTCAAAAAATATAATTGACTTAAAGTGGGCTTATCTTTGAAAAAAGAAAAGCTTAACAAACTGCCATTCGTTTAACAAAAGAGGCGGGCTGAATTATTTGCGAAAACCGGGCCGTTTTAAAATCAGTTTGCAAAAAACTAGTCACCTTCATTCCTATATTCCAAATAAGTTGTTTTGAAGTAAAGGGGTGGCCAAATTTCAAATTAGACGTCCTAGTCATTGCCTATTCGTCCAGATTTTTTTAAAGATATTACACCTCGTGACCATATTTGCAGAAATATTCCGGCTTAAAAATGTGCTACATTTTTTTTTTTTTTTTTTGCAAAAATAAAGTCCGCCTTTGTTAATTTCAAATTGTCGTTCACTTTCCTTCCATTTTATTCAAACGTACCAAGAGCAACCTTTATAGATATTGTAAACACGCTCACAAGTACTAGTAGTCTTTCTATTTTAGCACAAGAACAAATTTTGAAGAGTTCTAACACAATAAGCAAAGTTCAAGACTTAAAACATACTAGTTTCATTTCATCTTTACTCATGCCAAACAACTCAAAATAAATACAAAGGTTAAACTTTGTGTTTACCTATATAACGAGACCTTAGAACACTGCAATGAACATCCCACAAAGCTTAAAACCAAAGCAAGCGAACACAGCAAGGTCACCAAAATTCAACAACTAAACAGCCTTTTTAAACCCTTAAAACTTAAGATTTATACCCCAAAAGTCTCTTGGTATGAAGGCTTTTGGTTCTAAATCTTTTCTTCCCACTTATTATTTTTTTTCTCAAGTATTTGCTCTCAATTCATGTGTTTTTTCAGCTGGTTCCCCCTCTTTTTTTAGTAAGTCGTTGTTAAATGAAGGGTAAAGACCCTCTTATATAGCTGAAAAATTGAGGGCCAAAAAGGTGGAGTGTAGACTTATACAAAAGTACAAGCCCACACCCCTATACTTGAGTATTTTTCAGAAAAAGTACAGCAGCCCTATGACATCTTTTCAGCCACCCTATGCTGTCCCAAAAGCTGAACAAAGCTGTCCTATTGAGAGGACAACCTCATGGGCTTGGACTATTGACTTTTGGGCCTATTGGGCCGACAACAAAACATGAGACTAACTTTAAACACAAAAATACAGATCTGAAATTTACTAAAATCAGCCCCCAAACACTAAATTAAAACAACTTAAATGAGCCAAATCAAATCCCAGTGACTTAGGCTCCAAAACATGCTTGAAAATATTGAAGTAAGGCAATTAAAATACTTCACATTAAACTAGAAACGAGCCAAACATATGAACATAAGAATCTTAATCCTATCCCTAGGCTAAACATACGGATTGAACAAATAGGACTATGGAAAGGAGGTGAAAATTTACATGTTGGTCAAACGAACGTTGCCACCAAGGCATAGCTTGTTGCCATCATGAAACAATTAGAGACAAATCACCCCCAAAACATGCTTTATCATTAAATCACCAACGTATGAAAGCCAAACAGCCATATCCCCATCATCTTCATCACAAAAATTCATTAGCATAGCAGCCCCAAAGACCACACAACAGAGGAGCCAAAAATCACCAGAGTTGAGTGTTACCCGAAATTAAAAATGCAGATCTGCGCCAAACGGTAAGGATTTCGGGAAAAATAACACCAGAAATGGATAGAGGAGCTCGAAAGCTTTCCGGAATGGTATGGTTTGTATTTTTCCGACCACCGGAAGGCGGTGGTCCGGTGGCGGAAAGGTGGTGGCAGAGAGGGGTGGCGGGATTTTCTGATGGTGAGGAGAAAAATGGCTAGGGTTTCCCCAAGCCTTGAGCTTTAGAAGGTGTGAGGGAGATAATGAGATAGATTTAAGCTTATATATGTAGGGAATGGGCCGGGTTTGAGTGTGGGTTGGTGGGCCAAATTATTGGGCTGCGATTTTTCTACAAATGGCTACTAAACGTTTACTTCATTTAAAACACACATAGCTAATTACAACTAAAATCACATAATTTACAATAACATTACAATTAAACACATAACAAGTAACCTTTTTTTTTAATTTTTTTTTATATTTTTCTTCCCAATTAAATGGCACTTTTAGTTTAAAATAAAGACTAAAATTTGGGAAAATTTCGGCTAAAATCCTAAGAATCTAACACGGCTATTTTGAGCAATTTTAAGTATTTTGGTGCCAAAATTAGGTGATTACAATGATATAATCAGAGACATCAAAAAAGATAACGGTGCGGAGTTAAACTACATGAAGGCATGGCACGCAAAGGAGAAGGCACTTGAAAGAGGAAATCTCGTTAAATCCTATGCAAGGCTACCATGATACCTGTATACACTAAGAGAAAGCAACCCCGGGTCTGTGACTAAACTATATAAAACAACTGACAATCGCTTCATGTATGTTTATGTAGCACTATATGCATCAATCAAGGGTTGGGAACATTGTCGACCAATTGTGGTTGTTGATGGGAGCTTCATAAAATCAACATATGCTGGGACAATGCTTACAGTGTGCACACAGAATGCAGGAGGTTAGTTGTGGACCTATTGAATATTTTTTTGACTCAAATATATAAGTTGATGTAGATTTGTAAAAGTTGGATAAATATTGTTGCAATAGGTTTCTTGGTTTTTAGGTAAGTTAGAAAGTGTCAATTTAACTAAAATGTAGGTGTTGATGTAGTGATAATTATTAATATTACTATAATATCAGAACATAGAATCGATAATATCGCTATAATATAGACGGAAATAGAGACATAGCTATAATATCGATAGACTCATAATTATAGATATAAATATAATATAGTTCCTGGTAATAATGTGTATTAAAATCTCTTTTGTGGCAGTATTTCTAGGCCACATCTTGCCACTCACATATGCAGTAGTTGACTCGGAAAATGATGCAACTTGAGAATGGTTTTTTGAATGTTTCAAGGAGACATATGGAATTTGTGAAGGGCTGTGCATAGTATCTGATAGATGCGAAAGCATATTAAGGGCTGCTGCACTGGTTTATCTGAGCGTACCTCACTGTATATGTATATTTCATTTGTGGAACAATATAAAGGTGAATTAAAGGAAATCAAAATAAAATTGGGGGTGTAATTTTTGCACTTGCAAAGGCGTACACGATTGCCGAATTTGATGTGAATGAAAGAAGTTTAAATAATAGAAAAAAGGGTGAAGGAGTACTTTCTTGATACTGGGTACCACAAGTGGGCTAGAGCACATTCCCTTGCGAATAGAGCACAAATCATGACATCCAATCTTGCAGAGTCATCCAATTATGCAAACAAGCACGCAAGGGAGCTCCCTATAGCACCATTATTGGAGTATATATTCAATATGGTAAGGAGGTGGAATAACGAGAATCGCGCAGAAGCAATAGGGACATATACACATCTGATCAAATACTATAATGAAGATTTGGAACAAACTATGGAAGCATCGCTGTATATGACAGTTCGTGATATGTTCATTTTATGTCATAATATGATTTTTATCGGTCTAATATTGATATTTGTGTTATATGTAGGTGGTATGATCAACTAAATTTATGTACGAAGTATACGAAAAAGGGATAAAACATAAGGTTTGCCTGCAAAATAGCACTTGCTCCTGCAAGAGGTTCCAGATGGACGAGATGCCATGTCCACACGCACAAGCTGTTCTTTAGTACAACAGTGTGTTCTCCTGTGGCTATTTCTCTTCATACTACACAAGAGAGTCGCTCCTTAATGCTTACAGAGAACCAGTTTATCCAATTGAAGATGAAACCATGTGGAACTTTTCAATAGGTGTGTCTGAAGAAGTTGTCCTACCTCCAAAGTGTAGAATTAGAGCAGGCAGGCCACCAAAGAGAAGACACAAGTCATCTTGGGAAAAATATGGAAAAAAGACTAAACTTACTTATGCACGATGTGGAAAACAAGGACATAATAAGAAGACATGCAGAGGTCGTCCGATTAGTTCGTGATTCTGGAGTTCTAAAATTTATGTTATTTTATGAGCTTATTAGATGTGTACTGACTGTTTTAGAAGGAATAAATTAATAATTTAATCCATTTTCCTAGTTTTGCAACCTTAATGTCTATCAAATTTATGCAGTTAAAGCAATTTGAAAGTTAAGCCCCTGATACTTGCTCATACATATCCTAAATGCGGTAAATTAGCTCTTTGTTGCTATAATAAAATTCTAAAAGAATGTTAAATTTGAAAGTCAGTAAGTAATTGAAGGTTGAGTTTGGAGAAAACAACTTAACTTGCTTCATTATTGATTTGCTTATTAGTATCTTACTGTAAGATACAAATTTGAAAATGAAAGGGTAAGCATTTTGCAGTTGGATAATATGAAGTTAGTATTAGATTATTGTAAGATACTCTCCTCTTGGAAATGTTTCTCGGCCTGAAATATTTGCCACCTTGTTTTCTATTTATTCATCTCTACTGTCACTGTGAAGAATTTAAATTCCATGTAATTTCACTCTCTTGGTAACCAAACACCAGAAAATGCGTAAATATTTTCCCGTAAATGACTTCCATCACATCAACACATCCCAGATTTTCCATAACATTATCAGCAGTCAATTTGTGATATTTCAAAGCAATGACAGATTCTTTTTTTGGATAGTTGATGAATGTTTACTGCTATTAGATATTAAGAACTGGTGCACATTCTCATTACCTTTATAGTCCATGACAGAATCCAATTGTTTTCTGTATATTCATGTCTAGTAGATTAGTACATAACTGTGTACTTCTGCTCTCTTAGATATAATGTTATAATCTGAGCACCTCCTATTGACACTAGAAGAGGGGGGAGGGGGGGGATTGAATAGTATCTACCAATTTTTCCTACGAACCAGATTCTTACCGGCAAGAACCTTGTTCTTGAGTCAACAGTCTCCCTCTGCAAACACTACAAAACACACAAAAACAAACTCAAGGAATACGAAATTTTTATGTGGAAAACTCCTTGCTCAAGGGAGAAAAATCACGACCCACACTCTGAGATTTTTGAACCAATTCACTAACACAAAGAGCAAGTTTTAGATTACAAAACTCTGTAACCAAGACATATTCTTCCCTGTTTTGGCTTCGAAAATCCCAGAGTGTGGGTCGTGATTACAAAACTCATTCTTCGAAACTCAAAGTGAGTTTTGTAATCACAAAACTTTGTAACACCCCAACATATTCTTCCCCCTTTTGGCATCATTGAAAAGATTAAAAAAAAACCTGCAAGAACAAGTTAGTACCATCCAGTCTAGAGCACAAGGCAATCAAGTCAACTGAACACATAGGAATAAGGCTAAGGGCCCAAGTAGAGATATATTAAAAACAGACCCAATTCAAGCAAAAGAAATTTAAAACCAGTTATCCAGGGCATAACAACCACACAACCCAAATAAGTACACAACTTTAAAAGATTTTCTTAAGAACACAAATCAAGGAGAGATACATGGGGAGATAAAGGAGGGATTTTGGCAAGGACAGGAAATGAAAGCAGGTAGGACTCAGGTCTTCAAGTTGAAGTGCTTCAATATTCTTGGTATTCTTGGCCCTTTCCATCACAAGCTCGGCCTCATACTTGTGGCACTCGATCTTCAAGCGATCAATTTCTTGATCCTTTAACTCCAGCTTCTTCTGCAATTCAGCATTTTCTGCATTCACTTCCAGAACATGTTGTTCCAACTCCTTCACAGCTGCAATTGCTTCATCTAGTCCAAAGTCCTCACTTTCACCTGCATTGGTCTCTTAGAAGCTCTCTTCTCTTTGAAGAAGTCAATTTTTTAGCACATTTTGACCAAATATCTGATGAATGGTTGGCTTCTTTTCAGCTTCCAAAGGTACCCCAAAGTGCTCTAGAACCTGTTGTAGGATGTAGGAATGCATCAAGGAATGTGGCTTTTGATCAATATCAGCAATCCTTTTTATGTGTCTGATGATCAGACCAGATAGATTGATCCTTATTCCTCTGTCCAGCAGGTCCATGTAAGTCAAGTCAAGTGCACTGGCCTCACCGTTCCTTTCCCCCTAGGCAATATAAGCCTATGAACAAACTCAAAAAGTAACTGATGAGCCGGCTCTATTTCTTTCTTATCAAATTTTCTTTCTTTTCCGAGTTTGGTCTTTTCTGAGAATTTTTTCACCACACTCAGAGGTGTTACTCCATCAGTCCTTTTTGGCCACTTCAGCTTGATGTACCTGCAATAGCCTTCCACAGGAACCTCAAGCATTACTCCTAGCTCTGTCCTTCCAAACTCTATCTCCACCTCTAGCAGCCACTCTACAGTTTGAGTAAAACTTCCTAATCTCCTCAGTGTACAAAAACCTGTCCTTCTTAGCAAAGAGGTTTAACCAGCCTTGATCCTCCACCTTCCTTAGTAGAGGTTTTATGTTATGCTCATGTAGGTCACTCAAGATGCTTCCAGCCAATACTTGGTGCCTTGCAAAGTAGGCTGCTCTGTAAACCTCCTCATCAGTATCTTTCCTCTTCTTCTTGCTTTCTAACTCACTATCTGTATCTGAATCACTGGGCTCAACTAAACATCCTGTCTCATTACTCTACTCCTTAGCCTCAACAATATTTTCTCATTTTTCTTCTCCTGTTTCTCATCACTCACTTTCTTAACTTTCTTTCAAGTTTTTCCACCTTCTCTAACTGCTGCTTCAGAGCAGACCTGGTAGCCACTCTTCTAGGTGCTGTCTGAGCAGCAGCCTTATCATCCTTCCCATTCTCATCCTGAGAGTTCTCATCACTCTCGTCCACTAACCTGCTTTTACATACAACTTTTCCTCCTTTCAGTAACCTTCTCCTCTTATCAGTTTTTGGCTTTGTTTCACTCAGAAATACAACCTCTTCTTCTTCTTCCTCCCCTATCAGCTTCTTATCCTCTTCACCAAACTTTCTTTTCACCCTCTTCTTTTTCTTTTCCTCAACAATTTCCTCAGTTTTTTCACTTTCACCATCTTCATCCTGAATTTTCTCATGTTTTTCTCCTTCACAGTCAGTCCAATCTAGTTCCGCATCCTCAGCCACTATAGGAACTGAGCAAGAGCCAGGTTTTTGGCTCAATTCCTTAGTGGCTTTAACAGAACTTGGTTCAATACCAACTGAACCTTCCAACACACCCTTCACATGAACCTTCTCAACAGGAACAGCCTCCGAACTAGGTTCGTTGACTGGGCCCTTTTGAGACTCAGCAAAATCCTCTTCTCTCAATTTTCCAACAAAATTTCAACTACATTAGCCTCCACTACTTTGTCAGTCACTAAGGGAACATGAAAAACTAATCTTAGGCACAAAGTCCTCCTGCACATCCTGCAAGTTCTCCTCACTAGCATTCCCCCTATCAGAGATACCACAAGGCTCTACTTTTCTACAAGTTCATCTAGTCCTTTAATCAAAGTTTCAATACTCAATTTTCCAGGACTTTTTACAGAGTCTAAAGCAGTAGAATCAGTTAGGATAGAGTCATGCTTTACCTCGACCGATTTTTCATCGGCAACTGGTACTGCCGGCGTAGGAAACGAGGGTCTGGTATCTGGCAACCATCTTCTTGAAGCCCTTCTTTCCTGCTCATTTGAGGAATTTTACCCTAGCTTTGACGATTCTTTCGGCGAGAGTAGAGGCAGGAGGTTTGGGAGTGGATTCTTTAGAAGTGTGGGTCTCTGAGGTCTTAGCCGGAGAGCGGATGATAATTGTGCTTGAGACATGGTGATTTTGGTTAGGGTTTCTGAAAAGGAAATTCTTGTTTTGTATTTTATAGAGAGAGAGGGATAGCAGAATAGAGAGAGTTTTTGTAAGTGTATTACTTCCTTTGCCTTTTGGTTTTGAGAGAAAGTAACGGTGAGTTTGGGTTTCTCTAGGGAATAGGTGTAATGATGGTAATGAAAAGAGAAGCAGTTTTTTGAAATTTTGGGAAACCGGGGAAGTGTAGGATTTGACAGTTATTAATACTTACCCAGATAGGACTTCTAGAATAAGTGGGGTCAGTTTGAATCCTATAGAAGTATAACCACAAAAGGAATTGTTCCTATAATTATGGGCGGTTACACAAACATGGAAGGTTTCCTTGATGCACGTTCATCAAACAATCAATTTCAGTTATGACACTTAACATAAATAGCTATGTAGATGTATCTGGACATGGTTCCTCATGCTTGTCCTGGTTCCTTTTATGTACCCTGTATGTTCTTTCATGGGAACACATTAGCATACTCCAATGATACTCAGTTGAACATGTATACTTAAGTAAAGTACATAATTAGACTGAACAGTAACAACTATAGTTACAAACAAGTTAATGAAAATTTAACTAACCAATCCTTGGGGAAAAAATGCTGAGTCACCCGTGTATTTTGGTCATTCCTAACTCCAACCTGTTCCTCTCAAATTGAACTTTGTTTAGTGCTTTGGTGAAGATGTCAGCAACTTTGTCCTCAGTCCTGCAAGAATTCATAGTGATCAGACCATTTTCCATATTATCTCTAAGAAAATGGTGTCTAATATCAATGTGCTCGGTTCTTTTATGTTGGACTGGGTTCTTGGCAATGTTCACTGCACTTGTGTTATCACAGAAAATGGGCACAGCTCCACATTTTATTCCAAAGTCCTCCAAATGCTGTTTGATCCATAACAATTGTGAGCAGCATGATGCAGCTGCTACATACTCTGCTTCTGCAGTAGACAAGGCTACTGAGTTCTTCTTCTTTGTAGCCCAAGAAACTAAGCAATGACCAAGAAAGTGTGCCATCCCTGAAGTGCTCTTCCTGTCCACTAGATGACCTGCATAGTCAGCATCAGCAAAACCATCCCTGAAGTGCTCTTCCTCTCCAACAGATGACCTGCATAGTCAGCATCAGAAAAAACCAATTAGTTCAAAAGTACCTCCCCTAGGGTACCATAGGCATAGATCCTGAGTTCCCTTTAAATATCTCAAGATTCTCTTCACAGCTGTCAAATATGATTCCTTAGGCTTGGACTGAAATCTAGCACACAGTCCTACACTGTAATCAATATCAGGTCGACTAGCTGTGAGATAGAGGAGTGAACCTATGATTCCTCTATATTTTGTCTCATTTGTAGAAGGACCTAGTTCGTCCATGTCCAGCTTGGTTCCTATAGTAATAGGTGTAGACATATCTTTTGCTCCTTCCATGTCGAACTTCTTTAAGAGTTCCTTGACATACTTCTGTTAATGAATCATAGTTCCTTCAGGTGTCTGCTTGATCTGCAATCCTAGGAAGAAATTAAGTTCTCCTATCATGCTCATTTCGAATTCACTACCTATCAGTTCAGCAAATCCCTTGCATAGTTCCTCATCAGTGGCACCAAAAATGATGTCATCAACATATACTTGAACCACCAATAGATCCTTTCCTTTCTTCTTCAAGAACAATGTGTTGTCGATCTTTTCTCTCGAGAAACCATTCTTCAGCAAGAATCCTGACATCCTTTCATACCAGGCTCTAGGGGCTTGCTTCAAACCATAGAGTGCCTTATCAAGTTTGTAAACGTGATTAGAAAATTCACTGTTCACAAAACCTGGTGGTTGTATTACATAAACTTCTTCATTAAGGTACCCATTCAAGAAGGCACTCTTCAGATCCATCTGATACAGTGTAAAGTCCATGTATGTAGCAAAAGCAATCAACATTCTTATGGCTTCCATCTTGGCTACTGGTGCAAAGGTCTCATCATAGTCAATTCCTTCTTCTTGATTGTATCCTTGAACTACCAATCTAGCTTTGTTCCTTGTCACTATACCGTGCTCATCCAATTTGTTACTGAACACCCACTTTGTTCCTATGATTGACATGTCTTTTGGCTTAGGAACCAGATACCAGACTTTGCTTCTTTCAAACTGATGTAGTTCATCCTGCATGGCTAGCACCCAATCTGGGTCTTCCAAGGCTTTTTTTACATTCTTTGGTTCCATGGATGATAGAAAGGCAAAGAATGCAAAAAAGTTTTTCAAGGCGGATCTGGTCATAATTCCAGTATCCAGTTCAGATAACACATTCTCCAGAGGATGGGAATTTTGATGTTTCCATGGTCTAGGCTGTCTATGACGAGAAGAACCTTCAGCAACATCTTGAGTGGGTTCTTCCTGATTAGTTAAATCATCGGCTTCATCTGCTGTTCCCCCTGACATGTTGACTCCTTGTTCTCTTGGAGCTGAATCTTCACTTTCCTCACATGATTCCTCCTTTTCTTCTGGATTTTCAGAGTCAGCTATACCATCATTCCGAATAAGACCAATGGCCTGATCATCTACTTCCTTTTCATCGATCTTCTTATCTGATTCATCAAATACCACATGCATGCTTTCCTCTACTGTTTGTGTTCTTTTGTTGAACACTTTATATGCCTTGCTTTGAGTAGAATACCCAAGGAATATTGCTTCATCACTTCTTGCATCAAATTTCCCCAATAGTTCCTTGCCGTTATTGTGGACGATACATTTACACCCAAAGAGTCTCAGGTGTGCAATATTCGGTGTCTTTCCTCTGACAAGTTCATATGGAGTCTTGTCAAGATTAATTCTTATGGAGCACCTGTTCAGCAAATAACATGTTGTGTTTATTGCTTCAGCCCAGAAGTTCCTTGCAAGACCACTTGATAGCAGCATGGTTCTTGCAATATCCTCCAGAGACCTATTCTTCCTTTCAAATACACCATTTTGCTATGGAGTTCTTGGTGCAGAAAAGTTATGATCAATGCTATGTTTTGCACAATATTCAGAGAATTTTAAGTTTTCGAACTCTGTGTCATGGTCAGATCTGATACTGACTAGTTCCAGGCTCAACCTTTTCTGCACAACTCCAGCCCAATCTTTGAAGCTATCAAAGGCTTCATCTTTGGATGCCAAGAACAGGGTCCATGTATACCTTGAATAATCATCAACAATTAAAAACACGAATCTCTTTCCTCCTCTGCTCCTGACTCTCATGGGTCCACAGAGATCCATATGTATCAATTCCAGTGGCTTTGATGTGCTCACCACCTTTTTGGATTTGAAGGATGATCTCACATCTTTTCCTTTAACACAAGCATCACACATTTTTATGTTTTCAAAATTTCTTATTTGGTAATCCACGAACCAGCTCCTTCGATATCAGCTTGTTGAGCTGTGACAGACTAGCATGTCCCATTCTTTTGTGCCACAGTTGAGAATCACTTTCTTGAATATTCAGGCATGTTAAGTTGATTTCAAGCAATGATTTTAGTGGTGCTTTGTATACATTGTTCACCCTTTTTCCTTCCATAACAATTTCTCCGCTCTGTAGGTTCTTCACAATACACCCTACAGAGGAGAAACTCACTTCATTTCCTCTATCACATAGTTGAGAGATACTCAGCAAGTTGTGTCTGAGACCATCAATACAGTATACATTTTCAAATAAAAACCCGGAGTTCTCCAACTTTTCCAATTCCCACAATCTGACCACTTTTTCCTCCTCCGAAGGCTACACTGCCTCATTGAAATGCTGCGAGTAAGAGAAAATTTCTTCTATATCCTGTCATATGTCTTGAACACCACTGTCAAGAATCCATCTTGGGTTGTTCATTCTCACTCCAGCCTACAAAATAAATCAAGGGTTAGCTTTAGGAACCTAGACAAGCTTGGGTCCCTTCTTATGAGAAAATAGATAAATCAAATCTTTCTTAGCCCATTCAGGTAGAACACTCCTTTTAGTTTTGGTCTTTTCCTTGCTTGCATTTATGTACCTTTGTCTGTAATGTCCAGTTTCACCACAAAATGTACACAACATGTTGCAAGACAAACCCACATATTTTCTTTTAGGATTGTATGGAGGCAGTGGTTTCTTGAATCCTAGCCCTTGTTTACCTTTGTTCTGGTTTTCAAGAACCCAATTCATTGCCTCAGAGGATTTGTTCCATTTTGTTAATCTAGTAAGCTCATAGTCTGATTTTTCAACCTTTTGTCTTAGAGTCCTGTTTTTCTCAGTTTCCTGATACAGGATCTCATTTGTTCTTTTAAGCTCATTTTCACGAAAGGTTTGAACACTAATTACTTGCTTACCATTTACACTCTCCTTCAACTGAGTTCAATTCCAACTCTAATTCTGAGATCTTAGAGTTTGACACAAGAGTCTGCCCTTTCAAAACAGCATTGATTTCTTCCAGCTCAATGTTCTGTTCTTGAAGACTCTTGTGTTTTATTCTAAGAACACTTATGCCATCAGTCAATTTATCTTTCTCATTTTTTACCTTTTCAAAACCCTCAATTAAAGTGGCAGTTATTAGAATCAAGTTTTCAGTAGAGTATGTGTGCAGCTTTTCTTTTAGATCAGAAAGACATACATCTGCTGAATGAGCGGCTTCTTCTCCAACAGTTGCCAAAAGGGCAGAGTCCTTTCTCTGGTCATCTTTAGTGTATATCTCCTTCAGCTTCTCCAAATTTCTTTGGCAGACTTGTATTCAAGTACCTTTGCTAACACATCAGTTGTCAGCCCTTTTCTCAGGTATAACACAGCTTTGGCATTTTCTTGCAACCAGTCTAAGTCTTGAGGATCAGGTTCTTCTACCAACTTTGGAACCAGAACTCCATTTGCTGCTCTCTTGACAGGAACATGAGGTCCTCGTTTTACTATCAACCAGAGACTATAATCCATCGCTTGAAGAAAGACCTTCATTTGTTTCCTCCACCACTTGTAGCTTGTCCCATCAAACACAGGTGACTTTGATGGATCCCTTCCTCATCTGAACTCCCGAGGATCCTCCTCGTCTGAACTTGACAATCCCATCAGTACTGGTGGAGACTCATCCTCAGATTCCTTTTCTTGATCAGATTCACTGTCAGTAGGTCCCCATATAGCATAAAAAGCTTCCTTCCTCTTTCTTCTTTCTGCTCTGAAGTTTGGAGGTCATCTGGATTTTTTATTGTCTTTGTTATTCTCTTTTATTGCCTCTTTCTCCTTCTCCTTTGTAGCTCTATTCTTCATCCACTCGACTTCCCATATTGGACAATCCACAACTGCATGGTCCATCTTGAAACACTTAAAGAATCCTGAGTAATCTTGATTATCAACAATGTTCTTTCTCCCGGAGCTTTCCTTGTTTTTTCGTTTGAATCCTTTGAACTTTCCCAGATTGAAATTCTATCTCAGAGCACTGACCATTCAGCTTCAACTGATTGTAAATCAACATATTCCTCAGCTTCATCAGTTGCTTCAAGTGCACGAGTCTTGTCCTTCTTGGGTACTAATTTAATTTTTGAATCCTTCATCATCTCATGTTTTTTCAAACTTCCAACCAGTTCCTCAAGTTTGATGGATCTGAGAGATTTGGACTCAATGATAGCAGTCATTTTGGGTTCCCAAGAATCAGGCAGAACATTCAGAATCTTATCCACCATCTCTACTTCTGGTAGCTCCATATCCAGAGATCTCATCTCGTTTATGATGATGGTCAGCCTTGTCATCATATCTTGGATTGATTCCTTCTCTCCCATAGTGAACAACTTAAATTTTCTTTTCAGCATTCTTCTCTTAGAGTCCTTCACTTCAGAGGTTCCTTCATGTGTGACTTCCAGGGCAATCCAGAATTCCTTGGCTGTCTTATAAGATGAGACTCTGTTGAACTCCTCTAGACCAAGACCACAAATTACCAAATGTTTGGCTTTGTGATTCTTTTCAATCATCTTAACGTCAACCTCATTGAACTCCTCTTTTAACTTAGGTTCTTCTCGAGCAGCAGCTCCTTCTCCAACTATCTTGGTAGGAATTAAGTTCCCTTCAAATTCTATAAGCCAGAGTTGGTAGTCCTCAGCACAAATGTAGTTTTCCATTCTGTTCTTCCACCAAGCATAGTACTGCCCGTTGAACTATGGGGGCCTCAGAACTGACTGTCCTTCAGTGATAGTAGGTGGTACACTCATGATTTTGATCCTTCTCAAGGTGTTAACCTAGCACGAGAAGACCCGCTCTGATACCACTTGTTATAATCTGAGCACCTCCTATTGATACTAGAAGGCGGGGTTGAATAGTGTCTACCAATTTTTCCTACGATCCAGATTCTTACCGGCAAGAACCTTGTTCTTGAGTCAACAGTTTTCCTCTGCAAACACTACAGCACACACAAAAACAAACTCAAAAGAGAAAAACCACGACCCACACTCTGGGATTTCGAACCAATCCACTAACACAAAGAGCAAGTTTTAGATTACAAAACTCTGTAATCTAGGGGCTACACTCTAGACCCTAATCACTCAACAAAGCTAAACTCTAGCTTTACAAAGTAATCTCTCAAAGGTTCACCTAATACAATTGCTTCTAACATAAACAGATAGGTAACAACAATTATAGTATCAATTTGAGACAACTTCCAAATCAAGAACCTAGACAGAATATTTAGATTTAACTAATTTGACTCCAACAGTTGTCTCCTTCAGTTAAGTCACTTTGAAAGTTGCTGGATTGCCTGTATATGCTCTTAACTCTCTGTTTGTGAATAACTAAGTTTCGGCTGCATCAAGTACTTGCTTTTATATGGGCTTCAGAACCCTAGTTGAGTTCCACAAGGAAACCTTGTAATTATAGCAAGACACGATTTTATGTGATTCTTTCCTTGTTTAGTTCCAACTCTTATTTGTACTTCGAAGACACATCCACAACACAACCTCTTTTACCTGACTAGGATGTATACTCGTACACGCACCACTTTTCCTAGTTCTGCAAGGATTTACAACCTCCAATCTTTTCGATCAGTCGTGCCGCCCTTCTATACAAGAATCAGGTTCTCCTCCAGAACTCCTGGGTTCTTCTTGTTTGTCATACTTCAAAACATTTACCTCAACATATAATACGTTGTTACGTATAACACAAGCTCGTTTCATCACTCGGACAGCCAATGAGTGGTATGTAGAACCTGTTCCGGCTAGCAATTGTGGTGATCAAGCTGAGTTCTCCAGATCTTTCGAAATTCCTAGGCTCAGAGCCTATAAATAATAGGAATAGCCTATTTAATTTCATTACTTGCTGATACTTGCTGATAATTTTCTCATACTTGCTTTTGAATCTTCTTAGTCTGATGTGAGTTTTTTTCCTTACACAGTAGTCTCTAACTTCAAGAGCTTAAGTTTGCGAAACTTCCCACCTTTATATTCCATTGCCTGCCTACTGCAGAGACTTTTTGTGATACCCTATTGGTGTCTGGTATACTGCAGAGATGTCCTTAGAAGCATCTAACATACTCTTGGCCACATCTGATTCCATTTACTAGTTTATCTGCTAAAAATACACATTTGTTCCAGGCATATAGACCACTTGATGCACAAGCCGAATATTGATTGAACTGGCATAAAGGACTGTTGAGTTGAAAAAAGATTGACTGAAAGTGACTGTAAGTATTAGCTTTTACTTCCAGCAATAACAAACAGCTGATAAGACATATCCATATGCGAGAAAAGGGTGTGATGCCATATGATTTCTTGTGCTTGGTAATCAGGACATGATTATTAACAACAGCTCAATTAGAAACAACATGTCCCAGGTGCGATAAATAAATACTGAACCTAATAAATACTAATTTGAACTGGTTGCAATAGTGTTTTTATGCATATGGAAGACTACATGATGCGATGCTAGTGGGATGACACTATTCTCGTAAATATCCAATTTATATAGAAATTACCAAGACATTGTCAAAGAGGGGAAACTTACTAGAAACAATTTTCTGGTGCCTTAATGGAATCACTTCTCAGCGACACAAGACAATGAGATTTTCTAGACAGTGCATTTAGAACGGCAGCAACAAAAGCAAATACCAGCGACACATGCTCGGCCACAACAACAAATTATAAATCACAACATGCTCGTCCCTCCTGCTACTGCACATGGTCAGGTATAGTAACAGTTCTTTTTCACCTTTTGTAAATATCACTTTTATATAGTAGACATACTAGGGAACTATGTTTCTTGAACATATTATATTTGGCTTCAGGAATAGCAATTTCATCTGAAAATGGAGATCTTATTAAAAGAGAAACCAGAATGTTTAAAAATGTACAATAAAAAAGCAATAATCCATAAAATATTAAAGACGTACCACATCCAAAAATCCCTTAAAAGATGAGGCAAACTAGCTCTGCACATAACATAAATTGCACCATATCAGATGCATTATTATGCAAAAGAAAAAAATTAGCAAAGTGTCAAATAGTTAATACTGCGACATTATTCCAAACTCTTTTTTGTTCTATTCTGAATCGCTGCTTGCATTTTGTCGATTTTTCTTTGCTGCATAGTCTACAAAAAAATCCCCATAACGCCTCCTAAACCGACGAAGATCGCATCTCTGACCAGGCATTTCATGTCCATGTATGAAATATTCAGCAACTACAAAAGCCAAAACAACGTAGTCCCTATTCCAACCAAAAAATAAAATATGTATAAGAGCGATTATAAGAAAAATTACATGGATGAGATTCATTCTATAGGTGTCAACTTACTTTGTATGTATTCCACCCATATCTCTTGTATGCAGGACAACAAAGGAATCGGTTTTAGTTTTCTCGCCAAACTGGTAAGATGCGTTGTTAAGATCATCTCTGTTACTGTAAAAACCAATTTCAGAATGAAAAATAGGGATGATGACTCTGTATGGTTCCATAGCTTCTGTAACTCTTGCATCATATGTGTCATTGTCCAGCTTAGAGTCGTAAACATATATGCTTCTGTCCTTGAAGGACAACCTCCCTAAATTCCAATGTCAGTCATCAACAACATTAACGGGGAACAACACATGATCAACTTCATGCCAAAGAACATTGCATCTCATGAAATGACCTTTCACATAGTCTGATATAACATGCGACCCGTCGAATATTTCCGAGCATTTGTTATTATACAAGTACAATTCATAGAACTCGTGGATCATTGAATCAAAGGTTTAATCGGTGGTTGTAAAACTGATAGAAACTTGAGAGTCATATTTTCCGTTTTTCCTCAAGTAGTAGAACAAGACATCAATATGTTGTTGCATCAAACAGAAAATGTTCAAATAATTAGATCTATATAAAGTGTACTCTGAATATTTTTGTTCTATATGCATATAATTATTAGATCGATATTACTTATATACATAACTTCTATACGTATATATATAAAATATAGTTAAGCATATATGGGTATAAGTTAAAACTGGATGTACCGATTCAGTCAAGGGCTTCTCGTCATAGTTGAGCGTATGAAACCATTCTTTTGTGCCCGCTAAATAGACTCCAAGGTCAAACGGTTCGTTCAAGATATTGACAGAGTTGGCATATGGCTCCTTCGTAAAGATTATAAAAATAATATACAACAATTTGTATTCAGAAGTGGAATTATAGAAACTATAAGAAAAAAATAAATAATGAAAAAACGTACATAGTCTTTCTTAATCAACGGTCAATCCATATATTAAACTTTCCCAATAATTCTTTATCAATTGGTTTGCAAATATTGGTAACAAATGGACACTTCATGGAAAAAATTTTCCATGGTGCTACCGTCAGATTCCCCAAAAGTATTTATGAACGGAGACCTCTTAAATAAACTGTCCTTTTTGGGTCGGACAATTTGTCGTGGGGTCTGTTTTATAGGCACAAAAGCCTCATCTTGTTCAGCAATAAATTGACTCTTTTTTCCAATATTCACCCCTTCTATTTCACCTCCAATTTTGTGTTGACTTGCTTGCATCTCGAAAACATCACCATCTTCTTGAAATAGCTGTGATATTCCCAAAGTAAAGTTGGGGAACCAATCTGCCTCTGTAATTACACTCACATACAATATGATCAAATATCAATGGCATATATGAGTAAGTACCACGATACAAACAATATATTATAACAATATTAGGGCACCTAGCATTGAAAAAAATACAGTACTCATATGAATCTGTACAAAAACAACAAGACCAGACTTACCAGCTCTTGTGTGATCCTCATTTTCTTTGGTAGACCTTGTCTCTTTGCGTGCGCTTGTCTTTTCGCGTGCAACACATGTCAGTTTATGGAGTTGCGACTCATTGGTGTTATCATCCCATGGGAAGGCATCCAAATTAACAGGTGATTCATCCTCATGGTCTAAAAAGGACATATCCAACCAAATATGTTTGTTTGATTATATATATACATATAAGTAGATCGATATTAATTATATATATAGCACCGATACATACACACACACACACACACAGAGAGAGACTTAAATATATTTAATATATTTATCCTATACTTTATAGATATTTACGTCGTTAAATTTTACGTAATAAATATCTTTACTCGAATTTTCTACCAACTATTGGCATTATATATTTGTACGATATCAAATAAATATTTGTAATAGTACACAGTAAAGTTACCACTATTTTTTGAAACCATTTTGGAATTGGCCGGCACTTGCTCCTCTACTGGAAGATGGACAACATTGTCAATGTTTGAACCGAACCCCGCAAAACTAAAGTGATCTTCAAAATTATCTTTCTGGTGCTCAACATTAGGCTGTTTAATAATAAGAAAAATAGACGTTTGTAGAAATCAGAGAGTATAATTGGAATTAACAAAAAGATTTGCACAAACCTTGGAATCATAGCTAGCTCCAGACTTCAATTTCATCTCATGCATTTCTTTCAATATGCGTTCAAATGAGAAGACGATATACTCGTTCATGCGATCGATCTTCTTCCTGATATCCGCAACTTCATTCCTAATCTCATGTTGTCCTTGATAGAGCCATTTGATGTCATTGCTCCTATTAACACTTCCAGTTGCTTGGTTAGTAACAATTGAAGGTTGCGCCTTTGAATCAATTTCAGGGATGTTATTTTCCGGAGCGTCTTGAAGATCCACCTCAATGTGATACAAAGTATCTTGTGGAAAATAAATCATCGATCTCTCTAAGTCCGAAGGAAAAATGTTATTTAAGACAATCTACAAGGATATGAACAAAATATATTAGTACTATATCTCTGGTGCTATATAATCTATATATTTAACACAGTTGACACCCTGATGAATATACGATTACCTTGTATCTTGGCAAGCTGAATATACCAGACTGTAGTTCACGAAAGCCTAAATACCTTGTGACTGACCAATTGTGAATACGAGGAATTGTGTGACCAACACGAGTAGCTATTTCACCATGCACTGTGGGGCAACATTCATAAAACCACAACTGTAATGCATACGGAAAACCAGCAAGACGGTACATCTTCCTCTTGACTCGTACCTTATCATGTAGTGACTCTATTATTGTTAAAAAGAGTTTGGTTCCCCATGGGAAAGTTTTCCATTCACCAGAATCGACAAGGTTAAAAACCTCATATGGTATGATGGCTGGGTTGATGGAATCGTTCTTAACTGAAAAGAGGTAGGTATGGATGAAGTATAGAGCCGCTAACTTCATAGCGTCCTCTGCATTATCTCATCTTTGTTCTAGAAAGCAGTCCCCTAATGCACTTTTTGAAATCCTTGAAGTTCCATTTAAATATTTCTAACACAAGACGATTGGGTATTGGGGAAGTATAGTCTTTCAGGTGGTCGACTTCACATCTCAACCCGGTTACAATAGCAAATTCCTGCATACTAAACTTGAGATTTGTATCGTTGATTGATAACCATAGTGCGTCGTCTGAAGGTCCAGCAACCTCTCTCAACAACAACGATACCATCAACTGATTCTAAATCATAAATTTGGGCATATCCAAAAAATGACCAAAACATGTTTTCCTAAACTTCTGGAGTAATCCATCACTTAAACACTCTTTCAGAATCTTGGCGACATGTTCATTGGTATGAACACTGATAGAACGATTCGAGCATTTCTCCTTCGGAACATAAAAATCCCATGTCTACAAAAAACAATAATAAAAAACGACAAGCTGAAAGACTAGATAAAAACCCACATTATAGACATCTAAATACATGTAAAATATAGGGGGTTGGTATATAACAATTCAATAGATAAAATTTGATAAAACAACTCATATGAAAGAAGCATTAAATAATAATCTACCAGCAGTATATAGAACCTGACTTAAATATATAACAAATATGCAGGAAAATCACTTAGTATTTAAATTAAAAATAGAGCAAAATAGCTAGACGTGCAAAGAAAACCAAATATCTTGAAAACAGGCGGGACACGAAAAGAGTTGGAGTCAACTGATATTGCCTTCCCTTTAACTTCTTTTTTCTTGTTGAAATAAGGTTCAACATCAGAAACTTCGTCGTCAACGTATTGGACAAATTTTCCTTTTCCAAGGACATTCTTATTCTTTTTAATAGGGGACCAGCATCGTAATCAACATTTTGTCGAAATTCTCTTTCCCGTCCATTTCAATTTTGCATATTGTCAAAGCTTTGACAGTGTCTTCATAGATCTTACGCTTAATGGTATCAAATTCCCTACCCCTCATCCTTTTGGGAGTTACATGTGACTGAGGATGTCTGGGTCGTCCGAGATCAGGAACAAAGTCTTCGAAATTATCACCACTAATGATATAAAGTTTAGCCATATCAACTTTGAGTCCTTTTTTCAGAAAAATATTCGAGTTCATTGTAGAAAGTGATTTTTGACTATGAGGGAGTTTGTGTAATAGCTGAAAAGATATAGTGAACTGATTGAAAGTTTGGTGCGTGGATTGAAGTTGTGATTTTGCCCATTGAAATAGCAGAGAACTCTTGGTTTACTCCATTAAAAGTGCTAGAAGATAAACATTCTATCCCTTAAGCGTATATTTTGGGATTGAAATCTGTAACTACCGTATTAAAATCAATCCCTATAATTTTGCTTAATTATTCGATGATTTTCTTAATTATCCAATTTTCTTTAAATGAAAAATATATTTTTGAAATATAAAAGATATCAAAATAATATTGAGTGGCTAGGAAAAGAAAAGAATAAGAAAATATGTTTACAAAAAGGGGACAAAGGCTTGTGGTGGTTATATGAGGTAAAAATCTCGAGTGAAAGCGTTGAGGCCTACTGTGCTTAATCATGGAGATAGATATGGGTCTGAAATGAAATGGATATGGTGGGTAATTAATTTAGGATTTTTTACACAAATATACCAATTTGCACCTCTATATTACAATAAAATAACAACATTGTACAAATTACAAGACATAGCAATATTATTCCTAGCAATATTTGGGAGATTTTCAAATTCCCCACACCCAATCAAATGATCCGATCAAATCAAATGCCCCCATCGAAGATTGGCGGATCTCTGTCGGTTTTCTCTCAACCCGCCGGAGCTCCGCCGCCGACTGCCGCCGTTCCGACCACATATATCATCCCCAAACTCCCCTCAACTCCCTCTTTTCATTTTAATCATTAATTTTCTCAAATTCTCAATGATTTGACGTAGATCAGAGGTTCAAAAAAATTGCAAAACTGTAACTCCGGTGACTCTCAACTTTATCCGGCCAAGCCATGCGTTATAGAAGATTGAAGCAGTCGTGGCCACCATGTTTTACTCTTCTCAACCAGTCGGTCAAGGTGTCTTTCCAACTCAGTAATATAGAAGATTGAGTATAATTTCTACTTTACAAATCACAGTTATACATACATTGTGCAAAAAAAAAAATTCTCTGCAATGCTCAAATTTTTACCTTCGTATACAGTTTCTAGTTACTAAAGTTTTGGAAAAACTAAAATAGAGTAATAGAGCACCGTGTACAGTGTACTTTTAAATGAGTGTCAGGTAGAGTGTGTATGTGTCAGCAAATTCAAGAATATATTATGTAATGAAGTTTAGAATTGGCCTTAATTCCGCAACTTTAATTATTGTTCACATACAGTACTACTAGTATTTGACATATTGGGATGTCTGTTCCCACGTCAAGGAAAGTATAATTAAAGCCTTTATTCATATATTTAACTACTTATTTAAAGTTACGATTTTTTCCTAGTAATATTGTTTTGTATTCAGAAATAGTAAAAAACAACTCAAAAACATGATGAAACAATGTTGAAACAGTCTAAAAACAGCTAGATACAATGCATAAACAATCTAAATACAGTTAGATACAATGTAGAAATAATGCAAAAATCCAGAAACAGTTAGATACGGCAAGATACAGCAAAATACGAGGTCGTTGGTAGTTGAGATACAGCGAGATATGAGGTCGTTGGTAGTTGAGATACGAGGTGGTAGGTAGTTGAGGTACGAGGTGGATGGTAGTTGAGATACAACGAGATACGAGGTGCTGAAACAACCTGTAACAGTGAGAAAACAACGCACAAACGGGATGAAATAATGCTGAAACAGTCTAGAAACAGCTAGATACATCTAGAAATAGTTAGATACGGTGCAAAACAACCTGAAACGGTGCAGAAACAGTTAGATATAGTGCTGAAACAACCTGAAACAGCGTAGATACAACAAGATATGGTTAGATACGGAGCAAAAATAGTGTAGATGCAGCGAAACACAATGCTGAAACAGCTAGTGAAAAAGTCTAAAACAAAATGTAAAAAAAAAAAAAATGAAACAACGCAAAAAAGTGAAATAGTTTAGAAACAGTGAGAAACAACGAATAAACATAATGAAACAATGCTGAAATAGTTTAGAAACGATTAGATACAGTCGAGTGCTGAAACAGTCTGAAACGGCGCTGAAATGGTGAAGAAACAGTTAGATATAGTACTGAAACAAGCTAAACCGGTGCAGATAAAGTTAGATACAATGTTGAACACAACTTGAAATGGTGCCGAAATAGTTAGATACAGTATCGAACACAACTTGAAACGGTGCAGAAATAATTAGATACGGTTAGATACGGAGCAAAAATAGTACAGATACATCGCCGAAAGAGTTCGAAATCGCTAGTGAAAAAGTCCGAAACAAAATGTGAAATAATACAAAAAAGGTGAAATAGTTTAGAAACGGTGAGAAACAACGGACAAGCGGGATGCAAAAATCATAAAACAGTTTAGAAATAGCTAGATACAGTCTAGAAATAGCTAGATACGACGCAAAACCACCTGAAATGATGATGAAACAATCTGAAACAGTGCTGATACAGTTTGATACGGAGCAAATATAGTGTAGATACGATGCGATATAATGCTGAAACAGGTTTGAAACAACTAGTGAAAAAATTCGAAATAAAATGTAAAAAATAATATGAAACAACACAAAAAAGGTGAAATAGTTTAGAAACAGTGAGAAACAACGCACAAACGGGATGAAACAAAATGCCAAAACAGTCTAAAAACAGCTAGATACAGTCTAGAAATAGTTAGATATGGTGCAGAACAATACTGATACAATAAGATATGAAAATATTGTTATGTTTGGTAATTAAATTCTAAAAATTGTACTTTTGTGTAAAAATTCCATTAATTTATGCGTATTTACTGTAAAGGTAAAGTTAATGGATATAGATGGGTAATATCTTTGGCTTCAGTAGTTAGTTATGTAAACAGCCCTAAAAATGCAAAAAATTTCACCGTGTGCCCTCCATAAGGAGTGTCTTTATAAAATTACCCGCGCTAAGGAATGTTTTAGAAAAATGCCCTTATTTAGTCCGCAAGCCACTGAAAGTTCAAAAAAATTTTCCTGAATTATTGAATTGAACCTTGAATATTTTTTTTTCGATTTAGAAGTCCCTGGTAAAATTCAGTAGATCGCAAAATATGAAGCTCCCGAAAAAATTTATGAAATTTTCAACTAAACCCAAGGAAACTTTCCCCGAGGTTAGTTCAAATTTTTAGAATTTTTTCCTATGACTAATCTCCAAAAAAGCCCATAATTTACAATTTGGCCATTTTCTAAATATTTATAATTAAGGAAGGTTTCTCTTTGAGCGACCTAAATATTGGCTAGTCTTAAAATTGTCCTTACTAGATCGAATACTGATGGGCCAAAGCTTATTGGGCTATCCGTTAATTCTTGGAAGTTTTTATGTAAAATAGACAGATGTGCATCATAAGAAAATTCTTAGAAAAGTATCCCTCATAAGAAAATGTTGCTGGCAACCTCCAGAGGCAAACTCATAAGGATCATCAGATCTTTGCTAACAGAGAAGGCTGGTGATCCCCAAGAGCTTTCTACGTAGGCCAAGTTTGTATAAGTTTCTTTATGGGGGCCAAATCTCTTATGAGGCGCCATAAGTTTTCTATTTCTTTAAATTACCCTAATTTTTGAGTTTTGAAAAAAGGTGCTTGGTGAAATTGAGTCCGAGTTGTAATTTACACAAATAGGCAAAAAAGTCATAGTCTTAAAATTTTAAGCACTTTAAATGTGGTATATAAAAGTTTAGCACTTTCCGTAGTTAGAAAAATGACATTTCATCCTTTACGTTTAATGAAGCCCGCAATTACAAAAATACCATTATATGTTTTACAATTAATGAAGTCGTAATTACAAAAATGCCATCGTTCCCTACAAAGCAACAAAGAAGGCCAATTCTATGTCTATGTATATATGTTTAGCCTAAACTTGAACAATAGGAAAACAGTTAAATTTGTAATAAAATATTGAAGAAGATAAAAGTAGGGTTAGCCTTGTATTTCTCGAATATTGAAGAACAAAAGTTGGGTTGTAGTCATATTCCAAAATGAGAATTATAATTAGATGATTGAGGTACCTCAATCCTAATTTTAATATAACTCTTTTCGTAGGACCTGAAGTCCATTACATGAGACATTTTCCTAAATGCTACCCCAGATAGGAGTAACATACAGTTAAGGGCGGCTTAGCTGTAGTAGAGCGCCCGTTTGTCATTCACCCATGCGGTAGTTATGGCCAGCACTGATGATGGTGATGTGTACTCCTAAAGTATCTGTAGCATCCGCTGTCTTTGGACCCGTTCTATCTAGGCCACTGTCATTTGAGTTCGTTAATTACAAGTGGCATAATTTACACCGCACACAATATAGTAAACCTAAAATTATCTCCATTTTATAAAGAAATAAGGTAAAATCGGCCTCATTGCATACATCCGCAAAAAAATAACTTCATGTGCTTACATTTAGAAATAACAAAAATGCAGTCGTACTTATTCACAAAATGAACAAAATACTATGTATATTTGCATATAGACTACGCCACTTGTCCTCACTTCATTCATTCACAAAAATACATATAAAATATAAAATCAAGACAATCCGACCATATTTATTCATAAGTTAGACAAAAATATTCTGTCTATTTTATAAGTGAATGGGATCAAATCCTTATCACTTTGCTCATACACAAAATTACAGTATAAAACACAAGTAAGGTTAATTCAACATCATTTATGTATAGTGTGAGTCAAATACTAAATTCGTAACTTTTTTTTACAAAATTGAAGCCACATTCGTCATCAATATCGAATACGGGAAAGCGACTCAAGAATGAGAGATTCAAGCCCTCCTCATCAACAACCACTGATTCGCGCTATCAAATAGGACCTCGCCACCGTAGGAGGGTTGGATTATTAGGAGAAAAGTTGCTGCTAGAGCAGAGTCACTTGCAACAAAGTCGTTGGTTGAAGCAATCGTATCTTCGGCGATCGAAAAGCGCAAAAGTGGTCAAAATGCAGAAGAAGTCAAAAATATGCTCGTGTATTTGAAAAGACAAAAATGCCCTTAGTAAAAGTGCTAAAAAATTCAATAAGAAAGTGATTAGAATTTCAATACCAGGTTCTTAAATGCTCAATTTGCACAAAAAAAAAAATGCATTTTTCAAGCATTACTCATTAAATAGTGCGCTCGCAAAGTTCTAGAGCAATAGCCACAATCTCTCTAGCTCAAGGATTTCCTTAGGGTAAGTTCAAAGTCAGAGAATTCTTCCTTTTGAGTTCAAACTCCAAAACGTTTTCCCTATATGTTTCTAGATTTAGTTAAAAATCGAGAATTTCTTTTGCGATTTTGTATTGGGTAAAAATCGGCTCACTATGAGTCACCTCGACAACATGATCTGATAGCAACTGAGCACGTGATGACAAGCTAGAAACCAAAACTAGTGAGTGGATCGCCGAAGTCAGGCACCGAGGTCATCACCGAGGCGAGCTGTAAGCTGAGCTTCAGTGACATTCACCTCGGTCAAGCAGGAAGGCCCTACCACCGAGGTCACACATTTGAACCTCGGTGAAGCACCTCGGGTCAAGCGGCTTTGCAGCCCACTACTTCAGCCCACTATTTTGCCCATTAACTTCATCCATAAATGCTCCAGACGTGGGTTTAGCAATGAATGAGTCATGGAGAACGTGGAGCAAGCTCTTGTGTCTATAAATAGTAATTAATTTTATATTGTACGCATTCAGAAATATATACAGAAACTCTGGAAAAATTTGTACTCACTATGATATATTGAAATCAAGTTATTTTCTCGTATTTTATGCTTATTCTTAGCATTTTCTTGACTTTGATACGAAGATTTGCTTGTATTCAACCCAAATTCGATTTGTGATCCTAAACAGATTTAGGCCCATACAAATTGGCGCCGTCTGTGGGGATATAAGCAGAAACGCTTTGTTCCAAAGTAAAACATTCTTTTTCATTGAAGCCCATAATCTTACGACGACGATATGGCTGATAACAGCAGAAATCCTATTGATCGCCAGTTAACTCCCGATGGACAGACTGGTATTCAATCAGATCCCACTTCTTCATCTCCAATGACGACCGAAGCTTTTCAAGCTTTTGCTGTTGCTTCGCTAAAAGCTCTTCAAGAGAGACAGGATGAACAAGTTAACATCAACGCCGAATTCCGCGCCTCGTTAGAGGCAAGGAACAGCTCAGCACCGAAGGCACTCAGCCTTCGGTTTCAAATGGAGGCATCCCATCCTTCGTTCCTACGGGCGCGATAATAGGGGGACCTCTAAATGGTGCCACGTCTGGGGGTTTGGGAAATATACCGAGGGAAACGCCACACTTCGGGACGCTTCCCACTGTGGGAGAAACTACATCTTCGGTTGACGTTGAGAGGTTGATCAGAGAAATTGAAGCCCGAGTCGAGGCTCGAGTCGAGGCACGCGTAGAAAAGTGCCTCGAAAGCGTCCCCGGGGTGGCTAAGACCGAAGACGAGCTTGACATAGACCAATATAGGGAGTTTCCATTCAAGTCCGAAGCCGCACCAGCTCCAACTCCCTAAAATTTCAAGCTTCTCTTCCTAAAGAAGTATGATGAGACCACCGATCCCAAGGAATATATAACTGAGTTCATGGCGATGGTAAAGAGCAATGACTTAACGGCAATAGAGCTCGAGTCAATGTTCTTGAAAAAGTTTGGCCAATCCTTGGAGAAAGGAGCGCTGCGTTGGTACATGCGCTTACCAGCGGGGTCGATTTCCACCTGCAAGGAAATGGTTAATGCCTTCGTTAAGGCCCACACCGGAGCACAAAGGATTCTCCAAAGGAAGGAGGATATTTGCAAGGTCAAGCAACGACCCGGTGAACTACTTAAGGACTTTCTTGAGCACTTTCATGCTGAGCGCATGGAGCTACCTCAGATAGATGATACTCTAGCCATCATGGAATTTAAAAAGGGTATTAATATTCGCAACTCCGACGCCGCCGCTGAGTTGCGAAAAGAGCATCAGCAATATCAAGTTCTGAAGTGGGAAGATTTATACAAACGAGCCTACTCCAAGATAAGGCTGGAGGAAGCCGAGTTTAAACACTGAGGTTATAATTACAAGAACCGAGGGGAATCCTCGCATTGCGAGGAAATTCAAAGGGGAGGTACGAGCCATATACCTCCACGAGGCAGCCTGTCCGCCAAAGGTTGGGAAATTCCTTTAGAAACTCGTTTGTGAGCCCGGATGTAAGCAAACGGCTCGGAGGAAAGGTTTACCCTAACTCGAACCAAAGAAACTCCTCAGGCCCGGCTTCGATCTCAAAGAATAAAGAATTACCTCGGATCCATGACTACAACTTTAATATATCGACCTCGGAGCTGGTCAACGTAGTCAAGGGAACTACCGGGGTAAGAATACCCAAAGACATGAGAACTCCATCAGACAAAAGGGATCAGAATTTGCACTGCAAATTCCATGCGGATTACGTCCACCGAACCGAAGACGGCAAAGCACTGCGCCTCAAGGTGGCACATTTGCTGAAGAAGGGTGCGTTGGCCGAATTCCTTACCGACAAAGGAAAAGACAACGACACCAAGAACCGAGGTGATGGACAGCCACCTCGGGCTCCACCTCCTGAGAGAGTTGTAAATGTTATCACTGGGGGGTCAAAAGTGAACGGGGTGAATTTCGCGACTGCAAAGAAATTCGCCAAGCTATCGATCACAATGGAAAAGAGAACTCGAGTGGGAGGCTCGGGTAAAGAAATTTTATTTGATGATAATGATTGTGATGGGATGATGTTCCTTCATCACGATGCCTTGGTCATCATGTTGAGAATCAAAGGCTCGGATATCAAGCGAGTCTTGATTGGCCCCGGTAGCTCGGTCAACATAATTAGCTACAGGGCCATTAAGAAGATGTGGCTTAAAGGGGAAGTCATCCCCAAGGAAACAGTGTTGACTGGCTTCAACAATTCCACAGAGAAGACTTTGGTTGAAATCACACTCAAAATGTTTGCTGAAGGAGTTAGCAAGGAAATGCTATTTCAAGTGTTGCCCGAGGACATAGCATACAATGTGATCCTCGGCAGACCATGGATCCATTCCATGGAGGCTGTCCCATCCACTTTTCATCAAGTGATCAAGTTCCCAACACCTTGGGGGGTTTGATCAATAAAGGTAGAGCAACGAGTAGCAAGAGAGTGCTATTCGGTTGCATTGAAAAGTGGAGTCGCCCCGACTGGGCCAAAACAATAGCAACTAACACAACTGAGGTCAATCGAGAAGGACCTCCGAGGAGAAGTTTAAAAGATCCCGATATTCATTCAAGAGCCTCGGAAACAAAAGGCTGAGGACTAAACTATTGAGGAGTTGGAATCTTTCACCTTATTGAAAGATTTTCCTAAAAGAAACGTATTTGTTGGCTCGGAGTTGGACCCAAAGTCGAAAAAAGCAATCATCGATGTTTTGAAGTCCAACAACGATTGCTTCGCTTGGTCCCATTCAGACATGATTGGCATCGATCCGGAGATCATGACCCACAAGCTGAATGTAGATCCAAAATTCACCCCGTTGAAGCAAAAGAAAAGACCTCGTGTCGGGGTTAAAAAGAAGGCAGTCGAAGATGAAACCAATAAGCTGCAAGAGAACAGTTTCATAAGGGAGGTGAAGTATCCCGAATGGCTGGCTAATGTGGTCATCGTGCCTAAGAAAAACGACAAGTGGAGAATGTGCGTAGACTATACTAATCTAAACAAGGCTTGCCCCAAAGACTCCTACCCATTGCCACAAATAGACAGGTTAATAGACTCCACAGCTGGACACAAATTATTAACCTTCTTGGATGCTTATTTGGGTTACAACCAATCCTCATGGATCCGAAGGACGAAGAGAAAACCTCGTTCATCACTGACCGATGTACTTTTTGCTATAAAGTGATGCCCTTCGATTTGAAAAATGCTGGGGTGACATACCAGAGACTAGTGTGTTGCATGTTCAAGGAGTATATTGGAAAATCTATGGAAGTCTACGTAAATGATATGCTTATCAAGTCAATTCGAATGGAGGATCATCTGAATCATTTGAGGGAAGCTTTTGCTGTTCTGAGGCAATATGGAATGAAATCAAACCTTGAGAAGTATGCCTCAGTGTAGGGTCATGCAAATTCTTGGGATTCACTTTCTCAGAACGAGGAATCGAAGCCAACCCAGATAAGATCAAGGCTACCCAGGAGATCCCCGAAGAGTTGACCGGGGTAAAGGAAGTTCAGCACTTAACTGGCCGAATCGCTGCCTTGAGTCACTTCGTCTCAAGGTCCTCAGAGCGATGCCACAAATTCTTCTCTGTCTTGAGGAAGAACAATCACTTCGAGTGGATACCGGAGTGTAAAGAAGCGTTGAGAGAATTAAAACGCTATCTGGCTAACGTGTCGTTGCTCGCCAAGCCAAAAGATGGTGAAACTTTGCTGGTGTACTTGGCAGTATCCGAGGTGTCAGTCAGCGCTGTGCTGGTTCGGGAAGAAGATGGCAAGCAACAGTCCATCTATTATGTGAGCAAGACACTCCTCGATTCTGAAACCAGGTACCCTCACTTGGAAAAACTAGCACTTGCTTTAATTGTTACTGCTCGAAAACTGCGACCTTATTTCCAATGTCGCCCAATAGCGGTAGTTTCAACTTTCCCCTTGAGAAGTATATTGCATAAACCTGAATTACCGAGGAGGTTATCGAACATGGCAGTAGAATTGAGCGAGTATGACATCACTTATCAACCCCGAACAGCCATAAAATCCCAAGTCTTGGCTGACTTCGTAGCAGATTTTAGTGTTGGGATCCTTCCCGAAGCCAAAAAGGAGAATTCAATGTCGGGACTATGGATACTTTACACCGATGGGGAAACTAATTCAAGGGTTCGAGACTAGGCATCCGTTGAACGCACCCACCTAGGAGAAAATCAGGCACTCCGTTCGGTTAAAAAAGGTAACCAATAATGAGGCCGAATATGAAGCAGCTTTAGCAGGCTTGGAATTAGCTAAGAAAATGAGGGTGGAAAGAATTGAGTTGAGATGCGACTCACAGCTAGTAGTAAACCAAGTGCTCGGTGAATACATGGCTCGGGAGCCCAGAATGCCGCTATTCTTAGACCGAGCACAGAGGATTTTGGCCCAATTCCAAGAATGAAAGATAAAACAAGTGCCTCGAGAGGAAAATACCGAGGCCGATGCCCTAGCGAACTTGGGTTCGGTGGTAGATGAAACACACTCGGGGACTGACTCAGTGATTCGGTTGCACTCTGCGCAAATGAGAGAGATGAAGTTGCAAGTCAATTAGGTGGACCACAAATGGGATTGGCGGAGTAAGTTTATCTCTTACTTCGACTCGGGGACTGTTCCCCAAGATAAGAAAGAAACAAAAGTTAAGGAGCCAAGCGGCTTCGTATCACATGATCGAGGAAAATTTGTATAAGAGATTGTATTGCGGCTCGATGGCCAAGTGTTTGGGTCCGGATGAAGCTAGGTATGTGATGGCTAAAATACACGAAGGCGAGTGTGGCAACCACTCGGGGGGAAAATCTTTGGTGCGCAAAATACTTAGAGCTGGGTACTATTAGCCCACCATTAGCGCAGATGCAAAGGCCTTCGTACAAAAAATGTGATAAGTGTCAACGCCATGCACGAATGATTCATCAACAAGCCGAACCTTTACATTCGGTTGTGTCGCCATGGCCTTTTATAAAATGGGGGATGGATGTTGTTGGTCCCTTGCCGAAGGGAAAAAGTGGTGTTCGGTTCATCCTCGTGTTGACTGATTACTTTACAAAATGGGTGGAAGCAGGAGCTCTCACCGGGGTCAAACAGAAAGAAGTAATCGATTTTATTAGGAAGAACATCATCTACAGGTTTGGTGTTCCCAAGGAAATCGCCTGCGACAATGGTAAACAGTTCATGAGAGCAGTCATCACAGATTTCTTCAAACAATAGGGAATCAAAAGAATTGCTTCGACCCCCTATCATCCAAGTGCCAATGGCCAAGCTGAGTCTTCAAATAGAATAATATTTGAAAACCTCAAGAAAAGGCTCGATGAGAAGAAAGGTCCTTGGCCCGAGGAGTTACCAGGGGTATTGTGGGCCGTGAGAACAACAGAAAAGAACAGCATTGGTGAGACCCCTTTTTCACTTGCCTACGGCATGGATTCTCTCGTCCCCGTGGAAGTGGACGAACCAAGTCTTCGATACACTCACACCACCGAGGACATAAATCAGCAAGCCATGCGCATAGAGTTGGACTTGTTTGAGGAGAAGAGAGAGTTGGCTTTGGTTCGGCTAGTTGAACAAAAGTGGCAGATCGAAGCATATCTCAATAGGAAGGCCGTACTCAGAGATTTTAAAGTTGGCAATTATATGCCGAAGGCTACGAACCAATAAACGAATGAGAAGAACGGAGGAAAACTCGTCGCGAATTGGGAAGTACCTTACAAAGTCAAAGCAATTGTTGGGAAAGGATCTTATCAAATTGAAGATATGCAAGGCGTACCCGAACCTTTAAATTGGAACATCTCCAATTTGAAGCGCTACTACTTCTGAAATCGAGGTAAGTATTTTGATTACTTAAAGTTTACCTTTAGCCTCGAGCCGAAGAATGCTCCTAGAGCCTCGATCAAAATGTAGTAACTTGCTCCTCGTTTCATTTTGCTTGACCTTTTCAGGAAGCGGATAAAACGATTTCCAGTGCTCGGATCTTCATCAAGATTCACACCTGAACACTGGGGGGGAGTAAGAAGCGGGTTGCAACTGAGGTCGACACTGAGTCTCTCAACCGAAGCCTATCTATTCAACAACTGGGGACTGACACCCGAGGAATAGATTAGTACATTGTAATTACGCCCGATAGTGGCATGTCATCAATTGTTTTTACGCCCAAGGTCTACTTCGACTTGGCTTTATGTAAGAAGCCAATTTTGGCTCGTTGATATTATCAATGAAATAAACTCTCTTTGTTTCTATGATCTTGCACTCCGAAGTTGCACTTTAAATGCATCGACTCGAGAATGAGACGTCGTTCTAAGTTTGCATCGGTTTCATTCAATTAAGTCTTGCAAGCAAGTTATCTCTTTTAAGTGTTCGGTTCATGAAAAAACTAACATTTAAGATGTGAAGTACAAAATCATTTCATTGATAGGCCCGAAGGCTGCAAATTTATACATCAAAAGAACCCGAAGGTCCAAAGTATGAACAAAGAAAGAGCCAAAAGGCTTAAACAAAACAAAAATGAAAACAGGAGTCTAAGCCTCGGGGTCATCATCTCCCTCTTCGGAATCCCCCTCGGCATCTTCTTCATCATCACCCTCTCCTTCATCCTCGCTCGAAGCTTCACTAGAGGGAAATTTCTTCTTCTAAATTGAGCTCACCAGCACGACACTGCTTAAGCAGCTTCAGCCGAGACTTGATAACAGCCCATCGCTTATCCAACTCCGCCCTCTTGGCCTTGATCTTAGCCTTGACTTTGTGATCAACAATTTCCTCTCGAAAGGCTTCGACCTCGGCCTCACGAGCTGGAAGTTTGGAGTTCTCACCTTTCAACCTCTGAATATGGAGCACATGATTTCTCAGCTGCTCGTGGTGCTTCTTGGCCATTTTTTTCAAACATGCCCCTAGCATGAGTCAGCTCGGCATTAAGTTTTGCAACTTAGCTTCTAGCCTCGAGCGCTCGACTTTGAAGCCATCACCAAGGGCTTGAATTTTTTCTTCCGAAGCAGCCTCGGCTTCGTGAAAATCGGACTGGGACTTGGACAACTTAGCCTTTAATTCTGCTATTTGTGCATTGAAGCTATCCCTTTGCCTGTCCCAGGCACAGGAAACGTGCAGAACTTCTTCATCCCTCGAGGTCTCAACCTTGATAGCCCTCAATGACAGAACAAAGCTCTGAATGAAGATCAATCAATAAACCATTGTCAACAACTGGCCGAAGTCAAAGGTAAAATTGAAAGACGACGAAACTTACTCTGATAGCATTGGTAGCAATGGTGTTGTATAGCTGACCTTGAGAGAAAGCCTGCACAACTTTGTCTTCCTCTGGGCCAAGCAAATGCGTAAGGCTCAAGATATCACCTCGGTTTCACGCTAACAGGTTCGAAGAAGATGGCACTTCGAGCTTCCGAAAAGACCCCACCAAGGACGAAATTCTCGCGGGCTCAGATTGCGCCCGAACCGCGCCGACTTCAATCTCCCTCTCGATGGCAGCAGACCAAGCTTCCCCGACTTTTGCCTTGCCTTTAGCTTTGGCAACTGCCGCCTCGGAGTCTTGTTCCTGATCCTCAAGGTCCACAACCTCAACTGCTCTTCGAGCTACTAAGTCCTCGGCGGAAACATCATCAGGCTCATCAATCAGCCTTCGGCGCGATTCCGCCACTACTTCGGGCCTAGGGGAAGTAGCCACCTCGGTGCGAGGGTTTACAAAGGGATATGGTTTCTTGGAAACCAGCCTCTTCCTTTTTGCGCCTACGAAGGGCAATATAAAAGAATCTTGAGCAATGGAATGAAGAGAAATAAAAACCAGTGAGTCAACTGAGGGCGATGTATACCTTTTGAGGATCCCTGACCCGAGGATCCCTTTGCAGTCTTCGAAGGCTTTGAAGCCTTAAGCTCTTTTAAGTCTCCAGCTAAGCCTACCACCGAAGCCAGTTCATCATCTGACTCGGTATCTTCATCGTCCTTCTTCTTTCCTTTTCCTTTTTTTCTTCTTGTCTTTCTTCGTGTTGATGGCACGATTTGGAAAACCTAACACCGAGGGGAATAAAGTTAGTAACCAAAGAAAAAGCTTCAAAACATCATACCAAGTGAAACACCAAAGAAAACTTACGGTGCCTCTTACACTGCCAACCAAATTCAGCAGCCATTTTCATCCACGTTCGAGTTGGGCGTTCACGAGCCCCAATCACAGCTTTGACCCATGCGGTAAACCCCTCGGAAGAAATGATAGCCACTTTGTTAGCTGAAGAACAAAAATGGATCGAGGTTAGTATGCAAGAATAACCACCGAGGAAAGAAATCAGAACTGAAGAACAACTTATGCGTATTGTTCCACTCCTTTGGAAAAAAATTAGGTTCGGCAGACAAAACACTGGTTTCTTAAAGAATGTAGCGATCACTCCAGCCTCGGTCCCCGTGATCCTCGCTTTTATGGAGACGCGCATACTTGCCTCGGTTGTTTAAAGCCACAACCCCGGCTTTATGGAAGTAGGGGTAGTAGAGAGAGATGAGATGCTGCAAGGTGATATCTACCCCGGCTTTTGTGCCCAGCCAATCCAAAGATTGCACGACCCTTCAGACGCCGGGGCCTAGCTGAGCCAAGCATAGGTTGTATATTCAGCAGAAGTCGACAATGATCCTGTGAACAGGTAGGGTGAAACCGAGGGTGAATGGGTAAGTGTATGCAAAGGACAACCCCTCCACATGCTGGCAAACCCTACTAGTCGAGTCGGGGATGATCACCTTCACCTCGGGCCCAAATCCACAATCCTTCTGAACTTGTTCTATGTGAGCTTGTGCTATGTGAGTCGGCCTCGTGTTCACTGGTATATTCCTGTTCTTCTCCTCCTGATCAGCAGATTGTTTCTGTAGCTTAAGATCTTTGCTGTTGTCAAAGTGAGAAGGGAAAATTTGATGAGGTTCGAGCTCTTGCTCGAGAGGAATCTTTGGCAAATCCCTCTCAGGACCCGAAGGTCCAACCTCGGCATCATGCCCACCTTCGGTTGAGGGCAGTTCACCCCGGTTTCAGTTTTGGCCTCGGCGTCATCCTCCCCATCGCCATCGGTATGGTCGCCCTCACCATCATCATCCCTATGGATGACAGCATCAGCGCTAGCTACCACCATGGCGTCATCACCAGCAACATCATCCTCTTCCTCTAAGCTGACGTCCTCACTCACCACAGCTATGTCACGCCTAGCTCTTTCTTTAAGCTGCTTAGGGTCACTGACGCCGGATGTCACTTCTCCACCACCTTCCGCAGCGACCATTTGAATCACTGGCACAGTGGCGACGGCTTCGTCGCTAGCTACAGCGGTGGGGTATTGTGACATCCTTGCCCTCTCCCCAGAGTCACTGGAGTCTTGCCTAGAATGTGTTGCAGACATGATTTTGGAAGTTAAGAGCTTAAGATTTTTGACAGACAGGAAGTGTACAGTAAAGGATGGAAATTCTTGCTTTTTGCCTATCAGTGTTGCTTGCAAAGATTGAAAGTGATAAGAATAGGTTGTGGAAGAAGTATTTATAGGTGTGGGAAAAGGTAAGTGGTACGATTTCATCATTGTAACGTTAGGAGAAGCAAAAAAAAAAAAAAACAGCGTGACCGTTTGATCAGCCAACGTACGGGTGGCACGTGTCGAGGAATAGTAATCTGAAGAGACGCGAACCGTTGACAAAATTCGAAACTCTTGGATAAAATCAAGCCACGTCACTTTCCCGCGAAATTTTACTCCATTCCTCAGTAACTTCGGTAACTGACCGAGGAGTGGGGGTACTATCTATATTGGTTAAAAATCGGCTCACTATGAGTCATCTCGACAACATGATCTGATAGCAACCGAGCACGTGATGAAAAGTTAGAAACTGAAGCAAGTGAGTGGATCGCCGAAGTCAGGCACCGAGGTCATCACCGAAGGCGAGCTGTAAGCTGAGCTTCGGTGACATTCACCTAGGTCAAGCAGCATGGCCCTACCACCGAGGTCATACATTTGAACCTCGGTGAAGCGCCTCGGGTCAAGCGGCTTAGCAGCCCACTACTTCAGCCCACTATTTTGCCCATTAACTTCATTCATAAATGCTCCAAACGTGGGTTTGGCCATGAACGAGTCGTGGAGAACGTGGAGCAAGCTCTTGTGTCTATAAATAGTACTTCATTTTACATTGTACGCATTCAGAAATATATACAGAAACTCTGGCAAAATTTATACTCACTACGATATATTGAAATCAAGTTATTTCCTCGCATTTTACGCTTATTCTTAGCATTTTCTTGACTTTGATACGTAGATTTGCTTGTATTCCAACGCAAATTCAATTTGTGATCCTAAACTGGTTTAGGCCCATACAGATTTTTCGCTAAGTTTTATGAATTTTTCTTGAACATTGAACAACCGTGACTCTACTTTTAAAACTTTACAAGCTTTTGTTGTTTTTCTATCAGCCCTCTAAAACTGGTCATTAATTTAAATTTTCTCTTCGAGTCCAATAAAGGTTTGGGTGTTTTGAGGTGCTATAATGTATAAATTTTCCTATCACTACAACAAATTTGGCCTATGGCCACACTAATTTTAGACAACACTTTTGCCAAATATATTTGAGAGAACGTTTTTTTAGGGGTGGCCTTTGCTAAGTACTTTTGGCCACGGTATAAAGACAACACTTAAGAAATGTTCTTTTAAACTAAAAAGATTACGCTTGTCAAGTGTTGCCAATTTATGATTCATTAGGCAACACTTATTTACCTTTACTGGGACACTTTTGAAAGGTGCTCTCTTTTAATCTCAAAAACAACACTTTGTAAGCGTACTCCAAAAGATTCCCATACTTTAAAAATTCAAAATAAAAAAGTTCCCACTAAATTTTTTCCAAAACTTTCCCTTTCCCCCAAATTCTCAAAATTTAAACTAAATTCCCCACAAAAACTTTCATAGCTAGAAGAATCAGAAACAATAGGAACAATAAACCACTCGCTCATCAACTTCGTTAGCTCCTCCACTTCCTTCCGATGATGAATCTGTCGGTGACGACCGCGACGACAATGAATGTTTCCACTTCGTTGGTGGTACTGATTTTAACACTTGGACTTTCTCCGGTAACTTGTTAACATCAACCAGTAATTTTCGTCGTATCGTTCATTTTCTTTATGTTAGAATTAAACGCTTATTATCAGTTTTTTTGATTCTATTAATGTTTCTTCGTATCTCCTTAGTCCTTTCATGTTTCAGATCATCATTCTCACAAAAACCCTAGGTTTGGTTGGATGGTTGTTGCCTATTTTATTGTTACTCTTTCCTCTTTTCTTTTTGAAATAAAAAAAAATTCGTCTGGTTCAATCATTATTTTTTTTTTCAATTGTTTGGATATTCTGATTTTGAGTTGTGGGGCTTTAAGTTGTGTTCTTTGATTACACTCGCTGTTTAATTCAATTTGAAGGAACCAATACCCGTCTGTACCTAACTGGTCAAATACCAGATCATTCTTGATGTGAAGTCGTGAAAACCCATCGTTGTTTTGTAACTAAGAGAATTTTTTTGGTGCTATGCTACGATAATTTTTGTAAAATTAATATGAACACAGAACATTGAAATAGTACTAATACGTGTAGCACTATTCTGTTCATTATCTAGCTTGATTCTCCCTTTATAGTCATATTGCCAGACTCCTATGCAACATCTAATTGGTGACAGAGCCTACTAGTTTGATTTTGGTAATTGACTATTTTCTTTTCTTGTTGTGAAGATGGAATGCCTATGCCTTATCGGGGTCGAGCATTAATTTCCAACATGTAGTAAGTATTCTACTCAACATTATTCTCTCCTTTTTTTTGGCTAAATCAAAGAAGGGATTATTTTACTATTTTCTCTCTGTTTTCTTTCCTACTTGTCGATACAGTAATTGAATTGAACGCGTGGTTACATATGCAAGTTGTGACAGTTTGGTCTTCCTGAATTCAATTCACGTTACTCATTTTTACCTTTTTTTTCCTATAATGATTTGAAGAGATCTTAACTCTTGGTCAACTGTTACACATTTGTTTTGAATTTGTTAAATGGTTGAGTGATCTCATGGTACTGAATCATTGTAGGAATATTTTCTTTCTTACTGGACATATTCAAATTTCATTAGATGTATCTGGAGTTTCACCGGACACAGCTTGAATGCCCTGAGAACTTCTTATGGTTGAAGGTGTAACGACCCTCAAATAGTCGTTACGGGATCCGAGACCTCGATTTGCGTGTCGACAGTCCCAAAAGCTCCGTTAGGTCATTTATGACCCGTCTGTGAAATCTGAGTCGAAACGGAGTCCGTTTGATAGGTTTTCGAGAAAAGGATCTGTTTATGAAATTCGGGAAAGGAATTTGGGGTTTCGATAGGTCGTTTTGAGTAAACGAACCCCGATGGAAAATCTGAGCGCACCGTTAGGTCCGTCTCGTCATTTATGATATGTAGCAACCTTCAAAATTGAAAACGGACCTCGTTTGATAGGACTTTTGATAAAGTCTCCGTTTCGGAAGTTTAAAAGAGTTAAAAGAGGTTTCCGAGCTCGATTTGAGCAAATGAGCTCCGATGAGAGATCCGAAAGTTCCGTTAGGTTTGTATAGTCATTTGTGACTTGTAGCAACTTTCGGAATTGGATTCCAAGGTCGTTTGGTTAAATTTTGCTATTTTGGCGAAAGTCGAAAATTGAACCTTTGCCGTGGGACCCACTTTTTGAGTTCTGGAGGTCCGAATTGAGTTCCGTCTTGACGAGCATGTCACCCAAGTATTTTATGGCTTGTGTGCAAAATTTGGGATCATTCCGAGCTTCGTAGGGTCCCGTTTTGCCCCTAAAACAGTAGAAAATCTGGTGCGACTTTTCTGTTCTATTTTGGCGCAAACAGCCGGATAAAAGCTGATTTTCCGGCCAATCCGTAAGGAATTAGGAAAAACTTAAAACATGAAAGTTGTAGCCCTTTGAGTTGTGGTTCTAATGGAACCGGTTTCAGGTCATTTGGACATTCCTATCAAAAGTTATGATTTTTTCAAAAAAAGCAGTCACAGAGGCAAAAAAAACTGCTATAAAAAGGCCATTTCGGTTCATAACTTATAAAAATCATTTGGTGAGCTCTTGAGGCGATTTTTGGGTATTTTTTGAAGACCCAATCATACTTACACTTAAGGTAAGCCCATTCAATCCATCTTTATGTTGATTAACACAAGAATCAAAGTGTTGATTCTTGGAAATGGGTTAGAACCCTAGATTCTTAAGAATTGGGGAAAGACATCGAGCAAGGCTCGCATGTGGAATCTAAGTGTACTTTTGGACTCACGGGAGCGTGGGGGGTCCGGAAAAGTATATTTTGTAAATTTAGGGCTCGGCCCTACCCGGGGGCATTTTGGTAATTTTTACCCTAGGATGCCTATAGGTTTAAATAGCTACAATTGAGCACTCATATGTGCTATATCTTGTCTTAATAGACCTAGTGGAGAGTCCTTCGCGGACAAGGCGAGCGGGAAAGGAGATTCTTCCCGGCATTTGAGCCCGAATTTCGAGGTAAGTGAGACTTGACCTCTATTGTGCTTGTGGACTCTTCCTTCATGCTAGTATGCTTCATGTACGCATATATATACCTAACAATGGTTAGGATTAATGATGTGAATTACTTGCTATTATTGTTTGTTATAAATAGCGAGATTATGACTCGACCGAGGTATGTGCCGGTCTAAACGCTACGTCGAGGTAGCTTAAATTTATATCGTAGTAACGCTTGCTACGCCATGCTTAGATAGCAAGAACTTGGGACATGGCCGAGGATGTTGCCGGCATGTCATGATAAATGTCTTGCCGAGGATTTTGCCGGCTTTTGTATGATATTGGTACTTGATTTGTTCACGTGCCGGGTTGGGTAGTGCTGTCTATACGTAACCTTGGGTTGGACGACATGGGAGTAGGGATTGTACCCCCAAACTGTGGTCGGGTTAACCTTCGCCTTACGTTCAGCTAGTATAACCAACCTGGGTTACGGTGACTGTGAAATATTATCGTTATTAATATTTCTGTTATTATTTCTGTTATTGTTATTAATGTCGTGGATATTAATACTGTTAGAGGGACACTTGACAGGGGGTGTGGTGTCGCCTATACTATGAGATGTGTCACACTTGACAGGGGGTGTGGTGTGGACACTTGATCCTTGAGATGTGACACACTTGACAGGGGGTGTGGTGTGGTCACTTGATTTATTGAGATACGACGCACTTGACAGGGGGTGTGGTGCGATCGTAGATAGATTTGAGATGAGCCAACGACTACGGGTCGTTGGTCTACTTATTCATGATTGTGATAGTGACTTCGGGTCACGGTATATGGTTGATACTTAGTAGTGGTGTTGCTAGTCCATCGTAGGTCTAGGTTAGTCGGCACGGGAGTAGAGATTGGACCTCCAAACCGCCGCTGAGTTGACCTATGCCTTACGTTGGATGGGCATAATCCTTGAGACTTCTGGTTACTACTTGTGTGTATGGAATGTGTTACATCTATTTGTGATTTCACTACTTTATTGTATGATTACTATAGTATGTTGTTGCTTATGATGCATGTAGCGACTTGTCCCGCAAGGGTACCTTAGCGGGCCTGTCGGTGATCTTACTGGGCTTCGGCTCATAACTTACTCTGCTACGTGCGCAGGTCCTTCATCCAGTCAGCAGCCCGGACGTTAGCGGTTCCCGAGGCTTCTGAGACTTTTGATTGAGGTGAGCCGACCACACAGACCGTGGTGGCATACCGCCGGAGTCACTTAGAGATAGGACTCAGATTTCTTTGATGTATATTCATACTTTATTGAGTCACTCTTAGAATGCTCCAATTCTTTTGTGGATATATTCTTTTGGACTTCACCCTTTTATATTTATATATCCATTTATGATCTTTTCACATTAATGTTCTTTTCCGCATCTTGTTTCATTGGTTCGCCTTGGCAAATGTTGTTTAGGTGCCATCACGAGCCTTTGGAAATTGGGTCGTGACAGAAGGTATACTGCGACCTTGAAAGCTGTTTTTTCTCATGGCTAATATTTTTCAGTTTACTGCAGTTACTAAGGACACAATTTTTTTTTTTAAGATACCTTGTCTAAACAGATTCAATTGGCTTAGATTTCTCAAATCTCCAATTTTTTTCCTTCTTCGAAATAGCTTCTAATGAATTTCATAGTTTGTATTTTTCATTGTATCTATATGGAAAGACTGTTTGTCCTGTTCCTTGTTGCAGGAAGTTGCATGTTGGAAGTTGGATCTTCATTCTCATTACAACCTAAATTTGTGCTCCTGTTTCGCATGGTAACTAACATTTAGTATGTATATCTGATCCTTACATGAGCTAGTTATTGTAAAAGATTTCATTTTTATTAACTGCATTAGTTGATTTCCAAATGACACTTTAAAGAAAAAGGTTTTCAAAGCCTGCATTAGTCTCATTGAATCTTGCCTCAGTTGTGCACCAGTGAGTAATATTGTCTTATTGCACCTCTTTACATCATTTGCAGTATGTTCAAGGTGGTGCATATATTGGTAAATAAGAAGAAAAGAGAATCTCTTTGGTTCTAGACTCTCTGCATATTACGCCAGCCCTCTTGTTTGTTAGATTGGAATTGGTAGCAACTTCAGGCCTTCTCTTTTCCTTTCATATACAACAGTAAGCCCTGTATTTTTTATTCTTTAATGTTAAATTGCAATGCTCTTTTTTACCACCTCCTTCCTAAAGATGGAAAAAGAAACACAAAACTGCAGGCCATAGATGCCAATGCTCTAAGAGGCCATTATGAATAATGAATTAAAAATAGATGTTGTGATTGAATGTACGGGCCATTAACTTTGTATTCTGTACTAACTGACCACTCAAGATACTGATAGCTGATCATGTGTTGATTTCTTCAGGAGTTTTGTCGATTATGATATTGGAGAGACTACTATGAATCAACTTACCTGCTTGCTACTTCATTTGTCTCACTGGTGTTAACTGAGGAGTCTCTTTCAGTTTGTTTTAAGTGGGATGAGCACTCAAATAAAGCTGCATTTGGTTTCGAAGAGACTCCGACTGCACTCTGTCAAAGTGCAAATCAGCTTGGAGGATTTTTTATATCTATTGTTGTGTTAGAATAGATATTTTCACACTTAGACATTGCCTGAATAATGTCAACAACAATTGTTTTTGTGAATAGGAAATGATTATCTTCTTTCAGTGGACAGGAAAGAACAGTCTTCTTGAAATTTCATCGCTAGAACGCTTCTCAATGTAATTTGCTTTATTAGTGATGTAATATATGATTTTTTTTACATAGTTTATTGTAAGTGTATGTATTTCAAATTCTTTTAATTATTAATTACTAGTAAATATAGTGCTTGAGATCTTTATAATAATTACACGATAATCTATTAAAATTATTTTTTTACTACAAAATTTTGGCCTAAATAGTAACTTTAAAAGCCACCCTTCAAAGGCGTGGCCTAAAGGTAATAATGGTCACGCTTTAAAAGTGTAGCCGTAGAACATAAAAAGCGTTGCCATTACAAAGTGTGGCATTTGGTAAGTGAAAAGCGTTGCTTTAAGGCAAAGGTTACGCTGGCGTAGACCACCCCGCGTTGCCATAGGTCAAAAAGTGTGGCGTTTGGTTAAAAGCCACACTTTGTGTTACTTTAGGCCACACTTTTTAAGTGTGGTTTAAGGCCTAATTTCTTGTAGTGTATGCTTTTGAGTAAAAATTTTGTCCGATAGCCTATTAGTATATAGTGTTATTAAAGGCGCAAACACGTTATTGAAAACTTTGATGACACTAATTAACATAGTCACTTAAATTCTGATCACAGAGTTGAAGTTAAAGTTCAGATAAAAGTTTAAATACTATCTAATACTCACTACTAGCTGGAACTTGAAATAAGTACACTAATTCTATCAACGTAGCCACTTAGGCTGGAAAAAACTAATATCTTCTTCCGCTTCTATTCCCTGCAGTTGAAATAGCTTTTGATGTTACACAAAAACACTTTATTTATTTATTTATTTATTTATTTTTTGCTAAAAGTTTTGCCAAACTCTTCAACTATTCAAAATAAGTACTATTATTAAATAAGTAAGAAATAATTTTGATTTCCTAAAGCTTGGCCAAACAGGGTAAGATTTTCAAGCAAAATAGAGTGTTTCCACTTAACCCATGCCTAATTTACCCCATCCTTAATCTCGAAATCGAACCCTAATTAGCACCTATGAATTTGTGAAATTCTAGACCATATTTTGTCTGTGTTTTATTAAACTCTGCCATCATGTGGTGGTAAATTCGCCGCGAGGCTGTAGGTTTCTTTCATCCTGTGGTTTCCAACTGAAGGATATAAACATGTATATATCACAATAATCTATACTAAATAGATTGTTAAAACATAAACCGAGAACTTACTTGTTGTTCTCGTAAGCGGAAGCGGTAGGATCTTGAAACGTGGCTGGAATTACTGGCCGTCGGTGGTTGTCACGTGCTTGACGGATCAACCCCTTTATCCACAGTCTAAACACTAGTTTATTTGTGAGAGAGATAGGAAGAGTAGTAGAGATTTCAGTGTATTTATCTGAGCCTAATACTACTGTATTTATAACTGTAAAATACAGTAGTTGTCCTCTTGTAGGACTCTATCATGTAACTTATCTTTTTACCTGGATAGATATTAAGAGCACCCCTTTATGGGTGGACTCTTTTACACAGATAAATCCAACACCAACGTTGTGTCATTCTTATCACGATGCAGTAACCTATAGTTTTAGTAGCATCTTCAAGGAGCTACCGTGACACAATGAAAGTCTTTCACTAGTATTTGTTCAATTGTGTTATTAGACTTACAAATAACAATAGCTAGTTAGTAGTCCAAGACCAATGTAATAGTAGTAGATATTCATTTTTACTCCCTCCGTTCCAAATTAGTTGTCGCCTTTAGCTTCTTCACGTCCATTAAGAAAATCATTAAATAGAGTGTGTGTTTTACTATGTTACCCCTATTTAATGTTTGACTATTAAATTTTGTTGAGAAATTTTTTAATTATTAAAGATATAGTTGGAAAAGACTAACAATTTTTGTCTTGAAATCCTAAAGTGACAACTAATTTGGGACACACCATTTTTCCTAAAACGACAACTAATTTGGGACGGAGGGAGTAGTTACTAAGTCCACTTGTATGAATAGTCAGGACTTGAGGGCATTAGTGACTTTTGACACATTCTTCATTCCTCATGGAATAAAATTTCTCTATCTGAATTCTCTCGTTTCATACTCTAGGGTTTCTCATGGAGAAATCCTTTGCGATCTTCTTTGTTTTTCACTTAAAAAATTGATTCCTTCATTTGCTTTCTTTCTTTAGTGCAATTGTTTCTTTTCATTATACTAGTTCTGAGTACGCACGTTGCGCGTGTACCCCATACTAAGGAGTATTAAAATTTTAAAAGTAAAAAAAACTTATTATTATATTAAAAATATGTTATTTACTGGTTGTGTTTACCACTATCTGATGTGTTTAATTATGATATTTCTAAATTTTGAAAGGTGAATTTCAAGACTGCTTGTGATTATTTAGTAGACTTTAGTATTAAGTGAAAACGAAAAAGAAGAAAAACACATACAATTGAATCTGATAAAATCTTCACACAGTTAAGAGTTAAGACTCAGTATATTACCCAGGTTACTAATATATACAAACACCACATATTTGATAAGGTGTTTGAATGTAACTTATTATAACACATTTTGGTCTATATATTCAATTTGTCCATCCTCCATGAATAATGAATTTAGGTTGATCGCTATTCGTTATTAGCTATCTGTCTCATCTTTAAATCATGTTGCATATATTATTGATTAGATTCTTTTCTTCCCGGACAAAAACAAATAAAGAACTAAATTCCAAAATATTAACAAAGTAGCAATGCAACAGTAGCATCTTCACTGCTTCATATTTTCTTCACTGCCTCCTCCTTCACTACCATAGAGGAAATTTTACAAATCAAGCCATGATTTCATTGTGGTATAAATCGAATACAATTTATAAAATACAACTTTTTAGGGTAATAAAACGGAAAAAAAAGAATATCACAGAAACAGTAAAAATATAATTGTTGTTGGCAAAACAGTGAGATAAAGATGGCCAAGCAGAGGTACTTCAGAACATAGTAGGGCTTTATGCATATTAAGATGTATACGCAAAATGGATATGTTATATCAAACATGTAAATGAATAAATAAATTGAATGTAAATAACCATTATGAGATATACTCACAACCAACAATTCCTAGTCTTGCACTATTCAGTAATTACGAGCTGGCCAGTATGTTGTAAAGATTAAATTGTCCAAAGTGATGTATGAATATCACAAGTATGTATCGAATCACATATTTCTAATAAATATCCATTTAAGAGAGTAAGTGAATTAATGAATAGATATCACGGAAATGGGCCAAATGGCCATATACGTAGCAATTGCATTTGACATATATGATACATGTATATGCAATATCAATTGCAACTATTCAAATTCTTCATTTAAATATGGTTAAGAGAGAGTATTTGGTTAATGTACCCATTTAAGAAGGAATAATTATTTATACAACTCTTCAAAATCTGCACTTTTAGATTCACGAGAAATGTTTAATATATCCATTTATGAAAAATACTACTTTTGTACCAAATAATTCATGTCTTTTTATTTAAAGTTAAATTAACTTTTTGGTGCAAAAATTACAGGTAGTAGTTTTTAATTGAAGGGCACAATGGCCACTTACTTTTTACTTAAGGGATTGGTTCTTTTAAAATAGTATGATTCAACATGTTCAATTAATTCCTTCATTTACTTGCTTTAGTTCAATTGTTTCTTTTCATTAAAATTCCATGTGTTAGGAATCAAATCGTGTTTAAAATGGTGTTTAAAGACTTCCTCGAGGTCGGGTATTACATTCTTGCATTTTAAAAAATCCAGTCCCCAAATGTCTACATGGCCGGTTCCTCCACATCACTTTCACCGAATATATCTCATGGAAATTAAATGCCACTTTCGTCTTTTCATCCATCCCACAATGGCCATTGGCCTTCTCTTCACAAGAAAGGAGAAGTACAAAAAATAAGACTTTGATTTTGCAAGATTTATCAAATGGAAGGAGGAGATATGAAGGGGACCAACAGGTATGCCACCTTAATTGTCAAAGGAGTGAATGATGTAAAAAGAGGATAGGGTTAGGTCTGAAGGACGCAATAATAGTTTATGGGCATGCATTTATATTCATTAAATATTTGTTTCAAAACGAGAAAACATATGTTCAACCATCTAGAACAAGCTTTGAAATATATTATCCAATTTAAAATTTCAGGTGGCAACGTCATTATGAAATTGTTTCCTTATTTAAATAATAGGAATTGAACTGCAATGAGATAGCAAGAATTAGCCAAAAAAGATAATGAATTTAATGGGCACTTTTGTAAGCATAAGTTTCTTATGAGTCCATGTTAATAATGAGCGACATATATCTCCTCTTCGTTTGTTTCACTTTTAATGCGTTATGGATATTTAAGTAGAATAAAGTATCGATATATTTATTCTCCACATATAGGTTACATCACATTCATCATTTATTAGGACTTCATATGTGGAGGTAAGGTGTGGTCACCTCCCATATGGTATGGTACTTTTATTAGTATCTACATTAAATCAGACCATTCAATTTTGCAGTTACAGAATATAATAAAAGATATACATATTAGAGGTTGTTTCGCAACATATTCTCCTATAGTAGATCTGCCACAGATTGCGGCATATTTTTTTGAGATAATCACGTCTGCGGCGGTAAGTGGATCAATATGACTTGATCGAGGCTAAGTGAGAAATATATACATGAAAAATGAATAAATGCCTTGCGTTGATTGATTTTGAGTAAACACGAATACGAAAATATTTTTCTTGCGATAGCTATACCATTTCACCCAACCGGTATTTCTAGATCTCTAAAGTTGGAATTAGCTGATTTGTAGAAAGAGAGATAATTGGGACTGCGAGATTGCCCGTGATATTTACAAATAGACCTGTAAGATTGCCCGTGATTTTTCTTTTTATTTGTCATTCTAATAAGAAAGTTTCTACAATTGTCAAAGTCAAACTGGTTGTTACAGTTTATGACATAAAATAGCCAAACTTGCTTAATCATTATATCATTACCAAAAATACTGTATTTTTTCACTGACATATTTCGACTGAAAGTCGGTCATTTGGCCCCATCAGACCGCTGCGGTCGGTCAATTCATTTAATATATATTAAACAACTTTTTTTTATAACATCCGACCGAGCAACGTCCGACCACTCGGTCGGACCATAATTAATTTTTTTAAGACGTCCGACCGCTGCGGTCGAATAGTGAGATACACAAAAACGGGCAGAGCCCTTTCTTTCCTGCTCTCTTTCTTTTCCGTCTCTCTCTCTCTTTTCACTCTCTCTTTCTCTCAAATCCGCCCACCCTCCAACTACAATTTCTCCACAAATCCGCCCACCCCCATTTTTAATTTTCCAATCCACCCTCCATCTAAATTGACAAGTTTTCAAATTGTAAACCATAACCCCCAATTTTTCATATTTTCCTTCAAATTGTAAACCCTAACCCCCAGTTTTTTTCCTTTTTCCTTGCAAATCCAGGAGCCCATCAGCGCCGGCCAGTGACAGCAGCAGCTCCGGCAGTGAACAACTCCGATAATTTTTTTCTTTTTATATGATTTTTATTTTTTAAATTTCTTCAAATTGTAGTCTTCTTGTTGTTGTTGAATGATGTTAATGTTGTTGTTGGACGTGGACAAATGTTGTTGTAGTGCTTTGAGAAAGAAGATGTTGACTTTATATTCTAGTTTGATAGTTAGATTCAAATTGAATGTTTGGGGTTGTTGGAAAATTATTAATGAATATTTTTGTGGTTGCTGTTGTTGAACATTGTTTGGGGTTGTTGTTAAGTTAGAAATGAACATTGTTTGGGGTTGTTGTTAAGTTGAATGTTTGAGACATTTCTTCAAACAAGTGGTGGACACTAAAGTTGTAGCAACAAAGACATACTAGTGGCTCACCATTACAAAACCAACCATGATTAGTACATGCTCTAGTCTAGTGCACAAACAATAAGTGTTAGACTTAGAACTAGAATTAAAAAATTGAAAATCATTAATTATGATAATTTTAAGGTTATTTTTTTATGGATTTTAGTGATACTACTAATGGACTTTGCAAAAAGAAATAATCTTCATGCCTTTTGGTTAGCAGTTGGGGCTGGACATGGAAAATTTGGGTTGAACAAGTATTCTTGGTCAAGCTTAGTGTAGCCAAAGAAAAACAAAACAAAGTCAGGATTAGTTTTGAATTGTGGGTTGAAGTTAATAAGATATTGCTTCTAGTATTTGTAGAATAGATAAAAATATTTTTATGCTTAATCTTACTTATTTTATGCTTATTTTTAATAGATAATAATGAAATGAATTACTCCATTATTATATATAAATTTATTATATATAGTTGTACATAGATTATTATACAATAATTGATATATTAATAATTTGAGGGTTGTTTGGTTTTAGAAAATAAATTAAGCCGTAATTAGTAATATGAATATTTTTTGATAAAGATTTGTGGAGTTTAAAACTACTAAGCGTTGTTTAGATTTGTAGATTAGATTGGTATTGCTAAATTCATATAGTGAATTAATTAATTTTAAAAATAATTAATTTATCTAGTTTATAAATGTGCTCCAATAGTTTTGCCTTTGTTGCTTGGCTTAGACATGGCTTAAAGGGAAATGTAGACCTATGGCTTGTTGAAATATTGTAAAAAATATAAACTTGAAATGTAGACTTGGGATGGTTAACTAATAACATTATGTTTGTGTTTAACATTGTCTATGTCTAGACCATGAACTTGTAGCTTTTTGTGTTTGTAGTTTGAAATAGCTAAAAACTTTTAATGAAAGAATCTATATGAATTAGTTAAGTAGCCTTAATGTTATGTGATGAATTGATGAACTTAGATTTACGATGGTCGATGAACTTGGAACTAGTATGATTGATCAGAATTGTCGAGTTAAAATTCGTATGATTTATGAACTTAGATTTTTTTGTGTTGGAATCATTTTAAGTGATTTTATTATCTCTTCCATCAAGATCAAATATATCATGGATAACAACATCGAAGACTCAATTGAAATTGTTCAAGATACGATCAGAGACTGGTTCAAGATACGATCGAAGACTCAATCGATATGGTACCGGAATCGGACTTGGATGAAGAAGTAGAATTGTCGGAATTGGACTTGGATGTAGAAGTTGAAGTGCGTAAGGAAGTACAAGAAGTTCTTGACATAATGTTACCTATTTTTCTTCCCTACCTTTATTAAGATGTTATTATGAAAAAAAAGACTTTGTTTTGTACTAGACTTGGTTTTGGCATATGTGTTGTGTGACTTTATGTTAGTTTGTTAATGTCCTTTGTTAAGACTTTATGCTGTATGTGCCTTTAAGTATTAGTTGTGAAACTTTAGATTTGAATTTGGCACAAGTGTTATGTGCCTTTATGTTTATGATTTAAAGTAGGTGTATGGAAGATTTAGTAGACTTATTATTAAAGTGTTTATGTATTATAGCTTAATAAACTATTTGAAAGGCTGTGTTATGGCTATATTTTGATTTTGACAGGGGGTGTATCAGTTTTTAACATTTTATTTTGCAGGTTTCACCCAGATTTCCGACTGATTCGGTTTGCCTAGACCAACCGAATTGGTAGGATACTGTGTCCGACTGAGTCGGTCGAATACTTTTCCAGAAATTGGTCAATCAAGAACACTTAACCGACTGTTATCCGACCGTTAGGGGATTGCAGTGTCCGACCGAATCAGTCAGAGTTGTTCTCCCAACCAGGACTTATCCGACTGCTAGTTTTAGTCGGATATCAGTCGGCTAGCCGACCGGTATCTGACCATTTTGGTAGTCGAAAAATACCAAATTTCTAGTGGTGTATTAATCAAGCTCAAAATACAGATATATTGATATTTATGTCATTAAAAGGAGAAGATTTCCCATTTTATGGACACATGTAATGTATTATTATTTGCAGTTTGTTTAATAGCTCATTTTGTTTCCTTTTTTTAACATAATTTATTAGGCCATGTGTGAAAGGAAAATAATAGGAAAAGAGCATTCTAGATTTGGACCGCCTCATTAAAAACATATCAAGAAAAAATTAGAACATGCTTCATTCTTTTCATTTCCAAGCTTGTAAACTTTTATACATGTACGAGCAAGCAATTAACTTTAGTTTTAAGAAAAAATTCACGAGGTGATTGAATGTCTTTGTTTTTAAAAATTTAAAAGAGCTATACGTCTGGCTGATAGTTTATATGTAAAGAGCCTTTTGGCTAAGAAGGACGAACTTCATGTAAAAGTTGTAATTTACATGATTGTCCAAACTTGTACAATCGAGTGCATTAGGTTACTATCCGTTAAGCAACTCACTTGGACTTTTTATTAAGTTGCTTGAGCTATTATTCGCTCCTCAACTGTCTTGACCCATATGACTCCCTATTTATCCTAATTATTCCATCCAAACTTTTAGATGAATCTATTATCTATCATGAGCAGTTTTTTTATTCAAACATACTTTAACCACCCAAGTTTGACATCATAAAAGTCAATGTTCACAAATAAAACTTGTAATCCTCCCAGCACTATATTAAGTTAGGCAAATTGAACTGTGATGAGTATAGCCACGATATATTGTGACCAAAGCAAAGTTTGAATTGATTGAGCTATGGCGTATAAAAGATGTATTGGATGAAAATTCACTTACTTATGTGGCACCTCGGGTGCATGGTTGGAGGTATGCTTGTGCTGAGATATGTGTTGAAATCGAGAAGCGAGAACCTTGACTCCCGAGGTAAATCTTCGAGGTCATGGTTCGAGGTATGCCTCGACGAGATTCATCCTCGAGCATCAGAGGACTAGCCTCTCCGAAGCAAGTAGCTTAGACCTTGGGGAGGTAGTTACATGTCATTTAAGGATTTACCTTTTAATGGTAGCTCATTAATCAGATATTTAATGGGGAAATCATGGGAAGGCCACGATCAGAACGTGGGAAACGGCTAGTAATTGCTCAGTTAATGCTTTACTCATCATTGTACTCTAGAGGCTACAAATAGCATCATCGTTAACTTTGTAATTCATCCAGAAATATAGACAAAAACTTTACTACTTTTGTATTGGGTTAAATCCGTCGTCACCAAAGTTGGTGACTAAGCATCCACGTAGGACGACGTATAGACGACACGTGGCTATGAATGGGCATAAAGGCAACGAATAGAATCGAAGATGGACAACTATAACGGACAGATGAACAGTCACCACGTCCAGAATAGTCGCAACTCGTCATCAAGCCAATTCAAAATAGAAGTCTTATCCTCAAGCAACGTAACTGCTCGATTAAGGAGTTACAACTGCTCGCGAACGGACGCTTAGTTATCTATATATTGTAATTTAAGTCACAAGCATTGTATCTAATTCTTCTCTGAACATACATCTGTATTCCAACTATTAATTAATAATCGATTCTTTACCTTCTGTCAATACTTACTACTACTACTCATAATCAAGTGATCTCATTTATTGTTCCGCTGCTTAAATATCATAAAGAGTACGAGGAAGGAAGTTTGATCAAGTCTATACGGCCTGAACACGGTTCCTTTTATTTAAATCTTCATTTATTACATCGCATTAATGGTGTCTTTATTTCTTTATATTTACTATAATCATTTATATCTTTTCACATTAGGCATTTAATCTTGATTATTGATCGTGACTCCGCTTTATAAATTTAATTGTGACTTAACCTAATAAACGAAATTACGGTTAAACAATTTGGCGACCACAGTGGGAGCCGGTCAATAACTTCCGTAGGTTAATTGCTTATCGTATTTTATTCTTTATTCGCTTTCTTCTTGCTCGTTGGCTCTCCTCGTTTTCTTTTTGTCAAAATGGCAGATAACAACTCACACAACAGCGCTCCCATTGACGGGCAACAAGACCTTAACGCTGGGGAGCAAATAGACTTGAATCTGGCCGGGAACGAGCAGCAAGATGTTATTCCTGCAGACGACGACGTAATCCCCATTGCAGAGGACGAGAACGTGCTCCCAGCGGAACAGGAAAACGAGCACAGCCAGCAGGGTAGCAGAAATAGCCGCCCTCCTGGCCGAGGAAACTTCGATCAAGGGTCTGGAGGACCTAGAAGACCCAATGGTCCTGGGAATTCGAGGAATTCTCAAGACGCTATCCTTGAATTCATACGGCAACAGGCTGAAGTCAACAGGCAAATACGGGAAGCTATCGACGGCCTACGACGACAAACCCTGCCAAACGCAGGAAATCCACCCATTGGACGTCCAAGGGATGCTTCACCGTCCCATGCTTCGAGACGCGCTGAAAAACAGAATGCAGGATCAGCAGTGCCAACAGAAATAAGCGAGGTCATGGAAGCCCTCACCAGGCAGTTCAAAGAGAGCCAGGAGGCCCTACAGCGCTCTCTTCATGAGAGGATTGATCAGATCCCTGGCGCACCACCCACTTTGAAGAAAGTTGACGTTCAACGGTATACTCAAAGGCCTTGGAAGAAAGAAGCAGCACCAAAGGCAATACCCAAAACATTCAAAATGCCAAACATACCAAGATACCGGGGAACAACTGACCCCAACGACCACTTGATGATGTTTAGCAATTTCATAAAGGCAAGCGATCTCACCGACGAGGAGATCGAGTCAGTACAATTGAAGAAGTTTGTAGAAACCTTGGCAGATGGCGCTCTACGATGGTATTCAATGCTGCCACCAAATTCAATAGGATCTTTTGCCGAGATGGCGGAGTTATTTGTCAAAGCACACACAGGCGCTCAGAAAATAGAAACAAGAGTTGAAGACATCTTTGAAATCAAACAACTGCCCGGGGAGTCTCTCCGGATGTATGTGGATCGCTTTCAGCGTGAACGTATGTTGCTACCCAAAGTTCCAGATCGATGGGCGGCTATTGCATTCACTAACAGTTTGGACGTCAAAAGTTCTGAAGCGACCAGACGATTGTATGAATCCCTGTGAGAATATCCTGCAGCAAACTGGTCGGATGTCTACAATCGTTATAATTCAAAGGTACGTATAGATGAAGATAAACTGATTGGCACAGGTGCCCGGGGACGGAGCCAAACTCGCACCAATGGTGCTGGGGGAAAGATCGAGACAGATAAACCAGACGCACGGCACGAGCCATATCCCAATCGGTCGCGTAACAACTCAAATGGACGCGGTCGTAACAACAAAGGCCTTGCAAGGGGCAATGATTCCGCTTCAACTTCTAGTGGACTTCCAACCCTGCCCGTTTTTAATATCGGAGCAGTTGAACTTGTAGCAGTGCTTGAGGGGATAAGCGAAAAGGTCAAATGGCCTAAGGATATGAAGGGTGACCCCAGCAAGCGCAGCAAAAACTTGTGGTGCGAATTCCATCGCGATCACGGCCACACAACGGATGACTGCAAGGCTCTAAGGTACGAGGTCGCTAACTTATTGAAACAGGGCTATCTCAAGGAGTACTTGACAGAAAAAGGAAAACAAACTCACGCAAAGGCCCAGCAAAATAAATCAGAACCTCCCCGAGCATCATCTCCAAAAATGACAGTCAACGTCATCTCTGGTGGTATTGAGGTTGATGCAGTCACATACACAGCAAAGAAATACGCCAAAGTATCTATTACGAAGACCAAACGACTACGACTTGAGGATACAGTAACTTTTGAAGAGACAGATGCAGATGGCTTGCAATTTCCTCATGTGGACGCTTTAGTGATAACATTACGAGTGGAGGAGTTTGATGTCAAAAGAGTACTCGTTGATCCAGGCAGTTCAGCTAACATCATATTGTCTCGGGTCGTGCAGGAGTTGAAACTATACAATGAGATTATACCAATTTCTCGTGTACAATTCCAGCGAGAAGACGTTAGGAGAAATTACTCTGACGACCCTGGTTGAAGGCGTTATGAGACGAACGACGTTTCATGTCGTTGATGGGGATATGGCTTACAACATAATCCTTGGGAGGCCATGGATACACGATATGCAAGCAGTCCCGTCAACATATCATCAAGTAATGAAATTCCCTTCAGAGTGGGGAATACGGGAAGTTCGGGGAGAGCAGCGTTGCGCTAGAGATTGCTACTCAGTTGCAGTCAAGCTCCCCGAGGAGGCAAAATAGCAATTAAAGAACCCGGGATCAGAGTCAAACAATGAAGCATCAGACTACCAAGTCCCGGAATTCATATCAAAGTTGGATGCACGGGAAGAGTACGCGCCAACTATTGAAGCTTTAGAACCAGAAGGACTTTTCGATGATATGCCTGAAAGAAAAGTATATTTGGGAGCAGAGTTAAACAAAGACTTACGCAAAGATATCTTGCACTTCCTCAAGGAGCGACACACCACCTTTGCGTGGTCACATGCAGATATGACAGGAATCTCCCCGGAGATTATTTCTCATAAGTTGAACGTGGATCCGTACCATCGCCCGGTAAAGCAAAAAAAGCGCCAATAAGGAGCATTCAGGAACCAGATCATAAATGACGAAGTTGACCGCTTGCTCAAGATTGGCTCCGTCCGAGAAGTCAAGTATCCAGATTGGCTGGCCAACGTGGTCGTAGTGGCAAAGAAAAATGGCAAGTGGAGGGTCTGCATCGACTTCACTGATCTGAACAAAGCCTGCCCGAAAGATTCTTATCCACTACCTCAGATTGACCAACTAATCGACGCGACGGCCGGGCACGAAGTACTTACATTCCTTGATGCATATTCAGGCTATAACCAAATCTTAATGGATCCCGACGACCAGGAGAAAACTTCCTTCATTACTTGCCGAAGTACGTATTGCTATAAAGTAATGCCTTTCGGACTTAAAAATGCAGGTGCGACTTACCAACGATTAGTCAACCGGATGTTTCACGACCACATTGGCAAAACCATGGAGGTCTACATCGACGACATGTTGATCAAGTCCAAACGGGCAGAAGATCACTTAGCACATTTGAAGGAGGCCTTTCGAATCCTTGATCAATACAACATGAAACTCAACCCGGAGAAATGCGCATTTGGAGTAGGTTCAGGGAAATTTCTTGGTTTCATCGTTTCCCAGCGAGGGATCGAGGTAAACCCCCCAGATAAAAGCAATAGAAGCCATCCCCGACGTACTTCATAACAGAAAAGATGTAATACGGCTAACCGGGAGAGTAGCAGCGCTAAGGAGATTCATTTCTCGCTCATCTGATCGATGCAAAAGCTTCTTCGACGTGCTGAAACAGAACAAGGAGTTCGATTGGACCCCTGAATGTCAGCAAGCACTTAAGGATTTGAAGCGATACCTGTCAAACCCGCCTTTACTTTCAACGCCCCAACCAGGCGAACAACTATTACTTTACCTGGCCGTGTCTGAGTCTGCGGTAAGTGCAGTTCTGGTTCGAGAAGACAAAGGTAAGCAACTTTCAATTTATTACATTAGCAAATCCTTATTAGATGCTGAAACTCGCTATCAACCTTTGGAGAAATTAGCACTAGCCTTGGTAATCGCTGCCCGTAAATTAAGACCTTATTTTCAAAGTCACTCAATAGCTGTAGTTACTACCTTCCCCTTACGCAGTATCTTGCACAAACCTGAATTCTCGGGCAGGTTAGTAAAATGGGCAGTAGAATTAAGTGAGTTTGATATATCTTATCAACCCCAAGTAGCCATAAAATCTCAGGCTCTAGCAGATTTTAGTGCTACTATGTACCCTGATGCTCAACGTGAGGCGGTTCTGTTCGCCGGATCGGAGTCGGGGACATGGACCTTACACACTGACGGGTCCTCCAGTGTAAAAGGATCAGGATTAGGTTTAGTTCTTACCACTCTCTCGGGGGAGACCATTAGACAGGCCATAAAATGTCCCTTTATTACAAATAATGAGGCCTAGTATGAGGCCGTAATTGCAGGATTAAAATTGGCTCGAGATTATGGAGCAGACAGAATTCACCTTAAGAGTGACTCTGCACTGGTTATCAATCAAATAACCGGTGGCTTCGTAGCAAGGGAGTCTCGTATGCAGAGTTATCTTGCCCGAGTCACTGGTTTGCTAGCACAATTCGACAATTGGGAAGCCATACAGATTCCACGAGAAGAGAATCACGAGGCTGATGCCTTGGCAAATTTGGGTTCAGTTGCAGAGATTGGAGCAACAGGTTCAGTGGCCGTGGCTCATCTTCTATGTACAACAATCGATAAAGATGCAATGGAGGTCAACACGACCAGTCTGACTTGGGATTGGAGGAATGAGATAATCAATTATGTACTACATGGAACCCTACCATCAGACGTTAAGGCTGCTCGAAAACTGAGGATGAAAGCTGCCAGGTATACAATTATAGATGGTATCCTTTATCGTAAGACTTTTGCAGGCCCACTCGCCAAGTGTCTAGGTCCCAGCCAAACTGAGAATGTGATGAGGGAAGTTCACGAGGGTTGCTGTGGAAATCACTTGGGAGGCAAGGCGCTTGCACGAAAGCTTATACGAGCAGGCTATTATTGGGACAAAATGGAAAAAGATACTAACGAGTTTGTCAAAAAATGTGACAAGTGCCAAAGGTTTGCACATCTCCTCCATCAACCAGCAGAACCCTTGCATTCAATAATCTCCCCGTGGCCGTTTATGAAATGGGGAATGGATATCGTTGGGCCACTACCCACTGCACCTAGAGGGGTACGTTTCTTGTTAATTATTACTGATTATTTTACAAAGTGGGTTGAAGCTGCAGCATATTCAAAGATACGTCAAACGGAAGTAGTTGATTTCCTTTGGCGTTATGTCATTTGTCGCTTCGGAGCACCCAAAGAGATTGTCATGGATAATGGTCCTCAATTCGTTGGTCAGAGGGTCACAAAGTTCCTTGAGGATCTGCATATTAAAAGGATCACTTCTTCCCCATATCACCCAGTGGCAAACGGGCAGGCAGAATCGACCAACAAGATAATAGTGGATTCTCTCAAAAAACGTCTCGAGCAGGCCAAAGGGTGCTGGGTGGAAGAACTCCCCGGGGTTCTTTGGGCATATAGAACAACCACAAAAATGAGCACCGGGGAGACGCCTTATTCCTTAGTGTATGGTTCTGATGCATTGATTCCAGTCGAAATCGGCGAGCCAAGTCTACGATATGCTCATGCAACTGAAGAGTCTAATTCAGTCAACCTCTCCGAGGAATTGGATTTTCTAGAGGAACATAGAGAATTAGCACTTATACGAGTAGTAGCTCAGAAAGAAAGGATAGAACAATATTATAATCGGGGACTTAGGCTGCGTAACTTTGAAGTCGGGGACTTTGTATTGCGTTGAGTCTCCCAGAATACGCAAGAAGCGAACGTCGGCAAACTTGGTCCAAACTGGGAAGGTCCCTACAAGGTGGTTGCATCCGTTGGTAAGGGTTCATATCGTTTGGCACGACCAGATGGATCGCTTCTACCTAGCAGTTGGAACGTGATTCACCTAAAGCGGTACTACTTCTAAGTAGTACGTGGGTTAGTGTTTCTGTCCATTCTCTGTTGCTTACTTGCTATTGTTTTCTTTTAAGTTATTCTGTTTTCTTATCTTTGTCTAAATGGTACTAACGGTCTTCAAAAGGCCAGATCCGTTTAGCTCAACTGGTAGAGCTCGAAGTCCTCGTGCTTCGCGGCTGTGGGTTCAAATCCCACAATGGACACACTCCTCTTTTGGTTATATGTGTTCCTCAATTCAGCGTTTCACCCATTGTCTTTTTATGTCTGAAATTACGAAATTTCAACATAAAAACAGGGGGGTGGCGAGGGCCCCAGTAGGCCAAAGTCCCGGCTAATATGAGTGATCTTCGAGCAGAGCGAGGTCATTCGCCAAGTCCACGACTAAGCAGAATCAAGTAAGTTCAATAGAACTATTTTACTTGTGCTACGTTATTCTTACATTTTGCGGCCAGTATTCGCACAAATTCCATAACTTTACGACCAAACAATCTTGTGTTTTGGTCATTGGGTTACCTATTCTTTTCAATAGAAATAACAAGGTAAAACCTCAACCTTAACAAAATTTTTTTACCTATTCTTTTCAATAGAAATAACAGGGTAAAACCTCAACCTTAACAAAAAACTTTTTTTCTGCGAAAACTTTCAATTGTCAAATATGATAAGCAAAGTTTATCGCAAGGCCATCTTATACGGCCAGATTTCAGTCAACCTAAACGGCCTGGTTTCGTCCAGCCCAGAAGGCCTGATTTCATTCATCTTAACTAAGGGCAACTTAACTTGGTTATGATCAAATTTTATTTCAAACATCTGCGCAGATTAACACCAAAAAGGGAACTCAGACACTAGGATTTGAAACATAATTCTGACTTCTGAAAACCTCATTAAACAGCAAATATCAACATCATTCATATAAGCAAGACTTGAGACCAAAAATGGTCATCAAGCCTCGCCAGTCAGACAAAAAAAAAACAGTCAAAATATACATTCGTTCACGAGTTAGCAATATTCAAAGTTAACAACATCCGGTGAATTTATAAGAAGGACTAGATAAGGCGTCAGTCATCATTTTGGCCAGGTTCTCGACCTGATGCACTAGCTCCATCAGTCGGATCCCCACCCAAATCTTCATCTTCGTTATCCTCACTGCCTTCATCATCCTCTTCATCATCATCATCGTCGGCTCCTACTTCCATGTCGAAGGCCTGCTTGACATTGATGATAGTCGCTATGGTCTGATCGAGGACTGAGTCGACATTAACTTGGCCACGCTGCATTTGGATGAGCAACTTCTTCTTGGCTTCGAGAGCTTCCAGTTTGGAGTCGATTGTATAACGATCCCTCAAATTCGCCAATTCCATCGTCAATAGCTCTTGGATACTCGCAGATTCCTCAGTCCGATTCTTGGCTTCTTGTAGTTCTCCTCGAGCAGCCTGAGATTCAGCTTCAGCTTTGTTCATATTTCTCAACATCAGGTCGGAAGCATTACGGATGCCTTCCAAAGTCACTTCTTTCACATTAAGCTCATGGGCAAGTTGAGAAATCTGGCTACCTTGTTCATCCATCCTGGCTTTCAGATCTTCAAAGGATAGTGCAAACCTTTCTTTCTCATCCAAAAGACGGTCCCTATCCTCGAGGAGGGTGTTTATCTTATCATTAGCCTCAGTGTTGGATTTCTCCAACCTGTCTATCTTATCCTCAAAGAAGCCACGCCTCCCTTCCAGGACCCGCTTCTCCCCGATCAGAGCTTGTTTCTCCTCTTCTAAGGCCTGCTTGTCCTGAAGAGCCTTCAAAAGGTCTTTCTTTAAGCTAAGGACTTGTTCCTGATTGTTCAACCTAGAACGGAACATGATCTCGGCCGCCATCATACTTGCCTGGCAACAAGTGAAAATACGCAGGTAATCAGAACTAAGGTCTTAATAAAAATAAAGGAGTAAAGAGGGAAACATTACCCGAGCAGTATCTTCAGCGATTGCGTAAGCTAGCTGCTCGTCGCTCATGCTGCGCATGTTCCACTCCTCGCGAGGACCGATCAGGTTGGACATCACTTTAACCAAGTGGCCAGGCTTCGTCAGAAAATCTGTGTCCGGGGGAATGGTGAAGTCACACTCCCTCATACACGGCCTGGGCTCCCTCGCTTGTTCAGAAGGATATTGGGGACCAAATTTGTGACGAATACCCTTAACGAAGTACGCCCCAATCCTTCCTCCTAGAGATACTCGCCTAGTAAGCTTTGTGCGAGAGACCTCGATGTCACCTGTCTCATCAGGGTCCAGAGTGTCGCACTCTTGCAGATAAACTGGTGCCATCTCATCACCAGCTAAGTTCATCATGTCCTTGTAGTGAAAGATCTGAGGTTCAGCCTCCCCCTCAGTCTTCCTCCGCTCATCAACCTTCTCATCTTTCTCCTCATCCTCCTCTCTCATCGGCTCTTTGCCAGGTCGCTTGTGGCTGACTTGTTCAGGCTCACCCTGTTGACCACCAACCCGTTCAGGCTCATCTGGCTTTGGGTCCTCGGGGAAGAAGGCAAAACTTTCATGCATTCTTTCTTCCCCTACTTCCCCAGCTCTATCTCCTTCTTCATCACCAACTCGGGGATTCTCCTCGAAAGCGTAAGAAGAAGTCTCTACATCCTTCCTCTTATCGCCCCGAAGAGATGCCCTCTTCCTCTGAGTCAGGCTCACATCGGGAGTCTCTGAATCTGAAATGTCAACTATCATAGGCTCAGCAGATTCAGGGGCAGCCGCCGAGCTTTTAACACTCTCTTGCCCAGCCTTGGGCGTATCAGCAGCAGCAACATTGGTTTCAACTGTTTTTTCAGAGGGCTGAGGAGTCTTACGGGCTGTCCTCGTTTTCTTCTTGGGTTTACTCTTTTCAGAGTCAGATTTCTTTCTCTTCAAATTCGCGAGGACCTCCTCACCACCCTCCCTGGCCTTGATAGCTGCAGCGGTTTGGAGAATGGCAGCTGCCTCCTCGTTGATCTCAGCCACGGGGTCAACGGTCACCTCCACAGGAGGAGGAGCAGGAAAGTAACTACCACAAGAACCTAAACCTGAGAGTAAAGTCATATTAATACCATGGTGAGTTCTGCATAAACTAGCAGGAATTTGGGTAATCAGCTTACCATGGGTGCTAGGGTTCGATAAATTTTTTAAAGAAGCATAGTAAGGCCACTGCCTCTGCTCATGAGTAAAATCTGCCAAAATAGGTTCAACCCAAGCGGACAATTCCTCCTCGGAAATCATACCGTCGTAAGGAATCTTGTCAGCTAACCAATAAAGAGTAAAAATTAGGGGGTGCAAATACGTAACTCAAACAGTATTCAATACAAAGACTCGGGGACTTACGAGTTTTGTTCCACACCTCGCGGAGATTAGTTTTGCAGCCACGTGTGAGGAATTTAGACTGCACATAAACATACCTATGCATCCAACCCCTATCCCCTGTATCTTCAGATTTGCTCACTAGAGCTTTTCTTCCTCTCATACGGGCATTAATATATCCATCTCTCGCAACCTGAAGGCTATACAAAGAGACAAAATGCTTAAATTCAAAGTCCTGCCCAGTCTCATTGGCAAACCATTGTAGCAGGGAAATAATTCTATAAATGCTCGGACACAGCTGCCCTGGGCAGATAAGATAGTATTTAAAAATATCCTCTATAACGGGATGCAACGGGAGCGTACAACCTATCGTGAATGGATACGTAGATATGGCTGTCCATCCAGTTCTCACAGAAGTAATATTCTCCGTTGGATAGGGGCAAGAAACTATAACATCATCGTCCCAGCCACAATCTGCCCTAACCCTGGGCAAAAGGTCAGGAGTAATTGAACTCTTAAACCGGCTTGAAGGCCACGACCTTATATTGCCATAGTGACTGAACGAGCTGATTGAACAATCATTTTCAAGGCTTTGCCAAAGTTTCGGAATCACATCAGCAACCGAAGTTGGGGAACTCGTGGATTGACCACCTGCTGCTGAAGAACTACTAGCCGCAGCATCCATATTCAAACTTTTCTTGGCTTTTGGAGACATTTGGACTAGAAAATTGGAAGAATTTTTTGCGTTTTAGAGATTTTTGGAAAGGTGTTTTGAAGCTTTGAAGGTTTGGATGAAATTTGGAATGAAGTAAAAAGGTTTCAAGCTGGTAGAAATCATATTTATAGGGTTCGCAAAACCCGACCCGCCCCTACACGTGGCAAGCATCCGCGCAAGAGGTAAATAAATCCAGCCGTTAAAAGAATAAAAATCGAAATGGCGGTTTTTGCTTTGGGATGTGCAAGACGTGAGAAGGCGCAGTTCAATCATCACTCCTGCAGTCTCGAAACACACAACAGTCACTTTTTGAGTAAAAAGTGGAGCGAAATTGATAACTTGCACGTTTTGTCTTTAGCGGAGCATTTAATGCTTATACTGATAGAATGTCAGTCAATCAAAAGCCTTTGAGGAGTTCAACGGGCAGCATCCAAATATGAATACAAGGACTCAAATGTGTTACTTGAGAAAAATTCAAAAGACTTCTTTCCCGCTCAAAATTCGTTTTCCACTCCTCGATCAGATTCTCTGCCCGAGTAGTGCGGGGACTATCTGTATTGGGTTAAATCCGTCGTCACCAAAGTTGGTGACTAAGCATCCACGTAGGACGACGTATAGACGACACGTGGCTATGAATGGGCATAAAGGCAATGGATAGAATCGAAGATGGACAACTATAACGGACAGATGAACAGTCACTACGGCCAGAATAGTCGCAACTCGTCATCAAGCCAATTCAAAATAGAAGTCTTATCCTCAAGCAACGTAACTGCTCGATTAAGGAGTTACAACTACTCGCGAACGGACGCTTAGTTATCTATATATTGTAATTTAAGTCACAAGCATTGTATCTAATTCTTCTCTGAACATACATCTGTATTCCAACTATTAATTAATACCCGATTCTTTACCTTCTGTCAATACTTACTACTACTACTTATAATCAAGTGATCTCATTTATTGTTCCGCTGCTTAAATATCATAAAGAGTACGAGGAAGGAAGTTTGATCAAGTCTATACGGCCTGAACACGGTTCCTTTTATTTAAATCTTCATTTATTACATCGCATTAATGGTGTCTTTATTTCTTTATATTTACTATAATCATTTATATCTTTTCACATTAGGCATTTAATCATGATTATTGATCGTGACTCCGCTTTATAAATTTAATTGTGACTTAACCTAATAAACGATATTACGGTTAAACAACTTTGCTAATATTCATACCTTGTTCTTGCCAACTACATGTTTGATGTAACTAGCAGCTTTTGATACGAAAAATTGCTTGTTCACCACTTTACAAATTCGATCGATTGAACTAATCAATTTAGGCCAATACAAATTGGCGTCGTCTGTGGGGAACAAGCAATTACGTTTGTTCCAAAGTTTCACGTCACATTCTTTCATGTTCTTTTTACTTATTCTTACTAATGGCTGACATCACTGATAACACGGCTGAACAGGTTAGAGATGGAACTTTGGTTCCTCCCCTATGGGAAGGAACGCAAGTCCCTCCAATTCCACCAGTTGGTGTAATACCACCAATCAAACCAGGTGGTAGAACATCATTACCACCACCAATTGATCCCTCTTCATCGGGGTCAAACAGCCCAGTCCAAGCTTATGTTATAAATACTTTACAACAGATCTAGGGGCAGTTTGCTGTGCAGGCAGGCTTCAACGCCGACTTTCGGAGCTCGCTGTAAGCTCTCTTTGGGAACATAAAGAACAACACAATCCCCAGTGATACTCTACCTACGCCCCAATGGAGGCATCTCGAACTTTGCTCCTACGGGTGCAATAATAAGGGGAATTCCAGATGGAGCTACATCTGGAGGCTCAAGGACTGCCTCGATCGGCGCTCAGCCTTTTGGGACAGGCCCTACAGTCGCAGAGACAAGCGTGTCGTTAGACCTAGAGAAATGAAAGAAATATTTCGAAGCCCAATTTGAAAAAAGACTGGAAAATGTTCTTGGGGTTAGAAAGGCTCAATGAGTCTTGGATATTTAGAAACGTGGGCAGCAACCTTTTAAGCCCGAGGCTGCTCCTGCCCCCATACCAAAACACTTCAAGCTACAGATCTTGAAGAAGTATAATGGGATTACTGACCCCGCTGATCATGTGGCCGAATACATGGCCATAGTCAAGAGCAATGATTTGACCTCAGTAGAAAAGGAGTCGATGTTCTTGTAGAAGTTCGGGGACACCCTTGAGAAAGGGCACTTTGGTGGCATGCACCTCCCCTCAGAGTCTATCTCAAGCTTTAATGAGCTGGCTGATTTGTTCATCAAAGCGCATACTGGGACCCAAAAAATTCTCGAACGGAAGGAGGATGTTTTTGAAATCAAACAGCGGTATAGGGAGCCCATCAAAAAGTTTCTCGAGCATTTTCAGGCGGAAAGAATAGAATTGCCAACTATGGTTGACAACTTGGCAATCATGGCATTTAAAAGGCGCATTAACGCTAGTAATTCTGAGGCAACCGCCGAGATGAAAAGAGACCTTCAATAGTGGAAGACTCGAACCTGCGACGAATTGCATGATAGGGTTAGGCTCGAGGAAACAGAATGGAGGGCGTCGGGCCAATACAATTCTTATAGAAATCGATTTGAGTTCTCTCGATGCCGATGCGCTATGATGATGCGTAAGCATTTTGCTTACTTTAACTCGCTTAAAATTTAGTATTTGAATCCAAAAGTGACCAATTTATAGAGTAGTTTTGATGAATTCTGTTGGTTTCAGGTGTTAGGTCCTAAAAGAAAAGAAAAAAACCAAAAGAGCAAGATTACTTAAGAAAAGTGATCAAGTACAAGAAAGCTGCAGAAACAGTGAAGCGACGGCCGCCCATGCTGAGGATGACCGCCCTTTATTTGAAGGTAAATACCTGTTGAGTATCCAACTGGGTAGATAAAAAGGCCTTAAACCTTTGCAAGGGAGCTGAAGAACTGGAAGGTTCGAAGATGTGACCGCCCATGTATTAGGTGGTCGCCCATTAGTCGTTGTAAGGAGAAGCTGCTGTGAAAATAAGGCGACCGCATGATGAAAGGTTATGTCGCCTTATCTGGAGAAGAGGAAAAGGCGGTCGCCCAATTAAGGGCGGTGCCCTTTCTTGATACCCAGAAAAGGGTGCCAGCACAGACACAAGAGGCGCCAGCCTAGGCAATTCAGCACCAAACGTCAGCCTTTTTGGTAAAAGGGCTCCAGCCCAACCTGTGAATGGAAATTTTGTAAATATTTCTAGCAGACACTATATATAGCTAGAAGTAGGTTTTTCTAAATATCTTACACTTTTACTAACTCGAGAGGCAAGAAAAGGAAAAAATACCATTACCTTTTGGTCAAGCTTCCTTGTATTGTGAAGAAAAATATCATTGTTTGTAAGAATCATTACTACTTTACTATTTCAATGCATATTTCATTACTATCAAGTCTCGAATCGTTACTTAGTATGAGTAGTTAAATCATCCATTAGGGTGCTAACGAAACTCTAGTCCAATAATCGAATGGGTTTAGTATAATAAGGTTCTAAGCACCTAGGAATACCCCCATTTCATTACTTTTGATTTCATTACAATAACTTGAGGTGTACGATTCATGTTGAGCCTAAATAGTACTAGATTTATATCGGGGGTAAGTGTGTCGCATTTACCCCGTGTTAACGGGTTGAACATCAAGAGGGGGATACCTTACTTGGGATTAGTTGCTAGCGCTCCAAGCGTCAACTCTTAGCACCGGGAGGGCAAGAGTTGATAGTCTCGACTCTCACCCGGGAGGGGTGAGTTGGGTATTTGCAAACAAGATCCATTGGGTGACCTCGGTGTAAAGAAACTTAGTACTATATTCATTAGGTTAAAGGGCTAGGGAGAGGTTAGGTCCTAGTACTTCTCTCATTGTTAATTTTAGCCTATAATTTATCGTTCTTTAGCAATAGTTCAATTACAACCAACTTTTAGGAATAACTCACTAATTCATTGAAACTAAGAATATTCAACTACTTTAAGTCTCATGCTAGTCCCTGAAGCATATTCAACTACTTTAAGTATCACGCTAGTCCCTGTGTTCGATCCCTATAATTGACAAGGGTAATTGTGAGCCCCCACCCTTAATCGGGTCATGTCATACGAGGAAACTCGAAGGGTCAGTATGACCCCTATAACTCTCAAAAGCAGCACGTAAATCAGCGGTTCAGACCCCAGGATGTGAGCTAGAGGCTCGAGGGGAAGGTCGACACGAACGTCAATCAGAAGAATTCAGTGGTTCCATCTTTGATGTCAAGGAGAAGGATCTCCTGACTATAATTTTAATGTGTCCACTACGGAGTTGGTAAATGCGTTGAAAGGGATGACTGACCTAGGGGTTCGGTTTCCAAAGGATATGAGAACGCCCTTGGATAAGAGAGATCATAATTTATATTGAGAGTTCCATGCAGATCATGGACATGCTACCGAGGACTGCAAGGCACTTCGCCTTGAAGTGGCTCATCTTCTGAAAAAGGGGATGTTGAGAGAGTTTCTCACTGACGAAGGGAAGCAAAATTTTGCTAAGAATAGGGGAGATGGACAACCGCCAAGGGCTTCATCCCCTAAGAGATTTTTGAATTTGATAACATGGGGATCAGAGGTAAGTGGTGTTAACCTCTCCGCTGCAAAGAAATTTTCAAAGCTTTTAATTACTATGGAGAAAATGACTCGAACAAGTTGTTAAGGTAAAGAAATAGTTTTTTTTTGAGGATATTGTGATGGGATGATGTTTCCCTATTATGATGCTTTGGTGATCATGTTGAGGATCAATGATTCAGATGTTAAGCGAGTCTTGATTGACCCCGGCAGCTCGGTAAACATTATCAGTTATGGGGTTGTGAAGAAGATGTGGTTGAAGGACCGCATCATCCCGAAGGCAATCATATTGACCGGTTTTAATATCTCCATGGAGAAGACGTTAGGTGAGATTACTCTTACTACTTCTGCTGAGGGAGTTGATAAGAAGATAGTGTATCAGGTGATGTCCGAGGGGATGGCCTACAACGTTATTCTCGGAAAGCCTTTTATTCATGAGATGGAAGTTGTTCCATACACCTTGCATCAAGTCATCAAATTCCCTACTCCGTAGGGGATACATGCACTCCGAGGCAAGAAACGAGTGGCTAGGTAGTGCTACTCGGTTGCCATGAAGAGTGGAGTCGCCTTGAATGGGCCATCGAAATAACAATTAACTCGCCCGGGGTCTGGCGAAATGGAGAGTTTGGTTCTTGTAGTGGACTCTCAGAAAGAAGTGGAGAAGATCCTGGTGTACATCCAGGAGCCTCAGAACTAGAAGGCCGAGGATTCATCTATTAAAGAGTTAGAATCCTTCACCTTGTCGAAGGAGTTCCCAGAAAGGAAGGTGTTTGTGGGCTCGGAACTGGACCCAGAGTCAAAAAATGCTATCATTGAGCTATTAAAAGCTAATGATAATTGCTTTGCTTGGTCTCATGCAGACATGGTTGGAAGTGATCTCAAAATAATGACCCACAAGCTGAACGTGGATCCCAACCACCCTCCGGTGAAGCAAAAAAAGAGGCCACATGCAGGCGTGAAGAAAAAAGCTATCGAACATGAAACCAAAAGACTGCTCGATAATGGTTTCATAAGAGAGGTAAAGTACCCCGACTGGCTCAGTAATGTAGTGGTGGTGCCAAAGAAGAATGACAAGTAGAGAATGTGCGTGGATTACATTGCCTCAAATAGATAGGCTGATTGACTCTACGGATGGACACAAGTTATTAACCTTCTTAGATGCTTATTCAGGGTACAACCAAATTATGATGGATCTAAATGATGAGGAAAACACTTCATTCATCATAGATCAGGGCACATATTGTTATAAAGTTATGCCATTTGGCCTTTAAAATGCCAGGGCAACGTATCAGCGGGCAGTGTGTTGCTCCCAACGCACACGCAAGTATACGTGGTCGACAAGTAATAAAGTGATAAGTAGAGTATCGTTCCCACGAGGACTATTCTGACTGGACTCCTAACAAACAATTTCTTAACAACTACTCAGGGATCTTTTTTCAATAGTGAGAGTTTTAGTAACTAAAGAGCAGTAATTAAAATGGTAGAAGTGAATTCAAACAATGGAGCAAAACTTGGTTGTTATCAGTAATAAGGAGACGGTCCAGGGTCAGAGTTACGAACAATCCAGTTGAGTTTTCCAATTGATTCCACTTCTCAAATCCCGGATTACTAACTAACAGATTAAATGTACCCGTGAAAACCTTTCGATTCTTCACGGTCTACGCAGGCTACTCCAATCCCTATATGTCTATGGGTTGAATCACGTGCATGCATTAACGAATTCTGTAATTAGTTAAGCTAGGCGAGCAAGTATATGTCTATCCCACTCACAAATTGGTTCCCCGATGCATGGGTTCACAATCTAGTCCTACTCTTTCTTATTGCGTTAATAAATTCTCTCTTTCGAGTTCAATCTAAAAACCATAGATAATGCGTAATAATCGGGCCCTGACAATTACACAAGTAAAATCAAGAATGAATAAGCAATCCGTTATGGGATTCAATAGATGGAATTCAATCTTCAAACATCAACTTTCATGAAATACTCTAACCCTAGAACATAAGATTTAGCCACGCATACTCATAATAACAACACAATGATTTGATGAAATTATGAAATAATGATGTAATAAATTAATGGAAGGAGGAAAAACCCTTGTTCAAGATGTTATGAGCTCTCCAATTTGCTCCAAAGTCTGAACTCCCTTTAAAAATGAAGTAAAAGAGTATTTATAGGGTTTACAAAGGCCTAGTAATAAGTTACACCTAAGCCTAGACGAAATAGGAAGTCCAAAAACGCTCCAGGGGCGCTGTAGCTGGCGCCCCGCGCCCCCGAACGCGCCGCCCTAGGAAGATTACGTCAAAACTTGCACGCTATGGCCCTGCGCCGCGCAACCCAACGCGCCAGAAGCTGGGCGCGGTGCCTGGTGCGGCGCGCCACCTGCGGCGCCAAGCCAATTTCATGTTTTCTCCGTTTGCAGCTCGCGTCGCGTTGTGCCTTCGTATGTTCGATCCAATCCTCAATCAAAATCCAATCTTTTCTTGCTCGATCATGCTCTTTAAAGCTCCAATTGCACTTCATAACAACCTACAATCATACAACATAAAATCAGTGCAAAATCACATTCATTAACTAGAAAACGGGCGGATAAAATACTCAAACGTGAGGAAATATTAAGGAAATATAGGGATAAAATGCCAAACATCAAGTGTGTCGAATGTTCAAAGATTATGTTGGGAAAACAATGGAGGTATACATAGACGACATGCTAGTGAAGTCGATTCAAATGGACTGAATCATTTAATAGAATCCTTTGGTATTTTCATATAGTACAACATGAAGCTAAACCCCAAAAATTGCGCTTTTGGGATTGGCTCGGGAAAATTTTTGGGATTCATTGTCTCCGAGCGAGGCATAAGGTGAATCCTGAAAAGATTAAAGCTATTGAGGAAATTTTTGAGGTGCTTTTGGGACCTAAGAAAGTTCAACGCCTAACTGGCTGAATCGCTGCCTTGAGCAGATTATCTCGAGGTCTTCCGAACGGTGCCACAAGCTTTTCTTTGTCTTGAAGAAGAATACTGCCTTCAAATGGATATTGGAATGCAGAGAAATGTTGAAAGAATTAAAACGTTATTTGGCTAACACACCTTTGCTTGCGAAGCCAAAGGATGGGGAGATGTTGATTTATATGGCCGTGTCCGAGGTAGCAGTTAGTGCAGTCTTGGTTCGAGAGACGGATGGGAAGCAGCAACCTATATATATTATGTAAGCAAGACTCTCCTCGATTCTGAAACAAGGTACATCCATTTAGAAAAATCAGCATTTGCTTTGGTCGTAGCTGCTCGTAAACTTCGACCTTATTTCTAATGTCATCCCATAGTCGTAGTTACTGTTTTCCCCTTAAGGAGCATATTACATAAGCTTGAGTTGTCGGGAAGGTTATCTAAATGGGCAATTGAGCTGAGTGGATATGACATTGTATATCAGCCTCGAACTGCCATAAAATATCATGTGTTGGCTGACTTCGTGGTTGACTTCAGTGCTAAGATACTCCCCAAGGCAGAAAAGGAGAATTTAATGTCTAGAGGGTCAACCCCCAGGGATTGGATACTGTATACCGATGGGGAAACTAATTCTAATAGCACGGAACTAGGAATATTATCGATGGCCCCTACGGAGGGAAAAGTTGAGGCATACCTTGAGGATTAAAAAGTTAACCAATAATGAGGCTGAGTACGAGGCTGCTATAGTGGGTTTGAAGTTAGCCAAGGAGATGGGAGCAAAAAAGGTTGAGTTAAGAAGTGATCTACAGCTAGTGGTGAATCAGGTGCTCGTTGAGTATACGGATCGAGAGCCTAGGATGAAGCAATTCATGGTTGGGGTACAAGAAGCCTTAGCTGCATTTGAAGAATGGAAAGTTAAATAGATCCCTTGAGAGGAGAATACCGAGGCTGACGCCTTGTCTAATTAGGCTCTGCCATCGAAGAATAGGACTCAGGGACTGATTCGATTATTTGAATACTCACATCTGCGGTAGGAAAATTGAAGCTGGAAGTGAACTCGGTGAACAATACTTAGGATTGGTACACCAAGTTCATTTCATATTTGGATTTGGGATTTTACCAGCGGATAAGAGAGAAGCTGACAAGCTAAGAAAGCAAGTAGTCCCTTACTCGATGATCAAGGCAATTATACAAAAAGCTCTTTTGCGGCCCGATGGCTAAATGACTAGGCCCAGGAGAAGTTGAATACGTCATGAGGGAGGTGCACGGGGGCGAATATGGCAATCATTCGGGTGGTAAGGCCTGGTGCGAAAACTTCACCGAGCAGGATATTATTGGCAAAATATGAGTGAGAATGCTAGATTGTATGTAAGGAAATGTGACAAATGCCAAAGGCACGCTTCGATGCCCTGCCATCTAAGCACCAACAGGTAGGCTAAATCCTCGAACAGAATAATCATTGAGAATATCAAAAAGAGGCTGGATGAAGCTAAAGGCTCGTGGCCCGAGGAGTTTCCAAGGGTATGATAGGCAATAAGTACCAATGAGAAAAATAGCATGGGTGAAATCCTATTTTCCCTCGCCAATGGGATTGATTCTTTGATTCCTGTAGAGGTTGGCGAACCTAGTCTTCGGTATGCTCACGCAACAGAGGAGTCAAAATCAGCAGGCAATGTGTGTGGAGTTGGATTTACTTGAAGGGCGAAGGGAAATGACTTTGGTTCGTTCAACGGCTCAAAAAAGGCAAATCGAAGCTTACTTAAATATGAAAGCTAAGTTCCGAGCTTTCAAAGTTGGTGATTATGTATTAAAAACTTCGAATCAAACTACCAAGGAGAATAATGCAGGTAAAGTAGCCGCGAATTGGGAAGGGCTTTATCATGTCAAAGCTATTGTTGGCAAAGAATCTTATCAGTTAGAAGATTTGGAAATATTCCAATTTGAAGCGTTACTATTTTTGACATTGCGGTACGCTACCTTTCGTCACCGAAATTTTTTACCTACAACATCGAGTTGTCAATGCTCCAACGCTTAGGTTAAATAATTCTGACCCCTCATTTTTCTTTGCTTGTCCTTTTCAGGAAGCGGATGGAATGATATTCAGTTCTCATGTCCTCATGAATTTGCACCTGACCACTAGGGGGATGTAAGGGATAGAGTGTAGTCAAGACTGACTCGAAGCCTCTCAGACTGGGGACTCCAAGCAGACCCGAAGACTAACTATCTAAATACCGGGGATTGTCTCCCGAAGATTAGCTTAGTTCAGTGTGTTTATTGTGTTTGTTTTGTTGCCCGAAGTGGTCTTTCAATAAAAATTGCCTATTACGACTTATCAATGAAATAAACTTGATTTAATGTCTCTTTGTTGCAATGATTAATGCCCAATCATTTATTGAGTTTGTTCTTTCATGCCACGGCTTGAGAACGAGACATCGTTCTAAGCTAGCATCGGTATGAAATAAATTGGGTCTAAGTCGTGCAAGCAAAAATATTATAAGTGACTTATCGAATGCTTTCAAGGCAAAGTTCGAATGCTTTCAAGGCAAAGTAAAAATTAACACTTGAGAAAGAAAAACTAAAATTCATTAATAAAGGCCCTGGGGCCGCAAAAGCTAGCCGTACTAGAAGGTGCGGCTGGATCACCTCCTTTTACATAAAGATAGCTCGACAGTTTTAGCAAAAAGGACAAAAAGAAGTTATCAATTTTCTGGGCCTCTTCCCCAGTGCTTGAAGTTCTATTTTCGGAGCCTTCATTATCTTCTTCAGCTTCGTCACCCGAGCTTTCACTGCAAGGAAGTTTCCATAATGGCCTGAGCCTTGGTAGTATCGCTTTGAGCCTTGGCTATTTCTTCATCCAAATCCACCCGAGTTTTACATTGCTCGAGGGTTTTCAGCCTAGTTTGGATAATAACCCAGTTCTTGTCTACCCAAGCTCTGGTCGACTTTATCTTGAACTTAGATGAAGAAGATACTTCTTTGCCCTGAAGGGTCTTGATCTCAGTCTCTCGAGTTTTTTTTTTTTTAACATCCAACTCGTTAATTTTAAGCAGGTAGCCTTCAGTTTATTGTGATAGTTTTCAGTGACTTCTTTAAGCGTGGCGCTGGCTTCATCCCCCCGGTTTTAGTTTTTGGCTCGGTGGTTTTCCTTCTGTGCCTTCATTTGAGCCTCGAGAGCTGCAGAAGCTTCACGAGCCTTGGCTAACTCGAGGTCAGACTTATCAGCAGCTTTACGAGTTTAATCTAGCTCAAGGCTGAATTTGAGCATTTGCTCCTGTAGCTCAGAAACTTGGGACTGAAGCTCCGACCTCTGACGATCCCACTCATCTCCTACTTTCTTAAGGGATGATGCACAACCGAATTCCAAGTATAAATAGCTCTGCAAGAAATTTGGGTAAAGGTCTGATTAAGAAAGAGGATAACTGAAGCTAGAGGAATGGTAAATAACAAAGATGTACCTGAATTGTATGCTTGGCCGCAATAGCCATTAATTCTCCATGAGCTTTATCATTAGTACGCTCATTTTTCTTTGGCCCGAACAATCTCCTAAGGCTCATGGGGACAGTCAAAGTGTCATCAAGATGGCATAAGTCAGAAGGGAGCCCAATCTTTGTGAACTCCTTTTGAGAGACCGAGGCATTAGAAGGCTTGGAGGTGGCTCACATAATGCTCGGGAGTGCTCTCTTTTCAGCAGGAGGAAGATTTTCAGCAGTTCTTTCTTTAGTTGCTGAGGGAGCTTTGACTTGGCCAACATTGGCTTTGCCCTTGGCTTTGTCGGTAGCATGATCCGACTCCTCGAAGTCCACCACCTTGATTTCCTCAGGAACCTCATCATCAGTGGGTTCATCGATTAAACCCCGACGAGGCTCAGTCGCAGCCTCGGGCCAGAAGCAGTAGTCAATTCCACTCGAGGAGGACGTTTTGCCTTGGTGGATTTCTTTGATGCTTGTCTCTTCCTCTTTGAATATGTGGAAACATGAATTGGAGACTTAGGGATAAAAGATGAAGAAGTAGTGATAGAAATAAACCAACCGAGGAGGATGTCACTATCACCTTTCGGAGTCCCTTGGCCAGGTGACCCTTTGAGGACTTCGGTTTGGGCGAGAACTTGAGCTAAGTCCTCTAATTCATTCAAACTTTCTCCTGCATCGGGGACTTCTTACTTCTTATTTTTCTTTTCCATCTTTTTTTTTTCCTTCGGCTCGGTAGCCGCCCTGTTTGGAAAACCTACAAAAGGGAAGATAAAATTAGCAAGGGAAGAGTTTTGAAGAGACTCCAAAGAAGACATATAGGATAGTTAAAACTTACCGTGGAATTTGCACGCCCATTTGTTCTCGTCTAATGAGCTAAAACCATCCATGATCTCTCTGGCCGATTTTTGACATCAATGATCGCTTGAACCCAAGCGACCAGATCTTTTGGGGGGACAATTGAAAATTTTCAGTTGAGGAATTCGATGCAATACTTAGAAAGTAAGAAGCTACGAATGGGAAGTAAGAGGATTACCGATGTTTGCCAAAAATGTTATTTACGTGCTTTGTTCCAAACCTCAGGAAACCTAGGCTCGGAGGATAGAAGTCTGGTCGGGAGAAGAACGAAGCGGTCACATCATCCACGGTCTTCTGTGTCTTCACTTTTTGTAATCAATGAGTATTTGCCTCATTTTTTAAGTTGCACAATCCCACCTTTGTGCATTATGGGGTAGAAAAGAGAGATCAAGTGTTGAAGAGCGAAGGATACCCCGGCCTCCCGACTGAAGAAATCGAGGCATCGAATGACCCTCCAGAGCCGGGGCTAGTTGGGCCAAAAACAAATTGTATGTTTGGCAGAAGGTGTCAATTACGTGATGGACAAACAGGGTGAATCCTACCATGAACGGATAGGTGTAGACGAAAGAGTGCCCGACTACTCTATCACAGCGGCGACTATACGATGCAGGGACACCAATTTGGACCTCAGGGCCCCAGTTGCATTCTTCCTGAACTAAAGCTGTATGAGCTTGTGTAATTAAACTCAGTGTCATTTGGACTGGAACATTTCTGTTTTTCTCATGCTTGGCGTTCATTTGATCTTGTAGCTTAAAATCTTTATCGAGGTCAAAATTCGAAGGGATAACCTGGTGAGGCACGAGTTCTTTGATAGCGGATATTTTCTTCTTCGGCTTTGAAGTCCCCGCCTCGACATCATTAAGTATGTTGACGTTCGTTTCTCCACCACCAGCCGTGACGGTGTCAACTTCTACGCCAACTGCTTCTTCGAGATTGACGCGATTAGCAGTGGGTTTGTGTCGCCTTGGGTTTAAGCCACCCGATTGCGATGTTGCTTCAGTGTCATCACCCGTCGGTGAGATGACGTTTAGCGGCTCAGGGACGTTTACTAACTCATCATTGAATACCATGGTAGAGGCATCATGGATTCTCTCCTCAGAAGTGCCTGAAGAGTTTTGAATGGAATTTGTGGTGGACATCTTAAATCAAGGATCACAGTTATGGATTTGGGAAGAAGAAATTTAAAATCCAAGCTTTTCTTTGAGAAATTTTACTGTTGCTTGGAAGATTGGAAGTGAAGAAGAAGAAGGTGGACAAGTTGAATTACTTATAGGAGGGAAGATCATCATTGCGTTTACATGGGGAAGGAGGAACAAAAGGTCTCGACCATTCAGCGGTCGTCACACGTGATGGATGGTAATTCGAAGTGACGACTGTCTTTTTAAATTACTAGGCGAACGTGCTGCCACGTCGAAATCATGCTTAATTTCATTCCACTCTTCAAAAGTTCTGTAAATTATCCGAAGAGTGGGGGATTATATGTATTGGGTGAAAATTCACTTGCTTATGTGGTACCTCAGGTGCATGGTTAGAGGTATGCTTGTGCTGAGATATGTGTTGAGATCGAGAAGTGAGAGCCTTGACTCCCGAGGTAAATCTCCGAGGTCAAGGTTCAAGGTATGCCTCAAGGAGATTAATCCTCGAGCATTAGAGGACTAACTTCCCCGAGGCAAGTACCTTAGACCTCGGGGAGGCGATACATGTTATTTAAGGATTTACCTTGTAACGGTAGCTCATTAATCAAATATTTAATGGGGGAGATCATGAGAAGGCCATGATCAGAACGGGGGAAACGACTAGTCATTGCTCAGTTAACGCTTTAATGATCATTGTACTCTAGAGGCTATAAATAACATCATCGTAAACTTTGTAATTCATCCAAAAATATAAACAAAAAACTTTACTACTTTGCTAATATTCATACTTTGTTCTTGCCAACTATCTATTTGATCTAACTAGCCGCTTTTGTTATTACAAATTGCTTCTTAACCTCTTTATAAATTCGATTGATTGACCTAATCTGATTTAGGCCAATATAAATGATTCAAACTATTTCAATCAACCTAAACTTGTGCCAAACATTCCAAATTATAGTACAGACTCGTCTTTACATTTTCTAAACACGACTTAAATTGGACGGATTAGTCTTGTTAAAAAGTATGCGTAAGGCAATTTGTTCATCACAACTTTCTTAGTGGGCATCAGTTTAACTGCTTGCTTACCAAAAGAATAGAAGCAATTCTACTATAGAAGAGTGACTTCTAATGACTTTCAATAGCTAACAGTTGTAAGTACAACTACAAGGATTGCTCACCTTCCAACTGCTATTTATATATACGGTACAGTCAAGATTTTTCTATAATGACATTGTTTATTTGAATATTTATTAGCTACTATAATGTTGTTACACAAATCGAATTATGAAAACTGCTAATTCCAAAAAAAAAAAAAAAACTGTATATTAAAGTGCTGGTATAAAGAAAAATTAACTAGAAAAAATGTGACTTTAACGTATAATCAAATAATACGGGAAGATTGTAATGTCTATGTTAGCAATATTCCTATATTTCCCATTGAAACTATATATTTAAGGAAATGTAAATATTAATTGGGACACTAAGAAGTGAGAACTAACCACATGGTTTTACCTACTCAAAGAAACAATCGACCTCGTGGCACATGTGCATGTTACTTATACAGGACTAAAACAGAGTGAACCAAAAAATGAAATATGATTGACCACCCCTTGGGTCAAACCGCTAAATTTATATTGCTTGTCAACTTTCCATCTAATTTCAGGCGGCGTATTTAGGTCGGCACTTATTGTTTTCTAATTTTTCTTTTTTTGTTTTGCTGAAAATCCAATGCCTGTTTGAATTATATAAAGTAATCTTCCTTTTTAAAATTTTGCATAATAATATTAGTGTGGTTATAATAACTTGTTATTAAGGATAAAATAAAAGATTTATTCTAAAAAGTTTCTAAATAGAGAAAGTTGTCGATTTCTTTTGAATAAGGAAAAAATATTACCATATAAATCGAAATTTAAAAAACATTAATAGTTGTGTTGTACATAGCTTGATGGGTGGCATGTCCTTTTCGTTTTCCCAAAAAATTAGGTGATTCTTGGTCCGTTAAACCACCTTCTCTACAATTTCACCATTGAGAACGATTAATCGCACTTCTTCAACTAGTTAGAGTCAAGAACTTCTCCACTTCATCGTAAGCGAGCATGAATCAACTGCTCTACTTTGGAGAAATATGTCGTGGGTTTACTCCTACAGTTGGATTCGAGGCAGGTTCTACCTCACACTTTAGAAGGAAATTTAACTTAATACTCCCCCATTCCGAAATAGTTGTCTTAGTTTGATTTTGAGCAGAGTTTAAGAAATGTGGTAAAATTTTTTGAAATTTGTGGTCCAAAATAAGCCCTACATAAATATGTGGCTATAAAGCATTTCATTAAGAGTAAAGTAGCAGTTTCAACTCCAAAACGTTTTTAAATTTAGAATTGTGTCATTCTTTTTTGAACGGACTAATAAGAAAATAGTGTCATTTATTTTGGAACGGAGAGAGTAGGTGATTGCGCCGAAGAGCTTGATAAGCTACTTTAATTGAGGGCATCACGATATTCATGATCATAAAGTCGACCTGTGATTGTGATACTAATATTATAACCATTAAAAGATTCATTTCAAATTAAATACTTAAAAAATGACCTTAAAGATAGTTGAAATAACTAAACCCTCCATAGCATTTTAATATGCCTGTTTGGGTGGTTTATAAGCAGCTTATTTTAAGTGACTTATAAGTCAAAAAGTGACTGAGAAGTTAGGATCTCACAAAGTGGCTTTTAAGCCATTCATGACTTATATGCCCAAAATCTTTTAAGTTACCAAATATATATTAATGAACTTATAAGCTTATAAGTCACTTTTAAGCTCACCCAAACGGGCTCAAAGAATTAAACACTTGAGCCAGCAAGTGGTTTCTTAGTCCGGAATTTTTATGTAGTAATCCGATACTGATGTTTTATTAGGATGTATAAGTACTTATGTCGAGAAAACCATTTTGTGAGATTTGTTAAGTAAACATATTCATGTCTATTAAACTGATGCCATCTTATTTAATAGCTTAAACAGTTTGCAACAATACTTTTTATACACAATTATATATACAGGCGTTATGCATGTAGTTTCTATATCATAACAAACAAGATTTTGTATATATTTGATTGGCGTGCACACAAATCTTTATAATACAAATTCTAGATACGGACATATATCAAAGTCTACGAGTTGAACTAAAAACAAAAGACTTTCAAATGATCACATTCTAGATACGGACATAATTTGGTTATCTACTAATCTGATGATCTTTCGAAGATTTAGAATTAATAAGACAGTCCTAAAATACCGAAAAGAATTAAAGGTTGTTAGGTTGTCCTACTATGTTTTATAACCTTGCTCCTTTTGTTGTAAGGGTTACATGTGAATGCTCCTTTTCCTAGCAGGACTTAAGTGTTTGCTTCTACTCTTGGCTTTTGTTACCCATGACTTGAGGAATGAGGTGACCTAAACTTTAGGTAAGTGTCTTGTCCATCTACAACATTAATTGCTGAAAGAAGTGTCTCCAAATCTTTTAGCTGGATATTTCTAGTTTGCCTATATATAAGTTTGAAGATAAGTGCATGAACTCATATCAAATATCATTTTCTAAACATCACTGTTTTATTTTGTAGAATTAGATAAATCACATCTCATATAAGTCTTCATAACAAAATTTAGCATTTTAGCTACCCAATATTTCTTACACTATGGAATCATCTAAAACTGAACAATTTCTAGAAGGCAAGACTATTTTCATTACCGGCGCTACTGGTTTTCTAGCAAAGAGTAATCTCTCTCTCTCTCTATACATGTATATATATATATATATAAAAGTCAAAATCCCACCCAGGCCCCAGCAATCCGAGTTCGGAAACATTAGTAGTTCCCCCAGGAAAAAAAAAAGAAAAAAGAAAAAGAACTTTGGTAAATCAAGTTGAACTGGTGTTATATATAATGTACTTGTGGATACTATTGACTAGTTTTGATATCGCTATCAAGATTTACAATAATATGCTTTTAGTTCACTTGGGCTTGAAGCAAGTTCTTATATGTGTTCCATTTTCTTAAAATGCAGTTCTCGTAGAAAAAATACTTCGAGTTCAACCTACTGTGAAAAAGCTATTCCTTCTAGTAAGAGCTTCAGACACAAAATCAGCCAGAAAACGTTTTAATGAAGAGGTAAGGCATACTGCTTCTTTGGTTCTTTCTTTCCATTAATCGCTTCATTTGATTTTAAAAAGTCTACTCTCTCTGTTACAATCTGTGTTATAATGTTTACCTAGGCGCGGAGCTAAAGAAAAGTAAGAATAAAAAAATTTGTAAAACTTGTGTCAAAATAAGTGGAACTAGTTATACAGCTGCTACAACGAGTTAAATAATTAGTATAACTTTTCTTTTTTATGTCAAAATGTTTGGTAGAACAAGACAGTAATATTTTGGAAGTTTCACACAGGTTATGCAGACTGAATTATTTAATGTTCTAAGAGAAAAGATAGGTCCAAATAACCTCCACACTCTAGTAGAAGAGAAGGTATTCCCGGTTGCTGGTGACATTTCATTTGAGGATTTTGGAATTGAAAACTTGGAGATGAACGATGAGATGTTAAAAGAAATAGACATAATAATAAACTCAGCTGCAACTACAAGATTTGATGAGAGGTATGACTATAAAGATGGAAGTATACTAATGCTGCAAGACATTTGATTTGAATTATTTCACTAATACTTTCCTTTTTGACTTGAAGATATGATGTTGCCATGAATATCAATGTCCTAGGTGCCGTCAACGTCCTCAAGTTTGCTAAAAAATGTGTAAAAGTGAAAATTCTTGTTCATGTATCCACTGGTAATGTTCCTTTGGATACTCAATAATTTTCATGTACAACTTTGTCTTTGTTGTTATCATTATTTTTGCTAAGGTTTCTTGAAGAACTTGTCATGTTAGTTGTATTTCATTGTCTCTACCACAGCTTATGTTTGTGGGGAAGGGGAAGGAATTATACCAGAGAAATCATTCCTTTTGGGTGAGACACTTAACGAAGACTCGTACATAGACATTGATGTGGAGAGGAACGTGATAGAGGACAAACTTAAAGAACTTGAAGTTGATCAAACCCTGACGTCGAAGGAAGTTACAATGGCCATGAAAGACTTAGGCATTCAAAGGTGCAAAAGACTCAGCTCATGGCATCACTGAGATGATTAATACTCCATCCGTCTCTGCTCATGTGAAACCTATTTTCTTATTACTTAGTTTGTTTCATAATAAATTTGAAACTGTTTTTATTTAAAACTATCAATTTTATCCTCGTGAAGAAGCTTTTATAGCCACCAAAAAACAATGTCATATTTGAGATAATAAGTTTCAAAAGTTTATTAATCACATAATTGTTATGTCATGCATGTTCATAACCACAACCTCAAAAGTCTTTAATTATTTTTTAAACTTGTGTGTATTCAAATTTTGCCACATAAATTAGAGCTGATGGAGTAATATATACTTGGAGCAGTGTTCATTTTTGTTTTGTTAAAAGTTAAAATGGATTTTATTCATCTTTAGGGCAAGTTTGCATGGGTGGCCAAACACATATTCCTTCACAAAAGCGATGGGAGAGATGCTTCTAGGACACTTCAAAGAGAGTCTACAACTTGTTATAATACGCCCAACAATTATTACTAGTACTTATACAGAGCCATTTCCCGGATGGATCGAAGGGGTGAAGTAAGTTTGTGAATTGATTTTCTTTTCTTGTTATTCAAGTTCTTTGAGACAAATAAAGCGCAGAAATAAGTCACTCATGTCTCAAATTATATTTGTGTATCTTTGTAACTACAGAACAGTGGATTCCTTTATTGTGAATTATGGTAAAGGAATACTGAAATTCTGCTTCGGTGACCCAAACACAAAACTTGACATGGTATGTGCTATCTATACTAATTCATTTTATGGTATAATGTGTGTCAAGTTCCTAAAATGTCATTGCACTATTGGTTTTAAATAATATATTTGAAAGAGTTTAACTTATATTCATTAATAGTTTATAAAAAGGTTACTAAAGGCAACCTAATAAAAAGGTTACTAAAGGCTTCAACCTAAAAGATAACTGCATAAACTAACTATTCATTAAAAAAGAGATGCCTTAATTTAAACAATAAGTCAATTTACCTGTTACATATATACAACAGGTTAAAATACATTTATAGTGTAACAAGTTTCTACCTAGCGATTTATATAAGTTATATGTTCTCTAAACTATAAGAAAATTAGTTATAACTTTTTGCCAACTCGTGTTTTGCCTATTTTTGACCTTTTTCATCGCAGATTCCAGGTGATATGGTGGTGAACTCCATCCTTGCAGCAGTTATAGCACATGGAAAAAATCAATCCCCTTCTCAAGAAATTATATATCACATCAGTTCTTCCGGAAGAAATCCCCTAAAAACCTCTGATGTTCAACTTTTCTTATATCATTACTTTACCAAAAATCCATGGATCAACAAAGATGGGAACATCATCAAAGTGGGAAAGTCTACACTATTTAGCAGCATGGATAGCTTCCGAAAATATATTTCCACGTATTATTGGCCATTGTTAAAGGTTCCTTTTCAATTTAACATTTTTTTATCTTAACGCAAGTTTCAGAGGCTGATTTTAGGTACTTTAAGATAACCAATTAACAAGCAACTTTATCTGAGTTTACTGTCAAAGCGTGTTTGGATAAGCTTAACACTTTTTAAGAATATTTTGGCTCATCTAGACATTTGATTAAAAAAACAAAATGTGCTTATAAACTAGTACTCCTAAATTCTTATAGCTCAAATTAAGCAAAAGCCATAAGTTTGTCTCCAGACTTAATTATGACCTTTCAGCTTTAATATTCTATCATTAATATGTTTTGTTTAATCTTCAAAATCCCTTTCAAAATAAAATTCCTAACCCTCTCAATTACGTTTTCGTCATTCATCCATTTTCATGTAAAAATTTAGATTTATATGTAATATATATAGAAACTACTTTAAGGGCAGTTCAGTTATTTAAGAGAGCGAGTGTTTATTCGAAACCATCAACTGCTAATTTAATTACTACTATAAGTCAAGTGTGCTAATATGTTTCTTCACTTTCGCCAAACACCTAACTGTTTATTTATAAAATGAATTTCAGTAGCTAAAGTGTTTTATAACACTTGATACATAGTGATTTCTTTTAATCAGCTAATCTAATTCGACCCTCAGAAATGAAGTATTACCCCCTCTTGTTTTCAAATCCTGTTTGAAATTTTGAGCCAAAGGTTTATCGGAAACAACCTCTCAATCTTACTCAAGATAGTAGTAAGGTCTGCGCAGTTCATCCTTTCTATACCCCCACTTGGATAGGGTATGTTGTTGTTGTGGACAACTAAATTTTAAATTTTAATTTTAACTTTAACATTAAGCTTTCAAAGCTACCAAAATGTTATGGTTTGTTTGAAATCACTAAAGTTTTAAAAGTCACGTTTTTTCTTAAATTCTGTGAGTTTCAATCACTAGTTTTTCTTAAATTTTGTGCGGAATCAAATTACGCCGCTCATATATATTGAAAAGGATTTCTTAAGTAAAATGATTATTTACGGTGAAAAACCTTTATTGTGTGTCAAAAACTTTTTAATGTTTATAAAGTTTCACTTTCAGTGGTCTAACGTATTATGCTATATGTGTTACATGTTTTAGATACTAGAGCTGGCGAATCTGTTATCAAGGCATCGTTTTGACAACACCTACAAAAATTTGAAAAGGAAGATTGATATGGCTATACGTGTATCTGAACTATACAAACCTTACTTGTTTTTCCATGGAAGGTATGAGACTCGTTGTATTTTCATTTCTATCTCTTTCCCAATTATATTCTAGTGCTTAAACATCATTAAATTAACTCTCTAACTGGAGTAATAAAATACACTCATATTTAAACTTATAAACATTTTTTTTGGTAGCTTTGATGATGTTAATACTGAGAGGTTGAGAATGGCAATGAGAGAAAGCAACATGGATGCCGTGCTAAACTTTGATCCAAGATGCATCAAATGGGAGGATTACTTCATGAATATTCATCTCCCTGGAGCTGTAAAACGCATATTCTAGGGGATAATTAATTTCAAGATTCATCAATTATTTGTTCTTCATCATATTGTGGAGATAAGAATGTTGTATCTGCAACAAAAAGGTCTAAAGAAACAGAGAGAGTGTTCTCCCATTATTCTCATTCTTGTAAACGTTTGGCTATGACACACCTATATAGATCGTTGTGTGTGTATGTTTGGCTATGACACACCTATATAGATCGTTGTGTGTGTATATGTGTGTTGTGTGAAAACAGTTATCTCCAACATTTTATTTGTATATTAGATGATGTGAATGCAATACGATCATGCATGTTTCTTGCCTACAAGATAAAAAGAGAATCGAGTAAATCAAACATATTGTATGTATTGGATAAAAGCTGACTAGGCTTGAGAAGGTGACACGTGTCTTTTACGTGGCACGAACAGACTTTTCAACGGACAGACACCCAACGGGCAGACGAGCATCACGAACAGACCTAAAGAAGTTACGAAGTATTTCAACGGTCAACACGACTTAAATGAGCAGTAATTAGCATGATCACCCACGATCAACCTATTAATGACAATTAACCCAGTGGCTTTAACTCCAACGGATAGGTGACCGGCAGTTACTTATCCCAACGGATCCACGCCCAGCGGTTACAGAAATCTCAACGGGTGCTCACCAGACTTATAAATAGCACCCACCTTAGTCGATTATGTAATCTGGAACTTGATATCTGAAACATCAATAAAATACTCTCTCTCTCTCTCTCTCTCTCTCTCGATCTCGCTCAGTTATTCTCTTTGCTCTTGTTTAGTTCATTACTTTACTCACCAGAAGGGCAGTTGATATCGAAGAACTCTCCCCGAGGACGAGTCATACGATACGGTTTCTCTCTTTTATCTATATTTTGCATATTACTTTTTAACTCATACGAGCATATTGTCATCATCTCAGTTTATCATATAGACTCTTAATCTCAGCTGTTGACCGTGACCCCGCAAATACAAATTTAATTGTTAATTGGCCTAAAATCGGATCTAGGTTAAACAATTTGGTGACCACAGTGGGAGCCGGTCAATAAGCCTTCGTAGGTTAATAGTTTATTTTTGCTATTAGCTTCGCTTTTGTCTATCCTTTTTGCTTCATAACTAACATGGCAGATAGCAACTCTCAACAAGTCGTCGCGAAGGGAAGTCGAGAAAGTATTCGTATAATGAATATTTTCGAAGTAAAGCAGAGGCCCGGCGAATCTCTTCGCCAGTACATAGGTCGTTTCCAGGAAGAGCTAGCAGCATTCCCCGAGATGCCAGACAAGTGGGCGATAGTCGCGTTTACTTACGGACTGGATAGGGGAAGCTCCATAGTTACACGTCGATTGTACGAATCTCTCTGCGAATCCCCAGCGGTCAGCTGGACGGATGTCTGTGGCCGTTACACTTCAAGGGTAAATGTTAACGAACCCGAATGAAAAGACTCTCGGGGAGATTACCCTCACAACTCTTGCCGAAGGAGTAGCAAAGGAAACAACCTTCTATGTTGTCGATACGGATCTGGCCTACAATATCATATTGGGCAGACCTTGGATCCATGACATGCAAGCTGTTCCTTCTACTTATCACCAGGTGTTAAAATTCCCATCCGAATGGGGAGTACGTGAAGTTCGAGGGGAGCAGCGCTCTGCCCGAGATTGCTATTCTGTGGCTCTCAAACTCCCTGAAGAGAACAAATAGCAATTACAGCGACCGGGACCAGACATACCACCCGAGACGGCTGAGTACGAAGTTCCGGAATTCATCACGAAGATGGACGAGAAAGAAAACCATATGCCAACCGTTGAAGCTTTGGATCCCGAAGAGCTGTTCACCGACAAGCCAGAACGGAAAGTGTATCTGGGGACCGAGCTAAACAAACGCCTACGAAGAGATATCCTCCAGTTTCTCAAGGAGCGGCATACAACATTCGCCTGGTCTCACGAAGACATGACAGGTATTTCTCCTGACATCATTACTCACAGGTTAAATGTAGATCCGTATCACACCCCGGTGAAACAAAAGACGCGCCAGCAAGGAGCCTTCCGGAACCAGGTCATCAACGACGAGGTTGACCGGCTGCTGAAGATTGGTTCAGTACGTGAAGTCAAGTACCCAGACTGGCTAGCCAACGTAGTTGTCGTACAAACGGCAAATGGCGAGTCTGCATCGACTTCACAGATCTAAACAAAGCCTGCCCGAAGGATTCATATCCTCTTCCCAGGATAGATCAACTGATCGATGCAACGGCCGGACACGAAGTGCTAACCTTCCTCGACGCATACTCCGGGTATAACCAAATATTGATGGATCCCGAAGACCAGGAGAAGACAGCGTTCATCACCTGTCGAGGTACATACTGTTACAAAGTTATGCCTTTTGGACTAATAAATGCAGGTACAACTTATCAGCGTCTAGTCAATCGAATGTTTCACGACCATATTGGTAAGACTATGGAAGTGTACATCGATGACATGCTGATAAAATCTAAGCGAGCAGAAGACCATTTGGCACATCTGAAAGAAGCTTTTCGGATCCTGGATCGGTATAACATGAAGCTGAATCCAGAGAAATGCGCTTTCGGAGTTGGATCGGGGAAGTTTCTAGGATTCATTGTTTCTCAGCGTGGCATTGAAGTCAATCCCACTCAGATAAAAGCTATTGAATCAATTCCAGATATACTTCATAACAGAAAAGACGTCATGAAGCTAACGGGGAGAGTAGCAGCTCTACGAAGGTTCATTTTCCGGTCATCTGACCGGTGCAAAAGTTTCTTCGATGTCTTAAAACAAAACAAGGAGTTCGAATGGACTCCCGAATGCCAACAAGCATTGAGGGATTTGAAAAAGTATCTATCCAATCCTCCGCTGCTCTCCACACCTCAAGAAGGCGAACGGCTATTGATTTACTTGGCAGTCTCAGAATCATCGGTAAGCGCTGTACTAGTTCGGGAAGACCAAGGTAAGCAACTTCCTATCTATTACGTTAGCAAAGCTTTAATTGATGCGGAAACACGCTATCAACCTTTAGAAAAGCTAGCACTGGCATTAGTAACTGTTGCTCGTAAATTACGCCCTTATTTTCAAAGTCATTCGATAGCCGTGGTTACGACTTTCCCTTTGCAAAATGTTCTGCACAAACCTGAATTCTCAGGAAGGTTGGTAAACTGGGCTATAGAATTATCCGAATTTGACATCACCTACCAGCCTAGAGTAGCAATAAAATCACAAGTCCTGGCTGACTTCGTAGCCGACTTCAGCGCTAACATATACCCTGAGGCAGAAAGGGAATCTATTCTTTATGCAGGGCAAGCAACCGACACATGGACCCTTTACACAGATGGCTCCTCGAGCGTCAAAGGGTCCGGCCTTGGACTAGTTCTCATTACTCCATCCGGCGAAACGGTAAGGCAAGCTATCAAGTGCCCGTTCATTACTAACAATGAGGCCGAATATGAGGCCGTTATTGCAGGATTGGAACTAGCTCGGAGCTATGGGGCAACCTTCGTCAAGCTAAAAAGTGACTCTCAGCTCGTGATCAATCAAATCAATGGAGGTTTCGTTACACGAGAATCCAGGATGCAAGTGTACCTCACCCGAGTGAAAGAGCTCCTTGCACAATTTGGCGAATGGGAAGCAGTCCAGATCCCACGGGAAGAGAACCATGAAGCCGATGCTCTTGGAAACATTGGATCAGTGGCAGAGATAGGGGCAGCTAGTTCCTCAGCCGTTGTTCAACTTCTCTACACAACCGTGGATAGAGAAAAGTTCAAAGTCAACACCATCAACGCTACTTGGGACTGGCGGAATGAGATAACCAATTATCTTATCCATGGAATCCTGCCGGCAGATACGAAAGCCGCACGCAAGCTCCGAGTGAAAGCTGCCCGATACACAATTCTCAACGGCGAGCTTTACCGTAGGATGTTCGCAGGACCTCTTGCAAAATGCCTTGGACCGAACCAGATCAATTACGTAATGAGAGAAGTCCACGAAGGCTGTTGCGGAAATCATTCCGGAGGTAAGGCACTAACCCGAAAGCTGATTCGTGCAGGCTATTATTGGGACAAGATGGAGAAAGATACGAATGAATTTGTCAAGAAATGTGACAAATGCCAAAGGTTTGCTCATCTTCTACACCAACCAGTAGAACCACTCCACTCGATAATCTCTCCATGGCCTTTCATGAAATGGGGGATGGATATCGTTGGCCCTCTTCCCACAGCGCCAAGGGGGATGCGTTTCTTATTGATCATCACTGATTACTTCACAAAGTGGGTCGAGGCAGCAGCGTACTCAAAGATACGACAAACGGACGTCGTCGATTTCCTCTGGCGTTTTGTCGTATGTCGTTTTGGAGCACCTAAGGAAATAGTCATGGACAACGGCCCGCAATTCGTCGGCCAGAAAGTGACTAGGTTCCTCGAGGATCTTCATATCAAAAGGATCACTTCCTCACCATACCATCCTGTTGCAAATGGACAGGCAGAATCTACCAACAAAATCATCGTTGAATCCCTTAAGAAGCGCCTCGAGCAGGCAAAGGGATGTTGGGTAGAAGAGTTACCCGGAGTACTATGGGCTTACCGCACGACAATAAAAATGAGCACCGGAGAAACTCCTTATTCATTAGTATATGGTGCAGACGCTCTAATCCCGGTTGAAATCGGAGAGCCCAGCTTGCGATACGCACATGCAGCTGAAGAGTCAAACTCAGTCAATTTATCCTAAGAGCTGGATCTTCTCGAAGAATGCAGAGAGCTTGCTCTTATACGAGTAATCGCCCAGAAAGAACGAGTCGAGCAATACTACAATCGGGGACTGCGCGTACGAAGCTTTCAAGTCAGGGACTTTGTACTCAGAAAAGTCTCCCAAAGCACACAAGAAACAAATTCAGGTAAGCTCGGTCCTAACTGGGAAGGCCCCTACAAAGTAATTGCTTCGGTAGGTAAAAGATCTTATCGTTTGGCACGACCAGACGGCTCTACTGTCCCGAACAGCTGGAATGTGATCCACCTCAAAAGGTATCACTTTTAAGTGATAAAACGGTTAGTCCTCTAACACTTACCTTTTATCTCTGTGAAAAGTTCTTACTTTTAATTATATATTCTTTTTTCTAAATGGTACTAACGACCTGAACAAGGTCAGATCCGTTTAGCTCAACTGGCAGAGCTCGAAGCTTTTCAACTTCGCGGCTGTGGGTTCAAATCCCACAACGGACACACTCCTCGTTTGGTTGTATGTGTTCTATATGCAACTCACTGACAACTCTTTTCATGTTATCACTTTACGTGCTCCAACATAAAAACAAGGAGGGTGGTGAGAGGCCCCTGTAGGCCAGATAAGACCTTCATAGAGGCAACTTTTACGTGACACGACTTCCACAGAAAATAAGAGGAGTCAGTTCACAAATCAAAAAAAAACTTTTACGTGACACGACTTCCACAGCAAATAAGAGGAGTCAGTTCACAAATCAAAAACTATCACGTGATAAAACTCCCACAACAAATAAGAGGAGTCGTTCACAAAATAAAATTTTCTGTGTGACAAAGGCTTCCACGAAAATAAGAGAAGTCAATCACCAGGCCCACGACTCGGCCAGAGCCAATTCACAAAGCCCTGCAATAACTTTCAATCATCAAAACGATAAGCAAAGACATACGCATGGGGCAACAATTCGGCCAACACTCAAAAACGACCATCATTCGGTCAGACCAATGACAACTTACCTCTTCCTAAAGAAAGGTTAAGTTACAAACATTCGGTCACTTACAATTTACGGCCTCTTTTCAACGAAAGGCTAAGCTAAATTCACTCGGGCAGACTCTTGAGAATACAGATTTAATAAAATCCTGACCTCAGAAAACTCCCAATCACAAGGCTCGAAAGCCACAATACATGCAAGCAAAAGATCAAAAAGTTCAAACTAAATATAGTCACTGGACAGATCTAAACAGCATATATACATTATCTTTGTAAATGGATAAAATGCCGAATACGGCTGACAGAAATTTGCAGAGTGCTCAAAGGCCAAACTTATCGGCCATACAAAGGACCAGAGAGTCTATACTAGACTTCTGTCCACCAATAAACAAGTCCGGCTCTCGCCAGACAAAATAAAAGCACATCAATCATAGATTGAAAAAGGCATCAACATGAAGGGCCATGACCAGGACTCAACGCACCAGCTCCGTCAGTCCTGTCGTCATTCCCCGAATCCCCGCTGTCATCCTCGTCATCATCATCACCTTCAGACTCTTCAAGAGAGAGACCTAATGCTTGGTGTATTCTTCGAACAGCGTTCTTTGTTGTCTGCAGCATCGCCTCGACGTTGATTTGTCCAGCCTGGATCTGCATGAGCAATGCACACCTGGCTTCAAGAGCCGCAAGCCTGGTCTTGATTTCTGACTGATCGCGCAGGTTTGCCAAGTCCTTGGTTAATGCGGTCTGAGTATTCATTAACTGAGCGACCTGATCCTTGGCAGCCTGGAGATCAGAACGTGCTTTAATTGATTCCTCATTTGCTCTCTGCAGACCCATCTCGAGAGATGCGCGGTCTTCATTAGCATTATTCACAGAATTCCGGCATTCTTCAAGCAGTCTCTCCAAACCCTGGATAGAGCGTGCGAACCCTTCCTTCTCTTTGAGAAGAAGGTCATTTTCCCTGGTAAGAGCGTTGATTTGCTCAACATGGTCATTGTTGACGTTAGTCAACCGATCAACTTCTCTACCAAGGAAACCACACTGCTCAATCAGAGTCTTGTTGTCCTTCAGAGCCTCCAGCAATTATTTTTTCACCTCAACCACCTGATTAGCATTGTTAAGCCTGGAGCGGAACATGATTTCGGCAGCCAGCATGCTCGACTAAAAAAAAAAAGCAAAGTAAGTCACGGTTAAAAATCCGAAACTAAGAGTTATTCTCAAAACAAAGCGGGGAAGAACTTACCCGGGCAGAATCAGAAGCAATCTGGAAAGCTAGCTCCTCATCGGTTAACTCCCTCAGCACCCACTCCTCACGAGGGCCGATGAGCGAAGAGACTGCCTTGGCCAAGCTGTGTGGCCTGGACACAAAGTTGACATCAGGAGCAAGTTTCAAAGTATGCTTTCTCTCACAGAACATGGGTTCCCAAGCCTGTTCAGAAGGATAGTTTGGCCCAAACTTGTAGCGAACTCCCTTGATGTCACTTAGCTCTGTCATTCCACTAATAACTGACCGCCAAACGAACCGTGACGAGGAGAGGTTAGAGTCACCCTCCACTCCAGGGTCTATGGTCTCACAATCACGAAGGACGATGGGGGTCGCCCCCTCAGTAGCCACGTTCTCCAGATCCTCGAAACGGTAAGTGCGAGGACCCTGGCTACCCTCTTGGGGAGTTTCTTACTTTGCCTCTTCCTTCACTTCTTCTTCCTCTTCTTCTCCAACTTTTCTCTTCCCCTTATCTGCACGAGAAGGACCTGCCTCCGCCCCTACACTGACTCGGGGACTCCCCTGGGGAGTATGGACAGTCTCTTCCTCGGCCCTCCTCCTGTCACTACGGAGATGAGGCCTTCGTCTAAGGGGAACATCCTCTCCAACCACCGTGTCCGAAAGGGTAATAACCTCCTTGGCTATATCCTCTTCCCGTCCGGACTCGGGGACTCCAGCAGCACTAGCATCAGCTTCCATGGGCTCCGGTACACTGACCTTGGAAGAAGAATCTCCGCCAACCGACGAGGTTTGCCCGGCAGCCACAGAAGTCTTACAAGCAGACTTCTTCCGCGCTCCGCCCTCGCCTTGGCTCATTTGCTTCCTCTTCAAGGGGGCCAATCCACCGGACAGGAGTTCTTCGCCGCCCTCCCGGCTGCGCAAAGCCCCTACTGAAGTTAGTATAGCCTCAGCTTCAGCCTCTGGGTCAGCCACAGGCTCAGGAGGCCCGTCTTGGGGAGGAGCGGGAAAGAAACTTCCCGAAATGCCCAAACCTGTTAAAAGGTAAAACGGTCAGCTATAAGGAAGGTCCAAGGGAGAAGAATAATCATAAAAGCAGAAACATGCTTACCATGGTTTTTTACAGTCAAACTATGTTGAGTGACGAAATACATCCACTCTCTCTTTTCAGGGGGAAATTCCTTCAAAATTGGCCCAACCCATGCAGTCAAATCTTCAACAGAAATGAGCTTGTCATAGGTTTGCTTGGCCGCTACAAAATTGAACGGAGTTAGAAACCGAGAAGAAGAAAAAGCACGAAAAGCATTAAAAGAGTACTCGGGGACTTACGCTTCTTATTCCAGACTTCTGGAAGATAGGCCTTGTCGTCAAAAGTCAGGGCCGATGAGCGCACAAACACAAACCGATGAGCCCAGTCTCGGTCACCGGTGTCCTCAGAACTGCGCACCAAGCCTTTGCTTCCGCGCATTCTGGCGTTTATATAGCCGTCCTTAAAAATTTGTATACTATACAAAGAAATAAAATGCTCATAACTAAAAGATTGGTCGGTTTTTGCTGCGAACCAATCCAAAAGAGTAACTATTCTATACATACTGGGCTCAACTGCCTCGGACAGAGGAGATACTCACGACAGAGCCTCTCCAACACAGGGTGCAGGGGTAAACTGCTCCCCACGGTGAAAGGGTAGGTGCACATGGCTGTCCACCCGGCTCTGTGGGAAGTAATGTTCTCCTTTTCAGAGACCGGTAAAAGGGGAATCTCATCGCCCCAGTTGCAGTCCACTCTTACTCGTGGGATCACTTCCTTCGTGATCCCAGATTTTTATCTATACGCCGGCCAGTTCCGCGTGTCTCCTTCCCTATTATGGAAGGACTTGATATTGCAGTCTGCTTCAAGTTCACCCCACTTCTTGGGGATTATCTCCACAGCCGTAGCTTGTGTAGCCCGGGGCCTAGAAGCGGCCGCCGAAGAACTACCAACAACATCATTACCCTGTTTTCTTCTGGATCGTGAAGACATGGTCGCAAGGAAAGTATGAAATTATCAGAAAGAATTCAAAGCTAGTTCAAAGTATTTCCAAAGAACAGTAGAAGAAATAAAAGCGAGTAAAGGGTTTATCATCGAGCAAACCCCTATTTATAGGAGCAAAAATTCAGCCCCACTAACTTCCTTCAAGACACGTGGAGGCTATCAAAGAGACCTAGGTCAGATCTGGCCGTTAAATATGGTTCATCACAGCTTTATAAAGTCATCATTATCATGGAAAAGGGACAGTCACTTCGCGATCACCAGGCGACGTGTGCACGTGACTGAAGCGGTTAAAATCATTACTTTTTACTCTTGGGGCACGTAATGGTCACTTCGGAGTAACCTGCAGTCTTGCAGACGTGCCAGCTACAATTACATTTTGTTACGGCGCATTAAATGCTCACGTCATGAAAACTTGTCATTTAGCGGATAAGGATCATACGTCACCAAAATACGTCACAGAAAGACAAAAACTCTCCAGGGATTCCCGCCAAAAATTGTATCTACTCCTCGAACAGATACTCTGCTCGAGAAGTGCGGGGACTATCTGTATTGGATAAAAGCTGCCTAGACTTGAGAATGTGACACGTGTCTTCCACGTGGCACGAACAAACTTTTCAACGGACAGACACCCAACGGGCAGACGAGCATCACGAACAGATCTAAAGAAGTTACGAAGTATCTCAATGGTCAACACGACTTAAATGAGCAGTAATTAGCATGATCACCCACGATCAACCTATTAATGACAATTAACCCAGCGGATTTAACTCCAACGGATAGGTGACCGGCAGTTACTTATCCCAACGGATCCACGCCCAGCGGTTACAGAAATCTCAACGGGTGCTCACCAGACTTATAAATAGCACCCACCTTAGTCGATTATGTAATCTGGAACTTGATATCTGAAACATCAATAAAATACTCTCTCTCTCTCTCTCTCTCTCTCTCTCTCTCGATCTCGCTCAGTTATTCTCTTTGCTCTTGTTTAGTTCATTACTTTACTCACCAGAAGGGCAGTTGATATCGAAGAACTCTCCCCGAGGACGAGTGATACGCTACGGTTTCTTCTCTTTTATCTACATTTTGCATATTACTTTTTAATTCATACGAGCATATTGTCATCATCTCAGTTTATCATATAGACTCTTAATATCAGCTGTTGACCGTGACCCCGCAAATACAAATTTAATTGTTAATTGGCCTAAAATCGGATCTAGGTTAAATATTATATTTCGGGCTGTATGTTCAAATTTAACCCACCAGTATCACCCTTAACAATTGGCCTTGTACTAGACGAATATCTTTCATCTGAAACATTTCTAAAATCCTATTGATGTAGGTTTCTCAATAAAGGCCCAAAACGTTTAAGATCTATCCGTATGGATCTTAAGGCTAATAACATAAGATGCCTTGCCCATACTCTTCATGTCCAAATTTTTGGAGAGAAATTGTTTCACATGATATGGAAACCTCTTATCATTAACAAGTAAAACATCATCCACATTATAATAAGCAAAGAAATAAGTTTTACTCTCACTACCCTTACACTGTATGCATTTATACGAGAGAATTGAAGAACTATGACACCATAGGCTATGTTTTGCCTTTTTTGACCCCTATAACAGTGGTTCTAAGTTTAATGATTAAATTCCGTAGGGAAAAATCCTATAGAATCTTATAATGATGCCCGTATCTCGCCGTTCCTTTTTCGTAAGTACTGAAACAGCAACTTGCCTTGAACCCCCTCCTATATATGCAGCACTTACCCTTTAATCTCTTCGCACATTCTCTAAGATAACACTACTAGAAATTAAGTATTTTCCGACTGCCTAGCCGACCGATGTCCGACCAAACCAAGTGGTCGGACAATGGCTGGTCGCAGAAAGGCATCCGACCGACTCGGTCGAACATATCGACCGAAGAACAGTCGGAAAACGGTCGCCCAGGTAAATTTTTGAAAAAATATTTCTTGAACCGGTCGGACACTTGAATTTCTGGAATAACTTTTTTTCTTCCGTCCGATCGATTTCTGACCGCATCGGTCGGAAAGTTGAATTTCTGAAATTTTTTAATGATGTGTCCGACCTAAGTAAAAGCTGCAAAATAAATTGTTAAAAACTAATGCATGCCCTGCCAAAAAGTAATATATAGCCATAAAACAGTCTTTCAAACAGTTTATTATACTATAATACACAAATATTTTAATAATAAGCCTATTAAATCTTCCATACACTTACTTTAAATCCTAAAGTGCATCCAAATCTAAAGTGTCACAACTAACACTTAAAGGTACATGCAACACAGTGTCACACAATACATGTGCCAAAACCACGTCTAGTACAAACAAAGTCTTTCTTTTAAAAATAACATCTTAATAGAGGTAGGGAAGAAAAATATGAAATATTATGTCAAAAAATTCTTGTATTAATTTCTTCCTTTTTTTGACTTCTTCATCTAAGTCCGATTCCGGCAACATAACTTCATCACCCAAGTCCAATTCCGGCAATTCAATTTCTTCATCCAAATCCAATTCCGGTACCATATCAATTGATTCTTCAATCGTATCCGGTACCATATCAATTGGGTCTTCAATCGTATCCGATACCATATCAATTGAGTATTTGATGTTGTTATCCATGATGTATTTGATCTTCATGGAAGAGAAGATAAAATCACTTAAAAACGATTCCAACATAACAAATCTAAGTTCATAGATCATACGAATTCTAACTCAACAATTCTAAGTTCATCAATCATACTAATTACAAGTTCATCGACCATCATAAATCTAAATTCATCAATTCATCAAATAACATTAAGGCGACTTAACTAATTCATTTAGTGAAATATAATAATAGAATAATAAGTGTAGCAAACATCTAGATAATCTTCCTTTTAGGTTAAAAATGATTGAATATACGATAGAATACACATTTTCTTCTAGATTTAGTCAAGTTACTTATGTATAATTAGTTTGAGTAATTTAAAATCTAATATTTTAAGAATCAAATGAAAAATAGAATCAAAGTTTACAAAATGAATATTTACAAATAATTTATTTCATTCAAATCAATTTACAAAATAAGATATTTTAAGTTGCTTAGCTACTATATTATTTATAGCTAATGTCTCTTAAAATATAATATAAATAATTCATACATTATTAGTCACTACATAAAACATTCATATTACTCATTACCCATAAAGAAAATAATCTTAAAATTGTCATACTTAATGATTTTCAATTTTTGAATTCTAGTTCTAAGCCTAATATTTATTTTTTATTCACTAGACTAGAGCATGTCTAACTATTATGTCTAGTTCCTACTATGTCTTTGTTGTTCACCACTTGTTTGATGAAGTGCCTCAAAGAATCTAACTACCAAACTACACTATACACACCAACAATTCTTTCTCAAAGCAAAAAGCAACAACAACACTACTACACATCGATCATTAACAACATTCAGCAACAACAACAACAACACTACTAAAGGAGCTCATTAACAACATTCAACAATAACAACAACAACAAGAAGCCATTCAAAGTCACACTTCTCTATGGAACACCAACTTATTCGCTACAAGATTTCACTTTATTACTTTCCAATTTATCCTCTTCTAATTTTGCATTCAATAACCTATTCTTGCAAGATTTCATCTTTTTGAACAACGTAACACCCACTTCTTAATCACTTCACAAATATCACTCCAACTTTTACCATACTAACTAAATTGCAACTTGTAAATGAACAAGAAGCAAATGTTTAAAATGCCAAACTAGTTCAAATATTTTCCAAACTAAAAAACAACACTATACATATAATCATATACCAGCTTGTTCACCATCAAATAGCAATTAGTATAATTAAAAGAAAAAATGGAACCTGAAAAATCTGCTCCGCCGGAGCTTCGCAAGGCAGCTAACACCGGTGGCTAGATCTGCAAGAAAAAAGCACAATGAAAATTTTGGGGGTTAGGGTTTATGTTGAAGAAATAATGAAAAATTATAAAAATTTAAAAACTTACCAATTAAAAGATGAAAAATTAGAAATGGGGTGGATGGGACTTTGGGGAAGAAAGAATTTGGAGATGGGAAATGGGGCGGATCGAATTTGGGGAAGAAAAAACTTAGGGGTCGGGTTGGTTTTGGAATGAAATAAAATGAGGAGAGAGGAAAGAAATAGGGGTTTGCCCCGTTTTTATTTTTCATTGTTCGACCGATTCGGTCGGATAGAATAAAAAAAATTATTTAATTTTTATCCGACCGCATGCGATCGGATATATTAACAAAAAAATATTTAATATAAATTAATTAAATTGTCCGACCGCGGCGGTAGGATAGAGAGGTCCGACCGAATTTCGGTCCGAAATTTTTGGTCGGAAAATTCCTGATTTTTAGTAGTGTAACATGAAATGCTGCCTGGGCATCATTTGCCCCTTTGTCCTCTCACATTCTCTCATGCAACACTTGTCCTTTGATCTCTTCCTAAGAGGTAATACTTGTTTACTGATAACTTGGAGTGTTACCTACGGATGAAACGAGGTCAATTTGCTAAAACCATTTTAAATAGAGACAAAAGACAGAATCAATCAATTTTGAGGATACATGGTGATTTTTTTTGCATTTATCCATATATAACAATTTATTCAAAGCTAAATAACAAAATGGTATCATGGAAATTTAAATAGCATTGTCAGGAGGCTTGCTTTATATGGATTTCCTAATCTTACAACTGAATGCTCGCTTTAACTTGAGGAGGATTCTTTTGGTCGAGTGATATAAATCTTTTCCTTGGAATCTCCATTGACAAAGTAGTTTTACATTCATTTTGATGCAATTCGAAATCAAAATTAGCAACCAATTTCATAATTATACTAAGAGAATCTTTCTTAGATATACATGAGAAAACATTTATATGTAGTCTATTGACTCCTTTTGCGTGAACCTTTGATGACAACAAGTCTATATCTTTCAATATTTTCTAGTGACTTACTTTATGTAGTTTTGAAGACCATTTACAACCAATAGCCTTGGCTTCTTTAGGCTATTCCAAGATCACACATTTCATTAGATATCATAGAGTTCATCTCATCTTTCATGGTACTGTATCAAAATTCTGAATCTTTACAACTCATGGCTTGTGAATTTCAAGGTCATTTAGGTCTAATGTCATGGTCAACCCTCTTATAGATACACAACATAGTCATTGTCGGCCTAGGAGATCTTCTTAATAGCATTGTATTAACATTCTCTAGGTAGGCATGGTCAACAATCGATATATTGCTCGATGGTTTCTGTTAATTAATTATTGAGCAACTTCCCATAAAAAGTTTGCGGAATCTCACATATTGGTTTTCCCACACCAGTAGTTTGCACCTGTTTTAAAAGGCATTTTCGGGGCTGTCCTGGGGCAAGCTTCGAGACCATGCATAACAAAAATGCGCCGAGGTGACCAGGTGGGACATAAGTATTGAAAAGTGTAAGCTCCACAATTTGAGGTGTATCAGGATGTAAGCTTAGGCGTTGGGCGAGTCTTGGGGCGTAAGTCCTAAAATTTTTTAAATTAATTAGAAAAAAATCTCAATAAATCCTCTATCTAATGCCTACACCCAAATGTCAACTTACTAATTAAATTCTCAAAAATATTTGCCCAATTGTCATATATTTTATTTATTCTTACCCCTAAATACTTTTTTACTGTTCGATTTAGGTAATCTTTGAAATTCCTAAACTTTCTTGGTAATTTTATCTATTTTATATGATTTATGTCTTTTAAAGATAGGAATAATAAAATATTAATTATTGCAGATCTGTGAGGCTTATGTCCAGTACCACGGGGCTTACGCCTCGCTCAGTGTCATATAAAATGCACCGTCCCATGCCCCACGCCTTTTAAAACATTGTGTGAGGACAAGTATTGTCAATGACAATCAATCTTTGGTTTGTTGTTGGACGCTACAAAAAGAATTACCTGTTTTAATGACGAACTATGTGGCTGACGGACTTAGCTGTGGAATATTACTGATGGAAAGCAGCAAAATTAGATAATAAGTGACGAAAATCATGTTTTATGACGAATAAGGCAGTTTAGCAGTAAATTTACCATAAATAATTCCAATTTTCTAGGTATTGGGAGAGTTGATTCATGATTGCATATTAGAATGATTCATCTCATAGTTAAATTTTGAGATACATCTACCCAATTGATCAAGTCTTTTTCAAGTCATTCTGTATTTCTTGATTCCACCACTTTGGTGGTGTGGGAAGAACTAAAAAACTTGTACCGTTTAGACTTATTGGTATAACCATTAAAATACCCACTAATAATTCATATATATTTGCTTGTTGATTATAAACACTTACTTATTTCAGAAGGAAATCCTCATGCACTTATATCTCGCAAACTCACTTTTTATAAGCTTCCATCCACAATGATAAAAGAAGTTTGGAGTAGCCGTAGAAAATAAATAAAATTGACTCTCTCAAATTTTATTTCTTTGAAATCTATTCTCCACACCACAATATAATAGGAGGTAGCACCCCTATTTATAATAACAAACAAAGCCTACTTTAACTTTAACTATAATAAAACCTAATCAAATTAGGTTTTCCATATCAACTTTAAATTAGTCTTCAACATTCTCTCTTAATTCAAAATTGTATAGTCTTTGTTGGGAGTACTTCTCTCCAATCTTCTAATTTGTTGATGTATTGGTCTATTGGACCACTTCTCTCCAATCTTCCAATTTGTTGATGTACTTCTCACCAACCTTCAATTGTTGAAGCACTTCTCTTCAACTTTCATTTTTGTTGGAGCACTTCTCTCCAACTCTCAATTTTGTTGATGCACTTCTCATCAACTTTTATTGTTGAAGCATTTCTCTTAACATTTTTTTTTGGTAGAAGCTCTTCTCTTCGACATTCAATTGTTGATATATTCACTTGTAATCAACGCTCAATTTTATTTTATTCTGTTGATGCACCTGTCATCAACTATCAATTTCTGTTGATGCTCTCTTTGTCACCAACACCAATTTTTTTTTTCTAAACACCTCTCCCTAATTTTTAGAGAAGAGTTTCCTCCTCTTGGACCATATTTAATTGCTCTTGCTTAAAATTGAAATTTCTTCTTAATCAATTTTTTTTTTTGGATTTGGTGGTTGTTTTGGCCAGTGGGTGGCACATATTGGCCAGCGCCACCTACCGGTGGCATAAGCTATTTAAATCTATGCCAAGATTGTAGAGGCTCTGATACCATATAGAAAAAATAAAATTGACTCTCTCAAATTTTATTGATTTGAAATACATTCTCCACACCACAATATAATAGGAGGCTGAACCCCTATATAATAACAAACAAGCCTACTTTAACTTTAGCTATAAAACCTATTATAATATGATTTTACTAAAAACCAAATAAGACATGAATTAAATGAATTAATTAGGAATAAAACCTTATCAAATTAGGTTTTCCATATCAACTTTGAATTAGTCTTCAACAGTAGCTAAAAGTACTCCTTTCCATCTTCATGATTAATGTGTGTTCAACTAGTTTATCTACCCTTTATTTTTAAAATATTTTAAAAACATCTAATACTTGGTCTTTGTTATGAACCAAGTAGATCGCGGGTCTCGTCTATAAAGGTGATTATATGATGAGATGGTCTTTAACTAATTCAAAATATTGGGAATTATAATCACCTACTTTTGGTTTAGTTTAATGTAGGTTCGCGATATTTTCGCTATAATTTGCTAGGATATTGTGCAATTGTTTGAGCTTTTTTTTTTAAGTTTCTTTAATTATGTAAAATACAAAAAAAAAAAAAATTCCTAAAAATATTACTTAGTGTTTAATTGTCCAATGGTGGTTTTTTTTTATAGTTTAATTGTGATTTAATTTGTGACTATTTGAATATTAATTGTTGACAATTTGGTCATTTGGGCCACATGGATTTTGAAAAAGAAAAGAAAACAAAGGCAGCCCGAATTCCTTGCCCCATCAACCCACCCCTTAACCCCGCCCACGACCCCACTCTCGTTCTTTGGACCAACCTATGACCGAAGAAAAATAAGACTCAGCACCCTCCTATATAAAACCCCACCGCCCCCCTCCTAAAACCCTCACTTCCCCTGCACCATTTCAAGTTAGAACAAGGTCTTGCATTATTTTGGGAAGTTTTTGAACTCAGTCCATATTGGTCATGGGCCAAAGTCATGACGGGATTTTTTGGACAATTACATTGAGAGACACCCAACTCATGAAAATTACCAAAAAAGACCCCTATTTTGCTATCTTACATGACATAGCACCACCTCCCTTTTTTTTATTTTTTCTTTCACTCCATAGCACCCCCTTTTTAAAGAAAAAAAACCCTAGCCCCCATTTTCCCCCTCTTCTCTTACTCTCTTTCCCATTTTTCCTCTGTTCTCTCCACCCTAACAAGTCCACCACCGCCCCCACCACCGCCCCCCACCCACCATTGTCTCACCTTCACTCCCCCTCCTCCAAGCTGCCGCCACCGCCGCTGCCACCACTGTCATCAACGTCGCCGTCGCTGCTTCTTCTTCTTCTTTTCTTTTTTTTTTTTTTTTTTTTTTTTTTTTGCTTTTTGAATAACAACATTGATTTTCGTTGTATATTCCGATCAAAACTCCGGTGAGGAGTTTATTTATCAAGTTTCTTCTCTTCACTTTTTTCATAAAAATTCGTTGAGATCTACTAGTTTTTTGTTGCAACTTTTGTGTAATGTTTAGATCTAGTGTTTTTCTTGGATAAAACTGTATAGATCTTGGATTTTTGTTAAGCTTTTGTGTAAAATCTGCTTAGGGCACTGTTTAACATTATTTTTGTGAGTTTATACACTTTTATACATTTTTATACAAGTTTATACAATTCTGTAAATGTGTATAAAAATGTATAAGTCTGTATATGTACGTATTGACAGTGTATAAAACACATTCTATGCATTATAAAATTGTATAAAGCTGTATATACGTGTATGAACAATGAACAAAATTGTATAATTCCAGAGTTGTGCACTTTTTATGGATGTTTTGTATAAAAATTATTTTTTTTGTGTATATTTTTGTATTTCTCTTCTTGCATATACATTTTTCTATGTATTTACATGTATAATTTATTATTTTGATAGATTTAGGTGTATAAATTTATCAAAAAATAATTATGTAAACAAATCCACAAATAAAATAAGCAAATTCGGTGAAATTTTTATTTTCCGGCCACCAGCCACCGTCGGCCGGCGGCGGCAGCGGTGGCAGCTCAATTTCTGGTGGTGGGGCAGTGGTGGGGGAGGGTGAGGGAGTGGTTCCTAGGGTTTTAGTTTAAATGGGTGCTATGTTGTGTAATTTTGAAAATAAGGGGGTGATATGTTGTGTAATGTAAAAATAAAGGGGTGCTATGGATGAAATGTGGCCCCTCATTTGTAATTTTGTGTTGTGGGCTGTCTAGTTTTGAAAATTCCCCATCTGATTTGGCCTAATAAACAAGTACGAAAATCTTGTTTGGATTCCGGCGCCAAAATGGTAAAATTTTCACCCACAGGCCACTTTTGTCACTGGTATTTAATTTAAAGCCACTTTTTTTATTGGTCTTATATAAGAGGCCACTTTTTGGAACTTCAATCTTTGTGGGCTAAAGTTCAAACCTTGTGGGTTGAACTTCATGCCTAAATTATGAAGTTTCAACTTCAATCTATAAGGGCTGAACTTTTAGGTATAGATGCGTAAACTTCAACCTTTGTGGGCTGAAGTTGAACTTCAATCCTTGTGGACTGAACTTGTGTGAAGTTCAACCCAAAAGAATTGAAGTTCCAAAAGTGGTCTCTCATGTAAACCAATAAAAAAAAGTGGTCTCACACCAAAGATCATTGCCAAAAGTGGGTAATTTACAAAACTATGACACCTTAGGCAATGGTTTGCCTTATTGACCTCGCTTAAAGTGGTTTTATAAGAATGACCTCACTAATTTTAAGTAAGTGCTCCCTCGAGGGCAACACATCAAGTTATAACTTGACAAGTGCACCCACGGGGGCAGCACTTCAAGTATAAAGTGCACCCACGGGGGCAACACTTCAAGTATAGAATGACAAGTGCTGCAAGTGTTGCCCCCGTGGCATCACATGACCTTTTATCACTATCAACATTATCTCCAGATAACTTGAAGTGCTGTGTTGCAGGCAACATTTGCAATTTACACTTGAAGTATTTCCCCCGAGGGAACACATGAAAATTTATAACGTGAAGTGTTGCCTACGGCGGCCATTTTGCTAAACCATTCTTTAGTGGGGACAAAAAACCATAACCAAGGTTAAAGGGGTACATGTAGTGAAATTTTTTGGCCAAAAGTGGCCTTTGGTACACTTCGCCCACCAAAATGGGCAATTTTTTTTGCTTAAGCAACAAAAATGGGTTGCTCAATTAAAAAATAATAAATATGAGTATATCGGCATTAGAAGTGCCGACTTATTGCATTTAATAAATGAAGCAATTGAGCGGACTAACAGAATAAATATTTAAATAAGTCGGTATTTGTTACGCCGACTTAGTAAGTCAGCAGAACAAACGCCGACTTACTATTATATACGCATAAAAATTTTCACTTCAAATTCTTTTTCCCCTTTTTCCATCTCCACCAGCGCTAATCCCACCGTCGCAAACTCCACCATCTCAACCACAGCAACAGTGTTAACTCCACCATCATCGGTCAACTCATCCAGGTAATTATTTCGTGCAAATCTTAATTAAGATTATTAACTTTACTGTCTGCATCATAGTCATATTGTAGGATGGAATTAACTGAACATGTAAAATTTTGGATTTTCATAAGTTTAAGAAAAATTAATTAATACGTGAAGGGTTTGTATTGTGATGAGTGAGAAGGAAAACTCTAAAGTTACAAATTAATTTAATGTATTTTAGAGAATGCCACAAGATGAAGTTATCGCCGCATTGGTCTCAAATTGGCTATTGCTGATCTTAAAGGCCCATTCCAAAGAGGGTTAAGAAATTTAGTACTTTCCAGTGATACAAACAATGATCGATCTGTGGATAGCCACAAGTATTACTTTAGAGAAAAGTGCCTATATACGTCTGCGGTATGTTTGATAGTTTTTTAAATTTTGTTTTGGTATGCTATTCATGTAGATAATCTATTGTCTTAAATTTTACTTTTGTCCTTTTAGTAGTCCTTTGTTTAAGTTGGCCACCTTAGTTACCTTTCTTAGCTATGCACTAGCAGTCTTCAGAAGAAATTAGCTTGAAGATATGATTTATGTGTGTGTGTACATTTGATTCTTTTAAAAAAAACATAGAATATATGAATTTTATATTAGTACGTTTTCTCTATTTTTGAACTTGGGATTCTGTTGGTTAGGTATGTATTACTATAACCATCTGTAGTACCAGCATTTCCCTTCTTCAAAAATGTCGAGTCATGTATAAACTTGAACTGTGCTTAAGTTGTTAGGTGGTAGCTTGGTAAAGTTTCAGATCATTGTCCCTTACTGCAGTTTGGACTTTCACTTCCTTACGTGTTACTTGAGAATGTAGCTCATGAATGAATATTTGGATATACTAATATTTAGATTTGGTTTTGAGTTGACTCTAGATCTCATTAGATCCAACTTCCTTTTAACTAGAATCTATCTATCTATATCTATATATCTATATATTGAGAAATATAGAAGAGTGATGTGGCATAGTTTTAAAGTCATGAATCACTCTATTTTGGCTATTTTCCACCATTTTCTCATTTCACTCTAAACTGAGTTATGTTTCTTCTTCCATTTCTTTTCCAAATTAATGCACATAATTGTTAATACATGCTGTATACGTTAGGGACTGAACCTTATTCCTTAAAATTAATGCATATAATTTCCAGTGTTCCTTTCACTGTTGACTATAATTTCGTATTCATGTTTTCCTCGGCAGTTACATTCCAAAAGCGTTTGAAACATTAATTTTAGCGTAGGAATTTATTCACAGTAACGGATGAAGGCAGTGATAGGTACCTTTTATATATCATATTAGGTTCCGATATATATTGTGTTTGTGTTCAGTGATACACATCAGGGAAATGATTGTGTCCTTTTTGATCTCTTGCTCCCAAGTCTTACGGAAGAAAAGATGCTTCAACTCAATATTCCAACAAGTGTGTGAAAACTCATTGTATAATTATTGAGTTTTTTCTTCAAATTTAGAGTCTAACCCAATACTAATAGTGGCTGCTGAAGTGTTCTATTCCTGTTTTGGATAAGAATTCGCATCGACAATTCTTAACTTTCTCTAGCATGGAGATCTTTTGTTTTAAATGTTCTCATTTTAGACATCATATTTTCTCTTTTCTTTCTTCCCCCCTTTGATCTTTCCCTTGGTGGTTGTTATATTCAACAGTGAAAACTATTGCATGTTTGATGGTCCTGCCAACTTCTGTTCCTTAAAATATTGTATAAATAGATTATAACCTTTCGTTGAGAATTATTAGCAATAGGATATCATTAGATTCTTGGAGGTGCAATAGCTTTTCTATCCCATATGAATATTAGTTGTTTTCTAATATCTCATGTCACAACAGCCAATATCAATTTAAGTGATCAAAGGGTCACAATGAAATCTTCTGCTTGATTTTCCATTCTTTATGTTTCCATTCAATACCTTTACTCTTGGTGTTGCAGCATTCCTGTTTGCGAATGTAAGTGGCTTTCTATTTAGATCATGAAATGTTTAATCTGGTATGTCGTTATATTATATGTACTTCATCTTTCCGTTAAGTGCCTTTTTGTATTCCAAGATAATACTCAAATTACAAATAGAAAGCATAATGTAATGCATATGGGGGGCGTCAAATTCATAGAGAGCAAGGTTTGTGCCACAAGGCCACCAGACTATACCGGAGGTGCTAGGAATTTAATTTCCAATAATGATGGTTAAAATAATTGATGACTTACATAATTGGTTTAATTATTTTTTTATCTTCTTTTGTCAATAATATTTTTTGAAGTTCTTATAAAGCTCGATATGTTTAGCTTTATATGGAGTTAGGAGGAAATAGAAGATTGATGGAGTTGATCAAACTTGAAAGGTAAAATAATAGATATCATCAATAGAGATGGTAAGAGATGCGCTTAACAAAGATAATTAATGTGGAACCTCTTAAGACTAAATATAGATATTCTTATACTATTACTTTTCCTTTATTTTTAGTTCAATACAATTAAAACAAAGATAATGACTATTGTATGATGGAATTCATCAATGTAAACATATTCGTGACAGATTTGTAAAACATTAGTAAAGCTGCTTCTTACGTCACTTGCGGAAGCCATTAGAGATATGGGATTGTGCTAATTTTTGCATAGTTTACTTTTTTTAGTATAAAATATTCAAATAAATACTTCTTAAACATTTAGGGCATTGAAAATATTTTATTTCTAAACATGCTTATATTTTGCTAGAGAGTTTGTTATAAGATCACGTAGGTCAAAGTAAAATTTTACTAATTTTTTAAGAACAAGTAAAAAAGAGTTATGTATCATAGTTACGGCACACTTGCACATATACAAAATTTGAAAAGGTAGTTCATATTTTTCATGTAACTAGGAAAATTCTCATGAGATTTAACAGGAGAAAGAAGGGATTGATTTTGTGTTTTTTTGAGAAGAAACTGGAATAGTTGTTTCTACTTTATTCCATGAATGAATTAATGGAAAAGAAAAAATGGAATAATACAAAAAAGAAAGAAAAACAAGGATAAACTTGCATTTTAATTTCATCCGAACTTGGGGGTCCTTTGTTTGCATTTTCAGTTATTTAACATGTTGTGATTCTTACATTTTAATTTTGAAAAGGAAATGAGACTAGAGGCAAGATTATATGTGACTTCAGTTTTGTCATATTCTTACGTGTCTTTCTTCTTCGTAATTGCTTAATTTAGGTAGATAAATTACTGATAGGATGCTCCTAACTTTTTCTTTTAGCAGAAATTTAAAAATTAAATTTTAATGATACGTTTTACTGGACTCTTGAAGAAATATATAAAGAGGCGAGAAGGGCCCAAGTATGTTCCCTTCGAGAAAATGTTAGAGGTCAGTTGTGATAGAAGATTTGTAACTTCGATGAAATAAAAAAATGAGACGAAGAAAGCAAAAAGGAAAGAGGGGAAAGAGAAAACAAATAAGAAAAACAATGACAAAAATATTAACTTAATCAATTGAAATTGTGGCCAAAATAGGTGTGTGCTTTCCCACTCTGCATTAGAGACATAGAAGAGTGATGTGGCATAATTCTAAAGCCAAGAATCACTCTATTTTGGCCATTTTCCACCCTTTTCTCATTTCACTCAATTCACTCTAAACTGAGTTATGTTTCTTCTTCCATTTTTTTCCAAATTAATGCACATTATTGTTAATACATGTTGTATATATACGTTAGGAACTGAACCTTATTCCTTAAAATTAATGCATATAATTGCCAGTGTTCCTTTTGCTGATGACTATAATTACATATTCAGGTTTTCCTCGGCAGTTACATTCCAAAAGTGTGAAAAATTAATTTTTGCATAGGAATTTATTCATAGTAACAGATGAAGGCAATGATAGGTACATATCATATTAGGTTTATATATATATATATATATATATATATATATATATATATATATATATATATATTGTGCAAGTGTACTCTAATTTATTTGAAGTTCTTAAATTTCTAAATTAGCTAATTAAGTAGAAGTGTAATACTACAAAATTTTAAACATAGAATAAGTGCAAGTAATCCACCAATTTATATAAATTAAGAAAAATGAAATTTGTTGGCAAGTATTTTTTCTTCTTTGCACTTTAAATATCGGACAGTTCATTGAAATGTAGGGAGGGAATAACAAAATTAAAATTATTTATTTAATTGAAGACTACGAATCTCATGTTAAAATTCGTAAAAATTTAAATAATAATTAAAACGAGGGAGAAAAATAAAAATTCGATAAAGAAAAGCTAAGAGCTGAGGAATTTATTTTGTTGGGTAAATTTGGTGATGTTGCGAGGGGAGATATATATAATGACAGTCTTTTACAATAGAAATTGTGAAACTTTTTGTTTACATAAAGTCCTTATATTCATTACACTTCATGAAAAGACATGAGTACAAGAACAAATTACTTATTACTTTGTTTATTATTTCGTTTCTATTTTTGAATTGCCACCAATCTGTCCATCAGGGTTAAAGGTCGGAAGTTTCCTAAAACTTGAATTCTCATACTTTAGTTCATGATCTGCTCCATATTCAAGTGATAAAAACGTTTACAATTAATTTTTGTTGAGGAATTACAATTAATTTTTGTTGAGGCTCCTGTATAATTCATTGACTGTCGTTGTCACTTAATAATTGCTAATCTATAGTAGTGCAATTATCCACTCATTGCAAATTGAAAAAACTCATAAGCTACAAAGCGACAAAAAGTCATAGTAAATATGAGCGAATTCACGACAATTTAAATTATAAATTTTCTATAGCATCTAACGAGCGCGGTCCATTTCCCTAGTTAGAACTAACTAAATAGGATCTCCGACCTTCTTCATATTTACTCTTTTTGATCTCTTGATTACATCATTAACCAGGCAGTTACGGAATGTGGTAGGTCGTTTGGTTTAGTCTCCTCTTGTCCCAGCTTAAAACTGTCAAATGTCTGTCTCTCTCTTCTTCTTCTTTTTTCCTTTAGTTATCTCGTTACTTACTAATCCCTCGATCCTCGCACGATACATATCGAATTAATTATTTTTTTAGAAAAATTGTTTTGTTATCTTATTTCTTGATTTTTTCCTAAATCATATTTTTTTTCCTAAATCATATTTGTTTTTTTTATATAGTTTTTGTAGGGGTGCATATTTATAATGGCTAACATTGTCATTCATCCTGGTCCCGGGAACTTTAGTGTGTTGGCACTACAGTCTACGCATCGATCTACAGATATTTGGGAGGGATAGGGAGTAAAGGATTGTATTCGTACACGGCGATTAGACTTGAACTTTTGGCATCTCTTCGAGCAAAGTCCTCCACATAATCGTATAATAGAATATTTCAATACATTGGAGTTTATTGGGGGATACTGAAGGCTGGATGCATACAGTATGATTGGGCATTGATTACTTCTTTGTTGGAGAGATGGCGGTCAGAGACACACATATTTTACCTTCGATGTGGGGAGGTTACTATCACGCTGCAGGATGTGGATGTGATGTATGGTTTGCCCGTTGATGGGCGCCCGTCATTTTTTTAAGTAGAGATCATACGCTTGGACAATGGCAGGATGAGTTGCATCGTTTGACTGGCTTTCGACCGCTAGCCTCAGACATAAATGGTAAGAGCGGGCTGAGTATTACTGCTTTTCAGGCTTACATTAGGGAATTACTGGAGATTACACAAGATGATCCAGATGAGGTTGTACAACAACATTTTAGGGCTTACTTGTTATGGATTATTAGTGGTGTACTCTGCCCTGATAATTCGGGCATTATATTAGGCTTAATCTGATACCGCTTTTGGATGATGTACATGGTATTGGTTCTTATAGTTGGGGCTCAGTCGTCTTAGCCTACATTTATTGGGCGATATGCTGGTTGTCCATGAGTGGAGTCAGCAATTTTTGTGGATATACAACACTTCTACGGGTAATGTAATTACACTTCTATATAAGATAACGATGAAATGTATGTGTAGCATTAATGTGTACGATATGCAGGTATGAGCTTGGGAGCGATTGATACCATTTCAATCGATTCCGCATGATCCGCTGAAACCGAATCCACCTGATCCGTCGATTGAACTTTCTTTGAGTTTTACGCGCAGAGATGGAAGGCCAGAGTTAATCGTGATGTTGCGTTTGGAGATCTGCAAGTATATAGGGACGTACTGGATGATATGGCGTCTGACATAGTATGTCTATATCATTTTTGTTTTTCTTATCTATATAATTGGTTAAGGATCATAGTAATTATATTTAATGGTTTTGTTTATGACCCTGTTATTATAGTTCATTTGGCAGCCATATGACGAGTATACTATCCAACGACTATCTCCTTGGTGTTCTTGTGGGAGACCCTTGTGGATTGCAGAAGTACCTATGCTTTGCGATGAAATAGTTTAGCATCGCCTGCATGGTCGTGTATTTAGACAATTTGGATGCCGATAGGGTTCCCATATGCTGTTTCCTATGACATGCAACACTTTACAAGAAACCAGCTCAGTAAACTGGATGACATGTATAGGCGCTATTTAGAAGACATCGTTACTTTATGGGAGAGACGTGCAGAGTATGTTGTGGTTGCGAAGCCGGCCATTGGTATTCTTAGTGATAATGATCTGTACATGATATTGTATTAGAAAATTACTCGAACATTGATAGGAAATCCGGTTCATCAGACCAACCGTGGCTACCAGTCGTTTGTCGGCAGGCACGAGGCACTGGTAAATATTTTTTAGCCATTGATATACAATCTTAATGTTTAATTTTTTTAGGCATTTAGTTGTTCATTCTAACTAACTTCTGCAATTTTTTACTAACCATTGTCATACCCGATTTTGGACTCAACTCGAGGTGAGTCGGGTTTCGAATTTGACTGGGTGAACTCATTTGAATTTAAGTGTTGGAGTCGTCGCTTAATATAATTTTTAAGGCGTATTAGGTCACCTAATGTCTAAAAGTCATGTTTAAAAGGTCTACTAGTCTATTTCGGAGATTCTATATGGGTAAGAAGTCCAGATGACTTGGGCAAAAAGGTGTTAGGCACTTCCCTGAGTCCCGCTAAAAGTGGTTACCGTCCGAGTCTTAATTTTGGGATATAAACAGTATATGCCATCATGAATACTAAATTGGGAATTAATTTAACTAAGGTATAATATACGTACACATGCAAACAAGTAACTTTCATGTTCGACTTATGTTTAAGCCTAATCGTGTCTATGGCCTCTAATGTCAAAGCCTAATCGCAAACAAGTATTACCGTACGGATAGACATTCTTAATTTAACTTACATACGTGATCAACAAATTTTGAAAAGAATATTAGTATAAACAACTTATTTTGCAAATAATTTCAGTTTTAATAAAGAACCGAATGGGTTTGCTTTGAAAACAAAATGTTGGCTCATTTGAGGTCGACGTGACTTGTCATTAATTGTCGAGCCCTAACCTTAATAGCCTTTTTGTGTAGGGGTCAGGTTTTTAAAATATTTATAGGTAAATGGGGCTGTTTTCGAAAAATGAGTTCACAGAAGCACACAAGAGCAAATAAAGGCCATCGCACATAATAGTACTTATATATAGGTATAGACATGCAATTATATGTTCTAACTGATAGTTGTACCTTTAGAAAACCATTTTAAAGTGTACAAGTGACCCCAACAACTTTATACACCCCTATACACTATTAGTTAGTGTATAAGAGCATTTTAAGTGGTCAAAAATAGTTTATGCATATAAAAGGCCTTCTTTGAAAATTTTTTGTGGGCCCAAGTCATTTACGCAAAAAGGGGCGACTGCGATTTTACACAAACAGTTCGGATTGGATACGAATGACACAAAATAGCCGCTATTCAAGTTTAATTTCCTGATTTAATTATAAAAAACATGCATTCAAGTTCTACTTTTGTTAAAATCTATTCAAAGACATGTTAACGACACAAAACATCCTGTTAGGATTTTAGGCATGTTAAACTGATTAGAGTTCTACCATGATGCAACACAAAATAGGAGTTTAGGAATAGGCCCCTGATAGCCATAATACAACCACTCGACTGTTCCCCTGTATTAGCATAAGTACAAACAGGATCCTAATCAAATTTACACAGAAAGGGACAGTCTCTAAGGGAAGCAACATAGTCGTAGGTTGTAAAGTCCCTCATTCCCCTAAGCTTTTAAGATTAAGTTTAGTATAGCAGATCAAAACTCAAGACATCTGTGTCCCAGCCCAGAAACTAAAAGAAACCTAAACACTAATTCTTTCAGGTTTCAAGAATACCCTGTAGTCACCAACTCATAGCTTGGCCAGTTAGAGCCTTTCAAATGGCCTGCAAACACAAAGTTAGCAAAGGGAAAGGGGAGGGGAAAAACCTAAGCTGAGGTCTGTGTCCAATATAGAGGACTGGACCTGAATCTTACCCCTGTCCCTTACAAAAAGATAAGCAGGATCCCATTGGATCCCCTTGTCTGAACAAGACTTAGTATGCTTGGTAAAAGAAAACAGGACTCAGACATGCAGTATTTCTCAATAGTTACAAGCACATTAGGCTCACTAATTTAATCAAACATAGACAGAGAGAGGAGATAATGTGCAGGCAAGTTTAAGTTATGCAATTACAACAGAGAAAAGCAGAAAAGTAGGAAAACCAGGCATAACAGGTATAAAGTATATGCAACAATGTTCAGCAGTAGAGATATACCTCTTGAGCAATAGTAATGAACAAACAAACAAGGTGTAGATGATGCTAGATGCCTTCAAAAATAGAATCTAGCAGAGAAAGAGAGCAGGGTCCTTTCAATGACTTTGAAAGAAAATCCAGAAAAGAGAGTAGTATGCAGTAGAATTAGTATGCCTGTGTGTGGTGTGCTTTAGGTGTTTTAGTCCCTAAGCTCTGTGTGTGGAGAGAGTATTGCAAAATATTATGTGTGCTAAACTATGTCTAAAGCCCAGTTTATATAGGTGTGAGTTTAGTACAAATGACAGGAAGTAAATAAGGCAGGAAATAGCTTTTCCAGAATCAAAGAGATTTCTTAGGTACCATTTCTAATAATAGATTAATCAGAAACCCTAACATCAAGGCTAGTGAGATTTGAAACAGCTAGAATCCCTCTCCCTTTTAACAATAACAAGTCCAAATTCAAAATACGTAAATGTATCAGAATTATTTTAACAAATATTTCAAACTAGACTCTAATTGATACTCCACTGATTACTGAAGCAATTTCCATTTAAAATACCAATCACAGGTTCCAATTAGAATAAATAGGACTTCTAAACCGCGTCAATAAGATTGTTAGCTTAATTTCAAATTCAAAATCACTAATTATCTAAGAAATATTCCAATCAATCTTTGATTGATATCCTACCAGTCATAAAGAAAGTTTAACATCCCAGACCTCAATCTTAAATAGTAAAGGTAATCGAATGAAAGAGTCTCAAAGCACATAGCATAATTATTCCCAACACTCTCATGATTTTCTAAAGATGAAGTACTAACACAAACTGCCTATGTATCATGTTCAAGCATTAAAAAAAGGTTCATGACAATGTTCAATTTACCCCTGAATTAAGACAAGAACAAGTGTTCACATAGGACTTTAGCTAATTGACGCGTATCAATTATTTAACTAAACATGCAAATATGCAATGATTTAGCAAAAATTAACTAAGTCAGTCTTAGGTGTCGCATGTGATTTTAGGAATAACAAAAAGGAACGGGTTACCCGTCTGTAATCCAAGTCGGGTCGACCTTAACCCGCTTTAATCGCGTAAACTTGAGGATTTTTCCCCTCCATAAATCACATCAAACAAATCTTTCCAGGTTTCGCCGGAGGAGTCGACCAGAATCGGCCCTTGACAGTGGCAATTCGATTGACCTAGGGTTAAGCTCTCCTTCATCCAAACCCCATTAAAAGTGGATGGGTTGTGTTGCGGACGAAGAGGGGATTCTAAAGACACCATTTTCCCAAATTTTCACCGGCTCAAATACCCGGAGAAATTATCGACAAAGGGGCGATTGGAATCGCCAAGAGAGAGAGAGTCGGGGTCCAGGGTGAGAGGGGAAAATGGAAAAGGGGAAAGGGTTTTGTGGGAGTAGAAACAAAGGAAACTAATCTGGGCCATTGGATCGTCTACGTGGACGATCATGATCGATCCACGTAGACGTGACGTGTAAAATAATAGCTGATGTGTGTGCTTTGTGTATATGTGCATGTATATATGTATAAATATTATGTAAATGAGTAAAAAATAGGTATAAAATGGTATAAGATGGATTTAAAATGATATAAAAACTATAGGAAAATTAGGAAGTTAATTCTAAAATGTTAAGAAGGCTAAAACACATAAAAATTGTAGTTTTGAGGCTTAAAACAATTTTGGATGATTTTGCCAAAAATAGGAATAATTGTAGAAAATCGCAAAATAGCTATAGTTTGAGACGATGCTTTAAAAATGGCCTCAATTGCCAGGCCAGTGTGAGAAATCAATTTTGAAAAGAATAGATGAGGTGGGAATGAATACACAAGTGTGTAAAATTCAAGAACTGTTAATTTAAAATTAGGAGGGACAAAATTGGGTGTCAACAGCTGCCATTCTTTGCTCGGGGATGATGAAAGAGTCTTCGGGCAACGACGTTGACGGTGCGACCAATTTTTTCATGATTATAGAAGCGCCTGTGACTTAAAAAGATGTAGGGTGGGATGTAGGGTGTCAGGCTGAGATGTTTGCTTTGCTCGGGGTATGTTTCCTGCAATGAAAAATATGTTTGCAATATAATGTGTATATATATAAAAAATGTACCTTCCCTGCGGGCTGGATTGTCTTTCCAGGATTCTTGCAGTATGAAATTGTTTTTGCCATGCCATAGTTGCGTGTCTTTTTGCTGTTAAGTGTTAGATTCGACATCGGGTTGTATGCCCTCCGTCGGTGCATTGGGCTGTGTACCCTCCGTAAAAAAATTGAAATGCAAATCGATATCGGGCTGTGTACCCTCAATCAACGCCTCGGGTTGTATGCCCTCAGCTAATTTAAAATGACAAATCGATATCGGGTTGTGTACCCTCAATCGACACTTCGGGTTGTATGCCCTCAACTAATTTGAAATGATAAATCGATATTGGGCTGTGTACCTTCAATCGACGCCTATGCCCTCAGCTAATTTAAAATGACAAATCGATATCGGGCTGTGTACCTTCAATCGATGCCTCGGATTGTATGCCTTTAGCTAATTTAAAATGACAAACCGTTATCAAGCTGTGTACCCTCAATCGACGCCTCGGGTTGTATGCCCTCAGCTAATTTAAAATGACAAATCGATATCGGGCTGTGTACCCTCAATCGACGCCTCAGGTTGTATGCCCTCAGCTAATTTAAAATGACAAACCTTTGCTGGAAATTATCCTTGTCGTGCCTTGTTGATTTAGGTATCTTTCGTGTCTGCATCCAAAGAAAGATTGGTGAGTTGTACGGGGGGTATAGTTTGTGCATTCTTGGCTTGTTTCGCGTTCGCTGTCCATGCCGGGATCTTGGCCGAGCTGATAGGGATATGTATAAAATAGTATATGATGCAAAATGGATTTGAAAAACTTTTGTAAGAAAGAAAATGTAGTAAAATATTTTTTATCCCAGCTAGTCACAAGCCGCGCTGTGTAAAGCCAAAGTGGTCGTCCTTCATGCTTCTACCCCAGTTTGTATTTGAAATTTTTGAGAGATCCTCAAAAATTTATGCCCCAGTGTTAGCTATATTTGTCCTTTACCTCAAAAATTCTGCCCCAGTGTTTGCTTTGTGGAGAAAATGAAGTTTTTGTATTTATGCGACCGAACCTTGAATAGGTTGCCTACGTATCCCTCTTGGGGAATCAGGTTGTGACGTAGTTCAGATTATATAGTGTGCTGCAGAATGGGGAAAATCCCTAATCAATATGAATCCTTATGCATAATATTTCTTGACAGCGTCTGAGTTGATTGGTTTGGCCAGACTTCTTCATCCATCTCTGCCAATATTAATGCTCCTCCATTCAGAACTTGGTGAACCATATACGGCCCTTGCCAATTGGTGCAAATTTGCCTTTTGCTTCTTCTTGATATGGAAATATCTTCTTCAGTACTAACTGCCCAGGTTCAAAGAATCTTTCTCGAACTTTCTTTCCAAATGCCCTAGCCATCTTCCTCTGATACAGTTGCCCATGACATATTGCATTCAATCTCTTGCCATCGATGAGGGCTAACTGCTCTATTCTCCCTTTGATCCATTCGGCGTCTTTCAATTGTGTCTCTTGGATGATTCTCAAGGATGGTATCTCAACCTCTGCGGGTATCACTGCTTCAGTGCCATATACCAACAAATAAGGAATGGCCCCCATGGATGTTCTCATTATAGTGCGATATCCTAACAGGGCATAGGGTAGATTCTCATGCCATTGCTTTGAAGTGCCTGTCATCTTACGCATAATCCTCTTGATGTTCTTATTGGCCACCTCGACCGCACCATTCACTTGAGGTTTATATGCAGTGGAGTTGCGATGTTTGATCTTGAAGACCTCACAGGTTGCTTTCATTAGGTCGCTGTTGAGATTGGACCCATTGTCAGTGATGATGGACTCAGGGATGCCAAATCGGCAGATCATTTTGTCACGGACAAAGTTCGACACCACTTTCTTTGTCACTAATTTGTATGATGCAACTTCCACCCATTTGGTAAAATAGTCGATGGCCACCAGTATGAAACGTTGCCCATTGGAAGCGGCTGGCTCGATAAGTCCTATGACATCCATTCCCCAGGCAGCAAAAGGCCAAGATGATCCCATAATGTCCAACTCATTGGGAGGCACTGGAATAATATCTCCATGGACTTGGCATTGATGGCATTTCTTCACGTGCTTCATGCAATCGTGCTCCATTATCATCCAAAAATAACCAGCCCTCAAAATCTTCTTTGCAAGCACAAAACCATTCATATGTGGGCCACAAGCCCTAGAGTGTACTTCTTCTAACAATTTGGCGGCTTCTTTTGCATCTACACATGTCAACAAACCTAGATCAGGTGTTCTTTTGTACACCACTTCTCCATTCAGAAAGAAACCATTTGCTAATCTCTCCAGTGTCTTCTTTTGGAGGCTTGTTGCATTCTTTGGATAACTACCGTCCTTGAGGAACCCTTTGATGTCGTAGAACCAAGGTTGTCCGTCTGATTCTTCTTCCACGTGGTAGCAGTATGCTGGCTGCTTCCTCACTGTCATGGGTATTGGATCAATGTAGTTCTTGTTAGGATGCTTGATCATGGCAGATATGGTATCCAAAGCGTCTGCGAACTCATTTTGCAGTCTAGGTATATGCCGGAGCTCTATCTTGGTGAATATTTGCTTTAACTCCTTTATGCACTCCAGGTATGGCAATATATTCAGATTTTTTGCTATCCATTCTCCTCGAACTTGATGAATCAGTAAGTCAGAATCTCCGATTGCTAGCAGCTCTTGTATGTTCATATTTACTGCCAATCTAAGACCCAAGATGCAGGCCTCATACTCCGCTATTTTGTTGGTGCAAGAAAACCTTAGTTTGGCCGTGATAGGATAGTGTTGTCCAGTCTCGGAAACTAATACCGCTCCAATGCCGACTCCTTTGAAATTGACCGCTCCATCAAAGAATAGCCTCCAACCATCATATTCTTCGGTGATCTCTTCTCCTACGAACATGACTTCTTCATTAGGGAAATAGGTGTGCAAAGGCTCATAGTCATCTCCCACAGGGTTCTCGGCCATATGATCAGCCAAGGCTTGAGCTTTCACCGCCTTTTCAGTGACAAAAGTGATGTCGAACTCGCTGAGCAACATTTGCCATTTGGCCAGCTTTCCAGTAGGCATTGGTTTTTGGAAAATGTACTTGAGAGGGTCCATCCTTGATATCAGCAATGTTGAGTAGGATGTCATGTAGTGCCTCAACTTCTGTGTTATCTATGTCAGCGCGCAACACGTGCGTTCCAGCAATGTGTACTTGGCTTCATAAGGGGTGAACTTCTTGTTTAGATAGTATATGGCTTGCTCCTTCCTCCCAGTTGAATCATGTTGTCCTAATACACAACCAAAGGCCGAGTCTACCACAGATAGATATAAGATCAAAGGTCGTGCAGAATCAGGTGGGACCAGTACAAGCAAGCACGACAAATATTCCTTGATTCGATCAAATGCCTTTTGACAATCCACTGTCAACTCGATCGCCGCGTCTTTCTTCAGCAGCTTGATGATTGGCTCACAGATGATAGTGAATTGTGCTATGAAGCGGCTGATGTAATTGAGCCTTCCTAGGAAGCTCATAACCTCTTTCTTGCTTCTTGGGGGTTGCAGTTCTTTGATGGCTTTGATCTTGGATGCATCCAACTCGATACCCCTCCTACTGATGATAAAACCCAAGAGCTTCCCTGCCGGGACACCAAATGCACATTTTGCCGGATTTAGCTTCAAAGTGTACTTTCGCAAGCGATTGAAGAACTTGCACAAGTTGTCAAGGTGCTCCGAACTCTTCTTCGATTTGATGATCACGTCGTCCACATTGACTTCAATATCTTTGTGCATTAGGTCGTGGAACATAGTTGTCATAGCCCTTATGGAAGTTGCCCCAGCATTCTTCAAACCGAATGGAATAACCTTGTAGCAATAAATTCCCCAAGATGTAGTAAAAGCTTTCTTCTCGGCATCCTCCTCATCCATGAGCACTTGATGATAACCGGTGAAACAGTCTACGAAGGATTGTAGTTCATGCTTCGCATAATTGTCAATCGGGATATGTATGTTTGGTAGCGGAAAATCATCCTTCGGACTTGCTCTATTCAGATCTCTGTAGTCTACACAAACTCGGAGTTTCCCATCTTTCTTTGGCACTGGGACAATGTTGGCCAACCACGTTGGATACTTGACCGTTTTCAGAATCCCCGCATTGAGCTGCTTAGTTACTTCTTCACCAATTTTCAACAGAACCGATGACTTGAAAGTTCGGGCATTTTGCTTGACTGGCGGGAAGCCCGGATTGATAGGTAATTTGTGGGCTACCACATCCGTACTTATGCAACACATGTCATCATACGACCAGGCGAATACGTCCTCATATTCCCTATGAAACTCAGTATATCGCTTTTTATCCTTGGCATTGAGATGTACACTGATCCTTGTCTCTTTCACAGTTTCCTCATCTCCTAAGTTTATCACCTCGGTCTCCTCAAGGTTTGGCTTAGGTTTGTTTTCGAATCTTTCAAATTCTTCTTGTGTAGTTTCATCACAATCATCATAATCAGTTCCAGCTTTTCCAAGCTCCATTGTTTCATTACACGTTGCGATTGTAGACTCAATGGGATTATTAGTATGAATGCTGAAAAAGTAAGATATTGCAAAATTAAAAGATTAAAGCAAAGAGTTAAACAGGAAATAATGCGATATTTATGAATCCTTGCAAAACATAGTTTCAAGGGAGACATGTGCAATAAGAAGGAAAAATGCAAATTCCACGACTCAGAGTAGGGTTTTATTTTAGATAACATAAAAATAACTTTCGTTCCCTCAGCTCTACCAAGGTCCATGGTGAGCTCGGGCCCGGTTGCTGGTCCAGTTGTTCAGTGTTGCTCCAGATCCAACCTTCGTCAGTCCGGGAGGTTCAATATGTTCTTCCATAATCACACAACAGTCTTCATCAGCTATGAATAGATTTTGCATTACTGCCAGCAGATCCTCTTCAGGATCAGCTATCCTCGGCTCCACTCCTTGTGCTGCGGACACCTCTCCTTTTCGACCATCCAAGTATCTAGACGAGACGAAAATATGCAAAAGAGTTTTGGTGCTTTTCTTATAGAACTTGAAATCCAATGACGCTTCCTCCATGCTCTGTTCGTAGGTCACAACGTACCCTATGCCAGCCTTCTCATTGTCGGGTCTTATTACAATTCGGATTGGCACGACCATACCATCCAAGTTCTTGCCTAAACCTTTGCCTAGTTCATAACCTTGCTTGATCATGATACCTATAACCCAGTCTCCGGGCCACTTTGCAGGCTGTGGGAGCACATATGGCTCCTCGATCACCACCTCCATAGGTTCAGGTGCTTTGGGTATCAACACATGCTTTCCCTTTGTTTCTTCAGAGATGCGTTTCCAATTGGGATGAGCATTAGGTAAGTACATTGGCCGCTTCTCGGTCTTAGCTGGTAGGGTCTCACGAAATTCTCGTGATGGCACTCCCCAGTCAGACATGACTCTCCCAGACCAAGTTCCTTCCCTCGTAGCCCTTGCCTCGGCTATCCCAATAGGCACTGTAAAAGTTCCTCTTTCTTTCTTCAACCGCAGAAGGTGTGTTGACCAACTTGAGAGCAAAGTGTGCAGTGTAACCTCCTTGGCTTGTGCCTGTGGGATCCCAACTTGAATTGTAATTCTTGCGACGACCTCCGCGAGTGTCTTGTACTGCTCCTACAAGTTCTATAGTATAGAATAGCTGCCCATCAGGAGTATCTCCTTCAATTGCTGGTGTGGTTTGCTCATTGTAGATAGAATTGTTCCCCTCACCGAACACTACTACCTCTTTATGATCCCATTCGAACTTCACGGTTTGGTGCAATGTAGAAGGCACTGCACCAGCCATATGGATCCAAGGTCTCCCTAGCAGCAGATTGTAGGAAGAAGAAATGTCCATGACATGGAACTCAGCAGTGAACTCCACAGGGTCTACCATGATAGTCGAATCAATCTCCCCAATAGTGCTCCTCTGTGACCCATCAAACGCCTTCACCTTCATGTCGCTCTCTCTTATCTTGCTTTGGTCAATTCCCATTCTTTTCAGAGTGATGAACGGGCATATGTTCAGACCGGAACCTCCATCGATCAGAACTTTTCCCACGAACCAGTCTTTGCATTTGATAGTGATGTGCAAAGCTTTGTTGTGATTCAACCCTTCAGGTGGTAGCTCATCTCCGTGAAAAGCAATTCGGTTGGCCTCCACGTCTGGTCCTACCATGCTAGCCAGGTTCTCAACTAAAATGTCTGCCGGGACATGCGCTTCATCCAACACCTTCATCAAAGTGCTTCGGTGACTCTCCGACTTGAGGGGCAGAGCCAAAACAGAGATTTGTGCTGGAGTTTTGCCCAAGTGCTCGACTACGGAGTACTCTTTTGCTTGTACTTTCTTCCACAGTCCCTCGGACACTTCCTCGCTAATGCCTCGTCTCTCTTGAACAAGATGCTCGGGGGTGTAGATCCTCCCACTTCTAGTCACCCCTTGTGCGGCAATAGTTTCATCCACAACCTTGTTCTTCTTCTCCCTTTCATAATCCCAGGGTACCGCCTTGTCGCTGTATGGTGGAACCACATCAACATAGAATTTGGGAGCCACTTCTAACTTAATAGGCTCCGGTGCAGTAGCGACTTGAGCGACTGAAGCGGTTGCTGGTGCATTTTCTTTCGCCTTAACAATAGTCCCTTCTAAGTTGCATTCCTCATCCAGCTCAATCAGGTTCACCCTACTGTCTCCATGATTAGGCAAAGGGTTGTTGTGTACATTCGGAGTCTTCAAGTGTATCACCTTTTTGTCGATCAAGTCTTGTATTTTGTCCCTTAAAGCATAGCACTTCTCAGTATCATGACCAGGCCCTCCAGAGTGATAGGCGCAGGTTTTCGTTTGATCAAAGTAAGGTGTCATTCTATCAGGCTTTTTGAATGGCACGGGTTGTATATGACCAGCTGCTTTGAGTCTCTCAAACAGCTGAGTGCGAGATTCAGCCAGCGGGGTGTAGTATCTTTTGGGTCTTGGATTATTGTTGGAGGCCTTGGTGAGTAAGTGTTGGTGTTTCGGTAGTTGGGACTTTGTGGGTAGGTTGGTCTTTGTGGTGGTGGGTTTTGGTACATGGGCAGGGTGTTATAGACTGTGTATGTGGATGTGGGTGGTATGTATTGGTAGGATAGAGGAGGTGTTTGGTAGTAGTGGTTGTGAGTGGGGGAGTGGTCAAGTGACGCGGCCACAAAGGAGACGACATCCTTCTTCTTTCTTGAGGTAGTAGTGCTGCCAGCTTGTAGTGCTTTGTTAGCGGCTTGTAATGCGGCCATGCTAACAATCCTTCCAGTCTTGAGTCCATTTTCGACCATGTCACCAATCTTGATCAATTCTCCGAACCTCTTGTCTTGCAGATTCAGCATCTTATCGAAATAGACATCCTCTTGTATACGGATGAAAGTTGCCATTATCTCAGCGTCTTCCATGGGAGGCTGGACTTTGACGGCTTCAGCCCTCCATCTAGTTACAAACTCTCTAAAGGTTTTAATGGGCTTCTTCTTCAGCTTCTCTAAGTAAAACCGATCGGACATGGCGTCAGTGTTATGCCCAAAATTATCAACAAAGTCTCCAGCCATTGCTTCCCAACTCGTCCACTTCTTGGTTTGTTGCTTAGAGTACCATACCAGGGCATCTCCGGTCAAACTGCGGTTGAACAGCTGCATGTGAATCTTTTCGTCATGTCCAACCCCAATCAGCTTGTCACAATAAGACCTTAAATGAGCCATTGGGTCTCCACTACCATCGAACATGTTGAACTTTGGTGTTTTGTAGCCTTCAGGTAGCTTCAAGTCTGGATACAAGTAGAGATCCTCATAAGCTAACCCTCAGGTTCCCTTAGCGCCTTGGAGTTGTTTGAACTTTTCAACTAGCTACTGGACTTGTTCTTTGGTGCTGTCTGGGTCTTCCTTAGTCCATCCGGACATTTCATGATCCTTGGTGGGTGATGCAATGGTTTTGGTTTCAACAGTGAAGGCAGGTAGGTTGTTTTGTGGTGCTTTTGGTGGTGCAGTGTGGGTAGGGTAAGGAAGGTCTCTTTCAGAGTAAAGTGGATCTTTGCCATGAAGGCAAGCAGTTTGGCTTGGTTCAGTGATCTCATCATTATGGGCCAGAGGGATCCTACTTTCCAATTCAAGCAACCTCTGCTCCAGTTTAGTGCAGTTTTCATAGGTAACCATGCTTTGTTTCTCGGGAGTGCCGACCTTGTCGAACTCAGCCATGATATTTCGTCTCGTCCTTGTCCTTGTAGGTAAAGGAGGAGGTGTTGGGATTGATCCTTTGGACCTCAACCGGTATTGCGGCGCGGCTAGAATGCACAAACCAAACTTTCGGGGACTAATTGGGAATTGACATATTAGAACAAGAAAAGAAGAATGTGAGTATACGTTAGCTTGAATATAATCGCGTCCTATCATGCGTGGGACCTCTTTTTGTGCTAGAGATGGGGCTATCGTGGATTCGAAGTAACGTTTGCACCAAACACATCATTTTATTTGAATAAACATGATCATCACTAGCTTAAAACCCCAAAATAACAAAATTTATTTATTTTGCTTGGCTTTATTACAACCACTAATGACTCAATTGAGATAAAAACGACAATAAAGAAAATACAAGACAACTTGACTCGACACGACTAGACTAGGTGCCAAGCAAAAGGCTTCAGGTTCAAATATCAGCTCCAACGTCTTCCTTCTCCTTCTTCTCTTTAGCTTATTCTTTGGGTTTGTGAACCAGACTAATGAGCGGAGTATCAGCAAATGTTTCCAGCAAGTCTTTCCTATCCTCCATGTCACCCAGAGCTTTTACCAGAAACTCGCAAATTTCCAACCCTCTTGCTTCCTTTTCTTCCATTGGTACTGACTTAAAATATTCTCCACATCCTTTGAGTGAATCTTGCAAATTTCCAGCAGCTTGCCTTGCAGTCATGACCTTGCCGGCCCAATACTTTAGTTCGTTCCCTTTGATCTTATCTTTGTATTGTCTCCTCATCTCCCTTTCTTGTGTCACCTTTAACTCCTTCTTCATTTGGCTAAACTCTTGTTTCAGCTTCGTGTATTTTTCAGCAGCATTTGGAGCTTTGGCTTTCCTTTTTAGTGTAGTCTTGGATCGATACTTTGCCCTATCTTCGTCGAGCCATTGAGGGTAAGTCAGGGTAGCTGTGGGGTTCACCCTACTGTCACGACCACGGCAGAATTGCATAGTAAGTCTTTTCTCCCACATTGTCAGTATGGTTAGGACCATCGGATGCTCGATCCCCTTTATGTCAACATTGAAACTTCTTCCTTTAGTTAACTGCGGAGTTTGTTGTGTCATGCCCACTTGCCGAAGGATCCTTAGAGAAACATAGTGATGAGTTCCTCGGAATCCAATCAACGTCAAGAAAGTGATGTCTTGACCTTGTATGGAGACAACGAAGCCGGCACAATGTTCAATCACCCATTACACTTCTTGTAATTCCTCGAGCTTGGCGTACCAACCTTCCATGTTCGCGGGGTATTCCCATGCCACTGTTCCATCCATACGGGTGCTATGTGAACGGATTCCTCCTTGCCAAGAGGGTTTTGGCGCCAGTGGGCTGACAGGGACGCGGTGCAAATGCTCTATCAACCAGATTTCCAGCAACAGATTGCAACATTCGAAAAAATATCCTCCTCTCCTACATTTAGTCAGAGCCCTATAAGCTTCTCCTAAAATAAGGGGATCAAACTCACTTGACATTTGAAAGCCCCTTTTTGCAGCCCCCTACTATCTCCCTAGCCTTATGTCGATCATGCCTCCTTTCTCGAGGAAAACCATGCTTCCAAGGAAAGCAATGATGAAAGCATTGGATTCAGTCCACTCCCAATCTTGAATCTCCCATGCCCCATTGCATTCGTGTCTAAGTGTCAGATCTCCAAACCTAGAGTGCAAGTACTCCAACGTGACCTTTCCATCGGTCACTCCCTCGGCATATGGATCATAAGAAGCTCATAGCATTTCAATGAACTACTTAGGCTCCACGTCTCGAGGATAAATCATTGTCTCGGGTCCAGGCTCTAACCCCGCTAACCCTCCAAATTCTTCCAACATCGGCGCCAACTCGAAACCATTGAAGTGAAATACAGCCCTTTTGTAGTCCCAAAAATGTGTAGCAGCTTCAACCAAACCAGTCACGGCAGTGTAGTTCTTGAGGGCTATCAACTCCCCCAACATCTTTTGAACATGAGCCTTGCTGACAACGGCCAAATCCTTCCACCAAAATCTGATCAAATGAGGGGGTCAGGAAACGATCTCAAATTAGAGAGTGCCTTTTGCAGCCATAGTCTGAAAACAAAACAAGAAAAGGTAAAGACCAAAACATCCTTATAGTTTTGATCATGTTCAAACAGACAATCAATGTTTTGTGCAAACGTTTCTTCGAATCAATGCAGAGATGCAATTTGTCACTTTTTGGGTTTAGCACCCTTTTGACATTTGGCGTAGGTTTACTAATGGACTATTACGTGCCAAGGACGTATAGCCTTCCTAGGTTTGTCATTATGCAAAGAAAAATGAATACACATTTTGTAGCCAATTATTCTCGTAGATTTCCCAAAATTTTGTAAATCAGTGACAATAATTTTGGAAAAGTAAAAATACAAAAAAAAAAAAAAAAATGAAAATGACACTTTGACTAGGCGACACACTCCTTTTCCATCTTGGCTCTGTTTGCTTCTCGTGTGATCTTCTTGACTTCCTCCATGGCTTTGATTAAATATCCCTTGGCTGCTACTAAGTGCAAGATGTCTACCTCTGCGCACTCCGAATTCCATTGCTCATGTTTTGCTTCCAATGCCTCTATCTTTCCCTCTAGTTCTAATGTACGCTTTTTCCACACTTCGATCTCTTTTTTGTTTTCCTTATCCATCTCGACTGCTTTCCACATGAACTCACGGTACCGAATTTGAGCCTCTGCCTCACGATCTCTTATATTATTTCCACGACTTGGCCCTACTACTACATTTCCCTTTATACTAGAGCGTAACTAGCTTTTGTAGTTTGGTTCGCATCCAGCGTTGTATCTATCAGGCGCTAGCGACGCTTCTTCCATGACTTGTCTCCCTTTCCATGACTTCCTAATGCTCTTGACCCTTAGAACAACATCTTCAGTGTAGTCAAACTGATAATCTCTTGTGTTCGGTATCAACGGTATGATTTGCTTCCTCCCTGCTTGCCTCATTACTCTTAGCGGTTGATAGGGTTGGAGGCCTCTTAACCCCATAAGTATCACAAAGGATGCCTTCTCAGAACTAATGATGAAATCTGATGAAGGAAAACAAGTGAACATCCACTGGATTGAGTCCTCCGTTATGTCTCCGAACAATTTTACCCACTTCTCTGTGCTGCTTGGCTGTTTGAGTTTTGGAACCCCATACCGTTCCCCAATCAAGTAGTTGCAACCAGTTGGTTGGGACAATGCTTGCACACCTCTTGCATTCCCTAAATTTTCTTTGAACCATGCTTGTAGTAAAAGATTACACCCTTGGAAGTATCTCGCTCCTCTTTTGCAACACCCCAGAGTTTGATAAATATCTGCTACTATCATAGGAACTATGGTACAATGATAACCGTCAGTCACGTTGAACACTGCATCGGCAACCATAACAAGTCTTGAACATATGTCGTGACTTGAACTCTCGGGGAAAACCATCACTCCCAGGAAACCAATAGCAAACATAAGTGATCTAGCCCTCCTCCAATCACCATAGGACTCAAACTCCTTCTTATGACTATCATACGCCCTCAAATATCCAAACCGAGTATAAAAATATGAAAAGGGGATCTTCTTTCGTTGTAAAAATCCCACGTCCACACTTGCTACCATTCCTAGCTTCTTACGAAACTCGTCGGCTGTGGGGATGCTAGGTTCTAGCATGCGACCCCCTTGCCAACGATGTTTTTCTAACCCCGAGTGTGACACAAAGCCTCCTATTTCTTCCAACAAAGGTGTTAATTCAATGTCCCCAAACCTAAACACGTTCAATTCTTCATCCCAAAACGACACTGATGCTTCGATCATTTCCCTACACAGTTCCATTTCTAACAGTAAAACCAAATGACCCAAGTGTTGACGTACTTCGGTTTGCTCTCCTAGTGACAGGTTGCTCCACCAATTAATCAACAAAGGATGTGCGCCCATAGTCATCCCAAAACAATGAAACTTTTGACTCATTGTGACCTAAAAATAAGGAAGAAATAAAATTTAAAACCCCGTCCTCTTTGAGAATAACTGAACAAATCAAAATGTGTTTTCATTCTCGTTTCATTTTTTCTTTTCCTTTTCTTTTCTCTCGAATGCACATAATCATGTCCAAACGTCCCTTTGGGGCCGAAAAACCCATTTAGGTAGTTTGGAAACGTTGAGAACTAGTCGGCTCACGGGGAGCCCCTCCTGCAGCATGATGCATGCTCATTACAATAGAAGAGTGGTATAATTCTAAACACGGTTCCCCAAGGCGGACGGCCAAGGAGTGGGATCGTTTGAAATTATTGGTTGTACCACAGACCAATTATATTCCAATATGTCCCTCTTAAAAGGTGTTTTGGTGGTGAAGCGACCGTGGGATCTACGTAATCGCCGTGTGTGTGTGAAGTGTCGTTTCCCAGGAGTGGGAGAGTATGAGTGAGGTATGCAAAATGTCATACAAAGAATTTAATACAATAAATAAAGTGCAAGAAAGAGAAAACAAAAAAAGGAAACCAAGTTAGTACGATAATAATAATAATGAATAACAAGATAATAATTAAATAAATCCCAACATAAAAACTCGTTGTGGTTAGGACTTTGAAAATCCCCAGCGGAGTCGCCATTCTGTCATACCCGATTTTGGACTCAACTCGAGGCGAGTCGGGTTTCGGATTTGACTGGGTGAACTAGTTTGAGTTTAAGTGTTGGGATCGCCACCTAATATAATTTCTAAGGCGTATTAGGTCACCTAATGTCTAAAAGTCATGTTTAAAAGGTCTACTAGTCTATTTCGGAGATTCTATATGGGTAAGAAGTCCAGATGACTTGGGCAAAAAGGTGTTAGGCACTTCCCTGAGTCCCGCTAAAAGTGGTTACCGTCCGAGTCTTAATTTTGGGATATAAACAGTATATGCCATCATGAATACTAAATTGGGAATTAATTTAACTAAGGTATAATATACTTACACATGCAAACAAGTAACTTTCATGTTCGACTTATGTTTAAGCCTAATCGTGTCTATGGCCTCTAATGTTAAAGCCTAATCGCAAACAAGTATTAGCGTATGGATAGACATTCTTAATTTTACTTACATGGTGATCAACACATTTTGAAAAGAATATTAGCATAAACAACTTATTTTGCAAATAATTTCAGTTTTAATAAAGAACCGAAAGGGTTTGCTTTGAAAACAAAATGTTGGCTCATTTGAGGTCGGCGTGACTCGTCATTAATTGTCGAGCCCTAATCTTAATGGCCTTTTTGTGTAGGGGTCGGGTTTTGGAAATATTTATAGGCAAATGAGGCTGTTTTCAAAAGATGAGTTCACAGAAGCACACAAGAGCAAATAAAGGCCATCGCACATAATAGTACTTATATATAGGTATAGACATGCAATTATATGTTCTAAGTGATAGTTGTACGTTTAGAAAACCATTTTAAAGTGAACAAGTGACCCTAAGAACTTTATACACCCCTATACACTATTAGATTAGTGTATACGAGCATTTTGAGTGGTCAAAAATAGTTTATGCACATAAAGGGCCTTCTTTGAAAAATGTTTCTGGTCCCAAGTCATTTATGCAAAAAGGGGCGACTGCGATTTTACACAAACAGTTCGGATTAGATATGAATGACACAAAATAGCCCCTGTTCGAGATTAATTTCCAGATTTAATGATAAAAAACATGCATTCAAGTTCTACTTTCGCTAAAATCTGTTCAAAGACATGTTAACGACACAAAACATCATGTTAGGATTTTAGGCATGTTAAACTGATTAGAGTTCTACCATGATGCAACACAGAATATGAGTTTAGGAATAGGCCCCTGATAGGCATAATACAACCACTCGACTATTCCCCTGTATTAGCATAAGTACAAACATGATCCTAATCAAATTTAGACAGAAAGGGGCAGTCTTTAAGAGAAGCGACATAGTCTTAGGTTCTAAAGTCCCTCATTCCCAAAGCTTTTAAGATTACGTTTAGTAAAGCAGATCAAAACTCAAGACATCTGTGTACCAGCCCCAGAAACTAAAAGAAACTTAAACACTGATTCTTTCAGGTTTCAAGAATGCCCTGTAGTCACCAACTCATAACTTGGACAGTTAGAGCCTTTCAAATGGCCTGCAAACACAAAGTTAGCAAAGGGAAGAGGGAGGGGAAAAACCTGAGCTGAGGTCTGTGTCCAATATAGAGGACTGGACCTGAATCTTACCCCTGTCCTTTTACAAAAAGATAAGCAGGATCCAATTGAATCCCCTTGTTTGAACAAGACAAGTATGCTTGGTAAAAGGAAACAAGACTCAGACATGCAGTATTTCTCAATAGTTACAAGCACATTAGGCTCACTAATTTAATCAAACATTGACAGACAAAGGAGATAATGTGCAGGCAAGTTTAAGTTATGCAATTACAACAGAGAAAAGCAGACAAGTAGGAAAACCAGGCATAACAAGTGTAAAGTATATGCAACAATGTTCAGCAGTAGAGATATACCTCTTGAGCAATAGTAATGAACAAACAAACAGGGTGTAGATGATATTGGATGCCTTCAGATATAGAATCCAGCAGAGAAAGAGAGCAGGGTCCTTTCAATGACTTTGAAAGAAAATCCAAAGAAGAGAGTAATATGCAGTAGAATGAGTATGCCTGTGTGTGGTGTGCTTTAGGTGTTTTAGTCCCTAAGCTCTGTGTGTGGAGAGAGTATTGCAGAATATTCTATGTGCTAAACTATGTCTAAAGCCCAGTTTATATAGGTGTGAGTTCAGTACAAACGATAGGAAATAAATAAGGCAGGAAATAACTTTTCCAGAATCAAACAGATTTCATTAGGTACCCTTTCCAATAATATATCAATCAGAAACCCTAACATCAAGGCTAGTGAGATTTGAAACAACCAGAATCCCTCCCCCTTTTCACAATAACAAAGTTTAAATTCAAAATACGTAAATGTATCAGAATTATTCTAACAAATATTTCAAACCAGACTCTAATTGATACTCCACTGATTACTGAAGCAATTTCCATTTAAAATACGAATCACAGGTTCCAATTAGAATAAATCGGACTCCTAAACCGTGTCAATAAGATTGTCAACTCAATTTCAAATTCAAAATCACGAATTACCTTAGAAATATTCCAATCAATCTTTGATTGATATCCTACCAGTCATAAGGAAAGTGTAACATCCCAGACCTCAATCTTAAACAGTAAAGGTAATCGAATGAAAGAGTCTGAAAGCACATATCATAATTATTCCCAACACTCTCATGATTTTCTAAAGATGAAGCACTAACACAAACTGCCTATATATCAAGTTCAAGCATTCAAAAAAGGTTCTGGACAATGTTCAATTTACTTTTGACTTAAGACAAGAACCAGTGTTCACATAGGACTTTAGCTAATTGACGCGTATCAATCATTTAACTAAACATGCAAATATGTAATGATTTTGCAAAAAATAACTAAGTCAGTCTTAGGTGTCGCATGCGATTTTAGGAATAACAAAAAGGAACGGGTTGCCCACCTGTAATCCAAGTCGGGTCGACCTTAACCCGCTTTAATCGCGTAAACCTGAGGGTTTTTCCCCTCTATAAATCACATCAAACAATTCTTACCAGGTTTCGCTGGAGGAGTCGATCGGAATCGGCCCTTGACAGTGGCGATTCGATTGACCTAGGGTTAAGCTCTCCTCCGTCCAAACACCATTGAAAGTTGATGGGTTGTGTTGCGGACGACGAGGGGAGTCTAAAGACACCATTTTTCCCAATTTTCACCGGCTCAAATGGCCGGAGAAATCATCGACAGAGGGGGCGATTGGAATTGCCAAAAGAGAGAGAGTCGGAGTCCAGGGTGAGAGGGGAAAATGGAAAAGGGGAAAGGGTTTGGTGGTGTAGAAACAAAGGAAACTGATTTGGGCCATTGGATCATCTACGTGGACGATCAGGATCGATCGACGTAGAAGTGACGTGTAAAATAACAGCTGATGTGTGTGCTTTGTGTATATATGCGTGTATATATGTGTAAATATTATATAAATGGGTATAAAATAGGTATAAAATGGATTTAAAATGATATAAAAACTATAGGAAAATTAGGAAGTTAATTTTAAAATATTAGGAAGGCTAAAATACCTAAAAATTGTAGTTTTGAGGCTTAAAACAATTTTGGATGGTTTTGCCAAAAATAGAAATAATTGTAGAAAATCGAAAAATAGCTATAGTTTGAGACGATGCTTTGAAAATGGCCTCAATTGCCAGGCCAGTGTGAGAAATCAATTTTGAAAAGAATAGACGAGGTGGGAATGAATACACAAGTGTGTGTAAAATTCAAGAACTTTTAATTTGAAATAGAAGGGACAAAATTAGGTGTAAACAACTATAGGACGGGGGTCACATCGTCTCTAACGCATGTGAATTGATATGCAGGAGCTTGAAAATAACTCAACCGTGCAGCAATGTGGTCAAGGGGTGGTTGCAATTGCAGTTGAGGCACTACTTACTGCTAGTCAGGGTACGCAACTTTCGTTTGACCCATTTTATGATCCAGCGACCTCATATGATGGTGGTCCACCTGTGAACTTATAGAGAGTTACTCGAGCTCCTAATCAAGTAAGAGGTCGAGGTCACGATCTTGGTCGTGGTAGTAGACGTCGACGTCGTGATAGGTCTGACAGAGAAGCTCCCGTTGCTCATAGACTAGTTGATGAGGTTGTTGACGATCCACGTCCATTTGTCGTACCATCTCCAGTCAATTGATGTAAAATGTTTGGTAAGTTTGTTCAACTACCATTATTTTGGCTATACATGTAGGAGGAGAGCCAACCTCTCTATTGTAACTATATCGGAATTGGACAGAAAGAGGACTATTTTCCCTTAAACCATGTGTGGTAAATGTTAATTTATTGTGTTTAGCTGGCGGATACAATTAGTGTTTTGCTGAAAGCTTTGCATGTTAGATTCAAATTTTTTTGACAAGTTCAATCAACTGTAGTTTCGATAAACATGTAAGTGGAGAGCTGGCAGCTTTGCTATGTTTGATGCTCTGATGTTGGATAGAAAAGAGTAATACTTGAATAGTTTAGAATCAATTTAAAGTTAAGTAAAACAGAATTTGAAAAATGGAATTCCTTTTTCTTGTGGTCTAATTTCACTGAAAATTGCAGACTCAAATATTTCACTGAAACTGGTTTTCTTGTAGGTCATATGGATGTTTGTCAAGATCCGCAAGTTCAACCGGCTACAACTCCAGTGACATCTTTCGTACATGTAATTAATTTATTTTTTATTTTTTTGGTGATACGCCTTTTTTAATAGTCATTATATTTTTTCTTGATTAATAATTAATATTAGTGTTCATCAATTATTTGAATTAAAGGATGACTCGATGAATACCAAGAGAGACTTACCGGGTCAAAAAGAGCGTACATACAAAAAGAGTAGGCTTGTTAGGAAGGTGTTCAGTAAAGAACGTGTTGATGGCAGTGCGGATGCTGGAGTACTTAGGCCGAAGTCTAAGATTAGACGTACAACTTTTGATTGAAGACTAGCTTTTACCTCTATGCGCGCTCTCTGCTCTTTTGTTGGCATTATTAGCATGTATAGGCCATGTGCAAAAATATTGTAGCCATACTTTGATCAATATATTTGTACAAATTATTATTTTTTAAAAAGAGCAGTTTTTGTATATTTTCTAGACATTAAATAACTTCTTGGTCTCCAATTCAATGTAATGTCAAGCCTTGTTCGTACCTTCTCAGAGATATTTTTCGAGCAATGGGATATGCAATGCGACATTTGCTCTTATTATTGAAAAGTTAATTCTTGTGCTTAGCGTGGTTAACTGCTACATTGTACCAAGTTAATTCTTCCATGAGTTTGTTGTATTGTTTATTTATTAGTCTTTGTTGAGGGGCTCTATGAGTTAACTTTTGGCTAAGAGATGAGACTATGCGACATGCAATTTGATTACTTAGCACAGGTTGAGAATAGCTTTACTAGAGGAATACGTTAATGCGCTAATTGAGGAATATATTTTCTCATTTTCATGAACTATATAAATTGGACTCAACAAATATAATCATGTACGAGTACTATATAAATTGTATAAGAGTGAATGAAAAGTGAAGTCCAGGCTCCATACATCTGCTCTTAACTATGATGAGAGAAATAGTTCAACTAGACAGTCTAACTTTATATCAAGAACTATTTGAGTTTTTTATTGATAGCAGTATTACTCTCTAACAAGTCAAAAGAAATTGTCAAATCACCCTTACAAGTGAACCCTATCTAATTGGGATGCAGACCATTATTTCAACCCCATCAATAAGTACTTAGATGTTATATTTTTGAAAAGAGAGGAATGATAGGACAAATATATACATCATTGACATACGAACTCATAACTTTATATTCACGCGGCTTGGCGCATAGACTCGTCAAATCAGATGTTAAATTATTGTACCCTATTACAACCATAATTATTGAACCTAGAGGTATGTTGGCAATGCCTCAAAGGACTCTTTCCATGAAAGCTTGTGAAGTGACTATAACATACCCTATCTAATTAGAATGCAGACCTAGCATTTTGTATTCACGTGGGCTGATGTAATTGACTTGTCAAGTGGAGTAAAAGATATTTGTGCCCGCCTACACTATTTGTAGGGAACAATTAAGTGACTACGTAGACAAAGAACAAAACTACACATTATAGAAGAAATAATAGTAATAACAACACACGTATAAACAAAACATAGATTCATATTTAAATGAACATGAATAGTCATAATACAAATAAGATTTACTACAACAATTAGAAATATAGAAATTTAGCTAACACAATAATAATAGCTTTAGTTCCTAGCACTACCACTTCTGCTTGCACGAGTTGGACAATTGCGTTTACCGTGATCTGTTTCCTTGCATAATCCGCACTTCCTAACATATCGGGAAGGAGCAACATCCATTTGGATTGGGATTCTTGAACTTTTGTTGACACCTGTCCTAAGAAAATAACTTTTGTTCATGACCATCTTGAATGGCTCATGTGGCCAGTATGCCTTGTGTCCGAGCGGTTGAAACAACCCAGTATATGTTTGTAAATAGTTCGCCACAGTATAATGTCTATTTACTAGAGAGTTTGCATTTGTGCCAAAATATTCACATACCTTCATTGCATGAAAACATGGTAGATGGTATGACATAACCTTATTGCAATCACATTTTTTTTCTTGCACGCGAACCTTATGCGTGTTATTACCTTTGTTACCGTAAATACCCATGATCACCTCATAAACTCCAGCTTCCTTATCAAAATGATCACGGACAGTGTGCCACTTCGAATGCTTCTCATACTTTCTTATCAAATCTTTTGGTCGCTTAGGATATCTCTGACCTTTACGAACTAAAGCCTCTGCCAATTATTTTCTGTCATAAAAGCGCTTAACAACCTGGCTAAAAGACAACCTAACCATTGCAGTGACAGGTAATCCTCGAGCCATTTTTAACACCCCGTTGAATGACTTAGACACATTGGTGGCCAAAATACCCGACCTTTTACCACCATCCATGCATAATGTCCATTTCTCTACTGGAAAATTTTCTAACCAATTATACGCCTCGATATTGTATTCACGAATTTTTGTCATCCTGTCACAGTGCTTTCTTACTTGATGATCCGTAGCAGCCAACCACATTAGGTTCTCAAGGTGTTTGTTTGGAAACTTCGATAAAAAAATTGCTCTTCGATTCCTAATACAGTACTGATGGCTTACTACAGGCTCCTTCCATTCAGGCAAGTGATCACGCCCAACTACGCCCTATAAAAGGGACTAAGCGGTCGCAGCAAATATAGCTCGGTATTTAAAGTCCCGATATCAAATCCCACAAGGAACACTCGAAATCTAGTTGTCAGTCTAACTAATTTATCTAACCAATTAACTCCCAGTTTGTAATTGAATGGTGGTTTCAAAGTAACAACTAATTAAAAATAAAGTAAGTAGCAAAATATTAAGGAATAATTAATCAAGGATTTAAAAGCCTAGGATTAATCTACCCAACTCCTACCTATGTGTTAGAATAATTCTTTTAACAAATTCAGCTTGGTTTCTTCCTATTGAACACTTGCTCCAATTATACAACCATTTACTCCCATGTAATAGTAGTAACTTTCACTAACCAAATTTTCAATTAATTAATGAAGATACTTAGGAATACAAGTTTAGTTCACAATCAGGATCAATGGTCACAAATCACCTTATTGACAACCTTAGTAATACCTTGGTTTTAAGTTGAAATATTGCTAAGTTCTTAACCCAGACCTATGAATCTATCTCTAGACACACAAGAATAATGGGAACAATCAATTGGGACCCCTTCCAATTAATAGCAATCAAAACATAAACACTTAGATAGGAAGGATTCACAAGTTTCATTCATTGAAATAAATATTCAAAACACATAAGTATTGGAGTGGTTTAATCAACCCTAGAATGGGTGAATTAGCCACTCATTTTCATGAAAATCATGTCAATGTTATTCATGAATAATTAAATTACAAAAAGTAAGGAAGAATTTAGGAAAAACTCTGTTCTTGAAGTCTCCAAAGCTCTAGCCTCCTTCTTGCCTCTTTTCCAGTGTAAAAATGGAGGCAAAAGAAGCTTTTATACCCTGTAGGAAACTAAGCAAAAAAACCAAAAAGCCCTTATTTTTTCGCCCCACAGCTTTGTGCTTCGGGTACCACGCGGACTAAATTTCTTCAGACAATTCAGCTCGCGTGGTGCTAGGATATTTGGCCTAAATGCGCTGAAATTTTTTCTCCATTCCTAAGCAAAGACTCTATTTCTTCCCGTGGCACACAAATCACTTGAAATCTTTAATATCTTCACTTTTAACTCTAAAACTTGAACTTTCTTGCTCAATTCACCATGTTCAATTCCTACAACATAAAATACACCAAATAAGAGAAATTTCATACAAAATACCAACAAATATCACAAGTCAAAGCATAAACACGAGGCGAAAGTATAGAAATTATTGCAATATCTAGCCTCGTATCAGCAAGGCATCCACACTGGAAAGAATGCCTTTATGACGGTCCGATATCAAACAAATATCTGATCTATCTTTGACAACATGCTTCTTCAAATTGAATAGAAGCCAGAGTGTTCTCGTGCCACCATTCAACAACGGTCTCAGGATTAAAATATTGTATTGTAGTCATGTATCCAGAAGTTATGCAAATGACTTATCAAAATTACCATAAACATTCTCGAAGGCACGCTTATGGCCAAGCCCCGCCTTCCTTATTGAAGGCTCTCTACCATACCTTATTTTAGCAGCAACGATGCAGTCCTTGACCTTGTATTGTGGGTTATTTGTGATAAAACCAGTCAAAGCTTTTGCAATTATTTTAGTATACAAGTTAAAATGATCTCCACGTATTTCTCCCATATCACAAGTGTGCTTGCCCTGGTATTTTCCCGATCTTCTACATCTCTCCTTCAAATTTCCTTGCACGTGACATCCAACTACAACCTTCTTGGGACCGTCGACAAACAACTTTCTAGAAATCACCCTTTGCTTCATCAACAACAAATTCTCTATTCTTTCGAATGCTCCAAATCTTCACCGGAGTTTTCATTTTTTTCCTTGGAATAGAATGACATAGCTGACTGAAGATCAGTTGGCTTGTCTGCTGACCATATTGATGTACAGATATGATCATCCTATCACATTAAAGAAAACACATCATCCTTTCACATTAAAGAAAACACATCATCCCCTTCTGGTAGGTCATCCAGATGTGCAATATGACCGGCATGATAATTCACATTTCCCTCATCATACACATGTAGGGGGTCCTCCTCACTTTCTTCTCCTGAAAATAATGTTTCATCATCTGAATCATCGGCATCATTTGGGATGTCACTCTCTAATTCCTCATCACTTCCATCAGCAACATCATTATTTGTCACCCGATTATTGAGATTTCTAAAAAATGAATCGTCTTATTGTTGATGAACCCTAACAAATATTAACGTAATAAAAAATAATTAGAAATAATAAAAATAAAAAACATTTGAATATATCAAGAAAGGAGCATATATTACCAGTCATGATGAGTACCCAACTCATCAATATGAGCAATTTCATTTCGTCTAATTATTTCAGTAGGAACCATTTCAAGTTGATAACACATGCAAGATCAAGGATACACAACTTTTAATTCAACTACAACCAAAATACACTCATATTTTAGCTAATTAATAATATTTTTATATAAAAAACCAATCAATTACCCATCAAAGTAACCAGACTGTTGTGATATGCCATCATAACGTATTTGTTTATAACCTCTTGAGGCATCATACGAGTACGTAGTCTCTAGTGGAGAAAAACTGCATAAATAATTTAATATAAAAACTATCGTCAACATTGAAAACTAAATGATTAAAACATAATATACCATTAAAAAATTCATATGGAACTTTTATTTTAATTTATGACAATATTTTAAACCCAGAATTCTGTCCGAACTGATTAGAAGGCCTCTCAGATAGCCTATTTACTTACAATTTGCTCAAAAGAAACTTCATTCATCATGTATGGTTCAGTACGAATATAAATTTCAAGCAATGGTATGGATATTTCCTCTGATAATTTTAAAAATTTCATCAATGTTTCATCATCATATGTATTCAACGCACAATATATTAGCACACCTGGAGTAGTAGATGAGTGTGGATACCTCCCAAAAATTAAAATATTTTCCCATGATGGATCAACATTCATTTTCTTAAATAAAATACCAACAAACCTATCATAAGAAATAGTAGTTGGAACTTTTGAATTACTTTTAGAAGGTAAGCTATACCTGATTGAATTGTTTTCATGTAACACTTCGCCTCCCCAATAAAATGATACAGTTACTTTCGACATAACAAGAGAAAAAAATTGTTTTTTGTTGCTGATAAGAAATGTTAGAAAAGATAAGAAATGAGCGGTAATCGGTGGTAGTAGATGAAAGATGTGAGGCAGTAGTTATAAAGAGCAGAAAATGCATGGAAGTTGGCAGAAGTTTTGCCGACTTATAAATGGGCAAAACTAATGCCGAGCAGAGTTAGTAAAAAAATATAGCAAGTCGGCGTTTGTTCTGCCGACTTACTAAGTCGGCGTAACAAATGCTGACTTGCTTAAATATTTGTCTGTTAGTCCGTCCAATTGCTCCATTTATTAAATGCTATAAATCGGCACTTTTTAGTGCTGATATACCCATTTTTGTTACTTTTTAGTTGAGCAACTCATTTTTGTTGCTGAACTAAAAAAATTGCCCATTTTGGCGCTGGATTCCTTATTTTGGGCTAGAAATAACTAATTTCAAATATGTTATTTTAGTTGTAAATGGGTGTTGGTTGGGCTTTAGCAAGCCCAGGCCTAATAGCCTAGTCCATAAAACTGTCCTCTCAATAAGACAACCTATTTTCACGCAGCATTTCAAGTTATTTGGGAGAATGTGAGAACATATTCAGGGGGGAGGGTGTAATCTAAGAAAGAGTGATCAAAGAAAAGTGCTACCTCTTAGACAGTATGAAACGATCTAGATTTCAGGATAGGACGTACGAGCACCCAATATCCTCCATAGACCCATCATACGAACCCTATATATATATATATATATATATATATATATATATATAAGCTCCCACAAGAAGAAAATACAGCTAACTACCCAACATATGAGGTTTAGGTACAATCTGGATCAGACATTTATGAGTACAAAAGATATATACAGCCCCCACAAAGGAAAAAACAAGACTAACAAAAAAAAAAACTAATACTAGTGGCCACCATGGACAAGAGTTAGTTTACCACTGACAGCTGGATCGTCCTTGCTCCTCAATCACGCTTCGAATTCAGCCTAGGAGTGGAACTTGCCGAAATAATGAAATAACATAAGAAACAAACAGGCTCTCAGGTTCCACCAAATGTGGTTCCCGACCGGACTAATTAGTTGGGAGATTACACATTTACGAAGAAATAGTTAAGCAATTAAACTAACAATCGTAAATTTTACACTATACAATACAGTTTAAATACAAATCACATGAAATATAAATTATCCATCTTCTAAGACACTTCCTTTAGCGAGCTTCCACCGAGGATACTTCACAAACTGAAACAAAAAGTTAGTGCACATCGTGGAAAAAATTGATAAAAAATAATAGAATAATGTAAAAATTACTCTTAATAATTTAAAATATTTTGTCCTCTTTCAAAAGTGTCGTTTTTTTATGAATTCTGCCACGAGGTACCTCGCAAAAAAGTATAAAGATATGAATTATTAAGATAACTATTAAAATAAAGTAAATAATGAAAAGTAAATGAAATAATAATAATAATAATAATATGGTAAGAATGATTAAAAAATAAGGAAAAAAATAATTTGTAAAAGTTTAGGCTCAGATTGGTGTAGTGCATCAAGTAGAGGTTAGGGATATCGATACGGCTGCAAACATGGTGGCCGGCTGGTTTGCCATGCTAAGCATCGATCCCACTACTCCAGTGTCGCTTACTTTGCAAAGTAATATGTATCGTCATCGTCTTTTATTTTTATTTTTAAAGGGACAAATGGAATGGAACTGTTTTGGCCCCCAAAATGTCATCGACATGTAGTATCATGTCCAAATCATTGCAACGCCTCAAAACATTTTTATAGGCTTGCAAATAATGTAATATCTGCTCAAATATCTGTTGTGTAGTATCTGCTCAATATATATAAAATCAATTCGCTTTCAAACCAATTTACTATCAAACCAATTTGCTGTCAAAGCTTAAAGGCTAAGTGAAGTATTCTGTTCTTCTGATAGACCTAAATAAACAATAAGAAAGTCAACCAAAAAAAAAAAAAAAAACAAGATGTGAAAAATAACATAATAGGGGAACCAGCCAAAAATGACAAAAGCCCAAACATATCCAAGTTGAAACAAAAGTCAACTAAGGACCAAAGCAACAACATCATTGCTGGTCAAAAGCAAGCGAGATTCCGGTGACGCAGAGGGGAAACAACATCTGTAACAATACTCCAATAAAAAGTTAACGAATCAATGTCAGATAAACTGTAAAGCGACGAGTATATAGTCAAGACAAGTGAAGCATAGTCGGCCCAAAAAGCAGTCGGATTCTAGAGACACGTCTCTTTCTTTTTTCTTTGTTACTTTAGCAATATACATCAAGGAGGAGCAAAAGAAGTGACCGCTGATGGGTTTTCTCGACGTAAACCGTCGTCGCCGGTGACACCCGCAAATGGCTTTGCTCCGCTGTTACTATTTTTTAGCGGCGGTGGCTATGTCGTCACTGCTCATCCCCGCCCACATCTCCGTATTTCTGTATGGTGCGCGTATATATCTGAGCTTGTTATGTGTAAGGAGAGGAAAAGATCTAAAAACCCAACCAATATATATTGTAAATTGGCAAAAGAGCTAATAACAAAATCCCAATTATATAAGGGATTGAAAGATTCAGAGACGTTCGGTGATTGATTCCAAAATATAAGAAGATTTTGGGGAGATTAGGGGATAGGGACGTTGGAAGAGAAGAAAAAGGAGTGCTTATTTCAGCTATCTATGCTAAATGTTCATCAGCTGGAAGAAGGGAATTACGGGACAGTCTCTCTAATCTAACCAATCAGGTGAATGGACCATGGTGCCTAGAGGGTGACTTTAATATCATTCTAAATTCATTTGAGAAGCTAGGGGGAAGACAACACAGAGCATATAAGAGCTTTGATTTTTCAACTTGTATGGTCAATTGTGGAGTTGTTGATGCAGGTTATGTCGGCTCATCCTTTACTTGGTGCAACAATAAAAGCTATTAAAAGAATATGGAAAATATTAGATAGGGTCTTCATCAATGCTCCCTTGTCTAGCAAGTTCAAAAACACTGTTTTCAAGCATCTTAGTAGAATTGGGTCTACCATAGACCTCTTCTTGTCAAATGCTACCATGATCAAACTGACAGAATTAAATACTTTTAATTTTTGAATTTCTGGATTGATCAGCCAGATTTCTATGATCTAGTAAGGGAAGCTTGGGATTTCTGAGTCAATGGAAATTCTATGTGGATTTTGCAACAAAAGTTGAAGAAATTAGCAAAAAAGCTCAGCAAATAGTCAAGAGAAGAGGTTGGGGATGTGTACCAGAAAGTTGAAGAATAGGAAAGAAGGTGTAAAGACTAGAAGAGATTAACAAGACTATAAAATCAGAGCTTTCTAGAGAAGAGTTGAATAGAGGTCATGCAAAATATGTCAAATGGATGTCTATGCAAGACTCTCTCCTAAAACAAAAATCACAAATCAAGTGATTTGAAGAGGGGGATATTAATACTAGATATTTCCATAATGTGATCAGAGACAAAAGAAGGAAGCTGCAAATATATAGAATTAAGAATCAAAAGGGAAAGTGGATTAAAGGGGATGAGAAAATTGCTCCAGCAGCAGTTAAGCACTTTAACAAACTGTTCAATCTACCTCCTACTCATGTTGACTCTACTGTTATCAATTGTATTCCTAAATGCATCGATGAGGAAGACAATAGATATTTATCTGAAATACCAATGAAGAGGAAATACGGGCAGCAGTCTTCGAGATGAGCCCCATAAGTGCTGCAGGTTCTTATGGATACAACATCACCTTTTTCCACAAGTGATGGGATATTATCAAGAAGGAAGTGGTGGATCTTGTGCAAATTTTCTTCAATGGAAGTAGACTGACTAAATTCTATACTCATACCTGGTTGATCTTAATTCCCAAAGTTGAGTCACCGGTCACTTTCTCAGATTTGAGACCTATAAGTCTTAGCAATTTCATTAACAAGATTATATCAAAAGTGCTAGCTATGAGACTAAATCCTCTTCTACCTCGACTCATTTCAGTAAATCAAAGTAATTTTGTAAAAGGTAGGCTCATCACTGATAATGTGTTGCTTGCTCAAGAAATAATCCAGGACATTTCTCAGTCCAACATAGGTGGGAACATAATTATTAAACTAGATATGGCCAAGGCATATGATAGAATGTCTTGGACATTTCTTACGAGTGTGTTGAGAAAGTTTGGCTTCTTCGAATGGTGGATTGACTCAATCTGGAGGCTGGTCTCTGAATTTTGGTATTCTATCATTTTAAATTGATTAAGCAAGGGTTTTTTTCCTTCATCCCAAGGATTGAAGCAGTGGGACTCTTTGTCTCCTTCGCTCTTCATTTTAAGGGCTAAAGTATTGTCCAAATTGCTTAATAAATTATTTAAAAATCCTAATTTTGTTCCTTTCACTATGAACAACGCAGGTCCTAAGGTAAATCATCTTGTCTATGAAGATGATATTGTTATCTTTACCGGAGGAAAGAGTAATTCTATTAAATTGGTAATGGAGCAAGTGAGGCGCTATGAAAGAGTCTCGGGTCAGAAAGTTAATGCAGATAAGAGTTTCTTTTATATTTCACCAAAGGCTTCAACTTCCAAAATTAATAGGATGATCACTAAAACTGGATTAAAAACAGAGAGTTTCCTTTCACATACTTAGGATGCTCTTTATATGTGGGAAGGAAGAAAATAGCACATTTTGACGACATGGTTGCTAAAGTTGTCAAGAGGCTCTCTGGATGGCAAGGAAAATTTCTTTCTTATGGGGGTAAAGCAACTCTGATCAAACATGTACTATTGGCTATTCCAGTCTATACATTGGTTGCAATGTGTCCTCCTAAGGGTATATTTAAGTTGATTGAAAGACATTTAGCTAACTTTTTTTTGGGAGCAGACAATGATAAATACAAATACCACTGGACCTCCTGGGACAACCTGTGTTGCACTAAAGATGAAGGGGGAATTGGAATCCGGAAACTTGAGAAAATTAGTACCTCTTTTTCCTTTTAAGAGGTGGTGGAACATGAGATCTTAGCAGTCATTGTTGTCAGATTTTCTTACATCAAAATACTGTAGGAATGTACATCTAGTAGCCAAATCAGAGAAAGAAAAACAATCGCAAGTCTGGAAGAGCTTAATGCAAGTCAGGGAGAAAGCTGAAAGTAATATGCTATGGCAAATTCAAAGGGACAATTGCAATTTTTGGTGGGATAATTAGACTGTAAAAGGGGCATTAGCAAAAACTATGTGCACAAGTTAATTGCAATATATTACACTATTTTAGAGAGGCAAATCAAGTGGTGGATAACTTGGCTAAGCATGCCACCAAAATTCAGGGTGCAAGGATATTCTTGGAGTACCGGCAGATCCACAGACACGCACGTGGTCCATACCACTTGGATAAACGACAACCATCTAATATTAGAATTAGGCATGACAAAGCCAACTTTTTTGTAAGTCAAATATATCTTTAAGTTCTTGTAAATAGGGCAATATGTATATAGCCCTATATTTTTTTTCTTAAGTCTAAACCTCATTGTTGTACTCGTTGCATGCTTTTGAGGTGATATAATATCCACACCCATCTATTGCGGGTGAATTTAATTTTAAAAATATCCAACTAGTCTCCTTGCTCGGGGCTCGGGCAATTCGAGGTGGTTGCCCATTATGTATACAATGAACTTTGTTTAGAAATTCAGAACCTAAGGTGTGGCACTGACACCTAACGTTAGTTCTGTCAATATGGGCTGGCCCAACCCAGCCCACATAGGCTTTACAATTTGCCGGGCTGGGCTGGCCCACAATATATATGGGCTATTAATTTCTTAGCCCAGCCCAGACCTATGTGCGCCGCAGGTCGGGCCGGGCAAGCCCACCGTTATTATCATTATTATTACTTTAAGTTTTTTAGTATTGGCTTTGAATTTTTGATAACATTTTAAACTAGAAGTACACATGATATTACCATTATTTTCAGCTGAGAAACAATACAAACTTTGATTATAACAAATACTCCCTCCGTCCCAATTTATGTGGCACCATTTGACCGGGCACGGAGTTTAAGAAAATAGAGGTTGACCTTGTTAAATATCAATTTTACCCTTGAAAAAGTAAGAGAGAGAAGATTTGAGTAGTAAAAAAGTTGTTGGTAGATTTAAAAGTATGTAGGACCCAACAAGGGTAAAATAGAGATGATGCATTAAATAGTTGTCAAATAAGAAAAGGTGCCACTTATTTTGGGACAAACAAAAAAGGAAATGGTGCCACATAAATTGGGACGGAGGGAGTACTAAATTTGAACTTAGAGCCTGTTTGGGTGGGCTTAAAAGCTGCTTATTTTAAGTGGCTTATAAGTCAAAAAATGACTTAAAAGCCACTTTTTGAGAAGTTAGGATTTCCTAACTTCTCAAAAAGTGGCTTTTAAGCAACTTATGGCTTATAAGTTTAAAAATTTTGAGGTTACCAAACATATATTAATGGGCTTATAAGCTTATAAGTCACTTTTAAGCTCATCCAAACGGGCTCTTAATCATTTCAACTTTCATTAAAAGAAAATGAATCATAATTTCAAAAATTCATGAAAGCAACTTCAGATAACACAAGAAACAAGAATTAAATGACAAACTTTGATCAAGCTACCACACATATTTGATATTATCCATCAATCCAGTAAGCCAAATTTTTTATAGATAAAGGTGATTGTCTAACCCTAATAGAATATTCTCTTTTCTTCGTGCTTAAGAAGTAGACAGTACTATAATCTACTGATAGTATTACATTAGAATTTTAATGGCTATTGGTTTAATATATTAACAAGAATAATAGAGAGGAGGACTAGGTCAAGCCTCTTTCAGGATTACATCAAAGGCAGACAAAAAAAGGAGCATAACATCTCCTCTAGCTATTCACTCTAGCTAACAAAAAATATTAGAATTCTCAAATTTGCTCCTAAAGTTTGGCAGTTTCATTCTATCTAAATGATACAAATTCTTACAATTTATAGGCATCTCATTAACATTGTTGAACAGTTTTGGCTCCTGTTGAGTTGTTGCATACTGGGCCAAGCTATCAGCTACCATGTTGGCCTCTCCATAGCAGTGAATGACCTTTACTTCTAAATACTCTATTCTTCTGCAGATCTCTTCCTTAATTAGCTTCTGGTTCATGTTTTCTGAACTTTTATTAGTGATCATGTTAGCAATTACCAGAGAGTCCACTTCCAGTTCAATGTTCCTCAGATCTAACCTTTCATTGATTTTAAGCCCTTGCTGAACTGCTTTGATTTCTGAGAAGTTGTTGCTAATGCACATTTTTGATATTGCAAATGCTGTAATAAACTGACCCAGATTATCTCTAATTATACCTCCAATTTAAGCCAGTTTTTTATTTTTCACGAAGCTTCCATCTGTATTTTGTTTAGCACCCAGAGTAGGTCTCTCCCACTTAACTTGTTTCCTGACTTTCACATGTCTCATTTGCTTTACTTTGTGCACCAAATTTCCTTCTCAACTCTGGGAAAAGATTTTCCTGTTGCCGCTTGGATGTTCCATTCTATATTGCAATTCATCTTGCTCAGTTTGAAATTCTTTTGCTCTCCATACTTACAGGCATACCTGCTCTTCCATATCTCCCATAGAATGCACACTGAGGTAACTTCCATTATCAGCTTATGTATACTATTTCTTGTCTTGTGATCCCACCACTTGAGCATCATGTTATTTATTAGAGTGGGTTGCCAACCAATCCTAAAAGCAGTTCCATAATGACCCTATATCTTACTTGCTATTTCACTTTCTTCAAAGACATGATATCTTATTTCTTCTTTACCATCCACAGAACAATTACATCTGGACACTACATTCAGACCAAATTTTCCTATCACATAATCAAAAGGTAATCTATTCCTCAATGTTCTCCATGCCAAAAATGATATTTTGAAAGGAATTGATTTGTTCCATACTTTGTGCAGTATACTTGACTTCTGCTTCTTCTCTCTTACTATGTTCCATGCTTGAGCATTCTGAAACTTTCCGTCCTGGGATGCCTCCCATACTGCAAAGTCTTGTTTTCCCTGATCTCTTATTTTCATTTCCTGAATGTGTTGAGCTGTCTGAGCACCAACTGTTTGCATCAGCTTTTCTATGTTCCAACTTCCATTATTAATAAACTTCCTGACCTCTACCTTATGTGACCTTGGACCAGTCTCATGGATCAATGCCAAAGCTCCTTTCCTAGTCCAATTATCCTACCAGAACTTGCTTTTTCCATTGCAGATTCTGTAAGTAATGTTCTTTTCTCCTTTTTCTCTAATCTCCAGCATATTTTTCCAAGCATGTGATGATTTTGCACTCTTCTTCCTGGCCACAGGATGTGTTCTGCTACATTATTTTGCCTTCAGAAATTCTGACCACAATGACATGTTAGTCCTGAAATTCCACCATCTTTTAATAGCAAAGGTGTCAGCAATGTCCTCTAGTTTACTTAGCCCTATCCCTTCTTTAGCTTGAGGAAAGCATATTAATTTTCATGCACACTATTCGTGTTTGCTTCCCTCATTATTAGATCCCCAGAAAAATCTTGCACAGTGTCTCTATATTGCCTTGTAGACTCCTTTTGGAGGATTTATGGCCAACAAGGTGTAAGTAGGTATGGCCATCAACACATGTTTAATAAGAATATTTCTTCCTCCTGCTGAAAGCTGTTTCCCTTGCCACCCATATAGCCTGTTTGTTACCTTAGCTACCATGGGATCAAAGTACACTTTTTTCCTTCCAGCAAAGATAGGACATCCCAGGTATGTGAAAGGAAACTGTTTGTCTATCAATCATGTGCAACCTCTCATCCTGTTGATTCTTGAAGGAGCTGTGTTAGGTTCTGTAATGAAGAAGATATTCTGCATATTCACTTTTTGGCCTGACATTTTTTCATATTTCTTGATCTGCTTCATGTTATATCCATATTTTTACCTAACTGGAGCGAGTCAATGGTCGGGTTTGACTAGGTAACTCGATTGTGTTTGAAATTGGAGTCGCCACCTAATATAAGTTTTCTAAGGTGTATTAGGTCACCTAAATGTCTAAGGTCGGGTCTTGTTCAATAAAATCATATTTTCAGAGATTCGAGGGTATGAAGTCCAAGTGACTCGGGGAAGAAGGTGTTAGGCACTTCCCCAAGTCCCACAGAAAGTGGTTCCCGCCTGAGCTATTATTTTTGGGATGTCTAACATGTCATATATAAACATTGATTACACCAACAAATTATCTTACTATTTTGAAGAATAAAAGTTCAATTGGTCACACAATCAAGTTCGTTTGTGCAAAATAATGTATTGGTAGCTAGTAAGACATAGTCATGGCAGGTTAGTGGTTGTAAAATTAGCATAAACGACCTAAGCTCTATGCCTAATCGCACATTTTGCCACAAATTTTATAATATATTGAAGTGTAATGTCAAAACTGCAAGAAAGTATTTCAAAACAGTTTATTCATGTAAATTATATATTTGGGCCAGTTTACACAAATAGACAGATTTAAAAAAATGACCATATAACTAAATTTTGGTTGTTTTGTAAAGAAAATGTTAGCCATTTAGGGTCGGCATGACTTGACATTAGTTTTCAAGCCCTAACCTTAATGGCTATTTGCTTTTAGGATCAGTTTCAAAATATATAGTAGTGGGCTATTTTTGAAAATGGGTTCACGAAAACACACAAATGCAGACAGGAAGAGAGTAGTAATGCAGGTAATGCCAAACTTCTTGCCAGATGGATTTCCATAAAGAGTGAGAGGATATTCCATAGATGAAAGCACAGTGTTGCCTTTGCTTTTCAGTTTTCTTTTGTGTGACCAGTATATGCTTATGAAGTGTGTGTCCAGAATTAAAATGAGAAGACTGGTTTATATAGTTCTGAGGAATGGAATTTGAATTCAAACGGGTAACAGATAAAAGGCAGGATAATATTCTTTCCAAGAATAAGGATGGAACCTTTAGGTGTCTCTTCCAAACATAGACTAATTAGCCTCCCCAGAAGTAAGAAAACAACATCAACGTCAATTATACTTCTCTCCCTTTAAATTTTACAGTGTCTAGGTCCAAACATTAGATCATATATGCACTTCTTAGGCTTAAGAATCAGTTAACAGATTTTAAAGATGATCCTAATCAGTGTAGGATCAATCAAAAGAACTACTTCCATTCAAATTTCAATCATGGGTTCTATTTCAAACAATTCGAATTTTTTCAGCATGTAAAACAAGCCACAAAACTCATGTTTCAAGCAATGTAATGAGAATCATGCGCCTAGGCACAGTAAAGGGACAAATACAGCACAACAACCATGAACGAGTATAGACAACTCATGAGATTGCCCTAGGTTTAAATTTGTAGTATAGCACAAGTGGTTCAGGACACAAGTTATGCTCACAACAAGCTCATGCCTTAACCAGTATTCAAACTTTAATGCAATGGACTAATAATTTCACAAATTTTCACTCTAGTTACTCGTTAGATGACTACTAATCATGTTAACATAGGAAAGAATAGGCAAATTCAGGCATGTTATCATATAAGTTCAAGCAAGAAATTAAAGGGATTAGAGATTACCCGTTAACACATCAGAGTCGGGTCAACTTTGACCAGCCTCAATCTTATTATTACGAGGGATTTCTCTCTTCCCTTTGTTAGCAAAGGTCACGTTTTGAAAGAAGGAGTGCCGGAATATCTTTTTCTGGCGACTGAGACAGAGGTCGCGATTAGGGTTAGATTTGACCTTTGTAATTTTTGGGAAATTAAGGGTGGGTTTTCTTGTGGACCACGAGAGGAGTAAATTGGCGTGGTTTGTTTTGGATTTGGCCGATGAAATTGACCAGAAAGCGGCGAGAACGGTGGCATCATTAGGGTTCCACGAGAGAGAGTAGAGAGAAGAGGGGCGGCGCAGAGTTGTGGGAAATGAAAAGGGGGAATAGGGTTTCGGGGGTAGGGTGTGTAATTAAAAAATGAAAATGGTGTTTCGGCCATCGGATGAAACAAATGGAAGGCCATGATTTAGCCACGTATACCCACATGGAGCTGACGTGGGTATATGTGGCATTATGATGTGTATATGCTGAATGTATATTTGGTGTATAAAATATGTATAAACTATGTATAAATATCTATAAAATGTGTATAAAATTGTAGAATATTGTGAAATTAATTTTAAAAATGCTAGAATCAATTGGAGGGGTGTCTAGTTAAATGTGCACATTTTGTAAAATAGTCGTAGTTTGCAACGATGTCTTCAAAAATGGCCCAATTGCCATGCTTTGTGTGTAATGATGATTTTGAAAATGTTAGAGTGAAGATAATTGTATGGTTGTCAGTGCAATTTTGTCTAAAGAATGGCTATTAAAACAGGAGGGACAAATTGGGTGTCAACAGGTTCCCCTCTTTGCCCGGGGATGATGGAAGAGTCTTCGGGTAAAGACGTTGACAGAACGAATAACATGGTCACGACGCTTGGGAGGTGTTGTTAGGAATTGTATGTGTTCATGAGGTGCCAGATTGTAATGTTCTTGCATCGCCGGGTTGTATATCCTGTAATGGAAGTGAGTTTTGCAAAAATAGTGTATATGTTAATGTATAAATAGACTTTTCTGTTTGTTGGATCGTCTTGCCAATGTTTCTCATCATCGGCATGTGTGCTAGTCATGTTGAGTTGTATGCCTCTTCATTATGCCAGGTTTTCTACCACATACTATGCCATTCTTTTCCTCGGGTTGTCTACCCTTTGTCATACCATTCCTTTCACCGGGCTGTCTACCCTCTAGGCTGTCTGCCTTTTACCATGCCAAACTTCTCATCGGGCTATCTATCCTCTGGGTTGTCTACCCTTTGTTAGGCCAAACTTTCTCATCAGTCTTTCTACCCTTTGTCATGCCATTGCTTTCATAGGGCCATCTACCCTCCAGGCTGTCTACCCTTTGTCATGCCAAACTTTCTCATTGGGCTGTCTACCCTCTGTTACGCCAACTTTCACATTAGGCTGTCTACCCTCTGTCATGCCAAACTTTCTCATCGGGCTGTCTTCCCTATGATATGCCATTCCTTTCACCGGGCTGTCTACCCTCCAGGTTGTCTACCTTTTGTCATGCCAAACTTTCACATCGGATTGTCAATCCTCCGTCATGCCAAACTTTCTCAACGGGCTGTCTACCCTCAGGGTTGTCTACCCTTTGTCATGCCAAACTTTCATCTGGCTGTCTACCCTCTGTCATGCAAACTTTCTCAATAGGTTGTCCACCCTCAAGGCTGTCTACCCTTTGTCGTGCCAAACTTTCACCGGGCTGTCTTCCCTCTCTCGTCAAGAGATATCTGCCTATTGTGTTGAGCTGTGTACTCCTGTGCCTGCATTCAAAAAAAGATTTGTGAATTGTGCAGGGGATGATTTAGTTTGTGTATTCCCTGCACAACTCTGCTGGTATTACTGCTTCGGTGCCATACACTAACCGGTAAAGAGTGACTCCTATTGATGTTCTCACTATGGTGCGGTACCCTAATAATGCATAACGTAAGTTCTCATGCCATTGCTTTGAATCGTCTGTCATCTTGCACAGTATTTTCTTGATGTTCTTGTTGGCTGCCTCGACTGCTCCATTCATCTGACATCTATATGCAGTTGAATTGCGGTGCTTGATCTTCAAGTCTTCACAAGTTTCTTTCATCAAGTCACTATTGAGATTAGACCCATTGTCAGTGATGATTGACTCGGGGATGCCGAATCTACAGATCATTTTGTCACGAACGAAGTTTGCTACCACTTTCTTCATGACTTGTACGATGCAGCATCCACCCATTTGGTAAAGTAATCAATGGCCACCAATATAAAACGATGTCCGTTTGAAGCAGTGGGTTAGATAGGTCCTATGATATCCATTCCCCAGGCGGCAAAGGGCCAAGGCGATCCCATAACATTCAACTCACTAGGAGGTACTCGAATCATGTCTCTGTGGACTTGGCATTGATGACACATCTTTGCGTGCTTTAGGCAATCATGCTCCATTGTCATCCAGAAATATCTGGCCCTTAAGATCTTCTTCGCGAGCACAAAGCCATTCATGTGCGGTCCGCATATCCTAGAATGTATTTCTTCTAACAATCTCGCAGCCTCTTTAGCATATACACACCTTAGCAAGCCTAAATCAGGTGTTCTTTTGTATAAGATTTCGCCGTTAAAAAAGAAACCACTTTCTAATCTCCCCAATGTCTTCTTTTGAAGGTTTGTTTCATCTTTTGGGTAAGCGTCATCTTTGAAAAATCTCTTATTGTCATAGAACCAAGGTTTTCAATCCAATTCTTCTTCCACATGATAGCAATATGTTGGTTACTTTTTCACTGCCACAGGAATTGAATCAATGTAGTTCTTGTCAGGATGCTTGATCATGGAGGATATGGTGGCCAAAGGGTCTACGAATTTATTTTGTAGCCTAGGTACATGCCAAAACGCTATCTTTGTGAACCTTTGCTTCAGCTCTTTTATGCACTCGAGGTATGGCAATATTTTGGAATATTTTTCCGTCCATTCTCCTCGGATTTGATGAATCAACAAATCAGAGTCTCCAATTGCCAGCAGCTCTTGTATGTTCATGTCTACCACCATTCTTAGACCCAGGATGCAAGCTTCATATTCTTCCATGTTATTGGTGCACGAAAACCTCAGTTTGGCTGTGATAGGATAATGTTGACCAGTCTCAGAAACCAATACTGCTGCAATGCCGACTCTTTTGAAATTTACCGCTCCATCAAAGATAATATCCAACCGTCATATTCCTCTATGATATATTCCCCCACAAACATGACTTCTTCATCTGGGAAATAGGTGTGCAAAGGCTCATAATCATCTTTTACCGGATTCTCAGCCATATGGTCTGCTAAGGCTTGAGCCTTCATCGCTTTTGAGTGACAAAAGTGATGTCGAACTCGCTGAGTAGCATTTTTCATTTAGCCAGTTTCCCCGTAGGCATCGGCTTTTGGAAGATATACTTGAGAGGATCCATCCTTGGTATCAGCAAAGTTGCATAGGATGTCAAGTAGTGTCTCAACTTTCGTGCTATCAAAATCAACGCAAAGCAAGTACGCTCCAACAATGTGTAGTTGGATTCGTAGGGAGTGAACTTCTTACTCAGATAGTATATTGCTTGCTCCTTTCTTCCAGTTGAATCATGTTGTCCCAATACATATCCAAATGCTAAATCTACTACAAACAAATACAAGATCAAAGGTCTTCCAGGTTCGATGGAACCAGCACGGGTTGGCAAGACAGATACTCCTTTATCCAGTCAAATACTTTTTGGCAACCTCCGTCCACTCGATCGCTGCATATTTCTTCAATAACTTGATAATCGGTTCATAGATGACCAAGGATTGAGCTATGAACCGACCGATGTAATTGAGTCGTCCCAAGAAGCGCACGACCTCTTTCTTACTCTTAGGTGGTGGCAATTCTTTGATGGCTTTGATCTTGGCTGGATCTAACCTAATGCCTCTTCTACTGACTATGAAACCCAATTTAGCTTTAAATTGTATCAACGCAAGCGATTGAAAAACTTGCACAAATTATCTAGATGTTCTGAGCCTTTCTTTGATTTAATGATCACGTCATGCAAATATACTTCAAATTTTTTGTACATCAAATCATGGAACATTGTGGTCATTGCCCTTATTTAGGTTGCCCCAGCATTCTTCTAACCAAATGGCATCACCTTATAGCAGTAAGTCCCCCAAGATGTAGTGAAAGTTGTCTTCTCGGCGTCCTCCTCATCCATAAGTACTTGATGGCAGCATGCGAAGCAATCCACGAAAGACTGCAGTTCATGCTTCACACAATTGTCAATCAAGATGTGTATATTTGGAAAAGGAAAATCATCTTTTGGGTTGGCTCTATTCAGATCTTTGTAGTATACACAAACTCTGAGTTTCCCGTCTTTCTTTGGCATTGGGACAATTTTGGCTAAGCAAGTCAAGTATTTGATTGTTTTTAAAATCTCTGCATTGAGCTATTCGGTCACTTCCTCTCCAATCTTTACCAAGGTAGATGACTTGAAAGTTCGGGCTTTTTGCTTAACTGGAGGAAAGCCTAAATTGATGGGCAATTTGTGGGCCACTACATCCGTGTTTATGCCAGTCATGTCATCATACGACCATGCGAACATATCCTTATATTCTTTAAGAAATTCAATATACTACTTTCTATCTTCTGCGGTGAGATGCATACTGATCCTATTTCTTTTATTGTTTTATCATCTCCCAGACTTATCACCTCAGTCTTTTCTAGATTTGGTATGAGCTTATTGTCAAATCTTTCAATTTTCTCTTGTGTTGTTTCATCAAACTCATCATAGTCCAAATCAGGTTCCTCAAGCTCCGTAGTTTCGTTACACGTTGCAGTTGCAGACTCAATGGCGTTATTAGTTTGAATGATGAAAAAAATAAAATATTGCGTAATTAAAAGATTAAAACAGAATAAAAAGGAAACAGAGCAATACTTTATTTATGAATCCTTTCAAAACAAAGTTTGTAGGGAGACATGTTAAAAGGGAAAAGAGAAATAAAAGGAAAAATGCAAGTTCCACGACTCGAGGTCGGGTTTTATTTTAGAAAGCATAAATAAGCTCTATCCCCCAGCTCCACTAAGGTTCGCGATTAGCTCGGGCCAGTTACTGGTCTAGTTGTTCAGTGCAGCTCTAGATTCAGCTTTTGCAAGGCCAGGAGGTTCAATGTGCTCTTCTAGGATCACACAGCAGTCTTCGTCAGATAGGAACAACTTTTGCATGCCTGCCAGCAAATCCTCTTCAGCATCAGCAATCTTCTGCTCAACTCCTTGTGCTGCAGATACCTCCCTTTCACGACCATCCAAGTAGCCAGACGAGAAAAAATATGTAGAAGAGTTTTAATGTTTCTCTTATAGTATTTGAAGTCCAGCGAAGCTTCTTCCATGCTCTTCTCATAAGTCACAATGTACCCTATGCCGGCTTTATCGTTGTTGAGCCTCATCACAATTTGAATCGGTTCAACCATGCTATCTAAGTTCTTGCCGAAACCTTTCCTAGGTCGTAGCCTTGTTTTATCATAATGCCTATAACCCAGTCTCTAGGCCACTTCGTAGGATGTGGCAGCACGTATGGCTCCTCAATCACCACCTCCATAAGTTCAGGTTCGAGTATTTTAGGTAGCCATACTTGTTTTCCCCTTGTTTCTTTAGAAATGTGCTTCCAGTCAGGGCGAGTATTGGGTGAGTACACGGGTTGCTTCTCTATTTTGTCAGGTATAGTCTCATGAAATTCAAGTGAAGGCACACCCGGTCAGATATTATGGGTTCCCAGACCAAGTTTCTCTCTTCATAGTCTTTGCCTCGGGCACCCCAATAAGCACTGTAAAAATTTCTCCTTTTCTCCTAAATCCTTCGCGGCGCATTGATAAGTTTAGGAGTGAAGTGTGCAGTATATCCTCCTTGGGCTGTGTAAGTGATATTCTTATTGGGATTCCAACTTTTGTTGTAGTTTTTGCGGTATCCTCCTAGGCTACCCTGCACTGCTCCCACAAGCTCCACAATGTAGAAGGTCTGTTCGTCAGGAGTGTTCCCCTCAATTGCTGGTATGCTTTATTCATTGTAAATGGAGTTTCTCCCTTCGCCAAACACTACCACCTCTTTGTTCTCCCACTCGAACTTCACTGTCTGGTGCAAGGTAGAATACAAGGTCTTCCTAGCAAGAAATTATAAGAACCGGAGATGTCCATGACATGAAACTTAGCAGTGAATTCCACGGGGCCGACCATGATAGTTAAGTCGATCTCCCCAATGGTGCTTCTCTTGTGAACCATCGGATGCCTTTACCTTCATGTCACTTTCTCTAATCTTGCTTTGATCAATCCCCATTCTCTTCAGGGTGATGAATGGACATATGTTCAAGCCAGACTCTCCGTCGATCAGAACTCTTCCCACAAACTGATCTTTGTATTTGATAGTGACATGCAAGGCCTTGTTATGACTCAACCCCCTGGTGGTAGCTCATCTTCGTGGAAGGCGATTCGATTAGATTCCATGACTTGCCCAACCATGCTAGCGAAGTTGTCAACTGTGGTGTCCACCGAGACATGTGCTTCATCTAATACTTTCATCAGGGCATTTCGGTGGCTCTCTCACTTGAGGAGTAAAGCCAGAATAGAGATTTGTGCAGGAGTCTTGCCCAAATGTTCAACCACAGAGTATTCTTTTGCTTGAACTTACTTCCACAATTCCTCAGACTCCTCTTCGCTGGTGCCTCATCTACCTTGAACAAGATGATCGGGGAGTGTAGATCCTCCCACTCCTAGTTATCCCTTGTTCTACAACAGTCTCGACTACTGACTTGCCTTTTTTCTCCACTTCATAATCCCATGGCACTTCTTTGTCATTATAGGGGAGGGAGTATGTCAACATAGAATTTTGGAGCCACCTCTACTTCGATGGGCTCTGGTGCTTTAGCTTCTTAGGCAACAGAAGCAAATGCTGGAGTGGATTCCTTTCCCTTGACAATGGTTCCTTCTAAGTTGCATTCTTCATCTAACTCGATCAAGTTCACCCTATAATCTCCGTGATCAGGCAAGGGATTATTGTGCACATTTGGTGCCTTCAAGTGGATCACTTTTTGATCAATTAGGTCTTGTATTTTATCTATTAGAGCATAGCACTTTTTGGTGTCGTGACCAGGTCCCCCAGAGTGGTAGGCACAAGTTTTGGTTTGGTCGAAGAAGGGCGACATTCTATCGGGCACTTTGAATGGGACGTGTTGTATGTGGCCTGCCGCTTTGAGTTTTTCAAATAGCTGGGTGCGGGATTCAGCTAATGGGGTATAGTTTCTTTTGGGTCTTGGGCTGTTGTCTGTGCAACGTCTTGGTGGGTAGGTATTGGTATTTCTATTGTTTGGACTTTGTGGGTACGGTAGTCTTTGTGCTGGTGGAGTTTGGAAGATAAGCTGTGTGTTGTAGACTGGATAAGCGGGTGATGGTGACACATATGGGTATGATTGAGGCGGTGTTTGGTAGTAGTGGTTATGGGTAGGAAAGTGGTTAAGTGATGCAGCAACGAAGGAAACATTATCCTTCTTCTTTGATGTCCCTGTGCTACCAGATTGTAATGCCTTGTTAGTGGCTTGTAGTGCAGCCAAACTAACAATCCTGCTAGTTTTTAATCCATCTTCAACCATGTCACCAATTTTGATCAAATCCCCAAACTTCTTGTCTTGTATATTCAACATCTTGTCAAAGTAGACATCCTCTTGTATGCGGATGAAAGTCGCCACTATCTCTATATCTTTCATAGGAGGTTGGACCTTAGCAGCTTCAGCTCTCCACCTAGTTGAAAACTCTGTAAAAGTTTCAGTAGGCTTTTTCTTCAGCTTCTCCATATAGAATCGATCAGGCATGGCGTTAGTGTTGTGCCCGAAACTGTCAACAAAGTCTCCAGCCATTGCTTCCCAGCTTGTCCACTTCTTTGTTTGCTGCTTTGAGTACTACACCAGTGCGTCACCTGTCAAGCTATGGTTGAACAACTGCATTCAAATCTTCTTATCATGTCCCCAACCAGCTTGTCACAGTAAGACCTTAAATAAGCCATCAGATCGCCGCTACCATCGAACATGTTAGACTTGGGTGTCTTATAACTATCGGGCAGCTTCAAGTTGGGGTACATGTAGAGGTCTTCATAAGTCAGGCCTCTAGTTTCTTTGGTACCTTGGAATTTCTTGAACTTTTTCACCAGCCACTTGACTTTCTCTTTAGTACCGTTTGAGTCTTCTCCTGTCCATGCATACATGTCATGATCTTTGGTGGGTGATGAGACGGTTTTGGTTTCGACAGTGAAGGTAGGGAGATTGTTTTGTTGTGCTTTTGGTGGTGCGATATAAGTAGGGTATGGGATTTCTTTCTTGGGGAACAGTGGATCTTTGCCGTGAGGGCGGGAAGTTTTGTTTGGTTCAGTGGTTCCACCAGCATGGACAAGGGGAATTCTATTCTCCAACTCAAATAGCCTTTGTTGTAGCTTAGCATATTCCTCATATGCAACAAAACCTTGCTTTTCAAGAGTTCCCCCAGCATTTCGAGCTTTGTCAAACTCAGCCATGATATTGCGTCTCGTCCTCGTCCTTGTAGGAAAAGGAGGAGGTGTTAGAATTGATTCTCTGGATCTGAACCGGTACTACGGCGCAGCTAGAATACACAAACCAAACTTCAGGGATTTGGTACTAAAATAACCTTAAAAACAAGCTAAGAAAATAATGTGAATAAAGCGTTAGCATTAATATCATAACTTTGCGTCCTATTATGCAAAGGGCCTCTTTTATGCCAGAGGTAGGCCTATCGATGATTCAAAATAATGTTTGCGCCGAATACATCATTTCATTTGCTTGAGCATGATCAACACAAGTCTAAAACCCAAAATAATGAAATTTTATTTGATTTGCTTGGCTTTATTACAATCACTAGTTTGAAAAAGAAAAGACGACGACTCGACTAAACAAAAGGGACAACTTGGAAAGAAAAACTACTAGACTAAGGATGACTGGACTATGTGCCAAGCAAAAAGGTTCTTGGATCAAGAATCAGCCCTAACATCTTATCCCTCCTCCTTTTCCTCAGTTTCTTCTTTGGGTCCATTTGCTAAGTTTGCCGGTGAAGGGGCAACAAATTTCTCCATAAGGTCCTTCCCAGCTTTCATGTCACCCAAGGCTTTTGCAAAGAACTCGCAGATTTTCACCCCCATTGTTTTCTTCTCTGCTAACGGTACTACTTTGAAGTATTCTCCCCACCCTTTGAGCAGGTTTTGCAAACTTCCAGCGACTTGTTTGGCGACCATTGTCTTGCCTATCCAGTACTTGAGTTCATCTCCTTTGATATTTTCTCTATATTGCCTTCTCATCTCCCTTTCTTGTGTTATTCTCAACTTCTTCTTTTTTTGGTCGAACTTGTGTCGCATCCTCTTGTACTTCTCAATAATATTTGGAGCTTCAACTTTCCTTTTTCAATATGGCCTTTTATCGAAATTTCCCTCTATCTTCACTGAGCTATTGAGGATAGGTCAAGGTAGCACTGGGGTTCACCCTGTTGTCTCGGCTGTGGAAAAACTGCATAGTTACCCTCTCTTCCCATATTGTTAATATTGTACAAACCATCGAGTGTTCAATGTCTTTTATGCTAATATTGAAACTTTTTCCTTTTGTTAACTGAGGGGTTTCTTGTGTCATTCCTACTTGCCGGAGGATTCTTAGGGGAACATAATGGTGAGTTCCTTAGAATCCAATCGATGTCAAGAAAGTAGTGTCTTGACCTTGCACAGAAACGGTGAAGCAAGCACAATTTTCTATTACCCATTTCACTTCTTGTAACTCTTCAAACATGGCATACCATCCTCGTAAGTATGCAGGGTCTTCCCACACTACCGTGCTAGCCATGCGAGTGCTATGTGAGAGGAAGCCACCAATCCTTGTCGCCTTTGGTGCTATCGGATTAATTGTGACCTTGTGTAAGTGTTTTATCAACCACATTTGTAGGAAGAGGTTGCACCATTCAAAGAAATACCCTATTTTTCTACACTTGGTCAGAGGCTTGTAGATTTCTCCCACGATCATTATAACCAAACTCACTTGGTGCTTGTGAGCACCTTTGCGCAATCCTTCAACTACCCTTTCCCAACCTTATGTTGATCTTTCCTTCTTTTCGGGGAAGACCACACTTCCCAGAAAAGCAATGATGAAAGCAGTAGACTCAGTCCATTCCCAATCCTGAACTTCCCATGCCCTTGTCAAATTGTGTCTAAGAGTTGGATCTCTAAACCTAGAATATAGGAACTCCAAGTAACCTTTCCATCACGCACTCCTTCAACATATGGATCATAGGGAGCTTGCAACAGCTCAATGAACTCCTTAGACTCCACGTCTCGGAGGTAAATCATGGTCTCAGGCCTAGGTTCTAACCCTGCCAAACCTCTAACTTCTTCTAACATTGGTGCCAACTCCAAACCATTGAACCGCCCTTTTGTAATTCCAGAAATTTGTAGCAGCTTCGACTAGACCAGGCATAGTGGTATAAGCCTTAAGGGCCACCAATTCTCCCAACATCTTTTAAACATGAAACCTGTTGATCGCTGCCAAATCTTCCCACCAAAGCCTGATCAAGTGAGGAGCTTGGAAGACGGTTTCAAAGTAAAGTGTGCCTCTTGCAGCCATAGTCTGAAAACAAAACAGAAAGAGAAAGATCAAAATAATCCTATAGTCTTGATTACACCCACACAAATTATCAATATTTCGCGCAAACATTTCTTTGAATCTATGCAAGGATGCTGTTTTTGTCATTTTTGGGTCGAAAACCCTTTTTTGACGTTTGGACAAGGTTTGCTAATGGACTATGACGTGCCAAGGACGTATAGCCTTCCTAAGCTTGAATGATTTTAAAATTAAACATGCAAGTGCTAGCCATTTATTTTCAACTAACCACCAAAACAATTGTGCTTTTATAAGCGAAGTTTGATTACAACAGACAAAGACATAAAAAAAAATCTATTCTAAAAATTGGGATCTGTGGGCATCTTTGTTTCGGCATCGGACTTCTTCAACTTCTTTTGCATCTTCCCAATGTCTAACTGAACAATGATCAAGTAATCCATAGCTAGTAACCCCCCAGCCTCCGTCTCTTTGATTTTAACTTTCATCGTATTTTTCCTCAAACCCTTTCTTCAGACCTTCTAGCTCTCGATTTAAGTCTTCTACCTCATGTCTGTGCCTTTTTCGTTCTTCCTTTCTCAGCTTCTCAGACATCTTCAATTTTTCTATCAACCATTTAATCTTATATTAGCTTTCAGCTTCTTTGTCTTTGACTGCCCTAGGTACGCCGGTTTTAGGAACGAGGGCATTTTTTATATCATTACGCAACCATTCCAAATAGCCAACTCCACAGCCTGCATGGAATCTGTCTGGTTCAATTGAATTTTCTTTAGCAAACCTCTTTTCATTCCACATCTCGTGAATTTCTGGTACAAATGGAACCTTGTCTTCTTTGTAGTCTACTTAGAATCGGACTGTGTCTCCTACCAATGGGATGCCTTGCCTTATGCCTGCTTGCCTTAAATCCCTAATGGGTATATAAGGTTGGAGACCGCATATACCCATAAGGACTATAAATGATTTCATCTTTGACCGGAGCAAAACCCATGGAGAAGTTAACCAAGGATACATCCACTATATGTCTCCATCTTTCAAATTTTTCAACAACATATAGCACGCGTGAATAGTGTAGGGTGCTTTGAACCTCTTAAGCCATAGTGTTGTGCCAATATATGGTTTGAACGGCACATGTCATAGAACTCTTGGCCTGCATTTGGTTTCTTTTGAAGGTGTTCAGTCAGTCACCCATACTTGTAATAACAAATTACAACCTTCAAAGTATCGAGCCCTATTCTTGCACCTTCCCAAGGCTCTAAGGATGTCAGCCAATATTGTGGGAACCATAGTGCATTTCTTCTTCTTGATACCATGGAATAAGGCGTGTGTGAAGTGGACTATCTTTGTGTTGATTTCATAATGCATTCCTTGTGGGAACACCACAACGCCAAAGAAAACCACCGAAAATGAAAAAATCCTTTTGCATTTCCAATCATAGTATGATGCGAACTCAGGTTTGTGATATTCATAACCCTTTTTCGTGACCGAACTTATTATACAAGTACATGAAAATGAACTTTGATCTTTGAAAAAATTCGGACACATCATTTGCCCGAAAATAGAATGCTTCGCAAAACTCCTCTTCGATAGGTTGGCGTGGTATGATAATTCTAGCGTCTGTCCATCTATGTTCCTTTCGCCTCAAGCCCGGATCTTCAATGAGACCTCATATTTCTTCCATAAGTGGCGTCATTTCGAAATCTCCAAACTTAAAGACATTTCTATCAGCATCCCAAAAGCAAGTGACGGCTTCAATGATAAATCTATTGGGTTCAACATCCATTAGTGATAGGCAAATGACCCAATATTTTACTTAATTCGAATTGACCAGCTTCTCCCAAATTTCTATACCAGGCCATTATCTCCCTTGGAATGTCAATAATCATGCCGAACTGATGGTAATCTTTGTGACTCATGGTAGCCTACAAAAAAAGAAAATCGTTAGACTCGACCCCCTTTCCCATTTTGAGAATAAATGGTGTACACTTGGCATATTTAATTTTAAAAATATGCAGACATAGTCGCATCCAAACGTCCCTTGGAGTTAGTAACTCATTTGGGTTTGGTTTAGATATGGTGAACTACAAGACTTAGACATGGCTGGAGTCACGATTTCCTAAAATTATATGATGCATGATCTTAGTAACGTCTCCACTAAGATTTGGGACACCACTAGACAGGTTCCTCCAAGCGGACAACTTGAAAGTTAAAAGCTTACAAACATCCAAAAGCTTCGCTATTTGGCTAATTTTGCAAGACTTTCTCTTCAGTATTTTATTTTGAGTGAGAAAAGGGGCGGCCATGGGTTCCACGCAACCGTCCCTTCCTATGGGCTCTAAGATTTAAGAGGGTGCCAGCATTGGCGGACATTATGAACGATAATGACAAGTAGTTTACAATATTTAAAAAATATACAATATATTGATAAATTACAGAAAATAAACCAAAAAAAAAAAGTTAGTATACAATAATAATAATAATACAAAAATAAAAAGACAATAAAAATCACAAAAATTAAAGCTCGTTATGGTTAGGACTTTCAGTATCCCCAGCGGAGTCGTCATTCTGTCATACCGACCTTTTACTTAACTCAGAGCGAGTCAAGGCTCGGGTTTGACGATTTCCTAAAATTATATGATGCATGATCTTAGTAACGTCTCCACTAAGATTTGGGACACCACTAGACAGGTTCCTCCAAGCGGACAACTTGAAAGTTAAAAGCTTACAAACATCCAAAAGCTTCGCTATTTGGCTAATTTTGCAAGACTTTCTCTTCAGTATTTTATTTTGAGTGAGAAAAGGGGCGGCCATGGGTTCCACGCAACCGTCCCTTCCTATGGGCTCTAAGATTTAAGAGGGTGCCAGCATTGGCGGACATTATGAACGATAATGACAAGTAGTTTACAATATTTAAAAAATATACAATATATTGATAAATTACAGAAAATAAACCAAAAAAAAAAAGTTAGTATACAATAATAATAATAATACAAAAATAAAAAGACAATAAAAATCACAAAAATTAAAGCTCGTTATGGTTAGGACTTTCAGTATCCCCAGCGGAGTCGTCATTCTGTCATACCGACCTTTTACTTAACTCAGAGCGAGTCAAGGCTCGGGTTTGACTAGGTAACTCGATTGAGTTTGAAATTGGAGTCGCCACCTAATATAAGTTTTCTAAGGTGTATTAGGTCACCTAAATATCTAAGGTCGGGTCTTATTCAATAAAAGCACATTTTCAGAGATTCAAGGGTAAGAAGTCCAAGTGATTTTGGGAAGAATGTGTTAGACACTTTTCCAAGACCCACAAAAAGTGGTTCCCACCCGATCTATTACTTCTGGGATGTCTAATAGGTCATTGATAAACATTGATTACACCTACAAATTATCTTACTATTTTGAAGGATAAAAGTGCAATTGGTCACACAATCAAGTCCATTTATACAAAATAATGTATAGGTAGTAAGACATAGTCATGGCAGGTTATGGGATGTAAAATTAGCATAAAGGGCCTAAACCCGATGCCTAATCGCACTTTTGCCACAGATTTTATAATATATTGAAGTATTAGGTCAAAACTGTAAAAGAGTAAATTAAAACAGTTTATTCATGCAAATTATATATTTGGGCCAGTTTGCAAAAATAGATAGATTTCAAAAAAAAATGGTCATATAAACAAATTGTGGTTGTTTTGTAAAGAAAATTTTAGACATTTAGGATTGGCGTGGCTTGACATTAGTTTTCGAGCCCTAGCCTTAGTGGCTATTTGCTTTTGGGGTCAGTTTCAAAATATATAGTAGTGGGCAGTTTTTGAAAATAAGTTCACGAAAATACACAAATGCACATAAGGGGGCCATCACACGTAATATATTACATATATAGGCATGCAAACATATGATCATATAATTTTAAGCTTTAGAAAAATATGTATATATATAATTGTATAGTAGACCCCATACTTATACTCTCATATACACTATTAGATCAGTGTACAAGAGATTAAAGTTGGTTACAAATATGTTTGACACATAATACGTTTTAAAAACTGTTTTGGGCCTCTATTACTTATGCTAAAAGGGGCAGCCTCAGTTTTTGCAGAAATGGTACAGATTTTAACAACTATTACACAAATAGCCCTATTTCATAAAATCAGTAAATTTTCTCACTTCAAACGCCTAAATTGTTCAAGACATCACACAAAACTGCTGTTACATGTTCAATTATCGAGTTCACCAATCGATCATGCAAAATCCAGTTTCCAAACTCATGATGCAAGCACGTAAAGGGGAGAAAGGTTAGAGGTGGCCCCTGGGTAGCCAAACACACAGTTCATAACTGTGTGACTTGTTTTAAAGTGATCAAATACAGACAGGAAAGGCCCTAACAAATACAAACAGTAAGGAAAAACTAAAAGGGGAAGGGGAAGGAGAAGGACAAGAGACAGTACCCTGTATGCACTCCCAGTAGGGCTTGTATAAGGCTGACATTCATTGATAATGAGAGCCTTTGTCATGCTCTTTCCAATAGCCAAAACACCTATGAACTAAACCCTCGTATAGCCTTAAGGCTATCTACACATATGCTGCAAAAAGGGTTAGCAAAGGGGCAAGTATAGAGCCCCAAACAGATATAAATAGAATGAAGGGTAACAAAGGGAAGTCTTAAGCATAGACAGTTAGATATGAGAACAAGTAGGGGTGAGGGCCATGTTTATTTACCTTCTAATCAAATTAAGAACGGGAAGAGAGCGGTAATACAGGTAATTCCAAGTTTTTTCCCAGATGAATATCCAGAAAGAGTGAGAGGATATTCCAGAGATGAAACCACAGTGTTGCCTTTGCTTTTCAGTTTTCTTTTGTGTGACCAGTGTATGCTTGTGTAGTGTGTGTCGAGAATTAAAAAGAGAGGACTAGTTTATATAGTTGTGAGGAGTGGATTTTGAATTCAAACGGGTAACACATAAAAGGAAGGGTAGGTGTCTCTTCCAAAAATAGACTAATCAACCCCCAGAATTAAGGAAAATAGAATTACAATCAATTATACTTCTCTCCCTTTAACTTTAACAGTGTCTGGGTTCAAACATTAGATCATATATGCAGATCTTAGGCTTAAGAATCAGTTAACACATTTTAAAGATGATCCTAATTGGTGTAGGATCAATCAAAAGAACTACTTCCATTCAAATATCTATCATGGGTTCTATTTCAAGCAATTCGAATTTTCTTAGCATGTAAAACAGGCCACAAAACTCATGTTTCAAGCAATGTAATGAGAATCATGTGCCTAGGCACAGTAAAGGGACAAATACATTACAACAACCATGAATGAGTATAGACAACTCATGAGACTGCCCTAGGTTTAAATTTGTAGGCTAGCACAAGTGGTTCAGGACACAACTTATGCTCGGAACAAGCTCAGGCCTTAACCAGTGTTCAAACTTTAATGCAACGGACTAATAATTTCACAAATTTTCAATCTAGTTACTCGTTAGATGACTACTAATCATGTTAACATAAGAAAGATTAGGCTAATTCAGCATGTTATCACATAAGTTAGAGATTACCCATTTAATACATCGGAGTCGGGTCAACGTTGACTCGTCTCAGTCTTGTTCTTACGAGGGATTTCTCTCATTCCTTTGTTAGCAAAGATCACGTTTTGAAAGAAGGAGTGTCGAAATATCTTTTTCCGGCGACAGAGACAGAGGTCGCGATTAGGGTTAGATTTGACCTTCATCATTTTTGAGAAATTAAGGGTGGGTTTTGTTGCGGACCACGAGAGGAGTACAATGGTGTGGTTTGTTTTGGATTTGGCCAGTGAAATTGACTGTAAAGTGGCGAGAACAGTGGCGTCATTAGGGTTCCACGAGAGAGAGTTGAGTGAAGAGGGGCGGCGCAAAGTTGTGGGAAATGAAAAGGGGGAATAGGGTTTCGGGGGTAGGGCGTGTAATTTAAAAAAGGAAAATAGTGTTTCGGCCCTTGGATGAAACAAATGGAGGGCCAGGATTTTGCCACGTATGCCCACGTGGTGCTGACGTGGGTATATGTGGCATTATGATGTGTATATGCTGAATGTATATTTGGTGTATAAAATGTGTATAAACTATTTATAAATGTCTATAAAATTTGTATAAAATTGTAGAAAATAGTGAAATTAATTTTAAAAATGCTAGAATCAATTGGAGGCGTGTATAAATTGTCATTGTGAGTTTTAAAAATAATTTTGGGCAATTTTTTCGAAAATGAGGGTAATTGCGAAATATGTAGTTAAATGTGCACATTTTGTAAAATAGTCATAGTTTGCGACGATGTCTTCAAAATGGCCCAACTGCCATGCTTTTTGTGGAATGATGATTTTAAAAGGTTCTAGAGTGAAGATAATTGTATGGTTGTCAGTGCAATTTTGTCTGAAGAATGGCTATTGAAACAGGAGGTAAAAAATTGAGTCTCAACACTTCATTACCAACTTGATTGACTTATTATTTCCAGCAGTAAAACTTACTAAGTCATTTGCATAGGCTAAGTGTGTAACAGTGGGACCTCTTGATGCCATTGATAAAGTAGAGAAATTCCCATTCTCTACCAGTTTGTTCAGCATCATTGACATCACTTCACCTCCCAGGATAAATAAAGTAGGAGATAAAGGATCCCCTTGCTTAAGACCTTGGGATGAGGAAACAAAATCCTTGTCTTGTGCCATTCACTATTATAGAATACCAGGCATTTGATACAAACCACTATATTGTATCAATTACTATCTCTAAGAAGACAAAACGCCTCAAAACCATAGTAAGAAAAACACTATGAGACTCTATCATATGCTTTTTCCATGTCCACTTTGATTGTCATGTTTCCACCAATGTTCCTCTATCCAATACCTTGCACTATTTCTTGTGCCATAAGCACATTCTCTGTGATGGACCTTTCTTTTATGAAACCTGACTGATTCTCAGATACCAATCTTGGGAGAAATGGATTGATTCTTCTCGACAGGATCTTAGATAGTATCTTACAGGAAAAGTTATTCAGACTTATTGGTCTTAGTTCTGAGAAATTTCATGGAGATTCCACCGTAGGGATTAGAACCAAGCACGAGTGAGTATAATACCTTGTAAGCTCTGCACCATTGAAGAAATTCTATACAAATGCAATGACTTCCTTCTTAATGATCTCCCGACATTCCTAAAATACATTCCATTAAAGCCATTAGGGCTTGGTGAACTTGTGGTACTCATGTTGAAGATAGCCTCTTTCACCTTATCCTTCTGAGGAATAGAGGAAAGAAAGATGTTGTCTTCATCTGAGATGCCACAAGTAATAAACTCTGGGACCCTGCTTAAGTTAGCCTTGTTGACACCTAATTTTGTCCCTCTTGTTTCAATAGCCATTTTTCAGACAAAACTGCACTAATAACCCCGTAGTGATCCTCACACAAAACCCTTATTTCATACAAGCACTCCGATGTGGTTATTTTTAAAGACACCCCACAAACCACTGCTATTTTCGACAAAATTAATCGAATCATCTTAAATTTTAAATTTTCATTTTTATACACTCCCTTGGTCATTCTAGTATTTTTAAATTGATTTTTGTTATAAATTCGTTTGTGTGGATGACCACTACTCACCACTATTCAATTGTAACATATGGTTTATTACCACCACTTTCTCCTACTTAATTCCTCCCCACTAAGTGACCACTAATTCTTTATTGAGTCACAACTTAATTCTTGTAACCTTTGGGTTGATTTGTAACCTATATATTTGTATCCTATAAATAGAGCACATTTGACTCTATGGAGGACACACTTGAAACACTTTGAGAATAATACAAGTTCTTCCTTCTCCTCTTATATATTTTATCTTGTCCTTGCACTATTTTTTTATTAGTTTTACAACACGTTATCAGCACGAGTCTCTATTTTATTACACGATTTAGAAGAAATAATAAGCAAATTATGATGCAATTGATAGAATCCAACGTTCTGGTTGCTAACACGAGATAAAAAAATTTTGTTTCTAAATTCCTTCATATTATGATTTTTGTTAATCTCAAAATTAATAGTACCCTATTTTTATTTTGTTTTATACCACTTTAAATTGTGGAAACCTTTCACTGACTACAACTTTTGTCTATTCTTCCATTGTTTGGTTGATTTTGTAGCTATGCTTTGACAACAATTTAAGGGTGCATGGCCTAGCAACATGATATTGTAGATCAGTTCTACTCATGTTTCAAGGTAAACTACTTGTGAGAGCAAACATGGATTATTGTAATATGGTTAATATTTTACTCTCACATGGATATATGGAATGAAACAAATATGGTAACTTTTTAAGAATGCTTCTTTGATTTATAGTTGGGTATAAATTTTTATACTCTTGGTAAGTAAAGACCGGAGAAATAATGCTTATTTTTTTATGATCTTTACCCGATATATTAGTGTTATATCATTGATACATGATTATAGTACTATGTTTCAATTACACGAAGCATGAGTACCTTTGAGTATTGTACTTCAAATCGCATCATCTGTACATACTTTGGCCTATTATGCCATTAGTTAAGGGTAAGACATCATATTCAACTCCCAATGCATTATGGCGTAACACGTTTTTGCGATAATAAGATATTGATGGCATAATGATTATTGAGGCAAACTAAAGTATTATAAAAAAGATAAAGTATTTTTGATAAAAATCATGAAACCCGTCCACTAAATAGGCTCCATTTATATGTGGGAGCATAATAGGGAATGTGGGAGCAAGACAAGCTCCATTCCATAAGGTGAATGTGGGAGCACAATATAATGCTCCATTCTCAGATGTGAATGTATTAGCAATACATAATATGCCTGAAAGAAGGCAAATTATCATTATGTCTGAAAGAAGACACAACATAATATGCCTGAAATAAGGCAAAATATCTTTATGTCTGAAAGAAGACACAATATTTCATGTCTGAAAGAGGACAAATAATTTTATGTCTAAAAGACGATAAAATAATTACCATGATAGAGACCATGGACGTGGACGTGGCAAGGGATGAAAAAATAGTTATCATTGTGAAATAAATAAGAGAACAATAAGGGTTCTCAAAAAGTAACCGTTCAAACGGTAAATAGTCCAGATGATTATGGTCCATTACTTGCAGTGAATGAGACAATTCATAAAAAAATATTATGAATATAGACCCATTCACCGAAGTGAATGTGGAAATATGTGATAAAATATCAAAACTCGCCTCCAGAAGAGGTTCGAGAAAGATGAATATGGACGTGCCCATGCGTGGTTGATGAAGTACCACAACTCACCTCTAGAAAAGGTTCGATATAATAATTCTATTATTTATTGTGGCATAAATGGTCATTGCTCTCATACAGAGCGTACGCCATAATAATGTATTATTATGAATTACGTAAGAGCAAGTGAAACAAGAAATTGATCTTGCCTATAATGATTTGACCATGAGAAAATAATATGATTTTCTCCTTGAAAGGAGAGATTCACCATATGGTTGGTGTAATAAAATATATGGTAGTACAAAGCTATTTGAGTGCTTCGGAAGAGCCAAAATATTACTACCTGGAGGTATGAGATTGATGAAATATGTATTGTAGTATGTATCGAAAGAAACTTATTAAGTTTCAAATGCATTTGCCAAATGGCTAAGAGACTAAATTTGATGGAAAGATATGAATATCTTTATATTACTACAAGAATGTCGGGTGAGATATATGTGCTTGAAAAGCTCCCCGCCTCTTCCTCGAGTATGTACTACTCAAAATATAAGTGTGGTAAAATCATATGTGCATGCCATAATAAACTTTTAGTTTATTGTTACAATGCCCATGCTATAATAAACCAGAAGTTTACTAGATGAATAAATTTATAAGTTGGCATGACCGGTTTGACCATCCCGGTTCAAATATGATGCACAAAATATATAAATGAGAATTCGCATGGGTATATACTGAAGAATCGGGATTCTTCAAGAATTTTCTTTGTTCAGCTTGTTCTCGAGATAAATAAATTATTAGACCAACTCAATTTGGGATCAGGATTCCCGCACTTCTGGAATGTATAAAAGGTGGATATGGGCCCGTTCACCTGCCATGTGGACCATATAATTGTTATATGATTGATGCATCTATGATAAGGTCACATGTGTGTTTTATTACAAACCCGCTATGGTACTTTCGAGATTAAGTATTTGCTCAAATAAATCTTATTATGAGCATATTTCCAGATTATGCAATCAAGACAAGTTATCTTGATAATGTTGGCAAGAAAATTTAGCATATTCATTTATTGAAAGCATCCAATTGCTAAATCATGCATATGAGAACAATGCTACCTAAATCAGGTACGAGGTATGGTATATTCATAAAGCAGCACTTGTGAACGTCATGCCATAAAATAAATTTTTCCTCATAAATGGTTCAGGGTCAGGAACCAAATATCTTCCATCTAACAATTTTAATGTGTGGTATATTATTAATTGCTCCACCACATTGCACAAAGATGGATCCCATATAAAGTTGGGAACGAATGTTAGTTTGGCTAACATTAGGGGGAGAAATTAAAGCAGCTGAAGAATAAATAAGTTAAATTATTATTTGATTATGATCCTCATATAAAGATAATGCAAGTCACTTCTAGACGTATTACTGACCCAAAGAAAAATATTTTATTCCAGCTGTTAATGCTTTTGATGTCCTGGTGAGGCAATATATTTATGTAAATGAGTCTAAGGCACGCCTGAAGCGTGATAGACTATTCGGTTCCAAAGGTAAAAGTCCTTGAAAAAGGAAAGGAGCAAATATTTGAGATGGTCAAAAAAGGAGGCAGGCTCTAGAAGAGTCCACGACATAACACTTCATAAAACCTCCTCATGAGAGGTTCAGGTACCTGAAAATTTATGAATGTGAAAAGATCTCAATATATTATGTCGGATTGGGAACCGAGATATGAAATTATCGTCGGCGATATTCTTACATATATTATAAAGCTCAATATTTATATGATTATGAGGATCTTGAGCTTAAGTCTGTTAGGAATACAGACATGAAATTATTGGCCGAAAATAGCAAAACGGTTTCAAGCAAAAATTAGCTTCACTCAGATGACGTGATGTTTTTGGACCTATAGTCCGAACACCTGAAGGTGCAAAGCCCGCCGTGTACAAAGATATTTTTTGTGCAAAAATATTGATAAAAATAAGTCGTTAAATATAACGTACGACTTGAGGCACAAAGATCTGACATTGATTATATGGAGCTATATTCTCCTTTTGGTGGATGCAATCACCTTCAGGTATGTTGTATGTCTGACAGTGCATGAAAGACTTGATATGCGTATGAATATTGCAACAGCCTTTTATATGGCTCATTGAGCAACAATAAATTTATCCTTGAAGGATTCAAAATCCTTGAAGCATGTAAAGGTTCCCAGGAAACCTATTCAATGAAGCTTCATAAATATTTATACGGATTAAAACAATCTGGCCACATGTGGTAAAATTGTGTTTGCGAGCGTCTTGATATTGAAATATTATATTTTAATACAATTGGTGTGTTGAAGTATCTTACCAAATATACTCCACTGATTATAGTTTTGTTAGAAGCTTATTGGTAAGATTTAGTTCTTTCTCAATGCGAAGACATCAGAAAAATACATGGTATCTACTTGATCCACAAAGCCTGATATCTTATATTTATATGGTACAAACTGTAGGAAGAGGCGGGTAACCCTTTATTATATACATATATCTTACCCGCTATGACTGTAGTAATATGGTGCTTGGTATTTATTTGTTGTGGTAGAATACCTATTTTATGATATTTTATAAAATCAATTGTTGCTGCAACATCTTCAATTTATGAAGATATAATAGCCATGGTTGAAGCTATGCGATAATATTGGTGGTTGGGATCAAGGACTCAACTTATTTAGCAACAATGCGTGGTTTTTCTTTGAAGACGAGGATCCCAGTAATATTATATGAAATATTGCATGGATAGTTCAGCTAAAAGGAAGATACAACTGAGGAGACAAATATTCAACAAGATTCATTTTCAGTCATGATCTTCAAAAGAATGATGAGGTTAATACTGAAGAATTCACTCCAGTGATAGTTTGACGGATCTGTCCAATAAGTCATTACCAATCTCAACATTTGAGAAGCTGATTTACAATATTGGAATGTATCGTCTTCAAGATATTGAATGATGTTTTCATCAGGGGGAGTAAAGTACGCGCTGCACTCTTTTTCCCTTAATAAGGTTTTATCCCACTTGGGTTTTGCTTGTAAGGTTTTTAATGAGGTAGCTCTAAAGGCGTATTACAGGATGTATGTACTCTTTTTCCTTCACTAGGCTTTTTCCCACCGGATTTTTCCTACTAAGGTTTTAACGAGGCACATTACCTTCCAAATAGTCATCCAAGGGGGAGTGTTATAAATTCATTTGTGTGGATGACCACTACTCACCATTATTAAATTGTAACATATGGTTTACTACCCCCACTTTCTCCTACTTATTTCCTCCCCACTAAGTGATCACTAATTTTTTATTAAGTCACTACTTAATTCTTGTAACCTTTGGGTTGATTTGTAACCTATGTATTTGTATCCTATAAATAGAGCACATTTGACTCTATGGAGGACACACTTGAAGCACTTTGAGAATAAAACAAGTTCTTCCTTCTCCTCTTATATATTTTATCTTGTTCTTGCACTACTTTACTATTAGTTTTACAACAATTTTATAATTTTTCTACAATTTTATACTCATATTTATATCTATTTCTATATTTTCATACTCTTTATATACACTGAATATACACCTCAGCATATACACCTCACCCCATTACTTATCCACCTCAGTGCCACATTAGCCTACGTGACAAAATCCTGACCCTCCACATACTTGATCCAACGGTGAAGGGAAAAGTTTCCATTTTTAATTAAACTACCACCCCCCAAAACCCTAACTCCCCTTTCGTTTTCACCCCAAATCAGCGCCGCCCCTCCTCGTTTCTCTCTCTCACCAAACCCTAGCGTCGCCCATATAACTCTATTTTCCTGCCATTTCCACCGAGAAGACTCAAAACAAACAACACCATCATATTCCTCTCACTCACCCCAACAAAACCCACACATTATTTCACCCGTTCGACAAGGTTCAAGTTTAACCCTACCCCCGACCCTTGTCTCTGTTGCCGGAGACAAAATTCCAGTGATCCCTCATTTAAAGATGTGATCTCTACTGTCATGGGGAAGAGGAAAATCCCTCGCGTGTGCATGATCGAGACTTGGCCCGACTCCGGTAAATGGGTAAACCTAACCCTTTTTTCTTTTCTTTTCTTTTTTTTGTTTTCTGATTTATCCCTGGATCTGTGTGATTGCTAAGCGTAAAACATGCCTAGTTTCATATGCATTAACATGCTTAAGTACTATTCGATTAGTTAAAATCCATGTGAATTTTAGCCTTTACGCATTTCAGTTATTTAACTGAACATGGCCTTGAGTTCTTCATATTTGTAACACCATAACTTGCTCCTATCCTTCTTAGTTTAAAAAAAATCATAATCGTTTGTGAGTTGACCTCAGTAATTCGAGCTTTACATTATGTTTGCCTGCCTATTCTGTTAAAGCGCATAATCGAGTGGATTGGCTAAGAATTGAAATAGTAGTATGATTCGAATATGACTAGGATTAGTACCCAAATAGAAATTAGTTCTGGCAAATGATATGATGTATTCTCGGGATCTGCTGAACTATTTTGAGCCTAACACTTGCTTGTACACTAGTTTCTAAAACCTAGACACTATTAAAGTTAAGGGGAGTGAGTCTAAATTGGTTTAAAATTGGATTAGCCTTAAAACTAGGGGTTTGATTGGGTTATACTTGGAAAGAACACCTAAGGGTGTCCCCTTTTTATTTCTGGAAAGCAATATTCTCTTGCCATGTATGTTTGCCCGTTGAATTTGAATTCCCTTTACCCCTCACCTATATAAACTGGCCATCTTCATTCACTTTATACACATTATACATTACACACTCTGAAATCCTTAGAAATATACACGGCTACAATATTCTCCTTTCCTTGATCATTCTGAGACTCTTGCTAACTGAAAAAAAAAGTTGTTACAAGCTTCTAACTGCTGCACCTTCATTGTTTCCTTTCTGGCTTGTTTTGTTCACTAATTTACTAAAAGTATACATTCTTTCCTTATCTCTATACATAGTGTATTGCTCTGGCTAAAACTTGTCTATGTCTATACCTTCTGTTTGATTTTCTGTCTGCATATATCTACTTGCCTTGGGGTTCTTCTTTCCCCTGCTAACCTTTCTTATGCAGCCTTTTGGATGGTCCTAATGGTTCATACCAGTTTATTAATCACAGGGAAATTTAAGCTTAGTAGGAGTAATGGTCACACTTCTAAACTATGGTGCAGGGGTTTTGGAGGTGTAAATCTCTGATTCTTGAAATATGATAGCAAGTCCTAGGATAATGCTTAAGAAATAAGGCATAAGCTTGCCTTTCTTCCCTTTTAGATTCCCCTTTACTTGTGTATTTGTTAGGCCCTCCTGCCTATACATATGTGTGAGTGAGGAAAGTCACTGGTGTGGTTTCTTCTGCCATAAGGGGCCTTCCCTAAGCTCTCCTTCTTTATGTGTTACATCATGACTCTAAAACTGTGATTTTGCGTGGTAATCAAAGGTGTTTTGATGATTAGAATCAACATGTCAGTTCTACATAAGTGGTGAAATAGTGTCTTGACTTGAAAACTTGAAATCTGGAATTTTATTAAAATAGGGGCTATTTTGCGCAAAGCATGCTGAAATCTGGACTATTCCTGCAAAACTAAACGCCCCTCTTTTACATAAGTGATACAGGCTCAAAATTAATTTTAAAACTTGGCATTTATGTGTATAAACTGATTTTTCGGCCTACTTTAACCTCCTATACACTAATCTAATAGTGTATAGGGGAGTATAAGTATTGGGATCACTTGTACAAACTACCACACATATTTTCTAAAAGTCTACTACCACTTATTCATGTATTTGTATGTTTATACATATATATTTATGTGTGACAACCCTTTATTTTCATTTACGTGCTCTTTTAATCCACTTTTCAAAAACAACCCTATATACTATGGTTTCAAAACTGACCTCAAAAAGCAAAAGCCATTAATGTTAGTATTCAACAACTAATGTTGAAATACGCCGACCCAGAATCGCTAACATTTCTTTTATAAAATAACTCCAATTTGGTTTTGTGTCAAATTTAAAAATATTTTTCGAAAACTGGTTCATTTCTGCAAAACGTCTTAAACACTAAATTTGCATAAGTATACTGTTTTGAGTTTTTTCTTGCGATATTGACCTGTTAACTTAATATTTGCAAAATCAGAGGCTAAAAGTGCGATTAGGCATAAGGCTTAGGCCGTTTCTGCAAATATTGAAAGCCCAATACTTAACCACTGCTTCCCAGTAAACTGTTTTACGTAAATAGACCTTATTACTTGTCTGATTGCGATTTTTGCCCTTAAGTTAGTAAAAAATAATTTCTGAATTTGATCCATGTTTAGTCTATTATCTTTTAACATCCCAAAAGTAAAAGTTCGGGCGAGAACCACTTTTTGTGGGAATCAGGAAAGTGCCTACCACATACTTCCCCGAGTCATTTGGAATTCTTACTCATAGAATCTCTGAAAATATGACTTTTAGAATGAAACCCGACCTTAGACATTTAGGTGACCTAATACACTTAGAAAAAACATATTAGGTGGCGACTCCAAATTCAAACTCAACCGAGTTATCTAGTCAAACCCAAACCTTGACGCGTTCCGAGTTGGGTAAAAAATGGGGAGGGGGGTGCGACAGAATGTCGACTCCACTGTGGATACTCAAAGTCCTAACCACAACGGATTTTTATTTTTGGGATTTTATTGTTATTTATTTATCTTGCTTATTATTATTATTATTATTATTATTATTATTATTATTATTATTATTATTATTATTATTATTATTTTACTAACTTTGTTTCTTTGTTTTATTTTTCTTTATTTATTATTTATTATGAAAATATTCTGGCATTTTTTCACTCATATTCCTCCACTCCTGGAAAACAATACTTTGCACACATACAAGCGATTACGCGGATCTCACGGTCGTTCCACCTTCAAAAAACCCTTTAGAGGGAATGGTTGGAATATGGTTGGTCCGTGGTCTAGCCAACAATTCTAAAAGTCCCCACGCTTTGGTCGTCCGCCTAGGGTAACCGTGTCTAGAATTACCCACTCTTGAAATGTACATGCATCATGCTGTAAGAAGGGCTTCCCATAAGCCAGCTAGTTTTCAACTTGTTCAGACAACCCGACAACTTTTTAACCCCAAAAGGAAATTTGAATTTTTCTATTTGCATTTGAGAGAAAAGAAAAGAAACGGAAAAAAAAAGAGAAAAGAAAAGAGAGGTGAAAATAAGTAAACATTTTGGATGTCCAATTGTTCTCGAAAGGGTTGGGAATTTCTTATATTTTCTCTTTCTGTTTAGGTCATTATGAGTCAGAAATTCCACCGGTTTGGGATGACTATGGGTGCACCTCCTATATCTCTTAATTGGTGGAACAACCTATCGTTAGGTGAACAAACGGAAGTAAGCCAAAATTTGCGGCATTTGGTTTCCTTGCTAGAAATAGAACCTTGTAAGGAGATGATCGAGGCATCGGTGTCGTTTTGGGATGAAAAACTAAATGTTTTTAGATTTGGAGACATTTGGTTGATACCCTTGTTGGAAGAAATAGGGGAATTCATATCACATTCGGGTTTGGATAAACATAGATGGCAATGGGTCACATCTTAGCTCCCGACGTCCCTACACCTGGAGAGTTTCGTGACAAATTGGGGATGCTAGCAAGTGTAGACGTGGAATTTTTGCAACAAAAGAAAATACTCTTTTCCTATCTCTACAACAGGTTCGGGTATTTGGGTGCTTTCGATGGCCGTAAAAAAGAATTCAAATCCTACAGTGACTGTAGGAAAGCTAGACCATTTGCATTTGTCGTTTGTTTCCTAGAGATAATAGTGTTTCCTGAAAGCTCGGATCACAACATATGTTTGAGGCTTCTCATGGTTACCGATGCAGTATTCAACAGGATTGATGGTTATCGCTACACTATAGTCCCTATGATTGTAGTAGATATTTACCGGGCTTTGGGTTATTGCAAAAGGGGAACAAAATATTTTCAAGGGTGTAATCTTCTATTGCAAGCATGGTTAAAGGAGCATTTGAGAAAGGTAGGAGGTGCGCAATAATTTTCCAAGCCAACTGGTTCAAATTACTTAGTTGGAGAATGGTACGGGGTTCCAAAATTCAAGCAACCGAGCAGCACAGAAAAATGTGTAAGATTGTTTGAAAACATAACGGAGGATTCGATTCAATGGATGTTCACTTGGCTCCCTTCACCCGACTTTATCATCAGCTCTAAGAAAGCGTCCTTTGTGATACTTATGGGATTGCGAGGCCTCCAATCCTATCAACCACTGAGGGTAATGAGGCAAGCAGAGAGAAAGCAAATCGTCCCACTTGTACCGGACACGAAGGCTTACCAGTTCGACTATACTAAAGACATTGTACCTAAGAGTTAAAAGCATTAGGAAATCCTGGGTGGGTAGACAAGTCATGGAGAAGAAAATAATAGCGCTAGACAAATACAACGCCGAATGCGAACCAAATTACATTAGTTGGTTGCGTTCTAGCATAAATGGAAATGTGGTAGTAGGGCCAGGCCAAGGGAATGACATAAGAGACCGAGAAGCAGAGGCTCAGGTACGATACCATGAGTTCATGTTGAAAGCTGTTAAGATGAACAAAGAAAACAGAGAAGAGATCGAAATGTGGAGGAAATGTGCATTGGAGTTGGAAGAAAAAGTAGAGGTGTTAGGTACAAAACTAGAACAATGGGATTCTGAGTGCGCCGAAGTAGACATCTTACATTTAGTTGCAGCCAAGGGATACTTAACCAAAGCAATGGAAGAAATCAAGAAGGTTGCACGAGAAGTAAAGAGAGCCAGGCTGGAGAAGGAGCATGCTGCTTAGTCTAGTGTCATTTTCTTTTTTGTATTTTTATGTTCTCGAAAGAGTAGTCAAGTATGGAATTTCAAAGATTATTTTGGGAAATTATAAGAACAATTGGCAACAAAATGCGTACTTATTTTCTTTTGCATCATGATAAACCTCGGAAGGCTAGACGTCCTTGGCACGTCATAGTCCATTAGTTAAACCTCGTCCAAATTTCGAAAGGGTCATTGACCTGAAAACGACAAGCTTGCATCCCCGCATGGATTTGAAGAAATGTTTGCGCCAAATATTGATCATTTTCTTGCGTGTGGTCAAAACAATAGGATTATTTTGATCTTTTTGTTTTGATTTATTTTCAGACTATTGCTGGAAGAGGTACACTCCATTTTCACACTGTCTTCCAAACTCCTTATCTGATCAGGCTTTGGTGGGATGACTTGGCTATAATTAGCAAGGTGCGTGTAAGAAACTTATTGGGGGACTTGGTATCCCTTATGGGGCACACGACGATACTAGGTCTGGTTGAAGCGGCTACTCATTTCTGGGATTATAAAAGGGTGGTGTTTCATTTCAATGGCATAGAAATGGCACCGATGCTAGAAGAAATCAAAGGTTTAGCAGGGTTGACACCTGGGCTCGAGACTATGATTTACTCCCGAGAAGTGCAGCCTAGGGAATTCTTTGAACTTCTACAAGTTCCCTATGCACCGTACTTCAAGGGTGTCCAAGACGGGAAAGTTACTCTAGAATTCTTGTATTCTAAGTTTGGAGACGTGACTCTTCGACACCATATGCAAGGGGCATCAGGAATCCAAGATTAGGAATGGACCGAATCTACGACTTTCGTCATTGCTTTTCTAAGGAGTGTAATTTTCCCTGAAAAAGAAGAAATGATCGACGTAAGGATGGGGTAGGTAGTTGAAGGCTTGCGTAGGGGTTCTCACATGCATCAAGTAAGTTTGGTTTTGATGATTGTGGGAGACATTTACAGAGATTTAACCAAGTGTAGAAAGGGAGCTGATTTCTTTAAAGGGTGTAACTTCTTACTACAGATGTGGTTGATAGAGCATCTACATAAAACCAAAATAAGCCCATTCCCACCAGTGGCACTAAGGATCGATGGCATCATTACACATGGCATTCGTATGATGAACACAGTACCATGGACAAAACCTACACGCATGCACAGGTGGTACACCAAGTTCGAGGAGTTTCAAAGTGTGCAGTGGGTGATAGAAATTTGTGCATGTTTATCGTCTCTGTGCAGGGACAAGACGCCACATTCTTGATGTTGATCGGGTTCTGAGGGACTCACCACTTTATTCCCTTAAGAATCCTCAGGCAAGTAGGAATGACACAACAACTCTCTCAGCTGAAAAAGGGAAGGAGTTTCAATGCTGACAAGAACGATATTGAATGCCCAATGGTTGAAGCAATACTGATGATGTGGGAAAAGAGAGCAACGACATATTTCTGTCCTGGTCGAGACAATAGAGTGAGTCCTGGCACCGCACTGGCCTACCCCCATTGTCTCAAAGAAGATAGGAAGAGATTCCGATCAAAAGTCACTTTGAAAAGAAAAGCTGAAGCTCCAAGCTTTGAGGAAAAGTACAAAAAGATGCAAAATAAGCTTGAGCAAAAGAGGAAGGAATTAAGGGCAACAAAAGAGATAAAGACGAGAAGGTAACACAAAGACAAGATTAAAGGAGATGAAGACAAGTTTTGGATCAACAAGGTATTTGCAGCTAGACAAGTCGCATGGAGCTTACAAGATCTCCTCAAAGGTTGGAGAGAGAATTTCAAAATAGTACCCTTGGCAAAGAAGGAAATTATGGGAACGAAAATTTGCGTGTTTTTTTACAAAAGCTTTGGGTGACGTGCATGATGGAAAAGATCTTTTAGAAATATTCAGCGTTCCTCCAGCGAAGAGTCTAGGAAAAGAACTAAAGGGAGAACCTGATGAAGAAGAGGAATTTGAGGAAGAAGAAGAAGAGGAGGAGGAAGATGTCAAAGTCGGTGCTTGATTGGAGTACATTTTTGCTTGGCACGTAATCGAGTCGTCTTAGTCGAGTTATTTTTTTCCTTTCCCAGTCGAGTCGTTCTTTGTTTTAAGTCGATTCGTTGTCTTTTCATATTGGTGTTTGTAATAAAGCCAAGAAAATCAAATAAAATTTCCTCATTTTTGGGTTTATAGACTTGTTTCGATTATTCTCAAGCAAATAAAATGAGTATTTGGCACAAATGTTACTTTAAATAACTGATAGGCCTACCCCTGGCATAAAAGAGGTCCCCTGCATAATAGGACATGATCGCTCTATATTAATTTTCACATTTAATTCTCTAACGCCTTACTCACGTTTATCTTTGGATGTTTTAAAGGTTATTTTACTCCCAGTCCCCGAAGGTTGGTTTCTGTATTCTGGCCACGCTGCAGTACCGGTTGAAATCCATAGGGTCAATTTCAATACCTCCCCCTTTACCTGCAAGGACAAGGATGAGACAAAATATCATGGCTGAGTTTGACAAAGTTGATGGCACTGCTACCAATTCTATCATTGGAGGGACTCCTGGAAAGCATGGTGTGGTTGCATACGAGGAGTACGCGAAGCTGGAGCAAAGGTTGTTTGAGCTAGAGAACCGAGTTCCCCCTGTCTATGCTGATGAAACTACTAACCCAAACAAACCTCCCTGCCCTCATGGCAAAGATCCCCCTTTTTCTGAGAAAGACTTCCCATACCCTACCTATGTCGCACCACCAAAAGCACCACAAAACAACCTCCCTACTAAGTACCCTACTTTTGCTGCTGAAACCAAACCTGTCGGTTCACCCACTAAAGATAATGAAATGTATGCATGGACAGGGGAGGGTGCAGACAACAACAAAGAATAAGTCAAATGATTGGTAGAAAAATTCAAGCAGTTTCAAGTGACCAAAGAAACTAGGGCTTGGCTTACGAAGATCTGTGCCTCTATCCTAATTTGAAGTTGCCAGAGGGTTACAAGACACCCAAGTTCAATCTGTTCGATGGCAGCGGTGACCCAATAGCTCATTTGAGATCTTACTGTGACAAGCTGGTTGGGGTTGGACATGACGAAAAGATCAGAATGCAGTTATTCAATTGCAGTTTGACAGGCGACTTTTTGACATAGTATTCTAAGTAGCAATCGAAGAAATGGACCAGTTGGAAAACAATGGCTGGAGACTTTGTTAATAGTTTTGGACATAACACTGATGCCATGCGCAATTGGTGTTATCTGGAGAAACTGAAGATAAAGCCTACTGAAACCTTCAGGGAATTCGCCACCAGATGGAGAGCGGAGGCTGCAAAAGTCCAACCACCTATGGATGGCACAGAGATAGTGACGACTTTCTTCCGCTTACAAGAGAACATGTACTTTGAAAAGATGTTTAACATACAGGATAAGAAGTTCAGAGAGTCGATCAAAATTGGTGACATCGTTGAAGATGGTTTGAAAACTGGGAGAATCATTAACTTAGCCGCATTGCAAGCCACTAATAAAGCACTACAGACTGGTAGCACAGGAATAACCAAGGAAATGAAAGACGATGTCTCTTTCGTCACTGCCTCCCTTGACCATGTTCCTACGCACAACCACTACTACCAAACACCACTTCCTTCATAACTATATACCCCACCATCCCCTTTTCCAGTATACAACATACAACCTGCCTTCCAAAACCCACCTCCACAATGAAACGACCTCGGTCAGTCGTTTCAGAAGATAGGACTCCAATTTACGTGCCAATAATTTTAAAAATTTTGTAATATCCATTAGGACCTGTCTGTAAAATTTGAGCTAAATCAGACCTCGTTTGGTAGGCATCGGAAGAAGATTTCAGTTTTTATTGTAGATAAATATCAAAATGAGATTTTTGAGCTCGGTTTTGGCAAATGAGCTCCGATTCAAAATCCAAAAGCGTCGTTAGGTTCGTATGATTATTTGTGACTTTTGTAAACTTTCGAAAGTGGATTTCGAAATTGTTCGGCTAGTTTCCGCTAAAATACCGAAAGTTAAATAATTTGATTTTTTTCCATTTAATTTGTATATTGAGTTCTGGAAGTCCGATATGAGATCCGCCTTATCAAGTATGTTACATATATTTTGTATAACTGGTATGCAAAAATTGTAATTATTTCGAGTATCATAAGGTACCGTTTTAATTTTTTATTAAGAAAAGAAAATATAAAAATAAAAGGAAATAAAGTAAAAAGGAAAAAGAAAAGAAAGAAAAGGAAAGGTGACCATGGGTGGTGGGTGCTAAGGGATATATATATCCCTTAGCTTTTTTACTACAACAGAAAGAGAAACAACGAGAAATAGAGAAACGAAACAGAAAACACGCAGAAGAGAGAAATACCAGAAAATGAGATAAGAGCCGGAGAAAGATAGAAATTTTACCCCGAAATATTTAGGTAATGATCTTAATCAATTATTTTTGTTTATTACCTGTGTTTAAATATATTTTGACAGTAAAAATTAGGATATTAGATATCGTTTTAATACGTTCAATTAATAGTTTAAAGGGTCAATTGGATCACGATAATGAAATTGATTATACATTCGTACTCAGTGAGTTATGGGCAACATATAAATGTAATTTATTTAGAGTTTGGTTATGTGACCTTAAACCCTATACATAGACCTGGCATGCGTATTGCGTATGCAAATAGGGTATCAGGTTCCTAACCGGATTGCCCTAAGATGTGAGGAATGAAGTCTTTAGCCTAATTTGATATATTTTTCTGCTTATTGAATAGAGTGGGATCGTTTGGCAATGAAAACAAAGGATAAAGCGGTTGTTGATTAGCAATGCTATTTTTTGGAAGAGGTAAGTGTTTATATCCGTTTCTTTGGAGGCAACTGGCCTCGTGGATAATCTACCACATGTTCCTTACGTGTGTAGCTACCGATAGGCATACTCATTGCGCCTTAGCTTTGGATTTACATTGTATATTATACGTTATGTCCTGTAGTTAGTATTGCATTGAGGATCTGAGCAATGTACTTTGGCTGTGAGTTGGCATCTACTTCCCGGCTGTCGATGAGAGTCCCGCGCCGGTGAAGGGTTATTATTGCATCATATTGCTTTCATATGCATTACATTGCTATATCATTTACTGAGTGCAGGAGTATTCCGCCTCTAGTTTATATTATATAAGAGCAGGAGGATTCTGCTCCATTGCATTATACTGAGGGCAGGAGGATTCCGCTCTAGGAGCAGGAGGATTCCGCTCCATAGCATCATACTGAGGGCAGGAGGATTCCGCCCTGCGAGCAGGAGGATTCCGCTCCATTCATTTGGCACATGTGACCCTTTGCATCATATTTCATTTCATTTCATTTCATACCATTGTGTAGACTTGTGGTACATAACTACTGTTCTGCTTATACGTGTATTGCTTATTTGTTGATATGTTTCTGGCTCGTATTCTTAATTGAGTTTATGGTTTCATACGTGTTTCCTTATCTCTACACATAGTGTATTGCTCAGGCTAAAACCTGTCTATGTCTATATCTTCTGTTTGATTTTCTATCTTCATATATCTGCTTGCCTTGGGGGTTCTTCTTTCCCCTGCTAACCTTTCTTATGCAGCCTTTTGGATGGTCCTAATGGATCATACCAGTTTATTAATCACAGAGAAATTTAAGCTTAGTAGGAGTAATGGTCACACTTCTAAACTATGGTGCAGGGGTTTTGGAGGTGTAAATCTCTGGTTCTTGAAATATGATAGCAAGTCCTGGGATAATGCTTAAGAAATAAGGCATAAGCTTGCCTTCTTTCCCCTTTAGATTCCCCTTTACTTGTGTACTTGTTAGGCCCTCCTACCTGTACACATATGTGAGTGAGGACACTCACTAGTGTGGTTTCTTCAGCCATACAAGGGCCTTCCCTAAACTCTCCTCTTTTATGTGTTGCATCATGACTCTAAAACTGTGATTTTGCGTGGTAATCAAAGGTATTTTGATGATTAGAATAAATATGTTGGTTCTGGATAAGTGATGAAATAGTGTCTTGACTTGAAAACCTGAAATCTGGAATTTTACTAAAAGGTAGGCTATGTTGTGCAAAGCATGCTGAAATCTGGACTATTCCTGTAAAACTAAACTGCCCCTCTTTTGTATAAGTGATACAAGCCCAAAACAGTTTTAAAACTTGGCCTTTATGTGTATACACTAATTTTTTGACCTACTTTAAATACACTAATCTATTAGTGTATAGGGGAGTATATGTATTGGGGTCACTTGTACAAACTACGATACGTATTTTCTAAAAGTCTATTACCACTTATTCATGTATTTGCATGTTTATATATCTATATATATATTTGTGTGTGACAGCTCTTTATGTGCATTTACGTGCACTTTGAACCCACTTTTCAAAAACAGCCCCATATACTATCGTTTTAAAACTGACCCCAAAAAGAAAAAGTCGTTAAGATTAGTATTCAACAACTAATTTTTAAATACGCCGACCCGGAATGACTAACATTTCTTTTACAAAATAATCCCAATTTGATTTTGTGTCATTTGAAAATATTTTTCGAAAATTGGTTCATTTCTGCAAAACATCTTAAAACACTGAATTTGCATAAGTATGCTATTTTGAGTGTTTCTTGTGATATTGGCCTGTGAACTGAATGTTTGCAAAATCAGAGGCTAAAAGTGCGATTAGGCATAGCCGCATAGGGCTTAGGCCGTTTCTGCAAATATTGAAAGCCCCATACGACCACTGCTACCCAGTAAACTGTTTTGCGTAAATAGACCTTATCACTTGACTGGTTATACTTTGGCCCTTAAGTTAGTAAAATAATTTCTAAATTTGATCTATGTTTTGCCTATTGTCTTTTAACATCCTAAAAGTAAAAGCTCGGGCGGAAACCATTTTTTGTGGGACTTAGGGAAGTGCCTAACACCTTCTTGCCCGAGTCGTTTGGACTTCTTACCAATAGAATCTCTGAAAAATATGACTTTTAGAATGAAACCCAACCTTAGATATTTAGGTGACCTAATACACCTTAGAAAATGCATATTCGGTGGCGACTCCAAATTCAAACTCAACCGAGTTACCTAGTCAAACCCAAACCTTGACTCGCTCCGAGTTGGGTAAAAGGGGTGAGGGGGGTACGACAAGCCCGCCTCAGCATCAGGTTGAACAGTTTCTCATAATGTCTGATGGTTGCTTTTGCTATCTTCTCTTGCCTTTGGACCCATTAATTCTTGTGATTCTTGATTCTGTTCAGCTGCATTCTCCTCCTTTTGTCTCTTATCACACTGTAAAAGTATTGTGTGTTCTAATCCCCCTCCTCAAACCATCTAACTTGAGATTTCTGAATAAGCATCGAGTGATGTCTAGGTAACCACGTAATATATCCTGCATCAGCCTTGTTTACTTTTTTCCTACTTGCTTCACTGTGATTTTTTTGGCTTTCTTCCTCCAACAACTGCATTACATCCTCCCATTCCACCACTTTTTTATTAACATCTCCAATTACCTCTTTGGACCACTTACTTAACTTGGCTGCTAGTATCTTCATTTGCTACTGCAGAATCCACATTGAGTTCCCTTTTATTTGTTGTTCCCATGTTTCTTTCACTAGCTCATAAATTCAGAAACTCGGAATATTGATTGGTGTATCCTGATTATGCTGACACTTAACTAAGAGAGGTCTATGATCAAAACATGTTCTTACTAAATGTCTTACTATCACATCCTGAAACATCTCACTCCATAGATCATTGTGCAACACCTTATTAAGCCTCTTCCATATTCTTTTCTCTGGTCTTCTATTGTTGCACAAAGTATACTTTGATCCAATGTAACTAGCATCTATCAGCTCACATATACCAATGCAATTAACAAAATCAACACTCTTTTCTAATATGTATAGTCTTCCTACCTTCTTCCCATCTGGATCTGTGATAGCATTAAAGTTTCCTCCTACACACCATGGTTCTTTGATTGATTCCCCCAGCCTTTTCAATAAATCCCTTAACTCTTTTCTTTCTATCATAGTAGTTTTTGCATAAATGGATGTTAGAATAGCAGTCTGTGAACAATTACCCTTCTTTATTTGTATAGATATTTGCTGCTCTTCATTAAAAATTAAAGTTTCCTGAAGGTTCAAGGTCCAAAATTACCATATCTTTCCATTTTTATTAGACAGACACTGATGAAATCCCAAGAACCTCATATAACCATTAATCTTCCTTTTTATCTACAAAGGGTTATGTGATAGCTACAAATTCTAATTTATTAATTTGAACTAATTTTTTGAGTCAATGAATTGCTTTCTTGGATCTAATTCCCCTAATATTCCAGAATAGACCACTAGTCATGGAAAACTAGGGAGTTGAAGTTTTTTGTAACTCTTTTCCCTTGGACTATGAGCTGTTTTGTTTCTATGTTTGTTTCCTTTCCTCCTTTGTCTGGTTGTTCCTCTCCTTGCTAGTGACAGGCCTTCTTTGTCCATCAATTCCTACCGCATCATCATATCTTCATCTTCATGATCATTATCTAAGATACTATCAGGAGCAAATCCTCCTCCACCTCTTTGCTTTTCAGTTTCTTGAAACACTTGTGATACTTCTTTCCTGGAGCAGTTTAGATCAACCACTAGTTGAATTTCCTTTATGATTCCTGACTTCTGTATTCATGCTTGATGATATCATTGTTCCTTCCTGATTGTTCATATTGTTCAGTTGTCTTGATACATTGTCTCCTGATCATGCCTTTTGTCTTCTTAATGCTGCACTAGATGATTCAATGTCATCTTCATTTATCCTCTCTTTTGTCCCCTCTTTTGTACCGGTTAGCATAATAAGTTCTCCATCCTGTGAACCATTAAGGCTTTGCTGACCTGGTTCTTCTACATTTGTCACTATCAATTCCTGATTTCCATTGTCCTTCTTTTTCCTTCCTGGCTTAACACCTTTAAAGATCACTTTTTTCTTCTTTTTTGGAGTCTTTTGACTTTTTCTTCTTCTTCTTCTTACCAGAATTTTCTCTATCTGAATGCTGCCTTATTTGTTGCTCTACTGTTGCTTCATGTTGTACCAATACTTCATTATTCTGAATCTCCTCTCCTTCCTCACTTTTTTCCACCTTTACTTTTTCATGTTCATCCTCTTTAGAAAGATCATTTTCCCTAATTCTCTAACATCATTCCATCTTCTCCTCTCAATCACTCTGCAATTGGCTACAGAGTGACCTAATTTCCTATAATGATTGCAATACTTTGGGACTCTTTCATATTTTATTTTTGTTCAAATCCTTTCATAGCAGAAACCTCATCCTCTCTCCCCACCCAAATGAAATTAGGTAAAGTTTTTAGTAGATCTACTTCAACTCTCACCTTGGCCATACTTGGGCGAGTCCTAGCTCTGTGGTTGCATCAAGTTCCAATGGTGTTCCTATAGCACTTGCTAATTGCTGGATATAACTCCATGAATGCATATGGTAGGGTAACCCAGGTAGTAGCACCTACACCGGAATAATAGGCAGATTTCTTCCTGTTTGAAGTCTGGGGACCATTTCTGGAACCACATATGCGACCCATCAATCTCAATTACCCCTCTGAACCAAATTGTGTTGTAGTCATCATCATTGTTGAAGTCCATGAACACATTTAAATTGTCATATACCCCTATTTTCACTAATCCTTTTAATAGAAATTTCTCTAAAAATTTTGACCTATTTTCACTAATCCTTTTAATAGAAATTTCTCTAAAAATTTTGACCTAATCTTTTCGATCTGTGGTCTACTTTTCAGGAATCTTCCAACTATCGTTCTTCTGCAATGTTGAGTCATAGTTCCATAATAATCTTTAGTCTTAAAAATGAAAGCTGGTATTCCATTGTGAGTAGTCTTCTTAGCTATCACTGGTTTAGCTTCTTGTCTGCTCACTGCATCTTCTGACATAATGTTCTCCCGAGTCTGCATTGAGTTTTGAGCTACCATACGCGCCATTACTTGGCCGTCCGGTGGCTCCATCTGGTGGAGCGTGGTTGTTGTTTTATGAAAGTTTCTATATAAATTCAGATATATTAAATAGTACAAAGCACTGAAATTTACTCTGGGGAAAGATCTCTTAATACCTTTGCCTTTTAGGTTCTTGATAAATTCTCGGAGATATGGTGAAAACTAGCAATTGTTCATTGTTAACTATAGTAAAATCAAACTAATTTTAACTGTCCTTTAATCAATACGACAATCTAGTAAGATCTTACCTTGCTGAATCTAACAGAGCTTTACTAGTTTGCTGTGGTTACCACCACTATTTTCCTAAGACCTTGCTGAAGTGAATACTCTTTAATCTCCATGAATTTTTCCTTAATACGTCGCTGCTAGAGGTTTCTAGCGAAGCAGCAAACTATGTCCTCTCTGAAAATATGATCTCAATAAGAATTTAGTGTGGATCATAAAGTCCTAAAAAATGTATGCTTAGGGATTTTAAACTATCCACCGTCCAAGAGATATGAGTTGGGGATTGAAGGATTTCACGTAAGCTGCCTCTTTTCCTTTACTTGACAGATATCACCAAACACCTTCCCTATATTGCCTTTTACAACAATCCTAGAAAAAAGCACACAACACTAACTAAAATGACCAAAGGTGGGGTACACATGAGTTTGGTCCTTCACCATTGCTTTATACATACATACATACATACATACATAAATATATATATACACACACACACACAGTTTACCTTTCAAGAAAGTACTCACTGGTGCAAAGGAGAGATCCTCCTGCTTTGTGTATTTTGTTCAATATTGTGTGTATATTATATATATATATATATATATATATATATATATATATATATATATATATATATATATATATGTGTGTGTGTGTGTGTGTGTGTGCGGGGGGGGAGGGGGGTAAATATGAGAGCCAATTCTCAAAGGGTTATGCTCACGTGACTAATGGCACACGAAACACAATATTTTCCTTTGAGTGGGTCTTTAGAGTAGCTTCCATCCATTAAAAATGTACCTTTGTCCTCAATCTCATTTTATTACCTATGTAAACAAAATTTACATTTGACCACCCTTTAATCTATTTCTTGATTAAAATTATTATCCGTATAGCTCCTTAAACTATTATAATTTTGCTTCTCAATTCGATCAATCCGTTCATATACTCATACATATAACTCAATGAAACAATAATAGGTGTAATTTGTTGGGAAATTGGGAAAAATATGTGTTGTAAATATAGAACTCGCCAACCTGTCTAAGAGCCAAGTATACTTTGGTGGAGTGTCAGGTGACAAGCAGAGTGAGCTATTGGATTTGCTAGGATATGAGAAGGGTACACTTTCTTTTAAGTACCTAGGTGTTCCCCTATCTACAAAGAGGCTTACTGTGACCCAATGCAAACTTCTCATTGATAAGATTACAGCTAGAATCAGATCATGCAGGAGCTATCTTTGGACGGGCTCAACCACTATCTCAAAAAAGACATTAGTAGCTTGGAAGAAGACTTGTTTGCCTAGGAAGAAGGGAGGACTAAACATCATAAACATGAGGGTGTGGAACCAAGCTTCCATCTGCAAACTCCTTTGGACACTAAGTCAACAGAAAGAAAAGTTGTGGATTACCTGGGTTCACACTTATTAGATAAGAAAGAATGACCTGCTTACTATGTCTATACCATCCCAAGCATTTTGGATGGTGAGGAAAATTATGAATATGAGAAAATTCTGGCAGCACATCAACCCTGATACATCACAGGCTCAAGCAAGAAGTTTTTGTATCAAAGAGGCTTTCAACAAAATCAAGGGTGAACAGCAAATAGTACCATAGTGCAGATTACTTTACCACAATGTTGCTCAGCCAAAGCATATGTTTATCTTGTGGCTAGCTTTGCAGGGGAGACTCAGAACAAAGAACAGATTAATTCAATGGGATATACAAGTGGATGGGACCTGTGTATTATGCAACTACAAAGTGAAATAGTTCAGCATTTGTATTTTGATTGTGTTTTACTCAGCCACCCTCTGGAAAGGAGTTCTAGACTGGCTACACAAAGGCAAAAATATTAGGTAATGGGAACAAGAGTGGCAAACTGTTCAAGCTGAAACCAAAGGGCACCAGCCTCACAAGGCACTGGAGAAGGCCTGCTTTACAGCCACTGTGTATGTTGTCTGGAATGAAAAAAACACCAGGATACATCAGCACAGGAGCAAGAGAGTTGGAGAATTGTTGCATGAAATCAAAACTGATATTGTATTACAGTTCGGAACAATAGGAAGCTGTTTGACTTTGTTAGGTCTTTATAGCTGCTTTGAATTGTTAGCTTTGTATAGCTTATGTTAGGTCTTGTAGGAGGTTTGGAGTTTAGTTTACTGGTAGGAAAAAAAGCTTTGTATTGAGATGAGCTTAGCCATAATAGCATGCTTAGAGCTGTATCGACAAAATTTGGTGATTGAATGAAATTATTTAATTGCCAATATATATATATATATATATATATATATATATATATATATATATATATATATATATATATATATAACTCAAGAAAAGATTTGGTGTAGGAGGATGGAACACCAAAGTTGGTGAACTATTAAGGCTGCAATTACTCTAGCATTTCCTTCTTGTGTGTTGGGAGATACTTGGGGTGATTTATGTCAAATAGTTGAAAGATTAAAACCTTTAGCATGGTGAAAAATCGTCCAGTGGAATCATCCTCCACAGGGAAAGATAAAGATTAATACTTGTAATGGCCCGCCCAGTCATTTTGGTAAATCGAAGCTTCGATATGCATGTCGATATATTTTTTTTAGTTCCAATAAGTTTGTATGGTGATTTTGGTCATGTCCACAAAGTTTGGTTAAGTTTCGATGAGTTTTGGATAAGTTTGGTTTTGGTTTCGACGTAATTTGAGCATAAAAGTTACCATATTGAGAAAACGGTCTTTGATTCGTATTTCGACTAAACCATTATATCTGTATCGTAATTTGGAAACCATAGAAACTGAAATCATCAAGTTTCAACATCATATGAGGGATTTATGATAATTTTACTAAAAATTGGGTTGCCAGAATTTTCAGATTATTTACGAAATTGCCACTCATTGCGTAGTTAAAAATCTGCACTATTCCAAATATTGAAACCAACATATCTCCTTCATTATAAGGTCAAATGGAGTGATTCAAAAGCCTAAATTGACTAGATTTTCACAAGGAATCTATTGGAGGCATCAAAAGTGAGTTTGGGATCGTTTGGTACAAGAAACGAGGCAGAACAGTAGGCATTTTTGGCTATTAATGTTTATGGAGTTTTTCTCATCTTGAAAGTTTGGAATTAGGAGAATTCAAGGATGTTCTTCTATGGGGTAAGGTCTAACCATAACCTAAGTATTTTCCTTTGATTCATTCCTTTGGTTTAAGCTTTAATCCATGATTTCTAAAGTATGAAATTGGGGTTTTCTTGTGAAGAATGTTTAATGGGTCTTTCTTGAGAAGTTCATAAAATTGATTAGATTTCATAAGTTGCTTTAAATGATGAATTTGATTGAGTTTATGCTAGATTATGATATATCTAAGGTTGAATTTGATAACCCTATTTTGGTCATAAATGGTGGTTGTGAGAAATTGGGGAAGTTGAGTAAGTTCTTATATTTTAACTCAAAAGTGGAATAATATGGGGATTTGGGAATGTTAACGATATCGGATTGACTTAATTTTCGTATGTATAAACTCGTTTTCGAATGGGTAACATGATTGTAGAATTGGATTTGAGATTTAAGGTGTTTATAAATAATTGACTTTCAACATAAACCCGAAAATTGATAAATTGGCTATTTGATGATGTAGATGGACTTTAATTGAGAAAGTAACCAAACTTTTGGACTCGTGGGTAATGAGTAATCTAAAAATGTATTTTGTTCCGGTAATCGGATATGTGGGCCCATGGTTGACTTTTGGGTTGACTTTTTGACTCGTTTGTCATCCAGTCATGAAAATTTGTATGATAGCTTATATTGATTGTATTATTTATTATTTTTCATAAAATGGACTTATTTGGAAGGATTTGGGCGTGAAAGGACGATCGTGGGCTAGTTAGCAATTGTCGGCTTGAGGTAAGTGGTTTACATCCCTTCTTTGGTGGACTTTCTCCACATTGGATGTCTATGTATGTGTTCCTTACATGCATGGCTGCTGAAATGGGCATACTTATTATGCCAAGACTATTTTGAAAAGTGTAATTACAGTTCATTACTATTTCTTGATTTATTATCGTAGCACGATGTAGTTCCGTGCATATTATTATGGTACGATGTAGTTCCGTACATATTATCATAGCACGATGTAGTTCCATGCATATTATTGTGGTATGATGTTTCGTACATATTATCATCGCACGATGTAGTTTCGTGCATATTATTATGGTACGATGTAGTTCCGTACATATTATCATAGCACGATGTAGTTCCGTGCATATTATTGTGGTACGATGTTTCGTACATATTATCATCGCACGTTGTAGTTCCGTGCATATTATTATGGTACGATGTAGTTCCGTACATATTATCATAGCACGGTGTAGTTCCGTGCATATTATTGTGGTACGATGTTTCGTACATGTTATCATCGCACGATGTAGTTCCGTGCATATTATTATGATACGATGTAGTTCCGTACATATTATGATAGCACGATGTAGTTCCGTGTATATTATTGTGGTACGATGTGTTGTACATATTATCATCGCACGATGTAGTTCCGTGCATATTATTATGATACGATGTAGTTCCGTACATATTATGATAGCACGATGTAGTTCTGTGCATATTATTGTATTATGACATAGTCCCATACATATCATTAAGTCACAATGGATGTGTCTTAATACTTTGATGACTAAGGATGAATATTACTTGTTTGTTAATTAAGTGATTTTGTCTTTACTTTTTGGTTACCTTGGAGTTGTTTGAGTTTTCATATATTTGCAACTCGTTATTCTACTTGGAGCCCTGTCCTCACTTACTGAGTCCTTTTGACTCACCCACTTTCTTTATTTTTTTCGTATTATTTTATATTCGGCAGATTCGATATCGAGTTCTACAAAGCATTGTGGTAAACGGAGTTGCTCGTCCTTTAATCTAGCGGTGAACCACTTTTGTCCTGTGGTGACATCTTTCCCTTATTATTTTTATGTTAATATTAATGATTATATTTCTTTATATTCGGAGATGTATAACCTTATTGACTCCCTAGATGTTCATGATTCATGTGAAGACTTAGAATATGGTTGCAAAGATCCTAGTTGTGTATTTGGGTTATATATCATACTTCGCTATTCTTTTCATAATTTATTTTATTTGGTTATTTCATATGCAAGTCAAGTGTTGCTAAAAAGGGGTTCGCCCAATGAGTTGGATTTGGGAGCCCGCACGACCTATAGGATTTTGGGTCGTGACAATACTGATTGTAGTTTCTCGCCCCAATCAGCTGGAATTGGAGGCATTGTTAGAGATTCTATGGACAATATGTCTTTGACATTTTCAGCCCCAGTACAATGCAACAGTAACTGTCGATACTCTTTTTTCTCGAACGCTATGGGTTCGAAACAGGATTCAACTTATTGGAACTCACTGGTAAGACTTGGAGTCGCCACCTAACATATTTTTTTAATTAGATGTATTAGGGAACCTACTACGTTTCTAGCCAATTTTTATAGTTAACTACAAAATATGATCTTGCGAACTAAAAAATTCAAGGTAAGGGTCTGGTTATACCGAAAGAAATTAGGAACCTCTCATTTTCCACCAAATGTAGTTCCCGACCGGACTAAATAATTGAGATTCAATAAAAAACTAAAAGCAAATAAGATAATTTCTATTATAATATACAGTTTAAATACAAATAATTGCATAAGCAATAAATAAATAAATATCCAATCTTTGCCATGAATTTCATTCTCTAAAGAAAACTTCATCCGAATATACCTCGCAAGTAAACAAATTAGTTAGTATGCCGAAAATAAATTTAACAACGATAAGACGAAAAATTAAAATAACAGAATAGTAAATTGAATTTGAAACGTTTCAGGAGCGTCGTCTTTAATAAGTTTTTGGAGTGTCGTCTTTATTTTCGGACACGTAAAGAGACATATAGTGGGACGGGACTAATTTGGCCTCTAAACCATCATTAGCCGTTACGTAGTAGTGAAGCCAAAACTCTTTAGTTGGTAAAGGGGCTCCAACAATAATGAATAGGGCATATTATTCCTTAAAATACTCTGTGCGGTAGGATTGTGGTATATGACTCCAATGTGCTCTCAGTCTCATGTATGTATGCCCATGCAAAACAAAAGAACAAGAAAATAGAAAGGGAGGTGAGTATGAATCTAATGCTTACCAAAGTGCAAAGGTAAAAAGATGCAAAGTAGCTTAATAAATTTAATTATTTAAATAAACTAATCAATAGATCTACTGAAGACAAACTGGAAATAGGAACAAAATCCTATACGGAAAATTATGCTATAATTCTTGTTAGTCCAGATGTATACTTCCGACTGTAGCATTTAGTTTTGACAGCAGCCAGAATTACAACAACAAAGTTTGATTTTCTTACCTATCAGAAAATACAAACAATCTGACTAGCATGCTTTGAGATGATCAAGCAAGAATGTAATATTTGTAAAGCGGGGAACCAAATCACTACGATGACAAGATACTAGTTATTGGATCAAACAAAGATAATAGACAGCGCAAACATGTATCAAATATCAATATTTAAAGCATCTTTGTAAGCGACATATCTACTCGCGACGAAGTAATTTCTTGTCTTACTTTACAGCGACAATCATGAGCGATACACAATAAAACAAGATGGCATAACCTAAAACAATATTTTCTAAAGCTAAATTGGATGGAGCCGCAGAGAACATATATAAAGAATAAAATCAAGTATTACAACTAATTCAAATCATTATATTAGAAATAGAAAATGGAAGAGACGCCCTTTCACTTTTTTCTAGAGAGACTCGGAGTATGTAGGGCTTTCCCTTTAGCATTATTGATCAGTTACCAGTGTCTTCAAGTTCAACAACTTCTTGGTGCAAGAACTGGATAAAGTTGAACCACAACTAATAAAAAAAAAATTCTTCCACCATGAATTAGAATAAAGGACAAATTATAGTGTTTATTTTTGTAGGGGAATAAGGGTAGAGAGCAGGATAATTTAGGCAATGAGAATCTTGTGTGTAAGGTGGAGAGTGAAGATTGGAAAGATGATTCCCGGTGAGAAAGAGTTGTGAGTCTATATAGGAGATTGAAGACCTTCCCTACTCTTCAAATTTTGAAATTTGAACGCCGTTACCTCTGAAAAAATGAAAGTCTTTGGAATATTTTCCAAATTATAACATTGAAGAAATAAGGCAAAGAGGAAATTTTGGGCATGGAACATGGAGGATAGAAGGGAAAAATGAAATAAATAAATGAGAAAATGGGATAGGCGTGTGAAAGGGATACATCTTTCTAGGGTAAAGAATGATCATTGGCAAGGTAATTTAAATCAATATAATTGAAACGACCTTAGGTAGACGTTTCAAAAGTTAGGACTCCGATTGGTATGCTGTAATTTTAAAATCTTTGTAAGGTCCAGTAGGACCTGTATGTAAAATTTGAACTAAATTAGACTTCATTTGGTAGGTATTGGAAGAAGGTTTCAGTACCCATTATAAGTAAATTTTAAAAAGAGGTATTCGAGCTCAATTTTTGCAAATGAGCTCCGATTTGAAATTCAAAATCGTCTTTAGGTTTGTAGGATTATTTGTGACCTGTGTTAACGTTCGGAAGTGAATTTTGAGGTTGTTCGGATAGTTTTAGCTAAAATTTCAAAATTTTATAATTTGAGCTTTTCCGTTTAATTCGCATCATGAGTTTTGGGAATCCAATTTAAGATCCGCCTTAACGAGTACGTCACATAAATTTTGTATAACTTATATGCAAATTTTTGAAGTATTTCAAATTTGGTAGGGTTCCGTTTTAATTTTTGTCACGAAAACCAAAAAAAGGAAAAAGGAAAAAAAAGAAAAGAAAAGATAAAAAGAAATGAAATGAGAGGCGGTGGGAAACATTTCCAGCAAAACAAGAACAGAAACGAGAAACGAGAAACAGAAAGCAGAAAACGTAAAGAGAGGAAGAAAAAGAGAAAGGAGAAGGAGGAAAAAAAAAGTAGAATTTTTACCCCAAAACCTTCAGGTAATGATGTTAATTCATTATTTTAGTTTATTACGTGTGTTTGAGTATATTTAAACGATAGAAATCGGGATATCAGAAATCGTTCTAATAAGTTAAATTGATAGTTTAAAGGGTAATTGGACCCCGATAATAGAATTGATTATATATTCGTACTCAGGAAGTTATGTGCAACCCGTAAACGTAATTTATTTTAGATTTTATCATGTGATTTTGGATCTTGTATATAGCCTGGACTACGTATCGCGTATGCGAATAGGGTATCAGGTTCCTAAATGGAATGCCCTAAGATGTAAGGAATGAAGTCTTTAGCCTTATTTGATATATTTTTCTTCTTATTGAATAGAGCGGGATCGTTTGGCAGTGAATCCAAAGGACAAAGCGGTTGAGTAGCAGTGCTAGCTTTGGAACAAGCTGAGTGATTATATCCATTTCTTTGGAGGCTCTTGGCATAGTGGATATTCTACCACGTGGTTCTTACGTGTGTAGCTGCCGATAGACGTACTCATAACGCCTTAGCTTTGGATTTACATTGTATATTATATGTTATGTCCTGTTGTTGGTATTGCATTGAGCATCTGAGCATTGTACTCTAGTTGTGAGCTTGACATATACTTCCCCGTAGTAGATGAGAGCTCCGCGCCGGTGAAGGGTTATTATTGCATCATATTGAGGGTAGGAAGATTCCACTTCTTGCATCATATTGAGGGTAGGAGGATTCCGCCCCAGAAGCAGGAGTATTCTGCTCCTTGCATCATATTAAGGATAGGAGGATTCTACCCCAGGAGCAGGAGGATTCCGCTCCTTGTATTATATTGAGGGTAGGAGGATTCCGCCTCAGGAGCAGGAGGATGTCGCTCCTTGCATCATATTGAGGGTAGGAGGATTCTGCCCTAGGAGCAGGAGGATTCTGCTCCCTACATCATATTGAGGGTAGGAGGATTTTGCCCTGGAGTAGGAGGATTCCGCTCCATTCATTTGGCACATGTGACCCCCATTGTATCATACTGTATTCATTTTATTTCATTACACAGGTTGTTGTGCATTGTGTGACTATCGTGCCATGTTTTCTGTATGCGGTATGTATACCAGTTGTGGACATATTTCAGTTTGCCTATATGTTTCTGGCTATCTTGTGTCCCTAGTTGGTTTATATGCTTTAGTTGTATGCATTTCTAGTCTATATTTGCGTAGCTCTTCTCCCTGGCTAGCTATTTTATTCCTTGAGGTGGCTAGTCTGCCCCCACTTATTGAGTCCTTTTGACTCACCCTTGTTTTTTCTGTTTGTTTCTTGTCTATTTATTTCATTCCGACAAGTTCGCTCCAAGATTGAGTTAGCCACGTAGTTAAGGAGCGAAGACGACTTCAGCTGTTAGGATGAGCTAGCTTTTTATCAGAATGGCCACCAGTCTTATGTTTATTATCTCAGTTTTACTTGGCTCCTTTCAGGAGATGTTTATACTTCATTTGAATTCTTAGATGTCTGTCTGGATAGCCCTAAACCTAGTACATTAAGTAGTCAGCTGTAACTTTTTCTGTACAGCTTATGTATATGTTCGTGTCTCTTTAGGTCTTATTTCTCAATTCATGAGTGTTCGCCCTACGGGTCTAGGAGAGGATGTCAGGTGCCCGCACAGCCTAGCCAAAATCTGGGTCGTGTCAGTTGGTATCAGAGCCTGGTTTAGAGTTTATCCAGACTAAGACAGTATCTAGTAGAGTCTTGCTGATGGGTACGTAGACGTCCGTACTCATCTCCGAGAGACTATGATGGCATTTAGAAAGTTTCTCTTCCTTCTTTTCTAATCGTGCATCGGTCTTCCTGTGGGATGCAATAAATTTTTCTTTAATTCCTTCGTAGTAATGTTGAACCCTCATGCGAAAAATCAGCATAGGGTATGAGTTCAAGACGAAGCAGTCTAGCCCGGAGCGAGCACAGATGAAGCTCCGAAAGTTTTGGATCGTGCTGACAATCCAGTTACAGAGGTCCCATCTGTGCCAGCTCGTGGTGGGCAATGGGAGCAGGGCCTTGTGGTTCCCTCGGCTCTCTACGATGCTTTTACGAGAATCTTGGCTGTGCAGATACCATAAGAATCTCATATTCCTTAGGCAGCTCATCAGGTCGCCGCAGATGCTAATGTTCGGACTTAGGGAGCTCCTGTTCCATTTGCTGATGTTGCCCCAATAAATTATGTTCCAGAGGCAGCATGTGTTGTGCCTCCAATTTTTCTAGCTAGTTAGCTAGTCCAGGTAACAGTTCGATTCGAGTGCCCAAAGAGGCTGCACTATTTTACCCAATTGAACCTTTCGATATTCTTAGGCCATGCATCAAATAATCCCCGTATATTTTTTAAAATAAAATAATGTCGGTGCATCCTTCAGGCTCTTTGTTATCTCAAACAGTATGGTGTTGATTATACTACTCTCTAGTTTCATGGTCCAGCCTTAGACTGGTGGACCGCTCTTTTATTAGCTAGTCAAGGCTTGCCTAAGCTGACTTGGTGCGAGTTTTCTCATAGATTCATAGAAAAGTTCCTTTCGCGTAGTGAGTGAGATGAAAAGTGTCGCCAGTTTAAATGAATTGGACTGGGTAGCCTGTCGATTTCAGAATATGAGATTGAATTCTCTAGGATGGCTAGATATGCACTAGAACTAGTCCATGAGCCTTCTGAGAAAGTTCGAAGACTTATTGATGACCTTTCTACTTGCTTGAGGTCTCAGACGGCTCGAGAGATTGAGGTCGGGACTTCATTTGATGTTGTTTTTGATATTGCTCGGAGGTATGAGGCATACCATAAGTTAAAGCAAGAAGAGCCAGAGCGCAAGAGCAAGAAATCATGTGACCCTAGTGGGCAACTATAGTGCCTCTTCTAGCAAGATAAGGGTTCTGATTATCATGGGAGGTCACCTGCCATGTCATCTCAGCTTGTGGTGCGTGATTCTCAGAGCGCGCCAGTAGTCTGTCAAGATCAGACCCAGTCTTCTCTTTATAGTTACCAGCAGTCTGTCCAACATCCATTTTTGGCCAAAAGGTATTATCATTGTCGTGAGCCTCGTCATCATAGGAGGAACTGTCTCTTATTTCGGCAGGACAACAGTCGTTCTTCTTCTCGCCCTCAGGCACTGCCCAGTTGCAGGGGATTTCATTTGAATCTCAATCATCAAGAGATATGCCTCCATCCGGCAGAAGTCGTGAGTGTGGTGGCAGTGGTTCTTCAGAAGGTGATTATCATGGTAGTGACTCAGCTCAGCTGTAGAGGCAGTTCTATTAACTGTCAGTCTGGTAGGATGCTAAGGCATCTGATGTAGTAGACCCAAGTATTTCTTCTTCTCTTATATGTGAGTAAGATTTGATTCTTCCGTTCGATCTGTAAATGGTTTGTTCTATGATGTTTCCGTGTTTTCTTTGGATACCGTTTCTATTAAGAATCGGTTGCAGTAGAGGGGTGAGCTTCTAGTATGATTTATTCGGGGAATTTTTGAGACCCCCATTTCCAGGGACAATCCTCCGCCTCAGGGCGTTCTTTTTTCCAGGAATCTGTCCCATTGATTTTGCACCTTCTAACATATCGACTTTCGAATTCTCCTCACGCTTTTTCCATCACGATTTTCTCTTCGAGAACACTGGCCTCGCCCTTTCCCATTTTCTAAATAAGGTAAGCTTTGAAAAGTAACACGCTCCCGGCAGGCAATTAATCCATAATATCATCCATCGTTGGCATTATTGGAAATAAATCACCGCCGTTCCATCAATGCAACTTTCCTTGCTTTGATTCCTAATATTTTTATCTAGGACTACCTCTATTTAAATCTTAAAAAAAAAAAAATTGCTCATCTTCTGGATGGAGTCTTTTTTCGTTGGTCAGCTCTAAACCAAGTGTTGTCCGTCTTCATGGCCTCAATAAGACTCAGTATTGTACTGGCCGAAACTACTAGTTTATTTGGTTTAAATGTAAGAGATTTGGGAGTGAGTGTCGCTATTGTCAGCTTGGCATCTTGTTGTGCTATCTTCTATTATTATGTCAAGTCTGGTAGGATGATGGGATCCTAGTTCGTTACCATCAGAAAGTGTAATCGTTTCTTCCGATACAAAGTGATTAGTAAGTAATATTCGATCTACGTGTCTTCCTTCAGTTCAAGATGCTTGTGAAGTCATGTTATTCTATGAGCTTGTCTCGGTTATAAAAGAGTTTTCTGGTAAATTGTCGGAGTTTCCTTTTTATTGGAAGGTTAAATTGGTATGGATGTTTTTTCATAAAGCATATTTAATGTCTATTTCTTGAATTGCAATTCTTCACCTAGCCAGACTCGGAAGTAGTCTAGCTCTGGTAGCTAAACAAATAAGAAGATGAGCTTCCTGAAGCTCTAATTATTTCTATTCTCAAGTCAATTGCCATCTCTTCTTCGTCTGGCACTAGCGAGCTTGGGCGGTTAGTAGCCGCTTTTGATATTCCCTGTGTTGAGCCAGAGTGCGTGTTAAGGTAGCCGGGTAAGCACATTATTATTTTTCAAGGATACTGAGGGTAATGAGAAGCGTCATTTGACCCCTAAGTTGATCCATCAGGCAATGGTGCTTATGGCAAAGGTATGGAGTTGTGAACTCGAGAGTTGCAGCTATTTGGCAACTCGAGAGGGTAATTTGGTAGCTCAGGTCTGAGCCGCATTCTATTTTTAGCTAAGTCTTCCTTAGTCCAGCAGGTTGTGCGAGGATAACTATTCATATTCAAATTAGTTGTATGATTTTTTTCTCTAAGTGGAGGAGTCTTCCTCCAATACCGAATGCTAATATTAAATCTCTGAGGCGTTGCTGAAGCGTAAGCTAATTCTTAGTTTCACCGACCTGTTCTATATCGCAAAAAATCAACGAGGTGATTCTTCGACAGAATCATGTTAATCCATTTGAGTTCTATGTATCCTTATTTCGAAAATGTATAACTCGCCTCTTGTGATCGATGAAGGGTCAGCTTAGTCAGACTAAGGTGGGCAACAGTGTTATGATATCCAGATATGTTTTATTCTAAAAGTTCGATGTGTGTGTTTTAATTCTGATTCAATAATCATGAGACAATATCTGTGGAATAGTTTATAAAAATCATGCAAGTTCTCTTGTTATATGTGTTAATTTTGCTTTAGACTTAAGCTCGTTCGAGGGCGAACGAGAGTCTAAGTGGAGGAGAATGAAACGACCTTAGGTAGTTATTTTGGAAGTTAGGACTCCGATTGACGTGTCGATAATTTTAAAATCTTCGTAAGGTCCATTAGGACATGTATGTAAAATTTTAATTAAATCGGACTTCGTTTGGTAGGTATCAGAAGAAGGTTTCAGTACCCGTTGTCGGTAAATTTTAAAAAGAGTTTTTCGAGCTCGATTTTGGCGAATGAACTCCGATTCAAAATCTGAAAGAGTCGTTAGGTTTGTATGATTATTTGTGACCTGTGTGAACTTTCGGAAGTGAATTTCGAGTTCGTTCGGATAGTTTCCATAAAAAATCAAAAAATTTATAATTTGAGCTTTTCCGTTTAATTCGCATCTTAAGTTTCGAGAATCCAATTTGAGATCCGCCTTAACGAGTACGTCACATAATTTTTGTATAACTTGTGTGCAAAATTTGGAATTATTTCGAATTTCGTAGAGTTTCGTTTATTATTTTTGTCACGAAACAAAAAAAAAACAAAAAAGGAAAAAAAAGAAAAGAGAAAAAATGAAATGAGAGGCGGTGGTGAACATTTCCAGCAAAACAAGAACAGAAATGAGAAACAAGAAACAGAAAGTAGAAAACATAAAGAGAGGAAGAAAAAGGGAAAGGAGAAGGAGGAAAAAAAAGTAGAATTTTACACCGAAACCTCCAGGTAATGATGTTAATTCATTATTTTAGTTTATTACGTGTGTTTGAATATATTTTAACGGTAGAAATTAGGATATTAGACATTTTTCTAATAAGTTAAATTGATAGTTTAAAGGGTAATTGGACCCCGATAATAGAATTGATTATATATTCGTACTCAGGGAGTTATGGGCAACTCATAAATATAATTTATTTAGGATTTGGTTATGTGATTTTGAACCCTGTATATAGGCCTGGACTGCGTATCGCGTATGTGAATAGTGTATCAGGTTCCTAAACGGATTGCCCTAAGACATAAGGAATGAAGCCTTTAGCCTTATTTAATATAGTTTTCTTCTTATTGAATAGAGCGGGATCGTTTGGTAGTGAATCCAAAGGACAAAACAGTTATTGAGTAGCAATGCTAGCTTTCGAACAAGGTAAGGGATTATTTCTTTGGAGGCCCCTTGCCAAGTGGATATTCTACCACATGTTCCTTACGTGTGCAGCTGCCGATAGGCGTACTCATTACGCCTTAGCTTTGGATTTACATTATATATTATATGTTATGTCCTGTTATTGGTATTGCATTGAGCATCTAAGCATTGTATTCTGGTTGTGAGCTTGACATATACTTCCCGGTAGTCGATGAGAGCCCCGCGCCGGTAAAGGGTTATTATTGCATCATATTGAGGGTAGGAGGATTCCGCTCCAGGAGCAGGAGGATTCCGCTCCTTGGATCATATTGAGGGTAGGAGGATTCCGCCCCAGGAGCAGGAGGACCATATTGAGGGTAGGAGGATTCCGCCCCAGGAGCAGGAGGATTCCACTCCTTGTACCATATTGAGGGCAGGAGGATCCGCCTCAAGAGCCGGAGGATTTCGCTCCTTGCATCATATTGAAGGTAGGAGGATTCTGCCCTAGGAGCAGGAGAATTATGCTCATTGCATCATATTGAGGGTAGGAGGATTCTGCCCTGGAGTAGGAGGATTCTGCTCCATTCATTTGGCACATGTGACCCCATTGTATAATACTGCATTCATTCTATTTCATTACACCAGTTGTTGTGCATTTTATGACTATTATGTCGTGTTTTCTGTATGCGGTATGTATACTATGTTGTGGATATATTTAAGATGCCTATATGTTTCTGGCTATCTTGTGTCCCTAGTTGGTTTATATGCTTTAGTTGTTTGCATTTTTGGTTTGTATTTGCTTAGCTCTTCTCCCTGCCTAGCTATCCTATTCTTTGAGATGGCTAGTCTGCCCCCACTTATTAAGTCCTTTTGACTCACCCTTGTTTGTTGTTTTTTTCTTGTCTATTTATTTCGTTTCGGCAGGTTCGCTCCAAGATTGAATTCGCCACGTTGTTAAGGAGTGAAGAAGACTTCAGCTGTCAAGGTGAGCCAGCTTTTATTCAGGATGGCCACCAGTCTTATGTTTATTATTATTTCAGTTTTATTTTGCTCCCTTCAGGAGATGTTTATACTTCATTTGAATTCTTAAATGTCTGTATGGATAGCCCTAAACCTAGTACATTAAGTAGTCAGCTGTAACGTTTTCTGTACAGCTTATGTATAGCTATGTTCATGTCTCTTTAGGTCTTATTTCTTATCTAAAAGTCGATTTTATGTTTATTTTTGTGAATTCAATTCAGGAGGGTTCGCCCGGTGGGTCTAGGAGAGGATGTCGGGTGCCCGTACGGCCTAGCTGAAACCCGGGTCGTGTCAATAATGGTGTTTGGAAAAGATATTTTAAGATAGAAGAAAGTATTTTCATGGGATATGGAAAGATTTGGCCAAAATATTTCATAAATCAAAATTTGTGTTGAAGGGCTAGGCATTTATTTAGGTGCTGGTCAAGTAGATTAGACTAATATCTAGTCTGACTGTAACAGGCCAAGCCCGCTAGTGATATTGTCCGTTTTGGGTCTAGGCTCGCACGGCTTTAAAATGCGTCACTAGGGTCTAAGGCTAGTTAACTTATATACCCAGCATCTCTCCTGTGTTATGTCGATGTGGCAAACTTAACCCTTAGCTGGGGTGTTACATACACCTCCCTAGGCAGACCCAAATGTGTAAAAACGAGCTAATATTTAACCCTAAAAGTGCTAAATAACTAGAAATAAAAAATATAAAAATAGATGAAAATGCAAATAACTATTAACTTAACACAAGTCCAACACTGTTTTAGAGAGGGTAATCGGGTAGCAGATTCCTTGGCTAAATGGAGTTCAAATGCTAATGGGATGACTTATTTTAATCTTACTAATTTGCCTAAGGAAGCAGTGGGGCCTTACAGATTAGATAAAGCTCAGATGCCCTCTTTCATACATAAAAGTATGAAGAATTCTTTTATATGGCTTGGGTGATTATATTTTCTATAGCTTCTAAGTTTTGCCCATTTAGATGTAAGATCTCCTGTATAAACCGTAAACAGATGGAATCTCACATGTAGGGAGCAATTTTTGTTCTGTTTGTAATGGACTATGTCCGCTATTTTATTCTATAAAGGGTGCTGCCACCTTTCGGCAGAATTTAAAATATAAAAAAAAAAAAAAAACTTAACTCAAGTAGAAATAAATGAGTTCAGCTAAAAATAATTAAGTACAAACAGCTAATACAGTAATTTACATAAATAGCCATAATCTGACATGTATTTACCACATAGTTTAAATGATGCAATAACCACAATTAAATATATATAATATATAAATAGAGGATAATACAAATAAATGCATATGCTATATTTTCTTCTAACAGTTAAATTACAGTTTTAAGTTAAATATAGCTAATTACTCAAAAAGAAAAGGACAAAATTGGGTGTCAACAATAACAACCTGGTTGAAGCTTTGGCAGCTAGATTTGGGGTGCTACTACGCTTTCAGTTTGGTTGGACTAACTACATTAAGCTGATGAATGTTTGCATTAACAAAAAGCTGAAGCATATAGTGGAAGAGACTAGGAAAATTCTGTTTCAAGTTAATGGCACCATATCACATTGCTTTCGAAAATCAAATCAAGTAACCTCTCGAAAATTAAATAGAGCCTCTCGAACATATAAAAGGCATTGAAAGTTAGTAAACTTATGGGGATTACATTCTTCCCCTCTTAAATGACGGTCATCATCGAATGTTGGATTTACCTGCTTACTAAACTGAAAGGGAGCTTACGTTACATTTAACATATATAGGTTGACACATCAAAATTTTACATGACTATCAATTGTCCACATACCTGAATTTCCAAACAAGCAAGGATACTTGGTCATCATAGTTTTGTTCTGCTTCTCAGATGGTAAGGGGTGTTACATGGGGTGAAATTGGAATTTCAAAAAGTCTCTGCCAAATATGACTTGATATTGTACTAAATATCCTTCTAAATTACAAGAATTGGACTACAAAAATCTTTGACTTATGAACTATTTTTTAAAATAATTTTAGATTTATTTAGATGCAAAAGTATTCGTATCACAGTGAATCTATCGTTTTCTCTAAGTAACATTTGAGCTAAAGTATACCTAAAATATAACCAAATTGTGTTCTTCTAGCCTTCATAACTTAGGTCAACCTGACTCTAGTTTTGTTTGCTAAGTTGCTAACTTACTATAATCATATAATATATAGCAATAGTCACGACTCCAGAGTATAATTTTCATTTTATGCTTTTTGCAGATAGTTACCCTTGCCTTTATTTTTCTACTTGAGACATACATGTAAATTTGAAACCAAATAATTATACGAGGACACTTCTCCATTAGACATATGGATTGTGTGTCCTAATTGTTGGTTTATTAATTATAATCAAATGAAGCTCAATCAGTTAAGGAGGAGGGGAGGAGGAAGAAGTGACAACATTTTTTAGAGAAATATCTGACTAAAAATAGGAAGGATATTAACTTTTTATACTCATCCAGTAGCTAGGTTTGTAAAACACATAAACAAACATATATATACGCCTGTATAGAGAGAGAGATATTTAATAACAATTGCACATTAAAGTTAACATAAAAATCTCAAAATTTATGTATTAGTAACAAGAAGTAGCAAATAATATGCCCAAACCAAAAACTCTTGAATATTTAGTTAAGCATAAGAAGGCGGTAATAAGAGATGCTTCTGACCTCTTTTTGTTTTTCTGCTCATAAGCACGAATGAAAAGAAGACACGCAGAATTCACATGCACTACACCAATCCTATACCATCAACAACAATAGCAGCCATCAATGTAGAATCAAGAACTTCCTTTTATCTATTAGGGAAAAAAATAGATATATATGCTGGTAAAGTTGGTCACACACAAACGATATCCTTCAAATATCAAGTACTATTGTTTACCAATTACCACCATAGAATCGTATATTTAATTATGAGACTCCACTGCACCCACTGAGATCTAAATCTGAATATTGTAAGTGGCATGCTATAGATCGAGTAAGTTTTGAATCCATTATGTGGTCATGTGTTATGCCCTAAACATATTGAGTAAGAGGGAGTTACAATTATTAATTCCGTACTAATAAGCTGTTCCAACAAAATATGAAGATCGAATTGCGACATCGGTTGTAGTAGAACTTATTGAGTTCCCCTGATAGAAAGTTCCTTCTTTGCTGCCTCTTCCTTAATCTCAAATTCCTTGAAGTAAGTGTATTTGATATATGACCTAGATAGTTAGGATACTCTTTCCTTATTTGACCAAGTTTTTATGTCTATTTCAACATTTTTATTCATCTCGCCTCATTTTAGGCATCACGGTAGACTAATTATCCCGTATATAATATATTCACTAATAATAAAAAGGATAGAGGGTCTCCCTTCATATGTGATTGGCATTGATCATCAGCATTTGAGTCATATATTACCGACTTAAAGAGTTCACATGTTAAAGAGTTAGGCTAGCACGTCGTCTCCTAGAATTACTCCAGCTACGAAAGAAACTAAGAATGGACAGAACACTTCATTCTCTTCTCAAACGTTTAAAGATAAATTTTTTACTCAAGTAATTTCAAAATACCTCTAACAAAATCCAACTAGTCTCCTCGCTCGGGGTCGGGCTTTGAAGTGGTCGGCCCATTATTTAGTGCACAGTAACAGGCAAAGAAAAGAAGGGTTTGTAATAGGGAGGTTTACGAAAATACTCATCAAAATCAAAATATTTACCCATCTCTATTCATAAGTTTCATATTTACCAGCACTACCTATAAACTATTTACATGTCCTACCCATCTAGACTTGTATTGTTTATGCAGTATACCTTAAAAGTATGCACCCATAAGGTATAAAAAAGGTATACATTAATAAATGGGTAGGTTGGGTAAATACTTTTAATTTTATGTGCAGTGTAATTTTTAATTGGTAGCTAACTAGCCAATGTACTAGGCTTAAGGCTATCCAGACAGACATCTAAGAATACAAATGAAGTATAAACATCTCTTGAAGGGAGTAAAATACAACGGAGATAATAAACATAAAATTGGTGGCAATCCTAAAAAAGCTGGCTCACCCTGACAGCTGAAGTCGTCTTTACTCCTCAACAACGTGGCAGACTCAACCCTGGAGCGAACCTGCCAAAACGAAATAAATAGATAAGGAACAATAAAAGGGTGAGTGTAAAGGACTCGGTAAATGGGGGTTGGTTAGCCACCTCAAAGAAGCAGATATGCTAGCCAGGGTGAAGAAAATAGATAACCAAATTCACCTTATTTCAACTATAAAAAGGCGAGCCAGATAATAACTACAAATACTTATGGAACCATAAACTCATAAACAACTAGGGACCTAAGATAGATAAAACATATAGGTCCCGAACATATCAACAATCAGAAATACATGACACATACACAAAATATTGCACTATAATCACACAATATACAGCAACTGGTGCAATGAAATGGAATGAATACAGTATGATGCAATGGGGTCACATGTGCCCGTAATCTCGTCCCAAAGTAGAATACTCCTACATTCGAGGGAATACAATATAATAACCAGTTGGAGCAGAATAACCCTACTCCTGAGGTGGAATACCCCTACACTTAATATAATATAAAGCTGAGGCAGAATACTCCTGCACTCAGTATATGACACAAGATTGGAATACTCCTGCTCCTGAGGCGGAATACTCATGTACCCGAAATAATATAAAGCTGAGGTGCAATACTCCTGGGCCTGGGGCGGGATACTCCTGCACCCAAGATAATATAGAGCTAAGGTGCAATAGTCCTGCACTCAGTATATGACATAAGAGCGGAATACTCCTGCTGATGGGGCAAAATACTCCTGCACCCGAGATAATATAAAGCTGAGGTAGAATACTCTTGCACCTAGTATATGACATAAGAGAGGAATACTCCTGCTCCTGGGGCAGAATACTCCTGCACCCGAGATAATATAAAGCTGAGGTGGATACTCCTGCACTCAGTATGATGCTATAATAACTCTTCACCGGCACGGGGCTGTCATTGACTACCGGGAAGTATATGTCAAGCTCACAACCAGAGTACAATGCTTATATGCTCAATGCAATACCAACAACAGGGCATAACATATAATATACAGTGTACATCCAAAACTAAGGTGTAATAAGTACGCCTATCGGCAGCTACACATTTAAGGAATACGTGGTAGAATATCCACAAGACCAAAGGCCACCAAAGAAATGGATATAATCACTTACCTCATTCAAAAGTTTGCACTGCTACTCAACAACTGTTTTTTCCTTTGGATTCACTGCCTAACGATCCCGCTATATTCAATAAGCAAAAAAATATATCAAATAAGGCTAAAGGCTTCATTCCTTACATCTTAGAAAAATCCAGTCAGGAACCCGACATCCAATTTGCATAGGAAATACGCAGTGCAGGCCTATGTACATGGTTTCACATAACCAAACTCTTAATAAATTATATTTATGGATTGCTTATAACTCACTGAGTTCGAATATATAATCAATTCAATTATCGGAGTCCAATTAACCCTTTACACTATCAATTTAATTACTTATTAGAACAATATCTAATATCCCGATTTCTACCGTTAAAATATATTCAAACACACGTAATAAAATAAAATAATGAATTAACATCATTACTTGGATGTTTCGAGGTAAAAATTCTATTTTTCCTTCTGATTTTGTTTTCCTTTATCTCTTTTCTGCCTTTTTTTCCTCCTTCTCTGTGTTATCTCTTTCTTTCTTGTTATTGTTCGTCTTGTGCTGGAAGCTTTTAACTTTTATCCCTTAGCCATTATCCACGGCCTCTCAATTAATTTCTTTTCCTTTTTTGTTCTTTTCTTCTTTTTTTGAAAATTTGTTGGTGCGACTAAAATTAAAACGGAGCCCCACAAAACTCGGAATAATCCCAACTTTTTTAAGAAATTTATACAAAATATATGTGACGTATTCGCTAAGACGGATCTCAAATCCGATTTCCGAAACTTGAGATATGAATTAAACGGAAACAAATTCAAATTATTAACTTTCGGCACTTTAGCGGAAACAATCCGAACGACCTCAGAATTCACTTCCGAAAGTTCACACAGGTCACAAATGACCATACAAACCTAACGACACTTTTGGATTTTGAATCGGAACTCATTCGCTAAAATCGAGCTCGAAAATCTCCAAACAAAAACTGAAACCTTCTTCAGATACCTACCAAACGAGGTCTGATTCAATTCAAACTTTGCAAACGAGTCCTAATGGACCTTACGGAGCTTTTAAGACTGTCGATACGATAATCGAAGTCCTAACTCGTTAAACGACTAGCTAAGGTCGTTTTATTCTCCTCCACTTAGACTCTCGTTCGTCCTCGAAGGAGCTTGAGTCTAAAAAAAAATTCACACAGATAACAAAAGAACTTTCACGACTTTCATAAACTACTCCACGGACATTATCTCATGATTATAGAATCAAAATTATAACACGCACACCGAACTCTTGGAATAAAATATATCTAGATAATATCATAACATCATTGCCCAGCTTAATCTGAATAAGCTGACCCTTCCTCGATCACGAGGGGAGAGTTCTACATTTTCGGAATAAAGATACATGGAACTCTGTATGGTTTAACATGATTCTACCAACGAATCACCTTTTCGATATACTGTTTGATATAGAATAGGTCGATGAAACTAAGAACGAGCTTACGCTTCAGCAAGGCCTTAGAGATTTAATATTACTATTCAGTATTGGAGGAAGACTCCTCCACTTAGAGCATAAACTCATACAACTTATTTTAATAGAAATAGTTATCCTCGCACAGTCTGCTGGACTAAGGAAGACTTAGCTAAAAATAGAACGCGGCTCAGACCTGAGCTATCAAATTACCCTCTCGAGTTGCCAAACAACTACAACTCTCGAGTTCACAACTCCATACCTTTGTCATAAGCACCACCGCCTGATGGATAAACTCAGGGGTCAAATGATGCTTCTCATTGCCCTTAGTAGTCTTAAAACACAACAATGTGCTCACTCGGTTACCTTGACACACACTCTGGCTCAACACAGAGAACACCAAAAGCGGCTACTAACCGCCCAAGGTCACTAGTTCCGGACAAAGAAGAGATGGCAATGGACCGAGGATATAAATAATTAGAGTTTTAGGAAGCTCATTTCTTATTTGCTTGGCTACCAGAGCTAGGCACTTCTGAGTCAGGCTAGCCAAAGAATCACAATTGAAGAATTAGATATTAAATGAGATTTATGGAACAACATCCATGCCAATTTAACCTTCCAATAAGAACGAAACTCCGAAAATTGTACCAGAAAATCCTTTTATAACTAACATAAGCTCATAGAATAACATGAATTTACTAGCGTCCCGAACCAAGAGGAGACAGGTGGATCGAATATTACTTACTAATCACTTTACACCGGAAGAAATAATGGCACTTTATGATGGAGATGAATAAGAATCCCATCATCTTACCAACACTGAATTCCGAAGAGAGAGGTAGACTGACTTGATATAACAACAGAAAGTGGCACAACAAGATGCCAAGCAGACAATACCGACACTCACTCCCAAATCTCTCACATTTAAACCAAATAAACTAGTAGGGTCTCACAAATGCTAGGAATAAATTATACCAGAAGCTCACCCCTCTACCGCAATCGATTCGTAATAGAAACGACGTCCAAGGAAACCATGAAAACATGATAAGACAAACCATTTCCAGATCAATCGGAAAAATAAAATCTTCCTCACATATAAGGGAAGAAAAAATCCCTGGGTCTACTACATCGGATGCCTCAGCAATCTGCTTCTGCGGCTGAGCTGAGTCGCTACCCTGATAATCACTTCCAGAAGAACTACTACCACCACGCTCTCGGTCCCTGCTGGATGGTGGCGTATCTCTGGATGACTGAACCCTAAATGAAATCCCCTGTTACTATGCAGGTGCCTGATGGCAGGAGAAAGGATGACTGCCTACTTGCCCGAGTAAGGGAAAACTCCTCAAAGGATAACAAGACTCACGACAATGATAACACATTTTCGCTGAAAATGGAAGCTGGACAGATTGTTGATAGCTATAAAGAGAAGACGGAGACTGATCTCGACGAATTACTGGCACACTTTATGAACTACGTGCCACAAGCTGACATAACCTTGCAAGTGATCTCCCACGATAATCAGAACCCTTACCTTCAGAAGAGGTACCATAATGCCTACAAGGGCCACGGGATCTCTTGCTCTCCCGCTCTGACTCTTCCTGCTCTAACTTATAGTATGCCTTATACCTCTGAGCAATATCAATAACAATATCAAATGAAGCCCTGACCTCAATCTCTCGAGCCATCTGGACCTCAAGGAAGGTAAAAGGTCATCACTAAATCTTTGAACCTTCTTAGAAGGCTCATGGACTAGATCTGAAGCATATCCAGTCATCCTAGAGAATTCATTCTCATATTCTGAAACCGACATGCTACTTTTTCCAATCAACTCAAACTGGCGACGCTTTTCATCTTGCTCGATGTGCGAAAGGATTTTTTCATGAATCCATAAGAAAATTGGCACCAAGTCAACTTAGGCAAACCATTCCTAGCTGATAAAAGAGCGGTCCGCCAATCCAAGGTTGGACCCTGGAACTGGAAACCAGTATAATATATACCATACTGCTCGACATGACCAAGAGCCTGAAGGATACGCTGACATCATTTTATTTTAGAAAAATACACGGGGTTATCTGATGCATGGCCTAAGAATATCGGAAGGTTCAATTGGATAAAATAATGTAGCCTCTTCGGGCACTCGGACCGAACTGTTACCTAGGCTAGCTAACCAGCCAGAAAAATTGGAGATACAACAAATGCTGCCTCTGGAACATAATTTACTTGGGCAATATCAGGAACTGGAATAGGAGCTCCCTAAGTCCGAACATCTGCATCTGCGGCGACCTGATGAGCTACCTAAGGAATAGCAGGTTCTTGCGGTATCTGTATCACCAAGATTCTCGTAAAAGCATCGTAGAGAGCCGAGGGAACTACAAAACCTTGCTCCCATTGCCCACCGCGAGCTGGCACAGCTGGGACATCCATAACTGGATCGTGAACACAATCCAAAACTCTCGGGGCTTCGTCAGCGCTGGCCTCAGGCTAGACTGCTTCGTCCTGAACTCCTATCCTATGATGATTTGTCACATAAGGGTTCAACATTACTATGAAGGAATTAAAAAAAAATTGCATCCCACAGGAAGACCGATGCACGATTAGAAAAGAAGAAAGAGAAACTTCCTAAATGCCATTATAGCCTCTCGCAAATGAGTACAGATGTCTATATACCCATCATCGAGACTCTATTAGGCATTGTCTTAGTCTGGATAGACTCTAAACAGGCCTCTTGTACCAACTGAAACGACCTGGATTTTCCGCTAGGCCGTGCGGGCACCCGACATCTTCCCCTAGACCCATCAGACAAACCCTTATGAATTGAATTCACAAAAATACGCATAAAATCAACATAGATAAGAAATATGACCTAAAGAGACACGAACATAATTATACATAGGCTGTACAGAAGAAGTTACAGCTGACTACCCAATGTACTAGGTTTAGGGCTATCCAGACATATATCTAAGAATACAAATGAAGTATGTACATCTCTTGAAGGAAGTAAAATACAACGGAGATAGTAAACATAAAATTGGTGGCCATCCTGAAAAAAGCTGGCTCACCCCGACAGTTGAAGTCGTCTTTGCTCCTCAATAACGTGGAAAACTCAATCCTGGAGCAAACCTGCCAAAATAAAATAAATAGATAAGAAACAATAAAAGAGTGAGTCGAAAGGACTCAGTAAATGTGGGCTGGCTAGCCACCTCAAAGAAGCAGATATGCTAGCAAGGGAGAAGAAAAACAGATAATCAAATTTACCTTATTTCAACTATAAAAAGGCCGAGCCACATAATAACTGAAAATACTTATGAAACCAAAAACTCATAAACAACTAGGGACCTAAGATAGACAGAACCTATAGGTATCCCGAACATATCAACAATCAGAAATACATGACACATATACAAAACATCGCACTATAATCATACAATACATAGTAACCAATGCAATGAAATGGAATGAATGCAGTATGATAAAATGGGGTCACATATGCCCAATCCCGTACCGAAGCAGATTACTCTTGCATTCGAGGGGAATACAATATAATAACCAACTGGAGCGGAATACTCCTGCTCCAGGGGAGGGATACTCCTGCACCCCGAGATAATATAGAGTTGAGGTGCAATACTCCTGCACTCAGTATATGACATAAGAGCGGAAAACTCCTGCTGATAGAGCGAAATACTCCTGCACCCGAGATAATATAAAGCTAAGGCAGAATACTCCTGCACCCAGTATATGACATAAGAGCGGAATACTCCTGCTCCTGCGGCGGAATACCCCTGCACCCGAGATAATATAAAGCTGAGGTGGAATATTCCTGCACTTAATATGCTGCAATAATAACCCTTCACCGGCGCGGGACTCTCATCAATTACCGGGAAGTATATGTCAAGCTCACAACCAGAGTACAATACTTATATTCTCAATGCAGTACCAACAACAGGGAATAACATATAATATACAATGTACATCCAAAACTAAGGCATAATAAGTATGCCTATCAGCAGCTATACAGGTAAGAAACACGTGGTAGAATATCCACAAGGCCAAAGGCCACCAAAGAAATGGATATAATCACCTAATTCGTTCAAAAGTTAGCATTGCTACACAACAACCACTTTGTCCTTTGGAGCCACTGCCAAATGATCCTGCTATATTCGAAAAGCAGAAAAATATATCAAATAAGGCTAAAGGCTTCATTCCTTACATCTCAGAACAATACGGTCAGGAACCCGACACCCGATTCGCATAGGCAATACGCTGTCCAGGCTTATGTACATGGTTCAAAATCATATAACGAAACTCTTAATAAATTATACTTATGTATTGCCCATAACTCCCTGAGTCCGAATATATAATCAATTCCATTATCGGAGTCCAATTAACCTTTTAACTGTCAATTTAACTTATTAGAATGATGTCTAATATCCCGATTTCTACCGTCAAAATATATTCAGACACACGTAGTACAATAAAATAATAAATTAACATCATTACCTGGATGTTTCGGGGTAAGAATTCGAGTTTTCCTTCTCCTTTTCCTTTCTTTTCTCTCTTTTCTGCCTTTTTTTCTTCCTCCTCTGCGTTATCTCTTTCTTTCTTGTTTCTATTCGTCTTGTGCTGGAAACTTTTGACTTTTATCCCTTTTCCATTAGCCACCGACTCTCAGTTAATTTCTTTTCCTTTTTTGTTGTTTTTTTTTTTTTTTTTTTTGAAAACTTGCTGATGCGACTAAAATTAAAATGGAACCCTACTTAACTCGGAATGATCCCAACTTTTATAAGAAAGTTATACAAAATTTATGTGACGTACTCGTTGAAACGGATCTCGAATTCGATTACAGAAACTTGAGATATGAATTAAACGGAAAGAAATCAAACTATTAACTTTCGGCACTTTATCTGAAACTATCCAAACGACCTCGGAATTCACTTCCAAAAGTTCACACAGGTCATAAATGACCATACGAACCTAACGACGCTTTCAGATTTTGAATCGGAGTTCATTCGTCAAAATCTTGCTCAAAACCCTCTTTTTAAGATTTACCGACAACGAAAACTGAAACCTTCTTCAGATACCTACCAAACGAGGTCTGATTCAATTCAAACTTTGCAAACTTATCCTAATGGACATTACAAAGTTTTTAAAATTATCGACATGATAATCAAAGTCCTAACTCCTTAAACGACTAGCTAAGGTCATTTCAGTTATATGGAAATCTTAGAATTTTAAGTCATTATCAACAAATAACTCATAAATCAAGAAGGTTAATCATTCTCAACAGTAGCAAAAATTGTGTTAAATTTTTAAACAAGAACTTTTTTTTTATACGTAGAAACTATATCAAGACTATCAAAACTAACTTTTATCTATCAAAATTATCAGGAGAAAATTGCCCAATTCACCAATGAAGTGTTTAAGTGAGCTTATCTCAACCTTCTACTTGCAATTATAACATAAAAGTCCAAACATGTGTCAAGTGTACATTTATGATAGTATCAGTTACGAAATGGAAAAATTGTCCCTAGTTAGTTTTGAATTGATGTGCCACGTCTTTCTTATTTTATGTAGGTTTAGGATTCTTGTGATAGATTTTGCATTTAGGAGTTAGTTATTTTAAAGTTTGTTACAGTTTTTATGATGAAGCTGAGTTCAAATAATTATTTAGAGTAATTCTTGAGTAATCTATATATTTATGTAAATCCCCTTAAATATGGATAACTAAGGAACAATTATTTTGCAAAGGTCTACAATGATAATAAGGTTAAATTACCTAACGCTAGTAGAAGTTTTAAATGAAATAAACTGATTCTAGCTTCCAAGTGCTCTCAAAGATGCATGTAATTTTTTTCTTTCTCTTTTTACCTGTTGATCAACAATGTAACGAGCTAGAACGTTCACTTTAATTTACAAGAGGTTATGCACGAAAGATTAAATCATAAGTTTTTATATGTTTTAAATTTTGAAGTTCACAACTTTAGGTGAAAATTGTGCAACTCACCGAAATAATTTGTAGCACAAGATTCAATATTATTTATCTAGATTATGGAATGGTTTAGTTCCATCTCTCGCACTAGTACATTATAAATGTATTGAACATGTGCAGATCAAGTAAAAAATAAGTGTTATTGTACTGATTTATAAAAGAAATCATCTACTTCACTAGGGGTACTTATACTTTTAATTTGACTATAACCATTATGAACACCGTACATAAATTGTTTACTGTTTTGATTTATTATGTGTGAGGTTTATTATGGATAAACAAGTGTGATGATTTAAAAATAATTGATATTGCACAAGTGTTGCACAGAGATTGCACATTCCAAATGAATTGAGATGATTTTAAAATAATTGATACCTTAACAGAGGAGGAAAAAGGATTAATCAATTTTACAATGAATTAATTACCTGCAAACTATTTAAATTTCTTTTTTTCTGCAATATGAGTTCTTAATTACCACATTCTTTATCTAAAGACATGCTTCTTTTCTTAAATAAGGTTTTTCCAAAGAGATGCTAGCTAATTTCTCATTTAAATCACTGCAGTGGTCTTTATAAAGAAGCTGCTTATTTTTTACCACAACCTTCTAATTTGCTACTAGCAATTAATAAATGAGTTCACTTTGATAAAATAAATAAATAAATAAATAAAGTTCACGTCAAAGTACATGCTACTTTCAGACGTTCGTATAATTAAACACTTGCAACTTAGGAAAAATTCTTTAGTTTAATCAACAGCCAAGCACAAAGTTTTAAAAAAAATACTTTTGGTGAAATTTATGTATAACTAAATAATTAGAAAGTGATTTAAGGGTCTTCATGAGAATTTGCTAGTCAACCGAATTGCAGTGGGTTGCACATGCTAATGTTAGAATATATATACTAATAATTATAAAGTTGTTGCAGTTAATTAGATTTTTTTTTTTTTGAAGAATTGTTTATTTATATATTTAATAAACATAATGAAGAATTATTTATTTAGATTCATTGTGTTGTCTGCGTTTTATAATCTATATAGTAGTTGATTTAATGTGTAAAGCCTAGCTTATACACGAAAGATTAAATATATTAGCGATTCTTATAAATAATACAGTAATGTTCACAATCTAAGATGGTAATTGGACAGACTATTGGTATGATTGTAGTACAAGATTATATGTAATTTATCTTGATTTTGGAAATGGTATAGTTTAAATTAAACTTCTTGTATTAGTGCGCTTGTGTGCATTGAACAGATCAAGTAGAGATAAGTGTTTACTGACTATATAAAACAAACTCTCTAGCTCATCAAAGGTATTTATATTCTTAATCTTGATATAGCTATTATTATTAGTGTATATTGTTCATTGTCTTAATTTTGTCAATAGGTGTGGTCTAGAATATTTTGGTCAAATAATTCCTCATAAGTTGGATAATGATAATATGCATTTGCGAAGTGTTATGAAAGCTTATAAGTTTATACGTGTAAAACTGGCTTGTGGATTTTGTATCCTCCACATGGAATAAGTTAACCAGAAGTCTAAAAGATTCATTTAGTCAATATCTAAAATTGTCAATAATTTAATACTCCATCCATCCCATTTTATCTGACACACTTTCCTTTTTGGTTAGTCCCAGAAAAAAATGATACATTTTTATATTTAGTAACAATTCAACTTTATGAGATAATTAGGATAGAGGGATTAATATTGATTGGTGTCCGTAATCATAACATGGGGAGTTAAATAAGTGACACGACCCGAATTTACGGATAGGCCGTGCAGGCACCCAACATCCTCCGGTAGACCTATTGGGCGAACCCTATCTACGTTAATCAACACAAAGTACAAAGTGAAACTCACAAAGAAACTCAAACATACATATATACATACATACATATATATATATACACATACATACATACATATATATATACATACATACATACATATATATATATATATATATATATATATATATATATATATATATATATATATATATATATATATATATATATATATGTATATGTATATGCTACTAATAAAGGAATGCAGCTTATTACCCAGTATACAAGGTTCAAATACGATCCGAATCAGACATATATGAGTACAAAAGATATATATATCTCCTAAAAAGAGAAAAAATATATCTAACAAAAGAAAGCTTGAACTGGTGGCCATCACCAACAAACGACTGGCTCAGCACTAATAATTGGATCGTCCACGCTCCTCAATCGTACGTCGAGCTGGGTCCTGGAGCAAAATATGTGAATAAAGAAAATAAGAACAGACAGGGAGTGACTTGAAAGGACTCAATAAGTGAGGGTCAGCTAGCTATACCTTGAACATCAAATAAGCTAGCTAAGGGATCAACAATCAACATCAATCAGAAACAGATAACCAATGCAAAAATAAGTTAATCCATACAGTCACATACAACCACACAAATAAGTTAATGCATACAGTCACATACAAACAGAAATAAAATGAAATGAAATGTAATGCAATAAGACCACATATTCCAAAAATCCCTTAGTATAGCGGAATCCTCCGACATCCGAGAGATACATAATCATATTAACTTGAGCGGAGCCCTCTTGCTCATAGGGCGGAATTTTTCTACCCGCAATATGATATCACGGCCCACAACAAGAAAATATAATATGAAAGTACATTTCAAGGTAGCGGCGTGGTAGGTACGCCCTTTCGGCAGCTACACATGTAAGGAACACGTGGGTATAACATCCAAACGGCCAAAGGCTGTAAAAGAAATAGATAATGTCACTTACCTCAAGTCTGGGACCAATTTCAGCAACTCAAAAATCTTTTTTTCCTTCCAAAGCCTCTCAAAACTATCTCTCTCATGCATGGAAGAATGACCGCGCACATAAGTGCTAATACGATGGATAACTAACAATAACGTAACTTTATTATAAAATTTCCAAATTGCCCTTAGTTCTGGCTTAGCTAAATATCTATAAAGTATATATTTTCAGACTTCCTATAGTCCTACGGTATCAATTATATCATTGGATTGCAATTCCAACTTCAGTTTATCATAAATTTTTAATTAAACAAGTTTAGGGTTTCAACCCAATTAAACTAAGCAAAAATTCATGAATTTCCTAGCCAAAAACTTTTAATTAATATCATACCTGATCGATTAGGATGAATTGGTATCGAAAAATCACCTCCTATCTAGTTTATTTCAAGGGAATTGGATAAAGATGAGTTGTGCCGGCTGATATTCAATACGTCTTTCCCACTCCTATTTTCTCATTGTTGTATTTACTTTATCGCTTACGTTTCTTTACCGTGCTTCTGCGTGTTTTGATTACATCATTTTGTATCAGAGCAAGGCTCGGGTTATGTTCTTACAAACTCCCTTTCCTTGTTCATCGTGTCTTTAGATTCATGTTCTTGTTGTTATTGTTCTAGTGAAAAAAAAATGAAAAATTGAAGTTCGTATTGTGAAACGAATTCCCCACCCATTGAAAAGTATTGGGGATTGATCTATATTTTTTTCCCATTGATTTGGTACCCTCATATCACGTTATGGTGATACGGATTGAATATTTGAAAATCAAAGTTTCCATTTTTGAAACCCTTGTTCTTGAGCTTGAAGACATTGATTCTTGAGTTTGATTGTTTGTTTGGACGTGAAATTCATCGGGGTTTGTTGAGAAACACATTATACAACTTTGGGTACCTTGGGAATTGAAAAACAAGCTGAATCGAGGTGATTCAAGTGGAAAGTTGAAGCTAAAAATTGGATTCTGGTTTAGCTGCAGCAAGCTGCACGATCGCGCAAGCCTGGGCGCGACCGCGTGCAACCGCTTTGGGAATTTCACTTACTCAATGCGAACGCGCAACATATAGCATGATAGCGAAGAGAAGAATTAATTTGGGATTTTCACTTGCTCTACGCGATCGCGACCTTCCTCATGCGACAGCGAAGAGCAACATTTTTCTAGAAAAACAGTTTCTTGAAAGATTTTTCGCAACAGCTTCCGGATAGTTTCCAATCATCAAAACTCCAATCATTTCATTAAATATGGTGAGTTTCTAGATCATAAAAAAAATTTCATCCAAATCCGAATCCTTTTCGTGCCAATTCGATTCGAGTCTTTCTTTTGTCACTTTCTTATTAGTTTTGTAACTTCTCTCTTTTAGTTTCGTTGCTTGTTTTCTTTGTCCATAGTTCATTTATGTGTCCTTATTCGTTTCTTTGATATCTTATAAACTCCATTCCGAACCTATACTTGGATGTGTTAGTTGTTGATCTTATCACTTTGATTCCTATAAAGGGGATAAGGCCATCTTTGAGTGGAAAAAAGCTTGAGTGGTGAGAACAATAGAGTGTGGTCATAAAAGCCAACGACCTTGAGTTTACACACGAGTAGAAAGAAAATTGAGTGTCATCTTTTGAGTGATACACGTGAGGGAGTGAACTTGTGAGGTCCTTTACTCTTATTTGTTACAACTATAACTTCGGATGATGATTGTGGATGGTATGGTTCGTGTGGAGATAATAGAGACTACGGTTCCTATGATGGTGATGACGGGTATTGTTATGATGATTCCGGAACTATGGTTTGTATGAGGATAAAGCGGGTCACAACGTTGATTATAAGGTTGATGAAGACTATGGGGCTTGTGAAGCTGAATGTGAAGATCCTTATGCTTCTAGTCAAGAATATGAAGATGGTGACACTTCAAGATACAATGTTCCTACTTACTCTTCTTGCGATGAATATGAACATGTTGATAGTGACATAGAGGGAATTGATGATGAAGTTAATTATACGCATTATTCATTTGCATCTTCTATTGGCGTTGCTAGTGGTGTATAAGGGAGTAGTAGAAGTCCTTCCATTAGTATGGGAGGAGGTGGTGCTTGTTCCATGGGAAAAGGGAGGCTTGCCTATCCTGCTTGTGCTAAAGGGGTTAATGCTCCTAACTCTCATGTGAAGGGTGGATTGAGAAGTGGTGTTGCTCTTGCTACCAAAGGCTTGTATTGTTCTAACAATACCGTGAGGAGTAGAAGTAGTAGGAGTGGTGCCATTGACTATGGGACCAAGACTGGGGAGAGAGTTCCTACTACACTCCTACCACTAGGAGGAGTTGTTATGGGTTCTATGGTGAGACTCCTTCCTCGACTTTCAACAACACTTTTAATGTTGGAAGAGTGACGGAAAGTGGAAGTTACACTAGCAATATTGCTAGTAGAGGAGGGATAAGAGAGACCCAAGTTCACTACTAGAAATCTGGGCTATGAAAACGGCTCAGTCTGCAACGGTTTTAAAACTGTTGCTATAGAACATATATAACAACGGTTATAACCGTTGTAATAGGGTCGCGAGACTAATAAAACACTCCAACAGTATAACTGTTGCTATAGTACTTAAACCGTTGCCATACATATTGCTGTAGCAACGGGTATTTTATCCGTTGCAATTGTGTTTCTATTTGGACGGGTTTTACAAAAATTTTATTTGTGGCAACGGTTATAAAATTCCCTCCATACTTTTTTGTTCTCCCGCCCCTCTTTATTATTTAGTATTTTATTTTTATTTTTTTATATCTAGGTATAAATACTAAAACCCAAAAAAAGTTAACCCTTTTCTAAACATTCAAGCACATCAGCTAACTACTCTTTCACTCAAAAAGGATTCCTCAAAAGAAATTTTCCATCTCCACCCCAAAATTTTTATCTAGCAGGAATTTTTTAATGTAGATTTAGGTTTTTTTTTTGTATCGATTGGTCCAGTTTCTGCTATTCATCCAAAGATCTAGGGTTTTTTGTGTTGATTGGTGAAGTTTGTTCCTCAAATTTTTCAATCCCTTTGGAAGCTCACTGAAGGTAAGAGCACCAATTTCACTTTCTTTACATGTTTTCTCAAAATAAGAAAGAATGGTTTTTTTGTGTGTTTCAGTAAATGATTTTTGTTTTATTTATTTGCTTAGTTATGTTGTTAATACCTCTATGTGGTAAGGAAAAGTTGATTTTTACTCATCTCTGAACAATGGGTGTGGCATAAGTTGCGTGTGATATTTTATGTTACTACCTTTGGAGCTATAATTGTGAAGAACACTAATGTAGTTGGTGTATCAGTATATTGAGAAACCTATCATAGCTACCTTGTAAATGAAGGGGCTAATATTTTATTAGTACTTGTTTTGGATTTGATTGAATTGGTGTATCATGATAATCAACTTGTAGTACTATGTCTGCTCGACCTTTCGTATAGTGATGTACTTCTGTACATCATTTGAGAATTTTAGCAAGTAGAAAATCTGGAATACCCTATGTTTAATCACTTTGGAAATGATGGATGTTCAAGTGGTATGAATGTTTGGATGAGTTCTTGTGAGACCACATTTTGGTGTAAAACTGAAAGTTATATACTCCTTGTACACAGGTCTATCCACATTTCATAAACAACATTTTTTCTATTCATGAGAAGAAGCATCTTAAGCCCTATCAAGAAAACAAAATGAAAGGAACATCTTAATGTAGTCTAATAGGAACTTATGTTGTCTTTTGGTTATGAGCAAATAAGCTTTTTAAAAAATTAGAAGCAGAATAAATTAGTTACAAGACAATATCATCCATGAGTCTCTTTTATGGACTCGAGGTTCTGTTTGGACAATCCAACAGACGAATCCAGTAAGCATAGATTCAAGAACAAATTCAAGACAACGGAGCTGTTATGACATTAATTATCTGACAAATATTTAAAGAAACAAACAATCTTATAACATTAATATATAGGACGAACCGAGCAAACATGATAATCATTTTCTTTTGGCTTAAACGTTGATCAACTGTCACTTAGCTAAACTTGGTAATCTGAATTTTTTTCTTTAGGTGATGGTATAATGTTTCACTTTCTTCTATAGAGATTCTCAATGTCTATTATCTTTGATCTCTTTCTATCCTCAGAGAATAGTGCATCTTGATTTTTTAATTATCTAGTTGGGCTCTGTGGTTTGAGATTAATGGTAATTTAATGTTCCTTATGAAATTTGGAAAGAGACATTAACTTCTCTCTGAAATTTATTAGCTATATTAGACTATATTTGGAACTCCAGCTTCTGTATTCTTATTCTACTTCAAAGAGATTTTATTCGGCACATTCTCTATAATTTTACTGTACGCCTCTTCTTACATAATTATGTTTTATGTGTTGAAAAAAAAACCTACACATGAATGGAGCAACATAACTTTTTTCAGTATAAAATATTTTCCTGTGTACAATTAATGATGCTACCTGACCAATGCATTATCCAATGAAATCTGTATCAAAGCCAATAATATGTGCTCTCATTTTTTCATTCAACAGGAAGCAATTAGAATTCTTAAGGTCCTGGAAGAGAAGCAAAACAGTAAAAAGGACACGGTTGGTTCACTTCTTATTTTATGTATTCTCTTATAATATTTTATATTTCACAAGTGTTAGTACCTTTATGCTAATTTCAATTTGTTGTTTTAGAAACTAAGGAAACTGTAGTAATAATAAAATCTATTTGCGGTAGATGTTCACATATGTCTTAAAGTTGATTTATTTACATGGTATGGATTAAGAAGTTGCAGATAGTATTATTTATATATACACTGGAACTTCAATTTTTTTCTTCGAAAATGACACAAAAGAGAACTTGTAAGTTCATTCTGTTTCTAAATACAGATTACTATTTAATTATCATTGAAAAGTATATGTGTCTCTTTTCTACATTTTTCCCATCTAAATGGCATTCATAACTTTTTATTTACTGAAAGATTTGATGTGAGATTCTGGAAAAATGACATATATTCATTAGAAATTCCTTTTCTTTTGTTTCTTTACTTAGCATGATGCATATCTTGGTGATTTTTTTGTCTCATAGGCTTTTCTAATGGATAGTGAAGATAAGCATTGGATGAGTCTTAGAAGAACTACGAAAGAGTATGAAATCGGAGTGAATTATTTTCTTAATAAGGCATTTGAACGAGCTTCCCAAGGGAATGAAATATTATGCCCTTGCAAAAAGTGCATCAATCGTTATTGGCATTATAGAAATGTGGTGGAAAATCACTTGATTGTTCAGGGTTTTGTTGATGGATACACCAAGTGGGTTTTTCATGGCGAAGGGTTTTCATCGACAAACACACCCCACCTGAATAATGATGATGAAGGTTCTAACATGAATGACGACATTCATGGATTACTTCATGATACATTTAGAAATGTAGAGACTGAACAAGACCATGAAGAAGGAGCGAGAGAGAGAGAGACTATCTGAAGATGCAAAGAGATTTTATAAATTATTAGAGGAAGGGAAACAAGAGCTATATTCGAGGTGTGAAAGTTTCACAAAATTGAGTTTCACTATTTGATTGTACTTGTTTAAATGCTTGCATGGGTTAAGTAATGTTGCTTTTTCAGACCTATTAGACTTGATAAAAGAGGCATTTCCATTTGCTCAAATACCGGAGTCTTTCAATAAGGCTAAAAACGTCATAAAAGATTTGGGTCTTGGTTATGAAAAGATAGATGCATGACCTAATGATTGTATGCTATTTTGGAAAGACAGCAAGAAGGCAGATAATTGCTCTGTATGTGGGGCTTCTAGATGGAAGGATGTTGTTAATGGCTCTACAAACGCACGCTCTAAAATCCCTATAAAAGTTTTAAGGTACTTTCACTTAAAGCCTAGGCTTCAGAGGATATTCATGTGCCCTGAAACAGCTAATGCAATGAGATGGCATGCTACAGAACGACCCAATGATGGGAATTTAAGACATCCTGTTGATGGGGAAGCTTGGAAGGACTTTGATTCTTTGCACCCAGATTTCTCTAGAGATCCTCGCAATGTTAGATTGGGTCTTTCAAGTGATGGTTTCAACCCATTTCGAACCATGAGCATCTCTCATAGCACGTGGTCTGTTATACTAATGAACTATAATTTAGCACTGTGGATTTGCATGAAGCCGGAGTATATAATGTTGTCAATGATCATTCCAGGTCCTTCATCTCCAGGAAATGATATAGATGTGTACCTGCAACCACTAATTGCTGAATTGAAAGAACTTTGGGAAAATGGTATAGAAACATATGATTCTGCAACCAAAGAAACATTTCAATTGCGTGCTGCTATTTTATGGACAGTAAGTGACTTTCCAGCATTAGCAATGCTTTCCGGATGGAGCACTAAGGGGCTATTGTCATGCCCTACTTGTAATTATGACACATGCTTTCAGTATCTCAAACATAGCCGTAAGATGTGTTACTTGGGTCATCGTAGATTTTTACCTCCTAATCATCCAATGAGAAAAGATAAAAAATCATTTGATGGTAAGGAAGAGCATAGACATGCGCCTGTTCCCTTATCAGGTGTAGACGTGTTTGAAGAGCTGCGTAACTTCAACAATGACTTTGGAAAGGGGAGGAAAAAAAAGGCGTCGGAATAATAAAGGTCCGTGGAAGAAAAGATCCATCTTCTTTGAATTGCCATATTGGGCAACTAAAAAGCTGAGGCACAATCTTGATGTAATGCACATACAGAAAAATATATTTGATAGTGTGCTTGGGACATTATTGGAGCTAGATAAAAAGTCAAAGGATCATGTAAATTCTCGCTATGACTTGCGGGAAATGGGGATACGAAAGGAGCTTCAACCGGTAGAAAATAATGATGGAACCGTTTCTTTGGCTAGAGCTTGTTTCTCCATGACACCACAAGAGAAAAAGTTGTTTTGCACTGTCTTGAAAAATGCAAAATTGCCAATAAGGTGTGGTTCAAATATTTCACGGCGTGTGCAAGTGAATGAGATGAAAATATCAGGGTACAAGAGTCATGATGTTCATGTTATGATGAATTACTTGCTTCAGATTGCTGTTAGAAAAGTGTTGCCCAAGAATGTTTCTTTAGCCTTAATTAGATTGGGCAATTTCTTTAGAGCGATTTATGGTAAGGTTATAAGGCGAAGAGATCTAGACAAAATACAGTCTGAAATAGAAGAATTAACATGTGAATTTGAAAAGATTATGCTTCCAACTTATTTTGATATAATGCCACATTTGTCTATTCATTTAGTAAATGAAATTAAGCTTGGTGGTCCGGCTCAGCTTCGTTGGATGTTCTCTATTGAGAGAGACTTGTGTATGGTCAAGGGGTTTGTTCATAATCGAACCCATCCAAAAGCATCAATAGCAGAGGGGTTCGTTGCGGAAGAGTGCTTGACTTTTTGCTCTAGATACCTACATGATGGGGTGAAAATAAGATTCGGTAGGTACCAAAATGAGGATGATGTGTGCCTTCAAAATATGTCACCTATATTCCCTAAGATCGGCCACCCAATAGGAATTGAGCTTAAAAAGAGAGGCAAGACTTTTCCCATGGATTCGCAGTTGCATAATGAAGCACATCGATATGTTTTGTTCAATACCGGAGATGAGAAGGTGGAGGAATTTATCAACTAAGATAAACTATACAATAATTATACATATATTTCTTTGGAATTTTATTTTTTAATGATAAAGTGTTCTAAATTTATTTTTAAAAGGTTGAATGCTTGAACTCGTAACTTTCATGTTTCCGGCAACGCTAGGCGATTCACCTCTCTCAATTCCTGAACCAAAGCTAATTCAACTACCTTCCCCCTCCTGTTTAGACATCTAGCAGCCAGAAAATTTGATTACTAAGAAATAAGAGATCCTTTAGCAAAAATAGCAATTGGATTGAGATGGATGGTTGTGCTTTCAGTCTTTTCCATGCCGAATAGACAACTGCCTAATCCGGCAACTGCTGGCTAGAAGGAGAAAACCGCTTTTGCCAATCAAAGGGAGCACAAGAATTTAATTGATAGTCGTACTAGATCAAATGCATGGGTAAGAGCAAGGAATCATTGTCAAGAATTTGGCAATTGGTTTAAAGAGAAAGTTGAAAATGTTGAAGTGCTGATGTCACGACCCAACTTAGGGCCGTGACGGATGACCAACACTAAGTGTCGATCATCACTAATCCTACTGATAATATGCTAACCATTATAACTGATAAACAGAATAAGCATAAACCTAGCTGATAAGGAGTATGCAATGCAAATAGCTGACAAGGCTAACATAAGCTGACATACATAACATACTGACTGCACCACACAGGGACATATCTACAGGCCTCTAAGAGTGATGAACTGAATATACAAAGGACGAGATAATGCCCCGCCATACCCAAGCTGGCTGACTGTACACATACCAAAAGATAAGTAACTCCTGGAGTAAGCGGAGTGACTCAGTAGCTGATAGATGGCCTACTAACATGGTCCAAGCATTGATCTATCTGCACCTGCGCGGCATGAAACGCAGCGCCCCAGAAAAGGGCGTGAGTACGATATGTACCAAGTATGTAAGGCATGAGCATATAATATGTCATAACTGAATGAAACTGTAGGCTGGAATATAAATATGTAAACATGAGCTGGAGCATAGCAATATAGCTGGAAATCTGAAGAACGTACTAAACATGATATGAATATAAGCTGAAGTCTAGCTGGATCTGAACCTGAAGACTGAGCTGAACTATACTGATAAATAACTGTAATATGACTGATAGCTGGTTACTAGAAACTGGAACTGATAACTGTCAACTGATACTGACGCTAAGAACTGGTGGCTGATAACTGAGAACTGATAACTGTCAACTGATACTGACGCTAAGAACTGGTGGCTGATAACTGATACCGAGCTAAAGCTGAACTGTTATCTGAACTGGTACCTGTCTGGTGTTATGGGCTATATCCCCCCAGATCAGGTAACTGAACATCTGAACTAGTACCTGTCTGGCGTTATGGGCTGTATCCCCCCAAATCAGGTAACTGAAAACCGGAACTAGCCTCATGTATAATCATGCAGTGCATATTGTGGCTATATACGCATATATAACAAACCTGGTGGGTGTTATGGGCTATATCCCCCCCAGCCAGTAATATCTAGTCTCTCTGGTCAGAGTGTGTGAATGACACCCGGTCACACTAGGTGTTTCAACTCCCGCCTGAACCAGAGGGGCTGTATCCCCCAGACGGGTAGTATCACACGCGACCGGACTGTGTGTCCAATGTCCAGCCTCTATGGGGGACTCCAAATCATACATAACATGATCACAATATAAGCATAAGCATGTATGAGGCATAACACATGTGGCGACAATATATATGGACTCAAAGGAATGATAAGAAAACTCTGGATGGAATGGTAGACACAACCTGAAACTTAGAATTTGTCTAACTCTTTGATTTTTATAAAAATTTCGGCAGAGTTTCCACTGAAACTGGATGATACGCAAAAACAGAACCAGCACTATACTATACACGGGAATGGATACCCGGATAAACTGATAACATAAACAAATTAACTGGATAACAAGATGAGAGTGGCGTAACAATTCCACAGATGTACAGAATTTCTAGACAGTACCAGCGTCCTGTATTGCATCATAGTTTTGAGGGTGCAGATAAAAGTTATAGACCTCATGGTCTTCATGAAAGATGTAGATATATGTATTAGGATTCTGGAGATTCTTAAATCATCTTAATATCAATTTTGTATAAGGAGTTATGATCAATATACTAACAACTGTCCAAAGTTCAAAACAATTTTCCAGATTTTGAAACATTTTGCCTTTCTGATTTGGACGTCTTTCACCTTGGATTTTAGTACCAAATTAAGTATATACAAGGTTTCCTTGGTACCATACAAGTTTCTCACAAGAAAAACTAAGTTTAAAACTAATAAAAGCTTCAAAATCTAAAAGATACATGCCTTGCCAAAAGAAAGGTTTAGCCTTACATACCTTTGATGTTTCTAGCTTCTAAACTTCGTTTCCTTTGAATTCCACACCTTCTAAAGCTTAAACAAGCTATAAAATAGAATTTAGATACTTTACTTAGCTATGAAGTAATTCTAAAACTCAAACTATAGACGAAATTGAAGGTAGCATAATGATACCCTAATCGCGTAGAGCGTTTTGACGCAATCCATCTTCCGTTTCGAGTCAAGATTGATGTTGTTTCTTCAAAATCAAAAAATATGGATTAAAACTGAAGTAAGGTCTGTTTAAGTCGTGGTTTTACTGGAAATGTCGAGAGAGAGAGAGAAATTTCTCTTTTATAATAAAAACATTTCATTTCTAGCCCTCTTTTGCGCTTATGTCTCTTTTTCTGGTCTGACTTCTGACGCTCATATCTTTTTATCTATAAGTTATATGAGCAAACCGTTAAAAGTGTTGGAAACTACACTCCAAGACCTTCAATTTGGTATATGATATGTCCCCAAAAGACTTCATATAATACATGAAATTAATTGCTGAAAAAGCTCCGTTACAAGGCAATTCCTTAGTCGGTTTTTCCGCAACTTAAATCTGATTTTTCCCAAACTTTATATTCAACATATAAACATCATATATGGTCATATTATTACTTTAAACTCACTTAAATCATTCTTAACATGATATTATAATGATATACGTCAATTTAGACGTACGGGGTGTAACAATATTCCCCCGTTAGGAACATTCGTCCTCGAATGTTAAATGAAGTATGTAGAAGCATTAAGCAATGATCTGTTACATACTCGAAGTAATGAAGAGATGTGTATATTTGGCCCTCATGTCATTTTCAGCTTCCGAAGTTATTTCTTCTATATTATTGCTTTGATATAGCATCTTAACTAAAGGAATGTCTTTCGTCCTTACTCGACGAATCTGCCTCTTTAAATTGCAACTGGCACCTCCTTATTAGTCAACTGCTCTGTGATCTGTACATCCTCTACTGGTACAACTCCAGAAGGATCTCTGACACATTTTCTGAGCATAGAATACCGGATGTACCTCCTGAAGGTCTGCTTGAAGGTCTAACTCGTAGGCTACACGCCCAACTCGCCTGATAATCTGATATGGACTAATAAATCTAGGGCTAAGCTTTCCCTTCTTTTCAAAGCTCATAACGCTTTTCATAGGTGATACTGTCAGGAATACCTAATCGCCAATATGAAATTCTAAATCTCAATGTCGATTATCTGCATAGGACTTCTGTCTGCTCTGCACTGCTAATAATATTTCCCTGATCAACTTGACTTTATCAATTTCTTGTTGAATTAAGTCTGGACCTATCAATTGAGACTCGCCAACCTTGAACCATCATATAGAAAACCTGCATTTGTGCCCATACAAAGCTTCATATGGCGCCATATATATGCTAGAATGATAGCTTTTATTATATGAAAACTCTATCAACAGTAGATGATCACTCCAGCTGCCACCAAAATCTAATACGTAAGCTCTAAGCATATCGTCTAATATCTGAATGGTCTGCTCAGCCTGTCCATCTATCTGGGGATGAAATTTTATGCTCGGATTCACATGTGTCCCTAAACCTGTCTGGAACGATCACTAGAAATTAGCTGTAAACTGTGCGCCCCTGTCTGAAATGATAGATACTGGAATACCATGTAGGCGCACTATCTCTCTAATATAAAGTCTAGCATAATCCTCCGCTGTATATGTAGTTCTAACAGGCAAGAAATGAGCTGATTTAGTAAGCCTGTCAACTATAACCCAAATAGAGTCATACTTGCTCCGCGTACGAGGCAAGCCTGTAATGAAGTCCATATTCACTGCTTCCCATTTCCATGATGGAATCTCGATTTCCTGTAACAAGCCACTAGGTTTTTTTTTTTTTTTTTTTTTTTTTTTGCTCGATTTTAACCTACTGGCAGTTAGCACACTGAGCCACAAATTCTGCTATGTCACGCTTCATTTCGTCTCAACAATAAATCTGCTTAAGATCATGGTAAATCTTAGTCGAATTAGGATGAACAGTGTATCTGGAATAATGTGCATCTGTCATAATCTGTCCACATAAATCTGCAACATCAGGAACACAAAGTCTATCTTTATATATAAGAACCCCATCACTAGTAACCTATATAATAATTTTGGTTTTCTTCTGGCTATTTGTCTGTATTAAACTAGAACTGAATCCTCATACTGACGTTGTTTTACTTCTGTAACTAGGCAAGTAGTGGTTGCGTTCTGAACTGTAACTCTTGCGTCCTCTGAATGTATTAATCTGACATCCATGCTGGCCAACTGGTAGAGTGTATGAGCTAACTTTATTTTCTCTGGTTGTAAATAAGATAGACTACCCATAGGCTTGCGACTAAGGGAATCAGCAACAACGTTCGCTTTACCCGGATGATAAAGAATGTCCATGTCATAGTCCTTCAGCAACTCTAGCCACCGCCTCTATCATAGGGTTAGCTCCTTTTGCTTAAATATGTACTGGAGGCTCTTGTGATCCGTATAAATATCAACATGAACACCGTAAAAATAATGTCTCCAAATCTTCAATGCATGAATGACTGCTGAAAGCTCAAGATCATGGATGAGGTAGTCCTGATCGTGCTTTTACAGCTGCCTAGAAGCATAAGCAATTACTCTTCCATGCTGCATCAAACACAACGAAGACCAATTCGATAAGCATCACAGTAAATGACATAGCCCTCAGATCCCTCTGGAAGTGTAAGTACTGGAGCTGTTATCAACCTGTTCTTTAGTTCTTGGAAGCTGTGCTCGCAAGAATCAGACCACTCAAATTTAGCTGATTTCTTTGTCAATTTGTTCAGTGGAGCTGCAATGGAGGAAAAACCCTCTATAAACTTTCTGTAATAACCTGCCAAACCCAGAAAACTACGTACTTCAGTTGGCGTCGTAGGCATGGGCCAATTCTTCACAGCCTAGATCTTCTGGTCATCTATTTTAATTCTTTCTGCTGAAACTATGTGGCCAAGAAATGCCACTGAATCTATCTAGAATTTACACTTTTGAGAACTTAGCATATAATTGTTGGTCCCGATGAGTACCCAATACTGTGCGTAGGTGCTCCGGATGCTCTAATTCAGACTTTGAATAGATGAGAATATCATCAATAAATATAATCACAAATAAATCTAAATAAGGCCTGAATACGCTGTCCATTAGATCCATAAATACTGCAAAGGCATTAGTGAGTCCAAACAACATCACTAAAAACTCATAATGGCCATTCCTAGTCGTGAATGCAGTCTTAGGTATATCAGATTTTCTAACTCTAGCCTGATGGTAGCCTGATCGCAAATCTATATTCGAGAAGCACTTGGCACCCTGGAGCTTGTCAAACTAGACATCAATCCTGGGCAGAGAGTATTTATTCTTAATAATGACTTTATTCAGCTGTCTGTAATCTATGCACATGCGTAGAGAGCCATCTTTCTTTTTTTTACAAATAGCATCAAGGCTCCCCACGGGGAAATGCTGGGTCTGATGAGGCCTTTATCTAACAAATCCTTCAATTACTCCTTAAATTCTTTCTGTTATACAGGTGCCATCCTGAAGAACATGCCCCTGATGGCGTGCTGATGCTGAGCAAGCAACTGGTGATCTAGCTGGCTGGGCTGTACAACTGCCACCCCTAGGCGGGCAACCTTTCATGAAATAGTTGCCACGCGACAAATATAACAAGTATCAACTCCTAACTGACATGGACCCAAGTGGCGTCTACCACAATCCGAACATCTGGGATATGTCTGACTGGCCGGTATAGAAGTACCACGACACTTCAATCTTGAAGTCAGTGATGTGTGACTAGATCTGGACTGAGGAGGTCTATCAGATCTCAGGCCACGGGACTCTTGAGGTATACTAGCTGGTGGCTGTGTAACACTCTGCTACCTACTCGCTCCGGATGTCTCTATAAACGAACCAGAAAATCTGTCCCTCTTGTCTAGCACTTTATCCCTGTCGGCTCTCTATTTCTGCTTCCTCTCCTCAAGTAACAAAGCAAATGCCTGAATGTTATGTTCATACATGACTGCATAGCAACTGTCATACGCTCGTTCACTAGGTGTGGAGCTAGTCCTACTATATACCTGTGAATTCTATCCTCCATACTCACTACCACCGTAGGGGCAAACCATGCTAAAGAACTAAAGCAATAATTATACTCTTCTACACTCAAACTTCCCTGTCTCAAGGTCAGGAACTGATTAGCACGGGCTCCCTATGTCTCTATAGGCATATATTGATAAAGGAAGGTATCTGAGAATTCCTTCCAAGTCGTGGGAGTAGCATCAGGCCGTCTAGATAGCTCCCATGTCTGGTACCACCCTGCTGCTAGGTCATGCAATCTGAATGCAGCCAACTCTACTAACTCTGTGTCTGACACGTGCATAACCCTCAACACTCTAGCTATCCTCAATAGAAAATCCTGAGGGTCTACGGGATCCGGTAAAGACTGTAGGCTCTAGCCTGATAAAATCATTGATCCTGGATCCAACATCTCCCTGGGCATCTACACTGTGTTGTCTAGTCTGAGCAACTACAACACTAGTCGATAATCTGATGGCATCCCTCATTTCCTGCCCCTGACTATCAGGCTAAGAAGGTGGAGGTATAGTAGCTGCAGTACCTCTAATATCACCCTGAACTGATAGGATTTGTGAGGCCTCGGATGGAGCCTCAGGTCTGGACTCCTCACTCTCATCCACCTTAGGTGGCACTCTACTAATACCCTGGCCGGCAATAACCTTGCCCTTCTGGGCAGCTGTTAATTTCTTTGGCGGCATCGCTATGCTGAAATTACTATTGTTAGAGGGCTGAATTTTATAATCATGGCTCTATCGCACGATCTAGAGAAGAAAGAAAGACAACTGTCCTGAATTGCCTTGTAGCCTCCTGTTCAAAAGTATGGCGCGCAACATACTCCTAAACAAGACTCTACTAGACACGGCCTGTAGACACCCTAGGACTGAACTGCTCTGATACCACTTTTGTCACGACCCAACTTAGGGCCGTGACGGATGACCAACACTAAGTGTCGATCATCACTAATCCTACTGATAATATGCTAACCATTATAACTGATAAACAGAATAAGCATAAACCTAGCTGATAAGGAGTATGCAATGCAAATAGCTAACAAGGCTAACATAAGCTGACATACATAACATACTGACTGCACCACACAGGGACATATCTACAGGCCTCTAAGAGTGATGAACTGAATATACAAAGGACGAGATAAGGCCCCGCCATACCCAAGCTGGCTGACTGTACACATACCAAAAGATAAGTAACTCCTGGAGTAAGCGGAGTGACTCAGTAGCTGATAGATGGCCTACTAACATGGTCCAAGCATTGATCTATCTGCACCTGCGCGGCATGAAACGCAGCGCCCCAGAAAAGGGCGTGAGTACGATATGTACCAAGTATGTAAGGCATGAGCATATAATATGTCATAACTGAATGAAACTGTAGGCTGGAATATAAATATGTAAACATGAGCTGGAGCATAGCAATATAGCTGGAAATCTGAAGAACGTACTAAACATGATATGAATATAAGCTGAAGTCTAGCTGGATCTGAACCTGAAGACTGAGCTGAACTATACTGATAAATAACTGTAATATGACTGATAGCTGGTTACTAGAAACTGGAACTGATAACTGTCAACTGATACTGACGCTAAGAACTGGTGGCTGATAACTGAGAACTGATAACTGTCAACTGATACTGACGCTAAGAACTGGTGGCTGATAACTGATACCGAGCTAAAGCTGAACTGTTATCTGAACTGGTACCTGTCTGGTGTTATGGGCTATATCCCCCCAAATCAGGTAACTGAACATCTGAACTAGTACCTGTCTGGCGTTATGGGCTGTATCCCCCCAAATCAGGTAACTGAAAACCGGAACTAGCCTCATGTATAATCATGCAGTGCATATTGTGGCTATATACGCATATATAACAAACCTGGTGGGTGTTATGGGCTATATCCCTCCCAGCCAGTAATATCTAGTCTCTCTGGTCAGAGTGTGTGAATGACACCCGGCCACACTAGGTGTTTCAACTCCCGCCTGAACCAGAGGGGCTGTATCCCCCAGACGGGTAGTATCACACGCGACCGGACTGTGTGTCCAATGTCCAGCCTCTATGGGGGACTCCAAATCATACATAACATGATCACAATATAAGCATAAGCATGTATGAGGCATAACACATGTGGCGACAATATATATGGACTCAAAGGAATGATAAGAAAACTCTGGATGGAATGGTAGACACAACCTGAAACTTAGAATTTGTCTAACTCTTTGATTTTTATAAAAATTTCGGCAGAGTTTCCACTGAAACTGGATGATACGCAAAAAAAGAACCAGCACTATACTATACACGGGAATGGATACCCGGATAAACTGATAACATAAACAAATTAACTGGATAACAAGATGAGAGTGGCGTAACAATTCCACAGATGTACAGAATTTCTAGACAGTACCAGCGTCCTGTATTGCATCATAGTTTTGAGGGTGCAGATAAAAGTTATAGACCTCATGGTCTTCATGAAAGATGTAGATATATGTATTAGGATTCTGGAGATTCTTAAATCATCTTAATATCAATTTTGTATAAGGAGTTATGATCAATATACTAACAACTGTCCAAAGTTCAAAACAATTTTCCAGATTTTGAAACATTTTGCCTTTCTGATTTGGACGTCTTTCACCTTGGATTTTAGTACCAAATTAAGTATATACAAGGTTTCCTTGGTACCATACAAGTTTCTCACAAGAAAAACTAAGTTTAAAACTAATAAAAGCTTCAAAATCTAAAAGATACATGCCTTGCCAAAAGAAAGGTTTAGCCTTACATACCTTTGATGTTTCTAGCTTCTAAACTTCGTTTCCTTTGAATTCCACACCTTCTAAAGCTTAAACAAGCTATAAAATAGAATTTAGATACTTTACTTAGCTATGAAGTAATTCTAAAACTCAAACTATAGACGAAATTGAAGGTAGCATAATGATACCCTAATCGCGTAGAGCGTTTTGACGCAATCCATCTTCCGTTTCGAGTCAAGATTGATGTTGTTTCTTCAAAATCAAAAAATATGGATTAAAACTGAAGTAAGGTCTGTTTAAGTCGTGGTTTTACTGGAAATGTCGAGAGAGAGAGAGAAATTTCTCTTTTATAATAAAAACATTTCATTTCTAGCCCTCTTTTGCGCTTATGTCTCTTTTTCTGGTCTGACTTCTGACGCTCATATCTTTTTATCTATAAGTTATAAGAGCAAACCGTTAAAAGTGTTGGAAACTACACTCCAAGACCTTCAATTTGGTATATGATATGTCCCCAAAAGACTTCATATAATACATGAAATTAATTGCTGAAAAAGCTCCGTTACAAGGCAATTCCTTAGTCGGTTTTTCCGCAACTTAAATCTGATTTTTCCCAAACTTTATATTCAACATATAAACATCATATATGGCCATATTATTACTTTAAACTCACTTAAATCATTCTTAACATGATATTATAATGATATACGTCAATTTAAACGTACGGGGTGTAACAGCTGATTATTTACGATGGCTAGGTAAAGGGCCTAATATGGTGGCCAAATGATATACGGCCTATTTCATTAATGGATATCGATTTCATACGGTAAAACGAGATTCACAAGTGTTAGTACCTTTATGCTAATTTCAATTTGTTGTTTTAGAAACTAAGGAAACTGTAGTAATAATAAAATCTATTTGCGGTAGATGTTCACATATGTCTTAAAGTTGATTTATTTACATGGTATGGATTAAGAAGTTGCAGATAGTATTATTTATATATACACTGGAACTTCAATTTTTTTCTTCGAAAATGACACAAAAGAGAACTTGTAAGTTTATTCTGTTTCTGAATACAGATTACTATTTAATTATCATTGAAAAGTATATGTGTCTCTTTTCTACATTTTTCCCATCTAAATGGCATTCATAACTTTTTATTTACTGAAAGATTTGATGTGAGATTCTGGAAAAATGACATATATTCATTAGAAATTCCTTTTCTTTTGTTTCTTTACTTAGCATGATGCATATCTTGGTGATTTTTTTGTCTCATAGGCTTTTCTAATGGATAGTGAAGATAAGCATTGGATGAGTCTTAGAAGAACTACGAAAGAGTATGAAATCGGAGTGAATTATTTTCTTAATAAGGCATTTGAACGAGCTTCCCAAGGGAATGAAATATTATGCCCTTGCAAAAAGTGCATCAATCGTTATTGGCATTATAGAAATGTGGTGGAAAATCACTTGATTGTTCAGGGTTTTGTTGATGGATACACCAAGTGGGTTTTTCATGGCGAAGGGTTTTCATCGACAAACACACCCCACCTGAATAATGATGATGAAGGTTCTAACATGAATGACGACATTCATGGATTACTTCATGATACATTTAGAAATTTAGAGACTGAACAAGACCATGAAGAAGGAGCGAGAGAGAGAGACTATCTGAAGATGCAAAGAGATTTTATAAATTATTAGAGGAAGGGAAACAAGAGCTATATTCGAGGTGTGAAAGTTTCACAAAATTGAGTTTCACTATTTGATTGTACTTGTTTAAATGCTTGCATGGGTTAAGTAATGTTGCTTTTTCAGACCTATTAGACTTGATAAAAGAGGCATTTCCATTTGCTCAAATACCGGAGTCTTTCAATAAGGCTAAAAACGTCATAAAAGATTTGGGTCTTGGTTATGAAAAGATAGATGCATGCCCTAATGATTGTATGCTATTTTGGAAAGACAGCAAGAAGGCAGATAATTGCTCTGTATGTGGGGCTTCTAGATGGAAGGATGTATAGATAATGGACGTTAGCTAAAATACTACGTTAAAGACTTATCCAATAAAGGTAGCAGTCAACTAAGAATAGAATTTTTAGATGTTTGTACTGGAATTTGAAGTTTCAATACTACAAAACTTCTATTGGTTGTCCAATACCAATATTTCAGAATTTACACTAATCATATCGGTATTTCATCCCAACCCAACTAGATCTCTAATCTCTCGGACGTCACTAAAACATAGTCCTAAACTAATCATGTATATCTGATGAAGCTTAAACCCAAATTGTTCTGCACCTGAACCAAAATTATGTTTGCGAATGTTGTTTATTTATTGTCATAATTGATTAATCATCGAAACACATTAACAACTAACATTATACTCTATTTTATAGTAGTAACTTGTATATAGTAAAGTTATACCCAAATTATTTTTTGATTACTTTAAAATTAATTTTGGTTAAGTGATATCTTTTCTTCTTGCTTTTCATTAAACGATGAAAACATGAATAATCTAATTAATTCAATGTTGATTAAATAAAACAAACCATTTCATATCTTACACAGACATTTAAAGAAAATAAAATATATTACTGTAAGCTATAATATACGAAATCTAATTTTGAGAAACTTAGATCTTTTTTGACACAAGATGATTTTGTAGAATCTGATTTATGATCTCTATTAACAAAATGTTGCACACTTTCGTATAGCTTTGATGGTTTTTAACTCAATCGTCAATATATTTATACAACTCAATTTTATATATTGTTCTTTCTTCATATTATTGTTACTTTTTTGTACTTAAAACTACATATTGTTTGACTAAAAAATTATTTCTCACCAAAAGAAAAATACAAAAGTTTGATTTCCAATCAAAACCTTCATTTTATTCCTATAGTTAGTTAATCTATCCGTGAATAATATTCAATCAAAACATTCATTATAAATCCCTTTGTATTAGTTTACTTAATCTATTCGAGAAGCATTTTTGTGTAAATACTAAAAACAAATTTAATGGTTCGTCAATTTCTTCAAAAACTGTTATATATGAGTGTCAAATTATGAAAAGTGAATTTACTCTATAATTAGTATTATTTAAATAGTTAAACACTTGAACTATTATTATGAAGGACTTCTTTTTTTACTTCACTCAATTTAAATGCAAAATGCATCATCAGCAACCTTGTTCGGTAGCTCCTGAGTACTTAACGATATCAAAGGAAAATATTTTGCAAACTAAGATGGATTATTTGAATGGCATATTAACCATCATCTGTACTTGTCATTGCTTGTTCATTCCTTATTATTATATTATTTAAAATTAATTTATTTAGCGAATTTTTTGAAGCTCTATCAGTTAATACTTTTTTTCACATGCATTACCTATTTTGGTATTCATATAATTATTGATTTAGTTAGTAAAACACACGAGGTTCTGTGGAAAGGAAAATATTATGCTTTTTTTCTTAACTTGAATTGACAAAAAACACCATTCACAGTTTCTTTATATATCGTAGTATCAAATGACCATAGAGCTGATGGATGCTCTTCATAAAAAAATTCATTCTGATAAACATTGAATAAGCAAAGGTTGAGCTGATATGAACATTATATGTCAAAAGAGATGACAAAAAATTGAATTGAAAGCAAGAAGTGAGAAAAGAACGAAGGACAAAGAACGAAAAGTACGTAGCCATTGAGCTTCTACTGTTGTAAACATGGACAATGGCTGAAGGAAATCTTATCCCACACCGCTAGGCGCAGGCAAAAGTTTTCACATTATAATAGGGAGTGCATGCGACGATGGGGCATATTGGAAGCTTCAGTCAGTACGTGGCAGCGTGCAACCTTCGCATGCACGAATGTACGGCGTGAATTCCCCAAAATGCCCCTGAGAGCAGGACGACACCAAGCTCAGCTTTCTATGATACTAGTGATGGCTTGCCCATCTTGAGCATGGGCCCAAGAATTAGGTTTAACAATTTGAGCAAGTTTTCTTCGTAAAATTTTCTAGCTTCCAGGCTAATATATTTTGCAATATTTTACTGTTATAGGAATGGAACGTAAAAAAGAAATGAATCGTTTTAAATTTGTGATTCTAAATAATGCTAGAATATATTTTAATGGCTATAAATACTTCTTATTAAAGGTAAAACGATAAATTTAAATTAAATTCGTTTTCAAATTAAAAAGTTGTTCTTTTTTCAATGGACTAAAAAATAAAATATTAATTCGTACTATATAAATTGGAACAGGAGAATTAATTAATTTCACTTTGTATCACATTCGCTTAATGCTAATAGTGCATTTTGAGCTCCATTTGGTTCTTCTATAAACTCGTTTTTGTTAAGGCCAAACTCGATTCATAATTTTTTATATTTAAGGAGTCATTAGCTAGAGAAAGTATGAAAATTCATGGTTAAACCGATTCCGTATTCAATGCTAGGCCTACTTGTTAGCTAATAGTATTTTTTATTTTATTTAAATCATTATCTAGAGAAAGTGAGAAAATTGCATGATGTAATTTCAGAGAGTTTAAATAGAACCTCAAACTGATGATGTATCTTTTCATTAACACAATTATAAGTGTGAGTACTAACCCAAATTCCAAATCAACATACTACAATTTAACGTAAGTTTGCTGCTTATATATGTAATATGGCATAGTTTATTCAAAAATAAATTTTTTACTGTTTAAATACTAACACTAATATTAAATTTGGACGTTCCTAAGAAAAAGAGTTTTTCTCTATTTTTAGGTTAATCAGAACAATATGTGGTCTTATACATATTTCGATGAATGTCCATTTTGTGTGTTGGGGACAAAACTACAGCGACACATGGCAAGGTTAATTGAATCTACAAACTACCCCCAACACCTACATGACAGTTGGCAATTTTAGCAAAGGTGACTGGGCATTTGTCATCACAGATCAGCCGGGGCAAGCTTTTGAGCATAGGGCACAAGCAAAGAATGCACAAATATTTAGTGAAAATAGTGGAATTCCATGAATGCCCCTAAATCCAAGTGAAGCAGACAGCTCAAACTGTCTCTTCTATATTATAGTAGTAATATGTAGTAACTAGGGTATGTCGGCGTGAATTTTCCAAAATGCCCCTGAGAGCAAGACGACACCAAGCTCATAGCTCTCTATGATATATATATATATATATAGTAACTAGGGTATGTCGCCTGTAACTCCTAAATTGGTACATTTTCTTTAAGTTTTAGTGTTCAAGTACATGTATATTTTGAGTACTAGGTGGGGTGGTGCCCGTGCAAGTACGGGCCCAATATGGGGCGATAAAAGTTTTCGTATATGATAATTATATTTGTTTGATTCTAGATAGAAATGCGTATGTCGAAAATTAGGGTAAATTGTTAGAAAATAGTCAAGCGCTTTCCGTTAAATTAGTGTTAGCATTATTCTTATATACTCCTATAATATTTTTATTCTATTCTCCATATTTATTGCAATGTTATTTCATTACCTTGATTATCTTTAGTTTTTATGTTAGTCTTTTTTTCCTTTATCATGATATTTTCATCTTATTTTTTCAAACGTGTTTTAAAAAATATTTTCTTTAGCCAATCGTCTACCAAAAACAACCTCTCCACCTTGGTGGGGGTAATGTTTGCTTACATCTCACACTCCCTAGTAATATTTTTATTTTATTCTCCATTTTTATTGCTAATGGTATTTCATTACCTTGTTATCTTTAGTTTTTTTTTTGTTAGTATTCTCTTTTCCTTTATCATGGTATTTTATCTTAGCTTTTAAAACCTGTTTTCAAAAATAATCGTCTACTGAAAAACAACCTTTCCACCTTGGAGGGAAGGGATAAAATTTGCTTCCATCTCACCCTTCTCAGACCTCACCTGTGAGGTAACACTGGGTATGTTGTTGTTGATTGTCATATTTATGTGGCAATTTTTTTAGTCCATTTAACAAAAAGAGTTTTCTAAAATTTATCAAATTTTAGTATTGGACGTTTTTTTTATTTTTAGGTCCGGGTCAAGCAAAGAATCTATATTTTCTTGCAAAACAGGTATTAGTACTGCCTACCTCTAAAAAAATCTGCACTTTTAACGTGGATATTCTCAAGTATGTTGCAAAGATCGGATCAGCCCGGGCCCAAGTATTAATGTTGATTTATGCAAATATAGAATGTATTAGTAGTGGTTCTTGAGTTTTGATCCTCTTTAATAACCACTTAACTCATATCGACATAATTTGGAGCAATTTCTGATAGATCTGAAGGAATTTAATTCAATTCTCTATGCTACATCTGGAATGACTGTAATTTTTAAGAGTAAGTTTTTTTTTATATTAGCAGTATATACGTAGACATTTATCTTTTGAAAATTATTGTTACTTCAGTACAGAAATCTTTTCCAATAAGTCATATGCCCCACACTCAAGTAATATGCGTAAAAGTGGTTCTTTGATTGCCAAGCTCTCGAACAATATCTCAAGATTTTATTTACACCAGTGTAAATTCTAAAAATATTTTTTGAAGTTCATGATCAACAACTTAAAAGTTCATAAATTTTATTGAAAAAATTTGATTATATTTTCATCAAATATTAATAGAAGTGGGTATTAAGTTGGCAAGCCATGCAAGAATGCCTTTATATTCAATTAGTGATCTTAAAGTGGCCACTTAGTTTTGCAAAAGGTGGTTATGCTTTAATTATAATTTTGAATGTGGCTCTTTGATCTGCATGCAGTATATAAAGTGACTATATTTCAGTTAGTATCCTTAAAAGTGGTTAATCAGTATACTTTAAGATATAAAAAAAGTGGCTACCTAATCAACTGAAACACAAAAAGTGGCTAATTTGGAAAATCGGTGCACGCACCCATAGGCAGGACGAACGGAAGCAGCACACGGTTCACGCTTATATATAAGTACAAATATGTTATTACTGCATTGCTTTATTTCTTTAGTAGTCTCCTAGTTGCTTCGCGAAATAAGTAAATTAGGGTCGTTTGGTATGCCGGATTAGTTTTATAATTTTAGAATAAAACCTGAGATAAGAGCTATTCAATATTTGGTTGTTGCGATTAGCTAAAGTGGGATAAAAGTTATCCAAAAATCATGAGATTACCTTATTCCATATCCATATAGGTTTAATTATGCCACATTTTGTCCAAGTTTTAATCCTGGGATATCCCGCATTTATACCAAACGTCCCCTTATAGTAGTACAAAATAATACAAATGATTCTTATAAGCATTTGTTCTGCATAAATGCTCTTTTTTCTTTTTTAGGGAAGGCTAGTGGTTGATTTAACTATTTTTTGTTTCATCATCTTCACATTATTACTCTTTCTTTGGTGTAAATTATGCAAAAGTTAGACTAAATACTCTTTTTTTTAAGGTAAACAATTATTTACTATAGGAAGTAATTAAGAAGCATTTATTAAAGTTCCTTTATCTTTTTTTAAAGTGAAAATTGTGGTAGATTTATCTTATACCTTTTGAAGTTTATGTCGTCGGTTTTTGTATGTTATATTCGCATCTTTTGGAGTACTAATTTTAGTGTGAAAATTTGAAATTGTGAATTTTGAAGTTTACACTCGAAATAATCAATTCATGTTGCAGAATTAACTACTATATAATTTGTACAATTATTATTCCAAAATAATCAAGCAAATATGTGATGTTTTCGTATAGGTACGAAAGAAAGGAATAAGTTTTCCCTTGCGTTGAGAGGTGTCATTCTATGTACTAACTCATAAACAACTCCCTTTCGCAATGTGGAATTTCTTTCTCACTTGTTAAATTTAGAAAGACATTGGCAGCTTGCCAAATAAAAGGATTTTTAAATTTACCTCCATTTGTATCTCTATTTATTAGAGTACTACTACAATTTTAGTGTATTCTAAATAAGTGGAGTTGATTGCCTCTATGGTCACTCAATTTTGGGTAATTGGCCACCATGGTCACTTATTTTTGCTTTGTCTTTCTATGGTCACTCAACTTTGGGTAATTGGCCACTATGGTCACTTATCTTTACTTTGTCTTTCTATGGTCACTCAACTTTACCCAAGTAGCTCCTATGGTCATCCAACACAGAAATCCTAACGTCCGTTAAAATATTGCTGACGTGGCAACTATAAAAATATTTTGGCAAGTTACATAAATAGAAAAAAAGTAAAATATTTAAGACCAACCCAATTAAAATTAAACCTCACCCAAGAGTTCTTGCTTGAGGTGCCTATGTTTTTCAAAAAATTACTCATTTTTCTTTAAATCTATCAAGAAAGCCTTCTGATAACACATTTTCAACGTTAATTTCTTCACCTAATGAAAATTTGAGCACCCAAATGAATTAGTGTCTGGCCTTAATGAATTAGCGACTTTTGACGCTTTCTATAAGCTGAAATATTTAAGTGGCATAAATTTTTGATTTATTATATAGTATTTCACAGTTTGTTTAAGTAATACTGTTTTTGTTTAGCAAAACTGGTGCAAGAGATTTTGCATTCTCAGATATTTTTCTTAAGGACTATGCGGCAAAGCAACTCCAACTCGCTACCAAGATGAACTACTTCTTGGGACCAAATTTTGCTTTCAGTGGGTTTCCAATATCCCATTATATTATTTTGATCAATATTTGCAATGAAATTGAAGGGAAGTATGTGGATTATCTCTCAACTCTAAGCAAGAAAAAGGTCACGCCTGTAGGTCCACTTATTCATGAAATGAAAATAACAATAGAGAATGAGGAAAGCTCCAGGATTATTCGATGGCTAGTGAAGAAGAATGAGTCTTCGTATGTTTATGTTTCATTTGTAAGTGAATGAGCTAAGTAAGGCGAACTTCATTTGGGTGCTCAAATTTTCATTAGGTGAGGAAATTGACGTTAAAAATGTGTTACCAGAAGGCTTTCTTGATAGATTTAAAGAAAACTGAGTAATTTTTTTTAAAAAAATGGGCACCTCAAGCAAGAACTCTTGGGTGGGTTTAACTTTAATTGGGTTGGTCTTAAATAATTTACTTTTTTTCTATTTATGTAACTTGCTAAAATATTTTTGTAGTTGCCACGTCAGCAAAATTTTAACGGACGTTAGGATTTCTGTGTTGGATGACCATAGGAGCTACTTGGGCAAAGTTGAGTGACCATAGAAAGACAAATAAATGATAAGTGACTATGGTGGCCAATTACCCAAAGTTGAGTGACCATAGAAAGACAAAGCAAAGATAAGTGACTATGGTGGCCAATTACCCAAAGTTGAGTGACTATAGAAAGACAAAGCAAAGATAAGTGATCATGGTGGCCAATTACCCAAAGTTGAGTGACCATAGAGCCAATCAACTCAAATAAGTGCATGAGTCTGTAAGACTGAAATTTACAAAATGATCTCACCTAGTCACCTATCAATTAAACATTATGTTTGTAATGACCTATTAGTTAGTTTGCTTCTTAAATTTGTTAGCACGAAAGAAGTAATCTTACATCATTTTTATTTGTTTGAAATAAACTACAACAGTAGTACAATATTCAACCAAGCCATGATGCACAGGAAGCTTCAATTGGAGTACTAGAAAATATTTATTATTATTATCTATTTAAAAGAAAAGGCACAAGTTTGACAACGTAAAAAGAGAGAATCAGTGGGGTCCTCTATGATGTTTCCCACAATCAATGCACTGCGTGTCCAACGTTTCAAAGGGACATCACGTGACTTTTGAACACGTGTAGGTTCGTTAAATCTACCGTGAGAATTAACATAAAGTTCACGGATATTTATGGAAAACGGCAGCAAAATATCAGGAATTATCTATTATACCCCTTTTTTTGGCGGAAATATCGTTGTATGCATCTGGTATTAGCTGTAGATTTTTACGTCTTTCCAATAAAATCGGAAAGGTACAGCAGTAGCTGCAGCATGTACAGTACATTTGAAGCACCCCAAAAATGAATTTCCAGTTGTGCCCCAAACAGGACAACCGTGACCTGCTGAACTCTTTCTTATATATAAGGAGAGATGTATTTTGAATTTTGAGCTTTAAGATTTGTATCTTACTATTTTTATTTTTCCCTGATGTTCTATTGTATGCTTTTCTTTACTTCATTGAAGCATATTTCTTGTGCATCGTTTCTTTTGCTTCATTCATGATATTTAAACTTCCTATGGAACTTCTCAATATACTCAACTAAGTACTACTTCCAACTTCAATATAAACTATCAACTAGCATATAGATTTCTTGGTTATCTGAGTTTTATTTAAATATTACTGTTATGTTTTTTAACATTGCGAAGGAATATTATTAGGAATCTGAATAGGCATTTGTTACAATGAGAAACAGTCTATGGATTTGGCAGGGCCGTCTCAACCAATTTTGGGGGCCTAAAGCGAAACTTCAAGGGGAGGCCCTGATTTTTTTTTTTAAAAAAAAAAGAAGAAGAAAAATTGTCATATTTAGTTTAATTAAAGTCTACTTTTGTCACCTTTTTGGATGCGGAGCCTTTATAATAAATTTGTTCTAACAATTCCATTTCAATTGAAAATATAGTTAATTCATTTAATCTCTCTTGAGACATCATTGATCTTAGATAAGATTTAAAAATTTTAATTTAAAAAATGATAAATTGATATAATAATGTCAAAGTATTTGGTGCTGCTTCAATATAATGATTGTTCTTGCAATTGCTTGTATATTTGAAGAAGACACCAAAAAAGAAAATTTTGATCTTTGTAACTTGTAAGAAGTAAGTTTGTAGAAAGCAGAGAGTTTGAGTTTTTATTCAAAAGACTCAAATATTCAGCAAGAAAAGAATAAGAATAATGAAAAAAAGTAATTATAAGATGTAAGTTAGCCAACAACAATATAGATACCCACCTAAATAAGGAATTAAGGATACTACAATTACTAAAAAAGTAATAATTTTTCCACTGTCCTATTATGTGCTCTCCCTTAAATTTTTCTTCAATTTTGAGATTGAATATACAATAACTTTTTTTTCTACAATATAAATAGTAGTAATACATCTTTAGTAAAAAGTGGGGCCCCAATTTATTGGGGGCCCCAAGCCATTGCCTTATTGGCTTTATGGTAGAGACGGCCATGGGATTTGGTCATTCTATGGATATTAATATTCTTTTCTTGTGTTTGTAAAGTAATTTTATTTCTAATAAACTTTTCTAATAATATCTTTTTAAAAAATTTATATAAGTACGTTATTATTGATTTTCAGGGAGTTGTTTACATGTTTGATGCGTGGAAATTGGAAGAATCTTTCTGCTATTATTAGGTAATAGAAACTCCTTATTGCATTAGCCTTAACTAATGCAAGATCTAATTAAAAAAATGTCTTATTCTTTATCATTCTTAATGTGAGATTTCAGTACCGTATGACTTCTTTAACATATATTATCCTTTTAATATCACTTTAAAGATAGAATTATTATTGACTTAATCGAATTATTAAGGTCCAAGTGTTTAGACATGAAACTACGACACATCTTCGATTTTGCTTTAGGGGTCTTCACACATACGAATAATACGAGAGGTATAATAAAGCCTCAAAATACACACTTATTTGAAGGTAAGATGTTGAGATTATATATTAATGATTGTGATCGAGTTTTGATGTTATTTATTTTTTAATGAATTCTGATTGTTGATATGATTATTGTTCTTACCTGATAAAGGTTTTCGTGCTATCAAAATAATTGACCTTTGAGTGACCGTTCAGATTCAGAGTAACTTTCGTTCCACTTATGAAATCATTAGTAATCTGGTCTTACTATTTTGGTTTTTGTTTAATTTTTGAAGGAAAACAATAAATCATTTTGAACAAAATTGAATTGAGGAACAACTCTTATTTGAAACTAAGAAAATTTATATTTTGAATGAGGTAGTAAATTTTAATGAGAAAGTCCATTAAGAGGTTTGATTGTTGCCTCAGTGATCGATGTTTACACTTACGGAGTAGTTGTTTATTGTTATCAGCCTCATATACTTTCATTATGGCTTTTTGATCAGTGTATCACTATAAAAGTATAAATCCTTAAGTATGTTCTATTTATTATAATTTTTTTTTCGTGGAATACACGTGTAATGCAAGTCTACTAGAGTAGCTGAAAGAAAAATTTAAACGTAAAAAATTTGATGATTTGTATATTAGTTAATGCTAATGCATTTGATAATTTGTGAGGCGGAGAAAATTTACTTGTGTGTCACTTATAAATATAGTTGTCGTCTTTTACTAAATTTAAGAGAGATGTGTACGAATCAAGCTCCAATCATTAGCTTTTAGCAATCATTAGTAAGTTACTATTCAGCTTTTAGCAATCATTGTCAGAACTTGTAGCACTTCTTGATGGATCCCTAGAAACTTAGTTCAAAATATTCAAATGGATCATCATGAATTGCTAAATATTAAATACGCCTTCCGCCAGGTATAAAAACAAAACATTGACGCTTGCCGGCGGATTGAGCGAATATAGTAACTTACTAATGGAGATTTTGATGGACACCACCAATTTGAGTACATATAGCATTTTCAAGGTAAATATACATATTTTTAATATCAAACGCGTACTACTTCTCCAGTTATTCTTTACTAAAAATCAACTGCAGTAAAGGTTAAAGAGCTGCAAAGAGTTTTGTATGGGCCTAAATCGGTTTTAGAATCACAAATCGAATTTGGGTTAGAATATAAGCAAAACTTCGTATCAAAGTCGATAAATGCCAAAAATACTCATAAAATGCAAGAAAATAACTGAATTTCAATATATTGCGATGAGTACAAAATTCTGCAGAGTTTCCGTACGTATTTCTGAATGCCTATCATACAAAATGAAGTACCTATTTATAGGCCTAGGGGCCTTGGCCACGTCTTCCACTATCAATCATGCTTTGACCCACGTTCTTGGCATTAATGGGAGGAGTTAGTGGGCCGAAGTAGTGGGCTGCAAAGCCGTCGAAACCGAGGTGCCCCACCGAAGTTCGATCACATGACTTCGGTGGCATGACCTTGCTGTTCGGTTGAACAGGATGTCACCGAAGCTCAGCTCGCGGCTCACCTTCGGTAGTGACATTGAAGTTCGCCTTCGATAACCTGGTCGACTGCTTCGATCATTCTCCTTTGGAGCGTCAGCTCGTTTTCTCTTCGATTTATCATGCCGAGGTGCTAACCGAGCACGTCAATTGTTACTCCATACAGATAGTCCCCCCACTCCTCGGATGAACGCCGAGGTCGTTGAGGAGTGGAATGAATTTGAGCGCACTACAAGAAAATGTATCTCTAGCTACGAAACTCATCGTAGCTAAATATAAAAAATTTCATGGCTAAAGCCTTTAGCTACAATTATTTTTTCGTAGCATCCGTAGCTAAAGTGGGGTGGCTAAAAGTTAGCTATAGACTTTACACGTTCCGTGGCTAAAACTTAATACCTATTGCCACAAAATAATTTTATGTTGTAGCTATAATTGTAGGACCTTTTGCCACAAAAAATGTACTCATAGTAAATGAGTTTATTGTTTTGCCACGAGAAAATTACTTATGGCAAATAATTTTATTATTTTACCACGACAAACAAAATCTGTAGCTAAAAGGTTGGTGATAAAATATAATTTCGAGATTAATATTTATATTTAGATTTAATTTATTGGATACCATTTTACGCTTTTCAATAATATCCAATCCATATCCCCTAATTTCGTATTAGTATATTTGATTCAGACACTACTATAAGACACGACATTACCTTCATATCATAATATCAAGTAAGCAATTATTATAACCATAACCCAAAGCTAAAGAACACATGCAAACCAAGGTGAAAATATCCAATTCTTACTCAAGCTCGTCATTATTCGACAAGCCAGCTCAAGTCATTGGCTTATATTAAGTAAACAATTGGTCTTTCTCCCCGACGTGGGATTATTAATATTATACTAAGTACTATGTTTATTTAGGAAATGTCAGGTTCAATTGGCCTTGTCTTCTTTTTTTACTTATATAATTTTGCTTTCTTTTACTTCATGTATATACAAATACTTTAAATGCAAGTAATAAAGTAAATAACTTTGAAAATTATCTATATGAAAGAGAAATTACTTTAAGTAAAATGTTAACTATTTTTATGAAACAAAGATATTCTAAAATACTTTCTACGCCGTACTTTCCATCTTATTAATACAAAAGATTAAAATTATTTCCCTATTTAAATTTAGAGATAAAATTATAGAAAATATCTACTTTTTATTTTGTCCCTCTTTTTAAAAAAATGAATTAACCAATATAACATAATAGTTAAATTATATAATTAGTAGAATTTTTGAAATTTTTGTCCAATATAATACTAACTAAAATAAAGAAGATATAATTAGAAAATTGAGCTAATGGAGCGACACATATAATTACATAATTATCTGCATCACAAATAAAATTCAAATGTAATGCTTTTATATTTGATTTTGAAATTGTTAATTTTATGAAACCTAATTTCAATATTAATTTTTTCTTGTAATTGAAATAACATACTTACACGGAGCATTCATGTTATCGAGAATTCATATAGTCGGTTCTAACTACTCTGAGATCGAAACATAATTGTTGTTACATTATTTTTACGATATATATGAAGATGATTAAGAAAATAGTATATAATAAATTTTACGCGTATTTATATTGAATATAATAAGTGATCAATGTAACTAGATACAACCACATATATGTCAATTAGAAATAATTATGCGTTTAATGTTTATTATATACAAGTATATAGCCTTATAAATAATAAGAGTAATTTCACAAATCTCCCCAAAAATTTATTTTATAACCGTACTCCCTTGTGGTTTTAAATATTATATAGACTGTAATAGTAAATAAGCTTATAGTAATTTAAATATTATACAGACAAACCTCATCAACAACCATTTGTTATAGCAATATTTCACTATAAGGACCTAATTTTTACTAAAATCGATTTTTATGTTATATTTTACCTCTCCATAACAACATTCTACCTATAATAGCAGTGAAATTCATTGCAACATTACACTCTTTGTATAATTATCTCTTTATAACAACTATATTTAAGAAAAAGTAATAGTATTTTGTAAAAAATATTCTAGTATTATGTATTAAAATAAAAGTTTATAATATTTATGGTAATAATCATTGATTTTTTATGTTGTAGTTTACCTCTCCATATCAGATTCTACCTATAACAACAGTTACATTCATTTAACATTACACACTTTGTATAATTATCTGTTTATAACACTCATACTCAAATATTGTGTAATAATATTTTGTAAAAAATTATATTAGTATTATGTTATAAAAATAAAACTTTAAAATATTTATGGTAATAATCATTGTGATGCACATAGTAAATTTCAAGTACGAATATCAAAATGAAAACCTATTGGATACTCTTTTATTGAAAGGATGACAAAATTTCTCGCAAATTCGAGCATTATATTATTATTAAGATAGTGAAATTTACTGATACAACTATAGAAATCTTACATCAAATTAAAAATATTTAATTTTTAATTAATTTAAATGCATATATTCTAGCCTTTGTCGGTACAGTAGTTATGAATTTATTAATAATATATTAGTCTTTTCAAATTTAATTAATATAATATGAATATCTATTGAGATTATAAAATTTAATAAGTACTTTATTTTCGTTTATAACAACAAGTGCATAAAAATAATTATTTGCGTACTTTTTTTTATATCAACTAATTAAGATCTAAACGTCAAATGCTGGTGTGTATACAAACATACATATACATACAACCACAGTATAACGAGATTTGACTGTATAATTAGTTATTATATTCTTATTTTAATTATATGTCATTATATTTTTATTTTGAATTCACATAAAATGAACCATAAAATGAATATAAAAGAAAAAAATAATAAGATAAAATAAAAGAACATATGAATTTCATAAGTGAAAGAAGTTAGTTGGTAAGATTGACACCACAAGTACATTAATTATCTAATATTAGAGATTAAATTTATCCTTTTAATTTTTATTATTTGAGACTTATTAAATTCTTTAACTTATATATGATTGTTATATTATTTATCATGAAAAATAATTGTAGTAGGTAACCTGTTATCGCCATGAAATTATAATCCGAGCTAAAAAATTGTAACATTTTGTTTCAACTAATATAGTACAACTATAACTCAAAGAAGTGGTACAATTTTGTGATTAGCTATGAGATTTTATTGTAGCATTTAATTTGTGGGTATTAAGTCAACTCTTGCCACGGATATTTTTGAAATTGAACCAAAATATATTCACTTACCTATAGTATTTTATTTTAAATAATTTACTGTGGCTAAAATACTACAATTGCTACAGTAACTTTATACGTGTGGCAAAAGCTTTTAATTTGCTACGAACTTTATTGTAGTAATTAATTCGCATCTTTTGTACAGTTGCAACGAGTGTTATAACTTGAAAGAAAAATACTACATGTCTATTACTAATATTTTGTTAAAATTTCTTGTGGCTGAAAGGTTTCTATTGCCACAAAAATTTAAGTGTGTGGTAAAAACTAATGATTTGCTACGAAATTTTATTGTAGCAATAAATTTATAGCTATTTAGGTAATTATTGCCATGATAGTTGTTAACTATGGAAAAAAAATGAAGGATTAGCTTCGCTAGTGCTATTTTTGTGGCTAAGAAAATCTTTGTAATCATAAATAGCTACAAAACTTTAATTTTTGTAGCTATTACTAGGTATTATACGATATTTTTATTCGTAGCTAAGATTTTGTAGCAATAGATATATATTCTTGTAGTGGCGAGAAGCCAACGTGTCTCAACCCTATCCAAGAATTTTAAAAAGTTGCACGTCTTTCGGATTACTATTCCACATTACGTGGCGGCCGTTGGTTGGCCACCGAACGGTCGCGCCGACTTTTTGCTTTCTCCAACGTTACAGTCATCATTACTTCTTCAACCTTCTTCTTCACTTGAAAAACTCCTGATATACGGTGGAATCACAGAGAAGAAAAATCTCTAATCGTCAAGCCACTTTCTCAACCTTGATCTTCCTTCCCATCTGATCATCATCATGTATGCTACAAATTCTGGCCATGGCTCCAGCGACTCCGGCGAGAGGGCAGAGCGTTTTGCCACTGCAGCTATGAGTGGAGACTTCATAGCCACTGTGCCTCCGCTGCAGGTAGTCGAGACGGAGGGTGGCGGCGAGGCCACGTCGACGGCCATTTTCCCTAAGCGGCGCAAGGCGAGGGCTGGTCGCGACACAGCGGAGATTAGTTACGACGTTGAAGTCGATGTTGGTGGTGACGACCACGACGAGGACAGGGGTGACGTCGAGGGGGATGATGTCACCAGTGTCAAGGAGGTTGGTGGTTCAGCGGGCGGAATCGAAGTGAGTGGAGGGGCCAGTGGCCAAAGGGGCGAAGCCGAAGCCAGCAAGGGGGGGTCTCAGACCGAAGCTGGTACTTCAAAGAAATCGAGGAGGAAGATTCCTCTCGAAGTGGAGATTGACCCTCAGTTGGTCATCCCTTCGAATTTCAATAATGATAAGGACTTGAAGGTCCATGCTCAGTCCGATGCCCAGAAGGGAAAGAAAAGGAACATACTGGTCCATATTACCCCAAGTATCATAACTGAAGATATGATTGAGGTGGTTCGGGCTGATTGCCGTTGGGGGCCCGAAGTAGAAATTAGAATTACGGCTCCGGACACAACTGTTTCCACTCACGTTGAAGGGTATTCTTCGGTCTTCACATACCCATTCACCATAGGATTCAACCTGTCGGTCCATACTATAATTGACATATCTTGTAGATCTTACAACTTGTGTTTGACTCAATTGGGGCCCGGAGTTTGGAGAGTTGTTCAGGTCCTCGAATATTTAAGAGACATAGCTAGATTGCCCTTCACTTCCAACACTTGATTTCTCTTTACTACACCTATTTTCATAAGGCCGGGGTAGTTGCCCTCCTACCTTGGGGGTCTTACGCCATCTTGAGTAAAAGCAAGATCATGGAGACCGAGGTTGGAACGATCGGTATGTGCTTATCCCTACAAGGCTGCTTTCAACCAAACCTGGTTTTCCCGAAGTGTGGAATGCCCAGCGTAAGTATTTGCTTTTATTTCCCCTTCGGCTCTCAACTGCCGTAGCTGACACTTGTTTTCTTATCTATGATTTGTAGCTGAAAAGGTTCCAGTCAACCAACCGAGGAATCTGCTCGAGTGGGTTACCGAGGTCATGCAGTCGGAGAAGCGCCCGCGCCGGCATTGGATGATTTTGGCCGGCCTGGAGGGGAACCGATGGATATGCAAGAGGCATGGTAATCCGCTCGTCAACGCTTGCGATTCCTTAGATTAGCTTTGGATTACTATATCTTGATATTTTCTCCCTTCATTCAGGTTTCCCTAACAGGGCTGTGAAAGACGCCGAAGAGAAAGAGGAGGAGGAGGAGACCGAGGAGAAGGGAGACGGGGAAGGAGAAGACAAGGAGGATAAGAAAGAAAAGAAAAAGAGAGAGAAGAAAGTGCTTGACATCACCGAGGGAGTCGCTAAGATGGCGAGTCTGGCGAGGGAGATCGTCGAAGATAAAAAGGCCAAAAGCTCACCGGGACAAGGGACATTGCAAGGTGATGAAATTTTCCTAAGTTGATTTTCGTGCACCTCCACTCTTACCTTATCCCATGCTAATCAAATTGCTCCCCTTCCTTCTTCAGGCTCCAAAAGAAAAAGAGCCGAGTCAAAGCGAGCGGCGAAGGCGAAAGGAACTCGGGTTGAAGAGGCTACTGCTCCTGCTGCCGAGGCAACGGCCGTAAAGCGTCGAGGCCTTATTGATGAGCCCGGTGATGAGGATATTCCTCCCATGGCTCCCGAGGTGGTGCCAGAGCCGGCCTCTGAGACGATTCCAGAGCCGAGTGTCGAGGTCGCTAGAGCGACCGAGGTAATAAATGTAGAGGAGTCTGATCAAGAGGCTGCAAAGCGAAAGGGTAAGGCTAGAGTAGGCGGGGGTTTGATCAAAAGCACGGTTAAAGCATCTCGAACTGTGCCAAAGTCTTCTAGCACCGCACCTCGGGCGTTTGAGATCGTTCCCGAAGCCAATTTGCTAGATCCTACCAAAGAAGATGTTACCGCCCTTGATGCCATGCTTGGCCCGACCGAGGCTCACGCCCTTCGGAATCTTAATCCTATGAGCTTGATGGGTGTCTCAGCTGCTTCTGCCCTTCGGGTAAGTATTAGTGCACCACACTCGCATAACTCGTCCTTTCTTCCTTCTGATGTTAACGTTTTGTTTTTACGCAGAGTTTGGTCCTCACATTGCAAGCTGTTCACCTCGAGCGCAAGCGGGCCGAACAGATTCAGGCAGCGACCGCTGCTTGGGGTGAGCAGAAGAGAGGGCTTAGAGGAAGAATCACCGAACTGGAAGCGAAGTTTGTCACCTTAAATGAGGAGCTAGAGCGTGCCAATGAAGCTTCGGCTAAGGCTGAAGCTGACCTCCGTGGGATCGTGGAGTCCGCCGAGGCTAGGGTTCAAGCTGTGACGAACGAGTTTACCGCTGAGCGTTCGAGGTTGAGCCTTGAAAATGCTCTCCTTGAGGCAGAGCTCTTCCAGGCCAGGACCGAGGTGCTTGAAGCGGGCGAAAACTATCGCGGTAAACTTGGTGAATACAACGCCAAGCTTGTCGAGCTGCAGAGCTAAGTGGACCAGGTGCCATCTCTTCGGGGCCAGATCTCTGAGCTCGAAGGCAGAGTTGCTTATCTCAACGAGCGGGCCGAAGTCAAAGCGACGAGGGCGAAGTTTGAGGAAGCATGGGCCGTCGTCAAGACTAGGTTTAGCACGCTTGAGCAAGTCCAAGCTGGGCAAATCGTACTCGAGGAGGAGATTGCCAAAGCAAGGAAGGATGCTACCGAGGCTCAGAAGATTGTGGATGAACTTCCTTCGAGCGAGGGTTCGGATGATGGCGAACCCGAAGGTGATGAAGAGGGCGAAAGTGCCGAAGAGGGCAGTGAAGATGCCGATGGGGAGAACCCTCAGTAGCAGAAAAAAGAAAGCTTTTTGTGTACTGTTTTTGTTTAGGCCTTGGTGCCTTTTTGATATGAGCCTTCGGGCTTTTGTATGTATATATGACTTTGACCTTCGGGTCATTTCGTTCAATGAATGCAATTAGCCTTCGGGCCTTCTGTTGATATGATTTTGCATATTTCAAGTGTTAGTTTTCACATGTACTGAACACTCTTTTTTTCTTTAAAATAGATAGCTCGCTTGCAAGACTTAATTGAATTTAGACCGATGCAAACTTAGAACGACGTCTCGTCCTCGAGTTGATGCATATAGTGCAGCTTTGGGGCGCAAAATTGTAGAAACAAGTAGATATGGAATCAAGCTTATTTCATTGATAACATTAATAAGCCGAAATTGGCTTTTACATGAAATCAAGTCGAACCGGACCTTGGATGAAAAAGCAAATTAACGATGTGCCACTACCGGGCGAAATTACAATGTACTAAATCTATTCCTCGGGTATCAGTTCCCGGTTGTCAAATAGATGGCCTTCGGTTGGGAGGCGCATTTTTTACCTCGGTTGCAACTCGCCCCTCACCCCCCCCCCCCCCAGTGTTCGGGTGTGAATTTTGATGAAGACCCGGGCACTAGAAATCGTTTAATCTGCTTCCTGAAAAGGTCAAGCAAAATGAAACGAGGAGCAAGTTAGCACATTTCGACCGAAGATTTAGGAGTGTTGTTATGCTCGAGGCTGTGGGTAAATTTTAAAATGAGCAAGGGATATTTACCTCGATTAGAAGTAGTACCGCTTTAAAATTGAAATGTTCCAATTTAAGGGTTCGGGCACGCCTTGCAGATTTTCGATTTGATAAGATCCTTTCCCAACAATTGCTTTGACTCTGTAAGGTCCTTCCCAGTTAGCAACTAGCTTTCCCCCGTTTTCTTCCTTCGTCGATTGGTTTGTAGCCTTTAGCACATAATCGCCAACTTTGAAATCTCTAAACTTGGCCCTTCTGTTGAGATATGCTTCGATCTGTCTTTTTTGGGCGACTAGCGGAACCAAAGCCAGCTCTCTTTTCTCCTCGAGTAGATCCAATTCTATGCGCATAGCCTGTTGATTTGCATCTCCGGTGGTGTGGGCGTACCGGAGACTTGGCTCGCCCACCTCAATGGGGATAAGGGAATCCATACCATAGGCCAATGAAAAGGGAGTTTCACCGGTGCTGTTCTTCTCCGTTGTCCACATGGCCCACAACACACCTGGCAACTCCTCGGGCCAAGGACCTTTTTTCTCATCGAGCCTTTTCTTGAGATTCTCGATTATAATTCTATTTGACGACTCAGCATGGCCATTGGCACTTGGATGATAAGGGGTCGAAGCAATTCTTTTGATTCCCCATTGTTTGAAGAAATCAGTGATGGTTGCTCCCATGAACTGTTTACCATTGTCGCAAGCAATTTCCCTCGGGACACCGAACCTGTAGATGATGTTTTTGCTGATGAAATCGATTACCTGCTTTTGTTTAACCTCGATGAGAGCTCCTGCCTCCACCCATTTTGTAAAGTAATCGGTTAATACTAGAATAAATCGAACACCACCTTTTCCCTTCGGCAATGGACCAACAATATCTATCCCCCACTTCATGAAAGGCCATGGTGACACGACCGAATGTAGAGGTTCGTCCTGTTGATGGATCATCCGTGCGTGTCGCTGGTACTTATTGCATTTTTGCACGAAGGCCTTTGCATCTGCGCTGATGGTGGGCCAATAATACCCAGCTCTAAGTAACTTGCGCACCAAAGACTTTCCCCCTGAGTGATTGCTACACTCGCCTTCGTGCACCTCGGCCATCACATATCTAGCCTCATCGGGACCTAGACACTTGGCCATCGGGCCGCAATATAACCTTTTGTACAAATTAACCTCGATCAAGTGGTATGAAGCCGCTTGGGTCCTCAACATTTTGGCCTCCTTTTTATCTTGGGGAACAGTCCCCGAGTCGAAGTAAGAGATGAACTTACTTCGCCAATCCCATTTGTTGTTCATCGAGTTGACCTGCAATTTCATCTCTCTCATTTGCGCGGACAACAATCGAACCACTGAATCAGTTCCTGAGTGGGCTTCATCGACCGCCGAACCCAAATTTGCCAGGGCATCAGCCTCGGTATTCTCCTCCCGAGGCACTTGCTTAACTTGCCATTCTTGGAATTGTGCTAAAATCCTTTGTGCTCGGCCTAAGAATAGCTGCATTCTGGGCTCTCGAGTCGTGTATTCGCCGAGCACTTGGTTCACCACCAACTGGGAGTCGCACCTTAGCTCAATTCTCTCCACACCTATTTCCTTAGCCAACTCCAAGCCTGCTAGAGCCGCTTCATATTCAGCCTCATTATTGGTCACTTTTTTTAATCGAACCGAGTGCCTGATTTTCTCCCCGGTGGGTGCTTTCAAGACAATGCCTAACCCCGAACCCTTGGAGTTAGTTGCCCCATCGGTATGAAGTATCCATAGCCCCGAAGCCGTTCCTTTCGATATTGAGTTCTCCTTTCGGCTTCGGGCAGAATCCCAACACTAAAATCAGCTACGAAGTCGGCCAAGACTTGGGATTTGATGGTTGTCCGGGGTTGATAGGTGATGTCATATTCGCGTAATTCTACCGCCCATTTTGATAACCTCTCCGATAACTCCAGTTTGTGCAATATGCTTCTCAAGGGGAAAGTTGAAACTACCTCTATTGGATGACATTGGAAATAGGGTCGTAGTTTTCGGGCAGTAACAATTAAAGCAAGTGCCAGTTTTTCCAAGTGTGGGTACCTGCTTTCAGCATCGATGAGTATTTTGCTCACATAATAAATGGGTTGTTGCTTGCCATCTTCCTCCTAAACCAGGACCAGGCTGACTGATACCTCGGACACAGCTAAATAAATCAGCAATGTTTCACCATCCTTACGCTTGGCGAGCAACGGCGTGTTAGCCAAGTAGCGTTTCAAATTTTTCAGCGCTTCTTTACACTCCGGTGTCCATTCGAAGTGGTTGTTCTTTCTCAAAACAGAGAAGAATTTGTGGCATCGCTCCGAGGATCTTGAGATGAAACGACTCATGGAAGCGATTCGGCCAGTTAAGCGCTGAACTTCTTTCACCCCGGTCAGCTCTTCGGGGATTTCCTCGATAGCTTTAATCTTGTCGGGGTTTGCTTCGATACCTCGTTAGGAGACAATGAATCCCAAGAATTTCCCTGATCCAACACCGAAGGCACACTTCTCAGGGTTCAACTTCATGCCATATTGTCTCAGAACAGCGAAGGCTTCCCTTAGATGATTCAAATGATCCTCCATTCGAACCAATTTAATGAGCATATCATCTATGTAGACCTCCATAGACTTTCCAATATACTCTTTGAAAATGCGACACACCAACCTTTGATACGTCGCCCCAGCATTTTTCAGACCGAAGGACATTACTTTATAGCAGAAAGTACCTCGGTCGGTGATGAATAAGGTTTTCTCTTTGTCCTTCGGGTCCATGAGGATCTGATTGTAACTCGAATAAGCATCCAAGAAGGTTAATAGTTTGTGTCCAGCCGTGGAGTCTATTAACCTATCTATTTGTGGCAATGGATAGGAATCTTTGGGGCAAGCTTTATTCATATCAGTGTAATCTACACACATTTTTCACTTTCCATTTTTCTTCGGTACGACAACCACATTAGCCAGCCATTCGGGGTATTTTACCTCTCTTATGAAATCATTTTCTTGCAACTTTGTGGTTTCATCTCCGATCGCCTTTTTTTTAACCCCGGCGTGAGGTCTCTTCTTTTGCTTCACCGGGGTGAATTTTGGGTCCACATTCATCTTGTGGGTCATGATCTCCGGATCGATACCAATCATGTCTGAATGAGACCAAGCGAAGCAATCATTGTTGGATTTTAAAACTTCAATGATTGCTTTCTTTGACTCTGGGTCCAACTCCGAGCCGACAAATACCTTTCTCTCGGGAAAATCTTTCAATAGTGTGAAAGACTCCAATTCCTCAATGGTAGAGTCCTCGGCTTTTTGTTTTCGAGGCTCATGAATGCAAACCGGGATCTTTTCAACTTCTCCGTGCAGGTTCTCCTCGCTTGATCCCGGTTGCGTTAGTTGCTATTGCTTTAGCCCGGTCGGGGCGACTCCACTTTTCAACGCAACCGAGTAGCACTCCCTAGCTACTCGTTGCTCTCCTTTGATTGATCGAACCCCCCAAGGCGTAGGGAATTTGATCACTTGATGCAGCATAGAAGGAACAGCCTCCATGGAATGGATCCATGGCCCGCCGAGGATCACATTGTATGTTATGTCCTCGGGCAACACTTGGAACAATGTTTCCTTGCTTACTCCTTCAGCAAATATTTTGAGTGTTATTTCACCCAAAGTCTTTTTTGTGGAGTTGTTGAAGCCAGTCAACACTGTTGCTTTGGGGACAACTTCCCCTTTGAGCCACATCTTCTTAGCGGCCCCGTAGCTGATTATATTGAATGAGCTACCGGGGTCGATCAAGACTCGCTTGATGTCGGAGTTGTTGATCCTTAACATGATGACCAAGGCATCGTGATGAGGGAACATCATCCCATCACAATCATCATCATCACATACAATCTCTTTACCCGAGCCACCAACTCGGGTTCTCTTTTCCATGGTGATCGATAATTTGGCGAATTTCTTTGCAGCCGCGAAATTCACCCCGTTCACCTCTGATCCCCCAGTGATGACATTCACAACTCTCTCTGGGGGTGGAGCCCGAGGTGGTTGCCCATCTCCTCGGTTCTTGGAGCAGTTGTCCTTTCCCTTGTCAGTAAGGAATTCGGCCAACACTCCTTTCTTCAACAAATGAGCCACCTCGAGGTGCAATACTTTGCAATCCTCGGTTCGGTGGCCATAATCCGCGTGGAATTCACAATACAAATTATGGTCTCTCTTATCCGCTGGAGTTCTCATGTCTTTGGGCACTCTCACCCCCGCAGTGCCCTTGACCACGTTGACCAGCTCCGAGGTCGATATGTTGAAATTGTAGTCAAGGATCCGAGGCAGTTCCTTCTTCGGGGCCGAAGCTGGGCCTGAGGAATTTCTTTTGTTCGTGTTGGAGTGAACCTTTCCTCCAAGCGGTTGGCTTATGTGCAGGCTTGTGAATGAATTTCCGAAGGAGTTTCCCAGCCTTTGGCTGACAGGCTGCCTTGTAGAGGTGTATGGTTCGTACCTCCCCTTCGAATTTCCTCACGACGCCTCGGCGCGGTGTGAGGATTCGCCTCGATTTTTGTAATTGTAACCTCGACTTTTAAACTCAGTTTCCTCCAATCTGATCTTGGAGTAAGCCCGCTTATGTAGATCTTCCCATGTCAAAACTTGGTACTGTTGGAGCTCCTTTCACAATTCAGCAACGGCGTCAGAATTGCAAATATTGATACCCTTTTCAAATGCCATGATGGCCAGAGTATCATCCATCCGAGGTAGCTCCATGCGCTCAGCATGAAAGCGCTCAAGGAACTCCTTAAGTGGCTCACCGGGCCGTTGTTTTACTTCGCATATATCCTCCTTTCTTTGGAGGATTTTTTGGGCCCTGGTGTGTGCTTTAACGAAGGCATTGGACATTTCCTTGAAGGTGGAAATCGACCCTGCTGGTAGACACATGTACCAACGTAGCGCTCCTTTCTCCAGGGATCCGCCAAACTTCTTTAAGAACATTGACTCGAGCTCTATCGCCGTTAAGTCATTGCTCTTTACCATTGCCATGTATTCCCTTACATGCTCTTTGAAATCGGTGGTCCCATCATACTTCTTTAAAAACATGAGCTTGACATTCTTAGGAGTTGGGGCTGGAGCCGCTTCGGGCTTGAAGGGAAACTCCCTATATTGATCTATATCAAGCTCATCTTCGATTTTTGTCATACCCGGTACGCTCTCGAGGCGCTTCTCTATGCGTGCCTTGACGCGAGCCTCAACACGCGCCTCGAGGCGTGCTTCAATCTCCCTATTCAACCTCTCAACGTCGACCGAGGATGTTGTTTCAGTCACGGTGGGAATCGTCCCGAAATGTGGCGTTGCGCCTGGTACGTTTCCCGAACCCCCAGACGTGGTTCCGTTGAATGGTCCCCCTATTATCGCGCCCGTAGGAACAAAAGTCGAGATGCCTCCACTTGGAGCCGAAGGCTGGGTGCTCTTCGGTGCTGTTCCTCGCTTCCAACGAGGCGCGGAATTCAGCATTAATGTTGATCTGCTCATCATGTCGATCTTGGAGAGGTTTTAGTGCGTTAACAACAAAATCTTGGAACACTTCGATTGTCATTGGAGATGTGGACTGTTGGTTCGACGGAACGTCAGCCCGCTCATTAAGATTTTCAATGTTATCAGCCATAACGTTGAAGAGACTGTAGGTTTTAACAAAAAAAGTGTTGAACTTTAAAACAAAGCGTTTCTGCTTATATCCCCACAAACGGCGCCAATTTATATGGGCCTAAATCGGTTTTAGGATCACAAATAGAATTTGGGTTAGAATATAAGCAAAACTTCGTATCAAAGTCGATAAATGCCAAGAATACTCGTAAAATGCAAGAAAATAACTGGATTTCAATATATTGCGATGAGTATAAAATTCTGCAGAGTTTTCGTATGTATTTCTGAATGCCTATCATACAAAATGAAGTACTATTTATAGGCCTAGGGGCCTTGCCCACGTCTTCCACTATCAATCATGCTTTGACCCACGTTCTTGGCATTAATGGGAGGAGTTAGTGGGCTGAAGTAGTGGGCTGCAAAGCCGGTGGAACCGAGGTGCCCCACCGAAGTTCAATCACATGACTTCGGTGGCATGACCTAGATGTTCGGTTGAACAGGATGTCACCGAAGCTCAACTCGCGGCTCGCCTTCGGTAGTGACATTGAAGTTCGCCTTCGGTAACTTGGTCGACTGCTTCAATCATTCTCCTTCGGAGTGTCAGCTCATTTTTTCTTCGATTTATCATGCCGAGGTGCTAACCGAGCACGTCAATTTTTACCCCATACAAATTTATTCAAATCAAGTTTAAGTCGCAATGAAACATGGAATTTGAATTTAAAGAATTCAAAGTTCAAATATTATCTTGAATTCACTATTTTAAACTGCAAAACCTCGAGTTTGAACTCCAAGATCATAAAATGGAGTTTAATTCAAACTAAGATTTTTTTATCATGATATTTCAACTACAAACTCTAGGTTTATATACTGGAGTTTGAACTCCAATATCATAAAAAAGACGTTGAGTTTAGTTCAAACTCATGTAATTTTCTTGAAATTCAATATTTAAAAACCTGGATTTTGGAATCCACAATAAAAATAAGGTGTTTAATCTAAACGCGTGTATTATTCTTAAAATTCCATGTCTTTAACTATAAATTCTAGCATATATCAAGGGGTTTGAACTCCAAGTTTGAAGTTTGAAGATCACAATGTTAAAGTACGAACTCCAGGTTTTAATCCTGAGGCCAAGCTAGCTATTTTTCAAAGTAAATTTTGCATTAGTAACTATGAGCTATTCATTGATATATTTTCAAATGTTGGTTATCCCTCATTTAGCATTCTAAAAAAAGAGTATGCATACAAATTCACCAATACTAGGTTGGATGAAGTGCACAAATAGCCTATTTTGGGTGCGCCATTCAGGTTTTAGCAAATCTTCTAAAACTATTTAATTTTAAGTCTATGCCGTGAACTTCAATTCTTTAATTCTTTACTTGAGACCTTCAGGGTTGAAGTTAAGTACTGAAGGTCTGAAGTTCAACTTTAAATATGAAGGTTTAAACTTGGGTAGAGTAACTTCAAACTTCGAACCTTGGGCATAAGTAACATACAACATCAACCTGCGCATAACAAATTCAAACCTGAAGGTTTGAAATTACACATACACAACTTTCAACTTCCAACTTTTTAGCATAACAACTTCCAACTTTAAAAAATAGAAACCTTCAACTTCAAACATTCTTTCAAATCTAGGCATAACAACATCAAACATGAAGGTTTGAAGTTAGGCATATGCAGCTTCCAACTTCGAATGGGACAACAAGAGCTTGTTTAATGGGGGAATAAGACAAAGACCCAAAATAGGTTGTATCTGCAAATAAAAAAAAAACTTTACTAGCTAAAACCTAAATGGGGATTGAAAATTGGCTGTTGGACTAAATTTTTAATACTAAGTTCGACATCTAAAGGGAAATTTAGAAAAACAGGATTCATTCTGGTGCTCATCAGAGATTTGACCCCGTAAGAGAAATGTCTTACAAAAATGGTCCTTTTATGCGTTCGTCAGATTTCTTTATTAGCAAAGACCAGACAATCACCAATATGGTGGTCTCCGATTCTTTTCTAATAGAAAGATCTGGCGATTGTCAAAAGTGGCTATTTTCGTAAAATTTTTCTTATGGTCAAAATTGTAGCAGTGGTGCCTTCATCTCACGTAAAAACTTCTATATTTAGTGTGTTGGGCCCACAATGAACTCTTAAGACATGATGGACTTAATCGGGGATATTTACAAAATTGGACATCGGGCAATTATTTTGCCTATTTGACACCTGCATGTTTTAATGAATAAATTTTGGACAAAAATACCCTATAAATATGATAAACGACGCATGTATCCCTAGCCTCTATATCTTAGTAAGTACTGTTTAATGGGCAGCATTTTCCTTTGACCCATCTTGCTTAGGCAACACTTACCCATGAACTTTTTCCATATTATCAAAGATAACGTGAAGTGTTGCCTAGGCAGCACTTGTCGTTGACATGCTTGCCTAGGAAAAATTTGCCCTTGACCTCTTTCTACACTCTCTCAAGTAATTTGAAGTATTGCCTACGGACGAAGCTGAGGCAATTTTGCTAGAATCGTCTTAAACGGGAACAAACTCTCAAAACATGTCAAGTTTGGCAAAAAATTTCACCACGTATACTCCTTTATCCTTAGTTATGTCCTTTTGTCCGTACTTAAGAATGGTTTAGGAAATTGGATTCAGAGGCAACACTTCAATTTATGAAGCGACAAGTGTTGCCTCTTCTGAAAATCAAAGAGCAAGTGTTGCCTGCAAAGAGATTGAAGGGGCAAGAGTTGCCCAGGCAACACTTCAAGTTATTTGGGAGAATGTGGGAAGAGAATAAAGGGCAAGTGTTGCCTATGCAAGAGGGACTCAAAGTCAAGTGTTTTCAAGTGCTGACTCTTAGGCAGCACTTACAAAAAAGGTGGAGGGATGTGAGCACCGATATAAGATAGACAACACTTTAAGTTATCTGGGAGAATGTCGGAAGAGATTAAAAGGGCAAATGTTACCTATGCAAGCAGGGGATAAAGTCAAGTGTTGTCCTTAGGCAGCACTTATAAGAAAGGTAAGGTGGGATGCGAGCATCATTATAAAATCGACAACACCTCAAGTTATCTGGGAGTATGTGGGAAAAGATTAAAGGGAAGTGTTGCCTATGCAAGAGCGGTCATAGTCAAGTGTTCGTCAAGTGCTGCCTAGGGAAAATCACTTACGAGAAAGGGAAGGCGGGTTGCGGATGTCATTATAAGATATCATAGGGGTAATTCCGTCTGGAATTTATTCATTAAAGTTAGAGGGCGTCATTCTTGAAAACCACTTTAAACAGTGTCAATAAGGTAAACCGCTGCCTATGGTGTCATAGCTTTATAAATTACCCAAATTTTTGGGACACCGGGTGAAATTTTTTTCTTAACTCGAGCTCAAGTAAAAATTTGACCTCGTAATCAGTTTGCATCGCACTAGATGAGAACTAATCAGTATTTGAAACTTTTAGAAAAATAGCCAGACTTAAGAAACACTGAAAAAAAATTCAGAAATTTTTACTAGGACTTTGAACTAAAATTTTTAAAATTTCAGTAATAAAATTTCGGGAGTGCTAATATGACTTCAAAAATTTTAGTTCAAAAGTCCTAGGAAGTGAGATTTCAAATATGAAGCTCCAGCAAAAATTTTTCTAGAACTTTGAACTAAATCCAACAAAATTTGCTGGGTTCTCAGATTTTTTCCTGTGGGTCATCTTCAAAAATACTAAGTTTTTTTAAACTATGACTAGTTTTCTAAAAATTTATAATTACGGGTGGTTTCTCTTTAATAAAACTAACTAGTCATCAATATGACCCTAATGAGAAAGAGTGATTATTGAAAAAAGACATCAATAGCCACTCTAAAAAGCTGCCGGTACTAGAAAAAATACTATTTTTTTTATGATCCCGACAAAGATCCCTTAAAAAAACGTCATTCTGATGGATTTACTTCAGTACGCCATCCTCGGAATATTCTAGTTGTTGTGCACCTTACCGACGAACGGACATTAGTAGTACCGACTGTCACTCGGTAAAGAATTTCTATGGATAATGAAAAAATTAAATTCTCACCGAGGGATGTCCCTCAGTAAAAAAAAAATTAAAATATTTGATATTTTTCGAGGGACAACCCTCAAAGAGATTTTTAAATAATTTTTTTAAATTGATTTTTCGAAGGACATCTGTCGGTCACACAATAAATAATTATTTTTTTAATTTTTCTACTGAGGAATGTCCCTCGGTAAATAAAATAATATTATGATACTCTCAATGTGAGGTGCTGCTATTATATCTGCACCATCTCAATATAATCAGAAAAATCTGCACACCATATAAATTGATGGGTCCATAAATTGAAACAAGAATTGTACATTGATCAACATACTGGTAATTGCATACAAGGCATACACGTTGAAATTGGGTTGGAACACAACAACTGCAATAAAATAAAAATTTAAAAAGTTCTAACTTTTGATAATCAAGAATAAGAATTAGAATACTAGGATTAACTTACTTGCAAAAAATATGATCACATGGAAGCAATATTAGTTTAGTGAGCATGTTTAAGCTGTAAAAAATAAGAAGAAATTAGTATATCAGTCAATCACTTAAAAATAAGGCAAATATGATCACATGGAAGCTCCTAAGTTTTTATGCTCTTCGGCTTTTTTCATATACATATACTACACATGTATTTCAAAATCCATGCAAATACTACTCCCTCTGTTCCACTTTAGATGAACCCATTTGATTTTGCACGGAGTTTAATAAAGAAGGAAAGACTTTTGAAACTTGTGGTCTAAAATAAGTTATACGATATTTGTGTGGCTATAAATCATCTAGGGATGTGTAAAAGTAAAAATTTCTTTCCAAATTTAGAAAGAGGTCATTCTTTTTTAAACAGACTAAAAAGGAAATAGGTTCATCCTTTTTGAAACGGAGGGAGTATGTATCTAACAAAACCCACATGCATTTATCTAACAATATTAACAAAAAAAAAAAAAAATACATATACATCTAAGAGAAAAAGAAAACTGAAAATAAAAAAATATGGGTCTGATTTGCACCAAAAATAACGGAAAATAAAGAAAAACTTACCAAGAGCTTTAAGATGAGACGAAATTGAATAAAGAGAAACAGATTGGGAATAAGAAGAAAGAGAAACATGTGTGAGCAGGTGAGAAAGAAAGGAGAGTGAGAGAGGGAGTGAGCAGGCCTGGTTTTGCAATATTATTTTTTTAGATATCGAGGGAGGTCCCTTGAAAAATTTATTACCGTTTTATCAATTTTTTTACTAAATTATACTGAGAGGAATTCATCGGTAGATTTATGATATTTTTATCAATTTTTTTTTACTATTTTGTACCGAGGGGAGTCCCTCGGTAGCTTTATTAATATTTTATCATTTTTTAAAAAATTGTACCGCTGGGAGTCTCTCAGTAGCCGTAAATACTTTTTTTCATTTTTTTCCTTAATTTCACTGAGGGAAGTCCCTCGATAGATTTATTAGTCTTTTTAATTTTTTTATTCATAAAAAGCACCGAGGTAAGTCCCTCGGAAGCTTTATTATTTTTTATAATTTTTTTATTACAAATATGGTTTCGACGGGTGTCCCTTGGTAGCCGTAATTATATTTTTGATTTTCTTTTTTCCTTAAATTCACCGAAGAATGTCCCTTGACAGCCACAAATAAAATATTTATATTCTTTTTTTTCTTAAATTCACCGAGGGACTAGTTCACTGACAGCTGGTCTTTGGAACCGTCCATCGGAGAGGTGTTTCTAGTAGTGTGTTATATAGGAATCAGCCAGTATTTATGATGTATTTAATATATAGCCATACTTAAAATGGGAGCAACCTTAGGGCTTGATGTCATGAATTTTTGAAATAGAAATTCATGACAGTAAAATGAAAGTGTGTCATATAAATGAGATATATGCTATCTATGATAAAATATACCAGCATATCTAAGTATTATTTCTAGAAAATTAATAAAAATTAGGAGAATTGCACGAAGTGCCTACTTTAAGCGCGTCATTTAAGTTTTAGCCAGCTTTTCAAACTATTTATTTGTTGCCACTATTCAATTTCAAATTTTATATGTGAATGTTTGACGTTAAGACTCGGAGGTTTGAAGGTTTGAAGTAAGACCTGAAGGTCTGAAAGTAGGCATATGAAGTTTTATGTTCAATCTAGCTAGTGGTTAATAATTAAATAAATTTAAAAACTGACTAAAAGCTAAATAGTGCGTCTAAGATAGGCTCTCCCGCACGAAAAATTCTTTGGATAAAATTTGAGTTCTACATGTAGAACCAAAATTTGGCAGTCTGTTAATTAATGACAGAAGATTACTAATGGATGCAGTACTTGTTGACGATATAATAAGATTGGTTGTTGTGCATGTGAAATCTGCACTCCTGCCTCTCATCGGATGAAATAATTACGCTCAAAGGAAAGTAGCTATAAAAATAAAGTTAACATTTTAAACTTCAAATGTTTCAGAATTACAATAAATTGATTCTAGAGTATATTGTATGTAATTGTATTTTCACCTCATTATATGATTTTGGATCACACTATCAAAATCACGTGCACTTATAAAAGTAGTCTTTTATTTCATGCATCACCAACTAGCTAATTTACAAATACTTCTAAATTAGTGTCAAACAATAGGCATAGTCGCAACTCGCAACAATCAAAAGTAACTACAACAAAATGCCTCTATAGCTACAGATTTTTTATTATGAATGTGAATTTCGTGGCTAATTCCTAAAAGTAGCCACAAAAATTTGAGCTTTGTGGCTATTCACATTTTCGTAAAATTCCTTAGCTACAAAAGTTAAATAACCGAAGCTAATTCCTTATTTTTATTACAATTGTTCAATATTGTGGCAATAAATATCAAATAGCTACAAATATATCGGTACATCAAAAATCTATAGCTAATTATCCATTTTTTGCCATATTGTTTTTTGTGGTAATAATAATCTTTTAGCCGCAATAAATTATTTGAAACAAAGTATTGTAGCTAATTACCAACAGTTTGCTACGTTATTGTAGTTATTGTAGCAATAAAAACCTTTTAGCCACAATAAAATTCTTGAAACAAAATGATGTCGCTAATTATCAACATTTTGCCACATTGTTGAAGTTATTATAGCAATAATAACATTTTAGCCTCAATAAATTATTTGAAGAAAAGCTATGTAGCTAATTTTTAACTTTTTGCCATGTTTTCTAAGTTATTGTAGCAAAAGTTACCTTTCAGCTACAATAAATTATTTGAAACAAAATATTATAGCTAAATGAATTTTATTTTTTACTTCAAGTTAGATAAATCGTGGCAATAGTTGGCTCAGATAGCTACAATTATTCGTCATAAAAAAATGATATAGGTACAATCTTATAGCTACAATAAGTTTTATAGCTAGATATTAGTATTTGCTACACGTTAGATGTCACTATAAAAATACCGTTTTATCCACAATGTACAAGGTTATAGCTAAAAGAAAGTCATACTAACTGTTGGGCTTAGTAGTTATATTTAATGGGTCTGACAAAATGATTAGCCACGGATTCAGAGCTAAAATAATGTTTCCTAGCAAGTTACATCTTTTTGGGTCATAAGTAACTATAAAATTGTTAATAAAATTATAATCACAATAAATAAGTTGTAAAAAAGTGTCACTGTTGAAGTTATCAAAAAAATGAATACCTCGTCGAAGAAACATATGAATAGTATTGATGTAGAAAAATGGAGAAAGAACACATTTTATAGCAGACAGAGAACGTTAACAGTTAGTTAGGAAAAGAACACCAAATATTATATTGTAATATATCTCACCAAAAAATTGACAGAGTTTATCCTATAATGGGAGAATCCGTCAACATATAACTGGTACAAAATCGCATTTGTATATCCAAATTCAATCCAACTACAATTAACTCAACACTAATTAGTATAACTCATAATCTATCCAAATAATTTAGTCTAATAAAGTAATACACACATACAGTAAAATAATAAGCAATTAAATATCATCTTCAAATAAAATAAGTAAAAGATTTAATATTAATTAAACATAAACAAAGATGTATAAAAGAGTTCTAATTTACAATAACAAGTCTACATCATCGCTTTCGGGTTCTGATTCAATGTCTTCAGTAATATTATCAGCTAAGGTAACATCAGTACTGATGATATTAAGATCAGTTCTTCCCCAATGCATAATGTCTTCATCTTCCTCAAAATGTACACATAGCAGTACCTTGCACATATTGTTGAAAAGTTTCTTCACTAACAGCACCACCAGTAAAATAAGAAGAATGACCATTCAAAACAATTGACAAATTGGGATGCAGATTGTCCTTGACATAGAATACTTGTTCGCTTGAGATGCAAGCACAAATGGTTCGTTTGTTGCTAGCTTTCGGTTGGTATTGACACTAGCAAAACCATGTTTATCTATCTTCACTCCTTTTTCAATGTGGTCAACATCCCACCAATTACATTTAAATAAAACAATACACTTTTGCAAGTATTAAAGTTCTATTATTTCAGTTAAAACTCCATAATAATTTATACATTGACCATTAGTTACTCTTCGTACCAAAACACCACTATTTTGCTTCACCTTATTCCCATCGAGTTCTTTAGTATGAAATCTAAAGCCATTTCATACCCCTTGAATCTCTGAACTCCAACCAACGGACCTCTAGCCAAAGAATATAATTTGCCAACTGTATGTGAACTTCCTTCTTTACGCAGTTTTAGCACCTGCATGTAAATTAAATAAATAAACTAGTAATGCTAACTTAGTACAAAAATTTAACTAAAGAAATGAAGGCTTACTCGATGTTAAAATCAATCATCAAACTCCATGTTGTTATTATTCAGCTGCGCATATTCACTGTCTAAAAACAACCAAATTAAAAGTGAAAAAACCTAATAAATTAGATGAGCGAAAACAATAAAAAGAAAATAATACTATAAAGAAACATACTGTAGAAATGGTTGAACTTCTTCGCAGTTTCTCAAAATATAAAGATGAGCTTGTTTTCTCTCACACTCCTCGAGATTCCTAGATGTATCTCTTGGTAAAGAGGACCCCTTTTGTTCAAATATTGATAATCCAGAATTAACATGATCACCTTCATAATTTTGTCCACTCGATCTCTTGCACTATCATGTAAATACCTTGAACAGAATATCAGACTTTCTTCAACAATATAGCCTTCTGCAGTAGATCCTTCAGGTCGACCTTTGTTACGAACGTAACATTTCAATATGCGCAAAAATCTACATGATAAAACATGCAATTAAATTGTGAAGGCAAGTCAATATTTAAATAGGGCAGGACAGGGCACTGGTTAAATGGGTAGGGTGGGGTGAGGCGCGTCGACAAATCTCTCATAATGAAATTGACATTTAAATGGTTTCATTATTTATCCTCAAAACAATAATGATGAAAATACACAATTAGATACAATTAGAACACAACTTAGTTACAGTGTTAGACTCAAACAAATTATTTATATGTGATTACTCCACTAGTGGATTCAGCTGGAAGGTGCAGAAATGATTGAAACTTTGAAAGGGTAAGTTTTGCCTCCATTTTCCCTTTTTTTTCCTCTTCGATTTTAGAAGAGGCGAGAAGAAGATAAAATTCCTCATATAATCTACTGCTTGCTCACATAAAATAAGAAGGAAACATTAAAACTAAAGTATCAAGTTTCAGAGTGGTGAAGACCTAGGCTCCCAAAAGACAAACAAGAGGGTATTAGGCATTATTTTGTAACAAACTTTGGGAGAAATAACAATACACAAATCTGCCTTGTCTACATATGCATACTTTTGGTCTCCTTAACAAAGACTAATCTTATCTCAGTCTGCAGTAGGCAACTAGAGCTCCTATAATAAAAGAACATTTCAACTTAAAAGAACATACAAGAGTTCCTTTACCACAGTAAAAAGATAAACAGAGAGCACATCAATGACTAATTTTGTCTAAGGCAACTCTTATTTATCCAAGAAAAGTAATATAATAACCAAAAAGAAGTTGAGCTAGATGAGCAAAACATATAGAAACTATTGTATACTTAAAACTACCACTGAATAATAAATTATCATCATATGGTAATGCCCTAAAATGCACAAGGTCAATCAATAAAATTACTCAAGAAACAACCATTACGCCTCTGCCTTAGAACATGAATATTTTAAAGCAATAACCAAGAAAGGGGAAATGGAGCTACTAGGCAATGCTAAATGGAGAAAAGCTAGAGCAAAATCAGCAGCTTACTTTAGACAACCTTAAGAGACGCTAAATTAGTGTGCCATAAGAAAGAGATGGAAGAATTAAAGAAAAATTATAAAAATTTAAACATACTGCTCTATTAAGTACATCCACCTATATTGCACGGGTCCAGCAAGCTTGGCCTCTGTTGGAAGATGAATGACTAGGTACACCATAATATCAAAAAATACTGGTAACAATACTTTTTCTAGTTTGGACGATATTATTGAAATTTGAGATGCAAAGTGATCCAACACATCGACTCTTAATGTTTTTTAGCACAACTCTCTAAAGAAAATACTTAACTCGGTGATAGCATCATAGACACTGTTGGCACAACTCCCTGAATAGCAAGATGAAGCAGTTGTTCCAAAAGAATATGAGAATCATGACTCTTTAGTCCATATATTTTACGATCCTGCTTATTTACACATCGTGATATATTGGAACAATAACCATCTGGAACCTTTATAGCTTTCAAAATCTTGCATACTTTAGACTTCTCCTCTGCTGATAATGTATAACATGCTGCTGGGTAGTACCGCTTTCCATCTCTTTGAGTTGGATGCAAATCTGATACAGGGCAAAAGCAAACGCGGAAAAAGTAAAGATAAAAGCGAGACGTTGCTCGAACGAATAACCCAAGTAGCACCGAAGAACTAGTTTCGATACACCCTGAGAGATTGTCAAGGAACACCTACACTAGGCAACTACCCTCGAGCTACACCAGGAACCCGCAAGTAGAATGATCGGGGAGGAGTTGAATTTCATTTAGATCCGCTAGAAGAAAAACAAGTTCCAAATAAGGTTGTTTCATTAACCAAAGAGTTCAACTCTTAACAATATTCTTCAATCATCAAAATTAGCTAAGTAATGAAATAAGCAATCTAAGCTATTTATAGAGGTTTCTAAGCTTCAAGTAAAAGGTCTAAATTACCCACAAGCTAGGCTTTAAGTTAATAGACCATGCAAGGCCAAAATAGTAAAAGGACACCAAAAATCTCGGGTGTCTAACGTTTGGGTGGAGCGCCCCACATTTTGAGTAGTGGACTGGGGCAGGCGGACCACTTGGTGCTGAGGCGGAGCGCCTGGCTCCTGTGCATCTTGGGCGGGGCGCCTGCTTGGCCTAGACGGGGCGCCTGGCCCTGGACCTTCTTGACGTGTCTTCAATTCACCTCCAATACTCTTGACTTCTATTCCTTTGCACCTTTCAAGCTTGGTACATGTTGGAAAGTGTCTTGGCTTGATTTGCCCCGCATCATCCTACCCTTCTTGAAGAGATTTCGTCCTCGAAATCAATGTGCTCTCGTCCATGGCATCATCTCCTCGGGGTGCCCAATGCTCTCCTTCTTTGCAACCCTTGATCGTCACTTTGACATAGGTTTCTTCCAAGATCTCCCTTGCCTTAACACGGAGCTTAGAACCTACAAGGAACGACAAGCAAACACAAAACTTCGTACTTTGAAAGTAGGTTAGTGCAAGAAGTGTGGAAAACACGCTCTTGTGGTATAACCAAGCATCAATGATAAGCACAAATATCAAATCCCCAAGGAGATCATTAAGTACTTGGTTCAATGAAAGTATGCACTCAACACAATAATGAGCAAATAGGTCATGGGGACATGGACAATGCAAGATCAAGCTATCAAAATCCCCTTGAACCTTAAGCTCACGATCAACAAACCAATCCTTCCTCAAAGTGTGATCAACATGTGGAGTGGAGTGAGTCAAATAACCCAACCTACAAGTAGTATCAAGTACTCCACTCCCCTTATTCAGAGCATACTTACTCACACCAAGGGATTCCTTTTCACCTCCCATTTGATCACCTAAGCAACCTTTCTCAAAAGACAAACTATCAAAAAAAGTATTGATAATGGCCTCTTCTTCATCATAACCCAAACAAGCAATAGTAGGGTCACTCAAAGAGTCATTTACCTCACTCAAGTTCTCATACAATGGGTCACCTAAGGAGTTAAACTCTTCACACCATGGAGGTTCCATTTTACTACCCACCCTAGTCCGATACAAGTCATTTCTACTAATGAGGATGCCTTCAAATAATGGATTAGTAAAAGCATGCATCTGAATGTCATGATCAAGCATAGACAAGTTATCAAGAATAGGTTCATTACTCTCACTTGAGGAGTCATCATAGACAACCTCGTCCACTACATGTAATTTGGACTCCTCAAAGTCACTACTATCCTCACCACAACACATTGGTCCACCAAATAGAAGCATATCAATAAGGGTGTGATCAACTATCCCATCACCCTCTTTGTCACAGATTGGTAGCGTGTCATAGCAAAGGTCACAATCATTGTCAACTATCAAATCTATACTAGGGAGAGGTTCAATGAACAATGGGCTCACATCATGATGTGGCATGGCATCCCTCTCAACTAGTGTTGCACAAGCACACTCAAGTTGACTACTAGACTTCACTAGTGGTATATTCACTAGATGCATCACAAGCACCAACTAGTGTTGAGTCATCACAAGACAAATAACTAGTAGGCTCATGAAAAGATGGAGCAACACTTACATTTGTAGTACTTCCTTGATCACTCACAAGGCTTGAAGTGTCACATGCCACTCCTTCTTCATGAAGCTTACATTGAGAATTTTTCTCCTCTTGTCTTTCCTTCCAAGCACATGGTTTAGGCTGCAATGGCTTATCTTCAATCGTACCCACACATAAGCTAACACAAGAAAAAGTAGAAGATGAAGAATTGTTAGAACAATGGGTGCTCTAACTCTTAATTTTTCTTTCCTCACCTCTCTTCTCTCTCAATTTTATCTCAAGGTCAAGTGTAGTTTGTGGTGACAATCCACTCACATCACTCCTCAAATCCTCTCATTTTTCATCTCTTAGACACATCACTCCTCAAATCCTCTCCTTTTTCCTCTCTTAGATTGTCACCGGTCACTCCCTCACTTCTCTCTTTCTTTTCTCTCTCATTTGAAGTGGATTGACTCTCACTTTCATCATGCAATGGCAAGACAACAAGGTTGTTTGCTTCGGGTTCAAGTTCAATGGGTGACTTTGCTTTAGCCCTTCCCTCAACTCCTTCATTCGCTTGTAGTCATCCCTTACTTGCCTTGGAGTCAAAGGTCTAAGCACATACTTCTTCCCATCTTGCTTGACCGTATAAGAGTTGGTCCAGCCATCGTGTACCACACATCTATCGTATTGCCATGATCTCCGAAACAAAAGATGGCAAGCTTGCATCGGGACAACATCAAACATGGTTTTGTCTTTATAATTCCCAATGCTAAGCTCAATCAATACTTGCTTCACCACCTTCAATTCCCCACACTCACTTAGCCATTGTAATCGATATGGGTTGGGATTTTTCAAGGTGGGTAACTTCAATTGGGAAATCAATGTTTGGCTCACTATGTTGCCACAACTTTCTGAGTCAACAATCATGGAACAAACTATACGCATGACTCGGCATCTAGCATGGAAAAGGCTTTCCCTTTGAACATTCTCCACCTCCTCTTCCATGTAAATGGTACTCAAGCTCCTCCTCACTACCAAGAACAATTCAGGATCTTCTCCTTCCTCTATAGCCTCCTCACAAGCAACCTCGTCATTCTCCTCATTTTCGGGCTCACTATTTTGCTCATACACCAAATTGCCTACCACAACCATGGTTATTTTTGTAGGACAATCTTTAGCAATATGTCCATACCCCTTACACTTATAGCATTGAGTAGAAATGGAAGTAGGATTGCTCAAGTGAGTTTTAGAGTTACCTCCCAATTGTGGTGTAGACTTCTCATATGTCCTCTTCACTTCTTTGCTAGCACTTGCACCACTTGCACTTGGAAATTTTGCATTTGGAGTCTTCCACTCCTTTGGCTTGCTTGTGGAAGTAGAAATGTTGCTCTTGTAGTTGGTGGACTTCTCCTCCTTGAGCCATTTCTCGGCTACGACTGCATCATCATAGAGATCATAGTGGTTTTCATACTTATGGAACTTCAATTGAGAGGCTATGTCTCGGTTCAAACCACTTCTAAATCTAAGCACGGCCGGTTCATTATCTTCCCCATCCAAATCTAAGGTCATCCGAATTTGTTCAAATTCATTGAAGTATTCTCCAACCGTCCTATAACCTTGCTTCAACTCATAAAAGTGTGTGTATTGGTCTTGACGATATTGTTCGGTCAAATACTTCTCATCCATTGCACGGATCAATTCACCCCAAGTCACATTGATGGCCAAAGCATTCCTCATTTTATTCCTCTTGGCCGATTCCCACCAAGTAGAAGCAAAGGATTCAAAAGAAGATATAGCATACTTGGCCTTCTTTTCCTCAGTCATATCATTGGTGTCAAATATCCGCTCCATGGCCAACTTCCAATCAATGTACTCCACCGGGTCACTACTTCCTTTGAAGGAAGGAATAGTGAGCTTCACACTATTAAGATTGTTGTTATCACGACCCCCTTGGTAAGGCTCCAGTTGGCCTCCAAATTTGTCTCCATAACCACCAAAATCCCTCCTAGCATTCCCCCCAACATCCTATGGGTGGCCCTCGACCTCGGCCTCTACCCCTATCAACATTACGTCCCCCAATTGGCTCTCCCATTCGGATTAGGAGCTCCATAGTCATCACCACCATACTCTTCCTCCTCCCCTTCTTGAGCTTCATCAAATTGCTCAAGACGTTGCACATTTCGAATAGCTCTTGGGAGTGGAACATTCCTTTGGGGGATTACCCAAAAGATGGGGATTGCCCATTAGGCGGGGAATGCCTGCTCGTTGGGGATTGCCCAACACTTGTTCAATTCTTTCACAATCTTCCTTTACCCGTTGTTGGTTAAGCAATTCAACAACTTGTTCTGGGGTAAAGGTAGGACTACTTGAGCCTTCACTGGCTTCAACTTGGACACTCGGGGTCCCTTTCTCAACTTGGACACTTGAGGCCCCTTGCTCAACTTGGAGACTTGAGGTCATCCTCTCAAGTGTTTCAATCTTTTGGCCCATGATATCCATTTTAGCAAGGATACTAGCCAAAGCATTCTTCACAAAATCTTCACCTTCATTGGCCATTGCACCTACAAAAGAACAAACGTTAGTGAAATCACCTCACACACACCCTCAATTCTGTTTCACTCGGTTCAGTCGTTTAGTGGTGGTGGATATTTCACTCGGACTTGATTCTAAAAGCTTCACGTAGATGAATAACAATCCTCAACTCAATCAAACTATCCACGAGTCAAGTGTACTCCGGGGTGAGTGGAGTTTACACGACTCTATTGGACGATAAGCACTTTAAAGTAAGGACTTGAGTCAAAAGATTCTACGATTCTTCTTGGAGTTCTACTCTCCAACTAAGGCATGAATTACCTAATAGCTCAAAGGACTAGTGCTAATTAAGTAGGAAAGTTACTTAGCTAGAACTAGTTAGAGGTTAAGCAAGCAAAGAAGCAAGAAAACCTAGGAAAACTACCCAATCCCACACCTTCAGGTGCTAGGCGGAGCACCCAGTGAAAGGGGCGGAGCGCCTGGCAAAACCACCAGTGACGGTGGTCAGGCGGAGCACCTGGACGACGATTCCAATGTGTTTTGCACAAATCCAAGGTACCCAAAGTTGTATAATGATATTCCCTTCAAACCCCAATGATTTTCACACCAAACACCCAACATACAATGAACAATCACCAATCAAAGATTCTACAAGGGTTTTAAAAAAGGGTTTCAAAGTGCGTTTGATTTCTTAAAACTTGATGTTATACAACTCCAAATCTCACGAAATTTGTTTCAAATCATTTTTTTTTTCATTGTAGATCAAACCCCGATAATCAAATCCACAATCACTAACCCATCACCCCAAGAATCATCCAAAAATCATCAAGAACAAGGGTTTAAGCAATTTGAGATTTTCAAATTTCAAATTTCTTGATTCCAATCCAATCCACGAGATTGTGGTACCCAAACGATGGGTTTTCAACAAGGATCAATCTCTAATAACACCCATAACAAGAATTGAACACACCAAAAAGTTATGACAAATTTTTAGATTATCAGCTTTTTCAATTTTTTTATTTTTTTTCTTCTTTATAATAACTTCAACAAGAAACTAAAAAAATAAGATACTAGGTACGAAGAACCAATGTTCGGGGGTTTGTAGAAACAAAACCCGAGCCTTGCTCTGATACCAAACTGATATAGGACAAAAGTAAACGCGAAAAAAGTGAAGATAAAAGCGAGACGTGGCTCGAACGAATAACCCAAGTAGCACCGAAGAACTAGTTTTGATACACCCCGAGAGATTGTCAAGGAACACCTACACTAGGCAACTACTCTCGAGCTACACCCGGAACCCGCAAGTAGAATGATCGGGGAGGGGTTGGAATTCATCTAGATCCGCTAGAAGAAAAACAAGTCCCAAACAAGGTTTTTTCATTAACCAAAGAGTTCAACACTTAACAATATTCTTCAATCATCAAAATTAGCTAAGTAATAAAATAAGCTATATAAGTTATTTATAGAGGTTTCTAAGCTTCAAGTAAAATTCTAAATTGCCCACAAGCGAGGCTTTAAGTTAATAGACCATGCAATGCCAAAATAATAAAAGGACACCAAAAATCTCAGATGTCTAACGTTTGGGCGGAGCGCCCCACATTTTGAGCAGTGGACTGGGGCAGGCGGACTGCCTGGTGCTGAGGCGGAGCGCCTGGCTCCTGTGCATCTTGGGCGGGGCGCCTGCTTGGCCTAGACGGGGCACCTGGCCCTGAACCTTCTTGACGCGTCTTCAATTCACCTCCAACGCTCTTGACTTCTAGTCCTTTGCACCTTTCAAGCTTGGTACATGTTTGAAAGTGTCTTGACTTGATTTGCCCCGCATCAAAATCTCTTCTTATACCCATTTCCTTTAAATCAAGACGAGCCTTCACATTATCTTTTGTTTTCCCTTCAATATCTAATAACATCGCAATAATATTCTCACAAATATTTTTTCCAATATGCATTGGATCTAAATTATGACGTATTAGATTATTTTTCCAATATGGAAGTTTGAGAAAAATACTTTTCTTCCTCCAGTTATGAAAGTCTTTACCTTTTATGCTTTTCTGTTTCTTCTTGGTCTTACCAAATGTTACATTTTCCAAGCCAGCCAACTGGTTTAACACATCATCTCCAGAAAGCATTTTAGGAGCAGGTCTTTTTTCTATTTCTCTATTAAAAGCACGTTTATTTGCACGCCACTTAGGATCATATGGTAAAAACCTACGTGCACCCATGTAAGTGAACTTAAGACCATGCTTTAGCCGAGTAGATGGAGTCTCTTTGTTGCATATAGGACAAGCCAAAGCTCCCATTGTGCTCCATCAGGATAAGTAGGCATATGCTAAAAAATCATTTATTGTCCATAAGAGTGCTGCCCGCATACAAAAGTTCTTCTTTCTCGAGGCATCATATGTATTGACTCCATTGTACCATAATTCTTGCAATTCCTCAACCAATGGTTGTAAGTACACATCAATATCATTTCCAGGAGCTTTAGGGCCATGTATCAACAAAGGAAAGAAGCAATACGGCTGCTTTATGCACATCCAAGGGGGTAGGTTATACACAGTAATAATAATTGGCCAAGTGCTATGAGAAACACTTAAGTTTCCAAAATGTTTCATCCCATCAGATGCTAAACCAAGTCTAACATTACGAGGATCTCTAGCAAAGCTGGGGTTAGATGAATCAAAATACTTCCACGCATCGGAGTCAAATAGATGTCTAAGAACCCCATCTTTCAAACGTTGATCATGATGCCATGTCATGGATGAAGCTATTTTTGATGACGTAAACAACCTCTGCAATCTTGGTTTCAAGGGAAAGTAACGTAAAAATTTTCGAGGAATTTTCTTCACATTCTTTCCTGGAGTAGCCCCATTAGCTTTTTGACTGTCAACTGATTTCCACCTAGACTCGCCACAAACCAAGCAAGATTTAGCTTTTGCATTGTGTTTCCAAAACAACATACAGTCATTCTCACAAGCTTGTATTTTTTCATAACGAAGACCTAAGTCTCGAATCATTTTTTTTGCGACAAATAATGATTCTGGCAATGTTTCACCAGAAGGAAGTGCTCGTTTAATCAACTTCATAATGCTATCAACTGCTTTATCGCTCAACCCAAAAAGACACTTGATATGAAACAATTCAACAATTAGTGACAACTTGGAGAATTTCTCGCAACCAGGATGTAGTTGTTGTGCAGCATCCTCCAACAATTTTGAAATTTTGGAAGTAGGGACAGAAGCATCAATGTTAGAAGCATCCATAATTTCAGGGCCAGCAACATCATAAATCATTCCAAATATATCATCAGTACCTCTCTCGTCCCGTATTTCTTCCAGCCTAGCTTCCTCTTGTCTTACTTCCTCCTGCCTAACTTCCTCTTGTGGTACTTCATTCTTAGTTTTTTTCTCTTTAGATACAAATTCCCCATGATAAAGCCAACGAGTGTACCCCTTGATTATACCAAAAATTATTAAATTTTTCCTGACTTCACCTTTTGTCTTGTAGGAAACATTGTTGCATTTTGTACAAGGGCACGAAATTTCACCTTCTGCTTTTGAGTGCTTAACAACAAATTTAAGGAAATCCTCAACTCCTTTTAAATATATTTTGCTCAATCTATCAGTACAACGCATCCAAGTCTTGTCAATTTCAAATTTTCCTACAAAGAAAAGAAACATATCAAGATAGCATCCAAGTCTTGTCCATTTTAAAATTACGTCTATGAGAAGAATAATAAATTATGACAAGTTTTGCTCACTTTTATATTCAGTACTCTATTTGACAATGAGAAGAATGAAAAGTTATAAGAAAAAGTTAAGGAAACACAGACGAAATTGCTCTTAAGATGCTTGATAGAGTACTTTAAACGATCAAAATGGACTCTTGAACTATGAAAAATTCTAACTGGTAGGACCATATATTACCTAACAGCACTACTAAAAGCATCTCTATGATGTCCCAGACCAACTATTTCTATGACTTCAATTAATCAAAAAATTATTACATTAATTGAAAGTAATTAAAAATGCTAAATATAAATAATTATAGATAAACACTCTATTTTCCAATTCAATTACCACGTACTCATAAACTAGATTGATTACACAAAACATACACTTACTCTTGTTGTTGCCAAATGATGCCATAAGAGGGCGAGAATTAGGCACATGAACGTGTTCCTTCAGCTTTGATTGAGAAGTTTCGAAGAGAGACAATTTAAAGTTTTGGGGATTTTTTTAGAGCTATGTAATGAACTTACGCTCTTTAGCCTAATAAGAGTCGTCAATTTCCAATGATAGGAATTTCTTAGTCATTAGCTTAATAAAAAATTATCAGTAGTAGTACGTACAAAATGAAGTTTTTGCAAGAAATAGTCACCTTTGGCGCCTATGCTACTATTTTGAGCCTCGAAAGTAGGCCTGGGCATAGAGTTGAGCCAACTCGGCTCGGCTTGATCTCATATAAGAATTTGGCTCAGCTCAGCTCGGCTTGGCTCGACTCGATTAAGTCTACGTATTATTTAATATCTTAATGCAATAGTTAACTATTGATAAACTAGCTATATTATTCCTTATCTATGATAATGATCAAAAGAAAATTTTAAATATTATTTTTTATATTATTACGTATGGGACTACTCGGGCTCGGTCAAACTCGAGCAAAGCTCGATTGAGCTTAGCTGGGCTCGGGCTTGGCTCGGCTCGGTATGTATAAAGCTCGGTTTGGCTTTAGCTTGGTTAGACTCGGCTCGCTCGCTCGATGCTCAGGCCTACTTAAAAGTAAAGTCTTACAAAAATGGCACATGTCAAGAAAATTGCTGGCGAGCACCAAAAAGAAGAGAATGATCTGACGATTGCCTTAAATCTTAGACTTGGCGCAATAAATGTTTAATTTTGAGCTGAGCATAACTGAGCTTACTCTGTACCCGAGTAGAGCCGAGCTCAGCTGAACTTCCTATAGGATCGAGTCAAGCCGAGGTTAAGACGAGCTCAATCAAATTTTCTTACAATATAAATTGAGATAGAGTTGAGCTGACCCAAACCGAGCTCGTGTCGAGCCTGTCTCCAATATTTGATGTTTTCTTTCACGAGATTTACCTCTTTAGAAATTTTAAACTTGATTGATTAAGAACTATAGTTAGATTAACTTGATGATTGATAAAATATTTTTTAATAATATGAATTATTAGTTTAATCAAAATTGAATTTTAAATTTGGTTATACATATACAAAACATAAAATTGAAAATTTCAAAGCAAACATAAATAAATTAGTAAGAAATTCGAGTTGAGCCGAGAATAGTGGTGAAAATTGGATTGACACATTGCTCATAGGTGTGCGGATAGGTGGTGCATCCAGATTATAGGCATGGACAATGCGCCTTCAGATGACATGTACTGCTCAACTAGTAGGAGCCTTTCGGATCATTGAATGCACACTTGTTACCTTGGACAAATCAAAATGGACGCTCGGGTAACGTATAGTCATTCATCACCACAATCAACAAAAAATTTCCTACTCTTGCCTTATTTATTCCATTACTTTGTTGTCTCTTATTAATTATTTTGTTATCATTTATATTCAGTCGATTAACGTATAACCATTTTTTAATTGACTCAACCACGCTTATATCAATATCATTCACGTTTAAAATCTTGATATAAACGATTGTTAGTTATCATATCAAAAATAAATTTAATTATTAACCTAAATTATCGAAGTTAGTGCACACATCAAGCTTTAATGAAAACATGGGTGTTCTAATTGAATTTGAGCTTCTTCACGATCATTTTTATAATGTTGTGAACTTGATTATTTATTTCATCCAAAGTAGTGGAATATATGATTTTTTAAATTATTTGTAATAAATATATTGCCCAATTATTACCAGTCAAATAATATAAGATTATAAACTTAATACTCGACACCCTATAATACGTGGAAGTTTTGTGATCATTTGAATAATTTGTATATTTTTTATTATAATTAGTTGAACTAAAGGCTAACACTTTATTATAATTAATTTTTGTACTTTGTAATAATTAAGTGATTAATTTTACAATAGTGAATAATTTTTTTCTGGAGGGAAACACGAATTCTCATTTTGAAACGAAATCACGAACTAAAAGATAAAAAAAGAACTCCTCCCAAAAATTTCCCTCTAGATCTTTTATTGCCTAAATTATAGCCTTGTTTTTGTGCTTAACAGAGAGATTAGAGACAAAGATAACCCTAAAAGCTAAAGTACTAAACGTTCAAAAGAAGCCAAAACTTTGACGGCAAAGATTTTGATTTCTCATCTAAATTAGCCGAGGAAGCAAAGGTACGTTTTCCTCTTGGGGCTAATTCCCCAACCTCTAATTTTATATTATTATGTTCATTTTGAAGATTTGTTATTAGTTTGTTGATTGTGTGCATTTTGTGCCTTTCTTTTTTGAGAAAGTGCCTAAATATTATTTCTTGAAAAGAATACAATAAGTACGGAATCGACATTGTCTGGATGTTTAAGAAGAGTTCCGTTCTATGGCGAGCTATATTGATTAGTCGTAAGAGATATGGATACGGCTATTGGTGATTGCTATTGCTATTTATATATCTCGATTATTAATAGGATAGTGGCAAGCTAATTGAATTTCTATTACTATTGGAAATCCCCTGCTATTTGGCACAATGATTATTTATAGGGGATATTAGACCATAAAGAAGCTGCTTTAATGTTGAAGAAAGAATTAATCAACTTTAACAAAATGTTGGCATGAAGATTAAGAACCTTTTAAAACATGAACCAATGCCCGAACAGAAACATGCTTGTACCTTGACAAGGAAGCTATTATATACTAGTTCAGTTATACTTGTTGTTAACGTTTTTCCTTCTGCAACTTTGTTGCTCCTTGAGAATTCATCAATCCATTCTATGCAAATGTGATCTGTTCGTCGATCAACCTCCATTCTACTAGATATTCTTGTTTATGCAAAGAGAAATTCTAATAGTTGGAGACTTTTAGTGAATAACTTTTATACCTGCATTTATGGAGAAGTATATTAATGTCTAATACATGCTTGTTCGAAATTAGACATGGACGGGAATGATCTTCGGAAAAAAATCACTCCCTCAACTGATTATCACGACGATATTAGAAGCTCTAGAAGACAAATGCTAAAGACATTCTTCTCACACAACATGAGGAAGAAGATGGTTATCACACCAAGGTTAGATCAAGTTCAAAAGAGGCAAATGCTGAAGATAATTTTCTCAATCAATTGACCGAAGAAGATATTTATCATGGCGAGGTTAGAAATTCTAAGAAGACAAATGCTAAAGATAATTTTCTCACACAACAGGCTGGAGAAGATGTTTATCTAGGTAATGAAAGAAAAATAACTTATATGCATTGTAAGTTTAACATTATGGAGGGAGATAAGTTCTTTTATTTGAGTGGTGACAGAGATATTAGTGACTATGATGGATTCGTGGAGTGCCGTGACGATTCAGATGTTATGAGAATGATTGATACTTACAAGATACATTAGGAGAAGCCCATCGAAATTTATACATTGCCAAGAAATTGTGATGTTTTTATGAGTAATTCTCTTCGAGAAAATAGCCATGGAGATCATGTGTATGAAATAATGAGTGAACCTATTATTGACGACGAATCAAGTGATGGTCTAGAAACAAATAATGCAGGTATTCTGTCTTTTTATTATCTTTTAGTGAGTTTAGTCGTTGTTAGCTATATTTTTACTTGAAGCATATTTATTTAATATTCAAATGCAGGTTCCAATATCATCAAAAGAAAAACTAGAGCGCGTACACGATGTGTAAAAATAATTAATTTAGAGGAGGGAGAGAAATTGCCAGTTGAGTTCGATAAGGATCATCAAGCGATTGGCGAGGATGCAACACAGTTCATCTGATTTTTGGGCCAAACAGTTAGAAGCCGAGCTTGTTGTCCTTTAAAAGTAAGAGGGTGGCGAGAGATTGAGCAAGACAAGATTGATGATATGTGGGACATCATCTTGGTAAGAGAAACTACTAAAGTATTAAAGTTCAAAATTTTATTTAATTTTTTAATTAATCTACAACTAGTAGAAAATATGATTATAAGGTATAATGGCACATTTATTTATTATAGAAAAAAATTACTTTTGACATATCCGAAGAAAGAAAAGGGGTGATTCTTGGCCATATGAGTGACCTCTACAGGGACTATATGCACAAGTTGAAAAAGACATATTTTGATTCAATATCAACTTATCAACTTCACCTCCGAAATAAGCCTAAATATATTTATGTTGATGAATGAAAATATTTGGTCAATCTTTGGAGTGATGCACAATTTCAAGTATTTAAATGAATTAGTTGGTGCCTTTCTAATTATTTGCATGTAGAAACTAATAATATTATTTGTTTTTACTTTTTGTATTTAGAGGAAAAGCATGCAAAACAAGGTAAATAGATCCAAACATTCCTTGCCTCCATATATTGGGACCAAAAGTTATGCAAGATTTAGAAAAGATTGGGTACGCACTACATAGTTTTTAGAATTGCATTAGAAGAATTATATCAATATATCTTATTAAATTAATAAATGATTATAATTTTTGTAGGAGAAAAAGCATGGAGAAGCTCCTTCTCATGTTGATGTTTTTATTGAAACTCGCAAAAGAAAAAATGGGAAACAAGTTGATGCTTGTAACGTCAATGTGTACTCTGTTCTCTTTATCTCGTTTTAGAATATACATATGCATATTTTTTTTACTGCTTTACTTCTTTTAATTGTAGGTTCAACTTGAACAGTTAAAAAAACAACGAAAAGAAGGAGAAATTTCTTTAAATGATGATGATATATTTGAAAAGGTGCTTGGGTCTAAAAAAAATGGATATCTTTGTGCATATGGTCCTGGAAAGAGTATCAACGAATACTTTGGTGATAGACCGACAAAGGTTCAACTCATGAAGCAAGTGGAAGCAACAAGAAAAGAAGCAAATGAGCGTGTGGAAGAAGTTAAAAGAGAAGCTCGAGAACAAGTTGAAGGAATTAAGAAAGAAATAGAGAATAAGCTAGAAGAGCATGATAGACGAAGGGAAGGAAAAATTCAAAGGATAAAAGGAAAAATTCAAAGGATATTAGCAGCTATAGGTCAAGAGCATTTTAATAACGCTTATCAAAATGTAATTAGCTTATTTTGCTGTTTATTAATACCTTTTTATATATCTAACTATTGAAAATATATGATTTCTTTAAGAACATTTTCACATTAACACATAAAATTCAATTCTCTTTGTGTAAAATTTTTTCATTATTTTCTTATCTCTTTTATTGAATTGTTATTGCAGCTTATGTAGGAACCATGAAATCTTCAAGATGGTCTGGGATAACACGGATAGCTATTTTATTTTTCTTATGAAAGCATCTATAATATGTATTGATCAAACAATGTTTTGCTATCACCACTTGTTTTAGTGATAGTTTTGAATAAAATTATATCGTTCTTTTTAATTTTGTGCATCTTTTCGATAATTGGAGAAAATTCCTATAATTTAATATATAAAATCATGCTAAAAATATGATTTTAGCTACATTATGTGAATTCGTGTGTCTAGCAATGCTTGTGGAATTTCTTCAATTTGTAGCTATATCTTTTTAATTTGTAGCTAAAAAATTTATAATATTGCCACATATATATTTTTACTTTTCGTAGCAAATGAAGAAAATATTTTGCTATAAGTATACATATTTTATAGCAAAAAGAATAAATTTTTAGTCACAATATAAAATTTTTTGTGGCAATTACTTCAATTTGTTGCTATGAATTTTTTAATTGGTAGCTAAAAGCAGATTCTATTGCTACGGGACTAAATTATAGACATAGCCACAAAATTTGAATTTGCATGGCAAATAAATTAAATCTTCTACTACAATATAATATCTTGTGGCTAGAATATTAAAGACCACTACAGACTTTATTTATCGTAGCAAAATAATAAAATCATTTGCTATAAGTATATTTTTGGGATTTCCACATAAATAGCCCACAATATTTCATATTAACAAGTCATTTAGCACTAACATAATATAGCCACAATATTTATATTTAAAATTTAATTTATAATTAAAATATCAAATATAATAGATTGATATTTTGTATATATACCTTCTATACACATATATATTTGTCCCATATTTTTTAAATATTTATATCATCAAATTATATTTAATAAATATGCTAGGAAAAGAAAGAAAGGACAAAATATGGTTACAAAAAGTGGATAAGGGTTTGGAATGGTTATGTGGGATAAAAATACCTATATTTTTTGTGGCAAAAGAATAAATTATTTTCTATAAGTACATCTTTTATGGCAAAAATATTCTACCATTATAGCTACAACACGAAAAAGTTTTGTGGCAATAAGTATTAATTCTTTGCCATGTAAAGTGTGTAGCTAACTATTAGCTGCGCCATATTTTGCTACGATAAGCTCGGAAAAAAATTATTGTAGCTAAAGTATTTAGCCACGGAAATTTTCATATTTAGCTACGATGATTTTCATAGCTATAGATGCATTTTGTTGTAGTGAGTTATGTCAAATAGTGATTACGAGAAAAATAATTTGCTTGAGTTTGTTACAATTTCTTTCTACAAATTAAAGATTATCATCTTAATTAAATGGAATACTGTAAATAATTTGTCATTCTACTATTTTAACCAAAAAAATTAAACCATTTTGCTGTCAATGTACAGCTTTTCGTCTTCGTATGTAATAAATTGGCATCATTTCTGCTTTTGCTATACCATGGGCTGGTTAAGAATGACTTTAGTTATAATTAGACAAGACTTGTTGACCAAAACTTATGTTGATCAGGTACTCAGCCTAAAAGAGAAATCCATAATTAATCCAAATATCCTAAAACTTTTATGGGATAATTACACTAAAAGACAAGCAAAAGACAAAAATTACCAAAAATGACCCATATTTTCGAATCTTACCCGAGTTGTCACCCTTTTCCCGAGATAGGGGTCGTCGCAAGTTTATACAATTTTATACAAAATTATACACATGTATAAAATTGTATAAATATGTATAAGTGTGTATATGCGAGTGAATAAATCTGTATATTAAGGATGTTTATATGAATTTTTACTTTTTTGTGTATATTTTTGTATTTCTCTCATTGCTACACATTTATCTATGTAAATTCGTGTATAATTTATTTTTTGGGGAGAGATTTGTGTGTATAAACTTGTCCAAAATAATGATTTAGACGCAATAAACAACATAAATTCAGTAAAATACAAAAAGATAATGACACCACTGGTGGGAGAGGGTGTCTGCCGGCGACTTAGTGGCTGGGGAGGAGGAGACTTGGTTGCTAAGGTGTTTTTTATAGAGTGCTAAAATTTGTAATTTTAGAAGTGGATGCTATGCATAAAAAAGATATGGCCACTTATTTGTAATTTTGAGTAGTTGGCTGCTTATTTTTTAAAATTCCAACTTTTAATTAGTTGTTTCTTGGTAGCTGTAAATACCTGCAAATCAAGTGAAGAATCATCATTGTCCAATGAGAACAAGGAGACTTAAGTTCTTAAAAGAAAAGAAGCTCAAAAAAGGTAAAAGAAAGAAAGCTCTTAATTAGTTCTAATAGAGTGGTGAAGTGCTGACCTTGTTCATCATTTTTTTTTTTTTTGTACTTTTAAGACATGGCAACACTTTACCTTTATTATTTTATTTAAATGCATGACAGCTTTCTTCTATTATTTCTATTTACGAAAATTTAAACCTGAAAGTCCAATCATCAGTTGAGGATTTTTTTTTTTTTGGCAATAAATAGCTAGGTGCAAGAAAAGGTGAACGGTGGAAACAATTAATGAAATAAAACATAAGGTACAATGAGGTTTGTATAAGTGGCCTCTCAACCTTGGTGAGTAGGGTCTGCATATTTCTCATCCTTCCCAAATCTCACGTGCAGGGGCGAAGGCAGAATTTTATGTTCATGGGTGCACCATATTAACGAGTTGTTGATAATGGGTTCACCCTACACTATATAGTCATAATTTTAAAAATTTATTACATCAAATGTTGATCTTCTATCTTGTTGAGTGAGTTCCTGTAAATCATATTTAATGGGGTGGATCCGCCACTGCTCACGTGTAAAATAACACTGGGTATATGATTATATGAACAACTTTATTGTTTTTTTAAAGAACTTAACAAGTCAAAGTGATATATATCGAGTATAAAATATGATGAATACCTTATCAAAAATAAAGTTGTTCGTTTGATTTCATACAAACTACATTTACAGTTCCGATGTATAACTTTAATTCTAGCCATCCATTTCCTTTTCTTGTACAGATTTGCTTAAACAATGGCAACTGCCTTGTATGAGGATCAGATACGATAAAGCTAATTTTTTTTGTTAGTTAGTTATCATTTTAGTTGCCTACTGTGTATGCAAGTTATTTGTATGCTACACAGATAGTTTTTGTTACAAGAGGATAGGCCAAGCCTCGTCTGTGTAAGCCACTCTTTACTTAATGCAATCCAGATATACTGGGAAAAAGTATTTTAAAAAAAAAAATTTGGGCTGGTGATAGGTCTTTTTAGTTTTACTTCCAGTAAAGATAGAAAAAGATAGATAAGAGCACTGTGGTGCCTTTCAATGATAAAAAGTTAAAACTATTGCATTTTCAGATGAACCAAAATGATGAACAATTTAAGCATGTTCCTCCGAGCTAATTTCAGGCTTTTTTTCTTTTACTTCTTTTTTAAACTTTTATTTTTCTTGATTTCAGTCTAATTCTTGGATTTCTCTTCTATTGCAATAGGTAGTTTTGTGGTTAGTGGTGAATCCATTAGAAAAAAATCTCAGTTAGAAAATAATTATATTTTGGATTACTTTTATTTGATTTATTCCCTATTTGTTTTTCTTCTGATTAACGTTATTGTTGCATTCATCATATTGTATACCTTAGTTATGATCGACGAGCCCAAGTTTGTTATGCCTTTAATAAGTATTTTGTACTTGGTTATGATTTTGCTGTCATGCCTCAAAAATGAGGTTTTTTAGGCGGGACGTGATCGGCATGCAACTACTTAAACTACCTGAGTCTAGGTTTTCTAACTCTATCGAGAGAATTAAATACCGTACTATGTAAAGCTAGATTCGTCGTAATATTCACAGAATATTAGAACACATCCCTTGCGTGATATTCATAGAATATTAAAACACATCCCTTGCGTGCTAAATTCTAATTGTAAACCCATTAGTCAGGTCATAGGCCTCTAAAATTAATACTAATCTAAAATACATAGATCTAGGGGAAATTTCCAATAAATAAATAGGTCTAAAGAGTAAGGAAATGGCAAGAAATATGGCCATTGCTGGGAGAAATCAATAGAGTTCACCAACCGAAAACCATTAATAGTCATGAGCATTGTCTCCTATAATCTCAACACGTGATACATAAACTAAGTAGACCCAACCGGGCTAATCATCTCTGAAGGATATCCAGTAACAACCCTCCTAAGTAGTGGTACTACGCATTGAGTCAAAATGGATAACTTTAGAATGCAAAAAAGGAACAAATTGAGTTTATAAGCATATCATTTGAATTCTGATTTCTGTAACTGATTATAAAAATCTTGGATTAAGTTTTGAATTTGGTATTATCTAATATATCTATTATGAAAGGCATTACAAACAATGGTCTACTGTATGTGCGTGCGTCTAGAGTCACATGCGGGAAGTGTCAACCCACCTCCCTCTTAATAATTGATGTAATTATATTTTAAAAGTAGCTAGTTTTATTTGAAAACATTTGTTTTAATAAGTTATACATAAACAACAGCACTAGCATACGTGCAATAACTGCAGTCATAACTGTCATATAGAGGGAGTGTCGGCATATCTTCTAAAGCAAACGACTGGCGTCTACAAGCATGGAGTAGTGAACCCTTGCATCATAGGGACTCATGCTTTGTGGGTTTAGCCAACTCACTTCTTCTAAATGTAAGCACAATTAATTCTGAAACTTAACTAAATACAACAGTACAAGAGATCTCACAAAACAAGTAATCAGTCAAGTAATATAATTTCATTATTTTGCTGATTTCTGAGCACTAGTAAGGGTTTGCATATCTATTCTTTTATTTGAATTTTTTTATATTATATGACATTTTTAAAGCATGAAGACTTAAATGCCCACTTGAGAATGGGTTGTAAACTTTCACATTGACAACATGAAGAGATGTTGCACTTAAAAAGAGGTTTAATTCAGACCCTATCACATATTTGATATGATTATGGGACACACCTTAGCGAGGAAGATGTTTAGTCTCACATGGAAGTTTTGTAACCAAATTTCACATTGCCAAAATACGAGGGATGCTATGTGAGTATTATATATAAGAAAACAAACTTCACAATTCAGTAAAGCATTTCGAAGTTGTGCAAGCCAAGATCCAAAGAACAAATACTCCTCCTATCCCAGCTTATGTGCCACATTTTTTAATTTCGGAGGAAAGTGAGGCTTTTTTTATCGAAATATTTTAGATGCCTTTTAAAAATTTGAATTGTTAATTATCGTCACTAATAATACTTATTATGCAATTTTTAAATATATAAATTTTATATTAAAAAACTAAAAGACTTCATGTTTGAATTCACAATCAAAATAGAAAACACTCCTTCATATCAATCGGATGATCAATCATGCATGACAGAAACAATCAAATTAAAGGGCTTAGTGAAATACATACCATAGAAGAGGTAAAAGCATAATATCAGACATGATGACAGAATTAAGTGTATTGGTCGATTTCTGTTCGATCACAGTCATCGGTTTTGATTTTATGAAGAGGTATTGGTTGACTTCGGAATCGTTGCGGTTGGGAAGAAATTGTTTCGTTAATTTTCGTGATCGGTTATGAATCGTTGTGATTGGATATTTTCGAAGACAGTACTTCGATGGATAGCAGTTTGTCCTTATCCAAAGATTATCGGAACGAATTTAGCGGATTCGGCGTAAGTGGATGAAAACGTGCAACTGTTGGAAGAAGAAACGTGGGAAAGGAAAATTCTTCTAGGGTTGAAACTCTTCATCATTTTCAACCTATAAATAGGTCTTTTTGCTCAGATTTGAGGGGACGATTTACTGATATATCAAAAGAGCAGCACTATTCTCAAAATTCTTATTCAGCCATCCAATTACTTTTTGCTTTATCCTTTCAATACACATATGATTGTTGCTGTCATTAGCATAATTATTGTATCAAATTCAGCCGTGGCTTGGTTCAAACGTGGAAGAAGGATCATCTCTTTCATTTGAAGCACCATCCTTCGGCTCTTCCATACAATAAGCTTTTACTGCTTTAATTACTTCCATCAATTATTTGTTTTATTCGATATTTGCTTCATTTGTCGTTTAACTCGTTCATTATCTCACTATTTTCGTTCTTATCGATCTGTTATTACTGTTCTAATCGCGTAATTTGGTTCGTCAACTTGCTATCTGTTAAGTTATCTTGAACACATTGTAATCCTCTATTTTGTCATATCATTCGATCAAGTAAATTCTTGTCGCATTCACCTGTTATTATATTACGCTCGATCATCATCGTATTCATCATCATCGATAAATCTGCCGTTGTCATCGTAATTAATCGGAATCGTGCATCTAAGTTTAGACGAAATCATCTCGTCGTAATCTGCCTTTTTGCTGTTTATTTCGAATCAATCTGTTTGTACTTGTCATTCGAACTCTGTTAGAACTTGACATCGTTAAAATTATATCTGACATCGAATCTGCATCATTGACATCGATACGCTGCTTGTTTTCGAACTTAATCGTTGAAGCTCAATTGTTTTACGAACGTAAGTCGCTTATCGATCGAATCAAATTAAGATATAAACGGTCGCCTTAGACTCAACTAAATACAAATTTAATTGTAAAACCTGATACATTTTTGGGAAATACAATTTGGCTCTTAACCTTGTGGTCGTGGGGTCTAGGCAATCGATTTATTCCGAAATTTGAGTCGTAGTGATACTACTTATGTTTGTTTCCTTGTTTCGAAATGGCAGATGAACGCAACACCATCGCTGCCTCGCTCTGAACGGTCAACAGCTCAATCCCAATGATGGGGTTCCAGTTCCGACCAACGTTGAAGCGGTCGGTGAATCTACCAATCGCGAGCAGGATCAAGCTCACGACGACATTCCTGCTGGTTCACAGTTGAACGCACCTCGAGGACAACGATCGGGTAAGGAGCCCGTGGTCGAAATTGAGTCAGGAGATGTAAATGCCTCATTAATGGCGTATTTAAGAAAACACGACGCTCAGTTCGAAATGATACAGGAGCAATTAAAGGTTTTGTCTAATTCTATCGGAAATAGAACGCCCACCCCACCGATCACACCCCCAGCAAGCATTCCGACTTCGGTTCCTTAGGGCACCGTAACAGGGGGACTTGCAGCGGGGATCGGATCTGGGGGATCGGGTACGGCCGCGGCAGCTATGGGAGCTCCGGCCTCGGTTACTGCAGAAGTAAGAATGTTAGCAACGATGCAAACTCTGTTGAATGATACAGTGGACAAGAAATTCGGTGAGATAAAATCATTTATGGAGAAATTGCCAGGTGTCCCAAAGTTAACGGACGAGGTCGCTAAGAAGTCAATCTCAAAGCGTCCTTTCCCAGCAAGTGCAGCACCGATGCCAATTCCTAAAACTTTCAAGTTACCAGAAAGTTTGAGGTATGATGGGACCACAGATCCAAGGGATCACATCGATATATTTTCTGTTGCAGTTCAGGCGAATGATTTAACTTCGGAAGAAATTAATTCGGTCAGCCTCAAAAAATTTTGTGAGACATTGAAAGGGGCAGCATTGAAATGGTATCTGCAGTTGCCTGAGAATGAGATACTGAATTTCGATGACATGTCAGCAAAATTCATTCGATCACATACCGGAGCGAAGAAGATAGCACCAAGGATGGAAGACATATTAAATGTTAGGCAGCGACCCGGGGAGACCATAAAGCAATTTGTGAAGCGATTCAACGACGAAAAGATTCATATCCCGAATCTCGAAGAAAGGTGGGCATGCCTGACTTTTGCCAACAATCTGCCCACTGATTCGATCGAGGCATGGAAGTTGAAAGATCGTCTCAGAGAGATTGATGCATGGACATTTGAAGTATTATATCGAGAATGTGAACCGCGGATTAGGGCTGAGGAGGAAGAATTGCAGCTAGTCTGAAATAGTTACCATTATGATCGACCTCCACCACGGAGAGTTGAAAATGACAGGCGAAACTACAGGGACCAGCGATGGGAGCCCTACAGTTTCCCTCGAATGGGGAACAACCACGAAGCTGGTAGTTCGAAAAATCAATCGAAGAAAGGGCAGTCGAACACATCTTCAGCTCAGAAAGATCGACCACTCCCCCCAAAAGTGACGGAGTACAATTTTTGCATATCAACACCAAACTTGGTGAATCACTTGAAGGGGATGGGTGAGAAGGTTGTGAAATTTCCAGGTCGCATAAAAACAAATCCAAATACAAGGGATGAAAGTCTATGGTGTGCATTTCACCATGACTTCGGCCACACAACGGAGGATTGTAAGGCGTTGAGATATGAAGTGGCCAGCCTACTGCAGAAGGGGCATCTGGTCGAATTGTTAACTGACAGAGGACGAAATAATTTTAATAAAAAGAAAGACGACGAACCGCCAAAACCCCCTGCTCCTAGGAAGACGGTAAATGTCATTACCGGAGGAGATGACGTTTGTGGAGTAACTTACACTACCAAGAAATACGCAAAGGTCTCATTTACACGAGACAAGCGAACACGAGATGATATGAACGATGAGATCGTGTTCGGAGATTTTGATTTCGATGACAGAATCCATCCCCATCACGACGCACTTGTAGTCACAATGAGGATCGATGACGCAGATGTGAAAAGGGTGTTGATCGACGCTGGTAGTTCGGTCAACATCATACATGCAAGGGTAGTGGAACAGCTGCAGTTGAGCGACAAGATCGTACGTCGCTCAACAGTATTGTCGGGCTTCAACAATTCGAGTGAAGTGACCGTTGGGGAAATCACAATTAAGACTTATGCAGAAGGTGTTGAGAATGAGACATCATTTCAAGTAATGAAAGGCGAAATGGCGTACAACGTGATATTGGGTCGACCGTGGATTCACGCTATGGGAGCAGTCCCATCGACCCTACATCAAGTCGTAAAATTCCCTACCCCATGAGGAATTCGTGAAATCAGAGGCGAACAGCAGGCTTCACGAGAATGTTACTCAGTAGCTATTAAGGATGGCTTTCGATTGTAGCAATCACATTTAGTGGGACCCGTGGCCGGAAGCTTCACTTCGGTTCCGTCGTGCGCCTCAACGCAGCTACCGGAATCCGAAGTCGAAGGCGACTTCGCACAGGTTTCACCATACAAGCTAGTGGGACCCGTGATCGGAAGCTTCACTTCGGTTCCGTTGTGCGCCTCAACGCAGCTACCGGATTCCGAAGTCGAAGGCGACTTCGCACAGGTTCCACCATGTGTGAGAGAACCGTATAAACAAAAAGCTGGAGACTCTACGATAGAAGATTTGGAAGAAGTAACGTTATTCAATGATAAGCCTGATCGGAAAGTCTATGTGGGAGCGGAATTGGATCCCGAAGTAAAATCAAGAATCATATCCTTCCTCAAGGATAATTCTGATTGTTTTGCTTGGTCCCATGCAGATATGGTTGGGATCGATCCAAAGGTCGCCACACACAAGTTAAATGTCGACCCAAAACATCGGCCGGTGAAACAAAAGAAACGGCCAAATGGGGGATTCCGAAGGAAAGTGATCAACGACGAAGTAGAAAAATTGCTAACGAATGGGTTCATTAGGGAGGTCAAATATCCTGAGTGGCTTGCAAACACTGTAGTTGTGCCAAAGAAAAACGGCAAATGGAGAGTATGTGTTGATTATACCGACCTCAATAAAGCCTGTCCAAAAGATTCATTCCCGTTGCCTCACATCGATAGATTGATCGATTCAACGGCAGGACACGAAATGTTGAGCTTCTTGGACGGCTATTCGGGCTATAATCAAATTTCGATGGACCCATCGGATCGGGAGAAGACGTCGTTCATCACGGACATGGGGACTTACTGCTACACAGTTATGCCTTTCGGCCTTAAAAATGCTGGCGCTACTTACCAGCGTTTGGTCACCATTATGTTCAAAGATTTGATCGGAAAAACCATGGAAGTATATATCGATGACATGCTAGTCAAATCTCTTGAAAAAGAAAATCACCTAAGTCATTTGGAGGAAACTTTCACAATACTGAGGCGTTTCAACATGAGACTGAATCCTGAGAAATGTGCGTTCGGAGTTGGATCCGGCAAGTTTTTGGGATTCATCGTATCGCAGAGAGGAATAGAGGCCAACCCAGACAAGATCAAAGCAATTGAAAGCATTCCCGAAGACCTAACAACAGTGAAGGAAGTCCAACAACTGACCGGTCGAGTAGCCTATCTCAGCAGGTTCATCTCGAGGTCATCAGAACGATGTCACGGGTTCTTTTCGGTGCTGAAAAAGAACAAAAGCTTTGAATGGACACCAGAATGCAAAAAGGCCCTCAAAGAACTGAAGTTGTACCTTTCAAATGCGCCGCTCCTATCAAAACCAATCGAAGGAGAAATGCTGCTGATTTACTTGGCTGTCTCCGATGTCTCTGTAAGCGCTGTCCTCGTCCGCGAGGACAGAGGTAATCAATTTCCTATTTATTACGTTAGTAAAACACTTTTAGATGCAGAAACAAGATATCTGCACCTAGAAAAATTAGCACTGGCACTAGTCACTGCTGCACGAAAATTAAGACCTTATTTCCAATGTCATTCAATATCTGTCGTAACCACTTTTCCATTGCGAAATATTTTACATCGGCCAGATCTTTCTGGTCGATTAATGAAATGGGCGGTCGAGCTGAGCGAGTACGATATTACTTATCAGCCTCGTACCGCCATAAAATCTCAAGTGTTGGCTGATTTCGTAGCAGATTTTAGCACTAATATCTTCCCGGAGGCAAAAAAGGAAGAATTGATGATGAGGGATCCCGATCCCGGAATTTGGAAAATGTTCACCGATGGAGCTTCAAACGTGAAAGGGACTGGCCTCGGAGTCTTATTGATAGCACCTACCGGTGAAAAGCTCAGGTACGCAATCAAACTACATGAAAAAACTAACAACGAGGCCGAATATGAGGCCCTCGCTGCAGGTTTAAAGATTGCAAAAGACTTGAAGATCGAGCGACTAGACATCAAAAGTGACTCTCAATTGGTGGTAAATCAAATCCAAGGCGATTTCTGTGTTCGAGACCCAAGGATGCAGCAGTTGCTTGAAAAAGTGCAAAATCTCCTCACATTTTTCCAAGAATGGAAAATTGCTCAGATACCAAGGGAGGACAACATCGAAGCAGATGCTCTAGCCAACCTCGGTTCTGCAGCAGCCATCGACGGAAAAATCGATGAAACAGTGGTCCACCTGTTCGAATCACCACTCTATCGGAGCATTAAAGAGGTAAACAATGTTAACCACACTTGGGATTGGAGAAACAAATACTTGTCTTATTTGCAGGCAGGAACCCTTCCCGATGGCAAAAAATTTGCTCGATCACTCAAAGCTAAAGCGGCAAGATATTGTCTCTTAGAAAACCAACTCTACAGACGAATGTTTAGCGGCCCTTTAGCAAAGTGTGTGGGCCCAGATGGGACAAACTATGTGCTGAAAGAAATTCACGAAGGCGAGTGCGGCAACCACTCCGGTAGCAAGTCATTGGTTCGAAAGATCCTAAGAGCTGGATATTATTGGCCAACAATCGCAGATGATGCCAAAGAATTTGTCCGCAAATGCGACAAGTGTCAACGATTCGGCAACCTCATACATCAACAGGCAGAGCCACTTCATTCGGTCACGTCACCGTGGCCATTCATGAAGTGGGGAATGGATTTGGTCGGGCCGCTTCCAACAGCGCCCGGCGGGGTAAAATTTATTTTAATTCTTACTGATTATTTTTCTAAATGGGTAGAAGCAATTGCATTAGCTAAAATTCGTGAGCAAGAAGTCATTAAATTTATTCATCAAAATATTATCTGTCATTTTGGGATCCCGAAAGAGATCACATGCGATAACGGTAAACAGTTTGTAGGAAGACGGATCACTGCCTTCTTTGAAAAATGGGGGATCAAGCGAATTGCCTCAACACCTTATCACCCCAGTGCAAATGGACAAGCTGAATCTTCCAACAAAACAATAATCGAGTATCTGAAGAAAAGAATGGATGACTCAAAGGGCAATTGGCCGAACGAACTCCCCGGAGCGCTGTGGGCTCATCGAACAACGGTGAAACACAGCACCGGAGAAACACCGTTCTCACTTGTCTATGGAGCAGAAGCACTGATACCGGTGGAAGTGGGAGAACCCAGTCTTCGGTTCGCCCATTCCACCGAGGAAACAAACAGAGAGGCCATGTTGATAGATTTGAATCTGATCGAAGCAAAAAGGGACATGGCATTTGTTCGAATACAAGCGCAGAAACAGAGGGCAGAAAACTACCTCAACAAAAAAATCAGGTATCGATCTTTTAATGTAGGTGATTATGTGCTGAGGATCAAAAGACCGAAAAATGATGAACCAAACGAAGGTAAGTTAGGAGCAAATTGGGAAGGGCCCTATCTGGTCAAAGCAGTAATCGGAAAAGGGTCATACCAACTCGAAACGATGGACTCCAAGCCGGTCGAATTCAATTGGAACATCACTCAGTTGAAGAAATATTACTTTTAAGGCCCTCCGGTATCATCAACTCTCATCTTTTAATCTTGCAAAATTTCAGTATTTCAATTTTTTTCCTCCATCAGAAAGAACTATTTGATTAATTGTTTGATACTAACACTCTTAGATGATAGGCATAGTTGGAATCGAATGATGACAAACGTCACCCAAGAAAACATGAGCTCTAAACGCTCCGATCGAGGTCGACAAGTCTGACGAACATTCTAACGTGGTCTTCATCTATAACGATTTCTCGATTTTTGTGTCAATGACTCCGTTTCAGGACCAGTGTTCGACCACTCATTCTTCGTACTCAAAACACTGGGGGGGGGGGGGGAAGATGGATTCAGCACGATTGTCATCAACCGATACCGGGGACTCGTTCAAAATTCGATCAAAGTTCTTACGTTCACTCGAACTGGGGACTCGTTCAAAATTCGATCAAAGTTCTTACGTTTACTCGAACTGGGGACTCATTCAAAACTCGATCAAAAAGTTCTTACGGTTCATTCAAACTGGGGACTCGCTCGAATTGGAGATTTGGCTACCGAGTTTTTCGAACTTTACCAATTTCATTTTAATCGAAATTATCCATCTATGTAAGCCATCCGTTAGCGATCAACAGTTTGCGCCTTTAAACGGCCACATCTTGTAATCGATCAAAACATACGATCCGAAATGTATTTAAAGCCCGATAGCGGCTCAATTCAATAACATGCAACACTGGTTACATTTTCAAACTTTTCGCATTTGTCCGATTCAAGTGACTAGTTCAAATTTTAGTGAACTTTACGAATTCCAAGCGTGAAGTTTACAATTCTAAGTTTTTCACCAAGTGTTCATTTTCAATTCCGAACTCGTAAAGAAGTTCAAAGAGTGCACTAACATGAAGGTGAGATGTCATCTATCATTACGCACTAAGACATTGGGCCCCAATCATCTCTTTCAATGATTGTCGTTGAACATCACAATTTTCGAACGAATAAAATCATCTTCGGAAAAAATAACAATTATGAAAGGAATTCAATTTCATTCATGTTAATATTATATGTACATAGCCAGTCGTAAACGACTGCATTACATCAGTAAGCAAAAAAAAAAAAAACGACTAAACAAGTCGAAAACAAATCATTCACCATCAGAACCTTCATCGGAGGAACTCGCTGGGAGACCAAGATCTTCACGAGTCAGCCGAACAATGGCAACAGCTTCGCTCAACTCGGCAGGAACGTCGACATCTCGATCCAACATCTCCCTAAGGACATCGCGCCATGACTCTGCAAGGATAAGATCTTTCTTCTTTTCAAACTCTTCCTCGAGTTCACGCCTTAGGTTGGTGGATTCCTTGTGAAGCAACGCGTTCCGCTCCGATAAGCTGTCAGCTTGAACCATTAGGTCTTCGTTATTTTTACGAAGAACGCTCATCTCTTCGAACTGATCAGCTAACTCTTTGTTCTTGCTCTCCAAGGCAGAAGTAAGTTCGGCTATCTTCAGATCGGAGTTGGCTTCATGATCACTCAACTGCTCGTTCAAAGCTTTGATCTGAGATTCCAGCTCCGTTTGGCGAATAGCGTGCTCATTCGCACTCTTATCAAAATTGGCCAAAAGTTCAGCATACTTGGTCTCAGCAGCTTTCAGCTTCCGATGCAGGTCCTCTCCAGCCGAAGTAAGATGGACAATCTGGTCATTCAAAACTTTAGCTCCATCATGAAGCTGGCGGATCCGATCGGCAGTCTCGATCACCATTATACAGTTCTGAAAGGAAATTGCAAGTGTACATAAAAATCGATACAAAACAGGAAAGAAATTGTACAAGGAAATAAAAGTATGGGGCTTACCCTAAGAGCACTAAAAGAAATCTGAGAAGGCAGACTCAGATCTGAGTGCGTATTCAATCGAGCTTGCTCCATCGGGCCAATTACATCAAACAAGTAATCAGCCAATCGCTTTGGGCACCTTACAAATCAACATTGGGTGGCACCTCTACCGTTAACGTCCTGCCACCCCTCTTTTCGGATTCGCCCAAAGCAGCGAAGGCAGCAGCTTCTTCACCCCGAGGAAGAGGCACGATAGGATCAGCATGATCCACACCAAAAAACGACGACCCTGTTTCTTCATCGTATTTAGACTTCGTCGTCGATGTTGGCCGATCCAAAGCTGGCATTTTCCCTTTAGCTGGATCCCTTTCCTCGAGCTCACGATCAAAGCCTCGATCATCTCTCCTTGGTTTTCAGGAGTAACGCCCAAAGATACAAGAGCACCTTCTCTACTGGGCAAACCCCCTGAGCCCGAATTCACCTCTTCGGCTACAGGGGAAAGTTGGTAATCATCCACGGAGAGATCTCCTTGTTCAGCCACCTTCAGTTGGATGGCTGTTTCTTGGAGTCTCTCTTTGATTGGCTTCGTGGGACGCCTCACCAATCGGTCAGATCCCGATTCGTCCCCAGTTTCTTCCTCCTCGATATCAATGACCGAGGTCGTTCCTTCGGCGGCTTTCGCCGCTGCAATCGCTGAACTTGTCCCAGCGATCACATCCTCTATGGTCTGGGGCGTGTTCGATGAGCTCCCCCCTTGCCCTTTTTCAGCTATCTTGGGCAAGTATTTGTTCCTTAACTCTTGGAACGACTTCTTCTTCTTCTTCGGTGGAGGAGCGTCATCGTTTTTCTCTCCGCCCTCAGGCTCAACCTCCTCATCGCTTGGCTCACCACCAGCACCGGTGATGCCTGAGGAAACATTTTTTAAGTATTAAAAGGCGTCAACGAAACAAAATCACAGATACAAGAATAATTCAAAGTTTACCATGATTTTTAGCTTTGAGTTTCTTCAAAGCTGCGACCGGTTTCCAAGCTCGCTTGTCGTTGGTCGAAATGGCAAGTACCCTTATCAGCCAGGGTATGATATCGGCGACTTGATCGAAGACAACAGCATCAGCTGAAAAGTGTGGAAGAAAGATGAGGATTTTAAATTCGTTCAAAAAAAAAAAAAAAAAAAACGAAGAAAAACGCTTACGAGTCCGATTCCAGACACTTGGCAGCAACTCCTTTTCAGGATCGGTTAGCTGCTTCGTAGGGATAAAAACAAAACGTTGATCCCATCCTCGGAGATCGTCGTCGTTGTCTGATATCAAGGCCCGTTGTCCCCGTTTGGCCAAGTTTACTACTCCTCCTTTGTAAACTCGAGGAGAGTAGATGTTGAGAATGTGGCGAAGTGTCAATTCCACTTCCGCCTCCGCTGCGATGTATCGCATGATTATCACCGTTCTCCATATCATCGGAGAAAGTTGTCCGAGGCAGACATTGTACATCCTGCAAAATTCCTCGATGACGTTATCAACCGGGAGAGAAAACCCGATCGTAAAAGGATAAGTTAACACCACTGAGTGGTCCTCGACGTGAGTTGCTAATGTTGATTTCCTTGGAGGACACATCACGTCGATGTCACCTACTTTCCAACCACATTCCTCTCGAACGCGAGGAATCGCCTCCGGCGTGATCGCACAGTAAACTGAGTCGATCGGAATGTTCTTCTTCTTCCCTTGCTTCGCTTAACTTTGAACGCTGATTTTGCAATCGTTCTCGTAAGTGAATTTCTTTGGAAGAATTTCCGACCACAACTTCTTAGGACCATAGTCCTTCACCTTCCTTTCCTTCCGCTTTTTTCCCTTCTTATCCACTAAAGGACCAGTATTGGTGGAAGTTTGCTCCACCACCGCACCGGACTGCGGTGGAGCCGTGGCGGCAACTGCCGTAGTAGAAGTGGTATCAGCGTCAATTATGTTTTGAGAAGAAGTAGACATTGTTACAACACAAGATTAAAGCACCAAATCAACAATTCTGAACAAAGTTGGGAAGTTTTGGGGTAAGAACAGCGGAATTCAGTAGTGTAATTCTTAAGATTTACTTTCAGAAAATGATTTCAGAAGAAAAGAAATTTTCAAGTTTGTAAAGTTTGCAAAGAAAGTGTTGAAATGAGTATTTATAAGGCAAGAATCATCATTGCCTTGGGAACCGCTGAGAAACTGCTGCCCGCACGATGTCTGACACGTGTGACAGTGGGAAGCTGAGGCGACGTTTGACGTTTCAAAATGGAGGGACACGAATGCTCCACGTGTTTTCCCGCCAAGAATTCAAGCCACTTGCCAAGTTTTCACGACACATGACTTGGCAAGTGGGGGGACTATCTGTATTGGTCGATTTATGTTCGATCACAGTCATCGGTTTCGATTTTATGAAGAGGTATTGGTTGACTTCGGAATCGTTGCGGTTGGGAAGAAATTGTTTCGTTAATTTTCGTGATCGGTTATGAATCGTTGTGATTGGATATTTTCGAAGACAGTACTTCGATGGATAGCGCAGTTTGTCCTTATCCCAAGTTTATCGGAATGAATTTAGCGGATTCGGCGGAAGTGGATGAAAACGTGAAACTGTTGGAAGAAGAAACGTGGGAAAGGAAAATTCTTCTAGGGTTGAAACTCTTCATCATTTTCAACCTATAAATAGGTCTTTTTGCTCTGATTTGAGGGGACGATTTACTGATATATCAAAAGAGCAGCACTATTCTCAAAATTCTTATTCAGCCATCCAATTACTTTTTGCTTTATCCTTTCAATACACATAGGATTGTTGCTGTCATTAGCATAATTATTGTATCAAATTCAGCCGTGGCTTGGTTCAAACGTGGAAGAAGGATCATCTCTTTCATTTGAAGCACCATCCTTCGGCTCTTCCATACAATAAGCTTTTACTGCTTTAATTACTTCCATCAATTATTTGTTTTATTCGATATTTGCTTCATTTGTCGTTTAACTCGTTCCTTATCTCACTATTTTCGTTCTTATCGATCTGTTATTACTGTTCTAATCGCGTAATTTGGTTCGTCAACTTGCTATCTGTTAAGTTATCTTGAACACATTGTAATCCTCTATTTTGTCATATCATTCGATCAAGTAAATTCTTGTCGCATTCACCTGTTATTATATTACGCTCGATCATCATCGTATTCATCATCATCGATAAATCTGCCGTTGTCATCGTAATTAATCGGAATCGTGCATCTAAGTTTAGACGAAATCATCTCGTCGTAATCTGCCTTTTTGCTGTTTATTTCGAATCAATCTGTTTGTACTTGTCATTCGAACTCTGTTAGAACTTGACATCGTTAAAATTATATCTGACATCGAATATGCATCATTGACATCGATACGCTGCTTGTTTTCGAACTTAATCGTTGAAGCTCAATTGTTTTACGAACGTAAGCCGCTTATCGATCGAATCAAATTAAGATATAAACGGTCGCCTTAGACTCAACTAAATACAAATTTAATTGTAAAACCTGATATATTTTTGGGAAATACATTAAGTGCAGAGCTAGAGAGAAGAAATGCCAACAGAGTTGATGATGATGAGTCTCCATACAACATATATAGATAACATATTTTCATTTAAGAACTTGATGATGATGAGTCCATATCCATCTCCTTAACTATGATAATCCTTCGCTCCATCTGCGAATGTAAGTGGCATCATTTTTAGAAAAAGAAGTTATAATCAACTACATAAAACAACCGAATTACAGAAATACTAAGTTGTTAGTACCCGAGCATAAGTTTCCAATTGGTTTTGTGTAGGTGCGAAATCATTCTTTAACCAGTTCAAGGTTTGAGAAAACCTGAAATAACAGCCAGACAATTATTATCATTGTTTTTGTTAAGATTAGTAGAATGACAAAACAATTATAATGTCCTATCTATTTAAGATGACATTCATGGTTAAAAAAAAAGAGGAAAAAAAATTGTAACAAATTAAAGCAAAGTATTTTTCTGGTCATCATTTTTTGGGATAACTCTTGATTATTTAATTAATGTGCTGATTATATGCGTCTATATATGACATCTAGGTGTAAGTGCTCCTTGAAGAACTAGGCAAGGACGAAACAAAACGCAAATTGAAACTGAATGTCTCTGCTAAATATGACTCGATCATGTACTAAATTAATTAAATATCTTTTTAAATTACAAGAGTTGGACTACAAAAATCTTTGGCTTATGTAGTATATTTTAAAATAATTTTTGGATTCATTTAGATAGAAAAGTATTTGCATGCAATCAGTCTATCATTTTTTTTCTAAATACCATCTGAACTAAAGTATAAAAAAGGTAGCCAAATGCATAAAGCATCTCGTATTTACGCAGAATTTGGAAAAATACCGCACCCTAAAGAGTTGTGATGTACGCAGTCTAACCTGATGCAAGCATCATGGGTTTCCTAAACTAAAGTATATATCTACAACATAACATGAGTGTGTTCTTGTTTTCCTTCAAAACTAAGATCAACCTGACCCTACTTGATATTCAAAGAAGAAGAAAAATTATATATACAAATATATGTATATTACGTTTGCTAAGTTGCTAACATACTACAATCACATAGGAGAATAGCAATAGTCCCGACAAACTTTTGTTTTATGGTTTTTGCCGATAGTATATGCGGGTGTATATATGTACAGAGAGATATGTATTTAATAATTATGTCACATTAAAGTAAACCTAAATATCTCAAAATTTATGTGTTAGTATGAAGAAGTCGCAAATAATATGCCCAAACCAAAAACTCCCAAATATACAAAAAAAAGGCGATAATAAGAGATGCTTCTCACCTCTTTTTGTTTTTCTGCTCACTAGCATGAATGAGAAGAAGACATGCAGAATTCACATGCACAGCACCAATCCTATACCATCAACAACAATTGCAGCCATCAATGTAGAATCAAGAACTTCCTTTTTTCTATATATAGGGAAAAAATGGATATGTTGTTAAAGTTGGTCACACACACATGATATCCTTCAAATAATAAGTACTATTCTTTACCAGTTACAACCATAGAATCCTATATTTAATTATGAGGTACTCCATTGCACCTACTGAGAACAATCTAAATCTGAACATTATAATTAAGTGGCATGCTATAGATCGAGTAAGTTTTGAATTCATTATGTGGTCATGTGTCATGACCTAAACATAAAGGGTAAGAGGGAGTTACAATAATTTAATTAGCTACTAATAAGTTGTTCCAACAATATAGGAAGATTGAATTGCCGTAAGACTTATTGAGCTTAATTCCCTGATAGAAAGTTAATCTCAAATTCCTTGAAATAATAGTATTTGGTATATGACGTAGATGGTTAGGGTACTCTTCTGAAAGAGTCTAAATATCCAATCCGAAACACTTTTTTTTGTCAAGTTGAGAAATGAGAGAAGGGGTTTACCGGTTCACCAAAGTTTGGCTCTGATACCATGAGAAAGAATCTTAGCGTCCAACCCAAAACTTTAAGTTAATGAGTGAAGTGGCTCAAGACTTTATAAACCCCTTTGGTAACCCTTACACAACCGATGTGGGATAAGTGTATTATATTCTCTAACATTTTCTTATTTGATCAAGTTTTTATATCCCGTTCCATATTTTTATTCATCTCACAATATTTTGGGCATCGTAGTAGACTAATTACCCTATATATGGTATATGCACTAATAACTAAAGGATACATAAAGGGTCTCCCTTCTGTATATTTGATTGGAATTGATCATCAGCATTGAGCCATATAATATACAGACTTACAGAGAAGGTCAGATGTTAAAGTGTTAGGGTCATGAATTTGCTCCAGCTATGCAAGAAATTAAGAATGGGAGGAACACTTCATTCTCTTTTCAAACGTTCAAAGATTAATTAGTACTCAATTAATTTCTCAATCCTTCTAATAAAATCCAACTAGTCTCCTCGCTTGGGACTCCAGCAATCCGAGGTGATCGGTCCATCATTTATACAGTGAACTCCATTTAGAAATAAGGTAGGGTAAGATATTCAGCACCTAAGGTGTGCCTCTAACGTACAGAAACAGGCGAAGAAAAGAAGGGTTTGTATAATCGCACATGACGAAAGGAGAGAAGGAACGAATGTATGAAGATATTGGCTGTCGAGGTTCAAGAAGTTACGAAAGGACATATTTAAGGCTAAGTTATGAGGTAATGGAAGCTCATAAACCAAAAGTACTCTTAAATAATAGGATAAAGAGTTCCAAGTAGTTTATTTAAATTTTAGAGGAGTCACCTTGCACTTTTTTCTCTGATAAGGTGGCATAACGCAACCAAATGAGAAAAATCAACTTCAGGATTATTACTGAAAATCATCAATAAGAAATTAGCATGAAGTAAATTATTGCATAAGAATTATAGAAAATTAACTTATTGTAGAACAATCAAATTTGGTGTTTTTGATTTATATTATATGGCTTTCAAGTTTAGAGACTACCAATCAATTTTCAGTTTTGATACTGTAGCTTCCATGTCAGCACAATATTCTTCTATTGCTTGCACTACAGAGTGAGAACTTTCTGTCCTCTTAGAGGTCATAAGTTGCTCAAATTGGTCATTCACCAAACCCTGCATAAAGACAATTTAGGATATGACCAAAATTAATTCAGTCTTGTAAACCAAAATTACATTAAAACAATAGAAGTATCAAAAAGAAAAGAAAGAATAAATTCATAAAAGATAGAGATAGTGACAAGTTAAATTCTACCTCTTTCAACATTTGGTTAAGAAGTGCTTGTTGGAGTTCCTTTAAAATAGCCAATGCCATTGCAGTTGAAAAATCTAATAACATGATGAGATTATATAAGAAACAACTGCATGATAATGTTAATGGAAAAACATCACCTTTCGTTGCGATAGAAAGTAAAGCAAAAAATCACCTATGGAACACGTTTAAAATGACTTGGTTGAGATAGAATTTAAAAATCATAAACACTCTCCAATTTGTTGATATTACTATTAATATTTAATATATGTTTGCACGGAATATATTTTCCATTCAACCAACACAAGGAAAATATTTTCTATAGAAAAAGGCTTTTGTCATACCAAGCACACCAAAAACAAAAACAACAATAAGAAGCAAAAACAAAAATCTATAAATGGATAATTCTTTGTAGGGTTTACACAGCTGCAGGATGAATTACATGGACATCTTATAGGTTTAAGTCATCATCAACAAATAACTCATAAATCAAGAAGGTTAATCATTCTCGACAGTAACAAAAATTGTGTTAAATTTTTAAACAAGAAATTTTTCTTATTCTTCATTTACATAGAAAGGTCTTCAACGACAAAAAGGTTAACTTAACCAACACTATTAGAAGTTGTAAATGCAATAAACTGATTCTAGCTTCTAAGTGCTCTATAGAAAATAAAATGAGTCCTGTAATTTTTCTTTCTATTTCTCTTTTTACCTGGAGATCAACAATGTAACGAGTTAGAACGTTCAATTAAATCAAAGCTCAACATAGAAATTAGAAAGACTTAACTTACATCAAAACCAACTCCTACCGATCAAAACTATCAGGAGAAAATTGCCCAATTCACCAATGAAGTGTTCAAGTGAACTGCTTAGTGTTTATCTCAAGCTTCTTACCTGCAATCATAATATAAAAGTCCAAACATGTGTGAACATACATTTACGATAGTATCAGTTACGAAATGGAAAATTTGTCCCTAGCTAGTTTTTAATTGATGTGCCACGTTTTTCTTATTTTATGTAGTTTAGGATTCTTTTGATAGATTTTGCAATTATGAGTTAGTTATTTTAAAGTAAGTTAGTTTTTATGATGAAACTGAGTTCAAATAATTATTTAGGGTAATTCTTGAACTCTATATGTTTAGATAAATCCCCTTAAATATGGACAGCTAAGGAACTATTATTTTGTAAACTATATTGAAACACAAAATTAGATCAATTTCAAAGGAAAAAATGATGTTTGGTGGTCCAAACGAAAGTTAACCTAAAAACATGAGTTACAAAAGTTAAGTTCACAATTTAATGTCGAAATTGAGCTACTCGGAATGATTTGTAACACAAAATTAAATATAATATATCTAGATTATGGAAATGATTTAGTTTAAATCTCTCGTGCCAGTGCATTATAAATGTATTGAACATGTACGGATCAATTAGAAACGGGCATGATTATATTGATTTGATAATATAAATTCTCTAATTCATTAGATGTACTAATACTTTTTAATTTGACTAAATCATCATGAACATAGTATATTAATTAATTGTTTATTAATTTAATTTATTATGTGTTCGGTTGTCCTTCGGGGACGTCCGATAAAATTGGAACGATACAGAGAAGATTAGCATGGCCCCTGTGCAAGGATGACACGTACAAATTGAAAAATGGTCCAAATTTTTTAAAAAAAATGTGTGAGGTTTATTATGCATTAACAAGTATGATAAGTTGGATGATAACATTATACCATTTGTGAAATAGGTTATTGATAGAATCTACGTCTAATAAATTTAAAGAATAATGTTATCTCTTTAGTAAAACTTTTAAGTTTTCATTGTGTAACCCTTCACACGGATTCTGTAACTGACCATGAATTAGTTTAAGTGTAAGTCAAAAGAAAAAATTATTAGTCAATTTATTAAATTGACATTAATTTAATATAATCAATTATTATTTGTAATCTTAACATGGATGGTTGAATATTTTTGTTGAGAGTGTGAACGATTAGCTCAACTAAGTGTAGGTAGTTAATCAAGGGCAGTTTAGTAAATAGTAGCAGTTCCGGAAATCTGTTAGGAAGTTAACTAATTCCTAAAATCAGTTAGATAAGTCTTAGCTCATTACTTAAGCATTGTACATTGTATCATTTGATTTGATCAACTTGAATAAGATTCCTACATCTCTCTAACTTCTCTCTACACTTCATCTTCTTCCCTCAACCCTACTGCATCATCCACACGATCATGGTATCAGAGCAATGGCCAGAATATTGAGTCTGGTACTAAACTGAAGCAGAAAATCAATAAGAATTCTCTGCTGTAAATTCTTCTTCCGCGTTTGATTCCCTGTGTCTTTGAACTTCCGATTCTATTTCTTCAAGTCTTGATAAGCTTTCATAGCTGGAATTCTTCCAAATGTTAATGGTGAAGCACTGAATGGAGGTGGCAATGTGATTGACCACAATCACCCTTTGTATCTGCACTCCTCTGATGTAAGTGGAATCTCTTTAATTTCTGTTCAACTTTCTGGATCAGAAAATTATGCTGTTTGGAGTAGATCCATGCGTATAGCCCTGCTAGGGAGAAATAAACTGAGTCTAGTTGATGGTTCTTGTAAGAAAACCAGTGATCAAGAAGCACTGTGGGGACAATGGGAAAGGTGCAATGCTATAGTGTTGTCCTGGCTGATGAATTCAGTGTCTAGCAATCTTCTTGGGGGTATAGTGTATGCCACTAGTGCACAAGCTATGTGGGAAGACTTGCAAGAAAGGTTTGATAAAGTAAATGATTCAAGAACATTTCAATTGCATAAAGAAATTGTAACTCTAACACAGGGGACAAATTCTGTACCTGCATACTATTCTAAGTTGAAGGATTACTGGGATGAATTTGAAGCCTTAGTCCCCCCACCTGCTTGTGAATGTGAAAAATCTAGAGAGTTTATGGTATATCTACAGAGGCAAAAACTATATCAGTTCTTGATGGGACTAAATGACTCATATCTGCAAGCTAGAAGCCAGATTCTCCTAATGAGTCCCCTACCAACTGTGAACCAGGCCTATAGTATGATAATTAGTGATGAGAGCCAGAAAGGGATAGCCACTGTTTCAGGAGTGTTAGGTGCAGCACCTGTGATAAAGTAACTTGGATCCTGTGGCTATGTAGTCTAATAATAGGACAGGTGGACCTGCAAGATACAAGAAAAATGCAAACATGTACTGTGACATCTGCAAAATCAAAGGGCATAGCAGAGAAGGGTGCTGGAAAGTGATTGGATATCCAGCTGATTTTAAGCCAAAAAGGAGAAGAGAAGACAATCCTAGCTCAAATGCTTATAATGTGATGACTGAAGCCTACCCTAGACAGAACAAAGCTCAGAAACAGTGTCATGATGAGGAAGTTATGCCTCAGATGAGAACATGTACCTTCTCACAGGATCAGTATGAACAAATCCTGCAGATGCTGGGAAATAATCAGAATCAACATGCTTCCACCTCATCAGCTAACATAGCAGGTACAAGCAGTGGTTTGTTGGTTTCTAACACTATTCAAGACTGGATAATTGACACAGGTGCCACTAATCACATGGTCTCAGATCTTGACATGTTAGACCAACACACAGTAGTTAAAAGTCTGTGTCCCAAGACAGTGTACTTACCAAATGGAGATGTGTCTCATGTGACACACACTGGATCCAGCAAACTGTCTGACAGCAGTATAGTGAATAATTTTTTTCACATTCCTCAGTTCAAATACAATTTACTGTCAGTCTCTAAGGCTACAAAAGAATTGGGATGCTCAGTGACCTTTTACCCCAACTTTTGTGTGTTTCATGATCTTTACAGTGGGAAGGTGAAGGAGATTGGTAAGGAGAAGAATGGATTATATCTACTCCTGAAGAAGTCAGCTGAAGAAACTAAGGAGAAAGTCAACTTGAATGTGACTGAAGTAGGTAATATAAATGTTAGTCTATGGCATAAAAGACTGGGTCATGTGTCATCTGGTGTTATCAAAAATATGTTTTTTGTTATGTCTGATCATGTAGTAAGTGTGATAGATAAGTGCACTATATGCCATTGTGCCAAGCAGACCAGGCTTCTCTTTCCATCCAGAAGTATTACTAGTACAAAATGTTTTGATCTAATTCATGTTGATGTATGGGGACCCTACAAAAATCTTACTGTTAATGGACACAAGTACTTTCTTACTATTGTTGATGACATGAGCAGAATGACATGGCTTTTTTTGTTAAAACTCAAGTCTGATGTACGTGTTGCCTTACAGCAATTCTTCACCTATGTTAAAACACAATTTGACACAACAGTTAAGATCATAAGGACTGACAATGGAGCTGAGTTTGTCAACTCAGTCTGCAATACCATGTTCCAACAGTTAGGTATTGTCCATCAGAGATCCTGTGCTTATACCCTTCAGCAAAATGGAGTAGCTGAGAGGAAGCATAGACATATTCTAGAAGTTACTAGAGCCATCAGATTCAAGCACACATTCCCATTAGATTCTGGGGACACTGTGTCATGGCTGTAGTATACCTAATAAATAGGCTACCAACTTCTGTATTGGGGAATGTATCTCCCTATGAGAAACTGTACAACAAAGCTCCATCCGTAGGTCACTTGAGAGTGCTTGGGTGCCTATGCTATGCAAAAATAGTTCAGGAGACAGACAAGCTTCAGCCCAGAAGCAAGCAAACTGTACATATGGGCTATTCACAAGTTCAGAAAGGCTATATACTATATGATATGAGTACATGCAAGTTCTTTGTTCACAGAGATGTTTCCTTCAGAGAAGATGTGTTTCCATTCAAGAGAACAGGTCAAGCACTGACCAATCTGTTCACTCACAATCCTATATCTGAGGAGTATGATCTTCAGTCCATAATAGACACTGATTTGTATAATGATCTACAACAACCTGGACAAGAAGTGGAGATTGATATGTATAATCAGTACCAGGATGAGTTTGTGGGGCCTGGGCAAGCCATAAAGCACTTAGAACAGGAGGCAGTTGTGGACAATGAAGGTGTCAATGAAAATAAAAATGAAGAACCACCAGATCAAGTACCACTGCACAATCTAGTGCCACAAAACACAAGGAGATCAGGAAGGCATACTACACCTCCTGTGTGGATGAAGGATTTTGTGTCCCTCAGTATCAATCAGGAACAACCCTATGCATTGAGCAAATATCTATCCTATGAAGGTATATCCTCTGCCTATCAAGCATACATAGCAGCCTCTTCTGAGCATACAGAACCAAAGTCATTTACTGAAGCTTCTAAAGATGCCAAATGGGTTGAAGCAATGCAAGGTGAGATACAGGCTCTGGAAAACAACAACACCTGGGAAATAGTCAATCTCCCTAAAGGAAAGAAACCTATAGGCTGCAAGTGGATCTACAAAATCAAGTACAAGTCCACAGGAGAGATAGAAAGATTCAAAGCAAGACTAGTTGCAAAGGGTTATAGCCAGAAGGAAGGGATTGATTACCAAGAGACATTCTCTCCAGTTGTAAAGATGGTCACTGCGAGGACTGTCCTATCTATAGCAGCTGCACAAAACTGGCATATACATCAAATGGATGTATACAATGCATTTCTGCAAGGTGATCTGTTTGATGAGATTTACATGGAATTACCACAGGGATTCAAGAGCCAGGGGGAGAACAAGGTATGTAGGCTCACTAATTCCCTTTATGGGCTAAAACAATCCCCAAGGCAGTGGAATACATAGCTGATAGAAGCTCTGGTAAGTCTAGGGTTTAAACAAAGTTAGCTTGACTACTCACTATTCACAAGAAGAACTGAAACTGGGTTGGTAGTAGTCCTAGTGTATGTAGATGATATGCTGCTCACTGGGGATAATCTCAGTCTGATAAAAGAGACAAAAGGTGCACTGCAGGAAGCTTTCAAGATGAAAGACCTGGGAGAACTGAAGTACTTTCTTGGAATTGAGTTTGCTAGATCAAAGGAAGGAATCCTTATGCATTAGAGAAAGTATGAACTTGAACTTATCTCTGAAGCTGGCCTAAGTGGTGCAAAACCTGCTCCAACACCCATTGATCCTAACACTACGCTGACTACTAAGGAATATGATGACTTCTTGAAAAGGAAGATGGCAAGCAAAGCTCCTGATGACAAACTTCTACCAAGTGCTGGTCCTTATCAAAGGCTGATAGGAAAATTGCTATATTTGACAGTTACCAGGCCTGACATAGCCTATAGTGTTCAGACATTAAGTCAGTTTTTGCAACAGCCAAAGAACTCTCACATAGAGGCTGCTCTAAGAATAGTAAGATATATCAAAAATCATCTAGGACAAGAAGTCCTACTTTTCCAGCAAAGCTTAAACTGAAGCAGTTATCACTGCATACTGTGATGCAGACTGGGCTGCATGTGCCTTCTCTAGAAGATCAGTCACAGGGTTCTTGATTAAAATAGGAGATTCCTTGGTATCTTGGAAGTCAAAGAAGCAGACAACCATCTCTAGAAGCTCTGCTGAAGCTGAATACAGGAGTCTTGCCTCAGTAATAGCAGAACTAACCTGGTTAACCAGTCTAATAAAAGAAATTAGGATCAAAGTTGAGAATCCTGGGAAGGTGTTCAGTGATAGCAAATCAGCACTACAAATAGCAGCCAATCCAGTCTTTCACGAGAGAACCAAATACATAGAAATTGATTTTCACTTCATAAGGGAAAAAATTTAAAGGGGACTGATTCAGACAGAGTACATCAACACCAAACATCAGCCAGCAGATGTGTTGACCAAAGGCCTAAACAGGGTTCAACACTTAATGCTAATCTCCAAGCTAGGAATGGTTGATATCTTTGCCCCTCCTAGCTTGAGGGGGAGTGTTGAGAGTGTGAACGATTAGCTCAACTAAGTGTAGGTAACTATCAAGGGCAGTTTAGTAAATAGCAGCAGTTCCGGAAATCTGTTAGTTAGTTAGGAAGTTAACTAATTCCTAAAATCAGTTAGAATGAGTTTTAGCTCATTACTTAAGCATTGTACATTGTATCATTTAATTTGATCAACTTGAATAAGATTCCTATATCTCTCTAACTTCTCTCTACACTTCATCTTCTTCCCTCAACCCTACTGCATCATCCACACGATCATTATAATGCTAAATTCAAAATTTTGTAAGGAGTGTAATTACAAGTTTTAGGTGGAATAATTCGTAAGGGTTTAACAACGGAAACACGGGTTGATGAATTGGGATTTTTCCATCCAAGGAGCACATTTTTTCCCAGAACTAGAAATAGACTAAGTAACTTGCCCGCGCATCGCGCGGTCTTAGAAACCCTCTCGTTGATCTTACAAAATGATAATTTTTTAATATTTAAATATTAAAAATAACAAAGCAGATTCATCATTCGTGTAAATACTAAAAATAGTGATATACCTCATTGTTAATTAATGAATGAAAGGGTTTGATCAATTTTATCATTTCTTACAACAATAAAAATTTACAACGAGTACTCAATTTTATCAATTTTTAAATAATTAAGAATTTTTTTATTTTTTATTTTTATATTGTTAAGAATATAAAACGTTCAACTTCTGTTCTCAAGGAGTCTCATATCGAGAGGAAGATCTTCTAAAATCAGCTGCAATTTCTGAATCGCTTGGTTTTTTTTATTAGCCTTTTCCTGCAAACCCACAACCTAGACTACTTCAATCGATTTTCTTAACCTTGATATATATATATATATATATATATATATATATATATATATATATATATATATATATATGAACAATATGTATATCATAAGCCGAATACTTCGATCTTGGCTTGTTCTTCTCAATAATATTGAAATACTTAAAAGCAGAATATGAATATTTAAAAATTTGCAAGTCCACAGATTATATTTCGTCAAGTAAGAAAGAAAAAGGCATACAAAGACAAAGAAAAAAAGAATAGAATAAAATACAATACTGAGGGATGATTTATCTTATTATATCAATTTAAGTCCTTTTGTATAAACCAACAATTCACTTCATTGAAAAAGCGAGAAAAGATCTGACGCTCTTACATTGTTAAAACTAAAAATATTTGAAGCATGTCCTTTCATGCAGTACGTCTATTTGCGGTCTGATCATCACTGTTAAAGGAAAAAAATTGTCAACTATAAAATGAAGCTTTACATCAAAGTCATTGTTTTGATAAGCCTTCTCGTTTTCATGCCTGGTCTCATCCAAATTTAGAACAAACGCCGTTTGACGAAGTAAATTAAGCCTTTTGTTATGCTGGCCTTTCTGAAATATTAGCCATAGTCCTTTTGGCCAGAGTTTAACTTGCACATTTTTCATGTGTTTACCTTTAGGATCCTACAATTTTGCTGCACAACAATCTACACAACAAAATAGAACAAAATTAATTACACACATCGTTACTAATAATTTTTAAAAAAAAATATTTCTCTACCTTTCACAAAGTAGGGTAAATTTGCGTTAACCTTACTCTTCTCAGATTCCACTTATGATATCTCTACTGAGTATGCTGTTGTACATCACTAACAACAAAATTCGTAGTGTAAGCACATGTGCTAATTTAAAGAAAAAAAAATAGAAACCTTCACCAGTGGATCTTGCGAGACCAAACAATTCTCACCTTCTTAATTACTGTATATTCTTCATCAATCTTTTTATTATACTCCTTTAATCCTGACAATCCTTCAAAGAGTTGTAGTATTGAGCATTTGACTAAAGTTATCGGGCCACTCAAACAAAAATAATATGACCAATGATTTTATAAGATATTATGTCACCATGAAGATGTTAAGTCTGGTTGGATTTATTATTTTGTTTTATGTTCTCAAAAAAGTTTTTTAAAAAAATAAGAGGAAGAACCATACTTGAAAAAGGCAATAGGTGCTAGCTGCAGCCCCATTCATCACCCAATACGCCATATATATGCTTTTGTATTGCAGGCTTCAAGTAATATAGAACTACTTAGTTATAACATTGGCTTTCTTGGACGGGACGGGATACCTATATCAGGGGATCATGAACCACTTCGTTGTTCCTTTATAAAGTAAGTTAAAAAGGAAGAAGAGAAGAATGAATCGGCGTGAAAAAATTAGGAAGGTATAGGCCTAAACTTCTTTTAGTTTTTATTATATATAGAACAAAAGAAGTATAGTACTAATAATTAATAGAGGGGAGGAGGCATTGGTAACCTCCGTCAGTTACATTCTGTTTGTGAACCCAAGTTATTAGGAAATAAATTATTGGACAAAGAAGTTAATGACACTAATTTTTAATTAAGAGTATAAAGAATGAGGTATGTTGCTTTTATTACCGGCAAACCTTAGAAATTGAGGATTCTTTGCCAAAGAATTTCCTAGCCAAGGGAATTACCCAAAAAGGAGAAAGAATGATGAATTCTTTGCTAATGAGCTATGCCACATCACTCTTCCATGTTTCTCAATTAGTAGATAGATAGATTTCATGCCCACGAGTCTAAGAGCCTGTTTGGCCAAGGTTTTAAAAACTGCTTATTTTGAAAAATATTTTAATTTTCTCAAAAATATTTTTGCAGAGTAGCAGTTTGTGTTTGGTCAACTCATTCAATAATCACTTTTGTAAATAGCTAAGCAGCCATTTTTGTTTGGCCAAATTTTTCAGAAAATGCTTTTGAGTGTTGAATTACGAGTATGGACAAATAAAAAAAAAAGAAAAAAAATATATTATTTATAATTGATAATAATTAGTTTAAATAAATGAGGATAATTTATATAGATATTTTTGGTAAAAATATATTTTTAATGAAAAACATTTTGCTTCTGCTTTTAACGGAAAAGCAACTTTTTCTAGCTTCTTCCAACAGCAGAATAACAGTTTCTTCTGCCACTTAAAAGCACTCATTTTTTTCCTAGAAACTTGGTCAAACACCTCACTTTTTCAAAATAAGCACTTTTTGAAGATAAAAAAATAAGCTCTTTTTACTTCCTAGAAATTTGGGCAAATAGGCTCTAAGTACACGTACTAAAGTCACAGAAAAGAAGATTGCGGTAAGACAAAGTCGATTTCAAGGTGTCTTTGCACTTCAAGATTTATGCACACACCAATTTTAGATTGGGTGAAAATTATTTACACCCCCGAACTTTGCTTTAAAAATCAAACTCCTCCCTCAACTATAAACAATAGTCATTCTCCCCTCTTTTTTTCAAATAATCATTCAATACTTTACCCTCTAGATTATAAAATATTATTTTTTTCTCCTTTAATATAATGATAATTTTTTATTATATATTATGGACTAACCTATAAAATAAATAAATATATATTATTTTCAAATAGGAAAAAGAGTAAGAAATAGTAATCACACATATATGTTATTGATGTCAGTAATGAAATAATGAACTAAACATAAAAAAAAGTTAAAAATAATTTTTTTATATCGATAATTTTTAAGAAAATTAAAACTCAAAATTAGTCTATATTATAATTAAAAATAAAATGGTCATAAATCATTACTTAATGCATGCAATACATGAAAGAAGATAGTAAAATTGAGGTAGATTTTACATTAAAATCAAACTATCATATATTTATACTTAAACAAATTTGAAATTATAATTTCACTTATGAAACTATCACGTTTGACACGACCAGAAATCCGGCTAGGCCGTGCGGGCACCCAACATCCTCCCCTAGACCCGTCGGACGAACCCTTACCATTTAAATTAGGAAAGTAAATGTAATTCAATTCATAAATAAGAACAAGACTCAAAAAAATACAGACATACTTATACCTCTAAGCTATACAAAAGAAATTACAGCTGACTGCCCAACATACTAGGTTTAGGGCTATCAAGACTAGACATCTAAGAGTAAGAAAGAAGACATATACCTCCTGAAGGGAGAAAAATGCTACTGAAATAATAAACATAAAACTGGTGGCCATCCAGAATAAAAGCTGGCTCACCCTGACGGCTGAAGTCGTCTTCACTCCTTCACAACGCGGCGAACTCGATCCTGGAGCAAACCTGCCGAAACGAAATTGATAGACAAGAAACAAACAACAAACAAGGGTGAGTCAAAAGGACTCAATAAGTGGGCAAGACTAGCCACCTCAAAGAATAGGATAGCTAGCCAGGGAGAAAAGAAACACATAAACCAAATTCCTTTTATTTAAATTATAAAAAGGCAGAGCCATATAACAACCGGAAACACGTAAGAAACTTATAAATTCAACCAAGGATGCGAGCCAAGAACATATCAACAAATAAGCAATGCACATATAAGCAGAACAGTAGTCATGTACCGCAAGTCTACACAATGGTATGAATTGAGATGAAATGAAATGAAATGAAATATGATGCAAAGGGTCACATGTGCCCGTCATCCCATCTCGAAGCGGAATACTCCTTCATTCGAGGGGAATCCAATCTGATAACCAACTAGAGCAGAATACTCCTACTCCTGGGGTGGAATACTCCTGCACTCGATATAATGTAAAGCTGAGGCGGAATACTCTTGCACTCGTATCTGACAAAATAGCGGAATACTCATGCTCCTGGGGCAGAATACTCCTGCACCCAATATGATATAAACCAGAGTCGGAATACTCCTGCACTCTCCTGGGGCGGAATACTCCTGCACCCGATAAAATGTAAACCAGAGGCAGAATACTCCTGCACTCTCCTGGGGCGAAATCTTCCTACCCTCAATATGATACAATGGAGCGGAATTCTCCTGCTCCTGGGGCGGAATACTCCTGCACCCAATATGATATGCAATGTAATGCATATGAATGACATATAATGCATATGAATGCAATGTGATGCAATAATAACCCTCCACCGGCGCGGGACTCTCATCGATAGCTGGGAAGTAGATGCCAACTCACAGCCAGAGTACAATGCTCAGATCCTCAATGCAATACCAACAACAGGACATAACATATAATATACAATGTAAAACCAAAGCTAAGGCGTAAGGAGTACGCCTATCGGCAGCTACACACGTAAGGAACACGTGGTAGAAAATACACGAGGCCAGGTACCTCCAAAGAAATGGATATAAACACTTACCTCATTCAAATGCGACTCAACAACCGGTTTGTCCTTCGAATTCATTGCCAAACGATCCCACTGTGTTCAATAAGTAGAAAAATATATCAAACTAGGCTAAAGGCTTCATTCCCTGCATCTTAGGTTAATCCGGTTAGGAACCTGATACCCTATTCGCATACGCAATACGCAGGTCAGACCTATGTACAGGGTTTATCGTCACATAACCAAACCCAAAATAAATTACATTTATATGTTGCCCATAACTCACTGAGTACGAATATATAATCAATTCCATTATGGGGGTCCATTTGACTCTTTAAACTATTAATTGAACTTATTAAAATGATGTCTAATATTCCAAGATTTACCGATAAATATATTCAAACACACGTAATAAACTCCAATAATGCATTAAGATCATTAGCTGAATGTTTCAGGGTAAAAAATTCGACTTTTCTCCGGCTCCTTTCTCATTTTCTGGCATTTTTTCCTTCTCCGCGTACTCCTTCGTTTTCTGTTTTTTCTTTCCTGTTTCTCGTTCTCATGTTTCTGTCCTCGAATTTGCTAATTAGGGGATTTATATCTCCACCACCACTATATATATCTTTTATCTTTTCCTTTTTTTTTAATTTTATTTTATTTTCTTAACAAAAATTAAAACGGTACCTTACGATATTCAAAATAATTCCAACTTTTGCATACAAGTTATACCAAATTTATGTAACGTACTCGCTAAGGCGGATCTCAAATCGGATTCTAGAAACTCAAAATAAAAATTAAATGGAAAAAGGTCAAATTATTTAACTTTCGGCATTTTAGCGGAAACTAGCCGAACAACATCGAAATTCACTTTCAAAAGTTTACGAAAGTCATAAATAATCATACGAACCCAACGGTGCTTCCGGATTTCGAATCGGAGTTCATTCGCCAAAATTGAGCTCGAAAACCCTTTTTAATATTTATCGACAATAAAAACTGAAATCTTCTTCCGACACATACCAAACGAGGTCTGATTTAACTCAAATTTTACAGAAAAGTCCCAATGGACCTTACGAAGATTTTAAAATTATCGACACACTAATCGGAGTCCTAACTTCCGAAACGACTGACCGAGGTCGTTTCATTCTCCTCCACTTATACTCTCGTTCGTCCTCGAACGAGCCTAAGTCTAAAGCAAGATTCACGCAGATAACAAGAGAAATTGCACAACTTTTATGAACTATTCTATGGATATTATCTCATGATTACAGAATCAGAATTATAACACACACATCAAACTCTTGGATAAAAACATAGCTGGATAATATCATAACACCATTGCCCAGCTTATTCTGACTAAGCTGATCCTTCCTCGATCACGAGAGGAGAGTTCTACATTTTTGAAACAAAGATACACGAAACTTATAGTGGGTTAACATGATTCATCCGATTATCACCTCTTCGATATACCTTTCGATATTGAACAGGTCGATGGAACTAAGAATTAGCTCACGCTTGATGCAATAGGGGGAGCTTTTGAAGTACCTTGTCACTACACACTATAGAAGATTTGATGCAAGCTATATTATTTTTACGAATGCATTATCCAGCATCTCAATTGATGTTAGTGTTGTTCCGCAAGCTCCTTGTGGGAATGTAGTTACTCGTATCCTAATGTATGTCAAAGGTTCATCTGAACAGAGTCTATCATATAAGGATAAGGATCATGCAAATACTACTGGATAGTATGATGCAGACCAGGAATGATCTTCAGACTGAACATCTACTTCAAGGTATTGTCTTTGAGTTGGAAATATTATGACTTGAAAAAGTGAAAATAAAATAGACATGTAATTGGACCATGAGCTGAGGCAGAATACCAGCAACAAAGTTGATTACATGTGCACTTATAACGCTAAAGTAACTTCTCAAAGAGTTGAGGTGTGAAAGAGATATGCCAATGATGGATGGACGAGAAGCTGCACTAGACCTTTTAACTCTAAATTTTCATGAAGTACAACAACGTCAGTATGAGGATCTCGGTCTAGTTGAATACAGACAGATGGTCAGAAGAAAACCGAAGTCACCATACAAGGTTACTACTGACGGTGTTCTCATGTATAATGATAGACTTTGTGTCCCTGATGTTACAGATTTACGTGGACAGATTATGATAGAGGCACATTATTCCAAATACACTGTTCATCCAGGTTCGACTAAGATGTACGATGATCTTAAGCAGATTTATTGGTGGGACAGAATGAAGTTTGACATAGCAGAATTTGTGGCTTAGTGTTCTAATTGCCAGCAAGTTAAAGTCGTGTCATCTTTCTAGACTTTATGCTTTCAGCAGATAGCCAGATATATATGATCAGGTTGCCAGCTTATCTCTAGCATTAATAGATTATTAGTGGGTTTAGCAATGATCGATACTCATTGTAGGTTTCTATCAAGGCCCTGTTGACACCCAATTTTGTCCCGAGATTTTTACATTAACGTCTAATTATGTTTAAAATAAGGTTAATTTTTAGAATAAATTAAGTCCATAATTTTAATGAAAAAGGGTCATAATTGTTTTTCGCTTTAAGTCCCGACCTATTTTACGCAATTCGCATTTACAATTTTCGTAGCCCAAATTCTAAAAAGCCCTAATCCCCTCCCTATAATTTCTAAAACCCTAGCCCACTATTCATTCATCATCTTTCCCACTCACAAAACAGCCATCTCCTTTCCCCTATATAATACCCTCTCAAAACAACACCCTTTCCACCACCAGTGATACAAACATCAACACACGCACACACTCATAGCCATATAAAAATAGAGGAGCTTCAATCCCAATGCTCGATTGATGTCACAGATCTGAAATAGGGGAGATGGGGTTGGGAAGATACCCATCGGGGTGAAGATCATAGTAACAGAGGTTTACAGAAAAATCCAGTGGCACCACCAGCCACCACCGCCGGAAAACCATCACCGCCGATGGTCTTCTTTGCCTGCTTTGTCCACTCACTGTATTGTCGTTTCAATGATTTTGATTATGGGTTCTTTCTCATTTCTGGATTTATGATTGAAATTAAAAGAAGAAGGAGTCGCAGCGACGCCGCTACGGCTGGTGTCGCTCCTCCGCCTCCTCTTTGTTGTTATTGTTCTCCGTCTCACCGGAAAACTGCCATTACCGGCGACTGGAATCTGAGTTCGTTTGCTTTTGTCCTTTGTTTCACCGGAATTCGACCGGTCTGTTTGTATGATTAATGATATTATGTTGACTGGTTTCTGTGGTTATGTTCAGCTGAAACGTTTTGTTGACTGGTTCACTGTTTTTAATTTAAGTTACCTTTGACTTTGTGGGTCACTGGTTGTAGATTGGATCCCCACCGTATTTGGGCTATTGTGTTGGTTGGTCCTTCATGTTACTGGTGTTTTGTACGCTGCCACTGTCACTATCGTTGTTCCCTCACCGAAAAAATAATTGGCTTAGTGGAGAAGATGTTGGCTTCTGATAATTTTTGCCCGTTTAGCTTATTGCACCTACCAGTTTATTTTGCTGCATTTATTGATGCTTCGCAATGTCTTTGGCCAATTTCCCTATGGTGTTGAAATGGTTTATGCGTTAACTGAATTGTTGGATACAAGGGCCTATTCTGGATGAATTTGTATCTGATTTATCCATCGCAGAATATTGAGACTGATTTGGAGTAGATATCTGGATACGTGCCTAGCCTATGAAAATATTTTATTCGAGGCTACATACTGATTTGACGGATATGCAACGAATTGACGGATGCCACACCGATTATGGCCAATGAAAAAAATACATATACGCGTATTGAGGTCTCGGGATTGATTTGAACATGATACTACACTTGAACAGTCCCGTCCCCGTGTCTCTAAAGCAAATAGGCGATGATGAATGTATGTACTTTAATGCAAAGAGAGTTGAATAGAGTAACGGAATTGGTACTTGGCATGGCAACACGACCGACCGGCGTGTTTGCAACCGTACCAATATCCCGAACTTGAGCCTAAAATTTGCAAAAACGAACCCCCTTACTATTATTATTATTATTATTATTAGTTTTATTACTATTATTATTATTATTTTAATTTCATTAGTTATTACACTTTATTATTGTACTAATCCAATTTCATTTTCATATTTTTTTGCGAGGAACATTTTGGTACGAACAATTCGTGGACTAACTTACAAATGGGAATATGCATTGATGTGAAGTCATTTGAGATCGAGCTCGGGCTCGAGCATTCAAGAAATAAGACTTAAGAATTTTAGAAAATTCAAGACTCCCGCGAGTTGATCAATTTCCCGGGTTCTATCTTTAACTTTGCATTTCTTTCCTTAGATATTTATGCAAATAAATGTGTAAAATATTTTATTTATAAATAATATGTGATTGTTTGTATATTGCCTTACTTTATGTTCATTGCCTTTTATTGTGAAGTCGTTATTTAATTTATTGCAAATTGGGGTCATCTTAGCAAATGCGTGCAAGTGAAATATATATTTTGCAAATAAGCTTTTTTATATTATTATTATTCAAATAATTCTTTCGAAAGAAAAGCGCACTTGTAAATATTTGGAAACCTGTCGGATTAACCGTATTTTACGGAATTTTGGAAGTGCCTTAAAAACCTTCTTCCGAAATTAATAAAACCTCTTACTTAGAATCTCTGAAAAGACCGTCTTTTTCCAAAATCAGAGTTTTGCACGCATTTGTTAATTTGGTTCCCTGTTTTCCTTAAATTGGGTGGCGACTCCAAAAACTCCAAAAGAGTTAGTCCATCCTGTCGATAATCCGGAATTTATCCTTTTCGGGGTAATTTTTTGGGGTTCAACAGCATGGCGACTCCGCTGGGGAGCAATAAAGGTTTTGACCATAAAGGTTTCCAATTGTTTGCAACTAGCATTCCTAATTTATTTGCTTTATTATATCTGTTTGTTTGGTTTGTCTTATAAAGCATGTATTATATTTATTTGTGCATAGTTGCATTTCCTCCCTCATGGAGCCTGTCAATTCACTTTCATCTCCTCGATTTCATCACGGGAGGCCCGCTTGATGGGCAATAATACAGGAAGGGCATTGTCCTTCCTAACTCTTTGAATTTCTTTCGTGTCACCAAAGTTAGTTGGGGTATGGTTCGCCTGGTTTTATCATGGCCGGTTTTACAGGTTTATGAGGCCAGGTTTATCCCGCATAGGTCGAGTCAGCCTCAACCGTTAGCCCACTCTTAGAAGGAAATTTTAGAACATGCATGCATATATACCTTAGTTTGGACTCGGTCCTTAGCACCGTTTCCAGGAATTAAGAAACAGCCCTTTTGCTGACGGTGTAATTACCTAATTTTGGCACCAAAATAAAAGTTACTTGAATAGTTTATGTTGTTTTGCCAAATTTTCCTAGATTTTTCCCTTTTACTTAACTATTTTATGAAATTAATTAGTCAGAAATATTAAAATTGTCTCAAAAAAATAGAAATATGTGGTTGATGTCAATTTGACATTTTATATGTTCATTGCTTTTATCTTTATAATTAATTATGATTTTTTTTAATTAGGTAGGATTTGTTTTGGTCTAGTTTTAAAATTGGCAATTGGACTGATCTAAATCAGGAAAAATGAAGAAAAGTCCAAGCCCGATTGTTAGCCCAAAGACTTGACCCGAAATCATCACATCCATAGGATCATCTTGATCCAACGGTGCTAAAATGCCCATCACTATCACTTTATATTCTTTCCCCAACCCCTCATTTTTCCTACACGCAACTAATCACAGAAACAGGCAAAGCCCTGGCGAAATTTACGCCGCCATCGGAGCTCCGTCACCGGCGACGGCGGGTCACCACTCTCCGGCCAAAAAAAATACATCCCCTGAATCGACACAGACTCCTCTTCCCCGATTTGGACTCGGTTTCCACAAATTTCAAGGGAATCGTTGTAAATCGGAGTTCGAAGCACGGTCAAAGATTTTCCGGTGAGTTTCTTTGGCTTTTTCGTTGAAGTTTAACATGTATCCACCACTCTCTCTCTCCTCTTTCCGTTCTTTTATTCTTCTAGCTGAAACGACCCCAAATGGGATCGTTTCCGTTAAAAGAAAAAGGGAAACGGATCTGAATGGCTAACGAGAGGGTCAGTTTTGTTTGACGGGTGTTAATGGGGGAAATGGGGGGCTGTTTGGTTGGGTGTTAAAACAATGGAGAAGGTGACATTGTGGCCGGCTGTTTTGATTCGCTGAGGGTGTAGTTGTGACTGTGTATGGGTGTCAAAACTGCGATGGCGAGGTGGTGGTGTGCGTGTGCGTGTGATAATAGTTTGGCTTTAGGCAGCGAGGGTATGGGACTGTGTTGATGTTGGTTTTTGACTCAGTTTTTGTTTGTGACTGTTGGCCTCGATGAGGTGTTTGTAATGGCGATGATGAGCAGTGGTGGCATCGGGGCTTTGTTCTATTGTACTTTGGTGGTGCAGTGATGTCGCGAGCGAGGCAGTTTGTTGTCTATAGGAGCTTCGACAAAGCAATGGCGATGGACTGCGATGTTGCAATGAGGGTGTTGTTGCAGCGATGGCAAGGGTGGTGATGGGCTGTGATGTTTGGTTCAGTGACGAGGCAGTGTGGTCGAGTCAACTCAGCTTCCTGGATGCACTGGTGGTTCTGCATTGACGCTTTGATGCGATGATGTTTGCGGTGTTTGGTTCGACAGTAAGCTTCATCATTTTCCTTTATTTTGTTAATTAGTTTTGTAATTAGGAAGTTTTGTTTGGATGTAGCCATATTCTATGAATCAAGTCATCGTATGCTCGTTGAATGGAACTACAGTATAACTAATTAATGGACTGTTTCTTCGATTAGCACAAGCATATCTCTATTTGTCGTGTGGCTCAAAGTGAGAATCGTATGTTGGTATTTTAGTTCATGACCCTGTTGTTTCATTTTCCTGAACGTGGGTATAACTTGGTAGCTTGTCTACCATTATTATCCATGTCTCTATGAGCTTCCATTGAAGGATCTTTCTTGAACTCAGATCTGCTCGTTATGTCTAGTTAACTAAGTGTCATACCAAGTAATTGTGAGTAAGTGTTATGTTTCGTTCAAGTGTCAAACATGAAAGTTCAGTGAGCTTGTTTCTATTTAGTATTTGAGCATGAGTACTTGGTTCTGGACACTCTAGTGTGCGTATCTGTATGAGCTTATCTCTGGCCAAGTTGAAGCGATATTTCGCGAGTTTGAACATCTTGATGTTGAGAAAGTCGTCCTCTTGGTTTGTTCCGATCTTTTGTTTTTGCTTGGCTATCAATTGAGTTGAAAGAGAACATGAAGTGTTAAATTATAAGAATCATGGTTTACGTTGTTAGTATTTTTTTTTCATAAGAAAATTATGTGAAGCTTAGCTTGGTTGATTGGTTAAGTGGCTGGGAGTTTGCTAAGATTTGAGTCCAGATTATTTAGTTAGGAAAGTGAGGTCCAGGTTTACTAAGATTTGAGTTCAGATTATTTGTTAGTCATTTGAGTTGTGTTTTAAGCTTAGCTTTAAGGTCTGATGTAGAGTGGTGAGCCTGGTAGGATCTAGACAATCAATTTAAAAAGTTAATGGGGATTGGAGGTCAAGTTCAGGACCTTTTTTAATAAGTAAAAGCTGGAAATGATTTAGAAATAAAATAAGAATTACAAGCTGTACAAAAGAAAAGATTTGGAAGCTGAAAATTAAAATAAGAAATCAGCCTCATTAATGAGGCAGATTTGGTAAGCCAAAAAATAGCATGTTTCAGCTTTTTTTGTTTGGTTGGTGAGGGAGCAAGACACAAAAATGGAAAGTTTTCAGCTTTGCATTAAATGGCTTAGGGCTTTGCACCCAACAGCCATTTTCCCACCCCTTTACATCATTTTCACCCTTGAGTTCCTCCCCCCCCCCCCCCCCCATTTTAGTGTCTCTCTCCCTCCTGTATAAGGAGAGCATTTATTCTTCATAAAGGGCAGCTGGGAACACATTGAATACACAGCATTTACTCCCTAGCTACAAAAAAATCCAGATCTGAAAGAAAGAAATAGCAGAATTAAATACTAGGAAAAAAGAGAAAAAATAGCAAGATAAAGAAAGAAAGAAGTGGGTCAGGTTTTGGGTTGAGTTGCTTTGAAGTTTTGTTGCTGGGTTGGTTGTTGATTATTGTTCTGGTTGCTTGGTTGAATCCTTGTAAAGCTTGGAAAGTTTCATCACTAGGTATTTATTTTCCTAAGTTTTCTTAGTATATTATGTATGATATAAGCCATGAGTAGGACTTAACATGCTAGAAATTTGATGAATAATATGAATGAATGTGACATGTTAAAGTTTAAAGATTTGCTATATTTCATCTTTTACTTTGCCAGAGTTTTGAAAAATACAAATAAAAATAAAAAATGCTAAAGTGCTTTGAAGTTTGTAGACATTTAACCTATAGGCCAGATCTGAATTGGTTAACACAAAGGAGACTTGTCTTGAAAAAAAAAATTAAAGAGATGTGCAGGAAGCAGTTGATTTAAGTCTGCAGAGACACTCCAGTTTATGCTCTTTGGCCCTTAACTAAAAATTAAAAGAGTTAACAAGTAAAGCTAGAATGTATGTGCAAAGAGTTATAGAATAAAGAACAACCGTGTAAATTTCATGAAATGTAGTTAATAGTAAGAAAGGGGCTGAAAATTCAGAAATTTGCAACTCTGGCCAAATCACGAAACAAATGGACAAAGAAAACATTTAGTAAAAATCTATTTCAAGGACAAATGATGTGCAAATGTCAACAGCAAAATTAGATTTACAGAAATAGTTTGGCCCAGTTTAAAGATTGGCCTTCTTAATCCAAATTTACATGTTTCATTTAAAGTTGTTTCCTAAAGTTAAAAGAAAAAGGGGTCAGTCATGCAAAAATAAGGTGACTACTTACACCAAGGTCTTTAAACAAGATAGGCTCTCACGTTGAGGTCTCCAACTGTTTAACCACTAAATCTCAAAATAAGTGGTGGACTCTCACGTTGAGGTCTCCACGTGTTCAATAAAATAAAGGGTATCTCAACGATCCTGAGAAAAATCACAATAAACATAAATAGATTCATTGGCTCAAAAAATGAAATAAAAATTTAAATGGAGTTAGCTATGTAAATCCTCCAACAAACAGAATATCCAAGTTGGGCCTTCCATAATAAAGGCTTTTGCCAGATGTCTTAATTTAATGATAGGCTCTCATGTTGAGGCCTATAAATGTAAATAAATAAGTGGAGGCTCTCATGTTGAGGTCGTCACATGTTCAATAAATAGAAGATATCAAAGTATAATCAAAGCAAAGGGAAAAATACAACAAAATATTTTAAAAGCCAAAAATATGATAAAAAGCAACTGTGCTTGGCATAGGACTCGAGGATGCCTAATACCTTCCCGAGAGTCAACCGAGGTCCTTACCCGAATATCAAGACGCAGGCCTTTGACGAGTCAATAGGTGTTCCAAGGTACCTTTTTGTGACTTGGCACACCCTTTGAACTTGTCAAGTGGCGACTCCGAGAAAATAATAATAATTTGGTACCTTTGAACGCCGTCACTTCCTTAAATGGAAAACCCTTTAATAAATAGCGCCCAAAAAATAAGAATATCTCATAAGCGCTATAAACCGAGAATCCAAGCAGTTTTCGAAGAAAAAAGGGGTGTGACAGATGGGTTATTGAATCCCAACGACATCGCATGTTATGTGATCGTGTGAATATTGCAACGAATCCCAAACCATTTGCCACGTCAAATTTGAGAAGTTGACAATTATGTTGGTTTATTTTTATCTCAGATGTTGTATTGACAAATGGCTTGTGTTGTTATAATAACTACATGTGCGTGCAACTTGACAATTAGGCCTACCTCTGGCATAAAGAGGCACCTTACAGGGTAGGACGCGTTTGCATATTTATTTACGCTCAACTACTTGTGATTGTCACATGTTAATTGCTTGTCTTGCTTTATTTGCTCAAAATGCGTTAAATACTAGGTGTTGCTTGCTTGTATGCAATCCTATGAATGACATGCAAAACTATCTTAGTTACCCTTTGAGAGGTTTCTTTTGCTTTGTTTATTTCTCTAGCAAATGTTGGATTTGTGAAGTGGCTGACCATTCACCATGCAAAGGTTTCGAGATCTGATTGATGGTAGATGCTCTAGCTCGTGAATGATGCAGCACCAGAAGCTAATGGCATTGTTTGAAAGAACTTGGCAATTGAACTTAGTAGCATTATTTTCAATTTTAATTCAGATTGAGGCCCTGAATTGCATTGTACTTTAAAGCTTATGTTAATCTGAATCAACTCATTTTGAATTCATGAAAGTTGAAATAAAATGCATCTCATTCTTATTATATTATTTACGCTTGCATTTGTTTCCATTTCAAAAATAAAATTGATAAACCTGCCAAAGCGTTGCTTGTGACGTATGGCAAAACAACTGAACAATTTAAATCGATGCACTGAAAAGTTATTGTCTGCGCTTTTTGGATATCGCACTATCTGTTAGAACTTCAACTGGGGCAGCTTTTATTTGTTGGTATATGGCGTTGAAGCAGTGATGCAGAACTACGTACGGTCTGATTCCCAAGGAGGGATACGTAGGCTCCCACATCGGGCTCGACCCTTTAGCATTTAAATTTTTATTTTCCCCCAAGAAGGACAACTGGGGCAACTTTGCAAAACGAGTTGGAGACGCGAAAGATAATAACTGGGGCAGAATTTTGCAAGAAGCAGCGTTGGTTGTTAAAGATGAGTTGGCAAGAACTCTATAATTGGCTAAGCGAACAGTGCAAAGTCCAAGGCAAAGGACGTTCAGTTTGTTTTAAGATATGTCACAAGTTTAAGTCAAGGCAAAAATTTTCAAAATGCATGACTTTATTTTCATGCTTGCTTTACTTACTATTGCATTAAATTAATTTATCCTTGCCTCTATTTTTCTCAAACTCCCATGCTATTTGAGTTTATGAGCCAAGTTTCTGAAAGCAATTCGCAAATCCAAGTCCAATGAAGATGAGGAAGCAGCAGAAGCAGCAAGATCAGGATGAAGTCTGCACAAGTCAAATGCTTCCGCCTCCCTCCCCAAAACTAACAATTTTTCTTTGAGAGTAGGAACATGAAAGCCTGCAATGAAAGGATCATTCGCATTATGGATGAATAATTTATTTAACATGCATCCAAAGTTGCCTTACAGATTGCGTCGTATTGTCTTTTATAACTTAAAGCATTATGCTTTGTCATGAGTTATTGCCGAACAGGCGGCATTTCTACCTCTATGACTTTCATTCCTAATAGGCGAAAAAGCCGAGGCTTGTTTTGTGTTTTCAAAACTAAGCCAAATAGGGCATCGCTTGGTTTCAGGCGATAATCCGCACAAGGCCATCCTTTCCGGATTATCTCGCCAATTGATTTATCAATGGCTATCGCACTGACAATATTTCCGCATTACTTTGCTTTGCACTTGCTTTGAATTATGTCTTCGCACTTACTTTAAAATTAACACCTTGCTTTACTCTTTCAGGTTGACCATCGGCTACGAGGATTCCCTTTGTTGGACTATCTCGCCTATTGATTCGCCAAATGGCTCTTGCATTGCTCTACATTCCCGCACTGCTTTTCTTTGCGCTTGCTTTAAATTATGTCGTCGCACTTGCTTTAAAACTGATGCCTTGCTTTACACTCTTCAGGTTGACCACCAGGCAGGGCTTCTCTCTTGTTGGATTTTCGCGCCTGTTGATTCGCTAAATCGCTTTTGCGTTTCTTTACGTTTCACGCTAAATTGCTTTGCACTTGCTTTCAATTATGCCTTTGCACTTGCTTTATATTATGACTTGCTTTACTTTTAGTTTAACAGGTTAACAGGTCAGCCCTGAGACCCTCCTTGCTTTGTACCGGATCGGATCACCAGCTGATTTGTAGACAATCAACTCCAAGATCCTCATTGCTTCAGGCCTGACCGGCTTGCCAGTTGATTTGTCATGTTTGTTGAAAACGGATTTGCACTATGCCTTCGCACTTGCTATTGCTTCGCCAATGGATGGGAAGACCATTTATCAAAGAGATTGCAGCTTGCACTTACAAATTACGTCATGCCTACCGTAAGCAATTGGGGGGGTCTTATTATCAAGTCTATCGTGAGCAAGCGAAGACGTTATTATCATTTGAAGCCTACCATAAGCAATTGGAGGCATTATTCTGAAGCCTATCATAGACAATTAAAGGCTCTTTTGTTATTGATCCTACCGTAAGCAATCGGGGGTCTTATTATCAAGTCTATCGTGAGCAAGCGAAGACATTATTATCATTTAAAGCCTACCATAAGCAATTGGTGGCATTATTCTGAAGCCTATCATAGACAATTGAAGGCTCTTTTGTTATTGATCCTACCGTAAGCAATTGGGGGGGGTCTTATTATCAAGTCTATCGTGAGCAAGCGAAGACATTATTATCATTTGAAGCCTACCATAAGCAATTGGAGGCCTTATTCTGAAGCCTATCATAGACAGTTGAAGGCTCTTTTGTTATTGATCCTACCGTAAGCAATCGGGGGGTCTTATTATCAAGTCTATCGTGAGCAAGCGAAGACATCATTATCATTTGAAGCCTACCATAAGCAATTGGAAGCATTATTCTGAAGCCTATCATAGATAATTGAAGGCTCTTTTGTTATTGTTCCTACCGTCAACCGAATTGAATATTAGATTCAATATGAACTGAAGGGAGCATTCAACACTTTGCATCACTATCAATACAAGCAACACGACCCGGTTTTGCTTATTTGTTTTGCATTATCTTGCCTTAATTAATCTAATTTGCAACTTTGTTTTGCAAGCTGCTATCAAATTTAGGCTCGTTCACCTTATATTGAACGTTTTGGGCTCGTTCGCCTTATAATTGAAAGTTTTAGGCTCATTCGCCTTACAATTGAATGTTTTGGGCTCGTTCGCCTTATAAATGAACGTTATGTTACCTGCGTAGGATATAGATTAGCCAAGTCGACTTGAGATATTATGTCTCGTTAGTCAACTTATCTTATGGAAGCCTTGCACTTTACGATTCGTTCTCGCTTTACTTATTGTCTTGCTTTACTGTTTCAGAATAAGGATCAGCTTAGAGGTTCTCCGGGCGGAGTAACTTGTTAGTTGATCGAAGGAAGAACTTATCGATGATGCCGCAACCCGCAATTACAATTTTATCACTTTATCTATTTCTTATTCCAATTATTACAGTTTATTAGCAGTTGCACGCTTACCGTTTGTTGAGATTATTACAGGATTTTTAGCAGCACCGCAGCAGTGTTTGGAGCATAACATGGAGCTTTTCTTAGCAACGAACCGGGGCAATCATTGATATGAGCTAGACTCGTCAACCAAGACCTGAAGAATCGCACCCGCATAAGTCATCAACCCTAGAGGTAAGTCTCTTGTTAACCATGAGTCTGAGGTTTGAGATTGAAGACAAGATGGCTCGGTTATCAAGATGCAGTGGAAGCTATGTCCGTGTAAACCCCTCTTTATGGGTGTGTCGTCGACCACATTTTCATACTTTGGGTGATTACAAGCCTCTTTTCCCGCGCTTGAGTAGTCGTTACTATCTCGTCTTTGATTTTCAAATCGCGTCGAACTACATATGGCCTGATTCTCTTTCAGCCTGAGATATGTAGGCAACTGGGAGACCGGAGCTCGGCCATGTCCATAAGCCTCGCATTTTGATCGTAGGAATCAGAGTCTTGGCTTTACCATGACAAAATTGGCTTTCACGTCAACTTTCTTTACCCTGAAAACTCTTTCATCCTTTTCGGGTAAAGAGGGGCAGCTGCTGACACCCAATTTTGTCCCGGGATTTTTCAATTAACGTCTAATTATGTTTAAAATAAGGTTGATTTTTAGAATAAATTAAGTCCATAATTTTAATGAAAAAGGGTCATAATTGTTTTTCGCTTTAAGTCCCGGCCTATTTTACGCAATTCGCATTTACAATTTTCGTAGCCCAAATTCTAAAAAGCCCTAATCCCCTCCCTATAATTTCTAAAACCCTAGCCCACTATTCATTCATCATCTTTCCCACTCACAAAACAGCCATCTCCTTTCCCCTATACAATACCCTCTCAAAACAACACCCTTTCCACCACCAGTGATACAAACATCAACACACGCACACACTCATAGCCATATAAAAATAGAGGAGCTTCGATCCCAATGCTCGATTGATGTCACAGATCTGAAATAGGGGAGATGGGGTTGGGAAGATACCCATCGGGGTGAAGGTCATAGTAACAGAGGTTTACAGAAAAACCTAGTGGCACCACCAGCCACCACCGCCGGAAAACCATCATCACCGGTGGTCTTCTTTGCCTGCTTTGTCCACTCACTGTATTGTCGTTTCAATGATTTTGATTATGGGTTCTTTCTCATTTCTGGATTTATGATTGAAATTAAAAGAAGAAGGAGTCGCAGCGACGCCGCTACGGCTGGTGTCACTCCTCCGCCTCCTCTTTGTTGTTATTGTTCTCTGTCTTACCGGAAAACTGCCATTACCGGCGACTAAAATCTGAGTTCGTTTGGTTTTTTCCTTTGTTTCACCGGAATTCGACCGGTCTATTTGTATGATTAATGATATTATGTTGACTGTTTTCTGTGGTTATGTTCGGCTGAAACGTTTTGTTGACTGGTTCACTGTTTTTAATTTGAGTTACCTTTGACTTTGTGGGTCACTGGTTGTAGATTGGATCCCCACCGTATTTGGGCCATTGTGTTGGTTGGTCCTTCATGTTACTGGTGTTTCGTACGCTGCCACCGTCACTATCGTTGTTCCCTCACCGGAAAAATAATTGGCTTAGTGGAGAAGATGTTGGCTTCTGATAATTTTTGCCCGTTTAGCTTATTGCACCTACCAGTTTATTTTGCTGTATTTATTGATGCTTCGCAATGTCTTTGGCCAATTTCCCTATGGTGTTGAAATGGTTTATGCGTTGACTGAATTGTTGGATACAAGTGCCTATTCTGGATGAATTTGTATCTGATTTATCCATCGCAGAATATTGAGACTGATTTGGAGTAGATATCTGGATACGTGCCTAGCCTATGAAAATATTTTATTCGAGGCTAGATACTGATTTGACGGATATGCAACGAATTGACGGATGCCACACCGATTATGGCCAGTGAAAAAAATACATATACGCGTATTGAGGCCTCGGGATTGATTTGAACATGATACTACACTTGAACAGTCCCGTCCTCGTGTCCCTAAAGCAAATAGGCGATGATGAATGTATGCACTTTAATGCAAAGCAAGTTAAATAGAGTAACAGAATTGGTAGTTGGCATGGCAACACGACCGGCCGGCGTATTTGCAACCGTACCAACATCCCGAGCCTCTACATGACGCGCCATACAAACCTGAGCCTAAATTTTGCAAAAACAAACCCCCTTACTATTATTAATATTATTTTTATTACTATTATTATTATTATTATTATTACTTTATTACTTTATTATTATTATTATTTTATTTTCATTAGTTATTGCACTTTATTATTGTACGAATCCAATTTCATTTTCATATTTTTTTTGCGAGGAATATTTTGGTACGAACAATTCGTGGACTAACTTACAAATGGGAATATGCATTGATGTGAAGTAATTTGAGATCGAGCTCGGGCTCGAGCATTCAACAAATAAGACTTAGGAATTTTAGAAAATTCAAGGCTCCCGCGAGTTGATCAATTTCCCGGGTTCTATCTTTAACTTTGCATTTCTCTCCTTAGATATTTATGCAAATAAATGTGTAAAATATTTTATTTATCAATAATATGTGATTGTTTGTATATTGCCTTACTTTATGTTCATTGCCTTTTATTGTGAAGTCGTTATTTAATTTATTGCAAATTGGGGTCATCTTAGCAAATGCGTGCAAGTGAAATATATATTTTGTAAATAAGCTTTTTATTTAATTGATTATTATTATTATTATTATTATTATTATTATTATTATTATTATTATTCAAATAATTCTTTCGAAAGAAAAGCGCACTTGTAAATATTTGGAAACCTGTCGGATTAACCGTATTTTACGGAATTTTGGAAGTGCCTTAAAAACCTTCTTCCGAAATTAATAAGACCTCTTACTTAGAATCTCTGAAAAGACCGTCTTTTTCCAAAAGCGGAGTTTTGCACGCATTTGTTAATTTGGTTCCCTGTTTTTCTTAAATTGGGTGGCGACTCCAAAAACTCCAAAAGAGTTAGTCCATCCTGTCGATATTCCGGAATTTATCCTTTTCGGGGTAATTTTTTGGGGTTCAACAGGCCCTAGGTTGGATCGTGACAAAAGTGGTATCAACGCCTTAGAGATTCAGTATTACCATTCAGTATTTGGTGGAAGACTCTTCTGCTTAAAGCACAAACTCATGCAGCTATTTGAATAGGAATAATCATCCTCGCACAACCTGCTGGATTAAGAAAGACTTAGCTAAAACAGAATGCGGCTCCGTCCTGAGCTATCAAATTACCCTTTCAAGTTGCCAAACAGCTGCAACTCTCGAGTTCATAACTCCATACCTTTGTCGTAAACACCACCGCCTGATGGATGGTACTTCTATTACCCTTAGAAGCCTTGAAAAACAATAATATGCTTACCCGGCTACAATAACACGTACTCTGGCTTAACACAGGGAGCATCACAGGCGGCTACCAACCGCCTAAGCTCACTAGTGCTGGACGAAGAAGAAATGGAAATGGACCGAGGATAGAAATAATTAGAGCTACAGGAAGCTCATCTTCTTATTTGCTTGGCTACCAAAGCTAGACTACTTACGAGTCAAAGTAGCCCAAGAATGCCAATTGAAGAAACAAATATTAAATGAGCTTTATGAAACAACATCCATGCCAATTTGACCTCCCAATAAGAAGAAAACTCTGACAATTTACCAGAAACCCTTTTTATAACCCAGACAAACTCATAGGATAACATTACTTTAATAGCGTTCTGAACCAAGAGGAGATACGTAGATCGAATATTACTTACTAACCATTTTACACCGGAAGAAACCATGACACTCCCTTATGGTGATGAACTAGAATCCCATAATCCAACCAACACGGAATTTCCGAAAACAAAGGTAAACTAATTTGATATAATAATAGAATGTGGCGTAACAAGATGTCAAGAAGACAATACCGACACTCACTCCTAAATCTCTCACTTTTAAATCAGATAACCTAGTAGGGTCTCACAAATTCCCTGAATAAATCATACTAGAAGCTCATCCCTTTACCACAACCGATTCTTAATAGAAACGACATCTAAAGAAACCATAGAAATATGATAAGACAAACCATTTCCAGATCGATTGGAAAATAAATCTTACTCATAGATAAGGGAAAAAGAAATACATGGGTCTACTGCATCGAATGCCTCAACATCCTACCGGTCTAGCAGTTCATAGAACTGTCTCTGCAGCTGAGCTGAGCCACTACCCTGATAATCACCTTCTGAAGAACTACTGCCACCACGCTCTCGACCTCTACAATCTACTGGATGGTGGCATTTCTCTGGCTGATTGAGATCTAAATGAAATCATCTGCGACTGTGCAGGTGCCTGATGACAAGAGAAAAGACGACTGTCTACTTGTCGGAGTAAGAGAAAACTCCTCAAAGGATAGCTAAACTTCACGACAATGATACCACCCTTTCGCTGAAAAATGGAAGCTAGAAAGATTGTTGATAGCTGTAAAGAAAAGACTGAATCCGATCTTGACGAGCTACTGGCGCACTCTAAGAATCACATAACACAAGTTGAGATAATCTGGAAGGTGACCTCCCAAAATAACCAGAACTCTTCCCTCCAAATGAGGTACCATGGTTGCCCACTAGGGCCGTGGGATCTCTTGCTTTCCCGCTCTAACTTATGGTATGCCTCGAACCTTTGGGCAATATAAACAACAACATCAAATGAAGTCCTGACCTCAATTTCTCGAGCCATCTGGGATCTCAAGGAAGGAGAAAGGTCACCAATAAATCTTTGAAAATTCTCGAAAGGTTCATGGACTAGTCCTAGTGCATATCTAGCCATCTTAAAGAATTCAATCTCATATTCTGAAACCGACAGGCTACCCTGTCTAATCCACTAAAATTGGCGATGTTTTTCATCTCGTTGGCTGCATGAAAGGAACTTTTTCATGAATCTACGAGAAAAATCAAGCCAAGTTAACTAATAAGAGAGCGGCCCACCAATTCAAGGCTGGACCCCTGAAACTGAAAAGCAGAATAATCAACACCATACCGCTCGATGTATTCAAAAGCCTGAAGGATACGTTGACATCATTTTATTTTAAAAAGAATCACGAGGTTTATCCGATGCATTGCTTAAGAATATCATAAATTTCAACCGCGTAAAATAATGCAACCGCTTTGGGCACTAGGACCGAACTGCTACCTCGGCTGGCTAACCAGCCAGAACAATTGGTGGTGCAACACATGCTGCCTCGGGGACATAATTTACTGGGGCAACATCAGGAACTGGAACAAGAGCTCTCTAAGTCCGAACATCTGCATCTGCGGCAACCTGATAAGCTGCCTAGCGAAAAATAGGTTCTTGCGGTATCTGCGTCGCCAAGATTCTCGTAAAAGAATCGTAGAGAGCCAAGGGAACCACAAGGTAAGCCCATCGCGAGCTCGTACGGCTGGGACCTCCGTAACTAGATCGTCAGCACGATCAAAACTCTCGGAGCTTCGTCAGTGCTAGCCCCAAGCTAGATTTCTTCGTCTTGAACTCATACCGTTTGCTGATTCGTCCCACGAGGGTTCACAATTACCACGAAGGAATTAATGAATTAACGAAAATACTTTTGAATCCTAGACTGACGCACGATTAGAAAAGAAGAAAGTAAAACTTCCTAAATGCCATTATAGCCTCTCGTAGATAAGTACGGACGTCTACGTACCCGTCAGCGAGACTCTAAGAGTAAGAAAGAACACAGACATACTGATACCTCTAAATAGGAAAGTAAATATAATTCAATTCATAAATAAGAATAAGACTTAAAAAAACAAAGACATACTGATACTTCTAAGTTGTACAAAAGAAATTACAGCTGACTACCCAACATACTAGGTTTATGGCTATCCAGACTAGACATCTAACAGTAAGAAAGAAGACAAATACCTCCTAATGGGAGAAAAATGCAACTGAAATAATAAACATAAAACTGGTGGCCATCCGGAATAAAAGCTGGCTCACCCTGACGGCTGAAGTCGTCTTCGCTCCTTCACAACGTGGCGAACTTGATCCTGGAGCAAACCTGCCGAAACGAAATTGATAGACAAGAAACAAACAACAAACAAGGGTAAATCAAAAGGACTCAATAAGTGGGGCAGACTAGCCACCTCAAAGAATAGGATAGCTAGCCAGGGAGAAAAGAAATAGATAGACCAAATTCTTTTTATTTAAATTATAAAAAGGCAGAGCCATATAACAACCGAAAACACGTAAGAAACTTATAAACTCAACCACGGATGCGAGCAAGAAACATATCAACAAATAAGCAATGCACATATAAGCAGAACAGTAGTCATGTACCGCAAGTCTACACAATGGTATGAATTGAGATGAAATGAAATATGATGCAAAGGGTCACATGTGCCCGTCATACCATCTCGAAGTGGAATACTCCTGCATTCAAGGGAATCCAATCTGATAACCAACTAGAGCGGAATACTCCTGCTCCTTGGGCGGAATACTCCTGCACCCGGTATATTGTAAAGCTGAGGCGGAATACTCCTGCACTTAGTATCTGACATAAGAGCGGAATACTCCTGCTCCTGGGGCGGAATACTCCTGCACCCAATATAATATAAACCAGAGTCGGAATACTCCTGCAGTCTCCTGGGGGCGGAATACTCCTGCACCCGATAAAATGTAAACCAGAGACGGAATAATCCTGCACTCTCCTGGGGTGGAATCCTCATACCCTCAATATGATACAATGGAGCAGAATCCTCCTGCTCCTGGGGCGGAATACTCCTGCACCCAATATGATATGCAATGTAATGCATATGAATGACATATAATGCATATGAATGCAATGTGATGCAATAATAACCCTACACCGGCGCGGGACTCTCATCGATAGCCGGGAAGTAGATGCCAACTCACAGCCAGAGTACAATGCTCAGATCCTCAATACAATACCAACAACAGGACATAACATATAATATACAATATAAATCCAAAGCTAAAGCGTAAGGAGTACGCCAATCGGTAGCTACACACGTAAGGAACACGTGGTAGAAAATCCACGATGCCAGGTACCTCCAAAGAAATGGATATAAACACTTACCTCATTCAAATGCGACTCAACAACCGGTTTGTCCTTCGGATTCATTCCCAAATGATCCCATTGTGTTCAATAAGTAGAAAAACATATCAAACTAGGCTAAAGGCTTCATTCCCCGCATCTTAGGGTAATCCGGTTAGGAACCTGATACTCTATTCGCATACGCAATACGCAGGCCAGACCTATGTACAAGGTTTATGGTCACATAACCAAACCCTAAATAAATTACATTTATATGTTGCCCATAACTCACTGAGTACGAATATATAATCAATTTCATTATCGGGGTCCATTTGACCTTTTAAACTATTAATTGAACTTATTAAAACGATGTCTAATATTCCAAGTTTTACCGTTAGAATATATTCAAACACACGTAATAAACTCAAATAATGCATTAAGATCATTATCTGAATGTTTCAGGGTAAAAATTCAACTTTTCTCCGGCTCCTTTCTCATTTTCTGGCATTTTTCCTTCTCCGCGTACTACTTCGTTTTCTGGTTTTTTTTCCTGTTTCTCGTTCTCATGTTTCTGTCCTCGAATTTGCTAATTAGGGGATTTATATCTCCACCGCCACTATATATATCTTTTGTCTTTTCCTTTTTTCTTTTTTTTTATTTTATTTTATTTTCTTAACGAAAATTAAAACGATACCTTACAATATTCAATATAATTCCAACTTTAGCATACAAGTTATACAAAATTTATGTGACGTACTCGCTAAGGCGGATCTCAAATCGAATTCCAAAAACTCAAAATACAAATTAAATGGAAAAAGGTCAAATTATTTAACTTTCGGCATTTTAGCTGAAACTAGCCGAACAACATCGAAATTCACTTTCAAAATTTACCAAAGACATAAATATTCATACGAACCCAATGGCGCTTCCGGATTTCGAATCGGAGTTCATTCGCCAAAATTAAGCTCGAAAATCCCTTTTTAATATTTATCGACAATAAAAACTGAAATCTTCTTCCGACACGTACCAAACGAGGTCTGATTTAACTCAAATTTTACAGACAAGTCCCAATAAAAACTGAACTTTTACCGAGGTCGTTTCAACGTTGTTGTTGTTGTTGTTGTTGTTGTTGTTGTTGTTGTTGTTGTTGTTGTTGTTGTTGTTGTTGTTGTATAATTTCATTTATGAGAATCTAAATTGAAAAATTTATATACAAACTAGCTAGAGAATAAGATAGAAAATAAAATTTAAACATATATACATATGAACATAACAAAGAGAAAGAGACAACAAGAGATACATTATATACACATATATACATGTAGCGCACTTAATACTAAAATACTACTATTAAGAAAATGACATTATATTTTATAATTAATTCATGAAAAGTTATACTCTTTATAATATTAGTGAACTTAAATTACTATAACAAGATATAAAATATTTAAATTATAGGTAGAACTTTATGGTATTTAAATTATAGGTAGAACTTTATGGTTAAAAAGTTATATCATAATATAAAAATATATTACATAAATAGAAAATAAAAATTCAAGGGCAAAATAGATATTATATACGATGAAGGGAGAAGAATTACTACTATCCAAAGTTGAAGGGGGAATTTGATTTTTAGAATAAAATTCGGGGTGTAAATGATTTCCACCCATTTTAGATTTGATTAAAATCTCTGAGAGCAGTTAATATACATTACATAAGTCGATTCTAGTTGTTTCCCTCGTATGTTCACGCCAGCGAAACAATTGTTGGATTGCTTTGCACTTCAAAGTGAGGATATTTTGTCCACTTGAAAATCAAGTTGCTTGGTCATTGGACAATTAAGAATATTAGTAATTAATAGTAACTCTCTTAAACCAAAACTGCAAAAAAAGAATTTGTATTAAAGTGTCAAGAAGAAAACAAAAATGTGTTCAAACAAGATAGAGATTATGAGTTATGACCAGTTAGATTCTACCCCTACCAACATTTGGTCAAGAAGTGCTTGTGGGATTAATTCATTCAAATTTCAATGTCATTGCAGCTGAATTAAGCTAAGAGCATGAGATTAAATAACACAACTGCATGATCTAATAAATGGTCATTTTAAACACTAGAATCAAAGTGAAATCCACCGTACCGATGAAATAAGTAAAACAACATAACTGATGATGTTCACAAATATCCCAAAGTTGGGGCATTATGTCATGTGTAGCTCCTGCTGAGGTCTGCTTTATTTGGAAAGACATGCTCTTGTTGTTTTCTTGCTATTGCAGCTTCAATACAGTTTTAGCATCCTCTCCCTTCTTATGTGTGAAGTTTTGATCCTTTCCTTCGTTCTTGCTTTATCATTTTTTTAGTGCTTTCCGGGTCTTATCTCATTAATTAAGCTGCTCCAGAAAGCAGCACTTTCGGAAGCTCAATTTGTAGGACCGGCAGGGGAGAACAGCGTGAACATGAACTTGAGAGAGTACAAAACTCTATTTTGAGTAAGTGCTAACCATGTAAAAGGGTTAGCCCGAAGTGGTTGTTTAGTCAAAGGGAGAACTTGCAATGGGAGGATTCAACACGCTCCTAAAATAGTTTTCCAATCCGAAACTCAGCTATCACAGCACGAAGATTTTATGCCCTAATCGGGATCAACGGAACTTCTTACAAGAGAAAGCAAAAATTGCTTAAGTTAGATAATCGCGAATACTGACATAGCGCAAAAGCTATAGTAAAGTTTTATTGTTTGTCCCGTCATCGATCGATCAATTTATGACCTAATAATGGTCCGCTCTACCATTGTCTGATGTTGTTCCCCATGTATCATAACAATTTGACTAACTTCATAACTATTCTACTTTCACCCCAAAGGTTAAGAGAATGAGCAAACCTGATTCATAGAAAGAAAAGTCAATAAACAGTAAGAAAACCAAATTTTTTTAATTTAAAATGGCTCAATTTTAAGGGATTGGCAAGCTGCATGATGAGGTTATTTACCATGTTATAACGCTTAGTCATCATTAAAAACTAACTCATATAATTAATTAGTAGTGAACAAGAAGGTCATTCTATCTCGGCAGTAACATATCTAATTGTGTAAGATTACCGATGAACATTATTAGATTCTAGACACTTTTGAGAAGTTAGTATTTTCTAATTTTTTATTTTTGGCGTATTTTAAGGACATAAGTGTTTATAAGTTCATGACTTTTTGAGTTAGCAAACACTCATTAATGGGCTTATAAGTACATATGTGCTTTTAAACCACTTTTAAGCTTACCCAGATGGGCTCTTAAGTTCTTTAGACATAATAAATTGTATCAATGCATGCAATCTTTTTTTTCCCCTCTCTATTTACCCGGAGATCACACAACGTAACGAGAATGTTCAATGTTCCTGCAATCAAAACTCAATGTTAGAAAGAGAAGACTAAAAAAGGTTTACAACCAAATAAACTCTTACTCGTCACACTATCTGGAGATCGAAAAGCTAAATTCATCAATCAACTATGTTCTAAGGGAAACTGCATAATTCTTGTTACCACCTTATACCTGAAATTAACATAAAAGTCCAAACATGACAAGTCTACATTTATCTCAATAGTTTCACTTACGAAAGGAAAAATAGTGTGCGAGTTTTGAGAATGTGCCACGTTTTTCTTCTATGTAGGCGTAGAAACTAATTAATTATCTTAAGCTTATAACCTTCTCAACATTGCACAGGAGTTGTACATTCCAAATGAGTTGAGATGGTTTAAAAATAATTTGATGCCTTAACCGAGGGGGAAAAAGATTAACTAATTTCACAATGAATTAACCCTTACTTGCAAATTATTAAAGTACTTTTGTCTCTACAATATCATGAGTTCTTAGTTACCACATTGTTTATCTAAAGACACGCTTCTTTTCTTAGGTAAAGTTTTGCCAAAAGAGATGCTAAATTAATTTCCATTTCATCAGTATAGTTGTCTTTCTAAAGAAACTGCTTAATTTTTATCGTTCCCTTTTCAACTGCTACTAGCAATCAATGTTGCTTAATTAAAGAAACTGCTTAATTTTTATCATTGTTTATCTAAACTCTAAAGACACGCTTCTTTTCTTAGGTAAAGTTTTGCCAAAAGAGATGCTAATTAATTTCCATTTCATCAGTATAGTTGTCTTTCTAAAGAGCTCAATATGATAAATAAATAAATAAATATGTGGACAAATGCACGTGAACATACATGCTACTTTCATGGTCAACTGCTTAGTTTTGTTACGACCTTATACATGCAATTAACATAAAAGTCCAAAATGATAAGTCTACATTTAACACAATTTCATTTCAGTTACTAGGAAAAATTATTTGTAAGATTTGACGTTGTGCTACGTTTTTCTTCCATGTACGCTAAGGATTCTTGTGATTTTGCATCGATGAGTTTAGTTAGTTTAAAGTTTGTTCTATTTTCATGACTAGGATAGTTACGCCAACGCTCAGCGTGGGCCCAACTGTATAGAATAATTTAATAGTCAATTACTCCATTAGTCTAATTTACGTAGTATTATTTACTTTCTGATTAACCTAAAAATAATGATGCTTGTCTATGTATAGTAATATTCGAAGTAAATTTTATGAGATAATTTATAGTTATAATATTTTATAGTAATTTATTTTACACCACAAATTCTAATTGGGACTACTATGACTTGTGAAATTTCAATTTATTGTTTACTTCTTTTAGATCAAAAGTGTTATGTTTTTTTTTTAAAATCTAGTGTTTAGTTAAACAGCAATACATCAAATATAGCTTTTTGAAATTTCAATATATTGAATTTGAGTTGAAGTTACATACAATGTAAAATCAATGTAAGAAACTACACTCAAATCATCTTATTTATTATAGCAGGTAACACATGCATTATTTATAATAGGCAGAATAGCCTAATCAACACTTCAACTTGTCCTAGTTTGCCACTCCGACCATTAAACTTACGAGGTTTTCATTTTAACACCTCAACTTGCTAATAACATAATTTTTAAACACTATCAGCACGTGTGTTGTTCAATTTCACTAAGATGTCACCCACGTCAGCTTCCATGTCATAAAATATAGTACACCTCATCTTTTATGTTTATTTTACTTTTTTTATATATATAATTTTAAATAACAAAATTCAAAAATCACAACCTTCCCACCCACCGTGAACACCACCCTTCTCCACCGTCCCTCTACTATCACAAAGAAGGATTTTCTTCTTATCTAACACTGCCCCTTAAAAGGTTCCGCCACCAGGAAGCAAACAAAGCCACCACTGCTCCTCCACAGACCAACCACACCAAATTCACCATTGCTCCATCGCAAGGTAATAACACCCACCAAAAGCTCTACATAGTTGTCACCTTAAAATTTCTCAACAAGTTCTTAAAACAAATGCAATATTCAGATCAGATAATAGTACTATTGATGGTAGCGCCAAATACCCTCCTTCGTGTGGTTGTTTATGTTTCTTTTTGAATTTTTTCGCCATTGAAATTCTGGCCAAGAAATAAAATTTGTTGAAATTAATAGCATAAAACTTGATGGTTTGAATGTACGAACCAAAAAAAAATGTATTAGAAAGAAGAGGAAGAAGACAAGAAGAGGGGAGTTGGGGGAGAGTGGGTGGGACGGGAAGATTAAGGATTAATTAGGGGATGGGGAAGACGGGTACGGTGACAGACGGGGGTAGCTGGTTTGCTTTTACATTTTTTATTTTTTTGGGTATTTTTCTTTTCTATTTAAAATTTACTTTTTGGGTATTATTTAATTAAAAAAGGGAGTCCACGCTCCTAATATGCGTGGTTGACACGTAAAAATGCCACATCAAAAATTTCAACGCCACATAAGTATGCTCAATGGTTAAAATGGAAATATCGTAAGTTTAATGGTCGGGATGGCAAACTAGGACAAGTTGAAGTGTTGGTTAGGCTATTCCGCCTTTATAATATTATAAATTTCAATATTATAAGTTTTTTAATACTTGAAATGTTCGAGTTGAATTTCTGATTTTTTGTGTAGTTCATTTTATTTGATAAATTGGATTATTGTTTGTAGTGGTTTTACCATTTTTTCAGGAATGTTATATTATTTCGGAAAGACAATTCTTTTAGTATTTTCTTGTTTTTGGTACAAATTTAGTCTATACCCGATGCCTTATAAGTTATAATTTAAGTCGTGACTACGACATCTCTCATTCTTTGAAATTTTGTGTTTTTTTAGCTACGCAATCCTACTAAAAATAGTAGCATTAATGACAAATTTGCAAATAATATGCATTTATTGAATCAATGTATACATTTAGTGCAACTATATTTTTATTATTAACCACTTGTTTTCAAATTTTTACTACAAAAATGCAGTTCATAACTCAACATTTTGTATAATTAGCATTAGATTTGAAATTTCACTAAGATTTTAAATATAAGTTTCCCATCTTTTGATGGAATTGAGCAAGGTTCTGTCTCATTTGTCTATTATTACAAACGTGTGGAGGTTTTATAACTTGTATTAACTTTGGAGATTCAGGCCAGGTATGTTCTCATTATAGCATTTTTTTTTTTTTTAGTAATTTTGTCTAATTTGGTACATTTTCAGTCAGTCCACTTGCTAGGGTTCCTACATGAACTCTTAATTTTTCCTTGCTTTGAGTTAAAATGAATCCTCCATAGACATTCCATCAGAGAATCACTGTGAGTCACAGTAACTTGGTTAGAAAATTTTTGTATAAAAAATTGAAGCTTTTCTCTGTACTTTAAATAGTACAACTTGTTCCTCATATCCATGTTATTTACTGGAGGTCGTTTGGTAGAAAATGGAATATTCCATAGATTGTAATTCCCGGATTACAATTCCGGGATTATAATCCCATATAATATATGGGATAAAAAATTTCAAGATTACACTCTCATTTTTTGGTATGTTTTCATTTTATCCCTCCTACCAAATATAGAATAAATCAATCCCAAATTTAATTTTGAGATTATAATCTCTTATTTCACATACCAAACGACCTCTAAATACTGGATCTGAATTCCTAAATACTTATTTCGATTAGTCTGAGTTCGAATCGAAAAGTTTACTTTAAAGGAGTGAAGCTCCCTATAGACAATTCCAATTTTCAAAATAATGGAGGTTGTTCTATTAAAAGCCTCTCAGGTCTCTTTTACGCAATTTTTGCAATTAAAAAACAAATGATAGTGTAGAAGAACAAATTTTTAATTTTTCCCTCTTCTTTTTATAAGCTCGTTTGAATATTCTTTAGGAAAAGCTTTTGAAAAACATGTTTTGAAATATAGTTGTGTTGAATCCTATTTTGATGATAACAATAATTATTAAATCTCCGTAATTGATAACTAAGCAAGTCGTAATATTTGTTTGTAGGTTATGCAATTATTCAAAGATGAATGGGAACAAGAAACTTCAATAGAAAGATTACGTGGAAAGACTAGTAAGGAAAAAACTTCAATTGCGCTTTGATCACGCCCAACTACGCCCTATAAAAGGGACTAAGCGGTCGCGGCAAATATAGCTCGGTATTTAAAGCCCCGAGGTCGAATCCCACAGAGAACACTCGTAATTCAGTCGTTAATCTAACTAACTTATCTAATCAACCAACTTCAAGAGTTTATATTTTAATGATGGTTTTAAAGTAGAAACTAAATAACAATAAGGTAAAAGCAAAATAATAAAAAGTAATCAAGCAAGGATATTAAAAGCCTAGAATTGATTTACACCAACTCCTACCTATGTGATTGACTAATGATTCAACGAATTCAACTTGGTTCTTCCTATTGAACACTTGCTCCAAATTCACAACTAACCACTTCCATGTACTAGTTATGACATTCACTAACTAATCTTCCAATTAATTAGTGAAGATGTTTAGGACTACAAGTATGGTTCACAATTGGGCTCGGTGGTCACAACTCACCCTATTGACAACCTAAGTAATTCCTTGATTTTAGGTTGAAATATTGCTAAGCATTTAACCCTAACTCGTGAATTTATTCCTAAACGCACAAGGATAAAGGGGACAATCAATTGGGGGCCCTTCCAATCAATTAGCAAACAAAACGTAAATACTTAGATAGGAAGAATAATCAAGTTTCATTCATCAAAATCAATTAATCAATTCACATAGTATTGGAGTGGTTCAATCAACCCTAGAATGGGTAATTTAGCCACTCATGGTCATCAAAGACAAATCAAGAATAATCATGAATGAATAAACTACAAAGGAGAAGAAATAATGGAAGAAAGAACTCTTAATCTTCAAGTCTTTAATCCCACGCCTCCTTGTGTGTTCCTTGCCTCCAAGAGTCCAAAGTGCCTCCACAATGGTAGTCTTGCTCTCCCAAGTCAAGATTAGGGCTGAAAATAGGTTAGAAAACCTTTTATACCTCGTGTGAAACTCGTGGACAAGTTTGCCCCTCGCCACTTTTCGCCAGAAAATTTGCCTCATGGCTGGATCATGGCCTTACGATGCCTGGGCCATGCACTTGCGAAATTCTGCTTTCAACTTCATGGCTGAATCGTGGCTTTACGATGGCTGGGCCGTGACATTTCGTCTTCAAATTCCTTTCATGGCTAATCCACGGCCTTGGCACCTTACAACGTTGTAAATTAACTTCAATTTTGCTCCAAATCATCAAACTTTAACACTTTTTCAAACCATTTGATTCCTACACATTCAAACACCCAATATAAGCACAAAATACTATTGTTCACGCTAAAATAATCCACAAAAGCACCAAAATATGATGTAACTAATACTAAAATATATGTATTTTTAGCCTAACATCACGCTTCAATCAAGGATCTTCTACTAATGGAAAGTTGACTGCCAACAAGGATAGAAAATTTGAAGAATCAAATCAGTACAAGCCGTTAAACCAAGAAGGAGAAAAATATGAATCCTTAATGGATCTTACCATATTCTCACAAAGGAAAAATCAAAATTCTTTGTGAGGATCAATACTCTTAGGTCACCATATCTCTTCCAACAAGAAAATCAATATCAAAAATCATGGTACAACACTGTCAAAAAATATACGCTCACACTGAAGACTTGAGGCTATATATATTCAAGGCAGTATTCACCCAGAGTCTTACGCAACTTTATATTGTTGAACCCTTCCAAAAAATGCACACAAGTATGCATCGGGATTTGATTTCAACAAAATGGAGACTCCAAAGGGCTTTTTTTGGAGTCGCCACCTAATTTAAGGATTATTAGGAACCTAAGTCAACTAAAGACTGCAAGTTATTCTTTATTTAAAAGAAATTAAATTCAGAGATTCTGAGTAAGTGGTTCTGTTAAATTCGAAAAAAGGTCACATGCGGGAGTACTTTCAAAAATCCGCTAAATGCGGTTAATCCGGCGGTTTTCACGAATTTGCTAAGAATAATAAGTATATAAAGTTAATTTTAAATAAGGATAATAGAAACAAGATAAGATTTTAGTTATGCCGATAAATAAATGACCAAATTTAAAATTAATTAAGTCGATAATTAAATAATAATTGATTACTGAATTAATTAAATAAATAAAGGCTAAATGAAATTGGATAAATAAATAAAATAAACTAAGTAAATAATTAGATGATAATAAAATATTAATTAATTAATTAAATAATTAGGTAAATGAATAGACAAATAAATAATTAATAACATAAATGAATACTTATTAAATCTATATTAAATAAAGGAGTAAATGAATAATAATTGATTAATTAAATAAATAAATAAATATTTAATTGATTAAATAAATAATTAATTAATTGAAATTAAATAAATTAGATTAAGTAAATAAATAAATAATGGATTAAAATTTAATTGATTAACTAAATAAATAAATTAGATTAAATAAATAAATAATATAATCAATAAATAAATAATTCAAATGCAAATTATGACGAAGGTACGATTTTAATCGAATTTTATTTGCACTCATTAATTGACAAATGATTCTAAACATCCATAAATTAATTGGCGATTCACAAAGAAATGATACAAAGCATTCATATAAAAATAATTTAAGTAATTTACAATAATTATTCACAATTTAAATATCATTTCTATCCTACAGGGCTCCTAATCCGGTATATGGGGAAGTCCTATACAACATGCATTTTCTAAGGGAGCGGGGAAGGGTGGAGTTTAGAAGATAGAACCCGGAAGCGCAAACTCAATCATTGAGCCTTGGACTTTGAGTTTTTCGTTTTTCTTTTCTTTCTTTTTTTACATTTTCGGGGATATCAAGTCCCGAAAACGCGGAGCGGATCAAATAACTTCCAAATGCATGCCATCCCAAATTGTGAGTTTTATTTCAACTCGTCCCCTAAAGTGTACATGTCAAAGATAAGATGAGGAAAGGATTAGTATGTCTTTCGCTAGAATGAAACAGTAAAAGTAAACAAACAATGTACCAAGACAAGTTATTCATTTATAGACATGTATGACAAAATTTCATGCAATAAAGCCAATACCCATATACAAATACACAAAAATGATCTTTAACAGATGCCTGTATGACAAAATTTCATGCAATTAAGCCAATACCCATATACAAATACACAAAATGATCTTTAACATATGCCATTATTTCCAAAATATTAGTGTAGGGTACACCATCTAGCAAAGCTATATGTTGACACTTAAGAAGAGGCTACCAGATTAAAAAAAAAAAAATCAAGAAGCTGAATTAACCCTCCTAGTATCATAGCAGAACCATACATTGCTTTCAGCTTCAAATTTAAGAAATGAGAAACAGATAATGGTCTATACTTTCCTGACCAAAGATATAATCAAAGTAAGAACTGGACAATGCATCATAAGAATCTTCTTTATATTAATCAAAACATAACAGGATATAGGCATAGACTAATTATTTTTTTTAATGATGAACTGCACTTATAAGAAGCCTAAAGCTACTACTGGATCTGTCCGGAAGTGGAAAGAAACTGACTAAAGGGAAATCTGAACCAGACACTAGAGCTAGAGGACTGCCTTTTCAGGTTTGATCTAGGATGAAACAAAGCTGAGAACATACACTATACTTGAAATGGTTTAAGCATCACAAGAAAAGATCTACAGACTTTCGCACCCTACTACAAACCATCTACTTGCACACACTCATGCCTCCTCTTAGCTTGCCAAGACTACCAATACACTCTTGAAACCTCTGACCTGCCCCATTACTATTTCCAAATAACTGCAACCCCTAAGACTTCTCCTTGCCCACATCAGCAACCAGGATCCAACCCTTAGCCCCCTGAGCAAACTCCTAAACTAACCCTGCCTGACCCTACTAATGCTCTAGCTAAGCTGCAGCAACTAGAAACTCCCTGAACCTTCTACAACTACAAACACTAGAATTGCACCCCAACAGAACCTCTACACAACTCCAAACACCCCTGAACTTCTCCTTCAAGACTGCAGACTTCCCTGCTACCTGAACACTTGAAGAAGGGACTGGAATGCATTATAGCCTTCCCCTTACTCCAAAAAAACTCCAAAAAGAGAAGAACAACCTAAACTCCAATCTATACTACCTCTATGCCCTCACAGCTTACAGAACCACCAGAAACAACTCCCTGAAAACTTCACTGCCTGAGCCACCATAAAATGACTCCTATACCCCTGAAACTAACTGAACCACCTTCATTCTCCTAACAACTTGCAGCACACCAAACATACTCATATCCCTTGCTACAACTAGAAACTAACCAGAACACCAACACTCCATCAGAACTCTCTTTTATATTTCCCCTTGAAACACCTGCAGCCCCTAAACAAACTTCATACACCCCTCTCACACTTCCAGAATCACCAGAAACTATACCTACTTTTACTCTTCCTCCAAATAACCTGCACATATCTATAAACTGAACTGCAGCACCCCTTTCACTCTCTACCCTCTCTTAACCTGCAAGCCAAACCCAAGCCACAAGAAACATCCCTGAAACAGCTCTTCACTGCTTCACACTTCAACTAAATCCAACCTACCAAACTTCATCACCTCACATCCTTTTTACTTTAACCTTTCATTCACACTCTTATTAATAAAACCAAAAAGTTATAAATAAAGAAGAAACCCTTTTTTTCTCAATAGATCTTTTTCTTCAATAAGCATTGAATCTCAAGCAATGGCTAAGAAAACAAATGCAAAAATGGGTTTATGTGCTAACAGAAACAACATTATCTATTCAAGAACACATCAACATCAAATATATAACTTCAGGCAGATTAGATTCAAAAACAGAAAATGAGTTAAAGTAAGGTTATTACCTCTTGCAGAGCAATGAACTAAGGCGACGAGCTGAAGATTACGACAATGAACAATTTTTTTGATCTATTTCTTGTGAGATAAGGGTCTAAAGTGTCCATTCCTTAAGATTGTACACTTTGGATCCTTATCTTCGAGAAAAGATCTGAAGGCTCGGGTTGCTTTGCAAATTCAAATGAACGGCTAGGATCATTTGTTCGTTTGTACTGGTGAGAGAGGGAAAATGTGAAGGACACCAGCTGGAATAAGGCTACTCGTCCAGCAAAATCGTATGGAGAAGAAGGGAGTTTAGGTCGGGTTTTTGTCCGGGTTGATCGCGGGTTTAGGGATTTTGAAACCGGGTCAAACTGAAATGGGAAAAGGGCTGAAATGTAACGGGTGTGTGCATATATGATGATATAGTGTTGTTGCGTAGATAGGCCAGTATTTAAGATTAGAACGATTTTAGCCCCTTTTATTAAAGATTAATTGAAAATGAAAGGGGTTGCGCAGGGTAGGCTGAATTTAGCTTATGTCTTTCACATTTGGCCTCTTTCTGAAATAAATTAGGAAATGAAGGGAATTGCACGAGTAGGGTAGGAATTAAGCTACGCTTTTGCAAAATTTGGCCTTTTCCATAGAAATCAAACAATTACATTTAATTTTCAAAATTGTTCATTAATAGATAATTAGATATTTAATTAAAATTTTGGGGACAAAATTGGATGTCAACATATACTTTCTGGAAATTCTCTTTTAAGTTCTTTAAAACATTGTATTCTTAAGAGTCTACTATTGTACAAGAAAAAGAAAAGAGATTCTAGAGTGAAAGTAAGGTTATTGTCAGTGTGTTGGTTAACGTTTGTAAAACCAACTAGAATACGTTAGTGGTGAGCGAGTATCAAAACCACGAGAGAACATCGTAAATAGTCAGCGAAGGAAAAACTACACAAGTTGTACCTTGAAGAAACACAAGAGTCGAAGAGATTATCCCTTGTTACCCAAGGGACTGGATTAGGAACCATATTGGTTATGAACTAGTATAAAAATTTTGAGTGTCTTCTTTATTTTACTGCACTTTACTTTTATATTACACAACTTTAGAATTAGTCGACTGAAACTATTTAAAATAATTAAAAATTATAACCCACCCCCTCCCTCTTATACTTTCAATTGGTATCAGAGCAGGTCTCGCATAATCTTATTTTTGCCTTATAGCAAGTGAGAAAAAATTATGTCTAGACACATTGTTACTGGAGCCTTACTTCAAGAGGGAACTTCAATTGCTCGACCCCCGTATTTCAATGGTCAACACTTTAGCCTTTGGAAAGTACGAATGGAAACATTTATCAAATCTATTGACTTCAAAGTTTGGTGAGTAATTATAAAAGTTTCTTATGAAATACCTCTTGACAAAGGAAATAAACATAAAGGTCAGAAATCAGATTCTCCATTTGATATAGATGACTACAATGATGAGCAAAGAGAAATTATTTAACTAAATTTCAAGGCTCAAAATCTACTCTACAATGCAATCAATGGAGAGGAATATGAAAAGATCTCAAGCTATGAAAAGGCTAAAGAGATGTGGTATAAGCTTGTTGTCACTTATGAGGGAACAAGTAAAGTAAAGGAAACCAAAATCAACCTTCTGGTTCATGAGTATGAATTATTTCAAATGAAAGAAGGTGAATCCATTGAGGAAATGTTTTCTCGATTTAGTAAAGTTATTGGTGAACTCAAATCACTTGGTAAGATATATATAGTGGAGAACAAGTTAGAAAAATCTTAAGAAATCTTCCTGTCTTCTGGCAACCTAAAGTTATAAACATTGAAGGAGGAGATCTCAACTCTCTCTCCTATGATGAATTATGTGGTGATCCCATTGCATTCGAAAATACACCTTCAAAGAAGTGCACAAACTATTGAGAAGAAGAAGGAAGTCGCTTTCAAGCAGCCAGTGCAGATCCACCAAGTGATAATGATGATATTGTAGAAGAATGGGCTTTCATATCAAAAAATTTCAGCAACCTCCTGAGGAGAAATAGACAAAGAGGAAAACCAAGATCTAACTCCCGTAGAAGCACTCCAAGCAACAACCAAGACAATAATGATGGTCGCTGCTATGAATGTGGTAAGTATGGACACATTGCAGCCAACTACAATGAGACCAAAAAGAAGCAATCAAGAAGCAATCACAAGCAAAAAATCTCGGTCTGCCTGGAGTGATGAAGAAAAATGAGAAAATGAGGTAGAAGCAAATTTGTACTTCATGGCTAAAGGAGAATCAAGCAAGGTAAGTAACTACTACTGTGATAACTGTAATACCTTACAAGAGGACTTAGATTCTTCTTTAGATGAAATGAAAGTTATTTTACAAGAGTTGTCAAAACTAAAGAAAGAAAAGGAAGACTAGGATCTTAAACTAGAAGTATGTGAAATTGATCGAGACTTCCATCAAAAAGAATCCAGGACTTGCAATTTAAATTAAGCGGATTAGAAAATCTACTAGTCACAACTCTATTAGATCCAACATAACTCCACTATCCCCAACATCAGTTGAGGCTATTCCTAGAAGTATGCGACTCACAAGTGGTGAGTCGATAAAGTTTCTTCTGATAAAATACGATCTCCTATCACATGTTATTAATGAGGCAACTATGGGCATACTAGATTTAATTGCAAACTTAAAGAAGCCTAACAAAGAAAAATAGGTATGGATGCCTAAAATATCTTTAAATAATTATGTTGCTAACCAAAAAGGACTCAAGACAGCTTGGGTATCAAAGCATGAGTAAAATATTTTGATGCAGAAACACCTCAACAAATCTTACAAAGAAAAATGGATACTTGACAGTGGGTGTTCTAGACATATGACAGGTGACAAAAACTAGTTCAAATTTGTCACATCTATTGATGGTGGATTGGTTAAACTCGGTGACAATCGAAAAGGAATAGTGATTGGACTAGGAAAAAATTTCTTAAGCAAGACTTGTCATATAAATGAAGTTCTACTGGTAGAAGGATTGAGACACAATCACTTCAGTATTAGTCAACTATGTGATGTCGGATATCATGCAAAATTTGAATCTTCAAAATGCATCATCTGTGATACTATAGGTAATGTTATTCTCACTGGCTCTAGAATCAATAGTATCTATAAATTAGACCATAATTCTTCTATGTCAAATCATGTATGTCTTTCATCAATTACATCTGAACCATGTGTTATGGACACAAGTAGCTCTGGTTGTCTTCCTTATGGAATGCTCATCTCTCATATCCTTGAATATCTGCATGTGTCTGTCTCTGGTCATCTTAAAGTTACTATCTCTCAGTGCTACAATGCTCGTGCTTTTGCGAATATGGGTTATGTTCATCTTGGAGATACTTGGGTCAAAAAGCCTGAGTTAGATTCTCCTCCCACTCCTTCCAATCCTATTCATGCTACTCTTGTCCCCTCTACTGATGGACCTGATCCTATTACTCCTGATGTTGCATCTCACTTTGTTGTTGTTGAGATGGTCCTTGGTGATATGAAGGACTTGGTTTTGTCCTCCCAATTTAATCTTGAAAAAGTCAGGGATGATACTAAATCCACAAAGGTTGATGTTGTAATGTTGCGCCTCCTCCTCTTTCAAACTGCCCGTGATGCTCGTGCTAGTCTTGTCACTGTTCATTACCATAGATCGTAACATCATCAACACTCTCCGTTACCATTTGGGGTGGCACTGAGAAAATCTGGGCTTTTGTTTCTGTTTATTTTTGTTTGAAACTATAATTAACTTTTAGTAGTTCTCTCTACTTTTTGTTGATGACGAAGGGGGAGAAATATTTCTGGGCATGTATAAATTGAATGCTTAGTTATCGTATGCATGGATGCTTAGTTATCGTATGCATGGATGCATAGTGACTGCTAATTGCAACTGTTATTAATTGCACAACTACATATCTCTGATACTTACGCTTACAAGTCGACTAAACGTCTAAGTCGCCTAGCTAATCCTCTTAGTAGATAGAATTATGTCATGTCCTAACTTTCAGGAATCTATAAGACATGAAGTGCACACAGTCAGGGGGAGCCAGCTAAGCAATCAGACACTCAAGAAAACAGGGAAGTATGTTGAAATCTCAAATATCGTCATCATAAAAAAGGAGGAGATTGTTGAATCCTATTTTAATGATAACAATAATTATTAAATCCCTGTAATTGATAACTAAGCAAGTCGTAATATTTGTCTGTAGGTTACACAATCATTCAATGATGAATGGGAATAGGAAACTTCAATAGAAAGATTCTGTGGAAAGACTTGCAAGTAAAGAACTTCAATTGCGCTTCAGTCAAGGATCTTCTACTAATGGAAAGTTGACTGGCTACAAGGATAGAAGATTTGAAGAATCAAATCAGTACAAGTCGTTAAACCAAGATGGAGAAAAATCTGGATCCTTAATGGCTCTTACCTTATTCTCGCAAAGGAAAAATCAAAATCCTTTATGAGGATCAATATTCTTGGGTCACCATATCTCTTCCAATAAGGAAGTAAAGATTGAAAATCATGGTACAACACTGTCAAGAAATATTTGTTCACATTGAAGACTTGACGTTATATATTCAAGGGAGCATTCACCTAAAGTCTTATGCGACCTTGTACTTTCTGGCAATTCTCTTTTAAGTTCTTGAAAACATGTATTCTTAAGAGTCCACTATTGTAGAAGAAAAAGAAAAGAGAGTCAAGAGTGAAAGTAAGAATAGTGTTAGTGTGTTGGTTAACGTTTGTAAAACCAACTAGAATACGTTAGTGGTGAGCCAGTGTCAAACCCAAAAGAGAACATCGTTAGTGGTGAGCGAAGAAAAAACCACACAAGTTGTACCTTGAAGAACACAAGAGCCAGAGAGATTATCCCTTGTGACCCAATGGGACTGGATTAGGAACCACATTGGTTTTGAACTAGTATAAAGTTCTGAGTGTCTTTTTTACTTTACTGCACTTTATTTTTCTATTATATTGCTTTAGAATTAGTCGACTAAGTAGTCGACTGAAACTGTTTAAAATAATTAAAAACTATAATTCACCCCCCCCCCCCTCCCCCTTTACTTTCAAGTTGAATTCTAGTTTTATTATGTTCCCTTTTTTGTAAGGACAAAAAAAGTCATATCCCAATAGTAGAAAGTTTAAGTAGCATTTTTAAAAAGCTGAAGAGCTCAATACATTTTAGTTTTGCTTTTGAAACGTGATTTGAATTTTTAATATTTATTAACTGTTAAGTTTCATACGATAATTTTTTTTTTTTTTTTACAAAACATAATGAAAGGAGGAGCTATGCAGTTTTAAAATTTTCTTAGAATGTCAAATGTTCACAAAGATATGAGTGATTTCCCAAGTATTTGACTTGTTTAGTAATTGGGTGATTTCGAAATGCAAAGAAGATAAGAGTATAATGAATGATATTTAGCAAGTGGCCCCCACATGAAATGATTTTTTCTAGGAGTGAAGTGCACGAAAGGCCACTTTTGCCACTGCTCTTTGAGCACAAGCCATAAATACTAAAATATTTAGATAGTAGCCATTTTCATTTAACCCCCAAAAAATGAAAAAGACTAAATTACCCCCCAAGTACATTATATAAACCCCGCACCTCACCAGCCTCATCTCTTTTCTTCGTCTCTCACTTCTTCGTTCCCTCTCAACACTGTTCCACTGAAAGAAGCTCTGCGTTAGAATGTAATTTTCAACAATTTCAGCTATTATCTTCAAAAATTTGTGAGTATTCTTCGTTTCAATTTTACATTATGTCATACCCGATTTTGGACTCAACCTCGAGGCGAGTCGGGTTTTGGATTTGCAGGTTATCAGGGATAATCCAGGACACAAGTCACGATCATACTAACCTTAGGCATGTGAGAAACCAAAAACTCAACTAATGGACTAAGTAAAAATCAACAGTCTCATGAATTTTCCTCTAACAGACAAAACAGTCAATCATGCTTAATCATAGAAAAACTAGGCAAACTTAGGTTTAATATTACCTAATTCCAAGAATGTCCAGGGGAAAAGGGTTTACCTGATTTCAGTTGGAGCCGGGTCAATTTTGACCCGCTTCAAATTAGGGTCACAAGGAAAGAGACTCACCTTTTTCTCAACGTTTATGTCATTCAAAACAAACGGAGCCCCGCCGGAGGCGTTTCCCTGCGGTGGCGTTTCAATCGACATAGGGTTATGCTCTCCCTCGTTCAAACCCCATCAAAAGTGGATGGGTTATGTTGCGGACAACGAGGGGATTTTGAAAACACCAGTTTACCCAAATTTAGCCGGAAAGGCATTCGGTAGTGGTGGCGATTGGAATCGCCGAGAGAGAGAGAGAGAGAGAAAGTCAGAGCAGACGTGGGGAAATGGGGAGAGTCGCGTGGGTTTTGGGGTTGTGTGGGGGTAGATTAGGAAATTTGGTTTTTCAACCGTTGGATCAGATCAACTGAGGGTTAGGATTTGGCCATGTGGGCGCCTAAGTGGAAAAAATAGGCTGATGTGTATGCACTGTGTGTATATACGTGTATATGCATATAAATATTATGTTAACATGTATAAAATAGTATAAAATAGATTTAAAATGATATAAAAATTATAGGAAAATTAGAAGATTAATTTAAAAGTGTTGGGAAGGCTAAAATGCCTAAAGATTGTAATTTTGAGGCTTAAAATAATTTTGGATAATGTTTTCAAAAATAGAAGCAATTGTAGAAAATTGTAAAAATTGTTATGGTTTGAGACGATGCTTTTGAAAATGGTCTCAATTGTCAGACTATCACGAGGATATAAGTTGAAAAGAATAGACGAGGTAGGGCTGGGTATACAATCGTGTGTAAAATTTGAGAACTACTGATTTTGAAAAGAGGAGGGACAAAACTGGGTGTCAACAGCTGCCCCTCTTCGCCCGGAGATGATGAAATAGTCTTAGTGAGCCACGAAACAGATAATCCAAGTCGTAATTAAGACATTGACAGTGCGACCAATTTTGTCATGACTATAGAGGGGCCTATGGCTTAAAAGGATGTAGGGTGTCAGACTGAGATGCTTTCTTTGCTCGGGGTGCGTTTCCTGCAATGAAAATGTGTTTGCAACATAATGTATATAAAAACGTACCTTTCTGCCGGGCTGGATTGTCTTTCCAGGATTCTTGCAGTATGAAATTATTTCTGCTATGCCATGATTGCGTATCTTTTGCTGTCAAGTGTTAGATTCGACATTGTGTCGTATGTCCTTCGTCGGTGCATTGGGCTGTGTACCCTCCGCAAAGAAATAAAATGACAAATCGATATCGGGTTGTGTACCCTCTATCGACGCTTCGAGTTGTGTGCCCTCAGCTAATTTAAAATGACAAATAGATATCATGTTGTGTACCCTCAATCGACGCTTCGAGTTGTGTGCCCTCAGCTAATTTAAAATGACAAATCGATATCGGGCTGTGTACCCTCAATCGACACTTCGGGTTGTGTTCCCTTAGCTAATTTAAATGACAAATCAATATCGGGATGTGTGCCCTCAATCGACGCTTCGGGTTGTGTGCCCTCAGCTAATTTAAAATGACAAATAGATATCGGACTGTGTACCCTCAATCGATGCTTCGGGTTGTGTGCCCTCAGCTAATTTAAAATGACAAATCGATATCGGGATGTGCACCCTCAATCGATGCTTCGGGTTGTGTTCTCTCATCTAATTTAAAATGACAACTCGATATCAGGTTGTGTACCCTCAATCGACACTTCAGGTTGTGTGCCCTCAGCTAATTTAAATGACAAATCGACATCGGACTGTGTACCCTCAATCGACGCCGCGGGTTGCGTGCCCTTAGCTAATTTAAAATACAGATCGATATCGAATTATGTACCCTCAATCGACGCTTCGGGTTGTATACCCTCAGCTAATTTAAATAATAAATCGATATCGAGATGTGTACCCTCAATCGATGTTTCGGGTTGTATGCCCTCAGCTAATGTAAAAATACAAATTGATATTACGTTGTGCACCCTCAATCGACACTTCGGGCTGTGTGCCCTCAGCTAATTTAAATAACAAACCTTTGATGAAGATTATCTTTGTCGTGCATTGCTAAATTGGGTATCTTTCGTGCCTGCATCCAAAGAAAGATTGGTGAGTTGTACGGGGTGGTTTGGTTTGCGCATTCTTGGCTTGTTTCGCGTTCGCTATCCACGAGTGCCGGGATCTTGGTCGAGCTGATAGGGATATGCATAAAATAGCACGTAATGCAAATGATTTTGAAAAACTTTTATAAGAAAGAAAATGAAATAAAATATTTATCCCATTGAGTCGCAAATCGCGTTGTGTTAAAGCAAAGTTGTCTTCTTTCGTACTCTTAGATGTCTAGTCTGAATAGCCCTAAACCTAGTATGTTGGGTAGTCAGCTGTAATTTCTTTTATACAGCTTAGGAGTATCAGCATATCTGTGTTTTTTCTAAGTCTTGTTCTTCTTTATGAGTTAGATTTATATTCATTTTCCTAATTCAGTTATTAAGGGTTCGCCCGACGGGTCTGGGGGAGAATGTCGGGTGCACGCACGGCCTAGCCGAAAATTTAGATCGTGTCAGTTGGTATCAGAGCCCGGTTTAGAGTCTATCCAGACTAAGACAGTGTCTAGTAGAGTCTCGGTGATGGGTACGTAGACGTCCGTACTTATCTACGAGAGGATATGATGGCATTTAGGAAGTTTCACTTTCTTCTTTTCTACTCGTGCGTCTGTCTAGGATGCAAAAGTATTTACGTTAATTCCTTCGTGGTAATTGTGAACTCTCGTGCGAAAAATCAGCAAATGGTAGGAGTTCAAGATGAAGCAGTCTAGCCTTGGGCTAGCACTGACAAAGCCCCGAGAGTGCTTGATCGTGCTGACGATCTAGTTACGGAGGTCCCAGCAGTGCCAGCTCACGATGGGTAAGGGAGCAGGGCCTTGTGGTTCCCTTGGCTCTCTACGACGCTTTTACGAGAATCTTGGCGATGCAAATACCGCAAGAACCTATTATTCCCTAGGCAGCTTATCAGGTTGTCGCAGATGGAGACGTTCGGTCTCAGGGAGCTCCTGTTCCAGTCCCTTATATTGTCCCAGTAAATGATATTCCTGAAGCAGCATGTGTTGTACCTCTAGTTATTTTGGCTGGTTAGCTAGCCCGAGTAATGGCTCGGTCCGAGTGTCTTAAGAGGCTGCATTATTCTACCCAATCTAACCTTTTGATTTTCTTAGGCCATACATCAAATAATCCCTGTGTAAGTTTTTTTAAATAAAATGATGTAAGCGTATCCTTCAGGCTCTTGATTATATCGAGCGGTATGGTGTTAATTATTCTGCTTTCCAGTTTCAGGTGTCCAGCCTTGAATTGGTGGACCGCTCTCTTATTAACTAACTTGGTTCGATTTTTCTTCTAGATTCGTGGAAAAGTTCCTTTCGAGTAGCGAGTGAGAAGAAGAGGTTTGAGTGGATTAGACAGGGTAGCTTATTGGTTAGCCTGTTGGTTTCAGAATATGAGATTAAATTCTCTAGAATGGTTAGGTCTGCACTAGAACTAGTCCATGAGCCTTTCAAGAATGTTCAAAAATTTATTGGTGACCTTTCTCCTTCCTTGAGATCCCAAATGGCTCGAGAAATTGAGGTTGGTACTTCATTTGATGTCGTTGATATTGCTCAGAGGTATTAGGCATACCATAAGTTAGAGCAGGAAGAGTTAGAGCGGAAGAGCAAGAGATCTCACGGCCCTGGTAGGAACCATACCTCATTTGGAGGTAAGAGTTCTGATTATTTTGGGAGGTTACTTGCCAAGTTATCTCAGCTTGTAGAGTGTGATTCTCAGAGTGCGCGAGTAATTTATCAAAATTAGACTCAGATTTCTCTTAGTCGCTTTCGACAATCTGTCCAGCTTCCACTTTCAGCGAAAAGGTGTTATCATTGTCGTGAGTCTGGTTATCCTTTGAGGAGCTTTCCCTTGCTCCGGTAAATAGACAGTCGTCCTTTCTCTTGTCATCAGGCACCTACACAGTCGCAGGGGATTTCATTTATATCTCAATCAGCCAGAGAAATGCCACCATCTAGTAGAGGTCAAGAGCGTGGTGGCAGTGGTTCGTCAGAAAGTGATTATCAGGGCAGTGGCACAGCTCAGCTGCAGAGTCAGTTCTATGAACTGCCAGTCTGGCAGGATGCTGAGGTATCCAATGTAGTGCACCCAGGTATTTCTTCTTCTATTATATATGAATAAGATTGGATTCTTTCGATCGATCTGGAAATGGGTTGTCTTATCACGTTCCCATGGGTTCCTTGAATGTCGTTTCTATTAAGAATCTGTTTGTGAGCTTCTGTTATGATTTATTCTTGGTATTTGTGAGACCTTAGTTGTTTATCTGGTTTAATGTGAGGAATTTAGAGTAAGTGTAGGTATTGTCTGCTTGGCATCTTGTTGTGCCACCTTCTGTTATTATGTCAAGTCAGTTTACCTCTACCCTCGGAATCCGGTGTTGGGATGGTAGATCCTAATACGTCACCATCAAAAAGTGTCATCATTTCTTCCGGTGCAAAGTGATTAGTAAGTAATATTCGATCTATATGTCTTCCACTGATTCAAGATGCTTATAAAGTCATGTTGTTCTGTGAACTGGTCTCAGTTATAAATGGGGTTTCTGGAAAATTGTCGGAGTTTCCTTCTTATTAGAAAGTTAAATTGGCATGGATGTTGTTCCATAAAGCTCATTTAATGTCTATTTCTTCAATTGTGATTCTTTCGTTAGCCTGACTCGAAAATAGTCTAGCTCTGGTAGCCAAGCAAATAAGAAGATGGGCTTCCTAAAGATCTAATTATTTCTATCCTCAGTTTATTGCTATCTCTTCTTCTTGCGACACTAGTGAGCTCGGACGTTTAGTAGCCACTTGTAATGTTCCTTGTATTAAGCCAGAGTGCGTGTCAAGATAGCCTGGTAATCACATTATTGTTTCTCAAGGCTACTAAGGCTAATGAATCGTCAATTGACCCCTAAGTTGATTCATCATGCGGTGGTGCTTAAGGTAAAGGTATGGAATTATGAACTCAAGAGTTGCAGCTGTTTGGCAACTTGAGAGGGCAATTTGATAGCTCAGGTCTGAGCCGAATTCTGTTTTAGCTAAGTGTTCCTTAGTCCAACAGACGGTGCGATGGTGGCTATTTCTATTCAAGTTAACTGTATGAGCTTATGCTCTAAGTGGAGGAGTCTTCCTCCTATACAGAATGCTAATATTAAATCTCTAAGGCGTTACTGAAGCATAAGCTAATAACTAGTTTCATCGACCTGTTTTGTATCACAAAATATATCGACGAGGTAATTTGTCGCGTTAATCTATCAGGAGCTCCATGTATCCTTGTTTCAAAAAAGTAACTCTTTTCTCACGATCAAGGAAGAAACATCTTAGTCAGAATAAGTTGGACAATGGTGTTATGATATTATCCAGATATATTTTATTCCAAGAGTTCGGTGTGCAAGTTATAATTCTGATTCTGGAATCATGAGATAATATTCATGGAGTAGTTTATGAAGGTCGTGCAAGTTCTCTTGTTATCTATGTGAATCTTTCTTTAGACCTAGGGTCGTTCAAGAACGAACGAGAGTCTAAGTGGAGGAGAATGAAACGACTTTAGGTAGTCGTTTCGGGAGTTAGGACTTCGATTGACGTGCCGTTACTTTAAAATATTCGTAAGGTCCATTAGGACCTGTCTGTAAAATTTGAGCTAACTCGGACTTCGTTTGGTAGGTATCAGAAGAAGGTATCAGTTTTTATTGTCGATAAATATTAAAAAGAGATTTTCGAGCTCGATTTTGGCGAATGAACTCCGATTCGAAATCCGAAAGAGCCGTTAGGTTCGTATGATTATTTGTGACTTTTTTGAACTTTCGAAAGTGAATTTCGAGGTTGTTCGGCTAGTTTCCGCTAAAATGCCTAAAGTTAAATAATTTGACATTTTTCCATTTAATTTGTATATTGAGTTTTGGGAGTCCGATTTGAGATCCGCCTTAGCAAATGTGTTACATATATTTTGTATAACTTACTTGAGAAATTTGGGATCATTTCAAATTTCGTAGAGTTTCGTTTTAATATTCGTCGCGAAAAAAATACAATAAAAGAAAAGAGAAAAAGAAAAAGGAAAGAAAAGAGGCAGTGGTCATATCTCTTACAAACTAAAGGAACGGAAAACGGATCAGAAGAGAAATAGGGAAAGAAACGAAGCAGAGAAAAATGCCAGAAAATGAGAAAAGAGCCTGAAAAAGATAGAATTTTCACCCCAAAACATTCGGGTAATGATCTTAATGCATTATTTGAGTTTATTACGTGTGTTTGAATATATTTTAACGGTAAAAATTAGAAAATTGGACATCGTTTTAATAAGTTCAATTAATAGTTTAAAGGATTAAATAGACCCTGATAATGGAATTGATTATATATTCGTACTCGGAGAGTTATGGGCTACCCATAAATGTAATTCATTTAGGGTTTGGTTAAGTGACCTTAAACCCTGTACATAAGCCTGGCATGCGTATTCCGTATGCGAATAGGGTATCAGGTTACTAACTGGATTGCCCTAAGACGTAAGGAATGAAGCCTTTAGCCTAATTTGATATATTTTCTGCTTATTGAATAAGCAGGATCATTTGGCAGTGAATCCAAAGGATAAAGCAGTTGTTGAGTAGCACTTTGAAATAAGGTAAGTGTTCGTATCCATTTCTTTGGAGGCGCTTGGCCTTGTGGATATTCTACCACGTGTTCTTTACGTGTATAGCTGTCGATAGGCGTACTCATTACGCCTTAGCTTTGAATTTACATTGTATATTATATGTTATGCCCTGTTGTTGATATTGCATTGAGCATATGAGCATTGCACTCTGGTTTTGTGCATTGCATATACTTCCCGTTAATCGATAAGAGTCCCGAGCCACTTCCCGGTAATCGATGAGAGTATCGAGCCGGTGAAGGGTCATCATTGCATATACTTCCCGGTAATCGATGAGAGTCCCGAGCTGGTGAAGGGTCATCATTGCATATGCTTCCCGGTAATCGATGAGAGTCCCAAACCTGTGAAGGGTCATCATTGCATATACTTCCCGGTAATCGATGAGAGTCCCGAACCAGTGAAGGGTCATTATTGCATATATCTCTTGGCAGACGATGAGAGTCCCGCGCCAGAGATAGGTATTAGGTACATGTGACCGCATTGCATCATACCGCATACATCTCATTTCATTGCACCGTATACTGACTATTGTATGTCTATTGTGTTGTGTTTTATGTATGTGATATGTATACCATGTTGTGGACATTATTTTAGTTGCCTATATTTTTCTGATTATTTTGTGCCCCTAATTGGTTTATATGCTTTAGTTATATGGATCGGGTTGCACGCCGCAACAGTATAAATATATGGATCGGGTGGCATGCCGCGACAGTACAAATATATGGATCGGGTTGCATGCCACGACAGTACAAATATATGGATCGGGTCGCACGCCGCGACAGTATAAATATATGGATCGAGTCGCACGCCGCGACAGTATAAATATACGGATCGGGCCGCACACTGCGACAGTATAAATATACGGATCTGGTCGCACGCCGAGACAGTATGTATTTTTGATTGTTGATATGTTCGGGATACTTAAAAACCTATATGTTCTGTCTATCTTATGTACCTGGTTGTATATGAGTTTATGATTTCGTACGTGTTTTCACTTATTATCTGGCTCTGCCTTTTATAGTTTAAATAAGATGGATTTGGTTTACCTATTTTCTTCTTCTTGACTAGCTATCCTATTCTTTGAGGTGGCTAGTCTGCCCCACTTATTGAGTCCTTTTGACTCACCCTTGTTTGTTATTTGTTTCTTGTCTATCTATTTCGTTTCGGCAGGTTAGCTCCAGGATTGAGTTCGCCACGTTGTTAAGGAACGAAGACGACTTCAGCTGTCAGGGTGAGCCAGCTTTTATTCTGGATGGCCACCAGTTTTTGGCTCCCTTCAGGAGGTATCTGTCTTCTTTTGTACTCTTAGATGTCTATTCTGGATAGCCCTAAACCTAGTATGTTGGGTAGTCAGCTGTAATTTCTTTTGTACAGCTTAAAGGTATCAGCATATCTGTATTTTTTCTAAGTCTTATTCTTATTTATGAGTTGATTTATATTCATTTTCCTAATTCAGTTGTTAAGGGTTCGTCCGACGGGTCTAAGGGAGGATGTCGGGTGCCCGCACGGCCTAGCCGAAAATTTGGGTCGTTCCAGTTAGAGCACTTTGCGAGTATTCGCGATATTAGTGACTGCAGATGTATAAGTGTTGAAGAGGTTAAAGAGGCAGCTAGCAAGATGAGAGAAGGTCGAGCAACCGGGTCAGATGAGATCCCCGTAGAATTCTGGAAGGGGTGCAGGGATAACAGGTATGGAGTGGCTAGCTGGGTTGTTTAATATCATCCTCAGGACGGGTAAGATGCCTGAAGAATGGAGGTAGAGTACCATGATTCCGTTGTATAAGAATAAGGATGATTTTCAAAATTACAACAACTATAGAGGTATCAAGCTCCTAAGTCATATTATGAAAGTATGGGAAAGGGTGATAGAAAAGAGGATGAGGAAGAAGGTGGAAATCTCAGAGAAGCAATTTGGATTCATGCCGGAGCGATCGACTACAGAGGTCATTCATCTTATAAGGAGGTTAATTGAGCAGTATAGAGACAAGAAGAGAGACTTATATATAGTGTTCATCGATCTAGAAAAAGCATTTGATAAAGTCCGTAGGGAAGTTTTGTGGAGATGTTTGGAGGCTAAAGGTGTACCTGAAGCATACATCAGAGCAATTAAGGACATGTATGATGGAGCGAAGATGCGAGTGCGGATAGTAGGAGGCGACTCTGGTCACTTTCCCATTGAGATGGGGTAACATCAGGGGTCAGCCCTTAGTCTGTTTCTATTTGCTCTGGTGTTGGTTGAATAGACCAGAGTATTCAAGGGGAGATACCATGGTGTAGGTTATTTGCCGACGACATAGTTTTGGTTGGTGAGACCCGTGGCGGGGTCAATGATAAGCTGGAGGTGTGGAGGCAGACTTTACAGTCTAAAGGGTTCAAGCTAAGCAGAACGAAGACGGAATATATAGAGTGCAGGTTCAGTGATGTACCTCAGGAGTTGGATGTAGAAGTGACGCTTGATACACAAGTCATTCCCAAGAAAGGGAGTTTCAAGTATCTTGGGTCAATTATCCAATGTAATAGAGAAATTGACGAGGATGTCACTCATCGGATAGGGGCTGGTTGAATGAAGTGGAGACTAGCTTCTGGTGTTTTGTACGATAAGAAGGTGCCTCATAGGCTTAAAGGTAAGTTCTATAAAGTAGTTGTTAGACCATCTTTACTGTATGGGGCAGATTGTTGGCCGGTAAAGGCCACCCACATCCAAAGGATGAGTGTAGTAGAGATGTGAATGCTTAGATGGATGTGTGGGCATACTAAGATGGATAAGATCAAGAATGAAGCCATTCGAGACAAGGTAGGAGTGGCCGCAGTGGTGGACAATATGCGAGAAGCGAGGCTGAGGTGGTTTGGGCATGTGAAGAGGAGGAGCACATATGCGCCGATGAGGAGGTACGAGGGGTTGGCAGTGCTAACACTGCGGAGAGGTAGAGGTAGACCAAAAAAATTGCGGTGAGGTGATTAGGCAGGACATGGCTCACATCTAAATTACCGAGGACATGACCCTAGATAGGAAAAAGTAGAGGTCGAGAATTAGGGTAGAAGAATAAATAGTAATCGAGCGATTTTTGGTATATTATGCTTTCAGCTTACTCTGCTTACTTTGGATTTTATTTGTTATTGGTATTTTCTGTTTATCTTGTACGTGTTTGAGTGCTTCCTAGTCGTATTTCATTACATTTATTTGATATTTTGATATTGTCTTCTTGATTCTCTCAAATATGTTTCTCACTGATGTACTTTAGTTGAGGGTCTATCGGAAACAGCCTCTCCACCTTGGTGGAGGTAAGGTCTGCGTACATCTCATCCTCCTCAGAACTCACCTTGGTGGGATACAATTGGGTATGTTGTTATTGTTGTTGTTGTTGTTGTTGTTGTTGTTGTTGTTGTTGTTGTTGTTGTTGTTGTTGTTATGTTTCTTCTAATTATAGAAGAAAACTTATTTTATCCTACAAAAGTATTTTAGACAGCTGAAATAGTTTCTTAAGAAAGTGTTATGCACAACTCAAAGCTCTATTTATCTATTTAAAGATAATACAATATTTCATGTTGGTTTTATTGTATTTCTCCTTGTAATACCTGCAATCTAAGAAACAATGGAAAACAACTTTACTTCTAAAAGAATATTGATGACACTACCAGTGTCGCTGTTATCCCTTCCACTACATTGCTCCAGTTCCAGTTGTACTATCGTATGCAAAACCATTCCCTGATGTGTCAAACATTGAAATTTTTGCTAACGAAGATTTCAAACGTTGGAAAAAACGTATGTTTTTTACTACTCGATGTTCACGGAGTTGCACATACACTTTTTTACCCATAATCCAGTTTGGACGTTGACGAAAACACACTGGAGTAATCATTTCAATATACTAATAAGGTATATCATCACAATATTTTAGAGACTCTCTCTAACAAATGGTTTGACGTGTACTGTAGTTGAAAGGAAGCATAATCATTTGGAAAGTCTTGATAAAAAAAATTCACCACGGAAGATGCTATAAAACAAATTTTGTAGTAGGAAAATGTTTATCATTGGCAGATGATAGATGAAAAAGAGATTATAGTCCAAATTAATGAATTTCAGAAATTGTTTCTTTTCATTTGTCCGAAACATCGCAGCCTCGCTTCTTGCATCTTGTCCACCATTGGAGACACTCCCACTTTGTCGTGTATGACCTCAACCCTAATCTTATCCATCCTAGTATGCCCATATCCATCTAAGTATTCTCATCTCTGCTATGCTCATATTCTGAATGTGTGTGTTCTTGACTGGCCAATACTTCATCCCATACAACATAGCAGGTCTAACGACCACATAATAAAATTTACTTTTAAGTCTATGGCACTTTCTTATCGCATAAGCCACCAGAAACGAGCCTCCACTTCATCCAACCCGCCCTTATATGATGTTTGACATCATCATCAATTTCTTTATTATCTTGGAAGATTGAGCCAAGATACTTGAAGCTTCCTTTCTTGGGGAAGACTTGTGTGTCAACGTCACTTCCACATCTGATTCATGAGATGAATCACTTAACTTGCACTCTATATATTTTATTTTTGTCCTGCTCAATCTGAAATTTTTGACTCTAGAGTCTGTCTACAAACCTCCAGCTTATCATTAACTCTGATGCGAGTCTCGTCAATCAAAACGATATCATCTGTAAATAGATACATCACGGTACCTCCCCATGAATACTCTATGTCTATCCATCCATCACCAAAGCAAATATAAATGGGCTAAGCGTTGATCCCTAATGCAATTTCATCTCGACTGGGAAGTGTTTTGAGTCTTTTCTGACTGTTCTCATTCGAATATTGACCTTATTGTACATGTCCTTAATTGGTCTGATGTTTAGATTCCAAGCATTTTCACAAAACCTTTCTTGTCTAGATCATGTCGACTTCATATATATTTTTAGGATAATTTTGTTATTCATCATAACTTAACTAAGTTTTCAAGTTTTCTGTTACAGCTGTCTTTTTGGAGAGTATATTCCCAAAAGTTGGGTCGTAAATGATGACAAACACTCATTTGGACATATCGTGTTCTTAATGAAGGAAGTAATAGACGTTTTAATTCTTGAAAGAAAAAGAAAAGGCACATTACACTTTTAAAATTATGAATTTAAATAATTGAAACTTGCTCTAGATTATAGCACCTCTATTATGGATTGTTAGGTTCTAACATTTGAGTCACACTAAAAAGTACTAGTAGAAATACTATTAATCCTCCTGATAGGGTGCGGGAGGAACATTAAATGAATTTAAAATTTAATACTATCTTTTACTACTTAATTTGATCTTTCATTTATATATTTATCCGTATCGAAAATATTGAATTCAATTAAACAGTCATGCCGCCGAAAATGAAATAAAAAATTTGATGCAGGGTCACAAATGTCATTCCAAGAATACACATCCGGAACCTTCACTTCACACTTAAAAAACGAAAGGTTCAAATCAAAGCGGGGAGAAACAGCAGAAATTCAAGAAACAAGAAAATGGGGTCAGCTGCAATTTCTACACAACAAGCATTCATCAATCTTCAAAAAATAACCCCTTTAAGTTTAACTAACAAAAGAAGGGTGGTGCCTGCTAGGTGCTGCAGCACAGCTGCAACAAAAGAGAAACGAGGGGTGGTGTTAAAGAACGGGGAAGATACATTGGAAATATGCAGAGTGTTGAATGGGATGTGGCAAACAAGTGGGGGGTGGGGTAGAATTGATAGAAACGACGCCGTTGAAGCTATGCTCAAGTATACTGATAATGGTCTTTCTACTTTCGACATGGCTGACCACTGTATGCTTTCTACTTTTTCTTTTTATTTGCATACGTGGCATTTTGTGGTTGGTTGGTTTTTGTTGTTATAGTCACAGTTTCTGTAAATGTTCTTGTGTCCTATGTTTGGACACGTCTGTATAGGTCTTGCCTTTTGGAATTTTTCTCATTTAACCCCCTTACTTTGTGTATTTTCTATTTTATTGTACTCTCTTCGTCTCACTTTATATGACATATTTTTTTTTTAGTTTGTCCGAAAACTTACTACCATCAACAAAAATACCTATGGTTATTAGGTAAAGTGGGGCGGAAGGAGTATATTATTTTGGCAAGGGTATATTAGTTAATTGCCTAACTTTTATCCTTTTTTATTTCAAGAAGTCACTCGACAAAAGGTAGATAAGGAGCTACTAAAAGATAAAAACAGATAAGAGAAATGAACCAGTGACTACTGACTAATATTTTGGTGTCATAACATTCTAAGTGAAGTGAGATAAAAGTTCAACTAGAATTTAACTACCTTATTGATCAAGAATGGCAGAGCTCTTGAACAACACTTTCAGTCAATTTACATTGAACACAATCAAGATTAAGTCTTTTAGAGCTACTGAAGCAAGAACATTAACACCAAGGCCATTCAAATGCTTGTTAAGGGAAGATAAGCAAAGGGCTATAGTTAAGAATGGGAAAGATTCATTGGATATTTGTAGAGTTGTCAATGGGATGTGGCAGACTAGTGGTGGCTGGGGAAAAATCGAAAGAGACAGTGCTGTTGATGCTATGCTTCAATATGCTGATGCTGGACTTAACACTTTTGACTTGGCTGATATATGTAAACATTAAGTTTGAATTCGTCGCCTAGTTTATTGTTGCACTATGCTAGCATTGCTGATTTCCTAGTTTATCAATCAAATATTACTTATATGTGCTAAACGCAACGTACTATGAAGGATTAGAGCACTGTTTTTTCGGTTGGATTAAAAGGACTGAAACTTAAAAGGGACTGTCTTCTTATCATGGTTGACTTTGCAGATGGACCTGCAGAAGATCTGTATGGCATCTTCATTAATAGAGTACGGAGGGAGCGCCCACCAGAAGTTCTAGAAACTGTGAGAGGGTGAGTTACAGAGGCATGCTTCTTTAAGAAGATTGGTGAGCGTATAGACTGTAATTGAATGATCTGCTTCCTCCTTCCTTCAACGTATAGAGGAAACCCCTCTCTCTCTATCTCTCTGTTGTACCTCTTTTGGTACCTGCTTGATACTCATTAACAATAATAATATCTTTACCTTTCTCACCAAAAAAGAACCTGCTTCTTTCATGTTAACAATAATGGTATCAGCATTTGCTTTCAAATACTCACAATTGTATGAGTGCATAGAGTGATCGGTAATAGCTTGAAGGAAGAATGACCCCTAAACTTTATTCTTCTGCAATGCAGTCTTACCAAATGGGTGCCATCACCAGTCAAGATGACCAGCACTTTTGTCCGTAATAGCATTGATGTTTCAAGAAAAAGGATGGATGTTGCATCCTTGGACATGCTTCAATTTCATTGGTAATAAGCATCCTTGTTAATTTAGTGCTTAATGTCATTGTTCAAGTGTTTAGAAGGTTGCGGTGGTAAATTATGAATAGACTATTAATCTAATGTTTAGATGTGAAATAACACCCAGGAGTTTTTTCCACTTTTCTTGTTAAATTAACACCAAGAGTTACTGTCTTACAATATCTCGGGGTTTAATATCTCTAGCACAGTAAGTGCATACTATAAGTTTAAATCGTTTTATCTTTCTGCTCAGACAAGGGTACAAAAAAATCGTTTAGTAAGGACTTTAGTTTCCTTCAGACTTTTGGTCTTCTAAGTTAAAGCTTTAGACTTTTGGTCTTCTAAGTTAAAGCTTTGGAGCAAGCTCTTGAGAAATGATTTTTTCTTTCCTTAATGCTATCTATTCTTTGAATTAATTTTTTTCTTATGAAGTAAGTAGTTTTCATTCGTAGCATAAAGTAGATGCAAAACATAGTTACTCTTTTCTTTGATATAGTTGCTTTCATTTTGTAGTCCACTCTGAAACCACTTCTGAAATCTGTAGTACAATAGGCGACCATTACTTTATGAACTCCAATTGAAGTGTCTCGTATCAGAAGTTTTTGGCCCTCGAGAGCAGAACAGTTATCTTTGTCTCAAAGCACCGAAGCAACCTAATCATACTCTTTTCGGTGACTGAAGTGAAAAATGGAAGCAAAAAGGAATGACTTTTAGTTTCTCTTACTCTTTGATGTTCTGCTTGAACGCAGGTGGGACTACTCTAATTCTGGTTACCTGGACGCACTAAAGCATCTTACAGATCTCAAAGAAGAAGGTTAGTTGTATATTGCTGCCTTCGGGCTTTTCATCCCAGAGTTGTCATTTGGGCTATATAGTTATACAGCTGATGTGCAGGCAAGATTAAGACCATTGCTTTGACTAATTTTGACACGGAGAGATTGAGGATAATTCTTGAAAATGGGATTCCGGTTGTTAGCAATCAGGTGCTGAATTGTAGATTGTTCTCATTGTTTTCCTGCTCTTTACATCTACATTCAGCTCTGAAGTATAATAGGTTGTCTCTGCAGGTACAACATTCAATTGTCGACATGCGTCCTCAACAGAAAATGGCAGAGCTTTGTCAGCTTACAGGAGTCAAGCTTATAACGTCTCTCTCTCTCTCTCTCTCTCTCTCTCTCTCTCTATATATATATATATATATATATATATATATATATATAAATTTGTGAGGGTGCAGCAAATTGCTGCAACGATACATAACTTAATTAATTTGCTAATGTGATTATCAAATAGACATCCACCCAGGTCTGCCTCGATAAACCTGCTTGCATTACTGCTTGAGATCAGTTTCAGTGTAATTCTCTCTAATCTGGACTTCAGAGAATGAGCATCTCCTTCATTACCTTTCAGTACTTATGCAACCAGAAAGGCCCTTCAATTTTTATCACTTTGTCAAGCCTAATTTACAATCATTTTTTGGTGCTTCCTTGTACAAGGCACTGCACTATCTGATGTATTTCTAACTTTGCTTTGAATGCAGGTATGGAACAGTAATGGGAGGGTTATTATCTGAAAAGTTTCTTGATACCAACTTAGCGATACCTTTTGCTGCCCCTCCGTTGAACACTCCTTCACTACAGAAGTACAAAAGGGTAATTTTGCATAGAAAAGACTACTTTTTGCTAATCAATGTGTTATTCCTCCATAGAAGGGATTATTTTGTGGGACCAGAAAATTCCAAAACAAATATAAGTTGGCCTGCTTCTCTTTTTCATTTTCTCTGTATTTTGATGGGGTTGGGAGGGAATAGGTTATCTGGGGTTGTATACAACAAGTCAACAACAACTAAGCCTCAATTGCAAACAAGTTGGGCTCGGCAATATGAGTCCTCATAGACCATGTTTCTCCATTTAAGCTCCATTCATGTCATCATGATACCACATAAAAAAATTGTGGAAAATAAAAGATATCTGGGGCTGTGTGAAGCTGAGAATAATAAACTGTATTGTCTACCTTTTGTCATTAGAAATGCTTCTCAGTTTGAGATATTGTTTCTGGTTTATACGAGTATTTGTGTCAAAAAATTTCATATGTTCCGAAAAAATCTGTTGCAGATGGTTGATGCTTGGGGAGGGTGGAGTCTCTTCCAAGAGTTGCTCAGGACAATGAAAAATGTGGCCAACAAACATGGAGTCTCCATCCCAACAGTTGCTGTGAAATACATACTGGATCAGGTATTTACCAGTTCTCATCATTTCCTTTGCATATCATAAGGACAATTATATCAGTTCTACCGATGCATTTTGACAAAATCTGTTTGCTCACTTGCAGCAAGCTGTGGCAGGATCAATGATAGGCGTTAGGCTCGGTCTGGCAGAGCACATTAAAGATGCCAATGCTGTGTTTTCTCTTGTTCTTGATGAAGACGACATTGGCAGCATCCTACAAGTCACAAAGAAGGGTAAAGATCTTCAAAAAATTATTGGCGACTGTGGAGATGAATACAGGCGTTAAGTAGAGCTATCAAAAGGGACATTTTATCTTTTCTGCACACTTGTATCAGACGAAGAATGTTTCATCATGGCATTATTGAGTTGTAGATACTGCAGGCTTTTGAAATAGAAAATCAACTCTTATTTTAACTTTTTTCCACTGTATGATGCACTGTAAAAGTCAGAAACAGCCTTGTTGGGATATTTCAACAGCAGAAATGTAATTCGCAGTGGATACTGGATAGGCTAGAAGCCTTCTGAATTGTAAGTACTTTAAAAGAGAATGCGAAAACAAAAGAAATCTCAATTTAATTTAATACTCAAGAATAATTCTTAAAGGACTTAGCCCAAATTAAGATGTTATCCAATCATTATAAGTGTCACTATATGTCCTATTTTGAGGTTGCTCTTTATATTTGTCCCCTTACCAAAAGCTTCTAATACACAGCGTTCTTTCACAAGTGGAAGGCTAGAGCCACGAAATAGGCCAATACAGTTGAGGAGCCATTGTAATTGTAACAATTTAAAGTGTGTTGAGACTTAAATGTTTTATATGCTTTATTTAGTTACTTAAAAGTGTCACAACCCAAGTTCATGGTATCATGTGAACTTGCGATATCCCTTATAAAGTTCTTCACTTGCCTCTTCCATTTCGATGTAGGATTCGCCTAAGGTGTTATGTACAACCCACAAAAACCTACTAGCCTAGAAGCATGTCAGTCTTGCTTGATCCGCTTTTATCAGCTCGCCCTCAGTCAAGGCGTCACATTCACCCCCGTTAGGAACTCAGTGTCCTCGCTAAGGTTTACTCCACCATCCTATTGAGGGAGTACCAACTCATATTTGTTACAACCCAAGAGTATGATGTGTATGCGTTTTGGGAGTAGGCCTATATGGATATGTTATTTAGGCTACGCCACATCAAGTCCTAAAAACAAGTATACCATGTGAACTTGTGTTATGTCTTATAAAGTCATTCATTTTGTTTTCTCATTGCGATGTGAGATTCGTTTAATTAGCCATGCGCACCCATCTTCAGAAGTAAGTCTGTCAATCTTGTTTGGCCCGCCTTCCATCAGGGACGTCACAAAAAGTGTTAGAACTCAATTCATCGTGGATAGGCACAATAAAAAATAAAATTATATTCGCTTTGAACAATAGCCTAACAGGCTACATAATAGCCTAATTGCAGTTTGAGCCAAAATCCACACGGCGGCAGCAAAATAGAACCTAACTATCAACGAGTGGCTTGATTGCGAATTTTTGAAAAGTCTATTCACAGAAGTTCAACTTTTTTCTAAATAAAATTCAATCAATTTACATATAAAAATTTGAGCTCTACTTCAAAAAAAAAAAACAAAGTTATGTACGGCCAAACGCTTACCAATGACATTTTTGATCCTTCTCCTTTCTTTATTTCAACTTTGCATACTACGTTAAAATAGAAATTTTATGATGGCATTTCACTCTTTTCTCTAACTATAACTTTCTCTCCTCTCCATATTTGTTCCATTTCTTTTGCTTTATAGCCAACACTATCGACTTGGCATTTCTACAATCACAACGAAACACACCTTGGAGTTGTTAAAAATCACTTCTTTGGTGCATAGAATCAAACAGTTGGTGCTCATTTACAAAAGGACCACACCATGGATGGTAACTCACAACGTTTTGTCAAATACCCATTTCCCTCTTCAATTTATTTTATCTGTTTTCTTTTCCCTTTTCTAAAGTTCACATTTTTATTTTCTTGAATCAAAACAAAATAAATTAGTATTACCGCAACGGTAGCTGAGTTGGTTTAGCAAGTGGTTCAAACCCCCCGCCAACAGCCTTCTCAGTTTGAGCCTGTTGTGCCGGGCTTGCCTAGTCCAAGTTACCTCTCCTTTGTGGTTTGCAGGCTATTGCATGAGGAGGGGGACCCAAAGCGCTCCCGAAGGGTAGCGGCTGCAGGTTCCCCTGTCATTAAAAAAAAAAAGAATATAAATTAGTATTGCTTTCATGGTTTCCCTGTGTATAAAGTGCATAATTATAGTTCTATGGACTGTGACTCTTGCATTTGCTAATCCACTACTACGTGATTATTTCTCAGTAGTATATTTCACTGTACTAGCATGAATTTGGACACAGATTGTATTATAGTGGAGAAGGGTAGAGGGGGCAGGCGTATTATCCACCGAGTTTTGAACTGTGTGGCACTGGCCTCGGGGATTTCTCGGTTATCAAAAAGAATTTATGAGAAGTACCTTTCTTTTTTAAAGGCGTTGTTGTTATAATCCCACTTCAGCACGCTTAAGCCCTGAAACTTGGTGCAACACAGGATAGTCACTTTGCCTCACTGAAGCAATGTTTTTGTGCATGTGCTTCTAAGGCACAGGCTATGTTTTAAAGAGAGCTGTCTTGCATTGGGTTAACTGGAGCTTAGATAAAGCAATAGGCAGAAGAGAGACTAATGATAATTATACCTGGGAAAATGATAGATCAATTGTTAATGATATTTATGAATGAAGAGATTCGGGTTTTACAGGAAATTAGAGATTTAAGATGAGAGAAACTAGTCACGTGTCTGAATTTGAAATAAACTTCTGCCTTTCATTTGTTTCGAAATAAAATGGATTTTTGAATTTAATTGATACTCTTTATACTTCACTTAATTGCAGATATTTAACTTTCTTTGTCCTTTTAGTTATTTTTTCGCATTGTGTAACTTTTTAGATCTTCTCCTCATTTGCACCATACTTCACTAAATGCACGCAAGCCGCAACAGACACTTTGTGCTTTTCTCCGCTTTCCACTTTTGAAATTGCTGTTTAAAGGGGAAAAGAAGAAAAAAAAAAAAATTGTTAAAAAAACCCTTTTTAAGTAAATGCAGCCTATGCTTCTGAGACTCATCATTACTTGCATTTTTGCTTCTTGTGAAATATAGTATTGTAGAAATAGGCTTTACGAACATGACTTATGTTTGTGTTTTGTTTGTTTAGTTGATTCACAGCAGACCATGGAGGAAACTATCCTGGTGGGTGATGATCTGATGATGGGCCCGCCATCACCGGTTATTCCACCTGAGATAGCGTCTCATGTACTCGAAGGTGTTGATCTCTGTGATGGAATCTTGAGGAATCTGTTCCTTTGTACGTCTTCCTTTCCCATAATCCTTCTCTGGTTCATGTGATTTATAATGCTTATCAAGTCAAAGTTTTACTTTTCTAGGCTTACAAATCAATGATATTGAGCCATTCTGTCAGGATGAGATTGCTCTATATCGCCAATGTGCAGAGAAAAGGGTGAGAATGATAACGAACAAGTCAACTTTTTAAAACTAATGCTCATATAGATTTGATTTTCATGTATCTTAATTAGCCTTTTGGTTGCTCGAACTACTAATTTATATCAGCTGTTTAATCGGATGTTCTCATGTGTAGGATAAGGAGCTTAGACGACGCCTTCAAGATAGTGAACAAAAATTAGGGATGTCAATGCCTCTAGATCAAGCAAAAGAAAGAGCCACTCAACTAGAATCAGAAGTCACATTACTGGAGAGGTATGTCAAAATTACTAATGGTATTGCTGATTCTTTCATTTCCTTGCAATGTCTTGTTAAATATTTATTCAACAGAAACTTACCGGCTGTCTTTAAGCTTCAATCTTATATTGCAGCTCCTTTGCATGAAGTGACCATTATAATTGCTGCAGTCTACTTCTCTACAAGCCTCGACAATTTAAAATGCTTAGTTTAAGCAGCATCAATCTAGTTTTTAGGTGAAAATACACTAATACTAGTAGTTGCTTTCTAGGAGTACAATCCGACCTTTGATTAGAAATTATGTTTATCAGTGAAACTAGAATAACATAGTTTACTCTTTACTCATACATTGTGTTTGAACTGATGGAGATTAACTATATGTCAGTGTTGGTTCATCTTCATATTTGCCGACGCGTGAATTTAGAAGCTCTGTTTATTCTTCATACACAAGTTGCTGATTCTGTATATTTGTGAACTAGAGTTTAAGCTTCCTTGTCAGAAAGAACCATTATTGTTATGATAATATGTGGTACCAAAACGGTTTTAGTGAGTGCAAAGAGTGTTCCCATCTTATTCACTAACCTGTCATACAGTCATGTATGTCTTTCCTTTTGATATACTCTCTGTTGAAGACATAGTTAAGCAAATAAAGGCGATATATGAGATGGTGGGCAGTCAAGAGGTTCTGAGTGCACTGCCACCCATTTCTAAAAAGAATTTCCATGTGGTTAGACCCATCAAAAGAATTAGGATCGCATGTGAGGCGCATGTTGAATACATAATTAAAGAAATAAAAGCGGTGTTCTCTGTAACCATTAACCTTTTAAATGAGATGGTCTCACAGTCCAATGCCCCACCAGTAGGGCTGTTAGCCCTATATGACTTTAGTCCCCCAAGGTTGCTTTGAGGAGTTTAGATGCTGCCTCGATCTTTAGGTAACCCGCGCAATTCCCAATTTGCCTTTTAAGATGATATACTTATATCCAATCAGTTATCATCTGGGTCATCTGGTAGTCATTAGTGTTGCCGGTATCCTCTACTTTTATATTAGGGTTATGGTTTCATTAGTAATAAATTTTAATTTCAGTAATACTTAAATGGTCCTGAACCCACTGTCTTTTCCTCTAATTGCTGAATGTTCAGAGGGTTAAACTTTATGGCTATCTCTGTTCTGGTAGTGACATATGTGTTCTGGTGCGAAAACTCTTGCTGTGATTGTCTTCTCTAGTTGAACCATTATCAGGATTTTCTAGGAAAAAATCTTAAAATTTTGGAATTTCATTCATGGGTATAAAACCAATCCAACTTAGCAATTTTTGCAGAATTACATCCTGCTTATTGGATGGTATCTTTAACTTTAAAGGTAGTTTACCCTTTTGTCTACAGCATTCAAGTAAAGCAATATACAGTAAGTATGTTCTCTGACATGTCTTCTATGTTGTTATAGGCGCTTGATTTTGGCAAGTGGAGCTGAAGGTATGGAAGGTTTTCGGCAGCGATGGAGTCTACACGGTCGCCTAACGGATACCAAGTATGATATGATACTAATTCTTGTTTTAACTTAGCTATTTGCCTAGCCCTACCTTGGCAATTTGCAGAGCTTCTTGTTTGTTCTAGCATAATATATACTAGGCAGGGGAACTTGGGAATATTTTGCTTTAGATTTTCCGGATCATCTAATGTAAGGTCCAGATGTTCTATTTCACAAAACAGCATAACATTACTTGTGCTAAAACACTATAAATTGGTGAAAACTAAAATTTGAATCTGTCTTAAGCTTGAACCTAGGCTGACAAACACAGTCAAGCTAGGTCTTCTCAAAGCAGAGGTAAGTTCGCTTATTTGCAAGCTAGTCCCCAATGCTTTATGCTGTTCTTAGATCAATGGCATTATTTCATGGGCATTTCCTGTAGGTGATCATAGAGTTCTCCTTATTTTAACACTTGTCCATTTTTCTTTTTGTTTTACAATTATTCAAGTAAAAGTGAAATTTTAGGGGAGAACTTTCTAAATGAGACATTGCTGACAAAGAATCAATAGAAGCTCGCTCCATATGCAAACTGCCCTTCCATTAATTACTCTGCATATCCTACTTTCTTGATTTAATCCTCCTACAGGAAAAGACTGGAGGCACTGAAGGGGGGAATGGATAACAGGAAAAAGGATGAGCCAGCTGAAAATATCAATACCAAGAAAAGATGGTTCTTCTGGTGAAAACATTGCTTAAATGGTCATTTATATTACTGCTGCGTCCAACAAATTGTTACATTTGCACTCTTCTTTATTGCGCTTTTGCTCCTTGTTTCTTCCCTTTTGAGATAGGGGATTTGACCTTTTTTAGTTATATATACTGGTAGAGAGCCCTTAAATATGTATACTCAAGTCAGATAATGCAGGAATAGAGATCTTTAGTGTAAAACTGTGTTATTAGAGGAATTTCGTTTGCACCACCGTGATCTACTACTCCCTGGAAGAGAGTAAACATTGATCTCAACTTTCATTATTTGATGCATTAATTGTTTCTGGCAATTGGCTAGAACATTTGCAGACGTCTACAGCCTCATTTCCTGGATTTTGATGGCTTTCATTCTTCAGTTTGTTCAATGAATGACCTAATCAGAGTTATGCCTTTGCTACGCATTGGAAATAGCAAAAGAAAGTAAATGCATGATATTGCCACGATAAAATACAAGTCTTTGTAAAAGTAGAGCCATGTAGTGGAAAAGGATCTATAGGTATATCTACAGAAGATAACCGAAGCAAACCTTTGCATTTTGCAACTAAAGTTGTTCAATGAAATAGAAAATTCACATATTCATATGCATTCCTGAGCAAAGGGACAGCAGATGAAGAAACATATTTACAAGTGCTATTATACAGTTTATCTTTCCCGTAACTAAATAATAAGGCCCCGTGAGTCATGTATACTCATTTGGTGATAATTTATTACTTTGTCGTTTGGTAAGCATAGCCCAAAAAAAAAAAAAAAAAAAAACCTCAGAATGATTGTATACATCTCCGCGCACATGCACTACCAATATCATACAGCCTAAAAATTGTTGCATAAAATACCAGCAGAGACATCATTGGCAGCGCTTGATACAGAAAATCCTGTAAAGTTGGTGGCCTTCGAATAAGTAAAACTACCAGCAAGCTCTTTGCATAACAATTTTCCACCAAAGCAGCAAAATGTGGAACCTGGATTGGTGAACTGGACGTGATATTTACTTCTTTTTTCCTCTTCGTCAAAAAGGTTCAGCTGTAAGATAACTGGCACATTGACAGTGGTAGCATTCTTCTTCGGCATTTTAGTACCAGCTTCACTAACCCTCCATGCAGCCTGCTGAATTTCTAAAACCAATCAGCTCTCGTTTCATGGACTCGTAGAATATCTGGGACACGACTCTTTCAATAAATATTACGTCTTGTTTCAAACCTCCGGGAGGCACCCTTCCTCCGTGCAGAACAGTCAGCAAAATGTTGATTGCTCGAGCAATTGTTTGCTGATAATGAGGTGAAGGTATCTGGTACCTGGAACTATCTGACTTCCAGAATCCAAGAAGTGCATTCTTGGAGCAACTGAAACTTTTGATTTGCTGCTATGTTCAAGAAGACTTGCATTTTATTACGGAACTCCGAGACATCTTCCTTGCAACTAAATGATCCAGCACAAGAACAGTGGTCTGCTAAATGTGCAGCTTTAATCTGGTGGCATTTTAGGCATACCAGATCCTGTAGATGGTATAGCCTCTCTCTCTGCCGCACAACTTGAATAAGAGCATTTTCCATTGCTTCGCGATCATAAGGTTGCCCACATTGGGGCAGAGCACAACGCCATTCCTGAGAAATCAAAGCTCTGTCTCGACATAAATCAAGGTCTCTGCAGTCGTTGCAGTAACTGAAAGTAACAGAATGAAAATTAGAAACCAACTAATATCCTGAATATTTTAGAGTAGATAAAGTCCAGCAATGACGGATACTCCCACCCAGTCTCCTTACGGATGAAAGTAACACATTCCTATTTCCCCTACATTTACCTGCAAATGACATTTGGAAGGGTATAGGACACAGAGAGACTACGAAATTCTGCCTCAGGAGCGAATTCCCTCACCCGAACATATTTTAGTAGATTTCTCCTCATGATCTGCATAAAGGGAAGCAATATAAACTAACAATGGCTAGCTGCAATGAAATGTTAATGTTGCAGAAGAATCATACCAGTAAATATTACAATTTATCTTTCCTTTAAGGTAAAAAAAAATTTTGACATGGGAAAAAGATCCCATATACAAGAGGTATACCAAAAGGTAGAGAATCTACATCAAAATATGATTCTCTAACAAATGACGCCAATCATCTACACATACAAGAATCTTAAGTGTGCACTAAAAAGCTATAAAAAATAAAAGACTATCTATTCAATTTATGTTTAACCCCATTATTAAAACACCGTTACAAGCTACTTCAGTACACCACATTTCCATGGGTATCACTTATAGCATGATATGACATCGCAAAGTAATCATAGTTATTCAAATCAAAATCTAAGGTCTAAGGAGCCAATATTTAGGAACTCAAAACATTAGCAGAACACACCGGTTTATTGAGAAGGAAAGATTATGTAATATTACACTGAAAGAGAAACTAGAAAAGATAGAAGTTGAGACTCCATGACACAGCAATTACAATTCCTACTAGTTATAAGCAATCAAATCATAGGTGACTGAGAAAAGGTCCATCGAATTTACAAACTTTTCAAATTTGCGGTGGGGCAACTGAAGAAAGAAGTCAACAAACACATACACCAAAACATAGGAGCACTGAACATTTTGCATTTTCATGACTAATGATATCAAAGCATGGGTGCTTAAAGCCTAAATAACAAGCATTTAGAACCAGAACACATTAATTACAAGCCAAGGAGGCTGGATGCACAAGACAATGGTCAGTCTTTTTACCACATAATGCATAGGTATCACTAATTCATATTCTTTTCAGTAGAAAGAAAAGGAAAGCTTGAAAAACATTTCATACCAAAACTTCATGCTGCACATTCTGGTCAAGGGCCAAAACAGCACAGACATGCTTAATGAACTCTAAAGCTGGATCCCCCTTCTGGAAATGGCTAGACGATTGCGAGTTAGCATCTGATGTCTCCAGGGGTTTCTGAGAGTTGTTCATCACTTTCTTTTGAAGATTAGGTACAATTTTCAGAAGTTTGTCACTGAAGTAAGTTCGGATCTGCAGGCAGAATCTTCTAAAGTTTAGTTCTCACGTGTTAAAGAACCAAGCACAGAATTGAAAATAATAAGGTAATCTAGAATGATTCGTAAAAGATACCTTCTTCTTTAGATCTTCTGCCATTTGCAAATCAAATGTTTCAGCAAGTGCAGCAGTGATTGATGGTGTACATAAATCACCATCACTAATAGATGCTCTGTGTGTAGCTTGTTCTTGTGCATATTTCCATGGAATATACATAAACTCCGAAACAATCAAAATGAAGTGATCCTGCATGAAACCAGCATAGGCTCATAAGACAGAACACCTTATCAAGGAGACCGAGGATTAATTGTGTCCTGTTGGACTATGGTGCATATAAGTTTACTGACACTTTTAAATTTAGTGGGTCCACTAGTATATTATTCACCTTCATATAACAAAAGCAAAGTTCGCTGTATAACTTCTAGCTGGGGGAAATACCTGAGTTGCCTTGGGTAAATTTTCTGCAATGTTCCAGCTTGACACAATGTCAACTTGAGATTCACCACACACACGTTCTTCACCTGGTTCTGAATTAACTTCTAAAGGCTCATCACTAACTCTAGCTTGAATTCCCCCATAATTGTACTATCATAAAAGGAAGATGGTAAGACAATTAAATAAATGAAGAAAGAAAGAACATATCTGTTGTCAGGACCATCAAATGAACATGTGCTTTCAACCTTCGTACATAGAATAACTCTTTCCAATCCTATATAGATTCGACCTACTGATCTGATGCATTACATTTTCATTTGGATTACACTTAGGCTATCAGATCTAACATACATTTGGGTTGAAAAAATGATACAAGTCATTTTCCAGCTCATGGATTCCTGGCTAGGGCATAGATAGTTAGCACGAAAACTACTTCCAAGAAATTTCTAGTGGGCAACAAATTCATCACCTTAATGCATGTATCAGCATCGACTTGCACACAACAAGAACAGAGGAGTATAGTCAATGCATAACCAGCCCCAATTAAAGCAATTCACAATTTTCAATGCATGTATCAGCATTGACTTGCACACAACAAAGAGATCTTGTTGTGATTTCATATGCATAAATCTGCTCGTTCGACAAACAAGGAAAAGACAAAACAGAAAGCCAAAATGTTAATAACAAGAACAGAGGAGTAAACTGCAACAGCTAACCTGATCCATGAAAAGCAATGAGTGCCAAAACTGCACCGGCTCTAACTCTATCCACTCAAACAATTCTCTGTAGATGTGTAAGAGTAAGGGAAGAAAGCCCAAAAAATACCTAAATCTGCTGGAGAGAGAATCTTCAGATTCAAGTAAAAGACCAACCTTGTTTGTATTGCTTTAATAACACTATCGCAGTAGGCTTTGGCTGCAGATACATCTGGCTTCCCAGTGTCAATTATAATTTTTGAGAAGCTGGCAAACACAATAGCGGCACCAAGTTTACGGAGTTCAGCCACAAGCAATGCAAACATCTTTTGCATAACCTGTCAATTATGAAATGTTAAAGCATCAGTTTCGATGATTGCAAAAGAAATGGAAAACTATGTGCAAATAATTTAAGCATGCCGGAACACATTCTAGTGAAATAGATTTAGTGACCAACTAATGTTTTAAAAAGATATTTGCTTAGGAGTCGGAGAAGTACTGTCCCTGTGGCCAGTACTGGTAAGAGGATGGCATGTCGTGAATCTTGACTTCCTAATAGAACTCTTACGGACTTCCTAAACAACCCAGAAGTTTGTTAGTTAAGGATTGATTACCTTGTGAAGCATACTGTGGAGAGCTGGGTCATGCAGTCTAGATCGGGGACTGTAAGAGTTAGAAGGAAAGCATTAGCAATCAAATACAATTGAAAATAAAGGTGAAAGGAGCAAGGTTGAGACAACCTGCAGAGCCATCGGTACAAATGTTGCAACATTGCATCAGCAAATATGTTTCCTGATGTTACTGCATCTGTAAGGCACCTCTGGATCAACTGTTTGAGTACACGAAATGCAGGTGCGCAGGAGGTCGCCGCGTCAAAGCAGTACTGTTCATTAGTAAAATTCGTTGTATTGTTCAAGTCCTGGTCCAATCCAAACAGAGTACCTCCTTCCATTTCGTTTACTTGGTTGCTTTTCAGTAAAGCGTCGACAGCTAGATGATGAATCTGAGCACAATAGCAGGAATAAGAGGAAAATTTGTAAACGTCATAATAGAAATACCTTTCTGTACTTTTCCGGAACATATAATGGAAAGAAGTAACTAAAAGAAAACTGAGGAAAGTTAGACCTTCAGCTCAACAGTAACTTTTCTATAGGCACCCGGGTAAGTAAGAACCGGTTGATTGACCTGCTTTCAGAAGCACAAGATAGCTTAAAAAGTGCTCAAGGGAATGGTGGAAAGCTAGAAATTTTCTGCTATAACCAGTGAGAGAAATAAAAAAGCAGATATTATTGTAAAAGAAGACGGTATGTTAAAGTTGACCTCATCCATAAAAGATGATACTTCATCATTTACACCTCCCAAATCAGGGATGCCATTATCAGATATCCACAACACCTGTGAGAATCAAGGAAAATTATACAACCCTGTAAGGATATCTAAAAAGGACATTTATGATGCATATAAAAAACTTAAGTTTCTGAGAGTTTCAACCATAACTCTTGCAAGGAAAAGTGCAAGATGAGAGAAACGTAGGCACCAGCACATTTAAGCTAGTTAAGAACGTGGATATTTTAGCACTGTATATAATCAGAAAGGGTAACCCCGTCATCAAGTAAAAAAATACAATCCAATATGAATGAGCAACCTGCTGCTGATCACGCAGCGCTCTAGAAAAGAAGATATCTGCTGTATGAATGAGCCAATCAACATCAAAATTCCCAATAGGAACCTGCAGAAAGATACAATTGGAAACTTTACCATTCAGAAACTTTTTCAATAAGACTATGCTGGAGAGGAGATAGTAAGAAAGAAATTACATGAGCATATCTTGAGAGAGTGATCCTTTCATTTAGCCACTGGGAGGATGTGGCACATCGCTGCATTCCAATCTTTGCTGCTACATTTTGCCACCCTAGTGCCTGAAAAGGAGAATTTTTCATTGTTTCATTGAGTAGATAGCAATAAGAGACACAAAACAATTGCTCCTCCTTAATCAGCTATTATCAGCAGTTGTTCGACCTGATATTGGCTATCCCGAGCATTACAAGGGATACTGATGCAAGGAAAATCATCTAAAGCTCGTATACCAGACTTCAGTAAATGGGCATTAGGGCACTCAATCATGGCTACTGCAGGTCCATGATGCCTGTATATCAGCCAACAGATTTACATGAGACAGTCACACATGGTGTGGGCAAAATATGAAAGGAAGTGTTGTATAAAAGCTGAATAACTCCTGATAGCTCAAATTCAACATTTTGAAGATAGGAAACATAACATTAATAATTCCGAAAATGTCTCATCAGTCTTGATATGCCTCCAATATCCAAAAAACTACAGCATGTTAGAAGCAAAAGCCTATTCTCTCTATGTAAGGTGTGTGTATGTGTGTGTGTGTGAGAGAGAGAGAGAGAGAGACGTGTGGAAGGCTTAGACATTTATGCAATCATGGCAGTGTTTCCTTATTGGTTCTGCTGAAGTTCATAAACATGTCTACCAATGAAGAATTGGGTGATAGAATTATGCTTTTATTAGCCAGAAATAAGTCTATCAAGTACAATATGTTCAGAACTCAAGGAGAAATACTTCAGTCCTTCCAGTTAAGTAGCTAAGAACTAAGAGTATCCCACATTGGTTGATGGAACAGGATGTATCTCCTTATATGGTCTTGGGTAATCCTCACCTCATGAACTAACTTTCGAACTTGAGTTAGGCCCAATTTCCATTTTCTTAACATGGTAGCAGGGCTAGACACATCCATGTTCTTGATTTTCCCAATGTTGTTCCACATATTATGTTGTTCACGCTTCAGATGTCCAAGCCTGTTCATGCTAGGGGTCTTAGAGTATCCCACATTGGTTAAGAAGATGGGTTGTTGTCTCCTTTTAAAAATTTCTATACTTAATGAGTTACTTTATGAAAAGCCACCAAGGATTCTAGATGATCTTGTGGAATGCTATTTAGGCCAAAGAAATTGTACACGATCAACCCCCCCAACAAACTGAAAAATGTATGAAAAAAATTTCACACTATATGATTGGCAAGAGAGCACACTATAACAAATAAAAACTATAACGATTAAGAGAATGGAAAATAACCTATGCTCATTTATCGTCCTCTGTAAAATCCTCTCGGCATCCTTGATGTAGCCGACGTAATCCACCTAAGGAGAGCCAAAATCAAAGAGGATGATAATGAGATCAAAGCCAAAACAGTAATTAGATGAATGATATCTTGAGAAAACAATAGCCTTACCTTGAAACTAATACCTTCCTTCTGTGTGATGGGATGAACAGACAATGTTTGGCAAGCTTCATAATAATGTCTTTCAAGAATGTGGGATGATAATTCCTTGTTTTGAAATGGATTAACAACCACAACATGTATCATCTTGGAAATCTTGGAAGCTGGAAAATATCCCACGTAAATGGCTCGTCCGTCAGACACACTGAAATGTAATTCAGATATTAAACATTAGTTCTTAATAACTAGAAAACTCTGTACTTATGCGAACGTAAACAGTTGTTTGGCTAAATCTAGAAGATGTAAAACTTATTGCCAAAATCTATGCTGGATTTCAAAAGAAGCAACAAGCCTGCAACTGAAGTGAAATAATTGATAATGTTCTAACAATACTAGTGATTACCTATGTTTGCTAGACCTATCGAGAAGTTCAAGAATTGCTTATTCCAAGTAAATGTTAAGGCTCTGATTGTGTTGCATCTAAATTAGAAAACTGCTGGTTTTTCATTTAGTTTTGAGAGAAAAAGGGTCCTGCTTTGGACCACAAAGGTGCAAATGTTATTTTTGGATTTACTTGTTGAATTTTTTCCGAGTTTGTGTTAGGAGCATGTTCGGGAAGAATTGGTTTTGTTATCTTTCTCCAAAAGCAAATGTGAGTGTTGAATTTGGTTTTGGTATAACTAATTTTCCGGCCTGTAAAGAATTGATACTGCGTTGTATATTAAAGAAAAATGTCACTAAACCCATCAAATATTTTAGAGACTTCCACATAGGTGAAATTAATTAAAATCGACTGAACGTCTTTATGTTTGCCACTAAATATAGTTCCAAAAAGAAGATCAAATTGAAGGGAAATAATAAAAAATTGTCAGCCGATAGAGGGGCAAAAGTTCAATATAGAAAACTGAAGACAGAGGCCATTTGCCCAACAGACAGCCTAATGGCTCAGTTGGTTCCAAAAATTGAACACCCACATATTTAAATACTTGGTCAATCAACTCCGTTAGAGATGGGGGCTACTAAGAGCATGTTTGTATGATAGATTTGATTCAAATTTTTTTCTATTACAGCCTTATTTGTTCTGAATAGATCTGGTTCAATCATATTACAAAAGTTTTAAAGACCATCTAGACAGTCTCTCCACCCATAGATTCTTGGACAGGTACCTTTCACCACCACTCTTCCACTCCCACCAAATAGCCGCACTGCCACTGTCAATCTCCTCTTCCTTTCTAAATTCTCCATTCTTCCTCGTCTAATCTCCTATAAACACCACTAACTACCACATAAAAGGGAGGAAAGAATGGTACACAACCATACATTCGAAAAAAGGTCTCTAGAAGAAGAAAGGCCCAAAGAGTAGCTGGATGACGCGTATTTTCTGAGTTTCGACTTTGATATTCTTTTTTTCCTTCCAACATCATGTGAAGTTGTAATATTTTATCTAACAATGAATCCTATTTAATCAATATTGAGTCTCACATCCCTTCTTTTCTGATGTTTCTGTCGTCATTAATTCTGTCACAATTCAAAGTGCTTTTCATTTTATAGAGAAAAGATACAATAGAAGGCTTGTTCAAAATAAGATTTCCTGAAATAATTTGTTAATATAATATTTAAATGCTATTTTACTTGCTTTTTACATATAATAATTTTAAAATAAGATAAATTACACACATCAGATAATGAGAAGAGAAGTCTTACATAAATATGAGTATTTTGATTTAAAGGTGATATCTCACATTTGCATAGGTATTCCGTTTCAAATATCTTAATCTTAAAAATAAAACAACCCAGGAGAAAAGCATTGGCTACCCTATAATATTGAACTCCTAGTGAAGAGGATAGATGTCCCCTAGCCAAGCGACAACGACCAATGGTATTCTCTGCTACTAGCTCAACCAAGTTTTGAACTAGCATATTTCTCCCTTTGGCTACAATATCCAAACTCATCTCCAATTCACTTCCAACACTCAAATCAACTACCACATTAACATTCAAACATCATAAAGGTGAGTGTAATAACGCATGGACCGTTAACAGTTTTATTTTTCTTTTCTTTTTTTTAAAAAAAGCGGAGGGGAATTTTGGTTTGTTGGGGGGGTCTAAACCTCATCAACAAGGTAAAGTTCATATAACCAACTAACTGGACTACTAAGATTCCTCATACTTACAGTTGCAGCCATGTTAAAGTTTGTCGTAAAGCTTGTCTTAGAATCACAACTTGAACTAGGAGGGGAATGATAAGAGCCATATAAAGGTGAGTTCAGAAATGCAGCCGCAGCAGCTGAGGGGCCTTTTGGGTTAAAGCCCAAGAAGATAAAACGTGAGATCCTAAATAATAATTTGGCGGCTGATCACAGACAAGTAGAGGTGGGTGAGTGTAACAACCCATGGAATGCTGACGGTGGAAATCAGAAGAGGTATATGTATGAAATGTGCCTTAGGCAGATCTCACATTCTAATGAGAGAAAAGTTAGGAGCTATATTATGGTGAATTCAGATATCCAACTGTTGAAGCGCCTTTTGACATAAAGCCCAAGTGAGCAAAACCATGAGGTCCCAAGGTTGGGAAAGCACGGACAATACCTTGCCAGTTGGGGTTGAGCAGTTACAATTAGCATGCATTGCACCAAATGAAACATCAGATCCCACAATGACTCGCAATATTCAGAGGAAACTGGCTGAGCAACACGGAACGAAACAAAACTACAATAACACAACTAAACACTATTCCTCTGCACCAAAATCAAAGCCAATCATCTCTATTTTCATGCTTGAAGTTGAAACTGGCTGAGCAACACGGAACGAAACAAAACTACAATAACACAACTAAACACTATTCCTCTGCACCAAAATCAAAGCCAATCATCTCTATTTTCATGCTTGAAGTTGAAATCCCCATCCCCTGGGATCGAATCTCACCGCCACCCACTATTAAAAAGAATTTCCATGTGCTTGGCCCATGAAAAAGAATCAAGCCCGCACATGAGGGGGCGTGTTGAGAAAGCAATTAAATAAATAGAGTGTACCCCATCTAACAGCTTAAGCTTTTAGATGAGATGGTCACACACTTCACCAGAATCATCAAGTAAAAAACAAGTCATTAGATGAGATGGCCGCACACTTCAACAAAATCATCTAAGTAAAAAACAAGCAAAGAGCTTCGTAAGTAATAGCCAAGTCATTTGTACCAGCAGTGAGCAGAGCGGGGGAAGAACCTCAGAAACCAAGTCCATTAATATATCAGAAAGTTAGGATCGAGCAAATTTTAGAATATTGGCAAGCACTTCAAAATTTGCTTGCTGTAATTCTTAGCAGGAAACAGGGCTGGCAAATGAAAGGGTTTTACCTGGCATTTGAGGGTAATCATGTCTATAGACTATCCAAGTAAAGTTTATTACAGTGTCACCCACCAACATGTTTCTTCTATAGGGCAAGTCTTTACATGTGAATTGAGTTGAACATAATGTATTGATTCATCGTGAAAACATAACAGATCAAACATAAAATGGAAATCTAGCTGTAATTTCATGCAGGAATATACTAGAATGAAACGGGTCAGTAACTTACCTATGATACAAGTAGAAGAAAGCTATTGACTGATCCAAATATGCACACTCAGTTGTTGTCTTCATGTGCAGCTCACTCAAACTCCAACCATCTTGTGGATTCCTTTTCTTAGTTGTTTTATCAACTTTACAAACACAACCCATCTGGAGAATAGCATTGTACTCCAATGGAACCTTTGTTTCATATATCCCCTGATTGAATAATCTCATAAGCCATGTTGCAACATTTATAGGCAGATATCCAATGTTCAACCAGAAGAGTAAGAGTTAAAAGAGATGCATACTTTTTCAGTAAAAGCAGGAGATCACAAACATGCAGTCTAGAACTTTGAAGCATAAAAATCTAATATATATGTATATATATTATATACACACACACATACACACACTTTTCAGTGACTGAAAACTGAAGTGCATAGGAAAGCATCAATATTAGCAAACCCCACCAAGTGCTTTATGACAAAATCTCAAGCTACAGATGTTGAGTTATTGAAAATAGAATGGCAAAATAAATATCAAGAACAGGAAATTCGAGAAGAGTCCAACAGAGTTATATGTACGTGCAATTGGAGAATTAAAACGATCATTAACAGTACACTTTTTATAGGCCATTTTTAACAGTACACTTGTCATACAAATAATCAAATTTTAAAAGATAACGGAAAGAAGAACACTTGACAGATCATGTAGATGAACTTGACATCGAAAGTAAAATCCTATTTACATTTGTAATTGCCATGTATAAGTGAAGCACACGCAAGCAAGCATGTTCAGGTTTATGAATAACACAGAATTTTCAGCAAAAGGAATACTAACCTCCACTTCTGGATCAGCAAGATGAGCTGCTAGCTTTTTGCTCTCCGACTTGAATTGATCCTCATCAATAATGACCTAGTAAAAAGAAGCAAAAGTGCAATGAGGGAACTTAGAAACTTTCCAGCCGAGCATATCAAAATAGGATCAGAACTGATAATGATCAATGTACCTCAATTAGATTGTAGCTATGACGTCCATGAGGAAGAATCTTGTTGACACGTCTTCCAGGAAATTCCTCTGTTATAGGAGCTTTAGAGTTGAGATAAAACACTCTGGGGACTGTTATAGAGATTTTATGCATGACTCCTTCCACAACTACCCATGCAAAAAATTGGCCATGCTGTGAAGATGGTTCAAGCTGAACAATCTGGAGGAAAGGTGGATGACATAAGCACCGGAAAAAATGGATTCAGCAGAATGTTCAGTAAAAGCATATGAGCAACATCACCTGCCAGTGACTTCGTGTGAGAGCTAATTCATGTCGCTCAAAGTATGAATTAACCCCAATTCTACCCTGGCTTTTGCGGTTTGCTATGCGATGAGACAACTCAGTACCATCATTAATATGGTTTACTGTCCCTGAGGTGTCCAACCTAACAAACACCAAGCACATCATCATGAGAACAAACAATGATGCACCACAGGTAGTTTAACCGAAAAAAAAAAAGTGAAGTCTTTGGATTTGAATATGCATTATGTAAGTCTGATTTATTTGTTGCCGTTGAATTTAAGTAGTTGAATATTAATTACACTTGATCTTAGCCAAAAGGCCGAGAAAGGCGTAGTAGGAGAATATTTATCAAGGTCCAAGACAACAATAATTTTATTTTTTGATAAAGTCAGGGTACAAGACAACAATAATGAAAGTTATACAGTAACGCGGTATTCCTTATTGTTTGGAGGTGAGGTAGCTGCAGTGGGTGTAAGGGGTAAAAAATGTGAGGTCCTCAATGATGTAGGTAAGAGTTTCCTCCACCTATAAATGGAGGTCCTTCTTCCTTCATTTGTATACCCAAGTCATTAACAGAGAAGATTTCTTTTTTCATGCTCTATTCCTATGGTATATTCTCATATAACAGAGCACTATGAAGAACTAAATCATATCTCTCCGCAATTAACAGGGACTAGGTCAAAAAAATTCTTTGACCTACTCTTTCAAGTGCCTGTTGAATTATTTCTACTCCATTTTGTTTTTCGGTGACTATTGGACCTCTGTCACCACATCTTTCTAGTGACTATTTATTATCTCAACTACTGTTCACTATTCTGGTTATTATTTTGAGCACTATCAAGGTGAACATTATACTGCAGAAAATGTAAAATTGCTTGGGCAATTGCATCTACTTTCTATCTTATTTTTTGAGAAAGATAACAAATTGTATTCATCATCCACCAAGAGTTTTCCATCTGCAGCAAATTAATTGTCGGGAAGAAAAGGTTGGTAAATTTAATTTTTTAATTCAAAATATCAAATCTTCCATTGTGTCTAAAATTCTTCTTCAGTTTGAAACAATCAAGTATAGACTTCTTGGTCAATTCAAGTTAGGCCTGATACTTCTTGCTCTACATGTTACCTTACCTTTTTTTTTTTTTTTTGATAGGTAATGATAAGATTTTTTATAAATGAAGTAAAGGCACAAAGATAGTGCATTCATAATTTACAAGATGCTCAAAGCCTCCACCAAATCTAACAAAGAGTCTACGTCATTAGCAAAGGCCATGTTGCACCAAAAAGCTAGCAAAGAAATACATCTAGTCTTAAGGCTGTGTATGTTACTATGTTTGCCTTCAAAAATCCTATTGTTCCTTTCCGTCCAAATCATCCACCATATGACCATAGGGATAATGTTCCAAAGCTTATGAGCCTTCTTGTTAAGACCATCTCTTCTCCAACTGTGCAAAAAATCAAGAATGGAGAGAGGCATTGTCCAAGACAATCCAAAATGGCAAAAAACATTCTCAAAATCTGATATGAGAATTTACAATGCAAGAAAAGGTGACCTTACCTCTGATCTGCACCTTTCTCTTTCTTTTTCTTTTCTTTTTTTTGCAATCTTCACTAGGCGGGGTTCCTACTGAGTATTTTTTATTAATAAAATAAATAAACACCTCAAAGAGGAAAGTACAAGTAAGGAGGGCCAACCTTTACCTTACAAATCCTATTGAGGGATTTGCACATTCAATAAGAGATTCAGGTGCGCTCACATGACTTGCCTTTCACGATTTTTTCCACTTACACAATTCTCACTCTGATTATTCTTGCTGGATCGTCACCTCTGATTGCATGAAAAGGTTTAAGTACTCTTTTTTTAATAACCAGGAAAGTTTGAAGGTCAGTGGGGCACGGTTCGAAACTCGGTGGATAAAGGACCATTCCATCTACTCCTCTTCACCTAAATGCCTGGCTTTCGTCTGTGGCAGGGTTTGTTGTGACATGCGCCGAACTCACACATCACAAGTTGCTCTTACGACTAAATTAAAGCCTAGGCGCCGAAAAGGTTTACGTATTCTTCTGACACCTCACCGCTGCAGTTGGTGTAACATGTTCCTAAACTTCACATTGCTATCTGTTAGCAAATCACAAGAGATTCATAAGGTAACCAAATTCTACCCTTCTCACCTTGAGTTCTAGGATGCAACTTTGGAGAGATAAATGCTACACAGACTTACCAACTCTACTAATTGGATATTGATGTATCTTCGGAATGGAGAAAGTCGAACTTCCAGAAGTATTTTCTCTAGATAAAGATGAAATTATGTTTCGGCATTGTAGGGTTGGCCACTATAATTTCTTCTACTAGTAATTCGAACTTTCAATCGATCATTCTGTTACTTGTCAAACACCTTTATTTTTTCAAACACAGTTAATCCACTCATCATTCTTTATCTTACAAACAATCCCAACGTTGTCTATAACCAAACAATCCATTTTTCCAGCTCCAGAGCTTGGTGGATAATAGGCTCATCCCTCTAACCTTCTCCACTTAAATACCAATCTTGGTGTTGGGACCAATCCCCCTAACATGCGTATAGCACATTTTTTGTTGTACTGCATTTACTGTTGAACCAACACCCTGGAGGCATCTTAACTTTTTCTAATCCATAGTGACATTTAGAGAACTCCTAAAGTAAAAAACAAAAGATGTTAATCATTTTCCTACAGATGACCATACTAGTGTTGTCGTACACTTGTAGAAAGAAAATTTTGGCGCATGCAAAATCTTCCCAAACTTTTTTAACATGACTGAGACACGGTTCCAGCAGAAAGATCAGAATCTACGAATAGATAATGGAAAAGTATATGCACGTTCCAACTTAAATTTACTGTTGTGCCAAAAGGAGTTGTGCATCATACCACTTCTGCTAGCATACCTCAACAAAATGGAGGGGCAGAAACATGGACATCTTTTGTAAGTAACAAGAACTCTTGCGTCCACTACAGGGTTCCTAAGCATTTCTAGGAAGAAGCAATCACAACTACTTATTTGATCAATAGAACGCCTTCAAATACATGTCGAATTGTCAATCCAAAACATCATTTAGCATGCTTTTAGAATTTTATCTTTGAAGGAGAATTCTGTGGAGTGTGGAATGTCTCTTCTCCTAAGAATTGTGTACGTAGCCGTTGTCCTAACTCATGAATATCATCCTAGTAAATTCAATTCTAGAATTTGTGAGTACATATTCCTTGTCATCACCTACTCGAAATGGACATAAAAGTTGTGATCCCGCGCAAATAAGATTAGTACCAATGTAATCCTTTCTTGAAATTGACCTCTTTAAAATACTGTTCTTTAGATAGAGAACTATAAACATTGAAGAGACATTCTGGAAGACTACCTCCACACATCATAAATACCAACTCAAAAATGAGCATGTTCATTTACTTTGTCCATTCACCTATACCGTCTACAGAACCTACACTATAAGTAAGCTTATGGTATGCTTACCATAAATTCTTACCCTATAGAAAGAGCTATAGAGCCTGAAACTGAAAATCCATGCAGGGGAAGAAATATAATCAAAATAAATCAAAGAGCTGCAAGTCTATACAAGACATACAAGAAAGCAATACTGAAAAGCTATAGAGTCTTGCTTCTATCTGAAGGCATCAGGTTATGTAGATCTCTGATTAGGTCCTAAACCTTGCACCCAAGATCCATAATGATATCTATGCTACCTAGTATTGTCATAAAATCAGCCAATATGTACGTACTTCTTGATCATAGATGTAGTCAAAGCACCCAAGGTAAGTTGACCAAATCTGGTGTGGACCCACACCAACACCCAAATTGTGTGGGATCGACATGGGTGCGGCAGGGGTTTTTGAAGAGTCCAAGACATAGGATAGTGCTTCTCCGATTAGCGAAAATGTTTGACCTGTATAGGCAGACTTAGAGAAGGATGCGAGCTTCCAGTAAAAAGAAAGTCGCGAGAAGGTCACTGGGAGTAGGCTCACGCATCGTGCATGAGCTTCACTAGCCGAAAATTCACACTATTTGGAATTGTGTGTGGCTGTGGGAGGCTGTCGGCAGTGGTTTAATTCCTATTGTCTTGGTCGCATGGTTCTTCTGGTCTCAGATATGGTGTCATTGGTCGAAAAAACTTGCCTTTTCTTGTCACCTCACACTCCAACGGCTAGCTCTGACTCATGTTACTACAGTAGTCCCACTTCCAGTTCTCTCTAAAATTCGTCAAATGCATACGAAAAAATATAAACAAATTAATAAAATGCTGGTAGCAAAAATATGCTTTGACCCTAAGTGACTGCTTCCAATGGTAGGTCTAAAGCGGGCACTAGACAATGTGAAGAGGGACGCAATGCATCTAAGTGAGCGAGAAGCAGCATATTAACTAAGACAAGAATAATAGAGATGGTGGTGGGCCAGGAAAAAGAAAGCTGGTTTTAGTTATGTATTGATGTAACAGAAAGGAAAACTCTTAGTTTAACTAATAACCAAAGTGAGTTACTTTTTACTTAGTTAAGTTTCCTTTGTTAGGTAGCAGTCTGCCATAAAAGTCAAATTCTATTGCCCCTGAAATGTCCTTTCTAGGCTAAGATTAGTAACCATAATTCTTGGATGCAACCTTACTTTTCATCCATGCATGGTTTGAACAACAACATGAGAATGACATTATAGAGAAAATCATCATCTTACTTTTAACATTTGATCTTTGTATATCTATATTTGCAATATGCTGCATTTTGGAAAATTATTCCTTTTTATAGAGAAAAGCATACCTTTGGCGTTTCCTTTTCTCACGAATTTCTTTCCATCTTCTCTTTTTTTGCTTTAGCCATCCGTGATAATCCATGTTCCTGTCAATATCTTCCACAGCAACAATATCCTGACCATTTTGCTGTTGACTGTCTAATTGATCACTAGTGTTTGCCGGATGATGTTCTTTGTTGACTCTGTGACGATGAACAACAGGCCTTGGACCAAAATTAGAAGATTTACCACTGTGTCCGAAGTCTTCCAAGTCTTCAATATTTTGCTGATTTTTAGAATGTTTATCAGCCACTGAATCATCAGTCAGTTTGACGAAATTTAACTTTCGTTGGCGAAATTTGTCTTCTTTTTCCCGGACCTTCTTATGCAGCCAATCAGGATGAGCCACCCTAGGAACAGGGTTTGAAACCTGAAAACTCCAGAATCATGTACTGAAAGTTACAAATTACTGCATCTTAATCCATAAAATTAGACAGCTAATATGTACCTTCTGCATTGCAGCAGGAATAGTGATAATCTTTTGGATTGCTGAACTAAGCCGTTGCTTGTAATAAGACCAATCAATAATGGATCGTATTCCAACTTCTGATGATATTTTGCACCACTTTTTGACATAGTACCTCATGATCTCTGAACAGCCAAATGTATAAGAAACTAATGCTCTTTGTGTAAGGTAAAAGATAAATTCTAGCAAATCAATGCAAATAATTACCAGCATTAGTTTCAAATATTGCAACAGGAACAGCACGTTCACTTACTGGGGTTCCCTGCATATATAAGACGATTGTAAAATTAACTAAGAAAACAGAGCACCCAAAACTATGGCAAGTGAGAAACATCATCATAGAAAATTTAAATTTTACAGGTTAGATACTCTTATCTCTTCAACACCAGTTATCTAAGAGTCAACTGCATGCATCTTGGAATTACCTTTTCAAATAGAAATGATAGGATGCTTTCAAAAGAAAACAACATGCCTTCTATAATTTCTTTCATTTTAGGATAACTGTCATATGAATAAACTCTTTATGTTCCTAGTTTTAAATTTTTCTAGATATTGAGATGCACTACTTGATGTTTGTTCTTGTGATTGATGAGATGAGATGGTGCTAGCATCATGCTGCTGAGGACTGACATGCCAATGCCTAGTTCAGCTGGCTGGCTGTGGACGGTCTGGTGTTGCACACAGATCGGTAGGGCCTATTATGAGATGATTGGTGACTGAACAGTATGGGTGCATTGGACCTCATATCAAGTGTGGAAACATCACCACCTGAGGCTACTGAATGAATTTTTCGATGAAAAGAAAATGGGCAAGAATAGTATCACAACATCCAGTTTGTGAATGATGCACTATGGAGGAGCTTGATAGAAAGCTGAAGCAGGTCTTCAGGCAAGTGAAGTAGCAAAAATGGCATGTCAATAAGCTCAAGAAACCAAGCATGTTGGTGGAGAAATCTACTCTTGTAGCAGAGTTATGCTTTTGGAACAACATTGTATGTCAACTATTCACAAAACAATATAGAGCCCAGTAACTTTGGCCCTTAGTAAGACGTCCGAAGTTATGACAAACTAGTGCGGCTTTAGATAATAATGATTGCAGTAAATGGGAGTCAATCCAATCATGATGTCAAAGGAAGAAACGTGAAAATTTTATATATCTATATCGAAAGAATCAAAGACCGGCTATCACTATCAGTGTCCAGCGGAACACCTAAAGAGCAAGAACCTTTTAGGGTATCAGATGGGGCATATCATAGCATATTTCCCGGCCAAGACGGAGGTCGGGGATTACAAGTTTCTCAGAACTGACCACAATGTGTCCGAAAGAACTATTTCAGAAGTTAGAGACATATTAACAGGACTTCATCCAAATGAGCTAAGAACAATGCAGCTAAGAGCAAAACATTCCATCTTTGTTAAAAAGCATTCCCAAGCAGCCGTTTCTGGTTTTACTCAACTTCCAGACCAACTACATGGATGTGTTTCCATTTCCCTTCATGGTATTATGGTCAATGTAAAGGGAAAACTCGTAAAACAGCCGGTCAAAGGCAACCCCTAAATTTTGAATAGCCCTAACTTTTGTAGGCACCTATTAAAAAAACCTAGCAGCTGGATCAGCCACCCTGCCTCCTTCTTTGCCTGCTCTTCTTCTTCTTCTCCCTCTTCACCCTCCGACTTCTCCTTCTTCTTTTTCACTCACAGATCCGAAAAGCTTTTTTGTTTCATCTTCTTCTTTTTTACTCACAGATCTGAAAATTTTTGCTTTCTTGTTGTATCATAAATGCATACACGGAGTTGGGTATGCATTTATTTGTATACCTAAGTATATTTGTGTATGTAACTATGTATACACATATTCAGATGAAAATCGATGTACACACAATGTGTACAAGATGTATACTCAGCGTATTTCAAGATACATAGATTATACACTCCAACTATCCACCGGATGTATGATAATATTCAATATATACTCACCAAGTATACACAGATTATACATGGTATACTCTAAAAAATCAGAGAGTCCATCAAGTATACATCCAAACTAACATAAAATGAAGAAAACAAGAATAAGTAGAAGAAACTCCATGGCAGATCTGAAAATGGTGCAAAGTTTGAAAGAAAGAGAGATGAAAGGGAAAAAAAAAGGAAAAAGGGAAAGGCGTCACACTGCCGGAGAAGAAGAGTAAGGGGATTGGAGATAGGAATTCCCCTGGAAAATTGGCGGAGAACCACATGTGGTGGTCGGCGGTGACGTCACCAGTAAAGGAGAAATGGCAGCGGCTACAAAAAGATAGGTAGCTGAGCCGGCCGTTCAGATCTGGTAATTTAAAAAAAAAAAAAAAAAAAAGGTTGAAAAAATATATATGGGCTGCCAATTAGCTATTCCCTAATATTATCCCTAAGGTAAAATCCAACACAAACATATATTCATGACAAATCTTCACTACTTGATTTCATAATTGATAAGGAAACACAAGTTAGTAACTTTGAATACAAGAGGGGAACTACCAAACCAAGCTGAAAACGATATACCTTTGGCTCACATGCAACAATATACTGACAACGCAATCCTTTATCTTTGACCATTGCATCGCCCAGAAAATCAGCAAGACGCTTTGCAGTGGTTACTGCACAAGATTTTTGCTCACCATAATCGGCAAGAGACTTGCTCATTGTGCTTGATTCGGATATATAATCAAGCAACTCACTGTCTGCAATATCTTTGCCTTGATTCTGGAGAAACAGTAGACTTGTCACAGCAACAATCATAAATTTTGACAAATGCCACCATGATCTCATTTGCATAATAAGTTGCAATTATACATAGCATGATTGAAATAAGAACATCACAGCAGTTCGCTCAGATAATCCTCACTTACATCAAGCAGGTCAAGCCACCGATCTGCCACTGAAGCAACAGCTGAATAGCACTCATCTAAGGTTGATCCATCAAGGAACCTACCAAAAAGCTCAGCCTGCAAATATATTTTCCAAGAATCAATTTTGAGACAGCATAAAAACTCAATGAAACGGATAGAAGCATCTGTTTCTATTATCAGAGTGGAAAATTCCTTGTTTCTTCATCTGCCAAAAGTACTAGATTACATTTACAATTATGTGAAGAGTAGATAAAACAACTAACCACCAAAACTTTCCGTTGATCAGACTGTTAAGATTGGGTGAATGGTAGTAGCATTATTAATCAAATTATGCTAAGTGATGGAATACAAAAGAGAATTGCACAGGATTAGAGCTGTATAAAAGGCTCTTCAAGATTCAATTAGCTGTTTAAAGGCATAAGCGTGACTACAACTCTCACGCAGTACAGTAAGGTACAATCAAGTAGAAAAACACAAACTGCTAACCAGTACATAAAACACGAGCTGGATATAATGGCAGGAGTAGCAATTTTTTTTTGTTTCAGAATAAACTGAGCAATAGTAATCCTGAAACGGCATTAACTTCCTCCAATGAAGCAAGGATCTCTATAGATGACAGAAACTTTCAATTTTCGAGATGCATACCATGTCAACCTTCCATTAGAAACCCAAAAACAAATGGGAGAACAGAGGCGCCCTCCACGTCAGGCTCTCCCAAAAGGACCCAAACCCTCCTAAATATTATGCACTGGGTTTTTCTATATCAGCCAGTAAAACCATCTAATACCAAGCAATGGGAAGACCAATGCCTAAGCATATTAACCAACAAGGTGATGAGACAGAATACATGATTTTAGATGTAAACAACTTGCAGATATGAAATTCTTAGTACAATAGAAACAATGCATCTTATATTCCCCTGATAAAATAACTCAGATCCTAATTAAGTCAAACTAGTTTTTCTAATTACTCTTCTTCTCAACATCTAAATTCACGGCAATGCTAACTTGGTATAACCAATGACTTCGATATAAGAAATCAGGAATTGAAGTCCTTTTTTCTTCCTAAATTTGTGTCAGGAAAAGAATAACCCAGTAAAAGATGTCGCAATTTTTGTCATAACACATTAAGACAGCTATGGAAAGAAATGCATCAGGAGTACACATTAAATCTACTGGTAGCTGATATAGACCAGGGTCAAGAAGTTTAATATGAACTACTTCAAATTAAGACTACCATATGTTACCCGTACAAATGTGTTGGTAAGTCATTTCGGAAAACAGTATACTGGTATGAGGTTCCGTAAATTAGCGAGTTGAATTACCTAGATATTTGTCTCATCAACTGTTATGCTCAAGAGTAACTGAGGAATAAAAGTCACAACCTAATAATTTCCATATTACGACTCCATTTCAAAAACACCTAACATTGATTTTGACCCATTTTGAATCTTAAAGTTCCTCTGAATTTCAGAAAGGAAAAATTGAACTACACTTTAGATGAGGTTCTTCAAGATATACGGGTGGTATCATTTAAAGAACGGAAAAGGGTCAAAAATACCCTTAACCTATTAGAAAGGGTTTTAAAATACTCTTCGTTAATCTTTAGGGCCAGATATACCCCTGCCGTTAACCTTTAGGCCCAAATATACCCTCAACGTTTTATTTAGGCTCAAAAATACCCTATAAACTAACGGACTTTTAAAAAAAGAAAAAATAATTAAAAAATAAAATAGTAGGGGATATATTTTGCCCATAACATTAACAAAGGACATTTCAAAACTATTACCAATAGTTCAGGACAAGTTTTGGTCCTTTTCCGTTTAAAATTTATAGGTAGATTCAAAAAATTAGCTATTGATTTATTATCTGTTTAAAATAATCTTTTGATAAAAGGTATTTACATCTCACCAATATATATACACAATATAAAATAAAATGAGAGTACAACTTAAACAATAACATACACAATATAATCCCACAAGTGGGATCTCGTGAAAGATGTATGCAGACCTTACCCCCACCAAAGTGGAAAGACCGTTTTCGATGGACCCTCGACTAAAATAAATAAATAGAAGCATATTTGGAATAATAAAGTACAACTTAAACACATATATATTATAATATCCAGAAATCATAAATAAAAAAAAATATATTAAATACATATACTATTGAAAAATCATCAATTGATTTTTATGATAGGTAGATATTGCATACATTACATATGCACTTAGTTGTACTCTCTATATTATTTTACATTTCTATATATATCTGTGAGTAGTAAATACCTTTTGTCAAAAATTTATTTTAAACAAATGATAAGTTAAGAGCTAATTTTTAAAATTTACCTATAATTTTTAAACTGAAAAGGGCCAAAACTTCTCTTTATCTACTGGCAATGGGTTTGAAATGCGCTTCTTTAACATTACGGGCAAGAAATATCCCCTACTATTTTATTTTCTTAATTATTATAAAAAAAATTTAAAAGTCCGTTAGTTTTAAAGTTAATTTTGAGCCTAAATAAAACGTTGAGGGTATATTTGGACCTAAAGGTTAACGGCAGGGGTATATCTGGCCCTAAACGTTAACGAAGAGTATTTTTAAACCCTTTTTATTAGGTTAAGGGTATTTTTGACCCTTTTCCGTTTAAAGAAGCCTACTTGAAGTGTTCCGCATCTTAAAATAAGGAGCAAACTGATGTCTACACATCACTCCGCGCACTGAAATAATTAATATTGTCTAGATGAACAGATCTATTTAGATCCTAACATAGTGAGGGCCGTGCCATAACAACAAAAGAAAATGACATCTATGCTGAATGAGGAAATGACTGGAACCAGCAACTTAAACAACATGAAGGCCAGATATTGGTAAAACTTTTTTACAGCAATTGGTGACAAGATAATGGACACAGAGTAACTGGAGGAAATGATTTCAGAATGTTAGAGAAAAAGAAAAATCTTTTACTTGAAAAAAAAAGAATAAGGTGCATAATCAACAAGCGAAGCGAGTACCTGGAAAACTTTGATGAGCTTTAGCTCACCTCTACGTTTAATCTCAAAACCTTTAAGCTCAGCAAGCGTACCATCATCATTGAAAACTGCATAACGCTTCTTAATTAAAATTCCTTCTTCCTTGGAAGCAGGAAGAATCATTGCCTACTTGCAGAAAAAAAAAATTAGAAGGATGATCAGCATAATTATCATCCTTATTAAACAACAGAGAGTTCCAAAAAGGGATGACAAAATGAACACTGAAGTTTGCTTAAAGATAAGTGCTAGGTTTTGTGCATCACCTTATATGGTCCATCCACTTCAAACTCAATCGAGCATTCACTGTGTGTTGTATACGTCTTATTGACGGGATCCTTGAGAGTCTGAAAATGGAAGAACAAGAACAAAAAAGTTACTCTTATGCAGTGGAAAACAATGTTTCTAGCTTTTTAAGGTTGCAACAGAAGTAATAACAGTCATGCAAAAACCATCTGAAAGTAAAACAAGCAGAGTACAAGACGAGTGTCCCCTCCAACCTGATACTGATCATTGGTGTTGTTCCTTGCCACATCAACATTCAGCATAACACAAGGATAGGAGATTGTCAGCTTCTTCTTTGGATCTCTGAAATAGATATCCATGATCATCATGATATCCAGCATAACAGCACAAAAGAATATCCTTCTTAGTATAAAGGACAAAAACCCTTATATAACAGAAATCATCTCAGAAAATAAATATATACGCACAGATTACAAGGATAGACGAAAGGGCGACAATGACACTTAAGAAACAAGGCATCGTAAGAACTAAATCATACTTTGTCTTGAAGCTATAATTCTCAGGGAAAGAGCCTGGCAATGCACACCAGATACCATCTGTGTCTAATTCGAGGGGTTTCCCAATTTTCTCAACCAATAATCGAGCATTCTGAATGATTTTTGCACCAGTATATGTGACAACTCCAGCCATCTCCATTGAGTACCACCTTGCACCCCTGCAGAAGGGAAAAAGGGCTCTGTAGTAACATCGCCTGAAGACATATATTGCTACATACAACATTACAGGACAGTGTGCTGGGTAACAGTGAGAGCAAATAAACATACTTGCGCATGACATAACCATAAAAGGAGTTTAAAATGCATTTATGAGCCAGCTGCAATGAATCGTACAGAACTACCATGTCCTGTGAAAATCAATGAAAATGTAGATAGATTAGAGACACATATAACAATCTTTCCACTTACCAAAGCCGGACCGACTTCAAATAGTAGAAAAGACACACAAAAATACACCTGTGCTTCTTGAATCTTTATGGAATTTCCACTAGCCTTTGCTTCAGACAGCTTACCCTTCCAAACTTTATTGAGCCCTTTGTATTCGTACCTCCTATCTCGGAAGCTTTTAATAGAAAGAAAATAAGTCATTTTAGAAAACTTGGGGACAGCTGAAAAGTTCCAAACTACTACTGTTTACATAGTACAGCAATTCAAAATACTAAAGAATGTACATAAGCTGGTCTTACCTACGTACAGTGTCAACATAAAAAGGATTTTCTCGCATGCAAATCCCTGCCTCTCGAACTTCTGTGACCGGCTTTTCAAGAACTCTTTTATATGCCTAAAAAGTAGAAAGGAAGACACCATTCACTTGTCGTGCAAAACAAAGTGAAAGGAAGATCGCATAGCAAGGTCAGCAACTTACCTTTTGACAGTACTTCTTTAAACGGTCCTTGAGCTTTAATTGTTGTTCTGCTTTAGGCAAATCAAGAAAAGACCTTGATCGTTGACCATCTCCTACTTCAACAAATTCAGACTCGAGTTGCCTCTTTATGTGGTAATAATCGCTGATGTTTGGTATAAACAAATATTCAAGTTTCAGCAGCAATCTATCTGAAGTTGCTAGTTTTATAATAGATGACTAGAAAGTATACCTTCTCTTTGCCATGTACATTTCACCACGCCAGACCCATTCAAGTGTCCGCAGACACTTCTTACCAGGACGATTAAAATCGCAAGCAGTGCATATCTCATCTGAAACTATTGATGGTGGCTGATAGAATCAAGTAATTAAAGTTAATTTTAAAAGGCCATCAAACATGAAATGCACCCTACATGCACAACAAAGAGAAACCATGCCCCTATGGTCAAGCTCCTCATCAATTAAGGGAGATGATGGGAGTAACATTCAGTATGTGCCAGCTGTTCAGCACATCATGTTTTGAATGCCAATTGGGTGCCAGAATAAAAGATCCACATGAAGCTTATTGCAAGCATCTAAAAATAATTTCCACACACTAGAAGATGACGTAACACGAGATATAATACAAAATACATGTCATTGCGAGCCCATTGAAATGACATAATATAAAATATATTGATTATACTCGTAAAAGCGAAACATATTTTATCGATAAATGGCCACACACTAGAAGAAACCCATAATCTGCAGTAAAGTCAACCAATATCCAGAGCATGGTTTCCAGGTCAATGCATAAACCTGATTTTGAAGGTAAAGAAGTTGAAGAATTAGAAAGGTCATTCTAATCCACCCCAAATGTTCTGTTTTTGTGTTAAGTCTGCCCTCAAGAATCTACTATTTAATTGATTCCCAAACTTCTACCTTCTCTCTTGGAGATTTGTTAGAAAGGTTAAGTTGTATATAGTTAGGATTGTCATTCCTGTCCCACACGGGAAAATATATGTAGTGTATGATAGTTATAAGTTGGGCTCCTTGTAAACACTATTCATTATTATTCATTATTGATAAATAATATTTCTCACAGTAAATCACATGGTATCAGAGCGTCGGTGAAAATATAGTCACTAAGCAAATTCCGGTGACTTTAAAGGGCTGCCGACATTGGATTATTTCTCCGGTGGTGTTGTGCAAAATCCAATACCACCAAACGATTCGTCTCTCTGTTCCGACCAGACCCCACTAAATTTCTCCGGTAGCTGTCTTCTCACGCGCCCACACGCGCCACCAGAAGCTAGGGTTCCGGTGGCGAGTGAGACCCACGCGCCGGCGCGTGGAGCCTTTTTCGGTAGTTCTTATTTTAGACTGATTTTTTTTTCCCTGTGCTCGTCTGTGAATTCCGACCAGACCCATCCACTTTTTACGGGATTCCGACTACTTTTCGGCAACAGGGCTCTTTTCCGATAGACTACTGTACTGTGTGATTTTTCTGCTAGTTTTTGGCTGATTTGGTGACTGTTCCAGCAAGTCTTCAACATTATTTGGTGATTATTTGCTACTCCCTCTGTCCCAATTTATGTGTCACACTTTCCTTTTTGGTCTGTCCCAAAAAGAATGTCACATTTCCTTATTTGTCAACTATTTAATGCACTATCCCTATTTTACCCCTATTGGGTCCTACTTACTTTAAAAGCCACAAACAACTTTTTGATTACTACAATCTTCTCTCTCTTACTTTTTCAAGGGTAAATTTGAACATTTACAAAGTCAACTTCTATTTCTTAAACTCCGTGCCAAGTCAAACACCGCCACATAAATTGGGACAGAGGGAGTAATTTTTTGTTAAAAATCTTTTCTATACAACCATGTCTCTCTGATTTGATGCTTTTGGTCCCAAAAACTCTGGAATTGGAAATTCAAGTCTTTTGATTACTTCTGAATCACTTCTTGGAAGTTCAAACTATTTAGCTTGGGCTTCGTCTGTTGAATTATGGTGTAAAGGTCAAGGTGTTCAAAATCACTTATTCAAGAAAACTAGTGATGGTGATGATAAGGCTAAGGCACAATGGGATAAGGTTGATGCTCAGTTGTGCAGTATTTTATGGCGATCTATTGATTCTAAGTTAATGCCTCTATTTCGTCCATTTCAGACATATTATTCGGTTTGGAAAAAGGCTCGCACCCTATATACTAATGACATATCTCGTTACTATGATATGATCTCTCGGCTGACTAATTTGAAGAAACAAGAACTGGATATGTCAACTTACTTAGGACATGTACAAGTAGTCATGGAAGAATTTGAGAAGCTGATGCCTGTCACCGCTAGTGTGGACAAACAACAGGAGCAACGACAGAAGATGTTTCTTGTTCTTACACTAGCTGGACTTCCTAAGTGACCTTGATTCAGTGCGCGACCAGATTTTGGCTAGTCCTACGGTTCCTACAGTAGATGATCTATTCTCTCGTTTGCTTCGACTTGCTGCGCCACCTAATCATATAATGGTTCCATCACCGACTGATTCTTCTGTTCTAGCTTCACAGACTCGGCAGAACCGGCCACCTCAGACAATAGGGAATCGACCATCTAATAATATGGGAAATCGAGGTGGAGGTTCTACTAGGAATCGAGGTGGAGGTCGTTCTGGGAGAGTTCGACCCAAGTGAAGTTACTGTGACAAGATTGGACACATCCGTGAGTCATGCTATACTTTACGTGATGATACTTTACGTGACCAGAATGCTCATGTTGCTCAGACGGATAGTAATCAGGGTGTTAAGTTATCTGAGGAGGGATATAATGAATTTCTTCAGTATCAAGCAAGTTAGCAAACATCATCTCAAATAACTTCTGTCGCTCAAACTGGTAATCAGATTGCTTGTGTCTCACAGTCTAGTACTCTTGGACCATGGGTCATTGACTCAGGTGCTTCGAACCATATTCTGGTAATAAGTTTCTTTTATCTAATATTGTTTATTCACAATCCCTTCCCACTGTCACATTAGCGAATGGTTCACAAGCAAAAGCCATAGGAGTTAGACAAGCTAGTCCCTATCCTTTTTAACTCTAAATTCTGTTCTTTATGTCCCTGGTTGCCCCTTTAATCTTCTATCTGTCAGTCGCTTATCTCGTACCCTTAATTGTTCCATAACATTTTTTAATGATGTTGTTGTTATACAGGACCGCAGTACGGGACGGATGATTGGCGCAGGGCGTGAATCACAAGGCCTTTATTATTTTACCTCTCCTAACTCCTCTACAGCGTGTCCAGTTACAAATCCTCCAGAGTTACTTCACAGTCGTTTGGGACATCCAAGTTTATTCGAGCTTCAGAAGATGGTGCCTAGTCTATCTAGTTTATCCACATTAGATTGTGAGTCGTGTCAACTAGGGAAACATACTCACTCCACTTTTTTGCGTCGCACTGAGAGTCGTGCAGAGTCTATTTTTTCTTTAGTCCATTCTGATATTTAGGGTCTTAGTAGAGTCAGTTCAACATTGGGTTTTCGTTACTTTGTTAGTTTCATAGATGATTATTCAAGATGTACTTGGATTTTCTTAATGAAAGATCGTTCAGAATTATTTTCTATATTCTAAAACTTTTGTGCTGAAATAAAAAATCAATTTGGCATTTCTATTCGCACTTTTCACAGTGATAATGCTTTAGAATACTTATCTTCGCAGTTTAAGCAGTTTCTGACTTCTCAGGGCATTGTTCATCAAACCTCTTGTTCATATACTCCTCAGCAAAATGGGGTAGCGGAGAGAAAGAATAGGCATCTCATTGAGACTGCTCGCACTCTACTCATTCAGTCTCATGTTCCACTACGCTTTTGGGGCGATGCAGCTCTCACATCTTGTTATTTGATTAATCGGATGCCCTCGTCTTCCATCCAGAATCAGGTACCACACTCTGTATTGTTTCCTGAGTCACCTTTGTACTCTCTTCCCCCACGTGTTTAGGAGCACGTGTTTCATCCATAACTTTGCTCCTGAGAAAGATAAATTAGCTCCCCATGCTCTCAAGTGTGTCTTTCTTGGTTATTCTCGAGTTCAAAAAGGATATCGTTGCTACTCACCTGATCGTCGATATCTTATGTCAGCAGATGTTACTTTTTTTTAGAGTCGACCTTATTTTGCACCTTCTTCTGATCATTCCAATATCTCTGAAGTCTTACCTGTGCCAACTTTTGAGGAGTCTACCATAGGTCCTCCTACTCTTGTTCCTCCTAGAGTTGCTCCTCCAGAAGTTGTTCCTACTATAGTTCATTTTCCTGCAGCTGCCACTCCTGCAGTTGTTCCTACTGTAGTTCCCCTTACTGTCGTTGCCCCTCCTGCATTTGCTCCTTCTACAGTTACTACTACTGCTCCAGAGCCACCACTTCTGACTTATCATCGTCGTCCACGTTCAGAATCAGGTCCAGATGATTCACGTCCTGCAACAAACTCTTCACCTACCGCGGACCATTCTCCTCTTAGTCTACCAATTACACTTTGAAAAGGTACGCGATCCACCGCAAATTCTAATCCTCATTATGTGGGCTTGAGCTATCATCGCATGTCATCACATCATCAGGTCTTTGTGTCTTCTTTGTCAACTATTTCTTTACCTAAGTCTACAGGTGAAGCACTCTCTCATCTTGGATGGCGACAGGCTATGATTGATGAGATGTCTGCTCTACGTGCTAGTGGTACTTGGGAGCTTGTTCCTCTTCCTCCAGGTAAACCTATTGTTGGTTGTCGATGGGTTTATGCAGTCAAAGTGGGTCCAGACGCCCAAATTGATCAACTTAAGGCCCGCCTGGTTGCAAAAGGTTATACTCAGATTTTTTGGCTTGATTACAGTGACACTTTCTCTCCGGTTGCTAAAATAGCATCAGTCTGTCTTTTTCTATCCATGGCGGTTGTCCATCATTGGCCTCTCTATCAGCTGGATATTAAGAATATTTTTCTCCATGGCGATCTTAAGGAGGAGGTTTATATGGAGCAACCACCTGATTTTGTTGCTCGGGGGGAGTCTCGTGGTCTTGTATGTCGATTGCGCTGGTCACTTTATGGCTTAAAACAGTCTCCTCGAGCATGGTTTGGTAAGTTCAGTACAATTGTTCAGAAGTTTGGCATGACTCGTAGTAAAGCTGATTACTCTGTCTTTTATCGGCATTCTGCTCCAAATCTATGCATTTATTTAGTGGTCTATGTTAATGATAACGTTATTACTGGCAATGATCATAATGGTATTATTAGATTGAAACAGCATCTCTTTAGGCACTTCCAAACTAAGGATCTAGGCAGATTGAAGTACTTTCTGGGTATTGAGGTTGCTCAATCCAAGTCAGGTATTGTTATCTCACAGAGGAAGTATGCCTTAGACATTCTTGAAGAGACAGGTATGAAGGGGTGCAGGCTCATTGATACTCTTATGGATCCGAATGATAAGCTTATGCCAGGACAGGGGGAGCCTCTTACTGATCCTGCGAGATACAGGCGGCTGGTTGGTAAGTTAAACTACCTCACAGTGACTCGTCCTAACATTTCCTTTCGTGTGAGTGTGGTAAGTCAATTTATAGACTCTCCCTGTGATAGTCACTGGGATGCAGTTATTCGCATTCTTCGGTATATAAAGTCATCCCAGGCAAGGAATTGCTCTTCGAGAGTCGAGGCCATGAACGATTTGTTGGATATACAGATGCTGATTGGGCAGGATATCCCTATGATAGACGTTCCACGTCTGGTTATTATGTTATGGTAGGAGGTAATTTGGTGTCCTGGAAAAGCAAGAAACAAAATGTGGTTATCCGATCTAGTGCAGAAAAAAAAATATCGAGCAATGGCTGTAGCTACTTGCGAACTAATTTGGATCAAACAGTTGCTCGGAGAGTTGAAGTTTGGTGAATTTAATCATATGGAACTTGTGTGTGATAATCAAGTTGCTCTTTATATTGCGTCAAATCCGATGTTTCATGAGAGGACTAAGCACATTGAGATTGACTGTCACTTTGTTAGAGAGAAGATACTCTCGGGCATATTGTTACAAGATTTGTGAAGTCATTTGATCAGCTTGCAAATATATTCACCAAGTCCCTTACTGGTCCATGTATTAATTATATTTATAACAAGCTCGGTACATATAACTTGTATGCACCGACTTGAGGGGGAATGTTAGAAAAGTTAAGTTATATATAGTTAGGATTGTCATTCCTGTCTCATACGGGAAAATATATGTAATGTATGATGTCTGATAGTTATAAATAGGGCTCCGTGTAAACACTATTCATTATTGATAAATAATATTTCTCACAGTATAATTTTATTATTAAGGTTAAGAATATTCTTTCCGAGTCTGGTGCTCGTGCAACGCCCTTAGTTAATTCCTCTTTTAACGACTACAACAACAACAACATACCAAGCACAAGTGGGGTCTGGAGAGGGTGAGATGTACGCAGATCTTACCCTTTTAACGACTACAACAACAACAACATACCAAGCACAAGTGGGGTCTGGAGAGGGTGAGATGTACGCAGATCTTACCCTCACCAAGGTGGAAAGGTTGTTTCCGAATTTCGCCATAGTAGTAGTAGTAGTAGTATTTCCCCGTAAATACGATTTCTACCTTATTTATCCTCTTTTAATGACTAAAATGTGAATTATCTGCATCCGTAGATTGTTCCCAATATCAAGTTTTATGCAGGTCCTTTTAAACAAGGTAGTGTGCAATGAGTATCCCCAGTTAGAAGAAATTAATCAGCAAAGGATGAAGGTCCTGACCTGAAAGCAGATTGCAACAAGAAAAAGTAACTGGTCTAAAGTCCATGCAAGATAAGCAGCGAACAAAACCCCACAAGTCAATCATATACTGCTAGTCCTATATTGTTCTTTCCTCACTCCCCAATTCTCGCCTGTCTATTCGAGCCGCTGTAATCTAGTTTAAAATATTCAAATTCAATGTTTCCACATCAGCATAGCTAACCGCGCCACATAGTAGTAGTCAAATATGTGTCACCCTATGCGGCACAGCATTATTTAACATAAAACAAGCACGTACACGAGGTTCCAGTTTAAAACACATTCATGCGTCAATTGTGATAAACATCATCTGTAGCAAAGTTTTTGCATCCAGACAAACCAAGATGTTCAAAAATGTATTTGACTTGTTGTTTGGTAGGTAGTGAACAAATTGGCAAAAGCTACTCCCTCTGTTCTTTTTTTCTTTTTTTTTAATGAAGTAACTAGTTCCATTAAAGGCATCAAGAAGATGCAAAAGGATAATAAAAGATAAAAAAGAAACTATACATAAAAAACTACTCCCTCTGTTCTAAATTGACTGTCAACCTCCCTTTGCGACATGTACACCTCCGAAAACAAAATTTTAACATATACCCTTTAACAGGAGCAAGATAAGTTGCAGCCTACTTTACCCTCATCTATATAACTTTTTACCATACCAATTTCCTAATATACAAAATATTAGCTTGTTGGCCCACTTGTTCATCCATTTAAAACTGAAATAGACTTCCAATTCCTCTAAAAACTAAAAAGAAGAGGCAAACGAGTTCATTCAATCTGCGAAAAGAGTATTAAAAGTGATGTAACATTCTTCAAGAAATGGCAAGACATACCTGAAGCCTATTTGTCAGTATGATATTTGGATACATTGCTGCTACATCAAGATGATATATGAGGGGACATTCTTCCATTAAAGGTTTATCTCGTAATCTCATTAGCTGCAGTAGATGATTAAAATGGTCAGGGAGGAGACAGAGATTCTGCATACGTCTGAAGGGTTTCCTCAGACGCAATAAAAGGGAAAGTCTGAATAAGAGGAATACGGCAAGGAAATCAGGAACTTCCAAGATAACAAATCCCACTCACGCCAGATATGGTCATGGGTGCCCAGAGAATGCCTGTTAAATCTCTCATGTGACAGATGAATAACTCAACTCAGCCGAAGCTATTAAAAGTAGAAAAATGGAGGATGTGCTACCTTTTCCATGATGGCGTTCTTCACTTCATCATAATTTATGACAGATTCCAACTCCATCTTCCCCTCAACTCCAATGGCATACTGCAGATCTCTATCAAGGTTGTTGATCAATAGCTGGAGTGTTGAGAAACTTAATGTTAGTAACCCCAAATTATATTACCTACATCAAACTCCATCGAAATTAACAGAAAAAAGTGTGGATAGATTGCTATGTTAAATGGTTTAAAATGGTGAAAAGAAAGTAGCTAGTAGAAAGTTAGTCATAAAGTAGATTAGCATGGATTTGTCTAATCTGGAAAAAGAAAAATCTTTACAACATGGTTTACCTCATAGGCAGATGGATCAAGTTTAAAACTAGTTGGAAGGTCGGATCTGAATACACCACTTTCTAGGCATTCAACATGACCACCGATATAAGTCTCACTCTCAACGAGTTGACTACCATAAAACTTCTCTGGATCAGACTGGTGCTTGTTTGGACAGATAACATTCGCCTTATAAGCCTGCACGAATGAAAAATGCAGAGGAAAACCCAAATAAAGCAATTACCATGCAGAGGAAAAGCAGATTGCATGAGAGGGAATTTCCTTTGTCCTCTTTTCCAAGTTAAAAAGAATCCAAACACTGAAGAGGCACCAACCCTAAAACAAAACATCATAAACACGGAATTTCCAGAGAAAAAAAAAAAAACTTTTAAAGGCACATACCTGGACCATAAGAAGCATTTCACACAGAGTCCCACTTCCTTTGCGTAAGACTTCATCTGGCGGCATCGGTATTATGGTTGCAAGGGAGAAAATGAAGGGATGAACATAAGTCATATACAAGTAGTAAGTTGAAACAGCATCTGAAACAGAATATGAAGCCATCATCTGCAAAACCACTTAAACGAATATGAGTTAGGTTATCTAGATTACATTCCCTTCGTTGAATGAAATGCAAAAGACAGCAAATGCATTCCACTTCTCTAAAGGTTTCTCCTTTACCAGACTAAGCACTCACACAATAGTTAGAAATCAAAATAATAACATTTGTGCTTGCTAAGAAGAACAATTCAGCAAATCACAGTTGTTTGAGGGGAAGAAATAGTATTTTCCGGAATGGATATCAGGGGTGACAAACACGAGTGTTGAATGAACTCTACCCTTGGCTGCTAATTCCATGGATGAGTACTCGAAATAAAATGGAAAAACAAAACAAGAAGTTCATACTAGGAATCTAACAGGTCAATCTTTCCATATTCTAGGTTGTGAATCTTAATAATGGTACTGAGAGTGTTGAGAAAGCAAATAAAGACATTTGTAAGAATTCCAAATGCTTTTCAGAGAAAATAAATGGATCGTACCCTCAAATCAGAGAAGGAATTTAGCTACCGCATGCAATCAGAAAATTAACCCAAATTCCACATTTAGCTACCACATGCAATCAGAGACATTAATCCTCAAATTCTAGCGTATAATGTGCAAAAGAAGCAGAAATTACAAAGTAACAATGGACTTGCAAACTAAAACTCATGCACAAGTCTTGGTTCCGCTCAGCCACTGGCGTGGTCATATGACATTTAATGAAGATAGTGAAATCCATAGATAATGTTAGCTATGCATTTACGTCATAAAACTGTCAAGCAGGAGTTCAGGTATGTACAATGTGGCTTCCCTTTGAGTTAAATGAACAAGTTATCAAAGTACACTTCGTAGCAAAACACCATCTTTAAAGTTCATGGTGGACTTATTACGACACACCCAATTTTAAGTAGCTCATACCTGTGGTTTTTCCATTGCAAAGCGAACCATGTCCTCAGGATTAACTTCTAGAGGATCATAACCCAACTTGGCCTTTGTAACAGCCTGAGGTGAGCGGAATATGGAAATTATTACACCGGAGATTACAGTGCAGAGTCAGACAAAAAAAATGATAAAGTAAAAATTTTATTAATAAAGGGCCACAAAAAGCTGTATACAAGTGGTATACAAAAAAGTAGAAACCCTACAAAAAGATATGGTTTTCTAAGAATGACAACCAATCATCTATACAAACTGCAGAGCCAGATATAATTGCAGATAAAAGAAATTTGTGTAAATGGTCTGGAAGAATAAGCAAAAAATTTGAGAAGTAGAATAACTTTTTCATTTACTACAAAAGAAGAATCTTTTGAATGAACTTATCTGGTCATAATTCCTTTTTTTATAACGGTGGTGTCCGGGTCTATTTGCGCGCACTGCCACCTCCCACCATCAACAAGTACCAAATAACTCTACCCACCAAGGCTTGGATACATGGGAAGAAAGACCTAGTGTTTTTTTTTTTTTTGTCTACACTGCGATTTGAACCTGTGACCTCATGGTTCTCATCCCACTTCATTGCCACACACTTGGGTGCTATCTGGTCATAATTCCTAAGCATAAGGAGAAGTCTCTGTCATTCACTTTTCTTTCTTAAGACTACCTTAAGAGGAGCATAGTCATTCATGTCTCTTTCTTTATCTTAAATTGATTATGTGAGGTAAACTGCTTTCTTTGGAACTCTTTATTTCCAAATCTTTTGTCACAAGAAAGTACTGCAGATACCTATGTAATTCTGAAGAATCTTAAGGGCGCGGAAAACTTTTATATGGAGGGAAACAATCTATAATTCTCCACCCAAAAATCATATTGGTGGTTTTGAGCTACACGGAACACATTGGAACTCCAAGAAGTAAAAAGATCTGTAATCTGATTGTAAAGGGTATTATCGCCATCCAAGCCCTAACTCCTAAGTTAATCTTTACAAGCTTTCAAGTTTCAAGCAAAGCTAAACGCTAAGGCGGTAATGAAGAAGGGAAGATATTTCAACAGATATGAGGTCTTCAAGGAAAAACGATGAAATCCACAGAAAAAATAAAAATATGCATCACTTTATCAACTGGAAACCATTAACGAAACTACAAAAGGCAGAATGCTAGTGTGACTTTTGATAACAAAGAAAGATTTAATTTCAGAATTCAAAGAGCTAGTGTGACTTCACACTGTGAAGACAAGAAAGAACCTACTGGAATACAGGAAGTCTTCAGTAAAAGGTTAATCACAAGGAATCGGGGAAAAAGAAGAAAAGAGAGCATAAGCAATATAAAGTAGGAAAAGAGGTTATGAAATTACACCTTCAGACCCTGGCTTCCTTGAGGAAGATAACTATCACGTTTGACCCAAGCAAAACAGTCCAGATGGCAAGCAAATTTAGCACGACACTCCCCTTGATTCTTGTCACAGGAAAACCCAAGCTCCTGCAGCTCAAAACAGATGCAGTGAGATTAAAATGAATAAGTGTGTACAATAGGTTTCAGCCAGAAATGAGAAACTACAAAAACATAAAAGCAAAGAAAAAGAAGATAATACTACTTTGAAGCAGACAACTTAAAAATTATTTTGGAAATATAACACAACAGAAACCTGCAACCTTTATGAAACTATATGATTGTAGGAATTACAGCAATGCTACAACAGTTTTAGGAGAAAAAGCAGAAACCAAAAGCTTTTTAGGGAGTATCAGTACTGAGCCAAAAGGAACTTATCCAATGCTTTAGAGAGGAACAATTGTATACCGCTGCCCCTAGAAATGGACAACTATGCTTTTGTGAAGTTAGAAATGGGACAAAGAGCAGAGCTAGAAATTGAATTGGGTGCACCGGGAAAATTTTCTTAGACTTTGTTAACAGTCATGTTATTTGGGTATTATCAGGAAATAAAGTAGGAAAAGTAGCATCACTCTCATAAACATCCACAAGAAAGGAAAATAAAAAGAGAGAGCGAGAGAGAGAGAGAGAGACAAACGCTGAATGTAAATTGCTTGAGAGGACTAACATAAAAAACTCTGACAGTAAGAAGCTACATACATCCTTTAGATTCAAGCCATAATGAGTTGCTCTTGTCTCCAGAAATGGCCAATCAAAGAAGTCACCGTTATATGTTACATAGATACCGGGCTTCACCACTTGCATATGTGCAAACCAGTGTCTAAGGACCCCTTCCTGCAACAAAACAATGCTGTGTAAGAGTGGACTTGTGATTCTCAATCGTGAAGGAATACAATGTACAAAATCAGAGGAAAAGCTATTACCTCATTTTTCATATTTGTTACTTTAAAGTGCCCTTCATATTCTGGTTTTGGGGTATACTCTATATCCTCTATGTCTTCAGAAACACACTGGAAATTCCGAACAAATAATTTTTCTTAATGTATCAAAACAAATAGGTTATAATTACACAAAATAATAATCAATTTACTTATCCAAATAAATAAATAAATAAATAAATAAATAAGGATCTCTGTTTGAAGATATGCTTAAAATTTTGCTTGGAGGAATCTCACCAAAAACAATCAGCTACATAATCTATGCTAAGACCCTAAATGGACAAACACAATAAAGACCTGAAGAAATTGTGTAGATCATGGCACATATCACTAGTAATTTCTCCGATTTTCAAACCGGAAATGAGAACGAATTCCATCAATCTTAGTCTGGGTTAAAAGGCAAACATAAATAACATAATTGCAGTACATAATGAGCACCTCTCTGTTAATAATGAGATAACCTTGGCCGTCAACCATGTATGAGATCATCATAACAGAATCATATTCAGCATCAGGAAATTTAAGAGGAAGCTTCGTGGTTTCGATATCAAAGGCACAGACGTGAACTTCTGCTCGCTGCAAGAGATCTGTCCTCTTCTCTAACATAACCCCGGAACTAGATACACTGACATCATACCACTGGCCACATCTAACATCTAATAAATGTAAATTTCAACGTCAAGATCAGAGCACATTCAAAATTTACAAAAGGTTAGACAGAGAGTTCTGAAAAATGAACAACATTTGGATGGACATTACCATTGTCAATGGCAAAGCGAACATGGTAGGGAACATCATATTCACGAAGATCAGTGATATAATCTATAAAATCTTGACTTCGCTGCTTGCTGCATGTCAGGAAACAATCTCCTCAAGATTTCACGCAAACTTAAATGAAAGGATTGGTATCAACTGATAAGGAAATTAAAAAATGTGAAAACGACTAACAGACATCTAAAAGGCATGTGAAATTCATTAAGAGCCCGTTTGTCCATACATCATTTCCATACATCATTTTTTAATTGAAAAACATGTTTGTCCATGAAAACTTGGGACTATTTCAACTTTTTTTGAAGTTGAGTTTTTGAAAAACCAAAAACTAGTTTAAACCATTTTTCAAGTTTTTCTAGAGAAAAAAAAAAAAGAATTTCTCCACTCACAAAACTCTACCTTTTTTTTCAAGTGAAATGTATGTTCAAATACAACTTCAACTTCCAAATACAATTTTGCGACTCAACATCAAAAACTCTTTTTCACAAAAAAAAATGGAATATGGCGCCAGACGACTACTAAGTATTTAACAGATGTACATTTATGGTTAAAAGATATCATTTCATGATATAAGAGGCTACCTTTTCCCTGTCAGTATAGATTCATATGCTTCTATAGTATCAAACTTCGTTTGGTTTCTCTCAACAATGTGAGTCAGATCACTTTTCACGTGCATCAACTGTTGGACAGTATCAAATGATATCTTTAAATATGATCTGCGTAGGCCAGACAGATGGTTTTTCTGAAAGAGGACAAAACAAATATCAAAAAGAGGCACTGAAGGCATTTAAAAAAAATTAGGTATATATCTGGAGTGAAGAAACAGTGAAACAGAAGTCAAAACTTTCAACAACAACGTAGAAGTGCCAATAGCCAGAAATTTTTTCACCAAATGATCAACGCTAAACCAGGCATTTAAACGTGTCTCTTCGTGATGTGAAATCTAAAACGTTTTTATGTGATTATTTGTTCATGGAACTTGGTTGGAGCAAGATTATGTAAAAATGACCGCCAATGCACAAAGCATCCAGGTTCATGCAGGGTCCAAGGAAGGACCGCACCCTTAGGGATGTGATGTACGCAGTCTGATGCAAGCATTAATGGTTGTTTCTACAGCTCGAACTCGTGAACTATAGGTCACATAGAGACAACTTTACCAGTTGCTCCAACGCTCCTCTTCAAGGAGCAAGACTATGTAGTTCACATAAATTACAAGTACAATCTACTCTAGATTTTACTTCTTACTTGAGCAATATGACTACCAACTCATGCTTTCTATACGAAAATAAGAAACTATCCTGGCTTTTCAATTACGAGGTACTATAAATAATGGGAAAATCTCCGTTATACAAGCAGTGTACCAAAAAGTAGAGAATCTAGAACATAACATGATTCTCTACAAATCCAATTGAAACTCCATGGGTGCACCAAGAAGAAAAAAGGAATGAGAGGTCATTCCATTTTCTATTTCCTCAAAAGCTCTTCTATTTCGCTCCTCCCTCAGGACCCACATGAGTGCTAATGGTACACTATCCCATGCTCTTCGACTTCTCTTTCTTTTTTCTAAATGACCAATTTCTCTTAATTAACTAGCCTGCTATCTAAAGTTTACTGAGATTCGACAACTCTAAATCTTGTATATTTGTAACCCATGGAGAAGACTTAAAGTTGAGCTTGTAAGCTAGTAGAAACGTATCAATATTTCAACAAGGCAGGAAATTCCTGTGTTTCAAGCTTTATTAAAAGTGAAGCAGACTAGTTTAAGGGACAATAGTTTGATTACGTTCATTAAGAGTTTCCAGAGAACTAGTACACTCTGCTTTGTTGTAGTAGAAAACACAATACCACCAACATTATTCTATTAAAGAGAAAGAGGGGAAAGCACTTTACCTTGCTCATGAAAGCGAAAGCATTCATGAAACGAAACAAATCCTAAATTTGATGTTAAGAGACTTACAAGATTAAGATCCTCTTTCTCTAAAACTTCGATGTCTACGATCTGAGATTCATATCGCCTTCTTAGATATGCCTCGACATCCATTTCCATTTTATCCTATTTACAAAATGTGCAACAATCAATAAAAATATAAAATTTAGAAGGAAAAAAAAATTCTTTCTTTTCTTTTAACATAGGAAGCAAGTTAAATAAAACTAACGTGACTGACCTTCGTTGCCACGTAAAAATACGGCTTGAATTTGTACTTTGCTTTAAATGTTGAACCATCCTTCAATCAAAACATTCCCACATAAAACAGTAATACATTATTTTTTCCTTCGCATACCAATAAACAACACCTTCATTACTCATATTCATCAATAACTCATAGAAATTAAATAAAAGTTAAAAGTAAATAACAACAACAATAACAACATAGCCAGTGTTATACCACTACTTTAGTCTAGGAGGGTGAGATGTATACGGAACTTACCCACCAAGGTGGAGAGGTCAGATTATAGTAAATAAAATATAAAATAAATATTTTTTTACCTGACAAACGAAATAAAGATCGACGCAGCTGTACACTTTACGAGTCTCCTGATCCTCCCATGACGACTACACAAAATTAAACAAAAAAAATCAAAAATATTAGTAAAACTCAATTTATTCATAAAAATTCAAAAAATTGAGGTAAAATTAGAGGAGTAATAGTAGTTACCGAAGCGAGAGTAAGAAGCCAGCCGAGGCGTTTATCGCCTTCGGTGAAAACATCGAAACCGAGCTTAGATTCGAGCTGTTCTTCAGAGTTAAGAATGAGTTTCTGCTTCTTTGAAATCCTCGTGTCGTGGCGGTCGCGGCCTCGCCGGTTATCTCCACCGCCGTTCATCATTTTCCGATTCCGGCGAATGAAGGGTTTTGAGATCGGAAGATATTTTTGAGTTCAGTGTTGTACTAGGGTCTGAAAAGAGGGAAAAATGAGAGGGAGTATAGGGGTGTTTTAGAGTGGGGGTGGGTCTTTTTTCCCGCGCTTTCTTTTTATATTATTTTATTTATCGAAATGACGATGCTGCCGCTTTATTAAGTCGTATTAAGTCGTTTGGTATAGTGACAAGTTATGTATGGAGTAAGTATTAGTTATGCGTTTGTACTATAGGAGTCGTTCGGTTTGTATTTAGTATGGGATTACCCGTATAAAAAAGATGCATTGTATAATACCATCTTTGCTAAAAGTTTTTGTCTCCACATAAAATTCAGCATTATTTTATACTTATAATGTTTTGTTTCACTTTTTCATTTCCGCATAGCTAATACCCGCATAAGTTATGCGAATATCTATATACTATTTTATGTGAAAATTGAAATATAGGGTGGAATAATAATGTGAGTAGTAGCGATACATATATTAATTTTAAAAAGTTACCCTCATAATAGTAGTTTTTTTTTATTTTTTGAAGAACACACAAATATTTTTAATTATGTATTGTATAAAAATTTATAACATGTCAACAATCTAATGAGAAGTAATTTTTGCATTACCATCCCTATATTATTACATTCACGTATAACTAATACACACATAACTAATAACTGCATAGCTAATACACATAAAAATTTCACGGAGAAGCCACTTTGGCACCCGCTATTTGATGTGTAGCCTCTATTCACAAATTCGCTGAGAATTAGCCACCACAGGCGTTTTTTAAAAAATATAGTATAACGACGTCGTTTTATGTCTTTTGAAAATTCCGCTTTTACCCTTCCTTATTTTTAACTTATTCAAGGGTTTTATTTCTCTCTCTTTGTTACTGTGACTTTTGAATTCTATCATAAATACACGAACTCTCTTTCGAAATACACCAACTTTCTTATTTTTGAGATTTTTGAAGCTTTTTATTTGGTTAAAAACTTTGTTTTGCTGTTTCGTCTATTAAGGTAACTGTTTTACTTCTCATTATTATCTTTTCATTTTTTTATGGGTTATTGGGTTATTAGGTTATGATTTTGTTTCGAAAAATATTTGGATTTTCCATTGAAGTACAGTATAAGCTTTTGATTCCCTTGTAAATGGTGGATTTTTTTTAAGGGCAACGCTTTTTTTGCGAAACCCTGCCCCAGAACTATATACTGTGACTTTGTAGGTGATAGGCTGCTGTCCCATGATAAAATACTGGGACTGTGTGTTTAAGAAGCACTTGTGTCCATTGTAAATGGTGGGTTTTTTTTAAGGGGGCAACGCTTTTTTTGTGAAGCCCTTTGCCCCACTATATACTATGACTTTGTAGGGGGATAGACTGTTGTCCCATGATAAAATACTGGGACGGTACATATGAAGTACTTGTGCCCCAGCACAAATACTGTGACTTTACATACGAAGTACTTGTGCCCGTATCACCAATGTCTGCGAAGCCAGTTTGGGGAGGGTGGGCCAACAACCTTTTTGTGTGCCCCATAATAAAATACTAGGACTCTTTGTTTAACAAGTATTGTTGTCCCAGTTCTAAATCATGGGACTTTGTATAACAAAGCATTTCTAGCCCCCCAGCACAAATACTGTGACTTTACATACGAAGTACTTGTGCCCCCAGCACCAATGTCTGTGGGTTTTTAAGTGCAAGCATATAAGTGTTAATTTTTATAGTTTTATTTTAATACGTGTGCTAATGTCAAAGTTATGGAGATTATACCAAATGATAAAGGTATGGATAATTTTCCAAACGACGATGGTGTATTGGTTCCATTTGCGCAGTGGAAAAATCGTGATTGCCAATGGAAAGGTGACACAGAGTATCTTAGATTACTTGAAGGGTTATTGTCCGCCGATCGCCTGGAGAAACTGAAGCAAGGGCCATTCGGCAAGTTTATGCTTTTGGAAGATGCTAAATATTCTGGGAGGCTTATAAATTATTTTCTGCAGTCTCAAATAGTTACTTCAGACAACACTAAGCTTAGCTTCAAAGTTTTTGGTGATATAGTAGATTTCACAGCTGATGATTTTCATGTAGTTAGTGGTCTTAATATTTCCAGTATTGTAGATATAAGTATTTTTAAGCTTTCAAAGAGTAGATTAAAGGAGAAGTATTTCAGGAATCCTGAAGATGATGTTAATAAAAATGACAGCAAGTGGACTTTAAAGTTATATGACCTGCTTGATTTGATTGAACATCATTCCAGTTATGTGAGAGTAACTCCAAAGAACAAGGGTAATGTGAATAGAGTGTCAGCTGCACGATTGGATGTTCCATTAGAGCAAGATGATGCTGTTAAACTAGCTGAGGTATATTTGCTTAATTCTGTTTTATTGGGCCGGCCATTACCTAGAGTAGTGGATGATCAACATATGATTATTATTGATGGTGAAGAGGTGCATAGCTGTTATCAGTAGGATACTGAGATATATCGTCAAATGATACACCATTTGCTGTCAATCATAAAGCCAAATTCTTCTACTTATTTGTTTCCTGGTATGCCCTTCCTATTCTGTTGCTGGGTGGTAGAGGTGTTCCCTGTGTTCAGGCAGTATTTTACTGTTCGTCGTAGGATCTATTTTTGACTATATATATTCTCTTTGACCATAACAGTTGCACAAAAGTTAGTAACTGCTAGTCTATAAATAAGGCTTTGCAATTGAAGCAAACAACAACTAATTGGCAATTCATCTACTCATATAAACTTTTATTTTTATATTTTCATCAAAACAATTATATGTAGGACGATCGTTGGGAGGAACTAGGTGATTTCACTATGCGAATCACAAAATCATACTTCAAAAGAGATGATTTTGTATATTAAAAAAATTACCAAACTATTTTTTATATTTTGTTCATCTGATTTTTCAATGTCTTTTATTTTTGTATTAACTGTGTAAATTTATTTTTCAGATCTTTCCAGAGAGTTAGAAACAGAAACTGCCAAATGTAAATGAAAATACACAATTACTTTCTAAAAATGATGACAGAGAATATGAAATGAAATTTAAGGTTGGGAAGGGACATTCAAGGTTGTGTAGTGGATGGAAGGAGATGCTTCGGCTTAAATGGTACAAGCTGGCTAATATGCTTGAATTTAATCACACTGTTCATGAGGTTTACAACGGTGTTGCCACTGTTGTATTTGAAGTTTCATTAGTAAACCGTCAGGATGGTCAAGGCAACAACAACGACGACGACGACGACGATGATGATGATGATGATGATGATGATGATGATGATGATGATGATGGCAGCAGTGAAGATGATGTAGGATCAGTCCAGAAGCCTATTGTAATTGAATAAGTTTTAGTAGTTTTTATGTTTTTTTAGTTAATGTGGGATGTTTGTTTGTCTTTTTTTTCATATGTGTTTTTAAGTTTTCAGCAAATGATGATTTATGGACAGTGTCTTTCGTATTATGAACTCTGTTTTCGTTATTTTTAAGTACTGTGTTTTTAAGTACTGTGTTTTTATTATCAAGTCAGTGAAAATATTGGTTGTTCAATAAGTAAAGTAACTAGAAAATAGATAAATCACGACAAGTATTTTGCACAACAACAAATGAAAAGTGTATTTTTTATATATAATAATCCTTGTTAAAGAATACAGAGGAAGTAAAAATTTTTTAAAAAGTGCTCTATAAGTGAATAGTCCTTTTTTGACTTCAGAATTGCTACGACTAGAAGAAAATAGAAAAGAATGATCTTCTATCTATCTAGTGACGACGGGATTCCTAACTGAAAAACAATTAAAAAAAAATTAACCTAGCAGCATTAGCTGTTGAATTGCAGAAAAATAGAATTAAAAAATAAAATGCAGATAGAGAGACATACCTATTGTTTTTATTGAGAGTTATGTTTTTTTGAATATGGATGAAGTACTGGAGTGTGTCTGCAGGATGTCCTGTTGTGTCCACGCTTTCTACATATCCCACATTGTTTCCCCTTTTGTCTTACATATTCTGCAGTAGAGACAAATCTTTTCTCCTGCCTTCTACCTGGCTTAACTTTAAAATCTGGGGGTTTTGTTATCTCTTCTTTAATGCTATCAGGTACAACCCATGATTCTTCATGTCCAATAGTGTTGATTTCCATTTCATACTGTTTTAACCAGATTTCTCTTTTATACCATATAGAGCAATAATCGGACTTGTGTAGGTGTACTCTGTCTATGGCAGCAAGTACATGTTCACAAGGCATTTCATCCATCCGGAACTTGAGGCATTGACATTCTTTCTTCTTCAAACAAACAGTGAATTCTCTCCCTTCATCTGTTACCTTAAAGCTTTAATCCATTTTGATGTTGCAAAGAAAATATCCTGCGCGCTCTTCCGTCTCTCATAAAACCAGCTCTGTAGCTTGTTCATTATGTTGTCCACCATTGACAGCATTGGTTTTCCCCGAACATGTAGCAGAGCATTATTCATGGATTCCACAATATTTGATGTCATCATGTCATATCTTCGATTTCAACACCAAGCTCTAGTCCATCTCTCTGGTGGTTCTTCCATAAGGTAATCATAGGTTGCCCTATCCGTTTCTTTCATTTGATTCATGTCTTTTTCAAACTCTGCAATCGTGTAGACCCGACATGCATTATTGAATATACTTATCACTGCATGAGTCACGTTTCTTTTGTTAAGGTTCTGTTCCAGATGATATACACAGATCCCATGCGCACATTCAGGAAATACATTTGTAATCTCATTTGAAATTGCAGAATTACGATTAGAAAGGAACAGTAAATTCTCACGGCAACCAAATGCAATGCGCAACTGCCTAAAGAACCAATTGTATGCTAGATTATTTTCTAAGTCCACAGCTCCAAAGACAAGTGGGAAGATTTGGTTATTTGCATCTTTCGTCACTGCAACCAATAGTGTCCCTGAATATCTTCCCTTGAGGAATGTTCCATCGACAACTATCACAGGTCTACAATGTTTCCAGCCTTTAGTAGATGCCGCACAAGCAAAAAACATATATTTGAACCTGTATAATACAATTGCAGTGTTATCAGTAAAATGCATGATAAAATTTTGAGTCTCAGCTTTTAGTACTGGAACCTTACTTATACATAATTACGACGTACCAACATTTTGTGATGGGACTCCAACAAATAACAGTGCAGTCTCAGGCCCTTTTTAATGGGGATTACTAGAATTCTACACAAAAATATATAACTATACATTTTATTTTTTTTAACTTGTTCTCAACATCTCTTTGAAGAGCAACGCGTGAGCCTGGATTGATGTCTCTTAGCACATATTAATATGCTGGTAACTTCTGAAAGTTCTCCTCAGACGTCCCTCTAATTTAAGACTCTCCTTCTTTTATAGCACGCCATGCCTTATTATAAGAGATTTCAACTCCCATTTTCCTTCTAATCTCTACAACAACAAAATTACGCTTAACAGGATAATTATCGTCTCTCAGATTCTCAACTATCTCATCTCGGACAATCTTTGACGTAGCATGTTTTTGGTCTCTTTTTCTGTCATCCACTGAGCAAGTGTGATTCTTCTCAAACTTCAGTATTTTGAACAGTGTGGACTGTTTAATTCACGAAGATCGAATAGTCCACTCACATTTTTCATTCATGCACACCAGTGAATACCTCGTTGTGCTTGATCTGACAACCTTGAATTCAAAATGGTACGATTGCAATTGTCTGGAAATATTTAGTGACACACTGTTTGTTTAAAAAAATTGATCCAACCTTGATGTCGTCCAAATCTGCGTGTTCTTTTAGTATTGGATGAGGAGATTCTTTTATTTTCTTCCTTGAATACCTCTTTCTCTTTTTTGCAGCACTTGATGTCTCAGGAGGTTGAAGATTTACAAGCTGTTGTTCTGTGTTTGCAGCATGCATAAACTTTTGATCTACTGCTACAGCTTCGACATACGGAGGCGTTAAAACTATGAAACGACCTCGGTCGTTTTGGGAGATAGGACTCCGATTTGCGTGAAAATAATTTTTAAAATTTTATAATGTCCATTAGGATTTCTTTGTAAAATTTGAGTTAAATCGGACCTCGTTTGGTAGGTAGCGGAAGAAGGTTTCAGTTTTCGTTTTCGGTAAATTATAAAAAGAAGTTTTCAAACTTGATTTTGGCGAATGAGCTCCGATTCGAAATTTGAAAGCGCCGTTATGTTCGTATGAATATTCGTGACGTGTGTGAATTTTTGAAAGTGAATTTCGAGGTTGTTCGGCTAGTTTCCGCTAAAATGTCGAAAGTTAAATAATTTGCCCTTTTTCTATTTAATTTGCATATTGAGTTTCGGGAATCCGATTTGAGATCCGCCTTAGCGAGTATATTACATATATTTTGTATAACTTACTTGAGAAATTTGGGATCATTTCGAATTTTGAAGTATTCTATTTTAATTATCGCCACGAAAATAAAAAGAAAAGAAAATTAAATAAAAGGAAATGAAAGAAAAAGAAAGAGGACCAAGGTTGCTTACAACTGAAGGAGAAACAAACGAAACAGGAAATGAAAAAGAGGAAAATGCAGTGAGGTAAAAAAATATCAGAAAATGAGAAAAGAGCCGGAGAAAGTAGAATTTTTACCCCGAAACATCCGGGTAATGATGTTAATTTATTATTTGAGTTTATTACGTGTGTTTGAATATATTTTAACGCTAAAATTGGGATATTAGACATCATTTTAATAAGTCCAACTAATACTTTCAAGGATCAATTAGACCCCGATGATGGAATTGATCATATATTCATACATAGTGAGTTATGGGCAACATATAAATGTAATTTATTTAGGGTTTGGTTATGTGACTTTGAACCCTGTACATAGGCCTGGCATGCGTATTGTGTATGCAAATAGGGTATCAGGTTCCTAACTAGATTGCCCTAAGACGTAAGGAATGAAGCCTTTAGCCTTGTGTAATATATTTTTCTTCTTACTGAACACAGTGGGATCGTTTGGCAATGAATCCAAAGGACAGAGCGGTTTTTGAGTAGCTGTGTTAACTTTATAACAAGGTAAGTATTTGTATCCATTTCTTTGGAGGCCCTTGGCCTTGTGGATAATCTACCACGTGTTCCTTACGGGTGTAGCTGCCGATAAGCGTACTCATTACGCCTTAGCTTTGGATTTACATTGTATATTATATTTTATGTCCTGTTGTTGGTATTGCATTGACGATCTGAGCATTGTACTCTGGCTGTGAGTTGGCATAGACTTTTCGGCTGTCGATGAGAGTCACGTGCTGGTAATGGATTATTATTGCATCATATTACATTCATATGCATTATGTTGCATTCATACGCATTATGTTGCATTCATATCAGGTGCAGGAGTATTCCGCCCTAGGAGAGTGCAGGAGTATTCCGCCTCTGATTCATAGTATATTGGGTGCAGGAGTATTCCGCCCCAAGAGAGTGCATGAGTATTCCGCCTCTGGTTTATATCATATCGGGTGCAGGAGTATTCTGCCCAGGAGCAGGAGTATTCCGCTCCAGTTGGTTACTATATTTCATTCCCCTCGAATGCAGGAGTATTCCGCTTCGGGACGGGATTACAGGCACATGTGACCCCCTTGCATCGTACTGCATTCATCCCATTTCATTGCACCTCATGCTGACTATTGTGTGACTATCATGCTGTGTTTTATGTATGCGGTATATATATCATGTGGGGAATATTTCAATTTGCCTATATTATTTCTGGCTCGTATCCTGGGTTGCGCGCCGCAACGGTATAAATATATAGATCCGGTTGCACACCGCAACAGTATAAAATACGGATCGGGTTGCACGCAACAGAATAAATATATGGATCGGGTTGTATGCCGCAACAGTATGTATTTCTGATTGTTGATATGTTCAGGATACTTAAAAACCTATATGTTCTGTCTATATGTCCCTGGTTGTGTATGGTTTCATACGTGTTTTCAGTTATTATCTGGCTCTGCCTTTTTATAGTTTAAATAAGATGGATTTGGTGTACCTGTTTTCTTCTTCCAGTTAGCTATTCTATTCTTTGAGGTGGCTAGTCTGACCCACTTATTGAGTCCTTTTGACTCACCCTTGTTTGTTGTTTGTTTCTTGTCTATCTATTTCGTTTCGGCAGGTTCGCTCCAGGATTGAGTTCGCCACATTGTTCAGGAGCAAAGACGACTTCAGCTGTTAGGGTGAGCCAGCTTTTATTCCAGATGGCCACCAGTTTTATGTTTATTATTTCAGTTGTATTTTGCTTCCTTCAGGAGGTATCGATCTTCTTTTGTACTCTTAAATGTCTAGTCTGGATAGCCCTAAACCTAGTATGTTGGGTAGTCAGCTGTAATTTCTTTTGTACAGCTTAGAGGTATCAATATGTCTATGCTTTTTCTAAGTCTTGTTCTTAATTATGAATTGAATTATATTTATTTTCCTAATTTAATTGGTAAGGGTTTGCCCCACGGTTTTAGGGGAGGATGTCGGGTGCCCGTACGCCTAACCGGATTCCGGGTCGTGTCAAACTATCACTTCTAAAGCATCATCGTTGTCTATTTGCATTATCATTTGGCCTTCAGTGTAATCAACTCTCTCAGACTGTGGAGATCGTTGTGTAATGTCAACCATGAAACGTCTACTCCTATACTCGGAATTGTTCTTCATCAAGTGTAAACAGCTGATTAAATCATCGGTATTTCTTATAGGGACCCCTTTGCTTGTTCCAAGTTCCATATCAAACCATATGACTGTTTCAAAATCTTCTTCATCTAAATCTATCTTTTTCCAAAGGTTTTTTCTGAAATCTTCAAATGTATCTGTTTCAGTATGCAGAAAAATCCTCGCCTCATGATCTATGTACTTATAATCTTGTGTCCATTTCCCATTGAATGCAAGAACAATACACTGTTTAACAATACACTAAGACCCAACATTTTATGCTTGTCAACAGATGATTTTGAAGTGCAGCTAAACAGTGTATTGTTCTTGCATTCAATGGGAAATGGACACAAGATTATAAGTACATAGATCATGAGGCGAGGATTTTTCTGCATACTGAAACAGATACATTTGAAGATATCAGAAAAAACCTTTGGAAAAAGATAGATTTAGATGAAGAAGATTTTGAAACAGTCATATGGTTTGATATGGAACTTGGAACAAGCAAAGGGGTCCCTATAAGAAATACCGATGATTTAATCAGCTGTTTACACTTGATGAAGAACAATTCCGAGTATAGGAGTAGACGTTTCATGGTTGACATTACACAACGATCTCCATAGTCCGAGAGAGTTGATTACACTGAAGGCCAAATGATAATGCAAATAGACAACGATGATGCTTTTGAAGTGATAGTTTTAACGCCTCCGTATGTCGAAGCTGTAGCAGTAGATCAACAGTTAATGCATGCTGAAAACACAGAACAACAACTTGTAAATCTTCAACCTCCTGAGACATCAAGTGCTGCAAAAAAGAGAAAGAGGTATTCAAGGAAGAAAATAAAAGAATCTCCTCGTCCAATACTGAAAGAACACGCAGATTTGGACGACACCAAGGTTGGATCAATTTATTAAAACAAACAGCGTGTCACTAAATATTTTCCGACAGTTTCAATTGCACAACATTTTGAATTCAAGGTTGTGAGATCAAGCACAACGAGATATTCACTGGTGTGCATGAATGAAAAATCTGAGTGGACTGTTCAATCTTCTTGAATTAAACAGTCCACACTGTTCAAAATACTGAAGTTTGAGAAGAATCACACTTGCTCAGTTGATTGATAGAAAAATAGACCAAAAACATGGTACGTCAAAGATTGTCCGAGATGAGATAGTTGAGAATCTGAGAGACGATAATTATCCTGTTAAGCATAATTTTGTTGTTGTAGAGATTAGAAGGAAAATGAGAGATGAAATCTCTTATAATAAGGCATGGCGTGCTATAAAAGAAGAAAAGTCTTTAATTAGAGGGAGGCCTGAGGAGAACTTTCAGAAGTTACCAGTATATTTATATGTGCTAAAAGACATCAATCCAGGCTCACACGTTGCCTTCAAAGAGATGATAAGAATAGGTAAAAAAAATGTGTAGTTATATATTTTTGTGTAGAATTCCAATAATCCCCAGTAAAAAAGGCCTGAGACTGCACTGTTATTTGTTGGAGTCCCATCACAAAATGTTGGGACGTCGTAATTATGTATAAGTAAGGTTCCAATACTAAAAGCTGAGACTCAAAATTTTATCATGCATTTTACTGATAACACTGAAATTGTATTATACATGTTCAAATATATGTTTTTTTTTTGTGCGGCATCTATTAAAGGCTGGAAACATTGTAGACTTGTGATAGTTGTCCATGGAACATTCCTCAAGGGAAGATATTCAGGGAAACTATTGGTTGTAGCGACGAAAGATGCAAATAATCAAATCTTCCCACTTGCCTTTAGAGTTATGGACTCAGAAAATAATCTGGCATACAATTGCTTCTTTAGGCAGTTGCGCATTGCATTTGGTTGCCGTGAGAATTTACTGTTCCTTTCAGATCGTAATTCTGCAATTGCAAATGGGATTACAAATGTACATCCTGAATGGGCGCATGGGATCTGTGTATATCATCTGGAAAAGTACCTTAACAAAGGAAACATGACTCCTGCAGTGATAAGTATATTCAATAGTGCATGTCGGGTCTACACGATTGCAGAGTTTGAAAAAGACATGAATCAAATGAAAGAAACGGATAGGGCAACCTATGATTACCTCATGGAAGAACCACCAGAGAGATAGACTAGAGCTTGGTGTCGAAATCGAAGATATGACATGATGACATCAAATATTGTGGAATCCATGAATAATGCTCTGTTACATGCTCGGGAAAAATCAATACTGTCAATGGTGGACAACATAATGAACAAGCTACAGAGCTGGTTTTATGAGAGACGGAAGAGCGCCCAGGATATTTTCTTTGTATTATCAAAATGGACAGATGAAGAATTGAAAAAGAAAATAAAAAAAAACATACATAATGAATGTGAGTATCTCAAATAATACAGTTATTTTTGGATGCGATTTGAGTTATGTCAATGATAATTCATGAAGTCCCAGAAAAAAAGTCTTGGATTTACCAGATATTTTGTTGCAGTTCCAGTATGAAAATACTGGGACTTGCTAGTGTGCACAGATTTTGTGCTGGGACTACATGGTAAACAGTCATGGGACAAAAGAAAATTGCACCATTATATCTGTTATGCTAATTATTTATTTATTTTTCTTTTTACTAAATAAAAACTAGTGAAGTAGTCTTATACATAATATTTTTTCAGGTTGACCGGACTACGGATCAAAGCTTTAAGGTAACAGATGAATGGAGAGAATTCACTGTTTGTTTGAAGAAGAAAGAATGTCAATGCCTCAAGTTCCGGATGGATGAAATGCCTTGTGAACATGCACTTGCTGCCATAGACAGAGTACACCTACACAAGTCCGATTATTGCTCTATATGGTATAAAAGAGAAATATGGTTAAAATAGTATGAAGTGGAAATCAACACTATTGCACATGAAGAATCATGGGTTGTACATGATAGCATTAAAGAAGAGAGAACAAAACCCCCAGATTTTAAAGTTAAGCCATGTAGAAGGCAGGAGAAAAGATTTGTCTCCACTGCAGAATATGTAAGACAAAAGGGGAAACAATGTAGGATATGTAGAAAGCGTAGACACACTAGGACATCCTGCAGACACACTCCAGTACTTCATCCATATTCAAAGAAACATAACTCTCAATAAAAACAATAGGTATGTCTCTCTATCTGCATTTTATTTTTTAATTCTATTTTACTGCAATTCAACAGCCAAAGCTGCTATGTTAATTTTTTTTTTTTGTTTTTCAGTTAGGAATCCCGTCGTCACTAGATAGATAGAAGATCATTCTTCTCCATTTCTTCCAGTCGCAACAATTCTAAAGTCAAAAAAGGACTATTCACTTATAGAGCACTTTTTTTTTTTTAAGTTTTACTTCCTCTATATTCTTTAACAAAGATTATTATATATAAAAAATACACTTTCCTTTGTTGTTGTGCAAAATACTTGTCGCGGTTTATCTATTTTCTAGTTACTTTACTGATTGAACAACCAACATTTTCATTGACTTGATAATAAAAACACAGTACTTAAAAATAACGAAAACACAGTTCATAATACGAAAAACACCATCCTTAAATCATCATTTGCTGAAAACTTAAAAACACACATGAAAAAAAAAGACAAACAAACATCCAACATTAACTGAAAAAAATATAAAAACTACTAAAACTTATTCAATTACAATAGGCTTCTGGGCTGATCCTACATCTTCTTTACTGCTGCCATCATCATCATCATCATCATCATTACTGTTGTTGCCATGACCATCCTGACGGTTTACTAATGAAACTTCAAAAACAAAAGTGGTAACACCATTGTAAACCTCATTAACAATGTGATCAAACCGAAGCATATCACCCAGCCTGTACCATTTAAGCTGAAGCATCTCCTTCCATCCATTACACAACCTTGAATGTCCCTTCCCGGCCTTGAATTTCATTTCATATTCTCTGTCATCATTTTCAAAAAGTAATTGTGCATTTCCATTTCCATTTGGCAGCTTCTATTTCCAACTCTCTGGAAAGATCTGAAAAAATAAATTTACATAGTTAATACAAAAATAAAAGACATTGAAAAATCAGATGAACAAAATATAAAAAATAGTTTGGTAATTTTTTTAATATACAAAATCATCTCTGTTGAAGTATGATTTTGTGATTCGCATAGTGAAATCGCCTAGTTCCTCCCAACGATCGTCCTCCATATTATTGTTTTGATGAAAAAAGAAAAATAAAAGTTTATCTGAGTAGATGAATTGCCAATTAGTTGTTGTTTGCTTCAACTGCAAAGCCTTATTTATAGACTAGCAGTTACTAACTTTTGTGCAACTGTTATGGTCAAAGAGAATATGTATAGTAAAAAATAGATTAAACATCACTATAAAAAATAGATTAAACATCACTATAAATGTAGTCAAAAAGATTGTATTTCTATGCTCTTCCCTATGTTTCTTCCAGTTCGAGAACTTCTCGTATGCCAATGTTATCCTGGTAAATGCTGGTACCCTAGATATTTGCTGACACACTCTTAAAAACTTGAACATCTTCTATATTTACAATAACATCTCAGGATAAAAATTTGAGGACAGATGTCCCTTAAAATACTGGCCCCAGCATAAAAATATGTGGATCAATGTGCCTTAAACTAGTAACCCCAGCACAAACATCTGTTGGATCCCTGTCCCTTGGCTACTATACCCCAGCATGTATTGTTGGGACTGTACATAAACATTATTTAAGAGTCAATATTTTACACACAAACAAAGACAAACTTACATCCATTTTCATTAACACTAACATAAATATTACATAAAAGGATATTTCTAAAAACACAAAAGAAATTTACTCAAGTACAAGAAAAGATAAATTACACTTGCTTCGCGCACATGGAAGCATAAAAACAGAACGCTCCGAAACACATAAAAAAATACAGTAAAACATTAACGATTACTAGGAGCGCGAGAGCTAGAACTAGAGGTTGAGTCTGTAAAGTTCTGCAATTCAATGTCCATGAGTTTGTCAAAAAGTCGATCCATATCTTTATTGGTTTTTTCTCTGAAAGCTACAAAAATTCAAACAACACATCCAAATTATTCTTCACGACTGATACCTCAGTTTTCAAAAACTCAAGATCACTTTTCAAATTCCTAACATCGTTATTCAACTGGCGCCATTGTTGTCTTCTTACTTCATCATTGCAAGCCATTTTTTATTATATGTTTTTTACTTTTACAAAACAACACCACTGTCTAATTTATAGAAAACAAAAACACAAAAAACCTGTAAAGAATATTTCTTCTATTTAGCTGATATTGTAACTCAAAAAAAGCTGTAAAGATTCCTTGCATCTCTCTCTGAAAATTGAACAAAATCCAATAAAGAAGATATCACTTTTTTATAGGTGGGGTCGTATCTGTATAGGATAAGGTTGAACTGAGATTTTGTTGCAATTGTGTATTGAAGTCACAGTATTACACAGTTGACAACACAAAAATAAATCAAAGAGATTCTGGAAAGATTCTGTACTTTGAATTACTACAACAGACCTCTGTTCTAAAAATATTGAAATCCACAAAATATTCGCTACTTTAACTTTGCAAATCCACAGCATTTGTGTCGACTAACTTTATTGGTATAAACCCTGGGACTCGTTACTTATTTCAGAAGTAGACCCAACATGATGACCTGGAATTCTCTACCATACTTAATTTACACTGTTATATTGTTGACAATACATGAACAAAAGTAGATAGATTCTTTTGTCCTTTTACATGGCAAGTCAAGTCAATAAAAAATCTTGGAAAATTCTGTAACTTAAATTACTATAAGAACTCTTTTTCAATATTTAAAATCCACAACAGTTTCTGTACTTTAACTTTCAAAAGTCTGTAGTTTGAATATAAGCAACATTTTCAAAATCACAAAATTTAATAATATTTACTCATGTATTAAAAACTACTATCACATATATTAGTCCCAGTACTTGTGTTGGAGCCATAGTGTTATGCATTTGAAAATAACAACATTTTGATATGAGGTCCTATACTCATAATTGTAAACTAATCCCGGTACTTATGCTGGAGCCATAGTGTTATGCAGTTGAAAATAACAGCATTTTGATCTGGGGGTCCTATACTAATAATTGTAAACTAATCCCAGTACTTTTAATATGAACAACATTTTCATAATCACAAAATTTCAGTGGCTAGAACTTCAATCCGCGTGGATAGAACTTCCATCATCATGGACTGGAGTTCTACCCACATGGAATATGAGCTTCTACCAACTAGGATTGAACTTCTGTTTCCTATTTCAGTTATTTATCAAGTCTTACAGTTACTTGATGAGAGATGCAAATATATAAAATACAATTAGATAAAAATTAATACATAAACACAGTAGTTTAAAATACAATTAGATAAAAATTAATACATAAACACAGTAGTTTTAATTAGAACACACATATATAAAGTACTCATAGACAGTACATATTAATACTACAAACGACTACTAGAAATTATTCAATTAAGATTTGACTTTGTGTTGATGCTCCATCATCATCATCATCATCATCATCATCACCATCTCCTTCACCATCCTGATGGTTTATGACAGAAACACCAAAAACAATAGATGGAATACCGTCGATCATCTCGTGCCATAGGTGATCAAAACGAAGTATATCACCTATCCTAAGCCTTTCTTAATAATCATATCCTTCCATCCGTTACACAACCTTGCGTGTTTCCAAACTTTGAAGTTCATCAAATGTACATCATCATCTTCATCTTCACAAATTATGCATGCCATTCCATTTTTATTTGGCAGCCTCCGCTTCCAACTGTCTGGAAAGATCTAAAATGAATAATATTTCACAGTTAATAAAAAAATCACAAAACACTGAAAAATGAAATGAAAAATATAAAAAATAATTTGGTCATTTCTTTTAACATATAAAATCATCTGTATTAAAGTAAGATGATATGATTTTCTTGTCGAACTGCCCTAGTTCCTCCACACGAGTGTTTTCATCCGTCATATCTTGTTTTCTCAAAAAAACTATGTAGTTTATATGAGGAGATGAAGTCTCAAAAAACTTTGTAGTTTCCTTTAACTGCAAAAAGTTATTTATAGTCAAAAAGTCAGTAACTGCTAAGTGGATATGTATTTTGTCAAAAATACATTAAATGTAGTCAAAGAAGTTATGTTTTCTATGGTTTTACAGTTTCTGTACGTTATCAATTGCAACAAAGATTTTGTAACTTCAATTACTATAAGAACTCTTTTTCAATATTTAAAATCCACAACAGATTCTGTACTTTAACTTTCAAAAGTCTGTAGTTTGAATATGAACAACATTTTCATAATCACAAAATTTGATAATATTTATTTATATATAAAAAACTGCTATCACATATATTAGTCCCAGTACTTGTGCTGGAGCCATAGTGTTATGCAATTGAAAATAACAATATTTTGATCTGGGGTCCTACACTCATAATTGTAAACTAATCCTAGTACTTGTGCTGGAACCATAGTGTTTTGCAGTTGAAAATAACAGCATTTTGATTTGGGGGTCCTATACTAATAATTTTAAACTAATCCCAGTACTTGTAATATGAGCAACATTTTCATAATCACAAAATTTAATAATATTTATTCATATATAAAAAACTTATATCACATACATTAGTCCCAGTACTTGTGCTGGAGCCATAGTGTTATGCATTTGAAAATAACAGCATTTTGATCTGGGTCCTATACTAATTATAAACTAATAATTAAAGATAACAACATAGAAACTTCACATAACTCCATTATGGAGATCCTGGTGGAAGGTCAAAATTAAGATGTGCTGTTATAGCTTCAATAGCGCGGCAGATCTTTCGCACTTGTCGCCTTTGCACATTAGGCATATTGCAAATATCATTTTGCATTTGCTGTATTACATTAATGTGGTCATGCATCTGACCCTGAAGGACTAAAACATCCCAATTTAGATTATTTGGAAATCCTGGTGCTGGTAGGGGTGGTGCTGGCAGTGGTGGTGGTGGCCCTGACTGTGCTGGTGACAATATTGGTTGATTGACACTACTTTCAGACATTGTTGTACTTGAAGTATAAAAATCTAAATATAGATAATTGTAATAATCATATTAATATAAAAACAAGAATCCCTAGAGTAAAAAGTGAGAGACGAAAATACCCTTAGCCAAATAATAATAATAATCATATCTAACTATACTAAAAGAGCCAATCTCAAAAGCAAAATGTAAAAGACCATTTTGCCCCAAGTAGAAAATCAGATTACATGTACATAATGTAAATACATATTCTAATCTAACTATACTAAAATAGCCAATCTCAAAAGCAAAATGTAAAAGACCATTTTGCCCCAAGTAGAAAATCAGATTACATGTACATAATGTAAATATATATTCTAATAAATATTATTAGATAAGAAAAATCCATAATCAATAATAGAGGTATATTATATTATATTATATTATATTATAAAAGTGGGAATCTCCTATATAAAAAGTGAACGACTATTTTGCCCTCCATATAAATCTTCTTTTGAGCATCCTTTTGTACAAGAAGGTCAATACACAGTTATATATTTATATTATAAATACAATAGAAAATAAATGAGTAAAATTTTAAGCACTGTCCACGCAGACCAAGGTTCCTACTTTGTTCATTCACATGCAATTCAACAAGGAAACCATACAAATTCTAATTAATATCATTTGCCCTATTTCAACACTCACGTTCTCCCAAAATCCCTAATTGTGTTGGTTCTTCTCCCTTATCTTATTTTAAGTCAATTAAATAAATGCCATATTAAACCTATAGAATATTAAAGGTCATAATGCTATTGTTTCTAATTACGTCACATTTGTGCAATCCAGGAGTTGGTGCCTTTTGATACTCCCAATTGAATTTATTAAGCAGTTAAATTTACAATTACGTTACTCTTACTATTTGCCTTTTATGTATGAGAGTATTGAACAAACCATGGGTGTTTTAAAGAAGGATAGACAATATGTTTGTACAGATTGTTCGACCTTAGAACAAAGACATCCATTAGCTCTTCCAAAATACATATACTGATCATGCGCAAAGGATGTCTAAAGGTACGTATACTATAATGTAATATATCAAAAAAATTGTCATTTATATTTTATATATTACATCAGACATAAAGGTAAACATGCACACGATTTACTCATTTACATATTGTGATAGATAAGATAAATGATTTAATTGTCATTGAAATGGTTGTAAATTTCAGAATTGAAAATGTTGTTGGGAAATTTCACTATGCGTAACAAGGAAGAAAAGTCTACATATTTAGGTGTGATGATGTCTGCACATGTCATCTCCTTCTTGTAGTACTTTTAATGGATTGTGTAGGAGGAAAGAATTGAGAAGTTGTATCAACTTGGTGATGCAGGTTCATATCATTTTTAAATTCATATAGAAGGGTATCGAAAGATTTATGAGCTCCTAAAATAGAGCTTCTAAATAGTTGATATGATGCACGATAATCAAGTTATACTCACGACAATTCTTTTGAAGTTTTGCCTTCCTTATTCTATTGCTCTTTTCTACGCAATCCCAGGAGTAATATTTACTTTCATTCTAACTTGATCTTTTCTACCCTCAGATCACCCTCAGCACCACAAAGTTTTATTAATTGCGTTGGTTTTCACTTGCGCTATATATACTACAATGTCAAGTACTCTTTTTATTGGCAAATAAGCAGGACAAAATGGTTTGGGACTTCAAAGTTTGTTGCGTTCGTCAAAGGACTTAGTGCTGAAATTTCCTTCTGAATCGATATCTTCCTTCTTCTTTTTGTTGTTTCAAGTCTATTCATTTAGATTATTGTGTTTATGTATTTTTATTGTTGATTTAATATGCATTCTTTTGTATACATATAACCAATATTTAGTTCAGCTTCTTAAGCAAAATCACAAATCTATTCATCAAAATTAAAAGACATTTGAAGATTCTAAATAGTAAAGTTAGTTTATTAATTTAAAAATATAGGATAAATATTTATTGTTAACATGACTTTACGCTTAGTCTGCTAAATTTTTTAATTATTAACTCATAAGGTTTTTGTGTAAGATTTTCATAAATTTGTTCTATTCAATAAAGAGTACACGTGCAACGCGCGTGCTCAAGACTAGTTAATATAAAAGCAAGAATCACTAAAGTAAAAAGTGAAAGACGAAAATACCCTTAGCCAAACAACAACAACGACGACGACGACGACAACAACAACAACAACACTACTTTAAAAGCTATACATATTACTCCAATGCATCAGCCCGTCTTGAGCAACGTGCAAATACATTCCAAATTAGAGTTGTATGCTGAAACTTCTAAAGATTAATGCAATTCTTATTGGATATTGAAGTATATATCCAATGTACCTTATTAATCGTTCAGATTAATATGACAAAAACCTAAGCAACGTGGCTTTGAGATTTCTAAAACTTTTCGATGAATCTTCTTGAGATTGATTGTTTTCTTATTCATTTAAAAGATTAAATTTTTCACATTTCATCTTTATTTGTGTGGTCCTTTGGACTTCCATTAGTTGTAGTCCATATTCATGAATGGTCTTCTTACATTCTTTCCTGCATATTATATATAAAAGTGCACAAAAAAATTTTAAATCACTGAACCCTTTTTCTTTTCATTCTGTCAGAAAGTCCTGCTTATCCATATAATAACATAATTTCTTTTTCCTTCTCGCGTGCTACATAAATTTACTTTTTATTTTTATTTTGTGTTTTTATTTTTTCTCCATGACTAAGGCTACATATATATATCTCCTTTATTTACTTTCTTTAAATGCCTTCCATGGTAGTATAATAATCTCTATTTCTTTTTTAAATTATTCAAATAGAGATATTTTTTAAATGCAACGTATCTGTCATTATCATACAAGTTTAATTTAATGTTGATGGTTGCTAGCTAGCTAGAGGCAATAGGGTTTGGAGTACTTAAAGAGAGTAGCCTTACAACAAACTTCCATTCTTAACCATGGTTGGTGCTTTCTTGAATATATTGTACGATTAGTTTTTCATAGTTATGTGCTTTGAATAACTAATCATCTATTTATTTCTTTTGTTTTAGAGAGTCCAAGTTAAAAACACATTTAAATTACCATCAATACATATTGGTTGGTGTAATATGTATCTAACAGTTATTCTTAAAGAAGCAAGACACTCTTGATTAAATGTCATCACATGAAAAGTCATTTATTCGTGTTTATGATGTGAGTGCATGCATGATCTCTCTACTACTTCCAAATCACTAAATTCTCCATGTAGCCAAATGGTTTTACTATCATATTTTCTCTACAAGGTTTATTTTCGGATCTAACATTTTGCTTTATAAATCTTTCTCATTGTCGGGTAACTAGGCTGATGTTATTCACAACTTTGTCATAGAGTTTGTAAACTTGAATAATGTACCCAATTGAGGTCGATCAAATCTGAAGCATTATTTTTTAATATTGTCACAACTTCATTTTTGTGTAATTTTTATTTTTTGAAATAATATTTTTCTTTGTATAGGTACACGCGCAAAGCGCGTACCCAAATATAGTAAGATAATAAGAAACAACTACCAGTTGATGTGTATTTATAGAATAAATTCAATAATGTAATAACAGTTGCAACTTATAATTGAAAAGGCACTATTACATAACAGTAATGATAAAATACTGAACAATCACAATTCTAAAAACAACAGTTACATTACACATACATAACTGCCCCAAACTCGGATATTGTTTACCAAAAACTGAAAACACACATATAAATAAAGTAAAAAATTCAATAGAGATTAAACTAAAACACATAAATATGCTATCTTATTCAAGCGTCTTCAACCGTAGAGCCAGAACTAGAACTAGAACTTAAAGGTTCTAGTTCAGGCTGCCCAATACTAACATTTAAAATCACACGATCTGAGGATTCCAGAACTCTAAAATGTAACATACTTCCTACTCCGAGATTGTTAATACGAACGAACTCCTTCCATCCATTACAAAGCTTTCTCTATCTTCTCACTTTTAGATAGTTCATCTGGAAATGATTACCACGACAAATAAGAGTGGTTGGCACATCACGTCTGGGAAGCATAATTGCCAACATACTGGAAAAATCTACAAAACAAAAGAAGAAAGGCACTATTTTATAATAACAACGACAAAAACAATACTTTAAAAAAATGCTATGATTAACTTACAAACTGATCTAATTCAGCATCCAATTCATTCAACACTGCTTCGACGACTGTTCCCATCTTAAAAATACAAAAATATTTGAGGGTTCTCTTCAGTAACAAATATTTGTGAAGCTGGTGATAGCTGCTATTTCCTTCAACGACTGTTCCCATTTATTAACTTATTCATAAGATAGTAGTTACTGTTCTCTAATATTAACTTTTGTCCAACTTTTATGGTCAAAGAAAATATGTATATTCAAAAACAGATTAAATATCAGAATAAATGTAGTAAAAAAGGTAGGTTTTGTATGGTCTTCCCTATGTCCTTCCAGCTTCCAAAAATAAACTCTAGACTTCTCGAATGCCAATGTTAGGGAGACAATTAAATGCTGTTATTCTCTATGTTTACTCACCTAGTCTTAAAAAGCTGTGCCAGCTTCTATATTTACCATAACGTCCCAGTGTAAAAGTCTGGGTGAAGTCTGGGAAGCATATCAACAACAACAAAAATAACACTTTAAAAAAAATGGTATGATTAACTTACAAACTGATCTAATTCAGCATCCAACTCATTCAACACTGCTTCAACGACTGTTCCCATCTTAAAAATACAAAAATATTTGCGTGTTCTCTTCAGTAACAAAGTGGTCTATTTATATTAAAATAACTATACAAGAAATGTTATCTATTGTACTGTATTGTCCTTTTGCTTTTGGATGATAGTAAAGATTCTTTTTTCTTTATAAAAAAGTTGCACATTGCTTGTTCTTTTCCTTTTGGATGGAGAACTGGGACCAGGATACAAAATTAAGACTTCATTTTAAAGAGGATTGCAAAAATAAAAATAAATTCAAATGTCCAAGATAAGAACACTGGGATCCATGTGCGTTAAATTACTAGCCACAACAAAAACATCAGGGACATCCATATGCCTTAAACTACTAGCCCCAGCAAAAACATCCGGGGCATCGATGCGCCTTAAACTACTAGCCCCAGCATAAACATCTGGGAGAATCTCCAACATATTAGAGAACATTTTTCACACAAAACAAATGCAAACTTACAGGAATTTTCATTAACATTAACATAAATATTACAGATAAATTACACTTGCAGATGGAGGCATAAAACCATAACACTGGTGGAGTCCCAGCCTTTTTTCTAACATCAAGTTAATACAACATAAGTTCATTAAAAAACATAACCAATTAGATCTCTGCTGATCCTGGTGGAGTACCTACTTCATTATAGTTTGGGATTTCTCTCATTGCCCTCATCATCCTATTTATTTGTCGCTCATTCCTTTCAATCCTCTGATTTTGCCGAATAATTAATAATCGAAGGTGATCTACAGTACGAGTCAACTGCTCAATGTCTCCCTGCAAACCTGCAATCTCCCAATATAAATTACGCCCTGTTTGCTCAGTGGAATGCACATTTTGAAGTGCATGTCCATTATCAACTACATGCCCATTTTGAAGTTCATGTCCATTCTCAACTACATGCCCATTTCTCTGTGGAAGAGACATTTTTTTTCTAAGAGACTGTACAAGAAAGTAAAAAATTTGCAAGATCTTAAACAAATTTGAGTGATGATTGAATGATTCTATATTCAAAGACTGTAGTTATAGACAGATATGCATGACGCACAACTGCACCCTTAAAAAATATGAATGCTAGTGCTAGTAGCCAACTAATAACTGGAGACCCCTAATTATTTTGGTGAAATAATTATACTCTCAGTATGTTAACTGAGGGCGCTAGTACTTCATAAGTGAACTCACAGTATTTGAGTTGGGGGATGAAAACGTATGCTAAAATGCTTTTATACAAAGTCGCATTATTTTGAACTGGGGCACAAGTACTTAAAAATGAAGAGTCCCAGTATTTTATATTCGTGATGGGGCGAGAAAAATATATGTTTTAATGCTATGCTATACAAAGTCCCATAATTTAGAATTGGGACACAACTACTTATTAAACACAGCGTCCCAGTATTTAGAACTAGGACACACAAAGCTTTCTGGGCTATCCCTTCCCGTACTGACTCCCAGACATTGGTGCTGGGGGTACAAGTGCTTCATATGTGAACTCACAGTATATAGATACCTGGGACTGTTTACCTAGAATTAAAGTATTAGCATCCCTATTTATATACTTGAAAAGCTAATAAATAATAATAAAGAACAATAACAATATGTAGTATACATACTTCAAAAAATATGTACATTGCATTGTTTATAAAAATAACAATTTGTAAAATTCAAAAAGATAAACAAAGATTCAAAGAAGTGGCAGCCTTCCATGTCCACAAGCTAGTTTCTCATCATGCTCTCCATAATCATCATTCAAATTCTCTAGTAGAGTTTCATAGCCTTCATCTCTGTTTGATCTTCCATGCTTAGTAGATTAGCAGCAACAATTCTCATGTAATTACTAATAGCTTCTACTCCCCATTCATATTTAAAAAAATCTTGTCCGAGTATGAGTAGGTCAGTAGACCTTGTTACAAAAGAGACCACAATCCGTGTCTCCTATTTGTTTGGGTTCTCTTTGATAAACAATATCAAGTTTCTTATACTCTGTACCAAAATTAGGATATTTAGTATGAAACTTAATCTCTTTTAGTAGCTGAAGTGTAGCAATTGCTTACATTGCCATCTTGATCTTCATAAAATTTTCGTTCCCATAAAAAACCAAATCATAGACATCTATTCTATGATCTTTTATAGAATAAACTCCCAACCAATAATGAGTGCAAGACTTGAAATCATTAGTATCAACTGAAGACTTCCTAATTGGCATAAAGACTTTTTCCACTTGTGTCCATGCTATGCCACCTTGATTAGTAGACCCGTTCACACACTCATTGAGGTTATTCTACGTAGTTCCTTCATACTCTGCTAGAAAAAAATCTAACTCAATCCTCTCTAAATCCTCCACTGTCAAGTCATGTATTCCCAAAACAACTTCTGCTGGAGGTTTATATTCTTTTTTCCTTTGTTGAGCACGAGTCCTTTTTCCACCTTTATTCTTCTTCTTCATTTCTTCAAAATCTTGACCATTCTTCCACTCTTGTTCCATTCTATCCTTCTTCTCTTTTATTCTCTGGGTCTTCTCTTCCTTTGCCATATCATCAAAATAGGAGTCGACCTTTGAAAAGAACGACGACTCTACAAAAAAAAAAAAATCAAAATTCAAATCTGTCGTTGTGAACATTGTTTTGTAGTTTGTGAAATGATATACATGCTTCTTTCTCAGATAGTACAGTATAACATCAACATGCTGCATGATAGAAAAAATCACAAACAAAAAAAAGTAGTTGACAAATATATATATATATATATATATATATATATATATATATATATATATATATATATATATACATCTCGTCATTTCCAGAAACTTAGTGATAGAAACAGTGTTCTCTTGGGTGCTAAAGACATTTTGATGGTTTTGAAGAAAGAACATTGATCTTAGCTCGAAATTGAAGACAAATTGCGTCAAAACGCTCTACGCGATTAGGGTAACATTATGCTACCTTCAATTTCGTTTATAGTTTGAGTTTTAGAATTACTTCATAGCTAAGTAAAGTACCTAAATTCTATGTTATAGCTTGTTTAAGCTTTAGAAGGTGTGGAATTCAAAGGAGACAAGGTTTAGAAGCGAGAAACATCAAAGGTATGTAAGACTAAACCTTTCTTTTGGCAAGGCATGTATCTTTTAGCTTTTGAAGCCTTTATTAGTTCTAAACTTAGTGTTATATATATATATATATATATATATATATTAACATGCTGCATGATAGAAAAAATCACAAACAAAAAAAAGTAGTTAACAAATATATATATATATAGATTGACTGGATGAGGTACCGATTTGCTCGTGGAAGATACGCTTGAATTACACGCGTCTGTACTGTGAGTGATGATCTTACCACAATTTGTGTTTCCATAACCTGCATGGTTTCTACTTGATTTTGAAGTAAATGTGTTACTGAATGTTTAAACTGCATGTGGAACAAGTCCTTTTACAAGATATGTACCGAAATAATTATTTGAGTTATTTTACCATTACAAGATTTGATTTTTACCGCTACTTGACATATTTTACCACTATGTGAAATATTGAATTGTTACTCAAAATACCCTGTACTTGGTATATGGAATATATATATTTTTGGGATGAGCCTTGACAGACCCCGTAGCTAACGACGAGTATGTTAGACCTGGTGCACCTTGTATACTCCGGATTACCATTACAATCATTGTTAGTGGGAAGGTAGAACTAGCTTACCGTTATTGATTTCCTTAGGGAGGAATTTATACTGATGGTTTGTTCTTGGAAATCTCCCAAACCCATATACTTGATATAATATAGTGATTACTGAATTTACTACTGATTTGATATTGATTACTGCTTACAAGAAGTACTTGAAAGGACTGATTTCTGTTTATTATTCTGAAAGTGACAATTAAATTATATGTATATTTCTGCATAAGATATACTGGCATGTTTTTGACTGGTCCCCACTTAAAACGGTTGTGGATAAGTGTTGCTACTCACTGAGTTGCGACTCACTCCTCGCTATATATTTTTTTTCCAGAGACAGCAGGTGCCGTAGCCGAGGATTTTCATTCTTAGAGCCGTGAGTTGACAATCCTGGTGAGCCCCGCATTAGTTCGCGTGGGCAAGAGCTTCATTTATTTATTATTATCCTTCTTTGAAACTCTTAGAGTCGCTCCATTTAGTCATTCATTTAGTCAGTTGGGTAACCAATTGGATTATTCATTAATAAGTTACTCTTGTGAGTATTTGGTGTCTATGATCTTACTACAACCCTGTTAGATTGTTCTCGTAGTATGTGGAGATAAACGCGGTATTTATATTATTAATTAATGCATAAGGATATTGGTTGTTGGTTGGTTTTCTGTTTGTTTAAAAGCAGGTAAAATTTTGGATAGGCCTAAAAACAGGGGAAATTCTGCCCGATTTTCTGTAGAATTTTGATAAGGCTTGCTTGGGGCACTAGCTCCTAAGCGTTGGTCATTGCCCCAAATTGGATCATGACATATATATAAGTGTTGATTATGAAATGGTGCATGCTTAAATCTTCTCCCATGGCATGCATTGAGTTTCATAACTGTTGTCCAATAATTCATTTCATAATACTCGAAAATGTAGTTTCCGCGCAAATTTTTTGTCATTCAACTAAAGCTAATGCATTCGTGGTTTTTGGTGTCACAATGTCACGACTGTTGTATTGAACTAAGCGAATCATGCGGCACTTGACAATTTGCTCACGATGTTGCTATGCCAAGTTACCTGAGATCACTAAGGATCGCTAAGAGAATGGAAATGAACAATAGAGAATTTACAAATGAAGCTTTTTATTATTTGAAAGATTGTTGTTTGATTATTTGATGATTTACAAATGAAAAGCCCCTCTATTTATACTACACTCATAGGGGCTAGTGTGCAAATAATAATTGTTCTACAAGTCCGTCCATATTTATAAAGAATTTCCTCTCTAGAATAATCTTCCAGCTAGAATATTCCAAGATATTCTTCCTACACAAATCCATAAGGATCTAAAGTCTTCCTAGGGGAAGATCTCCACCATATGTGTAGAATATTCCATTAAGTGCTAGGCTCATTTACATGTAAGCTTCCACATGGCAAAGATAAGCTCCAAATGATGCCTACGTGGAATGATGATGTGGCGGGTCATCACACTCCCCCACCTAATATTGTGACAACTGCGGCGCAATGTTGCTGCATAAACTCTTGAATCATGTCTTTGAATTGCCATAAGTCTTCGCAGCGCTCCCATGTGGCCTTTTCTGGTGCTTGTGCCTTCTAGTGGACAAGGAACATGGTTGTGGCCTTCTGTCCCTGTTTCCGTATGGCTTGATAGTCAATGATAGCTTCAATCTCTTGATCATGCGAGGCAGTGATAGTAATAGGAGCACGAGTTGACTGACTCCAACTCGGATCCTCCATGTCTTCGTGGTATAGCTTAAGCATGCTGGCATGGAAGACAAGATAGATCTTAAGATGTGATGGAAACTCAAGCTTGTAGGAGATCTTGCCCACCTTGGCAACGATCTTGAACAGACCCTCATACTTGCGCATCATATTTTGGTGCATGCCCCGTAGTGACTTGAGCTGTCTCGGATTAAACTTTACCATGACTATGTCGCCAACTCTACAGTCCGTGGGACGTTGCTTATGATCTGCAAATTTCTTCATCCGCTTAGCTGCATTTTCCTTTATGATGCGCTGCCTGATATCTCCAAACTTAGGCACGTACACCCTCCGTCCTATGGTACGCAATGGGCCATCTTCAACCCAAAAATGCCTTGTCTTGCCTTGAGCGGCTAACTCCATAAGTTGTTTGATTGCTAGGTCATGCTGCATACCCTCTTTGATCGCCTCATGAATGTCCCAACTTGCTGAAGTGATGGCAGCAAGTTTGGCTTTCCGACTCAAGGTATCTGCCACAATGTTGCCTTTTTCTCGGCTTGTACTCTAGTACATAGTCAAACTCGGCCAAGTAATCCTGCCACCTAGCCTGCTTCGATGTGAGCTTCTTCTGTGTCTGAAAATAGCTAGCGGCACGTTATCTGTCTTGACCACAAACTTTGACCCAAGCAAATAATGTTGCCATATACGTAGGCAATGCACAATAGCGGTCATCTCCTTCTCTTGCACCATGTAGCGTCGCTCCGGGTCATTCAACTTGCGACTCTCAAAGGCTATATGATGCATATCCTGCATCAATAAACCCCTAATGGCAAAGTCTGAAGCATCTATATGTACCTCGAACGTCTTGGCAAAGTCTAGCAATGCTAAGACTGGTTCCTCCGTTATAGCTGTCTTGAGGCCTTTAAACGCCTGTTGGCAATGCTCTGTCCAATCCCACGGCTTATTCTTCTTCAGAAACTCGGTCAGCGGTGCAACCTTAGTTGAATAGCCACATATAAATCGATGGTAGTAGTTAACAAGGCCAAGGAAAGATCTCAACTCGTCCATGCGTAACTCACCGCTACTAATGATATGCCCCAAGAAGTGCAGCTTCGACTCGGCAAGCTCGCATTTCTCCTGCTTGATATATAGATCATTTTCCCGCAAGACTTGGAAAACCTTCCTTAAGTGCTCCACGTGCTCCTCCAGAGTGTTGCTATAGATGACTATGTCGTCCAAGTAGACCACCACGAGTTGATCAAGGTAGGGATGAAAAATCTTTTTCATGAGAGTACGAAATGTAGCAGGTGCGTTGGCTAAGCCGAAGGGCATCATCAACCACTCAAAGGCTCTGTATCTCGTCACGTATGTTGTCTTTGTCTCATCCCATTCTTCGATGCAAACATGGTAGTAGCATTTCTGAAGATCCACCTTGGTATAATACTTGGCTTACCCAAGCCTATCGAATAAGTCAGCAATGAGCGGGTCGGGTACTTATTCTTCACTGTGACCTTGTTGAGCGCTCGATAGTCTATGCATAGGTGCAATGATCCATCCTCCTTCTTCCGCAACAATACAGGTGCACCAAAGGGTGCCTTTGATGGACGCATATGGCCAAAATCTACTAGCTCCTTCAATTGTTTCCTAAGCTCATCCAACTCGGGCAGTGTCATCCGGTATATGGCAAATGCGAGTAGCTTAACTCTTGGCTCCAACTCGATCTTGTGGTCCACCTCACGTCTCGAAGGTAAGTGCTTAGGCAGCTCATCGGGCATAACGTATTTGTTTTCCTCGAGCAACTCTTCTATACTAGGCGGAAATGTCTTTGGTTCATTATCATCTTCCTCTAAGCTTACGAGGGTTGTTATGAATGTTGGCCCCCTTCTTGATCCCCTTGACAAGCTGCATAGCCGAAAGATGTGCCTGACCTTTTCCCTGCGGTGGCATGGTCAATGTGGGGACCATACAAGATCCTTCCCCCTCTATGACCAAAAGATGTTGTAGGTAGGGGTCAATCATAGTATGATTGTAATCACCTAATTTTGGCACCAAATTGATAATTACTCGAGATTGTTGTGCTAGATTCTTAGGACTTTTCCTAGACTTTTTCCGATTATTATCTAGCTTATTAGTTAATTAATTAGGAGAAAATACATTAAGAAAATACCAAAAATATTTTATTTTATGAGCAACATGTAGTTGAAATTTTGTTACTTGTTAAAATATATGTTCATTTGCTTCTCTTAATATTTAAATGTGTTAATTGTTAATGGATGGTTTTATTTTTGCAATTAGGCTAGCTATTTCAGGAAAAAACAATGAGGAATAATTCAGCCCAATATGTAGCCCAATCCAATTCTAACCCGGCCCAATGACATGTATATAACCTATTGTCTTTGCCATTTTGGGAGAAAACTCCACTGAATTCACATATTAGCCAAACCATTGCCATTTTTAACAAAACTTTACTGGAAATCGCACCACATGTGAGCCACCACTGTTCCGCCGGTTCGCCGCCGCCGGCAACCGGTAAAATCTACATCAACAGAATTGCCTTGCCTTCCTCTCTTCGATTCTACCACTAGTTTTCCTAAAAGACGTACCAATCGTTGTAGATCGGGACTGAAAGTGGCGGCGAAACTCACCTCCAGCCACCATTTGCTTTTTTTTTTTCCGACGACCTTTACATGTCCAGGCTCATCTTCCCCTCCCCGTTCTCGTCGTATATACCGATTGGCCAAAAACATCCTCCTCCTGCCAAACCCGAATGGAAACAGACATGGAACCCTTTTGCTTGTGTTTTCTCGTGTTTTCTCTTCTCTTGTTCTAGTTGAGACAACCCCAAATGAGGTCCTTTCAATTAGAACGATAAAAGAAGGATGTTTTTTGGCGTTGATTCTGCTGTGAAAAGTTGTGGTAGTGATGAAGTTGTGCAGCAGCTGTTGGACTTGATAAAGGCAGTGTCGAGGAGTTTAGTACTAGCGTCAATTAGCTTAGTGAGGCGGCATTAACGCTGTCGTAACTTGGAAACTGTTGATTGTTTTGATTCGGACTATGGTGATGGGATGTTTTGCTTGGTGGTGCTTAAGCAGTGCTCGACGAGGCTGTGAATGTGATGTTGTGGCAAGGACAGTGGCGCGTGAGATCTGCTCGTGGTGGTGTCATTGGGTGATGCAACTTCGGCGTTAAGGCTGTTTATTTTGATATTTGGTGAGGCCGAATTTCAGTCTCTATTGTTTTGTTTATTTTGGGTCATGATTAGTTGTTAAAAGTAGTTTTGTTAGGATCTAAATCACATAAATATGTTCAAGAGTTAGTTATCAATGAATTTTTCCGTGGTTAATCAATGAATGGAATTGAGTTGTTTAGCTTAGTATCACTCATGTGTGTGTCTATGTTTGTAAATAGAAATCAACTTTGTCTCACTGTTAGCATCAAGCTCATGTATGTATGTTGGCATTTACCATGATCAGCTCTTTGTTTATAATGGTGTCTTAGGATTAGTTAACTGGAATTGCTCATCAGCTTAAGTGCAAATTGTTTGTTATTGGTATTTTGGGTGTGGAGTTTGTTTAACTCTAATTGTTTAGCTTTGAAAGGAACGTACATGTCATACATGTGAATGATCTGTTCAAGTCATGGCTAGCATGTTTAGTTTTGCCTAAGTAAGTTGTGTTAATCCAAATTCTAGCTATTAACTTGATTAGATTTGCTTTGAGCCTAATGTGAAAACTATAAGTTTACTGTTAGTATTGTTAGCATGCTCATATGCCTGTGAGCTTGAGTGAATCAAAATTGATGAGTAGGGAGCTATGTGTTTGTTTTTTTGGTGTTATCTAAAGATGTATGACTTGTTAGTATGTGTGATTAGAACTGAGTTTCTTGTTCTATGCTTACATGGAAATTGTAGCTTGCTTTGCTAAAGTCTACAATCTGATTTCTTTTAGATTTGAATGGAGTCCAAAGTAAAAAAGAAAAGCCTTGTCAGCCTTGAAATTGGCTTTACTGCCACCATCTTTGTTGTTTAGCTAGGCATGCCAAATTTTCATTAAATATGGTTGAAAAGTAGGGGCAAGAGCATGTGACTTTGTCTTCTTTTTCACCCTAGTTTTTTACTGATCGTATGACTTTTTCCTCCTATAAAAAGGGAGATAATTTTTACTTTGGGGGGACTTTTTTTTTTGGAGAAAAAAAAGAACACAATCAGATCTGAAAAGACATCTTAAGAAACAAAGAGAAAGAAAGAGGGAGAATACTTGGAAAGAAAAAAAAAAGAAAAAAAAGAAAAGGTCTTGAGTTAAAGTGCTAAGCTGGAAGTTAAGGTTTGCATTCAAGGGGTTTGGCTGATACTGAGCTGACGTTGTTGTTGTTCATTGTGTTGGCTTGGTTTGCTGATTTCCTTCCTAGCTTGGCTTTTGTTTTTTTTGAACTTTTCTAGTAGGTATTTATGTTTCTAACCTTTTTACATTTGTTGTTGAAATCTGGCCATGTATAAAGACAAGATTGTTGGAAATTGATATTATGATATGAATCATGTCTAAGTATTGAAGTGTTCTTTTGCTAGTTTTTTAATTTCATGTTTTATGTTTGCAAAGAGGCCAAGAACTAAATGTATAAATGATTAGGGTTGTTGCCTTAAGCTTTGGCCTAGAACTTCATATTTTCTTTTGCCTTGGAAATCAATGAGGGTTTGGACCCAAAGGCCCAGATTCGCTTTCAAATGTTAATTTGGGCCAGATCCTTCACGCTTTCTTTGGCTACTGGTTGAATAGATGTATACTACGATTATAAAGAAAAAAAATAGATAACTGCAATCTTTAAGTTGAGCAACATTTGTAATCAAAATAGAGCCATATTCGAAAGAAGATAACAAAATAGAACAAAACGCATAAACATTTCTTGAAAAGCGAAAGAACTGAAGCTATTTGGAATGATGCTTAAACAATAATGTCTTGGACCATTTTTTCTTGTAAAACAAATATTTGTTTTGCAAACAACATTCATTATAATTTGTTTGAGCCTCCTTCATCACAACTATATTACTGGCTGCCTCGGTCACACCAACATCGACCTGCTCCTCGAGTGCCTCTATCTTCGTCTTCATGGCATCAATGGTGCTCAGCGCCTCCACGAGCCTGCACTCCAAGGTAGTGATGGTCTGTTTTAGCTCAAACTTAGCTTGCTTGCATCTATCCAACTCTTTCTGGATGTCCTCAATCTCATCAAGAGTGTGCCTCTCAAGAGTATCGAAAGCGCTTTTTAGTTTTTCCAAGCGTTCGTCAAGGATGTCCATGGCTTCCATCTCCGTTTCGACCTTCAAGATCCACTCCTTTCCAGGCATGAGCTCCTCGTCTTCCTCCTCACTTGCCTCGGTGGTTGGTGGGTTCGGGGATGAAACCCTTTCGCTTGGAACAACATTAGATGACCCTTCCTTACTCTTGTTGGCATTTCTCCTACTTCGCTCTTTCTTGGTGCCGGACTCTTGAACGACGTTGGTTGGAACATTGGTAATGTTGAGTTGGTTGTTAGTTTCCTCCACATTATCCATTCCCTTAGTCACAACCTTCGCTCTGTTACTACCTTGTCACGACCTTAGTATTGAACTAAGCGAACTGTGCGACACTTGACAATTTGCTCACGATCTTGCTATATCAAGTTAGCCGAGATCACTAAGGATCGCTAAGAGAATGAAAATAAATAATAGAGAATTTTCAAAGGAAGCTTTTTATTATTTGGAAGATTGTTGTTTGATTGCTTGATGATTTACAAATGAATAGCCCCTCTATTTATACTACACTCCTAGGGGCTAGTATGAAAATAATTGTTCTACAAGTCCCTCCATATATACAAAGAAGTCCCTCTCTAGAATTATCTTCCTAGCTAGAATATTCCAAGATATTCCAAGATATTCTTCCCACATAAATCCATAAAGATCTAGAGTCTTCCTAGGGGAAGCTCTCCACCATCTCTCTAGAATGTTCCATTAAGTGTTAGGCTCATTTACAGGTAAGCTTCCACATGGCAAAGATAAGCGCCAAATGGCGCCTAGATGGTGCGATGACGTGGTGGGTCATCACACACAATGTGCATAAACTTAATGTTCAGCGTTGCATCGCCCAATGTTTCTCTATAGTAGTGCTATAGACTTTATTTTCATACAAAAATTGAGAAAGGTATCCATAAAAGCCATACTTTTGGACAATAAACTACATAGCTGATAAGAGTTACTTAGATCCTAGATTATAAGATAGGTAAACAATAACCTCAAAATTTAAAGTCGAATGTTGCTTAAAGCAAATTGTCATACACTTTTATCAATTGCTCTACATTAGTTTGAACATTCTAAACTTAACTTATACTCCCTCCATCCCAAAATGAGTGTATACCTTTCCTCTTTTGTTTGTCCCAAAATGAGTGTCTCTTTCCTTTTATGGCAACTTCTTAAATCTAAGATTTGTTATGGACTACAGGATTTAAAGACTCTGGCCCACATTACATACACCTTTCATTTTAAGCCACAAGATTTAAAAATCTTTCTTATTTTCTTAAACTCTGTGCCCAGTCAAACTCAGACACTCATTTTGGGACGGAGGGAGTACTTAACAATGATGAATTCATGTAGCCTATTGTGAACATCAAATTAAATAAAAATAAATTTTAAGTTTAATCCTCGCATTATGCAAAACATGTAATAACGGTCCAACATTTGACATTAAGCAATTGTTGTCGATCTTGAACTTCTCCAACAATACTTTTAAAAGCTTACTTTTGGCCGGATGGTGGTGTTTTGACTTTTCGATCTTGAACAACATGTCATCCAAGGTGTGCCTACAATTATTTAAGCGAATACATTAGAAGTAAAGCTTCTTTTAAAAAAAAATCAAAAATCCCCATATATATATATATATATATATATAGAGAGAGAGAGAGAGAGAGAGAGAGAGAGAGAGAGAGAGAGAGAGAGAGGGGACACTTGTTACATCAGAATTCTAATAGGCCAAGCCTGGGATGAAAAGCATAAACAAAACGGGGATCGTATAGAGGATAGACCTCTACTTACAGGTGACCCAAAGTTGAAATTCACAAAAGTTAGGTGTAATAGTTGAAGTGTTGAACAAATGAGGACAAATGAGGACTCTAACTAACAAGTTGAAACTCTTCATTTGTTTATGCTAAATTAACCAATTCCTTTCATCGTTTGCCTGATCCTAAATGTAGAAAAATCATTTTTTTCATCCTCAAAGCTCCTTTAGTAGCTATAGGAAGATTTTGAATTGTTCTCCATATGTGTGATTTTCCTTTCAAATCATTATTTTTTGCCAAGGCATCTGCAACAGATTTAACTGCTCTGTAGCAATGCCTTACTTCCTTTTCACTTTGTCTAAATACTGCTGAATCTTGTAGATATGATGCTGGAGGTGCCATGGTGTTGTGTGCACCCCTAATATCATATATACTACCAGTTTTGAATGTAGCTCCCAGGTGATATGATTCATATTTTGTTTAATGTTGCACAATACACCATAAACTGGTGCTTGGACCCATGCAAGATTGTTTAAACAAAAGGGAATAACCAATTCTCCTCGGTGATCTCTGACAATTCTCCCTATCCCTGTCCTTCCTTAGCCCCTGAACTTCCATCCGTATTCATTTTGAATATTCCTTGTCGTGGCTTCTTCCACCAAACCACTAAGCTAACCAAGGTAGGCTTATATGTATATGTAGCTAAATAAATTTCCTGCCAAGATGAAAATAAACTTAATTGTTTAAACTTGCTAGTGAGCATGAATTTCATGTGAGATATAATTTGATGGATCACTCATCCAAAAAGACATTGACCCCTGATCATTAGCTACATCACATCTTCTTTTCCACAACTCAAAATTAACAAAAATTGGTAAGGTTCTGCATATCAACGATTTCAGTGCATTTCTAGCGTGTGAACCCCCATCGAATCGAATTTGAAAATAAGCTACACCCCCTCTTAACTAAATCACTCTCAATAAAGATATGTGAAGTTGACTCTGGCCAATGAACATAAGAATTCTCCATTTGGAGTTAGTTTCCAGAAAGGTTCATCATGCTTGCCTCTTTAAAAAAATTTGAATTTGCTCGATCTTCTGCTGTAAAGCAAATGAGAGAATGTCATTCAGCTTGTGACTATCCCATCCTTGATCATTGGAGAAACTATCAAAAATTTCATTTTTTGAACTTGTATTGGACTATAGAAGAAGTGCAAGAGGCCCCAAACCTGTCCAGTTGTCCGACCAAAATAATATTTTTTCTTTATTGATTCTCCACCCAATGTGAGGTTCTGCTTGCTTCTTTATCACCATCAACTCCTTCCAGCATTGAAATTGTCCATGAGTCATTTTTCTACCAATCATGTTTAATCCAGGACAATACTTAGCTTTCAAGAATCTGGTCCACAAGTTAAGCTCTCACCACGCTCTTTGTATTGCCTCACTTTAATCTCACTCAACCCTCGAATTCATAAAATTGACACCTTTGGCTTTTGTGTCTACTCAAAATGATCTCACATTAAATTGTTTTTTACCACTAAATGGTGAAATTCTAAGATTGTGTGTCAACTAACTCCCAACGAATTACTACGATCCTAAAAAAATTTGGGTCGGAGAGGAGTTTTATGTTTAAACAAGAACGAACAACTAAAAGCAAGACACCAACTTGAGACAAGAAATTGACTACGAAACTAAAAGAAAAAAACATGAAGAAATTTAGCACGAGATGATATAAATCACATAACACTAGTTTATCACTAAATATACTAATACTCAAAGAAAATTAGCTAGAATACGCATGGAAAGAAACTAAATAAGATGGAAGAGTCATATTTTAAATGGACATAAAATAGGTCATATGGTGCAAAAGTGGGTTTTTTGTTAATCGGATTGCAAAAAAGGATTGTGTGTGCAAAATAGTGCGTGAACAAAAATTGTGACTGCGTAGTGTCGCACCAAAGACTCAATATGATAGATTTGATTCAAATTTTTTTCTATTACAGCCTTATTTGTTCTGAATAGATCTGGTTCAATCATATTACAAAAGTTTTAAAGACCATCTAGACAGTCTCTCCACCCATAGATTCTTGGACAGGTACCTTTCACCACCACTCTTCCACTCCCACCAAATAGCCGCACTGCCACTGTCAATCTCCTCTCTCTTTCTAAATTCTCCATTCTTCCTCGTCTAATCTCCTATAAACACCACTAACTACCACATAAAAGGGAGGAAAGAATGGTACACAACCATACATTCGAAAAAAGGTCTCTAGAAGAAGAAAGGCCCAAAGAGTAGCTGGATGACGCGTATTTTCTGAGTTTCGACTTTGATATTCTTTTTTTCCTTCCAACATCATGTGAAGTTGTAATATTTTATCTAACAATGAATCCTATTTAATCAATATTGAGTCTCACATCCCTTCTTTTCTGATGTTTCTGTCGTCATTAATTCTGTCACAATTCAAAGTGCTTTTCATTTTATAGAGAAAAGATACAATAGAAGGCTTGTTCAAAATAAGATTTCCTGAAATAATTTGTTAATATAATATTTAAATGCTATTTTACTTGCTTTTTACATATAATAATTTTAAAATAAGATAAATTACACACATCAGATAATGAGAAGAGAAGTCTTACATAAATATGAGTATTTTGATTTAAAGGTGATATCTCACATTTGCATAGGTATTCCGTTTCAAATATCTTAATCTTAAAAATAAAACAACCCAGGAGAAAAGCATTGGCTACCCTATAATATTGAACTCCTAGTGAAGAGGATAGATGTCCCCTAGCCAAGCGACAACGACCAATGGTATTCTCTGCTACTAGCTCAACCAAGTTTTGAACTAGCATATTTCTCCCTTTGGCTACAATATCCAAACTCATCTCCAATTCACTTCCAACACTCAAATCAACTACCACATTAACATTCAAACATCATAAAGGTGAGTGTAATAACGCATGGACCGTTAACAGTTTTATTTTTCTTTTCTTTTTTTTAAAAAAAGCGGAGGGGAATTTTGGTTTGTTGGGGGGGTCTAAACCTCATCAACAAGGTAAAGTTCATATAACCAACTAACTGGACTACTAAGATTCCTCATACTTACAGTTGCAGCCATGTTAAAGTTTGTCGTAAAGCTTGTCTTAGAATCACAACTTGAACTAGGAGGGGAATGATAAGAGCCATATAAAGGTGAGTTCAGAAATGCAGCCGCAGCAGCTGAGGGGCCTTTTGGGTTAAAGCCCAAGAAGATAAAACGTGAGATCCTAAATAATAATTTGGCGGCTGATCACAGACAAGTAGAGGTGGGTGAGTGTAACAACCCATGGAATGCTGACGGTGGAAATCAGAAGAGGTATATGTATGAAATGTGCCTTAGGCAGATCTCACATTCTAATGAGAGAAAAGTTAGGAGCTATATTATGGTGAATTCAGATATCCAACTGTTGAAGCGCCTTTTGACATAAAGCCCAAGTGAGCAAAACCATGAGGTCCCAAGGTTGGGAAAGCACGGACAATACCTTGCCAGTTGGGGTTGAGCAGTTACAATTAGCATGCATTGCACCAAATGAAACATCAGATCCCACAATGACTCGCAATATTCAGAGGAAACTGGCTGAGCAACACGGAACGAAACAAAACTACAATAACACAACTAAACACTATTCCTCTGCACCAAAATCAAAGCCAATCATCTCTATTTTCATGCTTGAAGTTGAAACTGGCTGAGCAACACGGAACGAAACAAAACTACAATAACACAACTAAACACTATTCCTCTGCACCAAAATCAAAGCCAATCATCTCTATTTTCATGCTTGAAGTTGAAATCCCCATCCCCTGGGATCGAATCTCACCGCCACCCACTATTAAAAAGAATTTCCATGTGCTTGGCCCATGAAAAAGAATCAAGCCCGCACATGAGGGGGCGTGTTGAGAAAGCAATTAAATAAATAGAGTGTACCCCATCTAACAGCTTAAGCTTTTAGATGAGATGGTCACACACTTCACCAGAATCATCAAGTAAAAAACAAGTCATTAGATGAGATGGCCGCACACTTCAACAAAATCATCAAGTAAAAAACAAGCAAAGAGCTTCGTAAGTAATAGCCAAGTCATTTGTACCAGCAGTGAGCAGAGCGGGGGAAGAACCTCAGAAACCAAGTCCATTAATATATCAGAAAGTTAGGATCGAGCAAATTTTAGAATATTGGCAAGCACTTCAAAATTTGCTTGCTGTAATTCTTAGCAGGAAACAGGGCTGGCAAATGAAAGGGTTTTACCTGGCATTTGAGGGTAATCATGTCTATAGACTATCCAAGTAAAGTTTATTACAGTGTCACCCACCAACATGTTTCTTCTATAGGGCAAGTCTTTACATGTGAATTGAGTTGAACATAATGTATTGATTCATCGTGAAAACATAACAGATCAAACATAAAATGGAAATCTAGCTGTAATTTCATGCAGGAATATACTAGAATGAAACGGGTCAGTAACTTACCTATGATACAAGTAGAAGAAAGCTATTGACTGATCCAAATATGCACACTCAGTTGTTGTCTTCATGTGCAGCTCACTCAAACTCCAACCATCTTGTGGATTCCTTTTCTTAGTTGTTTTATCAACTTTACAAACACAACCCATCTGGAGAATAGCATTGTACTCCAATGGAACCTTTGTTTCATATATCCCCTGATTGAATAATCTCATAAGCCATGTTGCAACATTTATAGGCAGATATCCAATGTTCAACCAGAAGAGTAAGAGTTAAAAGAGATGCATACTTTTTCAGTAAAAGCAGGAGATCACAAACATGCAGTCTAGAACTTTGAAGCATAAAAATCTAATATATATGTATATATATTATATACACACACACATACACACACTTTTCAGTGACTGAAAACTGAAGTGCATAGGAAAGCATCAATATTAGCAAACCCCACCAAGTGCTTTATGACAAAATCTCAAGCTACAGATGTTGAGTTATTGAAAATAGAATGGCAAAATAAATATCAAGAACAGGAAATTCGAGAAGAGTCCAACAGAGTTATATGTACGTGCAATTGGAGAATTAAAACGATCATTAACAGTACACTTTTTATAGGCCATTTTTAACAGTACACTTGTCATACAAATAATCAAATTTTAAAAGATAACGGAAAGAAGAACACTTGACAGATCATGTAGATGAACTTGACATCGAAAGTAAAATCCTATTTACATTTGTAATTGCCATGTATAAGTGAAGCACACGCAAGCAAGCATGTTCAGGTTTATGAATAACACAGAATTTTCAGCAAAAGGAATACTAACCTCCACTTCTGGATCAGCAAGATGAGCTGCTAGCTTTTTGCTCTCCGACTTGAATTGATCCTCATCAATAATGACCTAGTAAAAAGAAGCAAAAGTGCAATGAGGGAACTTAGAAACTTTCCAGCCGAGCATATCAAAATAGGATCAGAACTGATAATGATCAATGTACCTCAATTAGATTGTAGCTATGACGTCCATGAGGAAGAATCTTGTTGACACGTCTTCCAGGAAATTCCTCTGTTATAGGAGCTTTAGAGTTGAGATAAAACACTCTGGGGACTGTTATAGAGATTTTATGCATGACTCCTTCCACAACTACCCATGCAAAAAATTGGCCATGCTGTGAAGATGGTTCAAGCTGAACAATCTGGAGGAAAGGTGGATGACATAAGCACCGGAAAAAATGGATTCAGCAGAATGTTCAGTAAAAGCATATGAGCAACATCACCTGCCAGTGACTTCGTGTGAGAGCTAATTCATGTCGCTCAAAGTATGAATTAACCCCAATTCTACCCTGGCTTTTGCGGTTTGCTATGCGATGAGACAACTCAGTACCATCATTAATATGGTTTACTGTCCCTGAGGTGTCCAACCTAACAAACACCAAGCACATCATCATGAGAACAAACAATGATGCACCACAGGTAGTTTAACCGAAAAAAAAAAAGTGAAGTCTTTGGATTTGAATATGCATTATGTAAGTCTGATTTATTTGTTGCCGTTGAATTTAAGTAGTTGAATATTAGTTACACTTGATCTTAGCCAAAAGGCCGAGAAAGGCGTAGTAGGAGAATATTTATCAAGGTCCAAGACAACAATAATTTTATTTTTTGATAAAGTCAGGGTACAAGACAACAATAATGAAAGTTATACAGTAACGCGGTATTCCTTATTGTTTGGAGGTGAGGTAGCTGCAGTGGGTGTAAGGGGTAAAAAATGTGAGGTCCTCAATGATGTAGGTAAGAGTTTCCTCCACCTATAAATGGAGGTCCTTCTTCCTTCATTTGTATACCCAAGTCATTAACAGAGAAGATTTCTTTTTTCATGCTCTATTCCTATGGTATATTCTCATATAACAGAGCACTATGAAGAACTAAATCATATCTCTCCGCAATTAACAGGGACTAGGTCAAAAAAATTCTTTGACCTACTCTTTCAAGTGCCTGTTGAATTATTTCTACTCCATTTTGTTTTTCGGTGACTATTGGACCTCTGTCACCACATCTTTCTAGTGACTATTTATTATCTCAACTACTGTTCACTATTCTGGTTATTATTTTGAGCACTATCAAGGTGAACATTATACTGCAGAAAATGTAAAATTGCTTGGGCAATTGCATCTACTTTCTATCTTATTTTTTGAGAAAGATAACAAATTGTATTCATCATCCACCAAGAGTTTTCCATCTGCAGCAAATTAATTGTCGGGAAGAAAAGGTTGGTAAATTTAATTTTTTAATTCAAAATATCAAATCTTCCATTGTGTCTAAAATTCTTCTTCAGTTTGAAACAATCAAGTATAGACTTCTTGGTCAATTCAAGTTAGGCCTGATACTTCTTGCTCTACATGTTACCTTACCTTTTTTTTTTTTTTTTGATAGGTAATGATAAGATTTTTTATAAATGAAGTAAAGGCACAAAGATAGTGCATTCATAATTTACAAGATGCTCAAAGCCTCCACCAAATCTAACAAAGAGTCTACGTCATTAGCAAAGGCCATGTTGCACCAAAAAGCTAGCAAAGAAATACATCTAGTCTTAAGGCTGTGTATGTTACTATGTTTGCCTTCAAAAATCCTATTGTTCCTTTCCGTCCAAATCATCCACCATATGACCATAGGGATAATGTTCCAAAGCTTATGAGCCTTCTTGTTAAGACCATCTCTTCTCCAACTGTGCAAAAAATCAAGAATGGAGAGAGGCATTGTCCAAGACAATCCAAAATGGCAAAAAACATTCTCAAAATCTGATATGAGAATTTACAATGCAAGAAAAGGTGACCTTACCTCTGATCTGCACCTTTCTCTTTCTTTTTCTTTTCTTTTTTTTGCAATCTTCACTAGGCGGGGTTCCTACTGAGTATTTTTTATTAATAAAATAAATAAACACCTCAAAGAGGAAAGTACAAGTAAGGAGGGCCAACCTTTACCTTACAAATCCTATTGAGGGATTTGCACATTCAATAAGAGATTCAGGTGCGCTCACATGACTTGCCTTTCACGATTTTTTCCACTTACACAATTCTCACTCTGATTATTCTTGCTGGATCGTCACCTCTGATTGCATGAAAAGGTTTAAGTACTCTTTTTTTAATAACCAGGAAAGTTTGAAGGTCAGTGGGGCACGGTTCGAAACTCGGTGGATAAAGGACCATTCCATCTACTCCTCTTCACCTAAATGCCTGGCTTTCGTCTGTGGCAGGGTTTGTTGTGACATGCGCCGAACTCACACATCACAAGTTGCTCTTACGACTAAATTAAAGCCTAGGCGCCGAAAAGGTTTACGTATTCTTCTGACACCTCACCGCTGCAGTTGGTGTAACATGTTCCTAAACTTCACATTGCTATCTGTTAGCAAATCACAAGAGATTCATAAGGTAACCAAATTCTACCCTTCTCACCTTGAGTTCTAGGATGCAACTTTGGAGAGATAAATGCTACACAGACTTACCAACTCTACTAATTGGATATTGATGTATCTTCGGAATGGAGAAAGTCGAACTTCCAGAAGTATTTTCTCTAGATAAAGATGAAATTATGTTTCGGCATTGTAGGGTTGGCCACTATAATTTCTTCTACTAGTAATTCGAACTTTCAATCGATCATTCTGTTACTTGTCAAACACCTTTATTTTTTCAAACACAGTTAATCCACTCATCATTCTTTATCTTACAAACAATCCCAACGTTGTCTATAACCAAACAATCCATTTTTCCAGCTCCAGAGCTTGGTGGATAATAGGCTCATCCCTCTAACCTTCTCCACTTAAATACCAATCTTGGTGTTGGGACCAATCCCCCTAACATGCGTATAGCACATTTTTTGTTGTACTGCATTTACTGTTGAACCAACACCCTGGAGGCATCTTAACTTTTTCTAATCCATAGTGACATTTAGAGAACTCCTAAAGTAAAAAACAAAAGATGTTAATCATTTTCCTACAGATGACCATACTAGTGTTGTCGTACACTTGTAGAAAGAAAATTTTGGCGCATGCAAAATCTTCCCAAACTTTTTTAACATGACTGAGACACGGTTCCAGCAGAAAGATCAGAATCTACGAATAGATAATGGAAAAGTATATGCACGTTCCAACTTAAATTTACTGTTGTGCCAAAAGGAGTTGTGCATCATACCACTTCTGCTAGCATACCTCAACAAAATGGAGGGGCAGAAACATGGACATCTTTTGTAAGTAACAAGAACTCTTGCGTCCACTACAGGGTTCCTAAGCATTTCTAGGAAGAAGCAATCACAACTACTTATTTGATCAATAGAACGCCTTCAAATACATGTCGAATTGTCAATCCAAAACATCATTTAGCATGCTTTTAGAATTTTATCTTTGAAGGAGAATTCTGTGGAGTGTGGAATGTCTCTTCTCCTAAGAATTGTGTACGTAGCCGTTGTCCTAACTCATGAATATCATCCTAGTAAATTCAATTCTAGAATTTGTGAGTACATATTCCTTGTCATCACCTACTCGAAATGGACATAAAAGTTGTGATCCCGCGCAAATAAGATTAGTACCAATGTAATCCTTTCTTGAAATTGACCTCTTTAAAATACTGTTCTTTAGATAGAGAACTATAAACATTGAAGAGACATTCTGGAAGACTACCTCCACACATCATAAATACCAACTCAAAAATGAGCATGTTCATTTACTTTGTCCATTCACCTATACCGTCTACAGAACCTACACTATAAGTAAGCTTATGGTATGCTTACCATAAATTCTTACCCTATAGAAAGAGCTATAGAGCCTGAAACTGAAAATCCATGCAGGGGAAGAAATATAATCAAAATAAATCAAAGAGCTGCAAGTCTATACAAGACATACAAGAAAGCAATACTGAAAAGCTATAGAGTCTTGCTTCTATCTGAAGGCATCAGGTTATGTAGATCTCTGATTAGGTCCTAAACCTTGCACCCAAGATCCATAATGATATCTATGCTACCTAGTATTGTCATAAAATCAGCCAATATGTACGTACTTCTTGATCATAGATGTAGTCAAAGCACCCAAGGTAAGTTGACCAAATCTGGTGTGGACCCACACCAACACCCAAATTGTGTGGGATCGACATGGGTGCGGCAGGGGTTTTTGAAGAGTCCAAGACATAGGATAGTGCTTCTCCGATTAGCGAAAATGTTTGACCTGTATAGGCAGACTTAGAGAAGGATGCGAGCTTCCAGTAAAAAGAAAGTCGCGAGAAGGTCACTGGGAGTAGGCTCACGCATCGTGCATGAGCTTCACTAGCCGAAAATTCACACTATTTGGAATTGTGTGTGGCTGTGGGAGGCTGTCGGCAGTGGTTTAATTCCTATTGTCTTGGTCGCATGGTTCTTCTGGTCTCAGATATGGTGTCATTGGTCGAAAAAACTTGCCTTTTCTTGTCACCTCACACTCCAACGGCTAGCTCTGACTCATGTTACTACAGTAGTCCCACTTCCAGTTCTCTCTAAAATTCGTCAAATGCATACGAAAAAATATAAACAAATTAATAAAATGCTGGTAGCAAAAATATGCTTTGACCCTAAGTGACTGCTTCCAATGGTAGGTCTAAAGCGGGCACTAGACAATGTGAAGAGGGACGCAATGCATCTAAGTGAGCGAGAAGCAGCATATTAACTAAGACAAGAATAATAGAGATGGTGGTGGGCCAGGAAAAAGAAAGCTGGTTTTAGTTATGTATTGATGTAACAGAAAGGAAAACTCTTAGTTTAACTAATAACCAAAGTGAGTTACTTTTTACTTAGTTAAGTTTCCTTTGTTAGGTAGCAGTCTGCCATAAAAGTCAAATTCTATTGCCCCTGAAATGTCCTTTCTAGGCTAAGATTAGTAACCATAATTCTTGGATGCAACCTTACTTTTCATCCATGCATGGTTTGAACAACAACATGAGAATGACATTATAGAGAAAATCATCATCTTACTTTTAACATTTGATCTTTGTATATCTATATTTGCAATATGCTGCATTTTGGAAAATTATTCCTTTTTATAGAGAAAAGCATACCTTTGGCGTTTCCTTTTCTCACGAATTTCTTTCCATCTTCTCTTTTTTTGCTTTAGCCATCCGTGATAATCCATGTTCCTGTCAATATCTTCCACAGCAACAATATCCTGACCATTTTGCTGTTGACTGTCTAATTGATCACTAGTGTTTGCCGGATGATGTTCTTTGTTGACTCTGTGACGATGAACAACAGGCCTTGGACCAAAATTAGAAGATTTACCACTGTGTCCGAAGTCTTCCAAGTCTTCAATATTTTGCTGATTTTTAGAATGTTTATCAGCCACTGAATCATCAGTCAGTTTGACGAAATTTAACTTTCGTTGGCGAAATTTGTCTTCTTTTTCCCGGACCTTCTTATGCAGCCAATCAGGATGAGCCACCCTAGGAACAGGGTTTGAAACCTGAAAACTCCAGAATCATGTACTGAAAGTTACAAATTACTGCATCTTAATCCATAAAATTAGACAGCTAATATGTACCTTCTGCATTGCAGCAGGAATAGTGATAATCTTTTGGATTGCTGAACTAAGCCGTTGCTTGTAATAAGACCAATCAATAATGGATCGTATTCCAACTTCTGATGATATTTTGCACCACTTTTTGACATAGTACCTCATGATCTCTGAACAGCCAAATGTATAAGAAACTAATGCTCTTTGTGTAAGGTAAAAGATAAATTCTAGCAAATCAATGCAAATAATTACCAGCATTAGTTTCAAATATTGCAACAGGAACAGCACGTTCACTTACTGGGGTTCCCTGCATATATAAGACGATTGTAAAATTAACTAAGAAAACAGAGCACCCAAAACTATGGCAAGTGAGAAACATCATCATAGAAAATTTAAATTTTACAGGTTAGATACTCTTATCTCTTCAACACCAGTTATCTAAGAGTCAACTGCATGCATCTTGGAATTACCTTTTCAAATAGAAATGATAGGATGCTTTCAAAAGAAAACAACATGCCTTCTATAATTTCTTTCATTTTAGGATAACTGTCATATGAATAAACTCTTTATGTTCCTAGTTTTAAATTTTTCTAGATATTGAGATGCACTACTTGATGTTTGTTCTTGTGATTGATGAGATGAGATGGTGCTAGCATCATGCTGCTGAGGACTGACATGCCAATGCCTAGTTCAGCTGGCTGGCTGTGGACGGTCTGGTGTTGCACACAGATCGGTAGGGCCTATTATGAGATGATTGGTGACTGAACAGTATGGGTGCATTGGACCTCATATCAAGTGTGGAAACATCACCACCTGAGGCTACTGAATGAATTTTTCGATGAAAAGAAAATGGGCAAGAATAGTATCACAACATCCAGTTTGTGAATGATGCACTATGGAGGAGCTTGATAGAAAGCTGAAGCAGGTCTTCAGGCAAGTGAAGTAGCAAAAATGGCATGTCAATAAGCTCAAGAAACCAAGCATGTTGGTGGAGAAATCTACTCTTGTAGCAGAGTTATGCTTTTGGAACAACATTGTATGTCAACTATTCACAAAACAATATAGAGCCCAGTAACTTTGGCCCTTAGTAAGACGTCCGAAGTTATGACAAACTAGTGCGGCTTTAGATAATAATGATTGCAGTAAATGGGAGTCAATCCAATCATGATGTCAAAGGAAGAAACGTGAAAATTTTATATATCTATATCGAAAGAATCAAAGACCGGCTATCACTATCAGTGTCCAGCGGAACACCTAAAGAGCAAGAACCTTTTAGGGTATCAGATGGGGCATATCATAGCATATTTCCCGGCCAAGACGGAGGTCGGGGATTACAAGTTTCTCAGAACTGACCACAATGTGTCCGAAAGAACTATTTCAGAAGTTAGAGACATATTAACAGGACTTCATCCAAATGAGCTAAGAACAATGCAGCTAAGAGCAAAACATTCCATCTTTGTTAAAAAGCATTCCCAAGCAGCCGTTTCTGGTTTTACTCAACTTCCAGACCAACTACATGGATGTGTTTCCATTTCCCTTCATGGTATTATGGTCAATGTAAAGGGAAAACTCGTAAAACAGCCGGTCAAAGGCAACCCCTAAATTTTGAATAGCCCTAACTTTTGTAGGCACCTATTAAAAAAACCTAGCAGCTGGATCAGCCACCCTGCCTCCTTCTTTGCCTGCTCTTCTTCTTCTTCTCCCTCTTCACCCTCCGACTTCTCCTTCTTCTTTTTCACTCACAGATCCGAAAAGCTTTTTTGTTTCATCTTCTTCTTTTTTACTCACAGATCTGAAAATTTTTGCTTTCTTGTTGTATCATAAATGCATACACGGAGTTGGGTATGCATTTATTTGTATACCTAAGTATATTTGTGTATGTAACTATGTATACACATATTCAGATGAAAATCGATGTACACACAATGTGTACAAGATGTATACTCAGCGTATTTCAAGATACATAGATTATACACTCCAACTATCCACCGGATGTATGATAATATTCAATATATACTCACCAAGTATACACAGATTATACATGGTATACTCTAAAAAATCAGAGAGTCCATCAAGTATACATCCAAACTAACATAAAATGAAGAAAACAAGAATAAGTAGAAGAAACTCCATGGCAGATCTGAAAATGGTGCAAAGTTTGAAAGAAAGAGAGATGAAAGGGAAAAAAAAAGGAAAAAGGGAAAGGCGTCACACTGCCGGAGAAGAAGAGTAAGGGGATTGGAGATAGGAATTCCCCTGGAAAATTGGCGGAGAACCACATGTGGTGGTCGGCGGTGACGTCACCAGTAAAGGAGAAATGGCAGCGGCTACAAAAAGATAGGTAGCTGAGCCGGCCGTTCAGATCTGGTAATTTAAAAAAAAAAAAAAAAAAAAGGTTGAAAAAATATATATGGGCTGCCAATTAGCTATTCCCTAATATTATCCCTAAGGTAAAATCCAACACAAACATATATTCATGACAAATCTTCACTACTTGATTTCATAATTGATAAGGAAACACAAGTTAGTAACTTTGAATACAAGAGGGGAACTACCAAACCAAGCTGAAAACGATATACCTTTGGCTCACATGCAACAATATACTGACAACGCAATCCTTTATCTTTGACCATTGCATCGCCCAGAAAATCAGCAAGACGCTTTGCAGTGGTTACTGCACAAGATTTTTGCTCACCATAATCGGCAAGAGACTTGCTCATTGTGCTTGATTCGGATATATAATCAAGCAACTCACTGTCTGCAATATCTTTGCCTTGATTCTGGAGAAACAGTAGACTTGTCACAGCAACAATCATAAATTTTGACAAATGCCACCATGATCTCATTTGCATAATAAGTTGCAATTATACATAGCATGATTGAAATAAGAACATCACAGCAGTTCGCTCAGATAATCCTCACTTACATCAAGCAGGTCAAGCCACCGATCTGCCACTGAAGCAACAGCTGAATAGCACTCATCTAAGGTTGATCCATCAAGGAACCTACCAAAAAGCTCAGCCTGCAAATATATTTTCCAAGAATCAATTTTGAGACAGCATAAAAACTCAATGAAACGGATAGAAGCATCTGTTTCTATTATCAGAGTGGAAAATTCCTTGTTTCTTCATCTGCCAAAAGTACTAGATTACATTTACAATTATGTGAAGAGTAGATAAAACAACTAACCACCAAAACTTTCCGTTGATCAGACTGTTAAGATTGGGTGAATGGTAGTAGCATTATTAATCAAATTATGCTAAGTGATGGAATACAAAAGAGAATTGCACAGGATTAGAGCTGTATAAAAGGCTCTTCAAGATTCAATTAGCTGTTTAAAGGCATAAGCGTGACTACAACTCTCACGCAGTACAGTAAGGTACAATCAAGTAGAAAAACACAAACTGCTAACCAGTACATAAAACACGAGCTGGATATAATGGCAGGAGTAGCAATTTTTTTTTGTTTCAGAATAAACTGAGCAATAGTAATCCTGAAACGGCATTAACTTCCTCCAATGAAGCAAGGATCTCTATAGATGACAGAAACTTTCAATTTTCGAGATGCATACCATGTCAACCTTCCATTAGAAACCCAAAAACAAATGGGAGAACAGAGGCGCCCTCCACGTCAGGCTCTCCCAAAAGGACCCAAACCCTCCTAAATATTATGCACTGGGTTTTTCTATATCAGCCAGTAAAACCATCTAATACCAAGCAATGGGAAGACCAATGCCTAAGCATATTAACCAACAAGGTGATGAGACAGAATACATGATTTTAGATGTAAACAACTTGCAGATATGAAATTCTTAGTACAATAGAAACAATGCATCTTATATTCCCCTGATAAAATAACTCAGATCCTAATTAAGTCAAACTAGTTTTTCTAATTACTCTTCTTCTCAACATCTAAATTCACGGCAATGCTAACTTGGTATAACCAATGACTTCGATATAAGAAATCAGGAATTGAAGTCCTTTTTTCTTCCTAAATTTGTGTCAGGAAAAGAATAACCCAGTAAAAGATGTCGCAATTTTTGTCATAACACATTAAGACAGCTATGGAAAGAAATGCATCAGGAGTACACATTAAATCTACTGGTAGCTGATATAGACCAGGGTCAAGAAGTTTAATATGAACTACTTCAAATTAAGACTACCATATGTTACCCGTACAAATGTGTTGGTAAGTCATTTCGGAAAACAGTATACTGGTATGAGGTTCCGTAAATTAGCGAGTTGAATTACCTAGATATTTGTCTCATCAACTGTTATGCTCAAGAGTAACTGAGGAATAAAAGTCACAACCTAATAATTTCCATATTACGACTCCATTTCAAAAACACCTAACATTGATTTTGACCCATTTTGAATCTTAAAGTTCCTCTGAATTTCAGAAAGGAAAAATTGAACTACACTTTAGATGAGGTTCTTCAAGATATATGGGTGGTATCATTTAAAGAACGGAAAAGGGTCAAAAATACCCTTAACCTATTAGAAAGGGTTTTAAAATACTCTTCGTTAATCTTTAGGGCCAGATATACCCCTGCCGTTAACCTTTAGGCCCAAATATACCCTCAACGTTTTATTTAGGCTCAAAAATACCCTATAAACTAACGGACTTTTAAAAAAAGAAAAAATAATTAAAAAATAAAATAGTAGGGGATATATTTTGCCCATAACATTAACAAAGGACATTTCAAAACTATTACCAATAGTTCAGGACAAGTTTTGGTCCTTTTCCGTTTAAAATTTATAGGTAGATTCAAAAAATTAGCTATTGATTTATTATCTGTTTAAAATAATCTTTTGATAAAAGGTATTTACATCTCACCAATATATATACACAATATAAAATAAAATGAGAGTACAACTTAAACAATAACATACACAATATAATCCCACAAGTGGGATCTCGTGAAAGATGTATGCAGACCTTACCCCCACCAAAGTGGAAAGACCGTTTTCGATGGACCCTCGACTAAAATAAATAAATAGAAGCATATTTGGAATAATAAAGTACAACTTAAACACATATATATTATAATATCCAGAAATCATAAATAAAAAAAAATATATTAAATACATATACTATTGAAAAATCATCAATTGATTTTTATGATAGGTAGATATTGCATACATTACATATGCACTTAGTTGTACTCTCTATATTATTTTACATTTCTATATATATCTGTGAGTAGTAAATACCTTTTGTCAAAAATTTATTTTAAACAAATGATAAGTTAAGAGCTAATTTTTAAAATTTACCTATAATTTTTAAACTGAAAAGGGCCAAAACTTCTCTTTATCTACTGGCAATGGGTTTGAAATGCGCTTCTTTAACATTACGGGCAAGAAATATCCCCTACTATTTTATTTTCTTAATTATTATAAAAAAAATTTAAAAGTCCGTTAGTTTTAAAGTTAATTTTGAGCCTAAATAAAACGTTGAGGGTATATTTGGGCCTAAAGGTTAACGGCAGGGGTATATCTGGCCCTAAACGTTAACGAAGAGTATTTTTAAACCCTTTTTATTAGGTTAAGGGTATTTTTGACCCTTTTCCGTTTAAAGAAGCCTACTTGAAGTGTTCCGCATCTTAAAATAAGGAGCAAACTGATGTCTACACATCACTCCGCGCACTGAAATAATTAATATTGTCTAGATGAACAGATCTATTTAGATCCTAACATAGTGAGGGCCGTGCCATAACAACAAAAGAAAATGACATCTATGCTGAATGAGGAAATGACTGGAACCAGCAACTTAAACAACATGAAGGCCAGATATTGGTAAAACTTTTTTACAGCAATTGGTGACAAGATAATGGACACAGAGTAACTGGAGGAAATGATTTCAGAATGTTAGAGAAAAAGAAAAATCTTTTACTTGAAAAAAAAAGAATAAGGTGCATAATCAACAAGCGAAGCGAGTACCTGGAAAACTTTGATGAGCTTTAGCTCACCTCTACGTTTAATCTCAAAACCTTTAAGCTCAGCAAGCGTACCATCATCATTGAAAACTGCATAACGCTTCTTAATTAAAATTCCTTCTTCCTTGGAAGCAGGAAGAATCATTGCCTACTTGCAGAAAAAAAAATTAGAAGGATGATCAGCATAATTATCATCCTTATTAAACAACAGAGAGTTCCAAAAAGGGATGACAAAATGAACACTGAAGTTTGCTTAAAGATAAGTGCTAGGTTTTGTGCATCACCTTATATGGTCCATCCACTTCAAACTCAATCGAGCATTCACTGTGTGTTGTATACGTCTTATTGACGGGATCCTTGAGAGTCTGAAAATGGAAGAACAAGAACAAAAAAGTTACTCTTATGCAGTGGAAAACAATGTTTCTAGCTTTTTAAGGTTGCAACAGAAGTAATAACAGTCATGCAAAAACCATCTGAAAGTAAAACAAGCAGAGTACAAGACGAGTGTCCCCTCCAACCTGATACTGATCATTGGTGTTGTTCCTTGCCACATCAACATTCAGCATAACACAAGGATAGGAGATTGTCAGCTTCTTCTTTGGATCTCTGAAATAGATATCCATGATCATCATGATATCCAGCATAACAGCACAAAAGAATATCCTTCTTAGTATAAAGGACAAAAACCCTTATATAACAGAAATCATCTCAGAAAATAAATATATACGCACAGATTACAAGGATAGACGAAAGGGCGACAATGACACTTAAGAAACAAGGCATCGTAAGAACTAAATCATACTTTGTCTTGAAGCTATAATTCTCAGGGAAAGAGCCTGGCAATGCACACCAGATACCATCTGTGTCTAATTCGAGGGGTTTCCCAATTTTCTCAACCAATAATCGAGCATTCTGAATGATTTTTGCACCAGTATATGTGACAACTCCAGCCATCTCCATTGAGTACCACCTTGCACCCCTGCAGAAGGGAAAAAGGGCTCTGTAGTAACATCGCCTGAAGACATATATTGCTACATACAACATTACAGGACAGTGTGCTGGGTAACAGTGAGAGCAAATAAACATACTTGCGCATGACATAACCATAAAAGGAGTTTAAAATGCATTTATGAGCCAGCTGCAATGAATCGTACAGAACTACCATGTCCTGTGAAAATCAATGAAAATGTAGATAGATTAGAGACACATATAACAATCTTTCCACTTACCAAAGCCGGACCGACTTCAAATAGTAGAAAAGACACACAAAAATACACCTGTGCTTCTTGAATCTTTATGGAATTTCCACTAGCCTTTGCTTCAGACAGCTTACCCTTCCAAACTTTATTGAGCCCTTTGTATTCGTACCTCCTATCTCGGAAGCTTTTAATAGAAAGAAAATAAGTCATTTTAGAAAACTTGGGGACAGCTGAAAAGTTCCAAACTACTACTGTTTACATAGTACAGCAATTCAAAATACTAAAGAATGTACATAAGCTGGTCTTACCTACGTACAGTGTCAACATAAAAAGGATTTTCTCGCATGCAAATCCCTGCCTCTCGAACTTCTGTGACCGGCTTTTCAAGAACTCTTTTATATGCCTAAAAAGTAGAAAGGAAGACACCATTCACTTGTCGTGCAAAACAAAGTGAAAGGAAGATCGCATAGCAAGGTCAGCAACTTACCTTTTGACAGTACTTCTTTAAACGGTCCTTGAGCTTTAATTGTTGTTCTGCTTTAGGCAAATCAAGAAAAGACCTTGATCGTTGACCATCTCCTACTTCAACAAATTCAGACTCGAGTTGCCTCTTTATGTGGTAATAATCGCTGATGTTTGGTATAAACAAATATTCAAGTTTCAGCAGCAATCTATCTGAAGTTGCTAGTTTTATAATAGATGACTAGAAAGTATACCTTCTCTTTGCCATGTACATTTCACCACGCCAGACCCATTCAAGTGTCCGCAGACACTTCTTACCAGGACGATTAAAATCGCAAGCAGTGCATATCTCATCTGAAACTATTGATGGTGGCTGATAGAATCAAGTAATTAAAGTTAATTTTAAAAGGCCATCAAACATGAAATGCACCCTACATGCACAACAAAGAGAAACCATGCCCCTATGGTCAAGCTCCTCATCAATTAAGGGAGATGATGGGAGTAACATTCAGTATGTGCCAGCTGTTCAGCACATCATGTTTTGAATGCCAATTGGGTGCCAGAATAAAAGATCCACATGAAGCTTATTGCAAGCATCTAAAAATAATTTCCACACACTAGAAGATGACGTAACACGAGATATAATACAAAATACATGTCATTGCGAGCCCATTGAAATGACATAATATAAAATATATTGATTATACTCGTAAAAGCGAAACATATTTTATCGATAAATGGCCACACACTAGAAGAAACCCATAATCTGCAGTAAAGTCAACCAATATCCAGAGCATGGTTTCCAGGTCAATGCATAAACCTGATTTTGAAGGTAAAGAAGTTGAAGAATTAGAAAGGTCATTCTAATCCACCCCAAATGTTCTGTTTTTGTGTTAAGTCTGCCCTCAAGAATCTACTATTTAATTGATTCCCAAACTTCTACCTTCTCTCTTGGAGATTTGTTAGAAAGGTTAAGTTGTATATAGTTAGGATTGTCATTCCTGTCCCACACGGGAAAATATATGTAGTGTATGATAGTTATAAGTTGGGCTCCTTGTAAACACTATTCATTATTATTCATTATTGATAAATAATATTTCTCACAGTAAATCACATGGTATCAGAGCGTCGGTGAAAATATAGTCACTAAGCAAATTCCGGTGACTTTAAAGGGCTGCCGACATTGGATTATTTCTCCGGTGGTGTTGTGCAAAATCCAATACCACCAAACGATTCGTCTCTCTGTTCCGACCAGACCCCACTAAATTTCTCCGGTAGCTGTCTTCTCACGCGCCCACACGCGCCACCAGAAGCTAGGGTTCCGGTGGCGAGTGAGACCCACGCGCCGGCGCGTGGAGCCTTTTTCGGTAGTTCTTATTTTAGACTGATTTTTTTTTCCCTGTGCTCGTCTGTGAATTCCGACCAGACCCATCCACTTTTTACGGGATTCCGACTACTTTTCGGCAACAGGGCTCTTTTCCGATAGACTACTGTACTGTGTGATTTTTCTGCTAGTTTTTGGCTGATTTGGTGACTGTTCCAGCAAGTCTTCAACATTATTTGGTGATTATTTGCTACTCCCTCTGTCCCAATTTATGTGTCACACTTTCCTTTTTGGTCTGTCCCAAAAAGAATGTCACATTTCCTTATTTGTCAACTATTTAATGCACTATCCCTATTTTACCCCTATTGGGTCCTACTTACTTTAAAAGCCACAAACAACTTTTTGATTACTACAATCTTCTCTCTCTTACTTTTTCAAGGGTAAATTTGAACATTTACAAAGTCAACTTCTATTTCTTAAACTCCGTGCCAAGTCAAACACCGCCACATAAATTGGGACAGAGGGAGTAATTTTTTGTTAAAAATCTTTTCTATACAACCATGTCTCTCTGATTTGATGCTTTTGGTCCCAAAAACTCTGGAATTGGAAATTCAAGTCTTTTGATTACTTCTGAATCACTTCTTGGAAGTTCAAACTATTTAGCTTGGGCTTCGTCTGTTGAATTATGGTGTAAAGGTCAAGGTGTTCAAAATCACTTATTCAAGAAAACTAGTGATGGTGATGATAAGGCTAAGGCACAATGGGATAAGGTTGATGCTCAGTTGTGCAGTATTTTATGGCGATCTATTGATTCTAAGTTAATGCCTCTATTTCGTCCATTTCAGACATATTATTCGGTTTGGAAAAAGGCTCGCACCCTATATACTAATGACATATCTCGTTACTATGATATGATCTCTCGGCTGACTAATTTGAAGAAACAAGAACTGGATATGTCAACTTACTTAGGACATGTACAAGTAGTCATGGAAGAATTTGAGAAGCTGATGCCTGTCACCGCTAGTGTGGACAAACAACAGGAGCAACGACAGAAGATGTTTCTTGTTCTTACACTAGCTGGACTTCCTAAGTGACCTTGATTCAGTGCGCGACCAGATTTTGGCTAGTCCTACGGTTCCTACAGTAGATGATCTATTCTCTCGTTTGCTTCGACTTGCTGCGCCACCTAATCATATAATGGTTCCATCACCGACTGATCTTCTGTTCTAGCTTCACAGACTCGGCAGAACCGGCCACCTCAGACAATAGGGAATCGACCATCTAATAATATGGGAAATCGAGGTGGAGGTTCTACTAGGAATCGAGGTGGAGGTCGTTCTGGGAGAGTTCGACCCAAGTGAAGTTACTGTGACAAGATTGGACACATCCGTGAGTCATGCTATACTTTACGTGATGATACTTTACGTGACCAGAATGCTCATGTTGCTCAGACGGATAGTAATCAGGGTGTTAAGTTATCTGAGGAGGGATATAATGAATTTCTTCAGTATCAAGCAAGTTAGCAAACATCATCTCAAATAACTTCTGTCGCTCAAACTGGTAATCAGATTGCTTGTGTCTCACAGTCTAGTACTCTTGGACCATGGGTCATTGACTCAGGTGCTTCGAACCATATTCTGGTAATAAGTTTCTTTTATCTAATATTGTTTATTCACAATCCCTTCCCACTGTCACATTAGCGAATGGTTCACAAGCAAAAGCCATAGGAGTTAGACAAGCTAGTCCCTATCCTTTTTAACTCTAAATTCTGTTCTTTATGTCCCTGGTTGCCCCTTTAATCTTCTATCTGTCAGTCGCTTATCTCGTACCCTTAATTGTTCCATAACATTTTTTAATGATGTTGTTGTTATACAGGACCGCAGTACGGGACGGATGATTGGCGCAGGGCGTGAATCACAAGGCCTTTATTATTTTACCTCTCCTAACTCCTCTACAGCGTGTCCAGTTACAAATCCTCCAGAGTTACTTCACAGTCGTTTGGGACATCCAAGTTTATTCGAGCTTCAGAAGATGGTGCCTAGTCTATCTAGTTTATCCACATTAGATTGTGAGTCGTGTCAACTAGGGAAACATACTCACTCCACTTTTTTGCGTCGCACTGAGAGTCGTGCAGAGTCTATTTTTTCTTTAGTCCATTCTGATATTTAGGGTCTTAGTAGAGTCAGTTCAACATTGGGTTTTCGTTACTTTGTTAGTTTCATAGATGATTATTCAAGATGTACTTGGATTTTCTTAATGAAAGATCGTTCAGAATTATTTTCTATATTCTAAAACTTTTGTGCTGAAATAAAAAATCAATTTGGCATTTCTATTCGCACTTTTCACAGTGATAATGCTTTAGAATACTTATCTTCGCAGTTTAAGCAGTTTCTGACTTCTCAGGGCATTGTTCATCAAACCTCTTGTTCATATACTCCTCAGCAAAATGGGGTAGCGGAGAGAAAGAATAGGCATCTCATTGAGACTGCTCGCACTCTACTCATTCAGTCTCATGTTCCACTACGCTTTTGGGGCGATGCAGCTCTCACATCTTGTTATTTGATTAATCGGATGCCCTCGTCTTCCATCCAGAATCAGGTACCACACTCTGTATTGTTTCCTGAGTCACCTTTGTACTCTCTTCCCCCACGTGTTTAGGAGCACGTGTTTCATCCATAACTTTGCTCCTGAGAAAGATAAATTAGCTCCCCATGCTCTCAAGTGTGTCTTTCTTGGTTATTCTCGAGTTCAAAAAGGATATCGTTGCTACTCACCTGATCGTCGATATCTTATGTCAGCAGATGTTACTTTTTTTTAGAGTCGACCTTATTTTGCACCTTCTTCTGATCATTCCAATATCTCTGAAGTCTTACCTGTGCCAACTTTTGAGGAGTCTACCATAGGTCCTCCTACTCTTGTTCCTCCTAGAGTTGCTCCTCCAGAAGTTGTTCCTACTATAGTTCATTTTCCTGCAGCTGCCACTCCTGCAGTTGTTCCTACTGTAGTTCCCCTTACTGTCGTTGCCCCTCCTGCATTTGCTCCTTCTACAGTTACTACTACTGCTCCAGAGCCACCACTTCTGACTTATCATCGTCGTCCACGTTCAGAATCAGGTCCAGATGATTCACGTCCTGCAACAAACTCTTCACCTACCGCGGACCATTCTCCTCTTAGTCTACCAATTACACTTTGAAAAGGTACGCGATCCACCGCAAATTCTAATCCTCATTATGTGGGCTTGAGCTATCATCGCATGTCATCACATCATCAGGTCTTTGTGTCTTCTTTGTCAACTATTTCTTTACCTAAGTCTACAGGTGAAGCACTCTCTCATCTTGGATGGCGACAGGCTATGATTGATGAGATGTCTGCTCTACGTGCTAGTGGTACTTGGGAGCTTGTTCCTCTTCCTCCAGGTAAACCTATTGTTGGTTGTCGATGGGTTTATGCAGTCAAAGTGGGTCCAGACGCCCAAATTGATCAACTTAAGGCCCGCCTGGTTGCAAAAGGTTATACTCAGATTTTTTGGCTTGATTACAGTGACACTTTCTCTCCGGTTGCTAAAATAGCATCAGTCTGTCTTTTTCTATCCATGGCGGTTGTCCATCATTGGCCTCTCTATCAGCTGGATATTAAGAATATTTTTCTCCATGGCGATCTTAAGGAGGAGGTTTATATGGAGCAACCACCTGATTTTGTTGCTCGGGGGGAGTCTCGTGGTCTTGTATGTCGATTGCGCTGGTCACTTTATGGCTTAAAACAGTCTCCTCGAGCATGGTTTGGTAAGTTCAGTACAATTGTTCAGAAGTTTGGCATGACTCGTAGTAAAGCTGATTACTCTGTCTTTTATCGGCATTCTGCTCCAAATCTATGCATTTATTTAGTGGTCTATGTTAATGATAACGTTATTACTGGCAATGATCATAATGGTATTATTAGATTGAAACAGCATCTCTTTAGGCACTTCCAAACTAAGGATCTAGGCAGATTGAAGTACTTTCTGGGTATTGAGGTTGCTCAATCCAAGTCAGGTATTGTTATCTCACAGAGGAAGTATGCCTTAGACATTCTTGAAGAGACAGGTATGAAGGGGTGCAGGCTCATTGATACTCTTATGGATCCGAATGATAAGCTTATGCCAGGACAGGGGGAGCCTCTTACTGATCCTGCGAGATACAGGCGGCTGGTTGGTAAGTTAAACTACCTCACAGTGACTCGTCCTAACATTTCCTTTCGTGTGAGTGTGGTAAGTCAATTTATAGACTCTCCCTGTGATAGTCACTGGGATGCAGTTATTCGCATTCTTCGGTATATAAAGTCATCCCAGGCAAGGAATTGCTCTTCGAGAGTCGAGGCCATGAACGATTTGTTGGATATACAGATGCTGATTGGGCAGGATATCCCTATGATAGACGTTCCACGTCTGGTTATTATGTTATGGTAGGAGGTAATTTGGTGTCCTGGAAAAGCAAGAAACAAAATGTGGTTATCCGATCTAGTGCAGAAAAAAAAATATCGAGCAATGGCTGTAGCTACTTGCGAACTAATTTGGATCAAACAGTTGCTCGGAGAGTTGAAGTTTGGTGAATTTAATCATATGGAACTTGTGTGTGATAATCAAGTTGCTCTTTATATTGCGTCAAATCCGATGTTTCATGAGAGGACTAAGCACATTGAGATTGACTGTCACTTTGTTAGAGAGAAGATACTCTCGGGCATATTGTTACAAGATTTGTGAAGTCATTTGATCAGCTTGCAAATATATTCACCAAGTCCCTTACTGGTCCATGTATTAATTATATTTATAACAAGCTCGGTACATATAACTTGTATGCACCGACTTGAGGGGGAATGTTAGAAAAGTTAAGTTATATATAGTTAGGATTGTCATTCCTGTCTCATACGGGAAAATATATGTAATGTATGATGTCTGATAGTTATAAATAGGGCTCCGTGTAAACACTATTCATTATTGATAAATAATATTTCTCACAGTATAATTTTATTATTAAGGTTAAGAATATTCTTTCCGAGTCTGGTGCTCGTGCAACGCCCTTAGTTAATTCCTCTTTTAACGACTACAACAACAACAACATACCAAGCACAAGTGGGGTCTGGAGAGGGTGAGATGTACGCAGATCTTACCCTCACCAAGGTGGAAAGGTTGTTTCCGAATTTCGCCATAGTAGTAGTAGTAGTAGTATTTCCCCGTAAATACGATTTCTACCTTATTTATCCTCTTTTAATGACTAAAATGTGAATTATCTGCATCCGTAGATTGTTCCCAATATCAAGTTTTATGCAGGTCCTTTTAAACAAGGTAGTGTGCAATGAGTATCCCCAGTTAGAAGAAATTAATCAGCAAAGGATGAAGGTCCTGACCTGAAAGCAGATTGCAACAAGAAAAAGTAACTGGTCTAAAGTCCATGCAAGATAAGCAGCGAACAAAACCCCACAAGTCAATCATATACTGCTAGTCCTATATTGTTCTTTCCTCACTCCCCAATTCTCGCCTGTCTATTCGAGCCGCTGTAATCTAGTTTAAAATATTCAAATTCAATGTTTCCACATCAGCATAGCTAACCGCGCCACATAGTAGTAGTCAAATATGTGTCACCCTATGCGGCACAGCATTATTTAACATAAAACAAGCACGTACACGAGGTTCCAGTTTAAAACACATTCATGCGTCAATTGTGATAAACATCATCTGTAGCAAAGTTTTTGCATCCAGACAAACCAAGATGTTCAAAAATGTATTTGACTTGTTGTTTGGTAGGTAGTGAACAAATTGGCAAAAGCTACTCCCTCTGTTCTTTTTTTCTTTTTTTTTAATGAAGTAACTAGTTCCATTAAAGGCATCAAGAAGATGCAAAAGGATAATAAAAGATAAAAAAGAAACTATACATAAAAAACTACTCCCTCTGTTCTAAATTGACTGTCAACCTCCCTTTGCGACATGTACACCTCCGAAAACAAAATTTTAACATATACCCTTTAACAGGAGCAAGATAAGTTGCAGCCTACTTTACCCTCATCTATATAACTTTTTACCATACCAATTTCCTAATATACAAAATATTAGCTTGTTGGCCCACTTGTTCATCCATTTAAAACTGAAATAGACTTCCAATTCCTCTAAAAACTAAAAAGAAGAGGCAAACGAGTTCATTCAATCTGCGAAAAGAGTATTAAAAGTGATGTAACATTCTTCAAGAAATGGCAAGACATACCTGAAGCCTATTTGTCAGTATGATATTTGGATACATTGCTGCTACATCAAGATGATATATGAGGGGACATTCTTCCATTAAAGGTTTATCTCGTAATCTCATTAGCTGCAGTAGATGATTAAAATGGTCAGGGAGGAGACAGAGATTCTGCATACGTCTGAAGGGTTTCCTCAGACGCAATAAAAGGGAAAGTCTGAATAAGAGGAATACGGCAAGGAAATCAGGAACTTCCAAGATAACAAATCCCACTCACGCCAGATATGGTCATGGGTGCCCAGAGAATGCCTGTTAAATCTCTCATGTGACAGATGAATAACTCAACTCAGCCGAAGCTATTAAAAGTAGAAAAATGGAGGATGTGCTACCTTTTCCATGATGGCGTTCTTCACTTCATCATAATTTATGACAGATTCCAACTCCATCTTCCCCTCAACTCCAATGGCATACTGCAGATCTCTATCAAGGTTGTTGATCAATAGCTGGAGTGTTGAGAAACTTAATGTTAGTAACCCCAAATTATATTACCTACATCAAACTCCATCGAAATTAACAGAAAAAAGTGTGGATAGATTGCTATGTTAAATGGTTTAAAATGGTGAAAAGAAAGTAGCTAGTAGAAAGTTAGTCATAAAGTAGATTAGCATGGATTTGTCTAATCTGGAAAAAGAAAAATCTTTACAACATGGTTTACCTCATAGGCAGATGGATCAAGTTTAAAACTAGTTGGAAGGTCGGATCTGAATACACCACTTTCTAGGCATTCAACATGACCACCGATATAAGTCTCACTCTCAACGAGTTGACTACCATAAAACTTCTCTGGATCAGACTGGTGCTTGTTTGGACAGATAACATTCGCCTTATAAGCCTGCACGAATGAAAAATGCAGAGGAAAACCCAAATAAAGCAATTACCATGCAGAGGAAAAGCAGATTGCATGAGAGGGAATTTCCTTTGTCCTCTTTTCCAAGTTAAAAAGAATCCAAACACTGAAGAGGCACCAACCCTAAAACAAAACATCATAAACACGGAATTTCCAGAGAAAAAAAAAAAAACTTTTAAAGGCACATACCTGGACCATAAGAAGCATTTCACACAGAGTCCCACTTCCTTTGCGTAAGACTTCATCTGGCGGCATCGGTATTATGGTTGCAAGGGAGAAAATGAAGGGATGAACATAAGTCATATACAAGTAGTAAGTTGAAACAGCATCTGAAACAGAATATGAAGCCATCATCTGCAAAACCACTTAAACGAATATGAGTTAGGTTATCTAGATTACATTCCCTTCGTTGAATGAAATGCAAAAGACAGCAAATGCATTCCACTTCTCTAAAGGTTTCTCCTTTACCAGACTAAGCACTCACACAATAGTTAGAAATCAAAATAATAACATTTGTGCTTGCTAAGAAGAACAATTCAGCAAATCACAGTTGTTTGAGGGGAAGAAATAGTATTTTCCGGAATGGATATCAGGGGTGACAAACACGAGTGTTGAATGAACTCTACCCTTGGCTGCTAATTCCATGGATGAGTACTCGAAATAAAATGGAAAAACAAAACAAGAAGTTCATACTAGGAATCTAACAGGTCAATCTTTCCATATTCTAGGTTGTGAATCTTAATAATGGTACTGAGAGTGTTGAGAAAGCAAATAAAGACATTTGTAAGAATTCCAAATGCTTTTCAGAGAAAATAAATGGATCGTACCCTCAAATCAGAGAAGGAATTTAGCTACCGCATGCAATCAGAAAATTAACCCAAATTCCACATTTAGCTACCACATGCAATCAGAGACATTAATCCTCAAATTCTAGCGTATAATGTGCAAAAGAAGCAGAAATTACAAAGTAACAATGGACTTGCAAACTAAAACTCATGCACAAGTCTTGGTTCCGCTCAGCCACTGGCGTGGTCATATGACATTTAATGAAGATAGTGAAATCCATAGATAATGTTAGCTATGCATTTACGTCATAAAACTGTCAAGCAGGAGTTCAGGTATGTACAATGTGGCTTCCCTTTGAGTTAAATGAACAAGTTATCAAAGTACACTTCGTAGCAAAACACCATCTTTAAAGTTCATGGTGGACTTATTACGACACACCCAATTTTAAGTAGCTCATACCTGTGGTTTTTCCATTGCAAAGCGAACCATGTCCTCAGGATTAACTTCTAGAGGATCATAACCCAACTTGGCCTTTGTAACAGCCTGAGGTGAGCGGAATATGGAAATTATTACACCGGAGATTACAGTGCAGAGTCAGACAAAAAAAATGATAAAGTAAAAATTTTATTAATAAAGGGCCACAAAAAGCTGTATACAAGTGGTATACAAAAAAGTAGAAACCCTACAAAAAGATATGGTTTTCTAAGAATGACAACCAATCATCTATACAAACTGCAGAGCCAGATATAATTGCAGATAAAAGAAATTTGTGTAAATGGTCTGGAAGAATAAGCAAAAAATTTGAGAAGTAGAATAACTTTTTCATTTACTACAAAAGAAGAATCTTTTGAATGAACTTATCTGGTCATAATTCCTTTTTTTATAACGGTGGTGTCCGGGCCTATTTGCGCGCACTGCCACCTCCCACCATCAACAAGTACCAAATAACTCTACCCACCAAGGCTTGGATACATGGGAAGAAAGACCTAGTGTTTTTTTTTTTTTTGTCTACACTGCGATTTGAACCTGTGACCTCATGGTTCTCATCCCACTTCATTGCCACACACTTGGGTGCTATCTGGTCATAATTCCTAAGCATAAGGAGAAGTCTCTGTCATTCACTTTTCTTTCTTAAGACTACCTTAAGAGGAGCATAGTCATTCATGTCTCTTTCTTTATCTTAAATTGATTATGTGAGGTAAACTGCTTTCTTTGGAACTCTTTATTTCCAAATCTTTTGTCACAAGAAAGTACTGCAGATACCTATGTAATTCTGAAGAATCTTAAGGGCGCGGAAAACTTTTATATGGAGGGAAACAATCTATAATTCTCCACCCAAAAATCATATTGGTGGTTTTGAGCTACACGGAACACATTGGAACTCCAAGAAGTAAAAAGATCTGTAATCTGATTGTAAAGGGTATTATCGCCATCCAAGCCCTAACTCCTAAGTTAATCTTTACAAGCTTTCAAGTTTCAAGCAAAGCTAAACGCTAAGGCGGTAATGAAGAAGGGAAGATATTTCAACAGATATGAGGTCTTCAAGGAAAAACGATGAAATCCACAGAAAAAATAAAAATATGCATCACTTTATCAACTGGAAACCATTAACGAAACTACAAAAGGCAGAATGCTAGTGTGACTTTTGATAACAAAGAAAGATTTAATTTCAGAATTCAAAGAGCTAGTGTGACTTCACACTGTGAAGACAAGAAAGAACCTACTGGAATACAGGAAGTCTTCAGTAAAAGGTTAATCACAAGGAATCGGGGAAAAAGAAGAAAAGAGAGCATAAGCAATATAAAGTAGGAAAAGAGGTTATGAAATTACACCTTCAGACCCTGGCTTCCTTGAGGAAGATAACTATCACGTTTGACCCAAGCAAAACAGTCCAGATGGCAAGCAAATTTAGCACGACACTCCCCTTGATTCTTGTCACAGGAAAACCCAAGCTCCTGCAGCTCAAAACAGATGCAGTGAGATTAAAATGAATAAGTGTGTACAATAGGTTTCAGCCAGAAATGAGAAACTACAAAAACATAAAAGCAAAGAAAAAGAAGATAATACTACTTTGAAGCAGACAACTTAAAAATTATTTTGGAAATATAACACAACAGAAACCTGCAACCTTTATGAAACTATATGATTGTAGGAATTACAGCAATGCTACAACAGTTTTAGGAGAAAAAGCAGAAACCAAAAGTTTTTTAGGGAGTATCAGTACTGAGCCAAAAGGAACTTATCCAATGCTTTAGAGAGGAACAATTGTATACCGCTGCCCCTAGAAATGGACAACTATGCTTTTGTGAAGTTAGAAATGGGACAAAGAGCAGAGCTAGAAATTGAATTGGGTGCACCGGGAAAATTTTCTTAGACTTTGTTAACAGTCATGTTATTTGGGTATTATCAGGAAATAAAGTAGGAAAAGTAGCATCACTCTCATAAACATCCACAAGAAAGGAAAATAAAAAGAGAGAGCGAGAGAGAGAGAGAGAGACAAACGCTGAATGTAAATTGCTTGAGAGGACTAACATAAAAAACTCTGACAGTAAGAAGCTACATACATCCTTTAGATTCAAGCCATAATGAGTTGCTCTTGTCTCCAGAAATGGCCAATCAAAGAAGTCACCGTTATATGTTACATAGATACCGGGCTTCACCACTTGCATATGTGCAAACCAGTGTCTAAGGACCCCTTCCTGCAACAAAACAATGCTGTGTAAGAGTGGACTTGTGATTCTCAATCGTGAAGGAATACAATGTACAAAATCAGAGGAAAAGCTATTACCTCATTTTTCATATTTGTTACTTTAAAGTGCCCTTCATATTCTGGTTTTGGGGTATACTCTATATCCTCTATGTCTTCAGAAACACACTGGAAATTCCGAACAAATAATTTTTCTTAATGTATCAAAACAAATAGGTTATAATTACACAAAATAATAATCAATTTACTTATCCAAATAAATAAATAAATAAATAAATAAGGATCTCTGTTTGAAGATATGCTTAAAATTTTGCTTGGAGGAATCTCACCAAAAACAATCAGCTACATAATCTATGCTAAGACCCTAAATGGACAAACACAATAAAGACCTGAAGAAATTGTGTAGATCATGGCACATATCACTAGTAATTTCTCCGATTTTCAAACCGGAAATGAGAACGAATTCCATCAATCTTAGTCTGGGTTAAAAGGCAAACATAAATAACATAATTGCAGTACATAATGAGCACCTCTCTGTTAATAATGAGATAACCTTGGCCGTCAACCATGTATGAGATCATCATAACAGAATCATATTCAGCATCAGGAAATTTAAGAGGAAGCTTCGTGGTTTCGATATCAAAGGCACAGACGTGAACTTCTGCTCGCTGCAAGAGATCTGTCCTCTTCTCTAACATAACCCCGGAACTAGATACACTGACATCATACCACTGGCCACATCTAACATCTAATAAATGTAAATTTCAACGTCAAGATCAGAGCACATTCAAAATTTACAAAAGGTTAGACAGAGAGTTCTGAAAAATGAACAACATTTGGATGGACATTACCATTGTCAATGGCAAAGCGAACATGGTAGGGAACATCATATTCACGAAGATCAGTGATATAATCTATAAAATCTTGACTTCGCTGCTTGCTGCATGTCAGGAAACAATCTCCTCAAGATTTCACGCAAACTTAAATGAAAGGATTGGTATCAACTGATAAGGAAATTAAAAAATGTGAAAACGACTAACAGACATCTAAAAGGCATGTGAAATTCATTAAGAGCCCGTTTGTCCATACATCATTTCCATACATCATTTTTTAATTGAAAAACATGTTTGTCCATGAAAACTTGGGACTATTTCAACTTTTTTTGAAGTTGAGTTTTTGAAAAACCAAAAACTAGTTTAAACCATTTTTCAAGTTTTTCTAGAGAAAAAAAAAAAAGAATTTCTCCACTCACAAAACTCTACCTTTTTTTTCAAGTGAAATGTATGTTCAAATACAACTTCAACTTCCAAATACAATTTTGCGACTCAACATCAAAAACTCTTTTTCACAAAAAAAAATGGAATATGGCGCCAGACGACTACTAAGTATTTAACAGATGTACATTTATGGTTAAAAGATATCATTTCATGATATAAGAGGCTACCTTTTCCCTGTCAGTATAGATTCATATGCTTCTATAGTATCAAACTTCGTTTGGTTTCTCTCAACAATGTGAGTCAGATCACTTTTCACGTGCATCAACTGTTGGACAGTATCAAATGATATCTTTAAATATGATCTGCGTAGGCCAGACAGATGGTTTTTCTGAAAGAGGACAAAACAAATATCAAAAAGAGGCACTGAAGGCATTTAAAAAAAATTAGGTATATATCTGGAGTGAAGAAACAGTGAAACAGAAGTCAAAACTTTCAACAACAACGTAGAAGTGCCAATAGCCAGAAATTTTTTCACCAAATGATCAACGCTAAACCAGGCATTTAAACGTGTCTCTTCGTGATGTGAAATCTAAAACGTTTTTATGTGATTATTTGTTCATGGAACTTGGTTGGAGCAAGATTATGTAAAAATGACCGCCAATGCACAAAGCATCCAGGTTCATGCAGGGTCCAAGGAAGGACCGCACCCTTAGGGATGTGATGTACGCAGTCTGATGCAAGCATTAATGGTTGTTTCTACAGCTCGAACTCGTGAACTATAGGTCACATAGAGACAACTTTACCAGTTGCTCCAACGCTCCTCTTCAAGGAGCAAGACTATGTAGTTCACATAAATTACAAGTACAATCTACTCTAGATTTTACTTCTTACTTGAGCAATATGACTACCAACTCATGCTTTCTATACGAAAATAAGAAACTATCCTGGCTTTTCAATTACGAGGTACTATAAATAATGGGAAAATCTCCGTTATACAAGCAGTGTACCAAAAAGTAGAGAATCTAGAACATAACATGATTCTCTACAAATCCAATTGAAACTCCATGGGTGCACCAAGAAGAAAAAAGGAATGAGAGGTCATTCCATTTTCTATTTCCTCAAAAGCTCTTCTATTTCGCTCCTCCCTCAGGACCCACATGAGTGCTAATGGTACACTATCCCATGCTCTTCGACTTCTCTTTCTTTTTTCTAAATGACCAATTTCTCTTAATTAACTAGCCTGCTATCTAAAGTTTACTGAGATTCGACAACTCTAAATCTTGTATATTTGTAACCCATGGAGAAGACTTAAAGTTGAGCTTGTAAGCTAGTAGAAACGTATCAATATTTCAACAAGGCAGGAAATTCCTGTGTTTCAAGCTTTATTAAAAGTGAAGCAGACTAGTTTAAGGGACAATAGTTTGATTACGTTCATTAAGAGTTTCCAGAGAACTAGTACACTCTGCTTTGTTGTAGTAGAAAACACAATACCACCAACATTATTCTATTAAAGAGAAAGAGGGGAAAGCACTTTACCTTGCTCATGAAAGCGAAAGCATTCATGAAACGAAACAAATCCTAAATTTGATGTTAAGAGACTTACAAGATTAAGATCCTCTTTCTCTAAAACTTCGATGTCTACGATCTGAGATTCATATCGCCTTCTTAGATATGCCTCGACATCCATTTCCATTTTATCCTATTTACAAAATGTGCAACAATCAATAAAAATATAAAATTTAGAAGGAAAAAAAAATTCTTTCTTTTCTTTTAACATAGGAAGCAAGTTAAATAAAACTAACGTGACTGACCTTCGTTGCCACGTAAAAATACGGCTTGAATTTGTACTTTGCTTTAAATGTTGAACCATCCTTCAATCAAAACATTCCCACATAAAACAGTAATACATTATTTTTTCCTTCGCATACCAATAAACAACACCTTCATTACTCATATTCATCAATAACTCATAGAAATTAAATAAAAGTTAAAAGTAAATAACAACAACAATAACAACATAGCCAGTGTTATACCACTACTTTAGTCTAGGAGGGTGAGATGTATACGGAACTTACCCACCAAGGTGGAGAGGTCAGATTATAGTAAATAAAATATAAAATAAATATTTTTTTACCTGACAAACGAAATAAAGATCGACGCAGCTGTACACTTTACGAGTCTCCTGATCCTCCCATGACGACTACACAAAATTAAACAAAAAAAATCAAAAATATTAGTAAAACTCAATTTATTCATAAAAATTCAAAAAATTGAGGTAAAATTAGAGGAGTAATAGTAGTTACCGAAGCGAGAGTAAGAAGCCAGCCGAGGCGTTTATCGCCTTCGGTGAAAACATCGAAACCGAGCTTAGATTCGAGCTGTTCTTCAGAGTTAAGAATGAGTTTCTGCTTCTTTGAAATCCTCGTGTCGTGGCGGTCGCGGCCTCGCCGGTTATCTCCACCGCCGTTCATCATTTTCCGATTCCGGCGAATGAAGGGTTTTGAGATCGGAAGATATTTTTGAGTTCAGTGTTGTACTAGGGTCTGAAAAGAGGGAAAAATGAGAGGGAGTATAGGGGTGTTTTAGAGTGGGGGTGGGTCTTTTTTCCCGCGCTTTCTTTTTATATTATTTTATTTATCGAAATGACGATGCTGCCGCTTTATTAAGTCGTATTAAGTCGTTTGGTATAGTGACAAGTTATGTATGGAGTAAGTATTAGTTATGCGTTTGTACTATAGGAGTCGTTCGGTTTGTATTTAGTATGGGATTACCCGTATAAAAAAGATGCATTGTATAATACCATCTTTGCTAAAAGTTTTTGTCTCCACATAAAATTCAGCATTATTTTATACTTATAATGTTTTGTTTCACTTTTTCATTTCCGCATAGCTAATACCCGCATAAGTTATGCGAATATCTATATACTATTTTATGTGAAAATTGAAATATAGGGTGGAATAATAATGTGAGTAGTAGCGATACATATATTAATTTTAAAAAGTTACCCTCATAATAGTAGTTTTTTTTTATTTTTTGAAGAACACACAAATATTTTTAATTATGTATTGTATAAAAATTTATAACATGTCAACAATCTAATGAGAAGTAATTTTTGCATTACCATCCCTATATTATTACATTCACGTATAACTAATACACACATAACTAATAACTGCATAGCTAATACACATAAAAATTTCACGGAGAAGCCACTTTGGCACCCGCTATTTGATGTGTAGCCTCTATTCACAAATTCGCTGAGAATTAGCCACCACAGGCGTTTTTTAAAAAATATAGTATAACGACGTCGTTTTATGTCTTTTGAAAATTCCGCTTTTACCCTTCCTTATTTTTAACTTATTCAAGGGTTTTATTTCTCTCTCTTTGTTACTGTGACTTTTGAATTCTATCATAAATACACGAACTCTCTTTCGAAATACACCAACTTTCTTATTTTTGAGATTTTTGAAGCTTTTTATTTGGTTAAAAACTTTGTTTTGCTGTTTCGTCTATTAAGGTAACTGTTTTACTTCTCATTATTATCTTTTCATTTTTTTATGGGTTATTGGGTTATTAGGTTATGATTTTGTTTCGAAAAATATTTGGATTTTCCATTGAAGTACAGTATAAGCTTTTGATTCCCTTGTAAATGGTGGATTTTTTTTAAGGGCAACGCTTTTTTTGCGAAACCCTGCCCCAGAACTATATACTGTGACTTTGTAGGTGATAGGCTGCTGTCCCATGATAAAATACTGGGACTGTGTGTTTAAGAAGCACTTGTGTCCATTGTAAATGGTGGGTTTTTTTTAAGGGGGCAACGCTTTTTTTGTGAAGCCCTTTGCCCCACTATATACTATGACTTTGTAGGGGGATAGACTGTTGTCCCATGATAAAATACTGGGACGGTACATATGAAGTACTTGTGCCCCAGCACAAATACTGTGACTTTACATACGAAGTACTTGTGCCCGTATCACCAATGTCTGCGAAGCCAGTTTGGGGAGGGTGGGCCAACAACCTTTTTGTGTGCCCCATAATAAAATACTAGGACTCTTTGTTTAACAAGTATTGTTGTCCCAGTTCTAAATCATGGGACTTTGTATAACAAAGCATTTCTAGCCCCCCAGCACAAATACTGTGACTTTACATACGAAGTACTTGTGCCCCCAGCACCAATGTCTGTGGGTTTTTAAGTGCAAGCATATAAGTGTTAATTTTTATAGTTTTATTTTAATACGTGTGCTAATGTCAAAGTTATGGAGATTATACCAAATGATAAAGGTATGGATAATTTTCCAAACGACGATGGTGTATTGGTTCCATTTGCGCAGTGGAAAAATCGTGATTGCCAATGGAAAGGTGACACAGAGTATCTTAGATTACTTGAAGGGTTATTGTCCGCCGATCGCCTGGAGAAACTGAAGCAAGGGCCATTCGGCAAGTTTATGCTTTTGGAAGATGCTAAATATTCTGGGAGGCTTATAAATTATTTTCTGCAGTCTCAAATAGTTACTTCAGACAACACTAAGCTTAGCTTCAAAGTTTTTGGTGATATAGTAGATTTCACAGCTGATGATTTTCATGTAGTTAGTGGTCTTAATATTTCCAGTATTGTAGATATAAGTATTTTTAAGCTTTCAAAGAGTAGATTAAAGGAGAAGTATTTCAGGAATCCTGAAGATGATGTTAATAAAAATGACAGCAAGTGGACTTTAAAGTTATATGACCTGCTTGATTTGATTGAACATCATTCCAGTTATGTGAGAGTAACTCCAAAGAACAAGGGTAATGTGAATAGAGTGTCAGCTGCACGATTGGATGTTCCATTAGAGCAAGATGATGCTGTTAAACTAGCTGAGGTATATTTGCTTAATTCTGTTTTATTGGGCCGGCCATTACCTAGAGTAGTGGATGATCAACATATGATTATTATTGATGGTGAAGAGGTGCATAGCTGTTATCAGTAGGATACTGAGATATATCGTCAAATGATACACCATTTGCTGTCAATCATAAAGCCAAATTCTTCTACTTATTTGTTTCCTGGTATGCCCTTCCTATTCTGTTGCTGGGTGGTAGAGGTGTTCCCTGTGTTCAGGCAGTATTTTACTGTTCGTCGTAGGATCTATTTTTGACTATATATATTCTCTTTGACCATAACAGTTGCACAAAAGTTAGTAACTGCTAGTCTATAAATAAGGCTTTGCAATTGAAGCAAACAACAACTAATTGGCAATTCATCTACTCATATAAACTTTTATTTTTATATTTTCATCAAAACAATTATATGTAGGACGATCGTTGGGAGGAACTAGGTGATTTCACTATGCGAATCACAAAATCATACTTCAAAAGAGATGATTTTGTATATTAAAAAAATTACCAAACTATTTTTTATATTTTGTTCATCTGATTTTTCAATGTCTTTTATTTTTGTATTAACTGTGTAAATTTATTTTTCAGATCTTTCCAGAGAGTTAGAAACAGAAACTGCCAAATGTAAATGAAAATACACAATTACTTTCTAAAAATGATGACAGAGAATATGAAATGAAATTTAAGGTTGGGAAGGGACATTCAAGGTTGTGTAGTGGATGGAAGGAGATGCTTCGGCTTAAATGGTACAAGCTGGCTAATATGCTTGAATTTAATCACACTGTTCATGAGGTTTACAACGGTGTTGCCACTGTTGTATTTGAAGTTTCATTAGTAAACCGTCAGGATGGTCAAGGCAACAACAACGACGACGACGACGACGATGATGATGATGATGATGATGATGATGATGATGATGGCAGCAGTGAAGATGATGTAGGATCAGTCCAGAAGCCTATTGTAATTGAATAAGTTTTAGTAGTTTTTATGTTTTTTTAGTTAATGTGGGATGTTTGTTTGTCTTTTTTTTCATATGTGTTTTTAAGTTTTCAGCAAATGATGATTTATGGACAGTGTCTTTCGTATTATGAACTCTGTTTTCGTTATTTTTAAGTACTGTGTTTTTAAGTACTGTGTTTTTATTATCAAGTCAGTGAAAATATTGGTTGTTCAATAAATAAAGTAACTAGAAAATCGATAAATCACGACAAGTATTTTGCACAACAACAAATGAAAAGTGTATTTTTTATATATAATAATCCTTGTTAAAGAATACAGAGGAAGTAAAATTTTTTTAAAAAGTGCTCTATAAGTGAATAGTCCTTTTTTGACTTCAGAATTGCTACGACTAGAAGAAAATAGAAAAGAATGATCTTCTATCTATCTAGTGACGACGGGATTCCTAACTGAAAAACAATTAAAAAAAAATTAACCTAGCAGCATTAGCTGTTGAATTGCAGAAAAATAGAATTAAAAAATAAAATGCAGATAGAGAGACATACCTATTGTTTTTATTGAGAGTTATGTTTTTTTGAATATGGATGAAGTACTGGAGTGTGTCTGCAGGATGTCCTGTTGTGTCCACGCTTTCTACATATCCCACATTGTTTCCCCTTTTGTCTTACATATTCTGCAGTAGAGACAAATCTTTTCTCCTGCCTTCTACCTGGCTTAACTTTAAAATCTGGGGGTTTTGTTATCTCTTCTTTAATGCTATCAGGTACAACCCATGATTCTTCATGTCCAATAGTGTTGATTTCCATTTCATACTGTTTTAACCAGATTTCTCTTTTATACCATATAGAGCAATAATCGGACTTGTGTAGGTGTACTCTGTCTATGGCAGCAAGTACATGTTCACAAGGCATTTCATCCATCCGGAACTTGAGGCATTGACATTCTTTCTTCTTCAAACAAACAGTGAATTCTCTCCCTTCATCTGTTACCTTAAAGCTTTAATCCATTTTGATGTTGCAAAGAAAATATCCTGCGCGCTCTTCCGTCTCTCATAAAACCAGCTCTGTAGCTTGTTCATTATGTTGTCCACCATTGACAGCATTGGTTTTCCCCGAACATGTAGCAGAGCATTATTCATGGATTCCACAATATTTGATGTCATCATGTCATATCTTCGATTTCAACACCAAGCTCTAGTCCATCTCTCTGGTGGTTCTTCCATAAGGTAATCATAGGTTGCCCTATCCGTTTCTTTCATTTGATTCATGTCTTTTTCAAACTCTGCAATCGTGTAGACCCGACATGCATTATTGAATATACTTATCACTGCATGAGTCACGTTTCTTTTGTTAAGGTTCTGTTCCAGATGATATACACAGATCCCATGCGCACATTCAGGAAATACATTTGTAATCTCATTTGAAATTGCAGAATTACGATTAGAAAGGAACAGTAAATTCTCACGGCAACCAAATGCAATGCGCAACTGCCTAAAGAACCAATTGTATGCTAGATTATTTTCTAAGTCCACAGCTCCAAAGACAAGTGGGAAGATTTGGTTATTTGCATCTTTCGTCACTGCAACCAATAGTGTCCCTGAATATCTTCCCTTGAGGAATGTTCCATCGACAACTATCACAGGTCTACAATGTTTCCAGCCTTTAGTAGATGCCGCACAAGCAAAAAACATATATTTGAACCTGTATAATACAATTGCAGTGTTATCAGTAAAATGCATGATAAAATTTTGAGTCTCAGCTTTTAGTACTGGAACCTTACTTATACATAATTACGACGTACCAACATTTTGTGATGGGACTCCAACAAATAACAGTGCAGTCTCAGGCCCTTTTTAATGGGGATTACTAGAATTCTACACAAAAATATATAACTATACATTTTATTTTTTTTAACTTGTTCTCAACATCTCTTTGAAGAGCAACGCGTGAGCCTGGATTGATGTCTCTTAGCACATATTAATATGCTGGTAACTTCTGAAAGTTCTCCTCAGACGTCCCTCTAATTTAAGACTCTCCTTCTTTTATAGCACGCCATGCCTTATTATAAGAGATTTCAACTCCCATTTTCCTTCTAATCTCTACAACAACAAAATTACGCTTAACAGGATAATTATCGTCTCTCAGATTCTCAACTATCTCATCTCGGACAATCTTTGACGTAGCATGTTTTTGGTCTCTTTTTCTGTCATCCACTGAGCAAGTGTGATTCTTCTCAAACTTCAGTATTTTGAACAGTGTGGACTGTTTAATTCACGAAGATCGAATAGTCCACTCACATTTTTCATTCATGCACACCAGTGAATACCTCGTTGTGCTTGATCTGACAACCTTGAATTCAAAATGGTACGATTGCAATTGTCTGGAAATATTTAGTGACACACTGTTTGTTTAAAAAAATTGATCCAACCTTGATGTCGTCCAAATCTGCGTGTTCTTTTAGTATTGGATGAGGAGATTCTTTTATTTTCTTCCTTGAATACCTCTTTCTCTTTTTTGCAGCACTTGATGTCTCAGGAGGTTGAAGATTTACAAGCTGTTGTTCTGTGTTTGCAGCATGCATAAACTTTTGATCTACTGCTACAGCTTCGACATACGGAGGCGTTAAAACTATGAAACGACCTCGGTCGTTTTGGGAGATAGGACTCCGATTTGCGTGAAAATAATTTTTAAAATTTTATAATGTCCATTAGGATTTCTTTGTAAAATTTGAGTTAAATCGGACCTCGTTTGGTAGGTAGCGGAAGAAGGTTTCAGTTTTCGTTTTCGGTAAATTATAAAAAGAAGTTTTCAAACTTGATTTTGGCGAATGAGCTCCGATTCGAAATTTGAAAGCGCCGTTATGTTCGTATGAATATTCGTGACGTGTGTGAATTTTTGAAAGTGAATTTCGAGGTTGTTCGGCTAGTTTCCGCTAAAATGTCGAAAGTTAAATAATTTGCCCTTTTTCTATTTAATTTGCATATTGAGTTTCGGGAATCCGATTTGAGATCCGCCTTAGCGAGTATATTACATATATTTTGTATAACTTACTTGAGAAATTTGGGATCATTTCGAATTTTGAAGTATTCTATTTTAATTATCGCCACGAAAATAAAAAGAAAAGAAAATTAAATAAAAGGAAATGAAAGAAAAAGAAAGAGGACCAAGGTTGCTTACAACTGAAGGAGAAACAAACGAAACAGGAAATGAAAAAGAGGAAAATGCAGTGAGGTAAAAAAATATCAGAAAATGAGAAAAGAGCCGGAGAAAGTAGAATTTTTACCCCGAAACATCCGGGTAATGATGTTAATTTATTATTTGAGTTTATTACGTGTGTTTGAATATATTTTAACGCTAAAATTGGGATATTAGACATCATTTTAATAAGTCCAACTAATACTTTCAAGGATCAATTAGACCCCGATGATGGAATTGATCATATATTCATACATAGTGAGTTATGGGCAACATATAAATGTAATTTATTTAGGGTTTGGTTATGTGACTTTGAACCCTGTACATAGGCCTGGCATGCGTATTGTGTATGCAAATAGGGTATCAGGTTCCTAACTAGATTGCCCTAAGACGTAAGGAATGAAGCCTTTAGCCTTGTGTAATATATTTTTCTTCTTACTGAACACAGTGGGATCGTTTGGCAATGAATCCAAAGGACAGAGCGGTTTTTGAGTAGCTGTGTTAACTTTATAACAAGGTAAGTATTTGTATCCATTTCTTTGGAGGCCCTTGGCCTTGTGGATAATCTACCACGTGTTCCTTACGGGTGTAGCTGCCGATAAGCGTACTCATTACGCCTTAGCTTTGGATTTACATTGTATATTATATTTTATGTCCTGTTGTTGGTATTGCATTGACGATCTGAGCATTGTACTCTGGCTGTGAGTTGGCATAGACTTTTCGGCTGTCGATGAGAGTCACGTGCTGGTAATGGATTATTATTGCATCATATTACATTCATATGCATTATGTTGCATTCATACGCATTATGTTGCATTCATATCAGGTGCAGGAGTATTCCGCCCTAGGAGAGTGCAGGAGTATTCCGCCTCTGATTCATAGTATATTGGGTGCAGGAGTATTCCGCCCCAAGAGAGTGCATGAGTATTCCGCCTCTGGTTTATATCATATCGGGTGCAGGAGTATTCTGCCCAGGAGCAGGAGTATTCCGCTCCAGTTGGTTACTATATTTCATTCCCCTCGAATGCAGGAGTATTCCGCTTCGGGACGGGATTACAGGCACATGTGACCCCCTTGCATCGTACTGCATTCATCCCATTTCATTGCACCTCATGCTGACTATTGTGTGACTATCATGCTGTGTTTTATGTATGCGGTATATATATCATGTGGGGAATATTTCAATTTGCCTATATTATTTCTGGCTCGTATCCTGGGTTGCGCGCCGCAACGGTATAAATATATAGATCCGGTTGCACACCGCAACAGTATAAAATACGGATCGGGTTGCACGCAACAGAATAAATATATGGATCGGGTTGTATGCCGCAACAGTATGTATTTCTGATTGTTGATATGTTCAGGATACTTAAAAACCTATATGTTCTGTCTATATGTCCCTGGTTGTGTATGGTTTCATACGTGTTTTCAGTTATTATCTGCTCTGCCTTTTTATAGTTTAAATAAGATGGATTTGGTGTACCTGTTTTCTTCTTCCAGTTAGCTATTCTATTCTTTGAGGTGGCTAGTCTGACCCACTTATTGAGTCCTTTTGACTCACCCTTGTTTGTTGTTTGTTTCTTGTCTATCTATTTCGTTTCGGCAGGTTCGCTCCAGGATTGAGTTCGCCACATTGTTCAGGAGCAAAGACGACTTCAGCTGTTAGGGTGAGCCAGCTTTTATTCCAGATGGCCACCAGTTTTATGTTTATTATTTCAGTTGTATTTTGCTTCCTTCAGGAGGTATCGATCTTCTTTTGTACTCTTAAATGTCTAGTCTGGATAGCCCTAAACCTAGTATGTTGGGTAGTCAGCTGTAATTTCTTTTGTACAACTTAGAGGTATCAATATGTCTATGCTTTTTCTAAGTCTTGTTCTTAATTATGAATTGAATTATATTTATTTTCCTAATTTAATTGGTAAGGGTTTGCCCCACGGTTTTAGGGGAGGATGTCGGGTGCCCGTACGCCTAACCGGATTCCGGGTCGTGTCAAACTATCACTTCTAAAGCATCATCGTTGTCTATTTGCATTATCATTTGGCCTTCAGTGTAATCAACTCTCTCAGACTGTGGAGATCGTTGTGTAATGTCAACCATGAAACGTCTACTCCTATACTCGGAATTGTTCTTCATCAAGTGTAAACAGCTGATTAAATCATCGGTATTTCTTATAGGGACCCCTTTGCTTGTTCCAAGTTCCATATCAAACCATATGACTGTTTCAAAATCTTCTTCATCTAAATCTATCTTTTTCCAAAGGTTTTTTCTGAAATCTTCAAATGTATCTGTTTCAGTATGCAGAAAAATCCTCGCCTCATGATCTATGTACTTATAATCTTGTGTCCATTTCCCATTGAATGCAAGAACAATACACTGTTTAACAATACACTAAGACCCAACATTTTATGCTTGTCAACAGATGATTTTGAAGTGCAGCTAAACAGTGTATTGTTCTTGCATTCAATGGGAAATGGACACAAGATTATAAGTACATAGATCATGAGGCGAGGATTTTTCTGCATACTGAAACAGATACATTTGAAGATATCAGAAAAAACCTTTGGAAAAAGATAGATTTAGATGAAGAAGATTTTGAAACAGTCATATGGTTTGATATGGAACTTGGAACAAGCAAAGGGGTCCCTATAAGAAATACCGATGATTTAATCAGCTGTTTACACTTGATGAAGAACAATTCCGAGTATAGGAGTAGACGTTTCATGGTTGACATTACACAACGATCTCCATAGTCCGAGAGAGTTGATTACACTGAAGGCCAAATGATAATGCAAATAGACAACGATGATGCTTTTGAAGTGATAGTTTTAACGCCTCCGTATGTCGAAGCTGTAGCAGTAGATCAACAGTTAATGCATGCTGAAAACACAGAACAACAACTTGTAAATCTTCAACCTCCTGAGACATCAAGTGCTGCAAAAAAGAGAAAGAGGTATTCAAGGAAGAAAATAAAAGAATCTCCTCGTCCAATACTGAAAGAACACGCAGATTTGGACGACACCAAGGTTGGATCAATTTATTAAAACAAACAGCGTGTCACTAAATATTTTCCGACAGTTTCAATTGCACAACATTTTGAATTCAAGGTTGTGAGATCAAGCACAACGAGATATTCACTGGTGTGCATGAATGAAAAATCTGAGTGGACTGTTCAATCTTCTTGAATTAAACAGTCCACACTGTTCAAAATACTGAAGTTTGAGAAGAATCACACTTGCTCAGTTGATTGATAGAAAAATAGACCAAAAACATGGTACGTCAAAGATTGTCCGAGATGAGATAGTTGAGAATCTGAGAGACGATAATTATCCTGTTAAGCATAATTTTGTTGTTGTAGAGATTAGAAGGAAAATGAGAGATGAAATCTCTTATAATAAGGCATGGCGTGCTATAAAAGAAGAAGAGTCTTTAATTAGAGGGAGGCCTGAGGAGAACTTTCAGAAGTTACCAGTATATTTATATGTGCTAAAAGACATCAATCCAGGCTCACACGTTGCCTTCAAAGAGATGATAAGAATAGGTAAAAAAAATGTGTAGTTATATATTTTTGTGTAGAATTCCAATAATCCCCAGTAAAAAAGGCCTGAGACTGCACTGTTATTTGTTGGAGTCCCATCACAAAATGTTGGGACGTCGTAATTATGTATAAGTAAGGTTCCAGTACTAAAAGCTGAGACTCAAAATTTTATCATGCATTTTACTGATAACACTGAAATTGTATTATACATGTTCAAATATATGTTTTTTGTTTGTGCGGCATCTATTAAAGGCTGGAAACATTGTAGACTTGTGATAGTTGTCCATGGAACATTCCTCAAGGGAAGATATTCAGGGAAACTATTGGTTGTAGCGACGAAAGATGCAAATAATCAAATCTTCCCACTTGCCTTTAGAGTTATGGACTCAGAAAATAATCTGGCATACAATTGCTTCTTTAGGCAGTTGCGCATTGCATTTGGTTGCCGTGAGAATTTACTGTTCCTTTCAGATCGTAATTCTGCAATTGCAAATGGGATTACAAATGTACATCCTGAATGGGCGCATGGGATCTGTGTATATCATCTGGAAAAGTACCTTAACAAAGGAAACATGACTCCTGCAGTGATAAGTATATTCAATAGTGCATGTCGGGTCTACACGATTGCAGAGTTTGAAAAAGACATGAATCAAATGAAAGAAACGGATAGGGCAACCTATGATTACCTCATGGAAGAACCACCAGAGAGATAGACTAGAGCTTGGTGTCGAAATCGAAGATATGACATGATGACATCAAATATTGTGGAATCCATGAATAATGCTCTGTTACATGCTCGGGAAAAATCAATACTGTCAATGGTGGACAACATAATGAACAAGCTACAGAGCTGGTTTTATGAGAGACGGAAGAGCGCCCAGGATATTTTCTTTGTATTATCAAAATGGACAGATGAAGAATTGAAAAAGAAAATAAAAAAAAACATACATAATGAATGTGAGTATCTCAAATAATACAGTTATTTTTGGATGCGATTTGAGTTATGTCAATGATAATTCATGAAGTCCCAGAAAAAAAGTCTTGGATTTACCAGATATTTTGTTGCAATTCCAGTATGAAAATACTGGGACTTGCTAGTGTGCACAGATTTTGTGCTGGGACTACATGGTAAACAGTCATGGGACAAAAGAAAATTGCACCATTATATCTGTTATGCTAATTATTTATTTATTTTTCTTTTTACTAAATAAAAACTAGTGAAGTAGTCTTATACATAATATTTTTTCAGGTTGACCGGACTACGGATCAAAGCTTTAAGGTAACAGATGAATGGAGAGAATTCACTGTTTGTTTGAAGAAGAAAGAATGTCAATGCCTCAAGTTCCGGATGGATGAAATGCCTTGTGAACATGCACTTGCTGCCATAGACAGAGTACACCTACACAAGTCCGATTATTGCTCTATATGGTATAAAAGAGAAATATGGTTAAAATAGTATGAAGTGGAAATCAACACTATTGCACATGAAGAATCATGGGTTGTACATGATAGCATTAAAGAAGAGAGAACAAAACCCCCAGATTTTAAAGTTAAGCCATGTAGAAGGCAGGAGAAAAGATTTGTCTCCACTGCAGAATATGTAAGACAAAAGGGGAAACAATGTAGGATATGTAGAAAGCGTAGACACACTAGGACATCCTGCAGACACACTCCAGTACTTCATCCATATTCAAAGAAACATAACTCTCAATAAAAACAATAGGTATGTCTCTCTATCTGCATTTTATTTTTTAATTCTATTTTACTGCAATTCAACAGCCAAAGCTGCTATGTTAATTTTTTTTTTTTGTTTTTCAGTTAGGAATCCCGTCGTCACTAGATAGATAGAAGATCATTCTTCTCCATTTCTTCCAGTCGCAACAATTCTAAAGTCAAAAAAGGACTATTCACTTATAGAGCACTTTTTTTTTTAAGTTTTACTTCCTCTATATTCTTTAACAAAGATTATTATATATAAAAAATACACTTTCCTTTGTTGTTGTGCAAAATACTTGTCGCGGTTTATCTATTTTCTAGTTACTTTACTGATTGAACAACCAACATTTTCATTGACTTGATAATAAAAACACAGTACTTAAAAATAACGAAAACACAGTTCATAATACGAAAAACACCATCCTTAAATCATCATTTGCTGAAAACTTAAAAACACACATGAAAAAAAAAGACAAACAAACATCCAACATTAACTGAAAAAAATATAAAAACTACTAAAACTTATTCAATTACAATAGGCTTCTGGGCTGATCCTACATCTTCTTTACTGCTGCCATCATCATCATCATCATCATCATCATTACTGTTGTTGCCATGACCATCCTGACGGTTTACTAATGAAACTTCAAAAACAAAAGTGGTAACACCATTGTAAACCTCATTAACAATGTGATCAAACCGAAGCATATCACCCAGCCTGTACCATTTAAGCTGAAGCATCTCCTTCCATCCATTACACAACCTTGAATGTCCCTTCCCGGCCTTGAATTTCATTTCATATTCTCTGTCATCATTTTCAAAAAGTAATTGTGCATTTCCATTTCCATTTGGCAGCTTCTATTTCCAACTCTCTGGAAAGATCTGAAAAAATAAATTTACATAGTTAATACAAAAATAAAAGATATTGAAAAATCAGATGAACAAAATATAAAAAATAGTTTGGTAATTTTTTTAATATACAAAATCATCTCTGTTGAAGTATGATTTTGTGATTCGCATAGTGAAATCGCCTAGTTCCTCCCAACGATCGTCCTCCATATTATTGTTTTGATGAAAAAAGAAAAATAAAAGTTTATCTGAGTAGATGAATTGCCAATTAGTTGTTGTTTGCTTCAACTGCAAAGCCTTATTTATAGACTAGCAGTTACTAACTTTTGTGCAACTGTTATGGTCAAAGAGAATATGTATAGTAAAAAATAGATTAAACATCACTATAAAAAATAGATTAAACATCACTATAAATGTAGTCAAAAAGATTGTATTTCTATGCTCTTCCCTATGTTTCTTCCAGTTCGAGAACTTCTCGTATGCCAATGTTATCCTGGTAAATGCTGGTACCCTAGATATTTGCTGACACACTCTTAAAAACTTGAACATCTTCTATATTTACAATAACATCTCAGGATAAAAATTTGAGGACAGATGTCCCTTAAAATACTGGCCCCAGCATAAAAATATGTGGATCAATGTGCCTTAAACTAGTAACCCCAGCACAAACATCTGTTGGATCCCTGTCCCTTGGCTACTATACCCCAGCATGTATTGTTGGGACTGTACATAAACATTATTTAAGAGTCAATATTTTACACACAAACAAAGACAAACTTACATCCATTTTCATTAACACTAACATAAATATTACATAAAAGGATATTTCTAAAAACACAAAAGAAATTTACTCAAGTACAAGAAAAGATAAATTACACTTGCTTCGCGCACATGGAAGCATAAAAACAGAACGCTCCGAAACACATAAAAAAATACAGTAAAACATTAACGATTACTAGGAGCGCGAGAGCTAGAACTAGAGGTTGAGTCTGTAAAGTTCTGCAATTCAATGTCCATGAGTTTGTCAAAAAGTCGATCCATATCTTTATTGGTTTTTTCTCTGAAAGCTACAAAAATTCAAACAACACATCCAAATTATTCTTCACGACTGATACCTCAGTTTTCAAAAACTCAAGATCACTTTTCAAATTCCTAACATCATTATTCAACTGGCGCCATTGTTGTCTTCTTACTTCATCATTGCAAGCCATTTTTTATTATATGTTTTTTACTTTTACAAAACAACACCACTGTCTAATTTATAGAAAACAAAAACACAAAAAACCTGTAAAGAATATTTCTTCTATTTAGCTGATATTGTAACTCAAAAAAAGCTGTAAAGATTCCTTGCATCTCTCTCTGAAAATTGAACAAAATCCAATAAAGAAGATATCACTTTTTTATAGGTGGGGTCGTATCTGTATAGGATAAGGTTGAACTGAGATTTTGTTGCAATTGTGTATTGAAGTCACAGTATTACACAGTTGACAACACAAAAATAAATCAAAGAGATTCTGGAAAGATTCTGTACTTTGAATTACTACAACAGACCTCTGTTCTAAAAATATTGAAATCCACAAAATATTCGCTACTTTAACTTTGCAAATCCACAGCATTTGTGTCGACTAACTTTATTGGTATAAACCCTGGGACTCGTTACTTATTTCAGAAGTAGACCCAACATGATGACCTGGAATTCTCTACCATACTTAATTTACACTGTTATATTGTTGACAATACATGAACAAAAGTAGATAGATTCTTTTGTCCTTTTACATGGCAAGTCAAGTCAATAAAAAATCTTGGAAAATTCTGTAACTTAAATTACTATAAGAACTCTTTTTCAATATTTAAAATCCACAACAGTTTCTGTACTTTAACTTTCAAAAGTCTGTAGTTTGAATATAAGCAACATTTTCAAAATCACAAAATTTAATAATATTTACTCATGTATTAAAAACTACTATCACATATATTAGTCCCAGTACTTGTGTTGGAGCCATAGTGTTATGCATTTGAAAATAACAACATTTTGATATGAGGTCCTATACTCATAATTGTAAACTAATCCCGGTACTTATGCTGGAGCCATAGTGTTATGCAGTTGAAAATAACAGCATTTTGATCTGGGGGTCCTATACTAATAATTGTAAACTAATCCCAGTACTTTTAATATGAACAACATTTTCATAATCACAAAATTTCAGTGGCTAGAACTTCAATCCGCGTGGATAGAACTTCCATCATCATGGACTGGAGTTCTACCCACATGGAATATGAGCTTCTACCAACTAGGATTGAACTTCTGTTTCCTATTTCAGTTATTTATCAAGTCTTACAGTTACTTGATGAGAGATGCAAATATATAAAATACAATTAGATAAAAATTAATACATAAACACAGTAGTTTAAAATAAAATTAGATAAAAATTAATACATAAACACAGTAGTTTTAATTAGAACACACATATATAAAGTACTCATAGACAGTACATATTAATACTACAAACGACTACTAGAAATTATTCAATTAAGATTTGACTTTGTGTTGATGCTCCATCATCATCATCATCATCATCATCATCACCATCTCCTTCACCATCCTGATGGTTTATGACAGAAACACCAAAAACAATAGATGGAATACCGTCGATCATCTCGTGCCATAGGTGATCAAAACGAAGTATATCACCTATCCTAAGCCTTTCTTAATAATCATATCCTTCCATCCGTTACACAACCTTGCGTGTTTCCAAACTTTGAAGTTCATCAAATGTACATCATCATCTTCATCTTCACAAATTATGCATGCCATTCCATTTTTATTTGGCAGCCTCCGCTTCCAACTGTCTGGAAAGATCTAAAATGAATAATATTTCACAGTTAATAAAAAAATCACAAAACACTGAAAAATGAAATGAAAAATATAAAAAATAATTTGGTCATTTCTTTTAACATATAAAATCATCTGTATTAAAGTAAGATGATATGATTTTCTTGTCGAACTGCCCTAGTTCCTCCACACGAGTGTTTTCATCCGTCATATCTTGTTTTCTCAAAAAAACTATGTAGTTTATATGAGGAGATGAAGTCTCAAAAAACTTTGTAGTTTCCTTTAACTGCAAAAAGTTATTTATAGTCAAAAAGTCAGTAACTGCTAAGTGGATATGTATTTTGTCAAAAATACATTAAATGTAGTCAAAGAAGTTATGTTTTCTATGGTTTTACAGTTTCTGTACGTTATCAATTGCAACAAAGATTTTGTAACTTCAATTACTATAAGAACTCTTTTTCAATATTTAAAATCCACAACAGATTCTGTACTTTAACTTTCAAAAGTCTGTAGTTTGAATATGAACAACATTTTCATAATCACAAAATTTGATAATATTTATTTATATATAAAAAACTGCTATCACATATATTAGTCCCAGTACTTGTGCTGGAGCCATAGTGTTATGCAATTGAAAATAACAATATTTTGATCTGGGGTCCTACACTCATAATTGTAAACTAATCCTAGTACTTGTGCTGGAACCATAGTGTTTTGCAGTTGAAAATAACAGCATTTTGATTTGGGGGTCCTATACTAATAATTTTAAACTAATCCCAGTACTTGTAATATGAGCAACATTTTCATAATCACAAAATTTAATAATATTTATTCATATATAAAAAACTTATATCACATACATTAGTCCCAGTACTTGTGCTGGAGCCATAGTGTTATGCATTTGAAAATAACAGCATTTTGATCTGGGTCCTATACTAATTATAAACTAATAATTAAAGATAACAACATAGAAACTTCACATAACTCCATTATGGAGATCCTGGTGGAAGGTCAAAATTAAGATGTGCTGTTATAGCTTCAATAGCGCGGCAGATCTTTCGCACTTGTCGCCTTTGCACATTAGGCATATTGCAAATATCATTTTGCATTTGCTGTATTACATTAATGTGGTCATGCATCTGACCCTGAAGGACTAAAACATCCCAATTTAGATTATTTGGAAATCCTGGTGCTGGTAGGGGTGGTGCTGGCAGTGGTGGTGGTGGCCCTGACTGTGCTGGTGACAATATTGGTTGATTGACACTACTTTCAGACATTGTTGTACTTGAAGTATAAAAATCTAAATATAGATAATTGTAATAATCATATTAATATAAAAACAAGAATCCCTAGAGTAAAAAGTGAGAGACGAAAATACCCTTAGCCAAATAATAATAATAATCATATCTAACTATACTAAAAGAGCCAATCTCAAAAGCAAAATGTAAAAGACCATTTTGCCCCAAGTAGAAAATCAGATTACATGTACATAATGTAAATACATATTCTAATCTAACTATACTAAAATAGCCAATCTCAAAAGCAAAATGTAAAAGACCATTTTGCCCCAAGTAGAAAATCAGATTACATGTACATAATGTAAATATATATTCTAATAAATATTATTAGATAAGAAAAATCCATAATCAATAATAGAGGTATATTATATTATATTATATTATATTATATTATAAAAGTGGGAATCTCCTATATAAAAAGTGAACGACTATTTTGCCCTCCATATAAATCTTCTTTTGAGCATCCTTTTGTACAAGAAGGTCAATACACAGTTATATATTTATATTATAAATACAATAGAAAATAAATGAGTAAAATTTTAAGCACTGTCCACGCAGACCAAGGTTCCTACTTTGTTCATTCACATGCAATTCAACAAGGAAACCATACAAATTCTAATTAATATCATTTGCCCTATTTCAACACTCACGTTCTCCCAAAATCCCTAATTGTGTTGGTTCTTCTCCCTTATCTTATTTTAAGTCAATTAAATAAATGCCATATTAAACCTATAGAATATTAAAGGTCATAATGCTATTGTTTCTAATTACGTCACATTTGTGCAATCCAGGAGTTGGTGCCTTTTGATACTCCCAATTGAATTTATTAAGCAGTTAAATTTACAATTACGTTACTCTTACTATTTGCCTTTTATGTATGAGAGTATTGAACAAACCATGGGTGTTTTAAAGAAGGATAGACAATATGTTTGTACAGATTGTTCGACCTTAGAACAAAGACATCCATTAGCTCTTCCAAAATACATATACTGATCATGCGCAAAGGATGTCTAAAGGTACGTATACTATAATGTAATATATCAAAAAAATTGTCATTTATATTTTATATATTACATCAGACATAAAGGTAAACATGCACACGATTTACTCATTTACATATTGTGATAGATAAGATAAATGATTTAATTGTCATTGAAATGGTTGTAAATTTCAGAATTGAAAATGTTGTTGGGAAATTTCACTATGCGTAACAAGGAAGAAAAGTCTACATATTTAGGTGTGATGATGTCTGCACATGTCATCTCCTTCTTGTAGTACTTTTAATGGATTGTGTAGGAGGAAAGAATTGAGAAGTTGTATCAACTTGGTGATGCAGGTTCATATCATTTTTAAATTCATATAGAAGGGTATCGAAAGATTTATGAGCTCCTAAAATAGAGCTTCTAAATAGTTGATATGATGCACGATAATCAAGTTATACTCACGACAATTCTTTTGAAGTTTTGCCTTCCTTATTCTATTGCTCTTTTCTACGCAATCCCAGGAGTAATATTTACTTTCATTCTAACTTGATCTTTTCTACCCTCAGATCACCCTCAGCATTACAAAGTTTTATTAATTGCGTTGGTTTTCACTTGCGCTATATATACTACAATGTCAAGTACTCTTTTTATTGGCAAATAAGCAGGACAAAATGGTTTGGGACTTCAAAGTTTGTTGCGTTCGTCAAAGGACTTAGTGCTGAAATTTCCTTCTGAATCGATATCTTCCTTCTTCTTTTTGTTGTTTCAAGTCTATTCATTTAGATTATTGTGTTTATGTATTTTTATTGTTGATTTAATATGCATTCTTTTGTATACATATAACCAATATTTAGTTCAGCTTCTTAAGCAAAATCACAAATCTATTCATCAAAATTAAAAGACATTTGAAGATTCTAAATAGTAAAGTTAGTTTATTAATTTAAAAATATAGGATAAATATTTATTGTTAACATGACTTTACGCTTAGTCTGCTAAATTTTTTAATTATTAACTCATAAGGTTTTTGTGTAAGATTTTCATAAATTTGTTCTATTCAATAAAGAGTACACGTGCAACGCGCGTGCTCAAGACTAGTTAATATAAAAGCAAGAATCACTAAAGTAAAAAGTGAAAGACGAAAATACCCTTAGCCAAACAACAACAACGACGACGACGACGACAACAACAACAACAACACTACTTTAAAAGCTATACATATTACTCCAATGCATCAGCCCGTCTTGAGCAACGTGCAAATACATTCCAAATTAGAGTTGTATGCTGAAACTTCTAAAGATTAATGCAATTCTTATTGGATATTGAAGTATATATCCAATGTACCTTATTAATCGTTCAGATTAATATGACAAAAACCTAAGCAACGTGGCTTTGAGATTTCTAAAACTTTTCGATGAATCTTCTTGAGATTGATTGTTTTCTTATTCATTTAAAAGATTAAATTTTTCACATTTCATCTTTATTTGTGTGGTCCTTTGGACTTCCATTAGTTGTAGTCCATATTCATGAATGGTCTTCTTACATTCTTTCCTGCATATTATATATAAAAGTGCACAAAAAAATTTTAAATCACTGAACCCTTTTTCTTTTCATTCTGTCAGAAAGTCCTGCTTATCCATATAATAACATAATTTCTTTTTCCTTCTCGCGTGCTACATAAATTTACTTTTTATTTTTATTTTGTGTTTTTATTTTTTCTCCATGACTAAGGCTACATATATATATCTCCTTTATTTACTTTCTTTAAATGCCTTCCATGGTAGTATAATAATCTCTATTTCTTTTTTAAATTATTCAAATAGAGATATTTTTTAAATGCAACGTATCTGTCATTATCATACAAGTTTAATTTAATGTTGATGGTTGCTAGCTAGCTAGAGGCAATAGGGTTTGGAGTACTTAAAGAGAGTAGCCTTACAACAAACTTCCATTCTTAACCATGGTTGGTGCTTTCTTGAATATATTGTACGATTAGTTTTTCATAGTTATGTGCTTTGAATAACTAATCATCTATTTATTTCTTTTGTTTTAGAGAGTCCAAGTTAAAAACACATTTAAATTACCATCAATACATATTGGTTGGTGTAATATGTATCTAACAGTTATTCTTAAAGAAGCAAGACACTCTTGATTAAATGTCATCACATGAAAAGTCATTTATTCGTGTTTATGATGTGAGTGCATGCATGATCTCTCTACTACTTCCAAATCACTAAATTCTCCATGTAGCCAAATGGTTTTACTATCATATTTTCTCTACAAGGTTTATTTTCGGATCTAACATTTTGCTTTATAAATCTTTCTCATTGTCGGGTAACTAGGCTGATGTTATTCACAACTTTGTCATAGAGTTTGTAAACTTGAATAATGTACCCAATTGAGGTCGATCAAATCTGAAGCATTATTTTTTAATATTGTCACAACTTCATTTTTGTGTAATTTTTATTTTTTGAAATAATATTTTTCTTTGTATAGGTACACGCGCAAAGCGCGTACCCAAATATAGTAAGATAATAAGAAACAACTACCAGTTGATGTGTATTTATAGAATAAATTCAATAATGTAATAACAGTTGCAACTTATAATTGAAAAGGCACTATTACATAACAGTAATGATAAAATACTGAACAATCACAATTCTAAAAACAACAGTTACATTACACATACATAACTGCCCCAAACTCGGATATTGTTTACCAAAAACTGAAAACACACATATAAATAAAGTAAAAAATTCAATAGAGATTAAACTAAAACACATAAATATGCTATCTTATTCAAGCGTCTTCAACCGTAGAGCCAGAACTAGAACTAGAACTTAAAGGTTCTAGTTCAGGCTGCCCAATACTAACATTTAAAATCACACGATCTGAGGATTCCAGAACTCTAAAATGTAACATACTTCCTACTCCGAGATTGTTAATACGAACGAACTCCTTCCATCCATTACAAAGCTTTCTCTATCTTCTCACTTTTAGATAGTTCATCTGGAAATGATTACCACGACAAATAAGAGTGGTTGGCACATCACGTCTGGGAAGCATAATTGCCAACATACTGGAAAAATCTACAAAACAAAAGAAGAAAGGCACTATTTTATAATAACAACGACAAAAACAATACTTTAAAAAAATGCTATGATTAACTTACAAACTGATCTAATTCAGCATCCAATTCATTCAACACTGCTTCGACGACTGTTCCCATCTTAAAAATACAAAAATATTTGAGGGTTCTCTTCAGTAACAAATATTTGTGAAGCTGGTGATAGCTGCTATTTCCTTCAACGACTGTTCCCATTTATTAACTTATTCATAAGATAGTAGTTACTGTTCTCTAATATTAACTTTTGTCCAACTTTTATGGTCAAAGAAAATATGTATATTCAAAAACAGATTAAATATCAGAATAAATGTAGTAAAAAAGGTAGGTTTTGTATGGTCTTCCCTATGTCCTTCCAGCTTCCAAAAATAAACTCTAGACTTCTCGAATGCCAATGTTAGGGAGACAATTAAATGCTGTTATTCTCTATGTTTACTCACCTAGTCTTAAAAAGCTGTGCCAGCTTCTATATTTACCATAACGTCCCAGTGTAAAAGTCTGGGTGAAGTCTGGGAAGCATATCAACAACAACAAAAATAACACTTTAAAAAAAATGGTATGATTAACTTACAAACTGATCTAATTCAGCATCCAACTCATTCAACACTGCTTCAACGACTGTTCCCATCTTAAAAATACAAAAATATTTGCGTGTTCTCTTCAGTAACAAAGTGGTCTATTTATATTAAAATAACTATACAAGAAATGTTATCTATTGTACTGTATTGTCCTTTTGCTTTTGGATGATAGTAAAGATTCTTTTTTCTTTATAAAAAAGTTGCACATTGCTTGTTCTTTTCCTTTTGGATGGAGAACTGGGACCAGGATACAAAATTAAGACTTCATTTTAAAGAGGATTGCAAAAATAAAAATAAATTCAAATGTCCAAGATAAGAACACTGGGATCCATGTGCGTTAAATTACTAGCCACAACAAAAACATCAGGGACATCCATATGCCTTAAACTACTAGCCCCAGCAAAAACATCCGGGGCATCGATGTGCCTTAAACTACTAGCCCCAGCATAAACATCTGGGAGAATCTCCAACATATTAGAGAACATTTTTCACACAAAACAAATGCAAACTTACAGGAATTTTCATTAACATTAACATAAATATTACAGATAAATTACACTTGCAGATGGAGGCATAAAACCATAACACTGGTGGAGTCCCAGCCTTTTTTCTAACATCAAGTTAATACAACATAAGTTCATTAAAAAACATAACCAATTAGATCTCTGCTGATCCTGGTGGAGTACCTACTTCATTATAGTTTGGGATTTCTCTCATTGCCCTCATCATCCTATTTATTTGTCGCTCATTCCTTTCAATCCTCTGATTTTGCCGAATAATTAATAATCGAAGGTGATCTACAGTACGAGTCAACTGCTCAATGTCTCCCTGCAAACCTGCAATCTCCCAATATAAATTACGCCCTGTTTGCTCAGTGGAATGCACATTTTGAAGTGCATGTCCATTATCAACTACATGCCCATTTTGAAGTTCATGTCCATTCTCAACTACATGCCCATTTCTCTGTGGAAGAGACATTTTTTTTCTAAGAGACTGTACAAGAAAGTAAAAAATTTGCAAGATCTTAAACAAATTTGAGTGATGATTGAATGATTCTATATTCAAAGACTGTAGTTATAGACAGATATGCATGACGCACAACTGCACCCTTAAAAAATATGAATGCTAGTGCTAGTAGCCAACTAATAACTGGAGACCCCTAATTATTTTGGTGAAATAATTATACTCTCAGTATGTTAACTGAGGGCGCTAGTACTTCATAAGTGAACTCACAGTATTTGAGTTGGGGGATGAAAACGTATGCTAAAATGCTTTTATACAAAGTCGCATTATTTTGAACTGGGGCACAAGTACTTAAAAATGAAGAGTCCCAGTATTTTATATTCGTGATGGGGCGAGAAAAATATATGTTTTAATGCTATGCTATACAAAGTCCCATAATTTAGAATTGGGACACAACTACTTATTAAACACAGCGTCCCAGTATTTAGAACTAGGACACACAAAGCTTTCTGGGCTATCCCTTCCCGTACTGACTCCCAGACATTGGTGCTGGGGGTACAAGTGCTTCATATGTGAACTCACAGTATATAGATACCTGGGACTGTTTACCTAGAATTAAAGTATTAGCATCCCTATTTATATACTTGAAAAGCTAATAAATAATAATAAAGAACAATAACAATATGTAGTATACATACTTCAAAAAATATGTACATTGCATTGTTTATAAAAATAACAATTTGTAAAATTCAAAAAGATAAACAAAGATTCAAAGAAGTGGCAGCCTTCCATGTCCACAAGCTAGTTTCTCATCATGCTCTCCATAATCATCATTCAAATTCTCTAGTAGAGTTTCATAGCCTTCATCTCTGTTTGATCTTCCATGCTTAGTAGATTAGCAGCAACAATTCTCATGTAATTACTAATAGCTTCTACTCCCCATTCATATTTAAAAAAATCTTGTCCGAGTATGAGTAGGTCAGTAGACCTTGTTACAAAAGAGACCACAATCCGTGTCTCCTATTTGTTTGGGTTCTCTTTGATAAACAATATCAAGTTTCTTATACTCTGTACCAAAATTAGGATATTTAGTATGAAACTTAATCTCTTTTAGTAGCTGAAGTGTAGCAATTGCTTACATTGCCATCTTGATCTTCATAAAATTTTCGTTCCCATAAAAAACCAAATCATAGACATCTATTCTATGATCTTTTATAGAATAAACTCCCAACCAATAATGAGTGCAAGACTTGAAATCATTAGTATCAACTGAAGACTTCCTAATTGGCATAAAGACTTTTTCCACTTGTGTCCATGCTATGCCACCTTGATTAGTAGACCCGTTCACACACTCATTGAGGTTATTCTACGTAGTTCCTTCATACTCTGCTAGAAAAAAATCTAACTCAATCCTCTCTAAATCCTCCACTGTCAAGTCATGTATTCCCAAAACAACTTCTGCTGGAGGTTTATATTCTTTTTTCCTTTGTTGAGCACGAGTCCTTTTTCCACCTTTATTCTTCTTCTTCATTTCTTCAAAATCTTGACCATTCTTCCACTCTTGTTCCATTCTATCCTTCTTCTCTTTTATTCTCTGGGTCTTCTCTTCCTTTGCCATATCATCAAAATAGGAGTCGACCTTTGAAAAGAACGACGACTCTACAAAAAAAAAAAAATCAAAATTCAAATCTGTCGTTGTGAACATTGTTTTGTAGTTTGTGAAATGATATACATGCTTCTTTCTCAGATAGTACAGTATAACATCAACATGCTGCATGATAGAAAAAATCACAAACAAAAAAAAGTAGTTGACAAATATATATATATATATATATATATATATATATATATATATATATATATATATATATATATATATATATATATATATATATATATATATATATACATCTCGTCATTTCCAGAAACTTAGTGATAGAAACAGTGTTCTCTTGGGTGCTAAAGACATTTTGATGGTTTTGAAGAAAGAACATTGATCTTAGCTCGAAATTGAAGACAAATTGCGTCAAAACGCTCTACGCGATTAGGGTAACATTATGCTACCTTCAATTTCGTTTATAGTTTGAGTTTTAGAATTACTTCATAGCTAAGTAAAGTACCTAAATTCTATGTTATAGCTTGTTTAAGCTTTAGAAGGTGTGGAATTCAAAGGAGACAAGGTTTAGAAGCGAGAAACATCAAAGGTATGTAAGACTAAACCTTTCTTTTGGCAAGGCATGTATCTTTTAGCTTTTGAAGCCTTTATTAGTTCTAAACTTAGTGTTATATATATATATATATATATATATATATATATATATATATATATATATATATATATTAACATGCTGCATGATAGAAAAAATCACAAACAAAAAAAAGTAGTTAACAAATATATATATATATAGATTGACTGGATGAGGTACCGATTTGCTCGTGGAAGATACGCTTGAATTACACGCGTCTGTACTGTGAGTGATGATCTTACCACAATTTGTGTTTCCATAACCTGCATGGTTTCTACTTGATTTTGAAGTAAATGTGTTACTGAATGTTTAAACTGCATGTGGAACAAGTCCTTTTACAAGATATGTACCGAAATAATTATTTGAGTTATTTTACCATTACAAGATTTGATTTTTACCGCTACTTGACATATTTTACCACTATGTGAAATATTGAATTGTTACTCAAAATACCCTGTACTTGGTATATGGAATATATATATTTTTGGGATGAGCCTTGACAGACCCCGTAGCTAACGACGGGTATGTTAGACCTGGTGCACCTTGTATACTCCGGATTACCATTACAATCATTGTTAGTGGGAAGGTAGAACTAGCTTACCGTTATTGATTTCCTTAGGGAGGAATTTATACTGATGGTTTGTTCTTGGAAATCTCCCAAACCCATATACTTGATATAATATAGTGATTACTGAATTTACTACTGATTTGATATTGATTACTGCTTACAAGAAGTACTTGAAAGGACTGATTTCTGTTTATTATTCTGAAAGTGACAATTAAATTATATGTATATTTCTGCATAAGATATACTGGCATGTTTTTGACTGGTCCCCACTTAAAACGGTTGTGGATAAGTGTTGCTACTCACTGAGTTGCGACTCACTCCTCGCTATATATTTTTTTTCCAGAGACAGCAGGTGCCGTAGCCGAGGATTTTCATTCTTAGAGCCGTGAGTTGACAATCCTGGTGAGCCCCGCATTAGTTCGCGTGGGCAAGAGCTTCATTTATTTATTATTATCCTTCTTTGAAACTCTTAGAGTCGCTCCATTTAGTCATTCATTTAGTCAGTTGGGTAACCAATTGGATTATTCATTAATAAGTTACTCTTGTGAGTATTTGGTGTCTATGATCTTACTACAACCCTGTTAGATTGTTCTCGTAGTATGTGGAGATAAACGCGGTATTTATATTATTAATTAATGCATAAGGATATTGGTTGTTGGTTGGTTTTCTGTTTGTTTAAAAGCAGGTAAAATTTTGGATAGGCCTAAAAACAGGGGAAATTCTGCCCGATTTTCTGTAGAATTTTGATAAGGCTTGCTTGGGGCACTAGCTCCTAAGCGTTGGTCATTGCCCCAAATTGGATCATGACATATATATAAGTGTTGATTATGAAATGGTGCATGCTTAAATCTTCTCCCATGGCATGCATTGAGTTTCATAACTGTTGTCCAATAATTCATTTCATAATACTCGAAAATGTAGTTTCCGCGCAAATTTTTTGTCATTCAACTAAAGCTAATGCATTCGTGGTTTTTGGTGTCACAATGTCACGACTGTTGTATTGAACTAAGCGAATCATGCGGCACTTGACAATTTGCTCACGATGTTGCTATGCCAAGTTACCTGAGATCACTAAGGATCGCTAAGAGAATGGAAATGAACAATAGAGAATTTACAAATGAAGCTTTTTATTATTTGAAAGATTGTTGTTTGATTATTTGATGATTTACAAATGAAAAGCCCCTCTATTTATACTACACTCATAGGGGCTAGTGTGCAAATAATAATTGTTCTACAAGTCCGTCCATATTTATAAAGAATTTCCTCTCTAGAATAATCTTCCAGCTAGAATATTCCAAGATATTCTTCCTACACAAATCCATAAGGATCTAAAGTCTTCCTAGGGGAAGATCTCCACCATATGTGTAGAATATTCCATTAAGTGCTAGGCTCATTTACATGTAAGCTTCCACATGGCAAAGATAAGCTCCAAATGATGCCTACGTGGAATGATGATGTGGCGGGTCATCACACTCCCCCACCTAATATTGTGACAACTGCGGCGCAATGTTGCTGCATAAACTCTTGAATCATGTCTTTGAATTGCCATAAGTCTTCGCAGCGCTCCCATGTGGCCTTTTCTGGTGCTTGTGCCTTCTAGTGGACAAGGAACATGGTTGTGGCCTTCTGTCCCTGTTTCCGTATGGCTTGATAGTCAATGATAGCTTCAATCTCTTGATCATGCGAGGCAGTGATAGTAATAGGAGCACGAGTTGACTGACTCCAACTCGGATCCTCCATGTCTTCGTGGTATAGCTTAAGCATGCTGGCATGGAAGACAAGATAGATCTTAAGATGTGATGGAAACTCAAGCTTGTAGGAGATCTTGCCCACCTTGGCAACGATCTTGAACAGACCCTCATACTTGCGCATCATATTTTGGTGCATGCCCCGTAGTGACTTGAGCTGTCTCGGATTAAACTTTACCATGACTATGTCGCCAACTCTACAGTCCGTGGGACGTTGCTTATGATCTGCAAATTTCTTCATCCGCTTAGCTGCATTTTCCTTTATGATGCGCTGCCTGATATCTCCAAACTTAGGCACGTACACCCTCCGTCCTATGGTACGCAATGGGCCATCTTCAACCCAAAAATGCCTTGTCTTGCCTTGAGCGGCTAACTCCATAAGTTGTTTGATTGCTAGGTCATGCTGCATACCCTCTTTGATCGCCTCATGAATGTCCCAACTTGCTGAAGTGATGGCAGCAAGTTTGGCTTTCCGACTCAAGGTATCTGCCACAATGTTGCCTTTTTCTCGGCTTGTACTCTAGTACATAGTCAAACTCGGCCAAGTAATCCTGCCACCTAGCCTGCTTCGATGTGAGCTTCTTCTGTGTCTGAAAATAGCTAGCGGCACGTTATCTGTCTTGACCACAAACTTTGACCCAAGCAAATAATGTTGCCATATACGTAGGCAATGCACAATAGCGGTCATCTCCTTCTCTTGCACCATGTAGCGTCGCTCCGGGTCATTCAACTTGCGACTCTCAAAGGCTATATGATGCATATCCTGCATCAATAAACCCCTAATGGCAAAGTCTGAAGCATCTATATGTACCTCGAACGTCTTGGCAAAGTCTAGCAATGCTAAGACTGGTTCCTCCGTTATAGCTGTCTTGAGGCCTTTAAACGCCTGTTGGCAATGCTCTGTCCAATCCCACGGCTTATTCTTCTTCAGAAACTCGGTCAGCGGTGCAACCTTAGTTGAATAGCCACATATAAATCGATGGTAGTAGTTAACAAGGCCAAGGAAAGATCTCAACTCGTCCATGCGTAACTCACCGCTACTAATGATATGCCCCAAGAAGTGCAGCTTCGACTCGGCAAGCTCGCATTTCTCCTGCTTGATATATAGATCATTTTCCCGCAAGACTTGGAAAACCTTCCTTAAGTGCTCCACGTGCTCCTCCAGAGTGTTGCTATAGATGACTATGTCGTCCAAGTAGACCACCACGAGTTGATCAAGGTAGGGATGAAAAATCTTTTTCATGAGAGTACGAAATGTAGCAGGTGCGTTGGCTAAGCCGAAGGGCATCATCAACCACTCAAAGGCTCTGTATCTCGTCACGTATGTTGTCTTCGTCTCATCCCATTCTTCGATGCAAACATGGTAGTAGCATTTCTGAAGATCCACCTTGGTATAATACTTGGCTTACCCAAGCCTATCGAATAAGTCAGCAATGAGCGGGTCGGGTACTTATTCTTCACTGTGACCTTGTTGAGCGCTCGATAGTCTATGCATAGGTGCAATGATCCATCCTCCTTCTTCCGCAACAATACAGGTGCACCAAAGGGTGCCTTTGATGGACGCATATGGCCAAAATCTACTAGCTCCTTCAATTGTTTCCTAAGCTCATCCAACTCGGGCAGTGTCATCCGGTATATGGCAAATGCGAGTAGCTTAACTCTTGGCTCCAACTCGATCTTGTGGTCCACCTCACGTCTCGAAGGTAAGTGCTTAGGCAGCTCATCGGGCATAACGTATTTGTTTTCCTCGAGCAACTCTTCTATACTAGGCGGAAATGTCTTTGGTTCATTATCATCTTCCTCTAAGCTTACGAGGGTTGTTATGAATGTTGGCCCCCTTCTTGATCCCCTTGACAAGCTGCATAGCCGAAAGATGTGCCTGACCTTTTCCCTGCGGTGGCATGGTCAATGTGGGGACCATACAAGATCCTTCCCCCTCTATGACCAAAAGATGTTGTAGGTAGGGGTCAATCATAGTATGATTGTAATCACCTAATTTTGGCACCAAATTGATAATTACTCGAGATTGTTGTGCTAGATTCTTAGGACTTTTCCTAGACTTTTTCCGATTATTATCTAGCTTATTAGTTAATTAATTAGGAGAAAATACATTAAGAAAATACCAAAAATATTTTATTTTATGAGCAACATGTAGTTGAAATTTTGTTACTTGTTAAAATATATGTTCATTTGCTTCTCTTAATATTTAAATGTGTTAATTGTTAATGGATGGTTTTATTTTTGCAATTAGGCTAGCTATTTCAGGAAAAAACAATGAGGAATAATTCAGCCCAATATGTAGCCCAATCCAATTCTAACCCGGCCCAATGACATGTATATAACCTATTGTCTTTGCCATTTTGGGAGAAAACTCCACTGAATTCACATATTAGCCAAACCATTGCCATTTTTAACAAAACTTTACTGGAAATCGCACCACATGTGAGCCACCACTGTTCCGCCGGTTCGCCGCCGCCGGCAACCGGTAAAATCTACATCAACAGAATTGCCTTGCCTTCCTCTCTTCGATTCTACCACTAGTTTTCCTAAAAGACGTACCAATCGTTGTAGATCGGGACTGAAAGTGGCGGCGAAACTCACCTCCAGCCACCATTTGCTTTTTTTTTTTCCGACGACCTTTACATGTCCAGGCTCATCTTCCCCTCCCCGTTCTCGTCGTATATACCGATTGGCCAAAAACATCCTCCTCCTGCCAAACCCGAATGGAAACAGACATGGAACCCTTTTGCTTGTGTTTTCTCGTGTTTTCTCTTCTCTTGTTCTAGTTGAGACAACCCCAAATGAGGTCCTTTCAATTAGAACGATAAAAGAAGGATGTTTTTTGGCGTTGATTCTGCTGTGAAAAGTTGTGGTAGTGATGAAGTTGTGCAGCAGCTGTTGGACTTGATAAAGGCAGTGTCGAGGAGTTTAGTACTAGCGTCAATTAGCTTAGTGAGGCGGCATTAACGCTGTCGTAACTTGGAAACTGTTGATTGTTTTGATTCGGACTATGGTGATGGGATGTTTTGCTTGGTGGTGCTTAAGCAGTGCTCGACGAGGCTGTGAATGTGATGTTGTGGCAAGGACAGTGGCGCGTGAGATCTGCTCGTGGTGGTGTCATTGGGTGATGCAACTTCGGCGTTAAGGCTGTTTATTTTGATATTTGGTGAGGCCGAATTTCAGTCTCTATTGTTTTGTTTATTTTGGGTCATGATTAGTTGTTAAAAGTAGTTTTGTTAGGATCTAAATCACATAAATATGTTCAAGAGTTAGTTATCAATGAATTTTTCCGTGGTTAATCAGTGAATGGAATTGAGTTGTTTAGCTTAGTATCACTCATGTGTGTGTCTATGTTTGTAAATAGAAATCAACTTTGTCTCACTGTTAGCATCAAGCTCATGTATGTATGTTGGCATTTACCATGATCAGCTCTTTGTTTATAATGGTGTCTTAGGATTAGTTAACTGGAATTGCTCATCAGCTTAAGTGCAAATTGTTTGTTATTGGTATTTTGGGTGTGGAGTTTGTTTAACTCTAATTGTTTAGCTTTGAAAGGAACGTACATGTCATACATGTGAATGATCTGTTCAAGTCATGGCTAGCATGTTTAGTTTTGCCTAAGTAAGTTGTGTTAATCCAAATTCTAGCTATTAACTTGATTAGATTTGCTTTGAGCCTAATGTGAAAACTATAAGTTTACTGTTAGTATTGTTAGCATGCTCATATGCCTGTGAGCTTGAGTGAATCAAAATTGATGAGTAGGGAGCTATGTGTTTGTTTTTTTGGTGTTATCTAAAGATGTATGACTTGTTAGTATGTGTGATTAGAACTGAGTTTCTTGTTCTATGCTTACATGGAAATTGTAGCTTGCTTTGCTAAAGTCTACAATCTGATTTCTTTTAGATTTGAATGGAGTCCAAAGTAAAAAAGAAAAGCCTTGTCAGCCTTGAAATTGGCTTTACTGCCACCATCTTTGTTGTTTAGCTAGGCATGCCAAATTTTCATTAAATATGGTTGAAAAGTAGGGGCAAGAGCATGTGACTTTGTCTTCTTTTTCACCCTAGTTTTTTACTGATCGTATGACTTTTTCCTCCTATAAAAAGGGAGATAATTTTTACTTTGGGGGGACTTTTTTTTTTGGAGAAAAAAAAGAACACAATCAGATCTGAAAAGACATCTTAAGAAACAAAGAGAAAGAAAGAGGGAGAATACTTGGAAAGAAAAAAAAAGAAAAAAAAGAAAAGGTCTTGAGTTAAAGTGCTAAGCTGGAAGTTAAGGTTTGCATTCAAGGGGTTTGGCTGATACTGAGCTGACGTTGTTGTTGTTCATTGTGTTGGCTTGGTTTGCTGATTTCCTTCCTAGCTTGGCTTTTGTTTTTTTTGAACTTTTCTAGTAGGTATTTATGTTTCTAACCTTTTTACATTTGTTGTTGAAATCTGGCCATGTATAAAGACAAGATTGTTGGAAATTGATATTATGATATGAATCATGTCTAAGTATTGAAGTGTTCTTTTGCTAGTTTTTTAATTTCATGTTTTATGTTTGCAAAGAGGCCAAGAACTAAATGTATAAATGATTAGGGTTGTTGCCTTAAGCTTTGGCCTAGAACTTCATATTTTCTTTTGCCTTGGAAATCAATGAGGGTTTGGACCCAAAGGCCCAGATTCGCTTTCAAATGTTAATTTGGGCCAGATCCTTCACGCTTTCTTTGGCTACTGGTTGAATAGATGTATACTACGATTATAAAGAAAAAAAATAGATAACTGCAATCTTTAAGTTGAGCAACATTTGTAATCAAAATAGAGCCATATTCGAAAGAAGATAACAAAATAGAACAAAACGCATAAACATTTCTTGAAAAGCGAAAGAACTGAAGCTATTTGGAATGATGCTTAAACAATAATGTCTTGGACCATTTTTTCTTGTAAAACAAATATTTGTTTTGCAAACAACATTCATTATAATTTGTTTGAGCCTCCTTCATCACAACTATATTACTGGCTGCCTCGGTCACACCAACATCGACCTGCTCCTCGAGTGCCTCTATCTTCGTCTTCATGGCATCAATGGTGCTCAGCGCCTCCACGAGCCTGCACTCCAAGGTAGTGATGGTCTGTTTTAGCTCAAACTTAGCTTGCTTGCATCTATCCAACTCTTTCTGGATGTCCTCAATCTCATCAAGAGTGTGCCTCTCAAGAGTATCGAAAGCGCTTTTTAGTTTTTCCAAGCGTTCGTCAAGGATGTCCATGGCTTCCATCTCCGTTTCGACCTTCAAGATCCACTCCTTTCCAGGCATGAGCTCCTCGTCTTCCTCCTCACTTGCCTCGGTGGTTGGTGGGTTCGGGGATGAAACCCTTTCGCTTGGAACAACATTAGATGACCCTTCCTTACTCTTGTTGGCATTTCTCCTACTTCGCTCTTTCTTGGTGCCGGACTCTTGAACGACGTTGGTTGGAACATTGGTAATGTTGAGTTGGTTGTTAGTTTCCTCCACATTATCCATTCCCTTAGTCACAACCTTCGCTCTGTTACTACCTTGTCACGACCTTAGTATTGAACTAAGCGAACTGTGCGACACTTGACAATTTGCTCACGATCTTGCTATATCAAGTTAGCCGAGATCACTAAGGATCGCTAAGAGAATGAAAATAAATAATAGAGAATTTTCAAAGGAAGCTTTTTATTATTTGGAAGATTGTTGTTTGATTGCTTGATGATTTACAAATGAATAGCCCCTCTATTTATACTACACTCCTAGGGGCTAGTATGAAAATAATTGTTCTACAAGTCCCTCCATATATACAAAGAAGTCCCTCTCTAGAATTATCTTCCTAGCTAGAATATTCCAAGATATTCCAAGATATTCTTCCCACATAAATCCATAAAGATCTAGAGTCTTCCTAGGGGAAGCTCTCCACCATCTCTCTAGAATGTTCCATTAAGTGTTAGGCTCATTTACAGGTAAGCTTCCACATGGCAAAGATAAGCGCCAAATGGCGCCTAGATGGTGCGATGACGTGGTGGGTCATCACACACAATGTGCATAAACTTAATGTTAAGCGTTGCATCGCCCAATGTTTCTCTATAGTAGTGCTATAGACTTTATTTTCATACAAAAATTGAGAAAGGTATCCATAAAAGCCATACTTTTGGACAATAAACTACATAGCTGATAAGAGTTACTTAGATCCTAGATTATAAGATAGGTAAACAATAACCTCAAAATTTAAAGTCGAATGTTGCTTAAAGCAAATTGTCATACACTTTTATCAATTGCTCTACATTAGTTTGAACATTCTAAACTTAACTTATACTCCCTCCATCCCAAAATGAGTGTATACCTTTCCTCTTTTGTTTGTCCCAAAATGAGTGTCTCTTTCCTTTTATGGCAACTTCTTAAATCTAAGATTTGTTATGGACTACAGGATTTAAAGACTCTGGCCCACATTACATACACCTTTCATTTTAAGCCACAAGATTTAAAAATCTTTCTTATTTTCTTAAACTCTGTGCCCAGTCAAACTCAGACACTCATTTTGGGACGGAGGGAGTACTTAACAATGATGAATTCATGCAGCCTATTGTGAACATCAAATTAAATAAAAATAAATTTTAAGTTTAATCCTCGCATTATGCAAAACATGTAATAACGGTCCAACATTTGACATTAAGCAATTGTTGTCGATCTTGAACTTCTCCAACAATACTTTTAAAAGCTTACTTTTGGCCGGATGGTGGTGTTTTGACTTTTCGATCTTGAACAACATGTCATCCAAGGTGTGCCTACAATTATTTAAGCGAATACATTAGAAGTAAAGCTTCTTTTAAAAAAAAATCAAAAATCCCCATATATATATATATATATATATATATATATATAGAGAGAGAGAGAGAGAGAGAGAGAGAGAGAGAGAGAGAGAGAGAGAGGGACACTTGTTACATCAGAATTCTAATAGGCCAAGCCTGGGATGAAAAGCATAAACAAAACGGGGATCGTATAGAGGATAGACCTCTACTTACAGGTGACCCAAAGTTGAAATTCACAAAAGTTAGGTGTAATAGTTGAAGTGTTGAACAAATGAGGACAAATGAGGACTCTAACTAACAAGTTGAAACTCTTCATTTGTTTATGCTAAATTAACCAATTCCTTTCATCGTTTGCCTGATCCTAAATGTAGAAAAATCATTTTTTTCATCCTCAAAGCTCCTTTAGTAGCTATAGGAAGATTTTGAATTGTTCTCCATATGTGTGATTTTCCTTTCAAATCATTATTTTTTGCCAAGGCATCTGCAACAGATTTAACTGCTCTGTAGCAATGCCTTACTTCCTTTTCACTTTGTCTAAATACTGCTGAATCTTGTAGATATGATGCTGGAGGTGCCATGGTGTTGTGTGCACCCCTAATATCATATATACTACCAGTTTTGAATGTAGCTCCCAGGTGATATGATTCATATTTTGTTTAATGTTGCACAATACACCATAAACTGGTGCTTGGACCCATGCAAGATTGTTTAAACAAAAGGGAATAACCAATTCTCCTCGGTGATCTCTGACAATTCTCCCTATCCCTGTCCTTCCTTAGCCCCTGAACTTCCATCCGTATTCATTTTGAATATTCCTTGTCGTGGCTTCTTCCACCAAACCACTAAGCTAACCAAGGTAGGCTTATATGTATATGTAGCTAAATAAATTTCCTGCCAAGATGAAAATAAACTTAATTGTTTAAACTTGCTAGTGAGCATGAATTTCATGTGAGATATAATTTGATGGATCACTCATCCAAAAAGACATTGACCCCTGATCATTAGCTACATCACATCTTCTTTTCCACAACTCAAAATTAACAAAAATTGGTAAGGTTCTGCATATCAACGATTTCAGTGCATTTCTAGCGTGTGAACCCCCATCGAATCGAATTTGAAAATAAGCTACACCCCCTCTTAACTAAATCACTCTCAATAAAGATATGTGAAGTTGACTCTGGCCAATGAACATAAGAATTCTCCATTTGGAGTTAGTTTCCAGAAAGGTTCATCATGCTTGCCTCTTTAAAAAAATTTGAATTTGCTCGATCTTCTGCTGTAAAGCAAATGAGAGAATGTCATTCAGCTTGTGACTATCCCATCCTTGATCATTGGAGAAACTATCAAAAATTTCATTTTTTGAACTTGTATTGGACTATAGAAGAAGTGCAAGAGGCCCCAAACCTGTCCAGTTGTCCGACCAAAATAATATTTTTTCTTTATTGATTCTCCACCCAATGTGAGGTTCTGCTTGCTTCTTTATCACCATCAACTCCTTCCAGCATTGAAATTGTCCATGAGTCATTTTTCTACCAATCATGTTTAATCCAGGACAATACTTAGCTTTCAAGAATCTGGTCCACAAGTTAAGCTCTCACCACGCTCTTTGTATTGCCTCACTTTAATCTCACTCAACCCTCGAATTCATAAAATTGACACCTTTGGCTTTTGTGTCTACTCAAAATGATCTCACATTAAATTGTTTTTTACCACTAAATGGTGAAATTCTAAGATTGTGTGTCAACTAACTCCCAACGAATTACTACGATCCTAAAAAAATTTGGGTCGGAGAGGAGTTTTATGTTTAAACAAGAACGAACAACTAAAAGCAAGACACCAACTTGAGACAAGAAATTGACTACGAAACTAAAAGAAAAAAACATGAAGAAATTTAGCACGAGATGATATAAATCACATAACACTAGTTTATCACTAAATATACTAATACTCAAAGAAAATTAGCTAGAATACGCATGGAAAGAAACTAAATAAGATGGAAGAGTCATATTTTAAATGGACATAAAATAGGTCATATGGTGCAAAAGTGGGTTTTTTGTTAATCGGATTGCAAAAAAGGATTGTGTGTGCAAAATAGTGCGTGAACAAAAATTGTGACTGCGTAGTGTCGCACCAAAGCATTAGTTCAGCGATGAAGCGCGGCCATTCCTTGCAAAAGAGGACTATCGGTGCAAATCAACTAAAATTCCAACACTATCCAAGTTCTAGGGTCATAATCTGAATGTCATAAAAAAACAACCAATTAGTGTAAAACCCCAACCAAAACTACTCCAAAAATGTTTTAACTTCTACTACAAGTTCCAAACACCACTAGAATCAAACCCTACATATTAATTTCTCAAGATTGCAAGGAATCAATCAAACACATTTGTGATTTTGAAGCTTTTTAAACCCCCAACAATGGCGGAATTCAAATTTTCTTTCTTTTGTCACCTAAATCAGTGAGGTGTTAAGATTTTTGCCTTGAATTTCTACTTTACAAGGACTCCTATTTCTTGAAAAAAAAAAAAAAAAACTCCCAATAGACATGGATCTCTTATATATGCATTATCCTTTTCTTTGATGTATAGCTATTAGGCTCCTTAAATAATGATCTTGCTTCCACAAAACACAACACTAGAAATTCAATAATGTAGCTTAAGAATTTTTTTTAAGGGAGGACTTGTCTCTCATATATGTAGGCATTGGCCAAACCACTTTTAATAAAAGTCTGTTTTCATATGCTTCTTTTATGTATGATTTATTATCATCCAAAGTTTGTTTTGTTAACTTCCGCATGCACCATATTTTTCCGATCCTCCAACAAGTGGTATCAAAGCCAATGGTTTCTGAGCCCGTGGTTAAGCGAGATTGAAGATAGATTCAAGATGGGTCAGTTATAGTCGGAACTACTTGATGATAATGAAATTTTGTCCAATGAATTTGTCCATAATACTCTACTTGTGGAATAAAATGATGCTACTACATCTTAACAAATAAACCATTCTTAAACTCATATTTGTTCCACTTTCAATCCATGTCAACTTGTAATGCATGGGCTCCAATGCCAATTTGAATCATGCTTATTTTTAACGCACGACTTCTTTTAACCATTAAAATCTTTAAATTCATTTTTGGACTTCTTTCAACCTAGTTTTGGGCCACTTTTTAACCAAGCAGCAGTGTGAATATTATATGAAGGAGAGAGATAAAGATTGTTTTGTTCATAAATTCAGGCCAATGGGAGAATTGTTAGGGTTTTGCCCTATATTTCTATTCTATTAGAATTCATCTTTCTTGATAGAAGGAAAAAGACTCCTAATAGACATGGATCTCCTATATGCGTCTTATCATTTTTCTTGGAAGGGAAGCTATTAGGCTCCTATAAATAGATGATCTTGCTTTTGACAAAACACAATAAAAAAATTCCACAATGTAGTCTTAGAATAATTTTGCTTAGGGCAGACTACTCTTCCATATATGTAGGTCAATTGGTCAAACCACTTTCAATAAAATTTTATTTTCATTTGTTTCTTTTATGCTTGATTTATTGTCAACCAAAGTTTGTTTTGTTAGTGTTGCTCCCAACGCACACGCAAGTATACGTGGTCGACAAGTAATAAAATAATAAGTACAGTATCGTTCCACGAGGACTATTCAGACTGACGCTTAACAGACAATTTCTAACTACTATTCAGGGATCTTTTTCCAATAGTGAGAGTTTTTATTAACTAAGAGCAATAATGTAAATGGTGAAAATTCAGTCAAACAATGGAACAAACGTTGGTTGTAAACAATATTAAGGAGACGGTCCAGGGTCAGAGTTACGAACAATCCAGTTGAGTTTTCCAATTGATTCCACTTCTTAAATCCCGGATTACTAACTAACAGAGTAAATGTACCCGTGAAAACCTTTCGATTCTTCACAGTCTATGCAGGCTACTCCAATCCCTATATGTCTATGGGTTGAATCACGTGCACGCATTAACGAATTCTGTAATTAGTTAAACGAGGCGAGCAAGTATATGTCTATCTTACTCACAAATTGGTTCCCCGATGCCCAGGTTCACAAACTAGCCCTACTCTTTCTTATTGCGTTCATAAATTTCATCTTTCGAGTTCAATCTAAAAACCATAGATAATGCATAATTATCAAGCTCTAATAATTACACAAGTGAAATCAAGAAAGAATAAGTAACCCGTTATGGGATTCAATTAATGAAAATCAATCTTCAAACATCAACTTTCATGAAATACTCTAACCCTAGAACGTAAGATTTAGCCACGCATACTCATAATTACAAGGCAATGAATTGATGAAATAATTATGTAAATGATTAATAGATGAAAGAATAGGAATTAAACCCTTGTTCAATGAAGTATGGTGCTCTCAAATTGCTCCAAAGTCTGAACCCCTTCTAAAAACTAAGTAAAAGAGTATTTATAGGGTTTACAAAGGCCTAGTAATAAGTTACACCTAAGTAAAAGAGTAAGTAAAAGAGTATTTATAAGCCACGCCCCGCGCTGAGAAATGCGCCAGAAGGCTGGGCGCCTTAGGGGCGCGACGCGCCAGGCTAATTTTGCTTCTCCTTGCTCCGCAGCTCGCATCGTGTCATGCCTTTGTGTGCTCGATCCAATCTTCAATCAAAATTCAATCTTTTCTTGCTCGATCATGCTCTTTAAAGCTCCAATTTCACTTCATAACGACCTACACACATACGACACAATATCAGTGCAAAATCACATTCATAAACTAGAAAACGGGCGAATAAAATACTCAAACGTGAGGAAATATTAAGGAATTATAGGCACAAAATGCCAAACATCAGTTAGCTTCCGCATTCATCGTATTTTTTCGATATCAACATAAAGCAGTAGCAGGTTACAATAGTATCTTAGCCTAACAATTTCCAAATGACTCACTCGCAAATTTCATATCTAACACCCCGAAGCTCAAATGATTTTTTTTCCGAATAACTATGGTTGAAGCTTCAAAACAAAATCATATTAAAAAGTTTCGAAACCCAAATCCCAACAAGGAGCTCAAGATAACAAATATTTTTCCAAATGAAAAGGAATGGAGCAATAAGCCAATAGTAGAGTGATTCTCTTTTTTTTTTTTTTTTTTTTATTTTAATAAACACCAAGAACACAGACTATTTCTTTTGTGATTTTTTTTTAAAAGATTGATAACATAACTCAAACAAGCTCTAATACCAAGATGATAACAGACGAGAATGGAACGACGAATTATAATTAAAAAGATAGAAAGATAACAATAATACTTAGTGAAGAATCTAGCACCTATTAAGGAAAAATACCCTAATCTCCTATAGAATGCCTAAGTACAACATTTGCAACCTCTGGGGCAGTCAACAATCAACTTCTGTGCCTGCTATCAATAATCAACCTCTGGGGCAGTCAACAATCAATATAACTCGCAGCTAATCAATCAACTAGTCAAATGAAATGCATAAAAACATATATGCATAAACAGAATAACGTATATAAGCTTTCATAGCTTTGTAATAATCTAGTCTTGTCTAGTCTCCCTAACAAAAGAACCAAACAAGCTATTTACACTACGCTATTAATGAACCAAATACAAACAATTGGGTCCTTGCTATCATTGATGTACGATCACATAAGTTGTTTCTTTTAATATGCAGCCTCCTTTCGGTTCTCCACCTCTTTCTCAACTCTCCTTCTGCGCCTATCTTCAAGTGTCGAAACTCCACTTACTCAAGTGCTTGTATTGCACGAGTAGCTACGAGCTCGGAGTTACCAACATGTAAAAAAACGTTAAAAGAAAAAAAGAGAGAAAAATGTTTATGGATATTCTTTTATAATCCTAAAATGAATGAACAAATTAAAAATTCTTTTAAATCGAAGAAAACAATGTGTGTTACCTTATTTTTTGTTTAGGCCTAAATTTGATCTTTTAAGTAAAAAAATTAATTTTTTAGAGGGTCACAAGCAATACAGTAAATACACAAGAAAAGTAAGTAAAATTTAGAGAAAAGTAATAGAAAAGAAAGTAAAGAGTTTTATTCCTTATGAATATCCGGATTCTGTGTGAATCGCTTGATGTACAATACAATTTAAGAGGTATTTATGTTAAGATTTACCCAATCCTAATTATGATAAAATACAAAAAAACTAATAAGATTCGTGGGCCTGTAAACTCAAGGCGGTGATATATACGAAACTATGACTAGGAGACTGTAAACCCTAAGACGGCATGATGCATACCTTGCATCCTATGCCCGTGCCAGCTGAGCGGCCATGGCTTAAGGAGCGGACATGTATCCTCTTTGCCTGGTGACTCTTAAGCTCAGTCTAGTCTCTCCAGCTGGACTCGTATTCCGTAATAGTAGGTGGCATTTTTTTGCCAACACAGTCAGTCCCACCACTTGCTGAGTGTTGTCGTAAGCAGTCAGGAAGTGAAAGAGGTATACAAAAAGGATGTGAAAAGATATCTCACTGACTTCTTGAAACTCGCAATCTCTTTGATCGAGACCGACACTTGATTTCTTCGGGAACACATGTGTCTTCATCTGATTGGTTAATGTCAACTTCATGCACCTTTCCCATAACACCTTTTATTGCGCCGAATCGTTTCATATCTTCATGTAATAATTATGCTTGACCATCTCGTGTTCTGCTCTTGCCTAATTCCGCCTATAAATAGGGGCTTCAATATAGATGAACAATTACAAACTCATCTTCAGAGAAACATATTACTTCTTCAAAGCTATTCTTATGAAAGATCGACCCTTCTTCAAAAAGGTTTGTCTTTGATCATGGTTTGATATTTCCAGAACAACTCTTTCATTTAGAATGGATGGTGCATGAGGACAAACACATGCTCCTTGATTTACGATCGTTCAGACGGTACGGGTGTAGGATGTAAGGCACACATCACACCACCTTAGGGTTTACAGTCTCCTAGTTAGGGTTTCGTATATACCAGCACCTTGAGTTTATGGGCCCAAAGCCTTTATTAGTCTTTGTATTTTACCATAATTAGGACTGGGTAAATCTTTGCTATAAATACCCCCTCCTTACATTGTATTGTACATCAAGCGATTCACATTGAATCCGGCTATTCTCAAGGAATAATACTACTTACTTTCTTGTTCATTACTTTTCTTTCTATTTACTTACTTTTTCCATCGTGTTTACTATATTTCTTGTGACCCTCTTATAAATTTAATTGTTTAACATAGACGTCCAATTTCAGGCATAGACAATTTGGTGCCCACTATGGGGACCAGATAATTGTAGGTATTCTACGAAGGAAAATGCACAATCATGGCAGACGACAACGACAACATCTTCACAGGATCCTAGCGATCCCAGCATGCAACCAAAGAATCCTGTCAAGTAGCTAGTCCATGTAGCCACCGACGGTGAAGGTGATCAACCACATGAGGGTAATTTTGAGTTTAGAGGTTTCCTTGTTGATCTCATCAAAATCCTGTTAGAACGGGTAGAAAAGAACTCGGTCAACATGGTCGAGGGCATGACCTAAAAGTTAAGAGCGATGTTCACTGGATCGTCTCAGAGGCCAGCATCCCCGCGAGGACCAGCGCCCGTGAACGATTCACCAATCCATTCCTAATCGTAGGCTCAACAGGTATGTCACCCATGGTGGCTCAAGATCAGTCAATAATCAAGACCTCAGAGGAATACGTATTATTCAGGACATCCTAAAGGAGATAAAGGCCATCCATGATCGGATTGGAAACGTGTCGGGTGCTCCACTCTAGGTTACCACCGTAGATGAGCGGAAGTTTTACAAATATGCATACAAAGCAAGCACTGCTCCGATCCGCATACCAAAGCACTTCTACGTGTCGAATAACCTAAAGTATGACGGGACAACAAATCCAGATGAGCATATTGTCGCGTACTATACAGTCGTCAAAAGCAATGAAATATCTGGGGAAGAAATCTAATCTACTTTGATGAAGAGGTTCGACTCGACCTTGACTAAGGGTGCCCTCACTTGGTACACTCAGCTATCGACGGGCTCCATAGAGTCATTCACTCAGATGCAAGATCTGTTCAAGAAAGCGCATTCTGGTGCCTATAAGCGGGAGAAGCACATGGAGGATATCTTCGAGATTCAGCAGCGCGACGGCGAGTTACTGAAGGATTACCTAGAAAGATTTAAGAAGGAACGCATGGAGCGCTCTCCAATTCATAATAACATTATTGTAGTAGCCTTTGGTAAAAGTTTGAATTCCAGATGTTCGTTGGCTACTAGGGAGTTGCAGTAGAGTCTAACTCAACACCCCGTGTCAACATGAAGCATGCATCAAAGGTATACTGGAAAACTCTGCCTGGAGCCAAAGCACTCCCAGAACCCCGAAGATGAGCGAAGAAAACGAGCAGAAAGTCCATCTAGAGTTAGAAGGAGATGGAAGAAAAGTAAAAGGAAAGACTCTGAACCACGCAGGAATGGGAAAGCAGTGCGGTACCCGTGGAACCAGATCCCATGAGAAACGTACAAAGCCCCGCAGTTTCAAAGATTTTGGTTTACGAGTCAACGCCGTGGAGCTGGTTCCCAATCATTTTGGAAAACTAGGCCTAAAAGTATGGTGGTTGCCCACTACAAAATGAGAAACTGGGAGGAATTCAACAGCCTACTGTGACTTTTATCGGAGCAACGACCATGCCATGGTCGACTGCAAGGCCCTCAAGGATTTGATAGATGACAGAGTAAGGCGATCAAGAGCACCGAACTTTGAGGATAAGTGGAGTTCAGTGGCCCTCGTAGGATAACTGGTTTCAGTGGCCTTTGCGAGGAGCCTGTTGGAGAACTAGCTCTACCGGTTCAAATTTTGGGTGTGACGAGCATAACACCTTATCAGGTCCTAACTTGTAGTCTCTCGTATGATGTCATCCTAGGTTGACCATGGATACATAGTGTAAAAGGAGTACCCTCAACACTCCACCAATTTTTCCAATACCCGACCTTGCACAGGGTTAGCGACTTGCGGAGTGATTGATCCTTTGCCTGGAAACTATCATGTGTTCGATGAAGAAACGACGAAGGACCGATAGCCGAGGTAAATATGGTCGACTAAAAATCTTTTTGGTATGAGTCTATGGAGCGTAAGGCCATAATTGATATCGACGAGTTGAGGGAACGATTATTGAAGATGAACCATCTAATTCCCAAGGCATCAAAATTATGGTACCAGTTCTCCGAGGTACTGGTAAAACATGAAGGACCCTGGTGGCTGATGCATTGTAGCTTGGTATTGGCCTAAGTAAAGGTGAAACTCTTGTAGATTCCGACAATAACCGAGCAAATTCCGGGAGAGCACCTGCTGCTGTATGTCTCAATCTCAGAAATAGCATGGAACGCGGCGCTCGCATGAGAAGAAAATGGGAGACAATTTCCCATAAAGTATGTTAACAAAGGACTTTTGTGCCCAGAAAAGATTTTGCCTCTACCTGTTCAGTTCGTTGCCGCCGTGGACATGGAGACGCAGGAGTTACATTCGTATTTTCTCACCCATATGGTCAGTGTGGTCTCTTATGTGCCAGTATGAACAATTTTATCGAGACTTGGGCTCTCAAAACGACTGGCAGAATGGGCCGAAGAACTGGGAGAATATGATCATTTATCAATCTTGAACAGCCGTCAAGTGCCGGTCTCTGGAAGGTTTCGCCTCATATTTTGTGAAGGAATTAGCAGTGAAGGCGGAGGAGTCAATCAAAAGTGCAGAGGCGATCGAGCCCGGGCACCTCTGCACTGGGAAATCCATACAAATATGGATCTCGAAGAAGAAGAAGCCAACCTTAATTTATGGGTCGAGACACCCATCGGGAAGGTCTTCTACAAGGTTGCGAAAGGTCCAAGCATTGAAGCAAAATATGAAGCCATAATTCAAGCTCTTGACTTAGCCTACATATTGGGGGCCAGGGAGGTCGACCTCAGCAGTAGCTCCCAATTGGTGGTCAGTCGAGCGAATGAGGTTTTTACCACGGAGGACATCTGTGCGCCAGATCGGCAAGAAAAAATCAACACACTTTTGAAAAACTTTCACAAGTAGGAGTTTGTCTTTCGAGAGGAAAGCTCAAGCAAGGCCGAAACGCCCAAGGATTCACGCAATGATTCAGATGACCAGCAGATAGTGATTGAGTTGATCCCCGCGGACCTGATGAACCTTGAAATTCGAAGCATATGATCCGCTTTAGAGCAGGGTCATGCGCTGATTAACTACTTGGACAAGGGAATACTCCCCAAAAACAAGTCAAAAAGTAGACAGCTGTGGAGGCAGGCTGTTCCTTATTGTTTAATCAACAGGGACTTATACCGTTGGGTGGTCAGCAGTCCACGGGACATATCTTGAGGCTCAGAACCCTCTGATGAGGGAGCCCTGGTAGATGCCTCTGGGCCTCCCGAAGATGCGGAAGAAGTAACCACCATTCAATGTTAGAAGTACAATCCTTTTCAGTATTTGCTTTATTTGAGTTTCTAGTTTCTTCTTAAATTGCCATTATGATATTTTCATACTTTTCAGTTATGTTACAGGTTCTCACTCACAACAGCTCAGGCTTCGCGCCCTTATTCTTCAATAAAACTAATATTTTACTTAGTTTTACAATTCAGATCCATCTACAATCCAAATATTCATAGCCCCCTCCATACTTAAGTTGAAGTAATACGCCCACTTTTCGCTACAAAAAGTAGGGTAAACTACTCGTTTTGAGCTAGATCACGTCTAGCTCAGCCACCAGGTAAATTTACACCTACATTCCGGTGGGGATGTTTGTCCGTATAGTTTCAGAAAGTCTTAAAATACTCGAGTATACAACTGCAAACGTTCTAGTTGGAATGCAAAAATGCCCCATTACATATACAGGCTAAATATGTCCCATTGTGGGCGCAATACAAGTCATCTCTTACAGATGCAAATGAAGCGCCCCACAGTGCGCACACCCATCTTTTAAAGACACTAGTCCAGAAAGGCACACACAACATGCTTCTTAAGTATACAAGTACACATAAAAATGTTAATGAACAACTATTTCATCAATAACAACAGCCGGTAGGCTCATAATATACAATTAAGTCCTTTTGAATACGACATTGTTCATTACATGTAAAAGGAAAAACTATAGACTTCTCGAGTTCTGCACGACTGAAGATCCTTCATCTAAATTGTAGCTACAAGCCGCTAAACAGTTCGAAGTTTTCCGGCATTGGGGGATATGTCAGCCCGAGCAATCTTCGGCGCATAGTCACCGATACAACAAGGGCCCAGACGTTCTGTCAGCATCAATGGTCAGAAGCGTATGAGCACATGAGGAACCTTTCCCAGTCTTATCAATAAGACTCAAAGACCTGCTTCGACCCCCGCTGGTCCAACAGGAGTGCACTACCCCGTAGATCTTCAAGCGCGATTGGGAGCTTATCGAAGACGTAGAATCTTGAGCTTGGAACCTACCACAAGGGTGTATTCCCCCTGGGTATCCCTTAGCCAACGGCCTATGAGGCATTGCAACAGAAATCCGGCCAAACCAAACGGACAAGGTGAAAGTGAATCGTGAATAGATTCATAATTTGGTGACTCCTTGACCGGCTGATGGCTCGAAGCTATATCGTCTTGCCAGCTATGATACGGTGCCAAGCATTGGAGCCTCAACATATCTACGACGTCCCAGAAGAGAAGCCTCACAACAGCAAAGGTGGTTAAGCATCCTGACCCCACATGACAAGAGTAATATCACAACAACTGCCGTGTTAGAAGTAGAGCACACCATAATCTGTGCACATGCTACGATGAAGACATTTCAAAGAACATCATTAGAATCTCTACCAAACTTCACGAATCAGGGACTCCGTTCATCCACTCATGGATGGAGAAAAAGAGGAAGAAAACTACAAATGGTATTTTGTCTACAGTTTTCCCATGCACCATCCATTCTGAACAAAGAGTACTTCTGAAAATATCAAACCAGGATCAAAGGCAAATATTTTTGGAGGAGAAGGAGTTATTCATTCATGAGGAAGCTTTGAAGAGACTGAGTATATTTTCTCCAAAAAAGATTTGTGATTCCACCACTATCATGAAGCTCCTATTTATAGGCTAGAGAAGATAAGGACCGAGCATGAAACGGTTAAGTGTAATTATGGATTGAGATATGAAACGATTCGGTGCAGCAAAAAGTGTTCATATAAAGGTACATGGAATCAACATCGATCCATCATATAAAGACACACGGAGTTCTCGAAGAAATCAACATCATTCTTGGTCAAAGAGACTGCAAGTTTCAAAGAATCGGTGAGATATCTTCTCACATCCGTCTTGCACACCGCTTTCACTTTCTGACTGCTTACGTCAGCACTCAGCAAGTGGAGGGCTGACTGTTTGGGCAAAATACGTCACCTACTATTATGGGAATATGAATCCAGCTGGCGAGACTAGACTTACTCCCTCGTCCCATTTTATGTGGCACCATTTGACCGGGCACGGAGTTTAAGAAAATAGAGGTTGACCTTGTAAAGTTTCAATTTTACCCTTGAAAAAGTAAGAAAGAGAAGATTTGAGTAGTAAAAAATTTATTGGTAGCTTTAAAAGTATGTAGGGCCCAACAAGGATAAAATAGAGATGGTGCATTAAATAGTTGTCAAATAAGGAAAGGTGCCATTTATTTTGGGACAAATAAAAAAAATGGTGCCACATAAATTGGGACATAGGGAGTATCTTATAAGTCACCAGGCACAGAGGATACACGCTTGTTCCTCGAGTTACGACCGTTCAGACGGTACGAGCGTATGATGCAAGACATACATCCCGCCACCTTAGGATTTACAGTCTCTTATTTAGGGTTTTGTATATACCACTGCCTTGAGTTTATGGACTCAAAGCCTATATTAGTCTTTGTATTTTACCATAATTATGACTTGTGTAAATCTCTGCTATAAATACCTCTCCTTACATTGTATTGTACATCAAGCGATTCCCGCTGAATGTCTATTCTTAAGGAATAATACTACTTACTTTCTTGTGAATTACTTTTCTCTTTATTTACTTACTTTTTTTTTATCGTGTGTACTGTATTGCTTGTAACCCTCTTATAAATTCAATTGTTTAACCTACACGTCTAATTTTAGACATAAACTATACATGGGCAGGAGCCTCCAAATTGTTTCTTACTGTCATATATTCTCTATGTTGATCATTTTAAGTATGATGAAGATGAGTTTGACTTGCTTTATATTGGTGTTCTCTTTTATTCTTTTTCTTTATTTTTTAAGCACACTAAAAGGTGATGCCCATGTGTAGTAGGGCCCAACATAATAAGGTTGTTGTGAACATATTTTTTTAGAAAACTATGGAGAAATGAAGAGATAAACAAAGAGAAAACCTTAAATCTAGTGCGACTTAGAAATTACTTGCACCAAAAAAAACAAAAAAGTAAAAGTAAAGGAATGGTCCTCAAAGAAGTTGTTATGAGAATAATGCTCTTTACAACCTATTTTTCAAATCCTAGCATTGCCACAATTTGTTGAGTCTCCTTGTGTCAACAAAAACATCAACTCTTTGTGCATTTTTTACTCTGAATATCTAAACATCAACCGTTTGTCATTGCTGGAAGTCACATGATGTTTGGCTATTTTACATGTACTTTTGAGGGTGTTTATACCATATTCTGATAGTAAATTTAAGAGTTTATATGAAAAACTATCAAGATTTGATACTAAATGAGTTGTTTGGTGTTGTAGGAATTGAACATGGTAAATTGAGGTAAAAGTGCAAGTTTTGGCTTTAAAATTAAAGATATTAAATATTTCAAGTGATCCATGTGCCAAGCGAGTAACACAAGAAGAAATAAAGTTTTTTCCTAGAAGTGAAGAAAAATTCCAGCACATATAGGCCTAATACGCGAGCTGAACTGTCTGAAGAAATTGAGTCCGCGTGGCATGTGGGCGCCACGCGAAGCAGAAATTCTGGGCGAAAATCTAAGGTTTCCTACAGGGTATAAAAGCTTCTCTTGCCTCCTTTATGGACTTCTAACCACGAGAGGAACAAAAAGGATGCTAGAGCTTTGGAGACTTCAAGAACAGAAGAGTTTTTCTCAAATTCGTTTGTTTCTTTTAGTAATTTGTTCATTCATGAATTATCTTGACATGATTGTTACGAACATGAGCGATTAATTCACTCATCCTAGAGTTGATTGAACTACTCCAATATTTATGTATGACAAATATTTATTTTAATGAATGAAACTTGTTAATTCGTCCTATCTAAATATTTATGCTATGATTGCTATTGATTAGAAGGGCCCCCAATTGATTGTCCCTTTTAATCTTGTGTGTCTATGGATAGATTCATGAGTTAGAGTTAAACACTTGGCAATATTTCAACATAAAATCAAGACATTACTTAGGTTGTCAAAAAAGTGATTTGTGACCATTGACCCCGAGTGTGAACCATACTTGTAGTTCTACATATCTTCATTAATTAATTAGGAAATTGGTTAGTAAAAGTTACAATTATTACACGAGAGTGAATAGTTGTGAATTTGGAGCGAGTGTTCAATTGGAAGAACCAAGTTGAATTCGTTAAAGCATTGTTCTAACACATAGGTATGAGTTGGATAGATCAATCCTAGGCTTTACATCCTTTGAATCAATTATATTCTCATTACTTTGTCATTTATTTTATTGTTAATTCTTATTACTTAGTTGTTACTACAAAATCGATCTTAAGACAAAACTCTTAGAAGTTAGTTGATAAGTAAATTAGTTAGATTAACAACTAGATTTCGAGTATTTTCTGTGGAATTCGATCTCAAGACTTTAAGTACCGAACTATATTTGCAGCAACCGCTTAGTCTTTTTTATAGGGTGTAGTTGGGCGTAATCATTGCGCATAAAAAGATCAGGGCAAAGTTCTTGTTAAATGTATCAACTTTATTTACTATGCATGTTTGCAGCTTCATATCAAAATGCTCCTAGTACGATCAGAAAATTTATTAGATAAAGGAAAGTTAAGTAGTTCTTTTCAAAGTCAACTTCCATTTACATCTACTCTACTTGTTACACATGTGCTTAATTTAACTTAACATATATACTTTATGTATTTATTTAATATAAAAGAAGGCAGGAAAACATGATATACTATACGTGGCCAGAATTATACATAGTAAACGAATATGCTTTCTATATTTAAATGAAAAGAAGGTGGGATAACAAAATTATTTATTAGAATGTTACAGCAATAATAGAGATGTATGGATGTGTAAGGTCAATTATGAAATAAATATAACCATATAACTAAATATATGAATTTGGCGGACAAGGATCACCTTGGTGGTGGAAATCTAACATAGACCTCTATTGCGCATTTTGTCTAACAATAGATGAAAGGAAAACAACCAAGAACGCACTTAGTATTCTGGAACTCAATCTTGAGGAACGAACATAATGCATTGTTAAGGAAAATGAATATGAAATTTAACCTTTAACTCCATCAAACAAAAATAAGAGCAAACTTTTATTTATTCATAATAACAAGAGTTATGCTGCAACCTTAAAAAAATAGAAATATACAAGGGCTCGGAATTTCCATGTGGCTATATGTAAAGCTACGTTACCCTCTTGGCACGCTCATGCAATATTTAGTTGTCGATATTGCATTTTCTTTGTCACAGAAGTATCCGGGTAATTTACAAAACTATGACACCTTAGGCAATAGTTTGCCTTATTGACCTCGCTTAAAGTGGTTTTATAAGAATGACCTCACTAATTTTAAGTAAGTGCTCCCTCGGGGACAACACTTCAAGTTATAACTTGACAAGTGCACCCACGGGGGCAACACTTCAAGTATAAAGTGCACCCACGGGGGCAACACTTCAAGTATAGAATGACAAGTGCTGCAAGTGTTGCCCCCGTGGCAACACTTGACCTTTTATCACTGTCAACATTATCTCCAGATAACTTGAAGTGCTGCCTTGCAGGCAACATTTGCAATTTACTCTTGAAGTGTTTCTCCCGAGGGAACACTTAAAAAATTTTAACGTGAAGTGTCCATTTTGCTAAAATATTCTTTAGTGGGGACAAAAAACCATAACCAAGGTTAAAGGGGTACATGTAGTGAAATTTTTTGGAAGTATCCTGGCCTTCCTACAACCTTAAGAAAATAAATCAAAAAATTTCACGCAGTGCCCTCTATAAGCACTGGTCTTACCAATTTGCCCCAACTTTCAAATGTTTTAAGTAAATACCCTCCAAATCATCTCTCACTATGTGAAAGGACTATTTTGCCCCTGTCTAAACTCAATTCACATTGAACAGTTTCCTTCTCTCTTTCCTCCTTCCTTTCCTTCCCTCCTTCCTCCTTCATTTCCTTCTTTCTTCTTTGTGTCCTAGAGAGATTTAGGAAATCTATAGAAAAATTATTTATTTAATTATTTTTCTTTAATTTATGTTATAATGTAATTTTTATTTTGCCTAATCCTTAATTTGTATTTATTTTTTCTGTATTTTTTTTGTAACTATTATCTATACACTAATCTATAAGTTTTTTTTTTTTCATTTTGATTGATGATCGTTGAATTAAATATGACGTTCCTGTGAATTTTTTTTACTTCTTATGCTTGATTTAATATGATTTTAAGGTTCTTATTGGCAATATCAATTAGATATTGTTGTTGCTCATTGCACAGAGCTTAAAGTCTTGGCTACTGCCATTAATGCAGAGACTTTCTCTGCAAGTAGTCTCTATTGCACAGAGATTAAAGTCTTGGCTATTGCCAAGACTTGAAGAGACTTTCTCTGCAAGTTGCCTATTTCATAGATCTTAAAGTCTTGGCTACTGCCAATACTTGCAGAGACTTTGTCTGCAGGTTGCCTATTGCAACAGATCATAAAGCATTGGCAAGTGCCAATACTTTCAGAGACTTCCCTTACAAGTTGCCTCCTTCCACCTGACCTTAAAGTGTTGGATATTGCCAAAAGTAGCAGAGAATTTGGTAACATCACTTGGATGGTGTTACCATTGATAAAAGAAGTTGGTTTCTTTATTTGTCTAGTGATAAGTTGACCCTTAATGACGATGTTCGTCACTTTCATTCAATCTTGTTTTTATTTTTCTTGTGTTAGATTCCACTTTGATTTCTTAGTTAAGGCGCCCATTGCACCAGAGCTTGAACTCTTGGCAATAACCAAGGCTTGCGGAGACTTTCTCGCAAATTACCCAATGCAACAAGGCTTGAAGTCTTGGCAATTGCCAATAAGACTATGCAAGGTGCCCATTGCACCCGAGCTTGAATTCTTGGCAATAGCCAAGACTTGAAGAGACTTTCTCTGCAAATTAACCACTACAACAGGGCTTGAAGTCTTACCAATTGCCAAGAAGTCCGTGCAAGGTGCCCATGCACCAGAGCTTGAACTCTTGGCAATAGCCAAGACTTGCAGAGACTTTCTCTGTAAATTGGCCACTATAACAGGGCTTTAAGTCTTGGCAATTGCCAGGAAGTCTTTGTAAGGTGCCTATTGCACCAGAGCTTAAACTTTTGGCAATCGCCAAGATTTGCAGAGACTTTCTTTTGCAAGTTGGCCACTACAATAAAGCTTGAAGTCTTGACAATTTCCAGGGAAGTCTGTGTAAGGTGCCATTGCACCAGAGCTTAAACTCTTTACATAGCCAAGACTTGCAGAGACAAGTTGCCCATTGCAACAGGGCTTAAAGTTTTTGCAATTGCCAAAAAGTCTGTGCAAGGTGCCCATTGCCAAGAAGTCTGTGTAAGATACCCATTTTCATAGATTTCTACAAGGTTATCCAAATGAATGTAAGAGAGTAGGAATTTGAAGGAATCTAATATTGAATCTTCGTTTCAATGGAGGAATCTATAAAAGCTGTAGGTTTTTAGGGTTTAGAGATTGTTTGAATGGAGAAAAGGAATGTGAAGATAGTGTGGGTCTTTTCATTAGTTGTAAGGGGTATTTTCGTCCGGAATAAGTTTTAATAAACTAATGGAGGGCAGTTTTGCTAAATCACTGTTATTGAGGGTATTTTGGAAAACCCTTGCTTTCCGTGTCATATTAATGCAATTCAGCCAAAATAAATAGAAAGATACCTGGGGTCGGCATTTTCATGTGGCTATATGTAAATTAAAGCTACATTCCCCTTCTTGACACTCTCATTTAGTATTGAGTTATCGCCCTGTTAGTATCGTATTTCCTCGACCACGGAAGTATCCGAACCTTCACCAGCGACATGAAGTGCAGTTTGGTCTTTTGTTTAATCTTTGATATATATTATATCCTGAACTCACTCTTAGAGATTTAACAATATGTAGAAGGTCATATCTAGCCGCTTATGTAGTGCAGTTTTTCTATTCTTTTTAAAACTAACTTTTTTGGAGCTCACACCTTTATTTAAAATGGCATTCACCAAAACTAAATGTCCCTGGATGCTAGCTGAACGTAGAGGGATCAGTTGGAGGAGTTGCATACCTTACAAAGTCTAGGCCACATCTTTCTTTGCAATACCTATAAATTATCACATGTGCTTTATATGTTCAAACATACCAAAAGACGCAAAAATTTGGGATGGGCGTCAGGCCCAAAATCCAGCACTAAAAAATATTACTTGAGTGCAAGAGTTTACAGTCGAGCATGTCGGGTACTTCTCGCATGCCTCAAGTAAAATAGTGTATTGGATGAAAAGTCATCGAGTTCTCGAAGTCTAACACGAAGTCCACTCCACGAGGCAAATTTACGAGGAGAGGTTGTCTGCCTCTTTGCCCCGGAAAATCGCCTCAAGGAACGAGGAGGAGTGAACTCAAAGTATCGAGCTCAGAAAACAAGATCCAGCCTTTATAATTGTCGACCGTTGCTTTAACATTTAAGAGGACAGATCGTGAATCAACTACAATCAACTTCGGAGTAATAGTCATAAATGCGCAATTATGATATTTACAACGTCATTCTTTCTCCTGAACATAAATAGGATTCGTTTATAAACAATGGGACATGATCAATGCAATATTCAACTCTATTTTCTATTTGTTGCCTCATTTGTCATTAACTTATTTCTTGACTCGTTATTTTTTCAAAGCCTTTCATTCCGTTCAAACTCAACTTTAGCTCGAACATCACTTTGATACAAGCAAATTACCAGTTAAACCCAATACAAATTTGATTTGTTGTCCTATCCTGATTTAGGCCAACACAAATTAGCGCCATCTATGGGGATCTGGTAATAACGTTTGTTCCGAAGTTGAAGCTTTTCAAGATTTATATAAAACGTCGTAGCCTCGACATGTCAAAAATCAGCAAACGTCATAACGGGCGGTATAGAAATAAACTTTATCAATCATTCCTCGGTGAGGAAGCTTGCGAAGCTCTCAACCAATATGGAGAAAAGAACCCAGATGGAGAGAATCGGTGAAGAAATCATTTTCGACGAAGGAGACCGCCACGAGGCAATGACCCCTCATCATGAAGCTTTGGTTATTACCTTAAGGGTCAATGATTCAAATGTAAAACGAGTCCTAGTAGACCCCTGGAGTTCTGTAAATATAATCAACCTCATAACCATTGAATATATGAGATTGAAGGACCTTGTCGTCCCGAAAGTGACCACCTTAGCGGGGTTCAATAACTCCATAGAAAGAACTCTAGGGGAAATCACCCTCATAACCACCATCGGAGGGGGGGGGGTGGGGGTTTGACAAAGAAACGACTTTCCAAATAATGAACGAGGGAACGATGTACAATATTATCCTCGGAAGACCTTTGATTCACGAAATGAAGGTTGTGCCGTCAACCTTTCATCAAGTCATTAAGTTTTCACCCCATGGGGGATTCGTGCAATTCGAAGTGACCAATCAATGGCTCGAAAGTGCTATACAGTCACTGCACAAATAGGAACACGCGACCTCGAGCGCTCGATCGGGGAGAGCTCGCCCAAAGAGAAACTTCCCCAAAGTGGGAAGAGAGGTGTCCAACTTCCATCTAAGAACCTCGAAAGAAAAAAGCCGAGGATTTAACAGTGGAAGAGCTGGAATCTCATGCATTATCAGAAGAGTTCCCAAAAAGAAAAATATTCATGGGCTCGAATCTGGACGCCGAGTCCAAGGAAGCTATCATCAAATTATTAAAAGCTAACGACGATTGCTTTGTATGGTCCCACGCAGACATGGTAGGGATCGATCCTGAGATCATGACACACAAGCTGAACATAGATCCCAACCATCGCCCGGTGAAGCAGAAGAAAAGACCCCACACTAGAGAAAAGAAAAGAGCAATCCAAGACGAGACCAAGAGGTTACTTGACAACGGGTTCATAAGAGAAGTAAAGTACCCAGATTGGCTTGCTAATGTCGTAGTGGTGCCCAAGAAAAATGGCAAGTGGAGAATGTGTGTTGATTACACCGACCTAAATAAAGCTTGCCCTAAAGATTCCTACATTTTACCCCAAATAGACAGGTTAATAGACTCCACGGCTTGGAACAAAATTTTAACCTTTTTGGATGCGTATTCAGGGTATAATCAGATCCTAATAGATCCAAGCGACGAAGAAAAACTTCTTTCATTACAGATGAAGGGACTTATTGCTACAAAATGATGCCATTTGGCCTCAAGAACGCCGGGGCAACCTACCAGAGATTGGTGTGTCAGATGTTCAAATATTACATTGGCAAAACGATGAAAGCCTATATCGACGATATATTGGTAAAATCTGCCCGACTCGAAGATCATCTGAAACAACTGAAGGAAGCCTTCGTGATTTTGAGACAATATTGCATGAAGCTTAACCTCGAAAAGTGCGCTTTTAGGGTCAGCTCGGGAAAATTCCTAGGATTCATTATCTCGGAAAGAGGCATTGAAAAATCCTGACAAGATCAAAGCTATACAAGAAATTCCTGAAGAATTATCGAGTTCGATGGAAGTACAACGCTTAACTGGCCGATTAGCCGCTTTGAGTCGATTCATTTTGAGGTCATCAGAATGGTGCCACAAATTCTTTTCTATCTTGAAGAAGAATACTTCCTTCGAATGAACGCCCGACTGCAGGGAGGCCTTGAAAGAGCTGAAACATTATTTAGCCAATGCTCCGTCGTTGGCCAAACCAAAGGATGGCGAGACCCTGTTAGTTTACCTAGCTGTCTCTAAGTGTTGTTCTTGTTCGAGAAGAAGAAAGGAAGCAGCGGCCAATATACTATGTCAGCAAGGCCCTTCTCGATGTTGAAACAAGGTACCCACATTTAGAAAAATTAGCCCTTGCATTAGTCATTGCTGCTAGGAAATTGCGCTCCTACTTCTAATGTCATCTGATAGCAGTAGTGACGACTTTCACCTTAAGACGTATATTGCATAAGCCAGAGTTGTCGGGGAGATTGTCTAGGTGGGCAGTCGAGCTGAGTGAGTATGCCATCGTATATCAACCCCGCACAACCATCAAATCTCAAGTGATGGCTACTTTCGTAGCCGATTTCAGTTTTAAACTTCTTCCCGAGGTGGAAAAAGAGAGTTTAACTTCAAAAGGTCCTACCCCCGGAGTATGGAAGCTTTACACATATGGAGCAGCCAACTCCAATGGTTTGGGGCTCGGAATAGTGCTCGAGGCCTCCACTGGGGAGAAGTTAAGGCATTCAATGAAATCTGAGAAGCTAACCAACAACGAAGCCGAATACAAAGCCGCCATAGCAGGATTAAAGTTGCCCAAAGAGATGGGAGTTGAAAATGTAGAGTTAAGGTGCGACTCACAGCTAGTGGTGAACCAAGTTCTTGGTGGATATACGGCTCGAGAGCCCAGAATGAAGCAACTCGTGGCAAGAATGCAGCAAGCGCTCGAGGCCTTTCAAGAATAGAAAGTCATGCAAGTACCCCGAGAGGAGAACGCCGAGGCTGATGCTTTAGCTTATTTGACCTCGGCAGTGTCAGCAGACGACTCGGGGACTGATGCTATAGTTAGGGTTCTCACGTCGGCCATAGGAAAAATGAAGCTGGAAGTGAATATGGTGAATCGACATTGGGACTGGCGAACAAAATTCATCTCTTATCTAGAATTGGGGACTCTACCACAAGACAAAAAAGAAGCGGCAAAATTTAGGAAGCAAGGTGTCCCATACACAAAGTGTATGGACAGCTATACAAAAAACTTTATTGGGGGCCGATGGCCAAATGTTTAGGCCCCGGAGAATATGAATACGTGATGAGAGAAGTGCACGTGTGGAAACCACTCAAGAGCTAAACCCCTCGTTTGCAAACTGCTCCGAGCCGGCTATTACTAGCCCGAGATGAGCGAGCATGCTAGAGTGTTAGTTAGGAAGTGCGACAAATGTCAAAGGCATGCTTCTATGATTCACCAACAAGTTGAACCCTTGCACTCGGTAGTTTCACTGTGGCCCTTCATGAAGTGGGGGGATGGATATCGTAGGACCTTTTCCAAAGCAAAGGGCAGCATCAAATACATACTCGTGCTCACTGATTATTTTTCTAAATGGATCGAGGCAGGAGCCTTTGCCAGGGTAAGAAAAAAAGAAGTTATCGATTTCATATGGAAAAACATCATATGCCGATTTGGAGTCCCAAAGAAAATTACTTGTGAGAACGGTACACAATTTGCTGGTTCAGAGGTCACAACTTTTTTCAAAAAATGGGGGATCAAAAGGGTAGCCTCGACAACCTACCACCCAAGCGCCAATGGACAGGATGAATCATCAAACAGGATAATTGTTGACAACCTTAAAAAGAGGATTGACGAAGCCAAGGGTTCATGGCCTGATGAGTTACCAGAAGTATTGTGGGCAATGAGGACAACAAAGAAGAACAACACTGGTGAAACTGCATTTTCCCTCGTCTAAGGGGTCGATTAATTAATTCCCATCGAGGTGGGGGAACCAAGTCTCCGCTATGCACGCTCCTCCGAGGAGTCAAATCGAAAAGCGATGAGGATAGAGCTGGATCTGCTTGAGGAACGAAGAGAGATGGCACTGGTGCGATTGACAGCCCAAAAATAACGAATCGAAGCCTACTTAACTAAAAAAAGCCAAGTTGCGAGAGTTTAAGGTCGACGACTAACCTTGGCAACTGACAATTTCAAGGATCGGGGAGGGGGTATGAAATGGTTATCTCGGCTGGGAATCAAGCCCCAACACAAAGAGCTGATCTTAAGAGCCTCGAATTAAACAACCAAAGAGAAAAATACAGGAAAATTGGCCGCCAATTGGGAAGCCCCTACTGGGTGAAAGCGATTGTAGGAAAAAGGATCCTATCAGCTAGCAGATTTTAAGGGGAAACAAGAACCTTTGAATTGGAACGTATCCAATTTAAAGAAATATTACTTCTAACCACACGAAGCGTGCTACCGGGGTCAACAGTGCTCGAGTCATTATCCCTCACCCTCGAACACTGGGAGGTAACAAGGGAACGAAATCGGTCCGTGATCGGCTCACCAAGCTCGCAAGCGATCGACTCACCGAGCTCGCAGCTCAAGTACTCTTCGAAAAAATAACTCAGACTCGGGGACTTGGGCCCGAAGTTTGAAATCATCACCTGAAGCGGCTTGTTATAAAATAAAATATGCCTAAGTAGAACTAGGCCTTGTGTAAATTGGCTCAATTTTTATCAATGGAATAAGAATCGACTTATCTTTTTATCCATTAAACTTTTAGCCTCGGCTCGAGGGCGAGACGTCGCCCTAGGCTTGCTCTCTGACATATTCAAAGTCTTGCAAGAAAATAAAAAGAAATAGTGGATACTCAAACAGACATGTAATCACAAGGCCCGAAGGCCAGAATAATTACAGGAAATTAGCTCGAAGGCATAAAAACGGAAACTAATGAGCATTTACTCATGTTCACTATCACTACCCGAAGCCTCTTCTTCAGACGAGTTGCCACTGCTCGAAGGAAGTCAGTCTAAAAATCCCCGAGCTGTAGCAACGTCAACTTTGGCTTTGGCAATCTCATCATCCAAGCTAATTCCCTTTTTGCACTAATCTCATCATTGGTCTGAATGATTGCCCAATTTCTATCAACCTTTGTTCGGGTAGCCCTCAAATCCAACTTAGCTCTGAACTTGGATTTAAGCGTGGAGGAAGAAGCTGGTCTCTAAGCCCGAAGGATCTTCACCTCGGCTTCGAGAGCCTTATTCTTAGCTTCAACCTCGACCACTTTTGAGGTAAGTAGTAAAGTCCTCTCTTCAAACAGCTCGGTCAAACCCTTAAGTGCTACATCGGCTGCGTCAGCTTGCTTCCGAAGATCGGCTTGATGACTCTCCTCTTGGGACCTCATCTCGGCCGAAAGATTGGAAACTTCACCACGAGCCTGAGAAAGATTAGCACCAAGTTGCTCGACTTCTCTCTGAGATCGATCCAAGTTGAACTCCGAGCTGGAGAGTTGCTTTTCAAGCTCGGCTACGCGAGCTTCAAGCACATTCCTTCAACGATCCCACTCATCCCTGACCCGATGAAAATGTGTTGCTCACTGAGCCTCAACTTCAACTGCCTTCATGGCATAGACATAGCCCTATAATCAAGGGAAAGAAGGTCAAAGACCTGAAAAACACTTAAGATAAAAACATGCAAAATAAAGCCTCACATGGATTGCGTGCTGAGCCGAGTAAGCCATTAAATAACCCAATGGGATGTTCTTCAGGCGGTCATTCTCTAAAGGCCAGAGTAGCCCTTTGCAATTGATGGCGACCCCCATGATGTCATCCAATAGACAAACATCTATTGGGACTGGGATGCGTCTAATCCCTTGGGAGAGGGTCGCCCTAGCTCGAGGCGGGTCAGCACTCTCCTGTCCCAAAGGTGATGTAGCCTCGACATGTCTGTTGACCTCCTCGGTGGACTTCAGCTTGCTAGACTCCAAGCCCTCGCGAACCTTGTCAACTACTTGGCTCGACTCCTTTACAACCGCCCCCTTAATTACGCTCCAAACCAAAACATCATCTGGTTCATCAATCAATCTTCGAAGGGGAACCGTGGTCGCTTCAACCCGAAGGACTTTAGCCTTAGCTGGACTCTTAGGCGTATCACCTTTTCTCTTTGAACCTGAAAAGAAGGAAACATATCACTCAAGGAGAAAAATAAAAAGAAAAATACAAAAAAAAAAAATTAGAAAGGAGTACCTCTCGGGGCCTGAGTATGAGTCTCAACAGACTCCTCAATAAGATGCAAACTAGCATCAGCATCTGGGACATCGACGACTTTAGCTCGTCGTCCCGACTCTTCTTCTTCTTTGCCTTCTTTTTCTTATCTTCTTCCTGCTCCGCCTCGGCAGGCAAAATGTTGAAATCTGAAAAAGGAGGGGAAAAAAGTAGAAGTAAGAAAAGACGCATCGAGAAAATAAAGCATTCAAATTGGAAATATACTAACACAGACGTTTGCCCGACCACCCATTTTCTGCATGAGCGGTCAAAACCATCCAATCCTTATCTAATCTCCCCCCGGCATTGATAATGGCTTGCACCCAAGCCTCTAAATCCTGGGGAGGATTAACTGGGGGTCTCCTTGCTGAAAAATAAGACAAAAGGTCAGATTTTTCCACATTTAAAGCCAAGTATAAAAAGTAAAACGAGAGAAAGGTTTACGAGTCCTATTCTACGCCTAGGGAAATCCTGGCTCGGCTGAAAGATAAGAGGTAGGGAGAAGGACAAACCAGTCACACCAGCTTCGATCCTCGGTGTCGTCACGCTTAGTAATGAGGAAAAACTGACCCCACTTTTTCAACTGCACAACCTCATCCTTTTTCAACCCCAAACGTGACCCCAGATTTGCGATTAATGTAGTCGAGACATTGAACGGCCCTCCAAAAGCTAGGGCCAAGCTGGGCCAAGCAGACATTGTGCATCCGACAAAAGGTGTCTGCTATAGGATGAAGGGAAAGAGAGAAACCTATCAAATGGATAGGTGTAAACGAAGGATCGCCCCGAAATGCTATCACACGTTCGTTGCTCGGGGGTGGGAATCGAGATTGGACCTCGGGGTTTCAACTACACTCCTCTCGGATCAAAGCTATGTTCTCTTCTGAAGCTAGGCTCGGAGAAAGTTGGATGGGAAGGTTCCTTTTCCTCCTAATATCCGAGGCCGATTGCCCTCTCATTCTAAAATCTTTACTTGAGTCAAATTGCCTTGGGATGACCCACTGGGGTTCAAGTTCCCCCTGGTGAACTTGTTTTTTCTTTTTTCTCTTCGGGGTTGAGGTCTCAACTACCTCAGTATCATCAATGGTCCCTTCAGCCGCCACCTCATCATCGCCGATGGATGGTTCCTGGCTGGCTACGCTACGACTGTCCTCCAAACAAGAAGAAGTTGCTGAGGGGGGAGAGTCTAACAAGTCCTCAGTTGAAGCATCAATGACATTTTCACAATGGAATGGAGAAGACATTGTGAAATTTGAAAATCTGAAAGAAGAGACGAAATGTGAAAGGCTCTAAAAGGGAAATTGTGTAATGATGAAGACAACAACAAAAATGGCCAATTTATAGCGAAATCCAAGTGGATCAAAATGCAATGATGGTGGTTATATGGGGAAGATCAAATGAAAATACATAGTCGTTCAAAACACGCCCGCCTTTTCAAATTTTCTGGCCGAAAACGTGCCACATCACTCTCCCGCTCGAATTCAATACTACCCCCCAGAAAATTCTAGCAATTATCCGAAGGGTGGGGAGACTATCTGTATTGGATGAAAAGTCACCGAGGTCTCAAACAAGGCACCAAAGCCTAACATGAAGTCCACTCTACGAGGCAAACTTACGAGGAGAGGTTGTCTGCCTCTGTGCCCCAGGAAATCGCCTCAAGGAACGAGGAGGAGTGAACTCAAAGTATCGAGCTCGAGGCAAACACCATAACAACGTAACCCCGAGCAAGTGCAGCGCCTCAGAAAACGAGACCCAGCCTTATAACTATCGACCGTTGCTTTAACATTTAAGAGGACAGATCGTGAGACAACTACAATCAAGTTCGGAGTAATAGCCATAAATGCGCAATTATGATATTTACAACGTCATTCTTTCTCCTGAATATAAATAGGATTCATTTATAAACAACGGGACATGATCAATGCAATATTCAACTCTATTTTCTATTTGTTGCCTCATTTGTCATTAACTTATTTCTTGACTCGTTATTTTTTCAGAGCCTTTCATTCAGTTCGAATTCAATTTTAGCTAGAAGATCACTTTGATACAAGCAAATTACAAGTTAAACCCAATACAAATTCGATTTGTTGTTCTATCCTAATTTAGGCCAACACAAATAGTTCAAAATTTAGGAAAAAATTAACACAAAAGATGAAGTTTTATAATCTTAGATTATTGCAATAATGTAGAGATAGTTAGCATATGACTGATAGTTAATTGATTTTGCAATAGCATAAACATGAATATCGGATTAAACTTTAAAGACAAAATATCTCATGCGCACCTAGATTCGATTTTTGGACGTGTTTGATCATGAAAGATTAAAATAGGTCTAGTTTATCAATAGCTCAATGAAACATAGACAGAAACTTTGAAATTCAAACAATCAATTTAGAGATTATGTTTTCCTATATTTCTCATATGGATTATATCCTTTTTACATATATTTTCCTACCACCTAACTAAATCATTTAGAGTCGGGTCATTAAAACATGTTGACAACATAAAAGAATGATGACCTCTAAAGTCCAATCGTGTTATACACAAAGTGTCATCAGGAACTACGACTTGACATTCATTGTTTCATTTCTAGATTACTAATGAATTACTAATGAATTGAAACAGCCCAAGCCCGCTAGTGATACTGTCCGCTTTGGGCCTAGGCCTGCACAGCTTTAAAACGCATCACTAGGGTCTAAGGCCAGTTAACTTATATACCCAGCATCTCTCCTGTGTTATGCCGATGTGGGACACTTGACCCTTAGTTGGGGTGTTACATACACCCCCTCTTACGGACTCAGCGTCCTCGCTGAGGTTTGTCCCGCGTACCGGGATTCGCCTAGACTCACCACGGAGGTTTGCCCCGCATACCGGGATTCGCCTAGACTCAGCCCTGAACTTTGACCCACATCGACAAGCCTGACACGGAGTAGCTTTGATACCATCTGTAACAGTCCAAGCCCGCTAGTGATACTGTCCGCTTTGGGCCTAGGCCCGCACGGCTTTAAAACGCGTCACTAGGGTCTAAGGCCAGTTAACTTATATACCCGGTATCTCTCCTGTGTTATGCCGATGTGGGACACTTGACCCTTAGCTGGGGTGTTACATACACCCCCTCTTATGGAATCAGCGTCCTCGCTGAGGTTCGCCCCGCGTACCGGGATTCGCCTAGACTTACCACGGAGGTTTATTTGTCACGACCCAATTTCGGACCGTGACCGGCGCTTAGGAACTAAGTCCCTAAACAAGCCTTATCAATATTCTATAGAAAATCGGGTAGAGTTACCCCTATTTTAGGACTATCCAAAAATTTACCTGCTTTTAAACAAACAGAAAACCCAACCAACAACCAATATCTTAGCGATTTAGAAAAGAAAAATATCACGATTATCTCCAAATACCCCGAGAACATCTAACAGGGTTGTAATAGTTCATAAAAACTAAATACTCGCAAGAGTAACTTATTAACTGAATAACCAACTCAAAGATAAAGACAACTGACTAAATGGAGCGACTCTAGAGTTCAAGAATAGCAGTAATGAATAAATAGAGTTCTCTACCCACGCGAACTAATGCGAGGCTCATCAGGATTGTCAACTCGCACCTCTAAGAATGGAAATCCTCGGCTACGGCACCTGCTGTCTCTGGAAAAAAATATAGCGAGGAGTGAATCGCAACTCAGTGAGCAATAATGCTTATCCACAACCATTTTAAGTGGGGACAAGTAAAAAAAACATGCCAGTACATCTTATGCAAAAATATACCATATAAATTAATTGTCACTTTCAGAATAGCAACCAGTAATCAGTCTTTTCAAGTACTTCTGGTAAACAATAAACTACATCAACTCTGCATTAAATTCGGTAATTACAATATATCATATCAAGTACATATGTTTGGGAGATTTCAAGAACAAACCATGTAATCAGTATAAATTCCTCTCTGAGGAAATCAGTAACTGTAAGCTAGTTCTACCTTCCCACTAGCTGGGACTGTAATGGTAATCCGGAGTATACAAGGTGCACCAGGTCTAACGTACCTGTCGTTAGCTACGGGGTCTGTCAAGGCTCATCTCAAAAATATATATATTCCATATACCAAGTACAGGGCATTTCGAGTAACAATTCAATATTTCAGATAGCGGTAAAACATATCAAGTAGCGGTAAAAATCAAATCTTGTAATGGTAAAATAATTTAAATAATTATTTCGGTACATATCTTGTAAAAGGACTTGTCCCATGCAATTCAAAATATTCAGTAACACATTTTATTTCAAAATCAAGTAGAAACCATGCAGGTTATGGAAATACAAATTGCGGTAAGGTCATCATTCACAGTACAAACGCGTGTAGCTCAAGCTTATCTTCCAAGAGCAGCCCAACACTTCCTTCAATCAATCTATAATAACATCGTATCAACCCCGTATTAATTTCTTATTTAGGAAGATTTTATAACATTCAGGACACTCAACCTTCAAGGTTTCATGCTTGACTTTTGCTCGTCGAATTTAATTAATTCTCGCTGCCCAACCTTTAGGATATGATCATTAATTTTCCCATTGACAATTCAATCTAGAATTGGAGGAAATTAGACAAGTCATTATGTCTATTCTATATACTTTGTCTGTTACTACAACTTCGATATGGAATAATAATTCTTAATAACCAGAGAATTTACTTACAGAGAAGATGATGGAAAATTCACCCTGTAAAGCCAAGATATACCTCATGTTGCTGGATTTTCCCTCGTTTCTAAGCTCTTAAAATAAGCTTTTCCTTCTCTAATTCTATTCTCAGGTATTTGCTGAATTTTAAAAAATTTCTACTATAGGTTGGCTTCTCACTCCATTAAATCCCTTTTGCCGCTAGTTAATTTAGTTTGGGACTCTTGCCCACAATCCCTGGCTTCTCGTTTCTCTATTTTCTTTCTTTTCTTTTTATTATATAATTTATGAATTGCCTAGTTTACCCTTTCTTTCAAATAGGGTATTATATTCTCTCCCTCTTAAAAAATTTGGTCTCCGAATTTAAATTAATATCATACCTGTAGGGTGAAATAAGTGAGGATACTTGGCTCGCATATCATCTTCCATTTCCTAAGTAGCTTCTCTAACAGTATAGTTTTTTTTTTCCACAAAACTTTCACGAACACCATTTCTTTTCCCCGTTACTTCCTTATTTGACTCTCAGCTATGGCTATTGGTTCCTCCTCATAAGAAAATTTCTTGTCTTATTTTATATTTGGTGCCTCACGTAGGTAAGAGGTACACATTTTCATGACACATACACAAAATTACAAGATGAATAAATGACAACTCGGGTAGAAGTGCCAACTGATATGCCACCGTATCAATTCTATGAAGTATCTCTTACCACCCAATGTATCTCAGACTGAAATTTATTTTCTTTCCAAATTTCAAAATGACTTTCATTTATAGGAATAAATGGTCTCACAGGCGATATCTAGGAACATAAGTCTTTTGTCTAGTTTAGACTACCTAGTATCCCTAAACAAATGAAATGGAAATATTGTCAAGTTCTAACTATATTAACAGATGTAAATCCAATTTTTTTTTGCTTCATCACCCTTGACCACCCTAACCAATAAGACAGACCGATATAGTCTACTATATGAAGTGCAATGTGATTATATGTTTGGTAAAATATTAATAAAATCGAACTCCGCCAAAGGTGTAGATATCGGTCTTAACTATCATCCAAATTAAAGAAATAAACTCTCAACACATCCTCTAGTATTTGTATGATCCTCTCAAACTGCTAGTTCATTTGTAGCTCTAGTGAAACATTTAGATCCATTCATCCCACTCCTCTTTGGCATTGTTTTCACGAAGTCATAAATTGAGACTCATTATTTAAAAAAAAAAAAAAAGATACACAGTAACCGAACAATATGATCCATATAAATAGGTGCACACCATGCGCTACTATCTATTGCAGTAATCGGCGAGAAGTGTGCCAATTTATTAAGTCAACCACAATTACCTATATAGAGTGGTAATACTTAAAGCCTGTGGTAATCCGGTCAAACTGTTGAAGTCCCTTGAAATCCATTATCACGTCCATTCTATAATCTCGAGTTGTTATCCTAACCCTATAGGTTGTTGATGTTTATCTTTCAACTATTAATGAATTAAAAATCTTGTGACCGTAGTTCCCAACATTCTTTTTCATGCATTTCCGCCAATACACTCTCAAAAGTCTTAATACATCTTTGTGGAACTAAGATGAACGGAGTACTTAAAGCCATATGCTTCCTCAAGCATATTTAATCACTAAAATCAAGTGATACAATTTTTTATCACCAAGTTGCAGAGTAATCCATTGTTGTCTAGAACAAAATCTAAGTTCTACTGATAGCAATATCATCTCTAAGCCGAGACAACTCTGAAACCAAATATTATATTGCCTTGATCTCCTCTACAAAGGAATAGCCCGGCTGGATACATGCCAATAACAATTTTTTTCACACTCAAATATACTCTATTGTTTAATAACTTGTGGATTTCACTTTCACCTATCAGATGTCTCTTCCCCATAAAATTTTGAATTAACATGCCAACTATAATGTTAACCTTATCTGAATGGTACAAATTTATGTATTAATAACCCTTCAATAGCTCAACCCATTCATTGTCAGGGGTTGATTATTATTATTATTATTATTATTATTATTATTATTATTATTATTATTATTATTATTATTATTATTATTATTATTATTTATATATTTTGCTAAAGATGAATTAGGGTCTCTAGTGATTAAAGTAAAAATCTCATGTATTATACTATAATGATCACCAAATTTTAAGTGTAAACACATTCGTGATAATTTCTTGGTCATACTTGAGGTAGTTTTAGACGTGTTTCCTCAATTGCCTCGAAGCATAAATTTAGCCATGTCCACTTTTTTTTTTTTTTTGCATGAGTCCTCTAGGTCCCCCTTAGGAAGCATCACCATAAACCGAAAATCCTTTGGTTCTTGATCGAAGTATTAACACCAGAGTTGTAGCCAACTTGCCACCCTGTGACGAGCTACAAGACCTAAACTACATATCTTGATTGCGATGATTGCCTCGACCATTATGTACGATCTATTTTCTTTTTCCTTTTTACTCGAGTGAACCCTCAATCATTCCTCTATCATGACTTGGCAGAGAAAAGAATCATCTCTAATAAAACTTACACTTGCTAGACTTATTGCATAGATTATGCTCTGGAACTGCAGCCTTTATAAGACGACCTCTATATGTTGTTCAAGTTCATCGTGAGTCTTGGAATATACAAATATTTCATTAACAGGTACAACCATAATTTTGTCTAGATATGGTTTTAACACCATGTTCATATTTTCCATAACTGCATCGAGTTAATCTTCATCTCAAATTAACATTACATCAAGCTCATAGTATTTGAATCTAGTCCCAGAAGTTGTATTCGAAATATGTTCATTCTCTCGCTGCTAATGATATATTTATCTCAAATGATATATTTATCTCAAATCAAGATATGGGAGCCCCTTAGTCCTTTTAGTTCTGCTAGAGCCATATGGTATGGTTGTATTAATATGGACCATGTCAAGTACTTTTTGAATACCTAAAGAAATATCTCTGACACGTAATCAATGCAGATCCTCTAGAAATATATATGGAAATTTGTGACGACTTGCATCTTGTCTAACCCTGGCACTACAAACTTTGTATCTCGTACATGTGATTGAAATCCCCTTTGTTGAAGAAGACATATGTTTGAAGTTCTTTACTACATCTCTTCCATAAATCATATCAAGTTGATTGGAGTAGATCTTTGTTTGGTCTATAGGGTAAACCTTGACTTCTATTATAAACCAAAATGAACTATCTTGGAATGACAGTCATTGTGGCATGACATGAAGTCAATACTCCATATCCTTGATCATGTAAGATCAATCAGGACAAAATCGAATATATCAACTAGAGAAACAAGTTATACCCAACGTGAAAAGTTTCATCTTAGGGGATTTCCTTGTCAATTATTGAAAGCACTTCATGAGTTTTGTCCCTGCACTAGTACTTTGTCTAACCTCGATGTCTAGACATAGGTACTTCTAGCCATGGCCAAATATCATTTACGAGCTTACAGAAGTTCGATATGTTTCCCCAACATGTTGGTTAAGTTCATTCAATCTTGTGCATAGCCCTACTCACTAAGCAATCCCTTAAACTTGAATAGTAAGCACGACAGATATATGAATTCAAATACCAACTCTTTTTAATAAAAATATGCTATCAAATTGGTCACCCGGAATAAATAAATTTTCCTTTGTAACTTCTTCATACATATCCAAGTGAGGGTTTTACTTGGAATAAGTAAATGTCTTACCTTTGGCATATTGTACTATTGTAACTTTATGAGATTTTCAATTCTACTAGCCAGGAACAACCCTCCGTAGTTCCTATCCTGAATGCATTTACCAAAACTATGCTAGTATCATCCTGAATAAGACATCATAACTATACTTGTACAACTTCTTCCTTCGATGAACAATCGCTCCTCCAATCTCGTTCTAAGGTACCAAATAATTGTTATTATCCTTAAACATGTTTTAGAATACTCGTGATTTAATGGTATTATCTCGAACATTACACTTGTGGTTTGGTATCTACACTCAAATGGATATACACATGTACCATTGACAATCTATTTAGGTCTCCACTTGTGTGATCCTTCTTCAAACTTACATGGTGATATGAAACTAGCACGGCTATTACACTTACTCGATACATGTCTTTTCTGTATAACATGTGCTCTATACTTGATCTTCTTTGTTCCATTTCGTTTGGAACAACATTCATAAGTCTTGAGATGTGGCATCATATACAATTATTAACTCATTCGTAAGCATGTATAATTGGTCCTTCTTGTCCATTTAAACAATCTCGCTTAGATCATTCCTTGACTTGGTCGTTCACCTGGCTTTTCACTCGCATATTTGGGTAGTTAGAATATCAATCGTTGGTACACTATAATCTCACTCTAGATCTACAAATCACCATCTTTTGACTCGCAGTAACGATAATAAGATAATGTTTTAAGTAATCTAGAGGGCTCTAGATCGCAAAAAAAATACAAGGAATTTCAAATGAATAAGAGACACATCCTATCCAGTTTTGCCAAGTCCCGGTCATGCATATGGTGCACAACATATACACGACTAAGCCTTTACAAAATTGGTGCTCCATAAGTCCTTAACGTAAACCTAGAGCTCTGATACCAACTTTAACAGCCCAAGTCCGCTAGTGATACTGTCCGCTTTGGGCCTAGGCCGCACGGCTTTAAAACGCGTCACTAGGGTCTAAGGCCAGTTAACTTATATACCCAGCATCTCTCTTGTGTTATGCCGATGTGGGACACTTGACCCTTAGCTGGGTGTTACATGAATTCACCTCAACAACCATAATTTAATAATTGTTAAACATTAGAGTCAATAATTATGATTAAACGAAAAGAAAGAGGAAAAACTAAAAGGACGTCACATAATACTTGGATATCTAAGAACACAATTTACAAAGATGGATAAACTTAAGAACATATTCCATTAGCAGGCATAATTTTGAAAAATAGATATATTCTTAATACTCAAGGTAAAGAATATACACAATGGGCCACGTTTTGGAGCAACATTAAAGACATTCAAATCTCCTTTCAACATGTTCATCTTAGTCTCCAAATCGCACCATTCTTCAAATCACACATGATATGTTGGAATTTAATTGCAGCACCAATATGCAAAATAGTTTAACCTGCATTTCTTTATGAAAACACATTATTGTTTTTTTGGTTGCCCAAAAGAAGTAAGTTTTGAAATGGACCAAAGTCATGATATAGTAGTCCTGGTCTTGCATCACATTACCAAATTCAAGATAAGCAATAAGGCACAACTCACAAGTCTCTCTCTCAAAATAAGCTCTCATTTACAACTTTCAAACTTAAATTCAAGCTTTCTTTGACAATGGTCACACTCAAAACCAAACTTCTCCTACCTACCTTTGTTATTTTCTATTGCATGACCATCACAACTATAGCTAAAGATGGAAGTTATGGTGATAATAAGGCATCATGGGTTAACTTTACACTTGCGTTCTCTATGTTTTTCGGTATTACTGGGGTCATAATCAATTAAGAGAAGTTTGTGAAAATTTCATTCCAATGCATCAAATCCCTCCAACCCTATTTCTCTCATTTTTTGGGGAAACCATGTCACCCTTTACCTCTCTATCTCACTTTTCTCGATTCATTTTTTTTAGTAACCGCGCTAATAAGAATTTCAATTGCTAATATTTGATACTACAAATTGTTATCCAGATATACTTGAAATCAGTCCTATAACTTAGAGTGGAATCACAGTACATGAACATATTTACACCACTTCACGAATAAATGTGATACAAAAGGCCTGCAAGTGTTATTTCTTTCTCAAGAGCACCCACCACCTAGCAGATCATGATTTGCTAGAGCAATTTCAAACTTAAAGTACAACGGTTACAATAAAACTAAGGCTAGTCAAGAACATTCTGCTCGAGTTAAGACATGAAATGTTAATATAATGAAAACTCAAAATCTACAATTTAAAAGCATATGAACTCATTGCAACTGCTTCCAATCTAGCTCAACATCCACCGAACCCACCAAATCAACTCGAATCAATACCCTTTTTCTACTGTTGGTTTTATTGTACACATTATATCACGGAGTTTGACCAAAGATGACACTTTGACATAGCCCTCGTGGCCCCACCCATAATCCCCCATAAATTTTTGATAAACCAGTACAACTCCCCATTCTCAACGACATATCCTACTAGTATGATGGCATGATATCCATAATCGTTGTCTATTTTTGCTCTTCAAGAAGTTTTTTTGTTTGTTTGTATATCCCTTCACATTTGAATTTAACAAAGCTAGGAGACTGAAATATTGCCGCTGCTTATGTACCAATTTTTTAAAGGAAATCTTTAATGCTCTCCCTCTCCTCAAGAAAAATATTTGGACTATCATTATTATCTAATGCCACCATCTTTTCTATTTTTACTCGATCATTTCTTTTGATTGTAATATATTAGTAACCACCCATCTCCTTTAAATTCATAGTGTTGCGCTTGGATCAACCTCTCCTCCATTATATACAATAGAACACATTCACAATTCTTAGTTTAGCAATCTGTATTCTCGCCCTCAATAAATCTAACCGTAGTCTTCCTATTCGATACTTTTTTCATTACTTTTGTATGTCAGGGCTAGAGCTGTCAATTTGGGCTGAATCTTGCGGGCCTTGAAATTGGATGTGTGGGCCCGACTATTATTTGGGCCATCAAATGATGAGCCCAACCCAGCCCTGCTAGGGCCGTGGGTTGGGTTGGTTTGGGCTGGCACAACCTTTAAATTTATTTTTTTTAGTTTTTTTTACTCTAAGATTTTAACTAAAAATTCAAAAAATATGAAATTATACAAATATTACATAGTAACCAAGTTTCAATTCAAAATTAAAGTATTCATAAATACATTTGTAAGACTCTTTGATATATTATCGAAGGCTAGGACGCGATACTCTACTGCAGATTCTTTGATATATCATCTTAACTTTTGAATTGTATCTTTTAGAAAAGTTGTGCTGCTTAAGGAATATTTTTTTCTAAAAATCTAAATGTAGTGAATTTGGATTCCCTTCTACTTTATAATTTCTTGTAATTTCCTTAATAATATATAATTTTGAACGAAATAATTTATTTTAATTTTAATTATAAAGCCCGCGAGCAGGACCAACCCAGCATCAGTCAAGCCTCATGGGCTAGTGGCCCTATTTGGGCCGGGCTAAAGAGCATCGGTCTTCATTAAGCTCAAAAAATCATAGCTCAACCTCATCAAATTTAAGGCTAGATAGGGTCGGCCCGCGAACCAAAACCCAAATTGATGACACTAGTCCGGGCAAACAATCAAGCAATTGTTGATTGCTCAATTTGACTTTTCATCGGTGTCAATAGCATAGCGTGCTGCCGTTACCTCTGCTGAAGCTATACTCCAACAACATTCACCATATCTCTGATTCACAACAGGGAACAAACAATATTTGTGGTACCAAGAAAAGCTTGTATCATCAACATTAAAAAAAAAAGGTTTTTGAACACTTTTTTTCCTTTTGCTCGAGGTAGCTTGATGTAATACCCTATTTAAAATAAGGGCAAGCTAGTCATTTCACAATTTAAAAAAAAATATTTAATAGAGCCAAAGCCCAATAGGACTTTGGAAGAATCCTGGTGTGAAAACAAAAGGAATTAGGGGAAGGGATCAGAAGCTCAAAGCTTCTTCTGGCTGAACAACAGATGCAAACAAACAATTAAAGTAAGCAAAATTTGAAAGGGGTTTCCACAAAGTTTCTGGCAGCATCATTGATTTAAGGAAGAATCAAGCAAATTCATAAAAGAAATTTCAGGTATTAATGTACTCTAACCTTGTCTAACATAGTATAGTTAATTTTCAGGGTTAATGTTAAATATGACATTGGTACCTTTCGGTGTAGCAACATATATGATACATTAATCCGTTGTACGGGTGAAAACAACTAAAAATATATGGGGATGTAAACTTAGTGTTTGCTACCTCTTGTAAACTCACAAGAAAATAGTAAAGAAACTTTATGAATATTTTTACAAATAGAATAGTGAAATTTCAGTAATTTTGGATTATCTTTAAGGAAAAGATATGGTTATAAGTAGCTTGATGGATTCTGCTCATAAACCAAGATATGAGTAGTTGAGTATGGCTCATGCCACATAAATAGAAGAATTACACAGTTGGGAGTAAATACAATTTGATGAATCGACAGTCAAATATGATAACTCAGGGTCGAGTATTTTAGATCAATTATGAATTAGCCGTAACGCGGGAAGTAACACGAGATCGATATGATTTGATTATAGATTGACTGGACGAGGTGTTGGTTCGCTCGTGGAAGATACGCTTGAGCTACACGTGTCTGTACTGTGAGTGATGACCTTACCACAATTTGTGTTTCCATAACCTGCATGGTTTCTACTTGATTTTGAAGTAAATGTGTTACTGAATGTTTAAACTGCATGTGGGGACAAGTCCTTTTACAAGATATGTACCGAAATAATTATTTGAATTATTTTACCGTTGCAAGATTTTATTTTTACCGCTACTTAAAATATTGAATTGTTACTCGAAACGCCCTGTACTTGGTATAGCGAATATATATATTTTTGGGATAAGCCTTGACAGACTCCGTAGCTAACGACGGGTACGTTAGACCTGGTGCACCTTGTATACTCCGGATTACCGTTACAGTCCTTGCTTGTGGGAAGGTAGAACTAGCTTACCGTTACTCATTTTCCTCAGGGAGGAATTTATAATGATTACATGGTTTGTTCTTGGAAATCTCCCTAACCTATATACTTGATATAATATAGTGATTACTGAACTTACTACTGATTTGATATTGATTACTGCTTACAAGAAGTACTTGAAAAGACTAATTTCTGTTTGTTATTCTGAAAGTGACAATTAAATTATATGCATATTTCTACATAAGATATACTGGCATGTTTTTGACTTGTCCCCACTTAAAATGGTTGTGGTTAAGCGTTATTACTCACTGAGTTGCGACTCACTCCTCGCTATATTTTTCTTCCAGATACAGCAGGTGCCATAGCCGAAGATTTCCATTCTTAGAGCCGCGAGTTGACAAATCCTGGTGAGCCCCGCATTAGTTCGCGTGGGCAAGAAGCTTTATTTATTCATTATTGTCCTTCTTTGAAACTCTTAGAGTCGCTCCATTTAGTCATTTGTCAGTCATTCTTTTAGTCAGTTGGATAACCACTTGGATTATTTATTTATAAGCTAGTCTTGAGAGTATTTGGTCTTTATGAACTTATCACAACCCTATTAGACGTTCTCGTAGTATTTGGAGATAAATGTGGTATTTTTATTGTTAATTCGTAAGAATATTGGTTGTTTTGCTGGGTTTACTGTTTGTTTAAAAGCAGGTAAATTTTTGGATAGGCCTAAAACAGGGGAAACTCTACCCGATTTTCTGTAGAATTTTGATAAGGCTTGTTTAGGGACTTAGTTCCTAAGCGCCGGTCACGGCCCCAGAACTGGGTCGTGACATTTGAGGTGGTCTTGATCTTTTTCTAGCCCTTGCTTGAGGTTCATTACGAACTTCTTTGGCTTTGTCTTTGCCTTTGTCTGTGACTGCTTCATGTTGTTTGCCTTTAGACCTTGTAGCATAGATTTTGGAAGTTTCATGAACTTCTTGCTTGATTTTGCTATGAGTTTTCATGATGAATTTTTTGGATGCATTACGATGTGTATTTGTTTGAGTTGTTCATGTCGCACCAGTAAATACTGATTTTAAATTTTTGAACACTTCTTCGGGTCTTGCGGTGGGTTATTCTCTGAAGGTGTATGTGCTTGGGTATGCAACATTGGGTTCCTTTGTGAAGCTTTAGCACTTCTAAGGGGATTGATTGATATGTGGGCATTGAAGGTTCAACTAGCTGGGTTTAAGCCTATCCATGAGGCTGAGTAGAGGATTTTGAAGAGGGGGGTCTTTTTTACTCATTGCTTGTATTAGGTGATATGGTTTATTATTTTGTTAAATATTTATTTATGTCTGATGTTTTATTTTTAAATGGAAGTTTGTTGGCCCCTTTTAGGAAAAAAAAAAAAAGATAAGCAATAAGGTAAAAGATTTCAAGTATATATATTTTGAAATTCCAAACTTACAGTACAACGATTACAATAAAACTAAGGCTAGTTAAGAACATTCTATTCGAGTTAAGATATGAAATGTTAATACAATGAAAATTCAAACTCTACAATTTAAAAGCATATCATTTCGTTGCAACTGCTTTAAATCAAGCTCAACATCAATCAACTCGAATCAAACCCATTTTCTGCCGTTGGTTTCACCACACACATTATATCATGGAGCTTGACCGAAGATGACACTTTGACATAGCCCTCGTGCCCTATCAATAATTCCCCACGAATTTTTGATCAACCAATACAACTCATCATTCTCAATGGCATATCCTACTAGTATGATGACATGATATCCATAATCATTGTCTGATTTTTATTCTTCAAGAAACTCTTTTTTTTTTTTTTGGTTTGTATATCCCTTCATCTTTGAATTTAACAAATCTAGATACTGACATATTGTTGTCGCTGAGTGGCCCATTTTTTTTTTAAGGAAATCTTTGATGCCTCTTCTCCTCAAGAGTAACATTTGGATGATCATCATTATCAAATGCCATCAACTTTTCTATTTTACTCGATCATTTCTTTTAATGGTACTGTATTGACAACCACCCATCTCCTTTAAATTCATAGTGTTGCGCTTGGATCAACCCCTCCATTATATCAAGCAGACCACGCTTACACTTTTCAGTGTAGCAATCTGTACTCACGCCCTCAATAACTCTAACATTGGTCTTCCTATTCGGTACTTTTTCATTACTTTTGTATGTCCGTGCTAGAGCTGTCAATTTGGGCCGGACAGACCCAACCCAACCGAAGCCTCGCAGACCTTGAAGTTGGACGGGCTGAGGCAGGAAGGCCCGACTTTTAGTTGGGCCATCAAATGATGAGGCCAAACCAGCCCTGCTATGGTTGCGGGTTGGGTTTGGCCGTCCCAACATTTAAAATTAATTTTTTATAGTTCTTTTTTATTCTAGAATTTTAACTAAAAATGCAAAAATATGAACTTATACAAATATTATATAGTAACAAAATTACAATTCTCAATTAAAGTATTCAATAATTAATTTGTAAGACTCTTTGATGTAATATTGCGGTGTAGGAGACGATACTCTATGGCAGAATACATAGATGGCCCTTTAAAGTTGTCTCCAATTCCCACTTGAACACTCCAACTTTCCAAGTGATCAATTAGACATCCGATGTCGTCACCGGTATGTCTCGTGAGCACCCGTATCCGACAAGCCAAATGCATGAGTTATACTCGCCGATGATGTCTCAAATGAGCGAATCAAAAGACGACACGTGTAATTTTTATTATTAAAAGGTTGACACGTGTAACTTAAATAAAAATTCTATATCTAAAGAAAAAAACCTATAAACTATTATATTCTCCTAATTGAAATTAACAAAATATAGGAGCCCCTTCAAGTTGTTACCTCCATGATCTTCATCAATGGTGGACCACCATCATTACCAAAATTAAAGAAAAAATGAAAAGAAAATGTTAGATTTTCATATTCGACAATGGAATCTACATAAACCCATCATTCTGTAACTGAAAATTCTATAATTTCCTCGTTTCTAAGAATCAAATCTAGGACTATCAACTTGGCACAATTTTCTACTTTCCCTTCACTTTCACCACTGGAAACGCCGCCTATACTCCATTGCAAAGGGACGCTTCTCATTGGCGAGTTATCTCCGACGGGTTACTAGAACTCATTGCATAAGCCAACTACCAATGACACAAATAAATTTATGCTTTGAGAATTTAGATAGATAAATTTTTGCTAAGGGAGAGGTTACGACTTTACGAGATGGAGAAATCGAATTTCGTGAATGTTTGGGGTTGTTGTTTTGAAGTGTAATTACTATGTTTAGTGGAATGGGAGAGGGAGTGGAGCTTGATGTCTAATGATATAGGGTTGTTTGGTTTACTGCTACATGTCCGACGGCATCATGGAGTTTGATTTGGTGAAGGGTGTTAGGGGAACGGTAGGGGATGGGGTGCAAAGCCTTTTTTTCTTTTGTTATTTGAATTTTTGATTATTTTTAGTTATTTGGAAACAAATCACGCGCTTAAATGTAGGTGAATTACACTTGATCTGCCGTGTCATCATGAGGGATTCACATGACACACTTCAATCAAGATGAGGTGTCTAGGTGATCACTTGAAAAGTTGGAGTGTCCAAGTGGGAATTGGAGCCAACTTTAGGGGTCCATCTATGTATTCTGCCATACTCTATTCTAGATTCTTTGATATATCATTTTTAACTTTTGACTTGTGCAGCTGTCTTGTAGAGTAGTTGTGCAGCTTAAGAGATATTTCTGCATAAAATATACTCCCTCCATCCCATTTTATGTGGCACCATTTGACCGAGCACGGAGTTTAAGAAAATAGAGGTTGACCTTGTAAAGTTTCAGTTTTACCCTTGAAAAGGTAAGAAAGAGAAGATTTGAGTAATAAAAAAGTTGTTGGTAGCTTTAAAAGCATGTAGGGTCCAACAACGGTAAAATAGAGATGGTACATTAAATAGTTGTCAATAAGAAAATGTGTCATTCTTTTTGGGACAAATAAAAAAGGAATAGTGCCACATAAATTGGGACGGAGGGAGTAAATGGAGTGAATTTGGCTTCTCACCTACTTTATTATTTCTTGTTATTTCTTCAAATATGTATAATTTTGAATTAAATAATGTATTTTAATTTTAATAATAAATGCCCGCTAGCCGGCCCAGCCCAACCAGACTAAAGCCTCACGAGCTAGTGGGTCTATATGGGCTGGCTAAAAAAGCTTCGATCTTCATTGAGCTCGAAAAATCATAGCCCAGCCTCATCAAATTTAATGTTAGATCATGTCGGCCCGCAGGCCAAAGCCCAAATTGACGGCTTTAATTCGGGCAAATAATCAAGCAATTATTGATTACTTGATTTCACGGGCTTTTCACCAGTGTTAATGGCATAGTATGCCGCCGTGACTTCTACTGAAGCTATGCTCCAACAACATTCACAATCTCCCTGATTCACTGCAAAAAGCAAACACTTTTTGTGGTACCAAGAAAAGCTTGTATCACAACCATTTTAACTTTTTTTCCTTTTACTTGAGAAAGCTTGAGATGGTCTTGGTCTTTTTTTAGCCCTTGTTTGAGGTTCACTACAAACTTCTTTGGCTTTGTCTTTGATTTTGTCTGTGACGGCTTCCTGTTGTTTGGACCTTGTTGTGTAGATTTTGGAAGTTTCATGACCTTTTTTCTTGGCTTTGCTACGAATTTTAATGATGAATTTTCTAGATGCATTTAGCTATATATTTGTTTAGGTTGTTCATGCCGCACCAGTAAATACTGATTTTGACTTTTTGAACACTTTTGCGGATCTTTCGGTGGGTTATTCCATGAAGGTGTATGAGCTTGGGTATGCAACATATTTTGTTGGGTTCCTTTGTGGTACTTTAGTACTTGTGAGGGATAGATGGATATTTGGGCATTGAAGGCTCCGCCAACTGGGTTTGTGAATAAAGGATTTTGGATATGGGATCTTTTTTGCTCATTGCTTGTATTAGGTGCTAGAGTTAATGATTTTGTAATGTTTTTATTTTTAAATGGAAGTTTGTTGGCTCCTTTTAAAAAAAAAAAAAAGATAAGCAATAAGGTAAAAGATTTCAAGTATATTTTTTAAAATTCCAAACTTACAGCACACGATTACAATAAAACTAAGGCTAGTCAAGAACATTCTATTCGAGTTAAGATATGAAATGTTAATACAATGAAAACTCAAACTCTACAATTTAAAAGCATATCATCTCATTGCAACTGCTTTAAATCAAGCTCAACATCAACCAAACCCACCAAATCAACTCGAATCAAACACATTTTCTACCGTTGGTTTCACCGCACACATTATATCATGTAGTTTGACCGAATATGACACTTTGACATAGCCCTCGTGGCCCCACCAATGATCCCAGGTGAATATTTGCTTCCAGTATAACTCCTCAATTTCAACGGCATATCCTACTAGTATGATGACATGATATCTATAATCATTGTCTGATTTTTTGCTCTACAGGTTTTTTTTTTTGGGTTTGTATATCCCTTCACCTTTGAATTTAACAAAGCTAGGATACTGGCATATTGCCGCGGCTCATGGACCCAATTTTTTTTAATGAAATCTTTAATACCCTCCTCCTCAAGAGTAACGTTTGAGCTATCATCATTATCTAATACCAAAATCTTTTCTATGTTTACTCGTTTATTTCTTTGATTGTACTGTATTAACTACCACTCATCTCCATGAAATTCATGGTGTTTCGCTTTTAGTGTAGCAGTCCGTACTCTCGTGCACTCTCGCCCTCAATAACTCTATCCTTAGTCTTCATATTCGGTACTTTTTCACTACTTTTGTATGTATGGACTAGAGTTGCCAATTTGGTACAACCCGACCTAGCCCAGCTCAAGTCTCGCGGGCCTTGAAGTTGGACTGGCTAGGGGGCCCGACTTTTAGTTGGGCCACCAAATGATGAGCCCAACCCAGCCCAGCTAGGGCTGCGGGTTGGGTTGGGCCGGCCCAACTTTTTTTTAAAAAAAATTCTTATTTACTCTTAGATTTTAACTAAAAATACAAAATTATGAAATTATACAAATATTATATATTAACCAAGTTTCAATTTACAATTAAAGTATTCAACAACTAATTTGTAAGACTCTTTGATGTATTATTGCGGGCTAAGATGTGTTACTCTACTATAGATTCTTTGATGTATCATTTTAACTTTTGAGTTGTATAATTGTTTCTTGTAGAGTAGTTGTGCAGCTTAAGAATTTCTGTATAAAAATTTAAATAGTGAATTTGGCTTCTCTCCTACTTTATAATTTCTTGTAATTTCCTTAATGATGTATAATTTTGAATTAAAAACTTTATTTTAATTTTAATCAAAAATCCCGCGAGCTGGTACAGCCCAACCTCGGTCAAACTTGACGGGCTAGTGGGCCTATTTGAGCCGGCTAAAAAGCCTCAATCTTCATTGAGCTCGAAAAATCGTAGCTCCGCCTCATCAAATTTAAGACTAGATCGGGTTGACCCACCGGCAAAAGCCCAAATTGATGGCTTTAATTCGGGCTAACAATCAAGCAATTGTTGATTACTCAATTACACGGGCTTTTAACCAGTGTCAATGGCATAGCATCTGCCTGAGCTATACTCTAACAACATTCACAATCTCCCTGATTCACCACAGGGAGCAAACATTTTTCGTGGTACCAAAAAAAGCTTGTATCACCACCATCTTTAAAAAAAGGTTTTTGAAAACTTTTTCTCCTTTTACTTGAGGAAGCTTGAGATGATCTTGGTCTTTTTTTAGTCCTTATTTGAGGTTCAGTACGAACTTTTTTGGCTTTGTCTGTAATGGCTTCCTATTGTTTGCTTTTAGACCTTGTAGCGTAGATTTTGGAAATTTTATGACCTTCTTACTAAACCTAATCACAAAGGTACATCAATTAAATAAACCTAATCAGAAAATTTACATGAATAAATAAAATTTACAAGTAGATAAACTTAAGCGAAAATTTACATGAATAAATTAGATTAATAGCAAATAAACATAATTTAATTTAGCTTTACAAGTACATAAACCTAATCAAATTAGAATTAAGAACATTAAAGTGTGAAGAAGAGATAGCACTTACTAGAGTGTTCGATAGAAAGAGAGAAATGAAACTTGTTGCTGAAGATTGAAATGCGCCACCATGGTAAATTTTTTTCCAACTAAAACCATTTATTAAGCCCTTATGAGTTTGTTTTTTATCCACTTGGTTTTGCTACGTGTTTTCATGATAAATTTTCTCGATGCATTTAGCTGTGTATTTGTTTGGGTTGTTCATGCCGCACTAGTAAATACTGATTTTGACTTTTTAAACACTTTTGCGGGTCTTGCGGTGGTTTACTCCCTAAAACTGTATGAGCATGGATATGCAACCTATTTTGTTGGATTTTTTTTTGTGATGCTTTAGTACTTGTGAGGGGATTGATAGATATGTGGACATTGAAGGCTCCACCAACTAGGTTTGAACCTATTCATAAGGCTGAGATGAGAATTTTGGAGAAAGAATCTTTTTTGCGCATTGCTTGTATTAGATGATGTGGTTTATTGTTATTGGGAAATTTACACTGAATGACTACTCTAATAGCTAAATTACAAAAAATACTGATACTTTTAAATATTACACTACATAACAACAACATAACAATAGTTTTCCATTTTCCCCCAAACATAAACCATAATTTCTTCCTCTCTCCTTCTCTCCTTTCCTCCACCCATCCACCTACCCCACCAGCCACTGTCACCCACCCCACCACTTCCACTGCTGTGACCCCATAACTTCGCCGTTATTGGCGCTGCTGCCGCCGCAATGCAGCGCCGCTGCTCCTCGCGCCGGAGCTGGGGAGCAACGGCGCTGCTGCATTGCAGCGGCGAGCTGCCCCAATTTGTATTTTCCGGTAGGACTTTCAGATCAGGTTCCTTTTTCTTTTTTTCCTTTTTGTATATATATTCGTATGTGTAGTATATTTTTGTATTTTGTATATATAAATACGTATACCTTTTGTATTTTTGTATATGAATGTCTATTTTTTTTCTGTATGTGTATATGTATGTATATATGTGTATATGTTTGTATGATTTTGTTTATGTATGTCTAGAGTGGAAAAGTTGATTTTTTGTTTTTTTTTTGTATAACTTTGTATGTTTGTGTATATTTTTGAATATGTGTGTATGTTTGGGTTATATTTAGTGTATATGTGTGTAGTTTTTGTATGTTCCGTTGCGAATATCGAAAAAAATGGTGGTGGTGGTGGCGGCCGGCGGCCGGATGTGGTTGACCGATGGTTGTTCATTGTGGCAGCAGCCCCATGGCAGTGATGAGTGGAGAAGGTAGGAAGAAGGAGGAGAAAGCCCTAAGTTGTAGGTATTCGTTGAAACTTGTATATATGTAAAAAAAACTATTGCTATATTTTGTAAAGTGGAAAAAAACATCAGTATTTTTGTAAATATTGAGTTAGGGTGGTATATTTTTGTAAATCACCCTTAAATATTTATTTATGTTTGATGTTGTTGACCCATTTAAATAAAAAGATAAGCAATAAGGTAAAAGATTTCAAATAAATTCTACTCGAGTTTGACCGAAGATGACACTTTGACATAGCCCTCGTGGCCCTACAAATAATCCCCGACGAATGTTTGATCAACTAGTACAACTCCCTATTTTTGTATATCTCTTCACCTTTGAAGTTAACAAAGCTAGGATACCGGCGTATTGCCTCCACTAATGGACCTATTTTTTTTTAAAGAAAAACTTTAATGCTCTCCTTCTTCACAAAAGTAACATTTGGACTATCATCATTATCTAATGCTATCATCTTTTCTATTTTTATTCGATCATTTCTTTTGATTGTACTGTATTGACAACCACCAATGTCCTTTAAATTCATAGTGTTGTGCTTGGATCTACCCCTCCTCCATTATATACAACAAAGCACGCTCACACTTTTTAGTATAGTAGTCTGTACTCTCGCCCTCAATAACTCTAACCTTAGTCTTACTATTAGATACTTTTACATTACTTCTGTATTTCCGAGCTAGAGTTGTCAATTTGGGGCGGCCCAACCTAGCCCAGCTCAAGCGTCGAGGGCCTTGAAGTTGGACAAGCTAGGGCGCCCGACTTTTTGTTGGACCATCAAATGAAGAGCCCAACCCAGCCCTGCTAGGGCCGTGGATAAGGTTGGGGCGAACCAATCTTTAATATTATTTTATTATAATTCTTACTTTAAGATTTTAACTAAAAATACAAAAACATGAAGTTATACAAATATTATATAGTTATCAAGTTTCAATTCACAATTAAAGTATTCGACAATACATTTGTAAAACTCTTTGATGTATTATCACGGGCTAAGATGCGATACTCTACTTTAGATTCTCTGATGTATCATCTTTAACTTTTGAGTTATATAATTGTGTGTTGTAGAATAGTTGTGATGTTTAAAAAATATTTTTGTATTAAAATTTAAATGTAATAAATTTGATTTCTCTCCTACTTTATAATTTCTTGTTATTTCTTTAAATATGTATAATTTTGAATCAAATAATTTATTTTAATTTTAATCATAAAGCCCGCGAGCCGGTTCGGCCCAGCCTCGGTCAAGCCTCACGTGCTAGTGGGCCTATTTGGGCCGTGCTAAAAAACATCGATCTTCATTGAACTCGAAAAATCATAGCCCAGTCTTATCAAATCTAAGGTTAGATCGAGCCAACCTGCGAACCAAAGCCCAAATTGACAGCACTAGTCCAGGCTAACAATCAAGCAATTGCTGATTGCTCAATTTCACGGGCTTTTCACCAGTGTCAATGACATAGCGTGCTACCTCGACCTTTGCTATCTATCTACTCTACACATATCATGAGTATCCTTGGTCGGAAGATATGCTCCAACAACATTCACAATCTCCCTGATTCACAATATGGAGCAAATAATTTTTGTGGTACCAAGAAAAGCTTGTATCACCAACATCTTTAAAAAAAACGATTTTAAATATTTTTTTCTCCTTTTGCTTGAGAAAGCTTGAGGCAGTCTTTGTCTTTTTTTACCCTTTACTTGAGATTCACTACGAACTTCTTTGGCTTTGGCTTTGTATGTCAAAGCTTCATGTTGTTTGCTTTTAAGCTTTGTAGCGTGGATTTTGGAAGTTTCATGACTTTCTTGCTTGGCTTTGCTACGTGTTTTCATGATGAATTATTTCGATGCATTTAGTTGTGTATTTTTTTGGGTTGTTCATGTCGCACCAGTAAATAGTGATTTTGACCTTTTAAACACATTTGCGGGTCTTGCAGTGGGTTACTCCCTGAAGGTGTATGAGCTTGGGTATGCAACATATTTTGTTGGATTTCTTTGTGATGCTTTAGTACTCGTGAGGAGATTGATGGATATGTGGGCATTGAAGACTCCACCAGCTGGATTTGAGAGTAGAGGATTTTGGATATGGGGTCTTTTTTTATCATTGCTTGTATTAGGTGCTAGAGTTTATGATTTTATTTTATATTATATTTATTTATGTTTGATGTTTTTATTTTTAATTGGAAGTTTGTTGGCCCCTTTTAGAAAAAAAGAAAAAGATAAGCAATAAGGTAAAAGATTTCAAGTATATTTTTTGAAATTCCAAACTTATAGTAGAACGATTACAATAAAACTAAGGCTAGTCAAGAACATTCTACTCGAGTTAAGACATGAAATGTTAATACAATGAAAACTCAAACTCTACAACTTAAAAGCATATCATCTCGTTGCAATTGCTTTCAATCTAGCTCAACATCCACCAAACCCACCAAATCAACTCGAATCAATACCCCTTTTCTACCGTTGCTTTTACCGCACACATTATATCATAAAGTTTGATCGAAGATGACACTTTGACATAACCCTTGTGGCCCCACCAATAATCCCCGATGAATGTTTGATCAGCCAGTACAACTCCATATTCTCAACGGCATATCCTACTAGTATGATGGTATGATATCCATAATCACTGTCTGATTTTTTTCTCTTCAAGTTCCTCCGTCTTTTAATTTAATAATACTAGGATACTAACATACTGCCGCTACTAATGGACCCATTTTTTTTAAAAAAAAATCTTTAATGTCCTCATTCTCCACAAGAGTAACATTTAGACTATAATGCCAACACCTTTTCTATTTTTACTCGATCATTTTTTTTATTGTACCGTATTGACAACCATCAATTTCCTTTAAATTCATAGTGTTGTGCTTGGATCTACCCCGCCTCTATTATATACAGCAGACAATGCTCACAATTCTTAATGTAGCCGTCTGTATTCTCGTCCTCAATAACTCTAACATTAGTCTTCCTATTTCGTACATTTTTCATTACTTTTGTATGTCCATGCTAGAGCTTTCAATTTGGGCTGGTTCGACTAAGGCTGTCTATTGACCCGGTCCGGCCCGGTCCCGGTTCGGCTGGTCTGGTCCGGTGGATTGTTGAAAAAAAAAAATCCGTCACCGGCCCGGTTCCGGTCCGGTGCACCGGTGCAATTGCACCAATGCCGGATCGGAACCGGAACCGGCAGCCGGATATTGTGCCGGTCCCGGTCCGGTTTGATCCGGTTCGGTTCGGTTCGTTAATTATTTTTTTTTGTTTTAAATTAAATTTTTTATTTTTTAAAATACTAAAATCTAAATAAACAACACAAAACACATATATTATTCAACAATACACACAGTACATTATGTTGGAAAATGAAAATGCATAATTAGAAAATAAAAACATGAAAATAGACTAGAAATTAGAAAAATACATAAATTTTCAAGTTCAGCGACTCAACACTGACTCAACTCAATCATCACGTGGTTGCAGATATTTGCCACCAGCACGAGCTGCCCATTCGGGGTCATGATGGTTTTTCAAGTGGGTCTTAAACCTCATTGTCCCTCCAGTATTTGTTCCATCTTCCCAATTCCAAACTTTCTGACAAAGAGTACATTGAGCTTTGCCGGTATCATTATTTTTTGTGATAAATTCCCAAACTTCGGATCGTTTAGTTCTTTTTGGAGCACCAGACGGACCTACGTTAGTAGCACCTTGAACTTGATTTGCATTATTTGCATTTGCAGCCATGTTGATAGAAAATTTAATAAAATAGCCTTTTTTTTTAAGAGAAATGAATAGAAAATATTGAATTGTGATTAATTTGATGAAATATGGGAGTATTTATAGGCAAAATAGGTAGGGGAGGGTTGTAGGGGCGTTTATGGGTGTGGGGGTGGGAAAAATAGCCGTTTATGGCCGTTGCCAACGGCTATTTTTCAAAATTGAGCGGATTTGGACATAAATTTGAAGTGGGCCGGTCCGGTCCGGTCCGGTTCCGGTCCGGCCCGATTTTGTCGTTTTCTTTATTTATTTTTTTTTGTTTTTTGTTTTTTGGTTTTTTGTTTTGTTTAAATTTTAGTTTTATGTAATAACTTTTATATAATACTAGTAATCTAGTATTAAAATATTAACTATTATGTAATGTAGTATTTTAGTATTATAAAAGTATAATTGAGTATTTTTTATAAAACTTAGTAATCTAGTATAATGTAAGTAAATTGTTATTTTTTCAAACTTAATACTAAGTTAGTAGTATAATAGTATTTAGTATTTTAGTATTTTAGTTTTTAGTATTTAGTATTTAGTATTTAGTATTTTAGTATTTTAGTATTTAGTATAGTATTTTAGTATTTAGTATTTTAGTATTTTAGTATTTAGTATTTTAGTATTGAATTGCAAAGAGGTAACTTAATAGCAAAGGATACTTGAGAATATAACAAAGGATTTACTTAATAGCAAGGCGTAACGCATTTTATTGAATAATGGATAATGGTTGATTTTTTGCAAAGTACATAGATATTAAATTGCAAAAACTACATATTAATAAAAAAACTTCTCATTTTCTGAATAATTTCGTCTGGCACCTCTGGAGGAACCAGTGGCAAAGAGTCATCTTGTTCATATTCAGTTTCATTGTCCAAACTTCCATCGCCTGATAAAATTTCTGATGATGCTTCTGCATCGGCTAGTTGATCTTCTGCAAATCCAAAATTTCTTCGCTCCGATCTAATCCAATCTCTGAATAATACGGCCGTCTCCATTGCTTCTTCCTTCAATGAATGTCTATGATCTCCAATTTGTAATATTCCTTGGCTAAACGCGCTTTCTGAAGCAACAGATGATGCTTGAATAGTTAGAATATCCCGCGCCATTTTTGCTAAAATTGGAAACTGTGCTTGTTGATCCCTCCAAAATGGCAGTAGTTCATCGCTTCTAAAATAATCAACATCCTTGCAAGCATGAAGTAAATAAACATCAAGCTCGTTGAACCCTCCGCTGCTACTCGACTGCCTGCTAGAAAGCCTTTGATTAAGGCTGGAAAAACTTCCCAATCCGGTTGCAGGTCTTTTGGGAGCCTGCGTTGAACTTGATCCAGCTCCACTTGGAACACTTGGAACAACATTATCAGCTGCACTCCTATACCTTTCATAAATCCGTTGGCAATCTACAATTACCTGCGCACAAACTGTTTCTACACTTGGTGTTTCTTCATCAGTAATGCTCAAATTCCGATAAATTTCTCTAATGAGCATTTCCGTATTAAAACGTTTAAAACATGGATGTAATACAGATGCAATGTAATAAAGTGGTGGAATCGGAAAAAAATATTTTTTAAATTTTTCAATCATTGCTTCTACCGCAACGTCATAACCAGGCACTAATCTATAATCGTTAAGTAATTCTGCTATTCCAGCTATAAAATACAACATGGTAGTGATTGTAGGATAATATTGACCGGAAAATTCTTTAGTAGCATAAAAAAACTTTGCTAAAAATTGAAGAAGACGCTCAACATCTTGCCAATCTGTTTCTTCTAGGTGATACACGTCAGCTACTTTGCGATTAAAATAATTAGTAATAGGCACTCGTAAAGTGTAAGCAACAGTCAAAGATTCATATACAGTGTTCCACCTAGTTGAAACTTCCTTGGGAACTTTTCTAGGAGCTATACCTTCTTTCACGCACTCTACTTGAAAGTCCCTCCATCTATCCGGTTTTTTAGATTTAAAAATATAACTAATTGCGAGTTTAACCTTCATAATAGTAGGATCAAATAACTTAAGGCCATCTTTTACAACTAAATTATATATATGACATGCACATCTAACATGAAACAATTCTTCAAAAGGGGGATGCAATGCGGGTATTAACTTAGTAATAGCATAATCATTGTTAGTTGCATTATCAAGAGTTATACTTAAAATTTTATCACTAAGATAATACGCCTTACAAATATCCGAAACTTCTCCCTTAATAAAATTTCCCGTGTGTGGTTCATCGACAGCAGAATATGCTAAAATTCTTTTTTGCATTACCCAGTTAAGATCTATCCAATGACAAGTAACTGTTAAATACTCATACCCATTAACACCACGACCCAAATCAGAAGTAAGACAAACTCTACAATCAAAGTGATAAAATATATATCGTAAATATTGTCTATATTCATTTTTAAATTTTATAATATCAGTTCTAACCGTAGTTTTTGGAAAACCTTGAAAAGATGGATTATATACGGTTTGAATATAATGAATAAAACCTTGACAAGAAGCAAATGTAAAAGGTAAGCACTCTACCGCAATCATTTTTGCCATTTGTTCCCTATCTTTCTTTTTATCATAATGCAAAAGCCCCCCCGTCACTGGGTTAATTTCCTGTTGGATTCCACTACCTTGCGATTGAGCCATTCTATTCCCTGAACGAGGGCCACCCGCCCTTGCTTCCCATTTTTCCTTATGATGGTTTTCTAAGTGTGTTCTCAACTTTCCCGTCCCACTATTATGGCTGCCGGTTTTAAATTCCCAAACTTTTGCACAAATATTACATTTAGCTTTCTGAGCCACAATATCTTTAGTCGTAAATTTCCACACATCCGATCTTTCGGGTCGTGCATATCGTTCTCTACTAGGAGGCATAGGTGGTAATTCAGTTTCTTCATGTTGTTCACCTTGAAATTGACTAGTGGGTGTTTCATCTAAATTAGCCCCTTCGGTAAACTCTTCATATTGTGTCTCTAACATATCATTATCTAGTGGTGCACCAACATTTATATCATGCAAAAATTGCGAGTCATCTTCCTGAGTAAAATCATCTAGAAGAGAAGGAGCGCTAGAAGTACCAACTGGTCTTTTACCTAAAGCACGACTACGTCTATCATCCCCCCCTCGGTTAGAACCACGTGATCTACGACCGCTACCCGTACGCCCAGTAATTGCTCTCCACACTCCAGACATTTTTATAATTACTAAAATATGCTTCAAACAAATTACTAAAATATGCTACAAACAATAATATTGCACAAAAATAAAATAGATAATAAAAAGTAAGAGCGAGTTTACTTGATATCGTGAACTTAGAATGTAGAACTTAGGAAGTAAAAGTTGAAACTTGACCGGAACCGCACCGAACAATATTTCCACTTTACTCCAAATATTTTTTTAGTATGCAATTTAGCAAATAGCCTTTTGTAGATAATAAGAGAGATTGATAGAGATTTAGAGAGAATATTAGAGAAATTGTGAATAAATTGATGAAAAATGATGGTATTTATAGAAAAAAAATAGGTAGGGGGTATGGAGGCGCCCTAGGGGGTGGGGGGGCCAAAATAGCCGTTTTTGGCCGTTGGGGCAACGGCTGTGCGTGAAATAGCCGTTGCCCAACGGCTATTTTTCGCAAGCCCATCAGTCATCCGGTCCGGTTCCGGTCCATTTTGGTCCGGTTCGTCCGGTCCATTTTGGACGTGCCGGATCGAAACCGGGTCGAATTTTTTTTTTTTATATTTGGCCCGATTTGAGCCGGTCCGGACCGGTTTCCGGTCCGGTCCGGTTCGGCCCGGCTCAAACCGGGCTATTAGACAGCCTTAGGTTCGACCTAGCCCAGCCCAAGCCTCGTGGGCCTTGAAGTTGGACGGGCTAGGGCGAGGCGCGCCCGACATTTAGCTGGGCCATCAAATGATTAGCCAAATCCAGCTCTGCTAGAGGCCCAAACTTAAAAATTATTTTTTTATACTTCTTTTTTACTCTAAACTTTTAACTAAAAATACAAAAACATAATGTTTTACAAAAGTAATTAAGATTTAATTCAAAAATAAAGTATTCAACAATATATTTGTAATATTCTTTGATGTATTTGGAGAGGGTGTCTTTTTTGCTCATTGCTTGTATTAGGTGCTAGGGTTTATGATTTTGTTAAATATTTATTTATGTTTGATGTTTTTATTTTTAACTGAAAGGTTGTTAGCCCCTTCTTTTTTTTAAAAAAAAATAAGCAATAAGGTAAAAGATTTCAAATATATTTTTGAACGCAACCATGAATGGTCCATTATTCGCCAATGTTGTCCAGTAAAATTAAGTGATGTACCTATTTAATCATGCGTTCAAAGAGGAGAGTATTTTCTATAAAACTGCAAGAATAATTTATTAATACTATTTAGTTACTTCAGCATTCTATCACACCTTAGCTTTACTATTCGTAATCCACTGTGGAGCAACCAAGTAAATCCAATGTGCCTTAAGTAAATGTAAAATGTAATAAGGTTTTCTGCCTAACATCTTATAGTATTGCCCACCTGACCTAAAGAGGAAAAATATACAACAATAACAATGTAGAGCATGTAAACAAGTAAACCACAATTCTTACGAATTTGTTTATAAATAGACAAAATGTGAGCCGCAAATATATTACTCTAAGGTTCTAAATCCCAAGAAACTCAAAATAAGTTGGTGGTTCTGCTATAGAAAGAAGCTATATGCACTTTGTTGGAAGGAAAATAAAAAAGAACATCCAACCAACATAAATTTTAAGAATATTATAAAAATAATTTAAATTTATAAAAAAGATAGTGAGATAAAATTTGCAATAATTTCTCGAACTTGCACCTGGGTAACTAATTTCAAACATACATGAGTAAATTAGAAAAATACTTGTATGCATATTAAAAAATCCAATAAGAAAAAATCAAAGGGAAATAAATGGATTACAAACAAAAAAAGTTAAAACTCAGCAACACAAAGATATCACACTTTGAAATATGAACACCAAAGAAAGAAGATATTTAAATTTCAGCAGAACAACGAAATAGAATCGAATCGAGAAAGAGAGGGGAAAAGATACAGGACTAACTAAGAGAGAAGAAGATTAGTTCGTGGAGAATAATATGAGTTTCTTAAAAGTGAAATACACGCGTTCCTATTTTTATAGTACAATTCAGCTAACTGTTTGTACTACACTTACTACACTTTGCATTTATTTTACACTTATTACATTGTAACTATTGATCATTAGTGTTTGCAACGGATGCTTCGGTGTAACATGTCGACTATGATTACTTAAATATTTCATTGATGTCTGTGCGATAATTTATATTTTGCATGGGCACTTATACAACATATATGAAAGACTATATGTTCATCTCTCCCCCCCCCCCCCCCCCACTTAAGGATTATGGCAGATCACCAAAGCCCAAAACGAAATCTTTATTGTGTTTATTAATAAGTAAACATAATGTCTATAAGTATGGGTAGAAAACTTTGAATGGCTCGCCTGGTGACTATTACGTGCCGATCACAATAGATTTGTTTTAAAATTAAATCGCGATAAATATATGTCCTTTGTCTTATGTAGGTTGTGGAAGTAAAAACTTTTAACATGAATAATACGCCAATAAATAATAAAGTTATTAGGTTGGGACCATCATGTACTTGGCGACTTTTATTTAGCGTACTCCTGAACTTTATGAAGTCCTAATTACCCCTTGAAATTTATATTTCAATATCCTTAACCCCCCATGAAGTGCTACAAGGCACAAATAGTAGCTTCAAAATTCATTAGGCGCGTGAGAGTTGAATTACTCCCATATCAAATATTTTGCACAATTAGAAACATAAAAATAACTATTTTCCTAACTTTTAAATTTTTCTAGTGATTATTTGCTCCTCCCTATTTATTTTCTTCTTCTTCTTCTTCCATAAAAATCAGTTGCTAGTAAATCAAATTCTAACAACATAAATTAACATAAACACAACCTCAAAATTTCAATCACTATTATATCACCATCTCAAAATTCGAAACCTTAAAGTCCTTTGTGGCTTCAAAGTAGGAAATTATTTTTAAATTATCTGCATCATATTTTCATCAGTTTGTTAGGCTTTATAATTACTTTATTTATGTATTTAAGTTGAGTTTAGTCAAGAGAAAAAGAATTCCTTCACTGCATATTTCAGTATACACCTCTCCCTTTTCTTCTTCTTTTATTTTCCTACATTTCTTCTACTTAAAAATCAACAATTAGTATCAAGAGCAGTTTTTCTTGAGGAACATGTTAGTGAAGAGATGAACTCCAAAAATAATTTTTCAAAAATGGTACCTTATGTTTTCGATGGTAAAATTTATCAACTTTAGGTTGTTAGAGTAAAAAATTACTGGGATCCTTAGATCTTTGGGAAGCCTTGGAAGAGGATTACGAAATTTCTCTACTCCTAATAATGCCACTGTTACCCAAATCAAGAGCCACAAAGAAAAGTACATCAGGAAGTCTAAAGCGAAAGCAACTCTATTTGCTTCCGTTTCAATAATTATTTTTACGAGAATTACGTCTGTCGTTTCACCAAAAAAAATTTAAAATTATTTGAAGGAAGAATATGTTGGAGATGAAAGAATACGAGGTATGCAAGTTTTGAATTTAATAAAGAAATTCGAGTTACAAAAAATGAAAGAGTCCGAGACAATTAAAGAATATTCTGACAGATTGCTTGATATTGTTAACAAGGTAAGATTGTTATGCACCATTTAAAGATTCAAGAAATATTGAGAAAAATCTTGTAACGGTCCCAGAAAGATATGAAGCATGTATAATTACCTTGGAAAACACAAAAAATCTGTCCAAAATTACATTGGCAGAATTGTTAAGTACTTTGCAGGCACAAGAACAGAGGATACTTATTAGGCAAGATAGTATGGTGGAAGAAGCCTTGGTAGGCATCTACAAGACTCAAAGCAAGGGTAATAACTAAAAATAAATAAATAAATTCCTACCTTTCAACATTGTGGTAAAAAAGTCACCCTCCATTCAAATATTGGAACATGCCAGATGCAAAGTGCAAGATCTGCAACCAGTTGGTCATAAAGCTGTGATTTACAAAAGCAAACCTCAAAAGAATGAAGTAGATGCTCAAGTCGCCAATGAAGACGAAGAAGACCACTTGTTCTGGGAAACATGTCTTTCAAACAAGAGATTTTTTCTAAATCTTCGCTAATTGATAGTGGTTTGTGCAAATCACATGACATATGATAAAGATCTTTTCAAACAATTCAATTATATTGAAAGCAACCAAATCAAAATAGAAAATGATGGTTATATTCTTGCAAAAGGAAAAAGGAATAGTTTCCATCAAAACAAGTTCAGCTACTAAGATAAATTCAGATGTTCACTATATACCTAATATTGCTCAGAACTTGTTAAGTATTTGTCAGTTGGTTGAAAAAGAATTCAGTGTGTCCTTTGAAGATAAATTTTGTTTTTTTTCAATGATGCTGTTGGAAACGAAATTTTAAAAATTAAGATGAGTAAAAACTTCTCATTTGATTCAACAAAAGATGAACAATGGAGCCAAGACAAGCTACAAAGTGCATGTTCATAAGTTTTAAAAGATAATGTTCTAGTAGAACAAACAAATGATTCAAGCCAAAAATAGTTCAAAGATGATTCTCCAACTGAGGACATAAGTGAGCCTACAAGGTATGTAAAAGCTATTAATGTTCCAAAAAAAGAAAAAAATAATAGAGAAGTTGTCAACATATCATAAAAATAAACATTAGAAGCAAGTTGGCAAGCCTCGAGATAAAGTGCAAATGAAACAGGAAAAAGAGCAAGAATGTTTTGTTGAAAGTCAAGAGTTGCAACAACTTGAAGATCAAGTGACTCAAGCTTCCAACAAGACTAAAGATGAATTGGCAGATTTATTCACTAAGTCAATTCAAGTCAAGACCAAAGAATTTGTATTTCCTGATCTAAGGAGGAGTATCGAAAGTATATATCAGGAATTTGCAGCAGTAAAAGACAATAACATTATCTCTAAAAAACTGCAGAAAGTCGGTTTATCAGTAGCTAAAGATCATGATTTCTTTTGTTATCTGTTAAAGTCCTTTGTGGTTTCAAAGTAGGAGTTTATTTTCTAAATTATCTGTAGCACATTTTCAGAAGTTTGTTAGGCTTTATAGTTACTTTATTTATGTGCTTAAGTTGAGTTTAATCAAGAGAAAGGGAATTTCTTCACTGCATATTTCAGTATACACTTCTCCTTTTTCTTCTTCTTTTATTTCCCTGCATTTCTTCTACTTAAAAACTAACAAAAGTAATCTATGGTAGAGCAATGCATTTTATTAAATAGTTGTAATTCGTACTGTGCAATTAATTTGGTTACGAAGCACAAAAATAATATTGTATATTCCAAGTGCATTTTTCGTCTAAAATTTTGGTCACTTAACTAAAGTTACTGCATACATAATATTTGGTGGTACCACACATATAACATGTAAATTTTTTGACTCTGTAGGCAATTTATATCGCGTAAAATAAAAACTAGCCAGCAGTTGAAAACTTTTAAAAAAGTAGCCATATTTAAGAAACACATAAAAATTCAGAAAAATTTATTGGGATTTTGAAAATTTAAAAGGATTTTTACACTCTATACCCATAAAATTTAAAGTATTTATAAGTCATACCCATTACAAATTATACTACTCATAAAACTAAAAGTATTTACCCAACCTATCCATTTATTATTGTATACCTTTGTTATGCCTTATAGGTGTATACATTTAAAGTATACTACATAAATTATGGTATACAAGTTTGGAGGGACATTTATTACTGTATACCTTTGTTATGCCTTATAGGTATATACCTTTATGGTATACTGCATAAACTATGGTACACAAGCCTGGGTGGGTAGAGTGGGTAAATAATTTAGTGGGTAAGTCGGGTAATATTTGAAAGTAGTGGATAATGGCTGTAATTATTTTAGGTTTTATGGGTATTTTTGTAAGTGTCCCAAATTTAAATTGCAATAAATTTTACTTGGACTTTGAAAATTGGGGAATTTTCAAAAGTAGGCAGCCCACTACCCAAAATTACAAATAGGAGGCTATATTTTTTTTCATGCATAGCACTCATCCCTAAAATTACAAATTTTAGCACTCATTCATAAAAAAACACCCTAGCTACCAAAATTTCTCCTCCCCACCCACAAAGCCACATGCAAAAACACCTTCCCCACCAGTGGTGTCATTACTTTTTTGTATTTTACTGAATTTATGTTGTTTATTGCGTCAAATCATTGCTTTGGACAAGTTTATACACACAAATCTCCCTCTAAAAATTAAATTATACATGAATATACATATATAAATACGTAGCAATGAGATAAATACAAAAATATACACAAAAAAAGCAAAAAATCATATAAACATTCTTAATATACAGATTTATTCATTCGCATATACACACTTATACAAATTTATACAATTTTATACACATGTATAAATTTGTATAAAATTGTATAGACTTGCGGCAGACTGCTATTTCGGGAAAAGGGTGACAGCTCGGGTAAGATTCGGAAATATGAGTCATTTTGATAATTTTCGTCTTTTGCTTGTCTTTTAATGTAATTATCCCTTGAAAATTTTAGTTCGAAAGTCCCCGAAAAATTTATTAGGACTTCAAATATGAAGTTTCAATAAAATTTCCTATAATTTTGAACTAAACCCTAGCAAATCTTGTTGGGGTTTAGTTAAAAAATTTAGAGTATTTTCGGCTAGTCTTAAAAAAATATGTATTTTAAAATATGACTACTTTTCTAAAAGTTTGCAGTTGGATGTTCCTACTGAGCAATTCAAACATTGGCTAGTCAACAAATTTACGCCGTACACACAATGTTTAGCGTCACACAGTTAAACAATAAACCTCAAAATTGATAAGGATTAGAGTATTAGACAGATCATAGTTATTTATATTTATATATATATATATATATATATATATATATATTGAACAATAAATTTAAACTTAAAATCGAATGTTGCATAAATCAAATAACATACACTTTATCAATTAATTTTCGTAAAATTTGGACATTCTAAACTTAACTAATACTTAACAACGATGAATTTGCGTAGTCTAGTGTAAACACTTAATGAAGCAATTAACATAATTTATACTTGAATATTCATAGGATCATACTAAGTACGTTGTTGTTGTCGTCATTGTTTTTGTTGCTGCTAAACAACAAACAAAAAAAATGTTAAAAGAACCAAAGAAAAAGAAAAAGAAAAATGCTTGTGGCTAAACTTTTATAACCCTAAAATGAGAGAAAAAATAAAAAATACTTTCTTCAACTGATCAATTCATTTTTTCACCCAAAAAAAAACAAAAAAAAAAACAAAAAAAAAAAAAAACAAAAAACAAAACTTAAGGGTAAAATTAAACGGTGGAGATGTAATCTTCAAAACAAGGGGAGCAAAAGCCCTAACTATAAATACATAGCATTCTCGCCACTGTCTGCTCTTTCTTTGTAAACTTGCACAAGAGCAGCCCTTACCATTTCAAAGGCATTTTCTTAGCTTTCCAAATCTTCCTAAGTAACTATCTCTCTTTTCACCTTTCTTTATATTTATTTATCTGAAAATCTATTGTTCTTGATTTTTTGTCTTAACTTTTTTTGTTGTGTAAATTTGTATAGAGAAGAAAAATGAAGGTTATTGCTGCATACTTGTTGGCTGTATTGGGTGGAAACACTTGCCCTAAAGAGGCTGATTTGAAGAAAATCCTTGCTTCTGGTATTGTCTTTTTACACCCTTACTCTTTTTATTTTTGAAAAATATTGAATCTTGGTGAATAAATAGGGTCATTTTTTTTTTACTTTTATTTGTTCATAGTTCTTTTTTTTTTTGGTCTTTTTGAGTGATTTAATGCAACCCCATTTCATTTTATTATCAATGTAATAGATATATTTGTTGATGTATGCAAATGGAATAAGTCAATGGTTTAACACCAAGTTCAAAATACAAATGATTATTACCATAAATTGTTTGTTTATGGGGTTTTCTGTTCATTTCTGGCTGTGTTCATTTGTGCTGAGGGTCTATCGAGGTAGGTGTAAGGTCTTCATACACCTCACCCTCCCTAGACCCCACTTGTGGGGTTATATTGGGTACATTGTTGTTGTTCTGGTTGTGTTTGGCTTATTATTGTATTGGATCTGTGTAGTTATCCACACATGTTTACTTGTATGCAATTGATGTATGTATCAGCCTGTTTAAATGCATTTACATGTATAATAGGGTAATACGTTTATTGTATTTTTGAACCTTTTCGGCTTGCAAAAGGATTCAGATTGTTTACCTGTGTGATTAGTTGCTTCTGGTGACCTTTAAAATAAAGAGAATAATTGAGCTATCAAGTAGTTTTATGTCGTTATTAAAGCCATAGCAATGAAACACCTTGCTGAATTGGTAATGCAAGTGGCTACAGAAGGCAGCCATTTCATATGGTCTGAAGACATCTTACACACACTCATTTGTATTGCTATGCATTTTAACTAGCTAAAATTTATCAGTTGATGCTACTGAACAAAAATGTCAACATGTTATCTTGTCCTTGATTACTGTACAAAGTCTTGTTTATCAAATGATGCTGGACTTTGTTTTCTATTCTAATGTTTGAAATTCTTGTCTGGTGCAGTTGGAGCTGAGGCTGATGATGACAGAATTGATCTCCTCTTGTCTCAAGTCGAGGGCAAGGACATCACCGAGTTGATTGCTGCTGGCAGAGAAAAGTTGGCTTCAGTACCATCTGGTGGCGGTGCTGTCGCAGTTGCTGCACCTTCTGGTGGCGGTGCTGCAGCAGCTCCAGCTGCTGAGGAGAAGAAAGAGGAAAAGAAGGTTGAAGAGAAAGAGGAATCCGATGATGTAAGATACTCTCTCAATCGAGGAGCCTTGGCTTCCTCCTGGACAATGTTTCTTGCTTAGTTTCTTGTATATCTGCTAACATGGTTTTCTGGTTTCAATATTGCAGGACATGGGCTTCAGTCTCTTCGATTAGAGGAATGCAAAATTGGCATCTGAATGAAATGTCTAGTCCCTGAGTTTCCCTTGAGTTTATTTTAGGAGTTTTTTGTCAACTTATGAATTTTTGTTTTTAGCTTTTAGCAGAACCTAAATTTTGCTTGGTTAAAATCCCAAGACATTCGAAATTATAATATTTCAAGGATTTGGTTTGCATCGTTTTGCCTGATTTTCTTGTCCATTTTTGGTCATAGAAAGTTGCAATCCTAAATTTAGATTAGTTGACGACAAGTGTCTTTGCTAGGTTGTTGATTTTGGAAGTGCAAAACACTAGGTGAGATGCCACTAGTAGTTACCACCTTCGGATTAGTTGAATCTGAGCTTTCTGCATATCGGCAAGTTAAACGACTGGGGAATCATCCTTAAGCTGTGTGCGTATTTGAAGGATTGTAGGCAAATATTAGTTCTGCATTGGTATATTTGGAGAAATTGAGTTTTGTGTACCGACACTACAAAATGAATTTTCCATTATGTTAGGTTAATTTACAAAATGCAACTCCCAATTTGTCATCCATAACACGTTATAGGCTTCAAATGATAACATAGAAGAACTAGTCAAATTAAAGACAGAGAAATACCTTACTATAACTAGTCAAATTACAGAGCGAACTTCTTTCTCACTGTTGAGTGAAAACAAATTCAAATGGAAACAATTCATTTAACTTCAAGAAGTTCAGACTGCATTAAAAACAGAAGGAACACGTGTAAAGAAAATTTGATTACATGGTTCGGCAGGCTTTTTAAAATAACGAAGTTAAGATTTATTAAAAAGTTGCATGGCTACAACGCAAACATATCTATCTCTGACTATGACCCATCAAAAGGGTTAACAATTCGATGTAAATTGTAGTACTCAAGTTCACAAGGTTAATTAACGGAATGAGGAGGGTGTGGTTTTGATTAAATCCCATCACTAGTACAATGGGTGAGACTCTGCAACACAGTTGAGAGAAAAACTACAATTGATGCAATCTTCATTTGTACTGCAAACCTAGTGATCAGCTCCATAAATAATCACCCACATCCTCAACAAAAACATTGATACAAAAAGCTCCGCTTTGTCCCAGTAACGAATCTGGACTCGAAATTGCTGACTCAGTAAAATTGGTAGTCCCTGCCAAGGTGAGCTAAATACCAGATTAGCTGATATTTCCCAGGCGATAATATCCTTTTAACTTGAAGTTCTACTTCCCAGAGGCCCAATTAGATGAATCCAGGAATAATAGTAGGACTAACTCAAGGAGAAGAAAAAAATCTCAAGAGGAAACTAGATTGCATAATAGATTTGAGAAAAATACCAGAAGTCATAAATTATACAAAATACAGGTCAGATCTGGTCCAGCGAGGATTGCCAATAGTTTGCAGCATAGTTGTAATCCCTCCAATGGTCCAGAATAAGTAGTTGTAAAACATCCAATCCGTGGAGCACAGCCGCTACAAGAACCCATTTAAGACTTCGGAACTGTCACATTCAGTATTTTTACATCTTGCTGTGGCTTGTCATTTTTGTCGGTCTTCACCTTCTCTATTAACTGTCATAATGTGAAAGGAAAAGAAATCCCGAATGAGCTCCCAAGAAGTAGCCAGACATTAAGCTAGCGTTTGGACAAAGATTTGGTTGAAACTTGATAAAATGAGTTTTTGAAGTTGATTTAAAAAATAATTTTCGGAACTTGGAGCTGTGTGTTTGGACATACATTAAACTTGTAAAAAAGTTGAAATTCTGTGAGTCGGAAAAAGTTAGAAATGGTATAAACATACAATTTTTCAAAATATTTTTTCAAAAAATGCCACCAAATTTATGGTAAAATAACTAGGCAGCTCTGACTCCGGTCTATTCATTCAGTAATCAATCCATAGCAGAGGCCAGAGAGGGGAGGGGGAAAATTTAGAAGCTGATACCTGTACAACATCCATTCCTTTGACAACTCTGCCAAAAACTGTGTGCTTATTGTCCAACCATGGAGTGGCAACAGTTGTTATGAAGAATTGAGATCCATTAGTGTTTGGCCCAGCATTAGCCATCGAGAGAGTGAAAGGTCTATCATGTCGCAGGCTGCACAGACCAACACAATTGTTCAGATGAAGTAACTTACTCATTGAAGCATAAACAAGAAATGTGTTTTCAGCTATATGAAGGAAATTAAGTTAAAATTCAGATGCCATGATGTTGTGCCGGCTCTTATTTCAGGCAATAACTAAGCCATCAAATCCTGAAAGAAATCTTTTCTCACGAAATCAACAGACTAAAGAAGCAAAAAGAATCTCCAGAGTCCAGCATGAAGAAACTACCAAATGTAAAATATTTTGCTTTGCTCCAAAGTACACTAGCAGGCTCCATGAATGGAATACAAGCTTCTCATTAGACTTTTCACCCGCTTTCATAAGCATAACCATTAGAACTGTGTGTGAAAATTAAAAGCACAGAAGCGCAAAAGATCCTTTTCACTGGTGGGGAGGAAGGGATTGTCAGGTCTTCTTCTATAATTAAATTCATGAAATCTCCACCGCTGTTTTCATGAAGTATAGCAATAGTATGCAACTTGCAGCTGAAAATGTCAAAATTCAGATACTGAAGAAATCACTGCCAACCGTATATTAAGGAAAGCAAAAGAGACTTCATTTCTGGCCACTCATGATCCTTGTTTCTAAAATATGTATTCGCAATCTTCTATTGCATATTGTGTGCTGCAAAAGCTGCAGCAATTGAAAGAACTAGGACAAAAAAGTTACACCGTACTATAACTATAGATCCCTTATTCCATCGACTGAATACTCCCTCTATTCTACCATTTGACCGGGTTGTTAGGTTTCACATTGATCTGCAGATCACTTAACATCAGACTGATGTTCAAAGCAATAACATTGGTTTACCAAACCTAATATACATTTTACAAACTAAATGGAAATCTTTTATTATGGGCCTATAGACTTCATGTTCTCACAGCCACCATGTTCATTATGCCAAACAGCTGCATAAGAACAGAAGCAAAAGCATGGCCCCTCACATGACATATCAAGAAAGGAGGGAGTCGAGGAAATGAGATCAGAACCACAATTAAATCATGCATAAGTTTGTCTACTCAAGTAGTTATGCATAAGTGCTTGCAAATACAGAACATACCTTTTATGGAACTCATCTTCAAACTCCCTTCCCCAAATAGATTGGCCACCAGTGCCATCTCCTAATGGATCTCCTGTCTGAACCATAAAGCCTCTGATGACCCGATGAAAGATCAAATTATCATAGTATCCATTCTTGCAGTGTGTTGTAAAGTTCTCCACCGTTTTAGGACACTCTTCAGGGTATAGTTTCATATGAATGTCACCCATACTGGTATGCATGACCTAGGTTAGAGTAAAAGAAAGAAAAAATCAGACAATATCTCTTCATTGTTTAGGATAAATTACAAAACAAAAAGGAAGGGCCTCTAAGCAAATATATTATCTTTTTAGGTAAACACAAATAACGGAGAGAAAATAACTGTTCTTCAGCTAGGAAAGGCTGCCCAATAGCACAAACAGCTTTGCCCATTTAATTTCCAGTTCATGAAGACCGTTCTCAGAGTAGCAGATTCATAACACGCTATCCTCTCAACTCATTCTTTAATTGATCAGGAATTAGAAAACAGTAAGTAGAAAAAAGTCTATTATTCACAATTCATTCACTTGGTTTATATGGATCACAAGAAGAAATCTTATCGTAAACAGTTCTGCAGTCAATAGCAATCATCTTAGCTCAAACAGAGTTCCGGTCCCCCATGAACTCATGGAAAATGATATCCAACTTAAACCTATCTGGATTTTTCATTCTATCTGATCTATAGCAAATAAAACCATAACTCACCACATTATCTGGAAGGGATGTCGTGACAGACTTCCCAATGTCAGAAACAGCTAAAAGTTCATCAGGATGTGGCTTTTCATTAAAGACATCTCTTCCCTTGGTAGGATCATCAGGCTCCTCAGGTTCTCTCTGACTATTATAGAAAAAAAAACACATATGAGTTGTTGTTAAGCATAATATTGAAATACAAACAAAAACAATCTGGTTTCATAGCAGATAAGATGACAAGATGGCTGAGTTTTATGTGTATGGAGCATGAAGTTAACCATCCAAGTTCAAAGAGCGCAGCAGACAACTGAACTTTCCAACTTTCCCATGGCTTGAGATAGTTCACATTTCAAATAACCTTGAAGCCTAAAACTAGTAGAAGAATCAATATTTAAGAATCTATCAGAACAAATCATACTGTATGTGAAACTTACAGAGATATCCAACATAAAATATACTCACTAGTTTAGATAACACTGTCAAGATGTTTCCTTAAGAATGCCATTAAAGTCTAGACTGAACAGGTTATTGCAGTGGAGAAGGTCCACAATCGACAGAAGATTGAAATGCAACAAAGTTCAAGATAGGTTTCTACACACACTCTCTACTATATATGATACCTGAACAAATAGATTCTGTGTTTCTTGAAAGCACAGCAAAGTAGAGTTGGATCTATAAGGGGCTCCTTGCTTTCGTTGGCATTTGCTGCCGCAGCAGGAATTTTCCTTACTTTTTTACTACTTCTATCACCTTGATACAAGGCAATTCTCAAAAACCTATCATTGCTCTCCACCTTCCCCAGGATTCGGGAAACCCTGTTGGTATGAAGATTTACAACCTGACAGTACAAAGAAAAATTAACCCAACATCAGAAAGAACTTCGAAGAAGCATAAAGCTTATCATAACTCGGGCAAGGCACAAGTAACAAGAAGAGCAGTATAATTGCATACTCGACAGTCTAATGTACATTTTCTTACTTTAATTCCTAGCAGGGTTGTGTATATAATGAAGTTGGAACTTTCATCAAAAACAGCATTAGGTTGTGGTACATGTTCTGTTTTCTCAATCTCTTTTTCCACAGCCATTCTTCGCCCAAAATCAATAGCTTCGAGCCGGTATAGAGGAACGTCACTCCTCTGGAGATCTTGCGCCACCTAAAACATGGATTTATTTTTAAAAAAAGAGAGCAGAAGTCAAATAAACATATTGGTACAGACATAAGTATTAGATTATTTAAAAGGACTAATCTCTTACCTCCAGAGATTCATCATACACACGTCGCAGTTTACCTGTCCTGAACCAAAATATACGAATCCTACGATCTGGTGAAGTTATAGAAAACTGTTTACCATCAGGACTTACCTGAAATAAAGAAGAGAAATTGAAAGAGTTTTACAACACTCCATCTACGGATAGGTGAGACTGAGAAATTTGAAACTGTTTAGCTAAATTGAAATGTAATTGTAGAAGAAACTTTTTCAATTCATGTAATGAGGTCTGAAGTTCACATAATTTCCAGGCTTCCAGCAAAAGGTTTTCCTTGTAATACCTCTATAGAAGAAACAACAGTTTTGCATTTCACAATTTCAAAGAGATTGGTGTCACTCTTCAATCTAAAATTCACCCTGCAGGCATAAAATTAGAAGATAATATGAGAATTGACTATTACATTTAGGAGGAGGAGACAAACTCTTAATTATGACAAAGAAACTGAGTGTAGCTATATACTTATTGAATAATCACTGCATATCTTCTTCGGTAGTACTAAATAACACATAAATTGTTTATTTTATACTACTCTCTCAGGGGCGGGTCTAGAGTGCTAATTACGGGTTCGGCAGAACCCAAAGACTAATAAGTGTTATGTTTCAGAAACCATAAACTGAAAATCCTGGATCCGCCTCTAACTCTATGGGAGTGAATGAACACTAAAACCACAATGCAAACTATGTGGGTGCGGAAATGAGTTAATAATGAAGATCATATAGGATCTACTTTACATGCTCCATGTTTAAAGTTTCTAGTCAACGCTCTCTCCTTCACCCCAACCCCCCTAAAACAAAAAGATGCATTTTGGAAAGAAAAAAAAACGAGTTCTTGGATACTGAACATAGTGATGTAATATCATTTCTTCAAATGGATCTTTCTAAAACTCAGTTTGTGGCACTCGAGCTCCCTGAGGTCAATCCAATCTATTGTCCCCTACCAAGGACCGGATATAAGGTAAATTACTTTGAAAACTTGAACACCTACACGTTCTCTGGGAACTGAAGAGTGGCAGGATTCCAGTACTCAATGATCCCTTTGTCATCTGCGGATATCACAGTATCGAAGACAGGATTGTACTTCATGACTTTGATGGGGCACAAGTGTATCTGATAACAAGGAGAAAACAATAATAATTGATTCAACTGAGTGCTGGTATAACCTTTATATTAACATGACAAAGAAACACACAAAAATCTGCACGAAAGGCATATGAACTTTACTTTTGAGGTAAGTTTAAAGGAAATACCTCTTTAGATATAAGATGTTCATTTGTACCAGCTTTTGCATCGTATATATGCACAACTGAGGAGTTACGATCGCTAACAGCAAGCTTTGCTTTGACATCCCCTACTTTATATACCCATTCAACACATCCAGGTATGAATGGAAGACGTATCATGGACATCATGTCGAAATTCACTACGTCATATATTTTCACAGACTTATCACTTGAGATTGTACAACAAAGCATACCATCAGAGCTAACCTGCAATAGAATTTACGTAAAGTTGGGTATTGCTCTGATCAATTATGCTGACAATAAACCTGAGAATACTATACTGCTGCCTGCGAAACTATGGCTACTTACTGCAAGGCCTTCAATTGGTCCTAGATGAGATCTGAAATGTTTTGCGAACTCGATACCAATAGACTTTTTCTTCCAAAATTTCAGGTGGCCTGGACAAAAAAGAAGAGAATATTTGGTAAAATATGCAAACATCAAGAAATAAATTATATGTGTCCCGCCTTACCATCAGAACTCCCACTAATGAAAAAATCTGCTGTCGATACAGCAACATGAGTGACCACATCCCGGTGCATGTAACTTTTCTCATACCTGCATTGCATATTACATGCTTTAGTAATCTAATCTGACATAATCATGTAAAATGAGAAAAAGAAGAGATGCAACTTTTCTTTATTTGGTAATGAACAAGCTACAGGAGGGCTCCGTAGCTGTCACATCTCAACCATGACAAATGTTTTTTAGTCTACTGGGTGTGGAAGGGACCATGCCAAGAACAACAAAAGAGTTCCTTATGAGCTGAAATGAAAGAGCTTTGAACGAGAATGTAAAGAAGGCCCGGTACGCTATCTCCTCTTGCATTTGGTGGTGTATGTGGAAAGAGAGAAACATAAGGTGTTTTGAAGATGAACAGGACTCTAATTTGAAAGTGAAATCAGATTGTATAATTTTTTTTAAAAAAAATATGGTGCAGTTTAGAATGTGCAAATGAAGCTGAAACACTCTTTGTATTCACATAAACTTTTGTATAGGCTGCCAAGTTACTTCTTTTGTTTTCACTGCTTATTTTTGGATGTACCCACAACACTTTCTTAGTGTTATTTTTGGACCTCAAAAAAATTAAATAAAATGGTGGAATAGATGAGGCTGAATCTATTCTAGAAGTGATGGAATTCCTACAGGTTAAAGAGACAGACTTTTCCTAAGTTATTTTGTGATGCACATGAACAATATTTTTTCTTTTTTAGTAAGGGATGCACAAGTAAAATTTTGACAACACTTTCTTAGTACTAATCACTTATAAAAGACCTTCTGGCCCGCCTTCATCATTTGTAGGTGTTTTTGGTTTACTTCTTGTATACGGCCACCTTTCTGGACCACCTTTTTCATTAACACGATTATTTACCTTATCAAAAGAAAAAAAAAAGACCTTACCTTCCAAGCTTCTACCAAAAAAGAAAAAGATACAATGAAAATGAATTTCGCTGCAATGTGTCTATGACTATGTGAAAAGGATTTTTTTAAAGGCTCCAAGGAATAATTTTCAGCCTGATTTAGACTTTATAAAATCGTCGGAGCAAGCACATCATTTTTGTTCACCATGACTGAAGGCGGCACGGGAAGGTCCAAGTCAAGCGATCACAGTGCCAAACGGATCAACACAAGAATCAAGGCTGTAATGTAAGCTTTAGTGGTAAAGACCGTGGATGAAGGCTTGAAGGTGAAATGAAAATTCAAGACTTGCTACCTTCATCCAAGCCGACACCATAGATGGCCTCGAAGTAGAGATGGCATTGGAGCCAATGCGGCAGTGCTGGACTTAGAGTGACATGGGTCTCAGCATTATACGCAAACATTTAACTTGAAAAACTAGGAGCTATCTTATCATTGATGAATTCGGTTAATTACCATCAATTGCCATTCCGGTTGAGGAGTCACTATGGTAATTCATCTATCCTTTAGTTGATAATTTGGGTTTATGTTTTGATTTCCGTCTGAGGTCTTAGTTTTCAATTACCCATGGTTTCTCGTTGAGCGTAAAGTTAATGGTTACATATTCCATTGATACTTTCTCATATTTAACTTTTTTGGGATTTCATTTGAGGTTCAAGGTTTAGATACTTGGGTAGTTGGGTTGCTCGTGAATCCACTTTTTTGTTAATTTCTCTCACTTTGGTGTTTACAACCTATCTTTTGTTGCTTGATCTTCGTATTCCAATCTCTATCCTAGTCTTTGGTGCTACCAGATTTGCTATCATTTGATGACACTTCAATTTCCAAAAGAGAACAGGTGGGAAAAGGGTAACTATATATAATGATATCATTACAGTACTGATCTCTCTAAACAACAGTATGGAATAGGAAAATAAAACAAGATAAGAACACATTGCTTATCCCAGCTATAAGCAAGAAAATTTGCTTCCATATGCTCATGAAAACTTTATAGACTTGATTAGTCAAATTAGAATAATACCCATATTAAGCAGTTTACAGAAGTCCTAAGACTTCAATAGTACCAACTGTAAAACATTAGAAGCCGAAAACTCCCAACAGAACGGCCACTGCATCTCAAGTGTCCAGAATATTAACCACCCAGAACACTTGAGAGTTTTTTTTGGTTGGCCACATAAGAAAAAATAATCGACATAAATTCTGCATGACTAATATACACAAATGTCTGCACCAAAAAGTAAACAGGGAAACATGCCACTCCTTAGTTGAATGAAGTTTATTTCTATCCTCTCAAAAGCTCTCCTATTTATTTTCCTCCAAACGACCCACATAAGTGCAAGTGGTGCAAATTTCCATGCCTTATTATGGCTATCACTAGTATTTTGATGTCATTACTCTTTTTTACTTTGGTATTTACCTTTTATTCTTGTATTGACAGTATTAAACACTGTGAATACAGACATAACTCATGTGGAACTCAATTAATAACTTAACCACCCAGAAATTTGGAGTAGTTTGGTAAAATCTCTGAGGCGTGTTGTCTGTGGCAAGGTTCGAACATGTCACGTGCCTACCTCACTCATCATTAGCAATGCAGTGTGTATGATTGACAGTATTAAACTCCGTCGCTTAAACCCTAAGTAGTACTTACAAGTTGGCAGAAGGAAGGGAATCTCTGAGGTACATTCCACCCTCCCCAGATCCCACTTGTGAGATCACAGCAGGTATGTTGTTGTTATACCAAACTAGTAAAGAAATAATGTCACATATATCGGAACAGAGAGAAGTTCACTGTTTGGTTTTCCACATACAACATTGCTTAAACTCCAATGCTAATACAAACATAATTTATGTGAAACTCTATGTATAACTTCAAGTAGGATAAAATGTGAAATAAGAACACGTATATTAGATATTGAAACATAAACCCTAAACCCCTTAAAACAAATAGGGGTCAACAGATGTAACCTAGTCGTCAATAAAGTGGGAGGAGAACCATGAGGTCATAGGTTCAAATCTTAGCGGAGGCAAAAAGACACTGTGTGATTTCTTTCCACCCGCCTAAGTTTCAGTGGACAAAGTAACAGGGTACCTGTGTTGTTGAGAGTTATAGCCTATAGGTAGTCAATGCAATTAGTCAAAAAGCGCATAAGCTGACCCGGACACCACAATTATAAAAATGCTACTTCACTAATACGACATTTGGTTATAAGTAAAGCAATGCAGTGTGAACACTTGGTTGACAATATTAAACACTGTAAATAGAGACATAACTCATGTAGAACTCAATTAATAATTAAACGACCCAGAAATTTGGTAAATCTGTGAGGCGTTTTGTCAGTGGCAAGGTTCGAACATGTCACGTGCCTACCTCACTCATCATAAGCAATGCAGTGTGTATGATTGACAGTATTAAACTCCGTTGCTTAAACCCTAAGCAGTACTTACAAGTTGGCAGAAGGAAGGGAATCGAGATAAGCTTGTTCAAATTGGAGAGGCCGCTTCTTACGAGCACTTGGAGCTGGACCCGGTCCAATTACTGCCTCCTCATCTGTTTCCTCCACTGCCGCCGCCGCAGCAGCTGGCGGAGGGTTCCCGTTCTCATTCTGAGCTACTGCTGCTTCTTCCATCTACTATTAGGGTTTGATAAAAATGGGTAAGAGAGAGGGAAGGAAATTTCGTGTTAGTTTTGAAAAGTGGTGAGCTTATAGAAGTGAGTCCCCGCCGATTTGACTCACAACTCCGGTTCTTGTTAACCGACTCGAACCTATTGGGTTAACATTTCAGATCCCTTTTTGGAGTGATTTTGATGAATAGTTACTTTTTAAATCATTTATTTAATTAAAGACAAGCAGTCAATTATTACAAAAATTAGCAATATTTTAAAAATACATAACTTTTTGATGACTAGTCATATAAAAAAATTCGAAGAATTTGAACTAAATTTCAAAAAGAAAAATTGAAATTTTCCTAGGATTTTTAAACTAATTTTTTTTTTTGGAACTTTGGACATAACTCCAGAAAATTTTCCTGGAACATTATATTTAGGGTTTTTTACATATATATACAAATATACACCTCTAATTACATAAAAATAGCAACATTTTACAAATTACAACACCTATCAATATTTTTTGTAGCAAATACCAAGGTATAAATAATTTTCTTACATTTCAAAGCCATAACTATCACAAACACAGTCAAGGGACCATCAGAGAAAAAGGAAAAAGTCAAAAAATCAAAACTAATTGTGAAAACCTAGCCACCGCACACGGCGGATTCCGACATCTCACTACGTTTCCCTCCATCGCACACGGTGGATTCAGCTCTTCTACAAACATCCTTATCCACGTCGTTGATTTCTATTCTAGAATCAAACTGTATCGCCAGATTCTCGCCGATTCTAGAAGCGATTTTAGATCCCAGACATTGCGGCACCTAAGCATTTTGTTCAATTTCTCTTTACATTCGGTTCAATTTGTCTTTACACTGCTCTGCGAATTCTTGTTTAGCTGATGTACTGTATCGGTGTTGGTGGTTGTTACTTTTGCTATGATTTTCCGGCATGAGACCAGTAGCCGGAGGAGGTGCTGGTGGTTTTCGATTTCCATTTTCCGGCGTCGTATTGAGGGGTTTAGGTGTCGCCGGCCTTTGGTACTCCAAGGAAATGGGTTATCGATCTAGATTTCAATGGATGTCCCTTTTGAAACAGACTTTATCTAGCTGTTAAAAATTCTACTCAAATAGATAACTAGCTGTTGAAAATTAAGCTAGATGCATTGTAGCTGTTGAAAAGTCTATGCACACATTGTAGTTGTTTGTAGTCTGGGTTTACCATTTGAGAATTCTAAGCAAATATAGCGTCAATTTTCATTTTTTTTTCCACTGAAACGTTGTTGAGACAGCTTGAACACTGCTGAAACTGTCTTGAAACAGCGCTGAAAGAGTTTGAAAAAAGCAGAAACGGTGCAAAATAACTTGAAACGGTGCTGAAATAATCTGAAATAGTGCTGATACAGTCTAGAAACAACTAGATATAGTCTATAAATAGTTAGCTGAAACAAATTGATACAGTGCTGAACACAACCTGAAACGGTGTAGAAATAGTTTGATACGGTGCAGAAACAATTTGATACGGTGCAGAACAGTGCAGATACGGTGCAGAAACAGTTAGATACGGTGCTGCAGAAACAGTTGAAACGGTGCAGAAACAGTTAGAAACAGTTGAAACGGTGCAGAAACAGTTAGATACGGTGCTGCAGAAACAGTTGAAACGATGCAGAAACAGTTAGAAACAGTTGAAACGGTGCAGAAACAGTTAGATACGGTGCTGCAGAAACAGTTGAAACGGTGCAGAAACAGTTAGATACGGTGCTGCAGAAACAGTTGAAACGGTGCAGAAACAGTTGGATACGGTTTCTGAAACGGTGCAGAAACAGTTGAAACGGTGCTGAAACAGTTAGATACGGTGCTGCAGAAACAGTTGAAACGGTGCAGAAACAGTTAGATACGGTGCTGCAGAAACAGTTGAAACGGTGCAGAAACAGTTGAGATACGGTGAGATACAACGAGATACATCGAGGATGGGATGATGAAAAGTAAAATTGGGGGAAATGATATGAATAAAAGTGAAATAGGGGGAAATAGTGGGAGGAAATGTGGAATAGGGAGAAATGAGAGGAGCAAAAGTGATAGTGGAGGAAATATGAGGAAAAATGTAAGAGTTTGGTATGTTATGAGAAAATATTGCTATGTTGTTGCTATATTTGTAATTATCTTGTGTTTTCCTCTATATAGGGTGATTTTACTAAAATGTTGCTATGTTTGGTAATTAAGCTCTAAAACTTGTACTTTTATGTAAAAAATCCTTATATTTACCATTCCCTAAGAAATTTTACAAAAATTTTAAAATTTTTAAAATTTCTTAACCAAAAAAAAAAAAAAAGGCTTGTTAGTTTTCATTTAGCGCGGTGCAAATTTGCGGAGGGTCAAATTGGACAAAGTGCACGAATAGCCACTTTTGTCAGTAGTTTTTAGTTTGAGACTACTTTATTTATTGGTTTTGCATAAAATACCACTTTTTGGAACTTCAATCATTGTGGGCTCAAGTTCGAACCTTGAGGGCTGAACTTCATGCTTGAGGTATGAAGTTCAACTTCAACCCACAAGGGCTGAACTTTTAGGCATAGAATGCGTAAACTTCAATCCTTTTGGGCTTTGAACTTCCACCCTTGTGGTGGGTTGAAATTGAACTTCAACCCTTGTAGTGTGAAGTTCATCCAACAAGTATTGAAGTTCCAAAAATAGCCCCTCATGCAAAATTAATAAAAAATAACCTCAAACCAAAGACCACTGGTAAAAGTGGCTTGTGTGCGAAATTTTTACGGTTTTTATCCTTTTTGTAAACAGAAACTTCAAAAAAAATTTAGCGGCAGCCAATTTTGGCTTCTCCATTTATATAGCCAGTAAAGTTTTTCTTGCAAAAATAGTCTATTTTGGGTCTTTTTCCTATTCGCCCATTAAACACGCTCTTGCTATGCTCAAACTTGGAAAGGTTTGAAGTTAGAAGCTGCCTACGTCTGACTACTTCTAACTTCAAACCTTTAAGTATGAAGTTCGTTGTGCCTAGGTTTGAAATTGGAAGTTGGTATGCCAACTTCAAAAAGTTTGAAGTTGAAAGTTGTAAATTGTCTATGCCTAACTAATTTGAAGTTGAACTTTAGACTTTCATATTTGAAGTTCAAGCTAGTGGCTAAAATTAAATAATTCTAAAAATTTATTAAAACCTAAAAGGCGTGCCTAAATTAGGCTATTCATGCAATTCCCGCAAAACTTCCGCACATTAGCCTTCGCGTGCGCCAAAACTTGATCCCATATTTGTTTAATTTGTTTAATTTTAGCCCCTTGTGGCGATTGAACGATAATTATTTGAATTGCATTTTGGCGATTCATCCGAAAATGTGGTACACACCGGAAGAATTAAATCAAAAGCAATGACCCCAACTATTTGAAAGGCATCTTAGAAAATTTTTTGATATCTAAATTTTATATATATACTCAAGTTTATTTGAAGTATTTCAATGGTGTAAGACTACTGACTTATTAAAACATGAGTAAAATAACTTTATTATCTTGTTTCGGAGAAATAAGTGGTAAAGAAGAAATCGAAAGAAACATATTATATTTTATTTTTAAGTCTGTGCATAGCAATCTTGTGTGTGTCATCACTTGAGGGAATGCCATAATGCTAATTCATGTTTTATACTGCGAAGGAAGCATCGATTATTTCTCTCATTATGACTTGATCATTTCGAAGAGCAACTAATTCGATTAGACCGGAAGTGTGAAGTTGAACTCAACTTCAGATTAAAAAGTTCTAAAGTTAAGCAAACTCGAGTATCGGAACCAAAATTAGCCTCACTTTAGGGTTCTGATATTCAAATTATGTGGCTATGCGTGCGAAAATTTGGAAAAGTGGGTGCGGCTTCAATAACACGCGCACAGTCTCAGTAGTCAATTGCTTGTTACTTGTTACTTTCAGTTGGTCACTAAAGCCTAATAGCCCAGTTAACGAAAAATTAGCTTTTACCAACTTTTAGTGTTAAACTTTTACGAATATTCACGTTTAGAACGTTTATCGAGAAATAACTAACATTTATTAACTTTAGTCACAACCGATCAAATTTCAGTAAATTCTTGCATATAAATCTTGGAGCTTGAACAGACTGACTATTCATCTAAAATTTCTACAAGCGTAGCTATTAAGCTTCAGATCACGGGGTATGAAGTTTTCTCAGATCAACACTTCTGGTATGAAATTGAACAAACTACGGATGCAAAGTGTGAAGTTGGTTTGAAGTTTGAACTCAATTTATAGAAATAGGACACTTTCTGGCGACTCATCAGAGATTTGACGATTATAAGAAGTCTTACGAAATAGTTCTTGGAAGAAATTTTGTGGTGATCGTCAAATCTTTCTATTAGCAAACACATGGTATTCGCCAAAAACTTTTACTAATAGGGTAATTTTCTTAAGACTTTTTTTATGGGGATCAAAATTGTTACAACAGCACCAAAAATGTCTATTCGTGCAAAAATTTCAACTTAATAAAAAATGTGAACTTGAGCAAAAAAGGAAAAAAAAAATCCTTCACACACAAACTCCAATCCCTAATGGCAGAATTTGGCCTCAACTTCAATTTTTAGCACCAGATAAGCTTATCTTGTCGAAGCGGTTGGACCTTGCAAATTATTATCAAAAGTGGTTGTTTCTTAAATGGCAATGTAAAAATAGAATATTTGTGCACTTCCCCTTAATTTGGATCGAAGTGCACGAAAAGCTTGTTTTGCCACTGGTCTTAGGGTAAAGGCCACTAAAACCAAAACATTTACTTTGTGGCCACTTACATAATACCCACCATAAATAAAAAATAAAAAATAAAAAAATACTAAATTACCCCTCACTTTATATATAAACAACCAGTTCGTTATTTCTCTGTTCTTACTTTGTGGCTGCTGCTGCTGAATTCTCTTCATTCAATTTTCTTCACCAATCTCACTTTTCAATTTTCTTCACAAGTTTCGCTTAAAACTTGTAAGTATTCTACGTTTAAATTTTACGTTATGCTGCTTTAAGACTGAATTTGAACTAAGTTCAATCCATGTGAATTGAATTTCAGAGAAATTCGTTTAAAATTTTGTAGTTTTAATACGTCGATGTGCCGTTGATTACTGAACTTCAGTGCCATTGTCGTGTTAAGTATCAGCACATTAGCACTGAAGTTTGAACTAAAATTCAGTTCATTATGACTGAACTTCAGTTTTAACTATTATACGTTTCAATTTTATGTTATCTGTATTAGGACTGAATGTGAACTAAGTTGAATCCGTGTGAACTGAATTTTAGAGAAATTAGTTTAAAATTTAGTAGTTTTAATACGTCGATGTGCCGTTGATGACTGAACTTCAGTATCGCCATTGTCGTGTTAAGTATCAGCACACTAACACTGAAGTTTGAACTAAAATTCAGTTCATTATGACTGAATTTTAGTGCTTAAGGGCTGAAAGTTCATTTATAAACTGAAAAAAGCAACCTCAGGACTTGGCGATTACTTATTGCCATTGTCGTGTTAAGTATCAGCACACTAGCACTGAAGTCTGAACTAAAATTCAGTTCATTATGACTGAATTTCAGTGCTTAAGGGCTGAAAATTCATTTATAAACTGCAAAAAGCAAGCTCAGGATTTGGCGATTGCTTATTGCCATTGCCGTGTTAAGTATCAGCACACTAGCACTAAAGTTTGAACAAAATTCAGTTCATTATGACTGAACTTCAGTGCTTAAGGGCTGAAAGTTCATTTATAAACTGAAAAAAGCAACCTCAGGACTTGGCGATTACTTATTGCCATTGACGTGTTAAGTATCAGCACACTAGCACTGAAGTTTGAACTAAAATTTAGTTCATTAGGACTGAACTTCAGTTCTTAAGACCGAACTTCATTAGTTCAATCCTTATGGATAGAACTTAAGTCCTCATAAACTGAACTTTAATCCACATGGGGTGGAGCTTTCAAATGGTCTTATGGATAGAACTTACTCCAATCCTTATGCATAGAACTTAAGTCCATATGGACTGAACTTCAAATCCATAGAGGGGAGCTTTCAAACAGCCTTACGGATAGAAGTTCAACGCCATATAGATAGAACTTGATTCAATCCTTATGGATAGAACTTAAGTCCATTAAGACTGAGCTTCAATGCTTAAGGACTGAAAGTTCATTTTATAAACTGAAAGAAGCAACCTCAAGACTTTGTAATTACTTATTGCCATTTTTATTAAGACTGAACTTCATACTAACATAATTCTCTCTCTGGTTTACTTATTCAATGCAGAATAGCTACAGTTTGTTTGGTTATTGCTTTCAATGGGAATTGGACAAAAGATTACAAGTACTTGGATCATGAAACAAAACTTATACTTGTTAATGAAATGATCGAATTCAGAACTTTCATGCACAAGATTTATGAAGCAACACATTTCACTGGCGTTGTGAATATATGGTTTGATATTAGAATGGATTCGAGCAGAGGAATGCTTGTAACTACAGAAGAAGAACTCAAGACATGCATGCACTTGTTGAAGGATGATCCGACTTTCAAGAATAGCCGTTTCGTGATTGACAAGCTAGAGAATCAAACTCCTCGTACAGAAGTTTCACCCCAGGAGGGGACCCTGATAATGCAGATCGACTACATTCAAGCAATTGAAAATAATCATACTCCATGCACAGAGCTTCCACAACAAGAGAGGGCTTGATAATGCAGATCGACTCCAACCTAGCACTTGAAACACCTGGCATTGCTGAGACACTGCAACTAAATAGTACTCCCTCCGTCCCAATTTATGTGGCACTATTTTACTGGGCACGGAGTTTAAGAAAATAGAGGTTGACCTTGTTAAGTATCAATTTTACCTTTGAAAAAGTAAGAGAGAGAAGATTTGAGTAATAAAAAAGCTGTTGGTAGATTTAAAAGTATGTAGGGCCCACCAAGGGTAAAATAGAGATGATACATTAAATAGTTGTCAAATAAGGAAAGGTGCCACTTATTTTGGGACAAACAAAAAAGGAAATTGTGCCACATAAATTGGGACGGAGGGAGTACTCAATTTCAGTCACCAGCGCCAACAATTGAATTCCCTAGTAGCACACCAGCTGCCAAGAGCAAACGAAAAAGGTCCAAGGTAAAACAGAAACAATCTCCAGCGATGATATGAACAGGAGATGTATCATCGAAAGATGTAGCAGCATACTCAACATTTGACAACAAGGAAACCATGATGAAGTGTTTTGTCAAGATGGCAATCAAGGAGCATTTTGAGTTCAAGGTTATCAGATCAAATAGAACGAGATATGAACTGAAATGCATCGATCCAAACTGTAATTGGAACATTCGAGCAAGAAGAATAAAAGATTCCTCACTGTTTAAGGTAATTAAGTTTCAGAATACACATAAATGCTCCGTTGACGTTAAGAAGGCTGATAAAAAACATGTCACGTCAACATTGATAAGTGAATACTTTCTTGAAAACATTCGAGATAACAGAACAAAAGTTAGACCAATATTTATTGTCAACGAAATGAGAAGGATACACGGGGTTGAAATAGGATATCACAAGGCATGGCGTTCAATTCAAGCAGCAAACGCATTAATTAGGGGACGGCCTGATGAACATTATCATCTCCTCCCTTCATACTTGCATGTGCTGGAAGAGAGAAATCCAGGAACTCACATAAATCTAAAGATAGACAGTCTTAATCGGTAAGCATTTCTCAAAAGAGAGTTCGATTGCTATACGGAAATTCAAAACTTTCTAAGAATTAAATTTGTCCTATTTTAAAATGTTTCAGGTTTATGAATATATGTGTTGCTTTCAAGCCATCAATAGACGGTTGGAGGTATTGTCGACCAGTGATAGCAGTAGACACAATATTTCAGAAGGCGAAATATCTAGGTGTTCTCATCATTGCTGTAGCAAAAGATGCAAATAATCAAATCATCCCTCTAGCTTATGGGATTGCAGACTCTGAAAATAATGAATCTTACACTTGGTTCTTCACTGAGCTGCGAAGGACAATAGGTACTCGTCCTGAACTGGTGTTTCTATCAGACAGAAATAAATCAATCGCGCATGGAATTGCACAAGTTTATCCTGATAGCCACCATGGTATATGCATCTACCACTTTGAAAAGAATCTAAACCAAAAGAACATGAGAACCACAGTGATAAGTCTGTTTCAAACTGCTGCTAGAGCTTATAAGCGTGAAGACTTCATTATTTCATGTCCCAATTAGAGGGAATGGATAGAAACACGTTCAACTACATAATGGAAGAACCACCTGAAAGATGGGCTAGATCTTACTCACCGAGGCGACGATATGATATGCTTGCAACAAATATGGTTGAGTCGATGAATTCTGCATTACTTGAAGCAAGAGAGTTGCCCATTTTAAGCCTTTTGCATTTAATCATTGTTAAGAAGCAGAAATGGTTTTGTGAAATAAGAACTACTGCTCAAGAGACTTTTCATAACTTATCAAGGTGCGCAGAAGATGAAATGAACAAGAAGATTCAACTGGCCTTCACAATAAATGTAAGTATACAGCACTAGACTCACGCCAAATATGCAATCCTAATAGTGTCTAAAAAATACAGATAAAGATGGGTGAAGATCAGTCCACGTAGACTGAAAATTCAAGACTGTGGATAGAACTTCAGTAAAAAAGGGGAGAGGGGGTTCAACATTTTGAGGATAACACTTCTATACACAAGGCAGTGGGGAGTGGAGTTCAATACTTGTTGATACAACTTCAGTCCATAATAGTAAGTAAGTTCAAGTACGGAGAGTTCAATCCTTGTGGGATTGAACTCCAGTCCATATGATTTAAACTTCAATCAGTCCATTAGAACTGTACTCATGAACTCTTGCTCTGACTTAGTAATAGTCGGTTTTAAATACCATCTGTACTGATTCACAAAAGTTATTATTTTTCATTTCAAATAGGTATTCCCCACAGGTACAACAACATTCAATGTGCAAGATGAACATTCAATGTTCAATTCCAGACTGATGAACTCCCATGTGAACATGCAATTGCATGCATTGAGAAAAGACACCTGCTGAAATCTAAGTTCTGCTCAAAATGGTATTCACGAGAGTTTTGGTTAAACGCATATCAAGGTGAGGTGAATATGATATGGCACAAAAGCTCTTGGACTGTACCAGATACCGTGAAAAGCCAGAGGATAGAAACTCCTAATATCTAAATACAACGAGGAAGAAGGAAAACAAAGAGATACATCTCGATTGCTGAGGCTGTACGAGTCAAATCAAACAAATGTAATCAATGCAAAATCAGAGGACATGATAGAACCTCATGCACAAATACTCCAGTAGTCCGACCCTATTCAAGGATATATAGGTACTGCTACTTCCTTCATTATCCATAAATTTTTTTTTACTAAATATTTCCCTCCTACTAATTTTATTTTCTAACTTCTTTTTGTTTCATGAAACTGCTTGGATGTGAATGATGGTGCAGAAATACATGAAGATATTCAAATTGCTGATAGTTTCTTATCCAACATTCAAGATAATGAAGGTATTCAAACTCCGAATGCATTGCAGTTTATTTTTTTATCTGTCTGTATGTTAATAAGTTTGATACTAGTATTTGAATTTGAAGCACTTTCAGTCCATATAAGACTGAATTTGTAGGTACTTATGGAGTGTACTTCAGCCTTTCAATATGAAAAAATTCAATCCTTACAATTCCTAAATTTACATTTTTTAATTGAACTTCAGTATTTATGGAGGAACATGCAGCCTTTAACTTCTGTCCTCAGGGATAGAAGTTAAACTTAAAATTCTTTTGTCGAGGATAAAAGTTAATACTAGGATATATGAACTTTAGTCCATGATGATAGAAGTTCAGTCAATGAGAGTAAAAAGAAGTTCAATCTATGTGGATAGAACTACTAACAACTTCAGTCCACTAACACACACACACACACACACACACACACACACACACACGCACGGAAACAAAGTTGATAAAAAAGAAGTTCAATCCATGTAGATAAAAAAAGTTCAGTCCATGAGATGAGGATAAAAATTCAGTCAATGGACGTAAAAGAAGTTCAATCCATGTGGGGTTAGAACTTCAGTCCATGTGGTTTGAACTTCCATACTTGGAGACAGAAGTTTATTCCTAGTGGATAGAAAGCTCAAACTATATTCTACACACCAAAACATAGAAGTTTGAGCTTCCATCCTTGTGAGTAGAAGTTTGATCTCATGAATTAAAAACATCCAACCTTAAAAAGACATAAGTTCAATCAATACTTAGAGAGAAAAGTTCAAACTCACTGTTGCAGCATTGGTGAACTTGAAAACAAAAAATTCTGAAAAACTCACAATTTATTACCAACAAAACATAAGACACAACACATAGATATTATCTTATCAGGCATCTTCAACATCAGACCCACTACTAGAACTGGAACTTAAAGGTTCTGCAACATCCTGCCAAATAGTAGCACTTAAAACCACACGATCTGAGGATTGAACAACTCCAAAAAGTATCCTAGTTCCTACTCCAAGACTATTACTACGGACAAACTCCCTCCATCCATTAGAAAACCGCCTTTCTCTTCCCACTTTAGGTAGTTCATCCGGAAATGAGTACCATGGCAAATTACAGTTGCTGGAACATTACATCTGGGAAGCATAATTGCCAACAATGCTGGCAAAACCTTTGCAACAAAAAGAAAAATGAACAGCGTTATTTTATAAATAACAAAAATAATACTTTTGAAAGACAAAAATGGTATGAATAGCTTACGAACTGACCTGATTCAGTATCCAATTCAGTTAAAACTGCATCAATGAGTGCTGCCATCTTAGAAATAGAAATTATTTGGCTGTTCTCTTCAATAATAGTGAGGTCTATTTCTATTGCTATAATTATAGAAAGTCATTCTGTATTTTTGTGTGTTGTCATTTTACTGTTGGATAAAGCTAAAAATTCTTTCTTCTTTTATTTTGTAGTCTATCCCAACACAACTGACATAATACATGACCTCAGTAGGATTTAACTACACAAGTCACAGAATACATGACCCCGGTAGGATTTAACAACTGCACTGCAATTTCAGTCCATGAGGGGTAGTGAAGTTTAGTCAATGAGGGGGAGTGAAATTCAGTCAAAAACTGCAATTAATAAAAAAACTACATAATCCCAGTAGGATTTAACAACTGCACTGCATTTTCAGTCCATGAGGGGTAGTAAAGTTCAGTCATTAGTAGGTACTGAAGTTCAGTCAATAAGGGAAGTGAAGTTCAGTCAAAAACTGCAATTAATTAAAAAAAAACTACATAACTTTCAGTAGGATTTAACAAACTGCACTGCAATTTCAGTCCATGAGGGGTAGTGAAGTTCAGTCCATGTGTGGTTAGTGAAGTTCAGTCAATGAAGGTACTGAAGTTCAGGTCAAAAACTGCAATTAATAACCATAAATGTACAGAAACTGTAAGACCATAAAAAATATAACTGTACAGAAACTGTAAGACCATAGGAAATATAACTGTACAGAAACTGTAACAACATAGAAAACATAACTTCTTTGACTACATTTAATGAACCATAGAAAGCATAACTGTACAGAAACTGTAAGACCATCCACTTGGCAGTTACTGATTTTTTGACTATAAATACCCTCTTTGCAGTTAAAGGAAACTACAAAGTTTATTGACACTTCATCTGATATATACTACATAGTTTTTTTTTTCAGAAAACAAAATATGGCAGATGAAAACAATCGTGTGGAGGAACTAGGCAGTTTGAACTAGAAAATAACATCGTCTTATTATTATAGAGATGATTTTGTATGTTAAAAAATATGACTAGAGTATTTTTTATATTTTTTATTTAATTTTTTAGTGTTTTGTGATTTAGTTTATTAACTTTGAAATTTTATTGCTTTTAGATCTTTCTAGACAGTTGGAAGCAGAGGCTGCCAAGTATAAATGGACTGGCATGCATAATTTGTGATGGTGGAGATGATGATGTATATTTGATGAACTTCACAGTTGGGAAACACGCAAGGTTGTGTAACAGTTGGAAGGATATGGTTATTAAGAAAGGCTTCAGGATAGGTGATACGCTTCGTTTTGATCACCTATGGCGCGAGATGATCGACGATGTTCCTGTAATCACCTAATTTTGGCACCAAAATTCATAAATTGCTCAAAATAGTCGTATTAAATTCTTAGGATGTTGGTCGAATTTTCTTAAAATTTTTAGTCTTTGTTTTAACTAAATTTGTTAGTATCGTGAAAAAAAAATTAATTAAATTATTATTACGTGCGTAATTGTAATTCTATGTTTAATTGTGATGTTTAGTGTAGATTATGTGATTTTATGTTGTTTAATTTAGTATGTAGTGCCACTTTAATGGCCATTCGTTAAAAAATAACAGCCCAATATATTGGCATGTCATCCACTTGTTTACCCGGCCCAATCTCCCAATATATAAGCTAAAAAAACCCAACTTTTGCTTATTTCTACACAAAACTCAGAAAATAGGCAAAGCCTTGCCAAAATTTTCTAAGCCCGCCGGAAATCACCTCCACCACGGCTCCACCGCGGCTCTGCCGCCGGCCGCCGCCTCCGGTAGCCAGAAAAATACAAAAAATATATCATTGGAAGGATCTCAAGCCCCAATTCCATTTCTCAACTCGGATTCTCCAAATTCTTAGCCGTTTCTCGTAGATCGGGCTTCAAAGTTCCGGTTGAACTTGACTTCGGCGACTTGATGCGTTTTTCCGGTAAGTTTTTGGCTCTTTCCTTTCTCCTCACCCTCCTCTCTCACCCTCGCATCCCCATTTTCCAAAACCCCATCTCCCAATACCCGATTTCTCTTTTCCCATTTCTGTTTTTCTTTCCATTTCAGTTTTTCTTCTTCTTCTTCTTCTTCTTCTTCTTCTTCTTCTTCTTCTTCTTCTTCTTCTTCTTCTTCTTCTTTTCTTTCCTTTTCTGTTTTTGTTATTGGTGTGAGGATGACGATGGGGAGGGGCTATTTTTGTCAACATTGGAGGGAGTATGGTGGCGCTTGTTTTTTATTATAGGGGGCTGTTAGGCTGAGATGAATTTGGAGGGGGCTGTGATGATTGATATAGGGTTTGAGGTGATGTTTGGTTTGTGCAGTGGTGCGAGTGGATTTGAGGCAGTGTGGGGGGGCTATTTTTCAATCATTTGTGGAGGCAGTGGTGTCGAGGCAGCGGTGTTTTTAGGGCTGTGATGTTTGTTGATAAAGCGAGCGAGGCAGTAGCTCGTGGTGACGAAGAAGCAGCTAGTGTACTGGCTATGTTTGGTGCGGCTGCGGTGAGGACAATGGTGAACCAGCGTAGGCGTACGGACAGCAGCGAGGCGAGGTAGCATAGCAGTTTGCTTAGTAATGCAGCGAGCGAGGTCGCAAACCAGTAGCGGAACTTTGATTGGCTGAGATTTGTTGACTCAGTTAGATAAAATCTTAATTCATTTCCCTTTCTTTTCATATGTAGTTCAGTTTATGCTTAGCGATAAAATAGTAGCGATTAGTTATGGAAAAACATGTACAGACTGTTTTAGCAATAAAGTCGATGTTAATTAGTCGTTGAAAATCCCTGTTTGTGTAGTATAATCCATGAATCATGTGTAGAAAATATGTGTTGTTTGCTGCCTTATTCATTAGATTTTGTTGTATGTATATACCTGTGCGTTTCGACTCAGTTCGGGTATGAAATATTTTGCTTTCTTTGTTTAATTCTTACCTGATCGTAGTAAGCAACCAGAACTTGGCATTCAATATCATCTTTTTTCTCTGTTAACAACCTTGGTTAGTATGTTAAGCTAGTAATTAGTTTCAATAATTAGTCGATGATGTTGTCAGGGCTGCTTATTATTGTAAATAAGTCTGAATTAGTAGTTTTAAGCATGGTTTTGCATAATTTGGTTCTTATGTCATTGTTATTTTATGGTATTGGTTTGAACATTTAGTCTGGACTTGACAACTTAGGATTATAATGCTTTAAAGAACAACTTTAGTTAGCTTTGAGTCTGGTAGATGGGGTCTGGGAGTTCAAGTAGTCTTGTTTGGCAACTTTGAACTCAATTGAGTTGGAACTCAACTATGGGACGAGTTGGTTACTTTAGTTTATTTGCCCTTTGTTTTTGGACTGCGTTTGGCTTAGTCTAGTCATAAAGTAAGGTCTGGTTGTATTTTAGTGTAATTTAGTTAGTTTGGGGCTGATTTAGTTTGTTTAGTTTGGTCCTAGTCGTTTAGTCAATATAATGAGTGTTTGGGTGTCCTTTTAAAGGACATAATTTCAGCTTTTTGGGACTGTTTGGCTGCTGAATAATGGTCCTTTATAGCTGTTGTAGTTGCTGAAAAATAGGACTAAAAAAACACTCAAGTGTAGGGGTGTGGGCTTGTACTTTTGTACAAGTCCATACCCCACCCTTTGGTCTCAATTTCAGCCATAAATAGGGCCATTTATTGCCCTCTTTCAACATATATACCAGTTGAAAGACATATACAACAACCAGCTGAAACAAAGCATTAAATTTGAGAGCAAAACACTTGAGAAAAATAGTAAGTTTGAAGAAAAGATTTAGAACCAAAAGCCTTTTATACCAAGGGTCTGTTGGGGTATAAATCTACTAGTTTTAAGAGTTAAAAGGATGTCATAAGGGGGCTGTTTAGTTGCTGTCCGGTAGTCCTTGCTGTGTACGTGTCTTGGTTTGCTAGTGGTCGTCATTGCCGAGCTCCAAGGTTTCGTCTATCTAGGTAATGCTTGAACCTTGTAAGATACAAGTAATTTGCTATGAAATCATATGGAAATAAACATGTTTTAAAAGGCCTAATGATGTCTACTTATATTTTTTTAATAAGTACCCCCTTACAACTCTACCGGCTACACAATTGTTGTATAAGGCTAGAAGACAACTTTTTAGTTGTGCAATATGCTGTTGATTAAGGCTAATATTTCAGTAACAAAGCACAGGTCGTGTAAGCAAGGGTGTAACTTAATGAACTTGCAAAGAAAATCCATTTTGCCAAAATAACCTTAAGAACCAGAGATGTAAGTTATTAGTTATCAATTTTTGTTGTTCCAAGATACAGTATGATTGGGCGTATCATTTTAAATACCACTTCGGATACTCTACACATGGTGAGTTTTCTTGGATACTTATGCCCATGTACAGTTTACTTACAATGTTTCTAAGGCTTAGCTCCAGTTCAAAAATAGAATACAAGCTCAATACTATTATATGTATGCAAAACAACTCAAGAACAATTTTAAAATTTAGCACTCCTATTGGTTGTTTGTAGTCGTCTGGCTTATGGGAATGATAACACCTTTGGAAACAAGTGTGGAGATGAGCTCCAAAAAGCGGCAACATGTTTAACTTATACTACTCGAATTTATAACATAGTAAAACTTTATTCCGCTCCACTCGCCTAGATGAAGAACATTTCATTGCCGAGTCATTTCACGCATAACCTTATTTCGTCCATCTAGGAGTTTGGTTTGCGTATGTAATTAAATTTAACCCACACGAAACTTATCAAATTATTCAAAATAAGTGTTTATATACGTAGTTTGTCTGATATAGTGATGATAAATAAGAGTACTTTTATTAGCTTTGTTTCGTACTTAAACAGATTATAAAGGACTAAACAAACAAATGAAAGATAATTTTCAATTGGTGGTTTGACTTATGGCTCATTATTTAATTTGATCCCAGTAAATAAATCCCTCGACACAACCAAATACCACAAAACTATTTTCAATTTAATATACGGCCTATTGTACGTATATACTTTTAATAATCCATATTTTTAAGGCAAATTTGGGAGTCCCAATTGGTCATTTAACAATAGTTAGCGGTTATACATAATTAAATCGAGTAGGCAAATTGATAAGAGCGAAAAGACCCATGCAATTAGACAAGAGGATAAGTATGATTTGTAATCTACTTATTAGGTTAAAAAAACTAAATTGATTTAAACTAACTCTAATTTAATTATTATTTTTTTTGAAGTTAATTAAATTCTTTTAAAGATGGACCATTCCTCTGCGAGGTTGGAAATGCTTAATAAATTTTATTTATCTCTTTATTTATTTACTTCGAACCAAAGTGTAGATTCGTCCAGTCCTCTGTGAGGTTGGATAATGATATCGCTTTTAATTTTCATTTTGAATCAAAGCGTAAATTCGTCCAGTCTTTTGTAAAGTTGGAAAAGAATGATACGCTTTTAACTTTTTGAGTTAAAATTTAACTAGTCCTCTGTGAGGTTGGATAGGGATGACATTTTTTTTTTTAATTTTTTGAATCAAAGTATAAATTCAAATCAACGGCAAAATATAACAACCATGTTTAATAGATTAAAATTGCGACAATAAAGCAACTGTGCTCGGCACAGGAAATGAGGGGTGCCTAATACCTTCCCGAGAGTCAACTGAGAACCTTACCTGAATCTCTAACGCAGACCATTAGACGAGTCAGAGGTGTTCCAAGGTACCTTTTGGTGACTCGGCACACCTTAAACTATGTCAAGTGGCGACTCCAAGTTCTCTAAATAATTTCGTACCTTTTTAAACACCAGCCACGAGCCTTTAAATAATAAACACTCGCACCACAGTTAATTAAATTTTTTTTAGGGCGTGACAGCTTGGCGACTCCGCTGGGAAAACCAGTGAAAACTAGAATCTCCGGCTTTGATAAAATTGTCGCATGTTTTAATTTATTAAATATATGGTTGTTATATGTTTGCCGTTATCACATGGAAAGTTGAATGTTACCGCTTTGATTTTGTTGAATTGTATATAAACTGTCTTCTCCACGTACACCTCTGAGTCTCTGGAACACTTGCACACGTACACTTACCAGATTGCTTGTGGCATCTGGGCCTTCTTACTAAAATTACCCATGATTTAGGAGGAAGGTGTGACAGGGTTTTAGGCCGGACACACTGTTTTCGGACGGCCCTGATGCGCTTTCCGCCCGGTTTGTCCACCGGATTATGAGCCAGTCTAGACACCGAGTCAGTTGTGTCACCTAGAGTTAAACCTTTAGGCCCAATTATCTGCATCATATTTGACTTAGTGAGGTGCGGCACACCGGTATTGCACTTGTCTAGGATGACTCCTTGGCGTCGAGATACGTCCGAAGCATTTTCTGTGTTGCATTTAGAAGGAAGGGTCGTCATGCTGACCGAATCGGGAAAGGGCGGATTTCAAAAGAAAAAGAAAAAGAAGAGAAGAAAAAAACAAAAAAAAAAAAAAGGGAAAAAAATGAAAGAATGAGAGGAAGTAGGGTAAATTTCAGTTTGTAGATTTTTGTTGTTTTAATACATTTCCTGTTCGGGGTCATGCTGTCGAAACAGAAATTTTGCAAAGATTTATGTGTCGGAAAAATTTTGAGTATGTTTTTACGTCGTCATAATGGCAAAATTTTTCAAAAAAAAAAAAAAAGAGAGAAAGGAAAAGGAAAAGAATTTCCATACCAAAGTTGTCAACTTTTTTGGAGATAGTCTTGATACCGTTATAATGGCAAAATATTTTAAGTTTCCAAGTGCCCTGGTTGGTCGAAGGATTCTTTTGGTTCAATTTTATGCCGTTATAATGGTAAATTTTTTGAAAAAAATAGCCGAGTTCCATTGTGGCGACCGCCATATGCCCAATTTTATGGAAAGTCCAAGAGTCTATTTCGTGTTGGCGACAGTATTTTGAGTCACTTTATCAGCGTCTCTAGAATGGCAATTTTTCCAACAGTTAGCAAGTGCCTCGGTTGGCTGAAAGTCTTTTTGGGTCAATTTTATGCCGTTGTAATGGCCAAACTTTGTTGAAAATCTGAGTCTCAAATGGTAAACACATGTTAGATTTTGAGGAGGTTTCAAACATTGGTTTGTTTTGTCTGTCGATGTTTCAAGGTACTTTCGTTTTGTCAAAATTAAGTGACATAAGTTTTTAGGTACCATGGCTGCATCGTCTTCTAGATCTAGCAAGAGAAAGTACCCTACTGATGCCACCCCACCATCTATCATGATGACCGACGGCCCACCCGAATTGTTGAGGTCTTGGTGGAAGAGTATGAGCGAGATGCAGCAAGGTTCAGTCCAAAAGAAGATTGGCTTTCTGACTGACCTTGTGACTAAAGATATTGTGCCACACCGAGATCTGGTTAGTGCACTAGTCGGGCTCTGGAACCCAAACAGTAATACCTTCTGTTTCAAAGGCTTTGAGATGATGCCTACACTCGAGGAAATAGCCGGGCTCATTAAGCTAGATTTAAATGAAAAGAGAATGATTGCCCCAAAAAATGTCAATGCCCATGATTTCTTTCAAAACATCCGGATGCGAGTAGATACCTCTATTGCTAGTACTAGTCATGGTTGGGTCTCATTTGACTACCTCTATGCTCGATTCGGGTGTGATAGTGGTTTCAAACGGTATAGCTTCGAGTTTCATGACAAGCTAACATATAATGAATGGGTGCAACTTTGTCCGAAGGTTTTTGTGTTCGCTATTCTAGGGTTATTGGTCTTTCCATTGCCGCATAAAAGGATATCCATTAGAGTTGGTTGGATTATGGTGGCCCTATTTGAAAAAGCACCAAATCCTACGATCGTTCCGACAATTCTGGGAAGTATCTTTCATGCCTTGACTCGATGCTGCAAAGGCGAAAATGAGTTCTTCGAGGGGTGTAACTTCCTATTGCAAGTGTGGTTTTTGGAGCACATACGACCCCGCCCGTCTCATCCTATTGCTGGTTGCTTTGACTTTGGCTATCTCGGTTATCACTTTGAACATATTGAGAAGTTTAAGTTTCCAGATGGCGAGCGTGCTTGGAGGTCGTGCTTGGACTCCCTTACAGCAGATAAGATATTGTGGCAGTATAACTGGCTTTTTATGGAGAAGGTTGTGCACCGATGCATCGAGCGCCCCTTTTTAGTTCTGATGGGTCTTGAAGCAGCCCAGCCTTATGCCCCTCTGCGAGTACTCAGGCAGTTGGGGCGACGACAGGTGGTCCCGATAGTTGAGGATATGAGTGCTTATGTCTTAGTCTATCCTCCAGGACAGTTTACCCACAGGAGAAAGATCTTGAACTTGTGGGACACTAGGTGTCACCTTACGAGAGAGACTCAGGTTCAGAATGGACTCATAGGAGAGGTCACTCAGGAGTACGAGTCATGGTATCGCCACCAGCCCATACCTAGAGAGATGCCAGCTAGGTCGAGTATAGGCGTGGTTGACCTTGAGGCTCGATTGGAGATGCAGGTTCGGATGGCCAGGCGTGAGATTGAACAGGAGTACCGTGCTACCATACATGGTTTAGTTGCAGAGAGAGATGCTGCTAGAGCCGCTCAGTCTGACAGCGAGGACTTGACGCATCAATACTCAGATACTATCAGGCGACTGCATGACTTGCACCGTAAAGCTTTGACCGAGAAGGACACCGCTCTAGCCGCTCAGGCTGAGAGCGACAGATTTGCAGATAAGTGCCTGGGGAACATTGATCGGCTTCATAAACAACTTGATGAGACAGTGATTTTGAAAAATAATACATTGAGATTAGCCACGAGCCAGCTTCAGCAGATAGCCGTGTCAAAGAGAGTCATTGATCGAGGTCAGGAACACGTGCGGCAACTGGCCGACTATGTGGCTAGGATGTGCCAAGATCATAGGAACTCGTCCAACCGAACTATCCTCATTGAGGCTCCAGATTATGCCAGGAATATATCTCAGCGAGTGCACGTATTGCATGATGTTTTGAGCCAGCCTTTGCCACCAGCAGAAGAAGATCCCGAGGAGCCGCATGAGTCTGACCTAGAGGAGCCAGTTGACGCTGAGCCAGGGTTGCCTTAGCAGATATATCAGTCCGAGATGATGCAGCTTATTGTTTTGTTTTGTCACTCATTTAGCATCTCGGCATATTTTATTTTATGTTGCTTTTAGTAGTAGTAATTTATTTTTATTTTTCAGTCATTTGTACGTTTCTAAGGTTGTGCCTTAGAGCACTGTATGTCTTGCATTATCTTTGTAATGGAAATCTTTTGTTTGTTTTTTATATGTCAATTTATTTTACCCTCTGGCTTCTCTTTGAAAAAAAAAGGAAGGAAAAGAAAGAAGACTCAAATAATACACTTGGGAATCTAATCTAAACCGTTTGGGGATGACGCATGACGACCTTAGGCTTGTAGGCACGATTGACTTGTAAAAATTGTGCTTCCTAACCTGTTTTGTTTATAGACAAGTCACCAGTGATTCGGTGTAGCACTCTGCCATTACCCCACTCTCAAAATGATCTGAAATTCCATTTGGTAACATGGCCACTGAAGGCGACAAATCTGATGCCGGTTCCGAAGAAAATGATAGGACGACAGAAGAGGCCCTAACTCTGAAGCAATTCCTGGTAGACATGCATCATGCGATAACCACGGGACGGGCACCTCCTCCCATGCCAAACCTTCTAGATGGGCTTGTGCCAACAGCTAGCCAGCGAGCACCAGGCACATCTATGGCGGTCGAGGATCCGACCTATCCCCCTGGTTTTGGCACTAGCCATGGTCCAACAAAAGAAGCTGAAGTGCGGCCTCATGCGCCGCCCCCACCACATCCACCACAGGGACAGTATGGACCACCTCCCCCACAGGTTCCAGTTTTTCGGGGCCCAGCTAGGCCTGCCATGGCCAGATCCAACAGTGAACCACATCTCCAGGCTGGGGATCATCATTATGATCAGCACCATGAACCCCATTTCCGACACAGTGACTCATATGATCAGGGGTTCCATCGCGAGTCTCAGGTTGGGGTTGATCGATCGGGAAAGCTGGATGAGAGCGAGGTTCTGCAAAAAGTGAAAGGCCTAGAACAAGCAGTAAGGACCATTCAAGGATATGGAGATCATACTAACATCTCTTTCAGGGATCTTTGTCCATACCCTGAATTGCAATTGCCAGATGGGTTCATAGTGCCAAAGTTCGATCTATACACCGGGCAAGGAGATCCAAGGGTTCATATGAAAACCTACTGCAACAAAATGAGAGGGGTCAAGAAAGACAAACTGTTGATAGCCTACTTTTCTGAAAGCTTGGGGGCCGCAGCTGCCGAATGGTTCATGAGGCAGGATTTAACTAAATGGCTGTCATTCGAGGATATGGCACACGCATTCTATGACCAGTACAAGTACCACATCAAAGTTTTGCCAGATCGATCCTCCTTGGATGCGATAATTTAGAAGCCAAGTGAAAGCTTTAGGGAGTACGCCCTCAGATGGCGCGAGCAGGCCGCTCGAGTAAGCCCCACAATACCAGACGATGACATGGTTCGTTTGTTCATTGAGGTGCAAGATGAGGCGTTCTACGGTGCATTGATCGCCGCCTTTGGAAAACCGTTTAGTGAAGTCGTCAAAATAGGAGAAATGATTGAGAGGGGAGTCAAAACTGGCAAGATTGTGAGTCAGACTGCACTAAAGGCGACTACACAGGCTGTGCAGACCGGGGCAGCAGGGTTTGGTAAGAAGAAGAAAGAGGATGTAGCCATGGTAGGGTCAGGTCCGAGAAAGTGGAACGAGGAGCGATACAATCAACATAATTCATACCAAGCTCCACAAACACCCCCTTTACAACACTACTACCCGCCACAAAATGCACAATACTCCATGTCTCCACCCCAATACTCTGTACATGCAGCACAGCCATATGCTCCAACATCATATCCGCAATGGCGTGCCCCAGCCCCACAGCCTACATATCACACGCACCAAGCTACCCCTAATCATTACCAGGCTCCGCCAAACCCTACCTACCGACCAAGAGGTCCTGCAGGCTTCCGTCCAAGAGCTGAATTCAGGAAAGCCCGAGAGGAGAAAAAGAGAGAATTTACACCAATCAGAGAATCTTACACCAGTATCTTCGAGAAATTGAGAGCCTTGGATATGATAAAGCCAATTCAAGGAAACACGCAGCCCATTGGGAAAGTGGATCACTCTCGGCATTGTGAATACCATTCGGGCACACCAGGACATGATACAGAAGATTGTTATTATCTCAAGAAGGCAGTGAAAGATCTGATTGACAATAACCAAATAGTGATCGAAGATGCAGAAACGCCAAACATTAATCGCAATCCTTTGCCGGTCCATGATGTACACATGGTAGGTATATGTGAAGGGGGATTTGAAGACGAATCTGCAAGGCCAATAGTGTCAGTCGATGCTATAACAATTGGAGTGGAAAGGATGCAACCAATTCTTTCGGTTGTGCCGGGAAAAGCGGGGCATCCTATCCAGCCAAACAAGCTAGTGTTGACATTGAGAAGAGCCGTTGAGCGAAAGGAAGAGGTGGCTGAAAAACCAAAATTGGTGATCCAAAGGACCAACAAAAATAGAGAGGAGGCGGATAGTGTGGCCAAACCAAAGTTGGTTATAAGAAGAGCGCCCTGTGAAGATGATCAAAACAAGCTGTGTGAGCCTGTTGTCATAAAGAGTGCACCTCAGATTCCTATGAGAAACACTAATGCTGTCCCATGGAATTATGACAAGGCATTGGTAACATATAAGGGAAAAGAGGTTGTGGCGGAAACAACACAAGTTGGCGGTCTTACTCGTTCTGGGCGGTGCTTTACCCCGGAAGAGTTAAGAAAAGCAAAGCAGGCTAGAGAAAATCAGGGCCCCGTCAAGGAACCTGTCACAGAGAAAGAGGCGAAGGAATTCCTTAAGAAGATGAGAGTGCAAGATTACTCCATTGTGGAGCAGCTGAGGAAGACCCCTGCTCAAATTTCTTTGTTGTCCTTGTTGATGCATTCTGAGGCACACCGTCATGCTCTGTTGAAAATACTGAATGAGGCTCATGTCTTCGAGAAGATGACCGTCAGCAATCTTGAAGCAGTTGCAAGTCGTATCTTTGAGGTAAACAGGATCACTTTCACCGACGAGGAACTGCCAATGGAAGGCAGTGGTCACAACAAAGCACTGCATCTGACTGTCAAGTGTGACAATTCTTATGTCACAAAGGTACTGGTTGACGGTGGGTCCGGTCTGAACATTTGTCCATTGTCTACCTTAAAGAGATTGAAAGTCAACATGGACAAAATTCGGACAAACACCATGAGTATCCGCGCTTTTGATGGAGAGAAACGGCAATCGATTGGTGAGATAGAACTGATATTGACAATTGAGCCCGTGGATTTTGCTATCGATTTCCAAGTTCTTGATATGGATTCGTCTTACAACCTGTTATTGGGAAGACCCTGGATCCATATGGCAGGCGCAGTACCATCAACCTTACACCATACTATCAAGTTTGAATGGAATCGTGAGATGATCATGGTACATGGAGAGGGAGATTTGTCAATCTACAAGCATCCGTCTATTCCAGTTATTGAGGTCACTAATGATAGCCCAACTCTGATGTATCAAGCATTTGAGGCGGTCCATGTGGAGGAGGTTCCTGAAGGCAAGCCTTTACCCCAAGCAAGATTGTCAGAAGCAGCAGTCATGATGGCTACGGAAATGTTGAAGCATGGTTTCAAACTCGGGAAAGGTCTCGGAGCATCACTACAAGGAAAGTCACATCCTATTAGTCCACTTGGCATTCGAGGTACCTGGGGTCTGGGATACAAGCCCACAGCTGCAGACAGAGCAAGAGCTAGGAAGATGAAGAAACAAGAATGGTCTCTCGAGAAGCCTGTACTGCCTCGCTCAATCTTTCACAAGGCCTAGTGGAGGCAAGGCCGCTTATAAGAATACTGAGGAGACTGAAGAACAAAGGAAGCTGCTGTCAGACCTGAGGCACGTCTTTGGCATCAACATGGTGCAAACTGGCGAAGGACCTAGCAATGCAGAAATCCAGAACATTGGCCCTGATGTGAAGCTGAACAACTGGGAATCTACGCCTCTCCCCACTAGGAGGGGCTATTGGTAGCAAGTTTTGTTATCCTTTCTGTATACTTGGTTATTTTAAGGGTTGTAATCCAAGTATATTTATTTTGCTCGCTATGATGTCAAACCCTTTTATCTTTTAAATTCAATGAAAAGCAAGACATTGCTTCTTGTCTCCTTATTTGATCTCTTTACTTTCCTGATCTTGTTTTTTTATTTCTTTCTGTAGCTATGTTTCTGATGGCCTTAATAACATGACATGCATGCCGAAATCACGCCCTAATCTAAACACACAGTTTAACTTGGTCTCATTGAACCAACCAGAAATAAAGAAAATTAATGATGGGAGGTGGAGTGAGTATGAAATGACAATTGAGGAGGTAGACGACATGGAAGAGGCTGCTACGGAAGAAGTCTTTGAGGAAGAATATGATGAGGAGAGAGCCGAGAGTGAAATAAATGGGGAAGTAGAACAATTTGAAAATAAGCCTAAGCCCAATCTGGATGACACAGAAAATATAAATCTGGGAAGTGTCGATGATGTTAAGGAAACCAAGATAAGCATGCACGTTGAACCGAAAGTGAAAGATGACATAGTCCAAGTCTTGTTTGACTATAGAGACGTGTTTGCCTGGTCGTATGATGACATGCCCGGTTTGAGCACAGATTTGGTGGTTCACAAGTTACCAATCAATCCTGGTTTTCCTCCAGTCAAACAACTTCGGAGAAAATTTAAGACAGATGTGAGCAAGAAAATACATGATGAAATTATGAAGCAGCTATCAACATCGCTTCAATATTCCACCTGGTTGGCCAATGTCGTGCCAATACCCAAGAAAGATGGAAAGACGAGAATTTGCGTTGACTATCGAGATTTGAACAAGGCCAGTCCCAAGGATAATTTTCCTTTGCCTAACATTCACATTCTCATAGATAATTGTGCTAAACACGAGATCCAATCTTTTGTGGATTGCTATGTCGGATATCACCAAATCCTGATGGATGAAGATGATGCAGAAAAAACGGCATTCACCACGCCTTGGGGAACCTTTTGTTATAGGGTCATGCCGTTCGGTTTGAAGAATGCTGGGGCAACGTACATGAGAGCCATGACAACCATCTTTCACGATATGATACACAAAGAAATTGAGGTGTATGTGGATGATGTGATAATCAAATCAAGAACAACAGAGGATTATGTTAAAGACCTCAGGAAATTCTTTGAAAGGCTTAGAAGATACAATTTGAAGTTGAATCCGGCTAAATGTGCATTCGGCGTTCCAGCTGGAAAGTTGTTGGGTTTCATTGTCAGCAGACGGGGCATTGAGTTAGACCCTACAAAGATCAAAGCTATACAAGAGTTGCCTCCGCCAAAGAACAAGAAAGAAGTCATGAGTTTCCTCGGAAGATTGAACTACATCAGTAGGCTCATCGCTCAACTCACTACAACTTGTGAGCCAATCTTCAAGCTGCTAAAGAAAGATGCTGCAGTCAAGTGGACCGAGGAATGCCAAGCGGCTTTTGACCAAATCAAGCAATACTTGTCAAATCCACCTGTGTTGGTCCCACCGGAGCCAGGCCGACCTTTGTTCCTCTATTTGTCGGTGATGGATAATTCATTTGGATGTGTTCTGGGGCAGCATGATGCCACAGGCAAGAAAGAGCAAGCCATCTACTACATGAGCAAGAAGTTCACGGATTATGAGGTCAAGTACACTTTGTTGGAAAGAACATGTTGTGCCCTCACTTGGGTAGCGCAGAAGTTGAGGCATTATTTGCTGTCATACACTACTTACCTCATATCCCGGATGGACCCATTGAAGTACATCTTCCAGAAGCACATGCCAACAGGAAGGCTTGCCAAATGGCAAATGTTACTCACAGAGTTTGACATAGTTTATGTCACCAGAACTGTAATGAAAGCCCAGGCTTTGGCCGATCATTTGGTCGAGAATCCAGTGGATGATGAATATGAACCTCTCAAGACATACTTTCCCGATGAAGAGGTAGACACAATTGAGGAATTGCCTTCTGACGACGAACATAATTGGAATCTCTATTTTGATGGGGCCTCTAACTCCAAAGATGATGGTATGTGGGCCGTTCTCATATCCCCGACAGGTCATTACTATCCGGCGACTGCACAACTTCGTTTCTGGTGTGCCAATAACACGGCAGAATATTAAGCTTGCATCATGGGTCTACGCATGGCGATAGACATGGACATCAAAGAATTATTGGTGCTCGGAGATTCTGACCTTCTAGTACATCAAATCAAGGGTGAATGGGAAACTCGAGATGGGAAGCTCATCATGTATAAGCAGTGTCTGGAAGATCTTTGCCAAAGATTTGATTCTATTGAATTCAGGCACATCCCAAGAATGCATAATGAGTTGGCCGATGCATTGGCTACTTAGCATCAACGATCAGTCATCCTGATCCTCTCGAGATTCAAGTTTGGGATCAACATGCATACTGCAACATGGTTGAAGAAGAACTTGATGGTGAGCCGTGGTACATGGACATCAAAAATTACATCAAGAATGGGGAATACCCAGCACTAACAGAGAGCAATAAGAAAAGAACCCTCCGCCGTCTTGCAAATAGTTTTTTTCTAAGTGGAGGGGTGTTGTATAAGAGAACCCCAGATCTGGGATTGTTAAGATGTATGGACGCAAAAGAAGCCTTAAAAATTCTTAACGAGGTACATTCTGGAATCAGTGGGCCACACATGAATGGCTATGTGTTAGCCAAGAAGATCTTAAGGGCAGGTTATTTCTGGCTCACCATGGAGCAAGATTGCATAACGTTTGTGCGAAGATGCCACCAATGTCAAGTGCACGGCGATCTGATACATTCGCCTCCCTTGGAGCTTCACACAATGTCTACTCCTTGGCCTTTTGCAGCATGGGGAATGGATGTCATTGGCCCGATAGAACCAAAGGCGTCGAACGGGCATAGATTCATCTTGGTCGCCATTGACTATTTTACCAAGTGGGTGGAAGCAGTGACATTCAAGTCGGTAACCAAGAAAGCTGTGGTAGATTTTGTCCATTCGAATATTATCTGTCGATTTGGTATCCCTAATACCATTGTCACCGACAATTGGGCCAACCTCAACATTCATTTGATGAATGAGGTATGTGAAAGATTCAAAATTGTGCATAGGCATTCCACACCTTACCGTCCAAAAGCAAATGGGGCGGTCGAAGCAGCAAACAAGAATATTAAGAAGATCCTTCGGAAAATGGTGCAAGGATCACGAGATTGGCATGAGAAGTTGCCATTCGCTCTTCTAGGCTATCGTACAACTGTGCGCACCTCAATAGGCACAACTCCATATGAATTGGTGTATGGGACTGAAGCAGTCATTCCGGCAGAAGTCGAAATACCATCCTTGAGAATCATTGTTGAAGCTGAGATCGAGGACACTGAATGGGTCAAATCCCGCTTGGAACAATTGGCTTTGATTGACGAGAAAAGGCTAAATGCAGTATGTTATGGCCAATTATATCAGAAGAGAATGGCCAAAGCATACAACAAGAAAGTGCGCCAATGCAAGTTCAGTGAAGGCCAGTTAGTCTTGAAGCGCATCTTTCCACATCAGGAAGAAGCAAAGGGCAAGTTTGCTCCAAATTGGCAAGGACCGTATGTGGTGAAGAAGGTATTGCCCAATGGTGCTCTATTCTTGACAGACATCGAAGGCACAATGGCTGAAATGATTGTTAATGCTGATGCAGTGAAGAGGTACTACATTTGATGTTCTTGGATTGGGATAACGAAAGTCTTTGTTTCCCTTACCTAGATAATGCATCCCTTTTTGTTAGCCTTTGGCTTTGTATTTCTTTTGTGAACCCTTATTGGGAATCCTGTAATTGAACTGAAATGAAATGAAAAGAGAAAAAATTCCAAATTTGGCATTAAGTTGCTAGAGCTACGTCTGACCTGATTCCTCTCAAAAGGATACGTAGGCAACCATTCAGGTGCGGTCATATCAAGGAAAGTTCTAAAAGTTCCCTAGTTTCATATCAGGAGATATTTCATCATTTTCTCTATCTCACATCGACGCAAAGCTTGCCTTTTCTACTTCAGTTATTTTCAGTTTGCAAGTGGCTAGAACTTCAATCCTCATGGACAGAAATTCAGTCCATGATGATAGAAGTTCTGTCCATGATGATTGAAGTTCTGTGTTTACTTAAACACAGAGCTTCTACTTCAGTTATTTTAGTTTGCAAGTGGCTAGAACTTTAATTCTCATGGACAGAACTTCAGTCCATGATGATAGATATTCTGTCCATGATGATTGAAGTTCTGTGTTTACTTAAACACAGAGCTTCTACTTCAGTTATTTCAGTTATTAATGAGAGATGCAAATATATAAAGCACAATTAGATTAAAGTTCATATATAAACATAGACATTATAATAAGAAAACAAATAGTACTGCTTAAATTAAAACGACAAACAACTACTATAATTTATTCAATTAAAATTGGATTGTCTGCTGATGCTCCACCACCATCATCATCATCAGCAGCAGCAGCAGCAGCAGCAGCTCCTTCACCAGCCTGATTGTTTATGAGAGAAACACCAAAAATAACAGATGGAACTGTCACGCCCTAAGAAAAATTTAATTAATTGATGTACGAGTGTTTATTATTTAAAGGCTCGTGACTGGTGTTCAAAAAGGTACGAAATTATTTAGAGAACTCGGAGTCGCCACTTGACATAGTTTAAGGTGTGCCAAGTCACCAAAAGGTACCTTGGAACACCTCTGACTCGTCTAATGGTCTGCGTTAGAGATTCGGGTAAGGTTCTCAGTTGACTCTCGGGAAGGTATTAGGCACCCTCGAGTCCTATGCCGAGCACAGTTGCTTTATTGTTGCAATTTTAATCTATTAAACATGGTTGTTATATTTTGCCATTGATTTGAATTTATACTTTGATTCAGAAAATTCAAAAAAAAAAAAAAAACGCCATCCCTATCCAACCTCACAGAGGACTAGTTAAATTTTAACTCAAAAAGTTAAAAGCGTATCATTCTTTTCCAACTTTACAAAAGACTGGACGAATTTACGCTTTGATTCAAAATGAAAATTAAAAGCGATATCATTATCCAACCTCACAGAGGACTGAACGAATCTACACTTTGGTTTGAAGTAAATAAATAAATAGATAAATAAAATTTACTACGCATTTCCAACCTCGCAGAGGACTGGTCTATCTTGAAAAGAATTTAATTAACTTCAAAAAAAATTAAATTAGAGTTAGTTTAAATCAATTTAGTTTTTTAACCTAATAAGTAGATTACAAATCATACTTATCCTCTTGTCTAATTGCATGGGTCTTTTCGCTCTTATCAATTTGCCTACTCGATTTAATTATGTATAACCGCTAACTATTGTTAAATGACCAATTGGGACTCCCAAATTTTGCCTTAAAAATATGGATTATGAAAAGTATATACGTACAATAGGCCGTTTATTAAATTGAAAACAGTTTTGTGGTATTTGGTTGTGTCGAGGGATTTATTTACTGGGATCAAATTAAATAATGAGCCATAAGTCAAACCACCAATTAAAAATGATCTTTCATTTGTTTGTTTTGTCCTTTATAATCTGTTTAAGTACGAAACAAAGCTAATAAAAGTACTCTTATTTATCATCACTATATCAGACAAACTAGGTATATAAACACTTATTTTGAATAATTTGATAAGTTTCGTGTGGGTTAAATTTAATTACATACGCAAACCAAACTCCTAGATGGACGAAATAAGGTTATGCGTGAAATGACTCGGCAATGAAATGTTATTCATCTAGGCGAGTGGAGCGGAATAAAGTTTTACTATGTTATAAATTCGAGTAGTATAAGTTAAACATGCTGCCGCTTTTTGGAGCTCATCTCCACACTTGTTTCCAAAGGTATTATCATTCCCATAAGCCAGACGACTACAAACAACCAATAGGAGTGCTAAATTTTAAAATTGTTCTTGAGTTGTTTTGCATACATATAATAGTATTGAGCTTGTATTCTATCTTTGAACTGGAGCTAAGCCTTAGAAACATTGTAAGTAAACTGTACATGGGCATAAGTATCCAAGAAAACTCACCATGTGTAGAGTATCCGAAGTGGTATTTAAAATGATACGCCTAATCATATTGTTTCTAGGAACAACAAAAATTGATAACTAATAACTTGCATCTCTGGTTCTTAAGGTTATTTTGGTAAAATGGATTTTCTTTACAAGTTCATTAAGTTACACCCTTGCTTACACGACCTGTGCTTTGTTACTGAAATATTAGCCTTAATCAACAGCATATTGCACAACTAAAAAGTTGTCTTCTAGCCTTATACAACAATTGTGTAGCCGGTAGAGTTGTAAGGGGGTACTTATTTAAAAAAAAATATAAGTAGACATCATTAGGCCTTTTAAAACATGTTTATTTCCATATCATTTCATAGCAAATTACTTGTATCTTACAAGGTTCAAGCATTACCTAGATAGACGAAACCTTGGAGCTCGGCAATGAAGACCACTAGCAAACCAAGACACGTACACAGCAAGGATTACCGGACAACAACTAAATAGCGCCCTTATGACCTCCTTTTAACTCTTAAAACTAGTAGATTTATACCCCCAACAGACCCTTGGTATAAAGGCTTTTGGTTCTAAATCTTTTCTTCAAACTTACTATTTTTCTCAAGTGTTTTGCTCTCAAATTTAATGCTTTGTTTCAGCTGGTTGTTGTATATGTCTTTCAACTGGTAGATGTGTTGAAAGAGGGCAATAAATGGCCCTATTTATGGCTGAAATTGAGACCAAAGGGTGGGGTATGGACTTGTACAAAAGTACAAGCCCACACCCCTACACTTGAGTGTTTTTTTAGTCCTATTTTTCAGCAACTACAACAGCTATAAAGGACCATTATTCAGCAGCCAAACAGTCCCAAAAAGCTGAAATTATGTCCTTTAAAAGGACACCCAAACACTCATTATATTGACTAAAGGACTAGGACCAAACTAAATAAACTAAATCAGCCCCAAACTAACTAAATTACACTAAAATACAACCAGACCTTACTTTATGACTAGACTAAGCCAAACGCAGTCCAAAAATAAAGGGCAAACAAACTAAAGTAACCAACTCGTCCCATAGTTGAGTACCAACTCAATTGAGTTCAAAGTTGCCAAACAAGTGTACTTGAACTCCCAGACCCCATCTACCAGACTCAAAGCTAACTAAAGGTGTTCTCTAAAGCATTATAATCCTAAGTTGTCAAGTCCAGACTAAATGTTCAAACCAATACCATAAAATAACAATGACATAAGAACCAAATTATGCAAAACCATGCTTAAAACTACTAATTCAAACTTATTTACAATAATAAGCAGCCCTGACAACATCATCGACTAATTATTGAAATTAATTACTAGCTTAACATACTAACCAAGGTTGTTAACAGAGAAAAAGGATAATATGCAATGCCAAGTCACATTTCTGGTTGCTTACTACGATCAGGCAAGAACTAAACAAAGAAAGCAAAATATTTCATAGCCGAACTGAGCCGAAACGCACAGGTATATACATACAACAAAATCTAATGAATAAGGCAGCATACAACACATATTTTCTACACATGATTCATGGATTATACTACACAAACAGGGATTTTCAACGACTAATTAATATCGACTTTATTGCTAAAACAGTCTGTACATGTTTTTCCATAACTAAACGCTACTATTTTATCGCTAAGCATAAACTGAACTACATATGAAAAGAAAGGGAAATGAATTAAGATTTTATCTAACCGAGTCAACAAATCTCAGCCAATCAAAGTTCCGCTACTGGTTTGCGACCTCGCTCGCTGCATTACTAAGCAAACTGCTATGCTACCTCGCCTCGCTGCTGTCCGTACGCCTACGCTGGTTCACCATTGTCCTCACCGCAGCCGCACCAAACATAGCCAGTACACCAGCTGCTTCTTCGTCACCACGAGCTACTGCCTTGCTCGCTTTATCAACAAACATCACAGCCCTCAAAACCCCGCTGCCTCGACACCACTGCCTCTATAAATGACTGAAAAACAGCCCCCACACTGCCTCAAATCCACTCGCACCACTGCACAAACCAAACATCACCTCAAACCCTATATCAATCATCACAGCCCCCTCCAAATTCATCTCAGCCTAACAGCCCCCTATAATAAAAAACAAGCACCACCATACTCCCTCCAATGTTGACAAAAACAGCCCCTCCCCATCGTCATCCTCACACCAATAATAAAAACAGAAAAGGAAAGAAAATAAGAAGAAGAAGAAGAAGAAGAAGAAGAAGAAGAAGAAGAAGAAGAAGAAGAAGAAGAAGAAGAAGAAGAAGAAAAACTGAAATGGAAAGAAAAAACAGAAATGGGAAAAGAGAAATCGGGTATTGGGAGATCGGGTTTTGGAAAATGGGGATACGAGGGTGAGAGAGGAGGGTGAGGAGAAAGGAAAGAGCCAAAAACTTACCGAAAAAACGCATCAAGTCATCGAAGTCAAGTTCAACCGGAACTTTGAAGCCCGATCTACGAGAAACGGCTAAGAATTTGGAGAATCCGAGTTGAGAAATGGAATAGGGGCTTGAGATATTTCCAATGATATTTTTTTGTATTTTTCTGGCTACCGGAGGCGGCGGCCTGCGGCGGCGCAGCGACAGAGCCGCGGTGGAGCCGTGGTAGAGGTAATTTCTGGCGGGCTTAGAAAATTTTGGCAAGGGTTTGCCTATTTTCTGAGTTTTGTGTAGAAATGAGCAAAAGTTGGGTTTTTTTAGCTTATATATTGGGAGATTGGGCCGGGTAAACAAGTGGATGACGGGCTAATATATTGGGCTGTTATTTTTTAACGAATGGCCATTAAAGTGGCACTACATACTAAATTAAACAACATAAAATCACATAATCTACACTAAACATCACAATTAAACATAGAATTACAATTACGTACGTAATAATAATTTAATTAATTTTTTTCCACGATTACTAACAAATTTAGTTAAAACAAAGACTAAAAATTTTAATAAAATTCGACCAACATCCTAAGAATCTAATACGACTATTTTGAGCAATTTATGAAATTTGGTGCCAAAATTAGGTGATTACAGCTGCCCCTCTTTGTTCGGGAACGCGAAGAGTTTTCGGACAAAGAAGTAATGGACAACTAATTTTGGCTTTTCGGTTCTAGCCGAGAGCATGCTTTTCAAAATGGTGTCCGTACCTTGAATTTCGGTTCTAACCGAGAACAAAGTTACCTACATATCCCCGGACTAAGGAATCAGGTCAGTGTAGTTCCTTACGTGCGGCAGCTGGGACTACCGCATTCAAACAGACACCAGACTCTTCTAGATTCACTAAGACAAACTAGACACTTTAGACTACTAAGACAAACTAGAGACTCTTCTAGACACACTTGGGGCTGATACTTGACACTCTTAGGCACACAAGGGTTGTCATTGCTGGTCACTGGTTGCTTGCTGATTGGCGGTCATTGCTTTACAGAGAAAATGAAAGTACAACATTGAAAATATAAAGTTACAATTCCTATTCTAAGTCTTCATGCTTCCCGAGATGAGCTTCTTGGTTCTTGCTCCCCTCACTTGTTGAAAATAAAACCACCGCTCTTGGTTCAGGTGGGTCTTGCTCTTGTAGAAAAATAAAAACCACCGATTTTGGTTCAGGTAGGTCTTCCCTCTTTACAGAAATATATTCCCTCGTTCTTCAGGTGGGCGCCTAGCCTTCTTCAAATGTATTCCCTCGTTTTTCAGGTGGTTGCTTCGACTTCCCCAAACTACTCCCTCATTCTCCAGGTGGGTGCCTCGACTTTCTCTAAACTACTCCTTCATTCTCCAGATGGGTGCCTCGACTTTCTCTAAACTACTCCCTCATTCTCCAAGTGGGTGCCTCGACTTTCTCTAAACTACTCCCTCATTCTCCAGGTGGGTGCCTCGACTTCCTCTAAACTACTCCCTCATTCTCCAGGTGGGTGCCTCGACTTCCTCTAAACTACTCCCTCATTCTCCAGGTGGATGCCTCGACTTCCTCTAAACTACTCCCTCATTCTCCAGGTGGGTGCCTCGACTTCCTCTAAACTACTCCCTCATTCTCCAGGTGGGTGCCTCGACTTTCTCTAAACTACTCCCTCATTCTCCAGGTGGGCGCCTCGACTTTCTCTAAACTACTCCCTCATTCTCCAGGTGGGTGCCTCGACTTCTTCTAAACTACTCCCTCATTCTTCATTCTTTTGCTTTCTTGTATTTCAAATGGCCTTCGACACAGAACATCATGCGGCCCAAATGTTCCAACTAGTTATCAGTCAAACTTTGTTAGGAACGGTATATTTTCCCTGATAGTCTCTTCTGCGGTGCAAACCTTGGCATGTCACTCCAGATTCCAAACTACCTCATAGGCATTCCATTATCCAGGCAGGTCCTGACTGTGCTCTGCTACAACTGCAAAACAGGTGAACAATTTTTGCGAAACTTTCTTTTGCTCATTTCAATGTTATTGTGAATGAAAGGCAGAAGTGGAAGAAATTTCCGATAAAGGACTCTGAATGAGAGATGCCCTTTAGGAAAGTAGAAGGACTTATCTGGAGGTGAAAGCGATGACCTCAATAATATGACGTGTATCCTGGCCTCGAACCCTGATCCATTCACAACAGTTGTTCCTCGACTCTTAACCCAATAGAAACATTCAAAGCAATACTCGTCAAGCCCACTTGATGACAGTTACCAAAGCCCTCATTCGGTTTGCGGCGCCCCTTTCAGGGTTTTCACCGACTAACCTCTCTCTTTGTTCTTTTGCCTAACTGTTTGTCATGTGGCGCCCTTTCAGGTTTTTACCAACAAGACTTCATTCTTTTTTTTTTCTTTCTCCCGTGGACCTCTTTAGTTCCACCCATTGATGATGATTTTTGAGCTAAATCTTGCTCGATTGACATTCTCAAGATTGGCCAAAATGGTCTATTGGACATTTATCTGAGTTTGGAAGCAATGTTTGGCCTGTAATTTAGGGCGCCTTGAGCATCTTCCTCCCTTTCAAGAATGAATGAATGGTACAACAAAATAGAAGTTTGTTTTTATTTTATTTTATTGATAAAAATAAAAATAAAATAAAAACAAACTTCTGCCCTAGTTTAGCAGAAACCGCGAATTTTGGATTTTCTTTGACTTTGGCCGCAAACTTAGCTCTGTCTTTAAGTAAACACAAATCATCATGGACAGAACTTCTATCATCATGGACTGAAGTTCAGTCCATGAAGGATTGAAGTTCTAGCCACTTGCATTTGATTCTCTGCTTTGACAGAATTAAAAAAAGACTATACTTGGAATATATGTAAATGTAAACAATTAACAATATACATGAATAACTGTTGTTACATATATAGTCGCAGAACTTATAAAAAACTCGACACCATAGAAACTTCATACATATTCAGTTATGGAGATGGTGGTGGAAGAGCAGAAAGATCAAAACGAACATGTGCTGCTGTAGCTTCAATAGCTGGGTGATATTCGCACTTGTCGCCTTTGGACGTTACACTGTATTGCATTCTCATGGTCCTGCATCTGACGCCTTAGGACTGCAATCTTCTATTGTATATTATTTGGAATCCCTACTGGTACTGGTGCAAATCTTGGTACTGCGGCGAACCCTGGTGCACCTGATTGTTCTGCTTGTGGTGGTTGATTCACACTACTTTCAGACATTCTTTCAGAGAGTTGATATAAAATTTCTGTCCATAAGGATAAAACTTTAGTCCATCCAGTAAATGGAAGTTGAGGGCATATAAATAGAAGTCCAATCAATGTGGGGTAGAAATTCAGTCCATGTGGTTTGAACTTCAATCCTTGGAGACAGACATTCATCCCTAGTGGACTGAACACACACACACACATAGTTGATAAAAAGGAAGTCCAATCCATATGGGGTAGAAGTTCAGTTCTTGTGGTTTGAACTTCCATCCTTCGAGACAGACATCCATCCCTAGTGGACTGAACACACACACACACACACACACAGGAGGATAAAAAAGGTTCACTCCATGAGAAATAGAACTTAAGTCCTTAACGGTAAAAAAAATCACTGCAACAAAATGACATTTACATAAATTCGTGCATAATAATCTGTTCATCTGTACATAATAACTGTTTCACCATACATTACCAAAAAACTTTACAAAAAATACTACTAGGAATTCTGAAGATAAAAATAAAATCTATAACTGACACATGTCTTCATTATGTTCTCCATAATCATGCTCAACAAATTCAGATGGAGTCTAAAATCCATCCCTAGCCTTTGCACGACCATGAGCCCAAAGCTGACAACCAAACCGCGCCCTGTAATGATGAATTTGATCTGGTTTAACATATTCAACACCTTTACCTCTGGTCAGTAGATCAGCATACCATATTGCAAAAGCGCCACAACTAGTCCTAAAAAAATGAGGCACCAAAATAAAGAGTAAGACATATAAGTAGACAGGGGGTTATAAGTTCAGTCAATTATATCTAATTTGCACTAAAAATTGCACAAAAATGACAAGACTTACTGATCTAGTTGAGTCGGTGATAGTATCCACTGGGTTTTATAGGCTGCTTTGAACTTATTATTGTTAAAAGAATCATGTAGGTCCCCAAAGTTTACATACTGGAAAAGATGTGGGAGCACAACAACATAACCCCTGATGTGGTCGAATTTGTCTGCTGGTGGCCTCTTTGTTTTGACTATCGAATCATATACACGTATTTTCTTATCGTGCATATCAAAGACTGCCAAAAACTAATGTGTCACCGTTTCACCAGGTGCTGCTTGCAATCGGCATGGAAAATAGAGTTTATCAACTCCACTCCATGGAATTGAAAACCCCCGTTCCATGCCATGAAGGTAATTGCAGATAAACTGTCCAAAACCTTCAAACTTGATTTCATTACCTGGCCTTTTACTTTTATCTTTGAATTCTGACTTATAAATAGAGCACATATAACTATCAAAATCGATATCAATAATTGACAGTGTATGAGGAAACCGAAACAAATGGCAGCATGCCCTCTTTCTAAGATAATACATAGCAACATCGTTATGCTGCAAAAAAAAAAAAAAAAGGGAACCTGTTTAGTTAATATACAGAAAAATAATAACGAAAACAGAACAAATCAAAGAACAGAATATGCACTAACATTATCAATCATATGGTAGGCAACATCTACAAACTCCAAAAATCACTGCTTGTCTGGCTTGATTGTTTCCAACTGATATGGATTACTGTCGTAATCATTATCGTGTATATAACAAGCACGGTTGTTCCTAATTGAAAAGATATAAAATACAAAAACAAGTTACTTTTCCATAAGGAATGAACTTAAGAATATCATAGGCAATGAAGTTCAATCCTATAGGGACAGAACTTTCCACATCCTTGTGGACAAAAAGACCATGGCCATTTGATTGAAGTTCAATTCTTATAGATAAAACTTAGTCCATATGTACAGAGCTTCAATCCATAGGGGTAGAACTCATAGGCTAAAGAAGTTCAGTCCATAGGGGATTGAACTATAGGTTTTCAAATTCATCCCCTATGCACTGAACTTAAAAAGACTACAGACAAGAAATCATAAAAAAATACAAATAGACTCACTCTTTCAATTCAGTGCCATTTCTTTGAAATAGCAAAAAAGATTTAAACTCTTCCAACACTGCTGGACTAATCTTCAAGTAGTGGAATAGACAACTACGTCTATGATTATCCTTTCAGTCAGTTGTCTTCTTTTTATTCCTTGTGGTATCATATGGAGATAGCAACCACTGATTGGGCTTTCGGTCCCTTTTCCCCAGAAGAACTTGTTGCTCCGACTGTTCTACCTTAGTACTTTCAGGGGCTTGGTCATTTGCCTTGGGAATATCCCTAACATTCGGAACATGCCTCTCCTGTTCCTGTGTAAGCATCTCTTGTTTACCTGCTTCATCGACTGACTGACCTTTGCCCACCACAATTCCGTCAGCCTGTTATACTTCATTCAGCTCCTCTTTCTCCTATTCCTGAGTCATTACTTCTTCTTTGCCCGCTATACCGACTGACTGTTGTTTGTCCACAAGACTTTCAAAAGTCTGTTGTTCAGTCAAATCAACTTCTCTTCTTGTTTGCTGAATAGCCTGGGCATTCTCAATAACAATCTCAAGAGGCATCTCTTGTTCCTGTGTCGTAACCTCTTCTTTGGGTGCTTCATCAATTGACTGACAGGTAAGAGCCTGCTGATCTTCAGTCATATCCCCATCTCTTTCAACTTGGTTACTTCTATCAGCATTCTCCATAACGACATCAACCGGCATCTCCTTTCCCTGCGAAATCACCTCTTCTTCTACTATTTCGTTGACCGACTGCCCTTTGTCCAAGAGGTTTGAATGCCTCTCCTGCTTCTTCTCTTGCTGCTTGATAACTCACATCAACATCTTCCATTTCAATGTCATTGGTCCTCTCCTGTTGCAGTATTATGCCTTGTTCTTTTCCAAGTTCACTCTCAATACCCTGCTGCTGATTTTTTGACATATCTTGCTGAATTTCTTCAGCCCTTGGTGTATCTTCAGTATCACATGAACCCCCACTACCACTTTCTTGAGTCGGTGACTGTATATTAAAATTAGGCATGTCATCATGTGAACTATTTTTCTTCAACTTCTTCCTTTTCCTTTCATAGGTTTTTGGTTGGATGGGTGCAGAAGTTGCACCTGATTTCTCCACAATCATACCCTGAGGGACCAAACATGGTGTCGACAGATCAAGGTCTCCACTTATAAATTGCAATTGAATTTCAAGCACCTCCTTCTGTGCCACAGTCAACTCACCAAACATGTCTAATTCACTATTAATTTGTTCATGCATTTGTCTAGGCGTTTCATTGACAAACACACCTTGCGACGCTCCATGCAATTGTCTAGCTGAATTTAGACCTGCACCACCACCACTAACTTCTTTTCTTACATCTGAACAACTTTTTGATTTCCTAACTACACTGTCTTCACTGGAGTCTTGTCTTTCATATGAAGGAGATTTTGATTTCCCGGATACAACGCCATGACTGAAGTCTTTTCTTACATCAGGAGGAGACTTTCTCTTCCTTCCATCACTAGCATTGCCTCCACATGAATACAAGTTTAAGGAATTATGAAAACTGGCAGAATATTCCTTGCCCCTTCTTCCACTAACATATTTCCTCCAACTTCCTTCTTTTTCCTCAAAATATTTAGCAAACTTCTTCATAAAATCAAGAACACAGTCAACCTTCTTATCTACACCATGAATATACTCCATAATATAATCTCTAATATACTCCCTTATGTGTCGTCGCTGACTCCGCAACCTCTTCCGAAATTTCATGTTCACTTTCTGCAAAAAAAAAAAAAAAAAAAAAAAAAAAAATCGATAGAACTGATAAAAATATTCAATTAAAATAAAAACACAAAAAGATGAATGCACATGATACTTGAAAACTCACTTTAACAATTGCATTAACTAAATCTTGATCAAGCTCTACCATGTAGAGCATCCTGCCTATCATCACCAGTACCCTGACCCACATGATCATCATCCTAAGTCTCAGCACTATCATCCTCACTCTCAGCACCACCATCATCACTCTCAGCACCACCATCCTCACTCTCAGCACCACCATCATCACTCTCAGCACCACCATCCTCACTCTCGTCACAGGTATCCTCACTCTCTTCAACAGCTTCTTTTCCTTTTAAATGTTTAAATGCAACAACAGGTACAACAGGACCTGCTTCTGTCACATTCAATTCTACCGACATTTTTTCTTCCTCAGACAGTACAATTGGAACCATTTTAAATTTGTCAAAACTCTATAAAAAAAGAAACCATGAGAAATATATTAGCACCTCAGTATAATAAGAATAAAACTTCAGTAAGGGTTAAAGTTCAATGCCATAAAAGGTTAAAGTTCAATCATTATGAATAGAACTTCAGTAAGGCTGAAGAAATTCAGTCCATGAGGGTAGAACTTCAGTACATGAGGGTAGAACTTCAGTACATGAGGGTAATGAAGTTCAGTCCATGAGGACAGAACTTCAATTAGTATTATTTTAGAAGTTCAGTCCATGAGGACAGACACAGAGATGGAAAAGAAGTTCAGTCCATAAGGATAGAAGTTCAGTAAGACTGAAGAAGTTCAGTACATTATGATAGAATTCAGTCCATGAGGGTAAAAACTTAAGTACACACACACACACACAGATATAGAAACTTACATTAACATTATGAAAATACTGCTCAACCAAAATGTTATACTGAGGATTTTTGAAACTAATAAACCTAACCATCTTTGGGAAGCCATCACTATTAACATTACAAAAGTTAGAACGAACTGTTGGAAATAAATCAAGAAACCAAGCGCATAACACAAATGGAAATCCCGGCATATAATAATTTGCACCACTTTTAAGATGTCTCATTGCAGAGTTAACAAGTGCTTCAAAACCCACACTCCCCCAAGGATAAACTCCACAAAGATTCTCGTTGTCAATGATATCCAAGTAATGCACTTCAACCAAGCTGGTTTTTTTATTAGAACACAAAATGATTGACTGAAAAATATAAAACTCTGCAATCTTCACTGCATCATCTTCATTGACCAGAGATGACGTGGCCATTGATACTAAAAATTTACGAACGTCCGACAACTGAAGATTGCTTTTACCACCAAAGTACTGCTTCAGAAGCCTCTGGCCCATATTTATAGCAGGTCCATCAAACAATTCCTCACGGTTTGCAGAAAACCCCAAACCAGTGTAAAGATGATATTCTTCAGGACCAAAACGTATGAGATGACCAAAAATATTAAAACTTAATCTATTCGGGTCACTGCTCACAATACGTGATAATAATAAACAATGCAGTAACCTCATAGAAGTTTTGTACGACTGCAACTTCAGAAAGCTTCCAAACGCACCATCTGAAAGCTTCTTATACTGTGCTACACTGAACTTTGACAGAAGTTTATTCCCTAGTGGACTGAACACACACACACACACACACACACACACACACACACAGAGAGAGAGTTGATAATAAGAAGTTCAATCAATGTGGGGCTGGAACTTCAGTGCACTAGGAATGAACTTTCATCCTTGGAGACAGAAGTTCATTCCTAGTGGACTGAGAACACACACACACATACACACAGAGACATAGTTGATAATAAGAAGTTAAATCAATGTGGGGGTGGAATTTCAGTGCCCTAGGAATGAACTTCCATCCTTGGATACATAAGTTCATTCCCTAGTGGACTGAACACATACACACACACATACAGAAGTTAAGTACACACACACACACACACACACACACACATAAACACACACACACACACACACACACACACACACACATAAACACACACACACAGAGAAGTTAAGTACACACACACACACACACACACACACACACACACTTGAACTTCAATAAAATGTAATTTGAACTTCAATTAGTAGCATTTCAAAACTTCATTACAATAATCCTACTCAATTTTAATAAACCCCAATCAAAAACTTCATTCTAGTAACACACTAAACTTTACCCCAATCACTGACATACAAAATATAAAAAGTAACTACTAAATACGGAAAAAACATACAAATTTAAACTTAAATAACGTTACTTAACTTAACAAGCACAAATAACACTTATTTCATAAAAAAATACCAAAAAAAAGTCATACATGCTAATACAAATTTCAGACTGCAACGGTGAAGAGAAATATGTTATTCAACGTACTAATGCAACAGTGAAGGAAAAAATGAAAAACTGAGAAGATTTTCGCATGAACAAGTGAAAAAGTAAAGAGAGTTGCATGAATAGAGGAGTATAGGAAGAAGAAGTTTGTGAAAAAATCCTGTCAATTCGGAAAAGATGAGGGGTAATTTAGTATTTTACGTATAGGCTTGTTTAATGTAAAGGCCCAAAAATGGCCTCTAGTATAAGATCAAAGAAAATAGTGGCCTCTGGGCGAAATTTTTACCTTAATTTGTGCTTGGCCTGTATATTTCAGCTTTCCTCTAGAATTGTTTGTAATACAACATTTGATGTGGAGAATTGGGTGCGCACACATTTGAAGTGGAAGCTAGTTGGGAAGGTGGATCCTCAACCCCTATCCCCAACTCGTCTCATTCTTTTTGTAGGAACCGTGACACCTCATGCGTAGATGCAACCTTGTCATTTGAAGTAGGCCTAGTCGTAATTAGATAAAGCCAAACACAGCTCAAGACTCCACTTAGAAGCTACAAATTATGTTTTGACAATAAACTAATTAGTCAATTTGCCTTGAAAGGAGCTATGTCTCCTTTCTTTTCATCCTACTTTCTTTAATGAAGTACTAGAAAAGATGATTAAACTTTTCTCCATAATTAACTCTCTCCCAAGATAGTCAAAACAATGATCAAAATCATCAGACAAACCAATTAACCAAGTCAAATCAAGAAAGCATAACAACCTTCATTAATAAATCAACTAATCCCTCAAAGTGATTGGCAACAGGGTAAAATTTTACAGTAAATCCCACCAAAAAATGATCATAATCATCAGAAAACCAAGCAACCAAATCAAATCAAGAAAACTCATCGCCCAAAGGACGTTTGACAAGATGAAAAATATTTTAAATAAACATAAGCATTTTCTGGTGATTGATTATTAGAAATTATTGTTAAGGAAAACATCAAACAAGGACTTTCTTTAATTTTCAGTAGAAGCCATTTTATTTCCATTATCTCAACTTCTAACTAACTTCATGCCACTGCTTCAATCAACATTGAAAAATTATTTAATACTAACAAATCTCATCGAAACAAACATTATTTTTCATCAAAATACTTTTTTTTGTCTATTTAACACTATGATCACTTTTTTAATAAATGTTTTTTCTATGAAATACTTTCCACTCAACTACTAAACATCGAAAATATTCTTGGGAAAACATATGTTATCATACCAAACAATATGTTACTATAAACCATTAAAATTATTTATGTGAAGATATTTATATAATTGAGAAATTCACAAGGCATCAACGACTACCCTACTACCTTACGAATCCTAATAAATAAACAAATCACATGGAAACATCAAGCTTTTCCACAAGGAAAAGAACAAGATTAGCAAAAACATGATGCAGGCCCATCTTTGCTCCAACACCCACCACCCAACCAAATCCTCCTTCAAACCACCGGCCCCTGGCTTGTGTATCAATGTCTTCAAGTATCTTGTCAGGATCCGATGTTTCCGACAAAGACATTGACTTTGAGATAATAAGCTTCTTTATCAAACTTAAAGAATAGAAAATGAACCTTCCTTTGTCCCCCTATAATTGCAACTGTATAGGCTAACAAACAACAACAATAGCCTCATATTCCTTTTCTAGGGTCATTTTCAAATATTAGTAATATTGATAAATATTCATTTGCTAGCCAGTTACTCTTGCCAAGTAAGCTCCAAGAAAAGTCCACGAATGGCTGATTCCTTCTGGTCCAGAAAGTATGACTTTTGTAATCTTTATTCACACTAGTAGTATTCAACAGGGGTATCTGGGCAACTTCCATCAGACAAGAATTCTTTACTGAATGGAGGAGGAATAAATGGTGGTGATGTACATCTCAAAAGTGCCCAATTGACTCCTTGGAAGAATGGATGGTGCTTGATTGCTGAGGCACCCATAATTGAACCCAATCTTCTAGCTGGATCCTTAGCAAGAAGTTGTGATATCAGGTCTTTAGCTGAGGCTGGAATAGCTGGTTCCTTGGGGAATTCGAGTGCTCGAGCAACAATGTTAGCTAGTGTTAGTTCATGGTCTATTCCCTTAAAGGGTGTTACACCATATATCAATTCATACATGAATATCCCTAGTGTCCACCAATCAACTGCACTACCATGGCCTTCCCCTGACACAATCTCTGGTGCCAAATACTCATGAGTTCCCACGAAAGACATTGATCGAACATCAACTGGCTCAGCAACAAATTCAGGGCCACCAAGATTGCCTTGCTTCTTCTTGCGCTTCCTTCTTGGGTGGAAGCAAGAGACAGCTGGTACTATACAGTTGGGAAGGATACATGAAGAAGATGTAAACTTGGGTGGTTCAATGCTGTACTCATTATGTTGAGGTGCATTGGGCGTATTTTGGGTTGATATCACTTGAGCTGGTGTTGATGTGGATTCGTCGCATTTTAGTGAGAGATCAAAGTCAGTGAGCATAATGTGACCATCTGATCGAACCAAAACATTTTCAGGTTTCAAATCGCGGTAAACAATCCCCATCATGTGAATGTACTCTAGTGCTACCACAACTTCCGACGCGTAAAACCTGGAAACAGCATGAGATTAGTAAAGCACACTCGTGCAACTTCTATACATGAGTTTAAGTTCTACGAGTATTTAATAAGCATTTCTTATGATAAAAACCCACCATAACAAGTTAGATTACATTGAAGAGTTAAAATTTGGTTGTACTGATGGTGTATATACTTAAAAGTTCCTAGATATACGTATGGTCTACCCTAAAGCAACAGAATAAAAAGACTTTTCTTTTGGGTAAAATGATGATGCCACTAATGGATGCACGAGGGAATTAAAAATGAAAACTGTAGTTAAAGGAATGTACTATACGTGCACAAAGCACTTTGTTTCAACTCTTTCATATGGGAAGGGGACCAATTTTCTTCTTTAAAAGTAGTAAGCACTATACTACTTTATTGTGTGGAATGTCCTGGACCCTCACTATTTCCCCATGCAACGTAGCAAAATAAAAGAAACTGGGTCCGTGCACATTGTCCCTGTATTCTGGCGCAACTTTACTGTCTTCTCCTTTTTGTGCTCTTCGTTTGGTTGCTTTCCACAATTGTAACATGATACTCCTAACATCCTATACTAGATTATTAGAATAGGAACAAGAAGTTCGTGGTATATCCACAAAAGAAGAAAAAAACTATTTTTTATACGACAATATCAAGGACTTTCCACCATATATACTTTACTTTTCTCAGAGTTTTTCCCTTCCTATATCTTGGTAAAAAATATTCTCGAACATATAAAGGCAACTCATTTTAGCAAAACAAAACGAAATTGCAGGTAGACGAGAGTAAAGAGTAAAAATACCCACAAATTAGTTTAAATATATGCCTACTCAATCATGGCATATCTTTGTACGCAGAACTCTAAACAAGGGAACCAAGAAGGGACGACTGTGTATCCCAATAATTCTGCTCAGTTCAGTAGGTAATATAACATAATGGAAAGGTATAGAATTTTATTTCGTCTATTCTTCTAATGTGGATAGCAATTATTTTCAACTCTCCTTTATAAGTACCTTCTAAAATTGTTCCTTTTTTATAAGTGAGGAACCTCCGGGAGTTAGATGAGCTACTCTAACATTTCTCACTTAAATACCAAAATTTTCTCACAAAGTTAAAACTCATAACGCGTGTCTAATTCATACATTATAATATGCCTTCTTACCACCAGACCAAAGCCCGTGACACCTCCTATTACCATATTTCAATAAACAAAATGCATTATATTTATTTCCTTTTAATTTGGCCCTTAATTCAGAGAGTTATCTAGTTTTCTTGTTTGTTGCATGCAACACAAGGAGTCATCTAATCAGAGAGACATAGTTCCAAATGACATAATTTCAAATTCAGGCAGTGATATGTCAAATCAGAATAAAGTTATGATCTCGAGGACCGAATTTTTTGCTCAATCACTACTACTTTCTAAACTAAGTTATAGAAATTAAAGTCGAATCATCTCCACTATTTTCCTTCTAGTCACATTCTTCCTGGTGCCTGTTTAGCTAGGTTGTCATCATCTGTATAACTTGTGTACCAACATGGCATATTTGTCAATTATAGAAATAGCAATAGTATATAGGTCCCCCTATATAAATCAACCTAATCGTAATATAAGGGGACCACTATAGTAATGAAAACATTTCAAGAACAAAAGTGGTAACCACTAAAATTCCTCACGTTAAAAAAATTCCCAAATCCCTGATATAGCGGAAAAGTTAATGCAAATTGCATTTTGATTACTTTTGACAGTTTGACTATACCCTAACTTTGGGAATGAAAGCTGGAGAAACTACAAACTCTTGAAAGTTAATTTGTTTGACACATTAACCTTGGACTTGTAGTTTGTTTACTCCCTCCTGTACAAAATAAATTGTGTATGTTTTAAGCAAGCTAATTTGGTTCGAAATAAGGGATACTTAAGGAATAAAAATACTTCTCAATATACCCTTTGGTCCAATAAATGATTTAAAAAGTCTAAGAAGTGTATGATACTCTATTAATTTGAGGAGATGTAAAGGGAAATTAGTCAAACAACAGTTATAATTGATGCAATTAAATGATTTTCTTAATAGATAGTGTAAAAAATGACTCTAATTTCAGACAAGATATTATTTGTGTTTCACTTTTAGTACAAGCCTTCAGGTCCATAAGTATTAAGATTTATACGAATTATTTAACTATTAATTGAAAGAAAAAAATACTAGTAATAATTAATCTCTCCTTGATTTCCTAGAGAGACACATATTTTCAACAAAATTTGAAAGCATAAAAAGACATTTATAATGGACAGGACACCATATCCAATCTTTGCAGCATGCAACCAACCATCAATCAATGCTGGTGAAAATAATAATAGTAGGACATTTTCCAGCATTTTTACCAGAACAAAGCACACCAGAGAATATATTGTTACCGACTTTGATTTAAGAAGAAACTTCCAAAATACAGATGAAGATGGGGACACGTGATTAACTCCTTCCATAATTCACATGCAACCTCATTAAGTCAACTACCATAAAACATTGATCAAGATAACTTAATAGTATAGCACACTTCCATTACCAAGCCACATTAAAACCAATCCCGTATTCAATGACAATACACAACTAGTGTATACATTTTTTACTATCACCTCATTTAAATGATATCTAAAGTCATAATGGAGCACGTGTGCTCACTACTTACAATAATCTAATCATAATTTTCTACTACTTCTCTTCCAGTTACCATCCTTTCCACTATACGATAGTCCACCATAGATCCAGTGTTCCGTCATCAGTAAAATAGAAGAAGAAGATGACAGAAACAAACTAAGTAGGCCCCACTACTGACAAAATCACCAGCTCTTCCACCAGGTAGTGGTCCCCACTCACGACACGTCACTATCATCTTCTTCTTCGAGTTTTACATAAAATTTGAAAAATACACAGTTCACAACATTTTCACCATATACATATAAGTATGTCCTAAGCTACAGTCAAAATAAAGTAATTTAACTAAAAGTTTACTGTGTCAACATAAATAGGAACGGAGTGAGTAATATATATGTACAGTTGCTATAAATAAAGTCAAATCGTCGTCGTTATTACAGTACGTACCTGACAGCGGATTCAGGGAAGCGTTTAGACGGCTGACGTTGACGGAGAACATGAAGATCACCACCGGGACAAAACTCAGTCAACAAACACGACCATTTCGTGGAATCAATGAACGCATAAAGTGTGGGTAAAAAAGGATGATCCAACATTTCAAGTATTTCCCTTTCTGTCCTTGCTCTTCCTTCTTTATTACGACTCGCTAGTTCTTTCTTATCCATTACTTTCGCCGCAAATAACTCCACCGCCGGCGACAGCGTTTTGATTGTGGCTAAGTATACGGACCCGATGTCCCCGGAGCCTAACCGGTGGAGGAACCGGAGGTCGGAGAGTGAGACATTGGCGGCGCGTGTGATGGCGCGTGGGAGGGAGGAAGATGAAGAGGTTACTGTCCACGTAGCTTCCGAACTGGAACTAGTGGAACGGTTAATGTCAGTGGTAGTAGTGGTGGAGTTGAAACTAATGCTTTGAAGATCATCGGCTAAGTCGTCGAGCCATGGCTCCATTATTCGGCTTGGCTTGAGCTGGTTAAGGGAAGAAGTTGAAGAAGAAGAAGAAAGAATAAGAGAAGGAATGAGAAGTTTGAGAGGTTTTTTAAGGGGGAATTTTGCATTTCCTTGGGGAGTGAAATTCTCTTTTGGGCCGTGAATTCGGGAACTTGGGCTACGAAAAGTCTGTTTTGTTGTGTAATTTTGGGTACCGTTGGCCCCGGAAGAACTACTCATTTCTAACTAAGAGATTTTAAATTCGAATTTTAGATGGTAGTCAAAAATAAATAAAAGGAAATGAATAATATATATATATATATTCTCATTTTATTGAACAACAATTACGCCTCCTATGTACTAAAATTCTTTTAATTTCACAATTAGAAAGGTACTTCCCCTGTTTTATGTTTTATCTTTTGACTGGTTGAGATTACTTTACCTCTAAAATGTGAGTTTTATGCACGAATATGTATTAATGCTGGATACCGAGCAAGAAATAAGAAAAATAGAATGCATAAAATATTATAATTTTGAACAATTAAGCCTCCTATATGACTAAAGCTTCTTTGAATTTCACAATTATTATACTAGAAAGATACTTCCCCTCATTTTATGTTTTATATTATGGGTCAGTATTCAACTAGCCACGAATTTGAGTATATATTTATATATATTTGAAAGTTAATGTGGCTATAAAAATATGTCATTGTGGTTAAAAAAAAAAAAAAAAACTAAAGTGAATTGTTTCATTTAGGAAGTTATATATCATTCTTTTTTATAGACAAAATAAAAGAGTATCACAAAAAAATTTAACTGAAATAGTATCTTACTAGATTTAAAAAAATTTGGGATAAAGATTGGACCTTCGTGTAAGAATTAATAACAATAATAATGTAGTGCTAATTACACCTGGTTGGTATCGCGATAATCAGAATAGTTTAGTTGAGCTATTTTCCTTTTTTTGGTTGGGAATAGAATATTTTCCCAAGTGGAGCTGTTAAGTTCATTTTGTTAATTTTAGTTAAGAGGTGCCAAAACGAGTCAAACAAAGGATAACCAAAAGCAATATTGGGCGTGATGATATATGGTTTTGTCCATTTATCACCAAATTCGTTAATGCCCTTGATTTATCTTCTTTATTTGTTATATTCTCATAAGATAGTTGTTGTACATTACTTTAGCTTGTCCAGTTATCATGCATTAACCTATATGCTCATCGTCTTTAGTTGTTTTAGAACTCAATTTGTCGTTTGATCCAGTTTTAAAAGGAGAAAATATTAAAACAAAACAACGCGAGAAAAGCTCCAAGATAAGAGAATAAATTCGGAATGGACCAAGTTAGATGGATCATACATTTATCAGCCCTTTAAATTTGAAATTTGACATTTATGGTTATTGGAGTAAGATGAGTGGTTAGGTTGGGTCATTTTTTTGGTAGAGAAGTGATGAGAATTGTGGGCTTCCTGGCCAATATGAAGTTGAAAGAAGAAAATTACTACGTTTACACTAAATCAAATGATTTAACTTTAAAATACACACTATGGTCAAGTAATTGCATCCATAGAGTGCCTCAAAGAATAGTATATCTATATTCACTTCACAAAAGTTAAATGTTTTGTTCCTAACAACTTTGAAAATTAAGGGGATCATCTTTGCATAGCTTCTTTATGTTTGGATGGTCATCCACTCATCCTAGATCTTCGATTTCAAGATGAAAGCTTCTCGATATTAATGCAAGTAATTTTGTTCCGTATAGTGGGCAACGTAGATTTGCCCTTACAATAGTTTTGCTTGGTCTCTACATTCTGGGATTAAAAACTTTATGTGATGGTAATAATACTTATTTTTGTGGGATTAGCAACCTGAAATACTAATTAAGAAGTCAAGATATTCAAACACATTATAGAACGAATTTTATATTACCATGATTGTTTGAGCTAGCCCTTTAATTAATAATTTTGAGTGGAAATAATTTGTAGTGTATTTAAGTTTCTAAATATGCAAATTTATCATTTAAAGAGTTACCTATATTTGATAGATTGGGATTGGTCAATCAGCTCATAATAATCAATTAAATAGATCCTAGTTGAGCAGTGGAATTGCTAAAGGTGAATTTGTTTTTTTATGTTTTTAAGTTAGGGGGCATGTTGCATTTCACTTGGTGTTTAAAATTCTAGCCGATGTAAAATATTCTCCTCATTTTCAAATATCAGAATTTCAACTCCTTCCTCGAACTTTTCTGTTTTCTCAAGTCCATACATACTTTTCAATATGAGGAAATTTGAAATAGTTAAATATCTCCATTTTAAATTTGATATACTATAACTATCTCCGTTTTAAGTTTGATACCATAACTATCCTATAATTGCAGTTCTGTCCTACTCCCTAATAATAATCATGTCATGTCCCACTAGTATATCATAAGAAAACATCTACCTAGTAGATCTTATAATTTAAACATACAATATTGGAGTAAACAAACCCTCTAACTTGCCTCCTAAAGCTGTATCAAACTCACAATAATGGCATAGCAATAAGTAATAATACAGACATATACAGTGTTATAAATTTAATTAACCAATTATAGTAATCCATAATTAAATGTTGTACGAAGAGGAATCACACGTACGTACCTTCTTTTTCAGCTAATGTTTTTTCCCAACCACCAATAATTGTATTTGTTAAGCTATATGTCTACTTAAAGAAGTTAGGGAGAATTGAACCGACTGCTAGTAGTAACTTAGTAGAAGCAAGTGGGAAGATTCTTGGGTAATACAGTATATTTTAGAGTTACGCTATATATATTTTTTCTCATCACAATTCAAATAAAAATGAAACAACTTTCAAAAATTTCCAGATAAATCTTTTAGATTCCGCATTTTCAACATTTAATAAGCTAATCTAAAAGAAACTTCCATGGCCATGTATGTATCGTAGCCAAAAAATTGGCATGAGTGTTCCAGATTCGAACAGGTAAATAATTTTTAAAAATAATTTTGATGAGTGGCTTAATTGCTACGTAATTTAACCAAGCACGTAGTTCTGCTATGAACAAATTTAACCATTTGTTTTCACCAAATATAAACGGTATGAAAATTTGACATTTTTCAATTGTGTAGCTTTAAAAATACACAGAAAGAAAAAATCATAACTATGGATAAGAGGTACATGATGAAATTTTTTGAACTTGGAGACAAGCAACCCACAAAAATTATCGAAAATGACCCTTATTTACGATTCTTACTGAGATAGCAATAATTACGCAAAATAGCAGTCCGCCACTAGTTTATACTACAAGTTTATACGCTCCTGTAACATGTATAAACTTGTATAAATCTGTATAAGTGTGTATATACAAATGAATAAAGTTGTATAAATTTTCAGATTTCTGCAGTATTATGAATGTTTATATAATGTTTCAGTATTTTTGTATAAACTTTTGTATTTCTCTCCTTGCTTACGCATTTATCTGTGCATATCCATGTATAATTAATTTTTTGGGGTAGATTTGTGTGTATAAACTTGTCCAAAATAATGATATAGATAAAATCAACCTTAGCTGCAAATTCCCCGCCTCTCCTGCCCCGCAGGAGGGAGGGTATCTGCCGACGAGTCAGTGGCAGGGGGAGAGGGAATTGACAGCTAAGATTTTTTATTTTGTAGAAGTACCTAAATTTATAAAATAAGGACTTTGCTACGCATGAAGAAAAAATAAGGCCCCTTATTTGTAATTTTCTTTGTGTGCTATTTTTTAAATAGTTCCCATAATTTGAAATTTCTTGCAAGTGCAGTCACTCAACTTCTCTGCACCGTTCTTTGATTTTTGGAATTTTCACAAAAATAGCCGTCAATATATTGACAAGTCACCTAGCACTAACATAATCTAGCCATAATATTTATATTTAAAGTTTGATTTATAATTAAAATATGACATATAATTAGATTGAATTCTTTATATACAGCTTCTATATACATATATACACACATATAATTATCTTATATTTTTTAAATATTTATATCATCAAATTATATCTAAATATGCTAGGAAAAGAAAGAAAAGATAAAATATGATTATAAAAAATGAGTAAGGGCTAGGAATAGTTATGTGGAGTAATAATCCCTTGATTTTTTTCAGTTCTTTTGCTTTTAAGTTGAGGCTAACTCATACACAAAAATCCTTTCAGACCTTAGATTGAATTTGATAAAGTCACACCTTGCAAAAATTTGCAAAAAATGGCTGTGCATAAAATTAAACGGTAAAAGCGGACTATTTCTACACAGCCCAAAATCATTAGTGCCCCTGTTTTGTATTATTTTTTATACTTTTTTTTGTGTGTTTTGTTTTACAAATAACACTTAAAAGAAGGAAATCACATAGAAAGAGCTCAATAGTTTTTATTATATGTATGTGTCACGTTGCCTGTTTTTGAAATTTGGTCTCTTCTTTAATAAAAGAAATCCTAGCTGCCACCGTCTCTCTCCCTAGCACTGCACCGTCGTCTGCCACTCTCGCCCCGCCATGGGTCGTGGCTGGGAATTTGCAAATTACCTTATTTTCACCGAATTTTTTTATTTCTTCATTGGATTTATTTTTTCGTTTCACCAGAGTTATTCTTTTAATCAGTTTTGGACTCAATTGCTTTCAAAGTTTATACACACAAACTCTACCAAAAAAAAAAAAAATTATGCATACACACACACACACACATACATACATACATACATACATACATACATACATAGAGAAATACACACCTAAGGAGATAAATACAAAAATACATACTGAAAATTAAAAAATTATACGCACATCCATAATAATATGTGTATACAATTTTATACATTTTAGTGGTTACATAATGTATAAATTGTTGGGGTTATTGGGTTTTTCCTTCCTATGTGGATAAAAAGCACCTTTTGGACCAAGCCTATTTTTATCCAAATAGCCCACTATATCAAGACATATAAATAAGACCTCTTTTAGGTCTGAAATTAAACAAGAGAGAAAAAGAAAGAGAGCAGCCGTTTTTGAGGGTTTTGAAAGAGAATTACATTGTTCTTTTGCTCCAGAAAATTCTACTTCAAGCAGTCCGCTTCAAACTGCATTTTCCGACTCGTTAACTGTTGGATCGTGCTGAAATTCGAACTGGGGGTTCTCAACATCCTGTTCTTTGATCTAGACGATGGAGATTGGATTTTACTGTTTGTAGCTTTTGTTTCTGGTCCACGAACCGTAGCTGAATTTGGGTGACTTCTCTCCTTTTGTTCCCTAGTTTTGGTGTTTTTGGTATATGTATTGTTGCTCCGTATTTGACACTTATTGTGTAGCCATTTTGGAGGACATTTGTACTCTTGTTGATTGATTAGTGGAGCTTTTGTAGACTTTGGTTCCGTGGTTTTTTACCTGTCCACATTGAAGGTGTTTTCCACGTAAAATTGTGTCTCGTATTGTTGATTACTTTGCCTTGCTTATTATTATTTTTGGTGGCTGCCTCTATACCCATTTAGTTTGCTCCTCTTATTCAAATAGTGTGGGAAGTTTACACTTGGTATTCCTTCCGCATTTACTTTGTCGTGCAATTTTGGTATTGCTTGGTTTCTTCCCAACATATTGGTATTAGAGCCTGTGGTTCTGTTTGATTGTGGTTTATCTATTTGAATGATGGATGCAAATATGAGCAAGATGGTTTTTTTAAATGACAGTAATTACCATATTTGGAAAGGCAAGATGAAATATCTTCTATTTGTCAAGAAAATGCATTTACTTGTCTTCACTTCTAATAAACCCGAGCCTATGTCAGATGAAGATTGGAAATTTGAGCATTTACAGGTTTGTGGTTATATTAGACAGTGGATAGAAGATAATGTTCGTAATCATATTGTGAATGAGACACATGCTAAAAGTTTGTGGGAGAAGCTCGAGACACTTTATGCTTCGAAGACTGGCAATAATAAGTTGTTCATGCTGAAGCAATTGATGAATATTAGATATAAAGAGGGCAGTCCTATTTCTGATCATATTAATAATTTTTAGGGTGTCCTTGACCAGCTGTCCAGTATGGGTGTGAGATTTTATGAAGAAATTCAGGGACTTTGGCTTTTGAATACTCTTCCTAACTCGTGGGAAACTCTTCGGATTTCATTGACTAATTCTGCTCCCAGTGATGTTGTGACCATGGAATATGCTAAGAGTGGTGTTTTAAATGAAGAAATGAGAAGAAAATCTCAAGGCTCATCTTCTTCATCTTCACGCTCCGATATTTTGGTTACTGAAGACAGGAGGAAAAACAAGTCTAGAGGTCAGAACAACAGAGATAAAAGTAGAAGCAAGTCGAGGTCCAGGTATAAAAATCTTACATGTGATCATTGTGGCATTCGAGGGCATATATAAGAAGTTTTGTTTCAAATATAAGAAATAATTGAGGCAATAAAAGAAAGAAGGTGACAATGAAAATCGTGTTGCTACTGTTGTTAAAGCCAATCTTCTTTTTGCATGTGATGATGATGTTATTAATTTGGTTTGCCATGAGACTAGCTGGGTGGTGGATACAGGTGCCTCTTATCATGTCACGCCGAAGTGAGAGTTCTTTTCTTCTTATACTCCTGATAATTTTGGGGTATCGAAAATGGGAAATGATGGTAAAACTGAGATTATTGGCATTGGTATTGTTTGCTTGGAAACTAAGCTAACGTTTGGACATAGATTCCAAAATTTTTTTGGGAAACACTTTTTGGGTGAAGTTTGATATGAAAATAAAAAAGTGTTTGGACATACTTTTTGGGAACAAATTTTTTGGCGCAAAAGAGCCTTTGTGCTCTTATGAAAATGAAATTTGATGTGTAAATTTTAGTTTTTTGTTCAAAAACAGCTCAAGACCACTTTTTGAGTTTTTGGGACAAGTTTTGCTCAAAAAGCATAAACAAACACTTTTTGGCCAAAAAACTCTCAAAAAATCCCTCCAAAAACTATGTCCAAACGGGAGCTAACAATGGTTCAAGGTTAGCTCTTAAAAATGTCAAACATGTTCCTATCGTTTTTATGATTCAGTTGAGAAGAAACTTGTTAGAAGCCGTGATGTTGTGTTCTTTGAAGACCAGACAATTGAAGACTTTGACAAAGCTGAGAAAGTTGATTCTCAGAGTAGTGAGAGCTTAGTTGATGTTGATCCAGTTCCAGTGATTGTTGCACCTGAAGAAAATGTTGAAATTCAGGTTGATGGCCATGTTGATGATCATGTTCAGAATGACCAGCAGGTTGATGAAATTTTCGATGCTCCAGTTGATGATAATGTGGTTGGCCAGCAATCAATCATTGTTGATTCTCCAGACAGTTCACTTAGAAGATCTTCTAGAGTGAGTAGGCCTTCATCTTGGTATCCTCCCGGTGAGTGGGTATTCTTGATTGACGGGGGAGAATCTGAATGTTTTGAAAAGGCCATAGAAAGTGAAGAAAAAAAAGTGGTTGGATGCTACGCAAGATGAGATAAATTCCTTGCATGATAATCATACCTTTGATTTGGTTAAGCTTTTTAAAGATAGAAAAACTTTGAAAAACAGGTGGATTTTCAGGGTGAAACATGAAGATGGTAACCCAGTTCCATGGTACAAGGCTAGACTGGTCGTCAAGGGCTTTAAACAGAAAAAGAGAGTTGATTTTAGTAAGATATTTGCTCCTGTTGTGAAGATGTCTTCCATTCGTGTTGTTCTAGGCTTAGCTGCAAGTCTAGATTTAGAGGTTGAGCAAATAGATGTTAAAACTGTTTTTCTCTATGTTGATTTAGATGAAGAGATTTATATGGAGCAGCCTGAAAGTTTTGAAGTCAAGGGTAAAGAGAATTATGTTTGCAGATTGAAGAAGAGCTTGTATGGCTTGAAACAAGCTCCCAGGCAGTGGTACGGGAAGTTTGGGTCTTTATGCAGCAGCAGGGTTTCAAGAAGACTTCTTCAGACCATTGTATTTTTGTGTAGAAATTCTCTGATAATGACTTTATTATTTTATTGCTTTATGTTGATGACATGCTTGTTGTTGGTCATAATGCTTGCAGGATTTAGAAGTTGAAGCAATAGTTGAACATGTTTTTTGCCATGAAAGACTTAGTACCAGCGAAGCAGATTCTTGGCATGCAGATTGTTCGTGACAGAGAGGCCACGAAATTGTAATTATCACATGAGAAGTACATTCAGAAGGTACTTTGCAGATTCAGCGTGGATAAAGCAAAGACTGTCAATACACCGTTATCTATGCGCTTCAAGTTGAGCAAAAAGCAGTGTCCTTCCAGTAGTGATGAGAAGGAAGATATGAAGAAAGTTTCTTACGCTTCAGCCGTTGGCAGTTTGATGTATGAAATGATTTACACGAGACATGATATTGCTCATGTTGTTGGTATTATTAGTCGTTATCTTTCTAAGCCAGAAAGAGAGCATTGGAATGCAGTGAAGTGGATAATGAGATATCTTTGTGGCAGTACTAGTCAGAGTTTGTGTTTTGGTACAAGGAAATCTGTTCTTTGTGGTTACACTGATTCAGACATGGCTGGTGATGATGATACTCGTAAGTGTACTTCTGGCTACTTGATTACTTATGCGGGGGGAGCTGTGTCGGCAATCTAGGGGTCAGAAATGTGTTGCTCTATCTAATACAAAAGCTGAGCTTATTGTTGTTGTTGAAGGCCGTAAAGAGTTGCTTTGGATGAAGCATTTTTTGAAGGAAATTAGCTTTGCTTAGAAGAAATATGTGCTTTATTGTGACAGTCAGAGTGCTATTCATCTTGGCAAGAATTCTACATTACATGGTAGGTCGAAGCATATTGATGTGAGGTACCATTGGATTGGGGATGTGTTGGATGCTAAACTCCTTTCACTTGAGAAGATCCACACTAATGACAATGGTTGAGACATGCTTACTAAATCTTTGCCAAGAGGAAAGTTTGAAGAATGTTGTTTGATCGCCGGGATGGCGGTCTCCTCCACATAGTAGGGAGGGGGAGAATTGTTGGGGTTCCCTTCCTATATGGATAAAAAGTACCTTTTGGACCAAGCCCATTTTTACCCAAATAGCCCGCTATGTCAAGACATATAAGACCCCTTTTAGGTCTGAAATTAGACAAGAGAGAAAAAGAAAGAGAGCAGCCGTTTTTGAGGGTTTTGAGAGAGAATTACATTGTTCTTTTGCTCCAGAAAATTCAGAAAATTCTGCCTTAGGCAGTCCGTTTCAAACTGCATTTTCCGACTCGCTAACCGTTGGATCGTGCTGAAATTCGAACATGGGGTTCTCAACATCCTTTTCTTTTATCTAGATGGTGAAGATTGGATTTTGCTGTTTGTAGCTTTTGTTTCTGGTCCACGAACAGTAGCTGAATTTGGGTGATTTCTCTCCTTTTGTTCCCTAGTTTTGGTACTTTTGGTATATGTATTGTTGCTCCATATTTAGAAATTATTGTGTAGCTATTTTGGAGGATATTTGTACTCTTGTTGATTGATTAGTGGAGCTTTTGTGGACTTTGGTCCCGTGATTTTTTACCTCTTCACATTAAAGAGGTTTTCCACGTAAAATTTTGTGTCTCGTATTGTTGATTACTTTGCCTTGCTTATTATTGTTGTTGGGGGCTGCCTCTATACCCATTTGTGCTTGAATTTGGTTTGCTCCTCTTATTCAAATAGTGTGGAAATTTTAGACTTGGGTATTCCTTCCGCATTTACCTTGTCGTGCAACTTTGGTATTGCTTGGTTTCTTCCCAACATAAACTTATATAAAATATGTATAAATATATTTATACAACATTTCTTAATATATCTACATATAATTTTATAAGAAGATACTCGATCTATACAAATCCTTAAAGAAATACACAGATATATACACGAAAAAGCTACATATCTAAACATACTAATCTTGGATCCAACAACCTACTAATAGATTTACTAAACTTTTGAAAAAGGGACTGAGAGGACATATCTGACTCTCTGATGCAATGAAATATTTTGTCGCCTTTTTCGACACCATTTTCTTTCCCATATAGAGTTTGGGGATTAAAGAAGACAAATTGGGGTTGTTTTTGGTTTTTCTCTCCTCAACAGGCCTACCCACAAGATTTTGACATCATTCCTCTTGATTTATTCAATTTTTATATCGCAATGCTGGAGCTACGACAACCCAAACCATCGGAAGAAGTGATCGTCAGAGAAGAGGGAAGGACGGAGGCGACGAAGGTGCTATAGAATTTCAAAGGAAAGAGGGAGAAAGATAAATGTTAGATACGAGATTTTTTTTCTTAGGTAGGGTGGGGTTACTAGGGTTGTAATGTTAATTTCAAAATATAGCAAATATGAGTTATTTGGGGAAAGGTTTCAAAATATAAGCCATATTAATTATTTTGTTGCACTTGAGGTATGGGTGTAAATTTCCCCTTCTTTATGGGATTTTCACCCAGCATACCTATTGACCCAATAGTTATTATCCAAGATACCCACTTAAAAACTTAATACACATCCATTCAATAATAATTATCCGAAATATCTAAATTTTCTTACTAGAGAAAAACCTCACTCATATAGAGAGCAACACTCACAAAAAGCACTAAGCTTTATTTTCTCCTTAATTCGTCATTTTTCATCTTCATTCATCAACAAATGAAAAAATTGGTTGTTGATCTTCATCTTCATCTTTTTTGTCTTTTTCTAATCAGCTGTCATTTCTTCATCTCCATCATTGTTGAGCTTGAAGCTCCAAATTTTAATTTTTTATTTGTTGTTCGATTCGAAGTGGGTGTTGTAAAATATTATTCCTAGTACCTTGGGAAAGTTCATAACAAAATTTTGTCGTATTTGAAGTTGATTTGAGGTGTTTTCAAGATTATTTTTTAATACTCACCATTGTTGAGCTTAAGCTCTTGAATATGAAATTCTAATTTTTAATTTAATGTTTAATTCAAAGTGGGTGTAGCAAAATATTTTATCTAGTATCTTTGAAACTTTGATGCTAAAATTTGGTTTTATTTGGAGTCAATTTGAGGGTCTTGAAATTAAAAAAAAAACTTCATAATTAAACTGTATACTACTCCATAATAGTATACTGTTGTAATTTATTATAATAATAGACTGCTATAGTATACAGTTTACTATACATGTATTTCAACTGTATACTATAATAATATACTGCTATAGTATATAATATACTGCTATAGTATACAGTTTACTACAACTGTATACTTTTGAGTTGAAAATTAAAGAAGAATTACTTACGACAAGTGTATACTGCAACAATATACTTCAATTGTATATTTCAATAGTATACTGCTATATATAGTATATAGTTTACTACTTTTATACTTCAACTGTATATTATCCTAAAGGATTGGACCCATAGATTGTGAGGTTAAAATTCAAAAGGTTACACGTAAAACACGCACAAGGTGCACTCACGTGCTCATCCAGAGGAGGTGTGTATAAATTTTTCATGATTTATGTGTTAAAGCAGTCTATAAATTTAGACCTCTGCAAGCAAGAGTTAGTTTGGTTTTAAGTTATTGACACACTAGAGTGCATTTAGAAAATTTTCTTACTTGATCTTCCATTTGGTTATGAAAAGTATCACTTTCATTGTGTTTCCAGAAGTAAATAGGAGTAATTTTTAGTGTTGGCTTATCCCTGAGATTTTGTTTTCATGTTTCTTTGAATTCTTGTTGCATGTAAATTATGAAGCCCATGAAAGAAAATGTCAACTTAGAAGTCTCCTTTCTGTAAATAGAAAATTTTAAAATCCATTTAATATAGCAGAAAAAGCAACCACCTTTTCTTTTTCTCTGTGAAAACTGAACTTGATAAATTCTATTATTGGACTAACTGTTTTCTATCCAAAGGAATTGCATCACGTATTAATTAACTGATTCCCTTGTACATGTAGGCATCAGAATATTATGATGATCTTCTAAAGTTAACAAGTACTGTAATTTGTCAGTATTATTAGGCATAAAGTGGATCTAAAATAATGCAGATACTGCTTGGTTTTGCTTTTCATTTAGCTGCTTTATTTTATAACATTCTAACATGACACAATTGTATAATCTGCTTCTGTCATAGCTTGATGTTAGCACTAAGGAGAAAAAAGATTCAGACAAGAACATATCAACCATGTTTCAGATCCTAAGAAAGAAGAAGAGAGTTAAGCTTAAGAATCCCTTAATGAACAGAAATTCCTTTGTGCAAAGTGTTGAGAACTTATTTGCACTATCATTTCTAGTGAAAGATGGATGCGTTGTCATTAGGGTTGGCAATTTGAGCCCATATTTGATAAATTACCCGTTTAGCCCATCTTTTATTTAGTTGGATGACTTACATTTTCAATTGAGTAAAATATGGGCCCAAGTCATATTTAAATCCATAAAAGTATTTCGGTAAATACGGGTAAATATAATTAACCAAATACAATCCCTCTCCTACCCCTATCTCCACTCTCCAGCAAGTACAACGCTCATCTCCATTCTCCACCCAAAATCAACCAGCGAGTTCAATGCTCATCTTCATTCTCCACTCAACGAGTTCACAATTTTTGGACTCCAAACTTTTGATATCATAAGATTTCTGGAGAGCGGTTCGATTTTCTGCATTCTGGAACCAGGTAAACAATAGCCTCCTTCAATTTTTGTTTTATGAATTAACTCTTCCGCAACCAGTTCAACGCTCTTTAGTCTTTTGCAAGCACTTATACTATGAACTTTTCTCTGCCTCTTCTTTTCTATTATTCTTATTTTTTTTTCTTTTTTTTTTAATTTCACCAACAACACATAGATGTCTATGGATGTTGAGGAGGAATCGTGTGAGGTTAGTTCATCAATTCCATCAAAACGAGCTAAAAAACACACTTATTCTGTTTGGAAGACTTTTACTAAATTGCCTCGCACTAGTAATAATGAAAAATTAAAAGCACAATGTCGGGTCTATAAGGCAATTTTTGCAGCGGACGCTGGAACTTCAAATATGAAGCGTCATGTTGCTAAGCACTCGGAACAGAGACAAGAGGATGGTAATTACGCGCCAATTGATCAAACAATTTATCGTGAGAAAGTGTATGTGGCCATTTTGAAACATAATTACCTTTTCAGCTTTGTAGAACATCAAGGAAACATGGATTCATTCGTACTTAAATCCGTGAGTAAAAACTATTTCAAGAAATACTGCCAAGGCTGAAATTTTGAAATTGTATGATAGGGGAAAAGAGTTTTTAAAGTCTGAACTTGCAATTATTCGGAGTAGAGTCTGTCTGACTTCAGACATGTAGACTTCTGTAGCATCAAATGGTTATATGAGTTTAACCGCACACTATGCTGATTTGAATTGGCGTCTTAAAAAAAGAGTGTTGATTTTTCGCCACGTACCGCCTCCACATTCTGGTTCGATTCTGGGTCCTTTGCTTATAGAGTTTATTAAGGAATGGGGCATTGAAAAGAAGATTTTTTCTCTTACTTTAGATAATGCTAGTTGGAATAAGGGTGTGGTAGATATTTTAAAGGAAAATTTATCTCTAACACATTCACTTGTTTGTGATGGAAAGTTTTTTCATATTCGTTGTGCGAATCATATCTTGAATTTAATAGTGAAAGCGGGTTTAGAGGAAGTTGATAAAGCTATTATAAAAGTTAGAGAATGTGTTAAGCATATTAAACATTCAAAAGGAAGAATTATGAAGTTTGCGGAATGCATTAAGGATCTTGGGCTGCCGTGTTCGAAGAAGCTTCGCCAAGATATAGCTACTCGTTGGAATTCCACTTACCAAATGCTTGAAAGCGCACTTCTGTACCAAAAAGCTTATATTCAGCATAAATTGATTGATACCGATTTTAAATATAATTTTTCGGACGAGGAATGAGAAAATGATGGAGCGTGTTGCTAAGTTATTGATGCCATTTTATGAGATCACTACATTATTTTCTTGAAGCAAATACCCGAGTGCAAATTTATATCTACTTAATGTGTGGAAAATTCAGAAGTATTTGTAGGAAGAAAAATATAGTAGTGAAGGTGTGCATGTGATGGCTACATTAATGCTAAGGAAGTTTAAGAAATATTGGAGGTCTTACAGTATGATCTTATCGATTGCCATTGTCCTTGACCCCCGATATAAAATGAAGTTTGTGAAATATTGCTTCTCCAAAATTGATCCTGAGACCACTGATGCAAAGGTGAAAAATATTGAAGATCACTTGCAATTGTTGTTCAAAGAGTACTTGGTACCTTCGACCTCAATTTCCTTGTTAGGTGAGCATTTTTATGGTAGAAGTAGCAATGAAACGAGGGATGAGCTTGATGAGCTTGACATGTTTGAGAACCAGTTGGAGTCTGGTAGAGATAAAACACAGTTAGATCTGTACTTGGAGGAGCCTAATTTTAATCGTAAAGCAAATCGGAATTTAGATATACTTGCCTATTGGAAGGAAAATAGTCCAAGATATCCGGAACTCTCATTGATGGCACGATATGTCTTAAGCATACCTATTACTACTGTAGCCTCAGAATCTACCTTTAGCATTAGAGGTCGTATTATTAGAAAATTTCAAAGTTCTATTTTACCTGCAAATGCGGAGGCAAAGTTGTGTACTAGAGATTGGCTTTGTGAGCAAGAAGGTAAGTCACTATGTCTATTATAGCTTTATTTTGTTCTATTGTATTAGTGTTCTAGTAATTTATTTTACCTTTTTTATTTATTTTCATAGATTGCAATGAATTAGACGATGATGAGGATGAAATTGCGGTAGACCTTCAACCGTATTTTGCTAGACTTGGCTCGCATTGAAGGTGAGTGTGCATCATACTGTTGTATAAGTTAGTTGTTTCCTACTTGTTAGATTGTGAAGACTAACAAAAACTGTTCTTTGGTAATGCTAATCCTGAGCTACTCCTGAACACCTTCATTGTTATACTTAAGTTGAGTGTGCTTTGGTCAAAAAATAATAAAGTTCAAATATTTTGTTCTGTTGCTATGTATGGTCTCATTCTATGGGTGTGTGAGATTTTCTTGTGAGTATGAGGGAGCCTTGTGGAGTTATCTATAGGCAGTGTGAGGGCATAGATTGTTTTGCAGTTTGTTTGCAGGTTGGTTTCGGAGGGTGAAAGCAAGTCAACCGTATTTAGGCTATTATGGGAAGTGAAGGGTGATGCTCTAGTTCCCTATTTGTTATGGCTCTGTGAGTTGAGAGTGTGTATGTGTGTGCGCGCGCGCAACCTGCAGCAGTAGCAGGGAATTATGAGGTGTTCATGGTGAGTTGCAGTAGAGTGAGGTGCTGCAGTTGAGAAGTTCAGGGTGCCTGGTGGTTTACAAATTGGTTCTGGGTGTTTGTTTAGTAGAGAGGGGCCTCTGAGGTGTGTGTATGAGAGTGTTCAGAGTTGAGGGATGCTGTTTTCCTATTTTTGTGAAGGCCTGAAACCTGCGACAGTCTGCAGGCTTGGGCATGTTAGCAAGATATTTTACATGTCAAAATCATGAGGCCTCCAAGAATTTGAAATTTTCGTATATATTCGATCAGCCAAAACTACATGCTTTGTTAAGTTCCATAATAAAGTGTGGCTCATTATGGCTGGTTCTAATTCTTTCTCTAGTAGTAATTCTGTGCAGTACTAGTGGTTGTGCTACTAATTTGTTGTAGTCCCAGCTTGGTGAGCTGTGGTGGGGAGGATTTCCTTTAATCAGAATGTTTAAAGGTTCCAGCTCCAGAGTTTGTTGGTTAGATTAAGTCCACCATTGACACTATCCAGCAAGTCATTTCCATAGTGATAAAATTTACTAGCTTCTTTGTTGATTTTCAATTTTCTAATGCTATTTTCGATTGCCTTGATCTAACTTGACTTTTCTGCTGATGAACTTACCTGGACTCTCTCATGCTCTCTTTATTTCACAAAAGATTATGAGATGATGTTCATAAAATTGAACACTTCCCATAAAAAAAGATTGTTATTATTATGGTAAACGTTGCAACTTTTTTATGGTGGGGTATTGAAATGACATGGAAAAAATGAGAAGAGCTAAGAACAGTATACTTAAATAATGATCTTTGAATAGATAAGAGAGAGTATTGATTATATGTGTACATAATTAACTACGTACAAACAGGCTAATGTCTTAGCTAGACGTATACTATTCTTCCCCACGAGAACAACTGTAACATCATTCATGTTCTTTACTCCTTTTTAGACTGAAAAATGGTGTTGCGCATCTTGGTATCTAATTACCCCTTGTACTAAATAGTAGGAGTACTTTATCTATATGCTTCTGTCGAAATGCTGCACTAATCTTGTACATTGTGCATATTAATGTACAAATAGGTTACATGACCAACATCTTTATTTAATTAATAGAAAAATGGTAGTATTTGGATTGCATATTATATGAATTTCAACTCTTGACATTTGTATAAAAAGAGGAATGATAGCATACGTTTGGGACATTGCAAAAAGTTGAATAATTGTAAGTTTACCCTATCACCAAATATTACGTAGTACAATAGTAAAAGTTTAGCACTTTTGAGTAGGACTGCCCTCCCATGAACATGATGTTTTTTAGCTCCACTAATGCTCTGTATACTACTCTTTTGCCTTTTCTTAAATAGTTCATCTTTCCGCGTGTTTTCTTTATCAGTGTGTATAGAACTTGCTTATGATGTTTACAATTTTTCTTCCTAGTTCTTAGACAACACCCTTCCCCTGGTCTCGTCTCGTACTTTTTATGCTCCGTCTTTTGGAGTCAATATCTTGCCATGGTTCAGGACATTGCTGCTACACGTTGTTAGTTGGATTGATGGAAATTAAAGAAGTTTCCTCTGTTCCTAAATTAAAGAAGTTTTCTCTGTTCCTATGTGTCTGATCTCCTTCTAGCTTATAATAGCTGAAATGATTGAAGTATGTGGAAGTACATATGCCTGAACAGTTGCTAACCTTGGTGAAACAGGTCGCTGCTGGTGGTGGTATTGTTAAGGCTGTTTTATGTGTCTATTTGGAGTATCTAGCAACAACTCTTGGGTCAAGGGAGCAGCTGGCTATTGCACAATTTGCTGAATCCTTTCTTGTCATTCCAAAGGTCCTTTCAATTTGTATACAACAAAATTTTTTGATGCCTTAGTGCCACTATGTTCTATGATCCAGATTTGGTAAAGTTGAGAATCGAACTCTAGCAGAGCCAGTGAGCAATGATATGGGCTTAACCTGAAAGTTTGGTTTTCCCTTTTTATTTGTATAGAAATTTTGTTGTTTCATGTAACACAGATATGCTGATAATCTTGTTTTATGTATGAGCGCTTATATTTAAACTTGCTATGTTAGTTTAACTTATGATCACGTAAAGATGTTGAAGATTCATTGAACAAGTTGAGGAGATTAGTAACCACTAACCAGCTTTATTTAAATTGTCCCAATGAACTTACATTTTGTTTATACTAAGAAGAAATTTGTAATTTATTTCTTGTTCAGTGAGGTTAAATTAATGTTCTACTCCTCTTTTGTGCTTTCAATAAATAAAATAACCATGAGAAATATAAGTGAGATAATGTCACGAGAACAATTGGTTTTCATAACCATGACAAATATTAGTGAGATAATGTCACAAGAACAATTGGTTTTCATTCATAAGAAAAGTGATCAGACATAAGCTTTCTAGGATGCATTTATGCATCAATATATGTAGTTTATAACTTTGTATAAACTGTTCAGAGCCCAGTGCAATGTCGATTAGAATGAGTTTAAACCAGTTTATATCCAACCCATATTTTATCTAACTCATATTTTACTCATATTTTACCCAACCCATTTTTTACCCAACCTATTTTCTACCTATAATAATATGAGTGGGTTATAATTCAAATCATTTTTTTCAATCCATTTTTGACCCTCCAAATCCGATCCAACTCACCCATTTTCCACCACTAGTTGTCATAGATGTGGATCTCACTTTGTCAGTAAGATACCTTTCTGAATCTTTTGTTGAAACTTACTTTATGTTTGTCCCTCTGGCTTGATTCCTCTAGGCTATGTTGTTTCCTATTTTCTTTCTAATGTTCTTGCCTTTTCAGCTCCTGGGAATGGTCCTGATGCCAATGTTGTTAAGTCTGAGAAGTTAAGTATAACCGCTTTGTCTTTAGATTGGTTTTTGCTGATTGGGAGGTACGTAATTTCTATATCTAGATCATAATTTTGTGTCCATATTAGACACAGTAATGAATAGGTTCCTAGCCATTCTTTTACATGCATTTGCAATATTCCAGATTGATTTCTTTGTTACACGAGCAGTCCTTGAATTTATCATAGTACATCATTGTGCTTCCGTTTCTCGAATTGACTTTATTACCAAATGACATGTGCATGCAGCTGATGAAGAATGCAGTATCAGAAGGAGAAGAACTGATGCCAACCAGGGACATATCGACAAATCAAGGCACAACTGAAGCTGAGCCAGTTCAAGTAGATGATTCTGGAACCAATATCACATATCATTCAGATCAATAAATTGTCAAGGAACCGTGGCCAGATTTTGCACGAAGCCTCTGCAGTTGACGATTCCCTTGAGATTAGTGATCCCAACCTTGATACTTGCATCCTTAAGAGGAAAATTAGTATACTGCTATCGTATAGAGTTTACTGCTTGTATATTTCCATTGTATATTGTAGTAGTATACTGATATAGTATATAGTTTACAACAGCAGTATAGTTTAATTAGTTTTGTACACTCCTTTAGTATACGATTTTATATTTGAATCGAAGTGTGAGCTGCAATCAAACAGATAAATATTTTAAATTTTATTATTGTATACTCTTTTAGAATAACTCTTAGTATTTGGATGTGTGATCTACTAACGAACAAATGAATGTTTCAAATTTAACTATTTTAAGTACGATAAACCTTTCTGGTAAATTTTTTTTGTGTTTGAATTTTGTTATTTTGAATACAATATACTTTTTTTGGTATATCGTATATTCTTTTAGTATATATGTATTTCAAAGTGAAGTGTGTAGTATAACCGATAACTATACATTGTTGGCATACTACATAAATAAAATTTTCAATCGTACATTTGTAGTATGCAATATATACCTTATTGGCATGCTATTGTATTGAAGTTCAATATAATTATATACTTTTGTGATATACAATATATTATATTGGTATATTAATAATAAGTGAAACATGTATACAATTTTTTGGTATATCATATTTTTTTTAGTATACATTTTATTTCAAAGAGAAGTCTGTAGTATAATCGATAAATATAGCTTACTACATAAATAAATTTTCTATTGTATATTTTTGTAGTATACAATATACCTTATTAACATGCTATTGTATTGAAGTTCAATATAATTATATACTTTTGTGGTATATAATATATTATATTGGTATATTAATAATAAGGTACAAAAGGTGCATTATATTAGCTATGCCTTCTCATGATAGAAATTTTACTATACTTAAAAAAGTCAAAAAGAAAGAAAGACAACATCACACTATATTAGTTATTTTTTTATTTTTTTAGGTAACTAATAATTTTATTAATCACTTGAAAGTCAATTGTATTTATTATCAACGGCATACAAAAAAAAAGTATATTCTATCATTTATTTGTTGTATAAAAGAAAATAAGAAAAATTATAAATATATCAGTTATTTTTTATGACTTATATGTTAAAAAACAACCCAAAAAAAAGAAGAAAATATATATCATATCTGTTAGTTTTAGCACTAATATAGAAAAATAAAAAATAAGTAAAGAACGAATAATAATTAAAATAAAAGACTAAAGGAAAAAATATAATAATTTAATTTATTTTCACTAGTATTAAGACGAGAAAAGAGTGGAAAACAATAGATACTAATGAAATTAAAGAAATGAACATCCATTACAAAAAAAAAAAAAAATAATAAAAAAGTGGGAAATAATTTAATAGAATGAGAAAGAAAATAGAAACATAAAAGGAAAAGGAAAGAAAAGAAAAACGTAATGGGCTCCTTAGGTGCAGAGGTCTGGGCTGAAAGGAAAACGTAGTGGGCTCTGTGGTGTAAAGGGTCTGGGCTTAAATGGGTATAGCAGTGTTGAAGCGAAAAATTGATGACTAGCCAATTTTGCACACGTTAAATGAGTTCCATCCACAGTTTCAAAATTCATTGAGAAATAGCCAATAAAACACTCGCGTACATTCAGGCTACTGCCGCATATATTGAATTTACTAAACTACCCTTAAAAACCTACAGCTCAACAATAAATACAAAATAACGCGTGGAAAAAAACAGAACAAAGCATACATTACTTCTCTCAACTCTCCAGATCATCGTCTCTCTCCCGGAACTTTCAAATTCAAATTGTAAAAGCTAATTGCAGGTGCGGTTCCACAGTTTCTCCGACGTTTCTGTGCTGAATTTGAATTATTTTACATAAATATATCTGTTTTCGTGATTATAATCTGAATTTGTTTTTCTGAAACGCGAATTTACTGTTATATATAATTAATATGAATCTGAATTAAGTTCATAAGAGTATGCAGCACCTAGAATTGTATTACGTTTAAGCAAAAGCTTCAAAATGGCCTGATATCCCCAGCATATTGTGATGGGACCTTGCTTCAACGTAACACTAACCTCCAGCATTTAATGCTGGGGGATTAATGTTGAAGCAATGTCCTATTAGAAATATCCTGTTGTCCAACACTAAATGCTGGGGCTTAGTGTTACGTTGAAGCAAAAGCCCCGTTATAAATATCATGTAGCTATGATTACATTTTAGCTTAGCACTTCAATATGGCCTGATATCCCCAGGATATTGTGATGGGACCTTCGTTCAACGTAACACTAACCTCCAGCATTTAGTGATGGGTATTACTGGTGAAGCAATGTCCCATTAGAAAATATCCTGTATTCCAATACTAAATTCTGGGGCTTAGTGTTACTTTAGAGCAAAGCCCCATTATAATATCATGTAGCTGTGCTATATTAGGATATAAACTTGCACTTCAAAATGGCGTGATATCCCCAGGATATTGTGATGGGACTTTGCTTCAACTTAACACTAAACCCCAGCATTTAATGCTGGGATTTCTGTTGAAGCAATGTCCCATTAGAAAATATCATGTATTCCAACGCTAATAATGCTGGGGCTTAGTATTACGTTGAAGCAAAGCCCCATTATAATATCCTGTAGCTGTGCTATATTAGGATATAAACTTGCACTTCAAAATGGCGTGATATCCCCAGGATATTGTGATGGGACCTTCCTTCAACCTACAGCATTTAATGCTGTGGATTAGTGCTGAAGCAATGTCCCATTAAAAAATATCCCCAGCACAAAATGCTGGGGTTTAGTGTTAAGTTGAAGCAAAGTCCCATTACAATATCCTGTAGCTATGCTATATTTTAGCATATAGAGCTGCACTTCAAAAATCCCCCTCCACCCTGTATAATTAGCAATTAAACTATGGAAATGTATATTTATCTTATAGGTTAGCAGTTCTTAAGCTTTCATTATTAAGCTACAATTACAGTATTTTACCGTGTGGATTTCTTTGTAACTTAGTTTAGTATTTTTACTGTCTTTTATAACTACAGGTGATGGCTAAACAGTGTATTATTCTTGCATTCAATGGGAAATGGACACCAGATTATAAGTACATAGATCATGAGACAAGGATTTTTCTACATAGAGAAACAGATACTTTTGAAGATTTCAGAAGAAACCTTTGGAAAAAGATAGATTTAGACGAAGAACATTGTGAGGCATTCATATGGTTTGATATGGAACTTGGAACAAGCAAAGGTGTCCCTATAAAAGATACCGATGATTTAATCAGCTGTTTACACTTGATGAAGAACAATTCCGAGTATAGGAGTAGACGTTTCATAGTTGACATTACACAATGAACTCCACAGTCTGAGAGAGTTGATTACACTGAAGGCCAAATGATAATGCAAATAGACAACGATGATGCTTTTGAAGTGATAGTTTTGACACCTCCATCTGTGGAAGCTGTAGCAGTAGATCAACAGTTAATGCATGCTGAAAACACAGAACAACAGCTTGTAAATATTGAACTTCCTGAGCCATCAAGTGCTGGAAAAAAGAGAAAGAGGTATTCAAGGAAGAAAATAAGAGAATCTCCTCGTCCAATACTAAAAGAAAATGCAGATTTGGACGACATCAAGGTTGGATCAATTTTTTTAAACAAACAGTGTATCACTAAATGTTTCCAGACAACTGCAATTGCACACCATTTTGAATTCAAGGTTGTGAGATCAAGCACAACGAGATATCCACTGGCATGCATGAATGAAAAATGTGAGTGGACTGTTCGATCTTCCAGAATTAAACAATCCACGCTGTTCAAAATACTGAAGTTTGAGAAGAATCACACTTGCTCGGTGGATGATAGAAAAAGAGACCAAAAACATGCTACGTCAAAGATTGTTCGAGATGAGATAGTTGAGAATCTAAGAGACGATAATTATCCTGTTAAGCCTAATTTTGTTGTTGCAGAGATTAGAAGGAAAATGGGAGTTGTAATCTCTTATAATAAGGCATGGCGTGCTATAAAAGAAGGAGAGTCTTTAATTAGAGGGACGCCTGAGGAGAACTTTCAGAAGTTACCAGCATATTTATATGTGCTAAAAGACATCAATCCAGGCTCACATGTTGCTCTTCAAAGAGATGATGAGAACAGGTAAAAAAAAAAAGTGTACTTATATATTTTTGTGTAGAATTCCAGTAATGCCAATTAAAAAAATCCTGAGACTGCAGTGTTATTTGTTGGATTCCCGTCACAAAAATGCTGTGATGTCGTCATTATGTATAAGTGGAGTTCCAGTACTAAAACCTGAGACTAAAAAATTTTAACATGAATTTTACTGATAACACTGCAATTCTATTATCCAGGTTCAAATATATGTTTTTTGCTTGTGCGGCATCTATCAAAGGCTGGAAACATTGTAGACCTGTGATAGTTGTCGATGGAACATTCCTTAAGGGGAGATATTCAGGCACACTATTGGTTGCAGTGACGAAAGATGCAAATAACCAAATCTTCCCACTTGCCTTTGGAGTTGTCGACTCAGAAAATAATCTGGCATACAATTGGTTCTTTAGACAGTTGCGCATTGCATTTGGTTGCCGTGAGAATTTACTGTTCCTTTCAGATCGTAATCCTGCAATTGCAAATGGGATTGCAAATGTATATCCTGAATGTGCCCATGGTATCTGTGTATATCATCTGGAAAAGAACCTTAACAAAAGGAACGTGAGTCCTGCAGTGATAAGTATATTCAATAGTGCATGTCGTGTCTACACGATTGCAGAGTTTAAAACAGACATGAATCAAATGAAGGAAACGGATAGGGCAACCTATGATTACCTCATGGAAGAACCACCAGAGAGATGGACTAGAGCTTGCTGTCGAAATCGAAGATATGACATGATGACATCAAATATTGTGGAATCAATGAATAATGCTCTGTTACATGCTCGGGGGAAATCAATACTGTCAATGGTGGACAACATAATGAACAAGCTACAGACCTGGTTTTATGAGAGACGGAAGAGTGCGCAGGATATTTTCTTTGCAACATCAAAATGGACAGATGATGAATTGAAAAAAATAATAAAAAAAGCATATAGAATGAATGTGAGTATATCAACTAATACAGTTATTTTGGGATGTCATTTGCATTATGTCAATGATAATTCATGAAGTCCCGGGTTTTGTGCTGGGACTACATGGTATGCAAAAGCGGGGGATCCAGTAATTTGCAGCATCATATGTGTTATGCTAGTCAAGTGATCTTATACATTACATTTTTACAGGTTGACCGGACTGCGGATCAAAGCTTTAAGGTAACAGATGAAGGGAGAGAATTCATTGTTTGTTTGAAGAAAAAAGAATGTCAATGCCTCAAGTTCCAGATGGATGAAATGCCTTGTGAACATGCACTTGCTGCTATAGACAGAGTGCACCTAAACAAATCGGATTATTGCTCTATATGGTATAAAAGAGAAACATGGTTAAAACAGTATGAAGTGGAAATCAACACTGTTGGACATGAAGAATCATGGGTTGTACCTGATAGCATTAAAGTAGAGATAACAAAACCCCCAGATTTTAAAGTTAAGGCAGGTAGAAGACAGGAGAAAAGATTTGTCTCGACTGCAGAATATGTAAGACAAACGGGGAAACACTGTGGGATATGTAGAAAGCGTGGACACAACAGAATATCTTGCAGACACACTCCAGTACTTCACCCATATTCAAAGAAACATAACTCCCAATATGTATGTCTCTCTATATGCATTTTATTTTTTAATTCTATTTTAGTGCAATTCAACACCCCAAAGCTGGCTATGTTAAATTTTTTTTTTTTTTTTTGTTTTTCAGTTAGGAATCGCGTCAACACTAGATAGATAGAAGACTATTCTTCTCTATTTTCATCCAGTCGCAACAAATCTGATGTCAAAAAGGACTATTCACTTCTAGAGAACTTTTTTTTTTTTTTTACATTTTACTTCCTCTGTATTCTTTAACAAGGATTATTATATATAAAAAATACACTTCTCACTCGTTGCTGTGCAAAATAGTTTTCTCGATTTATCTATTTTCTAGTTTATTTACTTATTGAACAACAAACACTTTGATCTTGCTTAAATAATAAAAACACAGTACTTAGAAACACAGTTCATACTACGAAAATCATTGTTCATAATTCGACATTAACTGAAAAAACACACATGAAAAAAAAAGACAAACAAACATCCCACATTAACTGAAAAAATACAAAAACTACTAAAACTTATTCAATCACAATAGGCTTCTGGGCTGATCCTACATCTTCGTCGCTGCTACCATCATCATCATTGTCGTCATCATCATCATAATCATCAACATCATCATCATCATTGTTGTGGCCTTGACCAACCTGACGTTTTACTAATGAAATTTCAAAAACCATAGTGGCAACGCCGTTGTAAACCTCATGAACAACATGATTAAACCGAAGAACATCACCCAGTCTGTAGCCTTTACGCAGAAGCATCTCCTTCCATCCATTGCACAACCTTGAATGTACCTTCCCAGCCTTGAACTTCATTTCATAATCAGTGTCATCATTTTCACAAAGTAAAAGTGCACTTCCATTGACCTTTGGCAGCTTCTCTTTCCAACTCTCTGGAAAGATCTGAAAAAATAAACTTTAACAGTTAATACAAAAAAAAAACAATGAAAAATTAGATGAACAAAAGCATAAAAAATAATTGGTAATTTTTTTAACATACAAAATCATCTCTTTTGAAGTATGATTTTGTTATTTGCATACTGAAATTGCCTAGTTCCTCCCAACGATCATCCTCCATATTATTGTTTCAATGAAAAAATAAATTAGTTGCAATCTTTGTTATTGTTTATTTCAACTGCAAAGCCTTATTTATAGCCTAGGAGTTACTAACTTTTGTTCAACTGTTATGGTCAAAGTGAATATGTATAGTCAAAATGAGATTGACTATCACTATAAATGTAGTCAAAAAAGCTGTGTTTCTATGTTCTTCCCTATGTTTCTTCCAGTTCGAGATCTTCTCGTATGCCAATGTTATCCTGATATAATGCTGGTACCCGAGATATTTGCTGACACACTCTTAAAAACTGTAACAGCTTATATATTTACAGCACCATGTCCCTTAAACTACTGGTCACAGCATAAAAATCTGGGGGATTAGTATTACTTTGAAGCGAAGTCCCATTACAATATACTGTAGCTGTGCTATTTTTTAGGTTATAAGGCTGCAGTTCAAAATCACCCCCCCCCCCTGTTGTCCCAGCATTAAAATGCTGGGACTTCGTATTACATTAACGCAAGGTCCCATTACAATATCCTGTAGCTATACTGCATTTATCAACAGAAGAGTAGTTACTTGTCACCTTAAATACCTACTAATGGAAATGGTCCATTTGCTACTAGGCAAAATATTAAGGGGGGAAAAAAAAAGAAAAGAGGAACACAAAATTCGTCTGGACGATGTAAATAAAATGGGTATGCTATGGAAGAGAAGGGTTTTAATCAGAAATGCTGAGGCATGTATTACAGTATCACTATAAATGTTGTCAAAAAAGCTGTGTTTCTATGTTCTTCCCTATGTTTCTTCCAGTTCGAGGTCTTCTCGTATGCCAATGTTATCCTGATAAAATGCTGCTACCCGAGATATTTGCTGACAAAATCTGGGGGAATAGTATTACTTTGAAGCGAAGTCCCATTACAATATACTGTAGCTGTGCTATTTTTTAGGTTATAAGGCTGCAGTTCAAAATGTTTTAATCAGAAATGCTGAGGCATGTATTGCTAGGACTATACATAAACATTATTTAAGAGTCAACAAATTACACAAAAGGAAAAATTACAGCCAATTTCATTAACAGTGACATAAAAATTACATAAAAGCATACTTCTAAAAACACAATCTGTTTGCCTTTTTGAATACATGATATCATTGTAAAACAATTACTAATATGTGAAAGAACAACAATACATAATATATCAATTTAAAACATTGTTTATTCTCCATAATTCCTAAACACGGGCTCCCTTGGCCCTGCGCTGTGCAATTGCAGCGGATCTGCCATCACCTTAAGCAATTCCATCAGTTTTTCATAATATTTTCGCTGCGTGTACCTTAAATTCCACAACTCATCTTCGCATTTCTTTCTGAATTCATTCAAGTATTCCACCTCCTTCTTCAGATATTCAAAACGCCAACACAGGTCTCTTGGTATTGTAGGCAAGTTCGTATCAAGCCTTCGAGTTGATGGTCCATAACCATTCTGGAAAACCTGTCTCCCATTGGATGGTCCGTGGCCATTGGATGGTCGGTGGGCATTCTCCATAGATACTTTTTGATCAAATACTATTTGACACAATTTCTTTTTTTTATTTGTTCAATAACAAAAATGACAAATTGGATTCCTCTCTATCTGTTTTATGGGTGGGAATTTATATAGATTGGCATTTGTTTGTAAGAGTCACTTCTGGAAATTCTGAAAAGGTACAATGTGTATTTTGTCGTAAGTTCTGATAAGTCACACTGTTTACAATGGGTCACACTGTTTAACCGGATTTTGAAGTACTTTGTGTGTTGTCCAGCATTAAATTCTGGGGCTTATAAAGCTCGAATTCAAAATCACCCATAACGAAAATGCTGTGTCTTGGTGTTACGTTCAACGAAAGCCCCATAACAATATCCTGGGGTTTGGTGTAAAAATACTGGGGAATATATTGCTGATACTATACAAAAATATTATTTTTACAGACAAACACAACAGGCAAACTTACAGCCATTTTCAATAACAGTAACATAAAAATTACATAAAAAAGGATACTTCTAAAACACACAAAAGAAGTATCCTCAAGTACAATAAAGATAAATTACACTTGCTTCACATGGAAGCATAAAAACAGAACACTGCGAACCACATAAAAAATACAGTAAAACATTAATGATTACTAGGAACGCGAGAGCTAGAACCAGAGGTTGAATCTGTGAAGTTCTGCAATTCAATGTCCAAGAGTTTGTCAAAAAGTCGATCCATATCTCTGTTGTTTTTCTCTCTGAAAGCTACAAAAAATTCAAACAACACATCCAAGTTATTCTTCACGACTGATACCTCAGTTTTCAAAAACTCAAGATCACTTTTCAAATTCCTAACATCGTTATTCAACTGGCGCCATTGTTGTCTTCTTACTTCATCATTGCAAGCCATTTTTTATTTTATGCTTTGTTATTTTTCCTTTTTTTTGGAATAATATTTTTGTTTTGTACAAGTGAAAAAACAAGACCACTGTCTAATTTATAGAAAACAAAAACAGAAAAAACATGTAAAGAATATTTGTTCTATTTTAGCTGACATTGTAACTCAAAAAAAGCTGTAAAGATTCCTTGCTTCTTTCTCTGTAAAGAAGAGGTCGTATCTGTATAGGAAAAGATTGAACTGAGATTTTCAACTGTATTAAAGTAACAGTATTACACAGTTGACAACACAAAGAGAAATCAAACAGATTCTGGGAAGATTCTATACATTAGAACAGACTCTCTTTTGTTCCAAAAATATATTGAAATCCACAAAATATTCCCTACTTTAACTTTGGAAATCCACAGCATTTGTGTATTGTCAAAAAAAGTAGATAGATTCTTTTGTCATTTTACATGACAAGTCAAATCAATAAAAAATCTTACAAGATTCTGCAAGTTAAATTACTATAACAACACTTTTACAATATTTAAAATGCACAATAGATTTTGTTTTTTGAATGTGAGCAACATTTTCATAATTACATAAATTAATAATATTTATTCATATATAATAAACTGTTGTCACATACATTAGTCCCAGTACTTATGTTGGGGCCATGGTATTATGCAGCTGAAAAACAACAGCATTTTGATCTGGAGGGTCCTATACTTGGTCCCAGTACTTGTGCTGGAGCAATGGTATTATGCAGTTGAAATTAACAGCATTTTGTTCTCACTAATAGAGATTTTTTTTTTTTAATTTTACTTCCTCTGTATTCTTTAACAAGGATTAATATATATAAAAAATACACTTTTCATTTGTTGCTGTGCAAAAGAGTAGTCTCCATTTATCTATTTTTTAGTTTTTTTACTTATTGAACAACAAACATTTTGATCGACCACAACAACACAGTACTTACAAACACAGTTCATAATGCTAAAAAGGATTGTTCATAATTGATCAGCTGCTGAAAAACTTAAAAACACAGATAAATAAAAAACACACACAAACAAACATACCCATATTATCTGAAAAAACTTAAAAACTACAAAAACTTATTCAATCACAATAGGCTTCTGGGCTGATCCTACATCTTCGTCGCTGCTGCCACTACCATCATCATCATCATCATCTTCTTCACCCCCTCCCTCACCATCCTGATGATTTATGACAGAAACTTCAAAAACAACAGTTGCATTACCGTTGAATATGTTGTGGAACTGGTGATCAAAACGAAGTATATTGCCTATCCTGAAGCCTTTTTTATTAAGCATATCCTTCCATCCATTACACAACCGTGCGTGCTTCCCAACTTTGAAGCTCATCTCATATACCTCATCATCATCTTCACACAATATGTATGCCATTCCATTTATATTTGGCAGCCTCTGCTTCCAACTTTTTGGAAAGATCTAAAAAGAACAATATTTCACAGTTAATAAAAAAATCACAAAACACTAAAAAAAATAAATGAAAAAAATAAAAAATACTTTGGTCATTTCTTTTAACATACAAAATCATCTCTATCAAAATAAGATGATGTGATTTTCTTGTCGAAACTTCCTAGTTCCTCCACACGATTCTCTTCATCTGCCATATCTTCTTTTCAAAAAAAACTTTACAGTTTATAAGAGGAGATGAAATCTCAAAAAACTTTGTACTTTCCTTTAACTACAAAGGGTTATTTATAGTAAAAAAAGTGAGTAACTGTTAGTCAGTCGGCATGTATTTTGGCAAAAATACATTAAATGTAGTCAAAGAAATTATATTTTCTATGGACTTTACAGTTTCTATAGGTTATCAATTTTCAACAAATATTGTGTAACTTAAATTACTATCACAAAATTTAATAAATATTAATTAAAATATAAAAAATGGCTCTCACTTAAATTAGTCCCCCCCAGTACTTGTGCTGGAGCCATACTGTTATGAAGGTGAAAATGACAGCATTTTGATCTGGGGTCGTATACTCATAATTGTAAATCCCCCCAGTACTTTTGCTGGACCTATATTGTTATGCAGTTGAAATATAACAGCATTTTCATATGGGGGCTGCTATTAAATTAATTCAAGAATCACGAAGTTTAATAATATTTATTCATACATTCATCCCCCCCCCCCCAGTACTTTTGCTGGAGCTATATTGTTATGCAGTTGAAAAATTACAGCATTTTGATATGGGGTCCTATGCTAATGACTGTAAACTAGTTGGAAATTATAGACTAATAATTAAAAATGACAACATAGAAACTTCACATAAAACTTCATAACAACTATAAGTTGATATGTATTTATAGAATAAATTCAATAATGTAATAACAGATGCAACTTATAATTGAAAAGGCACCATTACATAATATTTGTGATGTTGTTTACTGAACAATCACAATTCAAAAAACAACAGTTATATTACACATATATAACTGCCCCAAAAACTCAGATATTGTTTACCAAAAACTCAGATATTGAACTAAAACACAAAATATATGCTATCTTATTTCAGAACCCTAAAATATAACGTACTTCCTACTCCAAGATTGTTAGTGCGAACAAACTCCCTCCATCCATTACAAAGTTTTCTCTGTCTTCTCACTTTTAGGTAGTTCATCTGGAAATGAATACCACGGAAAATAAGAGTGGCTGGAACATCACGTCTGGGAAGTCTAATTGCCAACCATACTGGCAAAATCTACAAAACAAAACAAAAGAAGAAATGCAAACTTTTATAATAACATCAAACTAAAACAACACTTTAAAAAAATGCTATGATTAACTCACAAATTGATCTAATTCAGCATCCAATTCACTTAACACTGCTTCGACGACTGTTCCCATCTTATTTATGAAAAATATTCTCTAATATGCTGGGTATAGATTATTTATCTAATATTAACTTTTGTCCAGCTCTTATGGTCAAAGAATCGATTAAAAATATCACAATAAATGTAGTAAAAAATGGTAGGTTTGTTTGGTCTTCCCTAATAAAGTCCTGACTTTTCGAATCCCAATGTAGCTGGTATTTCTGTATTTTTAGACCAAAAACCACCACTTAAAAAAACCTGGGTCTGCTTATATATTTACCATAACGTCCCAGTGTAAAGACTGGGTGAAGTCTGCAAAGCATAACAAGACCAACAAACAAATAACATTTTAAAAAAAAATGGTGTGATTAACTTACAAATTGATCTAATTCAGCATCCAATTCATTCAACACTGCTTCAACGACTGTTCCCATCTTAAAAATACAAAAATATTTGCCTCTTCTATTCAGTAACAAAGTAGTCTATTTATATTAAAATAATTGTACAAGAAAACTTCTCAATTATACTGTATTGTCCTTGTGCTTTTGGATGATAGTAAAGATTCTTCATTCTTTATATAAAAGCTGCACATTGCTTGTTCTTTTCCTTTACGATGCAGTGGAAAAAGTGCATTGGAAAAATAAAAATAAAAACTCAAATGTCCACAGCAAAAACATCTGGGGCGTCCATGTGCCTTAAAATACTAGCCCCAGGATAAACATCTGGGAGACAGTGTGATCCATGCGCCTTGTTTTACTACTCACGGCAAAAACATCTTAGCAATCCCCCAGCATATTAGAAAACATTTTTCACACAAAACAAACACAAACTTACAGGCATTTTAATTAACATTATCATAAAACACAAAAGAAGTATCCTCAAAGTACAAGAAAAGATAAATTACACTTGTAGATGCAACCATTAAAAACATAACATTTATAGAGGCCCGACTTCATTTATCTTAACTAAGGGCAACTTAACCTAGTTATGATCAAATTTTACTTTGAACATCTGCGCAGATTAACACCAAAAAAGGAACTCAGACACTAGGATTTGAAATATAATTCTGACTTCTGAAAACCTCATTAAAACAGCGAATACCAACGTCATTCATATAAGCAAGACTTGAGACCAAAAATTATCATCAAGCCTTCATCAGTCGGACAAAAACAGAAGTAGTCAAAATATACATTTGTCCACAAATTAGCAATATTCAAAATTAACAGCATCCAGTAAATTTACAAGGAGGACCAGATGAGGCCTTAGTCATCATTTGGGCTGGGATCTCGACCTGATGCACTAGCTCCATCAGTCGGATCCCCACCCAAATCTTCATCTTCGTTATCCTCACTGCCTTCATCATCCTCTTCATCATCGTCATCGTCGGCTTCTACCTCCATGCCCAAGGCTTGCTTGACACTGACGATAGCCGCTATGGTCTGATCAAGGACTGAGTCAACATTAATTTGGCCGCGCTGCATTTGGATGAGCAGTTTCTTCTTGGCTTCGAGGGCTTCCAGTTTGGAGTCGATTGTATAACGATCCCTCAAATTCGCCAACTCCTTCGTCAACAGCTCTTGGGTCCTCACAGATTCCTCAGCCCGATTCTTGGCTTCTTGCAGTTCTCCTCGAGCAGCCCGAGATTCAGCTTCAGCCTTGTTCATGTTTCTCAACATTAGGTCAGAAGTGCTACGGATGCTTTCCAAGGTAACTTCTTTCATATTAAGCTCATGGGCAAGCTGAGAAATCTGGCGACCTTGTTCATCCATCCTGGTTTTCAGATCCTCGAATGATAGTGCAAACCTTTCCTTCTCGTCCAGAAGACGGTCCTTCTCCTCGAGGAGGGCGTGTATCTTGTCGTTGGCCTCAATGTTGGATTTCTCCAACCTGTCTATCTTATCCTCAAAGAAGCCACGCCTCCCCTCCAGGACCCGCTTCTCCCTGATCAGAGCTTGTTTCTCCTCTTCTAGGGCCTGCTTGTCCTGGAGAGCCTTCAAAAGATCTTTCTTCAAGCCAAGGACTTGTTCCTGGTTGTTCAACCTAGAGCGGAACATGAGCTCGGCAGCCATCATACTTGCCTGGCAACAAAATGAAAATATGCAGGTAATCAGAACTAAGGACTTAATAGGAATAAAGAAGTAAAGAGGGAAACATTACCCGAGCAGTATCTTCAGCAATTGCGTAAGCTAGCTGCTCGTCGCTCATGCTACGCATGTTCCACTCCTCGCGAGGACCGATCAGGTTAGACGTCACTTTAACCAAGTGGCCAGGCTTCGCCAGAAAATTTGTATCCGGAGAGATAGTGAAGTCACACTCCCTCATACACGGCCTGGGCTCCCTCGCTTGTTCAGAAGGGTACTGGGGACCGAATTTGTGACGAATACCCTTAACAAAGTACGCCCCAGTCTTTCCTCCTAACGATACTCGCCTGGTAAGCTTTGTGCGAGAGACCTCAACGTCACCTGTTTCTTCGGGGTCCAGAGTGTCGCACTCTTGCAGATAAACTGGTGCCACCCCTTCACTGGCCAAATTCATCATGTCCTCGTAATAAAAGACCTGAGGTTCAGCCTCCCCCTCAGCTTTCCTCCACTCATCAACCCCCTCATCTTGCTCCTCCTCTTTTTCCTCAGCCTCCTCTCTCATCGGCTCTTTGCCAGGGCGCCTATGGCTGGCTTGCTCAGGCTCGCCTTGCTGACTACCAACCCGTTCAGGCTCATTCAGCTTTGGGTCCTCAGGGAAGAAGGCAAAACCTTCGTGCATTCTTTCTTCCCCCATTTCCCCAGCTCTATCCCCTTCCCCATCATCAACTCGGGGACTCTCCTCGAAGGCATAAGAAGAAGTCTCTACATCCTTCTTCTTATCACCCCGAAGAGGTGCCCTCCTCCTCCGAGTCAAGCTCACATCGAGAGCCTCTGAATCAGAAATATCGAATATCACAGGCCCAGCAGATTCAGGGGCGGCCGCCGAGCTTTTAACACTCTCCTGCCCAGCCTTGGGCGTATCAGCAGCAGCAGCATTGGTTTCAATTGTCTTTTCAGAAGACTGAGGAGTCTTGCGAGCTGTCCTCGTCTTCTTCTTGGGTTTACTCTTTTCAGAGTCATATTGCTTTCTCTTCAAGCTCGCAAGGACCTCCTCACCACCTTCCCTAGCCTTAACAGCTGCAGCAGTTTGGAGGATGGCAGCTGCCTCCTCGTTGATCTCGGCCACGGGGTCAACAGTCTCCTCCACAGGAGGAGGAGCAGGAAAGTAACTACCACTAGCACCTAAACCTGGGAATAAAGTCATATTAATACCACAGTGAGTTCAACATAAATTAGCAGGAAGTTGGGTAATCAGCTTACCATGGGTGCTAGGGTTCGACAATTTCTTTTCAGAAGCATAGTGGGACCACTGCCTCTGCTCGTGGGTGAAAGCTGCCAAAATGGGTTCAACCCAAGCAGACAACTCCTCCTCGGAAATCAGACCGTCGTAAGGAATCTTGTCAGCTAACCAATAAAGAGTAAAGGTCAGAAGGTGCAAATACGTAACTCAGAGAGTATTTAATACAAAGACTCAGGGACTTACGAGTTTTGTTCCACACCTCGTGGAGATTAGTTTTGCTGCCACGTGTGAGGAGTTTGGACTGCACATAAACATACCTATGCATCCAACCCCTGTCCCCTGTATCTCCAGAATTATGCACTAAAGCTTTTCTTCCTCTCATACGGGCATTGATATACCCGTCTCTTGCAACCTGAAGGCTATACAAAGAGATAAAATGCTTAAACTCAAAATCCTGCTCAGTCTCATCGGCAAACCATTGTAGCAGAGTGACACGACCCGGAATCCGGTTAGGCCGTGCGGGCACCCGACATCCTCCCCTAGACCCGTCGGGCGAACCCTTACCAATTAAATCAGGGAAATAAATATAACAATTTACAAATAAGGACAAGACTTAAAATAAAAACACAGACATACTGATACCTCTAAGCTGTACAAAAGAAATTATAGCTGACTACCCAACATGCTAGGTTTAGGGCTATCCAGACCAGACATCTAAGAGTACAAAAGAAGACAGATACCTCCTGAAGGGAGCAAAATGCAGCTAAAATAATAAACAATAAACTGGTGGCCACCCGGAATAAAAGCTGGCTCACCCTGACAGCTGAAGTCGTCTTCGCTCCTTCACAACGTGGCGAACTCAATCCTGGAGCGTACCTGCCGAAACGAAATAGATAGACAAGAAACAAACAACAAACAAGGGTGAGTCAAAAGGACTCAATAAGTGGGGCAGACTAGCCACCTCAAGGAATAGGATAGCTAGCCAGGGAGAAGAAACATATAAATCAAATTCCTCTTATTTAAATTATAAAAAGGCAGAGCAAGATAATAACTAGAAGCACGTATGGAATCACAACCTCATTAACAACCAGTAACATAAAATAGCCAGAACGTATAGGTATCCCGAACATATCAACAATCAGAAATACATCCTGTTGCGGCGTGCAACCCGATCCGTATAATTATCCTGTTGCGACGTGCAACCCGATCCATATATTTATACTGTTGCAGCGTGCAACTCGATCCATATATTTATCCTGTTGCGACGTGCAATCCGATCCCCGCAATCCAGAATACGGGCCAGAAATATATAGGTAAACTGAGATATGTCCACGACATAGTGTACAAACCGCATACATAAAACACAACACAATACACACAATAGTAAGTATGCGGTGCAATGAGATGGGGGTGAATGCGGTACAATGCAATGCAGTCACATATGCTTGATACCTATCCCCGGCGCGGGACTCTCATCGTCTACCAGGAGATATATGCAAATATGACCCTTCACCGGCTCGGGACTCTCATCGATTACCGGGAAGTATATGCAATGATGATCCTTCACCGGCTCGGGACTCTCATCGATTACCGGGAAGTATATGCAATAATGATCCTTCACCGGCTCGGGACTCTCATCGATTACCGGGAAGTATATGCAATGATGACCCTTCACCGGCTCGGGACTCTCATCGATTACCGGGAAGTATATGCAATGATGACCCTCCACCGGTGCGGGACTCTCATCGCCAACCGGGAAGTATATACAGGGCTCAGAACCAGAGTGCAATGCTCATATGCTCAATGCAATACCAACCGCAGGGCATAACATATAATATACAATGTAAATTCAAAGCTAAGGCGTAATAAGTACGCCTATCGGCAGCTACACACGTAAAGAATACGTGGTAGAAAATCCACGAGGCCAGGTGCCTCCAAAGAAATGGATATAAACACTTACCTTTTCCAAAAGTTAGCTCTGCTGCCCAACAACCGCTTTATTCTCTTGGATTCATTGCCAAACGATCCCACTGTGTTCAATGAGCAGAAAATATATCAAATAGGGATAAAAGCTTCATTCCTCACATCTTAGGGCAATCCGGTTAGGAGCCTGATACCCTATTCGCATACGCAATACGCAGGCCAGGCCTATGAACAGGGTTTATGGTCACATAACCAAACCCTAAATAAATTACATTTATAAGTTGCACATAACTCCCTGAGTATGAATATATAATTAATTTCATTATCAGGGTCCATTTGACCCGTTAAACTATTAATTGAACTTATTAAAACGATGTATAATATTCCAAATTTTACCGTTAAAACATATTCAAACGCACGTAATAAACTCAAATAATATATTAGAATCATTACCTGAATGTTTCAGGATGAAAATACTATTTTTTTCCGGCCCCTTTTTTCATTTTCTGGCATTTTCCCTTTCGTTTCTCGTCATTTCTCGTCATTTCCATTTATGTTCATTTCGTTCTGCTTGTGCTCCATTTTTCCTTACTAATGAAATGTCGAGGGATTAAAATCCCTTTGAACACCGCCTGCTCATTTTATTTTTTTTGTCATTTTCCTTTTTTTTTTCTTTTTTCTTTTAAAATTCGCTTTTACGGTAAATATTAAAACGGTACCCTACGATATTCGAAATAATTCCAACTTTTGCATACAAGTTATACAAAATATATGTAACATACTCACGAAGGCGGATCTCAAATTGGACTCCCGAAACTCAAGATGCGAATTTAAATGAAAAAGTCAAATTATTTAACTTTCGGCATTTTAGCGGAAACTAGCCGAACAACATCGAAATTAACTTTCGAAAGTTCACAAAAGTCATAAATAATCATACGAACCCAACGGCGCTTTCGGATTTCGAATCGGAGCTCATTCGGCAAAAACCGAGCTCGAAAATCTCCTTTTAATATTAATTGCCAATAAAAACTGAAACCTTCTTCCGATGCCTACCAAACGAGATCTAATTTAGCTCAAATTTTGCAGACATGTCCTAATGGACATTACGAATATTTTAAAATTATCGGCACGCCAATCGGAGTCCTAACTGCCGAAACGACTGACCGAGGTCGTTTCATTCTCCTCCACTTAAACTCTCGTTCGTCCTCGAACGAGCCTAAATCTAAAGAAAGATTTACGCATATAACAAGAGAATTTTGCACAACTTTCATAAACTATTCCACGGATATTATCTCATGATTACAGAATTAGAATTATGACACGTACATCAAACCCTTGGATAAAAACATAGCTGGATAATATCATAACGCCATTGCCCAGCTTATTCTGACTAAACTGATCCTTCCTCGATCACAAGAGGAGAGATACATTTTCGAAGCAAAGATATACGAAACTTTGAATGGGTTAACATGATTCAGCCGATAATTACCTCTTCGATATACCTTTCGATATAGAACAGGTCGATGGAACTAAGAATTAGCTTACGCTTCAGCAACGCCTTAGATATTTAATATTATGATTCGGTATCAATTGGAGGAAGACTCCTTCACTTAAAGCATAAACTCATACAATTAATTTGAATAGGAATATTCATCCCCGCACAGTCTGCTGGACGTAAGAAGCTTTAGTTAAAAGCTGAATGTAGGCAGACCTAAGTTACCAACTACCCTTTCGAGTTGCCAACCAGCTGCAACTCTCGAGTTCACAACTCCATACCTTTGCCATAAACACCACCGCCTGATGGATGGTACTTTTATATAAAAATTTCGGCAGAGTTTCCCCTGAAACTGGATGATCGCAAAAACAGAACCAACACTATACTATACATGGGAATGGATACACGGATAAACTGATATCCAAAACAATAATATGCTTACCCGGTTACAATAACACGTACTCTGACTCAACACAGGGAACATCACAAGCGGCTACCAACTGCCCAAGCTTACCAGTGTCGAACAAAGAAGAGATGGCAATGGAATGAGGATACAAATAATTAGAACTTCGAGAAGCTCATCTTCTTATTTACTTGGCCACCAGAGCTAGATTACTTCCGAGTTAAGCTAGCCAAAGAATCGCAATTGAAGAAATAGACATTAAATAAGCTTTTATGGAATAACACCCATGCCAATTTAGCCTTCTCATAAGAAGAGAACTCCAACAATTTATCGATAAACTCTTTTATAACTGAGAGAAACTCATAGAATAACATGACGTTACTAACATTTCGAACCAAGAGAAGACACGTAGATTGAGTATTACTTACTAATCACTTTACACCGGAAGAAACAACGACACTTTCTGATGGTGATGAATAAGAAACCTATAATCTTACCAACACGGAATTCCGAAAAGAGAGGTAGACTAACTTGACATTATAACAGAAGGTGGCACAACAGGATGCCAAGCAAACAATAGCGACACTCACTGTCAAATCTCTCATATTTAGATTAGATAAACTAGTAGGGTCTCATAAATGCCAGGAATAAATCATATCAGAAGCTCACCCCTCTTCCGCAACCGATTCTTAGTAGAAGCAATATCCAAGGAAGCCATGGAAACATGGTAAAATAAACGAAGTTCAGACCGATCGGAAGAATCAAATCTTACTCATATATAAGGGAAGAAGAAACACATGGGTCTATTACATCGGATGCCTCAGCATCCTGCCAGGCTGGCAGTTCATAAAACTGCCTCTGCGGCTGAACTAAGCCGCTACACTGATAATTACCTTCTGAAGAACTACTATCACTACGCTCTCGACCTCTACTGGATGGTGGCATTTCTTTTGCTGATTAAGATCTAAATAAAATCCCCTGCGACTGAGCAGATGCCTGATGACGAGGGAAAAGACAACTGCCTACTTGTCGGAGTAAGGAAAAACTCCTCAAAGGATAACCAGACTCATGACAGTGATAACAGCTTTTCATTGAAAATGGAAGCTGGACATATTGTCGATAGCTATAAAGAGAAAAACTGGGTGTAATCTTGATGAACTACTCGCGCACTCTGAGAATCACGCTCTACAAGCTGAGATAACCTAGAAGATGACTTCCAAAAATAATCAGAACTTTTACCTCCAAATGAGGTACCATGGTTACCCACCAGGGCCGTGGGATCTGTTACTTTCCCGCTCTAACTCTTCCCGCTGGTATGCCTCGAACCTTCGATCAATATCAACAACAATATCAAATGAAATCCCGACCTCAATCTCTCGAACCATATTCTGAAACACCAATAGATTAACCGACAGGCTACCCTGTCCAATCCACTCAAACTGGCAGCACTTTTCATCTCGCTCGCTACTCGAAAGGAACCTTTCCACGAATCTAGAAGAAAAATCGAACCAAGTTAGCTAATAAGAGAGCGGCCCACCAATTCAAGGCTGGACCCTGAAACTGGAAAGCAGAATAATCAACATCATTCTGCTCGATATAATCAAGAGCCTGAAGGATACGCTGACATCTTTTTATTTTTTAAAAAAATCACGAGGTTTATCTGATGCATTGCTTAAGAATATCGGAAGGTTCAACCGCGTAAAATAATGCAACCTCTTTAGGCACTCGGACCGAACTGATACCTCGGCTAGCTAACCAGCCAGACAATTAGAGGCACAACACATGCTGCCTCCGAAACATACTTTATTGCGGCAACATTAAGAACTGGAATAGGAGCTCCCTGAGATCGAACGTCTCCATTTGCGGCAACCTGATAGGCTGCCTAACGAATAATAGGTTCTAGCGGTATCTGCGTCGCCAAAATTCTCGTAAAATCATCGTAGATAGCCAAGGGAACCACAAGGCCCTGCTCCCATGCCCATCGCGAGCTCGTACAATTGGGACCTCCGTAACTAGATCGTCAGCACAATCAAAATACTCGGGGCTTCGTCAGTGCTAGCCCAATGCTAGACTGCTTCGTCTTGAACTCATACCGTTTGCTGATTTATCGCACGAGGGTTTCACAATTACCACGAAGAAATTAACGAAAATACTTTTGTACCGTAAACTGACGCACGATCAGAAAAGAAGGAAGTGAAACTTCCTAAATGCCATCATAGCCTCTCGTAGATAAGTACGGACGTCTACGTACCCATCAGCGAGACTCTACTAGACACTGTCTCAGTCTGGATAGACTCTAAACATGGCTCTGATACCAACTGACATGACCCGGAATCCGGTTAGGCCGTGCGGGCACCCGACATCCTCCCCTAGACCCGTCGGGCGAACCCTTACCAATTAAATCAGGGAAATAAATATAACAATTTACAAATAAGGACAAGACTTAAAATAAAAACACAGACATACTGATACCTCTAAGCTGTACAAAAGAAATTATAGCTGACTACCCAACATGCTAGGTTTAGGGCTATCCAGACCAGACATCTAAGAGTACAAAAGAAGACAGATACCTCTGGAAGGGAGCAAAATGCAGCTAAAATAATAAACAATAAACTGGTGGCCACCCGGAATAAAAGCTGGCTCACCCTGACAGCTGAAGTCGTCTTCGCTCCTTCACAACGTGGCGAACTCAATCCTGGAGCGTACCTGCCGAAACGAAATAGATAGACAAGAAACAAACAACAAACAAGGGTGAGTCAAAAGGACTCAATAAGTGGGGCAGACTAGCCACCTCAAGGAATAGGATAGCTAGCCAGGGAGAAGAAACATATAAATCAAATTCCTCTTATTTAAATTATAAAAAGGCAGAGCAAGATAATAACTAGAAGCACGTATGGAATCACAACCTCATTAACAACCAGTAACATAAAATAGCCAGAACGTATAGGTATCCCGAACATATCAACAATCAGAAATACATCCTGTTGCGGCGTGCAACCCGATCCGTATAATTATCCTGTTGCGACGTGCAACCCGATCCATATATTTATACTGTTGCAGCGTGCAACTCGATCCATATATTTATCCTGTTGCGACGTGCAATCCGATCCCCGCAACCCAGAATACGGGCCAGAAATATATAGGTAAACTGAGATATGTCCACGACATAGTGTACAAACCGCATACATAAAACACAACACAATACACACAATAGTAAGTATGCGGTGCAATGAGATGGGGGGTGAATGCGGTACAATGCAATGCAGTCACATATGCTTGATACCTATCCCCGGCGCGGGACTCTCATCGTCTACCAGGAGATATATGCAAATATGACCCTTCACCGGCTCGGGACTCTCATCGATTACCGGGAAGTATATGCAATGATGATCCTTCACCGGCTCGGGACTCTCATCGATTACCGGGAAGTATATGCAATAATGATCCTTCACCGGCTCGGGACTCTCATCGATTACCGGGAAGTATATGCAATGATGACCCTTCACCGGCTCGGGACTCTCATCGATTACCGGGAAGTATATGCAATGATGACCCTCCACCGGTGCGGGACTCTCATCGCCAACCGGGAAGTATATACAGGGCTCAGAACCAGAGTGCAATGCTCATATGCTCAATGCAATACCAACCGCAGGGCATAACATATAATATACAATGTAAATTCAAAGCTAAGGCGTAATAAGTACGCCTATCGGCAGCTACACACGTAAAGAATACGTGGTAGAAAATCCACGAGGCCAGGTGCCTCCAAAGAAATGGATATAAACACTTACCTTTTCCAAAAGTTAGCTCTGCTGCCCAACAACCGCTTTATTCTCTTGGATTCATTGCCAAACGATCCCACTGTGTTCAATGAGCAGAAAATATATCAAATAGGGATAAAAGCTTCATTCCTCACATCTTAGGGCAATCCGGTTAGGAGCCTGATACCCTATTCGCATACGCAATACGCAGGCCAGGCCTATGAACAGGGTTTATGGTCACATAACCAAAACCTAAATAAATTACATTTATAAGTTGCACATAACTCCCTGAGTATGAATATATAATTAATTTCATTATCAGGGTCCATTTGACCCGTTAAACTATTAATTGAACTTATTAAAACGATGTATAATATTCCAAATTTTACCGTTAAAACATATTCAAACACACGTAATAAACTCAAATAATATATTAGAATCATTACCTGAATGTTTCAGGATGAAAATACTATTTTTTTCCGGCCCCTTTTTTTATTTTCTGGCATTTTCCCTTTCGTTTCTCGTCATTTCCATTTATGTTCATTTCGTTCTGCTTGTGCTCCATTTTTCCTTACTAATGAAATGTCGAGGGATTAAAATCCCTTTGACCACCGCCTGCTCATTTTATTTTTTTTGTCATTTTCCTTTTTTTTTTTCTTTTTTCTTTTAAAATTCGCTTTTACGGTAAAAATTAAAACGGTACCCTACGATATTCGAAATAATTCCAACTTTTGCATACAAGTTATACAAAATATATGTAACATACTCACGAAGGCGGATCTCAAATTGGACTCCCGAAACTCAAGATGCGAATTTAAATGAAAAAGTCAAATTATTTAACTTTCGGCATTTTAGCGGAAACTAGCCGAACAACATCGAAATTCACTTTCGAAAGTTCACAAAAGTCATAAATAATCATACGAACCCAACGGCGCTTTCGGATTTCGAATCGGAGCTCATTCGGCAAAAACCGAGCTCAAAAATCTCCTTTTAATATTAATTGCCAATAAAAACTGAAACCTTCTTCCGATGCCTACCAAACGAGATCTAATTTAGCTCAAATTTTGCAGACATGTCCTAATGGACATTACGAATATTTTAAAATTATCGGCACGCCAATCGGAGTCCTAACTGCCAAAACGACTGACCGAGGTCGTTTCACAGAGAAATGATTCTATAAATGCTCGGGCACAGCTGCCCCGGGCAGATAAGGTAGTATTTACAAATGTCCTCTATAACAGGATGCAATGGCAGCGTATGGCCTATTGTGAATGGATACGTGGATATGGCCGTCCAACCAGTTCTCACAGAAGTAATATTCTCCGTTGGGTAGGGGTAGAAACTGTAACATCATCGTCCCAGCCGCAATCTTCCTTAACCCTATGCAAGAGGTCGAGAGTAATTGAACTCTTAAACCGGCTTGAAGGCCACGACCTTATATTGCCATAATGACTGAACGAGCCGACTGAACAATCATTTTCAAGGTTTCCCCAAACTTTCGGGATCACATCAGCAACCAAAGTTGAAGAACTCGTGGATTGACCACCTGCTGCTGAGGAAGTACTAGCCGCAGCATCCATATTCAGACTTTTCTTGGCTTTTGGAGACAATTGGATTAGAAGATTGGAAGAGTTTTTGCGTTTTAGAAATTGTTAGAAAGGTGTTTTGAAGCTTTGAAGGTTTGGATGAAATATGTAATGGAGTAAAAGGTTTTCAAGCTGGTGAAAATCATATTTACTGAAAAAGCGACTGTTGCGTGCTTCGAGACTGCAGGAGTAATGATGAAAACCGTCATTTCGGTTCCTATTCTTTTAACGGCTGGATTTTCCAAATGGGTCACAGCATTTTGTCCTGGAGTCTATGATGCTTTGTTATGCACAGTCCCATGTTTTAGAACTGGGACACAGCACTTGTTAAACACAAGGGTCACAGCATTTGGTGCTGGGGTTTATGATGCTTGTTATGCACAGTCACATGTTTTAGAACTGGGACACAACCACTTGTTAAACACAAGGGTCACGACATTTTGTCCTGGGGTCTATGGTGCTTTGTTATGCACAGTCCCATGATTTAGAACTGGGACACAGCACTTGTTAAACACAAGGGTCACAGCATTTGGTGCTGGGGTTTATGATGCTTGTTATGCACAGTCACATGTTTTAGAACTGGGACACAACCACTTGTTAAACACAAGGGTCACGGCATTTTGTCCTGGGGTCTATGGTGCTTTGTTATGCACAGTCCCATGATTTAGAACTGGGACACAAGCACTTGTTAAACACAAAGGTCACAGCATTTGGTGCTGGGGCCTATGATGCTTTGTTATGCACAGTCCCATGTTTTTGTACTGGGGGATTAAAGTATTTAGCATTCCTATTTATATAGTTCCCAAGCTAATAAATAATAACAAACAAACAACATATTAACTATACATACTTCAAAAAATGTGTACACTGCATTGTTTATAAAAAAGATTAATAAAGATTCAAAGAAGAGGCAGCCTTCCATGTTCACAAGCTAGCTTCTCATCATGCTCTCCATAATCATCATTCAATTTCTCTGGTGGAGTTTCATAGCCTTCATCTCTTTTTGATTTTCCATGCGACAGTAGATTAACAGCAACCATTCTCCTGTAAATACTAATGGCTTCTACTCCCCATTCCTGTTTAAACAAATCCTGTTAATGCATGAGTAGATCTGTAAACCTTGTTACAAAAAGTCCACAGTCTGTATCTCCTAATTGTTTTGGTGCTGCTTGATAAACAATATCAAGTTTCTTGTACGTCGTACCAAAATTAGGATATTCTGTATGAAAATCCATCTCTTTTAGTAGCTTAGGTATAGCAATTGCATACATTGCCATCTTGATCTTCACAAAATCTTCATCCCCATCAAAAACCGAATCATAGACATCTATTCTATGATCTTTTATAGAATAAACTCCCAACCAATAATGAGTGCAAGACATGTAATCATTAGGATCAACTGAAGTCTTCCTAATTGGCATAAAAACTTTTTCGACTTGACCCCATGCTATGCCACATTCATTAGAAGACCCATTCACACACTCAAGTAGGCTATTCTGTGCAGTTCCTTCATACTGTGCTAGGTAGAAATCTAACTCAATCTTCTCTAAATCGTCCAATGTCAAGTCATGAATTCCAAAAACAACTTCTGCTGGAGGATCATATTTTTTTTTCTTTTGTTGAGCACGAGTCCTTTTTGCTCCTTTCTTTTGTTGGGCCTTCATTTTTTCAAAATTTTCTTTGTTCTTCCACTCTTCTTCCATTCTATCCTTCTTCTCTTTTATTCTCCTGGTCTTCTCTTCCTTTGCCATATTTTCAAAATAGGATTCAACCTTCGAAAAGAACAACGACTCTACAAAAAAATCAAAATTCAAGTCTGTCGTTGTGAACAGCGCTGAGTAGTTTGTGAAATGATATACATGTTTCTTCCTCAGATAGTACAGTATAACATCAACATGCTGCATGACAAAAAAAATCACAAAACACAAAAAAAAAAAAAAATTAGTTAACAAATATATATATAAAACACTACAGAACCAATAATAAAAAAAAGCTGTAGAAAACCTCATTGGTAAGTGGATATCTTCTATCTGCAATCTCTCTAAACCACATTTTGCTCTTCACTGAAACACTATACAATTTAATTTTATTCTGTGAATTGATGTCTGCAATTTTGTCATCATAAAGATCATCACCCCTGAAAAAGTTAAACACAAACAACATAAAGAATACAAATTTACTAATATAATCCACAACACCGTGTAACTTAAAATACACAATAACTAAAAAAAAATAAAATAAAATAACTTACACTTTAGAGACGCTGTTTTTATCAGTCACTTTCAAGCCTTGCTTCAACCATTTATCAAAAATTGCCAAACAATTAGACGTGGCATTGACAGTATGAAAAGGGCATACACGCCTATAAGAAGGCTTCCAATCACACTTTTCCTTTGGATGAAAAGGCCTGAATGGAGATAATAAGTGGCGGCTAATCTTACGAACCCTATGTCCCCTGCCTAACAGCTCTCCTCCTTCTGGATGATTTGATGGTTTCTCTGGCAAAACAGCTAAATCCATAACTTCCTCCTTTTTCACTGAACACTGCATTGCTGACTGTTGTTTAGATGAACAGACATCTGCATAATTACTTGCACAGACATTTGTTCCAGCAACCTTCCTTGGCTGTTCAGGTGTTTTCATGGCTGAATCCAAAGCAGACTCTTGCTCCAGTACTACAACAGATGCATCAGCAAGTGTCGTAAGTTTTGAATTGTCTTTCTCTATTAATGCCAATTCTGTACCACCCTTACTTTCTGAGCGATCCATATCTATAGAATCATGCCTGACACTATCAATCACTGCTGCAGTCTCTTGCGATGGCTGTGTCAAGCCAATTGAAAATGAAGGTGCATCTATGCAACCAATATTCATGATGCTTTTGCTTGCATCAGCCAAATTTTCACCAATTTTAGGTTTGAGGGGAGATGCAATTTCAGGAGAAGCATCATTATCACGTTTCTTCCTTTTCTTGCTGGAAAATGCTTTCAAACCCTTTTTTGGAGACAAATGCTCAACACCTTTTTTAAGATCTTCTTTAGAACCTTCTTGGGAACCTTCTTGAGAACCTTTATAAATAAAGATAATATATCACACATTTGCGAACAATAAGAACACAAAATAACTATAAAAAAGACGATTACATACCTTCTGGTGTAAAAAAGAGACCAACTATGCAAAGCTCGCTGACAGCCCTAACTTCAAGTCGAACCTCAGCACTGTGACTGCGTTGATTGACAACATCTTCCTTATCAGCTTTAACATTTGTTGCTTCTGTAAATGGAACAAGACACACTATTCATTGACCAACCAACAGGGTATTTTATGCTGGAGTGTGGACCATGCAAAATATGCAACATATTTTCGCATACCAGGAGTCAAAAACATTTGGTTATCAGCAAGCTTAATTGGTTGACAACCTTCTTGAGAACTTTCTTGAGAGACTTCAAAACAAGATAATTTGTTACACATTTTCAACAACAAAAATAGGAACACTATTTATTATATAAAAATTACTTTTACATACCTACTGGTGTCCAAATACCAGTTTCAACAAGATGCTTTAATTCATTAATTTTTTCTACAACCACAGCACTTTTCCCAGATTCACCATTATTACCTTCTGTAAAAATAAATAAGCACAATACATTACATTTCTCTATAGAAAACAGAAGTGTCAAAACACACATATTTAAAATACATTTCCATTACTATAGACTTCCTAGACATTGGTGCTGGGGCACAAATACTTCATATGAAAAAGTCACAGTATTTTGTGTTGTACATATAGTGCTTTGTTATAGAAAATCCCATAATTTAGAACTGGGACACAAGTACTTGTTAAACAAAGAGTCCCAGTATTTTATTATCTGGGACATTAGCATATCATAAAAACATAGTATTAGTGCATAATATGTTGGTTCAATCTACCAACAAATTTTTTTCTTCTTACCATTCAGTGTGGGATAAATTGTTTCATCACGAAGCTGAACATCTGTTGGATTCAAAGATACATCATCGTCTTTAGATGGACACTTGTCCAATAAATCAGATGAAGGATTCTGTTTATCTGCATATACAAAAAATAAAAAATCATTACATTAAACAAAAAAATTCCCTTTTATTTAAATTACGACTATACAGAATACTCTATTTGACTACCATGACTTTGTTGATGATGGTCTGAATTTGATGGCGCCTTTTCTAAACCATCTGTACCTTTTGCTTCATCAATAGGGTCACTGGTATCAGCTTTGTAATGCTCTAAAACATCCACAATCATTTGATCACTTGCATCTATTAAAGGAGCTGCAATACCATGATCACTTTGTACACTACCACCAAGCTCTGCCTGATTAAATGTTTCTTTGAAAAAACTATTGCGACCATCTGAATAAATCAAATTATCAACAAAATGACTCTTTTCATTTCTACTCCTGGTGTCTGATTTACTTACAGACACACCACAGTTTTCTCCGAGATCACTTGTTTTTGATTTTGCAACAAGAAGCAGTAATGCATCAAACTTTGCATTCAACTTATCTGTAATCCTCTTCTCCATGTCAGCAAGATCTTTCTTTACACTATTTTCTGAGGAATTGATCATATGTTGAATCTTGCTCTCAGTAGGTAAGTTTACTTTGAGATTAGCTGTCAATCTCTGGTAAAAGAAAAAACATTAAAACCACATAAGAAAAAAAAATTAAAAGACAAAACCCACGAAGAATTTCACCTTTACAACTTCATTCATGTCAATAGATTCTGCTGTTGAACTAGTCTTTGAAGATGACTTTGAGGGTGATTTTGAAGTTGAAGCATGTTTAGATTTATGCCTTATTGGTCTCACTGAGGCATCCTCCCAAAACTATTAAAAAGTACATTTCAAAACCAACAAAAAAGTAAAATAAATAAATAACAAACAAAAGCAAGTACTCATAAAACTCACCTGTTCATTATGAAAGTAGTCATCACACAAGACATTGTATTGAGGGGTAAAAGTACATGTGTAACGAAGCATCACAGGTTTGATCCTAGGGCGAATAGTAAAATACTGCCTGAACACAGGGAACACCTCTGCCACCCAGCAACAGAATAGGAAAGGCATACCAGGAAACAAATAAGTAGAAGAACCTGGCTTTATGATTGATTGCAAATGGTGTACCATTTGACGATATATCTCAGTACCCCACTGATAACAGCTATGCACCTCTTCATTATCAATAATAATCATATGTTGATCATCCACTACTCTAGGTAATGGCCGGCCCAATAAAACAGAATTAAGCAAATATAGCTCGGCTAGTTTAACAGCATCATCTTGCTCTAATGGAACATCCAATCGTGCAGCAGACACTCTATTCAGATTGCCCTTGCTCTTTGGAGCCACTCTCACATAACTAGAATGATGTTCAATCAAATCAAGCAAGTCATATAACTTTAAAGTCCACTTGCTGTCCTTTTTATTAACATCGTCTTCAGGATTCCTGAAATACTTCTCTTTTAATCTACTCTTTGAAAGCTTAAAAATACTTATATCTACAATACTGGAAATATTAAGACCACTAACTACATGAAAATCATCAGCTGTGAAATCCACTATATCACCAAAAACTTTAAAGCTAAGCTTAGTGTTGTCTGAAGAAACTATTTGAGACTGGAGAAAACAATTTATAAGCCTCCCAGAATATTTAGCATCTTCCAAAAGCATAAACTTGCCGAATGGCCCTTTCTTCAGTTTCTCCAGGTAATCCGCAGACAGCAACCCTTCGATTAATCCACGATACTCTGTGTCACCTTTCCACTGGCAATCACGATTTTTCCACTGCGCAAATGGAAGCAATATACCATCGTCGTTTGGCAGATTATCCGTAACCTCATCACTTGGTATAATCTCCATTGCTGTAACATTAGCACATGTATTAAAATAAAAACAAAGAAAAATTAACACATATATGATGGGGGTACAAGTAGTTTATCTGCACAGTCACAGTATTTGGGATGCTGGGGGTACAAGTGGTTCATGTGCAAGGTCGCAGTATTTGTGCTGGGGGAGAGCTTGGTAGCCCAACCCCTCCCCCCAGACATTGGTGCTGGGAGCACAAGTAGTTCATGTGCATGGTCACAGCATTTGGTGTTGGGGCCTATTATGCTTTGTTATGCAAAGTCCCAGGTTTTAGAACTGGGACACAAGCACTTAATAAACAAATGGGTCACAGCATTTTGTCCTGGAGTTTATGATGCTTTGTTATGCACAGTCCCATGTTTTAGAACTGGGACACAGAACTTTTTAAACACAAGGGTCACAGCATTTGGTGCTGGGGTCTATGATGCTTTGTTATGCACAGTCACATGTTTTAGAACTGGGACACAACCACTTGTTAAACACAAGGGTCACGGCATTTTGTCCTGGGGTCTATGATGCTTTGTTATGCACAGTCCCATGATTTAGAACTGGGACACAAGCACTTGTTAAACACAAAGGTCACAGCATTTGGTGCTGGGGCCTATGATGCTTTGTTATGCACAGTCCCATGTTTTTGTACTGGGGGAGAGCTTGGTGGCCCACCCGCTCCCCCAGACATTAGTGCTGGGTACACAAGCACTTGTTAAACAGAGTCGCAGTATATACTTCTGGGGCAAAGGGTTTGACAAAAAAAAAACCGTTGCCCCCTTTCTAAAAAATAACCCACCATTTACAATGGACAAGTACCTCTTAAAAACACACAGTCCCAATTTTTTATCATGGGCAACAGCCTATCCACAACAGAAGGTCACAGTATATAGTTCTGGGGACAATGGGTTTCACAGAAACAAAGCGTTCCCCTTTAAAAAACCCTACCATTTTAAAGGAAATCAAAAGCTTATACTGTACTCCAATGAAAATCTAAACATTGTTCGAAACAAAATCAAAACCTAAATAACCCATATACACGTACAAAAATGAAAAAAAAAAAACAATACGAAGTAAACACAGTTACCTTAATATACGAAGTAAACACAGTTACCTTATACACAAAGCTTCAAAATCTCAAAAATAAGAAATTGCTGTATTTCGAAAGAGAGTTCGTATAGTTTGATAGAGTTCAAAAGTCACAGTATTAAACAGAGAAACAAAAACACCGAATAAGTTAAAAATAAGGAAGGTTAAAACCGGAATTTCTAAAATGTGTAAAACGACGTCGTCATACTATTATTTTTAAAAAACGCGTCTAGTGGCTAATTCTCAGCGAATTTGTAAACAGAGGCTACGCATCACAAAGCGGGTGCCAAAGTGGCTTCCCCGCGAAATTTTTACTGTGTTGAATACATTATATAAATATTATAAATTCAAGGGCTCTTTACATATATATCCGCCCATCAAGAAATAATTACTTTTAGGTGTCCATAACTTTTTGTATCCAAAAATTTAATACATATTAAATATATTTCTTAATATTAATATTAATATTTAATAGTATGATATTCAACTCCCTTAATTAAAGGAAACAGTCAATGGTTAAAAAAAAAAATAGATTACCATTAAATATGGTAGTTGCACGATTTTAGGCTTAATGATAGAGTCCTATCAACATAATAATATTTAAAATATAAAATATATCAATAATATTAAATATATTAAATATCAATAAGATTAATATATTCAATATATATTTAAAATATGAAATATCAATAATATTAAATATATTAAATATCAATAATATTAATATATTAAATATATATTTAAAATATAAAATATATATCAATAATATTTAAAATATTAAATATATATTTTTAAAATATATTTAAAAAGGGTAAAATGTATATGGAAAGAAAGAAACAAGAAAAGGTGTACAGAAAAAGTAATTATTCTTGGTCAACGTTCATGGGGCGTAAATTTCCCAAAATTCAATAGGTATGGGTATGAGTGGATAATTAATTTGATTTGCTGGGCGTTTTTGTAAACAACCCCTTCTTTATTTGCTAGTATGAGAGCCTCTCATAACATACCGTCTAACCCATTTAAAGTGGTAAGTGGTAACGTTTGTAACGTACTGTCAACCCGTAGTTTTACAAATCGAAGTACCGAACTGACAAACTGGACCTAACTGATAAACTAAGCAGAAAAAAAAGATTGGTGCAATGAAATGACCTATTTTTGTTATTTCCTTGGTATTATATTTTTTTGTGGATCATGTAACACTACTTGGGTAGCAAGAATGACTTTAATTTGTACAAATGCATGTTTCTTAAAAAGTGTATGCACTATATAACTGTTGTATTTTAATTGAATATAACAAAAATTTAGAAGCATCAATGATGTAGAAACTTTATTAAATAAACATTGAAGTAAAAAGCTGAGACTTAAAAAAGCTACTTACTTGGTTTGATTTATATATTTAAAAAAATCAAATGTCGTAGATTTAACTTTGATAAAAATTGAATCAAACCAACTCATATACACCCCTCTGAGCTCTGGGCAAGTGATATATGTGATCGAAAAAGCTAACGACAAATGTATGCGAAAACATAACCCGATGATAAATACATTTTTTTAAAGTACTATTTGGATAAATATTAGCACTTACAAAAATACCCACAAACTTAAAATAATTATAGTTACTATCCACTACTTTCAAATATTACCCGACCTACCCACTAAATTATTTATCCACTCTACCCATCCAGACTTGTATACCATAATTTATATCATAATTTATGCAGTATAACTTAAAGGTATACACCTATAAGACATAGTAACAAAAGTATACAATAATAAATGGTCCTCTAGACTATACCTATAAGACATAACAAAGGTATACAATAATAAATAGATAGGTTGGATAAATATTTTTAGTTTTATGGATAGTATAATTTTTAATAAGTATGACTTGTAAATACTTTAAATTTTATGGGTATAGAGTGTAAAAATCCCTAAATATTACCCTTCCCCTAATTATTTTTCCGCCAAAATTGGAAGGTTCTCATGTATAAAAGCAGCAAAATACAAAGGGAAAGAAACAGTACAACTTCTCGTGAAACTTCCCCCCAACAAATACAACAGCTCTTTGTTTTTTTTTCCCTCTCTTTCCTCATTTAATTTCAGCACTCTTCTCTCGTGCTCTCCAAACTTCTTTATTGTAATAATCAACTTGTTGGTTTTCGTTATTGTTCATTTCTTGCAACTTAATTTATCCTTGTACCATTTCAATCTTCTCTCTTATACTATTATTTTTGTTTCTGTTCAATGAAGTTTTGAGCTAGCCCTTTGCTTTTGATCATTTACAGGTTGCTGTTTCATTCCTCTCTCTATCCTTATATGTATGTTTCCTTTTTCTTTTTTTTAACGAAATAAAAATAAGTTTAACCGCATGATGAAAATATAGTGAACTTTTAGTAAATTTTATTTGTGTTTGCGTAATATTAGCATGAAATGAGTTTATGGAGTAACATGTGAGTATTCATGTAGTGACGTCAACTTGTTTATCACTGAGGCTTAGTTGTTGTGTTGTGGTTGTTTAAATTATACTAGTAATATTTTCATTATTTTGAATGTTTGTTTTTTGCCTGCCCAATTGGATGTTAAATGTCGCTAGAGTTTTGGTCTAGTGGTAAGAGCATAACATGCTGCAAATAGTAGCTTGGTATTTATGTGTGGAGAAGGGTATCAGTGTGAATCCTTTATCCGTCGAGCTTCGGACGTTGCACCATTGGCCTCTTTTTTAAATATGTGGATCATGGATCTCATATTATTACTCCCTTTTTCGTAATCATGAATATTTTATCTTGAATTTTTGGAATGTATTTGAGGATTTTCTTGTAAAATGGCGTCTGAGGCAAGTTAAAACAAAATTGATAGAGCTTGCATGTACAGCAAAGTGCCAACTAAGGTAAGGAAATGGAGATTTATGGAGATTTTAGAAGAAGCAGAAAAATAGGTGAAATGAAATAAATCAGAGATGCATGCATTTAGGAATATGCAAGAAAGGTTACCATTAGTTGGAAATAGATTTGTTCTTAATATGGTCTTCAAGGTAGTTGCTAGCATTAGTAAGATAAACTAAACAAATTTATCAACATTTATTTGCTTTAACTTGTGAACAAGCTGGCTGTACATGCTTTAAATAGGTTAACCATGGCATGGAAAGTCACGTCATGGTTTGATTCTCAACATGCTATTGCAGTGGTAATAGTAGACACGCGGTTAAAGGAAATAACTTATGGAAATCATATCCTTTTTTTGCTTAAATTGTGTTATTGTTTCCGATTAATTGTCTGTAATCTGACTTTCACTGTTGGTAGCAGATGTTGGGTGCTGGACACTAACTTCCCATTGCAGTCAAGAGGTAGTTGCGCTCGTGTTCATCTGGAGTTGAATATGATTACTGACCATTTTGGAGGGTTTCTGATGCACTCTTGATTTGTGTACTTGTTTGTCTTCATATTGCGTCGTTGGTAATGGATTATATTGGATCTACTTTGTATATATACTTCTAGGAAGAATGGCTAGGTTGCGTGGCAATGGTGAGATTGTAGAAGCAATAGAGGACTTAAATCCTGCATGTAAAATGAATGAAAATGCACTAATGGATCACAACTGGAAGCCTGTGAAGAAGTATTTTATCGAGGATGATATCAATAAACTGTTTGAGGCGATAAAGATTAGGAATTCCTACAAGGGTGCGAGTAGGCCAGAAAGGGGTGTCAAAGATGTCAGGAATAAAAGTGCAATGAAGAGGCCAATGAGGTCTAGCCCCTCTCATGCATCAGGCATTGGAATTTCTGGGCCTGTAAGTTTGAAGCAGGCCTTGAGGGGTTTGTGCATCTCTCAGGCATCAGAGCTGGCAGCTATTAAGGTACGATCTTCGAAAGAATCCAGATTGTCTGCAGTCTCACAAACAGGGGCTGTCAAGAGACTCTACAGAGCTATTGTGGTTGAGAACAAGGATTCTGAATATCACATTGATGGAGGTGTAGGGAATTTGGTGGAGATATCCCTTGTCGCAGAGAGCAGTATGCCGGATTCTTCCCATAAGACTCCAGAAGCTAAAAAACTGCCAGTTCAAAAACAATCTACTTTTGCCACTCATTCTTGTCATCGGACTGAAGATGCTTTGCAACATAAGGCAAGTGAAAAACCAGCAGAAAGGGAGCCTTTTTGTCAGTCAACTGATGTTTGTTATGATCTCCTGAAAGAATTGTCCGAGCAGAAAAAAATGCCGGGGTTGCCACACTCTTCAATTGCCAGTTGTACTGATACAAGGGAACTAGTACTAGATCAGATGGTGCCTGCTGGAGATGAAGCTCAAACAGCTGCAACCGTAGCAGACAGGAAGCAGGAACAGGATTCAAGTTTCTCATCTATTTTTGCTGCAGGAAATAAAGTCATTAAGCCTGCCTCTGCCAGTCCAGGTCTTATGAGAACAGTTTTCAGAAGCAAAACCTTCGTTAAGAAGAAAGTCTTATCTGCTTTGGCCAACAGTTCTAAGCAGTCTAATGCCAGAAGTAATAGTGATTTGGCTTGTAGTACAAGTGAGTTTCCTTGTCAGACACATGAATATGCTCCAAGGGGTGATCCGAAAGAAGAGGATAAGAAATCTCCAGATACCTGTGGTGCAAGTAGCATGGATGTTAGTTCATCTGTTCTGAAGTCTGGTGTTACTAAACTAGGTCTGAGCTCAAGCATTTGTAACAGAACAAGGAGTATACTTACAAAAGCTGATGAATATTCAAAATCAAATGAAAAGGGGCAGATGTCTCAAAGTTCAAAGAGTAGTATTGGGAATTATAGCAGCAGCATAAGCCTTAGCGATGAAAGCTATGTCAGTGGGTCTAGTCGCAGTGGCTATCGGCCTCATATGTCAAAAGACTTGCGATGGGAAGCTATTTGCTGTGTTCAGAAGCAACATGGGTACATTGGCTTAAGGCATTTTAAATTGCATAGGAAACTTGGAGGTGGGGACATTGGGACAGTTTATCTTACTGAGCTAATGGGCACGAACTGCCTATTCGCTGTGAAAGTTATGGATAAAGACTTACTGACCAGCAAGAGGAAGATGACGAGAGCTGAGACTGAAAAAGAAGTTCTTCAAATACTTGATCATCCGTTTCTCCCTACTCTCTATGCCCATTTTATCAATGACAAATTCTCATGTTTAGTGATGGAATATTGTCCAGGTGGTGATCTGCATGTACTCAGACAAAAACAACCTAGCAGAAATTTCTCTGAAAAAGCAGCCAGGTATCTTTTCGTCTTAATGTATACACTAATTCCCTGTAATATTTCTTTTTACATGTTCAATCTTGATTACAGAACAAAAAGTAAACAAATGCGTAATAGAAAACTGACTGTTTCCTATAAAAAGTAATTACTTAGCCATGTATTCTTGATATATATATATATATATATTTTTTTTCTGAATGATGCCGCATCTCGAAGCCAATATGTTGAGAGAATGTATGTTCATGGGTCTAATAGAATCTCATTACTTGTCCTACAAAATGACCATTACTGATAATTGCTGATGAGTGATAGCTTCTCACAATTGTTCAGTGAGGTAAAAACTCTAGTGGTTTGAATCTGGAGCTCCACACCATGTTTATTACCTAGAATTAAATAATAAAGCAAGATAAAACTGGGAACTCTCTTTTGTTTGAGTTAAGGAGGCTGAAAACTTATTTACACTTTTTATAAAGGGAAAAGATTTCTCTCTAATCCCCCAGGGTTTGGATAAGTGATAAGATACCCTCTTTACATATCTCTCAGATGATTATTTAACTTCTAAAAAGGACTAAAATGCCTTTAGCCTAAATTTAGTTCTATAAAATAATTGGTTAATCAAAACAGTTTTGATTGGAAAATATTTTCATTAGCCAATATAATTATGCATTACAACTATTTGCTTTTTCCCGCTATTCAACTGAAACAAAAATTAATTCCTTATGGTGAGTTGAGATGGAATTATTCTCTCCATATCTTTGGATCTTCAGATTAATTGTCACTTTGTTTAAGGGAGGTAAAAGAAACTACAAAGTTTAAATAAGGGACTTTTATAAATATTTGAAGGGTTAGTGTGGCAATTTTCAGGAAACCACATGGAGTCTGATATGCCAAGCAGAATTTTTTTGCTCTTTTCCTTAATATTTTCTCTTTGATTCTTCTTCTTCTTGGTCTCTCTATATTTTTCTTCCTTTTGCAGTATTCATATGTGTTAGATGTTGCTTTCGGTGGAAGACCATCCATACCCAGAAATTGCTAATAGTAGCTAAAGTCGAAACCTAAAGAGTGGAAAAGGAAATAATTTAGGACAATAAATGCTGAACTAGCGTAGTGAACAGGTGCAAATCATGAAAATGAGTTGGTATTCGTGTTGCATCCCTTCTTGTAACATTACCATGCTTCATGTCATACCCAAAGTGGATACCGATCGAACTATATGAAGACCTTTTCTGGTTATCTGAACAAATGAGTTGGACATGCAACTTCGTTTTGTGTCTTCGTGTCTCCAGATATTAAGATGGCCTTCTGTGGTTTTGTTTCACTCTTTAAGGTAAGATATGCAAAATAATATTCTATGTTTTGACCTTTGGCTGTTATTTTGATGCTGTGTGCAGATTTTATGTTGCTGAAGTTCTTCTTGCATTAGAATATCTTCACTTACTTGGAGTTGTCTACCGGGACTTAAAACCCGAGAATGTATTGGTTCGAGAAGATGGTCATATCATGCTCTCTGATTTTGATTTGTCTCTAAGGTGTTCTGCTAATCCTACACTGGTGAAATCATCGTCTCCTAAGAAGTCTACTCCATGCGTAGAATCTAGCTGCGTAGATCCCTTCTGCCTAAATCCACCCTGGCAAGTATCCTGCTTTGGCCCCAGGTGTTTATCTGCTGCGGCAAAAACGCATAAGCTAAAAGCTGATCTAGCTTCACAAGTCTCTGCTTTGCCGCAGCTTGTTGTGGAGCCAACCAATGCTCGATCCAACTCATTTGTAGGTACTCACGAGTACCTGGCTCCAGAGATTATCAAAGGGGAAGGTCATGGAAGTGCAGTAGATTGGTGGACCTTTGGGATCTTTCTGTATGAACTTTTATATGGAAGGACTCCTTTCAAAGGGCCAGGAAATGAGGAAACACTGGCCAATGTGGTTTCTCAATGTCTTAAGTTTCCAGCTAGTCATACTGTAAGCTCTCGGGCAAGAGATTTAATCAGAAGGTTGTTGCAGAAGGAACCTGAGAATAGGTTAGGAGCTGTGAGAGGGGCAGCAGAGATAAAGCAGCATCCATTCTTCGAGGGACTCAACTGGGCGTTAATTCGATGCTCAAGACCTCCACAAATGCCTAGATCCTACCATTTGCCAAATGTCATCTCTGATGCCAACAAACAAAATAAGGAGAGTGACAATTTCCAAAATGAGTTGAGAGATATAGGAGAGGATATTGAGTTTGACATGTTCTAGCTGTACTGTAGGTATGAGAAAGTATAGGTTCTTTTTCATAACACCATGGTCTAATCTATGTAAGTAACAGATATTAACATACATAGTGTACATTTCCCACAAATTGATATCACATGAAGAGTATGGATACCATGTTTTGTAAAATTGTTCTGTACATGTCCCACAAATTGATACTCCAGCAATGTAGGAGTATCAAATTGTCCTATTTGGTCATGAATGTTGATTTGATCCTTGTAAACAGCTTTGCTCGAGTATTTTTCTACATTTTCACCTCAATGTGGGTTTGGGTTTGAAATTCTGTTATCTTTAAAGAAAATATGATGACTTCTTGATGCAGAGAAATATTAGAAAACTCTTCATGAGCACCAAAGGATACGTAGTGAAGAGGGTGAAGACTTTTAAAGACCGTAATTCAAATTTGAGCAGAAACACAAAACACATTTCTTATTATTTGCCTAACCTTTAGGGCGCATAGTTACTTGATACTTGTGCTAGTAAGAGATAATATATAAGTTGGAAATTGGATTTGGGTCACCCATGTGGGTCAACTCAGATCCATGTTAAAATAACTTAGATATATATTTGTTATATATTTATTGTTATTAATTATGGAAGAGCAGTTGTGTCACTTGGAAACAATAAAAGTAACGTTCTTTTCAGAAGAACGGTTTCTCTGTTCTTCTCTGAAAAACAGACCTTCCCTCTTCTCCTCCAACAACAAGAAAAGACTCTCTTCTTCTTCAATTGTAGAACTTATAGAAGAATCCTTATGAAAACGAACGCAGTCGTCTTCTACAATTATGGAACAATCTTCTATAACTCAGGTACGCCTTAGACTGTGGCTAATATGGTGTAGTTCGTATCTTTATAGCATGTGATTACACTGTTGACTAGTGAAACGAATACGGTTAGACCCTGGGCGAATTGTATGTTCATGGATTATTTGTAATCCTTCATTGGTATCAGAGCCAGGTTATTTATTTCCTAGTCCGTGTCTGAATTGAAATTCTGTTCATGGATGTTATTTTATGCTTTGGCATGTAATCCAAAATTGTTTTTGAAACTCAAAAGCAAAACTTGATGGAATTTATTCTTGGTTTATTGTCGTTTTTTTTGTTCTTTTTTTTTCACGTTTCCCGTAAAGAACTATAAGAGAGAATAATTAATGAAGGTGGGAACTAATGATTTACCCATTGCTTCTGCGAAAATTTGTTTCCATGAACCATGATGTAGATCAATTTACTGTGTATAGGACATTGTTGTCCATAAGATTTAATGAAAAAGAAGAGGTGGAAAAGAAGTAATTTGTTGCATGCAAGAAAAATTAATCGATAGAAAAATTTGTCGTTTTCTTCACTTGCTTTCACGAACCAACAGAGATGAACCAAGAGCTTCTTGGATTTTGTTCATTCTCTCCGTGGAAGGCCAATGCATGATCAAATTTTTGTTTAGCATGTTTGGTCAAAAGTGACGTTCCTTTGGAGAGGATCTGTCCTTCTGACACTTAAAGATTGAGTGCATCACTAAATTATTGGTGGTCTATTAAAATTATTTTTAAATGTTACAAAAAGTTTCTGGAATAAGTTTTATCGTAAGAGACTTTTTGACTCACTTGCATTTGGTTGCTTTTATTATCTCTAAGAAGACTTCGTGATCCCAAGCCAAATCATTCTAGAAGTCTGGAAAATTTGGTGTATAAGTTGCAACCAAGTGGGATTAGCAATTGACGCTAATTATCGGGTTTCAGTTTTTTTTTCCTCTTATATATAGAGTGTTGTTCCTCTGTATCTTAAGAAAAAAAATCTTAGTTTGATAAGTTGCGACTTCTTTGAAAAATAGTTATGCAAAGATAGGTTTTAGCACTTGTTTTTGAGAATATTGTCATGGGGATGTTTCTGCTAATTTTGAGGACAAGAATTTTGTGTTTTGTATCTTTAAAATTCTCTGTTATGTGAACTGAAGCCGTCACCAGTTTGGTTCTCACTCATGGCTGCTCTTGTTGTTGGTCTATTCCAATTGAAATTGAAGAATAAGAGACTTTGTGGTCTCATAAGTGAAAAGAGAACTTCATGTGAACAGGACTTTGTGTTCCATAATACAAATAGTAGAGGATGACTTTGTGTCCTCCTTTTATGGTTGTTCACTTAAAAACTTTAGATACAGAGAACCAGCAATGAGGGTGCTTGGAGTGGCGCCGAGCGGCTAAGTTTTTTATTTTGGTTCTCGTTTTGGCATTATTCGTAGACAATGTCACCATGTTTACCGTTTTTTCTTCCCTTCCAAATTGCAACAATATGGTTCTTATGGATAGCTTGGGAAAGAATAAATGGTTAACAGTTGCATTACTTTGCCAGTCAAAAATTGTGTTGACAATCTATGAGAACAAATTATGGAAAAAGATTCCGAATATAAAAATAAAGAAAAAGATGAAAGTGTCATGAACATGCATGTGTTTGTGGAATGTATGAAGCCTATGTGCTTCCGACTTTCATTTTTTAATTAGCTAAGATTCTATTAAAATTAGGACTTTGTGTTCCTATAAACCAAACACAATTATTTACAAAGGATATATGTTGTCCCGTGAGGCAAAACTTGTAGTAAAGGAATTATGACTTTCCTACTCTGTATTGCAAATACGGTAAATGTTATTCATATTTTGCTTTCCAGTGGGAAATATTCTAAAATTGTTAAGAAATACTTTTTTAAAAATTGTGTTCACCGGAGATAGTTGAAACAAGATTCAACTTGAGAGCAAATATGTCAAATAACGTGCTAGGTAAAAGCAATGGAATATTGTTTTTCCCCATGAGATCCTCTGTTTGCTGGAATTTCTCATATTTAAATTGAGTAATTAATTGTCTCTACGGCATGACTATCCATAAGTATATGTACTTAGATGATTTTTTGTAATACTTTGTGTTATTACCCTAGCTGATTATCTATATTTGTTATAGAATGTCAACTTAGTGGTCTTCAATTGAGTAATTTAAGACGCGTATTCCTTGAGCAATTGATTATGTTAGATTTATGGAATATTAGAATTTGGATGATGATTGGGAACATAGTGAACTTTCGATTCCGAATCTAATGTGAAATAAATAGTGATATAATTAGTTATTTTAAGGATTAATATGTATATGAATTTTAGGCTATAAGAAAGTACATAGTTGTTTCAATATGTTTTATACTAATTTATATCAATGGGTCAACTGCTACTAGAATATTGTCCAGAGCTTAACAAGTGCTAACAGTGACAATAAAATCCAGTATGTCCTAAAAGAGCCAGAGGCTCTTGTGACTCTAAATATATTTGTGACGTCTCTTGAAAGTGGCTTTATATTCTGTTGTAGCTGGTACATTATGACATCTTTGATTCAAATTATGAAATTGTTCTATGTCAGTTATTTATATTCTATATAAGTTATGGATAATTGAAAATCCAATTGTTTTCTACTATTGGGTTTTTACTGCCACTGTACATTAAGTTAATTTCCCACATAGAAAACTAATTACAAGGGGAATGGCATGTATCAATTTGTGATTCTATTTTAGTCCAAAATTTATACGTTCATAAGTGAACAAGACAACAGTGGCATAGTAACTGGAACTGGATTATGATGTTACATTGTTAGCGAATTTTCCTAAGTAGGGTGAGATAGGTTAAGACTTGTCTCTTCAAAAAACTGTGGACTAAATTGCTTCCGCTATTAACGCTAGATGGATTCAAGTGGGATTCATATTTGGTGATAATGGATATGTTCCAATTAACACCAGTACGTTGTCCAAAAGAGTTCATTTAATATCGCTGGTCCCAGTGGGAGTAACTATCAATTGATAAATCAATTTTATCAATCTCAATCTCGACGAAGGAGTCGTCTACATATTTTCCGTCATCGATTTGAGATCGAAGGAGAAACATATATAGTTACTCTACAAGATGAATAAGAGCAATGCAAGATAAATGAGGCTCTTAAATACCCTGCTGAGGATATGTACCTAGAATAATGGAACATGAAATGGAGTTAGTGAAACCAAACCAAGAGTTGGAATTGGTTGATATACTTTTGAGTCTAAAGCTAGTGGAACAAGTGGGTTCTCACAAGTGCAAGACTGATGGTAGTATCAAAAGATATGGGTGAATCTTGAAGTTCAGGTTTCAGGAGATTGTTCGGAGGGATTGTTATCTCTTTCAGAAAAATCTTATATAATCTTATATAAAGAAATTTTTCTTGAACTATTTAATGTGCAATAGTTCAAACCCATTAATACTCATATTTCTAAAGGCGAAGTTCCAAGTGGGAAGATGTGTACTCGTGAATCCACAAGAATATGATTTTTCTCATGAAGCTTGATATCTGTTATTCTAGTTAGCAGATATCAATCGAACTTAGAAAAGGAATACTGGAAAGCAGTTAAAGGATACTTAAGTATCTCAAAGGCACGGTCGATTAGCCTTATGTTGTTAAGAAAAGGGTCTGCGACTCAATGGCCATACGTATGATGATTGATAAGGAGATTTAGATGAGTGAAAACCTAAATATGAGTTTGTCCTTGCTAAACAATGGCGTCATGCATATTGTTAAATAGCAAGAAATAATCATCAGCCTTAACACAGTGAAAGCTGAATTTGTGGTGCTTTTCATCAACTGTGCAAGAAGTTATTTGATTTAAATGCCCTTATGATAAATTTGAGTGTGTTTGATAGTGCTATTGAATTAGTGACAATCAAGTGTGATAGTCAAGTCTCAATAGCTTACACAAAAAGGTCCCAAGTATCATTTACATATTGATATAAAGTATAATTTCGTTAGAGACATAATTGTACATAAAAAAGTGAACATGAAATACATCTCTACGCATTATATGATAGTAGATCCGATAATGCAACTCATAGTATTTGGTGTTTATGCGTGATATGAAGGCATTTAGTTTGCGTAAATGTTGATGTATTTTAACTTTTCCCTAGCATGTTCACATAAACTGCATATTTGGACTTAATGAAGTTGAAACCTAAATTGTTAGTTGTTGGTTCATATACATAGACTGATTTTATATTTAGTACATAAATTTAAAGTATGTCGGACAGACAAAAAGATTGACCTATTCACACAGACAATCGCATGTATTGTCTAGGTGATTAATAGGGATGAGACAATTATAAATTTATTATTATCTGAGGTGATAATAATAGAGAGCTTGAAGTTTATAATAAGAATGTCGTTTGTTTTTGGTTAATCATAATTGATTAAATGTGAGTCTGTTTTAATGCCAGATGTGAGTTCTGAAGAATAAAATGTATGAGTAGATTTGTGAACTCAAAGTTAGACATGAGTTGTTTGAACTATCATCTGCACAATATTTAATTTTTGAAAGACATACGCTCAACGGGAAAGGAGTCAATACTGTGATACGTGATTCATACCACGTATGCGTAAAGTGACCTATGGGTGATACACGTTTAATCTCTACTTGTTTATCGTGTGAAGCCCTGAAAATTATAAGTAATTTTCTTTCTTTTGTACCCTCATGACTTTGATCAGTTTCTCGAGATTCAATTTGGTGTTCGCTATCTTAGAGTGTTGCCAAGAGATCATGGATGATTCGGTCTGGCGGAACATTTCTAGAAAAGCAAGTTAGATTGAGATTAAGAGATTCTTGAGACGAGGAAGATCATTGAGTATTATTACATTAATTGTGTTTATTGGTGCACCCATTATGTTTGTCTTTGGGACAAGAACATAATAACATAATGATGAACTCAAATTAATACAAAGAGATAGTGAGAGATGTGAATGTGATAAATGATCTAGGGTACTGCATACTACAATCTACTCCAAGGTTCCGTTAATCGAGATGATATATATTCCTAACAGATGTATAGCAACTGAGCTCTCGAAGTATGCACTGGTCACACGGTCTAGATGTTAAGTATGGAAGTTACAGAATATGAATGAGAGTTGACCCACTATGCGTGAGTGGGAGATGTTGGAAATTGGATTTGGGTCACCCATGTGGGTCAACCCAGATCCATGTTAAAATAACTTAAATATATAACAATTATATATTTATTGTTATTAATTATATTAAAAAAAGGAAAAGACACAACTGTTTGGAAGAGCCCTGAACAGTTGTGTCACTTGGAAACAATAAAAGTAACATTCTTTTCAGAAGAACGGTTTCTCTGTTCTTCTCTGAAAAACATACCTTCCCTCTTCTCCTCCAACAACAACAAAAGACTATTTTCTTCTTCAATTGTAGAACTTATGTAGAAGAATCCTTATGAAAACGAACGCGGTCGTCTTCTACAATTATGGAACAATCTTCTGTAACTCAGGTACGCCTTAGACTGTGGCTAATATGGTGTAGTTCGTGTCTTTATAGCATGTGATTACACTGTTGACTAGTGAAACGAATACGGTTAGACCCTGGGCGAATTGTATGTTCATGAATTATTTGTAATCCTTCAATATGCGTAAAAGAATAGTAAATGTGCGCTCAAGCTGTTCCTAATATCATCCTTATTCAAATGAAAGGCTCAAGAGTTGAACTGTAACCAAATGAAATGGAACTTGAAGCATGAAGTAAAACCCTTAGCCACTTATCATTTTCTTGAATTGGGCAAACCGCATGGCTAAAGCATGTAACCTCTATTATTTTAAATGTTGTTTATATAAACGGAATGGCCGCATTGTTGAACAAGTCAACTCCAAAATTTATACTTGAATAATCGACATTTAAAGTTCTTAACACTAAATTATTATACTTTTGAAATGTTTTACAATTTTATATATGTAAATAATATCTTTACTAATATAATACTACAATATATTTGCATAAAATACACATCCACTTGAAAGTATTCGAAATAAACATCAATTTGTGACAGAATATAAAGATAAAACTAAATTTTGCGTAGGCTACTGATTCTATTAGTAAAACAAATAAGAATACTTCAACATTTACTTAAAATAGACTTTCAATTACCAGATAATATAACAAAATTGGATACTAGTTGAACTCTTTCTCAAATATCTTTAGCCTTATTGGTGCATCACCAAAACTTTTGTGTCCGTATCAAACCACCATTGCAACATCCAAGGAGTTAAGTGATGAGGTCCTTATTGTATAGTACAGTCACCATTCCAACTACCTCAAAATTACCAAACTGTCACAACACACTCTCTCCTCACTCTTTGAAACTCCCATTTTCCAACTTTCTTAAAACCCCATTTCTTGAATATTCATACCCTGTTAAAGAAACCCAAAAAAGACTCAAAATCAAAGCTTTAATGGCATCTGAACCATCAAGCATAGACTCAAGTACAAAACCATTTGCAGTTCTCTTTGTATGTCTTGGTAACATATGTAGAAGCCCAGCTGCTGAAGGTGTTTTTACTGATTTAGTTAAAAAAAGAGGACTTGATTCAAAGTTTAAGATTGATTCTGCTGGTACTATTAATTATCATGAGGTAAGGCTACTTGGGTATGTGTAAAGATTGTAACTTTTTATGTTTTTTGGGATTTTCTTGAAATTTGATTATGTTGGTTTTGTTTGTGTTTTAAAGGGTAATGATGCTGATCCAAGAATGAGGGCTGCTGCTAAAAGGCGTGGAATTGCTATAACTTCTAAATCTAGACCTATTAAGCCTTCTGATTTCAAAGATTTTGATCTCATTCTTGCTATGGATGAGCAAAATAAAGGTGGGGTTTTTCACAATCCTTTGTGTAATCCAAAGTTTTGTCTTTGTAGGAGTCCAACTTGTGATTTGGGGGCTAGGCGCACGTGGCAGGGCAAACCTCGTGTTTAAATGGAAAAATGGTAGAGGGGCGGCCAGTTATCCACTGACTTTTGAACCGTGCCACTGCCCTTAGAGATTTCTTCAACAACACATACCCATTGTAATCCCACTAGTGGGGTCTGGCAAGGGTGGGTGTACGCAGACCTTGCCCTACTTCGAGTGAGGTAGAGAGGTTGTTTCTGATTGACCCTCGGCCTTAGAGATTTCTTGGTTATAAAAAATATCTTGGGGATGTCTTTTTTAGCTTTTCTTTCTTATCGAGTCTTTTCATGTTTTTTCCTACTCTCTACAAGTTGTGATTTGTGGTTTAGCGCATGTCAAAGATCAGAACCCTACATCGGACAAAAACCTAGTATTTAAGTGGAAAATGGTAGATGCCAGGCTATTATCCACCGAATCTCGAACAGTGCGGCTGGCCCTCGGAGCTTGGTTATTAAAGAAACATCTTGGGAATGTCTTTTTTAGCTTTCTTTCTTATCGAGTCTTTTCATGTTTTTCCTACTTTTTATGGTTTGCTTCACAAATTCTTTGATGTCGATGGTTCTAACATATGTATGAATGTATCTGCTACATTGTTATTGAGAACTGATTTATTTTTATCTTATAGCTGACATACTTGGGGCTCTGGAGAGGTGGAGCCATAGAGAGGCGTTACCAGCTGATGCAGAAGAGAAGGTTTGCTAATATATAGGTCTTATGCTCGTATTTGGTTATCATGTGCAATTCTCAAGTCTGTTGTCCTAAAAGTGCATTTAATATTCAGGTTCGCTTGATGTGTTCCTACTGTAAGAAGCACGAAGAAACTGAAGTCCCAGACCCTTACTATGGTGGAGCTTCAGGTTTTGAAAAGGTAATGCCTGATAATCCTGTCTTAAGTTAAGACATGAGAAATAACCCAAAAGCTGCCTGATTTTCATATTTTAGCCAGGCTTACTTCTCTTAGCGTGCTTATTTTGTTCACATTACTGTTTGTGCAGCATGATAGTTTTTAGATAGAAAGTTTGTGTTCTATAATCTATTTGCATGAATATGGGAGTTGTTCACACAACTATGCCAATTTATACCTCAGACTAGCAGCAGTAGAATGAGGTCGAAGACCCAGAGCTCTTAATCTACTTGTTAACAACATTTTCATGGAAATAGCGGCTAATAAGCAGGAGAGATCATTGAGTTTGTCTTTTACTCTTGTTTTCCCCACAATACTTCAGGAGAATGAAGGGAAAACTCTAGTTTATGTGTTTTCCTTAATTATGAGGCACTTACTATGCTTGTTTTATATGTTAAAAATGCGGCCAGCTGTCCTTTTCTTATGGCAGAATACTGTTCTTGAAAAACTAGTGCCAGTTAAAATTGACACACAATAGTATGTATAGTTCATTTGCTAGAGGGTATGATTCCAGTGATTTGATGATTTTCTCACCATTGTGACTTCCTACCTCCAAAACCTCTCTTTTAGCCACAGGTTTCGGACCTGAAAGCTTGCGTTCTCTCTTTGGTAGAGTCTGGCATGAGGGGTAAGTGGGATAATTCGGTAAAGGTACTTGAATCATGTTTAACACCATCTCATCGCAAATGGTTGAAACCAGATTAGACCTTGATTCATCCACCCTGGTCCATGCAAACTTTGCACATCTGACTGGAGGAAGGTCTATAAATGGGGGCATTTGATTTGCAAAGTTCACATGGTCCAGGGTGTTTGATTACCTGTACAAGGTCATCGTAGCTAACACAAAAGCAGGACTCCCCTATCTACAAATGAATCCACCAGCCTAAAACCACGTGAGAGAACCTGTCGGACTCCGCCCACATGTCTTATAATTTTGAAGTAGGAGTTTTTCCTCTCCCAGGTTCCAGACAGAACATAGGACGAAATAGTCCTGACTTTTCAGTGATTGATAAGGATCATTTGAAATATTTCGTTAGGAAAATTCAAGGAGGTACTCAGGAGAACTTCTGCTAAGTCCTTGAATGTTGCATATTTGCATGTTAGGTAGTGTATGAAAAGGATTTCTCATGAAAGCTTAGACAACCAAAAGGACTTTTGGACGCTTGTAGTCTCCCTAGGTCTTCTCAGTATGGCAAGCACATCTGCGCATTCTTTCCTGTTGACTGATTTCTACAGAAAATGCTAGGAAAGCCTCCCTCAACCCCCCCCCCCCCCCCCCACCCCCACCCCCCAAGTTTGTTAAAGCTCTTCCCAAGTAATGAGGAGTTCCTGCAAAAGGACTTTTCTGAAGTTCTTGAAAGCCCTTATTGATTTAGTATGGTGGTGTTGTTTTGCTGCTACACTCTACATATTATGCGTCAGACAGTTTTTATAAAGAAAATTACGTGTCGACACTACTTTCCTAAAAAAGGTGCTGACACTATTTATTTAGGTGAGTTATAGTTTCCTTTTGTTAGCCATTAATCATGTGATTGGTGGTCACTGCAAGCAACGTCTAATGCTCAAACTCCACTTTATCTTGCTCACAGGTACTAGATCTGCTTGAAGATGCTTGTGATTCACTGTTGGAAAGCATAGCGGCAGAGAGCAAAATTTAGGTTTATAACTTTATTTTTTATAACCAGTTTCTTACTGCCAACCAGGCAATTGTTTCTGCAAAGCATATAGCATGCACTCTTTGCTCACTGGTTGAACTACGGCTACTTGTAAAGCCAGATTCCTGTCTATCTGGCCCATGGTATGCACTGTTTTGTTTTTATTGCCACCTGACGAGGAAGCAAAGATATGTACAAATACAAATTCAAAGGTGAATGATGAATCTTCTTGACATTACTCCATGTACTGTGGCCTGTTTCCCCTGGCTCCCCCTTGGTCGTGATCCACTAACACCTACTGATTCCGCTGAATATCTTTGGTCATGAGAATTTTTCTCCTTCGCACATGCTATTGTCTATTAAAGACATGAAGTAAAACTACTGCATTGAATTTAGTAGAGCAAATGTAATTGCTTGATTGTAGCATAGGATACAAGCTTAATACCAAAATCATATGCATTTGTTACATCACAATTTCATGATGCTGGTGGTAATGCAGCGCCTGTGTTTTTTTTCCACTGAGGTACTTTTTATCCTGTCAACAGAGATCACTTTAACAAGGTGGCAACATTAAAGCAGTGGTGGATGCAAATCTTAGGAAGGGGTTCGTCTGAACCTGCTGCGCATGGATATCTATGTGAAAACACTACAATTTCAACAAATATTGGGCCTGGATGCATAATTTTTAGGAAAATTTTCAAAAATAGGCAGCCAACTATCCAAAGTTACAAACATGAGGCTATATTTTTTTCCATGCATAGCACCCATCTCTAAAATTACAAATTTTAGCACTCCTTCATAAAAAACACCCTAGCTACCAAATTTCCCCCTCTCCAGCCACTAAGTCGCCGGCAGACACCCTCCCCCGCCAGTGGTGTCGTTACTTTTTTGTATTTTACTGAATTTATGTTGTTTATTGCGTCTAAATCATTGTTTTGGACAAGATTATACACACAAATCCCGCCCCCTCCCCCCCCCCTCCAAAAATAATAAATTATACATGAATATGTATAGATAAATGCGTAGCAATGAGAGAAATACAAAAATATACACAAAAAAAGTAAAAATTCATATAAATATTCTTAATATATAGATTTATTTACTTGCATATACACACTTATACAAATTTATACAATTTTATACACGTATATAAAATTGTATAAACTTGCGGCAGACTGCTAACTCCAGAAAAATGTGACAGGTTGGATAAGATTCAAAAATATGGGTCATTCTTGATAATTTTCGTCTTTTGCTTGTCTTTTTGTGTACTTATCACTAATTTTTATTGCATAATAAGTTTAGACATCAAGTTTATATCCTAGATCCGCATTCGTTTTGACACACTGCTTCTTGAGTTTAATGATCAGATCTTGACTATATTTTTGGTTTGGTCTTTTGGGGGGGGGGGGGGGGGGTTTAATTGTTAAATTTGAGCTTCACCTCCCATCATACTCTAAGCTAGCCGTGAGGTCTTTTCAGTTTAAACTAAAATTTCAGGGGGGAGGTTATTTAAAACTTATAATAGCCAAACAATATTTAGTGGAGGAAGGGGTGAAAAGCAATACCATATGCCATTTGCAACCTGTCCGATCATTATTGTGGAGATAACTACTCTAGCATGGACAGGGAAATGAAAAAGAGGAAACGGTCAGACAACAATTTGCTGGGACTATGGCAAATGTTTCACTAGTTGATACAGGACAATACCTTCACATGCAATACTGCTACAAGTTTCTCTACAGTGGTATTTAGTAACTATACAAACTACAAAGGCTTTAAGTAACAAAACCAAAATTTTCATACGATGAAACTCTGCTTGACTCCTTTACGTGAACGTTTTCGCCTTGGATTGGAACTCAGTATGCTTGAAAAAGCACTTAGAAGTTCTGTATCCTCCACATTGATAACGAGTTTAGCAGCCTCTGGATTGGCAATGAGCTGCTTTGCCACTAAATATCCTGCAATAGTCCAAGTCTGAAAGAGACGTGCCTGTTTTCCGATGAATCCTCCTCGCCTTGTATCATAGTATTCAGGCCACTTGTCTATGGCTAAGCGTCTCTCTGCAACCTTAATTGCCTTTTCAGCCATTTCTGGCCTCTTCATTTTTATGCATGCAGCAGTCAGCTGAAAACAGTTCAAGTTTAAAATAGTCAAATGCAGATGAGATGATAGAAAAGGATACCACCACAATTATATATTCTGAATTACCTAGTTGGTATATAGTTATATTACGTCTAACACATGAATCTCATACATTGCACAAGGCTAAGTGGCATGACTTCAGTGCCAAATATATACTCCTTAGGAAGATAGTCCAAAATACATGACAGCATTAATGAGGGAAGCGATTTCTAAATCTTTCTATGGTTCTTCTTATAGTGATAGTAAACCTCAATGACCAATAACCTTGGCCTTCCACACTAAAGTTGGCGGTTTACTAACAGCATTAAAAAAGGACAAAGGACACGAGGAAAAAAAAAGAGGCTTTTAATCTTTTCATACAACAACTACAGGAGTAAGATCTGAGATGTTCTACCCATAAAATCTGCGACAAGAAAACATCCAGACAGAAAATGAACAAACAAATACGGCTTCTTCATCCTACGCTAGCGTCCCACCATCCTTATTTTTCATTTTGTACCAAATTTTTTCTTTCGAGCAGTGAAATTGTTTTCCAAATCCCTAGAGTTAGATTTGATTAGAGAGGTTAAAATCATAAAAAGGAGAACTACTCTATCCTTGTATTAAGACCCTCTTACCTTAATTATAAAGAACTTACAAGGTTGCTCACATTTGTGCCTATTAACATAGGATATCCAAATTGGGATGAATAGAGTGGAGTCCGATAGAAAGAAAGACTCCTGATATTTTGTGTGCATAAATATCATATTATGTACATGAATTTATAGCAAGACACTGATCGTTCCAAACACGTCATAGGCCTTCTCCTGTGACCTTTTTTTCCCATGCATTGGGGTAAAGGCATCTTAAAAGTTAAAATAGTTGTAAAATACAGAGCATGCATGGAGACTGATATTTAATCTTAACAACTATGAAATTATCACAAGATGACTGACCACTCTATCTGGTGCTAAAGGCCTCTGGGCACTGATACTTCTTTGGATGCATTTACGGATATCTTATTAAAAGCTAAAACAGGAAACAAATTGAACAGGAACTTTGTGTAAACAATTGCACTATATCTCATAACCACACTTTAAAATTTCCTTCCAACTTAATGCAGCATATCAAGCTTGTGAACACCAGTCTCATACATTTAAGACTGAAATTCATAGTGGTCACTTTGATGGAACACACTTTGCATAGGTGCTGAAAGCATGAAATGAGCTGTGAATACTGTAGAATGGTAACTCACCTGCCATAGCAAAGTTGGCCAGGATCCTCCATTATGGTAAGACCAAGGCCTGCAACCAAGAATACAAAAAAATGCCAATGACGATAATTACAATAAGATAGAATGAAGAATTACACATTAGGAAAAAGATAGAAAACAGAAAAAAGGTGTACGTGTTTTTCGGATCACCGCCAGTGATAATGCGCCATTCCTGGCCTTCCAGAGCAGGATAACATATCTTCAGTGGCATATCAGCTACTAAGTCATCCCATTTGGTTTCAATAAGATCTAAAATGGCATGTGACTGATCTATAGTGGCAAGACTGCTTACAATGGACCATAAGTTCCCAAGTGCAAAGAACCGGAAGTCCATGTGTGCTGGCTGCAGGTTTCCAATAAGATAGCCCCCTTTACTAGGCATCCATTCCACCAGCCAGGGAGGAATTTGATCCGGATAAATATTGAACTTGTTGATTGCATCATAAGAATATTCCTCTGTCTTGTATCTATAAATCTCATTCAATTTTTTCACATCGATCCAGTAGTATTCTCTAATATGAAATGATAATGCAAGCAGACGATTGTTAAGTGCTCTAACAAGGTCTGTTGATGCCTCCTCTGGAGAAAGCATCTCCCGCGCACAAAGCAAGGCAGAATAATATAATGCCTGCAGAGCATGAAACGTCAAGCACATGGTTATGCAAACCTTCTTGGAAAAGAAAAGGAGACACATATACATGGCTGGAAGAACCGATGAAAGTGAAAAAAAAAAGCCTGTAACATGTAGCCAGCATATGAACAACCAATAGACATGCCTGTAGTTACAAAGAGAACCTATAACTGAGAATCACCCTCATATCATAGTCAAATTAGATGTTAGGTCTTTGACACAATCAATCAGAGGGGTCAGTTAGGCCTGAAAAGTAAACTGTCAATTACAATGTTTCCGGTCCCAAAAGAAGGAGAAAATGATGGAAGTTGATAGCAGCATACAGCTGATGGAAAAAGAAAGGAGGAGGCACCACTTCAGAGTTCAGTACATCAAATAGAACTGATTTCCTCCCTGTGAGCTAGAAGACAATAGGAGGCTTCCATATATAGCTTGAAAGAATGACATCAGATAAGTATAAAAACAACCTTCAGATGACAGAAGTTGGATTTATCCTGAGAAAGAAAGGCTAAGGAGAAGAAAATAGGCTTTCCGATATGAGAAAAGAAAAGTAAAACCCAGGCACCCCCAATAGCAAAATACAATTTATTTATTTATTTTAAAAAAAAAAAAAAACGAAAGGATGAACAAAAACGACATCTGAGGTAAACATATCAGAAATGACGAGCTTGCTCGCAGACAGGAAACAAGAGAAGACCTGAATTTCCAGAGGGTGGCCATGGATTCCCATGCGACGATCTATCATGCATGAACCATCAGTCACCAACAAAGTCGGAAACATATCAAAACCATCTGCAAGACATAGCTTAAGGACCATCTTCATTCCAGTTTGGACATCAACCCTCTCTTGAAGAGAGAGATCTCCAGAGCATTTCCCATATGCTCGCACCAGTATAATCCACCACAACCCTGGAATTAGTTCAGTGAGTCAAAATTCTCAAAATTCTTCAAATAACCTTAAAGTTTCTAAAACAAAAGGCGTGCATCAAAAGTTACCAAAGGTCACCTGAGTCAACAGGTGCAACTCGACCAATTGCTGCCTCACCAAAGTCTGGATCCAATACATCTTCTGTCGCAGATTCATCATTATCAAGGGGTACAGTACGCACTTTGAAGCTGGCAGGCATCAGTCCTTGACCTGGACTATAGCAATCCATTGTTTTCTCCCAACTCTGTTTGAAATAGGAAAAAGATGCTTACCGGGCAAAACCTAATGACGATAAAACTTTCTCAACTTCACCAAATAAGAAAAGGGAATCTCCTTAATTAGTCTCACTACATGTCGAGTAGCATTATTCTTATAAATTGTACTGGAAATCTACTTGTAATGCCAACCTAAGGTTCAAAAGGAGCCACCTTTCACAGGAATTACTAAATTTAATTGCAGCCAATCATACAACATGAAAATGGAAGTTACAAATTATGCATGTCAAAGGAGTAAGTGGTGTCTATACAAGAACAAGAAAACTAGTGGGCATAATTAATGTATCAACAAAGTGAACTAGGTATCAAACGGGCCATCATAACGGCAAATATGTTACACGTAATTGCTTGATTGGAGAGAAATCTGCCAGGTCAGGTGGCAATGTAGAACAAAGTATCTTGTATAATAAGGGGGCTATTTTGGGGGCAAAACGAGCCAAAATTGTTTTTATGAACACGGCAACACATTATGTTAATGAAAGAAATCACATTACATTTCCATAATATGTAGATATAACAAAAGCGATATGCATTACAGCAGACACTAAGATCCAACAGGAAAGCAAGTAAAGCTGTACATCAAACAAACACGTCTTGAAAAGTAGTTGTTCAAGATAACTTGAGTCATTTTACCTGCAACTGAAGAGTGTGAAGTATAAAGTTCCTCACGATATCATATTCTCCTTTCAGAAGGAAAGCTATCCCAGAAGGTATAAAATCACGTATGAAGACTTGATCGTAGTTTAGCATACTTGCTTCACTTGGATCATTAGCAGCTATAGTTCCAACAGGGTTGCTACAGTAATAAACCATGGCTGCTCGCAAGAAATGCCACGCTTCATCCTCAATAGAGTCCGTGTCGGTCCTGGGCAAAGCACTAGCAGTTGCCAAACCTTTACTAAAAGGCCTAGTTCCATTTTCCTGTTTCATGATCTCTTCATCTAGAGCATGATTTGGAATGTCTGAACCAACTGTGTGCATTGACCTCCCATTTCTATCGTTAATGATTGTTTCTCTAACTCTTTCAGGTTGTTGACAATTCAACACCAACGAACGATTACGAAGTTTTTCACCACGGAGAACACTATGTAAGCCACGAAAAGCATTTAACCTCGAGCAACTTTTCCACATACTTGAACCCTTTGGCTGCTTAAATCTCCACTCCCCACAATTTCTACTTCTATAACAATGCTCGTAGTACAGTAAAGAGTTCGATCTCGATAAGAATGAACTTGTACGGAATTGACACGAAAGCTCCCCCGATAAAAGATGTAGGGCTGCTTCTGAAGCCCCCATTTTCATTAAGAATCTGAAACTGATGATGCTTTCAGCTTTGCAGATATGGTAATAACTTCTTGATCTAATCAATGTATTCACATAAAATAACATAATTTAATACATCAATAGGACAATTTAAACATGAACGAGTAAATTCAAAGTTCAAGAATTGAATAAACTGAACAGACAAACCAATTCTTGCAGTCACGATAGTTGATTGCTCAATAAATTCAGAGTGAAACTGCAAAGGGTCAATACCCTTTAAGACAAAGACCCTTCATAACAAATAATGGAGAAAACAGAAACCATCAGTTCAGTTTAGAAACTAAGAAAAGATCCCATCTTTCTCAAAGATCCTAACTTTGGAAACTAAAGAGATGCAAGTTAAAAGGGCAGCCCGTTCCACGAAGCATCCACGATACGGGAAGGGACGCTCAGTGAAGTAGTTGCTTTTCTAAATAGACTCACAGTGATAGCTGCAAAGGGTTAATAGACAAAGACCCTTTATATGAAATGACTATACAAAACCATCATATAAATTTTAGAAAGTAAGGTAACTTCAATAAGCATAAGATATAAAACAGTGAGTTTTCAAGAAGGGAAAGATGGAATAGGAAAGAAGAGAGTATTAACACACAAGAAAAAAGGGTTGAATTTTGCTTACCTAATTCAGAAGATTGGAATATAATTGTTTAAAGGTAAAGTTTTGCAGAAAAACAGTAACATGGGGTTTTTATGAAATGAAATTTGTGTGGGAAATCTTGAGACTTTGTTATGCTTCACAGGTAGCTTATTGGTTTGTACTATAATTTGCAAAACCGTGAAGATCACGGCAATTAAAGGGACACCTATAACCATTTAATGATTTTCATGGTTTTATATATTGACTGTGTAAATTGTTTTTATGGAATCCATAAATGTTAATTTATAATTTTTATTAAATTATCAATTAATGATTATTTTATGAGTAATCGAGTTCTGAAAATATTTTTATAGTACTATTAATGAGTTGAACTTAAAATCAACAAATATTATTGAGATATGGATAACGGAATTATGAATTATGGAGAATTACATCTTTGTTGCCAATTGGCAAAAGTTTTAATGGACCGTACAATTGTTACCAATGTTTCCTTGACAAGCTATGAAAAGTTTTAGAATACAATTTTGTTACAAGTTTAGATATGCAGTTGGTCATTTGATGGTCGAATTATGTGTTGGCAAGTGGTAACGTACAAGAAGGTTGTGGAAATTGGCAGAGAGAATCTTCCTTGTTCTGTTTATTTTTTCGTTTACATCCTCCAATCTAATTCATCCGACAATTTTTGTATTTAAGAGCTTTAAAAAACTATGCAGATTTCTACGAATAGTATTACTCAATATAAATTAAACATATTCCAATTAAATTTATTCAGTGCAGTCCACTAAGCTTCTGTTATGCATGATATTACCAGATACCAGATCACATTTCTACAATATACAAATACAAATTACCTTAGATTATTATAAGTAGCAATTTTTATGGTTTAGACAGTTAGGCTAGTGATATTCTAACCTCATAGCAACAACTTTTATTGCTGTACTAAAGCTTTCTTTCTATTCATTTGGTTAGACAAGTTCTACAATTTATGCAATATGCTTTCAGTTAAACACAACATGCATTTTGTGTTGATCCTAGCTGCTCATGGTCGATTGAGCACCAAAGATAAACTGATGAAATGGAAAGTGACTGATAATTCCACATGCCTATTGTGTGAAGACAAGGAGGAACGCCATGACCACCTCTTTTTATTTTCTAGAGGAATATGGACTACGCTGTTAAGATGGCTAGGTGTGCCAAGAGGAGCAGTGCATTGGCAACAGGAACTTCAATGGGCAACCATACAAATGGGTGGCAAAAATACAGCAGCTGAAATCTATGGAGCATTCCTGACAGCTGTCGTCTATTATATTTGGATGAAAAAGAAACGGTAGAGTATTTCAAAAGGAGCAATACCCCTGATGCCATTGTGAGGACCATTGTGCACGATGTGCATTACAAAGGAAGCATGAACCATAGGTTTAAAAGGCGGTTAGATCACCTCAACTTCTATCCATAATTTTGATGAGTGCAAAGAATCTGTAGCTTATTCACATCTTTAGTAAATCATTTATTATCTAAATGAAACTATGCAAAGTATTTTTTAGCATGGATACTTTTCAGCATCTAAGATAGTCTCACTACTAGAAAAACCGGCTTTTCCGACTGCCAAATCGGTCGGAGAACGGTCGACATTTCGACCGATCTTCGACCAATTACGGTGGTCGAATAAATTTTGGTCGAAAAAAGCCTTCGACCGAACAGTCGGTCGAAGAACCTGTAAAATTTTTCTTGAATGACCGAAAGTCGGTCGAAAGCCGGTCGACCTTTCGACCGACTTTCGGTCGAAGGACCTTTCGACTGAAAATCGGTCGAAAATCTGTAAAACCTGCGATATAAAATCTGCAATTAGCCCTACACCACCTGTAAATTCAGCAACACGCAGCAAAACCAGCCAAAACAGATTCATAAACAATATTCAACAAGGCTAACAAGCCAAACAATAGAAACAAGTCTTTCAACATCAGTAATAGTGTTACAATTATCAAATAAACTTAACACACAGTTTATGGTTCAACTATCACTACTGGCTAGAACCCGAACTAGCCTCGGCATCAGACTAAGACGACGAACTGTGTCGACGTCTGCTCTTTCGCTTTTCTTTGGATTTTTTTCTGTGCTTAAGGTGCTTTTGCATCATTTCATGCATTTCTCTTTGATGATCCTCATTTGCTATGCGCATAGCTTCATTTTGTCTCTTCAGCTCTGCGATCTCCTCTTTCACCCGAGCCATTTCCCCAGGATCAGCAGAGCTTGAAGGAGCAGTAGCACACGAGCCCAAATAGTTTGGCTTATGCTTGCCAGATGAATAGAGTGTTGCAAGGCCATATGCGGACCCCTTCTTCACCCCTCCATTAACCTCCAACCATAAATTGGTTTCTTGCTCGAGCGTTAGGGGAGCTGGGGTACTGCTTCCGCATTCAGATTGTTGAGTCGAGGTCCACTCTTTAACGGCCTTTGTAGCTCTTTCCTGAAAAACAGAAATATATCAATGGTACAAATATGAAGTATAAACGTTGAAGGATTGGCGCGAAAAAAGTTTGAATTTAATAACTTACCCAGGCCTCTTCTGCGCGGGGCTCTACCCAGACTTCTCCGCCCTTTTTATCACTCTTGATATGTCGGATCTTGTGCATTTCAGGGATTGGAATCGTCCGATTTTTTTCTTTTCCTACAAATTAAAGAAGAGAACAAGTTAGATAAAAAATAAACGATTATAGTAATTCATATAAATTAAATTACTTTACCAATCGCATCTTCTGCGTCGCAGCGCTAACTGAGCCACCGGTATGGAGCGATCCACCCTTACTTGATGCTCGCGCTTTCTTTCCTTGTTCGCTCTTCTTCAAGAATTCGGGAGTCTCCCAATATTGCTGCAGCTCTCTCCATTGATGATCATAAAGGAAGCCGGGCATTTTTCCTTTTTTACGCGCAACATACATTGCGTTCTTGAATAACTCACCGCATTTCTTTGGGAAGTTGGAACGGACTTTATAGTCCAGAGCCGGATGCTGCTTACACTCAGCCTGGAATATTCATCAAAATATTTTATTTAAACATAATCATTAGAAAAACCGCAATTAGTAATAAACCTGATGCATATTTATCACCTCAAAAGCCTGCATTATCTGCTGCTTTACATGAGGGGGCACCGCGCCCCAGGATGGCCACGATTCTTTCCATTGAGATCTCATGCATCTCGTCAGTATCGGAGTAGCATCAGTGTTGGGGCAAAAGCTACATAAAAATCAGAAGCGTTAATAGAAATACTAACAATTAAACGTTAACTAATTACTAAATAGATAAGAACTTCAAAAATAAGATACTTACCTGTTATCCCCCTCGGGATAAATAATCAACCGCCCTCCTTCCCATGTGCCAGGCTCACCGATGTAATAGGGCGATCTCGGATCATAGAACATGATCTCCTGCTGGACCGATGGGCCGGTAGAGCTAGATAGGTCTGAAGGCGGATGAGTAGACCCAGACGGAGTAGTTCTAGCAGGGACTGTGTGGGATCGCCCTGTGGGGGATTGCCCTGTGTGGGAACGGCCTGGGTCTCAGTCATGTCATAACTACTGAAGTCATGCCGCCAACCATGATGCAACTGAGACGGGCCAGGGGGCCTGAAAAAATCTGGATCATATCCTGCAGGGGCTCCTATAGGAAGCGAATGCGGCACCTGAGAAGTAGGAGTGTCATCGGCCGGATCAGCTGATGTATCGCCTACCTTTTTATTTCCCTTCTTTCTTCTAAAAAAACGCTTCATACCTGTTGAAACATTCATATTACTTTAGGAAAGAAAAAGTAAATACGTAGCATACTAGCTTGTTGTTGTCATTTGGAGTAATTAATTACTTAGTGTTTTTGTATTTTAATGATATTAATGTTATATAATTTGAGCAATTTTACCACGATGAGGCATCAATTAAATAAACACATTCCTTGCGCAAAATAAGAATACATATATCTTCTTATGTTGATACGTACATTAAACTAGCAAATTAAAAAAACTATACATCAAAGTACAAATAAGGTCAATCATCATCATCATCAGCCAATTCTTCTTCCTCTTCCTCATCCTCATCGTTAAATTCTTCCTCGGCTGGCTCGTCACCATCTGTATATTCATCATCCTCATTTGCCCTTGAAGTTCCTTCTCCAAAATTAGCCGGATTTTTTCCTCGACTACCCACATATGCATCTAACTGCTCATATATGCCATCAATATGTTGCAACTGGTCGGCTAGTTCATTTTCCGCTATCAATGGAACGGTTGAGACCTCGTTCTGGTATGCAACATCTAACAGATAAGGTACTTCAACTATTCCCACCGGTTTTCCTTTTAGAAATGCCCACCAATGGGCTTTGGCCTTTGATTTTGCTGTGTTCTTTGTCCGAGGGTAAGGAACAAACCACACTTGCTTTACTTTCTGTGCAATGGTGAAAGGATCATAGTGTCCATATGACTTTCTATGATTTTTTTTTTAAATATAAGATTATCAATTTTTAATTACTAAATTATAAAGTTTTATGTCATGCTTTGCCTAACGCAATAAATTTTTTATCTTAGCTTGCCACTTTTTTGTACTCACTATAGCAATAAATTTTTTATTTTAGCTCACAACTTGTTTGATGAAATGCCCCAAACAAACAATTTTCCTTCTAACACCCTATTAATTACCATTATCAAAGCAATTCAAACCAACAAAAACTTATTCATTTTAGGCATAACATGTTCATCTTTTCAACAATACCAAAGCAACAACACATTCCAAACACCACTACCAAACAATTCGAACAATCCCCAACAACTACAACAATCCCAAACAACACAAACCTAACTTTATAAGAGCTAACAACACCAAATAAGTTCTTCAACATCAACAATAACTACAATAAACAAATTTACTAATAATTAACTACCTATGCAACATTATAGGCCGAAATTTAAAAAAAAAATTAAAAAAAAATAAATTCGGATTATATAAAAAAAACAAAAAACTTACCTCAAGGTTGATTTGTGCTCCAATAGCACTTAATTATGATTCCCCACTAGTTATATGCTTAAGAACTACAAAAAAATTGAGTTAAAAAGTTAGGGTCTAAGTTTTAGAAAATAATTAAAATAACACTAAAACTAAGAATTTACCTTGAATTTGTTGTTATATGTAGTGTTTAGGAGGGTAGGGTTATGGTGGATTTCGGGTATAGAGGTTGGGGGGGGGGTAGAGAGAGATGGGGAAAGTGTTTGGGGAAAGGGGGGTTCTGCCGTGTAATATTTCGGGTGTTCCGACCGCAATTTCGACCGATTTTCGGTCGAAACCTTTTTTTAAAAAAAAAGTAAATTTCTTCGACCGAATGTCGGTCGAAATAGTGGTTCGACCGACTTTCAGTCGAAATCCGGCGGTCGAAAATGCCGGCTGTTTTAGTAGTGTCTCTATACGTGCATTTTTCGAACCCTTTCATTAAAAAAAATCTCTCTTGAGCCTCACACGCCAACAAAATAGATCCTTTTTTTAAATTATCGGGATATGCACCGACAGAATGGAGCCACCGGACGGCCATCTTATGGTGCGTACGGTAGCCCTAGTTGACCACCAAACAAAGCCAAACCAGATCACAGAAGGAAGAGATGGAAAATTATCATATGCTGCTACTGCCAGCTACGCACAGAAACCAGAAGCACCTATCACACAAAAATAAGATCTTGAACATGTCTTAGCTAGGAAGACCACCCACAGTGGTATTCCAGCAGTCATATTCAAAATAAAAGACTATTATGGATCGATGACAACACAATGTAGGAGAAGCATTGTAGGAAGATTTCTTAAAAGTAGGCCTCAAATTGAGAAAACTATGTCAAAATTCTCAGGAAAAAAAATCCCTTTGCAATGATTTGTAAAAATATGAGTCTATGATAACTTTAATATTGTAACAGCCCAAGCCTGCTAGTGATATTGTCCGCTTTGGGCCTAGGCCTGCACGACTTTAAAACGCGTCACTATGGTCTAAGGCCAGTTAACTTATATACCCAGGATCACTCCTGTGTTATGCCGATGTAGGACACTTAACCCTTAGATGGGGTGTTACATACACCCCTCTTATGGACTCAGCTCCCTCGCTGAGATTTGCCCCGCGTACCGGGATTCGCCTAGGCTCAGCCTTGAACTTTGACCCATATCATCAAGGATGACACGGAGTGACTCTGATATCATCTGTAACAGCCCAAGTCGCTAGTGATATTGTCCGCTTTGGGCCTAGGCCCAGGCCCAAAGCGGACAATATCACTAGCGGGCTTGGGCTGTTACAAATATTTTCATGGATTTCAGCAACAATGATGACTGGCCCAGACCCAAAGCGGACAATATCACTAGCGGACTTGGGCTGTTACAAATATTTTCATGGATTTCAGCAACAATAATGACTATACTACAACATGGTTTAGAAGGATGGTGGAGATAGATGGACAGCAGATGAGGTTACAAAAGTGGATACCGGATTTTAAACCAGATGAAGATTTGCACATTGTTCCTGTTTGGTTTCTTCTCCAAAGATTATCATATCACTTGCACACATGGAACTGCATCAAGTAAATAGTCATCTTGTTGACACCCAATTTTGTCCCGGAAATTTTAATTAGTGTCTAATTATTTAAGTAAAAATAAATTTCAAAACTTTAAGGTGAATTAATGGAATTTGGAAGAAAAGAGTGAATTTTGCAAAAACATCGCTCAATTTCAGCTTACCCCGTACAACACCCCTATTTATTTAATTATCTTGAAAAAGAGGCTAATTTCGCGTTCAGGCCAATTTCCAGCTCACTTATGTAAAGGCATATATACATAATACATAATATGTATACACTTCCCTTTCACCCAAAGCCCATAACCATTTCCCCACTTTCAGTCAACCCCAAATCCCCTCAATCCCTAGACCCGACCCAATTCAGCCGATTCCCTTTCCAATTTTCCCCTTTGATTCTCACAAACAGCCAAGAAATCAGTACGATCTGGTCCCATTCCCTTTTACCCTCTCTCTAGTACAAGAAGCCAATCTCAAACGTCCATTTCGAATCAAGTTTCATCCGAGCCGTAAATTGATCCCAACGGCCATTTTTGTAGGGATAAGGGTTTGATTCGTACCACCTTTATCGGAAGAGACGAATCTAACCCTTATCCTACAAGGAAATGGTCGATTTTGGGTCAAAATTTGAGCATTTTATCAAAAGGGTCCGAAGCCCTAATCCGAGGTATATATATTCCTTATTTTGTTCATTTATGGGATTGAGTTCATTTTTTAGGGGGAGAAGACAGAAAAACGGCATTATTAGATATGATTTTACTCTCTTAGTTTTTTTTAAAAAAAAATATACATACATAGCTCCACTGTTTTCCGGTTTGGAATCAAGAATATCGTTTTAGGTTTTATGTCGCATATCGCTTTCTGTGTTCGAGTCGTCGATATCGCTCGAGTCGATTAGTCGAGTCGTCGACTTTGTTCAACTCGTCGCACTTGTTTCGAGTCGCTTTTCTTCGAACCCTTTCGCCTCAGTCACTGCACTTAGAAAGGTAATACACCTTTTTCCTTTTACTATATTCATGATGCATTATTCAGTTTAATTCAATGTATGTATATATGAAACGTTTATCTGATTTTCAGCTTGTCAGAAAGTTTTAATGAAACTATTTCTAAAGATATTGACTTTGTATACAGTTAGAACTCACCTCTGTTAGTTCTTTAAAGATGAATCCAGCTGGTATTAACTCTTTGATTAGTGTTAGATGATTTTTAGAGATAGCATTGGTAACCAGTTTTAAGCAAAAGCTTTAGTCTTTTGTTTGTTAATGTCAAAATGGATAAAGTTTCAATCTTTAGAGCCTAAGCATTTTTTTTACAAATCTTAAAACATTGTCTGCTTGTTTCAAGATTAAGGGAAGAATCGAACTTCGGATTGGAATAAGAAGCTGGAATAGTACGAGCCATTAAATATGATTGTGTTCATTCTCAAAAAACATATGATTGTGTTGCTCAATGCATAAGTTTGGTGTCCTGTTTCCAGTTTGGTCTGGTTTCCCTGTTTCTCTTTTGCTTCCTGCTAGGTCTGCTTCTTCACCTCATTGTGTAAGTTTTGTTTCTGTCATTGTTTGTGGTTTGTCCTTTGTCTAGGTCATTGTTTCTCTGGTTTTTTTGATTATATATTGAGGTTGTGTTCTGTTGATTTGTGGGTATAGTAGCATGTAGTTCTGTTTTTTTTTTCTTGGGTATTTAAAGGTGTTTTGTTGGCTGGAGCTGGTTCTGGTATTAACAAAGGGAATAGAGGTGTATGCAGATTGTTAGGAGGAGGTTCATGTGGTCTGTGAGTTTTGTGGGATCTATAGGAGGTTGTAGTTAGTATAGGAGCTGGAGGTGTTTGTTTTGGGTTCTGTAGTGGTTCAGGGTGTGGAGGGAGAGTCTAAGGAGTATGAAGGTATGCAGGCTGGTTAAGGATGTCTTTGGTAAAGTATTGCTTTATTCAGGCAGGAGAATAGGTGGCAGAGGTGTCCCAAAGAGTTTAGGAGTTGAGTTCTGGTAGTTGAGGATGCTGCAGTTCAGGATGGTTTTAGAAAGGAGAGTAAGGAGTATAAGTGTGTTGATGTGTCCCCTTATTTGAATGTCTGTATATCCAGCACTATTCACCTGTAGGCTAAGTGTTTTCATTTGAGTTTGGATCTAAAGAAGCATATATGTAACTGGTTTAAGTAAAGTTATCTGCTCAAACTGGTTGGAAGCTGTAATATTTGATTTGAAGTTGTCTGCTCACTAGTTAAATGGAATGGGGCCCGATTATTGCTTATAAGTTTTTCCATTATCGCTAAGTTCATAATGTAAATTCCATGAATTAATCTTGAGCATTACAACATTAACGTATATGTTTAGCTTGCCTGCAATATCTGTGACTTCACTCTTGTGTTTGTCAAATTTAGCTAGGTAGGTGTTTGCTTAGATTTTTCTGTTACAACTTTAATTGCTTACCTGAAAGAGAAATCATCTTTTCATGTCTATTAAATTAAGTTTTGTTAACATTGAACATTATGCAGTGAAGTGTCAACTGTGAATCAATTTCAGTACTTCTCTTGCTTACTGTTAGTTTATTATCTCTTCATCCCATATTATTTAAGTATTCCAAGTCCAGTGTTCTTATCTAAAAGTGTTGACTGCTCTGTCCTGTTTCTTTCTTAAGTAAACCTGTTAATGTAGTCTGGCTTCATGAACCAATTTTGAATTGAGGATTGGCTTGCCCGGTTTCTGAAACTTTAATTCAGTTTAATAGTACCAAGTAAAGCAATAGCATATGCTTGTGTCATCGAGTGTCAGGTCTGCCTTATTTTGTCTTAAAAGAGGTCTTGAATTGGCTTTCTTCCATAGTTTAAAGGGAGCAGGCATATTAGACATCTTAGTTAAGATTCTATTTTAGCTGCAAATAAATGAATATCCCAAAAAAAAATATATGTATTCAATTGGAAATGATGGTCGAATTTCATCTGAATTGTTTGCTTGATTTGTTTGAAAAGATTGTTACAGTACATGTTCATTTCTTTTGAATGTATTGATATTCGTCTACTTGCTAATCTTTATCATTTTGCTTCTTTGACATGAACCTTGGGATGAGTTTGGTCTAAACTCACAAATTGGGATGGTCCGCATTGGGAAGTCAGTCGATCCTCTCCACATTTTCGGGACTTGATATCCCCGAAAATGTAAGAAACGAAAAAATGAAAATCACAAAATCCAAGGCTCAATGATGAGTTTGCGCTTCCGGGTTCTGTCTTCTAAACTCTATTCTTCCCCGCTTCCTTAGAAAATGCATGTTGTATAGGATTTCCTCATAGACCGGATTAGCAGCCCGGTAGGATAGAAATGATATTTTAAATTGTGAATAATTATTGTAAATCACTTAAATTGTTTTCTTTTATATGAATGCTTTGTATCATTTCTTTGCGAATCGCCAATTAATTTATGGATGTTTAGAATCTTTTGTCAATTAAGGAGTGCAAAATCAAATTCGGCTAAAATCGTACCCTCGCCATAATGCGCATTTGAATTGCTTCTTTATTTATTATGTTAAATATTCAATTATTTATTTATCTAATCTAATTTATTTATTTAGTTAATCAATTAAATCTTAACCCTTTATTTATTTATTTATTTATTTACTTACTTAATCTAATTTATTTAATTTCAATTAATCATTCATTTAATCAATTAAATATTTATTTAATTAATCAATTATTATTCATTTACTCCTTTATTTAATTAAAATTAGCTAGTATTCATTTATTTAATTAGGTTATTTGCTTATTTATCCATCTGTTTATTCAATCAATTAACTAATCTTTTATCACTATCTAACTATTTATCTAGTTTGTTTTATTTAATTATCTAACTTCATTTACCCTTTATTTATTTACTTAAATAACCAATTGATCAATTATTTTATTATCCATTTAATTGATCTTAAATTTGGTCGTTTATCTAAATAAGTATCGGCGTAACTAAAATCTTATCTTATTTTATTATTTCTATTATTCTTATTTAAAATTAATTTTATACACTTATTATTCTTAACAAATTCGTGAAAACCGCCGGATTAACCGCTTTTAGCGGATTTTCGAAAGTGCTCCCGCAAGGGACCTTCTTTCGAATTTAATAGAACCACTTACCTAAGAATCTCTGAATTTAATTTAATTTCTTTTAAATAAAGGTTAAATTTCACTCTTTAGTTAATTTAGGTTCCTAATAATCCTTAAATTAGGTGGCGACTCCAAAGAAAGCCCTTTGGAGTCCCATATTGTTGAACATTATACCCGGAACCCATCTTTTCTTAAAGGAAAGGGTAATTTTTGGGGTTCAACAGCGTGGCGACTCCGTTGGGGATACGCAAATGGTTCTAACCAAAAGGCTTTCACGAATTTGTTTGTTTGTATTGTTTGAGTTGTATGCCGATACTAGTATGCGTAGCTTATTTAATTATTGCGTTTGTATGTCGAAATTGGCATGATTATATCTACTGTTTATTTGCGAGCATGCTTAGTTAATTTAATTGATTGCTGTGTGTCACGAAAGCATGTCACTACACCCTCTTTGTGCACATATAAACTGGCATTCCGTTCATACTTCCCCTACTCCTGGGAACCTTTTGCATTCTCACTCAAATATCCGCGAGGTGTGTGCATACGCACCCGCAATTTCTTCCACTAAAGAACCCTTTGACGAGTTGGTGTACCGGCGGATTGTCGTGGGAGTTATTCCACCATGAAGCCGTCTGCTACTCACCTGTTAGCCTCAACCGTTAACCCACTCTTAGAAGGAGATTAGGAGCATGCATGCATTTACACCTTAGTCTGGACCCGGTCCTTGGTACCGCCTCCATAGTTAGGAAACCGCCCTTACGTCAGCGGGTTCTTGAAACCTAACGACAATGCATATTATGTGCTATGTGATGACGAATCCTCAGTCCTAACCATGTTTTGAGCAAAATCAGATTTAAAATTTTGTCTCCTATGTTGTCTTTTAGGTCAGAAAATGGAAGAATTTAGCAGAATTGAGATCATGGACAGAATTGCAGTCCGGGGGAAGTTAGGCAGATTTGGTTGGTTTGTGTTTTGGAGATGGTATGGTGTAGTGAGATCTATGAGGCGAAGCCCCCTTGTGTCTTTAAAAGATCAGTGGGGTCCCTCTCGTGAATGGCTTTGCGTGTGTGCAGGCCTATGTTGATTATCCAGCTGCAACGTTGTAAAAATTGAAGTATGCTTGTCGCATACTAGGAGAGTGAAGCCCCTTTGTCTATAAATGATCAATGGGGTCCCTCCTTGAAGACCAGTGCGGTCTTGGCTACCAATGAAACTGAGAGGCTTGATTAAAGCCGAGGACCAGTGAGGAGCCCTACGAACAAGGTCTGTGAGCCTTGCAAAACCTAGGAAGCTGAGAGGCTTGACTAAAGCCAAGGACCAGTGAGGTTTTATTTGTAAAAGGTCAATTGGAACCTTTTATGATTTGCAGTCTGGCATTGTGAAGACAGTTGAAAATTTCACCCCTAGATGTGAAATAATTGGGAGTTGTGCTTGGAGGAGTGTTGATGTTTGCAAAAGGTATAGAGGTTTGTTTCAGGTTTTAGGCATTTGGGTTTAGAAATTTGGTGCAGATGTTGTGGAGAGCATGAGCTGTGTCAGAATTTCGAGTTGACCCCAGCTTTTTGGAAGTTAGTTGGGATAATGGAATTGCAATGTCGAGGCGGAGAGCTGATTGTTATCGATTATTGTTATTATTTATCACTTACTCTAAATCTGAATTGCTCAAAACTGGCATGAACTATTTTTCATTACCACTTGTTTGCGCGTCTTAGGCCCACCTCTGGCAAAGAGGCACCTTACAGGATAGGACACGTTCGCATTTTCATTTACGCTCCACTACTTGTGTTTGCCACATATCAACTTGTTTAAAATGCAAAGCGCTACGTGATGCGCGCTACATGATTTGTGTGCAATTTTGCCAATGACATGCAAACTAACATGGTTACTTTTGAACTTTTCTTTTGTTTTGTTTATCCCCATTCAGAGGTTTGATTTGTGCTGATTTAAGCTGGCTGATCACTCCTATTACACAAGGACAAAAGACCAATCTGCATACTGGTACACATTTCCACAACTGACAATGACTGGAATAGATGATGAACCTTGCAATACCGAGAAAAATCTTCCAACTCCTGAGTCTTCAAAAAGAAATGTCATTATTGCTCAAGACGAACTGATTCTTGAAATGGCTAAGGAACTACAGATGCTAAAAGATGAGCTGGCTGCGGTAAAAGGGCAAACTCCTAAAAACACGCCGCTGCGTGGGACCGATGCATCACACTCTCTGGTTCAAATGGGCCAATCTCTGGGGCAGTCGCTGAACTCAATTGATGGGGCCGCCAATATGAACACACCTTTGAACACCCACAATTCTTTAAAAGCACCAGTCCACCAAAGCAACTTGCCATTTGTCCAAGCTCCACCTCCAAATAACGCTCAATCTAGCCAAACAATTAACCGACCACCCATCTATCCATCACATCAACAACAGCCATCATACACCCCGCACCCTGCCAATACTTATTATCAGACAAACACTCTATATCCATACCAAACCTCCACTTACCAAAATGAACCCATCCCACAAGCTTATACTGAAAATCCACCCGCACCCTTAGTCCAAGTGGCGGTATCTGGCGGGCAAGATGTTCCTATTGTGCAAATTGATGATTACACCAATCCTCCTTATGTGAAGTTTCAAAATGGTGTTAGAAGAGCCGAAAAAGCAGTCGATGGGGTTGAAGATTTGGAAAAAATGGTAAAAGGTTGGGTGATGAGTGCTCTTAGCAAAGCATCAAAAGGCAAGGACAAGGAAATATGAAGACTTGTGCGTTCACCCCGGGATTGAATACCCAGAAGGGTACAAAGTACCAAAGTTTGTTAAGTTTGATGGCAAAGACAACCCCCGATCCTATTTGAGAAGGTATTGTGAAACCTTGGGAGTGGGAAAGAATGAAGAGCTTCGTATGAAATTATTCATTCATAGTCTTGAAGGCGAAGCTTTAGACTGGTACTCCGAGCAGGATCCCTCAAAATGGATCAACTGGAGGAGTATGGCTCACGACTTCATGGAGCGTTTTTGTTTCTATGCTGAAATACCATTAGATCGGTTGGCTATTGCAAGGTTTAAGAAGAAGACGACCGAGACTTTTAGGGAATACGCAGTACGTTGGAGGAGTGAGGCTGCCAAAGTTAAGCCTCCCATGAGTGAGGAAGAGTTTGTGGGACATTTCATCGAGACATTGGATGAATTTTACTATGATCGAATGGCATCCATGACTAACTCTACTTTTGCCAATCTAGTGAAAACGGGGGAGATGTATGAAGCTGGTTTGAAATCGGGTAGGATCACAAATTTGGCCGCTTTGCAAGCTACAAGTAAGGCAATCCAATCTGGGTCTGGTAATGGCTTTAACAAAAAGAAGAAAGAGGAAGTGGGAGCTGTTGTGGGGAATATCGAGCGTCCACCGGCTGTAAAGTTGAATTTTGACAATTCGTCTGCTTTTCCCACCTACCAAAGCCCATATTACCCAAATTACCCCCACTCACTACCAGATGCCACCTGTTCCTTATCCGGTTTACAATGCACAAGCAAATTACTACCAACCTAGAGCACATGCACCTAATCAACACCCTCGTCAGCCAAATTTTCAAGCACCCCAGAATTACCAGCCTCGTCCTCCTGTTCGTCCCAATGTGCAAGGGTTTAACCAGAATTACGAAAGGAGAGCAACCAAAACCTATACTCCTATAGCCGAGTCATATGGCCAGCTTTTTGAGAGATTAAGGAATGCAGGAGTTGTGCAGCCTATCCCTGATAACACCCCAAACCCTCGTCCAAATTGGTATGATGCAAATAAGCACTGTGCTTATCACTCAGGGGCAGCCGGCCATGATATTGAGAGATGTTATACTTTCAAAGACAAGGTCGAGGGTTTAATCAAAGCAGGCACCATTCAACTCACCGGCACTCAGCCAAATGTGCATGATAATCCTCTTCCCAATCATGGTAACAATGCAGTTAATATGATTTCGCTTGAGGAAGAACCAAATCTGAAGGGCACCATAGTCTCTATCTATGATGTAGAGGTTGATAATATTGCTTTTAAGGTACCTAAGCAAGCACTAACTCTATTTCCAAAGAATGAGGGAACTTTTGGCCTAGGTGGCAACCCTGTTGAAGGAAAGATGGAAAAGGTTGAGTCTGAGAAGAAGCCGACTAGTGTCATGCTACAGCCTCTTTTACCATTGAACCAGTCATTTGTCCAAGCACCAGAAATGGCCATGCAGAATTTCATTGAAGGTGTTGGCAGCCTATTCTTGAATGATGGATTGAAATGCAGTGCAACTATTGAAGATTTTGAGAAAGAGCCACATGTGCAGAATGCTGAACCAAGTGATGTGATGGCTAATTGGACTTGCGGTCCAAAAGAGACTTGATGAATGAACTCGTTATTTTTGTTTTGGCATCACAGTCAGCTTGAGGCCCTGAACTGTGTTTTGCTTTATGTTTATGTCTATGTCTTTCAAATAACTTTTTTTTAATCCTGCATGTTTACTTTTATGTTGTATGCCTCCCTAAATTAGGTTTTGAATAAACAAATACACTGCATTCCTACCTTATTATTTTGCTATACTTTAACTATCTATGTGCTTTATTATTTGCTTCTGATTAATATACTTACTACTGTTTCAAATTAAAAACAAAACCTGCTTGAACTTTGCTTGTGATCTATAACGAAACAGCTGAACGATTTAAGGATGATGCACTGGAAGGTTGCTTTTTGCAGTCTTTGGATATTACATTACCGTTAGAACTTCAAACTGGGGCAGCTTTATTTGCCGGCAATTAGAGCCGGAGCGTTTTATATATACAAATGGAAGACCTTTATTTGAGAAACCATTCAAGAAGATAAGTTGGAAGATGTTGAATGCGCAAAGAGAAGATCTGAATAGTTTACTTCAAACCAGGGCAATTTGTGTTGAATAAGCTCTTTCCTAATTAAGAAGAACCAACAGGAAAATTTGCATCAAGTTAGCAATATCATTATGTGGAAGAACACTAATACTGCCAGATATTTGTGATCAAGTTTGGCCTAAGATAATCAGCGTAGATTTTGTCAAGAGATACTATGTCTGAGGCAACCGCAAGTTAGCATTGGTTTGGATGTAATCTTTGATGTAATGCGAACTACGCGTAACCTGATTCCCAAGGCGAGATACGTAGGCAACTCATATAGAGTTCGGTTTCACTAGCATGAATCCCCTATTTCCTCTGTTATGTATATTTGAACTACTTCTGACCTGATTCCTGGAATGGCAACAGGATAAGTAGGCAATCCTTATCGGATTCGGTCAAAATATTGTAACACTTTAGGCTTGTTTATCTTTTATGATGTAATGCCGAACTATGCGTCTGGGCAGATGTGTGGATTTTCCAATTCGGATGCGGCTTCGTACTTAGATTGCCATATTTTTCCCAAAATCTTTATGTAAGCAGAACTACGCACGGTCTGATTCCCGTGGAGGGATGCGTAGGCGCTCTTAACGGGCTCGACTCCATAACATTAAAATTTTCAGTCTCCCCTAAGGCAAGCAACTGGGGCAATTTTTGCAAAGATAATTTGAAGATATGGAAGATAGAAACTGGGGCAAATTTTGCAAAAATAGTTCGAAGGCATAAAGATTATAACTGGGGCAGATTTTTGCAAGATTGGTATTACTTATCGAAGGATGAACTGGCAAAGTTCTAAAAGTATTCGAGATTAGCATAAGTTGCAAAGACAAAGGACGTTCAGTTTGTTTCAAGATATGTCATGAGTTTGAATTAAAGCAGAAATTTTTAAATGCATTATAACTTTCGGTTGCATATCAATGATCATTTGTTTAATATTTTATCAAACTACTTTATTTTGCCTCTATCTTGAACTATTATGCAATATTGAGTTCATAAGTCAAGTCTCTGAGTATAATTTGCAAGCCCAAGGCTAAAGAAGAACGAGGGAGCAGTGGCAGCAAGTTCAAGATGAATCAGCACAAATCAAACGCCCCTACCCAAAACTAACAAATTTTTTCTTTGAGAGCAGGAACGAGAAAGATTGCAATGAGAAGATCATTTGCACTATGGATGGACAATTTATTGAATGCGCATCCAAAGTTGCCTTGCAAATCGCGTCGCATTTCCCTTTTCATGACTTAAATCATTATGCTTTGTCATGAGTTATTGCCGAACAGGCGGCATTTCCACCTCTATGACTTTCATTCCTTATAGGCGACAAAGTCGAGGCTTGTTTTGTGTTTTCAAATTAAGCCAAATATGGTATCGCTTTGTTTCGGATGATAATCCGCACAAAGCCATCCTTGCCAGATTGTCTCGCCAATTGATTTATCAATGGCTATCGCACCGGCTACATTCTGCACTACTTTTCTTTGCACTTGCTTTAAGTTATGTCATCGCACTTGCTTTAAAATTGATGCCTTGCTTTACATTTTCAGGTTGACCATCAGGCGGGGCTTCTCTCTTGATTGGACTTTCACGCCTGTTGATTCGCTAAATCGCTTTAGCATTGCTTTACATTTCACGCTAAATTACCTTGCACTTGCTTTCAATTATGCCTTTGCACTTGCTTTATATTATGAACTGCTTTACTTTTAGCTTAGCAGGTCAGCCCCGAGACCCTCCTTGCTTTGTGCCGGACCGGTTCGCCAGCTGATTTGTAGACAATCAATTCCAAGACCCTCCTTGTTTCATGCCCGACCGGCTTGCCAATTGATTTGTCAAGATGTTCAAATTGCCTTGCACTTGCTTTCAATCATGACTTTGCACTTGCTTTATATTATGAATCGCTTTACTTTTAGCTTAACAGGTTAACAGGTCAGTCCCGAGACCCTCCTCGCTTCGTGCCGGACCGGTTCGCCAGCTGATTTGTTTGATAATCAACCCCAAGACCCTCCTTGCTTCATGCCCGACCGGCTTGCCAGTTGATTTGTCAAGATCTTTAAATTGCCTTGCACTTGCTTTCAATTATGCCTTTGCACTTGCTTTATATTATGAACCGCTTTACTTTTAGCTTAGCAGGTTAACAGGTCAGCCCCGAGACCCTCCTTGCTTCGTGTCGGACCGGTTCGCCAGCTGATTTGTTTGACGATCAACCCCAAGACCCTCCTTGTTTCATGCCCGACCGGCTTGCCAATTGATTTGTCAAGATGTTCAAATTGCCTTGCACTTGCTTTCAATCATGACTTTGCACTTGCTTTATATAATGAATCGCTTTACTTTTAGCTTAACAGGTTAACAGGTCAGTCCCGAGACCCTCCTCGCTTCGTGCCGGACCGGTTCGCCAGCTGATTTGTTTGATAATCAACCCCAAGACCCTCCTTGCTTCATGCCCGACCGGCTTGCCAGTTGATTTGTCAAGATTGTTGATAATGCTTGGCATTATACCTTCGCACTTGCTTTATTGCTTCGCCAGTTGTTTGGAAGACAACTTATCAATGATATCGCAACCCGCACTTGCAAATTTGTATCATCAATATTTGATCATTCTTTACTTTTGATTATCAGGCTTTATTAGCTGTTGCTCGCTTACCGTTTGTTAAGTATTTACAGAACTTTAGCAGTACCGCAGAAGCATTTGGAGCATAACGTGGAACTTTTCTTAGCAGTGAACTGGGGCAATCGTTGATATGAGCTAGACTCCTCAACGAGGATCTGAAGAATCGCACTCGAACAAGCAAGTTTTACCTGATCATCCATTTCAGATTAGGTGTCAGTTTGAATTCTTTCCTATTTCGTGCGTCATTTTTTTTTTGTCAATCGTGCGAGTCTTTGTATCTAAGTGTCGTCGAACTACATATGGCCTGATTCTCTTTTAGCCCGAGATATGTAGGCAACTCGGAAACCGGAGTTTGGCCATACCTTTAAGCCTCGGCTTTTGGTCCATGGAATCAAAACTCTTTGGCTTTATCGTGACAAAATTGGCTTTATGTCAACTTCTTTACCCTAAAAACTCTTTCATCCTTTTCCGGGTAAAGAGGGGCAGCTGTTGACACCCAATTTTGTCCCGGAAATTTTAATTAGTGTCTAATTATTTAAGTAAAAATAAATTTCAAAACTTTAAGGTGAATTAATGGAATTTGGAAGAAAAGAGTGAATTTTGCAAAAACATCGTTCAATTTCAGCTTACCCCGTACAACACCCCTATTTATTTAATTATCTTGAAAAAGAGGCTAATTTCTCGTTCAGGCCAATTTTCAGCTCACTTATGTAAAGGCATATATACATAATACATAATATGTATACACTTCCCTTTCACCCAAAGCCCATAACCATTTCCCCACTTTCAGTCAACCCCAAATCCCCTCAATCCCTAGACCCGACCCAATTCAGCCGATTCCCTTTCCAATTTTCCCCTTTGATTCTCACAAACAGCCAAGAAATCAGTACGATCTGGTCCCATTCCCTTTTACCCTCTCTCTAGTACAAGAAGCCAATCTCAAACGTCCATTTCGAATCAAGTTTCATCCGAGCCGTAAATTGATCCCAACGGTCATTTTTGTAGGGATAAGGGTTTGATTCGTACCACCTTTATCGGAAGAGACGAATCTAACCCTTATCCTACAAGGAAAAGGTCGATTTTGGGTCAAAATTTGAGCATTTTATCAAAAGGGTCCGAAGCCCTAATCCGAGGTATATATATTCCTTATTTTGTTCATTTATGGGATTGAGTTCATTTTTTAGGGGGAGAAGACAGAAAAACAGCATTATTAGATATGATTTTACTCTCTTAGTTTTTTTTAAAAAAAATATACATACATAGCTCCACTGTTTTCCGGTTTGGAATCAAGAATATTGTTTTAGGTTTTATGTCGCATATCGCTTTCTGTGTTCGAGTCGTCGATATCGCTCGAGTCGATTAGTCGAGTCGTCGACTTTGTTCAACTCGTCGCACTTGTTTCGAGTCGCTTTTCTTCGAACCCTTTCGCCTCAGTCACTGCACTTAGAAAGGTAATACACCTTTTTCCTTTTACTATATTCATGATGCATTATTCAGTTTAATTCAATGTATGTATATATGAAACGTTTATCTGATTTTCAGCTTGTCAGAAAGTTTTAATGAAACTATTTCTAAAGATATTGACTTTGTATACAGTTAGAACTCACCTCTGTTAGTTCTTTAAAGATGAATCCAGCTGGTATTAACTCTTTGATTAGTGTTAGATGATTTTTAGAGATAGCATTGGTAACCAGTTTTAAGCAAAAGCTTTAGTCTTTTGTTTGTTAATGTCAAAATGGATAAAGTTTCAATCTTTAGAGCCTAAGCATTTTTTTTACAAATCTTAAAACATTGTCTGCTTGTTTCAAGATTAAGGGAAGAATCGAACTTCAGATTGGAATAAGAAGCTGAAATAGTACGAGCCATTAAATATGATTGTGTTCATTCTCAAAAAACATATGATTGTGTTGCTCAATGCATAAGTTTGGTGTCCTGTTTCCAGTTTGGTCTGGTTTCCCTGTTTCTCTTTTGCTTCCTGCTAGGTCTGCTTCTTCACCTCATTGTGTAAGTTTTGTTTCTGTCATTGTTTGTGGTTTGTCCTTTGTCTAGGTCATTGTTTCTCTGGTTTTTTTGATTATATATTGAGGTTGTGTTCTGTTGATTTGTGGGTGTAGTAGCATGTAGTTCTGTTTTTTTTTTCTTGGGTATTTAAAGGTGTTTTGTTGGCTGGAGCTGGTTCTGGTATTAACAAAGGGAATAGAGGTGTATGCAGATTGTTAGGAGGAGGTTCATGTGGTCTGTGAGTTTTGTGGGATCTATAGGAGGTTGTAGTTAGTATAGGAGCTGGAGGTGTTTGTTTTGGGTTCTGTAGTGGTTCAGGGTGTGGAGGGAGAGTCTAAGGAGTATGAAGGTATGCAGGCTGGTTAAGGATGTCTTTGGTAAAGTATTGCTTTATTCAGGCAGGAGAATAGGTGGCAGAGGTGTCCCAAAGAGTTTAGGAGTTGAGTTCTGGTAGTTGAGGATGCTGCAGTTCAGGATGGTTTTAGAAAGGAGAGTAAGGAGTATAAGTGTGTTGATGTGTCCCCTTATTTGAATGTCTGTATATCCAGCACTATTCACCTGTAGGCTAAGTGTTTTCATTTGAGTTTGGATCTAAAGAAGCATATATGTAACTGGTTTAAGTAAAGTTATCTGCTCAAACTGGTTGGAAGCTGTAATATTTGATTTGAAGTTGTCTGCTCACTAGTTAAATGGAATGGGGCCCGATTATTGCTTATAAGTTTTTCCATTATCGCTAAGTTCATAATGTAAATTCCATGAATTAATCTTGAGCATTACAACATTAACGTATATGTTTAGCTTGCCTGCAATATCTGTGACTTCACTCTTGTGTTTGTCAAATTTAGCTAGGTAGGTGTTTGCTTAGATTTTTCTGTTACAACTTTAATTGCTTACCTGAAAGAGAAATCATCTTTTCATGTCTATTAAATTAAGTTTTGTTAACATTGAACATTATGCAGTGAAGTGTCAACTGTGAATCAATTTCAGTACTTCTCTTGCTTACTGTTAGTTTATTATCTCTTCATCCCATATTATTTAAGTATTCCAAGTCCAGTGTTCTTATCTAAAAGTGTTGACTGCTCTGTCCTGTTTCTTTCTTAAGTAAACCTGTTAATGTAGTCTGGCTTCATGAACCAATTTTGAATTGAGGATTGGCTTGCCCGGTTTCTGAAACTTTAATTCAGTTTAATAGTACCAAGTAAAGCAATAGCATATGCTTGTGTCATCGAGTGTAAGGTCTGCCTTATTTTGTCTTAAAAGAGGTCTTGAATTGGCTTTCTTCCATAGTTTAAAGGGAGCAGGCATATTAGACATCTTAGTTAAGATTCTATTTTAGCTGCAAATAAATGAATATCCAAAAAAAAAATATATGTATTCAATTGGAAATGATGGTCGAATTTCATCTGAATTGTTTGCTTGATTTGTTTGAAAAGATTGTTACAGTACATGTTCATTTCTTTTGAATGTATTGATATTCGTCTACTTGCTAATCTTTATCATTTTGCTTCTTTGACATGAACCTTGGGATGAGTTTGGTCTAAACTCACAAATTGAGATGGTCCGCATTGGGAAGTCATTCGATCCGCTCCACATTTTCGGGACTTGATATCCCCGAAAATGTAAGAAACGAAAAAATAAAAATCACAAAATCCAAGGCTCAATGATGAGTTTGCGCTTCCGGGTTCTGTCTTCTAAACTCTATTCTTCCCCGCTTCCTTAGAAAATGCATGTTGTATAGGATTTCCTCATAGACCGGATTAGCAGCCCGGTAGGATAGAAATGATATTTTGAATTGTGAATAATTATTGTAAATCACTTAAATTGTTTTCTTTTATATGAATGCTTTGTATCATTTCTTTGCGAATCGCCAATTAATTTATGGATGTTTAGAATCTTTTGTCAATTAAGGAGTGCAAAATCAAATTCGGCTAAAATCGTACCCTCGCCATAATGCGCATTTGAATTGCTTCTTTATTTATTATGTTAAATATTCAATTATTTATTTATCTAATCTAATTTATTTATTTAGTTAATCAATTAAATCTTAACCCTTTATTTATTTATTTATTTATTTACTTACTTAATCTAATTTATTTAATTTCAATTAATCATTCATTTAATCAATTAAATATTTATTTAATTAATCAATTATTATTCATTTACTCCTTTATTTAATTAAAATTAGCAAGTATTCATTTATTTAATTAGGTTATTTGCTTATTTATCCATCTGTTTATTCAATCAATTAACTAATCTTTCATCACTATCTAACTATTTATCTAGTTTGTTTTATTTAATTATCTAACTTCATTTACCCTTTATTTATTTACTTAAATAACCAATTGATCAATTATTTTATTATCCATTTAATTGATCTTAAATTTGGTCGTTTATCTAAATAAGTATCGGCGTAACTAAAATCTTATCTTATTTTATTATTTCTATTATCCTTATTTAAAATTAATTTTATACACTTATTATTCTTAACAAATTCGTGAAAACCGCCGGATTAACCGCTTTTAGCGGATTTTCGAAAGTGCTCCCGCAAGGGACCTTCTTTCGAATTTAATAGAACCACTTACCTAAGAATCTCTGAATTTAATTTAATTTCTTTTAAATAAAGGTTAAATTGCACTCTTTAGTTAATTTAGGTTCCTAATAATCCTTAAATTAGGTGGCGACTCCAAAGAAAGCCCTTTGGAGTCCCATATTGTTGAACATTATTCCCGGAACCCATCTTTTCTTAAAGGAAAGGGTAATTTTTGGGGTTCAACACATCTCATTTGGAACGCCTCTAGAACTTAATGCAGCAACAAAATCCATAACGCGACCAAGCATGGCCAAGGTAAGAGTAGAAGTAGATCTACTAAAACCTTTACCTAACTGTGTGTAGGTTGGATGTGAGGATGAGAATTATCCATTAAAAGACTTTGAACATAAGATAGAATATGAAGGGATCCCAAAATACTGTAAGCACTATAGGAAGTTAGGCCACCTCTTGATTGACTGTCGAGTAGTTCAAAAAAAAAAAAGGCTGAAGAAAGGGAGCTAGAAAGAACTAAGGAAAATAACAATGATCTGGAAAATATGGAAGCAAAAAAGAACTTGGAAATAGAGGAGAACAAAAGTGAGACAGGGGAGTGTGAAAACATTCTGCAGCCACTACCAATGAAGAAACAACGATAAAAAAATAAAAACAAAGAAGAAGAAGGGGAAGAGGACTCCAAAAAAGAATAACAAGGTAGTTTTCAGGGCAATCAGAAAGCAGAAAAAGAAAATAACACAACAAGAAGACATATCAGTACAGTCAGTGCAAAATGAGAATGTTTTGGATAGAAACCAAGCAATAGCAATATCAGAGGAGCAACAGTCAGTGCAGGGGGACAAAACACACAGGCAGAAGCATCAAGCAGAGGGGGAAAATGTCACAGCAAAGGAAAACACAGAGCAAAGAACTCCAAATAGTACGGAAGATCACCTGAAAAGGAAAGCTACATCCAAGACTTCCCATATCCAAGAAAGCAGCTGCAGAGTAGTTCCAGAGACTGCAATGTCATACAATTTACCAACAGCAACCAAAAATCTCAAAGGTGTGCAAATAGTAGATGATATGAATGGTGTCACAAAAAAGAATCCACAAGAAGAAAATGGAAGTAAAGAGGACCATGTTGCAAACAGTCTAATTCAAGCTTTTGCACCAGGAAGCAATTCAGATGAAGGACATGAAGAGATTAACCTCTATTTTTCAATAGGAAATCATTGACAGAGAAGGACTATCACCCGCCATAAGAGGAAGAACAAGACATAGGAGGAAATGAAGGAAATGAAGGAACAAAACAGCTCCTGGCCCAAGGGAAAGGAAGAATAAAATCTCAAAAGCTCTAATATTCCATAATTAGTGCAATATTCTGAAATATTAAAAGGGGTAAGGTCCAAAAATCAATTCACAGACTCAAGCACATAGTCACAATAAACAAATTGGATTTCATAGCCATCATAAAACTATTTGTTGGCAAAGAAAAAATCAATGGATACAGAAGATTTCTAGGCTATCAACATTGTCTTTCTAATGAAAATGGGAAGCTTTGGTGCCTTTGGTCAGACAGATTGAATACATCCATTATATCAAATGAGGATCAAAAAATCACTTTCAACATGAAGCGTGGAGCAGGTACAAGAGGGGCATACATCACAAATTGTTTATGCAAAATACACCATGGAAGAGATGAATGAGCTATAGGATAGTTTGAAAAGAATAAATGCAATGATACAGGAACCATGTTATGTTGGGAGAGACTTCAATGCAATCACAGAGCCAACAGAAAAAAGGGGAGGCAGACCACACAGATTGACAAAAAGCTTTGATTTTGTAAGTTGCATCAACAATTGTGAACTGGTTGTGCTGGATATGTAGGTGCCAAGTTCATATGGTGTAATAATAAAAGACCAAAAAAGAGGGTATGGAAGATGTTGGATAGAATATTGGTGAATGATTATTGGCTCCAACAGTTTCAAAGTGTTACAGTGATGCATCTAGTCAAAACAGGATCAGATCACAGGCCTTTGTTGATGAAGAACATAACAGATCAAATAAGTACGACTAAGTACTTTAAGTTTCTAAACTTCTGGGTTGAGGTCCCAGGCTTCCAAGACCTGGTAAGAGAAACTTGGGAAATGCAAATAAGTGGGAATGTAATGTGGAGATACCAGCAGAAGCTCAAAGCTTTCTCAAGAAAGCTAAGCCAGTGGTCTAAACATGTAATAGGGGATGTGAACAAAAATGTGTTGGAATGGGAAGAGAAGATTCAAAAGCTTGAGGAAGAAGAGTTAGAAAACAATACAGAAGAAAGCAGAACTGAAATGAATCAAGCACATACTCAATATATAAAGTGGTTAGCAAGACAACAATTAATACTCAAGCAAAAATCTCAAATCAAATGGGTTGAAGAAGGGAACTGCAACTCTAGCTACTTCCACAAAACCATAAGAGAAATGAGAAGGAAAATGCAGATAACCAGAATTAAGAACAATAGAAACAGATGGGTACAAGGATATGACAAAGTTGTAAAGGTAGCAGTCAAGCACTTTAAGAAGATGTTCAACCTGAAACAAAGTTCTACATGTGCAAGCCAGATCAGAGAACTCATTCTTCATTGCTTATCAGATGAAGATAACATCTTTATTTCTTCCATCTCAAATGAAGAGTAAGTGAAAGATGTTGTCTTCAACATGAGTGCAGCAAGCTCTGCAGGGCCAGATGGATATAATGGAATGTTTTACCAGAAGTGCTGCGACATAATCAAGATGGATGCAATTGCGTTTGTTCAAGATTTCTTCAATGGATCAACACTTACAAAGTTCTACACACATACTTGCCTGGCTCTAATTTCCAAAGTAGAAGCCCCTGCCACTTATTTCAGAATTTAGACCTATTAGTTTATGAACTTCTCAAGCAAAATTATATCAAAGATCCTAACCAATAAAATTGCTCCCATTATTCCAAAGTTAATTAGTTTCCCAGAATCAATCAGGCTTTATCAAAGAAAGATCAATTACTGAGAATGTGTTATTGACACAAGAAATTGTGCAAGGAATAAGACAACAGAACAGAGGAGGCAACATGGTGATAAAGCCGGACATGGAGAAGGCATATGGCAGGATGTCTTGGGTGTTTATTACTATTGTACTGAGGTGTTTTGGGTTTTCAGAACCTTTCATAGACATAATATGGAGATGGATGTCAAATGCATAGTATTTAGTTATTATTAATGGAGGCAGTCATGCTTTTTTCACTTCAGCACAGGGGCTAAAACATGGGGATCCTCTATCCCATTCTTGTTTATTCTAGGGGCAGAGGTTTTGTCTAGACTATTAAACAAGTTAAGACAACATGAAGACTTCACTCATTTTTCAATGCAATCAAAGGGGCCTATAGTGAATCACCTGGCATATCCAGATGACCTGGTTATCTTTACTGCAAGAAACAACAAATCCATTAAACTGGTGTCAAAGAAGGTTAAGCTAAATGAGAAGCTATCTGGGCAGAAAGTGAACAGGAAAAAAAATGTATTTGTGACTGATCCAGAAACTTCCCCTCAAGAATTAACAGAATGAGAGAATCCACATGATTCTTGAATCTAAGTTTCCTTTTTCTTACCTGGGTTGTCCCATTATCATTGAGAAAAAGAAAATAGAACACTTTGATCCTCTGGCAGTTAAAATAATCAAAAGGCTAAATGGTTGGCAGGGAAAGCAGTTATCAACAGAAGGAAGGATCACCTTGATCAAGCATGTACTTTTGGCCATTCCTACATACACTTTACTGGCCATGAACCCACCAAAAGGTATATATAAAACAATAGAGAGACTGTGTGCTAGATTTTTTTGGGGTTCAAGTGAGTAAGAAGTGAAGTTATCATTGGTATTTTTGGGAGAAAATGTGTCTCCCATAGAAAGAAGGAGGCATAGGAAGCAAAAAATTGGAAAATGTTGCAGATACATTTGCTATCAAGAGATGGTGGAACTTGAGAACAAAAGAAACCTTGTAGGTTGATTTCCTAAGAGCAATAATGCTCAAGATCTCATCCAGTGGCCAGAAAGAAAGCAAGAAATCAATCTCATGCTTGGAGGAAGGTGTTGCAGATCGGGGAGAAAGCTGAAGAAAATATCATTTGGAGAATACAAAATGGTCAAAGCAATTATTGGTGGGACAACTGGACAGGAAAGGGGGCTTTAGCAAAGAACCATAATCCTGGACCTAGATCTCACAAAGTAAAAGTCGGTGAATTCATCACAAACGGGAGGTGGAATGAGTAGAAGCTAGTATCAAAACTTGGGAATGAAATAGTTCAAGAAATAGTCAAAATTCACATAGGAGATGAAAATCAGGCAAACTATGCTATTTGGAAAGCTTCTTCTATTGGCCAATTTGCAAATTCATCAGCTTAGGAAACAATCAGAAGAAAAGGCCAAACGACAAGAATACTTCATAAAGTTTGGAATAAAAATATGTCATTCAAAATGTATTTCCTGACATGGAGAGTGTTGAAGAAGATAATACCCTTTGATGAAGTGATTGACAAGTTTGGTATCAACTTAGTGTCAAGATATAACTGTTGTGTCAACACACAAATGGAAATAATTTAACATGTTTTCCAGGAGGGTGACACATCAAGGAAGCTTTGGACATACTTTGGTGCACCCCTGGGCATAAAATGGCAGACAACTCTTATAAATAACTATCTGTTAGCCTGGTAGGATACAATAACCAGAAACGGTCTCCATAAATTGATTATGGCTACTACACCAGTGTTGATTATGTGGGAAATTTGGAAGAGTGGATGCTCTAGTAAATATGGAGATAATGGCTTTGTAATCTAAAAAAATGAGGTACAACATTATGTGGAGCACACACAGTGATAGGGATGGCTTTTCCTAATTTTGAAAAAGCACGGACCTGACAAGAGCTAGGTATAAGGGTGCAGCAAACGAGGCATGTAAGATTGTGGAAACAGGTAAAATAGAGCTTACCAACTCAAGGAGTAAAAGTCAACACAGATGGAAATTTCACAGAAAACAAAAATACAGTAGGCATATGGGGTATAATTAGAAATGTTCATGGTGATTTCATTCAAGCATTTGCAATTCCAGTCAACTGCTCAAGCAACAACCAGGCAGAAGTCGAAGCTGCTAAACAAGGAGTAAACCTATGTATTTCATTGGGATTGACAAGCCTCCCCTATGAAACTGACTCACTGATAGTAGCCAACATGATTCAAAAAATGAAAGTTGACAATCTGAAGCTAAAGGAAGTCACTCAGGACATAGTGCAGATGTTGAATTTAGTACAAGGTCAAGCAGTTCACTGCTATAGAGAGGCTAATCAAGTGGCAGATGGACTGACAAAGCAAGTTGCCACTTTGACAGAAGACAAGTTCCAACCATCAGAAGTACATAGGAAAAATCCAATTTCTTTGTGAGTTAAGTTTGGGACTAGGGAGGAAAATTTGTATTGTAATTTTCTCTAATTTTCTGTTAATGTAATGCTATTGTGCGAGGCCAGGCAAAGCCCTCCTCAAGTTCCTAATGATTAATATATTGAAGACAGTTCATTATGCGACTAATATTATTTAAAGGTATCAAAGATTTACATATTTTTTCAATAAAAGAGTTATTTAATGTTTTATTTTTATTTAGTTTAAATATAAAATATAAAAGAAAGTATATATTGTGGATTTTAATCAATAGAAATAAGGTTAAACCAAAAGTATGAAGCAGAAAATAAAGTTTTATTTATATATAAGAAATATATTGGTTAAAATAATTAAATATAGTATGGTAAATAAATATCTTTGGTAAGGATATTTTTGTTTTAAAAAATTAATAAACTGTTTCTGGGAGAAGTGTAGTTTCTCCCAACAGCACAAAAACTGCTTCTGCTTCTTCTCAAAAGTACTTTTTTCTTTTAGCCAAATGCCTCAAAATTCTTCAAAAATACTTTTTTTTCTTGAAAAAAAAAGTGCTTTTGTCTTAAAAAATTAATAAACTGAAATTTGTAACTTCTCCGAACAACAGAAAAACTGCTTCTGCTTCTTTTTAAAAGTACTTTTTTCTTTTAGCCAAACAGCTCAAAATTCTTCAAAAACAATTTTTTGTGAGAAGAAATGTACTTTTGGCTGTTAAGAAGGTTGGTCAAACATGCTAGCAGTTTCTTATAATTTTGAATCATGCTTTGAACGATTAAAAATTAAAAATGTCCATATAAAATAAAGTAAGACCTTTTAAGTAGAGTTATTACCCTCCATTTTATCAAGTGTTCCCCTGAAGCTGAGCCTTTGTGTCAATGGCGCGAGGCTTATTGTTTTCTTCACAAACCAAAACTTGTTCACACTTTCTCCTAACTTCTATTTCTCAAGTTTCCCACTTTCCCAAATTCCTAAACTACCCTTCTTCTTCTTCTCGCTTTCTCTGCAGTAGTTATAGTTGCAGCCACCGCCAAGAAAATGGTGCAATAGACATGTCACTCTACTCTGAATCATTTGCAAACCGTATGCTAATGGCTGGTCTCAAACCCCATCATCCTATTGGTTAGTTTTTACCCTTCCATTCTTTTTTTTTTTTTTTTTTACTTTTGTAAAAGTGCAGCTCGGTGCACAAATCATCCCGCCTTCACGAAGGGTCCAAGGAAGGGCCGCACAGCCTACCCTGATGCAAGCATCACTGGCTGTTTCCATGGCTCCGCCTATAGGTCACAGTTGAAAACTGTTGAAAAAGATTGCAGCTTTTTATACTCCGTTTTACTTTATGTGGCGTAGTTTGATTGAACACCAATTTTAAGAAAGAAATTGAGACTTTTGCTATAATAGTGGCGAAGTCAGGATTTTTGTTATAGGTGTTTTCTTTTGTGGGTGCAGTGAACGAACTCAAAGAAGTGTGTGAAAAAGATTGCAGCTTTATACTCCATCCACTTTAATTTATACGACATAATTTTACAGCTTGTTTGTATTTATTAATTATTGTATTGCATCGTATTGTTACTTTAAATGCAATGTTTGTTTTGATGTTAATTCAATTTTCTGTCGTCCCATAACGGCAGAGTGTGCCATTTATGTAACTACCAGTTTGGTGTGATCGTGTTCATTAGCTTATGTAATGACTATCCAAATAAGTTGTTACTGGACACTAAGTTAAGAAAGAAATTTGAGACTTATGGTGATAATATTTGCATGTTTGGAAATTGCTGTCTGAAACATGCAATAATATTTTTGTAGCTATTAAAGCTTCTCATTTTGTGTAAAATGGAAAGTTCAAGTTAATATTTTTTCCTAAATTAGTAAATTTAGAAAGCTGTCATTCTTTTTTGAACAAATTAAAAAGAAAATGTAACCAAAAATTGAAATGGAGGGAGTAGGTACTTTTTGACCTTTATTGTGCTGGGATGTAGTTTTAATTGGTATACAGAAAGAAGTGCACAAAAGTGAAGAAAAGATGACAGCCTTGTGATGTTTTGATAGGTAGGTTTTCCAGGCGAAAAGTAGAAGTTAGACAATGAGTTAATTTTCATGTTTGACAATCCTATGCTGTAATATAGATGACTAGCTCGGAAGTGCTAGAAATAGGTGGAAGTTTCTATGTTCTGTGTTTTTCGATTAGATGAATTTTCTTTTTGATTTACATAACAAAAAGAAGGAAGGTAGTTCGAGCAATTTCTATTAGGATGATGCTAAAGTTAAGAGGATTTGTGATTATTATTGCCAGTTGTCAACCTACCACAACCTTCCTTCTTTGTGGAGGCTTGGAACTGGCCATGCCAAGCTCACTGGCAGAATTAGCTAAAAACAGAACTAATGGGAATAGTGGATCAATTTAGGTGCTGCCAACTAGTTGACAATAAGGCTTAGTTGGTATCGTTATGCTAACAGTAGGACCAGTGTTTGCCTAGAGTCTTTTCAATCGAGTTAGAGACGTGTAGTAAGTTAGAAACACTCTAGTTGTGGGGGGGAATTGATAATCTTTCTCCTTAATAGATAAATTATTATCGGATTGGAATAAATGGGGCCCGAATAGATTTCATATAGCCAGCCCAAATTTGGGATCAATTAACCGATCATGCTGAAGACAGCTCAATAAATTTTCTTTATATTTATCTCAGCTTGTAATGTTGGTAACTCAAAGACTTTACGTAGAGTTGATTGAGAGTCAATTAAGTAATGAGCTGCATTTTGTTTTAGAAATTTAGTATTGAATTGGAATGTTATAGGAATCATAGGATTAATGTTGGTTTCCTATCTCCACCTTTCCCCTCTTTATCTTCTTTATATTCAAATTATTCAAAGTGCAAGAGTCAAGCGGGCAGGCAAAACTTACTGCTAGGCACAACTATCTGCCTGCAGTGCAGACAAAATATCTGGTGCTACATGGTGTCAACCAAAATAAAAGCACTACTAGCAAGGATTCTTAATGAAGACTTTTGACACATATCCATCAATGAATTTCAGTTAATAAAGAACAATGTATTATTTCTTGGATGGTCCTTATCATGTCCATGCAACTCAACTTCCTAGTAAGCCTTTTTTGTAGTTTTGGGTGTTTCTGGTGGCCCTGACAGCATGGCACTCTGTGTATTAACTGCTGCATGGAAAATCAATAGCCTTGGTTTTGCTGCTCAAAAGAATGAGTTTGTTGAGGGGCTTCTGACGGTGGTGGTTGATCATGGATTGCGTGCTGAGAGTAAAGATGAGGCCAACCTTGTCCATCGTCGAGTTACGACCATGGGTATATATTCCAGAACTTGTTTCTTTCTCTTAAATTTAACAGCATGATTTAACACCTTTTAATAGAGATATAATGTAGGCCTTATATAGGAATCAGATGTGAAATTGCTTGCTGTGAATGGTCAGAAGGAAAGCCCAAACAGGGTCACTTGCAAGAAGCAGCTCGCCAGAAGAGGTGATTGTCTCTCGAATTTTCTTCAGCTAAATGCTATCTCTGAGCCCTGTCATATTTGTGCAGCTGGTTTTAATTGACTGTATGGGCTAGATTCATCCTGTTGTTAGTGATTTCATCATTTAGTGTTATATAACTTACGCCTTTTGATTTGTTCAGGTATGATATTCTCCAAAATACTTGCATCCGCCATCAGATTGGTGTGTTGATGACAGCACACCATGCGGATGACCAGGTATTCTCATTATAACTTCTAGTCTATGCATTCTTGCTTGTTTTATGTTTATCAGATGGCTATCTGTATAAGCTTGTCATTACATCGAAAAAGAGTTTTGTTTATGTTTTTTGAAAACAACTGATGTTGCCTCATGCAAATGTGAGTTGAACATTATAGGTTTTGACACCATAGACTTAGCAATTGCTAATAGAATATTCTACAGGCGGAACTATTCATTCTCAGGTTATCTCGTAATAGTGGTGTGCTTGGACTTGCTGGGATGGCATTTGTTACACAGCTATTCTCTGCATGTCCAGATTTAAGTGCTGAAACTTTGAGTGGCAACGGAATTTTATTGGTCAGACCTCTCTTGGAGTTTTCAAAAGAAGACATGTACAAGGTTAGATTTCAGTATGCTTTCTTGCAAATTTTTTATAGTGGCCTTTGGAGCCTGAATGACTTCTCTCTTCCAGGGTTAAGGTTTTATCAGGATCTTTTTTTTTTTTTTTTTTTTTTGGGATAAGGTAAATGATTTCATTTATAATGAAGGAAAACCCCGTATACAAGTAGTATACTAAAAGGTAGAGAACCTATACCAAAACATAGTTCTCTACAAAAGATACCCAATCATCTATACATATTGGAACCTCATGGGTACACCAAAAAGAAACTAGAAAGAAAAAACTATTCTTTAAATTAACAAAATCACGCTCTACTCCTTCAAAAGCTCTCATATTTCTCTCTTTCCATAGAATCCACATAATGGCTAATGGAACAACATTGCACACTCTCGGTCTTCTCTTCCTCCTTCTGAATGCCCAACTATACATTGCTTCCTTAACAGTGTCAGGCATCACCCATTGAACTCCAAACCAGTTTAGGGCCACTGCCCATAACCGTGTCGCCAACTTGCAATGAAGCAAAATGATTAAACCGTATCTGCTTAAAAGATTGAGGGCGTTATCGTTTTCCTAGTCCATTGGAAGCTTTTAAAGTTGGATTTCCTTGTTGCAGATATGTATAGGTGCCAATCAAGAATGGGTTGAAGACCCAACAAACCGAAGCACATTATTTGCTCGTAACAGAATTCGAATGACATTGACTGACATGGCATCATGTGAGTTGTTTTTTGACTTATTTTTGCACCCAGTGTTTCAAAGGAACCTTGTTAAATAAAACTGTATTTACTAATCTTGATCATGTATTTCATCTGCAGCTATCTTCAGATCCGAGTTGCAAGCACTTATTGCTGCTTGTCGGAGAACAAGGTCGTATGTTGACAAAATTTGTTCCAGCCTCATACATCGAGCCGTGACCATCATGCCTGTGAGTTTTAGAGTTTAGTGGAGAAAGCATTTTTTTTTAATGACGTGCCATAGCATTTGGAACAGGTGTACTACGTGTTCGTGAAATGTACGTCTTTCTGTGTTTCCAAAGTCTGTTTTTTAGTCGTGCCTCTTTTCTTTTCGTTTTTCTGTATAGTGGTTGTCAGTTTTCAGTTTAGTTACCCTTTTCCTTGCATGCACAATTCACAGTCAATGACCTGTCTATAACAGAATCAGTAACATTTTTATATTCACATTTTCACATTTCCAACCCAAAATGAGGCTTATGTGGTTTTCGGTTGTCAAATGCTCTTGTGCTCTTTGTATTCCTGTTATCAACTATTTGCACTTCCCATTTTCAGAAATGCAGTGAATGAGTAAAATCGAATTATTAGATAACAGAAATTCAAAGAAGTATTAAAGAAAAAAATGAGCGGGTAAAAAATTAAACTAATTAATTCAAAAGGCTTGAATCGAATCCGTCAATGATCTGGTATTGTTGGTTAAGTTATTTTCACAAGGACATAGCCGTGTAATATTTGCTTGGTAATGATTCTCATATGGTTTAGAGAAACACCCTGAATATCTGTACCTTGTACCTTGTCAATAACCTGATGTATCCCTCCCTGTCCACCCTTTCCCCTTAATTTTCTTTTCCTTTTTCTGCAAGCAGGAAGGCTATGCAGTGATTGATGTGGAGACCCTCAGTCCTTCACAAGTAAAGAACATAGTTCTCTCCAAGTTTATTGCTTTGTTGTTGCAGGTAGTGCCACTTTTAGCTTTTACCTCCTTTAATCCTTTTTTCTCGGACAAGATATTTTGTTGTAGACTGTTTTTCTTGACCTATATGTAAAACCTGCTCATGCCTCTTTTTGTGGGTATGCCAGTTTGTGTCTCAAAGGCAAAGGCCTGTCAGAGGCAGTGCATCAAGGTTGTTATTAGACTACATTCGGACTTCCCCATGCAAGGTGAATATAGTCCTATCTAGCTCAATCTTTGTATACACAGATGGGATTCAACTTTTTAGGCAATAAATTCCTATACGTTGAAGATAGACTGATGACTTTCAGTAACATGTTGTCTAATGTATGGCACCTTGCAGACTGCTGTTACTGCATCTGGTTGTTACCTTTGCCCTGCTCCTGGATCCAAAGGCACTAAAATATTGGTCTGTTGCTCTACTGATAATGATGCGATGATGGAGTTTGTAAGTCCATACTTGACTCAAGGACATGACTGCTCTGTTTCAAATGAGGTAGAGGAAATTGTAGAGAATGGAAATTCATATTCAGATCATTTTCCTCAAATTGCATTTGGAATGCAATTTGTGGACCTAACATCTTCTGATTCCATTCTAGATGAAGCCAAAAGGGAAGGCATTCTTAGCGAATCTACCTACAGGAGCATCCTTTCCTTACAGAGAGAGGAAAGCAATAATTTCAGGTCCAAAACTAATATTGTGCTTGAAAACAAGATTGAACATAAAGTAGAAGACACGGTTTCTGCTCCAAGTGAAGTACTCCATCCTAAAAGAATTGGGTACTTTATGAACAGATTTCTAGTGAAGTGGAGTCTCAGCAAGAAAATTGATTACAATTTATTTTCCATGAACAAATCCAATCAACCCCAAGATTTTGGAGAAGAAAGAGGGAACTTCTGCAATTCTTGTGTCATTGGCCATGATCAGGTGGCCAAGGTCCGTTGCATGGTTGATTCTGATTGGTTGTACCTAGCAATGTTATCAAAGAGAGAGGATAGCAGCAATGTTCATGAAGAACAACTTTCCCTTTCAGTGGAGTCACGAGTAATGAACAACATAAACTTGTGTTGTGCTTATACAGAGAAATCGGCTGAAAGTGCTCTCCTCTTATTGAAGTCCATTCCAGTTGCTGCAAGAAGAGCTTTACCTGTCTTAGTCAATGTGGATGGGGTGTTGTTAAGCGTACCAGTAAGTCGATCTCTGTTTTTATGTCTGTTTTCTAATACTAGGCCAATTGTATTCTTCCTAAAGCTAGCCAGGTTCCTCGATACAGCTTTCGTTATTATTTATTCCGTTGGCCTAAGCTTGAGTCTTCGATTGCCAGCTCATCATTTTACGAACCTGATAAATGAACAGGCTAGTTCAACCACAAACAAGTTACTCATTTATTTAAGTTTCCTACAGAGACTTGTGAAAATGGTTTAGACCAAGATTTTTGGTTGATCCAAGTAGTCTGTCAGAGATATTCTATCTGAACCCTACTGAATTATCTAGGCTGTTCCATTTTCATAGCTTGTCTTGTCTCAGGCACTAATATTCTTCTTTGTGCTTCTTCTCACACCCACCTACCACCCAACCAATGTTCTATTGTTCTTTTACTTGTACTTCTCTATTCCTCCCTTTACTGCATCAGTGAACAATGACAAAAAGGCATGATAGCACAACTTTCTGGTTACCCATCACTGACCTGATCCTTCTCCTCTTCCACTCTGCAGTCCTTTGTCTTCCCTCCCTTTACTTTGCAGGATCTTTCAGGATGCCCACACTCGATCAACTGCCATGTTGTGTAGTAAGACAAAAGTCACCCGAAGTAGCACCACATTTGCTAAACAAATGTTTCAAACATATATGTGTATACCTAAGTTACTCGGACTCTTCATTTTGGTGACGCACCCGTGTCGGATCCGTACCCGTGTGGGTGTGGGTGTGGGTGTGGGATCCGTACCCAATTTGGTCAACTGATTTTGGTCAATGATTTCTTTACTGAAAACAAAAGTAGGGGGGAATTGAAGGAAATAGAACACCTTGTATTATTGTATATAGAAATTTGTATGTCCTGATCGATATTTTTTCTCAAGTTTTCCACATATTATCTCATAATTTAGGTTTAATAACTCTACTTTAGATTATTGATTTTTTTAAGTCGAATCCCCATGCCCGTATCCATAACTGGATCCGTATCCGCGAACCTTAAAATATAGATCATGAAGGATCCGACCTCTAGATCCGCACCCGTATCCGACACTCGCACCCGAGTCCGAGTAACATAGGTGTATACATAGGGGAAAAGAGAGAGCGAACGGCATTTTCTGATGGTCATGCAGTGAATTGTTTACTGGACTGGCTAACAGGCAACTGGTGCTGGGAAGGATGGTGATAACAGTAAATTTTTCCTTCTCCATTTTGGTGTTCCCTGTCATTTTGCTCATCAACCATATCTCACCGAACTACCTCATATCTGTTAATATTATGCTTACTACTGTTCTTGTGTTTCAAGGTTACTAGTTGTGAGGGCATTATTAGTGTTTTACAATCATAACCATTCCTGAAAAGCGTTTTTTTTTTTTTTTGGCACCTTCCTTGCTGGTTGTGATATGTCAATTTATGTTTCACTCTGCCAGTTTATTTTGCCTTTCTTTATCTCAGTAAATCAACTGATAGTAAGGACTAATTATTTTCTTCTGCTTCTGTTTTCTCAGAGTGTAGGTTTCCAGCACTGTCCTTGCTTGGTTGCATCTGCTACATTTAAGCCAATAATACCGTTGGGTGGAGGCTACAATTTGTTCCTATAGTTGTAACAATGTCACTTATGTTAGCTTGTCCAGGAACCATGATTAGTGTAGCTCGCCCCCTGCAGTTTCAAAGGGAGGAAAATCTCTACTGGAGAGAGGTAGTCTGAATGGGACATTGTTCAATTAGGGTGCATGGCACATGTCTAAGCTGCAGGCATTTGAATAGAGATGAGAATTTTATTAATCTTCTTTCCAACAGTGGTTCTCCAAGATCAGTATGACCTGAACATTGGTTTAGGGTTTAGCGTCTAGTTTTTAGTCGCATTAGGGCGTATCATATCCAAGAAGCAGCTGGTAGCCATTTTCTTGTATATTGACTGCTCGATTGAGTTGTGAAGAACTGCATATCCTCTTTTAGGTGGCAATTGTATCAACCAGGAGCTACATTTGTGTGCGAGTAATGTGGTAATTAATGTCTCGCAATCCTCAGTGACTGTTTTCTCCTTCTCTTTTCTTATTATGCGTATTTTCATGAACAATTTATTTAGGGTTGGGGAGATTTACCTTGTTCTGTCTCTGGCAAAGGCTCAAGTTATCACTAGCCAGCTAAGGCAGCACAAAAGATTTTTGGTAACCATTGTCCTGGATTTCAGATGTTAGGTGTCATTTAAATTTATACCATCGCAATAACAGAACAGACAATTGATTGATTAAACTCTTGTGCAGAGTCGAGCTTAATAAAACATTAGATTTCCGAAGTCGACTGAAATGACTATGTAACTCTACGTAGAACAACATTTCTCATCTTTAATCAGATCTTGATCCCGAAGCAAACCACAAGCCATCAAGGAGGTAGCACTGCATATTCATAACTAACAATACCCATAACATGTTTAGTTTAGTTCAAAATGGCCTCAAAAATGGAAGGTAAACATATATCTCCATTGACAACCTAAAACCAACAAATACTAAAGCTTCAATCTACAATTAGAATCCTATCACATCCAATATATTTTACATGGGGGACAAAATGCTGAATAAACATAGGGCAATAAACTAGAGTTGTGTACTTGCCTTCTATGTAATAGGCAAAAGAATAGAGATTTACATGAACCTAACTACATCATCTCTAGTGTTTAAGCATCATCCGTGTGATTATCATTGTCATGGTCACCTTCATAATATTCATCGTCACGCTGGATATGCTTATCTTGGGTATGCTCTGAAAATCCAAGACACAGGGACAAGAGAAGAAAGCAAAATGAGTGTTAGATTACTGTAGATCCAAAATTTTAGAATGTTGTGTTCTAATAGTCATATTTGTACTTACGATCAACACGCTCATCTGGATTTTGCTCATCTTCATCAAACTCAGGAATATAAAAGTCGGGCGGTACCTACAATAAACTCCAGGCAAGTCATTATCTTTCCCTAGATTCCCTCAGGCATCCATCACAAACATGGCTATAAGCATTCAATGCACTTCTGACAGTTATTGCACATAACACATGCAGGTTGCTCCTATTTTATGCTTTGGAAAAGCAATCTCACAAGGATAGTGTGAATGATTGTAGAACCACGATACCAAGCTGAAACTGCTTTTTCCATGGTTGTATTTTCAATGATCAAAGTAAGTCGTCCAGAAGGCGATTACTTCAAGGAGAAAAATGTATCTCAAGTGCAGCCCTAAGGCAATCCAAACAGGAACTGATAATAAACAGAGTCATTAACTATCTTTTTAACTGCACAAGGCAAATTACAAATTCAAGTTGCTCAAGTACTTAAAACCACGTGACATGGCATGTAATTATGTGTAGATAACAGGTAATTGTGTGTCTTGAATAGTTGGAAACCTGAGACTCCAAAAGATGCAGTTGACTTACCTCTTGCATCTGTACACCCGGAGCATGCTGGATGCTACGAAGAGTTTCCATTACTTGCATTTTTATGGTGCCAATGTACGATTTACTATTCAAGTTCTCCTGTTCAATCAACAAAACAGGCATTTTGAGCAAGAGCACCATTCGAATTTGTCATCCTACTACTTTGAAAATAATTAATGAGACATGACACAACTGGATCGAGCGATCAGGTCATCTTGGCTAATACAACCACGGCGTGCCAAATCAACATAGTATTATAAATATCAACAGATTTAGAGGAAAAAGACTCCAAACCTGAGTAAGTAAGATGAAGACGTGTAGTCAAAGAAAAAGAAGCAACAAAAATAATTTCAACTTACTATGTGCCCACCAGGAAGCTTCAGTGAATAATCAGGAGCAAAATACTTGATGTAATCATTGTCTGGTATTTCTGCAAGTATCCAGAATTTAATTGCGTGAAATAAACTTGTCTAAAAAGTTAAACCACTAAGCTCACTTAACTAGCACCATCTAAGCTGATATTATAAACCATTAAGCTCATTTCGAATAAGCTGAATTCAGAGTCGTCTAAGTTGAAATCAATCTTAGAGCCTGTTTGGCCAAGCTACCAAAAACTGCTTATTTTGAAAACTACATTTTATTAAAAGTACTTTCAAAGTACTTTCCAAATAAGTACTTTTGAAGAATAAGCAGTTTGTGTTTGACCAACTCATTTGATAAGTGCTTTTCTAAACAGTTTGTGTTTGGATAATCTTTACAAAAAGTACTTTTGAATGTCAAATTACGAAAAAGTGCATTACTAAGATTCATAATGCAACTAATATTATTTAAATATATCAATGCTTTAATATTTTTTCAATAAAAGAGTTAATTTAATATTTTATTTTTATTTAGTTTAAATATAAAATACAAAAGAAAATACATAGTATGGTTTTAATCAATAGAAATAAGGTTAAACCAAAAGAGGGAAGCAGAAAATAAAATTTTATTTATATTTAAGAAATATATTGGTTAAAATAATTAAATATAGTATGGTAAATAAATATTTTTTGGTAAGGATATTTTCGTCTTAAAAAATTAATAAACTGCTTCTACTTCTGGGAAGAAGCAGAAATTTGTAGCTTCTCCAATAGCAGAAAAACTGCTTCTGCTTCTTCTCAAAAGTACTTTTTTCTTTTGGCCAAACACCTCAAAATTCTTTAAAAGCGCTTTTTTACTTTTAGCTTCTGAGAAGCTTGGCCAAACATGCTATTAAACAGCACAAGTCCAAAGCAAGGAGTCAAATTCTAAGAGCTCCAGAGTCCGTACAAACCTCGCAAGGTTATTATCTAGTGGTAACCTGACGCCTTTGACCAAATGTTTACGTGAAGTCGTGATTGATTGAAACTAATACAAGGTTTTCTAATTTGCATACATAAGATCAATTCAGTAAATGAAGACCAATCCTCCCTTTCTTTTTGTTTCCCTTGAACAATTGCCAAGGACTAAGCTTCCAAGTCGCTGATGAATCCACCAAAGATGCTAATTGACTAGTTTCAGAGGACGGTTTACTTGATATCCTTGTATTTACCAACTTAGAATTTCTCAATAACCCGAGAGAGAGAGAGAGAGAGAGAGAGACAGAGCGCAGTTGCGTACTACGAACGGAAGTGAATACACAAAACTGTAGCACCTAGGCAACTGGATAAGTGCCAAGTACCAATAAATCAGTCCTTCACAAAGTTGGGGTAAACAGTATGGCTAGTATTCAAATATGTGGGATGGAGTTCACAGTATACCAAATTAACCTTCGCAGTCAAATTTGCTACAGTCCACTATCTAGCTCAAACCTGGAATACAAAACCCTTCTCTAACCTCTGTGGTAACGCAATTCCATGCTCACAGCCAGTTAGAGCAGTAAACGTTTGGCTCAACTCGAGTCCAAATTATCCTACTACATTTCTTATGAATAAGTTGACTTTTAGGGCAAATTAAGAGTTCTGAGGTTTTCTAAAACCAGGAGTTCCCTAATCTCATGCTTATGCTTACAAGTTAACCTGACTAAAAGAACTTCTATTGAATATCGAACATAATGCAAGTGTAACAATAATACCTACTAACGATTTTTGCATTTGGATCCTGACTAAGCCATTGACAGTCACGAGAAATTACAGAAACATCATAAGGGGCAGAGTAAGTGCATCACAGAAAAAATAGAAAACTTGCTCATCATACCATTAGGAAGTTCTGTGTCCAAAAGAACTCCTGTTTCCAGAGCCCAACATCGGGCAACATTCTCTTTTGTGTATCCCCCACCTCCAGTTACCTGCAAAAGGTTCCACGCAGTCAAACAAATGAAGGTAACATGTTATGAACCAGAAATCGAATCAGATTTGAGAAACACCTACCAGCAGTGGGACATTAAATTTCTTCACAAACCTTACACATTCAGCATGCCCTGCAACAAGCATCCATTGATAGATATAGGTCAAAGATCACCAGATACAAACCAAAGCAATTAAACTCACCAAGAGCTGAATATTGAGAGATTGAACAACAACCCTGAAAGTGTTTAAAATAAGAATTTGAATTACAATTAGAATAGCACCATCAATGGAGAGGTTGAAGCAGCCCAGACGGTCACCAGCAAGTGAATCTGCCCCACATTGCAGAACAATCGCGCCAGGTTGATATGTTTCAACAACTTTTGCAATAATCTATGAAATGGCACATCGCAACCCAAACACTTTAAAGATAATCGGAACATAGTAAAACTAATATAGCAGAAACATTTCTTCATGAACTTACCGTTTTGAAGAGTCGAGTGAAGCTGCCGTCATCTATTCCATCCTTGAGAGGCACATTTATGGAATAGAATTTTCCATCTCTTTCCCCTATATCCTTCAGAATAAAACCACGGTAAGCACAACTAATGGTGTTCATAAGAGGGGTCTTCTCTACATGCAAGGGGTAGAATTTACACATCAAGATCAAACATAAAACTCAGGAACACCTGCAATACAAATGTCTTTCAGTTTTTCCCTAGGCAGGGAATAGCATTTAAAGAGCCAAAAATAATTCCAAGTTATCAGACTCTTGCCATAAGTGAAAAGGCAGTTCATGTCTGTTTCAAAAAGAATGACCTCTTTCTAAATTTGGAAAGAAATATTCACATTTTACTCATCCCTAGATGATTTGTAGCCACACCAATATCTATAACTTATTTTAGACCACAAGTTTCAAAAGTCTTCTCTCTTTATTAAACTCCGTGCAAAGTCAAATGTCTATAACTTATTTTAGACCACAAGTTTCAAAAGTCTTCTCTCTTTATTAAACTCCGTGCAAAGTCAAATGGGTTCATCTAAAGTGGAATGGAGGGAGTATTAGTTTAAGAATTTCACAATTACTGAAAATCTGCAGGTCAAACTTAAGTAAGCCAAAAATTCCATTTTTCCTAAACTTCCCTTCTTTAGCATTTCGTGATAGCACAAAGGGGAGGAACTCCAACTAAAAACCAGCGGACGACAAGGCATAACTTGAGCAATTTATAATGACTGGGAGTTTGGCGTGAACAATGACATTAAGTAGCTCGAGAATTTCTTCTAAGACTGTAAATAGTTTAATTAATGTGAAGGCAAAAGAACTTGAACGCAACATGTACACGGAGCTACATGCCTTGACACTTGACAGTTTCTCTGCTATCAACCCTTAGATTAGTTCTAACACTATCAATAATTGAATTTTCATTTCAAGAGGGCAACCATAATGTATCTAACACCCCCCCCCCCCCTCTTTTATTTGACCTAATTTCCTTTGGAATTATTCTCTTCTTCTTCTTTTTTTCATTTTAGTTTTTTGAACTCATTTCTCTAAATGGATGACTTCTCCAAAATTTGAATAGCTCTTTGAAATTCTTTACTTTGATAATCAGATTCTAATGACAAGTTACCTAATGTTTATGGCAACTGTTCCATTTGTCGCAGGAAAACGTTTAACGATAATAATAGAAATTGACCGACTTTATATTTTCGACTACCACAAAGTATCTCACCTTTTTCTTTTTAAGGAAAGCCAAGGTATCAAACTAACAGACACTAGTCACAATATGTTTTCATTTTGATATGACATTCTTTTTTATAATGCCTGAGCACTTCGACATCCACCAAGTATCTGCTACCTTCCATACCATTTCAAAAAAAAAAGTATCAACATATCTGCTGCCTTCCACCCATACAACTATCAAAGCTTAGACAAATGGAAATAATTCTCTAGTGTAAACATTGGTGCGATTCCAACCTTTGTACCCAAGGTTGTTATTCTAGTTCTTCAACTTGTAGGGCGCCCCATCGGGGCTTGATAACATCTGTTTAACTATTTCACTTTCGATGTTTCAAAGACTCCTCTCCACACTAGGTAATCTCTTTCGGAATAGAGTAAGAATTTTTTAGATAATAGAAATATCCGATCCAACTTGCACGCACCTCAACCAATCTACTATGTACCTTCTATCTCCCACTAGCATAGGTAGTGTGTATGGAGAGTAATCATACACACCTCTATAATAACTAAGCTTCTTAATCTCCATAATCGAAAATGATCGTAGAATATGGAATAAAGGGAGTAACAAATAGCACAAAAAGTCAATGAAATTCAAATGAACCCATGAAATTAGATCATGTTAGGCTGTCAAATTTTAAAAAAAAAACATCTAGAGGAGAAAAAGAAGAATGAACCGTGATTATGAAAGTACCTTCATATCACCAGTTCCAGGAAAGAACTTATCCCCATACTTGTGGAAACTAACAGTCATAACCCTGCAAATTGCAAAAGGCTCTAATATTAGAAAGTTAAGACTGCACCAACTCTTTAGACTGCAGTAAATTTTGGTAAGTATTATCTCCAGTAAAAGCACGTCACGAGAAAGAGTGCCCTTTCTACACCACAAAGACTTATATAAGCCTGTCCCTTAACAAGCTCCTAGCAAAGCATTAATATAGAAAGTTCAATGGTCAACATTTTGAGCAACTCCCACTCATTCCCTGAAGGCCAAATGGCTATTGTATTTGCATGATTTGTGTCCTGTAGATTCCCCTCATAACTTTTAGAACTTTGTTAGCTCCCTGGTATTAGCATAATCCTTTCTCCATAATGGGGCTAACTCTTTGGTTTTTCGTAAGCCTACATGTTGTACTGTTTGCATCTTCTAGATGCCATTTAATGAAACTTATTAGTTCATCAAAGAATAAAGAACATAATAGCAGCAGAAATAATACCAATTAAAAAATGTTCCAACTGTGCATTAAGTGAACAAATCAAATGGTTGGAGACCAGCCTTTCTAAAATTAAAGTATTCAACTGGTGCTTTATGTGGAAGCCTCGTACTCATATCTACTGAATAAATAAGCAATTTAATAAACAAGTGAAAGTGTGAAGCTTTAATTTATTTGTATGTATGACAGAAGGATAGGTCATATAAAGGTGAGTCTGAGATGCCCCTGAGAGGCCCGATCTACAATATGTATAAAAGGACCTCACAAAGAATTTCTTACTGACAAAGTCAGACGTCATTCAGCTTCTTGGAGTCTCAGCCTACACTCCATAGTGACTAACTTAAAGCTTCATATGAATATGATTTATCCTCAGGTTTGACATTAGTTCCAAACAACAAAGAAAGAAGAAACATCAAAAAAAAGAACTTGGAGAAAAATTACAGAAAATAGTTCATCAGTCAGTACTTATCAAGAAAAAGAACAGTAATGAAACCTGTCAGTGAAATAAAAGGCCTCTTCTACGCCGTCACCGTGATGCACATCAATATCAATGTAGAGCACCCGTGCATGATACTTTAAAAGCTCCAAAATCCCCAGAACTAGGTCATTGATGTAGCAAAATCCTGAAGCTTCACATTTCTTGGCATGATGCAATCCACCAGCCCAATTTATAGCTATGTCACAGAGCTGATTATTCAATCTACGCGCAGCATCTGCTAGTAAATCTTTGTTAGTGGGGGAATCTGAGACTTCAATGGATACACCACATAAGCAAGGCCGAGCTTACCTATTGTTCCACCAGCATATATTTGACAAAACTCGAATAAGTTGTCAAATACAGGGCAATCTTCTCCAAGATTATCTGACAAGTGATCAAATAAACAACAGCTCAACATCATAGTGGCTAATAAGACATGATGCCAAAAAGCACTGTAGTCTCTACAGGAGATAATGATATCACAACTAGCTTCAATTTTGATGTTATAGTGAGCTATAGACCAATTCACCATGCTAGAAAAGGATGGAAAATGACTACGGACTCAACCAAGAAATAGACAAAAATATATGGAGTCAACCAAGGTGAACTACGGAGAAATACTCCAGAAAGCAAGGGTTTTATAGTAAGTAAAGGTAACACATTGTTTTTTTGATAAGGCAAAATCTCATCATGGAATAAAAGGACTCTTGAATTGTAGGACTTAGATATATGCCTGGCAAGTTTAAATAGTATATAATGAATGACGCTAAAGTGAAATTAGATGGGATTAGTGTTGGCAACGGATCAAATTTTCTATGGGAACGTTCAAAATGGGTTTCAAAAAAGGTATAACCTGACTAACTCATATTTACTACGGGGTTTTCCCACAGAAATACTGTTACAAGTGAATCATGGAAGAGAATACAGGTATACAAGACTGGCCATGGAAGAAAATTTGGAACACCAAAGCCCCATATAATGTATGGTTCTCATTGGTAGTCACTTATGAAGCATGTCTCGCTATGGATGGCCTACAAAGAAGAGGCATATCTGATATCAACATATGCAACAGCTGCTACCTATGTGAAAAAAGAGAACAGATACCCTGTTACAGCTCTGCAATGGGCCTTATGCCTACGACAACCAGAATATTGGTTGCTAGCTGGAATATAAGAGTACTGGGCAAGGGGCAGAGAGAAATGTAGAATTCACTCCAGCATGGCTATGGATGAATACGTGGAAGGAACGAAACCAGAGATGGAACAGAGGCAAGGCTGACCATGATTAGGATGAAATCAAAATACATATTTTGTTGGCTGCTTGGTGTAAAGAAGAATACATAATGAAGTTGACAAGCTGATAAAATTAATTGAGTAGCAGGGACTACTTTCGTGGTTTCATTGTTTTGTTTTTGACAAGGAAAAGATATTCAGTGCTGCAATCAATTAAACTTGTTTGCTGATTAGAAAATGAAAATATAAAAGCAAACAAGAGTGGGATGGAGGACGTTGTTGTATATGCTCACTTCCAAACCCCCCCCCCCCCCCCCCAAAAAAAAAAAAAAAAAAAAACTAAACTCCTTTTCAGTCTCTTGGATTCATGAAAACTTAGCAGAAAATTGGGCAAATGTAAGAACTTCTCACACTAGAGAACCTAACTGTATGAATATTGCATTGAGACAGATCTAAGTGGAAAACAAGTCTTGCCCGCCACACAGAACTTGTGATAATTCTTGAAGACTTTGTGCCACTATTTATGCTAAAGTCTTGACGATCCGTCCAGACTTGTGGCAAGGCAAGTCTTGCCTATCCCCTGGAACTTGTGACAATCCGTCAGGACTTGCGACCAAGTTTTGTCAGTCATGCTGGTTTTGACCCATCAACTATTTTTTCAAACTTTATTGGAAATAGGTTCAAAACTTAAACGGTGTCACTGAATCAACCTATACATGCAAATCACTCAAACTAAAGTCCATCTCCGCATTCTATGATTCTCTCTCTGAATAGACATGTGACATCTAAAATCAAAAGATAAAGGGAGGTCACATAATGTATATTTGTATACGGATAATGAGGATTCAACTAGCTTGGGATTAAGGTTTAGTTGGAGAAATCTTTGAGGGTCAGTGGCTCACAGTTTGAAACTCAGTAAATAATGAGCATGTTCTCTATCCTACTCCACTTAAATACCACGTGTTTGTCTCTGGCGAGCTTCGAACTAGTGACGTACGCTTAACCAGCACATCTCAAACTGAACTCTACCACTAAACGTAAGCCCTGGGGGCATAGTTGCTATTGTTATTGGGCTTGTTTCAGCTAAAAATTTAGTACAAGTGCAGCAAGAATCCACTGAGGTCAGAGATAAAAGTTTTAATGGACAGGAAATGAAGAAAAAACACAAAGTTGGACACTTACATTTTGCCATTTCACTAGGGAACACATGTTGTGTATCTGGTGTTATTCGGTTCAGAAACTCAACATAATCAGCTGAATGAAACTGGGCTAGCTCCACTGGATATGCTTTATGAGGCCTCTACAATGTGCAATCATAAAAGGTAGATCAAACAAAAAAGAAAAGCAAAAAACTCCACAAACACAAAAATAAGGAAATAAATACGAACATCTTGTTTGCATCATCAGTGTAAATACATTATCAGGTCACTTATAAAAAGTGATTTTTATAATCTGGAAAACAAGCCTAGTTACCTAGTACAAGAGGTAAAGAGTAAAGATGGGGAAAAGAGCTCACATAAACTTCCATCTTGTTGTGAAGACCATAGGCAAGAACCAAATGATGAGTCATACACAACCTGTGTGGCTTCATTGGATGATTCGGCCCAAAATATACGCTTCCTACATCGCCTGTTACAAAAAACAATAATAAAGGAACGAGTGTGTGTGAAGTGGAATTGAAGAAGACAAAAGGTCTTACCGTCGTAGAAATACGCGATTTTGTCCTTAGACCGCATTGTAGAACGAGTCGCCGCCGGCGGGACAGCTTTTCCGGCTTACTGGCAAACCAATTTTGTGGGTTTTGTATGTTAGAGGGGTTCAAATGACCTGTTTTGAACAAGTTTAGGTGTCGGCATGAAATTATGTGTAGATTGGGGCCGGCAACATAAATTGGTACAACTACGCATATTAATTCCACTATTCTATTAATACTAAATCTCTCCAAATTAGAGCTTCTTTGCCAAAGCTTAGACTATTATTTTTAAATACTTTTGGAGAGTAACAATTTTTGTTTGGTCGCTACATTTGAAAAGCAATTTTATTAAAAATTGAGTAGCAATTTGTGTTTGGTCAAACTTTTTAAGAAATAATTTTGAGTATTAAATACGAGTAAGGACATCGAGTAAAAGAATAGGCACTATTTATAGCTTATAATCATTCGGTAAAACAAAGAAGGCTAATCCAATTTATAATTTTTTTTATACGCATATTTTTGTACTACACTCTTCCCGAAGAACATTTGACTTGTGGATTGTTTGGCTGATTGAGGAACGTTGATCAATACGTGAAACCTTTGGTTCAAGCTTGAGTGATCAAAACCCCCACCACTAAACGAGTGTACCCGAGTGGCATTCAAGTGAGGTGTGTGTGAGAGGTTATTTCACTAACCGTTTGCTTTTTTTTATGTACATAGCCGAGGAAGGGTCTAAGAATGTTGAGAGTGCTTTGGCTACTCTATTAGCCGAGGTAAAGAACATAAGCTTAAGGCTTGAAACTCTTGAATGGGAAAGGACCCTGAGCGTCCAAAGGGAAGCCGATGAAGGCAGAAGTCAAGGCTCAACTATGAGGTTCGAATAATTTGCCGAGTTGGTTAAACAACAAATGCTGAGAGATGAAGCCCTTCGACAAGAAGGCATGTTGGGCAATCCCAACCATTGGGCATTCCCCAGTAAGTGGGCATTCCCCACAACTTGGGAAATCCCCAAGGAAATATTCCACTTCCTAGACCCCGTAGAAATGTTGCACCTCTTGAGCGTGATGATGCAGCTTAAGAAGGGGAGGAACCCGAGCTTGATGATGATTATGTTGATGACTTTGATGCTCCCTATCCGAATAGGAGGGCAATGAATGGAGGCCGGGGAATGAATAAGGGAAGAGGTCAAGGTCGAGGACCTCAAGGAGTTTATGTTGGAAGGAATTTGAGAAGGGAATATGATGACTATGATGACTACTTTGGGGCCAACCGGAGCCTAACCGAGGGGGTCGTGATAACTACAATCTCAATAGTGTGAAGATCCCTATTCCTACCTTCAATGGGACTAGTGATCCCAGAAAGTTTCTTGAGTGGAAGGTGCAAATGGAAAGAGTGTTTGACACGAATGACATGACCGAAGAGAAGAAGGCCACATATGTCATTTCTACTTTTGAGTCCTATGCTTCTGCTTGGTGGGATCCGATCAAAAGATCAAGAAGAAGAGTTGGTTTGCCCGTGAATGCTACTTGGGATAAATTGAAGGGTGTAATGAATGACAAGTATGTGACTCCTAAATATCGCCAAGAACAACTCAAAAGACATTATGAGTTGAAACAAGGTTTCAAAACGGTTGATGAGTACTTCTATGAATTTGAGAGAAACCGAATGGTCCTTGACATGGATACAGAAGTTGAGGTCCAAGCCATTATTCGATTCAAGAATGGCTTAAACTGAGAGATTGCTTCTCAATGAGGTTGCATAACTATCTTTCTCTTGGAGACCTTCATGAAGCCGCGGTTGATGTTGAGAAGTGGATCAATGAAGACAAGAATCCTCGCTATAAAAGTTCTACTTCTACTCCCGTAAGTCGACCTAAGGAATGGAAGAGTCCAAACACAGGTGGTGCTAGTGGAAGTCAACATGTGAAGAAGACTTATGAGAAGCCAACACCAAGGAGTGACTTCAAAGATTCGGGAGGTAACTCTAAAACTCAATTGAATATACTCCTAGGGCTTCTACATTACAATGCCACAAGTGTAAAGAGTATGGTCACCTTGGTAGAGATTGCCTACCCGAAAGTAATGATTGTTCTCAATGATGGGTTGGTGCATGAGCAAGAGAGTGAGCTCGAAAATGAGGGAGTTGAGGAGGATGAACTAGTTGCTTGTGAAGAGGCTACAACGGAAGGTGATGATCCGAACATATTTCTTGTGGTTAGGAGGAGTTTCAGTGCTATACTCATAGAGGAGGATGTGAATGTGCAAAGAGAGAATTTTTTTCATGCTAGATGTCGTGTAATGGGGCAATTGTGCTCGATGATCATTGATTCGGGTAATTGTACTAATGTGGTGAACCAATCTTTGGTTTCACAATTGAAATTGCCTACTCTTAAATACCCAAATCCCTACCGTTTGCAATAGTTGAGTGTCGGGATTTGAAGGTGATGAAGCAAGTCTTGATCAAGTTCAAGATTGATAACAATCAAGATGAGCACATGTTTGATGTGGTGCCAATGCAAGCTTGCCATCTCTTGTTTGGTATGCCTTGACAATATGATAGATGTGTGGTACATGATGGCCGAGCAAACACTTACACGGTTAAGCATGAGGGCAAGAAGTATTTGCTCACTCCCTTGACGCTGATAAGGGGAAAACTACGGAAACGATAAAGCAAAGATAAAGCGAGACGCGACAAGAACAACTGACGAGGTAGCACTAAGGAACGATGTCTTGATACACCCTTGTTCGAGTCAAGTAGAACCTACCCTACGCAACTATCCTTAAGAGACACCCGGCCCTTGCAAACAAAATGATCAAGGAGGATTGAAGATCAAGTTGGATTCTTCCAATTGATTCAAGCCAAAATGTTACAAGTGTCTTGAAAGAAATTCTCATCAATGTTTAATATTCAAGGTGGGTTAAAATGACATAAATGAGCTAGAAGAGTATTTATAGCTCTCAATACAATGTTATGGAATGTCTAAAATGCCCTCAGCTATGTTGAAACAATTAGAACACTTAGGGTCAATTTAGGTAGTTCACAGCAAAAGTTGGAGTCTTCAGCGTGTTGGGCGCTCTGCCTGGAATGGGGCGCTCTGCCTGGTGGAGTGACTGACCAAGGCAGTGTATTGCCTGGGGGCTCCTCCCAATGGTCAGGCGCTCCGCCTGAGGTGCCTTGCATTTGGGCGCTCCGCCTGGGCGCCTCTCTGCTCAGGAGCTAGGCGCTCCTCCTGGGTCTAGGCACTCCGCCTGGCCCTGAAGCGTAGGGTTGCCTCCTTCGATTGAACTCCAATGCACGATCTTAGAATCACCTCCCGAACTTGTATCATCAACGCCCTTCCGAATCAAGTACAACTAGCATCATGAAGTGCTTTGGCTTGGCTTCTAGTAAAGGGCCTTGTGTTGGTTTTCCCCTTATCATCCTCCCCTTCTTGAGAAGATTTCGTCCTTGAAAGTAAGGCGTCATCCTCCACGGCATCAACACCTACATCAAGAGGAGCCAAGTCACTAACATTGAAAGTATTTGACACATTGTACTCACTGGGTAGATCAATCACATAGGCATTGTTGTTGATCTTAGAAAGCACTTGGAAGGGTCCATCTCCTCGAGGTGCCAAATCTCTTTTCTAAGGTTTGGAAACCGCTCTTTGCAGAAGTGCACCCGCACCCAATTTTCTTTCTTGAGTTCCAACTTTTTCCTTCCCTTGTTCTTCTTGAGGGTCACCTTTGCATAGGCTTCCTCCAAGCTCTTTCTTGCCTTGGTGTGGATCTCGAGCATTGATTTAGCTCGACTTTTACCTTCAAAATAAGCAACCATATCCTTGGGCAAAGAGGTTAGATCAAGTGGAATCAAAAGATTAAAACCATAAAGACACTCAAACTGAGTCATGCCAATCATGCTATGCAATGTACGGTTATATGCAAACTCCATAAGAGGTAGCTTCTCAACCCACGTCCCGGCCTTACCTCGGGTCATAGCTCTAAGTAGAGCACCCAAAGTTCGTTTCACCACCTCGGATTCGTTTGAGGGTGGTGGGACGTAGAGAACAACAACTTGGTGCCAAGAGCATCCCAAAGACTTTTCCAAAAATAACTAAGGAACTTAGAGTCCCTATCACTCACAATGGTTTGAGACACACCATGCAACTTTAACACATTATCAATGAACAAAGAAGCTACATGTTGTGTATCATGACTCTTCCTACAAGGGATGAAGTGAGCCATTTTGGAGAACCTATCCACGACAACATAAATGCTATCATGTCCCCCCTTAGACCGTGGCAAACCCGTAATAAAATCCATAAAAATATCCATCCACGAACTAGTAGGAATATGGAGGGGAGTACACAAACTATGGGGGTTGGACTTGGATTTAGCATGCTTGCAATCTAAGCAATTTTTGCAAAGTCGGTCAACTTGCAACTCCATTTTTGGCCAATGGAATTGCTCCTTGAGAATTGCAAAGGTTTTGTTCCTCCCAAAGTGACCCATCAAGCCCCCACTATGTGCTTCACGAACAAGAATTTCTCTCCAGGAGGACTCGGGCACACAAACTCTACCACTTTTAAAAATGTAACCATCAACCCATTGGTATTTCTCAACTCTTTCTCCCCTTTCAAGAGCTTCGTGAATACTATTTAGCTTAGGGTCTTGAGCATACATCGACTTGATACTCTTAACACCCATGAGCTTGGAAGCTATAGTGGAGGCAAGAGCAAACTTCCGAGAAAGTGCATCGGCCACAACATTGTCTTTTCCCTTTCTTGTAATGAATCACATAGGAAAAAGACTCAATGAACTCTATCCATTTGGCATGTCTATTGTTCAACTTCGCATGCCTCTAAGATGCTTGAGTAACTCATGATCACTCTTTATCACAAATTCCCTAGGCCATAGATAGTGTTGCCAATGAGCTAGAGCTCTCACAAGGGCATGCAACTCCTTGTCATACGTGGAGTAATTCAAGGTTGCACCCTTAAACTTTTCACTAAAGTAGGCAACGGGTTTCCCTTCTTGCATGAGAAAACCCCCAATACCCACCCCCGAGGCATCACATTCAACCTCAAATGCCTTTCCGAAGTCGAGCAATTATAACAAAGGGCGGTACTCAACCTATTTTTTAACTCTTGGAAAGCCTTCTCTTGAGGCTCTCCCCACACAAAGGTCTTGTCTTTCTTCACCAACTCGGTGAGTGGTGCGACAATAGTACTATAAGTTCCTCACAGAGTGCCTATAGAAACTAGCAAGGCCATGGAAACTCCTAACATGATAAACGGTAGTAGGAGTTGGTCAATCTCTAATAGATTCGACTTTAGACTTATCGACCTCTACGCCATTGGCACTAACAACAAAGCCAAGAAAGACTGCCTTTTCAACACAAAAGGCACACTTTTTTAAAATTGGCATAGAGCTTTTCGGCTCTTAGCACTTCAAGAACTTGACTCAAGTGGCCCACATGGTCATCTATTGATTTGCTATATATCAAGATATCATCAAAATAGACGACCACAAACTTGTTGATAAACGGCAAAACATGGTTCATTAACCGCATGAAAGTACTAGGTGCGTTGGAGAGGCCAAAAGGCATCACCAACCATTCATAAAGACCAAACTTGGTCTTGAATTCGGTTTTCCACTCATCACCCGATTTCATCCGGATTTGGTGGTAGCCGGACCTAAAATCTATCTTGGTAAATACACTTGAACCACTCAATTCATCAAGCATGTCATCAAGTCTAGAAACGGGATGACGATACTTTACCGTTATCTTGTTGACCGCACGACAATCAACACACATCCTCCATGTTCCACCCTCCTTTGGCACAAGAATGACCAGTACGGTACACAGACTCAAGCTTTTACGAACCAAGCCTTTGTTGAGCAACTCATCCACTTGCTTTTGCCACTTCTTTGTATCCTCGGATTGCTCCTATAGGCCGGCTTGTTTGGGATTTGGGACCCCGGGACAAAATCAATTTGGTGTTTCAATTCCCCTCAAAGGAGGAAGTCCACTTGGCATATCTTCCGGGAATATGTCCTCAAAAACCTTCAAAACATTCTCAATAACACTAGGCAAAGGGTTAGGGTTAGCAAAATAATCACAATCGAAATTTAGAACCATACCTTTGTACACTAGGCAAATGAGCATTTTGGTGTCATCATTTCATCTCAAGTACTCACCCATTTGCATCATGGGACAAATGCTAGCGGTGATAGAAGATGGAGTGGTACGGCTGAATTAGTCACCGTGGGGGACTTGGCTTTAGCCGCTTCTCTCAACTCCCGCATACGCCTATAGTCATCACTCACTTACTTTGGCGTCAAAAGTTTGAGCACATATTTCTTGCCCTCATGTTTAGCCGTGTAAGTGTTGGCTCGGCCATCATGTACTACACTCCTATCGTATTGCCAAGGCCTACCATACCAGAGGTGCCAAGCTTGCATTGACACTACATCAAACATAAGCTCGTCTTAATAATTCTCAATCTTGAATTTTATCAAGACTTGTTTCACCACCTTCAACTCCCCACATTCTCTCAACCATTATAACCGGTAGGGGTTTGGGTGTTTAAGGGTAGGCAATTTCAATTGTGAGACCAAAGTTTGGCTCACCACATTAGCGCAACTACCCGAATCTATGATCATGGAGCATATTTGTCCCTTCACCCTACACCTAGCATGGAACAAGTTCTCACTTTATACATCTACCTCCTCCTCACTCATCATGGCACTCAAACTACGACGTACCACTAAGAACATGCTAGGTTCATCACCCTCCGCCACATCCTATTCTCCCTCAACTACCTCACCATCCGCAACGACCTCTCCCTCGGGCTCACTTTCCTCCTCATACACCATTCCATCATCCATGATTATCATTATTTTTTGGGTGGGACAATCTTTGGAAAAGTGGCCATAACCTTTACACTTGTAACATTAAAAAGAAGAAGGAGAAGGAGTATTTAATTGAGTTTTAGAGTTACCTCCCACTTCTTTGAAGTCGCTTCTTGGAGTCCTTCTCAAAAGGCTTCTTGACATCACGACTTTTACTAGCACCACTTGTGTTTGGGCTTTTTCATTCTTTGGGTCGAGTCATTGGAGTAGAAGTAGTACTCTTACAGCGATGAGCTTTCTCTTTCTTGAGCCACTTTTCGGCTTCAACCGCGGCGTCACAAACATCTTTAAGAGAATGAAAGATGTGTAGCCTCAATTAAGAAGCGATCTCCCGACTCAAATCATTCTTGAATTGGATGATAGCTTGCTCCTCATCTTCCATTTCCATGTCAAGGGCCATTCGATTATTTTCAAATTTGTTGAAATACTCATCAACGAATTTGAAGCCTTGTTTCAACTCATATATCCTCTTGAGTTTTCTTGCCGGTACTTGGGTGTCACATATTTGGTACTCATTATTTCTTTCAATTCCTCCCAAGTAATGTTCATTTGCATCCCAACTCGTCTTCTTGAACTCTTGACGGATTCTCACCATGTGGAAGCATATGACTCAAATGAAGCAATGGCATAAGTGGTTTTCTTCTCCTCGGACATGTCATTTGTGTCAAATACCCGCTCCAATTGAACTTTCCACTCAAGAAATTTCTCCGGATCACTAGTCCATTTGAAAGGTGGGATAGTGATCTTTACACTATTCAAGTTGTTCTCACGACCTCCACGGTTTGGCTTCGGTTGGCCCGCATAGTAGTCATCAACATCCTCATACTCTCGCCTTAAGTTCCTTCCCACAAAAACCCTTGGAGGTCCTCGACCTCGCCTTCGACCTCCATCCATTCCCCAGCCTCCATTCATTGCCCTCCTATTTGGATAGGGAGCATCAAAATCATCATAATGTTCACCAAGTCTGGGGCCCTCCCTTTCTTGAGAGTCAACAACTTGCTCAAGGGGTGCTATGTTTCTCCAGGGCCTCATGAGTGGAACTTCACTTTGGGGATTGCCCAAGAGTTAGGGATTGCCCAACAATCTCTCACGAATAAGAGCTTCTTCTTTCAACCTTTGTTGTTGAGCTAGCTCGGCAATTCGCTCCGGTCTCACGGTTGAACCATCACTTGTGCCTTCTCCGGCATCTTTGTGGACACTCGGGGTCTTTTCTCTTTCAAAAACCTCTATTTTGAGATTTAGAGCCTTCATCTCGGCCAATAGGTTAGCCAAGACGTCGGTTGGAACCTCAATGATATCCTTTACCTTCTCTTTTGCCATGTACCTACAAACAATCAAAAACAAGAAAAGAGATTAGAGTAAAAGTCCTCACACACTCCCTCACTTTTGATTGTCGCTCGGGTTCACTCAAGTTGTGGAAGGTTCACACAAGCTTGAGCTCAATGGCCTCCTCGTAGTTGATCAACTTCCTCGATAACCAAACCAATTCACAAGAACCAAATACTCTTTGGGAAGAGTAGAGTTGATAGGACTCGATGAACGCTAGGCTATTTAGTGCGTACTTGAAGCAAAAATTAAACTACGAGGCTTCTTTGAGGTGTACTCTTCCCTAGGCATGAGTACCTTAATCGCTCAATGAACTAGTACTAATTGAGTATGAGTGTTACTCTAAAAGTACTAGCCGGAAGCAACGGAAACCAAACAAACACGAAAGCCTAAGAAAAATAACTACCTGAACCCGTTCCAGGCCTGAGCGGTCCACCTGGATTTTGTCAAAATTTGGGCAGAAAACAAGCTGGCTGGAGCGCCTAGGGCTTGGGCGGTCGGCCGGGCCTGCGATTCAGCTTTGCCAAAACTCGATTTTGGCAATTTTCAAGCAAATTTTCCAATGATTTCAAGGTGTTTTTCGATTTAAATGATACCCAATGTTGTATTATGCTATTACAAACAAACCCTAATAATTTTAAACAACAACCAACCAACAACAATCTTGATTCAAGATTTTGAGCAAATTTTCAAGGGTTTTCAAAAAATTTGAGATTCAAAAATTTCGATTCTCAAAACACAACACCAAATGATGTAATGGGGGTATCAAAACAACGGTTTAACTTCATAGAACATTCCCAGATGACAAACACCAACAAAATCGTCACAACAAGCAAGATCTAGCAATTTTTTTTTTGCAATTTTCTAGTTTTTGAATTTTTTAGTTTTTCTTCAAATGTTCAAGAACAAGAATATCAATAACAACTAAGACAAGATAAAAACATGTCGAACAAGGAATTAGGGTTTTTAGAAATAACACCCGATCTGTGCTCTGATACCAACTGATAAGGGGAAAACTACGGAAGCGATAAAGTAAAGATAAAGCGAGACGCGACAAGAACAACTTACGAGGTAGCACCAACGAATGATGTCTTGATACACCCTCGTTCGAGTCAAGTAGAACCTATGCTACGCAGCTATCCTCAAGAGACACCCGGTCCTTGCAAATAGAATGATCGAGGAGGATTGAAGATCAACTTGGATTCTTCCAATTGATTCAAGCCAAAATATTACAAGTGTTTTGAGAAATATTCTCATCAATGTTTAATATTCAAGGTGGGTTAAAATGATATAAATGAGCTAGAAGAGTATTTATATCTCTCAATACAATGTTATGGAATGTCTATGTTGAACACATTAGAATACTTAGGGTCAATTTAGGTAGTTCACAACAAAAGTTGGAGGCTTCAACGTATTGGGCGCTCCGCCTGAGGTGCCTTGCATATGGGTGCTCCACCTGGGTGCCTTGCATATGGGTGCTCCGCCTGGGTGCTGGGTGCCTCTCTGCTCAGGAGCTAGGTGCTCCTCCTGGGTCCAGGCGCTCTGCCGGGCCCTGAAGCGTAGGGTTCCCTCATTCGATTGAACTCCAATGCACGATCTTCGAATCACCTCCCGAGCTTGTATCATCAATTCCCTTCCAAATCAAGTACAAGTGAGCATCATGAAGTGCTTTGGCTTGGCTTCTAGTAAAGGGCCTTGTGTTGGTTTGCCCCTTATCAGACGCCCAAGCAAGTAAGTGATGACTATAGGGGCATGAGGGATTTGAAAGAAACGGCTAAGGCTAAGACCCTCGTGGAGACTAGACCTATAGCCGAGAGCCTAGTAGTGGCTCCACCATCTTCTACCGCTGGTATTTGTTCCATGATGCAACTTGGCGAGTTCTTGAGAGTAAATGATGGCACCAAATTGCTCATTTGCCTAGTGCACAAAGATATGGTTTTAACTTCCGAATGTGATTATTCTTATAACCCTAACCCTTTGCCTAGTGCTATTGAGAATGTTTTGAAGGTTTTTGAGGACATATTCCCGGATGATATGCTTAGTGGTTTACCTTCTTTGAGGATGATTGAGCACCAAATTGACTTTGTCCCGGGATCCCAAATTCCAAACAAGCCGACCTATAGGAGCAATCCTGAAGATACAAAGGAGTTGCAAAGGTAAGTGGATTAATTGTTCAACAAAGGCTTGGTTCGTGAAAACTTGAGTCCATGTGCCGTGCCTGTGATCCTTATTCCAAAGAAAGATGGCACATGGAGGATGTGTGTTGATTGTCGTGCGGTCAACAAGATAACGATAAAGTATCGTCATCCCATACCTAGACTTTATGACATGCTTGATGAGTTAAGTGGTTCTAGTGTCTTTTTTAAGATAGACCTTAGGTCCAGTTACCACCAAATTCGAATGAAATCGGGTGATGAGTAGAAGACTGCATTCAAGACAAAGTTTGGTCTCTATGAATGGTTGGTTATGCTTTTTGGCTTATCCAATGAACCTAGTACTTTCATGAGGCTAATGAACCATGATTTGAAACTGTTTATCAACAAATTTATGGTTGTCTATTTTGATGATATCTTGATTTACAGTAAGTCAATAGATGATCGTGTTAGCCACTTGAGGCAAGTACTTGAAGCGCTAAGAGCCGAAAAGCTCTATGCCAATTATAAAAAGTGTGTTCTTTGTATTGAGAAGGTTGTGTTTTTGGGATTTGTTGTTAGTGCCCAAGGTGTGGAAGTTGATGAGTCCAAAGTAAAAGCAATTAGAGATTGGCCTACTCCCACTACTGTATCTCAAGTTAGGAGATTTCATGGCCTTGCTAGTTTCTATAGGCGCTTTGTGAAGGACTTTAGCTCTATTGCTGCACCACTCACCGAGTTGGTAAAGAAGGACAAGCCTTTTGTGTAGGGAGAGCCTCAAGAGAAGGCCTTCCAAGAATTGAAAAGTAGGTTGAGTATCGCCCCTTTATTGCAACTACCCGACTTTGGAAAGGTATTTGAGATTGAATGTGGTTCCTCGGGGGGTGGGAATTGGAGATGTTCTTATGCAATATAAGAAACCCATTGCCTACTTTAGTGAGAAGTTGAAGGACGCAACCTTGAATTACTCTATGTATGAAAAGGAATTGTATGCCCTAGTTAGAGCTCTAGCTCATTGGCAACATTATCTTTGGCCTAGGAAATTTGTGATTAAGAGTGATCATGAGTTACTCAAATATCTTAGGGGCCAAGAAAAGTTTAACAAGAGGCATGCCAAATGGGTAAAGTTCATTGAGAGTTTCCCTTATGTGATTCAATATAAGAGGGGGACCAAAAATATTGTGGCCGATGCACTTTCTAGGAAGTTTGTTCTAACCACTACTCTTGCCTTCAAGCTCCTGGGTTTTGAGAGCATCAAGTTGATGTATGCTCATGACTCAAAGCTAAATAGCATTCATGAAGCTCTTGTGAAGGGAGAAAGAGTTGAGAAGTACCAACGGGTAGATGGCTATATCTTTAAGAATGGTAGAGTTTGTGTGCCCGAGTCCTTATGGAGAGAATTGTTTGTTCGTGAAGCATATAGTGGGGGCTTGATAGATCACTTTGGGAGAGACAAGATCTTGGCCATTCTCATGGAGCAATTCCATTGGCCTAAGATGGGATTGCAAGTTGAGAGACTTTGCACTGCTTGCCTTGATTGCAAGTATTCTAAGTCCATGTCGAGCTCTCATGGTTTGTATACTCCCCTCCCCGTACCTACTAGCCCGTAGATAGATATTTCTATGAATTTTGTTATCAGATTACCACGGTCTAGGGGGGACATGATAGCATTTATGTTGTCATGGATAGGTTTTCCAAGATGGCTCACTCCATTCCATACAAAAAAGTGTGATAATGCACAATATGTTGCTTCTTTGTTCATTGATCATGTGATAAAGTCGCATGGTGTGCCTCAAACCATTGTGAGTGATAGGGACTCTAAGTTCCTTAACCAATTTTGGAGGAGTTTGTGGGGTGCTCTTGGCACCAAGTTGTTGTTCTCTACGTCCCACCACCCTCAAACGGATGGGCAAACCGAGGTAGTAAACCGAACTTTGGGTGCTCTCCTTTGAGCTATGATCCGAGGTAAGGCCGGGGATTGGGTTGAGAAATTACCTCTTATGGAGTTTGCATATAACCGTACTTTGCATATAATGATTGGTATGACTCCGTTTGAGTGTGTTTATGGTTTTAATCCTTTGATTCCACATGATCTAACCCCTTTGCCCAAGGAAGTGGTTGTTAATTTTGAAGGTAAGAGCCAAGATAAAGCTATGCTTGAGATCCATGCCAAAGCAAGGAAGAACTTGGAGGAAGCCTACTCAAAGGCGGTCTTAAAGAATAAAGGGAAGGACGAAATTGGAGCTCAAGAAAGGAGATTGGGTGTGGATGCATTTCCACAAAGAGAGGTTTCCAAACCATAGGAAAGGGAAGTTGGCACCCCGAGGAGATGGACCATTCCAAGTGCTATCCAAGATCAACAACAATGCATATGTGATTGATTTACCCGGTGAGTATAATGTCTAGAGTACTTTCAATATTTCTAACTCGACTCCTTTTAATGTAGGTGATAATGATGCAGTGGAGGATGACGCCTTGATTTCAAGGACGAAATCTTCTCAAGAAGAGGAGGATGATGCCGGCCAAACTACCACGAGAACGTTCACCTGGAGTCAAGACAAAGAGGTCCAAGACGCTTACCTATACTTGGTTTAGAGGGGGCTTGAAGATGGGAGCTTGGGAAACAATTTGAAGAAGTATCAAGTGCTAACAGCCCTAGGCGCTCCGCCCAAGGAGCTCACTGCCTGAGCAAATGGGCGCTCCGCCCAAGGCAGGCGCACCGCCCAAGTGACTCACTGCCAAGGACTTCAGGCGCTCTGCCTCCCTATGCTTCCATCCGAGATTTAGGCCTATTTATTTACTAAGTTGACCCTGCGTCGTCTTATCTATTTAACCCAACTTGTGGGGGGGGGGGGGGGGGTACTTTAGACATTGTCTTAACATGAGGAAAACTCTATAAATACCTCATTAGCTACTCTAGTTCATTTAGATTACTTTGAATATTGATGAAAACACTTGAGATCGCTCTCACTTTTATAAAAACCCTTTTAAGGCTTGAATCATTTGATGGATCCAATTGAACTTCATTCCTTACCCGATCAAATCTTTTGCTAGACCCAGGTATGTCTTGAGGATAGTTTGCATAGTCTAGGTGTTTCTTGACAACAAACCGAGGGTGTTACGAGACAAGTTCCTCGTAGATACTTTGGTGGTAGTTCGAGATACGTCTTACTTGTATCTCGTTCTTGTTTATTTTATCGCTTCTGTGTTTTTTCCTGCATCAGGTGTCGGTTCGATTTTCTCTTTGTTAACACCAAACCAAACCTTATATGTTGATTTATTTTTTGCAACACCATACCAAATCAAACCAAACCATTAGTCGGTTTTTCTTGGTTCGGTTCGGTTCGACAGTTCAAATTGTACACCCCTGATTTTTTGTGTAAGTTAAGATACATCAAGATACGAGGTGGTTGGTTCTGGTGTATATCTACACGAAGGAAGAAAAGTCATTAAATGTTGAACCCCCTTGTTAAAAATTTTAGATCCACCCCTGCCCCATAGGATGGTAGCAGCTAGATGTTATATACATGTATACATTTTTAAAACTTACAACAACGTTTATTCATCGTTTCTTAGCTGTTCTACACAAACATTTAAAGGAAAACACAGATTTGCATAACTATTTAAAAAAAACATCAATTTTATACACCTTGTCAAGAAAAATACTAGATTTATACAATTTCTCAACATAAACACCAAATATACACGTAAAATATATACTTATTTACATAATAATCATTGATCCACAAAAATAAATGAAAAAATGGAGAAAAAGAAATCTACGCCGGAGTTTCGAAAAAACAATAAAAAATAAGAAAAGCAGCACAGTAGCAGGAGCAGCGGAGAATCAACTATGGTAAAGGGACCGCGAGAGTAGAAATGATTTTGGGTTGTTGGGTAACTTTCCTGAGGAGAAAAATTACTGGGGATACTAGGATTTTTTTGAAGGAGAGTGAATTAACTAGGATACTAGGATTTAAATGTATGTATGTAATTTCCGTTTCAAAATATGATAGAAATAAGTCTTCTCAGACAAAATTTTAAATAGCGACTCATATTTAATAGGGAGGAGCCCCATTACAATAAGTTTTTTCTTTGCATCGTCTCGTGACAAAATTCATCAAGCATCCTTATAGGTAGATTGGACGTGGAATCTTGTGTAATATACTTCCTCCGGTCCATTTTATATGATGTTTTGGGTGTTTTCACACATATTAAAGGAAATAACCTTTTTGGCATTAATTAGCAATATAATTGACCATATTAACCCTTACCCAAGCTATTATTACCTAAAGTTTTGTTTTACGTCATTTATTAGCAAGGGTGATATGGAAAAAAACCTTCTTGATTTGTGTAAAGATCAAATATTGTGGACCTTAAAAGTAGGCCAAAACATCATATATTGTGGACCGGAGGGAGTATAAATTTATCAAGCACTGAAGACACACAGAATCATGAGACACCAAAAAAAATGTTCTCTCTTCTTGAGAAGAACATCAACCGACTCATCACTCTTGGCATGTTAGGTCTGTCTTAGCTCCCGTTTGGACATAGTTTTTTAAGGGATTTTTTAGGAGTTTTTGGGCCAAAAAGTGTTTGTTTATGCTTTTAGAGCAAATCTTGTCCCAAAAACTGGTCTTGAGCTGTTTTTGAGTCAAAAACTAATATTTACACATCAAATTTCATTTTCATAAGAGCTCAAAGTCTTTTTTGAGACAAAAAATTTGTTCCCAAAAACTATGTCCAAGCACTTTTTCATTTTCATATCCAATTTCACCCAAAAAAATATTTCCCAAAAATTATTTGGGAATCTACGTCCAAATGCTAGCTTAAAGAGAGAGAATCCCCAATTTTTAATAAATTTATTTTGCTGTCTCAGTTCTCAAGTATCTTCATTGATTAGATGGCTCTGACATGCCTATCGCCTCTGATTAATTCATAACTAATTCTTGACATAGGAATATAATTCAACTCTGATTTCAGGGTTGAACAGTAACATTTCATCTTAAGTGACATTTCATCTTAAGTTGTAGTAGTAACTTATATCACCATAGACCTGCATATTTAAGATGAATATCTTATAATTAACATTTGGAAATTCTGTTTTTCTCAACGGGAAAAACCTAGAGCAATTATTTGAAATGGTAGACAGTTGATTGATGAAAAAGAACTCATTTCTCAACCAACAAAATAAACGCATGTAAACCCCAAAACAGAAACAATGTGTTAAGCGAGTGATTGGCTAGGCCATATCTGTATGCTGCGTTGTCCGCATCTAACCAATTATTAGCTTCAAAACATCACGCAATTTCAAAGTAAGAAATAAACAAGGTTCTAAAATAATCTCATTTATGCTTGAGATTCCATATGAATAAGCCATCATCACCACTTATTCCTTCTTGCCAATGCCATGAGACATATTGTAGATCCCCCTTCCCTGAAGCATCAACCGAAAACTGATTACAGTTGATTCTACAAACAAAAATAACTAAAACATGGAATTTGAAAGAAACTCACAATCATAAAGAGAGAAGTAGCTGCCAAAGCAAGTGGAATGGCGACTGAGGTTAGCTTGTCAACAGGACCTTTCAGGTGTGTATACTTGTGAACACTCTGGAAATACTTTTGCTTCTCAACAAGCTTTTCTCGGGGATAGAAGGGTGTTTCTGACATCCTGCATCATTCAGTACTGGTAAATATAGAATCTCATGACAAATCAAATGCCATGGCCTTCAATTAGGAGGGTAGAGAAACATAGAAGGTGTTCTATCATACATCCTTTCTCTTTGCACCAAGGCTACAAGAGCAACCTGTGTGATTTCCTATTCTTATTTTACCATTTCAAAGACAATCATTTGATCTTTCATCGCTTTTATGGTCCACAAGGAGAGAAGGAAGTGAAAGCAAAGTGAAAGCGTAAGAAAACTGACTATCAAATACATAGTCGTCAAAAAGAAGATGGTCATGACTCACGACTACCACAAATCAATCAAAAAGTAGAAAATGAACCACATACCTACAGTTCCGAGAGAACTAACGCTAATAAGGATATAACAACATACCCAGTGTTATCTCACAAGTACGGAATGCTAATAAGGATATCAACCAACATCCACAAGACGTCCAAAGATGAAAAGGCCACACAAAATGAGGAGGAGAAAAAGCATACACAGAAGAGAGGCTACCCACAAGTTCAGACACAGATAAACTGACAGGGGAAAATACGCACATAACTTTGGGTTCTATATACTTCCACTGTACCACAATTACAAGTTCCGAATTAGGCTCATGTATCTACAGAGCAATCAAGAAAAATATAACAGCAAAAAAGACATACACCCTTCATTTTAAAACATGTCTCGAGCATATCCAGTATACCAACATTATTTAACAAGAAAAAGACATACACCCTTCATTTTAAAACATGTCTCGAGCATATCCAGTATAACAACATTATTTAACAAGATTGCTGATAATGTTCACTCCAATTCATGTTCCCTTATGCATTTCTCCTAGGACATGTTAAACTATCATCTCTAGTTGCGACTCTAAAAACTTCCAAGAAAAGAAAGAAAAACTACAACAATATTTATCCAACAAAAAAAAAGAGATAAAGCATAACCATTTTAAGAAAAAGAGTTGTTAAAAAAATCACACTGAAGGCTGTCTTAACAATTCAATAACACTAACTTACACCTTCTCAGACAATGGACTCCAATTGACCCAGTCATTAATATATACAAGCACATCATTAATTGATATCCTCAATGCATACTTGAACCAGAAGGAACAAATCCAAGGTTAGTGGGAGATGCTACTGACAACCAAGCTTATATGATAATCATGTTTTTTTTAATAAGCCGTGGTATTCGGCCCAGCTTGCGCACACCTCAACTAATCACCTAGTGGGATTTGAAGTTTTGAACATGCGACTTTGTGGTTCTTAACCCACTTTAAAGGCCACACACTTGGGTGTTATATCATAATCATGCTTAACAGATACAAATCTAAAAGATATCTAATTCCTTAACCAATTTAACTACATTAAAATGTGCCTTTTTTTACATCAAATAACGGTGCAATTTGCAAAGCACTTGATAGCAACAAAATATCCTTAAAATCATTGAGAAATTAACCTAAATAGCAGCTCATCCAACCACTTAGACAAAAAATATCTAGTGAAAATATCATATACATGTAAAAATCCCTATATAATATGTGCATAGTCGTGTACAATAGTGGCTATGGGATGTAAACATTGAATCTAAATAGCTATTTGTGTAAAGATCCCTAAATCATTCCACTATTAGATTCTCCAAAAATCGTTGTATCTATCAAACTTTATATCACCATCATCTTTTATAACAAAGATCAGTGGCTGATACAACCCTGGGAGAACCAGGGCCCAAATAATTAAGGTGGGAGAGCCCAAGGCTATATAAGCGGAATACATTCGGTCGATGTGGGACTAAGTCTCATACTTTGAGATGGCACATAACAGTGGCACACCGTTCAAAAATCAATGGATAATGGGTCCACCCTCCATAGGGGCGGATGTAGAAAGCCGCATACAAATTCAGTTAATTTGTATAAATAATCTATTAAGAAGGGTAATGGTCACTTAAAATCGTGGATCCGCGACCATAAGACTCCGTAAATCAAATCATAAATCAAAGCAGCAAAACAGATATTAAAAACAGGATCTAACCCTTGTGGAGATATGAAACTTACTTGGGAAACGCGAGAAAGCGATGAGCGGAGAAGAATTGATTGTTTGTTGAGATATAAAACTCAGTTTACTAGACGGCACGCCACTTTATATTTGTTATAAAATTAATGTTAGGGTACCCTTGTCGTTACTTTTTCCTATTTTACTGCCACTCTATTCGACTATCATTCACATTTTCACCCTGCTTTTCCTTTTGAAAATTATAAAACAATTTTTTTTTTTTTTTTTTGGGCAAAAGGAAAACTCATTTCTAAGCTAGCGTTTGGACATAGATTTGGTTGAAACTTGGAGCCTGTTTGGCCAAGCTTCTAAAAACTGCTTATTTGACAAGTGCTTATTTTCAAAAGTGCTTTTCGTAAAAGTACTTTTGGAGAAAAGCAGTTTGTGTTTGGCCAACTCATCTGAGAATCAGTTCTGTCAACAGCTGAGTAGTAATTTGTGTTTGGCCAAACTTTTGAAAAAATACTTTTGAGTGTTAAATTACGAGTAAGGACATTTAAATACTCACTTTACAGTTATTTAACTAGATGAATGATTTTAAACATCTATTCTCAAACACTATATTTAATTTTTTTTATTTAGTAAAATTTTTCCAAAATACAGTATTCATAATTGAATATTCTTGATCTATACCTTAAAAAAAGATATTATTTGATTAAAAGTTTGTATCAATAATAATGTCGGTGTACATAGAAAAAATAGTGATTAAAAAAGTAATGTACTATTTATATATTATAATCATTAGGTTAAAATATATAGGGGTAATTAAGTATATAAGTATTTTTGGTAAGGATATTTTTGGAATCATAGATTTAAAAACAACTTCTGGTTCTACTCAAAAGCACTTTTAGGAAAAAGCTACTTTTTTCAGCTTCTTCCCAACAGCAGAAAAACAGCTTATGCTGCTTCTCAAAAGCACTTATTTTTTCCTAGAAGCTTGGCCAAACACCTCGATTTTTCAAAATAATCACTTTTGGAGAAAAATAAGCACTTTTGGCTCCCTAGAAGCTTGGCCAAACAGGCTCTTGGAAATTTGAGTTTTTTTAGTTGAGTTGAAAAATAATTTTTGGAACTTGAAGTTGTATTTGGACATAGAATTTACTTGAAAAAATAGTTAAAGTTTTATGAGTAATTTTTCAAATTTCCCAAAAACTGCCCAAAAACAACCTTTGAGCACTTTTTGAGTTTTTGGGACTTTTTGGGAGAAGTTTTGATGAAATAGCATAAACAAACAGTTTTTTTCCCAAAAATTCTCAAAAAATGTCCCCAAAAACTATAAACAAACGGGGGCTAAGTACCATGGAAGAGTAGTTCTGTCAATTTATTTGAGAAATTTTTCTTTTTAGTAATTGATAAAGAAATAAAATATTTTAAGATATTACGGGGGAAACATTATCGAAGTAAAGCGTCAAAAAGTGATTAAACAATATTTTGTCCTGATATCTTGTTCGTAATAGTACCATTGGCTTCACTCAAGTAATATTAGATCAAAAGACTAACAAGGCCAAATTTATTTTAAAAATAAAAAAAATAGATTTAGATGGTTTTCAAAAGTATAGTGATAATTTGACTATTTTTCCTTGCTAATATGACAAGTTAGGGGGAAAGTTTGCATAATGTGTTCTTTCGCTCACCAAACGAAAAAAAAAAAATCACATTACGGAGTCTATATTAAGGCACAATCACTTTTAAAATTTTAAAAATATAGTCACTTAACTATAGACTAAAATATCGAAATCAAACTACGCACCTCGGGTTAAGACTTTCTAGAGCTTACATGGGAATCTAAGGGAATAGCTCAAGAGAGATCCTGTAACTAAAATTAACGGCAACTCAAACAAAACAAAAAACTTCAAACCGAGTGGCTAAAGTTAAGCTTAGAAAGTGTCAAACTTCAACTTCATGTATTGAAGTTTGCTTAACTCCAAACCAGATAACTAAAGTTGATGACAATTTAGAACAAAAATAGCTTTTGGATCGAAGGATTGAAGTTACGCTTAAAAAGAGACGAACTAGTTTTATTAAGAGGATGTTAGGATTGACTTAAACTTAAGCCATTTTTTCATATTAATAGTGTTTGGATAGTCTAAAAATACTTAAAAGTACTTAGCTTTTAAGGAGAAAGTCAAAATTATAAACTGGGAAATCCTAATTTATTATCTTGGGCTTAAAAGCTGTTATGGGTTGGCCAACGTTTTTACTGTTTTATCCCTTATATATATATTTTTTAATTCCACTAATACCCACACTAACAAATATTCTAGATTATCCTTCACTTTTGTTTATTTTAGATATATTTTGATCATTTAACATAAATAAGTATTTTTTACCAAACATCTCAACAGTTATTTTTCAATTTCAACACCGTTGTAAAATAAAAGGGAATACTATAAGATATAGACAAGAAATATAGAGAGGGAGAGATAGAAGATATTCTTATTCATTTCCAATATCTCAAGTGTATCTTTCATAGAGAAAAGTGTGCTCTATTTATAGGACACCAAGTACATGAGAGGTTACAAATCAACCCAAAAGTTACAAGAATTAGTGGTCATTTAATAGGGGATTAAGTAGTAACTAATGGGAAGTTAAGTGATAGAACTAAATGGAGAATTAAATCTCCAATGGTTCATGGAATATGATGAGCAGGGAAGACAAATGGATATCCACATTCTACATATTTTGTAACACTCCCCTTGGATGTTCATTTTGAAGATAATGTGACTTATTAAAACCTTACTAGAAAAAATCCGGTAGAAAAGCCTAGTGAAGGATAAAGAATACACATCATGTAATACGCATTGGGAGCTTCCTCATTAAAAACCTTACAAGAAAAACCCAATTGGGACAAAATCTTGTTAAGGAAAAAAGAGTACAACACGTATTTTACTCCCTCTGATGAAGACATTATTTAATATATATCTGGAAGGCGACACATTCCAATCTTGTAAATCAGCTTCTCAAGTGTTGAGGTCGGCAATGACTTAGTAAACAAATTCGCCAAACTATTACTGGAATGAATCCTTCAACATTATTTTCATCATTCTCTCGAAGATCTTGATTGAAAAGGAATTTTACTAAATATCTATCTCCTTTAGTTGTATCTTCCTTTCAGCATAATTATCCATGCAATATTTCATATAATAATATTGGGATCTTCATCTTCAAAGAAAGACCATGTTATTGCTGAATACTCCATCCGTCCCAAATTAGTTGACGCTTTAGCAAGATTTGTTTGTCCCAAATTAGTTGACGCTTTAGGATTTCAAGACATTTTTTGCTCATTATTTCTAAGTGTACCCTTAATTATTAAAGGTATTCTCAAAAAAGATTTAATAGTCATATATTAAATAGGGGTAGCATAGTAAAATGTATATTCTATTTATTGATTTTCTTAATGGGCGTGCAAAAGCTGAAAGTGACAACTAAAATGGGACAGATGGAGTATATTGAGTCCTTGATCTCAATCCTTCATATCATCGGCTAGCTTCATCTATGGCTATTATCTCATTATGATTTGAAGATTTAGCAGCAACTGTTTATTTTGTAAAGTGCCATAATATAGGTGTTCATCCCCAACAGATAAATAGCCAGTTGATATCGGGCTTTGGATCAAGTAGATATCATGGATTCTTCCGATATATTCGCATTAAGGATGAACTAAATCTTACCAATAAGCTTATAACAAAAGCTATAACCAGTGAAGTATATTTTGTAAGATACTTCAATGCACCAATTGCATTAAAATATGATATTTCAATACAAAGAAGCTCTAACACGATTTTACCACATGTAGCCGGATTGTTTTAATCCATATAAATATTTATGAAGTTTCATTGAATAGGTTTTCCGGGAACCTTTATATGCTTTAGGCATTTTGAATCCTTAAAGGATTTTAATAAATATATTATTGTTCAATGAGCCATATAAAAGACTGTTGCAACATTCATACGCATATCAAGTCTTTCATGCACTGTTAGACATACAACATACCTGAAGGTGATTGCATCCATCAAAGAAGAATATAGCTCCATATAATCAATGTCAAATCTTTGTGCCTCAAGTCGTACTTTATATTTAACGACTTATTTTTATCAATATTTTTTGCACAAAAATATCTTTGTACACCACTGGCTTTGCGCCTTCAGGTGATTGGACTATAGGTCCAAAAACTTCATGTCTCCTGAGTGAAGCCAATTTTTGCTTGAAGGCGTTTTTCTATTTTGACCAATAATTTTATGTATGTATTCCAAGCAGACTTAACCTCAAGATCCTCATAATCATATATATATATTGAGCTTTAAAATATATGCAATATATCGTCAATGATAATTCTAGATCGATTCCAGATACGACATAACTTATTGAGATTTCTTCACATTCATAAATTTTCAGGTACCTGGACCTCTCCTGATGAGGTTTTATGAAGTGTTATGTCGTGGACTCTTCTAGAGCCCCGCTTCCTTATTTGACCATCAAAATCGTTTGCTCCTTTCATTTTTCCAAAATTTTTTATCTTTGGAACCGATTGGTCTACCACGCTTCAGGTGTACCTTAGACTCATTTACATAAACAGATGTCCCACCAGGACATCATGAGCATTAGCAGCTAGAATACAATATTTAGCTTTGGGTCAGTAATGCGTCTGGAAGTGACTTGCATTATCATTAAATGAGAATCATAATCAAATGATAATTTAATAAATTCATCAGTTGCTTTAATTTTCTCCCCTTAATGTTAGCCAAAGCTAACATTCGTTCCCAACCTTATATGTGATCCATCTTTGTATATTAAAACTATTAGATGAAACATATTTGGTTCCTGACCCTAAACCAATTATGAGGGAAAATTCATTTGGTGGCATGTCGCGCACAAGTGTTACTTTTATGGATATACCATATCTCATACTTTATTTAGGTAGCTTTATTCTCATATGCATGGTTTAGCCATTGATTGGAGGCTTTCAATATATAAATCTGATAAACCAACTTACCAACATTATCAAGATAACGTGTAATCAATTTATTTGAGCAAATACTTAACCTCACAAGTACCGGGTCTGTAATAACGCACATGTGACCTTCTCATAGATGCATTAATCATATGATAATTATATAGTCCACATGGCAGGTGAACAAGCTCATATTCATCTTTTATACATTCCAAAAGTGCGAACATCCTGATCCCAAATTTAGTTGGTCTAATAATTTATTTATCTTGAAAACAAGCAGCACAAAGAGAATTCTATATACCCATGCGAATTCTCATTTATAGATTTTGTGCATCATATTTAAACCGGGACGGTCAAACCGGTCATGCCAATTCATAAATTTATTCAATTAGTAAACTTCTCGTTTATTATAGCATGGGATTTGTAACAATAAACTAAAATTTTATTGTGGCATGCACATATGATTTTACCACACTTATATTTTGTGTAGTACAAACTCGAGGAAGAGGCGGTGAGCTTTTCAAGCACATATATCTCAACCGGCATTCTTGAAGTAATACAAAGATATTCATATCTTTATCTTTACATTAATTTAAGTCTCTTAGCCATTCTGGCAAATATATTTGAAACTTTACAAGTTTCTTTTGAGACTTACTACAACAAAATTTTTTATCAATCTCATTCCCCCAGGTAATAATAATTTGGCTATTCCAGAGCACTAAATTAGTTTTGTACTACCATATATTTCATGACACCATCCATATGGTGAATATCTCCTTCAAGGAGAAAAACATATAATTATTCTCATGGTCAAATCACTATAGGCAAGATCGATTTCTTGCTTTACTTGCTCTTGTATAATTCATAATGATACATCATTTTGACATACATTTTGTACGTGAGCAATGAACATTTGTGCCATAATAAATTAAAGGACATAATCAGTTTTCTCGAACCTCTTCAAGAGGTGAGTTTTGATATTTATGTCCATATTCATTTTTCTCGAACCTCTTTTGGAGGTGAGTTTTGATATTTTATCACATATTGCCACATTCACTTTGGGGAATGTGTCTATAATCATAATATTTAATATAAATTGTCTCATTCACTTCAAGAAATGGACCATAATCATTTGAACTTCCCTCATGCTTATATGACACACTGAAGACATTATTATATTTAACATTGGATGGTGTCACACCCCTTTTTCCCGCGCGCCCGCTTTTGGGGAGGGCGTTTCGGGTTTAGGGTTAGCGCTTATGGGATTTTTTTTTTTTTACGATTATCTGGCGCTATCCCGAGTTAGGGTTTCCATTTAAGGAAGTGACGGTGTTTCAAGGTACGAATCGTTTATTTAAAATTCGGAGTCGCCACTTGACAAGTTTAAGGTGTGCCAAGTCACCCAAAGGGTACCTTGGAACACCTATGACTCGTTAGTGGTCTGCGTTAGAGTTCCAGGTAAGGATCTCGGTTGACTCTCGGGAAGGGGTTAGGCACCCTCGAGTCCTGTGTCGAGCACAGTTGCTTTTATTGACGCATTCCGGCTATATGAAATATTTATTGTACTTGCCTTTATTTATTTCCCTTTGCTACGCTTTGATTTATTATTATTTTATTTTTATTTATTTATTTATTTATTTATTTTTTTGTTTCAGTGACTCGGCCGAATATTTTCGCGCAGGCACTTCACCCATTCGAAACCTTATCAACCTTGATTTGAGTCTCCAAATTTATTCTTTATTATTGTATTATATATATATATATATATATATATATATATATATATATATATATATATATATATATTTGGTCAAACTCGAACTTGTAATTCGGCTTGATTTTTTATTATACATGTCGCATTCACATTTTATATCTTATTTAAATACGGCTCGATTTAATATTTACAAATGTAATTTATTTAAACCGGATATGGTCGCGCAGGCACTTCACCCGTTCGAGATCTTCCGATTTAAATAAACTATACTTGAATCAATTTATTTGGTTCCAGATACCAAGGTCTCTTAACTTGTGTGAGTGTATTATAACTTGACAGAACTATTAATTTTACATTTAAACATTTTGGGGAAGAAGATGGCCATAACTTTAAAGGACTGTATTTAATTGACCCAAACTTGTAAAATCTCGGCCCATTTAAGAAAAGCTTTCACGCCAGTTCATTTCACAAAAAAAACAAAGGATTTTACCATATGTCCTACTTTGTCTACTAGTTCCAACGCTTGGCCACACTAGATATTCTATTGTCATCTTTAACTCACAAACCCATAAAGTGTTTATCGTATATTTATTATGTTCCCCTCAGTGCTTGATATATAGCCATTTAATTTTTCCCAGATTTTTTAAAGATAAAAACCTTGTTAAACAAATTCGGATTTAGTTTGAGGGGTCACTTTTGCAACTGGGCCGGATCATTTCCGCAAATATAATTTCTTCCCTGACGTTGTAGTTTTTTCAGATTGCAAAAACAGTCCCTTTTTCATGTTAGTTTCCTATCTGGCCCTCTTTAGCAAATTTAGAGAAAGTGACGTTTTGCTTTTCAAACAAGGAATGATTTGCATTAGGCAGCCCCCTTTTAATGCTAGCCTCAGATCTGACCCCTTTGATAAAATTTGGTGTTACTTTGGTTATTTTAGTCAAATTTGCCCTAGTGTTTACAATGGAGGTTGTCATCAAGGCATGTGCATAATATTTAACAAGGATTTAAATACATGCATGGATATCAATAATATGACACATAAATAGGCTTTAAGTAACTCATTTCATACATGCTTGAACACAAGGTTATAAGCTAAATACATAATCGATTTGAGAAATACCTAATAGCAAATGGAGTTCCAAACTAGCAAATGGACCAGCAGCCACACCAAGCTACAAGCAGCAACCAAACCATAAACCGAACCTAAACTTTGCTATCAACCAGCCATCTTTCTTCTTCTCTTTATTGCTATGTATTTTTGCTATTTTTCTTACTGTTTCAGATCTGTTTTTTTTTAAAGAAATTGAGAGGGTAAATGCCAAGCATTCAATGTGTTCCTGCTGCCTTTGTCAAGGAGTAAATGCACTCCTTATATAGCTACAGAAATCAGCCCTCTTCCCTTCCCAAAACCCCAAAACATTTAATGCCTTCTACAAGAATACAAGACAAGCATGCTGGCCATTTAATGCAAGTTACCATTTTTATGTTAGGGTCTCACCAACCAAAAAGCAAAGCTGAAAACATACTATTTTTGGCTTTCACTTTTGTCCCACTATTTGACCTCTTTTCCCTATCTTTCTACTTTTTATCTTTCCACTTTCCCTTTTAAATTTCAGATTTTGAATTTTTCAATTAGCTTTAAACTTCTAACTAAATTAGTTCAAAGGTTAAACTTTAACTTTCCATGTTAACAAGTACTTTCACATACCAGTTTAACCAGACACTAACTTAAAGAGAAACAAAAAGAAGTTATTCTAAGGGATACCCAACTAAAAGATCAAACAAGTAGGCATAGACAAAATCCAGTCTAACAACAGCTCATTACCACAAGTTCATCAGTATGCCACAAATAAATTCATACACTTACCATGCTCAAAATAAAAGTAACAACGACCTTACAAGACTCGAACAAAGATCAACAAAACACACAAGACATAATCTGTTAACTGCTTATACAGAACCAAAGCGAGAACAATACTTTGAGAATTCAAGCGACAACCTGACCAAATATCATACTTAATAGTGGGTGGACATACACTTGAACTATCATTCCTTCTGTCAAACATACATAAACATAGCCAACTACATGCGAATTCAGGAGAACCAATTCTTAGAGATGCACGAACAAGCTATTAAAGTTTAGAAAAACAAAAGGCATGTGATACAGCTTGCTACCGAAGAACATACACACGGATCCTTGATTTATTTACACCAACATGATTTTTAACACACTAAGCACTACACCATCTCTAGTAACTAAAATAACCTAGTGAAAACAAAAGTAAAAGTCATTGAAGCTTTCTTTTTACCGTTAAGCAAACTGGACAAACATCACGCCTCCAACGAGCACGACGCCACTGCCTCCTTGTCGCTGCCTCATCGCCACTACGAAGCACTGCCCGAACACCCCACTGCTTCACTTCTAACGTAGCCACCATAGTCACAGATCAGTCCCATTTCCAAACACAATTTCAGCGTGATCAAGCCCCCAAATCAACCCCCTCCACGCCATAACAACGTGACCCCACAGCCCCCATACCATCATCTCAGTGCAGCAAACATAACAGGACGAGAAAAAGAAAAGAGAAGAAGAAAAACGACGAAATCAGAAAGAGAAACAGAGAAAATGGGTACAAGAATACAAGAGAAAGAGATGGGATGAAGAGATGGTAGAAAAAATCAAAAACTTACCGAAAAACTAAAAGCCAACGGCGTGGGTGTTCGTCCGAAACTTTGAGCTCCGATCTGCTCAAATCGGTCGAGATTTAGGAGAAAATACTTGTGGCAATGGAATGAGGGGGTCAAAACGAGTCGAGTGATGTATTTTGTATTTTTTTCCGGTGGCCGGCCGGCGGTGTCGACGGTGGCCGACAGGCGGAGACACGGCGGAGACACGGTGGGGCGATTTCCGGTGGTGTGAGGGAATTTTGGCAAGAGTTTCCCCCTTTGATGAGTGTTTTGTGTCAAATACCTATTTTTAGCAAAGTTTCAATATTTATATGCTGTGCTAGTGGGCCGGGTCAAAGGGAATTGGGTTGGACTAGAGGATATGGGCCGACTCTTTGATTAATAACCATTAACTTCTATTACTAATTAAACTAAAATCAACACAAAACAATAATCAATTACTAAATAAAGCATACTAACACGTAAATGTCACACTGACACTAACCACACAAGATTCTATTTTTTTTTCAGTAATTTTCAAATATTTTTTATCTAATAAATTAAATTAAAACGGCTAAATAGAGGCTAGAATCTAGCAAAACAATCACACAACAATTAAAACAACTATTGTACGTATTTTGGTATTTAGGTGCCAAAATTAGGTGATTACAGCTGCCCCTCTTTGTTCGGGAACATGAAGAGTTTTCGGACAAAGACGTAATCAACAACTAATTTTGGCTCTCCGGTTCTAGCCGAGGGTGACACTTGAAAAACGGTGACCGTGCCCTGACTGTAAGGCTCCTACATATCCTTGGACTAAGGAATCAGGTCAGTGTAGTTCCTGACATGCGATGGCTGGGACTACCGCTTCCTAGACATATAACCTAGACCCTTCTAAACTAAACTAGACTGTTACTAAACACCTAGACTCACCACGATTGATTCTAGATGCTTCTACCCACACTAGGACTGACACAAGACATACTAGAGTTGTTGCTGCTGGTCACTGGTTGCTTGCTGATCGGCGGTCATTGCTTTACAGAGAAAATGAAAGTACAACATTGAAAATGTAAAGTTACAATTCCTATTCTAAGTCTTCATGCTTCCCAAGATGAGCTTCTTGGTTCTTGCTCCCCTCACTTGTTAAAAATAAACCACCGCTCTTGGTTCAGGTGGGTCTTGCTCTTTGTAGAAAAGATAAACCCCCGATCTTGGCTCAGGTGAGTCTTCCCTCTTTGCAGCATGGATTCCCTCGTTCTTCAGGTGGGCGCCTGGACTTCTTTACAACTACTCCCTCATTCTCCAGGTGGGTGCCTTGACTTCTTTACAGCTACTCCCTCATTCTCCAGGTGGGTGCCTCGACTTCTTCACAACTACTCCCTCATTCTCCAGGTGGGTGCCTCGCCTTCTTTACAACTACTCCCTCATTCTCCAGGCGGGTGCCTCGACCACTTTACAACTACTCCCTCATTCTCCAGGTGGGTGCCTTGACTTTCTCTAAACTACTCCCTCATTCTCCAGGTGGGTGCCTTGACTTCTTTACAACTACTCCCTCATTCTCCAGGTGGGTGCCTTGACTTCTTAAATATTACTCCTTTATGAATGCTGTTTCTGACTTGAAAACTGACATTGTCACTCTTGAAATTGGTGCTCAGGCGAGATTTGATGATCTTGAAATCTGCCTACCGTCTGATGATCTCCTTCATAGTGCAAATTCTCAACACGTCAATTTGCGATCGAGAGATGATTTGGCTTCCATTATCCAGGCGGATCCTGACCATGCTCTGCTACAACTGCAAAACAGGTAAACAATTTTGCAAAACTTTCTTTTGCTCGTTTTGATGTTATTTTGATTGAAAAGTGAAGAAATGGGAAAGATTTCGGACAAAAGGACTCCGAACGAAATGATGTCCTTTTGGAGATGTAAAAGAAACTTATCTGAAGGTGGCAGTGACGACCCTAATAACATGACATGCTTCTGGTCCTCAAAACCTGATCATTCATAAACAGTTCTTCCTCGATCTTTCTCCAGTTGGAACATTCAGTCATGACCGCTTTCCAAACCCCCTTGATGACATTTATGAAGACCCTCATTCGGTTAGTGGTGCCCCTTTCGAGGTTTTCGCCAACTAACCTCTCTCTTTGTTCTTTTATCTCACTGTTTGTCGTGCGGCGCCCTTTCAGGTTTTCACCGGCAAGACTTCATTTTTTTTTTTTTTCTCTCTTTTTTTTTTTTGCTTTTTTTTTTCTTTTGCTGATGATAATGTCTTAGGCGCTCCGAGCCTCTTCCTGATTTCGAGACTGAAATGCCAAACGTCTCATGAGCATGTGAAAAGATGGTAAGAATAGTAGAAGTTTGTTTTTATTTTATTGATGAAATAAAATAAAATAAAAACAAACTTCTGCCCCAGTTTAGCAGAAACTGCAGATTGGGATTTTCTTTGAATTTGGCCGCAAACTTGGAGGCGGGTTTTGCGTCGATATGAGATAAGAAAACCGGAACTTTCCCCTATTTTGATCGCACCAGAATGGTTGCCTACGTATCCTTTTGAGAGGAATCAGGTCAGACGTAGCTCTGGCAACTTAATGCCAAAATTTGTTGTTTTGAATCTTTCTTTCATTCATTCAATTTCATTACAATTGCAGGATTCCCAATGAGGGTTCACAAAAACAATACAAAGCCAAAGGCTAACAAAAGGGATACATCATCTGGATAAGGGAAACAAAGACTTTCACCATCCCAATCCAAGGACATCAAATGTAGTACCTCTTCACTGCATCAGCATTAACAATCATTTCAGCCATCGTGCCTTCGATGTCTGTCAAGAATAGAGCACCATTGGGCAACACCTTCTTCACCACATACGGTCCTTGCCAATTCGGAGCGAACTTGCCCTTCGCTTCTTCCTGATGTGGAAAGATGTGCTTCAAGACTACCTGGCCTTCACTGAATTTGCGCTGGCGCACTTTCTTGTTGTATGCTTTGGCCATTCTCTTCTGATATAGTTGACCATAACATACTGCATTTAGCCTTTTCTCGTCGATCAAAGCCAATTGTTCCAAGCGGGATTTGACCCATTCAGTGTCCTCGATCTCAGCTTCAACAATGATTCTCAAGGACGGTATTTCGACTTCCGCTGGAATGACCGCTTCAGTCTCATACACCAGTTCATATGGGGTCGTGCCTATTGAGGTGCGCACAGTTGTGCGATAACCCAGAAGAGCAAATGGCAACTTCTCATGCCAATCTCGAGATCCTTCCACCATTTTTCGAAGGATCTTCTTGATGTTTTTGTTTGCAGCTTCGACCGCGCCATTTGCCTTTGGCCGGTATGGTGTGGAGTTCCTATGCACAATTTTGAACCTTTCACATACTTCTCTCATCAAATGACTGTTCAGATTAGCCCCATTGTCGGTGATGATGGTATTGGGAATACCGAACCGGCAAATGATGTTTGAATGAACAAAGTCGACCACAGCTTTCTTGGTTACCGACTTGAATGTCGTCGCTTCCACCCACTTAGTAAAATAGTCAATGGCGACCAAAATGAATCTATGCCCATTCGATGCCTTCGGTTCTATCGGGCCAATGACATCCATCCCCCATGCTACGAAAGGCCAAGGAGCGGACATTGTGTGGAGCTCTAAAGGAGGTGAATGTATCAGGTCACCGTGCACTTGACATTGGTGGCATTTCCGCACGAACCCTATGCAATCTCGCTCCATGGTGAGCCAAAAATAACCTGCTCTTAAGATCTTCTTGGCTAACACATAGCCATTCATGTGTGGCCCACAGATTCCCGAATGCACCTCGTTGAGAATTCTTGAGGCTTCTTGTGCGTCCACACATCTCAACAGTCCCAGATCTGGGGTTCTCTTATACAACACCCCTCCACTTAAAAAGAAACCATTTGCAAGACGGCGGAGGGTTCTTTTCTAATTGCTCTCTGCCAGCGCGGGATACTCTCCATTCTTGATGTAGTTTTTGATGTCCAGGTACCATGGCTCGCCATCAAGTTCTTCTTCAACCATGTTGCAATAAGCATGTTGATCCCTAACTTGAATCTCGAGAGGATCAATGTGAGTCTGGTCAGGATGACTAAGCATGGACGCTAATGTAGCCAAAGCGTCTGCCAACTCATTGTGCATTCTTGGGATATGCCTGAATTCAATGGAATCAAACCTTCGGCAAAGCTCTTCCAGGTACTGCTTATACATGATGAGTTTCACGTCTCGAGTTTCCCATTCACCCTTGATTTTATGTACTAGTAGGTCGGAATCTCCAAGCACTAGCAGTTCTTTGATGTCCATATCTATCGCCATGCGTAGACCCATGATGCAAGCTTCATATTCTGCCGTGTTATTGGTACACCAGAAACGAAGTTGCGCAGCCGCCGGATAATAGTGACCTATCGGGGATATGAGAACAGCCCCAATACCATCGCCCTTGGAGTTAGAGGCCCCATCGAAATAGAGCTTCCAATAATGATCATCTTCAGAAGGCAACTCCTCAATTGTGCCTATCTCTTCATCAGGAAAGTATGTCTTAAGAGGTTCATACTCATCATCCACTGGATTTTCGGCCAAATGATCGGCCAAAGCCTGGGCTTTCATTGCAGTTCTGGTGACATAAACTATGTCGAACTCTGTGAGTAACATTTGCCACTTGGCAAGCCTTCCTGTTGGCATAGGCTTTGAAAAAATATACTTTAGTGGATCCATCCGGGATATGAGGTAAGTAGTGTATGACAACAAATAATGCCTCAACTTCTGTGCTACCCATGTGAGGGCACAACACGTTCTTTCCAGCAAAGTGTACTTGACCTCGTAATCCGTGAACTTCTTGCTCATGTAGTAGATTGCCTGTTCTTTTTTCCCCGTGGCATCATGCTGCCCCAGTACGCAACCAAATGAATTGTCCATCACCGACAGATAGAGGAACAAAGGTCGTCCTGGCTCTGGCGGGACCAGCACTGGTGGATTTGACAGGTACTGCTTGATGTGGTCAAAGGCCGCTTGACACTCCTCAGTCCACTTAACCGCCGCATCATTCTTCAGCAGCTTGAAGATTGGCTCACACGTGGTGGTGAGTTGAGCGATGAACCTACTGATGTAGTTCAATCTTCCGAGGAAACTCATAACTTCTTTCTTGTTCTTTGGCGGAGGCAACTCTTGTATAGCCTTGATCTTTGAAGGATCCAATTCAATACCCCGCCTGCTAACAATGAAACCCAACAACTTTCCAGCTGGAACACCGAACGCACATTTGGCCGGGTTCAACTTCAAATTGTACCTTCTGAGTCTTTCAAAGAATTTCCTGAGGTCTTTGACATGATCCTCTACCGTTCTTGATTTGATTATCACATCATCCACATACACTTCAATTTCTTTGTGTATCATATCATGGAAGACAGTTGTCATGGCTCTCATGTACGTTGCCCCCGCGTTCTTCAAGCCGAACGGCATGACCCTGTAACAAAAGGTTCCCCAGGGCGTGGTGAATGCTGTCTTCTCGGCGTCATCCTCATCCATCAGGATCTGGTGATATCCGGCATAGCAATCCACAAAAGATTGGATCTCATGTTTAGCACAATTGTCTATGAGAATGTGAATATTAGGCAAAGGAAAATTATCCTTGGGACTGGCCTTGTTCAAATCTCGATAGTCAACACAAATTCTTGTCTTACCATCTTTCTTCGGCACCGACACAACATTGGCCAACCAAGTGGAATACTGAAGAGATTGTATCACCTTCGCAGATAGCTGCTTCATGATCTCCTCATGGATTTTCTTGCTCATTTCTGTCTTGAATTTCCTCCGTAGCTGCTTGACCGGAGGGAAACCAGGATTAATTGGCAACTTGTGAACCACCAAATCTGTGCTCAAACCGGGCATGTCATCATATGACCAAGCAAACACGTCTCTATAGTCAAACAAGACTTGGACTATATCATTTTTCACTTTTGGCGCAGCGTGCATGCTTATCTTGGTTTCCCTAACATCGTCAGGGGTTCCCAAATTTATATTTTCTGTGTCATCTAAATTGGGCTTAGGCTTGTTCTCAAACTGTTCTAATTCCCCATTTATTTCACTCTCAGCTCCCTCCTCATCATATTCTTTCTCAAACATTTCTTCGGTATCCGTCCTTTCCATATCATCTACCTCCTCAACTGTTACTTCATAATCACTCCACCCACCAACATGTATTTCCTCAATTTTTGGTTGATTCATTGAGACCAAGTTAAACTGTGTGTTTAGATCAGGGCGTGATTTCAGCATGCATGTCATGTTATTAAGGCCATCAGAAACATAGCTACAGAAAGAAATAAGAAATAAAAATCAGGAAAGCAAAGAGATAGAACAAGGAGACAAGAACATGTCTTGCTTTTCATTGAATTTGAAAGATAAAAGGGTTTGACATCATAACGAGCAAAATAAATACACTTGGATTACAACCCTTAGAATAACCAAGTATACAGAAAGGATAACAAAACTTGCTACCAATAGCCCCTCCTAGTGGGGAGAGGCATGGATTCCCAGTTGTTCAGCTTCACATCAGGGCCAATGTCCTGGATTTCTGCATTGCTAGATCCTTCGCCAGTTTGCACCATGTTGATGCCAAAGACGTGCCTCAGATCGGCCAGGAGCTTCTTTTGTTCTTCAGTCTCCTCAGTATTCTTGGAAATAGACTTGCCCCCGTTGGACCTCGTGAAAGACTGAGCGAGGCAAGGGACAGGCTTCTCAAGGGACCATTCTTGTTTCTTCATCTTCCTAGCTCTTGCTCTGTCTGCAGCTGTGGGCTTGTATCCCAGACCCCAGGTACCTCGAATGCCAAGTGGATTGATTGGATGCGACATTCCTTGAAGTGATGCCCCGAGACCCTTTCCTGGTCGAAAACCGTGCTTCAACATTTCTGTAGCCATCATGACCGCCGCTTCTGACAATCTTGCTTGGGGCAAAGGTTTGCCTTCAGGAACCTCTTCCACATTGACTGCTTCAAAGGCTTGGTACATTAGAGTTGGGCTATCATTGGTGACCTCGATAACTGGAATGGATGGGTCCTTATAGATTGACAGATCTCCCTCTCCGTGTACCATGATCATCTCACGGTTCCACTCAAACTTCACAGTCTGGTGCAAAGTTGACGGTACTGCGCCCGCCATATGAATCCATGGCCTTCCCAACAGTAGATTGTAAGACGAATCCATATCGAGGACTTGGAAATCAATAGCAAAGTCCACAGGCCCAATTGTCAATGTCAGCTCGACCTCACCAATTGACTGTCTTTTTTCTCCATCAAAAGCACGGATACTCATAGTATTGGTTCGAATTCTATCCACGTTGATTTTCAATCTCTTCAAAGTAGACAGTGGACAAATGTTCAGACCAGACCCACCATCAACCAGCACTCTCGTGACGTAAGAGTTGTCACACTTAACAGTCAGATGCAGAGCTTTGTTGTGGCCTGTGCCTTCCATAGGCAATTCTTCATCAGTGAAAGTGATCCGGTTGACTTCAAAGATACGGGCAGCAACAGCCTCCAAGTTACCCACAGTCATTTTATCAGATACATGAGCTTCATTCAGGATTTTCAAAAGAGCATGACGGTGCGCCTCAGAATGCATCAGCAGGGACAACAAAGAAATTTGAGCAGGGGTCTTCCTCAGCTGCTCCACGATAGAGTAATCTTGCACTTTCATCTTCTTTAGAAACTCTTCCGCCTCTTTCTCAGTGACAGGCTCCTTGACTGGACCCTGATTTTCCCTAGCTTGCCTTGCCTTTCTTAACTCTTCCGGGGTAAAGCACCGCCCAGAACGAGTTATACCGCCCACTTGTGTCGTTTCTGCTACAACCTCCTTTCCCATGTACGTTACCACTGCCTGGGCATAGTTCCACGGGACAGCCTTGCTATCTGTCACATGGAACTGGGATGCCCTCTTTATGACAATGGGCTCGCGCATTGTGTTCAAATCATCTTCCCGGGGTGCATTCTTTATAACCAACTTCGGTTTGGTAGCAGAATCCGCTTCCCCTTCCTTGCTGATGGCCCTTGAGATCACCAACTTTGGCTTCTCAGTCAACCTTTCCCCTTTCTCGACAGCTATTTTCAATGTTAACACGGGCTTATCCAACTGGACCGATGGCTTTGTTCCTCCGGACACCACAACAGGACTTGTCTTTGAAGTGATATGCATCTTTTCCACCCCAATTGTTATTGCATCGACTGACACTATTGGCCTTGCAGATTCGCTTTCAAATCCCCCTGTGCATGCATATACCATGTGTACATCATGGACTGGCAGAGGATTGCGATTAATGTTTGGCGTTTCTGCATCTTCAATCACGATTTGGTTGTTGTCAATCAAATCCTGCACCACTCTCTTGAGATAGTAGCAATCTTCTGTATCATGCCCTGGTGCGCCCGAGTGGTAATCACAATGCCGAGAATGATCCACTTTGCCAGTAGGATTCATGTTGCCTTGAATTGGCTTTATCATGTTCAAGGCCCACAGTTTCTCAAAGATACTGGTGTAGGATTCTCCAATTGGCGTGAATTCCCTCTTCTTCTCTTCTCGAGCCTTCTTGAATTCAGCTCTCGGACGAAAGCCTGCCGGACCTCTTGGTCGGTAAGTAGGGTTAGGTGGAGCCTGATAGTGATTATGTGGAGCTTGGTGAATGGGATATGTGGGCTGTGGGGCCGGTGAGCGCCATTGCGGATAAGACGTTGGGGCATATGGCTGCGCAGCGTGTACAGAGTATTGGGGTGGAGGTATGGAGTATTGTGCATTTTGTGGTGGGTAATAGTGTTGTAAATAGGGTGTTTGTGGAGCTTGGTATGAATTAGCTTGACTGTATCGCTCATCATTCCACCTTCGTGGACCCGACCCTACCATGGCCACATCTTCTTTTTTCTTCTTACCGAACCCTGCTGCCCCTGTCTGCACAGCCTGTGTGGTCGCCTTTAGTGCAGTCTGGCTCACAATCTTGCCAGCTTTGACTCCTCTCTCAATCATTTCTCCCATCTTGACGACTTCACTAAACGGTTTCCCAAAGGCGGCGATCAATGAACCATAGAACGCCTCATCCTGCGCCTCAATGAACAAACGGACCATGTCATCGTCCGGGATTGCGGGGCTCACTCGAGCGGCCTGCTCGCGCCATCTGAGGGCGTACTCCCTAAAGCTTTCGCTTGGCTTCTTTTTTATCGCATCCAAAGAGGACCGATCTGGCAAAACTTCAATGTGGTATTTGTACTGGTCGTAGAATGCCTGTGCCATATCCTCAAATGACAACCATTTAGTTAAATCCTGCCTCATGAACCATTCGGCAGCTGCGCCCCCCAAGCTTTCAGAAAAGTAGGCTATCAACAGTTTGTCTTTCTTGACCCCTCTCATTTTGTTGCAGTAGGTTTTCATATGAACCCTTGGATCTCCTTGCCCGGTGTATAGATCAAACTTTGGCACTATGAACCCATCTGGCAATTGCAATTCAGGGTAGGGGCAAAGATCCTTGAAAGAGATGTCAGTATGATCTCCATATCCTTGAATGGTCCTCACTGCTTGTTCTAGGCCCCTCATCTTTCTTAGAACCTCGCTCTCATCAAGCTTTCCTGATCGATCAACCTCAACTTGAGACCCGCGATGGAACCCCTGATCATATGAGTCACTGTGTCGGAAATGGGGTTCATGGTGCTGATCATAATGATGATCCCCAGCCAGATGTGGTTCGCTGTTGGACCTAGCCATAGCAGGCCTGGCTGGGCCCCGAAAAATTGGAACCTGTGGGAGAGGTGGGCCATACTGTCCCTGTGGCGGAGGTGGACCATACTGTCCCTGTGGTGGGGGTGGACCATGCTGCCCCTGTGGTGGATGTTGTCCATATTGCCCTTGAGGTGGAGGTGGTGGGGGCGGTGCATGAGGGCGCACTTCAACTTCCTTTGTTGGACCCTGACTAGTGCCAAAACCAGGGGGATAGGTCGGATCCTCGACCGCCGTAGATGTGCCTGGTGCTCGCTGGCTAACTGTTGGCATAAGCCCATCCAAGAGGTTCGGCATGGAAGGAGGTACCCGTCCTGTGGTTATCGCATGATGCATGTCCACCAGAAATTGCTTCAGAATCAGGGCCTCTTCTGTCGTTCTATCATTTTCTTCGGAACCGGCATCGGATTTGTCTCCTTCAGTGGCCATGTTACCAAATGGAATTTCAAGTCCCCTTGAGTTAATTGTGTGAGAGTGGGGTAATGCTAGAGCGCTGCACCAAGTCACTGGTAATCTAATCTTGTCTGCAAACAAAACAGGTTAGGAAACATGATATTTATGAGCCGAGCGCGCCTACAAGCCTAAAGTCGTCATGCATCATCCCGAATCAAGACAAAGCGGGTCCTCTCTTTCTTTTCTTTTCTCTCTTTTTTTTTCTTTTCTCCTTTTTTTTTCATTTTCCTCTCTTTCTTTCGCTCTTTTTCATATTTTTTCCCATTTTTTTTTCTTTTTTTCACATCATATATCTTTCAAATGTAACAGGGGTCCAAAATCAGATTGAAAAAGGAAGAAAAATGCATTTAAGATAATAAAAGACACAATTTTGGATTTTCTGATTTTCTTTTCATAAATGCCGAAACAGTACAATATAAAAAGCCCGCCGACAACATGGGGCAATAGTAGTACTCCTACAAATTCAAATAAACAAACTAGACCGACTTGTTCGAAATAGAAATACCAATACATAATAAAAGCCACAATCTGTCCAAGATGCTAAATGACAAACAAAAGGTATTGAGCTGCATCATCTCGGACTGGCATATATCTACTAAGGTGATCCGGGCCCTGCCTCATCTGGCTCCTCTGGATCTGACTCAAATGGCTCGTCGAGATCTTCCTCTGGTGGCTCCTCGGGATCTGCTGGTGGGCCCTCCACCAAGGTGCGGCGCAATCCAGCCAAATTTTCTGCAACTCTGGTGACGAAGGGAAGCACATGTGGAAGTAGGTCCTCCGCGGACAACCTCCTATAGTCACTGATAGCCTGTGCAACATATACAGCAGAGTCATAAACCTGCCGATAAACCACACTGATAGTCCGTCCTGCAGCCTGTATATCCTGAAGTCGGCTCTGTGCTAGCTCCCTGAGCTGCTCCTCCTGCTCCAGTGCCCTGTCGAGTCGAGCTCGAGCATCCATGGCATCCCGACGATGATAATCCTCCCTTCTCCTGCTCTCCACCAAAGCTGCCCTGTCGGCATCTCGCTCTGTCAATGCCTCAGAGTGCATAACACGAAGTCGTCTAACTGTGTCTAGGTGCTGATGCGCTAGACCCTCACTCTCAACCAAAGCAGCTCGAGCGGCATCCCTCTCAGAACGAAGACGATAGACTAGACCTGCATATCTCTCCTCAGTCTCTACCCTATGCATCTCTATCTTCATGTCAATCCTGAGTGCCTCATCATACGGTCCCTTGACCGTTTTCGCTGGCATAGCTACCAAAGCAGGCTGTCGGCCGAACCAGAAAACATACTCGGGAGTGACCTCGCCTCTGAATCGGTCTATAACCTGTGTGCTGGAGGTCAAAGGTCTCATATTATCCCAAATGGAGAACCACTGAGTGTGCCTGGGAAACTCACCGCTAATATGATCAAGGCGATACTCTTCCACGGCCTCTACCCTAGGTACACCCTGAACGCGCCCAAGCTGTCGGAGCACCCGCGTAGGGCAATAAGGCTCGGCTCCCTTATGACCCATCAATACTAGAAAAGGACGGTCCATACTACCATATATTCCCTCTTTCGAGGGGTACCAACTAACCTGCCACCGGATATTTTCCAGAGTGAGCTCGCTCAAATACTTTGTCCACCCATCAAAGCTCTCGGGTAGATCAAGATGTCGAGTACGATAATAATGGGTGTTCAAATGGCATTTAGGCGCATCGGGTAGTGGAGTAGGGTCAGAACGGCCGAACAAATGCTCAACGAACCATACTTGCAACAACAAGTTGCAACCCTCGAAAAACCGGGCCCCTTTCTCTTTGCATCGAGTCAGAGCATGATAAATACTGCCCAAGATCATCGGCACCACAGTAGAATCTCGAACTCCCCCAAATAAAGCTCTCACGATCCAAGAGGTATGGATAGAGATTTGTCCATTCTCCATCGGGAAGACCATGAGGCCAAGGAAGGCGAAAATGAAAGCTCTTTCCCTAAGTTTATCCCATTGGTCATGGCTCAATGTGGTGATGAATTTCGGCCGATGCTCTGTGTATCCATCTCCCCGCCCATAAAGAGCATAAAGATACTCCAGACTGACCCAACCTGAGGCCAAACTCACTAACTGGGTATCAGAACGCAGACTCATGTCCCGTAGGAACTCCTTGACTCTCACGAACCGAGGTGCTATGCACTTCTTTGTCCTAAACACTCCATTAGTCAAACCCGAGATCTCTTCTAAAGTGGGAGTCATCTCAATATCACCAAACACAAAGGTATTTTGACTCGGTTCCCAATACCGAATCAAAGCATTTACTAGTTCCCGACGTGGGGCAAACTTAGGGTTAAGAAAATGTGTCATTTCCCCAATTCTCGCATGCACAACCCCTTTCTGCTTTTCGCTCAAATGGTACCACCAATTCCTCAACAATGGAGGACATTTATCGACCATCTTAATAGGCGGTGGAGTAGATCCCTCAGGAAACTTCCTTTTTCCTACTCTAGATGATGATGCAGCCATGATACCTATTTATTAAAATGAAGTATTAGGACCGAGAAAACTTTGGACAAAATTTGTAAAACAACATTAAAACGGACAAGCCGACTCAAACGAAATTTTTCACATGATTGACTAGGCTAGACAAATAAAACTTGTCAATGTTTTACAAAACATGACGACTCTATTTTTGACTTTCTAATTTTCGAACAAAATTTGGCATGACAACGACACCAAAATTTGACTATTGACATTAAAACGGACAAGCCGACTCAAATAAAATATTTACATGATTCGACTAGCCTAGACAAACAAAACTTGTCAATGTTTTACCGAACAGGACGACTCTATTTGATTGATTTTTCCCTTTTTTTTTTTTTTGATTTTTCTAATTTTTGAACAGAATTTGACATGACAACGCCACCAAATTTGGCTATGGACGCTGTTTTATATTTTTTTTTTCAAAAATTGGCCGTTATAACGGCGTGAAATTGGCTTTAAAATCTTTGCCGACAACGGGAAAAGGACATTTGACACGCTAATATTTGAAAATCTGAAATTGCCCCTCTTAACAAAGCGTCTCTTCTCTCTTTTTTCATTTTTTTTTTCATTTTTTCATTTTTTTTTTTTTTTCATTTTTCCAAACTAACCCGCTTTCCCTTGATAAACGGTCAGCATAACGGCCTCCCTAGATGCAACACAGAAGATGCCATTACTGTCTTTCCGGGGCGTGGGCCCCATCTAGACTCTAAAGGGTCAGCCTAGACAAGTGCGGTACCGGTGTACCGCACCTCACTAAGTCTAATGACATGCAAATAAATCGGCCTAGACAAAAGCACAGGTTCAACTCTAGGTGACTCAATGGGTTCATGTTCTACAGTTTCCGGCAATTTGGAAATGCCTCGGGGGTACCGATCGACAACGTCTAACGGCCTAACCCAACGCACCTCCTCCTAAAAAGGGTTAACTTTTTGTGTCCTGAGACACGACAGAAATTCCAGACGCCGAAGCGAGACTGGCGTGCATGTGTGCAGTGTTCCAGAAGACTCAGAGGTGTACGAGAGAAGACAGTTGTGTATATACAGTTCAAACATATCAAAGCAGTAACATTCAAGCCAGCATGTACAAACAATATTTAAAAGCCGAAAACGACAAAGTATAAAGCCTGAGATTCTCAGTTTTCACTTTTTCCCCAGCGGAGTCGCCAAGGCTGTCACACCCCTTTTTCCCGCGCGCCCGCTTTTGGGGAGGGCGTTTCGGGTTTAGGGTTAGCGCTTATGGGATTTTTTTTTTTACGATTATCTGGCGCTATCCCGAGTTAGGGTTTCCATTTAAGGAAGTGACGGTGTTTCAAGGTACGAATCGTTTATTTAAAATTCGGAGTCGCCACTTGACAAGTTTAAGGTGTGCCAAGTCACCCAAAGGGTACCTTGGAACACCTATGACTCGTTAGTGGTCTGCGTTAGAGTTCCAGGTAAGGATCTCGGTTGACTCTCGGGAAGGGGTTAGGCACCCTCGAGTCCTGTGTCGAGCACAGTTGCTTTTATTGACGCATTCCGGCTATATGAAATATTTATTGTACTTGCCTTTATTTATTTCCCTTTGCTACGCTTTGATTTATTATTATTTTATTTTTATTTATTTATTTATTTATTTATTTTTTTGTTTCAGTGACTCGGCCGAATATTTTCGCGCAGGCACTTCACCCATTCGAAACCTTATCAACCTTGATTTGAGTCTCCAAATTTATTCTTTATTATTGTATTATATATATATATATATATATATATTTGGTCAAACTCGAACTTGTAATTCGGCTTGATTTTTTATTATACATGTCGCATTCACATTTTATATCTTATTTAAATACGGCTCGATTTAATATTTACAAATGTAATTTATTTAAACCGGATATGGTCGCGCAGGCACTTCACCCGTTCGAGATCTTCCGATTTAAATAAACTATACTTGAATCAATTTATTTGGTTCCAGATACCAAGGTCTCTTAACTTGTGTGAGTGTATTATAACTTGACAGAACTATTAATTTTACATTTAAACATTTTGGGGAAGAAGATGGCCATAACTTTAAAGGACTGTATTTAATTGACCCAAACTTGTAAAATCTCGGCCCATTTAAGAAAAGCTTTCACGCCAGTTCATTTCACAAAAAAAACAAAGGATTTTACCATATGTCCTACTTTGTCTACTAGTTCCAACGCTTGGCCACACTAGATATTCTATTGTCATCTTTAACTCACAAACCCATAAAGTGTTTATCGTATATTTATTATGTTCCCCTCAGTGCTTGATATATAGCCATTTAATTTTTCCCAGATTTTTTAAAGATAAAAACCTTGTTAAACAAATTCGGATTTAGTTTGAGGGGTCACTTTTGCAACTGGGCCGGATCATTTCCGCAAATATAATTTCTTCCCTGACGTTGTAGTTTTTTCAGATTGCAAAAACAGTCCCTTTTTCATGTTAGTTTCCTATCTGGCCCTCTTTAGCAAATTTAGAGAAAGTGACGTTTTGCTTTTCAAACAAGGAATGATTTGCATTAGGCAGCCCCCTTTTAATGCTAGCCTCAGATCTGACCCCTTTGATAAAATTTGGTGTTACTTTGGTTATTTTAGTCAAATTTGCCCTAGTGTTTACAATGGAGGTTGTCATCAAGGCATGTGCATAATATTTAACAAGGATTTAAATACATGCATGGATATCAATAATATGACACATAAATAGGCTTTAAGTAACTCATTTCATACATGCTTGAACACAAGGTTATAAGCTAAATACATAATCGATTTGAGAAATACCTAATAGCAAATGGAGTTCCAAACTAGCAAATGGACCAGCAGCCACACCAAGCTACAAGCAGCAACCAAACCATAAACCGAACCTAAACTTTGCTATCAACCAGCCATCTTTCTTCTTCTCTTTATTGCTATGTATTTTTGCTATTTTTCTTACTGTTTCAGATCTGTTTTTTTTTAAAGAAATTGAGAGGGTAAATGCCAAGCATTCAATGTGTTCCTGCTGCCTTTGTCAAGGAGTAAATGCACTCCTTATATAGCTACAGAAATCAGCCCTCTTCCCTTCCCAAAACCCCAAAACATTTAATGCCTTCTACAAGAATACAAGACAAGCATGCTGGCCATTTAATGCAAGTTACCATTTTTATGTTAGGGTCTCACCAACCAAAAAGCAAAGCTGAAAACATACTATTTTTGGCTTTCACTTTTGTCCCACTATTTGACCTCTTTTCCCTATCTTTCTACTTTTTATCTTTCCACTTTCCCTTTTAAATTTCAGATTTTGAATTTTTCAATTAGCTTTAAACTTCTAACTAAATTAGTTCAAAGGTTAAACTTTAACTTTCCATGTTAACAAGTACTTTCACATACCAGTTTAACCAGACACTAACTTAAAGAGAAACAAAAAGAAGTTATTCTAAGGGATACCCAACTAAAAGATCAAACAAGTAGGCATAGACAAAATCCAGTCTAACAACAGCTCATTACCACAAGTTCATCAGTATGCCACAAATAAATTCATACACTTACCATGCTCAAAATAAAAGTAACAACGACCTTACAAGACTCGAACAAAGATCAACAAAACACACAAGACATAATCTGTTAACTGCTTATACAGAACCAAAGCGAGAACAATACTTTGAGAATTCAAGCGACAACCTGACCAAATATCATACTTAATAGTGGGTGGACATACACTTGAACTATCATTCCTTCTGTCAAACATACATAAACATAGCCAACTACATGCGAATTCAGGAGAACCAATTCTTAGAGATGCACGAACAAGCTATTAAAGTTTAGAAAAACAAAAGGCATGTGATACAGCTTGCTACCGAAGAACATACACACGGATCCTTGATTTATTTACACCAACATGATTTTTAACACACTAAGCACTACACCATCTCTAGTAACTAAAATAACCTAGTGAAAACAAAAGTAAAAGTCATTGAAGCTTTCTTTTTACCGTTAAGCAAACTGGACAAACATCACGCCTCCAACGAGCACGACGCCACTGCCTCCTTGTCGCTGCCTCATCGCCACTACGAAGCACTGCCCGAACACCCCACTGCTTCACTTCTAACGTAGCCACCATAGTCACAGATCAGTCCCATTTCCAAACACAATTTCAGCGTGATCAAGCCCCCAAATCAACCCCCTCCACGCCATAACAACGTGACCCCACAGCCCCCATACCATCATCTCAGTGCAGCAAACATAACAGGACGAGAAAAAGAAAAGAGAAGAAGAAAAACGACGAAATCAGAAAGAGAAACAGAGAAAATGGGTACAAGAATACAAGAGAAAGAGATGGGATGAAGAGATGGTAGAAAAAATCAAAAACTTACCGAAAAACTAAAAGCCAACGGCGTGGGTGTTCGTCCGAAACTTTGAGCTCCGATCTGCTCAAATCGGTCGAGATTTAGGAGAAAATACTTGTGGCAATGGAATGAGGGGGTCAAAACGAGTCGAGTGATGTATTTTGTATTTTTTTCCGGTGGCCGGCCGGCGGTGTCGACGGTGGCCGACAGGCGGAGACACGGCGGAGACACGGTGGGGCGATTTCCGGTGGTGTGAGGGAATTTTGGCAAGAGTTTCCCCCTTTGATGAGTGTTTTGTGTCAAATACCTATTTTTAGCAAAGTTTCAATATTTATATGCTGTGCTAGTGGGCCGGGTCAAAGGGAATTGGGTTGGACTAGAGGATATGGGCTGACTCTTTGATTAATAACCATTAACTTCTATTACTAATTAAACTAAAATCAACACAAAACAATAATCAATTACTAAATAAAGCATACTAACACGTAAATGTCACACTGACACTAACCACACAAGATTCTATTTTTTTTCAGTAATTTTCAAATATTTTTTATCTAATAAATTAAATTAAAACGGCTAAATAGAGGCTAGAATCTAGCAAAACAATCACACAACAATTAAAACAACTATTGTACGTATTTTGGTATTTAGGTGCCAAAATTAGGTGATTACAGATGGTTAGTTTGAGAACCCTTATTGTTCTCTTATTTATTTTGCCATGATGACTATTATTTCATCTCTTGTCACGTCCACGACCATGGTCTCTAGCATGGTAATTATTTGTCATTTTTCGGACGTAAAATTATTTGCCTTCTTTCAGACATAAGTAAAATCATTTTCTTTATTTAAGACATAAAATATTGCTACCACATCCACATTCATGAATGGAATATGTGTTGCTCCCACATTCACCTTTAGGGATGGAGATTTTTCTTCTCCCACATTCATCTCAGGGAATTAAATATATGCTGCTCCGACATTCACCTCTATGAATGGAGCATATCTGTGGACGGACTTCATGATTTTATTAATAACTCATTATTTTCCTCTGTCATCATTATGCCATTGTGAGCTCGCTTCTGGAAAGATCATCTTTGTCATCTTGGAAACGCTCTAGCAGGCTGACATGAAAAATGGGATGGATCTTCCACCAAGCTGGCAATTCAACTCGATAGAAAACTTTTCCAAAACATTTCACAATGGACAGAGGTCCAATGTATTTCTACAAAAGACGCGGGTCATGAGCTCCCGTAAACAGATATTTCTTGGGGATCTTTACCATCACCTTATCCCCAACTTTGTACTCCACAAAACACCTGATTTGATCTGCATAATTTTCATCCTCCTTTGTGCTTTTTCAAGATAACTCCGCACTATCTCTAGATTTCTCTTCCACTCTCTTGAGAAACTCGCAGCTCTAGGAGATTTTGACATATTTGGTGCATCCATAGTACGCGGGAGAAGAGGTTGTTGTCCCATGATAATTTCAAAAGCGCTCCTGTTGGTACTTGAGCATTTTTGGGCATTGAAGCACAACGGGGAAGAATCCAATAGCTTCACCCAATTCTTCTGTGACCCAGTCACAAAATGCCTAAGATATTCTTCAAGCATACCGTTAAATCGCTCCGCTAGCCATCAGATTGTGGATGAAAGCCGGAGCTGAGGTTTAACTTAGACCCGAGGTACTTACAGAGCTCGGTCCAAAAGTTACTAGTGAATCTCGAGTCGTGATCACTAACAATATCTTTAGGCAGACCCCAACACTTCACCACATACGCAAAGAAGAGCCTGGCCGTCTCTTCAGCTGCTATATATTTTAGGGCTGCTATAAAAGTTACGTATTTAGAGAACCGATCAACCACTACCAGAATAGTGGTTAAATCTCTAACCTTGGGCAATCCAGTGATAAAATCCAGAGAGAAGCTTTCCCAAGGCCTTTTTGGGATATGTAGCGGCTGCAATAGTCCCGCTTGTGTCAAGCAGTTTGGCTTGTCCTTCTGGTAGACCAAACAGGTCCGCACATATTGATCTACATCATCTGCCATCTGGGGCAAATAGTACGCGTGTCGTAGTAGCACCAAGGTCCTATCCATTCCAGGATGCCCGGTCCAAAGGGTATCATGGATCACCTCCCTTAGGCACATAGATCCACTTCCTTTTTATCTTGAGAAAATCATCATCCATATAGAACTACCGCGTCTTCTTTTGCTCCACAAGGCTGATCAAATCTTGAGCGGCAGGATCACGAACAAGAAGATCCTTGATCTGATCCTTAATACTGGTGGTTACCTCGCTGCCCCTAAGGGCGGCGAGCACACACACCGTGGCTAAGTCGGCCCTCCGACTTAGCGCATCAGCAACTTGGTTTAACTTCCCACTTTTATATTCCAAGTGGAAATTAAACTCGGCAAAAAGCTCTTGCCATCTCGCTTGTCTCCCATTCAGTATTAGATGTGTCATAAAATAGCTGACAGCAGTGTTGTCTGTCTTGACAACAAAGGGTTCTCCCAGTAAGTAATGGCGCCATAAGCGCAAACAATGGACAACAACCAACAACTCTTTTTCATGAGTTGCATAATGCCGCTCTGCATCCTTAAGTTTTCGGCTCTCATAAGCAACCGGGTGCCCCTCTTGCATCAAAACTCTGCCAAACGCAAAGTCTGAGGCATCAGCCTGTACTTTAAACGGCTTGACCATATAAGGAAGAGCCAAAATCGGGCTGCTTGACATAGCCCTCTTCAAAGTATCAAAGACCTTCTCACGCCTTGGACACCACTCCCATGGCATGACCTTCTTCAAAAGTTCCATCAGGGGTACAATAATAAGAGAATAATCCTTCACGAACCGTCGATAGAAATTGCATAGGCCCAAGAAAGATCTTAGGGCATGAATATCCTTCGGTGACGGACAATCAGCAATGGCCTGAATTTTTCCGCTGTCTATCTTGATCCGTCCCTCTCCGATTACATGCCCAAGAAAGTCAATATGCTTTTGGGCAAAAGCGCATTTCGACGGCTTGGCATATAACTCATGCTCCCTTAGTCTTGTCAAGACCTTCTTCAAATGCATCATATAATCCTCCATGCTCCCACTATAAATCACAATGTCATCCAGATAGACAACCACAAATTCATCTATAAACTCCCGGAAGACTTGATTCATCAGCGTACAAAATGTTGTCGAAGCGTTAGTTAAGCCGCACGGCATAACTAGAAAATCGTACGATCCATATCTTGTGACACAGGTTGTCTTGTGTTCATCTCCTTCAGCGATACACACTTGCCAATAAAATGATCTCAGGTCTATTTTTGTGAATATCATAGCACCACCCATCCTTTCAAATAAGTCCGCCATCAAAGGAATATGTTACTTATTCTTCACAATAATTTTGTTCAACGCTCTATAGTCCACACAGAGTCTTAAGGAGCCGTCGTGCTTCTTTTAAAATAGCACAGGCGACCCATAAGGGGACTTAGAGGACATAATAATTCCAGCATCCAGCATTTCCGTCAATTGTCCCCGAAGCTCGGTGAGCTCGGGTTGTGACATTTGGTACGGCGCACGGGCAGGGGGCCTTGCACTTGACACCAGCTCAACCTGATGATCCACATCTCGCTTAGGCGGCAGTCACCTAGGCATCTCTGGTGGCATTACATCTTTAAAGCCTACCAATATATCCTTCACAGCAGAACGAATAGGGCCAGATGCCCGCTCAATCTCGTCCAAGCACAAGGTTGCCAAAAACGTAGGTTCTTGTCTCTTGACACCCTTCTTCAGTTGCATAGCAACGATGCTCCTCTCATTCAACTTCCCAGACAAAGTTGAGATGATAAGTAGGGTATCGCCATGCGGCAAGACCGTGGTCTGAGTTTCCCGCAAAAATTCCAAACTAAGGATTAGTTTAAAATCATCCGTCGTGACTACAGATAACGTAGTCTTCCCTTCACAGGGACCTAATTTGATAGGAACTCCCTTCGCCACCCCTCCAACAGGTTGAGCATGAGAGTTAATAGCCTTAACTCGACCACGACCCTTCTCCACGACAAGTCCTAGTCGCTTAACTTCCGTTGCAGCCAAGTAGTTATGAGTTACACCTGTGTCAATCATTGCCCGGACAGGTTTGCCAATAACCCGAACGTCGATATACATGAGGCCCTTACTTTTTCCAACCCGAGGTTTGGCATCGGCATCTGGACTCTTCTTCCGACTAGCAAGATCAGATTCCTTCTTCAGCCGAAGATCGACAGTACTTGATTCACCCACTTCTTGAGAGATAGAGTAGAACGTGTGCGAGAACGCACCAATCAGAGCCTTACCATCATCCTTATCCTCTTCGTCTACTTCTTCTTCATCAAGAGTTTCATGGGCATTCAGCTTCCTCTTTTCAAGGCAATCAGTGACCCTGTGAGGACCCCCACATTCGAAACATCCACCTTTAGAAACAAAGGCAGCTCCCTTTCCTTTGTTTTGAGTTACCGTGTTGCTACTGATTGAGGAAGAGGCCTCGGAGTAATATCCACTCCCCTCTCCCCCACTTTTGCTAGGGCCACTTCTATTGGATTGGCCCCATTTTGTAATTGTTACCACCAGCAGGACGTGGAGTCTGCCTGTCATTTCGAGTATCCACTTGATAGTCAGTATTCAGTAATGCACTCAACAGCCTGAATAGCCCTTGCCAACGTGTCCACCCTTTTTCTCTGTAACTCGACACAAGCGTAAGGCACTTACTCACTCTCATAAGAAAAAAATCGAGATCTGGAAAAAGGAATCCATCAGTTCTAAAGAACAAAAGGAAAAAATAAATCTGAAACATCAAGAGTTTTGAGTAGAAAATAGAGAGGAAAAGAGAGAAAGGGTCTTGAGGAAATCTGTTATTTGTTGTTGTTGTATTGTTGCTGGACGTTGCTGATGTTGCTGTTGTATATTATTGATGTTTGCTAAGGAGCTTTGACTCATTATGTACTCATTTTTTAAGCTCTTTTTATGTGTTGTGTTTTTTTAATAGTTTTAGCCTATTTTATGACATGAATATATAGGAAATATTTTATTTAAGGGCTATAAATGCAATGAACTAGGCCCCTTTGAAACCCTTTGCATTTAATATTGCCTGCCAACTTGTGATGTTATTAAGAAAAAAAAAAAGAAACAAACTTTGTACTTTATTTATGTTTGCATTTTATATATGTATTCTCTACTATAATGTTGAGAAAAATAAAAAGAATTCAAAAATAACAAAAGGAAAGGGTTTGGACGTTCCTTTTTTAGTCCAGATCTAGGCTCAAACTTATTGGAATATTTCCTTTTCATGTTATTTTAGGAGTGGAGATTAAGATAAACTAGGCTTTGCATGTTAAAAAATGGATTAAAAATTAATTTACAAAGTTGAAGCAAAGCTCTTTTCACTGTAAAAGAAGAAGCAGCAGTGACTTTATAAATGTTTCAAGGCATAAGGATAAATCTAAATCTAAAATTAGTTAGGCAAATAAGCCATTTGGTGCAAAACAATGAATGCAACAATATTTGAAAGTGGACAGAACGGTGCGAGGTGCAAATTCTTTAAAATAAGAAAGTAAACTACGATTGACTTTGGAATTCAAAATCGGTTAAATGGAGTTAAAAACAACCGATTAGGCACGTTGATAAGTATGATCTGTGATCTACTTATTAGGTAAAAGAAAAAAATACCAAATTGAAAAAGCCAAACTTGTTCCAAAGTATACCCCGCGGGTTACTTGACACAATATTTTGTTCAAACAATTAAAGCGTAACAATAGAAGGCAAGATAACAACAAGCAATTTTTTCAAAAGCCAAAATGCGATAAATAAGAGCAGCTGTGCTTAGTACAGGATTCGAGGGTGCCTAATACCTTCCCGCGAGTCAATCGAGATCCTTACTTGGATTCTCTGACGCAGACTATTAGACGAGCCAGAGGTGTTCTAAAGGTACCTAATTGGTGACTTGGCACACCTTTGAACTATGTCAACTGGCGACTCTGAATCTCATAATTTTGTACCTTTTATAACACCAGTCAGAAGCCTTTTAAATAAAAAATACAATTTTTTTAAAGGAATTTTAGGGCGTGACAGGTATGCTTGTACCGAGAGATGTAAGCTAATATTTTCTAACAACAGTTGTATAAAAAAACACTCCTTGGTTTTAGCTAGCATTTGGACATAGATTCCCAAATAATTTTTTAGAAACACTTTTTGGGTGAGTTTGATATGAAAATGAAAAAAGGTTTGGACATACTTTTTGGAAACAAATTTTTTGGCTCAAAAGAGCCTTTGAGCTCTTATGAAAATGAAATTTGATGTGTAAATATTAGTTTTTGGCTCAAAAACAACTAAAGGCCAGTTTTTGAGAGTTTTTGGGAATAAGTTTTGCTAAAAAAGCATAAACAAACACTTTTTGGCCCAAAAATCCCTCCAAAAAGTATGTCCAAACGAGAGCTTAGTTTACTGATCCAACAAGGCTCTAAATCAAGAGACGCAAGCTAACTTATTTTCTAACAACAATTATATAAAATAAACACTAATTGGTTTTAGTTTACTGATCCAACAATTGTATTTAGTAAGGAAACAAGATAAAATATGGACCATAAATATTTTATCACAAAAAGTACCAAATTTTCAAGGCCATTTGAAAATATACTAACAGTGCGTGCATATTTTAACTTAGTCATTAAATATTCAGTCAACTATTTCAAGATTTAGGCTAAAGAAATAGGAATTATTGTTAGTAAAAGAAAATGTAACTGAAGAAGGTAGCACACCTGTTTAATTGCTTACGAACGTATTGTATTTATCAAGATAGAAGTATTTGTTAATCTCCATATTATATACTACATGCTAACTTATACCTGTCATACATACTAAACACAACCTTCATTTTTGTTTTGCAATAAAGTGATAGCCATGATTAAAAAAAATGTAATTAAAGTGGATAAAATATATTAATCTTGTTGCCTCACTTTTCAAATGTAACCGAGTCATATACCTGCAATATTTTTTTCATCTTTTGTAACAGAAGCTTTAGAAAAAGGACTTGCGTTGCATATGGCTTGCATATAGTTTTCCACACAAAAAAAAAAAAGAAAGATCAGAAAGTGTTCACCCGCTTCATGGCCAGGTTTGTTCAATTAAATGGTGCATCAAATCCAACTCATAAGCAATAGCAAACCACAAATATCTGCAATTGGAGTTGAATTAGAAAAATCAAACTCTATCTTAGAAAATATTAAAGACTCGTGCTGATAACGTGTTGTAAAATAAAAAAGAATACTATAAGATATAGACAAGAAATATAGAGAGGGAGAGATGGAGCTTTTCTTATTCATTTTCAATATCTCAAGTGTATCTTTCATGGAGCAAAGTGTGCTCTATTTATAGGACACCAAGTACATGAGAGGTTACAAATCAACCCAATGGTTACAAGAATTAATGGTCACTTAATAGGGGATTATTAAAGCCTGTTTGGTCAAGCTTTTGGGAGCCAGAAGTGCTTATTTTTCTCAAAAAATGCTTATTTTAAAATTTTGGGGTGTTCGGCCAAGCTTCTAGGAAAAAATAAGTGCTTTTGAGTGGCACCAGAAACTGTGTTTCTGCTGTGGGGAAGAAACTGAAAAAAGCAGCTTCTTGAAAGAATAAGTGCTTTTGATTATTTGGGACAAGAATAACCGTTTCACACTTCCAAATTTAATCAAATTAATATTATTATATATCCATTTTCGTAATTTGATAATTTTTTTTAAATATTGGTCAAACACAAATTAATAACAAAAGCACTTCTCTAAAATTTGGTCAAACACAAACTGCTTATCTCACAAAACACTTATTTGAAAAGTGCTTTTGATAAAAAATACTTCTCAAAATAAGCTGATCTTAACAGCTTCGCCAAACAGGCTCTAAGTGGTAATTAATGGGGCGTTAAGTTTTTTTTTTTCTTTTTCAGATGATGGGGAGTTAAGTGATAATAAATGGAGAATTAAGTATCCAATGATTCATGGAATATGATGAGTAGCTGTTGGGAAGACAAATGGATATCTACATTCTACATATTTTATAACAAACACATTTATTCAAGGGATTTTTACACAAATATACAAATTTTCAACCTTAATTACAATAAAATAGCAATATTTTTCAAATTACAAGGCATAGCAATATTTATTTTAGCACATTTTACAATAAACAAGATAAATAACAATTTTCCAAACAAACCCTAATTTCAACTCCTACTCCCAAAATCCTTCCACCTCCCCTACCACCTATACCCCAAAATCCACTGGCGTCGCCGCCCATCCACCCAACCCCCCACCCCTACAAATCCCAGCGCGATAACCCCCAGATCCGGCGAGTAGATCATCGCCGTCATTTCCTAATCGCCGCCATTTCCTTATCAGATCTATAACGGCGTCGCGACGGCAACGTCGCCGCTAGCATTGCCTTCGTTCGATCACCTGTTTCACTCCGACATCAGAACATCTCCTCTCTGTTTCAACATCCTCTACGTATCCCGACGTTGGTGTTGCGGAGATGCCACATTCGATGGCGGAGGAGGAACACAGTTCAAGGTATTTCACTAAAATACTCAACCTCCGGTCTGCGGTGGTTTGGTAGCTATGGAGTTATGAATTAGTGGTGGTGTAGTATGAACATTGCCATGGATGTGTAGCTGGTGCAGCAGACTGTTGGTTTACCAAATTAGCGACATCGAAAGAAATTTCAACTGCTTCTGTTTCTTTAGATTTGTTTTATTTTTGTTCTGTTTCTGTTTTTTCAGAATTGTTCAAATTTCGTTGTTGTTCCGTTTCTATTCATGTTTCTTCATATTTGTTTCATTTCTGTTTCTGTTTCTGTTTCTACAGATTTGTTATACCGGTTTAATAAATTTGAACTCTTGTTTTCTATTACTCACGACTGATTACACAGCTTATTGGAATGGTCTGATACAGTTTGAAATGGCGTTGAAACAATATGATACGGTTTGAAACATCGTTGAAACGTTGAAACAGTTGTTGCAACAGTTGTTGCAACAGTTTGATACAGTCTGAAACGATGTTGAAACAGTATGATACGGTCTGAAACGACATTGAAACAATCTGAAATAACTGTTGAAACAGTCTGATACGGTCTAAAACGGGAGTTGATAGAGTTTAAAACAATATGATACAGTCTGAAACGGGACTTGATACAGTTTAAAACAGTCTATTACAGTCTAATACGGAGTTGATACAGTCTGAAACGAGACTTGATACAGTTTAAAACAGTGTGATACAGTCTGAAACAACATTGAAACACTATGATACGGTCTGAAATAGTCTGATACGGTCTGAAACGGGAGTTGATACAGTTTAAAATAGTCTGATACAATCTAAAATGGGAGTTGATACAGTTTAAACAGTTAGATACAATGCTGAAATGAACCGAAACGGTACAGAAACAGTTAGATACAGTGCTGCAGAAACAGTTGATACGGTGCAGAAAACAGTTGATACGATGCAGAAACGGTGCAGAAACAGTTGATACGGTGCAGAAACGGTGCAGAAATAGTGAGATTCAACGAGATACATTGAGGATGGATGAGCAAAAGTGAAATTGGGGAAAATGAGAGGAGTAAAAGTGAAATTGGGGGGGAAATGGTGGGAGGAAAAGTAAAATAGGGGAAAATAGGAGGAGCAAAAGTGATAGTGAGGGAAATAGAAGGAAGAATGTAAGGGTTTGGTATGTTATGGGAAAATATTGCTATATTTTTGCTATATTTGTAATTATCTTGTGTTTTCCTCTATATAGGGTAATTTTACTAAAATGTTGCTATGTTTGGTAATTAAACTCTAAAACTTGTACTTTTATGTAAAAAATCCTTTATTCAAATATATAACTGTTTATTTATAAAAACAAGCTTCTGACACTTAAAAAATATCTTTCTACCTATCCAAACGGGCTCTGAATTGGCTGCGCGTTGCATAGTTTTGCAAAAAGAGCCTGTAAAAACAGGCTATTTCCCGAAAACAAAAACAGTAGGCGGGTAAACAAAACGGAGCAGTTCCAGTTGTTGCAGCTGACTGGAGCCGGCAATTCCAGCCATAACCAAAGGTATGGTCTGGAACCCTAGTTTACTATGTACGATAATGACCTCGCTAATTTTTTGCCATTATTCAACTACTCTATTTGTAAATTTTTGTGCTATGATGGGATTTGCTGAAGAGATAATTAAGATATAAAAGCGCATTCCCTCAATACTTGGTTCTAAATTAATAATCAATATATTAAGACAAATACGTGGTTAGACCAAAGCTACAGGTTTGTTTGAACCCGATAACAAATACTCTAGCTTTGCCCCTGTCACCAAAGGAATTTTCACTGTGTTTGGCTCATAAAAATGAATCAAGTCCATCTTTGAGGGGCGTGTCTAGATATAATTAATAAAAAATAAAAACGTGATCTTCCTAACAGTTTAAGCTTTTAAATGAGATGACCCCCACACTTCAGTAGCAGTGGAACATATTTGAACCTTGATTTGATCTATCTCAGTATTTTTAGCGGAGGACTAGGTTTGCGTTCAATTTTACCTTATTGTTACTCCCTCCGTCTCAAAATGAGTGCTTGGGTTTGACTGGGCACAGAGTTTAAGAAAATAAGGAAGACTTTTAAATCCTGTAGTTTAAAATGAAAGGTGTGTGTAATGTGGACCAGAGTCTTTAAATCTTGTGGTTCAAAATAAATCTTAGATTTAAAAAGTTGCCATAAAAGGGAAGAGGCACTCATTTTGGAACAAACCAAAAAGGAAAGGTAGACACTCATTTTGGGATGGAAGGAGTATTAAGTAGTAGTCTTGCGTGGCCGTGGGATGCTTTGTGAATTAGGACGCCCTTTTGTTATTAAGTAGCACAACTTGTTAGAGCTGGATGTTGGGTTTAGACAATGGTAGTAGCTGTAGCAAAGTACATGTTTTTGCTCTTTTTATTTTGTCTCTAAAATGAACAATTATTTAGCTGGTGAATGTGATTTTCTAGTAATTAGGATATTGGTAAAGATTTTATCTTGTGGGGAGGTTTTCCTTTCCTGCTGATATAGGCTGTATACATAGAAAAGATAGAAAAGCTGTTTAGCCTGTTATATTCTTCGTATTGATGTCTAAGCCTATCCTGTATTACCTTTGTGTAGGTTTATCTGTTGTAAGAACCTATTATTACAATTCATATGCTTACAGAGTATGTAGTTTTGAAGAAAGAGAAACCCTGTAGATCATCCTGTCAGTGTAGTGGAATTCATTGATTCCTTGTACTCATATGGGGAGTGATTCTATGCTTGCTTTTGTAATGATCTTGCTTAGTGACTCTTATTGAAAATTGTATTCATGTGCATGCTGTGGGTATATAATTATGGTAGCTATTTCAAAGAACTTCACTCTTTATGTTGTCTTGTAGATGATATAGGTCTCAATTTTTTTTCATTTGCAGCTGAATAATGCCTAGGGTTAAGACAAATCGTATAAAATACCCCGAGGGTTGGGAGCTCATTGAGCCTACCCTACTTGAGCTGGATGCTAAAATGAGAGAAGGTCAGTAATTTGATGTGAGGTGGAATGAATTTATCTCATTTTGTCTTCATTTGTTGATTGAAATTTCTAGACCATTGACATGTGGTTCCTTGGTTTTTGAAGCTGGCAATGATCCTCATGATGGTAAAAGAAAGTGTGAAGGACTCTGGCCCATATTCAAGATTGCACATCAGAGGAGCAGATATGTCTATGACCTTTACTATGGAAGGAATGAAATATCTAAAGAGCTGTACGAGTTCTGTTTGGAACAAGGTTATGCAGATCGCAACCTCATCGCAAAGTGGAAAAAGGTAATTAAAGACAACTTCACCTAGAACTTAAAAAGAAAAATTCTGTCTGACCCCTTGCCCTGCTCTTCTGAAATCAACGTGGAAAAAGGGATGGAAAGAGGGCTAACCACAGGCCTTTGCATTTGCTTTTTTGAGATGCATAACAAAATCCCTTTTAGCCCATGGCAAGCGAACAACAGAAAATGTCAAAGCTTGATGCAATTTTTTTTTTAGAAAAGGTCTTATTCTATTGTCTTTCTCATCAGCTGGCTTCATTTGTGTCTCTTTGATATTTAATAGCTTTAACACATTAGCCAAATCACATTGTTTTAGATGTTTGTTAATGGACTGGAGGGTTTGTGTAATGGACTTCTGAAACGTAGGAGGTTTATGTTATTTTCAGAAATTTGGAGGGAGGTGGTTATACCAGAAGCACTCATGGGATACATAGGCACTGCAAGAGAATGATAATTCTACTTTTCTTTAAATATGAGACTGTCATAAAATATTGAAAACATCTGCACACTTCTTTTGGACTTTTTGGTTCTTATCATCCATCTGATGTGTTTTCTATCTTGAGATGGTTGACAAATGGTTTCAGGCTTACAGCTTATGGATAGACATTAAAAGCATCTTATTGTCCTTTTTCATTTAGCCACCTACATTTACTTTCTTCGCGTTTGACTTGCAGCCTGGATATGAGCGTCTGTGCTGCTTGCACTGCATACAGCCCCGGGATCATAACTTCGCTACGACTTGTGCATGTCGTGTCCCCAAGCACCTTAGGGAAGCTGCTGTAATAGAGTGCGTACATTGTGGATGTCAAGGTTGTGCAAGTGGGGACTAATTGCTTACCCATAACTGTATGTCATGAGATCAAAGTTTTCTTACGTTGGCTTTGTCTAGCTTGCTGACTTTTCAAGGCATTAGAAACCTTTTGTTTGTAACAGTCGAGCTGATAAAAGAGTATTGCTTTATTGGAAGTGTTACCATGTCTGTAGATTGATTATTCTATCGGACTAACCAAATGTAAGGCTGTTATGCACTAGCAGCTACTTGTTTGGTCGGCAAAAGGTGAGCTCGTGGCTGCTTAGTACAACTCTAAACAATGGCGGGCCAGAGGATTATGGTATCTTTATTACGGATTTGAGTGTAGATTACACCTACTTTGAGTTTTAAGTCACGTAACTTAATTTGCTTTGTGTATGCTGTCTCATGGATTCCAATGAATGTCAAAGCAAGTTTATATATGGGTTTAGGTTTTTATCATTGTTAGGGTGATGACATTGAGTAAAGTTACTAAGATGCAAAAAAGATGTATTTTAGAAAATTTAAAAGTCACACCCTCTAAAATGAACAATTAAATTACCGTTGACTAAATTAAATTAGCAGTTGACTTTCCGTTATGACAGGTAAAACTACAATCTGGCAGATGCCTAGTGAGTACTGAAGTGCTTCTCCATCTAATCAAATTAAACCTTACTCCCTACTACCAACAAAAAATAACAATAATAATATAAAGAAGAAAAAAACATCTAAGTGGAACATAACCTTCTCCTACCAAGTCCATAGTCAGCTAAGTTAGACAAAGCTCCATTTTGGATCTCAAATAGTGTTACAATTCCAACTTCACTCTCACGGAACTAATGTGTTTATCAGATTATTATTTATATTTGCTACTAAAAGTTTTTTCTTGTGATAGGTCAATTTTATGTGTTAGTAGTATAAAAAAATTTATTTAATGTCAGTGTTATGTTAACTTTTAAACTCTACTTCCACTACCAGCAAGATCAAATCACCACCTACTATGGAAAAATAACAGTTTCAAAGAAGAAAAAAGAACTCAGTTCTTCTCATTTGACCTGAATTTTATAGTTTTTAGTTCATCTTCAACTCCATAACTTCGCCACCCCACTATCCTACTTGGATTTGGGAGCAGGAGGAAGGCAGAGTCCAGTCAACTATGCAGAAAAAAGTTTATAAATATAAGATATTTTTCTCATTAAAGTATCTCAAAAAACTCAAACATAGTGGTGAAGTGAAGTTCATTTCATGCAATTGAATTTATATTGCACTATACAAAAGTTGCATTTTTGAATTAAACACTTCTTGATAATCTCTATCTAAGCTCCAAAACTCTTGGATCAAGTATTCCATTTCATGCAACTATGACATGCATGTAGTGTACTAAATATTCTTCTTAAGTATCATTTTTATTAAAAACTCTCCAAATCTCAATCATTATTTAGCAAACCTTCAAAATGTTTTGATCTTTCCTAATAACAAATTCTGAGGAAAAGAGAAAAGGGTAACTGTGAAAACGAGAAAACAAAGTTGAAAATGGAGGGGGCATTTGTGGGGAATGAGTTAGCAAGATTGAGGAGTAGTAGTAGGAGGACAAGTTGGAGGTCATCTCAGAGTATTAGGGAGGTGTTTGGAGGTCCAAGGGATGTTTTCATGAAGAATAATAGTACGCGGTGGTGGGAGATGATGGAGGAGGAGGAGGAGGAGGAGCTGAAATGGGCGGCGATTGATCGGTTGACAACGTATGATAGGCTTAGAAAAGGTATGATGGAGGAGGTGATGAGCAATGAGAGGGTGTTTCTTCATGAAGTTGACACGACTAATCTTGGCAGTCAAGAAAAGAAGGTTCTCATGGAGAGTATTCTTAAGGTTGTTGAAGATGATAATGAGAAGTTCCTCAGAAGACTCAGAGATAGGACTGATAGGTGATTTCTCTTTTAACCTGCAGCAAAAAAGTTATTAATTCCACTTATTATAGATAGTTACTAAATGACCTGACAATGTGACAACCAGTGTATAGAAGTTAAATTCAAGGCACAATATTAATATTGTTTGTTTCTTTTCCTTCTATTTTGATTTTTGATCATATTAGATTTTAGATATGATGGGTATGCTGCATGTTTTACTAAAATATTACACTGACACAGGGTAGGAATAGAGATCCCAAAGATTGAAGTGAGATATCAGAACTTAAGTGTAGAAGGAGATGCATATGTTGGGACAAGAGCGCTACCTACTCTGCTGAATTCCACCTTGAATACCATAGAGGTAAATGCTTTTCCTCCTTTCTACAAACTTATATTTGCAGAAGAGTTATATTGACCTTCCATTAGATAAAATTAATTTTCTTTTCTTAAATTGAACTGATGACAAGAACAGGCTATTCTTGGATTGGTTCATCTCTCTCCATCCAAGAAAAGGGTTGTTAAAATTCTTGAAGATGTGAGCGGAATTATAAGGCCATCAAGGTATTCTGCGTACCTTAAGAACTTCCATTTGTTTCATGACTAAGATTACACTAGCTAGCAGTCATAGTAGCATTCAATAAGATAATATAGTTATAGTCTCTAGCAGTCGTATTTGTTCCAGATTTCCTTTAGCTTCTTGCTTATCACTTATACTAAGTTGCTTTCAGGATGACATTACTCCTAGGGCCTCCTAGTTCAGGAAAAACAACTTTTCTAAAAGCACTTGCAGGAAAAAGTGAAGATGATCTGAGGGTGAGTTCATGCTACTATGTCTCTCTTGTTGACAGTGTTTAGTAATGCACAGATGAATCCTCATTTTACGGCCCCTAAAACATGGCAGAAAAATGGAAAAATGGTTTAAAGAAAGGCAGTAATATTGCCTTATTACAATTTCTGAGTTATTTCTTTACCATAGCTGAATCATATGTTATATATTTGCAGGTGACTGGAAAAGTTACATATTGCGGACATGAATTTCATGAGTTTGTTCCTCAAAGAACAAGTGCCTATATTAGCCAGCATGATCTGCATCATGGAGAGATGACAGTTCGCGAAACATTGGATTTTGCAGGTAGATGTTTGGGTGTTGGAACCAGGTATGATTTATTGGTGGAGTTATCAAGACGAGAAAAAGAAGCTGGTATAATGCCAGATCCTCAAATTGATGCATTTATGAAGGCCACAGCAATGGAGGGCCAAGAGACCAGTTTAATTACAGATTATGTACTCAAGGTCTGTTCCGTTGTTTAGGTATCAGCTTTCTTGCTTGTGCCAAAACACTTACAATAACGGTTATACTATTTTCCAAACAGATTCTGGGATTAGATATTTGTGCTGATATCATGGTTGGAGATGATATGAGAAGAGGCATCTCAGGTGGACAAAAGAAGCGTGTCACTACTGGTACATGCCTCTTGAATCTTGGTGTTCATGAACTCATCATTGTTCAATATATTTCTTAAATGGTCTAACTTTTCGCTAAATGAAAGGGGAAATGCTGGTTGGACCAGCAAAAGCGTTTTTCATGGATGAAATATCAAAGGGGCTGGACAGTTCCACCACCCACCAGATCATCAAGTTTATGAGGCAGATGGTTCACATTAATGATACAACTATAGTTATCTCCCTCTTACAACCTCCTCCTGAAACATTTGATCTATTTGATGATGTTATTCTCCTGTCAGATGGTCAAATTGTTTACCAGGGTCCCAGAGAAAACATTCTTGAATTCTTTGAATACATGGGATTTAGATGTCCAGAAAGAAAAGGAGTTGCAGATTTTCTGCTGGAAGTTACTTCCAAGAAGGATCAAGAACAATATTGGTTTAGAAAAAGCCGGCCTTATGCATATATATCTGTTCCTGAGTTTGCTGAGTCCTTTAATTTGTTTCAGATTGGTGAACAAATTATTGAAGAACTTAGAATTCCATATGACAAGTTCAGTGTCCATCGTGCAGCATTGGTGAAAAATAAATATGGTATCTCTAACTGGGAACTCTTTAAGGCCTGCTTCTCAAGGGAATGGCTGCTGATGAAACGCAGTTCTTTCCTATACATCTTTAAAACTAGTCAAATCACTATCATGGCAACAATTGCCTTCACAGTGTTTCTAAGAACACAGATGAAAGCTGGCAGTGTAAGAGATTCTGCTAAGTTCTGGGGAGCACTGTTTTTCAGTCTTATCAATGTGATGTTCAATGGGATGCAAGAGCTTGCGATGACAGTTTTTAGGCTTCCTGTGTTTTTCAAGCAGAGAGATAGCTTATTTTATCCGGCATGGGCGTTTGCCTTGCCAATTTGGGTGCTAAAAATTCCCATTTCATTGATGGAATCTTCCATATGGATTATTCTTACATACTACACCATTGGCTTTGCCCCTGCAGCCAGCAGGCAAGTGCACATAAACTCAAAATGTGAAGCTTCATTCATTTTAATATGATTATATGTAATTTACTAATCTTTGTTTCCTGTAGGTTCTTCAAGCAGTTATTGGCATTTGTTGGGATCCATCAGATGGCTCTCTCTTTGTTCCGTTTTATTGCTGCAGCAGGAAGAACTCAAGTAGTTGCAAACACACTTGGAACCTTCACTTTGCTTATGGTGTTTATACTTGGAGGCTTCATCGTCTCAAAAGGTCACAATTCATTGCTTTTAACTCTTCGCTTCACAAGCTTTTTACCATTTTGCTGCTAGATCATGGAAGTACTAAAATACTAAACTGGGTATATACAGATGACATCCAAGATTGGATGATTTGGGGCTACTATGTATCCCCAATGATGTATGGACAGAATGCAATTGCCATAAATGAATTTCTAGATGATCGATGGAGTGCTGTAAGATCTAATTTTCCATTTCATTTTCAGTTGACAGCATCAAGGAAGGGGAATTTTAACTTTTTCTTTCTTTTGGAACAGCCCACCAACGGTTCTCAACCAACAGTAGGAAAGACTCTTCTCCATGACAGAGGCTTATTTACCACAGAAACTTGGTATTGGACATGCATTGGAGCACTTTTTGGATTTTCACTTCTCTTCAATGTCCTCTTCATTGCAGCTTTGACATTCTTAAATCGTAAGTTAACTTTTATGATTTAATTTTCACAACTCAATCATAAAGAGATCGTTTATTAACTCATAGCATAAATCGCAGCTCTAGGAAATGTAAAAGGTGTCAAAGTTCAGGATGATGACAAAAACCATAGTAGGGCTCAAGAAACAGCAATAGTCGGAGGTAACTTCTAGAATTATGTCTGTATATTTTTCTTCGGAAGCTTTTTCAGTATTCGGATGTAATGGAAGTCAAATGGTCGAAGTAATCAAAGCGAACATGTTTGGACTTCTACACATGCCATCAAGTCTTCAAACTTCTCGTCTTTGTTGCGTTCCTGAATTGTCATCCTTAAGTGTCAATTCTCAAGGGTTAATGTGTAGAGCTGGAATAAAATAGACACACTGAATGAGACTAACTCGACATGTGACAACTACCACAGGTATTCAAAAGGCTCCAACACGTTGTCAAACAAATACCAGCTCTGTTGTTCCTTTCCAGTATAGTGAATCAAGGAAAGGAATGGTCTTGCCGTTCCAGCCCCTTTCTCTAGCATTCAACCATGTGAATTACTATGTCGATATGCCTGCTGTAAGTTTTTTCTAATTTAAGTGATGATTCTTAATGTTCTTTGGAACTAACTGGAATACCACATTAAAGAAACTACGATAGCTTTCTCAACATGTAACTTTTGTTCTATCAGGAAATGAAGACTCAAGGAGTTGAAGAAGATAGATTGCAACTTCTACGAGATGTTAGTGGTGCCTTCAGGCCTGGAATTCTTACAGCTTTGGTTGGTGTCAGTGGTGCTGGCAAGACCACTTTGATGGATGTCTTAGCAGGTCGAAAGACTGGTGGATCCATTGAAGGAAGCATAAATGTTTCAGGTTACCCAAAGAACCAAACAACATTTGCTCGAGTCAGCGGATACTGTGAACAGAATGACATTCATTCACCATATGTTACTGTCCATGAGTCTCTCCTCTACTCAGCCTGGCTACGTCTTCCCTCTGATGTAAAGACAGAAACACGAAAGGCAAGTTACAGTAACATAGAGCAGATTCTCCTTACTACAATCTCTGTACTAAAGTTTGGCTTACGTTGTTCCTATCCAAGTGCAGATGTTTGTGGAAGAAGTCATGGAATTGGTTGAGCTCAAACCATTGAGGAATGCTCTTGTTGGGCTCCCAGGGTTAGATGGCCTTTCTACTGAACAGAGAAAGAGGCTGACCACTGCTGTTGAATTAGTTGCGAATCCATCCATCATCTTTATGGATGAGCCCACATCAGGACTTGATGCCAGAGCTGCAGCTATTGTCATGCGTACCGTCAGAAAAACGGTGGACACAGGAAGAACAGTCGTCTGCACGATTCACCAGCCAAGCATAGATATTTTTGAAGCTTTTGATGAGGTAATCGACTCTGTCCATTTTACATTTATTCGTAATTCCATTTTGTGAAATAAGTAGTTGACAAAACCAATCTCTTGTTTAAGCTACTTTTGATGAAAAGAGGAGGCCAAGTAGTATATGCTGGACCTCTTGGTCATCGTTCTCACAAGCTGGTTGAATATTTTGAGGTTAGCTTTCTTTCTATTCTCTGCTAATCATAGGATTTTCATGCAATGCTAAATAATCTCAACATTGTCTTGTCAGTAACTACTCTTGCCCAACTAGTCGTTGGAACTTGAAAATGAAACTCTTTGAAATAACAGCAGTCAAGAGTGAAGACACTCCATTCATGAGACCATATATTAAAACTCTTCTCATTATTCAAAAGGTTCTAATTTAACTTCACGTTTTTCATTCTGTAGGCCATACCAGCGGTCCCTAAAATCAGAGTGTGTGATAATCCAGCAACATGGGTGCTTGATGTCAGTTCCTCTTCTATGGAAGCTCAACTTGACGTTGATTTTGCTGAAGTCTATGCCAACTCCGATCTTTATAAGTAGGTTCTTGTCAACATACCTAAGCTTTGTTATTCATAAAGACGTGTTTGACTATTTTTATGGATCTTCTTTTGGTATCATATTGATCAGAGTATAAATTTTCATTGCAGGAGAAATCAACACCTAATCAAGGAACTTAGCACACCATCACCTCGCTCGAAGGATCTCTACTTCCCCACTCGATTTTCTCAACCCTTCATAACTCAGTGCAAAGCCTGTTTCTGGAAACAACACTGGTCATACTGGAGAAATTCACAATATAATGCAATTAGATTCTTTATGACAGTCATCATTGGGATTCTGTTTGGTGTCATCTTTTGGAATAAAGGGAGCCAAATGTAATTCTCAACTTTATATTAAGCTGGATTAAGTTTATGAACTCAAGCTGAGAGATGTTGACTTTTATTTAATCTGATAACAGATACAAACAACAAGACTTGCTTAATCTGCTTGGAGCAACTTATGCAGCTGTCATGTTTCTTGGAGCCACAAATGCTGCTGCAGTGCAATCTGTTGTGGCTATTGAAAGAACAGTTTTCTATCGCGAAAGAGCTGCTGGAATGTATTCAGAGTTGCCCTATGCATTTGCCCAGGTATCGCATGAACTTCGCGAGTACAACAAATCAGTCATATTCTCAAGTAAATTTAACAATTTTCCAGTTCCTCAAGTATAGCAGTTTGGTTCTGAGATTTTGACTTACTGTGGTCTGCAGGTGGCTATAGAGACTATATATGTGGCAATACAGACATTTGTTTATTCTCTTCTCTTGTTTTCCATGATTGGATACCAATGGACAGCAGCAAAGTTCTTGTATTTCTACTACTTCATATTTATGTGCTTCACATACTTCTCCATGTATGGCATGATGGTTGTTGCTTTGACTCCTGGTTATCAAATTGCTGCCATTGCCATGTCCTTCTTCCTCAGCTTCTGGAACTTATTCTCTGGTTTCCTTGTTCCTCGCCCGGTAGGCCACCCTTAAACAAGATCACTAGCAACCATTTCTTGAACTTTCTCTCGGTTTAGTTAATATTTACAGTTCTTTTGTTGGATTTCCGGTCATAACTTTGCAGCTGATCCCAGTGTGGTGGAGGTGGTATTACTGGGCTTCTCCAGTTGCTTGGACAATATATGGAATTTTCGTGTCTCAAGTGGGAGATAGAACCGACGAACTTGAGCTCACCGGTGAAACAGTGAAAATACAGGTGAATCAATTCTTGAAGGAATACTTGGGCTATGATCATGACTTTCTTGTAGCAGTGGTTTTTGCACATGTGGGTTGGGTTCTACTATTTTTCTTCGTCTTTGCTTATGGAATCAAGTTCCTGAATTACCAAACAAGGTAGAATGAGAAAAATCTCTTTGAATACCAGAGAGACTCTTGCATATCTAGGTATAGGTTTTACACCCTCAAACACGGAGTTGTGCAGTGCTATAGCTTGTTAGTTCATTACAAAGGAGAGGAGCTTTTGGTTCTTATTCTCTTTACTATAATTGAAATTCCATTTCCCTAAAGATTAGCTTTCTTTTATTTTCTCCTTTTTCAAGTTCTTGGAAGAGCACTTTAGGCTCATCTTTCATTATGTTATTATTACAATGCACAGTTATTTCGCCTTTTTACCTAATGGAATGTTATGTTGTCAAATTCATATATTGGCCAAGTACATAGGCGAGCAACATTTCGCCAAAGAGAAATCATATTGCAAAAGAAAATTATATGCATCATTAATTTTTTTTTTTTTTTTTGGGATTTCGATGATCTCTAGATCAACTTATGCACCTCATACTGCTAGAGAAAATTATGCATCAAAACAATTTTTTGTGATTCGGTAATCATCAAACCAATTTATATGAACCTCGACTATTCCACCTATTCCACCTAGTATTGCAGGTGCCAGATTACTCCGTTCACCAAAGTTTAGGTAGATAGAAAAGAATCACATCATTCTTCGTCCCTCTGTGCAAACATTATTCTCATCCACCACATGCATAACAGCTAACAAGATGATTTTCGCAAGGCACAATCAATATCTTGAGAGGATGAAATATCGCAATAAAATCTAAAGTACAAACCATGACCAATAAACAAGGAGGAGAATATCATTACACACACAAATTTCCGTACGTTGGTCTATCAACTTTCATAAAGTTAGATGGCAAAATATACTTTTTCGAACTACAAGCCAAAACCGGAAAAACCTAGCTATCGGTCACCCCCCCCAAACCGGAGAAACAACTTGCTCTTCTTTTTACGGTGCAACTGCAATATCCTTGATCTGCTTCTTGCTCCTCACAGAACTTCGTTTCTTCGTCTCAAAATCTAGTTTATCCAGGTCCTCTGCGATTCCAAGATAACCATAAAGGATGTTTCCTACCTTGTCCGTCAATAGTTCTTCGCCATCACTGCTACCAGAGTGACCACAACTGATACGCTGGAACTCGGCCCTCCCGTGCTTCCTACCGGCATATATCTCACCGAGCCTTTCTGCTTCTACCAAACCCGAGAGAGTAGCGCTGAACTTCACCGTATGGATACTCTGATTTGCAGGCTTGCCACGAGAAACCTTGGCCTTCTCCCCAAAGCCCATATCTGTAACAAAGAGAGGATCAGCACAAAGATTCTGAAAATAAAATAATTATGACCCTAACCCGTTCACTCAAATTAGCAGAGATACCAGGACAAAAGCTAAGGAACAGCTGAAAAACTCATGAAGCAGATCTGAGCTAACCACACGACTCAATTGAAAAATGAAGAGGAAGTACAGTAACTAATCCAGCAGATGTGAGGATAAGGTCCATAAGTAAATGAATTCGAACAAATACAGGTATACCAGCAGATGTGATACCACACAGTTGACAGATGAATTTCAAAGAAAGTCCCCCTTTCCATCTTCGCTTTTTTCTACTTGTTTTGGGCTTTGAGGGAGAGGTAGTGGTGTGGATTTCTGTTACTTGGAACGGACATCCCAAAAACTTGCTACCTATTCAACTTATGTTACATGTATATTACCCACCCCCCCACCCCCCCCCCCCACCCCAAAAAAAAAAGGATAGAAGAAAATATAATATTATCTACCGCAAAAGAAAGCTGACCTCTCAGCTTAGACTCGAGCTCTTCAGCGGTAACAACCATATGCTGATCTGGGTCGCTGTTCATTATGGAACTGTTATGGACGACAACAACCGGAGGCCAGATAATTAAATCTTCCTTCAAAGCCACAGTTTCAGCACCGGAAAGCATTTCGCTAGCCCATTCATTGTTAGGAGCATCTGCACTCTTCCACCCCTTCAGGGCACATAAAGCTTTGTGAAGACCCAAGTGCTGTGATCTGAGACCAGCCTTTGGAGATGTCAACGCATGCAAAGCGAGCCTTTCTGAGTCTACAAACTCTTCCGAATCTCTGAAATAAGATAGAAGATGAGATAAAAGAGTCCAGTAAAGTTTTGAGAAACATACAATGTCGATTACAAAGTTTCAGCAGAAGAAAATAGGCTATACAATTCCAGAGTTAAGAATAAGGACAAAGGTGGACTTAAAAGGGAAAGGCAAGACATTTTCTTGCTGAAGTAATCATTTTATTAATGAAGTGGGCAAAAAACGAAAAAGCCCGTATATAAGTAGTATACCAAAAAGTAGAAAACCTCACAAAAGAATATGGTTTTTTACTAACACCACCCAATCTTCTATTTCTATACTAACAGGAATCTCATGGGTGCAACAAAATAAAATAACGGTTAAGAGGTTATTCCTCAACAGTACAAAGTCTTTCTCTATACCCTCAAACTCTCCTATTTCTTTCTCTCCAAATGGTCCACATAAGTGCTAGTGGAGTGACATCCCATGCTCAGTCTTTTCTTCCGTCTCCTAACTTCCAACTGAACAATAATCCTTTGACCGATCCTGGCACCACCCACTGCAGACCAAACCATTCCAGAACTTCCCACCGTAGACGATATGCAAGGGGAAAGGCAAGACATAACTTGCTATATCCGCAGAGAAGGTACTCTTAACAGCCAAATCGATTCTGCCTTGACTTACAAACCGAAGAAACCCCTACGAATGACCTTAAAATGAAGGTATTATTCCATAATATACAGCAGAGTAACAGGCCAAAACTAAAGTCCTTCATTTAGGTGGTCCCTACACGAAGAGACTAGTCAGCTTTAGGCGATTGTTCAATTTCTCGCCTACTCTAGAATGAATAAGACTGTCGCTTCAGGAAAGCATGAAATCCAAAGCAAACAAAGTTAACTGGACGTACAAAGACTAGGCTAAGAACTAGGGCCAGCAGATAATAAGGTCTAGAAAAGGTCGCTAGAAGTTGCAAATGCCTGTAGCCTAGCACATATGCAAGAAATGTTCTACATAATCATATATGCAGGAGGTTGGACCATTAACTATGGCTAGTTGGAGACCGTTTAAATCATTCGATGATGAAGAGGAAAAATATGCAAACTTCTATAGCTACTCAATTAGACATAATGCTTCATCTATAGTTTTCCCAAGGCATTATATGACCATTAGGTTTGCGAGTATAGTGTCGAATCTGATTTTCCAACTTGGATGGGAAAAGAAGCAGAGATACTTTCCGTCGGAGCTCATTCAACATCACTTTCCATTACTTCAAGTAGGGGTTGTTTGAGCAATCGATGTATCTGATCTTCTTCTTAGCAAGCACATCTCAAGATAAGGGCAAAGGTACTAACACAGCTAGTATATTTGCTCTTCTTAGTAATCACCATTCACAGATAAGGACAAATGGTGTAACTAGCCATATGGAGAGGAAATGCCCCTAAGCGTCCAGGTTATAGTAATTCCCTCTGAAAATAAGACTTCCGGCCTACACAATAAACTTTTTCTCCAGTTCCTGAGTTCCCATTCATCAATCAATCAATGCTCAAACCCAAACTAGTTGGGGCCAGCTAAACAAATCCTCTACATCCATTCCGCTGTATTCAGGCACATTTCATTCCATCTGTGCAAGAAATAAATTCACTTCCGACAAACCTCATAGATTGAAGCAGCATGGAATGCAAACGCCTCATTAAAGGTAGCAGCTTATATCATTATTAATCTTAGCCAAATGATTCCTCATAAAACCAGTATATGAATTGCTGAATACTTACTTGATCGCAGCAACAAATGTATTAATAAGTTCAATTAAAAGAGGAGTTTACTCCACGTACGAAAATATTTCATGATGTAAAAGACACACCTGCCACATACGAGACACTTTAAACTACCAGCTTGCTCACTGTATTTTCTTCTTTTAGCTGGTGTCTCATTCAATTGCCTCACGAACCTGAAGAAGGCATTTTGGACCAGCTGCTTAAAATCCTTAGAGTTCTCCGGAGGTTCAGTTTTTGCTGGAGTAATAATACCTTCATTGGGGTCATCACCTTGTTCAGCAACACTTCCATCTGAAACATCTTGATTTCTAGATAACTTATGAGTATTAAGCTTTTTCACCCAAGGTGGAGGAGCATGATTATTTGCTAAACGGGGTCCCAAACGCTTCTTCAGTGAAGGTTTATAATTTTTTCCTAGTCGGAGTTGAATATCAGAATTCTGGTTGCGTGGCCCCAGCCGCTTCTTTATATCTCTTCCACCAGATTTACTAAATTTGCTTAAACGACTAGACATGGATACTGAAAGCTTTCTGGTGGAGCTACTAGTGGCAGCGGCTTTGTATTCCCTCCCATTCTTCCCATATTTGGAGTGGCGGACATCTTGCTTTCTAGACATGACTACAGAGTCTGTGTCCCTACTGGTCCACATTTCATCAGCATCTCCACGACCATGGATTTTGTGTGCACTCCTTACATCACTTGAAATTGCAATCCCGGCACCATGGTTGTTCGTTGGGCCATGTCTTTCTCTAAGAGAGCGGTTAGATGGTCCAGGTAAGTCCCTTGAAATAAAACTTTCAGGAGGACGTGTATCTATCTTCTCTAAACGGGAGTCATGTTCTCTATACAAGGCATCAGATCTTTCTAGGAGATCATCATCCACCCGATATACATGAAGATCTCTTCTACGAGAGCTTTCATAGCCTCGAGGTGTTTCATTTTCATACATTATGCGATTAGCCCCATAATTCAAAATGTCCACCTCTGGCTTTCTTTGGTCTAGTGCTCTGCCAGACTCAAAATAATCTGGTGTTAGCTGTCTCTGTGAAGAAAGAAGAGATCCCCGCGGCTTATCTTCCATTAAAGTCTCTCGATGAGAAAATTCATCATATTTTCCCAATCCTACATTAGTTCTTGCAACATCTCGAAAATGTGCTTCTCCTGAACCAACCCTCTTCCCATAGAATTCACCAGGCAGAGTATTAGGACTACCAACTTCACCTCTTTGAATGTCAGGATAACTATATGAATCACGCCTTTCCTCCGCTCGACCAAAGTACGACTTCGAGTAGTCCCTGAATCCACTTACTTGCTTTTCAGGATTCAGAGAAGATATGGTACCAGGATTTGTATCATATCTGTCATGACCAATAGACTCAATTGTCTTTCCACTATTCAGCCTACCTCCATGAGAAGGAATTTGGGCATCTTTAGTATATGAACTGCCAATATCATCCTTAATAACTCCAGGTACCAAGGGCAACACGTTAGAGTGAGATGACGACATGTAATCAGAATTCAACTCTGGATATCGCATGGACTTCAAGGGGTCCTCCATGTATAGGTCCCTTGATACTGGGCCCCCTCCTGCTGCTTTATGGGGATGGAACCCGTCTTGTAAATGGATTTCCTCATCTTTGAGGGGACCAGCATCCAAATAACGTGAATATCCCCCGCTATTTCCCGTGCCAGAGATTCTTGGCTGTACACCAACATCAGAGAGATGAGTCTCATATGAGGAGTACAACCTCCTCCTCTCAGCTTCTGAAGATACGCTACCATCCACAAAACCCGGATAGTGCCTTCCGTGATTATCTCTCTCGCTGCTTACTCTACTACCACTAATTCCATAGTCACTGGAGCCTTTCATAGTATCAGACTTTCTTGGCCCATCTAACCAATGACTCCATGGGTACTTCACAGGAGTTGAGTCATCATTCCCCAAGCCCTCCTTTATCTCATGCGACCTGTGTGGACGTTCACCAAAGATGTCAGCTTTACCTCTATCACGATCAGGGATTCTCAAGGTCTGAGATGGCCTATAGTCTCTGTCTCCACCAACATAACCTAATGGTCGGGGATTCTGCAACTCTCCAAAGTCTCCACTACCATCAATTCCCATCCTTCTTGACCTCTCAAGTTCATGAAAGTACTCGCCTCGCGGTTCATCAACAATCAGCTTGCGGCCACTTGGCGAAACGCGACGCTCCCTGCTCCTTCCACGCGGTGAGTGCTGCTTCTCCCAGTTCTGAGTCCTTGTTGGTGGTGAAATCTCCCTGTTCCTAGTCCTTCCTGGTGGTGGCGAGTATTCCCGGTTTCCCATCCTAGCCTCCGGTGAATAATCACGCCCCTGATGCCTCCTTGGTGGGGAGTGCTTCCGCTCTCGAATCCTCATCGGGGGTGAATCCCTAATCCTCCGTGGGGACATCCTCCGACGAGGCGACAAATCCCCATCCCTAATGTCCCTATTCCTCCTCCGAGGCGAGTAATCCGCGTCCCTAGTCCTCCGTCGAGGTGAGTAACCACCACGGTCCTTCGCCGACCGCCCCGGCAAGCGTGGTGGTGGCGGACCTCTAGCACCTCCTCTTCCAAAACTCCTCTCCCTCATTGTCAAAATAGACAATAACAACAGCACGAAAAAGAAGTAAACTTGGGGCAAAATTCCAAACCCTAAATCAACCCAATAAGCAAGAACTTATGAAGCTCTCAGTATGAAGCAATAAAGACAGCACCTTTAACAAACTTTCCCACTTTCAATCAGCAAAATTTACTCATAATAAAGGATAGATCCAAAACCCTAACCCTAGAATTAAATTAAAAGTATTGCAAACCAAATCCGTTATTCCCTTTATATTATACAATATAAATAAAAGGGGTTGTGTTTTAGATCAAAAGTTCAAACCTTTATGAGATGAGAAGTTGAAGATTCACAAAAACCCATTGTATGTTTCTTGATTGATGAATCGCGGGATGTTTGGATAGTGGGAAACTGTGGATGCGTTTTGTAATAAACCAACAATATTTGGGAGATTTATTTGTTTATAATTATGGGTGTGCGAGGGGGGAAAGTGCACGAATAGCCATTTCTGTCGGTAGTTTTTTGTTTGAGACCACTTTTTTAATAGAAAATTTTCAAAAATAAACCGTCCCTCACCCAAAATTACAAATACGAGGCCATATTTTTTTTCATGCATAGCACACATCCCTAAAATTATAAATTTAGCACTCCTTCATAAAAACTACCATAGCTGCCAAATCTTTCCCTCCCCGGCCACTAAGCCACCAGCAGACACCCTCCCCCGCCAGTGGTGTCGTTAATTTTTTGTATTTTACTGAATTTATATTGTTTATTGCGTCTAAATCATTGCTTTGGAAAAGTTTATACACATAAATCTCCCCCCTCAAAAAAAAATAAATTATACATAAATAAGTGTGTAGCAATGAGAGAAATATAAAAATATACACAAAAAAAAGTAAAAATTCATATAAACATCCTTAATATACAGATTTATTTACTCGCATATACATACTTATATAAATTTATATAATTTTATACACGTGTAGAAATTTGTATAAAATTGTATAAACTTGCGGTAGACTGCTATATCGAAAAAAGGGTGACAGATCGGGTAAGATTCAGAAATATGGGCCATTTTGGTAACTTTCGTCTTCTGCTTGTCTTTTAGTATAATTATCCCTTTTTTAATTGGTTTTGCATGGGAGACCACTTTTTCGAACTTCAATTCTTGTGGGTTGAACTTTACACAAGTTCAGCCCATAAGGGTTGAAGTTTAGGCATTTATGCCTAAAAGTTCAGCCCTTACGAATTGAAGTTGAACTTCATAACTTAGGCATGAAGTTCAACCCACAAGGTTTGAACTTCAGCCCATAAAGATTGAAGTTCCAAAAAATGGTCTTTTATGTAAAATCAATAAAAAAGTGGCTTCAAACGAAATACCAGTGACAAAAGTGTCTTGTGGGCAAAATTTTTACCTGCGTGAGTGATACATTTATCAGGAATGTCCAAACATTGATGAACAACATTGTAAAAATTTCGCTCAGAGGCCAGTTTTGCCACTAGTCTTTGCTTTGAGGCCACATTTTTTGGGCTAAGTGCACGAAAGGCCACTTTTGCCACAGGTCTTTGGGCACAGGCCACTAATACCAAAATATTTAGTTTGTGGCCACTTTTGCTTAAAGAGATAGAACTTCAGTCCAGAGGCCGGATCGAAGTTCAGTCCTTAAAGATTGAACTTCAATCCACGGCCATATAGACTGAAGTTCAGTCCAGTCCTTAAGATGGACCATGGACTGAAGTTCAGTCCATAGCCATACCATGGACTGAAGTTCAGTCCATGGCCATATGGACTGAAAGTTCAGTCCTTAAGATATGGAACTTCAGTCCAGGGGCCGTATGGACTGAACTTCAGTCAACTATCAGAACTTAAGTCAACATTTATTTAGTAAAGGCCCAAAAGTGGCCTCTAGTGTAAGACCAAAGAAAATAGTGGCCTCAAACTAAATACCAGTGTTAAAGTGGTTGCTGGGCGAAATTTTTACACATTTTTTATCAGTTTTGCATGACAGGCCACTTTTTGGAACTTCAATCCTTGTGGGCTGAACTTCATAACATAAGGGTTGAAGTTCAACTTCAGCCTACAAGGGTTGAAGTTTACGCATCTATGCCTAAAAATTCAACCCTTACGGGTTGAAATTGAACTTTATACCTTAGGCATGAAGTTCAGTCCGCAGGAATTGCACTTCAACCCACAAGGTTTGAACTTCAGTTCACAAGAATTGAAGTTCCAAAAAGTGTCTCTCTCATGTAAAATCACTAAACAAAGTAGCCTCAAACCCAAGACCATTAACAAAAGTGGCTATTCGTGCACTTTGCCCAACAACATTGGTGAGCCGATTGTCAAAGATAGGCGTTAACTATGACACCGTGACAACTCGTTTGTCTTTTTAACCCCTGCAACAGTGGTCACTAGTTAGTAAAAATGTCATCCGCTTGATTTAATGAATAAATTGTGGATAGAAAAGTTCCTGTTATTCTTTAAATGATGCTTGTATTCATGTCCTTCCTTTCTCCATAAGTAATGCCTAAGAGACAATACTTACCTTTGACCCCTCTTGCTTATGCTACACTTGCCCTTTAACTTTTCCACATTCTCTTAACTAACTTGAAGTATTGCTTATGCAGCACTTGCCGCTGATATTCTTTCTTAGGCAACACTTGTCATTGACTTCTCCCACGTTCTCCTGGATAACTTGACGTGTTGTCTATGGACGAAGTAGAGATTATTTTGCTAAAATCGTCTTAAACAGGAATAAATTCTCAAAATCAGTCAATTTTTGGGACACCAAGTGAAATTTTTTGCAAGAAGCAAGTATTTCACCCAATGTCCCAAATTTGACTGGTATTGAGAGTTTGTCCCTATTTTACATGATTTAACCAAAATGACCTCAAGCTCAGTAAATGTTGTCTAACCAAGACCGAAAGGAAATTTAGCTAGGAGAGAGTGTGAAAGGGTTGATTACAAGTGTAACCTATTTGCCATGATTTCAAAAAAAGTTAGTTAGTAGAAGAAGGTGAAAGGATCGAGAGAAAATTTAGTTTGGAGAATGGGATGGAGGGGTCGAGTGGAAGTGTTGCCTACTTTTGAAGATTTCGAGGTAATTAGTTGGATACAAGGTAAGGGGTCAAGGGCAAGTGCTGCCCTGCCAAGACTTCAAGGGTCACCTATTTTACGAGATTTCAAGGTAATTTTTGGACATAGGTTTAAGGGGTCGATGGCAAATATGACTCTGCCACGACTTCAAGACAATTTAGTTGGAGATAAAGGGAGAGAATGAGGGATAACATTGTGTCATTAATTTGGTGTAAAGGGGTATCTTCATTTGAATATTATTTATTAACTCAACAGTGTCATTTTTGTTAAACCATATTAAACGGTATCAGAAAGGAAAACCATTGTCTCTGGTGTCATAGTTTTGTAAATCTCCCTCAATGAAGGGCTCAATTAAATTTGGTTGGGATTTCAATATTTTTAGCCCGTCAAACCAACCTCTAAATAAAAAATAGTCTGACAGTTCATAATACATATAATTAATGTATAATTAATGTATAACATTGGCTATATACATTGATTATACGCCATTTAACTATTGTCTGGCAGGCTATTTGTGTCAAATTTTCCAATTTGGTTTGTAATTGAGAACTGGCCTAACCCAACTTTCTTGCCCCATAATGGGTTGGGTTCTTTACATATATATCCGCCCATCAAGAAATAATTACTTTTAGGTGTCCATAACATTTTGTATCCAAACATTTAATGCATATTAAATATATTTCTTAATATTAATATTAATATTTAATAGTATGATATTTAACTCCCTTAATTAAAGGAAACAATCAATGGTAAAAAAAAATAGATTACCATTAAATATGGTAGTTGCACGATTTTAGGCTTAATGATAGAGTCCTATCAACATAATAATATTTAAAATATTAAATATATAATATATATATTTAAAATATTAAATATATATCAATAATATTTAAAATATTAAATATATTAATTATATATATTTAAAATATAAAATATCAATGATATTAAATATATCAATAATATTAAATATATTAAATATCAATAAGATTAATATATTAAATATATATTTAAAATATGAAATATCAATAATATTAAATATCAATAATATTAATAAATTAAATAAATATTTAAAATATTAAATATATATCAATAATATTTAAAATATTAAATACATATTTAAAATATATTCAAAAAGGGTAAAATGTATATGGAAAGAAAGAAACAAGAAAAGGTATACAGAAAAAGTAATTATTCTTAGTCAACGTTCGTGGGGCGTAAATTTCCCTAATGTGTTTAGCCCTGCAAAGTGATTTACGAATAGACTCTTTTTGGTGTTCTATTTGGGTTTTGTCCCTGCTTTTGAATGTTGGGCAAACATAACCTTAATTTCAGCTTCTGACGGGCACATGCGCGTAAATGTCGTGAAAAAACTTTGAGGAATTGTTAAAACCTAGGGCCACTTTTAAAAGCCTTGCAAATAAGTTTTTGATGCATCCATCAAAAGTTGTAAATAATTGACTTCTGATGGATTCATCATAACTAGTCTGAAGTTTTGACGCATCCTCAAAACTTGCAAATTTGGGCTATTCTTGCATAAGTTTAGAAACAAGGACAAAACTTAAATAGCTCTGCATCAAGGGACCATCGGGTGAAATTTGCTGCCTAGTTCAACTACCTAATTTGATTGATTATTGATTCAACCACGAGTTTAACTTAAATAGACTGATTTAAATTTTTTTATACTATCCAGTTATTTTAAAGTTGATTACAAGTAATTTTTATAACAAACATAGATTTATAATGCTACCAGAAAAAGCTTTTTTCGGCAAACGTCCCGTCAGAAATAGCTGGTTGGAAGTTGCTTTTGATGGATTTCGGCGACTACTACCGATTGTTTTAGTAGTTTAACCTAAAAAACATGGTAAATGATCAACTTACATCAAGAAAAACAACACTAATAGTGCATAATTATATGCGATGTAGGGGTGTGTGTGAGAGTGTGTGTGTGTCTATATATACACACACACAAAAATACAGTTAAAGCTCAAATTCTGTCTTAACGTGTCATTGTTATTGAGGACCAAAAGTTATAGTCTTGTAATGAGTTATCAAAACCAAGAACTATTAAGTTTCACAAGTCACTGTTGAAATTTTGATATCCGTGAAAAAATGGATTTAGAATTTAAGTCAGTTTGAAATTTGAATGAATATCATTGTATCAATTACTCTTTTGTAACAACTGTTTACAAGCTAGACATATATTGATCTAATTATATTGTCAGATTTGGGCGTGATCGATTCTAAGTATATGAGAAGATCATGGATGTAAGTGTCGAGAGAATATACACATGTACTGATCTAATTATATTTTAGCACATAATTTCACATAGCGGGTTGAATTTTGTCCCAGGCTATACACACGAAAATTATGTTTGATAAATTATAACAGTGAAACTTGAACCTTGAAAGCTCAACATGATTTAATAGCATATTCATATTGAATTATGTCATCATTTTATCCAAAAGTTTAAAGAACACATGTTATATAATTGAGTTTAAGTTTGGTGCATTATCAGTGTATCATTTTTTTATACCATCAGGTAATTTTGACCTGCTATTGTAGGTTATCAATGTTTCCCTTAATTTGTTTTCTTTTTCTATAATGTATTTTAATTTATCCCATCTCTCCCTTCCCTTGAAATCCTCCGTCTTCATCTCTCAAATAAGGAAAATTTATTTCTCCTTCTTTGCTTCTCCATCAATCCTAATTAAATTTCTCAAACTATGGTTGAGTCAAGAATGAAACAACTTATTCGTTGTTACGACTAAAAATTAAGACTATACAAACCGAGCTATTAACTAGAATTAGAGTCCTTCACATGAAATTCCTTGTAAATGAGGTATCTACAGTGAAAAGTATTACTACTAGGGTTAGATTAGAATCCTATTAAAAATTTCTGAATATGAAATCTTTAAAAGAAAAACTTTTGATACGTTAACAAATTCGTCTCTATTATAAACTTCAGAATACTTGAGGATGGATTACTTCGTATCAGGTTTACAATATTCAAAGGGTTAAAGATTTACTTTACATTGATGATCGAGGGAAATGATAATGGAAAGTGTTGTAAAATTGTAAAATACTTTGGAAAAGGAAAAATCTGTTACCAGTAAAAGTTGGATTCTTCATTCTTTAAATGTGATATAATTTTATTCAAATTATAGTTTTTTTAAAAAAAATTAAGAAAAAGAATTATTATACTAATTACCTCTAAATTTAACTGATGGTGTAAAAAGTTTGGTACACTGACAATGCACCAAACTTAAACTCTATGTAATTATATCATAAAAGAAGTGTTTAGGACCCGTTTGTCCATAAAAAGCGTTTAGGTTTTTTTCAAAAAGAATTTGGTAAACATGTTTGCCTATGAAAAACTGTCAGTTTTTTCAGATTTTTTCAGATTTTTTCAAAAACAGTTTTTGAATAATTAAAAAGTATTTTTGACCACTTTTTTTTTTTTTAAAAAATCACTTTTCTCCGTTCTTAAAACTTTAACTTTTTTCAAGTAAAATTCATGTTTAAACACGACTTCTATTTTCAAATACAATGTTTCAAATCAACTTCAAAAACTCCTTTTTCAATTTTTTTGATATTTATGCAAAACGGCTACTTAGATCTAAACTCCCGTTTAGACATAATTTTTGGAGAGATTTTTTGAGAGTTTTTGGACCAAAAAGTGTTTGTTTATGCTTTTTGAGCAAAACTTGTCCCAAAAACTCCCAAAAACTGACATAGAGCTCAGTTTTTGGGCCAAAAACTAACATTTACACATCAAATTTCATTTTCATAAGAGCTCAAAAGCTCTTTTGAGCCAAAAAACTTGTTCCCAAAAAATATGTCCAAACACTTTTTCATTTTCATATCAGATTTCACTAAAAAGTATTTCTCAAAAAATATTTGAAATCTATGTCCAAACGCTAGCTAAGTCTCCAATCTTCATGCACATATCCACTTGCACGTGAGGTAATTAGATTTTTCACCAACCTCACAACTTTAGAGATTGTAAGAAATAAATTACCTTCAACAGGTCGTGAAGCTGCATGGTGACTTTGTATCTAAGTCTTATATTATACGCTATTTTTGTAAGATATATGCTTTAGTTACAATTTTATTCAGTAATCATCAATAACTGAAAAGTTTGTTCATTTATCATACTCTGGCTACACATAATTACCAAAATGATTATCGTTGTTCTACCAGTATTGTCAACTCTGCATTATATTTAACTTTATTGCAAAAAATTCACTACATGTATCCCTTATTCTGGGTTATGGTTTTTTGTCCCCACTTAAGAATGGTTTAGAAAAATGCCATCGGTAGATAATACTTTACGTTATAAATTGACAAGTGTTGCCTGTGGGAAAACACTTCAAGTATAAATTGCAAGTTATCTGAGGAGAATGTTGGCAGAGATTAAAGGTCAATTGCTGCCACGAGGGCAGCACTTGCAGCATTTGTCATTTTATACTTGAAGTGATGCCCCCGTTGGTGCACTTGTCAAGTTTAAAATTTGAATGTTGCCCCCGAGTGAGCACTTACTTAAAATTAGTGAGGTCATTCTTGTAAAACCACTTTAAGCGAGGTCAATAAGGCACACCATTGCCTAAGGTGTCATAGTTTTGTAAATTCCCCAACTTTATTGTCTATTCATGTAACCATTAAGTATCAAGCAAAGCCCGAGGATGGACTAACTTACACTCGTAGCACTTGGCTCTGGCTAACAAATAGGTAAGAATTTGGCCCCGTATCCTGTTTGCACCACGCTAAAAGAAAACTAGTCAGCGGTGCAAAACTCCTTGAAGACTAGCTAGATCCAAAAATATCAGTATAAAATACGAGATTTATGAACAAAATTTTAAAATTCCAGTATTTTATACTGGAACTTTAAATATGAAACTCCGAGATTGACACGACCCGAAATCCGGTTAGGCCGTGCGGGCACCCGACATCCTCCCCTAGACCTATCGGGCGAACCCTTACCAATTATATTAGGAAAATAAATATAATAATTCACAAATAAGGACAAGACTTAAAAAAAAAAACACTGACATACTGATACCTTTAAGCTGTACAAAAGAAATTACAGCTGACTACCCAATATACTAGGTTTAGGGCTATCCAGACCAGACATCTAAGAGTACAAAAGAAGACAAATACCTCCTGAAGGGAGCAAACTGCAACTGAAATGATAACCAATAAACTGGTGGCCATCTGAAATAAAAGCTGGCTCACCTTGACAGCTGAAGTCGTCTACGCTCCTTCACAACGTGGCGAACTCAATCCTGGAGCGAACCTGCCGAAAAGAAATAGATAGACAAGAAACAAACAACAAGCAAGGGTGAGTCAAAAGGACTCAATAAGTGGGGCAGACTAGCCACCTCAAAGAATAGGATAGCTAGCCGGGGAGAAGAAACAGACAAACCAAATTCCTTTTATTTAAATTATAAAAGGCAGAGCCAGATAACAACCGAAAACACGTAAGAAACTTCTAAACTCAACCAAGGGTGCGTGGCAGAAACATATCAACAAATAAGCGATGCACATATAAGCAGAACAGTAGTCATGTACCGCAAGTCTACACAATGGTATGAATTGAGATGAAATGAAATGAAGTGAGATGAAATGAAATGAAATATGATGCGAAGGGTCACATGTGCCCGTCGTCCCATCTCGAAGCGGAATACTCCTGCATTCGAGGGGAATCCAATCTGATAACCAACTGGAGCGGAATACTCCTGCTCCTGTGGCGGAATACTCCTGCACCCGATATAATATAAACCAGAGGCGGAATACTCCTGCACTCTCTTGGGGCGGAATACTCCTGCACCCGATATAATACAATGGAGCGGAATACTCCTGCTCCCGGGGTGGAATATTATGACTTGAAAAAGTAAAAATAAAGGAGACACGAGTTGGACCATGAGCTGAGGCAGAATACCAGCAACAAAGTTGATTACATGAGTGCTTACAACACTAAAGTAACCTCTCAAGGAGTTAAGGTGTGAAGGAGATATGCCAATGATGGATGGACGACAAGCTGCACTAGATCTTTAACTCTAAATTTTTCATGAAGTAAAACAGCGTCAGTATGAGGATCCAGTTCTAGTTGAATACAGACATATAGCCAGAAGAAAATTGGAGTCACCATACAGGGTTACTATTGACGGTGTTTCCATGTATAAAGATAGACTTTGTGTTCCTGATGTTGCAGATTTACGTGGACAGATTATGATAGAGACACATTATTCCAAATACAGTATTCATCCAGGTTCGATTAAGATGTACCATGATCTTAAGCAGATTTATTGGTGGGAAGAAATGAAGTGTGACATAGCAGAATTTGTGGCTCAGTGTTCTAATTGTCAGCAAGTTAAAGTCGTGTCATCTTTCCAGACTTTATGCTTTCAGCAGATAGGCACGTATATACGATCAGGTCGCCAGCTTATCTCAATCATTAATAGATTATTAGCTGGTTTAGCAATGATCGACACTCATTGCAGATTTTTAAAATATATGTAACATACTCGCGAAGGCGGATCTCAAATCAGACTCCCGAAACTCAAGATGCGAATTTAAATGAAAAGAAGTCAAATTATTTAACTTTCGGCATTTTAGCGGAAACTAGCCGAACAACATCGAAATTCAATTTCGAAAGCTTACAAAAATCACAAATAATCATACGAACCTAACGGCGCTTTCGGATTTCGAATCGGAGCTCATTCGGCAAAAACCGAGCTCGAAAATCTCTTTTTAATATTTATCGCCAATAAAAACTGAAACCTTCTTCCGATGCCTACCAAACGAGGTCTGATTTAGTTCAAAATTTACAGACAGGTCCTAATGGACATTATGAATATTTTAAAATTATCGGCACGCCAATCGGAGTCCTAACTTCCGAAACGACTGACCGAGGTCATTTCATTCTCCTCCACTTAAACTCTCGTTCGTCCTCGTCTACCAGGAGATATATGCAATAATGACCCTTCACCGGCTCGGGACTCTCATCGATTACCGGGAAGTATATGCAATGATGACCCTTCACCGGTGCGGGACTCTCATCGCCAACCGAGAAGTATATGCAATAATGACCCTTCGCCGGTGCGGGACTCTCATCGCCAACCGGGAAGTATATGCAATAATGACCCTTCGCCGGTGCGGGACTCTTATCGCCAACCGGGAAGTATATACAATACTCAAAACCAGAGTGCAATGCTCATATGTTCAATGTAATACCAACTACAGGACATAAAATATAATATACAATGTAAATTCAAAGCTAAGGCGTAATGAGTACGCCTATCGACAGCTACACACGTAAGGAAACACGTGGTAGAAAATCTACGAGGCCAAGGGCCTCCAAAGAAATGGATATAAACACTTACCTCTTCCAAAGTTAACACTGCTGCCCAACAACCGCTTTATTCTTTTGGATTCATTGCCAAACGATCCCACTGTGTTCAATGAGCAGAAAAATATATCAAATAGGGATAAAGACTTCATTCCTCACATCTTAGGGCAATCCGGGTAGGAACCTGACACCCTATTCACATACGCAATACGCATGCCAGGCCTATGTACAGGGTTTATGGTCACATAACCAAACCCCAAATAAATTACATTTATATGTTGCCCATAATTCGCTGAATACGAATATATAATCAATTCCATTATCGGGGTCCATTTGACCCTTTAAACTATTAATTGAACTTATTAAAACGATGTATAATATTCCAAGTTTTACCGTTAAAACATATTCAAACACACGTAATAAACTCAAATAATATATTAGGATCATTACCTGAATATTTCAGGGTGAAAATTCTACTTTTCTCCGACCCCCTTTTCTTATTTTCTGGCATTTTTTCCTGCATATACTCTTTCTGTTTTCGGTTTCTGCTCTGTTTCGTTCTCTTGAATTGTTACTAGGAGCAGGAGTATTCCGCTCCATTGTATTATATCGGGTGCAGGAGTATTCCGCCCCAAGAGAGTGCAGGAGTATTCCGCCTCTGGTTTATATTATATCGGGTGCAGGAGTATTCCGCCACAGGAGCAGGAGTATTCCGCTCCAGTTGGTTATCAGATTGGATTCCCCTCGAATGCAGGAGTATTCCGCTTCGAGATGGGACGACAGGCACATGTGACCCTTCGCATCATATTTCATTTCATTTCATTTCATTTCATCTCACTTTATTTCATTTCATCTCAATTCATACCATTGTGTAGACTTGCGGTACATGACTACTGTTCTGCTTATATGTGCATCGCTTATTTGTTGATATGTTTCTGCCACGCACCCTTGGTTGAGTTTAGAAGTTTCTTACGTGTTTTCGGTTGTTATCTGGCTCTGCCTTTTATAATTTAAATAAAAGGAATTTGGTTTGTCTGTTTCTTCTCCCCGGCTAGCTATCCTATTCTTTGAGGTGGCTAGTCTGCCCCACTTATTGAGTCCTTTTGACTCACCCTTGCTTGTTGTTTGTTTCTTGTCTATCTATTTCTTTTCGGCAGGTTCGCTCCAGGATTGAGTTCGCCACGTTGTGAAGGAGCGTAGACGACTTCAGCTGTCAAGGTGAGCCAGCTTTTATTTCAGATGGCCACCAGTTTATTGGTTATCATTTCAGTTGCAGTTTGCTCCCTTCAGGAGGTATTTGTCTTCTTTTGTACTCTTAGATGTCTGGTCTGGATAGCCCTAAACCTAGTATATTGGGTAGTCAGCTGTAATTTCTTTTGTACAGCTTAAAGGTATCAGTATGTCAGTATTTTTTTTTTAAGTCTTGTCCTTATTTGTGAATTATCATATTTATTTTCCTAATATAATTGGTAAGGGTTCGCCCGACAGGTCTAGGGGAAGATGTCGGGTGCCCGCACGGCCTAACCGGATTTCGGGTCGTGTCAGAGATCTTTCTGATGCTTTGAACAAAACTCCAATTTTTTTTTACTGGAGTTTAGTTCAAAGTCTCAAATGTTTGTACTGTGGCTACTCTGAGTATTGTTTAACACCAAGAGGTTGTAAGTGTGTGGAGGTAATTAGGCTATTTCTCAGTTAATTTTGAAACAGTGGATAAAACTCACTTAGAGCGTCCAAAACTGGCTAGTTATCACAACTTTATATTCTAGTTGGATTTGGATGGGGCCTGATCTATAATATCTTACAACAAGTTGCAAAATGTTAAGATAATGATGATGATAATAATAATAACAAGTTGCAAAATAATAATAATAATAATTATTATTATATAATAAAAATTATTATTATATAATTTTTATTATTATTATAATGAGAACAACAACATAACAATAATAATAATTAATTTTCAGTTCAGTTATACTCCAGTCTTCTCTCTTTAAGTGTCCTTAATATTTTCGGTTTGTTTATAATAACATGTATTGGAAAATGATCTTGAAGATCATAGTTAGTTATAGAGTTAAAGGTTAATTGTAGCAGTTAATTATTAAACAATGTAGCTAGGTGAGATGGGAGCGAGCTAGCAGATTAGTTAGGTAGTTAGCTGATGTGGCAAGTATTGGCGGCTAACGGCCCAGTCCGGTCCGGGACCGGTACCGGCAACCGGTGCCGATCCGGATCCGGGCAAAAAAAAAATTCAAAATCGGATAAAAATGGGCCTACCGGTCCGGTCTCATCCGGTTAAAAAAATTGGAGCTGGATCGAGACCGGGACCGGCGACCGTTAAGCCGGTCTGTCCAGTCCGGACCGGTCCGGTTTAACGATTTTTTTAATTTTTTTTTTAGTTTTTTTTTCTTTAGGCAAATAAAGTTGAAAATTAATTTTTTTAATTATTACACCATTTGTAATAATTATGTAAATTATATTTTTTAATAAAACTAAACAATTATGTAAATTATATTTTTAAATTTATTAAGGTAAAGTAAATAAATAAACGCTAAACAAATGTTGATTGGAAAAGAAATACACACAATTTATTGAAAATTCGGGAAATACATAATTCAAATGACAAAAACAAACTAGAAATTAAAAATTACAAAGATACTAAATAAACTAGAAATTCGAAAATACATAATTGAAATGACATAGAAAATTCTTTAACCATTTCCGACGACTCCATTCGTAATTATGTTGTTTTTCTAAGTGTAGTATAAGTTTATGGGTTCCACCCACTAAGCTCCACTCTCTTTCACAAATTCTACATTTAGCTTTGTGATCTTCTCTATTATACTTCATAAATTTCCAAATTTCAGAGCGACATCTTCGTTCAGGACGTTGTGGAGCAGCGGGAACATCGGGATTAGTGGGAGCAGCGAGAGCTTGATTTTCAGCCATTATAATTGTTTGGATTTTGGAAACAAATTTAGAAAATAGCATTTGAGAGTAATTTGAGAGATAAATTGATAGAAAGTGCTAAATTGTGTGATATAATGATGAAATAATAGGGTATATATAGATAAAAATAGGTTGGGAGGGGTATGGGGGGCTTTGGGGGGGGGGGAGGATGATAGGCAAATATAGCCATTTTTTGCCGTTGCCCAACGACTATATTTGAAAGAGAGTCATTGGCCCAATTTAAACTGCCGGCCTGGTCCTGTCCAGTTCCGGCAGTCGGCCCAACTATTTCTTTTTAAAATTTTTTTGGTTTTTCCTTTGTGTTTTATTTAAAGTGATGGATAATTTGAAAAATATTACAATAAAATATTATCAATTTTTTATTTGTACATATATTTGAAATGTTTAGTTTATTTCAATGTTTAAAGTTTAAACTTAGAATTAAAAAACTTGTAGTATTTTTTTAAACTTTGAAGTAATGAAATTTTTGAAGTGATGATTCAAAGTTCAAACTTTTGAATTAATTTGCTAAGTTCAAAGTTCAAACTTTGAATTAATTTTATAAAAATCAAATTTGAACTAATTTACAAACTAGTAATTAATTGTAGTATTTTTGCGCAAACTATAAATTAAAAATAAAAAAATATAAAGACAATAGTTGTGATTGAATTTCAAGACTTAGAGCAATTTTATTGAATTGTTTAAGACATAAGTAGTGCAACACATACTACAATAGCTAAACTTTCAAACTTGTAATTTCAAAATTCAAAATTCTAATTTAGAAAATTACATTCTTTTAAACATATTAGCTAGTTTCTTGAGGATAGTCGTAGGCTTTTCTTTAGGAACTGGCCGTTGTTGTTCTTGTTCATCATCTCCTTCTGGTTCTTCATCATCTTCTTCTTCTTCATTGCCGGTTTGACTCCCTTCTTCACTTGTTCCCTCGCCCAAAATTTGATCGAGATATGCTTTGCCTTTTTCCTTAGTAAGTTCTAGCAGACAAAAGTTTCTTCGCTCTGCTCTGATCCAATCCCTGAATAAAACTCCTGTCTCCATTGCCTCCTCCTTCAACGAATATCTGGGATCTCCAATTTGAAATCTTTCTTGGCTAAAAGCGCTTTCCGATGCAATTGATGAAGCTTGAATTGTTAATATCCCGGGCCATTTTTGAAAGAATTGGAAATTGCGATTCTTGATTCTTCCAATAACCCAACAAATGATGAGTTCCGAAGTTGTTAAGTTTCTTTGGATATTGAATTAAATACACTTGGAACTCGCTGTATTCCTCCCCGTACTCGTCCTGTTCTGAAAGCAACTTTTCATCAAGTCCCCCAAAAGTGCTCATCCCCACCTGTATGCTGCCCATTTGAGAATAACTTTGCTCGGTGGATTGTATTGGTTCTGTTGGTGTAGCAGTGTCTGCCCAAGCTCTATACTTTGTAAAAACAGCCACGATATCTGCATAAACTTTAGCAATAGCATCTTCTACACTTGGATACCCGTTAGTAGCATTTTCAGTTGTAGTAATTTCTAAATTTGCATATATTTCTCTAACAAGTCGTTCAGTTAACTTAATTTTAAAAGCAGGATGCAACACAGAAGCAATGTAAAAAAGAGGAGGAATTGGAAAAAAATATTTTCTAATTTTTTCAATCATTTCTCTCTGCAACCGGTTTGTAAACTGCATATTACTTATATAATTTTAATAATTATGATATTCCATCTATATAATATAACATGGATAATATTGACCGGAAAATTCTAAAGTAGCTTGATAAAATTTTTGTAAAAACTGAAGAAGATATTGAACAAGTTGCCAATCGTCATCTTTAAGGTGATATATTTTCATAAAATGTTTATTATGCATTTGAGAAATAGACACTCTATATTCATAAGCGACATTCAATGCATCATATAAAGTGTTCCACCTAGTACAAACTTCCTTTGGGACTCTCCTAATTGGCATTCCTAATTCTATACATTTTCTTTCCCATTCTCTTCTTCTTTCTTGGTTTTTATTTCTAATAATATAAGTAATAGCTATTTGCACCTTTGCGATAATATCGCTAAACAAGTAAAGACCATCTTTTACTACTAAGTTGTACATACCGCAAAAGGGGGGTTCAAAATCGGTATCAAGTTCCTAAGTGCTTCTGTGTTGTTTGTAGCATTATCTACCGTAATACTAAAACTTTGTTAGTTAAACAGTACGTACGACAAATTGATGAAACTTTATTACAAATATAATTTTCCGTGTGTGGTTCATCAACAACTTTATAAGCAATAATACGTTTTTGAAATACCCAATCAGGATCTATCCAATGAACAATAACAATAATATAATCACATCCATTAGTAGAACGACCCATATCCGTAGTAGGACATACTCTAGTGTCAAAGTTATCAAACATATATAGCAAATAATCCTGATATCCGTTCTTAAATTTAATAATATTATTTTAAACAGTAGTTCTTGGAAAACTTTTAAAAGAGGGATTATATATAGACTGAACATAACGAACAAAACCAGTAGAAGAAGGAAAACTATAAGGTAAACCCTCGAGGGCAACTAATTTAGCAATAGCTTCCCTAGCCTTTTGTTTATCATAAGTAAGAAGCCCTCATGTTGTTTGGTTAATTCTTGTTTGGGCACCCGAAGATTCATCATGCGCTACTCCCCCATGTTCGGTCCCTAAATATATACCACCCGCCCGCATTGACCATTCTTTAGGATGTTTCTTTTGTAAGTGGGTCCTAAGTTTACCCGTCCCACCATCATTACCCCCAGTTTTAAAAACCCACACCTTTTCACAAATACCACACATGGTCGTCTGCGATTCAACATGCTTTGTTGCAAATTCCCACACCTCAGATATTTCCTTACGTTTAACCGGTATTCTAGTAGGAGGTACAGGAGGCAAGTCAGACTGAACTTCGGCTGGACTAGCTTGAAATTCAGGTGTTTCTTCTAAATTAACCCCGCTTTGATTCCCATATCGTGTTTCTAACATTTCGTGATCAAGTATATTATTAGCACTAACATCATGATAATATTGAGAATTATCTATGTGGGTGAACTGACTAGAACTACCAGCAATTTATTTACCCATATTTCCCCTACGACCACGTGCCCACCCCTACCACTAGTTCCAATTGAACCTCTTTGAGACATAATAATAGCAAATGAAATAAATGTATGATAAAAGAAAAATCATAAAAGAGTAGAAAGTAGGAACGACCAACCAAATATAACCGTATAATTAAGGTGAAGTTGAAACTTGAGCCTCCACTTCAATTAATTAGTTGAATACTTGATAATCGAAAAATTATAAAAATAGCCAAATTGATATTTCAACCAAGTAGCGCCTCCAATTGACCCAATACTTGATATTTGAAAACTTCACCAAATAGTCAAATATAACTTTGATAGCAACTCCAATTAGAACTTGATAAAATAGCCAAATTATAAATTTTTTAACAAATAGCCAAAGTAGAATAATAGCAATATTGTAGAAAATTTGAGAGAATTAGAGAGAATTGGAAGATTTGTATGAAAAATATGATGAAATAATGGGGGTATTTATAAAAAAAATAGTTAGGGGTGGTTATGGGGCAGTAGAGGGGTCAAAATGGCCATTTTTTGCCGTTGGACAACGGCTAGGGGGTCAAAAGAGCCGTTGCCAACGGCTAGTTAACGGCTGAAAAATGTGACTTTTTCTATTTTTTTTTGGACCGGTCCGGTCTGATCAGGTCCGACTCGGTCCGGCCGGTTCCGGTCCATTTTTTTTACCGGTCCATCCAGTTTTTTTTGGCCAACCGTTTCGGAACCGGGTCGGGGGAGCCAATAAGGGGTAACGGACCGGTTGAGCCCGGTCCGAGCCGATTTCCGGCCCGGTCCGGTTTCGACCCTTAGTGGCAAGTCGGTTAGTAGAGTTAGGTACAAGTATAAATAGAGGTAGTTACCAATTGAGTTGTATAGATTTCATTTCTATTCTCATTGAGTGGAGTACAAAATTCTCTCTCTATAATTCTCTCTCTCTCTCTCTCTCTCTCTCTCTCTCTCTCTCTCTCTTTCTCTCTCTCTCTCTATTGATTCTGCGAATTTAGGTATTATAACCCTAGAATTCTAGATGGTATCGGAGCTTAACAATGACAAATCTGGTTAATTTCTTCACTGAATTCAGTATATTTTACAAAATTTGAGCTTCTACAGCTAAGATAACAATGGCGGCAAAACAGGTTCATGATGTAACTAACGATTTGTCCAAAATTGATCACGATCATACACTTTTTCTTCAGCCCTCCGATACTTCTGGAGTTACGTTGATTTCAGTGCAGTTGCATGGATCTGAAAATTACTTTGTTTGGAGCTGTGCGATCAGAACAACGATCCTAGGGAGAAACAAGCTAGGGTTGATTGAAGGCATATGTAAAAATAGGGATTTTGGTCCAAATCTGCAGAATCAATGGGAGCGAAGCAATGCAATCGTCCTCTCATGGATAATGAACTCATTTCAAAGGAGCTGCTCAGCGGAATTGTGTATTCTACAAACGCGAATGTAGTTTGGGGGGATTTGAAAGAGAGGTTTGCCAAAATCAATCGATCAAGGATCTACCGCTTGAACAAGGAAATTGCTACTACCGGTCAAGGTACCAGCTCGATTTCAACTTACTATACCAAATTACGTCTGCTTTGGGATGAGTCTGAGCTTTTAGTTCTACCCCCAGGATGTAGTTTTGAGAAATCTAGGAAGTTATTGAGCACCTGCAAAGACAAAAGTTGATGCAATTTCTAATGGGGGTTAATGACTCATATGATGAGGCAAGAGGTCAAATTCTGATGTTGACACCATTTCCAACTATAAACAATGCCTATTCCATGATGATTAATAGGGAAGGTCAAAGAAATGTTACTAACACTTTTAATGCTGGTGAAGGAGCAGAAATGACCGCCTTAATGAATAATTACCCTATTAATGAACAATTATGAGAATAGGACACCTACTGCCTAATGATTGAAAGAGGAAAAAATGCACAGAGAGGAGGAAATCCAAGAAAAGGTGCACAAGAATCAAATGTACAGAGAGAAAATATGCAGAGACCTTCAAATTCACAAAGGGGCAGAAGGAATTATAATCTACAATGTGATCACTGTATGCTTAGAGGACATAGCAGGGAAGGTTGCTGGAAGTTGATAGGGTACCCATAAGATCATAGATACAATACAAACTTAGGAATGAATATTGCTGATAGTGCATTGGATGATGACAATTTGTTTAAAAAGGGGAAAGAAACACAGAACATGTATGACAGAGGAAAAGGTAAAGAAGTAGAATTTACCAGAAGCTATAATGATCCCAAGGGACCTAATTTCACTCCTGCACAGTATAATCAACTCCTCAAGCTGCTGAGCAAAGATGCCGATAATCAGGAAAGCTTATCTTACATAGCGGATAATGTCTATACCCTATTAGCTAATGGCCCTAATAAGGAATGGATAATAGGCATTGGAGCAACTAATCACATGATCTCAGACATTAACATGCTAACAGATAGGAGGAAACTTAATGGCACTAATAGTAGAAAGCTTTATCTTCCTGATAGAGAGATTACACAGGCAACTCATGTTGGATCCTGTAGTATAAGAGATAAGAAAAAGATGTACAATGTGATGTTCATTCCAGATTTTAAGTATAACCTTATGTCTGTATCCATGCTTACAAGAGAAATGAATTTCTACATCACTTTCTATCCTAAACATTGTGTGCTTCAGGACCTCTCAAATGGGAATGTGAAGGGGATTGGTAGAGAAAGCAATGTACTTTACATGTTTTTACCTCAGTCTCATGCTTGTGAAGATAATAACACACAGAAAGGATTACTGACTAAGAGGATGGATACAGACATCAAGCTTGGCACAAAAGATTATGGCATGCATCAATAGGAGCAATAAAGTAGTTTTTGATATAGATCATAAAAATTGTAAAAAGAAGTTGAATAATTGTACAGTTTGTCCATTAGACTGACATACTAGACTTCCCTTTAATAAGAGTCTGAGTAGAGCTACTGAGTCATTTAGATTGTTACATGTTGATGTATGGGATCCATATTATGTATAGAAATTTGATGGCAATAAATATTTTTGACCATTGTTGATGATCACTCCAAAATGACATGGTTGTATCTTTTGAGGCTTAAAAGTGATGTTGTTGTGTTGAAGAACTTTGTTATGTTGGTGAAAACCAGTTCAATAAGACTGTCAAAGTCATTAGAACTGATAATGGGAGAGAGTTTATAAACAGTGAATGGAATCAATTACTTCAGACACTTGGAATAATTCATCAGAAAACATTTACACACCTCAGCAAAATGGGGTAACTGAGAGAAAGCATATACACATCCTTGAGATTGCAAGGGCAATCAGGTTCCAAGGACATATTCCATTGAAATTCTGGGGATACTGTGTATTAACTGCCATCTATATCATTAACAGGCTACCTTCAACTGTATTAAATGGAAGAAGCCCACATGAAGTGTTTCATGGTACCAAGCCATCTCTTGATCATTTCTGAATTATAGAATGTTTGTACTTTGCTAAAAGAATGAACGTGCATAACAAATTTTAGTCAAGAGCTATCACTGCAGTCATGATGGGATATTCAGAAGTGACAAAGGGATATATATTATATGATTTGCACTCTCACACTTTTTTTGTTAATAGGGATGTTGTCTTTAAAGAAGATGTGTTTCCCTTCAGAGCTACAGGAAGACGGAACATGTCAATATTCACTTACAATGCAGAACCAGATGTCTATGACACAAGCAATGATTTTACCACGGAAGCAGTGCCGGATGAACAACTGATTCCTCTTGATAATGAAGAAAAGGAATTTGATCTTATGGTTGATCCTGATCTCTTACAAGAAGAAGAATGGGAAGAACAAGCAGAGGAACAACATCACCTTGTTCAGGCTCTTCATGAAAGTGCACCTTCTCAACCACTGAGAAATTAAGACAGAGCTATCAGACCCCTAGTCTAGCACACTAACTATGTTACTTCTATTTCTAAGAAGGGACAATCAGTTCCCTTTTCATCAACAACTATGTTTCCTATGAACACTTGAAGCCTGGTTATAGACAATATCTTATTGATTTTTCATCTATCTTAGAACATAAGAGCTTTCAGGAGGCTTCCAAAGACCCAAAGTGGGTAGAAACTATGCAAACAAAAATTTTGGCTCTGGAAGAAAATAACACATGGAAACTGGTACCACTTCCTCCTGGAAAGAGGGCAATATGATGTAAGTGGGTTTATAAAATCAAACTCAAAGCAAATGGAGACATAGAGAAATACAAAGCAAGGCTAGTTTCTAAAGGGTATAATCAAAAGGAAAGCTTGGACTACAATGAGACATTTTCTCCATATGTGAAGATAGTGACTATCAGGACAGTCATTTTCATAACAACATCAGAAGGTTGGCCCATCCATCAAATGGATGTTTATAATATTTTTTTGAAAGGAGATCTTCATGATGAGGTGTACATGCAACTTTCTCAGGGATTTGCAAGCCAGGGGGAGAATAGGCTAGTATGCAGACTTGTCAAATCACTATATGGACTTAAGCAAGCTAGTAGACAGTGGAATGTCAAATTGACACAAGCATTAACCAGGAAGGGGTTTAAACAAAGCTGCCTGGATTACTCCTTATTCACAAAAAGGAAGAGACAATATTTGTGTTGTATTAGTCTATGTAGATGATATGCTGGTGATTAGGAATAATCTGCAGATGATTGAGCAAACAAAAAAAGATCTTCAACAGGCATTCAAGATTAAGGACCAGACAAGTGAGAGTTGCTCAGCTGGTAAGCACCCTCCCCCTACATTCAAGAGATTGGGGGTTCGAGTCACCGTAGGAGCAAAAAATGGGAGGGCCACTATTTGTTCCGAGAGAGGGGAATGGGTGGGGTTTAAAAAAATAAAATAAAATAAAATAAATAATAATAAAAAAGATTAAGGACCTAGGTGGACTGAAGTTTTTTCTTGGGATTGAATTCACTAGATCACATAAGGGAATCCTTATGGATCAAAAGAAGTATGCATTAGAGATGATAACAGACTTGGGACCGAGTGCTTACCATCCTGGACACCACTTGATAACAACATAAAAATGATAACAATTGAGCTTGATGGACTTACAGAGAATCCTTATGGATAAAAAAAAGTATGCATTAGAGATGATAACAGACTTGGGACCGAGTGCTTGCAGACCAGCCTGGACACCACTTGATAACAACAAAAAACTGATAACAGTTGAGCTTGATGGAATACACCAATAGAAGATAGAATCATTTACTAGAGATTGATAGGGAAAATGCTTTATCTGACATTAACGAGACCAGACATTATATTCCAGTCCAAACTCTTAGCCAATTCCTACAGCCCAAGAAGTCTAATTGGGAAGCTGCTCTAAGAATAGTAAGATAGTGACGAGAGCACCGAGAATCAGAATATTGATGAGCAGTGAAAACCATATAAATTGGTTGCATACCGTGATGCAGTTTGAGCCTCATATGTGAATACCAGAAGATAAATCACAGGGTTCTTCATCAAACTTGGTAGTTCACATATATAATGGAAATCAAAGAAACAATAGTAAGATAGTGACGAGAGCACCGAGAATCAGAATATTGATGAGCAGTGAAAACCATATAAATTGGTTGCATACCGTGATGCAGTTTGAGCCTCATATGTGAATACCAGAAGATAAATCACAGGGTTCTTCATCAAACTTGGTAGTTCACATATATAATGGAAATCAAAGAAACAAAGTACAGTATCAAGAAGTTCAGCAGAAGCAGGGTATAGAAGTTTGTCATCAACAATGTCTGAATTGGTTTGGCTAGTGGAAATATTCAAGGAACTAGGTGCCAGGATAACCTTGCCAGTTAGCTTGTATTGCGACAGTAACGCATCATTGTAAATAGCTGCAAATCCAGTCTATCATGAAAGGACAAAACATGTAGAAATATATTCTCATTTTATTAGAGAGAAGATGCAAAAGGGATTAATTGAAATATTTCATGTTTGATCCAAGGATTAGATAACAGATATATTGACAAAGTCTTTGGCGAGGCCACATTATGAGTCGTGTGTTTCCAAGCTGGGGCTGTTCAATCTTTTCACACCCTCCAGCTTGAGGAGGAGTATTGAAAATGAGCTTGAAGATCATAGTTAGTTATATAGTTAAAGGTTAATTGTAGCAGTTAATTATTAAACAATGTAGCTAGGTGAGCTGGCAGATTAGTTAGGTAGTTAGCTGATGTGGCAAGTCGGTTAGTAGAGTTAGATGGTAGTTATACAAGTATAAATAGAGGTAGTTACCAATTGAGCTGTATATTTCATTTCTATTCTCATCGAGTGGTATATAAAAATTCTCTTTCTATAATTCTCTCTACTGATTCTGCGAATCTGGGTATTGTAACACTAGAATTCTAGAACATTCTTTTATAGTAAGTGATCTTTGAAGTTGAAGACTACAAGATACTTATGGCACAAACATTTGGTATACTAGCTATAATATGTATTAAGCTTATCCGACAAAATATTTTTCTTAATTTGTGTTCAATATATATATATATATATATATATATAAACAAGAGTAGCAGCAATAGAATAAGGCTGTATTGTTGCCAAACCCCGTCATTTGCATCTGCTATTCTACTGCTTTCGGAAAGGTAAAAGGCATGATGGTCTACTTCTGTCTTGGTACTATATAATAGGAGTAGTAAATAATGGGACATTTGGAAAAGCAACACTCTCCTAAAAGATTGCAAAGTAATAGCTAGATTTCAAATTTGTGCATAAATCAGAGGTGGGCCTTTGTTATGACTAAACAAAATAAATATTCAATGATACCTTCATGCCACAGGCTGCTTTAATCAAAATGGAATTTTCATTTTCACCATTATCCCATAGAAAAGCTCTCGATGGTTCATAATTAGAAACATATTCATCGTAAAGAATAAAACTACTTTCAATTATTTTTCTCTTCATTCGGTCCCTACCTTAAAAGAAAAGGAAAATCAAAGACAAAAAAGCAGTAATTAACCTTAATCATGATATGGTTTTATTTTCAAAACAAGGTTTATTAACTAATCTTTAAAAATTTGAGGAACATAAAAGAATTGCTTACGAAAAGGAATTTACAGTATATTTCAAAATTGTATGCAAAGAGTATGAGTCAAATTAGTTGTGAGACAACCAGTTTTTGCTTTTTCTCACTACACATAACTGTCAAAAGAAGCAGGTTTAAAATTGAAAAAAAATGACTAGGAAAAGATAGTAGCAATCATATATCTGAAAAAGGCAGCCAGCAGTTTACACTTCTCTCCTACTCTGTCTTGGACCCTAAGGCTCTCATGCAAAATATTTGTTGTTTATAGGTGAAGACTTACTGTCTAATTTGTCAAGGAATCTTATAGGCCAAGCACATAATCTTGTAAGAAAATGAATATTCACCAATACTCTTTCAAGACCCTTCAACCAATATTATCCTCTAAAATGATTGAATTTGGATGTCACACCACTTCGACTTCTATATTCCACACAGTTATGAATCTTGGTTACCTTGATGAATATTTGATCACGTCCGTTCGAAAAATCTGTGACACAATTTGTTTTCTTGAGAGTTAATTGTGATTCAATTTAAGTTGTTTAATTCTCCAATAGTGAAGTTTATCGCATTGTCTATGATCTTTTTTTATTTAGTTTTTCGGTATTTGAAAGTCACTGACCGACTAATCAAGATTCGCGTCGGAATCCCCACTAAAGGGGTAAAATGTTCCATACTACTAAGAAGTTGTATATCTTTTTCAAGGCTCGAACTCGAGACTAAGGATTAAAATGTCCAATCATGCCGACATACCTCTTGGTGGTACATAGTCTACGACTCAAAGAAGAGAACATTTTGGAAATTCTTGAAATGCATAGTTGTCATTGATTTAGAAGTGTAATTGCAAAAGTCTATCAATTTGAGATAACTATAGTAGTTACATTAATTTGCCAATGCACCAAACTATGGAAAACAGTAGTCTAACCAAAACAAGTCTAGTAGGCTAGCTAGTTCATTCATGAAGCTTTCTTTATATTCACTACCCTAGGAAAAGATTAATATAAGCATTTCATAGCATAAACTCTTGTATTTTCCTAGTGACAACTAAGTAGATGGAATATTTAGCACTAGTGAAGATAAAAATAAGTGAAATCTTGTGTCTATTCAAAATAAGGTATTAGAGGGCATTGTGGGAATATCACTTGATGCAAGATTTGTTATAAAGAAAGCAAGATGTTTAGGTACCTTTAAGCATCTGTCAATAGTAGAAGTAAAGCAGAAAGCGAGGAGGTAACATTCCAATTCCAAAGCATAAAAAGGCTTAAGGAGACACAAAGAGAAAGGACTTAAAGTCTCTTAAGGCAATGACTACTCCTAAGCAAATGGAGCAACAACAGCAGCTGCAAGCACAAGTTCTAAAGATGAAGAATTCAGGCATCATAAGCTATAATGGGAGTCCGATGATCGATGACAAAGATGAAGAGATGACAAGATCAGCATTGTCTGCTTTTCGTGCTAAGGAAGAAGAGATTGAGAGGAAGAGAAAAGAAGTATCCGACAAAGTTCAAGCTCAATTAGGCCGTGTGGAGGAAGAAACTAAACGTTTAGCTGAAATTCGCGAGGTACGTTTACAAAAGATCTAAATAATATAGTACTATAACATATTGTATAACTCCGAGTCAATCCATGACAACTATTGATGGTTTAAATCTTCAATCGTCCGATACTCAACTTGTTAAACAAGTAGCATATTTTCTTTATTTAATGAGTTATAGTAGTACTATGTTACAATCATTTTAATGAGTATTAGTACGACGTTACAGTCATTTTAATGTTATAAATGTGTTATTGACAAAATGACATTTTCTTTTTCTTTTTCATGTAAAATCAAGTAGAAGCTTGAAGGTTTTGTTGATCCAGTTGGGAAGGAAGTTGCAATTGTGAGGAAGAAGATAGACCTAGTGAATCGTGAGTTAAAGCCAATGGGACAGAGCTGCCAGAGAAAGGTGAAACATTAGACTATACCTTTTTCACTTTAGGATAACTACTACTGTTACTTTTCTAAAAGACAAGGGGAACAAACTGACAGTTGTTTCATAGCCGTTGGAATCTTAACAAGTCTTTGGATTCTATGTTTGTACAAGATCCACAACAAGTCTTTGAATTCCATGTTATTATAAGTATAAAAATTATTATATTATATTTTATTTTCACACTGAAAGTAAATAGTTCAACTGAACTCGCAAAACTTGCTCTAGATTCGCCTTTGTTTGAACTATCAAAATATATTTAATGTGGGGTTTGATGTCTGAAATTTATTACTATTGAATCATGAAATTATAATGTTTATTATCAGGAAAAGGAATACAAGGAAGCTCTTGAAGCATTCAATGCAAAAAATAAGGAAAAAGCTCAGCTACTTAGCAAATTAATGGAGGTAATTAATTAGCTTTGGCTTCTAGTTTCTATTTAAACTTACACTAATAGTATTTCCAAGTGTATATACTTGTCTTTATATTTTCGTTGTTTTGATATATTTTCTATTTTTCTTTATACAATGGACAGTTGGTAAGTGAAAGCGAAAAACTGAGGATGAAGAAACTGGAGGAGCTGAACAAGCATTTAGAATCCCTGCACTAATACTCTCCCTAACTAAGAATTTTCTGCATTGTATTGAAATTGTCACATTGGACTTTTAGTTTGTTACATGTCATGTTTGTTACTTTTGAATCTCACTTGTTTTTTTATTTTTTATTTTTTGTTTGGTTTTAAGTTTGACAAATCAGGTCTAATTCACATCCTTTAAAAGGATCATGATGTTGGTATTTCTTTGATTTCAGATGTAAATTTTGGAATTGTGTCTTTGTATGATCATATAATTCATGTGGACTTCCTTCTTGATACTCCATTGATGGCAGTTCCGTCATCTTTTTGTGTTGGTTTGTTGGCTCAAGTTATAAATTCAATTGTAAAAATATGAAAATAAAAGGGAATCAAATCTAGGAAGAACCTGCAAAAGAACTGTGGAATCAGATTACTTTAGTTTGATGGTTGAAGTTAGAAAAAAAAATTATTAAAGCAAATTCTCCTATGCAATAGTGAAAATTGAACCTTATGATGGGAGAGCTAATGAATAACTGAAACAACTAACAAGCAAGCACAAATGAATGAGAAGAATCACACTGAAATAACAAGAAACTAAGTCTCTGCAATCTTTTATGATAATGGACAAATGTTTGAGGGTCAGCGTGAGCACTGTTGAAAACTTGGTTCGCCTCTACTCTTTTCCACTTAATTACCTGTCTTAAATTAGACATCCAACAAGAATAATCTCTTTTCTTGCTAGCTGAGACAAGAAATAATGTACATCCCTTCAATCTTATTCATTTCTTTGATCAACAAATCTTCTAGATTCTCAATTTGGGGCCGGCTATATAAATACTCATTGTCTCATGTTTCTCTATTTAAGCTCAATTCACATCATCATGATACCAGAAGAAGTACAAGTGGAAAATAAGTTTGAGATATTCATCTCAATACAGTATAGACACCTTCTCTTATATTTACTGTCATTTGTCAATTTTAATGTGAATTGAGAAAGTTGCTGGCATTCTTTTCCATACAGTGGCCAGTGGTTGTTCTCTCTTTAGATAGAGTTGGGCATGATCTTGAAGAGTCACAGTAATATATAGCTGGTGCTCTTGTATATGGCCTCTGGAGATTGGACCATCTATCACATGTCATCTTGCAAATATCATTCAAGGTTGAGGATTTAAGCAAAAATGGAGTCCCCTAGTCTATGATAGTTGCCTCTACTCTTTTCTTGCATTGTGTGTGCTTCTGTCATAGTTTTATACTTTACCTTATCCATATACTGTAGTCAATGTTATTGAGAAAATGCTGTTTAGCATAGTGAAATGCTTCAAGTTTAACTTCATTTTCCACGGATTTAGTACTTAAATCTGTACAACAGCAGCAATTACTTCTTAACCAAACTAGTTGGAGGCATTATATATCCTCTATATCCATTAGTTTGTTCCGTTTGGCCCTGATTTAATTCAACACTCAGCATTCTATCTTTCCAGACTAATACTTCTAACTGTAACATGCAAGTATGTGAAGCTTATTGAGTTGAACCAGGAACTCTTTATGAACCTAAGTTTAAATTAAAGGTGGCGATTGGTCCAGTTGCCTGCGCTTAAAACAGAAGTTCACAAGTTTGAAATGGAACTTCAAGATTGACCTTATTCCGGAATGCTACTTGACATAATAGTGAGAAACTGAGAGAGGAATGTACACAAACTGCTAGACTTGAAAAATTGAATAAAGGTAAATGGAAGATTACCCCTACTAGATATTTCCACAGAATAGGATATTTTCTTACAAGTTGGATGATAAAAACATGTTGAGATTTGATACCAAACTACAAGGTTCAATGGTGCAAAACATATAAGTTTCCTTATATGAGTTTCATTTTGCTAGAAGAGAGTAGATTTATTACTCTTTCACAAGCTGGACAAGCTTCTTTACAACCAAATCCATCTCTCCATCAACTTGTATCTTCATTCTCTGACTCAGTTCCTTTGCTTTCTTTCTCAATTCTTGTCCCCTTTTTGCAAAATCACCTTTTTTTTTTTATCACAATAGCTATCTCCTACCTACTATAAACTTCTCATTTTCTTTACAAACCAGTTAGAAAGATAAAGACTGTTAGTGGTGCCAAATAATCCTTATGTCGAATGTTATTTAATGATTTTCTTAATGACTGTGCAAAACCTTAAACAACATGTAAAAAAGATAAGATGAAGTGTCAAAACTTGTCAAACAATGCATGCTCCTAGGAAACACAACTCATTCTACAAGTCATGAGGATTTATATAGGTATTTGTCGAACATGCTTAAAGTTAGAATATTCTAAATTAAAATCATCGACATAACCTCCATTCCAATGCCTAGCTCCATGACCAATTCTGCGTTAAAGAGTTGATCAAGTTGCATAGTCATTGCAATAATAGGAACTCCAAGAATCATAGCTTCAACTGTTGAACTCCAACCACAATGACTCACAAATCCTCCAATACTTGAATGTTTCAATATCTTTGTCTGTGGTGCCCATCCTTCTATAACCACGCCTCTTTCACTATTCCTTTTGTTAAATCCTTTTGGTAAGACCTCATTGAAACTCGTTTTTACTCCTCAATGAAACCTCACAACACATATGAAATGCACATCACTTTGTTCAAGTTCATGCACCACCTCTTCAATTTCCTCTCTAGAGAGAAAATACTCTGTTCCAAATGATACAAACACAACAGATGAAGGATTTTTCTTGTTCAACCAATCCATTATTATTGAATCATTGGTAATTTTCTTTACAGGTTCTTGAATGAGAGGTCCAGCAAGCACTATTTCTTTACTCACTAACTTGGATAAGTAATCTATGTACTTCCCTTCTGTTAGAAACTGGAACAGAAAATAATGAAGAAATATGGTTTCGAGGCACGAAAGATCGCTATCTTTCAAGAGATATTGTCTGTATATACTTTTGGGGATTACACATTAACTCTCTCAAAGGATACAACAAAATCAAAATATACTGCAAATTTTGAATAGCTAATTCGTAGTAGGAATTTCTATATTTATAGAGCAAAACCAGACCTTTCAAGAAGAGACATATCTCATCTACAAACAGATACTTTCAGTTTCATCCAAATTCAAATTCGAAATTTAAATTTAAATGAAAAAAATTTTCTGTCAAAGATGTGTTTGTTTGGACACACAAACACATGTATGTATTTTATATCAAAGGGACTAGTGAGACATATAGGCTTATAAAGCCACAAAAAGTGACTTCTTCCATCAATGTGGGAGCTTTTTCTCTACTAAATAACAAACTACTCTAACATTCCCCCGCTAGTTTGTCATATTTCTTATAATATCACGCATACCGAAAAGTATCTTTTAGCAAATTTGAAATTTTCATTAGTGTAAATATTCTAAAGTTTTAACGAAGTTATTGGTACCTTAAAAGGTTTGAACCACAACTCCTTGTGTCAAAATCGAGAATATCACACACATGATATTATATATTGGCTAAAAAATCCAGTAATTATTTTAGCACGTTTCAGGCCATGTGCTTATCCCGATTCATGAATATTAACAAGATCACCTCTTTGAATCTTGCTAGAAGCAGCACCACTTCAATATTCATATAGGTGAAATTTAGTCTCTATGTCCCTATTACTATAGACATATGCTAATTTCATCAATAACTTAATTCAACTTCTTCTTGTAACAGTAAACACTTCGTAGTTTGTCCTTTGTTCATGTTATTACAAGCAATTTAACAACTCCTTCACTCCTCAAATAACAGTAAATGGTACATTGAGTCGGGGCTATAAACGAGGAGTCACAAATAACTTGTTATTACTCATTGAATCAAAATTGGGTTCCCATTACTTGTGTTTAATTTAAGGGTTTTAGCCTCATTCCTTCTTCAGTTTGTTGTACCGTATCTCTTGGTAATACTTTGGTAAGCGGATAAGCCAAATTGCTTTTTGATCTCACATTATTAATCCTCTAATAAACTTGTGTCTCAAGCTTACGTGTCTGTTCTTCCCATTATATATCTTATTGCGAGCAAGAGACATAGTATTCTCACTATCACAAAATAGGAAAATGGCTGGCATAGGGTGTGGCCACTACTCAATATCCATTAACAAATTCCTCAGTCATTCCGCTTCTATTAAAGCATCTTTTATTGCAATAAATTCCGCTTCCATTGTGGAATGGTAGATACACGTTTGTTTCTTGAATGCCAACTAATGGCGCCACTCCCTAATTTAAATATCCAACCAGTAGTGGATTCCATATCATTAACGCTCTTCACCCAACTTGCATCAATATATCCTTCTAATACAGTAGGAAATCCACTATAGCAAATGCCAATTGCTTTGTTCTTTTTAAATATCCAAGTACCATGGTTATTGCTTTCCAGTGGTCATCACTTGGACTACTTGTAAACCTTGAAAGTTTACACACTGCGAAAGCTATATCAGGTCTAGTACAATGCATTGCGTACATCATACTGCCTATGGCACTTGCATACTCTAGTTCTTTTTTTTTTTTTCTAAAGCAAATACCACTAAGCTTGTATCTTGGTGACTAATTTTATTAATAATAAACAAACAAAAAATAAATAAGGTCTTTACAATCATGAAAAAAACTAACCTTGCTAAGTAATGTCTAGCTAGAATACTAAGAACTATATGCTTAGATTTTATGCTTACTCCCTTGGGTTGAGAATAATCAAGGATTTTTTTACACAAAAGTACAATTTTTAGAACTTAATTACCGAACATAGCAACATTTTAGCAAAATTACCCTATATAGAGGAAAACACAAGTTAATTACAATATAGCAAAAACATAGCAATATTTTCCCATAACATACCAAACTCTTACATTCTTCCTCCTATTTTCTCCACTATCACTTTTGCTCCTCCCATTTCCCCCTATTTCACTTTTCCTCCCACCATTTCCCCCAATTTCACTTTTACTCCTCCTATTTCCCCCAATTTCACTTTACCTCCCACCATTTCCCCCAATTTTCACTTTTAAACTGTATCAACTCCCGTTTGAGACTGTATCAACTCCGTTTCAGACTGTTTTAAACTGTATCAATCCTCGTTTCAGACTGTATCAGCTCTGTTTCAGACTGTATCAGATTGTTTTAAACTGTATCAGATTGTTTTAAACTTTATCAAATCTCTTTTCAGATTGTATCAGACTGTATTAAACTGTATCAACTCCCGTTTCAGACTGTATCAAACTGTTTTAAACTGTATCAACCCTCATTTCAGACTGTATCAACTCCGTTTCAGCACTGTCTCAAATTATTTCAGCACCGTTTCAGACCGTATCATACTGTTTTAATGGCGTTTTAGATTGTATCAGACTGTTTAAACAATTGTTTTAGATTGTTTCAACGTCGTTTCAGACCGTATCATACCGTTTCAACATCGTTTCAGACTGTATCAAACTGTTGCAACAACTATTTCAAATCGTATCATATTGTTTCAACTCCATCTCAAACTGTATCAGACCGTTTCAATAATAAATAAAAAGTGACTAGGTCTTATTTACTTTTGAAACAGTCATTAGGCTATAATAAGCAGTGTAATCAGTTGTGAACAAGAAAACAAGAGTTCAAATTTATTAAACCACTATAACAAATCTGTAGAAACAGAAACAGAAATGAAACAAATATGAAGAAACATGAATAGAAATATAACAACAACGAAATCTAAACAATTCTGAAGAAACAGAAACGGAACAAAAATAAAAAAAATCTAAAGAAACAGAAACGGTTGAGATTTCTTTCGATGTCGCTAATTTGGTAAACCAACAGTCTGCTGCACCAGCTACACATCCATGGCAATGTTCATACTACACCACCACTGATTCATAACTCCATAGCTACCATACCACCGCTGACCGGAGGTTGAGTATTTTAGCAAAATACCTTGAACCGATGTCCTCCTCTGCTATCAAATGTGGCATCTTCGCAGCACCAACGTCGGGATACGTAGAGGATGCTGAAACGGAGAGGAGATATTATGACGTCGGAGTGAAACGGGTGATCGAACGAAGGCAATGCTAGCGACGACGTCGCCGTCGCAACGCCGTTATAGATCTTATCAGGAAATGACAGCGATGATCACGAAATGACGGCGATGATCTACTCGCCGGATCTGGGGGTTATCGCGCTGGGGTTTGTAGGGGTGGGGGGTTTGGTGGATGGGCGGCGCCAGTGGGTTTTGGGGTATGGGTGGTAAGGGAGTTGGAAGGATTTTGGGAGTAGGGGTTGAAATTAGGGTTTGTTTGGAAAATTGTTATTTATCTTGTTTGTTGTGAAATGTGCTAAAATAAATATTGCTATGCCTTGTAATTAGGAAAATATTGCTATTTTATTGTAATTAAGGTTAAAAATTTGTAAATTTGTGTAAAAATCCCAATAATCAAATGCTAATACCACCAAGTGAAACAAGTATATCATCTTGACAAATAGCTTTACAAAAATATCCCTAGCTAGTAATAAAATTAGTGAATAATAATCTAGTCAATGTAATGATGGAACGATGATAAAAGCTAATGCATACTCTAGTTGAGCCGCAGTTCTTCCCTTTTTTTTTAAAGTTTGATATTAGGGTCATAAGGAGTTTTAGACTCTGTTATGCCCAATTGTTTGAACTTATCAAGCACTTTATCAATATAATATGTTTGTGATAAAGTCACTCTCTGATTGCTTTTTTTAACCTTTATCCCTAAGATAGTATCCACTTCATTCAAATCTTTCATTTTAAAGACTGAAGTTAGATACTTCTTAGTTTCGGTTATTCCAAGTATGTTCGTACCAAAAATAAACATATCGTCAACATAAAGACAAATAATAACTCCATATTCCTTTGTGAATTTGGAGTAAATACACTTGTCTGACTCATTATGTACGAATCTATTTGATAATATAGCACTATCAAACTTCATGTCATTGCTTTGATGCTTGTTTCAAGCCATAGAGCGACTTAACAAACTTACAGACTTTACTTTCATTCCCAGGAAGAACAAACCCTTCAGGTTGTCTCATATAGATTTCTTCTTCTAGATTTCTGTTTAAGAAAGCGTTTTAACGTCCATTTGATATACATACAAATCATATATAGAAGCTAAGGATAAAAGGAGTCTAATGGACGTTATTCTTGTTACTGGTGCATAGGTATCAAAATAATCAATACCTTCCTTTTGAGTGAAGATTTTTGCCACTAATCTTGCTTTGAAGATTTGAATAGAACCGTCTGTATTATATTTCCTTCTAAAGACCCATTTACAACCAAGGGGTTTTGATCCAGGAGGAAGATCAACTACAACCCAAATGTTGTTGAACATTATTGAGTCCATCTCATCATTGATAGCTTCTTTTCACAAAGCAGCATCTCTAGAAGACATTGCTTCCTGAAATATTTTTGGGTCATCTTCAACAATTAATAAGATAGGAATTTGTTCAGAGACTTCTTCTCTACTTCCTTCAACAAGAAATACTATGATTTGTGAAGATGAAATCAGAACCAATATCATTTTCTTTTCTAACTCTTTTAGGCCTCATTTGTTTGCATTTAATGAGTGTCTGAATCTGAATGATTCAGATAACTACCCATTAAATGCATTTATTTTTTCAAAAATTTTATCATTTAATATCTCTGGATGGATCTGTCCTAACCAGATCGTGTACAATGTCTGCCTTTCATTCAGAGGCTTCTCTGGCTCTTTAATTTTCTCAACATTAATTTTCTATTATTTATTTAATACTCCTTTAACTTTTATTTCTACTGTTGTAGAACCACTTCAGCTATAGAAATTAATTTTTTAGCCAACCTCTATATCTCACATTTCCTTCTCTGTCATCGGGTTGTGGAAATAATAAACTAATATATCTCTTATAAAACCTCTAACACAAGAAATATGAAATTGAACGGTTTTCATATCTGGCGAATGGAAATAGCCACAACCATCCTCTCCATGGTGGGTGTCACAGGGGTGATTTTGATCACTTGAAACCACCGAGGCTTGCCCCGTGCGGCAGCCAAGCAGTCCGCCCGCTAGGCTCAGCCGTTTGTCACTCTAACGTAAATTTAGGGTCGCTTGTCTTAGTTTCGAAAATAGGCAGCAATGGTTAAGTGTTTTGGGCAGAAAATTGAATGTGTATATAGTAAAGATCATGCACAACACTGAAACGTTAAGGCAAGAAAGTAAACGAGACAGCAAGTACGGGAAAATCCCAACCTTTATATTATTCACGCCAAATACAAAGGAAAGCCACCAAGGCCAATGTTTTCTCTCCTAAGAAAACTAAGTAAATTCTGTCTAAGTAATAAAATGCACGAAATAGACTTTAAATACAATAGGGGAATCAGCCAAAGGCATTACAAATGGATAGGGGAGTTTTTCCAACAAAGCAGGCCATGTAGGCCACGTTTCAGCACCTTCAGCGCCCATTTAGGCCACCTCAGCCACGTTTTTAGCCCACTTCTGATCATGTCTAGGCGCCCAACCAACCGGTCATGTGCCCTGCACATGCGCCTGACAATTGCCCTTTGTCCAGCCGACTTTAGCTCACTGCACAGCCGACTTTGCCTAGCTTCAGCACACTTTGCCCCAACCTTAGCCAAACGACATGCACTACGTTCAGCTCACTTGCTTGCCTTGACATCAAGACGCCAAGTCTTGACACCCTATTGCCCGCATTATCGTCCATCTCGTCTTGGCTCGCTTGCCACCCAACAAGCTGCCCGCTTGCCATTTTATCACCCGCAAAGGCACAAGGCTGCCTAGCCGTTGCACCAACACCGTTTGCCAATCAGCTCATCAATGCCATGATCCAACCAAGTCATTTTAAGCCCGCCCTTGACAAATCAGTCCACAAACATGTTGCTTTCAATTCGGATTTAGCTACAACTAGGAGCAACACCCCAAATCCCGTCATAGCCATGCCGTGCCACAATTTACCGAGTCTTAGGGTCTAACAAACCACCCCCACTAGTTGAATTCGACGCCCTCGTCGAACCAATTTCAGCTTTACTCGCCACCATTGGACTACAAAACGCAGCATTCACATACTCTTCTTCATTGTCTTCTTTAGTCTCATCACTATCATTAGCAAGAAGAGCATTCAGCTTAGCACGTTTTGGACAGTCCGCTGCCCGGTGCGGTCCATCACAAATAAAGCAGCCACGAGGCTTGTTCGTTTGTTCACCCTTAGTCTTATCAAACGCTGCCTTTCCTTTGCCACTAGACTCACCCGTTGCATTGCCCTTTTCAGCGTTTTTCCACTCCTTAGCCTTGTCATTATTCCCGTTTTTAGCCTTAGAAGCAGAAAATTCAGCATCCTCACGCCTAAAATCGCCCAATGCATCGGCAGCCGCAATGGCACTAGGGAGGTCTTTCACGTTCTGCCTCCTTAGTTCCATTTGAGCCCACCCTTGCAGCCCAAACATGAAGTTATGCAGCTTGTCCTCCTCGGACATATTTGTTATACTCAAAATCAAAGAACTAAATTCCTTGACATAATCCCTCAATGAACCGGTTTGCTTCAACCGTTTCAGTTTGTCCCTAGCAACCCAAGAATAGTTACTAGGCAAGAATTGATCCTTCAACTCTTTCTTAAGCCGCTCCCACGACTCAATCTTAGGTCTGCCCACACTCACGTCATCAGCCACACGAGTACGCCACCATAATTTCGCATCACCAGCCAAGTAACGAGTTGTCAAAGACACTTTCTCCCCGTCTTGAACATGGGCTGCCTCAAAGTATTGCTCCATGTCCCACAGAAAATTCTCAAGCACAACAGCGTTACGAGAGCCCTCAAATGCCTTAGGTTCAGGGATCTTTACCTTGGGACGTTCATCAACACGTTGAACACCCGTTCCAACAGCACGCCTAAGCACAACGATTTCAACATTCAGATTTTCGTTGTCCTTAGCGAGTCTATCAATTTCAGCCGCAGCAACATCTTTGAAGGCTTGACTCTCTGCCTCAAGACGTTCACAATGGGCTTTAAGACGAGCCAATTGTGTCAGCACATCCACCAGATCGACACCATCGTCAGTTACACCCACCAACGCCTCAAGTTTAGTCAAACGTTCCCTCATTTCTGCACTTGTTCCACCAGCCATGGTTTTTCTTCTAAGCAACGAACCAGACCTTCAAGCTCTGATACCAAGTTGTCACAGGGGTGATTTTGATCACTTGAAACCACCGAGGCTTGCCCCGTGCGGCAGCCAAGCAGTCCGCCCGCTAGGCTCAGCCGTTTGTCACTCTAACGTAAATTTAGGGTCGTTTGTCTTAGTTTCGAAAATAGGCAGCAATGGTTAAGTGTTTTGGGCAGAAAATTGAATGTGTATATAGTAAAGATCATGCACAACACTGAAACGTTAAGGCAAGAAAGTAAACGAGACAGCAAGTACGGGAAAATCCCAACCTTTATATTATTCACGCCAAATACAAAGGAAAGCCACCAAGGCCAATGTTTTCTCTCCTAAGAAAACTAAGTAAATTCTGTCTAAGTAATAAAATGCACGAAATAGACTTTAAATACAATAGGGGAATCAGCCAAAGGCATTACAAATGGATAGGGGAGTTTTTCCAACAAAGCAGGCCATGTAGGCCACGTTTCAGCACCTTCAGCGCCCATTTAGGCCACCTCAGCCACGTTTTTAGCCCACTTCTGATCATGTCTAGGCGCCCAACCAACCGGTCATGTGCCCTGCACATGCGCCTGACAATTGCCCTTTGTCCAGCCGACTTTAGCTCACTGCACAGCCGACTTTGCCTAGCTTCAGCACACTTTGCCCCAACCTTAGCCAAACGACATGCACTACGTTCAGCTCACTTGCTTGCCTTGACATCAAGACGCCAAGTCTTGACACCCTATTGCCCGCATTATCGTCCATCTCGTCTTGGCTCGCTTGCCACCCAACAAGCTGCCCGCTTGCCATTTTATCACCCGCAAAGGCACAAGGCTGCCTAGCCGTTGCACCAACACCGTTTGCCAATCAGCTCATCAATGCCATGATCCAACCAAGTCATTTTAAGCCCGCCCTTGACAAATCAGTCCACAAACATGTTGCTTTCAATTCGGATTTAGCTACAACTAGGAGCAACACCCCAAATCCCGTCATAGCCATGCCGTGCCACAATTTACCGAGTCTTAGGGTCTAACAGTGGGTTTGACAGTGGGAATAGGTGGTGGGATGGATTTTGGGTTGGAAAAATGAGTCATAAATTGAATTCTTATTTTTTTATTGAAAATTTTGTTTTGGAGTTATAAAATATTTCAATGGAGAATTGAAATATGAAAGTTCAATTTGCTGGTGGATGTAAGGAGCTGCGGTGGTGGGGAAAATATATATCATCAGCGACGAAGCATGGTTGAACTTCTTTTTTGTTATTATGTTATTTAATTCTGATAAATTATAAAATTATGTTCATTCAAATGTGAATAAACAAACAATGTTAATTTTTAAATATTCAGGTGTAGATACAAAATCTTAATAATTAGATGTGTATTCAGATTCAGACGTATTAATCTTAATAAAAATAAATGGCCCCTTCCTCCTTCTAGGTTCTATTTGCACATCGTCACTTTTTTCTTTAATAATTCCAGAATGTGACGGCTTGTCAACACCTCTTTCACTTGATTTAGACAACTGATCAATAAATTCATTAATAAATCTATTTTCAATAAATTCAACATGAATAGATTCTACAATTACTTTAGATTCTAAGTCTAACAGTCTAATGCTTTAGAATTTTATGCATATCCAACAAAAATACTTTTTATTCCTCTAGGGCCAAGCTTTGTTCTATTATGATCAAGAACTCTATAATAAGATATACAACCCCACACTTTAAAATAACTCATATTTGGTTTCCTACCATTCCAAAATTCATAAGGTGAAAGATGCATACTTTTAGAAGACACTCTATTTAAAATATAGCAAGCAGTTAAAAAAGCTTCACCTCCATAAATTATGTGGAAGATGTGCATTTAGATAATAATATTAACCATATCTACTAAGATCATATTTTTTCTTTCAACCAATCCATTTTGTTGTGGAGTATAAGGAGCACTCATTTGATGAATTAAACCTTATTCTTCACAAAATTGGTTAAATTCATTATTAAATTTTCTTTCCCTTTTGATTCTCCACAACTGATTTATATTCCTTAAACTTTTGAAAGGCCTCATCTTTCGCTCTAAATAAGTAAATATATGTAGATCTAGAGAAGTCATGAATAAAAGTTACAAAGTATCTTTTTCCTCCTCTAGTTAATTCTCCATTTAATTCACATATGTCTGAATGTATCAAGTCTAATACTTTTATAAATTGTTCAACTTTAGGAAATAGTTTCTTAGTCATTTTAGCTTGTATACATATTTCACATTTTCCTTATGTTCATCATTGCATGTATTATAACCATAGTTGGACATATAATTTAAGGAACTAAAATTTAAATGTCTTAATCTAGCATGCCACAAAGATGGATCAGACTCAACAACATAGGTAGAAACATAATTTATTGCATTGATACTTAATTTAAACATGTCATTACAAGTGTACCCTTTTCCTACAAACAAGTCAATCTTAGATACTATTACATTATCAGACTCAATCACTATCTTGAAACCCTTCTTTGACAGTAAACTAGTGGACATCAAGGTCTTCATAATTTCAAGAACATGAAACACATTTAACAGAGTCAGATTCTGCCCAAAGGTGAAGTTGATTTCAACCGTTCCTTTTCCCGCAACTTCAGCAGTAAGATGGTTGCCCATCAACACCTTTTAGAATCTTTCACTTCCGAATATGTCTTAAACATATTTTTGTCATGACAAACATGACTTGTTACCTCAGAATTCAACCACCAGTCTTGATTCATTGTGGTTGTTTCAGCCATATTCAACTCTTTTACCATTTCAGTTGGTAATGGTTGAATCATAGCAACCAGTACTTGAGAAGAACTTTTCACGGCGTTCACTTTTTCAGGATTTTTCAGATTTTTCAGAATTTTTGGAATCAAAACTTATTCATGCTTTCTTAAATCTTTAATCCTTTATCTTGTGACCTTTCTTCCCGCAATGATGACAATTAAAATTCTTTCTCTTTTTATTAAAAGACTTGGAAATTTTCAGGTTTTTGTTTTTCTTTCCTGAGTTATTCTGACTTACTAAATTAACTGTGGAGCTTGAATTTTGAACAAAGTCTACAAAAGTTCGAGTCTCAGTTTCAATTTGAATGTGAGTTCGAAATTGTTCCACAGTTAGTTTGTCAGAAGAATGCAGTACTTTCTTTCGATAGTCATTCCAGGAAGAAGGTAACTTTAACAAAATTGCACCAATCTGAAGTGCATCAGAAATTTTAACTTCAAAATCACTTAGTTTTGAAACTAATATTTACAGTTCATGAATCTAATCCATAATAGGCTTAGTATCAACCATATTAAATTCGAAATATTGCAAAGACAGAAATTTGTCGATACCTCGCTTTTCATTTTCATGTGCAGTTTGCAACGCGGTCCAGATTTCCCTTGAAGTCTACAAATTTGAATGAAGATCATATAGTCGATCTGTTAAAGTGTTCAGAATATGCCCACGGCAAAGCAATTCATCTTCTTGACGTTTCTTTCTTTTTGCTTTAATTGCATCTGAATCCGTAGGGGTTGGTTCTGGCAGATCAGGTAGCGTTGGATCAAGAAAATAAAATATTTTCAGTACTGCCAGTAAGAAGATCATCTTGTCTTTCCAATGGGTAAAATTTGTTCCATCAAAACGATCAAGTTTGATGATCTCTTTTAGATTTTTGACAACAGATATCAATTTCTCCATTGTGGAATATATCTTGAAAATTGTTAGAAACTGGAACAGAAAAAAATGAAGAAAAATGGTTTCGAGGCACAAAAGATCGCTACCTTTCAAAAGATATTGTCTGCATATACTTTTGGGGATTGCACACTACTCTCTCAATGGATACAATAAAACTAAAATGTACTGCAAATTTTAGGTAGCAATTCATAGTAGGAATATCTATATTTATAGAGCAAAACCAGACCTTTTAAGAAGAAACACATCTCTTCTACAAACAGATACTTTCAGTTTCATCCAAATTCAAATTCGAAATTTAAATTTAAATGAAAAGAGTTTTCTGTCAAAAAATAAACAAATAAAATATTTTTTTCAAGGTCCAACTCGTGCCCATAGTCCAAGTCCAAGTGTGTGTGTGTGTGTGTGTGTATATATATATATATATATTTTTCAACACATGCGTTGCACGTGTAGGCCAAGTTATTTATTTTTGATTTTGAATAACTACATAAGTTTGTTAAAAGTTGTTTTCAAGTAACAAAATATAAAGTAAAGAATAAAATACAAGTTCGTGTAAAGATGACTGCGATCCTTGGTAATATTACTGGATATTGTTACGAAGAAAGAAAAATTAGATTATGCTATAGTAACATGATTTATAACTACAATGCACCAATGGATAAATCGAATTTGTAAAACAAAATAGATTGAGAACTGTATATATCTATTTATCAAGAAGAATATGAATGAGAAGTCCACTTCAAGGCTTGGAACTTCTTTGATGATACTATTTGCCTAACTAATATGCCTCAACCTTTCCTTTCTGCATAATGCTGAATTATCCGACCCCCTCATCAGAAGGTTAAAGTTGAAATGTTTGATATGCATCTAAATGTACCACTATCAACTTAAAAGAGAACTTTCGACCACTGCTTCTATCCATGTTTACTGAGGAGGAATTGATACAAGGAACATTATCTAGCAGTTCGCAATTCTCCATTACTAAGGCGGCTAGAGTGAGAAATATTTGATCGGAGCTCTTAAAAAGAGAGAGGAAAAAAAAAGAGAACATATTTCAGCCTTCAAGATAACAATTTTTTTCAGGTACTGCTGAAATAGATCATATATTTATTGCAGTCAAAACTTACATAGAATTTAAGTTTTAAAAGCACAATAACAGACTTAACGTAATTTTACAAGGATAGAAAATTTTGACACCCACTTTAGGAATTATCAAATCCCAAACCATAAACCTTGAGCATAAGTTGTTATAAAAAAAATTGCAAAAGTGATACGAAATCTATGAAAGTCTTGGCTTCTTGTTCAGTAAGAACTTTGTACATGACTGTAGAATGTCACTAAAGAATTTTGGTAGTAACACATAACTGAGATTAAAAAAAAAAAAAAGAGAGAGAGAGCAACATAGGCACATAATTAAACAGTACGAATTCAACAACACATGATTGCATGAGCATGCATGGTCACTAAATAAAAGGTAATGAAGTTTATTACGAAGCTTTAGAAACAGATGACTGCACAAATATTTAAGACTTTACAGACTACCTAGGTTAATAGACAAGTACGGACATTTGATGGGGCATGAGAATTAGAACTAAGAACCATTATTGATCTGTGCCTCATCGTTAACTCCTTTTTGTTGGTTCTTTGTTACAGACAGAACAAATAAAAGCACTAAGTTTCGAAATACAACAAAGATGCAGTTTGACACCATAAGCTTTAATTGAGTGTAATCGGTATAATGAATGGAGTTAGTGGAAGAATGATCTTCACCATCTACATAGAGTACATATTTTTTAAGATAAAACAACTGGAGTGCGCGATGTTTGAAGGTGATTCTGAATAGTATGTATATATATAATGTAACATACATTAAACTCTTTAAATTAGTCAGTTTAGATTCTGAATTATGTAACATACATTCTGAATAATGTAGTATGTATACATTGAACTCTTTAAATTAGTCAGTTTAGATTATATCAAGAGACACTAGATAAATGTACCTTTGGAGGATAAAGAGATTCAAAAGTCTTGAATTGGTGGACCACTCTAGTATCTCACCATCAACCAGATTCATGTAGCTTATTATTTATTGGAAAAGTTAAGTTGCTTTCTAAGAAAATCAAACGCCTTATTAACTGGTGGACATCTGAATAGAAATCATAGTCGTGGTCATTTGAATAGTTTAGCTAATCTTTCATTCAAATTTACTTTTTCTTTTTTGTTATCTTTATTGAACTTTTTTTTTTTGTTAACTTTTCTAGGGATTTACTAATTTGCTCAAAAAGCCTGTTAGAAATTGTTAACTGAAGGGCAAAATGGTCCTTCACTTATTTATTAGAGATATTTTAGTAATATATATATATATATAAAATCTTTCAGAGGTTTGGAACCCCTCTGTTGAGCACCAATTGGAAATCCAATCTGACTTCTAAAACGGAAGTGAGCACAGATGAGAGGACCCCACTTTCCCGCATTCCTCTCCCCACGAGCAGAGCACCATAGATGCACAACACGTGGGCCTTGTCTAACGAACGACGACTTTCGATTCTTCACTTCAAAGAGTAGAGTCGCTACCCAACCCTACCTACCTACATATATATATATATATATATATATATATATATATATATATATATATATATATATATATATATATATATAAATGTGTGTGTGTGTGTTTTATATCAAAGGGACTAGTGAGACATAGGCTTATAAAGCCACAAAAAGTGACTTCTCCCACCGACGTGGGAACTTTTCCTCTACTAAATGCCAAACTACTCTAACACGTTCAATATCTCTTGTTGGTTTGATCATTACAAAACTTGAAGAGTTCTCTACGTATTGAAGTAGCCTTTGTCTTTGATTCCATTTGACACATTGAACATGAGCTGGACAAGCTTCTGATTTTTCTGATTTTGAGAAATTGAAAGTTGCAAATAGAAATTCCACATTAGGATTGATTGCAAAGTGCACCAAGTAAGTTGTGGCTGCTGGACCACCACTTAAAAACACAGCCTTGATGTTTTCTTGCAAAGTGATTTGTGGTACCCATGGTTGCAAGAAATCATATATGATAAGGCCTGGTTTATGTGACAATTATATAGCGAAACGCTTCTTTGGATTCATCAAATATTGCTTGAGAGTTGGCATAAGATGGGGTGGAAGGTTTCTTGGTTGTGTGAAACTCTGGAGGAAGTTGGAATTCAAGTAACTGTATTTTAGAAACTAGATCTTTAAGAGTTTCTTTGAGAAATCTCAGATTAATGGATGAAGCACATAAGCAAACATGAAAAATTCTATTAGTGAGACCTTTGGCTAGCTCTAAAAATAGTGAAAAATGTCCATGAGCTAGCAAAGGTAGCATCAATACTTTGAACATGTTATTCACTTTGTAGTTGTTGGCTTCTTTGCATAACTAGTGGACTAGAGAATTGTTACTTAACTAAGGTATTTTGAGGTTGAGCTTGAATTGGTCGTAGAGGAGAAGAAACTTTGACCATGAACCAGAAGAGTTTGTAGTTATCAAGTCAAATTTAAAGTTTAAGGAACCATGCACCTTTCAATGTCAAAATCACTGAATATAAAAATTGGGATGATGCTTGTGACACCCCAGCTAAGGAGTAGTATCCCACATCGGCATAACACATGAAAGATGCTGGGTATATAAGTATGCATGCCGTAGACCCTAGTGATGCATTTTAAAACTGTGCAGGCCTAGGTCCAAAGCAGACAATATTACTAGCAGGCTGGGTTGTTACAGATGGTGTCAGAGCCACTCCATTTCAGCCTTGTCGATATGGGACATAGTTCAAGGCTGAGTCTAGGCAAATCTCGGGTACGCAGGGCAAGCTTCAGTGCCGAGTCTAGGCGACTTGAAGCCTTAAAGTTGGTGGAATAGGCCCCTAAGTCAATGGGGCATTGGGCAGCCGACTAAAAGGCTATTCCATAACCGACTCTTGTTGCCGAGTCGAGGGGGCTTGGCTGTCTCCATGTTCCTCGAATGGATCTCTTAGTTGTTGAGAAGGTTGCCTAAAAGCGGTATATAAGGCGTCCCCAGAAAAGCTTTTTTTTGAGGATCCGACAACTTATGTAGGAACTTTCATATTGTTCTATGGAAGCGGACGGGTTAAAAGTTCGGCCCGGTTTTTTTGGTGTCGTAGGGAAGGGATTATGGCAGGATCAGTCACCCGGGCAAACACCCCTCCTCCAAGAAGAATTGTGCTATGCCCCCCGATCCCTATAGAGCGAAAGATCGAACCAAGCCTCTGCAATTTCAGAATCTCCCTGTTGAATGGCCTATTCTCCCCAGCAGAAGCAGAAAAAACAGGCTGTTGATACTTGTTTGATTCTAACCTCTTCCGTAGAAGCAGGTAGTAACCTAACCTTTAAGAATTTGTTCAAGGGGCTTTGCATCTGACATTCGTTGGGCTTCTCTCTTCGGGAGCCTGCGCCCCGGCGTTTTTGTGCAATAAACCCCTCCGCCCGAAGATTTCATGTCGAAGACACGGGTTTGATTCCCGTAAGGGATAGGTACTCATTCCCGGCCGCTTTCAGTTAGTGTTCATTGCTGAGTGATCGCTCGCTATCTGGCTGGAAAAGATGGTCCGGAAGCTTCCTCTCTCCCAACAAGTAAGACGAGAGCAGGCCCCGCGAGTAGTCGAACAAAACTCAGTAGGCGAATCCCAAGTACGCAGGGCAAAACTCAGCGAGAACGCTGAGTCCATATGAGGGGGTGTATATGACACCCCAGCTAAGGAGTAGTATCCCACATCGGCACAATACAAGAGAGATGCTGGGTATATAAGTGTGCATACTTTAGACACTAGTGACACATTTTAAAGCCGTACGGGCCTAGGCCCAAAGCGGACAATATCACTAGTTGGTTGGCCTGTTACAATGCTTGGCTATTTTACCTGTATTTTGAGGGTGTTTTTACCATGTTCTGGTTGGACAATACTAACATGAATTGATACTAATTGAGTTTTTTGGTGTTATAGGAAGTGAACATGGTGAATTGAGACTAAAGTACAAGTTTGGCATGCAAATTTGAAATAATTAATAATTCCAGGTGGTCACGTGCCATGCGAGTAGCACGAGAGTTGATGTTGAAGCAAACAGCGATCTGCGTGCCACGCGAGTAACATTAGAAGAAATATAGTTGTTGCCTAGAAGTGAAGAAAAATTTCAGCTCATGTAGGCCTAATATACGAGCACCACGCGAGCTGAATTGTCTGAAGAAATTGGGCACATGGGTGCCACGCGAAGTAGAAAATCTGGCAACAATTTAAGTGTGTATTTGACTATTTGCTTATTTTCCTATGTGGTATAAAAGCTCACATTGCCTATCTTATGACCTATCTTGACCTTGGAAGGCAAGTCCACCATTGTTGAAGCACTATAGAGCTTGAAAAAGCATCAAATCTGTTGGAACTGAAGAATCAAAAGAGTTTTTCTCAAATTTTCTTATTCTCTTTTCCTATGGATGTTGTCTTGACTGTGGATTATTTAATATTTAGTATGATTATGAGTAGCTAAAGCTCTACTCTAGGATTTTGATGAACCCGTTATTGGGTAGTTTTGAGTAACTCCAAAATTGATTGATACAATATTTTGTTTATTTGGTTGTGTTTATATTGAATTCAATTGTTAGACATGCAATTGTTTGTACCTTTTTGCTTGAATGATCTTGAAAAAGACGTTTAGGATAGGGTCAGTCAAATAACAGTACTTCAGCTTATGATAAGGGATTACTTAATCTGATTTAGAGTTATTATAGGGATATCGTGATTCGACTGTGACCTGTTATTGGACAGATCTTCATGGTCTTAATTATTTTGGAAAAAATAGTTCAAAAACGGTATTGTTAGAAGTTGGGAAACTCTAGTTGGCAAGTTTAAGTTCAAGGCCAATAGAATAATATCTCGTGCAAGTTTGGAGTGAACTTATGACTATACCAGTAACTGGAGATTCATTATCCTAGGCTTTTTAACATCTGTAAGTTCGATTTTTGTCCTTCTTAGTTGTCTTAGTTAATTGTTACTAATTTAAATTAATAGTTCTAACTTAAAACTCAAGGAAAATTATTTTTACTATTGAACTTTGAATATTTGGCTATTAAAGTTACTAGAACTTGACTTTGCTCCTTGTGGGTTCGACTCCAGACTTAAAAATCAGAATATATTTGCAGCAACCGCTTATCCTTTCAGGGACGAGTTTTGGGCGTGGTTAAATTTTGATGCCGTTGCCGGGGAGCAAACGGTTCAAGTTTTAATAGATTAAAGTTGTTGAATCGTTAAAGTTGTAAGTGTAAATATATGTAAGTTTAAACTTGAACAATTCCTTAGTTCTTGTACGTAATTGTTTGTTTAAGGAATATGACATTTTATCCTTCCCCAAGCCCCTATTATGATGATTCTTTTTTGCTTGTGGCAGTGAGTTTAAATACATGATGTGGTGCTTACTTGAAGAAGGAAGTGAAAGTCAACAAGTTAGGGAGGAATTTTGGGACAAAAGCCTGAAAAAAAGACTTAGAGCCTGTTTGGCCAAGCTTCTAGAGAGCCAAAAGTGCTTATTTTTCACCAAAAGTGCTTAGTTTAAAAAGTTGAGGTGTTTGGCCAAGCTTCTAGGAGAAAAATAAGTGCCTTTGAGTGGCAGCAAAAGCTGTTTTTCTGCTATAGGGAAGAAGCTGGAAAAAATAGCTTTTCCCCAAAAGTGCTTTTGAGGAGAAACAGAAGCTGTTTTTAATTTCTATCATTCCAAAAATATCCTTACCATAAATACTTATATATATCTGATTACCCATATTTATTTCAGACTAATAATTATAATATATAAATAGTACGTTATATTTTTTTCTAAGTACACCTATATTACTAATGTTACAAACTTTAATCAAATATCATCTTTTTTAAGGTATAAAATATTCAATTCAGTATGCTGTATTTTGAAATTCTTTTAAATAAATAATAAAATTAAATATAGTGTTTGAGAAGAAATATTTAAAATTATTCATTTAGTTAAATACCTATAACTTGAATTTTTAAATGTCCTTACTCGTAATTTAACGCTCAAAAGTACTTTTCAAAAGCTTGGCCAAACACAAATTACTATTGACAAAAGTGATTCTCAAATGAGTTGGCCAAACACAAACTGTTTTACTCGAAAAATACTTTTATGAAAAATATTTTTGAAAAAAAACACTTCTCAAAATAAGTAGTTCCCAGAAGCTTGGCCAAAGAGCCTGTTTGGCCAAGCTTATGGGGAGCTAGAAGTGCTTATTTTTCTCAAAAAGTATTTATTTTAAAATTTTGGGGGTGTTTGGTCAAGTTTCTAGAGAAAAATAAGTGCTTTTGGGTTGCAGCAGAAGTTGTTTTTTATGCTGTGGGGGAAGAAGCTGAAAAAACAATTTCTTGAAAAAAATAAGTGCTTTTGATTATTTGGGACAATAATACCCATTTCAAACTTCCATATTTAATCAAATTAATATTACTATATATCCATTCTCTTAATTTGGTAATTTTTTTAAATATTGGTCATACACAAATTAATAATAAAAGTATTTTTTTAAAATTTGGACAAACACAAACTATTTATCTCACAAAGCACTTATTGAAAAAATACTTTTGGTAAAACACACTTCTCAAATAAGCTGATTTTGACAGCTTGGCTAAACATGCTCTTAGCCATCGATGCAGCAGAGAAACAAAAAGGGAAATTCTAACCATATGACCCTATGATATTGAATGATGTGGAGATTGAGAAAAAAACAGTAGCAAAATGTCATATTGAAAAATTCTAGTGTGTGCGGAAGTGAGAACTAGTAAAGCTTTGTGTATCGAAGTGTTAATAGCCTAAAGATACAGTTGTAAATTGTCAAAAAGGCTTTAATTGTTACTTCTTCCTCGAGGGTCTTATTACAACAAAAAATTGGAGCAATGGAAGCTGTTGGTGAAGAAGAAGAAGCAAAAATGCAAAACCCGATGAATGGAACAAAGCCAAAAGTAATAGTAATAATGGGAGCAACTGGTTCTGGCAAATCTAAACTTGCTATTGATTTAGCTTCTCACTTCCCTATTGAAATCATCAACGCTGATTCTATGCAGGTAGTATCTCTTTATTTGTTATTAACAAATAAATTCCCGAGGGCTAGTAGCACACAGTTCAAAACTCTGTGAATAATGGGTCCCCCTTTAGTTCGAAATTTGGTGTATAATGGGGGGCCGTCCCTCTACTATTTTCGAATTAAATACCAAGCTTTTGTCTATAATGGGGTTTAAAGCTTGTGTATAATGGACCCACCCCTCTATTCTTTTATGATTAAATGCCAAACTTTAAGTTCTTGTAACAAGTTTGAGCTTGTGTCGTGTGCCTAACGCACTATCACATCACAAGCTGAGCTCTTACCACCCGACCCAAGTTTATATTCTACACAAAGTTCAAAACTGGTATATACGTTTAAGGTTTAACACTACTTATTTGATTGGATAGGTTTATAGTGGATTGGATGTTCTTACCAATAAAGTTACGCCCCAAGAGCAAAAAGGTGCAATCTTGATCTGTTTTTTTGCTTATAATTACTAGTACTATTTTTTGTGAGTGATTTTGTGCATATTGCATGTAAATAATCTAAATTTGTATTTGGGTTGTTTGTAACAGGAGTGCCTCATCATCTTCTTGGTACTATTAGCCCCAGTGTTGAATTTACTGCTAAAGATTTTCGGGACTCAGCTATCCCCGTGAGGCCTCTTTTTCTTGTGATCTCAATTCTTGTATAAATATGGCATATCCTTCTTTTCGTCTTTAAAAGTTTCTTATACACGGACAAATATTATTACATTAGCAGGTTACTTAAAACAAATACACACCATCTATAGTAATTTTGAATTGGTAACTTGTAAAATAATTCAAGTAACATCTTATAGTTATAACATGTTAAACTACATCATATTGTAAAGTTCTTTATATTATCGGTGTATATAAGGGTTTTTACTTTTTAAATTTACATAAAGAAAAAAAGTACATTAGTATGCCAATGCCCAAATGGGCATTAGATGTTGTAGTTCTGATATGGTAGTTACCATCAAAATTGTATCCTCCAATAATGGCTCCGAAGCTCATCGCTTATTTCTCAAATGGGTAAATATGGGGCCCCTTTTGCCTAAATGGTAATGAAGAACCTGTTACTTCTTGAAATTTCTTCCAAGGCTTAAACACTTTTTGAAGCATGTATTGTTCCTTTGAAGAAGTACCATAATCTTCATAGAAGCCTCGTAGTTCACCGGACGAATTCTGTGGTAAAGATTGTTGTAATAATATTTGAGCCGTTGAGATAATCTTTGTAGAAGTATTGCAAAGGAGGGGCACACTTCTGTGCTGAATAGGGAGGCTATCTTGTTATCAGGTTAGACAGAGTCCTGAACCATAGGCTGGGCCACTTAAAATGCCGGACATTCTGAGAATAACTTTCTTTGATAAGAGATAGTTGTAACTTTCTCAGCATATTTGTTCTAGTACAAAGTGAATTTAAATGGTATGTCTCCGAATGTCTGGTTAGTTAAACGAAGTTTTTTGTTGATCAGGAAATTTAAACCATGAAGAATCTCTTTTTAGTCACTAAATTTAGTGTGTTTGTCGATAGCAGAAGTGGTGGTGGGTGAGCGTGAGTACGGCGTGGATGAATGTAATATCTACATCTTTAACTCTTAATCTGGTTAAAAAAAAAAAAAAAGAAGCACACAGCACGTCAATCCCCTTGTATCTACACTCGAAAACTTGGTTCAATGCCAACAACTTTGGAGAATGTCTTGCTTTTGAAACAAGCATAGTGGTGTTATTTATTTTCTAAATTTGATGGCCCTTGTCACTAGGCTAATCAACCTGTCTTTCCCTATAGTTATCTATCAGTGTCTTCCAGCCATCTTCTCTGGGAAAATATTGTGGCAGAATGGGTCTCAAAGCGTATATATCCATTAATGGCTATATCTCTCTACTTTATCTGCTACCCTGATTACTCTTAATAATTGTATTTCAGATCATAAGTGAGATATGGTCCCGCAATAGATTGCCAGTAATAGTTGGAGGAACAAATTATTATATTCAGGTACTCTTTTACAGTTCTCCACTCTACCATTTCTTCCTTGTGTGTATGTATGGAGTCCAACATCATAGAAATTTCCAAAGATGCTTGGACTGAAATGACATTTTTTTGATAAGTACGCAAGGACCAAAATGACATATGATTACAGAAGTTGCTACCTCAATAGTTTGCACTATTCTGAAACTTTTGTCATTAATGATTAACAATATTAGTTATAGAGTTAAATTAGCTTGCAAGTAGCATCCTTTTTCTTAGAGTATGAGCAGTTCCAAAGTCTGGAATAGACTCATGGCATGGACCTTTTTATCTGTTTATAATATGTTGGCTAGCATCTAAATAGTTTGGTATAGAAGGTCAAAGGTTCGATCCCTACAATCACCAAATACTACCACAATGTGGTCTATTGAAACAGCTAAATAGTTTGGTATCTTTAGTTTGTCTCTCACTTGTGACTTCTGTTTTGTTGTTTTACTTAATTCCGTTTATTTCATTTTTCCTCAAGTCTTCCTTACTGCTGTTGTTAGTCATTGTTTTCTGGATTTGATTTGTTTGCATTCAGGCTCTTGTGAGTCCATTCCTTCTTGACGATTCAGTTGAAGATGCAGAGGCTAATTGCTTAAGCGACTCTCAAGGTAAATAATCAGTCCCTTCTGTGTTTCGTCAAGATTTATCAACTCAAGATCAAAGAATTATGGACATTATTATCTTTCTGCAGAAGATGAGCAGCCTGATCTTGAAGTTGAATTTATGGGCGAAGATTATGATTGTGCTTACAACCGTTTAAAAAATATTGATCCAGTTGCCGCTAACAGAATTCATCCAAATAATGATAGAAAGGTACGGCGAGTCGGCTTCATATGACCTCGAGTTTATTTTGATGATGCGATCAGCTGAGATATTTCAATTGACACATTTTTTTTATAGGAATATTTCAGTTGACACATTGATTTTGACTATTTAATAGTGTTTTTCATTGAGACTTAATATTGTAGTTTGATTAATGCATGTTGCTTCAAGTTGCAAGCTACTGACCCACATGATAATATGTAATAGATATAACTGTAGTCTGGCATTCTTCACCTGTCACATTACGCAGCTTTACACAAAGTTATTAGCCATTGTTAAATGTGCTCATATTACTGAATTGATCTGTACCGAAGAGTTCCCTGTCCTTGAATGCACCTTGAGGATTTCTTTTAGTTTGTGATATGTTCAGAGTTGTATGTCGATGCTTCATTCTTAACAGTCATTTATTAGTGGTAGAGTTATTAAATACAATTGCTTTGTCCTACAAAACATACAGCCTCTGAGGTGGAATTTGAAAGTAACACTGTTTATTGTATAGAGACATGTGCTTTCTATCAAATGTATAGAGGTTTCATTGATGTATGTGTTTCCATAAGCTGCAGATCAACCAATACCTAAATCTGTACGCTCGATTTGGTGTTATTCCAAGCAAACTTCTTCAGGAGCGGACTGTAGAGGTGCTTTCGTCTTGTTCACTCGCTGATTTTATCATTTTATTTTCCATAAGGTTAATTATATAGAGAATCTAATGATACAAAAATTTAGATTTTGCTAATAGTTTTCATTCTTTTAGCTATTACATATGGGACGAGTGTTCCTTTAGGATTCTCTTGAGAAGGTATCGGTATTTGAAGACTCATTATATGAAGAAGGGAATTGGGTACAAGGAAGTCAAATATCTTTGGATATACATTCATCATTCTATCCATATCGGGTTCCTATCTATCAACTCTGTTTCAAGCAGCTGATAAAGCTTCTCTTTCACTTTGGTCTTTTCTAAAGCTCAAAATTTTGGTCTTGTATTCATGTTTTCCCATTCTTCCATCTGTATAATTTTGATACTACTGGTAGTCGTTGAGATTGCATGTTTCAGATAAGAAAACAATAGTAGTCGGTATGATAGAATGGGCAAAAGAGATTCCCTTATTTACACTTGCTAAGCAGAAAAATAAGATTATTTATTTTGGGGATATGTAGTGAAGTTTCAGCAAAATGGAAAGAAAAAAATTAGGAAATCTCTCTCTTAAAGGTTGTAGGAGGGTATTTTGCAGTATTAACCCTTATCAAAAAAACCCACAAACCACTGTAAGACATTTACATCTCCAGTCGTCTGTCGAAGGGTTCTTGACAATTCTGAACATGCTCCATTTAGTTAGCGAGGAGAGTACAGAAAGTAGCTATAGCCCATTGGATTGATGATGTCGGTTGGCATAGCATACCTCTTGATGTCATTTTGTTGCTTGTGGCAGGGCAGAACTGGGGCCGAGTTGATAATTCAAGACATGATTACTGTTTCTTATGCGTAAATGCATCTCTTTCCACTTTGGATCCATTTGTCAATAGAAGAGTTGATCGCATGATTGATGCTGGTCTACTCAAGGAAGTTTTGGATATCTACACGCTGGATGCAGACTATACAAAAGGCTTGAGGCAGGCCATCGGGGTTAGGGAATTCGAGCCATTTCTTAGGCGTTGCATACTGGAACATCAAAAAATTTGTGGTGAATCTTACGTTCAGAAGCTAAATGATCAGACACTGAAGCAAAATATACAGCATATCGTCGATTTGCCTGATGATAGTGAACGGAAAGCTCTTTTAACTGAAGCCACTGAAAAAGTCAAATTGAACACGCGAAGACTAGTTCGACGTCAAGTAAGTACTATTCTCTTCTACTGTAGGTTGTTGTATGCTCAAATAGGTTATAACCTAGTTAAAAATGATTATGGATAACTTTAACCTCCATGGAGTATGCAAGTCTTGATTCATATTGCAAAACTGAATGTAGAACTCTCAATATTCCCTTTCTATATCTACAGCATTGAAACTAGGATTAAGCTGTGATAAAGGAGGTTCATCCATTATAACACGAGGACCACCACCAACCGGTAATTCCAACCGAAGTTCATCCTAGCATTTCTCCTTCCACAACAAGGAGATATATGTTATTTCTCCATTTAATTTAAGCACCATCTATTTAGTATAGATTCTTATATCAATGGTATCGGAGATTCAGGCTGGTTTTTTTGTTCGAAAAATGATTCTAGCCTTTCTCCTTCCACAACAAGGAGATATCTGTTCTCCATTTCTTAAAGCATCATCTATTTAGTATAGATTCTTACTCCCTCCATTCCACTTTTAGTTTGAATTGGCAGAGTCTAAGAAAGGAAGAATTTTTGAACTTGCGGTCTAAAGTAAATCATAGATGTTTGTGTGGTTATAAATCATTTCATTAAAGGTAAGGTAGTGATTTTGGAGTTAAATTGTTATTGAATTTAGAAAGCTGCCATTCTTTTTTGAACGGACTAATGGGTGCCACATAAATTGGAACAGAGAAAGTATATCATTTCATTGGTATCGGAGCCTCAAGCTGGTCTTTTTGGTTCGGAAAGAATGATTTTTATTTTTTGTGAATCTAGAACCACAATATCTTTTATAATGGTTACTATGCAATTGGGATTGGTTAATTAGTTTAACCCTTGTTTAATCTGGTATTTTTTTTGAAATTAGTTCTCAAATCTGGATCACAACAAATAAAGGAAAATGTACACAGCCGATCCACCCAACCATTTAAATAACAGTAGCCACCGGATTTATAATTTTTGTATAATTCATGTATAATATGTGTATAACAGTGTATAATTTATGTATAAGGGGTGAGGGATGCAGACAGTAATCCGCTGGCTATTTGTGTAAAGATCCCAAAAATAAATCGGTTTCTTTTAAATATATATTTTTTTCAATCTGTATCTCTTTGCCTCAAATCCACCTCCTGCCATTGTGGAATGGAGGCTGCTGCTCGCGGTTACTGTCTCAGACACAATTGCCCTGTCCAAAAGCTCCGAGGAGGAGTAGGAGCAAACTAATATGGCTGAGTAAAGAAAGCAACAAGAAAAGAAGCTATGGCTTCTTCGTCGAGCCATTACCAGGGAAGAAGAAACTAAGGAGCAAATTTTTCTTTTTTCCTTTCTAATGGCGAAACAAAGATGGAGCTTCGTGCTCCATTGGCGGAAGCAGTGGCGAAAAAAAAACGAAGAAAAGAAAAACAAAGGTGGAGCTTGGTGCTCCGTTTTCTTTTTGATTAATTAGTTGCAGGCACCTTGAATGTTAATAAGTTTAGCATTATTTTATGTTAATTGTTTAGCATAACTCGAATGTCAAAATTAGTTTAAACACCTTGAGTGTTAGTCCTTCCTAATTATTTTTCAGTTCACTAGCTATTACTGATCCTGAGATTCTGAGTTTGTTTATTGCTAATTGTCTGGTTGTTCTCAGAGGAGAAGGCTTAATCGGCTGGAGATGCTGTTTGGATGGAACATACATTATGTTGATGCCACAAACTCTATACTAAGTATGTGATTTGGATTTTAAACGTAAATGAATTTTGATATCAATTTCACAGTACTTTCTTCTTCTTCTTCTTCTTCTTCTTCTTCTTCTTCTTCTTAAGCATATTATTTTGGTTTTGGGTTGTACCTTTAAGTATTTCTCTTAATTAATTGGTATTATTTTATATAGGTGGCTCTGACGATATATGGGCGGTAGAAGTGGTCAAATCTTCTGCGAGAATAATCAAATGCTTTCTCACTGGGGAATACAGTATGGAAAATGGCAGTGATTCTTCTGAAGAGATAAAACCAATGCAAAAGGATCTCTGGACTCAGAATGTATGCGAGGTTAGTAGCAGATATCACATCACTTCTTCCCTCTTCGCCGACTCCCTTGAAGAAACAGGAATGATAAAGAGAAGAGTTAAAAGTAAAAATGAAGATAAACCAACGTTTTCTCTATTAACAATTGTGTGATAACTGCCAATCATGCAACATGTATACAATGTTCCTGATATACGTGCTTATCCTATTGTTGTCTTGTTAGGCATGCGGGAATAAGGTCCTCAGAGGTGCGCATGAGTGGGAACAACACAAACAGGGCCGTGGCCATCGAAAACGAATTTGTCGACTTAAGAAGTCTGCGAGCTTGTGCTAGTGAAGCAATATGTGAACGCCTGCTATGCTAAATTGTAGCACAGTTCTTATGAACTCTTTGTTTGACATCCTTTAAGTTTTCTAAAAGTGTTGCACTCATTTTGCTTAGTCTCTAACAGTCAGTTTCTGTTTGTCTAATTTGCTAATTATCTTTTACATTAAATTGAATGTAGCGTCCATTCGCTTGTCTTGCACAAATGCAGACAACAGCCAATCCCTCAAGATAATTTGATTCAAGTCTATGCAGAAAAGAAAATGAAAAAAATAAAATAAAATGGAAGACAATAAAGAGCCAGCAATTTGCATCATTAGTCTGGTAAAGCAGTTCACAAAAGTAAGGTTGTTTCATCAGTTGCCAAGTTAGCTGTAGCTGGTACATTGACAACGAGTGGGTAGCATTGGAACTCTTAAAATGGGGTGCATTGGCTAAAAGACCTCTGCAATGAAGGAAATAGAGGGAATAACCCTTAAGTCTTAAAAATTGGGTGTATAACCCTTTAATTGCTTAATGACCATTTAACACTAATGATCTTACCCAAGTTCTCTAGGCTCAAACCCCCAGCCCCCAAGTTACAAAAACTACACTTTGGAAACAATTATTATTTACCTAAAAAAATAATTAAATTTTCCCACCAAAACACCTAGACCCCCAGTTGCCTTCTTCTTCCCTCCAAGCTTTCCCGCCCAGAACCACCTGCGCCTTCAATGGCTATTTGAGCTTCGTTTTTTGCTCCATTTCACTCATCAAGAACTCCCTCATCTCGATCTATAACTGTTTTATCTTTTGGAACCCGTTTTTTTTGAAATTTCTTGTTGCGGCTGTAACGTCTCGATGCGATTAATGTGGATGGAAATCTGAGGTGAATTGGTCTGGGCTTCCGTCTTTGCACATACATCCTTTCATTTCTTCAACTGGTAAGAAGTTCAAGCTGTTTTTTATTCGTTCGCCATTGTTGCAGAAATACTGCATTATTTCATCGACCATCGACCACATTTGGTTGATCATCGACTTCGTTGAAGTAGATGGGGGGTTTCGTAGTAGTAGGTGCTGACTTTATGGGTGAATGGATTGAGACCCCAAAATGCTGGAATTGGCAATCTAGGACAAAGACAACAATCCCTATTGCATTAAATTTGGAATGTACCTACGATCAGTTAATTGACCAATTAATCGATCGCGGCAACTTAACGTGCCATCGCAGCGAGGTTTCAATTAGCTATGTTTTTAGTGCTGCTCCTACGAGGGGTAAGGTGGCTCCTTCTTTTATAAGGAATGATAATGATTTGCATATCTATATGCTCGATGTTGGAAATAATGATAGCAGGCCTATTTTAAAGATACTAGTTTTAGCGTACGTGCGTTGCACGTGTCATCTAACGTAAATAAGTGTATCTAATCTTAGAATATATTTTTTCTCATAATGACTCGAAAATATTTTGTACCAAATATACAACAGGTGCATAGCGTCATACTAAACAATATTTGCTCACTTTGGTTTGTGAATCATGCGAATTTGTAAAAAAATAAGGGAAAATAGCACTGCATAAACACTCATTAGGTTTTCAGAGAAAAAAATATTCGGTAAATATATAGTATTATATGTATAGTGCATATTATTATGTGTATACTCATGTATAATACTATGTCTAATATTTGTTTACCGGCCAAGAAATGTAAATACAATAAATTTAATCTATTATTTTTCCCAGCCAAATTTAATTTGTTGAATTTTCAAATTTACTTTATCATGTTTACGTAAGTACAGTAAAAAGTCTAAAATTATAGTACTACTTAGATAATCATGTACTTTTGCATCTTGTTGAAGGAAATAAATATTTACATTGTAAGTCATTTAGTAGTGCTTACGAAATCAGGACTTGTGTTATTGTATTTTTGAATATGTTCTTTTGTTTTACTTGCGTTTTTGTGGCGGTAAACTAATTTCAATGTATTTCTTTCTACAATGTAGACCAAAAAAAAAAAAAAAAACCTCATTTTGTTTGAGGTGAAAATTATAAATAACTCAAAGTGACAAATTTATAGTAGACTTTAACATCCTAAATATCAGTTCACTTAGTTTTAAGTATTAGATTCTTTCTACATTTTCCGTTCCTAATTTAACCGTGATCATAAAAGATATATGATCAATTCTAAAGGGAGCAATATTGTTACTTATGGTTTCTCATATATAGAATCTTTTCACAAATAGACTTGTTATTTGTAGCACTACACCAAACATTTGCATAAGTTTCTACGAAATGTGTTCTAGATCATGATGAATTAGCACAAGATACAATAGGTGTCTGAATTTGAATTTAAAACTACTTCAATACACAAATTTGCTTTCTCCTATTACTTTATTTGAGTGTATTGCTTTCTGAAGAAGAGCAGCATCAGTCGGTAGAGCTCCATTACCAATATCTACTGCAGCTTAGACAGGCAGCATATAGGAAAAAAGTACTTCAATCTGATAAAGCCAGACTCCAGTACCAAAAAAATATGGAGAGTTTCCAACTTCAAGGACCTAAGTTAATATTCAAATTGAACCAAAATAGATGGATTTCACCAAAGCAAGACTGACGTTACCTTCAGATAATTACTTTATCCCGAAGAAATTGAGGGAAGCTTATTTTTTTCCAATCAAGCAGGGGATAACTTTACGAAGGACAATCTTGACGGTTGTGTCAGGACCATTGCAATGCTCAATAGCAACAACTCTAAGAATTCAAGAATCAACTCAACCAATCAAGAAAAAAGTGTATCAAAACTATTTTTTATGATACATGTTTTGCTACAGATCACAAAATAAACATAATAAATTTGGAACTACAATGCTAGAGGAGGATGTAGGCAATTTATTGTATTCATCATCTGGCAAAAGCACGCTAAAATATTGCAGACACAAGATTGCTATCATCCTGAGGGTAAAAACAACAAAGAAGCAGTTTGCGTGATTATATTGTATATATTACTCATACTATGTATGTATGAATGAAGGATTGCATGTTATTAAAATTCTAAACATTGAAAATAAAAAAGGCTCTAACCTTTCTTTGACTTCAACTCTGTAATATAGTTATAGCCCAAGCGATGGTGTAACAATTAAATAGAAAAAAACCTCCAATAAAATTTGTGTCATTAATCAAGCAGATATGCGAAAAAATAAGAAAATAAATCAATCATTTTAAAAAGAATAAAATTCTAAGAAAGAAAGCTACGAAACATTGTTGTTTCCTCCATCGATGAAATTAGGGTAAAAAAAGGGAATAACATCAAAATATGAAAAAAGAATTTTAAAAGTAGGTTGAAGGCACATATATGACAAGAGAATTTGTTGCACGGATCTGAATTAAAAAATTCTGATGTTATATGACAATACTATCATAGTAAACATCTTTAGATAATCCAAACTTAACAATCTCATCCAACCTCTTAGTATGAAGAAGATTAAGCAATTAGATTCTTGACAATTACAGCGCAAAAGAAAAGTGAACTATATACCTGGAAGTTAAAAATTCTATAAGTTTATTCTATAATAATCTACAAAATATAAATGTTATGTATAATGATAATAAATGATAAGTAAATGGACCTTCACAATACAAATCTGATTTGGTAAAAGTTTGGCCTAATCATTAGATATCTAATTTACGGCAACATTGGCTTTGCTATATAATGCATATAATGCACGGATGATGCTTTCGCATATATAGATGTCTATTATATTACTAACTAATATCTAAAAATCCTATATTGACAATTGTCCAGTGGAAGTAGAAGTCTCCTGTTATGCAAAGTCCACATATATTTATCCGGTATAGAATAAATTATTTAAGAAAAATTATTAATGGTAAGGACAATTACAGTTTTATCTAATTTAAAAAGCACTTACGAAGGATAAAAAAGGCAGATGACATTTCACTAAGGCCTTCGTGCTTTTAGAATAGTATAGATTTGTTGGCGAGAGCTCTCAAGCAGGCTCAAATGCTGCCACTAATGGTGCAGCTGATTCTGCAAGACCACCACGACCACCACTATTCAATGAGAGTACGGGTGATCATGGCAGTGATGCTGGAGTTGGTGATACTGCTGGTGATATGGATAGTGAAGAAGAAAATGCTATTGAAGATCCAGAAATTGGAGAACCCGCTGTAAATGGGAGCAACTGTGTTGCCGAATCTGCTCCCACTCAAGGCAGCAACTTGGGTGATGTGGTTGATGATTGCACAGGTTTTCATACTGGGAAACCTTCGATACCAAGAAGAGCATGGTTGTGGCTTTGAAGATGGGTTCAATGAAGAAGCCATTCACATTTAAAACAAAGAAGAGTACTAAATCCCTGTATGTCGTGGCGTGTGTAGAAGCGCGCTGCAGGTGGATGGTGCGCGCCATGAAGTATGTTAATTCCAACAGGTTTGTGATCACCAAATACTTTAAAGAGCACACCTGTGGGGTGCAACATCTACCAAGCCATCATCCACATGCTTCAGCGGATGTCATCGGAGAATATTTCAAGAACAGGTTTATTGAAGGCAAAGGGTTGACGACAAAAGATATCAAGAGCGCTTTGGATCAACAACTGAATAGTAAGGTAAGTTATTGGAAGTGCTGGAAAGGAAGAGAAATTGCAAAGGCTTTAGTTAGGGGCAGTCCGGAGCACAGCTACGCAATTTTAGATGCGTACAGTTTTGTGTTGGAAAGCCTAAATCCTGGCAGCAAGACTGGGTTAAGGGTTGATGAACAGGGGAGGTTCAAGTATTTTTTTTTAGTTTACGGAGCTTGGGTTAGAGGGTTTACATATATGAGGAAGGTGATATCAGTCGATGGGACACATTTATCGTCCACCTACGGCGGTGTTTTGTTGACGGCTGTCGCGCAGGACACGGAGAACCACATTTATCCATTGGCTTTCTGTGTGGTAGACAAGGAGTGCGATAGCTCATGGCAATTCTTTTTTGAACAGCTGGCTCACGTAGTCCCCAATACACCGGACCTGTGCATAATTTCCGATCGCGCCAAGGCCATAGCAAATGGGATTAGAAGGGTGTATACCTTAGCATCTCATGGCTGTTGCACCAAGCACCTTGCTGAGAACATGCGCGTAAGGTTCAAGTGTGGATCATTTTTGAAGGATTATTACACCGCTGCGAAGGCGTACCGATTTGAAGTGTTCAGCGATGCTTTTAACCAGCTCGCGTCAAAATGCCTTGCTGCAGCTGCTTGTCTTAAGGATGAAGTGGGCTTCCATAGGTGGACAAGAGCATATTTTCCAGGAAACAGGTACGATGTAATGACCACAAACCTTTCCGAGTCCCTCAACGCAATGTTCAAGGACGAGAGAGAATACCCCATCCTGGGACTGTGCAATGCTATTACTCGCAGGTTTACTGACAAGTTCATTGAGAGGCGTGAGGAGATGAAGAAACACAACACCATTTTGGTGCCCAGTGCTGAAACAAAATTGAATCAGAATATGCTTGAAGGAAATAAATTGATTGCTTATCATGCAGGCGGGAACGTGGAAGTACTGAAGTACACTGTGGTTGGAGATGGCCTATCCCACACTGTCAATCTTCATTTCAGAACGTGTACATGCCGGGAGTTTGACCTGGACAAGATACCATGCAAGCATGCGTTTGCAGTGTTAAGGATTAGGTATGGAGATGAATATGGTGCTAGCGCGTACCATTACACTTGTCCATTTTATAGGCTTCAGACTTACATGTGTGCGTATGAAGAAAATGTTTATCCAATGCCACCGGAGCAAGAATGGATGGTTCCTCCAGAGGTAGTTCATAGAAGAATTCTTCCGCCGATGGTCGATCCCAAAAAGGGTAGAAGGAGAATTAATCGTTTTCCATCAGTTGGTGAAACTTTTTTCTCAAGGAAGAGGCAAAATAGATGTTCAAACTGCAAGAGAAGTGGCCATAAGAGGACAACCTGCCCTACTTTGGTACGAGGTTGATAATCAACCTTGCAATTCTGGTTTGGTGTATTAGCTTAAGTTGTGATAATTTGGTGTGTTTAAGTAGTGTTAGATGTGGTTGTCTTAATTTGGTATTGTGTTATTTGTTGGAACAATTTGAACTGATTGTAATAGTTTCGTTAATGTATTTTATTTCTATTTTAAGTGTCTTTTATAAAAATGACTATTATTTGAGTTCACCAAATGGTGAACATGTTTACAACTAGTTGAGTATTTACATTTTCGATTAATAGACACTATATGGGTTGATTATTGAAAAAAAATAACGTAGATTAATTGACCCAATGCAGTTGATAAAGTGATTGAACGCATTTAATACACTCGTGCGCCCCGTCATTGAAAGCAGCCGGAATTGGGTTAGACGAAGTGGCTGTTCATAATTGCCACTTGAAACGATGAGACTTTTCTGGGAACACCAAAGGTTGCATTGATTTGGAGCCTATAAATAGAGTCATAAGATCCAACAATCCACAACACAACTCAAGAATCACTAACATCTTATAATGGCAAGAGCTCCAGGCACTGCAAGTAGAAGTGGAAGTGCCACTAGAAACGACAACAGCAAGAATGGCAATGGAGGAATTCCCAATCTCAGGAACACCGACCGAGAGGTGCTGCTGATTCGTGCTGACATAGACAGGCTTATCCGCCTCCTGTCTGATGATCGTAGGAGGCAGGAGATGAACATCTGCCGTACTGCTAGGATGTTGAGGGTGCTCATGGAACGAGCAGGGGAGGATCTGGACAACTACATCACCCCTCCCCCCTCCCCTCGTAATAATTAGTTTTTTTTTTAATTTTTAAATGTAAAAAGAAAAGAGTTTTCATTGTGATTGCTCTTTTCTTTAAAATTATTATAAATGAAAAGCCCCCTGGGCATTATTATTATTACTATATCTGATTGTTCATTTAATTTCTCGTTCAATTTCCCGCTCCCCTTTTTTGTCTATTCTTGATGAACTGTCCACACTCCATTTTGGTGTATAATCAACCAACACCAAGTAGATATATCGATAGATAGGTTCGCAAAAATAGAAATAATCAGAAAATGACCAAAAACAAAAATATAAATAGAAAAAGATAAAAGTAAAATAATAAATTACGATAATAATATTTACCGGAAAATGTAAATAAAATAAATATTAAGTAATACGAAAAATATTTAACTAATGGGAGAATTTTCTGAAAAGGGGAAACGTTGCAGAAAAATAAAAAGTCGGGACTTGACTGGACAAATATAATCGACTATTAACCAACTGTCCGTACTCCATTTTGGTGTATAATCAACCAACACCAAGTAGATAAATCGATAGATAGGTTCGCAAAAATGGAAATAATCAGAAAATGACCAAAAACAAAAATATAAATAGAAAAAGATAAAAGTAAAATAATAAATTACGATAATAATATTTACCGGAAAATGTAAATAAAATAAATATTAAGTAATACGAAAAATATTTAAGTAATGGGAGAATTTTCTGAAAAGGGGAAACGTTGCAGAAAAATAAAAAGTCGGGACTTGACTGGACAAATATAATCGACTATTAACCAACTGTTCGTACTCTATTTTGGTGTATAATCAACCAACACCAAGTAGATAAATCGATAGATAGGTTCGCAAAAATGGAAATAATCAGAAAATGACCAAAAACAAAAATATAAATAGAAAAAGATAAAAGTAAAATAATAAATTACGATAATAATATTTACTGGAAAATGTAAATAAAATAAATATTAAGTAATACGAAAAATATTTAAGTAATGGGAGAATTTTCTGAAAAGGGGAAACGTTGCAGAAAAATAAAAAGTCGGGACTTGACTGGACAAAGGTAATCGACTATTAACCAAATCAACCCCGAAAGGGTTGATTATCGACCTAGTGTAATTTCAAATAAAATCAAAAAAATCATGACTAATATGTGTTGTTACACCATATGTGATGGTATATGGACTCCATTTGAGTATTATTGACCATTTTAATACATTATAACAACTCATTGATGCCTACAAGGGAAAATCTCATGTATATATAAGCCTACTATGTCTATTCTTGTTAAGCAATGCCTTAGTGTTATGACTCATATGTGTTGTTACACCATATGTGATGGTATATGGACCCCATTTGAGTATTATTGACCACTTTAATACATTATAACAACCCATTGATGCCTACAAGGGAAAATCGCATGTATATATAAGCCTACTATGTCTATTCTTGTTAAGCAATGCCTTAGTGTTATGACTCATATGTGTTGTTACACCATATGTGATGGTATATGGACCCCATTTGAGTATTATTGACCACTTTAATACATTATAACAACTCATTGATGTATACAAGGGAAAATCTCATGTATATATAAGCCTACTATGTCTATTCTTGTTAAGCAATGTCTTAGTGTTATGACTCATATGTGTTGTTACACCATATGTGATGGTATATGGACCCCATTTGAGTATTATTGACCACTTTAATACATTATAACAACTCATTGATGCCTACAAGGGAAAATCTCATGTATATATAAGCCTACTATGTCTATTCTTGTTAAGCAATGCCTTAGTGTTATGACTCATATGTGTTGTTACACCATATGTGATGGTATATGGACCCCATTTGAGTATTATTGACCACTTTAATATATTATAACAACTCATTGATGCCTACAAGGGAAAATCTCATGTATATATAATCCTACTATGTCTATTCTTGTTAAGCCTACTAATTTCTATTCTTGGATTCGAGAATAATTCCATATGTTAATTTTCAAGATACAAAGTTGATTATCGACTACTATATGTCGATTATCGCTAACCCTAACCCTAACCCCAAATCCCCAAACCCCGAACCCAAACACGGAACACGTCACGCCCCAGGTCACGTGGCTTAGGTAAAAGTCAAAAAATTTGAGCGGAAAATGGAGCCCAAATTTCCCACCTCACTTAAACATTAACTTTAATATTTGGAAACAAATCCCCAAATATATAAAAAGCTGGTTTAACGATTCCCCAAACAATTTCTAGAGAACCCCAATTTCTAGAGAACCCCAATTTCTAACCTAACCCACCCAATTCTTCAATACCTTCTCTTTCACGACCCCTCTTTCACCAGCTGAAAAATCAAACAACTCAAAGACAATCATGAGTGAAGATTCGTCCAGCTCCAACGTAGCAGCGGAAGCCGATATCTGTTTCTGCGGCGAAAGTACGAAGCTGAGGACCTCTCGCACTAATACAAACCCTGGACGTAGATTTTGGAGTTGTAAAACTCCAAAGGTGTGTTACTCATACATTATAGTTCTGTTTTTGTTTTTGATTATTTGTTAGTGTACTGATTTTTTCTTGGATTTTGTTAAATAATCCAGTCAAGTGGTGGGTGCGACTACTTTCGTTTTTGTTTTTGATTATTTGTTAATGTACTGATTTTTTCTTGGGTTTTGTTAAATAATGCAGTCAAGTGGTGGGTGCGACTATTTTCGTTTTTGTTTTTGATTATTTGTTAATGTACTGATTTTTTCTTGGGTTTTGTTAAATAATGCAGTCAAGTGGTGGGTGCGACTACTTTCGATGGTTTGATGGTGGACCACTGGCTGCAGCAGCATCGAGTGTGATTGGGAATCTGGTTAAAAAGCTTAAGGATACCGAAGACAATTGTGTTTTACTGATACAACTACTGAGTGAATGTGAAGAGCAGAATAGTTTTCTGAAAATCATGCTGAGGGATGGTGAAATGAAGTTGAAAGAAGCTGAGAAGAAGAGGGAAGAAGCTGAGCAGAAGAGTCATTGACTGAAGGTAATGATTAAGTCGATGGTAGCTGGTTGTGTTATCTGCGCCGTTTTTAAATGGATCTCCTAGTAGTTCGCTTCTTTTAGTATGTGTAGTATTTTGACACTGTGTAAATTTTGTTTATAATTCGGATATGTGTATTATTATTTTGACGCAGTGTAAACAAAAGGTCAATCGTTTGGCAGTTTTTGTATAAAGTCCAATAACTTGGCCGTTTTTGTATAAAGGCCAATAACTTGGCTGTTATTGTATAAACTTAAGGCCAATAATTTGGCTGTTTTTGTATAAAAGCATCGATATTGTAATGTAGTCGGGAAAGCTCTGTTTTGTTTTTGTTATAAAATCTTCGTTATTGTTTGAGTTGCGAGCACATAAGGAGAAACATGTTATTAGTTGCAAACCATAATTGAAACATTGAACAATGAATGAAATGAGTTCTCTCCTAACAAGTACCCTGCATTAATAAACCCACAGTTCATATCCAAAAACAAGGTCAGCCACCATACACTTGTCTATGACTAAGCAGGAGATAACCAGAGATAACCATAATAGAATATACTAGACTGTCATCAATAGAATATACCTTAACAAGTTTAAAGTTAACCATCAACTACTGTTATAAACTACTAGTTCAACATTCAACTTATACAAAACCAGGAAACCAATCATTAATACTGAACCCATCAAACATTATATGTTCCAATATTCTCTGAAGGAAACTGAACATTCAGACTTGCAAAAAATTTCATTCACAACAACATTAGCTTCATCCACATGCAATGCCGCTTGTGTCTCGCGATTTTCTTCAACAATCTCTTCATTTCTAGCTTCTTCAATAATCTCTGCATTGTCTCCTTCTTCAGACATCTCTTCATCTGCTCCATTAACTTGAGCTTCATTTCTGGCATCTTCTGCATCTGCAGCATCTGCAGTCATCTCTTCATCTGCTCCATGAACTTGAGCATCATGGAAAACCTCTTCTTCTTCATCGACTGCCGCATTTTTTTCTCTCACATCTTCATTCTTCTCTTCATCATTATTCCCTTCATTCACTTCAACTAAAAGGAAATACTTAGAAACTGACAAAAATAATCAAATTATCATTAAAATGAATATAGATACCTTTCTTTTTCCTCTTCACAAGCTTCCTTTGCTTGAACAGCTTCCTCTTCATCAAGTTCCTGGACTTTGTTTTCCTTTCACTGTTCACCTTCTTCTCTTTCAACAATTTTAAAATCTCCTCACTCACCTCGAACATTCTTGTCAGAACACCTTGCACATGCCCACAGTGCCTGCAAGTTCCCCTGCTACCACCATCAACACCATCACCAGCAACATCATCATCACCATCATCAACATCATCAACCCTATCTTCCTGGCTTTCAGTTTTGTGCATTTCATCAGCATACTCCTCCACAATGTACTTAATCCCAGTGACCCCCTCCAGCATAGCCCTTACCCTATCCAATGCAGGATCCTCGACCTCATCAGCATGAAGAGAGACAAATTTTTTGCAACCCTCAACTTCTTGCACTGTTGGGATCAAGAAAGGGTGCAAAACCTATCATCAAATGATAAAATAATTAATAAATTAATTAATCATTAAATGATAACATAATTAATAAATTGAATTGGTACATACCTGTCTAGCTCCTTGATGGCCTGCATCAACATCTCCCACATTTCTTCTTGTATGCTGCCACCTCAGCATCCTTGGGATTGGCAAGGGGGACTGTTCAGATTTCCCAGCATTACGGCCAACCAAGGGCACAACCTCATATATCCATGCCTGCCATGAATGCCACAGTCACATTACTTATGTTTTCACACAATCATTCTTAATAAAACTGGAAAATAAAATAATAATACTTACAAGGAAGGCCCATGGGAATCCAAACAGTGCATAACCAGCAGTTTTACCCTGTACATGCTGTCGATGGGTCTTCGTAAAATCCACTTTATTGTAGAGGTAGTCCACTGTCAGGTCATAACAAAGCCTGCCCCAGGGGTACTTGCTGAAAAAGTCTAGGTTATCCACACATTGGATCCACCATTTCTCAACATTTTTAGTTTGTCCCTGGCCATCAGGACAGTATGGAGGAACCACAGGAGAGCCAACTTTAGCTTCTCTTCCTTAGAGAACTGTCTCTGCTCCATCAAGTACAGTAGATTTTCTGCCCTCACATCCCCACCACCACAGACCTTCTCTAGAAATCCTTCACCATTTGCCAAGAACTTGGCCTTCAATTTGGTATCTGGCTCTTCACAACAGTTTAAGCCAGTCATCAGGTAGAATTCCCTCAAGCCAAAACAGACTGGCTTACCATCAATTAAGAACCACATCTCATGCTTTTTCTTGGACTGTCTAATAGTCCTCAAAAGCACTGAGTGCACCAACTGACCATTGAAGGTCCAACTCTCAGAAAGGTTTAAGAAATCCCCAAAAACTGATCTCCTAAACATCTTTTCAAGACCCAATTTTGTCAGCTTGGTCTTGAAGTCATAAAATTTTTTCACTGAAGTTCTTAGAGAGATCTTTGCATTAAATGATTCAAACCTGGACAACCAGGTTTTGAACCTAAAGGTACTGACATCAATGTCAATCACCTTCTGTGGAATGCTTAATCTGTCAAGAGGATGCACATCCTCTTTATCATCCTCATCTCCCTCTTTATCTACTCCATCATCTGCTCCATCATCCTTCTCACCAGCCTGATCCCTATCAACCCCTTTATCAACTCCATCATCCCTATCACCAGCCTGATCCTCCTCTCCAGCACTCTTCCTACTTGCCTCCCCAGAATCATCCTCATCCTCATCATCATCAATCACAACAGTTTTTCCCTTTCTTTTTGCTGCAGCAGCAGCACTACTACCAACTCCATCTTCAGCTTGAAATCTGTCTATCTGATCAAAGGTATCAACAGATGCACCTTTTGAACTCAAGTTGTCACCAACCTCTGTTTGACCACCACCCACATCTTTATCAGTGGATGTGGCATCACTGTCATCATCTTCTTCCTCCACTCTTCTTCTTTTGCATTTGACAAAATCTGTGGGGATGTTTGAAGACATCCAAGCTTCTTGTGCTGATTTGCGCATGGACCACCTACGCGTACGTATATTTTTTTTCCTTAGCTCTCTTTTCTTCTAAAAGCTCCGCTCTACGCTCTTCCCAAGTTCGCAGACCTTTTCCTTTCGGAACGACGCGCTTTAACCTAGGCATTTAATCACCTAAACACAACACATTTTTACAACGAAAGTTAAAGAAAAAATCCCCAATAATTACACCTACACAAACCACATTTTAATACGAAAGTTAAAGAAAAACCCCTAAAAATTAAACCGAAAATCAAAATCGAAAATTGTGTATAAACCGGTAAAATAACAAAACTCATTACCCGAAATTAAGATGTAAAGATGCAGAATAGCCATTAATCGTAGAAAATACAAAGTTAAATTTCAAATAAAAACCCTAACAAAATCGAGTGCGTACCTGTTTATGCTGTTCGTCGATAATGTGCTTAATCCACAGAGATCCTTTAAATAACTCCAAAAAGACACTCACAGCAGTTGAAGTCTTGCAGGCAGTTGATAGAGAGAAAATATGAGAAGTTGAGAGTGAAAATTGGAATGGAACGCAGTAGTGTATGATCAACCAAATAGAGTAGATGTAGTATCCGTTATTGTTTAAATTACCCGGGTACTTTTTTTTTTATTTCAAAAGAGTTCACAAGTTTTTTTATGTTTTGCACCCACAAGTTTTTTATGTTTTGCACCCACAAGTTTCTAAAAATACTAATCCAGTCCTTGGTCCCCACTTAAACCCACTTAAATTTTTTTCTCTCAAAAAATAAGTCAAAAAGAAATGAAAAGGTTAAACTTTTTATTCAACACTTTGAGGGATCTTTTAGCTAATTATTCTCCTTAGAAATGACACACGTTTTATTTGTCTATGGTGCAATATATTCGTTGGTTTGTGTTACTAACAAAAGATCTCAAAGAACTTATCAAGCGAAATAAGCCAAAATAATAGGGAAGTGTGTTTGACGATCGATCTTACAAGTGACCAGCTAATTCTGAAGATCTTTCATACTTGATCCGTGTCATCGAGCTTATGGGCGTCCACAAGAGCTACGCACTACCATCAATTCAAGAAACGTCTTATTTCTTCATTCTTAAAAACAATAACAATAACTACTACAATTCAATCGTATACAAGTTAGGAATCCGTTATGTGAAACTTCATTGATCATGTCGTATCACTTAACCTCATCTTGGACCAATTTTATATTTAAAATACAAAGAATCAGAGACAAAAGCAATTAGTTTCTCCATGCTAGTTTATATGAACCTAATTGATTTTGTCCGTTAAAAAAATAATTAATTTTAAATTTAAAAATAATTTAACTTAAACTTCTAAATTTATCCTCAATAACCGCTTTTATAGTCACATAAATGTTATGACATATTTAAGAAAAAAATATTTGTTTTTTTTAATAAATTTTATGTCCACTAAAATAGACTACACATAATCTGAAATGTATTGAGCAATTATTTTCACCATCCTCTGTCTATTTTCATTGAAGTAGAGTAATTAATGTAAAAAACACAAAAGAAGAAATGGAAATGCAAATTACAAATCATATATTGGAGCAAGGCAGGTGTGCAAAGGTCGTCTTTTACATTGTCCTCATTCCATTGTCATTACCTTTTACTGTTTTTCTTTGTGTGGTTTGTGGCTCAGAATTGGCTGATTCTACATTTTTTGGCCAAGTGTTAGTGGACTAATGGTACTAGATTTCAGAGGTGCATGTGAATGTGCACGAGTGAATGTACATTCTGTCGGCAACAGGTTCGAATTGTTTGCCCGCCCAAGGGCCTCTTTGACTCTACTTTTGTTGTCTTCTGATGTTCAAATTTCATCTCAAAATTCACGCACTACTTTCGTTCAATTTGATGTAAAGTTCCTAGAGAAGCTTACAATTTTCTATATATTGTAGGAGTATTAATACATGAATGATTTCTCATGAAGGACTCACAAATTATGTGCTTCTGTCGCACACGTTTTATCAAACAATTGAAACAAATAATAATAATAATAATAATAATGAATATCCTCGCTTAGAATATGTATAGGATGCTAAATGTCAGCTCAATTTCTACCATATTGGATTGCATAGCAACTCAGAAAAGTAAAAGCCGAAAGAGAGGGGGGTCTACGTCCTACTGTGTGAAAAAGAAGTTATCTACACGTACAACTCATATTCAATGCCTAAGTCAATAGGAATAGCCTATACTTATAGACAATATATATCATCCCACCCCTTCAATCATATACTACAAAAAGGTAGATTTTTTGAACTTTCTGGTTTAAAATATATTGACTGTAAATAATTTCATTAAAGATAAAATGAGAAAATTAAAGTTAACTAATTTTTTAATTTAAAATTGTTTTTTTTGAGAGGGATGATAAGGAAATTGTATATCTTTTTTGAATGGAGAAAGAGGGGGTAATTTTGATAAGATTGAGTGCAACTTGTAATGAACGTAGAATTTCTAGTTAGAGCCCGTTTGAGTGGGTTTATAAGCAGCTTATTTTAAGTGGTTTATAAGTCAAAAAGTGACTTAAAAGCCATTTTTTGAGAAGTTAAAATTTCCTAACTTCTCAAAAAGTGACATATTATTGTATATAATAGAAATAAATATTTGACGCGTTAAGTTGTTCGGGTCAATTTTATTTGGATAAATGAATTGGATAGTTGGTTAAATGTATGAGTTTAATTTCTCTATATTTTAATTTTTTTTAAAAAATATCACGTCAATATATTTTATATAAAACAAGTTTTCCAGCAAGAATGACTATTTGAGTCTATTATGCAAAGCTGGGTGACCATTTAGGAACAATACAAAAAAGATTGACTTTGTTAATTAATTTCCAATAGTTGAGTGGCTATTTGAATAATAGACTCGTAAAAAAGAGCATGGAAAATCTTTTTGAGTATAACGTTTTGCTAACTCAAGAACGTACCAATTATATGAAAGAAAGGTCTCAGGTCATATTCCTTAAATTAAGTGATGTTTTTTCAGTGACTTTCAATCAAATCTCAATTATTCATAGGCTAGGACATGGAAAAAAGTCCAGTAAATGAACATGGCATGCTCAACTTAAAGCAAAAAAAGGAAAAGAAAAGAAGAATTATAGAAGTGCGGTCCTTCGTTTTGTGGTAAAAGCACAACCTGTGATTTGTGCGCGCCGTTCAATCAAAACCCAGAAAAAGCTATAGAGGATCAGATAAATTATCCATTGTGTTTCAAACGGTATGCCACTGACCTCATGAATTTCTTGATTATAGTTAAAAGCACATAACATTCACTTTAACTTCGATTTTTTTTTTCAAACTATCCAATCCTTTAACACATGATGAAATAAAAACTATAGTCATTCCTCACTATGATGTTGCTCTTTGAAAACCAGTCTTCAAATTCCAAGAATAATGGTTCAGAGTGACCCTACTTCTTTTTGAAAAGCAAAGGTTAGGACAATTAGCGTGAAGCCATGAAAATTACTGGTTAGTGGGACTATTGTCCCATGCAAGCTAATGTACCTTTTTCCATATATTGTTTTGCAGATACTGTCTTGTAAAAGAGAGACTTGACTTCATGGTACAAAAGGGGTGGCGATGATTGACTGTTGAAGTTGACATAAAATTAATTGAGTGTATATATAGGTGGGTTTTGCAAGTCATTTTGATTCATTGGTTTAGTAATTAACTAGACATGGCTGATGAATTCAAGCATTTGGTTTTGGTCAAGTTTAAGGAAGATGTTGTGGTGGAGGACATTCTAAAAGACTTGGAAAAACTTGTTTCAGAAATGGATATTGTCAAATCTTTTGTTTGGTAAGTCCTAGTGAATATATTTTTTATAGTCATTTTAATACTCTGCCAATACATTATTAAAAGTACTCGATAGGCAGGAAGTCCGGCAGGATTCAAAGTAGTGAAGAGTTTTTATGAAGAAAAAGAATGTTCCAGTTGTTATGATAGCAAGCAAATTGCATTTGTTGTGGTTATTGTAAATTTAAAATTGTTCTAATAAGATGTTTTACTACTTGTGGCAGGGGAAAAGATGCTGAAAGCCATGAGATGCTTAGACAAGGTTTCACCCATGCTTTCTTGATGACATTCAATAACAAAGATGACTACAATGCTTTTGTTAGTCACCCAAACCATGTCGAATTCTCTACTACTTTCTCCACTGTAATTGACAAGGCTGTGCTACTGGATTTTCCTGCTATTTCTGTCAAAGCTCCTGCTCCAGCCTCAGCTCCAGCTTGACCATATGATCAACGGGACAACAAATTAGTGTTATGCGTGTATCTATGTCTCAATATGGTCAAATTTGTTGGTTGTGTGTTTGTATGTGAACATCTTGCTGTCTTTGGTTCAAAAAATGTGGATGGTTAAAAAATGTAATGTATCACTATGAAGTCTCCTGCAATATATGATATAAATTCATGCATGGACATTTCATAAGAACTTGTCTCTTCCAATATCTTGTGCCTAATATTTATTACTATCAGAAAATCACTTAACTAGAAAACAAATCTAACTTTTGACTTTTCATAACCTATGTCTGCCGTATGTGGCTTATGTTGTCAATGATCATAAAACATCTAAAAGATCCCAATCTTTATAATAAAAAAAAGAAAGAAATACAACAACTACTACTATTATGTCTCCATTTCGAACAAGTTGCTATCGAACATTTGAATCCTCACTAACCATGTTTCTATTATGGAAAAAAAGGATGTAGAAGAGAAAAGGGTGAAAGTTTTTGCAGTGAAAAGGGATTATTACCATGGGGGAGACTTTAAGGTCCACAAAGCATTTACAGATAAAAAGGTGATTTTAGTTTATTCCAAAGTTTTATGATGCTCAAAGAATATAGTAACAAAAGGTAGAAATTTTTTCCCTGCAAAAGGAAAAAGTAGGTTCTTTGATTCCTCCTTTTACAGCCATTTCATCTATTTTGCACATTCTCATTGCATCTATATCTCCATTTTTGAAGTTTCAGTATCAAAGTAAGAAAAGAAAGGAAGCAAAATATGGATATCTTGATCAAGAAAGTTCATTTTCTAGTCTTTTTCCTTTGTTTGAACTTTTCATTCTCAAAAAGCATGTCTCAAGAAGCACAAGCAGCAAAAAGCTACTGTGGGAACATAAGAATTGAAGAACCATTTGTTTCTCACAGCTCAAAAAATTCATCTTTCTTGAAGAACATGATCCTCTGCAGATCTGAAAGTTTATACTTGAGAACATCTCTTGGTCTTTTCAAAGTTTCTGCAATTGATTACAAAAATAAACTTCTTACTGTTTCTCATAGAAGCACTTCTGTAGATGGGAAAAGTGAGAAAGTTGAGTTAGGGACAAGGATATCTTTTGACATAGACCATGTACCAAATCCTTGTGATGAGTGTAGAAAGCCTTATGGTAATTGTGGAGCTGGACTAAGATGCCTTTGTCATTTAGGCCAATGCAGTAAGTCCTCTTTTATCTCATAATTAGAAAACTTTGTTCTAGTATTTTTTCTCATCTCAAATCAAGTATTTGTTCTTGTGGTGTTTTTGCAGGGGTAGAGGTTTCTTCTAGTCCACTTACAAAACCAAGTGGTACTATGATCTTCTCTTTGCTTTGTTTAATTGTTTTGATGGATCTTCTTGAAGGAGTTTTAGGAAAATGCAAATCTAGGATCTAAAGAATGTGTGCATTCAGAATGAGTGTGATATTGTTAAAGGTATAAACTTCAAATATTTTTCGCATATGTACCATTGGAGCAGGAATTAATGAGTTGAATTGAACCCAAAAAGACATGAAGAAGATCCGCCTATGGCTTTAAGGTAGTCAAGTTCTTCCCCTTGTGTAAAAACATGATGTGTTTTCTTTTTATGCAAAGAATGAGTTTTCATGAAGACTATCTTCCAAGATGTGCATTGTACTCTATGAAATTATGCTGTTATCTTGTACTAAAAAGTGGATAAAGATTTCTCATATATCAATATATGTCCACTGAAAATTACTAGTGGTTGGTTGCCTTTTTCCACTTATTGAGTATGTGCAAACAAAAGATTTACTACCTGAGCAACTTATGGAACATGTAGGGACATTACAGCCTTTTCACGAATGCATTGTTGAATTTAAGCTTTTCATCATGCTGTAAAGTCATGTTTTTGTTTGCCAAAAGTAAGATGAATATACATTTTATTTAGAAAATGCATGTGGTAGGGACAATTTTGAGGCAACCAAAATGCAGTATCCGATCATGTGATTATAGAAGAATTGTCTTCTTGAGAGATTTGACAACTAGAGAATTTATTGAGCCCAATACCACAAGCTACATAAGATGGAAATATGACCTAGAAACTGGTTACGACCATTTTAATTAAAATCTTGTTTGGAAATTATTTAAGGTGAAATGATGATCTTCATTTACGATATCCAAATTTTTTTCCCAGTGAAATTCATGTCTAAATCATTCAAGGGAAGAAGAACGAAAAGGTTAAAATGACCTCAAGCTCCTCCAATCTTCCAAAAGTTTCATACTAGTAATTTAATGCATGCTCCGATTCGTTTGCATCTTGTACAGCAATATATTTTAGCAGTATAACTTATTGCAGCTTCTTTATGGACAAATGTTTTTGAAGATAAGGATTTTGCTGTACAAGTGTAAATTCCTCTATCTTGGCCTCCTGGAATTGGAGATTTGAAATGAATGTGTTGGCCTTGTTGAAACAATATGGTAATTTTGATGGGGTAAAGTGCAAGAAGTAAATAAATTGTATGCACCAACAATGTAAACTAAATTTTAATATGGTACTAATTAATTAAGCGATAACATGAAAAAAATTGTAATTAACCTACTATAAGTCGATAACAGCTGAACTACACTAGTTGTGTAGAAAACTTTTAAGCGGTTAGTACATTTAACTTAAATACTTTCACAATATAGCCCAAAAATACTTCTTTCAGGAGTTGAATTCTCATTTGAAGCATGTATCTCATTGGGTTACAACTTACATTAAGTCTTGAAGTTATCCTATTTTCGAATCATTATCTTATAAAATTCCTCTAGAAGGTCATCATAGTCCAACTTGAATACTCCTTGAGGTTGTTTGGTACAAAAGTGGATAATCCTAGATTTGGACTAAAAGTGGATAAATAAACCCACCTTCTATATGGGATTAGTTAATCTCATAATTTTAGGATAAAAGCTATCCCAACAAACAAACAAAAGATATACTATTATTTCAAATCTATCCAAGGATTATAATCCTAATCTCTCATACCAAGATCGTATTGATGCTGTAGTTTGGAAGTGCTTAATGTGTTGTCACAGCTCAACACCTTCTTGCAAGCGTGTTTTCCCCTGCTTCATATTGAAGAAAAACTGAGTTGCAGAAAACAAAAAGAAACTGTTTTTATTTGGTGGGGGGGGGGGGGGGGGGGTAGTTAATGATTTCTCGACCCAAAACAATTTGGATTTGGCTATGTGAATCCTCACCGTGTTTTGTCATTTATTCAATCCAGGCCAATAGAGCATAAAGAATAGAAGGAAACAAAAAGTATTAGCCTTCATTTGTGGTCAAGTATTACGAATCAACCCTGGCAAATGAGTAGGTTGGTCTAAATTTGAACGGGTTAAAACATGCTCTAGTATTAAGTTGATAAATAGGTCGTCGGTCGACTACCCCAAAGATTGTTTGAATCAAGATGAATTCACTCAATCTGAACAAAATGACTATCATAACCCACCCTCCCAAGTCCAACATACCTTGTAGTATTTCTTTTGTGAATCTCATTGTATATTTGTTCACTTACCAAATCAAATTAAATACAGAGTAGTGAATTTTTTTCTTTCTATTTCTTGAAAAAGTTTTCTATAAGTCAATTCTCAATTTGAATGATTTAAGTAGTCCAAATTACTCAAACTTATGATCCGCTTGCTTAGATTGTGTTAAATGAAACCATCAATGAATTAGGTTACATCTAATTGGAGAAAAATGAGGTAAAGGGACTCTCATGTTTGAAGGGATAATTGCATGATTATGATAAATTTAGCGCATTGTTAGAATTTTGTCTCCATTTAAGTAATTTGTGCAAAAATAGTCGGTATTTTCAAGTTCTGATCTGTGCGCCAAAACTTTACCCAAAGTTTGACGAATCCCGTAGATATTCATTTGTTCACAATTTTTTATTAAATGGCCAAAGCTTGCTTCTATTGTAAGTCTAATTTCTTAAGCAACATAGCAGATGCATTAATTAATATAGCAGTACCGAATTGTGTAATTGGTAGAAGAGGGAAACAACAATAGATTGAGTTCTTAATTTAGTATGTCTAAGCATTTCATGATTCATTATTTATCATTAATATAAATAAAGGAGGCTTCATTTCTGCCTTTAATATTAGTACTTCAATTTCGTTATCTCTCATTCTCCCACTTTTGTAATGTTTCCTTCTCCTCTTTATTGGAGTTATAGTGGTCCTTATTGCTCTTGTTCTTGTGAGAGAGAGGGACGTGTGGTGTTTAATTTATTGCAACAAGCTTATCTGCACAACAATGCGGATTCGAAATTTAAATGTGAACACCTATTGGCACATTGTATACTTCTGCCGAAAATACTTGGTCCATCCATCCATAACAAACATATTACATCCACTTGACCGCCACAGATGTTTATACTATACTACATTAGTTTACCATGATAACTACTTAAAATAGATTGAAGTGAAAATACGTAGTATTTTTTAATCATTGCTAGCAATAAAAAAAAATATATAAAACACGTCCCATATATTCATTGATTTGGTGTGACCATCGTGTGTGGGGGTAGGCTTTGTCCTAGTTTACAGACACAATCTGCTGATGCATGATACTGTCTAGCTGCTGTTTGATATTTGATGGTCGTGGTCCAACTCAAAAAAATGCAGCATCCAAAATATAGCAGTTGAGGGTACTAACTGGTTTATTGCCTTTGATCTAGATTTAGTATTCTAAGTCAGCATCTGCATGTTGTTTAAAAGGTTTGAAAATGAGAAATTGCAGGCTGTGGTAACAGGGAGACAAATTCCAGCAGTATTGAATGTGAAACAACAGAAAGATAAGATGATTCACTAGGAAACTGTCTTGGTGGTCCATAGTAAATTATTATGGCACTCCACTCCCTCTCTATCAATTTAGGTGGCTTTGTTTGATCAAACACGAAATTTAGGAAGAAAACATTTCATGAGATAGTTGTTCATTAAAATCTATTAACCATGAATTAAAAAGTTTAAAGTTAAATTGTTTCAACATATAAAAAGGTGTTGTTATTTTTGAAAAGAAATAATTTCACGTAAATGGAATGGTAGGGTTCTGAAACCAGAAGCATTATTAACCATGTACTCCATTTGAACTCATCATCTCAAGTGAGTTCAAGATAAATCAATAAATTGTGAAATTAGTAAACTTGTTAATCTCTGCTAATTTGGGAAACTCTGATTTTCACCACGTGTCTGTTACCCGCTTTGGGGCCTCGACTAATCAGGTCCCCTCGTATAAAGTCTATTAAAAGAGAAAGCTAGATCTCCATACAATGATTTTTCTCATTTCAAAGGCACAAACACTTCGAATGTAGTGTTTCAAGTAAACTACGAGAAATTGTCATTATCATTTTAATACAAACAGATGTGTATGTTTCCCAAAATCGATCATCCTCCAGCCCCAGCCCCACCCCCCAACCCGAGTGCAACTAAACATTTTTAAGATTAAGATATATATGTGTTTCATATCGTATGAAATGAATGTGTCTTTGGGGTTTTTCCTTTTGGGTACCAAATTGAAAATGGTGTTCAGGAAGATCATGCTCATTGATGTAACTTTCTTATTGAGAACAGACTGTATAATTTAATGTATAAATACGAGTTGTAATTTAATGAGAGAAGAGCCCATTTTAGACCTGGTCCACCCTCCCCCTTTGTCACTAGGAGTTGTGTACTAATTTGCCAGTGAAACTATTCTTCATTGCTCCATGGTTCTATAGTCAGTATTGTTCAGACTCCTACAAAAACTTGTGATCCTTAATAATTAGGGATGCTGGCTGCACTACCACTTTTTTGCATATTAAATTTAGCGTACATATAATTTAATTTAGTCACGGTATTTCCAAAACAAGACTCTTTTTAAGCTCTTCGAAACTTTAGTACCAACCCATCTTACTTTTCGGTACTGTGGCCTGTGGGTGTCACTTAGGAGAAGATTGGGCGAAAAGATCCTCTCAAGTTTTTATTAAACAAAAAAGGACGCGCGTGGAAATAAAAAAAGCACGCGTATTTAACTTTTAAATGGGGGCCAGATTAGAATAAATAAAACCTCGAGGGATGCAATTAAAATTTTTAGGGGCTGAATTAACAACCCCAAAAATTTTAATAAAAAACGCGGGAATTGGCTGATCAGTTCCCATCATTTCAAACATCGAACACCACCCCACTCTTCTATGACACACTTCTCAGGTCTTCTACTCAACCTTTTGAGCATCATCGTCTCCGGCCATCTACATCGTTCCTATAACATCTGAAGGTAACTTTTGAACTACATTGATGTTTACCAAGTGAATCGGGGTTTATTTTTTGCTATTTTGATATTTTGATAAAGCTAGGGTTTTTACGCCATTTTACTGGTTCTGGACTGAAATTCTCGTGAAAATCTTTGTTGTTATTATTTCGTCAATAGTGCTATGTTCTTGTACAAATATTGAAGCTTTTACATGTTTATGTTATTACGATGTTAAGACCATACTCCTTCGCAATGTCAAACATCTTGAGACAGTGCTCTGAACGTGTGATAGTATGTTTCAAGTTGCTGATGCATTTTAGTTAAATTTTTTCAAAAGAAATTAGGGTTCTATAAAATATATATGCTTGTTTCTTAAAATTTTATTTTTAAAGTTTATATTGAATTTTTTTTGCTCTGTACTTGCTCATATCAAAATTGTGTTATGTTTAACACACCTTATTCGATGTTCTGGAACATTTTGAGACAGTGCTCTGAACGTGTGAGAGGATGAATCATGTTTAATGATGACTTTAGTTGTTTTTCCTTTTAAAAAATTAGGGTTTGTTAAAGCATTAGTTGCTTAAATATATTAGTTGTTTTTAAGGTATGCTACGTTATTTTAGTCTATTATGTTTCACACATATATATTTCATGTTTAAACATCTTTAATTGATGAATATACTTGTGATTTGCAGCTACAATGGTGTCTACACGTGGAATGATTTCTTGTTCTACACTTAAGAGGAAGGAGACTACTACTACTACTCCTCCTCCTCCTAAGAAGAGGAGACTTATATTGGATGACGAAGATGAGGAGTTAGGATACTATGATGTAAATGTATGGCTACAAGAAGCTGTCAGGGGACAGGATGATGGTAATTTATCAGAAGAAATAGAAGCATTATTTTGTGACGATGACTGGAATGATGAGGGAGGAAAAAGAGAGACACTTTCAAATACGGAAGAAGAAGATGAGGTGGGAAGACTTGTAAATAATCTTGCTGGAGAATTTGCAGAAGTTGCAAATGTTCAAGAAGAAGTAGTAGAGGCTGTAGATAATAGGGATGGTGAAGGACCAAATGGAGGAGAAGTAGCAGCAACAGAAGAAGTTGTTGTAGATAGAAGTGATGGTGGAGAACCTATAGGTAGGGAAGAAGAAGTAATAGAGGTTGTAGATAATCAAGCTGGAGAAGGAGTTAGGGATGGTAGGAAAGAAGAAGAAGAGGTTGTAGTTCGATTTGAAAGAAGTGAAGGAGAACGTCGGAGCAAGTTCTTACACGACGTGTCAGCTGAATCTGCAGAGCCACTAACAGAGGTAAAAGTGTTGTCTAGAACATATATGAATATGTTCTACACGTGACCGTATGATGTTCAACATTTTATTATGTGATATAAAAATACTCATTTATTTGATCAGAACATCTATTTAAATGTTCAAGATAATCTTTTTGTAGTTTATTGAAACATCTCGTAGGATGTTTGATGCATCTTATATTATGTTCTTGTTACCGTGGTGATTCCTTAAACTAAAAAAATTTAAAATATTGTGTAGCCTGAGTACGTTACCAGTGTTAATCCACCAATGGTGCTGAAGACTTACTTGGATGATCATGATCGTTTTCAATCCAAGATTACTGTCTGTTCGTCACTTATTGAAAGAATGCGTGAGTTCAAGATTATGTTGTGTAGTTGTGGTTTGTATGACAAATTCATGCAGAGTATCTTTGGGCATTTTTTGGACTTGCCGGATTTGGCATCGTTTCTAACCAGGTTGGTGCACAATCTTCTATTAAGAAGAGTTTTGTGCAATAAAAAATTTGAAGCTTTGTTCAATTTTAATGGAGTGCCTGTTCGTTTTGGCCTCCAAGAGTATGCTTTGATGACAAAGCTGAGATATCAAGCCTATCCCAGTGACAAGTGGTTGGATACGATGAAAGAGAGGGGCAGGGAGATGTGGGAGTATATTTCAACAGCATGGGAGGTTGGGAGAGCAAGGTCGGTTACTGGTGCCCGGTTGCTGTGTCTGATAGAATATGAGGAAGTTCTTGAATGATACAAGTTTGGCCTTACTATGGCATGGTTTGTTCACTCAATCTTGTTGGCCAAGGATAAAAAAGATGGGATTGAGGAATATGTGGTATGTCTTGCTTATCTTCCAAATGAATTTGTGGAGTATCATGGAGAAGTTTCGAGCTAACTATTGACTACCTGACGAAGCCGATAGGCGAACGTGCAGTTACCAAGTCTAAAGACGGGCCAAATTACAATCTCTATAGGTTTCCTTGGGCATTTGAAGCAATCCAAGGAGAGGACCACGCCAAGGATGCAGAGGTGTATCAGTGAGAAGAATGAAAGAGACTCAGGAAGGCTGTTTGAGAATGTTTGCAAAGCCAGTAAGTACATGACCTACAATTTTCTAATTGGTGGAACATTTGTAATGACGTGAAAATCATTGTTGTTGATGATAAGAACATCTGTTAAGATGTTCGATCACGTCAGATATGATGTTCTATTTGTTTACTAATATTAAATGCCGAATAGTAATTAGGATGTTCTAATCGTGCTTTGTGATGTGAAGGTTTATTTCTCTCCAACAATGTATTCTTAACAAATATTTATGGTATGTAGGTGGTGCACCCTTTCATTGACCCTATTGATGCAGATCTGGAAGATGATCTTTCAGAATATTGTGCCATTTGTTGATGGATTTGATAAGGTTATTGATGAGCTTGTTGTTATGTTGGAGGGGGCTAGCTTGATAGTTGTTGGTGATCGAGTGACGGTTTTCAGGAATTATCCTAGGACCCCTCCAAGAGAGGTAATAGATTGTCCCAGAGAAAGACAAGTTGGTGGAGATGTTTCTGAAGAATTTTGTAGTGGTGGAGTTGGTAGATATGGAAGACAAGTTGGTGATGAAAGAAAAGACATTGGTGGTAGTTCTGGTCATTTTAGTGGTGGAGGATTTGGTAGTGGTGGTCGTTTTAGTGGTAGAGGATTGTTTGAAGTTAGAGAAAGCTCGATGAGGAGAGAACCTGAAAATGTGCGGCCTAGTGTCTGCAGCTGCAAGTACCATGACTGCCTTCAATAGTGACAGGGAGTGGATCAGAAGCTTGATGCGATCCAGCTGTCCTTAGCTAATTTTGTAGTGTTGTCAAAGAAGGAGAAACAACGCGACAAAAGAGGCCTATAAATGTTGTCCAGAAAGCTCCAGTCTCCTTACACTGCTGAGAGAACTAAGGAAAGAAGAAAATGACTGCATCCAGGATTACAAGGTTAGTCGAACATCCAGTTAGATGTGTTAAACATTAGTGTGATGTTTTTCAATTAAATTTAGAGTTTTTTTTTTTTTTTTTTTTTTTGGGATATTTAGAGAGAGAACTCAAGCCAGACTTCAAGAGAGATTGCCAGTGACACTCTACAAGGCACTAACCCTCAGAAGAAAGCTGCATTTGACGCTTTCATGGAGGAGAAGAAGGAAGAAAAAGACTTTGTTCCTGTGTCATGAGTTTAATTACTTGGATATTCTGGATTTCATAGACATGAATGAGTGGATGTGGGATTGTGTAAGTGCATCTTTTTACTCCTATTATTTTGTTATTGTTTGGCTTTTTATTGCAGAAAGAAACATTTTTGACGACGTTCTGAACCTGACATTATGATGTTCATTGAACATACGACTGGCAGGTCCAAATGTCAAATAGGACGTTTCGCTATGGTTTTATTCACAACTTCTAATTTGTTTTATTTTGCAGTTTATGGATGAGTACTTGGCCTTGATGCATCTCCGGCATTAGCATTACCCCTGACATTATGATAGCTCTGATCTTATCCTTGATCTTGCATTCTTGAACAACTTGTGCGAACGGTACGTTGCGGCTGAAGAGGAAGCAAATGATTTTGATGCCAGCCTTGACAGATGGTTAGCAAAGTATTAGTTTGAGGATATTTTTTATATTTTCGGGTGGAAGGAAGTGGGATGGTGTAAAAAGGATCTTTGTCGTGTATAACATTGATAACACGCATTATGTTTCACGTGTCTTCCTTTTAGAGGAGACAAAGATATGTGTCTATGACTGCAACATTGGGGTGTATAATGAAGACCGATTTTATTCAATAATGAGGCCAGTAATGTACATATTCCCATTATACATATGACAGTCGGGGAAATTCAACCACCTCCCTCCAGAAATCCTCAATTTGGAAATATGGTCGTATGAGCGCATCCAAGGCCTTCCAAGGAATTTGACTAGAACTGCATGTGGAGTGGTATGCCATTATGTTCCTTGAGCATTTGTTGACCAACACCCCGATGAATGACCTGTGTGACAATGTGATGGAAGATTGGCTAGTTCAATTTGCTGTGGAAATATTCCATGGCAAATTAGTTCCTTAGGATGAGTTGTAATATTTGGATAATTATGTTTTAGTCATTGATGGTTGTAATATTTGGATGATTGCCCTTTTTTTTTTTTTTGATGATATCTATGGAAAATTATAAATATTATTTTGCATTACACTGAACATCATGTTTACATTATTAGAACATCTGTATGATGATCAATTTGAATTATAAATTTAAAAAACAATCGACTACTGGAACGACATTAGTAATTTTCAAAACATTATGTTACACGTTCAAATATTTTTTTTAAAGAAATTTATGATTTAACTTTATGGATATTTATTTTTTTTAATGAAAAATTATGAATAATATTTTGCATTATACTGAACATCACGTTTACAAGGATGACATTTGATGTTCCAAAAATTAAAAACTCATAGTGAAGGATCAACATAAATGATGTTCAATAACTAGTAAATAATAATAGATGTTTCGAACACTAAAATTTATACATTGATAATCAATTACCAGAAAAAAATATTCTTGATTGCAGAGATTCAGTGCTTTACAAAAGTATGCTAATTATATTAGCATTCAAACAAGCAATTACTTAATAAACAGTCATATTAACATCCAAAATAAACCCAAAATAAGCATAAGCATTCAAGTTGCCATCTTGATGGAGATGAGTAGTAGCATAAACCCTTTGAGCATGTTCTTTATCGTCCTTACTTCTTTCTTCATCTTTTTGACGTCCTTTTTTTAAGTCATGGAAGAAGTCCTAAAGTTTGAACTTCCAACCCCAGACTTCAACCCAAAGTTGTTCCAAAATATCATTAGCCCGTACTTGTTGTTGTGAATCTGGTGCTGCAGCAGTGTTTTGCCTTGACGTGGACGGTCGACTTGTACTTGCTCCTCTTGTAGTGGATGCTCCTCTTGTCGTGGTTGCTCCTCTTGGCGTGTATGCTCCTCTTCCCGTGGTTGCTCTTGTATTAGTTGCTCCAGTTCTTGTAGTGATTGCTACTCTTGAAGTGGAAGGTCGACGAGCCATTTTGTTGTATATTGAATTTTGATTATTCTTGTTAGTTGTTTAATTTTTGTAATGGTTTGATTGAATATTTATAGGAGTAAAAATATGTAACCGAAACGTTCGTTTGGAAATGACTGTGCAGCCGTTAAGTGTATTGTAGCCACTAGCCGTTCTGTGTATTTTTCAAATTTTAAGGTGACTATTCGTTGTAGCCGTTCTATATTTATCAAACTTCAAATAATATGTTTGGAACTTCATCACATCGTTTGAAACTAGTCCAAATATTACATACCATAACAATAACTTAATTCAAATCATATCAAGTTTGTTTAGTGTTGGTTAAATGTTGGTTTGTTTTGTTTGCTTCAGATTTTGTTTGGGCTGGATGAAAGTAATTATGGCACATATATATAGGCTAAATTTGGTGCCTTTTTGGTTGTATATGTGACCGTTACAGGCTGTGCCAATTCACAGGTAGTTGTGTATGTGCCTATTCACATCCACCTCTTCATAAGTTTGAATATTGTTTTGCATTACAATGAACATCACGTTTTTATTATAAACTTCAAAAATAATAAACTATTGGAACACCATTAATAATTTTAGGAACATGAATTCATACGTTCAAATATGTAAATCTTGAACAACAATAATAACAACAATAATTGATATTAAATAAACCTAGCTATTATTGAAACGACCTCGGTTAGTCGTTCCGGAAGATAGAACTCCGATTGGCGTGCCGATAATTTGAAATATTTGTAAGGTCCATTGAGAGTTGTCTGAAAAATTTGAGTTAAATAATACCTCGTTTGGTAGGCATCGAAAGAAGGTTTCAGTTTTTATTGTCGATAAATATTAAAAAGAGATTTTCGAGCTCGGTTTTGGCGAATGAGCTCCGATTCGAAATTTGAAAGTGCCGTTAGGTTTGTATGATTATTTATGACTTTTGTGAACTTTTGAAAGTAAATTTCGATGTTTTTCGGCTAGTTTCCGCTAAAATGCCGAAAGTTAAATAAATTGACTTTTTCCATTTAATTTGCATATTGAGTTTCGGGAGTCCGATTTGAGATCCGTCTTAGCGAGTATGCTACATATATTTTGTATAACTTATATACAAAAGTTGGAATTATTTCGAATATCGTAGGATACCGTTTTAATTTTTGTCACGAAAAGAAAAGTAAAAGAAAATTAAAAAAAAGGACAAAAAGACAAAAAGAAAGAAAAGAGCGGTGCTATAAACATTCTAGAAAACATATAATAGAAACAGAAACGAAACAGAGAAAAATGAAAAAATGCAGTGAGGGAAAAAAATGCCAAAAAATAAGAAAAGAGGCCGCAGAAAAGTAGAATTTTCACTTTGAAACATTCAGGTAATGATCCTAATATATTATTTGAGTTTATTACGTGTGTTTGAATATATTTTAACGGTAAAAATTGGGATATTATACATCATTTTAATAAGTTCAATTAATAGTTTAAAGGGTCAAATGGACCCCAATAATGGAATTGATTATATATTCGTACTCAGTGAGTTATGGGCAACATATAAATGTAATTTATTTAGGGTTTGGTTATGTGACTTTAAACCCTGTACATAGGCCTGGCCTGCGTATTGCGTATGCGAATAGGGTATCAGATTCCTACCTGAATTGCCCTAAAATGTGAGGAATGAAGCCTTTAGCCTAATTTGATATATTTTTCTACTTATTGAATAGAGTGGGATCGTTTGACAATGAAACCAAAGGATAAAGCAGTTGTTGATTAGCAATGCTAACTTTTGGAAGAGGTAAGTGATTATATTCATTTCTTTGGAGGCACCTGGCCTCGTGGATTTTCTACCACGTGTTCTTTACGTGTGTAGCTGCCGATAGGCGTACTCATTACGCCATAGCTTTGAATTTACGTTGTATATTATATGTTATGTCCTGTTGCTGGCATTGCATTGAGTATCTGAGCATTGTACTCTGGCTGTCATTATTGCATATACTTTCTGGTTGGCGATGAGAGTCCCGCACTAGTGAAGGTCATTATTGCATATACTTCTCGGTGGCGATGAGAGTCCCGCACCGGTGAAGGGTCATTATTGCATATACTTCCCGGTTGGCGATGAGAGTCCCGCACCGGTGAATGGTCATTATTGCATATACTTCCCGGTTGGCGATGAGAGTCCCGCACCGGTGAAGGGTCATTATTACATATACTTCCCGGTTGGCGATGAGAGTCCCGCACCGGTGAAGGGTCATTATTACATACACTTCCCGGTAATCGATGAGAGTCCCGAGCCGGTTAAGGATTATTAATGCATATATCTCCTGGTAGACGATGAGAGTCCCGCGCCGGAGATAGATATCAGGTATATGTGACTGCATTACATCGTACCGCATTCATCCCATCTCATTGCACCGCATACTGACTATTGTGTGTATTGTGTTGTGTTTTATTTATATGCGGTATGTATACCATGTTGTGGACATATCTCAGTTTGCCTATATATTTCTGGCCCGTATCTTGGGTTGCACGTCGCGACAGTATAAATACATGGATCAGATCGGGTTGCACACCGTAGCAGTATAAATATACGGATCGGGTTGCACACCGCAATAGTATAAATACACGAATCAAGTTGCACGCTGCGACAGTATGAATATACGAATCAGGTTCCACGCCACGACAGTATGAATATATGGATCGGGTTGCACGCCGCAACATGATGTATTTCTGATTGTTGATATGTTCGGGATACCTATATGTTCTGTCTACCTTATTTCCTTGGTTGTTTATGATTCCATACGTGTTTTCTAGTTATTATCCGGCTCTGCCTTTTTATAATTTAATTAAGTGGAATTTGGCTTATCTATTTCTTTTCTCCCTGGCTAGCTATCCTATTCTTTGAGGTGACTAGTCTGCCCCACTTATTGAGTCCTTTGACTCACCCTTGTTTGATGTTTGTTTTTGTCTATCTATTTCGTTTCGGCAGGTTCGCTCCAGGATTGAGTTCGCCACGTTGTGAAGGAGCGAAGACGACTTCAGTTGTCAGGGTGAGCCAGCTTTTATTCCGAATGGCCACCAGTTTATTGGTTATTATTTCAGTTGCATTTTGTTCCCTTCAGGAGGTATTTGTCTTCTTTGTACTCTTAGATGTCTAGTCTGGATAGTTCTAAATCTAGTATATTGGGTAGTCAGCTGTAATTTCTTTTGTACAACTTAGAGGTATCAGTATGTTTGCGGTTTTTTTTTCTAAGTCTTGTTCTAATTTATGAATTGTTATATTTATTTTCCTAATTTAATTGGTAAGGGTTCGCCCGACGGGTCTAGGGGAGGATGTCGGGTGCCCGCATGGCCTAACCGGATTCCGGGTCGTGTCAGTTGGTATCAGAGCTCGGCATAGAGTCTATCCAGACTAAGACAGTGTCTAGTAGAGTCTCGCTGATGGGTACGTAGACGTCTGTACTTATCTACGAGAGGCTATGATGGCATTTAGGAAGTTTTACTTCATTCTTTTCTGATCATGCGTCGGTCTAGGATGCAAAAGTATTTTCGTTAATTCCTTCGTGGTAATTGTGAACTCTCGTGTGACAAATCAGCAAATAGTATGAGTTTAAGACGAAGCAGTCTAGCATGAGGCTAGTATTGACGAAACCCCGAGAGTTTTTGATCATGCTGACGATCTAGTTACGTAGGTCCCAGCTGTACGAGCTCGCGATGAGTAAGGGAGCAGGACCTTGTGGTTCCCTTGGCTCTCTACGATGCTTTTACGAGAATCTTAGTGACGCAGATACCGCAAAAACCTATTATTCGCTAGGCTAATTATCAGGTTGCCGCAGATGCAGATGCTCGGTCTCAGGGTGCTTTTATTCCAGTTCTTAATATTGCCCAGTAAAATTATGTTCCAAAGGCAGCATGTGTTGCACCACCAATTGTTCAGACTGGTTAGCCAGCCGAGGTAACAGTTTGGTCCGAGTGCCCAAAGAGGTTGCATTATTTTACGCTGTTGAAATTTCCAATATTCTTAAGCAATGCATCAGATAAACCTCGTGATTCTTTTTAAAATAAAATGATGTCAGCATATCCTTCAGGCTGTCGGTTATCTCGAGCAGTATGCTGTTGATTATTCTGCTTTCCAGTTTCAAGGTCCAGTCCTGAATTGGTGGGCCGCTCTCTTATTAGCTAACTTGGTTCGATTTTTCTTCTAGATTTGTGGAAAAGGTCCTTTTGGGTAGTGAGCGAGATGAAAAGTGTTGCCAGTTTGAGTGGATTGGATAGGGTAGCCTGTCGGATAGCCTGTTGGTTTCAGAATATGAGATTGAATTCTCTAGAATGGTAAGGTATGCACTAGAACTAGTCCATGAACCTTACGATAATGTTCAAAGATTTATGGTGACCTTCCTCCTTCCTTGAGATTCCAAATGGCTCGAGAAATTGAGGTTGGGACTTTATTTAATGTCGTTGTTGATATTGCTCAGAGGTATTGCACATACCATAAGTTAGAGAGGGAAGAGTTAGAGCGGGAGAGCAAGAGATCCCGTGGCCCTAGTGGGTAACCATGGTACCCCCTTTTTGAGGTAAGAGTTCTGATTATTTTGGGAGGTCACCTGTCAGGTTATCTCAGCTTGTAGATCGTAATTCTCAAAGTGCGCTAGAAGTTCATCAAGATAGACTCAGTTTTCTCTTTGTAGCTATCAATAATCTATCTAGTTTCCATTTTCAGCGAAAAGGTGTTATCATTGTCGTGAGTCTGATTATCCTTTGAGGAGTTTTTCATTACTCCAGAAAGTAGGTAGTCGTCCTTTCTCTCGTCATCTGGCACCTGTACAGTCGCATGGATTTCATTTAGATCTCAATCAGCCAGAGAAATGCCACCATCTAGTAGAGGTCGAGAGTGTGGTGGCAGTGGTTCTTCAGAAGGTGATTATCAGGGTAGTGGCTCAGCTCAGCTGCAGAGGCAGTTCTATGAACTGCCAGTCTGGCAGGATGCTGAGGTATCCAATGTAGTAGACCCATGTATTTCTTCTTCCATTAAATATGAGTAAGATTTGATTCTTTCGGTCGATATGGAGATGGGGTGTCCTATCATGTTTCCATGGTTTCTTTTGATGTTGTTTCTATTAAAAATTGGTTGCGGTAGAGGGGTGAACTTCTAGTATGATTTATTTCTGGCATTTGTGAGACCTACTAGGTTTAAATGTGAGAGATTGGGAGTGAGTGGCGGTTTTTCTGCTTGGTATCTTATTGTGCCACATTCTGTTATTATGTCAAGTCAGTTTACCTCTCTCGTCGGAATTTAATGTTGGTAGGATAATAGGATCATAATTCGTCACCATCAGAAAGTATTATCGTTTCTTCTGGTGCAAAGTGATAAGTAAGTAATATGCAATTTATGTGTCTTCCTTTTATTCAAGACGCTAGTACAGTCATATTATCCCATGAGCTTATCTGGGTTATAAAAGGATTTTCTGGTAAATTGTCAGAGTTTCCTTCTTATTGGGAGGTTAAATTGGCATGGATGTTGTTCCATAGAGCTTATTTAATATCTATTTCTTTAATTGCGATTCTTTGGCTAACTTGACTCGTAAGTAGTCTAGCTCATGTAGCCAAGTAAATAAGAAGATAAGCTTCCTAAAGCTCTAATTATTTCTATCCTCAGTCCGTTACCATCTCTTCTTTGTTCGGTACTGGTGAGCTTAGGCGGTCAGTAGCCTCTTGTGATGTTCCCTGTGTTGAGCCAGAGTGCGTTGTTTTTCAAGGCTACTAAGGGTAATGAGAGACGTCATTTGACCTTTGATTTGATCCATCAGGCGGCGGTGCTTATAGAAAATGCATGGAGTTGTGACTCGAGAGTTGCAGTTGTTTGGAAACTCAAAAGGGTAGTTGGTAGCTTAGGTCTGCCTACGTTTAACCTTTAGCTAAATCTTCTTTAGTCCAGCAGACTGTGCGGGGATGGTTACTCCTATTCAAATTAGTTGTATGAGCTTATGCTCTAAGTGGAGGAGTCTTCCTCCTATACAAAATGTTAATATTAGATCTCTAAGGTGTTGCTGAAGCGTAAGCCAATTCTTTATTTCATCGACTTGTTCTATATCGTAAAGTATATCGACGAGGTGATTTGTCGGCAAAATCATGTTAATCCATCCAGAGTTTCGTGTATCTTTGTTTCGAAAATATAAGAACTCTCCTCTCATGATCGAGGAAGGATCAGCTTAGTCAGAATAAGCTGGGCAACGATGTGAGGATATTATCAAGATATATTTTATTCCAAGCGTTCGGTGTGTGTGTATTCTATAATCAGAAGATAATGCTCGTGGAGTAGTTTATGAAGGTCATGCAAGTTCTCTTGTTATCTATATGAATTTTTCTTTAGACTTATGCTCGTTCGAGGACGAACGAGAGTTTAAGTGGAGGAGAATAAAACGACCTTGGTTAGTCGTTTTGGAAGATAGGCGTGCCGATAATTTTAAATATTCGTAAGGTCCATTGAGACTTGTCTGTAAAATTTGAGTTAAATCATACCTCGTTTGGTAGGCATCGGAAGAAGGTTTCAGTTTTTATTGTCGATAAATATTAAAAAGAGATTTTCGAGCTCGGTTTTTGCGAATGAGCTCTGATTCGAAATCCGAAAGCGCCGTTAGGTTCGTATGATTATTTATGACTTTTTCGAGCTTTTGAAAGTAAATTTTGATGTTGTTCGGCTAGTTTCCGCTAAAGCGCCGAAAGTTAAATAATTTGACTTTTTCCATTTAATTTGCATATTGAGTTTCGGGAGTCCGATTTGAGATCCGTATTAGCGAGTATGCTACATATATTTTGTAAAACTTATATGCAAAAGTTAGAATTATTTTAAATATCGTAGAGTACCGTTTTAATTTTTGTCACGAAAAGAAAAGTAAAAGAAAATTAAAAAAAAGGACCAAAAGGCAAAAAGAAAGAAAAGAGCGGTGCTATAAACATTCTAGAAAACATATAATAGAAACGGAAACGAAACAAAGAAAAATGAAAAAACGCAGTGAGGGAAAAAGATGCCAGAAACTAAGAAAAGAGGCCGGAGAAAAAGTATAATTTTCACTCTGAAACATTCAGGTAATGATCCTAATATATTATTTGAGTTTATTACGTGTGTTTGAATATATTTTAAAGGTGAAAATTGGGATATTATACGTCATTTTAATAAGTTCAATTAACAGTTTAAAGGGTCAAATGGACCCCGATAATGGAATTGATTATATATTCGTACTCAGTGAGTTATGGGAAACTTATAAATGTAAAATATTTATGGTTTGGTTATGTGACCTTAAACCTTGTACATAGGCCTGGCCTGCGTATTGCGTATGCGAATAGGATATCAGGTTCCTACCTGGATTGCCCTAAAATGTGAGTATTGAAGCCTTTAGCCTAATTTGATATATTTTTCTGCTTATTGAATAAGTGGGATCGTTTGACAATGAAACCAAAGGATAAAGCAGTTGTTGATTAGCAATGCTAACTTTTGGAAGAGGTAAGTGATTATATTCATTTCTTTGGAGGCACCTGGCCTCGTGGATTTTCTACCACGTGCTCTTTACGTGTGTAGCTGCCGATAGGCGTACTCATTATGCCTTAGCTTTGAATTTACGTTGTATATTATATGTTATGTCCTGTTGCTGGTATTGCATTAAGTATCTGAGCATTGTACTCTGGCTGTCATTATTGCATATACTTCCCGATTGGCTATGAGAGTCCCGCACCGGTGAATGGTCATTATTGCATATACTTTCCGGTTGGCGATGAGAGTCCCGCACCGGTGAAGGGTCATTATTGCATATACTTCCCGGTTGGCGATGAGAGTCCCGCACCGATGAAGGGTCATTATTGCATATAATTCTCGGTTGGCGATGAGAGTCCCGCACCGGTGAAGGGTCATTATTACATATACTTCCCGGTTGGCGATGAGAGTCCCGCATCGGTGAAGGGTCATTCTTACATACACTTCCCGGTAATCGATGAGAGTCCCGAGCCGGTGAAGGGTCACTAATGCATATATCTCCTGGTAGACGACGAGAGTCCCGCGCCGGAGATAGGTATCAGGTATATGTGACTGCATTGCATCGTACCGCATTCATCCCATCTCATTGCACCGCATACTGACTATTGTGTGTATTGTGTTGTGTTTTATTTATATGCGGTATGTATACCATGTTGTGGACATATCTCAGTTTTCCTATATATTTCTGGCCCGTATCCTGGGTTACACGTCGCGACAGTATAAATATATGGATCAGATCGGGTTTCACACCGTAGCAGTATAAATATACGGATTGGGTTGCACACCGCTATAGTATAAATATACGAATCAAGTTGCACGCCGTGACAGTATGAACATACGGACCAGGTTGCACGCCGCGACATTATGAATAGATGGATCGGGTTGCACGCCGCAACATGATGTATTTCTGATTGTTGATATGCTCGTGATACCTATATGTTGTATCTACCTTATGTCCTTAGTTGTTTATGATTCCATATGTGTTTTCTAGTTATTATCCGGCTCTGTTTTTTATAATTCAACTAAGAGGAATTTGGCTTATCTGTTTCTTTTCACCCTGACTAGCTATCATATTCTTTGAGGTGGCTAGTCTGCCCCACTTATTGAGTCTTTTGACTCACCCTTGTTTGCTGTTTGTTTTTGTCTATCTATTTCGTTTCGGTAGGTTCGCTCCAGGATTTAGTTCGCCACGTTGTGAAGGATCGAAGACGACTTCAGCTCTCAGGGTGAGCCAGCTTTTATTCCGGATGGCCAACAGTTTATTGGTTATTATTTCATTTGCATTTTGCTCCCTTCAGGAGGTATTTGTCTTCTTTGTACTCTTAGATGTCTAGTCTGGATAGTCCTAAATTTAGTATATTGGGTAGTCAGCTGTAATTTCATTTGTACAGCTTAGAGGTATCAGTATGTTTGCGGTTTTTTTTCTAAGTCTTGTTCCAATTTATGAATTGTTATATTTATTTTCCTAATTTAATTGGTAAGGGTTCGCCCGACGGGTCTAGGGGAGGATGTCGGGTGCCCGCACGGCCTAACCGGATTCTGGGTCGTGTCAATTATGAAACCAAAAAAACTGTCCAAGACAATATGAAATACATCTTCCAATGTTGTAATATAACCTCTAACTTATCAATCTTCAATATATTTGCAGTATTACAAGCCCCTAATTTGTCCACTTCTTTCACCAAATTGGCTTTTTTTCACAAACTTCATCCAATAAAATTTTCAACTTATTTATCAACAATGTTGTATGCTGGGGATAGCCATCATCACATCATTCCCAAAATCCACAATTGCTAATACCTTTGTGGGGACACTTGCAAAATTTTCGTCCAATATTTGACTTGGTGCCAACCGTAAATTGAATCGCAGGTAAGCAACACCAACATCAACGTTGTTGGGATGAGCTACGAGAACCAGTTGATCCTTGAGATAATTGCTGACACTTTGTTGGTTAAGTTCAGTTAAAAAGATGAAGAAGTAGAGAAAAAGGGTAGAAAGACCTGATTTGTTTGAGAGATGGGTAAAAAGACCTAATTTATTGAATGGTTGGAGTTAGTCCACGTGTTTTAATTGTGATGGGTGGTAGGTGAAAAAAGGAGGAGGTGGGTCTTTTAGTTCTGTCAGATTGTGGAGCGGGTTAATGGAATGGGTCGGATTAAGTTGTGGGTAAGTCCACGTGTATTCCCACATGGCCTTCCGTCTATTTGACAATTGAGATTTTTTTCAAAATTTGTAAAATTATCCAATATAACATCAGATAATCATGTTTGGAACATAAAAAAGAACGTTCTAATATCTCTAATAAATGTATCAGCTATATTTGAGTTAATGCACCCATAAAAAAATACCAAAAAATATGCTTGGAACATGTAAAAGAAGTTCACTCTTCTCTAGATAATGTATCTGAATTATGAAGTATTTTTTTAATGCATTCATATTAGAAAGGTGTTGATGCTTTGACACCTTTTAATGACACAAGCCAACCTTTCATTTGAATCAGCATGACTATTGGAAAGAAGACTCCCTCTATAAATATGTTGTTCATTTCACAGATTTTTTTTTAATCTCATAGAACTCTAAAAGAAGTCCAGTTACAAACAAAAAAATAAAAATCAACATGCGCAAACCACACTACAAGAATATAGATTTGGAGGGTGACATTGACGAGATAAAAGAGCGCCTCTGTGAAGCACACATGCGTCAATTAAGTAACATCCGCATAATAACTAGGGTTCTGTGCATTCTTCTGGAGGTGTATGGGAAGAACCTGGATAACTACATAACCCCCTAATTCCCCCACCACCACCAGCACTACCCACTGCCCCTGCAATGTAATCTTTTTGTTTTTATTATTATGAATTTTAATGAAAGGCCTTGATATTTTTAAATGTGTTCCTCTTTTCCCTCACATCTTCCATGTTTAAAATATTTTCTAAAACACGATGAACATCGTTAACATGTTCAGAATGTTCATTAGATGTTTAGCGAAGTTGGTTGATACTGATGACAACTACTGCAAAAACATCTCCTATACGTTTCAAATCTCAAAAGCGATGTTCAGTTCATAACAGATGCCTAATTTAATATGTGATGTTTTTATCATGGTTAAATTGCAATAAAAAATTATAGAACATGACTAGATTAATAAGGCTTTATATTTATGGTTAAATCATCTCAATATAAATTATTGACTTATTTAAAACAACATATAATGAACACAACACTTGAAAAATCACTTTCAATAGATATAAAATCACTTTCAATAGATATATAAATAAATAATCACTTTCTATAGACATAAATGAGCTATCAATATCAATACCTTGGATTTGTATGATTCAAAGTCTTAGTTGTGGTAAAATCTCTAAGAATGTGTCTTATTTGTGATTGAAAGTGTATATAATGTTCAAATCGATTAGGAATGTGTCTAAATAGTGGACATATAAATGGGTAATCACTTTCAATAGAATAAATGAGGTATAAATATCAATATCTTAGATTTGTATGATTCAAAGTCTAAGATGTGGTAGAATCACTAAAAATGTGTCTTATTTGTGATTGAAAGTGTATATTATGTTCAAATCAACTAGGAATGTGTCAAAGTAGTGGATAGAACGTCTAATATATACTACAATTCCTTCGAATGTACATCTTAATGATTAAAAGTGTTAATTGAAGAAGAATCACACTTAAATTAAAATGAAAATAACTTAAAACATATATTTTGGTATAATTAAACACATATATTTGATTTTACTTACACATAACATGTTTTGGAATCTTAATAAACTATTAAATCATTATTTAATCAGTTCAAATGATCCTTATCTTAGTATTACTTAACTAATCCTTGATTGGGCAGTCAGAACATCGTCATGGCGATACGCAACATCGTACACGCGTTCCGGAACATTAAACACGTTCTGAAACAGGTTATTGATGTTCTTAAATTGTTCGTCATTTTTGCAGTTTGGGGTTAGGGATTAGGGTTCACGGTTAGTGTTAGGGTTGGAACATCACTTGTAATGTTTCGAATGTTAAACATAACGTTTTTATAAGAAATGCACTTTATTTTGAACGAACGACCTGATCGGTGCGCAGAACATCACTGTTTATATTTCGTCTGTTTGCCTGAACGTGACACATTATTTTAACATCATATCGTAGTATATTTCGAATAGCTTAAAAACAAGGGCTTAAAATGTTAATATGTTACATGATAAAAAATTAAAATTGTTCAACGCTAGGAAGATTAAAATTCAAGAAGCAACAGTTTGGGTGGATTGTCCATGTCCTCTATCCATTCATCTTGGCAAGTAGTTCTTTTGTGGCATGTCCTTTTTGCAGATGCTATATTTATTTCTCCTACTTGAATATACTTCACCAACTGATGGTATCCTCTTTTTCCTTCTTCTACCCTTACCCACGTCGACCAAAGGAGGAAATATTTATCTCTCAGGCAGCTCATGAGGAACATCCCAAAATTCTTCCGGCGGAACAACATTGATCGGTTCTATATAGGCAAGCATATACGACTCTAACCTGTAATATGGAGAAGTGAAGTCGTAGACACACGCTCCATAATATGCTGGACACAGTATTCTGATAGCTGCCATAACATGTTTATAGGGTATTAAATCAATTTGATACTCTCTACACGTACAAGTTCTATTGCGTAAACCGACTTCTGCTTCCTAGTCTGGACTGATAATGGTGAAATCATAGGTACCTTTTCGACTAATTTCAAGCTTACCACCTTCCTCCAGGTTGAATCTTATTTTTCCTTCAATTGAAGGGACACATATGGTTGAAATCTCGAGGAACTCTGTAGCTCTCACATGAAATTTTTCACCAAATATCCGATTGATATGATTCAATAGGGCAACAATAGGATATTTTCTTTCATCCCTCAGCATTGCGTTTGTGGACTCGGCAATGTTCGAGGTCATTACTGCAAACCTAAAATAGTAACAAACAAACAAACAACATAAATATCAAAAACGTCTAATCCAAGTGTGAACATATTCGTAGGCGATCTGAACAACAATAATTACGTTCTAACACATTATTTATACTGTTCTGAACGTCACTTAGAATGTTCTCAGCTTAATTTCTATTTGAACATAGAACATCACAAAGCAATGTTTGGAATATTTTAAAAAATATTTGTCGCGTCTCCACAAATATTCAGAACGTTGGTATGAATGTTCATAGTTGTGTACCTGTGTCCAGGGAAAAGGCATCTGCTCCATTTATGGAACCCCATGTCATATTCAAGATATCTAGCAACCCTTGGATCCTTGTCTTCGATTTTCTTAAAGTGTCTTTTGAAATCCGCCAAACAATATGCATTTGCTGCCAAGTAATAGAATCCCAGGTGGTCTCCAAACTGAAACTTTGTATGGATATTTTCACCAAGGTGTCTCGTGCAAATTCCATAGTGACCTGAAGGAAACCGCTTAGCAACTGATTTGTCTATGCTTTTATGCCTGTCAGAAATGACGCTCAACTTATCATTGCACTGGGCTATGTCAACCAATTGTTCGAAAAAAAATCATAACAAGCATCACATTCTTTGTCCATAACACAGAATGCAACAGGGAATATGTGCTTCTTTGCATCCTGGGCGACGACAGACATTAATACCCCCACCATACTTGCCTGACAAATGAGTCCCATCAATAGCTAGGACTTTTCTCATATACACAAAAATCCTTAATCCAAGATCCATAAGATATAAAAAAAAAAAAATACTTAAACCTCCCACAACTATCAGCCTTCAAAGCTATCTTGCTTCCAATATTTTGGGTCCTTACCATATAACAGTATACCTCCAAAATTGCATAACTGTGTTCATATGTCTCTCTTGTTATGGCATTTGCAATCTCACATCCCTTCAAACTTTTTCAATAACTAATGTTGCATCCCAATTCTCTATTAAATGCAATTTTGATGTCTTTTGGTGTTATTCCTTTATCTTCAATGTACCTATCTTTCATGTATTCACCAACAACATCAGATATGATATGTGTATAGTGGCTTGCAAGATGCTGCACACCACATGTGTGCTCGCCATTGTAGATTGTGATATAAAACATATCACTGCTATCGTACCTCAATGCTTGAAGCCATCACTTACAATTTGCATCTACACATCGGGCATAAAACAACTTTTTGGTATTCTTCACTGCTTTGAAAAAAAAGCTTCCTCAGTGCAGCAAACTTCAACTTCACCACTAATTCACGCTTGTTCTTGAAAGTCACAGTCTTTACAAAACCTGTGCCGTCTTCTCCAAAAAAATTGTTGCGGTTGCTCTATGATGAAACTCTTCCTGAAGGATTACCATCTCCAACTTCTTCTCCACCTTTTTCATCACCACATTCTTCACCTTCATTATCTGCCTCTCCTCCTTGTTTTAATTCGTCTTCATCCATCTCAACATGCATATCTTGTTCATTTGAACTTGAAATTCCTTCAGGCCTTAGAATCACAGTAACCTTTAGTGTTGGCCTAGCACCAGCTGGGTCAATATCAGCCATATAAAGCTGAACATCATCATCATTTCTAATTTTAGATGGAGCAGTCTTTTGTTTGTCGGCAACACTCAGCATATATTAAATGCAAGATCTCTAGGATCATCGCTTACCCCCAACTGTGTATGATTTTGCTGACCAGTCCATCATATGTAACATTCATACTCACAAGGATAGGTCTTGTCTCTTTTACCTTAGGAATCCAAGCATAACTTTTCGAGTGCTCTACCCGTTCACCGAGATAATCAACTCCTAGTAGTACGTCCCCCATTAATTTAACAATATCTGCAAGACAGGATAAACATTCATCAAATATGGTCCAGATAGCTAAAGATACGAGAACATCCAACAAACAGTTATGAACATGTAACATGATGTTTAAGAGTACCAACACATAAATGCGTAACATCTATACTATATTTTCGAACATCTATAAAAAGGTTCCAACTTAATGACTAGCATATATTGAACATGTTGTAAGCTGTTCCGAGGATCTAACAATATGATCCATAACTCTGACTACTACAATAGGAACATCAAAATGATTGTTCCGAGCATCTAACACAACGTTCCATAATTATGACTACATCATACGAGCATTTTTTAGAAAATTCTATAGGATGTTGCGATCGTCACCTTAAGATGTTTCAAACAACAACATACTGTTAAAAAACCTGAGTTTTTACAAAAATTAGAATAGTAGAGATGAGGAAGATAGAGGTTTACACTAACAGGAGATATAAGACTTGTCAAGCTTCCCAATTTGAAGTAATGCCCAACCACTAAACGTTATTCAAAGAATTTCAACGTCAAGCATTCCAAAAAGAAGTAATGCCCAACCAGTAATTGTTATTCAAATAATTGCAACATATTTTCCCCAAATTATTTTTTCAATTAGAGTTAATAATACTCCCTCCGTCCTAAAATGAGTGTCTACCTTTCCTTTTTAGTTTGTCCAAAAAAGAGTGTCTCTTTCTATATTTGGTAACTCTTTAGTTCCAAGATTTGTTTTGGACCACAAGATTTAAAGGTACTTGCCTACATTACACGCAACTTTAATTTTAAACCACAAGATTTAAAAGTCTTTCCTATTTTCTTAATCTCAATACCAAGTCAAACCCAGACACTCATTTTGGGACTGAGGGAGTACCTACTTAAACGAAAAGAATTTAGATCTGACAACGTTTTGTGTCTGGGAGAGTTGGAATGCAGGAATAATAGCAAAAATAAAGAGAGATTGAAGAAAGAAGATGCACAGTAGCTATAGTGTTTTGAGGTCGCGAAGGAGAAGAAAGAAGAGAGGAGAGAGAAATGAGGGAAAAATGGAGGGAAAAATCTTTCCCTAATTTGTCATTTTTTTTATATACGTGAGGACCCAAGTGTAAGAACTAAAACTATAGGGTGAAGGAGAGTGAAGGAAATTTGTGTTTAAGTCCCATAATCAATTGTGTCCCTTCTACCACATTAATTAGGACTTTGTTCCTTTACCAACTTAAAGTCTTGAGTGTCCCTTTTAACCAAAGGAACCGTGTCACTTGTGATGTATGCTTCAAATAACTATTTCCTTCTATAACTATGGTGTTCGACCTATTTGCTGCTTCTTGACTAACTCAAGCTACACGAGTATGTGCTACTTCTCGTCAGTAGTGGCAAAGTAAAAATTCGTTAAGAATGTTCATTTAATATAGATGTGAAAATATTATTTATACTATATACACAATATTATTCACTGAAAAGTATGTATTCAATTAAAATCACCTTTTATGGGTTGTAGCTACGCCCGTGCTTGCTTATATCTTGACTTTAATCTTACACACAGTCTGCATTTAGGGGTCGTTTGGTTCGGATTCAATTTATGCAGGTATTAGCAATGCATGTATTAGTATGTGAGTATTAGTAATGCGGATATTAGTAATGCGGGTATTAGTAATGTAGGTATTAGCAATGTGAGAATTATAATGTTGGGATAAATGATGCATGGATAGTACCAATCATATGAATTGTTTCTCGTTAATTATTGATATATCACAAATTAATATACAATATATCATCTAAAATATTTTATATTCATTAAACAAACTTAAATAAAAAAAAATTCTACTGCTATAAGGGTTAGTTTTGTCATTTTAATATTTTAATACATGTATTGCTAATGCACATATTCTTATTCCACCTTCTATCCCGCACAAAATAATACATAGATTTCCGCATAACTTATACAAGTATTATTAATGCGGATTTCAATAAAACAAACCAAACATGGTATTAAATTATGTGGGAATTATTTTATCATACAAAACAAACCAAACATGGTATTGTTTATGGTAGTACTATATAATACTACTAGTAACCATAAAAAAATGTGTTGGGATGAATGAGATTCTTCCACCGTAACTAAAGGCTTGTGATTCGAATTTTTAGAAAGAAGTAACCTCTTCGTAGGAACACTTTACCCTTATATTAACATGAATTCAAATTGATCAGACTAGTTTGGCAAAACAAAAAAAAAGGATTTTTACACTTTATACCCATGAAATTTAAAGTATTTACAAGTCATACTCATTAGAAATTACACTACCCATAAAACTAAAAGTATTTACCAAACCTACCCATTATTATTGTATACCTTTGTTATGCCTTATAGGTGTGTACCTTTAAGGTACACTGCATAAATTATGGTATAAAAGTCTGGAGGGTCATTTATTACTGTATACCTTTGTTATACCTTATATGTGTATACCTTTATGGTATACTGCATAAACTATGGTATACAAGTCTGAATGGGTAGAGTGGGTAAATAATTTAGTGGGTAGGTCAGGTAATATTTGAAAGCAGTGGATAGTGGTTGTAACTATTTTAGGTCTTGTGAGTATTTTTGTAACTGTCCCAAAAAAAAAAAAAAAGTAAAAGAGGCCATACAAAGGTGGTCCTAGAAATTAATAAAAAGATAGCCAAGCCAACATCAAATTTACTTAAGATCCATCTGGCAATCTCATTTGTTTGCCTTATGGCTAGGGAAGAAACACTGTACTCACCTAAAAGATGTATCAAAAGCAACGCATTACCTCTCCTTGGCATTCTAGTTTACCTTGATATTTTGGCACTCTAATTCGAGAAAGATATTGTTTTGTAATTTAACAAGAAAATACAGTAGAAAATATTTTGGTGAAAGATCATTATCAAGAGATTCTAAACCCTACTTGTCTTCTTAAAGCTGATAACACTCCCAACTTCAAATCCATTAGAAAACCAAAAAGCATAAACAACTTTCTTACATTCAAATACTATAAAGTAATAGTACCCGTTTTGATAAACTCAAGAAAAGGGTCAAATACCCATAAATTTAGCTTCAACACTGTCTGTGACAGTTATTTTACATCGTCAAATTAAGTTACCTAAAATAACATGTAAACTCTTCCTAACAAGTCTAAAATACATGGTAACTTGGAAGAATAAGGTTAAAAACGTGCTATATCATATTAAAATAATGTAAAAGATCTCTACACTGTAAAACAATATACCATATTCATATGGAGTAATTCATTCAGATTTCAGACTATCATATCCCAAAACTCTTCATGCTATTGTCATTCTAACAGATCAAATATCAAAAGAATAAAGTCTCTCTACCTTCTATAATTTTTTATTTTTCTTTCATGAGAGCTTAAGTGTAAATTCAGAGAAGTGTACAAGATTGTTAAAAAGAGAAACATAAACTTCTAAAATATTGGGTTAAGAAGAAATTAAACACGTTTCAATTATGTGTTTCTACAGGCATAAAGCATCAATGAGAATTCATCTTTATCTGAATTTTTGTGCATCAATTTGTCTCTATCTTTATCTTCTAACCACAATCTACTTTCCAATCCACTTGTTCTAAACATGAAAACAGCATAACCTGAAGAAGCTGGATTAAAGAACCAATCATGAACATCCCACATTATATCTACCCACAAACCATCCAAACAAATACTCTGATATCCTCTGAAATTCCATTGTAGCTTCTTTTCTCTAATGACCATCTTATTATCAATAGAAACTGAAAGAACTGGATGGTGGTTATTACTTTTCCCTTCATTTTCACCACTACAATGTATCAAAATATCATGTACTTTACCATTATCACAAAACTTTGCCTTTGTTGAATAAAGGGTGCTACCAGAAAAATGTTCTTGTCTTGAAATTAATCTGAATTTGGCCATGGAATTCCCATTCTTGATTTTTTTCAATGTAGCTTCTTCAGCCATATCTCCAAGAACTAAACAAATTTCTGAATCAATTGTGACAACAACATAGTACCTGTTAATTGGTTCAGGACTTGACATGTTGTACCTAGCTTCACATAAATCCCAGAAAATTTCAACATATGAATGATCAAATTCCAATACTCTGCTCCCCTTTTTCTTCCTAAAAAGACGCGAATTTGTGTTGAGTTTGAATGAATTTTCAGGATCATCACCAAATTGTATGGTTAAACCTTGTGTCACATTTGTTTTGGACCATGACACTGTAATTAAAACATGTTTTTGATTGGACAAAATGACTTTGTACAAACAAATGACTTTGTTTTGTGTTGAAGGGATTATAGTTGAAGGGAAACAAGAAGTGTTTGAATAACTAGAACAAGAAGTAGTTTCAGATACTACTTGTACTGCATATTCACTAAAACAAGAACCAAAGTGATCCCTCATTCTTGAAAAACAAAAATGAAGAGAGATTCTTGGAATTATGCTAAGTGGAAAATATTTAGAGGAAGATGAAGTATAAATTAAAAATTCTCAAAACTGACAAGCCCACGTAAAGGGTATTAAATATGATTGCTTTTGCACTATTTCTCTCTCACCTTAAATTTTGCAACTTATAAGAAAGGAGCAAGTGAAAGAATGGAACAATGCTAAGACAAAATATATATAAAATAAAAACTTTCCATAGTTCTCTTTCTTTATTCCTTCTTTGCCAGTTCATCTGAGATACTATTATCAATTAAAATAGGAAATAAATGTATAATTAGTGACTAATTTATTTTGTTAGGCGATTTAATAGGAGCAACTATATTTAAAACATGGCTAATGAAGTTTGACCAAGTGGAATTAAATGGTAATGTGGTAGAAATTGTATACCAGTGATGTAGTTACTATTTTATTCAGTTTCTTGTAGACTAGGGATTGATGATTGACTAAGACATTTATTAATCAAATTCATAGACAATAAATTTTCAGTTTTAAGAATTTAACTGTGCGCGAATGTAGTGTATGTAGATGATTAGAGCATATTTAATTTACATATATGAAACAACTGTTTAGGTTTTAGTTGCTTTCAGTTTCATCTTTCGGCAAAATTATAGGGATGGAAGGTACTTGGCAATATGGAGTATAATGTTTTACACTATCATATGATGTCATTACATATAACTTAGGACCATCCAAAACAGTAAGAAAAGCTATAACATTCAATACTAAATCAATTATTTCTTGATTAGGATTAGTGGGAAAGATTCAATGGTAAAAGGCAATTCAAATGAAGGAATTCAAAGATCAAGCAATCTAGAATGTGACTGAGATTTTCAAAGGGGTGGGAGAACTATTTGTTGCTTTTTCTTAGGGGGTTTTCTATTTTTATCTCCTAGTGGAAAAGAAGGTAAATGGGTGGACAAGAGAAAATTACGACAGTGGAGCTTGGCCCTACGAATTAAAACCAGACTGTACACCCACTAACTCCAAACCCTAAAACAGAAACGAATAAAAGGTTGAATATTTTTCTTTTTCGTTATCACATTTATCTTTCATATTTCTGCATATATTAGTAAAACCGATCTTTTTTCAACTTTTTCTTTCTATTTTATGTTAATGCTGAGCATTTACTGTAATAAGTTGTCCTGTTATGTTGGTATGCATAAATTTATAGCATAGTTGCAGGTGGAAGAAGTAACATTAAATTCAATTGTAACCCCATGAATCTATTAAATTTTAGATCAATAGAGTCCTTTCATATCACTTCGCCTGAGCCACCGAAGTCAAACAAAGCAAAGGCCAAAAGAAAAAAAAATAAGAAAAGTAGTTATTTTCTTAAAAACCTCAGAACAGCAAGATTTGAGAAAGAAGTTCGTTAAAGAATATTGGCACAAGAAAAATAAAATAAAGTGAAAGTGATTGTGGGAGGGATATGATACAGTCTAAAAGCTGCATAGTTAGGTTAAAGAAGCTAACTTGGCAATGACAAAAAGTGCACAAAGTTGAAAAGAAAGAATCAAAAGGTAAAGGGAAATAAAAGGCCTAAGTCATGTTGCAAACCATGATTAGACTTTTAAGCATATAATTACACTAAGATAACTTTCTTCACGTTTGTCATGATAGAAATCAAGAAATAACTTCTAGCATATCCGATATTATATTGAATCAAATAATTTAATCTTAACAATTATAAATTAAAGTAAAAACATAATCATGAGTTGATTGCCTTTATGGTCACTCAACTTTGGGTAATTGGCCACCATGGTCACTTATCTTTGCTTTGTCTTTCTATGGTCACTCAACTTTATCCAAGTAGCTCCTATGGTCATCCAACACAGAAATCCTAACGTCCGTTAAAACGTTGCTGACGTGGCAACTACAAAAATATTTTGGCAAGTTACATAAATAGAAAAAAATTAAATTATTTAAGACCAACCCAATTAAAATTAAACCCCACCCAAGAGTTCTTGCTTGAGGTGCTCATTTTTTTCAAAAAAATGACTCATTTTTCTTTAAATCTATCAAGAAAGCCTTTTGGTAACACATTTTCAACGTTAATTTCTTCACCTAATGAAAATATGAGCACCCAAATAAATTTGTGTCTGGCTTTAACGAATTAGCGGCTTTTGATGCTTTCTATAAGCTGAAATTTTTATTGAAGTGGCATAAATTTTTTATTTATTATATACACTACTAGAAATTAATTGATTTGCGTCACAGTTTGGAGACAGAATTCCCTCTCTAAAAGGTGTTTGGAGACGGAATTCCGTCTCTGCGTGTCTTTCGCTTTTAAGCGCGTCGTTTGACAACAATCCCGTCTCCAAATGCAAAAGTAGCTGACACACTGACACCACTAACTTTTGCATTTGAAGAGGGAATTCCCTCTCCAAGCATTAAATTAATTTAATTATGCAGCTTACAAATTAACTCAATTTCTGCAAATTGGAAACAAGATTAGAGGCAGCAAAAGCAGCAGAGCCACCAACAACAGAAAGCAAAGCAACCAAAGCCTGCACACCAATTTGCCAAGGGTAATCTTTAGGAACAAGGTACACACAAGCAGGACCAAGAACCAACAATCCCAAGCTCAAGCTAAAGAGTGATGAAGGGGTTCCAGGATCAGTAGCTGCAGAAAAAATTCCAATTTCTTCAGCTTTAGAAAGAAGACCAAGTCTCTCAATTGTTGACAATGAAAGTCCAGATTTCTCAATTGTTGACAATGAAAGTCTCTCAATTGTTGACAATAACTTTACTACCGGTGTTGACTACAATATCTGAATATTCACATTCTATACCAACTATTGATTTTTTCCTACTCGCCTCCTCTTAACCTTGGCTGCAAGAGTAGAAATAAAAAAAAAAAACAGTTAAATTCCAATGCAAAAGAGAACTTTTGCACAAAATTAGAAAGAAGAAAATGAAAAGAGAGTGGACATACCCATGATTTTTGTTAAATGGAAGGACGAGAAGAATTGAGTGAATTGTTGAAGGGTTTTGGAGAAAATGGGGTGGAGGATTTTGGAAATTTTGAATATTTTGGAGCCCGCTTTAATTGAGAATTATTTAGAGTTGGAGACGGAATTCCGTCTCCAACCAAAAAGCAGAAAAGGTGTCAGTTGATTGGAGAGGGAATTCCGTCTCCAATCACTGACACCTTTTTTGCTTTTTGGTTGGAGACGGAATTCCGTCTCCAACTCTAAACAATTTAATTAATTTTATACTCAATACACTGATTGGAGACGGAATTCCCTCTCTAACTGATTGGAGTGGGAATTCCGTCTCCAACCATTCTGTAGCTTTTTACTCTTTTTCTAGTAGTGATAGTATTTCACAGTTTGTTTAAGTAATACTGTTTTTGTTTAGCAAAACTGGTTCAAGAGATTTTGCATTCTCATATATTTTTCTTAAGGACTATGCGGCAAAGCAACTCCAACTCGCTGCCAAGATGAACAACTTCTTGTGACCAAATTTTGCTTTCAATGGGGTTTGCAATATCTCATGATATTATATTAATCAATATTTGTAATGAAATTGAAGGGAAGTATGTGGATTATCTCTCAACTCTAAGCAAAAAAAGGTCACACCTGTAGGTCCACTTATTCATGAAATGAAAACAACAATAGAGAATGAGGAAAGCTTCAGGATTATTCGATGGCTAGTTAAGAAGAATGAGTCTTCGTATGTTTATGTTTCATTTGTAAGTGAATGAGCTAAGTGAGGCGAACTTTATTTGGGTGCTCAAATTTTCATTAAGTGAAATTAACGTTGAAAATGTGTTACCATAAGGCTTTCTTGATAGATTTAAAAAAAATGAGTCATTTTTTGGAAAAATTGGCACCTCAAGCAAGAACTCTTGGGTGAGGTTTAATTTTAATTGGGTTGGTTTTAAATAATTTAATTTTTTTCTATTTATGTAATTTGCCAAAATATTTTTATAGTTGCCACGTCAGCAAAATTTTAACGGACCTTAGGATTTCTGTGTTGGATGACCATAGGAGCTACTTGGGCAAAGTTGAGTGACCATAGAAAGACAAAGCAAAGATAAGTGACAATGGTGGCCAATTACCCAAAGTTGAGTGACCATAGAAAGACAAAGCAAAGATAAGTGACCACGGTGGCCAATTACCCAAAGTTGAGTGACTATAGATGCAATCAACTCCATAATCATGATAAAATGTTGAATATATGCCTTCTGCTTCTTTTTCCTTTTTCCTTTTCCTTCCCTCTTCTTTCTGGGTCCAAAGTCTTTTGTCAAGTCTGAATTAAATGGACCTAATGTTTCACTATAAAACAACGACAAACATATAAATGAATAGAATAATACGATATTAAAACATAAAATGGTATAATGAGTATATAATATAAGTTGGGGGCCATTTATATTTAGTTGGGGGCACACACAAAGATAGGGTATCCATTAGCTAGGAGGGACATGGACCTCAAGATTGTCTTTTCAGGTATGTCCTCCCACCATGAACAACAACGAATAATGCACTCCAAAAATTAGTACTAAAGAATAATGTACTCAAATATTGGTTTGAAATGGGAAGAGAATCAAATCAATCGAAAGGATTTATTTTATTTTTTGTAGTTGATTCACTAGACATAGGGTCCACGAATTTATGCCTGTCCATTGTATCAACTAGCCTTTGGATCTGCCCAACAACACCATGATTTCAGTTAGAGCAGTTGGAGTCCTATATTATTCCTCACTAACTAATGTTTAAAGAACTCATGATGCGTTACGAGCTCGTTTGTCCATACAAAAGGGTTCACTTTTTTTTTTTTTAAAAAAACTTACTTGTCGATGAAATTTTTTTATATCAATTTTTGAAAAATCAAAAAGTAATTTTGACTATATATAAAAAACTTGTTTGTCCATGATTTTTTTTAAGCGAAGGTTACTAAACAAAATGCTTAGTGACTAATCTTTATTAATAATAAAAATCTCAATAAAGAAAAGTACAAGTAATTAAGAGGGGCTAGGCCTTACCTTACAATTCTAAATGAGGCACCGCCTCAACTAACTAAAAGCTATGTAAAAAATAAGAGCTGAAAATAATTATAAGTAAAAGAATCAACATAGAGCTTATAATGTACTCTATGATGATATTACATAAATGCATGCTAAAATAATGAAGAAATATACAACTAGTGAAAAATTTGTATCTAAGCACCCCATTCTCTATGCATATGACCTGAATGACTGCTTGTAGCCCGCATAATCTTTGCACGTTATCTTGCTCTTCTTGAACCAACAACTTTCTCTCCCAATTATTTAAACAATGCATAAGATAAGATATGTTTTGCAGTCATTGGAGGGTTAGTTTTACCTGTGGCAATTGTGTCATCACTTTTTGTTCTTTGGTGAGTTTTTTACCTGGATTTCTTTGGTGAGATGTCTGCTTTTCTAATTGCTCTCTCTATAGCATCATCCATAATAGATTGCTCATCTTCCTTTAGGTCATCCCCAATGTCATACTCGTTACTTTGTTCAGCATTTATTTGGTGTGGAACCAACGGATTTAGTTCAAACTGCTTGACAACCATATTTCCAAACCATGCTCCCCTACCCCTCTCTTTGTTAGCATTCAAAGTGCTAATAGGGATCAAATGAGGAGAGTTAGTGACTATAGTCGATGAAGGAACAAATTTCGAGGCAGTAGCTCTCAAACTACTACGCGGGGAAAAATCTTGTTCATCCTCATCCACTATATCCACCCATTTTCGAGCACTTGTTGCTCCTTCACAACATTTGTTTCATTAGAAGAATCGGCATTATTAGTGTTCACCAAAGCAACCTCCCTAAGTGCACAAAGTCTCATCACACTTAGTCGTAGAGTCACTGAAGTCACTAGACGACTGCCTCCCTTGAACATCACTAAGATCTTCTTCAATATTAACCATAGCATTTTAGTCCGCATAAATACCACGGCATTTTTCATCCCTAAAAAATTCAGTAACAAGCCTCTTTTAGAGACGTTGCACTTAGTTACCAGTTGCGACGTTGGTGTCAACATAGTCTCGCAATCAGGAACATGTGTCAACTCCCTTTTGTCGAAGCTCACACTCTACGTAGGTATAGTATCAGCCGACTTATTTTTAGTGCAACCTAGCTTGGTACCTCTATGTGTAGCAACATCTACCATCAAGTTCTTGGTACCGTTACCCTCATCTCGAGCTTGTAACAAAGCAATATGTTGTGCAGCTTCGTCAGCATATTTATCTAACTCATCCATTAACACGTTAATGCCATTCTTTAATTGCATTAAATTGTCTTTTGCATGATTTACTACATCCTTTTTCTGTGAGACGAGCTTCCCAGTTTGATCAATACAATTATGTGCGGTCGTGGCTGGTTCAAGTTGATTTTTCCCACCTTTTTTATTGGTGTCGTCTACCAAGCAGCTTCCTGTGTAGTTACAGCACCCATCACAGCTGAAGTACGCTGCTCCAGTCCCCTTATAAGTTCAGTTATAGCAGACAAATTGTCGCCCATCGTGACAGGCTGTTCTAAACTCTCGCCTTGTCCTGCTGCACTTCTCGACGTCCCTGCGTGCTCATGATGCTTGTTTTGGTGCTGTATATCTTGAATAACTAGTGCACTTGATTCCTTTTGCATTGCTTTTCTATTTTGAATACGATTGTTAATAATTTCTCGAGCATCACCTTGGTATTTTGCAGCATTCGTCCCAACAAGCCTCTCATCCACAGCTTCATCTTGAAGTTCATCGCTACTTGCTCTTATAATTTTTTGATATGATTTTTCTTCATGACCTTGGTGTTTGCAATATGTACAATATAAAGGAAGATTATCGTAGACCACTTCTTGAAATATTCCACAGCCTTACCAGTTTTGTAATCAACAATAACTAACCTAACACGGTTAGGAAGTTTTTCCAAGACATCAAGTTCCACCTTAATCCTAGCAGTGCTAGGTCTTGACTGTTCTTGGGTAGCCTTGTCAACTGTTATAGGCTTCCCAATAGTAGCGACAATCGATAGAAGAGCTATTCTTGCAAACATATCAGGTGAAAGATTAGGTACTGAATCTAAACCAAAGCCGTAGACTTTTCTTCTTTAGGATTAAACCACGGCGTCCATGGAAATACTCTATATGCATAGTGTATCCCATTACACAATAAGTAATTTCCTTCTTCTCTCTTAAATTCTTGAACCTCATTGCATGTAAATTTGAGTGTAGGATTCCCATGAACAATTTCATAAGGTTTGGCAATTAAAGCTGCATTAGAATTAGATTTTGTAGTTGTTTGAAATAAGTGAGTATATTTTGGAGAAGAGAGAAGTGAAAGTGGCCCATACGATGGCTGAGCCACGGCTGAAACAGCCATGGGGCTGCTGTCACCTTCAAATCTCCATGAAATTGCCCTCCTAGAGAGAAAAGAGGCGCTAGGTTTTTTTCTCTTTTGCTTATCCATGAAAAGTTGTCAATTTCTGGAAATTTTTTTAAACATTTAATTTTTAAATAATTAAAAAGTGATTTTTGACCATTTTTAAAGTTTTTTCAAGAAAAATATAATTTTCTCTACTCACATGAATCAATTTTTTTTTTTTTGTTTTTTAAGTAAATTCATGTCTAACCACACTTCCAAATACAATTTTTCAACTCTAACTTCAAAAATTCTTTTTCAAAAGTTTCTTTTTTTGGGATATGCGTAATCTCTATTTTGACCTAACACGTACACCTGTAGATATGTTTAATGGGTTACAACACATATATCTAGAATAAAATCGCACTTATCATGCGAACTTGTATTTTGTCTTATATATGTTCACCTTACTTTCTTCCTACTTTTTTTTTTATATAGGATAGGATTTCTCTAAGGTGTTATATGTATCCCTTCTATATAGAAGTTTGCTATCCTAAAAATCTTGTTAGTTTTTCTCCTTGATGCACCTTCATTGGCCCGTCCTGTGTCATGAACGTCACATAGAACATGAGCAAGGTTTTGCTTGTTTACCCAAGTAACATGACATTTCATTGTAATGCAATTAAATAAGTATTTGAAAATTTTAAGCCTTCACCAGTGACTACTAAAGTGTTCGAGTGTGTTTGAATGTAGACATTTGCAATAAAAAAGTTAAAATTTGGATCGAAAGATTAGGACGAATTTTTTTCAAAGTCTATGGTGGGATTAGGGAAGAAGACCAATCTTTGGAAGACCATAAAGTTTTCAAAAGCAAGAATTTCAAGAAAACGGTCATAGTAGTTTAGCTGAAAGCAAAAGAACTTATCTTATTGCTCGAGTAATCCGTCTCTGAGATCTCCATCAATATGTTAGTTAAAGTCGCAAACTAAAGTGCCCATTTTTTGTTTGGAAGCTAATAGAGTTTCCCATTGTCGCCGTGAGGAACTCCAAGTAAGAAAAGCTGGAAGTTCCCTTCAAATCTGATGAAGGATAAACTCCTAAGCTTTTGTCTTATTATCCTTTATAGCTAAGAAGGAGTAAACTTTAACTCATTTTTAACCATTTAAGTAAGAAAACTATTCTACTGCGCTTTTTGACGGGTTAAAATGAGTTCATTTTTGTACGTGTTTATAATACTAGTTTCTGAACACATGCTTTGCATGTGTATCCCATGTTATTCGGTGCAAATTTTTTGAACGATATAAATAATATTGAAATATATTTGTAATGGGTAATACGAATGTTAAAAAGGAAGAGATATACATGTTTAAATTGACATAGGGAAGTCATTCGACCAATTTAATTGCATCGATATTACTTTTTCTACATACAAAACAAAGGGAATAAAGTTCAAGTTCAAATAAGAGAAGGTGAAAACAAGAGTGACTATTTAACTCCAAAGCTACGTAAGAACTTGAAAGTTAAGAGTCTTAAGATTGTTATAGCAATCATAATCCCTCCACAACTTTCATTAAGATCAAACATACTAAAGTCAAAAATTTTCACCAGCAAGAACATTACTGTTTGGTATCCAACTTACAAAAAAGTTCACTCTTAAGTATGCACAAAAACATCAAACTGATCTCGTTAAAGTACCTTCCACCAAATCAAGACATTGAAAGAAATAGAGGCATCATAGATTAAATGTTTGAACCAGCTCTCTATGCGTAATTGAGGAAAACCAATTAGGAAATAAAAAGGAAGAGGCAAAAAATGAACGATTCAACATGGATTTCTTACCTCTTGATTGGTTCAGCAAATATGAATACTATTTTTATACGACTCCATGATTCTTGCTGGAAATATGAACCGTATAATTTATCTCCATTTACATGGCAGCTGAGAACAAAATATTGTCCAAGAAAATTGATAAAAAGAATTTCATCGACTTGTTCTTCCTGCGGAACAGTGGCTCACAGAGTTGTGAATAATCAATTTAATCAAAAAGATAATATAAATATTTGCAGGCACAATTTAGCTTTAGCTTAGTAGTAAGAAATGTTTCTAACATATCATTTGATATGCACCTGTGCAAAACATTATGCGATTGTCGTGCACTGGTTGAAGGTTTTTCCTAGAGGACCTAATAGTGATTTTCATAGGATATACAACTTTGCTAGCTACATATTAAAAAAGCAAAAACAACCTTTCAGTAGCTCCACGATTAATTGTTTGTAGGAATTCAAAAAGATTTCTCAAGTGGAAACATTATAATGAAGGGTGAAACCGTTAGATGAATCTGATTAGCAATACAAAAAGTTTTTGTACGGGCTACCATTTAATTAATATTTTATTTTATGTTGCAACTAATTTTTTAACAGGGGTGTTTTAGTAAAGTAGATAATTAATGGGGTAATTTTAGTAATATGACTTTACATTAGGAGATTCTCACTTTTATAATAATATGATGATTAATATATGTTTTATACAAGTTTAGACAGTTGTGTAAACATGTATGAATGTATAAATCAGTATAAGTGTGTATATAAATTTAATAAATATGTATAAATTTGCAGATTTATGTATTATTATGGATGTTTGTATAACCTTTATGTTTTTTGTGTATTTTCTTGTATTTCTCTCCTTGTATACGCATTTATCTGTGTATATTCATATATAATTTATTTTTATGGTAGATTTGTGTGTATAAATAACTTGTCAAATGCATGATATAAACAAAATCGACAAAAAATAACTTTGGTGAAACAAAAAAAGTGACTCCAGCGATGAAACAAAATTCGGTGAAAATCCGGTGATTTTAATTTTCCGGCCAATGGCCACCATCGCCCGGCGGCAGGAGGGTGGCTATTGGTGGATCAATGGCGGCGGAGGAGAGGAAGTGACAACTAGGGTTCTTTTACTTTGAAGGAAAGATCATATTTTAAACACAGGCAGTGTTCAATGCCAATCAACTAAAAAAATTGTACTTCCTTTGTCCCTACTTAAGAATCTGTCTAAATATATACAGACCAAAATCAAAGAATTTCACTACGTAGCCTCACAAACGCTTGACGCTGTTTTTTTGTCCCCACTTAAGAATGTGTTACCAGAATGATCTCCATTTCATCCGAAGGCCACACTTATTATAAACGACAAGAACTGCCTATTCGGAATATCTTAAAGGGCAAGTGAGATTGAAGGGGTAAGTGCTACCCTTGCAACACTTCAAGTTGTCTCAGAGACTGTGGGAATAGATTAAAGGGCAAGTATTGCCTATGCAATAGGGAGTCAAAGTCAAGTGCTGCCAAGTGTTGCCTAAGAGGCAGCACTTACGAGAAAGGGAGGGCGAGATGCGAGCGTCATTATAAGATTTCGTAGGGATATTTCTGTCAGAAATTTATTCATTAAAGTAAGCGAAGGTCATTCTTGCAAAACTACTGTTAGCATGGTCAAAAAGGCAAACCACTGCCTATGGTGTCATAGTTTTGAAATTCTCAATATATACTTTGAGTTTTTAAAAGGGAGATTTACAAAAATACACATACATCCTATTTTATTTACGTGGCTCTACCCATTATATTTATACCATAACTTATTTACACTCTATACCCATTAGCTAATTACCTTCTTATTTTGAAGCATAGAACAAGGAACTCAAGTTCCTCTCTCTCCTCATATCTTGTATTATTTTTTTTCTTTTTTTTGGTCATTCTTTTACTACTCTTTTTTTCTTCTCCGTTTTCACTATTCTTGTTTTTTTTTTCTTTTCCGTTTTTTATTCTTTTTTCTTTCTACTTTCTTTCTTTTTTCTTTCTCCTATTTCTAGCACTATTCATGGCTCCCTATGTTTTTATTTTTTAATTTATTTTCTCCGTAATCTTATTATAATCATTTTTTTCTTTCACCAAAAAGGAATACTTTTTTCACAAAGACAAAAACTGAAATATTTTATTTGCTCGATAGTATTTTACACTTTTATCCAAACATAACAAAGGTATACCGAAAGAGTATACAACATACCAAAAAGGTATATTTTGTTCAAAATAACAATAACTGAAATATTCATTTGCTCGATAGCATATCACACTTTGATCCAAATACAAAAGGATATACCTAAAGAGAATACAATATATAAAAAAAGTATACTTCTTTAAAAATAATAAAACTTAAAATATATATGTCTTCTAAAATATTTTACACTTCGAGTCGAACAAAAAGGTTATACCAGAAGAGTATATAGTATACTAAAAGGGTATACTTTGTTCAAAACAACAAAAACTAAAATATTTATTCGCTCGGTAGCATCGCATACTTGGATCCAAACACAAAAGGGTATACCAGAAAATTATACAGTATACCAAAATGGTATACTTTGTTCAAAACAATAAAAATCGAAATATTTATTCGCTCGATAACATCACACACTTGGATCCAAACACAAAAGGGTATACCAAAAGAGTATATAGTATACCAGAAGGGTATATTATGTTCAAAACAAATAAAAATTGAAATATTTATTCGCTCAGTAGCATCGCGCACTTGGATCCAAACACAAAAGGTTATACCAAAAGAGTATACAGTATACCAAAAGGGTATACTTTGTTTAAAAAAAACAAATACTAAAATAGAGGTTATACCCGAAGAGTATACAGTATACCAAAATGGTATACTTTGTTCAAAAACTAAATTATTTATTCGCTCGGTAGCATCGCACACTTGGATCCAAACAGAAAAGGGTATAACAGAAGAGTATACAGTATACCAAAAGTTGTACTAACTTTACCTATGCTGGTGCTAATTGATCATCTTTATCTTTTTTTCCCCTCACTTTTAAATTTTTGACATGAACTATTTTTTTTTTGAGCTATTGAACTATACTAACTTTAACTCAAGAAATGAGTACCGTTTAACAACTTATTCAAAGTACTCATATAAAATTATATCTAGTCTAAACACTAAAATTAAAAAAATGAGGAACTTTTCCCAAATCTTATAACTCAAGTCGTGTTCGGCGATGCGATACTATTATTCATAAATTCGCCTAAAAGATTTCATTCAACTTTCTCAAATCTTCACCAACTGAACTCAGATTATTACCGCAACTTTTACACCACAATCCCAGCGAAGTGCAAATTGGATCAAACAAACACCAAATCAAAGAAACCCATTTGTGATATGCACTATTTTTCTTAAAATCTCAACAATGGCGCTTTAAAATTTATTCACCAAATATTAAACCGCACACTCTTATCCAAACACAAAAAGGTATACCAAAAGAGTATACAATATATAACTAAAAAGTATACTTCATCAAAAAATAATAAAAATTGAAATATCTATGTATTATGTAACATATCGCGCTTCGATCCGACATAACAAGGTATAGGTATACTTTGTTCAAAATAACAAAAATTAAATATTTATTTGCTCGATAACATCACACAGTTTGATCCAAACACAAAAGGGTATACAAAAAAGAGTATACGTTATACAAAAAATGTATACTTTGTTTAAAACAATAAAAATCAAAACCTCCATTTGTTTGATAACGTCTCATGCTTTGATCTAAACATAAAAAGGCATACCAAAAAGTGTACGACATACCAAAAAGGTATATTTTGTTTAAATAATAAAAATTGAATTGTCCACATGTTCGATAGGAACTCACATATCAATCCAAACACAAAAAGATAATCCTAAAGAGTGCGGTATATACAAAAAATTATATTGTGTTTAAAACAACAAAAATCAAAATACTCATTTGTTCGATAGCATCCACACTTCAATCAGAAAATAAAAGGGTACATTAAAGTAGGGCGGAGGGATATGATGTGACGGTTAGGATTTTCCCTTTCTACTTGTTTGTAACAACTTGTATATAAAACATAATACTATGTTTTATAATATGAACAATATTACTATTGTTTTATAATTACGGTTTCAAAATTGTATATAGATGTGGTTAAATTTTATTTAATATGTACAAATAGCTTATAGTTGCATCTTTAAGAAACCTTGATTATTATTAGCATATATTTTTATATGCATGGGTCTCAATGTGTTATAGAATTTGGCAAATGTCTCCCATTTAAATATTAGATTTTTTTAAAGGAATTACTTAGCCACGGTTAAACTATAATTAATATAAAAGTAGTAAAATATAAAAATTAAATTAATCACGAGACTTACGTGGCAAATATTAGTTGGGTCTTGAAATCTACATGTCGTTAGCCACGGCCCATTAGCTACGGTCGTTCCGTGGCTAAAGCAGTCATTAGCTACGGTGAGCCGTGGCTAAATTCACTTATTAGCCACGTTTGTTTAGCTACAGTTGACCGTGCATGGAGTGTAATGAAGTTTAAAATAGGTAAAAATATATAATATTTTATAAAATGTGGGCATATAGTGTAAAAATCCCTTTGTAAAAATTTGGCCCCGTAGCCTATTTACACCGCGCTAAATGAAAACTAGCCAGGAGTGTAAAATTCTTTGAAGACTAGCCAGTTCCGAAAAAATTCCAGTATTTTATACAGGGATTTGTTAACAAAATTTCAAAATCTCAGTATGTTATACTGGGATCACTTAAATATGAATTCCAGTATAAAATACTGAGATTTTGAACATGTTAGTTTAAAGTCCAGTATAAAATAATGGGACTTTAAACATGAAACTCTGATTTTTTCCTGAAACTTTGAACAAAACTCCAGATTTTTTTACTAGAGTTTTGTTTAAAGTCTCAGATGTTTGTACTGTGGCTAGTCTGGGTATTGTCTAACGCTAAAAGGCTATGGGGGGGGGGGGGGAGGATAATTTGGCTATTTCTCAATAAATTACTATAAAATAGTGGATGAAACTCACTTAGGGTGTCCGAAAAGGTTCATTTGCAAAAATATGATACGGGAAGCAATGGTTTGCCTTTTTGCCCTCGCTAAGAGATGGTTTGCAAAAATGCCCTCATTAGTTTAATGAAATTTTTTTCGGACCAAAATACCCCTACAGATCAGTAAAAAGACGCGTCCCAGTCCCTCCCCTTCCTTTTCTCCATTCACGCTATCAAGAAAATCAGAAAACCCAATTTCTTTTACAGATTTCTTTGTTCAAGAGAAGATTCAACATAAGATTTCTTCAAGTTGTAAGGATAAAGTTCTCTGCAACTATTGCCAAGAGTTTAAGTTATGCTGCAAAGACTGAAAAATCTCTAAAGTATTAGCAATAGCCAAGACTTTAATCTCTACTGCAATGGGAGCAACTTGTACAAATAGTCTCTGCAAGTATTGGCAATTGCCAAGACTTTTACCTATATTGCAATGCAAAACTTGCAGAGAAAAGTCTCTGTAACTCTTAGCAATAGCCAAGACTTTAAGTTCTGGCAAGGGGGACCTTACATTAAAAATCTCTAAGAGTATTGGCAATTGCCAAGACTTCTACCTCTACTGCAGTGAACAAGTTGGAGACAAAATCTGTCACGATCCATAATCCTGGATAGTCATGAGGGCACCCGAACCAACCCCATCGGGCGAACCCACTCTCTATATTAACGTTTAATCTCAAAAATATTAAATAAAGAATATAATAAAATTCAAACTGTTATTTTTATTACTGAAATACGCACAATATCCCTCAACACAAATGAATGGTCTAGTCCTCTACCATAAGCCATGAACATCTATAAGATAAGTACTGAATAAAATATCCCGAATGTCTGAAACAATAAATGACAGGAATGAAAATAATGGAAAGGTGCGCCACCACGGAATGAGGATGGTTGGCTCACCGCTGATCAATAGAAGAATCTTCAACTCTGGCCACGGGGCTCGCTGGTGCTCGGAACCGTATCTGCCCGAACAGATAATAAGAAAACAAACAAAAAAAAGAAAATAACGTAAGTCAAGAGGACTTAGTAGGTGGATAGACTAGTTCCTATGAAAGACAGGAAACTCGTCTAAACAATAAATTAACAGAATAGAGGAGGGAGAAAAAGAAACATGTTATAATCCGCTATTTAAATAGTTCATCCAATCACACCATTCAACATCAATAAATATCATTCAAGAACCAACAATTAAACTCAATTAATAAACCAGCAGAATATGTGGGCTAACTCCGAAAAGATGTGATAGTGGACCAACACCGAGGCTATCCAATGTACCAACTCTAAAATAGATAGTGGACCAACTCCGAGGCTATCAAATGGACAAACTCCGAAATATTATCAATTGGACCAACTCCGACATATCAAGGTAATCATAAATTCTCATGTCAAACATGCACATAACTTGCAATACTTTAAACAACAACCAGAAGTAAACACAATCCAGGAAACAACACATATTCCAAGTGAATATTTAAACACAACGAAAAGGTGTAAACGGTTACACCTAGGGCAGTGCACATACAAAGAACGAATGTACAATATCCCGCGTGGACAAATTCTACCAAAGAAAAGGGATAGAACCACCTACCTCTATTCGTAGAAGCAAAACACTACTCAAAAATCTTCTTTTCTTGCTGAATCTCCTCCAAATATTTTTGCTCTAAGTAACAGAATGAAATGCATAAATAATTTAAGCTATTTATTTGAACTCCCAATCTCATAAAAATGTTAATAATTTGAATATATAGAGAGAATATGATAAAATTCTAGTTATGAAATAATACCCTCAGGAAATAATATTCTCCAACTTTATTACTCAATAAACTGAACCTAGAATCAAGAAGTAGGCTCTTACCATATGGTTCCATGTATTTTACTATTACGACGTATGAATTCACTTAGACAGGCCAATTGTCTTAACGCTCTTAGCCTCTTACAGAAAGATGCCGCTACCAACATCATATGACTAATGGTTATGGTTTAAACTCAACTCTTAAAGATTAATGAAACAATGGATAAAGATTTGGTTTGAAAGCGCCAAATTGAAGTTCTGATGGCACTCGTTCACAAGGTTAATTCCATTATCAATAACTCATATCAACAATCATTATCTCATCATTGTTGTCCCTAATCTATTCCCTCAATCATCACAAGACATGAAGCCAATAATATAACCATGACTACAATACTAATCCCTATTCAAAACCAAAGCAGTATACATCCTTCACTATTTTAGTATTTCCCCTATTAAGTAACACGATTAAAATAATAAAAATACCTGTTGTGATGGAGAAAAATCTTGACACCACTTTTCTAAAACCTCAGCCGAACCGTTGCTTTGCTTCTTAAAAAAAAAGTTTTCACTCTTAACCTAATTTTTTGTTTTGTAACTCTAGTGTAAGCCAATGGGTTATAGAACGTGCAACTCCTCTCCTCCACTATTATTTTTTTTTAATTTAAAAGAAAACCAACTAGTTTGGTTAATGTCTAATTGGTCCAACAATTTTCCTTATTATATCTTTAACCATTCTGCCAACTCATAATTTATAAAAATAATTTTTCTATAATAATAACTAAAATAAATGTACCGAAACTAACATAATAACTAGGAAAAATAATACTTGTAAATTATCGGGTCTTTACATTCTCCCCCACTTAAACTCTCGTTCATCCTCGAACGATACTTGAAGTCTACCAAGAGGACTATAACCAAACGACTCTCAAGAACACACTTAATGAATCTAGACCCAACGGAACCGCACAAGAGGCAGTAGACAAAAGACATAAGCAAATTTCGACTAACAAGCGTCATAACACATACCTGCTGTCTCAAACAAGTACGGATATTTCTCTCGCATACTCGCCTCAATCTCCCAAGTAGCTTCATCATGTGGACGGTTTCGCCACTGCACCTTTACTAGAGGAATTTCTTTTGATCTCAACTTGCGAATATCCCTTTCAACTATGGCTATCGGGACCTCCTCATATGCGAGGTTCTCATCTAACTGAATTGTATTCGCCTCAATAATGTGAGTAGGATCATGAACACATTTCCGAAGCATAGAAACATGAAAAACTGGATGAACCGGCATCGAATCGGGTAAGGCAAGCTTATAAGCAACATTACCAATACGCTGAATAATCTCAAACGGGCCAATGAAACGAGGACTCAATTTGCCTTTCTTCCCAAATCTCATCGCACCTCTCATCGGTGACACCTTTAAGTAAACCAAATCACCCTCCATAAACACCAAGTCCCGGGTCCTCCGATTTGCATATGATATCTGCCTACTCTGAGCAGTCCGTAAGCGATCCTGAATAATCCGTACCCTATCTAAAGTCTGCTGCACATAATCTGGACCTAAAGCAATCACCTCACCAGACTCAAACCATCCCACTGGAGAGCGACACCTATGCCCGTACAAAGCCTCAAATGGTGCCATCTGAATAGAAAACTGGTAGCTATTATTATAAGCGAATTCTGCTGGGGGTAAATGGTCATCCCAATGACCACCAAAGTCCAGCGCACAAGCTCTCAACATATCCTCTAGTATCTGTATAGTCCGCTCTGACTGACCATCCGTCTGTGGGTGAAATGCAGTACTAAGCTGAACCTTAGTCCCCAACTCTCGCTGAAATGACTGCCAAAACTGTGCTGTGAACTGAGAGCCTCTATCAGAAATAATAGAAAGTGGAGTACCATGCAATCGGATAATATGCTCAATAAAAATCTGAGCCAACTTCTTTGCTGAATATGTAGTCTTCACTGCAATAAAGTGAGCAAACTTGGTAAGTCTATCAACCACTACCCAAATCGAGTAATGCTGTCTCAAAGTCCTAGGCAAACCAACAACAAAGTCCATAGTGATCATCTCCCACTTCCACTCGGGAATAGGTAATGCCTGGGATAAACCTGCGGGTCTTCTATGCTCGTACTTGACCTGCTGACAGTTTGAGCATCGAGACACGTGCTCAACAACATCCTTCTTCATTCTCTTCCACGAGTATAACTCACGAAGGTCATGATACATCTTAGTGGTACCGGGATGAATGGAATATCGCGAGCTGTGTGCCTCATCCAATACCAACCGCCTCAAGTCATCAACATTAGGAACACACAGACGACCGTTGAGATGAAGGACACCATCATCACCAACTATAAACTCTGACGCTCCCCCACTTAGGGCCGTATCTCGCAACTCTAGCAAACAAGAATCCTCATACTGCCTCTCCTTGATCTGATTGGCAAGAGAAGACTGAGTCATCATACAAGCAAACACCCTATCAGGCGCTGGGCTGAATACTCTAACCCTCTAGTTAGTCAAAGACTGCAAATCAATCGCCAAGGGCCTCATATCAGCATCTAAATATGTAAGACTACCTATAGACTTCCAGCTCAATGCATCAGCTACAAAATTGGCATTTCCGGGGTGATAACGAATGGTAAGATCATAATCCTTGATAAACTCGAGCCATCTACGTTGCCTACCATTTAAATCCTTCTGATAAAATAGGTGTTGTAAGCTCTTGTGATCAGTGAAAATCTCACAAGGCTCACTATAAAAGATAGTGCCTCCAGAGTTTCAACGCAAACACAACCGCTGCCAACTCTAAGTCATGGGTAGAGTAGTTCTTCTCACTCACCTTAAGCTGCCTCGATGCATATGATATAACCCTACCATTTTGCATTAAGACAAACCCCAAACCGATACGAGAGGCATCACAATATACTACAAACCCACCTGAACCAGTAGGAAGAGTCAATACTGGAGCAGTAGTCAATAAGGATTTAAGCTTCTGAAAGATCGCCTCACACTCCTCTGACCATGGAAACTGCACAACTTTCTGAGTCAAATGGGTCAGCGGAGCTGCAATAGAAGAAAACCCCTGAACAAATCGCCGGTAGTACCCTGCCAAGCCAAGGAAACTACGTATCTCTGTCGGAGAAGTAGGTCGTGGCCAATTCTGAACTGCCTCAATTTTCTTCGGATCAACTTTAATGCCTTCACTAGACACAATGTGACCCAAGAATGCCACAGAATCTAACTAGAATTCACATTTAGAGAACTTGGCGTACAGCTTCTGATCCCGAAGTGTCTGCATAACATCTCTCAAGTGCCCCTCATGCTCCGCTCGGCTACGGGAATAAATCAAGATATCGTCAATAAAGACAATGACAAATAAGTCCAAGTAAGACCTGAACACTCAGTTCATCAAATCCATAAAAGCTGCCGGGGCATTTGTAAGCCCGAATGACATAACTAGAAACTCATAGTGACCATAACATGTCCGGAAGGCCGTCTTTGGGATATTACTCTCTCGAATCTTCAACTAATGATAACTAGATCTCAAGTCAATCTTAGAAAAGAATTTAGCTCCTTGCAGCTGATAAAACAAGTCATCAATACGAGGCAACAGATACTTGTTCTTTATCCTCACCTTGTTCAGCTGCCTATAGTCAATACACATCCGCATCGAGCCATCTTTCTTCTTAACAAATAATACTGGAGCTCCCCACGGTAAAATACTGGGTCTGATAAATCCCTTACTAAGTAAATCCGGCAACTGCTCCTTTAATTCTCTTAGCTCAACAGGAGCCATACGATAAGGAGGAATAGAGATAGGCTGCGTAACCGGAACAACATCTATACCAAATTCAATATCTCTATCAGGAGGAACACCAGGTAAATCCTCTAGAAACACATCAGCAAACTCACAGACAATAGGAATAGAACTCAATGTTGGTGTCCCGGATCAATGCTAGATAGGCTAAACACCCTTTGCCTAACATCTGTCTAGCCTTTATGAAAGAGATAACCTTGCCCGAAGGTGCAAGATAATAACCGTGCCACTCAACCGAGGGTGCACCTGGAATGGAAAGCCGGACTGTCTTGGCATGACAATCAAGAGTCGCGTAACAAGATGCCAACCAATCCATACCCATGATCACATCATAGTCTACCATGTCAAGAACTAATAAATCAACAACGGTTTTGCTGACCCTGGATAGAGACTACACAACCTGGATATACTCGATCTACCATAATAGACTCTCCAACCGGTGTCGAAACCCAAAAGGGATCATTAATAAGCATGTAATCAACATTGAAACCCGCAGCAAAATATGGCGATACATAGGATTAAGTGGAACCCGGATCAACAAGTGAATAAGCATCACGACCACATATAAAAATCATACCTGTGACCACAGCATTGGATGCCACCGCATCCTGCCTAGCTGGGAGAGCATAAATCTGATCCTTAGACTGAGCCTGAAGGTGAATACCACCTGAATATCCACCGTCTGATCGACCACTACCAGAATGACCACTGCTTGGGTGACCACTGCTAGAATAACCACGACCTGAATGACCACCACCAGAAGTACCACGACCTGAATTACCACCACTATAATGACCACCACTAGGATAACTGCCACCTCCGCGCCCATGACCTCTGCCTGGCTGTGGAGGACTCCTAGAAGCCAAAGAAGCTATAGAAATACCAGGAGCACGGGTCGATGCCTGCGATTGAGGAGCTGGGTGACTAATAGCCTGATGAAGTCTAGGACAATCCCTCTTGAAATGTCCAATCTCCTTACAATGATGACAATTAATACCAGGACGATATGGATGGGCCTGATAAGGCATATGGAAATGACCCTGCTGTAAACGAGGAGCATAATGAATTAGCCCCTGATGAGTCATAGATGCGACCTGAGATCCCTATAATGTAGAATAAACCTGCCTATCTGAGGATCTGCCGTATGAACCCTTGCCTCCAGATGAGGCTCCAGAATAATTACCTGAACCACGGGACTTCTTACTGTCCCGCTCTTCTCTATCCTGAATACGGTATCCCTCAATCCTCCTGGCTGTCTCGACTGCCTGATCAAACGAAATCCCAGAACCCACATCTCGTGCCATACGATCTTTCAAAGGAGGGGAAAGACCCTCAATGAACCTCTTCACCTGTTCTGCCGTGGTGGAAATCAATCTAGCCCCAAATCGAGATAACTCTGTGAAACGAATATAGTACTGAGTAACTGTAATGTCTCCCTGGCAAAGCTTCTCGAACTGTCTGCGCTTCTCATCTTTCAAGGTCATAGGCAAGAATACCTCATCGAACTTATGCACGAACTCTGTCCAAGTGAGCTTGGTAACCCAGCTTCCCTGCCTGCCATAAAAGATTTCCACCAAGCCTTAGCATGCCCTCTGAGCTGAAATGACGTATATTCCACTCCATGTTCCTGAAGAAAACCCAAGGTAGATAGCATCTCCTCACAACTCTCAATAAAGTCAAGTGGATCTGCAGAAGCATCTGTACCAGAAAAAGTAGGCGATTTCAACCTCTTAAACTGGTGAAGTCTACCTGTGTCAATACCATGACTTGTGGTCTGAGGCGTCCCACCAATTATAAAAATATCTGGATCATGAAGATCTGTAGCAACCTGAATCTCTGGAGTATGCGTAACCGGAGTCTGGATACCAACCCTAGCCTGATCTCGAGAAGTATTTGGATCAACTGGTACACCCTGAGGGTACTGATCCTTAAGAAATCCCAATATCTGCACCAAAGTGTCCTGAAGAACCGGGGTGGCTATAAATCTCCCATCAATAGGAATCGGACCTCCCTGAGCGTCCGGTACGACTAGAGGATCAACTGGTGGATCCTCTGGTACTGGATCATCATCCTGAGCATCCTCCCCTACAGCCTGAGTGGCCCTAGCCCTAGGCTGGGTGCCTGTTTGAGTATGAGCTCTACGACCGCTCCTACCACGTCCTTTACCTCGGCCTCTGCCGCCACCTCTACCACCACCCCTCGGGGCAGCCTACACCAGTGGTACTACCTTAGGTGCCTGTACTCCTGCTGCTGCGTCTGGTGCATTCACCCCTTGTTGTGATGAAGAAGCACGAGTAGTAACCATCAGCGAATTAGACAGTGGAATAAGTTAGCCTTTGACTTGAAATCTATACGCCCGAAACAGAAGAATGAGTGAAGGGAAATTTTTCACTAAATGCCATATAGCTCCTCGTAGAGAAGTACAGACGTCTCCATACCTATCAACAAGACGCTATTAGGCACTGTTCATGACTTATCAGGATACTAGACCTGGGCTCTGATACCAATTGTCACGACCCATAATCCTGGATAGTCGTGAGGGCACCCGAACCAACCCCATCGGGTGAACCCACTATCTATATTAACGTTTAATCTCAAAAATATTAAATAAAGAATATAATAAAATTCAAACTGTGATTTTTATTACTGAAATATGCACAATATCCCTCAACACAAATGAAAGGTCTAGTCCTCTACCATAAGCCATGAACATCTATAAGATAAATACTGAATAAAATATCCCGAATGTCTGAAACAATAAATGGAAGGAATGAAAATAATGGAAAGGTGCGCCACCACGGAATGAGGATGGTTGGCTCACCGCTGATCAATAGAAAAATCTTCAACTCTGGCCACGAGGCTCGCTGGTGCTCGGAACCGTATCTGCCCGAACAGATAATAAGAAAACAAACAAAAAAAAAGAAAATAACGTAAGTCAAGAGGACTTAGTAGGTTGATAGACTAGTTCCTATGAAAGACAGGAAACTAGTTTAAACAATAAATTAACAGAATAGAGGAGGGAGAAAAAGAAACATGTTATAATCCGCTATTTAAATAGTTCATTCAATCACACCATTCAACATCAATAAATCTCATTCAAGAACCAACAATTAAACTCAATTAATAAACCAGCAGAATATGTGGGCTAACTCCGAAAAGATGTGATAGTGGACCAACACCGAGGCTGTCCAATGTACCAACTCTAAAATAGATAGTGGACCAACTCCGAGGCTATCAAATGGACAAACTCCAAAATATTATCAATTGGACTAACTCCGACATATCAAGGTAATCATAAATTCTCATGTCAAACATGCACATAACTTACAATATTTTAAACAACAACCAGAAGTAAACACAATCCAGGAAACAACACATATTCCAAGTGAATATTTAAACACAACAAAAAGGTGTAAACGGTTAAACCTAGGGCAGTGCACATACAAAGAACGTATGTACAATATCCCGCGTGGACAAATTCTACCAAAGAAAAGGGATAGAACCACCTACCTCTATCCGTAGAAGCAAAATACTACTCAACAATCTTCTTTCCTTGCTGAATCTCCTCCAAATATTTTTGCTCTAAGTAACAGGATGAAATGCATAAATAATTTAAGCTATTTATTTGAACTCCCAATCTCATAAAAATATTAATAATTTGAATATGTAGAGAGAATATGATAAAATTCTAGTTCTGAAATAATACCCTCAGGATATAATATTCTCCAACTTTATTACTCAATAAACTGAACCTAGAATCAAGAAGTAGGCTCTTACCATATGGTTCCATGTATTTTACTATTACGACGTATGAATTCACTTAGACAGGCCAATTGTCTTAACGCTCTTAGCCTCTTATAGAAAGATGCCGCTACCAACATCATATGACTAATGGTTATGGTTTAAACTCAACTCTTAAAGATTAATGAAACAATGGATAAAGATTTGGTTTGAAAGCGTCAAATTGAAGTTCTGATGGCACTCGTTCACAAGGTTAATTCCATTATCAATAACTCATATCAACAATCATTATCTCATCATTGTTGTCCCTAATCTATTCCCTCAATCATCACAAGACATGAAGCCAATAATATAACCATGACTACAATACTAATCCCTATTCAAAACCAAAGCAGTATACATCCTTCACTATTTTAGTATTTCCCCTATTAAGTAACACGATTAAAATAATAAAAATACCTGCTGTGATGGAGAAAAATCTTGACACCACTTGCGAAGACTTCTACCTCTAGTGCAGTGAACAAGTTGGAGACAAAGTCTCTGCAACTCTTGGCAATAGCCAAGACTCTAAGTTCTGGTGGAAGCGACAACTTACACAGAACATCTCTGTAAGTATTGGCAATAGCCAAGACTTTAAACTCTACTGCAATAAGCAACTTGCAGAGAAAGTCTATGCATCTCTTGGCCATGGTCAAGATTTTAAGCTCTATGCAAAACATGAATATCTAATAGCCATAGCAATAAAAACCTTCAAATCACTGGATTCAAGCAAACACAAGAAAAAAATCCCAAATTTCTAGCGCACAAAGAAGAAAGAAGGAGGCCAGGAATGGGGAAAGAGAGAAGGAAATATTTCAGCATGAATTAAACAAGTTGGGGGCCACACAAAGAAGAAAGAAGGAGGCCAGGAATGGGGAAAGAGAGAAGGAAAGCTTCAGCGTGAATTAACACAAGTTGGGGGGCAAAATAGGCCTTTCATAAGAGGGGCGGGGGGAGGGGGGGTATGATGTGAAGGACATTTACTTAAAACATTTGTAAGTGGGGGCAATTAGGTAAGACCATGTCTTATTGAGGGCACTAGGTGAAATTTTTTAGTCCGAAAATGGCTACTCATTAATTTTTCACTTCGAGTTTTGGAGAAATTAGCTCTCGGATTTGAAACACAAATGGATGTATTTCACCATGGAAATACAAGGTATGATTACAAACTACTTTGTGATAATTATTCATGATTTTGCCCATACAAATTTGGGATTCAAGAGAGAAAATTAAAAATACTAGATCAAGTGAAGTGCATTAAAGATAAGGAGGACACGGTATTGGTGAAGATGCTCACATTAAATGGAGAAGGCAAACATACTTCCATAAACTTTTAAATGACGAGGGAGACAGGAATATTGTGGTGGATTATTTAGAACCCTCCGAGAGTCATTGTGATTTTTGATACTGCAGGTCTATAAATTTTAAAGGGGTTAAGGAGGCAATTTGTAAGATAAGAAGGCGAAGGACGCCAGGCCTGATGAGATACCAGTGGAATTTTGGAAGAGCGCAGACATAGCAGATCTGGAGTGGCTAACTGAATTGTTTGATGTCATTCTTAGGACATCTAAAATGTCCGAACAGTGGAAGTAGAGTACCATGATCCCGTTGGACAAGAATAAGGGGGATATTCAATATTGCAACAACTATTGTGGTATCAAAAAATTAGTCATACTATGAAAGCTTGGGAAAAGGTTGTTAAAAAGAGGATGAGGAGGGATATAATATATTTGAGAAACAATTCCATTTCATGCCTGGATGATCAGCTACAGAAGCCATCCATCTTTCAAGGAGGTTGGTTAAGTAGTATAGAGAGAAATAAAAGGACCTACATATGGAGTTCTTTGTCCCGTTTTATACACTTTATTACTCGTTATATGTTTGCCTCATTTGTTTCATTGCATTAAGCATTTAGCCTCGCTTAAATTCAATCTCAGCTCGATCGTAACATTAATGCAAGCAAATTATCAATCAACCCCAAAACAAATTCAATTTGTTGTCCTATCTCGTTTAGGCCAACACAAATTGGCGCCGTCTGTGGGGACTTGGTAATAATGTTTGTTCCAAAGTTTGCAACTTCAACGTTTGCTTGAAAATGGCTGACATTATTGATGACAATATTTCCATCCAAATACCTGACCAAACAACGGGAGCCACTGAAACTAGTGGAGCGACCCCAATCTCTCCAATTGGCCCACCTCCTCCGGCTGGCCCAACATCGCTTGTTAGCCCTATTCCAACAAATAACTCCACTCCATTGGTAGGGTTAACACCACCAAATAGATCAACTCCCTCGATCGGCCAACTCCCCCCGTAGGAGTAATTTCAGCCGATCCAACTTCCTCGAGCTCAAGTGATCCATTCCAGCAATTCATGATGAGCTCATTGCAACACATGCAAGAGCAAGTGACCTCTCAAGCGGCGGCGCTGGCTCAATTTAATGAACAATTTCGAAGCTCCTTACAAGCACTCACTGAGAACGGAGGTAATCTTAATGCTGTCCCCATAGAAACCATCGTGGGAGGATTTTCAAATGGAGTCACATCTGGGGCTCGGGGACTGCAGCTCCCACATTGTCTCAAATAAGCGTCGCGTCCGAATTTAGAAGTGCAAGAAAGATTTCGAGGCCAGCATGGAAAAACGGCTCGAAAATGTGCTAGGGGTTCGGAAACCTCAACGCGTGCGGGATATTGAAAAATATTGGCAGCTACCTTTCAAGCCCGAAGCTGCTCCAATGCCCATCCCAAAATATTTCAAGCTACTGATTTTAAAGAAGTACGATGGGAAAACTGACCCAGTCGACCATATAATCAAATATATGGCCATGGTCAAAAGCAATGACTTGACTCCAATCGAGAGGGAGTCCATGTTCTTGAAAAAATTTGCCGATACCTTGGAAAAAAGGGCGTTGCGTTGGTACATGATTCTTCCCTCCGAGTCCATCTCCAACTTCGAGGAATTAGCAGACATGTTCATCAAGGCTAATACTGGAGCCAGAAGATCCTTTAGAAAAGGGAGGACAACTTCGACGTCAAACAAGGATACCTCGAGCCAATCAAGGACTTCCTCGAATGCTTCCAGGCTGAAAGAATAGATCTGCCGAAAATGGATGATAGTTTGGCGGTCATGGCTTTCGAAAAGAATCTCAATGTAAGTAATTCTGAAGCTGCGATCGAATTAAAGAAAGAGCTTCAATAATGGCAAGCCTGAACCTAGGACAAGTTGCATGATTGAGCTACGGGGAAGATCAGGCTCAAAGAAGCAGAGTGGAGAAGGACAGGTCGGAGCAATTCCTACCGAAGTCGATTTGAGTCCTCTCGACATGCCACGAGGGAATTCAAAGAATCATTACGAGCCATACAATGAAGCTCAAAAGCAACACGTAAGTCAATGGCTCGAGGGACATCAACATTTTAGCCAATGGTTTGGGGGAAAGTCTGGCTCGTCCTCTAATAAAAAATCCTTGGGCCCGTCTTTAGTATCCAAAGAAAAAGACTTGCCTCGGATCTCCTAGTATAATTTAAGCATATCGACCACTGAACTGGTGAATGCGATCAAAGAGATGACTGATCAAGGTGTAATGTTGCCTAGGGACATGAGAACGCCCCCGAGCAAGAGGGACCAAACTCAACACTGCGGATCCCCGTATATCTAAAGTGACGTATATCAGTCTAAAGACATGTTAAGAATGATTTAAGTGAGTTTAAAGTCATAATATGACCATATATGATGTTTATATGTTGAATATAAAGTTTGGGAAAAATCGGATTTAAGTTGCGGAAAAACCGACTAAGGAATTGCCTTGTAATGAAGCTTTTTCAGCAATTAATTTCGTGTGTTATATGAAGTCTTTTGGGAACATATCATATACCAAATTTAAGGTCTTGGAGTTTAGTTTCCAACAATTTTGATGGTTTGTTTATACAACATATAAATAAAAAGATATGAGCATCAGAAGTCAGGCCAGAAAAAGGGACATAAGCGCAATAGAGGACTAAAAATAAAATGTTTCAAGTATATAAGGAAAAATTCATCATCTTCTTGTCATTTTCCAGCAACTTCATGATAGAAGCAGTTTGGTCTTGGTTCTAAAGCCATTTTGATGGTTTTAAAGAAAGAACATCAATCTTAACTCGAAATTGAAGACGGATTGCGTCAAAATGCTCTACGCGTTTAAGGTCACACTTATTATAAACGACAAGGCTAGTAGAATGCCACCTGAGGTGGATGGGAGTGAGGAGTTCAGAACTGAGGCTCTAACTGAGGCCTCACAGATCCCTTAAGTTCAGGGTGATATTAGAGGTACTGCAGCTTCCATACCTCCAGCTCCTCAGCCTGATAGTCAGGGACAAGAAGTGAGGGATGCCATCAGATTATTGACCAGTGTTGTAGTTGCTCAGACTAGACAGCATAGTGCAGATGCCCAGGGAGATACTGGATCCAGTATTAGGGATTTTATCCGACTACAGACTGGATCCCGTACGGGAGAGGACCCTCAGGATTTTCTTGTAAGGATAGCCAGGGTGTTGAAGGTCATGCACACGTCAGAGACAGAGTTAGTAGAGTTGGCTGCATTCAGATTGCATGACCTAGCAGCAGGGTGGTATCAGACATGAGAGCTATCTAGAGGGGCAGATGTTACTCCGACGACTTGGAAGGAATTCTCAGATGCCTTCCTTCATCAGTATATGCCCATAGAGACATAGAGAGCACGTGCTGATCAGTTCCTGACCTTGAGACAGAGAAGTTTGAGTATAGAAGAGTATACTTATCACTTTAATTCTTTAGCAAGGTTTGCCCTCACTGTGGTAGCAAGTATGGAGGATAGAATTCACAGGTATGTAGTGGGACTTGGTCCACACCTGGTGAACGAGTGTATGACGGTTGCTATGCAGTCAGGTATGAACATATCACGCATTCAGGCATTTGCTTTATCACTTGAGGAGAGGAAGCAGAGACAGAGAGCCGACAGGGATAGAGTGTTACACAAGAGGGGCAGATTTTCTAGTTCGTTTGGAGAGACATCTGGAGCGAGTAGACATCAGAGTGTTAGACAGCCACGAGCTAGTATACCTACACAGTCTCGTGCCCTGAGATCTGATAGACCTCCTCGGTCCAGATCTAGTCACGCATCACTGACTTCAAGATTTAAGCGTCGTGGTACTTCTATACCGGCCAGTCAGACATATCCCAGATGTTCGGATTGTGGTAGACGCCACTTGGGTCCATATCAATTAGGAGTTGATACTTGTTATATTTGTCACGAGGCAAGCCATTTCATGAGAGATTTCCCACTAGGGGTGGTAGTGGTGCAGCCTAGCCAGCTAGATCAGCAGTTGCTTCCTCAGCACCAGCATACCATCAGGGGCATATTCTTCAGAATGGCACCTGCATAACTGAAAGAACTTAAGGATCAACTGAAGGATTTGTTAGATAAAGGCCTCATCAGACCCAGCATTTCCCCATGGGGAGCCCCGATATTGTTTGTGGAAAAGAAAGACGACTCTCTACGCATGTGCATAGGTTACAGGCAGCTGAATAAAGTCACAATCAAGAATAAATACCCTCTGCCCAGGATTGATGACTTGTTCGACCAGCTCCAGGGTGCCAAGTGCTTCTCGAAGATAGATTTGTGATCAGGCTACCATCAGGTTAGACTTAGAGAATCTGATATATCTAAGACTACATTCAGGCCTAGGTATGGCCATTATAAGTTTTTAGTGATGTTGTTTCGACTCACTAAGGCCCCTGTAGTATTTATGGATCTGATGAATAGCGTACTCAGGGCTTACTTGGGTTTATTTGTGATTGTATTTATTGATGATATTATCGTCTATTCAAAGTCTGAATTAAAGCACGCGGAGCATCTACGCATAGTATTGGGTACTCTTAAAGACCAATAATTATATGCTAAGTTTTCAAAGTGTGAATTCTGGTTAGATTCAGTGGCATTTCTTGGCCATATAGTTTTAGCAGAAGGAATTAATGTAGATGGCCAGAAGATCGAGGCTGTTAAGAATTGGCCCAGACCTACGATGACAACTGAGGTACATAGTTTTCTGGGTTTGGCTGGTTATTATAGAAGGTTCGTAGAGGGTTTTTCCTCCGTTGCAGCTCCACTGAACAAATTGACCCAAAAAAAAAAAATACAGCCAAATTTCAGTAGTCTGATTCTTGCGAGTATAGCTTCCAAGAACTATAGAATAGGTTGATAACAGCTCCAATACTTACATTTCCAGAGGGATTTGATGGCTATCTCATTTACTGTGACGCTTCTCGAATTGGTCTTGGTTGTGTTTGATGCAGCATGGAAGAGTAATTGCCTATGCTTCCAGGCACCTGACAAAGCACGAGAAGAACTATCCTACCCATGATCTGGAGCTTGCAGCAGTCATTCATGCATTGAAGATTTGGAGACATTATTTGTACCGTGTTCATGTTGATATATATACAGATCACAAGAGCCTCCAGTACATATTTAATCAGAATGAGCTAAACCTACGACAGAGGCATTGGCTAGAGTTGTTGAAGGACTACGTCATGGACATTCTTTATTATCTGGGTAAAGCAAATATTGTTGCTGATGCCCTTAGTCGTAAGTCCATGGGTAATTTATCTTAATTACAGCGACAGAAGAGAAACTTAGCTCATGCACTCCACCAGTTAGGCAGTTTAGGAATCGGATTAATAGATTCAGATGATGCAGGAGTTACATTTCAGAATGCAGGCACCACTTGCCTAGTGATAGAAGTAAAACAACGTCAGTATGAGGATCCAGTTCTAGTTGAATACAGAAAAATAGCCAGAAGAAAACCAGAGTCACCATACAGGGTTACTAGTGATGGGGTTTTCATATATAAAGATAGATTTTGTGTTCTTGATCTGGCAGATTCCGTAGACAGATTATGACAGAGGAACATTATTCCAGATGCACTGTTCATCCAGGTTTGACTAAGATGTACCATAATCTTAAGCAGATTTATTGGTGGGACGGAATGAAGCGTGAGATAGCAAAATTTGTGGCTCAATGTCCTAACTACCAGCAGATTAAAGTCGAGCATCAAAAACCTAGTGGCTTGTTGCAGGAAATGGAGATTCCATCATGGAAATGGGAAGCAATGAATATGGACTTCATTAAAAGCTTGCCACGTACGCGGAGCAGGTATGACTCTATTTGGGTTCTAGTTCACAGGCTTACTAAATCAGCTCATTTCTAGCATGTTAGAACTGCATATACAATAGAGGATTATGCTAGACTTTATATCAGAGAGATAGTGCGCCTACATGGTATTCCAGTATCTATTATTTTTGACAGGGGTGCACCAATTTACAGATAATTTCTAGCGATCGTTCCAAATAGGTTTAGGGACACAGGGGAATCTGAGTACAACATTTCATCCCCAGACAGATGGACGGGCTGAGCAGACCATTCAGACGTTAGAAGATATGCTTAGAGCATGTGTAATAGATTTTGGAGGCAGCTGAAGTGATCATCTAACGTTGATAGAGTTTGCATATAATAATAGCTATCATTCCCAAAATTTGGACAACTCACCGTGCCGTTTGCATGCCCATCGGTTCTCGTCCAAGGCGGCTAAAACCATCCATGATTTTTTTGATCTGGATTTAGCACCAATAATAACTTAGACCCATTGGGTCAAATCTTTCGGGCGGGCAATCAGGATCACCTCGGCTAACACCATTCAAAAAAGGGGAGTTAGGCAAAGAAGTGTCAAAGTAAAATAAAAAATAACCGAGGACAAAATGCCGAAGAGAATACTTACGTACTCGGTTGCATCGCTCGGGAAAATCAGGCTTTGAGGACGAAAGGTCAATAGGCAAAAGAACGAAGCGCTCATTCCATTTACGATACTCGATATCTTCGCTCTTTGTAATCAGTGAGTACGAGCCTCGTTTGTTAAGCTGGACGATTCCGTCCTTGTGAAGGGAGGGGTAGAAGGTACAAAAGATGATCAAGAGTAAAAGTGACCCCGGCTAGCTTACTCAAATATTCAAGGTATTGAACATACCTACACATCCCGGGGCCAATTTGGGCTATGCATAATTGATAGGTGCGGCAAAAAGTGTCCAACACATGGGAGATAGGAAGATAAAACCCTATTGTGAAGGGGTAGGTAAAAATAAAGGAGCGCCCCTCGATTCTATCGCGTACTCAGCTATTAGGGGAAGGAATACCAACCTTAACCTTGGGACCCCAATTGCAATCAGACCGAACCAAATGTATGTTCACCTGAGTAATCAAATTCATCCTCCTGATATCCGACTCGGTCTGAAGCTGCATGACAAAGTCCTTCGAGAGGTCAATTTTGGAAGGGATAATATGGTGAGGTTCAAGCTCAAGGTCATCTGAAAGAGGTTCATCGTTACTAATATCCTTCATGGTAACATCTTTGTCACCAACCACAACTGTCTCGGCAGCTTCAGCCGTGGCTGGACATTGTTCTTGGCCCAAACCACCTGATTGAGGTAAATCATCCATGTTAAAATTAGGAGGAACAATAATGCTGAATGGTTCGGGAACATTCACTAACTCGCCACCAATGATTATGGTGTCAACGAAAGAGGGTGAAGAATTTGGTGAATTTGGCTTAGACATTTCTCAGAAAGGAGTTCCTGGACAGCAAAAAAAAAAAAAAGGAAAATTCAAGAAGTTTTTACTATTAAGAACAAGAAAATACGTGAAGAAGAAGGAGAAGGGGCGCGAATATATATAGGTTAAAGCGCCAAGATTACAATTGCATGAGGAAGGCAAAGCAAAAAATCATGCCTAATCAGTGATTGCCACCATGATTGACGGGAATATGGAGTTAAATCCGCCGCTTTTAAATTTTACGATGCATAAACGACCATGGCGATCTCCCGCCTAAACTCATTCCACTCCTCTAAAGATGTGACAACTACTCGAGGAGTGGGGAACTACCTGTATTGAGTAAAAAACCACCGAGGCTTTGAGCAAGGGCGCAAGGTTTGGCCAGAGTCGATCTTAAGAGGCGAGCCCATGAGGGGACCCTCTGCCTCGAAAGACCACCTTGGGGAAGAAGAAAAATCGAACCCAAGGTGCAGAGCTCGGAATGATCGCCACGAAACAACGTCCCCGAGCAAGCACAATACCTCGTCAGAACGAGATCTAATCTTTGTAATTGTCGACCATTGTCCAGGCATTTAAGCAGAAGATCATGAGCTGACCACGATCAAATGCAGAGTAATGTCCATAAAAGCATAGTTATTATGGCCATAACGCCATTCTTCTTGTCAACTATAAATAGGATTCATTTGTAACCAAGAAAATAATCTAGAAATACAACATTAGACTTATATTCTTTGTTCAAAGCTTTGTCTCGTTTTATACACTTTATTGCTCGTTATCTGTTTGCCTCATTTATTTCATTCCATTAAGCATTTAGCCTCGCTTAAATTCAATCTCAGCTCGATTGTAACTTTGATACAAGCAAATTATCAATGAAACTCGAAACAAAGTCGATTTGTTGTCCTATCTCGATTTAGGCCAACACAAGTCCTAAGGCAGGTTTTGTGGAGATGCTTAATTGAAATCTAAAGATATTCCAGTGACATACATCATCGCGATTAAGGACATGTATGATGGAATTAAGATTCGAGTGAGAACATAAAGAGAAAACTAAGAACAATTCCAAGTCAAGATTAGGTTGCATCAGCGATCAATCTTATTTTCTCTGGTGATGGATGAGCTAACACGAAGTATTCCAGGGGAGGTACCATGGTGTATGTTATTTGCAGATGATATAATTTTGATTGACAGAAGCGCAACAGAGTTAATACTAAGGTGGATTTTTGGAGACGGACTCTAGAGTCTATAGGCTCCAGGCTGAGCAGGACGAAAATAGAGTACAAGGAGTGGAAGTTTAGTGATGCATATCATGAGCCAGAGGTGGAAGTTACGCTTGATACACAAGTTATCTCCAAGAAGGAAGCTTTGAATATCTTGGCTCAATCCTCAAATGTAATAGAAAAATTGACGCTAAAGTCACACATTATTTAGGGGCAGTGTGGATGAAGTGGAAGCTCTCTTTCGGTATCCTATACGATAAGAAAGTGCCACCTAGTGGGCACAAACCGAACCAAACCGAAAAAATCGACCGAACCATAATTTTTTAAATTTGGTTTTCAAATTTTTGGATTTGCGGTTTTCAGATTGGTTTCGATTTTAGTTTTCATAATTTTAGTTTTCCGGTTTTTGTAAATAAAAATTCGGTCCAAACCGAAAATCAAATTGTATAAATATATCATATATATTTTTTATACATTAATAGAATTACATCCCATATTTACATAGTCTGTTTTGGGCCCATATCACTTACACCCAGACAAAATTCAAAAGTTACACTCACAAATTAGGGGCCAGGGCTTATTTCATCACATCATTAGGGGTCTTTTCTTATTAAGACTCTTAACTTCTGTTCCCTCTAATCTCTATTAACTTCAACAATCAACTATCAATTCTTGATTCGAATGCATGTATTATTTTATTTATTTCTCTTTATTCTCATTATTGGATTATTTGTATCTGTTATTGATAGAGTTGCGGCTGCCTATATGAATTTGTGGCTGCGAATACGACTAAGCCACGACTCAATTATGTGGCTGCGTATATGAATTTGTTTGCAACTAGTTTCTCACATATTTATATGAACTCAACAAAATATACACTTTAAAGTGTTATACACTCTTTTTAATAAGATTCTTGATTTCCTCCCATGGCCATGAGTTATATTGCTGAAGCATGTTTACTTCTTTTTTTTTTTTCCGTTCATTGTTTGTTTTTCAATTAGTTACCGACTCAGTTGAAACTTAATATTATGTACTAGTTCTGAATGGTTCAATATCGATTTATTTTCTTAGATTTTATTCCTCCTATTAGTAAAGTACATAAATTCTGTTCTTCTGGAGGCATTTCTCTAGTCATTTGCAGTATGCTGCCTCAATGAAGTATTAGGTCATATTTTTTTGTGAAGGCATTCTGTTGATTTGTTCTGCTTGCATTCATGTAAATAAGTTGTCAACTTATTGGCTGCATTTTTTGTTAAATTCTTCTCTTTGTCCGAATATGTTTATTATATTTTCATAAATGACGTAAAATGAAAGTAAGGTATGTGAAAGTGGAGGTTCAAATGATAGTGCACCTAACACTCCAAGTTCCAATCCTCCAGATGATGCTTCAAAGAAAAGAAAAGCTATGGAACCTAGATCGATCATTTGGGAACATTTTAAAAAATAAACTAAAAATAGAGTTCTCAGAGAAGATGTAAGTATAGTTATGATAAAACTTATACATGTGCTTCATCAAATGGCACTTCAACAATGAAAAATCCTATGAAAAGTTGTCCTAAGAATTCTCATAGAGTTGATACTAAACAGAAAGTTATAAGCTTTTCAACCAACTTCTCATGGTTCAAAGGATGTGGTGCTTACCAATTGACAATTTGATCAAGCACAAAGTAGGAGAGTCTTAGCTCAAATAATAATTGTAAATGAGTTACCCTTTAGTTTTTTCAAAAAGGAAGGCATTAGAAACTTTATGAAAGTCACAATATCTCAATTCAATATTCCTTCTCGTAGAACATTGACTAGAGATTGCTATGAACTTTATTTTGAAGAGAAAAATACTTTGAAGAAGTTTTTCAGAGAAGCTTGTGCCATAGTTGGTCTTACAACAGATACTTGGATTTCAATTTAAAAATTAATTATATGTGCATTACAACACACTTCATTAATAAGTATTGGATTTTACATAAAAGAATAATAAATTTGTGTCCTATCTCCAGTCATGGGTGATAAAATAGCGCATGCTATTGAGAGGTGTTTGCTTGATTGGAATTTAAAAAATATATTTATTATTTACAGTTGATAATGCTAGTTCCAATGATGTCGTTGTAAGAGAATTATCTGAAACATTGACTTGTTGGGGAACTAATATTATGGATGGTCAACACCTTCATGTTAGATGTGTGGCTTAGATATTAAATTTTATTGTGCAAGAATGTTACAAAGATAGGTAACTCTGTCAAACGAGTTAGACAAGCCGTAAGATATATTAGACAATCTCCCGCAAGGACTAAAAAATTCAAAGAGGATTGTGAATTGAAAAATATAATTTCTAAGAGATCATTATGTTTAGATGTTCCTACTCGATGGAAATTTACATGTATGATGTTAGATAGTGTACCATAATTTGAGGATGCGTTTGATAAATATGTTTCTCATGATATTGGTTTGTTGTATTATCTTCGTATATTTGCGTGTGAAGATGGAATTAGTGCAGGTGAACTCACAAGCGATGATTGGAAAAATGTAAGGAATATGGTAACGATTCTTGAAACTTTTTATGAACCTAATTTGAAGGTCTCTGGTTTACTTTATGTCACTTCCAATATGCATTTTGTTGAAATTGCTGAGCTTGATCTTATTTTAAAAGCGTGGATGGAATATGAAGATGCTAGTTTGCATTCAATGGAGGTAAAAATGAAAGAGAAATTTACCAAATATTAGAGTGAGCCTGAAAGAATGAATAAGATAATCTTTATTGTATGTGTGCTGGAGGTATATGGCTTCTCTTTTTAATTTTTATGTCAAAAAAAGTTAAACATATCAAAAAGTGGTTCATCTTTGTCGACGTCATCCGGAAACACATCAGGTGCATCTAGCGTGAGTGGTAAAGGAAACTCTCTTAGTCTTAGTAGAGGAACATTAAGAACAAAACGTGATTTTGAGAAACATAAAGAAGAATTTTAGGTGTAAAATTAGAATTAGATTGTTATCTTGGTGAACACCTTGAACCTAAAAGGGAGGATTTTGAAATATTGCAATGGTTGAAGCTTAATGAACATAAATTTCCCATTCTTTTCGTGATGGCTCATAATGTTTTAGCCCTTCTCGTTTCTAGTGTTGCATCTGAATGTGCCTTTAGCACGGGGGGTCGTATTCTTGATTAATTTAGAAGTTTATTGACTCCAAAAGTGGTGCAATCTCTTGTTTGTGTCCAAAATTGGCTTCGAAATGAATCTCTTCCCTTTAATGTTGAGGAAGATTTGGAATATCTTGAGTAATTTAAGCTTGGTAAGGATAATAAGTTTTACATATATTACTATATTATTTTTTAATTTTTTTTCTTGTTTATGTTGCTTGACATGTTTCCTTATATATTTTAGATATGACTAATTTTGCAACTGAAAGTAGTATAGTCGATATGTAGTTGCAACTTGTGAATTTGTAATTCATGTGGTAAGTTGAAAACTTTTATATTTTTGACGATATTTTATTGATTATTTATTTTTCAAGTGTGTTTGGCTTTAATTGAATCTTATTTTGTTGGAAGGTTTAAGCATATTGCATAAAAGCAAAACCGCGTGTTTGGGAACACTTTAAATTGATGGAGAAAATTGAAGATGTTTGGCACATGAACTGCACTCATTGTGGGAGAATTTACCGTTACAATCCAAAGAAAAGTGAAACTAGTGTATTTTAAATCATGTTTACAGATATCTCGAACAACAAGAAAAACGTCCTATGATGTTGCAACAATGAGCTAGTATTGTCCACTACTTTTAGACTTGGTTATTGATTTTGAACTTGTTAAGTTGTTGTCTACTACTACGAGACTTTTGTAACTTTCTGGAGTTTTAAACACTGTTTCTGAATATTTAAACTAGTTGCTGCTGCTGTCTATTTTGTCTTGCTGCTGCTATTATTTTGTCTTGCAGCTGACGTTGCCTGCTTGATCATTGCAGCTGTTGCTACTTGCTAAGTGTTATTGCAGCTGTTGCTGCCAACTTCTTGTTAATGGTGTAATAGTTTACTTGTTGTTACTGAATAATAGATTTTGGCACGTTACTGTTTTGTCTAGGCGCTAGTAGGAGTAGTTGTTGCCTGCTTGCTTCTTAAAGCTGCTAGGCGCCACTTATTTAAGTAGAATTATTTTGCCAAAATAATTTGAGCAACAAACTAAGTGGTATTATTTTGTCAAATTTATTTATGCAGAAACCGAACTAGCAAACCAAACTAAACCGAACCAAATTCTTAAAAACCGAACCAACCCGAATTAATATTGGTTTAGTTTTGCATTCTAATATTACCAAATTGAAAACTGAAAAACTGAACCGAATTTGCCCAAACTAAACCGACTGAACGCCCAACCCTATTTGAAGGTAAACTTTATAAAGTGGTCGTTAGACCAGCAATGTTGCTGAAGCAAAATGTTTGTCAGAACACACACATTTGGAAGATGAGAGTAACGGAGATGAGGATGTTAAGATGAATGTGCAGGCATACTAGGATGGATAGATTAGGAACGAGGTCTTGCGTGACAAGGTGGGAGTGGCATCAATGATGGAAAATATGTTAAAAGTGATGACACGTTGGTTCCAACATGTGAAGAGGAGGAATATAGATGCTCTCTTGAAGAGTTTTATAATCTACGCACCTCCTAAAGACACTAGAAGGTGGGGGGGGGGGGGGAGGGTTGAATAGTGTCTACCGATTTTCGTTTCAAGAATCTGGTTCTTCTGAACTAAGAATCTAGTTCTCGCCTTTGCAATTTTGCTGTTTCAACCACTGCAACTCACGCCAAACACACACACAGAGAACACAAGGATTTTACGTGGAAAACTCCTTGCTCAAGGGAAAAAACCACGACCCATACTCTGGGACTTGAGAACTGAATCCACTAATAAAACGAGCAAGTTTCTGATTACAAACTCTGTAACCAAGGGGCTACACTCTAGACTCTAATCACTACTCAAAGCTAAACTCTAGCTTTTCAAGCAATTTCTCACAAGTTCACCTAATACATATGCTTCTACAATAAGTCAATAGGTAAAAACAATGAACGCTCAAACTAAGACAACTTACAACTCAATGAACCTAAATAAAATATCTAGATTCAATCAACTCAAGTACACTAGTTGTCTTTTTCAGTTTACTCACGTAGAAAGATGCTGAATCGCCTTTGTATTCTCTCAACTCTCTGTTTGTGAATAACTGAGTTACGGCTGCATCAACTACTTGTATTTATACAGGCTTTGTAACCCTAGTTGAGTCCTACAAGGAATCCTTGTAATTATGGTAAGACAGGATTCCTAGAAACTCCTTTCCGTATTGAAGTCCAACTCCTATTCACACTTCGAAGACACATCCTGGGCACCACCTCTTTTAGTCTGACTTGGATGCATATTCATTCACGCGCCACTATTCCTAGTTCCGCAGGGATTTGCAACCCGCAACTCTTTTCGATCGGTCGTGCCCTTCTATACAAGGACTAGGTTCTTCTCTAAGACCACTGAGTCCTTTATGTTTGTCATTCTTCAAAACCAGCACTCAACAAATTCCCCCTTTTTGATGATGACAAACAAATGTTGCCCAAGAACCTGAATAGACAAAATTCCCAAAAGCACAGAAACAAAAGTAACAAGTTCAAGAAAAAATAAAATAGATGAATTAGGTCACAAACACCCCAACAGTTCCTTCTTCCCCCATTTGGCATCATCGAAAAGATTCAAATACCTGCATGAACCCGTCAGTACAATCCAGTCTAAAGTACAATGCAACAAGTCAGCAACAAACCACACAGATGCAGAATAAGGGCCCAATCAAGAACCTATTACTTTAAAGTAAACAGTCATAAACATAAGGAATTTTAAAACCCTTATCCAGGGTGTGACAGCAGCACAACCCTATCAATTAGTACACAACTGAGAAATAAATTGTTTGAAACAACCAACACATGTGCAGGGGAGAATTGGAAGGAATTGACAACATATAGGAGAAGGGATAGGAGGATGGGACAGGAGGACTCAGAGCTAAAGGTTGAAGTGTTTGACAAGTGCCCCAAGCTGCTTCGTATTTTTGGCCCTTTCCATCACCAGCTCGGCCTCATACTTGTGGCAGTCTATCTTCAAACGATCAATTTCTTGATCCTTCAACTTCAGCTGTCTGTGAAGCTCTGCATTTTCTGTTTTCACTTTAAGAACATGACTTTCCAGCTCCTTCACAGCATCATGGCCTCCTCAGGTCCATAGTCTTCACTCTCCTCAGCTTGCTCTTGCTTCTTCTTAGAAGCTCTCCTCTCCTTGAAGAAGTCACAATTTTTAAGCACATTGTGCCCAAACATCTGATGAATTGTTGGCTTCTTCCCAGCTTCCAGGGGAACCCCAAAATGCTCAAGTACTTGCTGGAGGATATCGGAATGCACCAGAGAATGTGGCTTCTGATCTGTATCTGCAATCCTTTTGACATGTCTAATGATTAGCCCAGGTAAATTAATTTTTACCCCTTATCCAGCAAGTCCATATATGTCAGGTCTAGAGCACTAGCTTCACTGTTTCTTTCTCCTTTAGGCTGAAGAAACCTGTGCACAAATTCAAACAGCAGCTGGTGTGCAGGTTCCATCTCCTTTTTATCTACCTTTCTCTCCTTCCTTAGCTTGGGTTTTCCTGAGAATTTCTTGACCACATCCAGAAGGGTCACTCCATCAGTCCTCTTGGGCTACTTCAATTTTATATACCTGCAATAACCTTCAGCAGGTATGTCAAGAATCACTCCAAGCTCAGGTCTCCCAAATTCTATCTCAACTCCCTTCACAGTGGTGAACACTCTCCTGGCATTGACTCTGCAGTTGGTATAGAACTCCCTGATCTCATCAACAAACAACCTCCTCTCTTTGTTGGCAAACAAACCAAGCCATCCTTGGTCACCAATCATCCTCAACAGTGGTTTCATGTGAAATTCTTTCTCATCATGCAAGATGCTGCCAGGTAACACCTGATGCTTTGAAAAGAAGGCCACTCTGTCAACTTCCTCTTCACTACCTCTCCTTCTCTTCCTGTTCTTAGCTTTACTATCTGTTTCAGAGTCACTCGGCTCAACATAACTACCAGTCTCATCACTCTCTTCTTCTATCTCTTCAGTTTTCTTTTCTTCCACATTTTTCTTTGCTTCCTTGTCTCTCACATGTGAAATTGTTCTCTCCAGCTTTCCTACCTTCTCCAGCTGCTGCTTCAAGGCGGACCTAGTGCCAACTCTCCTGACAGTAGGTTCAGCAACAGGCTTATCACTCAATTCATCAACCAACTTATTTTTTGTCACTAACTTTCCCCCCTTTCACCAGTCTTCTCCTCTTTTCCGGCTCTACTCTGTTTTCCTTGACAAATACTACCTCTTCTTCTTCTTCCTCACACTCCATTTTCTCATCCTCCTCACCAAACTTTCTTTTCCTCTTTGATTCTTCTGATTTCTTGGAAATCCCTTCACTTTCAGCTTTTTCTGTCACAACCTCTTCATTTTTCTCTTCTTCTGAGTCTGTCCAATCTAGTTCTGCATCATCAGCCTCAGTAGGATCTGGGCAATAGACAGGCTTTTGACCCAAATCCTGTGAGGCCTCAGCAAGTCTAGGTCCTCCAACAGCTGGACCTTTAAGAACAGATGCTCCTTCATTCTTCTCCACACCAACAACATTTATGCTTGGTTCATTTATCCTTTCATTAAGGGACTCAACAAGATCCTGTTCCCTTAATTGTTCTATCACTCTCTCCGCTACATCCAACCCCACATCAGTCTTTTCTACTAAAGGCACATGCAAGCTTTCCCTAAGTTCTTCCTGACAACACTTTTGCTCTGTTTCAACTAGGTTCCCCCTATCTGTTTTGTCATCAGACTCTACTACTCCTATAATTTCATCTAGTCCTGTTACTAGGGTTTACGTATCCGTCGTACCAGGGCTTTTTATTTCTTCTAAACCAACAGGAGTAGATGTAATAGGATCAGGGATTACCTCAGAAGGTGATTTCGATGAACTTGGTGCAATGGGCGTAGTAGGCAAGCCTCTTGACATCATCTTCTTGACCAATTTCTTGTCGCCCTTTTGGAGAAATTTTATCCTGGCCTTAGCAATTCTTTGTGCGAGAGTGGATGGGGGTGGTTTTGCAGATGATTTCTTGGTAGCCTTTGTGGGTGAAGCGGATGAAGATTGTACTTGAGACATGATGAAGGTTTTAATGGATTTTAGATTGAGATTTCAAGAATTTTTCAGTTTTAGGTTTTGAGAGAGCACTTAAAGCATCCCCGCCTCGGGGACTTGAAGAGCACTTAAAGCATCCTCGCCTCAGGGACTTCTTTCTTCTTGTCTTTTTTTTCTTTCTTTCATTTCTTCTCCTTTGGCGCGGTGTACGCCCTCTTTGGGAGACCTAAAACAGAAAGAGATAAAAGATTCTCCAAGAAAAGATGCTCGAGGAAGAGATGGAAAACAAAAATTTGGACAACTCACCGTGCCGTTTGCATGCCCATCGGTTCTCGTCCAATGCGGCTAAAACCATCCATGATCTTTTTGATCTGGATTTAGCACCAATAATAACTTGGACCCATTGGGTCAAATCCTTCGGGCGGGCAATCAGGATCACCTCGGCTAACACCATTCAAAAAAGGGGAGTTAGGAAAAGAAGTGTCAAAATAAAATAAAAAACAACCGAGGACAAAATGCCGAAGAGAATACTTACGTACTCAGTTGCATCGCTCGGGAAAATCAAGCTTTGAGGACGAAAGGTCAATAGGCAAAAGAACGAAGCGCTCATTCCATTTACGATACTCGATATCTTCGCTCTTTGTAATCAGTGAGTACGAGCCTCGTTTGTTAAGCTGGACGATTCCGTCCTTGTGAAGGGAGGGGTAGAAGGTACAAAAGATGATCAAGAGTAAAAGTGACCCCGGCTAGCTTACTCAAATATTCAAGGTATTGAACATAGCTCCACATCCCGGGGCCAATTTGGGCTATGCATAATTGATAGGTGCGGTAAAAAGTGTCCAACACATGGGAGATAGGAAGATAAAACCCTATTGTGAAGGGGTAGGTAAAAATAAAGGAGCGCCCCTCGATTCTATCGCGTACTCAGCTATTAGGGGAAGGAATACCAACCTTAACCTTGGGACCCCAATTGCAATCAGACCGAACCAAATGTATGTTCACCTGAGTAATCAAATTCTTCCTCCTGATATCCGACTCGGTCTGAAGCTGCATGACAAAGTCCTTCGAGAGGTCAATTTTGGAAGGGATAATATGGTGAGGTTCAAGCTCAAGGTCATCTGAAAGAGGTTCATCGTTACTAATATCCTTCATGGTAACATCTTTGTCACCAACCACAACTGTCTCGGCAGCTTCAGCCGTGGCTGGACATTGTTCTTGGCCCAAACCACCTGATTGAGGTAAATCATCCATGTTAAAATTAGGAGGAACAATAATGTTGAATGGTTCGGGAACATTCACTAACTCGCCACCAATGATTATGGTGTCAACGAAAGAGGGTGAAGAATTTGGTGAATTTGGCTTAGACATTTCTCAGAAAGGAGTTCCTGGACAGCAAAAAAAAAAAAGGAAAATTCAAGAAGTTTTTACTATTAAGAACAAGAAAATACGTGAAGAAGAAGGAGAAGGGGCGCGACTATATATATGTTAAGGCGCCAAGATTACAATTGCATGAGGAAGGCAAAGCAAAAAATCATGCCTAATCAGTGATTGCCACCATGATTGGCGGGAATATGGAGTGAAATCCGCCGCTTTTAAATTTTATGATGCATAAACGACCATGGCGATCTCCCGCCTAAACTCATTCCACTCCTCTAAAGATGTGACAACTACTCGAGGAGTGGGGGACTACCTGTATTGAGTAAAAAACCACCGAGGCTTTGAGCAAGGGCGCAAGGTTTGGCCAGAGTCGATCTTAAGAGGCGAGCCCATGAGGGGACCCTCTGCCTCGAAAGACCACCTTAGGGATGAAGAAAAATCGAACCCAAGGTGCAGAGCTCGGAATGATCGCCACGAAACAACGTCCCCGAGCAAGAACAATACCTCGTCAGAACGAGATCTAATCTTTGTAATTGTCGACCATTGTCCAGGCATTTAAGCAGAAGATCATGAGCTGACCACGATCAAATGCAGAGTAATGTCCATAAAAGCATAGTTATTATGGCCATAACGCCATTCTTCTTGTCAACTATAAATAGAATTCATTTGTAACCAAGAAAATAATCTAGAAATACAACATTAGACTTATATTCTTTGTTCAAAGCTTTGTCTCGTTTTATACACTTTATTGCTCGTTATTTGTTTGCCTCATTTATTTCATTCCGTTAAGCATTTAGCCTCGCTTAAATTCAATCTCAGCTCGATTGTAACTTTGATACAAGCAAATTATCAATTAAACCCGAAACAAAGTCGATTTGTTGTCCTATCTCGATTTAGGCCAACACAAGCCTAAGGCGGGTTTTGTGGAGATGCTTAATTGAAATCTAAAGATGTTCCAGTGACATACATCATCGCGATTAAGGACATGTATGATGGAATTAAGACTCGAGTGAGAACATAAAGAGAAAACTAAGAACAATTCCAAGTCAAGATTAGGTTGCATCAGCGATCAATCTTATTTTCTCTGGTGATGGATGAGCTAACACGAAGTATTCCAGGGGAGGTAGCATGGTGTATGTTATTTGCAGATGATATAATTTTGATTGACAGAAGCCCGATGGAGTTAATACTAAGGTAGATTTTTGGAGACGGACTCTAGAGTCTATAGGCTCCAGGCTGAGCAGGACGAAAATAGAGTACAAGGGGTGGAAGTTTAGTGATGCATATCATGAGCCAGAGGTGGAAGTTACGCTTGATACACAAGTTATCTCCAAGAAGGAAGCTTTAAATATCTTGGCTCAATCCTCAAATGTAATAGAAAAATTGACGCTAATGTCACACATTATTTAGGGGCGGTATGAAGTGGAAGCTCTCTTTCGGTATCCTATACGATAAGAAAGTGCCACCTAGTGGGCATAAACCGAACCAAACCGAAAAACCGACCGAACCATAATTTTTTAAATTTGGTTTTCAAATTTTTGGATTTGCAATTTTCAGATTGGTTTCGATTTTAGTTTTCATAATTTTAGTTTTCCGGTTTTTGTAAATAAAAATTCAGTCCAAACCGAAAATCAAATTGTATAAATCTATCATATATGTTTTTTATACATTAATAGAATTACATCCCATATTTACATAGTCTGTTTTGGGCCCATATCACTTACACGCAGACAAAATTCAAAAGTTACACTCACAAATTAGGGGCCAGGGCTTATTTCATCACATCATTAGGGGTCTTTTCTAATTAAGACTCTAACTTCTGTTCTCTCTAATCTCTATTAATTTCAACAATCAACTATCAATTCATGATTCGAATGCATGTATTATTTTATTTATTTCTCTTTATTCTCATTATTGGATTATTTGTATCTGTTATTAATAGAGTTGCGGCTGCCTATATGAATTTGTGGCTGCGAATACGACTAATCCTCGACTCAATTATGTGGCTGCATATATGAATTTGTTTGCAACTAGTTTCTCACATATTTATATGAACTCAACAAAATATACACTTTAAAGTGTTATACACTCTTTTTAATAAGATTCTTGATTTCCTCCCATGGCCATGAGTTATATTGCTGAAGCATGTTTACTTCTTTTTTTTTTTCCGTTCATTGTTTGTTTTTCAATTAGTTACCGACTCAGTTGAAACTTAATATTATGTACTAGTTCTAAATGGTTCAATATCGATTTATTTTCTTAGATTTTATTCCTCCTATTAGTAAAGTACATAAATTCTGTTCTTCTGGAGGCATTTCTCTAGTCATTTGCAGTATGCTGCCTCAATGAAGTATTAGGTCATATTTTTTTGTGAAGGCATTCTGTTGATTTGTTCTGCTTGCATTCATGTAAATAAGTTGTCAACTTATTGGCTGCATTTTTTGTTAAATTCTTCTCTTTGTCCGAATATGTTTATTATATTTTCATAAATGACGTAAAATGAAAGTAAGGTATGTGAAAGTGGAGGTTCAAATGATAGTGCACCTAACATTCCAAGTTCCAATCCTCCAGATGATGCTTCAAAGAAAAGAAAATCTATGGAACCTAGATCGATCATTTGGGGACATTTTAAAAAATAAACTAAAAATAGAGTTCTCAGAGAAGATGTAAGTATAGTTATGATAAAACTTATACATGTGCTTCATCAAATGGCACTTCAACAATGAAAAATCCTATGAAAAGTTGTCCTAAGAATTCTCATAGAGTTGATACTAAACAGAAAGTTATAAGCTTTTCAACCAACTTCTCATGGTTCAAAGGATGTGGTGCTTACCAATTGACAATTTGATCAAGCACAAAGTAGGAGAGTCTTAGCTCAAATAATAATTGTAAATGAGTTACCCTTTAGTTTTTTCAAAAAGGAAGGCATTAGGAACTTTATGGAAGTCACAATATCTCAATTCAATATTCCTTCTCGTAGAACATTGACTAGAGATTGCTATGAACTTTATTTTGAAGAGAAAAATACTTTGAAGAAGTTTTTCAGAGAAGCTTGTGCCATAGTTGGTCTTACAACAGATACTTGGATTTCAATTTAAAAATTAATTATATGTGCATTACAACACACTTCATTAATAAGTATTGGGTTTTACATAAAAGAATAATAAATTTGTGTCCTATCTCCAGTCATGGGTGATAAAATAGCGCATGCTATTGAGAGGTGTTTGCTTGATTGGAATTTAAAAAATATATTTATTATTTACAGTTGATAATGCTAGTTCCAATGATGTCGTTGTAAGAGAATTATCTGAAACATTGACTTGTTGGGGAACTAATATTATGGATGGTCAACACCTTCATGTTAGATGTGTGGCTTAGATATTAAATTTTATTGTGCAAGAAAGTTACAAAGATAGGTAACTCTGTCAAACGAGTTAGACAAACCGTAAGATATATTAGACAATCTCCCGCAAGGACTAAAAAATTTAAAGAGGATTGTGAATTGAAAAAGATAATTTCTAAGAGATCATTATGTTTAGATGTTCCTACTCGATGGAAATTTACATGTATGATGTTAGATAGTGTACCACAATTTGAGGATGCGTTTGATAAATATGTTTCTCATGATATTGGTTTGTTGTATTATCTTCGTATATTTGCGTGTGAAGATGGAATTAGTGCAGGTGAACTCACAAGCGATGATTGGAAAAATGTAAGGAATATGGTAAAGATTCTAGAAACTTTTTATGAACCTAATTTGAAGGTCTCTGGTTTACTTTATGTCACTTCCAATATGCATTTTGTTGAAATTGCTGAGCTTGATCTTATTTTAAAAGCGTGGATGGAATATGAAGATGCTAGTTTGCATTCAATGGAGGTAAAAATGAAAGAGAAATTTACAAAATATTAGAGTGAGCCTGAAAGAATGAATAAGATAATAAGAATGAATAAGATAATCTTTATTGTATGTGTGTTGGAACCCCGTTGTAAGCTTGATGATGTTTCTTTCGAAATTGAGAGTATGTTCGGGAAAGAATAAGGGAAAAATAGAATTGATGATATGACAAAGTATATGGCTTCTCTTTTTAATTTTTATGTCAAAAAAAGTTAAACATATCAAAAAGTGGTTCATCTTTGTCGACGTCATCCGGAAACACAACAGGTGCATCTAGCGTGAGTGGTAAAGGAAACTCTCTTAGTCTTAGTAGAGGAACATTAAGAACAAAACGTGATTTTGAGAAACATAAAGAAGAATTTTAGGTGTAAAATCGGAATTAGATAGTTGTCTTGGCGAAGACCTTGAACCTAAAAGGGAGGATTTTGAAATATTGCAATGGTTGAAGCTTAATGAACCTAAATTTCCCATTCTTTTCGAGATGGCTCGTAATGTTTTAGCCCTTCTCGTTTCTAGTGTTGCATCTGAATGTGCCTTTAGCATGGGGGGCGGGGGGGTCGTATTCTTGATTAATTTAGAAGTTCATTGACTCCAAAAGTGGTGCAATCTCTTGTTTGTGTCCAAAATTGGCTTCGAAATGAATCTCTTCCCTTTAATGTTGAGGAAGATTTGGAGTATCTTAAGTAATTTAAGCTTGGTAAGGATAATAAGTTTTACATATATTATTATATTATTTTTTAATTTTTTTTCTTGTTTATGTTGCTTGACATGTTTCCTTATATATTTTAGATATGACTAATTTTGCAACTGAAAGTAGTATAGTCGATATGTAGTTGCAACTTGTGAATTTGTAATTCATGTGGTAAGTTGAAAACTTTTATATTTTTGACGATATTTTATTGATTATTTATTTTTCAAGTGTGTTTGGCTTTAATTGAATCTTATTTTGTTGGAAGGTTTAAGCATATTGCATAAAGCAAAACCGCGTGTTTGGGAACACTTTGAATTTGTGGAGAAAATTGAAGATGTTTGGCACATGAACTGCACTCATTGTGGGAGAATTTACCGTTACAATCCAAAGAAAAGTGAAACTAGTGTATTTTAAATCATGTTTACAGATATCTCGAACAACAAGAAAAACGTCCTATGATGTTGCAACAATGAGCTAGTATTGTCCACTACTTTTAGACTTGGTTATTGATTTTGAACTTGTTAAGTTGTTGTCTACTACTACGAGACTTTTGTAACTTTCTGGAGTTTTAAACACTGTTTCTGAATATTTAAACTAGTTGCTGCTGCTGTCTATTTTGTCTTGCTGCTGCTATTATTTTGTCTTGCAGCTGACGTTGCCTGCTTGATCATTGCAGCTGTTGCTACTTGCTAAGTGTTATTGCAGCTGTTGCTGCCAACTTCTTGTTAATGGTGTAATAGTTTACTTGTTGTTACTGAATAATAGATTTTGGCACGTTACTGTTTTGTCTAGGCGCTAGTAGGAGTAGTTGTTGCCTGCTTGCTTCTTAAAGCTGCTAGGCGCCACTTATTTAAGTAGAATTATTTTGCCAAAATAATTTGAGCAACAAACTAAGTGGTATTATTTTGTCAAATTTATTTATGCAGAAACCGAACTAGTAAACCAAACTAAACCGAACCAAATTCTTAAAAACCGAACCAACCCGAATTAATATTGGTTTGGTTTTGCATTCTAATATTACCAAATTGAAAATTGAAAAACTGAACCGAATTTGCCCAAACTAAACCGACTGAACGCCCAACCCTATTTGAAGGTAAACATTATAAAGTGGTCGTTAGACCAGCAATGTTGCTGAAGCAAAATGTTTGTCAGAACACACACATTTGGAAGATGAGTGTAACAGAGATGAGGATGTTAAGATGAATGTGCAGGCATACTAGGATGGATAGATTAGGAACGAGGTCTTGCGTGACAAGGTGGGAGTGGCATCAATGATGGAAAATATGTTAAAAGTGATGACACGTTGGTTCCAACATGTGAAGAGGAGGAATATAGATGCTCTCTTGAAGAGTTTTATAATCTACGCACCTCCTAAAGACACTAGAAGGTGGGGGGGGGGGAGGGTTGAATAGTGTCTACCGATTTTCGTTTCAAGAATCTGGTTCTTCTGAACTAAGAATCTAGTTCTCGCCTTTGCAATTTTGCTGTTTCAACCACTGCAACTCACGCCAAACACACACACAGAGAACACAAGGATTTTACGTGGAAAACTCCTTGCTCAAGGGAAAAAACCACGACCCATACTCTGGGACTTGAGAACTGAATCCACTAATAAAACGAGCAAGTTTCTGATTACAAACTCTGTAACCAAGGGGCTACACTCTAGACCCTAATCACTACTAAAAGCTAAACTCTAGCTTTTCAAGCAATTTCTCACAAGTTCACCTAATACATATGCTTCTACAATAAGCCAGTAGGTAAAAACAATAAATGCTCAAACTAAGACAACTTACAACTCAATGAACCTAAATAAAATATCTAGATTCAATCAACTCAAGTACACTAGTTGTCTTCTTCAGTTTACTCACGTAGAAAGATGCTGAATCGCCTTTGTATTCTCTCAATTCTCCGTTTGTGAATAACTGAGTTACGGCTGCATCAACTACTTGTATTTATACGGGCTTTGTAACCCTAGTTGAGTCCTACAAGGAATCCTTGTAATTATGGTAAGACAGGATTCCTAGCAACTCTTTTCTGTGTTGAAGTCCAACTCCTATTCACACTTCGAATACACAGCCTGGGCACCGCCTCTTTTAGTCTGACTAGGATGCATATTCATTCACGCGCCACTATTCCTAGTTCCGCAGGGATTTGCAACCCGCAACTCTTTTCGATCGGTCATGCCCTTCTATACAAGGACTAGGTTCTTCTCTAAGACCACTGAGTCCTTTATGTTTGTCATTCTTCAAAACCAGCACTCAACAAATTCCCCCTTTTTGATGATGACAAACAAATGTTGCCCAAGAACCTGAATAGACAAAATTCCCAAAAGCACAGAAACAAAAGTAACAAGTTCAAGAAAAAATAAAATAGATGAATTAGGTCACAAACACCCCAACATTTCCTTCTTCCCCCTTTTGGCATCATCGAAAAGATTCTAATACCTGCATGAACCTGTCAGTACTATCCAGTCTAAAGCACAAGGCAACAAGTCAGCAACAAACCACACAGAAGCAGAATAAGGGCCCAATCAAGAACCTATTACTTTAAAGTAAACAGTCATAAACATAAGGAATTTTAAAACCCTTATCCAGAGTGTGACAGTAGCACAACCCTATCAATTAGTACACAACTGAGAAATAAATTGTTTGAAACAACCAACACATGTGCAGGGGAGAATTGGAAGGAATTGACAACATATAAGAGAAGGGATAGGAGGATGGGACAGGAGGACTCAGAGCTAAAGGTTGAAGTGTTTGACAAGTGCCTCAAGCTGCTTCGTATTTTTGGCCCTTTCCATCACCAGCTCGGCCTCATACTTGTGGCAGTCTATCTTCAAACGATCAATTTCTTGATCCTTCAACTTCAGCTGTCTGTGAAGCTCTGCATTTTCTGTATTCACTTTAAGAACATGACTTTCCAGCTCCTTCACAGCATCATGGCCTCTTCAGGTCCATAGTCCTCACTCTCCTCATCTTGCTCCTGCTTCTTCTTAAAAGCTCTCCTCTCCTTGAAGAAGTCACAATTTTTAAGCATATTGTACCCAAACATCTGATGAATTGTTGGCTTCTTCCCAGGTTCCAGGGGAATCCCAAAATGCTCAAGTACTTGCTGGAGGATATTGGAATGCACCAGAGAATGTGGTTTCTGATTTGTATCTGCAATCCTTTTGACATGTCTAATGATTAGCCCAGGCAAATTAATTTTTACCCCCTATCCAGCAAGTCCATATATGTCAGGTCTAGAGCACTAGCTTCACTGTTTCTTTCTCCTCTAGGCTGAAGAAACCTGTGCACAAATTCAAACAGCAGCTGGTGTGCAGGTTCCATCTCCTTTTTCTCTACCTTTCTCTCCTTCCTTAGCTTGGGTTTTCCTGAGAATTTCTTGACCACATCCAGAGGGGTCACTCCATCAGTCCTCTTGGGCTACTTCAATTTTATATACCTGCAATAACCTTCAGCAGGTATGTCAAGAATCACTCCAAGCTCAGGTCTCCCAAATTCTATCTCAACTCCCTTCACAGTGGTGAACACTCTCCTGGCATTGACTCTGCAATTGGTATAGAACTCCCTGATCTCATCAACAAACAACCTCCTCTCTTTGTTGGCAAACAAACCAAGCCATCCTTGGTCACCAATCATCCTCAACAGTGGTTTCATGTGAAATTCTTTCTCATCATGCAAGATGCTGCCAGGTAACACCTGATGCTTTGAAAAGAAGGCCACTCTGTCAACTTCCTCTTCACTACCTCTCCTTCTCTTCCTGTTCTCAGCTTCACTATCTGTTTCAGAGTCACTCGGCTCAACATAACTACCAGCCTCATCACTCTCTTCTTCTATCTCTTCAGTTTTCTTTTCTTCCACCTTTTTCTTTGCCTCCCTGTCTCTCATATGTGAAATTGTTCTCTCCAGCTTTCCTACCTTCTCCAGCTGCTGCTTCAAGGCGGACCTAGTGCCAACTCTCCTGACAGTAGGTTCAGCAACAGGCTTATCTCCACTATCTTAACTCAATTCATCAACCAACTTATTTTTTGTCACTAACTTTCCCCCCTTTCACCAGTCTTCTCCTCTTTTCCGGCTCTACTCTGTTTTCCTTGACAACTACTACCTCTTCTTCTTCTTCCTCACACTCTATTTTCTCATCCTCATCACCAAACTTTCTTTTCCTCTTTGATTCTTCTGATTTCTTGGAAATCCCTTCACTTTCAGCTTTTTCTGTCACAACCTCTTCATTTTTCTCTTCTTCTGAGTCTGTCCAATCTAGTTCTGCATCATCAGCCTCAGTAGGATCTGGGCAATAGACAGGCTTTTGACCCAAATCCTGTGAGGCCTCAGCAAGTCTAGGTCCTCCAACAGCTGGACCTTTAAGAACAGATGCTCCTTCATTCTTCTCCACACCAACAACATTTATGCTTGGTTCATTTATCCTTTCATTAAGGGACTCAACAAGATCCTGTTCCCTTAATTGTTCTATCACTCTCTCCGCTACATCCAACCCCACATCAGTCTTTTCTACTAAAGGCACATGCAAGCTTTCCCTAAGTTCTTCCTGACCACACTTTTGCTCTGTTTCAACTAGGTTCCCCCTATCTGTTTTGTCATCAGACTCTACTACTCCTATAATTTCATCTAGTCCTGTTACTAGGGTTTCAGTATCCGTCGTACCAGGGCTTTTTATTTCTTCTAAACCAACAGGAGTAGATGTAATAGGATCAGGGATTACCTCAGAAGGTGATTTCGATGAACTTGGTGCAATGGGCGTAGTAGGAAAGCCTCTTGACATCATCTTCTTGACCAATTTCTTGTCGCCCTTTTGGAGAAATTTTATCCTGGCCTTAGCAATTCTTTGTGCGAGAGTGGATGGGGGTGGTTTTGCAGATGATTTCTTGGTAGCCTTTGTGGGTGAAGCGGATGAAGATTGTACTTGAGACATGATGAAGGTTTTAATGGATTTTAGACTGAGATTTCAAGAATTTTTCAGTTTTAGGTTTTGAGAGAGGATGTTGATTGGAAGAGGCGAAGTAGTTGAGTGTGTGAGTTTTCCGTGTATTGACGAAGGGAAGGGTTTTGGTGATTAGACAGCTTCTAGGGAAGACAAAGACAGTAATGGGATAAAAGGAGAAAAGCAGCTTTTTGAAATTTTTAAAAACCGGGAAGAGTTATGGAATTGACAGTTATGGGCTCATTTGATCGTAACTCCTTGTAAAAAATTGATATTAAGATTCTTTAAGAATCCCCAGAATCCTAAGACATATATCTACAACTTTCATGAGACCATGAAGACTATATCTTTGATCTACACTCTGAAAACTAGGTCTAAATGCAGGACAGTGGTGCTGTGCAGACATTTTATCTGCGGATTTACTGTCATCCAGTTGTCTCATCTTGTTATCCATTTAACATGTTTATGTTATCAGTTTATTTGGGTATCCATTCCAGTGTGTAGCATAGTTTTGGTTCTGTTTTTGCGGATCATCCAGTTTTAGGGGAAACTCTACCGAAATTTTTATAGAAATTCAAAGAGTTGGACAAATTTTGAGTTCTAGGTTTTGTCCATAATTCCATCCAGAGTTTTCTTATCATTCCTTTAAGTCCATATCTATTGTTGCCACATGTGTTATTCCTCATACATGCTTATGCTTATATTTTGATCATGTTATGTGTGATTTGGAGTCCCCCATAGGGGCTAGACATTGGACACACAGTCCGGTCGCGTGTGATACTACCTGTCTGGGAAATACAGCCCCTCTGGTTCAGGCGGGAGTTGAAACGCCTAGTGTGACCGGGTGTCATTCACACACTCTGACAAGAGAGACTAGATATTACTGGCTGGGGGGGGGGGGATATAGCCCATAACACCCGCCAGGATTGTTATATATGTGTATATAGCGACAACATGCACTGCATGATTATACATGAGGCTAGTTCAGGTTTTCAGTTACCTGATTTGGGGTGATACAGCCAATAACACCAGACAGGTACTAGTTCAGATGTTCAGTTACCGGATTTAGGGGGATATAACCCATAACACCAGACAGGTACCAGTTCAGATAACAGTTCAGTTTTAGCTTAGTATCAATTATCAGTTCTCAGTTTTCAGCCACCAGTTCTTAGCGTCAGGATCAGTTGATTGTTATTAGTTCTAGTTTCTAGTTACTAGTTCTCAGTCATATTACAGCTATTTATCAGTATAGTTCAGCTCAGTCTTCAGTTTCAGATTCAGCTAGACTTCAGTTTATATTCAGATCATGTTTAGTACGTTCTTCAGATTTCCAGCTATATTGCTATGCTCCAGCTCATATTTACATATTTATACTCCAGCCTTACAGTTTCATTCAGCTATAATATATTATATGCTCATGCCTTACATACTTGGTACATATCGTACTCACGCCCTTTTTTGGGGAGCTGTGTTTCATGCCGCGCAGGTGCAGATAGATCAATGCTTGGACCATATTAATAGGCCATCTATCAGCTATTGGAGTCACTCCGCTTACTCCCAGAGTTACTTATCTTTTGGTATGTGTACAGTCAGCCAGTTTGGGTATAACGGGGCCTTGCCCCGTCCTTTGTATATTCAGTTCAGCACTCTTAGAGGCCTGTAGATATGTCCCTGTGTTGTTCTGTCAATATTTTATGAATGTCAGCTTATGTTAGCCTTGTCAGCTTTTTGCATTGGATAATCCTTATCAGTTAGGTTTATGCTTATTCTGTTTATCAGTTATATTCATGGTTAGCAGATTATCTGTAGGATTAGTGATGATCGACACTTAGTGTTGGTCATCCGTCGCGACCCTAGGTTGGGATGTGACAACGGGCACGCGACCGACGACTGCAAAGCACTGCGCCTTGAGGTGGCCCATCTTCTAAAGAAGGGAGTGTTAGCTGAGTATCTGACTGACAAGGGGAAACACAACTACTAAAAAAATAGGAGAGAGGAACAACCACCTCAAACGGAGTCACCAAAAAGAATGGTGAATGTCATTACTGGAGGGTTTGAGGTAAATGGGATAAACTGTGTTGCTGCGAAGAAATTTACAAAATCATCAAGTATAACGGAGAAGAGAGTAAGAACTGGTGGATCAGGTAAAGAAATGATATTTAGAAAGGAGGATTGTGATGGGATGATTCCTCATGCTTCAGTCGGTTCCTTCTCAGTACATAGTAGGTTCTTCATGGGAACACATTAGCCCAACCTGGTGCTGATCAGCTGAACAAGTGTACTTAATAATGTACAAAATTTAAACTGGACAATAATAACAATAGTTACAAACAAGAAGCTGAACACTTAACTAACCAATCATTGGGGAACAAACGCTGAGTCATCAGTATATTTTAGTCATCCCTAACTCCAACCCGTTCCTCTCAAACTGAACTTTGTTAAGTGCTTTGGTAAATATGTCAACAATTTGATCTTCAGTCCTGCAAGAATTCATAGTGATCGGACCCTTTTCTACATTATCTCTAAGAAAATGGTGTCTAATATCAATGTGGTTTGTTCTTTTATGTTGGATTGGGTTTTTGGCAATGTTCACTGCACTTGTGTTATCACAGAAAATTGGCACAGCTCCACATTCAATTCCAAAATCCTCCAACTGCTGTTTGATCCATAGCAATTGTGAGCAGCATGATGGAGCTACTACATACTCAGCTTCTGCAGTAGATTAGGCTACTGAATTTCTGCTTCTTTGTTGCCCAAGAAACTAAGCAGGGACCAAGAAAGTGTGCCATTCCTGAAGTGCTTTTCCTGTCCACCAAGTAACCTGCATAATGTGCATCAGCAAAACCAATTAGTTCAAAAGTACCTCCCCTTGGTTATCATAGACATAGATCCTGAGTTCCTTTCAAGTATCTCAAGATCCTCTTCACAGCTGTCAAATGTGATTCCTTAGGGTTGGACTGAAATCTAGCACACAGTCCCACACTGTACACAATATCAGATCGACTGGCTGTGAGATAGAGGAGTGAACCTATGATTCCTCTATATTTTGTCTCATTTGTAGAAGGACCTAGTTGATCCATATCCGTCTTGGTTCCATGAGCAATAGGAGTAGTCATTTCTTTAGCTCCTTCCATGTCAGATTTCTTCAAAAGTTCCTTGACATATTTTTGTTGATGAATCATATTCCTTCAGGCGTTTGTTTTATCTGCAATCCTAGGAAGAAATTGAGTTCTCCCATCATGCTCATTTCAAATTCACTGCCCATTAATTCAGCAAATCCCTTGCATAGCTCCTCATCGGTGGCTCCAAAAATGATATCATCTACATATACCTGAACCACCAATAGATCTTTTCCTTACTTCTTTAAGAACAACATGTTGTCGATCTTTCCTCTTGTAAAACCATTCTTCAATAGGAATCTTGATAGTCTCTCAGACCAGGCTCTTGGAGCTTGCTTCAGACCATAGAGTGCCTTATCCAGTTTGTAAACATGATCAGGAAATTCACTGTTCACAAAACCTGGTGGCTGAATTACATAGACTTCTTTATTCAGATATCCATTCAGGAAAGCACTCTTCACATCCATCTGATATAGTGTGAATTCCATGCATGTGGCAAAGGCAATCAACAGTCTAATAGCTTCCATTCTTGCCACTAGTGCAAAAGTTTTATCATAGTCAATTCCTTCTTCTTGACTGTTTCCTTGGACTACCAATCTAGTCGTGTTTCTTGTAACTATACCATGATCATCCAGTTTATTTCTGAACACCCACTTTGTTCCAATTATTGATCTGTCCTTTGGCTTAGGAACCAGGTGCCACACTTTGCTTCTTTCAAACTAATGAAGTTCATCCTGCATGGCTAGAATCCAATCCGGATCTTCTAGGGCTTCTTTTACATTCTTTGGTTCCAGAGATGATAGGAAGGCAAAGAATGCACAAAAATTCTTCAAGGCCGACCTAGTCATAATTCCAGTATCCAATTATGATAATACATTCTCCAAAGGATGAGATGTTTGGTGCTTCCATGGCCTGGGTTGAATATGACGAGAAGAACCTTCAGCATCACTTTGGGTAGGTTCTTCCTGACTTGTTGAATCATCGACTTCATCTGATGTTCCCCCTGTCATATTGACTCCTTGTTCTCGTGAATTTGAATCCTCACATGATTCTTCCTTGCCTTCTGGATCTTCAGAGTCAGCTGCACCATCTTCTCGAGTAAGGCCAATCGCTTGATCATCTACTTCAGTTTCATCTACTGCCTTATCGGATTCATCAAATACCACATGCATACTTTCCTCCACTATTTGTGTTCTTTTATTAAACACTTGTATACTTTGCTCTGAGTAGAATAACCGAGGAATACTGCCTTATCACTTCTAGCATCAAATTTCCCCAATGGTTCCTTTCCGTTATTATGGACAAAATATTTACAACCAAAGGGTCTCAGATGTGCAATATTTGGTTTCCTTCCTCTGAGCAGCTCATATGGGGTCTTGTCAAGAATAGCTCTTGTGGAGCATTTGTTCCATAGATAACACATAGTGTTTATTGCTTCAGCTCAGAAGTTCCTTGCAAGACCACTTGACAGCAACATAGTCCTTGCCATATCCTCCAGAGACCTGTTCTTCCTTTCAACTACTCCATTTTGCTGTGGAGTTCTTGGTGCAGAGAAGTTATGATCAATGCTGTACTTCGCAGAATAATCAGAAAATTTTGAGTTTTCAAACTCTGTTCCACGATCAGATCTAATTCTGACAAGTTCCATGCTCAACCTTTTCTGCACAACACCAGCCCAATCTTTGAACCTATTAAAGGCTTCATCTTTGGACGCCAAGAACAGAGTCCACGTATACCTAGAGTAGTCATCAACAATTACGAATGCAAATCTCTTTCCTCCTCTGCTCCTGACTCTCATGGGTCCACACAGATCCATATGTATCAGTTCCAGTGGTTTTGATGTACTTACCACCTTCTTTGATTTAAAGGATGATCTCACATGCTTCCCTCTCACACAGGCATCACACATTTTTATGTTTTCAAATCTCTTACTAGGCAGTCTACGAACCAGCTCCTTTGATACTAGCTTGTTGAGTTGTGAGAGACTTGCATGTCCCATTCTTTTGTGCCACAACTGAGAATCACTTTCTTGCACGTTTAAGCATGTCAAGTTGTTTTCAGGTAGTGATTTCAGTGATGCTTTGTATACATTGTTCACCCTTTTTCCTTCAATAGCAATTTCTCCACTCTGTAGGTTCTTCACAATGCACCCTACAGAAGAAAAGCTCACTTCATTTCCTCTATCACACAGTTCAGAGATACTCAGCAGGTTGTGTCTGAGACAATCGACACAATATACGTTTTCAATTGCATGATCCAGAGTTCTCCCAACTTTTCTGATTCCTACGATCTGACCACTTTTTCCTCCTCCGAAGGCTACACTGCCTCCTTGGAAAGCTGCGAGTGAGAGAAAGTCTATTCTATCTCCTATCATGTGCCTGAACAACCGCTATCGAGAATCCAGCTTGGGTTGTTCTCCCTCACTCTAGCCTGCAAAACAGATTAGGGGTTAGCTTTAGGAACCCAAAAAAGCTTGGGTCCCTTCTTATGAGAAAATGGATAAATCAAATCCTTTTTAGCCCATTTAGGTAGAACACTTATTTTATTCTTGGTCTTTGCCTTACTTGCATTCATGCACCTTTGTCTGTAATGTCCAGTTTCCCCACAGAAGGTACACAGCATGTTACAAGGCAAACCTACATACTTGCTTTTAGGATTATATGGAAGGAGTGGTTTCTTGAATCCTAGCCCTTGTTTTCCTTTGTTCTGATTTTCAAGAACCCAGTTCATTGCCTCAGAGGACTTATTCTATTTTGTTAATCTGGTAAACTCATATTCAGATTTTTCAACCTTTTGATTTAAAATCCTGTTCTTTTCAGTTTCCTGATACAGAATCTCATTTGTTCTTTTAAGTTCATTTTCAAGGAAGGTTTGAACTTCACTTATTACTTGTTTACCGTTGACACTCCCCTTTAACTGATTGAGTTCCAATTCTAGTTCTGTGATCTTAGAGTTTGACACAAGAGTCTGCCCTTTTAAAATGGCATTGATTTCTTCCTGTTCAATGTTTTGTTCTTGTAGACTCTTGTGCTTGGTTCTGAGATTACTTAACTCTTCAGTTAATTTATCTTTCTCAATTTTCTCCTTTTCATAACCCTCAATCAAAGTGGCAGTGATTAAGATCAAATTTTCAGTAGAGTATGTATGTAAATTTTCTTTGAGATAAGATAGACATACCTCCGCTGAATGAGAAATTTCCTCTCCATCAGTTGCCATAAGAGCTGAGTCCTTCTTTTGGTCACCTTCTGTGTATATTTCCTTTAGCTTTTCCCACACTTCTTTAGCAGACTTGTATTCAAGTATCCTTGCTAACACATCATTAGTCAGCCCTTTCTCAGGTACAGTTCAGCTTTGGAGTTTGCCTGTAACCAGTCCAGGTCTTGAGGATCTAGTTCTTCTACCAACTTTGGAACCAGAACCCCGTTTGCTGCTCTTTTCACAGGAACATGAGGTCCTCTTTTCACAATCAACCAGACACTGTAATCCGTTGCTTGAAGAAAGTTTTTCATCTGCTTCTTCCAGCACTTGTAGTTAGTCCCGTTAAACACAGGTGGCTTTGAGGGATCTTTTCCTCCTCTGAACTCCCGAGGATCTTCCTCATCTGAACTGACATCCATCAACCCCATCAGTGCTAGTAGAGATTCATCTCCAGATTCATGATCAGATTCACTATCAGTAGGTCCCCATGTAGCATAGAAAGCTTCCTTTCTCTTCCTTCTTTCTGCTCTAAACTTTGGAGGTCGTTTCACCTTCTTCTTATCTTTGTAATTCTCCTTTGACGCCTCCGTTTCCTTCTCTTTTGTTGCTCTATTTTTCATCCATTCTACTTCCCACATTGGACAATCCACGACAGCATGGTCCTTCTTGAAATATTTGAAGCATCCTGAGTAATCAGGACAGTTAACTATGTTCTTTCTTCCAGAATTCTCCTTGTTATTTCTTTTGAAACCTTTGAACTTACCCAAGTTAAACTTTTGTCTCAAGGCGCTAACCATTGCTGCTTCAACTGATTGCAAATCAACATAATCATCAGTTTCATCAGTTGCTTCAAATGCAACGGTCTTGTCCTTCTTGAGAGCTGGTTTAGTTTTTGAATCATTCATCATCTCATGTGTTTTCAAACTTCCAACCAATTCTTCAAGTTTGATGGATCTGAGAGGTTTGGTCTCAATGATAGCAGTCATCTTGGGTTCCCAAGCCTCAGGTAGCACATTCAGAATCTTATCCACCATCTCTACTTCAGGCTACTCCATATCTAGGGATCTCATCTCATTAGTAATAATGGTCAACCTGGTCATCATATCCTGGATTGATTCCTTCTCTCCCATAGAGAACAACTCAAATTATCTTTTCAGCATTCTTTTCTTGGAGTCCTTCACTTCAGTGGTTCCTTCATGTGCAACTTGCAAGGCATCTCAGATTTCCTTAGCAGTCTTATAATATGATACTCTATTAAACTCCTCAGGGCCAAGACCACAAATTACCAGACGTTTAGCTTTGTGTTTCTTTTCAATCATCTTATAGTCCGCCTCATTGAACTCCTCTTTTGACTTAGGTACTTATTTTGCAGTAGCTCCTTCACCAACTATTTTGGTAGGGGTCAAATTTTCCTCAGATACTATAAGCCATAGTTGGTAGTTTTCAGCACATATATAATTTTCCATCCTGTTCTTCCACCAAGCATAGTACTGCCCATTGAACTGTGGGGGCCTTTGCACTGACTGTCCTTCAGTGATAGTAGGTGGTGCACTCATGATTCTGATCCTTCTCAAGGTGTTAACCTAGCACGAGAAGACCCGCTCTGACACCACTTGTTATAATCTAAGCACCTCCTAAGAATACTAGAAGGGGGTGGGGTTGAATAGTGTATACCGATTTTTCTTTGCAAGAACTCGATTCTTCTTAGTCAAGTACCTTAGCCGTTTGCACTAAAACACCACAACACACACAAAACACAAGACACAAAGAACACGACGTTTTTACGTGGAAAACTCCTTGCTCAAGGGAGAAAAATCACGACCCACATTCTGGGATTTTAAAACTCAATCCACTAACACAACGAGCAAGTTTCTGATTACAAGACTCTGTAACCAAGGGGCTACACTCTAGACCCTAATCACTCAACAAAGCTAAACTCTGGCTTTACACAGTAATCTCTCAAAAGTTCACCTAACACAATTGCTTCTACGATAAGCTGATAGGTAATAACAATGATAGCATAAAGCAAGACAACTTACAAACCGTGAACCTAGACAGAATATCTAGACTCAAGCTACTTAACTTCACTAGTTGTCTTCCTCAGTTATCTCACGTTGAAAGTTGCTGGATCGCCTTTGTAAGCTCTCAACTCTCTATTTGTGAACAACTATATTCGGCTACATCAACTACTTATATTTATATCGACATTAAAACCCTAGTTGAGTTCCACAAGGAAACCTTGTAATTATGGTATGACAAGATTCCTTGTAACTCTTTCTTTGTTCAAGTCTAACTCTTATTCGTACTTCGAAGGCACAGCCTAGGCACTGCCTCTTTTATTCTGACTAGGATACATAATCGTTCATGCGCCACTACTCCTAGTTCTGCAGGGATTTACAACCCTCAAATCTTTTCGATCAATCGTGCCCTTCTATACAAGGACCAGGTTCTTTTCCGGAACCACTGAGTCCTTCTCGTTTGTCACTCTTCAAAACCTCTTCTCAACAATAGGGTTTGAAACAAGTTCGTAAAATAGTAGAGAAAACCTTTATAATTTTTGAGATGGTCCTGCAATGGAATAATTGTAGTAGTAGTAACATAAGTAATAATCATAATTACATGACTAGTATACATAAATATTTATAAACCATTGATTTGTACCATTAACTCTCTTTTATTTGTTTGTATTTGACAAACATGCATAGTATCACACATAAGCTCTCACACATAATTATATTTAATAAACATACACATGTACATGAGCTTAATGCCAAAAGGCTTGACCCCCAAAATGTTGGCTTTTCACTTCCTTCCACACTATTAATTAGTGTGTAGAAAGCCAACTTTTTAAAACAATATTATGAACTATTCTGTAAAAAAGACAGGCCCATTTTTTATTTTATTTTTGAAAAGCTGGGGCAGTTTAAACTATGTAGAAACTTCCTATATAAAGATAAATGTGCGAAAATAGCCATTGCTTGTTCCTTAAAAAAAAATCAGTTTTCACTACGTCTCTGCACTTTGGTTTTCTTAAAAGACGACCCATGTCTCACACCCCAGCCTCAATTTCAACCTCGTGTTCAATGATCTCATTCCAGTTCTAACCACGCACATAGAGAAAGAATTAAAGAAAGGAGGGTAAAGGGAGAGTATGAGTGTCCTAGGTGCACTATGATATGCCAACATCACCCAGCCTTGTTCATAGGCTTGTTACTAATACTAGTAAGATTTTTCAACCATCTCAAATCTCTGCACAAGAAGGGTTAGTAATAGGGGTCTAGGGGAGCCATCAAATTATTTCAGCCAGAGCCACACCAAACACACAAAGCAATGAGCAAAACATTCAAGTGTATGACTGAAAGGAGACAATAGAGAGAATTACAAGGTTTTACATGGTGACTTCTTAAGACGTTTACCTTTGTCAAAGAAGATATAGGAGACAAGCAGACGTTTAGCTAGAACAAATAGTATTGAGTCAGAGTTCTAGGCTGGTTTGTTAACCAACAAAGTAAATAAGCAGTAGTAACACTAACACTCCGTTTGGATGGTTGTTACCCGGCCATCGTTTCATAATGTGTTGTATTGTATTGTATGTATGGTACTGTATCGTATTGTGTTGTGCAACTTTTGGATAGACGGTATGTTTATCGTGGTTTAATAATTGAAAATAAGATAAAGGGTAAAATGAAAATATAAAATAATAGATGAGGGCATGATGGGTAAGAAAAATTGGTAACGACGCGATACCACCAAATCGGTCGTTACTGTAGACAAGTAAATTTTGTTGGATTTAAATCCATGAAATAATATGGCTACATATCAAATTGAAGACATATTGGTCCAAATAAATATTATGGACTAATATAATGTGGCTAATTATTTAAATATAATAAAAGCCCAATCTTGAAAGGCTAGCCCAAATTAGCCTTAGCCCAATGGATATAAGTTTTCCTAAAGGCCCAAAAATGTGCCACATGGCAAGTGACGTAGCGCCAAGTCAATACAATAGCCAATTGGATCATGCCACACGTCAAATGATGTGGCAATCCAAGTCAAACTCCAAGACCAATTAAAATATGCCATGTGTACATGTGACATGTTATGGCCAATCAAATACGGCCTAGTCATTGCTTAAATCTGATTGGCCGGTCCACGGGCCAAGGCCCGTCAGGGTTTCTTGGTGGCTACTCCACCCCATATCTATATAAAGGGGTCAAATCTCTCATTTGAGGAAGAAGAAATCAGAAGCAAGAATCCATAACAAGAAGCAAGAAAGAGCTCGTGGATCAAAGCAAGAGACTTCTACAAAAGCTGCAAGCACTCGAGTATTTCTCTACAAAGTTCTAGAGATCAAGACAAAGATTCAAGATCAAGCTTCAAGCCCTTGAATCCAAGTACAAGTTCAAGATCAAGACCAAGTTCAAGATAAAGCTCCAAGCTCTTGAACTCATCAAGTCAAGATCAAATCCAAATCCAAATCCAAATCCAAACTTCAAGATCAAGCTCAAAAGCCCTTGAAGTTATAGTTTGAAGAGACGAATCAGAGGAATCATAGAGATTGTAACACTCATATTTTGATAAATAAAATATATTGTTGCAATATTTTCCTGTCTCGATATTTATTTTCTTGACGCGAATTTAGTTGTTACAAATTCTGGCACGCCCAGTGGGACAATCTCTACCTCTCATCTCAACTTTTCAACTCACGAAGTTCAGCAACACTGAGATGGCTTCCAAGAACACCAACTCAAAATCTGTCGTTGCAAAATCTGTCTGGCCTCATGACCTTGATGCCAATTCAAAGTTCTCTTCTGAGGTTCAAAGCTGCATGAATGCTACTAAGGGAAGCTTTGGACCAGTTACAAGAAACAAAGCAAACTTGATGGGACAACAAGCACATCAGGTGCCGCCCGCATCAACTCCAATTTTCGGTTCTTTATCTTCCAAAGGAGCAGGATCATCTGCTGAGCCATTGGAAAAAGGAGAAAATATCGCTGAGATTGTTGAAAACACTTTGGCTCGACTTAGGCTCTGCAGATCCAGAAGTCCAGTAGCGAAGAAAGACGATGAAGTTTCAAGCATTGGATCCTCTCCAACCACGCCGCGCGAGTCATTCCAGTCAAAGATCAATCTATGGGAGAATCCATGTTATTCTCCATCATCTCCAATAGCCATGCAAACGATGGCGATTAATACTTTAACGATGGAGGAACAACTTGCAAACTTGACAAAGGCGATTGATAGCTTATCAAACTATGTCAAGGATCAAGACGCTCGCATCAACAAGATGGAAAGCATGATGGAGGGAGAATCTAGCCATGCACCAGGAAAACGTCCAGAAGTTCAAGAGGTGATTAATACTCCAGCTAAGCAAGTAACACCTGCTAAGGAAATCCAAGTTTCTGCTGATGGGGTGATTCAAATTGACCAACTGAAGGAGTTTATTATGGGAACAATCAAGGATAAGTACGAGGTTTCTTCCAAGTCTTCGCTTGCATATGAGAAGCCATACACCGCAAGAATCGATAGCTTGAAGATGCCAATTGGTTATCAACCCCCAAAATTTCAGCAGTTCGATGGCAAAGGAAACCCAAAGCAGCATGTGGCGCACTTCGTTGAGACATGCAACAATGCTGGAACCTACGGCGATTATCTCGTCAAGCAGTTCGTCCGTTCCCTCAAAGGGAATGCTTTCGATTGGTATACAGACCTTGAGTCTGGTTCAATTGATAGCTGGGAGCAGCTGGAACATGAGTTCCTCAATCGCTTTTACAGTACAAGGCGTACCGTAAGCATGATAGAGCTTACAAACACGCAGCAGCGAAAGGAAGAACCAGTCATTGACTTCATCAACCGATGGAGGAATGCAAGTCTCAACTGCAAAGATAGACTCAGTGAAGCTTCAGGAATTGAGATGTGCATTCAAGGTATGCATTGGGGGCTTCGCTACATCTTGCAAGGCATAAAGCCAAGGACTTTTGAAGAGTTGGCAACACGTGCTCATGATATGGAGCTAAGCATGGCATCCACTGGAAAAGAAGGGCCACCACTCACCGAACCTCGCAAGGGAAAAGACAAGCAAGAAGTCAAGAGATGGAGCAAAGTCGTACCCAAGGTTGAAAGCAAAGAGTCCATGAATGTTGATGCCAAACCTGTGAAGTTCACCACAAAGTTTAGCAAGAAACAAAGTGTGAAGACGACTTCTTTCAAGGATAAGACAGGTCGGAAATCAACTTTGAGAGAGATGCAAGATAGGGAATACCCATTCCTTGATTCTGATGTTCCTGCAATCTTCGATGAACTTCTGGAACTAAAGCTCATTGAGCTACCAGAGATGAAGCGTCCTAATGAAGCTGGAAGAACGAATGATCCAAACTACTGCAAGTACCATCGGCTTTTAGGTCACTCTCTTGAAAAATGTTTTGTCTTTAAGGACAAAGTCATGGAGTTGGCCGACAAAGGGGAGATCATACTCGAAGATGAAAAGGAAAATGCAAACCAAGTTTCCATCATCTTTGGCTCACAAGATCCCATTGCGATCTGCAACTTCACTGAAGGATTCGAAGGGCAAGATGTCATGATCAAGTTTGGCGACTTCGAACCCGTTCCAGCAAAAGGATCATTTTCTCCCCCAAAGCTGTATGAACAAAGTATGAAGAAAGCATCGCTCGAGGAAGATGATGATGGTTGGATATTGGTGACTCGACGGAGGCGTCGTAAGGCAAGCCCACGAGATGAACCAGCTGAGAAACCAACAAGGAAGAAGATGGTAAGGAAGCCGAGGAAGCAAAAGGCGATCGGACGTCCGCGAGAGGCAAAGGTGGAGGTTTACCATCACCAAAAGTCGCGTCAGCCAGTAACCTTAGAGGAGTTTCTACCAAGTTGGTTCCGCATGAAGATCCCTAAAGATGATACGAAGGCCTCATGTTGTAATGCTGATAAAGTAGAGGAGAACAATGAAAGTCCAAAGCCATCTTCACCTGCGAAGTCAGAAAAACTCACTGAATCTACAGCCGGAGAAGCAAATACTTGTGAAGCAAAGATCACATTCACAAGTGATGATATCCTACTTGGGGAAGTTCCTCACAATCGTCCGTTGTTCATGGTTGGATATGTGAATGAACAAAGAGTGAATAGAATCTTGATTGATGGAGGATCCGGAATCAACATTCTGCCTATTCACACAATGAACGAACTTGGCATCTCAAGAGAGGATTTGATTGAAAGCCGTTTGATGATCCATGGATTCAACCAAGGGGGGCAAAGGGCCATAGGTGCTACAAAAATAGAGCTCACTATTGGAGAAATGACTTCAAGCGCATGGTTGCATGTGATCGATGCAAAGACTTCCTATAACATCTTGCTGGGAAGGCCATGGATACATGAGAATAAAGTCGTCCCATCCACCAATCACCAATGCCTTAAGTATCACGAAGATGGTATTGAGAAGAAAATCGTTGCTGATGACAAGCCATTCACTGAATCTGAAGCGTACTGTGCTGACGCTAAATTTTACTTGAAGAATATCATGAATGAAGTCAGGGTTGATAACATCGCCAAGACATTGGATCCTAAGATTGCAATAAAGAAGGCTGAGATTGCAGCTGGGAAAGAAAAAGTTGTAGAGGATGAAGATAGAAGCCACTCTATTCAAAGGAAACCACATAAGCAATACTTTGCATCTTCAGGCAAGAAGACGGGACCTACGCTCCGCTACGTCCCAAAACTGAAGGAGAAGAAAGACCAATCATCTGACCTGCAAAGTGACGTGCTGAATGGATTAACCCTTCCTATCAAGCGGCTTGATGCTTTAAAGTTATCCTCAAATTTGCTTGGAAAGTTTGTGGCCCGAAATCTGCCGGAGAATAGTGCACTCCCCACAAAGCGCACAAACGAGGGTTTTGATCCAAATGCTTATAAACTATTTGCAAAGGCTGGGTACGATCCCAACGAACCATCTAAGTTAGGGAAGCTCCTACCAGAAGGATCAATGAAGAAATCACGTGAAGGCTTGGGTTTCGAAAAACCTCCACCAGTTCGCATCTCTATAAGGAGGGCAAGCATCAATTATGTCGGTGCTGAGGATGAGTCTGTTCCTTCGAATAAAAGAAAGTCTGTCTTTGATCGGCTCGGAGAACCAACTGCAATAACTTCTGTCTTTGATAGATTGGGACCATCGAAGAAGAGGAACAAGCTTCAAAAGGGTGATGTAAAGGCGAAGATAACCATTTCTCCTAACGACCCAAAACTTTCGAGAGATTGCCAAAGTCTGATCCCTTCAAGGATGAAGCGTCAAGCAAAACTAGTAGTTTCATGTGGAGAAGTGTTAAAGGCAAAGACTCACACTATAGTCCACACAAGGGAGCGTGAGGAAGATGAAGAAAGTGTAGGATCTTCATATTACGTCGTTGCAGAAGAAGAGCATAATGCTTCATATCCAAATAATGTCAAGAATGAGTCGGAGGATATTTCTTGGTGTCACCACATATCTTTCAATGACGGAGATCTGCAGGAAGATGAAGACGCTAAAGATGCTCCACCTGAGCTTGAAGAAGGAGTGAAGGCGACAGTTGACGCATTGAAAGAAATCAACCTCGGCACAGATGAAGAACCAAGACCCACATATATAAGTGCTTTGCTGATGAAGGATGAAGAAAGTGCTTATGTAGAGCTGCTGAAAGAGTATAGAGATGTCTTTGCTTGGAGCTACAAAGAGATGCCTGGTTTAGACCCCAAAGTAGCGGTTCATCATCTGGCGGTTAGAAATGGTGCTCGTCCTGTTAAGCAAAGCCAACGCCGCTTCAGGTCAGAGCTGGTACCCTTGATCGAGAATGAAGTCAACAAGCTTATTGAGGCTGGTTTTATTCGGGAAGTCAAGTATCCTACTTGGATTTCAAGTATAGTCCCTGTAAGGAAGAAAAATGGCCAAATTCGAGTTTGTGTTGATTTTAGAGATCTCAACAATGCATGTCCTAAGGATGAATTTCCACTCCCCATCCCAGAACTCATGATTGACGCCACTACTGGATATGAGGCAATGTCTTTTATGGATGGCTCATCTGGCTATAACCAGATTCGCATGTCTCCTAAGGATGAAGAACTCACAGCGTTTCGAACTCCTAAGGGAATTTACTGCTACAAGGTGATGCCATTTGGCCTGAAGAATGCTGGAGCTACCTATCAAAGAGCGATGCAAAATATCTTTGACAGCATGCTTCACAAAAGTGTCGAGTGCTATGTTGATGACTTGGTGGTGAAATCGAGAAACAAGAAGGATCACCTACAGGACTTGAGAACGGTGTTTGAATTGCTGCGAAGATACCAACTTTGGATGAATCCTTTAAAGTGCGCATTCGGAGTTACTTCTGGTAAATTCCTTGGTTTCATTGTTCGACACCGAGGGATTGAAATTGATCAAGCTAAAGTCGATGCGATTTTGAAGATGCCCGAGCCTAGAAATATTCATGAACTAAAGAGTCTACAAGGAAAGTTGGCGTATCTTAGGAGATTCATTTCAAATCTGGCCGGAAGATGTCAACCATTCAGCCGTCTTATGAAGAAAGGTGTCCCTTTCGAATGGGATCAAGCTTGCAGCAACGCATTCAAGAGCATCAAGTCGTACCTGATGAAACCTCCAGTTTTAGCTGCACCTATACCTGGAAAGCCGCTGATATTGTATATTGCAGCGCAAGAAAGGTCTGTTGGGGCGCTTTTGGCTCAAGAGAATAGTGAAGGGAAAGAAAATTCCCTTTACTACTTAAGTAGGATGATGACACCAAATGAATTGAAGTACTTGCCAATCGAAAAGTTGTGTTTGGCGCTAGTCTTCTCTATTCAAAAGTTGAAGCACTACTTTCAAGCTCACGTCGTCCGACTCATTTCCAAAGCAAATCCTATAAAATTTGTGATGTCAAAACCCGTCCTTAGTGATCGTTTGGCAAGATGGTACCTCCAGTTTCAACAATTTGAGATTATGTACGTCCCTCAAAAAGCGGTGAAAGGACAAGCGTTAGCTGACTTCTTGGCAGACCATCCGATACCTGATGATTGGGAGCTCACTGATGAATTACCTGATGAAGATGCAATGGTCGTCGAAGTTCAACCATCGTGGAAGATGTACTTCGACGGTGCTGCACGTCATGATGGAGCTGGGGCTGGTGTGGTTTTTGTAACTTCCGAAGGAGAGGTTTTCCCATATTCTTTCACGTTAATGCAACGTTGCTCTAATAACGTCGCAGAGTATCAAGCACTCATACTTGGTCTCGAAATGGCCGTTGACATGAAGCAGTTACAGTTGCAAGTATACGGAGACTCTAAATTGGTAATCAATCAGCTTCTAGGTAGCTATGAGGTAAGGAAACCAGAGTTACAACCCTATCACAATTATGCACAGAAGTTAATAGGATGGCTTGGGGATGTAACTCTCCAGCATGTGCCGAGGAAGGAAAATAAGAAAGCCGATGCCTTGGCGGCTTTGGCGTCAACACTTGCCTTGCCTGAACAGACACAAGTTACTATCTGCCAAAGATGGGTAGTACCACCATTTGATGAAGGCGTGGATGGTGAAAATGAGCTTCAACGTCTTGTTGCTGTTTCTGAGGCTGAGAAGGAGGACTGGCGGAAACCTATAATTGATTACCTCAGTCATGGAACCCTGCCAGAAAATCCGAGAAGAAGAAGCGAAATTCGTCGTAGAGCACCCCGTTTCCTTTACTATAAGGACACTCTATATAGAAGATCATTTGAGGGAGTACTTTTGCGATGTTTAGGAGATGATGAAACACTTCAAGCTCTGGAAGAAGCACACTCTGGGGTATGTGGATCACACCAGTCTGGGCCGAAGCTTCACTTCCATATAAAAAGGATGGGGTACTACTGGCCAACAATGGTGAAGGATTGCTTGGACCATGCTCGAAGATGCAAAGCTTGTCAGCTCCATGCAAACTTCATACATCAACCACCTGAAGTATTGCACCCAACAGTCGCGTCTTGGCCATTTGATGCTTGGGGACTAGACATTGTTGGACCATTGCCGAAGTCTTCTGAAGGACACGTGTTCATATTAGCTGCAACTGATTACTTCTCAAAATGGGCAGAAGCTGTCGCTCTCAAGGAAGTAAAGAAGGAAAAGGTTGCAAACTTCATTCGAGTAAACATTATTTACCGCTTCGGTATCCCTCGTTATATAATAACGGATAATGGCAAGCCATTCGATAATAGACTGATGAATAAAATATGTGATCTCTTTGGCTTCAAGCAGCGCAAATCTTCCATGTACAATGCTGCCGCCAATGGCCTAGCCGAAGCATTCAACAAGACCTTGTGCAATTTGCTTAATAAGGTTGTTTCCAAATCCAAGCGAGATTGGCATGAAAGGATGGAAGAAGCTTTATGGGCATATAGGACAACTCACCGCACACCAACGCGAGCAACTCCTTACTCGCTTGTTTATGGAGTTGAAGCTGTGTTGCCGCTGGAGCGTCAAATACCATCCTTGAGACTTGCTCTCCAAGAAGGGCTCACTGATGAAGAAAATGCTCGCTTACGCCTTGAAGAGTTGGAGGCTCTCGATGAGAAAAGACTCGAAGCTCAGCAAAGCCTTGAATGTTATCAAGCTCGTCTATCTCGTGCTTTCAATAAAAAGGTTCGCCCAAGATCTTTCCAGGTTGGTGATCAAGTCCTTTCAGTAAGAAGACCCATCATCACTTCCCATAAATCTGGGGGCAAGTTCACTGCAAAATGGGACGGACCGTATGTTGTGCAAGAAGTCTATTCAAGTGGTGCTTATAAGCTTATTGATGCCGAAGGAAAAAGACTCGGTCCCATTAACGGGAAATTCTTGAAGAAGTATTATCCTTGAAAGTTGACATGCTCCTCAACGCACGAGCCTAAACTGCAAGTTGACATGCTCCTCAACGCACGAGCCTAAACTGCAAGTTGACATGCTCCTCAACGCACGAGCCTAAACTGCAAGTTGACATGCTCCTCAACGCACGAGCCTAAACTGCAAGTTGATATGCTCCTCAACGCACGAGCCTAAACTGCAAGTTGACATGCTCCTCAACGCACGAGCCTAAACTGCAAGTTGACATGCTCCTCAACGCACGAGCCTAAACTGCAAGTTGACATGCTCCTCAACGCACGAGCCTAAACTGCAAGTTGATATGCTCCTCAACGCACGAGCCTAAACTGCAAGTTGACATGCTCCTCAACGCACGAGCCTAAACTGCAAGTTGACACGCTCCTCAACGCACGAGCCTAAACTGCAAATCGCTACGCTCCTTTGATGCACGAGCATAAACTGCATAAAACTCCTGGCCCGCAAGAGTCTAAACTGTGCACGGCCTAAAAAAAAAAAAAAAAAAGTCCGCTAGGTTGAAAACCTCAAAAGAGGCGGCCTAGGCAAAAGTTAGGACCAAAAAAGAGAGAAAAAAAAAAAAAGAACACACCTCTTCTACTATGAACTACGTAATGACTTGATCCTCTTCATTGAGGTACGTAGGCAGCTTAGAGCTCAAATTCTAAGTCCAGTTGCCCAAAAAGAAGAAAAGTTCTTTTCCTTGTCAAGTTTCACATTGTTATTTATAGATCAAGTTTAAGTTGTTAAAGCTTGCAACCTAGAGAGAAAACGTGATTACCTGCCAGGGTGTTTCAAATTCTGAGTATTACTATTCTTGGAAAACTTGAAAGACTCAACTTGAGCCTTCAAATTTGCGAAAGTTTTCAGGCTAGCAAGTCTTCATCTTGGAGTCTTCGAATTCGTCAAGTTTTCAAGTGTGAGCCTTCAAATTCGCCAAAGTCTTCAGGCTGGGATCTTCAAATTTTCCAAGTCTTCGAGTTGGAGTTTGTAGTCTTCAAGTTTGAGCCTTCAAATTCGCAAGTCTTCCAAGTCTTTAAGCTGGAATCTTCATATTCGCCAAGTTTTCAAGTTGGAGTTGGTCAAGTCTTCAAGTGAAATCTTCCTCAAAGCTGGAGTCTCTAAATCTGCCAAGTCTTCAAGTTAGAGTCTTCAAATTTGCGAGTCTTTAAATTTGCAAGTCTTCTAGTTAGAGTCTTCAAATTTATCAAAGTGTTCAAGTTAGAGTCGCCAATTTGTGTCTTCGAGTTGGAGTCTACAAACTTCAAATTTTCCAAGTCTTCAATTTGGAATCTTCATATTCGCCAAGTGTTCAAGCTGGAGTCTCCAAATTCACCAAGTCTTCAAGCTGATGTCTTCAAATATTTGACAAGTCTACAGGTTGAAGTCTTCAAGTCCATCGGTCTTCAAGTCGGTGTCATTCAGGTACGGAAAGTCTTCAAAGTTGAAGTACTTAATTTAAAGAGCCTTCGAGTTTTTCGAGTCTTGGGATGGGGTTTTCATATTCGCCGGTCTTCAAGTTGCTCTTCCAAATGGCTTCTTCCATGGGATTGTCGTCGTTAAAGTGGGAGTGCGTTGCCACCCCAATCACCTTAAACTTGACTTTCCCACGAGTATCGCTCCAAACAAATCTTCCATGGGATTGTCGTCGTTAAAGTGGGAGTGCGTTGCCACCCCAATCACCTTAAACTTGACGTTCCCATGAGTATCGCTCCCAAAATAAGTCTTCAATAGGTTGTCCTCTTTAAAGTAAGGGTTGACTTCTTTAGAATCATCTTTTGGCCTACATAAAAGAAAAAGAAGAGCAAAGAAGAAGTAAAAAAAAAAAAAAAAAGGAGAAAGTAGTTTTACCTGACAAGAGAAGAAGAAAATTCAAGATGCAGAAGTCCTCTTTTACTTGCTGGAAACAAAAAGGAAGAATGAATAAATAAAGTTACAAAGAAAAAGAGGGGGCAGGTTACGGAAAATAGGCGCGAAAAAAAAAAGGAAAAAAAGAAAAAAAAAGGATTTTCAAGAAAGTGTTAATTTGTATATAGTATTTCTCATACAAAAAAAAAAAAGGAGCATAAAAGAATAAAAAAATACTTGCCTCTGCAAAAGATATACCCAAGTGCTGCCTTCAAGCGAGTTAAACAAATAAGGATCTCAGGCCTCTATTTATAGAGGACTAATGATGTGAAAAAGTTCTAATTTGATACAAATTTGAAGATTGTTGTTGGAGTCCAAAAAGAAGTAGGAACTGTAACCAAATTGGAATAGGAAGACCACATGCAGTGAAAATATAGGAAAAGAAAAAGAAAAAGAAAATAGAAAAGAAAGAAGCTTCAGCGTGCAACTTTGGGTAAATTTGGACCAACAGCCAATTTTATTACTGTTAACTGAATGGTAGCCACTTTTTGATACTTTATTGTTTGATAGCCTTTTTTGTTTGCTAGTAACTGGAAGGTAGCCACTTTTGGCACAATGAAAAAGTAGCGACTTTTATGGGCTGTTAACCGGATGATACCCACTTTCATCATGACTCGCTTATGATATATTCACTTTCTAAGCTACTAAATTGGGAATGATCATGTGATCAAAAAAAAAAAATTTTACTTCAAGTCTAGTCTTCGGGTGCAAACAAATTAAACCCCGACAAGCCTTGAAGTAGGGGGCATTTGTAGACAAGTAAATTTTGTTGGATTTAAATCCATGAAATAATATGGCTACATATCAAATTGAAGACATATTGGTCCAAATAAATATTATGGACTAATATAATGTGGCTAATTATTTAAATATAATAAAAGCCCAATCTTGAAAGGCTAGCCCAAATTAGCCTTAGCCCAATGGATATAAGTTTTCCTAAAGGCCCAAAAATGTGCCACATGGCAAGTGACGTAGCGCCAAGTCAATACAATAGCCAATTGGATCATGCCACACGTCAAATGATGTGGCAATCCAAGTCAAACTCCAAGACCAATTAAAATATGCCATGTGTACATGTGACATGTTATGGCCAATCAAATACGGCCTAGTCATTGCTTAAATCTGATTGGCCGGTCCACGGGCCAAGGCCCGTCAGGGTTTCTTGGTGGCTACTCCACCCCATATCTATATAAAGGGGTCAAATCTCTCATTTGAGGAAGAAGAAATCAGAAGCAAGAATCCATAACAAGAAGCAAGAAAGAGCTCGTGGATCAAAGCAAGAGACTTCTACAAAAGCTGCAAGCACTCGAGTATTTCTCTACAAAGTTCTAGAGATCAAGACAAAGATTCAAGATCAAGCTTCAAGCCCTTGAATCCAAGTACAAGTTCAAGATCAAGACCAAGTTCAAGATAAAGCTCCAAGCTCTTGAACTCATCAAGTCAAGATCAAATCCAAATCCAAATCCAAACTTCAAGATCAAGCTCAAAAGCCCTTGAAGTTATAGTTTGAAGAGACGAATCAGAGGAATCATAGAGATTGTAACACTCATATTTTGATAAATAAAATATATTGTTGCAATATTTTCCTGTCTCGATATTTATTTTCTTGACGCGAATTTAGTTGTTACAGTTACATAAAGTGAAAATTTTTATGGTTACATAACCATGGATTTAACGATACCAACCAATATTAATTAGAGAAACAATAAAACAAACGTCGTACACATGATAACAATACAATACTATACCATGGGTTACAACCATCCAAATAAGCTGTAAGGGAAAGAGAATGTTGATGAGAGATGTTGATGAGAAATATTTTCAGCGTGTGAATGTGTGTTTTAGAGTGAGGGAAGGGTCTGTTTAAATAGGTGTAGCGTAGGGCTTAGGAATTTGAATTCCAAGTGTGAAGATAAGTAAAAATTGGTAAAACATGTACCAGGAAAGACTATGTTGTGCCCAGAATTAAAAAGAATCCTCTTTTGTATATGTTTTCCATATATAATTCAATTAGAACTTCCGAAATCAAAGAAAATTGTATAAGAAGGTTTTCTGTTCTGAAATTAAGGTAACTTAAATCATTCAATCATGATCTTTTCCTAATTTTCTTATCACAATTTCAAATCCATTTTAAATTTCAAAATCAGGGGCATTCTATGACAATTTTAGCTTGTACTTAATCATACAGTGGATTGGATAAATATTCTAGAGGCTCATACTATGTTCAATATTCTAGGAAATCAAAAGACAACGGGTACAATAAAGGACATAAGCTATATTTACGTTCATTTAAACTTCCAGAACCTCAAGACCCAAAGCGTCAAAAATCATGGTGCAAAAGAAAGCAAAGCATAGCTTTAACAGTGTACTCCTACTTTTAGTGCAAATGACCATCATAAACGTGAAATAGATGAAGATACTCCTTGTTGTGAGCAAATTTCAAAAGTCATTTCCCTAATTTTTTAACGTAAAGTAATTAACTAAGCTAGGCGTGCAAGTCTTAACTTAGCTTATTAAAATGTGCAATTTGATCATGTATATCACGTAATAATTTAAAAGTTAAAAAAATGGTAGAGTGTACCCATTTAGGCCTTTGAATTGGGTTAGACATGACCAGATACTTTTCATGAAGAATAGGGTAACTATCGTCGTGCTAATGCCTCCTCCGTTCATGCTTTGGTGAGTTCCTCTATTTTTCGGTTACTGTGGTGATGGAGAAGATAAGAGTCCTGATTTGGACCTTCTTGTTTCATCAAATCGATATAAGGGTTTTGTTTTGGAGGAAGAGAGGAGTCCAAAAATATAAATTTCATGATGTTTCGCAGGTGGAATTGGCCGAAAATAGCCATTGATAGTGGTGATGCTAATGTTTTGCGCAGAGAGAGACAGAGATAAGGGTGGCGGGTGTTTTTCTTTTTGCAAAGGGAAAATGATTTTTGTGTAAAGGTTTTGGGGGTTGATGTGTAATTAAAAAAGGAAAAAATCTTTTTGGTTGAATTAAAACAATGGAAGGCTAGGATGATGCCACATAGGTCGTCTTGCCAAGTGTGCGTGTTGGACGAAATATGAAGTGGCAGCTGGTGATTTGCTAACTGTCTATGTGGAATAAATGAGTGTAAATATGTTTTAAATTAGCTATAAATTTTGTAAAAATGCCATAAAAATTGTAAAAAATTGTGATAAAATATAAGTAATTTGTAATTGCAAATTGCATAGAAATGGTGCATAATTTGTATATTTTGACTAAGGGTGAATAAATAAATATACAAGTGTAGACAGTAATTATATAAATGGTGCGAAATTGATGTGTGCATTTTGAAAATAGTCTAGAATGTCGTAATTTTTTGTAAAATATTTTTTCAATGCGTATGGTGTTAATATTGTTTTGGCACTTCGCATTCAAATATAGCCAGTTTAGAAGCGGTGAGATATTGGAGGGAAAATCTTGGGTGTCAACAGTGAGTAACCGATGTCTCAATGGGCATCAAGCCCAATCGGAGTCATACCATCCGTATAACCGGAGATCACATGTAGAGTTCATCACAATTCCTTCTCCTGAATTACCTTTAAAATATTTCACCACTAGGAGAGCTGCATCTCAATGCTCAATCTGTAGTTGCTACATAAACGGAGACAATATAAGACAAATCCAGACACGTGAAAGAGAGATAAATCATACTTATGATAAGTCTTCGATAACTATCCAGGTCTTCAAGAAATCGGCCACTCGCCAGTATCAGTCGGTGATTATGTTCCTTAGGTGTACCCACTGGTCGTGCACCCAGCAAATCGATCTCAAAAATAATATCTAATGGATACTTTCTTTGGCATAGAAATGGACCTTTAGGACCACTTGCCACTTCAACTCCCAAAAATTATTTAAGAACATCCAGATCCTTTATATGGAAACAAGTGGAAAGATACATCTTTTGAAAATTTGAATTGCATGGGACCCATTTCCTAAGATAATCAAATCATCTACGTAAACGAGTATACTCAACTGGATTATTCCTTTCTTGAATGTAAAGAGTGAGTAATCAGAATAAGACCGATGAAAGCCATACTTTTTTAATGCTGCAAATAGCTTAGCAAACCACATACGGGTGCTTACTTCAAACCATACAGTGATTTTCAAAGATGACATACATTGCCGGAGCCATCATTTTAATAATCTTATAGGCAACTTCATATAAACTTCTTCATGGAGATCACCATAAATGAACGAATTGTGAACATCTATTTGGTGCAACTCCCAATTTTTTGCAGCAGCTATCGCTAGAAAACACGAACGGTCACCATTTTAGTGACTGGTGAAAAAGTCTATGTGTAATCAATGCCTTCAACTTGCTTATTGCAAAAAATAACCATCCTCGCTTTGTATTTTTTAATGGTACAGAGTTATACTTGATTTTATACACTAATCGACATCCGAGCGCTTTCTTTCCAGGAGGCAATCGTTTGATCTTCCAGGTTTTGTTAGCTTTCAACGCCACCATGTTGCATGGCTTCTCTCCATTTTTCATCTATCACAACTTCCAAAATATGGTCGGCTCCCATCCTTCCATTATGGTTACAAGAAAACGTACATAGCGCAAGGAGAAGTTATTACAAAGTGTGCTAACAGATCTGGCATATCTGAGGTTCGTTGAGGCTCGAGAAAACAATCATAATTTTTTCCTCTCAGCTTCTGTACCTTATTGTAACAATATCACACAAAAGGACATTTTCTTTCTTAGTTCGTTTTCCCCGGCCTAACTCTTTTTCCTCGGCCTAACTCTTCCTCCACTGCCCCTACTCCCATGTTTTTGGGAGGTATCTTTGCCTCCAGATTAACTTCTTCCACTACATCAATGTCCAAATTCATTCCTTCTTCCACTTGAGCATCGTACATTATTTTTTTTGGCACTACCTGTTCCGTCGAAGACTCAAGGCCCCCCATCACTTTAATGTTGTCCTCATCTCTGGCCACATCTTCAGTTCAAACGGAGACCTGTGTACTTCAGATATTGGTGGAAACATAAACTCTATTTCATAAAATATGATATCTGTCATACCCGATTTTGGACTCAACTCGAGACGAGTCGGGTTTCGAATTTGACTGGGTAAACTCGTTTGGAGTTAGAGTTTTGAAGTCGCCACCTAATATAGTTTCTAAGGTGTATTAGGTCACCTAGAAGTATTTCTAATTCAAATTAAAGAAAATAACTTCGAGTTAGTTTGCGAGTCAGAGATTCGGGTAAGTGTTCGAAATAACCTAGAAGGAAGGGGTTAGGCACTTCCTAGGTTCCACTAAACGTGATTCCCAGCCGATTTCTATATTGGGTTTAACATATTACTTATAGAAGGATAAAATCTAAATAAAGTAAACAATAGAGATATGGGGTGCAAAATAAGTAAAATACGCAATTTAATGTATTTGCATAAACAATTTGAAATAGTAATCGCATTGCACAAATAGCCACAAAATAATAAATAGATATCTAATTAATCACTTGAATAAATAACTCTAGGTTTTATTATCCTATTCGGATCAGAACCCGGCTTTCGTAAGGGACGATAGTTTCAAAATCCACTATCAAATATAGCTCGGGTAGTTTCCATCATATCCGAGGGAATTAATTCCCTTTAACCCCCACACCCTCTTTAAGTTATTAACTAAAGTGAATTCCTAATATTTTCAAATGCCCTAAAGGTTTAAGCTAACGTCCCAACTTAATGTCTCGGAGGCCATTGAGACTGCTTTAAGTCTCTAGACACCCTAAGTATATTAAATGCTCCACTCTAGACCACTAGACGCCATATAATGAATAGTCATGTTAAGCAATCAAGGCAAACAAAACAATTCTCAACAAAATGTAGGCCTCCAAATTAATCAAGAAAAATAAGCCCGTGGCATGCTACTGCCTACTACATTTCAGAGTGCAAATATTTACAGAAATAGGTTAGCCTCCAACACTGATTACGTTTCAGAGGATAGAAATTGTAGAAATAATCTTGTTTTCAAATAATTTTGCAATTTTAACCTATTTAACTAATTTTCAGCAAAACAGCCCATACTATAATTTGAATTTAAAACCTGCTATGCATAATTTCGGTTTCGAACAGCCTAGTTTAGCATCAGCTTACAATTTAAACACCGAGCACACAAAGTAAAAGACAAAGATTAGAGATGGCCCCTATTTAGCCTTGTTTGTTGCACTTCGCAATCCTGGAACGCAATACCTGTCCTACATACTAACTTGCACCTTATGGTGCTTTAGTACAAGCAAGGGATCCTAATAAATACATAAGTATGGGGTATATGGGAAATAAATATGTATTCACAGAGAGAAGAATGGATGTGCCCTGTATGCAATTAAAGTGAACCCACAGGCTCTTTTGATCCTGCTGCTATAACACACCATCGTATTCATGCAATATACCCCCCAAGAACCTGTGCAAGTACTTAATAATGGTATAACCCTTTTTCGGGCTATCCAGAACTGCATAATAAGGGTTAGTAATGGCCTAAGATAGGCCTAACAGTAGCAGCAAATGGACGTTTATAGAGGGAACAACCAGCAACCACAATATCAAACTATTTAAACTATAGGATGGCCACTCATTCAGTTTTTAGAAATACCTTAAGGATGAGGAAAACAAATAGGGGAAAGACAAAGCACGGGAAAAATATCGTAGCAGTGAGAACTTCCAGTAAGAAAATACCCCAGGCAAGTATTTTCCAGAGAGAGAAGAGGTAATCTGAAGGTGTATCTTCAGTGTGTAAGTGTATTTAGAGATGTAGAAGGTGGAAAAGTGTGTGAAAAAGTGTTAGAGCTGGCCCTTTCAATGTAAAAGGACCAAGTATTTATAGGTGTAGTGTAGGGTAGTCAACAATTTGAATTATTCCTCTAAAAGGAAAAGAAGTCAGTTATATAATTATGCTGAGGTCTTAAACATGGTAAAAGGAGATATTTTATCATAATTATGTAAGGCAAAATATATACAAGATAAATCTGTTAATATAAGGAGAAGTAGTACATATTAGCAAATCTAACACTAGCCGTTGGACTTTTATTTAAGAAAAGCAATTTTGACAGCAATTAGTGTGTGAGTGTGTTAGGCAAGTAAAGAACCATTGCTCATTTTTCAGTCCATGTTCACATATGGTTACATGTGACACACATTAACTGGATTGTATCTACATGCTTTCTAACACTAGAATTGTCAATGATATTGAATCCAAAATGACCAGACCTTTTGGACTAGAATTAGACTGATGTGAATTTGATCAAGTGATCACATATGATAACTAACATAGTCTTTGGGGAAAAAAGTTTCACTAATTATCATTATGAATTCTAATCTGAAATTTCGATAGCGAGAAAGGGAAACTGAATCAAACAAAGCATGATAATTGACAAATGAGCATGTAATCTGAAAATTCAACAGAATCACTAAAAGGAAGAAAATAATAATAGTGAAAAAGAAAAAGAAAAAGAAGAGATATTACCCGTGTTCAATTCGAGTCTGGTCGGGTTCTACCTGTTTTAGCTTAACCCTTGAAAATCAGAAATTGAAACCTCTGTTTCAACAAACCAAAATTGGATCACTGCAGGGTCGATTCACGATCGAGACGGATCGGGTCAGTCATGGCTTGACCTGTTCGACCTTATTTTTTGCTTGATTTGATGCTAATCCTTTCCTTGTATGTGTATAAACATTAATAATTTCCTTGATTCCTGTTTTGTTTCCTCGGATTTGAAGGGATTTGTCATGAATCCTCTTGTTTCCTTTTTGATCTTGAAAGATGATAGAGGGATTAGGATTTGGTTCCCTTGCTGTCAGTGATAGGATAGAGAGAGGATCGCGGCTGATTGGCATCAATGGTGGAGAGAGCCACGGGTTGAATCTGGATGGGAATTGAGGAGAGAGGGAGAGAGGAGACGAAGGTAATGGCTGGTGTTATTTTAGGAAAGGGGTGAAGTGATCTAGGGTTTATTTGGTAAGTGGAGGGGGTATATATATTTAGAAACTAGGTTTATTTCTAGCCATTGGATAAGGGATATGAGGGACTTAGATTATGCCACATAGGTGTATTGAGGATGAGTGAAGATACACGTATATGACTTTGTGTTGCTGAGGTGTTATGACAATGTGCTTTGGGGGGGTTGTACCAGGTGCTGGAGTGAGTTGTACACGGGTGCCTAGTGTGTGTGTATACATGAGGTGGATGCTTATGTGGAGCTTAAGTGGCATATACGTGAATAAATTGCGATGACGGAGACTTGGTGTAGTAGACATAGAGTTGTGAAATAGCAACTTGGCTAGTACTTAATTAAAATGCTTATAAATATAAATAATTAGTATAAAATAGAAAATTTTGTAAATAATTGAAACAACCTCGGTCAGTCATTTCGGAAGTTAGGACTCCGATTGGCGTGCTGATAATTTTAAAATATTCGTTATATCCATTAGGACCTGTCCGTAAAATTTAAGCTAAATCATACCTCGTTTGGTAGGCATCGGAATAAGGTTTCAGTTTTTATTATCAATAAATATTAAAAAGAGATTTTCGAGCTTGGTTTTGGCGAATGAACTCCGATTCGAAATCCGAAAGCGCCGTTAGGTTCGTATGATTACTTATGACTTTTGTGAACTTTCGAAAGTTAATTTCGATGATGTTCGGCTAGTTTCCGCTAAAATGACGAAAGTTAAATAATTTGACTTTTATTCTATTTAAATTTCATATTGAGTTTCGGGAGTCCGATTTGAGATCCGCCTTAGCAAAATATGATATTTTGTATAACTTTGGAATTATTTTGAATATCGTAGGGCACCGTTTTAATTTTTACCGCAGCAGCGAATTCTAAAGAAAAAAAAAAGAAAAGAAGAAAAAAAAAGAGAAAAAGACAAAAAAAATATAAGTTAGGCGGTTGGCTAATTGCTAAGGGGATAAATTCCCTTAGCCTACTGTGAATGAGTACAGAAACATGAGAACGAAACAGGAACAAAAAAACAGAAAATGAAGGAGAACGCGTAGAAGAAAAAATGCTAGAAAATAAGAAAAGGGGCCGGAGATAAGTAGAATTTTTACCCCAAAACATTCAGGTAACAATCTTAATGCATTATTTTAGTTTATTACGTATGTTTAAATATATTTTGACGGTAAAAATTGAGATCTTAGACATCGTTTTAATAAGTTCAATTAATAGTTTAAAGGGTCAATTGGACCCCGATAATGGAATTGATTATATATTTGTACTCAGTGAGTTATGGGCAACATATAAATGTAATTTATTTAGGGTTTGGTTATGTGACCTTAAATCCTGTATATAGGCCTGGCCTGCGTATTGCGTATACAAATAGGGTATCAGGTTCCTAACCGGATTGCCCTAAGATGTGAGGAATGAAGCCTTTAGCGTAATTTGATATATTTTTCTGCTTATTGAATAGAGTGGGATCGTTTGGCAATGAAACCAAAGGACAAAGCGGTTATTGAGTGGCTGTGTTAACATTTGTAACAAGGTAAGTGTTTATATCCATTTCTTTGGAGGCACCTGGCCTCGTGGATTTTCTACCACGTGTTCTTACGTGTGTAGCTGCCGATAGGCGTACTCCTTACGCCTTAGCTTTGGATTTACCTTGTATATTATATTTTATGTCCTGTTGTTGGTATTGCATTAAGGATTTGAGCATTGTAATCTGGCTGTGAGTTGGCATCTATTTCCCGGCTGTCGATGAGAGTCCCGCGCCGGTGAAGGGTTATTATTGCATCACATTGAGTTTATATGCATTATATGTCATTCATATGCATTACATTGCATATCATATTGGTTGTAGGAGTATTCCGCCCCAGGAGCAGGAGGATTCCGCTCCATTGTATCATATTGAGAGTAGGAGGATTCCGCCCCAAGAGCAGGAGTATTCCGCTCTTATGTCAAATATTGAGTGCAGGAGTATTCCGCCTCTGGTTTACATTATATCGGGTGCAGGAGTATTCCGCCTCTGGTTTATATTATATCGGGTGCAGGAGTATTCCGCTCCAGTTGGTTAGCAGATTGGATTCCCCTCGAATGCAGGAGTATTCCGCTTCGGGATGTGATTACGGGCACATGTGACCCTTTGCATCATTTTATTTCATCTCATTTCATACCATTGTGTAGACTAGTGGTACATAACTACTATTCTGCTTATACGTGCATTGCTTATTTGTCTATATATTTCTGGCTCGTATCCTGGGTTGCGGGGATCGGGTTGCATGCCGTAACGGTATAAATATATGGATCGGGTTGCACGTCGCAGCGGTATGAATATATGGATCGGGTTGCATACCGGAACAGGATGAATATATGGATCGGGTTGTACGCCGCAACAGGATGTATTTCTGATTGTTGATGTGTTCGGGATACCTATATGTTCTGGCTGTCTTACGTTCCTGGTTGTTGAATAGTTTGCGATTCCATACGTGTTTCTAGTTATTATCTGGCTCTGCCTTTTCATAATTTAAATAAGAGGAATCTGGTTTATTTGTTTCTTTTCTCCCTGGCTAGCTATCCTATACTTTGAGGTGGCTAGTCTGCCCCACTTATTGAGTCCTTTTGACTCACCCTTTTTGTTGTTTGTTTTTGTCTATCTACTTCGTTTCGGCAGGTTCGCTCCAGGATTGAGTTCACCACATTGTTCAGGAGCGAAGATGACTTCAGCTGTCAGTGTGAGCCAGCTTTTATTCCGGATGGCCACCAGTTTATTGTTTATTATTTCAGTTGCATTTGCTCCCTTCAGAAGGTATCTGTCTTCTTTTGTACTCTGATGTCTGGTCTGGATAGCCCTAAACCTAGTATGTTGGGTAGTCAGCTGTAATTTCTTTTGTACAGCTTAGAGGTATCAGTATGTCAGTGTTTTTTTTTTTGGTCTTGTTCTTATTTATAAATTGAATTATATTTATTTTCCTAATTTAATTGGTAAGGGTTCGCCCGACGGGTATAGGGGAGGATGTCGGGTGCCCGCACGGCCTAGCCGGATTTCGGGTCGTGTCAATAATTATAAATAAATGTATTTAATTATAGATAAATATAGATGACCACAAATAATACTAATTAGATATAAATAGCCACAAATAATTAATAAATAATATCGTAATGCGTTAAGTTACACAAATAGCACAAGTATTTTAGAAAATAGCCTAAATGATGTAATTACGTAATATAGTCGCAATTAAATAAAGAATAATAAAAATATAGGGTTAATATTTACGCGCATAAATACAGGTTATCTAATGCAATTTTATTTGAAAAATCACTATTATCAATTTTAATTAAATATAGCCAAATCGCGAAAAACGGAGGGATAAAATTGTGTGTCAACTATATCTCTTGACACAACAAATTCTTTAGTGTCTAAATTATACAACTTTCATGTCTTCTTCTCATATGGATACTCAAGAAAAACTCACTGACGACTCGTGCTTGAAAAGTTATCGGTTGTTCGTCTTTTTTTATGTGCGTAGCACAAACATTCAAACACTCTTAAGTGATTATAACTCGGTATTTTTCCAAATAAAATATCATAGAAGGTTTTTCCATTCAATACGGAAAAGGGTGTCTAGTTGATTAAGTAACAAACCGTCAAGACACATTCTCCTAAAAATTGAATCAGAAAGTGAACTTGAAACCTAAATGTCCGAGATACATCTATTGTATGTCTATGTTTTCGTTCATCTCTCCCGTTTTGCTGTCATGTCACGGCACAAAATGTTTAAAACTCAATTACTTGTTTAAGAAAATAATTTTTTATACTTGTAATTATATCAATTGTCGCTCCTCATAATTGTAACTTGTTTATTATATTGTCTTTCCACCAAAGCGAAGAAATTTTTCAGTATCTGACTCACTTCTTTCTTACTAACAACTAAAGAGACCCATACAACCTGGAAATAATCATCCACAATTGTTAAGAGATAAGTGGCACCACAAGAACTTTATGTTCTATAAGGACTCCACAAATCACAATGTATTAACTCAAAAATTTCGGAAGCTTTATTATCACTTAGAGGGAATATACTTCTTCTCTGTTTTGCCCGATAGCATACATCACAAGCTTTTTTAGATTAACTACTACCACTATTCCTAAGTTCTTGAACATGATGATATTTTATCACTTGAGCTGAAGCGTGTTATAAACTCGGATGCCAAAAATTCGACACATCTTCCTTTAATACCTTTTTGCGTGGTACGGTCTGGAAGTAGTAGATTTCACCCTTGATTTCACCCGCACCAATCAACGTTCCCTTACCCGGTCCTGCATAACACACAAGTTATTAGTGAATTTAACATGACAATCAAATCGATCTATTAATTGAGACATGAAAATCAAATTGCATGTTATTCCGAGCACATAAAGTTCTCATTGGAGAATTATATCTGCATTGAGCTTAATTGATCCTTATTTGGTGGCTATAGAGATACTCCCATTAGGTAGGCCTACTTGATAATTTTGAATTTCCCGTAAGTCTGCAAAAATATTCAATTCTCCAGTCATATGATTTGAAGCTCCGGTGACAATTATCCGTAGAAACTGAGTTATCTTACCATTCATTTGGTTGCTCGTGCCCGACTTCTCTTGATTCGGCAGTCCGATCAACATCTGCCACTGCTCAGGACTCAAACCTAGGACTTTAGTGCTCATAGATTCTTCCTCTCTGTTAGTTGCTTGAAACATATTTGCCTGTGTACTTTCACGACCACGTCATCTCGAAGAATTTCCAGGTGCTCCTCTGTCACCGCCATTAGTGGTATTTTTATTCTGAGGATGGAGAAATTTTTCAAAATCCCACCATTTCGAAAACCCAATGAGCTCATAGCAAAATCCAGGGTTGTGTCTGGTACGATCACAATGCAAGCACTTCACTCCTTTCTATTTACTCTGCACCTCTCAATAATGAAGACACTCAGCAAAAGCCACAACTTTCTCATTCTTCTTCTGTCGAGCGACTTCTTTCACTCGTTCATCATGCACCAGCTTTTGGTGACAAAGGGTCATTTGCCAACAAATTGAAATGGACAGTCCCAAACAAATTTTCATCCATTCCCATGAGAAAGAAATGCACTTTCTCTTCATATTTCTTCTTTTCCAACGCAATCGTGAGATTAAATGTGCATTTTCCACATGAAAACATTGGAAACTTTTCATAGTTTTTGAGCTCTTCCCATAAACACAACAACTTACCATAGTAGTTCTGAATTATCAGACCCTTTGTCTTATATCCAGACAGCACTACCTTCAACTCTTGAATTCGCGGACCATTACCCATGGGGAATATCTCTCGGGCGCTTTCCCACAGATCACAAGGTACCTCTATGTGCGAGATAGTGGTCCGAAGAGTGGGTTCGATAGAGTTGCAAATACAAGATACCAGTAAGAAATTTATCGTCCATCAGTCATCTAAATCTGGCGAATTCTCATCAAGTTTCATTGTCGTTCCGTCTACGAAACCAAACTTCTTTCGGATTTTCAAGGCCGTCCGAATAGACCTTGCCCATTTTTCATATTTCTCACATTTCAACCGAACTTGGGTGATTTTCAACTCGAGATAGTCGTTAGATGTTATGTCATAAGGAGAGATCGTATTCTGTCGACTGCTTCTTTTTCCAGCAATATCGTTCTTGCCGCGTCTGCCATATTTATGTTCGAAGAAACTTCACAAACCAAATACAAACTCTCATAAATTAATGAAAGCAATGGATCGATGGCTCTAATACCTTGTTAAAACTAATCAAGAAATACATTTTTTGGTGAAAATTTCTCACCTTTTCATTGATATCAAAAGGGTATATAGATATAATTGAGATCTTTTGTTACAGCCTCTATTTAAATATGTCTAATATCAAAATATAGTAATAACGGTAACATCCTATGCATGCTAGTTAAGTGTCATTTCATGAAAGAAGCCAAGTGTCCAAAGAGAAGTCAGGTGTCGAAAAGGCTCCATGCATAAAGGCAAGTGCACTAGTCTTCACATCTACTTTCCATTATCTTCCTTGTTGGCTAGAAACAAGTTACTTAGATGAAACCCTTCTTGTCTTCTCTCAAACTATTTAACTATCTTGCATGAATATCTTCTAGCCTTCCATTAGATCATCAACATAGGCTTGCTTTTGGTTGTTCAAGAGTGTGTACTTTGTTTCGTGGTAAGTGTTCTTTAAATTCCCATTTTAGTACTCTGCGACCTTGGTATTTTTAGCATAACTTTTTATTCAAAAGTCCGATTTAGGTGGTTCAAAATTCTGTAGAAAGATAATTTATAGAGATATAACTTTTATGTTTATATAAAAATCTGATTATATTTTTTATGATATCAAAAGTGAGCTTCAAATCACAGCATGTTTAGTTCTATTTTCACACTATACAACCCTTGCAATATTGAACATAACTTTTGATACGAAACTCTGATTTTGGTAACTAATATTATTCGAAAAGATAACTCGTCTATCTAAAACATTCATGTTTATTGAAATGTCTGATTCTGCTTTTTACTGTGATGAAAATGAGCTTTAAGCACTGCATAATTGTAGTCCCGTTTTTATATTGTACAGCCTTGGGAATTTTGAGCATAACTTTTTATGTGAAACTCTTATTGAGGTGATTCAAGATTTTCTGGAAAGAAAGTTTATAGATCTATAGTATTTCTTTTTTGAAAATATGATTCTTTTGTCTACTATACCAAAAAGGGGTTGTAAAACAGGGTATGGTGCTGCCCAAATTTTATGTTTTGAAATTTTGGATGATTTTTCCAAATTGGTTCACTTTTGATATTTTCCATAGTTTCCTTCATTTTATTAAGATTAGAGAGCTTAAATAGATACTTGATGATATATTTAATCTTGTGTGTCATTGGATAATACGATTGTGAGTTCGATTTTGGGTTTGACTCCGTAGGCCCGGGGTTAATTTTTAAGTTGACTTCTTAACCGTTTTAGCTTAAAATTGAGAATTTTTAACCGATAGTTTTGGTATTGATTTTATTTTGTTCCTGTAATAGAGCGAGAACGTTTGAAGGAGATTCTATGGGGAAACATGTCAGTCAAGTAGTGTCTTTCTTTCACGATCTTTGGCCTTTATGGATGTTCTACGCACGTAAAAGCTCATGAAGAGGCGTATTATTACGTCAGAGGTTCGTGTCTCGTTGTTTATTATGTTGTTAAGTGTTGTTCATTGTTTACTGTGTAATGGAGTATTATACTCTAGCTGTGAGCATGACATATTCTGTTTGCCTGGTATGTATATTGAAATGTACTGTATTTATTATTTAGTTGAGGATAGAGAGTTATGTTAGCTATGAGTGCTAATTGAGGGAGCTATAATCCTATATGGCAAAGGTTTAGATTGGACTTTGGATATTGAATGAATAAGGGTTTATTGTTTTGTGATATGCAACCTTATGATAGGTGCATCATGTTGGGCTCGGTATTGAGCCAATAATAGAAATATCTCGTGGAAATGTGAACTGGAACTGACAAGCCTCGACGCTCGAATGTTATATTATAGATAGAAGCTCTATTATAGTTTTGGAATATCTATTGCTGAACTGTAAGCCTAGTGTTGAATTGAGAAGAGAAGTTTGGTTATGGTTATGAATATAAATTAGAAGATAGAAGTATCTTGCTAGGTTGGAAATCCTTATAAGGTCGTAAGGCTTACTTATCGTGTGATAGCTTAAACTGTGTGGCATTGCATCTTACATCATCATGGTTGAGCATTGAGCATAAGAGTTTTGTACTCCAGTTATGGGTTGTGCATATACTTCCCAGTAGTCGAAGAGAGTCCCGCGCCGGTTGTTGCTCCCAAACGCACACGTAAGTATACGTGATAAAGTGATAAATCGAGTATCGTTCCCACGAGGACTAGTGTGTCAGACTGAATCTTAGCAAACAATTTCGTAAAACCTATTCAGGGATCCTTTTCCAATGATAGTTTGTAATTTACTAACTAAGCAAACGATATTTAAAAGCAAGTAATTGAAATCAAGTAACAGAGCAAATTCTAGGTTGTTATCAATAAGAGAGAACGGTCCAGAATCAGAGTTACGAACAATCCACTTGAGTTTTCCAGTTGATTCTACTTCTTGATTTCCTAGATTGCTAACTAACAGGTTAATTATATTCGTGAAAACCTGTCGATTCTTCACGAGTCTATGCAAGCTACTCTAACGCCTATATTTCTATGGAGTCAAATCACATGCATGCATTAACTAACTCTGTATTTAGTTAAGACAGGCGAATAGGTATATGTCTATCCTACCCACATATCGATTCCCTGATGCCCAGGTTCACAATCAAGCCCTATTCTTTCTTATTTGCATTTACAAGTTCCTTATGTCGAGTTCAACTTGTAAACCATAGATAGTGTTAAATTATCGGGCCCTGATAACAAAACAATTAGGCTCAAGAAAGAATAAACAATCCGTAATGGTAAATCAATAGGAAGAATTCAACTTTCAAACATCAACCTTCATGTATTTACTCCAACCCTAGAACGATAGGGTTAGCTACTCATATTCATAATAACAACACAAGAATTCATGGATGAAATATGAAATATTGTAATAGATGATGAAAAGGAATTAAAACCCTTGGTTCCAAGTGTAAGAACTCCAAACTTGCTCTTAGAATTCGACCCCCTTCCTCTAAAACGAAATAAAAGAGGTTTTATACTGTTTACAAAGTGCTAGGATAAGTTAAACCAAAGCCTAATCTAGTTGGGAGAACTTTTGTCTCGTCAGCCTCAAGGCTTTCGTGGAGCCATGCCTCCACCATAGCCTCCAATTCTTTAGGGCTTTCTTGAGGCCTTGCTCCAGTGTAGCTTCCAACTTTTCCATTAACTCTAATTTGCTTGTTCTTGCCTCGAATTCATCCGCACCATTCCTAAAATCACAAATACGATAAGTGAGCACAAGAAACACAATTATCACATATAACGAGCGCATAAAGTACTAAAATGTGAGGAGATATTAAGGTAAAATAGGCAAATATTGCCAATCATCACCACCCCACACTTAGACCTTTGCTCGCCCTCGAGCAATCATCAAAAACCAATTTCCCAACTAGATCCTAACACTCAATAGAATAGGTCTACCTATGATTATGGTTGATTCCGACCATTAGACAAGTGCATGTACATACCATGTGACCTTCAACACATGCCAAAAAGTTACCAAGTTTTGAAACACTAGAACGACCAACCCAAGACATCTCAACCTCAAAAACCGACTCAATGAAACCAAGCTTTCTCAATTCACACCCATTCACTCAACCAAGAAGTCAAAATTTCACCTATCTTGTGCAAACCATGTGCCCTCACCAAAAAATCAAGAGAGCGTCCCAAATATCACATAAAACGTATATTTCAAGAGTAAATGAGGGGAATAATATAGGAAGAATTCACTCGCTCTCCAAAAGAAGTTCACGTGCCACACATAACGTACCATAGGCTTGCTCGTAGTGTAGGACTCCACTAATGTAAGCTCGCTCCAATCGGGATTAACTAGAACTTTACGGGTTGTAATGTAGGCTAAAGGACGGGTAGGATATATATGTATAAATAGTGACTACCTCCCTAAGCACTTTAATACATCACTTTAATTGTTATCTTTCCACCATTCTTTTCAAAACCAACCAAGCAACCACCCAAGCATACACAAGAAATTTCCTCAATATTTAAGCACTTTGCAACTTTACTTTTGCACACTCACTAGCAAGGATTGAGATTTTCTTTCTTTTGTTTTCTTTTTTTTTTTTTCATTTCATTTTTTTCTCTTTCCAATATTTTTCTCAACCTTGCCAATGATTCTCTTTTTTTTTTAAAAAATGCACCATATTGTTTTCTTTCATCAGTTCCACTCAAAAGCCACCCAATCATCCAACCACAACTCCACAAACAATCAAATATTTCAATTAAAGTGCTATAAGGAGTTAAGGGTTCAAAAAGAAGGTAATTAAGAACAAAAGGGGTAAGGCTTGAAATGTGGGTGCCAACAGAAAGGTCAATAGGCTCAAAAGGGCTTAAGAAGGGTAATATTCAAGGGTAGGTTAATTAAGGCTAGAAAGGCTTATCAAAGAAATGATGTATCATCTCCCGACTAGAACAAACCTAAGATTTCGCTTTGAATACACACGGGGCAAGTTCTAGACATCAATATGCGGCACGGAACATAAGAAAAGATACCTCACATCACACATGGCACATAGTTCACTAAAGACAGTTTCATTCCAACTCTCGATTAAAGCAAACAAGATGCAACTTTGGAAATTTAAGCACTAAGGCACAATAGTTCACAAAGAGTCAAGTAGTTGAACCTAAGCGTCTCAAAAAGGTCATTCACATTTTTCTAAGCATGCATCACAATTTTAGACCAAAAGAGATTCACAAAGAGTAAATGCCCAAGTCTAAATCCACCGGTATCAAACAAACCAAAGGCACCTAGCATTCTATCAATTTTCCTAAACTATTCTACTAACTACTACTACTAAACTACACCTAAAAATAAAAATTTACCTGGTTCAAAGGTCTACCCGTGGAAAAGAACCGAGGCCATAAGAAAAACCACGGGGCGGATGACTGTACCACTAACCAAAACTAAAAAGAAAATCTTTTTGGAATTTTTTCATTGGTTTTCTATTTTTTTTATTTTTATATTAAAGCAAGAAACAAATAAAAATAAAGTCAAGTGATAAATTAAAAATTGCTAAAATTAAATTCCTAAGGGTACAATTATCCATAACCTCAAAATTTTGGAAGTGCAGTGTCCTCAGTGCGAACAAAAATAAAGAGCAAGAGTGAAAAGAACTTCCCTGAAGGCTAAACGACCTAGCATTTGGCGCTAGCAGTGGCACCATCTCCATTACGAACCAACCAATTGTCTGTAGAGCAAGAGGTACTCAGACTTCCCCCATCATGTCGTCATTTTAATGCATTGGGTGTGTGCGCACACCACACTTGAGCTTGACACTATCTAAACTATTCTTTCCATGAATTACTTAGCCCACTATCAACTCACTCTGCCTTAGTCCTGCAGTTAACTTCAGACTCCACTCTCCTTGTAGACAGAGCAGTTGTGACACGTTGAAAAAGATGAATGAAATTTAATTCACTTGTGTTTTGTCTTGGTCTGTTTCCTCTATGTCATGTTTAAACCCATGGAAAAAGGGAAAAGGAAACCTCGTGTGCAGTTGGAAGCTTTGGTGAGGCGACGTTTTGAGAAAGCTTCGAGCTTTTGGAGCTCACTGATCAACCTAAAGCGATCCTAGGGGCGTCGCTTGGTATCTTAGCTCGTTCAGTTGGAGGCTTTGAGGGAGCGTCGCTTTCGGATCGCTTTGAAGTTGTGTGGCTCACTGATTTACGCCATGCGATCGTAGAGGCGTCGCTTTAGGATCGCCCTGCAACTCGAAGCTTTGATGAGGCGATGCAGAAGCATCGCTTGGGAAGTGCTGGAGCTCACTGATGTGCTTAGAGCGATGGTGGGGGTGACGCCCTGGCCATGGCTCAGTCCAGTTTTCTCCCACAAATTTTTCTAAGTGTTGTAGCTTTTGGAGACTGTTCCCACAAGAATTCTCATTGCCTCTCAATCTTTCCACACTCCTCGAAAATGCTTCACCTTTCGAATGTCCCGAGCCCTACAAACACAATGAGAACTACGTAACACTAAAGAAATAAAATGACGAAACTATAAAAATAGGGTTGCCTCCCAACTAGCGCTTGATTTAAAATAGCGACACGACTCTTTTTGTATTTTTATTCTCTTTTTATTTTTTTCTTTTCTTTTATTTTTGCGTTTACATACAAAGATCGGGTTTCCTCCTGAGAAGCGCCTTAGTTAATGTCGTGGCACGACAACACTTTTAAGCTCACTTCCAGCATTTACATCTCCTCTTCTTACGACGAACTTTTGCTTTCTTCTTACCTCTAGGAGGAACTTGATTGAACCTCTGAGACGGTATGCCATTGTTAACTTGTTCTACCTTCCGCTCAACCGCCTCTTCCGATTTACTCTTAGAGTCTTGACTAACACATTCTATCAAAGAACACCCCTCAAACTTAGTCTTGTGATCCTTTTCGTTATAAACCTTGAAAGTAACCTTTTCTCCATGCGCTTTCACAGTCATCTCCCCAAGTTCCATGTCGATAATTGCTTTCGAGGTGATTAGGAATGGTTTTCCCAAAATTATTGGAGCTTCTCGATCCTCTTCATAGTCCAGAATAATAAAATCAACAGAGAACCTGAACTTCCCAACTTTAATCAACACATCCTTCACCTTACTATCGGGGTAAGTGAGTGATCCATCCGCCATCTTAAGAGTAACTGAAGTAGGCTCGATTTCTCCTAGGCCTAACCTTTTATAGACAGACAAAGGCATGAGATTTATGCTGGCCCCCAGATGACACAGTGCACCAGAAATATTTTGACCACCAATGGTGCAAGGAATGGTAAACCTCCCAGGATCTTGAAGTTTTGGAGGTAGTTTACTCAGGATTGTACTACACTCATCCGTCAACTCGATTGTATCAATCTCTTGTGGCCTTCTCTTCTTAACTAGAATCTCTTTTAAGAACACAAATGACGGCATCAGTTCAAACACATCAGTCAAAGGAATGTTAACCTGAAGCTCCTTCATCATACTCACAAATTTCTGAAATTGAGCCATATCCTTTAATGGTTGAAGTCTCTGTGGGAATGGTGGGGGCGGTAGAGGTGCCTCCTTTTTCTCTTCTATCTTCTTCACTTTCTCCACTTTTTCTACTTCCACTGCTTTAAGTTGCTCATTCTCCTCAGTTTTGGCCATCAACTCTTCGCCCTTAACTAGAGTTATAGCAAGATAGTGCTCAACTCCCTTCAGATTTGGACTCGATTCAACATTACCAAGAAGTGCTCCATGTGGTCTAGAATTTTGTGCTCCAGCTAACTGTCCCATTTGGCGTTCAAGGTCTTTTTGAGCGGCCGTAAGATCTTTTATGGCCTGTGCTTGTGCTGCATTGTTAGCTATAATTCTCTGCTGGCCTGCTAACATCTGCTTTATCAAATCTTCAACTGAACTGCTGGACTGCTGTGGTTGAGCCTGAGAATGTGAATTCTGGTAGTTATTATGAGATCTCGTATTATCTTGTGCAGCCTGGTTATCACTCCAAGAGAAGCCATGATGATTTCGTGAATTAGGATTGTAGTTATTACCAAACTGGTTCTGATTCTGTCTCTGAGATCTATTTTGATTCCCCACATAATAAACTGACTCTGGATTTGAGGGGCAAACATCAGTAGCATGATCTTGTCCACATACCTCACAAAAACTTTGAAACTGCTGCACTTTTTTAACTGATTGCACTTGTTGCTGAGTTGGTGGCAATGCTAGCTTGCTAATTTGATTAGCTATGGCATCCACCATTGCAGTTAATGCTAAAAATGCATCCAATTGAAGTACTCTAGCAGCTTTTTGAGCTGGAGCTCTACCATCACCCTGCCAGTCAGGATTGCTCTGAGAAAATTTATCCAACAATTCATAAATCTGGTTAAAATTCAAGGCCAATACTTGGCCTCCAGCTGCAGCATCCACCACGATCTTGGTATGAGCATTCAATCCTTCAAAAAAAGTGTGCGCCAACACCTCACTAGATTGGTTGTGGTGCGGGCAATCTCTCAATAGTGACTTGAATCTCTCCCAAGCTGAATACAAGGATTCTCCATCTTGTTGTCTGAAAGACATGATCTCACTCCTTATTCTAGCTGTTTTGGCAGATGGATAGAATTTAGCCAAAAATTTCTTAGCTAATGCATCTCAAGTAGGATAGACCCAGGCTTTTCAGCCTTTAACCACTTCTTTGCTGCCCCGATCAACGAAAAGGGAAGAGTATCAATCGAATATAATCAGTTGAGACCCCTGCTGGTGTGTATGTGTCACTAATCTCCAAGAAATTCTGGATATGTTGTTGTGGATCCTCATGTAGCAATCCAGCATATTGTCCAGTCGCATGTAGCAGTTGTATCATGCCGGACTTAATCTCAAAGTGTCCAGTAATTTCAGGTTTAACTATGCTAGAAGCTACTCCTTCCAGACGGGGAAGAGCAACATCTCGCACAACTAAAGCTCGTTCTGCTGCCAGTACTACAGGTAAAGATTAAGGGAAACCTAATACCTGAAACAGCGCAAGAAACTCGAAGCAGAAATTAAACCTGAATAGAAAATAACACATCGTCTAAAAAGAAAACAGTCAATTATTTAGTCCCCGGCTACCAAACGCACACGCAAGTATACATGGTCGACAAGTAAAAGTGATAAATCAAGTATCGTTCCCACGAGGACTAGTGTGTTAGACTGAATCTTAGCAAACAATTTAGTAAAATCTATTCAAGGATCTTTTTCCAATGATAGTTTGTAATTTACTAAATAAGCAAACGATATTTAAAAGCAAGTAATTGAAATCAAGTAACAGAGCAAATTCTAGGTTGTTATCAATAAGAGAGAACGGTCCAGGGTCAAAGTTACGAGCAATCCAGTTGAGTTTTCCAGTTGATTCTACTTCTTGATTTCTTAGATTGCTAACTAACAGGTTAATTATATTCATGAAAACCTGTCGATACTTCACGAGTCTATGCAAGCTACTCTAACGCCTATATTTCTATGGAGTCAAATCACATGCATGCATTAACGAACTCTGTATTTAGTTAAGCCAGGCGAATAGGTATATGTCTATCCTACCCACAAATAGATTCCCTGATGCCCAGGTTCACAATCAAGCCCTATTCTTTCTTATTTGCATTTACAGGTTCCCTCTGTCGAGTTCTACTTGTAAACCGTAGATAGTGTTAAATTACCGGGCCCTGATAACCAAACAATTAGGCTCAAGAAAGAATAAACAATCCGTAATGGTAAATCAATAGGAAGAATTCAACTTTCAAGCATCAACCTTCATGTATTTACTCCAACCCTAGAACGATAGGGTTAGCTACTCATATTCATAATAACAATACAAGAATTCATGGAAGAAATATAAAATATTGTAATAGATGATAAAAAGGAATTAAACCCTTGGTTCTAAGTGTAAGAACTCCAAACTTGCTCTTAGAATTCGACCCCCTTCCTCTAGAACGAAATAAAAGAGGTTTTATATTGTTTACAAAGTGCTAGGATAAGTTAAACCAAAGCCTAATCTAGTTGGGAGAACTTTTGTCTCGTCAGCCTCAAGACTTTCGTGGAGCCACGCCTCCACCATAGCCTCCAATTCTTCAGGGCTTTCTTGAGGCCTTGCTCCAGTATAGCTTCCAAATTTTCCATTAACTCTAATTTGCTTGTTCTTGCCTCGAATTCATCCGCACCATTCCTAAAATCACAAATACGATAAGTGAGCACAAGAAACACAATTATCACATATAACGAGCGCATAAAGTACCAAAATGTGAGGAGATATTAAAGGGCTATTATTGTATATACTTTCCGGCAGTCGATGAGAGTTCCGAACCAGTGAAGGTTTATTATTTCTTATACTTCTCGATAGTCGATGAGAGTCCCGCGCCAATGAAGGGTAATTATTGCATATACTTCCCGGCAGTCGATGAGAGTCCTGTGTCGGTGAAGGGTTATTATTGCATATATCATCCTGCTAGACAATAAGAGTCTCGCTCCAATGATAGGTATCAGGCACATCTGATTGTATTGCATCATAATACATTCATCCCATTTCATTGCATCGGATGCTGACTAATGTATGACTATTGTGTTGTGTTTTGTGAGTGCGATATGTATACCTGGTTGTGGACATGTTTCAGTTTACCTATATGTTTCTTGCTATCTTGTGTCCCTAATTTTTTATATGCTTTAGTTGTATATGTTTCTAGTCTCTAATTGCTTAGCTCCTCTCCCTGGCTAGCTATCATATGCTTTGAGGATGCTAGTTGTCCCCCACTTACTGAGTCCTTTTGACGTAACCTCGTTTGTTGCTTGTTGTATCTATTCGTTTCGACAGGTTCTGCTCTAGGACTGAGTTCGTCATTCGATTGAGGAGCAGAGGCGATTTCAGCTATCAGGGTGAGCCAACTCTTATCCAAAACGGCCACCAGTGCTAGTTTTGTTTTAGTAATCTTTTTTTGCTCCCTTTAGGAGTCCTTTCAGGAGATGTATGTATTATTTTACACTCTTAGATGTCTAGTCTGGATACTCTAAATCTAGTATGTTGGGTAGTTAGCTGTAATTTCTTTTGTACAGTTTAGAGGTATCAATATGTTTGTGTTTTTTTTCTAAGTATTTGTTCTTATTTATGAGTTGGATTAATATTTATTTTTCTAATTCAGTTGGTAAGGATTCACCCAACGGGTCTAGGGGAGGATGTCGGGTGCCCGCACGCCTAGCTAGAAATTCGGGTCATGTCATCTTTAACCTAACTCACTGTCTAAGCTATACTAATGGGTCAAGCCCATAATACACTAGTAAAAGAACTCTAGTCTAATATATGGTGAAGGTTTTTTTACTTAGGGAGATTTACACAAATATACAACCCTAACACCATATTTACAAAAAATAGCAATACTTTATAACTTTACACAATATAACAACAGTTTTTTCACATTCCATATACAAATTTCAACAAAACCTACAATTTATGGTTTCATCTCCTTCTTCCTTACTTTCTCCCACCCAACACCCACTCAACACTGCCTGGAGGTGCTGCCACCACTCATCAGCGCTGGCCAGCCACCGCTGACCACCGGAAAGCCGCTGCTGCCACCACCGAAATTTTTTTTTTTTTTTTTTTGGATCTACAAGATGTAATATACAAAAATACAAATATATACATTGTAAAACTTTAAAAATTTACTGTTTTGAAACTATACACAACCAAATATATAAAAACATATAAAAGATATACACTACACATACAAAAAAATACAAAAAATACAAATACAAATACAAATAACTATTCATTCTACACAAACATACAACAACATACACATATATACAAACACATACACATACAAAAAAATGTGGATATAGACATTTATATACAAAATACAAAAATATACAAAGATATACGAATTTATATACAAAAAATACAAAAATATACATAATACACACATACAAAAAGAAAAAAGGGAAAACCAAAACAGATCTGAAAAATCCCATCGAATAACTCACCGGAAAACTTGAATCGGAGCAACATCCGCTGCAATGTAGCAACGCCGCCGCGAGGAGCAACGACGCTGCACTGTGTGGCAGAAGCTCCAGAGATGAGTGAGGAGAGACAGCGAGGTGACAGGCTTGCTGGAGATCTGCTCACCGGAGGGAGGGGAGGGACGGCGGCGGGGGTGGGTAGTGGATGGGTGGAGGAGGGAGAGAAGGAGAAAGAAAGGGGGAAGAAATTAGGGTTTTATATTTGGGGAGAGAGAAATGAAAAACTAGTGTTATGTATTGTTATGTATTGTAAATATGATAAAACTATTGTTATTTTTTGTAATTTAGCTATTAGGGTAGTCATGTGGTATAAATTTTCCTTTTACTTAATAGGCGTGATGCGCTTACTAATATTTCTTGTGCAATAACAATATAAAAAATTTTAAAATACATGTCAATTAAAATTTAAACAAAAAGACCAAATCTTCATACTTTAGCTTCCAAAGTTCGAAGTTTTCATGGCTGAAATGGAGAACTTGACAAAACAAGAATTGGATTGGAACTAAATTTTTGAGTACATGTTTGGCTAATAAAATAAAATGCAAAAAAAAAAAAAAAAGTGCGTTCACCACTCAATACATATTAGGTTGTGTCATTTTGGGTTGTAATAATGCTCAATGCAAAATTACAAATTCAACCATAGTTTAAAGATATAATGTATTTTCCCTACTCATAAAGGACATCTCACCTGACAACATATGCAATTAAATATTTCCACCTTTAATTAAAATTTCAATCATAAACAGCTTAGAGATCTACATCACATAAACAAATCTCCAACAGTCAAAATTGTTCTGCTGCTTCTCGGAATTAGTAGTTCAACACGTGCTCTTTAATTTTTTACCGGATTTCATTCGTAAGTACTTAAAAAAAAATAACAGCTTCATAAATTTGAAAGAAAAAAAATTAAATTTAGAATGTATACTATATCTTAATGAAAAAATTTATAGCAACAAATATCTCTGATTTATTTTAAAGTATAAATCTGAAAAGTCTTTTACTTTCTTTTTTAAATTTCAGTGGCAGTTCAAACTTCAAATTATGTTATATAAAATAGACTTGATGGAGTATATTTTTTTCTTGGTTTGGGAGGGCGGGGGGTGAAGTTGTCAGAAAAATAATTGTGGGTGTATATATAGGTTGCTTTGGCAAACAATTTTGCTTCATATAAAAATGAATGTATTACCAGCGTTTTTTTTGAGCTTTACCTGCGGTTTAAGGGAATGAGTGTAGTACAAGCGATTTTTTGAGATTTAGCTGCAGCTTTTATTGTCAAAATGTGAAGTCAATAAGAGTATTAAAAATTAATTTTTTTAAAATTTTTTATTAAAATGACTTATATTAAATATAGAGAATTTTTAAAACATAAAATCATTGTATGAAAAGATTTTGAATTTTTTTTGGAAAATTAAAGTTTTTAGTTCAATGACAAAGACAAACCAAATTAATTGTACGGTAAGAAAGGAAATACATTAATCACCTCAAATACACCCATAAGTACAGTTAATTTTATTTAACAATCTTTGACTAAATATACGTTAATCAATCTTCCAAATTTGACTAAAAATATCTCCTCCTCCCGCTCTTCTCAAATTTACACTCCTCTTCCCACCCTTTTCGAAATTTACACTCTCTTCCCAGAATTCACTCTCTCTTCCATCACTCTCTCTCACCGATTCCTTAAAAAAGGTTTGATTACTGTTAATTTGTGTTAATTTTCAAAAAATTACTGTTAATTATTTGAATTTTGACCCTAAATTTGTGTTTTCTCAACCCTAAATTGAATTTGAGTTTAAGAGTGTAGTAATTTTGTGTCTATCAACTGAATTTGTGTTTTCAACTCTATTTTTGTGGTTTTAATGTGGTGCAGAGGAGATTTGTCCCTTGAATTTGTGTTTGAATTTTGAGTCTAAGTATGTAATTGAATTTGTGTTAAATTTTCTTAATCATTGAACTCCGATTCATGAAAAGTTAAATTTATGAAAAGTTTTACACCTGCTAGTCCTGAGAACTAATTTTTTTCTGAATTGAAAGGATTTTTTCTTAATATCTCTTCCTTATTTAGGATGGATAAAAGTTGGATACTAAAGTCGAGAACTACACCTGTATATGTAGAAGGTCTACTTAAATTTTTAGACTTCGCATTTGCCAATTCATCATCAGATAATAGGATACTTTGCCCTTGCTCTAGTTGTCGGTTTAGACTATTTCAAACTAGAGCCGAGGTGTTCGACCACTTGCTAGAAACTCCTTTTCCACCCGGTTATACTTTTTGGCTATTACACAGTGAGAGAGATAATGGAGAAACTTCTACTACTAGACATGAAAAATCTGCTACAGATGAAAAGCAACATATTGAAGCTTCTGAAGATCCAATGGAAGACATGATTAATGATGCATTTAACTTTGATGGAGAATCACCTGATCAAGAGAAACCAAATGAAAGGGGAGACTTGATGCCGCCTTTGCATACTGGTCGAACTGATAGAGTTAAAGATTTTTTTGAATTGGTTAGAGATGGTGAACAAGAACTATATGAAGGAAGCACGAAATACTCAAAGTTATCCTTTCTACTAAGACTTTATCACATTAAGTACCTATGTGGGATGACTGGCAAAGCCATGACAATGATACTAGAGCTATTACGTGACGCCTTTGAGTATGCAAAGATCCCCGAGTCATTCTATGAGGCGAAGAAAATTATAAGAAAACTTGGTCTTGGTTATGACAAGATAGATGCTTGTCCAAATGACTGCATGTTGTATCGAGGGGCAGATTCACATAAACAAGAATGTAAGCGATGTGGAACATCTAGATGGAAGCCAAAGACTAAGAAAAGTTCTGATGAGGCTCAAGCGGATAAAAAGAAGAAACCAAAACCTGCGAAAGTTCTTCGCTATTTCCCTCTGATTCCACGATTGCAAAGATTGTTCATGTGTAGTAAGACATCTACCGATATGAGATGGCATAGTGTTGATCGTAATAAAGATGGCTTATTAAGGCATCCGAGAGATTGTGAAGCGTGGAAAAATTTTGACTCAATATTTCCTGAGTTTTCTCAAGATCCACGTAATATTCGCCTTGACTTAGCGACTGATGGGTTCAATCCATTTGGAAAAATGAGCACTAGTTATAGCATTTGTCCTGTGGTTCTCATTCCGTACAATACTCCTCCCTGGAAATGCATGAAGCAGACTTCTTTTATTCTCTCAATTATAATTCCAGGTAAGCGAATGCCCGGGAATGATATTGATGTTTACTTACAACCTTTGATCGATGAACTGAAGGTTTTGTGGGATGGTGTTAGCACTTTTGATTCTTCTTCAAATAAAAATTTTAAAATGAGAGCAGCATTGATCTGGACAATTAGTGATTTTCCAGGATATGGCAACTTATCGGGGTGGAACACATATGGTAAGTGTGCTTGTCCAGTTTGCAATATTGATGCTAAACCTTGTCGACTTCATTATAGTCGAAAATGGTGCTTTATGGGTCATCGTCGATTTCTAAATGCCGGTCACAAGTTTAGATTGAAAAAGGCCAGATTTGATGGTACATTTGATAAAAGAAATCCACCTGTACAATTACCAGGCTCAAACATTCTAAAACAAGTTGAGAATATTTCTGTTTCATTTGGAAAAGCACCAGCAAATGAAATTAAAAGGAAAAGAGGGTGTGGGCAACAAAATACTCAAGGCGGTGATTCATATTGGAAAAAGAAGAGTATATTCTTTGAACTTCCATATTGGGAGTTTAATTTGTTGCGTCACAATCTTGATCCAATGCACATTGAGAAGAATGTGTGTGACAATATAATATACACTTTGTTGGATGATGGGAAGTCAAAAGATCACTTGAATGCTAGAAAAGACTTACAATTCATGGGCATAAGATCTGAACTTTGGCCTGATGAGACGGGAGAGTACCCTACTGCTATTTTTACTATGTCAAACAAACAAAAAGATAAATTTCTAAGGACTTTAAAGAATGTGACCGTGAATTAAAAAAGATGGGAGTACTTTTTATTTCCTTGATCTAACATGTGAATGACATTGAGGGAGTTGTTAATCTTCAAGGGTGCAACATTTATATATGCTCAAGTGCTAGTCTCTCGATGCTTCTTCCTATGTTTCTTGTTGGTTCTACCTTGGAAGCTGCACAGGGTTTAGATGGTTACATCATTTTAATGTTGGCAGATACTCTAGGGCCTTGATGGTTACATCATTTTAATGTTGGCAGATACTCTAGGGCCTTATATTAGAAGCCGAGATAATCATTTCCATTTTGTTGTTTCCATTAAATCACATCTCCTAAGAGACTACTTGCTTATTTCTAATGAAGCGTTCTTTTACTGTTGTTTTACTCATTGTTGGAACATATTGGTAGATCTTTTAAGAGTATTTACTCACATTAAAGATATTTATATTTTCAGGCTTTGGATGAAGAATGTGAGCCGATTTCTCGGGGCATCTGACCGTCGCCTTCCGCTAGTCATAATTCTAAAAGTCAATTTCTCATTTAGAAAAATAATTTGACTTTTATCTTGAAAAAATATTATTATACTTGTAATAGATTTTAGTTTAACTTTGTTAAGGATGCCGGATATTAATGACTTATGTTATTTCAGATTGCATTTACAATTGAACAACTATTATGCCGGATATTAATGACTTATTATTATACTTGAGTGTTTTGTAATTCCATTTGATTTTCTAAATAGATGCGTGATAAACTGAATAATTTAGGTGTGGCCTAACAAAAGCAACCTAACTTTTGCCAGCGATTTTCAAATTGCAGGAAAAGTATTGAAAATGCTGCCAAATATTAGAAATAACTGCTGGTAAACAAAAGGAAGAACTGCTGGTAAACAAAAAGTAGTGCTGGCTAGAAAGCGTATTCCAGCTGTTCACAAACTGCTGGTAAACATAGCAACCGCTGCTATGAGAATTTTTCCAAAACCGCTGCTAATTAATTAGTTTAGCAGCAGTTTTGCCAGCGGCTTAATAAAACTGTCACAAAAGTGTTTAAGTACAGCTACTTAGCCTGCAGTTTTAAGTCGCTGGTAAATTCATTTTGCGACGGTAAGAACCGCTGCTAATTTGTAAAAAACCGCTGGTAACAGCCATTTTTTTTGTAGTGTTTGCGACTAGTTTTGGAGCTGTCATTGAAAAGGCTGTGGTACTCGATTTCCCTGCTATTACTGTCAAAGCTCCTACTCCTGCTTGACTATATGACTAGTGACACAAAAAACCAGTATCTGAATGTAGTTTGATTTGTTTCAAGAAGTTTTTGGGGATGTTTGAGGTTCAAGTTTTTTTAATGTGAACATTCCTATTGTCTTTGCTTCCAATATTTATGAAGTAGTATCTTTGCAATTTAAATCCATGTATGGACATTTCAATTGAGCTCGTGTCTTTTTCAATATCTTGTAACCAATACTGATTATTCAAAATGAGTCTAATTTTTGAAGTCGGGGCCAACTTAAACAGATAAAAAAAACCTTAAATTTGAAGTTAGGCTTAAATTGAGACCAACTCCAGTTCTTGGACTGATTTTTATCAAGTTGTTGCACCATGCAAAGTTACGCTAACGATGGTTGTGCCTTATACAACGCAACAAAAAAGGCTACCTGTGCACTCCACCCAAAATTATTTATTATTCTAATAGAAGATTACATATATTCAGTAAATTATTGAAGAGTGTGCAAAATTGGCTCTTTACAAAAGAAAATTTTAACTTAATTAAAGTTGATGAATGCCGTCAAAAAGATGGATTCAATTAACTTCCAAATTACTGTAAAACAAGTTCTAACTTTATTTTTCATTTAAGATATTAGCTAGCATTTGAACATAGATTCTCAAATAATTTTTGGTAAACACTTTTTGGGTGAAATTTGATATGAAAATGAAAAAGTGTTTGGACATACTTATTGGGAACAAATTTTTTGGCATTGCCATAGCCTTTGAACTCTTATACAAAGCTAGTTTGTACAGTTTTTGATTCAAAAATAGCTCAAGACCCCCAAAAACTATGTCCAAACAGGAGCTTAGAAAAAGGGCATACTGCACCCAAATAGAAGGGCACACTGCACAGTGGGAAAAAAAAAGGTAGTAGTAATTAAATAGTGGAATCACACTAAGGAGATTCGAAACTTTCAGACTTGTAGTATATATCAAGAGATTCGTTCCATAGCCCAAGAGAAACCGAGTCATCTTTAATTCACAAGACTATTTTTGAAAAGTGTAAACAAGAAACTGAAATCAACAAACTTTTTTAGTACGGCTCCCTCAAATTCAAGGTGCAGACGTTAATTAGTCTAAAAATGTTACTCCTATTACATTCAAGTAATAACTTTTTTAGTACGGTTTTTATTGATACCGGACTATTGAGTTCATGGTTAAAAGAATTTTATGTTTTGTTAAACACTTCACTACATTATGGTGAGACAAACACGGATGAATTAAGACAATTACTTGTGAATCCATATTAATGTCTCATCAAGTGGCTACTTGACCTAAAAACGTTTATTTAGTTCAACACTTCATAACATTATGTTACTACTTGAACAAAACACGAGTAAAGCTAAAGGACATCTTGGCTACATGCATGTGCGATGTTAGTCTAGTTCCATTTCCATGTTTACTAAGAATTTTCATCTTTAATTACAAAAATGAATTCACACGCTCTGGCGCTACACATCACGTAAATGGATCTCCAAAAATTTGAAAAAAATAAACAAATAATTAGATTTCATATGGTATACTTGCTTGCTAGAAGTAGTCCAACACTTTGCTCCATCTTTGTTCTTCTTTTCTTTTCTTAGACGATTTTAGGAGGGAAGGGGACAATAAAATGAAATAAGAGCTTATCTTACTCTTCCTTGTGTCAAGTCACAATAGTAGTAGCACAGCTAATTAATTAGATTAATATTACTTGGGGTTTCTTCATTTCTTTTTTAATCCACATTTTACTCAACAAAAAATGAACTCCCTGAAAAGGGGAGATGAAGAGAGGTAAAATGAACTCCACTGACAGCTAATTGTCAGTGGTGGGAACAAAATTTATTGAAGGAAATTCAAAAATATATTAGAGTGTCACACCTAGGATTTCAATTTTTGATCTTAAGCGATTTTTGAATACCACTAAGGAGATTGGGAATCCTTTCTTTTACTTCTTCTGCTTTGCCACTATAAATTATTTACCCTCATGTTAAGTGAATTCAATAACTTATATATGACTGAAAGAGTTTATCTATTCTATTTGTGCAGTATAATTTTTTGAAAAAGAAGATTCAACTAATTCTCTTTTACCTCTCTTCATCTCCGCCTGTGCATGACCTCATTTTAATCACTATTCATGTTTTCAAACATCCTTCTGATTGCGGTTAAGAGAATGACATTGAGCATGACCAACTCTCATACTATTAGAATTTCATTATATTCTGAGGTCGCACATGTAACGGACCGTGATTATAAACTGATCAATTTTTTGCATGAATTGAACCGATAGACCCATAGTCTTGAATTTTTAAGCATTTTTTCAGTGGTATAGAAAAGATAGGCAGATCTATCCATTTCTCATCTCCAACGACTACTGCCTTCTCCTCGCCGCTTCGACTTCGTTGTCATCCTCCAACTTAGACTTCGTCGACTCTGACTTCGACTCCAACAAATCGACAAACAACGAAGAACTTTGCAATTCTACAAGTATCCTGAATCAACCATTCTTATGCATGTTGCCACTTCTGGTTCGAATTTCTCCTATTCGACGACGGAGAAGATATGGTGGGAATTTTTAAGTTCAGAGGGTGGGGGTGAAGGAGATAGAGAGAAAAATAAAAACTGAGGATGATCTGGCCTTAGTTATTTGTAAATGCACAAAGCATTTTGGCTCACTATATGAATAAGTGTGAGTAAATTTTTCTGCTTTTGTGGACGAGAAAAGTGTAGACAATCTGGCCTCAGTTATTTACAAAATGTACAAAGTATTTTAGCTTATCATATGAATAAGTGCAGCCAGGTTTTCATGATTTTTTGTGAATTTTTGTGGATGATCGAATTGAGAACTATATGGCCTCAGTTGTTTGCAAAATGTATAAATTTTGACTCACTATATGAATAAGTGTGGCCAAATTATCGAGATTACTAACTATTAGTAGCCGACATTAGTTATTTACAAAATAAACATAATTTTTTGGCTCACTATATGAATAAGTGCGACCTAGTTGTTTTTATTTCTATTGTGGGTAGGGAGCGAGGATATTTGAAAGTACAGTTTAATTAAATGTAAAAGTTATCATTTTAAAATATCACTTTTAATATACTCAATCTCTTTAGACCAATCTCAAATCAGGGGCGGTCTAACCAAATTTGTGGCCTAAAGCTAAAATTTTGTTTGACTCCTTATATATAACATTTAATAAATTTTATGTATATATTTATTTGAAAGTTATTTTTCCAACGTTTTGAGATATAAAGTCACTAGTTATTTTCTAATCAAGTTCTTCTAAAATTTCTTTTTGATGCTCAATACATTCAATACATCAAATCTATTTACATTGAGACATTATTAATATTAGGAAAGACTTTATTAATTTTGAAAAAATAATAATTCTGTTCGGTCAACATAATAACAATGGAAAATTTTAAGAAGTTATGAACAATATATTTAGTAATTGTATTAAGTCCAGGAACTATGTAAATAGATCGATTTATGCCCACAAATAATTAATATTTCAAAATTATAGATAAGTATGTTAAAATCTTGTTTAATATGTACAAATAGCTTATAGTTGCATCTTTAAGAGACCTTGTTTATTTTTAACATATATATTATATGTTTAGGTTTCATTGTGTTATAGAATTTAGCAAATTTCTCTCATTTAAATATTTTTTTTTTTAAAAAAGGGATTAATAAGCCGCGACTGAACTGTGATTACTATAAAAGTAGTAAATTATGAAAATCAAAATAGCCATGAGTCTTATACGGTAAATATTAATTGGGTCTTGAAATCTACAGGTTATAAGCCTCGTTCCAGTAGCTATTACAGGGCTTCGGCTAAACGCGGCTGTTAGCTGTGGTTAAATCATGGCAAAATACGGTTAAACTTTGGCTAAATGCGGCCGGGTAGCCTCGGTTGCATTAGCTGCGGTTCACATGGCTAAAAAGTGAAATTTTTTGTACCATGGGCAGTTGTATAAATACTTATACCAAAATGGGCATGGAGTGAAATAAAGTTTAAAATGAGTAAAAATATGTAATATTTTATCAAATATGGCATGTGGTGTATAAAATCCTCTTTTTTTAATAGAACTTCGTCCGTTCCATACGCGACAATATCCTTTTTTTAGTTTCATTGAAAAATGAATAACAGTTTTTTAAACTTAAATTAAATTTAAATAATTTAAATTTAAAGTTTATAATCTATTTTAATAAAATTATTTATAGAAAAAAAATATTTTTGATGTATTTTGACCATAAGTCTTGTAAATCTTTTTTTTTTTTAATTCGTTCAACTCATTTATTCCGTTCGTTTTAAGTGAGTCTAACTAGTATAACGAGTTACAGAAAGGAGAGTATATAACATAAGTACAGATAGATGGCCAGATATAATATTATAAGAAAAAGTTGGAATCGTCTGTCACAAAGGATGCCATATAAATTTAGAGCTCCCCTTCTTTAGCATTTAGCATCTATAGCAGTCGGAAGAATGTATTAGAACCAACACCACATGCTCCCTTAGCTACATGTCCCTATCGCTACAGCATTCTGCTCGTTCCTTTTGGTTATCACTCGCTTCACTTCATTTCGCTCGTTCCCTCAAGAGCTAGATTTAGGGAAGTAGTTATGTCAGCAAGCTTGAGGTCTAACTTCATCTTAAAACTACTTCTACAAGCCGTAGACGGAAGACCAAGATTCTGATAATGATACATCCTTAGCTATGGAAAGAAGTACGATGCTTTTAGCCAATTCTACCTCACAGCGAGGGCTTGACAGAGTTCTCATAGGGGATTCCAGTATATCGTATAAAAGAAAAATGATTCATTTAGGAGTGTTCTTTTCATCTAACTCGAAATATCGTAAAATAAGATCATAAGTGACAATAGCACAAAATCCATAGCACAGCTTATTTATCATTTGAATTTCTTCTAATTTTTATGCATCTGCTATGTTATCAAAAAACGTTGCCGCAACACCTCCCTTTTGCCTTTCATTTTCAGCGATAGGTTTTTCAACTATTTTGGCTGTTATGATAGAGCTAAAGCTCTATAGCTTGTGTTCTCTATTGTATAATTATGTAGTGTTCGAGTTGGAGTTAGAAATACATGAGGATTTCCTCTTCTTACTTGTCTGAATTTTGGTTTTCGTATCATGGATCTTGGTTCTCACTTTATGGCATTTCCACTATAATAAATTTCATAATTCATGGGTACCTCAGATTGATAAAAGTTGGACCACTTCTACGTGTATTTTTTGTTTATATATCTATTTCGCAGGGTTCGTGCAAATTGCGGAGTGCGCGGACAAACCATTAGATCTGGAATTTTGCTTAGGCACACCAGGAACGTTGCTAGAGAGTGGGTAAGCGGCTCTTCCTAGTCAGGAGAAGGAGCTCAAAAAGATAATAGAGTGTCTCCCTAAAAATTAGCTAAGGCAGATTATTGGAAAACCCCAACTAAACCAACCAGTAAGCCTTTTCTACATAGGAAAGAACTACTTTATACAATCTAGCCTCCCAACATTTGGAAAAAAAGAAAGAGATTATCGATCTTATTTCTTCTTTGTATCCAGAGAAGCCATGGGAGGATTCCAAAATAATTCGTGAAAGGTTCTTTCTAACCATTGGGGAGAGAGAATTAGCATTAACTAAATTTAAAAAAAAAAAAAGAATTCTGGAGTTAACAAGAACCAAGAAAAACTACTCTTGGGCCCATGAATTGAACCATTGATTAGAGAATTGGAACTGGAAAGAATGAAAATCCATGACTTTCCTTTCCACGTATTCACTACATAAGAAGCCCTTTCCCTTTGTGCTTTGGCATCCTCCTCATTGATCCCACTTTCTTTCTACTGGTTGGTTAACTTCCCTTGGGATTCATTCTGTGGCGCGAAATCCATCATTGGCAAAACAATTATTTGATTATGCCATTTTAGGCTTTTCTCTAACCGAAGTTATTGCATCGTTTGCCCTAATGATGGCATTCTTGATCTTATTCGTATTCCAAGTCCGTTAGTCATTGTTTACGGTGGGTGGATAAGTATGAGGGGATCCCTGTGGTTAGATTAGAGTAACTGGCCGAGAAGGTTAGCGAGGTTCCTGCTATGGTGAATTGAAAGATCTTTCACTATAGTGGGAAAGAAGACAGGTCGGAGCGAGCTAAGCGAGAACAAAGCAAGCTCTAGTAGTGGGCTATCTTCGCGGTCCTATTTCATCGACATAGTCAGAAGCAATGGAGTTGTAAACACACCCGTGAAAGACGAATGATTATATGTTTTGGGGCGAAGGGGGTCTTTCCATTGGCTTGCATTGATTTGAAACTACTACTATACTAAAACGGCTGAAAGAGCATAGTTTTGACCTAAGTTCCTCACATGACAGGTTCCTCTACTTTTTGTCGAGGAACTTCGTTCCTTTCCTTCGCAGGATAGGGCACATTCCATTCCGCCATAACCACACTTTCAAACTCGATTCAGCTCTCAAACTATATGATCCTCGTCACCTGTCAGCTAATATTGATAGTTGTCCTCCTACAGACTTTTGTCATCTCCTATTTCCTCCAACGCCTGCAGCTTCAATCAAAAAATGAATTCAAACCCAAAATCTGAAATTGTTTATGAGATCCAAAAGTTATTCCAAGTCTACAAAGAGGCGGCATCTAAAAAGTTCCGAAAAATTACTTTGCCCTTCTTTCTGAGTTCCGAGAATCAAATCACAGGGGTTCGATCCAAAGATAACAATATATCCATCTACCTTTACCTTCTTAAATCAGCCAAATGAGACAGATAGAGAAGTATATCATGTCTTTTTAAGTTTGCGTAGGTTTAACATTTTGGAGTTAAGGGGTGTTAATATAGCTGACCCCGTTAGTCTGTTTTGAAAGAGAGACTAAAGTTGATAAGTTTTTACAAACTTAAAGGACTAAAACTGATTATTGATATATTTAAAGGATATTTTAGATCAACATCCAAGCGTAAAGGATATTTTATGTTATTTTCTCTTTATTTTTCATTTCATATCTTCGAAAAACAGCATACTGCACAGAATAGAAGGGCACACTGCACAGTCGGAAAAAAGTAGTAGTAATTAAATAGTGGGAAACACACTAAGGAAATTCGTAACTTTCTGATTTGTAGTATATCAAGAGATTCGTTCCACAGCCCAAGAGAAACCAAGTCATCTTTAATTCACAAGATTATTTTTTAAAAGTATAAAAAAAAAACTGAAATCAACAAACCACCTTAAAGTATGCCAGCTTTCTCAAATTCAAGGTACATACATAAATTATGAAAGTACAAGAGGGGAGTGAATTATTAATTTTTAATCGTATTAGTCGACTTAGTCTATTTTGTAGTTTTCTATAGAAGGCGATAAACAGAAATTAAGCAATAAAGTAAAGCTTGACACAAAAGGTTTTTATACTAGTTTAGAACCAATGTGGTTCCTAATCCATGACCCCGTGTGGTTCCTAATCCAGTACCCTTGGGTCACAAGGGAGAGTATCTCTTCTAGCTCTTTGTTTAAAAGATTACACCGTGTGGCTTATCGTTCACCACCAATGTTCTCTCGTTGGTTTTGATACTGCGCTCACCAACAAATAACAAGGTCTGATTTATAGCTTATCAGAAAAACTTCCCTTTGACACCACTATTACCTCTACCTTGACATTCTCTTTCTTTTATTTTTTTAATCTCTCAAACATACAGTGATGATTGTAAGTAAAAGCTAGAGAATTTGCAGACAGTGAAAAAAAAACATAGTTTTGAGTTGAGTCTGAGCAATCCCTTTATAGTTGAGTTCAAGCCCGTTGAGGAGATTTGATTGCTGCCTTGATGAGTGATATGATTGAGAGATTTTTCTTGATGAGAAATTTGATTGAGAGATCTTTTCTATGTGAGGTTTGCGCAAGGCCCTTTTTGCAACTGAGATATTGTAACCCAAGAGATTTTATCCTCAAATATTCTTTGAAGAATCCTTTGAGAATAAGGCTGAGCTAGACACATGTGTTCATACTAATCTTGTACATGTTGTATCCTGCTTGTTTAGGAGAGGCTTAATTCCCGCATCTTCAGTTTGACCTCTTTCCTTAGTTGGCTTCCTTGATTAGTCTTCAACCAACGTCTTTCCTTAGTTAGCTTCCTTGATTGATACATAATTCCCGCATCTTCAGTTTGAACTCTTTCCGTAGTTGGCTTTCTTGATAAGTCTTCAATCAACGTCTTTCCTTAGTTAGTTTCCTTGATTGATACGCGAATCTCTACCAGATTTGGGGACGTGAGCTTTTCCTTATATCTTCGAGATATCTTTCTTGGACTTCACCTTACCTGCCACATAAGCATTACCTAGTGTAGTTTTTGTCATAATCAAAATGAGTTTAACAATCTCCCCCTTTTTGATGATGACAAAAAGAAAGAGATAGATAGAAAAGTAAGGAGACTTGCCTATTGAATCCTCTAGCAAAGTTATAGTGGAGTTAGTCGACTCCCTCTGTTTACCTGCATAATACTTGTTTAGACAAGTTTTATCTGGAGTCGTCCATTTTCTTAGTCGACTTCCCTTGTTTCCCTGCATAGTATTTGTAGAGACAAGTTTATATAATTCGTGAGATGTTAACAAAGTTAACTCCCTTTGTTATCCTGCACGATACTTATCACAGATATTGCTTAAGCATTGAAAGCAACTTAGACTTAGTTGCTCCCCCTGTTTCCCTGCCAAAAAGAATATCACAGTTTTCTCCCTCTTTGGCATCAGTAAAAAGGGAGCTATCCTGTCTAATAGTCTTAAATATTACAAACCAAAATATAAAATACTAAATTGTATCTGAGTTAATGGCAACATCTACGGGGAGCAAGAAAGTAGGTCAGGGTATTGACCACATTGTCAGTCATGTGGTCCAACTTCCCTTGCACATTTGTAGAGAGAGTGTTTATCTTTACCTAAATGTCTTCAGAAGCTGCATCAATTCATTCATGTACCTGACGAATGGCTGCTATTGAGTCCCTAAATGCATTATCAATTTTTAGCAAGTTTCTTCCAGTGCCAAGGTCAACTTCAGCAATAGCAGGAGACAACTGGTCCTGTTTGTACTGAACACTCTATAGAAGATCACTCAGATATTCAACCTCTTTAACCAATTTTGCAAACACAACAGAGTTACCAGGGTCAGAAAGGTTTGAGGGACCATCTACATCATTTGGAACAGAGGTGCTCCCAGTGTCTCCTTTAGGAGTGTTTTGGGTTCCCTTTTTAACCCATTGACCGTCCACACGAATGTTGCCCATGGAAGCAAAGGCACGAGAATTGTAACAACCACTGTTGGTGACAAATTTGCATCTAGATAGATTAACCTTATAGAACTACAGGATTCGCATAATAAGCATACCATAGGGAAGAGAGGCCATATTAGACGAGTTTTCAAGCATATAATTCACAATCCAAGTACACATATTTAATTTTATTTTAGTTACTAAACAATAAACAAGCAAGGTATCTCTATGAGATAGAGTACTGCGAGAGCCAGTGCGAGGAAGTAGGGTAGTTCCAACAATGTGAGCAATGAGACGACATTCAAAAGACAAGTCATTAGGACCTATTTGATGACCTTCAGGGATAGCAACATAGTTTTCACTCACACACATTTTAGCTTGTTCGAATTTTATCTCACACTTAGAGGGCCAGTCAACTTTGAAAAACTCAAAGAAACCAAAGAACTTATAGCCAAGAATGCATCCTAGCGTGGTTGGATTTCCCACAATGCGAGTACCACGAACCACTGTTTCCATACCATCGTCACCAGATGGACGGGGATTTGCATAAAATAAGCGTACCACATCCTCACAGACTTCTTCTGGGGTCACAGAGAAAATATTAATCCAACCTTAAAAAGTAAAGAAAGCTTTAATCTTACAGTTTAAGTCTTCCATGGCAGCCAAATCAACAGCAAGACCATGAGCCATAGGCTTGTCTTTGAGAGAATGAAATTTTTCTGTATAAGAGGGATCCCAAAAGTCGACAAAATCATAAAATTCAGGAGAGTGAGTTTTGCTTCACTTAGCGGACTCAACTTCATCCTGTTCCACAGGGCATTTTCCCTTTTCTTTGGTAAAATTTGGTTTTTCCATTGATTTCTCCGGAAGGGAAAGAGTGTTCTCAGAATAGTCAGAGTCGACGTGTACAGGGGATGAAGGACTGGGTATTTAAGATGAAACTCTATGGCTTTTTCAAGTTGTGGTAGTAGGCTTCTTTGCTTTTCCCATGGTGGTATTAAGAGATAATGACGAAGGAAGTTATAGTGCAGAAGCGAGAGAGATGGTGAATGAAATTAGGAGTGGAAGAGGTTTTCTATATGAGTGAAATGAGGCGTTTAGCCATGTCAAGGGTTGCGTCTGCACAGGGGGTAATAATCACACTGGGAAGCGGGAAGGAAAAAGTAACTTTTTGTCTTTCCAATGACAAGTAGGATTGACGACCGATTTTGAAATAAAAAAGGCAAAACACTTTAAGACCACATATATATAAAAAAAGAAAATATTAAAATAAGGCATGCAACACTTACCATGTGTACTAATTTAAGGGGTAGTACAAATATACTGTCACAAGCAATGCATGAAAGAAAAACGACGCGAGAAAAAAGATGCAATGTACTTAAGAGTTTAACAATAATAAGGATGATGGTTAATTTATATATATGAGCATAGCTTTAGCAATTTGGATCAGGAATGATCCCAAGTGATTCTCTTAAGTTGCAAAAACGTTCCTCAAATAATGGTTTTGTGGAAATGTCAGCTAGTTTAAAATAAGTGCTCACAAATGCAATATCAGTATCTTCTAACTGGACATGATCCCTAATAAAATGATACAGAACATCACAGTGTTTTGTTCTAGGATGATCAAACGGATTATATGCAAGATTTATAGTGCTAGTGTTATCACATAATAATGGAATAGGCTTAAAATGCAAGTCATAGTCAGAAAGTTGAGAGGACATCCACAAAAGTTGTGAGCAGCAATGCCCAAGGGCAATGTACTCAGATTCAGCTTTTGAGAGTGCAGTACAATCTTGTTTCTTGCTATGCTAGGAGACAAGTGACTTTCCAAGAAAGAAACTTGCTCCACTAGTTCTTTTGCGATCAACTCTATCGCCTGCATAATCTGCATCAAAAGAGCTTATAAGATCAAAATGGTCAGTGTGAGGATACCATATCCCATATGCAATGGTTCCCACAAGATAACGGATGATCCTTTTGACTGCCACCGAGTGAGATATTTTGGGAGCTGACTGGAACCTGGTGTATCTGCAAACAGAAAACATTATATTCAGTCGACTAGATGATAGGTAAAGGAGAGACCCAATCATACCAAATTTGGCAATCAGCTCTTTGGTGTATTTGGACTGACAAATAAATATTCCTTTCTCAGTTTGCTTGATTTGAAGTCCAAGAAAGAAAGTCAGCTCTCACATCATGCTCGTTTCAAATTCTCCCTGCATCAATGCTTCAAATCTTTGCACATAGACTGATTAGTACTGCCAAAGATAATATCATCTATATAAATTTGAAGAATCGGGTTACCTTTTGGAGTTCGTTTAATAAACAAGGTTGTATCACTTACATCTGGAGAAATCCATGCTTGATGAGAAATAAGCTTAGTATTTCATACCAAGCTCTAAGAGTTTGCTTGAGACCGTAAAGAGCCTTAGAAAGTTTGAACACATGATGAGGAAATTTTTATTTTCGAAACTTGGCGGTTGCTTGACATAGACTTCCTCTTTAATAAAACCATTTATAAAAGCACTTTTTACGTCCACTTGATAGAGCTTAAAATTTTTATAGGCTGCATAAGCTAATAACATACGAATGGATTTTAACCTGGCCACCAGAGCGAAAGTCTCATCATAGTCTACTTCTTCTATTTGAGAGTAGCCTTGAGTGACTAGAAGAGCTTTATTTCTTACCACCCTACCTTCCTCATTGAGCTTGTTTCGAAAAACCCACTTTGTACCAATGAGGGAGATTTCTTTAGGCATTGGAACAAGTTTCCAAACTTGATTCTTTTCAAATTGTTCCAGTTCCTCTTTCATGGCAAGAACCCAAATTTCATCTTATAGAGCCTCATCAATCCTTTTAGGTTCGATCTGCGAAATGAAAGCAAGATTAGATTTGAAAGACCTTCGAGTTTTCGTACCGTCGCGTGGATCTCCAATGATGAATTTTTGAGGATATTCTCTTTCGCTCTTCCATTCATTTGGAATCACGATATCTTGTTCAACAGCTGACTCATTACGATATCTTGTTCAACAGCTGACTCATTTGGCTTGTCTTTGACAATAGGTTGTGAAATAGTGAGGATTTCTTTAGCAGGTTGATTTTTGTGTTGGTCTTCAGGCTGTTGAGGTTGTGCTTCTTCTTCGTCACCTGTTACAGTACATTTCTCGATATTTTTCCAAGAATCATAAAATACTACATGCATAGACTCTTCAACACATAAAGTTCTTTTATTGAAGAAACGATATGATCTGCTAGAGTTTGAGTATCCGAGAAATATTCCTTCATCACTTATAGGATCAAATTTCCCAAGGTTGTCTTTTCCATTGTTATATATAAAGTATTTGCAACCAAATGGATGAAAGTAGCTGATGTTCAGCCTTTTACCTTTCCACAACTCATAAGGAGTTTTCTTTAGAGTGGGCCGAATTAGATATCTATTAAGGATATGACATGCAGTACTTACCGCTTCAGCCCAGAAGTGATTTGGAAGAGAGTTCTCGATCAACATAGTTCTAGCCATGTCTTGAAGAGTCCTATTCTTTCTCTCGACTACACCATTTTGCTGAGGAGTTCTTGGAGAGGAGAAATTATGTGTATATCCTTGCTCATTGCAGAATTCTTCAAATAATTTGCTTTCAAATTCTCCACCATGATTGCTTCGAATTGTTGATATGTAGTAGCCTTTTTCTCTTTGTACTCTCTTGAAAAGTTCTTTAGTGCCTCATCTTTGTGAGATAAGAATATACCCAAGTAAAATGTGAATAATCATCAACAATAACAAATGCATATCTTTTACCACCAATGCTAGTTGTCCTTATGAGACCAAATAAATCCATGTGCAATAGTTCAAGAGGTTTAGTGATGGTAAAAATGTCCTTAGATTTAAATGAGGACCAAGTTTCCTTCCCAAGTTGACATGAATCACATACATGATCTTTTAAAAAATTTAATTTTGGAAGACCTATAACTAGATCACGTTTTGACAGTTTTTCAATTAGATACATGCTAGCATGACCAACATTTCTGTGCCAAGTCCATGGATCATTTCAGATGGATGTTAAACATAAGTTCTTAGCATTAGAAAAATCTCCATTGTTAACAACATAAATGTTGTTCTCCCTTATACTGAGAAAACAACCTTACCTTTTGTGTCATGAATTATGCACCTGGAGGATTCAAATTTGACTTTGTATCCACCATCACAAAGTTGACTAATACATAGCAAATTATGCTTCAGACCATTTACCAGGAAAGCTTCTTTAATTTCACATGATGGACTGAGGGATATTATCCCTATTCCAATAATTTGTCCTTTTACATCTCCACCGAATTTGACAGATCATCCATCAATCTTGTTGACGGATTTGAACAGTTGTTTGTCACCCGTCATATATCTGGAACATCCACTATCTAGAAACAATTTTCCTTTTTTGTGTGCACATTTGTGGTGTTCCTGCAAGAAAATTATCTACAACCTTTTAGGTACCCAAGCTTGCTTGGGTCCTTGAGGGCTAGTTTTCGAGGATCTAGCCTCAGAGTTGACTTTGGGTCTTCTTACCCAATTTCTTGGGTTGTCACTTTTGATTATGCATTTTCTCTTGGTATGAACAGGTTTACCACAGTAATAGCATATTAAGAAATTTTTGTTATCAATTCTAGAAGAACTTGATGAAGAATTGTGAATGGGTTTCTTCCCTTTAGTTTGAGAAGATGATTTGTTAGATCTAACTTAGCTATGACTAGTCGACTTTCTTAAACTATTTATCTGAAATTTTAGTTGCTGAACTTCCTCCTAAGGAAAGTCTCTTTCGATTTCAACTACCTCAAGTTTAAGCTCCCAGTCTTCCTTTCTTTAATTAATTTTTCTTTTTCTTTGGATATGTCCTCCATTTCTTTAGTTAGATCTTCAACCTTTTTGAAAAGTTTCTCCATTTCATCCAGAACTTCATCAACATTTCTAGAGTTTTCTATACAGAATTCACAACGTACCTCGCTGGAGTCATTTGAAGTCATGTCGCATTCACTTGAGTCGCAGGATGCCATGAAGCATATGTTGGCGTTTTCTTTTTGATCATTTTCAGATTCTTCTTCATCAGTCCAGGCTGCATAAGATCTGTTTTTGCCCTTGAATGCCTTCTTCTTGGCTTCAGGGCAGTTGGCTGTAATGTGTCCAAGTTGTTCACATTCATAGCACCTCCCTTTATTTTTGTTGTTTTGACCGTCTTTTCTGAATTGAGATCTTCCTTTCCTGAACTTTCTTCTTCTGTTCATGAGGTTGTTAATATTTTTAGACATCATAGCGAGTTCCTCTTGGAACTCATCCTCCTCAGGTTTTCACCGTCAACTTCCTCCGTGGTAGTGTTGAATGTCACAGTTTTCTTTTTTTTTTCCTTGAACTTTTTTTTTGAGATGGGTTTTCTCAAAAGCAATCAAATCACCATGCAGTTCATCATAGGATAATTTGTTCAGGTCACCACTCTCGATATTGATTACTTGAGATTGCCATACGGTCGGAAGACTTCTGAGAATCTTCCTAACTTGTTCTCCAGTAGTATAAATTTTCAAGAGACTTTAATTCACCAATGATTTGCTGAATCTAGCAAACATCTGCTCCACGTATTCTCCTTCTTGCATTTGGAACAATTCATACTCATAGATTAGGAGATTAATCCTAGTCTCCTTCACTTTACTTGTTCCTTCATAAGTAACTTTCAGCTTATCCCATATTTCTTTGGCAGTCTCAGAACTGGATATTTTCTCGTATTCTTCACCACTGATGACATTGTAGAGAATATTGACAGCTTTGTAATTTAGTTGAATAACTTCTCGTTGCTCGTCAGTGTAGTCATCCATGTCCAGAGAAATAGGAGTAACAACAGCATCACCTTCAAACTTCTTGGAGGGATTAGAGGAAAGTAAATCATAGGGAACCTTCTTGATTACACGCCAGACCTTATAGTCAACCGATTTAATGTATGTTTCTATACGAATCTTCCAATGACCATAACAATTACCATTGAAGTAAGGAGGTCTGGTGGCAGAAGTACCCTCTTGTAGTAGAGCTCTGTTGACCACGTGTGAAGACATGATCTTTACTCACCTGCTGTTAGGCAAAACAAAAGTAAGATTGTGAGACCAAGCTCTGATACCAATTGAAAGTACAAGATGGGGGTGAGTTGTTAATTTATAATCACTATTAATCGACTTAGTTTATTTTGTAGTTGACTATAGAAGGAGATAACAGAAATTAAGTAATAAAGTAAATGTAGGAAGTAAAGCTTGACACAAAAGGTTTTTATACTAGTTCAGAACCAATGTGGTTCCTAATCTAGTCCCCTTGGGTCACAAGAGAGAGTATCTCTTCCAGCTCTTTGTTTAAATGATTACACCGTGTGGTTTATCGTTCACCACGAACGTTCCCTCATTGGTTTTGATACTGCGCTCACCAACAAATAACAAGGTCTGATTTATAGCTTATCAGACAGACTTCCCTTTGACACCACTATTATCTCTACCTTGATATTCTCTTTTTTTTTTTTTAACACTCGTAATCTCTCAAGAATATAATGATGATTGTAAGTAAAAGCTAGAAAATATGTAGATAGTGAATAAGAAGCGTAGTTTTGAGTTGAGTCTGAGCATTCCCTTTATAGTTGAGTTGAAGCCCATTTAGGATATTTGATTGCTGCCTTGATGAGATATTTGATTGAGAGACCTTTTCCGTATGAGGTTTGCGCAAGGTCCTTTTTGCAGCTGAGATACTGTGACCCAAGAGATTTTATCCTCAAAGATTCTTGGAAGAATCCTTTGAGAATAAGGCTAAGCTAGACGCGTACATTCATACTGATCTTGTACATGTTGTATCCTGCTTGTTTAGGAGAGACTTAATTTCCGAATATTCAGTTTGAACTCTTTCCTTAGTTGGCTTCCTTGATTAGTCTTCAATCAACGCCTTTCCTTAGTAAGCTTCCTTGATTGATACGTAATTCCCGCATCTTCAGTTTGAATTCTTTCCTTGTCTGGCTTCCTTGATTAGTCTTCAATCAACGTCTTTACTTAGTAAGCTTCTTTGATTGATACGTAATTCCCGCATCTTCAGTTTGAACTCTTTACTTGGTTGGTTTCCTTGATTAGTCTTCAATCAACGTCTTTCCTTAGTTAGCTTCCTTGATTGATACGCGAATCTCTACCATATCTTAGGACTTGAACTTTTTCTTATATCTTCGAGATCTCTTTCTTTGACTTCAGCTTACCTGCCACATAAGCATTATTTAGTGTAGTTTTTGTCATAATCAAAATGAATTTAACAAATTAGTCTAAAAATGTTACTCCTATAATCCTATTACATACATTCAAATAATAAATTATTTAGTACGGCTTGTTTATTGATACCGGACTTTTGAGTTCATGATTAAAATAATTTTATATTTAGTTAAACACTTCACTACATTATGGTGAGACAAACACGGATGAATTAATTTTATATTTAGTTAAACACTTCACTACATTATGGTGAACAAACACGGATGAATTAAGACAGATTACTTGCGAATCCGTATTAATGTCTCATCAAGTGGCAACTTGACCTAAAAAAACGTATATTTAGTTCAACACTGAAACGACCTCGGTCAGTCGTTTCGGAAGTTAAGACTCCGATTGGCGTGCTGATAATTTTAAAATATTCGTAATGTCCATTAAGACCTATCTGTAAAATTTGAGCTAAATCAGACCTCGTTTGGTAGGCATCGGAAGAAGGTTTCAGTTTTTATTGGCGATAAATATTAAAAAAGAGATTTTCGAGCTCGGTTTTGCCGAATGAGCTCCGATTCGAAATTCGAAAGCGCTGTTAGGTTCGTATGATTATTTGTGATTTTTGTAAACTTTCGAAAGTGAATTTCGATGTTGTTCGGCTAGTTTCCGCTAAAATGCCGAAAGTTAAATAATTTGATTTTTTCTATTTAAATTTGCATCTTGAGTTTCGGGAGTCCGATTTGAGATCCGCCTTCGCGAGTATGTTACATATATTTTGTATAACTCGTATGCAAAAGTTGAAATTATTTTAAATATCGTAGGGTACTATTTTAATTTTCGTTAAAAATAAAAAATAAAAGATAAAAGAAAACAAAAAAAAAAAATAGAAAAAGACAAAAGGAGAAAAGTGAGGCGGTGTAGCATATAGTGCATATATGCTAATCTCATAGCAGAAGCAGTAACAACGATTTCAGAGCATAGAAAAATAAAATGGCGCAGAAGTGGAAAAAAATGTCAGAAAATAAGAAAAGGGGCCGGAGAAAAGTAGAATTTTCACCCTGAAACATTCAGGTAATGATCCTAATATATTATTTGAGTTTATTATGTGTGTTTAAATATATTTTAACGGTAAAATTTGGAATATTAGACATCGTTTTAACAAGTTCAATTAATAGTTTGAAGGGTCAAATGGACCCCGATAATGAAATTGATTATATATTCGTACTCAGTGAGTTATGGGCAACATATAAATATAAATTATTTGGGGTTTGGTTATGTGACCTTAAACCCTGTATATAGGTCTGGCCTACGTATTGCGTATGCAAATAGGGTATCAGGTTCCTACCTGGATAGCCCTAAGATGTGAGGAATGAAGCCTTTAGCCTAATTTGATATATTTTTCTGCTTATTGAATAGAGTGGGATCGTTTGGCAATGAAACCAAAGGACAAGCGGTTATTGAGTGGATGTACTAACTTTGTAACAAGGTAAGTGTTTATATCCATTTCTTTGGAGGCACCTGGCCTCGTAGATTTTCTACCACGTGTTCCCTACGTGTGTAGCTGCCGATAGGCGTACTCATTACGCCTTAGCTTTGAACTTATATTCTATATTATATGTTATGTCCTGTTATTGCTATTGCATTGAGAATCTGAGTATTGTACTTTGGCTGTGAGTTGGTATATACTTTCCAGCTGTCGATGAGAGTCCCGCGCTGGTGATGGGTTATTATTGCATCATGTTGCATTTGTATGCACATTGCATCATATTGAGGGTAGGAGGATTCCGCCCTCGGAGCAGGAGGATTCCGCTCCATTGCATCATATTGAGGGTAGGAGGATTCCGCCCTCGGAGCAGGAGGATTCCGCTCCATTGCATCATATTGAGGGTAGGAGGATTCCGCCCCCGGAGCAGGAGGATTCCGCTCCATCTATTTGGCACATATGACACCATTGCATCATACCGCATTCATCCCATTTCATTGCACAGCGTGCTGACTATTGTGTGACTATCGTGTTGTGTTTTATATATGCAGTATGTATACCGTATCTCAGTTTGCCTATATATTTCTGGCTCGTATCCCGGGTTGCACGTCGCGACAATATAAATACATGGATCGGATCGGGTTGCACGCCGCAACAGTATGAATATCTGGAACGCCGCAACAGAATGTATTTCTGATTGTCGACATGTTCAGGATATCTATATGTTCTGTCTACCTTATGTCCCTGGCTGTTTATGATTCCATACGTGTTTTCAGTTATTATTTGGCTTTGCCTGTTTATAGTTCAAATAAGATGGATTTAGTTTATCTGTTTTTCTTCTCCCTGGCAAGCTATCCTATTCTTTGAGGTGGCTAGTCTGCCCCACTTATTGAGTCCCTTTGACTCACCCTTGTTTGTTGTTTGTTTCTTGTCTATCTATTTCGTTTCGGCAGGTTCGCTCCAGGATTGAGTTTGCCACGTTGTGAAGGAGCGAAGACGACTTCAGCTGTCAGGGTGAGCCAGCTTTTATTCCGGATGGCCACCAGTTTATTGCTTATTATTTCAGTTGCATTTTGCTCCCTTCAGGAGGTATTTGTCTTCTTTTGTACTCTTAGATATCTAGTCTGGATAGCCCTAAACTTAGTATGTTGGGTAGTTAGCTGTAATTTTCTTTCGTACAGCTTAGAAGTGTCAATATGTCTGTGTGTTTTTTTAAGTCTTGTCCTTATTTATGAACTATTATATTTATTTTCCTAATTTAATTGGTAAGGGTTCGCCCGACGGGTCTAGGGGAGGATGTCGGGTGCCCGTACGGCCTAATCGGATTCCGGGTCGTGTCAAACACTTCACTACATTTTGTTACTACTTGAACAAAACACGAGTAAACCTATGGACATCTTGGCTACATGTGCGATGCTAGTCTAGTTCCACGTTTACTTAGAATTTTCATCTTTAATTACAAAAATGAATTCACACGCTCTGGCGCTACACATCACGTAAATGGATCTCCAAATTTTGAAAAATATAAACAAATAATTAGGTTTCATATGGTATACTTGCTTGCTGGAAGTAGTCCAACACTTTGCTCCATCTTTGTTCTTAGTTCCTTTTCTTAGACGATTTTAGGAGGGAAGAGGACAATAAAAAGAAATAAGAGCTTATCTTACTCTTACTTGTGTCAAGTCACAATAGTAGTAGTACAGCTAATTAATTAGATTAATATTACTTGGGGTTTCTTCGTTTCTTTTTTAATCCACATTTAGCTCAACAAGAATTGAACTCCCTGAAAAGAGGAGAGGTGATTAATTGCTAGTTATCACTCAATAGCCTTGTCAGTGGTGGGAATAAAATTTATTGAAGGAAATTCAAAAATATATTAAAGTTTCACACCTAGGATTTCAATTTTTGATCTAAAGCGATTTTTGAATACCACTAAGGACACTGAATCCTTTCCTTTAATTCTTCTACCAATCGCTTTGCCACTACAAATAATTTACCCTCATGTTTAGTAAATTCAATAGCTTAAATATGACAAAGAGTTTATTTGTTCTATTTGTGCAGTATAATTTTTTGAAAAAGGAGATTCAACTAAATCTCTTTACCTCTCTTCATCTCCACCTGTGCACAACCTCATGTTAATCACTATTCATGTTTTCGACATCTTTCTAACTGCAGTTAAGAGAACGACTTTGAGCATGACCAACTCTCATACTATTAAACTTTCAGTATATTCTAAGGTCGCACATGTAATGGGCCGTGATGATAATTTGATCAATATTTTGCATGAATTGAACGGATAGATCCATGGTCTTGAACTTTTAAGCATTTTTTCGCTGGTATAGAAAAAACAGGCAATTCTATCCATTTCTCATCTCCAACGACTACTACCTTCTCCTTGCCACTTCGACTTCGTTGTCATCCTCCAACTTAGACTTCGCCGACTCTGACTTCGAATCCAACAAATCGACCAACCACGAAGCATTTTGCAATTCTACAAGTATCCTGAATCAACCATTCATATGCGTGTTGTGACTTCTGGTTCGAATTTCTCCTATTTGACGACGAAGAAGATATGGTGTGCACTTTTAAAGACAGAGGGTGGGGGGAGAGGAGGTAGAGAGAAAAATAAAAAGTGAGGACGATCTGGCCTTAGTTATTTGTAAATGTACAGAGCATTTTGGCTTATTCTATGAATAAGTGCTAGTAAATTGTTCTGATATTATTTTCCTGGGGATTTTTGTGGACGAGAAAAGCGTAGACAATCTAGCCTCATTATATACAAAATGTACAGAGTAGTTTGGTTTACCATATGAATAAGCGCGGCCAAATTGTCATGATTATTTGTGAATTTTTGTGGATGAGCGAATTGAGAACGATATTGCCTCAGTTATTTGTAAAATGTACCGAATTTGACTCACTATATGAATAAGTGTGGCTAAATTATCGTGATTACTAACAATTAGTAGCTGACATTAGTTATTTATAAAATGAAAAATAGTTGTTGGCTCACTATAGGAATAAGTGCGGCCTGATTTTTTTATTTCTATTGTGGTTAGAGAGCGAGAATATTTTTGAAAGTACAGTTTAATTAAATGTAAAAGTGCTCATTTTTAAATATCACTTTTAATATACTCAATCTCTTGAGACCAATCTTAAATCAGGGGCAGCCTAACCAAATTTGTGGCCTAAAGCCAAAATTTTATTTGATGCCTTAAATATAACATTTAATAAATTATTTATACCATGGGCAGTTGTGTAAATATTTATACCAAAATGGGCATGGAGTGAAATGAAGTTTAAAATGAGTAAAAATATGTAATATTTTATAAAATATGGGCATGCAGCGTAAAAATCCCTTTTTTTAATAGAATTTCGTCTGTTCCATACGCGACAATATCTTTTTATTAGTTTCATTGAAAAATGAAGAACATTTTTTTAAACTTAAATTAAATTTAAATAATTTGAAGTTTATACTCTATTTTAATAAAATGATTTATATATAAAAATATATTTCTGATATATTTTGACCATAAGTCTTGTAATATATATATTTCTTGGTTTTGGTGGAGTTGGTGTGGGTTGGGTAGGAAGTACTGTGTGATGAAGTTGTCAGAAAAATAATTGTTGGGTGTATATATAGGTGGCTTTTGGCAGCCATTTGCTTCATTGTAGGACTAGCCATGGCTGATGAATTCAAGCATTTGGCTTTCGTCAAGTTCAAGGAAGGAGCGGTGGCGGAGGACTGCATAAAAGTTTTGGAAAAGCTTGTTTCAGATATGGATATTGTCAAGTCTTTGGCATGGTAAGTCCTTGAATACATGCATTAATAGGTCATTTTAATGTTATTCATTTTTTGTAATAATAAGTAGTACTGAAAATTAAAATGGTTTCATATAAGAGGTTCTATTTTTATAATTTGTGGCAGGGGAAAAGATACTGAAAGCAATGAAATGCTAAGACAAGGTTACACTCATGCTATTATCTTGACATTCAATAGCAAAGATGACTATGATACTTATGTTAATCACCCAAACCATGTCGAATTTGCGACTACTTTTGGAGCTGTCATTGAAAAAGCTGTGGTACTGGATTTCCCTGCTATTATTGCCAAAGCTCCTACTTCTGCTTGAGTATATATGACTAGTGGCACAAAAAATCACTATCTGAGTAAGGTTGTGATTTGTTTCAAGAAGTTTTTGGGGGATGTTTGAGGTTCAAGGTTTTTTTATCTGAACATTCCTATTGTCTTTGCTTCCAATATTTATGAAGTAGTATCTGGCAATTTATGATTTTCAATTCATGTATGGACATTTCAATCGAGCTCGTGTCTTTTTCAATATCTTGTGACCAATACTGATTATTCAAAATGAGTCTATTTTTTGAAGTCGGGCCCAACTTACATAGATTTAAAAAATAAAAACTCAAATTTGAAGTTATACTTGAGACCAACTTCAGTTCTTTGGACTGATTTATTTATTAAGTGGTTGCACCTTGCAAAGTTACGGTAAGGATAGTTGTGCCTTAAATAGCGCTGCAAAAAGGCTACTTGTGCACTCCACCCAAAAGTATTTATTATTCTTCTAATAGAAGATCACAGATATTCAAAAATTTATCGAAGAGTATGCAAAATTGGCTCTTTAAAAAAGAAAATTTTAACTTAGTTAAAGTTGATGAATAAAAAATTTCATCACATGTACCCTTTATCTCTGGTTATGATTTTTTTATTCCCACTTAAATATGGTTTAGATAAATGGCCTCATAGGCAGCACTTCAAGTTGTAAATTGATAAGTGTTGTCTTTTTGAAAAATATAAAAGGCATGTACTACCTGCGAAGAGATTAAAAGGGAAAGTGCTACCGATGCGGCACTTCAAATTATACATTGACAAGTGCTGTATTTTCGAGAAATATAAAGAGGCAAGTATTGCTCGTGAAGAGATTAAAGAGGCAAGTGCCGCCTAGGCAACACTTCAAGTATCTTGGAGGATGGGGCAACACTTCAAGTTATCTGGAGAGAATGTGGAAAGAGATAAAAAGGTCAAGTGGTACCAAAGGGGCAGCACCTACTAGAGAAGGGAGGGCGGGATGAGGGTGTCAATATAAAATTTCGTAGTGATATTTCTGTCTGGAATTTATTCATTAAAGTTAGCGGAGACCATTCGCGCAAACCATTTTAAACGGGGACAGTTAGGCAAACCATTGTTGTCAGTGTCATAGTTGTGTAATTCTCTCGTTTTAATGAATGTCGTCAAGAAGATGGATTCAAATAACTTCCAAATTACTGTAAAACAAGTTGTACCTTTATTTTTGGAGAAAATAACATTAAATATCATTTGTGTTGGGGTGATATAAAATTGTCCTTTAAATCTACCACTGATCAGTTTTAGTCCTTTAAGTTTACAAAAACTTATCAAGTTTAGTCTCCGTCCAAAACAAACTAAAAAGTCAGTTATATTTAACGGACTCCTCATCTCTAAATGTTTAATCTAACGGTCTAACCTAACAAACAAAGAAAGACATTTCAATTTCTAGAAAAGCCATGGCTAGGCTTCGAAGCTATTGCAGAGGCTACAATGTGTAGGTAAGCCACGCCAATTATCTATTCTGTTGGCCTAAATTAGGATAGGACAACAAATCGAATTTGTATTGGGCTTAAATGATAATTTGCTTGTATCGAAGTGACGTTCGAGTTAAGTTGAATTCGAGCTGAGTGAAAATCTTTAGAAAACAATAAGGCAAGAAATATTTTAAAAGATAAACGAGATGGCAAATAGAAAGTAAAGTTGAATATTGTATTGATCGTCTCCTATTGTTTACAAACAAGTCCTATTTATAATCAAGAGAAAGAATGACATTGTAAATGTCATAATGGTGCCTTTATGGCCTTTATTCCGTACATAATTGTAGTTGACTCACAATCTTTCTTTAGACTCTCCACCCTCGGCAACTTCTTCTCGTTCGGAGAACAGTCGTAGCGCGGCCAGCCAGAATCCATCCATCGGCGATGATGAGGTGGCGGCTAAAAGGGCCATTGATGATAATGAGGTAGTTGAGACCTCTCGCCCGAAGAGAAAGAAGAAGAAACAAGTTTACTAAGGAGAGCTTGAACCTCAATGGGTCATCCCAAGACGATTTGACACGAGTAAAGATTTTAGAATGAGGGGGCAATCAGCCTCTGACATTAGAGCAATGGTTGACAGTTATAAAGGCTGAGCTTCGTTTTCTGAAGCGCTACATCTGTTCGGGGCCTCGTTGTTATGATACTTACTCCGAAAGTTCACTCCTCCTCGTTTCCTGAGGCGATTTCTCGGGGCAAGGAGACAAGCAATCTCCCCTCGTAGGTTTGCCTCGTGGAGCGGTCTTCGTGTTAGGCTTCGAGGCCTTGTTTGAGACATCGGTGACTTTTCGCCCAATACAGATAGTCCCCCCACCCTTCAGATAATTGATAGGATTTTTCAAGGGTGGAATTGAATTTAAGCGGGAGAGTGACGTGGCGCGTTTTCGGCCAGGAAATTTGAAAAGGCGGACGCCATTTTAATGTCTCATTCCTTGCACGTGGCTCGGTTTTGAACGGCTGTGTCATTTTGTTTGATCTTCCCTAGGTAACCGCCATCATTACATTTTGATCCACTTGTGTTTTGCTATAAATTGGCCATTTTTGTTGTTATTTTCATCATTTCACAATCCCCTTTTTAGAGCTTTTCACATTTTTTTCTTCCTTTCAGATTTTTAGAACTTCACAATGTCCTCTCCATCCCATCGTAAAAATTTCATTGATGCTTCAACTAAGGACTTGTTAGACTCTCCACCCTCGGGAACTTCTTCTCGTTCGGAGGACAGTCATAGCGCTGCCAGCTAGAATCCATCCATCGACGATGATGAGGTGGCGGCTGAAGGGGTGATTGATGATAATAAGGTAGTTGAGACCTCTCCCCCGAAGAGAAATAAGAAGAAACAAGTTTACTAGGGAGATCTTGAACCTCAATGAGTCATCGCAAGACGATTTGATTCGAGTAAAGATTTTAGAATGAGGGAGCAATCAGCCTCTGACATTAGGAGGAAAAGGAACCTCCCCGTTCAACTTTCCCTGAGCCTGGCTTTGAAGGAACACATAGTTTCGATCCGAGAAAAGTGTGGTTAGAGCCCCAAGCTCCCAATGAGATTCCCACCCCCGAGCAACGTATGTGTGATAGTGTCCAGGGGTGGTCCTTTATTTATACCTACCCATTTTTTATTGGTTTCTCTCTTCCGCTTCATCCCATAGCAGACACCTTTTGCGGACGCACAATGTCTGCTTGGCCTAGGTTTTTGGAGGGTTTTCCAGTGTCTCGACTACATTAGTCGCAAAGTTGGGGTCACATTTGGGTATGATCACTTAATTTTTTTATTTTCTTCTTCCCTGCACAAGGATGGGGTTGTGCAGTTGAACAAGCAGGGTTAGTTTTTCCTCATCACTAAGAGCGACGGCACCGAGGATCGAAATTAGTGTGACTGGTCTGTTCTTCTTCCCACCTCTTCTCTTTCAGTCGAGCCTGGCTTTCCTGAGGCGTGGAATAGGACTCGCAAGCCTTTCTCTCGTTTTTACCTTTTATACTTGGCTTTTGAATGCAGCAAAGTATGACCTTTCGCTGTGTTTTTCAGTAAGGAGACCCCCAATTAATCCTCTCCAGGATTTGGAGGCTTGGGTGCAAGTCATTATCAGCGCCGAGGGGAGATTGGATGGTTTTAGCCGCTCGTGCGCAAAATGGGTGGTCGGGCAAACGACTGGGTTAGTATATTCCCAATTTGGTAGCTTTATTTTCTCGATGCGTCTTTCCTCACTTCTATATTTCTCCCCTTCTTTTTTCAGATTTCACCATCTTGCCTGCCGAGACGGAGCAGGAAGAAGATAAGAAGAAGAAGAAAAAGGAGAAGAAGAAGAAGAAGAAGAAGTCGGGACGATGAGCTGAAGTCGTCGAGGTCCCAAATGCCGATAATAGCTTGCATCTCATTGAGGAGTCTATTGAGACTCTTACTTAGGCCCCGAGAGGTACTCCTTTCTGCCTTTTGTACTTTCCTCTTTGTTTTCCCCTTTGAGTAATGCGTTTCTTCCTTTTCAGGTTCAAAAAGAAAAGGCGATACGCCTAAGAAGCCAGCTAAGGCTAAATTTCCCCGGGTTGAATCGACTAAGGACCCCCGGTGAAGATTGATTGACAAACTTGACTATGTGGTTGTTCGGAGCATAGTAAAGGGGACGGTCGTGAAGGAGCCAAGCCAAGTGGCCGATGAGGTTCGCGAGGGCTTGGAGTCCAGCGAGGCGAAGTTTGCTGAGGAGGCCACCAATCCTATCGAGGCGGCATCGCCTCTGAGGTAAGCGAATCCAGACCCGCCTCGGGCAAAAACGAATCTCTCCCAAGAGATTAGACGAATCCCAGTTCCAATAGATGTTTGCCTATTAAAAGACAGCATGGGGGTTGCCATCAGCTGCAAAGGGCTACTTGGGCCTTTAGAGAACGACCGTTTGAAGGACCTTCCCTCGGACGATTTGATGGCTTACTCGGCTCAGCATGCAATTCATGTGAGGTTTTGTTTTTCTTGCTCTTTATTCTAATTTTTTTTAAACTCTTAACTCTTTTTCCCTTTGGTTATAGGGTTATGTTTATGCCATGAAGGCAGCTAAAGTTGAAGCTCAACGAGCATATCATCTTTGTCGGGTTGGGGATGAGTGGAATCATCGGAGGAACATGCTTGAGGCTCGTGTTGCTGAGCTCGAGGAAGAGCTTTCTAGCTCAAAAGCTAACTTGGGCCGATCTCAAAGCGAAGTTGCGCGACTTGGTGCTGAACTTTCTCAGGCTCGTGGTGAAGTTGCTACTCTTTCGGCCGAGATGCAGTCCCAAGAGGAGAATCATCAAGCCGATCTTCGGAAGCAAGCTGATGCAGCCGATGCAGCGCTTAGGGGTTTGATTGAGCAGTTTGAAGAGGAGACTTCACTACTTACCTTAAAAGTGGTCGAGGTTGAAGCTAAGAATAAGGCTCTCGAAGCCAAGGTGAAAGTCCTTCGGGCTAAGAGACCAGCTTCTTCCTCCGCGCTTAAATCCAAATTGAGAGCTAAATTGGATTTGAGGGTTACCCGAGCAAAGGTCGATAGGAATTGGGCAATTATTTAAACCAAGTTGAGGACCTTTGAACAATGCAAGAAGGGAATTATCTTGGATGATGAGATTGCCAAAGCTAAAATTGACATTGCTAAAGCTCGGGGATCTTTAGACCGACTTCCTTCGAGCAGTGACAGCTCGTCTGACGGAGAGGCTTCGGCTAGTGATAGTGAACATGAGTAAACGCTCGTTAGTTTTTATTTTCGTGCCTTCAGGCTACTTTTTGTAATTATTCTGGCCTTTGGGCCTTGTGAATACATGACTGTTTGAGCATCCACTATTTCTTTTTCGTTTGCTTGCAAGACTTTGAATGTGTTAGAGAGCTAGCTTAGGGCGATGCCTCGCCCTCGAGCCAAGGCTAAAAATTTAATGGATAAAAAGACAAATCAATTCTTATTCCATTGATAAAAATTGAGTCAATTTACGCAAGGCCTAGCTATGCTTAGGCATAATTTGTTTTATAAGAAGCCGCTTCGGGCAAAGATCTCAAATTTTGGGCCCAAGTCCCCGAGTCTGAGTTATTTTTTCGAAGAGTACTTGAACCGCGAGCTCGGTAAGTCTGCGAGTTCGGTGTGTCGATGGCAGATTAATTTCGTTCCCTTGTCTCACCCCCTAGTGTTTAAGGGTGAAGAATGCTGACTCGAGTACTGTAGACCTTGGTAGCGCTTCGTGTGGTTGGAAGTAATATTTCTTTAAATTGGATATATTCCAATTCAAAGGCTCTTGTTTCCCATTAAGATCCGCTAGCTGATAGGATCCTTTTCCCACAATTGCTTTCACCCAGTAGGGCCCTTCCCAATTGGCGGCTAATTTTCCTGCATTTTTCTCTTTGGTTGCTTGATTTGATGCTCTTAAGACATAGTCGCCAACCTTAAACTCTCGCAGCTTGGATTTTTTGTTTAAGTAGGCCTCCATTCGTTTTTTTTTTGGACCGTCAATCGTACCAACGCCATTTCTCTTCGTTCCTCAAGAAAATCCAGCTCTATCCTCATCGCTTTATGACTTGACTCCTCGGAGGAGTGTGCATAGCGGAGGCTTGGCTCCTCCACCTCGACAGGAATTAATGAGTCGACTCCGTAAACGAGAGAGAATGGCGTTTCTCCAGTGTTGTTCTTCTTTGTTGTCCTCATTGCTTATAGTACTTCTAGCAACTCGCCAGGCCACGAACCCTTGGCTTCGTCCATCCTCTTTTTAAGGTTGTCAACAATTATCCTGTTTGATGATTCAACCTGTCCATTAGCACCTGGATGGTAGGGTGTCGAGGTTATCCTTTTGATTCCCTATTTTTTTTTTAAAACTATGACCTCCGAACAAACGAATTGTGAACCATTGTCACAAGTAATTTTTTTTAGGACTCCAAACCGGCATATGATATTCCTCCATATGAAACCGATGACTTCTTTCTGTCTTACCCTGGCAAAGGCTCCTGCCTCGATCCATTTGGAAAATTAATCAATGAGCACGGGTACACACTTGACACTGCCTTTTGCTTTGGGAAAAGGTCTTACGATGTCCATTCCCCACTTCATGAAGGGCCATGGTGAAACTACCAAGTGCAGGGGTTCAGCTTGTTGGTCAATCATAGAAGCATGCCTTTGAAATTTGTCGCACTTCCTAACGAACACTCTGGCATGCTCGCCCATCTCGGGCCAGTAATAGCCGGCTCGGAGCAGTTTGCGAATGAGGGCTTTGGCTCCCGAGTGGTTGCCACATGTTCTTTCATGCACTTCTCTCATCACGTACTCGTATTCTCCAGGGCCTAGACATTTGGACATTGGGCCGCAATAAAGTTTTTTGTATAGCTGACCATACACTATTGTTCATGGGACAACTTGCTTCCTGAATTTCGCCGCTTCTTTCTTATCTTGTGGTAGAGACTCCGACTCTAGATAAGAGATGAATTTTGCCAGTCCCAATGTCGATTCACAATATTTACTTCCAACTTCATTTTTCCTATAGCCGACGTGAGAACCCTAACTGTGGCATCAGTCCCCGAGTCATCTGCTGACACTAACGAGGCCAGATGAGCTAGAGCATCAGCCTCGGCGTTCTCCTCTCAGGGTACTTGCATGGCTTTCCATTCTTGGAATGCTTCGAGCGCTTGTTGCATTCTTGCCATGAGTTGCTTCATTCTGGCTCTCGAGCCGTATATCCACCGAGAACTTGGTTCACCACTAGCTGTGAGTCGCACCTTAACTCTATATTTTCAGCTCCCATCTCTTTAGCCAACCTTAATCCTGCTATGGCGGCTTCGTATTCGGCTTCATTGTTGGTCAGCTTCTCGGATTTCATTGACTGCCTTAGCTTCTCCCAAGTGGGGGCCTCGAGCACTATTCCAAAACCCGAACCGTTGGAGTTGGCTACCCCATATGTGTAAAGCTTCCATACTCCGTGGGTAGGACCTTTCGAAGTTAAACTCTCTTTTTCTGCCTCGGGAAGAATTTTAACACTGAAATCGGCTACGAAATCAGCTAGCACTTGAGATTTGATGGTTGCGCGGGGTTGGTATATGATGTCATACTCACTTAGCTCGGCTGCCATCGAGACAATCTCCCAACAACTCTGGTTTATGCAATATACTTTTCAGGAGGAAAGTCGTCACTACTGCTATTAGATGGCATTGGAAATAGGGGCATAATTTCCTAGCAGCAATGATTAATGAAAGTGCTAATTTTTCTAAATGTGGGTACCTTGTTTCAGCATCGAGAAGGGCCTTGCTGACATAGTATATTGGCTGATGTTTCCCGTCTTCTTCTCGAACCAAAACGACACTTATTGACACCTTGAAGACAGCTAGGTAAATCAACAGGGTCTCGTCATCCTTTGGTTTAGCCAATAACGGATCGTTAGCTAAATAATTTTCAGCTCTTTCAAGACCTCCCTACATTTGGGCCATTCGAAGGAAGTATTCTTCTTCAACACAGAAAAGAATTTGTGGCACCGCTTGGATGACCTCGAAATGAATCGACTCAAAGCGACTAATCGGCCTGTTAAGCATTGTACTTCCTTGGACTCGATAATTCTTTGGAGATTTCTTGTATAGCTTTGATCTTGTCACGATTTGCTTCGATGCCTCTCTCCGAGACAATGATTCCTAGGAATTTGCCCAAGCTAACCCCAAAAGCGCACTTTTCGGAGTTAAGCTTTATGCAATATTGTCTCAAAATCGCGACGGCTTCCTTTAGTTGTTGTTGAACCCCAAAAATTACCCCGAAAAGGATAAATTCCAGAATATCGACAGGATGGACTAACTCTTTTGGAGTTTTTGGAGTCGCCACCTAATTTAAGGAAAACAGGGAACCAAATTAGCAAATGCGTGCAAAAAAACTCTGTTTTAATAAAAGACGGTCTTTTCAGAGATTCTAAGTAAGAGGTTTTATTAATTTCGGAAGAAGGTTTTTAAGGCACTTCCAAAATTTCGTATAATACGGTTAATCCGACAGGTTTTCAAATATTTACAAGTGCGCTTTTCTTTCGAAAGAATTATTTGAATAATAATAATAATAATAATAATAATAATAATAATAATAATAATAATAATAATCAATTAAATAAAAAGCTTATTTGCAAAATATATATATTTTACTTGCACGCATTTGCTAAGACGACCCAATTTGCAATAAATTAAATAACGACTTCACAATAAAAGGGAATGAATATAAAGTAAGGCAATATACAAACAATCGCATATTATTGATAAATAAAATATTTTACACATTTATTTGCATAAATATCTAAGGAAAGAAATGCAAAGTTAAAGATAGAACCCGGGAAATTGATCAACTCGTGGAAGCCTTGAATTTTCTAAAATTCCTAAGTCTTATTTTGAATGCTTGAGTCCAGGTCAATGTATATCCACATTTGTAGGTTAGCCAAACGCATTCCCAAGTTGTTCGTGCCAAAAATGTACCTCACAAAAAAGTGAAAATGAAATTGGATTAGTACGATAATAAGGTATAATAATTAATAAAATAAAATAAAAATAATAAAGTAATAAAGTAACAATAATAATAATAATAATAATAATAATAATAATAATAATAATAAAATATATAATAATAATAAAATATATAATAATAATAATAATAATAATAATAGTAAAGGGGTTTTGTTTTTGCAAAATTTAGGCTCAGGTTTGTATGGCGCGTCGAATAGAGGCTCGGGATTTGGTACGGCAGCAAACACGGAGCCCGAGCCGGTTGCCATGCCAAGTACCAAACCCACCACTCTATTCGACTTGCTTTGCATTAATTTCATACATTCATCATCGCCTTTTGCTTTAGGGACACGGGGACGGGACTTGTTCAAGTGTAGTATCATGTTCAAATCAATCCCGAGACCTCAATACGTGTATATGTATTTTTTCATTGGCCAGTATAGTTATCATTTCAATATCAGTCCATAGCCTCAAACCAATTCGTAGCCTCAAAAATTTCGTAGGCTACAACCAGTGAAGTATCGTTCAATATTCAGTGCAATGCCTCAAAAGCAAATATTTTCCATAGGCTTAATTGGTTGTAACGACCGTTCAGATCAGTAATAAAATTCATGCCAGATGCTATAATCTTCTTTTAAACAACTGAAACCATTGCCCAAACAATACCAGAAAAACAATTAACAGTTCAACAATCAGTAATTTCCACAATCCAACTTTGTAATGATAATAGTGGGACAATAACAGAACCAATAATCGGAGCAAAATCGAACACAATCAGTAAAAACACCCGCTGGACAAATAATCCAACCAATGGAGTTAGCCAGACGCGGTGGAGGAGGAGTGACACCGACCCTAAAAGCTGGTGGCGTCGCTGCACCCCCCCCCCCCCCACCTTTGCCTTTCCTTTGCATCTTTATTTTCAGCGATAGTTAGCATAAACCAACGTGGTAATAAAGTCGCCGGCGACGAGTTTTCTGGTGTGACCAAACATTGGTATGTGATAATTCGAACCGCAATTCCAAAATCTTAACAGCAGCGAACGAACAAATAGAACAGTGGTGAAACAAAGGGGTGGCGCCGGTCAGAAATCCGGCTAAGTTCCAACAAAGAACGGAACAATAGCGGCGAACTGGAGACGAGAGGGGTGACTGCCGGTGATTTTACGAACAAAACTGCGGCGTCGCCGCCAGTGGTGGTTGCCGTGTGTCTCCACCGTTGTCCCGATCTGTTTTGTTCGCGTGTGTGTAAATGGATTTTTTGGTGTTTTTGTGTAAGTGTAGATCTGAATTCCTTATTGTGTAGGTGTTGTGTGGAGTAAAGAAGATGATGATGGTAATTGTTGTGTAGAGGATGAATGATAAAATAGTGAATGGGGGCTAGGGTTTAAGATGTAGCGTGCATATATAGGTGTAGTGGTTTGCACAAATAGGCTAGTGTTTAGGGGGGAGCGGATTTGGCCACAATTTTAGAATTAATAAAAAAAAAATGAATGGGTTGCACGAGTAGGTTAAAATTAGGTGGAATTTTGCAAATTTAGCACTTTTCTTTGAAACTTCAATTGATCATCTTTTATTGTCATTATTTTATTTAATTTTCAAATTAACCTCAATTATAAAATATTACCATAATTTATTAAATTTAAAAAAAAATTCGGGACAAAATTGGCTGTCAACAGCTGCCCCTCTTTACTCGAAAAGGATGAAAGAGTTTTCAGGGTAAAGAAAGTTGACGTGAAAGCCAATTTTGTCACGATAAAGCCAAGACTCTGATTCCTGGGATCAAAATGCGAGGCTTATGGACATGGCCGAGCTCCAGTTTCCAAGTTGCCTACATATCTCGGGCTGGAAGAGAATCATGCCATATGTAGTTCGACGCGATTTGAAAATCAAAGACGAGATAGTAACGACTACTCAAGCGCGGGAAAAGAGGCTTGTAATCACCCAAGTTATGAAGATGTGGTCGACAACACACCCATAAAGAGGGGTTTACATGGACATAGCTTCCACTGCATCTCGATAACCGAGCCATCTTGTCTTCAATCTCAAACCTCAGACTCTAGGGTTAACGAGAGACTTACCTCTAGAGTTGATGACTTATGCGGGTGCGATCCTTAAGGTCTCCGTTGACGAGTATAGCTCATATCAACGATTGCCCCGGTTCATTGCTAAGGAAAGCTCCATGTTATGCTCCAAACGCTGCTGCGATGCTGCTAAAAATCCTGTAATAATCTCAACAAGCGGTAAGCGTGCAACTGCTAATAAACTGTAATAATTGGAATAAGAAATAGATAAAGTGATAAAATTGTAAATGCGGGTTGCGGTATCATCGATAAGTTCTTCCTTCGATCAACTGACAAAGTACTCCGCCCGGAGAACCTCTAAGCTGATCCTTATTCTGAAACAGTAAAGCAAGACAATAAGTAAAGCGAGAACGAATCGTAAAGTGCAAGGATTTCATAAGATAAGTTGACTAACGAGACATAATATCTCAAGTCGACTAGGCTAATCTATATCCTACGCAGGTAACATAACGTTCATTTATAAGGCGAACGAGCCCAAAACATTCAATTGTAAGGCGAATGAGCCTAAAACGTTCAATATAAGGTCAACGAGCCTAAATTTGATAGCAACCTGCAAAACAAAGTTGCAAATTGGATTAATTAAGGCAAGATAATGCAAAACAAATAAGCAAAACTGGGTCGTGTTGCTTGTATTAATAGTGCTACAAAGCGTTGAATGCCTTCAGTTCTTATTGAATCTGATGTTCAATTTTTGTAAATTTAAAGTAAATGCGTTAGAAAACGAGTGAATAATAAAGCAAAAGCTATAATGAAAAAAAGAAGAAATAGATTTGCGCTGCATATGCGACAAGGCGAATAATCTTTGAGAAACTAATGGTTGACGGTAGGAACAATAACAAAAGAGCAATATTGCCTCCAATTGCTTATGGTAGGCTTCAAATGATAACGATGTCTTCGCTTGCTCACAATAGACTTGATAATAAGACCTCCGATTGCTTACGGTAGGATCAATAACAAAAGAGCCTTCAATTGCCTATGATAGGCTTCAGAATAATGCCTCCAATTGCTTATGGTAGGCTTCAATGCTAATGAAGTCTTCGCTTGCTCACGATAGACTTGATAATAAGACCTCCAATTGCTTACGGTAGGATCAATAACAAAAGAGCCTTCAATTGCCTATGATAGGCTTCAGAATAAGGCCTCCAATTGCTTATGGTAGGCTTCAAATGCTAATGAAGTCTTCGCTTGCTCACGATAGACTCATAATAAGGCCCCCGATTTCTTACGGTAGGCATGACGTAATTTGTAAGTGCAAACTGCAATATCTTTGATAAATTGTCTTCCCATCCACTGGCGAAGCAATAAAGCGAATGCGAAGGTATAGTGCAAAGCATTTTCAACAATCTTGACAAATCAACTGGCAAGCCGGTCGGACATGAAGCAAGGAGGGTCTTGGGGTTGATTGTCGAACAAATCAGCTGGCGAACCGGTCTGGCACGAAGCAAGGAGGGTCTCGGGACTGACCTGTTAACCTAGTGGTCAACCTCATGAAAAAGCATAATGCTTTAAGTTATGAGAAGTCAATTTGAATGCAATCTTGGATTGTAATACGTCCAAAATATTCACATTATCCGGAAGCGTGAAAATACAAAGATGCTTATCGAAAGCGTGAACACATGATACTCTTTGAACTCTTCCACGGAGGAATGATTTTGACTACAAAATAAAGTAAGCCCCCAGGATTGGCAATATCTGTAAAAGAAATGGAATGTTAGTAAGTGTTCTCATAAAGAGAAAGGAAATGAAATAGATATTCTTGATAATTTGCAAGAGTTATGGGAAATTGAAATGCCGCCTTTCGGCAAATTGGAAAAAGCGTCGGGCATGAAGCACGAGCTTTATCCAAATATCATTGCAATCCTAGCGATGAGAATCTTGGAGATTGACTTGATAAGATGTATATCTTCAGTTGCGGGTCTTAATGTCCCTGCTCTCAAAGAAAAGTTGTTAGTTTTGGGAAGGGAGGGGAAAACGTTTGATTTGTGCAGACTTCATCCTGATCTTGCTGCTTCTGCTGCTTCCTCGTCTTCATTGGACTTGGATTTGCAAATTGCTTTCAGAAACTTGGCTCATGAACTCAAATAGCATATACTTTGAAAAATAGAGGCAAGATAAAATATTTTAATGCAATATAGCGAGTGAAATAAGCATGCAAATGAAGTTAAAGATACATTTTGAAAATTCTGCCTTGACTTAAACTTGTAACGTATCTTAAAACAAACTGAACGTCCTTTGCCTTGAATTTTGCACTGTTTGCTTAACCAATTACAGAATTCTTGCCAACTCATCTTTAATAACCAACCCCGATTCTTGCAAAACTCTGCCTAGTTATTATCTTTCGTATCTCCAACTCGCTTTGCAAAAATTACCCAGTTGCGACATTCAATACTTCAAATTGCTTTACAAAACTGCCTCAGTTGCAATCTCCCATGCTTTCTACTTGCTTTCCAAAATTTGCCCCAGTTATAACATTTGGAAAAATTTAAAATTTAAATATTAAAGGGTCGAGCCCGATGGAGGAGCCTACGTATCCCTCCTTGGGAATCAGACCGTGCGTAGTTCTGCAACACTACTTCAACGCCATATACCAACAAATAAAGCTGCCTCAGTTGAAGTTCTAACAGATAGTGCGATATCCAAAGAGCGCAGACAATAATTTCAGTGCATCGCTTTAAATTGTTCAGTTGTTTTGCCATACGTTACAAGCAAAGCTTTGGCAGGTTTATCAATTTTAATTTTGAAATGGAAACAAATGCAAGCGTAAATAATATAATAAGAATGAGATGTATTTTATTTCAACTTTCATGAATTCAAAATGAGTTGATTCAGATTAACATAAGCTTTAAAGTACAATGCAATTCAGGGCCTCAATCTGAATTAAAATTGAAAATAATGCTACTAAGTTCAATTGCCAAGTTCTTTCAAACAATGCCATTAGCTTCTGGTACTGCATCGTTCACGAGCTAGAGCGTCTACCATCAATCAGATCTTGAATCTTGTGTGATTTGCATAGTCAACCACCTTACAAATCAAACTTCCGCTAGAGAAATAAACAAAACAAAGAAACCTCAAAGGGTAACTATGATAGTTTGCATGTCATTCATAGGATTGCACACAAGCAAGCAACATCTAGTATTTAACGCATTTTGAGCAAATAAAGCAAGGCCAACAATTAACATGTGACAATCACAAGTAGTTGAGCGTAAATAAATATGCAAACGTGTCCTACCCTGTAAGGTGCCTCTTTGCTAGAGGTAAGCCTAATCGTCAAGTATATTATAACGGTACAAGCCATTTGTCAATACAGCATCTGAGATAAAATTAAACCGACATAATTGTCAACTTCTCAAATTTGACATGGCAAATGGTTTGGGATTCGTTATAATATCCACACGATCACATAATATGCAGTGTCGTTGGGATTCAATAACCCGTCAACAAAAGGGCGGTTTCTTAATTACTGGAGACGGTACCAAAGACTGGGTCCAAACTAAGGTGTATATGCATGCATGACCTAATCTCCTTCTAAGAGTAGGCTAACGGTTGAGGCTGATTCGACCTATGCGGGATAAACCTGGCCCCATAAACCAGTAAAACCCATGACAAAACCAGGCAAACCATATCCCAACTAACTTTGGTGACACGAAAGAAATTCAAAGACTTAGGAAGGAAAATGCCTTTCCTGTATTATTGCCCATCACGCGGGCCCCCCGTGATGAAATCGAGGAGATGAAAGAGAATTGACAGGCTCCATGAGGGAGGAAATATGAATGGAATGCAGACTATGCACAGATAAATATAATACATGCTTTATAAGGCAAACCAAACAAACAGATATAATAAAGCAAATAAATTAGGCATGCTAGTTGCAAACAATTGGAAACCTTTATGGTCAAAACCTTTATTGGTCCCCAGTAGATTCGTCATGCCGTTGAACCCCAAAAATTACCCCGAAAAGGATAAATTCCGGAATATCGACAGGATGGACTAACTCTTTTGGAGTTTTTGGAGTCGCCACCTAATTTAAGGAAAACAGGAAACTAAATTAGCAAATGCGTGCAAAAAAACTCCATTTTTATAAAAGACGGTCTTTTCAGAGATTCTAAGTAAGAGGTTTTATTAATTTCGGAAGAAGATTTTTAAGGAACTTCCAAAATTCCGTAATATACGGTTAATCCGACTGTTTTCAAATATTTACAAGTGCGCTTTTCTTTCGAAAGAATTATTTGAATAATAATAATAATAATAATAATAATAATAATAATAATAATAATAATAATAATAATAATAATAATAATAATAATAATAATAATAATAATAATAATCAATTAAATAAAAAGCTTATTTGCAAAATATATATATTTTACTTGCACGCATTTGCTAAGACGACCCCAATTTGCAATAAATTAAATAACGACTTCACAATAAAAGGCAATGAACATAAAGTAAGGCAATATACAAACAATCACATATTATTGTTAAATAAAATATTTTACACATTTATTTGCATAAATATCTAAGGAAAGAAATGCAAAGTTAAAGATAGAATCCGGGAAATTGATCAACTCGCGGGAGCCTTGAATTTTCTAAAATTCCTAAGTCTTATTTTGAATGCTTGAGTCTAGGTCAATATATATCCACATTTGTAGGTTAGTCAAACGCGTCCCCAAGTTGTTCGTGCAAAAAATGTAACTCACAAAAAAAAATGAAAATGAAATTGGATTAGTACGATAATAAGGTATAATAATTAATAAAATAAAATAACAATAATAAAGTAATAAAGTAACAATAATAATAATAATAATAATAATAATAATAATAATAATAATAATAATAAAATATATAATAATAATAATAATAATAATAATAATAATAATAATAATAATAATAACAGTAGTAAAAGGGGTTTTGTTTTTGCAAAATTTAGGCTCAGGTTTGTATGGCGCGTCGAATAGAGGCTCGGAATTTGGTACGGCTGCAAACACGGAGCCCGGGCCGATTGCCATGCCAAGTACCAAACCCACCACTCTATTCGACTTGCTTTGCATTAATTTCATACATTCATCATCGCCTTTTGCTTTAGGGACACGGGGACGGGACTTGTTCAAGTGTAGTATCATGTTCAAATCAATCCCGAGGCCTCAATACGTGTATATGTATTTTTTCATTGGCCAATATAGTTATCATTTCAATATCAGTCCATAGCCTCAAACCAATCCGTAGCCTCAAAAATTTCGTAGGCTACAACCAGTGAAGTATCGTTCAATATTCAGTGCAATGCCTCAAAAGCAAATATTTTCCATAGGCTTAATTGGTTGTAACGACCGTTCAGATCAGTAATAAAATTCATGCCAGATGCTATAATCTTCTTTTAAACAACTGAAACCATTGCCCAAACAATACCAGAAAAACAATTAACAGTTCAACAATCAGTAATTTCCACAATCCAACTTTGTAATGATAATAGTGGGACAATAACAGAACCAATAATCGGAGCAAAATCGAACACAATCAGTAAAAACACCCGCTGGACAAATAATCCAACCAATGGAGTTAGCCAGACGCGGTGGAGGAGGAGTGACGCCGACCCTAAAAGCTGGTGGCGTCGCTGCACCCCCCCCCCCCCCCCCACCTTTTCCTTTCCTTTGCATCTTTATTTTCAGCGATAGTTAGCAAAAACCAACGAGGTAATAAAGTCGCCGGCGACGAGTTTTCCGGTGTGACCAAACATTGGTATGTGATCATTCGAACCGCAATTCCAAAATCTTAACAGCAGCGAACGAACAAATAGAACAGCGGTGAAACAAAGGGGTGGAGCCGGTCAGAAATCCGGCTAAGTTCCAACAAGGAACGGAATAACAGCGGCGAACTGGAGATGAGAGGGGTGACTTCCGGCGATTTTACGAACAAAACCGCGGCGTCGCCGCCAGTGGTGGTTGCCGTGTGTCTCCACCGTTGTCCCGATCTGTTTTGTTCGCGTGTGTGTAAATGGATTTTTTTGTGTATTTGTGTAAGTGTAGATCTAAATTCCTTGTTGTGTAGGTGTTATGTGGAGTAAAGAAGATGATGATGGTAATGGTTGTGTAGAGGATGAATGATAAAATAGTGAATGGGGGCTAGGGTTTAAGATGCAGCGTGCATATATAGGTGTATTGGTTTGCACAAATAGGCTAGTGTTTACGGGGGGAGCGGATTTGGCCATAATTTTAGAATTAATCAAAAAAATGAATGGGTTGCACGAGTGGGTTAAATTTTGGTGGGATCTTGCAAATTTAGCACTTTTCTTTGAAAATTCAATTGATCATCTTTTATTGTCATTATTTTATTTAATTTTCAAATTAACCTCAATTATAAAATATTACCATATTTTATTAAATTTGAAAAAAATTCGGGACAAAATTGGATGTCAACAGCTGTTTCAGATGATCTTCCAGCTGGGCAGATTTACCAACATATCATCGATATAGGATTCCATCGTTTTGCCAATGTAATCTTTAAACATCTGACACACCAATCTCTAGTAGGCTGCCCCGGCTTTCTTGAGGCCAAATGGCATCACCTTGTAGCAATAAGTTCCCTCATCTGTAATGAAAGAAGTTTTTTCCTCATCGCTCGGGTCCATTAGGATCTGATTGTACCCTGAATATGCATCCAGAAAGGTTAAAAATTTGTGTCCAGTCGTGGAGTCTATTAAACTGTCTAATTGGGGTAATGGGTAGGAATCTTTAGGGCAAGCTTTATTTAGGTTGGTATAATCAACACACATCCTCCACTTGCCTTTTTCTTAGGCACCACTACTATATTAGCAAACCAATCTGGGTACTTGACTTCTCTTATGAACGCGTTGTCAAGTAACCTCTTGGTCTCGTCTTGGATCGCTTTCTTCTTTACTCCAGCGTGGGGCTTTTTTTCTGTTTAACCGGGCGATGGTTGGGGTTCACGTTCAGCTTGTGTGTCATGATCTCGGAATCGATCCCTACCATGTCTGCGTGGGACCATGCAAAGCAATCGTCGTTGGCTTTCAATAATTTGATGAGAGCTCCCTTGGACTCAGCGTCTAGCTCCGAGCCCACGAATATTTTTCTTTCTGGGAATTCTTCTGATAATGCATGTGATTCCATATCTTCCACCGTTGAGTCCTCGGCTTTTTGTTTTCGAGGTTCTTAGACGAAAGTTGGACTCCTCTCTTCTCTCTTCGGGGGAGTTGCTTTTTGGGGCGAACTCTCCCCGATCGAGCGCTCGAGGTCACGTGTTTCTATTTGCGCAGCGACTGCATAGCACTTTCGAGCCATTGACTGGTCACTTCAAATTGCATGAACTCCCTATGGGGTGGGAAACTTAATGACTTGATGAAAGGTTGATGGCACAGCTTTCATTTCGTGAATCCAAGGTCTTCCGAGGATAATATTGTATGACATGGCCTCGTTCATTATTTGGAAAGTTGTTTTCTTATTAACCCCCTAGGTGGTGGTTATGAGAGTGATTTCCCCTAGAGTTCTTTCAACGAATTATTGAACCCTGCTAAGGTGGTCACTTTCGAGACGACAAGGTCCTTCTACCTCATCTGTTCAATTGCTCTGAGGTTAATTATATTTACGGAACTCCCAAGGTCTATTAGGACTCGTTTTACATCTGAATCATTGACCCTTAAGGTAATGACCAAAGGTTCATGATGAGGGGCCATTGCCTCGTAGCAGTCTCCTTCGTCGAAATGATTTCTTCGTCCTCTATTTGGGTACGTTTCTCCATACCGGCAGAAAGCTTCGCAAGCTTCCTCGTCGAAGATTGATTGATACCGTTTATTTTTATACCGATCATTATGACGTTTACGAATTTTTGACGTGCCGAGGCCATCGACATTTTATATAAATAGAGAAAAGCTTCAACTTCGGAACAAACGTTATTACCAGAATCCCCACAGTGTTGGCCTAAATCAGGATAGGACAACAAATCAAATTTATATTGGGTTTAACTGATAATTTGCTTGTATCGAAGTGACGTTCCAGTTAAGCTGAATTCGAACTGAGTGAAAAGCTTTAGAAAATAACGACGCAAGTAATATTTTAAAAGATAAACGAGACGGCAAATAGAAAGTAAAATTGAATATTATATTGATCGTCTCCTATTGTTTACAAACGAGCCACATTTATAATCAAGAGAAATAATGACGTTGTAAATGTCATAACGGTGCCTTTATGGTCATTATTCCGTACATAATTGTAGTTGGCTCACGATCTTTCCTTTTGAATGTTAGAGCAACGGTCGACGGTTACAAAGGCTGAGCCTCATTTTCTGAAGTGTTACATCTGTTCCGGGCCTCGTTGTTATGATGCTTACTCCAAGCTCAATACTTTAAATTCACTCCTTCTCGTTTCCTGACGCGATTTCCCGGGGCAAGGAGACAAGTAATCTACCCTCGTAGGTTTGCCTCGTGGAGCGATCTTCGTATTATGTTTCGAGGTCTTGTTTGAGACCTCGGTGACTTTTCACCCAATATATCTACACTAGAAATTGCCACGGCCATAAAGACAAGCACACCTTACAAGTTCACCGACCATTTCTTGTCCCATTAAAATCCCAACATCAAAGCTCACTACTCCATCTCCTATTTCCTCTAACACCTGCAACGTCAATCAAAGAATGAATTCAAACCCAAAATCTGAAATTGTTTATGAGATCCAAATGTTATTCCCAGTCTACAAAGAAGGCTGCATTTAAAAGTTTCGAAAATATTACTTTGCCCTTCCTTCTATGTTTCGAGAATCAAATCACAGGGGTTCGATCCAAAGATAATAATATATCCATCCACCTTTACCTTCCTAAATCTCCCAAATGAGACAGGAAGAGAAGTATATCATCTTTTTTTAAGTTTGTGTAGGTTTAACGTTTTGGAATTGAGGAGTCATTAAGACAAGTTTCTACAAACTTAAAGAATTAAAACTGATCAATTATATATTTAAAGAATATTTTAGATCAACCTCCAAACAAGAATATTTTATGTCATTTTTTCTTTATTTTTCATTTCAGATCTTAGAAAAAGGGCATACTGCACACAATAGAAGGGCACACTGCACAGTGGAAAAAAAAAAAAAAAGGTAGTAGTAATTAAATAGCGGGAATCACACTAAGAAAATTTGGAACTTTCATATCAAGAGATTCGTTCCACAGCTCTAGTGAAACCAAGTCATCTATTTTTTAAAAGTATAAACAAAAAATGAAATCAACAAACCACCTAAAAGTATGCCAGCTCCCTCATATTTAAGGTGCATACGTTAATTAGTCTAAAAATGTTACTCCTATTACATTCAAATAATAACTTCTTTAGTACGGCTTGTTTATTGATACCGGACTTTTGAGTTCATGATTAAAATAATTTAATGTTTAGTTAAACACTTCACTACATTATGGTGAGACAAACACAGATGAATTAATTTTATGTTTAGTTAAACACTTCACTACATTATGGTGAGACAAACACGGATGAATTAAGATAGATTACTTGCGAATCCGTATTAATGTCTCATCAAGTGGCTACTTGACCTAAAAAAACGTATGTTTAGTTCAACACTTCACTAAATTTTGTTACTACTTGAACAAAACACGAGTAAACCTATGGACATCTTGGCTACATGTGCGATGCTAGTCTAGTTCCACGTTTACTTAGAATTTTCATCTTTAATTACAAAAATAAATTCACACGCTGTGGCGCTACACATCACGTAAATGGATCTCCAAATTTTGAAAAATATAAACAAATAATTAGGTTTCATATGGTATACTTGCTTGCTGGAAGTAGTCCAACACTTTGCTCCATCTTTGTTCTTTGTTCCTTTTCTTAGACGATTTTAGGAGGGAAGAGGACAATAAAAAGAAATAAGAGCTTATCTTACTCTTACTCTTACTTGTGTCAAGTCACAATAGTAGTAATACAGCTATTTAATTAGATTAATATTACTTGGGGTTTCTTCGTTTCTTTTTTAATCCACATTTAACTCAACAAGAATTGCACTCCCTGAAAAGAGGAGGGGTGATTTAATTGCTAGTTATCACTCAATAGTCTTATCAGTGGTGGGAACAAAATTTATTGAAGAAATTCAAAAATATATTAGAGTTTCATACCTAGGATTTCAATTTTTGATCTAAAGCGATTTTTGAATACCACTACGGATATTGTGAATCCTTTCCTTTACTTCTTCTACCAATCGCTTTGCCACTACAAATAATTTACCCTCATGTTAAGTAAATTCAATAGCTTAATATGACAGAAAAAGTTTATTTGTTCTATTTGTGCAGTATAATTTTTTGAAAAAGGAGATTCAACTAAATCTCTTTACCTCTCTTCATCTCCGCCTGTGCACGACCTCATGTTAATCACTATTCATGTTTTCAACATCTTTCTAATTGCAGTTAAGAGAACGACTTTGAGCATGACCAACTCTCATACTATTAGACTTTCAGTATATTCTGAGGTCGCACATGTAATAGGCCGTGATGATAATTTGATCAACATTTTGCATGAATTGAACGGATAGATCCATGGTCTTGAACTCTTAAGCATTTTTTCGCTGGTATAGAAAAAATAGGCAGATCTATCCATTTCTCATCTCCAACGACTACTACCTTCTCCTTGCCACTTCGACTTCATTGTCATCCTCCAACTTAAGACTTTGTCGACTCTGACTTCGAATCCAACAAATCGACCAACCACGAAGCATTTTGCAATTCTACAAGTATCCTGAATCAACCATTCATATGCGTGTTGTGACTTCTGGTTCGAATTTCTCCTATTTGACGACGAAGAAGATATGGTGTGCACTTTTAAAGACAGAGGGTGGGGGGAGGGGAGGTAGAGAGAAAAATAAAAAGTGAGGACGATCTGGCCTTAGTTATTTGTAAATGTACAGAGCATTTTGGCTTATTATATGAATAAGTGCTAGTAAATTGTTCTGATATTATTTTCCTGGGGATTTTTGTGGACGAGAAAAGCGTAGACAATCTAGCCTCAGTTATATAAAAACTGTACAGAGTAGTTTGGCTTACCATATGAATAAGCGTGGCCAAATTGTCATGATTATTTGTGAATTTTTGTGGATGAGCGAATTGAGAACGCTATTGCCTCAGTTATTTGTAAAATGTACAGTTTGACTCACTGTATGACTAAGTATGGCTATATTATCGTGATTACTAACAATTAGTAGCTGACATTAGTCATTTATAAAATTAAAATAGTTGTTGACTCGTTATAGGAATAAGTACGGCCTGATTTTTTTTTTATTTCTATTGTGGATAGAGAGCGAAAATATTTCACTTTTAATATACTCAATCTCTTGAGACCAATCTTAAATCAGGGGCAGCCTAATCAAATTTATGGCCTAAAGCCAAAATTTTGTTTGATGCCTTAAATATAACATTTAATAAATTTTATATATACTTTTATTTGAAGTTGTTTTTCCAACATTTCAAGATATAAAGTCACTAGTTCTTTTTCTAATCAAGTTCTCCTAAAATTTCTTTTTGATCGACAATATATTCGATACATCAAATCTATTTACATTGAGACATTATTAATGTTAGGAAAGACTATTAATTTTGCAAAAATAATAATTCTATTCAGTCAACATAATAAAAATGGAAATTTTTAATATGTTATGAACAATATATTTGGTAATTGTATTAAGTTTAGGAACTATGTAAGTAGATCGATTCATGCCCACAAATAATTAATATCTCAAAATTGTAGATAAGTGTGATAAAATCTTGTTTAATATGTACAAATAGCTTATAGTTGCATCTTTAAGAGACCTTGTTTATTATTAACATATATATTATATATCTGGGTTTCATTGTGATATAGAATTTAGCAAATGTCTCTCATTTAAATATTATTTTTTTTAAAAGTATTACTAAGCCACGGTTGAATTGTGATTAATATAAAAGTAGTAAAATATAAGATTCATAATAGCCATGAGTCTTATACAGTAAATTTTAATTGAGTCTTGAAATCTACAGGTTATAAGCCTCGGTTCCAGTTGTTGTTGTAGGGCCTCGGCTAAACGTGGTCGTTAGTTGCGGTTAAATCATGGCTAAATGCGGTTAAACCGTGGCTAAATGCGGCCGGTTGCCTCGGTTACATTAGCTACGGTTTAACGGTGGCTAAAAGGTGAAATTTTTTATACCATGGGCAGTTGTGTAAACATTTATACCATAATGGGCATGGAGTGAAATGAAGTTTAAAATGAGTAAAAATATGTAATATTTTATAAAATATGGGCATATAGCGTAAAAATTTCTTTTTTTAATAGAACATTTTTTAAACTTAAATTAAATTTAAATAATTTGAAGTTTATACTATATTTTAATAAAATGATTTATATATAAAAATATATTTCTGATGTATTTTGACCATAAGTCTTGTGAGTCTTTTTTTAATATATATATATATATATATATATATATATATATATGTATATATTTTCTTGGTTTTGGTGGAGTTGGTGTGGGGTGGGTGGGAAGTACTGTGTGATGAAGTTGTCAGAAAAATAATTGTTGGGTGTATATATAGGTGGCTTTTGGCAGCCATTTTGGTTCATTGTAGGACTAGCCATGGCTGATGAATTCAAGCATTTGGCTTTCGTCAAGTTCAAGGAAGGAGTGGTGGCGGAGGACTGTATAAAAGTTTTGGAAAAGCTTGTTTCAGATATGGATATTGTCAAGTCTTTGGCATGGTAAGTCCTTGAATACATGCATTAATAGGTCACTTTAATGTTATTCACTTTTTTGTGATAATAAGTAGTACTGAAAATTAAAATGGTTTCATATAAGAGGTTCTATTTTTATAATTTGTGGCAGGGGAAAAGATACTGAAAGCAATGAAATGCTAAGACAAGGTTACACTCATGCTATTATCTTGACATTCAATAGCAAAGATGACTATGATACTTATGTTAATCACCCAAACCATGTCGAATTTGCGACTACTTTTGGAGCTGTCATTGAAAAAGCTGTGGTACTGGATTTCCCTGCTATTATTGCCAAAGCTCCTACTTCTGCTTGAGTATATATGACTAGTGGCACAAAAAATCACTATCTGAGTAAGGTTGTGATTTGTTTCAAGAAGTTTTTGGGGGATGTTTGAGGTTCAAGGTTTTTTTATCTGAACATTCCTATTTTCTTTGCTTCCAATATTTATGAAGTAGTATCTGGCAATTTATGATTTTCAATTCATGTATGGACATTTCAATCGAGCTCGTGTCTTTTTCAATATCTTGTGACCAATACTGATTATTCAAAATGAGTATATTTTTTGAAGTCGGGCCCAACTTACATAGATTAAAAAAAAAAAAAAACTCAAATTTGAAGCTATACTTGAGACCAACTTCAGTTCTTTGGACTGATTTATTTATTAAGCGGTTGCAGTTGCACCTTGCAAAGTTACGGCAAGGATAGTTGTGCCTTAAATAGCGCTGCAAAAAAGGCTACTTGTGCACTCCACCCAAAAGTATTTATTATTCTTCTAATAGAATATCACAGATATTCCAAAAATTATCGAAGAGTATGCAAAATTGGCTCTTTAGAAAAGAAAATTTTAACTTAATTAAAGTTGATGAATAAAAAAATTCATCACATGTACCCCTTTATCTCTGGTTATGATTTTTTTATTCCCACTTAAATATGGTTTAGATAAATGGCCTCATAGGCAGCACTTCAAGTTGTAAATTGACAAGTGTTGTCTCTTTGAAAAATATAAAAGGCAGGTACTACCTGCGAAGAGATTAAAAGGGAAAGTGCTGCCGATGCGGCACTTCAAATTATACATTGACAAGTGCTGTATTTTTGAAAAATATAAAGAGGCAAGTGTTGCTCGTGAAGAGATTAAAGAGGCAAGTGCCGCCTAGGCAACACTTCAAGTATCTTGGAGGATGGGGCAACACTTCAGGTTATCTGGAGAGAATGTTGAAAGAGATAAAAAGGTCAAGTGGTACCAAAGTGGCAGCACCTACTAGAGAAGGGAGGGCGGGATGAGGGTGTCAATATAAAATTTCGTAGTGATATTTCTATCTGGAATTTATTCATTAAAGTTAGCAGAGGCTATTCGTGCAAACCATTTTAAACGGGGACAGTTAGGCAAACCATTGTCGTCAGTGTCATAGTTGTGTAATTCTCCCGTTTTAATGAATGTCGTCAAGAAGATGGATTCAAATAACTTCCAAATTACTGTAAAACAAGTTGTACCTTTATTTTTGGAGAAAATAACATTAAATATCATTTGTGTTGGGGTGATATAAAATTGTCCTTTAAATCTACCACTGATCAGTTTTAGTCCTTTAAGTTTACAAAAACTTATCAAGTTTAGTATCCGTCCAAAACAAACTAAAAAGTCAGTTATATTTAACGGACTCCTCACTTCCAAATGTTTAATCTAACGGTCTAACCTAACAAGAAAAGAAAGACATTTCAATTTCTAGAAAAGCCATGGCTAGGCTTCGAAGCTATTGCAGAGGCTACAATGTGTAGGTATGCCATGCCAATTATCTACTGTGTTGGCCTAAATTAGGATAGGACAACAAATCGAATTTGTATTGGGCTTAAATGATAATTTGCTTATATCGAAGTGACGTTCGAGTTAAGTTGAATTCGAACTGAGTGAAAATCCTTAGAAAACAATAAGCCAAGAAATATTTTAAAAGACAAACGAGACGGCAAATAGAAAGTAAAGTTGAATATTGTATTGATCGTCTCCTATTGTTTACAAACAAGCCCTATTTATAATCAGGGGAAAGAATGACATTGTAAATGTCATAATGGTGCCTTTATGGCCATTATTCCGTACATAATTGTAGTTGACTCACGATCTTTCTTTTAGACTCTCCACCCTCAGCAACTTCTTCTCATTCGGAGGACAGTCGTAGCGCGGCCAGCTAGAATCCATCCATCGACGATGATGAGGTGGCGGCTGAAAGGGCCATTGATGATAATGAGGTAGTTGAGACCTCTCCCCCGAAGAGAAAGAAGAAGAAACAAGTTTACTAGGGAGAGCTTGAACCTCAATGAGTCATCTCAAGACGATTTGACTCGAGTAAAGATTTTAGAATGAGGAGGCAATCAGCCTCTGACATTAGGAGGAAAAGGAACCTCCCCGTTCAACATTCCCCCAGCCTGGCTTTAGAGGAACACATAGTTTCGATCCGAGAAGAGTGTGGTTAGAGTCCCAATCTCCCAATCTCGATTCCCACCCCCGAGCAACGTATGTGTGATAGTGTCCTGGGGCGGTCCTTTGTTTATACCTACCCATTTTTTATTGGTTTCTCTCTTCCACTTCATCCCATAGCAGACATCTTTTGTGGACGCACAATGTTTGCTTGGCCTAGGTTTGTTTGGAGGGTTCTCCAATGTCTCGACATTAGTCGCAATGTTGGGGTCACATTTGGGTATGATCACTTAATTTCTTTATTTTCTCCTTCCCTGCACAAGGATGGGGTTGTGCAGTTGAACAAGCGGGGTTAGTTTTCCTTCATCACTAAGAGCGACGGCACCGAGGATCGGAATTAGTGTGACTGGTCTATTCTTCTTCCCACCTCTTCTCTTTCAGTCGAGCCTGGCTTTCCTGAGGCGTGGAATAGGACTCGCAAGCCTTTCTCTCGTTTTTACCTTTTATACTTGGCTTTTGAATGCAGCAAAGTATGACCTTTCGCCGTGTTTTTCAGTAAGGAGACCCCCAATTAATCCTCTCCAGGATTTGGAGGCTTGGGTGCAAGCCATTATCAGCGCCGAGTGGAGATTGGATGGTTTTAGCCGCTCGTGCGCAAAACGGGTGGTCGGGCAAACGACTGGGTTAGTATATTCCCAATTTGGTTGCTTTATTTTCTCGATGCGTCTTTCCTCACTTCTATCTTTCTCCCCTTCTTTTTTCAGATTTCACCATCTTGCCTACCGAGACGGAGCAGGAAGAAGATAAGAAGAAGAAGAAGAAGAAGAAGAAGAAGAAGAAGAAGAAGAAGAAGAAGAAGAAGTCGGGACGACGAGCTGAAGTCGTCGAGGTCCCGGATGCCGATGATAGCTTGCATCTCATTGAGGAGTCTGTTGAGACTCTTACTCAAGCCCCGAGAGGTACTCCTTTCTGCCTTTTGTACTTTCCTCTTTGTTTTCCTCTTCGAGTAATACATTTCTTCCTTTTCAGGTATAAAAAGAAAAGGCGATACGCCTAAGAAGCCAGCTAAGGCTAAAGTTCCACGGGTTGAATGGACTAAGGCTCCCCGGTGAAGATTGATTGACAAACTTGACTATGTGTTAGTTCGGAGCATAGTAAAGGGGACGGTCGTGAAGGAGCCAAGCCAAGTGGCTGATGTTTGGCATTTTATGCCTATATTACCTTAATATTTCCGCACGTTTGGATACTTTATTCGCACATTTTCTAGTTGATGAATGTGATTTTGGACTGATTTTATGTCGTATGATTTTAGGTTGTTACGAAGTGCAATTGGAGCTTTAAAGAGCATGATCGAGCAAGAAAGGTTGGAATTAGATTGAGGATTGGATCGAGCACACGAAGACACGACGCGACGCAAGCTGCGAACGGCGAAAGCAGAAAATTGGCCTAGCTCGTTGGGTGGCGTGCCGCGCCAGCTATGGCGCCCAACTCTCCTGCGCATTTTGAGGCGCGGGGCATGGCCGTTGCGTGTGAGATTCGACGGACTCTGCCTTGTTGTGCGTGTTTTGAGGCACGGGGCGCCAGCTATAGCGCCCCTGGAGCGTTTTTGGAAGTCCTATTTCGTCTAGGCTTAGGCGTAACTAATTGCTAGGCTTTTGTAAACATTATAAATACTCTTTTACTAAATTTTTTAGAGAGGTTCAGACTTTGGAGCATTTGTTGAGCACCATACTTCATTGAACAAGGGTTTTATTCCTATTCTTTCATCTATTAATCTTTTCATCATTATTTCATCAAATCATTGTCTTGTGATTATGAGTATGTGTGGCTAAATCTTTCGTTCTAGGGTTAGAGCGTTTCATGAAGGTTGATGTTTGAAGATTGAATTCCACATATTGAATCCCATAACGGATTATTTATTCTTTCTTGATTTCACTTGTTTAATTATTAGGGTCCGATAATTAGGTATTATCTATGGTTCTTAGATTGAACTCGAAAGAGAGAATTTATGAACGCAATAAGAAAGAGTAGGGCTATATTGTGAACCTGAGCATCAGGGAACTAATTTGTGAATAGGATAGACATATACTTGCTCGCCTAGCTTAACTAATCACATGATTCGTTAATGCGTGCACGTGATTCAATCCATAGATATATAGGGATTGGAGTAGCCTACATAGACCGTGAAGAATCGAAAGGTTTTCACGGGTACATTTAACCTGTTAGTTAGTAATCCGGGACTCGAGGAGTGGAATCAATTGGAAGACTCAACCGGATTGGTCGTAGCTCTGACCCTGGACCGTCTTATTAATATTGTCTACAACCAAAGTTTTCCCCATTGTTTGACTGAATTTCCACCATTTAAATTACTGTTCTTTAGTTAATAAAATTCTCACTATTGGAAAAAGATCCCTGAATAGTTGTTAAGAAATTATTTGCTAGGAGTCCAGTTTGAATAGTCCTCGTGGAACGATACTCTACTTATCACTTTATTACTTGTCGACCACGTATACTTGCGTGTGCGTTGGGAGCAACAATTTTTTGGCGTCGTTGCCGGGGACTAAATAATTGACTGTTTTCTTTTCAGACGATTTATTATTTTCTATTCAGGTTTAATTTTTGTTTTGAGTTTCTTGTGTTGTTTCAAGTATTAGGTTTCTCTTAACACTTACCTTTAGGAATGGCAGCAGATCGAGCCTTAGCTGTGCGGGATGTTGCTCTTCCCAGTCTCGAGGGAGTAGCCTCGAGCATAGTTAAACCTGAAATTACTGGGCACTTTGAGATTAAGTCCGGCATGATACAACTGTTACATGCGACTGGACAATATGCTGGATTATTGCACGAGGATCCACAACAACATATCCAGAATTTCTTGGAGATTAGTGACACATACACACCAGCAGGGGTCTCAACTGATTATATGCGATTGATACTCTTCCCCTTTTCATTGATCGGAGCAGCAAAGAAGTGGTTAAAGGCTGAAAAGCCTGGGTCTATCACTACTTGGGATGCTTTAGCTAAGAAATTTTTGGCTAAATTCTATCCCTCTGCCAAAACAGCTAGAATAAGGAGGGAGATTATGTCTTTTAGACAAAGAGATGGAGAATCCTTGTATTCAGCCTAGGAAAGATTCAAGTCATTGTTGAGAGATTGCCCGCACCACAACAAGTCTAATGAGGTGTTGGCCCACACTTTTGTTGAAGATTTGAATGCTCATACCAAGATCGTGGTGGATGCTGCTGCTGGAGGCCAAGTACTGGCCTTAAACTTTGACCAGATCTATGAATTACTAGACAAGTTTTCGCAGAGCAATCCTGATTGGCAGGGAGATGGTAGAGCTACTACGCAGAAATCTGCTGGGGTACTTCTGTTAGATGCAGTTTCAGAGCTGAGGGCGAAAATGGATGCTATTTCTAATCAAATTAGCAAGCTAGCTCTGCCGCAGACTCAACAACCAGTGGCTCCAGTGCAACGACTCCAGAGTTTTTGTGAGGTTTGTGGTCAAGATCATGCTACAGAGGTTTGCTCCTCTAATCCAGAGTCAGTTTATTACGTGGGTAATCAAAACAAGCCGCAGGATCAAAATCAGTTTGGTAATGCTTATTATCAAGGCAATACGAGAGCCCCAAATAATTACCAACCACTTCCAGCTCCACCACAGCAGGTTAGCAATTCATTTGAAGATATGCTAAAGCAGATAATGGCAGGCCAGCAGAGAATGATAGCTGACACTGCAACCCAAGCACATGCCATACAAGATCTTGTCAATGCTCAAAAGAACCTGGAGCACCAGTAGGGCCAGTTGGTGGGCGCTACAAATTCTAGACAACATGGAGCACCCCCTGGTGATGCTGGATCGAGTACTGTTAGAAAAGGGCTTGAGCAATGTCTTGCAGTGACTTTAGTTGAAGGTGGAGAGCTGATGGCCAAGTCTGAGGAGAGAGCTGAAATAGAAAAAATTGAAAAAGTGGAGAAGGTAAAGAAGAAAGAAGAGCAAAAGGAGGCACCTCTGCCGCCTCCACCATTCCCGCAGAGACTTATACCATCGAAGGATGTGGCCCAGTATCAAAAATTTGTGAGTATGTTGAAAGAGCTTCAAGTTAACATTCCTTTGACTGATGTGTTTGAATTGATGCCATCCTTTGTGAAGTTCTTAAAAGAGATTTTAGTCAAGAAGAAAAAGCCTCAAGAGATAGATACAGTTGAGTTAGTCGAGGAGTGTAGCACAATCTTGAGCAATCTACCTCCAAAACTTCAAGATCCTGGGAGGTTTACTATTCCTTGCACCATTGGAGGGCATAATATCACTGGTGCATTGTGTGATCTTGGTGCGAGCATAAATCTCATGCCTCTATCTGTTTGCAAAAGGTTAGGGCTAGGAGCAATCAAGCCCTCTTCAGTTACTCTTAAGATGGCGGATGGATCACTCACTCGCCCTGATGGTAAGTTGGAGGATGTGTTGCTTAAAGTTGGTAAGTTTACATTCTCTGCTGATTTTGTAGTCCTAGATTATGAAGAGGACCGAGAAGCTCCAATCATTTTGGGGAGACCATTCTTAGTCACCTCGAAGGCAGTTATTGACATGGAGCTGGGAGAGATGACTGTTAGAGCGCATGGAGAAAAGGTTACTTTCAAGGTTTATAATGAGAAGGAGCACATGACTAAGGTTGAAGAGTGCTCTATGATCGAATGTGTCAAACAAGAACATGGAAGTAAACCAAATGACGTGTGTGAGCATAATGTGGAACAAGATAGCAATGGCACATCACATGTGAAGTTGAAGATGGGTTCTCTCAAAGAAAGGAAGAAAGCAAAGGCTCGTCGTAAGAAGAGAAGACATAAATACTGGAAGTGAGCTAAAAGTGTCGTTGTGCCACGACGTTAACTAAGGCGCTTCTTGGGAGGCAACCCAATTTGCTTGCTTTACTTTTATTTATTTTTATTATTATTTTTATGGTTGTATATTACTTTGGGTGATTCTTTGGATTGCAGGTTCATGTAATGTCGAGTTTAAGTGTGGGGTGTCCTGACCCCTGCCTAATATTGATGATCTGTTGGGGGAAGTCTTAGTACCTCATGTTATATGGAAGCTTGGAGGATGCTAGCGCCAACGGCTAGGCCTATTGGCCCTCAGGGAAGTTTTCTTTACCCTTGCACTTTCTTATTTTTAGCAATGAGGACATTGCTTGATTTAAGTGTGGGCTGGGGTAACTCCCCTTTATTTTTGAGATTTTGGATGCATGTACCGTTAGGATTTTTATTTTGTCACTTTACATTTTTGTTCCCTTTTTAGTATTTGCTGTTGTTTTAATATATAAAAAATTTACAAAAAGATTTTCTTTTTAGTCTTTGTTAGTGGTACATGTCATCCACCCCGTGGTTTTTCTTATGGCCTCAGTTCTTTTCCACGGGGAGGCCTTTGAAACGGGTAATTTTTTATTTTTTTCTTTCTTTTTAGGATTAGAGTAGTTAGTTGTAGGTGGCCCTAGACGAGAGAAATAGGTAGAATTCTAGGTGCCTTTGATTTGTTTGATACCGGTGGACTTGAACTTATTGCATGTGCTATTTGTGGTGGCTTTTGGTTTTAAATTGTGATGCATGCCTAGAAAAAAAATGGAATGACCCCCTTGAGATGATTGAGTCCACCCACTTGACTTTGTTGTGAACCTTTGTGCATTAGTGCTTAATTTTCCACAAGTTGCACCCTATATGCTTGATTGACAGTTGTGATGGAGCCATTTTGTGTGGACTGTGTGCAATGTGTGATGTGAGGCATATTCTATTGTGTTACATGTTTTCATATTGGTGTCTATAACTTGCCCCGTGTGTGTGCAAAGCGAAATCCTAGGTTTGCTCTAGTCGGGAGATGATACAGGGCTTCTTAGATAAGCCTTTGACCTTGATTTGCCTACCCTTATATACACCTTGGACTTGATTGTTGTGATCCCTTTGACCTTTTGTTGGCACCCACACCGCAAGCCTACCAAGTAGTTCTAAATTGCTTTCTTTTAACCCTTTACTCCTTAAGCACTTTAATTGATAATTTTATATTATTGTGGAGTTTGTGGTTGAAGTATTGGGAGGTTTTTGAGTGGAACCAATGAGGAGAATACTTGATAAATTGTGAAGTAGTTGAAGGAGCATTGGCAAGGTTTGGAAAGAATTGAATAGGAAAAAACAAATGAAAAAAAAAAAGGCTGAAAAAAATTGAAAAAAAGAAAAAAGAAAAGAAATGAATATACATCCTTGCTAGTGTTGTGCTTAAAAGAAAAATTGCTACTTGTTGAAAAAGGTGTATGTGAAATTTATTGGGTGGTGAATTGGGTGGCTCTGACGAGATATGTGCTTAAATTGAATGTGATATATTAAAGTGCTTAGGGAGGTAGTCACTATTACCCATATTTATCCTACCAGCCCCTTAGCCTACATTACAACTCTTTAAAGTCCTAGTTAATCTCGATTGGAGTGAGCTTACATTAGTGGAGTCCTACACTACGGGAAAGCCTATGGTACATCATGTGTGACATGTGAACTTTTCATGAGAGTGAGTGAATTCTTTCTATGCTATTGTCCCCATTCCATTCTTGATATTCATTTTTGTGTGATATTTGGGGGGCACTCTCTTGCTTCATTATTGGTGAGGGCACACGGTTTACATGAGATAGGTGAAGTTGTGGCTTCTTGCTTGAGTAGGTAGGGGTGACTTGGTGGGAGCATGGTTGCAATGAGTCTAGTTTGTGCATTTGAGTTGTCTTGGGTTGGTTGTTCTCATGTTTTTGAGTTTGTTATATTGTTGGCATGTTTGTTGGACACATAGTAGTCATGTATGCATTTGTTCAATGGTCGGTATCAACCATAGTTATAGGCAGACATGTTCCACCTAGGTTGGGAAGTTATTTGTAATTTCTCGAGGGCGAGCAAAGGTTCAAGTGTGGGGTGGTGATGTTTGGCATTTTATGCCTATATTTCCTTAATATTTCCGCACGTTTGGATACTTTATTCGCACGTTTTCTAGTTGATGAATGTGATTTTGCACTGATTTTATGTCGTATGATTGTAGGTTGTTATGAAGTGCAGTTGGAGCTTTAAAGAGCATGATCGAGCAAGAAAGGTTGGAATTGGATTGAGGATTGGATCGAGCACACGAAGGCACGATGCGACGCAAGCTGCGAACAACGAAAGCAGAAAATTGGCCTGGCACGTTAGGTGGCGCGCCGCGCCAGCTATGGTGCCCAACTCTCCTGCGTGATTTGAGGTGCAGGGCGTGGCCGTTGCGTGCGAGATTCGACGGGCTCTGCCTTGTTGCGCGCATTTTGAGGCGCGGGACGCCAGCTATAGCGCCCCTAGAGCGTTTTTGGAAGTCCTATTTCGTCTAGGCTTAGGCGTAACTAATTGTTAGGCTTTTGTAAACATTATAAATACTCTTTTACTTAGTTTTTGAGAGAGGTTCAGACTTTGGAGCAATTGTTGAGCACCATACTTTATTGAACAAGGGTTTTATTCCTATTCTTTCATCTATTAATCTTTTCATCATTATTTCATCAAATCATTGTCTTGTGATTATGAGTATGCGTGGCTAAATCTTTAGTTCTAGGGTTAGAGCGTTTCGTGAAGGTTGATGTTTGAAGATTGAATTCCACATATTGAATCCCATAACGGATTATTTATTCTTTCTTGATTTCACTTGTTTAATTATTAGGGCCCGATAATTGGGCATTATCTATGGTTCTTAGATTGAACTCGAAACAGAGAATTTATGAACGCAATAAGAAAGAGTAGGGCTAGATTATGAACCTGGGCATCAGGGAACCAATTTGTGAGTAGGATAGACATATACTTGCTCACCTAGCTTAACTAATCACATGATTCGTTAATGCGTGCACGTGATTCAACCCATTGACATATAGGGATTGGAGTAGCCTGCATAGACAGTGAAGAATCGAAAGGTTTTCACGGGTACATTTAACCTGTTAGTTAGTAATCCAGGACTCGAGGAGTGGAATCAATTGGAAGACTCAACCGGATTGGTCTTAGCTCTAACCCTGGACCGTCTCATTAATATTGTCTACAACCAAAGTTTGCCCCATTGTTTGACTGAATTTCCACCATTTAAATTACTGTTCTTTAGTTAATAAAATTCTCACTATTGGAAAAAGATCCCTGAATAGTTGTTAAGAAATTTTTTGCTAGGAGTCCAGTTTGAATAGTCCTCGTGCGAACGATATTCTACTTATCACTTTATTACTTGTCGACCAGGTATACTTGCGTGTGCGTTGGGAGCAAAAGTGGCCGATGAGGTTCGCGAAGGCTTGGAGTCCAGCGAGGCGAAGTTTGTCGATGAGGCCACCAATCCTATCGAGGCGGCATCGCCTCTGAGGCAAGCGAATGCAGACCCGCCTCGGGCAAAAAACGAATCTCTCCCAAGGGATTAGACGAATCCCAGTTCCAATAGATGCTTGCCTATTAGACGACAGCATGGGGGTTGCCATCAGCTGCAAAGGGCTACTTGGGCCTTTAGAGAACGGCTGTTTGAAGGACCTTCCCTCGGACGATTTGATGGCTTACTCGGCTCAGCATGCAATTCATGTGAGGTTTTGTTTTGCTTGCTCTTTATTCTAATTGTTTTTCAAACTCTTAACTCTTTTTCCTTTGGTTGTAAGGTTATGTTTATGCCATGAAGGCAGCTAAAGTTGAAGCTCAACGAGCATATCATTTTTGTCGGGTTGGGGATGAGTGGGATCATTGGAGGAACGTGCCTGAGGCTCGTGTTGCTGAGCTTGAGCTTTCTAGCTTGAAAGCTAACTTGGGCCGATCTCGAAGCCAAGTTGAGCGACTTGGTGCTGAACTTTCTCAGGCTCGTGGTGAAGTTGCTACTCTTTCGGCCGAGATGCAGTCCCAAGAGGAGAATCATCAAGCCGAATTTCGGAAGCAAGCTGATGCAGCCGATGCAGCGCTTAGGGGTTTGATTGAGCAGTTTGAAGAGAAGACTTCACTACATACCTCAAAAGTGGTCGAGGTTGAAGCTAAGAATAAGGCTCTCGAAGCCGAGGTGAAAGTCCTTCGGGCTAAGAGACCAGCTTCTTCCTCCGCGCTTAAATCCAAATTGAGAGCTATATTGGATTTAAGGGTTACCCGAGCAAAGGTCGATAGGAATTGGGCAATCATTCAAACCAAGTTGAGGACCCTTCAACATTGCAAGAAGGGAATTATCTTGTATTATGAGATTACCAAAGCTAAAATTGATATTGCTAAAGCTCGGGGATCTTTAGACCGACTTTCTTCGAGCACTGACAGCTCGTCTGACGGAGAGGCTTCGGCTATTGATAGTGAACATGAGTAAATGCTCGTTAGTTTTTATTTTAGTGCCTTCAGGCTACTAAGGTCGCACATGTAATGGGCCGTGATAATTTGATCAACATTTTGCATGAATCGAACGGATAGATCCATGGTCTTGAACTTTTAAGCATTTTTTCGCTGGTATATGTTATAATATATGCACCTCTTAAGGACACTAGAAGGGGGATTTAATAGTGTCCACCGATTTTTCGATTCAAGAACTTGATTCTCCTGAGTCAAGAACCCTGTTCTTGCCTTTGAAGATTTGCAACCTGACCACCACAACACACACCAATCACACATACAAGGAACACAAGGATTTTACGTGGAAAACTCCTTGCTCAAGGGAGAAAAACCACGACCCACACTCTGGGATTTTGAAACACAATCCACTAACAACACGAGCAAAGTTTCTGATTACAAGACTCTGTAACCAAGGGGCTACACTCTTGACCCTAATCACTAAACAAAGCTAAACTCTAGCTTTACAAAGTAAACTCTCAAAAGTTCACCTAATACACTGCTTCTAGAATAAGCAAATAGGTAAAACGATGATCGCACAAACGAAGACAACTTACAAAGCACAGAACCTAGAAAAGATTATCTAGACTCAACCTACTCAGGTCCACCAGTTGTCTTCTTCAGTTATCCCACGTCTGAAAGCTGCTAGATCGCCTTTGTTTGCTCTCAACTCTCTGTTTGTGAAATAACTGATTTCGGCTGTATCAACTACTTGTATTTATATGGGCTTTACAACCCTAGTTGAGTCTCACAAGGAATCCTTGTAATTATGGTAAGACAAGATTCCTTGTAACTCTTTTCCTTACTGAAGTCCAACTCCTATTCGTACTTCGAAGACACAGCCTGGGCACCGCCTCTTTTAGTCTGACTAGGATGCATATTCATTCACGCGCCACTACTCCTAGTACCGCAAGGATTTGCAACCCTCAGATCTTTTTGACCAGTCGTGCCCTTCTATTCAAGGACTAGGTTCTTCTCCGAAACCACCAAGTCCTTCTCGTTTGTCATTCTTCAAAACCAATGCTCAACAAATTCCCCCTTTTTGATGATGACAAACAAATGTTGCCATAGAACCTGAATAGACAAAATTTTCCAACAACACAAAAACAAAAATAACAAGTTTGAAAATTTAAAACAGATGAGTTAGGGTACAAACACCCCAACATTTCCTTCTTCCCCCTTTTGGCATCATCGAAAAGATTCAAATACTTGCATGAACTAGTTAGTACCATCCAGTCTATAGCATGAGGCAACAAGTCAGCTAAAATATAGACACACAGAGATAAGGCTAAAGGCCCAACAAGAACCAAGTACCATAGAGAAAACAACCATAAACAGGAGAAAATTAAAATCATCATCCAGGGTGTGACAGCAGCACAACCCTATCCAGAAGTATACAACTGAAAATAAATTGTTTTAAACAACATCACATGTGTAGGGAGAATGGAAAGAGATAACAGCAATTAGGAGAAAGGACAGGAAGGTAGGACATGAGGATTCAGGGCTGTAGGTTGAAGTGTTTGACAAGTGCCTCAAGGTTCTTTGTATTTTTTGGCCCTTTCCATCACCAGCTCGGCCTCATACTTGTGGCAATCTATCGTCAAACGATCAATATCTTGATCCTTCAACTTCAGCTGTCTGTGAAGCTCAGCATTTTCTGTATTGACTTCAAGAACATGGCTCTCCAGTTCCTCTGTAATGGCCTCCTCAGGTCCATAATCCTCACTTTCCTCAGCTAGCTCTGGCTTAACCTGCATGGGCTTCTTGGAAGCTCTACAGCTTTTAAGCACATTGTACCCAAACATATTATGAATTATCGGCTTCTTCCCTGCTTCCAGTGGAACCCCAAAATGCTCTAGAACCTGCTGAAGGACATATGAATGCACTAAAGAGTGTGGCTTTTGATCAGTATCTGCAATCCTCTTAATATGTCTGATGATTAGCCCAGGCAAGTTTATTCTCACCCCTCTATCTAGCAGGTCCATGTAGGTTAAGTCTAGCGCACTAGCTTTACTGTTTCTTTCTCCTCTAGGCAGGAGGAACCTGTGCACAAACTCAAACAGCAACTGGTGTGCTGGTTCCATCTCCTTTTTGTCTACTTTCCTTTCTTTCCTGAGCTTGGGTTTCCCTGAGAATTTCTTGACCACACTCAGAGGGTTACTCCGTCTGTCCTCTTGGGCCACTTCAGCTTAATATACCTGCAGTAACCTTCAGCAGGTACATCAAGGATCACCCCTAGCTCATTTCTCCCGAACTCTATTTCAACTCCCTTCACAATCGTGAACACTCTCCTGGCTACAACTCTGCAATTTGAATAAAATTCCCTGATCTCATCAGCAAATAACATTCTGTCTTTATTTTCAAAAAAGCTCAGCCACCCTTGGTCACGAATCAACATGAGCAAGGGTTTCATATGATGCTCCTTCTCGCATGCAGAATGCTATGCTTGGCAAAGAAAGCCACTCGATCAACCTCTCCTTCTGATCCTCTTCTTCTTTTCCTGTTTTCTGCTTCGCTGTCAGTCTCAGAGTCACATTGCTCTACATAGCTGCCAGCTTCGTCACTCTCTTCCTCTGCCTCACCAGCTTTCTTCTCTTCTTCCTGCTTTTACCTCTCTTCTCTATCTCTCACATTTGTAATTGTTCTTTCAAGCTTTCCAACAGTTTCCAGTTGTTGTTTCATAGCAGATCTAGTTCCTACTCTCCTTACAACTGGCTCTGCCACAGCCTTGTCATCACTCTCCTCACTCGATTCATCCACTAACCGGCTTTTGGATACCGGCATTCCCCCTCTCACCAGTCTTCTCCTCTTCTCAGGCTCTACTCTGTTCTCACTCACAAATATCACATCCTCTTCCTCAACCATCACCTTCTCATCCTCCTCACCAAACTTTCTTTTCATCCTCTTCCTCTTTGTTTCTTCTACTTTCTTTGTAACTTTCTCACTTTCAAATTTCTCTTCTCCAACTTCCTCATCCTTTTCTTCTTCTGAGTCTGTCCACTTGAGTTCTGTGTCATCTGCCTCTGTATTGATCTGGGCAAGAACCAGGTTCTTTGCTCAAATCCTGTGAAGCCTCAGCAGATCTAGGTCCTCTGCTAGCTGGACCTTCAAGTATGGACACCCCTTGACTCTTCTCAGCAAGCACAACACTAGAACTTGGTTCAACATCATGTTCTTTAAGGGACTCAACAGAATCATCTTCCCTTAGTTGTTCTAACACTCTTCCTGCTACATCAACCTCTAACACAGTCTTTTCTACTACAGGCACATGCAGACTAGCCTTAGGTTCTTCATGAACATCCTGCTGCTTCTTCTCAACTACCTTCCCCCTATCAATTTTATCACAAGACTCTACTGCTCCTACGATTTCATCTAGTCCTTTTACTAAAGTTTCAGTGCCCACTTTACCAGGACTTTTTACACCCTCTAAGTCGACAGAAGTAGATAGGGTAGAGTCAGGATTTACCTCGACGGATGTTTCAGAGGAAAATTGTCTTATAGGCGTAGTCGACAAGGATTTTGCCATCATCTTCTTGACCAACTTCTTTTCTCCCTTTTTGAGAAACTTTGACCTAGCCCTGGCAATTCTTTCTGCAAGAGTGGAAGGAGGGGGTTTTGGAGTGGATTTCTTGAGAATTTTGGTGGGTGATGTTGATGAAGATTGTGCTTGCAACATGGTGAAATTGATTAGGGTTTGGACTGAGGTTACGGAGTTTATTTTCGCTAAAATTTTTTAGAGAGAAAGTAGGTTGAAAGGGAAAAGGTTGTTGAGTATGTGTGTTCTATCACAATCAAAGGAGGAGAAGGATTTTGGTGATGGGACGGTTTCCTGGGGAAGCCAAAGTAATGATGACATAAAAGGTAAAAAGCAGCTTTTTGAAATTTTTGAAAACCGGGAAAGAGTTATGGATTTGACGGTTATGGACTTACTCAAATAAAAACTTTTCAAGTAGTGGGGTCCATACAAATACACTAGAATTCTAACCCAAAAAGGAATGTGTTCCTATAATTTAGGACTGTTATAAGAACATGGAAGGTTTCCCTTGACACACGTATAATTTTGACAATTCGATTTCAGTTATGACTTCATCATGCAAGGTAATGTGACTGTACCTGGACATGATTCCTCATGCTTCAGTCAGTTCCTCTTTCAGTACTTAGTAGGTTCTTCATGGGATCACATTATCCTCACCTGGTGCTTATTTGTTGAACAAGTATACTTAATACAGTACAATATCATACTGGACAATAATAACAAATGTTCCACACAAATCATTGGACACTTAACTAACCAATCATTGAGGGACAAACTGCTGGGTCATCTGTGTATTTTGGTCATCCCTAGCTCCAACCTGTTCCTCTCAAACTGCACTTTGTTCAATGCTTTTGGTAAATATGTCAGCAATTTGATCTTCAGTCCTACAAGAATTCATAGTAATCAGACCCTTTTCTACATTGTCTCTACGAAAATGGTGTCTAATATCAATATGCTTTATTCTTTTGTGTTGGACTGGGTTCTTGGCAATATTCACTGTGCTTGTATTGTCACAGAAAATTGGCACTGCTCCACACTTGATTTCAAAGTCCTCCAACTGCTGTTTGATCCATAGCAATTGTGAGCAGCATGATGCAGCTGCTACATACTCAGCTTCCGCAGTAGAGAAGGCTACTGAATTTTGCTTCTTTGTTGCTGAAGAAACTAAACAAGGACCTAGAAAGTGTGTCATTCCTGAAGTGCTTTTCCTGTCCACCAAATGACCTACATAATCTGCATCAGCAAAGCCAATTAGTTAAAAAGTACCTCCCCTTGGGTACCACATACATAGATCCTGAGTTCCTTTCAAGTATCTCAAGATCCTTTTCACAGCTGTCAGATTTCTTTAGAAGTTCCTTGACATATTTTTGCTGATGAATCATGGTTCCTTCAGGTATCTGCTTTATCTGCAGTCCTAGGAAGAAATTTAGTTCACCCATCATGCTCATTTCAAATTCACTTCCAATCAAATCAGCAAACCCCTTGCATAACTCCTCATCAGTGGCTCCAAAAATAATATCATCAACATATACTTGAACAACCAATAGATCATTTCCTTTCTTCTTCAGGAATAATGTGTTATTGATCTTTCCTCTTGAGAAACCATTCTTCAGTAGGAATCCTGAAAGTCTTTCATACCATGCTCTAGGAGCTTGCTTTAATCCATAGAGTGTCTTGTCCAGTTTGTAAACATGATCAGGAAATTCATTGTTCACAAAGCCCGGTGGTTGTATTACATAGACTTCTTCATTTAGGTAGCCATTCAAGAAGGCACTCTTCACATCCATCTGATACAGTGTGAACTCCATGTATCTAGCAAAAGCAATCAGCATCCTAATTGCCTCCATTCTTGCCACCGGTGTAAAAGTTTCGTCATAGTTGATTCCTTCTTCCTGACTGTATCCTTGAACCACTAGTCTTGCCTTGTTCCTTGTCACAATACCATGCTCATCCAGTTTGTTTCTGAACACCCATTTTGTTCCAATTATTGATCTGTCATTTGGCTTAGGAACCAGGTGCCACACTTTGCTTCTCTCAAACTGATGAAGTTCATCCTGTATGGCTAGAATCCAATCGGGATCCTCTAGAGCTTCTTTTACATTCTTTGGTTCCAGAGATGAGAGGAATGCAAATAATGCACAGAAGTTCTTCAAGGCTGACCTGGTCATGATTCCAGTATCTAGTTCCGATAAAACATTCTCCAATGGGTGAGAGCTTTGATGTTTCCATGGCCTGGGTTGGATATGACGGGAGGAACCTTCAGCATCACCTTGGATAGGTTCTTCCTGACTTGCTGGATCATCAACTTCATCAGATGTTCCCCCTGTCATGTTGACTCCTTGTTCTTGTGAAGTTGAATTCTCACCTAATGGTTCTTTGTCTTCTGACTCTTCAAAGTCAGCTGCACTATTTTCTCGACTAAGGCCAATCGCTTGATCATCTACCTCAGTTTCTCCTAACGGCTTGTCGGATTCATCAAATACCACATGCATACTTTCCTCCATTGTTTGTGTTCTTTTATTAAACACTTTGTATGCTTTGCTTTGAGTAGAGTAACGAGAAATATTGCCTCATCACTTCTAGCATCAAATTTCCCCAATGGTTCCTTTCCGTTGTTGTATACAAAAAATTTACAACCAAAAGGTTTCAGATGTGCAATATTTTGTTTTCTTCCTCTGAGTAGCTCATATGGGGTCTTGTCAAGAATAGCTCTAATGGAACATCTGTTTAGCATGCAGTGTTTATTGCTTCAGCCCAAAAATTTCTTGCAAGCCCACTTGACAGCAACATGGTTCTTGCCATATCCTCCAGGGACCTGTTCTTCCTTTCAACCACTCCATTTTGTTGTGGCGTTCTTGGTGTAGAGAAGTTATGATCAATGCTGTATTTTGCATAATACTCAGAGAATTTTGAGTTTTCAAACTCCATTTCATGATCAAATCTAATACTGATAAGTTCTAGGCTTAACCTTTTCTGCACAACACCAGCCCAATCTTTGAAGCTGTCAAAAGCTTCATCTTTAGATGCCAAGAACAAGGTCCATGTGTACCTAGAGTAGTCATCAACAATTACGAACACAAATCTCTTTCCTCCTCTTCTCCTGACTCTCATAGGTCCATACAAATCCATATGCAACAATTCCACTGGTTTTGAAGTACTTACCACTTTCTTTGATTTAAAGGATGATTTCACATGCTTCCCCCTTACACAAGCATCACACATTTTTATGTTTTCAAATTTCTTGCTAGGCAATCCACGAACCAGCTCCTTAGATACAAGCTTATTCAGTTGTGAGAGACTTGCATGACCCATTCTTTTGTGCTACAGCTGAGAGTCACTTTCTTGCGCGTTCAAGCATGTTAAGTTGTTTTCAGGCAGTGACTTCAGTGATGCTTTGTACACATTGTTCACCCTCTTTCCTTCCATAACAATCTCTCCGCTCTGTAGATTCTTCACAATACATCCTATAGAGGAGAAACTCACTTCATTTTCTCTATCACACAGTTAAGAGATACTCAACAGGTTGTGTCTGAGACCATCGACACATTATACGTTTTCAATTGTGTGATCTAGTGTTCTCCCAACTTTTCCAATTCCTACGATTTGTCCACTTTTACCTCCTCCGAAGGCCACACTGCCTCCTTGAAATGCTGCGAGTGAGAGAAAGTTTCTTCTATCTCCTGTCATGTGCCTCGAACAACCGCTATCAAGAATCCAACTTGGGTTGTTCTCCCTCACTCCAGCCTGCAAAACAGATTAAGGGTTAGCTTTAGGAACCCAGACAAGCTTGGGTCCCTTCTTATGAGAGAATGGATAAATCAAATCTTGTCTAGCCCATTTAGGTAGAATACTTCTTTTATTCTTGGTCTTTGCCTTGTTTGCATTCATGCACCTTTGTTTGTGGTGTCCAGTTTCACTACAAAAGGTACACAACATGTTGCAAGGCAATCCCACATAATTGCACTTAGGATTATATGGAGGCAGTGGTGTCTTGAAGCCCAGTCCTTATTTTCCCTTGTTTTGATTTTCAAGAACCCAGTTCATTGCCTCAGATGATTTATTCCACTTTGTTAATCTGGTAAGCTCAAATTCAGATTTTTCAACCTTTTGATTTAAAATCCTGTTCTTTTCAGTTTCCTGATACAGAATCTCATTAGCTCTTCTAAGTTCATTTTCAAGAAAAATTTGAACTTCACTTATTACTTGCTTACCATTTACACTCTCTCTTAGCTAATTAAGTTCCAATTCTAGTTCAGTAATCTTAGAGTTTGACACAAGAGTCTGCCCTTTTAAGATGGCATTGATTTCTTCCAGTTCAATGTTTTGTTCTTGAAGACTCTTGTGCTTGGTTCCGAGATCACTTAACTTTTCAGTTAATTTATCTTTTTCAATTTTCTCTTTTTCATAACCCTCAATCAAAGTGGCTGTGATTAGAATCAAATTTTCAGTAGAGTATGTGTGTAGTTAAGATCAGATAGACATACCTCTGCTGAATGAGCAGTTTCAGCCCCATCAGTAGCCATAAGGGCAGAGTCCTTCTTTTGGTCGTCACCTGTGTACAGCTCCTTCAGCTTTTCCCATACTTCCTTAGCAGACTTGTATTCAAGTATCCTTGCCAACACATCATTGGTCAGCCCTCTTCTCAAGTACAATTCAGCTTTGGAGTTTGCCTGTAGCCAGTCCAGATCTTGAGGACCCAGATCTTCTACCTTCTTTGGCACCAGAACTCCGTTCGCTGCTCTCTTCACAGGAAGGTGAGGTCCTCTCTTGACAATCAACTAGAGACTGTAATCCGTTGCTTGCAGGAAGTTTTTCATATGTTTCTTCAGCACTTGTAGTTAGTCTCGTTGAACACATGTGCCTTGGAAGCTTGGAGGATGCTAGCACCAAGGACTAGAGTCTTCAGGGAAGTTTTCTTTACCTTGCACTTTATTATTTTTAGCACTGAGAACAGTGCTTAGTTTAAGTGTGGGGTGGGGAACTACCCTTTTATTTATTTTTGAGGTTAGGGATGCATGTACCGTAGGATTTTCTTTTGTCACTTGACTTTATTTTTATTTGTTTCTTGCTTTAATATATGAAAAAAAAAATTTAGAAAACCAATAAAAAATTAAAAAAAGATTTTCCTTTTAGTTTTTATTAGTGGTACATGTCATCCACCCCGTAGTTTTTCTTATGGCCTCGGTTCTTTTCCACGGGGAGGCCTTTGAAACGGGTAGTTTTTATTTTTTAGGATTAGAGTAATTACTTATAGGTGGCCCTAAATGAAAGGAATAGGTGGAATGCTAGGTGCCTTTGATTTGTTTGATACCGGTGGACTTGAACTTGTTGCATGTGCTATTTGTGGTGTCCTTGGGTTTTAAATTGTGATGCATGCCTAGGAAAAATTGGAACGACCCCCTTGAGATGCTTGAGTCCACTTGCTTGACTTTGCTGTGAACCTTTGTGCATTAGTGCTTAATTTTCCACAAGTTGCACCTTATTTGCTTGATTGAGAGTTGTGATGGAGTCTTTTTGTGTAGATTGTGTGCAATGTGTGTTGTGAGGCATATTCTTATTTTGCTCCATGTTTGCATATCAATGTCTAGAACTTGCCCCGTGTGTGTGCAAAGCGAAATTCTAGGTTTGCTCTAGTCGGGAAATGATACAAGGCCTTCTTTTGATTTACCTACCCTTACATATACACCTTGAAAAAAAAATTGTTGTGAATTCTTGGACCTTTTTGTTGGCACCCACACCCCAACCCTACCCATTTGTTCTAAATTGTTCTCTATTGGCCCTTTACTCCTTAAGCACTTTAGTTGATTTTGTGTTGTTATTTTGGAGTTGTGGTTGGATTTTGGGAGGTTTTTGAGTGGAGCGGGGGTGGTGAAGAGAGAGCCCCAATTGGTAGAAAAAAACCCACAACCCCTTGGGGTTATCCTGCACTTGGAAGAAGAAGTAGAAAAAGGAATAAATATAGTGATAATTTGATTATTCGTCGCCGTAGTAAATAGGAGAGAAAATCGAATTTAATTCTTCATTTTTACAAAAACTTTACAAAAAAAAAATAAGAGTAAGCTTGTGACACGTTCACTAAAAAAACCCCCTTTGTATAATGAAGGGAAATACTTGTTAAAATTGTGTAGTAGTTATTTATGAGCATTGGCAAGGTTGGAAAATAATGTAATTGAAAAAGAAAAGAAAAAAAAAAAGAGCAAAGTTGAAAAGAAAAGAAAAAATTGTGGAAAAAGAAAAAGAGAAAAGAATATCCATTCCTTGCTAGTGTGTGCTTAAAAGAATAATGCTACTTGTTGAGAAGGTGTGTGTGGAAGTGTTGATTGGTTGGCTTTGATGAGGATTGTGCTTAAATTAATTGTGATGTATTAAAGTGCTTAGGGAGGTAGTCACTATTACCCATATGTATCCTACCAGCCCCTTAGCCTACATTACAACCTTTTTAAAGTCCTAGTTCATCCCGATTGGAGACAGCTTACATTAGTGGAGTCCTACCCTACGGGCAACCCTATGGTACATTGTGTGTGACATGTGAGACTTTCATGAGAGTGAGTGAATTCGTTTGTTATTGCCCCCGTTCTATTCATGATATTTATTGTTGTGTGTGATCTTTGGGGGGGCGCTCTTTTGCTTCATATTGGTGAGGGCACATGGTTTGCATGAAATAGGTGAAGTTGATGGCTTCTTGGTTGAGTAGATAGGTATGATTTTGTGGGAGCATGGTTGCAATAAGTTGAGTTTGTGCATTTGAGTTATTTTGGAGTGGTTGTTCTCATATTTTTGAGTTGGTAAATTGTTGGCATGTTTGTGGATCCATAGTAGTCATGTGTGCATTTGTTCAATGATCGGTATCAACCATAGTCATAGGCAGACCTGTTTTACCTAGGTTGGGAAGTTAGTTGTGACTTGCTCGAGGGCGAGCAAAGGTTCAAGTGTGGGGTGGTGATGTTTGGCATTTTATGCCTATATTTCCTTATTATTTCCTCACGTTTGAGTACTTTATTCGCGCGTTTTATAGTTTATGAATGTGGTTTTGCACTAATTTTATGTCGTGTGTATGTAGGGTGTTACGCAGTGCAATTGGAGCTTTAAAGAGCATGATCGAGCAAGAAAAGATTAGATTTTTATTGAGGATTGGATCGGGCACACGAAGGCACGACACGAGCGAGCAAAGGAGCAAGGAAAGGAGCAGTTTGGCTGGGCGCCACAGGTGGCGCGCCGCGCCAGGCAAAGCGCCCAGCCTGTGGCGCGATTTCTCACGGGGCGCGGGGCAAAAGTCTGCAGTGTTCGACGGGTTCTGGTTGTCCCAGCGCATTACGAGGCGCGGGGCGCCCGTTATAGCGCCCCTGAGCGGATTTTTACTTCCTATTTCGTCTAGGCTTGGGTCTAACTTATTACGAGGTATTTGTAAACCTTATAAATACTCTTTTACTTAGTTTTTGAGGGGAGTTCAGACTTTGGAGCAAATTGGAGAGCTCATAACATCTTGAACAAGGGTTTTTCTTCCTTCCATTAATCTATTACATCATTATTTCATTATTTCATCAAATCCTTGTGTTGTTATTATGAGTATGCGTGGCTAATTATATCGTTCTAGGGTTAGAGTATTTCATGAAAGTTGATGTTGAAGATTGATTTCCATTAATTGAATCCCAATACGGGTTACTTATTCTTTCTTGATTTTACTTGTGTAATTGTCAGGGCCCGATTATTATGCATTATCTATGGTTTTTAGATTGAACTCGAAAGAGGGAATTTAATTGCGTAATAAGAAAGAATAGGACTAGTTTGTGAACCCGGGCATCGGGAAATCAATTCTTGAGTAGGATAGACATATACTTGCTCGCCTAGTTTAACTAATTACAGAATTCGTTAATGCGTGCACGTGATTCAACCCATAGACATATAGGGATTGAAGTAGCCTGCATAGACTGTGAAGAATCGAAAGGTTTTCACAGGTACACTTAATCTGTCAGTTAGTAACCCGGTATTTAAGAAGTGGAATCAATTGGAAAACTCAACTGGATTGTTCGTAACTCTGACCCTGGACCGTCTCCTCATTACATATAACAACCAAGTTTTGCTCCATTGCTTGAAATCACTTCTACCATTTAATTCTTGTTCGTCTGTTAATAAAATCCTCACTATTGGAAAAAGATCCCTGGATAGTTTATATAAATTGTTTGCTAGAATTCAGTCTGAATAGTACTCGTGGGAACGATACTGGATTTGTCACTTTATTACTTGTCGACCACGTATACTTGTGTGTGCGTTTGGGAGCAAAAAGTTTTTGGCGCCGTTGCCGGGGACTAAACAATTGACTAATTTCTTTTTGAACAGTTTATTACTTTCTATTCAGGTTTAATTTTTGTTTGGAGTTTTGTGCTGTTTCAGGTATTAGGTCCTACTTGATCTTTACCTACAGGAATGGCAGCAGAACTAGCTTTAGCTGTGCGAGATGTTGCTCTCCCCAGCCTGGAGGGAGTAGCCTCGAGCATAGTTAAGCCTGAAATTACCGGGAACTTTGAGATTAAGTTCGGCATGATACAACTGTTACATGTGCTGGACAATTTGCTGGATTACTTAGCGAGGATCCACAACAACATATCCAGAATTTCTTGGAGATCAGTGATACTTACATACCGAAGGGAGTTCCTGTTGATTATGTTCGCTTGACGTTGTTCCCGTTTTCACTGATTGGGCAGCAAGGAAGTGGTTAAAGGCTGAAAAGTCTGGGTCTATCACTACTTGGGAGGATTTGGCTAAGAAGTTCTTGGCTAAATTTTATCCATCTGCCAAGACAGCTCGGCTGAGGAGTGAAATTATGTCCTTCAGACAATTAGAAGGATAGTCTTTGTATTCAGCCTGGGAGCGATTCAAAGCTCTATTGAGAGATTGTCCACACCACAACCAATCTAATGAGGTTATTGCACACACTTTTGTTGAAGGGTTGAACCAACACGCTAAGATCGTGGTTGATGCTGCTGCTGGAGGCCAAGTACTGGCCTTAAATTTTGATCAGATTTATGATTTACTTGACAAGTTTTCGCAGAGCAATCCTGATTGGCAGGGAGATGGTAGAGCTATTACGCAGAAATCTGCAGGGGTACTTCAGTTAGATGCAGTTTCAGAGCTAAGGGCGAGGATGGATGTTATTTCCAATCAACTTAGCAAGCTAGCTCTGCCAAAGACTCAGCAACCAGTGGCTCCAGTGCAACAACTCCAGAGCTTTTGTGAGGTTTGTGGTCAAGACCATGCTACAGAGTTTTGCTCCTCTAATCCAGAGTCAGTTTATTACGTGGGTAATCAAAACAGGCTGCAGGGTCAAAATCAGTTTGGTAATGCTTATTATCAAGGCAATATGAGAGCCCCAAATAATTACCACCCACTTCCAGCTCCACCACAGCAGGTTAGCAATTCAGTTGAAGATATGCTAAAGCAGATAATGGCGGGCCAGCAGAGAATGATAGCTGACACTACAGCCCATGCAGTGGCCATACAAGATATTGCCAATGCTCACAAGAACCTAGAACACCAGCTGGGGCAGTTGGTGGGAGAAATAAGCACTGTTAAAATAAAGCCTGGACAATGTCTTGCAGTGACTTTAATTGAAGGTGGAGAGCTGATGGCCAAGTCTGAGGAGAGAGCTGAAATAGAAAAAGTTGAAAAAATGGAGAAGGTAAAGAAGAAAGAAGAGAGAAAGGAGGCACCTCTACCGCCTCCACCATTCCCGCAGAGACTTATACCATCGAAGGATCTGGCCCAGTATCAAAAATTTGTGAGTATGTTGAAAGAACTTCAAGTTATTTGACTGATGTGTTTGAATTGATGCCATCCTTTGTGAAGTTCTTAAAAGAGATTTTAGTTAAGAAGAAAAAGCCTCAAGAGATTAATACATTTGAGTTAGTTGAGGAGTGTAGCACAATCTTGAGCAAGCTACCTCCAAAACTTCAAGATCCTGGGAGGTTTACTATTCCTTGTACCATTGGAGGGCATAATATCACTGGTGCCTTGTGTGATTTGGGTGCGAGCATAAATCTCATGCCTCTCTCTGTTTGCAAAAGGTTAGGGCTAGGAGAAATCAAGCCCTCTTCAGTTACTCTTAAGATGGCGGATGGATCACTCACTCACCCTGATGGTAAGTTGGAGGATGTGCTGTTAAAAGTTGGTAAGTTTACATTCTCTGCTGATTTTGTAGTCCTAGATTATGAAGAGGACCGAGAAGCTCCAATCATTTTGGGGAGACCATTCTTAGTCACCTCGAAGGCAATTATTGACATGGAGCTGGGTGAGATGACTGTTAGAGCGCATGGAGAAAAGGTTACTTTCAAGGTGTATACTGAGAAGGAGCACATAGCTAAGGTTGAAGAGTGCTCTATGATCGAATGTGTCAGACAAGAACATGGAAGTACATCACATGTGAAGTTGAAGAGGGGTTCTCTCAAAGAAGAGAAGAAAGCAAAAGTTCGGCGTAAGAAGAGAAGACGTAAATGCTGGAAGTGAGCTAAAAGTGTCGTCGTGCAACGACGTTAACTAAGACGCTTCTCGGGAGGCAACCCGAGTTTGTACTTGTATTATTTTATTTATAGTGTCACATAGTTTTTATTTTTCCTTGGATTGCAGGTTCATGTAATGTCGAGGCTAAGTGTGGGGTGTCCTCACCCTTGCCTAATATTGATGACCAGATTAGGGAAGTCTGAGTACCTCATACTATATGGAAGCTTGGAGGATGCTAACACCAAGGACTAGAGTCTTCAGGGAAGTTTTCTTTACCTTGCACTTTATTATTTTTAGCATTGAGGACAGTGCTTAGTTTAAGTGTGGGGTGGGGAACTACTCTTTTATTTATTTTTGAGGTTAGGGATGCATGTACCGTAGGATTTTCTTTTGTCACTTGACTTTATTTTTATTTGTTTCTTGCTTTAATATATGAAAAAAAATTAGAAAACCAATGAAAAATTCAAAAAAGATTTTCCTTTTAGTTTTTATTAGTGGTACATGTCATCCACCCCGTGGTTTTTCTTATGGCCTCGGTTTTTTTCCACGGGGAGACCTTTGAACCGGGTAGTTTTTATTTTTTAGGATTAGAGTAGTTAATTATAGGTGGCCCTATATGAAAGGAATAGGTGGAATGCTAGGTGCCTTTGATTTGTTTGATACCGGTGGACTTGAACTTGTTGCATGTGCTATTTGTGGTGTCCTTGGGTTTTAAATTGTGATGCATGCCTAGGAAAAATTGGAACGACCCCCTTGAGATGCTTGAGTCCACTTGCTTGACTTTGTTGTGAACCTTTGTGCATTAGTGCTTAATTTTCCACAAGTTGCACCTTATTTTCTTGATTGAGAGTTGTGATGGAGCCTTTTTGTGTAGATTGTGTGCAATGTGTGTTGTGAGGCATATTCTTATTTTGCTCCATGTTTGCATATCAATGTCTAGAACTTGCCCCGTATGTGTGCAAAGCGAAATTCTAGGTTTGATCTAGTCGGGAAATGATACAAGGCCTTCTTTTGATTTGCCTACCCTTACATATACACCTTGAAGAAAAAAAATTGTTGTGAATTCTTGGACCTTTTTGTTGGCACCCACACCCCAACCCTACCCATTTGTTCTAAATTGTTCTCTTTTGGCCCTTTATTCCTTAAGCACTTTAGTTGATTTTGTATTGTTATTTTGGAGTTGTGGTTGGATTTTGGGAGGTTTTTGAGTGGAGCTAATGAAGGTGAATACTTGTTAAAATTGTGTAGTAGTTTTTTATGAGCATTGGCAAGGTTGGAAATTAATGTAATTGAAAAAGAAAAGAAAAGAAAGAGCAAAGTTGAAAAGAAAAGAAAAAATTGTGGAAAAAGAAAAAGAGAAAAGAATATCCATTCCTTGCTAGTGTGTGCTTAAAAGAATAATGCCACGTGTTGAGAAGGTGTGTGTGGAAGTGTTGATTGGTTGGCTTTGATGAGGATTGTGCTTAAATTAATTGTGATGTATTAAAGTGCTTAGGGAGGTAGTCATTATTACCCATATGTATCCTACCAGCCCCTTAGCCTACATTACAACCTTTTTAAAGTCCTAGTTAATCCCGATTGGAGTGAGCTTACATTAGTGGAGTCCTACACTACGGGCAAGCCTATGGTACATTGTGTGTGACATGTGAGACTTTCATGAGAGTGAGTGAATTCGTTTGTTAATGCCCCCGTTCTATTCATGATATTTATTGTTGTGTGTGATCTTTGGGGGGCGCTCTTTTGCTTCATATTGGTGAGGGCACATGGTTTGCATGTAATAGGTGAAGTTGATGGCTTCTTGGTTGAGTAGATATGTATGATTTTGTGGGAGCATGGTTGCAATAAGTTGAGTTTGTGCATTTGAGTTATTTTGGGGTGGTAGTTCTCATATTTTGGAGTTGGTAAATTGTTGGCATGTTTGTGGATCCATAGTAGTCATGTGTGCATTTGTTCAATGATCGGTATCAACCACAGTCATAGGCAGACCTGTTTTACCTAGGTTGGGAAGTTTATTTTTGAGTTGGTAAATTGTTGGCATGTTTGTGGATCCATAGTAGTCATGTGTGCATTTGTTCAATGATCGGTATCAACAATAGTCATAGGCAGACCTGTTTTACCTAGGTTGGGAAGTTAGTTATGACTTGCTCGAGGGCGAGCAAAGGTTCAAGTGTGGGGTGGTGATGTTTGACATTTTATGCCTATATTTCCTTAATATTTCCTCACGTTTGAGTACTTTATTCGCGCGTTTTATAGTTTATGAATGTGGTTTTGCACTAATTTTATGTCGTGTGCATGTAGGTTGTTACGCAGTGCAATTGGAGCTTTAAAGAGCATGATCGAGCAAGAAAAGATTGGATTTTGATTGAGGATTGGATCGGGCACACGAAGGCACGACACGAGTGAGCAAAGGAGCAAGGAAAGGAGCAGTTTGGCTGGGCGCCACAGGTGGCGCGCCAGGCAAAGCGCCCAGCCTGTGGCGCGATTTCTCACGTGGTGCGGGGCAAAAGCGTCCAGTGTTCGACGGGTTCTGGTTGTCCCAGCACGATACGAGGCGCGGGGCACCCGTTATAGCGCCCCTGAGCGGATTTTTACTTCCTATTTCGTCTAGGCTTGGGTCTAACTTATTACGAGGTGTTTGTAAACCTTATAAATACTCTTTTACTTAGTTTTTGAGCGGAGTTCAGACTTTGGAGCAAATTGGAGAGCTCATAACATCTTGAACAAGGGTTTTTCTTCCTTCCATTAATCTATCACATCATTATTTCATTATTTCATCAAATCCTTATGTTGTTATTATGAGTATGCGTGGCTAATTATATCGTTCTAGGGTTAGAGTATTTCATGAAAGTTGATGTTGAAGATTGATTTCCATTAATTGAATCCCATTACGGGTTACTTATTCTTTCTTGATTTCACTTGTGTAATTGTCAGGGCCCGATTATTAGGCATTATCTATGGTTTTTAGATTGAACTCGAAAGAGGGAATTTAATTACGTAATAAGAAAGAATAGGACTAGTTTGTGAACCCGGGCATCGGGGAACCAATTCGTGAGTAGGATAGACATATACTTGCTCGCTTAGTTTAACTAATTACAGAATTCGTTAATGCGTGCACATGATTCAACCCATAGACATATAGAGATTGAAGTAGCCTGCATAGACTGTGAAGAATCGAAAGGTTTTCACAGGTACATTTAATCTGTCAGTTAGTAACCCGGTATTTAAAAAAGTGGAATCAATTGGAAAACTCAACTGGATTGTTCGTAACTCTGACCCTGGACTGTCTCCTCATTACTGATAACAACCAAGTTTTGCTCTATTGCTTGAAATTATTTCTACCATTTAATTACTGTTCGTCTGTTAATAAAGTCCTCACTATTGGAAAAAGATCCCTGGATAGTTTATATAAATTGTTTGCTAGAATTCAGACTGAATAGTCCTCGTGGGAACGATACTCGATTTATCACTTTATTACTTGTCGACCACGTATACTTGTGTGTGCGTTTGGGAGCAACAAGTTTTTGGCGCCGTTGCCGGGGACTAAACAATTGACTAATTTCTTTTTGAACAGTTTATTACTTTCTATTCAGGTTTAATTTTTGTTTGGAGTTTTGTGTTGTTTCAGGTATTAGGTCCTGCTTGATCTTTACCTACAGGAATGGCAGCAGAACTAGCTTTAGCTGTGCGAGATGTTGCTCTCCCCAGCTTGGAGGGAGTAGCCTCGAGCATAGTTAAGCCTGAAATTACCGGGCACTTTGAGATTAAGTTCGGCATGATACAACTGTTACATGTGACTGGACAATTTGCTGGATTACTTACCGAGGATCCACAACAACATATCCAGAATATCTTGGAGATCAGTGATACTTACATACCGAAGGGAGTTCCTGTTGATTATGTTCGCTTGACGTTGTTCCCGTTTTCACTGATTGGGGCAGCAAGGAAGTGGTTAAAGGCTGAAAAGTCTGGGTCTATCACTACTTGGGAGGATTTGGCTAAGAAGTTCTTGGCTAAATTTTATCCATCTGCCAAGACAGCTCAGCTGAGGAGTGAAATTATGTCCTTCAGACAATTAGAAGGAGAGTCTTTGTATTCAGCCTGGGAGCGATTCAAAGCTCTATTGAGAGATTGTCCACACCACAACCAATCTAATGAGGTTATTGCACACACTTTTGTTGAAGGGTTGAACCAACATACTAAGATCGTGGTTGATGCTGCTGCTGGAGGCCAAGTACTGGCCTTAAATTTTGATCGAATTTATGATTTACTTGACAAGTTTTCGCAGAGCAATCCTGATTAGCAGGGAGATGGTAGAGCTATTACGCAGAAATCTGCAGGGGTACTTCAGTTAGATGCAGTTTCAGAGCTAAGGGCGAGGATGGATGCTATTTCCAATCAACTTAGCAAGCTAGCTCTGCCAAAGACTCAGCAACCAGTGGCTCCAGTGCAACAACTCCAGAGCTTTTGTGAGGTTTGTGGTCAAGACCATGCTACAGAGTTTTGCTCCTCTAATCCAGAGTCAGTTTATTACGTGGGTAATCAAAACAGGCTGCAGGGTCAAAATCAGTTTGGTAATGCTTATTATCAAGGCAATATGAGAGCCCCGAATAATTACCACCCACTTCCAGCTCCACCACAGCAGGTTAGCAGTTCAGTTGAAGATATGCTAAAGCAGATAATGGCGGGCCAGCAGAGAATGATAGCTGACACTGCAGCCCATGCAGTGGCCATACAAGATATTGCCAATGCTCACAAGAACCTGGAACACCAGTTGGGGCAGTTGGTGGGAGAAATAAGCACTGTTAAAAAAGAGCCTGAACAATGTCTTGCAGTGACTTTAATTGAAGGTGGAGAGCTGATGGCCAAGTCTGAGGAGAGAGCTGAAATAGAAAAAGTTGAAAAAATGGAGAAGGTAAAGAAGAAAGAAGAGAGAAAGGAGGCACCTCTGCCGCCTCCACCATTCCCGCAGAGACTTATACCATCGAAGGATCTGGCCCAGTATCAAAAATTTGTGAGTATGTTGAAAGAACTTCAAGTTATTTGACTTATGTGTTTGAATTGATGCCATCCTTTGTGAAGTTCTTAAAAGAGATTTTAGTTAAGAAGAAAAAGCCTCAAGAGATTAATACATTTGAGTTAGTTGAGGAGTGTAGCACAATCTTGAGCAAGCTACCTCCAAAACTTCAAGATCCTGGGAGGTTTACTATTCCTTGTACCATTGGAGGGCATAATATCACTGGTGCCTTGTGTGATTTGGGTGCGAGCATAAATCTCATGCCTCTCTCTGTTTGCAAAAGGTTAGGGCTAGGAGAAATCAAGCCCTCTTCAGTTACTCTTAAGATGGCGGATGGATCACTCACTCACCCTGATGGTAAGTTGGAGGATGTGCTGTTAAAAGTTGGTAAGTTTACATTCTCTGCTGATTTTGTAGTCCTAGATTATGAAGAGGACCGAGAAGCTCCAATCATTTTGGGGAGACCATTCTTAGTCACCTCGAAGGCAATTATTGACATGGAGCTGGGTGAGATGACTGTTAGAGCGCATGGAGAAAAGGTTACTTTCAAGGTGTATACTGAGAAGGAGCACATAGCTAAGGTTGAAGAGTGCTCTATGATTGAATGTGTCAGACAAGAACATGGAAGTACATCACATGTGAAGTTGAAGAGGGGTTCTCTCAAAGAAGAGAAGAAAGCAAAAGTTCGGCGTAAGAAGAGAAGACGTAAATGCTGGAAGTGAGCTAAAAGTGTCGTCGTGCAACGACGTTAACTAAGGCGCTTCTCGGGAGGCAACCCGAGTTTGTACTTGTATTATTTTATTTATAGTGTCACATAGTTTTTATTTTTCCTTGGATTGCAGGTTCATGTAATGTCGAGGCTAAGTGTGGGGTGTCCTCACCCTTGCCTAATATTGATGACCTGATTAGGGAAGTCTGAGTACCTCATACTATATGGAAGCTTGGAGGATGCTAGCACCAAGGACTAGAGTCTTCAGGGAAGTTTTCTTTACCTTGCACTTTATTATTTTTAGCATTGAGGACAGTGCTTAGTTTAAGTGTGGGGTGGGGAACTACTCTTTTATTTATTTTTGAGGTTAGGGATGCATGTACCGTAGGATTTTCTTTTGTCACTTGACTTTATTTTTATTTTTTTCTTGCTTTAATATATGAAAAAAAAAATTAGAAAACCAATGAAAAATTCAAAAAAGATTTTCCTTTTAGTTTTTATTAGTGGTACATGTCATCCACCTCGTGGTTTTTCTTATGGCCTCGGTTCTTTTCCACGGGGAGACCTTTGAACCGGGTAGTTTTTATTTTTTAGGATTAGAGTAGTTAGTTATAGGTGGCCCTATATGAAAGGAATAGGTGGAATGCTAGGTGCCTTTGATTTGTTTGATACCGGTGGACTTGAACTTGTTGCATGTGTTATTTGTGGTGTCCTTGGGTTTTAAATTGTGATGCATGCCTAGGAAAAATTGGAACGACCCCCTTGAGATGCTTGAGTCCACTTGCTTGACTTTGTTGTGAACCTTTGTGCATTAGTGCTTAATTTTCCACAAGTTGCACCTTATTTGCTTGATTGAGAGTTGTGATGGAGCCTTTTTGTGTAGATTGTGTGCAATGTGTGTTGTGAGGCATATTCTTATTTTGCTCCATGTTTGCATATCAATGTCTAGAACTTGCCCCGTGTGTGTGCAAAGCGAAATTCTAGGTTTGCTCTAGTCGGGAAATGATACAAGGCCTTCTTTTGATTTGCCTACCCTTACATATACACCTTGAAAAAAAAAATTGTTCTGAATTCTTGGACCTTTTTGTTGGCACCCACACCCCAACCCTACCCATTTGTTCTAAATTGTTCTCTTTTGGCCCTTTACTCCTTAAGCACTTTAGTTGATTTTGTATTGTTATTTTAGAGTTGTGGTTGGATTTTGGGAGGTTTTTGAGTGGAGCTAATGAAGGGGAATACTTGTTAAAATTGTGTAGTAGTTATTTATGAGCATTGGCAAGGTTGGAAAATAATGTAATTGAAAAAGAAAAGAAAAAAAAAGAGCAAAGTTGAAAAGAAAAGAAAAAATTGTGGAAAAAAGAAAAAAGAGAAAAGAATATCCATTCCTTGCTACTGTGTGCTTAAAAGAATAATGCCATTTGTTGAGAAGGTGTGTGTGGAAGTGTTGATTGGTTGGCTTTGATGAGGATTGTGCTTAAATTAATTGTGATTTATTAAAGTGCTTAGGGAGGTAGTCATTATTACCCATATGTATCCTACCAGCCCCTTAGCCTACATTACAATCTTTTTAAAGTCCTAGTTAATCCCGATTGGAGTGAGCTTACATTAGTGGAGTCCTACACTACGGGCAAGCCTATGGTACATTGTGTGTGACATGTGAGACTTTCATGAGAGTGAGTGAATTCGTTTGTTAATGCCCCCGTTCTATTCATGATATTTATTGTTGTGTGTGATCTTTGGGGGGCGCTCTTTTGCTTCATATTGGTGAGGGCACATGGTTTGCATGAAATAGGTGAAGTTGATGGCTTCTTGGTTGAGTAGATATGTATGATTTTGTGGGAGCATGGTTGCAATAAGTTGAGTTTGTGCATTTGAGTTATTTTGGGGTGGTAGTTCTCATATTTTTGAGTTGGTAAATTGTTGGCATGTTTGTGGATCCATAGTAGTCATGTGTGCATTTGTTCAATGATCGGTATCAACCACAGTCATAGGCAGACCTGTTTTACCTAGGTTGGGAAGTTTATTTTTGAGTTGGTAAATTGTTGGCATGTTTGTGGATCCATAGTAGTCATGTGTGTATTTGTTCAATGATCGGTATCAACCATAGTCATAGGCAGACCTGTTTTACCTAGGTTGGGAAGTTAGTTGTGACTTGCTCGAGGGCGAGCAAAGGTTCAAGTGTGGGGTGGTGATGTTTGGCATTTTATGCCTATATTTCCTTAATATTTCCTCACGTTTGAGTACTTTATTCGCGCGTTTTATAGTTTATGAATGTGGTTTTGCACTAATTTTATGTCGTGTGTATGTAGGTTGTTACGCAGTGCAATTGGAGCTTTAAAGAGCATGATCGAGCAAGAAAAGATTGGATTTTGATTGAGGATTGGATCGGGCACACGAAGGCACGACACGAGGTAGCAAAGGAGCAAGGAAAGGAGCAATTTGGCTGGGCGCCACAGGTGGCGCGCCAGGCAAAGCGCCCAGCCTGTGGCGCGATTTCTCACGTGGTGCGGGGCAAAAGCGTCCAGTGTTCGACGGGTTCTGGTTGTCCCAGCGCGATACGAGGCGCGGGGCGCCCGTTATAGCGCCCCCGAGCGGATTTTTACTTCCTATTTCGTCTAGGCTTGGGTCTAACTTATTATTAGGTGTTTGTAAACCTTATAAATACTCTTTTACTTAGTTTTTGAGCGGAGTTCAGACTTTGGAGCAAATTGGAGAGCTCATAACATCTTGAACAAGGGTTTTTCTTCCTTCCATTAATCTATCACATCATTATTTCATTATTTCATCAAATCCTTGTGTTGTTATTATGAGTATGCGTGGCTAATTATATCGTTCTAGGGTTAGAGTATTTCATGAAAGTTGATGTTGAAGATTGATTTCCATTAATTGAATCCCATTACGGGTTACTTATTCTTTCTTGATTTCACTTGTGTAATTGTCAGGGCCCGATTATTAGGCATTATCTATGGTTTTTAGATTGAACTCGAAAGAGGGAATTTAATTACGTAATAAGAAAGAATAGGACTAGTTTGTGAACCCGGGCATCGGGGAACCAATTCGTGAGTAGGATAGACATATACTTGCTCGCCTAGTTTAACTAATTACAGAATTCGTTAATGCGTGCACGTGATTCAACCCATAGACATATAGGGATTGAAGTAACCTGCATAGACTGTGAAGAATCGAAAGGTTTTCACAGGTACATTTAATCTGTCAGTTAGTAACCCGGTATTTAAGAAGTGGAATCAATTGGAAAACTCAACTGGATTGTTCGTAACTCTGACCCTGGAATGTCTCCTCATTACTGATAACAACCAAGTTTTGCTCCATTGCTTGAAATCATTTCTACCATTTAATTACTGTTCGTCTGTTAATAAAGTCCTCACTATTGGAAAAAGATCCCTGGATAGTTTATATAAATTGTTTGCTAGAATTCAGTCTGAATAGTCCTCGTGGGAACGATACTCGATTTATCACTTTATTACTTGTCGACCACGTATACTTGTGTGTGCGTCTGGGAGCAACAAGTTTTTGGCACCGTTGCCGGGGACTAAACAATTGACTGATTTCTTTTTGAACAGTTTATTACTTTCTATTCAGGTTTAATTTTTGTTTGGAGTTTTGTGCTATTTCAGGTATTAGGTCCTGCTTGATCTTTACCTACAGGAATGGCAGCAGAACTAGCTTTAGCTGTGCGAGATATTGCTCTCCCCAGCCTGGAGGGAGTAGCCTCGAGCATAGTTAAGCCTGAAATTACCGGGCACTTTGAGATTAAGTTCGGCATGATACAACTGTTACATGTTTCGGCAAGGTTGGAAAATAATGTAATTGAAAAAGAAAAGAAAAAAAAAAGAGCAAAGTTGAAAAGAAAAGAAAAAATTGTGGAAAAGGAAAAAGAGAAAAGAACATCCATTCCTTGCTAGTGTGTGCTTAAAAGAATAATGCTACTTGTTGAGAAGGTGTGTGTGTAGAAGTGTTGATTGGTTGGCTTTGATGAGGATTGTGCTTAAATTAATTGTGATGTATTAAAGTGCTTAGGGAGGTAGTCACTATTACCCATATGTATCCTACCAGCCCCTTAGCCTACATTACAACCTTTTTAAAGTCCTAGTTAATCCCGATTGGAGTGAGCTTACATTAGTGGAGTCCTACACTACGGGCAAGCCTATGGTACATTGTGTGTGACATGTGAGACTTTCATGAGAGTGAGTGAATTCATTTGTTAATGCCCCCGTTCTATTCATGATATTTATTGTTGTGTGTGATCTTTGGGGGGGCGCTCTTTTGCTTCATATTGGTGAGGGCACATGGTTTGCATGAAATAGGTGAAGTTGATGGCTTCTTGATTGAGTAGATAGGTATGATTTTGTGGGAGCATGGTTGCAATAAGTTGAGTTTGTGCATTTGAGTTATTTTGGGGTGGTTGTTCTCATATTTTTGAGTCGGTAAATTGTTGGCATGTTTGTGGATCCATAGTAGTCATGTGTGCATTTGTTCAATGATCGGTATCAACAATAGTCATAGGCAGACCTGTTTTACCTAGGTTGGGAAGTTAGTTATGACTTGCTCGAGGGCGAGCAAAGGTTCAAGTGTGGGGTGGTGATGTTTGACATTTTATGCCTATATTTCCTTAATATTTCCTCACGTTTGAGTACTTTATTCGCGCGTTTTATAGTTTATGAATGTGGTTTTGCACTAATTTTATGTCGTGTGTATGTAGGTTGTTACGCAGTGCAATTGGAGCTTTAAAGAGCATGATCGAGCAAGAAAAGATTGGATTTTGATTGAGGATTGGATCGGGCACACGAAGGCACGACACGAGCGAGCAAAGGAGCAAGGAAAGGAGCAGTTTGGCTGGGCGCCACAGGTGGCGCGCCAGGCAAAGCGCCAGCCTGTGGCGCGATTTCTCACGTGGCGCGGGGCAAAAGCGTCCAGTGTTCGACGGGTTCTGGTTGTCCCAGCGCGTTACGAGGCGCGGGGCGCCCGTTATAGCGCCCCTGAGCGGATTTTTACTTCCTATTTCGTCTAGGCTTGGGTCTAACTTATTATTAGGTGTTTGTAAACCTTATAAATACTCTTTTACTTAGTTTTTGAGGGGAGTTCAGACTTTGGAGCAAATTGGAGAGCTCATAACATCTTGAACAAGGGTTTTTCTTCCTTCCATTAATCTATCACATCATTATTTCATTATTTCATCAAATCCTTGTGTTGTTATTATGAGTATGCGTGGCTAATTATATCGTTCTAGGGTTAGAGTATTTCATGAAAGTTGATGTTGAAGATTGATTTCCATTAATTGAATCCCATTACGGGTTACTTATTCTTTCTTGATTTCACTTGTGTAATTGTCAGGGCCCGATTATTAGGCATTATCTATGGTTTTTAGATTGAACTCGAAAGAGGGAATTTAATTACGTAATAAGAAAGAATAGGACTAGTTTGTGAACCCGGGCATCGGGGAACCAATTCGTGAGTAGGATAGACATATACTTGCTCGCCTAGTTTAACTAATTACAGAATTCGTTAATGCGTGCACGTGATTCAACCCATAGACATATAGGGATTGAAGTAGCCTGCATAGACTGTGAAGAATCGAAAGGTTTTCATAGGTACATTTAATCTGTCAGTTAGTAACCCGGGATTTAAGAAGTGGAATCAATTGGAAAACTCAACTGGATTGTTCGTAACTCTGACCCTGGACCGTCTCCTCATTACTGATAACAACCAAGTTTTACTCCATTGCTTGAAATCACTTCTACCATTTAATTACTGTTCGTCAGTTAATAAAGTCCTCACTATTGGAAAAACATCCCTGGATAGTTTATATAAATTGTTTGCTAGAATTCAGTCTGAATAGTCCTCGTGGGAACGATACTCGATTTATCACTTTATTACTTGTCGACCACGTATACTTGTGTGTGCGTTTGGGAGCAACAGTCAACCTGGTCATCATATCCTGGATTGATTCTTTCTATCCCATAGAGAACAATTCAAATTGTCTTTTCAGCATTCTTCTCTTTGAGTCCTTCACTTCAGTGGTTCCTTCATGTGCAACCTGCAAGGCATCCCAGATTTCCTTTGCAGACTTGTAAGATGATACTCTGTTAAACTCCTCAGGACCAAGACCACAAATTACCAGACGTTTGGCTTTGTGATTCTTTTCAATCATCTTATAGTCCGCCTCATTGAACTCCTCTTTCATCTTAGGTTCTTCTTTGGCAGCCGCTCCTTCACCAACTATTTTAGTGGGAATCAGGTTTCCTTCAGATACTATAAGCCATAGTTGGTAGTCTTCAGCACATATGTAATTTTCCATCCTGTTCTTCCACCAAGCATAGTACTCCTCATTGAACTATGGGGGCCTCTAAACTGACTGTCCTTCAGTGATGGTATGTGGTGCACTCATGATTCTGATCTTTGTCAAGGTGTTAGCCTAGCACGAGAAGACCTGCTCTGATACCACTTGTATAATATATGCACCTCCTAAGGATACTAGAAGGGGAGGTTGAATAATGTCCACCAATTTTTCGATTCAAGAATTTGATTCTCCTGAGTTAAGAACCCTGTTCTTGCCTTTGAAGATTTGCAACCTGACCACCACAACACACACCAATCACACACACAAGGAACACAAGGATTTCACGTGGAAAACTCCTTGCTCAAGGGAGAAAAACCACGACCCACACTCTTGGATTTTGAAACACAATCCACTAACAACACGAGCAAAGTTTCTGATTACAAGACTCTGTAACCAAGGGGCTACACTTTAGACCCTAATCACTAAACAAAGCTAAACTCTAGCTTTAAAAAGTAATTTCTCAAAAGTTTACCTAATACACTGCTTCTAGAATAAGCAAATAGGTAAAACAATGATCGCACAAATGAAGACAACTTACAAAGCACAGAACCTAGAAAAGATTATCTAGACTCAACCTACTCAGGTCCACCAGTTGTCTTCTTCAGTTATCTCACGTCTGAAAGCTGTTAGATCGCCTTTGTTTGCTCTCAACTCTCTGTTTGTGAAATAACTTATTTCGGCTGTATCAACTACTTGTATTTATATGGGTTTTACAACCCTAGTTGAGTCTCACAAGGAATCCTTGTAATTATGGTAAGACAAGATTCTTTGTAACTCTTTTCCTTACTGAAGTCCAACTCCTATTCGTACTACGAAGACACAGCCTGGGCACCGCCTCTTTTAGTCTGACTAGGATGCATATTCATTCACGCGCCACTACTCCTAGTTCCGCAGGGATTTGCAACCCTCAGATCTTTTCGACCAGTCGTGCCCTTCTATTCAAGGACTAGGTTCTTCTCCGATACCACTGAATCCTTTTCGTTTCTCATTCTTCAAAACCAATGCTCAACAGTATAGAAAAAATAGGCAGATCTATCCATTTCTCATCTCCAACGACTACTACCTTCTCCTTGCCACTTCGACTTCGTTGTCATCCTCCAACTTAGACTTCGTCGACTCTGACTTCAAATCCAACAAATCGACCAACCACGAAGCATTTTGCAATTCTACAAGTATCCTGAATCAACCATTCATATGCGTGTTGTGACTTCTGGTTCGAATTTCTCCTATTCAACAACGAAGAAGATATGGTATGCAATAAGGCTGTCCAATGGCCCGGTTTGCACCGGACCGGCGCAAGCCGGGCCAAATGAAAAAAAAATAGACGATCCGTTCCCCGACCCGGCACCCCCAAAATGCACCGACCGAACCGGAGAAAAATGGACTGGAACCGGTCCGAACCGGACCGGACCGGACCGGAAAAATAAAAAAAAATCTGGTGGGCTTTGTGCAAAAAATAGCCGTTGGGCAACGGCTCTTTGACGCACAGCCGTTGGCCCAACGGCCAAAAACGACTAGTTTTTCTCCCCCACCCCCCTAGGCGCCCCCATACCCCCCCCCCTTCCCCCTCCCAACCTATTTTTTCTATAAATACCATCATTTTTCATCAATTTATTCACAATTTCTCTAATATTCTCTCTAAATCTCTTTAAATCTCTCTTATTTCTACAAAGGCTATTTGCTAAATAATTCAAAGTTGCTCTGCAAAAAGGGTTTAAGTGCTAAATTGCATTACAAAAAAATATTTGGAGTGAAGTGGAAAATTGTTCGGTGCGGTTCCGGTCAAGTTTCAACTTTTACTTCCTAAATTGTACAATCTACATTCTAAGTTCACGATATCAAGTAAACTCGTTCTTACTTTTTATTATCTATTTTATTTTTGTGCAATATTATTGTTTGTAGCATATTTTAGTAATTTATTTGCTTGATTTACTTATAAATTATAAAAATGTCTGGACTGTAGAGATCAATTACTGGGCGTACGGGTAGTGGTCGTAGATCACGTGCTTCTAACCGAGGGGGGATGATAGACATAGTCGTGCTATAGGTAAAAGACCAATTGGTACTTCTAGCGCTCCTTCTCATCTAGATGATTTTACTCAGGAAGATGACACGCAATTTTATCATGATATAGATTTTGATCAACCACTAGATAATGATATGTTAGAGACACAATATCAAGAAAATACCGAAGGGGCTAATTTAGATAATGAAACACCCACTAGTCAATTTCAAGGTGAACTTGAAGAAACTGAATTACCACCTATGCCTCCTAGTAGAGAACCAGCGGTACGACCCGAAAGATCGGATGTGTGGAAATTTATGACTAAAAATGTTCCGGCTCAGACTGCTAAATGTAATATTTGTAAAAAAGTTTGGGATTTTAAAACGGGCAAGCATAATAATGGGACGGGAAAGTTGAGAACACACTTAGAACACCATCATAAGGATGAATGGGAAAAGAGGGCGGGTGGCACTCGTTCAGGGAACACAATGGCTCCATCGCAAGGTAGTGGAGTCCAACAGGAAATTAACCCAGTGACGGGGGGGATTATGCATTATGATAAGAAGAAAGATAGGGAACAAATGGCAAAAATGATTGCGGTAGAGTGCTTACCTTTTACATTTGCTTCTTGTCAAGGTTTTATTCGTTATATTCAAACCGTATATAATCCATCTTTTCAAGGTTTTCCAAAAACTATGGTTAGAAGTGATATTATAAAATTTAAAAATGAATATAGACAATATTTACGATATATATTTTATCACTTTGATTGTAGAGTTTGTCTTACTACTGATTTGGGTCGTGGTGTTAATGGGTATGAGTATTTAAAGTTACTTGTCATTGGATAGATCTTAACTGGGTAATGCAAAAAAGAATTTTAGCATATTGCGCTGTCGATGAACCACACACGGGAGCATTTATTAAGAGAGAAGTTTCTGATATTTGTAAGGCGTATTTTCTTAGTGACAAAATTTTAAGTATAACTCTTGATAATGCTACAAACAATGATTTTACTATTAGTAAGTTAAGACCCGCATTGCATCCCCCTTTTGAAGAATTGTTTCATGTTAGATGTACATCTCATATATATAATTTAGTTGTAAAAGATGGCATTCAGTTATTTGATCCTACTATTATGAAGGTTAGACTCACAATTAGTTATATTTTTAAATCTAAAAAATCGGATAGATGGAGGGACTTTCAGGTAGAGTGTGTGAATGAAGGTTTGCGGCCTAGAAGAGTTCCTAAGGAAGTTTCAACTAGGTGGAACACTATATATGACTCTTTGACTGTTGCTTACACTTTACGAGTGCTTATTACTAATTATTTTAATTGCAAAGTGGCTGTAGAGTATTACCTAGAAGATTCTGATTGGCAACTTGTTGAGCGTCTTCTTCTTTTTTTAGAAAAGTTTTTTATGCTACTAAAGAATTTTTCGGTCAATATTATCCTACAGTTACTACCATGTTGTATTTTATAGCTGGAATAGCATAATTACTTAATGATTATAGAGTAGTGCCTGGTTATGAAGTTGCCGTAGAAGCAATGATTGAAAAATTTTAAAAATATTTTTTCCCTATTCCACCATTTTATTGCATTGCTTCTGTATTACATCCCTGTTTTAAACGTTTTAATACGGAAATGCTTATTAGAGAAATTTATCGGACTTTGAGAATTACTGATGAAGAAACACCAAGTGTAGAAACAGCTTGTGCGCAGGTAATTGTAGATTGCCAACGGATTTATGAAAGATATAGGAGTGCAGCTGATAATGTTGTTCCAAGTGTTCCAAGTGGAGCTGGATCAAGTTCAACGCAGGCGAGTAAAAGAGCTGCAGCCGAATTGGGAAGTTTTTCCATCCTTAATCAAAGGCTTTCTAGCAGGCATTCGAGTAGCAGCGGAGGGTTCAACGAGCTTGATATTTATTTACTTCATGCTTGCAAGGAAATTGATTATTTTGGAAGCGAGCAACTACTGCCATTTTGGAAGGATCAACAAGCACAGTTTCCAGTTTTAGCAAAAATGGCGCGGGATATTCTAACTATTCAAGCATCATCAGTTGCTTCAGAAAGCGCGTTTAGCCAAGGAAGATTACAAATTGGAGATTATAGACATTCATTGAAGGAAGAAGCAATGGAGACGGCCGTATTATTCAGAGATTGGATTATATCGGAGCGAAGAAATTTTGGATTTGCAGAAGATGAACTAGCCGATGCAGAAGCAGCAACGGAAATTTTATCAGGCGATGGAAGTGTGGACAATGAAAATGATTATGAAGAAGATGACTCTTTGCCACCGGTTCCTCCAGAAGTACCAGAAGAAATTATTCAGAAAATGAGAAGTTTTTTTATTAATATGTAGTTTTTGCAATTTAGTATCTATGTACTTTGCAAAAAAAATTCAACAATTATTCAATGAAATGCGTTACGCCTTGCTATTAAGTAAATTATAATCCTTTGTTATATTCTCAATTATCCTTTGCTATTAAGTTACCTCTTTGCAATTCGATACTAAATACTAAAGTGTAAATACTAAATACTAAATACTAAATACTAAATACTAAAATACTAAATACTAAATACTAATTACTAAATACTATTATACTACTAACTTAGTATTAAGTTTGAAAATATAACAAGTGTTATGTCTTGCTATTAAGTTATCAATCATTGTTTTATATATTCTCAGTTATACTTTTACAATTTAATACTTAAATACTAAATACTAAATTCTAAATAATAAATACTACCAACTTAATACTACATATTAAGTTTGAAAAAATAACAAGTGTTATGTCTTGCTACTAAGTTACCATTGTTTATATATATTCTCAATTATATTTTTTGCAATTTAATACTTAATTATTAAATACTACATACTTAATACTTTAATACTAGATTACTGGTATTATATAAGTTATTACATAAAAAATAGATGCCTTGCTATCAATTTATATTTTATTATTATTTTTTAATTTAAAATTCAAAAACTACAAAGGCTATTAAAAACAAAAAAATAACACCAAAAAAAAAACGTTCGAACCGGGCCGGACCGGCCCAACACAACAAACTCCAAATCCGCTCCCTTTTGAAAAGTAGCCATTGGCAACGGCCATAAACGACTATTTTTCCCACCCCCACACCCATAAACGCCCCTACAACCCTCCCTACCTATTTTTCCTATAAATACTCCCATATTTCATCAAATTAATCACAATTCAATATTTTCTATTCATTTCTCTTAAAAAATTTCTAACAAAGGCTATTTTTATAAATTTTCTATCAAAATGGCTGCAAATGCAAATAATCCTAATCAAGTTCAAGGTGCTACTACAGCAGGTCCGTCGAGTGCAAGAACTAAAAGATCCGAAGTTTGGAAATTTATCACAAAAAATAATGATACCGGCAAAGCTCAATGTACTCTTTGTCAGAAAGTTTGGAATTGGAATGATGAATCAAATAATGGAGGGACGGGAAAGTTTAAGACTCACTTGAAATACCATCATGCCCCCGAATGGGCAGCTCGTGGTGGTGGCATATATCTGCAACCACGTGATAATTGAGTCGCTGAAGTTGAAGATTTATGTATTTTTCTAATTTCTAGTCTATTTTCTAGTTTTTATTTTCTAATTATGCATTTCCAACTTAATGTACTGTCGTATAATCGTATTGTTGAATAAAATGTGTGTTTTGTGTTGTTTATTTAGATTTTAGTCTACCATATTTTTTTTTATCTATTTCAAACAATAAAAAATATAACTTATAAAATAAAAAAAATTAACGAAACCGGACGGGACCAGACCGGGACCGGAACGGTCTCACCTTGCCGGTTCCGGTTCCGATCCGGCATTGGTGCAAATGCACCGTTTGATCGGACCGGGACCGGACCGGCTTCGATTTTTTTTTTTTAATTAACACCGGACCGGACCGGTGAAGGCGCACCGGAACCGGACCGGACCGGGCCAGTAGACAGCCTTAGTATGCACTTTTAAAGACATGGGGTGGGGGGAGGGGAGGTAGAGAGAAAAATAAAAAGTGAGGACGATCTAGCCTTAGTTATTTGTAAATGTACAGAGCATTTTCGCTTATTATATGAATAAGTGCGAGTAAATTGTTGTGATATTATTTTCCTGGGGATTTTTGTGGACGAGAAAAGTGTAGACAATCTAGCCTCAGTTATATACAAAATGTACAGAGTATTTTGGCTTACCATATGAATAAGTGCGGCCAAATTGTCATGATTTTTTTTTTTTTTTTGAATTTTTGTGGATGAGTGAATTGAGAACGATATTGCCTCAGTTATTTGTAAAATGTATAGATTTTGACTCACTATATGAATAAGTGTGGCTAAATTATCGTGATTACTAACAATTAGTAGCCGACATTAGTTATTTAAAAAATGAACATAATTTGTTGGCTCACTATATGAATAAGTGCGGCCTAGTTGTTTTTATTTCTATTGTAGGTAGAGAGCGAGGATATTTGAAAGTACAATTTAATTAAATGCAAAAGTGCTCAATCTCTTAAGACCAAGCTCAAATCAGGGGCGGCCTAACCAAATTTGTGGCCTAAAGCCAAAATTTTGTTTGACGCCTTATATATAACATTTAATAAATTTTATATATACTTTTATTTAAAAATTATTTTTCCAACTTTCGAGATATAAAGTCACTAGTTATTTTCTAATCAAGTTCTTCTAAAATTTCTTTTTGATTGACAATATATTCAATACATCAAATCTATTTACATTGAGATATTATTAATATTGGGAAAGACTTTATTATTTTTAAAAAAAATAATTCTATTCTCTCAACATAATAACAATGGAAAATTTTAAGAAGTTATGAACAACATATTTGATAATTGTATTAAGTTTTGGAACTATGTAAGTAGATCGATATATGCCCACAAATAATTGTATAAAATTAAATTAAAATTGAAGAATGAACTCGTTATAGACTGGAAAAATAAATGTATGTAGAGAAAAAAGAATCAAAATCTGAAAAAGAATGGTAAAAACCCCATTTTTTTTTATTTAAAAAATGATAAACCTTACCTTAATTTGCTCACTTATTCGAAAACTTTAACCAAATTCAAGAAATAAATATAAAATTCAAAATGCAATAATGACGACGACGAGACGAAGAAGAAGAAGAAGAAGAAGAAGAAGAAGAAGAAGAAGAAGAAAAGCAAGCAAGCAAGCATTAATTTCGAAAATTTTGGGGTCCTTTATATGTTGGGGCTAAAGTAAAAACTTTAGTTGCCTTATACTTTGGCCCGTTCTGGATCAAATGTGCATATTTTTGTAAGTTTGCCTAATCTGGTTACTTAGTGGAAGTGCACAAATATCCTACTATTTTTATAGATCCATTAAACGTATAACTGCTTTTGATAATAGTTTACTACGTGCAACTGTCTTCCCAAGATATGCCTAACTTCATACTTTGGAAAATAAAATTACGGTCAATTTCAGTCCTAAGGACTGAAGTTCAAGTCCGCATATCTTTTTGTCTAAACCAAAGTCGCTTTTTTAGTATGAAATTAACGAGAGAATGACAAAACTATGACACTTAATGCAATGGTTTGTCTAATTGACCCCACTAAGAGTTGTTTAGTAAGAATGACTTTCTTTAAGTTAAACGAATTTTTTTGGACTAAATTGCCCCTGAACAAATTATATAAACCAGACTTTCCCTTCATTTACTCTGCAACTTATTTCCAGAGCTTCCGTCCCTTTACTCTTCCAACTGATTAACCTAAGAACTCAAATTTTCAGAAAAAAGAAGATTCAAAGGTAAGTTTCTTCAATATTTCATTAATTTTACGTAGTTTAAAATTTAATTTTGCATAATTTCAATTTAAATTCATAGAATTTGTTTAGTTTTTGTATAATCACAGATTAGCTAAAGAGATTTGTGAATTTTGATGATAATAATTGAAAACTAATGCTAGATAACCAGCAATTAACGTCACATTGATTTTCAGTTGCTGCCAAAAAAATATTACTTAGAATCTGTATTTGTTGCAGAATTTACGAATACAAATTGCAATTATTCTTATTTAGTCACAACCGCATTGCTTTGCTAAAATTAACTTGAAATAACTTGAAGATGATGTATGTTAATGGTACTAACAGAAAACACTTTTTAAGATCTGTTGCAAGGGAATGTGTTTGTAATGCACTCGCTGCCTTGTGGGCAGCACTTGCAGTTGAACTGCAAACAATTGCTGCTAGATAAAATCTACATGTGTTGCCTAATATGCAGCACTTTTCATCGCCTGAAGTGGTGCCTTGTAAGTGTTGTCCACAGGGCTACACTACATGTATAGTAGCTCTGGTTCAAATGTAGAGTAGCTCAACATGTGTTGTCTAATAGGCAACAGTTTTGGACGCATAGCATGTGCCTTTTCAAGTGTTGCCTTGTGGGCAACACTTGAAGATTTTGGTGCAAAACAAAAATGTATAGGGATCTCTACATGTGATGCACAACAGGAAGCACTTTACTTTGTACCTACTTATTACAGTGAACCTCCAACGTCTATATATCTCGTTAGTCTATTCAACAAAGTCTAAACTCGTGTAACCATTTCAATGCGTGCAGAATTTAGGTGGCAACAAAATGCATATATATTGCTTACAATATAATATGGAGTGAAAACAAGTATCTGGATTATGAGACGAAACTAATCCTCGTCACAAATGGTGTTACCTTCCATGCACTTCAGAGGGACATCTCTAATGCTCTTAACTGTAGCCTTGATGACACCGAAGCAAAAATATGATTCGACACTAATCTGGATACAAGCAAAGGAATGATAGTGACGAATGATCAAGAACTGAACACTTGCTTGTATCTGCTAAGCAATGATCATCATTTCAGCAAGTCCCGTTTCATAGTAGAGCTCACTAGAAGAAACGACACGTCCTCAAAAAGAAGCAGTACTAGTAACACATGCCCATCACCTATGAATGAGGCAGAGCATAGCGGTGCGTTCCAACAACAGCAAGGAAATTTGATTGAACTTATTGACCAACACGAAGAACTAGTGGCACTCACTGACCCAGAAGCTGAGAATACACGGCAATTTAATATGTATTTGCTGCAAAATTTACGAATAGAAATTGCGATTACTCTTATTTAGTTGAAACTACATTACTTTGCCCTAAATAAACTTGAAATAACTTGTAGATGATCTCTGTAAATTTTCAATAACAGGAAACACTTTTTAAACTCTTATTCATGGGCATTTGTTTGCAATACACTCACTTCCTTGTGGGCAACACTTGCAGCTGTGGTGCAAACAATTACTTGTAGATCAACTTTATATGTGCTGCCTAATAAGTAGTACTTTTTATCGCATGAAATGGTGAGTTGTATGTATTGCCCTGTGGGCAGCACTTGGAGGTCTGGTTCAAAACAGCAAGTAAAGAAGCTCTACATGTGCTGCCTAATAGGCAGCAGTTTTTTTATGGTGTCTTTCAAGTATTGCCTTATCGACAACACTTGGAGGTTTGGTGCGAAACAACATGTAGAGAAATCTCTATATGTAATGCCTAACAGGCAGCACTTTAGTTATTTTGCAAAATCTTTCTATTCACTTGCTATAACTTTTGTACTAAATTTGCCTACAAGTTGCTGCTGAAGGCCATCACTTTAAGTAAAAAAGTGTAGACAAGTTTCTACAACTTGTTGCCATTCGATCTCTACCGCCTATACACAACACTAAACAAAGCAAAAATTGAATATTTTGTGTCTATCTTGTTAATTTATTCAACAAACTCTAAACTCGTGTAACTGTTTCATTTCGTGCAGAATTTAGATGGAAACAAAATGTATATATATTGCTTGCAATGGAACACGGAGCACTATTTTGAAGAGCGACGTAGCAAGTCTAAATGACGAAATGAAAAATTAGATGCCGAATATTGGAGTTTGAATCACAATATCCATTAAAGTACTCAAACAAATAAGAGAGATGATGCTTACAGGATATATAAACGACAATGATGAACCAAATATCATCGATGAATCTACTCCACCGACTTTAGCAAATTAGTGTTTATCTTGTCATATCATTATATTTTTAATATTATATTTTTTTTATATATTTTGAAGGATATTTTAAAGAACATTGTTTTCTTTTGTCTTATTGTATTTTGATTCAATATGTCTTCGTTTATTTCTCCCTTAACCCATCAATCATTGTGTTTGCCTGCAAGTGTTGGTAAATAGGCAACAGTTGCCTGCCAATTCTTACCAAATCCTCACATGCAATTGCATTGAGTAGCTGCCCAGGCACTCGGCCTATTCCCATCACCAAATTCCCCTAGCCAATTCCATTAAGTTGCTGCCTAGGTAACCCGTAGCCTCCACGCTCTTAACAAATTCTCCGAGTCAATACCTTTGAAATGCTGCCTAAACAGCACTTGACCCACACCACTCACCAAATTCTCCCAGTCTCCAATTCCATTAAAATGCTACATAGGCTGTAATAAGCTTAAAATATACAAACAAACACTAAAACACAAGCTAAGCATTCGATATATCTTAGCTTCATTTCTCCATTAATCCCCTCTACCATTTTGTTTAGATCCAAGTGTTGGCAAATAGGCAACAGCTGCCTGCAAAGCTTTACCAAAACCTCACAGTCAAATGTCTTAAGTTGATGCCTAACAGGCAGCACATAGCCTACACCCCTCATAAACCAGATCCTTTAACATGCAACACTTTGCCTCCGCCCTACCCAAATTTCTAAAGCTAATACACTTGAAATGATGTTGCATAAGAATCACTTCACCCCTTACCTCTCACCAAATTCCACGAGCCACTTGCATTGAGTTACTGCCCTCACAAAACATAACCTTATAAAATACAAACACACATTAAAAACAAGCCACGATGAATATAAGGCGCTTACAAGAAAATGTATATTCAACACTAAATACAATCAAACTCTATAAATCCCAAGACATTCACATTGCTAAAAATATAAACATTTGTTACATACAAATAATTCAGTCTATAAACTAAAACACAATCATTCACATTAAAAATTCAGTCATCCTTATTACTTTTATACAACAGAGAAAGGCTTTCCAAGTACCCCTTCACAAAGAAGAGAATTATGGTCTTGGTAATCATCACCTATCTTCTCAAGAGGAGTGTTATATATATCCACCATTTGACTTGGACCTTGCATGACTCCACAGATTAGCAGCCAAATCAAAATGATAATCTTTCAACTGCGTACATCTTATCTTGGAAATATATTTGTCATGCATTATCGAATCAACAAACTTAAACACCTAAGCACCACAATCATACCTGCACAAAATTTAACAGAAGGTTGAATGCAAAAAATAGAACAAAACAGTATAAACTGAATCAACAAATGCAATGTCACACCATAATCAAATCAATCTTAATGGGCAACAAATTCTTCTCTATAATCAACAAATGTAATGTCAACATCACAAAAAGAAAGAAAACTAAAAAGAGAATACTATTACTAAACATTAAGCGTATGTTTGAATGTTATGTCAATTATTGTCATGTGGGCAACAGTTTCAACAAAATAGGAAAATAAAAATACGATAACCAACAGAACTTATTCTTGAATATAATCTCAGTTATTGCCTTGTGGGCAACAGTTTCTACAACAAAAAGAAAACAAAATGCAACACCAATATTTTGCTAAAAATTTACATCAACTACGTAATTAATATATTTCATATAACACATTCTACAATATAACAAACATTACCAATTAACAACAAAATTTAATGATTCAAGGAAGCAAAAATTGCAACACAGACTGAAAAGCAACACTTTTTATACAAAGCACAACACATGCTCGATGTTATGATATCAATTGGGCAACAATTAGGCAACAGTTTCTGAAAGAAAAAAATGCAAGAACCAATGGAACTTATGCTTGAATCTTATGTCAACTGTTGCCCTATAGGCAATACTATCTACAATAAAAGAAAAATAAAGAGCAATGGCAATACTTTGCTAAAAATTATATTAACTACCTAACTAAAATAATTTCATATATCAAATTGAATAAACATTACGGATTAACAATAAAATTAAACATTGACGGAATTAAAAATTGGAATAACAACAAACATTAACAAAGGGAAATATCAAATTCGCAGAGAACTAAACAAAGAAAAAAGAAAGGAGAAGGAAACTAACCAAGGTGTAGAACTCTAATTCGAGAGGGAGAGAGAGAGAGAGAGAGAGAGAGAGAGAGAGAGAGAGAGAGAGCAGAAAAGAGGTATCTCACCATTAGCATTAGGGCTTATATTGATTAGGGGCAAAATAGTCTTTTCATACATTAAAAAATGAGTAGAAGGCCATTTTGCTAAAATATTTTTTAGTGGGGACACAAATACATAACCAGGGATAATGGGGTACACGTGGTGAAATTTTTTGAAAATTAACTCAACTTAAGATCAAAATTGCTGAGTTGAGCAAACTTCGGAATCCGAGTTTAATGTTCAGTGATTAAGCATAAAAAAAATGGTTGCGCCTTAAAGGCGCCTAGAAAATAACGTCCCCGGCTAAATTTAGGGAAAAAAACATATATAGCCACCAATATAAAATAATAACAATTTACCTAGCCTTAACTTAATCTAGCCACTATAATATTTTATTAAATATGTATTTTTTTCGTATTTTTGGAATGTAAATCAGGAATATATTCTTCCTATGAATGAGGAAGTGTGCGTTTTTTAAGCTGCTAACAGAATACGCTTAAATCTCCCGTTAATATAGCAGATAACCACGTTATTCCCTCTACTATATGTAACAGTAGAAACATAAAACTTCTACCAATACAATCAAATTGCAGAAACTTCATTCTGAAAAAAAAAATCCCAGAAATGGAGCGTATCAATATTATTGTTCAATACGATGGAGTATGAGATGGTGAAAATAAATTCTCCAATTTCAAGTTGTATGGTGTTTTATTACCATTGGATTGCTCATTTGTCAACTTTGTTGCTGAAATCAAAAGGCAAGTTGGGATGGTGACAACAATTGAGGCGCTGGAAATCAGTTATCAGTTAAAGGAAGGCTATCAACCATTATAAATATCCAATGATATGAGTCAACAGTTCTTCATCAATCTGGTAAAATCATGTCCTAATATCACTCGGTATCCGCTATGTATCAGATTGGAAAAGCCTCCCAACGCGACTGTTCCTTCGAATAGTCAAGCTATTGTTCCGTCAAATAATTAACATATTGTTCCACTTATTCCGTTGATTTAGACGTGAAGTTTAAGTTGATAGCCACTATTTTAGAGCGCAAATCGATGAATAATCTTGTTTGTAAAATTTTAGATAAATAGCTATTATGCTAAAATTCCTAGACTTCATACTCAAAATTCTGATATATGAACTGAAAATTCATGTTTTTCAAGAACAAATCTTGGAATTTCGTACTCCAAAAATTTTACTTTAAACACCATGATTTTGTCCTGACTATTTGAATTGAAATTCATGAACTTGTCCCGATGTTTGAACGGTTATGACTATAAATCTAAGGCTTTGTAAACAATAATCATACTTTAATATAGGGGTGCTTCTGATACAGTACGGTACGGTTATGAACACTTCAATTCGGTATTTTTGGTTTTTAAAAATATCATACCATTACTATACCAAACTTATTCAGTATGGTTCGGTATTTTTAAAAATATAATTTCGATTAGCTAAGTCGGTAATCGTAGTTTGTTCGACTTCACCTTACATATAGTAGAGATATATGTTGTAAAGAAATGATATGGAAAATACCTAAATGTTAGAACACTGGAAACTAACAATTGAACTTTGGCATGCATTGACGTAAAATATGAAAAGACCGCAAATGGTGTAGCTAAAGTGTCAAAGTACAAACAACATTGGCCAAAACCCAAAATTAAACACAATCATATCATACAAGCTTACACGAAAGTTAGGATTATATCGTCAGTTTCAATATTCTCTAAGTAACTAAACTTAGGATCTTATAAGTTCACATTCATATTAATTAAACTCACATACACACACACACACACATATATATATATATATATATATATATATATATATATACTAGAAGCAAACAGCCCCTGCTTTCATTAACAAACTGATGAGTTCGTTTATTAAGCTGGCTAATGTGACAAAATACAGTTACCTACAAAAATCTCTATATTTTACCTCATAAAAGGAGACATAATTCATCCAGCTCTTACATTCTTTTCAGAAGGAGCTCTCACATTCTATTTCTATTACTCCCTCCGTCCCAAAATGAGTGTCTGGATTTGACTGGGCACAGAATTTAAGAAAAAAATAAAGACTTTTAAACCCTATGGCGTAAAATGAAAGGTGTGTATAATGTGAGCCAGTGTCTTTAAATCATGTGGACCAAAACAAATCTTATATTTAAAGAGTTGACATAAAAGGAAAGAAACACTCATTTTACGACAAACAAAAAAGGAAAGGTAGACACTCATTTTGGGACGGATGGAGTACCTACTGAAAAATTTACAACAATATGAAATCCAACAAATTCTATTTCTATTTCCTATGGAAACTTACTAACAATATGAAATCCAACAGTGTACATGTATCACCGAGAATAATGAAAATTTGCACTAAAAAAACCAATATGGGTAACAAAACAAAAGCAGCTCTATTGTAGACAAACATCGTTCATTTATTTCTTCCGCACCTCTTTACAATCTCCGAATAATCTTTTGGTCCAGTCTCTCTTGCGTAGAATTTCCTGTCATCAGCTTGAAGCTTCCCTTTCTATCCTGGATGATTGTATGCAAGCACAACGGATTATAATGGGAAAAAGTACAACCGATTGGTGCAAAATTGTTTGTCAACTTTCACTCTTCCAGGCCCCTTTTTTTGATCATTTCCTTCAGCTATATAATCTCTTTTCTTGGTTGAAGCCATGAACAATATGGACCTACTATTCCAAGGAAGGGAATGTATAGCGAAGGAGGAGAACTACTAATAATTATCGGTAGAAAATTGGATAGTCAAATAATCACAAAATCATGAAATGAAATAGAAGACAAAAAATAAATAATGGTATTAGCAGAAGTATAAACACTTTCAAAATCGTCATATCACTATATTGAGCACAAAAGAATTATATATCATTGATATAGAAGAATGACTACACATTATGAACTCTAATTTATGCTTGTTGCATCTCTGGTCCCATTTTCGCAGAGAAATTAAAGCTTCAAAGTCTTATATATTGCAAGTCAAAAGCTTTTCAACAGTAAGAATTTTTTAGGGGGAATCTAATTTCAATTCGTTACCAACCTTTCTGAGCAGTTGGGGATCGTTCGGTTCACTGTATTATAATTTAATACAGGCACAAAACTCAGCGTTAACTTAGCGCAGCGTTCGGTTGGCTTTTGTAAAATTTTAATGCCCGCATAAAATTAGTGCAACGTTTGGTTGCGTTTTTGTATATTCCGTATTATTAATACCTGCATTATTAATGCGGGAATCTATGTATTATGTTATGCGGGGTAGAAGGTGGTATTAATAATGTGGGTATTAATAATGCAGGTATTAAAATTTAAAATGACAAAAGTAACCCTATTTATGATTATATTTTAAAATTTTATTTAAGGAGTAAATAAATATTTTAAATAATAATATTGTTTATTAATTTGTAATATATCAGTGATTTAAAAAATAATTCCTATGTTATAATATATGCATGGATAATACCCACATTACTAAACCTCGTGCTAACTAATACCCGCATTATTAATACCCACACTATTAATACACACATTACTAATAACTACATTACCAATACCCGTATTAATAGTTAATACCCACATTAAATAAGTGAGTAACCGAACGACCCCTTAGTCTCCAAAGGACCTTCATCCTGTAATCCAGTGGCTATTGTCCACACTTCTCGTCTTTTTTCTTCAAAAGAAAGTCGTTCCTTTTTAATATTTATTTTTACCATTCTTATAGTCAAATAAATCTACCAACTTCATATGCCAAAAATAAAAGAAGATCTCATAGGAACAACACATGTTATCAATGAAAGCAAAATAAATAACCTCAGCATTTTGACCTTTGATAACTATGGCAGCATACTTATTATTCCAACGAATATATGGTTCTTAAATCAGCATTCGCTTCTCAAGTGTTTCTTGCTCTTTTTGATTGAGAGCAAGTTCGGCAGCTTAACACCTATTAATACATAATACTTCAAATCATTCAGTTGGTCTTGTAATAATCTCCAATACAAGGCTAACTTTTAATCCCTTCTTACTCGTAAAAAAATTGTTAGGAAAACTGGAAGTAAGAAAGCACTATCTTGATTAGGAACATGTGCACATCATTTATAGAAAGGGGAATTGATTAGTGCGAAATAAAAAATAAAAAAATTTCTGTCTAAGTCCTATATCAAGAATTCTTGAGACAGCCACAATAGAATAGGTACCCATAGCAGTTTCTAATGTTAAAACCCTCTGCTGTTCTCTCCTGCTCTAAATATCATCTTCTGCATAGGAGATATAGTAAAGTTTGAGCAACATTTTGTGGACCTTACGTTAAACATCAACAAAATGTATGGAGAAAAAAATTGATTTTATCAGCTTATGGACATCATTTTATACTACAAACCAGAATAATATTTTAGTACAATCCATATCAAAGTAGCATGGAAAATGAATATATATAGTACATCAAAAGTGTCCACTTTCACGTGGTGCCAAAGGAAAGAACTTCAAACATAAGTGTATGTTTATCTTAAAGAAAATTCTGCAAATAAGTCAAATCAGATAATCGTTGTTTACCACTTACATAATATAATTTGTATAAGAACTAAGAAGATCAATTGTCGGCACTTACATCTTCAGCTTCACATAAATTTCTTCTTTCATGTGAAAAAAGAGGCATAGGATCCTCCCAAGTTTCAAATAAAGAAAAGGGGACAAAAAATTAATTAACTTAAGTGATGGCCGAATTGTAATAGTTAAAACTTATGGGTATGAAAAATATTTCTGAAATTTACAAAAAAACCCCACAATTCAAAAAATTTCAAACATTTCATTTTCCCTCCCTCCCACCTACTTTTACTTTATCACCTATTCAAATCATTTTACACTTTTATTTTTCTCTCTTTCTTCTTTCTCCCTTTTTTTTCTTCTTCCTTCTCCTTCTTTCTTCTAGCTTTCTTTTCAAATTTTATTTCTTTACCATTCTTGTTATTTTTCTTTCTTCATTTTCGTCTCTATTTTCTTCTCTTCTTAGTATTCATTTAATTTTTTTCGTTCTTCTCCTTTTTCTTCTTCTTTGTCCCCGTTTCATTCTTTTTCATATTTTTTTTAATTCTAGTAATTTTACACATATTTTCGAATGTGTAAACATATTTTTTATATGTTTATATAATTTTGAAAATATTTTCACGGCTGGAAAAGATGTGTACACATCAGTTGAGATGTGTACACATATATTATATGTGTACACATTTTGACTGATGTGTACACATATTATTATATGTGTTTAATATGTGTACACATATAATAAATATGTGTACACATATAATATATGTGCACACATATATTATATGTGTACACATCTCGACTAATGTGTACACATCCTTTTATTAGAGTGGTGGATGATGGTGGGGTGGTGGTGGAGGGTGGTAGAAGGTGGTGGTTGGTGGTGGAGGGTCGTAGAAGATAGTGGTGGGTGGTAGGAGATGGTGGTGAGTGGTGGAAGGTGGTAGAAGGTGGTGGTGTGTGGTAGAAGGTGGCGGTGGAGAGTGGTGGAGGGTGGCGGTGGAGTGGTGGATGGGCAGAAGGGTGGGGGTGATGGGGGTGGGGGTCCAACTGGAGGCTGGGGGGCTGGGGAGGGGAGATGAGAAGGTGGGGGGCTTTGTGCAAATAAAAAAACTTGGGGGCTTTTAAAATATTAGTCATTAGTATTAATTTTAAAAGTGTCCCCCTCACCCAATTCTTAAAGACTTTGTCTCCTTTTCTTATTTAAGAGACTAGAAAGTCTCTCTCACCCACAAAATCCTTCTTTCATACCCATACTATCCTGATCCGTAAATTCGTCTTTCATACTCATGCACTTTACAAAATTGATCAATATAATCTTTCACCGTAAAGACAGTTTTGAATTGATCGCCATGGCATCCATCGTCCAGAAAGAAATTGCCAAAGTTGAGAAATAGAAGTAAAAATTCGTGGTAAAGAAGTTGCGAAATAGGAGTAGAAGTAAAAATGGAAGTGAAATCCAATTGTTTGTCCCACATAAATGACATTGGTAATGTCACCAAAAAAGATGAGAGATACGTTGCAAACGAAGTTACTGACAAGTTAATGTTTGGGACACGTGGTATAGAGTGTAGTATACACCTGCAAAGGTCATGGATACAAACAAAATTATATAAAAGAAAGAGGGTATAAAAGGTTATCTAATTCAGAAGGTATTCTAAGTGCAGCAGAAAGTGCACATTTTGCAGCATGTGTTCGTCCTCAAGTCCCGCTTATATATTATAGAGATATGGATCTTATACATAGTTAAGTACTTCAGTTCGTTATTCAATATTTCGGTATTTTTTTTATAAATACCGAATATCGTACCAAATATTGTAATTTTTTTAAAAATATATATATCAAATATCGATACTCAAATTTAAAAAATCGATCCAATACAGCAATTTGGTATTTACCATAATGTGGCCACCTCTACCTCAAGCGACACCCAAAAGGTTGTTATTGGACAATTTATGTGTTTTAGACCAAACACTAAAGAAAAGATTTCGTCAAAACACATCGACAACCCCTTAAATTTGTCTAGACATTTCGTTTTGACACTCCAACTTAAGTATGTTCCAGTTGAATACTTCATTCACACTTTAAATGTGGCATTTAGACACAACTTGATGATATAATATCGTGTATGTATTGCCTATTTTTTCAAAGTGTGAGAGAATATTTTCTTATAATTTATTTTTTCTCTTCCTTCCACCGGTCCACCACCATCAACAATGAAATGGCTAGAGAAAAAATTGACAATGGAGGCAAATCCTACTAGCAGTGGAGTTGCAACAAAAATCAAAAGGCAAGTCCCTCTATCCATGCCTTTCCAGTAGGAATTTCACTAAGAAAATAAATTTTCAACATTTCTCTCTAACACATAAAGGCTGAAACATATTTAAAAATCATAAAATTGGTGATATGTTTCCCGTTTCAAAGAAGAATAATACAAATTTCTAACATTCTTCAAAGTGAACTGGGTGGAGTTTGGTTCAATGGGCTCTTTGAGTACAGTGATATCCTAGAAAACTCATAAGCAGAGCAACCATCCAACACTAACAAGCTTCACGAGCTTCATCTCGTTTGATGAGCTCAGATCTTAGATACATATGTGCAAACCTAGCTTAAAACTTTTTTAAATATATAGAATAAAGGTCAGAACCAATTGCTACTGCTTCCAAGCTGATTCCACTAGGAATTGAAGGAAAATATGTAGAGGGGAAGCAATTCCTGGATCAGAATTTACATGTAATATAAACAACCAAAAACATATAAATTTTAATTAAACATAAAATCAATACGTATCGCTTGAAGCGTGACAGCAACTGCAAGAACGAGCATCAATCACCAGCAAAATCATCCACGAGATCGTCCTCCATTTCCATGATCTTCTGTTGTATTCCCGAAAAATTACCGGTCTAATAATATTTGGGTGGAACAAATATTACAGAGACACTCTTGAGTAAAAACTCAACACCACTCTATGGAGAAAAAATCCATGTATTTATAGCCTAGCAATAGATTTAGAAACATATTTCAAAACTAGTCAGGTTTCTTTTCCACCAAGAAAAGTTCTCCAGTCCTAATTTAGTTCAGGCACAACAGGGACTATAAAATCAATTAACGAGGCTTCCAATTATGGAATTAGTTCTACATCTCTAGAATTAACCTTACAATAATAAATAATAAATTATTTCAACTAGAAAATCGCAATTGCACTCCTCAGTTGAATTTCGAATTCTTCTATCAAAACCTTATTTAACTCCCCACGTTAAGATTACAGACATCAATCAATAAACTTAAAATACTAACAATTTAATTTATTGACTAATAAATATCCTTTAGACTTCCGTTTAACTTATTTCATGAGTCGGATACAAAATCCACCGGCCGGGTTTACACCTGAAAACTTATAAGCTATCATAAAGGAATTCTATCAACTAGCTATCACTTTGCAAATGCATATTATTATTATTATCCAGCTTATCAGAAATTATTTGACCCAAACATCCTGGACCTCACCTATTGATAAATCAAGATAATGAATAATACACACTACTAAGAATAGCTATATCAAGATTAAGAGTATAAGTACATTTGATGAGCTAGAGAATTTATTTTATATAGTCACTATAAAAATATTTATCTCTATTTGGTCCGTTCAATGTATACAAAGCGCACTGGCACAAGAAGTTGGAACTATACCGTTACCATAATCAAGATAAATTATATATAATCTTGCATTACAATCACCACCAAGTGATGTGGTGTAGTGGATGGGACTACTCCTCCCTTAACCAGAGGTCTCGGGTTCGAGCCCTGGGTATGGAAAAATCACTGGTAGGGAGCACTTCCCCCCGAATGGGGCCCTACGCGGCGCGAATCCGGATTAGTCGGGGCTCCAATGAGGGTACCGGACACCGGGTAGGAAACCAAAAAAAAAAAATGATGGCTTTGTCCAATTTCGATCTTAGATTGTGAAGCTTACTTTAATATTTATAAGAACCGATAATTTAATCTTCCGTGTATAAAAAAATATGGCACAATTAATCTATATAAATAATACTAATTCATTATATAAATAATAGGATACATATGGCACAATTAATCTATATAAATAATACTAATTCATTATATATAATCAATGAATATCAATTGTTCAACAAAGAATAATCTAACTAAAACCAAATAGTTATTAGTATATCCCAATAGAAATTTCACCTATCAGCTCTTCAATAGCTTCCAAACCCCCTCCCCTCGAACCTTATAATGATTCTATAGAAGGTTCAAATATTTATATTTTTATCCCTTTTGATTTTGTTTCTGTTTTTTTTTTTTTTTTTTTTTTTGGGTACAATCTGAAAGTTCAATTTGCTTGGCATGCCCATTTATTTTCTTCTCTATTAGCCTCGCTGAAAATCGTGGATGTTCTTTGGTCGGAGATGGTGGTTGGTTATTTTTCCTAATTTGACTTCTTTTACTTTGTTGATGTGTGGTTGGTTATTTTTCCTAATTTGACTTCTTTTACTTTGTTGATGTGTAGTTTTTAACTCCCTGTCCCAATTTAAGTGTTTTACTTTGCTTTTAGGTCTGTCCCAAAAAGAGTCCATCTTTTCATATTTAGTAAATTGACAATTCAAACATCATACATGACAAGTTTACAACCACAAATTCAAATGACATTTTAGTACATTACATACATCTTTCACATGCTTGAAAAGTCTCCGCATATTTCTTAAACTCCATGTACAGTCAAACTAAGACACTTAAATTATGACGGAGAAAGTGATTGGTTTCTCTTTCCACGTCATAGCAAGCGACGTTCACGCACATATGTTTGTTTAAATGTTCAAGTGATACAGTAAAAGTCAAGTTAAAATGTTCAATTGGAACAACCTTAAGTTAGATAGTCAAAGTGAAAAGTCTGGACAAATTTAAGGAACCGTCTATGTGTTTTGTCAAAGATTTAGAAGCAACATCATGTTGGCTTTGGTAAATATATTTTTCCTAAATATTCAGATATCAAGAGATAGAACCTGGTAAATGGTAGTAGAATTGCATTCTTTTCTTTATTGCCTTTATTCTATTTAATCATTCGTAATCTGGAGTTTATTGTGCATTGATTCGACTAATTCAAATTTGTGAGGAATATACTAATCATGGAGCAAATCATTTCTTACCAAAAAATACTCTAATCACAAAGTGACAAACTCAAACTAAGACCTTAGTTAAACATCATTTCACCACACCCTTTGACGGTTTTTTCATATTCAATTTCTTTTTAAATAACTAAAGAAGTATGAGAATGTAGGGTACTAATGTCATTTTAGGACTCTAAGGATAATGAAATCATAAGAAATATTCACACACATACTATATCTGTACTTCCCACCAATATTGTAACAAACAAACAGTGGCATTCACCATGGAAATATCAACAATGTCACAAGCAATGCAACTCCATGCCCGGGTACTCAAGTCAGGACCCGAAGACCAAACCCATGCCCAACAAAACCTCAGCAAACTTTTCACTTTCTCAGCACTTTCTCCATCAGGCAACCTCACTTACGCCCGCCATATATTAACCACTCTTCAAACACCAAATTCATATTACTACAATACCATGATACGTGCTTACTCGGATTCACCCGACCCGACCCGGTCACTCACCCTGTTCCTATCCATGCATACACGTGAAAACCCCGTTGTACCCGGACCCGATAAGTTTACGTACCCGTTTGTACTTAAGGCTTGTTCTAAGTTACGGGCTGTTCAGCTTGGGAAACAGTTACATGGGTTGGTTTTGAAGTCGGGTTTGATGTTGGATAGGTATGTTAATAATGCTCTTATTCATATGTATTCGGGTTGTGGCGATGCGGGTCATGCGCTGAAAGTGTTCGATGAAATGTCTGAGAGAGATGTTGTTTCGTGGACTTCGGTTATTGATGGACTTGTTGATAATGATCGACCTGTTGAAGCTATTGGGTTGTTTGAGTTGATGTTGGAGAATGGTGTTGATCCCAATGAAGCGACTCTTGTTTCTGTGCTGAGAGGTTGTGCGGATACTGGAGCGTTGAGCGTTGGGCGAAAGGTTCATGACTTTGTTAAAGAACGGAATCTTGGTACGAGGGCAAATGTTGGTACTGCACTTATTGACATGTATGGGAAATGTGGTTGTATTGAGAGTGCGAAGAAAGTGTTTGACGAGATGATGGATAAGGATGTTTACGCGTGGACAGCGATGATATCTGGTCTTGCGAGTCATGGGCTATCGGATGAGGCTATGGAACATTTTGAGAAGATGAAGAGTTGTGATGTGAAGCCGGATGAAAGAACGATGACTGCAGTTTTATCTTCTTGTAGGAATGCTGGTTGGATTGGTAGAGGATTGTATCATCTAAGGAGTATGAAGAAGTATAAGTTAAGACCGACAATTCAGCATTATGGATGCATAGTAGACATGTTTGTGCGTGCTAGCCAGTTAGAAGAGGCAGAGCAGTTTATTAGGAAAATGCCAATTGATCCGGATGTTGTGCTATGGAGAACGTTGTTATGGGGTTGTAAAATTCATGGAGATGTTGAAAGGAGTGAACGGTTAGTGAAGGATGTTGAACTTTTGAAAATGGACTCTCGTGATTGTGGGAGTTACATACTTCTTGGGGATGTGTATGCAGCCACGGGAAATTGGAAGGAGAAGGCGAAGATGAGAGAGTTGATGAATCAAAGAGGGTTAGTGAAGACACCAGGGTCTAGTAGGATTGAGATTGATGGGTTAGTCCATGAATTTACTGCTGGAGACTCCAGACATGTTGAAGCAGAAAGCATTTATGCTAAGTTAAATGAAATAGAGCAGAATGTTAGAAGGGAAGGTTATGATCCCAAAGTTTCAGATGTATTACTCGAAATAGATGATGACGAGAAAGCATCTCAGCTTCTCCACCACAGTGAGAAACTTGCTGTCTCATTTGGACTTACCAAAACGAATCCAGGCACTGTCATTAGGATAGTGAAAAACCTAAGGTCTTGCGAGGACTGTCATTCTTTCATGAAACTAATATCAAAGTTATACCAAAGAGAGATCATCATCAGGGACCGTATCCGTTACCATCACTTCAGGGGTGGTGAATGTTCTTGTGGAGATAGATGGTGATTGTACTGGAAATGTACCAACAGTTTGATTTTCGCAAACTTGAAGAACACAGATGTTGATTTACCTGCTGCTTCAGCTCCAGAACTTTCTGCACTGCTGCATGTCGACATTTTGGCATCTATGACCTCAGTTTTGATCTCTCAACCTTTTCATCCATGCGACCAATGTAAATGAATATAGTTAGTACAGAGCAGGCAAGATAGCTACAAGAAAAACAGAGGCTCAGGAAAAATCAAATCACTATGTTTAAGGTTCTGGAACGAACAATCATTTCTACTTTCTTAAGTTCTATGAAGATGTTTATGGTATTCTTTTTGTCTCCCTATTTAACTCTGCAGTGTTGTTACATGAAACTTAGCGCTGTTAAGGTCAAGTTCACAGTATCACAGGTGCTTGTTAATGAGGATCCAGTTTCTAAACTTGAGAAACATAGATATATAGAGGCCGGTGCTTGTAAATAAGGATCCAGCTTCTAGACTTGAGAAGCAAAGATGTGTTGAGGAATATTCAGATGCTATTTGGGGGCTAGCACAAGCGTCAAGTTTTTGGGTTTTATCCCACGTTGCTAATACATCAGATGAATATCCATATGCTTGCAAAGATGATGCTACTTATATTACTCGTCTCTGGAGACGAGATTGTGAAAGAATGTCCTTGAAGATGATAAAACTTGAAGTTTCGATTTCCATTTATCAGCAATGTTACATGCATTCTCATCTGACTTTTGTGGATGTCATATTACGTTCTCTCAGTTACACACTCTGTTCATTTACTTTTCAGTTTTCTTTATCTTGCATTGATGTTATAATGGCTATTGACCATCATCATGGATGCAGAGATAATCCTTTCCGAGAGGGTCCATTACTCCATCTGGAACATCAAGACTGATGCTCCCTGCATCGAGATGAAATGGTCACACCCACAGACGGTCAACTCTGAGGCAGTCCTGCTTCTTGGACCTATTAATTCAGCATGAATTTGAAATTAAGTTTATTAATAATCCTTAAATTTGTCGAAGAGTTGGAGTAACAATCTTAAGAACCAAAGTTCTAATTCCAGCATAAACGATACTAGGTGAATGCTTCTCCTATGTCTAAGTCTTGGCGGACAAAGTAATCCAATGCATGTGGCAGTAAGAGGTAGCATTTATCCAAGGGACTAGTAGATGTGCGCGTAAGATAACCCAAACACACTGAGAAAGTAGACTGCATTAGCATATTCCAAAACTGATCTTAGTGGGGAGATTGAGTAGGCGTCTCAACTTATACATTTAGATCAGAAGCAGCTCTGCAATTTTCCGAGCCTTCTAATGAGTTAAGAGTTCACAGCAATAAGCTGCAGAGTGACATGTATCCATCCAGGTTTTCTTTTAAATGGAAGTTCAGTGAAAACGAGCTAGAGCTCATTTGTCTCAGCTGCATCATTATTTGCTTAATTCTTAAAAGTCCATTATATAACAACAGTGAGCGGGGAGGACGAGTTGGATAAGAAAGAAGAGTAAGTGTCTGTGGACAATGTTAGCAAGTACTAATAGCAGCCATTATATTTGCGAGTAACACATTGTTAACACCAGTAGGGTAAAATTTGAGGGGTGAAGTGAACAAATAGCCTATTTGGACAAATCCGGTTAAGGCATGGCCACCTTTTCAAAAATATTTAACTTCTGTCGCTTCATCAACTTCCGGGTACTGAAACTTCGCTTAAGCCTAACTTCTAACATTTGTTTGAAGTTGCCTCAACTTCCGACCAATTTCATACCACATGTCTGAACCAAAGTGAGCCAACTTCAGTCCCGTGGTTTAAAATTTTCCTCAACTTTAGACCCGAAGGACTCAAGTTAGTCGTTGTGACTGCTAAGTTTTTACAAAGTGGCTGCACCCTTAAATGGCATTGGGCATTGTACATATAATGTTGAACACAAATGGTTGCTACCAATTTGAATTTTATTATGGAAATTTTATAGTGTATAGACATTTATTAGTGTTATTTAAATAAAATAGACATATTTATTGAAATTTATGGTTTATAGATCTTTACCTCTTGGTATTCCACTTTTATTGCCATTTTTATAAAAGACTTTAACTAAATCTAATCCACGTTTCTAGGCAACATTTTTGATAAACATGCCTCTATTATAGGGAGATAGAGAGGCAGTTACCTTATTTATTAAATAAAGTATCTCTTAATTATTTTATTAATGGTATAAAATAAAGATCCTTAATTGTAGCAATCACAACCATAAAACATAATCAACACTCTTAATCCTTTTCACCGTGCCCTTCTTTCGATTTCATTGTCAAATAAGTCTTTCATTTTCGGTTTCTCCTCCACCTCCAACCATCAACCTTCAATCTCCCACCCCCCCCCCCCCCCCCCACCGTTCATGTCTAGTTCATCGGTGGATCTTGCTCATTTAAAGTAGAAATGGTCCTCTAATGTACTGCAAATAAAAAGCAAATTTTTGAAGGAGTTTTTCCAAATATTCACTCACTTGTCAAGTTATTAGTCTATTGACTCGTGAAATAAATTATAGATCATGCATATTCTCGGTATAGGTGAGCATTAAATTTTCGTATTTCAAATGCGAATCAGAGTTGAAGAGAAAGTACAATGACGATGGACTGTTGTATAAACTATGCATATTCTATGTATAACATAGATGTATTTGACTAATTGTTCGAAATAGTATCTTTGCATATCCAATGAATAATTGTATTTTTGGTGTTAATATAATTTATATTAAATTTATATTTGTATAATTTTTAGATATACTTAATGTATATATTCAGATGCATTTTTAACAGTACTTATATGTTGTATATTTTGAGGTTTAAATTTTCTAAGCATGGAGATGGCAATATATATGAGATATGTACGCTTGATGTTTCTTTGGTGTATATGTAATATATTTTTACTGGTATCAATAAAATGTATTCATGAGGTCATAAATACGCAGAATATATCACACTCATATCAATAGAATATGCAGAATATGTAGAATATGCAAAATATATTTTCAGTTGTATTAATAAAATATCTTAAGTATAATATTACCAATATATTATCTATTGAAATAATATCTCATAAATATGCAGAATATATTGCACTTTGTATCAACAAAATATTTTATGTATAATAATATCAATATATTATATATTTAAATAAATATCATAAATATGTAGAATATATCACACTCATATCAATAGAATATTTTATACATAATATTATATATTTGGAGATGTTAAGTGTATATAATTTTTACCAACTACTATTTCATACTGTGTAAATATAATAATAATTTAAATACATATTTGATGTTTATCTATTTAATAATTACAAATAATTTTGGTGAAACTAAATATATATAAGCGTCAAAAATTAAAAAGAATAGAAAAATCGAGCAAAGAAGATGATTGTTTGGATGGAATAGGGCTCCATAATTTTCTCCTTATTGGGTGGTAGTTGAGCTCCTTAATTTTCTCCTTTTCTTAACTACTTTTTAGAAATAGAATCAACTTAGACATATTTATATTGGGTAAATTTTGGCTAGCATATGTGGAGATGTTCAATGGCTATTTGAATGTAGGGCCACGGTATATATTTGGTTGGATATGAAATTTTCCCCTTTAATGATAAATCTCATTATATCTCCATATGTAGAATATGCAAAATATATTTTCAGTTGTATTAATAAAATATCTTAAGTATAATATTACCAATATATTATCTATTGAAATAATATCTCATAAATATGCAGAATATATTGCACTTGTATCAACAAAATATTTTATCTATAATAATATCAATATATTATATATTTAAATAAATATCATAAATATGTAGAATATATCACACTCATATCAATAGAATATTTTATACATAATATTATATATTTGGAGATGTTAAGTGTATATAATTTTTACCAACTACTATTGCATACTGTGTAAATATAATAACAATTTAAATGCATATTTGATGCTTATCTATTTAATAATTACAAATAATTTTGGTGAAATTAAATATATATATATATAAGCGTCAAAAATTAAAAAGAATAGAAAAATCGAGCAAAGAAGATGATTGTTTGGATGGAATAGGGCTCCATAATTTTCTCCTTATTGGGTGGGAGTTGAGCTCCTTAATTTTCTCTTTTTCTTAACTACTTTTTAGAAATAGAATCAACTTAGACATATTTATATTGGGTAAATTTTGGCTAGCATATGTGGAGATGTTCAATGACTATTTGAATGTAGGGCCACGATATATATTTGGTTAGATATGAAATTTTTCTTTTTATTATTGCAAACTAGGAAGCAACTTTGATCTTACAAATATTTTACAATATTTCGCTCACACTCTAGCACCTCTCTTTCTTTTCTCTCTTTAACTCACACTTTTGCTCTCACTCTTTCTCTCTTATTTTGCTTTGCTTGCTTTTCTTACTTGGTTACAACTCAAATGATCCACCTCTATTTATAAGTGGTGATAGAAGGATCTAGTGAAGGGCTCTCTAGTATCCTTCTCTAGAATACTCCTAACCACACAATTCTAGACATCTACTTTCTAGAATGTTTCTTGATAATTCTAATTCTAGACTAGTACTATGAATTCTCTAGAATTGTTCTAGATTTTTTTTCTCCTTTACATTATCTTGACTACTCTAGAATATTCTAAGAGGTTCACAAATAAAGTTAGCGATGATATTATTATATTTTAACACTCCCCCTCAGCACCAACTTTATTTGGTCTTGCAATCATCCCAACTGCTTCTCGGAATCTTGTAAACCTTATATTATCCAGGCTCTTTGTGAATATATCGGCTACTTGTTCGTCCGTCCGAATTGGTTCCATTTTAATTTCGCCCAAAAGCACTTTTTCCCGAAGAAAGTGGTAGTGTACTTCCACCTGCTTTGTCCTGGCATTAAACACTGGATTTTCAGCCAATCATATGGCCGACAAGTTGTCACAATATAGTGCCACATTATCTTCTGATGGTTGATGCAAATCTCTCATGAGTTGCAGTAGCCATGTGCTCTCTTCTGCTGCCAATGCTCCTGATATTCCGCTTCTGTCGTTGAAAGTGAAGCAGTTGGTTGTCTTTTACTACACCATGATACTGCAGCTGACCCAGGATTGAAGTTGTATCCTGTAGTTGATCTTCGAGTATCATAGCAACCAGCATAATCCGCATCACAGTATCCAATTATTTGGCATGGAACACCTTTCTTGTAGAGAAGTCCATACTCAATAGTTCCTTTCACGTACCTCAATTCTTTTGATTGCTTCCAAGTGAGGCTTCTTTGGCTTCTGCATAAGTCTGCTGACTACTCCAACCGCGAAGGCAATATCCGGTCTGGTCAGCATTAGGTAGATAAGACTACCAACTAGTTGACGGTACATTGTCCCATCCTCCAAGTTTTTGCCTTCATAAGAGCATAGCTTTAAGTTAGGTACCATTGGTGTAGAAGAGCGCTTGCAACTTAACATCCCATATTTTTGGAGTAGATCTCTCGCATATTTTTGTTACCCAAGGAATAGTCCATCTTTTAACTTCTCGACCTCAACACCAAGGAAGTTCTTTAGTTCACCCAGCTCTTTCATTTGAAACCGTACCTTCAGATTTTCTTTACTTCGATGAATCTCATCAAAGTCATCCCCAGTGATGATTAAATCATCCATATAGACTAGTATGATGGCTAGTCTTGCTCCTCGGGCCTTTACAAATAAGCTCAAATCTGCAAGAGCCACTTGATAGCCACTTTGAATTAGGAACTCGACAATTTTTTCATACCATGCTCGAGGGGCTTGCTTCAAGCCGTATAGAGCTTTCTTCAATTTGCACATATAATTAGGGTTGTCTTTATTCTCGAATCCTTGTGGTTGATCCATGTATATCTCCCGATACAACTCTCCGTGAAGGAAGGCATTCTTCACATCCATCTACTATAGTGTCCATGACTTGTTAGGCGCTAAAGCTAGTAACACATGAACTGTAGTAATCTTTGCCAATGGGCTGAATGTCTCGTCATAGTCTAGCCCATACTCCTAAGAGAATACTCGAGCTACCAGTGGATCCGTCAGGGCTTGTTTTTAAATTATAAATCCATTTACATTATATGGGTTTTATATCCCTTGGTTTGGCCACTAATTCCCAAGTCCGATTTTGCTTCAAGGTTAGAATCTCCTCTTCTATTGCCTTTCTCCATTCACTGCTCTTTGAAGCTTCTTCAAATGTGGTGGGCTCCTTGATCTTGTCAACCTCGATTAGTGCTGCATTTTTATACTTAGGGTTTGAGAAGTTCTTTCGGGTAGACCTTCTTAGTTGAGGTTGATGTACTTTTCCAGCTTCTTCTTGGAACTCCTCGGGGGTTTCATAAACTCCAGTTTGCCATGGACTCCTATGTTCTTCTCTTGAGGATATCTCTTCTGTTGTTGGCTCATGTTCTTCACGCTCCCCTTGTTCAGATTCTTTCTTGCTTCCTTGTCCGTCCTCTTCGAGCTTATGTTGTAGCTTTTGTTCCAACTCTCTTGAATCTGGCAGCGTGGCTTCTTGGGACCACCATGATGATGCCTCGTCAAAAACCACATTTCTTGAAATATATGTTCGATTGGTGGTTGGGCCACAACATCTCCATCCTTTTCTTTGTTCGTCGTATCCGACAAAGATACATTGAACTGCTTTCTTATCAAACTTGTAGCGGAGATGATCTGGCACGAACACATAGCATACACATCCGAATACTCGAAAGTGACTTACAGTAGGTATCATCTTCCCGAGCTTCTCGAATATCAAGGTAAATCCAAGTCGCGCCTGTGGTAGCCTGTTAGTGATGTGAGCAACAATCTTCATAAATTCTGCCCAGAACCTTGCTGGTACATTCATGCTTTGCAGCATACTCCTACATATCTCTCTGAGATCTCTGTTTTTCCTCTCTGCTACTCTATTTTGTTGCGGGGTGTTTGGACATGTCAATTGTCGCCTTATCATCTGCTCTCTAAGGTAGCTACTGAACTCTCGTGATGCGTATTCTCCCTCATTATTGGTGTGGAGACACTTGATTTTCCTACCCATATTATTCTCCACCGTGTGTTGGAATTCTTTAAACTTCTCAAATACTTCAGACTTCTCCTTTAAGAAGTAAATCCACACATACCTTGAGAAGTCGTCGATGGATGTCACCATGTATCGGTAACCACTGATGGAAGGTTGTTTGACTGGTCCAAACACGTCTGAGTGCACCAGCTCCTATGGCTCTTTAGCTTGATACTTTGATTCTTGATAGGAAAGTTGATGTGCTTTCCTTACTGACATCCATCACAAATAGTGTCTCCTCTAATCTCAAGTTGGGGAAGCCCTTTCAACTTTGACTGTTGCATCATGACTTTTAACTTGCTGTAACTCACATGCCCAAGGCGTGCATGCCATGATCAGCTGTCTCATTACTTTGAGTCTTCTCCACATAAGCTGTCTCTGCTGACATGACATAGATTGATTCTAATCTTCTTCCCTCCAGGATTGGCGAGCTTGTAACTTTCAAGTCTCGATACACTTTTACGTCATTCGGTCCAAATACGACATAGTTGCATGAAGCTGCTAGTTGCGATACAGACAACAAGTTCTTCTCCATACCTGGCACATGGTAGGCATTCTGAAGTTGCATTTGTCTCAAGCTGTGACGAGGCACGAACACTGTCTTGCCAATGTGAGATATTGGCATTCTTGAGTTATTCACAGTCACCACTACTCGACCACCCTTGTATTCACTCATATTGATCAGTTTCTTTTCATCACCAGTCATATGATTGGAGCATACCGAATCAACGATCCAATCATGGTCATAATCTACTAATTTTTCACTTACAGTTGCAAGCGCTAGTTCTCGTTCTGACTCAGGATGATGCGAGGTGATGAGCTCTTCCTGAACATTGCTTTCATCAACTGCATATGAAGTTTCGAAATCCCAATCTTCTTCCTCGTCTTGCTTATTTGAGTAGAAGTGGCTACGTTACCTTCAGCTTTCTTGTACCAGTAGTCTCTGGCGTAGTGTCTCTTCTTCCCGTAATTGTACGTGTCTCTCTGCTGATTGTTGGGTCCTTGGTTTGCCTGCCTGTTAGGTCGATTACTTCCTTAACGCAAATTACGTTGATCTTCCCCTGGTTGCGAGCTTCTCGCTTCACCTCTTCTTTGGTAGCCTTGCTTGTTGCTTGATCTACTACTTCTTCTACCTTGAGAGTTGTAGCTTTGTCCTTTATTAAAGAGTGCCTTTTCTTCATCTTTTGTAGAAAGGCTTGAAAGTTGTTTCTCGAAGTCTTCTTCATTTTCCAACAGATTTTCCAACTCTGATAAAGTTGGTTCAGTGGCCCACCCACGTGTCGCAGTGACTATGCCTTTATACTCCGGCCTCAAACCATGAATGATAATTCTCTTCATCCTTGTCTCTGTGATAGAATTCTCTGGATCCAATTTTGATATTTCATCACACAGAGACTTAACCTTTGAGAAATACTGACTATTATTATATTCTGTTGCGAGATCGACAAAAGCTCATTTTCAAGCCTTTGTAATCTCGCATCATTTTTCTTGGTAAATATTGTTGCCAATGTGTCCCAAGCTTCTTTGGCCGTCTTGACATTCTTGATCCTCTGCAAGAACTCATCCTCAGTTGTTATCGTGAGAGCATACATGGCCTTTCCTGCTTTGACCTTCCACTTTTTTTCTGCTTCAGCATTTGTTGGTGATGTAGTTTCAGAGCCACCAACAATATCCCATAGATCTTGATCGAGAAAATAGTATTGCATCCTTATGCTCCACGATCCATAATTGCTTGCGTTGAGCTTCTCAACGCTACTGAGAGTGCTTGCAAAATCCGCCATGGATTGGTGCCTCTTGACTTGTAGCCTCGAGTAGTAGCTTGTTGAACCTCTCTTGGGTGGCTACCGCTCTTGATCCACCAGGCTCTGATACCACTTGTTGAACACAAATGGTTGCTACCAACTTGAATTTTATTATTGCAAACTAGGAAGCAACTTTGATCTTATAAATATTTTACAATATTTCGCTCACACTCTAGCACCTCTCTTTCTTTTCTCTCTTTAACTCTCACTTTTGCCCTCACTCTTTCTCTCTTATTTTGCTTTGCTTGCTTTTCTTACTTGGTTACAACTCAAATGATCCATCTCTATTTATAGGTGGTGATGGAAGGATCTAGTGAAGGGCTCTCTAGTATCCTTCTCTAGAATACTCCTAACTACACAATTCTAGATATCTACTTTCTAGAATGTTTCTTGATAATTCTAATTTTAGACTAGTACTATGAATTCTCTAGAATTTTTCTAGATTTTTTTTTCCTTTATATTAACTTGACTACTCTAAAATATTCTAAGAGGTTCACAAATAAAGTTGGTGATGATATTATTATTTTAACATATACTGTTAAACGAAATGTTCATTAATTTGAGTTGGCACTGCTCAGTCCAAATTTTCATCTTCATTGGCTAGATTTGGCAGATTGATTAGTCCCTCTATCAAAATGGAACACATCCGGGAAACTCACCTAGATCTAGTCCAATGATGAACATCATCCAATCTCAACAACAACCATATTATCTACTTCCAATTCAGTTCCTTTAAGTATTCCTTGCTTCTCGTTTACAAGCTTTCTTTGGACATATCCATAACCAAATGTTAGTCACACTAGTTAAGTCGGATAGATCTTTTCACAAATTCTCAACACATTTTTTTAAGGACAATCTCAAAAAGCAAGCCTACGAACCATACTTGAGAACAAAAAATTTCACCATGCATCTCAAAATTGACTGATGTGTCTTTTTATCCTCATTTAAGTTGTTTTAGCAAAATGACCTTCATTTTATTCGTAGGCAACACTTCAAGTTATGAATCAACAGTACTTCCTCTTAGGAAGAGATCAAAGGGCAAGTGTTGTCTACGGAAAAAAGGGTCAAAGGCAAGTGCTGCTAGGCAGTACTTACGAGAAAGGGATGGCAGCATACGTGCATCATTATAAGATTTCATTGAAGTATTTTTGTCCGAATTTTATTCATTAAACTTAGTGGAGGTCATGTAAAACAAAAAAGGACGTGCGAGGTTGAGATTTATTGTTGATGGACATTAGCTGTTCGAACAAGCTACCTATGCTTAGGTTGGATTTCCTTAGGGATGAATTCAACTTTCATTTTCAGGTCCCTTTGATCACCTAAAATTTGGATTTGTGAAAAGTACAAATAAACATAGGAAGAAATGAAGTTGCTTTCGCTAACAACATCAAATCTGCTCATCACCTATTGTATGGGCAAAATGTGTGCTTGCAAAGAAATGTCTGATTAGCTTACAAAGTTGTGTCAAAAGCATCACAGGAAAAATAGCGTGTATTCAAAACTTTTTTGCAGTTGATCGGCGACTTAATTTGTTCCTGCTTTAAGAATAATATATTTAGTACAATATTTTGGAATGCGAAGTGTAATACTCTAAATCGCTATGGAATATATTTAGTACAATATTTTGGAATGCGAAGTGTAATACTCTAAATCGCTATGGAATATATTTAGTACAATATTTTGGAATGCGAAGTGTAATACTCTAAATCGCTATGGAATATATTTAGTACAATATTTTGGAATGCGAAGTGTAATACTCTAAATCGCTATGGAATATACATTTCATATTATACCACACACACACAACAAAATCAATGTGCCTTACCACTACGTCACTTAAAAAAGTCATGTACTCAACTACTCTGACCGTTTGATGTCATTTTCTTTCGATTTTGTGTAATTCAGAATAAATTTGCACTCACTAACAAATTATTAGTACTTTATTAATATTGGATGAATCACTCGTGAATCAAAAGTTATTAAGTGGGTGATCTCGTTTGTCAACTTCACTAGTCTAGTCGTATCATTTTATCAACGTGTCATTTTCAAGAAAAAAAATCATAGCCATGCCATGCTTGTACTCCAATAAATATACATCAATTTGATTACATAATCGCTAGAGAATATTAGAGAAATGACATAGTCGAAATATGTCCCGACCGTGAGCATAAATTCTTCTACAACCACCTTTCACGAGAGGGTATTCACTACAAAATAAATAGGAATGGCTTAGTTTTATGCCGGCCCTTGACCTAGTGCAACACTTTTTTTTTTTTTTTTTTTTGTGAGCATAAATACATATATAATTCAGGTATTTAAATTCGACATTCTAATCAGGAAGACGGTATGATAGATGAAAATATAAAAAATATAATTAAAATAACATTGTTTAAACTAAGGATCGGTACAAGAGTGTTATGCAGTATATAAGGGAACTTACCAGAATCGAGAAGCAAAATTCTGTAAAATATAAAAGTGCTAATCTTATGTCTGAGGGAATAAAACTTCTGTGGTCTAACATATTCATAAAATTGGTGTTGTAGAAATACGGATGTTAAAATGAATATTCAGTCATACGAGAGTATACAAGATAAAAAACAAAAACATTAATCTAATTGCATGTGTCTGAAACTTACTATGATAGAAAATGTTAAAAAGAATGAGATACACCTAAATTAACATATAAATTAGAAAAAGACTTGAAAACTAATATTGAACTTTAACGAAAGGTAGAATGCAATAGAAGAAAACAAAGTACCCAATACCAACTAGTTATGATTAAGTCTAAGTGTGTTTGTCCACTTACATTAGGAGAAATGCTTACTATTAATTAAGAGTCTATTTGATCTTACTAGAAATTTGTATGTAGGTAGAATTTATAAAAGATAATCGAAATCATCGACTATCAGAATGAACGTTAAAGAGCAGTATAGAAAATAATAGTAGTATATAGCCGACTTAAATTAATTAGAATTGAATCTTATTATTAGTATTATGTTTAGTAATTTTACTAGCTTGCTATCATTTGATAGTTGCCCGATAAAGACAACTAGCTGACACGATTCATTTTTGGATAATACGGCAGTATTCATTTATAACTTCAATATACGACGTACATTTTGTTGTATCTTTTGTCGAAGTTGTCTTGCTTTCATGTAGATGCAACACTGCCACACACAATTTGATAGGTTGAGAACCTTTCTTCTTTGGAATATACACACGTATACAAAAAGAAAACGAGTTAAAATCTCAAATGGCCACTCAACTTTGAGAAATTAATCATTAAAGTCAATTTGCTTTGGTTGGTCCCAAAATGATCACCCAGCTTAGGGAAAATATCTTCAAAAGTATCTATGGTCGGTTTTTGTACTGTCATCACCGAAAAGCTGACGTGGATTTTTAAATATTTTTTTATATACCCGTATGTCTTACTTTCTTTGCCATGTAGGACTTTTTTATTAGTTACTAGTTTTCTGCCACGTGCAATGCACGTGCATCTTTAATAATTAGTACGAAAATTATAAATATTTTGTAATAAGCATACGTATATATATTTGTTCGTTAATTAAAAAAAATATAAGTTCAAAGTACTGATATATTGAATCCTTTTCGATCGATGTTTTTTGTTTTCGCAGTACATAATCATACTAAAATTTAGTAACTGTACGAATGCCAGTAATTAATATTTGAACTATTTTAATCAAATTTTATTATATATCAAGTACGAAGGCCAAATTGTTTGACATACTCCTAATTCCTAATGCATAATAAAAATAGCAAGAAAAAGTATTGATATTAAGTTGAATACTTGATATATTATAAAATTTTCATGATTAAAATTGTTCAGATATTCATTACTGGCCTTCGTACAATAGTAATTTTTAGTATGACTATGTATTGTTAAAATAAAAATATCGACCGAAAAAGATTCGATATATCAGTACTTTGAATTTATATTTTTTTCTTTTTAATTTCGAGCAACTATACACGCTTCTTATATTTATAATTTTTGTACTAATTATTAAAGATGCACGTGCATTGCACGTGGCAGAAAACTAGTAACTAATAAAAAAGTCCTACATGGCAAAGAAAATGGGACATACGGGTATATAAAAAAAGATTTTAAAAATTCACGTCAGCTTTTTGGTGGATGACGGTGCAAAAACCGACTAGAGTTACTTTTGGAGATATTTTTCCTAAGCTGAGTGACTATTTTGGGACCAACCAAAGCAAAGTGACTTTACTGGTTAATTTTTCAAAGTTGAGTGACCATTTGAAATTTTAACTCAAAAGAAAACTGGAATGTATTGATACACGCCTTCCAAATCTACTTATTGTATAGTATTGTGCATTCTGGGGAGTGTATTGTTTACAAGTTTATTTGAACTTAGTATATTTGGTTTAGATTATATAGATATGTCAAAAAAACTATCATTTATGTAAAATTATAAATTTTAAGCGCAATAATTCAAAACTAACGAATAACGAGAAACGACTAACCAGTGGAAAACATTCAATTTTGGATAATACTTACTATATATCAAAGCAACTTGTTAACCAATTCATGCACACACATCACTTTCATTCATCAACGGCTATTTGGTATAATAGGTTTGGCATATTGCAGCTGGCATCTTCTTACACCTTCTTCTACTTGAAACCAAAAACAGCAGTTCCTTTCAATTAATGGGGTCTACTGATAGCTCTTTGCATTACTATATCCAGCTAGCATAATCACCCCTTGCCTCCCTACCCCACGAAAATCTCTTTCTGTACTTTTGCATGTTTAATTGGAATTTTCTGTTAATGATATATATATATATATATAATTATTTTTATATAATGGTGTCTGAACCTGCTTACGTATACCTCAATTAGTCCATCAGGCAGAGCATACCTAGCTTTGGTGGTTCGACAAACCTAGCAACTTTCGGCCCAGATCATGGATACGTGTTAAATTAAGTACGTACAAATATTAACTTCGAATCTAATAACTCAAATAGTCGGTGAATTTATGGCATTTCTGTCTCGTCTCAAATCCTAGCTTTGCTTCTGTTATCAAATAACTCTACCCACCAAGACTTAGATAAAAATAGTTAGGAAAACTATTTTTCCAATGCTATTTAAGGCACAACTACCTTTTAAAAAATTTCAAGCTTAGCCGCTAAACTTCAAAGTCTAGATACTGGTATATAGTTTGCTCAACTCATCACTTTTAGTCTGAAATTGATGCCAACCTTAAGACCAAACATGTGAAGTTGGTATGAAGTTAGCTCAATTTTAAACCAAAAGTTTGAAGTTGAGGAAAAAATTCAAACTTGAACTTCAGTCTCTCGGGACTAAATTTGATCTCAACTTCATATTCTGTATCTGAAATTAGACTTATATATCATAGGGAAGCAGCGGTGCTTTTCAAATTGTTATAAAGAACAGTTTGTGCCTTAATATTGATGTAAAAATAAGCTATCTAAGCACTTTTCTCTGATTTAGGCAAACAAGAAGAGATCATCGATTTTTTTTTCTATTATTTTAAACTTGAGACATCATGATACTCATCCAACTTATTGACTACAGGGTAATGTAGACCCTTTGGTTGCAATCCTTTGTTACTCATATATGATGTGAATAGTGTTTCAATGGAATACGCCATTTCCTCAAGGCCACTTGTGGTTTTTTCTTTTGAAATATTATTATTATTATTATTATTATTATTATTATTATTATTATTTTATTAATTTCGTTTTTAGTTTCAAAAGAAATAAGACAGTAGTCAAAGACAGATCGTGCAATACCACATACATAGAGTAATATATAAGGTTGGTGGTCTTGAGGAATTGAATATTCTAGTTTTCTTAACATTCGCTAATGATTGACCATTGAAATCACATTGTAATCACTTCTATAAGTGTTGGACCATATAAATTTGTATTGTGTGTCTGAAAAAAGTGAATATCTTGTCAGTGCTTCACTGCTTATCTATACTTGAAGGTAAAATTGTGCAATATTTAACTAGAAGGCATACTTTATGAAATGATTTTGCACTATTTGGTAAGTGGTAACTCCTGTTATAGGAATTGAAGTTTTAGGCACTATTTTCTGTATCATTTGTCTTAAATCTTACTTTTGAACTAGCTAGTAGCTTATCTGAAAATGTAATTAAATGTTTTTTTTGCAAATTTTTTATTGGAAAAAAAGTTAGAACTACACAATTCAACCGAAAAAGCTTTATAATAGCTCTATAACTTGAACTTATTTGTCTATCCATGAGAGATTTGTTTAGTTACTTTAGTAACCCTCAATTTCAACTGATATGATAATATTTTTTTATTAGTCTGTTAAAAAAAACAGCTTTCTGAATTTGAAAGCAATTTAATTTTAAAATTACTACTTTACCCTTAATGAGATAGTTTATACGTCTTTCTTTCTTAAACTTTGTGTCGATTTAAATTATGACATATAAAGTGGAATGAATAGACTATTCTTTTAGGATTAAACCACATATTTATAATTTTGAAATTAAAAGCTAGATATTCAAACTACATGAAATATGGTAAATCTAAGAAAAATACTTCAAAAACTATCGAATTTTTACTCTCAACAAGGGAAATGTGACAATCATTTAAGTACAGACACATGGTACTGATTTTTTTTTTCTATTATTAGTTTGCAATTTTTTGGTTTTTGTCCTTTTGTCTTTGATTTTGTTTACTTTTGCAATACCCGTGCCTTCAATTAATATGATCCAGTGCATCTTCGACTATAAATGGCTATTATTATTTATTACCATCAATTCACCAAAAAATGGAAAATAAGTTTATTCCTTTCATTATGAGAACATGTTTATTTACTACTATTAAATGATGGTCTCAAATAGATTCTAAAATGAGTTTGGTGCAAAATAGCTTTGGGCAAGCCAGAGCAAGACTTCTCTGTGGGAATACCCGGCTATCTCCTACTTTAAATAGAGAAAATCCCTGGAGTTAAAGAGTTATCACCCGCTGTATCATTTCTTGCCTTATTCAATGCTTTTCCATCAACTGAAGCGGGAAGAGGGGAAGAGACCTATCTTGACCCTAGGAAAGGAATGCTTTTAACTACCATTGCTATTCATCAAAATGCATTCCTCTTGAGAATGAAGAAGAAGAGAGATCTTCTTTTTAACAGAAGAAGAACGAAACGAAGTGAGAGGCCGGGGGGCAGGGAAAAGAGTCGAGTCGATCAGGCTTCACAAGTCAAAGAATCGCTTATGAGCGTCTTTAGACACAGAAAGGTACGAAGTTACGAGAAGAGGGGAAGGGGCTTTGAGTCCTCCTACTACAAGACATTTTCAAGAGCTTTCAAAAGCTTTAGTGCCGATTTTAACTATTCTAAGTAATTTCTATAGTTAAGTGCTTTGATATCAGTTACATATCTTAGCTTTATTTAAACTCTTTCATTATGAGAACATGGTAACTATTAAATGATGGGTCTAAAATAGAGTACGAAATGAGTTTAAGTTGTGCCTAATGATAGTGTAAAAATATATATTTACCGTAAATTTGCTTTTAAACTCTTTACACCCAGTAGTTAAAATATATATTTTATTTAAACTTTTTTAGTCCGCTTTATAAAAATACGTATTTTTAAATCAAGAAATTGAGCTGAGAGTCTATCGATAACATTCTCTCTACTTTATTGAGATAGGGGTAAGATTTACTACATAACATCCTTCCCATACTCCACTTGTGTGAACATATTAAGTTTGTTGTTGTTTAAATCAGAAAATAGTCTAATTGAAAATTTTGTATTTGTGCTCATTAAAATTATAAAAATTAGGAGAATTATAATCATACAAATATTACACTTATTCAAGTCAACCAACTTTAAACATCTTGATTGGTTTCTTAAATTTCATGTCAATCAAATAAATTTATATAAATTAAAATATAAACTTATGGAAAATTGGAAAAGGGGTTTAGACAAAGGGTTATGTGAAAGCAATTTTGATATATGGTGTTGTGTCTCTCTCCATTATATCCTCCTTAGTTGTCTCTTTATTGTCGTCTTCTGTCACTCTACTACTAAGCTAAGCTCCAGCAAACACAATCTACCAAAATTCTCTCTCTCTCATTTTATCACACACTAACACCTTCAACTGTGTGAAAATAAAGCTCCTAACTTTATGTGTTTTTCGAGTAGTTCTTGAAAAACTAAACCCCACCCATTTCATAAACCCTAACTAAACCCCAGATCCAACTCACATTTCACACACCCATTTAGTTAAAACTCAATTCTTGGTTAGTTTTTTAAGTGGTTTATTTTAGCTATGTTTTAAAATATGGCCAGCTCCGACCCGAGTAAACGTCCAAGACCCGGTCCATGGCCACCTGCACCGGAATCTGCAGCAATGCCACCTTCTTCTTGGGCTAAAAAAACTGGTTTTCGTCCTAAATTCTCTGGGGAGACTAATGCTAGTAGTGATTCGGGTCAAATTGGGTTGAACCCGAACCGGAGGAGAGAGTCCGACCCGAATTTGGACCTTGAAGCGGGTCGGGTTGGTAGTAGTACTAGGCCACCTAGGGTAAAGGAGAAAGTTGCTAATGGGGAGCCACAAGATAGGTCCGTGAGGAAAAGGAGAGATTCTGATGGTGGGGTAGCGGGTGGGGTGGGTAAGAGTAGTGGTGGGGCTACTGCTGCTAATGGACAAGCAGCAGCTGGTAGTGGTAATGCTGCTGCTGAGCCGGCTGCGGCCGCGGCTGCAACAGCTCAGCAGCCCTCGGCTCCAGCTCGAAGAGAGGCTGCTGCAGATGTGTTGCCACAAACAGTGGATGATGATGATGGTTTTATGTCTAGGCATTCTCATATGAAATATGAGCTTAGAGATACCCCTGGTCTTGGTGAGATTATTATATGTTTTGGTAATCTTTATTCGAATATATATGCTTATTTTGTCTTGACAGATTGTACTCATCTCGACTAGTAAATATGTTAGTTAATAGAATAAAGCTAGCATTTTTAACGGTGGTGGTGCCCGGGCCAGCTTATGGGCACCACCTTGACTATTAACACTCGTACCTGATACTTCCCACCAGTATAAGTATCGGGTAATTTGTTCACCTAGTGTTCTTGCCTCGATTGGGATTTGACTTAAGACATCATGGTTCTCTGCCCACTTAGTTGACCAGTAGACCACATCCTTCACTGAAATTTTATTGGAATATGTTTGTTAATTGGACAAAGCTAGCATCTTTTTAATGATGGCGGTGCCTAGGTCTGCTTGCTGGCGCCACCTCAACTATTCTACCGATACCTGCTACGTCCTGCCATAATAGGTATAGTACTTGGTAACTTTGTTGAAAAAGGCAGAAGATGGGAGGAAATCACCTAGTGTTTTTGCCTCGATTGGGATTTGAACCTCAGACCTTATGGTTCTCCACACATTTCATTGACTACTAGGTCACATCCTTGGGTGTTGATAGGATAATGAGTTGCTATTTATTGGTGTTTTTGGTATCTTTCCGCTTTGATCATGTAACTAATGTATTGAGTATTATCAAATGTAATTAGGTTGAGTTTGAGATTGACTTATGACTGTTTATGTAAAAAGGTTTAATCTTTTAGCCTAACAGTGATATAATTGATGTATATTTATGTTGCAGTTCCTATTGGACTCTATGGATTTCAACATTATCTTTCACTGTTGGGATCATTGATACTAATTCCGCTGGTGATAGTTCCCGCCATGGGTGGTAGTCATGTGAGTACTTTACGTTGTTTTTGTTCTTACTCATGTTTTGTTTAATACAGTAATATTATTTTTTTGGTGTGTGTTTATTCAACTGATGCAAACTGATGGAAGTTAGTGCTTATAGGAGGATACATCAAATGTCATCTCCACTGTGCTCTTTGTGTCAGGAGTGACAACGCTGTTGCACACGTCATTTGGCTCGAGATTGCCTCTAATTCAGGGCCCTTCATTTGTTTATCTTGCTCCTGCACTTGCAATTATTAACTCCCCAGAGTTCTTGGGATTGAATGGAAATGTATGTTTTGATACTCCTTTTTGCTATTTATCGAGTAGTATCTTGCAAGTGTCCATGTTTATCAATGGTTTGGCATCCTACATAATCTTGTTGAATGGCGAAACCATTTCTCTTCCTACTGAAATGATGTTAGGTGCTGTACATGTTGCATTTCTGGTTATTCCTGTACTTACTAAATGCAACACTTTGGTGACGATTAGCAGCTTACCTTTTCTATCTGTAGTGGAATATGAATTATTATACAATAGCCTGTGTGGTTTCAAGTACCTCATAAGTCAACCAGTGCTTATTTCGCTGAATGTGGCTCTTACAATAGTTTCTTTTAGAATATAAATGGGAAAACCATTATTAGAGGGATCTTGCAGGATTAAAGGAGTTCTCTAATTTGCTGGTAATTTTGACCAGTGGTCATCCAACCTATCCTGCACAATAGTCACTTTCCTTTGTTTTGTTACCCAAAAGTCATCTAACTTATCACCAGTATAAACAAAAGTCATCATGGTCGGATTTAAGAAAAAGGTGGGCGGAAAGATGGCGTGCCATACGAAAATTACTAATTAATTTTAATAAATATATGGGTTAATTAAATCAAGTGTTTGTGCTCAGTGGACATTTCTAGCACTCCTCTAACAGTTTCGGCCAGGTCCCACTGCTAGTAAGGCTTGGCAATCTCCTGGAGTTTTCTTGTAACTTCTTGCGATTGGAGCTACAAATTAAAGAGTTTTCTTACAAGGGCAAAAAATGTGAGAGCAGCACCAGAATGTCCTATATTTGTAAAATCACCCTATTGTAATAACCCTTTTAGTTACCCATCAAGGGACCCATTAACTATATAATCATTAAGATAGTTAACTATTTTTGTATGCCATCATCTTTTCGGCCACCTTTTTAAAAAATCTGACATGATGACTTTTCGGTTTACTCGAGATAAGTTGGATGACTTTTGGATATCAAAACAAAGAAAAGTGAGTTTTGTATAGTGAAGGATAAGTTGGATTACTTTAGGATATAAACAAAGAAATGTGACTTTTTGTAACGAAGATAAGTTGGGATGACCATCCGTAAATTTGTTCTCTAATTTTCCTCTAGTAGCTGATATGAAACGAGACACTATTAACTTGCAAAGAATCTTGTTAGGGATTTTGACTTCTCTCTCACTTTTCCTCTTGGCTAGATTAGCCTTGCTCTTTTAGCTTTGATTCTTGTCCCATCACTGAATTAAACAATAGCACTAATTATTAAATAGTGCACTTTGTCTTGCAAGTAGTTATTTATGTCAAAGAATAGTACTAAGATGGTCCCCAACCTGCAGAATTTCAAGCATATCATGAAGGAGTTGCAGGGAGCTATAATAATTTCTTCAGCTTTTCAAGCAATGCTTGGATACAGCGGGCTTATGTCAGTAATATTGAGGTAAGAATTCTTGACCAGCATTTTTTAGATCAAGAATTCTTGAATGATGTTTTCTTCTCTGTCGTCATGTTATCAAAATGTATACTTTTCTTAGTTATTGAGCTGATATCCGGTGCCCCAATGATGCTAATAAAATTGGGTAGTAGCTTCTTTTGCTTATGGATCTTGTCATTATTGCATATGTTTCATGGAATTATCAGCTTGATTCTCGGTTAAGACGCCAGTATGCACTCTATTCTGCTGGTCACATTTCAGCAGTAGATAGATCAGTGTGGCCGATATACAATCTCTTTATTATTATTTTTTTTTAAATTATTATATGATCTACATGCATTCTTTAGTCCTAAAATATAGCAATATCCCAACTATGCCTATAATGCTATATGATGTTGGATGACAATATAGGAAATCAGCTTTAGTTTTAATTGACTACGATTGAGAGTGGTCTTGTGGGTGTTAACTGAGTGACAATCATCTTCTTTTCACATCTTCAGCAGGTCTAGTGGTTTAGATTGGTTAGTCACCTATTACCGTGGAATGTAATTCCCCCCCCCCCCCCCCCCCCCTCCCCCTCTTTTGGTACTTTGTGTACCATGATTATCGTAGAGACCATTTTTGTTTTGACAGGCTGTAAAGCATTCTTGTGTAGTTGCCTTTCAAGCTGTCATCTTTTTTCCAGAGTCTGTAGGTAGGATTCTTCAAAGAATGTCTGGTTGTCTGTTCAACTGGGTTTTCTCTGGTGGAGGAGGGAGGAAAGGGGGAGGGGGGCAGGGTGGGAGGTTGGCAGAAATTTAAAGAGAGGGAGAGAGTTAACTGCTGGTGGTTAATTTTGAATAGATGGGATGATAGCTTGATTTCTCAAGTTCATCCTGGTAATCAAGTGTGCTGCTAAGTCGTGATTGTTGGAACTACTAAATTACCACTTGCTTGAAATCTTAAGGGGCAAATAAGGCCCTAAATTTCAGAGTAAATAGGCACCAAAAAAAATTATATTTTGGAGAACAAGGAAAATTGATAAGCACTGGTTTCGGTTCTTAAAAAAAAAACTACAGTCCTTTTAAGCTGTCCTAAGGCTATCTGAAGATAGATACACAACCAAAAAACATGGTGAGATATGCTAGACTGCTGGATTTAGGGTTTCTAATTTGGAGAAGAAGGTAGAAAGTTCTAAATGTCACATGTATGGTCATCTTGGCCTACTGTTTTACTACCTATGTTTAGCCTTTGTTAGCTGATTGTTGATAAAAAATCTAAAAGCCTTTCTAGGTGGAGCTCTTCTGACTCCACCAAAATTTGTGAAGGATAAGACAAACATCGACAAATATCAAATCTCTTTAGTAAGCAATGTACTTGTACTTAAGTTTAGGAGGAATGTCTTAATATTCCTTTTCTAATATTTACTTTTATAACTACCAAGAAGTCCATTGTTTCAGTTTTGAAACTCTGGGACAATGAGCGCGTCTCTCTATCCTTTCCTACTTAAATACCAGTCTGTTGTCCAGCTCGTGATGTGCTCTACCGCAGATCTCGTGTTGTAACACCTTTCCTACTGAACCAAATCTATTCTGGAAAATATGTGGAAGCAAATCTTACTTCCAAATGTAAGTGTTTTTGTTTTTTTTTTTTCAAATTCTTTGACCTTGCAGGTTTTCTTTGGAAACCTTAAGCATAAATCTTACTATAAATTCAAGTTTTTACAACTTATAAGTTATAATGATGCTGATCCCAGAAAATGGATAATTGAATGATGTCACTTGAAATATGAGTTACTCTTGTCCTTTCTTTGGTAATCTCTAGCATAGCCACTGCAAACATGTCTACTAACTTTGTTTTGTTTCCTGAACTGTAATCATCCTGCTTCTTTTCTTTGGTCAATATTCTTGCTATTGTACTCAAGCACTGCACTCACATACAAATCCAAACTTTATTTTCTTTGCCCTTTTCTGGTCTAGGTTGATCAATCCTGTGGTTGTGGCTCCTACTATCGCTGCTGTTGGACTTTCATTCTACAGTTATGGTTTCCCACAAGTTGGTAACTGTCTTGAAATTGGTGCAGTGCAGATATTGTTGGTTGTTATTTTCTCTCTTGTAAGTTTCCCACATCTTATTTAAAATCTGTATCACTTAATACAACTGAAATGTCTGGTTTTGAGCATGTCTGCCACTTGTATTTGTTCACTCTATTCACATAATTTTCCTTTGTTTTTCTGCCTGGGTGTATAGGATTTAAATCTTTTTGCAAGTATGTGATGTCTAAGTTATTTAATGAAAATCATTTTCTTGTGATGCAGTACCTTCGTAAGATATCCATTCTTGGTCACCGTGTGTTTCTCATATACGCGGTAAGTCTGCGATTTACTTTTGATCCTTTTTTGTTTTTAAAGCCACCTTCCTTTGATCATGCATTCATGTTCATATGCAGGTTCCATTAGGTCTAGCAATAACATGGGCTATAGCTTTCCTTCTAACTGAAGTGGGAGCATATAGCTACAAAGGCTGTGATGTGAACATACCAATATCAAATATAATATCTGATCACTGCAGAAAGAATATCCCTAGGATGAAGCACTGTCGTGTTGATACATCTCATGCATTATCGTCTGCTCCATGGTTTAGATTCCCTTATCCATTGCAATGGGGTACACCTGTCTTCCACTGGAAAATGGCTCTTGTAATGTGTGTGGTGTCCATAATCTCATCTGTGGACTCGGTGAGTTGTTTTTCTCTTAAGTTTTAATTTGGTTATCTTTGTAAATTTACCCCCAAAACAATTCAGTAGTGTCATCCTGTGAGCTAAGACTAACTTTTAAGAGCTGTCTGGCATATACTGTTATGTGGTGTATCCTCAACTCATCTAGGTTACTCTCCCTTGTGCCAAATTGTAGAAAAAATAATGGTTGATGAGGCATTCTAGAAAGTAAGAGTGAAGTTTAAGCCTCACAGCTGTAAACTATCAACGCTGACTTGTAGGAAATCCATGCCTTCTTTCTTAATGCTGGCTTTTGGGATATTCTCCCTTGCCCCAGCCAGTGACATCTGCTCAAACTGAACAACTAAAGAACCCTTAGCTACGTGCTGCCTACCTAAGCTTGGTAATTTAGTTGCGTAAAAATCTTTTTTAAGGTTGATCTCTTGGCTATAAGTTCCTCTTGTTTACGATGTAACTTTCATTGTCATTTCAATGCATTTGTTTCTCCATTCTAAAAGCACCCGCCATGTTATTTAGTAGTTTAGTAGACATCTTTCTGTTTTGAAATTTTGTTCTAGTGAAATTTCAAAATGGTAAAGTTTGCATTCAGCTTGATTTAAAAGATGTTCAAGTAAGATGTTAAGAGTAATTTTGGCACCTTTCGTTTCGTGCTGATCACTTTTTGCGAGAAGTCGATGTTACAAAGATTCTGGAATTATGTCCAAGTGATTAGCATCTTCTTATCTTCAGAGCAAACCAGTCCAGTCACTGCTCTGGTTTCTTTCTCTAAGAAAACTATAATTAGCTCATTTTTAGTAGAGGAGATGTGACACGAATCAAGTGTATAGGATCCATGACCGGCACCCAGCTTCTACCTCATTGAGAAAACTGAAATTCAATATAGCTTGATAATTCAATTCAAATAGTATTAAAGCTATATAAGCAAATAATCCAATAAAAGGGCAGCCCGGTGCAATAAGCATCCCGCATTCATGCAGGGTACGGGGAAGGGCCCCACTCCAAGGGGTGTGATGTACGAAGCCTAACCTAATGCAAGCATTAGTGGCAAGCAAATAATCCAATAAAACATAAATTTCATAACCACGCTACATCTAAATCTGTTCCTGACATGCATAACTGAGATACTTAGGTCTAAGCCCAACCACAAAGTAATAGGAGCATTCAAGAGTTCTGGTGGGACGTGGCCCAACAAACTGGAATAAAAGCAATAAAGATAAAGTCTATTGGTCACCACAGAACTAGAGTGGTTGGCTCACTGCAAAAATAGTCGTCCAACTAGTAGAAATTAGCCACAAATGCCCGCAAGTACTTGGTATTGAATCTGTTCAAAATTACTATAAAGGGAAAGTGAGTACATTCATATCCAGTAAGTCCGATAAACTGTCCCCTAAGTGGTGAGCCGTGACTTATATAAGAAAATAATGCCTCAACTGTCATGCATTTTACACATGAATGTAATACATTATGTACCACTTTAGGGATATGCAGATATGAGCAGTAAATCAATAACTCATTCTTTTAATAGCATAAAACACTATTCACAGATATAGGCATATAAATATCCGTCATATAACGCATGTAATGAATGCACCAATGTCTTTCTTGGTTACTAGCATACTTTGTTCTTACCAACGTGCACAGTGACGTGGGGTTCAGGCTGATCAGTAGTGACTCATGACGGAAGATTCGGTCCGCACACAATGGATACCTGCTCTGTTACTGAATTAGAGCGATGTATATTAACACGCTCTATAACTGGGCTGAAGCCCTGTATCATAACACGCTCTAACAAACATACCAGCAGGTCTGGCTCCATGTATCATAACACGGTCTAGTATGCATAAACAACATAACTGGAACCATATCATAGCACGATCTAATATGCATTAACAACATAGCTGGAGCCATGTATCATAAAACACACTAATATAACATGCTGACACATATAACATACAATAACAACCAAACTGGAACATGTATCACACCGCACTCTAATGTACCATCATAAACAAGTATAGCTAGCAAGTTCCTGTGTATATTTTCGTCTCCTCGTATACATGGCCACACAACAATCATATCACATAACTATGTGTCTTTTTGAAACAGCTCATTTAGAGGTTAAGTCTCTTTTATGATATAAACATTTCCTTTGCTCCTCTGTCTTCTCTTTGTATAGTTACTAAAGCAATGAAATATTAACTGTAGTGTTTTTTTTTGATGAAGTAAGAAGTTTCATTAAATGGCATCAAGAAGATGCAAATTGTACAAAAAGTTAGCTTACAAAAAGCCAAAGATTTAGCCCCATTCCAGTGAAAGGATTAAGATAAGACCAGGGAGCTAAAAAAGTTCAAAAAGTCATCAAGGGAATCTACAGGACACAAATTATGCCAACTAAATAGATACAATAGGCATTTGGCCTTGAGGGAATGAGTGGGAGTTGATAAACCATCAAAACATCTTCTGTTCCTTTCTGTCCAGAGACACCAAAAAATGCAAGCAGGGATCATTCTCCAGATATTCTCCAGATTTTCCTGATGGCTTTACCAACTTTCCATAAGCTCCAACATTGAAAGGCTTCCTTTGTACTTTGCGGCATGACCCAGCTTAAAACCAAAAATAGATAGGAACATAGACCACAAATCCACGGCTACTGTACAATGAAGAAACAGGTGATTGTTTGATTCTGAGCATCATTGACACATGTGACATCTATTTACAATGTGGAAATTCCTCTTGGTAAGATTGTCTTGTATAAGGCAGGCTTCATATATGGTTGATCAATTGAAAATGGAAGATTGATTTTGCAATAAAGATGTCTCTTTGTGAGCTTGTTAAGATTATGCTGGATTAAAATTGTCATAGTTGTATACTAGATGTTTTTAAGTATTAACTCCATATGTATTAGATAATTTTTGTGTACTTGACAATTGCGCCTACTTCGAAGAAGTATGTGCTTCACTGCTCGGGTTTCGCTTAAAGCTTCATATTGCAGTTTTTCCGCTGTTCGCAGTCTGAACACTGGGATTCTTGCCTTAAAGATGTTCTTAGGTTCCATCTTGTGACCTTGTCTTATTATTCTCGGATTGGCACTTGCTTTAATATTTCTTCTCAAATATTGGATGACATACAAAATGCATTTCTTTTTCTTTTATGGCGGAACTATCATTTGGTTTTTAACTATTCTCTTCTCAACTTTTAGGTTGGGTCATATCATGCGTCATCATTGTTGGTTGCATCTAGACCTCCAACGCCTGGCGTTGTAAGCCGAGGAATTGGTCTTGAAGGTCTTTGTAGCCTCTTGGCTGGTCTCTGGGGCACAGGAACTGGATCTGCAACTCTTACTGAAAATGTCCACACGATTGCTGTTACCAAAATGGGAAGCCGCAGAGCGATCGAATTGGGGGCATGTGTTTTAATTGTCCTATCTCTTATAGGTATGCTCTCTGAGGCGATCTTATGAATTTGTAAAATTTGCATAAATAATCCCTGATAAGTAAGCATATTAAGTGCTTTTGTGATTTGTGAAGAACTGTTGCACAAGTCCCAAGAGCAAAAGCATTTTTCATGTTAGGAGGTCTAATATAAAGTCTGATATTGTGTTTGGAAGAGGAAGAAGCCTTAGGTAAACCTTTATACAACTACGCCTCAATTCCAAACAACTTAGGGTCGGCTGTATGAATCCCTATTGACCATATTTCTCCAATTAAGCTGAATTTATGTCATCATGCAACTAGTTGATATAACTTATACGGATCTTTTTCTTCCATTTACCCTTTATAATTCCGCAATTTCTATGTTCTACTCCGTGAGTGTCATCTATTATGTTAAGTATGAAGATAGACATTTAATCTAACATCCTTAGCTTTTTCTAAAACCTTTATCCTACCCCTTTTGGCCACTAACCACATCATGTATCCTTGGCTTACAGAATGCAATAATCTTGTTTTTTGATACGATCAATTTTCACATTAGAAAATTATTTTACCTTTCATCAAAAAAAAAAAAAAAATCCACATTATAAAATGCATAAGCAGGATAGCCAGTTGGAATCTGTTATAAACTGATAACGAGATGATAGTCTAGGGCCATACTATGAAGAGAATATGGGACACGAATACTGGATGCTGTAAAATGTGCTTCATGATCTGTGCCAATATGAGAAGACTTTTGGATGTTATTTTTGCAAATTATATATCTTATCTCCTGTCATAAAGTCATACCTCATGTTCTGTTGAGTATATGACTTTACGATGGTGATGCATTTTCCACAGTAAATTCTACTGATTATTTGATCTATATTTTGCGACTACTTGTCCATAACCTCCTTTTCAAGAGACCATTTGGTAAATTTTTTTTGAAAAATTACTAAGGACAGTGCTTAGCACAACTCAAACTCCAGTGATCATAAATTTTATTGTTTGTTTTCCCTTTTTCTTCAACAGTATTTTAATTTAATATTATATTTCTCTTTTATTTCCCACGATCTAAGAACCTATTTTAGCAGCCCGAGTTTCTTGAGGTTAAACTGGCCTTCCTCTTATCAGAGAGAGCAGGAACAACAAAATATAACTAACAAACTCACAAGTCTGGAAAGGAGAATAAGAGGAGCAGTTACGCATCTGTTGAAGAAAATGATCACTGAAATAAATAAAAAAAAGAGGGAGAGAGCGGGGGGGGGGGGGGGGGGGGGTGGCGGCGGCTTATGATTGCAATTAATGGGTTCATGATAATGTATTTATAGGATGAGAAATGGCTTCTAATTATGACCCTGGTCGTGAAGCTACTTGTACTTAACCTCCCATGCATGAAGCCATTTGACTAATCTCCTAAGGCATGCACTAGCTGATATGCCATTTGTCCTAGATCTTTTGAAATACTAGTAATCTCCAAAAACACCACACTTGGACCAAAGCTACTCACCACATTGGAATGTTACAGAAAATTTCAAAAAAAGAACTAACCATTTCACTCTAGTCTACAACTCATTATGATGGGCTTGAAAAGTAATTTGCATTCAGCTTTTATATTCGTCCGCCAATGGAAATGTTGCCATTCAGAAAACTTGAAAAAACTAACCATTTCACTTTAGTCACAACCTTGTGGAGGTTTTGTTTATTTTCGAAGTTCGGCGGCATTATGATAGGCTTGAAGGGTAATTTTTATTCAGTTCTTTTCTTAGTTGGTAGTTCTATTCTTAGATGGGTCGAGGGAGGGACTGGAAATCTTATTTCCTTGATTATCTAGATTAACCTGAATGTGCCAATTAAGGAAAACTAGTTGAAAACTTATATCAGGATTCACTGTCCTAGGAGTTGTTGAGGGCCCCGACTCCCTCAAGAAATTCCCACGTCTTACAGAATTGTGAAGAGAATTATGTCTAGCAATATAAAGGGTGATTTTAGAAAAAGCTTGGAGCAGGCCTATACTCCCTCAAGTTTCGAACTTGTGCTCCAATGTGGTTGTGCCATGGATATCTCGATTATCTAAAATTGGTCCCAAGGCATTTCTTTTTCAATGCAAAGGAAGACAATGATGAAAAAGAAAAAGAAATAAATTAATAAAAAGAAAGACAATGATGTGTGTAGGTGTACGTCACTAGTTCGATCCAAGCCAAAGTCTAAAGCTTGATATTCAAGTGAGGAGGAGGTAGAGGTGCTGGCCATACTTTCTCGAGTTTCTAGTATGTGCGGCCACATGAGTTGGGCTAGCGTACCCACAGGAGTTCTATCAAAAAGCAAGATTTCAAAAGAAAGAATATTGTCTCCTTAATTTTACCAAAGAAATCCTTTTTGGCAAGAGTTTGGTCAGGGCATTGCTAATGCTGAAGCAGTAGCCTTGGTGGTAAAAGTTGGAACGTGGAAGAAGACACTTTGGGTTTCATTAGTGATCTTAATACATCAAAAACACTGTTCCACTGTAACTTGTACAAGGAACAACAAATTGTTAAATTCTATCATAGGGCTATTTGTTTTTAAGACTGCAACTCATAATTGTGTATATTCTATGTATTTAACTTCTATTCTTGACGAGGTTTATTCAAGCTGTTCCGGTGTGAGTAATGTAAATCTTTACTTTGATGTACTAGTATATTGAGTTACCTATTTGTCATTGCAACATAATGGTAACCAAGCACCTTTCTGACGTGCAACAGGTAAAGTAGGAGGCTTTATTGCGTCAATACCAGATGTCATTGTTGCCGCCCTATTATGCTTTATGTGGGCAATGCTTACCGCCCTGGGCTTGTCAAATTTACGCTATAGTGAAGCGGGAAGCTCAAGGAATATCATTATAGTTGGCCTGTCTTTGTTCTTATCACTTTCTATACCAGCCTACTTCCAGCAGTATGGCATCTCTCCAAACAACAACTTGTCTGTTCCTAGTTATTTGCAACCATATATCGTGGCTTCTCATGGTCCGATCCGCACCAAGTCTGGAGGGGTATGCATCTTCAACATATCCTATGAACTAGGTTCTCTTGATTCTGTCCTGATTCACAAAAAGAAATATTCCTTTTTTATTCACAAATATATTCTTTTGCAGCTAAACTACGTCTTGAATACGTTGTTATCACTTCACATGGTGATTGCATTCCTGGTAGCTGTGATCCTTGACAACACCGTACCAGGTAGTCGCCAGGAGCGTGGGTGTTATGTTTGGTCTGACCCGGAGACAGCAAGAAGGGAACCTGCTGTAGCCAAGGACTACGGGTTGCCATTCAGAGTTGGCAAAATGTTCAGGTGGGTGAGATGGGTTGGACTATAGGACCGGGCTGATGGTTCATTGCTCGAGTGTTAGCTAGCAACATTTTTTCAATCTCATCTGGGACGGGTTCATTAGAATCATCAGTATGACCATGAAGAGCATCTCACGTTTCATGGGACAATGCGTAATTATGACTCTTCTCCACACGATGCGACTTTATGGGACAGTAGGTATTAGAGAGGAGATACTTGTGTACATTTGAGGACTGGAGGATTGGGGGTTGGGGGGGAGGGGGAGGGGGGATCTTCTGTAATTTGATGTTGTATAAACTGTATGTAGTTTAGTTAAAATTTACAGGTGGACCTGCTTCACCTGTTTTTTTTCTTTTTTTGCTTCCACTCTGTTTACATTTCTGCTGAGTTGAGAGATTTATCTTGGTTAATGCAGCTGTATGAAATTGAAAGAGGGTTAATTTGAAGCTATGTATGTACCACACGAAATTAATGTATTCTTTTTGTCACACTAGTATCAGCTGAACTAAACATTGAGTTATCATTACTAGTTATTATTGCTTCTGGGGTTTCTTTTGGCAATGAAATTGGAGTGGTTGTGTTACTGGTATAACATTACTCATGAATTATTTACGTATATATGGGAAATACAGGGCTACAGCCCAACGATGTGGTCACTTTTAAAAAAAATGATAATTTTAGTGTGTGTATAATTTGGAAAGTGTCCCATTTTGATTAGTTAGTTCAAGTTGTATAATTTGGTAATGTTGGAGAATATGAACACCTGAATGTATGTGCTGACTATATATATATATATATAGAGAGAGAGAGAGAGAGAGAGAGAGTCATTATTCCTATGTTTCCTTAAGAATACTGAGTCTTGGAATGGAGAGTTTCTTAATAGTGGATCTATCTGATAGAGAAACTCTCCATTTCAAGACTTGTAGGGCCAGTGAGTTTCGGATACTGTGTGGTGAAAGCAAAAAGAAAAATTACGTAGCTTTTTGAGTAACTTGATATAGAGATAAATGAGTTAGTTTTAGCATACTCTATAATAACGTAACTCACTATAAAGAAGAAACAAAACGTAATGCATCAAATTTCAAGGTCTTCCCAATTAAACCTAGTTGTGTGTTTCTAAAGCACGTGGTTTTCGGATTTTAAAAGACGGGAGAAAATAGCAGTAATAGACTAAATATGAAAATTTGTATAAAAAATGGACCTTCTTGCTTCTGTTTAAACCAATTAGTGCCTCAGCCTTCAAGTCCCGAATTGGATCGAATATATATATATATGTATAGCACTCGTTAAAGACACCTTTAGTTTTAACCCAAGGTCTACGAGGTCATGGTACGATATTTTCGACAGTGTGTACAATTAAAGATTTTAATAAAGAATGGTGTGTGTTTGCACCTGTACAAATTAGTTATCTATGGTCGTGAAGATCCACAATTCTTTATAATCAAACGAAATCTTGTGTTTCATCATCTAGCTTAAAACCTACGTAAAAAGAGGGATGATCTCTATTTATACAATGACGTAAAAGTGACTTAAGCGGATCATTTTATGGCCTCTTAGACCTAGAGCACCAAGTTGCCAAGAGACGACGTAATAAGTGAGTATCAATCTATACTCGCTTGTTAGTCAAATTTTTGGTATACTTTTAAAACTTGAGTTAATTCTTAAAATGGTCACTCAACTAATACAAAGTATTTAAAAAAGTCACTTTCCTTTGGTTTGGGACAAAAATATCACTCAACTTATCAAAAGTGCTTTAAAAAGTCACTCTCCCAAGTTGTAGTTAAAGTTCACCGAAAAATTCTGATGTGGCATTATTTTAGTTCTTTTTATTAAAAATGGACCCACAAATATTTAAATTTTAAAAAAATACCAAATTATGTATTTATGAGATAATTTAATGGTGGATTATTTATTCTTCATCTTTATATAGGTATTTTTGGTATATAACTGGTGTATATTAATATCTTATTTGCATATTAATAGTATATTTGATTTCCTACTATTTGCACATTAATAGTATATTCGATTTTCTTCAACCATAAATTGGGCATCATATACTAATTATACATATCTATGTAAGGGTAGAGGGATTATTGATGGAAGTATACTCCCTAGTAATTTGACATTTCTTTTTCATTGAGTAATTTGGCATTCGGTTAAGCTAATTCAAGGAATGCTCATTGGAAAATATCAAAGTGTGGAAATAGTATTATGATAGTTTTGTAATTAGGTACCACAACAAATATGCTAAAGAGTGTAATTAGAAATTATAACTGATGTAGTTATTTGAAATTTTTCCCAACAATTATAGTTGAACAATGTAGCACCATAAATTTTTTTACATATTTGTGGGCATAATAATTATTAAATTTTGTATATTTTTATATGTGGTATATTTTTTAGACATTTTGGTTAATAAATTTGGTTTTTATTTTAAGTTGATTCTTTTCCCATAGCATATTCTTATTTTTTTTTTTAAAAAAAAAAATTAACAAAATGCGAGAGGTTTGAAGTTTGAATTGTCATAGCCAAACTTAATATTCAAAGTTTGAGGTTTGATTTATCATGGTCAAATGTCTAAAATTTTGAGGTGGCTAATACCTTAAATATTGGCTATTGTATAAAATTTTGAGGTGGTTAATACCTTAAATTTTCGCTATTGTGTAAAATTTGGAGGTAGCTTATACCTTAAATTTGATATTTTAAAAAAAATATAAAATATTTGTTGGGTCTATTTTTAATAAAAAGAACTAAAATAAAATGCCACATCAATATTTTTTGATGAACTTTAACGTACAACTTGGAAGAATGATTTTTTAGGTACTTAGGATAAGTTGAGTGATATTTTTGTCTCAAACCAAAGGAAAGTGACATTTTTAGATACTTTACATTAGTTCAGTAACCATTTTAGGAATTAACTCCTTAAAACTTATATATATTAACCGTGTAAGCATAATGGGTCAAATCTTATATGACATCACAATATGATACGTGGCATAAAAGATTCTATGACCCACGGGGGTAAGTGGAATTCGGAGATTGAATCCCGATCACAAGGGGTGTGCAATCAAATTATTCAAACCACGACCCCAGCTTCCCGGGGCACAGGAAACGAATTCTATCGGATATACAACAATTATTAAAGACAAAATATTAAGAGATAACCATTGACACTATTTGTTCCCACAGTCATGGCTATCACCGTTGCCATTAGAGGAAATAAAGGCAGATTCTCATTAGATGTATGCCATTCCGACATATTATAGCTATATAAACCCCCATTTCCTCTCATGAAAACCACTTTACTAGCATCACTACTTGTGCTACTCAAAAGCAATAATAATAATCTCTCTTTCTGAAATACAATTTGAATCTTTTGACATATATTAGAAAGCTCTAATTCTCTACCTGGAGATTATGTCCCCAGGCACACAAATAAGTTGTTATGCTCATTTATTTCAAATTACCTTATTATCATTATGATCTTGTCGTTAGTTTTATTTAAGTCTTGATACGATTTTATTGCTTGTGAGAAAATTAACAAATTTTATTGGAGAATTTATTAAATCAATTTTTAGGTTAAACAGTAAACTTTTTTAGTATCGATGTACTCCGTCCCAATTTTATGTAATACACTTTCCTTTTTAGTCAATCCCATAAGAGAATGACACATTTCTATATTTAGTAACAATTCAGCTTTATGAGATGCTTTTCAACCATACAAATTTCTATGGTTTGTTTTAAATTTTAAATTTCAAAATGTTATAAATTCATTTATTTGTGTGGATGACCACTACTCACTATTTACTCAATTGTAACCTATGGTTTACTACCCCCACTTTCTCCTACTTAATTCCTCCCCACTAAGTGACCACTATTCCTTATTAAGTCACTACTTAATTCTTGTAAACCTTTGGGTTGATTTGTAACCTATGTATTTGTATCCTATAAATATGGCACATTTGGCTCTATAAAAGACACTTGAAATACTTGGAGAATAATACATGTTCTTCCTTCTTCTCTCATATATTTTATCTTGTTCTTGCACTACTTTACTATTAGTTTTACAACACGTTATCAACACGAGTCTCTATTTTATTACATGATTTAGAAGAAATGAAAAATAAATTATGATGCAATTGATAGAAGCCAACGTTCTGGATGCTAACACAAGATAAGTTTTTTTTGTTTCTAAATTCATTCATATTATGGTTTTTGTTAATCTCAAAATTAATAGTACCCTATTTTTATTTTGTTTTATACCACTTTAAATTGTGGAAACCTTTCATTGACTACAACTTTTGTCTATTCTTTCATTGTTTGGTTGATTTTGTAGCTATCCTTTGACAACAATTTAAGGGTGCATGGCCTAGCAACATGATATTGTAGATCAGTTCTACTCATGTTTAAATGTAAACTGCTTGTAAGAGCAAACATGGATTATGCAGTATGGTTAATATTTTACTCTCACATGGATATATGGAATGAAATAAATATGGTAACTTTTAGAGAATGCTTCTTAGATTTATAGTTGGGTATAAATTTTTATACTCTTGGTAAGTGGAGACCGGAGAAATAATGCTTATTTTGTTTATGATCTTTACCCGATATATTAGTGTTATATCATTGATACATGATTATAGTACTATATTTCAATTACACGAAGCATGAGTACCTTTGAGTATTGTACTTCAAATCACATCATATGTACACACTTTGGCCTATTATGCCATTAGTTAAAGGTAAGACATCATATTCAACTCCAAATGCATATTATGGCGTAACACGCTTTTGCGATAATAAGATATTGATGGCATAATGATGATTGAGGCAAACTAAAGTATTATAAAAAAGATAAAGTATTTTTGATAAAAATCATGAAGTCTGTCTACTAAATAGGCTCCATTCATAGAGGTTAATGTGAGAGTAATATATGCTCCATTACCTAAGATGAATGTGGGAGCAAGACAAGCTCCACTCCATAAGGTGAATGTGGGAGCACAACATAATGCTCCATTCTCAGAAGTGAATGTAGTAGCAATATATAATATGCCTGAAAGAAGGCAAATTACCATTATGTCTGAAAGAAGACACAACATAATATGCCTGAAATAAGGTAAAATATCTTTATGTCTGAAAGAAGACACAATATTTCATGTCTGAAAGAGGACAAATAATTTTATGTCTAAAAGACGATAAAAATAATTACCATGATAGAGACCATGGAAGTGGACGTGGCAAGGGATGAAAAAAATAGTTGTCATTGTGAAATAAATAAGAGAACAATAAGGGTTCTCAAAAAGTAACCGTTCAAACGGTAAATATAATAATGCCTTCAATGTATCATATGAGCATGAGGCAAGTCCAGATTATTATGGTCCATTCCTTGCAGTGAATGAGACAATTCATAAAAAAAATATTATGAATATAGACCCATTCACCGAAGTGAATGTGACAATATATGATAAAATATCAAAACTCGCCTCCAGAAGAGGTTCGAGAAAGACGAATATAGACGCGCCTGTGCGTGGTTGATAAAGTACCACAACTCAACTCTAGCAAAAGTTCGACTATAATAATTCTATTATTTATTGTGGCATAAATGGTCATTGCTCTCGTATAGAACGTACGCCATAATTATGTATTATTATGAATTACGTAAGAGCAAGTGAAGCAAGAAATTGATCTTGCCTATAATGATTTGACCATGAGAAAATAATATGATTTTCCCTTTGAAAGGATATATTCACCATATGGTTGGTGTAATAAAATATATGGTGGTACAAAGCTATTTGAGTGCTCCGGAAGAGCCAAAATATTACTACCTGGAGGAATGAGATTGATGAAATATTTATTGTAGTATGTCTCAAAAGAAACTTGTTAAGTTTCAAATACATTTGCCAAAATGACTAAGAGACTAAATTTGATGGAAAGATATGAATATATTTATATTACCACAAGAATGTCGGGTGAGATATATGTGCTTGAAAAGCTCCCTGCCTCTTCCTCGAGTTTGTACTACACAAAATATAAGTATGTGCATGCCACAATAAAATTTTAGTTTATTGTTACAAAGCCCATGTTATAGTAAACCAGAAGTTTACTAGATGAATAACTTTATGAGTTGGCATGACCGGTTTGACCATCCCGATTCAAATATGATGCACAAAATATATAAATGAGAATTTGCATGGGTATATATCGAAGAATCAGGATTCTTCAAGAATTCTCTTTGTGCTGCTTGTTCTCAAGATAAATTAATTGTTGGATCAACTAAATTTGGGATCTGGATCCCGACACTTCTGGAATGTATAAAAGGTGAATATGGGCCTGTTCACCTGCCATGTGGACCATATAATTATTATAAATAGATGCATCTATGATAAGGTCACATGTGCGTTTTATTACAAAACGCAATGATACTTGCGAGGTTAAGTATAAAATCTTATTATGAGCATATTTCCAGATTATGCAATCAAGACAAGTTATCTTGATAATGTTGGCAAACAAGTTTAGCAGATTCATATATTGAAAGCCTCCAATTGCTAAACCATGTATATGAGAACAATGCTACCTAAATCAGGTATGAGGTATGGTATAAAGCAGCACTTATGCATGTCATGACACAAAATGAATTCCCCCTCATAATTGGTTCAGGGTCAGGAACCAAATATTTTCCATCTAATAATTTTAATGTGCGGTATATTATCAATTGCTCTACCGCAACGCACAAAGATGGATCCCATATATGGTTTGGGAACGAATGTTAGTTTGGCTAACATTAGGGGAAGAAATTAAAGCAGCTGAGCAATAAATAATTTAAATTATCATTTGATTATGATCCTCATATAAAGATAATGCAAGTCACTGCCAGACGCATTACTGACAAAAAAAAAAATTTATATTCAAGCTGCTAATGCTCCTGATGTCCTGGTGAGACAATCTATTTATGTCAATGAGTCTAAGGCACGCCTGAAGCGTGATAGACTACTCGGTTCTAAAAGATAAATCCTTGAAAAAGGAAAGGAGCAAATGATTATGATGGTCAAATAAGGAGGCAGGGCTCTAAAATAGCCCACGACATAACACTTCATAAAACCTCATCAGGAGAGGTTCAGGTACCTAAAAATTTATGAATGTGAAGAGATCTCAATATGTTATGTCGGATTTGGAACCTTGATATGAAATTATCATCGACGATATCTTATATATATTATAAAGCTCAATTTTTGTACGGTTATGAGGATCTTGAGCTTAAGTCTGTTGGAATACAGACATGAAATTATTGGCCAAAATAGCAAACACATTCAAGCAAAAATTTACTTCACTTGGGTGACGTGAAGTTTTTGGACCTATAGTCCAAACACCTGAAGGTGCAAAGCCAGCAGTGTACAAAGATATTTTTGTGCAAAAATATTGATAAAAATAAGTCTTAAATATAAAGTACGACTTGAGGCACAAAGATCTGACATTGATTATATAGAGTTATATTCTCCTTTGGTGGATGCAATCACCTTCAGGTATGTTATATGTCTGGCAGTGTATGAAAGACTTGATATGCGTATGAATGTTGCAAAAACCTTTTATATGGCCCATTGAGAAACAATATATTTATCCTTGAAGGATTCAAAATCCTTGAAACATGTAAAGGTTTTCGGAAAATCTATTCAATGAAGCTTCATAAATATTTATATGGATTAAAATAATCTGGTCACATGTGGTAAAATTGCGTTTGCGAGCTTCTTGGTATTGAAATATTATATTTTAATACAATTGGTGCGTTGAAGTATCTTAACAAATATACTCCACTGGTTATAGCTTTTGTTATAAGCTTATTGGTAAGATTTAGTTTTTCCTCAATGCAAAGACATCAGAAGAATACATGGTATCTACTTGATCCATATCGACTTGGTATTTATTTGTTGTGGTAGAATACCTATATTATGGCATTTTATAAAATCAATTGTTGCTGCTACATCTTCAATTTATGAAGAGATAATAGCCATGCTTGAAGCTATACAACAATATTGGTGATTGAGATCAAAGGCTCAACATATTCAGCAATAATGTGGTATTTTTTTTAAGACGAGGATCCCAGTAATATTATATGAAATATTGCATGGATAGTTCAGCTAAAAGGAAGATACAACTAAGGAGATAAATATTTAATAAGATTCCTTTTCAGTCGTGATCTTCAAAAGAATGATGAAGTTAATGCTGAAGAATTCACTCCAGTAATAGTTTGGCGGATCTGCCCATTAAGTCATTGCCAATCTCAACATTTGAGAAGCTGATTTACAAGATTGGAATGTGTCGTCTTCAAAATATTGAATGATGTTTTCATCAGGGGGAGTAAAGTACGCGCTGCACTCTTTTTCCTTTAACAAGGTTTTATCCCACTTGGGTTTTACTTGTAAGGTTTTTAATGAGGCAGCTCTGGAGGCGTATTATAGGATGTGTGTACTCTTTTTCCTTCACTAGGCTTTTTCCCACCGGATTTTTCCTAGTAAGGTTTTAACGAGGCACATTACCTTCCAAATGGTCATCCAAGGGGGAGTGTTATAAATTCATTTATTTGTGTGGATGACCACTACTGACTATTTACTCAATTGTAACCTATGGTTTACTACCCCACTTTCTCCTACTTAATTCCTCCCCACTAAGTGACCACTAATTCCTTATTAAGTCACTACTTAATTCTTGTAAACCTTTGGGTTGATTTGTAACCTATGTATTTGTATCCTATAAATAGAGCACATTTGGCTCTATAGAAGACACTTGAAATACTTGGAGAATAATACATGTTCTTCCTTCTCCTCTCATATATTTTATCTTGTTCTTGCACTACTTTACTATTAGTTTTACAACACAAAAGCCTTTCTTATTTTTTAAATTCCGTACCAAGTCAATCTATACTTCACATAAATAGGGACGGAAGAAGTAATACTCTTTTATTGGTGTCTCTTCACATAATATAGGTTAGTTACCATCTTTATTGTTTTGCTAATTAATACTCCTACTTATCAAGAGTTTACCTATAAATAATTGCTTAAATGTTATCGATTATCTTTTACACCATGAATAAAATAAACTCATGTAGATATAGCACTATAGTATAGTTTAACACGTAATAGTAAGTTTCTTACTATCTATATCAAATATAACCAATTAGTGTTTATTATAGAAATTTTGCTAACTTAATTGTCTAATTACATTTTATGTCATCAGTGCATATATAAAACTCACACATGAGAATATGGACTAATTTCAACTGTGTAATTATCTCATCAGTGCATATATAAAACTCACACTTGAGAATATGGACTAATTTCAGCAGTGTTTGATGACAACTCACAAAATCCAAGCTTTCGTTTTACTAGTGTTTGTACAAGCTGTATAATGTGATCAAATCACAAATTTGCTGTTTTATATTATAAAACATGGTCCACAATATAATTATAGCAAAGTTATAAACATATAAGAACGTGACAATGTGCATGTTACTCCTTTGAAATATTCAAGGGCAATCATAAAGTTTAAAATATAAAACCTTCATCATGCACGAATCCTAGTTAATTTATCGATTAGTTAATATTTTTCTGCTCTATTATTCCTCCCCGCTGGCCGCTGCTATTAACTAAATTAAGGATCTAGGTTGCACTGGCACAACCTAAATCTCGACATTTATTAGCTAATATAGCCTGATGCTAGCTAGTCTAGATCTAATTAATTCATGACGAACGTTTCAACATGCCTCTCGCAGACGTTATACTTTGACCATGAAAGTAGAAAGACTAATACAAATAGGCCTCGCTATAACGATTATTTTCTATAGTAACATTTTATTATAATGGTTAAATAAGTTTTAAGATCATTTTCAAGCTATAGCATGCCATTATATGTCCTCTATCTCAGCTTTCTATATAAAGAGATTCGACTATACTTAGTCTCATCCAACTATTTACACAAGTAGTTCAGTCAAACCGATCACCTCTATGTCTCTTTAGTATGGAGTAACTTGTAAAGTGCATGCATGGATTCCTCTTCGTTTTTTTCAGCAGTGCTTTATAGAACCACACGCTTGTCTGCATTCAATGAAACTCTAATGCACTCGCAAAATCTAACTCACCTACCCTTGTGTCATACTCCCTCCGTCCCAAATTAGTTGTCGCTTTTAGCTTCTTCACGTCCATTAAGAAAATCATTAAATAGAGTGTGTATTTTACTATGTTACCCCTATTTAATGTTTGACTATTAAATTTTGTTGAGAATTTTTTTAATTATTAAGGGTATAGTTGGAAAAGACTAACAATTTCTGTCTTGAAATCCTAAAGTGTCAACTAATTTGGGACACACCATTTTTCCTAAAGTGACAACTAATTTGGGACGGAGGGAGTATTTTTTAGGTTTTCCAACATCAAGATCTTAAATTAAATATTCTTTTGAAGTTATCCTAAGTTAAGTATTTAGAGAAATATGTCATTAATTATGTGGATCGGTAGTACTAAACGCTGTAGTAATGGTTCATACTTCATAGCCGTTATCAGATTGTGAAAAAGATTAGTGCAGTAGTCTATGAGTTGCAAATACCACTAACATCAAAAATTCATCAAGTTTTTCACAGCTCACATCTCAAGAAAAGAGTGGGACATGGTCAAATTCCTTCAACTGAACCTCCAGTATGTTCTCATGATGGTCAACCTTTTGTGGAACCTATTGCTATTTTGATAAGAATGGTGATAAAGGCCAATGTAGTTGGGGTTCAATTGTTAGTTTAATGGGCAAACTTGTTACCAGAGGAAGCAACTTGGGAGGATTATCAGTTCATATTAGGTCTCAATTTTCAGAATTCTCTTTTTGAACCTTGAGGACAAGGTTCTTAAGAGGGATGGTATCTCATGAATTATATGGATTGGTAGTACTTAACACTATAGTAATGGTTCAGAACCGTTAAGATAGTTAATTAAGTTAGTAATTTTAATTTATTACATGCATTTCAGTCCTGTAATGTTGTACTGAATCAAAGTAGTCCACTAGAGTTAGGTTATTTCCTGTTAGTCCATGAGTTGCCAGGTTGTTTGGACAGCTGGCTACGGAAATATTTGGTCTAATAAATGTATTAATATCGTAGTAGTGAGTGAGCAATATAATGAACAATTTTATCCAAAACCTTTTTTTTTTATCTTTCTCTCTTCTTCCTTCTCTTTCCCTTATCTTCTTTTGAATTCTTCTTACCTTACTTAACACAATTGTTACATTGGTATCAGAGCCAACTGGGCTCAGGTGGGAACGACGAGATGTCGAAAAACTAAGACCTTTGAGGATTAGATGACGGGTTGAAAGAGTTGAAAGCTCAACTTCAATCGTTAATGGCTTCTCAGTTCCAAGAATCGCAAGAAGCCAATCAGAAGGTTGAATATGAAACTAATTGAAAGTTGGAGCTCATCTTAGCTGGGATTGAGGCTAATAAGCCCAATGCTTCTGCCCAATCGAAAGCTTCCAATGTTCCAGTGGTTCAGGAGGTAGGTCAAGCCTCATGCATTAAGGAATCTCAGTTTTTCCTCTCTTCTTTACTAGTAAGTGGTGGTTTCACTTTTCCACTGGAACCCTCTTGTAATTTTTCATCAGTACCATATTACAAAACCCCTGCTAATACTCCTATTTTACCCACACCTGGAACCTCAGTGAGTCAAAATGTCTCTCCCTCAAATCATAAAACTATGAAAACTAAGCTGAATTTCTCTGAGTTTGATTCTAATCCCAAAGGATGGATAAGAAAATTTGAGAAATATTTTGAGATTTATAATGCATCTGATGCTGAAAAGCTAAGTTATGCCTCTGTTCATGTCCGTGAAAGAGCTGAGTTTTGGTTTGATAGTTTTCTCACTAGTCAAAATAGTAGTGTCGCTTGGCAAAAGTTTTGTCAGGAAGTTGTGTAGGAGGTTTGGTAATATTAGAGCCATGAGCATTGTTGATGAGTTCAATAAGTTAATGCAACGAGGGACTGTTGACCAGTATCAAGAGAAGTTTGAAGAGTTAATGAGTTATATGTTGATAATCAATCCAATGTTGAATGATGTCCATTTTGTTTCCAGCTTTGTGAGTGGATTAAAACCTGAACTGAAACCTTTGGTCTTCCTTGTTAACCACACCAGCCTTATAGATTCTTATGAAACTACCGAACTCTATGAAGAATCATTTCAAGCCCTTGACAGGTTTAATCCTCCCAGAACTACCCCACCTTATAATAGAAATGTCCCTTAGATCACTTACTCAAACAGAAGCCCTGTTCCACCAAGATTACCAGCTCCAAATATGCCCCTTAGACTCACTTACCCTACTCAAAATAGAAATCCTACTCCCGCTACTGCAGTTCCCTTCAAACCAACACTCTCTTTTGAAAATGCTAAAGATAAAAACCTTTGTTACAGATGCCATGACAGATACTCTCCTGGAAATCGGTGCAAGCCTGATAAGCTGAACTTGTTAATAGGAAGTAATAGTACAGAAAGAAATGAGGAGGAAAGGCAGCATCAATTGATGCAAGAGGAGTAAGTCTTTCAGGAAGCAAAGGAAGAGTTAGGTGAGGAGGAACAAGCTGAATTATCACTGTGTATGGTACTAGGTGTGCCAAGTTCACCTTCTACCTTGAGAATTAAATGGGTTGTTAAAAAGAATCAGATTTCAATCTTGGTGGATAGTGGATCAACCCATAGCTTCATTAACCCATCAACCATATTTGAAGCTGGAAGTGGTACCTCTGGGATCTATAATGAAGGTGAGAGTGGCTAATGGTCAGGAAATGCATTGTTGTTCTTATTTTCCAGAATTTTAGTGGAGTACGCAAGGTGAGTTGTTTAAGTTTGATGTAAGATTGTTGGAAGTAGGGGCCTGTGATCTGGTGTTAGGTATGGATTGGTTGGATCTGTTTTCTCCTGTGATCTTAAACACAAGACCCTTGAACTTTACCTTCATGAGAGAATGAAGGGTCATCACTTTTAAGAAAATGCAGGATAAAACTCAAGTGAAAATTATTGATGGAGAAGAATTGTATAAGATGTTGCTCAAATAGATGTGCTAGTGTGTAGCTGAAGTTTGTCTAGTGTCACATGAGGAGGTCAATTCCAATGCAACTCATGAAACTTCCATAATCAGAGGCATTCTTGAGCAATATGCAGATGTGTTTGAAGAACCAAAAAGACTGCCACCTCCAAGAAGTTGTGATCATGCAAATCCTCTCATTCTAGGAGCTAAAACTTGCCATGAGTCCATGACCAAGGCTCCAGTATTAGATCTTCCAGATTTCAACAAACTTTTTATCATTGAGGTGGATGCAAGTGGGTATGGTGTCGGTGCTGTATTGATGCAAGAGAGGAGGCCTATTGCATTTCTGAGTCAAACCTTGAGTGCAAAAAACTAGGGGTTATCCACTTATGAAAAAAACTTATTGCTATTTCACAAGCTGTGGATAGGTAGAGGTATTATTTGTTAACTGACCATTTTGCTGTGATGACTGATCACTTCAGTCTTAAATTTTTGCAGGATCAGAAGATCACCGCTGCTCTAAAATATAAGGGATTAAGCTTTGAAATCCACTATAAAAAGGGGATTGATAATTTTGTGGCAGATGCTCTTTCAAGAAGAATAAATCTAGAAGCTAGCTGCCAAGTAATAGTTCAGCTGCAACCAAAATAGATGAAAGAAATCAAGAGCAACTATGACAATGATGAGGAAGCTCTTGCGATCATTACTGCTCTCAACCTTGATCCCATATTTCATCTGAAGTGACACTACAACAAGCCATCTTAGGTTCAGAGAAAAGGTATGGATAGAAAAGAATGGTGAATGGAGGCAGAAGGTGGTACAACAGATACATTCTTCTAATTTGGGAGGACATTCTGGAATTAATGCCACTTGTCCAAGGGTTAAAGTTGTGTTCTATTGGCCCTCTCTGATGGAAGATGTTAAAAAAGCAGTACAAACTTGTGAAGTCTGTCAGAGTTATAAAAATGAGCAAGTTGCTTATCCAAGACTACTACAGCCTCTTCCTATAGCTGATGGACCCTGTAAACATATTACCATGGACTTAATTGAAGGATTGCCCAGGTCAGGGAGTAAAGATACTATAATGATAGTTGTGGATAGGTATAGCAAGTATGCACACTTTCTAACTCCATCACACCCTTTCAATGTTGTTTAGGTGGCTACAACATTTTTAGATTAGATTTATAGGCTTCATAGTTTACCTCATAGCATTGTCTCTAACAAAGACGAAATATTTCTTAGTTTGTTTAGGAAATAACTATTTAAGCTGCCGAAGGTTGAGTTAACTTATAGTTTCGCTTAAACGGATGGACAAATAGAGTGGGTGGATAGGTGTTTTAAGAATGATTTGAGGTGCATGATAGGACATAGGCCTGCAGATTGGAGTAAATAGATTGCTCTAGCTGACTATTGGTAAATTTTATTCAGCTACCAAAATGACTCATTTCAAGATCTTTTATTGTTATGACCTTCCCCAACTATCTTTGAGCTTATCTCCCAAACCATGGTGGCTATTGTAGAACATATATTGAAAGAATTGCAGCTGGTAGCTAAGGTATTGAAAGAGAATCTAGAAAAGGCCCAGAATAAGATGAAATTTTATGCTGATAAACATAAGATTGAAAGAGAGTTTGAAGTAGCTGATTGACTTTTTCTTAAACTTCAACCTTATAGAAAAACATCAGTGGCAATAAGAAAGAGTTTAAAGTTGGCTTCTAAGTTTATCAACCTTATCATATTCTGAAAATATTAGTGCAGTAGCCTATGAGTTGCAAATACCACCAACATCAAGAATTCATCCAGTTTTTCACATCTCACGGCTCAAGAAAAGAGTGGGACATGGTCAAATTCCTTCAATTGAAACCTTCAGTATGTTCTCATGATGGTCAACCTTTGGTGGAACCTATTGCTATTTTGATAGAAGAATAGTGAAAAAGGCCCATGCAACTAGGGTTCAATTGTTAGTTTAATGAGCAAACTTGTTACTAGAGGAAGCAACTTGGGAGGATTATCAGTTCATAAGGTCTCAATTTTCAGAATTCTCTTTTTGAACCTTGAGGACAAAGTTCTTAAGGGGAATGATATGTCATGAATTATATAGATTGGTAGTACTTAACAATGTAGTAATGGTTCATAGCAGTTAAGATAGTTAATTAAGTTAGTAATTTTTATTTATTGCATTTCAGTCCTGTAATGTTTTATTGAATCAAATTAGTCCAGTAGAGTTAGGTTATTTCCTGTTAGTCCATGAGTCGCTAGGTTGTTTGGACAGCTGGCTATGAAAATATTTAGTCTGAAAAATATATTAATATCGTAGTAATAACTGGGCAATATAATGAACAATTTTATCCAAACCTCCCCCCTCTCTCTATCTTTCTCTCTTGTTTCTTCTCTTTCCCTTATCTTCTTCTGAATTCTTCTTCTCTAGGTAACAAAGAATCATTAACCCTACTTAACACAATTGTCACAAAATACCACTAGGGATGTGACACGGCGGATGGGTCATTCATACTTTTCACATATGTGGAATTGTAATTCTTGATAGGAAGTAATTTTTTCTTTAATAGGTTTCACGAGGCGCAAATCAAAGTAACAACAAGTTTTAGCCAAGTTTTGGAAAGTCAAAAGTATTTATTTTAAAAAATTTAGGTGTTTGGCCTAGCTTCTAAGAGGAAAATAAGTATTTTTGAGTGGCATTAGAAGCGGTTTGCTTGCTGTGAGGAAGAAGCTGGAAAAAATAGTTACTGCTAAAAAGCATGAGTTGTTTTTAATTTCTTTTATACAAAAATATCCTTATTAAAAATATTTATACACCGAATTACCCTCTTATTTATTGATACTAATTATTATCACCTATAAATAATACGTTATTCTCTTTCTCCTTATCCTTACTCGTAATTTAGCACTCAAAAATACTTTTTAAAAAGTTTGGCCAAACACAAATTGCTACTTAAATATTGACAAAAGTGTTTCTCAAATAAGTTGGTCAAACACAAGCTATTATTCTCCAAAAGTGCTTTCACCAAAAGCATTTTTACAAAAAAGTAAATATTTATTAAAATAAACCGTTTCTAAAAGTTTGACCAAAAGGCTCTTAGTCAGGCTTGTAAATCCTGCATAGATGGCTAAAAAGTTACTCCGCAAAAAATAATGAAATAACGAGATATAAAACAAAGGATAATTACACAACTGCAGAACGTTCCAGAAAATCGAGTTCATGTAGAATGGAAGTTAATGTTGGGTTTTTGGAAGGTGAAGAGTGTGAATGGGAAATGGGTGGAAAGGTGAAAAGGTTCCTTTTAGTAAGGAAATGCACTTTCTCCCATATTGGTAGAGGAAAAGGCTTTTGTTGGGTTTAAATAAAGATTCACTTCTCTTAGCTCTTAAAAGGGTTGAGAAGAAGGGAAGCCTCGCGCCGTCGTCTTCGGCTTCGGCTTCGGATTTCGGATTTCCGTCAGTTGATATGATTGATTGACTTAATTTTTTGGACCAACAAAAACTAAAAAAATATTAATTAATTAATAATTTATTATTAATATTTAATATTAAATCTGTTTGTGTAACAGAAATCTGAATGGATTAATCAGATTAATCATTCCTCCACGTTCTCCCACGTTTTCCCATTAACCAATAATTCATTACTAACATTTAGTGAATTCAGCCATTAGTGGCAGTGAATTCAGATGTTAGTGGCAATGAATTCAGCCATTAGTGGTGTCTCTTCATACTCTTTCCCATGGCTATATAAACCGGTCAGTCATCAACCTTTGAACACACTGAAACACAGAATATACAGAACATCTTACTACATCTCCTCTCTTTTCTGCATACTAAGTAAGTCGTGTGATTTGCTCCGTTCCTTTGTGTTCGCAGTGTTCTACTGTTTGAAGTGCCACTACAGTAGAACTGTTATCCCATTCCATCCTGGGAGAAATTAACCCGTGAACCTTGGGCAACTGTGAGGGGGTTAGATTTCTTAAGGAGACACAAGTAAATTGTGGGCTCGGGATCGTCCCATACAAAACTGATAATATACTTCTGTTTTCTGTCTTTTCTGATTTATTTGGTTGCAGGAATAACAAGCTTAAGAAATCTAGTTTATTTATTTTCTGCGCTTAAATAAATATTATTTAAGGAGACTGGTTAAGGAGACTGAAACCTTTGTGGTTTTCTACTCCTATATTTTATATTAATCTGCTCGTGGAGACTAAAACCTTCGTGGTTTTTTCTACTCCTAATTACTGTTAAATAATCTATTTGTGGAGACTAAAAGCCTTCGTGGTTTTTCTACTCCAATTGTTTAAACAGTTTATTGATATTGTTTCTGCTTGTGTCATTTGACAAAGATGACAAACGGAGTGGAACAAACTGTCCCTGTTGTGAATACTAATGCTACCGCAGTTTCTGGTGCTGCTGGGCCTAGCCGTGCTGCTGCAACGGTTATGCCACCTGCTGAAAAGCCGGGGAAGTTTTCTGGTGTGGACTTTAAAAGGTGGCAGCAAAAGATGTTCTTTTATCTGACCACCTTAAGCCTGCAAAGGTTTATTAAGGAGGATGCTCCAGTCCTGACTGATGAAACACCTGAAAACGAACGCTTCCTTGTGATTGAGGCTTGGAAGCATTCTGACTTCCTATGCAAGAATTATATTCTAAATGGCTTGGAAGATGACTTGTACAACGTTTACAGTAATGTTGAAACGTCTAAGAAACTATGGGATGCACTAGAAATATAAGACTGAAGACGCTGGACTGAAGAAATTTGTGGCTGCCAAATTTCTGGAGTATAAAATGGTGGATAACAAATCTGTTGTGTCCCAAGTCCAAGAACTTCAAGTCATTATCCATGATCTCCTTGCTGAAGGTTTGATCCTGATTAATACTTATGTTAAAAGTATTATTTATATTGTTACTAACAAACTTGTCTTTGAAGGTTTGGAGATTAATGAGGCGTTTCAAGTTGCAGCCATGATTGAAAAGTTACCTCCATTATGGAAGAACTTTAAAAATTACTTAAAACACAAGCGCAAGGAGATGACCCTTGAAGATTTGATTGTACGCTTGAAGATTGAAGAGGACAACAAATCTGCTGAAAAGAAGGCTCGTGGAAATACTGCAATAGCGGGAGCAAATATTGTTGAGCATACTCCAAATCAAAATAAGAGAAAGAAGCCTTCTGGAGGGAAGACCAACCATAGCAAGAAAAAGTTCAAGGGAAATTGCTACAACTGTGGCAAGAGTGGACATAAGTCCGCAGACTGTCGTGCTGCAAAGAAGGACAGGAAAAAGGAAAAAGGTCAAGCAAACATGGTTGAAGAGACTAAATTGGCCCAAGGAGTGCAAGACATTGATTTATGTGCTATGATTTCTGAATGCAACTTAGTTGGAAATCCTAAAGAATGGTGGAGTGATTCAGGAGCCACCCGCCATGTTTGTGCTTTGAAGGAAGCCTTTGCTTCATATGCTCCCGCTGGACCTGATGAGGCGCTCTCCATGGGCAATTCTGCAACGGCCAAAATTGAAGGATATGGGAAGATATTCCTCAAGATGACGTCTGGCAAGGTTGTGACTCTGAACAATGTTCTTCACGTTCCTGAAATAAGGAAGAACTTGGTGTCTACTGCACTTCTCGTTAAAAACGGGTTTAAGTGTGTGTTTGTTTCTGACAAAGTTGTAATAACTAAGAATGAGCTGTATGTAGGAAAAGGTTACCAGACTGAGGGCCTTTTCAAACTCAATGTAATGGTCGTTGACACTATGAATAAAATTGTAGCTTCTTCTTATTTACTTGAGTCAAATAATTTATGGCATTCTCGTTTGGGACATGTCAATTATAAAACCTTGCGAAAAATGATCAATTTGGAAGTATTGCCTAAATTTGATTGCGCTAAGTCAAAATGTCAAATATGTGTTGAGTCTAAATATGCAAAACACCCTCACAAGTCAATTGAAAGGGATTCTGAACCATTAGACTTAATTCATACGGATATTTGTGACATGAAGTCAATACCATCTCGCGGTGGAAAGAAGTATTTCATAACTTTTATTGACGATAGCACTCATTACTGCTATGTTTATTTACTTAGTAGTAAAGATAAGGCAATTGACGCATTCAAGTAATACAAAAGTGAAGTTGAAACGCAACTTAACAAAAAGATCAAAATGATAAGAAGTGATAGGGTGGAGAATATGAATCTCCTTTTGAACAAATATGTTTGGAATATGACATTATTCATCAAACAACTGCCCCTTACACGCCTCAATCTAATGGGATTGCGGAAAGAAAGAATCGGACATTAAAGGAGATGATGAATGCCTTGTTAATAAGTTCGGGTCTACCCCAGAACTTGTGGGGGGAAGCTGTATTCACAACAAATCAAATACTCAATCGAGTTCCCCATAGCAAAACACTTTCCATTCCATATGAAAAGTGGAAAGGAAGGAAGCCCAACTTGAATTACTTCAAAGTGTGGGGGTGTTTGGCAAAAGTGCAAGTCCCAAAACCCAAAAGGGTTAAGATTGGACTGAAAACAGTTGATTGTGTTTTCATTGGGTATGCTATAAACAGTAAAGCATATCGGTTTCTGGTTCATAAATCAGAAAATCCCGACATTCATGTTAATACGGTGATGGAATCAGATAGTGCTGAATTCTTTGAAACTATATATCCGTATAAGAAGGAATGTGAGTCAGTTGGTGAAACATATAAACGACCTCGGGAAGGAACCAAAGGAAATTCACCAAATGAGGAAGAACCAAGACGGAGCAAGCGTCAAAGAACTTCTACTTCATTTGGAGATGACTTTGTCACTTTTCTTTTGGAAAATGAGCCTCGGACGTTTAAAGAAGCAATGTCTTCTTCAGACTCTCCATTTTGGAAAGAGGCAGTCAATAGTGAAATAGAATCTATTTTGAGCAACCATACTTGGGAGTTGGTTGATCTTCCTCCTGGAAACAAACCATTAGGTTCTAAGTGGATTTTCAAAAGGAAAATGAAAGCTGATGGCACTATTGACAAGTACAAGGCAAGCCTTGTTGTTAAAGGCTATAGACAACAAGAAGGTCTTGACTACTTCGACACATACTCGCCGGTAACCAGAATTACATCCATATGTATGTTAATACCGTTAGCCGCCGTGTATAGTCTGGAAATCCATCAAATGGACGTTAAGACAGCGTTCTTAAATGGGGATTTGGAGGAAGAAATTTACATGGAACAACCTGAAGGGTTCGTGGTTCCAGGTAAAGAAAAGATGGTGTGTAAACTTGTTAAGTCGCTTTATGGACTAAAACAAGCACCGAAACAATGGCATGCGAAATTTGATCATACAATATTGTCAAATGGCTTTAAAATTAACGAGTGTGACAAATGTGTCTACATTAAGAACACTCCTAATTTTATAGTCATTGTTTGCTTATATGTGGACGACATGTTGATAATGAGTAATGACATTGCCAATATAAATTGTACGAAACGCATGTTGACTAGCAAATTTGATATGAAAGACTTAGGAGTTGCGGACTTAATACTGGGTGTTAAGATCCATAGAACTCCTCAAGGTCTGGCGTTGTCTCAAACTCACTACATCAATAGTGTTCTTGAAAAATTTAAATATTTGGATTTTAAAGTTTCAAAGACTCCTATTGATGTAAACCTTGCTCTTAAGAAGAACAAAGGTCAAAGCACGTCGCAACGGGATTATGCACGTGTTTTGGGAAGTTTGATGTACGTCATGAATTGTACTCGACCAGATATAGCTTGTGCTATAAGTAAACTAAGTCGATACATGAGTAATCCCAATCAGACCCATTGGATGGCAATGAAACGTGTTTTGGGGTATTTAAAATACACTCAAGACTTTGCATTGTATTATAACAAGTATCCTGCAGTCATTGAAGGATATTGTGATGCCAATTGGATCACCGGCACAACTGATTCTAAGTCCACAAGTGGATATATTTTTGCACTTGGTGGAGGAGCGGTGTCTTGGAAATCGTCCAAGCAAACATGTATTGCTCGCTCTACTATGGAAGCTGAATTCATAGCCTTAGATAAAGCCGGTGAAGAAGCTGAATGGCTTCGGAACTTTTTGGAAGACATTTCGTTCTGGCCTAAGCCGTTGACACCAATTTGTATACATTGTGATAGTCAATCGGCTATAGGAAGAGCGAGGAATGTCATGTATAACGGTAAGAATCGTCACATACGACGAAGGTATAAAACCGTTAGGGACCTACTCTCTAGGGGAATTATCACCATTGACTACATGAAGTCAAGGGATAATGTGGCGGATCCGCTTACAAAAGGCCTAACTAGAGAGGCGGTTGAGTGTTCATCGAAGGGAATGGGACTATGGCCAAGGACAAGTCATCACGGCGGTAACTCTACCTAGGAGACTGGAGATCCCAAGAACTAGGTTCAAGGAGAATACAAAGTGGTGTATGACGGTCCAACATTGTCAGTTAAATGTTTGGTCTATTCTCATGATTAGACAATATTCAAGTACCAAGGATAAAATGCTATAGGCATTTTTTAATGATTATCTAAGTTTGATATTTTAATTATCAAACAGTGTACATCTATAGGATTACACGTTTAGAAATCACCTATGTAAGTGTGAAGTGGAAGCCGCTTCAAGGAGAATTCGGTATGGCTAGTTCTCTAAGTATTTATGAAACCAGGCGGTGTTCATGGCTGAAACGAACACAACAGTGAGAACCAAAGACGGTTAAGGGTTAGTTGTGTGACTTATGTTGTCGAGGTATACACCAAAGCTCAACGGTTCAAAGATATCAAATCTACCGATTGACCGAGTATATCCGATGTATGTTCACTACGGAAAGTTCAAAGGGAAACCTACTTATCCCGATGCAACTAATTCTTTCTTGCAAATCACACAAGTCTGTCATGCATATTTCCAATATAGCCATTCCCCATTCATGTGGGGGATTGTTGGGTTTTTAGAAGGTGAAGAGTGTGAATGGGAAATGGGTAGAAAGATGAAAAGGTTCCTTTTAGTAAGGAAATGAACTTTCTCCCATATTGGTAGAAGAAAAGGCTTTTGTTGGGTTTAAATAGAGATTCACTTCTCTTAGCTCTTAAAAGGGTTGAGAAGAAGGGAAGCCTCGCGCCGTCGTCGTCGCTCGCTCGTTTCGGCTTCGGATTTCGGTCAATTGATATGATTGATTGACTTAATTTTTTGGACCAACAAAAACTAAAAAATATTAATTAATTAATAATTTATTATTAATATTTAATATTAAATCTGTTTGTGTAACAGAAATCTGAATGGATTAATCAGATTAATCATTCCTCTACGTTCTCCCACGTTTTCCCATTAACCAATAATTCATTACTAACATTTAGTGAATTCAGCCATTAGTGGCAGTGAATTCAGATGTTAGTGGCAATGAATTCAGCCATTAGTGATGTCTCTTCATACTCTTTCCCATGGCTATATAAACTGGTCAGTCATCAACCTTTGAACACACTGAAACACAGAATACACAGAACATCTTACTACATCTCCTCTCTTTTCTGCATACTAAGTAAGTCGTGTGATTTGCTCCGTTCCTTTGTGTTCGCAGCGTTCTACTGTTTGAAGTGCCACTATAGTAGAACTGTTATCCCGTTCCATCCTGGGAGAAATTAACCCGTGAACGTTGGGCAACTGTGAGGGGGTTAGATTTCTTAAGGAGACACAAGTAAATTGTGGGCTCGGGATCGTCCCATACAAAACTGATAATATACTTTGTTTTCTGTCTTTTCTGATTTATTTGGTTGCAGGAATAACAGTTAACTCGTGTTGCAAGGCGATATTAGACGTGATAAACTACGTTAATTTGTCATTAAAGTTCATTCATAATGTAAATGCTACTCCCTCAGGTCTTGGGACAAGCAAATGCGTGACATTTATAATCAGAATACTTGCTATGAATTTTATAATCAGAAAATCTGAATTACTATTATAGAAGAAATATCTTTATCTATTCATCTTTGGTTTACAACATTTTTCAGTTCCCTTGGTGCATAGTTTGGTTTCTCCCTTTAAATTGAGCTGTTCAATTTGTTAATCTTTAAGCATATTATTATGTACATAATGTTAATTTTAAGTAATCTTATATTCATGGCGAGCTGTAAATATCAAGTTATGAACAATATTTTGGTAACTGTATTAATTTTCATAATTGTGTAAATCGTCCAAAAATAATAGTATCGAGAAAATTGAGTTAGAGTTATCAGTACTATATTATAACTCTTTCAATGTTGGAATTCATTTTAATTATAAATACAAGTATCCTAATTTTACCGTTAATACAGAAAAATTAAACTAAAATTGAAAATGTGCTCGCTATAGACTAATCAAATTAAATGAATGTAGGTAGAGAAGAAAGAATCAAAACCCAAAAAAATGATGGTGAAAGCATTCAATAAAAGATACTAATAATTTCACTTACTTTGCTAACTCATCCGATAATTTCAACAAAATACAAGAAATAAATATGGAAATACAAAATCTTGTAATATTAATAATAATAATAAGTACTGAGTATTATTTTTAAAATTTTTGGGACCCTTCATAAGTTGGGGGCTCAAAGCAAAGGCCTTACTTGCCTTGTGCTTACACGGCCTGACCATCTCTCTCTCTTTATATATATATATATATATATATATATATATATATATATATATATATATATATATATAATCTTAAAGTAGAAACAAGATTAACAAGTTGCATACATTTGATTTGAAATAACATATCTTATATCTTAAGTTTGGTGCAATATATATGACCAATCAGCAATATATTTGTTCAGTAATTTGGAGTTGTTTTGTTTCTTACCAAAAAGAAAATACTAGATGAAACAAACAAACAAATAATATAAGTATCGTGTTTTGTATGAACTTTAATATTCATGCGATGGATTTCAATGGAATTTGTATAGGCATATTATATAATTCTCCGTAATTTCTCTATTATTAATATAAGTATAGCGTTTTAACTCAAAAAAAATAATAATCATAATAAGCAAAGACTTATTCAAACCAGTCAAAGGACAACAACAGGCAACCTTGGTGAAAAAGACGATAAGTTGATAGCTGTAAACAAAGAATATGATATTTGATTAGCTGTAAACAATCTGGATAAGTTGTGATTTAAACTGGCTTTAAAAGGGTTAATTTCTTGAGTTTATTAATCTACTAGGGAAGTGCTTGCCAATTTATATCCATCAACTGACTTGGGTTATCTGTTTTATTAATTATTCTACTCTATAGTACTTTTGTGTAATTTTTAATATTTCAGATTGAAAATAATGAAGTATCTATATCCGAACTCACAAAAAAATTAAAAATATTTTAACGCTGCCTACAAAAGTCAGTCTCTTGAAATAATACGTGAATAAAGTACTTCATCATAAATAAAACTCATCAATTAGGCTCACGTAATAAGTAATTAGCAACTATGTTAAATGGATATGCAAATCAATGTATACTATCTTGATAAGAAAGGACAAGTGGTAAACAGACCTATGAAATTATTTATTTTCCTATAACACTTCTTTTTTATAGCCACAACATTAGATTATAAATATTAGCTAATAAAAAAATATAAGTAATAATCATTAATTAATATTTATCTCCTTAAATTAATATATCTATCAATATTGAGAGATAAGTGATCAGTGCCATTATAGGAAAACAACAAACTCTATCTTTAATGACGTTATTTTAAGGTTGATGTATTTATGGATAATTCTATTTTTTTAAATAATTTTGGACTCAATATTTTATATTTTAATTTCATGTATATATATAGAAGCCATTATGAAATGCTAAATGTCAAAAATAAACAAATACAGAAAAAACATTACATTAATATATATTTAAATAATATATTTATATATTAAATTAATATACAATAAAAGAACACGAGATAAATATTAAATTAATATAAGGTGAATAATTATTGGATCCATAATATATTAAAAATATTAATTAAATAAATATTACATACACAATATGTTAAAATATTAAGTGATCAATATGTAAAAAAATAAAATAATAAATCGTGAATATTAGATAGGTACATGATAAATATAAAAACATATAGTCTATAATATTGGGTAATTAAATGTTGAAAATAGTCTCTATATATATATATATATATATATATATATATATATATATATATGTATATATATATATATATATATATATATATTGAGTATTCATAAATTTATTTTTTAATCACAAATGGACTAATACAACTTATATATCAAAAAGAATACTTAGTACATAAAATACAACATACTTAAAAGTATTGGAAAATAATATACAAATTAACTAATAAAATATACTCCATCCGTTTCAAAAAGGATGAACCTATTTTCTTTTTAGTCTATTTAAAAAAAAATGACATTTTTTTCTAAACTTGGAAATAAACTTTCACCTTTACCTTTATTGAGATGATTTGTAGCCACACAAATATCTATGACTTATTTTAGACCACAAGTTTCAAAAGTCTTCCTTTCTTTATTAAATTCTGTGCAAAATCAAATGGGTTCATCCTTTTTGAAATGGATGGAGTATTAAATAGTGACTTTAATTTAAAAATGTAGGAACAATTCTGCCCACGTAATCCACTCACATCCCTATCTTTAATTGGCATTTCAAATCTTTTTTGGATTACCAATAATTACTCTCTATAATTAAGGTATAAATATGTAATGGTTAATAATTTATAAAATAAGTTGAATGACTAGAGAAATTAAGGGAGGTAAAAGTGGGTTTAAGAGCAGTAAATAACTACTCCATCCATTCCACAAAGGATGACATGATTCTGGTTTCGAGATCCAAACAAATTTTTCTTTGACCGTAAAGCACTTAGCTGATTTTTGCTTATAAGCACTTATGATTAGGGGTGGGCATTCGGTTTTCCGATTCGATTCTTAACTATTCGGTTTCGGTTTTTCGGTTTTCGGTTTTGAAAAACTTTAATCCAATCCAAACCAAAATAAATTTAGTTTGGTTCGGTTTTCCTCTTTTCGGTTCGGGTTTTTTCGGTTTGGTTTTCGGTTTTGTCGTATAAGACAAACTTTAAAATGAAATACTTGAAAGAATATAAATAAAAGTCAAAATATTAAATATTAAATCTAAATCATAATGCTAGATAAAGAGAGAACATGAATCCTAGGTAAAAGGAGATCTTACCATTCAAGAGGTAAATACTGATTGAAACTTTTGATGAAAGCTTCATACGTATTATACCATAATACAAAGAGATTAAAGTATTGAAGGCATAAAGTATTGAAATATTCAAACTCTAAAACCCTTAAACAAGTTTAGGTTAAGAGATAATCATAAAAGTATGAGAGCCTTTCTTTCTGTGTGTATATATATATATATTTCGGTTTTTTCGATTTTTCGATTTCTATGATTTGAAATCCGAAACCAAACCAAAACACCAAAGATTTCATATTCTCAATCCAATCCAAACCAATTATTTAAAATTCAAACCAAATTAAAAAACTAATTCGGTTCGATTTGGTTTTTCGGTTTAATCCGAATAGTGCCCACCCCTACTTATGATGTTTGCCAAACGCGTAAATAAGCCAAAAATTGCTTATAAGTTGGTTTGACGAGTTTATAAGCTTAGCCAAATACCCTCTTATGCTTTGATTTATCGTTTGTCGGCCAAATAGTAGATAATTTGTAAAGCAAAGGTGATGGGAATTGGTTAGTTGAATGTTCACCTAAAAATATAAGTGAGGTGAAATATGGACACTTTGGTTTATGGTGGATGGTAATATACTTAAATGGAACGTGAAATGGTTGAAACTTCCCCGCACTGATATCAAATATTTTTTTAGTTCGAACCTTTAGATTTTTTATTTTTTATTTTTGGTGTGAAACACTTTACTTCTTTGAATAGGATTACTCAACGTGAATCCAGTCGTTAAACCAAAAAATTTGATCGTGAAAAAGGTTACTTCCGATGGATATTTTGAAAGGTTAGAAGTTTGAATCTCACTCAATTCAACTCCTTGTAAGTTGTAACTAAAGCTTCGGAAGAAAAATATATCCAATGAAGTTCTAGTGGTGCAAAATAAATTTCAACCTTGTTTGTATAAGTAAAACTAGAATCAAAATCCACACTCTCACATTGTCTTTTATCTTAAATCCTCAAATTGCATCGCTTTTTATTTTCATTTCTGTTGCGGAATTCAATAGCAAGTTTCTTTATTACCTATACTCCAATGTTAAACCTTAAATTCAAAGTAAAACAAATCACACATTCATCCGAATACACTACTTTGAATTTGAATAGATTGGACCAAATAAAAAGGATATTCGTTTATTCTTCATTTTCTCTACACCTTATGTTTGTTTTAGTCTAATGCAGAGAGGATCGGAGCATGGGTGAATAGGAATCATTTCGAGTAAGATCCAATTGGGATTCATAGAATTAGATATTGTGAGAAATTAGGTGGCACAGTGGAATCTGATATTCTGATTTTGGTTTAATGCTTTTTCCTTGCCTTCGCTTTATTTATTGTTATTATTTTTGCATTAGTCCCCAACTGGTGCTCTCAACTACTTTTTCTTGACTTTTTTACAACTTCAATTTCATGTGCTGTCTCTATCTCCGAGGCTTTTTTATATTCGGGGTACTATTTTTTCGGAAATCCAAAGTTTTTTATTTTTATTCATCTGTTTATTCACAGCACCTCAAAAAATATTGAAGATCTCAAAATCAACTAAAATTGTCATATGTTGTTGCACATCTCATATGTACTATCTACAATTTTTTATTCTACCATGCATGATTATTTATTCGATCTTTCCTTTTATCAATCTTCTTCAGTTACTAGCAGCACTAATATGGAGTATATATTTACCACTCTATTACGTCAAACTGAGTTTTCATGAAACTAAGCTAGCGTTTGGACATAGATTTAGTTAAAACTTGGGAATTTGAGTTTTTGAGGTTGAGTTGAAAAAAAAATTTGTAATTTGAAGTTATATTTGAACATACATTTTACTCAAAAGAAAATGTTGAACTTTGGGAGTGAGAAAAAATATTTTTCTCAAAAACTGGGAATTTGGGATTTTGGATTTAAAAACTTGCCAAATTCTATAAACCAACAATTTTTTTCTAAAAAAATCCCCCAAAAATTGATCCAAAAAACTATAAACAAACGGGGGCTAAATTCCTAACTAAAATTTGGCTTGGGAAATAGTACCATAAGTTTATCACATACATAACTCGCGAAACAAGGAGTAACAATTTTATAAAGTATGCATATTTGTAGGTGTACATAAGTTGATTACCTAACATTGTTAAAATGATAAAAGATTCCTTCCCAATAGCTACTAATACAGTAACTCAGTGACGCTTATAGCAAGTTACAAATTCTTCTTGAAATACTAGTAATAGCAATCTACAAGCTTTCAAAAATTAGTATGCGTACTATATAATGAAGTATGATCGAATGAAATATTTTCCCTACTTTCGTGATAGCCGGAAGCTGATCACATAAATAAAAGAAAGTTCATAAGTTATAAGTATATTTATTTAAGATAAAGACGACAAAGTAAAATAGTGCTCATGGTAATTCCAGCTTATAATTGTCCCACAAAAGTTTGAATATTTCTAACTTTGAGCTGAATTTGACGACACGTTCACCTGAGATCTGCACGTGATTAAAATTATTATTCTCTAGAAGTGTACATGATTGCTTTTAGTTTTGCTACGGCCAAAATACATGTTTACCATTTTTATATTTGATAACTATATTACTATAGTACGTATGCCATTAGTAAATTTCAAATTTCTCTAAAGAATAACATTTGTGAATGAATATTTTGTCCTTTTTGTTGTCTCATTGTTGTTAAAAAGTTGCGAACCACGTAATCCTATCAAGTTAGAATATTATGCACGTAGTATAACTTTTTATAGATACATATTACACTACATAGACATATCTCTATTTAATTGTTATCAGAAATGGGTAGGTGAGGGTAACTATTGTGACACATGTATAAATATTCTGACTTGATAGGATTACATATCTCTATTTAATTGTTATAAAAAATGGGTAGGTGAGGGTAACTATTGTGACACATGTATAAATATTCTGACTTGATAGGATTACGTGGTTCACAACTTTTTAGTTATCCCTCCTACCCATTTCCGATAATAATTAAATAGAAATATGTCTATTTAGTGTAATATGCATCTATAATACATGAATTTGTCCTTTTATATTTAACCGAAGAATCTACCTCGCACGCTAGGCTCTATAATTTTTTCTCATTTCAGAATTCTGCTATAATACTACTCCATTAAATTGGAGGATCGTGATTGGGAGGGGGAAAGGGCACACTAAGAATTGAAATTACACTTATGGTGTAGGAGATTCAACAAGTATTACCATACCCATTAACTTTAGTGGTGAGAGGGAGTGAGTTTACTTCAAACAGAGAATTCAGTTTTACCTTTTCTTTTAAATATATATATATATATATATATATATATATATATATATATATATATATATATATATATATATATATACTGCAAATTTAACCACCAAATATTTTCCTTTTATCCTTTTTCTCCCCCTTAAAATTTAACATCAGAAGTACCAAATCAAGCCGCACATAAGCATTTTTAGTCGGTTTGATTCTCTAGTTGGCTCGAATTGATTTTTTTGTTGTCTTAAATATTCTACCTAGATATAGTTAACTGAATTGTTGTACTTGGATTTCATATAAACTTCTATTTCCTATCATGTTTTATTATTATCCCTGTTTCTCTACTACTTTTGTTTCTAGAATATGAAAAAACAAATTAGACTTCTAGCTTTTGTTCTATACGTTAAGATTGACACCTTATCTCGTGATAAAACCCAAATTGTGTACCTCTATCCTAGAAGATGAGCTTCAAACTTCCAAGTGGAGTATATAACAATTACTCCACAAAACAAAAGTTCTTTAGAAATTGAAATAGTCCTTGACGCATTCGTCATAGTAAAAAGGATATTTAGGAACAGCGAAACAAATTAGAAACGCAAAACAATTACCCCAGCACGTTTTTCTTCTTCTTTTCCAGAAGATAATTTGAAAAATATTGTGGAATTTTTTTTTTAGGAATAAACTGTCCTAACGTTGTATAATAATCGCTTGATCATTTGTATTTGTTTTCGTTAATAGTATCATAGTAGTGTGTCCTTATTCTTATGTTATTTGTATCCTCACCATGCTTAGGCTTTGATTTTTCATTTGTCGGCCAAATAGTTGATTATTTGGAAACTTTATGTGATGGGAATTGCTTAGTTGAATAGGAAGAGACAAATGATGAGTTAGTTTTAGCTTGGGCAAGAATAGACAACATTTTAATCCGAACTTTACTATATTTTCATAGAATTTTAACAATTAATCCCAACTTTACTCTTTCTTTTCCTCTTTAAAAAAATGTGCACCTAAAACTAAAAACAAAAGAGAACGTGTGAAAAGCATTGTGTAATAATGATAAAATATCGAAATGTTCCGTAAGATTGACCTTCCTACACATTAAGGATCGTTTGGTAGAGAACAAGCTATATGGATTAACAATACATGGATTAATAATGTAAGGACTAATAATATACGAATTAATAATTTATGTATTATTTTTAGTCATGTGTTTGATTCATTATATTAAAACTTGGATAAACATTGTATAACTTAAATTTGTGTTTGATATAAAATCTATATAAAGTTTTATTTCCAATAATACCCGTGAATTCTTATCCATATATTAAAATAAGGATTTGAAGGTGGGTATTTTTGTCATTTTATTGTTTATCCATATATTAGTAAATATAGTACTCCCTCCGTCCCAATTTATGTGTCACCATTTCTTTTTTTGTTTGTCCCAAAAAGAATGACACATTTCCTTATTTGACAACTATTTAATGTATAATGTCTATTTTACTCTTGTTGGCCCTACATACTTTTAAAGCTACCAACAACTTTTTTATTACTCAAATCTTCTCTTTCTTACTTTTTCAAGAGTAAAATTGAAACTTAACAAGATCAACATCTATTTTCTTAAACTCCGTGCCCGATCAAATGGTGTCACATAAAAATGGGACGGAGAGAGTATTACTAATACCACATTGAATTTGACTATCAAAAAAGAGATAAAATATAATACATATATTAAATTAACCAATACATCATACCAAACAATCTCTTAGATTCATATTTTTACCAACTCTAAGACCGTAGACTTTATTCCCTTTAGTAGTCCTACTCAGCAAGAACGTGATGGTTGAATCTCCTTAATTGAACTCTTTCAGTTGTAAGTTGTAAGTCTAGTCTTGCTTTGGAAAAAAAAGAAAGCATCTAGAGTGTGTTTGGCATATGAAGGAAATCATTTTTCAATTTTTCCATATTTTATTGGCTTAATGATATTCAAAAATAATTTTTATAAAACTCATTTTTCTTCATTAGAGAAAAATGTTATCCATTCTAAAATAGAAAAAATATTTTGCAAATGTGACAATGCACCTTCATTATCTCCTTCCACCACTCACCCCACCCACTCACTCATCCCACCTCTTACGCCACCCACTCACACACCACCCACCTACCTACCCCCACCTTTTCCACCCTTAACACCCCCTCCTACCCTCTCAATCCCAACCCCTAAACCAACCACCTCTCCTCACCCCTGATGCAACCGCTTACCTCCTGCCCCCACCAACGCTCCCCTCCTACCGCTTATTATATGATTATTAACATGTTTTATTTTTAGCTAACAAACACCAAAAAATTAATATAACATTTACTTATTTTTCTAGAAAAATATTTACCGTCATACCAAACACACCTTTAATGAAGTTCTTCTAATGCATAAAACATTACAACCTTCCTTATTTCCCTTATTGAACTAAATTTTTTGCAGATTTTAGTTATTCATATACTTTCCTAGATATGAAAAAGTTTCGTACATTACCTTAAATTTGCATTTCTTCATTTGATCGTTATCGTACCATTATTTTAGAAAACTTAAAGAAATTATCTTAGGTTTACTATTAAAAAAATCATATTATATATCTGACTAACAAAACTAACAAACACATTGACGAAATATTATAAAATCAATTGGGATTAAGCAGGGGCGGATCCAGGATTTCATAGTAGCGGGTGCCATTCTTTATATTTGTCCTTTGACACAATGACCGAATATGAAAGACGGGTCAGTTCAGTAAGATATTTGTTAATTCAACTAAGTTTATTAGTCTTCTATACGCAATAGACAAATAGGTTCAGTTCGGTTCACTGTTTTCTTTTTCACGCTTTTACAACTATATTACAAAAAAAATTTGCAAATGAAAAAAGCAAGAAAAAAAAATCATAAAAGAGTGAATTTTTAAAATGTAACTTAATTACTTTATCTTCATTGTTTGAGTAGATTAATTTAACTTCAATAATTTCAAGTTAATAAATTTATTTTAATTCTTAGGTTTAATGACAATTCTTTGCATAATAAAAGCTTCAAAATTTCAATCTATAAAATTCAAAACTCAAAAGATTTAGTAATCAAGCCACTTAATATTTTAAATTCGATAGAAGATATTGCTTAAATTATTCTTAGTTTGTATAGATTAACGTCGCATTATCAAAACAAGAAAAATTATTTAAATAAAATCAATTTATATTATCACCAAAATAAAAATAAATTGTTCATGAAATAAAGTATTCTTGTAATGGTAGGAAAAAAAAAGAGATTTAGATAAAAGGAAATAAAAAGAAAAGGAAGAAAACACAGGCTATGTCTTGAGGTTAGAGAATAATGAAGCTGGGAAAAAGGAAAAGACAAAAGGAAAGCAAACGGGAACAAACGAAAAAGGGCAGGCGAAAGGACAAGAAAACAAAACGTGGCAGGAAAAACTGAGGGAAAATAATTACAGCGAGAATTCGAAAACAAGACCTAGCGATAAGAAGAGACTACAAAGGCAAAGCCCGACCACTGGCACCAGCACCTCACTTTGTATTGTGGGTGCCACTTTTTTTATATATCCGTTTTTTTCAGATAGTTGCACATAAATCACAAATTTTCTGTCGAGGCTAGCGGGTGCCGTGGCACCCGGTCCCTTAGGCGTAGATCCGCCTCTGGGATTAAGGGTAACTAATTAATTACCTGCATAGTAACCAGACTATCCAAAAAAAGAAAAAAAATAAAGTATAACCATTTTGTTACAATCTTTACTGAAAGAAACTAGACTAGAAAGTCACATGTATATGTGTGGATAGCTCGATAGAAACGTGTGTGTATGTATATGTATCATATTATAAATATGTGTTAACAATTAAATACACATTGTATTACTTTATAAAAGAAAACCAAAATTAGAAAAAAAACATAAAATTGTGGTAGGTGAGAGATTGACCAAACCTCCTTCACACATAACACCTACTAGTATAAATACCCCCCCTTTCATTTCTTTCATTTCTCAGCTTGGAACGTTCCCTTTTAGAACTACAAGCTTTAATCCAAAACTTCTCTTTTCTTTTCCATTTTAACCCCTAAATTTATATACTAATTGCAATTTTCACCCTAGAAATTTTGTAAAACTGAAAATGCAGTCCCTTACTCCATCATCATCAGGTATAAATATCAAATTATTAAACCGGAAGAAAATACAAACTCACCGGGTTACTCCGAGTCGTGTTGTTATCAAATGTGTTTACCGGTTTGACTCGGTCAACGCCGGAGCAGCCGCCGTAAACACCGGTGTTGTGAATACTCCGGCGAGCAATAACACCGCCGGCCACGTCGGCGCGTCGAGAACAGATTGGCAGAGTTCGTGTGCAATTTTAGCAAGTAAAGTTGTTTCACAGCAGCAGGACACTGAGAAAAGCGGCGGCGCCGGTAACATTACCGCCGTGAACGGCCACAAAATATTAAATCTCGATCTACTGCCGGTGGAAAGTAATAGAGCAAAGCCGCTGACTATAACGGACCTTTCTCCGGCGCCGATGCACGGGGCGCAGCTGCGCGTGGCTTACCAAGGCGTACCAGGCGCGTACAGTGAAGCTGCAGCTGGTAAAGCTTATCCAAAATGTGAAGCTATTCCTTGTGATCAATTCGAAGTGGCATTTCAAGCCGTAGAACTCTGGATCGCTGATCGTGCTGTTTTACCGATCGAAAACTCACTTGGCGGTTCAATTCACCGTAATTACGATCTCCTCCTCCGTCACCGCCTCCATATTGTTGGTGAAGTTCAACTCCCCGTCCATCACTGCCTATTAGCACTCCCTGGAGTCCGTAAAGAGTATCTCACGCGCGTGATCAGCCATCCCCAAGCCCTCGCTCAATGCGAGCTCACGTTAACAAAACTCGGGCTCAATGTAGCGCGTGAGGCAGTCGACGACACCGCTGGTGCCGCAGAATACATTGCAGCCAACAATCTCCGCGACACAGCCGCAATAGCATCATCACGCGCCGCAGAACTATACGGACTCGATATCCTGGAACAAGGAATCCAGGACGATTTAAGCAACGTCACGCGCTTTGTTATGCTAGCGCGTGAGCCAATTATCCCCCGTACTGATCGTCCTTTTAAGACGAGCATAGTCTTCGCGCACGATAAAGGGACGAGCGTGTTGTTCAAAGTGTTGTCCGCGTTTGCGTTTCGTAATATCAGTTTAACAAAGATTGAATCGAGGCCGCATCGTAACCGTCCGATTAGGTTGGTAGATGATGCAAACGTAGGGACAGCAAAGCATTTTGAGTATATGTTTTATGTGGATTTTGAAGCGTCAATGGCGGACGTAAGAGCACAAAATGCATTGGCTGAAGTTCAGGAGTTCACGTCTTTTTTAAGGGTGTTGGGTAGTTATCCTATGGATATGACTCCTTGGTCTCCTTCCAGGGATGCTTAATTCCAAGCAAAATAATTTACTTTTTTTATCTTATTTTGTAATTATTATGTCCAAAAGAAGGGAAAGCAAATACCATTTAAAATTTAATTCCATTGAATATTTTTCAGATTTGTATTTTGTTTTAGGGATGTTATTTGTTTACCTTCAAATTCGAAGGTAAATTACATGTTAGAGTGATTTATTCTTACTTTCTTTCAAACTTAATGGCATCAACAATCCTTGTGAATGTATAAATGTTACTCAATGCAACTTGGTACTATGTTTTATTTACTACCTAAAAAAGCTTTTATTCTGTGGTTTGAATGATATCCTTTCTTTACATGAAAATAAATTATGTTCAAGTATACATATATATCATCCTTCTTGGATCCTATTTAAGGGCATGGTAGCCTACCTAGTTATTCCACACCTTCTTTGTTTACTAGGAGTACTTTATAGTAGATGGGGATATTTATGTAAGCAATTCTTGAATTTTAAGGTGTGTACTTTGTTTATAGTATGTATTTTCAACAACAACAACAACAATATACCCAGTATATCCCACAAGTGCTGTCTGGAGAAGGATGGGATGTACGCAGACCTTACCCTCACCAAGGTGGAGAGACTGTTCCTGATAGGTCCTCGGCTAGAAAAATAAGGATATTTTAGAAAAATACTTAGAAGATCAAGACATCCATATAGAAGGAAAGATAAAACTACAACATATTCAAAATAAACATATAAGAACACATAAAGGTAGAGACTAAGATGTGAATCGTCTATATACATATAATACTGCGTCTAATAAGAGAATAGACACTTGATACACTCCTATTTACGGTCATGTCCTAGGCGAGCTGGATCTGGGTCATGTCATGTCGAATCACCTCAGCCCAATTCTTCTTCGGTTTATCTCTACCTCTCCGTAGACCCAACGCTGCCAATCTCTCACACCTCCTAACTGTAGCATCAACACTCCTTCTCCTCACGTGGTCGAACCATCGCAACCCAGCTTCTCACATCTTCTCACACTGGGGTCACGCCCACCTTGTCGCAAATGACTTCATTCTTAATCCTATCCATCCTAGTATGACCACACATCTATCTAAGCATTCTCATTTCTGCCACGTTCATCTTCTGAATGTGCAAGTTCTTGACTGGCCAACACTCTGCCCCTTACCATAGCCAGTCTAACGACCACTCTATAGATCATTATTATTATTATATAAATGAAAATTGACCTGAACAATATTTGGTAAGTGTCTTTGTATAATGGCACACTTTTGTAAGCAATTCAAGTGAATTCATACGATATTTAAATAATATATGCATTTTAATGACAACTAATGAGCATATATGGTTGAATAAGAATCGTTGAAGTTGGATCCAAGATCCAATTGAGATTCATTGAATTAGATATTGTGAGAAATTAGGTGGCACAAAGGAATCTGATCTTGGGTTAGTAAATATCTGGTTTTGTTGCTTCTATTTTATTTATTTTTTTTGACATTAGCCCCACTTGTGCTCTCAACTACTTTTTCTCGACTTATTTTTCATTTACAGCCTCCACGAGGCATCTTTAGATTCCTTTTTAATATTTTCTCGTAGAAATTCAAAATTTTATATTTTTTATTTGCTACAACCAGTACTCCTCAAAATATCAATGATTTCAACATCACCTAAAATCATTACTCCCTCTGTTGCAGAATGGATGAACCTTTTCGCTTTTCGAGAGTCAAACTGGATGAATTTTGACCAACAATTTAAGATGATTTTTTTCATCATATTGATATGCAAAGAGTTACATGTTATAGTACTTTTCGTATAGTTTTTGAATATGCACATTTTTATTTGAAAATATTAATTTAATATCGTCTAATTTAGGTTCAAAGATTAGTCAAATTGACTTTCAAAAAGTGAAAAGGTTCATCATTTTTGAAACGGAGGGAGTATAATTTATAAGTTGGTGCCCATCTAATCTGTACCATCTAATATTTTATCGTGTCATGATAACATTTCGGATCTTCTTTTTCAATCTTTTTATGTTAAGCAGTAATTTTTATAAAGTTTGCATATTTGTTGGTGTACAAAAATTAGTATCTTAACACTATTGAATCGACAAAATGTTCCTTAATTAAAAGACACCGAGTAAGTTACAAATTGTATTGGCATTATCGGATTAAGACAACAAATCTAATTTATAATGGATTTATAAGTAATGCCTAATATCAAAGTTGCCTAAAAGCAGTAAACCGAAAGAGATAATAGAACGATAAGAACAAAAATATGGAATTTCAATAATGAATGCTTGGAGTGTACAATTTGGCAGAGTTTCAATAAGCATTTCTGGATGCTTTACAATACAAATGAAATGTTATTGATAAACTATTGGTCATGCACTACAAAAAATCAGAGTATTGGCGGCGGTTTTTACTGCGTTTCGCGGCGGTTTCGAACCGCCGTAATATGCTATAATGGCGGCTTCAGCTAACGCCGTAATCCCTCCCGACACAAACATTTTGCGGCGGTTTCCACAAAACCACCGTTATATGTAACAATAACCGCCGTTAAATACTCTGCTTAGAATGGCAAGTTATGTTGCTTACTACGGCAGTTCAAAACCCCCAAAAGTTCTCATTAATATTCTTATTCTTTTCCTGGCTGTTACAATTTCTTTTTATGTCATAATTCAACATCTTTTCCATTTAACATTTACAACTTATTTACTACAATCTATGCATTCAAAATGGTATGAAATATTTTGTTGTTTTAACACAAAAATATAAAAATATAAAGGATTATATAAGTAAAATACAAATCCAAAATTACATAGAATTTACTCAAGTACGAATGAGTTAAAATTCAACAACAATTCTCAAAAATATCATAGTTCTCTTCTTTGAGAAAGGTAGCAATTGATTCCTAAAACATCATATTTGATCTACGATTTAATACTAATCTTCGCTCGCTTGTTCTTCATCGTAACTTCCATCCAAAGATCTTCTTGGCACAACAGGTGACGGAGCGTCACTGCCTATATCTGGTGCCTGCATAAAAAATCAGAGAAGTAAACTTAGTTGCACTATATAAAACCAATTGCCAGAACCATCAATGATAATTAACTATGACTTGAAAATCTGCATTTTTATACTAATAGAGCACACTATTTCGGCTTAGCTGACAGAAAGCAATGTAAAGTATCCCGTTTTGATAAACCAAACTTTAAACTTCAAATCAAGCGAATAGGTGACTACCAGTAAACTTAAAACTATATATGGCGATCCATTATTCTTATCATTCTAAACTACTCCAAATTTATAAACCATACTTAGAATTCTAAAGATACAAAAAAGAATTTGGCAAAGAAACAAAAAACATAGTTCTAAGCAACCTAAGCAGTCTGTCTAAATGAACCAAGTTAGAAAGGTCTATCTAAATTAAGAAAGACATCTTGAATGTTTCCTGAAAATTCATTTGACAAATATCCAAATGAACCAAGTTAGAAAGGTTACCAATCTGGCTGCTAAGCTTCCCCGAAAAATGATTCTCTTGAAGAGATAATATAACGAATCTTGGTAGCTTAAACAGGTCATCAAGTAAACTACCAGAAAGAAGGTTAGAGCCAAGACAAAGATGTTCTAATAAACAACAATTCCCAAAACCATTTGGAATACTGCCATTGAAATAATCAACCCCCATCTTAATAATATAAACTCTAGTCGAATTCAACAGATACCCACGGGGAATGGTCCATTGAACAAAATTACCAAATAAACTGAAAGCTTCAATCTAAGGCAAGTTTATACTATTAGGAAACAAGCCATAGAAATCATTGTTACTCAAGTTTAAGACCTCCAAGTTGGGCAAATGCACTAGTTTAAAGGGGGGCAGAACCTTTAAGGAAATTGTAAGATAGATCAAATGTTCTGAGCAAACTGCCTAAAGAATCAGAAAGTTTCCCATTTAGCCTTTTTTATGAAGCTCTAATTTAGCTCCGTAACCAACTATTAGCATGAAAGACTAATGTCCTAGTTTAACACCAGTCAATCAATTATAGAAAATAATTATTTTCTTTAAGGATACAATAGTTTACTTCAGGGATACACATTTGATAGTTGTAGATATCACACACATCACCATATATAGTCTTATCCTATATGTTAAGAGCGAGAAGTGCTTAAAGCTACAACAACAAAAAATCAGCTCCTTCCCTAATATCTAAATACTCAAAATTAAACTTTTTCAGAGTAGAAAAAAAAATCAGCTTCGTCCAACCCCAATCCTTTGAAGTTTGAAGGTCGACGAGAATAAGGAAAATAATCTGCTTCCCAACCCATTAAATTCATAGGAGAGGAATAGCAGACATGATGAAAAGTGAATAAGAAAAAATTATCTGTGGTGAAGTAGGAAATAAGTTAGCCAATTCCTCAGGCATATTCCCTGCTGCATTCATACGGATGAAACTATATAGGCATGTAATTGTGACTTCATATTTGTCATTTGTTGTTGCCAATCTGGAGGGGAGTGCTAGATGGGCCCATACTCACACGAATAATTCGTGTAGAAGTCTGCTTGAATACCATAGTCGGAACTACACAAGAGCCTAATCCTCGAACACGACCAGGGTGCTCTGGACCGAAGATAACACCAAGTGCATCAGTAGGTGAAATTTCATGAGGGCCTTGGCTTTGACCTCTGAGTTCTTCAATTTTCTCCTGTAGAAAACAAAAGCAAATGTGCTTAAATCTTATGTATATTGCTGCAAGACCATTCTAATAAGTTCTACTCTTACTCCCATCCATCATGTTATTATATTCACATAGCTCAAGTGACAACTCCAATAGGAACTAGTGTGGTAAAATACTAGTTACTATTAACTAACAGTATTTAAAGTGAGGAAATTAAAGCAGTAAAAAGAAAACAACTATGTCAGGTTAAGCATCAACTTATATATTAGTTTCCAAAGAACAAAAAATAAAATTAAGTTCAACTCTGTACTTATGACATGATAAGGATCAATTTATATCTCAAAAATAATGATAGAGTCGAGACAGATATTTATTTGAAAATAGGGAAGAAAATATAAGAACCATCCTAGTATTTACCTCAATTTCCCTGGCCTCATCATTCACATAATTTCCATCTTTATTCTTATGAGTCTCGATCCACATTTTGCCTCGATCAGTATCTTCACCTGCTAGCTTCTGAAATTTTTAGAGATGTAAACTTGTAATTAGGTATAAGAATGACTTTATTTAAAGAATGTACACTGCTAAGCACGATGTATTAAACTACCTTAATATGCCTTCTTCTGGCTGTACTCATAGCACCACAAGCATGAGGACAATTTTGTTGTTGTCGTATCCGTCGATTTCTTTTGGATAGCTCAATTTTTTTTTTCCTTCGTACGATAATTAACAAACAAAGCCCACTGGTCAATTGGAATGCTTTCTGGAGCCATCCTGATGTAATCATCTTTGGTCAATAATAGATTGTAGACCGCATCCCAAAGTTTAAGCCTGTAGTCCCTCCACTTTTTGCTGATAGAATAGTTGAGATATCTGTTTAAATTTTGTTGATCAACTCTAAATAAAAATCGAGGCTACACAAAAGTAAAGTATATTAGTTTACTATAATGTTACGTATACAACTACAATTTCTATAAACAATGGGAAAGAATTTAGAAGACCTTACCATTAGGATTTCATTAAAAACACGATAAAAAAAGTGTCAGGCATAGATGGCCACGTCTCAAAACCAATAGGAAAATACAGAGGATTGGTAGCGAGTTGTCCCAAAACACCAGCAAGTAGGACAATAGACTTTCCAATAGGTTGGAAAATCTCATCAAATTCTACAATTACACGCAGACCATTGTCCAAGTTATGGACATCCTTAACATTCAATCTTACCATCTTTACTACTTGATTTTTATCTATGGCAGATTATAGACCAGTTAAGAACAAGACTATAGAAAAGAGAACACAATAACCTTAAACTTTTTATATACCTATAATATCGACTTCCCAAGCACGAAGGTTTTCACTTATAGCTTTGCGCTTTCGTCGTGTACTCTGTGAAGACACTCCATTAGAAGATAAAGATAGAATGGCAGGCTGTGAAGGTTGTTCAGTTTTGAGAGGGGCTTGGCCAGATGCTGAATATGTAGAACTGAGCTTGTGGCGAAAAAGATGAAATATGAGCCTCTAAAGATGGCATAGTAAGTGAAGAGCTCCATCTTTCTAATCTGAACAGATTCTTAATCCAATTTGGCCTCGGCATCTCTGCATACATGAGTAAAAAATGGTAAAAACTATTCAACCCTTTAAGAATTAGAGTGACAAATCAAAATGGGAATGCGAAGGCAGCACTGAATATGATTCGCAACAGAAAATGGTTACAGATTAATGTAACACCAAATCATCCAATATTTAACTTAAACACAATACAAGTAAATATAATCAGCAAAAACTCCATCAAAAATTCTAGAAAACACATTTTAGGGGGGAAAAGGGGTCCTAGAAAAAAAGTAAAGCAAAACTAATGAACAGGTCTTCAGATATGTTCATCTTCCCCTGTATCATTATTACTATTCCGCTCGCTTAATAATTCATCAGTTTCATCATCTCTTAGCAAATTTATATCATTAACATCATCAAATAATTGATTTAGTTCTTGCTCTGGAAATGGCTCATCCGCTGGAACTCCATTATCTGTTTCTCCCATATCATATAAGTCTCTTGGTTTCAAGTGAACAACAGTACTCCAGCCTTCATTCACCTTGTCATCCACATAATATACCATTTGAGCTTGTGATGCTTCAATGTATGGGTCATGCTCTTCAAGATCACCAATATGGATCAAGCGTGAAAAATTAACACAAGAAAATCCCCAAACATCATTTCTGAAGCCCCTGTGCGTAGTTGTGTCAGCCCATTTACACTTGAATAATGTAACCCGAAATCGACCATAGTAGTTAAGCTCAATGATGTCTTCTAATTTTTCATAATATGCCAAATCAGGTTGCCTCAAATTCCTATCAGCACCACTAGCAATACAAGATGTGGACGAAGTTAGAAATACTCCACTGTTTTGAGTTTTCAGCCCATGCTCTCGAGTCGTTGTCCGAAATTTGAACCCATTGATATTAAATGACGTAAACCTTCTAGCATGTGGTGCCAGACCTCTTGCTAGAAATTTTAAGTCATCAGACACAGTATTTGAAATGTCTGGGTTTGTAATCTGAAATAAAAATCTTAAATGTGTTAGGAATAAAATTTATATATAAATTTATATAAGAAAATGAAAGAAATATATCAATACAACATTCTAATACATATGTTACCAAGCTTTCGAGGAAACCAATCACTGAAGTCTTTACTAACTATCTTCTCTATCTCCGTATTAGTAGGCTTTCGACCCTTCCATCGCTTCCGTACATAATCTTTAAATTCACTGCATGAAATGTTGATATAAATATTGATTCTTTATAAAAGTTCTCCGAAATGGAATGTAAGTTTTATTTTTATTTTCCTTATATACTTACTCGATGTATGGCATGACATGTGGACAATTCAGTAACACATATCGATGTGCTTGAATTTTCTGCATATTTGATAACTCAAAAGTTGAAGCTGCAACTCCTTTGCCAACCGGTGGGAAAATGCTAGATTGCTTCAATGAGCCTCTATCTTCAGGAGTATCATTAACACGACGCGGCCTATCAATTGTCTCAATTCCTTCCAAATATTGGGAACAAAAAGTAAGAGCCTCTTCAGCTATTGAGCCTTCAGCTTGTTCCTTGTTCCCTACATAAGACTTTAACAGCCCCAAGAACCTGCACAAATTGATTATTAGTTAAGGAAAAAAAATTAAAAACTCCGTATTAAAGAATAAAACAGTGAAATGCTTTTATTACCTCTCAATAGGATACATCCACCGATAATGCACTGGTCCCCCAAGTATTGCTTCATCAATTAAATGACAAGTTAAATGAACCATGATTGTAAAGAAAGTTGGAGGGAATAACACTTCCAAGTGATTAATGGTGAGATTATATCGAGACTTGAGCTTGTCAAGATGTAACAGACTTAAGGTTTTGGAACAAAGTTGCCGAAAGAATGAAGACAACTCTACCAACACTGAAGTCACTTTGTCTGGTAAAATACCACGTATAGCAAGTGGTAACAAATGCTCCATGAGAATGTGGCAGTCATGACTTTTCAAATTAAAAAGCTTTCGTTGTTTCAAGTCAACACATCTTGAAATGTCACTTGCGTATCCATCCGGCATTTTGATATTCTTTAAAGTCAGAAAAAAGGCATCTTTCTTTTTATTTGACATAGTAAATAAAGATAGATGATATTTACCATTCTCATCTGGCCAAAGCTCTTTTCTTATATCCATTTCTTTAAGATCTTTCCGAGCTTTAGGATTGTCTCTTGATTTATCCTCATCAAGCAAAGTGTATATCACATTGTCAAAGACATTCTTCTCAATATGCATAGGATCTAGATTATGACGCAACAAGTTGGATTCCTAATAAGGAAGATTAAAAAATATGCTTCTCTTTTTCCATTGTTTTGGTCCATCTTTAACAACGGTTTGTCTGTGAGTTCTCTTACTTTTATTATTCGACTCAAGTTCTTTCCCAAAAATGACATTAGTTCCCTCCATTTGCTTCAAGATGTCTGACCCTGACAATGTTACCGGTGGTTCCCGTAACTCAATCTTCCCATTAAAACGAGCACGTTGCAATCTGAAGCGATGCACTCTTTCTAGAAAATGACGATGACCCATGAAATACCATTTTCTACTATGTTTCAACCTAAAAGAGTGTAGCAAAGTTACACGTGGGACAAGCAAACTGAGTGTATGTATTCCATCCATATAAGATGCAAAGGCTAGGAAAGTTACTAATCGTCCACATAAAAGTTTCTCTCATTTTAAACATTTCATTCTTTGAAGAATCTAATGTCTGACACCGTCATACCACAATTCCCTCAACTCTTTTATTAGAGGCTGTAAGTACACGTCGATGTTGTTGCCTGGCATTTGTTTTCCTGCAATAATAATACATTATAAGTAAAGGTATTTATTTGATAGAAATAGAAACTAACAGTTCAAAGAAAAATATTTACCAAAATATATATGTTTCTTACAAAAGAAAAATATTCCTTCCTGTCTTTGAAGAAAAAGAATTACCTGGAATGATCATAGAGAAAATGAAAGAAGTCTGCTTCATGCACTCCCAAGGAGGACGATTATATGGGATAAGAACCACCGGCCAAATACTATAGTTGGTTGCCATTTCTCCAAAAGTATTAAAACCATCACTAGCCAAGCCAAGTCGTACATTCCGAGGATCTGCAGCAAATTCTGGATGAAGCAAGTCAAATGTTTTCCAAGCCTGAGAATCCCTCGGATGCCTCATTAATCCATCTTGAATGCCCTCTAAAGAGTGCCATTTCATAGACTCAGCAGTTTTAGAGCACATGAATAATCTTTGCAACCTTGGCTTGAGTGGAAAATATCGCAAAATCATTGCCGATTTCTTTTTTTTCTTATCCTTCCACCTAGATGTCTTGCACCTTTTGCATTCTTGCAAGCCCTCATCTTCCCCAAAATATAACATACAGTTATTTGGGCAAGCATGTATCTTGGTATAATTAAGACCAAGCTTATTGATTGTCTTCTTGCCTCATAAAAGGAAACTGGAATTTTTGCAGCTTCAAAGGCATCTTTTAACAATTCTAATATCATACTCATCGCTTTATCACTCATTCGGCACAAATACTTTATATGATACAACTTGACAATAAAAGACAATTTGGAATATTTCGTGCACCCTTCGTATAATGGTTCTTTGCCATCTTCGAACAATTCATAAAAATATGCACAGTACTCATTATTTCGCCCAATCTGCTCTCTACTTAGTGTTTCTTCTACATTTATAGGTTCACCAGACAGACCAGGTTCGTTAACATTGTGCTCAGTGAACCCAAATACTTCATTGATCATTGTTTCCATTGGATTTTCCGGCTGCGAAGTATCTTCTATGACATGTGTGCTTTCAAAAGTTTGTGGCAAAAAAGTATTTGACTCTTCACCATGCATATACCAGAATTTATAGTTTTCTGGAAAAAGTTTACGAGTCAAGTGCTCTTCAACCACATCTCTTCTTTGCCATTTGCTAAAACCACATATCTTACACGGACACTTGATTAAACGCCCATTTATAGATCCATGAGCAATAGCAAAATCTAAAAATTTGGTAAGACCAGCTGAATATTCAGATGTGTTCCGTGGTTTGCTAATCCAAAATTTATCAATAGGCATGACTAGAAGTAAATGTAATACTTAAGAGTTAATACACTAAGTTATAATGCTACTGTTTATACACTAAGTTAACGAAAAGGGAACAATTTAGTGAGTCAAGGTGAAGAAACTAAATACTCAAAATTTTACAAAATTCAGCAAACAAGTTTATAACACTCAAACTTAAACAAAATTCATTGAACAAAATTAGAAGTACCAAATTTCAAAGAAAAATTAACAAGTTAATGGTGAGAAAGTAACAAAATCTCAAGCAAACTAACAAGTTAATGGTGAGAAATATTTCATCAAACCCAAATTATGAAGACAAATGGTTCATTTTTATCAAGTGAATTTAGTAAAAGAAAACCTAAATCTCAGAAATACAAAAATTTGTCAAGAGAATTCAGTAAAAGAAATTGGACAAATGGGTTTACTTACCTGAAGCATGCAGTAGAGATTGGGGAGAAAATTTGAGGTGAACTTTTGGGATTTGTTAAAAAGAAAAGGAATTTGAGGAGTTTTGACCTGAAGGAAAATAATGTTTTGGGAGTTTTGACTAAATTTTTTTGGATATTAGGCGGAGAGATCAGGGAGGGAATATTGTCCGCTAAATTTTTGCCGCCAATTTTAGAGTGCAAGATATTTTTAACAAATTTACACATAGCGGCGGTTTAAACCGCCACAATATTTAAAGTAAACCACCGAATTTTTTTTTTGGAATATAGCGTCTTCAAAACTGCCGCAATTGTTAGTAAATACTGGCGGTTTTCTAGAACCGCCGCGGCAAGACCGCCGCTATTGTTCTAATTTTTTTGTAGTGATGAGACGATTAGGGCCATCATCTCATGTTTTGATCGTGGCTTTGCACGTATTTTCTCCCATCAAAGGCCAAGTTAGTGGGCAAAGATCGTGGGGCGTCCACTTCGTTGAGGTTGAGCTGATTTCCCGAGGTTTGGATTTTCCGCCTCGGGGGCATGAGCCTATTGATCACCGAGGAAATCCCTCCTCGAGGCTTGTCAAGAACTTTGACCTCGGTGCATCACTTCGAGAGCCATATTATTTACCTCGTGTGCAAACCTACAAATCTTCGCATGACGTGTTCCGAACCATACGCTTGAGATGCCACGTATGCAAATCATTTTTCACCCAATACGCAAATTGTTTTAGGAAAAGATAATGTAGTATTCTTATACAAGCTCTCAATAAATAGTTGTAAAGATGATCACATCATAAATTAAATAAAGCTCATAAATAAAATATATTTTGTTGGTTATTTGGGTTTGAATTTTGGGTCTCCCATGTGGACTGACCCGACCCGATCTTACCCAATTTTATTAAAGATTAGATAAATATAAATTCTTAAGAGAAGTTACCTACGGTTAGAAAGGGAGTGGGAGTAGAAGTGAGAGCAGTTTACCCACAAGTGCACTTAGGTCTCATTTATTTGTATTTAATGGAGGTCTAAATATGAATAGTTCAAATAATAATTCATTAAGTGCATTTATTTTTTACTTTTCAAACCCACGATATTTTCTTTGCTTTATGAGGAAATCATGCCTCCTTATTTATAGCTACAACTCCTCTCTCTCTTAAACCATTTTTCTTTCACCTGATCTTTCATTAATAATGTAAACAGTAGCTCAATTTCTGCAATTTCAGAAGTGAATTCCTTCGCATACTATCTGTATGGGCCTAAATCAGTTTTAGGATTACAAATCGAATTTGGATTCGAATATAAGCAAACCTTCGTATCAAAGTTAAATAAATGCACAAAACAGATGTAAATGCGGAAAAATAGCTTGATTTCAATATATGATTGTGAGTACAAATTTGGGCAGAGTTTCAGTATATATTTCTGGATGCATACAATGTAAAATGAAAGACTATTTATAAACATGTGAATCTCCCCCACGTTCTCCACGACTCTTCATGGCCAAACCCACGTTTGGAGCATTTATGGCTGTTGTTAATGGGAAGAGTAGTGGACTGAAGTAGTGGGCTGCAAAGCCGCTTGAGCCGGGGGGACTCACCGAGGCACGAATAGATGACCTCAGTGGCAATGCCCTGCTCCTTGACCGAGGTGGCTGTCATCAAAGCTCCGCTTGCGGCTCGCCTTCGGTGACCGCCTCGGTACCTGACTTCGGCGATCCACTCATTTGTTTCGGTCTCTGGCTTGAAGATATGTGTTCGGTCGTTATCGATTTGCATGACAGAGGTGAATCATCGCGGGTCGATTTTTACCAAATACAGATAGTCCCCCCACTCCTCGGTTATATACCGGGGTTACCGAGGAGTGGAATGAAATTCAGCGGGAAAGTGACGTGGCTTGATCTTATCTACGCGTTTCAAATTTTGCCAACGGTTCGCGTCTCATCAGGTCACTTCTTATAGACACGTGTCATCCATCCGTTGGCTCCCCGAACGGTCACGCCGTAATTTGTGTCTTCTTCCAATGTTACAATGATGATGCCCCCATCACTTGACTTCTCCATACCTATAAATACCCCCTTACCAAACTCTTCCCCTCACTTTCATCTTCTGCAATCAACAGTTCTAATTAGAGAAAAAGCACGAGCTTCCATACTTTTCAGATTTCCCTTTTCTTGAGAATTCTTAGTTTCAAGCTTCAACCATGTCTGCCACTCACTCACGACAGGATTCAAGCGATTCCAGCGAGAGAGCAAAGATCGCCTAGTATGCCGCCATTATTGCCAGTTATGATTTTATTACCACCGTACTGACGTTACAGGTGATAGAGGCGGAGGGAGGTGGAGAAGTAACTTCTGGCGCCGGTAGTTCTAGGCGTTGAAAGGAAAGAGCCAGGCGTGATGTCACTGCTGGAGGCGAGGACGTCAGCCTAGAAGAAGGTGATGACGTCGAAGGTGATGATGTCGAAGGTGATGACGTCACGGAGATGACTGGTACTGATGACGTCATACATAGGGATGAGGGCGTCGAGGGCGACTATGCTGCGGACGAGGATGAGTGGGGAAACGTCACCGAGGTGGGATCTTCGGGCCCGATGATTCCTTTCGAGCAAGAGCTCGAGTCTCACCAAATAATCCCTTCTCATTTCGACAACGGCAAGGATCTCAAACTGCAGGTTCAGTCAGCCGACTAGGAAGAGAAGAATAGAAATATTCCAGTAAACACGACACCGACCCGCATAACACAGGCTCACATTGAGCGGGTCCGGAGGGAGTGCAAATTTGGGCCCGAGGTGAAGGTGGCTATACCTGATCCGACAAGCAGAGTTTGCCACCACGTCGAGGGGCTTTCTTTCGCTTACACCTATCCTTTCACCCTCGGCTTCTCCCTCCCCGTGCACAAAATTATTGACGACTTTTTCCGGGCCTACAACTTGTGCTTGGCTCAACTAGGCCCCGGCGTTTGGAGGGTCGTTAAATGTATGGATTGGCTGAGTAGGAAAGCCGGGGTCGAATTCACTTTACAACACCTTATCTCTCTTTACTATCCCTATTTTCACAAGGCTGGGGTTGTGGCGTTGAACAACCGAGGCAAGTACGTGCTCCTCCACAAGAGTGAGGACCACGGGGATGGAGGCTGGAGCGACCGCTACATCTTGCTGGAAACCAACATTTTGTCCACCGAACCTAATTTCCCTGAGCGGTGGAATAACACACGTAAGTATCCCTTCATTTGTGTTTCATTCCTCGGTGACCATTCCTAATTGCTAACTGTGCTTCTCTGTTACTTCTTAGCCAACAAGGTTGACATCATTCCCCCCGAGGGATTGACTGAATGGGTGAAGGCGGTGACTGGGGCTCGCACACGCCCCGAGAGAACGTGGATGAAGATGGCTGCTGACTTTGGTTGGCAATGCAAACGGCATGGTATGCTTTTTTGTGGTATTTTACTTGGTATGTTATCTTGGGGTTTTGATTTCGTTTTGCTGACTTCTCTCCCCTCGGAACTGGGTTTTCCAAACCGTACCGTTAATACAAAGAAAAGCAAGAAGAAGAAGAAAGAAGAGAAGAAGAAGGATGGGGAGGAGACCGAGTCAAATGACAACCTGGCTTCGCTGGCGGGAGAGTTGAAGGGATTGAAGGAGTCGAAGGCTGCCAAGTCTTCTAAAGCTTCAAAGGGGACCCCCGGCCAAGGATCCTCCAAAGGTAATATTTATCTTCGGTCAACTCATCAATTATCGCTTCTTTTTACTTCCTTGCTTTAATTTCTTCCACTATTGCAGGCGTGAAGAGAAAGAGGGCAGTTTCAAAGAAGCCCTCCTATTCGGTGGCTCCTCGCACCGAGGTGGAAGATCCTCCCCGACCCGAGGCAGCAGTTGAGGGGCGTCGAGGACTGATCGACGAGCCCGATGATACAGCTGCTGAAGTTTTGGCTCGGAGAGAAGTTGAGTTTATTGACCTTGAAGATCAAGAACATGGATCCGAGGAGGCAGTTGCCAAGCCTAAGGGTAAGGCCAAGGTTGTGGAGGCCGGCACTGCTATGTTTGAAGAAGGGGCCGGCATCGGTGCGGTCAGGGTGCATTCCGAACCCGCGAGGATTTCATCCTCGGTGGGGTCTTATCGGAAACTTGAAGTGCCGACTTCTTCAAATTTGTTGGCCTGTAGCCGAGTCGATATCTTAAGTCTTACGCCTTTGTTGGGGCCAGAGGAAGATAGAGTCGTGCAGGAATTTTTCCGAGGGCAACTATATAATAGCATTGCTGCCAATGCTATCAGAGTAAGTTTCATCACTCTTGAGTTTTGCCTTAGAATTTCCTTCCATCTTTTCCTTCGGTTCATAGCTGACTTCGATTCCCTGATTGATCTTTGTTTAGAGCTTCGTTCTGTGACTGAGGGCTATCGAGGTTGAGACCTCGAGGGATGAAGAAGTCCAGCGCGTCGCTCGCCTATGGGACAGGCAAAGAGACAACTTTAACGCACAAATAGCTACATTGAAAGCTGATTTGTCCAAGTCTCAGTCTGATATGCATGAGGTCGAGACAGCTTCTGAGGCAAAAATCAGAGCCCTTGGTGATGGTTTTCAAGCTGAGCGCTCGAGGCTGGAGGCCAAGGCTGTGAGATTGAGTGCCGAGCTGACCCAAGCAAAGGCTGAAGTTGTGGAGATGGCCAAGAACCATCACGATCAACTGAAGAAGCATATGCTTCAAATAAAAAAGCTGGAAGGCGAGAACTCCAAACTTTTAGCTAAAGATGCCGAGATCGAGGCCCTTCAGGATGAAATCGCTGATCGAAAAAGTAGGGTTGCGAACAAGGTCAAGAGGGCCGAGCTGGACAAGCGATGGGCCATTATCCAATCTCGGCTGAGGCTGCTCAAGCGGTGCCGAGCCGGTGAGTTTAACTTGGATGAGTAGATTGCAAAAGTTGAGGTGAAGTCTGCCGAATCTCAAGCTATCATCGATGAACTCCCATCAAGTGAGGCCTCGAGCGGAGATGATGATGAGGAGGATGATGAAGAAGTCGGGGGGGGGGGGGGGGAGGGGAGGGGGGCTCCGAGGACGGAAGTGATTCTCCCGAAGCTTAGGCTTCCGATAGCATTTTGTAAGCCTTCGGGCCTTTATGCATAACTTTTGGACCTTTTGGGTCTTTTGATGTAAATATTTTTAGCATTCGGGCTCTTTTAATGAAAGGTTTTCATGCTTTTATCTCAAGTGTTGGTTTTTGTATGTACCGAACACCTTATAACAAATAAATAACTTGATTGAATTTGATCGATGCAAACTTAGAACGACGTCTCGTCCTCGAGTTGATGCATTCAAAGTGCAGCTTCGGAGTGTAAAATTTGTAAAGACAAATAAATATAGGATCAAAATTATTTCATTTATACCAACGAGCCAGAAGTCGGCTATTTACATGGAACCAAGTCGAAGCGGACCTTGGGTAAAAGACAAATTAACAACATGCCACTGCCGGGCGAGATTACAATGTACTAAATCTATTCCCCGGGCGTTAGTCCCCGGTTGTCGGATAGATAAGCTTCGGTTGGGAGGCTTAATATCGACCTCGGTATCAACTCCTGCCTCTCACTCCCCCCAGTGTTCGGTTGAGAATCTTGATGAAGATCTGAGAACTGGAAATCGTTCGGTTCGCTTCCTGAAAAGGTCAAGCAAAAATGGAACGAGGAGCAAGTTAGTACATTTCGATCGAGGCCATAGGAGCGTTGTTTGGCTCGGGGCTGTGGATGAATTTAAAAAGATTGAAAGAGAATTTACCTTGATTAGAAGTAGTACCTCTTCAGATTGGAAATGTTCCAATCCAGAGGTTCGGGTTCGCCTTGCAAATTCTCAATTTGATAAAATCCCTTTCCAACTATTGCCTTGACTCTGTAAGGTCCTTCCCAATTTACAACAAGTTTTCCCCCGTTGTCTTCCTTCGTTGATTGGTTTGTAGTCTTTAGCATATAGTCGCCAACTTTGAAGTATCTGAGTTTGGCTTTCCAATTGAGGTACGCCTCGATCTGCCTTTTTTGGGCGACTAGCCGAACCAAAGCTAATTTCCTTTTCTCCTCGAGCAGATCCAATTCTATGCGCATAGCCTGTTGATTTGCGTCCTCGGTAGTGTGGGCGTACCGAAGATTTGGTTCGCCCACTTCTACGGGAATGAGGGAATCCATACCATAAGCAAGTGAGAAAGGGGTTTCACCGGTGCTGTTCTTCTCCGTTGTTCGCATGGCCCAAAGTACCCCGGGCAGCTCCTCGGGCCAAGGGCCTTTCTTCTCATCAAGCCTTTTCTTGAGGTTTTCAATTATGATCCTGTTCGAAGAATCAGCTTGGCCATTGGCACTTGGGTGATAAGGAGTCGAAGCAATTCTTTTGATCCCCCATTGTTTGATGAAATCAGTGATGGCTGCCCCCATGAACTGTTTACCGTTGTCACAGGCAATCTCTCTTGGGACACCGAACCTGTAGATGATGTTCTTCTTGATGAAATCGATTACTTGTTTTTGCTTTACCTCGGTGAGAGCCCCTGCTTCCACCCATTTCGTGAAGAAATCGGTTAGTACTAGAATGAAGCGAACACCACCTTTTCCCTTTGGCAATGGTCCAACAATGTCCATCCCCCACTTCATGAAAGGCCATGGTGATACCACTGAGTGTAGAGGCTCAGCCTGTAGGTAGATCATCCGCCCATGGCGTTGGCACTTATCACATTTCTGCACGAAGGCTTTTGCATCGGCACTGATAGTGGGCCAGTAATATCCAGCTCTTAACAAATTACGCACCAAGGATTTTTCCCCCGAGTGGTTGCCACACTCGCCTTCGTGTACTTCTGCCATCACATACCTGGCCTCATTGGGACCCAAACACTTGGCCATCGGGCTGCAATATAACCCCTTGTACAGATTACCTTCGATCAGGTGGTACGAGGTCACTTGGGTCCTTAACTTTTTTGCTTCTTTTTTTATCTTGGGGGACAGTCCCCGAGTCGAAGTAAGAGATGAACTTACTCCGCCAATCCCATCTGTTGTCCACTGAATTGACCTGCAACTTCATCTCTCTCATTTGTGCGGACAGTAATCGAACCACTGAATCAGTCTCCGAGTGGGCTTCGTCAATCGCGGAACCCAGATTTGCTAAAGCATCAGCCTCGATATTTTCTTCCCGAGGCACTTGTTTAACTTGCCATTCTTGGAATTGGGCCAAGATTCTTTGTGCTCGATCCAAGTATAGTTGCATTCTGGGCTCCCGAGCCGTATAATCACCGAGGACCTGGTTCACTACCAACTGCGAGTTGCACCTTAGTTCGATTCTTTCTACCCCCATTTCTTTAGCCAGCTCCAAACCTGCTAAAGCTGCCTCGTACTCGGCCTCGTTGCTGGTCACTTTTTTTAACAGAACCGAGTGCCTGACTTTCTCCCCTGTGGGTGCTCTCAAGACTATGCCTAAACCTGAACCTTTGGAGTTAGTTGCCCCATCGGTATGAAGTATCCATAGCCCCGAGGACGTTCGCCATGGAGTTTTCCTTTTTCGCTTCGGGTAGACCCCGACACTAAAGTCGGCCACGAAGTCGGCTAGGACTTGAGATTTGATGGCTGTCTGAGGTTGATAGGTGATATCGTATTCGCTCAACTCTACGTCCAATTTTGATAATCTCCCCGATAACTCAGGTTTATGCAATATACTCCTTAAAGGGAAGGTTGAAACTACCGCTATTGGGTGACATTGGAAATAGGGTCGTAGTTTCCGAGCAGTAACAAGTAAAGCAAGTGCTAGTTTTTCCAAGTGTGGATACCTGGTTTCAGAGTCGAGGAGTGTCTTGCTCACATAGTAGATGGGCTGTTGCTTGCCATCTTCTTCCCGAACCAGCACAGCGCTGACAGACACCTCGGACACAGCCAAGTAAACCAGCAATGTTTCACCTTCTTTTGGCTTGGCGAGCAACGGTGCGTTAGCCAAGTATTGTTTCAAATCTTTCAACGCTTATTTACACTCCGGTGTCCATTCGAAGTGATTGTTTTTTCTCAAAACGGAGAAGAATTTGTGGCATCGCTCCGAAGACCTTGAGATGAGTCGACTCAAGGCGGCGACTCGGCCAGTCAAGCGTTGAACTTCTTTCACCCAGGTCAGCTCCTCGGGGATCTCCTTGATAGCTTTGATTTTATCTGGGTTAGCTTCGATCCCTCGTTCAGAGACAATGAATCCCAAGAATTTGCCTGATCCGACACCAAAGGCGCACTTCTCAGGGTTTAATTTCATGTCGTATTGCCTCAGAACAGCAAAAGCTTCCCTCAGATGATTCAAATGATCCTCCATTCGGATCGATTTGATGGGCATATCATCTATGTAGACCTCCATAGATTTTCCAATATACTCCTTGAACATGCGACATACCAACCTTTGGTAAGTCGCCCCGGCGTTTTTCAGGCCGAAGGGCATCACCTTATAGCAGAAGGTACCTCGGTCAGTGATAAACGAGGTCTTCTCTTCGTCCTCCGGGTCCATGAGGATCTGATTGTAGCCCGAATATGCATCCAAGAAGGTTAATAGTTTGTGTCTAGCCGTGGAGTCTATTAACCTGTCAATTTGTGGCAATGAGTATGAGTCTTTGGGGCAAGCTTTGTTCAGGTCAGTGTAGTCCACACACATTCTCCACTTGCCATTCTTCTTTGGTACAACCACCACATTGGCCACCCATTCGGGGTATTTCACCTCTCTTATGAAACCATTTTCTTGCAACTTGGTGGTTTCATCTTCGATTGCTTTCTTTTTGACCCCGACCTGAGGTCTCTTCTTTTGCTTCACCGGGGTAAACTTTGGGTCTATATTCAGCTTGTGAGTCATGATCTCCGGATCGATACCAATCATATCTGAATGAGACCAAGCAAAACAGTCATGGTTGGACTTCAAGACTTCAATAATCACTTTTTTTGACTCCGGGTCCAACTCCGAGCCGACAAAAACTTTTCTTTCGGGGAAATCTTTCAATAAGGTGAAAGATTCCAATTCCTCAATGGTAGAGTCCTCGACCTTTTGCTTCCGAGGCTCTTGAATACGAACTGGGATCTTTTCGACTTCTCCTCTGGTGTCCTCCCCGCTTGACCCCGGTTGCTGTAGTTGCTATTGCTTTGGCCCGGTCGGGGCGACTCCACTTTTTAACGCAACCGAGTAGCATTCCCTCGCTACTCGTTGCTCCCCTTTGATTGATCGAACTCCCCAAGGTGTAGGGAATTTAATCACTTGATGCAGAGTGGAGGGGACAGCTTCCATGGAATGGATCCATGGCCTTCCGAGGATCACATTGTATGCCAAATCCTCGGGCATTACTTGGAACAGCGTTTCCTTGATAACTCCTTCGGCGAACGTCTTAAGTGTGATTTCACCCAACGTCTTCTCCGTGGAGTTGTTGAAGCCGGCTAGAACTGTCGCTTTGGGGACAACCTCCCCTTTGAGCCACATTTTCTTAACAGCCCCGTAGCTGATTATGTTGACCGAACTACCGGGGTCGATCAAGACTCTTTTGATGTCAGAGTCGTTGATTCTCAATATGATGACCAAAGCGTCGTGATGGGGGAACATTATCCCATCACAGTCGTCATCGTCAAACACGATCTCTTTACCCGAGCCGCCAATTCGGGTTCTCTTTTCCATGGTGATTGATAGCTTGGCGAATTTCTTAGCCACTGCGAAATTCACACCGTTTACCTCTTATCCCTCGGTGATGACATTCACAGCTCTCTCCGGGGGTGGAGCCCGAGGTGGTTGCCCATCACCTCGGTTCTTGGAGAAATTGTCCTTTCCTTTGTCAGTAAGGAAATCAGCCAATTCTCCCTTCTTCAGCAAGTCAGCCACCTCGAGGCGCAAGGCTTTGCAATTCTTGGTCTTGTGGCCATAATCTGCATGGAATTCGCAGTATAAATTATGGTCTCTTTTATCCGCCGGGGTCCTTATGTCCTTGGGAACCCTTACCCCGGCAGTCCCTTTGACTACATTGACCAGCTCCGAGGTCGATATATTGATATTGTAGTCAGGGATCCGAGGTAGATCCTTTTTTGGGGCCGAAGCTGGGCCTGAGGGATTTCTTTGGTTCGTGCTGCATTCCCTCCGAGCTGTTGGCTTATCTGTGAATTCGTGTATGAATTTCCGAAGGAGTTTCCCAGCCTTTGGCTGACAGGCTGCCTTGTCGAGGTATATGGCTCGTACCTCCCCTTCGGGTTACTTCGCGACGCCTCGGCGCGGTGCGAAGATTCGCCTCGGTTTTTATAATTGTAACCTCGGCTTTTGAACTCAGCTTCCTCCAATCTGATTTTGGAGTAAGTTCGCTTGTGCAGATCCTGCCATGTCAGAACCTGATATTGTTGGAGCTCTTTTCGCAATTCAGCGGCAGCGTCAGAATTGCTTGCCGCTGAATTGCGAATATTGATACCCTTTTCAAATGCCATGATGGCCAGGGTATCGTCCATCCGAGCTAATTCTATGCGCTCGGCATGAAAGCGCTCAAGAAACTCCTTGAGTGGCTCACCGGGCCTTTGTTTCACTTCGCATATATCCTCCTTCCTTTGAAGGATCTTTTGGGCCCCGGTGTGCGCCTTAACGAAGGCGCTGGACATTTTCTTGAAGGTGGAAATCGACCCCGCCGGTAGGCACATGTACCAACGTAGAGCCCCTTTCTCCAAGGACTCGCCAAATTTTTTCAAGAACATCGACTCGAGCTCTATTGCCGTTAGGTCGTTGCTCTTTATTATTTCCATGTATTCTCTCACATGTTATCTGGGATCGGTAGTCCCATCATATTTCTTCAAAAACATGAGTTTAAAGCTCTTGGGGGTTAGGGCCAGAGCCGCTTCGGGCTTGAAGGGCAGCTCCATGTATTGATCAATATCAAGATCATCTTCCTCCTTTGTTAACCCCGGCACGCCCTCGAGGCATTTTTCCACGCGTGCCTCGATGCGAGCCTCAATTTCCCTGGTCAATTTTTTGAGATTGACCGACGATGTTGTTTCAGCCACGGTGGGAACCGTCCCGAAGTGTGGCGTTGCAGTTGGTATATTTCCCGAACCCGGGACGTGGTTCCATTCTGAGGTACCCCTGTTATCGTGCCCGCAGGAATGAAGGGCGGGATGCCTCCACCAGGAGCCGAAGGCTGGGTTATATTCGGTGCTGCAGTGTTCCTCGCTTCCAACGAGGCGCGGAACTCGGCATTAAGGTTAAGTTGCTCATCTTGTCTATTTTTGAGAGCTCTTAATGTAGTGACAACGTAAGCTTGGAACTCTTCGGTTGTCATTGGTGATGAGGGCTGTTGGCTCGACGGAACGTCAGCCCGTTCGTTACTATTATCACTGTTGTCAGCCATAACATCGTTGAATTGTAAGCTTTGATGAAAAAGGACGTGAAACTTTGAAACAAAGCATTTCTGCTTATATCTCCACAGACGGCGCCAATTTTTATGGGCCTAAATCAGTTTTAGGATTACCTCAGTGGCAATACCCTGCTGCTTGACCGAGGTGGTTGTCATCGAAGCTCAGCTTGCGGCTCGCCTTCGGTGACCGCCTCGGTACCTGACTTCGGCGATCCACTCATTTGCTTCGGTCTCTGGCTTGAAGATATGTGTTCGGTCGTTATCGATTTGCATGACCGGGGTGAATCATCGCGGGTCGATTTTTACCCAATACACTATCCCTTCCCGTCCCAGACTCAAAGTGGAGAATTTTGTAATCTAATGCATTATTAAGAATTGAAGATAAACAAAGACCAACAATATCAATGATGAGAGTAGATAATGAAAACAATGACTGCCGGGGGAGGGTGGAAGGGATCCATTGAAGGACAAGAGATAAAAGGGTCGTTGCACCATTTTTGCGTAATAGTTGAAGGAAACTATGATTACATTTAACAATTGTTTCTATTCCTGTAGAATTTTTATCTGGAATCCATAAGTTTATGGATTTATCGAACATACAATATGCATATCTTTAAATGTTTCAAATTTTTATGAGATCATAATTTTATTTTGTTTAAGATTTGTGTCTACTACTCCTATTTTATTAATAAAGTATTAATTACTATATTCCAATTGCATATTTGTTATATTTAAATATATTAAATTATATTCATTCAAATGTTGACAAACAAATAGTCTTAACGATTCATATTCAGATCCAATAACAATATCTTAATATTCAGATGTGTATTCAGATTCAAATATCTCAATCTTAATAAAAATAAATAGCCCCTTATTCTCTTTAAAAGAAAAGTAACATGTTTGTTCTTAAACATATGAAAGAACACAGAGACAAAAAATCTCTCTTCTGATCTTCTCTTCTTCTTCAACTTCAAGCCATTTTCTAGTGGAAACCCTAACCTTAATTCCTAGTGAGATAAGGTTTGACTTTGGAGCAAACTTCTTTGATCCTGGTTCAATTCTACTGCGTGAATAATGAACTTATTTAGAGAGAGAGGAAGAAGCTTAGAGAGAGAATCAGAGAATTAAGTAATTGTATTCAATACAATGAATTAGTTCTAGAAGAAGAAGAAATAACAGCTATTTAAAGAAGTAGTTAAAGTAACTAACTTCCTAACAACTAATTAACTAAGATCTGGACACTTAGTGTAATGACTAAACTGCCCTCACTTAACTAACTAAACTACTTCACTCAACACTCCCCCTCAAGCTAGAGGGTGCAAAGATATCAAAAACTCCTAGCTTGGACATTAAGTGAAGATGTTGAACTCGATTAAGTCCCTTTGTAAGCATGTCTGCAGGTTGTTCCTTGGTGCTAATGTACTCAGTTTTCACAAGGCCTTGTTGTATCTTTTCTCTAGAGAAATGACAGTCAATCTCTATGTGTTTGGTTCTCTCATGGAACACAGGATTTGCAGAAATTTGCATTGCTGCTTTACTGTCAGTGTTGATCTCTACTGGAAGCTGGATTTCTACTCCAATCTCATTGATTAACCTTATCAACCAAGTTAACTCAGCTACCACAGATGCCAGACTCCTGTACTCAGCCTCTGCTGAGCTTCTAGATATTGTTGTCTGCTTCTTAGACTTCCAAGACACCAGGGATTCTCCCAGTTTTACTAAGAAGCCAGTTACTGATCTCCTTGAGAATGAACATGATGCCCAGTCAGCATCACAGTAGGCTGTAACAGTATCAATGCTTTTACTTGACATCAGAACTCCTTGTCCTGGATGCTCTTTAATATACCTTACAATCCTTAAGGCTGCTTCCATGTGAGATTGTTTAGGTTGCTGAAGGAATTGACTTAGTGTTTGTACACTATAGGAGATGTCAGGTCTGGTCATAGTTAGATAGAGGAGCTTTCCCATCAGCCTTTGATATCTTCCAGGATCAGATAGTAACTGATCTGTTGCCTTGTCTATACCATGTACATGAATGTCATATTCTCTGGTTGTGAGTTTGAGATTAGGATCTATTGCAGAGGTTGCAGGCTTTGCTGCTGTCAAACCAGTTTCAGAAATAAGCTCTAAGGCATACCTTCTTTGATGCATGAGAATTCCTTTCTCAGATCTGGCAAATTCAATTCCCAGAAAAAACTTTAACTCCCCCAAGTCTTTCATTTTGAAGGCCTTTTGTAATGCACCTTTTGTTTCTTCTATCAGTTCTAAGTTGTCTCCAGTAATCAACATATCATCAACATATACTAGTATGATCACAATTCCAGTGCTGCTCCTTTTTGTAAACAGTGAATGATCTAATTGGCTCTGAGTAAAGTTGAAACTCATCAAGGCCTCTAGCAGCTTTGCATTCCACTGTCTTTGTGCCTGTTTTAACCCATACAAGGATTTGATGAGCCTGCACACTTGCCTCTCCCCCTGGCTCTTGAATCCTTGTGGTAGGTCCATATAGATTTCATCATGCAGGTCTCCTTGCAGAATGGCGTTGTACACATCCATTTGGTGAATGTGCCAATGTCTGGAAGCTGCTACTCCTAGTACAGTTCTTACAGTTACCATCTTCACAACAGGGGAGAAGATTTCTTGATAATCAATACCTTCCCTCTAACTGTACCCTTTTGCTACCAGCCTTGCTTTGAATCTTTCTACTTCCCCATTAGCTTTATATTTAATCTTGTACACCCATTTACAACCTATAGCTCTTTTCCCTTCAGGTAATGTTACTAAATCCCATGTATGATTGCTTTCCAGTGGTGCAATTTCATCCTGCATTGCACTAATCCACCTTGGGTCTTTAGCTGCCTCTGAGTAAGAAGCTGGTTCAGTTGAACTTGAAAAAGCTGCTATGTATGCTTGGTATTTAGGGGCAAGTTGATCATAGTAGACAAATTTATCCATAGCATAGGGCACATTCTGATGTATCCCTAAGGAAACAAAATCCTTGAGCCAAGCAGGTGGATTCTTGTTCCTGCCTGGCCTTCCCTGCTCAGGTATGGGAGGTGGAACTGGTAATGAGGGTGCTGTTGGAACACCAGGGTAAGTTGAAGTAGTAGGAACTGGCATAGACTCATGAGGGATGAAATCATCACCTTGTTCAGAAGTTTGTGATTCTGGAATGTGAGTTTCAGCAACTAAACTTTCTGTTAGTTCTGCATTGGATAGTGGCTCATCAAAGAACATATATGTTGTTCCATCTATAAAGAGTGGAGGAGATGAGACAGGCCTTTTAAAGGGAAACACATCTTCTCTAAATGTAACATCCCTGTTAATGAAGAATGACTGTTTAGAGTGATCATATAAGACATATCCTTTGTGGACATCTGAGTAACCCATGTGTATAGCTGCTCTACTCCTAGGCATCAGCTTATCAGTTTCTTGGACTATTTTTGCATAACAGAGACACCCAATGACTCTAAGATGAGTCAGTATAGGCTTTTTCCCATATAGCACCTCATATGGTGTTCTATTTTCCAGTACAGATGAGGGCATCCTGTTTATTAGATATACTGCAGCTATGATGCAGTGACCCCAAAAACTGATAGGGATATTAGCCTGAAACCTGAGTGCTCTTGTAACCTCTAGTATGTGCCTATGTTTCCTCTCAGCTACTCCATTCTGCTGAGGAGTATAGGCACAGGTTCTCTGATGTACCATGCCCAAGTGCTTGAACAATGTACTGCACATACTGTTAATAAACTCTGCTCCATTATCTGTCCTGATGACCTTAACTTGCTTATCAAATTGAGTTTTAACATACTGAAAGAACTGTTGCAGGGCTATGCCTGCATCTGACTTTAATTTGAGCAGAAATACCCAGGTCATTCTAGACAAATCATCCACAATAGTCAGAAAAAATCTATTACCATCAAATGTTGTTTGCTTGTATGGACCCCATACATCTACATGAATCAAGTCAAAACAAGAAGAACTTTTAATACTACTTGCAGGAAAAGGATTTCTAGTCTGCTTGGCACAAGGGCAGACACTACATTTATCAAGTACACTACTGGCTGGTTCAGCTGAACTAGGAAACAACTTCTTTAGGACATTAGATGACACATGTCCTAGTCTTTTATGCCACAGTCCAATGTCTGAGGCCTGCTTGTCACTCACAGATAGGCTCACTGCTGCAGCATCCGTTGAGCTTTTAGTCACCAGAATGTAGAGGCCATTCTTCTCCTTACCAATCTCCTTCACCTTCTCACTGCAAAGATCCTGGAATACACAGAAATTGGGATAGAATGTAACTGAGCAGCCCAACTCTTTTGTCATCTTGGAGACTGAAAATAAGTTATATTTGAATTGTGGGACATGGAAGACATTTGTTAAAGTAGTTCTGTCAGAAATAGAACTTGCACCAGTGTGAGTAACACATGCTATATCCCCATTAGGTAAGTACACTTTCTTAGTACTAGTGCCTAGTAATAGTTTAGACTGAGTTAACATATTCAGATCTGAGACCATGTGGTTTGTGGCCCCTGTATCAATGATCCATTCTTGTGGACTATTAGAGACTGATAAAGCAGTACTTATACCTGCTATGTTGGCAGCTGCAGAGGTTGTACCAGTGTTTCCAAGTAGCTGTAGTATTTGACCATACCGCTCTGGTGTAAATGTGCAAGTCTTGAGTTGGTTAGAGGGATTAACTGATTGCTGTGTCTCACAAATACCAGGTAGGGACTCCTGTACACCCTCAGTGTCACAGATTGCATTATGAGCAGTAGATGTGCCAAATCTCCTCTTCTTATACCCTGGAGGATATCCTACTTCCTTGAAGCAGTTCTCTCTTGAGTGCCCTTTGATTTTGCACAAATCACAGTAGGCATTGTAGTTTCTTTTAAACCTCTGATTTCCATTAGTCTTGGTGTAAAAAGCCTGGTCAACACCTCCAATTGCAGGAGAAGCCCCTAGCACTCCAGTAGTGACAGATATCCCCTTTTGGCTTTCATCACTTATGACCATGTTGTAAGCCTGATTCACAGTAGGCAAAGGACTCATCAACAGAATTTGAGTTCTTGCTTGGGAATATGAGTCATTCAATCCCATCAAGAACTGATACAGTTTTTGCCTTTGGAGGTAAGTCACAAAGTCCCTTGACTATTCACAATTACATCTAGGAGGAGGAACTAGAGCTTCAAACTCATCCCATAGATCTTTCAGCTTTGAATAATAGGTTGTGACAGAATTAAGTCCTTGACTCAGGGTGGCAATTTCTTTATGCAGATTGAATGTTCTTGAGTCATTAACCTTTTCAAACCTCACGCAAATCATCCCACACAATCTTAGCACTAAAAGCATACACAATACCACCAAGAAGGGTACTAGCCACAGAATTCATCAACCATGACAAGACAATTGCATTACACCTTTCCCATTGTGGTTTCAAGTCATCTGAACACTTATCTTTTGTGCAAGACCCATCTACTAGCCCAATTTTATTACGATCTAGCAATGCAATTTTTATAGACCTACTCCAAATTGAGTAATTCTCAGCCCCAGTTAATTGAACAGATATCAATGAAATCCCACTCACATCATTAGACTGTAAATATAGTGGGTGATTATGATCTAAGCCACTAGTTTGGGCATTGACTGAATTAACAAATTGTGAATTGTACACTTGTAGTAATATCTAATTACGAGAATAATAAATCCAGCTTATCATTGTTCCCAAAAAGTTGGATCGTTTCAGATTCTTAGCTGAATTCGACGACAAATTCACTAAGATCTACAGGTGATTTATTAAGATGCTATTCGAAGTGTACAATCCTTTTAATTTCGATGGGGCCGCTTAAAAAAATGTAGACCATTTATATACTCGACAACCATAGTGTATAAGCCATTTGTATAGCTCAAACCGCCCTAAAAAGAAGTTTTAAATGATAAATATGTCCTTTTCGTTGTCGCGTTGCCATTACAAAAGTTATGAACGACGTTCTCCTTTTGAACTTTTGTGCATTTGTGCATGTGTCACAATGGTTACCACCACCTAACCCACCCTGCTAGCAAATAAATAGAAATATGTTTATGAATATATATTATATGTAAATCAAAAAGTTACATGCATCTTGTATATTAGAGCGAACAATACACCTTACCTACTAAGATTTCTATCTAGGCTATGTTATTTTTTCATTTATCCTTAAAGAAAAGCTCTTTGACTATTGTTTATATACTAAGATTTCTATCTAGGCTATGTTATTTTTTCATTTATCCTTAAAGAAAAGCTCTTTGACTATTGTTTATATCACGTTAAATAAAACATAAGAATCAATGTCATTTAAAATATATATACAGTATATATATGTGTGAGTGCGTGTGTGTGAGAGAGACCAGAGAGAAAATGATTTCAGCAATAAGTATCGTTTGCTCTAGGATGAGTGCCTGTTATTAGTTGGAGAGGGAGGAAGGGTTTGGATTTGCTCCATTAATATATGCTCCATTAAATATCAATATAGTTTTGGATTATTGCCATGTGGATTAGTGCACTTGTAAAGCTAAGATTGAATGTTTTATTTTTAGATAAAATCCCATTAATGGTAAGTGAATTAAATTATAAAAGAAATTACACATTCTTCTTTAAGTAAATATTATTTTAATTGATTTTTCAATTGTTATTAAGTTCATTTATATTTAGGAATCACTGCCAGAAACTGTATTGTCTATAACTGTGCTCAATTGTTCAATATTTATATACTTTTTTTACATAGTAATATTTTGTAGTATAAAGTCTAAACTATTAATCTATTTTGTTATTATTATTATTATTATTTTGAACTAAACTATTATAAAGTCTAAATTATTAACATTTCTGCCGGATTTGTTTTACCCACTTACTATTAAAAAGATTCTAATAATATATGGAACTATAAATCGACTGGTGTGCATATATAATTCTAATTTACTACCTTCCATCCATATTAAGTACTATTATCATGATCTTTTAAGATTTGTGTATTCTCCATCGGAAAAGATATTTAATGTAGAATTCATATATATGTCCTTTAAATGTCCTATTAATTAACAATACACTAATTGGAGGTAAATATGAAAAGGCAACTAACGAATCATTAATTTATCAAAGGGAAATTTACACTGTATGCCCACCCTTTTGATAGTAATTATAGAGCATACCCATTTAAATTTTCCCTACCCACCTATTGAAAAATATTTACAGCCCATATCCATTCCCTCAAATCCCTATCCCCTTTCCCTTTCCCGCCCCTTCCCATTTCTCTGATCTTCCCCATCTCCCCCAAAATCTATCATGCATACACTCCACTGATTTCAAAATTGAGCTTGTATAATTAGATTCTACATTCTCTCAAATCAATCCCAAATATTAAACCCTAGACATTCAAAATTGAGCTTGAAAAATATTTATAAACGTCGACGCCGTAGTAACAGTCCACCTAATATGTCGCTTGTTCCTGTTGAGGAGACTACGGAGCCTAAGGTATTTTTTTTATTTTTTTTGTAGTATAAAAAATTACTTCGTTTCACTGGTTTTGCACCCACTGTTACTGACATTTTTACTGGGTGGTTATTGCAATTAATAGTGTTGCATCCAATGTTAAGAAAAAGCATTCGATAGTTTTCTTGAAGCCATCCATGAAGTACATAATGCACATGAAATACGTCGGATATAGAAGATGAGCTACCATGTCGCACATTGTGCTGCAGACATAGTAGACACTTAATCTATACATGTTTGTTTTCCTTTCTTTCACCAAATACATCTTTTCAAATGGGAAAACATAAACTGCTCCGAAAATTGATGATGAAGTCCAGACAATACAGATGTAGAACATTAAACCAATCTGCAATGCAGGTTAAATATTTAAACGTATGTTGTATGCTAAAAGGTATACCAGTAAAGTATGTTGTATGCTAAAAGGTATACCAGCTAAGTAATAAAATTACCAAATTTGTAAAACGAAGTAAATTGGTATACCAGCAAAATATACTATATACTAAAAGGTATACCACCTAAGTAAAATATGTTTTTACTGTCAGTTTTTGTTAATTACCATCTAATAGAATTTTTTGAATTAATTAAAGAATTAGCTTAACTGCACGAAGTAGGTTTTAAACTTTGTCATATGTATTGTACTGCTTATGATGCCAATCTCTTTTTTTTTTTTTTTTTTTTGTAGGTTTGGGATTTTTATTTGCCTTTACATGAAACGTACTTCCCAAAGATTGCGTATGATGCCAATCTAAATATTGTTGACGATTTGAAGTCAAACTTGACCTCGACACAACTCCAGCTATTTTGGGAAACTTGCTTTGGATATTTCTTGGATATGCCAAAGCAAACAAAGCAGACTCGGTTTGTGCAGTATTTGATGAGTAGGCAAGTCCATCATGATTCACCAGACGTTTTATGGTTTGATTTGAATGGCTGTCAATTACGTTTTGGACTTGGTGAGTTTGCATTAGTCACAGGTCTAAAATGTACGGGTGTCCAGGAGGTGGTTTATCGTGAAGACAATAACCTATTGCGCATGTATTTTAATGGGTCTGCCAATGTCACCCGACATGAGATAGCGCATCGTTTTGAAACGAAATGTTGGGGAAATTCTGACACTGATGCGGTGAAGATTGCTGTTTTGCATTTTCTTTCTTCATTTCTTTTTCTACCATTAAAAACTGCATGTCTTGCTTGGTGTTATGTTGACTTGGTTGATAGTGGTAACTTTAATGATTACCCATGGGGTATCGACATATTTAAGGTTACAAGGGAATCACTTCATAAAAAGCTGTTAGATGTCCCTACATTTGCAAGGCATGCTGGGTTTACGCATGCTTTTCAGATTTGGTTTTGTGAGTGCTGTCCATTGATTGGGGGAAAAATTGCTACTCGGGTTTGCACCAAGGTTCCTTGTATGCTCAATTGGGAAGGAAAGAAGCGACTTGCAGCTAATAGTTCTGAGTTGGATGTATTTTATTTGCCTGTTGAAACGGTACATATAGTGTAACTTTTATAGAATATGTTATTTTATTTGCCTGTTGAAACGGTCAGTATACTACTTTGTGGTATTTCACATTTAAAGTATACCTTTACATTTTTGTTCTTGTTTTGCTTTTGCATGTTGCATTATAATTCAACAGTTGAAGCCCAGTAACATTACTCCAAGTGACGCTGAGTGGGCAGAATTAGAGTTGGATGGTTTAGAATTTGGCATACCCAATGAGTATCAGGACAGTCGTTTCATTGTCATTGAGCATACTAAGAATAAACAGAAAAGTAAGCAAGGTGATATTGGAATATGTCAGATTCAACAAGGACTGAATGAAGAGTTTACTGCAACTGCAAAAGCTAGCAAAGCAGCTAGGACATTTGCTGCTTCAACATCAATTCCTTCTCAAACAAGAGCTGTTGATACGAATCAAAAACCTCGCAGAATTCAAGAAAGTGGTATGTTTAATCATTTCTGTTTTGCTGACTATCAGTTACTCTACAGTATTTTTAAAACTTTTCATATTTCTGACCTTTTTTTTTATTAGGTTGATAGTGGCTTTCAGTCTTTGCAGACTTACGTTGATACCAAATTTATAGAGGTTCATTGTGTTTTTTCTACTTTTTATGTGTTTCCATGATCTATAGGACTTTATACATTTGTTCATCTAATTTAGGGAAAGAAAGAATTTGATGATTTCAAGGAACAGATCAATGGTAAGTTGGACGAGCTGTTAAAGGCAATTGCTTTAGTTGCTGATAAACGTGTGCCCCAATCTACGGTAATATTTTTCTTTTGTTATTCTATATATCTAGATTCTTAAATTATGTAATTCAGTTAACTGTATATACTTTTGTGGGTATACAGTGTAGCATAATGAGCATATAAAAAGAAAAAGAAGTTTTTTTTAGTATTATTAAGCCTGGTATACCATTGTACTATACATCATGCTAAAAGGTTATACATTGAATAATAGTATACCTGAATGGTATACCATTTTTTTTCCTTTTCTAATTTGATGTTACCATGAATACTTTTTTCTGTATTTCTAGGATGGTGCCAAAGGTCATCAGGATAATGTTATGGAAAATGATGGTAGCGGTGGTCGATTGAATAGCAATCCTATCAGGTTTGAACAAAACAGTCCTGATCATGCAGCATTTGTATCTCTTAGTAGTCCGAATGTTAATGCAGGTATGACTCCTTTTTCAGTCTGAATTATACCCTTGGTCTTCTGGTTTGGATTGTGATACTCACCAGTGTTTGTTTGGGTGCAACAGCAGTTGATAATCAGACATTAGAAGATGGCAATATAAATCATGAACTTTTTTTTTCCACTGTCTCTGGAACAACTGAAGGAAGAATAACTGAACTCTCTGATGGAATGGAAAACGGAATTGCTTTAGTTCCTGATAAGCGTGTGCTTGAATATATGGTAATCTTTTTCTTTTGTTGTTGTATATTTCTAGATTCTTAAATGTATATAATTCACTTAACTTAATTTATAACAAAAAAGGTGGGTAGTTTTTAGTTAAAATAGTATATAGTTTTGTGGGTATACAGTCTAGCATTAATGAGCATACAAATAGAAAAAGAAGTTTTTTAGTATTGTTAAGCCTGGTATACCATTATAGTATACATCGTGGTAAAAGGCCATACACTAAATTATATTATACCTGAATGGTATACTATTTTTTTCCTTTTCTAATTTGATGTTACAATGAAGACTTTTTTCATTATTCCTAGGATGGTACCAAAGGTCATCAGGCTAATGTGGTGGATAATGATGGTAGCACTGGTCGATTGGATAGCGATCCTATCAAGTTGGAACAAAACAGTCCTGAAAAAGCCATATTTGTACGTCTTAGCAGTACAAATGTTACTCCAGGTATGGCTCCTTTTTCAGTCTAATTTATACCCTTGGCCTTCTAGTCTGAGTTGGGATACTCACCAGTGTTTGTTTGGCGCAACAGCAGTTGATAATTAGATATTAGAAGATGGCGATATAATCATGAACCCTTTTGTCCCACCGTCTTTGCAACAACTGAAGGAAGAATAACTGAACTCTCTGAAGGAATGGAAAATGATGGTGATGCTGGTCGAAAGGAAAGAAATCATATTACCTTGGAACAAAACAGTCTTGAACTTGCAACATCGGTAGGGGTTACCAGTGTCAATGCTTCTGCAGGTATGGCTCCTTTTTCAGTCTGATTTATACCCTTGGCCTTCTGGTGTGGATTGGGATTCTCACAAGTGTTTGTTTGGCGTAACAGCATTTGATAATCAGATATTAGAAGATGGCGATATAAATCATGAACCCTTTCGTCCCACCGTCTCTGGAACAACTGAAGGAAGATTAACTGAACTCTCTGAAGGAATGGAAAATGATGGTGATGCTGGTCGAAAGGAAAGAAATCTATTACCTTGCAACAGAACAGTCTTGAACTTGCAACATCGGTAGGGGTTACCAGTGTCAATGCTACTGCAGGTATGGCTCTTTTTTCAGTCTGATTTATACCCTTGGCCTTTTGGTCTGGATTTGGATACTCACAAGTATTTGTTTGGCGCAACAGCAGTTGATAATCAGATATTAGAAGATGGCGATATAAATCATGAACCTTTTTGTCCCACCGTCTCTGCAACATCTGAAGGAACAATAACTGAACTCTCTGATGGAATGGAAAATGATGGTGAACTTCAAATGACTGAGTCTCAACTTAATAAATTAGTTGGTGGTATTGCACGCCAAGCAACATATGATGTTGCAGATAAAACCTCAGGTACGCACTTTTTAATTTGTTCATCTTTGAATAGAAATTTCATAATATCTAATTACCTTTTTTTATCAGTAACTGTAGCTCAGGGTCCTGAGCTGGAAAGGAGTATGTCAGAATCTTACAGTCGTATTGCACTCATTACGCTCCCGGCGACATATTCAAAGGTGATTTTTTCAAGTTTATTATTGGTATACCTTTATTTTTAACTAGAACGTATACTTTAATGTTATACACTTATGCTGTGGGTATATTGGCATTCATTTTAGTTCGATATAATAACATTATTTGTATTTATTTAGCTGCAGGTCCCAAGTAAAGATGATTCCAAGGATTATAACACTGAATCTCATGATGATGATGATGTGTTTGAAAAAGGTGACAATGATGTTACAGCTGGTATGAAAAGACGTAGTATTGAGAAGACACCTGTGGTTCGTAAAAGATGTAGACGTACTGCAGCAGTTAAAGAGTCTCCTTATGTCTCTACATGGAATTCCGGTGCAAGTGTTATTTCAATATCTGAGGGAAACGTAAATGCAGCATCATCACCAAAAAAGGTAGTATCCAAGAAGTTTCCGTTCGTTGGAAGTATAACACAGCATGTTGATTTCAATCTTGAGTGTGAATTCAACAATTTTGTGAAGAAGAAAAAGGGGTGAGTTTAATGAGATTTTTTATTACTGTTTTACAAGTGTGATGTTTGAGTTTAACAATGTATTGGTTGTGTTTTTGATTTTGGTTTTATTCAATTCAAATTAGGGAATCCGAGAAGCTTGACAAATTATTTGAATTTGAAGTTGGTGAGATCAGCAGTAAGAGTTGGTTTCGTACCTTATATACTCCTAGAAAAGATCTGACTTCTTTGGTATGTACAGTTTCAAATTCGTATTTTTTTGGAGCTGTTTTTCTGTCTGTATACATGCACAGTATACTGATTTTTTTTTCAGCATCTAGATGTCATTTTCTACTATCTGAGGAAGAAAGCTAAATACGCACTTAAATTGAAGATGACAACAACAGATTACAACTTTCATAAGATCCTCACAGAGGCTTATGAAGATTTAACTGGAAATGGAGAAAACAAATTTAACATAGATAAGTATGATGATGTGATTGACTACATGCTTGGTTTTACTATGTTTTGCAACACTGCATGGTATGATGTTGATGAGGTTCTATGTCCTGTTCATGACCTAACTGGGTGGCACTGGATCTTGGCTAGAATATCTCTTGTAGATAGATGTATATATGTGTATGATTCTCTGGGGGATCCAAGTGGCAAAATTTCTGTCAAGAGGTCATTACAACCCTATTCTGTGTTGCTGCCACTATATCTGCTGACGATTAATTTTTATGAGAAGAGGGATGACATTGAGATACAAGGTGGTAGGCATAAGGGTAGAGAGTTGGCAGATCCTTACACAATTGAGTATATTCGTAATCTCCCTACACATGATGGCATGTAAGAATTGAATTCTTTGCTCTTTTATTTACTTAACATTTATAGCTAATGTATATGTTAGATTCTGAGATATTGCTAATGCCGGTAACACAGCGATTGTGGGGCTTTTGTCGCCAGCTTTGCTGGGCATATAATCGAAGGTGTAGAGATTCCCAAATTTGATGTACACTCATGCAGAGCAAGATTTGCAATTTTGTTGTGGAAATATGGAATGGACAAACAGGAATGCAATGAACAAAGTGACTCTGAGGATCCTGGTCGGAATCCTGAAAGGCAGGGTAAACATCGTCGAGGAAAGAAGCGGATTTATATGTTTTAAAATGAGCAGTAAAATGAACATCTTAGTGGTGAAACTGCAATATCTTAGACATTACTGTCTTGGAATGTTATTCGAAATTTCTTATGTGTATGGATAGGGTACTAATTTGTTTAGTACTTATGGATATTAGTACGTGAATTTGTCGTTTCTATTCATGTATTCTAATGGTATACATATGCTTTTAACTGATATACTGTTGAGTGAAAGTATTATTTCCATCTAAGACACACTTGTTGTATAGGGTTTGAACGCGTAAATCTATGTATTTCAATCGATTTAATATTTACATAAATTAGTATTCTTTTGTGCAAAAGCGATCATTTGTTTTCCTATAGTATGCTATTTTAGTGCTCTGTATACCATAGAAGTATATTTGTATGTTGTGGCCTATTGTACACCATCAGGGGCATATCATGCACTAAAAAGTTATACAAAAGAACCATGCTTTCGTGTATACCAATATATTACAAGGTATACAAAATAGAAGTATGGTTTTCCACTACTACAAAATGAAACTTGTATACCACACTAGTATATAACTATCTAACCAACAGTATACATTTTAGCATAGAAGACTTCAGTATAGTACACTTAAAATGGTCTGACAAAACAAATGTGTATACCATTCGGCCTATCCTGTATACTACAAAGGTATACAACTGCGTCATGATTTTCTATTAATAAAAAGTATATTGTGACAAATCAAATCTGTATACCATTGTGATATACTGCTATATACCTTTCACCTGGGATATAACTATACCAGCATGCTATACAATAGATAGACATTTTTTGTTACCCAAAAGCAAGTCAGGTGTAAAACAAAGTAAAAAGGTATACCTTTTTAGGTATACTGTTGAGTAGAAAGGTATACACTTGCAACATAATTCCTTATAATTAATAGGGAAGTATGTTTTTGACAAAACAAATGTGTATACCATTCGGCCTATCCTGTATACTACAAAGGTATACAACTGTGCCATAATTTTCTATTAATAAAAAGTATACTGTGACAAATCAAATCTGTATACCATTGTGGTATACTGTTTACTAGAAAAGTATATAATTGAAAATGGTATTCTTTTTGTTAATAGGGACAAATATGTTAAAAATATACAATATTTTAAATCAGATTACAAAAATATATTAAAAAATCAGTTAATTGTCAAAAAATATATTACAAAACAATATATTTTGCAAAAATATATTACACAACATTTTCTAGAGTCACATCCAACGTCTCTTCCACTGCTTCCTTTCTATTAATTTAACTATTTATTGTCTGTCTTCCACCTACTTCATTTCTTTCTTCCATGCCAAAAGTGTGCATTTGCATCTTTCTATTAGTAATTTACTGTTTAATCGTTCAATTGGGTGAATTTCTTTCTTGTGTTTGATACGCACTAATGGGTCGTGCATCAAGTCGAAAAATTTGTAATACTGAACAGATTAATAGTTGTGGCAGTCGCGTTGATGATGCTAAAGATAAGGTTAAGGTAAGTTTTCATTTGTACATGCATAAATTAAATTTTTTGTAAAGTGTATATAGTAAGTAATTGTTTGTAGTATACCAGTGAAAGTATAAAAGGGTTATGTAATATATCTTATTAAAAATTAATTAAAAGTGTTCCTATATGTGTTGTTTATACCAAAGTAATGTATAGCAAGTAATTACTATTCTGTTGTTTCTTATATGTTTTCTAGGATTGAAATTATTATGCTGCACCTTTTAGCTATGATCGGTATACTCCGAAAATCAACAATGATCTCAATGTTAACATCGTTAAAGAGTTAACTGACAACTTGACGGAGTGTCAACTTGAGATGTTTCGTAGGACATGTTTTGGATATTTTTTGGATATGCCACAACAAATTCGTCAGAATGTTGTTCTTCATTGGTTAATGATGAGGCAAATCAAGCCTGCATCTGGTGATGATTTGTGGTTTGATGTGAATGGTCATCATCTTCATTTTGGGTTGGGCGAGTTTCGTTTGGTCACTGGGTTGAAGTGTACAGGAAATGTGGAGCAGAACACATCTCCTACGAACAATTATTTGATGAAAAAGTATTTTGGTGGAAAGGTGCGTCTGTACCGGTCTGATTTAACTACTTGCTTCAGTAACAAATGTTGGAAAAACAATGACGCAGATGCATTGAAGATAGCAATGCTGTATTTTATTTGCACTTTTCTATTTGCTGCACGGAAAGATCATGGCTATGTTGACATGAAATATGTTGATATTATTGAGAAGGGAGACTATGACAATTATCCTTGGGGTGTTGATGTTTTCAACATAACAAAACCGTCAATAGACAAGAAGCTTCTATCAAGGCCTAGTAGTTATAAAATTCTTGGTTTTACACTTACAATTCAAGCATGGTTGTGTGAAACTTGTCCACCAATTGCGGGAGTGATTGCTTCCCGAATTTTATCTGTAGGTGGTTCAAAGATACCACGACTTCTGAATTGGAGCGGAGATGACAGGGATGCTGCTTCTATTTCTCAACTGCTCGGCATATTTACTAAGTCATTTGAACAAGTTAGTTTTCTTCACTTCTATAGTTTCAAGGTATACTTTTGTGTAATTAGTATATAGTAAAGTTTTGTTTGCACAAGGATTCTTTTAAGAATCCTTATTTATTGCAGTATAACTTTACAGTGTACATCTATAATTATGCTTATTTTTTGTTCTTTGCTTTTACTTATTTCAATACTTGTTGAACAGTTAAACATAAGAAACATACTACCAACTAATGCTGAGCGCGAACAGTTAGGCCTAGATAGTTTTCAATTTGTTGATATTGCTGAAAAAGACTTCAGTTCCACTGTTGGGCAAAGACAGAAAAGGGGATCATCTCCTGAAGCTAGTGATGTTGGTAAAGAAGACTTGGGTGCTGATGGTGGACAAACTCATAATCAGAGTTCTGTTCCTGAAGCTAGCAATGTTGCTGCTACAATGCAAGACCCACTGGGCAAAGAGGTTCAGTTTATATGCTTATATTTTAATGTGATGATTAAGTGCAATTTCTTAATATATTATGTTGTTTTCTTTCTGATTATAAAGCCAAACCGTATGCAGAAGAGTAGGAAAGACCGTTCTCAAGAAAGTAGTGCTGCTGCCAATGATTGCTCTCCCGATTTAATGAAATGGGTATTAGCGTAGTTGTCTTTCTTTTTCCCCTAGTATTATATTGCCTTTTTTTGTTGCGTGAAATTTGCCTGTATTTTATATAGTTTATTAATTTAACAGGTAAAGCAGTATGTTGATAACAAGATTGCGGATGCGCTAAATGCAGTTGCTTCAATTATTGATAAACATTTTCCAGATAATAAGGTAATTTTCTTTTTCTGTTATTGTATATTAACAGATTGTTAAAGATCAATTTTTTATTTATTTCTAGGATGGCACCAGACCTGATCTGGCTGATGGTATATAAACTGGTGATAGAGCTCGTCAAAGGAATAGAGATTTTATTAGGTCTGAAGGAAAAAGTTATGAACATGCAGCATGTAGGGAAAACCCTACTAAGGAAAGTAGTGCCAATGATTCCTCTCCTGATTTAATGAAGCGGGTATACTGTATTTGTCTTTTTATTTTCCCCATGTATTTGTCTTTCTTTTTCCCCTAGAATTATACCTGCTTCTTATATGAGGCAAAATTTGCCTGCATCTTATCTAGTTTATTAATTTAATAGGTTAAGCAGTATGTTGACGACAAGATTGCGAACGAGCTTGATGATATTCCTTCAATTATTGATCAACATTTGACAGATAATAAGGTAATTTTCTTGTTTAGTTATTGTATATTTTCAGATTCTTAAAGGTTAATTTTTTCTTTATTCCTAGGATGCAACCAGAGCTAATCAGTCTGATAATATGGAAAGTGGTGGTCGAGCTGGTCAAAAGAATAGAGATTTTATCAAGTTCGAACAAAACAGTTCCGAACAAGCAGCATTTGTAGGTCGTACCAGTCCGAATATTTATTCAGGTATCCAACTTTCTATAGCCACACTTTGTCATACCTGTTCAGATCGTCTACTTACCAGTCTTTGTTCCGTGCAACAGCCGTTCATAATCAGGGATTAGAATATGGAGACGTAAATCATGAAACTTTGGGTCCCAGTGTCAGTGCAATGACTGAAGTTTCTGATGGTATTGCAAATCATGGCGATGCTGGTCGAACGGATAAGCAGAAGAGTCATGAGAAAGCAGTAGTAGTAGATGGTAGTGGTCCCAATCTTACTGCAGGTTTGGATTTTCCTATAGCTGCACTTTGTCATACCTGTCCAGATTGGCTACTTACCAGTGTTTGTTTGGTGGAACATCAGTTATCAATAAAGGATTAAAACATGCAGATGTGTATTCTGAACGTGTACATCCTAGTGTCTCTACAAGAAATGAAATTTCTCCTGTCAAGTGTCGTCCTAAAAGAAAGGCTCAAAGCTCTCCAATCTCTGGTCCTCGTCAAACCAAAAGAATAACTGAATGTGTGCAGCATTCACCTTCTGTCATTAAATGTGATTCTGGCACTAGTGTTGTCACTGTATTGCCAAAGAAGAAGAAAAAGATATTGTTTGGACGATCGCCATTTGAAAAATCTATTTCAAAGTGTTGTAGCTCTGACTGTTTGACTGCATTGAAGAAAGCGATGTATAAGCCTAAGGGACAGTAAGTATCGACTCTTGGCGGTTTTTGACTTTTTTATATTCTATACTTTTCTTTTAATTCTTTACTTTTATATATTTTACTTGGTGATTTTATGTCTTTTTGATTGCATAGTAAGGAAGCAGATGATGTTCTTGATCCAGTTATTGATTTGGGGGTTGCTCAGATTACAAGTAAGGATTGGTTTCGGGTATTACAAACGTGTGGTGCTCTAATATCTTCTGAGGTATATCAACTTCTTTTTGAACTTTTTTTATTGTTTAGCTTTCTGTATCATTCATTGGAAGTATAGTGTTCTTTTTAATTTTGTTTATCAACTTATGCTAATTCCTGCAAACACATTTGTTTCAGCATCTAGATGTTATCTTCTACTACCTTAGAAAGAAGATAAAGTACCACCTTGAAGTGAAGATTACAACTACTGATCATTATTTTGACAACACCATTCAAGATGTTTATCAATTAATGAAAAGAGGAGCACGAGTGGACACGCTGAAGGGAGCAGATGAAATTCAGAAGTATATGCTTGGTTATCGTCTCTGCTGCAACATTCCATGGCATTATGTTGACGAGGTTCTATCTTTTGTTTATATTAACAAAAAGTCCCATTGGATTCTCTTGAGACTGTTGCTACGGACCAGGGTTATATATGTATATGACTCGATGCCCACTCGACGGATAACTAAAGCTATTGAAGATGCAGTGAATGCTTATGCTGTAGTTGTCCCTTTGCTTTTGTGCCATAGTGGGTTTTATACTAACAGGTATGACCTTGATATGCAAAATGGATTACATAATGGGAAGACTTTGATGGAGCGATACGACGTTGAGTATATCGAGAAACTTCCTAAGCAGAATTTAGTGTAAGCAGCCTTTCTGCACATATACTTTTACTATAACTTATTATTTTTTTCATATTTGTTTAATAATCTGTGCAATTTATGTGTGTGTACAGAGATTGTGGAGCATTTGTTGCTACTTTTGCAGAGCATATTGTTGAGGGGATCGCCATCAAATTACATGGTTTTGATATACACAAATTTCGTTCAAGATATGCTGCACTTTTGTGGGAGCATGGTTGTCAGAAAATCGCACAAAATGAAGAAACTGATTCTGAACATCCTGGAAAATGCATGGCGATGGTTGTCAGGAAATAGTAACTAGCAATTAGTGAAGAAACTTCAGGGCTCACCTTTTTTTTGGTCATATGAAATGTATATGTTTACATTTTAGGAAGTAATATTGTGAACTACCACCTTCACTGTTGAATTAGATTCAGCTTTTTACCATTTATAAATGATGAATTTTGTTTCATTTGCTCGTTGTAATTTAAAGCAGATTGTGTTGTTTCATTTTCACATATTATAACCTTTAACCTGGGATATAACTATACGAACATTGTATACAATAGAAAGATATAGCTGTGTTACCCAAAAGCAAGTCTGGTGCAAAAACAAAGTAAAGAGGTGTATACCATTCGGACTATCCTGTATACTACAAAGGTATACAACTGTGGCATGATTTTCTATTAATAAAAAAACTATAGTGTGACAAATCAAATCTGTATACCATTGTCGTATACTGTTTACTAGAAAAGTATATAATTGAAAATGGTATTCTTTTTGTTAGTAGGGACAAATATGTTAATGAAAGCAAAGCCTTGTAGGTTTGAGAAAGTCGTACGCCATTGGAGTAATATCATATATTAGAAAGGTATCAAATTGCGAGATTTTTTTTTTTAGTTGTATAACATTGGATTTATATAGTATACTACAAAGGTGTATACCAATCGGGCTATCCTGTATACTACAAAGGTATACAGCTGTGCCATGATTTTCTATTAATAAAAAGTCTAAAAAGTATAGTGTCACAAATCAAATCTGTATACCATTGTGGTATACTGTTTACTAGAAAAGTATATAATTGAAAATGGTATTCTTTTTGTTAGTAGGGACAAATATGTTAATGAAAGCAAAGCCTTGTACGCTTGAGAAAATCGTATAACATTAGATTTATATAGTATACTACAAAGGTATACAACATTAGCAAGGTACCATGCGTGATTAGACGGGTTTTATCTGTGGTGACTGAATTTCTATGTGAGCCTTGTTTCACATCTAAAAACTGCCAATGTGGTGCAGTTAAAATGTATTTTATATTAATTTTAAAATGATAGCACAGATAGAGCCCGAAAGGTATACAGCTGTTCCATGGTTGTCTCACTGTATCTTTGGATATGATAAGCAACCTGCTGGAGAATATACTGGACGATATTTTAATTCGTGTGCCATTGCGAGATGCTGTGAGGACAAGCATCTTATCTAGAAAATGGAGATTTAAGTGGTGCAGACTTCCACAGTTGGAACTTGATGTAGATTTTTGGGTAGCAACGTCAGAGGACTGCTTAGATTCACCTACTATTCATTTCACTAACATTATGTATCACCTTTTGACCCTTCATGAAGGGCCTGTTACGAAGTTTACCCTCGAGGCTTATGAAGACATTCCAAATATTAACAACATGATATACTTCCTCTCTAGGAATAGGTATCAAATTGCGAGATGTTTTTTTTTTAGTTGTATAACATTGGATTTATATAGTATACTACAAAGGTATACAGCTGTGCCATGATTTTCTATTAATAAAAAGTCTAAAAAGTATAGTGTCACAAATCAAATCTGTATACCATTGTGGTATACTGTTTACTAGAAAAGTATATAATTGAAAATGGTATTCTTTTTGTTAGTAGGGACAAATATGTTAATGAAAGCAAAGCCTTGTACGCTTGAGAAAGTCGTATAACATTGGATTTATATAGTATACTACAAAGGTATACAACATTAGCAAGGTACCATGCGTGATTAGACAGGTTTTATCTGTGGTGACTGAATTTCTATGTGAGCCTTGTTTCACATCTAAAAACTGCCAATGTGGTGCAGTTAAAATGTATTATATATTAATTTTAAAATGATAGCACAGATAGAGCCCGAAAGGTATACAGCTATTCCATGGTTGAATAGTTTAACCATTGAAATTTAAAATAATAGCACTGTTAAAACTGACAGTTAAATCTGTCAGTATAAGACCACGCACAGATGGCAATGTCCCAATCTGTCAATATAACTAATTCAAAAATCTGTTAAAAAATAGTGTGACCCATTGTAAACATTGTACCTTTTGAGAATTTCTAAAGTGACTCTTACAAACAGATGCCATTTTTGTCTATAAATTCCCACCCAATCTGTCATTTTTGTTATTGAACCAAAAAGAAAAAGAAATTCTGTCAAATATACTATCTGATAAAAAAGTACCTATGGAGAATACTCACAGACCATCAAATGGCCACGCACCATCCAATGGCCACGCACCATCTAATGGAAGACAGGTTTTCCAGAATGGTCATGGACCATCAACTCAAAGGCATGTTACAAACTTGCCTTCAATACCAAGACACCTCTGTTGGCGTTTTGAAAATCTGAAGAATGAGGTAGAATCCTTGAACGAATTCAGACAGAAATGTGAAGATGAGTTGTGGAATTTAAGGTACACGTAGCGACAATATTACGAAAAATTGATGGAATTGCTTAAGGTAATGGCAGATCCGCTGCAATTGCACAATAGAGGGCCAGGGGAACCAATGTTTAGAAATTATGGAGAATAAACAAGGTTTTTATTTTATATATTAATTATTGTTGTTCTTTCACATATTTACTAATTTTTTTATAATGATAGGTAGTTCTAGGTATTATGTGTAACTTTATATCTAGATTTATGTTTCAATTGTATTCTTTTTTTATTTTGCCTCTCAGTTTATAAGAGTTGTGTTCAGGATTTCAATTTTTTGTTGTGTTATATTTTATAAGTTATATATACCAAGGCTTGTAGCACAAAATTAGTTAAGAAGGTATACACAACAAAAGTCCTATACTGTTGTAATTTGACAGTTCTAATACTGCAGTGACTGTAAAGTAGTATACTATTGTGAAAACTATACAATAGAAAGGTATATTGAAGAAAGCAGTTTATATGAGTTTAACTAAATAATAAACTATTAAGGTATATAGTATACTAGAAACGTATACCACTGATAAAAGTACAACATCTTAAAGTGCTAATAAGACCAATCATGGTATAGTGTTGGTATTAGGGTATATAGTATACTAGAAATGTATACAGTATTGAAATAGGCAGAATGTCATAAAAACAGAATGAAACTGCACTTCACAACTAATATTTCATTTAACATTTAAAGACTACTGTTTGGACATCATCTTCTATGATAGAATTTCATATGAAAATAATACGGTCGAGCATACACAAAAAACAGACATCTTTATAAAATGACTAGTTTTTGGAGACCACCATCTTCTTGCGCTGCTTTGCTGAACAACTTCATCAACCATTCCAGATTCGTCAAAATCACTACACTCATTCTGCTCAACTTTGTGCTTACCATATTTCCACAGTTTAAGAGAATATCTCGCTCGACATGCCTGTATACAAATTTTCTCATAATCAATTGGGATATTTTCAATCAGGTACTCTGCATAAACAGCAAAAAAGGCTCCACAGTCCCTGTAAGAATAGAAACACTCAGGAATTTTAGTGAAACAGTAGTGTATAAAAACTTAAACAAAATGTTACAATAGATTGGAAAAAGAGTGCTTACGTAGTTTTCTCTTTGGGAACATCTAGAATATACATAATATTAAATGGATCTGTTAAAGCATGTCCATTGTGCAATCCATCTTGCAAGATGATGTCATCTCTCTCAGCATAAAAGTTAGTTGCATTTAACAACAATGGTAATTGGAAAGCATATGCCATTACTACTTGCTTAACTTCTTGAGCAGCATCTGTGTTTTGATCGAAGTCATATACATATATGCACCTATCACGGAACGAAACCCTCCCTACCATCCAATGCCACTCCACTAACACATGCATAGGAAGGAGGACCTCATCAACATTCTTTCATTGTGTGTTACATAACAACCTGTGACCAAGGATATACTCCTTCAAAGCAAGTTTTGTTCCTGCTAGTCTCTGATTCCTTTCCAAACCTATGGACTTCTTATACAGACTTTGAATGGCATTGTCGAAATAACTGTCTGTTGTTGTCATCTTTGCTTTAACTCCATACTTTGCCTTCTTTCGAAGGTAGTAGAAAATGACATCTATGTACTGGAAGAGAACTATAATGCATGAGTATACATTCTAACATAATATTATACATTATTAACAAAGAAACGAAGCAGTAGTCTTTTTTAGTTTTTCTAATTTTATTATGTATGGATTGATCAAGAGAGAATGATCACACGTTGCAAGACAGTTCATATTCTGATCAGTTAACCCCATGAAGATAATTCATCATAAAATGGATAAAACCAATATAAATATAAGGCATACTATATACCAAAAAAGTATACAACAGTGAGAATAAACCTGGGAAATCAATAAATTTTCAAGTTAGCCAAACAGTATACTCTATTGAGTATACATTATATGGTAAAGGTATACAATAATAACAATAAACAAAAGTATACACACCACAGGAGAAAAAGAAGCACTAGTCCTTTTTAACTGCCAAAACTACTCTTTATCTTCTATTGTAGCAACCTCAAAGCTGTATGCTGGCTTGAGCAAGTCGTCCTCCCGATTTCTGTTCAGGTCCTTGTTCATTTTTGTAACAATAATGTAAATAGAAGCAGTACTAATACTTTACACAATACTCCCTTTAGTTGCTCGTCGAACACGTATACCAGATCCCCATTCTGAAATGCGAGGTGACTGTATCAGAGGTATAACTTTTGGTATCCTTGAAGGAGCAGTACACGTTGTTCCAGACGACACCGTTCCCGGTGCTGCATACTTCACTTTTGGAGGTACTACTATTTCAAAGTAGCACCATCAAAAGCAATACCACTTGCATTGTAGGCTGGTTGGGTGCTAGGAGTAGTTGTATACACATAGTCAGAACTTGAAAGTGGATCCATAGAAGATTGCTCCAAACTACCATCAACTGAATCTTCAGTGAAATCCAGGTACTCAGAACTTGATAGTGGATCTAAAGAAGATTGCTGTAAATCACTGGGATCAATTGAATCAGTTAAATTCACACAGTCGGAACTCGAGAATGGGTGTACATTATTGTCATACTGGGCAAAACAACGTTGATCTCTATTCATCCAATTGGAAGAACAATTACATTCTTCATTATCCTTGCGATCATCTCTAGTCATATCCTTAAAAACAAAAGTAGCAAACCTAAGTATAGTGCTCTAAAAGAATCTGGTAAACCATTGGAGAAATTTTTTTGTCTTGTTGGAAAATAGTTAAACAAGTATACTTTTATGGTATACAGACTATTATAATGGTATACAGTAAGATAATAACTTTTTGTTATTGTTTTCCAAAAATGGACATAGAAATGTTAGGGTAGTATACCTTTGACGTATATAGCATAGCGAAATGGTATACAAGTGCAGATAATAAACCAAAAAAGAAAGTACCTCTGGATACGGCAGAAATTTAGGTTTTCCAAGTAAAGCAACAGCTGCAAGCATGTCATCAAATTTTACAGCAACATGTTCCTTTAAGTTTCCCAATTCTTTCTTTATAGATTGAGACCCACTTGCTATCTGATAAAGTAAGTAGCAAAAATACAATCTGTAAATACTGTAGGAAGTGTTAATTAACAAAAATAAAATTTATAAACATACAAGTTTCTTAAATTCTGCAACATTGACGTTGGCACCAACTATTTGATCTTTTCCATTATCGTGAACAAGAGGGTTTTTTGCAATTCGTTTGAAATCCATAAATCAAGATTTTGAAATAATTGGCTAGCAAAATTGTTGCGTCTTTGTCCTAATCATGCTAATCAAAGTACACTACCGAAAAGAAATGCAGAATAATTGACAAGTCACGTGGTTTCCTTCTGTTCTATAACACGTTGCATTAGTAATAGATTTGTGTGGTGAAATTGTCATTTTTTGTTCTACTTATGAAAAATATGGTATTTTTAGTTTAGATGTCATCTTACTAGAGATATAGCCTAAATATTCCAACCTATTTTTTGTGAAAATATTCTCAATACTGATGCATATGGGAGGCTCATGATGTCGTTTATAATAGATAGGTGTATATCTTTTGCCACTATAAATGTTCATTTCGGACTAAATATAATGTTATCTCAATACAGAGTGTTTTTTGTCGAATTTGTTTGAACATATTGCAACACAAGTGAACTTGTACACTTTTACTTGAGAGTGCTACTATTGTATACAATAGGAAAGTATTAAGGAGCGTATACCTAGTCAATGCAGTATACCATTTGGGTATACTTCATAGTAGAAAGGTATACTAATACTGACTTAATAAAAAATTGGTCGCTTTAATGGCAATCGAGTGCAACAGGTGTTGTGCTCCTCTTCATTTGTTCCAGTTAACGACCACAAAACCACCATATCTATGTCTTGCCTGCTTGTACCTGCTGGTTAGGTCAGGCCGGTTAAATTTTTTCTATAATCAACAACACTAACTTTTAGTTTCGACAGCAGCCCTAAGTGTTGTCAATTTGCAAAACCTTGTGTGCAATTGAACTTTTGATTTGTTGGGATTTTGGAATAAATAGAGTGTGAATGGGAAATGGGTGGGAAGGTGAAAAGGTTCCTTTTAGTAAGGAAATGCACATTCTCCCATATTGGTAGAGGAAAAGACTTTTGTTGGGTTTAAATACAAATTCACTTCTCTTAGCTCTTAAAAGGGTTGAGAAGAAGGGAAGCCTCGCGCCGTCGTCGTCGCTCGCTCGTCTCGGCTTCGGCTTCGGCTTCGGATTTTGGATTTCGGTCAATTGATATGATTGATTGACTTAATTTTTTGGACCAACAAAAACTAAAAAATATTAATTAATTAATATTTTTTATTATTAATATTTAATATTTAATCTGTTTGTGTAACAGAAATGTGAATGGATTAATCTGATTAATCCAGCGTAGTTATTCCTCCACGTTCTCCCACTCTCCCACGTTTTCTCATTAGTGGACTACTCATTACTGACATTTAGTGAATTCAGCCATTAGTGGCAATGAATTCAGGTGCCATTAGTGGCAGTGTTAGTGGTGTTAGTGGCCATTAGTGGTGACTCTTCCTTCCATTTCCCATGGCTATATAAACTGGTCAGTCTTCAACATTTCAACACACTGAAACACAAAAATACAAAACTTCTTACTGCATTCCTCTCTTTTCTGCATACTAAGTAAGTCTTAGTAAGTCGTGTGATTTGCTCCGTTTTCTTTGAGTTCGCAGTGTTCTACTGTTTGAAGTGCCGCTACAGTAGAACTGTTATCCCGTTCCATCCTGGGAGAAATTAACCCGTGAACCTTGGGCAACTGTGAGGGGGTTAGATTTCTTAAGGAGACACAAGTAAATTGTGGGCTCGGGATTGTCCCATAACAACTGATAATATACTTCTGTTTGTTGTCTTTTCTGATTTATTTGGTTGCAGGAATAACATGATTCGCCTATTGGAACTTCAAATTTGAGGTTATTTTGTAGAAATTTCTTAAATATCAACAAAAATTAAACAGAACCCATTTGGGTATACTGCATAGTGTAAAGGTATACAGAACGATATTTGTATACTGCTGTAAGCTGACAATCTTCAATTCACGTATACTTTTGTAATATCCAGTATACCTTTCTGCTATACTTCTTTAAATTTGTCCTAGTATATGCTGGTGGTATATAGTCACATATTTTATAAGCCATAAAGCCACAAAACTGATTTTCAAACATAAAACTAGCAATAAAATAAGTAAGCAAACTTAAATAAACAACAATGTTTAATTAAAGCATACTACAAGTTGTTTGAGTATAAAAGAGAAGCATCAGGGCTGGTGTGGATTTTAAGAGGTGGCAGCAAAAGATGTTCTTTTATCTGACCACCTTAAGCCTGCAAAGGTTTATCAACGAGGATGCTCCAGTCCTGACTGATGAAACACCTGAAAACGAACGCTTCCTTGTGATTGAGGCTTGGAAGCATTCTGACTTCCTATGCAAGAAGTACATTCTAAGTGGCTTGGAAGATGACCTGTACAACGTTTACAGTAATGTTGAAACGTCTAAGAAACTGTGGGATATTTTAGAAAAGAAATATAAGACTGAAGACGCTGGACTGAAGAAATTTGTGGCTGCCAAATTTCTGGATTATAAAATGGTGGATAACAAATCTGTTGTGTCCCAAGTCCAAGAACTTCAAGTCCTTATCCATGATCTCCTTGCTGAAGGTTTGATCTTGATTAATACTTCTGTTAAGAGTATTACTTATATTGTTGCTAACAAATTTTTCTTTGAAGGTTTGAAGATTAATGAAGCGTTTCAAATTGCAGCCATGATTGAAAAGTTACCTCCATCATGGAATGACTTTAAAAATTACTTGAAACACAAGCGCAAGGAGATGACCCTTGAAGATTTGGTTGTACGCTTGAGGATTGAAGAGGACAACAAATCTGCTGCAAAGAAGGCTCGTGGAAGTGCTGCAATAGCGGGAGCAAATATAGTTGAGCACACTCCAAATCAAAATAAGAGAAAGAGGCCTTCTGGAGGGAAGACAAACCCCAGCAAGAAAAAGTTCAAGGGAAATTGCTACAACTGTGGCAAGAGTGGACATAAGTCCGCAGACTGTCGCGCTGCAAAGAAGGACAGGAAAAAGGAAAAAGGTCAAGCAAACGTGGTTGAAGAGACAAAACTGGCCCAAGGAGTGCAAGACATTGATCTATGTGCTATGATTTCTAAATGCAACTTAGTTGGAAATCCTAAGGAATGGTGGATTGATTCAGGAGCCACCCGCCATGTTTGTGCTGTGAAGGAAGCCTTTGCTTCGTATGCTGCCGCTGGACCTGATGAGGCACTCTCTATGGGCAATTCTGCAACGGCCAAAATTGAAGGATATGGGAAGATATTCCTCAAGATGACGTCTGGCAAGGTTGTGACTCTGACCAATGTTCTTCACGTTCCTGAAATTAGGAAGAACTTGGTGTCTACTGCACTTCTTGTGAAAAACGGGTTTAAGTGTGTGTTTGTTTCTGACAAACTTGTAATAACTAAGAATGAGCTGTATGTAGGAAAAGGTTACCTGACTGAGGGCCTTTTCAAACTCAATGTAATGGTCGTTGACACTATGAATAAAATTGCAGCTTCTTCTTACTTACTTGAGTCAAATAATTTATTGCATTCTCGTTTGGGACATGTCAATTATAAAACCTTGCGAAAAATGATCAATTTGGAAGTATTGCCTAAATTTGATTGCGCTAAGTCAAAATGTCAAATATGTGTTGAGTCTAAATATGCTAAACACCCTTACAAGTCAATTGAAAGGGATTCTGAACCATTAGACTTAATTCATACAGATATTTGTGACATGAAGTCAATACCATCTCGCGGTGGAAAGAAGTATTTCATAACTTTTATTGACGATAGCACTCGTTACTGCTATGTTTATTTACTTAGTAGTAAAGATGAGGCAATTGACGCATTCAAGCAATACAAAAATGAAGTTGAAATGCAACTTAACAAAAAGATCAAAATGATAAGAAGTGATAGGGGTGGAGAATATGAATCTCCTTTTGAACAAATATGTTTGGAATATGGCATTATTCATCAAACAACTGCCCCTTACACGCCTCAATCCAATGGGATCGCAGAAAGGAAAAATCGAACGTTAAAGGAGATGATGAATGCCTTGTTAATTAGTTCGAGTCTACCCCAGAACTTGTGGGGGGAAGCTATATTCACGGCTAATCAAATACTCAATATAGTTCCCCATAGCAAAACACTGTCCATTCCATATGAAAAGTGGAAAGGAAGGAAGCCCAACTTGAATTACTTCAAAGTGTGGGGGTGTTTGGCAAAAGTGCAAGTCCCAAAACCCAAAAGGGTTAAGATTGGACCGAAAACAGTTGATTGTGTTTTCATTGGGTATGCTATAAACAGTAAAGCATATCGGTTTCTGGTTCATAAATCAGAAAATCCCGACATTCATGTTAATACGGTGATTGAATCAGAGAGTGCTGAGTTCTTTGAAACTATATATCCGTATAAGAAGGAATGTGAGTCAGTTGGTGAAAGATCCAAACGACTTCGGGAAGGAACCAAAGGAAATTCACCAAATGAGGAAGAACCAAGGCGAAGCAAGCGTCAAAGGACTTCTACCTCGTTTGGAGATGACTTTGTCACTTTCCTGTTGGAAAATGAGCCTCGGACGTTTAAAGAAGCAATGTCTTCTTCAGACTCTCCGTTTTGGAAAGAGGCAGTCAATAGTGAAATAGAATCTATTCTGAGCAACCATACTTGGGAGTTGGTTGATCTTCCTCCTGGAAATAAACCATTAGGTTCTAAGTGGATTTTCAAAAGGAAAATGAAAGCTGATGGCACTATTGACAAGTACAAGGCAAGGCTTGTTGTTAAAGGCTATAGACAACAAGAAGGTCTTGACTACTTTGACACATACTCGCCGGTAACCAGAATTACATCCATTCGTATGTTAATAGCGTTAGCCGCCGTGTATGGTCTGCAAATCCATCAAATGGACGTTAAGACAGCGTTCTTAAACGGGGATTTGGAGGAAGAAATTTACATGGAACAACCTGAAGGGTTCGTGGTTCCAGGTAAAGAAAAGATGGTGTGTAAACTTGTTAAGTCACTTTATGGACTGAAACAAGCACCTAAACAATGGCATGCGAAATTTGATCATACAACGTTGTCAAATGGCTTTAAAATTAACGAGTGTGATAAATGTGTCTACATTAAGAACACTCCTAATTTTATAGTCATTGTTTGCTTATATGTGGACGACATGTTGATAATGAGCAATAACATTGCCAATATAAATGCTACGAAATGCATGTTAACTAGCAAATTTGATATGAAAGACTTAGGAGTTGCGGACTTAATTCTGGGTGTTAAGATCCATAAAACTCCTCAAGGTCTGGCGCTGTCTCAAACTCACTACATCAATAGTGTTCTTGAAAAATTTAAATATTTGGATTTTAAAATTTCAAAGACTCCTATTGATGTAAACCTTGCTCTGAAGAAGAACAAAGGTCAAAGCACGTCGCAACGGGATTATGCACGTGTTTTGGGAAGTTTGATGTACGTCATGAATTGTACTCGACCAGATATAGCTTGTGCTATAAGTAAACTAAGTCGATACACGAGTAATCCCAATCAAACCCATTGGATGGCAATGAAACGTGTTTTGGGGTATTTAAAATACACTCAAGACTTTGCATTGCATTATAACAAGTATCCTGCAGTCATTGAAGGATATTGTGATGCCAATTGGATCACCGGCACAACTGATTCTAAGTCCACAAGTGGATATATTTTCGCACTTGGTGGAGGAGCGGTGTCTTGGAAATCGTCCAAGCAAACATGTATTGCCCGCTCTACTATGGAAGCTGAATTCATAGCCTTAGATAAAGCCGGTGAAGAAGCTGAATGGCTTCGAAACTTTTTGGAAGACATTCCGTTTTGGCCTAAGCCATTGACACCAGTGTGTATACATTGTGATAGTCAATCGGCTATAGGAAGAGCGAAGAATGTAATGTATAACGGTAAGAATCGTCACATACGACGAAGGCATAAAACCGTTAGGGACCTACTCTCTAGGGGAATTATCACCATTGACTACGTGAAGTCAAAGGATAATGTGGCGGATCCGCTTACAAAAGGCCTAACTAGAGAGGCGGTTGAGTGTTCATCGAAGGGAATGGGACTATGGCCAAGGACAAGTCATCACGGCGGTAACTCTACCTAGGAGACTGGAGATCCCAAGAACTAGGTTCAAGGAGAATACAAAGTCGTGTTTGACGGTCCAACATTGTCAGTTAATGTTTGGTCCATTCTCATGATTAGACAATGTTCAAGTACCAAGGGTAAAATGCTAAAGGCATTTTTTAATGATTGTCTAAGTTTGATATTTTAATTATCAAACAGTGTACATCTATAAGATTACACGTTTAGAAATCACCTATGTAAGTGTGAAGTGGAAGCCGCTTCAAGGAGAATTCGGTATGGCAAGTTCTCTAAGTACTTATGAAACCAGGCGGTGTTCATGGCTGAAACGAACACAACAGTGAGAACCAAAGACGGTTAAGGGTTAGTTGTGTGACATACGTTGTCTAGGTATACACCAAAGCTCAACGGTTCAAAGATATCAAATCTACCGATTGACCGAGTATATCCGATGTATGTTCACTACGGAAAGTTCAAAGGGAAACCTACTTATCCCGATGCAACTAGTTCTTTCTTGCAAATCACACAAGTCTGTCATGCATATTTCCAATATAGCCATTCCCCATTCATGTGGGGGATTGTTGGGATTTTGGAATAAATAGAGTGTGAATGGGAAATGGGTGGGAAGGTGAAAAGGTTCCTTTTAGTAAAGAAATGCACATTCTCCCATATTGGTAGAGGAAAAGACTTTTGTTGGGTTTAAATACAAATTCACTTCTCTTAGCTCTTAAAAGGGTTGAGAAGAAGGGAAGCCTCGCGCTGTCGTCGTCGCTCGCTCGTCTCGGCTTCGGCTTCGGCTTCGGCTTCGGCTTCGGATTTCGGATTTCGGATTTCGGATTTCGGATTTCGGTCAATTGATATGATTGATTGACTTAATTTTTTGGACCAACAAAAACTATTAATATTTAATATTTAATCTGTTTGTGTAACAGAAATGTGAATGGATTAATCTGATTAATCCAGCGTAGTTATTCCTCCACGTTCTCCCACTCTCCCACGTTTTCTCATTAGTGGACTACTCATTACTGACATTTAGTGAATTCAGCCATTAGTGGCAATGAATTCAGGTGCCATTAGTGGCAGTGTTAGTAGTGTTAGTGGCCATTAGTGGTGACTCTTCCTTCCATTTCCCATGGCTATATAAACTGGTCAGTCTTCAACATTTCAACACACTGAAACACAAAAATACAAAACTTCTTACTGCATTCCTCTCTTTTCTGCATACTAAGTAAGTCTTAGTAAGTCGTGTGATTTGCTCCGTTTTCTTTGAGTTCGCAGTGTTCTACTGTTTGAAGTGCCGCTACAGTAGAACTGTTATCCCGTTCCATCCTGGGAGAAATTAACCCGTGAACCTTGGGCAACTGTGAGGGGGTTAGATTTCTTAAGGAGACACAAGTAAATTGTGGGCTCGGGATTGTCCCATAACAACTGATAATATACTTCTGTTTGTTGTCTTTTCTGATTTATTTGGTTGCAGGAATAACATGATTCGCCTATTGGAACTTCAAATTTGAGGTTATTTTGTAGAAATTTCTTAAATATCAACAAAAATTAAACAGAACCCATTTGGGTATACTGCATAGTATAAAGGTATACAGAACGATATTTGTATACTGCCGTAAGCTGACAATCTTCAATTCACGTATACTTTTGTAATATCCAGTATACCTTTCTGCTATACTTCTTTAAATTTGTCCTAGTATATGCTGGTGGTATATAGTCACATATTTTATAAGCCATAAAGCCACAAAACTGATTTTCAAACATAAAACTAGCAATAAAATAAGTAAGCAAACTTAAATAAACAACAATGTTTAATTAAAGCATACTACAAGTTGTTTGAGTATAAAAGAGAAGCATCAGGGCTACACTGAATAGTGACAGTGAAAACAGCCATATTAACCAAAAACATTCAATAGGATTTAAAAAGTAATTCCTAGACAGTAGATTACTAGTTAAATATACAATAGGATTGCTGCTTCATTAACACATTTCTACTTCTTGTGTTTTGTTTCATAGACCATCTGTAATCTCGCAGCATTTTGAACAGGATCCTCAGAATTTCTAGCCTCTATTTAGGATCACTTTCTTCATGGTTCATGGTTTTGTTAGAGCCATACTCCCACAAAAGTGCAGCATATCTATACCGAAATCGCTCAATGTTAAAATCATTAGCTTTAATAGGGATATTCTCTATGAGGTGCTCTGCAAAACTAGCTACAAACGCTCCACAATCCCTGAACACACATACATTTCACAGAATGTCAAAAACACAAACCTGAATAACACATTAACTAATGTGAATACTATACATGGGATAAAGAGTCCTTACGCTAATGACTGGCTTGGAAGATTTTCAACAAATACAACTTTATACGGCTTTGTCAACGCCTCGCCAATGTGTAAGCCATCATGCAAAACAATATCTTTCCTCTTATCATAAAACCCAATTTTGCATAGAAACAAAGGGACTACAAAGGCATAAACTTGGACCATCTCTTCAACAGCTTTAGATTTCCAGCTAGACTGCATTGAGTCATATACAAGGATAGTCCTAGCTCGTAGAAACAATATCAATAGAATCCAATGTGATTTTTCATCGACATGACCAAAGCTGAGCACATCATCAACATTATACCATGGAGTGTTGCAATTCAAACAACAACCAGTTATGTACTGCTCAATTACATGTCGTCCCTCCAATATTTCAATAGATACTGCTCCTCTCAACTGCCGATAAACATTTTGAATGGTGTTGTGAAAATAATAATCAGTAGTTGTAATCTTTGCTTCAAGACTATGCTTCATCTTCTTCCGCAGATAGTAAAAGATGACATCTAGATGCTGAATATAATTTGATGAGTTACCACAACATAACACACAAAATGAGAAGCGACAACAATATAGTGACAGTTATACAAATCACATACCTGAGAAGACAATGGCCTCCCATTAGTGCTTAACACCCGGAACCAATCCTTATCGTTAATCTTGGCAACCACAAAATCAAAAGGCGGATCAAGAATATCATCTGTTTTCTTGCTGTCAAATCAGCAATACATAAAATAAGAAAGACACAATATAAAAAAGTAAACCACAAAGTGAGCAAATTCGTATACCAGTAAAGTATAATGTATACTTAAAAGTATACTAACTAAGTTATATAATGACCAACTTTTGTAAAACAAAGTAAATTTGGTATACCAGTAAAGGTATACCAACTAAGTACAAATACTTACTGTCCCTTCCGCTTGTGCATTGCTTCAGTCAATGCGACCAATGGTTCGTCATTACAGTCCGCTGTAATAGACATTTCAAATGGACTCTGTCCGGTCACAATTTGTTTCCTCTTCTTGAAGAAGTTGCAAGATGAATCTTGGACTGGTGGATCTTTTCTCTTTCCTTGGGTAGCAATGCAAATTTGGGCTTCTACTTTCTCAGGTCGATTTCTATAATTCAAAAGCTGAAGTTGAGACTCACTCCAATCTGCAATATCATAAGGAATATCCTTTGACTTGAGACAGGCACTAGTTGTTTGAACACTCTTAGGTGGTGCCTTCCCATTAGGAATACCCGAAGTTAGACGATGACACTGAGACCCTGTCATACTCATGTCAGCAATATCATGTGGATGGACTGATGATTTGGGGGAAGCAATACGTGTATCAGTAGGGAGGACTACACCAATTTCTTCTTTAACCAAATTCTTGATAGCATCCGTATCCTAGAAATAAACAGGAAGCCTATTCTATAAGAATCTGGAAATATACTATACAAAAAAAACAAAAACTACCTTTGAATCTGCCACAAGTTTATAACCCGCAACTAAATCAATTGCTTTCAGCACCTCTGCAATTCTCACATCAACATATTGCTTAATATCAACAACATCAGTCTTTAAGGAAGTAAATTGATCTTGCACCTAAAATGAACAAAAAAAATGTAAAAAGCATGTAAAACAACCCCCTGCCCTCCCCCTCCCCCCCCCCCCCTCAAAAAAAAAAGCTAATGAGCATACCATTTGTTTTAAATCAGCTAGAGAATCATTTCCAACACCACTGCTTGACTGACTAGGCTGTATACCTTTTGACTTCATGAACACAAAAGCAAGAATATATTCAAGTATAATAAATGGAGATATTGTAGTTATTTATTAAATTAAACTATAAGTATATAAATAAAACCTCTTCAGACATTGGTTGTTGTCTTCTAGTACCAACATCACTAGCTTCAGGAACTGCTTGCTCATTGTCTTCCTCAGCAAAATAAGTACCTTGTGGAAGAGTTTGCTCATTCTGTGTTTTCCCAGCAACAATACACAACTCTTGTTCAGCATCACCACTAATTTTAGGAACAGGTTGGTAAGCATCTACATCTAGCGCTCCCTGCTCAGAATCAGTTGGGACCATGTTTGTTAAATTCAACTGTTGAAAGTAAGTATATAACGTATTGAAATAAGTAAAACTAAACTACATAAAACTTATAGTATACTGGAAAATAAGAACAGGTATACCATTAATATTTACTTTAAATCAAAAGTTGATATAACGCAAACAATATAAAGGAACTTTAAAATCAAACAAAAATTTACCTTTAGCTTAGTCGCATCTTGACTATTTTGGGTTAAAGGGCTATCACTTGAAAAGAATGGCGAATCCATTTCATGATCAAAACGAAAACTTGGAAACTTAGTGGAAGACCTTATTTTACGCTCCATAACTTGAAACCCTAGATTTTGAATCACCCTAGTTTGAGAAGAAAAGTTCTTCAAATGAAAATGGGTACCAAACACGGTGGTCTTTTTGATTGTTTAAATGTATTTATTTCAGTCAATATAAAAGTTTGAATTATTATATTTTTAGTTGAAGTAGTATACTTTTCTTATAAGTATACCTGTATGGTATACTGCTGTATAGAAAGGAACAATCAAGGCTGGTATAAGTAATTTTGAAGTTGTATACCATTGCGATTTTACTGTATACTGCAAAGGTATAGCATTTGGCATATACCTAATATCATAAAGCAATGGTATACAGTATTCTGGGAAGGTATACATTAGAAAGATGCATAGTAGATGGAGATTTGAATATAGATAAACGACGACATCAGAGATCTTCTATAACTGCTCTATGAACAGTATACATTACAATAAAAATACAAGACAATAACAACTACACATGTAACATAAACATGCTACTTAACTGGAAGAAACATGATAGAACACAACAAACCATAAAATATTTCACCTAAAACAGAAAATACTACTTAAATTGACAACTTGACAGAAGACTTCAAATTTCTGGAGAAGTATAGTAGTCAGCAGGGTCCATTTTATGATCTGCAAGAAGACCATGAAGCATTTTCTTCATTCGACGAACATCCTTCTTGTACTGTTGAAGGAATTCCTCAAAAATAGCCGTAAAAGTTGCAAGTTCATCTCTTAATTCCTGCACTGCCATCTTTGTTATTGGTGCAGAGGAAGATCCTGCAGTGCTTGGTCTACGAGCCATTTCTCTCTGTGTGCCTGTATTTAGGTAATTTTTTCAGAAAATGAAACAAACTGTGCTGATATTAGATTTTGAAGAATAAAAGAGCAAAATAACCCCTTTTATAGGTCAGGTTTCATACATAAACTTCCACACATTACATGCCTAAAAAAAAAGGGAACTGCACAGCTGCACCATTACACGTTTGCATTAAAAAAAACTGCCTACTTCATGCAATATGACTGTCAACTGGTCAGTATACCCTAATGATATACTTCTTTAATTATGCAGTATACCCTAATGGTATACTATATTGACAGTTATATTAGCAGTTTCTGTATAACTAGTTGTACAGTATTTGACCAACACCAACACAATATGTCCGCTTTGAGTTACATCCGCCAAATGAAAGAAAGAAATATAAATTAAAAACATAACAAAGATCTTCAATTATAAAGAGTTACCACAAAAGATTGCAATTCAACAGTTTATCTAGTAGTTGCACAATACTACTTCGTACAATATAAAGCTATACATTTCGTCATTAATTGCTACCAACTATTTTCTAACAACCATCGCCATACATTTACTAGGAAATTCAGAATCACTATCTTCATTGGTAGAGATTTTCTGACAACCATGTTCCCATAAAAGTGCAGCATATCTTAAACGATATTTGTGAATATCATAACCCTTCTGTTTAATAGCAATTTGCTCAATGATGTGCTCTGCAAAAGAAGCCACATATGCTCCACAATCCCTGTACAGATGCATAAAATGCAAACAGCATCAAAAAAACAAACATAAATAAAACAATAATGTAATGCAAAAAATATATCTGCAGAAAATGTGCTTACGCTAATCTCTGTTTGGGAAGTTTCTCGACATATACAATTTTGTATGGCTCTGTCAAAGCCTTCCCATTATGTAAGCCATTTTGCAGTACAAGGTCATTCCTCTTACTATAAAACGCAGTACGGTCCAAAAGCAAAGGGACCAATACAACATAAGCTTTCACCACATCATCAATAGCTTTAGTTACCCGTCGAGTGGCTAGCGAGTCGTATACAAAGATATCCCTAGTCCGTAGCAACAATCTCAACAGAATCCAATGCGACTTCTTGTCAATATAAACAAAAGAGAGGACCTCATCAACATCATACCACAGAGTGTTGAAGCAGAGACGATAACCAAGGATATACTCCTCAATTTCAATTCATCCCTTCAGCGTTTCCACACATGCTCCTCCTTGCATTAATTGGTAAACAGCTTGAATGGTGTTGTCAAAGTAATGATCGGTCGTTGTAATCTTCACTTTAAGATCGTGCTTTATCTTCTTTCTAAGATAGTAGAAGATAACATCTAGATGCTGAAAGAAACGTGTTTGCATGAATTAGCATAACTTGACAGACAAAAATCAAATGCAACAACACTATACTTCCAATGATACCAAAAAATTAAACAATAAAAAATGTTCAAAAGAAGTTGATATACGTCAGAAGTCACTAGAGCACCACAGGTTTGTAACAACCGAAACCAATCTTTAGTTGTAATCTCGGCAACCCCAAAATCAATAGCCGGATCAAGAAGATCATCCGCTTTCTTACTGTGCAATCAGTAAGACATAAAATAAGCAAAACGAAATACATTAAAGTAAACCATTAAAATAAAAGTAAACAATACAAAAAAAGTCAAAAAGTGCCAAGTCTAGATGCTCACTGTTTTCTAGGCTTGCGCATAGCTTCAATTAATGCAGTCAGACAGTCGTTACCACAATCCTCTGAAATTGATTTTTGAAAAGGGGATCGTCCAGAGACTATCTTCTTCATCTTCTTCGGCAATGCACCGACATCACTAGTTCCTGGATCACATTCAATGACAGAAGATGGACACTGCGCAGATTCAACTGTTATTTTGTTTCGACGAGTGCAGTTTGGAGAGCCTTGAGCTTTTCTTTTACGACCACGCTTGACAGGAGCAATTTCTGTTGTTGTAAAAATAGTGGGACTTATAGGTTCATGATTCAAATCTCCATCTTCTAATCTCTCAGTAAGAACTGTTGTTGGACCAAACAAACACTCCTAAGTACCCAACCCAAACTAGTATAACAAAGTATGACTTAGGAAGTTGCAAACCTGCAGTAACATTATTGGGAGTGCTACCATCTAAAAATGGTTCATTTTCATGAATATTCTGCTGAAAGTTGATATCATATGTCTTTGTTCGACCAGTGTCATCATGATTTGCAATACCATCAGAAAGTTCAGCTTTTCTTTGAACAATATGGTTGCCATCGGAAACTTCAGTTGTTGCACAGACACTAGCATGAAAAGGTTCATGATTCAAATTTCCATCTTCTTGTGGCTGATTATGAACTGCTGTTGCAACAAACAAAGACTGATAAGTACACGATCTGAACAAGTATGACAAACTATGATTATAGGAAGTTGCTTACCTGCACTATCATTTGGACTGGTACGGCCTACAAATGCTACATGTTCAGGACTGTTTTGTTCAAACATAATATCATCTCTATTATCTCGACCAGGACTATAATCATTTTCCATAGCATGAGGCTGATCACCTCTTGTCCCATCCTAGAAATAAAGAAAAAGTTGAACCTTTAACAATCTGAAAATATACAATAAGAAAACAAAAAGATTACCTTATAATCTGGCACATGTTTGTGAATAATTGAAGCAATTCTATTTAGCACCTCTGCTATCTTGATATCAACGTATTGCTCAAACTAGTAAATTAATAAAATATATAAGATGCACAGAAATGGCGGTGAAAAAAAAGAAGCCAAAATAATACTAGGCTATACAAATAAAAGATTATACTGTCTTACAAAAGAAGTCAACATAATAATTGTAGGTAAAATGAAATCACCTTTTCTTTAACATCTGTCTTAAAAGAAGCAAGTTCATCTTGCACCTAAAACAAATCAAAAAGCAAAAACATAAGTATATATCAAAGTAAGTTGTTATTCTTACAGAAAAAAAAAAAGACAAATGCAATATACCAATTTCATTAAATCAGCTTTGCAATTATTGGAAGCAGCAGTACTGTGCTGAGAAAGCTCTTTCGTACTCTGTTGTGTACAGTTTGGCTTCAAACACATATAAGCAACAACATCTTAAAGCAAAGATATATTAAAAGTAACACTTACTCATCAAATTAAAATATAAGCGTATAAATTTAAACCTCTTTGCGAACTGGCTCTTGCATTCGAGCAGCAAGATTATTAGCGTCAGGAACAGCTCCTTGATTATAACTTTGCGCACCATCAGCATTCAACTGTTCTTTACCAATATCACTACCTTCAGGAACGGCTCGCTGATTATAATTTTGCACACCATCAGCAACCAAGTGTTCTTCACCAACATCACTATTTCCAGGAACAGCTCGCTGATTATAACTTTGCACACCATCAGCAACCAAGTGTTCTTCGCCAACATCACTATTTCCAGGAACACCTCCCTGATTATAACTTTGGACACCATCAGCAACCAAGTGTTCTTCACCAATATCACGACCTTCAGAAACAACTCCCTGAATTTGAGGACAATCAGCACCCAAATCTTCTTCAGCGACATCACTAGCTTCAGGAGCAAGTTGCCTGTTTTGTGTTTGCGTATCAGTAGCACTCAAATCTTTTTCACCAATTTGAATACCATCTACGACTACCTCTTCTCCATCATCATCATTTGGGAGTATGTTTCTTATATTTAACTGTTCAAAAAGTATTGAAATAAGTAAAAGCAAAGAACAAAAAACAAGAATAATTATACTAGTAAACTGTAAAGGTATACTGCAATAAATAAGTATACCTTCACAGTTTACTTCAAATAAAAATTTATCTCTTTATGCAAACAGAACTGTACTGTATACTAATTACACCGAAGTATACCTTCAAAATATAAAAATGCAAAATACTAACCTGTTCAACTGAATTAACAAATATGTCAAGCAGCTGAGAATTTGAAACAGGCTGCCTGTCAACTCCACTCCAATTCAGAAGGTGTGGTACGTTTGAATCACCTACAGAAGGAACTCGTGAAGAAATTACTCTTGCAATTGCTGGACAAGTCTCACACAACCATGTTTGAATTGCAAGCGTAAAACCAGAATGTCTATAACTACTCGGCTTATGAACAATCTTCTTGTGTAGAGACGCTTTTGTAATGTTGAAAACATCAACACCCCAAGGGTATTTGTCATACTCTCCCTTCTCAACAACATCAACATACTTCATGTCAATACAGCCTATATCTTTCCGGGTTGGTGTTGCAAATAAAAAAGTGCAGATAAAATAGAGCATTGCTATCTTCAACGCATCTGCATCATTATTTTTCCAACATTTACTGTGGAAACAACTAGTTAAATGAAACCGGTAAAGACTAGACTTTTCACCAAAATACTTTTGCATTAAACGATTCGTCCCAGGAACTTTACTTTCCTCTACAGCACCAGTACACTTCAACCCACTTACCAAACCAAATTCGCCCAACCCAAAATGAAGCCGATAACCATTCACATCAAACCATAAATCATCACCAGATGCAGGCTTTATCTGTCTCGTCATCAACCAATGAAGAAGTGCATTATGACGAATTTGTTTCGGCATATCTAAAAAATATCCAAAACATGTACTACGAAACATCTGAAGTTGACGCTTTGTCAAGGTGGCAGTTAACTCTTCAACGATTTTAACATTGACATCATTATTGATTTTGGGAGTATAATGATCATACGTAGAAGGAGCAACAAAGAAATCCCAAGCCTAGAAAATACAGAAGAAACAACACAATAATAATTACCTGGTATACATTGATTTGGTATGAAAAAGAACATATAACAAAAACTTTTTGAATTAATTTTTAGTACATATCCTACAAAGTGAGCCCAATCAATCAATGTTATTGGATCTAATAAGTTACTTCAGTACTCCAAATCAAAGTACGGAGGGTCCAAGTACAAGATTTTCCTTTTCTACTCTCAGAAGAGGACGCAACAAACATAAAATTGAAAAAGTCCGAAAGATTTGATTATTTTCCCTCTTGCTCAACAACTCCTTCACTTTTGTTCTAACTACTTGCTATACATTACAAAACATAATATACAAACAGGTATACACTTTTAAAGACCATATACTACACAAGTATACTATTACAAAGTAACTACTATAGACAATGTACCAAAAATTAACTATTATATACATTTAAGTAAAAATGAATTTATGCATGCACGAAAACTTGAAAAAATGCACTGTGGAATTGAAGTTTGACCATAGAAAATGAAAAATTACCTTAACCTCATCTTTACAAGCAGCAACACGACTTCCTTTCGAAAACAAACCCGTATCAACGTGTTCAGTACTACGAATTTTTGGAATTGACAGTGAAGACCTAGGTTTACGACCCATAAGTGCGTATCAAATTGAACAGTAATGGAAACGAAAATTGAAGATCTATAGTTATGGGGAAACGAATGATGGAAGTGGAAAGAGAAGTGTGAGACGGTTCTGAACATGTATTTTGTCAATATTTATAGTATGCTATTTTAGTGCTCTGTATACCATATAAGTATACTTGTATGCTGTGGCATATTGTACACCATCAGGGGCATATCATGCACTAAAAAGTTATACCTATTTCTGCTAGTACAAAATGAAACTTGTATACCACACTAGTATATACCTATCTACCCAACAGTATACATTTTATCATAGAAGACTTCAGTATAGTACACTTAAAACGGTCTGACAAAAGAAATGTGATGTCATTCGGCCTATCCTGTATACTACAAAGGTATACAACTGTGCCATGATTTTCTATTAATAAAAAGTATACTGTGACAAATCAAATCTGTATACCATTGTGGTATACTGTTTACTGGAAAAGTATATAATTTAAAATGGTATTCTTTTTGTTAGTAGGGACAAATATGTTAAAAATATATAATATTTTAAATCAGATTACAAAAATATATTAAAAAATCAGTGAATTGTCAAAAAATGTATTACAAAAAAAATATATTTTTCAAAAATATATTACACAACATTTTAGGTATACTTTTAAGTAGAAAGGTATACACTTACAACATACTTCCTTATATTTAATAGGGAAGTATGTTCTGACAAAACAAATGTGTATACCATTTCGGGCTATCCTGTATACTACAAAGGTATACAACTGTGCCATGATTTTCTATTAATAAAAAGTATACTGTGACAAATCAAATCTGTATACCATTATGGTATACTGTTATATACCTTTCACCTGGAATATAAGTATACCACCATGCTATACAATAGAAAGAAATTTTTTGTTACCCAAAAGCAAGTCAGGTGAAAAACAGAGTAAAAAGGTATACCTTTTTAGGTATACTTTTGAGTAGAAAGGTATACACTTGCAACATAATTCCTTATAATTAATAGGAAAGTATGTTTTGACAAAACAAATGTGACAAATATGGTATACCATTTGGGCTATCGTGTATACTACAAAGTTATACAACTGTACCATGATTTTCTATTAATAAAAAGTATACTGTGACATATCAAATTGGTATACCATTATGGTATACTGTTTATTAGAAAAGTATATAATTGAAAATTGTATTCTTTTTGTTAGTAGGGACAAATATGTTAATGAAAGCAAAGTCTTATACCTTTGGGAAAGTCGTATACCATTGGCGTAATATCATATATTAGAAAGGTATCAAATGGCGAGACAAAGTGGTCAAATAGAATAATACTACAGAAGTACATACAAACCAATTATACAGAATCAACACCACTACATTAAAGCAAAAGTAGTAATATATTTTCTCCTGTAAACGAATTAATGAGTAAATGTACAGTGTAATAGCCATATTGAACAAATTTTACTACACGGTAAAGAACAATTGATATTGAACACCATAACATTTCATAGCCAATACAATAAATCCAGTATACCAACAGGGTATACCACACAATAGCAATGTAGACAATTAAAAGTTATGCACAAATTGCACCAACAGTGAAAGCATCAGCTATTTCAGACAAACACTAAAATAAAAGAAACCAACATAATTTGTTGGTATATCAAGAGTCTATAGGGACATTTTTGCATGTCCTAGGATTGTGGCCTTTCCTTCCACACCATTGACATGTAAGTTGCACTTTCTCATGAGACAATTCCCAATTTGATTTGATTCTTCCAGTCTTTGGCCTTCCAGGTGGTATTCTGCCTATTGGTGGTAGCACCTCTTGTGATAAAACCTCTTCTGGTATCTGCCATGTAGTTTCATCTGGTATAGGATAAACTGGTATTGCATACGTTTGAATAAAACTCTCCCTAGTGTAGTATTCAGAGCAGTATTGGTATGAAGACAATTTAAATTTGTCCAGCACTGCCAAGGCATGACGACATGGCATGTCTTCCAGATCAAACCATCGACAAGTGCATCTCTTTTCAGCCAAGGACACTTGATACGTTACTAAACCATCCACTACTGAATGCAAGAAGTCATTTGATGGCAGGACCTACATTTTTTGTGAAACAAATTGTATTAGTGACATTGAAACATACAATATACAGTACTTTCAGAAAGTATACATTGAAGTACATCATACCTTCATTATTTTTGATGCGATGATTTCTGCTGTCAAGACATCATCATACTTTTTAGACAGTTTCAGCTCCTTACAAGTACCCAAAGCTTCCATCCTGTTTTTAAAGTTCCATTCTCTAACCAGATGCATCATATAGTCTAGAAAATTAATTACGGGGAGGTATCTTATTTTCCTCATTCTAGAGTTCACCGATTCTGCATTGTTGGAGGTCATGTGTTTGTTCTATTTGCAATGGAATATGCCCTCGACCATATTTTATATCCAGCATCAATCAAGTACTGTTTGACATTGCTATCAATCTTCCCAACAGCACCCATGTGTATGTTGAACTCTGTAACGGTGTAAGCTCTTGCTAACTTATAGTATGTTTTTGAAATTTTCTTTTGCGTCCTATTGAACTTAACTTTTATATTATTCCATAGGTTGAATATACAGATACAGTGCAGCACCTGCGGATACACTGTGGTTAGTGCAGTGTGAATGCTCTCATACAAAGCACATGCCATCCCTCTGAGCGTATGCTTCTTTGAAGCATTGAAAGAACCAATGGTATGATGCATAATTCTCATAATCGACAACAACATATGCTAGGGGTAGGATATGTCCTGTAAAAAGAAGAGTTATTATTTAGTAACAACATGAGTGTACTTTATTTTTTGACTACTTTCACTAAGATGCTGAAATCGATAAATGTTCCTTCTTTAAAAAGCTGTAGTTTACCTCCTGCATCTTGTGCACATGCAATAATGTATGTCCCTCCATATGCACCTCTGAGGAAGCTGGCATCGACTACAACTGTTGGCCTACAGTATTTCCATCCTTCAATCGTTGTTACAAGGGCAACAAAAGCATAAAGGAAGCGCCCATTTGCTGCAGTGTGTAGGCGTATTATTGATCCAGGATTTGCATGGTGCAGAACATACAAATAACTCGGTAACTTCTTATAAGAGTCACGAGGTTTCCCTCTTACTCTTTGTAACGCCTTTTCCTTTGATCTCCATGCTTACATGTAGTTTATGTCAACACTGTGCTCTTTTTTCATATACCTCATTATATCTGCTGGTGTGTAGAGTGTCCTCGGATCCTCATAATTTTCTTTTATCATTCCTCCAATAACTGAAGCAGTAGCTTGTCTTTGTGCATTAAACCTCTGCTCATGTGAGCACGTGTGCTCATCCTTGAAAGATGTTACTTTAAATAGGTTTGACTTTCCCACACTTGACGATTTCAGAACCCACTCGCATTGCTCATCAATGCATATAAGACAGTAACTGTTTACGTAAGAGTTCAATTAACAGTTTTTGAATGTATACCATGCAGTGTACTGCACGTCTGGCAACAATGCTATACTAGTATTGAAAATCAATTATCTCATAAATTAGTTCTTCTATGGCTACAATTCGTCTGTACAGACAATGGAATTACCGGGAATACTGTATAATTGATATTAAACCGCATAAAACCATATACCCCCAGGGTATATTATACACTACTAAAGGTATAACACGCAAGGGAAATACAAGATATGCTGTACAATTGCTATTGATCTACATAAAACCAGTATACCCCAGGGCATATTGTACACTACTAAGGTATAACACGCAATGGAAATACATGATATATTACATAATTGATACTGAACCTCATAATTACTTCTTCTACGGCTACAATTGCTCTGTACTCGCAATGGAAATATAGGGGTATACTGTATAATTGATATTGAATTGCATACAACCAGTATACCACGACGGTATATTGTACAGTACCAAGGTATAACACGCAACAAAATACAGGGTATATTGTATAATTGATATTGAACCGCATAAAACCACTATACCCCAACGGTATACTGTACAGTACCAAGGTATCATGCGCAGCAGTAATACAGGGGCATAAAACTAGTATACCTCCAGGGTATAATGTACATTACCAAGGAATACACTGAAGAGTTTTTCTCTGTTGCTACTGCCTCGACATTTACACTAAAAACAACAGAAGTAGCAAGTGCATTTTCACTGTATACACATTTAGTATTTGCAACGTATTTCTTATGGCTTAGATTTGCGCAAAAAAACAGGAAACATAGTGCATGCAGTATGTTATACAACTACTCAGAAACAGTAAAGTGATAAATTACTTCTTCTAGGGGGTACAATTGTACTGTATACCTGCTTGGTATACTGTTATTTCCATAGTATTTTGTTAGTGCATACAGTTCTGTTATATTTGGAGTACATTAGAATAGTATACTATTACAATAGAAGTATATACTAAAATAGTATATAATAGATAAATTATAGTTATATTACCTTCTCGAACACGATCGATCAACCTTAAATTAAAATTTCCTGTAAATCGCATAGTGCTTCATAACACTACTGAGGACATCCTTGTCCCTGAAAGCTTGCCCAGTTTTAATGTTTCTTCATCCTTAATGATGTTGCCTTCATCAATTTGAACAATGTGATCGCCTTCTTCAATTTCCATATCGATCATCCCCAACTCGTTCGACGAAATTTCAATCCCTTCCATATAATTCAATGCCGTGGAACTCCCCGCGCTTGTTAGGTTGCGGATTAAGGTTACTGAGATTGGAAAATCAATCATGTCAGGTTTTTTCCTCTTTTGCTGTATATACAGCTTCACTCCCATGTCATTATTGATCGATATGGGAGGATATGCATCTTTTACCACAAATTTGATCTCAAATTGTTGTTTCGACAAATCGATATTTAGGAGCTCTGCGATAGCTGTCTGGAATTGTTTAAAACTACAGCTATTTTCAATCATAAAACCAGCGACTTGGAAATCACAGTACCTATTAGCAGAATCCCAATGACCATTAAACTGAACTAAAATTTTGACTTCCAATAGTAAAGAGAGTATACCGATCTCTGTATACGGTGTGAGCTTGTATTTATGTAAGAATTAGGATTTTAGAAGCGTGAAATTGGAAGAGATTAAGCGTGTAAAATTCTGAAAGTTGAGGATGTTTTGGACTGGGAGAAGCGGGATGATAAATGGGTATTTAGATAATTATTTTAATGGGTAGCTGAGGTAATATTTGAAAGTTGTGGGTAGGGGGTGTAAATACTTTACCTTGTGTGGGTATTTTTGTAAGTCACCCTTTATCAAAATGACTACTAATATTTGGGATGAGGAGAGGGGTAGATACTGAATAGTGCAATATGGCCTTGGGTAATTAAAAATTTTTTACTTAAAAAAAGAATATGTAATTTCTTTTATAATTTTATTCACTTATCATTAATAGGATTTTATCCAAAAATAAAATATTTAATCTTAATTTTACAAGTGCACTAGTTCACATGAAAATAATTTAAAACTATATTAATATTTAATGGAGCAAATTCGAAGAAATAGAGTAATAGTTGTTATAACAATCCTCACCTTTTATATGATCTTTTTATTTCACGTGGGATAGTGGAATAAACAACGAATAGAGTGACATAATGTGAGTTTTGTAACAACCACCCCACAAACAACCATGGAAGTTTCATCCAATTTGAATATGAGACCTCTGACTTTAGTAAACAATATAAGATTCGGGGTGATATAGTTATAGTGATAGTTTAGTAGTCGGAGACTAGAAATTAGTAGTCGATTTTGAAATATATAACACTGAAGAGAAAAAGGACCACAAAATCTTTAATTTGTTTAAGTTGTCTAATCATTCCTCATAGTTATTTTAAAGAAAATCAACAAATTAAGTCGTCTCTCACTTATTACTGAGCATTTTTTTTCACAAACTAAAAGAAAGTGAATTTATACTTAGTACTTACTGAATTAGGTAAAAATCGGCTCGCGATGATTCGCCTCGGCCATGCGATCTGATAGCAACCGAGCACTTGACAATAAGCCAGAGACCGAAGCAAATGAGTGGATCGCCGAAATCAGGCATCGAGGTCGTCACCGAAGGCGAGCCGCAAGCTGAGCTTCGATGACATTCACCTCGGTCAAGCAACAAGGCCCTACCACCGAGGTCATCTACTTGCGTCTCGGTGAGTCCCCTCGGTTCAAGCGGCTTTGTAGCCCACTACTTCAGTCCACTACTTTGCCCATTAACTCCATCCATAAATGGTCCAAACGTGGGTTGGCCATAAGCAAGTGGTGGAGAACGTGGGACGATATCTTGTATCTATAAATAGCACTTCATTTTACATTGTACACATTCAGAAAGATATACAGAAACTCTGCCGAATTTTGTACTCATCGCAATATATTGAAATCCAGTTATTTTCTTGTATTTTACGAGTATTCTTGGCATTTATCGACTTTGATACGAAGTTTTGCTTATATTCTAACCCAAATTCGATTTGTGATCCTAAAACCGATTTAGGCCCATACAAATTGGCGCCGTCTGTGGGGATATAAGCAGAAACGCTTTGTTCCAAAGTTCAACGCTCTTTTTCGTTAAAACCTACAGCTTCTTCAACAACGTTATGGCTGATAACATTGAAAATATTAACGAGCGGGCTGACGTTCCGTCGAACCAACAGTCCGCATCTCCAAGACCACCGAAGCGTTACAAGCTTTTGTTGTTAACGCACTAAGAGCTCTCTAAGATCGACAAGATGAGCAAATCAACATTAATGCTGAATTCCGCACCTCGTTGGAAGCGAAGAACATCGCAACACCGAATGGCACCCAGCCTTCGGCTCCAAGTAGAGGCATCCCGACTTTCGTTCCTATGGGCGCGATAATAGGGGGACCTCTCAATGGAGCCATGTCTGGGGGTTCGGGAAATGTACCAGGCGCAACGCCACACTTCGGGACGATTCCAACCGCGGCTGAAACAACATCCTCGGTCGACGTTGAGAGGATGACCAGGGAGATTGAAGCACACGTCGAGGCTCGCGTTGAAGCTCGCGTCGAGGCACGCATAGAAAAGAGCCTCGAGAGCGTACCGGGGATGACAAAAATCGAAGATGAGCTTGATATAGATCAATACAGGGAGTTGCCCTTCAAGCCCAAAGCGGCTCCAGCCCCAACTCTCAAGAATTTCAAGCTCATGTTTTTAAAGAAGTGTGATGGGACCACCGATCCCAGAGAGCATGTAAGGGAATACATGGCAATGGTAAAGAGCAATGACTTAACGACGATAGTGCTCGAGTCAATGTTCCTAAAGAAGTTTGGCGAATCCTTGGAGAAAGGAGCGCTACGCTGGTACATGTGTCTACCAGCAGGGTCGATTTCCACCTTCAAGGAAATGTCCAACGCCTTCGTTAAGGCACACACCGGGGCCCAAAAAATCCTCCAAAGAAAGGAGGATATATGCGAGGTAAAACAACAGCCCGGTGAGCCACTTAAAGAGTTCCTTGAGCGCTTTCACGCTGAGCGCATGGAGCTACCTCGGATGGATGATACTCTGGCCATCATGGCATTTGAAAAGGGTATCAATGTTCGCAATTCTGACGCCGCTGCTGAATTGCGAAAGGAGCTCCAACAATACCAAGTTCTGACATGGGAAGATCTACATAAGCGGGCTTACTCCAAGATCAGATTGGAGGAAGCTGAGTTTAAAAGCCGAGGTTACAATTATAAAAATCGAGGCGAATCCTCACACCGCGCCGAGGCGTCGCGAGGAAATCTGAAGGGGAGGTATGAACCATACACTTCTACAAGGCATCCTGTCAGCCAAAGGCTGGGAAACTCCTTCAGAAATTCATTCACAAGCCCGCACATAAGCCAACGGCTCGGAGTAAAGGTTCACTCAAACACGAACCAAAGAAGATCCTCAGGCCCAGCTTCGGCCACGAAGAAGGAACTTGCTCGGTTCCTGGACTACAATTTCAACATATCGACCTCGGAGCTGGTCAACATAGTCAAGGGGACTGCCGGGGGTAAGAGTGCCCAAAGACATGAGAACTCCAGCGGATAAGAGAGACCATAATTTGCATGGTGATTTCCACGCGGATTATGGCCACTGAACCGAGGATTAGAAAGCATTGCGCCTCGAGGTGGCTCATTTGTTGAAGAAAGAAGTATTGGCCGAATTCCTTACTGACAAGGGAAAGGACAACTACCCCACGAACCGAGGTGATGGGCAACCACCTCGGGCTCCACCCCCAGAGAGAGTTGTGAATGTCATCACTGGGGGATTAGAGGTGAACGGAGTGAATTTCGCAGCTGCAAAGAAATTTTCCAAATTATCGATCACCATGGAAAAGATAACCCGAGTCGGTGGCTCGGGTAAAGAGATTGTATTTAATGATGATGATTGTGATGGGATGATGTTTCCTCATAACGATGCCTCATCATGTTAAGAAACAACGACTCCGACATCAAGCGAGTCTTGATCGACCCCAGTAGCTCGGTCAATATAATCAGCTATGGGGCCATTAAGAAGATGTAGCTCAAAGGGGAAGTTGTCCCCAAAGCAACAGTGTTGACTGGCTTCAACAACTCCACAGAGAAGACTTTGGGTGAAATGACACTCAAAACATTTGCTGAAGTAGTAAGCAAGGAAACACTGTTCCAAGTGTTGCCTGAGGACATGGCATACAATGTGATCCTCGGCAGGCCATGGATCCATTCCATGGAGGCTGTTCCCTCCACGCTGCATCAAGTGATCAAATTTCCTAGGCCTTGGGGGGTTCGATCAATCAAAGAAGAGCAATGAGTAGCTAGGGAGTGCTACTCGGTTGCGTTGAAAAGTGGAGTCGCCCCAATCGGGCCAAAACAATAGCAACTAACGCAACCGGGATCAAGCGAGGAGGACCTCTGAGGAGAAGTTGAAAAGATCCCGGTCTGCATTCAAGAGCCTCGGAAACAAAAGGCCGAGGATTCTACCATTGAGGAATTGGAGTCTTTCACACTATTGAAAGATTTTCCCGAGAGAAAGGCATTTGTCGGCTCGGAGTTGGACCCAGAGTCGAAGAAAGCAATCATTGAAGTTTTAAAGTCCAACAACGATTGCTTCGCTTGGTCTCATTCAGACATGATTGGTATCGATCCGGAGATCATGACCCATAAGTTGAATGTGAACCCAAAGTTCACCCCAGTGAAGCAAAAGAAAAGACCTCACGTCGGGGTTAAAAAGAAGGCAATTGAAGATGAAACCACAAAGTTGCAAGAAAATGGTTTCATAAGGGAGGTAAAATACCCCGAATGGCTGGCTAATATGGTTGTCGTACCGAAGAAAAAGGGCAAGTGGAGGATGTGTGTAGATTACACTGACTTGAACAAAGCTTGCCCCAAAGATTCCTACCCATTGCCATAAATAGATAGGTTAATAGACTCCACGGCTGGACACAAACTATTAACCTTCTTGGATGCTTTTTTGGGTTACAACCAGATCCTCATGGACCAAAAGGACGAAGAGAAAACCTCGTTCATCACTGACCGAGGTACTTTCTGCTATAAAGTAATGCCTTTCGGTCTGAAAAATGCTGGGGCGACGTATCAAAGGTTGGTGTGTCGCATGTTCAATGAGTACATTGAAAAGTCTATAGAGGTCTACATAGATGATATGCTCACCAAATCGGTTCGAATGGAGGATCATTTGAATCATCTAAGGGAAGCCTTCGCTGTTCTGAGGCAATATGGCATGAAGTTGAACCCTGAGAAGTGTTGCCTTCGGTGTCGGGTCAGGTAAATTCTTGGGATTCATTGTCTTCGAACGAGGTATCGAAGCAAACCCCGAGAAGATTAAAGCTATCGAGGAAATCCCCGAAGAGCTGACTGGGGTGAAAGAAGTTCAGCGCTTAACTGGCCGAATCGCTGCCTTGAGTCGTTTCATCTCAAGATCCTCGGAGCGATGCCACAAATTCTTCTCTGTTTTGAGGAAGAACAACCACTTCGAATGGACACCGGAGTGTAAAGAAGCTGAAAGATTTGAAATGCTACTTGGCTAACACGTCGTTGCTCGCTAAGCCTAAGGATGGTGAAACATTGCTGGTTTATTTGGCTGTGTCCGAGGTGTCAGTCAGCGGGGTCCTGGTTCGGGAGGAAGATGGCAAGCAACAACTCATCTACTATGTGATCAAGACACTCCTCGATGCTGAAACCAGGTACCCACACTTGGAAAAACTAGCAGTTGCTTTAATTGTTACTGCCCGAAAACTACGATCCTATTTCCAATGTCACCCAATAGCGGTAGTTTCAACTTTCCCCTTGAGAAGTATATTGCACAAATCGGAGTTATCAGGGAGGTTATCAAAATGGGCGGTAGAATTAAGCGAATATGACATCACCTATCAACCCCGAACAGCCATCAAATCCCAAGTCTTGGCCGACTTCATAGCTGATTTTAGTATTGGGATTCTGCCCGAAGCCGAAAAGGAGAACTCAGTATCGAAAAAAACGGCTTCGGGGGTATGGATACTTCATACTGATGGGGCAACTAACTCCAAGGGTTCGGGGTTAGGCATAGTCTTGAAAGCACCCACCAGGGAGAAAATCAGGCACTCGGTTCGATTAAAAAAAAACCAATAATGAGGCTGAATATGAAGCGGCTCTAGCAGGCTTGGAGTTGGCTAAGGAAATGGGGGTGGAGAGAATTGAGCTAAGGTGCGACTCCCAGTTGGTGGTGAACCAAGTGCTCGGCGAATATACGAGTCGAGAGCCCATAATGCAGCTATTCTTAGACCGAGTACAAAGGATTTTAGCACAATTCCAAGAGTGGCAAGTTAAGCAAGTGCCTCGGGAGGAGAATACCGAGGCTGATGCCCTGGTAAATTTGGGTTCGGCGGTCGATGAAGCCCACTCGGGGACTGATTCAGTAGTTTGGTTGTTGTCCGCGCAAATGAGAGAGATGAAATTGCAGGTCAACTCGGTGGACAACAAATGGGATTGGCGAAGTAAGTTCATCTCTTACATCGACTCGGGAACGGTTCCCCAAGATAAAAAGTAGGCCAAAAAGTTGAGGACCCAAGCGGCTTCATACCACTTGGTCGAGGGTAATTTGTACAAGAGGTTATATTGCAGCCCGATGGCCAAGTGTTTGGGTCCCGATGAGGCTAGATATGTGATGGCCGAGGTGCACGAAGGCGAGTGTGGCAATCAGTCGGGGGGAAAATCCTTGGTGCGTAAATTACTAAGAGCTGGGTATTATTGGCCCAGCATCAGTGCAGATGCAAAGGCCTTCGTGCAGAAATGTGATAAGTGCTAACGCCATGCACGGATGATCCACCAACAGGCCGAACCTCTGCATTCGGTGGTATCACCATGGCCTTTCATGAAGTGGGGGATGGATGTTGTTGGACCTTTACCGAAGGGAAAGGGTGGTGTTCGCTTCATCCTCGTGTTAAGCGATTACTTTACTAAATGGGTGGAAGCAGGAGCTCTTACCAAAGTCAAACAAAAGCAGGTAATCGACTTCATAAAAAAAACATCATCTACAAGTTCGGTGTTCCGAGGGAAATTGCCTGCGATAATGGTAAATAGTTCATGGGAGCAGCCATCACTGATTTCTTCAAACAGTGGGGAATCAAAAGAATTGCTTCGACTCCCTATCATCCAAGTGCCAATAGCCAAGCTGAATCTTCAAATAGAATTATAATCGAAAATCTCAAGAAAAGGCTCGATGAGAAAAAGGGTCTCTGGCCCGAGGAGTTGGCAGGTGTGTTATGGGCCATGCGGACAATGGAGAAGAACAGCATCGGTGAGACTCCTTTTTCACTTGCTTATGGTATGGACTCCCTCATCCCCGTGGAAGTGGGCGAACCAAGTCTTCGGTACGCCCACACCACTGAAGATGCAAATCAACAGGCTATGCGCATAGAATTGGATCCGCTCGAGGAGAAAAGAAAGCTGGCTTTCGTTCGGCTAGTCGCCCAAAAAAGACAGATCGAAGCATACCTCAACAGGAAAGCCAAACTTAGAGATTTTAAAGTTGGCGATTATGTGCTAAAGGCTACAAACCAGTTAACGAAGGAAGAAAACGGGGGAAAGCTTGTTGCAAATTGGGAAGGACCTTACAGAGTCAAAGCAATGATTGGGAAAGGATCTTATCAAATTGAAGATCTACAAGGCATGCCCGAACCCTTAAATTGGAGCATCTCCAATTCAAAGAGGTACTACTTCTAATCGAGGAAAATATCCCTTGCTCATTTAAAAAATTACCTATAGCCTCGAGCAGAACAACGCTCCTAAAGGCTTCGATCGAAATGTACTAACTTGCTCCTCGTTTCATTTTGCTTGACCTTTTCAGGAAGCAGATTAAACGATTTCCAGTGCCCGGGTCTTCATTAAGATTCGCACCCGAACACTGGGGGGGAGTAAGGGGCGAGTTGCAACCGAGGTCGAAAATACGCCTCCCAATCGAAGACCATCTATTCGACAACCGGGGACTGACACCCGAGGAATATATTTAGTACATTGTAATTTCGCCCGGTAGTGGCACATTATTAATTTGTTTTTTCACCCAAGGTCTGCTTCGACTTGGTTCCATGTAAAAGCCAATTTCGGCCTGTTAATATTATCAATGAAATGAACTTCATTCCATAACTTTATGTTTCTATAAATTTGCACTCCGAAGTTTCACTTTAAATGCATCGACTCGAGGACGAGACGTCATTCTAAGTTGATCGATCAAATTCAGTTAAGTCTTGCAAGCGAGCTATTTATTCTAAAAGTGTTTGGTACATACAAAAACTAACACTTAAGATAAAGGTACTAAATCATTTCATTAGAAAGCCCGAAGGCTGAAAGTATCTATATCAAAAGGACCCAAAGGTCCAAAACATAAGCATAAAAAAGCCCGAAGGCGTACAAAAACAAGAAAATGCTATCAGAAGTCTAAGCCCCGGGTGCATCACCTCCCTCCTCGGAGCCCCCATCGGCATCTTCTTCATCCTCCTCATCTTCATCGTCGCTCGAGGCCTCACTTGATGGGAGATCATCAATGATAGCTTGGGCCTTTGCTGCTTTCGCCTCGGTCTTTGCAATTTCCTCCCACAAGTTGAGCTCGCCAGCGCGGCATTGCTTGAGTAGCTTCAACCGAGACTTAATGATGGTCCATTGCTTATCCAGCTCAGCCCTCTTAACCTTGATCTCTGCTCTATTCTTACGATCGGCGATTTTGTCTTGAAGAGTTTCGATCTCGGCTTCACGAGCTGAAAGTTTGGAGGCCTCGCCCTCCAACTTTTGGATATGGAGCACATGACTTCTCAGCTGCTCATGATGTTTTTTGGCCATCTCCTCGGCCTTGCCCTTCGCTTGAGTTAGCTCGGCACTTAATCTCGCGCTTCAGCCGCCAGCCTCGAACGTCCAACTTGAAAGCTATCATCAAGGGCTTTAATCTTCACCTCGGAAGTGGCCTCGACCTCGTGCAAATCGGACTGGGACTTGGATAATTCAGCCTTCAATGCTGCTATCTGTGCATTAAAGCTATCACTCCGTATATCCCATGCACGAGCGACACGCCGAACCTTTTCATCCCTCGAGGTCTCCACCTCGATAGCCCTCAATGATAGAACAAAACTATGAATGGAAGCCAATCAGAAAATCAATTGTTAGCCATAGACTGAGGATGAAGATAAAAGGTAAAACTGGAAGGCGATGAAGCTTACTCTCATGGAATTGGCAGCAATAGTGTTATATAGTTGACCTTGGGACAAAGCTTGCACGACTTTGTCCTCTACTGGGCCGAGCAGAGGAGTAAGACTCAAGATATCACCCCGGTCGCAGACCAGAAGATTTGAATAAGCTAGCACTTCAAGCCTCCGAAAAGACCCCACCGAGGATGAAATCCTCGCAGGTTCGGATTGCGCTCGAACCGCGCCAGCTTCACCTTCCATTCTGACAGAAGCAGATCCAACCTCCCCAACTTTGGCCTTGTCTTTGGCCTTAGCAACCATCGCCCTGGTATCTTGCTCCTGATCCTCAAGATCCACGACCTCAACTGCCCTTTGGGCCGCACAGTCCTCGGCGGCGACATCGTCAGGCTCGTCGATCAGCCTTCGTCGCGGTTCCGCTGTAACCTCGGGCCCAGGAGAAGTTGACACCTCGGTGCGAGGAGCCACAGAATGGGAGGGCTTCTTGGAAACTACCTTTTTCCTTTTCACGCCTACAAGAGGTAACATGATAGAATTTCAATAAGTAAAAGAATGAAGAGAAGCGAGGATCAGCAAGACGACTAAGAATGGTAGTTACTTTTGGAAGACCCCTGACCGATGGCTCCCTTTGAAACTTTTGAAGACTTTGCAGCCTTCAACTCCTTCAGATCACCTGCCACCGAAGCCAGATCGTCATCTGACTCGGTATCCTCTTCATCTTTCTTCTTCTTCTTCTCACCCTTCTTCTTGCTTTTCTTCGTGTTGACGGCACGGTTAGGAAAAGCTAACACCGAGGAGAGGCAGGTCAATAAACGAAGCCAAATTCCAAAACAACACATCAAGAAAAACACCACAAGAAGCTTACCATGCCGTTTACACTGCCAACCAAATCCGGCAGCCATCTTCATCCATGTTCTTTCTGGGCCCTCACTAGCCCCGGTCATGGCTTTCACCCATTCAGTCAGCCCCTCGGGAGGAACGATGTCAACCTTGTTGGCTGAGAAGTAACAATGAAACAGGGTTAGCAAGAATGAATGGTCACCGGAGATGAAATAGAAACGAAGAGACACTTACGTGTGTTATTCTATCGCTCGGGGAAATCGGGCTCGGCGGATAAGACGCTAGTCTCCAAAAGGATGTAGCGATTGCTCCAACCTCGATCCCCATGGTCCTCACTCTTATGGAGGAGCGCGAATTTGCCTCGGTTGTTTAAGGCCACAACTCCGGCCTAGTGAAAGTAAGGATAGTAGAGGGAGATGAGATGCTGCAAGGTGAAATCAACCCCGTCTTTCTTGCTCAGCCAATCCATGCACTTAACAACTCTCCCGACGCCGGGGCCTAGTTGAGCCAAGCATAAATTGTATGCTCGGCAAAAATCGTCGATGATTCTATGAACAGGAAGGGAGAATAAGCGAAGGAAAGCCCCTCAACGTGGTGGCAAACTCTGCTTGTTGGGTCGGGGATGACCACTTTCACCTCGAGCCCAAACTTGCACTCCCTCCGGACCCGCTCAATATGGGCTTGTGTTATGCGGGTCGGTGTCTTGTTCACCGGTATGTTCCTATTCTTCTCCTCTTGATCTGCAGATTGCACTTGCAGGTCCTTGCTGTTGTCGAAGTGAGAGGGGATGATCTGATGAGGCTCGAGCTCTTGCTCGAGGGGAATCATCGGGCCCAATGTTCCCACCTCGGCAGTATTTCCACCTTCACCCTCGCCCACGACGTCGTCGCCTCGGCGTCATCACATCCATTATCACCATCTCTATGGATGACGTCACTAACGCCACCTACTACCATGTCGTCATCAAACATGACGTCACCTTCTTCTTCTATGTCAACATCATCAGTTTCTACCGCCAAATCATGCCTGGCTCTCGCCTTACGACGCATAGAGCCTCCAACACCAGATGTCACTTCTCCACCTTCCGCGACTGAACGTGAAGCTCTTACTCTTTCCCCTGAGTCACTCGAATCTTGCCTGGAATGAGTGGTAGACATGATTATAGTTTGAGTTTAGAATTTTCTTAATGATGGGGATCAATCAGAGTGGATATGGGAGTTTTTGCTTTTTCCTTGACACTGTTGTTTGCAGGAGTTGAAAGTGAGAAGAAGGGCTTGTTGAGGAAATATTTATAGGCGTAGGAGATCCAAGTGGCACAGTGTCATCATTGTAACGTTGGGAGAAACAAAAAAATGACGTGACCATTCGATAAGCCAACGGACGGGTGATACGTGTCAATGAAAAGTGCCCTGAAGAGATGCAGACCGTTGACAAAATTTGAAATGCTTGGATAAGATCAAGCCACGTCGCTTTCCTGCAGAATTTCACTCCACTCCTCGGTAACTTCGGTAAGTAATCGAAGAGTTGGGAGGGACTATCTGTATTGAGTAAAAATCGGCTCGCGATGATTTGCCTCGGCCATGCGATCTGATAGCAACCGAACACTTGACGATAAGCCAGAGACCGAAGCAAATGAGTGGATCGCCGAAGTCAGGCATCGAGGTCGTCACCGAAGGCGAGCCGTAAGCTGAGCTTCGATGACATTCATCTTGGTCAAGCAACAGGGCCCTACCACCGAGGTCATCTACTTGCGCCTCGGTGAGTCCTCTCGGTTCAAGCGGCTTTGTAGTCCACTACTTCATCCCACTACTTTGCCCATTAACTCCATCCATAAATGCTCCAGACGTGGGTTGGCCATAAGCAAGTGGTGGAGAACATGAGAAGATATCTTATATTTATAAATAGCACTTCATTTTACATTATACACATTCAGAAAGACATACAGAAACTCTGCCGAATTTTGTACTTATCGCAATATATTGAAATCCAGTTATTTTCTTGTATTTTACGAGTATTCTTGGCATTTATCGACTTTGATACGAAGTTTTATTTATATTCTAACCCAAATTCAATTTGTGATCCTAAAATCGGTTTAGGCCCATACACTTACTAATGTTGTAAAAGGAAAATTGGAACTCCTCTTGAACTCGCCTCGGCAAGACGCATCTAGTCTCTATATCTAGACGTACCGAGATGACCATGGGCATGGCTAATGCCTTGAGATGTGTCACGTGAGGTACCCATGTCATAATGATTGCTTTAAGTCTCGCATTATTTGTTTGGTACATTTAATGAACGTTTATATGCTGAGTCGAATTGTAATTACACATTCTCCTTTTAGAACAATGATTGACCAAGATAAGCACTTATGTTAGTAGTTTAAATAAATACCTTCTGCACAAAGAGTCTATATATATACTCCCTTCGTTTCAATTTATGTGACAGTATTTACTTATTGGTCTGTTTCAAAAAAAATGACAGCATTCTAAATTTGGTTATAATTTAACTTCAAAATTACAGTTTTGCCATTACTGAAATGATTTACAGCCACACAAACTTTTTTAGCTTATTTTACACCACAAGTTTCAAAAGTCTTCTTTTATTTCTTAAACTTTGTGCCGAGTCAAACTATAACACATAAAATGGAACGGAGAGAGTATATAAAAGGAGGATAGTAGTTATATTAGTTGTAGAAATTGAATTAGGATAAAGTTAGTTATTAATGTTGTAATAAAAGATGTCAAAGAATGTAGTTACTAAAATAAAAAGCATTAATGTTGATAACAATATCCGAATAGTTCGTTCTTCAGTTCTTGATATGAAACTTGAGTAGATAAGATAGATTCCGCTATTTATCCACGACAGTCCGTTTGTGTAATATATATAGATTTTATATATAGATTTTGTATTATCAAATAAAAGATAAAAGCTACAATCCAGTTTTTTCTTTAAATATGTACGCTTGGTTAGATTGGATGAAGTAATCAATAACAAATATTATTTTGAATTTGAATTGTAAACCAGAAGATAAACCATGTGATTAAAATTTTCAAATCAAATCAACTCAAAAGTTTCACAAATTTTGAAATCAATATTTTTTAAAAAAAATGGATTAGTGATAAAGTCCGGAAAAGCAAAGTTTCAAAGTCTTATCACATATTCAAATTTACATTGGCAAGATAAGACCAAATTATTGTTAAGCCATAATGCGGTTAAACAAAAACTGTTGAGATTTTATGAAATAATCTTGATAAAAACAAGTTGATAAATATTCTTATTAGGTTTATCTCATTTTTAAATTTGAATTAACAAGATAAGGCCAACTTCAAAATAAGAATATGGCTCAACCTCAAACTTTAGTATATAATCTTTTCTTTTGCCTGTATTGGGTTAAATCCGTCGTCACCAAAGTTGGTGACTAAGCATCCACGTAGGACGACGTATAGACGACATGTGGCTATGAATGCGCATAAAGGCAACGGATAGAATCGAAGATGGACAACTATAACGGACAGATGAACAGTCATCACGGCCAGAATAGTCGCAACTCGTCATCAAGCCAATTCAAAATAGAAGTCTTATCCTTAAGCAACGTAACTGCTCGATTAAGGAGTTACAACTGCTCGCGAACGGACGCTTAGTTATCTATATATTATAATTTAAGTCACAAGCATTGTATCTAATTCTTCTCTGAACATACATCTGTATTCCAACTATTAATTAATACCCGATTCTTTACCTTCTGTCAATACTTATTACTACTACTCATAATCAAGTGATCTCATTTATTATTCCGCTGCTTAAATATCATAAAGATTACGAGGAAGGAAGTTTGATCAAGTCTATACGGCCTGAACACGGTTCCTTTTACTTAAATCTTCATTTATTACATCGCATTAATTGTGTCTTTATTTCTTTACATTTACTATAATCATTTATATCTTTTCACATTAGGCATTTAATCTTGATTATTTATCGTGACTCTACTTTATAAATTTAATTGTGACTTAACCTAATAAAAAAATTACGGTTAAACAATTTGGCGACCACAGTGGGAGCCGGTCAATAACTTCCGTAGGTTAAATTGCTTATCGTATTTTATTCTTTATTCGCTTTCTTCTTGCTCGTTGGCTCTCCTCGTTTTCTTTTTGTCAAAATGGCAGATAATAACTCACACAACAACGCTCCCATTGACGGGCAACAAGACCTTAACGCTGCGGAGCAAATGGACTTGAATCTGGCCGGGGACGAGCAGCAAGACGTTATTCCTGCAGACGACGACGTAATCCGCATTGCAGAGGACGAGAACGTGCTCCCAGCAGAACAGGAAAACGAGCACAGCCAGCAGGGTAGCAGAAATAGTCGCCCTCCTGGCCGAGGAAACTTCGATCAAGGGTCTGGAGGAGCTAGAAGACCCAATGGTCCTGGGAATTCGAGGAATTCTCAAGACGCTGTCCTTGAATTCATACGGCAACAGGCTGAAGTCAACAGGCAAATACGGGAAGAAATCGACGGCCTACGAGGACAAACCCTGCCAAACGCAGGAAATCCACCCATTGGACGTCCGAGGGATGCTTCACCATCCCATGCCTCGAGACGCGCTGAAAATCAGAATGCAGGATCAGCAGTGCCAACGGAAATGAGCGAGGTCATGGAAACCCTCACCAGGCAGTTCAAAGAGAGCCAGGAGGCCCTACAGCGCTCTCTTCATGAGAGGATTGATCAGATCCCTGGCGCACCACCCACTTTGAAGAAAGTTGACGTTCAACGGTATACTCAAAGGCCTTGGAAGAAAGAAGCAGCACCAAAGGCAATACCCAAAACATTCAAAATGCCAAACATACCAAGATACCGGGGAACAACTGACCCCAACGACCACTTGATGATGTTTAGCAATTTCATAAAGGCAAGCGATCTCACCGACGAGGAGATCGAGTCAGTACAATTGAAGAAGTTCGTAGAAACCTTGGCAGATGGCGCTCTACGATGGTATTCGATGCTGCCACCAAATTCAATAGGATCTTTTGCCGAGATGGCGGAGTTATTTGTCAAAGCACACACAGGCGCTCAGAAAACAGAAACAAGAGTTGAAGACATCTTTGAAATCAAACAACTGCCCGGGGAGTCTCTCCGGAAGTATGTGGATCGCTTTCAGCGTGAACGTATGTTGCTGCCCAAAGTTCCAGATCGATGGGCGGCTATTGCATTCACTAACAGCTTGGACGTCAAGAGTTCTGAAGCGACCAGACGATTGTATGAATCCCTGCGAGAATATCCTGCAGCAAACTGGTCGGATGTCTACAATCGTTATAATTCAAAGGTACGTATAGACGAAGATAAATTGATTGGCACAGGTGCCCGGGGACGGAGCCAAACTCGCACCAATGGCGCTGGGGGAAAGATCGAGACAGATAAACCAGGCGCACGGCACGAGCCATATCCCAATCGGTCGCGTAACAACTCAAATGGACGCGGTCGTAACAACAAAGGCCTTGCAAGGGGCAATGATTCCGCTTCAACTTCTAGTGGACTTCCAACCCTGCCCGTTTTCAATATCGGAGCAGTTGAACTTGTAGCAGTGCTTGAGGGGATGAGCGAAAAGGTCAAATGGCCTAAGGATATGAAGGGTGACCCCAGCAAGCGCAACAAAAACTTGTGGTGCGAATTCCATCGCGATCCCGGCCACACAACGGATGACTGCAAGGCTCTAAGGTACGAGGTCGCTAACTTATTGAAACAGGGCTATCTCAAGGAGTACTTGACAGAAAAAGGAAAACAAACTCACGCAAAGGCCCAGTAAAATAAATCAGAACCTCCCCGAGCATCATCTCCAAAAATGACAGTCAACGTCATCTCTGGTGGTATTGAGGTTGATGCAGTCACATACACAACAAAGAAATACGCCAAACTATCTATTACGAAGACCAAACGACCACGACTCGAGGATACAATAACCTTTGAAGAAACAGATGCATATGGCTTGCAATTTCCTCATATGGACGCTTTAGTGATAACATTACGAGTGGAAGAGTTTGATGTCAAAAGAGTACTCGTTGATCCAGGCAGTTCAGCGAACATCATATTGTCTCGGGTCGTGCAGAAGTTGAAACTATACAATGAGATTGTACCAATTTCTCGTGTTCTCTCAGGATTTAACAATTCCAGCGGGAAGACGTTAGGAGAAATTACTTTGACGACCCTGGTTGAAGGCGTTATGAGACGAACGACATTTCATGTTGTTGATGGGGATATGGCTTACAACATAATCCTTGGGAGGCCATGGATACACGATATGCAAGCAGTCCCGTCAACATATCATCAAGTAATGAAATTCCCTTCAGAGTGGGGAATACGGGAAGTTCGAGGAGGCAAAATAGCAATTAAAGAACCAGGGATCAGAGTCAAACAATGAAGCATCAGACTACCAAGTCCCGGAATTCATATCAAATTTGGATGCACGGGAAGAGTACGCGCCAACTATTGAAGCTTTAGAACCAGAAGGACTCTTCGATGACATGCCTGAAAGAAAAGTATATTTGGGAGCAGAGTTAAACAAAGACTTACGCAAAGATATTTTGCACTTCCTCAAGGAGCAACACACCACCTTTGCGTGGTCACATGCGGATATGACTGGAATCTCCCCGGAGATTATTTCTCATAAGTTGAACGTGGATCCGTATCATCGCCCGGTAAAGCAAAAGAAACGCCAACAAGAAGCATTCAGGAACCAGATCATAAATGACGAAGTTGACTGCTTGCTCAAGATTGGCTCCGTCCGAGAATTCAAGTATCCAGATTGGCTGGCCAATGTGGTCGTAGTGGCAAAGAAAAATAGCAAGTGGAGGGTCTGCATCGACTTCACTGATCTAAACAAAGCTTGCCCGAAAGATTCTTATCCACTACCTCAGATTGACCAACTAATCGATGCGACGGCCGGGCACGAAGTACTTACATTCCTTGACGCATATTCAGGCTATAACCAAATCTTGATGGATCCCGACGACCAGGAGAAAACTTCCTTCATTACTTGCCGAGGTACGTATTGCTATAAAGTAATGCCTTTTGGACTTAAAAATGCAGGTGCGACTTACCAACGATTAGTCAACCGGATGTTTCACGACCACATTGGCAAAACCATGGAGGTCTACATCGACGACATGCTGATCAAGTCCAAACGGGCAGAAGATCACTTAGCACATTTGAAGGAGGCCTTTCGAATCCTTGATCAATACAACATGAAACTCAACCCAGAGAAATGCGCATTTGGAGTGGGCTCAGGGAAATTTCTTGGTTTCATCGTTTCCCAGCGAGGGATCGAGGTAAACCCCGCCCAGATAAAAGCAATAGAAGCCATTCCCGACGTACTTCATAACAGAAAAGATGTAATGCGGCTAACCGGGAGAGTAGCAGCACTAAGGAGATTCATTTCTCGCTCATCTGATCGATGCAAAAGTTTCTTCGACGTGCTGAAACAGAACAAGGAGTTCGATTGGACCCCTGAATGTCAGCAAGCACTTAAGGATTTGAAGCGATACCTGTCAAACCCGCCTTTACTTTCAACGCCCCAACCAGGTGAACAACTATTACTTTACCTGGCCGTGTCTGAGTCTGCGGCAAGTGCAGTTCTAGTTCGAGAAGACAAAGGTAAGCAACTTCCAATTTATTACATTAGCAAATCCTTATTAGATGCTGAAACTCGCTATCAACCTTTGGAGAAATTAGCACTAGCCTTGGTAATCACTGCCCGTAAATTAAGACCTTATTTTCAAAGTCACTCAATAGCTGTAGTTACTACCTTCCCCTTATGCAATATCTTGCACAAACCTGAATTCTCGGGCAGGTTAGTAAAATGGGCAGTAGAATTAAGTGAGTTTGATATATCTTATCAACCCCGGGTAGCCATAAAATCTCAGGCTCTAGCAGATTTTATTGCAGATTTTAGTGCTACTATGTACCCTGATGCTCAACGTGAGGCGGTTCTGTTCACCGGATCGGAGTCGGGGACATGGACCTTACACACTGACGGGTCCTCCAGTGTAAAAGGATCAGGATTAGGTTTAGTTCTTACCACTCCGTCGGGGGAGACAATTAGACAGGCCATAAAATGTCCCTTTATTACAAATAATGAGGCCGAGTATGAGGCCGTAATTGCAGGATTAAAATTGGCTCGAGATTATGGAGCAGACAGAATTCACCTTAAGAGTGACTCTGCCCTGGTTATCAATCAAATAACTGGTGGCTTCGTAGCAAGGGAGTCTCGTATGCAAAGGTATCTTGCCCGGGTCACTGGTTTGCTAGCACAATTCGACAATTGGGAGGCCATACAGATTCCACGAGAAGAGAATCACGAGGCTGATGCCTTGGCAAAATTGGGTTCAGTTGTAGAGATTGGAGCAACAGGTTCAGTGGCCGTGGCTCATCTTCTATGTACAACAATCGATAAAGATGCAATGGAGGTCAACACGACTAGTCTGACTTGGGATTGGAGGAATGAGATAATCAATTATATACTACATGGAACCCTACCATCAGACGTTAAGGCTGCTCGAAAACTGAGGATGAAAGCTGCCAGGTATATAATTATAGATGGTATCCTTTATCGTAAGACTTTTGCAGGCCCACTCGCCAAGTGTCTAGGTCCCAGCCAAACTGAGTATGTGATGAGGGAAGTTCACGAGGGTTGCTGTGGAAATCACTTGGGAGGCAAGGCGCTTGCACGAAAGCTTATACGAGCAGGCTATTATTGGGACAAAATGGAAAAAGATACTAACGAGTTTGTCAAAAAATGTGACAAGTGCCAAAAGTTTGCACATCTCCTCCATCAACCAGCAGAACCCTTGCATTCAATCATCTCCCCGTGGCCGTTTATGAAATGGGGAATGGATATCGTTGGGCCACTACCCACTGCACCTAGAGGGGTACGTTTCTTGTTAATTATTACTGATTATTTTACAAAGTGGGTTGAAGCCGCAGCATATTCAAAGATACTTCAAACGGAAGTAGTTGATTTCCTTTGGCGTTATGTCATTTGTCGCTTCGGAGCACCCAAAGAGATTGTCATGGATAATGGTCCTCAATTCGTTGGTCAGAGGGTCACAAAGTTCCTTGAGGATCTGCATATTAAAAGGATCACTTCTTCCCCATATCACCCAGTGGCAAACGGGCAGGCAGAATCGACCAACAAGATAATAGTGGATTCTCTCAAAAAACGTCTCGAGCAGGCCAAAGGGTGTTGGGTGGAAGAACTCCCCGGGGTTCTTTGGGCATATAGAACAACCGCAAAAATGAGCACCGGGGAGACGCCTTATTCCTTAGTGTATGGTTCTGATGCATTGATTCCAGTCGAAATCGGCGAGCCAAGTCTACGATATGCTCATGCAACTGAAGAATCTAATTCAGTCAACCTCTCCGAGGAATTGGATTTTCTAGAGGAACGTAGAGAATTAGCACTTATACGAGTAGTAGCTCAGAAAGAAAGGATAGAGCAATATTATAATCGGGGACTTAGGCTGTGTAACTTTGAAGTCGGGGACTTTGTATTGCGTAGAGTCTCCCAGAATACGCAAGAAGCGAACGTCGGCAAACTTGGTCCAAACTGGGAAGGTCCCTACAAGGTGGTTGCATCCGTTGGTAAGGGTTCATATCGTTTGGCACGACCAGATGGATCGCTTCTACCTAGCAGTTGGAACGTGATTCACCTAAAGAGGTACTACTTCTAAGTAGTACGTGGGTTAGTGTTTCTGTCCATTCTCTATTGCTTACTTGCTATTGTTTTCTTTTAAGTTATTCTGTTTTCTTATCTTTGTCTAAATGGTACTAACGGTCTTCAAAAGGCCAGATCCGTTTAGCTCAACTGGTAGAGCTCGAAGTCCTCGTGCTTCGCGGCTGTGGGTTCAAATCCCACAACGGACACACTCCTCTTTTGGTTATATGTGTTCCTTAATTCAGCGTTTCACCCATTGTCTTTTTATGTCTGAAATTATGAAATTTCAACATAAAAACAGGGGGGTGGCGAGGGCCCCAGTAGGCCAAAGTCCCGGCTCATATGAGTGATCTTCGAGCAGAGCGAGGTCATGATCATTCGCCGAGTCCACGACTAAGCATAATCAAGTAAGTTCAATAGAACTATTTTACTTGTGCTACGTTATTTTTACATTTTGCGGCCAGTATTCGCCCAAATTCTATAACTTTACGACCAAACAATCTTGTGTTTTGGTCATTGGGTTACCTATTCTTTTCAATAGAAAAAACAGGGTAAAACCTCAACCTTAACAAAATTCTTTTTCTGCGAAAACTTTCAATTGTCAAATATGATAAGCAAAGTTTATCGCAAGGCCATCTTATACGGCCAGATTTAGTCAACCTAAACGGCCTGGTTTCGTCCAGCCCAGGAGGCCTGATTTCATTCATCTTAGCTAAGGGCAACTTAACCTGGTTATGATCAAATTTGATTTCAAACATCTGCGCAGATTAACACCAAAAAGGGAACTCAGACACTAGGATTTGAAATATAATTCTGACTTCTGAAAACCTCATTAAACAACAAATATCAACATCATTCATATAAGCAAGACTTGAGACCAAAAATGGTCATCAAGCCTCGCCAGTCAGACAAAAAAAAACAGTCAAAATATACATTCGTTCACGAGTTAGCAATATTCAAAGTTAACAACATCCGGTAAATTTATAAGAAGGACTAGATGAGGCGTCAGTCATCATTTTGGCCAGGTTCTCGACCTGATGCACTAGCTCCATCAGTCGGATCCCCACCCAAATCTTCATCTTCATTATCCTCACTGCCTTCATCATCCTCTTCATCATCATCATCGTCGGCTCCTACTTCCATGCCCAAGGCCTGCTTGACATCGATGATAGTCGCTATGGTCTGATCGAGGACTGAGTCGACATTAACTTGGCCACGCTGCATTTGGATGAGCAACTTCTTCTTGGCTTCGAGAGCTTCCAGTTTGGAGTCGATTGTATAACGATCCCTCAAATTCGCCAATTCCATCGTCAATAGCTCTTGGATCCTCGCAGATTCCTCAGCCCGATTCTTGGCTTCTTGTAGTTCTCCTCGAGCAGCCTGAGATTCAGCTTCAGCTTTGTTCATATTTCTCAACATCAGGTCGGAAGCGTTACGGATGCCTTCCAAAGTAACTTCTTTCACGTTAAGCTCATGGGCAAGTTGAGAAATCTGGCTACCTTGTTCATCCATCCTGGCTTTCAGATCTTCAAAGGATAGTGCAAACCTTTCTTTCTCATCCAAAAGACGGTCCCTCTCCTCGAGGAGGGTGTTTATCTTGTCATTAGCCTCAGTGTTGGATTTCTCCAACCTGTCTATCTTATCCTCAAAGAAGCCACGCCTCCCTTCCAGGACCCGCTTATCCCCGATCAGAGCTTGTTTCTCCTCTTCTAAGGCCTGCTTGTCCTGAAGAGCCTTCAAAAGGTCTTTCTTTAAGCCAAGGACTTGTTCCTAATTGTTCAACCTAGAACGGAACATGATCTCGGCCGCCATCATACTTGCCTGGCAACAAGTGAAAATACGCAGGTAATCAGAACTAAGGTCTTAATAAAAATAAAGGAGTAAAGAGGGAAACATTACTCGAGCAGTATCTTCAGCGATTGCGTAAGCTAGCTGCTCGTCGCTCATGCTGCGCATGTTCCACTCCTCGCGAGGACCGATCAGGTTGGACATCACTTTAACCAGGTGGCCAGGCTTCGTCAGAAAATTTGTGTCCGGGGGAATGGTGAAGTCACACTCCCTCATACACGGCCTGGGCTCCCTCGCTTGTTCAGAAGGATATTGGGGACCAAATTTGTGACGAATACCCTTAACGGAGTACGCCCCAATCCTTCCTCCTAGAGATACTCGCCTAGTAAGCTTTGTGCGAGAAACCTCGATGTCACCTGTCTCATCAGGGTCCAGAGTGTCGCACTCTTGCAGATAAACTGGTGCCATCTCATCCCCAGCTAAGTTCATCATGTCCTTGTAGTGAAAGATCTGAGGTTCAGCCTCCCCCTCAGTCTTCCTCCGCTCATCAACCTTCTCATCTTTCTCCTCATCCTCCTCTCTCATCGGCTCTTTGCCAGGTCGCTTGTGGCTGACTTGTTCAGGCTCACCCTGTTGACCACCAACCCGTTCAGGCTCATCTGGCTTTGGGTCCTCGGGGAAAAAGGCAAAACTTTCATGCATTCTTTCTTCCCCCACTTCCCCAGCTCTATCTCCTTCTTCATCACCAACTCGGGGATTCTCCTCGAAAGCGTAAGAAGAAGTCTCTACATCCTTCCTCTTATCACCCCGAAGAGATGCCCTCTTCCTCTGAGTCAGGCTCACATCGGGAGCCTCTGAATCTGAAATGTCAACTATCATAGGCTCAGCAGATTCAGGGGCAGCCGCCGAGCTTTTAACACTCTCTTGCCCAGCCTTGGGCGTATCAGCAGCAGCAACATTGGTTTCAATTGTTTTTTCAGAGGACTGAGTCTTACGGGCTGTCCTCGTTTTCTTCTTGGGTTTACTCTTTTCAGAGTCAGATTTCTTTCTCTTCAAACTTGCGAGGACCTCCTCACCACCCTCCCTGGCCTTGATAGCTGCAGCAGTTTGGAGAATGGTAGCTGCCTCCTCGTTGATCTCAGCCACGGGGTCAACGGTCACCTCCACAGGAGGAGGAGCAGGAAAATAACTACCACCAGCACCTAAACCTGAGAATAAAGTCATATTAATACCATGATGGTTCTGCATAAATTAGCAAGAATTTGGGTAATCAGCTAACCATGGGTGCTAGGGTTCGATAAACTTTTTAAAGAAGCATAGTAAGGCCACTGCCTCTGCTCGTGAGTGAAATCTGCCAAAATAGGTTCAACCCAAGCGGACAGTTCCTCCTCGGAAATCATATCGTCGTAAGGAATCTTGTCAGCTAACCAATAAAGAGTAAAAATTAGAGGGTGCAAATACGTAACTCAAAGAGTATTCAATACAAAGACTCGGGGACTTACGAGTTTTGTTCCACACCTCGCGGAGATTAGTTTTGCAGCCACGTGTGAGGAATTTAGACTGCACATAAACATACCTATGCATCCAACCCTTATCCCCTGTATCTTCAGATTTTCTCACTAGAGCTTTTCTTCCTCTCATACGGGCATTAATATATCTATCTCTCGCAACCTGAAGGCTATACAAAGAGACAAAATGCTTAAATTCAAAATCCTGCCCAGTCTCATTGGCAAACCATTGTAGCAGGGAAATAATTCTATAAATGCTCGGACACAGCTGCCCCGGGCAGATAAGATAGTATTTACAAATATCCTCTATAACGGGATGCAACGGGAGCGTACAACCTATCGTGAATGGATACGTAGATATGGCTGTCCATCCAGTTCTCACAGAAGTAATATTCTCCGTTGGATAGGGGCAAGAAATTATAACATCATCGTCCCAGCCACAATCTGCCCTAACCCTGGGCAAAAGGTCAGGAGTAATTGAACTCTTAAACCGGCTTGAAGGCCACGACCTTATATTGCCATAGTGACTGAACGAGCTGATTGAACAATCATTTTCAAGGCTTCCCCAAAGTTTCAGAATCACATCAGCAACCGAAGTTGGGGAACTCGTGGATTGACCACCTGCTGCTGAAGAACTACTAGCCACAGCATCCATATTCAAACTTCTCTTGGCTTTTGGAGACATTTGAACTAGAAGATTGGAAGAATTTTTTGCGTTTTAGAGATTTTTAGAAAGGTGTTTTGAAGCTTTGAAGGTTTGGATGAAATTTGGAATGAAGTAAAAAGGTTTCAAGCTGGTAGAAATCATATTTATAGGGTTCGCAAAACTCGACCCACCCCTACACGTGGCAAGCATCCGCGCAAGAGGTAAATAAATCCAGCCGTTAAAAGAATAAAAATCGAAATGGCGGTTTTTGCTTTGGGACGTGCAAGACGTGAGTAGGCGCAGTTCAATCATCACTCCTGCAGTCTCGAAACACACGACAGTCACTTTTTCAGTAAAAAGTGGAGCGAAATTGACAACTTGCACGTTTTGTCTTTAGCGGAGCATTTAATGCTTATACTGATAGAATGTCAGTCAATCAAAAGCCTTTGAGGAGTTCAACGGGCAGCATCCAAATATGAATACAAGGACTCAAATGTGTTACTTGAGAAAAATTCAAAAGACTTCTTTCCCGCTCAAAATTCGTTTTCCACTCCTCGACCAGATTCTCTGCCCGAGTAGTGCGGGGACTATCTGTATTGGGTTAAATCCGTCGTCACCAAAGTTGGTGACTAAGCATCCACGTAGGACGATGTATAGACGACACGTGGCTATGAATGGGCATAAAGGCAACGGATAGAATCGAAGATGGACAACTATAACGGACAGATGAACAGTCATCACGACCAGAATAGTCGCAACTCGTCATCAAGCCAATTCAAAATAGAAGTCTTATCCTTAAGCAACGTAACTGCTCGATTAAGGAGTTACAACTGCTCGCGAACGGACGCTTAGTTATCTATATATTATAATTTAAGTCACAAGCATTGTATCTAATTCTTCTCTGAACATACATCTGTATTCCAACTATTAATTAATACCCGATTCTTTACCTTCTGTCAATACTTATTACTACTACTCATAATCAAGTGATCTCATTTATTGTTCCGCTGCTTAAATATCATAAAGATTACGAGGAAGGAAGTTTGATCAAGTCTATACGGCCTGAACACGGTTCCTTTTATTTAAATCTTCATTTATTACATCGCATTAATTGTGTCTTTATTTCTTTACATTTACTATAATCATTTATATCTTTTCACATTAGGCATTTAATCTTGATTATTGATCGTGACTCCGCTTTATAAATTTAATTGTGACTTAACCTAATAAACAAAATTACGGTTAAACATTTCCTACTTCCAATTTACGGGTGTGTCTCAAATATTTTTCTCTTTGACGTTAACTCCAATTTTCAGTTTCTCACTTTTTTCCCCTTGGTTCAACTTATAGGTATTCTATTTTGAATTTTAGTTGGTATTGTGTTGGCTTGATTGATTTATAGTCATTTCTCTACCTCTAGAAAAAGGCTTATAGTCATTGTATTATTGCATTTTTGTATATTGGTGATCTTTTTAATACCTTGATATTTGTTCTCTCTTTTGCAGATAATTTTTTCTTCTATATTATATTGGCCAATCTCCCTTAGCTTGCAAATTTATTTGCACCAATTTGTTGCAGACGCTATTCAGGGTTGATTACTGTTACTTTTATGTTTGTTTCAATCCTTCATGATCATCATCATCCGCAGAATTATCCATTCATCCAGATAAAAATAATTAAAATAGTTAACTACTATTTGAGTTCTGCTGCTTATTATTCTTTTTCCCTTTTTATTAAAAACTCTGGCCTTTTTCTTTTGATTCCAGCATACATGTTCATATGGTTGTAAAATGTGTATTGATAATAGTTTATATTGTTGTTTGATTATGCATAAAATATGTTGTCGCTTCAAAATCGCAATAGTTGGATTCATCATGTCCACCTTATTTCATGTTTAACTGTAAATCATAATTTTTTTTCTTGGAACTACATTTTGTATGGATAGTATTAAACCATAAGCACTTTGACTTAATTAATGATCTACTGTATATTGTTTGTATGGCCTGAAAAATCCAATTAAGACAAAAAAATAGCCGGAGAAGAAGATGAGGTGCTTATTGACTGAGGTTAGTTATTTTCACTAGAAACCTTATATTTTGTTTATAATCTATGAAATTTATTTCATTAATAAATAATAAAAATTAAAATTGGACATTTTATGTTAGATTTCAGCATATAAGTGACTTCCAATCTAAGCAAGCAAGTTATAGATATTATATAATATTAATAATTTATTTTTTAAGGGAGGTGGATGGTGCAAAAAAGTTATCCACTGTCTAAAGGAAGATTATCAACTTCGTATCTACCAAAAATATGGGTACGTGATTAGCTTTCTCATGCATGATGAGCAACAATCCCAGGTTTAAAATTTCATCAAGTAAGTTGTCTCTTTTATTTAACTGCTTGATGGTTTTCAAAAATTAGTAGACTATTGATGATAGTAGTTAATGGCACATTCTTATTATAAGCTCAACAAAGATGTTCATTGAGAAAAAAAAAATTACTTCGCTAAAGTGCTCTCAAGTTTTTAGATTGTTGATTAAGATTATCAATGTAATATTTTAGCAGATTCCTCTAACGAAGCCGAGAATGAAGTGAATGTTGGAAGATGCCTTGAGAAATCAAGCAAATATCTACCACAAGCACAACTTTCTATGGAGTATATTTCAAAGGAAGACGTACTACAAAATCTAAGTATAATATGAGCACGGGAGATAGGAATGAAAATCTTGGAACTTGAGTCTGTACTGTAAAAATTTCTAGGTCGTTTCTACGCAAAGAAAACCGACTATCAATACATCCATTATTTTTATGTAAGTACTTCGAATTTATAGGAATCTCAAGAAGTTGTAAACCCAAAACACCTTTTTTTTTTTTTTTTTTTTTTGAGTTTATATTCACTTATTTGTGTGTGTTTTAAAAATTTATCTCAAATGAAAAGTTATACGAATTAGTTGAAATTTTGTAGGTTAACTAATAAAGTGATTGATGTCAATTCCTATAGAATATTCATGTACAAGGATTTTTATGCATCAACAAATGAATTTGTATTAGACTAACATGCTTTGAGAAATAGATTGTTCAGATAATAAGTAATTAATTATGTATTTATTTTTTGTATGACACATAGATACTTTTGAGTTCATTAATAAGTATAATTGGATGTGTGTGCGTGTGTGCGTGTGTGCGTGTGTGTGTGTATATATATATATATATAGAGGAAGCCTGTCCTATAATACATCTTTTGTGTGTATTTTCAAAATTCATCTCAATTAAAGAGTTATTGAAGTAAAATATGAATTGATTGGGATTTGTAGGCCAAACAAGAGAGTGGTTGGTGGCAATTTTTGGAAGCTGTTATGTGATTGGCAATGATTGGAACAACAAGAAATGAAGTACTAAGAAACATATTTTAATAAGTTTTATGTAATTTATCCGGATACATTATTAAAATTTTCTCATTTAATTATTCTTTTCTATTATATTCTGTGTAAAAAGTTATTTGTTTTCCCTAGCTATATGGTTATGTTATTTAAATTTAGGCAAAAAGTCATTTGACAACTTGCAGTTTCACTAATTTTAATTTTAAGTAAGTTTTGTTACTGGGTATATAGACATAAAATCGAGATATCATGTAGGTTTTCAAAAGAATTTAGTTTTAATATGGTCAAATGAGAAATATCATAATTTGTTGTGATTAGTATTTTTATAATAGCCGCATACATCGTGCGGGTACTAAGACTAGTTATTGAATAATTATCCGATACATGGCGGGGTAGAGGGTGGAGTGAACTAAAAATCTATTAGGTTCTTGAAGTACCTACTTTGTAGTTAAGCAAAGACTTGTTGGCTTATACATAAAAGTAATTTAAAAAGGGAAAATACATTGAAATAGGGGATAATATAGTTTATTAAGTACTAATTAAGAGAAGGATCGTTTAGCCAAAGTAATAGAGAGCACAATAGGAAGCACGATTTGCCTGTAATTATTTAGGAATTCATCAAAACTTCAGTTTGTGTAGTTGGTGGGAGATATATGCTTTTTCAATAGCTGATGGTTACTTTCTGAAAGTGTTGATATGTCGTCATCCATCCTTCAGCTGAAGCTGTCCATTCCTGGTCATTAGTCAATCCCCGTTCTATAGTCAGCGACTGAACTAATTTGAATGCACAACTTCTATATGTTTCTTCCCATCCTTTATAATCACCTCTAATTGTATTGGTCTAAATCAGTTTAGACAATCAAATCGAATTTGAAACGGGTTTACAAATAATGCTAAGTATCAATATTGAAATAAAACAATGAAATTGAACAAATTGATGAGCAAATAAGATGAAATTTCAATATAGGTGTTGAGTACAAATTTCAACAGAGTTTCTGTATATATTTCTGGATGATTACCACATCCAATGAACTTTCATTTATAGATAAATAGATACAAGTCATTTCCCCCCGGTTTCCCACTCCTTTGCCCACGTTTCGCACTTCTCAAGGTTGGTTAATGGTATGAAATAGTGGGGCCGCTTTCCCGCTGAAAATGAAGCGGTTCACCGAAGCTGAAATCATCCGCCTCGGGGCTGCGAGAATGTTGATTAACCGAGGTGACGATCCACCGAGGCATAGCCTGACCATATCTTCAATTGAAGACTTCGGCGATCTTGCCGTCCACCTCGAATCATGGCTCATGAATATCTGTTCGGTGCACTTCGAATCATGTGCTCGAGGTGTCACTTATACGAGTCAATTTTTACCGAATACAGATAGTCCCTCCACTCCTCGGGCAAGTGCCAGAGTGACCAACAAGTGGAATGAATTTGAGCGGGAGAATGACGCGGCGAAATACACGCCAAGGAATTTAAAAATGAATCCATCACTTCACCTGCCCCATGCGACTTACGTGGTGACCGTTGGTTGGCTTCGAACGGTCACACTTTTTTGTTTGCTTTTCCCAACGTTTCCGTAATGATTACTTTTGATGTATAAATACTCTCTCCTGATCACTTTCTTCTCCACTTGAACTTTCAGAAGCAACAATGTATTTTGGAAATTAAATCTTGCATCCATCTTGTTTTCTTTCAGAACTTGTTTAGAATCAAAAGCCATTAATCCCCTAAATTGATAATGTCTGCCATAAACTCTGCTCAAGGTTCCAGTGGTTCAAAGGGAAAGTTCCAGACCCTACCACCATGATCGTCGGCGATGAGTTTGTGAACGTCGTGCAACCCCTGAAAATCATCACGCCGATGGGCGGCGATGATGAAGCTACATCCGATGCATGTGGCTCAAGACGGTGTAAAGCCACCTCTGGTCGCAATACAGGTATGGGAGAGGATGATGATGGTGATGATAACGTCATGAGTGATGGCCGTGCTGGCGATGAAGATGACGTTGGCGGTGATGATGTCATTAATGTTGAAGAGATCAATAACCAGGAGGGTGACGCCGAGGTGGCTGGGAAAGCCGGATCTAAAATCAAGGCTGGCACCTCAAAGAGATCCAAGAAGAAAATTCCTATTGAGCTAGAGATCAAACCCCAGTTGGTTATCCTTCGGACTTTGGTAATGAGAAAGATTTCAAAGTGCAAAACCAATCAAATGCCCAACGTGGAAAAATAGGAACATACCAGTGCAAGCGACACCGAGTCTAATAACTGAGGACCTAATAGAGGTCGTTCAGGAAGATTGCCAATGGGGGCCCGAGGTGGAGATCAGGGATCCCGCCTCGAATAGTTTTGTCTCCAACCACGTTCCGGGGTACTCTTTCGTCTATACATATCCTTTCACCTTAGGTTTCACTCTCCCAGTCTATCGAATAATAGACACTTTTTGCCGAACATATAACCTATGGTTTGCACAGCTGGGCCCCGGGGTCTGGAGGGTTGTCCAAGCTCTTGAGTTCCTAAATCGACAAGCAGAGTTGCCCTTTACTTTTCATCATCTGACCGCCCTTTACTACCCCTATTTTCACAAGGCAGGGGCTGTAGCCTTGAATAATCGAGGCCAATACGCCATCTTAAGTAAGAGTGAGGATCATGGAAATCGAGGTTGGTGTGATCGCTATGTCCTCTTACCAACAAGTTTGTTTTCAACTGACCCCAGATTCCTTGAAGCGTGGAATGCCTAGCGTAAGTGTTTTTCCCCTAAATTTTTTATCTTTGCTTTCTTAAATTAACAACTTCTCACTAATCTATTTTCATGCACAGCAAACAAAGTCCCGGTCAATCCTCAAAATTACTTGCTCGATTGGGTGAAGGCGGTAATGGCGATCCGAACACGCCCCCTCAGGGAATGGATGTTTTTGGCTGCCAAGGCTGATAACCGTTGGGCATGTAAGAGGCATGCTGAGTGATTCGTCATGTCGTGGCTCTTTTCTTTCCTTTTTATTTGTTAGCTAGATGAATTTCCCGTTGATGTACTGCCTTCCTTCTAGGTTTCCCAAATAAGGCGGTCAAACAAACCGAGGGGGATGAGAAAGAAAATGAGGAATAAAAGGAGAAAAAGAAAGGAAAAAAGAAAGAGAAAATAATGATCGACGCCAAGGATGGTGTCAATAAGATGGCGAGCTTGGTGAAGCAACTCGCCGAGGAGAAGAAGTCTATGGGCTCCCCGGGCGAAGGGACCTCGAAAGGTGAAGATATCCTTATCGGTCGGTTTTTCAGCGTTTTGACTCCCAACTTCTTCTTTTACCTATAAGTTTTCTCCCTCCTCCTCCAAAGATTCGAAGAGGAAAAGGGCCATTTCGAAGAGGCCCACCAAGGCAAAGCATCCTCGAATAGAGGTGACTACTGCTCAAGCTTCCGAAGTTGTGACTGAAAAATGCCGAGGTCTCATTGATGAATCTAGCGAGGAGATTCCCGAAGTATTCCTGAGGCCGTCCCTGAAGCTGTCCCTGAGGTGCCTAAAGAGACCGAGGTGATCAACCTTGCGGATCCAGACCAGTCAGCTTCAAAGGCCAAAGGCAAGGCGAAGGTTTGGTTTCCAACGTGGTTCGGGCTTGCAACGAGCCTTCTCAGTCTCCGAACTCAGTAAAAGCTTCAAGGAAATTGGAAGCCTCTACCAGCTCTAACTTGTTGGATTGCACTAAATAGGACATCATGGGTCTTGAGGAGCTGGTTGGGCTAAAGGAGGAGAAGATACTCGGACATCTTAGCACAATGAGGTTGATGTCTACTTCGGCTGCTTCTGCTCTTCGCGTAAATTTTCCTCCAACTCGTATTTTCTCTTCTTTCAAACTACTTTTGCAATGTCTGAATTCAAACATTTCCATTCAGAGTCTTGTCCTTTTGCTCAAAGTTGTGCAAATGGAACACGCCAGAGCTGAGGAACTCCAAAATATCAAGAATGTTTGGGAGGACAAGAAGAGGGGTTACTTGGCTCAAATCTCCCAGCTTCAATCCCGATTAGCTACATCGAATCTTGAGCAAGAACAGGATCGCAAAGCTGCTGCCAAGTTCGAATTGGATAGGCGAGAGGCTGTCGCCGCTTCTGAGGCTCAATGATTGGCAGCGAATGAAAGCTTTGCTGTTGAGCGCATGGGGGGAAACTTGGAGATCGAATGGCTTCACTCCGAAGTAAACCTCATCAAGGCTGAGCTCCTCGAAAATGGCCAAACTACTGTGATAAGTTGAGGGAGTATACGGCCAAGCTCCAAGGAGTGGAAAGTCGAGTGAGCCAAGTTTCGGCGCTCGAAAGTAAGGTTGGTCGGCTTCGGGAGAAGATTGCAGACCTCGGAAAGCGAGCTAAAGTTAAGGCCATTAGGGCGTTTGAAGAAGCGTGGGCTATGGCCAAGACTCAGCTTGAAGCTCTTGAGCAAGTTAAAGCCGGAGGGATTGTGCTAGATGAAGAAATTGCTAAGGCACAAGGTGATGCCGCCGAAGCCCAAAAGATTGTTGATGAACTTCCCTCGAGCTAGGGTTTGGATGATGAATTCGAAGATGATGGGGATGGCGGAGAGTGCACCGAGGAGGGGCTTCCGAGGGGGAAGAGGATCCCCAAGTTTAGCTCTTTCTTTCTATATTTTTGTTTCTGTTGTGGCCATCGAGCCGACTTATGTAAAAAAATCATTGTAGCCTTCGGGCCTTATGTTAATGAATTTCACCTTTTGTTTCCACGTGTTAGTCTTTATTTTATCTTGGAAATTTTTGACTGAACATTTAGGATAATTTTTTCTTGCAAGACTTTGTAGCTTATAATAAATCGATGTTAGCTTGGAAAAACGTCTCGCTCTCGAGCCATGGCATGTAAATAGGACTTCGATTGAGTTATATATCTTCGTAAGGTAAAATCACAAAAATAAAGAGATGTTGAATCAAGTTCATTTCATTGATGATAATAACGAGCCATAACCGGCTTTTGCATGATACCTAGTTGAAACAAGACTTAGGCAAATTTTGAAATGATGCCACTATCAGGTAGAAATTAAAAGATACTAGGCTACTCTTTGGGCTATAGTCCCCGGTGTTTGAATATCTTGCCCTCGGTATGCAAGGCCTTGAGTCCAACTTGACCGTGCCCTATCTCCCCTACCCCCTAGTGTTTGAGTGTGAATCTTGATGAAGATCCGAGTACAGTATTATTCCCTTCGCTTCCTGAAAAGGTCAAGCAAAGCAAATGAGGGGTTAGTGAAAATTATTCGACCTAGGCTTCAGAGCGTTTTAGTCTCGTAGCCGTAGGTGAAATTTTATCGATTGGGGGTTACGTACCTTAGTGTTAGAAATAATACCGCTTCAAATTGGAGATATTCCAATTTGAGGGTTCAGGCTTACCCTTCGAGTTTTCCAGTTGATAGGATCTTTTTCCCACGATTGCTTTGACTTTATAGGGTCCTTCCCAATTCGCAACAAGTTTTCCAACATTTTTCTCCTTGGTTGATTGCTTTGAAGCTTTCAACACATAATCACCAACTTTGAAATCCCTAAGTTTGGTTTTCCTATTGAGATATGCTTCGATTTGCCTCTTCTAAGCTTCCAACCGAATCAAAGCTAGTTCCCTTTTCTCTTCAAGTAGGTCCAACTCAATGCGCATGGCCTGTTTATTTGCATCTTCAGTGGCATGTGCATACCGAAGGCTGGGCTCACCCACTTCCACAGGAATTAATGAGTCCATTCCATAGGCTTGTCCTCATTGCCCATAACACTCCGAGTAATTCATCGGGCTATGGATCTTTTGCCTCATCGAGCCTTTTCTTTATGTTCTCGATGATAACTCTATTCGAAGACTCAGCTTGACCATTTGCACTTGGGTGATAAGGTGTTGATACTATCCTATTTATGCCCCATTGATTTATAACATGAGTGATCATTGACCCCATGAGTTGCGGACCATTGTCGCAAGTAATTTCTCTTGGGACACCGAACTTGTAGATGATATTTTTGCGGATGAAATCAATCACTTCCTTCTGCCTGACTTTAGCAAAGGCCCCTGCTTCTACCCATTTGGTGATGTAGTGGGTTAATATGAGTATAAACCGAACATTTCCTTTTGCCTTTGGCAGATGACCTATTATATACATTCTCCATTTCATGAACGACCAAGGGGATACGACCGAATGTACAGGCTCGGCCTGTTGGTGGATCATTCGGTCGTGCCTTTGACACTTTTTACACTTCTTCACAAAGGCTTTGGCATCTGCACTAATAGTTGGCCAATAGTATCCAGCCCGAAGCAATTTCTGCACTAAAGTTTTTCCCCCTGATAGTTGCCACATTCACCTTCGTGAAACTTCCTCATTACGTATTCAACTTCCCCCGGGCCCAAACATTTGGCCATCGGGCTGCAGAACATCCTTTTGTACAACTTTCCCAATATTAATGAGTATGAAACCGCCTGGGTTCTCAACTTCTTTGCCTTTCTCTTATTGGTTGGGAGAGTCCCCGATTTCAAATAAGAGATGAACTTGGTTCGCGAATCCTAAGTATGATTCATCGAGTTAACTTCTAGCTTCATATTTTTCATTTGAGACGAGAGAAACCGAATAATGGAATTAGTCCTCGAGTATTCTTCCTTAACAGCCAAACCTAAATTAGCTAAGGCATCAGCCTCAGCGTTTTCCTTCTGAGGTATCTGCTGGATCTTCCATTCTTTGAATTTAGCCAAGATTTGTTGTGCTCGGGCTAAAAATTGTTGCATTTTAGGCTCGCAAGCCAAATAATCTCCGAGCACTTGATTTACAGCCAATTCAGAATCGTACCTCAACTTAAATTTTTCCACTCTCATATCTTTGGCTAGTTCCAACCCTGCTAAAGCAGATTCATATTCGGCTTTATTATTGGTCACTTTTTCAAACCTGATCGAGTGTCTAGTCATTTCCCCCGTTGGGGTCTCCAGGACGATCCCAAACCCTGAGCCTTTTGAGTTAGTCTCCCTATCGGTATAAAGTTTCTATATCCCTGAGGCTATCCCCTTGGATATTGAATTCTCCCTTTCTACCTCAAGAAGAATTCCCACACTAAAGTCAGCTACGAAATCTGCTAGGGCTTGTGATTTTATGGCAGTCTGAGGTTGATAGATAATGTTATATTCACTTAATTCTACTGCCCATTTGGATAGCCTCCCCGACAACTCTGGTTTTTGCAATATGCTTCTCAAGGGGAAGGTGGAGACTACACCTATTGGATGACATTGAAAATAAGGCCGTAGTTTTCGAGCCGTAACAACTAAGGCAAGGGCTAATTTTTCAAGATGTGGGTACCTGGTTTCGACATCGAGGAGTGTCTTGGTCATATAGTAGATGAGCTGTTGCTTGGCATCTTCCTCCCGAACCAGCACGGCACTCACTGACACCTCAGACACGGCTAGGTAAACCAATAAAGTTTTACCCTCCTTTGGCTTGGCGAGCAGCGACGCGTTAGCCAAATATTGCTTTAACTCCCTTAGCGCTTCTCTGCACTCTGGTGTCCATTCGAATGCATTATTTTCTCAAGACTGAAAAGAACTTGTGGCATCGCTCTGATGATCTAGATATAAATCGACTCAAGACAGTTATTCGGCCAGTTAAGCACTGAACTTCTTTTATCCCGGACAGTTCGTCGGGAATTTCCTCAATGAGTCTGATTTTTTCTGGATTAGTCTCGATACCCCGTTCGGAGACTATGAATCCTGAAAATTTTCTTGAGCCTACACCGAAGGCACACTTTTCGGGATTTAGCTCAATATTGTATTGCCTTAAGACAACGAAGGCCTCCCTTTGGTGATTCAGATGATCCTCAGCCCGAACTGACTTGACCAGCATGTCGTCTATGTACACCTCCATCGACTTTCTAATGTAATTTTTGAACATACGACACACTAACCTTTGGTAAGTTACACCAGTATTCTTGAGTCTGAAAGGCATTACTTTATAGTAATACGTGCCTCGGTCAGTAATGATTGAGGTCTTTTCTTCGTCCTTGGAATCTATAAGGACTTGATTGTAAAGCGCCCAGGTAAGTTAATAGTTTATGTCCAGCCGTGGAGTCTATTAATCTATCTATTTGGGGCAATGGATAAGAATCTTTGGGACAAGCTTTGTTCAAATCCGTGTAATGCACGCACATTATCCACTTGCCATTCTTTTTTGGGCACGACTACGACATTAGCTAACCATTCTGGATACTTTACTTCTCTTACAAAGCCATTATCGAGCAAATTCTTTGTTTCATCCTCGATTACCTTCCTCCGTAAGCCGGCATGCGGCCTTCTCTTCTGCTTCACTGGGATATAGCGTAGGTCCACGTTTAGTTTATGGTTCATGATCTCCAAATCGATACCGACCATGTCAGCATGGGACCACGCAAAGTAATCACTATTGAACTTCAATGACTCGATTATAGCTTTTTTCGACTCTGGATCCAACTTCGAGCTGACAAATACTTTTCTGTCTGGAGATTCTTCTAGAGCATGAACGATTCCAACTCTTCGGTGGTTGAATCCTCATTTTTTGCTTCTGAGGTTCTTGAATGCATACTGGAATCTTCTCCACTACTTCTTCTTGGAGGTCGGTATGGGAAGCCGAACCCCTCTCTTCACTAGATCCTGGCTGCTCTGATTGCTATTTCTTCGGTCCATTCGGGATGACTATACTCTTTAGTGCAACCGAATAGCACTCTCTTTACATTCGCTGCTCTCCCTTAATTGAACGAATCCCCCAAGAAGTTGGAAGTTTAATGACTTAATGAAGAGTAGACGGTACAACTTCCATTAAATGAATCCATGGCCTTCTGAGGATCACGTTGTAAGCCATGTCCTCGAGCATGACTCGGAACGTTGTTTCCTTGACAACTCTTTCTGCGTAAGTGTTGACCGTGATTTCGCCCAAAGTATTCTCTGTGGAGTTGTTGAAACCTGTTAAGACGATTGCCTTCGGGACGATTTGGTCCTTCAGCCACATCTTCTTAACAGCCCCGTATCTTATAATATTGACCGAGCTACCGGGTCAATCAAGACTCGTTTGATGTTTTAGTCATTGATCCTTATCATGATGACTAAGGCATCATGATGGAGGGGACATCATCCCATCACAATCATCATCATAAAAAACAATCTCCTTGCCCGAGCCTCATGTTCGGGTCCTCTTTTCCATTGTTCTTGACAATTTAGAAAACTTCTCGGCAGCGGTGAAGTTCACACCGTTAACTTCAGACCCTCCGGTTATCACGTTCACAATCCTCTCGGGGGGAGGTACCGTTGGTGACTGTCTATCCCCTCGGTTCTTTGCATAATTCTATTTGCCTTTGTCCGTGAGAAATTCACCTAATAAGCCTTTCTTCAATAGATGAGCCATGCCCTACAGTCGTCGGTTCGATGTCCATAGTCAACGTGGATTTCACAACGCAAACTTTGATCTCTCTTCTTGGGGGTTGTCCTCATATCTTTGGGCAATTTTACCCCCCTTTATTTGTCATCCTTTTTTAAGCATTTAATAGCTCGGTGGTTGACATATTGAAGTTGTAATATGGCATTCGATGCAAATCTTTATCTTTGGACACCAAAGCAGGTCCCGTGGTGTACTTTTGGTTAACATTGTGATTTACTCAACCCCCGGGGCATTGGCTTATGGGTGGTCCACCGAGCCTTTGGCTTACATACTGCCTTTGCAAATTATATGGCTCATATCAACCCTTTGAGTTCCCCCGCGGCGCTTCGGCACGTCGTGATGACTCAGGGCGATTTCTATAGTTTAAGCTTCGGCCTGCAGCTCTTTATTCTGCTTCTTCCAGCCTTATCTTGGTTGCAGCTCTGTCGTGTAACTTGATCCATGTTTGAGCTTGATACTGTTGAAGCTCTTTCCTTAGTTCGGCAGCTGCTTCAGAGTTCTGAGTATTGATGTTTTTCTCGAAAGCCATGATGGCCAAGTTATCTCCCATGGGAGGCAGCTCCATCCTCTCGGCTTGGAATCGCTCGAGGAAGTCTTTGATGGACTCCCCATATTATTGTTTGACTTTAAATATACGCTCTTTCCTTTGAAGAAGCTTCTGTGCCCCGGTATGAGCCTTGATGAATGCATCGGCTAACTCTTTGAAATATGAAATAGACTCTGAGGGCAAATGCATGTACCAGCACAGCACCCCTTTCCCCAAAGTGTCCCCGAATTTCTTCAAGAACATAGATTCTATTTCAATTTCGGACAAGTCATTCCCTTTCACCATCGCCATGAACTCGATCACATGTTCGAATTGATCGGTGGTGCCATCATACTTCTTTAAAATTTGAATTTTAAAATGCTTCGGGATTGGTGCTGGGGCAGTCTCAGGTTTGTAAGGCAATTGCTTACTCTTGACGATATCCAACGCCCTTTGGGACTTCCTTACCCGGGGACGTTTTCCAGCCACTTCTCGACTCTGGCTTCAACTAGAGCCTCAATCTCTCTTCCCCATTTTTCGAGGTTTACCGAGGAGTCTGTTTCTGCCACGTTGGGAACCGTCCCGAAGGGTGGATTGATGTTCGGTGCTGTTAGCTTGAATAAGCTTGGAAGTTTTAACTGATGAGGAAAGAACATATCCAAGGACTTGTTCCTTTGGATCACTGCAGCTGAATAATTAAGTATGCAAAATCGTTTAAGCAGGAACATTAATTGTTATCTTAAAATCTAACGTTAATCTTGATAATCATGCAGAGATGTACGAGATAAGAAAAGATTGCATAAGATTGGGATAAGGCCTTAAGATAAGCAAGGAGTTCAATTAGGACTCAAACACTTGAAGGGCTTTGGAGTTCTAATTGCTCAAGACTTCATAAGTATTCAAGGCTATAAAATGAGAAGTATTTCAGCTGTTGAAGCATGCAAAAATGCAGAGAGTTTAGAGAAGCAGCATAGAAGTCATTCTAAATTATATTTGAGCAGTCGTCTAGCTACAGGGAACTAAGTGAAGAACCTGTTCCTTATGATGGATTTTATATTGTTCTCAGTCTTAGTTTATCTGTAATAGGATTTATTGAGTTGTACTAATTGCGTTCATATAAGTTCTGTAAGAGTACACTCCATTCGAGTCTTACATTTGAAGAAACTGCACTGATTGTGAAAGGGGTCACTATAGGATTAGAGTTAGTCCTAGGTTGGTAAGAAGGTAGTCGTGTAACCAAGTGAATCTTTCAAATAGTGAAGTTGAAATTCTACTTGAGAGAGTAGGTCGTGGTTTTTTATCCCTAGTTAACGGGGTTTTTCCATGCTAAAACTGTGTTCATTTACCTACTTTTACTTATTTCGTAATTAATTAGTAAAGGAACTCATATAAGGAACTGGTCCTTCAGTAGTGGTGTGTTTTGGAAAATATCAATTGGTATCAGAGCAGGTTATCCTTTAAAAGGTTAACACCTAGGATTAGAATGAGTACATCACAAGAGAATGGTAAGGGTCGGTCTACTGTTAGGGCACTTTTCTTCAATTGAAAATACTACTCATGGTAGAAGGAAAGAATGTGATATCATCTTCAAGCCGAAGACTACGAGCTATGGGACATAGTCACTGAAGGTTCTATTATTCCAATGAAGAAAGACACCAAGGGAAATGATGTTCCCAAAACCATAAAGGAATGTAATGCTGAAGACTTGAGGCAATGAGAAAAGAATGCCAAACCTCATAAATGGCTTGTCTGTGGACTCAGTCCTGATGAGTGCACTAGGATTCGAGGGTATACCACTGCCAAAAAATTTGGGATGCTGCTCATGAAGGAACTAGTCAAGTGAAGAGATCTAGATATACACTTCTTTTTGCTGAATATGAAAGCTTTAAAATGTAAGAATGAGAATCAATTTCTGAAATGTACACTAGGTTTAATGTTATTTCATCTGAAATTAACTCTTTGGGAAGGGTTTTAACTGTTGAAGATAGAGTTGAAAAAAATTATAACTAGAGTTCTTCCAGACTCCTAGGAAATTAAGGCTTGTGCCATTATTGAAAGGTAATCTAAAAACTTATGAACTAAGGAAAAAGGTTAAGAACATAGGTGAACCAGTTAAAACTGAACCTAACCTAGCCTTAACTGCTGATGATAAGTCTGTTGATGATAAAGAACTGGTCCTTATAGCTAAAAGTGTCCAAAGATACTAGAATAAGAAAAAGGGGGCTAGTGGACAGGGTAGGTCTTCTAACATGAAACAGGCTGGAGAATGCTTCAAGTGTGGAAGCATGGAGCACTATATCAGCAAATGTCCAGTGATGGAAGGAGAATGGAGAAAGAGATATATAGAGGAAAGAAGAAAGACTAGGGAACAGGGCCACAAGAAAAGTGGAAATCCCAAAGCTATAGTTGCTGGTTGGAAAGATAGCGAGGATGAGCAATCAGATGATGATCTAGATGATGAGCTTGCTCTAATGGCTCTTGAAGATTAAGAAAATGAAGAAGATGTTGAGGTATTTTTTTCTAAACTCAAAGACGATGTGAAAAAAATGCCTAGGGAAAAATTAGTTAAAGTGTTTTACACTGTGTTAAATGAGTTTAAATCTCTGAGGGATAGCAAAGATAAATTGTATGATGAAACTGAAAGTTTAGAAACAGAATACAAAAAGATCGTAATTAAAAATGACACTTTGAAAAGAAAAATTAGCATGCTAGAGGAACAGGTCTTCACACTTGAATCAACTGTTCAGGAACTAGAAATTGAGAAAGTGGAAGACAAAAAGGGCAAAAATGGTAAGGGCATTGCTAATTCTCATCAGCTCATTGCTGAAGAGAAATTGAAAGTTACAGTTGATGAACTGTATAATAAAGATTTAAAGATAAGATCTTTGGAAGAGGACTTAGTTTAAACAAAGAAGGAGTTAAACAAAACTGTAAAATGGAACAAGTCCTCCGAAGCTTTAGAATGGTTACAGGAAAATCATAGTAGTAATAGGAAGGGTATTGTGTTTATGAAATATCAGTCACTGCCCAAATGGGACCCAAAGAGTAAGGATCTATTTCTTCCTGAGAATTGGTTATGCACGCACTGTGTGAACACTGGTCACTTGAAAAGAAATTGCCAATCTCTGGCAAAGGCTGCACAAAGGAACAGGTCTTATAAACCTGTTCAAAACTCTGTGGCAAAGAAAACTGTTCACACAAAGAAAGTATTACCATTTTGGGCTAAGAAAGATCTGATTCATCTTTTTTCTCAAGGAAAGGAACCCAAACTAGTTTGAGTTCTTTAAATTAACCCCTAATTTTCTTTTGTAGGCTAGAGTGATGGATAGGAACCACAAATGGTACATGGACAATAGTTGCTCAAGGCATATGACAGGATATAAGGAACTGTTCCTTTCACTCTCATCTTTTCATGGAGGAAGTGTTTCCTTCGGTAATGGTAAGAAAGGGGAAATTCTTGGCATTGGAAAGGTAGGTAGGTCTGATTCACATAGCATAGATAATGTGTTTCTAGTAGATGGTTTGAAGCATTGCTTATTGAGTATATCTCAATTGGGTGAGAAAGGTAATAATGTTAATTTTTCTTCTACTGGTTGCACTGTGACTAATCAAACTTTTAGAGAGATTATTTTGCAGGGAAATAGGTATGGAAATATCTACAAAGTAGATCTATTGACACTATCTGATGGCAGCATGAGTTGTCTAAGTGTAATGCAAAATGATCCCCTCCTATGGCACAAAAGACTTGGTCATGCTAGTCTGACCAAGTCTTTCGCAATTAAACAAACTAGTTTCTAAGGACTTAGTGATAGGACTTCCTAACATCAAGTTCAAGGAAGAAAGAGTTTGTAGTGCTTGTGCTAGGGGAACTAGGTAAAGTCATTCTTTAAACCAAAGAAACAGGTCAGTACTATCAAATCTTTGGAACTGGTCCATATGGATCTTTGTGGACCAATGAGAATAATGAGTTGTGGAGGTAAGAAATATGTTATGGTATTGGTTGATGATTATTCTAGATTTACTTCAACTCTTTTTCTTGTATCTAAGGAAGAAGCATTTAATGCATTTTCAATATTTTCTAAGAAAATTCAGAAGACATTAGATAGTCATATTGTTGCTATAAGGTTAGATCATGGTACTGAGTTTGAGAATCAAATGTTCATTAACTTTTGCAATGAAAATGGTATTGATGATAACTTCTCTTCACCTAGAACTACACAACAAAATGAAGTAGTTGAAAGGAAAAATAGGACCTTAGAAGAAATTGCTAGGACCATGCTATTATCTGAAAATCTTCCACAAAGTTTTTGGGCTGAAGCTATTAATAGTGTTTGCTATATAATCAATAGATACATGACAAGACCATTGTTAGAAAAGACCCCCTATGAGTTACTTAAAGGAAGAAAATCTAATATTCCACATCCTAGGACTTTTTGGTGTAAGTGTTTCATTCATCATAATGGAAAGAATAACTTAGGAAAATTTGATCCTAGAATTGATGAGGGAGTCTTTGTAGGTTATTCATTACATAACAAGTCATATAGGGTATTCAATAAGAAAACTATGAAAATAGAAGAAAGCATGTATGTTAAGTTTGATGAATCTGACAATCTATCTCAAGAACATGTACAGGAGGATGAAGAAATTAGAATGTTGATGCATGGTGAACCTATTCCTCAACAGTTACAATCTGTGTCAGGTGAATCAATGGGTAGTGAATTACAAGGAACAGTTCCTTCAACTGAAACTAGCAAAGGTAGCACAGAAACATGGGGAAGTGCTACTACATCAGGAACTATTCCTCAGCATGAATACCCACAACATGGATTAGTGCCAAAGCCTTAAAAATACCTAAGTTCTCATCCTGTGGATCAAATAATTTCAGACAAAGATGCCGGAATTCAAACTAGATCTGCAGTCAAGAGTCACAATCTGTGTGACTTTAGTGCCTTCTTATATCTTGTTGAACCCAATAATATAAAAGAATCATTGAAGGATGCAGATTGGATCAATGCTATACAGGAAGAGTTGAATAATTCCAAAGAAGCCAAGTCGGCATCTGGAACCTAAGCCAAGGAACATGTCCATCATAGGAACCAAATGGGTTTTCAGAAACAAACTTGATGAGGATGGCATGGTAACCAGAAATAAGGCTAGATTAGTTGTTCAGAGATAGAGCCAAGAGGAAGACATTGACTATGATGAGACTTTTGCTCCTGTTGCAAGATTGCAAACAATACAATTTCTTATAGCCTTTGCTACTTACATGGGTTTCACCCTACATCAAATGGATGTTAAGAGTGCCTTTCAGAATGATTATTTGAAGGAAGAAGTGTATGTCAAACAACCACCCGGTTTTGAGAACGAACAGTTCCCTGAACATGTCTACAAATTGGACAAGGCTTTGTATGGACTCAAGCAGGCACCAAGGGCTTGGTACGAAAGGTTATCAAAATTCACTTCAACATGGATATAAAAGAGGCAAAATTGATAGCACATTGTTTCTGAAAGAAAAAGGTAAACATCTCTTAATTTTTCAAAATTGTGTAGATGATATAATTTTTTATGCTACTTGTAAAAATCTGAGTAAGGAATTTGCAAGCTTGATGGGGTGTGAGTTTGAGATGAGCATGATGGCTGAACTCAATTTCTTTTTGGATTAACAGATCAAGCAAACCTCAAATGGAACTATGACCATCAGCAGAAATATGTTAAGGAACTACTTAAAAGGTTTGATATGGATAATGCTAAGGAAATTGATACACCAATTGTCACTGCTACAAAATTGGAAATTGATGAACATGGTAATTCAGTTGATCAAAAATTATATAGGGACGTGATTGGTTCTTTTACTGCTAGTAGAACTGACATTGTGTTTAGTGTTGGTTTATGTGCTAGGTTTCAGTCAGATCCTAAAGAATCTCATTTAAAAGCTGTTAAAAGAATTTTGAGATATTTGAAAGGAGCAGGTTCTTTGGGACTTTGGTACCCAAAAGGTGGTAACTTTAATCTTGTTAGGTATACTGATGCTAACTATGCATGTTTCCTGGTATAGAAAAAGTACCTCAGGTATGACACATTTTCTTGGTGAGTGTTTGGTTTCACGGGGAACCAAGAAACAAAATTCAGTGGCACTTTCAACTGCAGAGACTGAGTATGTGGCAGCTGCCTCATGTTGTTCACAATTGTTGTGGATAAAACAGCAATTACAGGATTTTGGTATTGATGTTGGAACTGTTCCTATATATTGTGATAACACTAGTGCAATTAACATGACTAAAAATCCAGTGCATCACAAAAGGACTAAACACATTGACATAAGACATCATTTCTTGAGACAATTATGAGAAATGATTGATTACTATAGCTTTTTGCCTTACTGATAAACAAATTGCTGACGTATTTACAAAGGCCTTAAGTAGAGATCATTTTGAAAGGAACATGTTAGAATTAGGGATGATTAAATTCACCTAAATCTACTCAGCTTTACTTCAAAAATTGGCTAGAAAGATTTTGCTTAAAAAAGAATTTTATTAAAGTTAATTTGAAGTTTTCAGCTCTGTCCTATACTTAATTGTATGCTCTATGCCATGATTTCTGCTTAAGTTTTCTAAATTTTAATGATGTTACCCTTATGTTCTTAAAATTTCAGATTATGCAATTTGATTGAAATTGGGTAAAGGAACTGTTCCTTGTCACATTCTCAGGTATGTACTACTTTATTTTTAAGAAATTATTAAAGTTTGATGGACATAGGTAATTAGAAGAGTCTAAATCCCACTCAACCTCTATCTCTCTGAAAACAGTCTCATCAAGGAACCTTCCACACTCTATCTCCCACTTGAACTCTAATCATAACGGCTATAAATTGTAATGTTCAAGTGACCTAATCAGGTTGAAATCTATTTAAGCAAGGAAACAGAAGGTAAATCGTTTTAGACTCCATCTCTATCACTACTTCTTGCTTTTATATAAATCTTTAAGATCTCATCTAAAATTCTCATCTTTGAGTTTTCAAAATTTCAGAAAGGTTGATTACTTATCTTTGGAATCGAATTGTTGCCATGTCTCTCTCACCTGAAAAAACTTCATCCAATCCTACCATTGAACAACCATCAGTTGAAAACCCTACCTCACCCATGCAAACAAATTCACTACTTCCAGAAAATCAAAACCCTCAAAACCCTGACTCTGAAATTTAGGGGGAAGGATCAGGTCTATCTATTGCTGAGAAACTGGAGCATATGGATGATTTGTCTAGGGCCATGATCTTGTATGAATTCAAGGTAAACTATGTTGAACCTTTAAATATAGTTGATGATAAGGGTGAGGAAGTAGAGGGGCTAGGTGTGTCTGTACCAGAAAGTGAGGGGGAAAAGGAAACTGTGAAATGTTTAGAAGCTCCAATGCATGAGTCTTCTGAGTCTCCAGTAGCTGCTTCTAAAGCACCAATGGATGATGTAGAAATGGTGGATGTGGATGAGGCAATTAGTGATAGTGATAGGCCACTTGTTGATTTAATTAAATTGATAGGTTTGAAGAAAAAGTTGACAAAGCAGGGGCCTGTTGATCCTGCTGAACTTGTTGAAATAAATGCTAAGCTTAAATAGATCAGTGATAGTTATAAGCCTAGAATTCAGAAAAAAAAAAAGTCAAAAGAAAAGTCCTGGAAAGGTAAAGGAAATGTTCCTTCTACCCAGACTCCTGCCAGTAGTGTTAGGAGAACCAGAGGATATGTAAAAGCTGCTGATGCAAAAATGGCTGAGACTCTTGAGAGAAACAGGAAGGGTAAGCAGAAACAGGTTCCTGAGTTTGTTGTGCCAATTGATGATTCTAAGGAAGAGGAAGAAGAAATTGTTCATTTGACCAGGAAAGAAGAACTTCTCAAAGGAGGTCTATACAGATTGGTGAGAGATCTTCCAGTGCTGAACCTGTTTCAAAGAGAACTAGGTATTCTATGAGGGCTTTAGTAGATGAAACCAATGAGTTTGAGGGAGAAGCTGACAACCAAGAAGATGAGGCTGAAAGTGAAAGTGAAGAGAAAGAGGCTGGAAAGAATCTGCATACTGATATCATAAAAGGAAGTTGTTGAAAGGGAGAGTACTTGCTAATATAGAAGAAGAAGGGTTGTGTTGGTTGCTGGAGAAGCTTGACAAACAGGACTGGAAGGACATGGTCCTTAAAATCAGAGGGAAGGTTGCCAAAGATGAAGTGGTTGAATTCTTTTTAAACTACTCCATTGATGAAGGAAGAATCAACAGTATAGTGAATGGAAAGGACATTTCCTTTGATGCACAAGAACTAGGAGAATTGTTTGATATCCCTACTGTTGGATACAGTGACTATGTTAAGGGGGAATGGCCTAATCTCACAAGCTTACCAACTACCTTGGAAATTACAAGCAAATTTTCTGAGCATCCACAAGAGAAAAACCAAGAGCAGTGGAAAAATGTGAGATGCAACCACAACATCAATTTCTGTTTGAATTTGTCAACAAGATCATATTTCCCAGATAAGAGAAAAGATCAAAAGCAAGTTTCTTAGACTTGGTCCTTATGGAGTTGCTGGACTCTGACAAGCAAATAACTTGGCCCATGTTTATGGTGCATCTGATTACTAGGGTAGTGACTGGAAAAAAGAAACATGCTCTGCCATATGGATTCATTTTGACTGATCTATTTGACAAATTAGGCATTTCATTGAAAGAAGTAAAAACTGCTACAAAGAAGGAAAGATTTGGTGCTACTGCACTGATCAGTTGTGACATGGCTATCAGTGCTGAGCCTGCTGCTACTACTGTTGGGGCTACTATTGCGGGTTCCTCCAAGGGACCTTTGAACAATAAGGTTAGGGTGTTGAGGTAGCAAATTGATATGCAAGCTGCTGAAATTAAGAGGTTGGAAGTTGAGAGAGACTTCTGGAAAGCTGAATCTGCTAAGTCAAAGGAAACAAATGAAGAGATGCTTCAGAAAATATTTAACCTGTTGCAGGACAAGTCTCAAGGACCTGGTCCTTCCACCACCTGAAACCCAAAAACCTTGTAGCCATCTTTTGACCAGTGAGATTTAGTGTAGTTCTAGTTGTCTAGCCTTCTTATCTTTAGTTTTTGATTAGTTTAGCAGTACTTCATTATTCTGTTTTCTCCTGGTTGAAATCTTTTTGTTAATATGAATTATCTTCGATGGCTAATATCATTTTCATGCAGTCGCTTAATGTTCAATTATACTTGCATCTTGAGTTGCCTTAATGACTATGAGTTGCTTGTTCTTTTGCTTGATAAATTCTGACTTATGCAAACTTTTCAATGATGCCAAAAGGGGAAGAGCAAGTATGATTTTGCTTGTGATATTTATAACCAGTTTAAATAACATGATCCTTAATGATGAATTTGATTTCTGCTAGTGTGGCTTTTAAGTTGCAAGTTGTGATTTAGGACATTAAGGATATGAAGCAAAGTCTATGAGTTTGTCATCATCAAAAAAGGGAAAAATGTTAGCTTGAATAAGCCTGGAAATTTTGACTGATGACGAAGGAACATATCCAAGGACTTGTTTCATAGGATCACTGCAGCTGAATAATTAATTACGCAAAATAATTTAAGCATGAACATTAATCGTTATCTCAAAATCTAATGTTAATCTTGATAATCATGCAGGGATGTACGAGATAAGAAAAGATTGCATAAGATTGGGATAAGGCTTGATGATAAGCAAGGAGTTCAATTAGGACTCAAACACTTGAAGGACTTTGGAGTTCTAACTGCTCAAGACTTCTCGAGTATTCAAGGCTATAAAATGAGAAGTATTTCAACTGTTGAAGCACGCACAAATACAGAGATTTTAAAGCAGCAACACAAAAGTCATTCTAAATTGTCTTTGATCAGTCGTCTAGCTACAGGGAACTAAGTGAAGAACCTGTTTCTTAGGATTGAGTTTATAGTGTTCTCAGTCTTAGTTCATCTGAGTAGAATCTATCGAGTTGTACTAATTACTTTCATAGAAGTTCTGTAAGACTACACACCATTCGAGTCTTGCACTTGAAGAAACTTCACTGATTGTGAAAGGGGTCACTATAGGATTAGAGTTAGTCCGAGGTTAGTAAGAAGGTAGTCTCATAACCAAGTGAGTCTTTCAAATAGTGAAGTTGAAATCCTACTTGAGAGAGTAGGTCGTGATTTTTTTATCCCTAGTTAACGGGGTTTTTCCACGCTAAAAACTATGTTCATTTACTTACTTTTACTTATTACGCAATTAATCAGTAAAGGAACGCATATAGGGAACTGGTTCTTCAGTAGTGATGTGTCTTGGGAAATATCAGGTGCAGCCCCCGAGCCTCTAGACGTGGCTCTATTTTGAGGTCCCCCTGTTGTCACGCCCAGAAGTTCAGAATACCTTTATTCGGAGCTACGGGTGGAGTATCAGTGGGGGTAGCATTATTTCTCATCGAGACTGCCTCTAAAAAGCTACGAAATTCAGTGTTAAAGGTCTCTCGCTGATCAAAGAGCGCTTGGAGGTTGTTCAAAGAGGTATGACAAATGCCTGGAAGGAATCAATTGATCTTGACGAGGAGGGGGTCTATCGGAGGCGGTTGTGGTATGGGCGTATTTTCCGTTGGAAGTGGTGGCATGAATGTACCAGTTTGTCCATCGGGAGGTAACTGGTGTGCGTGTGTGTCATCACCATTGTTAGCCATTATGTGAAAGAAAGCGAGTTAGGTTATCGTTCAATCTTGGAACAAAGCGTAATTGCTTGAGTTCCCACAGACTGTGCCAATTTGTATTAGCCTAAATCGATTTAGACAATCAAATCGAATTTGAAACGGGTTTACAAGCAGTGGAATCCAATCTAATGACTCAAGCGAGATACGTTGCGAATTCTGTATTGAAAACTCTAGAAACCTTGATGAAGTCCTAGACGAGCTTGAGAAGGCTCTAAGGAAAATTAAGAAACTAAGCAAGGAAAAGGAAGAATGGGAAATGAAATTAGAAGTAGTTGAGACAGAAAACGAATTCTTAAAAGAAGAAATGAATCACATAAAACTTAAGCTTAACAGTTATAAAAGGTCTACTAGTCAAAGCTCAGCAGGGTCAAATAGCTTTTATAAATCTGCTAGATCCTCTACGTTTTCTAGAGAAACTAAAACTGTGCCTATTTGCTATCATTGCGGTGAACCTGGTCATGTATTTAAAAGATGTCAAAAGAGAAATCCTGGAAAATGGATTTGGAGACCCAAAACCAGAACTGAAGCAAGCACATCTAGAGCTAACCCTCAAGGACCCAAGCAAGCTTGGGTACCTAAACATATTTAAAAACTTTGTTTTGCAGGGACGCCACAATGGATCAATAAAGATGGGAAAATGGTTTCTCGATAGTGGCTGCTCCCGTCATATGACTGGCGACAAACAACTGTTCAAATCTATAACTAAGATTGATGGAGGATCTGCTAAGTTTGGAGGAGATGCAAAAGGAAAGATCGTTGGCATTGGAATCATTTCCCTAAGTCCCTCCTGTGACATCAAGGAAGCATTCCTCGTTGATGGACTTAAACACTACCTCCTTAGTATCAGTCAACTTTGTGATGGAGGGTACAAGGTAAAGTTTGAATCCAACAGATGCATTATTCATGACACCAAAGGTAATGTAGTTCTCTCCGGATCCAGGGAAAACAATATCTACGTTCTTAACAATGGTAAAGCTTCTACAGGTAAACACTTATGTCTTGCTTCCATTACCAATGACCCCTGGACATGGCATAGGAAGTTAGGTCATGCCAGTATGTCTTTGATTGAGAAACTGCCTAAACAGGAACTAGTAATTGGACTACCAAAGCTTAACTTTTCAAAAAATCATATCTGCGATGCATGTCAGCTTGGTAAGCAAACTAGAACCTCCTTTAAAGGAAAAGATATTGTCTCTACCTCTAACCCCTTAGAACTATTACATATGGACCTGTTTGGTCCAACTAGAACTGCTAGTATCCGAGGTAAAAGATATGCTTTTGTGATTGTTGATGATTACTCTCGTTTTACTTGGGTTATGTTTTTATCTCATAAAGATGATGCATTTAAAAGTTTTGAAGTTTTCTGCAAGAAAGTTCAAAGAGAGAAAGGTTACTAAATATCCACTATCAGAAGTGATCATGGAGGGGAATTCGAAAGCAAAGTATTTGAAGATTTCTGCAATTCTCATGGATTCACTCACAATTTCTCCTCTCCTCGAACTCCTCAACAAAATGGTGTTGTAGAAAGGAAGAATCGCACTCTTCAAGACATGGCCAGAACTATGTTAGTTGAACACTCCCTTCCAATTCATTTTTGGGCTGAAGCTGTAAGTACTGCATGTCATATTTTAAATAGATGTCTCATTCGTCCTATCCTTCATAAAACTCCCTATGAACTTTGGAAAGGCAAGAGACCAAATATTAGTTATTTTCATCCCTTTGGTTGTAAATGCTTTATTCATAACAATGGTAAAGATAATCTTGGTAAGTTTGATCCACGTAGTGATGAAGGTATTTTCTTAGGATACTCTAACACTAGCAGATCATATAGAGTATTTAATAAGAGAACCTTAACAGTTGAAGAATCCATGCATGTTGTATTTGATGATTCCTTGACCCATGTCGAGAAAGGTAATAACGCAGATGACGACGAAGTTGGACCAACTCCATCCAGTCTCTCAGAAACTACAGTGACAACCCCTGAGTCTCTTAATCCTCAAATCCAGGAGGCTGAGGATTCAGACTCTACTCCAGAACATAAGTCGACTTCACAGCTCAAAGAACTGGAAGTGGTCGTGCCAAATGAATGGAGGAGTGATCCCGACTATCCACAGAAAAATATCATTGGGGATCCACGATAAGGTATGAAAACGAGAAACTCACTTAAATCTAATCTGGCTTTCATCTCACAGATAGAACCAAAGAAGATAGATGAAGCTCTTCAAGATGAATCTTGGGTTCTTGCCATGAAAGAAGAGCTCGATCAATTTGAGAGAAACCAGGTGTGGGAGCTCGCTCCTAGACCCAAAGGCAAATCTGTTATTGGTACCAAATGGGTGTTCAGAAACAAACTCAATGAAGAAGGTAAAGTGGTAAGAAACAAGGCTCGTCTAGTGGCTCAAGGCTACTCTCAGACAGAGGGAGTCGACTACGACGAGACATTTGCTCCTGTTGCTAGACTTGAATCTATTCGCATGCTTCTAGCTTTCGCCTCTTTCAAACAATTTAAACTTTTTCAAATGGATGTGAAAAGTGCTTTCCTAAATGGGTTTATTAAAGAAGAAGTTTTTGTCAAACAACCTCCAGGCTTTGAAAATCCTAAATTCCCTCATCATGTGTTCAAGCTTTCCAAAGCTCTTTATGGTCTTAAACAAGCACCTCGTGCTTGGTATGAAAGACTAAGCTCGTTCTTATTATCACATGGATTTTCTAGAGGAAAAAGTGATAAAACCCTTTTTATACAAAAAAACCTCCTCTGACATTCTTATCATTCAAATTTACGTTGATGATATCATTTTTGGTAGCACTAATCCAGAATTATGCAAGAAATTTGAAGTGCTTATGCAGGGTGAGTTTGAAATGAGCTTGATGGGAGAACTCACGTTCTTTCTCGGACTCCAGATCAAACAATATGAAAATGGCATCTTTATTTGTCAATCTAAATATACCAAAGAACTTATTGTTAAGTTTGGAATGAATGATGCAAATCCTGCTAAAACTCCCATGAGCCCGGCTACACATCTGGTAAGTGACTCAAAAGGTACAAGTGTCAATGCTTTGCTTTATCGAGGTATGATTGGATCACTACTCTACTTAACTGCTAGTCGACCAGACATAATGCTTTCTGTATGTAAATGTGCCCGCTTTCAGTCAGCTCCCAAAGTATCTCATCTTACTGCAGTTAAAAGAATCCTTCGTTATCTTGTTGGCACAGTTAACTATGGCTTATGGTATCCTCGCATAAATTTCTTTGATCTTATTGGTTTTTCAGACGCTGACTATGCAGGTGACAGGGTTGATAGAAAAAGCACCAGTGGTGCAAGTTTCTTTCTTGGGAAATCTCTTGTTTCTTGGCACAGCAAGAAACAGGACTGTACTGCTCTTTCTACAGCTGAATCTGAATATGTTGCTCTAGGACATTGTTGCACTCAACTCCTTTGGATGGGCAAACAGCTCTCTGATTATAACTTATTCTTTAAACCCATTCCCATGCTATGTGATAATACTAGTGCAATTGAACTTTCCTACAATCCAGTTGATCATCCTAGGACTAAGCATATTGATGTTCGTTATCATTTTATTAGGGATCATGTTCAGGATGGTGACGTTGATATTGCCTTTGTTAGCACTGATTTTCAATTAGCTGATATTTTCACAAAACCTCTTTTAGAAGAACGATTTTGTGCTCTACGTGACTTGCTTGGAATTTTGCCTGATCCTTCTTAATTTCCCTCAGTTTATTACCTTAAGTATATTTGTATTTTTCTTACCGGACTCTCTTAATTTTTAATGCTTATTTTACTATGTCATTATTACCTTTTACTCTTTCACTTGTCATTATTACTGCCTTTAGTTGAAAAGTTGTCAGGCGGCGTGGGAAACGGTTTCCAAGGGTCTGCGTCCTGTCCTTTCCTGTCCATCAGCCATCACGTCTCTTCAATTCATCTACCACTCACACGATACCCCTTCCATTCCCATTCCTTTTTAACTTCTCCACTCCCCCAAATTCACTTCATCTATTTCCCTCTCCTCAAAATACCTCCATTAAAATGGTTCGCAAAACATCATTCTCTGCACGCCGAAGCCAGCGCACTAAATCAAAACAACCCACCACATCTACCACTCCGGTTCCGGTGGAATCCGACCACTCTGAAAACACCATGTCCACTTATCAAAGTCCAAACAGAAACCCTATTTCTTCTAAGAAATCCGGTAAAAGACCCATGCAATCCCCTGATGACGAATGTGTTAAGAGGCCTAAGAAAGAATTTTCTCTTGCTGATTTGGATGAAACCCTAGATTTCTGGGATGCTTCTGCGTGTGAAAAGCTTGTCGCTCTTAAGGACAAACCTCTGGCTCATGGTAGACTTGTGGACTTGGAGGCCATGGATTCTCTCAATTGCTCTCTGATTCCATGGTTTGCTGCTCAGGACTGGTCGAGTTTCTTCTCTGCCGAACCCGTTGACATCCCTGAGGATCTGGTAAGGCTATTCTATGCTAATCTCCGTCCCTGTTCTTCTGGTGGGTTTGAAACAATGGTGTTGAACACTCGCATTGTCATTACTAAAGCTATTCTATGCCGCATTCTGGGCTGTAAGTCTTCTGGTTACTCTGACCTTTTTAAAATCTCCTGGCCTGCTGATTTTGAGGTCTCGTTTGACCAGGCCAAGACCTTTCTATCTGATAAGACTGATATTCCTGAAGGGCAACTAGGCCCCCTAGACCTATCTTTTGAAATACGTGTACTTGCCCATATTGTTGGTACTACCTTGCTTCCTCGGACTGGATCTCTTAGTTCTCTGTCTCAACATGACACCCTGATTGTCTATTGTCTGGTCACTAAGAAGAAATTTGATTTAGCTACCTGGATTATTGAATACATGCTTGAAAGTACTGCTGAATGTGCATCTCTTCCATATGGCATCCTCATCACTCGTATCTTGCATTTTTATAAAGTGAATATCTCTGAGTGGAAAACCTTCTCTTTAACTGCTTGTTACAATTCCCGCACATTTGCTTCAATGGGGTATGTTCATCTAAATGACTCATGGGTTCGTAAGGAACCAAAATCCCCCAAGCCTGGTGATGATATTGCTGGTTCTTCTAAGGCTTCTGCTCCAGTTGAAACTGAGCCTGCAGGTAAGTTCAAAGATGCTCTGGCTGATGTCAATGACCTGTTGCTGAGTTTGCACTACAAAAGTGAAAAGGCCTTTGAGGATATTGCTGAACTTAAGTTGGATGTAGGTAGATTCTCTCTTAAACTTGATAATGCTGTCACAGACTCTGCTGCTGCCTTAAGGCAGGTTCATGCTCGTATTGATGCTGTCTCTACAGACGTTCAAGCCAGAATCACTGCCATGTCCACTGATGTTCAGACTAAGCTGGACCGTATGACTGACAATGTTGTGAACACTCTCACTTATTTTCTTGCTCCTCGCTAAATTTAACTCTTTGGGTCTGTAATATTCAGGACAACTTAGCACTGATGTGCTTATTTTTGCTTGCTCCTTTTTGGTTGATGCTAAGGGGGAGAACAGACTTTAGTTTGGTTATGTGAAGATTGAATTATCCTTTCTATGCTTTATTTTTTTTTTTTTTTTGTGTTAAGGGTAACTCACTCAGGGGGAGTCAACTAACCTCCCTACCCTGTTGCCTATCAAAACTGAGCTAACACTCAGGGGGAGTTAGCACACTCAGGGGGAGTCAGCTATCAGCGTCGAACAGTCGACTTCAGAAACAAAGGGAAGTATCCTAGCACATTCACTCTCTCACTTTTTGTTATCACCAAAAAGGGGGAGATTGTTAAGTTAATTTAGAATGCATTTTGATTATGACAAAAAGAATGTGATACCTTAATCAGTCTATGTGCTTCTCGCAGGTTTCGGACCCTTTTGTTTGAGAATTGATTCTGTGGATCATACATTGATTTTCTTTCGGAGTCAGCTATGGAAAGTTAGATTGACAGCCGCTCTTCCCGTAGGTTTGGTTATTGCACTTGCCTTATTCTCTGGAGATATTTATATCCCTAAGAGAATCAAATCTCTTGGGTCAAATCTCTCTAGCATCAGGATCTCGTCAATCTCTCTCAATCACATCTCATCCAAGATTCTGCCTTGTTCTCCCGCAACGGTCTCCCTGCCTTGTTACTATTTATTCAAGTGTTTCTGAAGACCTCCTCACGCTTCTAATTACAATCTACTATCTCTAAGTCTTTTACTTACAAACTGTACTCCTAAGAGTTTACGAGAGTTTTACAAGAAAAGAAAGAGAGATCGTGTAGTGAGGTAATAGTTGTGTCACTGAAGTTTGGTCTGATTCTCTATAAATCAGACACCATCGTTAGTGGTGAGCGAAGTATTAAAAACCACCTGTGAGAAGACTTTTATGGTTAACGATAAACCATACTTGTAATTGTGTTTACAAAAGAGCTTGAAGAGAGATCACTCCCTTGTGACCCAAGGGGACTGGACTAGGAACCATTTGGTTCTGAACCAGTATAAATACTCTGTGTTGTTCCTTACTCATTTACAGCATTCCTATTTCTGCATTAATCAGCTTTTATATTTCTAAGTCAACTTACGAATTGTTCAGTCGACTAAATACCAGCAGTTTTACAACTCACCCCCCCCCCCCTCTTGTATTCATCACACCGAAGCTGAAACCATCCGCCTCGGGGCTGCGAGAATATTAATTAACCGAGGTGACGATCCACCGAGGTATAGTCTGACCATATCTTCGGTTGAAGACTTCAGCGATCATGATGTCCGCCTCGAACCATAGCTCATGAATATCTGTTTGGTGCACTTCGAATCATGTGCCTGAGGTGTCACTTATACGAGCCAATTTTTACCCAATACACTAATTGTTTAAAATGAACAATATATATATATATATATCATTTCCTATATAATGAAGCAATAAGTGCTCAGTTCCAAATAACGAGCTATATGGAACACTCACTTTATAATTAAAATTTTAAGAAAATTATTATATGTTTAAAAGAAGGTTACATGTTTGACTTAAACATAACAAAATGTACCTACAACATTTATGAACAAACAGATGTTCATGGTAATTTATTCTAATTTAGGTGAAAAATAACATAACACGTCAATAGTTGATGCAAGAAAACAATCATCAGGAAACTTACAGTTTACTAGTCGCTGGAGGAATTAAATATATAACTTTATTTCCTTTTATTACAACTCCGTCTTTTTTTCTCTGATTGGATCGAAGAGTTACAGCTATGTTTTACATAAGTCTACTAAAATTTATATGTTTGAGGAATTTTTAAGATTTGTTTGGGACAAGTTTAAATGCGTAACTAGGTATTTTATCGAAGACTATTTGATTATGTATGTTCTTTAAAGGAAGTGTTTAATTAGGATAGAAGGTAGTTTCGGTTGTTTTCCTATTGAGATGGGGCTATGCTAGTACAACAAACCCACGCTTTGTAATGAGAATTGGTGATTAAACAAAATTTATTTTAGTTGTAAAAAAATAACTTATTCGATTTGTTTTGTATTTGTTTTTAATTTATAAATCTTTCGTCTCAAATATGCTCCATCTACTAACGATTTTCAACAGTAAAGAAAATGGTCTCATTCAGCTCATAAAGCGAAAGCTACATCGGAGCATATTTGGACATTTTTCAATTCTTCAAAGTATGTTTAGAACTTTTCAATTATCGAGGGACATATTTCAAATTCATGCATCAACATATACACCAAGTTGATAGTTTAGAGAAAAATTTTGATGTCTTGTTTGTCCACAGGGCTCCAATTATAGTTGCCAAGTTAGAGAGACATACTGTTTTAGAAAACTTTGTTCCAATTATGTTTTATGTGGAAGAAAGATATAAAAAGATTACGAAAATAACACTACCAAGAAATATTGGAAGAGTCATTTTCACATTATTTTTTTAATCTCGACTACATATCGCGAGACATGTAATTATGTCAAAAAAGCTAAAGAAAGCATGCGCTTCACTTTAATTTTCACTACATATGTGGCACTATCAATTAAGTTAGGTTTAAATCATTAAAAATTAATTAATATTATAAAGAAAGTACAGTCCGGAGCTGAAACAACCTGTACCTAATTGATTCATAAAATGATCCTATGCCTTTTCAAAGTCGTTGATGATAGAAACAAGAGTATAAGATATTTCACATAAAAATGATAATTAAATAGTAAGGGGAAAATATAAATACTTTATTAAGAATATTTAATATTTCAGGAATTAAAGTTTAGCAAATGAAAAGATAGGAGCTGATGGCTGACGCCCCCCCTCCCCCCCCCCCCCCCCCGCCACCCCACAGAAAAAAAATTTTGAATTTTAACTCATTTGAATTTTTACGAGGTTTTCTTCTTCAAATACATTTTGCAACAAGTATATTCGAACATGGGTTTTTTTATTTTTTTAAATGTTCTTTTTTCTACTCATAAGTGACAAAACTCTCACAAGTATTCAGAAAAGTTAAAACAATATCTATGATTATCTAAGCATGGACTAATGTTTCTGAGTAATATGTAAATATACTATTTACTACATGATCTATTTAGTTTTTGTATAAACTCTACAAATTTTTGGCGAAGGTCTTCGTAGCAGCATGCTCTTTTACTAATGTGTTTTAGTTACTCTCGTGAAAAAGAAAGATTTATATGTATTAATAAATAGTTTCATCTCAATTCAATTATATACCAAAAATATTCAGTTAACTCTCAATTTTCATATAAGATGAGGTTTTTAGATAGGAACTCTATATGCATATTCCATAATAAAAAAGTAACATAAGATATTAAAAGGAAAAAAAGAGTATAATGAGATAAACATGAAGGAAAAGTGGAATGTTGAGAGTGGGATTTGAACCCACGCCCTTTCGGACCAGAACCTTAATCTGGCGCCTTAGACCAACTCGGCCATCTCAACATATTTACTGGGATAAATAAATCTGTTTTAATTTAGTTTGTAGACTGTGGGCAAACATAATAACATGTGATGTGGGGGGAAACAGAGCAGAAATATAATGGAAAAACATGGAATAGAACTAAATAGGATAACAAACTTCTTCATATCATGTAATGACACTTTTCAACTTCGCTCAAGTACTTTCTAAATCATTTCAGATTGGGTGCAGGTGCACCACTTCGAAATATGGCTTTTGAATTTATAATTATTAGAACCAAGAAAATATATATTTATACTCTATTTACGTATATTATCATAAAAAGGTTTAAATTACTAGCATATATGGAATGATAGTTCGAATTCACATATTTAAATTTTTTATTTCGTCTCTATTACTAAACTAACTATCCCCCTCCATTATTTAGGTGCTCATTCGTATGAAAGAAGGCTTCAAGGATGAATTGACAGTTTACAAACTGCAATGTGGCAAATATAATATGTTTGGCCCTAAAAATGTTGCTTCTTCTTGTTGTTGATAATCTTGCAGATGACTTGGTGCAATATGCCACATCCACGAGCAATTCAATTCAACTAAAATGTCCTTTTCTTTTCCTTTTTCTTTTTCTTTTTCTTTTTCTTTTTTTGTTCTCTTTAAATGACACTTTCCTCCATAGTGCGGAAACGGCGTTTTGGTGGACAAAGGATAACACTCTTATTTAAATATTACTAATAAGTTGTTGGCGAAACTCAAAACTTTGACACTTGTTTCTTTTTGAAAAGTTCATGGAAAAACTCTTTATTGCTTTTTCTATATTAAAAAATGACTCTTACCTACCACTTTCATCTGATTAATCAACCCACCCTTGCGTGCATGAAAGGATATTCCATTTCGAATTATTTCTCATAGAAACCAAAGAAATGAAAAAGAATATATATATATATATATATATATATATATAGAATATTCTACCTCAAGTTTGATACTCTAAAAGTAAAAGGTCTTCCTTGAAGATCGTTAAGCAAATGAATATTTAAAAGTTGTTGATACAACTTCTTGGGCAAAAGTAAATAAGAAATATAAAAGGAAAAGTCATTGTTTAACAATTCAAGGATTTTAACTACTCTATGATATATATCAACGTCAATGCAAACAACTTTTACTGAGAAAAGAAGGTACCAGTATGATTTGAAAAGTAATTTCTAAAGTAATTGTTGGGTTTAATGGAAGAATGTGAATGGAAAATGGGTGAAAAAGGTGACAAGGTTTCCTTTTGTAGGGAAATGCACTTTCTCCCACATTGGTAGAGGAAAAGGATTTTGTTGGGTTTAAATAGAGATTTACTTCTCTTAGCTCTTAAAAGGGTTGAGAAGAAGGGAAGCCTCGCGCCGTCGTCGTCGCTCGTCTCGGCTTCGGATCCGAATAAAAACTAATTAATATTTTATCCGTTTGTGTAACAGGCAGCTCTGTTTGTGTAACGGGCAGCTGAAGTGAGTTCAGTACCCGGGCAGCTGAAGCAACATCAGCAGATTAGTTCCTCCACGTTTTCCCTCCACGTCTTCTCATTAATGTCGGTCATTAGTGGTAGATTAATTCCTCCACATTAAAGTCAGTCATTAGTGGCAGATTAATTGCTCCACATTGAAGTCAGTCATTAGTGGACAATTAAGTCTCCCACGTTTTCTCATTAATCACCAGGTGTGTCTCTTCACCTGCCCTTGGATGTCTATATAAACTGGTCATTGTCAGTCATTAGTGGCAGATTAATTGCTCCACATTGAAGTCAGTCATTAGTGGACAATTAAGTCTCCCACGTTTTCTCATTAATCACCAGGTGTGTCTCTTCACCTGCCCTTGGATGTCTATATAAACTGGTCATTTGTCAGTCCTTGATCACGACAGACAGACGACAGACAACATAGAACACAGACATAGACTGAAGTTCTGAGATAGAGACTCCACAGAGACTCAAACTCGGACAGATAGAAACGTAACCTCGGACAGAGGATACGTAACCTCGGGCAGAAGATAGAAACACTCGGGCAGAGAAAAATCACTGACAGAAAGCATATCTCACTGCATCCCCTCCCTTCTGCATATTAAGTGAGTCGTTTGATTTGCTCCGTTCCTTTGTGTTCGCCGTGTTCTAACCGTTTGAAGTGCCGCTACAGTAGAACTGTTATCCCGTTCCATCCTGGGAAAAATTAACCCGTGAACCTTAGGCATCGTGAGGGGGTTAGATTTCTTAAGGAGACACAAGTAACTTGTGGGCTCGGGATCGTCCTATACTAACAGATTATTTGCTGCAGGTTTTTGTATCTTCTAATTTATTTCAAGTGCAGGAACAACAAGCTTAAGAAATCTATTGATATTTATTTTCTGCGCTTAAATAAATATTGTTTAAGGAGACTGGTTGAGGAGGCTAAAACCTTTGTGGTTTTTCTGCTCCTATACTGCATATTAATCTGCTCGGGGAGACTAAAGACCTTTGTGGTTTTCTACTCATGTACTGCATATTACTCTGCTCGTGGGGACTAAAACCCTTGTGGTTTTTCTACTCCAAATTACTGTGAAATAATCTGTTTGTGGAGACTAAAAGCCTTCGTGGTTTTTTCTACTCCAATTGTTCAAACAGTTTATTGATATTGTTTCCGTCCGTGTCATTTTGCAGAGATGACAAACGGAGCGGATCCAACTGTCCCTGTTGGGAGTACTAATGCTACCACAGTTTCTGGTGCTGCTGGGCCTAGCCGTGCTGCTGCTACGGTTATGCCACCTGCAGAAAAACCGGGGAAGTTTTCTGGTGTGGATTTTAAGAGATGGCAGCAAAAGATGTTCTTTTATCTGACCACCTTAAGCCTGCAAAGGTTTATTAAGGAGGATGCTCCAGTCCTGACTAATGAAACACCTGAAAACGAATGCTTCCTCGTGATTGAGGCCTGGACTCATTCTGACTTCCTATGCAAGAATTATATTCTTAGTGGCTTGGAAGATGACTTGTACAACATTTATAGTAACGTTGAAACGTCAAAGAAACTGTGGAATGCGTTGGAAAAGAAGTATAAGACTGAAGATGCTGGACTGAAGAAATTTGTGGCTGCCAAATTTCTGGATTATAAAATGGTGTACAACAAATCTGTTGTGTCCCAAGTCCAAGAACTTCAAGTCATTATACATGATCTCCTTGCGGAAGGTTTGATCCTGATTAATATTTATGTTGAAAGTATTAATTATATTGTTGCTAACAAACTTTATTTTGAAGGTTTGGAGATCAACGAGGCGTTTCAAGTTGCAGCCATGATTGAAAAGTTACCTCCTTTGTGGAAGGACTTTAAAAATTACTTGAAACATAAGCGCAAGGAGATGACCCTTGAAGATTTGATTGTTCGCTTAAGAATTGAAGAGGACAACAAATCAGCTGAAAAGAAGGCTCGTGGAAATGCTACAATAGCGGGAGCAAATATTGTTGAGCATAATCCAAATAAGAGGAAGAAGCCTTCTGGAGGGAAGACCAACCCTGCCAAGAAAAAGTTCAAGGGAAATTGCTACAATTGTGGCAAGAGTGGACATAAGTCCGTAGACTGTCGTACTGCAAAGAAGGACAGGAAAAAGGAAAAAGGTCAAGCAAACATGGTTGAAGACAATAAGCTGTCTCAAGGAGTGCAAGACATTGATCTGTGCGCTATGATTTCTGAATGCAACTTAGTTGGAAATCCTAAAGAATGGTGGATTGATTCAGGAGCCACCCGCCATGTTTGTGCTGTGAAGGAAGCCTTTGCTTCATATACTCCCGCTGGACCTGATGAGGCGCTCTCTATGGGCAATTCTGTAATGGCGAAAATTGAGGGATATGGAAAGATATACCTCAAAATGACGTCTGGCAAGGTTGTGACTCTGACCAATGTTCTTCACGTTCCTGAAATAAGGAAGAACTTGGTGTCAACTGCACTTCTCGTTAAAAACGGGTTTAAGTGTGTGTTTGTCTCTGACAAAGTTGTAATAACTAAAAATGAGCTGTATGTAGGAAAAGGTTACCTGACTGAGGGCCTTTTCAAACTCAATGTAATGGTCATTGATAATATGAATAAAACTGCAGCTTCTTGTTATTTACTTGAGTCAAATAATTTGTGGCATTCTCGTTTGGGACATGTCAATTATAAAACCTTGCGGAAAATGATCAATTTGGAAGTATTGGCTAAATTTGATTGCGAGAAGTCAAAATGTCAAATATGTGTTGAGTCTAAATATACGAAACACCCTTACAAGTCAATTGAAAGGGATTCGGAACCATTAGACTTAATTCATACGGACATTTGTGACATGAAGTCAATACCATCTCGCGGTGGAAAGAAGTATTTCATAACTTTTATTGACGATAGCACTCGTTACTGCTATGTTTATTTACTCTGTAGTAAAGATGAGGCAATTGACGCATTCAAGCAGTACAAGAATGAAGTTGAAACGCAACTTACCAAAAAGATCAAAATGATAAGAAGTGATAGGGGTGGAGAATATGAATTTCCTTTTGAACAAGTGTGTTTGGAATATGGCATTATTCATCAAACAACTGCCCCCTACACGCCTCAATCTAATGGGATTGCGAAAAGGAAAAATCGAACCTTAAAGGAGATGATGAATGCCTTGTTGATAAGTTCGGGTCTACCCCAGAACTTGTGGGGGGAAGCCTTATTCACGGCTAATCAAATACTCAATCGAGTTCCCCATAGCAAAACACTGTCCATTCCTTATGAAAAGTGGAAAGGAAGGAAGCCCAACTTGAATTACTTCAAAGTGTGGGGGTGTTTGGCTAAAGTGCAAGTCCCAAAACCCAAAAGGGTTAAGATTGGACCGAAAACAATTGATTGTGTTTTCATTGGGTATGCTAGAAAAAGTAAAGCATATCGGTTTCTGGTTCATAAATCAGAAAATCCCGACATTCATGTTAATACGGTGATGGAATCAGATAATGCTGAATTCTTTGAAACTATATATCCATATAAGAAGGAATGTGAGTCAGTTGGTGAAAAATCCAAACGACCTCGGGAAAGAAAGTCACCAAATGAGGAAGAACCAAGACGAAGCAAGCGTCAAAGAACTTCTACTTCATTTGGAGATGACTTTGTCACTTTTCTGTTGGAAAGTGAGCCTCGGACGTTTAAAGAAGCAATGTCTTCTTCAGACTCTCCATTTTGGAAAGAGGAAGTCAATAGTGAAATACAATCTATTTTGAGCAACCATACTTGGGAGTTGGTTGATCTTCCTCCTGGAAACAAACCATTAGGTTCTAAGTGGATTTTCAAAAGGAAAATCAAAGCTGATGGCACTATTGACAAGTACAAGGCAAGGCTTATTGTTAAAGGATATAGACAACAAGAAGGTCTTGACTACTTTGACACATACTCGTCGGTAACCAGAATTACATCCATACGGATGTTAATAGCGTTAGCCGCTGTGTATGGTCTGGAAATCCATCAAATGGACATTAAGACGGCGTTCTTAAATGGGGATTTGGAGGAAGAAATTTACATGGAACAACCTGAAGGGTTCATGGTTCCAGGTAAAGAAAAGATGGTGTGTAAACTTGTTAAGTCGCTTTATGGACTAAAACAAGCACCTAAGCAATGGCATGCGAAATTTGATCATACAATGTTGTCAAATGGCTTTAAAATTAACTAGTGTGACAAATGTGTCTACATTAAGAACACTCCTAATTTTGTAGTCATTGTTTGCTTATATGTGGACGACATGTTGATAATGAGCAATGACATTGCCAATATCAATGCTACAAAATGCATGTTGACTAGCAAATTTGATATGAAAGACTTAGGAGTTGCGGACTTAATTCTGGGTGTTAAGATCCATAGAACTCCTCAAGGTCTGGCGTTGTCTCAAACTCACTACATCAATAGTGTGCTTGAAAAATTTAAATATTTGGATTTTAAAATTTCAAAGACTCCTATTGATGTAAACCTTGCTCTTAAGAAGAACAAAGGTCAAAGCACGTCGCAACGGGATTATGCACGTGTTTTGGGAAGTTTGATGTACGTCATGAATTGTACTCGACCAGATATAGCTTGTGCTATAAGTAAACTAAGTCGATACACGAGTAATCCCAATCAGATCCATTGGATGGCAATGAAACGTGTTTTGGGGTATTTAAAATACACTCAAGACTTTGCATTGCATTATAACAAGTATCCTGCAGTCATTGAAGGATATTGTGATGCCAATTGGATCACCGGCACAACTGATTCTAAGTCCACAAGTGGATACGTTTTTGCACTTGGTGGAGGAGCGGTGTCTTGGAAATCGTCCAAGCAAACGTGTATTGCCCGCTCTACTATGGAAGCTGAATTCATAGCCTTAGATAAAGCCGGTGAAGAAGCTGAATGGCTTCGAAACTTTTTGGAAGACATTCCGTTCTGGCCTAAACCGTTGACACCGATTTGTATACATTGTGATAGTCAATCGGCTATAGGAAGAGCGAGGAATGTCATGTATAACGGTAAGAATCGTCACATACGACGAAGGCATAAAACCGTTAGGGACCTACTCTCTAGAGGAATTATCACCATTGATTACGTGAAATCAAGGGATAATGTGGCGGATCCGCTTACAAAAGGCCTAACTAGAGAGGCGGTTGAATGTTCATTGAAGGGAATGGGACTATGGCCAAGGACAAGTCATCACGGCGGCAACTCTACCTAGGAAACTGGAGATCCCAAGAACTAGGTTCAAGGAGAATACAAAGTTGTGTATGACGGTCCAACATTGTCAATTAAATGTTTGGTCCATTCTCGTGATGAGACAATGTTCAAGAACCAAGGATAAAATGCTAGAGGCATTTTTTAATGATTATCTAAGTTTGACATTGTGTTTATCAAACAGTGTGTATCTATAGGATAACACGTCTAGAAATCACCTATGTAAGTGTGAAGTGTAAGCCGCTTCAAGGAGAATTCTGTATGGCCAATTCTTTAAACACTTATGAAACCAGGCGGTGTTCATGGCTGAAACGAATACAACAGTGAGAACCAAAGACGGTTAAGGGTTAGTTGTGTGACTTACGTTGTCTAGGTATACACCAAAGTTCGACGTTTCAAAGATATCAAATCTACCGATTGATCGAGTATATCCGATGTATGTTCACTACGGAAAGTTCAAAGGGAAACCTACTTATCCAGATGCAACTAATTCTTTCTTGCAAATCACACAAGTCTGTCATGCATGTGTTCATTCAGCCATTCCCCATTCATGTGGGGGATTGTAGGGTTTAATGGAAGAATGTGAATGGGAAATGGGTGAAAAAGGTGAAAAGGTTCCTTTTTGTAGGGAAATGCACTTTCTCCCACATTGGTAGAGGAAAAGGATTTTGTTGGGTTTAAATAGAGATTTACTTCTCTTAGCTCTTAAAAGGGTTGAGAAGAAGGGAAGCCTCGCGCCGTCGTCGTCGCTCGTCTCGGCTTCGGCTTCGGCTTCGGCTTCGGCTTCGAATTCGGATTTGGTCAATTGATATGATTGTGTAACGGTCAGCTCCGTTTGTGTAACGGGCAGCTGAAGTGAGTCAGCAACGGGCAGCTGAGTTCAGTACCCGGGCAGCTGAAGCAACATCAGCAGATTAGTTCCTCCACATTTTCCCTCCACGTCTTCTCATTAATGTCGGTCATTAGTGGTAGATTAATTCCTCCACATTAAAGTCAGTCATTAGTGGCAGATTAATTGTTCCACATTGAAGTCAGTCATTAGTGGACAATTAAGTCTCCCACGTTTTCTCATTAATCACCAGGTGTGTCTCTTCACCTGCCCTTGGATGTCTATATAAACTGGTCATTTGTCAGTCCTTGATCACGACAGACAGACGACAGACAACATAGAACGCAGATATAGACTGAAGTTCTGAGATAGAGACTCCACAGAGACTCAAACTCGGACAGATAGAAACGTAACCTCGGACAGAGGATACGTAACCTCGGGCAGAAGATAGAAACACTCGGGTAGAGAAAAATCACTGACAGAAAGCATATCTTACTGCATCCCCTCCCTTCTGCATATTAAGTGAGTCGTGTGATTTGCTCCGTTCCTTTGTGTTCGCCGTGTTCTAACCGTTTGAAGTGCCGCTACGGTAGAACTGTTATCCCGTTCCATCCTGGGAGAAATTAACCCGTGAACCTTGGGCATCATGAGGGGGTTAGATTTCTTAAGGAGACACAAGTAACTTGTGGGCTCGGGATCGTCCTATACTAACAGATTATTTGCTGCAGGTTTTTGTATCTTCTAATTTATTTCAAGTGCAGGAACAACAGTAATTTTATTCAATTAAGAGGTGCATTTTGGCAATACAATTTGCTTAACATATTCGTCTTTCATTAAATTATATACAGATGGTATTTTACTAATCTAGTCTGTTATATTTGTTTGCTGATATCTTTAAAAAAGTATTGCTTAAAATCCAATTGCCAAATTGTTTCCTTGTTACAAAATTAAATATCTCTTTAAATGGATACTATTGTATATTTGTATTAGAATTTCACGAAAGTTAATGATGTAACAAATTGACTGTCTCAAACTTGGTCGGTATAGAAAAGACAGAATACATGTTTTACCCACCCATCTTTAATTCAAATTCCACAGACATACTTATTTTTCAGGGATGTATTATTATACACAAAAGTTTGTAAAAAAGTATCTAAGACGAACTACTTTTATATTGACTATTTTTACTAAATAAGATGTATGTCACACACCAATCAACTTGTGACATGTGTCCTTGGAAATTTTTTTTTGATTTAATACATTTCTTAATTTAAAATATTAATAAAAATAAAGAAAAACAAAAAAGAGTGCCCACCCCACCCCTTCATTCTGTCTTCTTCCCCAACACCCCACTCTTCCATGTCTTCCTCCTCCCGCCCCTCCCACAAATGCCACCGGCTTTCCCCCAACTACCAAGAATTACATGTCATTTTAATTTCATTAAAAATCTACAACACAACAGTTTATATCTACATAATTTACTTTATTATGGACAAAAATTTCATCAATATTTCTTAGTAATATTTTGAGAAAATTAAGGGATTATGAAAAATTTTTAGAGAAATGAATTCCTTTTAGTTTACTAATGCAATTTTGGATTCAAATAATAATGTAAATTTGGAAGCTTCAACATTATTCCTTTCAACTCTTAATGGGTCTTCAATGGTGGCACAAGAGAAAAAAGGTCCTTCTGATTTGAATGTAAAAAATTTTCTTACATGCGGAATCAAGAAAAATTTATTACAAAAAAAAACTTATAAAACAAAGAAATTGGGTCTAGTATAAACAAAATTTGTAAATCCAAGATTCATTGTTTGTGATGGTGGCGAGAGAGAAGTTAAAAAGACTATAGGGAAGAGGGGTATTGGAATTAAAAAGAATAGGGGATGCTGGTTCGGTGGTAAAAAAATTATTGAAAATAAAGAAGACGATGAAGAAAAAAGAGAAAATGGAAGGGTTCACGCGCCGCCTACTGCAGTTGTTCTACACTCTCATGAAGCTGAGCCAAATTAATGTGTAAGAGTTACACTTTATGAAACTTTAATGTGTAAAAACTCGCCCGTAAATAATAAATATGTCAGTAGAATTTAGGTAAAAAATCAGTGGGTAAAACATGTATACTGCATTGTAGAAAAAGTAGACAGAGATATGGGGGTGTTGGTTAATAAATTCTTTATATAAGTTGTATAAGATAAAGGAAACAAATGCCTTAGGTATCATTTATTTCCATTTCATATATAACCACAACTAACTATTATTGTACTATCACAACATGCAACCTGTTAGAAGTAAAAACAGAAAAATAATGGAAAAAATTGGTGGTTTCGAGGCGTGAAAGATATCACTATCTTTCAAGAGATATTTTCTGTATATTTTTGGGGATTATAAAACAACTCTCTTAAAGGATACAACAAACTAAAAGAAACAATACTTTCAAATTAGATAACCATTTCGTAGGAGGAACTTTTATGTATAGAGCAGATTAAGACCTTTTTCCAAAAGACGTTTCTTTTCATACAAATAGTCATGTCCAATTTTAAACTCAAATTAAAATTTGATTTTTGATAAACTGAATTTTCTGTTGTAAGAATAAAAAATAAAATATTTATTTAAATGTCCGACCCACGCCCCAAGTTCAACATATTTATACTTGTTTGAACACATATATACTTGTTTGAACTTCTTATCAAATTTACCTGGCTCATATAGACTTATAGCTACCAAAAGGTGCATTCATTGCCGATGTGGGACAAAGTCCCACTTTTCTCTACTATGTAACAAAGTATTCCTTCATTCCTCCGTTAGTTTGTTACATTTCTCATAATACCATGCATACCGAAAAGTATCTTATTATAGATTTAAACTTTCCATTAGTTTTAAAATCTTGACGAAATTATTGGTACCATAAAAGATTTGAACCACAACTCCTTGTGTAAAAATCGAATATTACACACAAGATATTACATAATGGCTAAAAAATCTAGTATTTGTTTTAGCACGTTTCTAGCCATGTGCTTATCCAATTTATGAATATTAACGAGATCAACCCTTTGAATCTTCCTAGAAGCGGCACCACTTCAATATTCATATAGGTGAAATTTAGTCTCTATGTTCCTGTTACTACAGACATTTGCTAATTCCATTAAGAATATAATTCAACCTCTCCATGTAACAATCATTACTATGGAGCTTTTCCTTTACCCCTGTTATTACAAACAATTAACTCCTTAACTCCTTAAATACCAGTAAGTGGTACACTAGAACAGAGGCTCTAAACGAGAAGTCTCGTGTATAAACAACACAAATAACTTGTTGTTACCCATTAAACTCTTACTGTTAGAGTGTATATTAATTCAAAGTTAGGTTCCCATTACTTGTGTTTAGTTTAAGGGTTTTAGCCCCATAGGCTCCAGTTTGTTGTACCGCTTCTCTTGCTAATGCTTTGGTAAGTGGATCAGCCAAATTGCTCTTTGATCTCACATACACAATAGCAATAGTTCCATTCTTAATTAATCCTCTTATAAACTTGTGTCTCAAGCTTATGTGACCGTTCTTCCCATTGTACATCTTATTGTGAGCAAGACACAGTGTTCTCACTATCGCAGAATAGGGAAATGGCTGGCATAGATTGTGGCCACAACTCAATATCCATTAATAAATTCTTCAGTCATTCCGCTTCAACTGATGCATCCTTTAATGCAATAAGTTATGCTTCCATAATAGAATGGAAAATACACGTTTGTTTCTTGGATACCCAACTAATGGCGCCACCCTCTAATTTAAATATCCAAGTATCCTGGTTATTGCTTTCCAATGGTCATTACTTGGACTACTCGTAAACCTTGAAAGTTTACACACTGCAAAGGCTATATCAAGTCTAGTACAATGCATCGCGTACATCATACTGCCTATTGCACTGGCATATTCTAGTTGTGCCACTTTTCTTCCCTTATTTTTTGCAAGTTTGACATTAGGATCATATGGAGTTCTAGACTCTGCTGTGCCAAAATGTTTGAACTTATCAAGTACTTTATCAATATAATGTGTCTTAGATAAAGACACACTATTATCGCTTTTCTTAACCTTTATCCCTAAGATAATATCTACTTCATTCAGATTTTTCATTTTGAATACTGAAGCTAGATACTTCTTGCTTTCGGTTATTCCAAACATGTTCATACCAAAAATCAACATATCCTCGATATAAAGACAAATGATAACTCCATATTCCTTTGTGAATTTGGAGTAAATACACTTGTCTGCCTCATTATGTACGAATCCATTTGATAGTATGACACTATCAAACTTTTTATGCCGTTACTTTGGCGCTTGTTTCACGCAATAGATAGACTTAACCAACTTTACTTTCATTACTTCGGGTTGTCTCATATAGATTTCTTCATCTAGATTTCCATTTAAGAATGTTGTTTTAACGTCCATTTGATGTACATATAAATCATATATGGAAGCTAAGGATAAAATAACTCTTATGGACGTTATTCTTGCTACTGGTGCATAGGTATCAAATAATTGACACCTTCCTTTTGAGTGAAGCCTTATGCCACTGATCTTGCTTTGAAGGTTTGAAACTTTGAATAGAACCGTTTGTGTTATATTTCCTTCTAAAGACCCATTTACAACTAATGAGTTTTGATCCAGGAGGAAGATCAACTAAAACTCAAGTATTGTTGGACATTATTGAGTTCATCTCATCATTAAATCCATAAAGCAGCATCTCTAGAAGACATTATTTTTTGGAAAATTTTGGGTCATCTTCAACAGTTAATAAGATAGGAATTTGATCACAGACTTCCTTTCTACGTACTTCCTTCAGCAAGAAATACTATATCTTGTGAAGAGATGAAATCAGAACCAAAATCATTTTCTTTTCTAACTCTTTTACTCCTTCTTGGTTCTATTTATACATCGTCACTTTCTCTTTGATAAGTCCAGAATGTGACGACTTATCAACACCTCTTTTACTCGATTCAGGAAACTCATCAATAGAATCATTAATAAATCTATTTTCAATAAATTCAACATGAATAGATTCTATAATTACTTTAGTTTCTAAATCTAACAGTCTATATGCCTTAGAATTTTGTGCATATCCAACAAATACATTTTTCAATCTGCTAGGACCAAGCTTAGTTCTATTATGATCAAGAACTCTATAATAAGATATGCACTCCCGTACTTTAAATAATTCAGATTGGTTTCCTACCATTCCAAAGCTCATAAGGTGAAACATGCATACTTTTAAATTACACTCTATTTAAAATATAACAAGCAATTAATAAAGCTTCACCCCATAAATTATGTGGAAGATGTGCATTTAACAACATAGCATTAACCATATCTACTAAAGTCCTATTTTTCCTTTCAGTCAATCCATTTTGTTGTGGAGTATAAGGAGTACTCATTTGATGAATTAAACCATGTTCTTCACAAAGCTAGTTAAACTCAGTAGAGAAATATTATCCACCTCTAACACTCCGAATTGCTTTGATTTTCCTTCCTTTTTGATTCTCCGCAACTGATTTATATTCCTTAAACTTTTGAAAGGCCTCATCTTTTGTTCTAAGCAAATAAACATATGTAAATCTATAGAAATCATCAATAAATGTTATAAAATATCATTTTCTTCCTCTAGTTAATTCTTCATTTAATTCACATATGTCAGAATGTATCAAGTCTAATAATTATGTAAAACGTTCAACTTTATGAAATAGTTTCTTAGTCATTTTGCTTGTGCACATATTTCACATTTTCCTTTTATGTTCACCATTACATGTAATAACCGTGTTTGGACATATAGTTTAACGAAATAAAATTTAAATGTCCTAATCGAGCATGCCGTAAAGTAGAATCAGACTCAACAATATAAGCAGAAACATAATTTATCTCATTAATACTTAGTTTAAACATGCCATCATAGCTATATCCTTTTCCAGCAAACACACCATTCTTAGACATTGTTACATGATTAGATTCAATAACAATCTTAAAGCCTTTCTTAGACAACAAACTAGCAGACATCAAGTTCTTCTTCATTTCAGGAACATGGTACGCATTGAGTAGTGTCAACTTCTGCCCGGACGTGAAATAGATATCAACATTTCCTTTTCCAACAACATCATGAGTGACATGGTTACCCATTAAATCCTTTTCGGAGTCTTTTATTTCTGCATAAGTCTTGAACAAATTCTTGTCATAGCAGACATGAATAGTTGCACCTGAATCTAGCCACCAATCGTGAGTCTTAGTGTTTGTAGCAACCAATTTAATTCGGTGACCATACCAATTTGCAATGCAGAGACCATAGCAACCAAATCCTAAACTGAATTTTCCAGTGCATTTACTTTCTCAGAATTTGTAGATTTACCAGAGTTAGGATCTATTCCTTCCTTTTTAAGCATACAATCTCTCATCTTATGGCCTTTCTTCTCACAGTAATAACAATCAGATTCTTTCTCTTTTTATTAAGAGACTTTTTGGAAACCTTTAGATTTTTGTTTCCACTTCCTGAATTGTTCTGACTAAGAAGATTAACAGTAGAACTAGAAGGTTAAACAATAGCATCACGATCACGAGTCTCACTTTCAATTTGAATGTGAGTTCAAAATTGTTCCACGGTTAATTTGTCAGAGAAATGCAAAATTTTCTTTCTATAGTCATTCCAGGAAGAAGGCAATTTCGAGAGAATAGCACCTATTTGTAGTGCATCAGAAATTTTAACTTCAAGATCACTTAGTTTTGAGACTAAGATTTGCAGCTCATGAATCTGATCCATAATAGGCTTAGTGTCACCTATTTTAAATTCAAAATACTGTAAAGCCAGAAATTTAACGATACCTCACTTTTTGTTTTTATATGCAGTTTGCAACGCTGTCCAGATTTCTGTTGGAGTCTTCATATTTGAGTAAAGATCATAAAGTCGATCCGCCAAAGTGTACATAATATGCCTCCAACAGAGCAATTCGTCTTCTTGACGTTTCATCCTTTCTGCTTTGATAGCCTCTAAATCCACAGGAGTTGGTTCTGGCAGTTGAGGCAGCGTTGGATCAAGAACATAGAATATTTTTAGTGATGTTAGTAAGAAGATCATCTTGTCTTTCCAGCGGGTAAAGTTTGTTCCATCAAAATGATCAAGTTTGATGAACTCTTTTAGATTTTCAGCAGTAGATATTAATTTCTCCATTAGAGGATATCTCTTAAAAATTGTTAAAAGTAAAAATAGAAAAACAATAGAAAAAATTGGTGGTTTCGAGGCGTGAAAGATATCACTATCTTTCAAGAGATATTTCATGTATATTCTTGGGGATTAAAGAATAATTCTCTTAAAGGATACAACAATCCAAAAGAAATAATACTTGCAAATTAGATAGCCATTTCGTAGGAGGAAATCTTATGTATAGAGCAGATTAAGACCTTTTCCCAAAAGGTGCTTCTTTTCATACAAACAGTCATGTCCAATTTTATTCAAACTCAAATTAAAATTTTGATTTGAGTGTGTCCATGACATGACCCGGATTTCTAACTAGGCCGTGCGGGCACCCCACATCCTCCCCGAGACCCGTTGGGCGAACCCTTACCACTGAATTAGGAAAATGAATATAAATTCAACTCCTAAATAATAATAAGACTTAGAAAAAAACACATCCATACTGATACCTCTAAGCTGTAGAAAGGAAATTACAGCTGACTACCCAACATATTAGGTTTAAGGCTATCCAATCTAGACATCTAAGAGTACAAAAGAATACATACGCCTCCTGAAGTGAGCAAAATACAACTAAAATAATAAACATAAAGCTAGTGGCCATCCTAAATAAAAGCTGGCTCACCCTGACAGCTGAATTCATCTTCACTCCTTAACAACGTAGCGAACTCAATGCTGGAGCAAACCTGCCGAAACGAAATAAATAGACAAGAAACAACAAACAAGGGTGAGTCAAAAGGACTCAATAAGCGGGGCAGACTAGCCACCTCGAAGAATAGGATAGCTAGCCAGGGAGAAGAAAAGCAGATAAACTAAATCTATCTTATTTAAACTATAAAAAGGCAGAGCCAGATAATAACTGGAAACAGATATAGAATCATAAACTCATTCATAAACAACCAGGGACATAAGATAGACAGAACATATAGGTTTTTAGGTATGCCGAATATATACACAATCAGAAATACATACTGTTGCGGCATACAACCCTATCCATATATTTATACTGTTGCGGCGTGCAACCCGATCCATATATTTATACTGTTGCAGCGTGCAACCTGTTCCATATATTTATACTGTTGTGGCGTGCAACTCTATCCATATATTTATACTATTGCGGCGTGCAACCCGATCCATATATTTATAATGTTGCGGCGTGCAACCCGATCCATATATTTATACTGTTGCAGCGTACAACCCGATCCATGTATTTATACTATTGCGGTGTGCAGTCCGATCTATATATCTATACTGTTGCAGCGTGCAACCCCAGATACGAGGCAGAAATATATAGGCAAACTGAAATATGTCCGCAACATGGTATACATACCGCAAACATAAAAGACAGTACGATATACACAATAGTCAGCATGCGGTGCAATGAAATTGGATGAATGCGGTGTGATGCAACGCAATCACATATGCCTGATAACTATCTCTGGTGCGAGACTCTCATCGTCTACCAGGAGATATATGCAATAATATTCCTTCACCGGCACGGGACTCTCATCGACCACCGGGAAGTATATGCAATGATGACCCTTCACTGGCTCGGGACTCTCATCGATTACCGGGAAGTATATGCAATAATGACCCTTCACCGGCTCGGGACTCTCATCGATTATCAGGAAGTATATGCAGTAATGACCCTTCTCCGGTGCGGAACTCTCATCGACTACCGGGAAGTATATGCAGTAATGACCCTTCACCGGCGCGGGACTCTCATCGACTACCGAGAGGTGTATGCAATAATGATCCTTCACCGGTGCGGGACTCTCATCAACTACCGGGAAGTATAGACAAGTTCAAAACTAGAGTACAATACTCATATGCTCAATGCAATACCAACAACATGGTATAACATATAATATACAATGTGAATCAAAAGCTAATGCGTAATAAGTAAGCGTATCGACAACTATACACGTAAGGAACACGTGGTAGAATATCCACAAGGCTAAGGGCCTCCAAAGAAATGGATACAATCACTTACCTTGTTCCAAAGTTTTCACTGATACTCAACAACCGCTTTGTCCTTTTGATTCATTGCCAAACGATCCCACTCTATTCAATAAGCAGAAAAATAAATCAAATAAGGCTAAAGGCTTCATTCTTTACGTCTTAGGGAAATCCGGTCAGGAACCTGATATCCTATTCACATACGCGATACACAGACCATGCCTATTTACATGGTTCAAAGTCACATAACCAAACCCTAAATAAATTATATTTATGGGTTGCTCATAATTCCCTGAGTAAGAATATATAATCAATTTCATTATCGGGATCCAATTAGCCCTTTAAACTATCAATTTAACTCATTAGAACGATGTCTAATATCCCAATTTCTACCATTAAAATATATTCAAACATATGTAATAAAATGAAATAATGAATTGACATCATTACCTGGATGTTCTGGAATGAAAATTCTACTTTTTTCCTTCTCGTTTTCCTTTAATTTTTTACGTTTCTGTCTGTATTTTTTCATTCTCTGCTCTCTCCCGTTTCTATCTTCTTTCTGTTCTCATTTTTACTTTTTAAACTAAGGGGCCACCGCCTCCTTTTTTTTCTTTCTTTTCCTTTTTCCTTTTTTTTTTTTTTAATTTACTATCGTAACGAATATTAAAATGCAACCCTATGAAACTAAGAATAATCTCAAATTTCTCAAGCGAGTTATATCAAATTTATGTGACATACTCACTAAGGCAAATCTTAAATCGGATTCCCGAAACTCAAGATGCGAATTAAACGGAAAAAGATCATATTATTAATTTTCGAAATTTTAGCGGAAACTATCTGAACGACCTCGAAATTCACTTCTCAAATGTCACACAAGTCATAAATAATCATACAAACCTAACGATACTTTCAGATTTTGAATCGGAGCTCATTCGCCAAAATCGAGCTTGAAAACCTCTTTTTATGATTTACCAACAATGAAAACTGAAACTTTCTTCCGATACATACCAAATGAAGTCTGATTTAGTTCAAATTTTACAGACAGGTCCTAATGGACCTTACGAAGATTCTAAAATTATCGGCACGTCAATCGAAATCCTAACTTCCAAAACGACTACCTAAGGTCGTTTCAGTCCACTTGGCCCACATGGACTTATAAGGCTACCAAAAGGTGCCTTTACTACCGATGTGGGACAAAGTCTCACTTTCCTATACTATGTAACAAACTATTCCTTCATTCCCCTACTAGTTTGTTACATTTCTCATAATACCATGCATACCGAAAAGTATCATCAACCACCTCTACTATCACAACCATTACTACCACCAACAACCACTGACAGTCACTACAACACAAGCAACCTCTGCCATTACAACTATCATCATCTCTGTCAACACTTCCACCTCCACAACCACAACTCATTAACCACCACCTTCTACCAACGGCAAATGCCAACCACCATCACTATTATCGCCATTAACATCAATCATCACCGCCACCGCCACCGCCACCAACCACAAATACCAACCATCTCCACTAACAGTACTGCAACCAACTACCACCACCGACATTGCTAGTCATTACCACTAACCACCTTCACCATTAAAACCACCACTGTCACACAACCACCACCAATTATCACTACCAACAATCATCACCCCAAACACCACCGCCAAGTACCACCATTAACCACCATTTTACAGTCTAATAATTCATAGAATAAAAAGTTGAACTATTTTATAATATGTATAAACTTTAATAAAGATAAATTATAAATATTCAGATGTTAGAAAAACAAACAGTCTTAATTACTCAATGTTCAGATCTTAATACAACATTTTAATATACAAATATGTGTTCAGATTCAGACATCTTAATCTTAATAAAAATAAATGGTCCCTTAGTGGCCTTAATGAAGCTGATAACAAACTTTTTATGCAAATGGAAACACTTAAGTTTTTATCTTCCTATTTTGATCTTCCATTGACAAATGTAAATAGCGAAAACTTTCACTATCTTTATCTTATATTTTATAATAAAAATAGCTTTAGGAACTAAATCTTTATACTCTTTATATTCTTCCTTATCTGATTTGGTAAAGCTAAAATAATTTCTAAAATAATATATTATGATATGTTATATATATTTTTTATGTTCTGCAAACTTAAGTATTCTTATTTTACATTTCTTTTGTTATTTTATGTTTTCCTAACTCTTTTTCTTGAGCAAGTTGCTTTCCTTCTTATTTTATTATCTGACTCGCTCTATTATTACATCCTCATTTTCTAAAAGAGAGCAAAGAAATAAAAAGAAGCGAATAAAAGAAATTCAAAAAATGGAAATAAGATAGAATCAATGAAAGAGAAATTTTATATTATCAAAAATAAAAAAGACAAATTTTATCTCAGCCCGAAACCACTCAACCGTCGAAGTACAAAAATTAGGCAGCGCCACACTTTACAATACAAAGCTAGTGCTAGTTCTAGTACCTAAATAGTGAGGGCTTGCTTTCCTTTCCTCTCCCTTATTTGTATGATAACACTGGACATATTATTTGTTACTACTCCCTCCGTCCCAATTTATATGGCGGTGTTTGACTTGGCACGGAGTTTAAGAAATAGAAGTTGATTTTGTAAATGTTCAAATTTACCCTTGAAAAAGTAAGAGAGAAGATTGTAGTAATCAAAAAGTTGTTTGTGGCTTTTAAAAGAAGTAGGGCCCAATAAGGATAAAATAGAGATAGTACATTAAATAATTGACAAATAAGAAAATGTGACATTCTTTTTTGGACAGACCAAAAAGGAAAGTGTGCCATATAAATTGGGACAGAGGGAGTACAATACAAGCCCGCCTTTTCGTAAGAAAATATCTCTAGGGGAAAACCTGACTTCAAAGCCTGGGCTGTAGTTGACTGACTACAGTTGTGAAACTATTGCAACATGGCTAGTGCTAGTTCCTAAATAGTGAGGGGAGACAGGCTTCTCCGTTAAATTCGTTGTATCAAACCCATTAACATGAAATCACTAAGCTGATAAGACACAAAATACTAATCCAATAAAGGGAATAAGAGCACATGAAGTCCAATCAAATATATCATACTCCAACGTAAAAATTTAGTGTAGGGTCTGTTTGGCGCGCGTTAATTGATTTGTAGCCGTTAAAAATAAATTCACTGAGAAATAGCCACCTCCGGACAAATTCCAGTATAAATACTGGGACTTTGAACAAAACTTGTTCAAGGCCCCAGTATTTATACTGGGGAAGCTTCAGTAAACTAACCCCAGTATAAATACTGGGGCTTTGAACAAGTTTTGTTCAAGGCCCCAGCATTTTGTTATGGGACTATGTATAAAGCTTCAGCCCCATAACAAAATGCTGGGGCTGTGAACAAAACTTGTTCAAAGCCCCAGCATTATTATGGGACTGAAGCTTTATATATAAAGTCTCATAACCCATAACAAAATGCTGGGGCTGTGAACAAAACTTGTTCAAAGCCCCATCATTTTGTTATGGGACTCAGCTTTATAATATATAAAGTCCCATAACAAAATACTTGGGCTTTGAACAAGTTTTGTTCAAAGCCCCAGTTTTTTGTTATGGGACTAGTCTGAGGTGTTTTTCCAACGCTAATGGAGCTTAAGTGTGCGCGCGAATTTTTGGCTATTCTTCAATGAATTTTGAAACGGTGGATAGTCCCCATTGAACGCGTCCAAAAATGGCTAGTGATCAAAATTTCCCTACTCCAACCAAACCTAGTCCACATTTTCAGTTATCTTTCTCCAATAAGTTGAGACGGTTAACTAGAATTTAGTCACACTTGCATAATAAGGAAAGTGTCCCAATATGTCCATTAGCTATTCGATCTGTCTTACATTTTTTCTTGGTTTAACTTTCACTATTTTTCGTCTCAAATATGATCCCTTCCAGAAACAATGAATAAATTCCCTACGACTACTAACCAACAACTAAGTTGATCATTCACTATTAAATTAAGGAATTTTTACACAAAAGTACATTTTTTAGAAGTTATTTAAAAATATAGAGATATTTTAGCAAAATTACCCAATATAGAGAAAATAAAAACTTAATTACAAAAATAAAAAAATATAGAAAAACCCTACTTCTTCCTCCCATTTCCTTCAATTTCACTTCTCTTCCTCCTCTCCCCCTAGACCTTACCATTTTTTTTTCTTATCAATTCATGAAACTGTACAACTCGTTTTTAAATTTTCCCAGGAACTTAATTTTCCGTTCCACAAGTCCTTGATATTAGGAATTATTGTTAATAAGGCACCACTATATCGATCAATATATAAGGTGTTTACCTATTTGTTGAATGAGTTCTTTACCCTCATTTCGTGTACAAAGATCTGAGTTTTATTCCCGATGTTTGCCACATTATCTGATCAAGTTATTGCAAATACTCATTATCATCGTAAGCTTGAAACGGTCCGCGTACTAATTCCGTCCACATGACTTTGTTTAATGCCATATTTAACTAACTCGTGACTGAATGCAAACTGCAAAATTTGTCTCAGACAGTGTGGAGAATCAAATAAAGCGGGTATTTTAGTCATCCCTCAGTTAATTTTTTTTTTTTACTTTAATGTATTTACACTATCCCTATATTTAGTATTTTATTTTATTTTATTTATTTTTTATCACTCTTTTTATTTTACTTCTGGTGTCTTTTTCATATTTTTATTTTATTGTATTCTGTATCTCAACTATTTTTGCACTGTATCTAACTGTTTCTGCATTTTTGCTCTATTATTGCACTATACCTAACTGTTTCTAGACTATTTCTCCACTTGTTGTGGCGTTTCTGCACTATTTATGCGTTGTTTCTGCACTATTTGTGTTGTTTCTGTACTGTATCTGTATTATTTTTGCAATGTTTCAGCACCGTTTCAGACTGTATGTGCATTGTTTCTAACTGTTCCTGCGTTGTTTCTGCGTTTCTGCATTGTATCTTCAATGTTTTTGCACTATTTCAGTACCGCTAATTTTCAGACTGTAACTACACTACTTCTAATTATTTTTGCACTATTTTTGCAGACTTGTGCGGCGGTGGAGTCAGCCCGACGGTGGTAGTGGGGGGAAATTAGCGACATGGGGCGGTACGGGGGAGAGATGTGAGGTGGAGGCTAGGTTTTTTTCTTTTCTGGTTGTTTGTGACAACTTGTATTTAAAAAATAATGCTATATTTTATAATATCAATAATGCTATTATTTTTTGTAATTAAATCTTCAAAATTGTATATAAATGTAAATCTCTCTTAAATTAAAAAGGATTGGTGGGCCTAAAATTCCGTTGCATGGCTTAACTCGAGAAATTTTGATCACTAGCCATTTTTGGACGCGCTCATTGGGGACTATCCACTGTTTCCAAATTCATTGAAGAATAGCCAAAAATTTACGCGCAAACTTAAGCTCCATTAGCGTTGGAAAAACACCCCAGACTAGTCCCATAATAAAATACTGGGGCTTTGAACAAAACTTGTTCAAAGCCCAAGTATTTTGTTATGGGACTTTATATATAAAACTTCAGTCCCATAACAAAATGCTGGGGCTTTGAACAAGTTTTGTTCACAGCCCCAGTATTTTGTTATGGGTTATGGGATTTTATATATAAAACTTCAGTCCCATAACAAAATGTTGGGGCTTTGAACAAGTTTTCTTCACAGCCCCAGCATTTTGTTATGGGACTGAAGCTTTATATAAAGTCCCATAACAAAATGCTGGGGCCTTGAACAAGTTTTGTTCAAAGCCCCAGTATTTTATACTGGGGTTAGTTTACTGAAGCTTCCCAGTATAAATATTGGGCATTTGAACAAGTTTTGTTCAAGGCCCAGTATTTATACTGGGATTTGTCCGGAGGTGGCTATTTCTCAGCGAATTTATTTTTGGCGGCTACAAATCAATTAACGCGCGCCAAACAGGCCCCTGCACGAAATTTTACGCTTAACTCATATGTTTCTTTAGGGATTTTTACATAAATATACAAATTTGCACTCTATGTTACAAAAAATAGCAACATTATATAAATTATAAAATATAGCAATATTTTTACTAGCACATTTCACAACACAAATCAAAAAATAGAAAAATCAAAAGCAAAGCCACCGAAACCCACCTTCCACTTCTGAATCAACTTTACCAAATCATTTTTGGAATTTTCTTAGAATTGCATATTTGCATTTTCCATTCAAGCTCTGAACTCAATCCACCAACCCACCCCCTTTTGTCATTATACAGTTAACTAGTAATAATAGGATGTGGAAGTGCATGAGCTTAAAAATTGTAAACAATACACGTTTCTCAAACTAACATACGACATCGTATCTGTATTAATAGTCTTGGAACTCAAAAAAGCTTCATATTATTTCAAGCCATTCACTTTCAATCTTCAAAAGTGTAAATTTTTGTTAGTTCGACGAAGATTCCGGCAGGTTAGAGGTGTCTCCGGCGACGGTAACGGTAGTGACAGCGGAGGAGGGATGAGGAGTGGTGGTGGTGTTTTCTCGAGGAAAGTGGAGACGGGGAGAGATGTTCTTGCTTTTGGTGAAGAAATGCTTTTGCTTCTCCATTGTTGGAGAGATGTTTTTGCTTCTGCTGAGTGTCCTGATTAGTGATTACTGATGCAGCTCTTAAAATGACGGATTTGATCACGCCAACGATGTAAAAGGTAATAAGCAACGGAGAAAAACAGTGTGAAGAAAATGTCATTAGTTAAGTATAAAGGGAAAGGAAGTGCATCCGAAACTTTAACTACCTGGAATGGTGAAACAACTTGAAATAATGCTGAAACAAAATAAGATCTCTGTTTGTGTTTGAAACGGTATGATACAATCTGAAATGACATTGAAACAGTATGATACGGTCTGAGATGACATTGAAACAATCTGAAATAGTTGTTGAAACAGTCTGATACGATCTAAAATGGGAGTTGATACAATTTAAAATAGTATGATACAGTCTGAAACGGAGTTGATACAGTCTGAAACGGGGCTTCATATAGTTACGGGAGTTGATACGGTGCTACAGAAACAGTTGAAACGGTGCAGAAACAGTTAGATACGGTGCAGAAACAGTTGAAACGGTGCAGAAACAGTTAGATACGGTGCTGCAGAAACAGTTGAAACGGTGCAGAAACAGTTGAGATACGCTGCTGTAGAAACCGTTGAAACGGTGCAGAAACAGTTAGATACAGTGCAGAAACAGTTGATACGGTGCAGAAACAGTTGATAAGGTGCAGAAACAGGTAGATACGGTGCAGAAATAGTTGATACGGTGCGGAAATAGTGAGATTCAACAAGATACATTGAGGATGGATGAGGAAAAGTGAAATTGGAGAAAATGAGAGGAGTAAAAGTGAAATTGGGGGCAAATGGTGGGAGGAAAAGTGAAATAGGGAAAATGGGAGGAGCAAAAGTGATAGTGGAGAAATAGAAGGAAGAATGTAAGGGTTTGGTATGTTATGAGAAAATATTGCTATGTTTGTAATTAGGGGTGGCTATCGGTCCGGTCCGGTCCGGAACCGGTACCGGAGTCCGGTTCCGGTCCGGAACCGGGCCAAAAAAAATTAAAACCGGTGGAATTCCGGTCTACCGGTCCGGTGTATGCCGGTTTCAAATATTGGAGCCGGATCGGAACCGGGTCCGGCGACCGTTAGGCCGGTCGGTACCGGTCCGGTCCGGCCGGTTAACGGTTTTTTTGTTTTGTTTTTTTTTTTTTTTAGGCAAATAAAACTAAAATTTGAAAAACTTAACAATTTATTTAAACATCATTTGTGATAATTAGGTAAATTATATTTTTTAATGAAACAAATTAACAAAATAATTATGTAAATTATATTTTAAAATTTATTAATGTAAAGTTTATTGAATGAGAAATAAATAATTGAACGACGTCTTCTAGTTTGTTACTTTATCAGTGTAAAGTTTATGAAACAAAACAAACGTTTATTGAGTGAGAAATAGATAATTGAAATGACAAAACAAACTAAAAATCGAAAAATTACAAAGATGCTAAATAAACTAGAAATTCGAAAATACATAATTGAAATAGATATTCCCTTAGCCATCTCTTCAAATTTTCAATCACGCGGAATAAAGCCATTTATTATATCCCATTCGGTTCTGTGTTTTTTTTTTAAGTGTTGCCTAAACTTTCCCGTCCCTCCATTGTTGGGTCCAGTGTAAACTTGCCACTCTTTGTTACAGATGTTACATTTAGCTTTCTGAGATTCAGTATCTTTCGTAATAAGTTCCCACACTATAGAACGACGTCTTCGTTCAGGAGCAGCGGGAGCTTGATTTTCAGCCATTATAATTGTTTGGATTTTGGAAGAAATTTAGAAAATAGCCTTTGAGAGTAATTTGAGAGATAAATTGATAGAAAATAGTAAATTGTGTGATATAATGATGAAATAATAGTGTATATATAGATAAAAATAAGTTGGGGGGGTTATGGGGGGCGTTTAGGGGGGGTGATAGGCAAATATAGCCGTTTTTGGCCGTTGGCCAACGGCTATATTTGAAAGAGAGCCGTTGGGCCAAAATGCCGGTCCGGTCCGGTTCGGTCCGGTCCGGTCCGGCAGTTCGGCCCAAATAAGTTTTTTTTTTTTTTTTTTTTTTTTTTGTTTTTCCATTGAGTTTTATCTAAAGTGATGGAAACTTTGAAAAATATTACAACAAAATATCAACAAAATATTATTTAGTTTTTACTTGTATATATTAAAGTTTAAACTTAGAATAAAAAAACTTGTAGTATTTTTTATAATTTGAACTTGTAGTTTTGAATTAATTTGTTATGTTCAATATTCAAAGTTTAAAACTTTGAATTAATTTTAGTAAATTCAAATTTTTGAATTAATTCTTTAAGTTCAAAATTCAATATTTGAACTAATTTACAAACTAGTAATTAATTGTAGTATTTTTTGCGCAAACTATAAATTAAAAATAAATAGTATGAAGACAATAGTTGTGATTGAATTCCAAGACTTGGAGCAATTTTATTGAATTGTTTAAGATATAAGAAGTGCAAATTACATCTAAACAAAAACTTGTAAATTCAAAATTCTTATTTAGAATATTACATTCTTTTAAACATATTAGCTAGTTTCTTGAGGACACTTGTAGGCTTTTCTTTTGGAACAGGCCGTTGTTGATCTTGTTCATCATCTCCTTCTGGTTCTTCGTCTTCTTCTTCTTCTTCATTGCCGGTTTGACTCCCTTCACTTGTTCCGTCGCTCAAAATTTGATCGATATATGCTCTGCCCCTTTCCTTAGTAAGTTCTGGTAGACCAAAGTTTCTTCGCTCTGCTCTTATCCAATCCCTGAATAAAACTCCTGTCTCCATTGCCTCCTCTCTCAACGAATATCTGTGATCTCCAATTTGAAATCTTCCTTGGCTGAAAGCGCTTTCCGATGCAACTGATGAAGCTTGAATTGTTAATATATCCCGGGCCATTTTTGCAAGAATTGGAAATTGCGATTCTTGATTCTTCCAATAATCCAACAAATTCGCAGTTCCAAAGTTGTTAAGTTTCTTTGGATATTGAATTAAATACACTTGGAACTCGCTGTATTCCTCTCCGTACTCGTCCTGTTCTGAAAGCAACTTTTCGTCAAGTCCCCCAAAAGTGCGCATTCCTGCTCCTGCCTGTGAAGAACTTTGCCCGGTGGATAGTATTGGTTCCGTTGGCTCTGCAGTGTCTGCCCAAGCTCTATACTTTGCAAAAACAGCCACGGTATCTGCATAAACTTTAGCAACAGCCTCGTCTACACTTGGATACCCATTAGTAGCAATTTCATCTGGAGTAATTTCTAAATTTGCATATACTTCTCTAACAAGTCGTTCAGTTAACTTAATTTTAAAAGCAGGATGCAACACAGAAGCAATGTAAAAAAGAGGAGGAATTGGAAAAAAATATTTTCTAAACTTTTCAATCATTAACCGTACAGCCGGTAAGTAAACTGCATATTGTTTATACATTTTCAATAATTCCGATATTCCAGCTATATAATATAACATGGTAGGAGTAGTTGGATAATATTGACCTGAAAATTCTAAAGTAGCTTGATAAAATTTATGTAAAAACTGAAGAAGATGTTGAACAACTTGCCAATCCTCATCTTTAAGGTGATAGATTTCCATAAAATGTTTATTATACATTTGAGAAATAGGCAGTCTATATTCATAAGCAACATTCAATGCCTCATATAAAGTGTTCCACCTAGTACAAACTTCCTTTGGGACTCTCCTAACTGGCATTCCTAATTCTACACATTTTCTTTCCCATTCTCGTCTTCTTTCTTGGTTTTTATTTCTAAAAATATAAGTAATAGCTATCTGCACCTTTTTGATAATGTCGTTAAACAAGACAAGACCATCTCTGACTACTAAGTTGTAAATATGACATGCACACCTAACATGAAAAAATTCAGGAAAAGGAGGGTTCAAAATAGGTATCAAGTTCATAAGTGCGTCTGTGTTGTTTGTAGCATTATCTACCGTAATACTAAAAACTTTGTTAGACAAACAGTACGTACGACAAATTGAAGAAACTTTGTTACAAATATAATTTCCCGTGTGTGGTTCATCAACAATTTTATAAGCAATAATACGTTTTTGAAAAACCCAATCAGGATCTATCCAATGACAAGTCACAGTAATATAATCACATCCATTAGTAGAACGACCCATATCCGTAGTAAGACATACTCTAGTGTCAAAGTTATCAAACATATATCGCAAATAATCCTGATATTCGTTCTTAAATTTAATAATATCATTTTTAACAGTAGTTCTTGGAAAACCTCTAAAAGAGGGATTATATACAGCCTGAACATAACGAACAAAACCAGTAGAAGAAGAAAAACTATAAGGTAAACCCTCGAGGGCAACTAGTTTAGCAATTTCTTCCCTATCCTTTTGTTTATCATAAGTAAGAAGCCCTCCTGTTAAATGGTTAATTCTTGCTTGGATACCCGAAGAAGAATCATGCGCTACTCCCCCATGTTCGGTCCCTAAATATATACCACCCGCCCGCGTTGCCCATTCTTTAGGATGTTTATTTTGTAAGTGCTTCCTAAGTTTACCCGTCCCACCCTCATTACCCCCAGTTCTAAAAACCCACACCTTATCACAAAGCCCGCAGGAGGCCGTCTGCGCTTCAACATTCTTTGATGCAAAATCCCACACATCAGATCTATCCTTACGTTTAGCCGGTATTCTACTTCTAGTAGGAGGTTCAGGAGGCAAGTCTGACTGAACTTCGGGTGGACTAGCTTGAAATTCAGGTGTTTCTTCTAAATTACCCCCGCTTTGATTCCCATATCGTGTTTCTAACATTTCGTGATCAAGTATATTATCAGCGCTAATATTATGATAATGTTGAGAATCATCTATGTAGTGGGTATTCCGACTAGAACTACCAGCAATTTCTTTACCCCTATTTCCCCTACGACCACGTGCCCGCCCCCCACTACTAGTTCCAATTGAACCTCGTTGAGACATAATAATAGCAAATAAAATAAATATATATGACAAAAAAATAATAAAAGAGTAGAAGTAGGAACGACCAACCAAATATAACAGTATAATTGAGGTGAAGTTGAAACTTGAGCCTCCACTTCAATTAATTAGTTGAATACTTGATAATCGAAAAATTGTAAAAATAGCCAAATTGATATTTTCAACCACGTAGCGCCTCCAATTAACCCAATACTTGATATTTATAAACTTCACCAAGTAGCACAATATAACTTTGATAGAAACTCCAAATAGAACTTGATAAAGTAGCCAAATTATAAATTTTTAACAAATAGCCAAAGTAGAACAATAGCAATATTGTAGAAAATTTGAGAGAATTAGAGAGAATTGGAAGATTTGTGTGAAAAATATGATGAAATAATGGGGTATTTATAGAAAAAAAAATAGTTAGGGGTGGTTATGGGGTGGTTATGGGGTGTATTTGGCCATTTTTGGCCGTTGGACAACGGCTAGGAGGTCAAAATAGCCGTTGCCCAACGGCTAGAAACGGGCAGATTTTTCTTTTTTTTTTTTATTTTTTTGACCGGTCCGGTCCGGGCCGGTTCCGGTCCCAATTTTATCCGGTCCTACCGGTTTTTTTTCGACCCACCGGTTCGGTACCGGGATCGGGGGCCGTTAGTGGCCAACGGTCCGGTTTCAACCGGTCCGGACCGGTCCGAGCCGGTTTCCGGCCCGATTCCGGTCCGGTCCGGTCAAAACCGGACCGTTAGCCACCCTTATTTGTAATTATCTTGTGTTTTCCTCTATATAGGGTAATTTTTCTAAAATGTTGCTATGTTTGGTAATTAAGCTCTAAAACTTGTACTTTTATGTAAAAAAATTCTTTCTTTTAACCAAATAAATTGGAGATTATATTTTGCATGCATAAAACCTTATCCCTCAATATTTTAGTAAAAATTTCGCAATATTTTAACAGAAAGATGGTTTCGTAACTCCTAAAGTCTTCCGCTTTCTCACTTGCGACAGAAAAGTCTTAAAATTTTTTTTTTCCAGAATGAACTTACAAATGAAGGGCCATTTTTTTTTTCTTACATGGAATAATACCTCCCTTTTTAAAAAAATTACATAGCATAGCATAGCATCCTTCATCCTCCCTTGGAACTCTCCCTCAAAATAAAAAACCCTAGTTGCCACTCCCCTTTCCCCCGCCACTGACCTGCGGCTGACCACCCTACGCCGGCGGTGGCCGGTGACCGAACAACTGAAAAATCTCCGGTTCTCATTGGAATTGCTTATTTTATGTCACCGGAGCTTTATTATTGCTACTTTCTTTTAATCGTTTTTTTTTTGACAATTTATACACACAAATCTATTAAAAAATAATATATTATACATGTATATACATAGAAAAATACTTATGCAAGAAGAAAAATACAAATATATATATAAAAAAAAACTTAAACTTTATACAAACATCCATAATAATACACAACTCTTTATACAACTTTATTCATTGTTCAACACGCGTATACAAATTTATACAGCTTCATACACATTTACAGAAATATATAAGCTATATCTATTCATTGTATATACACATATACACGAATTTATACTATTTTATACACGTTTATAAAAGTGTGTAAACTTGTATAAAAATATGCTATAAATTTATATAAACTCGTAAAAAAAGAATTATATTCTGTTGGACAACATTTGCAGAAAAGCTTAACAAAAATACAAGATTTATATAATTTTTTACAAGAAAAATACTAGATATAAATATTTAAAAAGTATTAACAAAAACTAGTAGATCAAGAAAAAAAATATGATAAACAAACTCTCATCGGAGCTTTGACCGGAATTTACATCGGAAAATTGATATTTTTATTAAAAAGAAAACAAAAATCAAGAAGAAGAAGAAGAAAAAACGACGGCGGTGGTTGGAGGAGAGGGAATGAAGGTGAGTTAGTGGTGGAAGGCGTGGGGAGTTGGCGACAAAAGTGGAAGGAGGGAAGTAGAAGAGAGGAAAAATTGGGGCTAGGATTTTTTGTTTCATTAAATAGGGGGTGCTATGTGTGAAAAAAAAATTAAATAAAAAATATGGGTGCTAGGTCGGGTAAAGTAGGAAAATAGGGGCCCATTTTGATAATTTTCATGGGTTGGATGTTTCTCCATGTAAAAATCCCAAAAAAAAAAAAAAAAAAACTAGTTTCCTTAAAATTTGACCATTGGCCCATTATTGTTTGGGTTATCTACAAAACTATGACAGCAGGACAACTGATTTGACTTTTTGACCCCTAGTTTAGAAAAAATTGTCTCCCCTTGGTTTAATGATAAATTTCAGATGAAGATACCTCTATAAATTTTATAAAAGATGCATGTATCCTCATGCTCCCTTTCTCTGTATTTGACTTTTCTTGCTTTGACAACACTTGTCCTTAAACTCTTCCCCCATTCTCCCAAATAACTTAATGTGTTGCCTAGGCAGCACCTGCTGTTGACATTCTTTCTTTGGCAATATTTGTCCTTGACCTCTCCCACGTTCTCGCGAATAACTTGAAGTGCTACATACAAACGAAGCAGATTCCATTTTGCTAAAATTGTCTTAAACAAGGAAAAACTCTCCGAAATAATCAATTTGGGGACACTACATGATATTTTTTGATATCGTCTATCCAAACAACAAAGTATTTCACCACGTGTCCTAAAACAATAACTGGTGCTGCCTTTTTACTTAAGAAAATTTTAGCAAAATGATCTCTATTTCATCTAGAGGCAACACTTCAAGTTATGAATCGACAAGTATTGCCTCTTCGAAAAATATCAAAGGACAATTGTTGACTGCGAGATGTAGGAAGAGATTGAAGGGAAAAGTGCTGCCCATGTAACACTTTAAGTTTTCTGGGAGAATGTGGGAAGAGATTAAAGGGCAAGTGTTGCCTATGCAAGAGGGGGTCAAAGTCAAGTTCTGTCTAAGAGATAGCACTTACGAGAAAGGAAGGCCGGGATGCAGGCGTCAGTATAAGATTTTGTATCCGTTTGGAATTTATTCATTAAACTTAGCAGATATTATTTTTGCTAAACCACTATTAACGGAGTCAAAAAGGTAAACCACCACCTATGGTGTCATAGTTTTGCAATTCTCATTCCAAACAACGAAACACCCCAAGTTCAAAACTAAGCCCACGGACTAGTTCAAATGGACTATTGCCTATTCCAGTAGCCCATCAACTTTGAAATGCAATTCATATTCTTTTGTTTTCGCTTTTCTTGATTCTATTAGTACTTATATATAAGCGTGATAACTGTCCTGCCTCCGGTAACGGATCCGACTAGGAATTTGACCCGTAGCCATTTTTATGGAGTCTAATTAACGTATGGTCTGTTTAAGTTTGACCCATAGCTACTTATTTAGATTCTAATTAACGAATAGCCTATATTTGCCACATATTTGGTAATACCCACGTTAAAAATGCAGATACTCTTTAAAAGTAGCCAGTAGTGGTAGTAGCTGTTTTGCAACAAAAATATATATTATTTGCTTGAACCTGACCTAAAACCAAGAAAATGTCCGATGGACTAAAATTGGATGACAGTCAACAACATACCCAGTTATTCCACAAGTGGAGTCTGGGGAAGGTGAGAGGTACGCACACCTTACCTCCACCAAAGTGGAGGGACACAAAATGGACAATCGAGTACATAAAAAATGGTGACCACTCTTTTAGTGTACGTATCTAGACTTTAACTTTAAGATATAGCGTCTTGAAATTTTGAGCGGAACAAAATTTCATAGTGTAGCTAAAAATGTAAAACGAAGTCATTACAGCGGCTAATTATTCACGAAAAGAAAATGAAATTTTACATAAAATAGGCGTCATAGTCAATATGTATAAAATATACACTTATAATAATCACATAATATACATGAAATATGTATGAAAAATATAATAAGAAAATAATTATTATTTGTTTAAGTGGTCTAGACGTTATTCAGACAACATAAATATTTCAAAAAAAAATAATATATTTACTTAAGGTGATATTGGGCCCGTGCTGGCACGCCACGTGGCTGTTTTTAAGTTTTCTTTGAAGAAGTGTACACGTAGTTTTGGGCTGGGGTGTCATCGATCTTCCTTTCTAGTAGAGAGTAGAAACCGTGAGTCTTTCACCGAGCTTGTGTCATCCAATAAGGTTTGAAATCAATCAAACGTAGGCATGTGTAGTGACCTTATTACAAGAGGTATTGCAGTTGTATCCTTTCAAAGTCAAATTAATAAACAATTGTATGATTTATAATGGAAAATTTATGCGAGTTGACGCTCTAAACAACTTAATTACATAACATACCGATACTTTCCAAAATTTACGTAACATAACAATACTTTTAAATTAATTACAAAACATACCATAAGAGGCAAAATAGAAATTTCCTACATTATTTTTAGCGGTTTTTGTATTTTTCCTTTCCTTCTCCATTTCTCTCAACAAGTTTCAGTTTATTCTCTCCATCCCTCTTTAATTTCTTCATAGTTATCAGTTTAGGCTTTTCTCTCTGGCAAATTTTGCCTGAATTTCTCAAATACGTGGTTTCAATTTGATCGAAAATGTCTCAAAAATCAAATAGTTCACCGTCTGATCGTGAAAAGCGTATGAAATCGCGTCACGAAGCTTCGCCGGTTGTTCAGGGACTTCGACGAGGGTGGTCAGTTGGACTTAGTAGTCCTGAAGTTTGCCGGATGTTAAAGCTGGTAAAAAAGCTGGTAAACGGAAGGTGAGTGATGACGATAAAGGGAAACGTGTGGTGGATGATGATTTCGTCGACGAAATCGACGCTGAGGTTAAGTTGAAAAGGAGCAAATTTGACCGGTGTGGAGTTCTCGCACAAAATCAAGTGTGCTCAGAGCAAACGGTTTGTATTATTTTTTTTTTTTTTTTTTGTTTTCATGATGTATTTGTATTGTATATTTGTGTATGTTTCCCTATTACACATGTCTAAACTATGTGTTTTTTTGGTTAAATTTTTATATTTTTGTGTAAACTGTATATTTTTTGTCTAAGCTGTGTATTTTCATGTATATTTGTGTATGTTTCTCGGCTATTGATGTATAAACTTGTATTCGCTTGTATATTTTGTATGTTCCTGTTTAAAATAGATATAATATGTATATTTTTGTGTAAACTGTGTATTTTCCTGTATATTTCTGTATGTTTCTAGGCTATTGATGTATAAACCTGTATTCGCTTGTGTATTTTATGTCCCTGTATAAAATAGACATGATATGTATATTTTTGTGTAACCTTTGTATTTTCCTGTATATTTCTGTATGTTGTCGGCTATTGATGTATAAACCTGTATTCGTTTCTGTATTTTGTATGTTCTTGTTTAAAATGGACATGATATGTATTTTTTTTTTGTTTAAACTGTGTTCTTTTTTCTTTATGTGTCTTGGATATTAATGTATAGACTTTGTGTTTGCTTGTATATTTTTGTATGTCCCTTGTTTAAAGTGTGTCTTCACGTTTAAAATAGAGTTATTCATGTGCATAGCTATGTAGACTTATTCTGTATGTTCTTGCTTATTCCTTTGCCTTTTTGCTCTTTTTGTTGTATGAATTTGTATATTTTTGTATTCTCTTTTGTATATCCTTATTGTTAATTTTACTTTTTTATTTTGTCCATATATAGGGCTGCAAATTTTATGTTCCTATAGATATTGTTTCTGTTGTCGATCACTGGACTGCAACAACTCGTTATGACATTGTTAGCACATTAGAAGACACTTTGACACCTGTTCAATAACAGTTGTTTAGGCAGATCTGCTTTGGTTACTTCTTGGATCTACCACAAGTTTTTGGTCAATACCAATTAATTCACCACTTGATGTTAAGAGAAATTATATCAGACCGCCCCAATGAGTTTACTATTATGGTTAATGGTACGCGGTTGTGCTTTGGGCTAAGAGACTTTGCAGTTATAACAGGTTTGAATTGCTTTGGTGATGATATAGTTGTTGCTGATGCTACTCCTAATAGGCTTATGTCGAGCTATTTCCCCAATCAGGAAAAGGTCCGTAGGAGTGAGTTAATCAAATGTTTCACTGGTAAGCGTTGGATTGGTGATGAAGATGCCGTGAAGTTGGCTATTTTGTATTTTCTACATGTGTTTGTGTTGTCTACTGACAGTGGTCAGTATATACCCAAGGAACACTTTGATTTGGTTGAATCAGGGGCATATCTTACTTATCCATGGGGCAAATGTTCGTTTATGTTATTGCTTGAAACTATTCGCCAGAAGTTATATCCTCCTTTGAAATTTTATCGTATTGGTGGGTTGCCGCTTGCATTACAAGTGTGGTTTTATGAATGTTGTTCAGTGGTTGATCGAAAAGTTGCTACTCGTGTTGGTAACTTAACTCCTAGGATTCTCAATTGGAAAGTTATTGTCAATCAACCTAGGTTTAGCAATCTATCTAAAGGAATGTTTAGTGGCACAAGCGCTGAGGTAAAAAATTGTTACATTTACTTTATTTTTATTTTTTAATGTATATGTATGCCATTGTACCTATTTCATTTATCGATTATTGTGTGGTCTGTTTTTGTAGTTGGTGTTTACCAATATTGTTGCAACTCATGATGAGGTACAGAAATTCAACTTGCCCCCTTTGGATGATGCTGCTGTCACTGTAAATAAGGCCCTTCCCAGACAAAGTGTAGCCACTCGACTGCTTTCTTCTGCGTCTATACCCATCCCCTCTCAGAAAATGCAGCATCAGAAACCACCTGTTCATGCGTCCCAAACTGTGCATCTAAGTGATGTTGCCGCTCAGTTGCAGCAGTTGACTACTGACTTTTAAGATTACAAGATGCATGTATGTATTGCTTTTATGTTTAGCATCTTGTTGATTTTGTATGCTTGCAAGTTGACCTTTCTGTACTTTGTTTTGTATTTATTTTGTAGGTTGATTCTCAATTTACTAATCTTCATACTTTCCTCAATAAGTCATTTAGTGAGGTGTTTGCTCGCTTGAAGGTAATGACTTACTGTTTTTATAAATACTTTTGTTGTATTTTGTGTTTTGTTTTTCTAACTATTTCTTATTTCAACAGGGTGTTAGAAGCAGCCCTGTTGTTGATGAACATGATAATCGAGCTGGTGATTCTCATTATGGTAGTCCCTTTGAAGGCGGTCCTTCTATGCAACCTACTGATAGCGACGCCAACTTTTATGTATGTGTGGTTGCTTCTCTTCTATTATCTATGTTTACTTTTCCTAATGTATACAAATGTATTGTTTTGTATACAGGGTGTTTCTGATGGTCCATCTGTTGGCCATGATTCTGATTTTTTGGATCGAACCGTTGGAAAAGTTTGCAGTCCTGTGCAACATACTGCCACCCCACTTAGTAGTAGTGTATGTTTTTGTCTTTATTTTTGACATTTTTGGATTGAACTGCTGGAAAAATTGAACAATTTTTTTCTTCATACAGGCTGTTGCGCCTGGAGTTTATAGACAGCGTGAACATGCTGGTCGCAGAGAGGATGTGCCAGGTATAGTTTGTGGAGTACTCGATCAGAAGGATTCTATTTATCATCTATATGGTGGACCAAGTTTTTCGATTGGGGATTTTAGTGAAGGTTCTGAACATGTTGGTAATGTGGCCTGTGGAAGTGAAGCTCAAGCGGACAGTGTATGTACTATTTTTAGTTTTTCATAATATTTTTTTTTGTATTTTTGTGTATTCCTTTGTAGTTAAGTGTATTTTCTGTATATTAATGTATTTTCTATATATTTATATATTGTAGCAGGTTGTTACTGTGGGACCATTGGCTGTTCTGAAGCCAGATGGTAATATGGACTGTGGAAGTGAAGCTCGAGTGGACAGTGTATGTACTATTTTACTTTTTTTACTTTTTTTTTTGTATTTTGTGTATTTCCTTATAGTTAAGTGTATTTTTCTGTATATTTAATGTATTTTTCATATATTTTATATATTGTAGCAGGTTGTTACTGTGGGACCATTAGCTGTTCTGAAGCCAGATGGTGATCAATTCCCCAAATTTTCTATTGATCCCAATTTTCCCGATTTTCCCCTGTCTGCGTATGATGAGATCGATGCAGCTATCGCACGAGCTATGTCTATGTGTAAGGCAGTGGTGGTTGTACCAGCTAATAACCAACCTCCTGACAATGTTGATTGTAAAGAGATGGATTCTGAAAACTTATTAGACGATGCCCCAAGTGAAGATACATGTTCTGATGACAACAGTCAGCCCGACACAGCAGTTCTTGATGGGCAGGAATCCCAGCTTGTTTTGGTCTCGAGTGATGGAGATGATGCTGCCACACCTGAGCAGTTGATTGCACGCATGAGGCGTCCAGGGAGGTATGGCAGGTCTCCTTGGGTTCTCAATTCACCGGGACCAAAAATCTTTCAGACAAAACATACTTTTATTTATAATGTTGATGCTGACATTGACCAAGATCTGGAAAATGCATTTGTTGCATGGGTTGAGGATGGGATCGAGCCAAGCAATCGAAGGTATTTTTCCTTTTATTTTGTACTGTTGATGGTATTTTTCCTTTTGTATTCTTTTGTAATGATTTGTTTTGTTTAATTTTTGTGAATCATCAGGAAGTCGCTTTATCCAAGAGAAGCTAACCGAATTCAACATCCTTTTGCGTTAGGAGTTGTGAAAGTTGAAAGGAAGGAATGGTTTCGGACGTTGCTGCACAGTGGAGGCACTTTGAATGGCCAGGTATGTATGTGTTTGTATATACCTGTATGTATGTGTATCAACTGATTCTTATTTTTCTGTATTTTTTTTTGTATAAAATTGTATGAATCTGTATACATTTATCTCAATTGTATGTTTATATTCCTGATTGTTATGTGTAGCCTTTTCTGATTGTATGTTTATCTCAAATGTCCAACACATTGATGTTGTGTTTTACTACTTGAGGAAGAAAGGAAAATATGGTCCTGATGTTTCTCGTAAATTCACCACTACTGACTATTATTTCAAGAATATGGTTGAGGACGTTTTTAAGGCGTACAAAGCTAGTAAGAACAATCAGACTGTGGTGTCTAATGATGATCCTATAGCGCAGTATGTTATGGGATTTAGGCTGATTGGAAACACCCCATGGGTTAACGTTGATTATGTTTTAGTCCCATTGCATGTTAAAGAGAAATTTCACTGGGTGTTGGCTGTTGTGGCATTCAAAGAGAGGTGCATTTGGTTGTTTGATTCTATGCGTGGAAGATCTAGTGCTCCTGTGCGTGGTCTAGTTCAAAAATTGGCTGTTGTCTTGCCTCTTTACCTTTCAGTCACCAGCTTCTATGGTGCGAGGCCTGACATTGATTGGAATTTAAACCCAGCTTTCAAAGATAAATCTGTGACAGATCCGTTCTCCGTTGTTTCAGTTACAGATATTCCAAAACAAGCTGTTGGATCACTGTATGTATATTAGAAATACATTTTTGTTACTATATCTGTTATGTAGTTCTTTTTACTTAAATTTTGTTTTTGTTGTGTTTGCAGCGACTGTAGTGTGTATATTGCAGCATATGCTGAGTATTTTGCATGTGGATTCGATCAACCACCTGTCGACTTTGATGTTGATATTTACCGCAGCAGATTGGGCACACTACTATGGCACTATGCAAAAACAAAGCAGGACGAACGTTCCATCAGTGGGGATGAGGTTACAGGAATTCAGTTCAAGAAGAAGGCTGGTCCAAAGCGGGGAGAAGTTTATCATTAAGTAGTTTATGTTTAGGTTTAAGTAGTTTGGAATATACTGATGTTTAAGACATCATTGTTCTATTTTTGTTTCTAAGTTACATCAAGGAATATGCTTCTGGATGTTTGGTTTTATAATCTGTTAATATAATGACGTTCTTATTCCTTTTTTGTTCATAGTCTATACAATTTTTATATGTTAATGAAATGAATTTTAGCACTCATTTTCACTCATTCAGAACTTGGTTTTTGATAACGGTGAAGTGCATCACACTCCCTTGAGCGCTGTTTCAGTTTGTGTTGCACATAGACATGTATGAATTTTAACATACATGTCTATTGCACCTGGATGGTGAATGAAATGTATGTGTATGCAGCCTAACATACAGTTTTATACATACTCGAATAAAAGTGTATGCCCACACAACCTGACATAAATTTCACAGAATGGGTAGATAAATTGTTTCCTATAGCAAATCTGTCCCCACTGCATGCCAATAAAATTGTATGTGCTATGCAAGCGAATTAACTGTATGTCTATGCAGCCTAACATACATTCTACCCATACTGGACATACACCATTTTATAGTTTTATACATATTGGCAACAAAACTGTATGCCCACACATACACCCTGGAAAAATCCATCATGTATCCCTGAGTGATCGCTTGTCTTATTTACCATTTTCTTAGCGGGTGGTTTATTTTTGGTCCTTTTGGGTCGCCTGAACTGGGCTGATGGTGCTTTGCAAGATATCCATATAAGCTTATCGCACTTTCGGGTGGGGGCTCCGGGCTGTAGAGGGTTCTGGGGTAAAATATACTTAGTTATCTGATGACATTAGGCCTAGGGCTTCGTCGTACCCTGCTTACTTATCTTTCACTTTCACTCAGTAGCTCTTTGCTTGCCTGTACAAAAAGCATGCCCGAGGGGGCTACTACGCTCACCGCGCACTTGCATTACCACCTGAGCTTTGCTAGTGTAACATACATTCTACCCATATTAGACATACACTATTATACAGATTTATACATACCGGCAACAAAACTGTATGCCCGCACTACATGCCATACATTTCACACATACAGAATTATACAAAATACTACAGATCGATACAAAACAAAACAGATTTATTCAAAAGAATATTTGAACAGTCTTTTCGAACTAAGCTGAGAAACAGATATTTTTGTAGTTCCATGCATTTCAATCTATGAAATTTTTATACACTTGCAATAATGATTGTCATTGTAATAAATGGTTTTTGTAAGTGAGAATAAACAATATCCACATCTTGTTTTCAGCTTCTCTTTGGCAGATTTGTGCATGTTGCTCTATTGTGCCCTTCATTCCCACACAGTCCACATGTCATCTTTGTTCTTTTTGGATGCAGTTCCCAAGCTGGTTTGTGTCCGGTCTTTTTTGGTCTGCCCGGAGTCCTTTTCCATATTGGGGGGGGGGTGCACAACTTCATTAGTAATGTATGTAGGGATGTCCCAATTGCTTTCATCTGGTATTGGATTGACAGGCACTTGATATGTCTTCAACAGGTAGTCTTTTGTGTAGTATGGGGAGGCATACAATTCCTCATCCATGCATTTAGATTTCATCACGGCGACTGCATGTGCACATGGTAGCTCATCGATTTGGAACCTTCTACAGCAGCATGTTCGGTCTTTTAATGACACAAGAAATTTCTTTTGCCCATGCCAAACTGAATATGAATAAGCTGATGAAGTCTTTACCTGTAATATATAAGCTTTTTGAGTATTAGCTACAGTATATATTCTACAACGCTACAATATATACTACACATACGCATTAATACACAGTTCTACAAAAATATACAGAATACTTTGTATTTAATTGCATACAAAGTAAATTAGTCAGTATATATTCTACAGCGCTACAATATATACTACACATACGCATTAATACACAGTTCTACAAAAATATACAGAATACTTTGTATGCAATTAAATACAAAGTAAATTAGATTAGTCATCACCCATATTGTAGTTTTTTTAGCTACTGGAGCAATGTTAGTGCAGAATTATTCAAATATATACACCAGACATACATACTTCATAAATTTTTGAAACTGAACTACAAAAAAGTGTTACCGTCATCTCGAGAGCCAAGGTTCGATGTTTATCAAGAATATCATTATATTTTTCACCCAGCTTTGTGAATGTATTCTCTGCACCTTCCCTATTGCGATTGTTCCAGAGTTCAACTTTTGCTCTCATGGACTCCATAAAAGCTGATACAGGCATATCTCTTGCACCCTTGCTAGCTGCATTTAATGACTCCGCAATATTTGAAGTCATTATCCAGCCACGACGGACAGTTGCATGTGCCCTAGCCCACTTTTGATAGCCAACATTATACAGGTATGTTTTGATCCGTTTGTCCATATTTGCCACTTCTTTCATTTTTTTTATCAAACTCCCTAACTGTGTATACTTTAGCCATTGTAAAGAATGCTTCATACAGTTTGTCTTCAGCCCTTTTGAATTTAGTTTTCACATTGTTCCAGAGATGCCAAATGCATGCATAGTGTGGAACCATGGGATATACAATGGAGGTTGCTTTCAAGATGCTTTCTTTACGGTCTGAAACAATACACATATCATCCATTTCACCGTATGCTTTTCTAAAATTATCAAAAAACCAATGCCACGCAGAATCATTCTCTGAATCGACTATTGCATACGCTAGAGGGAGGATTCTGCCTATGCATGACCATACAAATTAGAAAGGCCAATCAGCAGAGAATTATACAAATTCATATAGATTTATACACTGGAATTCAAATAGTTTTAAACTTTACCTGTTGCATCCATTGTACTCACAGCAAGGAATGTCCCCTTATGTGTAGCTGTAAGGAAGCTACCATCAACAACAACAATTGGTCTGCAATATTCCCATCCTTTTATTGGTGCATTAAGTGCCACAAAGGCATATAAGAAGCAATCATCATCAGTTTTAACAAAGTCTACAATTGACCCTGGGTTAAATTTCTCCAAAATGTATAAGTAGCTTGGTAACTTGTTGTATGAATCTTTTGGATCACCTCTCATTATTTCCATAGCTATTTCCTTTGATCGCCACGCCTTCATATAGGGAAGCTCCACACCGAATTGTTTGTGAATGTCTTCAATTATCTCCTTTGGTTTGTAAGTTGCCTTCGGATCTTTAAGTTTGTACAGGATAACACTCCCAATGATGTTTGCAGTTGCTTGTTTATGGCTGAAAATTCTGTTCTTCAGCGGGCAAGAGTGTTCATTCACAAATTTTCTAATTTTGAACAGATTAGATGCATTCAAGCTTGACGCCTTAAACTGCCATGTGCAATTCTCCCCGGTGCAAATCAGGCAATAGCTATACATACATAAGATGTCACGGGTTAGTATTTTACATATAACTATTATACAGATAGACGAATAATTATACAGCTTTTGATCTTACAATTATTTACACTGTCATACTCTTAAATATACATATTTTTACACTGTCATACATTATTATACATTGTACACTCATACATATACAGACCTTTTCACAACATAGAGATTTAAGTATAGTGATACAGTGACTAAAAACAGTATACAGATATATACATATTTATACACAAGTAACTTCAGACACAACTTAGGCAACAGTTTTTGAAGTTTCATACCATTTTGAGCTTGAACTTTTAACCTTAAAGTGAAACTTTCCCGTTAATGCATAGTGCTTCATTGCTTTGACGAGTTTTTTCTTGTCTTGGAAAACCTGCCCCTCGGTAATATCTTTTTGTATAGGATCTGCAACTATAAGAGCACTACAATCTTCAAAGTCTCCAAAGTCTGGGAAATCTATCAATTCTTGTGTATTCTCCTCGGCTATTGACTGTATGTTATTACTCTCTACATATTCAGGTGAATCAACTATCAAATTTTCACTATATTCAGATTCATTGAATGACCTTTCATTCAATGAAATACACAATGGATATCTTCCTAGTTCCTTGTTATCCTTTTTCACCTCAACAAACACTTTGACTCCCATGTCATTGTGTATTTCCATTGCAGGTCGTGTTGCATCCACCTTGTACCTTATTTCGATTTGTTTTGTAGTGGTATCGACACGAAGTTGGTTTGCAATTGTAGAGATCAGATCATCAAAAGTACAATCACAGTTTATTACTATTGCGTCAACACTATAATCAATGTAGTTTCCTGTTGCATCCCATCGTCCTTTGTGTTGGAGAAGTACTGTGACTGATGCCATATCAGACCTGTTTCAAAATTGTTACATAACTTTAGTATTTCACTGTATGGATCTGTATTTAATTTGTATATGCAGTGCATGAATCTGTATGCTAGCATTCAACAATGACATATTGTATGCAGTTAAATACAGAGTAAATGCAATTATATGCAATAAAATGTATTAATTTGTATGCATTTTGAATCCACAAAGTGACTATTCAAAAACAATCACAGGTTATTACTATTGCCTGTATAAATGTGTATGAATTTGTATGAATTTGTATGCCTATATGAATTTGTATGAATCTGCGCAGTCATTATGCATTTTGTTACTCGTAATACAAAACTACTAATACAACATCAAATCACTTAAACAACTCAATCGCTGAAGCTAATACAAAACTACTAATACAACATCAAATCACTTAAACAACTCAATCGCTGAAGGTAATACAGAAATAGTAATACATAAATGTATAACTTTGAATATTGAATCACGGAAGCTAATACAGAACTACTAATACAAATTGAATCAGTAAAACAAATGAAATGTATGTGTATGTTACAGAGCTGCTAATACAACAGCAACTATGAAATTTACAGAACATAAGAATCGCAATGTCTTTACAGAAAAATCAATGAATGTACAATTTATAGAAAAATCAATGAATGTACAATTTGTTTTCAGAACTTCTTAATGTACAATTTTGTACAAATAATGTACAAATTCATAATCGCAAAATCAAAAGCAGAATCAAAAATTGAAAACTTCGTATAGAAAATCGACTTTTGATATTTTGAATTAGACTTCAATTACAAAACTTCGAACAGTTACCTATAAAATCGATGAATCAGGAATCAAAATTGCAAAATCGACTTTTGATATTTTGAATTTGACTGAATCGCAGCTTCGAATTGTTGAACAATAACAATTGTATGTTGTTTTAGAATTGTATTTGAACCTAAATTTCACAATGTAAACCCTAGTTTTGGAGTGTAATTGAAGGATTGAAGGATTTTTTGAGAGAGAAAGAGAGAGACAGTAGTTTACGTAGGAAGGAAAGTAGAGGTGGGTAAGGAAAGAAAGGCAGAATTTTCCAAAATTGTAGGTATTTATAGGTTGTTATATTTTGTATGTATTTGAAAAAAAATTATTGTTACTTTTTGTTAAGTGGAATACTATCAGTATTTTACGTAATTTTGGGTATAGGATTGTATATTTGTGTAAATCTCCCATTTATAATCCATGTTGTTACGACTTGCTAGGATTATTTCAATTTTTACGTAAACGTTGTTGCTAGTATTAGCTTTCTACTTCTTTTCAGTTTTGTTTTCTCAAAGATATGTTATGACTTATGACCCTATTGTTTGAAAAGTAAACGTAGCATTAGATCAAATTGTTTATATATAATTCGCATCACTATCTCATAATATCATGGGATCACATAAATCCTTTCATCTATATAGTGGGATAATCTGTCCTAATATTTCCTTCACTATTGCCTATTCCACAACGTGGGAATCGAAACATGGGTTTTCATGTTAAAAAACTTGTCAATTTTAAATCAATTTTAAACTAGAAAATTTTAAACTTGTCAATTCATTAAATCAATTTTAAACTAGAAAATTTTAAACTTGTCAATTCATTAAATCAATTTTAAACTAGAAAATTGCTAGATAAACATGTGGTATGCAAGAATAAATTTGAAGAGAGGACCCTAGAGCATACACAACCTTGAGTTTCTCCTTAAATAATGCATTAGAGGCTTAATTCGGACTATATATAATGTGATTTACATATATATTTTGATGATGCCACTTTGATGGATAAAGGTCATAGCACACCAAAACCACCAAGGAGTACGTATACTAAATACTGTGGTTACAAAATTATAAAAATGGCATATAACTATAGTGCCTTTTCTTTACGGAACAAAAATACCTTAGTGGCACCATGTTTGATGGGCACCAAAAGAAGTGTACAACACGGAGAAACAAAGAAACTTTAGCACATAAAAAAAGAGAATGGAAATAGTATCAAAAGTATTTGGGAAGATATTTGTGGGAGGGGTAAAGTCTCTTCTTTTATGGAGAATTGGAGATGCCCTTTTCATTGAAGTTAGGAGCCAAGAATATTCCCTTCTCTAAAGGGTAGTCTATTAAGAATGGCATAATCAAGTAAAGCAAAAGCATGTTCGTAGAAACATCATCCGAGATTATCTCACCTAGAAGCTGCTTTTCAAATTATATGATAAATCAAAACCTCATCTGGAAGAGTGAATTTAGTTTGTCTTCCAACCCTGTCGAATTAAATAAATATATCTTTCATTTTTCATTTTATGTGAAAACAAGGAGACATAGCATAGTAACACTCTCAACCAATTTTTTTTCTCTTGTTGGCGTGTAAAAAAAAAAAAAAAAAAAAAAAGAAGGTATATCTGTAGCCTTCTACCATATTTGTCCATATAAAATAGCCTCAAGAGCGTTTTAAGGAAGGGAGCAAGAGCCGAATTACCACAAATTTTCAAATTTTTCCATTTCAAGAGTAAACTTTTATCATATCTCAAGAATACCTTAAGATGACATATTGATCACCAAATTTGGGGAAAGGTTGGGGATAAATTCTTCATGTCTATAAAAGGTAACAAAAATTGGTTCCTTATTTCTCAAATGAAAATTAGTTGGCTTTTCGATAAAATTAAGTTGAAATTTGAAAAAAAAAAATTATTTGAAGTTGAAAACAGGTACTCCTTCCGGTTCAAAAAGAATGAAGCTATTTTCTTTTTAATCTATTTAAAAAAGAATGACCTTTTTCTAAATTTGGAAAGAAATTTTCACTTTTATTCATCCATAGATGATTTGTAGCCACACAAATATTTATAACTTATTTTAGACTACAAATTTCAAAATTCTTTTCTTCTTTATTAAACTCCGTCCAAAGTTAAATGAGTTGAACCTATTTTTCTCGAATTCCATGTATTTCCTTTCGATCATGGGACACGGTGGAATCATGAATTCTACTAAGAAAATTAAGAAAAACTCAAAATTTGATGCCTGGAATTCAAACTTGTTTACATTATTGTTGCTCCCAACGCACACGCAAGTATACGTGGTCGACAAGTAATAAAGTGATAAGTAGAGTATCGTTCCCACGAGGACTATTCAGACTGAATTCTAGCAAACAATTTCCTAAAAACTATTCAGGGATCTTTTTCCAATGGTTGAGAATTTACTAACTAAATGCAGTAATAAAAACAAGTAATTGAAATCAAGTAACAGAGCAAATTCTAAGTTGTTATCAATAAAAGATGACGGTCCTGGGTCAGAGTTACGAACAATCCAGTTGAGTTTTCCAGTTGATTCTACTTCTTGATTTCCTAGATTGCTAACTACAAATTAAATGTACCCATGAAAACCTTTCGATTCTTCACGGTCTATGCAGGCTACTCCAATCCCTATATGTCTATGGGTTGAATCACGTGCACGCATTAACGAATTCTGTAATGAGTTAAACTAGGCGAGCAAGTATATGTCTATCCTACTCACAAATTGGATCCCCGATGCCCGGGTTCACAAACTAGTTCTATTCTTTCTTATTGCATAATTAAATTCCCTCTTTCGAGTTCAATCTAAAAACCATGGATAGTGTTCAATTATCAGGCCTCAATAATCAAACAATTATGATCAAGAAAGAGTAAACAATCCGTAATGGTAAATCAATATATAGAAATCAACTTTCAAACATCAACCTTCATGTATTTACTCTAACCCGAGAACAAACAAACTATAGAATTAAAGAGAAGAATAAGAGAAAGAGAGAAAGAACTTCTGTAGAAGACATCTAGAGCTCCTCCCCTCTCCTCCAAAACTTGCTCCAAAGGTCTGAACTCCCATGAAAAACTAAGTAAAAGAGTATTTATAGAGTTTACAAACACCTAGTAATAAGTTAGACCCAATCCTAGACGAAATAGGACGTAAAAACGCGCACAAGGGGCTCTATAACGGGCGCCCCGCGCCTCGGAACGCGCTGGGAAAGACAGAACACGCCCAACTTTGGGCGCTTTTAGCATGCCCCGCGTGGGTAAAAGCGCTGGGGCACTGGGCGCTATAACGGGCGCCCCGCGTGCCCCAAAGCGCCCAGCCATTTTGCCTTTTTCCTTGGTCCGAAATCTTGCTCGTGTCGTGCTCTCGTGTGCTCAATCCAATCCTCAATCAACTTCCAATCATTCCTTGCTCAATCAAGCTCCTAAAACCTCCAAATCCATTGCGTAACAACCTACACACGCACGACATCAAATTAGTGTAAAACCACATTCATAAACTATCAAACGAGTGCAAAACAAGCTCAAACATGCGGAAATATTAAGGAAATATAGGCATAAAATGCCAAACATCACCACCCCACACTTAAACCTTTGCTCGCCCTCGAGCAAGTCACATCTCACTTCCCAACCTAGGTAAAATAGGTCTGCCTCTGACTATGGTTGATACCGACCATTGAACCAATGCACACATGACTACTATGGATCCACAACATGCCAACAAACTAACAACATCAAAAATATAAGAACAACCACCCCAAAATAGCTCAAGTGCACAAACTCAACTTAATGCAACCATGCTCCCACAAAATCACACCTATCTACTCAACCAAGAAGCCACCAACTTCACCTATTTCATGCAAACCACGTGCCCTCACCAATACGAAGAAAAAGAGTGCCCCCCAAATATCCCACACAACAATAAATATCACGCATAGAATGGGGCAATAACCAATGAACTCACTCACTCTCATGAAAATCTCACACGTCACACGCAATGTACCATAGGCTTGCCCGTAGTGTAGGACTCCACTAATGTAAGCTCACTCCAATCGGGATTAACTAGGACTTTAAAAAGGTCGGAATGTAGGCTAAGGGGCGGGTAGGATACATATGGTAATAGTGACTACCTCCCTAAGCACTTTAATACATCACAATTTAAATTAATCATCAATCTCATCAAGCCACCCAAATCAACTACTTCTACACATACACCTTCTCAACAAGTAGCAATTTTTTCTTTTAAGCACACACTAGCAAGGAATGGATATCTTTTTCTCTTTATTTCTTTTTCCACAATTTTTTTTTTCAACTTTGCTCTTTTTTTTTCTTTTCTTATTTCAATTTCATCCAACCTTGCCAATGCCTTTCACTACTTCACAAATTTTTACAATTATTCCCCTTCATTAGTTCCACTCAAAAACCTCCCAAAATCCAACCACAACTCCAACATACTACACAATATCAATAAAGTGCTTAAGGAGTAAGGGCCAAAAGAGTCAATTTTGAAATAAATGGGTAGGCTCGGGGTGTGGGTACCAACAAAATGGGTCAAAAAAATCACAACAACAATTTTTTCCAAGGTATATATGTAAGGGCAGGCAAATCAAAAGAAGACCTTGTATCATTTCCCAACTAGAGCAAACCTAGGATTTCGCTTGCACACACACGGGGCAAGTTCTAGACATTAACATGCAACATGGAGTAAACAAGAATATGCCTCACACACACATAGCACATGGTCCACACAAAATGGCTCCATCAACAACTCCCAATCAAGCATTTAGAGTGCAACTTGTGGAAATTTAAGCACTCATGCACAAAGGTTCACAATCAAGTCAAGCAAGCGGACTCAAGCATCTCAAGGGGGTTGTTCCATGTTTTTTTTAGGCATGCATCAAATTAAAACCCAAGGACACCACAAATAGCACATGCAATCAAGTTCAAGTCCACCGGTATCAAACACATCAAAGGCACCTAGCATTCCACCTATTTCCTTCGTCTAAGGTCATCTACAACTAACTATCCTAATCCTAAAAATAGAAATACTACCCGGTTCAAAGGCCTCCCCGTGGAAAAGAACCGAGGCCATAAGAAAAACCACGTGGTGGATGACATGTACCACTAATAAAAACTAAAAGGAAAATCTTTTTGAAATTTTTCATTGGTTTTCTAATTTTTTTTTCATTTCATATATTAAAGCAAGAAACAAATCAAAATAAAGTCAAGTGACAAAAGAAAATCCTACGGTACATGCATCCCTAACCTCAAAAATAAATAAAAGGGTAGTTCCCCACCCCACACTTAAACTAAGCACTGTCCTCAGTGCTAAAAATAAGCAAGCGCAAGGTAAAGAAAACTTCCCTGAAGATTCTAGTCCTTGGTGCTAGCATCCTCCAAGCTTCCATATAGTATGAGGTACTCAGACTTCCCTCATCAGGTCATCAATATTGGGCAAGGGTGAGGACACCCCACACTTAGCCTCGACATTACATGAACCTGCAATCCAAAGAATCACCAAAAGTAATATACAACTATAAAAATACTAATAAAAATAAATAAAAGTAAAGCAAGCAAATTGGGTTGCCTCCCAAGAAGCGCCTTAGTTAACGTCGTGGCACGACGAAGACAACTTCATCACTTTTGTCTCCACCTTGAACTAATGAATTGAATCCCCAACTTTGCCTCAAGTTTACAACTATGGTATTGGGGTGGTGGCCAAAATACAACAGGACCAAGTAAACAATGCCGCATTTTGCACTTCTTAGCCTTTAAATGAGGGATGTCGTTTTGTCTCCTCGGCATCACAAACTCTAAAATATAGGCACCTTGTTCCTCCTCCTTTTGTTTCTTCATAGGCTCGGGTGGCTCAATTTTCATGTCACCATCCAAACACAATGTTGAAAAATGATTGGAATGAGGTCCAATGCGCTTCAATTCTAAAGTTGCATTACTTTTGACACCCTCACTTGCACAAACACTAGAGTCCTCAAATATGATGTTTTCTATTTGCTCACTTGACTCTAATGTTATTTTCTCAACCTTGGCATCATCAACTGCTATTGGGTCGAATGGTAGAAATTCCACTTTTTGCTCCTCAAATTGGCTTCTAAGCTCTTCTATCTCAAATCTACTAATCACGACAACTGATAATTGAGCTTCAGACACCTCAACCATATCACTCAAATTCTCCTCCAAGTCGTGAATAGTCAAGCCAAATTGGTCGATCTCTTGCCCGAGCACAACCTTTTCTTCCATAAATTGTCTCGTCATATTTGTAAGTTCACTCCTGAAATCCCCATAAGCTTCTAAGAGTTTGGCTTGCTCCATTAGCCAAGTTTCGCTAACAACCTGCACTTTATCGCTCCTGTCAAACTCACAAACATCATTAGAATCATTACAAAAATTATTGGGGGAAGGAGCATGACACTTTGGACAATCATTCCACCGACCACCACACAATTTACAAAAATTCCAATCAAAGGTGGTAGAAAATTCACATAACCAGTCTCGCAGGGTTGAAAGGCTCGGGCAATTTTCCCAAAAGTGATGTCCTCCACAAAGTAGACAAGAATCAATAAAATTTGAGCAACCATCATTCAACCCACTTTCATTAAAAGATGCCATGTAAACTAGTAATACCATAATAAACTAAAAATAAAATAAAAAAAATTAAACCTGAATAGAAAATAATAAATTGTTCAAAAAGAAAACAGTCACTTTAGTCCCCGGCAACGGTGCCAAAAACTTGTTGCTCCCAACGCACACGCAAGTATACGTGGTCGACAAGTAATAAAGTGATAAGTAGAGTATCGTTCCCACGAGGACTATTCAGACTGAATTCTAGCAAATAATTTCCTAAAAACTATTCAGGGATCTTTTTCCAATGGTTGAGAATTTACTAACTAAATGCAGTAATAAAAACAAGTAATTGAAATCAAGTAACAGAGCAAATTCTAAGTTGTTATCAATAAAAGATGACGGTCCTAGGTCAGAGTTACGAACAATCCAGTTGAGTTTTCCAGTTGATTCTACTTCTTGATTTCCTAGATTGCTAACTACAGGTTAAATGTACCCATGAAAACCTTTCGATTCTTCACGGTCTATGCAGGCTACTCCAATCCCTATATGTCTATGGGTTGAATCACGTGCACGCATTAACGAATTCTGTAATGAGTTAAACTAGGCGAGCAAGTATATGTCTATCCTACTCACAAATTGGATCCCCGATGCCCGGGTTCACAAACTAGTTCTATTCTTTCTTATTGCGTAATTAAATTCCCTCTTTCGAGTTCAATCTAAAAACCATGGATAGTGTTCAATTATCAGGCCTCAATAATCAAACAATTATGATCAAGAAAGAGTAAACAATCCGTAATGGTAAATCAATATATAGAAATCAACTTTCAAACATCAACCTTCATGTATTTACTCTAACCCGAGAACAAACAAACTATAGAATTAAAGAGAAGAATAAGAGAAAGAGAGAAAGAACTTGTGTAGAAGACATCTAGGGCTCCTCCCCTCTCCTCCAAAACTTGCTCCAAAGGTCTGAACTCCCATGAAAAACTAAGTAAAAGAGTATTTATAGAGTTTACAAACACCTAGTAATAAGTTAGACCCAATCCTAGACGAAATAGGACGTAAAAACGCGCACAAGGGGCGCTATAACGGGCGCCCCGCGCCTCGGAACGCGATGGGAAAGACAGAACACGCCCAACTTTGGGCGCTTTTAGCATGCCCCGCGTGGGTAAAAGCGCTGGGGCACTGGGCGCTATAACGGGCGCCCCGCGTGCCCCAAAGCACCCATCCATTTTGCCTTTTTTCTTGGTCCGAAATCTTGCTCGTGTCGTGCTCTCGTGTGCTCAATCCAATCCTCAATCAACTTCCAATCATTCCTTGCTCAATCAAGCTCCTAAAAGCTCCAAATCCATTGCGTAACAACCTATACACGCACGACATCAAATTAGTGTAAAACCACATTCATAAACTATCAAACGAGTGCAAAACAAGCTCAAACATGCGGAAATATTAAGGAAATATAGGCATAAAATGCCAAACATCAATTATACTGAAAATGGTTAAAAACAATCCTGTACATTAGCTTCCTTAAGAGAACTCATGAATTCATATATATACAAATAAATTTGACTTATTTACATTATACTAAAAATGGTCAAAAACAGTCCTTTACTATGCGAAATGGACATTAAAAGTTGATGCAAAATAGCCTCCTCTCGGTTAAAGTCCTCTACCATAGCCTATGTAACCAAATATTTTAATAAGGTGGATGTCACATGACATACTGCATCTACCTAACAGAAGTTCAGTAGTGTACGGAGTCTCCTATTTTCAGGATAGGAATGTTCAACAATTGAAGCAAAGATTCAGCATAAATTGTTTTGCTGTGAGAAAACTACATAAGCTGTGGTAGACACAGCAAAAAAATTGATATTTAATTACTCTCAGCAGAAGCCAAAAGAATCAAGTTCGTCACAAATGATAACAACAAATTAAAGGACTCGAAAGTGTGAATGAAATGTGGGGTTGGATATACGCTGGTCGGTTGCATGCAAGATCTTGATCTGATTTGACCAGAATCTGTAGAATTTGATGTGCCACCCACCTATTGATCAAAATTAATATATGCCAACTGAGTAATGAATCCAAACCACATATGAAACTGGTAATTTCGGAATTACTTTAAGTTAGTGCTGAAAATGATTCAAATTTAAAGCATGAAATAGCAAGTTGATAGTTTAGGTAGTGACATGGGAATCTTAAACCAAATTGGCGAATTCCAAAGCATGATCGCATATTGCCTAAATGTATCTCATGAACTGAACAGTTGAATCTTTTTATTATTTTTTTCTATTTTGCGGTCTACTGTAACATGGTTATTCTAATGTGCTCATTCAGAAGGAAATGAAACAGAAGAACATTAGATTTACCGAATAACAAGAGCTACTTCCTCTGATATTTTTTATCCGCCGTTTAATTTAACACATCAATTGATCGTAAGAAGTACTGATTAAGAATTATATACCTTCTTGAAGTAGTAAAGGGACTTGAAAATAACAATTAATATTTTCTTAAAAGTACCAAAAAAGACATACCAATAATGGTTTCCAAGAGAGTGGATCCTGCCACTCGTTATCGCAATGAAAATTGGGATTGATCTGTGACACTGAGAGAGTCTGGTATGAAGGCACTAATGAATGCAACCTAACAAGACCAAAAATAGATATTGTCATCTGATCAAGGTGGGATTCCCACCACCTCAATTGGTTGCTTACATGTGGGAAGTGGAACCAACTTGGTGCATGAGTTAAAATTCAACTCTATTAGTTTAGATAGCTCCCATATTTTTTTAACTTCCATTTCAAGTCTTTTCATAGGCTAACAGGACATCAAAACTTCTGAAACGTGTCTATAGATAGTGGACGTAAAAGCAATTTAAAAAAAAAATGGAGTAAATAAATAACCAAGGAGAACAAGTGTTGTCATGGGAAACAGTTGTCTGCATGTCCAAAAAGTTGACTTCTTGATCCTGTCAGCCACCATTGCACATTGATTTTGCAGTCTTTGAAATTTTACCTGGACCACTACACCTTCATAATGACTAAAGCAAATGAAAGAGCATCGTTTCTATTCTGTTTGGGATTTCTTTGAACTTTATACTCCTACATAGGAGTAGAAATATTGTAAAATTTTTACATACATTATTGTACTTTAACATTGTAACAAATGATTTGTTTTATAATCCGTTCAAAGTTATATATTTATTTAAAAAATTTATAACTACACAAATATAATAACATGTCTTAAATTATATGTTTCAAAACTCTTGATCTTATATTAAACTTTTTATCTAATCAATTTATACCACGTAAATTGAGATAAGAGTAGGAGGGATGGACGTACCATTTCGGCTACGGGTTTAACTCAGCAATCAAAGGGTAAATACATATATATAATGTGAAAACTCATTAAAATTCTAAAGTTATGTAATGTGCACTTATTAATTTAACAGTGCAATAAGCACAATGTCAAGAACCTTAGATGTTTGAAACTAACAACTCTAAATCCTAAATATGCCTTCGTGAAATAACAAAATTTACTGTACTCCTTCGCCCTTCTACCCACAACTCCCAAGTCCCAACTCCTCGAGTCTCTCTCTTTCACATCACATAGTGAGTGGTGTTGTCACAACACACATGAGAGGATTGTTTGTGGTGTATATAATAAGACGATTGTGCGTGGGGACAAGTTAATAAGTTATTCTCTATAACTAAACACCACGGGGGCTTTCGATGGACACAAAGAATAGTGCGTCTTTTTGCTGGTATATATAACCTGGCATATTCCCCATCCACAACAAGCAAACGACCAAAACAGTCATCTTTTAATTTTTCTCTCAGCTCTCCTCACACACATTGTAACCTGAAATCTGATGAAGCAAAACGTATATTTTCTGCTGCTACTACTCCTTGTTTCCATGCTGATCATGTCTTCACAAGCATCTGCCCTTTTCTCAGCAAACAACCAAGGTAATTTGAGCATTATGCTCACGTCCTTAATTACATCATATTGCATTGGAGTTCATGTGGTTTTCAACATTGACAAACTATTTACCTAATGAGGTCACTTATATTATACAATAGAATAATTACACGTAAGCTTTATACAAACACAACTACGCAGGCTGGCTTCAGTCTAGAACAAGTTAGAGGTCAGCTTGGCTATATGAATCATTGTCCATATCATGTTAATTTAATTTCTTCAATGGTGACTGACTTTCTTTAACAAGTTAAACTACACCTGCGTACTTACAAAATTTTACATTATCAATGTACCAATATAACTAAAAGCCTTGTAATCTACCTTGACTGAGTAAATTACTAAACGCTTTGAATGCCTGCAGCAAAAGAGCAGGTAAAGCTCCATAAAGCCAGTGGTGGAAAATCCATTGACAAGATGGAAACTGCTAATGATTCAAATGTAATGTTCTTGCCTCTCTCTCTCTCTCTCTCTCTCTCTCTCTCTCTCTCTCTCTCTCTCTCTCTCTCTCTTAGTTCCTTGATCTATTTAGCCTTTTCTATTAGAGAGTTCCATAATTTTAATTATTACTATATCTTGATTGTGTTTTTGTTTAAACTTGTAGTGGTTAATGGGGCTAGAGGAATGTGATGATGAAGATGAAGAATGCTTCAAGAGAAGGGTTGTTGCTGAGGCTCACCTGGATTACATTTACACACAGCACCATAATCACCCTTGAGACACTATATAATTATATTAGTGTACTATAGTAAGGACTTGATGATCAAAGCTTAAATATATGAAGACCTTTTAACATCACACAATGTTTGTGCAGGTATATTGGTATGCGATGGTTATTAATTACCTTGTTAGGGTTATGTGTTTAGCATATATTGTCCTACTTGAATCATCCAAGAAAAATTAGCGAGTACTATATATGCCATGGTAGCATAAATCCTTCTATGCTTTGTGAATTTGTGTATTTTAGTCTTCGTTTTATTACTCTCTCCAGTCAATATTATCTGGTTTTAAAGCGTTTGCATGTCTTTTTAATAAAGACAATAGTAGTCTAAATTATAAGAGTATTTGTCTATACTATTCGTTACTTGTTTCTTTTCAAACATCTCACTGTATTGACACTTCACTAATTAAAACAGTAAGGACAACTTTGACAAAAAGCGCTGCAGACTAGTAATTTTGCTAAACGGCTAAGATTTAGGATTACAGTTATTACAGAGTTCAGAAATGAAAAAAAGACTTGTAAATGGGATATATGAATCGTTTAAAACCATTTATGGCGTGTGGTTGTTCGTTGTTTGAAACTGGGGATGATAAAAGCAGACCAGGTAGCAGCATTGGGAAGGATAAACTGATAATGACAAGCTTCCCAACCAAAAATAACTCCACAATTGTACCAGCTAATACATAGGCCATGATATTATAAGAATTTACTGCGACAGTTGGGAAGTTGCATAGAATTCGAACTGACAAAATATGTACACAAAGTTCGTAAATTAGCAGCAGCAGAGTACCCCCCGATACATATATTGGTGAGAGGTAACATACTTAAAAGGTGTCATAGTGTGTACAAGCTGAATTAGATGCCACCATTATTTTTTTTATAAAAAGATTATGACTCTGATAATCATTTGTTCAAAATGATTGTTTAATAAGAGTACTATGAAACATCCAAAGTTCGGAAAAACAAAATGATACAGCTTTTCAATGGTAGGGACCTGGTTTTTGCCGTCCTGAGAAAGAACCTTAAACATTGTGTGAAAGGGGTGAATGTAAGGTTCCGCAGAGAATGGTAGTTTTGATCAAAATCCTATATATGTGTAAAAAATTTACTAAATATGTACAAAACAACATGAGGCCGATATCTTATATAACTCAGAACCATAAAGTTCAAAAACTTGGATCTGCCCCTGTTTTGCAAGGCTCCTCAAGCTGAATACTTAAAATGTCACAAGTCATGACCAGTTTGAGTATATATCCTACAAGTAAGGAATAGCCTGTTTGGCTTGCACCAATTTTTCCACCATTATATCTTATATACTTCAAGGATCACTTGCTAATGTACAAATATAGCAATTAATTCCAAGAGAAACGAATGAGACACATAAGTTTTTTAACTAACTCATGGATGCACAAATGCAAATTAATGATATACAAAGCCAAAAGAAGGTTTTAAACAAATCTAGATCCATCCTTACAGTTTAGTAAATGTCACATTCCACTTGAAAGCCAGTCCAAAACCTGGAATACGATGACAGATCTCAATACTAAATTAATTAACAGTCTCAAGTCTTAAATCCAGTAATTTTAAAAGTATAATTAGCTTAGTGCTAAAACTCCTAAAATTTCGAACCTATCAAATTTAAATCAACCCTCCGTGCCTGTGGTCTCACAACTTGAAATACGTGGAAGTTCAGTTTACTGATCATGAACTCGTTTAAGGTCCAGATCGATTCAGGTACATTTTCTTAATATTCTTTATAACCCACATGAAAGAAACATAAAACGGTCAGATATACATTTTTAACAATCACAAAGCATAAAATGCAAAGTTCATGTTCTTTAACCTGAAAGCATTTAACAGGTGGATTCACATAATAAATGCAAGTATAAAAAATGAAGTAACTATAGCCTGAGGAAACAAAACTACCGTATTTACCTCTTCAAATAATTGTTGTACCATATAAAATAGGTCAGAGGGGAATATTTGGTTATTATAATGGAAAATACTTGTTTGAAGCTGGGGGCCGGCTTTAAAATTTGATGGGTGTTAATTTAAATATTCTGTCTTGATAGCATTCAGTAATACTCCACTTTTATTTACACTCATCAAAACCAAGTATCACGTCATTCAACTGTTGTGTACGTATTAACCAAGATCAGAACTGATCAACTGAAGTGCCATTGGATGCTAAAACTTTACACATTACTTTAGTTTCAAAAGCAACTATAGAAAAGTTCAATATGAAACACTATAATGTTGTATTGACCTGCATCATTGTGGAAACGAACATCCACGGGTTTGTTTCCAAGGTCCTCTTGCTCTCGTTGAATTTGCTTGGCAGAAGCCACAAGTTCAGGCTTACAGTTCTTTAACTCAATGAGCTGGAGCGAGTCAATATCTGCAAACTCTATTGGGATCTCTTCTAAATCAAAGCAATTCTGAATCACCAGACACTCAAGGGCGGCAGGGAAGCTTTCATTTGTGGCTTTCCAGTACTTGAGATTTGTAGTATCAATAAGCAAAAACTTCAACTTTGAAAATCCACCTTCAGTTATGTTCCATTCTAGGCCACAACAAGCATTTGATTTCAGCTTCAGCACCTCAAGGTTAGGAAACTCACCAATGATGTTCATGTCTTTCCATGTTAAACAAGTCGCGACCAACTTTAACTTCTTCAGATTTTCTGGAAAAGCTTTTGCACTTAGAATGTGCACGGGCGAATAGTGTCAAGTTTTAAGCTAAGAACATGAAACTAGAGAGAGGAGATAGAGAGTGCTTGGAGTTATTGTTGCTCCCAACGCACACGCAAGTATACGTGGTCGACAAGTAATAAAGTGACAAGTAGAGTATCGTTCCCACGAGGACTATTCAGACTAAATTCTAGCAAACAATTTCCTAAAACTATCCAGGGATCTTTTTCCAATGGTTGAGAATTTACTAACTAAATGCAGTAATTAAAACAAGTAATTGAAATCAAGTAACATAGCAAATTCTAAGTTGTTATCAATAAAAGATGACGGTCCCGGGTCAGAGTTACGAACAATCCAGTTGAGTTTTCCAGTTGATTCTACTTCTTGATTTCCTATATTGCTAACTACAGGTTAAATGTACCCATGAAAACCTTTCGATTCTTCACGGTCTATGCAGGCTACTCCAATCCCTATATGTCTATGGGTTGAATCACGTGCACGCATTAACGAATTCTGTAATGAGTTAAACTAGGCGAGCAAGTATATGTCTATCCTACTCACAAATTGGTTCCCCGATGCCCGGGCTCACAAACTAGTTCTATTCTTTCTTATTGCGTAATTAAATTCCCTCTTTCGAGTTCAATCTAAAAACCATAGATAGTGTTCAATTATCAGGTCTCAATAATCAAACAATTATGATCAAGGAAGAATAAACAATCCATAACGGTAAATCAATATATAGAAATCAACTTTCAAACATCAACCTTCATGTATTTACTCTAACCCGAGAACAAACAAACTATAGAATTAAAGAGAAGAATAAGAGAAAGAGAGAAAGAACTTGTGTAGAAGACATCTAGGGCTCCTCCCCTCTCCTCCAAAACTTGCTCCAAAGGTCTGAACTCCCATCAAAAACTAAGTAAAAGAGTATTTATAGGGTTTACAAACACCTAGTAATAAGTTACACCTAATCCTAGACGAAATAGGAAGTAAAAACCGCTCCAGGGGCGCTATAACGGGCGCCCCGCGCCTCGTAACGCGCTACGACAATCAGAACCCGTCGAACTTGGCACGCTTTTGGGGCGCGCCACGTGGGAAACCGCGCCAGAAGCTGGGCGCTCTAGGCGGCGCGGCGCGCCTCCTGTAGCGCCAGGCTATTTTTCTGTTTCGTTTCTCCTTTTCTCGTTTCGTGTTGTGCCTTCGTGTGCTCGATCCAATCCTCAATCAAAATCCAATCTTTTCTTGCTCAATCATGCTCTTAAAAGCTCCAATTGCACTGCATAACAACCTACACACGCACGACATCAAATTAGTGCAAAACCACATTCATAAACCATAAAACGAGCAAATAAAGTATTCAAACGTAAAGAAATTTTAAGGAAATATAGGCATAAAATGCCAAACATCAGTTATCAACTTCATTGAAATGAAAAGTGAACTCCGATTTACAAGGCTAAGCTAAGACCTTATTCATAGACAACTAACTACATAGAAAAATATCTTCTAACTAACTCCTAACTAACTTAACTTACTTAGCTTGTAGAAGTGTCTAGAAGCTTCTAGAAAGTTCTTCTTCATCTGCAACCAACTCATCTTCAGCTCCAGCTATTCCAGCTAAGACTCCAGCTAGGAGTCAATGTGGTCAATACTCCCCCTCAAGCTGGAGGGAAGGAACAGGTTCTTCACTCCAAGCTTGCAGAGTAAATGATCATGCTGAGCTTTCCCTAAACCTTTGGTCAAGATATCAGCAGTCTGCTCTAGTGTAGTGACATGTGTAGTTCTGATTAAGCCCCTCCTGATCCAATCCCTAATGAAATGACAATCTATATTAATGTGCTTCGTGCATTCATGAAAGATGGGATTAGGTGCAATCTGCAGGCCCCCTTTACTGTCACACACCATCTCAATAGTCTTCAAGAGATCAATACCAACTCTTTAAACATACCAGTAAGCTAAATGATTTCTGCAGCAGTGCTAGCCATACTCCTGAATTCAGCCTCTACTGAACTTCTTGCCACTGTATCTTGTTTCTTTGATTTCAAGGAGATCAGTGCCCTACCATCCAAGTAACCTGTGACAGACCTCCTAGTTTGAAGGCAAGCTCCCCAGTCTGCATCACAATAGGCTTTCAGTCTCCCTGAGCCTGATGAAGGCATCAGCGACCCCTGTCCAGGAGTACCTTTAATGTACCTTACTACTCTTAGGGCAGCCTCTATATGATACTTCTCTGGACTATGCATAAATTGACTCAGGCACTGAACAACAAAGGCTATGTCAGGCCTAGTCATGGTGAGGCAAAGCAGTCGACCAACTAACCTTTGATATATACTGACATCATCTAGAAGTGGATCATCTGAAGTGTTCTTCTTGATTACCTTGTCAAACTCTAATGAGGTGAGCTTCTGGTTGACCTCCAAAGGTGTGCTTGCAGGTTTAGCACCAGCCAACCCCATTTCTGACACCAGCTCTAGTGCATATTTCTTTTAACACATGTATATACCTCTGTTGGACCTGGCAAACTCTATCCCAAGAAAAAATTTTAGTTCCCCTAAGTCCTTCATCTTGAAGTGCTTCTGCAGATCAGCTCTAGTGTGTAGAATGAGTTTGAGGCTGTTTCCTGTGAAAATGAGGTCATCAACATATATCAGGACTATTACCATCTCTGCACCCTTCTTCTTAATAAAAAGAGAATAATCAAACGGACTCTGATTGAAATGCATCTGCAGCAAAGCCTCAGTTAACTTGAGATTCCACTGCCTTAAAGCTTGCTTGAGCCCATAGAGGGACTTGTGCAGCCTACACACCAAATACTCCCCCTGATTTGTAGCCTGTTTAGAGAAACCTTGAGGCACATTCATGTAGACTTCTTCAAACAAATCACCTTGAAGGAATGCATTGTGCACATCCATCTGAAATAAAGGCCAACCAAGCTGAGCAGCAATAGCCACAACATTTCTAATAGTGACCATCTTGGCAACTGGAGAGAATTTGTCTTTGTAGTCTATGCCTTCCTGTTGTGTGTACCCTTTAGCAACTAGTCTTGCTTTGTACCTTTCTACCTCTCCATTAGCTCTATACTTGATCTTTTATACCCACCTGCAACCAATTGGAACTTTACCATAAAGGAGATGAACTAAACTCCATGTCTTGTTGTCCTCCATGGCCTGAATCTCCTGCTTCATAGCCTCTATCCACTTGATGCTTTGAGGATTCTGCATAACTTCTAGGTTCTACTTCAGCATTCTAAGCAGCTAGGCATTTCTGAAAACCTTCTTTGAAATAAGTATAAGTCACATAGGCTGAGATAGGATAAGCACAATTGTTGTGAGGCTTCTGTGGTACCACATAATCATTCATCCAAATAGTGGTTTAGGTTGTCTGTGAGGCCTGGTTGTTTTCTGTAGTGGAGAGTCTGGCATAGCAGGTACATTTGAAGTAGGTACAGGTTCAGCTGCAGGTGCATTGTCATCTGAATTGGTATCTGAGGGATGTGGCATAGAGTGAGATATGTGAGGGGGCAGCTCAGCATCCATAAATTGTGGTATGTCAAGGGAAACAACATGAGCAGGTTATTGTGGTTGTTTGAAAGGAAACACATCTTCCTTGAAGATAACATCTTGACTGACATAAAAACACCTGTTCTGGATATCATACATTTTGTAGCCCTTTTGAAGCATAGAGTAACCCATGAACACTGAAGGAGTTGCTTTAGGAGAGAACTTGTCATGTTTTTTCAGATTAGAGCCATACCCTAGGCATCCAAAAACTCTCATGTGATCAATAGCAGGGGATTTGCCAAATAATAATTTAAAAGGAGAACTCCCTTGCAAATTTCTTGAAGGGATTCTATTGATGATATATACTGTTGTAGTCACACAGTCACCCCAAAATTTTAAAGGGATATCTGCCTGAAACTTCAGGCTTCTAGCAGTGTCAAAAATGTATTTATGCCTCCTCTCAACTACTCCATTCTGTTGTGGAGTGTAAGGGCAAGAGCTCTGATAAGTGATGCCTTCTAAGGTCAATAAGTCTCTACTTGAGCATTAAAGAACTCACCACCATTGTATGTTCTCAATGTCTTGACAGTAGTGGAAAACTCGTTCTTAATCAGCTTAAGGAAATTTCTCAACACCACCACTGATTCATCTTTAGTATTCATCAAACACACCCAGGTATACCTACTGTAGTCATCTACTAATGTGAGGAAATAACGTTTATGATCATGAGTGGGAACTCTAAAAGGACCCCACACATCTGCATGTATCAAATCACAAATTTCACTACTTTTATTTATACTCAGTTGAAAGGGCAGTCTTGCCTGCTTGGCTACAGGACATACATCACAGTGCTCAGTACAATTTTCAACTCTAGTGTTCTTGAAAGCAAGGAAATGTCTAAGAACATCAAATGGCACATGTCCTAACCTTCTATGCCACAGCTGCCCATTCATTTTATTTACAACAAGAGATGAGTTAACTCTTGATTGGGCATGCTCCTTCTGCAGATTTCCTTGAGTGTCCAGTATGTACAGTCCATGCTCCACTCTATTAATCCCTTTCACCTTCCCATTCCAGGTGTCCTGAAACACACAGTGATCAGGAAAGAAGGTAATGGTATAACATGTTTCCTTGGTAAGTCTAGAAACTGATAACAAGTTGTATTTGAAATCAGGGACATATAACACATCATGAATCATTTTGTCTTCAAACAAGTAGCACCTAAGAGTACTACTGTATGTAATATCCTAAGAGTATGAAACATATCTAAACATGAGATCATATGATTAGAAGCACCTGTATCAACAATCCACCTACTTCTTGTAACTGCACTCATGAGTGACAAAACTGTACCTGTCACATTTGATGTTGTTGCATTCTCATTTTGGGAACTCATTCCACTATTCAGGATCTGTAGAATCACTTGCACATGTTCTTGAGTAAAGAAAGGCACTGCAATATTTGGATTTTTTTTTCTCCTTGTGCTCAGCATTACTCTCAAAATCACAAGCCTGAGAATTATTTGATGTCATACTATTGGATCCCATCATTCTCTTTCTTTTATAGCATTCTTCCCTAGTGTGCCCTTTAGTTCTACAGAAGTCACACCATTTGTTCACCTTGTTCTGTCTATAATTGTTATTTGAACCCTTATTGTTATTGTTGTAACCACTATATAGCCTGTCCTATTCTTATTCCTGTAACCTGCTGCATTATTTCCTGCTTCCTGAAATCCTGAATTCTTGGCATTATAGCTTGAATCATTCCTGTTCTTATACATTGTTGCATTTCCTTCCAGATCTATTGTACTAGGTTCATTTGGTTTAGCTCACTGACTCTCATCCTGAACAATCATGCCATAAGCTTGATCAACTGATGGAACTGTTGTCATCATAAGAATCTGACCTCTTGCTTGTACAAATGAGTCATTTAGACCCATCAAAAACTGATACAACCTTTGCTGCTCCATATGAGTAGAATATACCTTTGATTCATTCCAACCACAGGATGGCAAGGGCACCATAGCATCATACTCATCCCATAGGTCCCTAAGCTTAGAGTAATAGCTTGTAACTGAAGTTAAGCCCTGTTTTAGAATGACAATTTCTTGATGCAAATTGTAGATCCTTGAACCATTGATCTTATCGAATCTTTTATTCAAATTCATCTAGACACGATAAGCATCTGATGCATACACTACTGTGCTATACAGATCTTTAGTTACTGTATTCATGATCAGCTTAAAACAAAAGCATTACACCTTTCCCACTGTTCATGTAGAGCCTCATCATAACTATCCTTCTTACAGTTCCCATCAATGAACCCTAGTTTACTTTTAGTTCTCAAGGCTATGCGCATAGTACGACTCCATAATGTGTAATTCTCAGTGCCTCGCAACTGAATTGAGGTCAAGTGTGCACCTGGAGTATCGAATGGGTGCAAAAAGAGTGGGTGATTGTGATCAATCACACTATCACTCGATGAAGCTATACTACTTTGATAAGCCATTTCAACTGGGTTTCGAAACCCTAATTTTGAAATTTCACAGCAAATTGGGGAAAAAAACAAATTGCAAAACTCACACAATTACTTCGCACATGTCCCGATCGTGTGCTCTGATACCATGTCAAGTTTCAGCTAATAACATGAAACTAGAGAGAGGAAATAGAGAGTGGTTGAATTTATCAACTTCATTGAAATGAAAAGTGAACTCAGATTTACAAGGCTAAGCTAAGACCCTATTTATAAACAACTGACTACATAGCAAAATATCTTCTAACTAACTCAAAACTAACTTAACTTACTTAGCTTCTAGAAGTGTCTAGAAGCTTCTGGAAAGTTCTTCTTCATCTGCAACCAACTCATCTTCAGCTCCATCTAATCCAGCTAAGACTCCAGCTAGGAGTCAATCAGCTCAATAAATAGCAGCGTGAATGATTAACTTTTATACTCAATCTTTCAAGCTGATGTAGATAGACGAGATTATCCAAATGTTTGGATCCTTTAATTTGCTCATAATGATCCTTATTGCCCCGAATTCCTAACTTTTTTAATGTTTTTAATCTTTGAAATGACTTTTCTTTTTTTTGCAACATACTTGAAGCAAGCCAGAAATAGTTTGTGCCTTTAAAAAAGCATAGAACCCTGTACCCATTGGCAAAAAAAATTCCGGATTTCAAGATGCCTTAATTGCAACAATTGCCATATTTCATCTGGACAACCTACAAGCGTCGAATTAAGCCCATCTATAATGAACGTTTGTGAATTCCACAATTCACATATTTCTGGAGGTATGTGATGACGTCCAGGACAAAACAAGGCTAGGTACCTAACCAAATGAGACATAATGTCTCCTGAGGGAAAGAATACAACACTGTGGTACTCAAGTCCAATATTCTGAGTAAATTGAAATGACTAAAATGAAGGAGAGCCTGAGGATTATAGCACTGACCAAACCGAAAAAAAAAGAGTTCTTTTCAAGAGACCACAACCACGCTCATTATTATGAGTACCATCACCAGTGTGTTGTCCAATATGCCGCTTTGTTCGCATACTAATCCACATACGACATTCAAGAAAAATGAGATTTGACTTATCATGTACATCACCAGAACTGCACAAATGGAAATTCTTGACAAAAAGGTTTTGGCTATGAGCTTCTCTCAAGCACAAATCATAGACTAGATCATGAACCCTACATGATTTAACTTTTGCCCCTCCCTATTTTTCGTGCTCACAAGAACTAGGCATCTATCAGTAAGATCCTTTAAGCACTTTTCAGCTTCTCCTTCCAAGTCTATTTCCAACTTCAAGAAGCCCTCAGCAATCCATAATCTCACAAACTTCTTCATTGAAATGTCTCATTCTTTGGGAAAAATTCCTAAATACAGAAAGCATGATTTTAGTTCATTAGGCAAGTGGTTATAGCTCAATGCGAGCATGTGTAGAAAATGTTCATAAAGATATTCAGTTGCTAATGACTTCATATTTTAAGCAACATTCTCCCATTCTTCTATACTCCTCTTAGATTTGGCAAAAAACCTAGCAACCACGACAATTGTTAGAGGTAACCCTTTACATTTGTCTACAATTTGCTTCCTAATAGCCTCGAGTTCACGAGGGGACTCTTCAGTTGCAAGTGCCTTACTTTTAAAGAGGTTCCAACTGCCATCTGATTGCATCATATGCATCTGCAGATAATTGTTTGAGCTTGCATAATTAGCCACTTCAGTATTACGAGTTGTCAACAATATTCGACTTCCATTGTTATGGCATAGAAAGCACTGTCTCATATCATCCCATGCTTCAGTGCTCCATATATCATCCATGACAATTAAATACCTCTTATTGTTTAAACTTTTTTGTAGTCGGTCTGCTAGCACTACCTTCTTGTTTGTCAATTACTTCATCATCTATGTTTTTAGTACAGCAGAGGAGGCTTAGCAAGATTTCTCCCCTATTGAATTCTTCAAAAATAGTTACCCAAGCATGAACGTCAAAATGAGACAGAACCGATGAATTGTTAAAAACTTGTCTTGCTAAAGTTGTCTTACCAATGCCTCCCATACCAACTATTGTGATGACTTCTAGTTTATTAGACGACCCTCTAGTGACTTGTACTAGTAACTTTTTCAATTCATTGTCACGTCCCACCATATAGTCCTGAACATCCACCAGGGTATTCATTGCTGAACTTGAATATCCAACCAAAGATCTACTTGATGCTGCTGGGCTACCATTTTCTTGAATCTTTGTTGATTCATTTTCAATGCCATCAATGTCCTCTGTTACTTGTCGCAAGCACCCACGAAGTCTCTCGCGTGCGTTTGCAGCTTCCTGTGTTTCTTCTTCTGCAATTCTAGCTTCTACAAATCCTAATTCAATTATGTCATCAGCAACATCTGCAACATCTTTTATCCTCGCTTCCAAGTCGGTCATTGGCACATAATTGTTGATTTGTTTTTCAAAGCTTTTGAGAATTTCTTCCAGATGACTAACTTTGTTACGAAGGCAACAGATTTCTTCTTTAGGTTCACAATTTGGATATCGCCAATCGTATTACCAAAGCAGTTCTATTGTTCTCATAAGAGAAACTACACTAGCATAAACCATATCTAATCTTATTCCATGTGTGCCAATGCAATTTGTGATCTGAAAGCGACAAGCAACATGATTACTGAGATTTAATAAGTAACGCTAAAGAACTAAGAAGGTGAGATAACTTGAGTCGTTGCTACCTTATTTTATCAATCACCCCTTTGTACTGATCTATGTTAGTAAATATTGAAATATAATTTGGTAAAACTTATAGACAGTTGGGTCTTATGTTCATGTCAGCTATGTTACAAATACCATCAGTCCATGGAATTTGGACATGGATTAGGCAAGTAGCAATTTTAAGTGTATATGATTACCTATATCTACAAGCAATTAATAAGTACAAAATGATCTTGATTATAAAATATTTTTTACTATCTATCCTATCTTATTCTGATTTGTTGATGTGGCTTGAATTAGGTGAAGTCAAGATGCGCGCCTACGCATAGCTGTTAGGATGAAAAACTTAGAAAATCGCTAACATAGATATGAAATTACATATAGAAATGTAAAATATATCAATCGATAACAGTGTCTTTTTTTATACCTATAAGCTTTTTTAGTACATAATTGGTGATCGATCTCCATGTTTGTCTATTTTCGAGAAGCTCGGATATATCCTTACAATATAGACTTGTACTAGGGAAGGAGCTAAAAGTAAGATTAGCATAAAAATACTTCAAGGATGTGATATGAACGGGGAAACAGGATAATTGAAGAAGTTGTGAGAAATTGTGCCCTGTGTTTTTTGAGTTGTTCATACCCGTTAGAGTGAGTTAAAGTAGTTAAAGTAGATAAAAAGAATAGGAATTACGTTTTAGTCCTTAAAGTTTTGATTTAGAGTTTCAGAATTGTCAGCTTGACCCAGAACTTTTCTGAAGGGTCCTTTTCTAGTCCCTGTCAAAGTTTGTTAGAGAGGATGCTTCCTCATCTTATCTTTTAGTTGTTTTTACCGATTAATCCCTGCGTGGATATAGTTTTACCCTAGTATAAGTATTGTACTAAGCCAATTTGGGCAGGTTATCAATCAAAATTCTCTTTGTTTAACCTAGATAGTTTTCTTTTCTTTCTTTTTGTTTCTTCTTCTTAGCTGCTAGACACGGTCTGCATTAGTGGTATCAGAGCAAGTTCTTGCTTTTGTGGGTAACCATGTCAGACGAGATGAATGAGATTTGTAATATGTTGCAAAGGATCTCGATGGAAATGGCTAATTTTTCAGTTAGACAAGATCAGTTGGAAGTAAATCATAAGAAATCTTTGCAAGAGTTAAAAGAATCAATGGTGTACGAGAGAAGACCGGAAAGGGGGAAAGATCTAGCTTGTTCTCTTGATTCTGGTGAGTTATGCTCTCCTTCAGATCCTTTTCACTTCATGATTTAGCTTCCCCATCCTCACAACCCTTGAATAATATGGTTCCATCATAAAAAATAAGCCAAGGTATAGCCACCACTCAGTTACTTAAAGTTTCACAGACAGAAACTAATGCCCTACTTTACCCCACCAATACCAGAACCCACAACTACCTGTTCCTACCCAGATTCCTAGTTCTTTCACCCCCACCAGTTGTTTCTGGCCAAAACACGCAAACCCCATTCGTTTACCCACAATACTATGGCCCCCATACTCCTTAACAAAACTTTGGTAATGTTTACACCCTTCCTTATCAGTATACCCAAACTCCATTTCCTGCTCATGTTTACCCCAATGTCAGCAGTAATTCTATGCCTAGTTCAGGTGTTTTTACTAGAATGACTAAGATAGAGTTTCCAAGATTTAATGGGGATGACTTGAGGTCTTGGTTGTACAAGGTAGAACAGTTTTTCTCTATAGAAGAGGTTCCTACTCATCAAAGAATTAAGTTGTCTACAATACATTTTGATGGTATTGCCCTTAAATAGCATCAAGGGTTTTTGAGAAGCAGACTTGCTGAAACTCCTCTCACTTGGGATGAGTATGTGTATGCCCTAGTTGATAGATTTGGAGTTGAATACTCAGATCCTATGGCTGAGTTAGTGAGTTTGAAACAGACTGGATCAGTTAAGGACTATCAAGCTGCTTTTGATGGTGCCTTAACAAGGGTCAACTTGATCCCTGAATATGCTATCAGCATTTTCTTGAAAGGTTTAAGACTTAAACTGGAAGATGCTATGAGATTTGGCAGACCTTATACCTTGACTCAGGCTCACCATATGCCCAGAGTGCAAGAGGGTTGTTTTGAGAAGCAAAGTAAGGCAACTGAGGCCAGAATTAGGGAAAGAATTTCAAGATCTAGTCAGGGGAGCTGCAGAGCTAAGGGTCATCCTCCTAGAACACAAAACAACTACAAAAAGCCTCATGCAGTTAATCTGGATAACAACAGGAGAAGAAATTTAACACCTGCTGAAATGAATGAGAAAAGAGCTAAGGGGTTGTGCTATTTATGTGATGAAAAGTTCACAATTGGGCATAATTGTAGGGCTAAAAGGCATTTTTACTCCATTGAGTTACCCGAAGAAGAAAGAGAAATAATAGAAGAAGTAGTGGAGGAACTAGGAGAGGAAGAAGTTATGGAGCAAGAAGTAAAGCATCATGTGGAGAATTGTGCCATTTCATTGCAGGCTTTTAATGGAACTTTGGGATATACGACATTGAGAGTCAAGGAGTTCACTGAAAGGAAGCCAATACACATCCTCACTGATTGTGGCTCAACTCATAATTTTATCAATGAGGGAGTTGCTGAGAGGTTAGGATGCAGGACACAAATGATCACTCCACAAACTGTTAGTGTAGCTGATGAATGAGCATTAATTCTGTCAAAGGGTGTAGTGGGTTCCAGTGGTTAATGCAAGGTGTCATGTTCCAATATGACTTCTTAATACTTCATATGGGGAATTGTGATGTGGTTCTGGGCATCAAATGGTTGTGCAAGCTAGGGGATATCAAATTCAACTTTGAAAAGTTGCTGATGGAGTTTGAGTATCAGGGAAAAACTGTGCAATTGCAGGGAACCACCCCCTCTTTCAAGACAGTGGAAGTCAAGACCCTGAATAAGATCTCTGTGGAAAACTACCACATTTATATGATCAAGGTATATCCTGTGCTTTGCAACAGTAAATAGAATTCATAAGACAAAGCAGATGAACCAACAGAGGTTAAAGAGCTGTTGCAAACTTCTTGAGATTTGCTGGAAAAGCTTTTGCACTTAGAATGTGCACGGGCGAATAGTGTCAAGTTTTAAGCTAAGAACATGAAACTAGAGAGAGGAGATAGAGAGTGCTTGGAGTTATCAACTTCATTGAAATGAAAAGTGAACTCAAATTTACAAGGCTAAGCTAAGACCTTATTCATAGACAACTAACTACATAGAAAAATATCTTCTAACTAACTCCTAACTAACTTAACTTACTTAGCTTGTAGAAGTGTCTAGAAGCTTCTAGAAAGTTCTTCTTCATCTGCAACCAACTCATCTTCAGCTCCAGCTATTCCAGCTAAGACTCCAGCTAGGAGTCAATGTGGTCAATACTCCCCCTCAAGCTGGAGGGAAGGAACATGTTCTTCACTCCAAGCTTGCAGAATAAATGATCATGCTGAGCTTTCCCTAAACCTTTGGTCAAGATATCAGCAGTCTGCTCTAGTGTAGTGACATGTGTAGTTCTGATTAAGCCCCTCCTGATCCAATCCCAAATGAAATGACAATCTATATTAATGTGCTTCGTGCGTTCATGAAGGATGGGATTAGGTGCAATCTGCAGGCCCCCTTTACTGTCACACACCATCTCAATAGTCTTCAAGAGATCAATACCAACTCTTTAAAAATACCAGTAAGCCAAATGATTTCTGCAGCAGTGCTAGCCATACTCCTGAATTCAGCCTCTACTGACCTTCTTGCCACTGTATCTTATTTCTTTGATTTCCAGGAGATCAGTGCCCCCACCATCCAAGTAACCTGTGACAGACCTCCTAGTTTGAAGGCAAGCTCCCCAGTCTGCATCACAATAGGCTTTCAGTCTCCCTGAGCCTGATGAAGGCATCAACGACCCCTCTCCAGGAGTACCTTTAATGTACCTTACTACTCTTAGGGCAGCCTCTATATGAGACTTCTTTGGACTATGCATAAATTGACTCAGGCACTGAACAACAAAGGCTATGTCAGGCCTAGTCATGGTGAGGCAAAGCAGTCGACCAACTAACCTTTGATATATACTGACATCATCTAGAAGTGGATCATCTGAAGTGTTCTTCTTGATTACCTTGTCAAACTCTAATGAGGTAAGCTTCTGGTTGACCTCCAAAGGTGTGCTTGTAGGTTTAGCACCAGCCAACCCCATTTCTGACACCAGCTCTAGTGCATATTTCCTTTAACACATGTATATACCTCTGTTGGACCTGGCAAAATCTATCCTAAGAAAAAATTTCAGTTCCCCTAAGTCCTTCATCTTGAAGTGCTTCTGCAGATCAGCTCTAGTGTGTTGAATGAGTTTGAGGCTGTTTCCTGTGAAAATGAGGTCATCAACATATATCAGGACTATTACCATCTCTGCACCCTTGTTCTTAATAAAAAGAGAATAATCAAAGGGACTCTGATTGAAATGCATCTGCTGCAAAGCCTCAGTTAACTTGAGATTCCACTGCCTTAAAGCTTGCTTGAGCCCATAGAGGGACTTGTGCAGCCTACACACCAAATACTCCCCCTGCTTTGCAGCCTGTTTAGAGAAACCTTGAGGCACAGTCATGTAGACTTCTTCAAACAAATCACCTTGAAGGAATGCATTGTGCACATCCATCTGAAATAAAGGCCAACCAAGCTGAGCAGCAATAGCCACAACATTTCTACTAGTGACCATCTTGGCAACTGGAGAGAATTTGTCTTTGTAGTCTATGCCTTCCTGTTGTGTGTACCCTTTAGCAACTAGTCTTGCTTTGTACCTTTCTACCTCTCCATTAGCTTTATACTTGATGTTTTATACCCACCTGCAACCAATTGGAACTTTACCATAAAGGAGATGAACTAAACTCCATGTCTTGTTGTCCTCCATGGCCTGAATCTCCTGCTTCATAGCCTCTATCCACTTGATGCTTTGAGGATTCTGCATAACTTCTAGGTTCTACTTCAGCATTATAAGCAGCTAGGCATTTCTGAAAACCTTCTTTGAAATAAGTATAAGTCACATAGGCTGAGATAGGATAAGCACAATTGTTGTGAGGCTTCTGTGGTTCCACATAATCATTCATCCAGATAGGTGGTTTAGGTTGTCTGTGAGGCCTGGTTGTTATCTGTGGTGGAGAGTCTGGCATAGCAGGTACATTTGGAGTAGGTACAGGTTCAGCTGCAGGTGCATTGTTAGCTGAATTGGTATCTGAGGGATGTGGCATAGAGTGAGATATGTGAGGGGGCAGCTCAGCATCCAGAAATTGTGGTATGTCAAGGGAAACAACAGGAGCAGGTTATTGTGGTTGTTTGAAAGGAAACACATCTTCCTTGAAGATAACATCTTGACTGACATAAAAACACCTGTTCTGGATATCATACATTTTGTAGCCCTTTTGAAGCATAGAGTAACCCATGAACACTGAAGGAGTTGCTTTAGGAGAGAACTTGTCATGTTTTTTCAGATTAGAGCCATACCCTAGGCATCCAAAAACTCTCATGTGATCAATAGCAGGGGATTTGCCAAATACTAATTCAAAAGGAGAACTCCCTTGCAAATTTCTTGAAGGGATTCTATTGATGATATATACTGTTGTAGTCACACAGTCACCCCAAAATTTTAAAGGGATATCTACCTGAAACTTCAGGCTTCTAGCAGTGTCAAAAATGTATTTATGCCTCCTCTCAACTACTCCATTTTGTTGTGTGAGTGTAAGGGCAAGAGCTCTGATAAGTGATGCCTTCTAAGGTCAATAAGTCTCTACTTGAGCATTAAAGAACTCACCACCATTGTATGTTCTCAATGTCTTGACAGTAGTGGAAAACTCGTTCTTAATCAGCTTAAGGAAATTTCTCAACACCACCACTGATTCATCTTTAGTATTCATCAAACACACCCAGGTATACCTACTGTAGTCATCTACTAATGTGAGGAAATAACGTTTATGATCATGAGTGGGAACTCTAAAAGGACTCCACACATCTGCATGTATCAAATCACAAATTTCACTACTTTTATTTATACTCAGTTGAAAGGGCAGTCTTGCCTGCTTGGCTACAGGACATACATCACAGTGCTCAGTACAATTTTCAACTCTAGTGTTCTTGAAAGCAGGGAAATGTCTAAGAACATCAAATGGCACATGTCCTAACCTTCTATGCCATAGCTGCCCATTTATTTTATTTACAACAAGAGATGAGTTCACTCTAGACTGGGCATGCTCCTTCTACAGATTTCCTTGAGTGTCCAGTATGTACAGTCCATGCTCCACTCTATTAATCCCTTTCACCTTCCCATTCCAGGTGTCCTGAAACACACAGTGATCAGGAAAGAAGGTAATGGTATAACATGTTTCCTTGGTAAGTCTAGAAACTGATAACAAGTTGTATTTGAAATCAGGGACATATAACACATCATGAATAATTTTGTCTTCAAACAAGTAGCAGGAGCTAGTGTGTGTAATGGTACTTATTGCACCATTGGGCAAGTGTACTTATTTCACTGTATGCAATCTCCTAAGAGTATGAAACATATCTAAACTTGAGATCATATGATTAAAAGCACCTGTATCAACAATCCACCTACTTCTTATAACTGCACTCATGAGTGACAAAACTGTACCTGTCACATTTGATGTTGTTGCATTCTCACTTTGGGAACTCATTCCACTATTCAGGATCTGTAGAATCACTTACACATGTTCCTGAGTAAAGAAAGGCACTGCAATATTTGGATTTTTGTTCTCCTTGTGCTCTGCATTACTCTTAAAATCACAAGCGTGAGCATTATTTGATGTCATACTATTGGATCCCATCATTCTCTTTCTTTTATAGCATTCTTCCCTAGTGTGCCCTTTAGTTCTACATAAGTCACACCATTTGTTCACCTTGTTCTGTCTATAATTGTTATTTGAACCCTTATTGTTATTGTGTTAACCACTATATAGCCTGTCCCATTCTTATTCCTGTAACCTGCTGCATTATTTCCTGCTTCCTGAAATCCTGAATTCTTGGCATTATAGCTTGAATCATTCCTGTTCTTATACATTGTTGCGTTTCCTCCCAAATCTATTGTACTAGGTTCATTTGGTTTAGCTCGCTGACTCTTATCCTGAACAATCATGCCATAAGCTTGATCAACTGATGGAACTGTTGTCATCATAAGAATCTGACCTCTTGCTTGTACAAATGAGTCATTTAGTCCCATCAAAAACTGATACAACCTCTGCTGCTGCATATGAGTAGAATATACCTTTGATTCATTACAACCACAGGATGGCAAGGGCACTATAGCATCATACTCATCCCATAGGTCCCTAAGCTTAGAGTAATAGCTTGTAACTGAAGTTAACCCCTGTTTTAGAATGACTATTTCTTGATGCAAATTGTAGATCCTTGAACCATTGATCTTATCGAATCCTTTCTTCAAATTCATCCAGACACGATAAGCATCTGATGCATACACTACTGTGCTATAGAAATCTTTAGTTACTGTATTCATGATCAGCTTAAAACAAAAGCATTACACCTTTCCCACTGTTCATGTAGAGCCTCATCATAACTATCCTTCTTACAGTTCCCATCAATGAACCCTAGTTTACTTTTAGTTCTCAAGGCTATGCACATAGTACGACTCCATAATGTGTAATTCTCAGTGCCTCGCAACTGAATTGAGGTCAAGTGTTCACCTGGAGTATCGAATGGGTGCAAAAAGAGTGGGTGATTGTGATCAATCACACTATCACTCGATGAAGCTATACTAATTTGATAAGCCATTTCAACTGGGTTTCGAAACCCTAATTTTGAAATTTCACAGCAAATTGGGGAAAAAAACAAATTGCAAAACTCACACAATTATGAGTACCATCACCAGTGTGTTGTCCAATATGCCGCTTTGTACGCATACTAATCCACCTACGACATTCAAGAAAAATGAGTTTTGACTTATCATGTACATCACCAGAACTGCACAAATGGAAATTCTTGATAAAAAGGTTTTGGCTATGAGCTTCTCTCAAGCACAAATCATAGACTAGATCATGAACCCTACATGATTTAACTTTTGCCCCTCCCTATTTTTCGTGCTCACAAGAACTAGGCATCTATCAGTAAGATCCTTTAAGCACTTTTCAGCTTCTTCACTGAAATGTCTCATTCTTTGGGAAAAATTCCTAAATACAGAAAGCATGATTTTAGTTCATTAGGCAAGTGGTTATAGCTCAATGCGAGCATGCGTAGACAATGTTCATAAAGATATTCAGTTGCTAATGACTTCATATTTTAAGCAACATTCTCCCATTCTTCGATACTCCTCTTAGATTTGGCCAAAAACCTAGCAACCACGACAATTGTTAGAGGTAACCCTTCACATTTGTCTACAATTTGCTTCCTAATAGCCTCGAGTTCACGAGGGGACTCTTCAGTTGCAAGTGCCTTACTTTTAAAGAGGTTCCAACTGCCATCTGATTGCGTCATATGCATCTGCAGATAATTGTTTGAGCTTGCATAATTAGCCACTTTAGTATTACGAGTTGTCAACAATATTCGACTCCCATTGTTATGGCATGGAAATCACTGTCTCATATCATCCCATGCTTCAGTGCTCCATATATCATCCATGACAATTAAATACCACTTATTGTTTAAACTTTTTTGTAGTCGGTCTGCTAGCACTACCTTCTTGTTTGTCAATTACTTCATCATCTATGTTTTTAGTACAGCAGAGGAGGCTTAGCAAGATTTCTCCCCTATTGAATTCTTCAACAATAGTTACCCAAGCATGAACACCAAAATGAGACAGAACCGATGAATTGTTAAAAACTTGTCTTGCTAAAGTTGTCTTACCAATGCCTCCCATACCAACTATTGCAATGACTTCTAGTTCATTAGACGACCCTCTAGTGACTTGTACTAGTAACTATTTCAATTCATTGTCACGTCCCACCATATAGTCCTTAACATCTACCAGGGTATTCATTGCTGAACTTGAATATCCAACCAAAGATCTACTTGATGCTGCTGGGCTACCATTTTCTTGAATATTTGTTGATTCATTTTCAATGCCATCAATGCCCTCTGTTACTTGTCGCAAGCACCCACGAAGTCTCTCGCGTGCGTTTGCAGCTTCCTGTGTTTCTTCTTCTGCAATTCTAGCTTCTATAAATCCTAATTCAATTATGTCTTCCGCAACATCTGCAACATCTTTTATCCTCGCTTCCAAGTCAGTCAATTGCACATAATTGTTGATTTGTTTTTCAAAGCTTTGTTACGAAGGCAACAGATTTCTTCTTTAGGGTCACAATTTGGATATCGCCAATCGTATTACCAAAGCAGTTCTACTGTTCTCATAAGAGAAACTACACTAGCATAAACCATATCTAATCTTATTCCATGTGTGCCAATGCAATTTGTGATCTGAAAGCGACAAGTAACATGATTTCTGAGATTTAACAAGTAACGCTAAAGAACTAAGAAGATAAGATAACTTGAGTCGTTGCTACCTTATTTTATCAATCACCCCTTTGTACTGATCTACGTTAGTAAATATTGAAACATAATTTGGTAAAACTTATAGACAGTTGGGTCTTATGTTCATGACAGCTATGTTATAAATACCATCAGTCCATGGAATTTGGACAGGGATTAGGCAAATAGCATTTTTTAAGTGTATATAATTACCTATATCTACCAACAATTAATAAGTACAAAATGATCTTGATTATAAAATATTTTTTACTATCTATCCTATCTTATTCTGATTTGTTGATGTGGCTTGAATTAGGTGAAGTCAAGATGCGCGCCTACGCATAGCTGTTAGGATGAAAAACTTAGAAAATCGCTAACATAGATATGAAATTACATATAGAAATGTAAAATATATCAATCAATAACAGTGTCTTTTTTTATGCCTACAAGCTTTTTTAGTACCTAATTTGTGATCGATCTCCATGTTTGTCTTTTTTCGAGAAGCTCGGATATATCCTTACAATATAGACTTGTATTAGGGAAGGAGCTAAAAGTAAGATTAGCATAAAAATAATTCAAGGATGTGATATGAACGGGGAAACAGGATAATTGAAGAAGTTGTGGGAAGTTGTGCTATGTGTTTTTTGAGTTGTTCATACCCGTTAGAGTGAGTTAAAGTAGTTAAAGTAGATAAAAAGAATAGGAATTACATTTTAGTCCTTAAAGTTTTGATATAGAGTTTCAGAATTGCCAGATTGACCCAGAACTTAGCTGAAGGGTCCTTTTCTAGTCTCTGTCAAAGTTTGTTAGAGAGGATGCTTCCTCATCTTATCTTTTAGTTGTTTTTACCGATTAATCCCTGCGTGGATATAGTTTTACCCTAGTATAAGTATTGTACTAAGCCAATTTGGGCAGGTTATCAATCAAAATTCTCTTTGTTTAACCTAGATAGTTTTCTTTTCTTTCTTTTTGTTTCTTCTTCTTAGCTGCTAGACACGGTCTGCATTAGTGGTATCAGAGCAAGTTCTTGCTTTTGTGGGTAACCATGTCAGACGAGATGAATGAGATTTGTAATATGTTGCAAAGGATCTCGATTGAAATGGCTAATTTTTCAGTTAGACAAGATCAGTTGGAAGTAAATCATAAGAAATCTTTGCAAGAGTTAAAAGAATTAATGGTGTACGAGAGAAGACCAGAAAGGGGGAAAGATCTAGCTTGTTCTCTTGATTCTGGTGAGTTATGCTCTCCTTCAGATCCTTTATCACTTCATGATTTAGCTTCCCCATCCTCACAACCCTTGAATAATATGGTTCCATCATCAAACATAAGCCAAGGTATAGCCACCACTCAGTTACTTAAAGTTTCACAGACATAAACTAATGCCCTACTTTACCCCAATACCAGAACCCACAGCTACCTGTTCCTACCCAGATTCCTAGTTCTTTCACCCCCACCAGTTGTTTCTGGCCAAAACACGCAAACCCCATTCGTTTACCCACAATATTATGGCCCCCATACTCCTTAACAAAACTTTGGTAATGTTTACACCCTTGCTTATCAGTATACCCAAACTCCATTTCCTGCTCATGTTTACCCCAATGTCAGCAGTAATTCTATGCCTAGTTTAGGTGTTTTTACTAGAATGACTAAGATAGAGTTTCCAAGATTTAATGGGGATGACTTGAGGTCTTGGTTGTACAAGGTAGAACAGTTTTTCTCTATAGAAGAGGTTCCTACTCATCAAAGAATTAAGTTGTCTACAATACATTTTGATGGTATTGCCCTTAAATAGCATCAAGGGTTTTTGAGAAGCAGACTTGCTGAAACTCCTCTCACTTGGGATGAGTATGTGTATGCCTTAGCTAATAGATTTGGAGTTGAATACTCAGATCCTATGGCTGAGTTAGTGAGTTTGAAACAGACTGGATCAGTTAAGGACTATCAAGCTGCTTTTGATTGTGCCTTAACAAGGGTCAACTTGACCCCTGAATATGCTATCAGCATTTTCTTGAAAGTTTTAAAACCTAAACTGGAAGATGCTATGAGATTTGGCAGACCTTATACCTTGCCTCAGCTCACCATATGCCCAAAGTGCAAGAGGGTTGTTTTGAGAAGCAAAGTAAGGCAACTGAGGCCAGAATTAGGGAAATAATTTCAGGATCTAGTCAGGGGAGCTGCAGAGCTAAGGGTCATCCTCCTAGAACACATAACAACTACAACAAGCCTTATGCAGTTAATTTGGATAACAACAGGAGAAGAAATTTAACACCTGCCGAAATGAATGAGAAAAGAGCTAAGGGGTTGTGCTATTTATGTGATGAAAAGTTCACAATTGGGCATAATTGTAGGGCTAAAAGGCATTTTTACTCCATTGAGTTACCTGAAGAAGAAAGAGAACTAATAGAAGAAGTAGTGGAGGAACTAGGAGAGGAAAAAGTTATGGAGCAAGAAGTAAAGCATCATGTGGAGAATTGTGCCATTTCATTGCAGGCTTTTAATGGAGCTTTGGGATATACGACATTGAGAGTCAAGGAGTTCACTGAAAGGAAGCCAATACACATCCTCACTGATTGTGGCTCAACTCATAATTTTATCAATGAGGGAGTTGCTGAGAGGTTAGGATGCAGGACACAAATGATCACTCCACAAACTGTTAGTGTAGCTGATGAAATGAGCATTAATTCTGTCAAAGGGTGTAGTGGGTTCCAGTGGTTAATGCAAGGTGTCATGTTCCAATATGACTTCTTAATTCTTCATATGGGGAATTATGATGTGGTTCTGGGCATCAAATGGTTGTGCAAGCTAGGGGATATCAAATTCAACTTTGAAAAGTTGCTGATGGAGTTTGAGTATCAGGGAAAAACTGTGCAATTGCAGGGAACCACCCCCTCTTTCAAGACAGTGGAAGTCAAGACCCTGAAAGATCTCTGTGGAAAACTCCCACATTTATATGATCAAGGTATATCCTGAGCTTTGCAACAGTAAATAGAATTCACAAGACAAAGCAGAAGAACCAACAGAGGTTAAAGAGCTGTTGCAAAAATACAAAGGTTTATTCAGAGAACCCAACAAATTGCCTCCCTCTAGAGGAGTATTTGACCATCATATTCCTCTTATAGAAGGAAGTAATCCCGTAAACTCCAGACCTTACAGGTACTAACCCTGCAGAAAGATGTAATAGAAAAATTAGTTCAAGAAATGCTGAGTCAAAGGATAATTCAGTACAGCTCCAGCCCCTATGCCTCACCTGTTGTTCTAGTAGGGAAGACAGATGGCTCTTGGAGATTGTGTAGAGATTATAGAGCTTTAAACAATGTGAAAATCAAAGATAAGTTCCATATTCCTATAATTGAGGAGCTGTTGGGGGAGCTAGGAGGCTATAAAATCTATTCTAAGATAGATTTGAGAGCTGGATACCATCAGATCAGAATGGCACCTATAGATGTGTCAAAAACAGCCTTCAAGACTCACTCAGGGCACTATGAGTATTTAGTCATGACTTTTGGCTTGACTAATGTCCCTTCTAGCTTCCAAGGATTAATGAACCACATTTTTCAAGATTATCTGAGAAGGTTCATTCTGGTATTTTTTTATGACATCTTGGTCTTCAGCAAGAGTTTGAAGGAGCATTTGAAACATCTTAGGATCACTTTTGACTTGCTACTGAAACATCAGCTCTTTGCCAAGATGAGCAAGTGTGTGTTTGCAGCTACCCGAGTAGAATACTTAGGGCATTATATATTAGCAGAAGGAGTAGCTACTGATCCTAAGAAAATAGAAGCAGTGCAAGCTTGCCCTGAACCAACTAATGTAAAGCAGCTCAGAGGTTTTTTGGGACTAGCAGGGTATTACAGGAGATTCATAAAAGGGTATGGGGTCATCAGCAAGCCTCTTACTGAGTTACTCAAGAAGGATGGCTTCATGTGGTCAAACAAGGCTGCTGAGGCATTCATCAAACTGAAAATAGCACTCACTACAGCTCCAGTATTGGCCTTGCCATATTTTTCCCTACCCTTTGTAGTGGAAACTGATGCTTGTGCAGTAGGAATGGGGTTGTTTTAATGCAAGAAAAGCAGCCAATTGCCTACTTGAGTAAAGGACTATTCCCACAGTACCAAACATTGCATGTATATGACAAAGAGCTGTTAGCCTTGATTATGGCAGTTAACAAGTGGACTCAATATTTAACTGGAAGACCCTTCGTGGTGAAGTCTGATCAGAAGGCCCTAAAGTTCTTGTTAGAACAAAAGTTGCATACAGGCTCTCAACCCAAATGGATAACCAAACTCATACAATATGACTTTGTGATTGAATACAAAAAGGGCAAGGAGAACAAGGTGGCTGATGCCTTGTCTAGATTAGCTATGGTGGAGCTGGCAGCAATGACTCTCTCTACTGTCAGAACTGATCTTTTGAAAATGATTAAAGAGAGCTGGTACTTAGATGAAGAGTAAAGGAAATTATCAACACGGCTACGAACCAAAAGCATGAGGTTCAAGGCTATACTTTTGTGAATGATCAACTAAGAAGACATGGAAGACTGGTGGTTGGTCCTAATGATGAGCTTAAAAGAGATATACTTCAATTATGGCATGCCTCTCCAGTAGAGGTCACTCTGGCATTGATCACACCTATAGGAGAATATCAGCACTTTTCTATTGGAAGAACCTAAAAGAAGAGGTTAAGAATTATGTCAAAGCATGTGATGTGTGCCAAAGGCACAAGTATGATAATGCCCCTTATCCAGGGCTTCTACAACCTCTTAAACTACCTGATGCTGCTTGGAGTAGCATAACCATAGACTTCATAGAGGGCTTACCAAAGTCGAGAGGCAAAACTGTTATCTGGGTTATGGTAGATACGCTTAATAAGTATGCTTACTTCATAGGCCTAGCACATCCTTATTCAGCACATGATGTGGCTAAATTATTTATGGAACATGTGTATAAACTGCATGGGATGCCTGAGGACATAGTAAGTGACAGAGACCCTATTTTCACTAGTAAGTTTTGGCAAGAACTGTCGCCATGTGTGGGGTAACTCTAAGCACTTCCACATCATATCACCCACAAACGGATGGGCAAACAGAAGTGGTGAACAAATGTTTGGAGACTTACCTCAGGTACTTCTGTTCTGATTCTCAGACTGTCTTGTTCTCTTACTTAGCAACAGCAGAATGGTGGTATAATACCACCTTTCACTCTTCCATTCAGACTACCCCATATGAAGCACTATATGGTCAACCACCCCCTATGCATTTGCCCTATGTTGCTGGTATTCAGCTATAGAGGAGGTTGATAGAAGTATGTTGACAAGAGAATTCAAGGTGCAATTGTTGAGGCACCATCTGAAGAGAGCTCAACAGAGAATGGTGGAATAGTCCAATAAGCATAGGTCTGCCAGAAAATTTCAAAAAGGGGATTGGGTATACTTGAAAATACAACCCTATTGGCAGGTAACCTTAGCTGGAGCTCATTTCACCAAACTCTCAGCTAGGTACTATGGTCCATATCAAATTTTGTAAAAAGTAGGAGCTGTTGCTTATAGGTTGTCCTTGCCACCTCAACTCTTATTGCATCCCACCTTTCATGTGTCTCAGTTGAAGTTTTGTTACCAGTTACCAGCTGAAATCTCACACCCTCCAGTGCTTAATCTCTCAAGTCCTTATTGTCCAAGGCTACAGAAAATTCTGGACATACGTGTGATACAAAAAGGAAATAAAGCTGCAGTTCAAGTGCTAATTCAATGGGATCAGTTACCTGAGGACGCAGCTACTTGGGAGGATTACCAGGCACTTCTTGTTCGATTTCCTGAATTCCTTCCTTGAGGACAAGGAAGTTTTTAACAGGGGAAAACTGATATGAACGGGGAAACAGGATAATTGAAGAACCTGTAGGAAGTTGTGCTCTGTGCTTTTTGAGTTGTTCATAGCCGTTAGAGTGGGTTAAAGTAGTTAAAGTAGATAAAAAGAATAGGAATTGCATTTTAGTCCTTAAAGTTTTGATTAGAGCTTCAGAATTGTCAGATTGACCCAGAGCTTAGCTGAAAGGTCCTTTTCTAGTCCCTGTCAGAGTTTGTTAGAGAAGATGCTTCCTCATCTTATCTTTTAGTTATTTTTACCATTTAATCCGTGCGTGGATATTGTTTTACCCTAGATAATTTTCTTTTCTTTCTTTTTGTTTCTTCTTCTTAACTGCTAGACATAGTCTGCATCAGGATGATTAATACAGAGGATACAAGTGTTCATTCCTTTTGGTTTTGAGTTTAATCAAATGCTACTAAGGGCAACTGGCCTTTCAACGGCAGATAGTTGATATAGGAGTGTTGGACATTAGCATCCACGATGCAGAAGCACTGTAATAGTATCAAATATAACAAACGATCGTGAGCCAGAAAGAATTCAGTATGCAATCAAGAAAATACAATTTAGAAGCCAAAGAAAAGTTAATGGCATACCTCTAAGTGGCTGAAATTGTTTCTGCAATCCAATTACTAGGTATAAATTACAAAGAAAGGCAGAGTTGACTTTGTAGAAATTATGAGAACTTTGATTATAGTCGCATATGAGGAGGTGAGTTAATTTATCAAGAAACATGATATATTAAAGTATATCTTGAATATAGTGGTTAGTTAGCTAGTTAGTTGACTGATTAACTAGTTAGTTAATTATTGTATCATCCAGTGTGGATGTGACACGTGGCATAGGAGTTAGTTAGGTTAGTTGTTAGTTAGCTTAGAGGTTAAGCAATTTATTGTCTATAAATATGTACATGTGTAGCTCATTCTTAGTTAGTTGACTAAAATGAGAAAAATATCTTCTCCTTCAACTCTCAATAACTTCTCTCTCTAGAATTCCACATGGTATCAGAGCTTTTGAGGCACAATTTACCTCAACTTATTTCGATCCCACAATATTTCTTCTAGAATTCTCTCGAGTTCTTTGATCATATCTCATTCTTAGCTTGAATCAGCAGCAATGGTGAATGTACCAAATGCGCATGGAACACAAGTTGGAGATAGAGTTGCGATAGGGCATAATCATCCATTGTACTTGCATCCTTCAGATACACCGGGATCAGTACTGACTTCAGTTCAATTAATTGGTAGTGAAACTATTCGATTTGGAGCACATCGATGTTGATTAATCTTCGAGCTAAGAGCAAATTAGGGTTCGTACTTGGAACACATAAAAAGGCTGATTTGATCCTTCATTGGATGAGCAGTGGGAGCAATGTAATGCTTTTGTCTTGGCGTAGATTATGAACACAGTTTCGAAGGAACTCTTCAGTGGAATTGTGTATGCAGAGGATGCAGCGACTGTATGGGCAGATTTGAAGGAGCGTTTTGACAAAATTGACGAATCACGCATCTATCAAATTCATAGGGAAATATGCACAATGCATCAAGGTACTTCATCTGTTTCAACGTATTATTCTAAGTTGTGACTGCTTTAGGATGAATTTGATGCATTAGTTCAATCCCCTTCATGCGATTGTGTAAAATCTAGGCTTTATGTGAATCATTTGCAATATCTGCGACTGTTTGCTTTTTTAATGGGGTTGAATGAGACTTATAGTCGAGCTCGTGGGAAAATTTTGATGATGAACCCCTTGCCCATTGTGAATAAGGCGTATTCTATGGTACTCAAAAAATGACAGTAGGAACTCACTTAGCAGGAGAGATGAGTGATTCAGCTCTGTAGGCTGGTTGTAATGTAGGAAGAAATGCTGGAAATGTGAGTAGAAATACAGGTAGAAATATTACTTCTAACTACCAGCAGAATCAGAATAACTACCAGCAGAAACAAGGGAATTATAATCCAAAGCAAAGGAAATGGTGTGATCATTGTAAAATTAAATGACATGATGTAGATGGTTGTTGGAAGCTCATTGGATATCCACCTCATCATCCACTTCACAAAGCCAACCAACAGATAGGAAGAGTTGATGCTTACCTTGCAAGTCAAGACTGTGAGGGGCAGGATCCTTTCAGTCCAAATCATCCTGTTCAACAACAAGAAAATATACAAAGTTCTCCAATGTCACTCACACAAGAGCAGTATCAACAAATCATTCAGCTGCTAAACAGGGGAAGTGTCTCAAATGTCACAGCAAACATGGCAGCTATTGCTGCTACTGCTAATGTTTTCTTAACTCATAACACGAGTAAGCAATGGATAATGGATTCAGGAGCTTCAACTCATATGACATCCCACTTAGACATGCTAGAAAACGTCAGGAAAATATGAGGAAATGATGAGAAGGTGATTTTGCCAGATGGCAATAGTACATCTATTTCTCATATTGTAGATTGTAAGTTCAGTAATGGAGAAAAATTAGCCAATGTGTTAATAGTGCCAGACTTCAAGTATGACCCGTTGTCTGTCTCACAGATTACCAAACAATTGAAATGCCCAGTGACTTTTTTCCCTGAGTTTTGTGTATTCCATGACCTATCAAAATAGAAAGGTGAAAATGATTGGTAAAGAAAGAGGAGGACTATACTACCTACCACAACAAGTTCACAAGAAGGTAGTTACTGGTGAAGTAGCTTTTGCGACAGTACATCATCAACAAAAACGTGATGAGATGTTATGGCATAGAAGATTGGGGCATCCATCTACCAATGTTTTGAAACAAATGTTTATAGTAGAGAAAAATAGAGTAGCCTTTCTGAATAATGAATGCGGTGTTTGTCCATTAGGAAAGCAAAAACTGACACGACCCAGAATCCGGTTAGGCCGTGCGGGCACCCGACATCCTTCCCTAGACCCGTCGGGCGAACCCTTACCAATTAAATCAGGAAAATAAATATAACAATTCACAAATAAGGACAAGACTTTTAAAAAAACACAGACATACTGATACCTCTAAGCTGTACAAAAGAAATTACAGCTGACTACCCAACATACTAGGTTTAGGACTATCCAGACTAGACATCTAAGAGTACAAAAGAAGACAGATACCTCCTGAAGGGAGCAAAATGCAGCTGAAATAATAACCAATAAACTGGTGGCCATCCGGAATAAAAGCTGGCTCACCCTGATAGCTGAAGTCATCTTCGCTCCTTCACAACGTGGCGAACTCAATCCTGGAGCAAACCTGCCGAAACGAAATAGATAGACCAGAAACAAACAACAAACAAGGGTGAGTCAAAAGGACTCAATAAGTGGGGCAGACTAGCCACCTCAAAGAATAGGATAGCTAGTCAGGGAGAAAAGAAATAGATAGACCAAATTCCTTTTATTTAAATTATAAAAAGGCAAAGCCAGATAACAACGAGAAACACGTAAGAAACTTATAAATTCAACCAAGGATGCGTGCCAGAAACATTTCAATAAATAAGCAATGCACATATAAGCAGAACAGTAGTCATGTACCGCAAGTCTACACAATGGTATGAATTGAGATGAAATGAAATGAAATATGATGCAAAGGGTCACATGTGCCCGTAATCCCATCCCGAAGAGGAATACTCATGCATTCGAGGGGAATCCAACCTGATAACCAACTGGAGCGGAATACTCCTGCTCCTGGGGCGGAATACTCCTGCACCCGATATAATATAAACCAGAGGCGGAATACTCCTGCACTCTCCTGGGGCGGAATACTCCTGCACCCGATATAATGTAAAGCTGAGGTGGAATACTCCTGTACTCAATATCTGACATAAGAGCGGAATACTTCTGCTCTTGGGGCGGAATCCTCCTACCCTCAATATGATACAATGGAGCGGAATCCTCCTGCTCCTGGGGCGGAATACTCCTGCACCCAATATGATATGCAATGTAATGCATATGAATGCAATGTGATGCAATAATAACCCTTCACCGGTGCGGGACTCTCATCGACAGCCGGGAAGTAGATTCCAACTCACAGCCAGAGTACAATGCTCAAATCCTCAATGCAATACCAAAAACAGAATATAACATATAATATACAATGTAAATCCAAAGCTAAGGCGTAATGAGTATGCCTATCGGCAGCTACACACGTAAGGAACACGTGGTAGAAAATCCACGAGGCTAGGTGCCTCCAAAGAAATGGATATAAACACTTACCTCTTCCAAAAGTTAGCATTGCTAATCAATAACCGCTTTTATCCTTTGGTTCCATTGCCAAACGATCCCACTGGGTTCAATAAGCAGAAAACTATATCAAATAAGGCTAAAAGCTTCATTCCCCACATCTTAGGGCAATCCAGGTAGGAACCTGATACCCTATTCGCATACGCAATACGCAGTTCAGGCCTATATACAGGGTTTAAAGTCACATAACCAAACCCTAAATAAATTACATTTATATGTTGCCCATAACTTACTGAGTACGAATATATATTCAATTTCATTATCGGGGTCCAATTGACCCTTAAACTATCAATTAAACTTATTAAAATGATGTCTAATATTTCAAGTTTTACCGTTAAAATATATTCAAACACACGTAATAAACTCAAATAATATATTAGGATTATTACCTGAATGTTTCAGAGTGAAAATTCTACTTTTTCCGGGCCCCTTTTCTCATTTTCTGGCATTTTTTATTTGCTGCGTTTTTCATATTTTTGTTTATGCTCAAATGCTCCATCGTATTTTATGCTTTAAAGTAAAGTATGATGGGACATATATATCCCTGCATAGCCACCGCCTCCATTTAAACTTTTGTCGTTTTCTCTTTTTTTTTTTTTTTCTTTTTTTTCGCAACGAAAATTAAAACGATATGCTACGGTATTCGAAATAATTCCAACTTTTGCATACATATTATACAAAATGTATGTAACATACTCGTGAAGGCGGATCTCAAATTGGACACCCGAAACTCAAGATGCGAATTTAAATGAAAAAAAGTCAAATTATTTAACTTTCGGCATTTTAGCGGAAACTATCGAAATTCACTTCCGAAAGTTCACAAAAATCACAAATAATCATACGAACCTAACGGCGCTTTCGGATTTCGAATCGGAGCTCGTTCGCTAAAACCGAGCTCGAAAATCTCTTTTTAATATTTATAGATAATAAAAAAAATGAAACTTTCTTCCGATGCCTACCAAACGAGGTCTGATTTAGCTCAAATTTTACAGACAGGTCCTAATAGATATTATGAATATTTTAAAATTATCGGCACGCCAATCAGAGTCCTAACTTCCGAAACGACTGATCGAGGTCCTTTCATTCTCCTCCACTTAAACTCTCGTTCGTTCTCGAACGAGCCTAAGTCTAAAGAAAAATTCGCACAGATAGCAAAAGAACTTGCACGACCTTCATAAGCTACTCCACGAGTATTATTCTCTGATTACAGGATCAAAATTATAACACGCATATCGAACTTTTGGAACAAAATATATCTGGATAATATGATGACACCATTGCCCAACTTATTTTGACTAAACTGACCCTTCCTCGATCACGAGAGGAGAGTTTTACTTTTTCGAAACAAAGATACATGAAACCTTGAATGGGTTAACATGATTAAGCCGATAATCACCTCTTCGATATATCTTACGATATAGAATAGGCCGATGGAACTAAGAATTAGCTCACGCTTGATACAATAGGGGAAGTTTTTGAAGTACCTTGTCACTACTCACTATAAAAGATTTGATGCAAGCTATATTATTTTTACGAACGCACTATGCAACATCCCAGGTGATGTTAGTGTTGTTCTGCAAGCTCCTTGTGGGAATGTAGTTACTCATATCCTAATGTATGTCAAAGGATCATCTGAACAGGGTCTATCATATAAGGATAAGGATCCTGAAAATACTACTGGATAGTATGATGCAGACCAGGAATAATCTTCAGATTGGATATCTACTTCAGGGTATTGTCTTTGAATTGGAATTATTTTGACTTGAAAAAGTAAATATAAAAGAGACATGTAGTTGGACCTTCAGCTGAGGCAGAATACCAACAACAAAATTGATTACATGTGCACTTGTAACGCTAAAATAACTTCTCAAGGAGTTGAGGTGTGAAAGAGATATACATGCCAATGATGGATTGTCGACAAGCTGCACTAGACCTTTAACTCTAAATTTCTTGAAGTAAAACAACGTCAGTATGAGGATCCAGTTCTAGTTGAATACAGACCGATAGCCAGAAGAAAATCGGAGTCACCATACAGGGTTACTACTGACGGTGTTCTCATGTATAAAGATAGACTTTGTGTTCTTGATGTTACAGATTTACGTGGACAGATTATGATAGAGGCACATTATCCCAAATATACTGTTCATCCGGGTTCGACTAAGATGTACACCATTTCCAATAAGTACTTCTAGGAGCAGTATGATTTTTGAATTAGTGCATATGGATGTTTGGGGTCCATACAGGATAGCTACACATAATGGTTTCAAGTTTTTCTTAACCTTGGTTGATGATTTCTCTAGAATAACATGGGTTTACTTGATTAGACTGAAGAGTGATGTATATACAGTGTTGAAAAATTTTCTGGTAGTGATAAAGACTCAGTTTCAATGTTGTGTCAAAATCTTCAGATCAGATAATAGTGGTGAGTTTTTTAACAGAGAGTGCATGTCTTTATTTCATTCATTTGGAATTGTACATCAGAGTAGTTGTCCACATACTGCATAACAAAATGGAGTAGTGGAGAGGAAACACAGACACATCCTAGAAGTTGCAAGATCAATTAGATTTCAAGACAATATTCTCATTAGATTTTGGGGTGAGTGTGTATTATCAGCAGTTTACGTGATCAACAGATTGCCTACAGTAGTCTTGAAAGGAAAATCACCCTATGAAGTGTTTCATAAGCAAAAACCAAGACTAGACCATTTGAGAACTATTGGTTGCCTCTGTTATGCAACTAAAGTTCTTAAAATTGATAAGTTTGCATCAAGGGCCAGTGCATGTGTATTGATGGGATATTATATGACTCAAAAGGGATATCTATTGTATGATTTAATGGAGAAAAGGTTCTTGGTAAGCAGAGATGTGGTTTTTAGAAAAACAATATTCCCTTTTAAGAAAAACAGTATTCCCTTTTAAGACCCTACAAGAAAAGAGCATTCCCTTGTTTACTCAAGATCAAGTAACAATGGTGATCCTGTGAATCTAGAACTGTATGACATGTCCTTTGATGCACCTGCTACATTCATTTTAGAGTCAACTGGAGATGAGACAGTTGTAGTTGATGAGACTATAGAAGTGGGGACAACACTTGAACACATTGATGCAGTTCATGACAATTTTTAGGAGGCACAAGAAAACTCAGAGGTGTAGTACAATATTTAATTACCAATTCTATGTGGTGTTGTACTTGCAGACAATACTAGACCTACAAGATCTAACCATCCACCTATTTGGATGAAAGACTATGTGGTGAATTTACCAAAGTCACAACAGAAGAAACCCTATTCCTTGGCAAATTATGTCTCATATGATGGATTGTCCACAAATTACGCTGCTTATCTTGGGAAATTCTCAGCAGAAATGGAACCTAGAACTTATGAAGAAGCTGTGAAGGATCCTAGGTGGGTGGAGGCAATGAATCAGGAGTTACAAACACTGGAGAACAATGGCAACTAGTAACTCTTCCTAAGGGAAAGAGAGCAATAGGTTGTAAATGGGTGTTCAAAATCAAGTATAAAGCAGATGGAGAAGTTGAGAGATTTAAGGCTCGACTTGTAGCAAAAAGGTATGGTCAGACATAGGGGATAGATAACCAAGAGACCTTTTCACCAGTGGTGAAGATGGTCACAGTAAGAGCTGTTGTGGCACTTGCAGCATCAGAAAACTGGAGGATATATCAAATGGATGTATTCAATGCTTTTTTGCAGGGTGATTTGTTAGAATAAGTCTTTATGGAATTGCCCAAAAGGATACATAGAAAGGGGGAACACATTATTTGTAGGCTTGTTAAGTCACTCTATGGACTTAAACAGGCCTAAAGACAGTGGAGCTCTAAGCTTACAGAGGCATTGGTTCAGTCTGGATACACTCAAAGTCACTTGGACTACTCACTATTCACAAAGAGACAAGGAGGAAGATTATTTATCATCTTGGTTTATGTGTAGCTCATTCTTAGTTAGTCGACTAAAATGAGAAAAATATCTTCTCCTTCAACTCTCAATAATTTCTCTCTCTAGAATTTCACAGCATATACTGGCAGCATTATAAAAATATTAGAGACCATGTGAGGGTTGATTTTATAGGAAATTAGCTAGTTAATGGAATAGAATATCACAAAAAGTAGAGAATCTCAACAAATCTTCCGGGTAAATTTATGAACTAACTAGTTATTGCAAGAGAGTTACAAAACAAAAATTTGTAATCAAAGTATGCCTCGACTATTCGTACAATTTGCTGAGAGTAAAAAACACCTGAACAAACATATAACATGTGTTCATGAAAGGGCTTTGAATCTCAATAGATCTTCTCGCGTAAATTTCATGAATGGTTATCGAACTAATCATGTATTGCAGGAAAGTCACAAAACAAAAGTTTGTAACCAAAGTGTGCCTCGACTTTTCGTATAACCTGGTGAAGGTAAAAAGCACAGGAAGAACATATAACGTTATGTCTATATTGAGTAGAGACTCAACAACATGGAAGTAAAAGAAAGAAAGTTTCTTAGTCAAATTATGTGACATGCATTTAAAGATGAGACAAGAAAGCAAATTGAAGTGGGTAATAAAATTTACACAAAATTTGGATGTAAACTACGAATTAACTACTATACTGCAATGATAAATGATGTTCGAGTTGTTGCAATTAAGGTGCATCTTGGAATCCAGAATCGTCCCATTGAGAACACTCATTGATTTCTAACGGTTCCGTTCCTCGTACACTACCTTATCTTCCATTATTTCAATTCATAATTCAGAAACTATTAATAAAAAGACATTTCTAGTCAGTACTACAAGTCTCCTCATGAGTTTTAAATTTTGTCATGATAACCTCATTCGAAATCGTTCTAAGTAGATATATTTTGTTGAATTGTGAGATGTGGTACACTTTAACCAAGTACGTGGACATTTTAATATTGGGTGGGTGTGAGACTCGATCCCAGGATCTCAGCCTGCTCTGGTACCATGTTGAATCGTGTAACCATTTCATTTAAAAGCTTAAACTGTTAGATATAGTACACTTTAATTATTTAATTACTTTCTCAACATATTTCTTCTTTAAAAGAAAGGAAAAAAGAAAAAGATAGAGCTTTGATTTCGTAATCAGATTTTTATCTGACTAGTAGTTACCAAGAGTACATGCCAGAATGTTATGAACGGAAATATCCCATTTTATGATAGGTCTGAAATTAGCTACTTTCGTGTGGGATCCGTGTTAATGGGTTTACGTATAGTAAATGAATGAGGGAATTGGTTAAATAGGGTAGGATACCAATAGTAGTAGTAGGCAAAAATGTATTTGAGTTGTCTCCTCCCTTCTCTTGTTCTCTCTCCCTTCTCTTCCTTGCTTCTGTCTTCTTCTTCTGTAATCTCTTCCCCCTTCGATCTTCTCCTATTTCTCATTTCTATTGTCTTGTAATAGTATTATTATTAATCAAAGACTCCATATTCCTATATTGTTATTGTGTTGGTTACTCATTGCATCACACAGAATATTGTTTTCAGCATTTAAATGTGTAAAATTGGTTAAAAAAATGATTCATGCTATCATAGTTTAATGGAAGATCATATATCAAGTTGGGTCAGCGGGAAACTACTACTTGAATAACTAATAGTCACCAGTCACCACTAGCTTGTAATTCTTGAGTATCAGAAATGCATGCCTCCATCCTTTCTTTTAGCTTTCTTTCGAACTCATTTTCCTCCTTTTTACTAAAAACAGGTAACTTTAAAATATTTGTAACTTTAATCACATAATATGCATGAAATATGCAAAAAATGGTTATTGTTTGTTTAAGTGATGTAGCCATTGTTCAGGGAGTGTAAACTTCTTATAAAATATCATGGTAAAGAAAATAATTAAAACTAAAGAATACCCAAGATAAACAGAAAACACCAATCAATATAAAGACGAAGAGTAAGATAGAAATACTCTATATAAGAATAATACTATACTCCTAATATAATAAAAATCGTTTGATTACAATCTAACCTTCTACCCAAATCCTCAACCTCCACATTTTTCTCTTTAAGGCCATGTACACCGTGATATGGAGGTGAGTCATATCCTGTCTAATCACCTCGGTCATATTTTTCTTCGCTCTACTTCTACACTACTAGAAATCCGCTTGATTCCGACTGAGGACCTCCAACGGTGAACCATCTGTGAACGATTCCGACGGGCTACCATCGGAGAAAATATAAATTTAATTGTTTTTAAAAAAATATTATTGAGTATTTTTCGACGGGCTGCTATCGAAAAGGAAAAAAATTAAAAAAATAATATAATTTTTGAGAGCTCGCAGTCGGAAGCTCTTTAAAAGCAACACAAAACAGAACATATATCACTCCTCTCTTCTCACTCTCTCTTCCTTTTTCTCTTCTCTTCAATACCACAAAACTCCTTTTCTTCTTTCTTTTCTTTAACCAACAAAAGGTAAATAGATATCATTTTTCACTTCTCTTTCTTCTTTCTTTTTCTTTAACCAAACAAAGGAAGATTTTAAGAATCAATTTTTATTTTTTATTTTTAGGCAGTCACCGGCATTGAAGGAGTCACATGCGTTCACAGTCAACGACGTTCAGCAATTACCGGCGTTCAAGCAGCGAGCAACGTTCAGGTACTTTTATTTTTCAAATTTCTTGAAATGTTGGCAAAAATGTAGACATGAGATTTCTTGAAATGTTGTAAAAAATATAGACATTGTGTTTGTATTTAACATTGTCTTATGTCTAGACCATGAACTTGTAGCTTTTTATGTTTGTAATTTGGAATAGCTAAAGAGTTTTAACGAAAGAAGCTAAAAATTTTAAATGTTAAGAAGAAAGGAAGCTAAGAAGTTTAAATATTAAGAAATTTGATAAAGGGGTATAGTAGTAGTGGCAGTGGTAGTGGTAGTGTTAGTGGTGGTGGTGGTGGTGGTGGTGGTGGTGGTGGTGGTGGTAGTAGATGTTTTGATATTTGGAGGAAAAGCTAAAGACCTAAATTTTGTTAAACTCAGATGTTGAGAAAAGCTTTTGAAGAATGACAAACGAGAAGGACTCGGTGGTTCCGGAGGAGAACCTGGTCCTTGTATAGAAGGGCACAACTGATCGAAAAGATCTGTGGGTTACAAATCCCTACGGAATTAGGAGTAGTGGCGCATGGACGAGTATGCATCCTAGTCAGACTAAAAGAGGTGGTGCCCAGGCTGTGTCTTCGAAGTACGAATACGAGTTGGACTTGAAGAAGGAAAGAGTTACAAGGAATCTTATCTTACCATAATTGCAAGGTTTCCTTGTGGGACTCAACTAGGGTTCTAAAGCCCATATAAATACAAGTAGTTGATACAGCCAAAATCAGTTATACACAAACAGAGAGTTGAGAGCATACAAAGACGATCCAACAACTTTCAACGTGAGATAACTGAGGAAGAAAACTGGTGGAGCTAAATTGTTCAAGTCCAGATATTCTGTCTAAATTCTTGATTTTGTAAGTTGTCTTGTTTTGTGCAATCATTGTCTTTACCTATTAGCTTATCGAAGAAGCAATTATGTTAGGTGAATCTTTGAGAGATTACTTTGTAAAGCTAGAGTTTAGCTTTGTTGAGTGATTAGGGTCTAGAGTGTAGCCCCTTGGTTACAGAGTCTTGTAATCAGAAACTTGCTCGTTGTGTTAGTGGATTGAGTTCTAAAATCCCAGAATGTGGGTCGTGGTTTTTCTACCTTAAGCAAGGAGTTTTCCACGTAAAATCCTTGTGTTCCTTGTGTCTGTTATCTTGTGTGTTGGTGTGTCTGTTAGCAAAACTGTCGAGGCAAGAACAGGGTTCTTGACTCTGAAGAATCGAGTTCTTAAAACGAAAAATCGGTGGACACTATTCAACCCCCCTTCTAGTGTCCTTAGTAGGTGCATAGATTATAACAAGTGGTATCAGAGGAGGTCTTCTCGTGCTAGGTTAACACCTTGAGAAGGATCAGAATTATGAGTGCACCACCTACCATCACTGAAGGACAGTCAGTTCTAAGGCCCCCACAGTTTAATGGGAAGTACTACGCTTAGTGGAAGAACAGGATGGAAAATTACATATGTGCTGAGGACTACCAACTATGGCTTATAGTGTCAGAAGGAAATTTGATTCCTACTAAAATAGTTGGTGAGGGAGCTGCTGCCAGACAAGATCCTAAGTTGAAAGAGGAGTTCAATGAGGCGGACTATAAGATGATTGAAAAGAATCACAAAGCCAAACGTTTAGTAATTTGTGGTCTTGGTCCTGAGGAGTTTAATAGAGTATCATCATACAAGACTGCTAAGGAAATTTGGGATGATATGCAGGTTGCACATGAAGGAACCACTGAAGTGAAGGACTCAAAGAGAAGAATGCTGAAGAGACAATTCGAGTTGTTCTTTATGGGAGAGAAGGAATCAATCAAGGATATGATGACTAGGTTGACCATTATTACTAATGAAATGAGATCTCTGAATATGGAGTTGCCTGAAGTAGAGATGGTGGATAAGATTCTGAATGTGCTACCTGAGGCGTGGGAACCCAAGATGACTACTATCATTGAGTCTAAACCTCTAAGATCCATCAAACTGGAAGAACTGGTTGATAGCCTGAAAACTCATGAGATGATGAAAGATTCAAAAACTAAACCAGTTCTTAAGAAGGACAAGACCCTTGCACTTGAAGCAACTGATGAAACTGAGGACTATGTTGATCTTCAATCAGTTGAAGCAACAATGGTTAGTGCCTTGAGACAGAAGTTTAACTTGGGGAAGTTCAAAGGTTTCAAAAGAAATAACAAGGAAAACTCTGGAAGAAAGAACATAGTTGACAGTCCGGATTATTCAAGATGCTTTAAATGCTTCAAGAAGGATCATGTTGTTATAGATTGTCCTATGTGGGAAGCAGAATGGATGAAAAATAGAGCAAATAAGGAGAAGGAAAATGAGGCGTCAAAGGACCATGACAAAGAAAAGAAGAAGGTGAGACGACCTCCAAACTTCAGAGCAGAAAGAAGGAAGAGAAATGAAGCTTTCTATGCTACATGGGGACCTACTGACAGCGAATATGATCATGAGAAGGATTCTGGAGATGAATCTCTATTTGCGCTGATGGGGTTGTCAGATGGTGGTTCAGATGAAGAAGATCCTCAGGAGTTCAGAGGAGGAAGAGATCCCTCAAAGCCACCTGTATTTAACGGGACTAACTACATGTGCTGGAAGAAATAGATGAAAAACTTTCTTCAAGCAACTGACTACAGTCTCTGGTTGATTGTGAAGAGAGGACCTCATGTTCCTGTAAAGAGATCAGCAAACGGGGTTCTGGTTCCAAATATGGTAGAAGAACTAGATCCTCAAGACCTAGACTGATTACAAGCAAATTCTAAAGCTGAACTGTACCTGAGGAGAGGGCTGACTACTGATATGTTAGCAAGGATACTTGAATACAAGTCTGCTAAAGAAGTGTGGGAAAAGCTAAAGGAAATATACACAGAAGGTGACCAAAAGAAGGACTCAGCTCTTATGGCAACTGATGGAGAGGAAGCTGCTCATTCAGCAGAGGTATGTCTATCTGATCTCAAAGAAAATCTACATACATACACTACTGAATATTTGATCTAAATCACTGCCCATTTGATTGAAGGATATGAAAAGGATAAAATTGAGAAAGATAAATTAACTGAAGAGTTAAGTGATCTCAGAACTAAGCACAAGAGTCTTCAAGAGCAAAACATTGAACTGGAAGAAATCAATGCCATTTTAAAAGGGCAGACTCTTGTGCCAAACTCTAAGATCATAGAACTGGAAGTGGAACTTAATCAGTTAAAAGAGAGTATAAATGATAAGTAAGTAAGTAATAAGTGAAGTTCAAACCTTTCTTGAAAACGAACTTAAAAGAACAAATGAGATTCTGTATCAGGAAACTGAAAAGAACAGGGCTCTAAATCAAAAGGTTGAAAAAACTGAATATGAACTTGCCAGATTAACAAAATGGAATAAATCTTCTGAGGCAATGAACTGGGTTCTTGAAAATCAGAACAAGGGAAAACAAGGGCTAGGATTCAAGAAACCATTGCCTCCATATAATCCTAAGACCAAGTATGTGGGTTTGCCTTGCAACATTGAAACGACCTCGGCCAGTCGTTTCAGAAGTTAGGATTCCGATTGACGTGTCGATAATTTTAAAATATTTGTAATGTCCATTAGGACCTGTCTATAAAATTTGAGCTAAATCAGACCTCGTTTGATAGGCATCGGAAGAAGGTTTCAGTTTTTATTGGCGACAAATATTAAAAAGAGATTTTCGAGCTCGGTTTTGCCGAATGAGCTCCGATTCGAAATCCGAAAGCGCCGTTGGGTTCGTATGATTATTTATGACCTTTGTAAACTTTCGAAAGTGAATTTCGATGTTGTTCGGCTAGTTTCCGCTAAAATGCCGAAAGTCAAATAATTTGACATTTTCATTTAAATTCGCATCTTGAGTTTCGGGAGTCCAATTTGAGATCCACCTTCGCGAGTATGTTACATATACTTTGTATAACTCGTATGCAAAAGTTGGAATTATTTTGAATATCGTAGGGTACAATTTTAATGTTCGTTAAGAAAAGAAAATAAATAAAAAAAAAAGAAAAAAACAAAAATTACAAAGAAAGAAAGAAAATGAAAGTACCATGGGCGGTGGCTGATAGGGATATATCCCTTGATGTTTTACAGAGTGAAACATTCAGGAACGATAAACAGAGACGCGAAACAGAAAATACGCAGTGCAAAAATGCCAGAAAATAAGAAAATGGGCCGGGAAAAAGTAGAATTTTCACCCTGAAACATTCAGGTAATGATCCTAATATATTATTTGAGTTTATTACGTGTGTTTAAATATATTTTAACGGTAAAACTTGGAATATTAGACATCGTTTTAACAAGTTCAATTAATAGTTTGAAGGGTCAAATGGACCCTAATAATAAAATTGATTATATATTCGTACTCAGTGAGTTATGGGCAACATATTAATGTAAATTATTTGGGGTTTGGCTATGTAACCTTAAACCCTGTATATAGGCCTGGCTTGCGTGTTGCGTATGCAAATAGGGTATCAGGTTCCTACATGGATTACCCTAAGATGTGAGGAATGAAGCCTTTAGCCTAATTTGATATATTTTTCTGCTTATTGAATAGAGTGGGATCGTTTGGCAATGAAACCAAAGGATAAAGCGGTTATTGCTTAGCAGAGCTAACTTTTGGAAGAGGTAAGTGTTTATATCCATTTCTTTGGAGGCACCTGGCCTCGTGAATTTTCTACCACGTATTCCTTACGTGTGTAGCTGCCGATAGGCGTACTCATTACGCCTTAGCTTTAGATTTACATTGTATATTATATGTTATGTCCTATTGCTGGTATTGCATTGAGGATCCGAGCATTGTACCCTGGCTGTAAGTTGGCATCTACTTTCCGGCTGTCGATGAGAGTCCCGCGCCGGTGAAAGGTTATTATTGCATCACATTGCATTCATATGCATTATATGTCATTCATATGCATTACATTGCATATCATATTGGGTGCAGGAGTATTCCGCTCCAGGAGCAGGAGGATTCCGCTCCATTGTATCATATTGAGGGTAGGAGGATTCCGCCCTCGGAGCAGGAGGATTCCGCTCCATTTCATCATATTGAGAGTAGGAGGATTCCGCCCTCGGAGCAGGAGGATTCCGCTCCATTGCATCATATTGAGGGTAGGAGGAATCCGCTCTGGAGTAGGAGGATTCCGCTCCATTCATTTGGCACATGTGACCCTTTTCATCATATTTCATTTCATTTCATTTCATCTCATTTTATTTCATTTCATTTCATACCATTGTGTAGACTTGTGGTACATAACTGTTGTTCTGCTTCTACGTGCATTGCGTATTTGCCTATATATTTTTGGCTCGTATTCTGGGTTGCAGGGATCGGGTCGCACGCCGCAACGATATAAATATATGGATCGGGTTGCACGCCACAACAGGATGTATTTCTGATTGTTGATGAGTTTGTCATTCCATACGTGTTCCTAGTTATTATCTGGCTCTGCCTTTTTAAAATTTAAATAAGAGGAATTTTGTTTATCTGTTTCATCTCCCTGGCTAGCTATCCTATTCTTTGAGGTGGCTAGTCTGCCCCACTTATTGAGTCCTTTTGACTCACCCTTGTTTGTTCTTTGTTTTTTTGTCTATCTATTTCGTTTCGGCAGGTTCGCTCCAGAATTGAATTCACCACGTTGTGAAGGAGCGAAGACGACTCCAGCTGTCAGGGTGAGCCAGCTTTTATTCCGGATGGCCACCAGTTTTTTCAGTTGCATATTGCTCCCTTCAGGAGGTATTTGTCTTCCTCTGTACTCTTAGATGTCTAGTCTGGATCGCCCTAAACCTAGTATGTTGGGTAGTCAGCTGTAATTTCTTTTGTACAGCTTAGAGATATCAGTATGTCTGTATTTTTTTTTTAAGTCTTATCCTTATTTATGAATTGTTATATTTATTTTTCTAATTTAATTGGTAAGGGTTCGCCCGACGGGTCTAGGGAAGGATGTCGGGTGCCCGCACGGCCCAATCGGATTTCGGGTCGTGTCAGTTGGTATCAGAGCCCAGTTTAGAGTCTATCCAGACTAAGACAGTGTCTAGTAGAGTCTCAGTGATGGGTACGTAGACGTCCGTACTTATCTACGAGAGGCTATGATGGCATTTAGGAAGTTTCACTTCCTTCATTTCTGATCGTGCGTTGGTCTAGGATACAAAAGTATTTTCGTTAATTGGTTCGTGGTAATTGTGAACCCTCATACGACAAATCAGCAAACGGAAGGAGTTCAGGACGAAACAGTCTAGCCTGGGCTAGCACTGACGAATCCCAGAGAGTTTTGATCGTTCTGACGATCTAGTTACGGAGGTCCTAGCTGTACGAGCTCGCGATGGGCAAGGGAGCAGAGCCTTGTAGTTCCCTCGGCTCTCTACGATGCTTTACGAGAATCTTGGCGACGCAGATACCGTAAGAACCTATTATTCACTGGGCAGCCTATCAGGTTGCCGCATGTGCAGACGTTCGATCTCAGGGAGTTCCTTTTCTTGTTCTTAATATTGATGCGGTAAATTATATTCCGGAGGTAGTATGTGTTGTACCTCTAATTGTTCTGACTTGTTAGCCAGCCGAGGTACCAGTTCGGCCCGAGTGTCCGAAGAGGTTGCATTATTTTACGCGGTTGAACCTTCCGATATTCTTAAGCAATGCATCAGATAAACCCCGTGAATTTTTTTAAAAAAAATAATGTTAGGGTATTTGTATCCTTCAGGCTCTTGATTATATCGAGCGGTATGGTGTTGATTATTCTGCTTTCCAGTTTTAGGGTCCAGCCTTGAATTGGTGGGCTGCTCTCTTATTAGCTAACTTGGTTCGGTATTTCTTCTAGATTCGTGGAAAGTTCCTTCCGAGTAACGAGCGAGATGAAAAGTGTTGCCAGTTTGAGTGGATTGGACAGGGTAGCCTATCGGTTAGCCCGTTGATGTTTCAGAATAGGTGATTGAATTCTATAAAATGGCTGAATATGCATTAGAACTAGTCCATGAGCCTTTCGAGGGATTAAAAGATTTATTGGTGACCTTTCTCCTTCCTTGAGATCCCAGATAGCTCGAGAGATTAAGGTCGGGATCTCATTTGATGTCATTGTTGATATTGCTCAAAGGTATTAGGCATACCATAAGTTAGAGCGGGAAAGCAAGAGATCCCGTGGCCCTGGTAGGGCAACCATGGTACCTCATTTGGAGGTAAGAGTTCTAATTATTTTGGGAGGTCACCTTCCAGGTTATCTCAGCTTGTAGAGCGTGATTCTCAAAGTGCGCTAGTAGTTCATCAAGATAGACTCAGTTTTCTCCTTGTAGCTATCTATAATCTATCCAGTTTCCATTTTTAAGGAAAAGGGTGTTATTACTGTCATGAGTCTGGTTATCCTTTGAGGAGTTTTTCCTTTCTCCAGCAAGTAGACAATCGTCCTTCTTCTTTCCCTTAGGCACCTGCACAGTCGCAGGAATTTTATTTAAATTTTAATCAATCAAAGAAATGCCACCATCCAGTAGAGGTCGAGAGTGTGGTGGTAGTGATTCCTCTAGAAGTAATTATCAGGGTAGCGGCTCAACTCAGCCGCAGAGGCAGTTTTATGAACTGCTAGTCTGGCAGGATGCTGAGGCATCCGATGTAGTAGACCCAAGTATTTCTTCTTCCCTCAAATGTGAGTAAGATTTGATTCTTCCGATCGATCTGAAAATGGTTTGTCATATCATGTTTCCATGGCGTCCTTAGATATTTTTTCTATTAAGAATCTATTGTGGTAGAGGGGTGAGCTTCTGGTATGATTTATTCAGAGCATTTGTGAGACCCTACTAGCTTATGTGGTTTAAATGTGACAGATTTTGAGTGAGTATCGGTATGGTCTGCTTGGCATCTTGTTGTGCCACCTTTTCTTATTATGTCGAGTCAGTTTACCTCTCTCTTTGGAATTCAGTGTTGGTAGGATGATGAGATCCTTATTCATCATCATCAGGAAGTTTCATTATTTATTTCAGTGTAAAGTGGTTAGTAAGTAATATTCGATCTACGTATCTCCTCTTGGTTCAAAACGCTAGTAAAGTCATGTAAATTGCCAGAGTTTCCTTCTTATTGGGAGGTTAAATTGGTACGGATGTTTTTCCATAAAGCTCGTTTAATGTCTATCTCTTCAATTGTGATTCTTTGGCTCGCCTGACTCGGAAGTAGTCTAGCTTTGGTAGCCAAGCAATGAAGAAGATGAACTTCTTGAAGCTCTAATTATTTCTATCCTCGATCCATTTCCATTTCTTCTTCGTGTGACACTACTGAGCTTGGGCTATTGGTAGCCGTTTGTGATGTTCCCTGTGTTGAGCCAGAGTACGTGTTATTGTAGCCGGGTAAGCATATTATTGTTTTGGATATCAGTTTATCCGGGTATCCATTCCCATGTATAGTATAGTTCTGGTTCTGTTTTTGCGGATCATCCAGTTTCAGGGGAAACTCTGCCGAAATTTTTATAAAGAAGTACCATCCATCAGGCGATGGTGTTTACGGCAAAGGTATGGAGTTGTGAACTTGAGAGTTGCAGCTGTTTGGCAACTCGAAATGGTAGTTGGTAGCTTAGGTCTGCCTACGTTCAGCTTTTAGCTAAATCTTCTTTAGTCCAGAAAACTGTGCGATGATGGTTATTCCTATTCAAATGGCTGCATGAGTTTGTGCTTTTAGTGGAGGAGTCTTCCTCCAAATACTGAATGGTAATATTAAATCTCTGAGGTGTTGATACCACTTTTCTCACGAGCCAAAAGAAGGCCACGACAGAAACCTACAATAAGCGTCGATCATTGCTAAATCCACTAGTAATCTATTAATGCTAGAGATAAGCTGTTAACCTGATCATATATACGTACCTATCGGCTGAAAGTATAAAGTCTGGGAAGATGACATGACTTTGACTTGCTGGCAATTAGAACACTGAGCCACAAATTCTGCTATGTCACACTTCATTCCATCCCACTAATTAATCTGCTTAAGATCATAGTACATTTTATTCGAATCTGGGTGAACAGTGTATTTGGAATAATGTGCCTCTATCATAATCTGTCCACGTAAATATGCAACATCAGGAACACAAAGTCTATCTTTATATATGAGAACACCGTCAGTAGTAAACCTGTATGGTGACTCCGGTTTTCTTCTGGCTATTTGTTTGTATTCAACTAGAACTGGATACTCATAATGTCGTTGTTTTACTTCATGAAAATTTAGAATTAAAGGTCTAATGCAGCTTATCGTCCATCCATCATTGGCATATCTCCTTCAAACCTCAACTCTTTGAGAAGTTACTTTAGCATTGTAAGTGCTCATGTACTCAACTTTGTTGCTTGTATTCTGCCTCAGCTCATGGTCCAACTACATGTCTCTTTTATTTTCACTTTTTCAAGATATAATATTTTCAATTCAAAGACAATACCCTAAGGTGGATGTTCAGTCTGAAGATCATTCTTGGTCCACATCATACTATCCAGTAGTAGTTGCATGATCCTTATCCTTATATGACAGACCCTGTTCAGATGAATCTTTGACATACATTAGGATATGAGTAACTACATTCCCACAAGGAGCTTGCGGAACAACACAAAAATCAACTGAGATGTTGCATAATGAATTCGTAAAAATAATATAGCTTGCATCAAATCTTCTATAGTGTGTAGTGACAATCAAAAGCTTCCCCTATTGTATCAAGCGTGAGCTAATTCTTAATTCCATCGACCTATTCTATATCGAAAGGTATATCAAAGAGGTAATTGTCGACTGAATCATGTTAACCCATTCAAAATTTCGTGTATTTTTGTTTCAAAAATGTAGAATTCTCCTCTCGTGATCGAGGAAGGATCAGTATAGTCAGAATAAGCTGGGCAATGGCGTTATGATATTCTCCAGCTATGTTTTATCCAAGAGTCCAATATGTGTATTATAATTCTGATTCTGTAATCAGGAAATAATGTCTGTAGAGTAGCTCATGAAGGTCGTGCAAGTTCTCTTGTTATCTGCGTGAATCTTGCTTTAGACTTAGGCTCGTTCGAGGACGAACGAGAGTTTAAGTGGAGGAGAATGAAACGACCTTGGTCAGTCGTTTCAGAAGTTAGGACTCCGATTGGCGTGCCGATAATTTTAAAATATTTGTAATGTCTATTAGGACCTGTCTGTAAAATTTGAGCTAAATCAGACCTCGTTTGGTAGGCATCGGAAGAAGGTTTCAGTTTTTATTGGCGACAAATATTAAAAAGAGATTTTCGAGCTCGGTTTTGCCGAATGAGCTCCGATTTGAAATCCGAAAGCTCCGTTGGGTTCGTATGATTATTTATGACATTTGTAAACTTTTGAAAGTGAATTTCGATGTTGTTCGGCTAGTTTCCGCTTTCGCGAGTATGTTACATATATTTTGTATAACTCGTATGCAAAATTTGAAATTATTTCGAATTTCGTAGAGTACTATTTTAATTTTCGTTAACAAAAGAAAATAAAAAAAAGAAGAAAAAAGAGAAAAGACAAAAATTACAAAGAAAGAAAGAAAATGAAAGTACCATGGGCAGTGGCTGATAGGGATATATCCCTTGACGTTTTACAGAGTGAAACATTCAGGAACGAGACGCGAAACAGAAAATACGCAGTGAAAAAATGCCAGAAAATAAGAAAAGGGGCCGGGAAAAAGTAGAATTTTCACCCTGAAACATTCAGGTAATGATCCTAATATATTATTTGAGTTTATTACGTGTGTTTAAATATACTTTAACGGTAAAACTTGGAATATTAGACATCGTTTTAACAAGTTCAATTAATAGTTTGAAGGGTCAAATGGACTCCGATAATGAAATTGATTATATATTCGTACTCAGTGAGTTATGGGCAACATATAAATGTAAATTATTTGAGGTTTGGCTATGTAACCTTAAACCCTGTATATAGGCCTGGCCTGCGTATTGCGTATGCAAATAGGGTATCAGGTTCCTACCTGGATTACCCTAAGATGTGAAGAATGAACCCTTTAGCCTAATTTGATATATTTTTCTGCTTATTGAATAGAGTGGGATCGTTTGGCAAAGAAACCAAAGGATAAAGCGGTTATTTATTAGCAGAGCTAACTTTTGGAAGAGGTAAGTGTTTATATCCATTTCTTTGGAGGCACCTGGCCTCGTGGATTTTCTACCACGTATTCCTTACGTGCGTAGTTGCCGATAGGCGTACTCATTATGCCTTAGCTTTAGATTTACATTGTATATTATATGTTATGTCCTATTGCTGGTATTGCATTGAGGATCCAAGCATTGTACCCTGGCTGTAAGTTGGCATCCACTTCCTGGCTGTCGATGAGAGTCCCGCGCCGGTGAAGGGTTATTATTGCATCACATTGCATTCATATGCATTATATGTCATTCATATGCATTACATTGCATATCATATTGGGTGCAGGAGTATTCCTCCCCAGGAGCAGGAGGATTCCGCTCTATTGTATCATATTGAGGGTAGGAGGATTCCGCCCTCGGAGGAGAAGGATTCCGCTCCATTTCATCATATTGAGGCTAGGAGGATTCCGCCCTCGGAGCAGGAGGATTCCGCTCCATTGCATCATATTGAGGGTAGGAGGATTCTGCCCTCGAAGCGGGAGGATTCCGCTCCATTGCATCATATTGAGGGTAGGAGGATTCCGCCCTCGGAGCAAGAGGATTCCGCTCCATTGCATCATATTGAGGGAAGGAGGATTCCGCCCTCGGAGCAGGAGGATTCCGCTCCATTGCATCATATTGAGGGTAGGAGGATTCCGCCCTGGAGTAGGAGGATTCCGCTCCATTCATTTGGCACATGTGACCCTTTGCATCATATTTCATTTCATCTCATTTCATTTCATCTCATTTTATTTCATTTCATACCATTGTGTAGACTTGTGGTACATAACTGTTGTTCTGCTTCTACGTGCATTGCGTATTTGCCTATATATTTCTGGCTCGTATTCTGGGTTGCGGGGATCGGGTCGCACGCCGCAACAGTATAAATATATGGATCGGGTTGCACGCCGCAACAGGATGTATTTCTGATTGTTGATGAGTTTGTCATTCCATACGTGTTCCTAGTTATTATCTGGCTCTGCGTTTTTAAAATTTAAATAAGAGGAATTTATTTATCTGTTTCATCTCCCTGGCTAGCTATCCTATTCTTTGAGGTGGCTAGTCTGCCCCACTTATTGAGTCCTTTTGACTCACCCTTGTTTGTTCTTTGTTTTTTTGCCTATCTATTTCGTTTCGGCAGGTTCGCTCCAGAATTGAATTCGCCACGTTGTGAAGGAGCGAAGACGACTCCAGCTGTCAGGGTGAGCCAGCTTTTATTCCGGATGGCCACCAGTTTTATGTTTATTATTTCAGTTGCATATTGCTCCCTTCAGGAGGTATTTGTCTTCCTCTGTACTCTTAGATGTCTAGTCTGGATCGCCCTAAACCTAGTATGTTGGGTAGTCAGCTGTAATTTCTTTTGTACAGCTTAGAGATATCAGTATGTCTGTGTTTTTTTTTAAGTCTTATCCTTATTTATGAATTGTTATATTTATTTTTCTAATTTAATTGGTAAGGGTTCGCCCGACGGGTCTAGGGAAGGATGTCGGGTGCCCGTACGGCCCAACCGGATTTCGGGTCGTGTCAAATATGTTGTGTACCTTCTATGGTGAAACTGGACACTACAAACAAAGGTGCATGAATGCAAGCAAGGCAAAGGAATAAAAGAAGTGTTCTACATAAATGGGCTAAACAGGATTTGATTTATCCATTCTCTCATAAGAAGGGACACAAGCTTGTCTGAATTCCTAAAGCTAACCCTTAATCTGTTTTGTAGGCTGGAGTGAGGGAGAACAACCCAAGCTAGATTCTTGATAGTAGTTGTTCGAGGCACATGACAGGATATAGAAGAAATTTTCTCTCACTCACAGCATTTCAAGGAGGCAGTGTAGCCTTTGGAGGAGGAAAAAGTGGTCAAATCGTAGGTATTGGAAAAGTTGGGAGAACTCTGGATCATGCAATTTAAAACTTATATTGTGTCGATGGTTTCAGACACAACCTGTTGAATATCTCTTAACTGTATGATAAAGGAAATGAAGTGAGTTTCTACTCTGTAGGGTGTATTGTGAAAAACCTGTAGAGCGGAGAAATTGTTATGGAAGGAAAAAGGACGAACAACGTGTATAAAGCATCATTGAATCACTACCTGAAAACAACTTAACATGCTTGAACGTGCAGGAAAGTGATTCTCAGTTGTGGCACAAAAGAATGGGTCATGCAAGTCTCTCACAACTAAACAAGCTTGTATTTAAGGAGCTGGTTCGTGGACTGCCTAGTAAGAGATTTGAAGACATAAAAATGTGTGATGCTTGTATACGGAGGAAGCATGTGAGATCATCCTTTAAATCTAAGAAGGTGGTGAGTACATCAAAACCACTAGAATTGATACATATGGATCTGTGTGGACCTATGAGAGTCAGAAGCAGAGGAGGAAAGAGGTTTGTGTTTGTAATCGTTGATGACTACTCTAGGTACACATGGACCTTGTTCTTGGGGTCTAAAGATGAAGCCTTTGATAGCTTCAAAGACTGGGCTGGTGTTGACCAGAAAAGGTTAAGCTTGAAACTTATCAGTATTAGATCTGATCATAGAACGGAGTTTGAAAACTCAAAGTTCTCTGAGTATTGTGCAAGATGCAGCATTGATCATAATTTTTCTACACCAAGAACTCCACAGCAAAATGGAGTGGTTGAAAGGGAGGATAGGGCTCTGGAGGATATGGCAAGGACTATGCTGCTGTCAAGTGGGCTTGCAAGAAACTTTTGGGCTGAAACAATAAACACTGCATGCTATTTGCTGAACAGATGCTCCATCAGAGCTATTCTTGACAAGACCCCATATGAGCTACTCAGAGGAAGGAAATCGAATATTGCACATCTGAGACCCTTTGGTTGTAAATGCTTTGTCCACAACAACAAAAAGGAATCATTGGGGAAATTTGATTCTAGAAGTGCTGATGCATTATTCCTTGATTATTCTACTCAAAGCAAAGCATACAAAGTGTTTAATAAAAGAACACAAACAGTGAAGGAAAGTATGCATGTGGTATTTGATGAATCTGATAAGGCACTAGATGAAACTGAAGTAGATGATCAAGCAATTGGCCTTAGTCGAGAAGATGGTGCAGCTGACTCTGAAGATCCAGAAGACAAAGAATAATCATGTGAGGATTCAACTTTACGAGAACAAGGATTCAATATGACAGGGGGAACATCAGATGAAGTCGATGATTCAACAAGTCAGGAAGAACTTGCCCAAAGTGATGCTGAAGGTTCTTCTCGTCATATTCTACCCAGGCTATGGAAACACCAAATTTCTCATCCTTTGGAGAATGTTCTATCAGAACTGGATACTGGAATCATGACCAGGTCAGCCTTGAAGAATTTTTGTGCATTCTTTGCCTTCTTATCATCTATGGAACCAAAGAATGTAAAAGAAGCCATAGAAGATCCAGATTGGATGCTAGCCATGCAGGATGAAATTCATCAGTTTGAAAGAAGCAAAGTGTGGCACCTGGTTCCTAAGCCAAAGGACAGGTCAATAATTGGAACAAAGTGGGTGTTCAGAAACAAACTGGATGAGCATGGTATAGTAACAAGGAACAAGGCTAGATTGGTAGTCCAAGGATACAGTCAGGAAGAAGGAATTGACTATGATAAAACCTTTGCACCAGTGGCAAGAATGGAGGCCATTAGAATGTTGATTACCTTTGCTACATACATGGAGTTCACACTGTATAAGATGGATGTGAAGAGTACCTTCCTGAACGGATATCTGCATGAAGAAGTCTATGTAATTCAGCCACCAGGCTTTGTGAATAGTGAACTTCCTGATCATGTTTACAAACTGGATAAGGCACTCTATGGACTGAAGCAAGCTCCAAGAGCCTAGTATGAGAGACTGTAAGGATTCCTATTGAAGAATGGTTTTACAAGAGGAAAGATTGACAACACTTTATTCCTAAAGAAAAAAGGAAAGGACCTATTGGTGGTTCAAGTATATGTTGATGATATCATTTTTGGAGCCACTGATGAGGAGCTATGCAAGGGATTTGCTGAATTGATGGGCAGTGAATTTGAAATGAGCATGATGGGAGAACTCAATTTCTTCCTAGGACTGCAGATAAAACAGACGCCTGAAGGAACCATGATTCATCAACAAAAATATGTCAAGGAGCTTCTGAAGAAATTTGACATGGAAAGAGCAAAAGAAATAACTACACCTATTGCTCCTGGAACCAAGCTGGATATGGATGAACTGGGTCCGTCTACAAATGAGACGAAATATAGAGGAATTATAGGTTCACTCCTCTATCTCACAGCTAGTCGACCAGATATTGTATACAGTATGGGACTATGTGCTAGATTTCAGTCCAAGCCTAAGGAGTCATATTTGACAGCTGTGAAGAGGATCTTGAGATGCTTGAAATGAACTCAGGATTTATGTCTATGGTACCTAAGGGGAGGTACTTTTGAACTAATTGGTTTTGCTGAAGCAGATTATGCAGGTCACTTGGTGGACAGAAAGAGCACTTCGAAAATGGCACACCTTTTTGGTCCTTGTTTAGTTTCTTGGGCAACAAAGAAGCACAACTCAGTAGCCTTATCTACTGCAGAAGCTGAGTATGTAGCAGCTGCATCACGCTGCTCACAATTGCTATGGATCAAACAGCAGTTGGAGGACTTTGGAATTAAATGTGGAGCAGTGCCAATTTTCTGTGATAACACAAGTGCAGTCAATATTGCCAAGAACCCAGTCAACACAAAAAAACAAAGCATATTGATATTAGACACCATTTTCTTAGATATAATGTAGAAAAGGGTCTGATTACCATGAATTCTTGCAGGACTGAAGACCCAATTGCTGACATATTTACCAAAGCATTGAACAAAGTGCAGTTTGAGAGGAACAGGTTGGCGTTAGGGATGACCAAAATGCACGGATGACCCAGCAGTTGTCCCTCAACGATTGGTTAGTTAAGTGTTCAGTAATTTGTTTGTAACTATTGTTATTATTGTCCAGTCTAATTTTATACTTTATTAAATATACTTGTTCAGCTGATGAGCACCAGGTTGGGCTAATGTGATACCATGAAGAGCCTACAAGGTATTTAGAAGGAACCAAACTAAGCATGAGGAATCATGTCCAGGTACAGTCACACAGCCTTGCATGATAGGAGTCATAACTGAAATTAATTATCAATTATACGTGTGTCAAAGAAGGCTTTCCATGTTCTTGTAACTGTCCTAAATTATAGGAACACATTCCTTTTTGGGATAGACTTCTATTAGACTTTGAATGGACCCCACTATTTAAAAAGGCTTTATTTGGGCAAGTCTAAGTAACCGTCAAATCTGTAACCCTTTCCCGGTTCTCAAAAAGTTTAAAAGGCTGCTTTTTCACTTTTCTACCATCATTACTTTGTGTTCCCCAGAAAACCTCTCATCACCCTTACTCTTTCTCTCTTCCTTGTTTGATCGAAACAAAAAAATACACTTGCAAACAATTCCTATTCACTCAACCTTCTCTCTCCAAAAATCGAACCAAGAAACTTCGTCGTCCTAATTCAAAACCCTAACCAATTTCGCCATGTCTCAAGCACAGTCTTCATCAACATCACCTACCAAAACCTCCAAACGTCGCACATCAAAGAAATCTACACAAAAACCCCATCCATCTACTCTTGCAGAAAGATTTGTTGTGGCTAGGACAAAGTTTTTCAAAAAGGGGGGAAAAGAAATTAGTCAAGAAGATGATGGCCAGATCCTTGTCGTCTATGCCTACAGAACAAGTCTCCTTTGAAAGACCGGTTGAGGTAATACTTGACTCTACTCTATCTACTTCTGTTGTATTAGAAGTTGTAAAAAGTCCTGGAAAAGTAAGTACTGAAATTTTGGTAAAAGGACTGGATGATTTAGTAGGAAAGGTAGAGTCTGGTGATACTTCATGTAGGGGGAAGGTAGTTGAGGAGAAACAACAGGATGTTCAGGAGGAACCTAAATCTAGTATGCATGTGCCTTTAGTAGTTGAGACTGTGTTGGAGGTTGATGTAGTGGAAAAATTGTTAGAAAAGCTGAGAGAAGAGGATTCTGCCGAATCCCTAAAAGAACATGATGGTGAACCTAGTTTAGGAATAGTTCCCTTGGAGAAGATTCAGGGGCTGTCTGAAATTGAAGGTCCAGTTGTTGGAGGACCTAGTTCTTCTAAGGCTTCAAAGGATTTGAGCAAAGACCCTGGTTCTCGCCTAGATCCTACAGAGGGTGATGACGCAGAACTCAAGTCGACAGACTTTGAAGAGGAGAAGGATGAGGAAGTTGTAGAAGAAAAAGGTGACAGTAAAGAAATTGCAAAGAAAGCTGAAGAAACAAAGAGAAAATGTGTGAAAAGAAGGTTTGGTGAGGAGGATGAAAGGCTGATAAATGAAGGAGATGAAGAAGAAGTGATGTTTGTGAGAGAGAACAGAGTGGAGCCTGACAAGAGAAGAAGATTGGTAAGAGGGGGAATGCCTGTATCTAAAAGTCGACTAGTGGATGAATCTAGTGAGGAGAGTGATGACAAAATTTTGGCAGAGCAAGTGCCAAGAAGATTAGGAACTAGGTCTGCTCTGAAACAACAGCTGGTGAAAGTGGGAAAGCTTGAAAAAACAGTTAAAAATGTGAGGGATAGAGAAGAGGTGCAAAAGAAGAAGACTGAGAAACGGGATGATGAAGCCAAAGTAGAAAGTGATGAAGCTGGCAGTTACGCAGAACCTAGTGACTCTAACACTGATAGTGAGATGGAGAGCAGGAAAAGGAGAAAAGGCTCTGAGGATGAGGTTGACAGGATGGTCTTCTTTGCCAAGCACCAAGTGCTTGCTGGAAGCATTCTGCATGATGAGAAGGAGCATCACATGAAACCCTTACTCAGGATGATCAGTGATCAAGGGTGGTTAAGCTTGTTTGGAAACAAAGACAGTATGTTGTTCTCTGATGAGATCAGGGAATTTTATACCAACTGCAGGATTGTAGCCAGGAGAGTGTTCACAATGGTGAAGGGAGTTAAAATTGAGTTTGGAAGAACTGAGCTGGGAGTGATCCTTGATGTGCCTGCTGAGGGTTATTGTAGGTACATTAAGCTAAAATGGCCAAAGAGGACAAACGGGGTGACTCCTCTCAGTGTTGTAAAGAAATTTTCAAGAAAACCAAAACTCAGAAAAGAAATGAAGGTGGACAAGAAGGAGATAGAACCAGCACATCAGCTGCTCTTTGAGTTTGTGCATCGGTTCCTACTGCCTAGGGGAGAGAGAAACAGTGAAGCCAGTGCTCTGGACTTAACCTATATGGACTTGCTGGATAGAGGGGTGGGAATCAACTTGCATGTTCTAATAATCAGAAATATCAAGAGGATTGCAGGCACAGACAAAAAGCCACATTCATTAGTGCATTCCTACGCCCTTCAGCAGGTTCTAGAGCATTTCGGGGTTCCATTGGAAGCAGGGAAGAAACCCATAATTCATCAAATGTTTGGGTATAATGTGCTTAAAAGCTGTGACTTCTTCAAAGAAAGGAGAGCTTCCAAGAAACCTATGCAGATTAAGCAAGAGCAGTCTGAGGAAAGCGAGGATTATGGACCCGAGGAGGCCATTACAGCTGTGAAGGAACTAGAGAGCCATGTTCTTGAGGTAAACACAGAAAATGCTGAGCTTCACAGAAAGCTGGAGTTGAAGGATCAAGAAATTGATCGTTTGAAGATAGATTGCCACAAGTCAGAGGCCGAGCTGGTGAAGAGAGGGCCAAAAATACGAAGAACCTTGAGGCACTTATCAAACACTTCAACTTAAAGCCCTGAGTTTTCCTGTCCTACCTCCCTATCCTTTCTCCTAATCTCCTTTATCTCTTCATGCTTTCCCTTGATATGTGATGTTTAAGAAAATTTGTTTTATGTTGTATACTCTTAATGTGGTTGTGTTGCTGGTCACACCCTAGATGATGATTTTAAATTTCTCTTACTTACTTTTGGATTTGTTCTATGATATTTGGTTCTTTTTGGGCCCTTAGACTTATCTCTGTGTGTTTACATCATAGCTGACTTGTTGCCTTGTGCTCTAGACTAGATAGTACTAACTGGTTCATGCAGGTATTTGAATCTTTTCGATGATGCCAAAAGGGGGAAGAAGGAAATGTTGGGGTGTTTGTGACCTAACTCATCTGTTTTTAAAATTTTCAACCTGCTATTCTTATCTGTGTGTTTTTGGAAATTTTGTCTATTCAGGTTCTTTGGAAACATTTGTTTGTCTTCATCAAAAAGGGAGAATTTGTTAAGAAAAGATTTTGAAGAATGACAAACGAGAAGGACTCAGTGGTTCCGGAGGAGAACCCGGTCCTTGTATAGAAGGGCACGACTGATCGAAAAGATATGTGGGTTGCAAATCCCTGCGGAACTAGGAGTAGTGGCGCGTGAACGAGTATGCATCCTAGTCAGACGAAAAGAGGTGGTGCCCAGGCTGTGTCTTCGAAGTACGAATACGAGTTAGACTTGAAGAGGGAAAGAGTCACAAGGAATCTTGTCTTACCATAATTACAAGGTTTCCTTGTGGGACTCAACTAGGGTTCTAAAGCCCATATAAATACAAGTAATTGATACAGCCGAAATCAGTTATTCACAAACAGAGAGTTGAGAGCATACAAAGACGATCCAGCAACTTTCGACGTGAGATAACTGAAGAAGACAATGGTGGAGCTAAATTGTTTGAGTCTAGATATTCTGTCTAGATTCTTGGTTTTGTAAGTTGTCTTGTTTTGTGCAATCATTGTCTTTACCTATTAGCTTATCGTAGAAGCAATTGTGTTAGCTGAATCTTTGAGAGATTACTTTGTAAAGCCAGAGTTTAGCTTTGTTGAGTGATTAGGGTCTAGAGTGTAGCCCCTTGGTTACAGAGTCTTGTAATCAGAAACTTGCTCGTTGTGTTAGTGGATTGAGTTCTAGAATCCCAGAGTGTCGGTCGTGGTTTTTCTCCCTTGAGCAAGGAGTTTTCCACGTAAAATCCTTGTGTTTCTTGTGTCTGTTATCTTGTGTATTGGTGTGTCTGTTAGCAAAACTGTCGAGGCAAGAACAGGGTTCTTGACTCTGAATAATCGAGTTCTTAAAACGAAAAATCGGTGGACACTATTCAAATCCCCCTTCTAGTGTCCTTAGAAGGTGCGTAGATTATAAAATCAGATTAGTTGCTTGATCACTTGTAATACTATATTACTAATGAATAATCTTTAGCTATTGGACACTTAATATATTGTTAAAGTAGTATTGATAGAAAATTAGGATTACTAATTTGAGAAAATCTAGAATACTGGTGAAGAAGGAAATGTGTATTATATCGAATTTGGCTAATTGAATTAGTTAAATCGTCTTAATGTTATGTGATGAATTGATGAACTTGGATTTAGTATGGTGATGCAGTCTAAACTAGCGGAAGCAAACTAAACGATACGCGGAAGCAAGTAAAACGAGATAACAAGAAATATAGATTGGGAAGACAAGAAATGAGAAGCAAGAAACGAATCAAACTCGCATAAGTGGATTGAATTCACATGGAAGAAGAGAAACTTGAACCAAATCCCATATTCATACTAGGATACAATCCTCGGATTCCCAAGTCGTAGGGGATATATGGGCGTCACGCTCCAAACACGAAGGCCAAGCCTCTCTGCCTCTCAATTCTATCTACAATGCTAAATAATGAAATAAAAGCCTAAGGAAGACTTTTATAGTCTTCCTTTACATAATATGAAAGGTCCTAAATACCCCCAAAGTGGGTTAAACCAATAAAGGCCACATAGGGCTAAAATGGAAAAAAGTCACAAAAGCTAGTGGAATTCCGTCATTGGAGGCGCCCCTCCTCAGAATGGAGGTGCTCCTCCTTGCCTGCTCTTCATCCTCAACTCCTTCAGGAGGAGGTCCGCCCCCATTTTTGGGCGCCCCGCCCTGGAGAGGCCAAAATAGCCAGTAAGCTCCCCTTCCTATACTTAGCCAATTTTTGAAGGGTGGAGTTTTGAGGCGCCCCGCCTCCAAGTGTAGGAGGTCCGTCCTTACTGAAGCATGTCACTAGGAGGTCCTCCTTCATCCCTGGGAGGTCCTCCTCCATTCTTGGGAGGTCCTGCCTCGCTGAAGCACAAGCTATGCATCTTCAACTCTTCTCCGAAGCTCCTGACTTCCCGTCCTGTGCGCCCTTCAAGCTTGGCTCTTGATGGTTGTCTTTTAGGCCCAATTTATATTACAACATCCTCCCCTTCTTGAAAGGATTTCGTCCTCGAAATCAAACCATCAAAGCCTACGCCCAAAGACAAACACAACAAAAAATATCCTACTACAGGAGTAGGTTAGTGCCAAAAGTGTGGGAAAACACACTCTTATGATAGAGCCAAGCGTCAATAATAATTAAAAAGCTCATGTCTCCCAAGGAGACGACACGTACTTGACTCGACAAGAAAGTGCATCCAACACAAGAACAAACAAAGGAATCACTAGTATAAGAGACATGCAAGATGTAGCAATCAATTTCCCTGTGACCCCTAAGCTTATGACCAACATACCATTCCTTCAATGCAATTCTATCACAAGGCGACACATCGGCTTTGGCATGCTCAACACTCAAGGTGTGCTTAACATATGGGATAGAGTAAGTAAAATAGTTCAATTCACAACTAACATCGAATACTCCACTCCCCTTCTTAGAAGCACTCTTACACACATCGAGAGGTACCTCCTCACCTCCAAATTTGCCTCTAAGAAAACCCTCGTCGCTAGACAATTTCCCAAGGGAGGTCTCAAACAATGGATTATCTGTAGAGTTAAGCATTCCATTCCATGGAGGTTCAAACCCAAACTCTTCTCTAGTTTGATATACACCATTACCTCTTTTAAAATCCTCCTCAAAAAAAGGGTTGGTGAAAACAAGTTCATTACCCATTAAAGGTGAGGCATCAAAACTAGAGGCATCATCCACACTTGAGGAGTCATCGAATAATATTCGATCTATCTCATACTCAAGAGACTCCTCAAGGTTACAACCTTCCTCACTACGACACAAGAGACCACCACTAGCAAGTAAGCAATCAAAGGGAAGAATAGGATAATCATGCAATTCATCTTCTCCTTTATGAAATATGGGTGGGGTGTCATAAAAAGGTTCACACACAAGGTCAACTTCAACATTTTCACTAAAGAGAGGTTCAATAAAAACCGAGCTCACATCATGATGTGGCATTTCAACCCTCTCAACTAGTGGTTCACAATCATTCACAAGTTGACCCATCGGCTGTACACAAGTTGCAAACACATTGTAATCATACAAATCATCAACAAGCATAGATTTTTCACAAACACTTTCATAAGACAAGGAAGTAATATGCTTAAAAGAAGAACTATCACTTACATTTGAGTTGCATTCGGGCCCACTCAATGTACTTGAAGCTTCACGAGTAGTTTCTTCACCTTGTAGCTCACATTTGGATTCTCCTTCACCTTCTCTTTCAATCTTGGAAGATGGTTGAGGCTCCATCGGTTTGCCTCCAAGAATTCCTACACAAGAATTCAAACACATAGAAGAAAAAGATAAAAGGTCAAGGTTAGAATAAGGGGTGTCCTCACTTTCAATTCTTTTTTCCTCTTTCTTTTCCCTCATTTTTTTTCCAAGGTTAGGTGTAGATTCGGGTGGTGACAACCCACTTACGTCACTCAACACAACCTCTTATTTTTCCACTCAAGAGTTATCACCGGTCACTCCCTTACTCCTCTCAATCTTTTGTCTCTCAAATTCGGGCGAGTTGGGACGAGGCCCAAGAATACCCATAGCCGGAGTAGGTGGACTTTTAATATCAACCCAGAATCTAGGACTTGGAGACTCATCACTTGATGTCTCCTTCTTCTTCGTTGGTGAACCACTTGGCTTTGAAACTTGTGGCTTCGGATTCACCTTGTTGACACTTGTCAACCCTTCATTTGCACTAGTCCCACCACTTCTTGTAATTGTAGGACTCCTTGATTGCATATTTTCACCAATGGAATGAGGTGCTCGCTCATTGCTCTTTTGCATAGCCAAAGAAGGTGCACTAGTAGGCAATTGGCCTCTCGCCCGATAAGGTACAAAGTCATAGACTCTTTGCCCTATGCCCACAAGATACGCATCCTTCATAGTACTATATTGCACACTCTTGTCTTGAAACCATGGCTCACCTAGCCAAATATCAACATGTTGCATTGGATACACATCACACCACACATAACACCTATAATTCCTATGAGTTAGAAGTACCCAAGCTTCCTTGGAAACCCACACTCCATCATACTCATAAGGATCCTCTAGCTCACGGCATGGTATCCTTACTCTATCAACCAAAGAGGTGCTAATACAATTGGCATCGGTCTCATCAATCTTGAGCAAGTACCCTCCAATACCATTTACCTCAATAACGAACCGTCGCCTACCCAAGTTTTGTAGATTGGCATCCAATTGAGAACTTGGACGCCCACGAGTGTCAACACCAACAACTTGGGTCTCCCTTATCCCTCCTCTACTAGCAAGATTGCTAGTGTAACTTCCACTTCCCGTCACTCTTCCAACATTAGAAGTGTTTTTGAAAGTCGAGGAAGGAACCTTGTCATGGAACACATATGAACCCCTCGCCTTGGTTCCATTAGACATAGTACTACTCCTACTCCTACTCCTACTACAACTACCAATACCCTTCTCAGCATTGATGGAATAATATAACCCCCTTGTAGCAAGAGCAACACCATCTCTCAAACCACCCTCCACATGGGAATTAGAAGCTAGGAGCCGTTTAGGATAGGCAAGCTTTTCCTTTCCCATGGAACAACCACCGCCTCCCCCCATACTAATGGAAGGACCTCTACTACTCACTTGTACACACTAGCAACACCAAGAGAAGATGCAAATGAATAATGCGTATAATCAACTTCATCATCAATTCCCTCTATGTCACTATCAACATGTTTATATTCATCACAAGAACAGTAAGTAGGAATATTGTACCTTGAAGCATCACCATCTTCATATTCTTGACCAGAAGCATAAGGATCAACACATTCATCTTCATGAGCATCATAGTCTTCATCAACCTCACGATCAACATGGTGAGTTGCTTCATCCTCATATGAGCCATAGTTCCCCGAAACATCATAGCAATACCCATCATCACCATCGTAGAAACCATAGTCTCCTTGTCTCCACACGAGTCATACCCTCCACAATTTTCATCCGACATAGTTGCAACACCAAAAGACAAACCTCCCAAAAGTCACTCCCTCACGTGTATCACTCGATATATGAACACTCAAAGGCGAGGCCTTACAACTTGGGAAGCAAGGTGATCACAACTAGTATGTCCAAGTAAAATTTTGGAATGGAGTTAATGAGACTCGATGTACAGACGACTATTTAAGTTCGCACTTGAGGCCAAAGAAAGTTCTACGACTCTTCTTTGAATTCTAATCTCCTCTACGCACGAGTTTCATATTACGCTTAAGAGTTAGTATCTTTCGAGTAGGCCAATTACCCTAGAAATACTAACCAAGAAGCCCGGAGGCAAAGAACAAGTGAAAGCCTAGGAAACAAAACTACTCCAAAGCTGAAACAGTGGAGGCTCCCCGCCCACACTCGTCAAAATTGACCAGTGAGGATGGCCAGCGAAGGAGGTCGTCCCTGAATTTTGGGCCCCCCTCCCAGGCTATGCACCAGCAACTTTCAACAACGGGGTTTGCCCATTTTTGCATCAAAAATTTCCAATATTTTCAACTTGTTTTCAACTCCTAATGGTACCCAAAGGTATATAGGATGATTACCATCAAACCCCAATAGTTTTTAACCCCAATAAATACCAACAAATCGATTTCGATCTTCAAGCAAGAATTTCTAGGGTTTTTGAAAACTTTGAGATTTGATTCTTAAAATTTTGAATCACAACACCAAATCAAGATATTTTGGTACCAAAAGAACGGGAATCAAATATAGATCAAACCCCAATGATTTTTAATGTTTGGGTGTTCAAATCCAAAAAGTTTCACCAATTTTTTTGTAGTTTTCAAATTTTTGAATTTTTTTGTTTTTCTTCCAAATAAGAACAACAAACAACAAAAACACAATAATAAACACATGGAATAAGGAACGGGGGTTTGTAAGAACATAACCCGAGCCTTGCTCTGATACCAACTGATGGAATGTAAATTGTGGAAATGGAAATACGATACGAAATGCGGAAGCAAAAATAATAGATAACGTGATATCTAAAAGATATCGAGAAATTCAAAACTAGGAATGTAAGAAATAGAAGAAAGAACGGATAGTTAGATTCAAACAAGAATTTATTATCCGAGAGGGAGAAATGAAACTCGAACCTTACAAGGAATTCACACTAGCGATGAATCTCCATAGATTCTAAGCGAGACATACACGAAGCCTCGGGCTTCAACAAAGAAAGGTTCGGCCTCTTCTAAGTTCTCTCTTCTCTCTATTCAATACAAGGTAAGTTAACTTGGAATTAGTATGGTTGATGAACTTGGAATTAGCATAATTGATGAACTTAGATTTGTTGTGTTGGAATCATTTTTAAGTGACTTTATTGTCTCTTACATCAAGATCAAATATATCATGGATATCAACGTCGAAGACTTAATTGAAATTGTTCAAGATACGATCGAAGACATTGAAATGGTACCAGAATCGGACTTGAATGACGAAGTTGATCGTTTGATGAACTACAGAAAGTTGTTGACATAATGTTACATATTTATCTTCCCAACCTCTATTAATATATTATTATGGAAATAAATACTTTATTTGTATTAGACTTGATTGTACTAGACTTGGTTTTGGCACAAGTGTTATGTGCCTTTAATTGTTGAACAATTTCTATATGTAGTACTTGTTACTTGTATTTGATACAAGAATTAAGTGTTATACTACATTGTTTGTTAATTGGATGTTTAGTAGACTTTTTTATTAAAATGTTTAGTTTTTAGAGTTTGTTGGACTGTTTGGAAGCCAGTTTTGTGGCTAAATATTGGTTTTGGCAGGTGATGTATTAGTTTTAAACATTTTGTATTGCAGATTTTAGCTTATTTCCGGGTAGCCATTGGGAGCGAGCAAAAAAAAATCAGAATTTGCTACTTACCGACGGACAGCCGCCAGAAAAGCGCCCAGAAATTATTAAATACCGATGGCTAGCCGTAGGAATCCAAAAAAAACAAATTCAAAAATTTTCAATATGGAAATCAATTACTGAAGGACGGCAGTCAGAATGACATCGGTATAGCCGACGGGTGCCAGTCGGTAGGGAATTCCGATGGGGATATTCCGATAGAAGTGTCCCATTGGTTGACCTATTGAAATTACGCTTATCCCGACTAGAATTTTCCGTCGGAATAATGCATGTTTTTTGTAGTGCTACTCTCCGTAGACTCAGCACTACCAACCCCTCTCGCCTCTTTACGGGAGCATTTGTGCTCCTATACTTTTTCACGTTTTCGAACTATCGTATCCTCGATTCTCGCGTTTTGTCCACCACTGAGGTAACTCTTGTCACTTATGACCTTGTTCCTAATCTTATACATCTTAATATGCTCACACATCCATCTAAGCATTATCATCTCTGCCACAATCATCTTCTGAATGTCTGTGTTCTTGACAGATCAACACTCTGCCCATATAACATAGTTGGTCTAACGACCACACAATAGAACTTACCTATAAGTCTAGGTAGAACTCTCTTATCATAGACATCGGATGCGAGCCTCCACTTCATCCAACCTACCTCTATACTATGTGTGACATCCTCATCAAATTTTTCATTATCTTGAAGAATTGAGTCAAGATACTTGAAGTTTCCTTTCCTAGGAATGACTTGTGTATCAAACATTACTTACATATCTGACTCATAAGATACATCACTAAATTTGTACTCCATGTTCTTTGTTGTTGTCCTGCTCAGCCTGAAAACTTCAAAATGTAGAGTTTGTCTCAAAACCTTCAGCTTCTCACTAACTCCGCCACATTTCTCATCGATAAAAAAGTAACAATAGTCAAAGCTAAAATAGTGTATGGGTGATATATAGTTAAACTGCTTTAACATTTTGAGTGGAAATTGCTAGCTCTAGGGAGTTATCTAACACATTTGGATGATAAGTGATGTGGTTATGTTTTCCAACGATAGAAGTTTATTAGATTTGTTATGAATGTGGTTAATTGATATATTACTTATGATCAGCCATGGCCAGATACTCTGACAAAGGTTGATCAGGCTATTGGGTCAGTGGCTAAATTACAAAGATGTTAAACAACTAGCCTGACAGCCCAACAAGAGGTTAATGTGGGATCCAGGCTCAATTAGAATTAGTTAAAAAGGAGTACGAGTTAGCGTGAAGGAACTATGCAAATTGTCGATGTGCTTACGCAAACTCTATTTCTCATCCTTGTTTCTTCTGAGTTGCTCATCCTCAATTCTCTCTATGTGATGCAGCCCGTGTCCATGCTGATCAAGTGTTCTATCCATCGAGGCCGGTTACACGAAGTCAAGCCAAGCTACTGCATAATGTGCACATTCAGCTGGCGTGGCCGGGAGGAAGCAACCGTTCGGAAGCTGAGTGGTCGAGCTCAAGATATGAAAGCTACATCTGCAAGCTCGAGCAGGAGGCTAGAAGTGGCTGAATACTGGTCAATGACGCCGATCGATGAAGTGATTGAAGGGCTACAAATGTGCCCGAGGCAAGAGAGCGTCCGTTCTCACTATGTCAAGACTAAGTAACTGAACACAAGTCAAGAGCACCCGAGTACATTACTTCGGCCCTATGTGGCCTTGTTTTATTGGTCAATTGTGATCATTTCACTAATATACCCTTGGGCTATCTATATAAACTCCTTAGTTTAGTTCATTTTAGATACCTAGTTTTTGAATATTGAATGATTAGCAGTTTGCTATTATCTCCTCGTGAGTCGTACCCCGTCGTGGGATTGTTATGGAACTTGTGTCAATCGGTGGATTCCGTTTGAACAATTTCTTCTTTGATCATTCAATTTACAAGAAGATTGTTAAGTCTTCTTGAGGAATTGTCTAGTTTTAGGTGATTCTTTTGTTTTTCGAGTAGAGTGGCCCCAAAACTTATTCCTTGGGTTCGTTTGGGTTGAAGCTTAAAACTGTCTAGCTTCTATCTTTATTTTTTTATTGTACTTTTCCATTGTCGTTTGTGTCATGTTGCTAAGCTTCCAAGTTAGCTTGCACCACTATGCTTCCCATCTGCCCTTAGTCTATCTTAGTTTGTGTCCAATTGTTTGTCCTTTTTTTTTTTTGTAAATTTATATCAATCAAGCTATTATCCCATGTTCCATTGATTCATTGAGTTGGTTGTTACATTGTGAGTTGTTTGTAGTAGTGTTTACTACCAGATTAACTATAGTTTACTCTATTTTGCATTTTCTACCGTTTAAACGATCGGTTTTATCCGATATCGCAGTTATATTGGAGAAATTCAACTTAGTCAAAGGTTTAAATGAACATATCGTTTTTAAATCGTTAGCCATGAAGGTTAGAAAAGGTAAGAAAATGGACTCATAATAAAATACAAAACTTCTATAGATGATAAATTAAATTAATTCGATAAGCAGTTCACCCATTAAAAAAATGAATTTTTACACAAATATACAAATTTAACCCCTTAATTACAAAAAAAATAGCAACACTTTTCTAATTACAAGGCATAACAATATTTTTTAAGCACATTTTACAATTGTAATCACCTAATTTTGGCACCAAAATTCATAAAATTGCTCAAAATAGTCGTATTAGATTATTAGGACGTTTCGTCAAATTTTTCTGGACTTCTAGTGTTTGTTCTAACTAAAATTGTCTTTAATTAGGATGTAAAATTTTAAAATTAACAAAATTACTTGTTATATGTTTAATTGTGATTCTATGTTTAAATTGTGATAATGTTGTAATTTTATGTGGTTTTGATTGTAGTTAATTGTGTTGGTTTTTTAATTAGTATAGACTCCCTTAATGGCCATATGTGCAAAATAATTAGCCCAAAAAATCAGCCCATTAGCCCACTTTTTACCCGGCCCACTCATCCCATATAAAAATCCAAAAAATCCACATTTCTCATTTCACACCCTTTAGTCTTCTTGGCTAAGGAAACTATGCTGAAATTTTCACTCCTCGCCGGAAATCTCCCTCCGCCACTGCTCCGCCGCCGGCCACCACCTCAGGTGGTCGGAAAAAATACAAAAAATATACCAATTGAAAGATCTCGGCCTCCTCATTCCATTTCTCAACTCGGTTTCTTTAAAATCACAACGGATTTTCGTAGATCGGGTTTCAAAGTTCGGCCAAAACTTCAAACTCCAGTAAGTTTTACTCATTTGTTAGTTTTATCTATTTCTTTCTCTCCCCTCACCCTTTCCCCTCACCTTTTTTACCCCCATCTCCCAATACCCATTCCCCGCTTCCCGTTCCCCTTTCTTTCTATTTCAGTTTTTTTTCTTCTTCTTCTCCTTCTTCTTATTTTCTTTTCTTTTCTGTTTTTGTTATTGGCGTGAGGATGACGATGGTGAGGACTGTGAGGATGATTATTTTGGGTGCAGTGGTGATGCCATGGAGGGAATATTGTGATTTCCTTCATGACTTAGTGTCATTTTGGAGGTTGTGTTGATAGAGCACGGGTGGGGTTGTTGTGAGGATTTTCCTTTGCTTTTGGGGCTGAGATGATGATGGTGCTGCGCCCGGGCAGCAGCTGCGAGTTGATTATGGCCCCACAACAATGACGTTGCCAAGACGAGGCAGTGATGATATTGGTGGCGCGGGTCAGAAGTAAAATTCTTTTTTTTTCTCTTCTTGCTTCCATTGTTTATTTTTGCTAGTATTAGTGGTGAAATCATCCTATATGTTTCGGTTTTTAGTTTAGTTTAGTTTGGGCATAATTGAAGTCATTAGTTATGATTATGCAAGGCGTTAGATTAAAATATGTTTATGTATTGATTAGTTTAAAAGAATCATAAAGTTAGTATGAATGTTAAATCATGTTGTATGTTGTCCCTTTGTTGCAGTTATTATACATTTATGTATACCTTTTTGTAACCTCTAGGACCCTTTTTGTGAAGCATTGTTTAAGCATAGATAATGATATCTACTAATTCTGTTGTTGTTCTTTGTGTTCTAATGCATATGTTTCAATGTTCGCTTGTCGAGTTGGTGTTTGTTTGGTTATAAATAATTTGTCATCTGATCAAGCATAAATTTAATGTGTTAGTTTCTATGGTATGTTGTTGAGTGTTGGGAAAATTAAAGTATGCAGGACTAGGATATAGTGTTCTACTATGATTTTTTTGTTGTGCACATGTTTTAGTTGCTTTTGCATTCCTGGTTTAGTCTAGGGAGTCTAGTTAGTGTTTTAGTTTGAACTAGAATTTTAGTTAGTTTGGAGTTTGAGATTTAGTTAAAATCTAAAAATAAGATATTTTGTCTTGGAAGAAAGTGTGTTAAAAGTCAAGTAGTAGTACAAATGTGTCAGCCGAAAAGTAAGAGTCACATGGGTTTGTGTACTCTTTTCTGAAAAGTAAAAAGAGAGCACATGGGCTTTGTACTTACACCCAATTTTACACTCCATCCTTTGCCTATTTAAAGAGGCTTTGCCTATTTAAAGAGGCTTTGCCTCTTTCTTAAAACACAACTACTAGCTGAAAACACATAGAACAACCAGCTGAAATTGCACTCAATTAAAAGCTAAAAACACTTGAAAAAAAAGGGCTTTAGTAAAAAGAAGGATTTAGAGCCAAAAGCTTTATACTAAGAGACTTTTGGGGTATTAAATCTTGAGATTTTTAGGGTTAAATAGGGTGCTAAAAGGGCTGTTTTAGTTGCTGACTTTGGAGTGAAATTTTTGTCGTTTTGGCTTGCTATTTCATTTGTTTCATTAGTTTGGGGAATTTCTACACAAGGTAAATGCTTTCCTAACCATGTACTTATTTAAATATGTTTGGGGTATGAAAGTGAAATGAAATCAAACATGTTTGAAGTTCACCTTTGCTCAACTTTTGCTAGCTCTTGCTATTAAGAAAAGAAAGTAATCTATTTTGTCTATTTATGGTTTTTGCTCTTTTTTGCACAATTATCTTTTATTGTCAAGTTGGAAAAAGAAAAAGATTAATTAGCATAGTAAAATGACAAGGAAAACGTTGGAGCAATTTTGACTGTGTTCGGGTCTAGATCCATTGACTTAAAATGTAACAGGTTTTTTTTTTTTTTGGCCTTTTGTAAATCTCCTTTTTAATAACTATTGTTGTGCATCTTTTCCGGGTCTTTAGTGCATTGTTGCTAAATTTAGGATCATCGAGATTTCAATTGACTTAATTTGGAAGAGTTCATAAGATTCTTAGTGTTTCCTTATATATTATAATATTTGCCATTTTTTGTATAAAAGAACCAGAACAAATCCGAATTAGGCAAATAAATTAGGACTTGTAGTGCAAACTTGCTAAAAATAGCCTGTTGGAATGGACGAAAACATTGACGATAATGTAGCAGTTTTGTTTTCATATGATTTGCAGTTTGTGACCTTAATTTAAGTTAGTTTGAGTTTTTTTTTAAAAAAAAAAAAAAAACTAAAACTACAATTGCTTCATAAAGAAATTAGGTTAACAGTTTAGGCCCATAGCACTCGCGAAAAAATTAAATGAAGTAGTTTGTTTGCTTTCATTTAAATGAAGTTTATTTAGTAATTGGTTAAAGGAGACAAGATTAGGCAATATTAATAAGTATGATTCGTGATCTACTTATTAGGCAAAAAGAAAATAACAAAATTGAGACGAGCCAAAACTAAATTAAGAGAATCCAATGATGAAGCTCGTGATAAAATATGGTTTCAAATGCGATTAGGCACAAACGATAAGTATGATTTGCGATCTACTTATTAGGCTAAAAGAAAACTAAATTGAGTTAGACCAATTCTAAAATTTAATTATTTGAAGTTAATTAAATTCTTTTAAAAAATAGAACAGTCCTTGTGTGAGGTTGGAAATGCGCAGTACATTTTATTTATTTATTTTGAATCAAAGTTTAAATTCGTCCAGTCCTCTGTGAGGTTGGAAAAGATCAATACGCTTTTTAATTTTTCTTAAATCAAAGTACAAATTCAAATTAACGGCATTAATATAACAACCATATTTAATAAATTAAAATTGCGACAATAAAGCAACTGTGCTTAGTACAGGACTCGAGGGTGCCTAATACCTTCCCGAGAGTCAACTGAGAACCTTACCCGAATCTCTAACGCAGACCATTAGACGAGTCAGAAGTGTTCCAAGGTACCTTTTGGTGACTTGGCACACCTTAAACTATGTCAAGTGGCGACTCCGAGTTTCTCTAAATAATTTTGTACCTTTTGAATACCAGTCACATCCTTTAAATAATAAACACAACTCGTTAATTAATTTTTAGGGCGTGACAGCTTGGCGACTCCGCTGGGGATATTAGTGAAAACTAGTATCTCCGGCTTTGATAAATTGTCGCATATTTTAATTTATTAAATATTTGGTTGTTATATTTTATTGTCGTTATCACATGAAAAGTTGAATGTTACTGTTTTGATATTGTCGAACTGTATATAAATTGTCTTCCTCCGCAACCCTCTGAGTGTCTAAAACACACGCACACGTGCACTTACCAGATTACTTGTGGCATCTGGGACTTTCTTACTAAATTACCCATGATTTAGGAGGAAGGCGTGACGGGGTTTTAGGCCGGACACACTGTCTCCGGATGGCCCTGATGCGCTTTCTGCCCGGTTTGTCCACCGGGTTCTTCAACCAGTCTAGATACTGAGTCAGTTGTGTTACCTAGAGTTAAATCTTTAGGCCCAATTATCTGAATCATATTTGACTTAATGAGGTGTGGTACACCGGTACTGCACTTGTCTAAGCTGACCCCTTCGTGTCAAGATGGGCTCGTGTCCCGAAAAGACACATTATTGGAATCTTATGTGTTGCATTTGTTGTAGAAAAGAGGGTTGTTATGCTGACCGATTACCGGGGGTAGGTGTCAAATTTTGAAAAAAAAAATGAAAATGGGTTTAGTCCAGTGTCTGAAAATATCTTTAGTTGTCATTTTACGCCGTTATAATTGCGAATTTTTTTAAGAACTTTTAGAGTCTAATTTTGTGTCCGGGTTTGGTCTCAAGTATTAGAAAATAATTTGTCATAGTTTTGCGCCGGTTTAATGGCGAAATTTTGGGACCCCTTTTTGCCTTTGAGTCTGTGTCCAAGTCAAGTCCGTATTTTTGGAAAATAATTTATCGGGGTTTTACGCCGTCATAATGGCCAATTTTTGTAAACCAATTTTGCATCTAATTCGCGTAATATTTTGTGTCTTTGTGTCGTCATAATGGCCAGATTTTGTAAATACTCTAAGATTCATTTTCAAATCAAATCGAAGAGTTTGTTTCAAAAAAATCAAGTTTTTATGTCCATCTTTGCATTGTCGTAATGACCGATTTTGGGGTCACTTTTCGAAAAAAAAAATGGTTCGATTCATAATTCGTTCTTAAGTTATATTCGAATTTTCGGTTAAGTCTTGGTTTTTCATTCAAAAAAAAAACAAAAGAGAGAATAAATTGTTATTGTTTAGGGTCTGCTTTATTTTGATTTGTCTAAGGTCAAGTGAGGGTACATGCAATAAATTGTAATTACTTGAGTTGTATTTTGCGCCGATCCTCGTGGAGTAATCTGACTACGCTCAAATGTCAAGTCTCATTATTTTCATCGTCCGGGTGGACCCACCCATTATCATGTCAGTTTGTATATATTTTTTGACTCGTGCATTATGTCAAGAAATTTATTTGGAGTCTGTCTCGTGTCATTTGTCTAAATTACGTCTGTTGAGTCAAGAAAAAAAAAGGTGTAAAGAAAAAAGGAAAAAGAAAATCCAAGTTTGTCCTTGTTCGGAATTACGTGTCGCTTTGATTTGCGTCATAATTTTGTCTAACACGACATATTTTTGGGGATACAATTAGTACACGCGGCTTATGCCGTGAACCTTTTCGGGATGATGCATAACAACCTTAGGTTTGCCAGTGTGCATTTCTGTGCTAACCCGGTCTGTTTGTCTTAGTGTTTGGGGTTCTGCGGTAACTTGAGAGTACATTCTGGCTTCATATCACACGTACAGAATAGGATCAATGGGACCTATGATCATGACGTCTGAAGGTGGGAATTCTGAGTTCGAAGATCACGAGCATTTGATTGAACTGAATGAGAGGTTGACCGAAGAAGTCAAAAATCTGAAAAAGTTGGTGTTTGAGCAGAATGAGAGGTTTACAGAAGAGGCCAAAAATATGAAAGAGTTGGTGGTTGAACTATATCATGCTATTACCATGGGACATGCACCTCCTCCCGTGCCATTTAATCTCTCAGGAGTTGCAGCGACCATCGTGCATCAAGCACATGGTCTGCCTACTACAGTTGAGGACCCTCAATATTCTCCCGACTTTCCTCACTACGACAGTGCCGCAAAAGTGGCGGGATTCTCCACAATTTGTCCTCTGGCACCACAACCACCATTTGCTCCACCATCGGCCTCCGCTCCACAATTCACTGTCCGAGCTAGGTCAGAGAGTCTTCGTAATGAAACAGAAAAGAAACGAGATCCCAGAAAGTGGAACAAGAGAGAATTCAAACAACCTCTGTCATACTCCTGAACTCCACAAAAGCATCATCAACAACATTACTCCACAGATAATCCAAATTACTCCGCTCCTCCACTCCATAGAGCGCAGCCATATGCTCCGATATTTTCATATCCGCAATGGTGCGCACCAACCCCACAAGCCACATATAACACCCCCACACAACCATTTCCAAGCTTCGCCTGACTTTCCCAACCAAAAGCGAAAGAATCCGTGCTCCTGTCCAGGCACAAGTCACAAAAAATTGCGACGGAGGGGAGAGACTAAGTTTACCCCATTGGGGGAAACTTACACTAATTTGTTTGAAAAGTTGCAACAAGCCAATCTATTGAAACCAATCCCGGGAAAAGTGAACCCTAATGGAAGAGTTGATCATTCACGCCATTGTAGAGCACCTGGGCATGACACGGAATCCTGCTGGGAACTCAAAAGGGCAATCCAGACAATGATAGACAACAATCAGATAAAAGTCGTGGTGGATAAAACACATAATGCGAATCAGAATCCTTTACCAGCTCATGATGTTCCAAACAACGTACACATGGTAGGGATGGTATGCATAGAAGAAGACATGAAAAGGAATGGCGCCAAGCGGATTGTGGCAGTTGGTCCTTCCAAAAACATCAGACGCCATGACTCATCTATTGTTGCATCAATCGATAGGCCAAATAAATCAACTGTCCATGCAACAATGCAAGATGTAGTCGTTGAGCCAATTCACTGTCTTACACAGTCATTCATTTTTTCCAAAGAAAACATGTCCATGATGGTATTTCAAGAAAATGAAGAAAAGAAGAAGATGTTGTCAAGTTTGAAGCACGCCAGTGGAAACAACATGGTACAATCTGTTGACGGCTTCGACAGGGCATGAGAGCAGTGCATTGGACATGATATGAAAATGAATAATTGAGAAGCACTTGTCAACTTATTTTATCGAATTTTCTGTACACTTGGTTATTTCAGGGTTGTAATCCAAGTGCATTATTTTGCTTATTTTGATGTTCAAACCCTCATGTCTTTAATTCAATAAAAAGCGAGACCCACTCCTTGTCTCAAATATTTTGTCTTTTCTGTTCCTTGTTTTTATCCTTTTAGTTTTTTGAAGTTTTATTCTTGTCAGCTTTAGTAACATGACATATGTGCGGAATTTGCGTCTTGATCTAAACACATGGTCTAATATCAAGCCTAAGAACTAACTGGACGGCGAGGATGACTGTTATAAAGGAATTATGCAAAGAGTTGAAAATGGTGCATAACCATTTTGGTCGGAAGTTTCAAGTGTAATTTTCAAGATCACTGTTTGGAGCGAAAACCAAGGATACCGACGGATTAAGTCTCGTCTCTACGTGTGACTTTAGGTTGAATTATTTTGTTGTATAACTGTGCAAAGCATTCTCGGGTCGGGATGACGAACGGCTTTCGTTTCTACTACCCAAATATTTTACCAATTTGCTAGTCTTTAAGATTTGTGTATTTTTTCTTTCGGCTACCCTCCTTTGAAATAAATGTTATTATACCACTGGAAAAAAAAAGACAGAAAATCAGAAAAAACAACAAAAACGACAGCACAAAACCTAGCATTAAGTTTGCTAGAGCTACGTCTGACCTGATTCCTCTCAAAAAGATACGTAGGCAACCATTTTGGTACGGTCGCAACAAGAGAAAATTCCTCTTTCCCTGTTTTTCTTTTATTGACGCAAACTTGCCTCCAAGTTTGCGGCCAACATCAAAAGAAATTTAGATCCTCATTTTATGCTAAACTGGGGCTTGTTTTTATTTTATTTCATAAATAAAATAAAATAAAAACAAACTTCTATTTTTGTAACATTCATTCACATGTTTCATGAGATGTTTAGCATACCAGTTTCGAAGTTGGGGAAGAAACTCAAAGCGCTCCGCATAAGTTTTCTAAAGAAAAGCGAGAAATCCAATATTCCTTTTGCTTTCTTTGTGTTCATCTCGGGGGCAACTCTCAATATCCCCCATGTTTTCATATCAGAGAAAATTCAAAAGAAATTCCTCAATTTTCACTAAACTGAGGCTAAAGTTTAATGTTATCTTAGAAGAAAATGATTCCAAGGGTTGTATTATTCACCAAGTCATTTCATGAGATGCTTTTATACCGCTTTTCGAAACAAATAGAAAAAGAAAACCCGAAAAAAAAAGAATAAAAAGGGAAATCCCCCAATTTGCTTAAACTGAAAAAAAAAGGAAGAAAAAAAAAGAAAAGAGGGTTTATTTTTTCAAAAGCGGTGATTTCAAAATTTGTAATGTTCATCTAGCCGTCTCATGAGATGTTTCTGAGCTTTGATGCTGAATACTTTTCTTCCTAGCCTAACCAAATCCCATACTATGGTCCAAATAAAGACCTTTTTGACCGATCTTTGAGAATGTAGCGCATTGATGTACAATCAAAATATGAGTCTGCTCGGGGAAGTCGAAGTTTATTTTGATCATCGCAATCAAGAGATGGGAGTACGATTGCCATTAGGACAGAAACTTCTGTGAGAAGTCAAAATAAGGGATGGTAGATTGACTCAAAAAGAAAGAGGAGAAAGACGAGGTCGACCGAAAAAGGGGATAAGAGGTCGAATGTTAATAAAAGAAAGAAAAAATAAAAAAATGAACAAAAAAAAAAGAGAGAGAAAAAAAAAAAGAGAAGAAAATGAATCCTGTTGGTCAAAACCTGAAAGGACGCCACACACCATTGTGAGGAAAAAGAACAAAGAGAGAGGCTAGTTGGTGAAAACCCGAAAGGGCGCCACTAGTCGAATGAGGGATGTCCGATTTCTCATCATGATCGGACCAAGCAAGCAATTGCCTCTATATTGTCGAACTGGGGAAAAATCAAGGATAGATCGTGTTGAAAAGGTCAAGACTTCATTCCAAGATGTATGTCATGTTCACTGAGCTCGTCATTTCACCCCTAAATAATTTTTCTTTCTATCATTCAGGGACATCTTTCGTTCGATGTCTCCTCTTTGAATTTCTTCAATTTGTCTTTACTTTTTTTGTCACTCCTCTCCTTTGATATCATTGAAATGAGTAAAGAAAGTTTCTCAAATCTTGTTTACAGGTTTCTCAGTTGTATCAGATCATTGTTCGAGAACCAATGAGCAATGGAAGCTCGTGCCGCGCCTCGTATGAGAATGACACACCAAGATTGTACCAGGAAAGTCACCATGGGACGACATGCTGTTTCTACCAAGGAGTGACTAAAGATGGGGAGAAACTATTTGGCATTGGTGGACTTTTGGGTGGATCAAAAACACATCAACAATATCAAGATATTGTTTGAACAAGAACCCCAAGTTTATTTTGGGAGGACATAATTCAGGGTCTGTATAGTCATGATGAAGAAAGCCATTGTGATATTTGCTACATTGTCAGCAAGATCAAGGATCACATGAATCGAGAGCATTTGTTCTGAGTTTCAGACAAAATCCCATCTTTGAAAAATGGCTAAGGCTTTCAAATCTCCAGACAAGACCCCATTAAGATAATGGGTTAGAGTTTGCAGCTTTCAAGTCAAACCCACATGTGAAAAATGTGTGGACTGTACAGCTTCCAGACATGGGCTAATCATGAGCGGGTGAACAGAGAGGACATAACTCACCAGGAAGATGTCAACCACAATAACATACTCCCCCAAGAAAAAGCGGAAGTTTCCCTTCCAAGTCAGTTTTGCTCAAAGAAAGTGTCAGTTTCCTTTTCGAGTCAGTTTCCGCTAAAAGATAGCGATCATTTCCTTTTCGAGTCAGTTTCTCTCAAAGATAGCGTCATTTCCTTTCCATGTCAAGATTTGCTAAAAGATAGCGGTCGTTTCTTTTTCGAGTCAATTTCTGCTAAAAGATAGCAACCATTTCCCTTTTGAGTCAGTTCTGCTAAAAGATAGCAACCACTTCCCTTTTAAGTCAGTTTCGCTAAAAGATAGCACCCATTTCCTTTCCGAGTCAGTTTCCGCTAAAAGATAGCGATCATTTCCTTTTCGAGTCAGTTTCTCTCAAAGATAGCGTCATTTCCTTTCCATGTCAAGATTTGCTAAAAGATAGCACCTATTTCCTTTCCGAGTCAATTTCTGCTAAAAGATAGCAACCATTTCCTTTTTGAGTCAGTTTCGCTAAAAGATAGCACCCATTTCCTTTTCGTGTCAGTCCCGCTAAAAGATAGCACCCATTTCCTTTTCGAGTCAGTCCCGCTCAAAGATAGCGTCAGTTTCCTTTTAAAATCAGTTTCCGTTAAGAGATAGCGATCATTTCCAGTCAGTTTCGCTCAAAGATTGCGTTTATTTCCTTTTCATGTCAGTTTCGCTATAAGATAGCACCCATTTCCTTTCCGAGTCAATTTCTACTAAAAGATAGCAACCATATCCTTTTTGAGTCAGTTTCGCTAAAACATAGCACCCATTTCCTTTTCGTGTCAGTCCCGCTAAAAGATAGCACCCATTTCCTTTTCGAGTCAGTTTCGCTAAAAGATAGCGCCCACTTCCTTTTCGAGTCGGTTTCGCTAAAAGATAGCACCCATTTCCTTTTCGTGTCAGTCCCGCTAAAAGATAGCACCCATTTCCTTTTCGAGTCAGTTTCGCTAAAAGATAGCGCCCACTTCCTTTTCGAGTCAGTTTCGCTAAAAGATAGAGCCCATTTCCTTTTCGAGTCAGTTCCGCTAGAAGATAGAAACCACTTCCTTTTCAAGTTAGTCCCGCTCAAAGATAGCAACCATCCCCAGCTTCAAGTCAAAACCCATCAAAGCGGCAATTTCAGCATTTCAGTCAAAGCCCGTCAAAGCGGCAATTTCAACTTTGAAGTCAAAGCCCACCCGAGCAGCAATTTCAAGTTTCAGCAATTTTAACATTCGAGGCAAAGCCCGTCAAAGCGGCATTTCAACATTCAAGTCAAGCCCGTCGAAGCGGAAATTTCAACATTCAAGTTAAAGCCCGCTCGAGCGGCAATTTCAAGTTTCAAGTTAAAGCCCGCCCGAGCGGCAATTTCAAGTTTCAAGTTAAAGCTCGCCCGAGCGGCAATTTCAAGTTTTCAAAACCTACTTGATTAGTGGGAGCTTCAGACCAGTTCATCAGCTTGGGAAGCATGAAGCGTAGTCTAGGAATTGTAACTTTTACATTTTTCAATGTTGTAATTCCATTTTTTCTTTGTAAAAGGCATGACCACCAGCAAGCGACCAGTAATCAGCAACGACAGCCCTTTTGTGCCTAAGAGTATCTAGCATCAGCCCCAAGTGTGTCTAGAATAATCTCTAGTTTGTTATAGAAGTCTAAAGTATCTAGCTTTGTTTTAGTGTTAGTCTAGAGTGTCTAGTTTGTCCAGAGGAATCTAGTGTCTGTTTGAAAGCGGTAGTCCCAGCTACTGCACATGAGGAACTACACTGACCTAATTCCTTAGCCCGTGGATATGTAGGTAGCCTTGTTCTCGGTTAGAACCGAAATTCAAGGTACGGTCACCATTTTGAAAAGCATGCTCTCGGCTAGAACCGAAAAGCCAAAATTAGTTGTCGATTACTTCTTGTCCGAAAAATCTTCGTGTTTCCGAACAAAGAGGGGCAGCTGTAATCACCTAATTTTGGCACCAAAATTCATAAAATTGCTCAAAATAGTCGTATTAGATTATTAGGACGTTTCGTCAAATTTTTCAAGACTTCTAGTGTTTGTTGTAACTAAAATTGTCTTTACTTAGGATGTAAAATTTGAAAATTAACAAAATTACTTGTTATATGTTTAATTGTGATTCTATGTTTAAATTTTGATAATGTTGTAATTTTATGTGGTTTTGATTGTAGTTAATTGTGTTGGTTTTTTAATTAGTATAGACTCCCTTAATTGCCATATGTGCAAAACAATTAGCCCAAAAAATCAGCCCATTAGCCCACTTTTTACCCGGCCCACTCATCCCATATAAAAACCCAAAAAATCCACATTTCTCATTTCACACCCTTTAGTCTTCTTGGCTAAGGAAACTATGCTGAAATTTTCACTCCTCGCCGGAAATCTCCCTCCGTCACTGCTCCACCAGAGCTCCGCCGCACGCCGCCACTGCTCCACCGCCGGCCACCACCTCCGGTGGCCGGAAAAAATACAAAAAATATACCAATTGAAAGATCTCGGCCTTCTCATTCCATTTCTCAACTCGGTTTCTTTAAAATCACAACGGATTTTCGTAGATCGGGTTTCAAAGTTCGGCCAAAACTTCAAACTCCGGTAAGTTTTACTCATTTGTTAGTTTTATCTATTTCTTTCTCTCCCCATACCCTTTTCCCTCACCTTTTTCACCCCCATCTCCCAATACCCATTCCCCGCTTCCCGATCCCCTTTCTTTCTATTTCAATTTTTTTTTCTTCTTCTTCTGCTTCTTCTTATTTTCTTTTCTTTTCTATTTTTGTTATTGGCGTGAGGATGACGATGGTGAGGACTGTGAGGATGATTGTTTTGGGTGCAGTGGTGATGCCATGGAGGGAATATTGTGATTGCCTTCATGACTTAGTGTCATTTTGGAGGTTGTGTTGATAGAGCACGGGTGGGGTTGTTGTGAGGATTTTCCTTTGCTTTTGGGGCTGAGATGATGATGGTGCTGCGCCCGGGCAGCAGCTGCGAGTTGATTATGGCCCCACAACAATGACGTTGCCAAGACGAGGCAGTGATGATATTGGTGGCGCGGGTCAGAAGTAAAATTCTTTTTTTTTCTCTTCTTGCTTCCATTGTTTATTTTTGCTAGTATTAGTGGTGAAATCATCCTATATGTTTCGATTTTTAGTTTAGTTTAGTTTGGACATAATTGAAGTCATTAGTTATGATTATGCAAGGCGTTAGATTAAAATATGTTTATGTATTGATTAGTTTAAAAGAATCATAAAGTTAGTATGAAGGTTAAATCATGTTGTATGTTCTCCCTTTGTTGCAGTTAGTATACATTTATGTATACCTTTTTGTAACCTCTAGGACCCTTTTTCTGAAGCATTGTTTAAGCATAGATAATGATATCTACTAATTCTGTTGTTGTTCTTTGTGTTCTAATGCATATGTTTCAATGTTCGCTTGTCGAGTTGGTGTTTGTTTGGTTATAAATAATTTGTCATCTGATCAAGCATAGATTTAATGTGTTAGTTTCTAAGGTATGTTGTTGAGTGTTGGGAAAATTAAAGTATGCAGGACTAGGATATAGTGTTGTACTCTGATTTTTTTGTTGTGCACATGTTTTAGTTGCTTTTGCATTCCTAGTTTAGTCTAGAGAGTCTAGTTAGTGTTTTAGTTTGAACTAGAATTTTAGTTAGTTTGGAGTTTGATATTTAGTTAAAATCTAAAAATAAGATATTTTGTCTTGGAAGAAAGTGTGTTAAAAGTCAAGTAGTAGTACAAATGTGTCAGCCGAAAAGTAAGAGTCACATGGGTTTGTGTACTCTTTTCTGAAAAGTAAAAAGAGAGCACATGGGCTTTGTACTTACACCCAATTTTACACTCCATCCTTTGCCTATTTAAAGAGGCTTTGCCTCTTTCTTAAAACACAACTACTAGCTGAAAACACATAGAACAACCAGCTGAAATTGCACTCAATTGAAAGCTAAAAACACTTGAAAAAAAAGGGCTTTAGTAAAAAGAAGGATTTAGAGCCAAAAGCTATATACTAAGAGACTTTTGGGGTATTAAATCTTGAGATTTTGAGGGTTAAATAGGGTACTAAAAGGGCTATTTTAGTTGCTGACTTTGGAGTGAAAGTTTTGTCGTTTTGGCTTGCTATTTCATTTGTTTCATTAGTTTGGGGAATTTCTACACAAGGTAAATACTTTCCTAACCATGTACTTATTCAAATATGTTTGGGGTATGAAAGTGAAATGAAATCAAACATGTTTGAAGTTCACCTTATCTCAACTTTTGCTAGCTCTTGCTATTAAGAAAAGAAAGTAATCTATTTTGTCCATTTATGGTTTTTGCTCTTTTTTGCACAATTATCTTTTATTGTCAAGTTGGAAAAAGAAAAAGATTAATTAGCATAGTAAAATGACAAGGAAAACATTGGAGCAATTTTGACTGTGTTCGGGTCCAGATCCATGGACTTAAAATGTAACAGGTTTTTGTTTTTTCTTGGCCTTTTGTAAATCTCCCTTTTAATAACTATTGTTGTGCATCTTTTCCGGATCTTTAGTGCATTGTTGCTCAATTTAGGATCATCGAGATTTCAATTGACTTAATTTGGAAGAGTTCATAAGATTCTTAGTGTTTCCTTATATATTATAATATTTACCATTTTTTGTATAAAAGAACCAGAACAAATCCGAATTAGGCAAACAAATTAGGACTTGTAGTGCAAACTTGCTAAAAATAGCCTGTTGGAATGGACGAAAACATTGACGATAATGTAGCAGTTTTGTTTTCATATGATTTGCAGCTTGTGACCTTAATTTAAGTTAGTTTGAGTTTTTTTTTTTAAAAAAAACTAAAACTACAATTGCTTCATAAAGAAATTAGGCTAACAGTTTAGGCCCATAGAAATTAGGAAAAGATCAATACGCTTTTTAATTTTTCTTAAATCAAAGTACAAATTCAAATTAACGGCATTAATATAACAACCATATTTAATAAATTAAAATTGCGACAATAAAGCAACTGTGCTTAGCACAGGACTCGAGGGTGCCTAATACCTTCCCGAGAGTCAACTGAGAACCTTACCCGAATCTCTAACGCAAACCATTAGACGAGTCAGAGGTGTTCCAAGGTACCTTTTGGTGACTTGGCACACCTTAAACTATGTCAAGTGGCGACTCCGAGTTTCTCTAAATTATTTTGTACCTTTTGAACACCAGTCACAGCCTTTAAATAATAAACACAACTCGTTAATTAATTTTTGGGCCGTGACAACAATAGGCAAATTTCATTTCCCCAAATTTCATCTCACTTTAATCTCTCTCTCCTCCCATAGCTTAGAATTGAGTTTACCCCCCCCCCCCCTACAAAATGAACGCCCCATGACCCCCACCTCCAACCCCACCACCTCAGCGCCCATCACCCCACCCCCCCCCCCCCCCCCCGCCAGATCTCCTTCAACCTACCTATTCAAAATTGCTGCTTACATGTTATGCTAGAAAGCAGCGAAGATTAGTGACGTAGGGCAAAGTGAGGTACCTCCTGCACAAACTGACAAATTCACCTAAAAACAACAGTCACAATCAAAATGGCAAAGTGAGGTACCTCCTGCATTATTCTTTCCAATTCCCAACTCCTCTTCAGTATATATAGTAAACCCATCAGCTGTTTTCTTCCTAGGCCGACGAGACGGGACCGATTTGCAGAATCTAGAAAGCATCAATATTTGTATCTTCTGGAGTATTGCAACCAAGTGCAGCCTGATTTGCAGAATCTAGAACAAGATCGGAAACTTGCTCATTCTTCCGACCTTGCAATCCTGTAAGCCGTGCAAGGTAGATCCATTGCTGCGAAGAGGAGATACAGAAGTATTAGTCACTAGCAAAAGGGGAAAATTACTTTATAAACAATGGAATGGACGATGATGGATGGTCAGTGAAACAGGGGGAAAGCTAAAGGAGAAAGCTAAATATCTGAATAGGTAGAAGTTTATTGAAGCATGAATGAAGAAACGCTACGAATTTTACAAATAATAAAAGATGCTCAAATATATAGTGGTCATCGAACTCTTAACTTCAGAGCTGCTAATAGATTAGACAGATCTTCTCTTGAAAGAAGAGCAGCATCTCCTATTATGTTCTAAGTTTGATTTTTTTGGGGGGAGGAAACAAGAAGAAAAGGCTCAACTGGGAAATGAGGAGGGACAAAGAAAAGAAACAAGGAAACGGTGCAGAAACAGTTAGATATAGTTGAAACGGTGCAGAAACAGTTAGATACGGTGCTGCAGAAACAGTTGAAACGGTGCAGAAACAGTTAAAAACAATCGAAACGGTGCAGAAACAGCTAGATACGGTGCTGCAGAAACAGTTAGAAACAGTTGAAACGGTACAGAAACAGTTAGATACGGTACTGCAGAAACAGTTGAAATGGTGCAGAAACAGTTAGATACGGTGCTGCAGAAACAGTTGAAACGGTGCAGAAACAGTTGAGATACGGTGCTGCAGAAACAGTTGAAATGGTGCATAAACAGTTGAGATACGGTGAGATACATCGAGATACATCGAGGATGGGATGAGGAAAAATGAAATTGGGGAAATGATAGGAATAAAAGTGAAATTAGGGAAAATGGTGGGAGGAAAAGTGAAATAGGGAGAAATGAGAGGAGCAAAAGTGATAGTGGGGGAAATATGAGTAAGAATATAAGGGTTTGGTATGTTATAGGAAAATATTGCTATGTTTTTGCTATATTTGTAATTAACTTGTGTTTTCCTCTATATAGGGTTATTTTGCTAAAATATTGCTATGTTTGGTAATTAAGTTCTAAAACTTGTACTTTTATGTAAAAAAATACTTAAAAAAAATACATTCTTCTAGCATACAAGTCAATACTTTTGTTGTCTTTTTAATTCTATAGTAATTTCTTTTAATAGATATGCATAATTTTTGGTGTATAGATTCTTTTATGCAAAAACTACGCATTTATACGAGCCAATAATTTCGACCACTAACTGATTAAGAAAGGGAAATTTTGATCACTAGCCATTTTTGGACGCGCTCAATGGGGACTATCCACCGTTTCAAAATTCATTGAAGAATAGCCAAAAATTCGCGCGCACACTTAAGCTCCATTAGCGTTGGAAAAACACCCCAGACTAGCCCCATAACAAAAAACTGGGGCTTTGAACAAAACTTGTTCAAAGCCCAAGTATTTTGTTATGGGACTTTATATATAAAGCTGAGTCCCATAACAAAATGATGGGGCTGTGAACAAGTTTTGTTCACAGCCCCAACATTTTGTTATGGGTTATGAGACTTTATATATAAAGCTTCAGTCCCATAATAATGCTGGGGCTTTGAACAAGTTTTGTTCACAGCCCCAGCATTTTGTTATGGGACTGAAGCTTTATACATAGTCCCATAACAAAATGCTGGGGCCTTGAACAAAACTTGTTCAAAGCCCCAGTATTTATATATACTGGGGTTAGTTTACTGAAGCTTCCCCAGTACAAATACTGGGGCCTTGAACAAGTTTTGTTCAAAGTCCCAGTATTTATACTGGGATTTGTCCGGAGGTGGCTATTTCTCAGCGAATTTGTTTTTGACGGCTACAAATCAATTAACGCGCGCCAAACAGGCCTCTACACTAAATTTTTACATTAAGAAAAACAAAACGAATTGTCCCGACTAACAGCTTGTTGAACTTTATAACAATTTTTAAAGGCCAATTGGAGAAATAGAGCAAAAACCCTCGATCACAAAAACTAAAGGAAGAATTCTATGAAAAGAAAGGGAAAGAAAAGGTAGGTGCAATCTCTTGATTGTAGCTGCATTAAGATACGATCCGAGATACACTAATAATAAAATATTAAAAATAACGAAAAACCTTTTATACTGTGTTTTTATCCAACTTTTAAAAGTGCCTCGATTTGGTATTGGAAGAATTTATAGAGAATATGCTTTCTCTTGTTTTTATTTTAATGATAAAGTTATTTTCTTTACAACAAAATATGTGTATTAAAGGGCAGCCCGATTCCGCATTTACGCAAGGTCCGAAAAAGGATCGTACCCTAAGGGAATGCGTATATTGGCACTAAATAGTGTGGGCTAGCCTATACAATGTTAAGTGATTTATTTTTAATTGTGTTAAGTCGTGGTGGACAAAGTTATCGGGCTATGTACTGGTAAAATGTAGCATATGTATTGGCGTAGCAAACTGACTCTAGCAGAATCGTCATATTAAACATGAAGAATGAAACAAATATTTTCCTGCTTTCCGAAAGACCAATAGAATTAGTTCGTCCGTGGCTGCATGTGGGTAACAGAGAAACAAAAGCACGAAGGCTGTGACTTTTGCAAATCTCATGATATCAAACATTCTTGTCTACGTTATCCACCAACAATATTTGTAGCAGTCTAGCGTTTATTCGGCCAAGTGGGGGACCATTGCATTGGAGGTAAACTTTTTAATCAAGTACTATGATTTCGTTTAATTGCCAAGCAAATGAAGGCACTATTTTGGAAACAGATGGGTGCATTATTGTAGCTAAAAAGAGAAAAAGTTATTCTTCCGTCTACCCAGTAGACGAGTTGAATGACATAGTAAAAGTTGGGTCAAAAGGGTTTAAACTCATTTTTTTCTCGAAGGAATTTTAAAACTCATATAAGGAGAATATCTAATGGACTAAAGCTGAGTTCAAAGGTGCCATCTAAGGGGTCAATTCACTTTTTTTTTTGGTTTAATCATCCAATATTTAAAATAGAGACAGCTCCATTTATCCTACCAAAAATCTTGGTGGTGAATAGGCAATTCTCGACCTCTATTTATGGTTGATATAGTTAAGGGGAAACTAACAGAACTAACATTATCAAGTAATAACGAACTAGTAGAGAAACAAAATGATCAACTGTAACCAGAAGAAATTGTTTGACTAGTGATTTTGTTGGGAGAATTAGATAATGCCTGCGAATCCATATTTACCCAGACATGCATTGAGTCGTTACAGACATAATTAGTTTACATTATTTTGTTGGGCAAGTGATCCCACACGCTTAGCAAATAGTAGTTGTTGTAAAACAAGGAACAAGAAAGAAAGGGACGGGCTATTGTGAGACCTTGTCAGCCATATTTCCCAGTCGAAGTCTTATGCAGTCCGAGTTTCCCCTCCATGCTTCACGGTATTGACTTTCTATTAAAACTTGGTATAGTTTCTTCTTGTAATTTCATGTGTTCTCACTTTTTTCTTCCAGATGTTCAAAGGCTGCTACACGTCTCTCACAAGAATTCTTTTTTACTTGTTTTATGGGTATTACATAGACCCCTAGTCCCCATTACACATAGACTTTTGAGTCTCGACAACTTATATGCTCTTCAACTATCCTATCAAGTACAAGTTATTTGCAACATTGAGCAACTTTGCCAACTTCAAGGACACAATTTTGGGTTGGCCTATTCAATCAAGCGAACGATGAATGTAATTATTAAACCCGATGTTTGAGTTGTTAGCATGAGATAATAACAGTCCTGACAATGGAACCACTATTCTTTAGCGGTCAAAGTTCAGTTACAACAGCAACTTCATACATACTCGTAAATCAAATTTAGTCCAACATCGCCAATTGTAAGCTTTTTTGTAAATATAAAGACCCCCATTTGGTTCGTGCAGTATGTATCCTCTATCTGAACAAACTATCAAGCATAGAAATACGAATTTGGAAGCTATATTTCACTTTTTCATAGTCCAAATGCAAAGACATTAAGAGGACTAGCATAGATATGCTACAATGCCCCAATTCTCCTAGTTTTTTTCTACTGCACTACTACTGTACCACTGCTATTACTAAGGTAGTACTATTAAACACATTAATCACTCAAAATGCTAAAACCAACACAGAAAACTTTATCAATTGCAGCAATAAAGATTCAACAAAAGTTAAAGTACTCATCTTTGTCACCTGCATTGTCATCAATTAGCAACATTTATCTATTTATCCACCTTCCAAACTTCTTAATTCGTGCATACATCCAATCATGCTAACCTTCTCTGCATCGTTCCAATTTCAACGAACATTCCCTCGAAGCGATCCTTACCGTCTATTATTACCAACAATTCTCGATCGATTCCTCGAAAATCGCGTCAACGGCTCGATAACAGAGTCTCTATATTTGCAAGGCAACACTTGAATCCTTCCCCTTTTTGATCTAATCACAGGCAACTCACATTTCCTTTCTACATTCTCCTTCACATACTCAACTCCCCAGTTCTTGTTTTTCCTTTTCAATTGCTTAGTTCTGTTACCTGAATTATGAATTAATTCAACACTTGTCTTCTCCATTTCAGGTTTAAAATCCGAATCCTCATCATCATCTTTAAACTCACCAAAAATCAATCTTGCTGCTTCAATAAGCAAACCCATGAACCCGTTTTCCTCTTCTTCCAACTTCTCAACCTTTCTATTTTTGGAAACCCCATCATTGTCAAATTTAGAAAGTTCAAGACTTTCACCATTTTCTTGAACTTCAACTTGTGAAATAAAGTCACTTTCCAATACTTTCATAACTTCGCATTCATTATTAGAGCATTTCTCAACAACCCCACGTGAATGTTCACATGAAAATCCATTAGTAACATTTAAGTCAATGGAAAATCCAGTTTTTTCAACACCATTTTCTAAATCTTTGAGTTGGGAAGTTGATAAAGATTGAAACTTTATAGTATCATTTTCAGATGGAATAGTTGTAATTGTTCTAAGAATCTTGAATAGACAATTTTGTGTTGTAGAATAAGTACGTTGTTTGTTTTCGTTAGAAAGTGGAGATGATGATGAAGTCGAAGAAGGTACCACTTGATTGGAATGATTCTTGGAATTTTGATATGAACCCATTGTTTGGTTTGTTTTTGTTTTTGCAGTGATCGAAATTACAAGTTGGAGATGTAGCTTTCTAATTACTGTAATGAAAAGGGCATTGAGAAAAGAAAAGAATCGAAGAAAGAGAGAGAAGTTATAGAAACAAGGAAAACGAGACCCGATTCTCGTGCCCTTTTCTCCCTGTTTAGTACTACTACTAAGTAGTAAGTACTACTACTCCTAGATTTTTACTCTCTAAATAGTACAGCACCCGCACGCGATGCGCGGAAATTATCAAAAGAAATTAACCATACCAAATTTTATATGTCAAAGTGGAAATGTATAAAATTTTAAGTATTGAATCTTTAAATTCAAGTATTTGCCTATGTTAGTGCTTGTATAGCTCCATCAATGCTTATATATCGCATCACATAGGTCACATGAAAAAATGATAGAAAAGAAAAAACTCCTTAAAACAGATAAGCTTTTTTAGAATTTTAACTAAAAATACTTTGAATTTTCTCCTGAGAAGACAATCTGTGTTCCTCAAAACAAATTTTATTTCTCTAGTATATACATATTTGAACCCAATATTATGACAAACAAATGCTGGAAAAACTAAGTTATAATGAAATATTATTTGAAGTACTCCTATCTTGTGTAATGGTTGAGTATATATCTGAAGTACTCCTATCTTGTGTAATGGAACATTACAGTATATATTGAATAATGGAAGAGATTTAACTTTTTAAAATTATTATTAGTTGATATCTTGTAATTTAGTCCGGTGCTATATGTCTGAGAACTCCAGCTTAGTTCAAATGAATGTAGAATGGTTCTCATACTTATGTAGTCTGGATGCAATTGAGTCATAAGTTGCTCTAATATTAATTTTTTTTAAAAAAAAAAGTTAAAAAATATGTTAGGTATCAATCTATCATTTGATCGACACGAAAACATAAGATATCCATATTGTTTGTGACGTAAACCATTTGAATGTATAGACGGAAAAAAATACACAACAATAATCAAAAAAAAGAAAGAAGAGAGGGAACTTGGAGTTGGCGCCCACATAACGGATTGCTTGCTTACCAAGCCATCCTGGCTTTCACTCCTCCAGTTAGATTATTCTGCATAAGTTGCTCTAATATTAATTTTTTTTAAAAAAAAAAGTTAAAAAATATGTTAGGTATCAATCTATCATTTGATCGACACGAAAACATAAGATATCCATATTGTTTGTGACGTAAACCATTTGAATGTATAGACGGAAAAAAATACACAACAATAATTAGACGAAAAATAAATTAAATACATCTCTAATTAGATCACATGAAGAAGCAACATAAAGTTGTCTATGTGTAAACACTGATTTCTTCAAAAATAACCCCACATGCAACAACGATTGGCCTTAATTTTTATTAATGGTCATGGCAAAAGATACATAACTTAAAAGGTTTTCTCTTATCAGATGGAGTCAACATCATTCTGGGGATAAACACTTTATGTCCATATTACCTGATAAAACCTTGATGTCTATAACTCAATGTTCAAGTCTTATGATGATCCACCTCGTGCCAGGTCCCCATCCTAATGACTTGTCTATATTTTCCTTGCACATAAGTACTAAGACTCGCGCAATGCACGGACAATATTAAAATTTAATCATAACAAATTATGATCTTACTCGTTTTGAGCATATTAAATTTAGTTGTTTTAATAAAATCTCAAATGTTATGTTAATTTTGTGTTACATACCTAATAAAAAAATTGTTAAGAAATTAAAAGTAACGAATGGTAGAGTTATCAAATAACATTTCGATGAAACTTACACATTTTCATATGTAGTTCATGTTACAAATAATTTGAATATTACGACTGTTTCTTACAAAAGGTATAGAATTTTTTTCTCAGCATGATGTCACAAAATTGATACATAATTTTTTTAAAATACCTATGACTGGAAAACCAATTAATTCTCACGGAAAAATCATAAACAAAGCCAAAATACCTCAAATTAAATCGCCACCCATTTCCTTTTATCATGATCATCATACCTCATATTAAATTGCCTCAAACCCATTTCCTTTTATCATGATCCTCATGAAAATTATACAGAGACTTATAATATACAATAAATAATAATCCTTTTATACGTATAAGTTGTTTGTTTCCATAAATCGTCGGAGTATCCCAACTGCATGCATGGATGGTAAATTTCTTGAATGTTGTCATATGAGCATAGCATAGCATCATTCGTGAACATTGATCCACGCTCTACAATTTATATAAAAGTACATAAATTGAATAGAAAAAATAGAAAATTGCGCATGGATTTAGTGCATCAATCAACTTTTGTAATTCTAAAATCATAGTTCTTCTTAATTTATAATTCCTTTAGATTGATAGTGCCAATACTTATCCTCATATTTAGACAAACTTCTCATTCCTTGAGGACAGAGATACCCAGAGAGATACCATAGAACACAAACTGGAAAAGAGATGTATAGAACTTCGGTAAATAGATGCTTAGTAACATTATGTTTTTTAATGAGATGTTTAACGAAATAAAACCTTAAACATCATTCACTTAAATTTATCTTGATAAATACATACTGGAAATTCAAACTTCCTATCAAAATCATAAACTAAAACTTTGCCCACCATGAAACTCTCTATCTTCAGATTTGATCAAATATGATCGGCATTTTTAAAATTTAAATTAAGATTTCATTCATTCTTGTTTAAAACAACTATAAATATTATAAAGCATATATGAACCTCATATATTATTTAAACTTGATTATTGTAATGTTGAAAGACTAAGTTAATACAAAAACTTATTATACTTGTAACTACTTTAGTCGTTTGATATGATAAAAGCAATACTAACATTATTATCAAATATTACACTTAAAGAAAATAGATTTATGAAATATTTAAAAATAGCTATAATTATATAAATAGGTTAGTATCATCTAATTTCTCATTTTCATGAAACATAACTAAGTTTAACTTACAAATAATCATTCAAATTAAAATTCTCTAACTATCCTTCGCTCTCGCCCAACTCCCATTCCTGGAGTAATGTCTAACAAAAAATTACATAACAATAGTCAATATGCAAAACTCAGAACCATATATCATAAAATACTAAAAGAAAAAGTGGCTTCTTAAAACAATTGTGAGGCAGCAATATACCTGCAAACCGTACCTTTATATATAAATAAATGTTAATCCAAAATTTATAAACATATATAATCATGTACAAAAGAAAGAGGCATGATATAAAATACAGATTAAAGAAGATGAATAAGATCCAAAACTCAGATAGTTTTAAAATTATGAGCTTTGTGAATGTCCACTAAGGGTAAAGATAGTAATGAGATGAAAACTTTTGAAGTTTAAAATTTAAAGTAATTAAGTGTACAAATTGATAGATTTATCTTTCAAACTATACAAAGTATTTAAATCACTTATTATTAGTTGAACATTACAGTATATATTGAATAATGGAAGAGATTTAACTTTTTAAAATTATTATTAGTTGATATCTTGTAATTTAGTCCGGTGCTATATGTCTGAGAACTCCAGCTTAATTCAAATGAATGTAGAATGGTTCTCATACTTCCGTAGTCTGGATGCAATTGAGTCATAAGTTGCTCTAACATTAATTTTTTTTTAAAAACAAAGTTAAAAAATATGTTAGGTATCAATCTATCATTTGATCAACACGAAAACATAAGATATCCATATTGTTTGTGACGTAAACCATTTGAATGTATAGACGAAAAAAATACACAACAATAATTAGACAAAAAATAAATTAAATACATCTCTAATTAGATCACGAAAAAACTTCTTTTTACACTATATTTCTAGCTTCATTTGTTATTTTTTCATTCATCATTATAAACTAAAATCTCAACGACTTCCTACACGTTACACATGAAGAAGCAACATAAAGTTGTCTATGTGTAAACACTGATTTCTTCAGAAATAACCCCACATGCAACAACGATTGGCCTTAATTTTTATTAATGGTCATGGCAAAAGATACATAACTTAAAAGGTTTCTCTTATCAGATGGAGTCAACATCATTCTAGGGATAAACACTTTTTGTCCATATTACCTGATAAAACCTTGACGTCTATAACTCAATATTCAAATCTTGTGATGATCCACCTCGTGCCAGTACCCCATCCTAATGACTTGTCTATATTTTCCTTGCGCATAAGTACTAAACCTAGCACAATGCACGGACAATATTAAAATTTAATCATAACAAATTATGATCTTACTCATTTTGAGCATATTAAATTTAGTTGTTTTAATAAAATCTCAAATGTTATGTTAATTTTGTGCTACATACGTAATAAAAAAATTGTTAAGAAATTAAAAGTAACGAATGGTAGAGTTATCAAGTAACATTTCGATGAAACTTATACATTTTCATATGTAGTTCGTGATACAAATAATTTGAATATTACGACTGTTTCTTACAAAAGTTATAGAATTTTTTTCTCAGCATGATGTCACAGAATTGATGGATAATTTTTTAAAAATACCTATAACTGGAAAACCAACTAATTCTCACGGAAAAATCATAAACAAGGCCATAATACTTCAAATTAAATGGCCACCCATTTCCTTTTATCATGATCATCATACCTCATATTAATTTGCCTCAAACCCATTTCCTTTTATCATGATCCTCATGAAAATTATACAGAAACTTATAATATACAATAAACAATAACCCTTTCATACGTATAAGTTGTTTGTTTCTATAAGTCGTCGGAATATCACAAACGCATGCATGGATGGTTAATTTCTTGAATGTTGTCAATGAGCATAGCATAGCATCATTCGTGAACATTGATCCACGCTCTACAATTTATATAAAAGTACATAAATTGAATAGAAAAAATAGAAAATTGCGCATAGATTTAGTGCACCAATCAACTTTTGTAACTCTAAAATCATAGTTCTTCTTAGTTTATAATTCCTTTAGATCTATAGTGCCAATACTTATCCTTATATTTAGACGAACTTCTCATTCCTTGAGGACAGAGATACCCAGAGAGATACCATAGAACACAAACTGGAAAAGAGATGTATAGAACTTCGGTAAATAGATGCTTAGTAACATTATGTTTTTTAATGAGATGTTTAACGAAATAAAACCTTAAACATCATTCACTTAAATTTATCTTGATAAATACATACTGGAAATTCAAACTTCCTATCAAAATCATAAACTAAAACTTTGCCCACCATGAAACTCTCTATCTTCAGATTTGATCAAATATGATCGGCATTTTTAAAATTTAAATTAAGATTTCACTCATTCTTGTTTAAAATAACTATAAATATTATAAAGCATATAGGAACCTCATATATTATTTAAACTTGATTATTGTAATGCTGAAAGACTAAGTTAATACAAAAACTTATTATACTTGTAACTACTTTAGTCGTTTGATATGATAAAAGCAATACTAACATTATTATCAAATATTACACTTAAAGAAAATAGATTTATGAAATATTTAAAAATAGCTATAATTATATAAATAGGTTAGTATCATCTAATTTCTCATTTTCATGAAACATAACTAAGTTTAACTTACAAATAATCATTCAAATTAAAATTCTCAAACTATCCTTCGCTCTCGCCCAACTCCCATTCCTGGAGTAATGTCTAACAAAAAATTACATAACAATAGTCAATATGCAAAATCAGAACCATATATCATAAAATACTAAAAGAAAAAGTGGCTTCTTAAAACAATTGTGAGGCAGCAATATACCTGCAAACCGTACCTTTATATATAAATAAATGTTAATCCAAAATTTATAAACATATATAATCATGTACAAAAGAAAGAGGCATGATATAAAATACAGATTAAAGAAGATGAATAAGATCCAAAACTCTTTTAAAATTATGAGCTTTGTGAATGTCCACTTCCATTTGGGATTGATTTTAAAAGGGTAAAGATAGTAACGAGATGAAAACTTTGCCTTTGAAGTTTAAAATTTAAAAAGTAATTAAGTGTACAAATTGATAGATTTATCTTTCAAATTATACAAAGAATTTAAATCACTTATTACTAAATCAGTTATTACTCCTTATAAATGAATATTCTCCAACAATTGTCATCAACTCTCAATTGTTGGACCTGTAAAATTATAATCAATAAATAATTTATTAAGAACAAACGTTATTGTTTCCAAAACTTATTGTTAGTAAAATTTATGGTCACCAAAATTGACATCAAGCATTTTATTTTTTGACCTGCAAAATCTTGTAAATAGCCATGGCCCATGAGTAGTATTCTTTTCAAAGTTTATCTAGAATCAGAGTAAATGTAAAGTTTCAAGAACTGAAACCTTATTTATTCATCCATAGAAACAAAAGATATCATCGTCATTAAAGTCGTAGTACAATTCATTGCCACATTTCATATTACTATGAAAACCTACACCCGGTTTATTTAATCTCATTATCCTGCATTAACAAATAGAGATATATATTTTAATATACTAATTTACACTCCCTGTAAATGAATATTCTCCAAGAATTGCTATCAACCAATCTATTGCTTGACCGAGAAATTTTCAAACAATAAAAAAGTGACAAAAGAAACTTTATTTTTATCAAAAGTTATTATTACCCAGCATTGCCATCAACCATTTAATTATTCGACCTACAAAATCCATATTAATAAGAAAAGTGTCAAAACAAAATCTATAGTTACCATTAACCACAATATTATTATCAAAATGTAATGTATTTTCTGAAAATATGTATTTAATATATGAATAAAATTTGCCTGCTTAATAAGGATAATACTGCACTTACCGATTGAAAGTTCCAGAACTTAATTTAATTTTCTGATTGATATACCTCCATGATTGAAGCTTTTAGGTACCTACAAAAAATAAAAAAGAGAACACAAAGATTAGAGAATTCTTAAATTGCATATTCGCTGCCTTCATATTGGTGGAAGTGCTCTTTATATAGAAAAAAATATATAAGATAAGATCTTAATTAATATTTAATTTTTAAAATCCTCAATATTAGGACTTCTTATGTAGTTGGAATAGGAACTTACAAAATAGGACTTTAGGAGTTTTTTACTTTTTAAATTAAAGAATTTTTACTCTAACAAATGTCCACTCTATAGTCGTTTTTTACTTATCACTCTAAACCCACCAAAACTAATTGTGTTTACTAGATTTATACTTTCTGAAAAAGATTGGCAAGATTCATTTCAAGATAAGTCTTTTATTTTCTATTCAAATTTAAATATTCTCAATAAGGCCTAGTTAACTTACCACACACAGAATATATCTTTATTTTAAAGTCAGAAGATAAAACTAACAATATTTATATACAATGAATGATTATACACAATCCAACAACATACAATTCGTCCAGGGTCTAACCGTATTTGTTTCACTAGTCGTAGTGTAATCACATGCATATAAGACACGAACTAGACTAATGGTTCACAGTCTAAGTCGTACCTGAGTTACAGATGAGTTCCAATTGGTAGAAGATTGATCACATTCTTCGTATGAATCTTCACCAGAAGTTCTTCACTTGAAGAAGAGAGTTTTCTAATCCTTTTGAAGGAGAAAGAAAGGAACGTTTATTTTGTCTGAGGAGGGAAGAGTTGGTTTTCTTCCCAGAAGAAAACTTACGTTGGTTCAATGAGTTAATAGAGTTCCTAATAGGACTCCTTTTTATTTATCTCAGGTAACCAACGAGTTAATAGAGTTCCTAATAGGACTCCTTTTTATTTATCTCAGGTGTGTCACGCCCTAAAAAAAATTACTTCCTCTGCGGGAGGTTTATTTATTTAAAGGCTCGTGACTGGTGTTCAAAAAGGTACAAAAATTATTTTTAGAGAAACTCGGAGTCGCCACTTGACATAGTTTAAGGTGTGCCAAGTCACCAAAAGGTACCTTGGAACACCTCTGACTCGTCTAATGGTCTGCGTTTAAAGATTCGGGTAAGGTTCTCAGTTGACTCTCGGGAAGGTGTTAGGCACCCTCGAGTCCTATGCTAAGCACAGTTGCTTTATTGTCGCAATTTTAATTTATTAAATATGGTTGTTATATTAATGCCGTTTATTTGAATTTGTACTTTGATTTAAGAAAATTAAAAAGCGTTATTCTTATCCAACCTCACAGAGGACTGGTCTATTTAAAAATAATTTTATTGACTTCCTCGAGACTAAAAGGTGAGTTGTTTGCCAAAAATCATAAATGGGTTAAACCTGTTTGTATAAATAAGCTGCCGTAAAAATTATTCGCAAAATTTATCATATCTTTTTTATATTTTTATTGCTTAAAAAAAATAAGTCTAATAGAATTAATTTCTTTTTAGCCTAATAAGCAGACCACGAGTCATACTTATTATTAAATTAAATCGTAGAAACTCTTCTCGCTCCTATTTAGTTTTGCCTAATCCTTACATTTTCGGGTGGATAGTTTAATTATGTCAAAGTAGAATGTATTTGACTAGTTTAAGATATAGATGATCTAAATATTTACAACATTTAAATAACTTGTTATATAAAATAAAAAAAAATAAAAAAAAAGAACTTATAGCCATGAGTTAAAACATAATTTGAAGTTGAACTAAAACGTGCAAAATATATTGAAACTAAAGCTAAGCGTGCAAAATATGCGGGATTTTAACAACATTGGGTTTTAAAGAAGTCTTGCACACTTTGCACTTGTCGTTCTGTTTCAGCTTACTCTTTCAAATATGTCCAAATTTCTTTTAATTATACTATGTAGACAATTTTGCAGAAAAAAGTAATCACATTTCCAGAAGTATGCATTTTGCATATACGTGCTTAGCTTTTAGAAAATTGTCCCAAGCTCATTAGACATTTGATCAGTTGTAGGAAAGTGTATTTTTAAATTACTTTTTCAATCTGCCCATATTTGCAAAAAAAATTTCCAGAATTAACGTGAGCTTCCACTTTTTATTTAGCAAAAATATAATAGTACCTAAAAGATGTCCTAGATTTATATTACATTCAGATATGTCTAGATTTGCAGAAAGAAACAACAAACTGCACTACATGAATATTCTTGAAGACATGTCAGGTTTTTAGCAACATTGCATTTTCCTGCTACGTGAAATCCAAACTTTGCAGCTGCTTATACAATTTTCAATCACCTTTTAAACCATTTTTTTTTTAGAATGCATACAGAGGTTAAGGCTGGCTAAATTCATTTCCTTCTCATTTCAACATAACTATTCATTTCCTTCTCATTTCAACACAACTCCTAATTCAATTAGGATAACAACGCAACAAATCACATTACCTCATATTCCCATGGCCAAAGACGATAAAAAAAATGCGAGGTTTAAGAGTTACCTAGATACGAGATCTTAGAGCTCGGCTAAATCGATTCACAAAAGCTTAAAATGACACGTACACAGCAATGGCGCCAAAAATCAGCAACTAAAACAACCCTTTAACTGCTCTATTTAACACCAAAGACTTGTAGATTTATACCCCGAAAGACCCTTAGTGTAAAGGCTTTTGGTTCTAAATCCTACTCTCAAACTTGACCCTTTTTTTTCAAGTATTTTTGCTCTCTATCTCCTCCTTGTTTCAGCTTGTTGTTCTGTGTATTTCAGCTAGTAGTTGGTTCAAAGAGGGCAATAAATGGCCCTATTTATTGGCTGAAATTGAGACCCAAGGGTGGGGTATGGACTTGTACAAAAGTACAAGCCCACACCCCTACACTTGAGTGTTTTCTAGTCCTATTTTCATCCTAAATATAGCAGCTATAGAGGACTATTTCAGCCCCCTAAACAGTCCAAAAAGCTGAAATTGTGTTCTTTACAAGGACAACCAAACACTCATTATACTAACTAAAGGTCAAGGACCAACTATACAAACTAGAATCAGCCCCAAACTAACTAAATGGATCAAACTAGACTTAGAATTGAACTAACAAACCCAAAACAAATTTCCAGATTTCAACTAAAGCTTAAACATGGTCATTTGGACTTCATAAAGTCCGACTATCAATCTAATTCAAACCAACTAAACTAAAAATCTAAACAAAATCCCATATTTGACTTTGTGACTGAACTAAACAAACTCAAATCAGAACAAAACATACAGACTACTAAGTTCTTGACAATTCCAACTCAAATGCAAACACAAGCTTTCAGATTCAACTTTCCTCTTTGGACTCAATACAAACCCACAGACATACAAGCAAAGCAGTAATTGGATTTTCATATTTGAGCTAAACGGATGACACACAAGAAACATATACTCACACACAAAAATCTGAAAATTGCTAACATTATGCTTTGAGACAAAAGCAAACCAGTACACTTATTCAAACTAATCATTTTCGCATACATAAGGTTCGAACTCGCTTTTAAATAACGACACCAATACAATTACTATCACACATGCTAAAGCTACAGCTAAACGTCTTAAGCAAAATTGAAAACATAAACAATGAAGAATGCAGGGGTTTTGCTTTCTAACCCATGGACACGACCAAATACAATCGTTGCCTTGCCTTCACCAATCGTCAATGACGCCGAAGCTTGCCATCATCTTTGCTACTGCCTCGCTGCGCCACCTCGACCTCCACTGCATCGTGTTCAATGAAACAGCCCTGTCATATCTACACCACACACCGCTGCCTCATCTCGACGGTCATTGAAACAAACCTCGGATCAGCCCCGCATCATTCGCATAACAGTCTCCTCACTCGTCACCTCCACAGAACCAACATACCCCAGCCCTCACTGCCTCGTTCCAAATTCGCTTGCCAAATCACAACCGCTCCACCGCACTGCTTCATCTGCTCGTTTGCCCACCACGGGCACTGTTTCAGTTTCGACAAGACCCCAGTCCCAAAGCTAAATCAACAGCCTCACCATGGCATTTTTCAATTCAATAACATCACAACAAACACCCCCTGCCCTAAAACAGCCGCACCACTGCCTCCGTTCCAAACCGATACAGCCCCGCCCTGCTAACAACCTAATCATCACAGCTCCCTCATCCACCATAAGCCATAACAGAAACAAAGAGAAAAAAAAAAGAAATAAGAAGAAGAAATCAAAGAAACAGAAAAGAAATGGGATGAAGAGAAAGCGGGTAAAGAGGAGGGATTTTTTGGGAAAACGAGATGTGGGGTGACGGGGAAGGGTAAGGAAAAGAGAAAGATCCAAAAACTCACTGGAAAAAAGTCAAGGTGGCCGGAATCGAGATTTTCAAAGTCCGATCTACTCCAAACGGCTTGGATTTCGGAGAAAATAGTTGTGGAAATGGAACCAGGGGATCAAGGCCTTTCTATTGGTATATTTTTCTAAATTTTCCGGCCACCGGAGGTGGTGGCCGGCGGCGGCAGTGCGGCGGCTCCGCGGTGGGAGAGGTGGTGGAGGCGAATTCCGGTGGGCTGGGGAAAATTTGACAGAGTTTCCCTAGTCTCTTGACTAAAGGGGTGCAAAGTGATATAATGAGGGTTTTCAGCGTATATAATTTAAGTGTGGGCCGGGTTATACATAATGGATTGGGCTCTTAGATTGGGCTACTATTTTTTCACAAATGGCCACTAAAAGGTCTATACTTATTAAAACCAACATAATTAACTACAATCAAAACTACATAAATCTATAATACTATCACAATTAAATATAGAATTATAGTTAAACACATAACAAGTAGTTTTTTGGCAATTTTCAAATTTTCTATCCCAATTAAAGACAAATTTAGTTAAGAATAAACACTAGAAGTCCAGAAAAATTTGACGACACGTCCTAAGAATCTAGTACGACTATTCTGAGCAATTTTATGAATTTTTGTGCCAAAATTAGGTGATTACAGCTGCCCCTCTTTGTTCGGGAACACGAAGAGTTTTCGGACAAAGAAGTAATCAACAACTAATTTTGGCTTTTCGGTTCTAGCCGAGAGACATGCTCTGCAAAATGGTGACCGTACCCTGAATTATGGTTCTAACCGAGAACAAGGTTACCTACATATCCCTGGATTAAGGAATCAGGTCAGTGTAGTTCCTTACGTGCAGTAGCTGGGACTACCGCATTCAAACAGATATTAGACTCTTCTAGACTCACTAAGACAAACTAGACACTCTAGACTACTAAGACAAACTAGAGACTCTTCTAGACACACTTGGGGCTGATACTAGACACTCTTAGGCATACAAGGGCTGTCATTGCTAGTCACTGGTTGCTTGCTGATTGGTGGTCATTGCTTTACAGAGAAAATGAAAGTACAACATTGAAAGTGTAAAGTTACAATTCCTGTTCTAAGTCTTCATGCTTCCCGAGATGAGCTTCTTGGTTCTTGCTCCCCTCACTTGTTGAAAATAAAGCCACCGCTCTTGGTTCAGGTGGGTCTTGCTTTTTCTAGAAAAGATAAACCCTCGATCTTGGTTCAGGTGGGTCTTCTCTCTTTACAGAATGGATTCCCTCGTTCTTCAGGTGGGCGCCTGGACTTCTTCAAATGTATTCCCTCGTTCTTCCGGTGGGCGCCTGGACTTCTTCAAATGTATGCCCTCGTTCTTCAGGTGGGCGCCTGGACTTCTTCAAATGTATTCCCTCGTTCTTCAGGTGGGTGCCTGGACTTCTTCAAATGTATTCCCTCATTCTTTAGGTGGGCGCCTGGACTTCTTCAAATGTAGTCCCTCGTTCTCCAGGTGGGTGCCTGACTTCTCTAAACTACTCCCTCATTCTCCAGGTGGGTGCCCTGATCTTCTCTAAGCTACTCCCTTATTCTCCAGGTGGGTTCCCTGACTTCTTAAAACTACTCCCTCATTCTCCAGGTGGGTTCCCTGACTTCTTAAAATAAAATCCCTCATTCTTCAGGTGGGCGCCTTGACTTCTAAAAATACAATCCCTCATTCTCCCAGGTGGGTGCCCTGACCTCCTCTAAACTACTCCCTCATTCTCCAGGCGGGCTCCCTGACTTTTTAAAATAAAATCCCTCATTCTTCAGGTGGGTGCCCTGACTTCTTACAATAAAATCCCTCATTCTCCAGGTGGGTGCCCTGACCTTCTCTAAACTGCTCCCTTATTCTCCAGGTGGGTTCCCTGACCTTTTAAAATAAAATCCCTCATTTTTCAGGTGGGCGCCCTGACCTTCTCTAAACTACTCCCTCATTTTACAGGTGGGTTCCCTGACTTCTTTAAATTACTCCCTCATTCTTCATTCTTTTGCTTTCTTGTGTTTCAAATGGCCTTCGACACAGAACATCATGCGGCCCAAATGTTCCAACTAGTTATTAGTCAAACTTTGTTAGGAACGGTATATTTTCCCTGATAGTCTCTTCTGCGGTGCAAACCTTGGCATGTCACTCCAGATGCCAAACTGCCTCGTAGGCATTCCATTATCCAGGCGGGTCCTAGCTGTGCTCTGCTACAACTGCAAAACAGGTGAACAATTTTTGCGAAACTTTCTTTTGCTCGTCTCAATGTTATTGTGAATGAAAGGCAGAATTGGAAGAAATTTCGGATAAAGGACTCTGAATGAGAGATGCTCTTTAGGAAAGTGAAAGGACTTATCTGGAGGTGAAAGCGATGACCTCAATAACATGACGTGCATCTTGGCCTCGAACCCTGATCCATTCACAACTGTTGTCCCTCGACTCTTTCCCCAATAGAAACATTCAAAGCAATACTCGTCAAGCCCCACTAGATGACAGTTACCAATGCCCTCATTCGGTTAGCGGCACCCCTTTCAGGGTTTTCACCGACTAACCTCTCTCTTTGTTCTTTTGCCTAACTGTTTGTCATGTGGCACCCTTTCAGGTTTTCACCAACAAGACTTCATTCTTTTTTATCTTTTCTTCTTTTTCTTTTCTCTTCTTTCTTCTTTTTTTTTTCTTTCTCCCGTGGACCTCTTTAGTTCCATCCATTGATGATGATTTTTGAGCTAACTCTCGCTCGATTGACATTCTCAAGATTGGCCAAAATGGTCTATTGGACATTTATCTGAGTTTGGAAGCAATGTTTGGCCTGTAATTTAGGGTGCCTTGAGCATCTTCCCCCCTTTCAAGAATGAATGAATGGTACAACAAAATAGAAGTTTGTTTTTATTTTATTTTTATTGATAAAATAAAAATAAAATAAAAACAAACTTCTGCCCCAGTTTAGCAGAAACCGCGAATTTTGGATTTCTTTGACTTTGGCCGCAAACTTAGAGGCAAGCTTTGCGTCGATGTGAGATAGAGAAAAGGATGAAATATCCCCTGATATGAAACTAGGGAACTTTAAAACTTCCTCAGATATGAAACTAGGGAACTTTAAGAACTTTCTTTGATATGACCGCACCTGAATGGTTGCCTACGTATCCTTTGAGAGGAATCAGGTCAGACGTAGCTCTAGCAACTTAATGCCAGATTTGTTTTGGATCTTTCTTTTCTTCATTTCATCGCAATTACAAAGATTCCCAATAAGGGTTTACAAAAGCAATACAAAGCCAAAGGCTAACAAGAGGGGTACATTATCTAGGTAAGGGAAACAAAGACTTTCGTTACTCCACCCAAGAACATCAAATGTAGTACCTCTTCACTGCATCAGCATTAACAATCATTTCAGCCATCGTGCCCTCGATGTCTGTCAGGAATAGAGCACCATTGGGCAACACCTTCTTCACCACATACGGTCCTTGCCAATTTGGAGCAAACTTGCCCTTTGCTTCTTCCTGATGTGGAAAGATGCGCTTCAAGACTAACTGGCTTTCACTGAACTTGCGTTGGCGCACTTTCTTATTGTATGCTTTGGCCATTCTCTTCTGATATAGTTGGCCATAACATACTGCATTTAGCCTTTTCTCGTAAATCAAAGCCAATTGTTCCAAGCGGGATTTGACCCATTCAGTGTCCTCGATCTCAGCTTCAACAATGATTCTCAAGGATGGTATTTCAACTTCTACCGGAATGACTGCCTCGGTGCCGTACACCAGCTCATATGGAGTTGTGCCTATTGAGGTGCGCACAGTTGTACGATAACCCAGAAGAGCGAATGGCAACTTCTCGTGCCAATCTCGTGATCCTTGCACCATTTTCCGAAGGATCTTCTTAATATTCTTGTTTGCTGCTTCGACCGCCCCATTTGCTTTTGGACGGTAACGTGTGGAATGCCTATGCACAATTTTAAATCTTTCACATACCTCATTCATCAAATGACTGTTGAGGTTGGCCCCATTGTCGGTGATAATGGTATTAGGGATACCAAATCGACAGATAATATTCGAATGGACAAAGTCGACCACAGCTTTCTTAGTTACTGACTTGAATGTCGATGTTTCCACCCACTTGGTAAAATAATCAATGGCGACCAAGATGAATCTATGCCCGTTCGACGCCTTTGGTTCTATTGGGCCAATGACATCCATTCCCCATGCAGCGAAAGGCCAAGGAGCGGACATCGTGTGGACCTCTAAGGGAGGCGAATGTATCAAATCGCCGTGTACTTGACATTGGTGGCATTTTCGCACAAAACCTATGCAATCTCGCTCCATGGTAAGCCAGAAATAACCTGCTCTTAAGATCTTCTTGGCTAGCACATAGCCATTCATGTGTGGCCCACAGATTCCAGAATGCACCTCGTTAAGAATTCTTGAGGCTTCTTGTGCGTCTACACATCTCAACAGTCCTAGATCTGGGGTTCTCTTGTACAGTATCCCTCCGCTCAGAAAGAAACCATTGGCAAGACGGCGGAGGGTTCTTTTCTGATTGCTCTCTGCCAGCGCTGGATACTCTTCATTCTTGATGTAGTTTTTGATGTCCAGGTACCATGGCTCGCCATCAAGTTCTTCTTCAACCATGTTGCAATAAGCATGTTGATCCCTAACTTGAATCTCGAGAGGATCAATGTGAGTTTGGTCAGGATGACTAAGCATGGATGCTAATGTAGCCAAAGCGTCAGCCAACTCATTGTGCATTCTTGGGATGTGCCTAAATTCAATAGAATCAAATCTTCGGCAAAGATCTTCCAGATACTGCTCATACATGATGAGTTTCACGTCTCGAGTTTCCCATTCACCCTTGATTTGATGTATTAGTAGTTCAGAATCTCCAAGCACTAGTAGTTCTTTGATGTCCATGTCTATCGCCAAGCGTAGACCCATGATGCAAGCTTCATATTCTGCCGTGTTATTGGTATACCAGAAACGGAGTTGTGCTGTTGCCGGATAATAATGACCTGTTGGAGATATGAGAACATCCCCGATACCATCACCTTTAGAGTTAGAGGCCCCATCAAAATAGAGCTTCCAACAATGTTCATCGTAAGAAGGCAATTCCTAAATTGTGTCTACCTCTTCATCCGGAAAGTATGTCTTGAGAGGTTCATATTCACCATCCATTGGATTCTCGGCCAAATGATCGGCCAAAGCCTGGGCTTTCATTGCAGTTCTGGTGACATAAACTATGTCAAACTCTGTGAGTAACATTTGCCATTTGGCAAGCCTTCCTGTTGGCATGGGCTTCTGGAAGATGTACTTCAATGGGTCCATCCGGGATATGAGGTAAGTAGTGTATGACAGCAAATAATGCCTCAACTTTTGCGCCACCCAGGTGAGGGCACAACATGTTCTTTCTAACAAAGTGTACTTGACCTCGTAATCTGTAAACTTCTTGCTCATGTAGTAGATGGCCTGCTCCTTTCTGCCTGTGGCATCATGTTGCCCCAGTACACACCAAATGAATTGTCCATCACCGACAAGTAGAGGAACAAGGGTCGGCCTGGCTCCGGTGGGACCAACACAGGTGGATTTGACAAGTATTGCTTGATTTGGTCAAAAGCCGCTTGGCATTCCTCGGTCCACTTGACTGCAGCATCTTTCTTTAGCAGCTTGAAGATTGGTTCACAAGTTGTAGTGAGTTGAGCGATGAACCTACTGATGTAGTTCAATCTTCCGAGGAAACTCATGACTTCTTTCTTGTTCTTTGGCGGAGGCAACTCTTGTATAGCTTTGATCTTTGTAGGGTCTAACTCAATGCCACGTCTGCTGACAATGAAACCCAACAATTTTCCAGCTGGAACGCCGAATGCACATTTAGCCGGATTCAACTTCAAATTGTATCTTCTAAGCCTTTCAAAGAATTTCCTGAGATCTTTAACATGATCCTCTACTGTTCTTGATTTGATTATCACATCATCTACAAACACCTCAATTTCGATGTGTATCATATCGTGAAAGACGGTTGTCATGGCTCTCATGTACGTTGCCCCAGCATTCTTCAAACCGAACAGCATGACCCTATAACAAAAGGTTCCCCAAGGTGTGGTGAATGCCGTCTTTTCTGCATCATCTTCATCCATCAGGATTTGGTGATATCCGGCATAGCAATCCATAAAAGAATGAATCTCGTGTTTGGCACAATTGTCTATGAGAATGTGAATATTAGGCAAAGGGAAATTATCCTTGGGACTGGCCTTGTTCAAATCTCGATAACACAAATTCTCGTCTTTCCATCTTTCTTGGCTACTGGCACGACATTGGCCAACCAGGTGGAATATTGAAGCGATTGAATCACCTTTGCTGATAGTTGCTTCATAATTTCATCATGAATTTTCTTGCTCACATCTGTCTTGAATTTTCTCCGAAGTTGTTTGACTGGAGGAAAACCAGTATTGATCGGTAACTTTTGAACCACCAAATCTGTGCTCAAACCGGGCATGTCATCATACGACCAAGCAAACACGTCTCTATAGTCAAACAAGACTTGGACTATGTCGTCTTTCACTTTCGGTTCAGCGTGCATGCTTATCTTGGTTTCCTTAACATCATCGGAACTTCCCAGATTTATATTTTCTGTGTCATCCAGATTGGGCTTAGGCTTATTTTCAAATTGTTCTAATTCCCCATTTATTTCACTCTCGGCTCTCTCCTCATCATATTCTTTCTCAAACATTTCTTCGGTATCAGTCCCTTCCATGTCATCTACCTCCTCAATTGTTACTTCACAATTATTCCACCCACCAACATGTATTTCCTCAATTTTTGGTTGATTCATTGAGACCAAGTTAAACTGTATGTTTAGATCAGGGCGTGATTTCAGCATGCATGTCATGTTATTAAGGCCATCAGAAACATAGCTACAGAAAGAAATAAAAAAAAACAAAAATCAGGAAAGTAAAGAGATAGAATAAGGAGGCAAGAACATGTCTTGTTTTTCATTGAATTTGAAAGATAAAAGGGTTTGACATCATAACGAGCAAAATAAATATACTTGGATTACAACCCTTAGAATAACCAAGTATACAGAAAGGATAACAAAACGTGCTACCAATAGCCCCTCCTAGTGGGGAGAGGCATGGATTCCCAGTTGTTCAGCTTCACATCAGGGCCAATATCCTGGATTTCTGCATTGCTAGGTCCTTCGCCAGTTTGCACCATGTTGATGCCAAAGACGTGCCTCAGGTCTGACAGTAGCTTCTTCTGTTCTTCAGTCTCCTCAACATTTTTGGAAATAGACTTTCCCCCGTTGGACCTCGTGAAAGATTGAGCGAGGCAAGGGACAGGCTTCTCTAGAGACCATTCTTGTTTCTTCATCTTCCTAGCTCTTGCTCTGTCTGCAGCTGTGGGCTTGTATCCCAGACCTCAGGTACCTCGAATGACAAGTGGACTAATTGGACGCGACATTCCTTGTAGCGCTGTCCCGAGACCTTTCCCGGGCTGGAAACCATGCTTCAACATTTCCGTAGCCATCATGACTGCTGCTTCTGACAATCTTGCTTGGGGTAAAGACTTGCCTTCAGGAACCTCCTCCACATGGACCGCTTCAAATGCTTGATACATCAGAGTTGGGCTATCATTAGTGACCTCAAGAACTGGAATGGACGGATCCTTGACAAATCTCCCTCTCCGTGTACCATGATCATCTCACGATTCCATTCAAACTTGATAGTCTGGTGTAAGGTTGATGGTACTGCGCCTGCCATATGGATCCAGGGTCTTCCCAACAACAGGTTGTAAGACGAATCCATATCAAGAACTTGGAAATCGATAGCAAAATCCACAGGCCCGATTGTCAGTATCAGTTCTATCTCACCAATCGATTGTCGTTTCTCTCCACCAAAAGCACGGATACTCATGGTGTTTGTCTGGATTTTGTCCATGTTGACTTTCAATATCTTTAAGGTAGACAATGGACAGATGTTCAGACCGGACCCACCGTCAACCAGTACCCTTGTGACATAAGAATTGTCACACTTGACAGTCAGATGCAGTGCTTTGTTGTGACCAGTGCCTTCCATTGGCAGTTCCTCGTCAGTGAAAGTGATCATGTTTACCTCAAAGATACGACTTGCGACTTCTTCAAGATTGCTGACGGTCATCTTCTCGGAGACATGAGCCTCATTCAGTATTTTCAACAGAGCATGACGGTGTGCCTCAGAATGCATCAACAAGGACAACAAAGAAATTTGAGCAGGGGTCTTCCTCAGCTGCTCCACAATGGAGTAATCTTGCACTTTCATCTTCTTCAGGAATTCCTCTGCCTCTTTCTCGGTGACAGGTTCCTTGACGGGGCCCTGATTTTCTCTAGCCTGCTTTGCTTTTCTTAACTCTTCCGGGGTAAAGCACCGCCCAGAACGAGTAAGACCGCCAACTTGTGTTGTTTCCGCCACAACCTCTTTTCCCTTATATGTTACCAATGCCTTGTCATAATTCCATGGGACATCATTAGTGTTTTTCATAGGAATCTGAGGTGCACTCTTTATGACAACAGGCTCACACAACTTGTTTTGATCATCTTCACGGGGTGCTCTTCTTATAACCAACTTTGGTTTGGCCACACAATCCGCCTCCTCTCCATTTTTGTTGGTCCTTTGGATCACCAATTTTGGTTTTTCAGCCACCTCTTCCTTTCGCTCAACGGCTCTTCTCAATGTCAATACTGGCTTGTTTGGCTAGATAAGATGCCCCACTTTCCCCGGCACAACCGAAAGAATTGGTTGCATCCTTTCCACTCCAATTGTTATAGCATCGACTGACACTATTGGCCTTGCAGATTCGTCTTCAAATTTCCCTTCACATACACCCACCATGTGTAAATCATGGACCGGCAAAGGATTGCGATTAATGTTTGGCGTTTCTGCATCTTCGATCACTATTTGGTTATTGTCAATCAGATCTTGCACTGCCTTCTTGAGATAATAGCATTCTTCTGTATCATGTCCTGGTGCGCCCGAATGGTATTCACAATGCCGAGAGTGGTCCACTTTCCCAATGGGCTGCATGTTTCCTTAAATTGGCTTTATCATATCCAAGGCTCTCAATTTCTCGAAGATACTGGTGTAAGATTTTCCGATTGGTGTAAATTCTCTCTTTTTCTCCTCTCGGGCTTTCCTGAATTCAGCTCTTGGACGGAAGCCTGCAGGACCTCTTGGTCGGTAAGTAGGGTTTGGCGGAGCCTGATAATGATTAGGGGGAGCTTGGTGCGTGTGATATGTAGGATGTGGGGCTGGGGCACGCCATTGTGGATAGGATGTTGGAGCATATGGTTGTGCTGCATGTACAGATTATTGGGGTGGAGGCATGGAGTATTGTGCATTTTGTGGCGGGTAATAGTATTGTAAAGGGGGTGTTTGTGGAGCTTGGTATGAATTATGTTGAATGTATCGCTCCTCGTTCCACTTTCGCGGACCTGACCCTACCATGGCTACATCCCCTTTCTTCTTCTTACCAAACCCTGCTGCCCCAGTTTGCACAGCCTGAGTAGTCGCCTTCAATGCAGTCTGACTCACAATCTTGCCAGTTTTGACTCCTCTCTCAATCATTTCTCCCATCTTGACGACTTCACTAAATGGTTTCCCAAAGGCGGCGATCAATGCACCATAGAACGCTTCATCTTGCGCCTCAATAAACAAACGAACGATGTCATCGTCTGGTATTGCGGGGCTCACTCGAGCGGCCTGCTCGCGCCATCTGAGGGCATATTCCCTAAAGCTTTCACTTGGCTTCTTTTTTATCGCATCCAAAGAGGATCGATCTGGCAAAACGTCAATGTAGTACTTGTACTGGTCGTAGAATGCCTGCGCCATATCCTCAAATGACAACCATTTAGTTAAATCTTGCCTCATGAACCATTCGGCAGCTGCGCCCCCCAAGCTATCAGAAAAGTAGGCTATCAACAGTTTGTCTTTCTTGACCCCTCTCATTTTGTTGCAGTAGGTTTTCATATGAACCCTTGGATCTCCTTGCCCGGTGTATAGATCAAACTTTAGCACTGTGAACCCATCTGGCAATTGCAATTCAGGGTATGGACAAAGATCCCTGAAAGAGATGTTAGTATGATCTCCATATCCTTGAATGGTCCTTACTGCTTGTTCTAGGCCTTTCATTATTCACAGAACTTCGCTCTCATCCAGCTTTCCCGATCAATCAACCCCAACTTGAGACTCACGATGGAACCCCTGATCATATGAGTCACTGTGTCGGAAATAAGGTTCATGGTGCTGATCATGATGATGATCCCCAGCCTGGAGATGTGGTTCACTGTTGGATCTGGCCATGGCAGGCCTAGCTGGGCCCCGAAAAACTGGAACCTGTGGGGGAGGTGGTTCATACTGTCCCTGTAGTGGATGTTGTCCATACTGCCCTTGTGGTGGAGGTGGTGGTTGTGGCGCATGAGGGTGCACTTCAGCTTCTTTCGTTGCACCATGATTAGGTCTAAAACCAGTGGGATAGGTCGGATCCTCGACCGCCGTAGATGTGCCTGGTGCTCGCTGGCTAGCTGTTGGCACAAGCCCATCTAGGAGGTTTGGCATGGGAGGAGGTGCCCGTCCCGTGGTTATCGCATGATGCATGTCTACCAGGAATTGCTTCAGAGTCAGGGCCTCTTCTGTCGTCCTATCATTTTCTTCGGGACCGGCATCAGATTTGTCGCCTTCAGTGGCCATGTTACCAAATGGAATTTTAGATCTTTTTGAGAGTGGGGTAATGGCAGAGTGCTGCACCGAATCAATGGTAAGCTATACTTGTCTGCAAAGAAAACAGGTTAGGAAACACAATTTTTACAAGTCAATCGTGCCTACAAGCCTAAGGTTGCGTCGTCCCGAAACGGTTTAGATTAGATTCCCAAGTGTATTGTTTGAGTCTTCTTTCTTTTCCTTCCTTTTTTTTTCAAAGAGAAGCTAGAGGGTGAAATAAATTGACACATAAAAAACAAACAAAAGATTTCCATTACTAAGATAATGCAAGACATACCGTGCTCTAAGGCACAACCTTAGAAACGTACAAATGACTGAAAAATAGAAATAAATTACTACTACTAAAAGCAACATAAAATACAATATGCCGAGATACTAAATGAGTGACAAAACAAAACAATAAGCTGCATCATCTCGGACTGATATATCTGCTAAGGCAACCCTGGCTCAGCGTCAACTGGCTCCTCTAGGTCAGACTCATGCGGCTCCTCGGGATCTTCTTCTGCTGGTGGCAAAGGCTGGCTCAAAACATCATGCAATACGTGCACTCGCTGAGATATATTCCTGGCATAATCTGGAGCCTCAATGAGGATAGTCCTGTTGGACGAGTTCCTATGATCTTGGCACATCCTAGCCACATAGTCGGCCAGTTGTCGCACGTGTTCCTGACCTCGATCAATGACTCTCCTTGACACGGCTATCTGCTGAAGCTGGCTCGTGGCTAATTTCAATGTATCATTTTTCAAAATCACTGCCTCATCAAGTTGTTTATGAAGCCGATCAATGTTCCCCAGGCACTTATCTGCAAATCTGCCGCTCTCAGCCTGGGCGGCTAGAGCGGTGTCCTTCTCGGTCAAAGCTTTACGGTGCAAGTCATGCAGTCGCCTGATAGTATCTGAGTATTGATGTGTCAAGTCCTCGCTTTCAGACTGAGCGCCTCTAGCAACATCTCTCTCTGCAACTAAACCATGTATGGTAGCACGGTACTCCTGTTCAATCTCACGCCTGGCCATCCGAACCTGTATCTCCAATCGAGCCTCAAAGTCAACCACGCCTATACTCGATCTAGCTGGCATCTCTCTAGGTATGGGTTGGTGGCGATATCATGACTCATACTCCTGAGTGACCTCTCCTATGAGTCAATTCTGAACCTGAGTCTCTTTCGTGAGGTGACGCCTAGTGTCCCACAAGTTCAAGATCTTTCCCCTGTGGGTAAACAGTCCTGGAGGATAGACTAAGACATAAGCGCACATATCCTCAACTATCGGGACCACCTGTCGTCGCCCCAACTGCCTGAGTACCCGCAGAGGGGCATAAGGCTGGGCTGCTTCAAGACCCATCAGAACTAAAAAGGGGCGCTCGATGCATCGGTGCACAACCTTCTCCATAGAAAGCCAGTTATACTGCCACAATATCTTATCTGCTGTAAGGGAGTCCAAGCACGCTCGCCATCTGGAAACTTAAACTTCTCAATATGTTCGAAGTGATAACCGAGATAGCCAAAGTCAAAGCAACCAGCAATGGGATGAGAAGGGCGGGGGCGTATGTGCTCCAAAAACCACACTTGCAATAGGAAGTTACACCCCTCAAAGAACTCATTTTCGCCTTTGCAGCATCGAGTCAAGGCATGAAAGATACTTCCCAGAATTGTCGGAACGATCTTGGGATTTGGTGCTTTTTCAAACAGGGCCACCATAATCCAACTAACTCTAATGGATATCCTTTTATGCGGCAATGGAAAGACCAATAAGCCTAGAAGAGCAAACACAAAAACCTTCGGACAATGTTGCACCCATTCATTATATGTTAGCTTGTCATGAAACTCGAAGCTATACCGTTTGAAACCACTATCACACCCGAATCGAGCATAGAGGTAGTCAAATGAAACCCAACTATGACTAGTACTAGCAATAGAGGTATCTACTCGCATCCGGATGTTTTGAAAGAAATTATGGGCATTGACATTTTTTGGGGCAATCATTCTCTTTTCATGTAAATCTAGCTTAATGAGCCCGGCTATTTCCTCGAGTCTAGGCATCATCTCAAAGTCTTTGAAACAGAAGGTATTACTGTTTGGGTTCCAGAGTCCGACTAGTGCACTAACCAGATCTCGGTGTGGCACAATATCTTTAGTCACAACGTCAGTCAGAAAGCCAATCTACTTTTGGACTGAACCTTGCTGCATCTCGCTCATACTCTTCCACCAAGACCTCAACAATTTGGGTGGGCCGTCCGTCATCATGATAGATGGTGGGATGGCATCAGTAGGGTACTTTCTCTTGCTAGACCTAGAAGACGATGCAGCCATGATACCTAAAACATATGTCACTTAATTTAGACAAAATAAAAGTACCTCGAAACATTGACAGACAGAACAAACCGATGTTTGAAACCTCCTCAAAATCTAACATGTGTTTACCATTTGAGACTCAGATTTTCAACAAAGTTTGGCCATTACAACGGCATAAAATTGACCCAAAAAGACTTTCAGCCAACCGAGGCACTAGCTAACTGTTAGAAAAATTGTCATTCTAGAGACGCGAATAAATTGACTCAAAATACTGTCGCCAACACGAAACAGACTCTTGGACTTTCCACAAAATTCGACATATGGCGGTTGCCACAATGGAACTCAGCTATTTTTTTTTTCCCCAAAAAATTTACCATTATAATGGCATAAAATTGAACCCAAAGAACCCTTCGACCAACCAGGGCACTTGGAAACTTAAAATATTTTGCCACTATAACGGTATCAAGACTATCTCCAAAAAGTTGACAACTTCGGCATGAAAACTCTTTTTCTTTTTCTTTCTCTTTTTTTTCTTCTTTTTTTTTTTTTTGAAAAATTTCGCCATTATGACGACGTAAAAACATACTCACAATTTCTCCGACACATAAATCTTTGCAAAATTTCTGTTTCGACAGCATGACCCCAAACAGGAAATGTATTAAACAACAAAATCTACAAACTAAAATTCACCCTACTTCCTCTCTTTCTTTCATTTTTTTTCCCTTTTTTTTTCTCTTCTCTTCTTTTGAAATCCGCTCTTTCCCGATTCGGTCAGCATGACGACCCTTCCTTCTAAATGCAATACAGAAAATGCTTCGGACGTATCTCGACGCCAAGGAGTCATCCTAGATAAGTGCGGTACCGAAGTGCCGCACCTCACTAAGTCAAATATGATGCAGATAATTGGGCCTAAAGGTTTAACTCTAGGTGACACAACTGACTCGGTGTCTAGACTGGCTCATAACCCGGTGGACAAACCGGGCGAAAAGCGCATCCGGGCCGTCTGGAAACAGTGTGTCCGGCCTAAAACCCTGTCACGCCTTCCTCCTAAATCATGGGTAATTTTAGTAAGAAGGCCCAGATGCCACAAGCAATATGGTAAGTGTACGTGTGCAAGTGTTCCAGAGACTCAGAGGTGTACGTGGAGAAGACAGTTTATATACAATTCAACAAAATCAAAGCGGTAACATTCAACTTTCCATGTTACAACGGCAAACATATAACAACCAGATATTTCATAAATTAAAACATGCGACAATTTATCAAAGCCGGAGATTCTAGTTTTCACTAATTTCTCCAGCGGAGTCGCCAAGTTGTCACGCCCTAAAAAAAAATTACTTCCTCTGCGGGAGATTTATTTATTTAAAGGCTCGTGACTGGTGTTCAAAAAGATACAAAAATTATTTGTAGAGAAACTCGGAGTCACCACTTGACATAGTTTAAGGTGTGCCAAGTCACCAAAAGGTACCTTGGAACACCTCTGACTCGTCTAATGCTCTGCGTTTAAAGATTCGAGTAAGGTTCTCAGTTGACTCTCGGGAAGGTGTTAGGCACCCTCGAGTCCTGTGCCAAGCACAGTTGCTTTATTGTCGCAATTTTAATTTATTAAATATGGTTGTTATATTAATGCCGTTTATTTGAATTTGTACTTTGATTTAAGAAAATTAAAAAGCGTTATTCTTATCCAACCTCACAAAGGACTGATCTATTTAAAAATAATTTTATTGACTTCCTCGAGACTAAAAGGTGAGTTGTTTGCCAAAAATCATAAATGGGTTAAACCTGTTTGTATAAATAAGCTGCCGTAAAAATTATTCGCAAAATTTATCATATCTTTTTTATATTTTATTGCTTAAAAAAAATGAGTCTAATAGAATTAATTTCTTTTTAGCCTAATAAGCAGACCACGAGTCATACTTATTATTAAACTAAATCGTAGAAACTCTTCTCGCTCCTATTTAGTTTTGCCTAATCGTTACATTTCCGGGTGGATAGTTTAATTATGTCAAAGTAGAATGTATTTGACTAGTTTAAGATATAGATGATCTAAATATTTACAACATTTAAATAATTTGTTATATTAAAAAAAAGAACTTATAGCCATGAGTTAAAACATAATTTGAAGTTGAACTAAAACGTGCAAAATATATTGAAACTAAAGCTAAGCATGCAAAATATGCGGGATTTTAACAACATTGGGTTTTAAAGAAGTCTTGCACACTTTGCACTTGTCGTTCTGTTTCAGCTTACTCTTTCAAATATGTCCAAATTTCTTTTAATTATACTATGTAGACAGCTTTGCAGAAAAAATTAATCACATTTCCAGAAGTATGCATTTTGCATATACGTGCTTAGCTTTTAGAAAATTGTCCCAAGCTCATTAGACATTTGATCAGTTGTAAGAAAGTGTATTTTTAAATTACTTTTTCAATCTGCCCATATTTGCAAAAAAATTTCCAGAATTAACGTGAGCTTCAACTTTTCATTTAGCAAAAATATAATAGTACCTAAAAGATGTCCTAGATTTATATTACATTCAGATATGTCTAGATTTGCAGAAAGAAACAACAAACTGCACTACATGAATGCTCTTGAAGACATGTCAGGTTTTTAGCAACATTGCATTTTCCTGCTACGTGAAATCCAAAATTTGCAGCTGCTTATACAATTTTCAATCACCTTTTAAACCATTTTTTTTTAGAATGCATACAGAGGTTAAAGCTGGCTAAATTCATTTCCTTCTCATTTCAACATAACTATTTGTTTCCTTCTCATTTCAACACAACTCCTAATTCAATTAGGATAACAACGCAACAAATCACATTAACTCATATTCCCATGGCCAAAGACAATAAAAAAAATGTGAGGTTTAAGAATTACCTAGATACGAGACCTTAGAGCTCGGCTAAATCGTTTCACAAAAGCTTAAAATGACACGTGCACATCAATGGCGCCAAAAATCAGCAACTAAAACAGCCCTTTAACTGCTCTATTTTAACACCAAAGACTTGTAGATTTATACCCCGAAAGACCCTTAGTGTAAAGGCTTTTTGTTCTAAATCCTACTCTCAAACTTGACCCTTTTTTTTTCAAGTATTTTTGCTCTATCTCCTCCTTGTTTCAGCTTATTGTTCTGTGTATTTCAGCTAGTAGTTGGTTCAAAGAGGGCAATAAATGGCCCTATTTATTGGCTGAAATTGAGACCAAAGGGTGGGGTATGGACTTGTACAAAAGTACAAGCCCACACCCCTACACTTGAGTGTTTTCTAGTCCTATTTTTATCATAAATACAGCAGCTATAGAGGACTATTTCAGCCCCTTAAACAGTCCAAAAAGCTGAAATTGTGTCCTTTACAAGGACAACCAAACACTCATTATACTAACTAAAGGTCTAGGACCAACTATACAAACTAGAATCAGCCCCAAACTAACTAAATGGATCAAACTAGACTTAGAATTGAACTAACAAACCCAAAACAAATTTCCAGATTTCAACTAAAGCTTAAACATGGTCATTTGGACTTCATAAAGTCCGACTATCAATCTAATTCAAACCAATCAAACCAACTAAACTAAAAATCTAAACAAAATCCCATATTTGACTTTGTGACTGAACTAAACAAACTCAAATCAGAACAAAACATACAGATTACTAAGTTCTGGACAATTCCAACTCAAATGCAAACACAAGCTTTCAGATTCAACTTTCCTCTTTGGACTCAATACAAACCCACAGACATACAAGCAAAGCAGTAATTGGATTTTCATATTTGAGCTAAATGGATGACACACAAGAAACATATACTCACACACAAAATCTAAAAATTGCTAACATTATGCTTTGAGACAAAAGCAAACCACTACACTTATTCAAACTAATCATTTTCGCACACATAAAGTTCAAACTCGCTTTTAAATAACGACACCAATACAATTACTATCACACATGCTAAAGCTACAGCTAAACGTCTTAAGCAAAATTGAAAACATAAACAATGAAGAATGCAGGGGTTTTGCTTTCTAACCCGTGGACACAACCAAATACAATCGTTGCCTTGCCTTCACCAATCGTCAATGACGCCGCAGCTTGCCATTATCTTTGCTACTGCCTCGCTGCGCCACCTCGACCTCCACTGCATCGTGTTCAATGAAACAGCCCTGTCATATCTACACCACACACCGCTGCCTCATCTCGACGGTCATTGAAACAAACCTCGGATCAGCCCCGCATCATTCGCATAACAGTCTCCTCACTCGTCACCTCCACAGAACCAACATACCCCAGCCCTCACTGCCTCGTTCCAGTTTCGTTCGCCAAATCACAACCACTCCACCGCACTGCTTCATCTGCTCGTTTGCCCACCACGGGCACTGTTTCAGTTTCGACAGGACCCCAGTCCCAAAGCTAAATCAACAGCCTCACCATGGTATTTTTCAATTCAATAACATCACAACAAACACCCCCCCTGCCCTAAAACAGTCGCACCACTGCCTCCGTTCCAAACCGATACAGCCCCGCCCCGCTAACAACCTAATCATCACAGCTCCCTCATCCACCATAAGCCATAACAGAAACAAAGAGAAAAAAAAGAAATAAGAAGAAGAAATCAAAGAAACATAAAAGAAATGGGATGAAGAGAAAGCGGGTAAAGGGGAGGGATTTTTTGGAAAAACGAGATGTGGGGTGACGGGGAAGGGTAAGGAAAAGAGAAAGATCCAAAAACTCACCGGAAAAAAGTCAAGGTGGCCGGAGTCGAGTTTTTCAAAGTCCGATCTACTCCAATTGGCTTGGATTTCGGAGAAAATAGTTGTGGAAATGGAACCAGGGGGTCAAGGCCTTTCTATTGGTATATTTTTCTAAATTTTCCGGCCACCGGAGGTGGTGGCCGGCGGCGGCTCCGCGGTGGGAGAGGTGGTGGAGGCGAATTCCGGTGGGCTGGGGAAAATTTGACAGGGTTTCCCTAGTCTCTTGACTAAAGGGGTGCAAAGTGATATAATGAGGGTTTTCAGCTTATATAATTTAAGTGTGGGCCGGGTTATACATAATGGATTGGGCTTTTAGATTGGGCTACTATTTTTTCACAAATGGCCACTAAAAGGTCTATACTTATTAAAACCAACACAATTAACTACAATCAAAACTACATAATCTATTATACTATCACAATTAAATATAGAATTATAGTTAAACACATAACAAGTAGTTTTTTGGCAATTTTCAAATTTTCTATCCCAATTAAAGACAAATTTAGTTAAGAATAAACACTAGAAGTCCAGAAAAATTTGACGACACGTCCTAAGAATCTAATACGACTATTCTGAGCAATTTTATGAATTTTGGTGCCAAAATTAGGTGATTACAAGGTGACACAACTCTTGACACATTTTCCTCCAATAGACATGTCTTTTCATCCCTTTTCTTTTTTATATAATATAACATATATCATATATATATATTTGGACATAGATACGGGTTGGCCCACATGGGTGCCCCAAATCTAATTTCCAACATCTCCCACTCACACATAGTGGGTCAACTCTCATTCCTACATATTCTGTAACCTCCATACATAACGACTAGACCGTGTGACCAGTGCATACTTCGAGAGCTTGGTTGCTATATATCTGTTAGGAATATATTGCATCTCGATTAACGGAACCTTGGAGTAGATTGTCGTATGCAGTACCCTAGATCATTTATCACATCCACACCTCTCACACTCTCTTCGTATTGATTTTGAGTTCATCATTACGTTATTATGTTCTTGTCCCAAAGACAAACATAATGGGTCGACCAATGAATACAATTAATGTGATAGTACTCATTAATGATCTTGCTCATCTCATGAATCTCTAAATCTCAATTTGAATTGCTTTTCTAAAAATGTCCCGCCAGACCGAATCATCCATGATCTCTTGGCAACACCCTAAGATAGCAATCACCAAATTGAATATCGAGAAACTAATTAAAGTCATGAGAGTACAAAAGAAAGAAAACTACTTATAATTTTCAGGGCTTCACACGATAAACAAGAAGAGATATAAACTTGTACCGCCCATAGGCCACTCTATGCATACGTGGTATGAATCACGTATCACAGTATTGACTCCTTTCCCGTGGAGCGTATGTCTTCTGCGAATTAAATACTGTGCAGATGATAGTTCAGACAACTCATGTCTAACTTTGAGTTCACAAATCTACTCATATAATTTATCCTTCAGAACTCACATATGACATTAAGACAGACTGCCACATTTAATCATAAATAATTAATCATAATTCAAACGACATTATATTATAAACTTATTGCTAGCTCTCTATTATTGTCACTTCTGATAATAATAAGTTTATAATTGTCTCATCCCTATTAGTCACCTTGGTAATAAAGGCGATTGCCTGTGTGAATAGGCCAATCTTTTTATCTGTCCGACATACTTCAAATTTATGTACTAAACATAAAACCATACTATGTATATGAACCAACAACAATCAATTTAGGCTTCAACTACATCAACTCCAATAATGCAGTTTTATATGAACATGCTTGGGAAAATTTAAATATAAATACATCAACATCTACGCAAAACCAATGTCTTCACATATAACTCATAAACACCAAACTCTATGAGTTGCATTATCGGATCTACTATTATATAATGCGTAGAGATATATTTCATGTTCACTTTTCTATGTACAAATATATCTCTAACGAAATTATACTTTATATCAATATGTTTTTGTCTTCCAATGATACTTGGGACCTTTTTGTATAAGCTATTGAGACTTGACTATCACACTTGATTGTCACTAATTCAATAGCACTATCAAACACACCCAAATTTATCATAAAGGCATTTAAGTCAAATAGCTTCTTGCACAGTTGATGAAAAGCACTACAAATTTATTTTTCATTGTGTTAAGGCTGATGATTATTTCTTGCTATTTAAAAATATGCATGACGCTATTGTTTAGCAAGGACAAACACACTTAGATTTAGATTTTCTCTTATCTAAATCTTCTTTTCAATCATCATACATATAGCCTTTGAATTGTAGATCCTTTCCTTGACAATACAAAGATAATCGACTGTGTCTTTTGAGATACCTCAGTATCCTTTAACTGCTTTTCGGTATTCATTTTCTAAGTCAGATTGATATATGCTAACTAGAATAACAGATATCAAGCTTCATGAGACAAATAATATTCTTGTGGATTCACGAGGACACAACCTCCCACTTAAAACTTCGCCTCTAGAAATAGGAGTATTAATGGGTTTGCACTATTGCATATTAAATCATTCAAGAAAATTTCTTAATATAGGTTTTTTCTGAATGAGACAACAGTCTCTTTGAATGATCTCTTGAAATCTGAACTTCAAGTATTCACCCATATATTTTTTATGTTAAGTCTTTCGCGTATTTTGAGAACCCATTTGTTCTCAACGACGCTATGACCCAAAGTAGATCAACCAATTTCAACTCTTGGTTTGGTTTCACTAACTCCATTTCATCTTCCATTGCTCTAGGTACTTATTCTTAGTAAGGTATTTAAGAGTCTCATTTATCTTTCGTTGCTCTTATTCATCTTGTGGAGTAACTATATATGTTTCCCCTTCAATCTCAAATCGACGGTGGGAAATATGTAGACGACTCATTTGTCGAGGTTGAGATTGATAAAATTGAATTATCAATTGATAGTTACTCCCACTGGGACCAATAATATTAAATGAATTCATTAGTCATCTTGGTGCTAATCGGAACAGATCCATTATCACCAAAGTAACTCTTACTCAAATTCATTTGACTAACAATAGCGGAAGAAATTTTATCCACAGATTTATGAAGAGATAAGTCTTGGCCTATCTCACCCTACATAGGATAAGATATTCTCTAAGAATGCAACATCATGTAGTCCAAATTTAGTTACAGTGCCACTATTGTATCGTTCACTTATGAACATATAAACTCATGACTTCATAAAGTATCATAAGATACACTCCTTCCCTTTGGAACTAGTTTTCCACGTGGGATAAAAGTTTATGTACAAAAACGGCACAAACCCAATAGTAGAAAGAATTGGATTTTCATCTATCCATAACTTATATGGAATATAGTTACTAACTGACTTAGAACAATTTCATAATTTGGATCGCATATGTCAAATTATACCAGCTACAATGGAATGTAATGTCACTTTCATGAGACATCATAGACATATCTAGAGTTTAAGAGCGTCTTACTCTTTAGGACATACTGGATATTATTGTCACTGTTAACACTTTTGTTAAAGTCAAGACAATATTCTCAAAGCAGTTGACATAGTGATATAAACAAGTATAATCTAATAGAGACAACTATGTACTCTTTTAGAGCCTAAAATTCATATACATACTAATCCTTAAAATAATTTGATTATATGTAAATTTATTTCACATTAGATTTGAAATCGAAAGTTCACTATGTTCCCAATCATCATCCAAATTCTAATATTCCATAAGTCTAACATAATCAGTTATTAAAAGAACACACTCCTTAAATTACTTAAATTCAAGACTAACTAAATTCGTTTAAAGCAATTCATATAAGTAAACATACCTATACGAAATATAGTGTCACACAGACCACTATCCGAATTAAATGTCACGTAAGCATAGAGTTGATGTAACATATACAGGATGCTAATTCAAACTCACTATATGATACACATTTTTATGTATACACATCTATATACATAAAATATAGTGATAAATTTTACCCAAAAATAATTTATTGGTGTAAACTTAATAATATATTTATTGAAACATATACAGAGAAAAGAGAGACAGGTTAGGAACCATTTCCTAAATTCTTCAAAGGCCTTATCCGTTGCTTAGTTGGATATATCTTATGGTGACGGAATCTTATTTGGGATGGGACCAAACACAGAGAATTATCAAGTTCATCTATGTAGTTGCTTTCCCAAACATTCATACAGAATCTCAATGTTTTTGGCTAGTCGTAGGTTTAAATCTTAATGCTAAGCATTAAGCAAGCCATCAATAATCACACAGATTAGAAAGTCAACAATTACAATGAAAGTTACTCATAAAACAACAATTTTTTTAAATGAATTATTCTGTAATGCACCCATAAAATTAGCATTTTTTTCATAATGCTTGGGTGTTCATGAAAACAAGACCCGGTCACCATGTAACTTTGTATATGGAGGCCACAAATTCCTGCATTCTCTGCTACTTAGCTTTCTGAGACACAAAATCATTCTTATAGAAAATTCATTTCTTACTTAGGAGACCTCAAAATAACTCTAGTTGTTCAATTTTAATTGGAAGCTAAGCAAGCAACAAGAAGATTATCCATACGTCTAAAGTAATAATTCACACATGCTCTTTCTTTGCCATAAGTCTTTCACATCAAGACCAAAAAAAAAATTAATTCTGAAGGTTCCACTTGAACTTTGAATGTATCCAATATTAATTTCCTCACCCGAGACTCTAAGATCAAATTGAACCAGCGACTTTTCGCATTGTAAGGAACAGTGTAAATACAAAGAATATAATTCAGATAAAACTTCTATAATTCTATTCAAATCCAAAAAATAATAGAATTCTAAGGCACACCAGAAATTTTCCAGCGCCTACAACCACTTTGTAGTGTACTTCACATAACCATAAACAGCAAGGGAGAAACAAAAAAAACTTAAATTTCGTATGCTTTTCCGAAGTCAAATTGAACTACTTATGTCTGCAACTCAGGAATAAAAAACTCCAACACACCAGAAATTTATTTCCATCATTTATACTGTTACCCCAAAATTGGCTTCCACTCCAAAGAGTCATTGAACAACAACAATTAACACAAAACAACACCCCGACAGTGGTTTTCAAGAAAGAATGACTAGAAAACAAATAACTCAGGCTCATGATACCAATGAGGATTATACACAATCCAACAACATACAATTCGTCCAGGGTCTAACCGTATTTGTTTCACTAGTCGTAGTATAATCACATGCATATAAGACACGAACTACACTAATGGTTCACAGTCTAAGTCGTACCTGAGTTACAGAGGAGTTCCAATTGGTAGAAAATCGATCACATTCTTCGTAGGAATCTTCACCAGAAGTTCTTCACTTGAAGAAGGGAGTTTTCTATTCCTTTTGAAGGAGAAAGAAATGAACGTTTATTTTGTCTGAGGAGGGAAGAGTTGGTTTTCTTCCCAGAAGAAAACTTACGTTGGTTCAATGAGTTAATAGAGTTCCTAATAGGACTCCTTTTTATTTATCTCAGGTGACACAACTCTTTACACCTTTTCCTCCAATAGACATGTCTTTTCATCCCTTTTCTTTTTTATATAATATAACATATATCATATATATATTTGGACATAGATACGGGTTGACCCACATGGGCGCCCTGAATCTAATTTCCAACATACAATATAGATATACATGGATAGCTTTAAATTCAAATTTTAAAATTATTTAAGATAAGGCAATATATTTTATCTTTCAATTCAAATAAAAAAAGCACTTATCTTATTATGTGAATTTAAATTTGAATAAAATGTCATTACAAATGTTGTCTTAGTGTTTTATTCTAGATTTTGTCCTAAGCGTTCTTTCCTTTTATATATATATAGAGAGAGAGAGATATTTCTTCCCATCTCATTTTCTTGGGGTAAGTGCATGAAAGGTCACTTTTGCCACTGATCTTTGGGCACAGGCTACTAATACCAAAACATTTAGTTTGTGGCCACTTTTGCTTAAAAGATAGAACTTCAGTCCAGGGCCCTGGATTGAAGTTCGGTCCTTAAAGATAGAAATTCAGTCCAGGGCCATATGGATTGAAGTTCAGTCCAGGGCCATGTTGACTGAAGTTCAGTCCAGTCCTTAAAGATGGAACTTCAGTCCAGGGCCATATGGACTGAAGTTCAGTCCTTAAAGATGGAACTTCAGTCCAGGGCCGTATGGACTGAACTTCAGTCAATGATCAGAACTTAAGTCAATGTTTATTTAGTAAAGGCCAAAAAGTGTCATCTAGTGTAAGACCAATAAAAATAGTGGCCTCAAACTAAATATCGGTATTAAAAGTGGCCTCTGGGCGAAATTTTTACCATTTTCTTTTTAATAATTTGATTTAACAAAAAGTTAATAAAAAATAATTATTTAGAATTTAGGATCTAAAATAAATCTTAGATATTTATATTATACTATACAACAACAACAACATATTCAGTAATATTTACAAGTATGGTATGAAAAAGTGAGATGTACGCAAACCTTATACCCACCAACAGGGGCGGATCCATGTGATTGGGAGGGGGTGCCACGGTACCCGGTAGCCTCGCCAAAAGTCTCGTATATACATGTATAAATAATGTTGGGAATGGCTATATATTAACAGTGGCACCCAGTGAAAGAAAGCTGCGATGGTGCAATTGGTGGAAGGGTGAGGTCGAAAGTCCCCCGAGATTAAGGACTGGTGTTCGAATCCCTTACGGAACATTTTTCCTTATTTCTACGTTACAGCTTCTTTTTCTTTTTTATTTGTTTTTTCCCTTTTGCACATTTACATTGTCTTTTGTTCTTGTGCTCTAAATTTTATATACCATCTTTAGATTTTCGTTTTTCGAGTTGAACTTCTGTTTCTCATTTTTATTTCTTTACACTTATTCATCTACTATTGTTTTATACCACCATTACTAGTTATCTATTTTATACTTTCAAATTCGATTTGAATATTAGTTAATAAATTAGTTAAATTTGTTTATAAATTTCAGTAATTCTAAATTAATGTGTATTTATCTACTTCTAAATAAAAAACAAATCTTTATTCCACATTGTTGAAAGTTTTATGCTTTGCTTAAGTTGTTACAAATATCTTATATTTTTTCATCCGATCCATTTTTTTCATATAGACTAAAAAAAGATGAATATCTGGAATAATAGCTTCTAATTTAAAATACATAAATTTGCTTTATGCCAATGTCATTGTATATTTTCCGTTCAATCAATTTATCCGTATAAATCGAAAAGACAAATAATTTGTACCGAAACCCAAGCTGATCAAATTAACCTAATATTTATCCTATTGAACATTGTAAATAGCAACACGTCTACGTTAAATAAATGTGGCACCCGCTACTTTCAAGTCCTGGATCCGCCCCTGCCCACCAAGATGGAGAGGCTGTTTCTGATAGACAAGATATTTATACTGTTGTAGATGACTAAAATGAGAAGGTTGAAATGAGTTGTTTCTAAGCTAGCGTTTGGACATAGATTCCCAAATAGTTTTTGGAAAACACTTTTTGGGTGAAGTTTGATATGAAAATGAAAAAGTGTTTGGACATACTTTTTAGCAACAATTTTTTTGGCTCAAAAATAGCCTTTGAGCTCTTGTGAAAAGGAAGATTGATATGTAATGGTTATTTTTTTGGCTCAAAAAGAGCCTTTTTTTGGGACTTTTTGGGAGAAATTTTGGTCAAATAGCATAAACAAACAGTTTTTCTCCCAAAATCTCCCAAAAAATGTCCCCAAAAATAATAAACAAACGAGGGCTTAAATCTAATAATATGACAATATTTTCATGATGGGTTAATAAGAAAAAGTACGACAAATAAAGTGAAACAGAAAGAGTAATTATCATTGGCTTTCTTTTGCAAATACTCTCCATGGGTAGAACATAATATTCTACAAATACCGTAACAGGATAGATGAAACTCCTCCAATCTTATTTAAATATTTTGGATTCGAACCTTAGTAATGGTGAAATATAAAAATCATTTGCCAACACTGTGAAATTTGAAATTGCAGGGCTGATAAAGACCTAATACTATACAAAAGAAAATGGAATAAAATGCGTTCACAATCATCCAATACGAGGGTTTTGGAGTTCTACAGTGACAATGTAGTACATCTTAGAAAAAAAATGTTTTCTTCTCTTTTCCTGTCTAAAGCGTTTTCTAACAAAAGAGAAAACCTTTTTTTAGGTAAATCTTGGAATTTATATTTTGTATATTAGAATGAGTTTAAGATCATTTATAATTTTTATTTTGATCATCGATTTATTTTTATTATTAATATTATTGATTTTTTTGGTAGAAATTTGTGTTTGGTGGTATTTCACTTGTCGCTTAAATTTTTAAATTTTATTCTGTTGAACTCCTTGCAAAGTCAAAGAAACTTTTTTGACCCCAATTCCTATATGTTAGTATTCAAGTTTAGTGGTGTTCATATGTATTAATTTCATTTACATTATCTAATCTAACTAGGATTCTGTCTATTACTATTTGGTGCAATATTATTCAATAATGGTATAGATTGGTGCCATGTATCCACCTACTTAATTCATGGTTGAGATCATTTTATAATTAAATAAATAAATATGGTAGTGTAATTTTAAATAAATAATTTAAAAAAAAGATAACATCACCTAACGAAACCTTTGATCTTAACGTCTCTGACATTTTTAACTAACCAATGACAGTTCCACCATGTGATTCACTGAATCATTTAGAAAAGATGTATGGGAAATTAGTTAAACAAAAGAGAGTATTTGAAAGGGCAAAGTATCCAATCATAATTTTTAAAATTAAAAAAATAATATGATTTAAAGAATCATTATCAATAAAATGAAAATAAGAAAAGTTAGCATAATATTGTAAACTATAAAGGAGGTTGGTGTTACGAAATTTAAATTGAGTAGCGGTCTCTATGATTATTCCTATAGAATTAAAATTGGTGGGGCTGACATTGGTTAGTTAAAAATATCAAAACGTTAAGTTTAAAAGCTATCATTAGGTGATGTTATTTAAAAAAAAATTATTTAAAATTACACTATCATATTTAGTTGTTTAGTAATGAAATGATCTTAACCATGAATTAAGTAGGTGGACACATGGTGCCAATCTATAGAACTATTGAATAATATTGCACCAAATAGTAATGGACAGGATCCAAATCCAGTTTACTCACTACTAGAAATTATCAGTTTTACGTCACAATTTGGAGACGGAATTCCCTCTTTAAAAGGTGTTTGGAGACGGAATTCCGTCTCCAAGAATGTGTCAGTGCGCCAGTGACTTTTGCATAAGCATTAAATTAATTTAATTAATTTAATCCTTGGAGAGGGAATTCCCTCTCCAACATGAAATGTATATATTATTTTTATTGTTTAGAGACGGAATTCCCTCTCCAGTAAAAAATTTAAAAATTATTTTTGTTGTTTAGAGACGGAATTACCTCTCTAGTAAAATAATTAAATTTTTTTGGTTGGTTTCCGTCTCTAACTATATTAATCTTGCTAAATAAAAATATTAGAAATTCACTACAAAGAAACCAAAAGCCAAAAACCACCTGTTTAACATAAAACAAAGCCATCACGGCCAATTAAACAATTCTACATACATGTTTCATCATTAAACATTCAACACAAATAAAAAATAGTATTTAATTAGTAACATGTTCACAAACTTAACAAACATAAGATTAATCCGTCCCTTGGGAAGAGCCACTTCCTTGCTCCTTATCTCTCCAAATCTTTGCCACAATTTCCTGTAATTTCTTCACATTAATTCTCACGGTCTTCCAACCGTTGCCTTTCACTATCTAGTAGTCTTTGCTCCATTTCCGCCAATTTAGAGTGCAACTCATCATCCACATCTTGTGGTGCAGGTGAAGAAGAAGAAGAACAATTAGCATTGGCAATACCTACACGAGAAGGCTTCTTGTACCTCGAAGGACCAAGGCCATAGGCTCGATTTTTACTAGTATAGCCACCACCCGCCTGAACGAACATTGCATTTTCTTCATCCTGGGTGGGTTTAGGAGAGCCTTCATCGACATGTGACCCTTGGCTCTCAAGCCATTCTTGGTGTACAGCTTTGTAATTTTCCTAAAACACACGACGCGATTAGAATAATTAATTAAAGAATAATTTAAAATAAAATAAAATTATTTATGATATCTCACCTCTAGTTGTTGTGCACGTGGCTCGACCCATCCCACCTCATTTCCTTGTTCGTCATATAAATAATGGAACAAATGGAAAAATTCATAATCACTAACTTTTCCATGTACCGCTTCCTACACAATGTAAATGTGTTAATGCTAAATCAAAATGGTATTAAGTTTTTAATTTAAATAAAAATTAGATTGACTTACATATCGTGCTCGATGGGTGGCCAAACTAACTGAACCACAAGTGTGCTTCGATCCTCCCTTTGCGGATGCTCTGTTTTTCTTAGCCTGCTCGCTCTGGGCTAAGAATTCAGGTGTTTCCCAATAAATTTTGAGTTTATCCCAATTCTGTTGATAAATCCATTTGGGAACTTTACCCTTTTGCCTGTATTTTGACAAGGAATCACTTAGCCTTTTAGCCGCCTTTTTCTCAAAAACTGCTCGGACTTCATCATCATATATAGCATCCCACAAACACTTGTGTTGAAACAATAACAATATAATAAATGAAAACTAATAAAACACATATAATAATCAAATGACAAAAGCTTCATAAGTATAGTTAATATCGTAAAAGCTTCAAACATGCAGTTTCTAACAGGTACTGGCACCTTTCCCCAGGACGGCCAACCATTAGTAATGTGTGGTGCCATAGATTCAACAAGTTTCACTGCCTTGTCCGATGGAAGAAACCTGCATTAAATTTAACATACAAAATTATATTGATAAATATATATTGTATTCAATTCAAAAGTTTATAATTTAAGGGTTAATGAATAAATCTTACCCTTCTTTGCTGCCAGGTATGATAATCAACCTACCAGACTCATCGAGAGATTCAATACCACCAGGCAACTGAACTGTAGCACTAGTACGCTTTTTCTTACCCTTTCGCGCTGTAGTGGTGACAGATGGAGAGGACTCTGGCTGAGTCTCTGGTACGGGTGTACTCAAACTGGGGCATGCCGATGATGATGCAGATGGAACAGTACTCGAAATGGAAGGTGTAGCAGATGGCAAACTATGTGGATGCATATTAGGAGTAGGTATCATCATCAGCTGTGAAGGGCCCGGTGCGCCGAATGACTGAAATGTAGGGGCTCGTACATGCACAGACTGAGGGGATGTGCCTACTATAGGCATGGAATGGAAAGAGGGACCAGCAGGCTGGCCAAGCTGATAGTGTGGCCCCGTATGTGGCATGGTCTGTGCAAGATAAGCCTCACATATCGACCCCTCAATTCTATTCCTATTTTTTGCAGTCTGCTTACATTTGCCAATAGTCCTGTATAATATAGATAGCCATATAATTTAATAATGAATTAAAAAATATTATATATAGGAGGAAATCTTTGATATGCATTACCTTTCAGTAGGATACATCCACCTTCCCTGAACCGGGCCTCCAAGTCTTGCTTCTTCAAAAAGGTGCATATGCAGATGTTCCATAACATTAAAGAAACCAGGGGGAAATATCTTGGTCAATTTAGTAGAGATCACAGGAATATTACTTTCCATCAATTGTAGATTTTATTCCCTCAATGTACTAGAACACAAGTCCTTGAAAAACACACTCATTTCAGTGAGTGGTTTCCAAATTGTATCAGGCAAGCCATTGAACGCAATTGGCAACAAATTTTCCATGAAAACATGACAGTCATGGCTTTTCATTGCCGTAAGCTTACCTTCTGTCATGTCGACACATTTGGACATATTCGATGCGCAATCATCAGGAAACTTAATATTCTGTATCCACTCACAAATCATTCTTCTCTCCTCCAAGTCAAAAGTATAGTTCGCTGATGGCTTGCGCACCTTAACCCCATCTGATTGAAGGTGCAATTCAGGTTGCCGACAATATGCCTAAACATCTAACCTTGCCTTCAAGTTGTCCTTTGTTTTGTTATTGATATCTATCACAGTGTTAAAGACAGCATCAAAAAAGTTTTTTTCAATATACATTAGATCCAGATTATGCCTGAGAAGATTGTCCTTCCAATAAGGAAGTTCCCAAAATATGCTCTGCTTTGTCCAATTATGTGTAACACCAAAACCTGCTATTCTAGGCAATGGTTGCTGCTCAGTTGCCTTGGGATACCCCTGAACCCGGGACCAAACTTCATGGCCCGTCAACCTCTGTGGAGGATCATCAAAATCCTCCTTGTTCTTCATGAATGCACTAGTATTTCTCCTAAATAGATGGTCATCTGGCAGAAACTGGCGCTGACAGTCGAACCATGTGTGCTTACGCCCATGTTTCAAATAAAATGCTTTTGTATCTTCCGTACAAATAGGATAAGATAGCTTACCAGCAGTGGACCAACCAGACAACATGCCATATGCAGGGAAATCATTAATTGTCCACATCAAGTAAGCATGCAATCTAAAGTTTTGTTTCAAGGAACAATCGTATGTTACAACACCATCACGCCACAATATTTGTAACTCATCAATCAAAGGCTGCAAGAATACATCAATAGAGCTTTTTGGGTTACTAGGACCAGGGATAATACAAGTCAGGAAAATATATGGACTTGTCATACACATTTCTGGGGGTAGATTATACGGTGTGACGAATACAGGACAACAAGAATATGGTGCAGCAGAGACAGCAAACGGAGTAAACCCATCAGAACTTAAACCCAACCTGATGTTTCTAGGTTCACTTGCAAATTCAGGATACACTCTATCGAAATGCTATCATGCTTCTCCATCAGACGGATGACATAGAATACCAGATTGTCGTATACGTTCATGATGTCATCTCATATGAGGAGCAGAACTCATTGATACATACAACCTCATTAACCTTGATATAAGAGATAAGTAATGCATCGCTTTTACTGGGACCTGTTTCTGTTTAGCATTTTTGACTGGCCTGTAGCGAGCCTCACCGCAAAACGTACAAAATTGCTTATCTTTGTTTTCTTTGTAGTATAACATGCAACCTTTTTTACAACATTGAATTCTTTCTGAAGATAGCCCTAAAAACGAAACCAACTTTTTTGCATCGTAGTACGAGGAAGGCAATCCCAATTTACTTATGTTTAGTTCATTCAAGAGTCCAATGATCTCATCCATGCCTCCTTGAGATATGTTATAATCCGATTTAATACTATGCAACCTAACTGCCACCGACAGCTTTGAATGACTTGCCCCCTCGTAAAATGGGCGACCTGCTTCTTCCAACTGTTCATAGAAGAGCTTCGCCTCATTATTGGGAATTTCCTTAACATTCGGTTGAGAGGGTTCCCCTTGGTACATTCCAAATGCATCATTCAACATCTCATTCATAGGACAGTTATACCCGACATAGTCATTTTGGAAGTTCTCTCTATGGACACTAGGGTTACACTCTCCATGTGCAGTCCACACAAAATAATTTGGCATAAATCCTTTTCTATAAAGGTGCAACACGACATTTTCAATTGGTTGCACGTGGCTACACTTGCATTTCACACAAGGACATTTGATTGAACCCCCTCGTATATATTCAGGAAGTAATTTAGCTTTAGCAATAAGCCCGTCAACCCCATCTACATAACTTTTCCTCAAACCCATATTTTCATAGAACATATTGTACATCCAACTACGATTTTCATCATGTTCCATCTACAAAAGTTACAAACAAATAAATATAAATCAATGCAACAAAATATAGCAATTTTTCTAGCAAACTATAGGTGTATAACATTTTTGTTAAATTATGTTGCATGTTAACTATTTAATTAACTAACTAAATCAAACTCCCTACATTTATTTTATTTGCCATGTTCAATTACATTGTTCTTAATTATTTCTTTCTAATTATCCTTGCATTAAATTTATCTACTTTATATTATTTTTCTAACTATTTCTAAATTTCTAAGAACTAATGACATTTCCAATTATCCAATCTAACCAATATTCTTAAAAAGGAGGGGAATATTAAATAATCACACAAGTATACAAACATGATAGAGCTTATTAGAAATTCATTATACAATAAATTCAATATTGATAAGGATGACAATGGAGTGTCAAAGTTGATATTGGGGAGGGGAAAATGGGAGCCGAATTAAAGGGTGGGGAAAATGGGGAGGGGAAAATAATTCGAATTATAGCTAAAAATTATGGGGAAGATGAAGAAAACTTACTTGAATAAGTTGTTCGGATGGATTGGACATGCCGAGGTGAATTTTCGCCGGGGAGGGAGGGTTTTGAAATTTTGGGGGAGGTGACGATCTGAATAAAGAAAGGTGGGAGGCTGTGTATATGTTTAGAGTTACCAAAAAGCAGAAAACGTCTCAGTGATTGGAGACAGAATTCCGTCTCCAATCACTGACACGTTTTTCGTCTCCAACTCTAAAAAATTTAATTAATTTTTTACTCAAACACTGATTGGAGACGGAATTCCCTCTCTAACTGATTGGAGAGGGAATTCCGTCTCCAATTTTTCTGTAGCTTTTTGGGAATTCCGTCTCCAATTTTTCTGTAGCTTTTTGGGAATTCCGTCTCCAATTTTTCTGTAGCTTTTTGATCGATTTCTAGTAGTGACTTGTTCCGATTTTGATTATTTCTAATTTTTATTCCATCTCTCTTAATAGATTGAAATACTAGTGTCTAAAATTAAAAACAAATAACTAATGACGATCATAAATCCAGTAAGATCACCGGGAATGGAATATGAGTATTAGCTAAGTGAAACGATCGAGAGGGGGTATATACAAGAAAGCGACATAGCTAGTATTTTGCTAGGTCATTAAAATATGGGGAAAAGGTGATTGGTGGATGCGTGATGCCTCGACACCAAAGAGGTGCTGGGTGGATTTTGCTTTTTTTTTTAAAAAAAAAAACTTCTCACTGTTAACCAGTAGCCACTTAGGTTTGACTAATTCAGATTTATTTCATTTAAGAACCATTAATACAGGCAATGCTTCTTACCAAGATGTTTTTATTTATATAGCTCGAATACAAAACTTCTCATTAAGGGTGGAGGAGCGGATGCTATAATTTAGTAGTACAAAAACAGGACTTGTCATTTGCTCGCTGCTCGTCTCAGGAGGAGCCCAATTTATTAGATTATGACCACGTAACTCGTAGCTGAACTAATCCTTATTTACCCAGACATGCATTGAGTCGTTAAAGCCATAATACATTTATTTTGTAGGGTAAGTGATCCCACACGCTTAGCAAATAGTTGTGGTAAAACAAGGAACAAGAAAGAAAGGGACGGGCTACTGTGAGACCTTGTCAGCCATATTTCCCAGTCAAAAGTCTTTCCAAGCTTCACGGTATTGACTTTCTATTAAAACTTGGTATAGTTTCTTCTTGTAATTTCATGTGTACTCACTTTTTCCCTTCCAGATGTTCCAAGGCTGTTCCTCATCTTGTTACTTGAAAAAAGTTGTTCTTATGAATATAACAAAGAACCTAGTCGACTTCAACTAATTTTTCAAGTAGGAGTTACCCAAAAATATTGACCAACGTAACTTTGCCCACTTCAAGGACACAATACACCTGACTACAAGGACACAATACAACCAACTACAAGGACAAACTTTTGTGTTGGCCTCATTCAATCAAGGGAACGATGAATGAACTATAGCAATATTTGAGTAGTTAGTAAAATTTCAGCAATTTAGTCCAACACTTTGCCAACTGTAAGCGTTTTTGTAAATATAAAGTCACCCATTTTGGTTCGTGCAATATGTATCCTCTACCTGTACAATCTACCAAGCATACAAGAAAGACGAAATCAAATCAAAAGACATGAAGAGGGAATCCCCCGATTCTCCAATTTTTCCTACTGTTCTACTACTGTACCACTGCTATTACTAAGGTAGTAGTTATTAACAGTAAACACATTAATCACTCAAAATGCTAAAACCAACACAAGTAACTTCTCAATTGCAACAATGCTTAAAATACTAATCTTTGTCACCTGCATTGTCGTCTATTAGCGACATTTATCCATTTATCCACCTTCCAAACTTCTTAATTCGTGCATACATCCAGTCGTGCTATCGTTTCAATTTCATTGAACAATCCCTCGAAGCGATCCTTGCCGTCTATTATTACCAACAATACTCGACCGGTTCCTCGTAAATCGAGTCAACGGCTCGATAACAGAGTCTCGATATTTGCAAGGCAACACCTGAATCCTTCCCCTTTTTGATCTAATCACAGGCAAATCACATTTCCTTTCTACATTCTCCTTCACGTACTCAACTCCCCAGTTCTTGTTTTTCCTTTTCAATTGCTTTGTTCTGTTACCTGAATTATGAATTAATTCAACACTTTTCTTCTCTTTTTCAGGTTCAAAATCCAAATCCTCGTCATCTTTAAACTCACCAAAAATCAACCTTGCTGCTTCAATAAGCAAATCCATAAACCCCTTTTCCTCAACTTCCAACTTCTCAACCTTTCTATTTTTAGAAACCCCATCATTGTCAAATTTAGAAAGTTCAAGACTTTCACCACTTTCCAACAACTTCTCTTCTTCCATAACTTCACATTCATTATTATTAATACAATTCTCAACAACCCCACATGAATTTTCACTAGAAAATCCATTAGTATTAGACTCAACACAAAATCCAACATTCAAGTCAATGGAAAATCCAGTTCTTTTAACACCATTTTCTGAATCTTTGAGTTGGGAAGTTGATAAAGATTGAACCTTTATAGTATTTTCAGATGGGATAGTTGTAATTGTTCTAAGAATCTTGAATAAACAATTTTGTGTAGTAGAACAAGTACGTTGTTTATTTTCAGTATAAGTTGAACAAGTTGAAGATATGTAACGTACCTGTTGATTGGAATGGTTCTTGAAAATTTGATATGAACTCATTTTTGCTTTGTTTTTGTTTATGCAGTGATCGAAATTAGAAGTTGGAGATGTAGCTTTCTAGTTTGTGTAATGAAAAGGGCATTGGAAAAAGAGAGAGAAGTTATAGAAACAAGGAAAATGCGGACCCAATTCTCATGGCCTTTTCTCCTTGTTTAGTACTAACAAGTACTACTCGTTGATTTTACTTTTTACTTTTGTTTTATATATTTTATTTTCGTATTTTGTTCTGTTACTTTTTTCGTTTATTTTTTTTCCCCCAAACATGTATTCCAGCATTTTTTTATTTTTTCGTCGAGGATCTTTCACAAAAAAATTCTCTACATTACTCGAGATAGGGGTAAGGTTTAAATACGCCTTACTCTATCCATACCTCGCTTGTAAAAACATATTGTTGTTGTTGTTTAATGCTTCTATGCTGCATTGAAAGAATAAAATGTTGGGTAATTTTTACAAATTGTCACATAACTATAGTTTTCTTGCGCAAAAGTCACATAACTTTTGTTTCTTACCCAAAAGTCACAATACTTCAATCATTATAACAAAAAAGGCACAATAGCCGAAAATGGTACAACGTCGATGACTTTTTCTTTTTTATTTCAAAAATAACCTTTTAGATAAATAGATATACTAATTATCCAAAATTATCTACTATTAGAATTAAAGGCAACCTACTTATCCATATTTTTAAGCATTTATATTTGGCAAGCTATTTGTTAATGCTAAGTTAATTTTATTTGTTATATATTTAGTATTTTCGTTTGAGGTACTGGTATTGATTGCTTATCAATTCTTGATTCCTTACATTCTACCGTCTTCCTCACAAAATCAATACGACTATTGCCAAACTTAGACGCACGAAACCTTTATTAACTCCCAACAAAAGGAGACCTTATATTTCTAAAGTGACACAACAAAAAAATATTATTTCATTAAGCAACATTGAAAGTAATAACCTCACCCCACTCCACATTACTCACTGCGTTAAACCCCATTAAGCGATTACATGATGTATTGTTATTCTTTTGCTGTATTTCAGTATTTACTAAGAAGTATATTAGTAGAAAATACTATATATAACAAACAAAATTAACTTAGCATTAACAAATAGCTTGTCAAATATAAATGCTTAAATATATGGATAAATAGGTTGGCTTTAATTTTAATAGTATATAATTTTGGATCATTAGTATATCTATTTATCTAAAAGGTTATTTTTGGAATAAAAAAGAAAGAGTCATTGATGTTGTACCAGTTTTCGACTATTGTGACTTTTTTGTTATAATGGTTGAAGTATTGTGACTTTTAGATAAAAAACAATAGTTATGTGACTTTGCTCAGGAAAGCTATAGTTATGTGACTATTTGTGAAAATTACCCTAAAATATTCCACAAATGTTTAGGAGTATAGCGGGATAAAGGAGGCTCCATAAACTTTTAATCAGAAGTTTTTGGTTCACGCTGTAACAATGAAAAATCTCTGATAAGACGTGATTTATCTGGTTTAGTCAGTGTTACAAATGGTAGATGAAATGTGATTACAATCATCCAACACGAATTTTCAACGTGCTTTATTGGGATTGAGATCCCGTCCATTGCTATTTGGTGCAATATTATTCAATAGTAGTATAGATTGGTGCCATGTATCCATCTACTTAATTCATGAATGATATCATTTTATTCCTAATTAACAACTAAATATATGGTAGTGTAGTTTTAAGCAAAAAATATACAATCAACCAAACGACACATATTAGGAAGGCAAAAATTAATCTACCATAATTATATTGGATAGACAATCCTTTCCGATAGTCGAGGAGCACAAAAGTTTCAAGATAAAAATCTACTATGATCGATGTACGTTTTATTTATAGTATATTTAAGTGAATGCTATTCTGGGTATACTGAACTTGTCAATTTGTGAATTCAATTATTCAGTAGATGTCATGCCAAGATGAAGCAAATGATGTTATTTTTAGAGTGTTAACTATTATTTTTCAAAAATCTTATTAAAAAGTTTAAGATTATCGAGAAAAACAAAAGATGTTAGCAAGATAAGAAATTACACTTTCACTATTTTTAATATATGAACTCTTTGGATATATTCATGATCCTTTTCCAAATGAGATGAAGTTGTCTGACTTTTTTGGCGGTCAAGACGTAAACTAGTTCAATTCTCCCCCATAATTACCTTTATTTTCATGTTTATATGTAATTATGTTAGATTCATTTTTGTCTTATTAATATGTGCCGTTTGGTTGATTGTATTTTTTTGCTTAAAATTACACTACCATATTTAGTTGTTAGGAATAAAATGATTTCATCCATTAATTAATTAGGTGGACACATAACACCAATCTATACTACTATTGAATAATATTGCACCAAATAGTAATGGATATGATCCCATTCCGCTTTATTGGCATATTACATCTTAGAAAAATATTTTCTTTTCTCTTCTCCTTTTCCAAAGCTTGTTCTATCATAAAAAAAATAGTTCAAATCTTTATTTTTTTAGGTAAAACTTGGATTAGTGTAGCTTATTATATGAGTTAACGACCATTTAGATTTTTATTATGATCAATATATTATTATTGAAATTCATTTAAGAAACTTGTGTTTGGTGGAATTTCACTCGTCGCATAGATTTTTTTAATTTTATTTTGTTGGACTGGTTTACAAAGTCAGAGAATTTCTCTTTGATCCCAATTCCAATATGTTATTCAAGTTTTAGTGGTGTTTTTATGTTTTAATTTCGTTTAGATTATCTAAATCTAACTAAAAAATCCATTAATTTACCAGTTCGGAGTTTGATCTTTCTAACTTTTATTTTTCATATCTTTAATAGTAGATGAACTACTCTCATGTTAAATTAAGAACAAATAAATAAGACTTGACGATCATAAATCTAGTAAGGTCATTAATTCGGTGGGGGAATGAAATATGATAGTAGCAAGTAAAACGATCCAAAGGGGTATATAGAAGAAAGTGATATAGTAGTTACTCCTATTTTGCCAGGTCATTTCAATATGACAAAAGTGATTGGTGGATGCGTGATGCCTCGACACGAAAGAGGTGATGGGTGTATATTAATTTTTTCTTTTTTTAAGTTCTCACCGATAATTAATAGTAGCTAGTTAGTTCTCACTAATTCGAATTTACTTCATGTAAGAACCATTAAAACAGGCAACCTCGTTACCAAGATATTTTTATTTATATAGCTCAAGACGTGAAACTTCTAATTAAGGGCGGAAATTGTATAACTCATTACAAAGAGAAGACTTGTCATTTGTGCCGCTGCTCGTCTCAGGAGGAGCCTAGGTCTCTATCATTTCAATCACTGCAATGGTATGGTACGAAACTACACGCCAAATGTTTGCACAAAAATAACATTATATTATACTGAAATGATATCCTAAACTTAGATAACAGTACATATAAATTTGCCATAACTAAGTAATACAGCACGTCTCATGTATTTATTAATGTAGTATAAACACAAAAGGTGAATAAAGTTCTTTATAATTGCACGTTCTGACTGTCTTTTTGGACCCTATGTATCCCTTTCTTACTTCATATTGCATTATAATAGTACCTACTTTTTTTTTTTTACATAAACTTGAGAAGAGAATAAAGAAACTATTATGACATTTATGATTTTTGTAACAAATGCTTAGAAAAACTTAAGTTAACAACGTAATAGCTGTGATATATAACACCAGGATTCGAAATCACACTATAGTATAGTTTAAGTTGTGACCTCTTAATGAAATGAATTCTCTCTTTGATAGCATTGTTTCTGCATTTCCACTTTCAACTGTTTGTGAAATAATAAAAGGAAACTCCAAAGTGGTATTTCTGAGGAAAAACTTTCGCATTCAATCAATGACAAGTGAATACAAGGTTATTTATGCTACTCCTTATAATAACATCAACAAATTAGTTCTACCACAAAAGATTTTGATAGAGTGGTAAGTACTCTTCTATTCTTAAGTAGAGTCTCTAATTCAAGTCTTGGAAATGTAATTATTTTGTTAGAGCGCTCCATCCACAAAAAGTAGGCACGAAATGGACCCTAAATCGGGTGATGGGAAACCAAAAGCAAATCAACGAATTGGTTCAGTAACAACGAAACTATGACTTCTTTTTTTAACCACTTGAGCAATTCTGTTAGACAAATGACTTACAATATTGAAAACAGCATTACTAAATGACACATGAAGAATATAGATAAAGTGAGTGCTGGGTAGTGGAACAGGAAAGGCAAAAAGGAGGGAAAAGAATAGTTTTTGACACAGTGAGTGTGTCATAATTATCCCCTTTATTGCTTGTTTTGACTCACCTTTGCCTAATTGTTTCTCTTGTTGCATGAAATTAAACTTTTTCTGTTTGTCCATTGCACAGCCAGCCACCACTTAATAGTAGATTGCGCTTTTCTGTCATTGAGAATTTTGAGACCAGGAACCACCCCAAAAGTCCAAAACCCCCCAAAGAAAAAGGAAAAGTAGACATTAAAGCATTTATAAAGTCTTGGTATATTTCACTTCCGGGCAAAAGGCACAAAAATTATAGGGTCGTCAACATTTTAACAACAATCTTCATCTTTGAATGATAATCTTTGGCATATTACTAAGTCATTGAACTTCTATACTCCTTCCCTTCAAAATAAATGTCTTTTTAGCCTTTTATATTGATCCAACATAAGTGACATGTTAAGATCATATCTAGAAATCATTAATTATTATTTTTCATATTCACCCTTATTGCTCTAATAAGTGATTTATACAACTTTCTGAAAAGTCTTTCCATGCTTATTTATATTTTTAGGAGAAAACAAGGGTAACTAAGTCAAATAATCCTTAATTATAACGATGTTGTGAGCTGATTTTCTTTCTAGAAATGAAAGTTATATGCTCCAGGAACTTCATTTCTTCTCACATCTGTTTACCTCATACAGTTCTAAGTAACATTATCAATAATCAAAAGAATGAAGAAAATTCATGACATGGTTAGGCAAGGTGAAACCTTTGGATACAGTAACTCCCTTTCTTTATGATTCCGTTTCAAACGCACTCCTATTTGTTGTTATCGGAACCTAATTCGGCTGCGTTCAACATATTAGACTATATAACTACAATATGCACCACCTTTGACAATTAGAAGTAATTCTAGAATGTTCCAAATTAAGACAATTAGTTTGATCGGTTCCAACAAGTCGCTACCTCTTTTACTCGTTATTCTACTGATCTACTCAAGCTCACTGTAAAGAGCTATATGTAATTCGTTATTAAATCATTCCAAAACTTTAATTCTTCAAGAATAATTTACAGTCTACTTCTGCCCTACAAACTTCGACAATTGTTGTGGGTGGTAAGTAGGTGTGTTTATCGGCCGGTTCGATTCGATTTTATACCTTATCGGTTTGTATTATCGGTTTTCGATTTTTAAAAGTGCTAAATCAATAATCGAACCGATAAGCTATCGGTTATTGGTTTTTGGGTTATCGGTTTTAGGTTCTTATCGGTTCGGTTTTTGGTTTAACCATTAAGAAACTTAGGCCTAACAAGTGTAAAAAAAAAAACCTGTTAAACGATTGCATCCAATACAAAATCGGCTTTATTTTTACATGAATTCAAATGCCTCTTATAGCATTCGCCATATTCAAAAAAGCAACCAACAACATATTCAAATATACTTCATTATTCTATAAACTAATGGAGGAGGCAACGAGTGAAATAGTAAATCAGTGGTTGAAATGGATGGGGCGACTTGAAAGCTACACAAGTAAAAGAATACTAGGGTTTGAGGTTTCCAAATTTCAACTAATAGTAATTAAGTATACTACTTTTATGCACATAACTAGGGCAACATAGTAAATTTGAAAACCTTACTGGGCTATCGGTTTAACCAATAAAAAAATGTACAAAACCGACAACCGAACCGATAACCCAATATTTATAAACCATTAACTTTTTATCGGTTCGGTTTATCGTTTAAACTGAAAAATAAACCGCCCTAGTTGTAAGAGTACAATTTTCCCAAACCAGTACGATGTACGAAGTTTAGTAGGTAGTAAATAATTATTACCCACTCGCTCTAATTTTATGTGAATATTTTTTCTTTTTAATTTGTTCCAAAAAAAACATTTGCTTTTTAAATTTCACAATTTAATTCTAAATTTATAATTATCTTTAATGAGATGATTTATAGTCACAAAAATATTAAAATTTATTTTGGACCATAAATTTTAAAAATCTATATTTTTTATTAAATTTTATGTCAAGTCATATAACATAAATTGAAACTGAGGAATTAGTAATATATACATCACCTCAGGGAAAAAAATTATTAAATAGAAATATTGAGATTCGAGTCACATGAATAATCATTAGAGGCTGCATGGTTACGTTTCCAAGCTGTAATTTGCAAATTCAAAATGAAGAATGATAAATTTACAGTTGAAGAGTGCAGAAGCCATAGGGTCACACACCCACACTTGTTTGGCCATCTCCAATATTAGCCCATTGGCATTATCTGTTTACTCTAGATAACCTACGATAGCATGTCCGCTTCCTTTCGTGCATTTTTTGCGTTTGATAAAATGTTTCTTGCAAGCACAACTACTGGAAAAAAGGGGCAGGCATAATCCAGTCAAGTTGAAAAAAGTGTGACAACTTTTTATAATTATTTACTTTATATTTGTTTGTTTAAACACATAGTTTAGCAAAAACTTTTTGTAAATAATTTTGATATGTAAGCTAAATATATGCAAAGTAACAATTATGGTACTTCTCAAAGGCAAACACAGATTTTCACCTACTATAACATATAAAACTGTTAGATTTGCTGAGAATTCTTCGATTGGTTTGAATGACAAAGGAAAATAGAAAATCGAAGAAGGAGATCAAGGTTCAAGAAGGAAGACGAAAGACGCAACTTCGGTTTTAATGAAGAGTGTTTGATGTCTTCTCTGAAAGACTGTTTGACCAGGTCTTCTGATATTGGGGCCATTGCAACATGGGCCAGTTGGGCTGCACACAGAATTTTATTTACTCAATCTGAAGGTCCAGTTGGCCCGCTTTGCTCAATCTGAAGGTGCAGTTGGCCCACACGAAATTGGAACAAATAACAGAATACTTGTAAATATTTTTGTACAACATAGGAATTAGATTTTCCAATTACAATTAGCATTGTGTAGAGAATCTTTCTAGATTATTCTAGAATAGATGACTAGGAATTCTTGACTAGCAAGAATAGATGACAAAGTAAAAATCTGTTAGAGTTTGTTAGGAGGATAGCTAGGTAATTTCATAGTAATTTTGATCTTGTATAAATATGTGTACAAAGTTGATGAATAACATGCAAAAAATTATCCCACATTCTTCTATCTTCTACATGGCATCAGAACATTTTTGCTAAGTCCTCGTTAGAATTTCAGCTTCCCTTCAGCTTTAATGGCTTCATCTTCTACCAGTAACCAACCTTTGACTGTTGAACCTTCAAACACACCAAATCCGGTAGCAGATCTGAGTCTAAACAAACTTGCTATCATGGACTCTACTAATCCATTGTTTCTTCATGCCTCTGATTACCCAGGTATGAATCTAGTCAACTCACCTTTTGATGGAAGAGGTTATGGAGGATGGAAGAGATCCATCCTTATTGCTCTCTCAGCCAAAAATAAACTTGGCTTCATTGATGGTACCTGCATTTCACCAAAATCTGATTCACCTGAGTTTAGTATTTGGAATAATGTAATGATATGGTTCTTTCTTGGTTACTTAACTCCTTGTCTAAAGACATAGCAGAAAGTGTTATTTACTCTAACACTGCAAAGGATCTTTGGACAGATCTTGAGGTAAGATTTGGCCAATCTAATGGTGCGAAGCTTTATCACCTCCAAAATGAATTGAATGATTTAGTTCAAGGATCTAACAATGTTTCATCTTATTTTACTAGGATTAAGAAAATCTGGGATAAGCTTGATGCTTTAAACACTACTGTTCATTGTTTATGTGCTTGTGACTGTGGAGGTAGGAGAAAGTAACTAAATCTATTCAGGATCAGAGACTGATCCAGTTTCTCATGGGTCTTAATGACATCTATGGACCTGCTAAGAGTAATATTTTGATGATGACCTCACTTCTTAGTGTTAGTCAGGCCTATTCATTGATCATTCAGGATGAAAAACAAAGAGAGGTCTATGTTAACAATCAATATCCTAGTGACTCTAGCTCTTTTTTAGTAACTAACCCTCCAGATAACATTAAGAGGTATGAGCCTAAGGGAAAGGGGATGTTTGAGGGAAGAAATAACACTGCTATTTCATGCACTTACTGTAAGAAAGCTGGACACACAGTGGACAAATGTTACAGGATCATTGGATTCCCACCAAACTTCAAGTTCACTAAGTCAAGGAAGGGGAGCATGGCTACTAGAAATGTTGTGCATTTTGCAGGAGACAATATGTCTGTTTCTCCGTGTTCTGAGACAGGATCTGCAGCACAGACAACTCTCAGCAAGGAACAACTAAATCAGCTTGCTCAACTGATTATTCAGGCACAAGTTGTGCCATCTGAGACTGTTGCTAATGCAACCACTGCTGCTGGTATAAATCCAAATTCATCTAGTTATATTTCATGCTTTACACATATCAGTTTCAATTCTTGATTTTAGATTCAGGTGCCTAGGAACATATGACATTTGATCAAAGTGTTCTATTCAATCTCACAGAATTGTCTAATCCACTCACTGTCAATTTACCCAACTCATATAAAATCAGTGTCACTCATGTTGGTAGTGTTTCTATTCTTCCTAATCTTACCTTGGATAGTGTGCTATATGTTCCTAGTTTTAAGTTCAACCTTATCTCTATACAAAAACTTCGTTCACAGCTTGATTGCACACTAACATTCTCTTCTTCAAACTGTGTTTTGCAGGCCCCTTCAATGAAGAGGCCTCTGGTTCTTGGTAGAGTTACAGCTGGGTTGTACCTTCTGCACAGTCAAGCTTCAAGTCAAGTTTCTAGCCAGTCTTCTAGTTTATCTAAGTTTAGTTCATTTCCAGTTGTTCCTTCAGTTTTTTATTCAGGTTGTAGTCAAAATAGTGCATTAACTTCTGATGTACTTAAGACTAGTGTTGTTTCTGTTCAATCTTCAAAAGCTGTGAACTCAAATTCTGATGTTACTTTATGGCACATTAGATTAGGGCATCTACTTTTTCCAGCAATGAAACATGTTATTTTAAATCCTAAATGTTCAAATATAAACTCTGATGTTCCTTGTTCTATTTTCCCTCTTGCAAGATAGTGTAAGTTACCTTTCTCATCTAGTGCAATAGCTAGTTCTCACATTTTTTAGCTTATTCATATTGACACTTGGGGGCCTTACAAAACTAAAACTCATCATGGTTATAAGTACTTCCTGACTATAGTAGATGACTATAGCAGGGGTACCTGGATTTTTCTCATATCTACTAAGGGAAATGCATTTTCAGTTTTGAAACAGTTTTTATCTATGGTTGAAAGACAGTTTGGTGTTAAGGTGAAAAACATAAGGTCTGACAATGCCCTTTAGCTGGGTTCAAGCATTATTTCTTCATAATTCTTTGCCATTCAATGCATAGAACATCAGACCAATTGTATTTATACACCCCAGCAAAATGGGGTAGTTGAAAGGAAGCATAGACATCTCTTGGAGACATGTAGAGCACTCATTTTTCAGTCTAAAGTTCCTATTCAGTATTGGGGAGAATGACTCCTCACTGCCACTTTTTCTATTAATAGATTTCTATCTAGAGTGTTAAATAATAAAACCCCTTATGAGTTACTGTTTGGCAGACCTCCAGTTTATTCTTTTTTTAAGATGTTTTGGTTGCTTATGCTATGTTTCTACTCTTCCTCTGCATAGAACCAAATTGGAGCCAAGAGCAGCTCCCTGTGTCTTCTTGGGTTACCATTTTGGTAAGAAGGGATACAGGGTTCTTAACCTAGACACTAACTCTATCTTAGTTTCCAGAAATGTTATTTTCTATGAGCATGTTTTTCCTTTTTCTCACATACCCTCAAATTCCGCTACACTATTTCCTCATCAGCATCCACTCTCTCCACCAAACCCTCCCATTTCCCAGTCCTCAAATTTCCCTCCAGAAACATTTACCCTTCTACTCCTACACCTGTCATTGTTCCATCCCCTATTCCCTCACCAGCCAGCTCACCTCCACTTATCTCTCCCTCTACCCACAACTCCTCTACCCCCACCATCTCTCAACCCTATCTCATCCTCAGGAGGTCATCCAGAGCTCATGTTCCACCCCTATACCTACAGGATTTTATCTGTGATTCTCTAGTTTTTACAGACTTGGACAAATCCTGTTTCCTCACCCCTATTTCCCCTTCTGTTTATTCTTTTGCTGCTCTGTCTCTCCCTAATCAGCAGCTGCTCTCTTCTATTTATGTTGTCACTGAACCTAGTAGATTTGCTCAAGCCTCTTCTCATCCAGGTTGGATAGAGGCTATGAACAAAGAATTTGAGGCTTTAATTTCAAATCAGACATGGGAGTATGTTGATTTGCCACCAGGAAGAAGAGTTTTGCCTTATAAATGGGTTTACAAGGTTAAGCACAGATCTGATGGTACCATTGAAAGATTAAAGGCCAGATTAGTGGTCAGAGGAGACATCCAAAGAGAGGGAATCGACTTCACTGAAACCTTTTCCCCAGTTGTGAAGATGACAACTATCATATGTATCATGGCCATTGCAGTGAAGAAAGGGTGACCTATCTTTCAATTGGATGTACATAATGCGTTTTTACATGGAGACCTACAGGAAGAGGTCTACATGAAAGTCCTTGCAGGTTTTACCTCACCTAATTCTACTAGAGTCTGCAAGCTCCGCAAATCTCTATATGGTTTAAAGTAGGCCTCACGACAGTAGTATGCTAAACTCACCGCCGTTTTGATTTTTAAAGGTTTCTGATCTTCCCTAAATGACTACTCATTATTTTTTAAGAGAATTGGGACTTCCATTACCATTGTTGTTGTCTATGTACACGACATTCTCATTACAGGGAACACTCCAACTGAGATTTCTAGTCTCAAAGAGTTTCTAGACGCAGAGTTCAAAATCAAGGACCTAGGGGCCTTTCATTATTTTTTGGGCCTAGAAATTCTTCGAGAACCTCATGGTTTCATTGTTTCACAAAGGAAATATACACTTGAACTACTTGCAGAGTTTAATTGTGGACACTTACCTTCAGTTTCCTCGCCATTGGATCCTTCTTTGAAGCTAAGTGTTGATTCACGTCCTCTTCTATCAGATCCAACTGTTTACCGAAGACCTCTTGGTAAACTCAACTATCCTATGAACACTTGTCCAGATTTGTCCTTTGTTGTTCAATATTTAAGCCAGTATATGGCGACTCCTCGTCTTCCTTATTACACCGCTGCTCTTCGAGTTCTTCGATATCTCCGTTCAGATCCAAGCCAAGGTCTTTTTTTACATCATCACCTTCTCTTGATTTGGTGGCTTATTGGGACGCTGACTGGACGTCCTGTGTTGATTCTCGCAAATCAGTGAGTTGCTTCTTCATCAGTCTAGGGGGTTCTCCTATTTCCTGGAAATCAAAGAAGCAATTATCAGTGTCTCTTTCATCCGCTGAAGCAGAATATAGATCTATGAGACGTGTAGTTGCGGAACTTACTTGGTTATCCAGGCTCCTTGTGGATCTATCTATCACTCCATCGCTTCCTATTCCACTCCTTTCAGATAGTCAATCAGCAATCCATATCGCTAAAAATCCCATTGTTCGACTGCAGCTCCTTTCTGGTTTGATTTCTCTTTCATTTGTTCCCTCGTCCTCTCAACTTGCCGATCTGTTTACCAAGGCTCTTTCTGGTCCTTTGTATAACAAAATTTTTGGCAAGTTGGGGGTCGGATACCTCCCCTCCAACTTGAGGAGGTGTTAGATTTGCTGAGAATTCTTCGATTGGTTTGAATGACAAAGGAAAACAGAAAATCGAAGAAGGAGATCAAAGGTTCAAGAAGGAAGACGAAAGACATAACTTCGATTTTAACAAAGAGTGTTTGATGTCTTCTATGAAGACTGTTTGACCGAGTCTTCTGATATTGGGGCCATTGCAACATGGGCCAGTTGGGCTGGACACAAAATTTTTCTTACTCAATCTAGAGGTCCAGTTGGCCCACTTTGCTCAATCTGAAGGTGCAGTTGGCCCACGCGAAATTGGAACAAATAACATAATACTTGTAATTATTTTTTTACAACATAGGAATTAGATTTTCCAATTACAATTAGTATTGTGTAGAGAATCTTTCTAGATTATTCTAGAATAGATGACTAGGAATTCTTGACTAGCAAGAATAGATGACTAAGCAAAAATCTGTTAGAGTTTGTTAGGAGGATAACTAGGTAATTTCATAGTAATTTTGATCTTGTATAAATATATGTACAAAGTTGATGAATAACATGCAGAAAATTATCCCAAATTCTTCTATCTACTACAAAAATTTGGTTGCTTATTGGCTTCTATCTTCCGAGTCGTTCAATTAAAAGCAAGTGCGTGGTGCCAATTCGATTTGCCATTAATTAGTATATTAAGAATTTGGTGATAATTAACGGAAAAATAAATACTATCTGGTGATATAATAAAGCAAGGTTTAAGCCCTTATTGTTTAACCTAGATCCGATTTTAGGCCAATTAATAATTAAATTTATATTTGCGGAGTCACGATCAATAGTTGAGATTAAGAATTTATACGGTGAATCAAGTGATATCAATATAGAGCGTTAAAAGTAATGTATAAACGAAAGCAAAGAGAGGCAAACGTATCGTATCCTTCGTCTCCGGGGAGAGTTGGTCGATATCCGCCATACTTTAGATGATCCAATCGCTAAAATAGTAATTGAAATATGAACAAAGAGTATATTTGAACGAAAGAGAGAGAGTATTCTTATTGATAATGTAGACAAGGAGTAAAAGTTGTTACAATTGGTTAAGGTAAACGCTATTTATATGCCTGAAAGGCGCCCGTTGAGATTGTAGTAACCGTTGGGCGTGGAACCGTCTGGATAAGTAACTGCCTGGCACCCATTCAGCGAAGTTGTAACCGCTGGGCTGTAATGATTGCCTTAACGACCATTTAATGAATGATCGCGTACAATAATGCTAATAACTGCTCATTTAAACTATGTTGACTGTTGAGATATTCCGTAGCTTCCTTGGGTCTGCCCGTGAGAAATATCTGTCCGGTGAATGTCTGTTCGTTGGGACGTCAGTTCGTGCCACGTGGAAGACACGTGTCATCCTTCAAAGTCCAGTCAGTTTTTATCCAATACAGATAGTCCCCGCACTTCTCGGGCAGAGTATCTGTCCGAGGAGTGGATAAGAGTTTTGGCGGGAGTTTTTTTGCGAACTTTTGTCTCCATATGATGTAACTTGATGACGTATGAATCTTATCGGATAAGTGACAAGCATTATGTCGTGCGCATTAAATGCGCCGTATAAAAAAGTAACTGCAACTGGCACGCCTGTGGAACCGCAATTTACTCTAAAGTGACTACTGCGTATCCCAAGGGTAAAAGCAATGATTTTGACCGCCTCAACCACGTGCGCACGTCGTCTGTTGATTGCAAGGTGACCGCTGCTCTTCAGAATAATGATGGCGCTATAAAGTTTTGATTAACCCTATTTCCTCCTTCGACGGCCAGATCTGGTCGTAGTTTCTTCGATAACCTCCACGTGTCTTTGAGATAAGTTGGGGATCTGAACCTTGGTTCCTATAAATAGGGATTCACTTGATGAGAAACTTTTCACTTGCTTTTATTTCCTTTGTGTTGCTCTTTGAAAACCTCTGAATTAGCTCTTGTGTTTTTCTTGATAACTTCATTCTTTTCCTGAAATCATGGCTTCAAGATCTAGGAGAAATCAGAGTACCGACATTGCTGGTAGTTCGACGGCCACTCCTAGGCCGCGGGCTACTCAAGCCACTGCTACGAAAATAATCCCCAAGAAATGGGGTGAACTTGAGGCGGACTGTAATATTAAGTCCTTTCATAACAGGGAGGGAGATACGCGCAACTGGCCGGCGTATAGGTTTAAGTCGGGGATCACGAAGGAGGTGATCCCCCATGTGAGGATGGACTGCAACTGGGGCGATGAAGTTCCTCTCTTGCCAGTCTCTGAAGGAGAGAACATTACTTCCCACAGGGCTGGTTGGACAGCTATGGGCACCTACCCTTTTACAGTGGGATGTAGGCTGCCCTTGCACCCTGTGCTGGAGAGGCTTTGCAGGGAGTACCTTCTCTGCCCGGGGCAATTGAGCCCCAGTATATATAGGATAGTTACACTTTTAGATTGGTTTGCGACAGAAACCAATCAATATTTTTACTACAAGCACTTTATTTCTTTGTATAGTGTTCAGATTTTTAAAGATGGCTATGTAAATGCCAGGATGCGCGGAAGCAAAGGCTTGGTGCGCAGTTCTGAGGATACCAGTAACCGAGGCTGGGTGCACCGGTATCTATTCGTGCGCTCCTCGGCCTTGACTTTTGATGACAAGACATACCTTCCAGAAGTCTGGAATAAGAGGCGTAAGTCCCCGAGTTTTTTTTATATTCTCCTTCCTTCTTCCTCTAATCTTCATTCAATTTCTTCGTGCAGCAGCCAAGCAACCTTACGACGGGTTCATATCTGTTGATGAGCTGACGGCGTGGGTTGAGCCGATTTTGGAGAAATTCGGACCAGAGAAAAGAGAGTGGGCGTACTTTGCTTCTCTCAAGAGTTTGACTGTAAAACACCACGGTGAGGATATTTCTGTCTCTCTGATAATTCTTCTTTCTTGAGCCCTCCTCATGTCTGACCGTTTCATCTTTGTTGTAGGTTTGGGCACTTCAGGAGATTTTTTTCCCGCGCCTCCCCAAGACAGACCTACCGAACCTGTTGCTGACCCAGCTGCTGAGGCTGAGGCTATACTAGCTTCGGTAGGTGCTCTACGTAGCAGGGAGGGGGGTGAAGAACTTCTGTCCGATGGACTGGGCTCCTTGAAGAGGAAGAAAAGAAGCCAAGGAGAGGGCGGAGCACGAAAGAAATCTACTCGTAAAACTTCCGTGGCTGCCGGGCAACCCTCGTCGGTTGGTGGCGATCTTCCTCGTAGGGCCAGTGTCCCGGAGCCCATGGAAGCGAATGCCAAGGTTGCTGCTGAAGTCCCCCAGTCCGCGCGGGGAGAGGGTCTAGCCAAGAAAGTCATCTATCTTTCGGACACTGAAGTCGAAGTGGATGCTCCTCTTGGGCGGAGACCTCATCTCCGTAGTGACAGAAGAAGGGCCGAAGAGGAAGCCGTCCGTACTCCGTAGAGGAGTCCCCGAGTTGGTGACGGGGAGGAGGCAGGTCCTTCTCGTGTGGACAAGGGAAAGAAGAAGGTGGATGAAGAAAAAGTGAAGGAATAAGCCAGGGAAGAAGTTCCCCAAGAGAGTAGCCGAGGTCCTCGTGTTTTTCGTTTCGAGGATCTGGAGAATGTGGCTACTGAGGGGGCGATTCCAGTTGGTCTTCGTGAATGTGAGACAATTAATCCTGGGGCTGAAAATGACTCTAACCTCTCGTCATCGAGGTTTGTCTGGCGATCAGTTGTCAGTGGGCGGACAGAGTTGAAGGATATCAGGGGCATCCGTTACAAGTTCGGGCCGAATTACCCTTCCGATCAGGCTTGGGAACCCAAGTACTGTGAGAGGAAGCACACTTTGAAACTTGCCCCTGATGTCAACTTCATAACTGGGCCAAGCGGCTTGGCTAAGGTGGTCTCCTCACTCATCGATCCCCGTGAAGAGTGGGTACTGAGGGAGCTGAGCGATGAGGAATTGTCCTTTCAGATTGCTGCTGATTCTGCCCGAGTAAGTATTTTCCGTTTTTATGTTGGAAGTAACTTTAGCCTCGGACCCTTAACCTTAGCTTGTTTCATGTTTTTTTTTTTAGTCAAGCATGCTGGCTGCCGAGCTTATATTTCGTTCCAGGATTAATAATGTCGATCAGGTGGTAGAGGTAAAGAAAGAACTGCTGGAAGCTCTGAAGGACAACAAAACTCTGGTTGAGCAGTGTGGTTTCCTTGGTGGAGAAGTTAATCGGTTAACTGACGTTAACAATGATCGTCTTGAGCAAATCAATGCTCTCACCAGGGAAAAGGACCTTCTTTCCGAGGAGAAAGAAGGGTTCACACGCTCTATCCAGGGTTTGGAGAGCTTGAAGAATGCCGCAATTGCTTGCATAGCGCTAACGACAACAGTGTATCTCTTGAGATGAATCTGCAGAGGGCAAATAAAGAATCAATCAAAGCCTGTTCTAATCTCCAAGCTGCCAAGGACCAGGTCGCTCAGTTAATGGGTGCTCAGACCGCATTAACCAAGGACTTGGCAAACTTGCGTGATCAGTCGGATCCAGCAGCCAGTTGGTCAGACGTCTACAATCGTTACAATTCCAAGGTACGTATCGATGAAGATAAAATGATTGGAACAGGTGCTCGGGGAAGGGCTCAGGCTCGCAACAGTGGATCCGGTGGAAAAGCAGAAACGGAGAGGTCAGGCACACGGTATGAGCCGTACCCCGACCAATCGCATAACAATTCCAAGGGACGCAGCCGCAACAGCAATAGAGGACTATCTCGAAGGGAGAATTCTGAATCGAATCCCCATGGAGTCCCAAGCCTGCCAAGCTTCAACGTTGAAATGACGGAGGTCATGGCAGTACTCAAAAACATGGGAGAAAAAGTCAAGTGGCCAAAAGACATGAAGACTGATCCCAGCAAGCGAAATCAAGACCTGTATTGCGAATTCCACCGCGACCATGGGCACACCACCGAAGAATGCAAAGCTTTAAGGTACGAAATTGCTCATTTGTTGAAACAGGGATTCTTGAAGGAATTCCTGACGGAGAAAGGAAAGCAAACTCACGCGAAGGCTCAGCAGAACAAACCTGGTCCACCGCGAGCATCCTCTCCGAAACGAACGATCAACGTTATTTCGGGTGGGATCGAGGTAGATTCGGTTACCTTCACAGCGAAGAAGTATGCAAAGGTATCCATTACAAACAACAAGCATCCTCGGTCAGAAGAAGTAATCACCTTCGAGGAATTCGATGCTGATGGATCGCAGTTTCCGCATGCTGATGCGTTAGTCATAACGTTACGCATGGCGGAGTTCGACGTGAAGAGAGTGCTCATCGATGCGGGCAGCTCTGCGAATATTATCCAGTCGCGAGTTGTCATTGAAATGCAGCTAGCAGATAAGATTGTGCCAGTATCTCGAGTTCTTTCCGGTTTCAACAATTCGAGCGAAAAGACTCTCGGGGAGATTACCTTGATGACTCTGGCTGAGGGGGTAGCAAAGGAGACAACTTTTCATGTTGTCGATGCGGATTTAGCCTACAATATCATTCTGGGTAGACCGTGGATCCACGACATGCAAGCCGTCCCTTTTACCTATCACCAGGTGTTGAAGTTCCCATCCGAGTGGGGAATACGTGAAGTCCGAGGAGAGCAACGCACTGCCCGAGATTGTTACTCGGTAGACCTCAAACTACCTGAGGAAAACAAATAGCAATTACAGCACCCGGGGCCGGATACTACACCTGAGGAGATTAAGTACGAAGTCCCGGAGTTCATCGCCAAGATGGATGAGAAAGAAAACCACATGCCAACAGTAGAAGCTCTGGAACCCGAAGAGCTGTTCACTGATAAACCAGAGCGAAAGGTGTATTTGGGAACTAAGCTGAGCGAGCGCCTGCGGGGAGATATCCTCCGATTCCTCAAGGAGCGGCATACAACATTCGCCTGGTCCCATACAGATATGACAGGTATTTCTCCTGACATCATTACTCACAGGTTGCACGTTGATCCATACCACCGCCCGGTGAAACAGAAGACGGGCCAGCAAGGAGCTTTCCGAAACCAGGTGATCAATGACGAGGTCGATCGGCTGTTAAAGATCGATTCAGTACGTGAAGTCAAATACCCAGACTGGTTAGCAAACGTGGTTGTCGTACCTAAAAAGAACGGCAAGTGGCGAGTCTGCATTGACTTCACAGATCTGAACAAAACCTGTCCGAAGGATTCATATCCTCTTCCCAGGATAAATCAGCTAATCGATGCAACAGCCGGACACGAAGTGTTAACCTTCCTCGACGCGTACTCCGGATACAACCAGATACTGATGGACCCTGAAGACCAGGAAAAAACGGCATTCATAACCTGTCGAGGTACGTATTGTTATAAAGTTATGCCATTTGGATTAAAAAATGCAGGTGCAACCTATCAGCGTCTAGTCAATCAAATGTTCCATGACCACATTGGAAAGACTATGGAAGTATACATTGACGACATGCTGATAAAATCCAAATGGGCAGAAGACAAACTGGCACATCTGAAAGAAGCTTTCCGAATTTTGGATCAATATAACATGAAGTTGAATCCAGAGAAATGCGCTTTCGGAGTTGGATCGGGAAAATTCCTGGGGTTCATTGTTTCTCAGCGAGGCATTGAAGTCAATCCCGCTCAAATTAAAGCTATTGAATCAATCCCAGATGTACTTCGCGATAAGAAAGAGGTCATGAGACTAACGGGGAGAGTAGCAGCTCTACGCAGATTCATTTCCCGGTCATCTGATCGTTGCAAAAGTTTCTTCGATGTCGTAAAGCAAAATAAGGAGTTCAAATGGACTCCCGAATGTCAGCAGGCATTGAGGGATCTAAAGAAATATCTATCCAATCCTCCACTACTTACCACACCTGTGGAAGGTGAGCAGCTGCTAATCTATCTGGCAGTCTCAGAGTCATCGGTAAGCGCTGTACTAGTTCGAGAAGAAAAAGGTAAACAACTTCCTATCTACTATGTTAGCAAAGCTCTAATTGATGCAGAAACCCGCTATCAACCTTTAGAAAAATTGGCATTAGCTCTAGTAACTGCTGCTCGAAAGTTACGCCCATACTTTCAAAGTCATTCGATAGTTGTGGTTACTACTTTTCCTTTACAAAATGTCCTGCACAAACCAGAATTTTCAGAAAGATTGGTGAAATGGGCTATAGAATTATCCGAATTTGATATTACTTATCAGCCCAGGGTAGCGATAAAGTCACAAGTCTTGGCAGACTTCGTGTAAGTGTGCGCGCGAATCTTTGGCTATTCCTCAATTAATTTTGAAATGGTAGATAAAACTTATTTAGCGCATCCAAAAATGGCTATGCATCAAAATTACACTTGTAAATTGTAAAATTTTCATCCAGAGGGCACTTTTGCCACTACTATTTAATTTCATACCAGTTTCTTGGGTGTGCAAAAGAAGTCATTTTTTGTAAATTCAGTCCTTATAGGTTGAACTTCATATCTAAAGGATGAAGTTCACACATTATATGCCTAAAAGTTCAGCCATTGTGGGCTGAAATTGAACTTCATACCTTTATATCTTTAAGTATGAAGTTCAGCCCACGAGAATTGAAGTTACAAAAAGTGGCTAAAAATTAAATATTTTGAAAAAGTTGCTATAACCGTAAAGACGAGCCAAAAATGGCTATTGGGCCACTTTCCTAATTTACTAGTGTTCTTGGGCTGAATTGCAAAAATATGCTACCGGAAGCAATAGTTTGCCAAATTGCCCTCACTAACAGATGTTTAGCAAAAATGCCCTCATTACTTTAATGAAACTTTTTTCGGACCAAAATACCCCTACAAACCAATCAAAAGACGCGCACAGTCCATCCCCTTCCTTTTCACTATTCACGCGATCACAACAACCCTAAAGACTCATTCCTTTCAGAGATTTTCCGTTCAAGCAAAGGTTCACTGTAAGATTTCTTCACATTGCTATTGAATTTTACTAACAGTTTGATTAATTTCTTTATAATTTCATTTATATTATGCTTAACTTTGGTTAAAATTCTATATAAACCAAACGAGATATGGTTTTTATTCATAATAATCAAAAAACACATAACATTAGATTGATTACAGTAATTGTAATATGCACTTTCATAATATATATATATATATATATATATATATATATATCAATTCTGGAAAAGTCTTGGCTTATTGACAATAGTTTAAGCTCTGATGCAATGAGAGGCTTGTACAAAGTTATTGCCTATTGCCAAGACTTTCAACCCTAATGCAATGAGGGGCTATAGCCAAGACTTGCAGCTCTGATGCAATGGGGTCCTTGTAGACACTTCTTCCCTATTACCAAGACTTACAGACCTGTTGCGATGGGAGTACTTGCAGACAAATTCTTTGCAACTCTTGGCGACTTGTAGCTCTGGTGCAATAAGCACAAAGAAGAGACTTCTTCGCTATTGCCAAGACTTTCAGACCTGTTGCTATGGGGGACTTGCAGACAAAGTCTCTGCAAGTCTTGGCTATTGCCAAGAGTTGCACCTCTGGTGGAATAAGCACCTAGGAGAAACTTCTTGGCTATTGCCAAGACTTTCAGACTGTTGCTAGGAGGGGCATGCACACAAAATCTCTGCAAGTCTTGGCTATTGCCAAGAGTTGCAACTCTGGTGCAATAGGCACCTAGGAGAGACTTCTTGCCTATTGCCAACACTTAAAGACTGTTACTATGGGAGGCTTGCAGACAAAGTCTCTCCAAATCTTGGCTATTGCCAAGAGTTGCAGCTCTGGTGCAATAGGCACAGAGAGACTTCTTTGCAAGACCTTAAGCCCAGAAAAGGGCAATATTTTTACCGATGATCCTGCTTCTATTAAAGCATATTATTTGTATTTATTATGTGTAGGATTAGTACTATGGAAACGCATTGCATTTGCATAGCTTATAATGGAGAATGAGATGCAAATAGCAGATACAGAAATCATGACATAAAGTTGATACTTGTCGAAGACGACATTTGAAAAAAAATTTGTAATGCTCTAAGCATCAACACTGATGAAAGTGAAGCAAAGATAAGCTTTGACATGAATCTTGAAACGTGCAGAGGCATGATGGTAACAAATGATCAAGAACTTATGACTTGCATGTATCTGCTGAAGAATGATGACAATTTAAAAAATCCCACTTCATAGTAGAAGTTATTAAAATGAATGACATGTCAAGTAACAACACCACCACCACCACCACAAGTACATGCGAATTCTTTGTGAATGAAGCTGACCATAGCATGGTGTTGCACCAAAAGGAAGTAGTTGTTGATTATAAATATTTTTAAAAATCAAACGTGATTGGAAAGTTATTATTATTAATAAACTGAACTTTTGGCTATAGCCAAGACTTTACACTCATACAGATAACCAATTCAATTTAACTTGACGCAAAGTCTTGGCAAAGGGTAAGACTTCCTACTGAAACTTATTTATCGACTTTAATATTAGAAATAATTAAGTTGCCTTGAAGTCTTGCCATTGATAATAGTATTGACAATAAATTTCCACCAAGTCTTGGCAAAAACATTACCAGGACAACTCTCCACAAATTATTTATCAATTTTAGATTAATTATATAATATCACACTTGGAATTAATTAAGTAGAATTTAAGTCTTGCCTATTGGCAAGACTTTCCATCTAATCCCTTCATCCCACAACAACTAAAAAGCCTTGAAGTCTTGCAATTGCTAACACTTCCATCTCATCCAATTCAAAACAACTCCAGTCTTTAAAATAACAAAAATATCAAACATCCAAGTGTACTTGTTTACATAAACATAAAAAACAGAGTAAATATGAAACACACGTAACTAAAACTACTCATCAGCTTTCTCTAAATCTTTTGCAGTAATAAAAGTCTTATTTGGACTACTACATGGATCATCTTGCGACAAAGGTAACAGACGAATATTTGGAAATTCATCGCCCACATCACATTTTTGCCTCTTCCTGGCACCTTCATCAGAAAATCTTGGTTGACTTATAAAATCTTGCTTGACTTATAAATGTACATGATCATGATCAGAAGATTCAATATCCATTACCTGCAAAATTTTAAAAAATAACAATGACAACACATAATAACAAAATAATGAAACAATAATGAAAAGACCATATACAAAAATACTCCATAAATTTACCAAAAACTCCACCTTTCAACAACGTCAATTGCCGCTCCGTCAAAAATTCACTAACCAAACTACTATACTTCATATCACCACCCCAAGAACCTTTGGCATCAAACCAGTGCTCAAACTTAAAATTTTGATCTCCTTCCTATAGGAACAAAAGATAAAATATGCATATTCAACAAATAAAATTACAAAAATAGTATGATAACAAAACAACAAGTAAAGACAATGAAACATTCATTACGAAGTGCCATCATGAACTCATGATTAATATGCAGAAAAATTCCTATGACATTACCATAATTCAAAGTCAACAGACCAAAAGCAAAGACAACTGAAAAATACAGCAACAACTACAGAATGCATGACTGATGAAAAGAGCAAACTACAGGAAAAAGTCTCTACAACTATTGACAATAGCCAACACTTTAAACTCTAGTGGGAGGGGCAACTTGTAGAACTAGTCTTTACAATTATTGGCAATTGCCAAAAATTTTACCTATACTGCAGTGACAAACTTACAGAGAAAGTCTCTGCAACTCTTGACAATAGCCAAGATTTTAAGTTCTGATGCAAGGGGGACCTTACACTGAAAATCTCTAAAAGTATTGGCAATCGGCAAGACTTTTACCTCTACTGCAGTGAACAACTTGCAGACAAAGTCTTTGCAACTCTTGGCAATAGCCAAGACTCTAAGTGCTGCTGGAAGCGACAACTTACACGAAACATCTCTGCAAATATTGGCAATAGCCAAGACTTTAAAAACTAATGCAATCACCAACTTGAAGAAGAATTCTATGCAACTCTTGGCCATGGCCAAGACTTTAAGCTCTAAACAATAAGCAATAACAAAATCTAATAGCTATACCAGTAAAAATCTTCAAATCACTGTAATCAACCAAAAACAAGCGAAGCTCAAACTTAATTCAACGATCATCCATCCAAATGCAAAACAAACTAACAGATAACTATAAAAAATAAGTATAAAAATAAATTACAAGAAAAAATAAATACAGATAAATCATTAGCGAAATAAAAATTACATTTTAAAGAAAAAAAATAAAACAGACATAAGATAAACATACGAAAAAAAGAGAAAAACAAACGCGTAAAACTCTAGCACACAAAGAAGAAACAAGGAAAGAAATTGGGAAAGAGAGAAAGGAATGCGTTCAATGTGAATTAGGTTTAGTCTGGGGCAAAAGAGTCCTTTCCCAGAGGGGTGGATGATGTGGAGGGCATTTAGTTAAAACATTTCTAAGTGAGGACAATTAGGTAAGACCACCTCTTATTGAGGGTACTAGGTGAAATTTTTTGGTGTTCTTTTACTACTATCTATCACTTAAATATTGACTTTTGTCAGGGTTCATTTTGTAACGTAGTGTTAATGCACCCATCACAAACGAAATTATCATTACACCAGAGCCGTGGAGATACAAATGCATAAGATTTCCATGACTTTTATGCTTTAGATTGCCTTTTTTTAGGGATATAATATTGTGAGCTTTTTAGGCCTTTAAAAGGACATATTCGAATCAAATGATATTTGTCGTCTTGAATTTTCAATTAATATCAATATTGATGTTGCACGATCCTAAGTTTATACCCCATCTATGTTATTTTAAAATGTCACTTTAGTTTTATTTCAAAATAAGTGTTACTTTAAAAAATCAGTGAAAGATTAATTAAATATTTCAATCTTACCTTGTTATTTCAATGTTACCTTGTTAATAAAGAGGTTAGCATGATTAGTAATACTCACTTTTTGACCAGTAACAATTAATAATTATTACTACTTATTAAATAAATAAGAATAATTTAGCAAACTATGACTTGTATTTACGTAGTTTCCTACAAATTTAGTTCGAATTGCTCCAATTCAACTCCAATCGGCTGCAAATTTGATATCTAACATTCTAATATCAATCCCAACAAATTCCAGCAGTTCAAGTTAGCCCAAACATTCAAAACCAATTATCCCTCTGTCCCAAAAGGATGACCACTCTTCCTTTTTAGTTTTGTCCAAAAAAGAATTAGCATTTTCTAAATTTAATAATAATTTCACTTTATGAGATAATTTACAACCACACAAATTTCTACGATTTGTTTTCAACCACAAGTTTTCAAAGTGATCTCTCTCTTTTAAACCTCGTGCCCAATTAAATTATGTCATTCTTTTTTAGACAAATGGAATAATAAACACATTTTGTCTTCTTAAATAATTAAGCTCAATAAAATCTAACACCAGTGCTTTTTTATGTTTTCCCACCAAATCAAATCCAAAACAAAAAGAAATAAGCAATGACTTATACTCCCTCCGTCCCATTTTAATTGTCGCTTTCAGCTTTTTCACGTCCATTAAGAAAATCATTAAATAGGGTATGTATTTTATTATATTAATCTTATTTAATGTTTGATTATTAGCTTTTTTAGAGAATTTTTTAATTATTAAGCGTATAGTTGGAAAGAACTAGTAAATTTATTCTTGAAATACTAAAGAGACAACTAATTTGGGACAAATCATTTTCCATAAAATGACAACTAATTTGGAACAGAGGGAATATTTGTTGAAAGAATAGTAGGAAGCATAAGGAAGAGGAAGCATGATAAGTGATTAAGGAGGGGAGGAATTCATGGCTGAAGTAGTCTCTGGAGCCTACCAACATCATTTATGGGCCAAACATTAAGAAAATTTATTTTGAGATTTTTACACAAAAGTATAATTTTTAGAACTTAATTACCAAACATAGCAACATTTTAGCAAAATTACCGTATATAGAGGAAAACACAAGTTAATTACAAACATGGCAAAAATATAGCAATATTTTCTCATAACATACCAAACCCTCACATTCTTCCTCCTATTTCCTCCACTGTCACTTTTGCTCCTCCCATTTCCCCCATATTTCACTTTTATTCCCACTATTTCCCCAATTTCACTTATACTCCTCCCATTTCCCCCAATTTCACTTTTCCTCATCCCATCCTCAATGTATCTCGTTGAATCTCACCATATCTCAATGTTTCAAGCTGTTTCTAGACTGTTTTAGCATTTGTTTCATCTCGTTTGTGCGTTGTTTCTTATTGTTTCTAAACTATTTCACCTTTTTTTGTATTGTTTCACATTATATTTTACATTTTATTTCAAACTTTTTCCCTAGCTGTTTTAGACTGTTTCAGCGCTATATTTGTAGTATTTTTGCTCCGTATCCAACCGTATCTAACTGTTTCTATACCGTATCAACTGTTTCTGCAACACTGTATCTAAATGCTTCTGCACCGTTTCGGTTCATTTCAACAATGTATCTAACTGTTTCTGCACCGTATCAACTATTTCTACAGCACTGTATCTAACTTTTTCTGCACCGTTTCGATTCATTTCAGCACTGTATCTAACTGTTTCTGCACCATATCAACTGTTTCTGCAACATTGTATCTTACTTTTTCTGCACCGTTTCGGTTCATCTCAGCACTGTATCTAATTGTTTGTGCACCGTATCAACTGTTTCTAACTGTTTCTGCATCATTTCGGTTGTATTCAGCATTGTATCTAATTGTTTCAAGTTGCATTCAACACTGTTTTAAATTGTTTCAGCACCATTTCAGACCGTATCATACTGTTTCAACGCCGTTTTAGACTGTATCAGACTGTTTCAACAGTTGTTTCAGATTGTTTCAACGCCGTTTCAGACTGTATCATATTGTTTCAACATCGTTTCAGACTGTATCAAACTGTTGCAACAGCTGTTTCAATGTTTTAATGATGTTTCAAACCGTATCATATTGTTTCAACGCCATCTCAAACTGTATCAGACCGTTTCAGTAATAAATATAAAGTGACTAGGTTTTATTTACTTTTGAAACAGTCGTTAAGCTCCAATGAGCAGTGTAATCAGTCGTGAGCAATAGAAAACAAGAGTTCAAATTTATTAAACCACTATAACAAATCTGTAGAAACAGAAACAGAAATGAAACAAATATGAAGAAACATGAATAGAAACGGAACAAAAACGAAATTTGAACAATTATGAAGAAACTGAAACGGAACAAAAATAAAACAAATCTAAATAAACAGAAACAGCTGAGATCATCTTTCGATGTCGCTAATTTGGTAAACCAACAGTCTGCTGCACCAGCTACACATCCATGGCAACGTTCATACTACACCACCACTGATTCATAACTCCATAGCTACCATACCACCGCTGACCGAAGGTTGAGTATTTTAGCGAAATACCTTGAACTGTTGTCCTCATCCGCCATCGAAGGTGGCATCTCTGCAGCACCGACGTTGGGATACGTAGAGGATGTTGAAACGGAGAGAAGATATTCTGACGTCGGAGTGAAACAGGTGATCGGATAAAGGCAATGCTAGCGGCGACGCCGGTATATATCTGATCAGGAAATGGCGGCGATGATTTTATTCAGTTTCTGGTGGCGTCACTGTCTGTTCGCTGGATCTGGGGGCTATTGCGCTGGGTTTGTGGGGGTGGGGGTTGGGTTGATGGGCCACGCCAGTGGGTTTTGGGGTATGGGTGGTAGGGAGTTGGAAGGATTTTGGGAGTAGGGGTTGAAATTAGGGTTTATTTGGAAAAGTGTTATTTATCTTGTTATTGTGAAATGTGCTAAAAAAATATTGCTATGCCTTGTAATTTGAAAAATATTGCTATTTTTTGTAATTAAGGTTGAAAATTTGTATATTTATGTAAAAACTATTTATTTTTAAGGAAAAAATTCATAAATAAGAGCTTTCAGCATCACATAATTAAAGAATCGAAAGTTTAAGAAATTTAAAATAGATGCTTCATCAACTTTATACTCAATGATCCGACCTGACCTCTAACAAAGATTAACTTCAAATTAAATGTCTAAAGTTGACTAAATGTCTGAAGTTGAGGTACAACTTTAGACTTTTGATGTGAGATTGGTTCAACTTCAAACTTTACTCAATTTTAGATCCATACTTTAAATTTAAAATTTTCATGTCAAGAGTGGTTACGCTTTAAATGATTGCAAAGTTAGTTTTAACTTAACAGCACCGAACAAATATGCTAAGCAATAAAATGTTTACTTTTTTTTTTTTTTATAGTCGTAAGCTGGTTCAGACACCATAATTATAAAAAATACTATCCAATTAAAGATTTTGTGTAACAGATTTTCACCACAACTTGTCTGCAACCATGATGAGTCCACTATACAACAATTATTGTTGCCAATCACTTCCAACCACCACCAATCAATACCACTAATAACATCTACCGTCACAATGACCATCAGCCACCACGCCGTCATGGCCACTTTCATTATCAACCACAATTATTAATCACCATTATCATCACTACCAAATACCTTCACCATTACCATCACAATCACCACTATCCATATTGCGCTATTACTACCACCACCACTAACTACCATTGTTGCATCTCCTACCATAAAAACTATGACAATATGTCACCATCATTGCCAGATACCATCGCAAACTACCACTTTAAACCTTTGGGGTTATAATATTTGAATTATTTTATATTTATTAATTTTACTAAAAATAAATCATAACTTTCCAAATGTTAAAAATTAAAAAATAATTAATAAATAAATATTCCAATTTGAAGATATAACATTTATTTAATCTTAATAAAAGCAAAATGGCCTCAAAGACCTTAATTTTGACAAAAGTATGGTTTTTTCCTTTTACTTTTGATAAGGTAGGTAAGTTGGTTCAGGAAGTGATTTTTCATATTTGAGACTTGGGTTCAAACCTCTTGCCAACAGTCTTTCCAATTTAAGCCTGTCGCGCAGAGCTCACCTAGTGTGCTAAACAAAATCAAAAGGGTAATTGGCCTCAAACTCTTCCTACATAGTGCAGGCTGATTGACAAAAATATGACATGGGAAGCAATGGTTTGCATTTTTGCCCGCGCTAACAGATGGTTTGTAAAAATACCCCCACTAAGATTTAATGAAAAAAATTTGGGGCCAAGACTTGCCTTTATATTTTTCCGTTTTTCAACACTTATTCCTTCAAGTATTGGTAATAGGCAATACTTACCGCACTTGGACGTAAGTCTTGGAAAAATGGCAAGACTTGCCATTGACCCCTGCTCGATTTGCCAAGTGTTGGCAAAAGGCAACACTTGCCACACTTCATCGTAAGTTTTGGCATTGCCCCTTCCAGTTTTCCCTGCATTCTCGCCATATAACTTGAAGTACTGGCAAAACAACACTTGCCCTTGAAGTATAGCCAATTGCCAAGACTTACAAAATTTTTGCTTTGAAGTCTTGACTCCGGACTAAATAAGGGAATTTTGCTAAAATAATTTTAAGCACAGACAATTTTGTAAAACTAATCCTTATGAAGGGCATGCGGTGAAATTTTTTGCGGAAAAGGCTCAAAATTGCCCTCGACTACCAAAAATGGAGCACTTTTGCCCTCCGTTAACCTATTGGCCCAAAAATGCCACTAACGTTATCTTTTGGCTTAATTATGCCCTCCCACAGACGGAGCTGACATGTAAGCAGCTGACATGGACTTCATTAATTAGTTGGCAACTCCTTATTCGTCCACATGGATAACGACCCACTCAGCAAAACCCAAAAACAAACCCGACCCAAACTCACACATAACACCCTCATTAACCCATCAGAAACCGTAATTCTTTTTTACCCACCCTTTCATTTACCCCCTTTTACCTCAACTCTTCATTTCTCTCTCAACAAGAGGCGATTTAGGGTTAATTTGTAAACGAGAATTTTGCATCTCTGAATGATCAAGTGTTAAAGGTAAGTTACTACTTCTTTTTCATTTATTATTACACTTTAAGCATAAATATTGTAGGGTTTAGATGTTGTTCGATTTTTTTGAAATCTGTTAAGACCATGTTCTGTTTTGAACCTTTACAATTTAAACATAAATATTCACTATGCTTATACTTTAATGTATGTAGTGGTCAGGCTGCTCAACAACAATTGGTACACTGTCTTATTTAATGGATAGCCTCATGGTTTCTTCACTTCTTCCAGGGGTCTGAAGCAAGGAGATCCTCTCTCCCCTACTTTGTTCATCTTGTCTGCTAAGGTTCTATCAAGAGCTTTGAATGCCCTCCATGAGAATGCAATGTTTAAGGGCTTTGCTATGCCAAAATGGAGTCCATACATTAATCACATGGCCTATGCTGATGATACTATCCTCTTTTGTTCCACTGATACCACTTCATTAAGGCTAATGATGGGTGTGCTTGATGCTTATGAAGGTGCAAGTGGTCAGAAGATTAACAAAGAGAAGAGCTCCACTTATATGTACCACAAGGTCAGTCAGCATTTGGTGGATAGAGTGGCACATATCACACAGATTGAGAGAGGGGCATTCCCCTTCACTTACCTAGGATGTCCTATTACATACAAAAGGAGGAATAAGGCACAGTTTGATGATATTATTGCTAAGGTTCAGAAGCAGCTTCAGGCCTGGAAAGCTAAGATGTTATCTTTTGGTGGGAGAGCCATTCTGATCCAGCATGTCTTGCTTAGCATGCCTATTCACTTGCTCTCAGCTATGAATCCCCCAGACAATGTCATCAATCAGTTGCACAAGATGTTTGCTAATTTCTACTGGAACAACTCTGAAGATCATTCTAGGAGACATTGGGCTTCCTGGGACACACTTTGCAAGCCATATGCTGAAGGAGGTGTGGGACTCAAATCACTGCATGATGTCTCAAAGGCTCTTTTTGCAAAGCTCTGGTGGAATTTCAGAACTAAGACTTCATTGTGGGGTACATTTATGGCCAAAAAGTATTGCAAGAAGATACACTACTCAGTAGTGCCCTACACTGATGGCTCTCCTGTTTGGCAAAAGATGTTGCAAGTGAGAGCCATGGTGGACCATGAAATAGTATGGCAGGTCAAGCAAGGGTCTTCTCATTTCTGGTATGATAATTGGACTCAGCTTGGTGCACTTTACTTTGTTGTTCCTAGGGACTTTTATGTCAGGGAGGAGCTCAATGTGGTGATGGACTTTTATGACCCTGCTGGGTGGGATCAGCAACTACTTGGTGAAGCTTTACCTGAGGACCTTGCTCAGCATGTCATTGATGTAATCAAGCCTGGCCAGATCACTATGCAAAGAGATACTCCATGGTGGGAGCTCACATCAAATGGTAAGTTTTCAGTCAAGAGTTCATATCAATATATTAGAGCTAAAGGTGTTATACAGGAGGTATATAAGCTGATTTGGTTGAAAGGAGTGCCCTTCAAAATATCTTTTGTCCTGTGGAGAGCTTGGAAATTCAAGCTACCTCTAGATACTGAGCTGAAAAGGATGGGATACAACTTGCCTTCAAGATGTTGGTGCTGTGAACAACCAAAGGAGGAAACAAGAGAGCATCTATTTGTCACAAGTTCAATTGCCAAGAATGTGTGGAGTTATTTTGCCAATGCACTAGGCTTTGTCATACAGGATTGGAGGTTCAAACAAGTCATTACCAAATGGTGGAAGCTTAAGAAGAGACCTTGGCTTAAGCTCCTTTGCCAAGCAGTGCCTGCCTTTGTGGTGTGGGAGTTTTGGAAGAGGAGAAACACAATAACTCATGGAGGGAAGGTGTCCTTCAGAAGACCCACTCATGAAATATCCAAGAACTTGCATATGCTACTTAGGGTGAGGTACCCAGGCATCCAACAAGCTCCAGTCGACTGGCCTGCTCTTGTGCATTTCCTTGAATCTTATAGGCAGCAGCTCAGGTTTACCAAAGTGGTTTGGAGGCTTCCAGTGATTGGCACATTTAAGTGTAATACTGATGGTGCAAGTAGGGGCAATCCTGGACTAAGTTCACTTGGTTTTTGTGTGAGGAATGATCAGGGAGACTTGATGTATGCTAGAGCCAAGTTAATAGGGGAGGGTACCAATGTTAGGGCTGAGGCACTTACCATCTTGGAGGCCATGAAGTACTGCCTGGATCATGTAGCTGGGCATGTACTCATTGAAACAGACTCTCTTCTCCTAAAAAACGTCATTGAAGGCTGCTGGGAGGTAGCATGGTGCATAGCAGGTATTATTGATGAGATCAATGCTTTGAGAGGTGGAGGATCTTTCAGCTTTGTCCATGTCCTCAGGGAGGGCAACAAACTAGCTGATCATTTAGCTAATGTGGCTTTTGAAGTTGGGGAAAAGGAGTTCTTTAGCTTCAATGAGCTGGGAGTTCAAGGGAGAAGGATTGTGAATTGGGATAAGGTCCAGTTGCCAACTTATAGAGCTAGATTGGTTAAGCATGGAACTGGACACACTTGAGGTGAAGGCACCTATTTTTTCTAACTTTGTTTGCTCATTTTGCAGGTCTTACTTTATGCTCTTGATGCTTCTTCTTTTGAAGTATCAAAAGCATTTTGCTAGGAAGACACTCATGATTCTGTGGAGTGTATTTAGGGACACATACATTACTTCTTACAGGATATACATTCTTATTGTGGGAGTCATCACTCTTGAATCCCCTTTCTTCTTAGATGAGCCTCATTGTCTCATGCATTTGGTCTCATTGGTTGATCTTGATATGATGATGCTGCTTGGGATTAATGGCTTTACAATGTATGTACACTTTTGCCATGCCTGGACAGATTTGCTAGTGGAGCTCCGGTGCTCTACGACTATTTCAAGGGTGGAGCACCGGTGCTCCACCATTGTTTTTCATAAAAGTTTGCTTGACTGGTGGCACACCGGTGCTCCACCATTGTGCTTTGCAAACTTTCACCCTGGAGACACACGAGTCCTTAAAGGAGATGGCACCTCTGATGCTTGGAGTACTAATCACACACATCCTTTGCAAGTTCATTTATGGGCTGGGTGTGCAGTTTGGCTCTTTCTTGGCTACATTGACTTAGTTTTCTACATATTGGTTTTAGCTACTAGTGCCTTATTTGTTAAGTGCTTAGGTCTTGGAAAATATATCCTCATATTGGCGGTATTAGTATGTTATCATACTCATTCCAATTGGGGATATACGATTCAATGCCAAGTACATAGTCGAGCACTAGTTACTTTTATTAGTTTGCACTTTACTTTTGTTTTGCTTTTTATTGTTTGTAAAGACTTATTTATTTCTTGCATTATTATTAATAAAATGTGTCACTAAGCTTCTAGCTTAGTGATATTCGCTTAAAAAAAATGTATGTAGTGGTCTATTTCCTCTTTTATCGATTTGTCTTTGTCGGGTATTTAGGTTTTTTAATGGCGGGTGGGGTCCAATAATGTGTCTTTTATGGTTTTAATATCTTCTGATGTGGTCCATTCTATTTGTTTATTGTGATGCATGTTACCATATTCAAGATGGTTGAAATAGTCGACTTAGTATTCAATTATGGGGGTACTTGGATACTACATCCAAAGCTTGCTTATCTTAAAAAATTGACTCACGTGTGGAGAGGTTATGATGTGGATCTGCTATCTTACATAGATATATGTGCTAAATTTAGAGACAAAATAGGGTTTAGTGAGGTGAGACATATTCTTATAACTGATCCCTCTGGTTCTTACTATTTGGTAGAGGGGGATGAAGGTATAAGAAAACTTCAAACCCTCTTCTCTAAGAGTTTCAAAGCTGTCAATCTGTTTGCACTAGATAATCTAGATGTTGCTATTGACCAGATTCCTAACATTAATAGTTTCAAGGAAAGTAATATCCCTCTAGTAGATTATGGAACAGACCGTGGTAGTAGTGAAGAAGAGGAATGTGAAGAAGAAATTGGTAGTGATTATGATAATGAAGAACTAGAAGTATTTAGTTACAAAAGGTTGTTGGACATAGATGAAAAGCTTGAAAAATACAAAGTCTTGGAGTATGGTATGACCTTTAAGGATCTTGATGAAGCTAAACAAGTGATAGCCTTCAATGCAGTTGCAAATAAAAGGAACCTTCATGTAAAGAAGAGTGATAAAGGTAGAGTTAGTTATGGTTGTGAAACTGGTTGTCCATTCTACTGTTTTATTTCTAGAGATGGAAAAGATCAAGGTTTCAAAATGAAGAAGTTAAATCAAGACCATAGTTGTGATGAATCTTTTGAGAATGGAAGGGCAAGTTCAAAAGTCTTAGCTCATTACTTTAAGGCAAAAATTCAGGGTAACCCTAAATACAAAGTAAAAGACATGACTGTTGACCTGAAGGGACAATTTAATCTAACTGTGAACAAAACAAAGTTGAAGAGAGCAAAAAAGCTTGCATTGGACAGGTTGGATGGTAGTTATAGTAATGAATTCAATAAGTTGGAGGCTTATGCTCAAGAATTGAGGCTCAGCAACCCTGGTACTGAAGTAGTCATAAATCTGTCCAAGGATGCTATGGAAGAAGGTAAAAGAAAATTCTTAAGAATGTATGTGTGCTTCCAAGCTTTGAAGGATGGGTGGAAAGGGGGTTTAAGGCCTTTGATAGGGCTTGATGGTACCTTTTTGAAGGGTAAAAGCCTTGGAATTCTTCTGGTGGCAGTTGGTCAAGATGCAAGTAACCATTTCTATCCACTTGCTTGGGCAGTGGTAGATAGGAAAACAAAAAGAACTTGGACCTGGTTTGTTGAGCTTCTTAAGCACTCTTTGGACTTGAAGGATGGTGAAGGAATCACTTTTATGTCTGATATGCAAAAGGAAACAATCTCATGTCTCTTTGTCTTTCTTAATTTTCATTTTGATTTTTTCTTTAAGAATTCTTGCTGCTTATAACCTGATTTTGTCTTATATTTGCAGGGTTTATGTGAAGCTATTAAAGATGTTTGTCCAGAAGCATACCACAGATGGTGTGTGAAACACATTGAAAAAAATTGGACCAAGAAGTACAAAAGTGGGCAGATGAAGCAATACCTTTGGTGGAGTGCATGGAGCACCTATGATGAGGAGTTCACTGACAACATTAAGAAGATGGGGGAGCTGAATGTGGCTGGACTTAAAGCTCTAATGAACTATCCTCCACAATATTGGTCAAGAGCATATTTTGATACATACTCCAAGAATTGCATGGTGGACAACAATTTTACAGAAAGTTTCAACTCTTGGATTGTAGATGCAAGACAAAAGCCAATTATTAAGATGCTTGAAGATATCAGATTGAAGGTTAGAAAAATTCTACTAAGTTCAGCTTATATTCTTTCATTGTAGTAAATATATTAAGTTTACCTTATTTTGTAGGTTATGAACATGGTGAGGGACCATGAACAAGAAGCAAGAACTTGGAAATACAACTACTCGGATCATGCAATGGAGTTGTATAATGACTATAGGAAGATGGCAGCAGTCCGTAGGTTGGATTTTAATGGAGACAGTGGGTTTGAGGTCACTCATGGGTCAGATAAACACATAGTAGATCTTGTGGAGAGGAAATGCACCTGCAGGCAGTGGGATGTGTCTGGCATCCCATGTGCTCATGCCATAAAGGCATTTAAGTATAGGAAAATTGACCCTGCTGGTGAGATTGATTGGTTTTACTCAAAAGAGGCTTTTTTAAGTATTTATAGCCATAAGCTGAAACCTGTGAGGGGAGAAAGGTTCTGGAAGGTGGAACCACACCATGCTATGGACCCCCCAACTCTAGGTAGGATGGTTGGTAGACCTAGGGTGAAGAGGACAAGAGAGAAAGATGAGGCTAGGAAAAGGCAGGGGATGTGGTCTGCTGGCAGAAAAGGACTGCAAATGACATGTGGATATTGTAGTGAAATGGGCCACAACATAAGGAGATGTCCTTTGGTAGACTTTATAACTTTTGTTCTAACTTTATAGTGTGTTTACTAATTTATAACTAACTTTATCTATTTCTATACATAGGTGCATGGTAAACACAAGAAGTACTTCCAAGATGAAGGAACTTCTCAAGCTGGACCACAAAACATTCCAGAATCTGAGTTCTTCTTCATCCCTACACCTGGAGTTGCTAGCTCATCTACAAGTCAGTCACAACAACAACCAACTAGTCAGACTGCAACTCAATTGACTCAAACATCTAGTCAGCCCCCTGTTGAAGAATCTGACTCTGATTATGAATCTGACCCAGCCTTAAATCCAAAAACCATATCTGAGAGTAAGACTAGATTGGCTGCTAAGATGAGGGTGCAAAATACTGGAACAAGGAAAATTGGTTTCAGGGATGCTTCTGTTGGTCCACAAAATCTGCCATACTTTCCCACCAAACTGATTTGGTCTGGAGGGAAAGCAATGACTGCACGACAGTTACAAGCTGAAAGAGAACAAAAGATTGGAAAACTCAAGGCAAGAAGAGGCAAGGGATCTGTTAGAAAAGCTGGGAACTAGGCTTCTATTTATGTTGTCTTTATATATTGACTATTTTGGTTTAACTGGTATAGACAAGTAAATGTTGTGAACAATTAAGTAAGTTTTTGGTTCAAACATTTACTTGTCTCATATATCTAGTATTGGTAAATCTTACTTGAACAATTTGAAATTGTCAAAGTAAGTTTTTTGGACAGTTTAGTGCTATTGTAAAGTTCATGACTTTGAACAATTTAAACATTTAAAATTGTCAATGTTAGTTTCATTGTTGTGTTGTTTAAGTTTATTGTCTTTTATGCTTTGGTGAACCAATGTGTGTAAACACAAAGCAAGTGCACAAAGGGCACATTACATGGCAGGTTCTTGTCCATAAAAGTGGCTCATGTATATAGCATCACAAAAAGACTTACAACATTAAAATCAAACCCAAATAAAGCATTGTTGATTAGTGCACAAACGACACATTATATTAGGCTAATTAACAGCACATTACATTACAAGCATTGTTGATTAGTGCCATATTAGAGTGCACAAACGGCAGATTACATAACAAAATTAGTGCACAAACGGCACATTAAGAAACCATTGGCAACATAACTAAGGTTGCTACAACCATCATACAACATCAAATAAGGTATTACATATTTATCATTCTAGCTATTACAAAGCCAAAGAACATAGCCCAAGAGATGACAAGTATAATCTTCATTCTTTGAACTTTAGCTTCCAATTTAGGCACTTTCAATGAGGCAACATAGTTTATTCCCTCGATTTCATTTATCATCTTCCCAATTTTATTGTTTTCTTTGCGAAGGTCATCCACTGTTTTCTTTAACTCGTGAATAACAACATGAGCGCGAACTGGAAATTCTTGATCACGCCATTCCCAGTAACCACAAGAAGCAACCTATTCAAAAAAATTACACTTTAAACCACTAAAACAAAATTTCAAAAATCTGCATAAATAACTTCAATTAAATTCATGGATTTTTTTAAAGTGATCAAAATACTTACAACAGGTTGAGAGCACTTGAGGAACCTATGACCAGCATTATCATTAGTCCAAGCCGTAAATTCTCTTGCATGCAATCCACAAAAATATTTGCGCCACGACACTTGGCTTCGAGACGAGATTGAGTTTTCATACATTAGTGGTTGGAAGGATTGAACTTTGAAACTTAGAGAGAGATGTGTTATTTAAAGGAATGAAATTGGAGAATGTAGTAGTAATGAAGAAGATGTGTATTTAAGGGGAAAAATTGAAGAAGAATTATGGTTTCTGATGGGTTAATGGGGGGTGTTATGTGTGGGTTCGGGTCGGGTTTGTTTTTGGGTTTTGCTGAGTGGGTCGTTATCCATGTGGACGAATGAGGAGTTGCCAACTAATTAATGAAGTCCATGTCAGCTCCGTCTGTGGGAGGGCATAATTAAGCCAAAAGATAACCTTAGTGGCATTTTTGGGCCAATAGATTAACGGAGGGCAAAAGTGCTCCATATTTGATAGGTCGAGGGCAATTTTGAGCCTTTTCCGAATTTTTTGCATAGTGCGTATCGTTCACTATATAAACAATCAAATTTTCCCCCACACACCTTATCTTCTATCTACTCTCAGCTCACTCTTCGCTACAAACACTCTCCAATGGCAGACCCAAATGAAGAACAAGAATACCCAAATGATGATGAAGAAGATGAACAAGAAGTTGAAGAACAAGTACAAGACCCATCTTCTTCATCCGACTCCGACTCGGAATCCGAACCAGAGCTCCTACCCTACACCCGAGCCGGGGCCGAAGCCGACACCGACGACGACGACAACACACCAGAAGCAAACGTAAAGCGTTTCATGAGAATCTTGAATTCAAAAAGGCGTAAAAAAGAATTAGAAGAAGAAGAAGAAGGGTACACTTATCATGAAGACTTGTTTGACTTTCCATATGACCGTGAAAACTGGAGAGAAGAGGATTTAAAGGAGTTATGGGCTGATGCTCCAATTGAAATGACTAAACCCGGTTGGGACCCCAATTGGGTTGATGATGAAGAAGATGATATTGTTGCTGAAGAAACTAAAGCGGGTCGAGATGTACCTATTGCACCCTTTTATGTACCCTATAGGAAACCCTACCCCGTTGTACCCGATAATCACTATGATATAGGGAATCCCAAGTCTGTCATTGAAGAACTTGATAGGATTGAAGAGTTCTTGAAATGGGTTAGCTACATTTTCGCTGATGGTAGCTCGTGAGTCTCTCGCTCTTTTTTAAGCCTTTATATGCACAGTCAGTTTAGATAAATTTTTATACTATGTGGTCACTTGAAGCATATTTACTAGTAAGTCTCTATGAAATGTGAGATTTTAGCCCCCTGCATTTTGGTATAGTGGTAGGAGCTCAGCGTGTGATACTCGAGCTCACAGCTTGTGGTAGGAGCTCCGCTAGTTATATTCATCGCTAGTTTAGTAATTTTTATACTATGAGGTTACCTGAAGCATAGTTACATTTTGGGCGTCCGCGCTTTGGTCTAGTGGTAGGAGCTCAGCTGCTGATACCTTGACCTAAGCTAGTTATATACATGGTCCGTTTAAATACAATTTTACACTATATGGTCACATGAAGCATGTTTACTAGTATGCCTCTCTAAAAAGTGAAATTTGGCTCTCTGCGTGTTTTGGTCTAGTGGTAGGAGCTCAGCTTGTTATACCTGTCATACATATAAAAGCCTAGTATTTAAATGGACAACTGTTGAGTACGGGCGGATTAACCACTGAATTTGAACCGTGTACTACGGATCCTATTAAATTTCTCGATTACAAAATAATGTGAGTTCACCAAGAATACGACAGGTTACCTGCCACAAGGCCCATAACAGGTAAAGCTGACCTAGGTAACTTGATAGTGTAAGAAATTATTTACATTACCGTTGCATCTGAATTAAACGCTATTTTCCCTCCAAGAAAGGTGAAGTTTGAAAATGGATATAATTGGGTACATGGAGTTAGCTGCTAGTGTTGTTTTTCATGTTCATAGGCATTGGAGCAGAATAGTGGATTGTGTTGTGTTATTTGTGCTAATGTGGTGGAGTTCCTTTCTAAGCTAAAATTGGTTGTGTGCAGTGGGTTTCAAGTGTCAAACTTTATTTGCATTGACTAACATTGATCCAATATTGTTTAGTTTCAATTATTTCATACTTAATTATTGTGTCTAGTTAATCCATCTTCCAATTTCACTCCAGAATTTTGGTCAAAGTAAGTCTTGAATAGATAAATTGGATATTCACTCTGAGATGGAAAAGATTTTCCTTATATTATTAATTTTCAATAATGGACATAAGTAACTGAGCTGCATGCTTACTGCCCTGTTACACGGTTGGATACTCAGTGGATTCTACACTTACCCAAATCTTGTACTTTTTGATCCTTCCTAAAATAATGTACTTTTTCCTAGAATGTCCAGGTAGATCTTATGAGTCATATCAAAACCTTGATCCATATTCTTTCTAAAGTGAGGTTTTCGTGATTTTTTAACCTTCCGACTTAGCACTAATTGGTAGCATAAGTGATGTTCGTTTACTTTAATCTTTCCAGGTACTTTTTTTTTCTTATCCAAAAAAAGAAAAGAAAGAAGAAAGTATATATCTTGTTGCGTATTTTTTAGGCCTCTAATTTGCATGGTTTTGCCTGTGCCACGTGTTTTCATTCCTATTACAGTCTTATGTGGCTGAGATTTTTTATTTTTGTTTGGAAATGTTTGCCAGTTTGTGTTGGCATTTCATATAAACTAGGATCTATTTGATGGTCATAATTGCAGTTTCACTTTTTGAGTTAGGGATATAAAATGTTCTTGATAGGTTCCCACTTCCCCAACTTGGTATCCCTCATCATATTTATGTTAGACTTGTGTCTACTGTCTAGCTGCTCCAAACTCCGCTGTAGTAATGTATATTAACATTAAGAAATGGTGATGTGGCAATTACTTGCTGCCATTTGGTCATGGGTTAGCTTTCCTACCTTTTTTTATTCTTGTTCTGAGATGATGTTCTTTTACATTTGCAGGTATGAAGGCACTGTTTGGGATGACTTGGCACATGGAAAAGGTGTTTATGTTGCTGAGCAAGGTCTGGTCAGGTTTGTCAGTATTACTTTTACTGGTTGTTGCTCTACTATTTGCTAGGTATGAGTAATTTATTGTTTATTGGGATTTCTATAACCATCATCATCACTGCACGATTCATTAATTCTGTTTGCTTCTCAAAGGTATGAAGGTGAATGGCTTCAAAACAACATGGAAGGTCATGGAGTTGTTGAAGTTGAGATACCCCACATAGAACCCATCCCAGGGTCCAAGTGAGTTACATTCCAAAATGTTGGCCATTACAAATATTATTAGCTTTGGTGCTCTAGGAGTTTCCACAGCTTGTTTGGGATTGAGGCTTAATTATTGTTGTTGTTGGTGGTGCTCTAGGAGTTTATGAAAGAAGTGTAATTGTTTCGCAGACTTGAAGCCAAGATGAGAGCGGAAGGCAAGATAATCAAGAGAGACTTCATGTCCCCAGAAGACAGAGAATGGCTGGAGAAGGATATTGAAGATACCTTGGAGCTGACAAGTGGAAATTATGAAATCCCTTTCTATGAGAATGATGAATGGGTCAGGCAATTTGGAAAGAAACCGTAAGTTTTACGTGCAAACTGGAATTGATGGGAGTGGAGAATCTCATCTGAGTGCATTTATCTTATAGTTGAAAATAGTAAATCTTGTCTGTATGCATTATCTTTTCTGCAGGGCTGCTGGCTTTGTTAGTTTGCTATATATAATGTTTCTCGGGCATGACTTGACTTGGGATATTTCTCGGTCATTGAACTTGTTTTCCCCCCTTAATTCCAGTGACATTATTTTTTTATCATGTTTTTGGTTGCACTATGTTACATGTAGAATTCTTTGAATGTAGGAGTTCTTTATCCCTTGTTCACTTGCTGATCTACTGTGATCTCTATGTATAAAGTGGGAATAGCGGGGAGTTGCAACCCAGAGATACAAACTTACATGTTCTACCCCATATTCTTATATGTTAGGGAGAAGGGGCGATATCGCTATGCTGGCCAATGGAAGCATGGGAGGATGCATGGTTGTGGTCTCTATGAAGTTAATGAACGCACAGTATATGTAAGTGCCTGTCCAACCATTCTCTTATTCTGCATCAGAAACTATTTATCCAATAAGAAAGATTAACAAGCTGCATAAAAATCTCGTTCTTGCTAGATAATCTTCAACCATACACTCAAGTCATGGCCAACGTTCTACATGGAATGTACTTAACACTGAAACTGGTTTATGAATAAGATATGAGTTAATGAATTTATCTCTAATTCTTACTGCAAAATTTCACTCCTTTGCCAACTGGCGGAAGTTAGGTGTGTCTCAGAATGGTGGATAAAAATCAAAGAAAGAACTATCAAGAGAAAGGGTGATAAAAAGGGGAAAACGAACTCACAAGAAGACAATTTTACGGTGTACATGAGTCTTTCTCTCTCTCTTTGTGGTCAAATAAGTGCTGTATGTGGGGCTATCTGTCCGAGCAGGTTATGAATATAGGTTGCTTAAATATGTAGAAAAAGAACTCTAAAGTTAGATGATGTAGGAGACCTTGTAGATTTTATAGGAACAGCGTAAACTACAGATAGATCAAGGCCTGCTTTGTGTCTTTTGGGAGTTGCAATCAGTTTTCTGTTGTAGAATCTTCCTGATGCTGGAGTTTATTTATACAAATTATTACCGTTTCAAAACAAGAAAAAAAAAAAAGAAAAAAAGAAGAAGAAGAAGGACTCTAAAGTACTCTAGGGGCCTTATCGTCAATGCTCTTGGAATAACCCCTTGGATTTGGCTGCGAAGGAGACCTCAAGCAAGCAACTGACAAAGCTTTTCCACTAACAACACAATCGATATATAGTCCTCACACACTGAATTGGAAATACTTATTATTATAAGCTGCCTACTCACCAGCTGACTGGCAGCATTTATGAGAAAAGCTAGCTACCAGAAAATGACCCTTTATAGTGAAATTTGGTAATAGCTCCTTGTAGAAATGAAATAGAAGCAAGAATTTTAAACTGAACATGGCAAAGTGAGCTCGAAAGGTATGGAAGGAAGAGGCACTTCCTGATTGTTTTGCATAGTCTCGTCATTTCTGCTGCTCACTTCACAGTTTCTTATACCCATACTTTTTTAGTGGTTATGATAATCTAGACCTGGTGATACAGATCAAGTTAACTTTTTACACGTGGTGCAGGGTCGTTTCTATTTTGGAGAACTTTTGGGGGATACTCATGGATGTGATGCAGAAATTTCGGCGGTAAATTGATGACTCAGCCTATGCTGCTTGGCTTTTTAGCTGATGCTAATAAAACATTAACAACATTTTATTTCAGATGCATGCAGGCATTGCAGAAGTCGCAGCTGCTAAGGCTCGGATGTTTGTTAACAAGCCTGATGGAAGTATGTATTGTTTTTTTTTTTTTCGGATTTACATGCTTTCCCTCAGGATTAGTTACACTCTCATGAGTATTCACGTGAAATAATTAGAACCTGATAACTTATTTTTGCCTGTCATTATGGAATTTAACTCGGGATGAACTTATTTACGGTCACATAGATAATTTACCGGGTTAGAGATTCGAGTATCTTTTCCAAGTAATTTGTTAAAATATTTCCCCGAGAACATTGTTTAATGTGGCAAAAAGAAAAGGAAATTCGTCATTTTCTATGAGAACGTGTGAAGTATGGCAAAAAGAAGAGGAACAACTTATATACCAGTGATAAATAAACAGTATCTTATATACATATTTGACAAAGATTGTATGTGACATATTAACTGGATGAGTGGATGCACTAAACTTTATTCCTTTACAGCAATAGATACTCTAAGATGTAGTTAATCGACTGATAGAGTCATTTGCTTGTGCATCTGTTTGACGCAAGGATACAATTTACTAAGCACTTCGGATAGAAGAAAATCAGTTGTTGGGACAGTGCAATAAGGGCGATAGCTTACTTGTAAGAAAATAGATTCAATATAGATATTTGTGTACGCGTGTATAAACCCTATTTTAGGTATTTGTTTATAATTGTATGGACATGTGCTCTATACCACTATATCTTCCAAAAAAAAAAAAAAAAACTATGCTTTGCTTTCTGAAGGACATTGTACGACCATGAGGGAATAATAATGTTGTCTTTGTAGGACAAAAGCATATGCATATCAGATTTACTATTAGTGCTATTATTTGGTTATCGAATCTATTTAAAGGTTAAGCAACTATGTACAATATCAAAAAGTCACTTGATGAACTCTGATTATGAGAACCATCTTAGTATTATAAGTTCATATCATGCGCTTCTAATGATTTGCACTAAGATTATCATAAATTCAGTCCCATTCCTGTATTCAGTTTCAATGCAATTGTCATAATATCGCTTTTCCCGTCAGTAGTTCTGGAATGCCTTTAAAATGTTTTCCTGTCACTATTTTAATCATTTGTCCAAACTGTTACTTGAACGTGATTTATTTTTTTGTTTTAGAGAACTGATGAAAGATTCCCAGAGACATCTGAGAGTGTGCAGCTTATTGATGCCGATTAATGTGTACACAGAGTAGTTTAATATCCTGGAACTTCTGACTTCAAATACTCACTATATGATACCATTGCCCAAATACTAACTGTAGCTTCTATTGAAGGTTTTTGACATTGAGAACATACTTTGGTTGTTCAGCATCTCGTGAGATTGTAAAATTTGCTGAGGATAACATTATTATTATTATAAAAACAGTTGCTTCTCTTTTTCTTCTAACCCCCCCCCCCCCCCTTCCTCTCCAAAATCAGCTATCCAGTTTCTAGATTTGAAACTATCACCTTCCCTTCTCTTCTTTTACATTGTATGTGAACTTGTTGAGTTGGTTCAAGGGCTATTGACATTTCTAACCTACTTTGCATGTTCCCCCTGTAGTGGTGAGAGAGGAGAGAGGTCCCTATAGTGATCCTCAGCATCCATATTTATATGAAGAAGATGATGTGTGGATGGCACCAGGTTTTGTCAACCAGTTTTATGAAGTGAGTTGAATGCAAACTTCAGTCTTTTTATTATCTTTGCTATTATACATGTAAGTGAAGCTAGAACTGATTCATTTGTTATGCAGGTTCCTGATTATTGGAAAGCATATGTGCATGATGTGGATGAGGAGAGAGAAATGTGGCTGAACTCATTTTATAAAGCACCTTTGCGATTACCTATGCCTGCAGAGCTTGAATATTGGTGGGAAAAAGGTATGTTTTTAGTTGTTTTATATCATCTATTATGGATGGTCATGGAAAAAGATGTCGGAGATGGATGTTCATACTTGTGCGTGTGTGTGAGAGAGAGAGAGAGATCTTGACTTCCCTCTGCAAACATCCTTGATTACGTTCAAACCCCTGAGCTTTATCATACTATTCAATCTTTTACTGTTAATTCCTTGAAGGCTTTCTGCCTTTTGATATTGACTCAGAATAGCTGTCAGCAAAATATTCACAGTGCACTAAGGCTTTTGAGAATACTTGAAAGAGGATCACCCTCAATCAAACCTTGAAAGAGGATTATATCGGGAAGAATTTAGCTAAAAGAGAAGTGTTTGGTTTTCTATGTTTGAAACAGGTGTATAATCCATTATCTTGGGCAGAAAGAACAGTTTCACTAATAAGAGAGTCAAATGGACTGCAACTGAAACGTTGTAGTATGTTGCTTATTAGACTCTTATTACGTCTGATTTCATTTTACTAATTATAAAATACATCTACTTTCTCATTCTCTATGACCCAAAACACTTAACCTCTTCCCTTAGATAATAAGTTTTCGCCCTCCAATAATTCAAGTTAAAAGATAAATCAGTTCTATTATACATCATTTCAAGTATAATATTTCCTCTCAACCAACTGTCCCACTGCTAAGGATACTGAGTAAGATAAATATGTATACCTAACCAACCTACGTGGCTTAGGTTCGAGTGCTGCTCCAATAGCACTTTGCCTGTACTTATTTTTCTGCTCATATTGTTCCAATGACCTGATGACTAGTCTCTCTCTTTCTAGGCCCCCCTTAATGTACACTTAATTTTTATCCCTTTTTCAGATGAAAAGCCAGAATTTGTTCTACTTAACAAGGAACCAGAGCCAGATCCTGAAGATCCCTCTAAACTCGTATATACTGAAGACCCTGTCATCCTGCACACTCCAACTGGAAGGATCATCAACTATGTGGAAGATGAGGAACATGGGGTACGATTGTTTTGGCAACCTCCTGTAAAAGAGGGCGAAGATGTTGATCCTGATAAGGTTGAATTCCTTCCCCTAGGATTTGATGAGTTTTATGGTCGAGGTGCAGCTGTAAAATCAGATAATGTGTGGAAGCGGCTTGTTTCCTCTGTGGAAAATGCATGCAAACCGATGTTTGACAAGCTGGAGAAATGGACTGAAGAGAAAAAGAAAGCAGGTGAGATGAAGATGGAGCTCTTGAAAAAAGAGTTTGAATTAGCAGAAGCAGAATTGTCTCTGAAGGAGGCAATGGAAGACATGGATGATGAATTAAAGAGAATGCAACAAGAGGAGGAAAAGAAAGTTGAAATGGGTACCCAAGAAGAAGATGATATTCTACCTTCTGAACCAGCAGATGAACTTGAGAAAACTTGGGCGGAAAAGAAGGAAGATGAGGAAGAAGAGGAGGATGATGATGAAGAGGAGGTTACTGCATCTAGTTTTGGATTTGTCGACAATCAAACCTCATCAAAAAGTGACAAGAAGGACAGCAAAGCCGGAAAGGCTCCATTCGGAGCATCCTCTTTGTCATTTGCTGCCTGTAGCCTGGCTTCTACTGTAAGTTTGAGAGCACTTGAGTTTGGTTTGTGGAACTTTCATGTGTAGGATTAAGTTATACTTAGAAATTGTTCCCTGAGATGACTAAAAAGGTCACTTATCTAAACATACAGCTTGTTAACATCAGTTATGATCATGTAAAAATAATTAGCTTCACTCGACGTATACCAGAACTTAATAGCTTATGTCAAACTGCCGGAAGTTTGAGATCTTTGAACAGATTGTTATTTGAGAAATTTGAATAATGATGTCTGGAGCAGGTTAGATGCTGTAAGATTATCGGACAATATACATCTTGTTTTCCTAATATCTTGGAACTTGGAACTTGGAACTGTATAGAAATTATCCAAGATTCTAACTAATTTAACTCTACTGAACTACTGCATTACATTACCTTCATTGCAAACCTACTGATTTTTCTTTTGGCTTGCAGGTGCCGCCAGCTTTACAGCACAAGTTTATGGCGTGGAAGGAGGGGAAGTTGAGGCCAAAGCCATCTCCATTGACCACCCCATCTATTATCCATGGTTTTTCGAAGGAGCAACAAACTCCAGACTCAATTAGATTCCCTTATGCTGTTGTGAAAAATGGAAGATTAAGAGCTTCGACTCGAGCACAGTGGCCAGAGAAGTACACTAGCAAGTTGAGTATCAGGAACCACGCAAAGCAGAAAACATCGCCACAAATTCAAAGATATCAAGAAGATCAGTGCTTCAACATATTATCATTGCACACACCATTATCTTTTTAGTGAAGCTATTTGCCTCCTTCCCTACTCATTCATTGATAAACACTTCGATCAATTTTGCAGTTCTGCGGCCAATTGTTTGATTAGAGCTAGGCATGTTAATGTTATACATTGTTCCACCAGGTTGGTGGTTGTACAATGGCTTGGCCCCTTATGTGGTCTGTGCAAGAACATTGTTCCTGTTTCTTTCATTTGTAACATGTATTATTCTCATATCAGTTACTATTCTCATTCCTTTTGTCCTTATTTGCTGGCATCCATCTTGACTTTTGACCACCAAGTACGTGGTTTGCTTGGTTTCGAGTCTTGGGAATGTTGAAAATCTTGGTAGGGAAAGGTTGCCTTTATTGGGACCTTCGCATCACAAATAGGCTAGTGGGTGCCGGATACCGGATAGGCGGATAGTTTATAAAAGAAATCCCGACTTTTGGGTAGTAGCAGCTAAGCTTGAAAGCATTATGCAGCTAGCCATGGTTTTAGCGATACTATAGGAGCACAAGCTTAGCTCCTACTATATAGTTGGTAAATTAAGAGGTCGGCGGCTTTATACTCGTTACGCTCTAATAGACATGTTAAATAATTTAAGCTTTATTATATTATCGATGAGCCCTTACTCCATTTAAAAAAAAAAAGACATATACACATACTTTGACTTTCTCTAATTAGTTATATTCCTATATACTAGCAACCTAAAAAGTACCAACGCTATAAGTACAATGTCACTCGTTATAATATGTTAGCTATCATTTTCTAGGTTACAAGTTAATGCATATTATCAGAGAGTTATTGAAACGGCACTCTAAGTGATTTAATTGTGTTAATCTTTGTTACACTTGCAATGCGCAAGATCAAATTTTTTTTCTTAATCACATCGCATCTATTAGCCTCCTAATAACCACCAATGGTTATGGTAATCAATGTTATTCATTGAACTCTAAGCTTTCCAGTTCGAGCCTTTAGAATGGAGAAATTCCTAATAGAGATAACTTCCTCCTTTAATAAGCCTTTACAACATGATTTCAGATTAACTCAGCCAGTGAGTAACTAAGATAGCATATGATTAATAACCTCCCAATATATGGTATTGTAGCGAAGGGTAGGGGTTGAAGACGATGAAGAAAATAATAAAAGACTTTTTTTGATGTTTATCTCTTAGCTACGTTATTTGCATTGTTCACCATACCCTAATCAAGTAGGGCTGATCGAAAATTAGAGAGCTATCATTTTCTCACACTCCTATTAGCTAAGAGATAAACATCAAAAAAGTGGTAGGCTCTTCCTTCATTTTCCTCATAAATTTGGCATGTTATGAAATGTTACGTCCAATATTGAATTTCTTTAGGACCATTAGTAAAAGATGCCAAAAGATACTCCTATGCAATGCATTCGGCGTTCTAATTTATTCCTTCTCCAACATGCTAATGTGATATTTGCATTATGTTGAGAGATTATTAACATGCTTTATTCCTTAGATTTCAAACTTTCAGTTACACTAATTACGTTATTAGGAGAAATTGTAAAAACTAAATAATACTCTCTCTACTTTCTGGTTAGTAATAAGAAAGTTGTTAAAGTAAGGTGTTTGACCTTGATGAGACTATGCAAGATTTGTTCTCCATGATAAATGTCAGATATCAGCAGATTAAGCTTAATAGCTATGGTTCAACCAAACTCAGTATTTGTAACATGGAACCTGAATACATAAGTGAAAGACTCAAAAGTTTGAAGATATTTGTATTCATAGTCCATAATTTTAAAAGCATAATATGTTTAGTTTTTTTTTTTTTTAATCAAAATAGCTAAGAGCTTCGAAAATTGAACCTATCAAGTTAAATCTTGAATTTATCTCTAACTATTTTTTATATTAACAAATTACCTTATAGATTGCCAAATTAAAAGACACCAGCAAAAGATAAAAGCCAATAATAGAGGTTAAAATGAGGCTGGCTGTTCAACGCCAACCATATGGAAATGCCAATCTATGATTTATCTACCATTACAAATGGACACATGATTTTACAAAATCAGAGACAATGAGATGCAGCTCACAAAATTTTAGAGAGCCTACATGACAAAAACTCTAAATTTGAGGGGCCACTTCAATATTTTCTTCAAATAATTTCACAAACTCCCTAATGGTCCACATTTCTTGTATAGTATGTACTTCTCAAAATCCTCTCAACCCCTCCAACCTCTTCATCACCAGACCTTGCTAATTCCACCAAGAAAATTAAGAAAAAGTATAATGAAGAAGAACAAACCAAGAAAATATAATACAAGTTGCTTGAGGCTCCACCACAACATGTGTATAATATAAGAACTGATATTCATAGTAATATAGTATTGCTCAGTAAGTTCCAAACTACTTAGAATCCAGCCAAAGTAGTACATAGTGCTTGGACGCATTCCATATATCCACCATTTTTGGACAATAATAGTTTCCTCTTATTTTACCTTTTGACTAAGAAGTGGAAATTTAAGAGTTAGTATTTGATTAACAACTAACCATCAAGTAACTACTCGATCGGAAGTTTCTCTAATTTATAATAAGCATCTTTGATGGAAAAAAGGTTATGTTTAAATATTAGTAAAATTTTTGATAAATTATAGTAATTACTAGTTATTGTTGCCACTACTCTTCTCTTGGAGTGTGCATCTTATGGGTGGCTAACGGCTCGGTCCAGTCCGGGACCGCTACCGGCAACCGGTTTCGGTCCGGATCCGGGCCAAAAAAAAAAAAATTTCAAACCGTAAAAAACCGGTCCGGTCGCATCCGGTTTAAAAAATGGAGCCGGATCTGGACCGGCATCGGCGACCGTTAAGCCGGTCGGTCCGATTTAACGGTTTTTTTTTTTTAGTTTTTTTTCTTTAGGTAACACTACTTCCAATTGAAATTTTTTAACTGATATTAGCCGCTTTGTAATTTGTTAAGATTATAAATTATTTTGTCGCATAATAATTTGTTTAGTGTTTATATAAATTATATTTTTTAATGAAACAAAACAATTATATAAATTATATTTTTAAATTTATTAATGTAAAGTAAATAATAAACACTAAACAAACGTTGATAAATTGATTGGAAAAGAAATACACACAATTTATTGAAAATACGGGAAATATATAATTGAAATGACAAATACAAATTAGAAATTGAAAATTACAAAGATACTAAATAAACTAGAAATTCGAAAATACATAATTGAAATGATATAGATATTCCCTTAACCATCTCTTCAAATTTTCAATCACGCGGAATAAAGCCATTTATTCTATCCCATTCGGTCTTGTGACGTTTTTCTAAGTGTTGCCTAAACTTTCCCGTCCCTCCATTGTAGTTGCCAGTGTAAATTTGCCACTCTTTGTTACCGAGGCTACATTTAGCTTTCTGAGTTTCAGTATCTTTTATAATAAGTTGCCACACTATAGAACGATATCTTCGTTCCGCAATTCTTGTTTCATTAGGACTGGGAGCAGCGGGAGCTTGATTTTCAGCCATTATAATTGTTTGGATTTTGGAACAAATTCAGAAAATAGCCTTTGAGAGTAATTTGAGAGATAAATTGATAGAAAGTGCTAAATTGTGTGATATAATGATGAAATAATAGTGTATATATAGATAAAAATAGGTTGAGGGGTATGGAGGGCGTTTAGGGGGGGGGGGTGATAGGCAAATATAGCCATTTTTAGCCGTTGGCCAACGGCTATATTTGAAAGAGAGCCGTTGGCCCAAACTGCTGGCCCGGTCCGGTCCGGCGTCGGCCAAATATATATTTTTTTTATTTTTTTTGTTTTTCCTTTGTGTTTTATTTAAAGTGGTGGATAATTTGAAAAATATTACAACAAAATATTATCAAGTTTTTACTTGTACATATATTTGGAATGTTTAGTTTATTTCAATGTTTAAAGTTTAAACTTAGAATCAAAAAACTTGTAGTATTTTTTAAAACTTTTAACTTTGAAGTAATGATTCAAAGTTCAAACTTTTGAATTAATTTGTTAAGTTCAAAATTCAAACTTTGAATTAATTTTAGAAAAATCAAATTTGAACTAATTTACAAACTAGTAATTAATTGTAGTATTTTTGCGCAAACTATAAATTAAAAATAAAAAGCATGAAGACAATAGTTGTGATTGAATTCCAAGACTTGGAGAAATTTTATTGAATTGTTTAAGACATAAGTAGTTCAACACATACTACAATAGCTAAACTTTCAAACTTGTAATTTCAAAATTCTTATTTAGAAAATTACATTCTTTTAAACATATTAGCTAGTTTCTTGAGGATAGTTGTAGGCTATTCTTTAGGAACTGGCCGTTGTTGTTCTTGTTCATCATCATCATCATCATCATCATCATCATCATCATCATCATCATCATCATCATCATCATCATCATCATCATCATCATCTTCTTCTTCTTCTTCTTCTTCTTCTTCTTCTTCTTCTTCATTGCCGGTTTGACTCCCTTCACTTGTTCCGTCGCTCAAAATTTGATCTAGATATGCTTTGCCTTTTTTGCTTAGTAAGTTCTGGTAGACCAAAGTTTCTTCGCTCTGCTCCGATCCAATCCCTGAATAAAAATCATGTCTCCATTGCCTCCTCCTTCAACGAATATCTGTGATCTCCCATTTGAAATCTTCCTTGGCTAAAAGCGCTTTCCGATGCAACTGATGAAGCTTAAATTGTTAATATATCCCGGGCCATTTTTGAAAGAATTGGAAATTGCGATTCTTGATTCTTCCAATAATCCAACAAATTATGAGTTCCAAAGTTGTTAAGTTTCTTTGGATATTGAATTCAATACACTTGGAACTCGCTGTATTCCTTCTCGTACTCGTCATGTTCTGAAAGCAACTTTTCATCAAGTCCCCCAAAAGTACTCATCCCCGCCTATGAAGAACTTTGCCCGGTGGATTGTATTGGTTCCGTTGGTGTAGCAGTGTCTGCCCAAGCTCTATACTTTACAAAAACAGCCATGATATCTGTATAAACTTTAGCAATAGCCTCTTCTACACTTGGATACCCGTTAGTAGCAATTTCAATAGGAGTAATTTCTAAATTTGCATATATTTCTCTAACAAGTCGTTCAGTTAACTTAATTTTAAAAGCACGATGCAACACAGAAGTAATGTAAAAAAGATGAGGAATTGGAGAAAAATATTTTCTAGATTTTTCAATCATTCTCTCTACAGCCGGTTTGTAAATTGCATATTGCTTATATAATTTCAATAATTCTGATATTCCAGCTATATAATATAACATGGTAGGAGTAGTTGGATAATATTGACCGGAAAATTCTAAAGTAGCTTGATAAATTTTTTGTAAAAACTGAAGAAGATGTTGAACAAGTTGCCAATCCTCATCTTTAAGGTGATAGATTTCCATAAAATGTTTATTATACATTTGAGAAATAGGCACTCTATATTCATAAGTGACAGTCAATGCATCATATAATGTGTTCCACCTAGTACAAATTTCCTTTGGGACTCTCCTAATTGTCATTCCTAATTCTATACATTTTCTTTCCCATTCTCTTCTTCTTTCTTGGTTTTTATTTCTAAAAATATAAGTAATAGCTATTTGCACCTTACTGATAATGTCGTTAAACAAGTCAAGACCATCTTTTACTACTAATTTGTAAATATGACATGCACACATAACATGAAAAAATTCCGCAAAAGGGGGGTTCAAAATAGGTATCAAGTTCCTAAGTGCATCTGTGTTGTTTGTAGAATTATCTACCGTAATACTAAAAACTTTGTTAGTTAAACAGTACGTACGACAAATTGATGAAACTTTATTACAAATATAATTTCCCGTGTGTGGTTCATCAACAACTTTATAAGCAATAATACGTTTTTAAAATACCCAATCAGGATTTATCCAATGAACAGTAACAATAATATAATCACATCCATTAGTAGAACGACCCATATCCGTAGTTAGACATACTCTAGTGTCAAAGTTATCAAACATATATCGCAAATAATCCTGATATTCGTTCTTAAATTTAATAATATCATTTTTTTTGGCAATTAAAATTACTTTTCATTGATTACCAATATGCATTACATACCAAAACTTGCCTAGCCAGGCAAATTCTTCTCAAACATACCTTAGCTTCCACTCATCCCTATTGACTAGCTAGTTGCCAAAAAGGCCTAGGCTCTAAGAAGTACAGTTCCTAACAGCTTGTTTATTACAGAGAGCTTACATAGTCAAAAGCTTTCCTATTGTTCCTTACTCTAGTACAAACACTTGTTTTTATTTCATGCAGCATCTGCTCCTCACCTCTACTCTTGTGCTGGTATATCCTGTAGTTACTCTCCATCCAAACCTCATATACAGTGGTAGCCAGACAGGTCTTTAGAGTCATCTGTTGTGGCCTTGTTCCTTTTGGATGCTATCTGTACCTATTTCTATTCCATCTCCCAAGGAAGTATTGCCCTGTGCCATTTCAACCACTGCAATATCCCTTTCCATATGGCTTTAGTGAACACACAATCAAAGAATAGGTGCTAGGCATTTTTATTTTGGTTCCGACATAAAACACACCCTCCATCCATTGGGACATCTTATTTTATCATCCTATCCTTAGTTCTAAGTCTTCCAAGAAGAGTCGGCCACAAGATGAAAACATGCTTGGGTTGGGCATTGTTATGACAAATCAGGCTAGCCCAAGGCACATTTAAGATTTCTCCCCATAGGCTTTTGTACACATTCTTGATGCATAGTTCCCCATTGCTTTTGATTTTCAGCTTGGTGGTCACTTGTTGCCAATGCTTCCTCATGTTTATAATTTTCCCTACCATCCAAGAGGCTTGTGCAGGCATCTTCATTGTGATTAAGTCTTGCTCTTTACATAATAGGTATGCACTCAGGTGATCCATAACTTCTCTTTATGTTGATTAAGTGCCCATAGAAGCTTGCATATAGCAGCTTGGTTCCAGATTTTTAGGTTTATGATATTCAGTCCTCCTGCTGCTTTGGGCATACAAGTCTTCTCCCACGCTACCAGTGCCCTTTTAGAAATGTTAGCTTCCCCAGTCCACAAGTAGCTTCTACAGATGGCCTCAATAATTTTAATTACCTTATATGGTAGAAAAAATAGTTGCGACCAGTATGCTTGGACACCAAACAGGACAGCTCTAATCAGCTGCACTCTACCAGCATAAGATAAACTTCTAGCCATCCAGGTGGTAATTCTTGCAGTGATTTTATTAACCAATGGCTTGCATTGCATTACTGTGAGCCTTTTTTTTTTGACAGAGGGACTCCTAAATATTTAAAAGGAAGCTCTCCCACCTCATATCCCAGTAGTTCAAGAATTCCTTGCTTAGTATCATTATCAACTCCCCCAAAATACACTTGACTCTTGCTTAAGTTTGCTTTTAGTCCAGATGCCTCTGAAAATAGTGAAAATTTATCCCTTAGCATTTGAATAGATTTCAAGTCTCCTCTTGCAAAGAGTAGCAATTCGTCTGCAAAAAACAGGTGGGTAATACCTAGCTTCTGACATCTAGGGTGATAATTAAAGTCTGACATATTCTTCAAGGATGCCAAGCATCTGTTTAGGTACTCCATGATCAGCACAAAAATATACGGAGATACTGGATCCCCCTGTCGAAGTCCCCTTTAGCCTTTATAGTTGCAGATAGTTCACCATTCACTGTAAATGTGTAGCTTACTGCAGTTATACACACCATTACCCAGTCAACCATCTTCCTAGGAAATCCCAGCCCCTTAGCATTTGCTCAATGAAGGTCCATTCAACAGAGTCATAGGCCTTGGGGAGATGTGTTTCCTTGTGTAGCCCTTTACCAGTTCATGACTGAGTAATATATTATCAGATATAAGCCTACCAGGGACAAAAGCAGATTGGCTAGGACCCACAATTCCATCAATAACCCCTTTGATCCTCCCAGAGATCACTTTGGATATGATTTTATATAAAGTAGAGCAACAGGCAATTGGCCTATAGTCTTTAACAGATCCTGGATGATTGCTTAGGAACTAATGTAATCACAATGTTGTTTATGGCCCTCAGCATTTTGCATGTGTTAAAGAACTCAAGTATTGCTGCAAATACATCCTCTTTTACAATGTCCCATGCTTTTTTGAAAAATAGAGCATTATATCCATCTATCCTAGGAGCTTTGTTGTCCTCTATTGAATAAAGTGCCTCATTGATTACATCAGTAGTAATGGATCTGCACATATCCCTCTGCTGCTGTATAGACAGGCTAGACCCTAGTTTCATAATGTTCTAATCAATGCAAGGTAGCCTGTCTGTTGATGAGCCTAGGAGTCCCTTGTAGAACTCCATAATTTCATCTGAAATCTCCTTCTGCTTCTGCAATAGGTGTCCAGCTGCATTTTTCAGTAGTGAAATGTTGTTGCTGCTTGCCCTGGCTTTCATACATGCAAAAAAGTATCTATTATTGCCATCCCCCACATATATCCAGTGTGCCTTTGATTTCTGCTTCAATATCTTTTCTTGAATGTCTGACCGTTTGGTTAGCTCAACCAATTCCTCTTTTTCTCTAAGTAATACCTCCTGATCAGTGCTTTGGGAAATTGCGCTTTGGATGCTTTGCAATCTACATCTAGCTTCCTCTACTCTTCTGTCAACACTGTGCATTTCAATTCCTTGTAGCTCCTTCAATTGGTTCTTACACTGCTTCAAATTTTGCCATATTCTATACATGTGTGTCCCCTGCACTTTCAGCTTCCATATATTGTCTACCAAAGGTAGGAAATTGTCACATTCTGCTAGCACATTGAGAAACCTGAAAGGCCTCCTGATGTTTCTTCTTTCCCCTATAGGTTCCAAGTGAATGGGGGAATGGTCAGAAAAAGAGTTCTCCTTAAATTAGGCTGTGACACTCCCATATATTATGACCCAAGCTCCATTACATAAAGCTCTATCTATCCTGCTCCATACATGGGTGTTGGTCCATGTAAAGTATCTACCTGTAGCTTTCATATTTGTCAGATTTAGTGTTTCCATAGCTTGCTGAAAGTCCATAATCTCACCATCTGATACATGTAGCCCTCCTATTTTATCTTCTACTGTCAGAGGGCTGTTGAAATCACCCCATAGGCACCATGGTTCAGTTATAGCAGCACCAATGTCCCTGATTCCTTCCCACAAGCTTCTCCTTTCCTCTATAGTATTTTTACCATATGCTATTGTCATCTTGCATGTGAACCCAGAACACTTATCAATGATGTTGCAGTGTATATATTGAGCACGGATCTTCAGTACATCCACCTTCACTACAGCTTCCTTCCACAACACCCAGATTCTTCCATTTGCTGCTTGATTGTAGTTATTAATGCACTGCCACCCTTGGAAAACCTTTAAAAGAGGGATTATATATAGACTGAACATAACGAACAAAACCAGTAGAAGAAGGAAAACTATAAGGTAAACCCTCGAGGGCAACTAGTTTAGCAATAGCTTCCCTATCTTTTTTTTTTAATCATAAGTAAGAAGCCCTCCTGTTGTTTGGTTAATTCTTGTTTGGGTACCCGAAGATTCATCATGCGCTACTCCCCCATGTTCGGTCCCTAAATATATACCACCCGCCCGCATTGACCATTCTTTAGGATGTTTCTTTTGTAACTGGGTCCTAAGTTTACCCATCCCACCATCATTACCCCCAGTTTTAAAAACCCACACCTTTTCACAAATACCACACATGGCCGTCTGCGATTCAACATTCTTTGTTGCAAATTCCCACACCTTAGATCTTTCCTTACGTTTAACCGGTATTCTAGTAGGAGATACAGGAGGCAAGTCAGACTGAACTTCGAGTGGACTAGCTTGAAATTCAGGTATTTCTTCTAAATTAACCCCGCTTTGATTCCCATATCGTGTTTCTAACATTTCGTGATCAAGTATATTATTAGCACTAACATCATGATAATATTGAGAATCATCTATATGGGTGAACTAACTAGAACTACCAGCAATTTCTTTACCTCTATTTTCCATACGACCACATGCCCGCCCCCCCACCACTAGTTCCAATTGAACCTCTTTGAGACATAATAATAGCAAATAAAATAAATATATGACAAAAAAATTATAAAAGAGTAGAAGTAGGAACGACCAACCAAATATAACCGTATAATTGAGGTGAAGTTGAAACTTTAGCCTTCACTTCAATTAATTAGTTGAATACTTGATAATCGAAAAATTATAAAAATAGCTAAATTGATATTTCAACCAAGTAGTGCCTCCAATTGACCCAATACTTGATATATGTAAACTTCACCAAATAGCCAAATATACCTTTGATAGTAACTCCAATTAGAACTTGATAAAGTAGCCAAATTATAAACTTTTAACTAATAGCCAAAGTAGAATAATAGCAATACTGTAGAAAATTTGAGAGAATTGGAAGATTTGTGTGAAAAATATGATGAAATAATTGGGGGTATTTGTAGAGAAAAAATAGTTAGGAGTGGTTATGGGATGGTAGAGGGGTCAAAATGGCCGTTTTTGGCCGTTGGACAACGGCTAGGGGGTCAAAAGAGCCGTTGCCAACGGCTGAAAATGTGACTTTTCCTTTTTTTTTTTTTGGACCGGTCCGGTCCGTCTCGGTCCTGCCGGTTCCGGTCCATTTTTTTATCGGTCCATCCGTTTTTTTTGGCACCGTTTCGGAAACTGGGTCGGGGGACCAATAAGGGGTAACGTGAGACCGGTCCGAGCCGGTTGAGACCGGTCTGAGCCGGTTTTCGGCCCGAATCCGACCCGATCCGGTCGAAACCGGGCCGTTTGCCACCCTTAGTGCATCCTATGCTTATAATCAGTCACATATGCTCTTTATCCTTACTCGTGTTCGCATAGGAAACAAGCCATTATATAGTCTTTCTTGGCATTAGAAAGTCGTCCAACCAAATGAACTCCGCAACTTACCACTTCAATCTTCTATATTACTAGCCTTCTGTTGATTTATTCTTTTTTTTTCCTTTCTAAACAAAATATATTAACCAGTTCGAAGCTGTTAATTAAATAGTTCATTTGTTAGTCATAATTAAGGGCCCGTTTGGGTGAGCTTAAAGTGGCTTATAAGCCCATTAATATATGTTTGGTAACTTAAAAAATTTTGGACTTATTTGGAAATCCTAACTTCGCAAAAAAGAGACTTTTAAGTAACTTATTGACTTATAAGCCACTTAAAATAAACTGCTTATAAGCCCACCCAAACAGGCTCTAAATCCTAGGGGTTTGGTTGAAAATTTTTCATTAATGGAGTTTGCGAAAAATCTAATCCACTACAGTTGGACTAACATTGCGCTTTATTACAAAGTGTTATTCCTGCAACCAAATCAGAAAAGACAGAAAAACAGAAGTATATTATCAGTTTGGTATGGGACGATCCCGAGCCCACAATTTACTTGTGTCTCCTTAAGAAATCTAACCCCCTCACAGTTGCCCAAGGTTCACGGGTTAATTTCTCCCAGGATGGAACGGGATAACAGTTCTACTGTAGCGGCACTTCAAACAGTAGAACACTGCGAACTCAAAGAAACGGAGCAAATCACAAGACTTACTTAGTATGCAGAAAAGAGAGGGAATGCAGTAAGAAGTTTTGTATTTCTGTGTTTCAGTGTGTGTTCAAAGGTTGATGACTGACCAGATAGCCTTTGGAAAGAGTGTGAAGAGTCACCACTAATGGCCACTAACACCTGACTTCACTGCCACTAATGGCATCAGAATTCACTGCCACTAATGGCTGAATTCACTAAATGTCAGTAATGAATTATCCACTAATGGGAAAACGTGGGAGAACATGGAGGAATAATTAATCTGATTAATCCATTCAGATTTCTGTTACACAAACATATTTAATATTAAATATTAATAATAAATTATTAATTAATTAATATTTTTAGTTTTGTTGGTCCAAAAAATTAAGTCAATCAATCATATCAATTGACCGAAATCCGAAATCCGAAATCCGAAACCGAAACCGAAACCGAAGCCGAAGCCGAAGCCGAAGCCGAGACGAGCGAGCGACGACGACGGCGCGAGGCTTCCCTTCTTCTCAACCCTTTTAAGAGCTAAGAGAAGTGAATCTGTATTTAAACCCAACAAAAGTCTTCTCCTCTACCAATATGGGAGAAGGTGCATTTCTCTACTAAAAGGAACCTTTTCACATTCCCACCCATTTCTCATTCACACTCTATTTATTCCAAAACCCCAACAATCCCCCACATGAATGGGGAATAGCTATATTGAAAATATGCATGACAGACTTGTGTGATTTGCAAGAAAGAATTAGTTGCATCGGGATAAGTAGGTTTCCCTTTGAACTTTCCGTAATGAACATACATCGGATATACTCGGTCAATCGGTAGATTTGATATCTTTGAACCGTTGAGCTTTGGTGTATACCTAGACAACGTAAGTCACACAACTAACCCTTAACCGTCTTTGGTTCTCACTGTTGTGTTCGTTTCAGCCATGAACACCGCCTGGTTTCATAAGTACTTAGAGAACTTGCCATACCGAATTCTCCTTGAAGTGGCTTCCACTTCACACTTACATAGGTGATTTCTAAACGTGTAATCCTATAGATGTACACTGTTTGATAATTAAAATATCAAACTTAGACAATCATTAAAAAATGCCTCGAGCATTTTACCCTTGGTACTTGAACATTGTCTAATCATGAGAATGGACCAAACATTAACTGACAATGTTGGACCGTCAAACACGACTTTGTATTCTCCTTGAACCTAGTTCTTGGGATCTCCAGTCTCCTAGGTAGAGTTACCGCCATGATGACTTGTCCTTGGCCATAGTCCCATTCCCTTCGATGAACACTCAACCGCCTCTCTAGTTAAGCCTTTTGTAAGCGGATCCGCCACATTATCCCTTGACTTCACGTAGTCAATAGTGATAATTCCCCTAGAGAGTAGGTCCCTAACGGTTTTATGCCTTCGTCGTATGTGACGATTCTTACCGTTATACATGACATTCCTCGCTTTTCCTATAGCCGATTGACTATCACAATGTATACAAATTGGTGTCAACGGCTTAGGCCAAAACAGAATGTCTTCCAAAAAGTTCCGAAGCCATTCAGCTTCTTCACCGGCTTTATCTAAGGCTATGAATTCAGCTTCCATAGTAGAGCGGGCAATACATGTTTGCTTGGACGATTTCCAAGACACCGCTCCTCCACCAAGTGCGAAAATATATCCACTTGTGGACTTAGAATCAGTTGTGCCGGTGATCCAATTGGCATCACAATATCCTTCAATGACTGCAGGATACTTGTTATAATGCAATGCAAAGTCTTGAGTGTATTTTAAATACCCCAAAACACGTTTCATTGCCATCCAATAGGTCTGATTGAGATTACTCGTGTATCGACTTAGTTTACTTATAGCACAAGCTATATCTGGTCGAGTACAATTCATGACGTACATCAAACTTCCCAAAACACGTGCATAATCCCGTTGCGACGTGCTTTGACCTTTGTTCTTCTTTAGAGCAAGGTTTACATCAATAGGAGTCTTTGAAATTTTAAAATCCAAATATTTAAATTTTTTTAGAACACTATTGATGTAGTGAGTTTGAGACAACGCCAGACCTTGAGGAGTTCTATGGATCTTAACACCCAGAATTAAGTCCGCAACTCCTAAGTCTTTCATATCAAATTTGCTAGTCAACATGCGTTTCGTAGCATTTATATTGGCAATGTCATTGCTCATTATCAACATGTTGTCCACATATAAGCAAACAATGACTGTAAAATTATGAGTGTTCTTAATGTAGACACATTTGTCACACTCGTTAATTTTAAAGCCATTTGACAACATTGTATGATCAAATTTCGCATGCCATTGTTTAGGTGCTTGTTTCAGTCCATAAAGTGACTTAACAAGTTTACACACCATCTTTTCTTTACCTGGAACCACGAACCCTTCAGGTTGTTCCATGTAAATTTCTTCCTCCAAATCCCTGTTTAAGAACGCTGTCTTAACGTCCATTTGATGGATTTCCAGACCATACACGGCGGCTAACGCTATTAACATACGAATGGATGTAATTCTGGTTACCGGCGAGTATGTGTCAAAGTAGTCAAGACCTTCTTGTTGTCTATAGCCTTTAACAACAAGCCTTGCCTTGTACTTGTCAGTAGTGCCATCAGCTTTCATTTTCCTTTTGAAAATCCACTTAGAACCTAATGGTTTGTTTCCAGGAGGAAGATCAACCAACTCCCAAGTATGGTTGCTCAAAATAGATTCTATTTCACTATTGACTACCTCTTTCCAAAATGGAGAGTCTGAAGAAGACATTGCTTCTATAAACGTCCGAGGCTCATTTTCCAACAGGAAAGTGACAAAGTCATCTCCAAACGAAGTAGAAGTTCTTTGACGCTTGCTTCGTCTTGGTTCTTCCTCATTTGGTGAATTTCCTTTGGTTCCTTCCCGAGGTCGTTTGGATCTTTCACCAACTGACTCACATTCCTTCTTATACGGATATATAGTTTCAAAGAATTCAGCACTATCTGATTCCATCACCGTATTAACATGAATGTCGGGATTTTCTGATTTATGAACCAGAAACCGATATGCTTTACTGTTTATAGCATACCCAATGAAAACACAATCAACTGTTTTCGGTCCAATCTTAACCCTTTTGGGTTTTGGAACTTGCACTTTTGCCAAACACCCCCACACTTTGAAGTAATTCAAGTTGGGCTTCCTTCCTTTCTACTTTTCATATGGAATGGAAAGTGTTTTGCTATGGGGAACTCGATTGAGTATTTGATTAGCCGTGAATATAGCTTCCCCCCACAAGTTCTGGGGTAGACCCGAACTGATTAACAAGGCATTCATCATCTCCTTTAATGTCCGATTTTTCCTTTCCGCAATCCCATTGGATTGAGGCGTGTAAGGGGCAGTTGTTTGATGAATAATGTCATGTTCCAAACATATTTGTTCAAAAGGAGATTCATATTCTCCACCCATATCACTTCTTATCATTTTGATCTTTTTGTTAAGTTGCGTTTCAACTTCATTTTTGTATTGCTTGAATGCGTCAATTGCCTCATCTTTACTACTAAGTAAATAAACATAGCAGTAACGAGTGCTATCGTCAATAAAAGTTATGAAATACTTCTTTCCACCGCGAGATGGTATTGACTTCATGTCACAAATATCTGTATGAATTAAGTCTAATGGTTCATACTCCCTTTCAATTGACTTGTAAGGGTGTTTAGCATATTGAGACTCACCGCATATTTGACATTTTGACTTAGCGCAATCAAATTTAGGCAATACTTCCAAATTGATCATTTTTCGCAATGTTTTATAATTGACATGTCCCAAATGAGAATGCCATAAATTATTTGACTCAAGTAAGTAAGAAGAAGCTGCAATTTTATTCATAGTGTCAACGACCATTACATTGAGTTTGAAAAGGCCCTCAGTCAGGTAACCTTTTCCTACGTACAGCTCATTCTTAGTTATTATAACTTTGTCAGAAACAAACACACACTTAAACCCGTTTTTAACAAGAAGTGCAGTAGACACCAAGTTCTTCCTTATTTCAGGAACGTAAAGAACATTGGTCAGAGTCACAACCTTGCCAGACGTCATCTTGAGGAATATCTTCCCATATCCTTCAATTTTGGCCGTTGCAGAATTGCCCATAGAGAGCGCCTCATCAGGTCCAGCGGGAGCATATGAAGCAAAGGCTTCCTTCACAGCACAAACATGGCGGGTGGCTCCTGAATCAATCCACCATTCCTTGGGATTTCCAACTAAGTTGCATTTAGAAATCATTGCACATAAATCAATGTCTTGCACTCCTTGGACCAATTTAGTCTCTTCAACCATGTTTGCTTGACCTTTTTCCTTTTTCATGTCCTTCTTTGCAGCAGGACAGTCGGCGGACTTATGTCCACTCTTGCCACAGTTGTAGCAATTTCCCTTGAACTTTTTCTTGCTGGGGTTGGTCTTCCCTCCAGAAGGCTTCTTTCTCTTATTTTGATTTGGAGTATGCTCAACAATATTTGCTCCCGCTATTGCAGCACTTCCACGAGCCTTCTTTTCAGCAGATTTGTTGTCCTCTTCAATCCTCAAGCGTATAATCAAATCTTCAAGGGTCATTTCCTTGCGCTTGTGTTTCAAGTAATTTTTAAAGTCCTTCCATGATGGAGGTAACTTTTCAATCATGGCTGCAACTTGAAACGCCTCATTAATCTTCAAACCTTCAAAGAAAAGTTTGTTAGCAACAATATAAATAATACTCTTAACATAAGTATTAATCAGGATCAAACCTTCAGCAAGAAGATCATGGATAAGGACTTGAAGTTCTTGGACTTGGGACACAACAGATTTGTTATCCACCATTTTATAATCCAGAAATTTGGCAGCCACAAATTTCTTCAGTCCAGCGTCTTCAGTCTTATATTTCTTTTCTAAAACATCCCACAGTTTCTTACATGTCTCAACATTATTGTAAACGTTGTACAGGTCATCTTCCAAGCCACTTAGAATGTAATTCTTGCATAGGAAGTCAGAATGCTTCCAAGCCTCAATCACAAGGAAGCGTTCGTTTTCAGGTGTTTCATCAGTCAGGACTGGAGCATCCTCCTTGATAAACCTTTGCAGGCTTAAGGTGGTCAGATAAAAGAACATCTTTTGCTGCCACCTTTTAAAGTCCACACCAGAAAACTTCCCCGGCTTTTCTGCAGGTGGCATAACCGTTGCAGCAGCACGGCTAGGCGCAGCAGCACCAGAAACTGCGGTAGCATTCGTATTCACAGCAGGGACAGTTTGTTCCACTCCGTTTGTCATCTCTGTCAAGTGACACAAGCAGAAACAATATCAATAAACTGTTTAAACAATAGGAGTAGAAAAAAAACCACGAAGACTTTTAGTTCCCACAAACAGATTATTTCACAGTAATTAGGAGTAGAAAAACCACGAAGGTTTTAGTCTCCACAGCAGATTAATATATTATATACGAGTAGAAAACCACAAAGGTTTTAGTCTCCTTAAGCAGTATTTATTTAAGTGCAGAAAATAAATAACATTAGATTTCTTAAGCTTGTTATTCCGATTTCTTAAGCTTGTTATTCCTGCAACCAAATAAATTAGAAAAGACAGAAAAACAGAAGTATATTATCAGTTTGGTATGGGACGATCCCGAGCCCACAATTTACTTGTGTCTCCTTAAGTGTTCAAAGGTTGATGACCAGTTTATATAGCCATTGGAAAGAGATTAAGTCAATCAATCATATCAATTGACCGAAATCTGAAGCCGAGACGAGCGACGACGACGGCGCGAGGCTTCCCTTCTTCTCAACCCTTTTAAGAGCTAAGAGAAGTGGATCTGTATTTAAACCCAACAAAAGTCTTTTCCTCTACCAATATGGGAGAAGGTGCATTTCCTTACTAAAAGGAACCTTTTCACCTTCCCACCCATTTCCCATTCACACTCTATTTATTCCAAAACCCCAACACAAAGATCCCATGACATAAGCCAACCAACTTGTTCAGCAGTTACGATACCTTGTTATCCTAAAAGGAACCACCCAAATTCTAGTTATCCATACCAAAAACCATTCGTTGATTGGAAATGCACGACTTGTCAAAACAAGTCCCAAGTTGTTGGGGCACACCATAAAGATTCCAGCTCACTAACTACCCTTCAAAAGACACCTAAAATTTCTAAGATATCCAACTTTACTGATCATTTAATCACCAAAAAAAGAAAACCTCAATCTTACTTGAAGCAATGGATTCTTCGTGGGAAGCAAGTGTTACCGATTCGATAAACGCCATTTATCTTTTGTTTTCTGCTTACTTAGTGTTTATAATGCAATTAGGCTTTGCAATGCTTTGTGCAGGCTCAGTCAGAGCCAAGAATGCAATGAATATAATGCTTACAAACGTGGTAGATGCTGTAGTTGGCAGCATTTCATATTACCTTTTTGGCTTTGCCTTTGCCTTTGGTGATAGCTCTAGTTCAAACCCTTTTATAGGCACTAGCTATTTTGCTCTTTCAAATATTCCTTCTAGCTCTTATGACTACAGTTTCTTTCTTTACCAATGGGCATTTGCAATTGCTGTAGCTGGGATTACTAGTGGATCAATAGCTGAACGTACACAATTCACTGCTTATCTGTTTTTCTCTTTTTTCCTTACTGGTTTTGTTTATCCAGTTGTAGCCCATTGGCTTTGGTCTTCTAATGGCTGGCTAAGTCCTAATTCAAGTTCTTTATTGTTTGGTTCTGGTGCTATTGACTTTGCTGGTAGTGGAGTGGTGCATTTGGTTGGTGGAATTGCTGGCCTTTGGGGAGCAATTATAGAAGGTGAATTTTGTGAGCTTATTCTCTCGATATTATGTGTAAATGAATTACTCATATGTTAGGTCAACTAAATCAAGTTAAAATGGTTATGTGTCTTTTGGTATATTTTGTTTTGGTATCTTGATCATTTATCATCGTTCATTTGTTAGTTTCCGCATGACATCTTATTACAGGTCCGAGGGTGGGCAGATTTGATGCATTTGGCAACCCTGTGAAAATGAGAGGACATAATGCAACTCTAGTAGTGCTTGGTACGCTCTTGCTATGGTTTGGTTGGTTTGGTTTTAATCCTGGCTCATTCAACAAAATTCTAGTTTCGTACCCACATATGGTAGACCAAGGTAACTGGACGTCAGTGGGGCGAACGGCGGTCACGACAACCCTGGCTGGTTCGACGGCCGGGATTGTCACGTTGTTCGGTCGAAGAATACTAGTGGGCCACTGGGATGCAATGGATGTGTGCAATGGAGTTCTAGGTGGATTTGTTGCAATCACTTCAGGTTGCTCAGTAGTAGAACCATGGGCTGCTATTTTTTGTGGGTTCGTTGCAGCTTGGGTCCTAATTGGACTTAACATTTTAGCACTTAAATTCAAATACGATGATCCACTAGAAGCAGCCCAATTGCATGGAGGATGTGGAGCTTGGGGTTTGATTTTCACAGGACTGTTTGCCAAAGAAGAATTTGTATTAGAAGCTTACAATTCTGGTAATACACAAGATGTAAGACCTTTTGGGATAATTTTAGGAGGTGGGTGGGGCTTATTTGGAGCACAAGTGGTTGAACTCTTGAGTGTTATTTTTTGGGTAAGTTTGACAATGGGGCCTCTATTTTATATACTTGAGAAACTTGGAATTTTAAGAATATCAGCAGATGAGGAAGTTGCTGGTCTTGATATTTCAAGTCATGGAGGTTATGCTTATGAGCCTAATCAAGAAGAAAGTGGTCCTCGCTTCTATGGGGAGTATTTAAGGATGCAACACCAATCATAAGGTTAAATTGCCATTCAAGATTAATTTCATCCGTAAAAATGTATATATTGTAATTTTTTAATTGGATTTGCTCTCATCTTGTCTTAATTGTATTCTTCTGTAAAAAAATCAATAAACATGCATATTTTGGCCGTAGAAAACTTGTGGCATATATTAGAAAATTAGGTTCGGATAAATTTCTACCCCTACTTAAATGATAACTTTAGAATATTCAACAAAACGCCATAAAGCCAAAATATTAGTGGATTGATATAATAGTAATAACAAAAGGGGAAGTATGACTAGCATTGTTCAGCATGGCCCTATCCAAGTAGGGTTGATGAAACGTAATGAGATCTTAGCTAAGAAATTATAAACATCACACAAGTGGTGATGGGGAGACTTACATTTCATTTCATTTCATCATAAATTTCGCATAATATGAAGTGATATGTCCCATATTGAATTTCTTTAATTGGGACCATTAGTAAAAGATAGCCAAAAAAGAAATTCAATGCATTTCGACATTATTAATTCCTTCTCCAACATGCTAATGTGATATTTGCATGACGTTGATAGATTAGTTAACATGCTTTGTCTTCTGGATGTCAACATTTCAAACTTCAATTAGACTAATCAGCTCATTGAGAGAAATAGTAAAAACTAAATTAATATGGTTCTATCTCTAGCTACTGAAATATGGTTAGTAATACGAAAGTAGTAGTTAAATGAAAATTTTGGCTGAATTCATTGGACCTTTTGAGTAATACCAAAAACCAACTGTTTTGTTTGACATGTTGTGGTGGAACCAACTGTTTTATTTCAATTCTTGGTTTGTTCTTCTTCATTTTTTTCTTCTTATTTTTCGTTCCTTATCCAACCCTTATGAATAGGAGTTGGTACGTCATAGGCCACTTAGACCATGTTGCTATGAATTATCGAGCCCATGGGTTTTCTCTTGAATTATCTCATGACTGACAATACCACCTAAGGCTTGTTTGTTCAACAAACATATAAATTAAAGCAACCCAAATCATACACATTATTCAAGTAGTTTAAAACGTTCTTTAGATAAGTAGAAATTTTTATTACCTATCCTTTTAAGCACATATGAGTTTGCTCAAATCACTCGAGTAGAAGTGTAAGTTTATTTTGTCAATTTTTAGAACTTGGTATATTCAACATTAAAACTTTTGACTTATTTTTCTACTCAGTCCACCTAATAACAGTCAATTATTTGAGGACATTCAGCTTACTCGAACTTTTTGACTTGTTTTTTCACAGTTTTAGAGAAGCTAAACATCATCTCCTAGGACAAATGGTGGGCAACAATTTGAAGTAAAACGTCACCTTTGAGACCGATGCAACAATTTGAAGTAAAACATCCCTTCCTAATTGAATGCTAATTCCAGAATATTCAATTAAATGCATAGCAGCCAAAAAATTAGGACTGCACCTAACAACTCATATGGACCAAACCCTTAATTATTTCACGTGGCATTTGGGCTCAAACGTTCCTAGAACTCACCTGCACCAGCAGTGATTATGTGCCCTTTTTGTCTCCTTATATTGCCTTCAGCATGATCTATATCAAAAGTGGAGGAAAGACAAGTAAAAGGGGTTAATACTTAATATAGTGCTAATGCTCTATCTAAACACCTTTTCTTAATTAATCCTTTTTATATCGCATCGACGACGTCCATTTGGTACTAAGATTCCTCAAGTTTTGCTTATTTGAATTTTTCATCACATGAGGCCTACTAAATGAGAAGCACTCAGAGAAATTCCTTTATTCTCATGATTATATTCAGATACTAAACTTTTAAACAAGAGGAATGTAACATGAGTACTTGATAAGTAACTACATACTCATATGCCCATGTTTATCTTTTCTATTTGTATTTCTGTTCTTTTCTCGTTTTCTTTTTGGAACTGAATTTTTAAAGTTGTTCATATACAACTTGCAGCACATATAGGATATGTCCCTTCACCTGCTTTCAATTCCCGTCAAACAGGTTTTAGAAAACTCATTTATGGAAACACGAAATGATAAGATTTGGTTATGACCTAAATTAATCCACCTTTTGAGGAAACTAAATTCATAGAATGATAAATCACATCATACTACTGATACAAGTAATCTACCTAATTAAGTATTCAACTTTTCCTGTTGGTTTATCCAAACACACATCGCTAATTTTAGTAGAAGTTGGATATATAGAGCCCGTTTGGGTGAGCTTAAAAGTGGCTTATAAGCTTATAAACTCATTAGTATATGTTTGGTAATTTAAAAAATTTTGGACTTATAAACCATAAGTGGCTTAAAAGACACTTTTAAAAAAGTGGCTTTAACTCACTTTTTGACTTATAAGCCACTTAAAATAAGATGTTTATAAGCCCATCCAAACAGGCTCATAAAGAGTTAGAGCTGTCAATTTGGATCGGCCCGACCCAGCCCAAGTCTCACAAGCCTTGAAGTTGGACAGGCTGGGACGGGCCGGCCCGACTTTTAGTTGGGCTTCCAAATGATGAGCCCAACCCAGCCCTACTAGGGCTGCGGCCTGACCTTTAATTTTCTTTCATAGTTTTTTTTAACTCTAAGATTTTAACTGAAAATATAAATATATATATATATATATATATATATATATATATATATATATATATATATATATATATAGTGACCAATTTTCAATTCACAATTGTATTCAACAATATATTTGTAAGACTCTTTGATGTATTATTGCGAACTGGGACACAATACTCTACAGTAGTTTCTATTTGTAACATTTTTTAATGTATTATCTTAATATTTGAGCTGTAAAGTTGTGTCCTGTAGAGTAGTTGTGCAGCTTAAGGAATATTTGTGTATAAGAAATTAAATATAGTGGGTTTGGCTTCTCTCCTACTTTGTAATTTCTATAATTTTAAATTAAATAATTAATTTAGTTTTAATCATAAAGCCCGCGGGCCTAATTGGGTCGCGTTAAAAAGCCCAGCCTCATAAAATTTAGGGCTAGGTCGGGCACGCCCACAGGCCAACGCCCAAATTGACAGCTCTATAAAGGGTTGATTGTAACTCTAAGGACACCTATGTTTGGTAATAATTTTCTTAGGGTTATTGTGTTAACATTCCACGCCCCTGATAAGTGAGTAAATACTCCAATTTCTTTTTGGTCATATTATATAGGGTATTTTAAATTTTTTGTAAGCTCCTTTAATAATGCTTTTCATTATTTGGTAGAAGTTCTCTTCATTGATTGATTTGATGTTTAGTTTAAATGTAAAACTGATCATAATTATAACGTTGACGAACAATCATATTATATAATAACATCACAGTATCACCAAATCTCAATATATGCATGCCAATGTCAAGTATCCAATTATAAAAAACCAGAAAAAAAAAAGATCCTATTCTAAACTGATAAATTAAAAGAGAATAATATCTTTTTTAATCAATGATTGGAGAGTAATGGATAAACTGCAGAAACCAGTCAAGCGAGGAACATTCATCTGCTTGGTTCGCCGCATTAAAGTCAATTATGAGAAACTCCTTATGAATTTTTGTTTTTATCTTTTAAGTAGTTCGCATTTGGTATACCCTATCTAGGTGCAAGTAACTTGTACGTAAGAATGAAAGAGAAATTGGTTCGACGTACGACTACTAATAAAGAAAATAATTAAATAGAGACATTGAATTTCTCTCTTGAGATGTTTTAAATACATTAAGTCACTTAAAATACTGACCATCCTTATGAAAAAAATTCAAAAGAACCCCATAATTCCTAATGAAACGTATATTTTTGTCTAATGGATACTTATGGGAAACTTGCAATAGATATACATATTTATTGAATTATTTTGGCACAACGCAGCGGTCTGGCACTTATTAAGAGTTATCACAGTTCAAATTTATACCCATTTTGTCACATTTTATTTACGAAGTCACAATTTGAAAAGTCAAGCAATATTTTCTTATTAGTTTTATTAGAATCTTTAATAAATTCTACTTTTAGAATAGTAGAATGGTGCTTTTCTATAATTTGTCAATTATATATGTGTAGATAATGTAATCTTAAAGAATAAAAGAATTAATGTCCGAAATTAACCAAAGTTTTATTGAATTATATGTTATACTAACAGGTAATATGTATTGTTTTCAGGTTAGTAATCTGAGAATTTAACTCGAATAGGGAATGTCTTGAAGCTGCGCAGTCACTACCAACTGAACTCGATCGTGTCATTAATTTAGTGGACCTATCCTAGCCACCAAAATTGAAACGTTTTATTTACACAGACAGTTATGTTCTATCTCGAAGCACTGTTGTCTTCTTCCACGTGTCAGCTCACCTAAATAAACCCGGGTCCACTGGTAGACCCAATCCATTTTCACTCACCACTCGTCTCCCCCCACCTCCTGTCGTTAAAGTTTACAGTTAATACTCTCTCTATCAAAATCTTTACTTCTATTTTCTTTTGACCAGGACTGTCCTCCTTCTTTCTAGTATAAGTTAAAAAGAAATAATATATGGTCTAAGTTTAAGTAAAATCTCTTGATCATGTCATAAAATTTTATATATATACTATATTATAGAGAGAGAGACAAAAAACGTATCTCAAAGTAAATTTAAAACGTTGCTAATTGATGGTAAACGTTGCTAAATTGATAAATGGTTGTCACATTCACAGATAACTGTTAATGTATTGTATTGTATGCTTTGATCTGATATCTTTAATTGTGTTCAAGCTTTAAAAAAAATTCAAAATGTATAAGTTGGAATTTGATCCGGATCGTTTAGTTAAACTAGTTTTAGTCACGCACTTCGCGCGTGAACCATATCGATAAATATACAAACTTTAAAAAATAGCGTAAATTTCATTAGACGGTACAGTTGATTAATTCAAATATGTGCAACATGCGTGAATCCCTGTTAATGAGAATATATTTGATTTACACTAAATAAAAAATAATTAGTTCTTCTTAATTATGAGTGGTGATTCTATTTAACTAAACTCAATAATGGAAAAATAATATCATTCCACTTATCACTCTAAAGAATTGGTCTAATCTGGATTTAGAATTAGTAATTGCACAACTATTTGTATTAGACTCTAGTTTAAAGTTTTAAAATCAAGATCTAATATTATTTTTGAATTCTTCCATCCACGAAAAGATCTCTTGGTTCTTTTCTAGCAATTATGATGAATAAATAAACTAACAGAAAAATGGGAAAACAAATTAAAACTTGAAGAAAGTATTTGAGGATACAAAATACCACATAACCACACAAATTGACGGCAACACACAAAAATATTTACAATTTAGATAATAGGAAGGTTAACAAATGAACATAAAGTTTAGGAACAAAAATGAGACTTGACGAACATGAAGAGCAAAAAATAGACATAAGCGCCTGCAAAATTATGCTAACCCAAACAAATTACTAGTTTTAGTAAACATAAATTTCTAACACGAAATACATAGGTAAAATAGAAAATTTAATCCAAAAACAAAATGAAAGTTGAAGAACGAAAAAAGAACACAAAAACAAAGAAAGAAAACACACCTTTTTTTTTCCAATTAGCTGGATCTGTAAGTGCAAGGGACTCGGCTTAACTTCTCAGAGAATCTGTGATTCAAACTAAACTAAAGCAAAAAAAAGGAAGCTTTCCCATCATTAAACAAATAATTATAATAAATATCAAAAATAATTGAGGTGTATAAGAAAATTCAAATTTAAAAGAAACAAATTTCTAAAATGAATTCTCCAAAATAAAAATATAAATGAAAAAAATAAACATGATTACAATAATCTACTACAAGAGTAGTATATATGAATACATACATTTTCTACTCAAATATTATGTTTGATCTAAATCTACTATGGTTTCTATGTACAAATGTGGCCAACCCCACCACTCCTTCATAACTACATCAAGACTTCAGTGATGTGCTTCAGCCTTCAAGTATATTAAGAAGCACGTATCGTAAAATTGACAAAATCAGTGTTTGGGGCTATAATCAAAATTGAGTAGAATATTGTGTGCATCACCACATAAATTTAAATTTAAAATGATAAATAATGAACATGCATAAGGTTATTTGTAATCGTTGCTCCTTATGCACTTATGAGACCCAAGACTGACAATAGTCTCTTCATTTGCTCACCGGTTCAATTCGTCGAAGTTAGATGTGTATTGTTCAAGTATCTTTTATAAAAAGTTATGAAATTTGCATTGATTTCTGTAGTAATAATGGCCGGAAGGTGAAGAAGCAAGATGGTCACTCACTTTCTCACTTAGAAGATTCTACCTTTTAATATATATATATATATATATATATATGATTTTCTTCTTCATTCAATTTTTCACTTTTTAATTTTTAAATATTAAATATTGTGCTACAGGGACAAAAAGGTTGTTTACTTTTTCTTATAGGGATTGGCTCTTTTAGAATAGTATGATTTGACCACCCTACATTACTAGGCTCGCATTATTATTTGTGTCAATAGTGTTCAAAATATAATATTTAGTTTTAAACAGTTAAATTTAATCCACGTATATAGTATAATTTTCCGACGAAAGATTATCGCCTGACCACCCCTTGCCTCCATGTGGCTCCGCCACTGTATTTTAACCACCTCAAGGTTTTTGGGTCTCACGATTTTCTTAAAGTTCAAATGCGCCTCAACAAATATTATATGGCCCCGAACTTTCTTCTCACATTCTTATGTATGATGTGTTTGATGAGCTTATTCACGTCAAACTTCCATTCGAATTCAACTGTCAGCAATCGGTGGCTTTTCACCATTGTGTATTCTTTTTAGATAAATTTGATACATCGTATATTTGATCTTATATGGTATTAAATATTGGTAGACAAATGAATTTTATAAAACATCTTTTTAGCATTTTCTATTATAAAATTACAAATAATAAAAAGTTTCTATGGTTTCTAATAAGTATATCGTATTCTATTTCTTTCACAGTATTTTCTTTAGCATTGATTATTTCATCTTATTTTGCAAGCATGTTTCTACTTCTTTTATTTCTCTTAGAGCCGAGGGTCTATCGAAACAACCTCTCCACTTTGATAGGGGTAAGGTATACATACATCTCACCCTCCACATACTTTATTTGTGGGATTTTATTGGATATGTTGTTGTATACATCAAAAATAGATTTTTTTAAAGATAAGTAGAATAATTGAGATTGTAGCAATTTTGAGCCAAGAAAGGAAGTATGGCTGGGTCTTTAACTCTTACCTGTGACAAATTGACAATAAAAAAGAGCGTGAAAATGGAATTAGCTTTTGAGAGGGAAAATTAACAAACTGAGAACCGCAACTTGTTATAACCGGTTAGATTCCTTAATTAATGAAGAATTCTCTTTTGTCCTTATTAACAGTTATTACCGGTTAAAGGTTAAACCAATAATAGAAAGATCTTCTTATCTTCCTCCTCCAAAATCCCCATATAAATACCAGTATCCCTCGCCTCCAATTTCTTCAAATCCAACTTCAATTCATTTCAACATTAGCCCCTCAAGTTTTATCCAAACTACACTTTCATCCATCAGGTTATGTTCACTGCTATTCACCGGAAAACTGAGAGCCACCTCTCTGTGCCTGCTCTCGGCTTTCCTCATCCTCGCTTCTTCCGTTACCGCCGCCTTAGATAAAAAATAGCCCGGTACACAAAACATCTCGCGTTGACGTAAAAATCTTTAAATACATATAATATATATCTATATTTTTCAATGCCTTCTCCGAGAAGTTACCGGAAAGTGAGTGAAGAGAAGAATAGAAAAGGAAAGTTATCGGAAAAAGCGATGTCGTTTCATGGACAAAGCTCGGAGAGTACGTCGGAGCTGCTGCGAAGGCCGAGAACTGTGCCGGATTTGCTCGCCGCCGGTAGACATGTTGCCGGAACCTCGCCGGAAGTGAAGGATAAGTTGAAGTTAACGAAATTGCTTTTGAATGTTACGATACAGAGAAGTATTGGTCCGATACATGTTTTGATATCGCTTGAATCGACCGTTGATGACCTCATCTCCGCCGCTCTCCGCCAGTATGTTAAGGAAGGACGGCGGCCGGTTCTTAGCTCCGGCAATCATGTTGATTATGATCTTCATTACTCGCAGTTTAGTTTAGAAAGTAAGGCTCTGTTTATTTTTATTTAATTATCTGTTTCTTTACGTGACAATATTACTTTGTTTAGCCGTTATTCTCGTTCCTATGATAGTTTAGGAAGAAGAATAATACCCTTTTAAATTTAAATACTATAATTTTATTTTAAAAAAATTTGGTAAATGAGATCTACTTATATCTCATCCTCGCAGACTTTATTAATGAAATACATTGAATACATTATTGTTGAACCATTTCTAATCACATAGAAGTTGTAACATTATTTATTACCATAAGTATTGTGAATTGAGTAAAGTAACTAAAAGTGAATACACGTCTAAATAGGTAATCTGTACCGTTTCATTTTAGTTGCTTTTGAATGGAGAATAAGAACTGATATGTTTTTATCTTTTTAATGGGTGCACAGGTTTGAACAGGAAGGATAAGCTGATGACATTAGGATCAAGGAACTTCTTTATGTGTCCAAAAAAGTCAAATGCCGTAACGGCGTCGTCATCTTCTAGCTGTGCAAAGGAAGTTGATAAGGCTACTGTTACAAAGACAACTTTGCCTTGGTTGAAATTCATGGATTTCTTGCTGTGAATTAAAGTAAACAATAAAGTTCTTTAGGGGTATCTCGATGCATTTTGGCATTACAAGTTCGAGATTATTGTATAGAATACTATATTACTACATAATAGATGGAAGCTGGGGAGATGATTCAGATTTTAGGTAATCAATAATGTTTAGCTGTTAGAGAATTGCTTATAGAGTAATATACCTGCTGTTTTATGCAAGTTTATTTATGTTTCTTGGAGCAGTATTTTATATGCTTCCACATTACACACTTATTGGAAAGAGAATAACAACAAAAGGAAATTGTTCCAAAATATTTGTTAATTTTAATCGATTTCGTTCTTGCTACTTAAAGAAGACATATCATCAGTAGTTACTCATTTAAAGAAGGAATGCATGTATTTAGTTAAATGTACATAACGATTACAATAACAATTCTTTTAACGAGTATGTTAGATCCTAAAGAACAGATAAAAAGTAGATGAAGAGGATACTATGTTATATTTCCTTTTACCGCATGGGTGTTGCTGCATACCATCCAGGGATAGTGCAACAAAGATATGGGAAAATAATCCGACACTTTTAGCTAGCGGTATTTATGGTTCAATGAAATTCAATTCGCATTTACAAAGAAACTCAATCAATTAAGTTTAACTTTTTAATTATTTAAACCAACACAATAAACATTATAAATACCAATGGATTTCGATTATTATCAATTTTAACGATGTATTGGTTGTTGCAGTTGTTTTTTCCGATTTCATAAACGTGTGAAATATGTATTAAACCAAAAGTTTGTTCTTCTCTTAAATTGAGAGGATTGCCACGTTGGGCAGTTTCCTGCTACTGCTTGTAGTAGTAATGTTGCCGCTATTTACATTGGAATCTTTTGGTTAAAGCTAGTGGCTGAAGCAAAAGCATACCAAATTTGACCTACTTTGGCTTACGTATTCCTATGGCACTGTCCATGACTTTATGTGTGTGAGACGAATTACACTACCACACAGGAATATGTAAAGAATTACGAAAAATAAGAAGAACTAGAAAATTGAGAAAAGCAATATGACTAGAGTTGCCTTAGATTATGAAAAAACTTACAAAGCTCCTTAGTAAATCTTAATACTGTACTATAGCCTTGTAGTAGTAGATAAGTATTGTCATATATTCACTTTATATGTTTCTCACCGAGAGAGTCGTCAAAATAGGTTTGGCCATAATTTTGGCTGCACCAAGTCTTCATTTAAGACCAGGGAACAAAGCAATATATCAAGTTGGCTTTATTCAATTTTTTGATTTGGTGAGATTTTTCAGTTTCTTTTAACGCCCTACCAACAATTTGGCAAAGGTGATTTCGTGTGTTCAGTTTTTTTAAGTAACCTTATTACACTCCGACTTACTTGACTCCCCATTCAAATTTAAATTTTATGCACGGATAATAATAGTAAGTTTGGTAAAACCACTAAAGCTTAGAACCTTGATACCGTGTAATTCCAATTTGGAATATTGTACAAGTGTGGTTAATTTTGCTAGAACCTTTCATTTGAGAACAAATAGCGACCTTTATGTATTCACTTATGCTTGTACTTTATGATTTCAGCTCTCTCTTTCTTTTCCTCACAATTATTTACTATTCCCTCCGTCCCAATTTATGTGACACCATTTGACCGAGCACGGAGTTTAAAAAAATAGAGGTTGACCTTGTTAAATATCAATTTTACCCTTGAAAAAGTAACAGAGAGAAGATTTGAGTAGTAAAAAGTTGTTGGTAGGCTTAAAAGTATGTAGGGTTCAACAAGGGTAAAATAGAGATGATGCATTAAATAGTTGTCAAATAAGGAAAGGTGCCACTTATTTTGGGACAAACAAAAAAAGAAGTGGTGCCACATAAATTGGGACGGAGGGAGTACTTTTTATTTGCCAATTGGATCACACGATAAGAGTACAAAGGATCGAATGAAATAAGATTTAGTTGGATCAACTCAATAATAACGACATGATGACATGTTTGATTTACTAGTACTGTGAACCAGGTAGATTCCTAAATAAAATTCGTGATTGTAGTTTTGTTTTTATTCCTATTTTTCAAAAAATTGAATTATAGTATTGCTTGCTATTCTTTGACTGAGAAGCATATAATGCTTCAATTGTAAGCTTTGAAGTTTGGTTGAGTCGCAAATTAGAAGAGTAATAATAAAAGTAGGCATGGACAAAAAATCATTTCTACTATAGTACTACTCCAAATAAACATTTTTAGATATATCTACATATTTAGTTTGGAAATACGGTGCGGTTGAAAGAAGAAAAAAAAAACTAAAAACACCACATTCTATTAAAAAGCAACTACGTAAAATACTCCTGATGATTCGATTTATAGTTCAGTTTAGTAGGGAAGGTTTGAAATTGTGAAAAACAAGTAAAATTGGTTTCAAAATGGTTGTCATAATTTGATTTGGAGCGGAGTTTAAGAAATATAGTAAAACTTTTGAAACTTGCGGTCCAAAATAAGCCATACATAAATATGTGGCTATAAAGCATTTCATTAAGGGTAAAGTAGTAGTTTCAACTCAAAAATGTTTTCAAATTTGAAATTGTGTCATTCTTTTTGGAACGGACTAATAAGTAAACTATGACAACCATTTTGGAGAACGGAGGTAGTATTCAATAAAAGGAATCTCATTAGAGTAGACCAAACAAAATAATTACTCCTATATAAAGTTTGTAGCTTTCCATACGTATAATTTTACTTATATAATTCCAACATGGACACCCCTCCCCCAACCAATCCATATGTAATATAGTTTTCCTAGTATTAAGTTTCCCTCATTTTCTCATTTCTTTTCTTCTTTTATTTCCTTCCTTCCTCCTCTGTTTTCTTTGTTCTGAGTATTTTCAGTTTGTGTCTATTTCCTCCAAGAATATTCGATTAATATACCGATACGGTATTGAAGTACGAGTAGATAAGAAACTGTTTTGGTTTCAATAATGGTCGCCTCTAGACGCAGTTTGACACTGTAAAAGTTTGGATTGTTGTGTATAATATATCATATACTCCACAAGACCCAAGTTGCGGATATTATTTTAGACAACATGTAGATCAATAAAATTAGATGTCTTCTGTTCATTACTTATATTTTATGTTACTTTGGGACTACTTTCTATGCTGATCACGTTACACACACAACATAGTGCAGAAAATTATTTCATCCATCGATGATAGGAGTACCTATTTTCGACCTCCATGTTGCAAAATACTCTCTTGGGATTGTGCAATTATAAGCCAACAGTATTTAGAAGGTCATTTTTACCGCACCAAATATCTAGGAGCATCAAAGAAACAATTTGTCAAAATCTTCTGAAGAAAACAATCATACAATTATTGAAAATTTCACATTTTTCTATCATTAGTTGTGATGTAATCAGAGGCAGATCTAGAATTTCAAAAATATATAGTACGGTTAGGAGTGGAGTTACTGCATTCCAAAAGTGGTTAGCTAACAACCTTCGTCGAAAAATTTATTGTTTATATAGGTTAATTATCATTTTATATGATGATATATTAAGGAAAAAAATATTAAAGTACATTTAAATGAGGATTGATCCCTATTTTTATGTGTAAGTGAACCACCAGTTGACCAAGGTGAACCGTTTAAACTTTTATAGTATGGATTCCTAAGCGACCAAGTGTTCCCGGGAAGCTAGGGGAAGATCCGCCCCTGAATGTAATCATATGATTTATAAAACAAGAACTACATTTAAAGCTTCATAATTTATGCATGCCGTGGCTAAATTGCAGAAAAAAAAGAATGCTGCTACGTTTTTTCACTATAAAAGAGATTAATCTTTTTGTTCAGTTGTTGGGAGGAGAGAATTATGGACTGATTTCTTCTCTCACAGAAACCTTTATATATATAATTTAAAGGGATACAACTCTTCAAAAAGAGTCTTAACAATATAATTACCTTTTCACTTCAATATAATTTATCATATTTAATATATACATATCACATTATAAACATTTAATATAGTCGTCCCTTGTTCCTATTAAGCTTAGTCTTAGTAGAATAAGGGGACGACAGCAGGTGGAGGATCAGTTTGCTTTGTCTTAGTAGTAGTAAAGCGCAACTAAAACTTTAATTAATGTGATTAAATTCTAAATCGGCTAGTGCCTGCGTCTATATGAAAATCTTTAAACGATCCTACAAAAATGATAGATCCCTCACGAACCCTATAAGGTATTTGGTTTAAGAGGCTTAGAGCAAAATAAAGTCAAAGACAAGGTTAGGCAGACATAGCAACATGCTGTGCTTTTTCCCTAACAAATACTACTAATTTGAACTTTGTGGTTCCTCGTGATAAATGTGAAGTACCATTTGGGCTTTCTAATATCTGCCACATATTAATTTAGTATGAAATGAATGGATGTGTTTTCTCATTTTTGGTAGAAAGGAGTAGTAACGTCTAGAAAAAGCACCAACTGTACTTGGTAGTGTCTATTATGTTCAGTAGTATTTCACCAGTGGCTATTAGTTATGCACATTTTATGAAGCAATAATTGGAAGTGTACATCAGCAAGATGTCATCTGAAAGAATGATTCTTGTCTGCAGGAACAGGGGCTATGTAACAGAAGTGAAGGACCACATGTTAATTCTAATAAATAAACTACCAGATCTCTGATTATTATACCCTTGGAAACTGGAAGGATGAGAAAGGACGTGAAACTATGAAGAAAATGAAATTAAAGTCGATACAATATTGAAAGGAATAACTAGAGAAATATGTAAAAAATAGTTTTGAAGTGTATTGAAATGAAGAGGCAAAGGTCTCTATTTATAGAAGAACATGCATGCCTCCTAATAACTTATAACTTGCAAATGCAAGTGGAACTTGTGTTTTTACTACTTGCAATGCAAGATTGAAAATAAGTAGGGAGATTGTGAGTTACTGTTCCTTCTTCCTTTACTCGATTTCCAAACAAAGGTGACTGAACTCCCAACATTTTGTTTTGATTCAATACCTAAATTGACACCGATACTTGTCTCAATTTCAAAGCGGACCTCCCAACTTTTGTTTCTCCTATTTTAACATTTCTACTCCATAAAACGTTGATTATATGTGTGATGGTGGTCTAGCGCAACATTGTGTGCCAAGAAACTTGATTTATGTTTTTGTTTGTTTCCTAAAAAAAACTGTACCTAATTTCTAGTAAACTGCATTTGGAGTTTTTCACCAGCTGAGAAATGCATTTAATTTGGAGTTTTTCACCATGGTACTTGACAACAGACCAGAAGTAACCCCTGTCCATGCTGATCTTCTCTCAGCTGTGCTTTATCCGCAGCTGGCTATAAAAATTAGACATCGGTTAGCAATAATATGAACAGTTACTAGTAGAAACATAAAGGTAAAGAGTTTAGCACATTTCCGGAGATCTGTCAATTGCACCCTATTAAGTTCATGAGAGCTTTTTGTTCTCAGCTACTTCACTGCCTTTGTCTTGTCAACTAATGGAAAAGAAGTTCATTCAAATTCTTGTAAATTCCAGAATGTCCATCAATTTCATAAATTATTGCAATGAAAGAAAATCTGAGATTCATAGAATCAATTGGATACAGATTAAGAAATATTACAGGAAAGTATATATGGAGTTCACATCACAGAAAAGCAAATCCATACAGTTGGATACGAAACCCCTTTTCTCAAACCTTTAATGGTTTAGACCATATCATGGTAAATGACTAAAAACCAAAGGGCTGGCTCCCAGAGGGCCTGCTGCATAAATGCCAGCATGCAGCCAAGGGATAAGAGCGATCAGTTTCCAATTCCTGCAACAGCAATGAATCTATAGGGTCCAATTTTTTATTGTTTTACTTCCATTTAAAATAATAACAAGTGAGATGCTGCACTATTTCCTTCACTAAATCCCAACAGATAACTCAGCTAACTACTTGAAAGCCAATGCTAAGACGACGAAAAGCATAGCATTAAACATGGTTTTCCAGAGCCCATAGTTCCTTTTCCTGCTTGACCTGCTTGAAATAAATAAACAGAGCAAAAACACATTGAGGACAGCACCATTTTCGCATGCATAGCAGTATCTAGACATGGAATTCAAAACAAATTCAAGTATTTGGCGTTCTGCACTTACAGCAGCTTTATTATGAGCCTCTCTTGTTGCTTATGAGATCCAAAGGGGTACATAAAAAGGAATGGATCTCTTGAAGTCAATCAATTGGGCTAATTGATAATTTATACGAATTGCCTCATATCTCGCTTAAACCCAAGTCTTAAACTTATGCATCCAGCAGCTATTAAAGACTATAAAATTTGTTCAACTGGTCAAGCCGCTTTATTTTGATTGCTTGTAAATAGAAGAAAGTTTAGAAATAGACCAATGGCCCATGCAATAGAAAAAGCGGGTCAGAATAAATCAGATCCAAGAGGCGCCTTGCAGACCACTGTTTCTACCACAATACAGAGAGAGGAAAGAGTTACACCTAACACTGCTCTTTGAAGCAGATGACCTCCATAATATGCCATACCAGAAGAATATACAAGGTTATTTTCGAAGCAGTTTACATATGTGGTTTTTATCAATTGCTATACACATCATAAAAGATAGTGCTAAGCTGATAATTCCTACCAAAATAAGGCCCTAGGGTACCTCAGCAGCCATAGATTTTTGTAGCAACATCTTTAACCGAAATAACCTATTAAATCCTGCGCCTAAAGGCTTAGTTACCAGTACATAGTCTGCACCCCGTCTTAAAGGATGAACTGTTTCCCAAACGCCAAGGCTCCTGACCCAAGAGTCAAGTTTCCCGTCTGATATCCAATGCATGTATCAGTCCATGTGAGCAGGGGGGAAAAGAGGCGACGACCCTGCAGCTCATTTCTTGTATACTGCCATATAATGGTAATAAAATCAGCTGCGACAACGTATTTTCAACTTTTACTAAGGTACTTGATGATATCACATCCACCCCCTGTGCCGTTTCTCTTACAGCCCTGGCTTATCTAAAGCTGGCTATCAATATAGACATCGCTTGGAACATATAGAAACACGCAGAGTAAAGACTTCGGCACATTACAAGCAACAGTTGTACTAAATGAATGGGAAGAGATTTTGATGATCCGTTAAGCAGCCAATTAATTTCAGGACAGCTCTCTCTTCCAAGTTCTTCACTGCCTTGATCTTGTCACCTTTTTTCCTCCTTGGAGACGAGAGTTTCTAGACTGGCTGTAATAGCGAACAAGAAGGATTGCTTGCTAACCTGTACGCAAGATCGAAATAATGGACGAAAAGTTCATTGAAATCCTCATGTCTTCCTTGACTATGGAAATATGCATAATTTTATCAAATAATTGCAGCGAATGAAAATTTGATTTTCATAGAACTGCTTTGGCAGATTATGACATGCCACAGGCAATTTTCGAGCTCACGTTGAATTAATAATTCACCCAGAATGTCTTTTCTTTATAATATAAATGATTTAGATGGTACCGAGGTGTCAAATGAAAATCAAAGGCTTTGGTCAGGCATCATAATATAGCCAAGGTTTAGGAGTGACATACTCACGTTAAATGAAGAAATCTATTAGAGCTCTATTCAGGACCTGAGCAGTCTGTCTTCACTAAAACTAAACAAAGTCAATTGAAACACTACAGCTAACTTCCTTCGGTAGACCTCAACAGATAACTCAGCTAACTTCTTGAACCAAATCAAGGACAGCTGGGCATACTATTCAAAAATTTTACTATGCAATCATCTTGTTGGTACTTACACAATCTCCACAACATAGTACTTAGAGAACAGTAATATCTACATGAAATCAGTAGAGATACCCCTGCCCGCAACAACAGAATTTTATCTTTCCCGAGTAAAAAAAGTTAAACTGTTGGTGATTCTACCATCATCCTCAGCTCTGACAGAATGTGCTTAGGATTTTATTTATCTCAGAGTTGAGAAATTTGACCCAAAAAAAGATTCTCAATAGCAAGAATTTTTCAGCAGTTTTGATTGACTGTAAAAGTTCTCTTCCCAGACACTCATATCTAAAGGGCAACCCGGTGCACAAAGCATCTCGCACTCACGCGGGGTCTGGGGAAGGGCCGCAACCAAAGAGGTGTTATGTACGCAGGATAGAATCCTGATGCAAGCATTCCACTGCTCGAAACTGTGACCTATACCAGACACTCATATCGGCTAGATAGAAAACATTAAGAGATATAAAAAGAATGCAGTCTAACACGTAACACATTCAAGGATCAATATAAAGGCATGCAATGGAGTTGGCATACCTGATGTATGGCAGGTGCTGGATTTGTGAAAAAGCCAACATGGTTTGCTAAAGCCAGTTGTTTTCCTAGACCCAGTTGAAATATATAAACCAGTGCATAATAACATTAGAGACAGCACGATTTTCTTAATATATTTGGTAAACCAGTGTATTAAATTCTTGTAAGGAATAAAAAAACAGAACTAAAAGCAGTGGTACAAGGCAAACCACTATCTCATATGGAAGATCAAAATGAAACAAGGTAAGCACTATGCAGACAAGGAAATCACAAGGAACCTAAAAATGAAGCCTCCTACACCGGCTTTATTTTTATTTATTTTTTTGAAATGGTAAGTATGTAGCCTCGTACATCAGCTTTATTATGTCAATTTGCTGCCATTTATGAGAATCAAAGGTGACTAAAGTTATGTACCAAGACAGGAAAAGGAATCTCTTGATTCAATTAACTTCGTAACTTGATAATATATGACTGACCTTACTTCTACTATAATCCATGCTTTCAACTTATGTGTCTAGCTCTACTCATAACTACAAATTTCAACTGTTACATCACTCTAATTGATTATTTGTAAGTACAAAACTAGGAGTATACCGATTAGAAATGCAATACAAAAAGATGGCCAGATTAAATCAGCTCCAAGAAACCAAGAGGCACCTTGCAAACACCTCTCTGCCCCAACGCGAACAGGGAGGGAGAGAAAAGAGAAGGAATTGCAACCAACATCAATCATTGGAGCGAAGAAGACAACCTCAGCTGTAATAGAGGAACCTACAAGGTTAATCTAGAGCAAGTTCACATATATGTACACATCCAAGAGATAGTGTTGAGATAATGATTCCTATCAAACGAAGGCACTAGAGCACCTTATCAGCCACAAAATTTTGCAGCAAACTTTTGAACCGGAAATAACCTATAGAAACCAATGCATTAATCAGAATAAGCTCTATGACAGGGCAGCGTCGCTGTAATCTGAATTCTTCTCGTCAGATTCCGACCCACTGTCAAAATTGATACTTCGGCTTTCTACGGATCCATCTGAGTAGCCACCTGCTTTGAGGAGTTCCTTTAATTCATCAAGAATAAATGGCTCTACTACTTTCCAGAAGCATGTAGCATTGTCCCCCAGAAAACCTATCCAAAAGACCGCCCCTCTCCTTTTTACTCTGCACTCTAATGAGTTGGCTTTCAGTGCTTTAACAATACTCACAACACCCTCTCGACTTCCCTTTACTCTCAAAAGAATATCACCAGATGATGTCCTGTAACCACCATACATATACCAGTAAGCAAGAACACGAGGTGACAACCATCTGTGTATAAGTTTTGGTATGCCAGGACGCCCATTGGGCCAGAACTGATCAGCATAGAAGGTAAAATAAGAATGTGAGATGGTAGTAAAAGAATTAGGAATATCATCAGTGTCATTCACCATCATATCATTAGAGCCTAACCACTCGTGAAATTCATCATGTATGTGTCTCTTTAAAATGGAATGAATCCTCCACTCTTCATTGAACTCATAATGAATTGCGTGCATTCTCCTCTTTCCATTTGATCTAATTTGCAGACCACCAAGAAGCAACCCTATCAAAACCTCTCGTTGTTCTTTTGTGAGCTTTGGCCTAATAGGTTCTTCAACTACTTTCTGCCGCAGACTTAGAAAATACTCAAGTTTTTCCATCAAGGAAGATTCAATCTCAATGTTGTATTTCTTTTGGCGCATCAAATCATATATCTTTTCAGCCTTCATATACTCTCCGGAGGTCAAAAAGCCTCTTAAAATGCTGTTGCAAGAACGAGAATTAACACCAATTGCCACATCACCATGCATTTCATTGAAGATTTCTTCAGCACGGTATAGATTACCAGTATGCACCAAAGAATCCAAATAAATATTGAAAACCGTCCGATTTGGGCCGCAGACTTCACGACACCGGAGAAAGGTAGATTCCAATCTCTCATGCAAACCTGCAACGGAGTACATTCCCATCAAATCAATGAATGATGGAATCAGCTGTTTCATACCACTGTTTATGACCTCAGACATGATAGACTCTGCAAGGTCTAGTTTTTGAAATTTGGACAACACCTCTATTATTTTATGGTATGCTGCAATGGAGGTGGAACCCAGTTCTTCCTGCATCCTCCTAAATATTTCCAATGATTTCATAGGTTCTTCGCTCTTTGCATAGACTTCCATTCTATAGACAAAAGCTTGAGAAGGAGGACCATCATCAACTGAGAGGAGTCTTGACCAAGTTCTTTCTGCTTCTTCCACATCCCCATCCTTTGCACAAGCTCTTAAGACTGACACGAGTACCTCTTTGCTCTCTTGAATTCCTCTTGATCGCATCTCTGCTCTTAGCACAGCAATTCTTTCCATATCCACCAAATCCTGATAACTGTGAAGCCATATAAGACCGCCAAAAATATCTTTGTGTATATCAAATCCAGAGGAAGTCAAATTCTGGTATATAAATTCTGCCTGTTTCACAAAGTGTTTACTGGAGCCCTGTGACTTCCCCAAAAGAGCTTTAAACAGAGAATTGTGTAAGTTAAGCCGAGGCTTATAACCTCCCAAGTGCACCATGCGATTGTAGATGCTACATGCTTCATCTAACACTGATGGGCCCGATGAACTAAGATAGGCAATGATGAGAATATGGAATGTAGATTCACAAGGCACTCGTCCCTGATTAATTATGTCATCAAAAATCTCCCGGCACTTCAAGTGCTTTCGTTCCTTACCCAAGTAATCTGCTAGCTTCGTAGCTAGAGCAAAATCAAATCGAAACCAATGTTGCTGCATCATCCATTTGTAAACCTGTTATGTGCAACACAAACTTTTAGATCTTTGTGATTTAGAGCTTAGACCCTAGAGTTTATGCCTAATAAAAATTAATTAGATCCTTTCCATGTTATCTGACAAATGGAAAGTAAGCAGTTTAACAAAGTGGGGGCAATTAAATGCGAAAGCTTTAGATTTCATTTGAGGAAGAAAGCAAAATGCTACCCTCCCTCGATCATTCAAAATAAAAGGCTTGGTGCCATGGACTTCCAAGCCAAGCGAGTAAGTTTCTTAACACTACTGCAGAAGATCTACAAAGTGCAAAAATAAAAAAGTGAAAAACTAAATCTTTACAAGACTGGCAAGTACAGTACGAATTGTACAGACAAAACTATAAAAATCACAAGAATGCATCTGTTTATTCATGAATTTACTTTTAGCTGCCTATAAGTAGCCACCACCAACAGACAGGATACAATTGTAGATAAGAGGTCCTCTCTAAATGATGCGTCCAATATGAAGCCTCTGAACAACCAAAACAACCATAGTATGAACTTCACTCAGATTCAACTTAAATACAAGCTGCAACATCTTAACAACCACAGTACCTTGTCAATAAAATAAGCAACAATAATATTTCTCCACATTCTCCAATACTTCTAGCGATGTCTTCCACATAATAGCTAGCGATAAGTGAAGCCACAAACGATCAACCCAAATATTTTACCAACATAACTAAAAACACAAAACGGCAATAACTCTTTCTATAACTGAGAGAAATTCCCCATGGTCAATGCCGCATGATTCAAAACTCGGGGGTTAATGGGTCCGCCCCGCTACCCTTCTCTACTTAACAACCAGACTTTTTGTTTGTGCCAAGTTTCGCTCTTACCACTAGATCAAAACCCTCGGTGCTGGCAGTCATGGCTAACTCCTTTATTTACGTCTTCATCCCATAAGAGAAAAGGATTACTACAATAGCTTGAGCAAAGGAATCTCCTTCTCAAGTGACAAAACATCTTCCTCAACCGAAGATTTTCTCCAATTTTCAACAGACAACAACTTTTTTCAACGACTAAACTAAAGGATATACTTAATTCGAGTTCGGGATTCTACCCAATCTCATTGGATTTACTGGGTTCGAAATCAATTATCTGCACTTATTCAATGGACTTTTTAACACATCGGGTCAAAGCCAAAGCTACTGGGTTTAGATGAACCCATAACTTCAACTCTACGTTCGCCCCACTAGTGATAAGTGAAGTCACTAATGATCAACCTTAGTACTTTTACCAACATAACTAAAAACAATCTCTTTTCGATAACAAAGAATGAGTATCCCTCGGACTTTGGTATAGTGGTAAAAGATCAGCTTGTATTGTGTGCGTCACGCTCCTTGCTGTAGACAGAAGCCTGAAATTTAAGTGGAGGGAAACGGACAGACTCATTATCCACCCAATTTTTCAATAGGTACACCACCCAATTACACATAAGTAGCCGGCCAAAACAGAAATAGTCAGGATACTTAGAATATACACTTATTATACCATTATTATACATAGATTATACACTTATATACACTTATTATACCATTATTATTTTATTACTATACATAAAATATACAAGGATAAATTTTGTATAAACGGCCTCACCTTTGTTCAGGCAGTGTAAAAATCCTTCCTTTTTTTTTTTCTAGACAAAAAAACAAAGAATGGCTAAGCTAAAGGTGATTATGATTACCCGAAAAGCAGCTTCATTTTCGCGAATACGCATAGAATGAACAGCAATATAAGTAGCATCAGCTTGCTTAAGCCATTTCTTTTGTGCATTAAGAATCCTAACCATAGTAGGTGTCTTATGAGCAGGTAGTTCTTTACAAAGCCAAGCTAATCTTGCTCTACGCCATTGTTCAGGAACATCTTCCAACTCACTAACTTCAACACTTGGTGTTTCAAACTTTTTCAACTCTGTTGAATCAAATGATACATCAAAATTGAAACTTTCTGAATTCCAAGTTGTAGAAATGTCATAATTGTCATTTTCTTGGGGTTGGTTTGAATGGAATGAAAGTTGGTGGGGTAAAGTGGAAGATGATGATGAAAAGGGGGTGTAAAGGGATATGGAGGGAGATGGTAGAAGGGGTTTTAAGGGAAGGAAAAAATGTGATGAGGGGGTGGTGGAGAAGAGGGGGTGGGGTTGGTGGTGGAAAGGGGAGGAGAGGGAGCAGAGGAAAGTGAGGGCTGTGCTCATGGGGGGGTTTGGATAAGGAAAGAGAAAAATTATCATACAACCAGAGGAATTGTCATGAAGAAGCAGATTGCAGAGCATCAGCTTAATTTTACATGCTCTAACATGCTTTTTACAAAAAACAATTGGCATAATAGGTTGTTTAGCCTCCCTTAAACTTGTTCTGAATTACCATTTTCCATATTAGTTCACACCTTACTCACTATTTCCGTGCGCGTGTATAACAGTTTTTTTTTTTTTTGAGAGCGTGTAAGACATATTAAACAAAATAAATTGTTTAAAAATATAATTTTAACTCCCTCCTAAAATACTCCAACGGTAAAATCCCAATAATTTTAATTCCCTCCCTCCCTTCATAATAAACCCAAACCCAACTGTTGAAACACGAACCCAATAAGAACCCTAGCTGCTCCTTTCAATTTTTTGACGGTTCAGGCCAATTTCTTTGCAAAGGTAAGATCTTTTCATAGACAAATGAAGGAATTTCGTATGGATTAGTTTGATTTCTCTTTAATTTTTTATTTTCTTGAAGAAGCTTTGAAGGCTCACAATGCTTTCCATAAGCTTGACTAGACTTTGTACGGAAGATGAGGACCTTGCGTTGAATGAAGAAGTCTGTTGTAGCCATGGATATGTGCTATCGATGATGACTTCTTGGACCCCAAGGAATCCGGGTTGACGGTATTGGGTGTGTCCATACTATGGGGTAATTGATTTGATTCTTAATTTTTTTTATGATTACTAACTATTCAAATTTAGATCATGTGTCTTATCCCTTTGTTCATCATTCTAGGGTCCTAGATCATGTGATTTTTTACGTTGGAGGGATGGTGAAATTGATCCAAGATCAAAGGTCGTGATTGGAAAATTGTTGGAAAAAATGGCTCAACTTGAAAGCAGGCTTGAAGTTTATGAAAACATTGAAAAGCCTATGCCAACTAAATAAGTTGAAAACAAGGTTGAGGTGCAATTGGAGAAGTTGGAATGTGAGGTTGACAAGTTGAAGGAAAAGGAGAAGAAGTGGAAGACCAAATTGGTTAAAGTTAAGTTTAAAGAGAATGTGTTGTGGTGTATCATCTTTGGAGGTTGTATTGTAGCTATAAGCTATAGGTTTCATGAGATCTATGTATCAAAAGATGTGATGAAGTTGCCATAATTTAGTTGTAATGTATGTCTTATATTTATGTTGTAATGAAGACTTGGTTTTACACCCTTTTGTATTGGTATTGGTGTGCTAAATTGAATAAAATCTGGAACAACACTCTATTTTTTATATTGGAATTGATGTGTTATATGCAAAAAAAAAAAAAAAAAGACTGGAACAATACTTTTTTTTTTTTGTCAACAAAGACACATGAACAATTATTGAAACAATTAACTGCATTTCATTGGCAAAAAAGATCTAGGTTCAACTGCATTATATACTGCATATTCAAGTTTCAACTGCATATTCAAGTTTCAAATGCATCATATGGTTGTTACATAACAGCTCAAAGTAAAGTATTTCAAAAACGCAAATAAGGCACAAACACTGCAGACACAGTTGCATAATCCCAGAACTAGTCTAAATAATCACTGTATAAACAGAAGTAGAATATTCTATAAACATTAAGAGACTAGTATAACTAATTACTTCCTATAAGTACTAGTCTGGCTTTGGATAACCCTTTCAGCAGCCTTTGCCTTTGTTTCCTTCATATTTTGAGCTTTCATTTGTTGTAGTCCACTTGTTGAAACTGTTGCATTGCCTTTCCAGTTCAATCCTTTTTTAGGCTTATGGCCAATATCTCCAGTTACATCAGCCGACCTTTTTTCAGACCTTATGCTCATGCCAGGCTTCATAAAATGAAAGACAACCAATGATTTACTTATAAAATATTGTCTAAATCATCACATGTAAGTAAGTATATCCAAACTTACATTATAGATTGTAAATCCACTATCAGTGTGCAGCACCTCATTCCTACCATTCTTGGCCTTTTAAAGCTAGTTGTACCTCTTCCTCTACCAACACCCTAGACAGAATGACAACATTTTATATTAGTTTAGAACTAATAATACTTAAATGGATAAGAGATTAAATTAGGATGTTACCTGACTGGTAGGTCCTGCTGGTATTCCCCTGTCTCTTCCTCTTCCAGTAGCATTTCTTGGAGGTGGCGCTGAGGATGAAGCAGCAATAGGAGGTGGTGGCGCTGCTGATGAAGCAGCAGTAGAAGGTGGTGTTGCTGCTGAACCAACACTTGGAGCACCAGCTGGTCTTGAAGGCGGTAGTGTTATAAGACAACCCTTTTTATTGTGCCCCTTTTGATGGCAGTTACTGCGTGTCATATCCACTCCCTTTTTAGACATTTTTCCTCTCTTGGTTTCAGTAGCCTCTTTCCTTCTAACCTTCCCTGGTCTGCCAGGCATTTTCGTCACTTCTAGTGGAATCACTGAAGGATTTTGTGAATGTGGCCACATCTTCATTCTCAAAATAGGTTGTATAAAAGAGCCATAAGTGTCCATGTATGTATCTCTGTTGTACCAGTGAGAAGCATAGTCCAGAGGGTTTAACTCTCAGTCATGAAGTGCAGCAATGGCATGTTGGTAGAGTATCCCCTTAAGCCCCAATGATCTGCAGCTATAAGTCAAGTTTGACATGTCTATAGTATTCCTCTTCTTTCACCTCAAAGATTGTATCCTCATTCAAAACAGGTCTACACTTCATTGATTTCTTCATATTATCCTCTAGGGTCTTCTGTGCCATTGGAGAAACGTCAAGAGGCCACTTGCTGCAAAATTCCCTTATTTGTCTTATTCTGATTATCATCTTGACCCTAATCTCTTCAATCATTATAATGATTGTCTTCTGTCTTGCTTCCAGAATCCAAGAGTTGAAACTCTCAGCCATATTATTGTCTACACTGTCACATTTGCTGGTGTAGTTGAAGGACACTTTATTCCATCACTCTATGTTATAATAGAGCAGGTCATCCATCATTTTCTCTTCTCTCAATTTCTTCATATACTTAATGTTTTCCCTCAACTTAGTTACAAAAATAGATCTGGTAATCCTCCAAAATGTATTCCTCCTCTCTATACCTCTCCAGTTCTTAGACCAATTAGCTAGGATGTGTCTAGTACACATCATGTGTTCAGAATTTGGCAACAAGTCATCTGTGGTCATCTTTAATCTCTGGAGAACAAACAGTTAATGTAGTGTAAGTAAGTATAAAAAAACAGTTAAGTAAAACATGAAAAACAATACCTTTTGCATGTTTGTTATAATTGTTGCATCTGTTCCATCTCCCAGCTCAAGATCAATCCTTAATATGTTGACAAACCATCTCCAAGTGTGCTGGTTTTCATACTCAACTACTGCCCATGCCACTGGCAGCATTTGGTTATTCTCATCCTTGCACACAGCAGTGAGTAATTGGCCTTTACAAACATCTTTTAAAAAGCATATATCCAGCCCAATACACTTCCTACAGCCAGCCAAACAAGCTTTCTTCAATGCATCAAAACAGATGTAAAAACTGTTGAACATCTTCTTCCCACCCTCAAAAGTATCATCACTCAGCTTCACTACACATGTACTACCATGATTAGACCTCAACAACTTATACTTGCAGTCTAGAATCCTTCCAAACTCTACTTCATCGTCTCCTATTATCTCTTACAGCACCTTGTATCTAGCTCTTCCAACTATTGTCCTACCAACTTGCATTTCTAGCTCTTCTCTTATTATTTTTTGAAGTTTAACAATCCTAATAGCAGGTTGTTGAGTAATCTGTTTCTTAAATGTTTGGCTAAGAACTTTGAGTAGCAGAATTTATTTTTGTTAGTGGTGACACACCTGTGAACAAGTTTGTAGTTCTTCACCACAAAATCACCAGTCCTACTGTCAAAGCTAGCATACAGGAGCCAAGAACACTTTGGTTTTTTACACCTCACTCTCACTTTTTTTTCTCATTAACATACTTGTCAAGTTGAATATTTTCAGTAATTGCATACAAGGTTAAAGCTTCCCTAAACAGATACACATTCTCAAAAGCTAGACCAGTCTCCCACATAATTTTTTTAGAAGCAGGATCAAATTACTCTTTTTCTATTTTGCTTTTTACATCTTCTTTTCTTTGTAACCTCAGACTCATCATCAACTTCGTCACTATCTGTTTCATAGCTTCCATCCTCATTACATGGATAAAAAGTCTCATCACCACCTAGTTTCCCATCTAAACTCTTCTTATAACCAGGTTCAGTCTCATCATATCCCACATCTATCCCTTTTTGCCCTAGTATGCAATCAGATTCTGCAGCCCTAGCCTTATTCTTTGTTCTAATAGCAGTCATTCTCACCTCCCTAAGTTCCATATATTCTTCATGAACATCACTCTTATAATCTGCATTTACCTCCTCAAAGAGGTCATCATTATCTAAACTATCTTCACTACTAGAAAAGTCACTAAATCCAGTAGAAAAATCACTACTTTCAACTGTTGGATATGTTGTGGAGTGGGTTCATTAGGAGCTTCAGTTTCAGCCTCACAAGTAGGTTGTTCAAACCCTTCAGGCTCATTATAAGAAGACTCCTCAGCAGCCCCAAGATTTTGACTGGTCTCATTCTCAAAAGACACACCACTGTCCCCCACTCCCTGGCTTGGGTATTCTATTGGAAGAGAGGTCACATGCTATTCTATCATGCGGGCTACAAAGACCTCGAGTATATCCCCATTAACAATCCAAGTAAGAATACCACTTATGTCCTTATCAGATTTAATTTCTACCAAGCTACTATTGGCAGGTGATTTAATGTAAATTACTTGGGCCCCTTATTGTAACCAAATTCAGCTACATAATCCCTCAACTCAAAAAAAAATTAGTCTCAAAGTCCACATAACCACCATGATAAACCCTCAAAGTTACCAGTACAAATGACATATTTAACCTAAAATTGATAATGCATAAACAAGATAAATCGATTAATCAACTAATTAAAGATTAACCCTAAAAAAATTTACATGCAAACCATACTTAACTAAATGCAGAAACCCTAACTAAACGAATAACATCAACAAATTGGTACAAATAAGATAAAAAAAAGTAAAGTGTAATCCTAATATTAAACGAACATACAGATCAACAATTAAAAGTTTAACCCTAAAAATTGACTAATCAAGAAAAAAAGTGAACCCTAGAATTGAAACGATTAAGCAGCAAAAAAGAAGTTCAAATATGACGATGACATACCTTTTACTGATTAGAACCCTAGAATTCCTCTAATCGCGTCTTACTTGGATCGATTTTAGGCAGAGATTGGATCGATTTGGTTAGGGTTTTTCGCAGGTTATTTTGTGTAATCAGGGTGAAAGTAAAAAAGTAAAATGATTTGATTTATTTTTTATTTAAACTAAGGTAAATAATCAATTTTATTATTTAATAGATAGTAAACGACGTGGCCAATTGAAAGGGCGCGTCTCTTCAGCTCTCTCACATAATGTTGGGAAGGGGTGGGTAACGCGTGAACTAATATCAGAATGAAGTTGATAAGGGGGTATAATGGATGCACGTAAAGTTTAGACGGGAAAATGGTAATCCCGGACAAGTTTAGGAGGTAAACAACTTATTCTGCCATTTTTTTTTAAAAAAGAAGGATAAATTAAGATAAAAAAGACTAACTCAAAATCAAGTGACTGAATGGACCAACAACATTAACTCCCAAAAAAATGCTAGTAGAACCGTTTGTCCATGAAAGGTTTTTATTTTTTTTAAAAAAAAAAAAAATTTAAAAATATGTTTGCCCATAAAAAATTGTCAGTTTTTAAAGATTTTTTCAAAACAGTTTTTGAAAAACCAAAAAGTGCTTTTGACCACTTTTTCAAGTTTTTCAAAAAATTAATTTTCTCCACTCACAAAACTTTAATTTTTTTCCAACTAAAATTCATGATCCAAACACAACTTCAACTTCCAAATATAATTTTTCAACTCGACTTCAAAAACTCTTTTTCAAAAACTTTTTGATATCTATGACCAAACGGCTACTAAGACACGTGCCATACAAAATGAAGTTCTTGGTTAAAGGCCAGATTGGCTAATGATCTACTTCGACAATTCACATACCCACCCTCCAGACTGCCGGCGCATGAACTACATTAGAAATATCAATTTGTAAGACAACTTAACACCACACTTTATCCCATGCTTCTTTAAGACCTTTGAGAACTCCTCGTAGCTCCGCTCTAAAAGAAGAGCATATCTCAATTTTGACTTGGAAACCTCAATGCGTGTCGTCGGAATCACAAAAGACTTCACTAGCATTTCCCATCTATCATGTTCTTTACAACATTTTATAAATTATATGTATTGTAATCTTATAGATCATACAAATAGGGGAATGGACATCGAAGCATGCTCATTATTATATTATGAGGTGTTTTAAGAGTTGTTTGGTTTGAAGTAAAGTTATAAAGAAATTATATTGCAGGAATTAGTGCTTCTAATACATGAAGTATTTTTATTGGTTGTTTGGTTCATTTTACTAAATTTTACATTTACTAGATATTAATTAAAAAATGTATTTATTTTTTGGATTATAAAAGCAATAAGTTTCCAATTATACCCTTAAGTGTTTCTGGGAATAAAAAATAGGATAAAAGTAGCTTGTTTTCTTTGATACTTTATCGGTATATAAGTTATAATATATATTTGGCCGAATACATATAATTTTCTCAAGTACAAAAATAAAAATAGTTTATGCAACTTAGATACATGTTGATACAATAATACGTGAAAAATATTCAGGACAAAATGCTATATGGGCACTGCATCAACATTTAAATCCACTTGAACAAAATGAGTACATCGTAAATGTATAACAAAAAACTACGCATCTTTTTTTAAACACTAAATAGATACGAAAGATATCTAGCATAAATATATGTACTGCAATATATCAAGAAGAATAAGAGAATTAGGAGAATACAAGGATAAGAAGAAGAAAAAGAAGAACCAATGCACCAATCCATTGGAGAAGAAGAAGCATCGTTGCTCCAAATTTATCCAGCAAACTTTTTTCTATTCCTATTGGATAGAATTCATTTCTTTTTCAAGCTTTGTTGCGAGAGAATCAATCCAATCATCGGTAGTTTTGAACACGGGTATCGGTGGAGTTGGGAACGTGGGTGAGCTACTTGAGTGAAGGTGATTGAGAGATAAATATAAATAAATGATGACTACGTGATGGGCTGATGGCAAGAAACCAAAATATGAGCATAAAATTAAGAAATTCAAATTTATCTCATATTTTGGCTAATCTGCTGTGTTTTGTAAAAAAAAAAAAAAATTATCTTTAAATTGTAAAATTTTTGCCTACAGGCCATTTTTGCCACTGATGTTTGGTTTTGAAGCCATTTTTTTATTGATTTTACATGAGAGGTCACTTTTTGGAACTTCAATCTTTATGGGCTGAAGTTCAAACCTTGTGGGTTGAAATTCATACCTAAGTTATGAAGTTCAACTTCAATACGTAAGGGCTGAATTTTTAGACATAGATGCGTAAACTTCAACTCTTATGGTGGGCTAAAGTTGAACTTCAACCCTTGTGGGCTGAACTTGTATGAAGTTCAATCCACAAGGATTGAAGTTCCAAAAAGTGGTCTCTCATGCAAAACCAATAAAAAAAAGTGGCCTCAAACCAAAGACCACCGGTAAAAGTGGCTATTCGTGCACTTTCCCCCTTTAAATTGTGGGCTGAATTGCAAAATATGACACGGGAAGCAATGGTTTGTCAAAATACCCTCAATAAAAGTGGTTTAGAAAAACTGTCCTCCATTAGTTTAGTGAAACTTATTCCGGACGAAAATACCCCTCACAACTAATAAAAAGACCCACACTATCCTCTCATTCCTTTTCTCCATTCAAACAATCTCTAAACCCTAAAAACCTACAACTTTTACAGATTTCTCTATTGAAACGAAGATTTAAGGTTAAATTCCTTCAAATTCCTACTCTCTTACATTCATTTGGATAACCTTGTAGAAAATCTATGAAAATAGGTATCTTACACATATTTCTTGGCAATAGAAACCTTGCATAGATTTTTTGGCAATTGCGAAAACTTTAAACCCTGTTGCGATGGACGACTTATCTATGGAAGTCTTGGCTATGCAGAGAGTTTAAGCTTTGGTGCAATGACACCTTACACAGACTTCCCTGGCAATTGCCAAGACTTCAAGCTTTACTGTAGTGACCAACTTGTAAAAAAAAGTCTCTGCAAATCTTGGCTATTGCCAAGGGTTTAAGCTCTGGTGCAATGGGCACCTTACAAAGACTTCTTGACAATTGCCAAGACTCCAAGCCCTTTTGTAGTGGCCAATTTGTAGAGAAAGTCTCTGCAAGTCTTGGCAATTGCCAAGAGTTCAAGCTCTGGTGCAATGGGCACCTTGCACAGACTTCTTGGCAATTGTCAAGACTTCAAGCCATGTTGCAGTGGGTAATTTGTAGAGAAAGTCTCTTCAAGTCTTGGCTATTGCCAAGAGTTCAAGCTCTGGTGCAATGGGCACCTTGCACAGACTTCTTGGAAATTGTCAAGACTTCAAGCCTTGTTGTATTGGGTAATTTGCGAGAAAGTATCCGCAAGTCTTGGTTATTGTCAATAGTTCAAGCTCTGGTGCAATAGGCGCCTTAACTAGGAAATCAAAGTGGTATCCAATACAAGAAAAATAAAAACAAAATTGAATGAAAGTTATGAACATCATCATTAAGGGTCAACTTATCACTGGTTAAATAAAAAAACCAACTTCTTTTATCAATGGTAACACCACTCAAGTGATGTTACCAAATTCTCTGCAACTTTTGGCAATAGCCAACACTTTAAGGTCGGGTGGAAGGAGGCAACTTGTAGGGGAAGTCTCTGAAAGTATTGGCAGTTGCCAATACTTTACGATCCGGTGCAATATGCACCCTGCATACAAAGTCTCTGCAAGTACTGGCAATAGCCAAGACTTTAAGCTCTATGCAATAGGCAACTTGCAGAGAAAGTCTCTTCAAGTCTTGGCAATAGCCAAGACTTTAATCTCTGTGCAATAAAGGCTACTTGCAGAGAAAATCTATGTATTAATGACAATAGCCAAGACTTTTAAGCTCTATGCAATGAGCAACAACAATATCTAATTGTTATTGCCAATAAGAACCTTAAAATCATCTTAATTAAGCATAAGAAGTAAAAAAAATTCACAGGAACGTCAAATTTAATTCAATGATCATCAATCAAAATTGAAAAACCTTACAGATAAATGTATAGAGAATAATTACCAAAAGGAAATACAGAAAAAAATAAATACAAATAAAGGATTAGGCAAAAAAAATTACATTATAACACAAATTAAAGAAAAATAATAAAATAAATAAAACTTTTATAAATTTCCTAAATCTCACTAGGACACAAAGAAGAAAGAAGGAAATGAAGGAGGAATGAGAGAAGGAAAGGAATGAGGAAAGAGAGAAGGAGACTGTTCCATATGAATTGAGTTTAGGCAGGGGCAAAATAGTCCTTTCGTATAGTGAGGGATGGTGTGGAGGGCATTTATTTAAAATATTTGAAAGTGGGGGCAAATTGGTAAGACCAGTGCTTATGGAGGGCACCGCGTGAAATTTTTTGTAAATTTTGTAATTAGTGCCCCTAAATCTTTTCACATTAAAAATTATCAAGAAAAAGACATTTCTTGCATCATTTCACAGTTTTGGCCCCTCATAATAGAACTACATAATATAGCTTCAGTCATCAGAAGCCACTACAAACTCCAAGTGCGTCATTAGTAACTTAATACAAAGGGTTACTAGCGTGGCCAGTGATGAGCTAGCAGTTCTAGAAACTTCTGACTAATGGGGTTATAAGTTAAATAGATTTGTAAGGAGGTTGGAAGTGTTAGAGCGATGCGCCAAAAGGGTACTGGATGCAAACAATTAAAAATTGTGGATGACGGATTTCACAAAAAATTTCACCTTGTGCCCTCAATAAGACATGGTCTTACCTAATTGCCCCCACTTACAAATGTTTTAAGTAAATCCCCTCCACATCATACCCCCCTTATGAAAGGACTATTTTGCCCCCCAACTTGTGTTAATTCATGTTGAAGCTTTCCTTCTTTTTTTCCCTATTCCTGGCCTCCTTTTTCTTCTTTGTGTGGCCCCCAACTTGTCTAATTCACGCTGAAATATTTCCTTCTCTCTTTCCCCATTTATGGCCTCCTTCTTTCTTCTTTGTGTGCTAGAAATTTGGGATTTTTTCTTGTATTTGCTTGATTCCAGTGATTTGAAGGTTTTTATTGCCTATGGCTATTAGATATTCATGTTTTGCATAGAGCTTAAAATCTTGACCATGGCCAAGAGTTGCATAGACTTTCTCTGCAAGTTGCTTATTGCAGTAGAGTTTAAAGTCTTGGCTATTGCCAATACTTACAGAGATGTTCTGTGTAAGTTGTCGCTTCCACCAGAACTTAGAGTCTCGGCTATTGCCAAGAGTTGTAGAGACTTTGTCTCCAACTTGTTCACTGCACTAGAGGTAGAAGTCTTGGCAATTGCCAATACTTTTAGAGTTTTTTAATATAAGGCCCCCCTTGCCAGAACTTAAAGTCTTGGCTATTGCCAAGAGTTGCAGAGACTTTTCTCTGCAAGTTTTGCATTGCAATATAGGTAAAAGTCTTGGCAATTGCCAATACTTGTAGAGACTATTTGTACAAGTTGCACCAATTACAGTAGAGTTTAAAGTCTTGGCTATTGCTAATACTTTAGAGATTTTTCAGTCTTTGCAGCATAACTTAAACTCTTGGCAATAGTTGCAGAGAACTTTACCCTTGCAACTTGAACAAAGAAATCTGTAAAAGGAATGGGGTTTTATGATTTTCTTGATAGCGTGAATGGAGAAAAGGAAGGGGAGGGACTGAGGCGCATCTTTTTACTAATTTGTAGGGGTATTTTGGTCCGAAAAAAGTGTCATTAAACTAATGAGGGCATTTTTGCAAACCATCTCTTAGCGGGGGCAAAAAGGCAAACCACTGCTTCCTGTGTCATATTTTGCAAATGCCCCCGGATTTCAAGGTTATTAAAAAAAGGGGTTTTTACACAAATATACAATTTTCACCCTTAATTACAAAAAACTAGCAATATTTTTCAAATTACATAACATAGCATTATTTTTCCTAGCAAATTTGTCAAAATCCTAGCTATATAAAGTTTATTTTCCCATTTGCTCACTCCACACATAATAGCTCAGCAAAGCTGGCCAAAACCTTTGTAAAATTCCATGGCTCACCGGAAAGGACAACCACCGGTCGCCGTCGCATGTCCGCCATCGGCCCCCGCCGTTTGGCCACCGAAAATACCGTATCATACCTTTCCAAACTTGTCTTGACCCCTACTTTCCAGATCTGAACTTAATTATCCTTGAAAATGGTTCCTTTGGCGTAGATCAAACCAAAAAAATGGCGAAATCATATGAATCGCAGCAGTTCCATGTTGCCTGCACACACCAGTGCCGAAAACCGGTGATTTCTCTCAAGAAACTTTTCGATTAAGGGAAAAAAGAGGGAAAATGTGCTTTGTAGAAATGGAATTCTCACCACGAATCTAGTTGTAGTGCATTCGACGTGGAGTAGCTTAAATTGACAAATGACAGACGTGGAGTAGCTTAAATAGAGTCATTCGAATGCTCCTACCAGATTGAAACAGAGTAGATGTTAGTTTGTACATATGTAATAACAGCTTGAATTAATACATCATCTTACTTTGCTTTTTTTGTTTTGTGACATTGTTGTTGGATTTTTGGCCGAGATCTACTTGGATTTCTTGGCACTTTCTTTCTGTTTTTCTTTTGCTTAAGCTTGTTTATCCAGATATTTCATTTATTATTTCTGGGTTTGATATCGTATATTTTTGCCACTTGATTATGTAGTTCTTCTATTTTTTCTTCTGTGTGCTCACTGAAACATTGAAACAATATGAAACAGTTGGTGAAACAGTCTGATATGGTCTGAAACGGCATTGAAACAGTATAATAGAGGCTGAAATAACATTGAAACAATCTAAAATAGTTGTTGAAACAGTTTGATAAAAGCACAAGTTTAATTACTTCTTTCAGAAACAATAAAAATAATAGAATGATACAGTTTAAAACGGAGTTGATACAGTCTGAAACGAGAGTTGATACAGTTTAAAACAGTCTGATACAGTCTGAAACGGGAGTTGATACAGTTTAAAACAGTCTGATACGGTCTGAAACGACATTGAAATACTATGATACAGTCTGAAATGGAATTGATACAGTCTGATATGGTGCTGCAGAAACAGTTGAAACGGTGTAGAAACAGTTAGAAACAGTTGAAACGGTGCAGAAATAGTTAGATACGGTGCTGCAGAAACAGTTGAAACGATGCAGTAACAGTTAGATATGGTGCTGCAGAAACAGTTGAAACGGTGCAGAAATAGTTAGATACGGTGCAGAAATAGTTGATACGGTGTAGAAATAGTGAGATTCAACGAGATACATTGAGGATGGATGAGGAAAAGTGAAATTGGGGAAACTGAGAAGAGTAAAACTGAAATTGGGGGGAAATGGTGGGAGGAAAAGTGAAACAGGGAGAAATGGGAGGAGCAAAAGTGATAGTGGGGGAAATATAAGGAAGAATATAAGGGCTTGGTATGTTATGGGAAAATATTGCTATGTTTGTAATTATCTTGTGTTTTCCTCTATATAGAGTAATTTTACTAAATGTTGCTATGTTTGGTAATTAAGCTCTAAAACTTGTACTTTTATGTAAAAAAAATCCTTAAAAAAACGTGACACTGAAGCAATTGGTTTGCCCTTTTGACCCTAGTAACAGTGGTTTAGTAAAAATGAACTCCACTTGGTCTGATGTATAATCTAAACGAAAATATCCCTATGAATCTAACAAATAGCGTGTATCCCCGTCCTCTCTTTCTCTATAAGTACTGCATATGAGACAATACTTGCCTTTGACCACTCTTGCTTAGGCAACACTTGCCCTTGACCTCTTACCACGTCCTCCCATATAACTTGAACTGTTGCCTAAGCAGAACTTGCCGTTGAAATTCTTGTTTAGATAATAGTTGCCCTTGAGCTCTTCCTACGTTCTCTCAGATAACTTGAAGTATTACCCACGGATGAAGCGAAGCCCATTTTACTAAAACCGTCTTAAATTGAAACAAACTCTCAAAACCGGTCAATTTTGAGGAGACCAGGTGAAATTTTTTAAGAGTTTGAAATGTGAGCCCATGAAGAAATATTGGGCCGCCTGAAAAGGAGCCCATCAGTTTTTTTTTTTTTACTTAAGTAGAAACCAAAAGATTTGAACGGCGGAATATTTAGTCAAAAAAGTAGAGGAGTGAACTCAAAAACCCTAAAGGTGCGCGGTAACTTTGGCTATATAAACACTTGTTAAACCCTTCCCCTCTTCCGCCCTCTCTCTTTCTCTTTCCTTCACACCCCCCATATTTTCACCTCTTAACAAAACAACGACCATCAATGGAGTTTTGGGGTATGTATTCTTTCTAATTCAATTTGTTTATGTATTTTTATGCTTTCCACTATTGAATAATAATAAAAATAAATCAGGCTAGTAGCGTTTCTTGTTTTTTGTTCCTTTTACTGGTTACTAACTGATATATTGATCATTCTTGTAATTTTTTCAGTATACTTTAAAGGGTCGTGGGGGTTTCTTGTTTTTGTTCCTTTTTTCTGGTTACGAGTTGATGTTTTGGTCATTCTTGTAATTTGTTGAACATAGTTTAATGTCGTGGGGTTTTCTTGTTTTCATGTTTTTTTTTTCTGGTTACTAACTGATATGTTTGTCAATTTATGTATTAGTAGAAAAGGTTTAATCTTGATGAAATATAGAGTAGCTAAAACATTTGTTTGTTTGTAAAATAGTAATATATATATGTATTTTAGATATTTATAAGTTGTATAATCCCTTCTTTTCAATTTATATATGGCATGTTAAGAAAGAAAGTAGGGCTTTTGAAACTTGTAGTTTGAAACATGCCATAACATTTGTGCTATGTAAGCCTCTTGTTAAGAGGTTAAGGGTAAAGTGGAAAGTGGAATGTGGAAGTTAAATTGTTTTCAAATTTAGAGATGTGCCATTATATTGGAATGGAATAATAATGAAATTGTGTAATTCTTTTTATTTTTGGAACTGATGCAGAAACATGTATTTGTAAATTAAACCACTAGCAGCTGTAGTTATTTCTTCAATCTTGCACCTTGTTATGTTTGTGATTGTTTAACTGCTTCCATGATGCAGAAGTTACTACATTGTTTAACTCGTTAAATTGATGTCTTTTCGCATTAACTATTTGTAGGTGTTGAAGTGAAACCAGGGGAATCCCTAAAGGTCAAGCTTGGGCTTTGCAGGCTTATTCATATTTCACAGGTTACCTTTCCTCTTTTGTGTTTGTTGTCTCAGACTAGCTTAATTTTTCTTTCTAAACTTTCAATGCTCTTTCGCTGGGTAAATTGCTATTAGCACATTTTTGAATGTTGAAATCCGGGTTTTGTAGGCTGCAATAGGCGATGTTAAGGATGTCAAAGAAGCCAAAAATATTCCACTACGTGTTACTGTTGATAAAAACAGTTATGTTATTGGAACTCTATCAGCTGAGAACAGACCTCAGTTGATGTTTGACTTGGTCTTTGAAAAGGAGTTTGAGCTCTCACATGGCTGGAAAAATGGGAGCGTGTACTTCATGGGATATGAAACTAACGACCCATGCAGTGAAATTGGCTCTGGTGAGTTTTTGGGACATTAAATTTTGTTAGAGATTCTCAGCCTTCTAGCTTAACCTGATGTGTTTTTGTATTTCACTAGATGACGATTCTGACGATTATGAATTCGAGGATGAAGAGAATGTTTTGGATGCTTCAGTAAAAAACAAAGTAAATGGTTAGTTCCTCAAATCTGTTTTCATGTTGTCACTTTGTACTATCTAGGGCGAGATATTTCTTTACAAGTAGGGCATATGCTAGGAGATTAAATCTTTTCTCAAAATTCTAGTCTCCTAGTTCTTCATTCTCAAACTCAGCCTTCTAGCTTAATGTGACGTTTTTTTTGTATTTACTAGATGGATCTTCTGATGATGAAATATCTTCTGATGATGGTTCTGAGGATGAAGATTCTGAAGATGAAGAGAACGTTTTGGATGTTTCAGTGAAAAACAAGACAAATGGTTAGTTCCTCAGTCTGTATGCATGCAGCTCTTTCTACTTTCTGAAAGTGAGCTATTTTCTCATAAGTAGGGCATATGAAGGGATTAAATCTTTTCTCAAAATTCTGCTATCCTACCTCTCCATTCTGACTGTCTGTTGGCTATAAATTTTTTAGGGAAAGTTGAGGAGATAAAGGCTGATCTGAAGGGTGTGAAGATTGAGGCTAAAAAGGCTGCACCTGTCAAGCCGGAACCAAAAAAGGGGGTAGAGTCTGATGATGATTCTGAAGACGACTCTGATGCTGACAGTGATGAGCTAGAAGAGGATGATGAATCTGATGATGGGCTTGTAAGCATTTTCTGAATCTTAAAAATCTCGTCTTATGGTTTTTCTGCATATTACATGAAAATGCATTATCTCGTGATAATCAATTGGTTTTAATTATAGGCTCTGTACTGCAAAATCTTTGGTTACTAGTATCTTCCAGGTGTATTGACTTATTTCCCTTTGGATTTATCAGGATGGTCCAGTAGAGATGGATGTTTCTGGTGATTCTGAGGATGATGATGATGATGATTCTGAAGAAGAGACACCTAAAAAGGTACTTACTTGATCTTGGATCTTAATGTTTGTGCTCCACTTTTTTCATACTTGTGTGGAACCATTTGGCTTAATTTGCATAGCTCTTTGTTTAACTGAGCCATTTCATTATGAAGTCTGAGCAAAAGAAAAGGCCAGCTCCAATTGCTAAAGGAACTCCTGCTTCTGCCAAAAAAGCAAAACAAGTTACTCCTGAGAAAACAGGTTCGATATAAATTCATTCTCATTTCTTTGATTATGCATGCTTATAGATTTTCTGTGGCGGACATTTCTTTGTAGAATTACATTAAAATTATGGTGTATTTTAAATATATGCGCTTCACACAGGTGGTAAGAAAAGTCCAGGAACACCTTTCTCTGCTAAGCAGAATGGTAAACCTGCTACTAGTGGTAACAACAACCCAAAAGCTCAGACCCCAAAATCTGGTGGCAAGTTCTCGGGCAACAAATCTTCTGGTGGCAAGTTCTCTGGCAACAAATCTTCTGGTGGCCAGTTCTCTGGCAACAAATCTTCTGGTGGCCAGTTCTCTGGCAAATCTAACAAGTATGTAAAATCTCCTACAAGCCTGTTTCTGTCCCCCACAAACTTATCTGCAAATGGCTAATTTTTTACTGGCAATATTTGTTTGTGTTACAGGAGCTTTGGTAGCCAACAAAAGAACTTTAAGGGCAAGCATGGTAAGAAGTAGAGGATGCATGGAAGACATCAAAGCTGATCGAGGCAGGATCAAATTCACAAGTCTTTGAAAGAGAAATCTTTTGTGATTTAGGCTTGTAATTTCTTTGGAGTCTATATTTAGATGACTGCTTTTCTGGGTTGCCAGAGTTTTGTCCCTATATTCATATTTTTGAAGTATCTCTAGTTATACATTTCTGCAATCTTATAGTATTCACATTCTTAGTTAATTTTCGAGTTACAGCAGAGTCCATTAAATTTCTTCACCCTTTCTCTTATTGTTATAGTTTGGACATGCTAAAATGAATGAAACAAAGGTTGGATGCTGAATTATTTGACGGCTGGGAGATCATTGACACCAGTACAACACCATTTTGGAATGATAATATCTATATCTCTAAGATCCTTACTGGTTTGTACCACAGGAAAAGATTGTTAAAATCATAAAAGGAATCTTTTAACACAAACAATTTAAATCATTTTAATCAAAAGGTTTTCCATAAGAATATTCTCGCCTTATTTGTCTTGTCAGGAACTAAGTTGACGAATAAAAACTATTTGCCTGCTAAACTAATGATCAGTTTATTACACGTCCATTGGAGCGTTTGTTATTTGCACTGGAAAACATCTACCCGTACCCCTAAAAAAATTAGATATTCGTTTTCTCTTACAGCCTTGTGCTACCTTTTTTCTTTAAGTGCCCCCTCCAACTAACACTGGGTATGCTGTTGTATGCCCTCCAACTAACGGTATTTCACCAAAACATTGATCTAATACATAAAGGTATATTCGAACCTCTTATTAATTGTTCAAGATATTCGACTTTTTCAATTGTTAAAGGACATGCTACAACTTATTGAGAGGGATCCTACATCTAAACCAAATTCTTTGAATCTCTTGCTGGTTCATAGTTTAGGCACAAAGTTTGGCTTCTCTTTGTTTACATGAACCCTACCACAGCGAATGTTGGATAATCTTTTATCAGAGGGGCAAAATTAAGATGAAAAATAAACCGAAACACAAGCAAATGACATCAATCATACTGATTCCTAAAAGCAATCTTGGGTGGGAACAAAATACATCACAAGTCTGGAGAAAAAAAAAAACCCTGCAATACTCTATTTCAAAGCTAAGCTGCACTACCCAAGAACAATACGATAGAATAATAACATTCCGTCTCAAGCCACAGAGGAGCCTCGTACTTCGTTTCTCTTCCCTGAAAATGCCTGTCAAACCAAACCTGTTGTGATAAATGCTCTGACTTTCCTCCAGCACCTGTACACATTTCATGGTAAGATATAATTAAAATCAAAATCTTGGTCCTTACATGCAGGGAACCTGGACCTGCAAAACTCATTACTGTAAGACCAGTTTCGATAAATAGATTCAAAACCAAAGAACAGTTTGAGCGCTACTAGCCTGGATGAGCTCTGGTCACAGAAACCTGACTGCACAAAACAAGCACAATGCAGTTGCAGAATATACACAGTAAAAATGATGCATGTGTTTCTGCAAGATGTATCGTATTCTAGGGCCCCTAAAGCCAGGACCTACAACTAGAGGTACGGAGTCAGGTGGGGCACATTGGAGCTGGACAACCTAGAAGAACAAATGAACTGCCAAGAAATGGTAAGCTGGAATGTTTCACAAACAAGAGAATCTATTCATCTTTTTTATTTGGACTGATCCTGCCTAACAAAAATGGAACAGTTTACGCGATGGACAGCACGTTACAGGACACCGCTTTTTGGAAAAGCAAAACTTCATCAGCTTGTTTAAAAGGCAAATAAATGAGCAAGCAGCTATCTGTTTGCAGATAGTTACCAATTGCTGCTTTAAAGGATGAACTCAAGGTAGAAGTGATACGATATTCAGACAATTTACCACCAATTTGTGAAGATTTACGAACAGAATGTTCGTAATAACAGATATAGTTGCATCTAAGATATCTGACACCCCATCAACTTATTTGAACTTCCTACTTTATCAAAGATATATGCACAATCTATTCTGAATATGAGCCGGAAAAAAAAAAGCGGAACAACATGCAGCAGTAATTATTTTACCATACAATAAATAGTTCGTTGAACTTGAATAAGCCAACATAGAACAAAGTTGAGGAGTTCCCCTTCACAACAATAGAATATCAAGGAGAAATGTTTACATCCTATAACCCTTAAAACCTTGAAAATAATTCATTTCCGGACACTACCAAAATTGAAAAACAAAATGAACGACACAAAAACACTCCAGGATCATTTGGAAATTGGAATTGTGGAAGTTGAAGTCGCATTTTGACAGTGTTAGCTTTTTGGGGGAAACAAGTTCGTGAAAGTTGGAGACTGAAAATTTTCACTTGAGATACATACATGTTCAAACCACTATTTCAACTATTTTTGAAAAAGGAATGTTTTTGAGAAAGAATCACTATTTCAATTTGAAATAATAATTTCACTCAAGCTCAAAACTAGAACTTCACAAACAAACTTTAAGGCGCAAATTAAGCAACCTCATGTATAAGTGAAATAGCGAGACTAACACTACCTTATACTTGGTTGTCAAAAGACAAGATGGCAATACAGAATCAGTAAGCGAGGAACAAAAAGGAATTTCAGACAGTTTTCTATCAATTAGAAGAAAAAATTTGGGCAAAATGACCAAAACAGAACATGGAAACAAAACAGGAATGAAGGTTTCAACGGTCGTGCTGTGGGAGTAAATAATGAATGATGCACATAAAGAAAGCATTCAAAAACCAGAACACCATAAAAACAGTAATTTTTTTACATGTTGCTAATCAAAGAATTGAAAACCTGCACTTCCTGCACAGTGGAAAATGGGCAGTAAGCTATATTTCGTGGCAGGTGACTTTCAAAAGAAAATACTAAAGACAAAACCAGAGCATCAATCATAAGGTTAAGGACACAAACCACTGCATGATATCTTCACCAGTATCCATCTGCACTTCGTTGTGGTCATTGCTGATTGTAGTACTGATCTTGATTTTGTGCATATCCATTCTCATTGTTTTCATTTTTGTAATTACTGTTTGCATCAGCCTTGTTAGCAAATTCTGCCTGTTCTTTTTCCCGGTTCCACTGTTCTATCCTTGCACGCCTCTCTTCGCTGCCATCCCTAACTGGACTTCGGTCGCGCCTGCTACCAGGGCTCCTGCTCCGACCCCTCCTATGGCCAGGGCTTGTAGTTCTGTGCCTACTGCTCCGACTCTCATAATACTGATCCCTATCATCATAGTTTCTGCTATGACTCCTGCGAGAGCGCTCTTCATAGCTGCGATGCCTATAGGGACTTCTGCTCCTGCTTCTGCTACGGCTACGCCTTCTCCTATACCTTCCAAACAGCTGGCGTCTCAATTCCCTTAATAGTCAGCATAAAAGACAAGTCAGCAACAATTAAATTTCCAGGACTATCGAATTTAAAGTTCAAGAGCTTCTTTTTTTTTTCTTTTTTTTTTTTTTGGTCTTTCCAGATAGTGGCACTAACCTGCCGATCCTTTTGAGGTGCATAAAGTTGCAATATCCACCACGGTTGCAGGAATTTTCCTCGTACTGTCTACAGGTGGCTTCACGAAAATCAGTCACAGGAGAAAAATCAACAATGATGGGCCTTCCTGCGGAGTTTATTAGCAAAGGGGGTTTAAGGAAATAATCATATTAGTATAAACTACTGGATACAAACTGAAAACATGATAGTGCTGTATGTTCTGATAACACTAATTCATAAATGGCATGGCCTTTGACCAATTTTGAATTTTTTTCTCAGCTGTTCAAACAGTTACTACAAAAAATGGTTACTCGGAGTCAGAAGATATACCAGCATAGAATCTTCCAGTAAGATTCTTCAGTGCATTTGCAGCCTGCTCTTCCTCTCTAAACTGAACATAAACATTACCAACCTGCATAGGTGACATGTCACATAATTATATAAACCACCAGTGTGGATCAATGGACCAATCCAACTATTTATAGCACAAAAATCTAACCATGTGATCAGCCAGATTGTCACAAACATTCAGGCTCTCAATCTCGCCATACTTGTTCAGTTCTTCAAACAGATCTTCATAAAAGTCCTGCAAAACCACCACCATAAATCACATTCCTTAACATATAACACAAAGTAAGCACCTCCCAAATAAATTATTCCAAATACATGAAGCACAAGAGCAATGTCTTTTTTTGGATCATCGAGAAATCCCCAAGGGCTAAACAGTGCATAGTTCCAAACACGCCCCTCTACCCTTCTCCATTAATTACCAAGCTGGCGTCCATGTCAGGGTTCAAAACTTGTAACGTACACCTAACTCACAATCAAAAGTTGAGCTCTTACCACTAGATCAAATCCGTGATCCTTTTTTTTTTTTTTAAGATAACCAATCCCGAGGTACAATGGTGCACAGTTCGAAAGTCGGTTGCCTTTATCCTTATCCATTAAATACCAAGCTTGCTTCTGTCTGTGGCAGGGTTATAACCCGTAATGTACGACCTAACCCAATTTCTTAGCACTATACTAAAGCCCCGAGTCCTTAAAACAACAATCTTTAGAGCAAAACATACCAAATCACAAGTTGAGCTCCTACCACTGAACCAAAACCTCAGGGCCCTTTGAAAGATCAATATTTATCAAAAGTGGAGCTCTTGCTACTATACCAAAGCCGTAACGCCCTTTAAAAAAGCAATCTTTATCATATAGAACATGTCAAATCAAGATTATTCCCACTAAAATATCTCCTGTACTATTTCCTTTTCATCTATGTGTTTCTTCCACCATTAATTTCATAAAACCTCAATCCTAATTACATGGGTATTACTTAAAAATGTTTCCTTTACTAAAAATCACACAAATCTTGAAAAACTAAAATAAACAGACAAGAAAAGCAATAAACCAAAAGGTTATCTGTTGGAATTAGTCAAGATGCGCGCAAGTTGGCCTGGACACTTTTTTTTATAAAACAAATAATGGAGTAACAAAAAGCAATAAAAGGAAAAGGGTATTTAATTATACCTCAAAATGTTGTTGCATTTTATGAGGATCAATAGGGTGGCCATTAACATCAACACCAGGGGTAATCATATCAGGTCTTTGATACATATTTGATAAGAGAATAGTAGGGCTAATACTTGGTTTAGTGTGAAGCCTAGAACATCTATCACCATGTCTACATGCACCAATCTTGAAGTAAAATGGACAATTTACCCTGTCTTTTTCTGTACCAAATATTGAAGCTAAGTGTTCTGCCATTTTATGATTTTTGGGAAATTTTGTGTTTATGGAATTGTAGAGAAGAGGATGAAGGTGATGGAAAAGAGGGGATTATATGGAATGAAGAGGCTTCTGGATTGTTCTACGGAAGGTTCTTCTTTACGTTTATGAGTATTTATTATGATGCAAAACTGAAATATAAGAGGTGGTTTGCCCGAGTGGTTAAGGGGGAAGACTTAAGATCTTCTGCACAGAAGTGCGCGTGGGTTCGAACCCCACAGCCACCATTATTTTTATACTTTCTTTCTTAAATTTCTCTCTCTCTTTTTTTTTTTTTTTTTTTTTTAAAAAAAAGAAAAAATTAAATTTCTTGCTTTCTAGTTTTATCTAGTTCTCATTGATGAAGAGCCCTAATACTACTTCTTTCATGTAGATCACTAATTGCTCAGATTCTTTGATATAGAGTGATGCACTTTTAAGTCCTAACTAGTGAGTTTTTTTTTTTTTTTTTTTTTTTTTTTTTTTTTTTAATTTAAAAAATTGTTAACGCATATTTTTGTTCAAACATGTTCGACAGTGGCGGATTTTCACATGTATCCAAGCTGATATAATGATATCTCTTCGTCAAAAAATTACACTGTTTTAATAACTATAATATTTTTTATGTCTATATACTATATGTTGAGTCCCTTCAATTTTTTGTTTGTTTACACTGTTCCTATTTCCTTCTTTTTTAACTCAGATTTGTACTTGCTTCTGTCCATTATATAACCTTTTATATGTGGACAAATTTACACATATATAGAACTAAAGATCATACTATAGAACTACTTGGATATATTGTTTTCAGTTCTGTTTCCTTAAGTTAAAAAAGCTCATGTTATTTGATTCTTTCTCCGTATATCACTCAAATGGGCAGTGTTTGGCCTTAAATTTAGCTAGAAAAAGGTTTCCAATATCATTCTAGGAAAAGGTGAAGTGGGTGAATTAAACACGTACATGTAGGGTTGTTAATGGGGTTATTCGTGACAAGGTGGGAGTGGTCTAAGTAGTAGACAAAATGCGAGAAGCGAGGATTCGGTCATGTGAAAAGAAGGAGCACAGATGCTCCGATGAGGAGGTGTGAGAGGTTGATAGTGATCAGTCTACGGAGAGGTAGAAGTAGACTAAAAAAGAATTTGGCCAAGGTGATTCGACATGACATGACTCACCTCCAGATCACCGAGGACATGACCTTTGATAGGAAAGTATGGATGCCGAGGGTTAGGTAGTAGGAGAATGATTGTTGACATTAAGGGTGACTAACGGTCCGGTTTTGACCGGACCGGACCGGATTCGGGCCGAAACGGTTGCACGAAAAAAAACCGGATGGACCGGTATAAATTTGGGCCGGAACCGGCCGGATCGGACCGGTCCAAAAAAAAAAAAAAAGAAAAATTCTGGTGGATTCTAGCCGTTTCTAGCCGTTGGGCAACGACTCTTTTGACCCCCTAGCCGTTGTCCAACGGCTAAAAATGGCCAATTTCACCCCTCTACCACCCCATAAATACTCCATTATTTCATCATATTTTTCACACAAATCTTCCAATTCTCTCTAATTCTCTCAAATTTTCTACAATATTGCTATTATTCTACTTTGGCTATTTGTTAAAAAATTATAATTTGGCTACTTTATCAAGTTTTATTTGGAGTTTCTATCAAAGTTATATTTGGCTACTTGGTGAAGTTTACAAATATCAAGTATTGGGTCAATTGGAGGCGCTACGTGGTTGAAATATCAATTTGGCAATTTTTGCAATTTTTCGATTATCAAGTATTCAACTAATTAATTGAAGTGGAGGCTCAAGTTTCAACTTCACCTCAATTATACGGTTATATTTGGTTGGTCGTTCCTACTTCTACTCAAAGAGGTTCAATTGGAACTAGTAGTGGGGGGCGGGCACGTGGTCGTAGGGGAAAAGGGGTAAAGAAATTGCTGGTAGTTCTAATCAGTTCACCCACATAGATGATTCTCAATATTATCATAATGTTAGCGCTGGTAACATACTTGATCACGAAATGTTAGAAACACAATATGTGAATCAAAGCGGGGTTAATTTAGAAGAAACACCTGAATTTCAAGCTAGTCCACCCGAAGTTCAGTCTGACCTGCCTCCTGAACCTCCTACTAGAATACCGGCTAAACGTAAGGAAAGATCTGATGTGTGGGAATTTACATCAAAGAATGTTGCAGCGCAGACGGCCAAATGCGGGATTTGTGATAAGGTGTGGGTTTTTAGAACTGGGGGTAATGAGGGTGGAATGGGTAAACTTAGGCAGCACTTACAAAAGAAACATCCTAAAGAATGGTCAGCGCGGGCGGGTGGTATATATTTAGGGACCGAACATGGGGGAGTAGCGCATGATCAATCTTCGGGTACCCAAACAAGAATTAACCAAAAAACAGGAGGGCTTCTTACTTATGATAAACAAAAGGATAGGGAAGCTATTGCTAAACTAGTTGCCCTCGAGGGTTTACCTTATAGTTTTCCTTCTTCTACTGGTTTTGTTCGTTGTGTTCAGTCTATATATAATCTCTCTTTTCATGGTTTTCCAAGAACTACTGTTAAAAATGATATTATTAAATTTAAGAACGAATATCAGGATTATTTGCGATATATGTTTGATAACTTTGACACTAGAGTATGTCTTACTACGGATTTGGGTCGTTCTACTAATGGATGTGATTATATTACTGTTACTGTTCATTGGATAGATCCTGATTGGGTATTTCAAAAACGTATTATTGCTTATAAAATTGTTGATGAACCACACACGGGAAATTATATTTGTAATAAAGTTTCATCAATTTGTCGTACGTACTTTTTATCTAACAAAGTTTTTAGTACTATGGTAGATAATGCTACAAACAACACAGATGCACTTAGGAACTTGATACCTATTTTGAACCCTCCTTTTCCTGAATTTTTTCATGTTAGGTGTGCATGTCATATTTACAACTTAGTAGTAAGAGATGGTCTTGTCTTGTTCAACGACATTATCGCAAATGTGCAAATAGCTATTACTTATATTTTTAGAAATAAAAACCAAGAAAGAAGACGAGAATGGGAAAGAAAATGTGTAGAATTAGGAATGCCAATTAGGAGAGTCCCAAAGGAAGTTTGTATTAGGTGGAACACTTTATATGATGCATTGAAAGTCGCTTATGAATATAGAGTGCCTATTTCTCAAATGTATAATAAACATTTTATGCAAATCTATCACCTTGAAGATGAGGATTGGCAACTTGTTCAACATCTTCTTCAGTTTTTACATAAATTTTATCAAGCTACTTTAGAATTTTCCTGTCAATATTATCCAACTACTCCTACCATGTTATATTATATAGCTGGAATATCGGAATTATTGAAAATGTATAAGCAATATGAAGTTTACAAACAGGCTGTAGAGTTAATGATTGAAAAATTTAGAAAATATTTTTTTTCAATTCCTCATCTTTTTTACATTGCTTCTGTGTTGCATCCTGCTTTTAAAATTAAGTTAACTGAACGACTTGTTAGAGAAGTATATGTAAATTTAGAAATTACTCCTATTGAAATTGCTACTAATGGGTATCCAAGTATAGACGAGGCTGTTGCTAAAGTTTATGCAGATACCGTGGCTGTTTTTGCAAAGTATAGAGCTTGGGCAGACACTGCTACACCAACGGAACCAATACTATCCATCGGGCAAAGTTCTTCTTCTTTACATGCGGGGATGAGCACTTTTGGGTGACTTGACGAAAAATTGCTTTCAGAACAGGACGAGTACGGGGAGGAATACAACGAGTTCCAAGTGTATTTAATTCAATATCCAAAGAAACTTAACAACTTTGGAACTTCGAATTTGTTGGATTACTGGAAGAATCAAGAATCGCAATTTCCAATTCTTGCAAATTGACCCGGGATATATTAACAATTCAAGCTTCATCAGTTGCTTCGGAAAGCGCTTTTAGCCAAGGAAGATTTCAAATTGGAGATCACAGATATTCTTTAAGGGAGGAGGCAATGGAGACAGGAGTTTTATTCAGGGATTGGATCAGAGCAGAGCGAAGAAACTTTGGTATACCAGAACTTACTAAGGAAAAGGGCAAAGCATATCTTGATCAAATTTTGAGCGACGGAACAAGTGAAGGGAGTCAAACCGGCAATGAAGAAGAAGAAGAAGACGAAGAACCAGAAGGAGATGATGAACAAGATCAACAACGGCCAGTTCCAAAAGAAAAGCCTACAACTATCCTCAAGAAACTAGCTAATATGTTTAAAAAAATGTAATTTTCTAAATAAGAGTTTTGAATTTACAAGTTTGAAGTTTAGATGTAATTTGCACTACTTATGTCTTAAACAATTCAATAAAATTGCTCCAAGTCTTGGAATTCAATCACAACTATTGTCTTCATACTTTTTATTTTTAATTTATAGTTTGCACAAAAAATACTACAATTAATTACTAGCTTGTAAATTAGTTCAAAGTTTGAATTTTGAACTTAACAAATTAATTCAACATTTGAATTTACTAAAATTAATTCAAAGTTTGAATATTGAACTTAACAAATTAATTCAAAAGTTTGAACTTTGAATCATTACTTCAAAAATTTCATTACTTCAAAGTTTAAAGTATAAAAAAATACTACAAGTTTTTAATTCTAAGTTTAAACTTTAATATGTACAAGTAAAAACCAAATAATATTTTGTTGTAATATTTTTCAAAGTTTCCACCACTTAAATAAAACATAATGGAAAAAAAAAAAATATATTTGGGCCGAACTGCCGGACCGGACCGGACCGGCCGGCAGTTTGGGCCAACGGCTCTCTTTCAAATATAGCCGTTGGCCAACGGCAAAAAACGGCTATATTTGCCTATCACCCCCACGAAACGCTCCCCATACCCCCAACCTATTTTTATCTATATATACTCTAATATTTCATCATTATATCACACAATTTAGCACTTTCTATCGATTTATCTCTCAAATTACTCTCAAAGGCTATTTTCTAAATTTATTCCAAAATCCAAACTATTATAATGGCTGAAAATCAAGCTCCCGCTGCTCCCGGTCCTACTGAAACAAGAATTGCGGAACGAAGACGTCGTTCTATAGTGTGGGAATTTATTACGAAAGATACTGAAACTCAGAAAGCTAAATGTAGCCTCTGTGACAAAGAGTGGCAAATTTACACTGGCCCCAACAATGGAGGGACGGGAAAGTTTAGGCAACACTTAAAAAAAAACACAAAACCGAATGGGATAGAATAAATGGCTTTATTCCGCGTGATTGAAAATTTGAAGAGATGGCTAAGGGAATATCTATGTCATTTCAATTATGTATTTTCGAATTTCTAGTTTATTTAGTATCTTTGTAATTTTTCGATTTCTAGTTTGTTTTGTCATTTCAATTATGTATTTCCCATTCAATAAACGTTTGTTTTGTGTTTATTTATTTCACAATTCACAAATGATGTTTAAATAAATTGTTAAGTTTTTCAAATTTTAACTTTATTTGCTTAAAAAAAAAAGGAAAAAAAAAATTAAAAAAAACCGTTAAACCGGCCGGACCGGACCGGTACCGACCGGCTTAACGGTCACCGGAACCGGTTCCGATCCGGCACCAAGTTTTAAAACCGGCACTGACCGGACCGGTAGACCGGTTTTACTCCGGTTTTGAATTTTTTTTGGCCCGGTACCGGTCCCGGACCGGACCGGGCCGTTAGCCACCCTTAGTTGACATATTAGATTTCTTATTCTTATACATATTAGTTTTATCATACTTATACAGTCGTTTAGATTTGTGTCGTATGTTTGCTCTGGATGTTATAGTTTTTATGTAAGTATTTGAGCTATCAATGATGTTTCTTTCTTGTTTGTTTTTAAATGTATTTTTAAAATGCTTTTCTAGCCGGGGTCTATTGGAAACAACCTCTTGACCTTGGTGGGAGTGAGGTTTGGGTATATCTCACCCTCCCCAGACCCCCACATGTAGGATAACACTGTGTATGTTGTTGTTGTTGTTGTTGTTGTTGTTGTTGTTGTTGTTGTTGTTGTTGTTGTTGTTGGGGTTGTTAGTTGTTCGGTTTGTTTGGTTATTTTTTTTTTACCATACCAATATTTTGATTATTTTAATATATGTAACCTAAATTTGAATTTTCGAAACCATCTCGGTTTGTCTTCGGTTTCGATACGGTTCAGTTAATTATTGATTTTTTAGACATAATCTAACACTACCTACAAACGAATATATAATTTTGCATACAAGTCAATAACATTGATTTCATCATAACTAAGTAAATAATATTACAAACTAATAATGATATCATATTCTAATTGAATATTTGATGCGGGGTACCGTATTGGAATTCGTGAGCAATATAGGGAATGTGAAGTATTTTGAAATGAAAAATCTCAAGACAAACATTGAGATTATTTTGAATGTCAAACGCAAGCTCATTTATTTTTTCAAATAGATATTCGAATGTAACCTACTTTTGTACTCTAAGGGGTCGTTCGGTTACTCAGTTAAGGGTTTAATATCCGCACAAAATTCTGCGCAACCTTCGGTTGGTTTTCTGTGAAATTTTAATACCCGCATAAAATTAGTGCAACGTTTGGTTGCATTTTTGTATATTCCGCATTATTAATATCCGCATTATTAATGCGTAAATCTATGTATTAGTTTATGCGGGGTAGAAGGCGGTATTAATAATGTCGATATTAATAACGCAGGTATTAAAATTTAAAATAACACAAGTAACCCTCATAATAATAAGAATATTTTATAATTTTAATTAAGGAATAAATAAATATTTTAAATAATAATATTGTTTGTTAATTTGTAATATATCAGTGATGCAACAAATAATCCTTACATTATAATATATGCATGGCTAATATCCACATTACTAAGCCCCGCGCTAACTAATATCCGCATTATTAATACCCACATTATTAATACACACATCACTAATACTCACATTACTAATACCCGCATTAATAGTTAATACCCGCGTAAAAAATACCTTCAACCGAACGACCCCTAAATTAAATACAAAGAGACTAAAACTTAATCCAAAGTGAACAAACTTTTATAGGACCAACGTAAACAACACACACAAATTTTATAAAATAAATCTATCACTTAATGGAAAATAGATTTAAAAAAGATTGGAGTCGAAAATTGTCCGATATACTTCACTATTGAAGCACAATAGTTTAAATTTTGAATTGTAACAACAATAATATACCCAGTGATATACCACAAGTGGAGAAATTTTGAATAGTCGTATTTGTACTAATACAGTATGTTGGACCTTCGAGTTATTGATTCCACCATAAGGTTCAAGCTCAAAATTGAAATATTTTAGGGTTTTTTACACTATGTACCCTTGAAATTCAAAATATTTACCCACCCTACCCATTAAAAATTACACTATCCATAAAATTAAAAATATTTACCCAATCTGCCCAGTTATTATTGTATATCTTTGTTGTACCTTATGAGCGTATATCTTTATAGTATACTGCATAAATTATGGTATACAAGTCTGGATGGGTAGGGCATGTAAATAGTTTATGAGTAGGGCTGGTGAATATGAAACCTATGGGTAGTAGTGCATAAATATTTTGATTTTGATGAGTATTTTCGTAAACCTCCCAATATTTTATGCATTTTTATTTTAAATCTTAATTAGAAATATATAGATATATCTATACATATAGATCAAACATATAAGATATATTTTATTCATATAATTTAATTCGGTTCGATATATTTTCATTTTTTTTAAAAAAAATCTAACCTAATTACTATGTACAGTTATAACTTTAAATTACAACCTATGATCTTAATAATAAAATCTCATAATCGGTTCTGTATGAAATAATTCGGTCGGCTATGATCAGTTTGTAAATAACTATGGACGCACGTATGTACATGCCTACATAGTGAAGGTGGATCCTTCACCATCCGAAAGAAGACGAGCACTCTAAACAAGTTCCTTTGCATGATGAGGTAGTTCATAAGCCTAAAAGTAAGCAAGACAGATCTAAGCTCAAATTCAGGATAGCCAAATTTGTATAACCACTTGACTTCACCTAAAATTCTAGTGCACATTTTTATAGTATTGCTTCACTTGTCAAAGATAGTGAACTGTCGGTGCTCCATGTCTAAGAAATATGATCATTTTGAGCCTAAATCTAAAGATATTGGACTACTTTGAGCTCTTTTCCATTTGGGATTTTTACCCCACATAACCATTCCAAACTCTTATTGACTTTTTGTAACCATATTTTGTCCTTTCTTTCTTTTCCTAACATATTTATTAAATATAATTTGATGATATAAATATTTAAAAAATATGGGACAAATATATATGTGTATAGAAGATATATATACAAAATATCAATCTATTATATTTGATATTTTAATTATAAATTAAATTTTGAATATAAATATTGTGGCTATATTATGTTAGTGCTAAATGACTTGTTAATATGAAATATTGTGGGCTATTTATGTGGAAATCCATTTCCATTTTTCATTTGTGACTTAACCCTTAAGATGAGATTCTAAAATCTAAACTAGCCAGTTCTTTTAAGCAATAGTTTATTGTTCCAAGTAAGAGCTGATTTTTCTATAAAAGTTAAAGAAGAGATTTTGATTTATTTTTTGTTCAGCCAGTCGATTGTAACTTATGAAATTGATCCAATTAAAATTATATGAAATAAGTTGAAACTATCCAAACTAGAAAAGCCCTTAACAGTATGAAACATCTTCATTTGTGCAGAGAGTAACTTATACAATTGATCCATCAAGAAATTAGTAAATAAGCTGAAATTATCCAAATTACTCCCTAAAAAACAAGCTCTAAATCTTAAAATCAAACTTCTTGTTTAGTGCTTTCTTTTCCCATTAAGTTAAAAACAGAAAATAGATTTCCACACTGGAAAAATAGGTAAATTTAATGCGTCTGCCGGGAGTCGAACCCGGGTCTATTGCTTGGAAGGCAATTATCCTAACCGTTGGACTACAAACGCTTTTGATGATGATTACTTGATGCTCTACTATTCTAATGCTGAATTGATTTAGCTTCTATAGTGAAGTATTAGCTCTATTTCATCTTATATGAATCTATTTTATTGGGAAAAAGAGTTTAAGAAAGATAAAAACATATTTTGAATTTGAGGTATTAAACATACAATCACATTAATGTGATTATACAATAATATTATTAGGAGTAAGATATAAAGTTCAAAGTTAAATTGTTTTCATACATAAGAAAATTTATAAGACAATAAGAAAATTCATATCAAATAGAATATAAGTTGTATATGTTTAATAGGGCTCATTTAAATCGGCGACTGTAAATTTCTGGTAGAAATTATCCTAAATAGCCGCTAACCATGTAAATAAAAATTGCCAGCAATTATATAATACATAATAATTATGAATAAATTATAATGTGTATAATTGTGTATAACCAGGGCATAATATATGCATATTGATTAGGGGGTGTAAAGAGTGAATCCTGCTGGTTATTTGTGTAAAGATCCGATATTTGTACCCATTTAACAGAAGGCCTAGCCTCATATCAGTTTGAGTCTAAAACTATCTTCTTGGGCCTGTGAGAACATGCCTAATTAAGCATAATGGGATCCTGATCAAATAAGAAAGATTTTTGATATAAGTACAGGTTATTCTGATGGCTACTACTAATTTTGTCAAATGCTTGATTAAGAACATATTTACCTTGTTAAACTAGTCGATAAGATTCAAAAGAAACCTGGTCGAATCATATAGTTAATACTATTATTGGATCAATGTAATAGAGAAGATAAAGTATCGTCGCGAAGTTGACAGTGAATTGTATTTCCGAGTTGTGCACTGATACTAATCTATTTGTTTGACATTATTGTGTTTTATACATGTGAATAAGTAGAATTATTAGCTGGTTTAGAATCATATCTCAATTAGGATGAGTTATTGCTGTCTAGTACGATGCTTTTGGAAGATACCAACAATCAAGTGATGATGGTAAAATTCTCCGGATCATCAAAAAGTTCGATGGAATGTTTTTATCATTAACCAAATTTCTTGAATTTAAGCCTTATGGATGAAGTCTCATTTGATAGGAAGTGCTAAAACCCTTCATAGTAGACTTTCTACGGCGCAAATTCAAATCAGTCGGGCTACTGAATTCTTCATACCAAATAGTTGAACAAAAAAGAAAGTAAAATTCTCTATATTTCCTCGAAAGCAACTTGTTGCTTTCTTTGTTACCACTCGATCACTAGACATTTGAAAAATACTTAATGCATACTTAGCCGTTGGAGCATTATTCCATTGCTGAATCTATGAATTATAAGTTGTTACTAATAATATATTCCAAAAGTGACTTGATAATAAAAAAATTATTTTACACACGTAATTAACTTTGTTGTACTCAAATAGTTAAAAAAACTAGTTTCCAAATTAAGTTTGTACTTTTGAGACTTCAGATATACCTCTACATAAAGATAAGGTATATGAGCTAGGATCCATATCATGATATCCGCTAGAGAAAGAGATAAGCGATGGACAGTGTATACTGCATACTACAACAAAGAGTTGTCTCCACAGTGCCAGACTTTGATGGGTTTCGTTTCACTTAGATGAAAACAAGTGGGAGCAATTGGATTAATGTCTAGTGTACGTTGAAGAAATATAGCCAAGAAATAACGAGTAGTTTCTTATGCCAAATAACAAAGACAACAATATGAAGAGACCTTTCAACTAACAACTTCAGATTCTGCCCAATTCCATGAATATTTTGCGTGGAATTATTGTGGAACCTTGTGATCCCATAGCTTTGGACCACCTTTGTCCAATCATCAATGTTTTCATTTCTTTACATTCCATAGCCAAACATGGTTTAAATGTGAACCTAAAGGAGTCCATTTTATTTATATATTTCGGAAAAGGGTCGTATCTACCCCCTCTACTATTAAAAATAAGTTATAAGTCACCTCCGTTATACTTTTATTAAATATCAACCCTCACTGTTAGCCAAACTAATATATTTGCCCTCAATTTTAACGGTCCCTATTTCCCCCCAACGTGGCAGCTATCCAACGCTTCTTACCAAATAACCCAATCCCACCTAAATTTAACCCGCCCCACTAATTTAACCCGTAACCCACCCCAACTAAACAAAAACCCCTTCACTTACCCCTAAATAAAACCACCAGCCCTCTCCCCTTCACTTATTTTCCCTCTTTAAAAAAAAAACCTAATCAAAACGGCGCTAAAGATCAAAGTTCAAATGCTGTAAAATGTAAGGGTTTTCCTGCTTTTAAATGTTGATTTAACCTTCTTATGTTTAAATCCAGCTTTTTTATTGTTTGTTTGTGAGTAGATGGTTCGGATTTTTAGGGTTCTTACATGTTGCTTTAGAGTCATATTTGTTTATGTATATATGTTGGATTTTCAAGTATTTATAGTGTATATTTGCTGGAATTGTTTACTGCACGTGCATTTATTCATGTTCCCGACTGTGGACCCCACTGACTTATTGTTGGTTGGTGGAATATGGTTTAATGGTTCGAAATGGTTCTTATTTGTGATGTAGGGTATATAAGCTGTTATTTGTAAGGGTTTAAGGACTTTATGGAGACATGTGATGAAAGATGCTTCCTTTTTTGTTTGTCCTTTACAACATTGTCTCGAAAATTGTATTTTGTATTATAATAAGAACCACTTTAAGTATTTTATGTGCCTTTAATGTAAATCTCAAGTGTATGTGGTCCAGCTTCTTAGTTTATTAGGACTGTCCCCATGGTTAGGTATTTAAATCATGTGGACCCCACTGGTTGTGACTTTAATTTTTTTCCTTTATTTGCAGAGTATTTAACTATGCATACTGTGGATTTGATATTCAACTATGGTGGAGAATGGGTCAGAGACCCTAAGCTCAAATATGATAAGAAGCTGGTGCATACTTGGAAAGGTTATGATCCTGACCACTTATCTTTCATAGATATTGTAGGTGAATTCTGTACTAAGTTAGACTTTATTGGAGTACAACAACTAATAGTGTTAACACCTTCTGGTAGCTACTATGAGATTGAAGGGGATACTGGGATTAGGTGTTTGTTGGGGATGGTTTCTGCTGATTTCAATATTATAGACCTGTATGTTGTATATGAGTGTGAGCTGGCTGTGACTGTACCTAATATTTTTGAACATGTTCATGATACTAGTAGTCCCATTTCTGGTCGAAATCTGGAGAATGTTACTCAGGTCTTTGATTATGATCTTGAGGATTTGAATGATCACTGTTGAACCCCAAAAATTACCCCGATAAGGATAAATTCCGGAATATCGACAGGATGGGCTAACTCTTTTGGAGTTTTTGGAGTCGCCACCCAATTTAAGGAAAACAGGGAACCAAATTAACAAATGCGTGCAAAACTCCGTTTTTATAAAAAAAAAGACGGTCTTTCTTCCAGAGATTCTAAAAGTAAGAGGTTTTATTAATTTCGGAAGAAGGTTTTTAAGGCACTTCCGAAATTCCGTAAAATACGGTTAATCCGACAGGTTTCCAAATATTTGCAAAATATGCTTTTCTAGAAAATTTATCTAAAATAATTAATTGAAATAAAACTGGTTTATGAAAAATATTTTAATTTGCACGCATTTTGCTAATTGGCCTCAGTTTGCAATAAATTAAATAACGACTTCAAAAATAAAAGGCAATGAACATAAAGTAAAGCAATATACATCCAATCCAAACATTATTGATAAATAAATATTCTACACATTTATTTGCATAAATATCTCTAAATAAAGAAATGCGAAGTTTAAGATAAAACCCGATAAATGATCAACTCGCGGGAGTCTTGAACTTTCTAAAATTTCTAAGTCTTATTTCTGAATGCTCAGGTCCGAATTCAATCCAAACGACTCCAGTGTAACGGAAGTTAGCCAAAAGCGTTCCCGAATTGCTCGTGCCAAGATGTACCTCGCAATACAAATGGGAATTTAAACTAAATTAGTTCGATAATAAAGCGTCATAATTAATAAAATAACAATAATAATAATAATAATAATAATAATAATAATAATAATAATAATAATAATAATAATAATAATAATAATAATAATAATAATAATAATAATAATAAATATAGTGGTAACGGGGTTGTTTTGCAAAATTTAGGCTCAGATTCGTATGGCGCGTCATGTAGAGGCTCGGGATTTGGTACGGTTGCAAACACGGGGCCCGGGCCGTGTTGCCATGCCAAAGCACCAAACCCACTACTCTATTCGACTTTCTTTGCATCAATTTCATACTCTCATCATCGCCTTTTGCTTTAGGGACACGGGAACGGGACGGATCAAGGGTAGTGTCGTGTTCAAAATCCGTCAATTCATTATCCGTCAATTCCTTGTGTAGGCCTCAATACGTGTATACGTATTTTTTCATTGGCCGGGGTGTAGTATCGAGTTCAAATCAGTCCATGGCCTCAAAAATTAGTTATTTCATAGGCTTAAAGTATGGTGTCCTGTTCGAGTCAGTCTATAGTTGTGCCCAAAATTCATCATCACTATAAACTTTTGTTCAAACCAGAAGCTAGATCAACACCAAACTTCAAAGCAAATCATGGGCTGAATTAATACCAAACATCAGAGCAAACACAATAGAATAAGCAGTAAATACAACAGCACAGTAAAAGTCTAGCTGTATCAACCACTACACCATGAACAAACCAACACCGGCCAAAGATCTAATCAAATTTCCAACGAGGCAGCAAGAACAAACTCAGCCAGTGACCCAGTAGCAAAGGACCAAAGCAAACATCCGGTGCAACATCTTTCACAATAATTAGAAAGCCCATCGTAAGCTTGCAAACACAACACAGAAACACAGAAACTTGGCCAAATAACGGGCAAAACTGCATAATCAAAGCCGACAGAGTCAGAGCAACAAATGGGTCAACGGTAAAGCGGAAACAAGTGACAAAACTCTGTTTTTCCGGCCAAAGCAGTGATTATAACAGCCAACGAATGTAAACATTTGAAACCCACTTCACGAACTTAACCGGAAAAGACGTCGGGGAAGGAGGAGCAACGCCAGCGAGTAGCGGCGTCGCTACGACCCCACATGCTTCGATTTAGATCCGGTAACAAGTGAAGGAATCAAGGTTCAAAAACGGCATGGAGTTTTCCGATGGGGGTGACAGTGGCGAGAACGACGAGACCCCACTTTCCTCTCAATTCCCGGCAGCGATGGTGTCCATCACAGCCCCATTCAAGATGATAGTGAGAGGGGTATATGTGATCGGTGGGACAAGAGAGGAGAGGGGCGCCGCTGGTTAATGATATGGGTGTGTAGGGTTTTTGTTATTAAGGGTGGAGAAGGTGAATAATGGGTTGGGTTTTGTGTTATATGGGCTTTGCAAAAACGATTCTAAATTGCAATTTAAGAACATATTTAGCCATTTATTAAATTAAACAAATAATTATATAATACGCTGCAAATGAAGGAGCGACTTGCGATTTTTGCCATTTTCCTTTAAAATTAGCTATTTATTTGCAATCTTCAAAATTAACCTTAATTTTAAAATAATTATAAATTTAATTAATATCCGGGACAAAATTGGGTGTCAACAATCACGATCAGGAGGTTAATCCTCAGCTGAATGGTCATGATCAGGAGGTTAATCCTCAGGTGAATGATCATGATCAAGGGACCCCTGTCTTGGCCCAAGTTGGTACAGATTGTAGCTCATCTGATGGGGAGGGTGATATAGAATCAGATGAGTTAGATTATGATTCTGAAGAATTGGAGAGTATTGCTAGTCAAAGGAAGGTGGCCATTACTGATAAACTGCTTGACTACCTTGAACTAGATGAGCATATAACTTTCAAAAATATTGCAGAAGCTAGAAAGTATATGAACTTGTATGCTATGGCTAATAAAAGAGAGCTAATTCTTCTTAAGAGTGATAAAAAAAGATTAAGGTATGAATGTCAAAGGGGCTGTCCATTTGTTTCCTTAATTTCAAGGGAGGGAGACTGTCCTGGTGTTACTTTCAAGACTCTTAACTCTGAACATGACTGTCCTATAGCTTATAATAACAAAAGAGTAGACTACTTTACAATTGCTCATTATTTTAAGAGGAAGATTCAAGAAAGTCCTAAATACAAAATCAAAGATATGAGGGCTGATTTAAAAGCTGCTTTTGAGCTAAATGCTAGCCATGGTAAATGCAAGAGGGCTAAGCAACTGATTTTGGAGAAGCTACATTGTAGCTTTAAAGATGAATACAATAAGTTGGAAGCATATGCAAATGAACTGAGATTAAGTAATCCTGGAAGTGATATTGTTGTAAACTTGACTAAAGATACTGCTGGTGAAGGGAAAAGAAGATTCTTAAGAATGTACATTTGTTTTCAAGCTATGAAGAATGGATTTAAAGATGGTTTAAGACCTTTTATTGGTCTGGATAGTACCTACTTGAGAGGAAAGGCCAAAGGCCAGATCTTGGTGGCTATTGGTCAAGATTCAATGAACCACTTTTATCCCATTGCATGGGCTGTGGTTGACAGAGAAACAAAAGTTACTTGGAACTGGTTCTTGGCATGTTTGAAGAGCTCATTGGACCTCAATATGGGAGAAGGATACACTTTCATGTCTGATATGCAGAAGGTATTCATATTTTGTCCATTACTTTGTTTATATCATTTTCTTCTTTTGTGTATACTAACTTGTTTGATAATGCTGTAGGGCTTACATTTGGCTATGAGAGATGTGCTGCCACAAGCAAAACATAGGTTTTGTGTGAGACACATTGAAGCAAACTGGTGTAAAAGATGGAGATCCAAAGAAATGAAAAAAACTACTTTGGTGGTATGCCATGGGCCACTTATGAAGAGGACTTTCATGACCAGCTGGGGGAAATAGGGAAATTGGAGAGAGCTGCTGCTGAGGACTTGGTTACATATCCAGTCCAGTCTTGGTGCAGGGCCTATTTTGACACTGTTTGTAAAAATATGGGAGTGGATAACAATTTCACAGAATCATTCAATGCATGGATATTGGATGCAAGATACAAATCAATAATCAAGATGCTTGAGGAGATAAGAGTGAAGGTAATGAAGATGGTGAGTGAAAGGGAAGCTGAAGTGAGATTGTGGAAGGAAGAAATCAATCCTCAATGCAAGGACTTGTTTGATGACTACTTGAAAATAGCACACAAGTGTGAGGTGAACTTTAATGGTGACAATGGGTATGAGGTGACTGAGAAGGGTGATACACATACTGTCAATTTAGGAAAGAGAGAGTGCAGCTGCAGAATCTGGAACCTTAGTGGCATACCATGTGCCCATGCAATAAAAGCCATGTTATACAGGAGGATTAACCCTATATCTGCAGTTCATTGGTGGTATTGCAATGAGGCATTCTTGAAGACTTATTCTCACAAGCTGGAACCTGTAAAAGGGGAGAAACTCTGGAAAGTACTCCCATCCCAAGCAATGGAACCACCCCAACTGATCAACCAAGCTGGAAGACCTAGACTGAAGAGGGTCAGGGAAAAAGATGAGGCAGGCAAGAGAGCTGGAGAGTGATCTGCATCTAGGAAAGGGAGAGTTATGAATGGCAGAAACTGTGGACAGCCTAACCATAATGCTAAGGGCTGTAAAATGGTAACATTTTCGAAGTTTTTATTGCTTTTACTTTACACTTTGCATAAGTTAACATAGCTTTATTAATGTGTGACAGAACTCCAAGGGAAAGCTGCCAATGGAGCAGCCAAGAAAGAAGCCAACAAAGAAGCCAGCAAATAAGAGAAGAAGTTTGGTGGATTAAGACATTGAAGAACAAATGAGTCAAGAGATACACTTCTCATATTTTACAGAAGAGTCTCAAGTCAGCCCATATGTTGTCAACCCTATGCCAACTGTTCAAATCCAAGGCACTAGCAGTTCCAACCCTTCTCAAGAAAGCATTTCTAGCACATTTCCAGATTTTGACTTCCCGTACTTTGCTGATGAAGATGTCCCTGTTGTGAGACCAAAAGTTGTCTCAGAATCTAAGACAAGGCTTCATGCTAGACAGCTGTCTAAGCCATTGGGAAAGAGAGCAATCAGTTTCAAAGGTGACCAATCTGGTGCTTGTGAACCATCCAATATGCCTTTCTCACCACCAGGTCTCAAATGGAATGGTAAAAAGGCTATGTCTACTCTCCAGCTGCAGATGCAAGCTAAATTGACACTGGACAAATTCAAGGGGAAAAAGTGATCTCAGAAGTAGAATGCGACTTAGTATTTGTGGGGTACTACTATGAGATACTTGTTTCTCAAAGACAATTTGATGTAATATTTTCTGAATGTTTTAGACTATGTGGCTGATACTTTATCTATTGGTACTGACTATAGGATGTGATATTATGACCTAGGTAGTATCTCGTTTTGAGGTTATAATATGACATCCATTTGTCACTTCAACTGTATTAAGCAATTATGCTAACCGTTATGACCTTAATACAGTAACTTAGTATTTAAATCTTGTCTCTATGATTATGTTAGTTATGTGAATTATAATATTTTAGCCGTGCAATTATGCTAGCAGTTATGCCTCTTTGGCCTGTTCTACTTATTGAATGAATGTGACCTTTCATTTGCAGATGAATGAATGTATGTATCCATTGGAATCCTAATGTCTAATGACTCTTCAAAGCTCTCCTTAATGACAGTTTTTTTTCGATTAATGGTGCCTTTTCAATAACCCTTTTATTTTCTTTAAAAGCATCACAAACAACATCACAATAGCAAAAACAACTTCCCAAACATCACAATGAATCCTTCAAGTTCCAAAAATAACCAATGGAGACAATTCCGTGCAAGAAGGGTCCCTCGTTGCACAGGAAGAAACCCTCCAAGATTTGAACCAAGATGGGAAATTGAAGTTATTAACTTGTGGTTGGATCACTTGAGTGAGACACTTGTGACACTTCGTAATGAAATTTGGGGTATACAACAAGCAAATGCGGAGAGGGACACAACAATACGAAGGTTGGAGAGGAAGGTTAGGGCCATGTTACATGAGGGGGGAGAACGTGCCGAGGACTACTACACTCCAACAATGTCACCACTAGCACTAGCAATGTTGCCACCAGGGTCCCCACCAGCATCACCACCCCCGAATCTGAGAAGTTAGTGCTTAATTAGAAGGTTGTTTATGTTTTTATTTAAGTCATCTATGTTTAAGTTTTATTGTATTTCAATTTCATTGCTACTTAAATGACTTGTTAAGTTTCATGTTTAAGTGTTTTGTAAGATCAACAACCTTTTAATGGTATAATTTCACTCACACATTTTGACAAACACAATGCATACCGAGAAGATAGTTTTTATTTCAACAAAAGATCCATGGAATTCAAAACAATCTCCACTAATAATCACAAACGAGCAATAATAACACCAACAATTACAGCCCATAAAAACATAATAACCTTCTTCTTTATTACAATTTTTTCTTGCAATTTCCTGAAATTCATCACTTCAAACTCGAGCTTTTCAGTCAATTTCTCGTTGTTTTTTTTCAGCCATTTCCAATTTCGTCTTCAACTATTTGATGACAATATATGCCCTATATGGTAACACATTATCGTCCCACTCCCAATAACCACAAGAATTTCTCTGCAATAAACAGAAATAATCACAAGTTTCGGTAAAAAAATGCTCTATAACTGAAATGATGACGAACATAAAACTAAAACACTACCATATCCAGATTACTCACTTCAGGTTGTGGACATTTATAAAATCTCCTACCGGCATTAGAATGTGTCCAAGCCGTAAAGTGGTGAGCAACCAAACCACATCCGCAAAGCCTCTTTCTACAATCATATGAACTACTACCAGACATTGCTAGCACCGAATTTTTAAATTAAAAATGACACAATTTAGTGGTTATAAACCCTAGAATTGAGGACAATAAATTTTGAGGGAAAATGAGGGAGCTGGTGCGCGGGGAAAATAAATAAGTGAAGGGGAGAGGGCTGATGGTTTTATTTAGGGGTAAGTGAAGGGGTTTTTGTTTAGTTGGGGTGGGTTACGGGTTAAATTAGTGGGGCTGGTTAAATTTAGGTGGGATTGGGTTATTTGGTAAGAAACGTTGGATGGCTGCCACGTGGGGGGGGGGGGGGGGGGGGAATGAGGACCGTTAAAATTGAGGGCAAACATATTAGTTTGGCTAACGGTGAGGGTTGATATTTAACAAAAGTATAACGGAGACTTATAACTTATTTTTAATAGTAGAGGGGTAGAAACGACCCTTTTCCATATATATTTTGTTAGTTGTCATACTGATCGTAAATAGAACAGCACCATATTATAGTATTTGTGCCAAACCAATAGATGATATACTTACATTACTTAACCATAATTAATTAATATCATCTCATTAATCACTTAGAAAAGATAATTTGATATAATTTAATGTAATTATGGAGTGTGAATAAGTATTTATTAGTCTATTATATATTCTTCAACTCTCTCACTCAACTCCTTCCCACCTTTACCTCTATTACCCTATAACCGTCAAAAGTAAACCATAGAGAGCACATACAACAAGCTAATATAAGAATGGATTTTTGTGGAGAAGAAAATTTAGACAGGAAAACATGAACCATGGAGTACATATAACAATCATTAAAAAAAGATTCATTGAATACAAAACATACTCCTTCCCACCTTTACCTCTATTATCCTATAACCGTCAAAAATAAACCATAGAGAGCACATACAACAAGCTAATATAAGAATGGATTTTTGTGGAGAAGAAAATTTAGACAGGAAAACATGAACCATGGAGTACATATAACAATCATTAAAAAAAGATTCATTGAATACAAAACATTACTAGCTGCGTCTGCCGGGAGTCGAACCCAGGTCTATTGCTTGGAAGGCAATTATCCTAACCGTTGGACTACAGACGCCTTTGTTGTCCAATCTTTTTGTTAACATTGAAAATGACTGTATGGATTTTATTTAGTTATGGATGAAGGGTCAAAATGGTCTCTAAACTATCGAAAAAGTCTAATTATTATGCGTTAAAAATATGGTGCTATTATGCCACAGTCGTCATACTTTAGGCTCAAAATGCCATTATTTGTGAGAGGCGCAAAAATGTCATTATTTCTCATGGACCCATTATTTCTTCTATTATAAATTTGAAGAACATAGTAAAAACTCTAAAAATTCCACCAAAAAATTTAAAACCCCCACCCCAAATTATTTTCAAAAACCCCAACCCCTGCCCACCAACCCCGCTCTAAAATTAGATTAAAAAACGCCTTTGTTCTACAATATTTTTTATTTTTGCAAACCTCAAACATCATTATGAAACATTGACAACAAGATTAATTATAAGCTTTCGCTCTCGAAATAGAAGTGCATTGTTAAAACTAGAAGTTAGGTGTTTTATTATTATCAAAGTAACTGAATTTAAATTTTAACTAATTACACGTGTTCTTCAATCATCTTTATGGTGTTGTGCTATTATCATGGCTCTTCATAGCATATGACCTAAGAAATTCGATCAAATAGAAGCATCACTGTTTTAGTCGTGGATGACAATGACAAATTTTAGCCTAAGTTCTCCTTCAGTCGTATCCTAAACGACTAATTTTGAGTATTGTTTTAGGGGCGGCGAACCACGTAGATAGAGGTGAGGGTGGGGGGTGCATAAAATAAATTGGGAGAGGGGGAGGGGGTGGGGTTAATTCAAAAATTTTGTTATAGTTTTTTGAATTTATAATATAAGAAATGATGAGTCTGTTAGAAATAATGGTATATTTGCGCCAAATCTCACAAATAATGGTATTTTTGAGCCCAACGTATAACAACGGTGGCATGGTAGCGCTATATTTTTAACATGTGGTATTGTAGAGAGCTGGTTTTGAAGTATGACAAACAAGAAGGACTCTGAAGTTCCCACTGAGAACCTAGTCCTTGGAATAAAGGGCACGCTTGATCGAAAAGGATTACGGGTTGCAAATCACTGAGGAACTAGGAGTAGTGGCGCGTGAATGAATATGCATCCTAGTCAGACTAAAAGAGGTGGTGTCCAGGCTGTGTCTTTGAAGTGTGAAAAGGAGTTGGACTTCAACAAGGAAAACAGTTACTAGGAATCCTGATTTGCCATAATTAAAAGGATTCCTTGTAGAATTCAACTAGGGTTTCAAGACACATATAAATGCAAGTAGTGGAGACAGCCGAAAAGTAGTTATTCACAAACGTAGAGTTGAGAGCATACAAAGGCGATCTAGCATCTTTCCACGTGAAAAACTGGAGAAGACAACTTGAGTGCATGCAGGGTATTGAGTCTAGATATTTCGTCTAGGTTCGTCAAATTGCAAGTTGTCTTTAATTCAAGCTTTCATAGTTTTACCTATTGGCTTATTCAGAAGCGTATGTATTAGGTGAACTTTTGTGTAATTACTGAGAAGCTAGAGTTTAGCTTTGAGTAATGTTTAGGGTCTAGAGTGTAGCCCTTTGGTTATAGAGTTTGTAATCAGAAACGTTGCTCTTGTGTTAGTGGATTCAGTTCTAAAATCCCAGAGTGTGGGTCGTGGTTTTTCTCCCTTGAGCAAGGAGTTTTCCACGTAAAATCCTTGTGTTCCTTATTTATGTAGTGTTGTGAGTTATAGTGTTCAAGGCAGCATAACAGTTAATATAAGAACTAGGTTCTACGCTAGAAGAACTAGGTTCTCGTGACAAAAATCGGTAGACACTATTCAAACCCCCCTTCTAGTGTCTTCAGGAGGTGCATAGAGTATAATAAGTGGTATCAGAGCGGGTCTTCTCGTAAGAGGTTAACACCTTGAGAAGGATCAGAATGAGTGCACCACCTACCATCACTGAAGGACAGTCAGTTCAGAGGTCCTCACAGTTTAATGGGCAATACTATGCATGGTGGAAGAACAGGATGGAGAATTACATATGTGCTGAAGACTATCAACTCTGGCTGATAGTCTCTGAAGGAAACCTAATCCCCACCAAAATAGTTGGTGAAGGAGCTACTGCTAAGCAAGAACCAAAACCGAAAGAAGAGTTCAATGAGACGGATTATAAGATGATTGAAAAGAATCACAAAGCCAAACGTCTGGTCATATGTGGTCTTGGTCCTGAGGAGTTCAATCGAGTATCATCTTATAAGACGGCTACGGAAATATGGGATGCTTTGCAGGTTGCGCATGAAGGAACCACAGAAGTGAAGGATTCAAAAAGGAGAATGCTGAAAAGACAATTTGAACTTTTCACCATGGGTGAGAAAGAATCAATTCAGGATATGATGACCAGGCTGACTATCATCACAAATAAAATGAGATCTCTGGATATGGAATTGCCTGAAATAGAGATGGTTGATAAAATCCTGAATGTGCTACGTGAAGCATGTGAACCAAAGATGACTGCCATCATTGAATCCAAACCTCTGAGATCCATCAAATTTGAAGAACTGGTGGGAAGTTTGAAAACTCATGAGATGATGAAGGACTCAAAAACTAAACCAGCTGTAAAGAAGGACAAGACCCTTGCCCTTGAAGCAACTGAAGAAACCGATGACTATGTTGATCTTCAATTAGTTGAAGCAGCAATGGTAAGTGCCTTAAGACAGAAGCTCAATCTGGGAAGGTTCAAAGGATTCAAAAGAAGTGGCAAGGAGAGTTCTAGCAGGAAGAACATAGTTGACAATCCTGATTACTCATGATGCTTCAAAAAGGATCATGCTGTAGTAGACTGTCCTATGTGGAAAATAGAATGGATGAAGAAGAGCATTCAAGGAAAAGGAGAAGGAGACACCAAAGGAAACTGACAAAGACAAGAAGAAGTCAAGACGACCTCTAAACTTCAGAGCTGAAAGGAGAAACAAGAAGGAGGCCTTCTATGCTACATGGGGACCAACTGACAGTGAATCCGACCATGAAAAGGATTCTGAAGACGATGCCACTGGCACTAATGGGTATGTCAGACAATAGTTTTGATGAAGAAGACCCTCGAGAGTTTAGAGGAGGAAAAGATCCGTCAAAGCCTCCTGTGTTCAATGGAACTCACTACAAGAACTAGAAGAAACAGATGAAGACCTTCTTGCAAGCAGCAGACTATAGTGTATGGCTGATTGTGAAGAGAGGACCCCATGTTCCGGTAAAGAGAGTTGCAAATGGTGTCCTAGTGCCAAAGAAGGTTGAAGAACTGGATCCTCAAGACCTAGACTGGTTACAGGCAAACTCCAAAGCTGAATGGTACCTGAAAAGAGGACTTACCTATGATGTACTTGCTAAAATATCTGAATGCAAGTCGGCCGAAGAAGTCTGGAAAAGGCTGAAGGAGGTGTACTCAGATGACAGTCAAAAGAAGGACTCTGCTCTCATGGCAACGGACGGAACTGAAGATGCTCACTCAGCAGAGGTATGTCTATCTGAACTAAAGGAAACCTTGCATACATACTCTTCTGAAAATCTAATTTTAATTACTGCCACCTTGATTGAGGGTTATGAAAAGGAGAAACTTGAAAAAGATAAACTAACTGAAGAACTAAGTAGTCTTAAAACTAAGCACAAGAGTCTCCTAGAACAGAACATTGAACTTGAAAAAGTCAATGCCACTTTGAAAAGACAGACTCTTGTGTCAAATTCCAAGATTACTGAGCTAGAACTGGAATGCAATCAGTTAAGAGAAAGTGCAAATGGTAAGCAAGTAATAAGTGAAGTTCAAACCTTTTTGGAAAATGAATTGAAAAGAGCAAACGAAATTCTGTATCAGGAAACTGAGAAGAACGGAGTTTTAAGTCAAAAGGTTGAAAAATCAAAGTTTGAGCTTACTAAATTAACTAAATGGAATAAATCATCAGAGGCGATGAACTGGGTTCTTGAAAACCAAAATAAAGGGAAACAGGGATTAGAATTCAAGAAACCACTGCCTCCATATAACCCTAAGAGCAAGTATGTGGCATTAACTTGCAACATGTTATGTACTTTCTGTGGTGAAACAGGACATGTCAAACAAAAGTGCATACATGTCAGCAAGGCAAAGGCCAAGAACAAAAGAAGTGTTTTACCTAAATGGGCTAGACAGGACTTGATTTACCCAATTTCTAGTAAGAAGGGACCCAACCTTGTCTGGGTTCCTAAGGCTAACCTCTGATTTGTTTTGCAGGCTGGAGTGAGGGAGAACAACCCAAGCTGGATTCTTGACAGTGGTTGTTCGAGGCACATGACAGGAGATAGAAGAAACTTTCTCTCACTCGCAGCATTTCAAGGAGGCAGTGTGGCCTTCGGAGGAGGAAAAAGAGGTCAAATTGTAGGAATTGGAAAGATTGGGAGAACTCTGGATCATGCTATTGAGAATGTTTATTGTGTTGATGGTGTGAGACACAATCTGCTGAGCATCTCCCAACTATGTGATAGAGGAAATGAAGTGAAGTTCTCATCTGTAGGATGCATTGTGAAGAACCTACAGAGTGGAGAAATTGTAATGGAAGGAAAGAGGGTGAACAATATATACAAAGCATCGCTGAAGTCATTACCTGAAAATAACCTAACATGCTTGAATGTACAATAAAGTGACTCTCAGCTGTGGCACAAAAGAATGGGTCATGCAAGTCTCTCACAACTGAATAAACTTGTATCAAAGGAGCTGGTTCGTGGACTGTCAAGTAAGAGATTTGAAAACATTAATATGTGTGATGCGTGTGTAAAGGGAAAGCATGTGAGATCATCCTTTAAGTCCAAGAAAGTGGTAAGTACATCAAAACCACTGGAACTGTTGCATATGGATCTGTGTGGACCTATGAGAGTCAGGAGTAGAGGAGGAAAGAGATTTGTGTTCGTAATTGTTGATGACTACTCTAGATACACATGGACTCTGTTCTTGGCAACTAAAGATGAAGCCTTTGACAGGTTTAAAGACTGGGCTGGTGTAGTTCAGAAGAGGCTAAGCCTTGAACTCATCAGCATCAGATCTGATCATGGAACTGAGTTTGAAAACTCAAAATTCTCTGAGTACTGTGCAAGGAACATCATAGATCATAATTTCTCTGCTCCAAGAACTCCCCAACAAAATGGAGTGGTTGAGAGGAAGAACAGATCTCTGGAGGATATGGCCAGAACTATGTTGTTGTCAAGTGGCCTTGCAAGAAACTTCTGGGCTGAAGCTATAAATACTGCATGCTACTTGCTGAACAGATGTTCCATCAGAGCAATTCTCGACAAGACCCCATATGAGCTACTCAGAGGTAGAAAACCAAATATTGCTCATCTAAAACCCTTTGGTTGTAAATGCTTTGTTCACAACAATGGCAAGGAACCCTTAGGAAAGTTCGATGCTAGGAGTGACGAGGCAATATTTCTTGGTTATTCTACCCAAAGCAAAGCATACAAAGTGTTCAATAAAAGGACACAAACAGTGGAAGAAAGTATGCATGTTGTCTTTGATGAATCAGACAAGGCACTGGAGGAACGTGAGATAGATGATCAAGTGATTGGCCTTAGCAGGAAAGAAGGTGTGAATGAACTGGAGGACTCAGAAGACAAAGAGACATCAGGTGAGGATCCAAGTACATTGGAGCAAGGAGTCAACTTGACAGGGGGAACTGCTGATGAAGCTGATGATTCAGCAGGTTAGGAAGAAACTCTCCAGGATAATGATGCAGGCTCTTCCAGTCATATCAAACTTAGGCCATGGAAACATCAACGATCTGATCCTTTGGAAAATGTCCTATCAGAACTGGATATAGAAATCATGACCAGGTCAGCCTTGAAGAGCTTCTGTGCTTTCTTTGCCTTCCTCTCATCTCTGGAACCAAAGAACGTAAAAGAAGCTCTAGAAGACCCATATTGGATTCTAGCCATGCAAGAGGAACTACATCAATTCGAAAGAAGCAAAGTGTGGCACCTAGTTCCTAAGCCGAAGGACAGATCAATAATTGGAACAAAATGGGTATTCAGGAACAAACTAGATGAGCATGGTATAGTGACGAGAAACAAAGAAAGGTTAGTAGTTCAAGGCTATAGTCAGGAAGAAGGAATACAATACGATGAAACCTTTGCACCAGTGGCAAGGATGGAGGCCATCAGAATGCTAATTGCTTTTGCTACATACATGGAGTTCACACTATATCGGATGGATGTGAAGAGCGCCTTCTTGAACGGCTACCTGAATGAAGAAGTCTATGTAATACAGCCACCAGGTTTTGTGAACAATGAATTCCCTGATCATGTTTACAAACTGGACAAGGCTCTTTATGGATTGAAGCAAACCCCTAGAGCCTGGTATGAAAGACTCTCAGGATTTCTATTGAAGAATGGGTTCTCAAGAGGAAAGATCGACAACACACTGTTTCTCAAAAAGAAAGGAAAAGATCTATTGGTGGTTCAAGTGTATGTCGATGATATTATTTTTGGAGCCACTGATGAGGGGCTATGCAAGGGCTTTGCTGATCTGATAGGAAGCGAATTTGAAATGAGCATGATGGGAGAACTAAATTTCTTCCTTGGACTACAGATAAAGCAAATGCCTGAAGGAACTATGATTCACCAGCAAAAGTATGTCAAGGAACTACTGAAGAAGTTTGACATGGAAGGAGCGAAAGAAATGACTACTCCCATTGCACCTGGGACGAAGCTGGATTTGGACGAACTCGGTCCTTCAACAGACGAGAAAAAATATAGAGGAATCATAGGATCACTTCTTTATCTCACAGCCAGTCGACTTGACATAGTATACAGTGTAGGACTGTGTGCTAGATTTCAGTCCAAGCTCAAGGAGTCACATTTGACAGCTGTGAAGAGGATCCTGAGATACTTGAAAGGAACTCAGGACCTTTGTCTCTGGTACCCAAGAGGAGGTACTTTTGAACTAATTGGTTTTGCTGATGCAGATTATGCAGGTCATTTGGTGGACAGGAAAAACACTTCAGGAATGGCACACTTTCTGGGTCCTTGTTTGATCTCTTGGGCCACAAAGAAGCAAAACTCAGTTGCCTTATCAACTGCTGAAGCCGAGTATGTGGCAGCTGCATTATGCTGTTCACAATTGCTGTGGATCAAACAACAACTGGAGGACTTTGGTATCAAGTGTGGTGCAGTGCCAATTTTATGTGACAATACTAGTGCAGTGAACATTGCCAAGAACCCAGTCCAACATAAAAGAACCAAGCACATTGATATCAGACACCATTTCTTGAGAGATAATGTGGAAAAGGATCTGATTACTATGAATTTGTGCAGGACTGAAGATCAAATTGCTGACATATTTACCAAAGCGTTGAAGAAGGTACAGTTTGAGAGAAACATGTTAGAATTAGGGATGACCAAAATACACGGATTACCCAGCAGGTAATCCCTTTGTGATTGGTTAGTTAAGTATTCGATTGTCCATGTTTGAATTTTGTCATTGATGTCCAGTCTAACATGGTACTTGAATTAGTACACTTGTTCAGTTTTTGAGCACCAGGTAAGAATAATGTGATCCCATAAAGAACCTACTTTGTACTAAGAAGGAACCAACCAAAGTATAAGGAATCATGTCCAGGTACATTCACACTACCCTGCATGATAGAAGTCATAACTGAAATTGAATTGCCAATCGTACGTGTGTCAAGGGAGATCCTACATGTTCTTATAACTGTCCTAAATTATAGGAACACATTCCTTTTCGGGGTAGAATTCTATTTGACTGGTTTGACCCCACTACTTAAAAAGGGTATATCAAAAGAGTCCATAACCGTCAAATCTTTAACTCTTCCCGGTTCTCAAAAAGTTAAAAAAGCTGCTTCTCCACTTTTCATCATTACTGCTTTGTCTTCCCTAGAAGTTGTCAAATCACAAACCCCTTCCCTTTGTTTGTCGATACACCCTGAATCCTTCACCATTCAACCACATCTTCTCCACTACACCAAATTTCTCTCTCAAGCCCTAAAACAGAAACCTCTTCAGAAATCTCAAAAACTATTCACAAATTCTTTACAATGTCTGAAAGACCACCCCCATCCACTCTTGCACAACGAATCGCAAGGGCCCGTACAAAATTTTTTCAAAAAGGGGACAAGAAATTGGTAAAGAAGATGAGGTCACGAGCAATTCCCACTACACCCACTGCACAAAGTTCATCACAATCACCGCATGAGGTAATCCCTGATCCTATTTCATCTACGCCTGCTGCTTCAGTAGATATAAACAGCCCTGGAACTATAGAGACTGAAACCCTAGTTACAGGACTAGACAAAATAATAGATGATGAGCATAGTGACAGAATAGATAGGGGGAACTCATGTGATGCAGAACGAGATAGTGCAAAGGATGAACTTAGGATAGATTTGCAGGTGCCTGTGGTTGGTGAGTCTGAAGAAAAGTTGAATATTGCAGAAAGAATGAAAGAACAACTTAGGGAACAAGACCGTGTGGAAGCCCTTAGAGAAAGTGAAGTGGAACCCTGTAAAGATGTAGGTAGGTTTGAGAATAATGAAAAAGAATCTGTGCCAATAAGTCCAGTAGTTGGAGGACTTGGTCTTGCTGAAGCCTCAGAGAATTTGGTTCAAGAGCCTGTTGCTTGTCCAAATTCCACTGGGGCTGATGATGCAGATTTAAATTGGACAGATTCTGAGGAAGAATGGAATACGGAAATTGTTTTAGAAAAGGAAGAGATTGCCAAGAAAACTGAAGAACCAAAAAGAAAGAGGAAGTTTGGAGCAGAGGATGAGAAAATGGCTGGTGAGGAAGAAAAAGAGGAAGTTGTGTTTGTGAAAGAAAACATAGTGGAGCCTGAGAAAAGAAGGAGATTAGTGAAAGGGGTAAAGCCAGTACTGAAGACAAGACTGGTTGATGAAGCTAGTGAGGAAAGTGATGACAAGGTTGTCAATGAGCCTGTGGTCAGGAGGGTTGGCACCAAGTCTGCATTAAAACAACAACTGGAGAAAGTTGGGAGGTTGGAAAGAACAGTGACTAATGTAAGAGATAGAGAGGCAAAGAAGAGGGAAGAAGAAGAAAGAAAAGCCGAGGAAGCACAGGAGGAAAGTGATGATGCTGGGAGTTATGCAGAGCCAAGTGACTCTGATACAGAAAGTAAAGCTGAGACCAGAAAAAGGAGGAGAGGTAGTGAGGATGAAGATGACAGGGTAGCTTTCTTCTCTAAGCATCAGGTGTTGCCTGGCAGCATCCTGCATGATGAGAAGGAGTTTCACATGAAGCCATTGCTTAGAATGATTGGTAACCAGGGTTGGTTGGGTTTGTTTGCCAACAAAGAAAGAAAGTTGTATGTTGATGAGATCAGAGAGTTCTACACAAATTGTAGGGTTAATGCTAGGAGAGTGTTCACTACAGTGAGGGGAATAGAGATTGAGTTTGGGAGACCTGAGCTTGGAGTGATTCTTGACATACCTGCTGAAGGTTATTGTAGGTATATAAAGCTGAAATGGCCAAAGAGGACTGATGGAGTCACTCCTCTGGATGTTGTCAACAAGTTCTCAGGGTAACCCAAGCTGAGGAAGGAGAGGAAGGTAGACAAGAAGGAAATGGAACCTGCACATCAGCTGTTGTTTGAATTTGTGCACCGGTTCCTTCTACCTAGAGGAGAGAGGAACTGCGAGGCTAGTGCTCTGGACCTGACATACATGGATCTGCTGGACAGAGGGGTAAAGATTAATTTACCTGGGCTGATAATAAGACACATAAAGAGTGCTGACACAGATCAGAAGCCACATTCCCTTGTGCATTCCTACATCCTCCAGCAGGTACTTGAGCACTTTGGGGTTCCTTTAGAAGCTGGGAAGAAGCCAACCATTCACCAAATGTTTGGGATTAATGTGCTTAAAAATTGTGACTTATTCAAAGAAAACAGAGCTTCAAAGAAACCAATGCAGGCCAAGCAAGAGCAAGATGAGGAAAGTGAGGACTATGGACCTGAAGAGGCCATTGATGCTGTGAAGGAGCTGGAGACGCACGTCCTTGAGGTTAATGCAGAAAACACAGAGCTCCACAGACAGCTGAAGTTGAAGGATCAAGAAATTGATCGTTTGAAGATAGACTGCCACAAGTATGAGGCCGAGCTGGTGATGGAAAGGGCCAAGAATACGAAGCAACTTGAGGCGATTGTCAAATACTTCAACATTCAGCTTTGAGTCCTCCTGTCCTGTCCTCCTCCTTCTACCTGTTGTCTACCCCCTCATATTCTCTCCTGATTGCATGTGCTGGTTGTTTAAGACAATTTGATTTTCAGTTGTGTACTTAATACTGGGGTTCTGCTGATATCAACACCTGGATGATGGTTTTAATTTTCTTACGCTTATGAATGTTTCCTGCTTAAGTATTTGGTTCTTGATTGGGCCCTTATTATTGCTTGTGTTTGCTCTTATTACTGACTTGTTGCCTTGTGCTTTAGACTGGATATTATTGTCAAGTTCGTGCAGGTATTTGAATCTTTTCGATGATGCCAAAAGGGGGAAGAAGGAAATGTTGGAGTGTTTGTGACCTAATTCATCTGTTCGTTTTTTTTTCTTGAACTTGGTACCTTTTGTTTTCTGTTGGTGTTTATGTCTACTCAGGTTCTTGGGCAACATTTGTTTGTCATCATCAAAAAGGGGGAATTTGTTAAGAGCTGGTTTTGAAGTATGACAAACAAGAAGGACTCAGAGGTTCCCACTGAGAACCTAGTCCTTGGAATAAAGGGCACGCTTGATCGAAAAGGATTACGGGTTGCAAATCCCTGAGGAACTAGGAGTAGTGGCGCGTGAATGAATATGCATCCTAGTCAGACTAAAAGAGGCGGTGTCCAGGCTGTGTCTTCGAAGTGTGAAAAGGAGTTGGACTTCAACAAGGAAAAGAGTTACTAGGAATCCTGACTTGCCATAATTAAAAGGATTCCTTGTAGAACTCAACTAGGGTTTCAAGACCCATATAAATGCAAGTAGTAGAGACAACCAAAAAACAGTTATTCACAAACGTAGAGTTGAGAGCATACAAAGGCGATCTAGCATCTTTCTACGTGAAAAACTGGAGAAGACAACTTGAGTGCATGCAGGGTATTGAGTCTAGATATTTCGTCTAGGTTCGTCAAATTGCAAGTTGTCTTTAATTCAAGCTTTCATAGTTTTACCTATTGGCTTATTCAGAAGCGTATGTATTAGGTGAACTTTTGTGTAATTAATGAGAAGCTAGAGTTTAGCTTTGAGTAGTGTTTAGGGTCTAGAGTGTAGCCCCTTGGTTACAGAGTTTGTAATCAGAAACGTTGCTCTTGTGTTAGTAGATTCAGTTCTAAAATCCCAGAGAGTGGGTCGTGGTTTTTCTCCCTTGAGCAAGGAGTTTTCCACGTAAAATCCTTGTGTTTCTTGTGTGTGTGGTGTTGTGAGTTATAGTGTTCAAGGTAGCATAACAGTTAATATAAGAACTAGGTTCTACGCTAGAAGAACCATGTTCTCGTGACGAAAATCGGTAGACATTCAACCCCCCCTTCTAGTGTCTTCAGGAGGTGCATAGAGTGTAACAGGTATAATTAGTCATTTCTCAATAGTTTAAGTGGCAATTTTGGCCCTTCGCCCCTTATTTATTTATTTATTTATTTATTTATTTATTTTTCTTTTCGATTCCCCTCTATGTGTTGAGTTCTACATTATTAGAGCCCCGGATACTCTGTGTTCACGAGCTTAACCATTAAAGGAGAAAGTACCCACTACCATAGTTTTTTTTTAATTATCAAGGCTTGAACGTGAAATCTTTGGTTAAGAGTGAGAGTACCATAGACCTCAAACCTGGGTGGTAATATATAAATAAAAATATTTAACATTCTAGTAAATGAAATTGATTTACTTGTTTGATCCTTTCCCGTATTCAGAATATGTATGCTCAACTGGTGGCAAAAAATGGCCACAACTTTTTAGTCAAGCTCCAGCTGAAAGTCATAATGTAGTGCAGCTATGAATCTGCAAGTTACCAACTTAGCACATCGTATTTTCAACATTTATCAAGCCTACCACTTTATAAAATCCATGACCTTATTTCTTTTTTTCTTTTCATTTTTTTTAAATTTTTAAATTTTAAATAGTTAGTTCTGCTTCTACACTGTTGTATAAATAAAAAATTACACTATTAGCCCATCTGTAATCACCTAATTTTGGCACCAAATTCAAAATTGCTCAGAATAGTAGTATTAGATTCTTAGGATGTGTCGTCAAATTTTTCTGGATTTCTAGTGTTTATTCTTAACTAAAATTATCATTAATTAGGATGTAAACTATGAAAATTGCCAAAATTACTTGTTATGTGTTTAATTTTTGATTCTATAATTTAATTGTGATAGTATTGTAAAGTATATGGTTAATTTTTAGTTAGTTGTGTGTGTATCAACCATTTTAAATAGTCATTTGTAAAAAAATATTAGCCCACTCTTTAGCCCATTAGCCCACTCCCATTACCCAAGCCCACACCACACATATATATACACAAAATCTCATTTCACTCCCCACACCCCTTAGTTCATTTGAGCTGGCCAAACCCTGGCCGAATTGCCCACCCCCACCGGAATTCGCCTCTCACGGCGGAGCCGCCGCCAGCCACCACCTCCGGTGGCCGGAAAAATACAAAAAATATATCATTAGAAAGATCTCAAGCCCCCCATTCCATTTCTCAACTCGGATTCTCCAAATTCTTAGCCGTTTCTCGTAGATCGGGCTTCAAAGCAGCTGCCAAACTTGACTCCGGCGACTTGTTATTTTTTCCGGTAAGTTTTGGTTCTCTTCTCTTCTCCTTACTCCCTCTTTCTCATCCCCCTATCCCGTTTCCAAAATAAAACCACGTCCCTTTGCCCGTGTCTCTTTTCCCGTTCTGTTTTCTTTATTTTCTTCTTCTTCTTCTTATTTTCTTTTTGTTTCTGTTTCTGATGATGATGATGATATGGTGCTGCGAGTAAGGACCGTGGTGAGGCAGGGGTTGTTTTGTTTGTGTTATGGCAGTGGGTGTATTTGTTTTTTGTTGTTCGTTTCCGGGTTGTGATGTTTGGTGTCGCGGGGGCTATTTATGGTTGTTGTAGGCAGTGGTTGACGCTGATTAGTTAGTTTGAGATGATGATGGGGCTGGGACAATTTTGTTCGTTGAAGTAGTGGCGATATTGAGGTTGCGACGAGGGAGTATGGTGACGTTAGGAGTGAATCCGGGGCTGTGACAAAATTGATCAGCGGGGACGTGAGGGACACGATGAGGCAGTGTTAAGTCGAGGCAGTGGGGGTGATATTATGATTCGTTTCGTTGATGTTAGCGACACTGTTTTAGGCAGCATCGATTGTTTGATTAGGTAGTGATGGTGTAGCGGGGCAGGCTGTTTTCAGTCTTGAATCCAAGGCGACGCAGCTGGTCCGAATGCGAATAAGGCGAGGCAAGGCAGCGGGTGTGTTTGGAGAAGCTGCAGAGGTGAAGCAATGGCGATTGTCGTTTTGTTTTGACGGGTTAGAGTTACAAAAATCCCTCTTCCTATGTTCCCTTGTGTTATCTGTTTGTTTAAAATGGTTTGGCAATAAATGTCATCTTGCTTTAGCAATGAGCTTGTGTGTTAGTTTGAAGCTTACTAGTTTAAATTTGGAAAGCTTGTAAATAAATTATTATTTGTCCAGTAATCAAAGTAATTTGTCCGAGCTTGGCTTAATGAAGTTATGAATATTGATTGGTAAAATTAATCTTGGAATGGTTTTCTTTTAGTTTGTGTTTAGTTTTGTTCAAATGTAAACACTATTGGAGTATCTAGTTGTGAGTTTTTTTTTTTGGTTTCATTCATGTTAGAGTATGTGAACATATTGTATTATCTAACCAAGTAGTCTAGGACTTGTTAATTTAGTTGAAACACAAGCTAGTGTTTCCTTTAGCCATGATTTTGCTTATGATCTCAAGTAATGAATATCTTTGTGTAGCTTAGTTGTTTGTTCTTGTTTTGGACTAAGTTTTGGTTTGGTTTGGTCATAACTTAGGTCTGGTTACTTGTTAGTTCAATTCTAAGTCTAGTTTGATCCATTTAGTTAGTTTGGGGCTGATTCATAGTTGGTCCTAGACCTTTAGTTAGTATAATGAGTGTTTGGTTGTCCTTGTAAAGGACACAATTTCAGCTTTTTGAACTGTTTAGGGGGCTGAAATAGTCCTCTACAGCTGCTGTATTTATGATGAAAATAGGACTAGAAAACACTCAAGTGTAGGGGTGTAGGCTTGTACTTTTGTACAAGTCTACACCCCACCCCTTTGCCTTCACTTTTAGCTATAAATAGGGCATTGAATGCCCTCATTTAACACACACAACTACAGCTGAAAACACATAGAACAGCTGCTGAAAATTTACACTAAAAGAGAGCAAAACACTTAAAAAAAATAGTAAGTTTGAGAGTTAGGATTTAGAACCAAAAGTCATTACTTCAAGGGTCTTTCGGGGTATAAATCCACAAGTCTTGGAGGTTAATTAGGAGTGTTGAAGGGCTGTTTTTTAGCTACTGTTTCGGTTTCTGGTTGGCTTGTTTCAATTGCTTTTGGCTTGGAATTTTCGACTCATAGGTAAACACGTACAACTTGTTATTTATTTTGAGTTGTTTTGACTATAAAACTGGTATAAATCAGCATCTTTAAAGCTCAAGAATGTGAAAATTTTCCATGTATTTGCTCGTCTTAGCTATCATTAAAATTGTTTGATATGTTAGAAAAATAGCAAAGTAAGGAGTTTTGCTAAGTACATATGTATGTTTGTATGTCTATTTTGGAGCCAAATGTGTATGAGAAGGGTATAAGAAAGAAATGAGTAGGTTCTTGAACAAAAATTCAGATTTGTTACTTGATAATTTTAGCTTGCAAGTCATGGGGTGCAATATGTAAATCTGGACAGCATGTTAAAGATGAGGCAAATTTAGGTTTTAACCATCGAAATTGCAAAATGTTAAAATCTGGCTATTTCTGTAATATAGGGCTATTTTCTGTAAAACTGTGCGTATTTGCAAAAGAAACTGCAAAGTGGAGACGAATAGGCAGTGATTAGAAACGGCTATTTTTTTAAAATCTGGCCATACATAACATTTGCAAAAATATGATCATTATTTGGACAAAATCAGGATGTGGCTATTTTCGCAAATAAGTTTAAAAAACAGCCCATTTTTGCAAACAATACAACCCACTTAAAATTTCAAAATAGTGGCAGTTTGTAAACCTTTTCTTTTCAAAGATAGCCCGCAATATTTTTTCAATTAAATAAACGGCCTATTGTATATATATACTTTTCATAATCCATATTTTTAAAGACAAATTTGGGAGTCCCAATTTTGTCATTTAATAATAGCTAGCAGTTATACTTAATTAAATCAAGTAGGCAAATTGATGAGAGTGAAAAGATCCATGCAATTAGGCAAGGCGATAAGTATGATTTGTAATCTACTTGTTAGACTAAAAGAAAAAAATTAAATTGAGTTAAATTAATTCTAAACTAATTATTTTGTCGACGTTAATTTAATTCTTCTAAAATAGACAAATCCTTTGAGATTTGGAAACGCTGTAACGCATTTTATTTATTTATCTACTTCGAATCAAAGCGCAAATTCATCCGGTCCTCTGTGAGGTTGGATAAGAATAACGCTTTTAAAGTTTTCCGAATCAAAGTGTAAATTCATCCGATCCTCTGTGAGGTTGGATAAGAATAACACTTTAGAATCTTCCGAATCAAGGTATAAATTCAAATTAACGGCATTAATATAACAACCATATTTAATAAATTAAAACTGCGACAATAAAGCAACTGTGCTTGGCACAGGACTCGAGGGTGCCTAATACCTTCCCGAGAGTCAACTGAGAACCTTACCCGAATCTCTAACGCAGACCATTAGACGAGTCAGAGATGTTCCAAGATACCTTTTGGTGACTTGGCACACCTTAAACTATGTCAAGTGGCGACTCCGAGTTTCTCTAAATAATTTTGTACCTTTTTGAACACCAGTCACAACCTTTAAATAATAAACGCAAACCTCGCAACCCGCGCAGTTTAATTAAAATTTTTTAGGGCGTGACACCATCTAAATAATATTTATAGATATGTCTCATTATAGAGTGCAAGATTTATAATCTTGAAAAATATGTTATATTATCAATTACGATAGGTAGCTAGATGCGATCTGATATTATAAAAAAATTACACTAACAAAGTAGATACCTTTATTTCAATTTAAATAGCTTTAGACATCTTTTTTTATATGTGGCTTTAATTTGAAATACAAATTATTTGTTTTGTTTTTTGGGTAGGGCGGTTACAAGCGTTACAAATGTTAAACTTTGTTATCCAATTATGCAAAACTGTAAATAAGAGGTGCAGTAGAAGTATATGAAAAATTGCATGCATTGTTACTAATATTCGCTAAGAACTTGGTTCTAAATGAAGTTGGCCTGGGGTAATTGTATTAACTAATGTTTAGTGTTGGGAAAATATGACCAATTGGAGAAATAACAAAGAGCGCACAATAAGCTTAGGGAAATGCTCCAAAGTTGTCACCCTTTTTGGAGATAGTCTTGATACCATTATAATGGCAAAATATTTTAAAATTTCCAATTGCCCTGGTTGGTCGAAGGATTCTTTGGGTTCAACTTTATGCCGTTATAATGGTAAATTTTTTGAAAAAAAAATAATAGCTGAGTTCCATTGTGGCGACTGCCATATGCTCATTTTTGTGGAAAGTCCAAGAGTCTGTTTCGTGTTGGCGACAGTATTTTGAGTCAATTTATTCGCGTCTCTGGAATGGCAATTTTTCCAACAGTTAGCAAGCGCCTCGGTTGGCTGAAAGTCTTTTTGGGTCAATTTTATGCCGTTGTAATGGCCAAACTTTGTTGAAAATCTGAGTCTCAAATGGTAAACACATGTTAGATTTTGAAGATGTTTCAAACATCGGTTTGTTTTGTCTGTCAATGTTCGAGGTACTTTTCGTTTTGTCTAAATTAAGTGACATATGTTTTAGGTATAATGGATGCATCGTCTTCTAGGTCTAGCAAGAGAAAGTACCCTACTGATGCCATCCCACCATCTATCATGATGACTGACGGTCCACCCAAATTGTTGAGGTCTTGGTGGAAGAGTATGAGCGAGATGCAGCAAGGTTCTGTCCAAAAGAAGATTGGCTTTCTGACTGACCTTGTGACTAAAGATATTGTGCCGCACCGAGATTTGGTTAGTGCACTAGTCGGACTCTGGAACCCAAACAGTAATACCTTCTGTTTCAAAGGCTTTGAGATGACGCCTACACTCGAGGAAATAGCAGGGCTCATTAAGCTAGATTTACATGAAAAGAGAATGATTGCCCCAAAAAATGTCAATGCCCATGATTTCTTTCAAAACATCCGGATGCGAGTAGATACCTCTATTGCTAGTACTAGTCATGGTTGGGTTTCATTTGACTACCTCTATGCTCGATTCGGATGTGATAGTGGTTTCAAACGGTATAGCTTCGAGTTTCATGACAAGCTAACATATAATGAATGGGTGCAACTTTGTCCGAAGGTTTTTGTGTTTGCTCTTCTAGGGTTATTGGTCTTTCCATTGCCGCATAAAAGGATATCTATTAGAGTTAGTTGGATTATGGTGGCCCTGTTTGAAAAAGCACCAAATCCCACGATCGTTCCGACAATTCTGGGAAGTATCTTTCATGCCTTGACTCGATGCTGCAAAGGCGAAAGTGAGTTCTTCGAGGGGTGTAACTTCCTATTGCAAGTGTGGTTTTTGGAGCACATACGCCCCCGCCCTTCTCATCCTATTGCTGGTTGCTTTGACTTTGACTATCTCGGTTATCACTTCGAATATATTGAGAAGTTTAAGTTTCCAGATGGCGAGCGTGCTTGGAGGTCGTGCTTGGACTCCCTTACAGCAGATAAGATATTGTGGCAGTATAACCGGCTTTCTATGGAGAAGGTTCTGCACCGATGCATCGAGCGCCCTTTTTTAGTTCTGATGGGTTTAGAAGCAGCCCAGCCTTATGCCCCTCTGCGGGTACTCAGACAGTTGGGGCGACGACAGGTGGTCCCGATAGTTGAGGATATGAGTGCTTATGTCTTAGTCTATCCTCCAGGACTGTTTACCCACAGGGGAAAGATCTTGAACTTGTGGGACACTAGGCGTCACCTCACGAAAGAGACTCAGGTTCAGAATGGACTCATAGGAGAGGTCACTCAGGAGTACGAGTCATGGTATCGCCACCAGCCCATACCTAGAGAGATGCCAGCTAGGTCGAGTATAGGCGTGGTTGACCTTGAGGCTCGATTGGAGATGCAGGTTCGGATGGCCAGGCGTGAGATTGAATAGGAGTACCGTGATACCATACATGGTTTAGTTGCAGAGAGAGATGCTGCTAGAGCCGCTCAGTCTGAAAGCGAGGACTTGACACATCAATACTCAGATACTATCAGGTGACTGCATGACTTACACCGTAAAGCTTTGACCGAGAAGGACACCGCTCTAGCCGCCCAGGCTGAGAGCGACAGATTTGCAGATAAGTGCCTGGGGAACATCGATTGGCTTCATAAACAACTTGATGAGACAGTGATTTTGAAAAATGATATATTGAGATTAGCCACGAGCCAGCTTCAGCAGATAGCCGTGTCAAAGAGAGTCATTGATCAAGGTCAGGAACACGTGCGGCAACTGGCCGACTATGTGGCTAGGATGTGCCAAGATCATAGGAACTCATCCAACAGGACTATCCTCATTGAGGCTCCTGATTATGCCAGGAATATATCTCAGCGAGTGCACGTATTGCATGATGTTTTGAGCCAGCCTTTGCCACCAGCAGAAGAAGATCCCGAGGAGCCGCATGAGTCTGACTTAGAGTAGCCAGTTGACGCTGAGCCAGGGTTGCCTTAGCAGATATATCACTCCGAGATGATGCAGCTTATCGTTTTGTTTTGTCACTCATTTAGCATCTCGGCATATTGTATTTTATGTTGATTTTAGTAGTAGTAATTTATTTCTATTTTTCAGTCATTTGTACGTTTCTAAGGTTGTGCCTTAGAGCACTGTATGTCTTGCATTATCTTAGTAATGGAAATCTTTTGTTTATTTTTATGTGTCAATTTGTTTCACCCTCTGGCTTCTCTTTGAAAAAAGGAAGAAGGAAAGAAAAAAAAAAAAACTCAAACAATACACTTGGGAATCTAATCTAAACCGCTTGGGGATGACGCATGACAACCTTAGGCTTGTAGGCACGATTGACTTGTAAAAATTGTGTTTCCTAACCTGTTTTGTTTGCAGACAAGTATAGATTACCAGTGATTTGGTGCAGCACTCTGCCATTACCCCACTCTCAAAAGGATCTGAAATTCCATTTAGTAACATGGCAACTGAAGGAGATAAATCTGATGCTGGTTCCGAGGAAAATGATAGGATGACAGAAGAGGCCCTGACTCTGAAGCAATTCCTGGTAGACATGCATCATGCGATAACCACGGGACGGGCGCCTCCTCCCATGCCAAACCTCCTGGAGGGGCTTGTACCAACAGCTAGCCAGTGAGCACCAGGCACATCTACAGCGGTCGAGGATCCAACCTATCCCCCTGGTTTTGGACCTAACCATGGTGCAACGAAAGAAGCTGAAGTGCGCCCTCATGCGCCACAACCACTGCCTCCACCACAAGGGCAGTATGGACAACATCCACCACAAGGACAGTATGGACCACCTCCCCCACAGGTTCCAATTTTTCGGGGCCCAGCTAGGCCTGCCATGGCCAGATCCAATAGTGAACCACATCTCCAGGCTGGGGATCATCATTATGATCGACACCATGAACCCAATTTCCGACACAGTGACTCATATGATCAGGGGTTCCATCGCGAGTCTCAAATTGAGGTTGATCGATCAGGAAAGCTGGATGAGAGCGAGGTTCTGAGAAAGATGAAGGGCCTAGAACAAGCAGTAAGGACCATTCAAGGATATGGAGATCATACTAACATCTCTTTCAAGGATCTTTGTCCCTACCCTGAATTGCAATTGCCAGATGGGTTCATAGTGCCAAAGTTTGATCTATACACCGGGCAAGGAGATCCGAGGGTTCATATAAAGACCTATTGCAACAAAATGAGAGGGGTCAAGAAAGACAAATTGTTGATAGCCTACTTTTCTGAAAGCTTAGGGGGCACAGCTGCCGAATGGTTCATGAGGCAGGATTTAACTAAATGGTTGTCATTTGAGGATATGGCACATGCATTCTACGACCAGTACAAGTACCACATTGAAGTTTTGCCAGATCGATCCTCTTTGGATGCGATAAAAAAGAAGCCAAGTGAAAGCTTTAGGGAATATGCCCCCAGATGGCGCGAGCAGGCCGCTCGAGTGAGCCCCGCAATACCAGATGATGACATGGTTCGTTTGTTCATTGAGGCGCAAGATGAAGCGTTCTATGGTGCATTGATCGCTGCCTTTGGGAAACCATTTAGTGAAGTCGTCAAGCTGGGAGAAATGATTGAGAGGGGAGTCAAAACTGGCAAGATTGTGAGTCAGAGTGCATTGAAGGCGACTACACAGGCTGTGCAGACCGGGGCAGCAGGGTTTGGTAAGAAGAAGAAAGAGGATGTATCCATGGTAGGGTCAGGTCCGCGAAAGTGGAACGAGGAGCGGTACAGTCAACATAATTCATACCAAGCTCCACAAACACCCCTTTTACAACACTATTACCCGCCACAAAATGCACAATACTCCATGCCTCCACCCCAATACTCTGTACATGCAGCACAACCATATGCTCAACACCCTATCCGCAATGGCGTGCCCCAGCCCCACAGCCTACATATCACACGCACCAAGCTCCCCCTAATCATTATCAGGGTCCGCCAAACCCTACCTACCGACCAAGAGGTCCTGCAGGCTTCCGTCCAAGAGCTGAATTCAGGAAAGCCCGAGAGGAGAAAAAGAGAGAATTTACACCAATCGGAGAATCTTATACCAGTATCTTCGAGAAATTGAGAGCCTTGGATATGATAAAGCCAATTCAAGGAAACATGCAGCCCACTGGGAAAGTGGACCACTCTCGGCATTGTGAATACTATTCGGGTGCACCAGGACATGATACAGAAGATTGTTATTATCTCAAGAAGGCAGTGCAAGATCTGATTGACAATAACCAAATTGTGATCGAAGATGCAGAAACGCCAAACATTAATCGCAATCCTTTGCCGGTCCATGATGTACACATGGTGGGTGTATGTGAAGGGGGATTCGAAGACAAATCTTCAAGGCCAATAGTGTCAGTCGATGCTATAACAATTGGAGTGGAAAGGATGCAACCAATTATTTCGGTTGTACCGGGGAAAGTGGGGAATCCTATCCAGCCAAACAAGCCAGTATTGACATTGAGAAGAGCCGTTGAGCGAAAGGAAAATGTGGCTGAAAAACCAAAATTGGTGATCCAAAGGACCAACAAAAATGGAGAGGAGGCGGATTGTGTGGCCAAACCAAAGTTGGTTATAAGAAGAACACCCTGTGAAGATGATCGAAACAAGTTGTGTGATCCTGTTGTCATAAAGAGTGCACCTCAGATTCCTATGAGAAGCACTAATGCTGTCCCGTGGAATTATGACAAGGCGTTGGTAACATATAAGGGAAAAGAGGTTGTGGCGGAAACAACACAAGTTGGCGGTCTTACTCGTTCTGGGCGGTGCTTTACCCCTGAAGAGTTAAGAAAAGCAAAGCAGACTAGAGAAAATCAGGGCCCAATCAAGGAACCTGTCACCGAGAAAGAGGCGGAGGAATTCCCGAAGAAGATGAAAGTGCAAGATTACTCCATTGTGGAGCAGCTGAGGAAGACCCCTGCTCAAATTTTTTTGTTGTCCTTGTTGATGCATTCTGAGGCACACCGTCATGCTCTGTTGAAAATACTGAATGAGGCTCATGTCTCCGAGAAGATGACTGTCAGTAATCTTGAAGAAGTCGCAAGTCGCATCTTTGAGGTAAACAGGATCACTTTCACTGACGAGGAACTGCCAATGGAAGGCACTGGTCACAACAAAGAACTGCATCTGACTGTCAAGTGTGACAATTCTTATGTCACAAGGGTACTGGTTGATGGTGGGTCCAGTCTGAACATCTGTCCATTGTCTACATTAAAGAGATTGAAAGTCAACATGGACAAAATTCGGACAAACACTATGAGTATCCGCGCTTTTGATGGAGAGAAACGACAATCGATTGGTGAGATAGAACTGATACTGACAATCGGGCCCATGGATTTTGCTATCGATTTCCAAGTTCTTGATATGGATTCGTCTTACAACCTGTTGTTGGGAAGACCCTGGATCCATATGGCAGGCGCTGTACCATCAACCTTACACCAGACTATCAAGTTTGAATGGAATCGTGAGATGATCATGGTACACGGAGAGGGAGATTTGTCAATCTACAAGGATCCATTTATTCCAGTTATTGAGGTCACTAATGATAGCCCAACTCTGATGTATCAAGCATTTAAAGCGGTCCATGTGGAGGAGGTTCCTGAAGGAAAGCCTTTACCCCAAGCAAGATTGTCAGAAGCAGCAGTCATGATGGCTACGGAAATGTTGAAGCATGGTTTCCAGCCCGGGAAAGGTCTCGGGGCAGCGCTACAAGGAATGTCGCGACCAATTAGTCCACTTGGCATTCGAGGTACCTGGGGTCTGGGATACAAGCCCACAGCTGCAGACAGAGCAAGAGCTAGGAAGATGAAGAAACAAGAATGGTCTCTCGAGAAGCCTGTCCCTTGCCTCGCTCAATCTTTCACAAGGCCTAGTGGAGGCAAGGCCGCTTCCAAGAATACTGAGGAGACTGAAGAACAAAGGAAGCTGCTATCAGACCTGAGGCACGTCTTTGGCATCAACATGGTGCAAAACTGGCGAAGGACCTAGCAATGCAGAGATCCAGGACATTGGCCCTGATGTGAAGCTGAACAACTGGGGATCCATGCCTCTCCCCACTAGGAGGGGCTATTGGTAGCAAGTTTTGTTATCGTTTCTGTATATTTGGTTATTCTAAGGGTTGTAATCCAAGTATATTTATTTTGCTCGTTATGATGTCAAACCCTTTTATCTTTCAAATTCAATGAAAAGCAAGACATTGCTTCTTGTCTCCTTATTCTATCTCTTTACTTTCCTGATTTTGTCCTTATTTCTTTCTGTAGCTATGTTTCTGATGGCCTTAATAACATGACATGCATGTTGAAATCACGCCCTGATCTAAACACACAGTTTAACTTGGTCTCATTGAACCAACCAGAACTAAAGGAAATTAATGATGGGAGGTGGAATGAGTATGAAATGACAGTTGAGGAGGTAGACGACATGGAAGAGGCTGATACGGAAGAAATCTTTGAGGAAGAATATGATGAGGAGAGAGCCGAGAGTGAAATAAATGGGGAATTAGAACAATTTGAAAATAAGCCTAAGCCCAATCTGGATGACACAGAAAATATAAATCTGAGAAGTACCGATGATGTTAAGGAAACCAAGATAAGCATGCACGCTGAACCGAAAGTGAAAGACGACATAGTCCAAGTCTTGTTTGACTATAGAGACGTGTTTGCTTGGTCATATGATGACATGCCCGGTTTGAGCACAGATTTGGTGGTTCACAAGTTGCCGATTAATCCTGGTTTCCCTCCGGTAGAGCAGCTTCGGAGAAAATTCAAGACAGATGTGAGCAAGAAAATTCATGATGAAATTATGAAGCAACTATCAGCAAAGGTGATTCAATCGCTTCAATATTCCACCCCGTTGGCCAATGTCGTGCCAGTACCCAAGAAAGATGGAAAGACGAGAATTTGTGTTGACTATCGAGATTTGAACAAGGCAAGTCCCAAGGATAATTTCCCTTTGCCTAATATTCACATTCTCATAGACAATTGTGCCAAGCATGAGGTTCAGTCTTTCGTGGATTGCTATGCCGGATATCACCAAATCCTAATGGATGAAGATGATGCAGAAAAGACGTCATTCACCACGCCTTGGGGAACCTTTTGTTATAGGGTCATGCCGTTCGGTTTGAAGAATGCTGGGGCAACATACATGAGAGCCATGACAACCGTCTTTCACGATATGATACACAAATAAATTGAGGTGTATGTGGATGATGTGATAATCAAATCAAGAACAGCAGAGGATCATGTGAAAGACCTCAAGAAATTCTTTGAGAGGCTTAGAAGATACAATTTAAAGTTGAATCCGACTAAATGTGCATTCGGCATTCCAGCTAGAAAGTTGTTGGCTTTCATTGTCAGCAGACGGGGCATTGAGTTAGACCCTACAAAGATCAAAGCTATACAAGAGTTGCCTACGCCAAAGAACAAGAAAGAAGTCATGAGTTTCCTCGGAAGATTGAACTACATCAGTAGGTTCATCGCTCAACTCACTACAACTTGTGAGCCAATCTTCAAGCTGCTAAAGAAAAATGCTGCAGTCAAGTGGTCCGAGGAATGCCAAGCGGCTTTTGACCAAATCAAGCAATACTTGTCAAATCCACATGTGTTGTTCCTACCGGAGCCAGGCCGACCTTTGTTCCTCTATTTGTCGGTGGTGGATAATTCATTTGGATGCGTACTGGGGCAGCATGATACCACAGGCAAGAAAGAGCAAGCCATCTACTATATGAGCAAGAAGTTCACGGATTATGAGGTCAAGTACACTTTGTTGGAAAGAACATGTTGTGCCCTCACTTGGGTAGCACAGAAGCTGAGGCATTATTTGTTGTCATACACTACTTACCTCATATCCCGGATGGACCCACTGAAGTGTATCTTCCAGAAGCCAATACCAACGGGAAGGCTCGCCAAGTGGCAAATGTTACTCACAGAGTTTGACATAGTCTATGTCACTCGGACTGCAATGAAAGCCCAGGCTTTGGCCGATCATTTGGCCGAGAACCCAGTGGATGATGAGTATGAACCTCTCAAGACATACTTTCCTGATGAAGAGGTTGGCACAATTGAGGAGTTGACTTCAGAAGATGATCATTATTGGAAGCTATATTTTGATGGGGCCTCTAACTCCAAAGGTGATAGTATCGGGGCTGTTCTCATATCTCCAATAGGTCATTATTATCCGGCAGCAGCACAACTTTGTTTCTAGTGTACCAATAACACTGCAGAATACGAAGCTTGCATCATGGGTCTACGCATGGCGATAGACATGGGCATCAAAGAACTGCTAGTGCTCGGAGACTCCGACCTACTCGTACACCAAATCAAGGGTGAATGGGAAACTCGAGATGGGAAACTCATCATGTATAAGCAGTGTCCGGAAAATCTTTGCCAGAGATTTGATTCTATTGAATTTAGGCACATCCCAAGAGTGCACAGTGAATTAGCTGATGCTTTGGCTACATTAGCATCAATGCTTAGTCATCCTGACCAAACTCACATTGATCCTCTTGAGATTCAAGTTCGGGATCAACATGCATACTGCAACATGGTTGAAGAAGAACTTGATGGTGAGCCGTGGTACCTGGACATCAAAAATTACATCAAGAATGGGGAATACCCAGCACTAGCCGAGAACAATCAGAAAAGAACCCCTCGTCGTCTTGCAAATAGTTTCTTTCTGAGCGGAGGAATACTGTATAAGAGAACTCCAGACCTGGGACTATTGAGATGTGTAGAGGCACAAGAAGCCTCGAGAATTCTCAACGAGGTACATTCAGGAATTTGTGGGCCACACATGAATGGCTATGTGCTAGCCAAGAAGATCTTAAGAGCAGGTTATTTTTGGCTCACCATGGAGCGAGATTGCATAGGGTTTGTGCGGAAATGCCACCAATGTCAAGTGCACGGCGATTTGATACATTCGCCTCCCTTGGAGCTTCACACAATGTCTGCTCCTTGACCTTTCACTGCATGGGGAATGGATGTCATTGGCCCAATAGAACCAAAGGCGTAGAACGGGCATAGATTCATCTTGGTCGCCATTGATTATTTTACCAAGTGGGTGGAAGCATCGACATTCAAGTCAGTAACCAAGAAAGCTGTGGTCGACTTTGTCCATTCGAATATTATCTGTCGATTTGGTATCCCTAATACCATTATCACTGACAATGGGGCCAACCTCAACAGTCATTTGATGAATGAGGTATGTGAAAGATTCAAAATTGTGCATAGGCATTCCACACCTTACCGTCCAAAAGCAAATGGGGCGGTCGAAGCAGCAAACAAGAACATTAAGAAGATCCTTCGGAATATGGGTTATCGTACAACTGTGCGCACCTCAATAGGCACAACTCCATATGAATTGGTGTATGGGACTGAAGCAGTCATTCCGGCAGAAGTCGAAATACCATCCTTGAGAATCATTGTTGAAGCTGAGATCGAGGATACTGAATGGGTCAAATCCCGCTTGGAACAATTGGCTTTGATTGACGAAAAGGGGCTAAATGCAGTATGTTATGGCCAACTATATCAGAAGAGAATGGCTAAAGCATACAACAAGAAAGTGCGCCAACGCAAGTTCAGTGAAGGCCAGTTAGTCTTGAAGCGCATCTTTCCACATCAGGAAGAAGCGAAGGGCAAGTTTTCTCCAAATTGGCAAGGACCGTATGTGGTGAAGAAGGTGTTGCCCAATGGTGCTCTATTCCTGACAGACATCGAGGGCACGATGGCTGAAATGATTGTTAATGCTGATGCAGTGAAGAGGTACTACATTTGATGTTCTTGGGTGGAGTAACGAAAGTCTTGGTTTCCCTTACCTAGATAATGTACCCCTCTTGTTAGCCTTTGGCTTTGTATTGCTTTTGTAAACCCTTATTGGGAATCTTTGTAATTGCGATGAAATGAAGAAAGAAAGATCCAAAACAAAGTTGGCATTAAGTTGCTAGAGCTACGTCTGACCTGATTCCTCTCAAAAGGATACGTAGGCAACCATTCAGGTGCGGTCATATCAAATAAAGTTCTAAAAAGCTCCCTAGTATCATATCAAGGAAAGTTCTAAAAGTTCCCTAGTATCATACCAGGGGATATTTCATCCTTTTCTCTAACTCATATTGACGCAAAGCTTGCCTATAAGTTTGCGGCCAAAGTCAAAGAAATCCAAAATCCGCGGTTTCTGCTAAACTGGGGCAGAAGTTTGTTTTTATTTTATTTTATTTTTATTTTATCAATAAAATAAAATAAAAACAAACTTCTATTTTGTTGTACCATTCCTTCATTCTTGAAAGGGGGGAAGATGCTCAAGGCACCCTAAATTACAGGCGAAACATTGCTTCCAAACTCAGATAAATGTCCAATAGACCATTTTGGCCAATCTTGAGAATGTCAATCGAGCAAGAGTTAGCTCAAAAATCATCATCAATGGGTGGAACTAAAGAGGTCCACGGGAGGAAGAAAAAGAAAAAAAAGAAAAGAAAAAAAAGAATGAAGTCTTGTTGGTGAAAGCCTGAAAGGGCGCCACATGACAAACAGTTAGGCAAAAGAACAAAGAGAGAGGTTAGTCGGCGAAAACCCTGAAAGGGGCGCCGCTAACCGAATGAGGGCTTTGGTAACTGTCGTCAAGTGGGGCTTGACGAGTATTGCTTTGAAAGTTTCTATTGGGGAAAGGGGTCGAGGAACAACTGTTGTGAATGGAACAGGGTTCGAGGCCAAGATGCACGTCATGTTATTAAGGTCATCGCTTTCACCTCCAGATAAGTCCTTTTACTTTCCTAAAGGGCATCTCTCATTCAGAGTCCTTTATCCGAAATTTCTTCCACTTCTGCTTTTCATTCACAATAACATCGAAACGAGCAAAAGAAAGTTTCGCAAAAATTGTTCACCTGTTTTGCAGTTGTAGCAGAGCACAGTCAAGACCTGCCTGGATAATGGAATGCCTATGAGGTAGTTTGGCATCTGGAGTGACATGCCAAGGTTGGCACCGCAGAAGAGACTATCAGGGAAAATATACCGTTCCTAACAAAGTTTGACTGATAGCTAGTTGGAACATTTGGGCCGCATGATGTTCTGTGTCGAAGGCCATTTGAAATACAAGAAAGCAAAAGAATGAAGAATGAGGGAGTAGTTTAGAGATAGTCGAGGCACCCACCTGGAGAATGAGGGAGTAGTTTAGAGAAAGTCGAGGCACCCACCGGGAGAATGAGGGATTTCATTTTAAGAAGTCAGGGAACCCACCTGGAGAATGAGGGAGTAGTTTAGAGAAAGTCGAGGCACCCACATGGATAATGAGGGAGTATTTTAGAGAAGGTCGAGGCACCCACCTGGGAGAATGAGGGATTTCATTTTAAGAAGTCAGGGAACCCTGGGAGAATGAGGGATTTCATTTTAAGAAGTCAGGGAACCCACCTGGAGAATGAGGGAGTAGTTTAGAGAAGGTCAGGGCACCCGCCTGGATAATGAGGGATTTTTATTTTAAGAAGTCAGGGAACCCACCTGGAAAATGAGGGAGTAGTTTAGAGAAGGTCAGGGCACCCGCCTGGAGTAGTTTAGAGAAGGTCAGGGCACCCGCCTGGAGAATGAGGGATTTTATTTTAAGAAATCAAGGCACCTACCTGGAGAATGGGGGAGTAGTTTTAAGAAGTCAGGGAACCCACCTGGAGAATGAGGGAGTAGCTTAGAGAAGATCAGGGCACCTACCTGGAGAATGAGGGAGTAGTTTTAAGAAGTCAGGCGCCCACCTGAAGAACGAGGGAATACATTTGAAGAAGTCCAGGCGCCCACCTGAAGAACGAGGGAATACATTTGAAGAAGTCCAGGCGCCCACCTGAAGAACAAGGGAATCCATTCTGTAAAGAGAGAAGACCCACCTGAACCAAGATCGAGGGTTTATCTTTTCAACAAAAAGCAAGACCCACCTGAACCAAGAGCGGTGGCTTTATTTTCAACAAGTGAGGGGAGCAAGAACCAAGAAGCTCATCTCGGGAAGCATGAAGACTTAGAATAGGAATTGTAACTTTACATTTTCAATGTTGTACTTTCATTTTCTCTGTAAAGCAATGACCGCCAATCAGCAAGCAACCAGTGACCAGCAGCGACAGCCCTTGTGTGCCTATGAGTGTCTAGTATCAGCCCCAAGTTTGTCTAGAAGAGTCTCTTGTTTGTCGTAGTAGTCTATAGTGTCTAGTGTCATCTTAGTGGTCTAGAGTGTCTAGGTTTGTCTTAGTGAGTCTAGAAGAGTCTAGTGTCTGTTTGAATGCGGTAGTCCCAGCTACCGCACGTAAGGAACTACACTGACCTGATTTCTTAGTCCAGGGATATGTAGGTAACTTTGTTTTCGGTTCGAACCGAAATTCAAGGTACGGTCACCATTTTGAAAAGAATGCTCTCGACTACAACCGAAAAGCAAAAATTAGTTGTCGATTACTTCTTTGTCCGAAAACTCTTCGTGTTTCCGAACAAAGAGGGGCAGCTGTAATCACCTAATTTTGGCACCAAATTCAAAATTGCTCAGAATAGTCGTATTAGATTCTTAGGATGTGTCGTCAAATTTTTCTGGATTTCTAGTGTTTATTCTTAACTAAAATTATCATTAATTAGGATGTAAACTATGAAAATTGCCAAAATTACTTGTTATGTGTTTAATTTTTGATTCTATAATTTAATTGTGATAGTATTGTAAAGTATATGGTTAATTTTTAGTTAGTTGTGTGTGTATCAACCATTTTAAATGGTCATTTGTAAAAAAATATTAGCCCACTCTTTAGCCCATTAGCCCACTCCCATTACCCAAGCCCACACCACACATATATATACACAAAATCTCATTTCACTCCCCACACCCCTTAGTTCATTTGAGCTGGCCAAACCCTGGCCGAATTGCCCACCCCCGCCGGAATTCGCCTCTCACGGCGGAGCCGCCGCACAGCCGCCGCCGGCCACCACCTCCGGTGGCCGGAAAAATACAAAAAATATATCATTAAAAAGATCTCGAGCCCCCCATTCCATTTCTCAACTCGGATTCTCCAAATTCTTAGTCGTTTCTCGTAGATCGGGCTTCAAAGCGGCTGCCAAACTTGACTCCGGCGACTTGTTATTTTTTCCGGTAAGTTTTGGTTCTCTTCTCTTCTCCTTACTCCCTCTTTCTCATCCCCGTATCCCGTTTCCAAAATAAAACCCCGTCCCTTTGCCCGTGTCTCTTTTCCCGTTCTGTTTTCTTTATTTTCTTCTTCTTCTTCTTCTTCTTCTTATTTTCTTTTTGTTTCTGTTTCTGATGATGATGATGATATGGTGCTGCGAGTAAGGACCGTGGTGAGGCAGGGGTTGTTTTGTTTGTGTTATGGCAGTGGGTGTATTTGTTTTTTGTTGTTCGTTTCCGGGTTGTGATGTTTGGTGTCGCGGGGGCTATTTATGGTTGTTGTAGGCAGTGGTTGACGCTGATTAGTTAGTTTGAGATGATGATGGGGCTGGGACAATTTTGTTCGTTGAAGTAGTGGCGATATTGAGGCTGCGACGAGGGAGTATGGTGACGTTAGGAGTGAATCCGGGGCTGTGACAAAATTGATCAGCGGGGACGTGAGGGACACGATGAGGCAGTTTTAAGTCGAGGCAGTGGGGGTGATATTCTGATTCGTTTCGTTGATGTTAGCGACACCGTTTTAGGCAGCATCGATTGTTTGATTAGGTAGTGATGGTGTAGCGGGGCAGGCTGTTTTCAGTCTTGAATCCAAGGCGACGCAGCTGGTCCGAATGCGAATAAGGCGAGGCAAGGCAGCGGGTGTGTTTGGAGAAGCTGCAGAGGTGAAGCAATGGCGATTGTCGTTTTGTTTTGACGGGTTAGAGTTACAAAAATCCCTCTTCCTATGTTCCCTTGTGTTATCTGTTTGTTTAAAATGGTTTGGCAATAAATGTCATCTTGCTTTAGCAATTAGCTTGTGTGTTAGTTTGAAGTTTACTAGTTTAAATTTGGAAAGCTTGTAAATAAATTATTATTTGTCCAGTAATCAAAGTAATTTGTCTGAGCTTGGCTTAATGAAGTTATGAATATTGATTGGTAAAATTAATCTTGGAATGGTTTTCTTTTAGTTTGTGTTTAGTTTTGTTCAAATGTAAACACTATTGGAGTATCTAGTTGTGAGTTTTTTTTTTGGTTTCATTCATGTTAGAGTATGTGAACATATTGTATTATCTAACCAAGTAGTCTAGGACTTGTTAATTTAGTTGAAACACAAGCTAGTGTTTCCTTTAGCCATGATTTTGCTTATGATCTCAAGTAATGAATATCTTTGTGTAGCTTAGTTGTTTGTTCTTGTTTTGGACTAAGTTTTGGTTTGGTTTGGTCATAACTTAGGTCTGGTTACTTGTTAGTTCAATTCTAAGTCTAGTTTGATCCATTTAGTTAGTTTGGGGCTGATTCATAGTTGGTCCTAGACCTTTAGTTAGTATAATGAGTGTTTGGTTGTCCTTGTAAAGGACACAATTTCAGCTTTTTGAACTGTTTAGGGGGCTGAAATAGTCCTCTACCGCTGCTGTATTTATGATGAAAATAGGACTAGAAAACACTCAAGTGTAGGGGTGTGGGCTTGTACTTTTGTACAAGTCTACACCCCACCCCTTTGCCTTCACTTTTAGCTATAAATAGGGCATTGAATGCCCTCATTTAACACACACAACTACAGCTGAAAACACATAGAACAGCTGCTGAAAATTTACACTAAAAGAGAGCAAAACACTTAAAAAAAATAGTAAGTTTGAGAGTTAGGATTTAGAACCAAAAGTCATTACTTCAAGGGTCTTTCGGGGTATAAATCCACAAGTCTTGGAGGTTAATTAGGGGTGTTGAAGGGCTGTTTTTTAGCTACTGTTTCGGTTTCTGGTTGGCTTGTTTCAATTGCTTTTGGCTTGGAATTTTCGACTCATAGGTAAACACGTACAACTTGTTATTTATTTTGAGTTGTTTTGACTATAAAACTGGTATAAATCAGCATCTTTAAAGCTCAAGAATGTGAAAATTTTCCATGTATTTGCTCGTCTTAGCTATCATTAAAATTGTTTGATATGTTAGAAAAATAGCAAAGTAAGGAGTTTTGCTATTACATATGTATGTTTGTATGTCTATTTTGGAGCCAAATGTGTATGAGAAGGGTATAAGAAAGAAATGAGTAGGTTCTTGAACAAAAATTCAGATTTGTTACTTGATAATTTTAGCTTGCAAGTCATGGGGTGCAATATGTAAATCTGGACAGCATGTTAAAGATGAGGCAAATTTAGGTTTTAACCATCGAAATTGCAAAATGTTAAAATCTGGCTATTTCTGTAATATAGGGCTATTTTCTGTAAAACTGTGCGTATTTGCAAAAGAAACTGTAAAGTGGAGACGAATAGGCAGTGATTAGAAACGGCTATTTTTTTAAAATCTGGCCATACATAACATTTGCAAATATATGATCATTATTTGGACAAAATCAGGATGTGGCTATTTTCGCAAATAAGTTTAAAAAATAGCCCATTTTTGCAAACAATACAACCCACTTAAAATTTCAAAATAGTGGCAGTTTGTAAACCTTTTCTTTTCAAAGATAGCCCGCAATATTTTTTCAATTTAATAAACGGCCTATTGTATATATATACTTTTCAAAATCCATATTTTTAAAGACAAATTTGAGAGTCCCAATTTTGTCATTTAATAATAGTTAGCAGTTATACTTAATTAAATCAAGTAGGCAAATTGATGAGAGTGAAAAGATCCATGCAATTAGGCAAGGCGATAAGTATGATTTGTAATCTACTTGTTAGGCTAAAAGAAAAAAACTAAATTGAGTTAAATTAATTCTAAACTAATTATTTTGTCGACGTTAATTTAATTCTTCTAAAATAGACAAATCCTTTGAGATTTGGAAACGATGTAACGCATTTTATTTATTTATCTACTTCGGATCAAAGCGCAAATTCATCCGGTCCTCTGTGAGGTTGGATAAGAATAACGCTTTTAAAGTTTTTCGAATCAAAGTGTAAATTCATCCGATCCTCTGTGAGGTTGGATAAGAATAACACTTTAGAATCTTCCGAATCAAGGTATAAATTCAAATTAACGGCATTAATATAACAACCATATTTAATAAATTAAAACAGCGACAATAAAGCAACTGTGCTTGGCACAGGACTCGAGGGTGCCTAATACCTTCCCGAGAGTCAACTGAGAACCTTACCCGAATCTCTAACGCAGACCATTAGACGAGTCAGAGGTGTTCCAAGGTACCTTTTGGTGACTTGGCACACCTTAAACTATGTCAAGTGGCGACTCCGAGTTTCTTTAAATAATTTTGTACCTTTTTGAACACCAGTCACAACCTTTAAATAATAAACGCAAACCTCGCAACCCGCGCAGTTTAATTAAAAATTTTTAGGGCGTGACACCATCTAAATAATATTTATAGATATGTCTCATTATAGAGTATAAGATTTATAATCTTGAAAAATATGTTATATTATCAATTACAATAGGTAGCTAGATGCGATCTGATATTATAAAAAAATTACACTAACAAAGTAGATACCTTTATTTCAATTTAAATAGCTTTAGACATCTTTTTTTTATATGTGGCTTTAATTTGAAATACAAGTTATTTGTTTTTTTTTTTTGGGTAGGGCGGTTACAAGCGTTACAAATGTTAAACTTTGTTATCCAATTATGCAAAACTGTAAATAAGAGGTGCAGTAGAAGTATATGAAAAATTGCATGCATTGTTACTAATATTCGCTAAGAACTTGGTTCTAAATGAAGTTGGCCTGGGGTAATTGTATTAACTAATGTTTAGTGTTGGGAAAATATGACCAATTGGAGAAATAACAAAGAGCGCACAATAAGCTTAGGGAAATGCTCTCAGCGCACGATTAGCTAGGACTGCTAACGTGCGCCAAGAACCATGGCTCACAAGCAAATCGGGCCACTGCGAAGACCTACAGAAGATGATAACTATGAAACAGCAGCTCAGGATGCGACCCAAAACCGTCCACCACTTATATTTGGAAGCTTTCTTCCACCCATGTTAACAATAGCTGAAGAAGAGGAACCAATTAAACGAAACCCTAACTTGGGGAAACAGGTACAAGGAATTGCAACACAAATAAAATAGGAGCTAGCTGGAAGACGATTACAATACTCTGAAGCCTCATCAAAGCAACCAACTCCAACAAGGCCTGACAATGGCAGCTCACAAATAGGTAAGACTCTTAAGTACATACCTCCGGTCATTAGAGGGGGGAAATTGGTGGTTAAACTAGAGGAAAGTGACATCAAACCACTTCAGAATTACTGGAAAACCGCTCTAGTAGACTATGTAATAGGTGATAATCCCTACCTTAAGTCTATGAAAAACTATGTCAAGAGTGTATGGAAGTTTGTTATTGCACCCCAAATCCTGCTTCATGATGAAAGGTATTATATATTCAATTTTAACACTATAGATGAATGTGATCTTGTCTTTCAGTCAGGACATTACACATACCACAATAAGCCATATGTAATTCAGCACTGGTCTCTAGACTTCAAATTCCAACCTGAATGTCTGACCACTATCCCACTGTGGGCTGTGTTTCCAGGTTTGCCAATAGGTTACTGGTCACCTAAAGCACTAAGTAAAGTTGCTAGTGCTCTAGGAAAACCTCTATATACTGACAAATACACAGCTAACATGGAGAAGATATCTTATGCAAGAGTATTGGTTGAAGTTGATGTATCACAACCCCTAGTTGAATCTATTGACATAGATACACCACTAGAAACCATTCACCAACCTGTTGACTATGACTGGTGGCCAAAATTCTGCACAGAGTGTATGAAGTTTGGACACATTGCAGAAAAATGCTGGGCTGTACAAAACTAGGAAGAAGCTGAGTTCCAACAGGTTCCTAAAAGAAAGAGAAGAAGGAACAGAAAGAAAAAAGCTCAGGTGAAACTAGAATGGCAAGAGAAAGAGCATACTGAGGTAGAACAAGTGCACAACATAGCTGAAACAGAAGAGGTGGTAGCAGGAGTACAAAAGAATGCAATACCTACTGTAACCAAGCATCATAGCAATTCTAAATAGCAAGATACACTGGCTAATACAACTAGTAAAACTGTGCAACAAACTGGTGATAACAATGCTGAACTTAGAGAAAAGGGAACCACAGAAACCAGAGTAGCAATGGGGAATATATATGAAATTCTGAGACAAGTGCAAGAAGATGTGTTGGCTGGTACATACCAGACTCGACCACCATGAAGCTTTGCACATGGAATATTAGAGGGCTGAACAAGCCCTTTAAACAAAAAGAGTTGAAACTCTTTTTGAAGAAGAATAAAATTGATCTCCTGGGATGCCTGGAGACAAGAGTTAAACAACAAAAATCCAATTTTTTTTAAAGAAGTTGGGAGGTGGATGGGAATAGTGCTGTAATTACCCACAAGCACCAAATGGTAGGATCTGGTTACTGTAGAGAGATCATATCAAAGTGCAAATAGGCATGATAACAGAACAATTGATTCACTGCATAGTGGAGGAGCCAAGTACCTTCTTGTTGATGAACTTGACAATATGGGAAAAATGAAATTCAACTGAGGAAGAGCCTCTGGGCAGACCTGAAGATGATAGAACCAAATGTACAGGGAGCTTGGCTCTTATATGGAGACTTCAACACTGTCCTTTCCTCTGATGACAAGATAGGATCCCCAGTAACACAAGCAGAGGTGCAGGACTTTCAACAATGCTTAGATGACCTCCAACTGACCCCACTAAGGTCAATATGGAGACACTTCACCTGGTGCAACAAGCAAAAAGCTTCTACCAGAGTGTATAGCAAAATTGACTGGGCTTTGGGGAATATTCAATGGGTGCAGAGTCATGGTCATGTAGCAGCTGATTTCTTAGATCTACATGTCTCAGACCACTCTCCTATGGTGATGCAGTGTGGACCAAAGCTGAAGACTAAGCCTAGACCATTCAAATTGTTCCCTCATATAATGAAGGAACCTGGATTTCAAGTCATCCTGAACACAACTTGGCAACAATAGGTGAGTGGTGGAGCCATGAAAAAGATCTGGACAAAGTTGTACCTGCTTAAAGAAGATCTAAAAGAGCTCAACTCATATCTGGCAACCTATAACCAAAAGCTAGATACAACAAGGAAAGCACTAGAACTTGTGCAGAACTCACTTGCAACACAGATGCTCAATGATCAGCTGATAGGGCAGGAAAAGACCATACTAGTTGAGCTAGAGAAGTAGAGTGGAGTAGAAGAGCATGTGCTAAGGTAAAAGTCAAGATCAATCTGGATAACTAGTGGTGATGCAAACACTAGTTACTTTCATGCTCAGATCAAACTCAGGAATGCAAGGAACGCTATCACATCCATTTATAATGAGCAAGGAGCACTGCTGACTGACCCTAGGAAAGTAGAAGAGGGATTCATCTCATTCTTTACTGGACTGATGGGAAGTTCTGCCACAGAAGTCTCATGTCCCAACTCAGAGGTCATAAAGAAAGGGAAATGTCTACAACACAGTCAGCAATGCCAATTAATTAGAGAGGTAACTGAAGCAGAGATTCTAGAGGCTATAAAAGACATGCCATATGACAAGGCACCTGGAGTTAATGGCTACCCAGTGGAATTCTATGTGAAGAATTGGCAAACAGTGCAAGAGGATGTGCTACAAGCTGTGCAGGAATTTTTCACTACAGGGGAACTGTATGGAGCTATCAATGTGACTGCAATCACTCTAGTTCCTAAAGTGCCAGTACCATCCTATGTGAGAGATTGCAGACCCATTGCTTGTTGTACAACCTTATACAAAATTATAGCAAAGGTGTTGATTAATAGAATTAAAGAAGTGATAGATGACATTATTGGGCATTCACAATCAGCTTTCATACAAGGAAGAAGTATACTAGACAACATCATGTTTAGCCATGAGTTGTTTAAAGGATACACTAAAAAAGGGGTGTCTCCAAGATGTGTACTCAAGGTTGATCTGAGGAAGGCTTATGACACTGTTGAATGGAGCTATTTAAGGAAACTAATTAGTGATATAAGGTTTCCATTCAAATTTATTCAGTGGATTATGGAGTGTGTAACCACTGTCAAATACTCAGTAGTGATGAATGGAGGACTAACCAAGCCATTCCAAGCAAAGAGAGGGCTCAGACAGGGGGATCCTATGTCCCCATATCTGTTTGTGATTGTTATGGATACTTGCATAGAGAGATGTAGCAGCTGGCACAAGAGGGAAACTTCAACTTCCACCCTAAATGCAGAAAGCATGCTATCACACATGTGTGCTTTGCTGATGATTTACTAATATTCTGCAGAGCTGATGCTGGTTCTGTTAAGTTACTTAAGGAAGCTTTCAACAGATTCTCACAGGCATCAGGACTTAAAGCTAACGCGGACAAGAGTTCCCTATATGTGACTGGGGTATCTAATGATGTAAAACAAGAGCTGCTGCTGGAATTGGGGTTCCAGGAAGGTACCCTACCTTTCAGATACCTGGGGGGTGCCCTTAGCATCCAAAAAGCTCACTGTAAGCCAATGCTGGCCTCTGATGGAGAAAATTCTGGCAAGAGTGAACTGCTGGATATCAAAGCTGTTATCCTATGCTGGCATACTTCAGCTGATAAAATCTGTACTATTTGGGCTACAAACCTACTGGGCACAGATCTTCCTCTTGCCTAAGAAAATTATGAAAGCAATAGAAACTGTGTGCGTGACTTATCTGTAGACAAATACCAGTTCAATCTCTAGGAAGGCACTAATAGCATGGGAGAAAATATGCTTGCCATACTCTGTTGGTGGTTTAAGTGTTATGAACCTCTCCATATGGAACAAGGCTGCTATTGTAAAGCAGCTTTGGGCCATTGCTATGAAAAACGACTGCTTATGGATCAAATGGGTGCACAACTACTACATAAAGAGGCATGAAGTTGAATATTGTGCTATCCCAAATAGTGCATCTTGGGTAGTGAGGAAAACAATAGAGATCAGGGAAACAATCATGCATTGTACAAGTTTGCAGGGTGACCTGATCACTAGACTACAAACCTTGCAAAAAGCTGATGAGAAGTTTTCTATAAGGACACTCTACTGGCAGCTTCTCCCCCAACATCCAAAAGTGTCATGGAAGGGGCTTGAAATGCAGGCTAGTATACACTTTAGGCATAGGTTTACTCTATAGTTGGCTCTTCACCAAAGACTTGCCACAGTGGACAGACTACAAAAATTTAGAATTTGAGTACCTATGGCTTGTACTTTCTGTGGAGTTCATGATGAAATCTTTGATCATCTGTTTTCTGACTGTCACTTCACCAACAATTTGTGGTCCAGACTCTTGCAATGGATGAAGATCCAAAGGACACTGGGGACTTGGTATCAGGAAGTGCACTAGGCAAATACTCAAGCCAAAAGGAAAACATAAATGAGACCTATCATATGACTCATTTTTGCAATGCTGATACACAAGGTATGGAGTTGTAGGAATGCAATAAGGTTCCAACAGGAGCAAGCTAATGCAGACAAAATCTTTAGGGAGATAGCACTCCAAGCCCATATCAGAAGACAAAGCAGCACCAAATGGAGGAAGGCAATAGCACAGCTGGACTCACGGCCTTGATGCAGAAGCAAGGGAAGCTGTGATGGAATAGATGATTTCCTTTTGATCTTTAATTTGCTAGTAGATTGTATTTTGCAACGGCTATGTAAAAGTGAGCTATATTCTCACTTGATTGTAGTAGTTAGCAAGCAGTCAAGATTAGTCAGACTTTTAGAGAGCCAGTGGTCAGCACGTGGCCTGAATGTAATTGCATACTTTGATTGAAATAAAAGCCCATATTTAACTCAAAAAAAAAAAAAAATATGACCAATTTACAATTCAAAAAACAAAGACAGAAGAATGATGAGAGACAACGAACAATTTCGTAGATTCTGCCCAATCATGGACATTGTGTGTGTCGAGATAGTGTAACTTTGTGATCGATGACTTTAGTCGACCTTTATTCAATCATCAATGTCGTTGATTTCTTTATTTTCCATACTCGTATGAGTCTTTTTTTTTTCCTTTCTTTTGATTATCAGCTGTCACACTGATTGTAAATGATAGGATAACGTTTAATTTATTTTTGTGAATAAATGCATGCATGAATGGAATTGGGAAAACTTTCATAAGTACTAGTAATACAAGTTATACGGTGGTGTCGGTGCACCAACCATGTGAAATTTCAGTGTTTTAACTTCTTCCTTTAGACAAACAATATATCATAGGTGAAGATGAAAGCACATGTGACTTAACCTTTCTAGCTAAACCCTCAAAGAAGTCATCTTAGATACTTTACCAAGAATCTCCTTCCCATATCCATAAAAGGCTTTCCCTCGATTTTAAATTTCCGCAAAAATATCACTATCTTATTTTTTTTTTATTTTTTTTGTTTGTATTGGGCCGTATCCAAAACTCAACCTTGATTATTTATTCAGATTCTAATTTCAATAAGAGCTACTAACTGATTCTCCGTTCCAGTGATTGAATAAGACGTTTGGTTGATCCCAATTCCCAACCATCCCGCTTACTCTTGGTGGTGTCAATAGTTCAACTTTAATCCAATTATCTTGTAATTATGGGAGCTCTAGTCTAAACTTTAATTTGATTGACGAGAGAGTCCTCTGCACGTATATTTAATTGTTCCTTCCCGGATTCTTTCACAAATTAACAGTATGATTTGCTTGAATCACGAGAGCCAGTTTTTTGACATTGTTTGCTCATTTTTCTTGTACATCTCCATAGTATATGATAAAACTTTGATTTGCTAGAATGTCGTTGGAGCAGTCTTATTCTTTTTCTATATTACAAATAGTTTTAAATTGAGCGGCATCATGATTACTATTCATATAACTAACTCAAACTTGATTAGAGTTGAAGCATAATTGTTGTTCTATTCCTTTCTAATTCGGAAAATTAAATGCATGGGGCAAAGTTCAATTAAACCTAATGATTAAATGAAGTTGCGACAAATTAAAGGCCATTTATTGTACTGGAAAGTAGTAGTAACATATACACTCTACTCGCTAGTAGTACTTTCTAGTTTCTTCCCATGTGCTATTAGCCAGAGATATATGTATAAGCATTAAAGTTTGGCTGATGCCAAACATTGTCTCAACTTTACCCTTTTTTCTTCTGATTTCTTTACTTTCTCTCTGAACTTGTCGTTTAACTGGCATGAAAGTGACTCTACATGCATGACTGATGCCAAACATTGTCTCAAGTATGTATATATGCTTTTTCACTCTACTAACTTTCTTATGGTTTGCTTGTGTTATTTTGCCAACAGACGAGGACGTACACCAAATTTGAGCTAGTATGTAGATGAGGTGTGACTGGGCACTAAGATTACAAGTGTCCAAATTGTTAAACTCCTATGTCTACTTTATGTATATTTATTCTTATAAAAAGAAACAAAGAAAAAAGAGAGGATAAATTAGAGAGTTGTCTTCTAGTAACAACTTTCTTTTTCAATCAGTGAAATTCTCTTACTTCGACATTTGAACTACTTTAATTTACCTGAGCAAATATATATGGCTTTTCAATTCGGTGGGGTTTTACCTCACCTGCATTATGCTATTACAAATATAGCGGATTCTCGGTGCACATCCAACGTAATGTTTGGACAATTGGACTCATGTGCCTTCTACAATATGGCTCATTTCTAGTGTCAAAAATTTGACTTTCCACTAAATTGTATTTTCTCTATTATTAATACGTAGTTTAGTTATTTTAATGATACAAATAATAATTTTGTGATTTACTTATACAACGAAAAATATAATCTTATAGCCCTTGATAATTGTGAATTTTGTTATATAACTTTTTTATATAAGAGATCATTTCTTCTTATATCAGGTAACTTAATTTGTAGTAATTTTATAGCCGGAAATTTAAAATTAATATTTTGACTTTATCGGTACAATGGATGAAAAATTGTTCTAATATTTCGACACCCTTATATGTCCCTTTTTTCTTTTCTTTTCTTTTGTTTTGCTTCCTAACACTCTAAGAAGTGCCAAATTCGTGACACTTTCAGCTCTTGTTATCCAAATACTTAATTGATTTGCCTTGCAATAACTTCATAAGAAGAAAGTCATTTACTTCAATCGAGAAAAATAGATGATAGAACTATCCTTTTGCTTATTCTTTTCTCTGATTTTGGTTTTCTATGTTGTTGAAGGTTCGTGCTCTCCCCAATTTCTGTGTATCATCCTTTTATTTCTCATTGGTACAACCAAAAGGTAAAAGTTCACTCCACTATGTGACCAGTAGTAGATTATAACCAACTAAAAGCATTCTCATATTAGATGTTATATTTTTGCTTGAAAGGTGGAATGTTTCTGAATTTATTTAAAACCTTGTTGCTTATTTTCCATTATACCGCATTATCAGCAGTGATTCAAGGTGTATCAAAAGGAGGAAAACTAATTAACTAAATTAATATAGTAATAACATCATAAAAGATACGGAGAAATTTACTCACTCTGTGTTTTTGTACGAAGCATTGACTAGAAGACGTCTCGTGTTTTATATTTATCATTACTATCTGTTAATATTGGTTTAGTCTTAAGTGATATGTACTTTAACTTGTGACTGCCATGAGTATGTTAGTCTAGTGTAAACAGCAGCAGTACTAGTACTAGTAAATAAAAGACAAATAGGCTGTTTGAGTTTTAACAAAGGAGGTGCAAAAGTGAAATCATTAAATCACTGAGACTGTCAAATTCACTGAATCACTTGAACTTTTATATATTGAAAGAGTCTTGATAGTACACTCCATGATCAAAGTAAAGAATGAGACTAGAATGACAGAGAAAAAATTTTGATTACAGAGTTTGGCCTTTTTTTGCCATATCTTGAGGTTATTCCCCCCTTCTAGAAAACTGAGAGATACAACAAGTAAAACAAAAAAAAAAAATGACTTCATGCCAAATGAAATATAATGTCACACAACTACAAAGCACTCTAACGAGAGAAAAATATAATCTATCTATTGGCTAATCCGTCTACAATTTTCTGCTTCAGTGTTTTTTGACCCTTCAACATCATTTTGTTTCATCCATCTTAGGTTCTCCTCTTGAGCTCCAAGAAAATCCTATGGAGATTGAAGTGGTTCTGCCTTAAGATGGATGATTTTCTTAAACTTACCATCCAAATGGTTGCAAGGAAAGTACTTCATATAACTTATATTTCTGTGTAGAAGACGAAATAAACAATTGCTAGAGATGAAACTCTTGCCAGTAGTTGTAAATCTGCTGGTGCTGCTGCTTCTAGGAGGGGACTATAGTGCCAACATAGCCAAGGCCAGCAATGGTAAATGTTATGACTTGAAGGAAAACGTAGATGAAGTACACACGGTTGCCATAAAGTACATCATATAAACCACAGAAGAAAAGGAACACTGCAAATCCCAATTCTTGTGGAAGAATCCTGTGAAAAATAGAAGATTTGCTTGTCAACGCAACGTGTAGATTTAGGGAGAGTTCTGTGAACATATGCAAGAATATTTAAAATGTATACACATAATAGCGGTTAAAGTTTTCTCACCTGTCTCCAAATAGTGATCCACGGGTTTTCTTGGTCGGTTTCGACTTTTCTTTGTTCTTAAGAGTGTCACCTAGTTTCTCAGTAACAACCCATTCGTTAGCCCTCTTCGCCTCGAGCAAGCCAATGAAAGTAGCCTTGGTTCGGTGGAAAGCCATCACGTTTTCGAAGAGAATCCAATAGAACAGTAGATGAATTGACCTGCAAATAGCATATAAACATATTAGAACATTGCAACACTGTAAAAGGGAAAGAAAGAGGAAAAAAAGAACTTGTTAGAATGTTATAGTAGTAGACCTTGGAGTTCCAACAGAGTTGAGAGTAGTGATAATACAGGGTATGTAAATGGCACCCCATAGTGGAACTTCAACTTCAGGAACCAGAAGGGTCAATGGAAGAACAACACAAAAGAAGAAAAATGTAACCATATGAGCTATGATCTTTCGGACGAAAAAGAAGCTGTAGATCACATAAAACTTCTTCCACACATTCACTCTCTGCAAACACAACAAAAGACAAGATTTTGTTAATCTTAACTCATGTTCCTCTGTTTCATAATGAATGTAACACCATAAGATAGACAACTTACTTTGTTCCTAACAATTTCCATCACCATTTTCCTGAACAAATTGGCAGGGCCACAAGACCAACGATGCTGCTGAAAACGGAAGGCTTTGAAGGTACTGGGAAGTTCACTTTTCACCTAGATGATCAAGAAAACAAAAGGAACCATTTAGAATTGTGCGACGATCTTATCTAAGTTAAAAGTAACACGTTTTTACTAAGTACTTAGTTATATAATTTCTCAACAAGAATTTAATTACCTGGAGGTCACCAAGGTAAACAAACTTCCAGCCCTTAAGACTAGCTCTAACAGCAAGGTCCATATCTTCAACAGTGGTTCTGTCCTTCCATCCACCGGCTTCATTAATGGCTGCTATTCTCCATATTCCACCAGTACCTATAAAAGTTGATTCTTTTTCTGGTTAGACATTTTGGCTTCACAAACAAATGCATCGCATTGATGTGTGAATACATTTGCCTGCATTAAGCTTGGAACTAATTCTACTAACAGTTATACTTGGAACAAATCATCTCATATTTTTCATTAACTTTAAAAGAGCTCAATTGGTGAATTCCACGTGCCAAAGTTACTCTGCCGAAAAGTCCAAATTTATCTGTTTCTACTTTGACGTTAGTTTAAAATTATCCTTGGTATACTTCAAGTTGCAATTGCATTAAGAGTAAATACGAGATGATCTGTTAAAGTAACGATTCAAAGTATATGAATAGTAAAATTAAGATATTCGTATAGTTAAAGTTGTTGTTGACCTTTCTTCATAATGTATTCTAACTTTACCTTTAGAAAAAATGAAAAAAAAAAAAGAAATTTCAAGTCAAGTAGTCATAATTGCTGGGCATTAAAACATGTGTTGCTGCTGAAAGGCTTCAAGTTTCAATTAATAAAAGGGTCAGATATTAACTACTCCTATATATAGATGGGAGTGAAGCATGTGGGTATCAGCTTGATTCTTGCAGGAATTAATTAGCCAACTCATTTTCTTATTTAATTCAGTGGGTAGAATCAATAAAGTAATAACACTGTTTCTTTTTCATCTCACCGTTGAAACCAAAGAACGCATGAGTAGATGAACCCACTTCTTGCTCCACCGTGAAATGGTAATCTAGTGACATTTCTTGCATTCTTGTCAATAAACACTCGTTTGCATTCACTGCAACAATAACCAAAAAATAAGTTCACTCTTTTTTTAAATGACTTTAAAACTAAAAAGAATAATAGACTAGTTCATGAAGCCGTTGAGATTCCAACATTTCACAACACTTTCAATTGCAATCTTAATTTCTCATCCCTTTAAAATTTTGATGGATAGAATTATTCCATACATATACTGGTACGAAGTTAAAACAAAATGCGTGTAAACATCACCATAAAAAAAAGAAAAAAAGACTAGATATACATTTAAAACTCACATTCATTACTAAAACGTCTGACTCTAAAGTTTGCTCAGATATCTTAATTATAGTCTTCTATTTCGATAGGGATAAAATTTTCGTACGTCTCGTCTTTCCAAAATCCACTCGTGGAATATCATTCTGTACGTTGCTGTTATTGTTGCCTCGAATTTATTAAATTCAAAAAATAAAGAAAAAAGAGCTGTAAACAGTAAACAGCAGTGTCGGTGAGAATAGTAGAGGAAAACTGAAGAAACACTAAAGGACACGTGGAGCTGACACAGTGGAAGGTCCACCAGGTGGACCCTGAGGCTCTGAGCAGAGCATAACAGCACGTGCAGCCACTAAAATGACCATTCTATCCTTCCATTCTCATTACCTCACTGTTGACCGTTACGTAATAAAATCCAAATTCAGCTAAATGACAAAACTAACCCCCAGTTATTTGGCAAAATCTCGCCGTTAACTGCGGGGGTATTCAACAAACGGACAGGACAATAACGTCACTAAAACCACCGTTGTTGACGCTACTGATAAAATTGCTATATTAAACTAGTCAAATTACAGTTTCTTCTTTGTATTTTAGTTATCTTAAGTTTGGCTAATTATGCATATGAAAAATATTTTTCAGTAATGTGGTCCTTGCTTTTGGCTGATAGTCCACTTTTGTACTAGGAGAAACTTCAAGGTTATCTTCATTAAATTAAATACCTAGGAATAAGATACTATAATTTCTAATTTTCCAGCTGGAAAATATAATTGGTTACCAGAATTATTATAAAATTAATCTTGTTTAGGCACCGACAGCTAGTGGTTGCTTCTACTGCAGATCGACACAAGTCTGCTGGTACTAAATACGAACAACTCATACTTGTCCCTTAAGAATTAAAAAATTCAACAAATTTCATGACAAAACCTAAATAGTACAATCTTGAGAAGTTATTGTTAAGCTACTTTTGAGAATAGTTCAACTTTTATACACTGTCAAAGTGAAGAATTGAAGTTGAGACCTAACAAAAGAAATGAACATGAAATGTTGTGACAAATAAGAAAGAAAATCGAAACTGAACATATCGATATTTCGAGCACATACAACTATGAACTATCAAAATGTAGTATAAATTCTTTTTTACTTTATTGAAAAACAGGTACCTTAGTACAATAAGTTACATTACATTGATTATGTACAAATTTTTATATTGTCCATGATATAATATAAATCATTTGGAGAAAAATGAGAGAGAATGAAATGGCATATGTGAGTTTTGATATAGTGTAAGCCCGTGATGTACGGATGGGTATGAATTCAATATGTGGGTCAGTAGAGTAGAAGGAAGCTAATAAAGGTAATCTCTAGTCCCGTGACTTATGGAGTCTTCCTGGACCCACATAAAATATTACACCGTAAATTACCCTTTTAAGTATAATTTAACGTCTTGTAATGCATATACCTAAACGTGCAGTACATAAATTAGTTAGAGTGACAATGTAAACTATGACGACCGACACTTTCATACTTGTACAAATTAATGATTATTTAATTACGTTTCAACGATAAAATTGAAGACTTACCAAATCGCCATCGACCTTGAACAAGGGCAATTTCAGGATTGTGTACGAGAAATGGGATGGATCTTCTGAGAAAATCAGGTTCAGGTCTAAAATCAGCGTCGAAAATGACAACGTATTCGCAATCTTTCACATAATTATGCTTTAATCCTTCTTTAAGAGCTCCAGCTTTGTAACCACCACGAGATTCTCTAATTTGGTACGTTATGTTAAGTCCTTTGCCTGCCCACCTTAGGCATTCTGTCTCAACCATATCCTATAAATAATAATTAAACTTTCATTATTTATAATACACAACAAAAAGAGGAACCATAAATCCACTATTATGTTACTAATTGGGTTACATATAGGGAAATAATGTCGATTTTGGTAGCTGAATAATGTGTCATAAAAGCTTCACAATCTCAATTAAAGCGAATTAAATTGCTTAAAAGTAGTGTGTATAAAAAAAGGGCCACAAGTTTGTGAAACTTTAGAATATTGGAATATATAGGAAGAAGTGTACACATTAAGTAAAGGTCAAACTCCAGATCTTATATAAAGATTGGATTGCAAAGATCAAGGTACCAAACTTGAGTTCCAAGTATTTTTTTGGTTTTAAAAAGGCTGTTATATTAAAAAGGTCATTATTGATACATATAACGCTATTAAGTGTAGTACCATTTACTTTTTTGTTTTTATTTTGCAATCATTGTAATGATAATTGTAAAGAAATCCAATTAAAGATTTCGAAAATGTATCTGAAGATTGGATTTACCTTAATGAAAGGATCAGTAGAATCATCAAGAACTTGAATCACAAGGCGATCCGACGGCCACGAAAGGTTACATGCTGCTCCAATTGAGATCTTATACACCTATACCAAACAACCCACTAAGGATTTCAACATAAACAGAGGTGGGTGCACTGTGTACAAAATGTGCTTAACCAACTTAATATTTTCGACACCAAATACACACCTATATTCACAAATATTTCAACGAACATATAATTTTGAACTAATGATTCAAAAATAGCAACTGTTCAGTGTTTAAACGTTAAATTCTGACAAATCAAGGTTAAATGTTGGATCCACCTCGATCTATAGACAACTTAATTTTATACCATTTTTTTTAATCTTAAGCAAATCAAGAAACAAAATACCCAATGCAATGATGGAATTTACCTCTCTTTCATTGAACATGGGGATTTGAACAAGAACCTTGGGAAAAGCTGCATTACCAATCTCCAAATCATCACTCATTGGTTCCCATTTATACCTTTTATCTGGTTTTTTCATGAAAAGCTTAACAAGAACAATGACTACTCCCATATAAAGCCTTTCAATGAAGAGCATCAACTCCATGACTAAACAAATGTACACTGCTACCTTTAACAATGGTACTAATAATGGTGCTTTCAATACTTCCCACATCATCCCTACTTGCCCTGCTATATCAGAGGCAGTTGCCTGAAATGTTGACACTTCTGCCATTTTTTAAATGCCAGTAACTCGGAGAAACAGGTTAAATTGCACTGATAATGTAATACTGCTCTGTCTGATCTATATGATTAATACAGAAGAGATGCAGAGCAGTATTACAACATTGTTGAGAAGGATGTAAAGGGGAGAGGAGAAGAAGGGGACTGTTTTTTTAGTGTAGAGAGTGTTTAGTGTGGAGTGTGTAATTTATAGAAAGAGAGTAGGGGGGAGTTTTATAATCAGATTTCACTACTTAGTTTGGACTTTCCTATCTCAATGCCACCTTTATTTCTTTTCCTTTTTAGTTTTAACAAGTGGATTTGTGATATTTCGTTTTTAATTACTAAAATGTCCCAATAGAGCTTGCATAAATCAAGATCCAAATGAATGAACAAAGACTCCAAAATTGAACAGGGAAGCCCTTTAGTTAGCTGTTCCAACTATAGTGAAATTTAACGTTATATACGAAGCAAAAGTTACTAGCAAATTAGGCCAAGTTCACCACCAGGTGTGCTGCTACAGTTATAGTTTGATGTAATTGTAAATATTAACCGTTAAGTGAGAAATAATTGTTCTGAGCGATAAGTATTTCAAGTAGTTGTGATACATTTAAATGAGTTAAATATATCCGTTATAGTTGTCGTTTTGCATATTTTGTTTCTTGATTCTATATGATTACCTCGAAACACAAAAACTTTGACATGATAAGTTAAGATCAAAATTTTTAGGTATGCATCATTCTCTAAATGAATGTTATTAAGTAACTCATTTTCCATTACTAAAATAGTAGCTCTTTTTTTTTTTTTTTTTCATAAAGAATTAATTTACCGACGAAACATTAAACGAAAAGGCATTTTTTTTGTGGGACTCACTTTTCTTCTTTCGTTCTTGCATATACATCAATTTCAATAAATCAATAATCATCTTAGTCATAGATCTTATTGATACACTTTAAAGAGAATATTCTTAGGTGAGGAAAACAACCCAATGCCAATAACCAAATCTGGAAGTCCATAATAGAGATCTATGGCAACTAAATAGCTGTAGAGCTAACTCTACTTGTGTAATGCTTTGGTCAATTATTGCATATGCCGCATAGATGGCAGATCTTGATTCTTGGACCTATCGAATACACACACTACTTCTTGTGGTTGGCCTAAAAAACAATATAGAATTGTGAGAGGAAAAAAGAAAAAGGAAATAAACACTTAATATAATCACCTAAAAGTGTAATATGAAGTTGAGAGTTGCTTGATTAGAGCAAGATTCATGTGAAAAACTAAATGGAAGACCAGATGACTGACTCTTACATTGACACGACGACAGTGGAAAATAATTATTGGCCTCAAATCTTAGTTGTTTTTACTCTCTGTTGATCATTTGTTATGCGAACAATTAGTTATACTGAAACTATAACATGCATGGAGATAATTTTACTACGAGAATTAAATAATATAAAGATTGAATAAAGCCATCATACTTCTCCATTGATTTTGGTGTGTGAGCTTTTCCTTTCTTTTTGTCTGTTGACGGTGATGAGGTTAGGTCTTTGGTTTTTGGTATTTTTTGTTTTTTATGTTACGAGTTAGCTTATTTTGGGATGAAAATAGATGGAAAAAGAATGTAACGTGAAGATTACTAAATTTACCAATGTGGTCTGATCTAGTCAACTCTCTATTCATAGAAAAGATCATGATCCAAAACTACGCCAAACACTGCATCGTCTATTTTTATGTATAGATTTGACAATTTTCTAATTTTTTTTTTTACCTCTATGCGATTTTCATTAGCGACAGCACTAGGCAAATAATCAACATGGTTTAAAAAAATATTACATATTTTACGTCAAATCAACAAATGCTAGAAATGTATCTATATTAGATACTTGTTACAAATTCTTGTATTAGGTGTAAATTTGGATAATCATTACTCGCTATTTAGTCACTTGTAAGTTGTAATATATGACTTAACTTTTCATTTGGTCTTCCTACTTAATTCCTCATTTTGGCACCTCTTAATTCTTGTAACATTTGGGATGACTTGTAACCTTTTATGTATTGGTGTCCTATAAATATAGTATACTTTGCTCTATGGAAGACACACTTGAAAATAAAATAAGTTCTTCATTCTACTCCTTACACATCATGTCTTGTTTTTGTTCTACTTTAGTACTATTTTTACAACACGTTATCAGCACGAGTGCTTCATTCTTTTTCAAGTTAAGGATATCAGTTTCTTTCTCACTATGTCAAATTTATCAAAGCATGAAATTATGGCACTTGGCATATCCGAAAAAAACTATTCTCATAAGTGCTTGATGCCAAAATATACCTTGACGCCAAAGGTCTTGGTGATACTATTAAAGAAGTAAATGAGACATCAAGCCAGGATAAGGTGAAAGGCATGATTTTCCTTCACCATCATCTTGATGAAGGATTAACTACTAAGTACTTAGATTATGGTTTAACTTGAAAGAACGGTATGATCATTGGAAAGCCATTCTACAACCAAGGGGTCGGGATGAACGGATACATTTACGGTTACAAAAATTTAAAACTATAACATAATATAATTCTGTTGTTTTCAAAATAAGTTCTCAATTGAAATTGTGTGAAGAAACTATTGATGATGATATGTTTGTATTTTTCAAAAATGTATCAGGTTTTACAATTAAATTTATATTTAGTTGAGTCTAAGGCGATCGTTTTATATCTCAATTCGACCGATTGATAAGCAGCTTACGTTAGCGGAACAATTGAACTTTAGCGATTTAATTCGAAAACGAGTAATATATCGATGTCAAGGATGCAAATTCGATGTCAGATATCACCTAATGATGTTGAGTTCAAATAAACAGTTCGAAGGCAAGTATGAGTAGATTGATTCGAAGTGAATAGCTAGCCAACAATTTACGATGAGATGATTCCGTTCTAATTAGATGCACAGTTTCGATTAACTACGATGACAATAACAGATTCAGCGATGATGATAAATACGATGACGAGCGAACGTAATATAATAACGAATGAATGCAGAATGAATATATTTAATCGGATAATACAATACAGTAAATGACAGCAACGTATCCGGGATAATCTAACAATGAGCAGAGTGATGAACTAGCTTATGCGATCGGAATGAAAACAACAAATTGATAAGGTTGAAAGTAGTGAGATAACGAATGAATCAAGCGATAAATAAAGCAAGTATCAATTAAAACGAGCAAGCGACAAGGTAAATAATTAAAGCGATAAAAGCTTATTGTATTGAAGAGCCGAAGGTTGGTGCTTCAAATGAAAGAGATGATCCTTCTTCCACGTTTGAACCAAGCCACGGCTGAAGTTGATACAAGGATTGCTCTAATGGCAACAGTAAATTTATGTATGTTGAAAGAACAAAGCAAAAATATTTGGGTGGCTTGAATAAAGAATAAGAGTAATGCTGCTTCAGATGTGTGTGTAACCGTGTCCTCAAATTAGAGTACAAAGACCTATTTATAGGTTGAAATGATGAAGAGTTTCAACCCTAGAATAATTCTACTTTCTCACGCTTCTCTTCCAATAGTTGCACGTTTTAACCCACTTCCCCTGAATCCGCTAAATTCGTTTCGATAAATTTGGGATAAGGACAACTGCGTTATCCATTGGAATGACGTCTTCGAAAATATCCGATCGTGATGAGCACATAACCGATAATGGAAGTAAACGAAGCCATTTCTTTCCCGACCACAATGATTCCGAAGTCAACTAATGCCTCTTCATAAAACCAAAACCGATGACTGTGATCGAAACAGAAATCGACCAGTACAGATAGTCCCCCCACTTGTCAAGTCGTGTGTTCGTGAAAACTTGGCAAGTGGCTTGAATTCTTGGCGGGAAAACACGTGGAGCACTCGTGTCCCTCCATTTTGAAACGTCAAATGTCGCCTCAACTTCCCATCGTCACACGTGTCATACATCGTGCGGGCATCAGTTTCTCAGCGGTTCCCAAGGCAATGATGACCTTTGCCTTATAAATACCTACTTCAAAACACACCTTACAACTTCTGAAAAATTTCTCCAAACTCTTAAAAACCTCTCCAATTTTCTTAAGCAATCCCCAGAAATTCCTTACTTAGCTTGTTAATTCTTGCTGATTTTGCTCCAGATTTTCTAAGAACTCTGTTTTACACTAATCAAACTCGCGTCTTGATAATGTCTTCCTCTTCCCAAAACGTAGTTGATACTGAATTTACTTCCACTACAGCAGTCGCCGCCACAGCCCCACCGCAGTCCGGCGCGGTGGTGGAACAGACTTCCACCAATGTTGGCCCTTCAGTAGATAAGAAAGGAAAAAAGCGGAAGGAAAGGAAGGTGAAGGACTGTGGTCCCAAGAAGTTATGGTCGGAAATTCTCCCAAAGAAATTCACTTATGAGAACGATTGCAAAATCAGTGTTCAAAGTGAAGCGGAGCAAGGAAAGAAGAAGAATATTCCGATCGACTCAGTCTATTGTGCGATCACGCCGGAATCGATACCACGAGTTCGAGAAGAATGTGGTTGGAAAGTGGGTGAGATCGACGTGACGTGTCCTCCAAGAAAATCGACGTTGGCGACCCACGTCGAGGATCACTCAGTGGTGCTGACTTATCCCTTTACGATCGGATTTTCTCTCCCGGTCGATAACGTGATCGAAGAATTTTGCAGGATGTACAATTTCTGCCTTGGGCAGCTTTCTCCGATGATATGGAGAACGATAATAATTATGCGATTCATCGCAGAGGAGGCGGAAGTGGAGCTGACACTTCGCCATATTCTCAACATCTACTCCCCTCGAGTTTATAAAGGAGGGGTGATAAACTTGGCCAAACGAGGCCAACGGGCCTTGATATCCGACAATGATGATGATCTCCGAGGATGTGATCAACGGTTTGTTTTTATTCCTACGAGGCAGCTAACAGATCCTGAAAAGGAGCTGCTACCAAGTGTCTGGAATCGAAACCGTAAGTTCTTCGTTCGTTCATTCGTTTCCTCTCTCTTTGAATGAATTTAAGATTTCTAAATCTCAAAGTTCTTTCCAAATTTTCCAGCTGATGCGGTTGTCTTCGATCAAGTTGCCGATATTATACCTTGGCTGATAAGGGTACTTGATAAGACGACCAATGACAAACGAGCTTGGAAGCCGGTCGCAGCTTTGAAGAAACTCAAAGCTAAGAATCATGGTAACTTTGAACTATCCTTGTATTTACGATTTTTGTTTCGTTGACGCCTTTTGATACTTGAAAAATATTTCGTCAGGCATAACCGGTGCTGGAGGTGAGCCAAGTGACGAAGAGGCTGAGCCTGAGGGCGGAGAGAAAACCGATGACGCTCCTCCGCCGAAGAAGAAGAAGAAGAAGAAGAAGAAGAAGAAGAAATCGTTCCAAGAGTTGAGGAACAAATACTTGCCCAAGATAGTGGTGGTTGAAAAAGGGCAAGGGGGTAGTTCATCGGATGCGCCCCAGACCATAGAGGATGTGATCGCTGGGACAAGTTCAGCGATCGCAGCGGCGAAAGCCGCCGAAGGAACGACCTCGGTCATCGACATCGAGGGAGAGGAAACCGGGGACGAATCGGGATCTGACCGATTGGTGAGGCGTCCCACGAAGCCAATTAAAGAGAGACTCCAAGATACAGCCATCCAACTAAAGGTGGCTGAACAGGGAGATCTCTCCGTAGATGACTATCAACTTTCCCCTGTAGCCGAAGAGGTAAATTCGGGCTCAGGGGGTTTGCCCAGTAGAGAAGGTGCTCTTGTTTCTTTAGGCGTTGCTCATGAAAACCAAGGAGAAATGATCGAGGCCTTTGAACGTGAACTCGAGGAAAGGGATCCAGCTAAAGGGAAAATGCCAGCTTTGGATCGGCCAATATCGACGACGAAGTCTAAACACGATGAAGAAACGGGGTCGTCGTTTTTTGGTACGGATCATGCTGACCCTATCGTGCCTCTTCCTCGGGGCGAAGAAGCTGATGCCTTTGCCGCTTTGGGCGAATCCGAAAAGAGGGGTGGCAGGACGCTGACGGTAGAGGTGCCACCCAACGTTGATTTTCTAAGGTGCCCAAAGCGATTGGCAGACTATTTATTCGATGTCATTGGCCCGATAGAGCAAGCTTGATTGAATACGCATTCAGATCTGAGTTTACCTTCTCAGATTTCTTTTAGTGCTCTCAGGGTAAACTCCATACTTATAAAAATTTTCCTTTCTTGTTTTGCATCGATTTTTATGTACTTCAAATGCAATTTGTTTTCAGAACTGCATAATGGCGATCGAGACTGCCGATCGGATCCGCCAGCTTCAGGATGGAGCTAAAGTTTTGAATGAGCAAATTATTCATCTTACTTCGGCTGGAGAGGATTTGCATCGGAAGTTGAAGGCTGCAGAGGCCAAGTATGCTGAACTTTTGGCCAATTTTGATAAGAGTACGAATGAGCATGATCTTCGTCAAACGGAGCTGGAATCTCAGATCAGAGCTTTGAACGAACAGTTGAGTGATCACGAAGCCAATTCTGATCTGAAGATAGACGAACTCAATTCTGTCTTGGAGAGCAAAAACAAAGAGTTGGCTGACCAGTTCGAAGAGTTGAGCGTTCTTCGTAAAAGTAATGAAGATCTAATGGTTCAAGCTGATAGCTTGTCGGAGCGGAACGCGTTGCTTCACAAGGAATCCACCAACCTAAGGCGTGATCTCGAGGAAGAGTTTGAAAAGAAGAAGGATCTTATCCTTGCAGAATCAAGGGGCGATGTCCTTAGGGAAATGTTGGATCGAGATGTCAATGTTCCTGCCGAATTGAGCGAAGCTGTTGCCATTGTGCGGTTAACTAGTGAAGATCTTGGTCTCCCAGCGAGTTCCTCCGATGAAAGCTCTGATGGTGAATGATCTGTGGTTGTTTTCGACTTGTTTAGTCGTTTTTTGAAAGCTGATGTAATGCGGTCGTATGACTGGCTATGTACATACATATAAGATTAATATGAATGAAATTAAATTCCTTTCATTGTTGTACTATTTTTTCCGAAGATGATTTTATTCGTTCTAAAATTGCGATGTTCAACGACAATCGTCGAAAGAGATGATTGGGGCCCAATGTCTTAGTGCGTAATGAGAAATGACGTCTCATCTCCATGTAATGCACTCTTCGATCATTTTTATGAGTTCGGGATTAATAATGAACACTTGGTGAAAAACTTGGAATTGTAAAATTCGCTAGCATTTGAAACGGTCACTTGAGTCGGACAAATGTGAGAAGTTGAAAATGTAACCAGTGTTGCATGTTACTGAAATGAGCCGCTAACGGGCTTTAAATACATTTTGGATCGTATATTTTGATCGATTACAAGATGTGGCCGTTTAAAGGCACAAACTTTTGATCGCTAATGGATCGCTTACATAGACGGACAATTTTGACTTTAAGTTCGAAACATCCGACAGTCAAATCTCCAATTCGAGCGAGTTCCCAGTTCGTAGGAACTTTGGTTGAATTTTGAACGAGTCCCCAGTTCGAGTGAACGTAAGAACCTTGATCGAATTTTGAACGAGTCCCCAGTTCGAGTGAACGTAAGAACTTTGATCGAATTTTGAACGAGTCCTCGGTATTGTTTTCAATCGGTCTCGTTCCTTCTTCCGATGGGAAGCCTTCGGTTCTTGGGCAGTCCCCAGTATCAGTTGATGACAATCGTGCTAACTCCATCTCCCCCCCCCCCCCCCCCCCCCCGTGTTTGAGGTATGAAGGATGAGTGGTCGAACACTGGTCCTGAAACGGAGTCATTGACACAAAAACCGAGAAATCGTTATAGATGAAGACCACGTTAGAATGTTCGTCAGACTTATCGACCTCGATCGGAGCGTCTCGAGCTCATGTTTTCGTGGGTGATGTTCGTCATCATTCGATTTCAACTATGCCTATCACTTAGAGTGTTAGCATCAAGCAATTGATTAAATAATTCTTTCCGATGGAAGAGAAATTGAAATTTTGTGAGATTAAAAGATGAGAGTTGATGATACCGTAGAATCTCAAAAGTAGTACTTCTTCAATTGTGTGATATTCCAATTGAAGTCGACCGGCTTGGAGTCCATTGTTTCGAGTTGGTATGATCCTTTCCCGATTACTGCTTTGACCTGATAGGGTCCTTCCCAATTTGCTCCTAGCTTACCTTCGTTTGGCTCATCCTTTTTCGGTCTTTTGATCCTTAGCACATAATCACCTACATTAAAAGATCGATACCTAATTTTTTTATTGAGGTAGTTTTCTGCCCTCTGTTTATGCGCTTGTATTCGAACAAATGTCATGTCCCTTTTTGCTTCGATCAGGTTTAAATCTATCAACATGGCTTCTTTGTTTGCTTCTTCGGTGGAATGGGCGAACCGAAGACTGGGTTCTCCCACTTCCACCGGTATCAGTGCTTCTGCTCCATAGACAAGTGAGAACGGTGTTTCTCCAGTGCTGTGTTTCACCGTTGTCCGGTGAGCCCACAGCGCTCCGGGGAGTTCGTTCGGCCAATTGCCCTTTGAATCATCCATCCTTTTCTTCAGATACTCGATTATTATTTTGATGGAAGATTCAGCCTGTCCATTTGCACTGGAGTGATAAGGTGTTGAGGCAATTCGCTTGATCCCCCATTTTTCAAAGAAGGCAGTGATCCGTCTTCCTACAAACTGTTTACCGTTATCGCATGTGATCTCTTTCGGGATCCCAAAACGACAGATAATATTTTGATGAATAAATTTAATGACTTCTTGCTCACGAATTTTAGCTAAGGCAATTGCTTCTACCCATTTAGAAAAATAATCAGTAAGAATTAAAATAAATTTTACCCCGCCGGGCGCTGTTGGAAGCGGCCCGACCAAATCCATTCCCCACTTCATGAATGGCCACGGTGACATGACCGAATGAAGTGGCTCTGCCTGTTGATGTATGAGGTTGCCGAATCGTTGACACTTGTCGCATTTGCGGACGAATTCTTTGGCGTCATCTGCGATCGTTGGCCAATAATATCCAGCTCTTAGGATCTTTCGAACCAACGACTTGCTACCGGAGTGATTACCGCACTCGCCTTCATGGATTTCTTTCAGCACATAGTTTGTCCCATCTGGGCCCACACACTTCGCTAAAGGGCCGCTGAACATTCATCTATAGAGCTGGTTTTCTAAGAGACAATATCTTGCCGCTTTAGCTTTGAGTGATCGGGCAGATTTTTTGTCATCGGGAAGGGTTCCTGCCTCCAAATAAGACAAGTATTTGTTTCTCCAATCCCAAGTGTGGTTAACATTGTTTACCACTTTAATGCTCCGACAGAGTGGTGATTCGAACAGGTAGACCACTGTTTCATCGATTTTGCCATCGATGACCGCTGCAGAACTGAGGTTGGCTAAAGCGTCTGCTTCGATGTTGTCCTCCCTTGGTATCTGAGCAATTTTCCATTCTTGGAAAGATGTAAGGAGATTTTGCACTTTTTCGAGCAACTGTTGCATCCTTGGATCTCGAACACAGAAATCGCCTTGGATTTGATTTACCACCAATTGAGAGTCACTTTTGATGTCTAGTCGTTCGACCTTCAACTCTTTTTGCAATCTTTAAACCAGCAGCGAGGGCCTCATATTCGGCCTCATTGTTAGTTTTTGCATGTAGTTTGATTGCGTACCTGAGCTTTTCACCGGTAGGTGCTATTAATAAGATTCCAAGACCAGTCCCTTTCACGTTTGAAGCTCCATCGGTAAACATTTTCCAAACTCCGGGATCGGGATCCCTCATCATCAATTCTTCCTTTTTCGCCTCCGGGAAGATATTAGCGCTAAAATCTGCTACAAAATCAGCTAACACTTGAGATTTTATGGCGGTGCGAGGCTGATAAGTAATATCGTACTCGCTCAGCTCGACCGCCCATTTCATTAATCGACCAGAGAGATCTGGCCGATGTAAAATATTTCGTAATGGAAAAGTGGTTACGACAGATACTGAATGACATTAGAAATAAGGTCTTAATTTCCATGCAGCAGTGACTAGTGCTAGTGCTAATTTTTCTAGGTGCGGATATCTTGTTTCTGCATCTAAAAGTGTTTTACTAACATAATAAATAGGAAACTGATTACCTCTGTCCTCGCGGACGAGGACAGTGCTTACAGCGACATCGGAGACAGCCAAGTAAATCAACAGCGTTTCTCCTTCGATCGGTTTTGATAGGAGCGGAGCATTTGAAAGGTACAACTTCAGTTCTTTGAGGGCCTTTTTGCATTCTGCTGTCCATTCAAAGCTTTTGTTCTTTTTCAGCACCGAAAAGAATTTGTGACATCGTTCCAATGACCTCGAGATAAACTTGCTGAGATAGGCTACTCGACCGGTCAGCTGTTGAACTTCCTTCACCGTTGTCAAGTCTTCGGGAATTCTTTCAATTGCTTTGATCTTGTCCGGGTTGGCCTCAATTCCTCTTTGCGATACGATGAATCCCAAAAACTTGCCGGATCCAACTCCAAACGCACATTTTTCCAGATTCAATCTCATGTTGAAACGCCTCAGTATCGTGAAAGTGTCCTCCAAATGACTTAGATGATTTTCCTTCTCAAGAGACTTGACCAGCATGTCATCGATATATACTTTCATGGTTTTTCCGATCAAATCTTTGAACATAGTAGTGACCAAACGCTGGTAAGTAGCGCCAGCGTTTTTAAGGCCGAAAGGCATGACTGTGTAGCAGTAAGTCCCCATGTCCGTGATGAACGACGTCTTCTCCCGATCCAATGGGTCCATCGAAATTTGATTATAGCCTGAATAGGCATCCAAGAAGCTTAACATTTCGTGTCATGCCGTTGAATCGATCAGTCTATCGATGTGAGGCAACGGGAATGAATCTTTTCTATAGGCCTTATTGAGGTCGGTATAATCGACGCATACTCTCCACTTGCCGTTTTTCTTTGGCACAACTACAGTGTTTGCAAGCCACTCAGGATATTTGACCTCCTTAATGAACCCATTCGTTAGCAGCTTTTCTACTTCGTCGTTGATCACTTTCCTTCGGAATCCCCCATTTGGCCGTTTCTTTTGTTTCACCAGCCGATGTTTTGGGTCGACATTTAACTTGTGTGTGGCGACCTTTGGGTCGATCCCAATCATATCTGCATGGGACCAAGCAAAACAATCAGAATTATCCTTGAGGAAGGATATGATTTTTGATTTTACTTCGGGATCCAATTCCGCTCCCACATAGACTTTCCGATCAGGCTTATCATTGAATAATGTTACTTCTTCCAAGTCTTCTATCGTAGAGTCTCCAGCTTTTTGTTTATACGGTTCTCTCACACATGGTGGAACCTGTGCGAAGTCGCCTTCGCTTCGGAATCTGGTAGCTGCGTTGAGGCGCACGACGGAACCAAAGTGAAGCTTCCGATCACGGGTTCCACTAGCTTATATGGTGAAACCTGTGCGAAGTCGCCTTCGACTTCGGATTCTGGTAGCTGCGTTGAGGCGCACGACGAAAACGAAGTGAAGCTTCCGACCACGGGTTCCACTAGCTGTGATTGCTACAATCGAAAGCCATCCTTAACAGCTACTGAGTAACATTCTCGCGAAGCCTGTTGTTCGCCTCTGATTTCACGAATTCCCCATGGGGTAGGGAATTTTACGACTTGATGTAGGGTCGAAGGGACTGCTCCCATAGCGTGAATCCATGGTCGACCCAATATCACGTTGTACACCATTTCGCCTTTCATTACTTGAAATGATGTCTCATTCTCAACACCTTCTGCATAAGTCTTAATTGTGATTTCTCCAACGGTCACTTCACTCGAACTGTTGAAACCCGACAATACTGTTTAACAAGGCACGATCTTGTCGCTCAACTGCAGCTGTTCAACTACCCTTGCATGTATGATGTTGACCGAACTACCAGCATCGACCAACACCCTTTTCACATCAGCGTCGTTGATCCTCATCGTGACTGCAAGTGCATCGTGATGGGGATGAATTCTGTCATCGAAATCAAAGTCTCCGAACACGATCTCATCATTCATGTCATCTCGTGTTCGCTTGTCTCGTGTAAATGAGACCTTTGCATATTTCTTGGTAGTGTAAGTTACTCCACAAACGTCATCTCCTCCGGTAATGACATTTATAGTCTTCCTAGGAGCAGGGGGTTTTGGCGGCTCATCATCTTTCTTTTTATTAAAATTGTTTCGTCCTCTGTCAGTCAATAATTCGACCAGGTGCCCCTTCTGCAGTAGGCTGGCCACTTCATATCTCAACGCCTTACAATCCTCCGTTGTATGGCCGAAGTCATGGTGAAACGCACACCATAGATTTTCGTCCCTTGTATTTGGATTTGTTTTTATGCGACCTGGAAATTTTACAACCTTTTCACCCATCCCCTTCAAGTGATTCACCATGTTTGGTGTTGATATGCAAAAATTGTACTCCGTCACCTTTGGGGGGAGTGGTCGATCTTTTGGAGCCGAAGATGAGTTCGACTGCCCTTTCGTCGATTGATTCTTCGAACCACCAGCTTCGTGGTTATTGTTCCCCATTCGAGGGAAACTGTAGGGCTCCCATCGTTGGTCCCTGTAGTTTCGCCTGTCGTTTTCAACTCTCCGTGGTGGAGGTCGATCATAATGGTAACTATTTCGGACTAGCTGCAACTCCTCCTCCTCAGCCCTAATCTGCGGCTCGCATTCCCGATATAGCACTTCGAATGTCCATGCATCAATCTCTCTGAGACGATCTTTCAACTTCCATGCCTCAATCGAATCAGTGCGCAGATTGTTAGCAAAGGTCAAGCAAGCCCACCTTTCTTCGAGATTCAGGATATGAATCTTCTCGTCGTTGAATCGCTTCACAAATTGTTTTATGGTTTCCCCAGGTCGCTGCCTAACATTCAATATGTCTTCCACCCTTGGTGCTATCTTTTTCGCTCCAGTATGTGATCGAATAAACTTTGCCGACATGTCATCAAAATTCAATATCTCATTTTCAGGCAATTGCAAATACCATTTCAATGCCGCTCATTTCAATGTCTCACAAAACTTTTTGAGGCTGACCGAATTAATTTCTTCCGAAGTTAAGTCATTCGCCTGAACTGCAACCGAAAACATATCGATGTGATCCCTTGGATCTGTGGTCCCATCGTACCTCAAACTTTCTGGTAACCTGAAAGTTTTAGGAATTGGCATCGGTGCTGCACTTGCTGGGAACGGACGCTTTGAGATCGATTTCTTAGCGACCTCGTCCGTTAACTTTGGGATACCTGGCAACTTCTCCATAAATGATTTTATCTCACCGAATTTTTTGTCCACTGTGTCGTTCAACAGAGTTTGCATCGTCGCCAACATTCTTACTTCTGCTGTAACTGAGGCCGGAGCTCCCATAGCTGCCGCGGCCGTACCGGATCCCCCAGATCTGACCCCCGCTGTAAGTCCTCCTGTTACGGCGCCCTGAGGAACCGAAGTCGGAATGCTTGCTGGGGATGTGATCGGTGGGGTGGGCGTTCTATTTCCGATAGAGTTAGATAAAACCCTTAGTTGCTCCTGTATCATTTCGAACTGAGCATCGTGTCTTTTCAAATACGCCATTAGTGACGCATTTGCATCTCCTGATTCAGTTTCGACCACGGGCTCCTTACCCGGTCGCTGTCCTCGGGGGTGCGTTCAACTGTGAACCAGCAGGAATGTCGTCATGAGTTGGATCCTTGTTACAAATTCTTGTATTAGGTGTAAATTTGGATATTACATATTTTACGTCAAATCAACAAATGCTAGAAATGTATCTATATTAGATACTTGTTACAAATTCTTGTATTAGGTGTAAATTTGCATAATCATTACTCGCTATTTAGTCACTTGAAAGTTGTAATATATGACTTAACTTTTCATTTGGTATTCCTACTTAATTCCTCATTTTGGCACCTCTTAATTCTTGTAACATTTGGGATGACTTGTAACCTCCTATGTATTGGTGTCCTATAAATATAGTATACTTTGCTCTATGGAAGACACACTTGAAAATAAAATAAGTTCTTCATTCTACTCCTCATACATCATGTCTTGTTTTTGTTCTACTTTAGTACTAGTTTTACAACACGTTATCAGCACGAGTGCTTCATTCTTTTTCAAGTTAAGGATATCAGTTTCTTTCTCACTATGTCAAATTTATCAAAGCATGAATTTATGGCACTTGGCATATCCGACAAAAACTATTCTCATAAGTGCTTGATGCCAAAATATACCTTGACGCCAAAGGTCTTGGTGATACTATTAAAGAAGTAAATGAGACATCAAGCCATGATAAGGTGAAAGCCATGATTTTTCTTCACCATCATCTTGATGAAGGATTAACTACTAAGGACTTAGATTATGGTTTAACTTGAAAGAAAGGTATGATCATTGGAAAGCCATTCTACCACCAAGGGGTCGGGATGAACGGATACATTTACGGTTACAAAAATTTAAAACTATAACTTAATATAATTCTGTTGTTTTCAAAATAAGTTCTCAATTGAAATTGTGTGAAGAAACTATTGATGATGATATGTTTGTATTTTCCAAAAATGTATCAGGTTTTACAATTAAATTTATATTTAGTTGAGTCTAAGGCGATCGTTTTATATCTCAATTCGACCGATTGATAAGCAGCTTACGTTAGTGGAACAATTGAATTTAGCGATTTAATTCGAAAACGAGTAATATATCGATGTCAATGATGCAAATTTGATGTCAGATATCACCTAACGATGTTGAGTTCAAATAAACAGTTCAAAGGCAAGTATGAGTAGATTGATTAGAAGTGAATAGCTAGCCAACAATTTACGATGAGATGATTCCGTTCTAATTAGATGCACAGTTTCGATTAACTACGATGACAATAACAGATTCAGCGATGATGATAAATACGATGACGAGCGAACGTAATATAATAACGAATGAATGCAGAATGAATATATTTAATCGGATAATACAATAAATTAAATGATTGCAACGTATCCGGGATAACCTAACAATGAGCAGAGTGATGAACTAGCTTATGCGATCGGAATGAAAACAACAAATTGATAAGGTTGAAAGTAGTGAGATAACGAATGAATCAAGCGATAAATAAAGCAAGTATCAATTAAAACGAGCAAGCGACAAGGTAAATAATTAAAGCGATAAAAGCTTATTGTATTGAAGAGCCGAAGGTTGGTGCTTCAAATGAAAGAGATGATCCTTCTTCCACGTTTGAACCAAGCCACGGCTGAAGTTGATACAAGGATTGCTCTAATGGCAACAGTAAATTTATGTATGTTGAAAGAACAAAGCAAAAATATTTGGGTGGCTTGAATAAAGAATGAGAGTAATGCTGCTTCAGATGTGTGTGTAACCGTGTCCTCAAATTAGAGTACAAAGACCTATTTATAGGTTGAAATGATGAAGAGTTTCAACCCTAGAATAATTCTACTTTCTCACGCTTCTCTTCCAATAGTTGCACGTTTTAACCCATTTCCCCTGAATCCGCTAAATTCGTTCCGATAAATTTGGGATAAGGACAACTGCGTTATCCATTGGAATGACGTCTTCGAAAATATCCGATCGTGATGAGCACATAACCGATCATGGAAGTAAACGAAACCATTTCTTTCCCGACCACAACGATTCCGAAGTCAACTAATGCCTCTTCATAAAACCAAAACCGATGACTATGATCGAAACAGAAATCGACTAGTACAATGTTGTTAGAAAAGACACTTTCCATTTTCCGATCATCAAATATGGTGTTACAACAACAATACTGATGTTGGGCATAAATCTTGTATTTTGGCATTAATTTCTTATCATATTTGGTTTTATTTTGAGATATTATGTGCCCAACAATGATCAAATTGAGATACATTGCTAACTTGAGATGTTTGAATGTTATAGGAATGAAATGAAGGAAACTAGAGCTTAATTGGGACAAAAATAAGGAAGTGGCAGCGCATACAGCCATCCATGCTTCGCATGGATCAATGTTTCGCTTGGGAAGAGCAAGAATTGAAGAAAACAAAGGAGCAGCAGTGCAAACAGCGGGTGGCGCGAGGCATGAGCCAGTGTTTGCACTGGAAAGTTGTCCTAGACGACTTGGGAGAGGCCAAAAACGTTCCCCACTTATTGTATTCCATATATATACCCTTAAAAATATATTTTTGGGAGGATTACGTATTTTTGGAGGCAAGAAGCATAGTAGAGGCTAGAGAACCAAGATTCATCAATTGAGTTGTAATTCTTCTTCCCTCTTTAGTGTTTCATGAATTCTAGATTATTTTGTGAGAAAGCTAACTTGTCTATGAGTAGCTAAACTCTATTATTCTAGGGTTATGGGTTAACCATGAAAGTTGTACTCTGAAGTTGGTTGAATTATATTAAATTTATCAGATTGAGTTGTTTATTTAATTCTGCTCTGAATTACTTAATTTCCTGGCCAGTTGTTAATTATTATCCATGAACCTAAGGTTGAACTCGAAAGTGGGAACCGTAGGTTGCAATAGAATTAAATAAAGCGTGTTCTTGAACCTGGGCATCGGGGAATGGTTTCGCGGTTAGGATAGAAATATACCTAACAGTCACGCTTAATCAGATACAGGAAAAACACATGCATTCTTGTTAATTCTAATTCCATAGACATATAGGCGTTAGGTTGGCTTGAATAGGCGAGCAGGGTATCGAAAGAGCTCTGTGAGTATAATCAACCCTGTGATTAATAACCCAGGTAAATTGATTTAGTCTGATTAACTGAAGAATTCAACGGGATTGGCAGATATCCCATGACCCTAGGCTATTATCCCTTCTTGAATCCAAAATCGTGTTTTACTTGTTATTATTTTCTTGGTTTAATTAATTAATTTTAGTTAGATAAATTCTCAACTATTGAATCCTTCTTGCGTAGATAATTAGGAATTGTCTGATTTAGTTAGTAGTTAATCAATAGTCCTCGTGGGAACGATACTTTTCTTATCACTTTATTACTTGATCGACCGCGTATACTTGCGTGTACGTTTGGAGCGACAAGTTTTTGGCGCCGTTGCCGGGGACTTAGTATTAGCTATTTTCTAGATTAGACTTTACTTTTGTCTATTCAAGTTTTTAGTTTAGTTTAGTTTATTACTTGTTAACATGGCATCTTTTAATGAAAATTGGTCGAAGGTTGGCTACTCGTATTTATGTGCTCCTTGTATAATTTGTAATGGACGTCACTTGTGGGAAGATTGCCGTCATCTTGATATCTTACAAAACTATTTATCTAGTAGTTCTTCTACAACCTTTGATCCGAACTGTTGTCAATTGTGTGGTGGTTTGTGGAATGATTGTCCTAAGTGTCGTACTGCTTCCCCAAGTAATATTTATGATAATACTAACCTTGCTTGTGAGTTTGATATGAGCAACAAAGTGCAGGATGCATCACAACAAGAGGAAAATTCCGAAGAAGTGGAGATCGTAAGCGAAACTTGGCTAATGGAACAATCTCAACGGTTAGATGCATTTGGGGGTCTTCTTGATGATATTACAAGTGCAGCTATGTGCTCTATTGAATGGAAAAGTGTGCTCAAACAAGAGATTGACCGATTTGGCAAGGCTATTCACGACTTTGAGGCTAATTTGACTGAAAAGATTGAGGCGTCTAAGTCTCAACAACCAATTATTGTGGATAGTATATTTGAGGTGGATGAAGTTGAAGAGGAATTCAAGAGCCAATTTGAGAAGCTAAGTGTGGAGTTCCAACCATTCAACCTAGTAGTAGTTGATGATGCCAAAGTTGAAAAATTGGCATTAGAGTCAAGTGGAAAATTGAAAAATATAATTTTTGAAGACTCTAGTGCGTGCAAAGATGAGGATGTCAATAATAAGGCGATTTTAGAGTTGAAGCGCATTGGACCTCATTCTATGCACTTCTCGACATTGTGTTTGGATGGCGACATGAAAATCGAGCCTTCCGAGCTAATAGAAGTGTCACGGGAGGAGGAACAAGGTGTCTATGTTCTAAAGTTTGTGATGCCGAGGAGACAAAATGATATTCCTCATTTAAAAGCCAAGAGGTGCAAGATGCGACATTCATTGCTTGGTTATTTTGGTTTTATGCCACCTCCTCTAGAGCATAGTCGTAAGCTTGAATTCAATTTGGGGAGAAAATTCATATCTTCGAAGTGGAGGCAAAAGTGATGAACGTACAAATCGTGCCGCGACGCTAAATCAAGCGCTTCATGGGAGCAAAACTCATGTTTTATTGCTCTCTCTAGTTAGTTACTCTGTAGTTAGTTTTTACATTGTAATAAAGAAAACAAATAAAGAAAATAACTGAAAAAAGAGGATTCTTGAAACTAGCGTGGATGATTAGGTGTCTGTATTTGCAGGTAAATGAGAGTCAAAATAGATAAACCATGCCTTGAAATTACTCGAAGAAGTGCACAAGTAAAAACAATGTAGCAGAGGAAAGAAATTGTCCAGGCGAAACAGCAGACCCGGCGTTGCTCTTAACACTGTATAGGCGATGGAGTTGAAAAAAAAATTAATTTAAAACAGTGTATTACGGGCATCGCGCCTTTCACTGTGTGGATTTAAAATCGCTGATACAGACTTGTATGCGTCGCATTCTGTGGTGATTTCCTGGTATGTATATCCTTCACATCTAAAGCATCATAAGACACAGAAATTTTCATTAAGTTATAACAAAAGAAGGCATATTCCCTTTGTTGCTCTCTCTCGCTGAACAACACACACATGCTGATCAATTAGTATCCAGGTATGATTCTCTTGTCATCCTCTCTTCTAGGCTTATTCCCCTCGTCCCTAACTGCTGCTACTTGCTGCCACCCATTTCCACCCATTTCTCCCCTAGGTTTTTATTTCTAGTTCATATTTTTGAAAAGAGTTCTTGCAATATTATGATCTGTTTAGGCTGGTATTTGGCTGTGGGGAGTGCGGAGATGCACTGTGAGCTTTGATATTGAAATCTCCCGGAGTTGGGAGGATTAAACACCAAATGGATTGAACATAAGTAGGCTGCCCGGATCAGCGCACACAGTGTGTTCGCTGAAATGTCTGAATGAAATTTTTGATGTGCCTGGCTAAGTCTGAGTAGCCAAAACTACTTACAAGCTGATTAAACATGAAATTGACTATGGGGATGACCTTGGGGATGAAGTGTGGGGTCGTTTGCACATTATGTACTTCGCTTGCGCACGACGAGTGTCATTTGTGCGCCACTAACACTGCTGCTTCCGTATGCTCTTTTAACTTGAGTTGCTTGACCGGTAGTGCTTCATGAACTGTTTCAAATTGTTTGATGCGATAACTTAACATAAGTGTGGGGTGCTAGCACCCCGTTTGCGCGCCCTAGTTGGTTGGAATGAGTATTTTGGCATGAAAAACTATGTGCGCGATAGTGAGGGAAGTCTGAGTACCTCGTTTACCACTCCTTTTTATAATCTAAAGTGCATTGAGGACATTGCACAATTTTAAGTGTGGGGTAGGGGTTTCCTATGCTTTACTTATAAATTTTTGTTTTTGTCAATTGACATTGTTTTATTTATTTCTTGCTTTCTAATTTAGTTTAATTTAATTGGTAGTAAAATTAAAAAAAATAGAAAACAAGAAAATCAAAAAAATAGTTAGTCTTTTCTTAGTTTATTTTAGTATAGTTAGAGTAGATAATAATCCCCCATGGTTTTTCTTTTGACATCGGTTCTTTTCCATGGGATGTACGCTTGAACCGGGTACTTTTTATTTTTCTTTTTAGCTAGCCTTGAGTCGTTGTAGCAGTAGAAAGGAAAGGAAAACTTGGGTTTGGAGTCTAGGTGCCTTGTGACTTGTTTGATACTAACATATTTAGACCTGAGCACGTGGATTGAAATGCCTTCCTTGTAAGTTTTTGAATAAATTGTGCCAAAAATGAATAACCTTGTTTGTGACGCCTAGGCTCAGTTTTTTGACTATGGTGTGCTAAGTGCTTTACGCTTTATTCTTCGATCCTGTTTAACTGCTTTGGTTTGAGAGTCCGAATTGAGCCATCTTGAGTGAGTCATGTGCCACTGTGTGAGTGAGGTATTTGTTTCGTTCCATGCTTGTCACTTGAGTCTAGAACTTGCCCGGAGTGTGGTTGAAGCGAAATCCTAGGTTTTGCCCGGTTTGAAAAATGATTATAGGCCTTCCTTGACCCGTTTGAGATTTTTCTAGCGTGCCCTATACTTGATTGACTCTAATCAGTCCCTTTGAGCCTTTATCCTGTTTATTGATAGCCATATTACAAGCCTTGACCTCTTTTGATTTGAATTTCCTATCTTTTGAATACCCTATCTCCTTGAGCACTTACATATATAATGAGCTGGAATAGCTAAAGTTGGAGACAAAGGTTGGTTGGTTTGTGGATTGGTCCCAATTAGAAAGTAAAAGAAGTGTTTGTGAAAAAAAAATAGAAAAAAAAGTGAAAGAAAAAAAAATGACTTAATGGACTGGCCAACTATTGAGTAGAAAAAAAAATTTGGAAGTTGAAAAAAAAATGAAAATAGCACTTCTTGTGAGCTGAAAAATATTCAATGGCGTAAATAAAAAGGAAAAGATTGGGTGTTGTTTGAAATTGAAAAAGGAGGAAGTGTGCTAAAATTGATGTTCTGTAAGTACTTAGGGAGGTTTAGTTACTTTATCTATATCTATCATACCTGTCCCGCAGCCTTCATTACAACCTTTAATAAGTCCTATCTGATTTTGAGTTGAGCAGACTTACACTAGTGGAGATTTACACAAAGGGCAAGCCTATGGTACTTCTTGTGTGGCATGTGAACTTTTTTCTGAGAGTTGAGTGAATTCTTTCATCCGTGAAGTCCTGAAATTAATTACAATATCTTGTGAGTATTGGACTACTTCTTCTGATTTGTTGTGAGGGCACTTGATTCATGAAGGATAGGTGATTTTATTAGATTCTCGGTCGAGGTAAGTGAGCGGGCTTGAGAAACTTGGTGTCACGGAGTCTGTTATTGAGGTTGGGATGTTACAATTTGGTTGTTTGATTGTTTTAAAATATTTAGACTGTTTTGGCATTGTGAACATGAGGATGTGCGCGAAAGATGCATGTGAGAAGGTTTAATTGTTGGTATCAACCACGGTCACAAGTATAGATGTTTTTGTTGAGTTCCTCTGTTAGGAATGAAAGTTAGATAGTGTCTTGAGTCTTATTTGAAGTTAGAGTATTGTTGAGTGCTTTTGTGATTGCTCGAGGACGAGCAATAGTTTAAGTGTGGGGTGTTGATGTTGGGCATAAATCTTGTATTTTGGCATTAATTTCTTATCATGTTTGGTTTTATTTTGAGATATTATGTGCCCAACAATGATCAAATTGAGATACATTGCTAACTTGAGATGTTTGAATGTTATAGGAATGAAATGAAGGAAACTAGAGCTTAATTGGGACAAAAATAAGGAAGTGGCAGCGCATACAGTCATCCATGCTTCGCATGGATCAGTGTTTCGCTTGGGAAGAGCAAGAATTGAAGAAAACAAAGGAGCAGCAGTGCAAACAGCGGGTGGCGCGAGGCATGAGCCAGTGTTTGCACTGGAAAGTTGTCCTAGACGACTTGGGAGAGGCCAAAAACGTTCCCCACTTATTGTATTCCATATATAAACCCTTAAAAACATATTTTTGGGAGGATTACGTATTTTTGGAGGCAAGAAGCATAGTAGAGGCTAGAGAACCAAGATTCATCAATTGAGTTGTAATTCTTCTTCCCTCTTTAGTGTTTCATGAATTCTAGATTATTTTGTGAGAAAGCTAACTTGTCTATGAGTAGCTAAACTCTATTATTCTAGGGTTATGGGTTAACCATGAAAGTTGTACTCTGAAGTTGGTTGAATTATATTAAATTTATCAGATTGAGTTGTTTATTTAATTCTGCTCTGAATTACTTAATTTCCTGGCCAGTTGTTAATTATTATCCATGAACCTAAGGTTGAACTCGAAAGTGGGAACCGTAGGTTGCAATAGAATTAAATAAAGCGTGTTCTTGAACCTGGGCATCGGGGAATGGTTTCGCGGTTAGGATAGAAATATACCTAACAGTCACGCTTAATCAGATACAGGAAAAACACATGCATTCTTGTTAATTCTAATTCCATAGACATATAGGCGTTAGGTTGGCTTGAATAGGCGAGCAGGGTATCGAAAGAGCTCTGTGAGTATAATCAACCCTGTGATTAATAACCCAGGTAAATTGATTTAGTCAGATTAACTGAAGAATTCAACGGGATTGGCAGATATCCCATGACCCTAGGCTATTATCCCTTCTTTAATCCAAAATCGTGTTTTACTTGTTATTATTTTCTTGGTTTAATTAGTTAATTTTAGTTAGATAAATTCTCAACTATTGAATCCTTCTTGCGTAGATAATTAGGAATTGTCTGATTTAGTTAGTAGTTAATCAATAGTCCTCGTGGGAACGATACTTTTCTTATCACTTTATTACTTGATCGACCGCGTATACTTGCGTGTGCGTTTGGAGCGACAAATACCATGAAAAAGGATTTAAAAAAATATTCTAGTTTGATCACATGCCTTCTGGTGGCTGAGCAACATATTCCATGTTAATCAAAAATCATGAAGCCCGCCCCACTAGATCTTCTCCTTTCCCTAAGGTAAAGATGGAAGCACATGCTCCATTCTCTGAGGCGAATGTGGTAGCAGCAAGGGGGTCGGAGCGCTAAGAAAGAGAAAGCCTTATCACTATACGAAATGAAGCAGCGGTTAGCACGAGGTTACACCTTCGGGATACCCCATAAGGGAATTTTTTTCTACTCCCCCCAATCTTTGCCTGAAGAAGGTAAAATAATTACCATGGTAGAGACCATGGTCACGGGCGCGATGAGAGAAGAAATAATACTCATCATCATGGTGAAAATAAATATGAGAATAATAAGAATTCTCAATAAATCCTTCAAAAGGGATGAATAATAACATTTGCTATCGATATGGTGTGAAAGGTCATTGGGCACGAATTTGTCGTACGCTGGAACACTTTGTCAAACTTTATCAAGCTTCCCTCAAAAGAAATAAAAATAATGTGGAGGCACATTTACATTTCAGAATAATGACAATGAGACACATTTGACATATCTTGCTGATAAATATGATGAAACTAAGGCGAATCTTGTCGAAAGAGATGATGTTTTTGCACACAAATATTACTCATTTAGAAGTTGGAGACTTTTTTTAGAATCGTAGCGGCAATTAGGGAACAAATATGATAAAAGCAATAATGTTGTCTTTATTTTTTTGTTTTAAAAGTTTGAAAAAATGTCATCTTTGTTTATGCTTTAAAATTTGAAAGTATTTTTCTTGTATTTTTTCTTTTAGTATTTCTTACTATGTAATTTATCTTTTTATGAAGAAAATAAAAATTCCTCAGTCTTCAGTTGGATTCAAGTTCAATATTAAAGATATACATATCCTGGATAATGCTACAACACACACAATTTTAAAAGATAAAATATATTTTTCTTATTTGATTATGAAAGAATCTAATATTAGTACAATATGTAGCAATATACAAAGTTGATTTAAGGCTCTGGAAAGCTTGGGGGTCGAGGATTAGGGTAGAAGGTTAGATAGTAGTCAAGAAATTTCTATTATATTTGCATTAGCATGACTCCTATATATTTGATTTCCTATTTTCCGACTATATTGCTTTGGTATTTTTGTTTTCGTTCACCTAGGTTACATTTAGTTTTTCTGTCAGTATTTGCTTTTCCATAGTGTTTTCGTCTTGTTTTCTCTTTTAAACATGTTTACAATATATTTCTCTTTAGTGGAGGGTCTATCGGAAACATCATCTCCACCTTGGTGAGGGTAAGTTCTGCGTACTTCTCACCCTCTCCATATGCTACTTGTGGGATATCACTGGGTATGTTGTTGTTGTTGTTGTTGTTGTTGGGAGGAACAAGTTTGTCTATTGATGAAACCTTATATTTTAGTAAGTCTCAAAGAAACTTGTTAAGTTTCAAGGATATTCGCCAAAATGGCTATCATATTGAGACTAAAGCTAATTGAAAGATTGAATATCTTTACAATTACAATATAGTCGGGTGAGAAGCATGTGCTTGAAAACTCCCCGCTCTTTCCTTTAATTTATATTACACAAACATTGGTAGAGTTGAATCACATGCTATGGTAAACAAAAAGTTTACTAAATCAAATGTAACTATTATTTGGCATGACCGGTTGGGCCATCCCGGTTATAGTATGAGGCACGATATTATTGAGAATTCAAATGGGCATACATCGAGGAACCAAAAGAGATTTTAATTTAAGGAATTCTCTTGTGTTGCCCGTTCTCAAAGAAAGCTAATTACTAAAGCATCTAAAGTTGGGATCATAATCCCCGTATTTCTGAAACATATACATGGTGATATATGTAAGCCCGTACACCCTCCGTGTGTACCATTCAGATATGTTATGGTTTTAAAAGATGCTCTACAAAATGTTCACTTGTGTGCTTATTATCAACTTGCAATATAACATTTGCGAGGTTTCCTGCTCAAATAATAAGATCGAAAGCACAATTTCCAAATTATGCTATTAAGATAATTCGTCTTTATAATGCTAATGAGTTTAAATTTCAAGCATTTAATGATTATTGTATGTCAACTGGGATTATAGTTGAACATCATGTTGCTTATGCACACACTCAAAATGGTCTAGAAAAGTTATTTATCAAAGTCTCCAGTTAATGACTAGACCAATACTTATGATAATAAAATTACCCATTTTGGTATGGGACATGCTATTTTGAATGCAGCAGCTCTTGTTCGGATTTGGCCGACAAGTTATCATAAATACCTCCATTAGAATTGGCTTTGCTTACGAGCCAAATAATTTCCATTTTAGAATTTTTTGGATGTGCGGCGTATGTGCGAATTGCTCTACCACAACGCACAAAGATGAGACCCTAAAGAAGGTTGAAAATATATATTGGGTATGAATCTCCGTCCATTATTAAATATCTTGAGCCCTTTACCGGATATTTATTTACAACAAGGTTTGTCGATTGTCATTTTGATAAATCAGTTTCTCCAACACTATGGGGAGAGAATAAACATCTAAAAAAAGATATTGATTGGAATTCATTAACACTATCTCATTTAGATCCTTGTACAAATTAATGTGAGCAAGAAGTTCAAAAGATAGTGTATTTAAAAAATATTACAAATAAACTACCATGTGCATTCACTAACCAACCAAGGGTTACTAAATCTAACATTGCAGCTTCAAATGCTCTGTCCCAATAGGGCAATATATAAATTTAAGTGAGTCTAATGCACGCATGAAGCGTGGCGTGGAAATGGAATTGATTTAAGAAAAATAGCTAGTTCCGCATCAAGACCCTATCCGGTTTCAAAAATAAAAATCCTCAAAAAAGGAAAGGAGAAATTGATCAAAAGGATCGTAATATGGAAGTAATAGCTCAAGAAGAGCAAAAGGGCATAAAAATTTATAAGCCCTATTCATGAAAAGCTTAGGTACCTGAAAATTATTAAATTTAAGAGAAAATAAATTATGTCTATACAGAAAAATATGAACCGAATGATATTGTTTTCGGCAACACTTTTGCATATAATGTTGTCGTTGAGGCCGTGCAACAAAATGGATCTTGAACCAAAATTTGTCGAGAAATGTAGACATATAAATGATTGGCCAAAATGAAAAGATGCAATTTAAGAAATATCGACTTCACTTGAAAAATATGAAGTTTCAGACCAATTGTCCGAACACTTGAAGGTATAAAGTCAGTGGGTTATAAATGGGTATTTGTGTGAAAACGAAATAGAAAAAATGAAGTCATTAGATTTAAAACACGATTGGTGACACAAGGGTTTTCGCAAAGACCCGTCAATGATTTTAAGGAGACATATTCTCTTGTGGATGCAAACACCTTTAAATAACTTGTAAGTTTGGCAGTACGTGAAATACTTGATATGCATCTAATGTATGTTGCTACAACATATTTATATTGCTCATTGAACAAGGAAAATTTCTTGAAAATCACCGAACCAAAATGCCTGAAGCATTTAAAGTTCCCTTAAAGCTTGTTCAATAAAGCTTCAAAAATCATTTTACGGATTCAAACAATTGAGACGAACACCCAGAGTAAATAACCACCACTAAACAAATTACATCATCACAGGCTAATCACTGTATTTAAAATCTAATTGCTATCAACATAATGATGAATATGAATATGGTCATATTTGAGTTCATCTGGAGCCCGTATGGGTAAGCGTAAAAGCACATGTGTGTTTATAAGTCTATTAATGAGTGTTTGATAACTCAAAAAGCTATGGAATAAGCCAAAACCTAAAAGTGAGAAGTTAGAAAATCCTAACTTTTCAAAAAATAACTTATAAACAACTTATGGCTTATCAGCTATTTATAATAAGCTCACCCAAACAGGCTCTTGCTAATGATATGGGATGTCCACTTGGCCTCGTGAAATGATATTGTTAGAATGAGCAAAGTATCAGCATTCCTCATATATATGCTTGATGCCCAAATATAAGTCTCCCACCGAATTGCTCAATGCAAGGTTGAATTTTTAAGGTCCGATCTTCCTTTTTATATATTTTTTTTATTATAGTTTCACTTTCTGTGTCATAGTTTTAACCTGAATAAAGGAAGAAAATAATTTAAAATTTGTGGTGTAAAATAAGTTAATATTTTTGTGGTTATAAATCATTTCGCTAACGATAAAATAGTAATTTTGAAGTTAAATTATTTTCAAATTAAAAAAAAAAAACTCTAATTAGTTTTAGATGGACTAATAAGGAAATGATATTATATAAAGTTAACGGAGGGGGGAAATACTTTGTAGAAATATCCATACGTCTCCATTTATATAGCTCGCTTTTTTCTTTGGTCTATCCAAAAAAGAATGACACACTTTATTATTTGACAACTAATTAATAATGAGTTTAAATTTGATGCACTTTCAGTATACAAGTTTTTTACACCATCAGGTAATATTGACCTGCTATAGCAGGTTACCAACTCTGCATTGACTTTTATTTTTTAAATTTATAATTAAAATACTGATTTTTCCTATTTCCCCTCTCTCCCCTCCGTCATGCCTCCAAGCCCGTATCTTCTATTGGCTGCTTCTAAAACCTCACATACATATGCCCCTTGGCATGGATTTCATTCAAAGCTTTATCCAAATATTGTAAACTATTCCAACACTGATAAAATTTAGATAAGACCCCCATCCCGAAAGTATTCCTTTTGTACGTTTGTAAATGAGAAAAAAATGGAAAATTCTACAATACTTACCGTGGTGGAACTCGATGAATTTGATGACTTCGAAGCCAAAAAAAATGAATGTTCAATTAAAGGCTTAAAGCTATGGGAGTTGCAACAATTTCAGCTTCAATGAATTTACCACGATGTTGAGAAACAAGGTCTATAATGAAATATCAGAATTTAATAAAACAGTGTTGGAGATAGAAACAATAACTTTGATTCTCCATTAACTATGATATACTATAATTTTAGGGTTTGTTTGGAAAGCACTAGTAATTACACTCTCTAGTAATTACACAACTTAGCAATTACAAAGACTTGTTTGTTTGCTATAAGGTAATTACAATGTAATTGCATGTGTCATGTTTAGTAAACAAATGTAATTACATAGATATATTTTATTTTAAGTATAATTTAATTATTAAAAACTAAATAAAACTATTTTTAGATAAACATGTAAATCATTTTAATATGTAACAAAAATGAGAAATTTTGATCAGCAGCCATTTTTGGACGCGCTCATTGGGGACTATCCACTGTTTCAAAATTCACTTAAGAATAGCCAAAAATTCGCGCACACACTTAAGCTCTATTAGCGTTGGAAAAACACCCCAGACTAGTCCATTCAAAGCCCAAGTATTTTGTTAAGAAGTCCCATAACAAAATAATCCCATAATAAAATTATGGGACCTTGAACTAACATGTTCAAAGGTCCCATTATTTTATTATGGGACTTTATCCCATACCAAAATAATGAGATTTATTTCCATAACAAAGGTCCCATCAAAGGGACAAATCTCATTATTTTGTTATGGGACTGAAGCTTTATACAAAGTTCCATAACAAAATGCTGGGGCCTTGAACAAAACTTGTTCAAAGCCCCAGTATTTTATACTGGGGTTAGTTTACTGAAGCTTCCCAGTATTTATACTGGGATTTGTCCGGAGGTAGCTATTTCTCAGCGAATTTATTTTTGACGGCTACAAATCAATTAGCGCGCGCCAAACAGGCCCCTACACGAAATTTTTACAACAAAAATATGTTGTAAAAAAATGTTACATAAATAAAAACAACATGCAATCAATTCATAAAAACTTTTAATTAACTAAGAAAAGAAATCGCCAGCACAAGTTAAAAATAAAAGAACGTTGCAACAATGTTGCAACGAATCTACATGGAGAATATATAATTCATAAGCTAAAAAGATAAAGAAAGAACAGAGGATAACGACATTGCATATTCAAGAAATGAAATAGAAGAAGTTCACGCAAAAATAGCAGTTATAAAATAAAAAGAGTTGCATATTAAAGTAATAAAATAAAAAAAATGAAAATAAAATTATAATTAAAAAGAAAAAGAAAAAGATTGGAAAAAATAATCTTATTGTAATTACATCCAATTCTCACCTCCCCTTGAGAATTGAAGAGTGTAATTGGCCACTTCAACTACACCCAATTCCGTGCCGATCAAGTAATTACTTGGTCAGTCAAACAAGTCAAACTATGTAATTACACTCAATTACTCTTAAATCTAATTACAAGGTGGCTTTCCAAACAAGCTCTTAGTTAGAGAAGACAATCAAGATTCAACTTCCCTTGAATGATTTTTATCTTAAATTAAATTTATGTTAAAATAGGTAATATATCAATTAAGGAAGTTAATTAAGATTACTTTTGAAATTACCTGATAGTGTATAAAAACTTGTACACGGACAGTGCCCCAAATTTAAACTCATTAATAATACTATTTCTATTTTATCATTGTTTGACCATACTTCCAATTTTTTCTCTTACTTTTTCTTTATAATAACTAACAAAGGTAATTTTAAAAAAATTTAAGGTCACTTTTTATTTTTTAAAGTCTGTGCAAAATTAAATTAGGTCAGATAAATTAGAATGGAGGAAATATAATACTATTGCTTTGTTTTCCGCGAGAAGCGATCACAAGGGAGGCCGCACAACTTTTGCCGTATTTTAAGGAAGGAGCTTTGGTGCTTGTGTCCCTTAAAAACTTGGAACTTTGCCATGTCACTAGCTAGGAAAAAAGTCAATGTGGAAAATAGAAAGAAATATCCAATAAAATTTGTACATTTTGGCCCCAAGCAAACAGAAACTGTAATCTTTTTACAATTGGAAGTGCTTGATATACCGTGAGAATCAACTAGTAGGATAGATTTACTCTCAAATGATGTAGTCCGAGGATCAACAGAGTCTATTAGTTCATATATCTCAAAAAAAGTTTACTAGTACTAATCTACTACCTTAAATAATTAAATAGTTACAAGGAGAATAAGCTTGACCATCTTTACGTTTGACTGGTTACCAAAGTACTAGTAGACCACCAAACAAAAAAGATAGACACTTTTCCAAAATCATTTCTTCATTCCCACGCACTTATAATTCCAAACGCATGACATACAAAAATTATGCAACAATTGATGTGCTGAATTTTGAAGTATGAAGTGGAGTATTTTCTTTTGATGATATTTGTGCTTTTAGTCCCTCAAACGTCAACAAATTCTGATTTTGATCCTTGAGATATCTGGCTAAGAACATTTAGCCTTGAATCAATTGAAATGTCCATTGTTGATCTCTCTTCTTGTGAATCTTCACACATTGAACAAATTATATACCGTTGCATCCAGGAAAAAAACAATATACGTCTGAATCATTTAGTTACTCATGTTTAATATTAAGTTTGTGCATAAGCGAATTTAAAATTTTAAGTTTATAGGTGCACCTCATTAATACGTTTTTGACAATGAGTTCACACTACACCGTACAATCACAACTTTAGAAAATTAACACATAAAATTATCAACTTCAATCTAGTAGTATGAGTTTCTATGAACCATCCTTTACACAGTGGATCCGCCACTGAGTTTGTATAGTTACTTCATATTTGATGGTATTATATTTCTAAACATAATCTAAATGTAACATATCCCTTGTAAAGGGACGAAAATAGTCTAATGTGATTAGTCGTGCTGGAGCATTACGAGGACGAAAATTAGAATTGGCCATTAACTACGACCCAACGTGATAATACTTTTTTAGTCAAAAGAAGAAGCGAAAGGACATATATGTCGAAAAAGCCAAATAGGTATAAAAAGCGGAAAAATTAGCGCAATTTGCTGCATACTTTTCGAAAAAATCAGTCATTTTCAGTTGGTAGTTAATTGCGTACCAAAGATTATTGAAAGTGCTCTTTTACTTTGTTTTCTTGCCTTTAATCACTGCTATGATTGGCTCTAACTCAAGTAATTCTTCTCAAACTCGTTTCAAGAATTTTGGTTCAAGATTTTGCTACGTCATATACATAATTTAAGCTCCTTTTCGCTATTACGTTTTGTTTTTATTTATAAAAGCAGATAATCCATTACCAATCCTGAATTTATGGAATATTGATTGACAAAACAAAACTCATGGAAAAGAGCGTTGATATGGTCATTAGATTGATTGTCCTACGCTACTAGTCTCTACCTCCCAAAAAGGATGACTAAAGTCTAATCCTTACCCACCCCTAAACTATAAACTTTCTTGAAGTACAAATGTTAATAAGTGAGACATAATTTTGCACTCTCTAAACTATAAACTTTCTTGAAGTACAAATGTTAATAAGTGAGACATAATTTTGCATTAGTAATAACTCAGTAAAAACTAATTTCATAAGCTAACTTTTAATAAGAAAAATTGTAGTTTAGAGAGTCTTAGCCAAAAGAATGAACAATAGACTTCACAACCGCTCTACACACCTTAAAGGAAAGTTTGGCGCTACTGCGCTAGCTTCCTGAACAGGATTTTTATGAGATTTATACCAAGCCGCAGGAAACAACAATAACATACCCAGTGTAGTCTCATTAGTGGGGTCTTGGAGGATGAAATGTACGCAGACTTTGCCTCCACCAAGGTGGAGATGCTGTTTCTGATAAACCCTCGGTTAAAGAACAAAACTTTAAAATATGTTTAAAAAACCAAGACAAAAATATCAAGATAAAGGAGATATAAACATAGAAACTACAGTAACCAATGCAAACAAACGTCAATAAAAATAAAGGCGCAGAAAATAATAGAATCAGTATAAATAAGAATAGTACAAAGCTAGTAAGACCGACATTAATCAACTGCTATCTAACCTTCTATCCTAATCATCGACCTCCATATTTTTCTATCCAGGGTCATTTCCTCTGTGATCTGAAGGTTGACCTTATCCTGTCTAATCACCTCACCTAAATTTTTTTTCGGTCTACCTCTACCTCCATGACACTGCTAGAAATTAAGTATTTTCCGACCGCCTATTTGGTCGGATATTGGTCGGCTAGCCGACTGATATCCGACCAAATCAAGCGGTCGGACAATGGCTGGTCGACGAAAGGCATCCGACCGACTCGGTTGGAGATATCGACCGAAGAACGGTCGGACAACGGTCGCGCCAGGTGAATTTCTCAAAAAAAAATACTTCTTGAACTGTCCGACCGAGACAATTGAATTTCTGGAATAATTTTTGTTCTTCTGTCCGACCGAATCGGTCGGACAGTTGAATTTCTGATTTCTTTTATGACATTTCCGACCGAATCGGCCGGACAGTTGAATTTCTGAAAATTTTTTAATGACGTGTCCGACCAATTCGGTCGGATAACTGGGTAAAAATTGCAAAATAAATTGTTAAAAACTAATGCATGCCCTGCCAAAAAGCAATATATAGCCATAAAACAGTCTTTCAAACAGTTCATTATACTATAATACACAAACATTTTAATAATAAGCCTATTAAATCTTCCATATACTTACTTTAAATCCTAAACATAAAGGCACATAATACTAGTGCATCCAAATCTAAAATGTCACAACTAACACTTAAAGGCACATGCAACATAAAGTCACACAATACATGTGCCAAAACCACGTCTAGTACAAACAAAGTCTTTCTTTTCATAATAACATCTTAATAGAGGTAGGAAAAAAAAATTGGTAACATCATGTCCAAAACTTCTTTTATTAATTTCTTCATTTTTTTGACTTCTTCATCCAAGTCCGATTCCGGCAACATAACTTCATCACCCAAGTCCAATTCCGGCAATTCAATTTCTTCATCCAAGTCCGATTTCGGTACCATATCAATTGATTCTTTAATCGTATCCGGTACTAAATCAATTGGGTCTTCAATAGTATCTGGTACCATATCAATTGAGTCTTTGATGTTGTTATCCATGATATATTCGATCTTCATGGAAGAGAAGATAAAATCACTTAAAAACGATTCCAACATAACAAATCTAAGTTCATAAATCATACGAATTCTAACTCAACAAATCTAAGTTCATCAATCATACTAATTCCAAGTTCATCGACCATCATAAATATAAGTTCATCAATTCATCAAATACATTAAGGCAACTCAACTAATTCTTTTAGTCAAATGTAATAATAGAATAATAAGTGTAGCACACATCTAGATAATCTTCATTTTAGGTTAAAAATGATTGAATATACGATAGAATACACATTTTCTTCTTCACTAATTGTTCTAGATTTAGTCAATTTACTTATGTATAATTAGTTGGAGTAATTTAAAATCCAATATTTTAAGAATCAAATGAAATAGAATCAAAGATTACAAAATGAATATTTACAAATAATTTATTTCATTCAAATCAATTTACAAAATAAGATATTTTAAGTTGCTTAGCTACTATATTATTTATTGCTAATGTCTTTTAAAATATAAAATAAATAATTCATACATTACTAGTCACCACATAAAACATTCATATTACTTATTACCCATAAAGAAAATAATCTTAAAATTGTCATACTTAATGATTTTCAATTTTTGAATTCTAGTTCTAGGCCTAATATTTATTTTTAATTCACTAGACTAGAGCATGTCTAGCTATTATGTCTAGTTCCTCTTATGTCTTTGTTGTTCACCACTTGTTTGATGAAATGCCTCAAAGAATCTAACTACCAAACTACACTATACACACCAACAATTCTTTCTCAAAGCAAAAAACAACGACGACACTGCTACACATCATTAACAACATTCAACATTCAACAACAACAACAACACTACTAAAGGAGCCCATTATCAACATTCAACAACAACAACAAGTCATTCAAAGTCACACTTCTCCATGGAACACCAACTTGTTTACTACAAGATTTCACTTTATTACTTTCCAATTTATCCTCTTCTAAATTTGCATTCAATAACCCATTCTTCAAAGATTTCATCTTTTTGAACAACATAACACCCACTTCTTAAATCACTCCACAAATATCACTCCAATTTTTACAATACCAACTTAATTGCAACTTGTAAATGAACAAGAAACAAATGTTTAAAATGCCAAACTAGTTCAAACATTTTCCAAACCAAAAAACAACATTATACGTATAATCATATACCAACTTATTCACCATCAAATAGAAATTAGTATAATTAAAAGAAAAAAAAGAACCTGAAAAATCTGCTCCGCCGGAGCCCCGCAAGGCAGCTAACACTGTTGGCTAGATCTGCAAGAAAAAAGTACAATGAAAATTTTGGGGGTTAGGGTTTATGTTGAAGAAATAATGAAAAATGATAAATTAAAAAACTTACCAATTTAAAGATGAAAAATTAGAAATGGGGTGGATGGGGCTTTGGGGAAGAAAGAATTTGGAGATGGGAAATGGGGTGGATCGAATTTGGGGAAGAAAAAATTTAGGGGTCGGGTTGGTTTTGGAATGAAATAAAATGAGGAGAGAGGAAAGAAATAGGGATTTGCCCCGTTTTTGTTTTTCACTGTCCGACCGATTCGGTCGGATAGAATAAAAAAAATTATTTTATTTTTATCCGACTGCTGCGGTCGGATGGCGGTCGGATAAATTAACAAAAAATTATTTAATATAAATTAATTGAATTGTCTGACCGCGGCGGTGGGACAGAGGGGTCCGGCCGAATTTCGGTCCGAAATTTTTGGTCGGAAAACTCCTGATTTTTAGTAGTGGAAGACCTAGCACGACTAACCCCTTGCACCTCCTAACTGGAGCATCTGTTCTCCTCTTTCTCACATGTCCGAATTATCGCAGCCGCGCTTCTCGCATCTTGTCCATCACTAATGCCACTCCCACCTTTTCATGAATAACTTTATTCCTAATTTTATCCACCATCATATGCCCACACATCCATCTAAACATTCTTATCTCTGCTAAACTCATCTTCTAAATGTGAGTTTTCTTGACTGGCTAACATATTCATTGTTCGTTTTAAAATTTTTGAAATAAGATTTACATATCAAGAAACCACGCATAAACAAAATCATGAACTTTTTTAGAAGAAAAAAGCTAAAAGATGCTTCAAACATTGTAAAAAATTGTTGGTTCCCAAATAACAGTATTATTTTAGGAATGGATGAAGAGTAGTTTCTTTCTTTTAAAAAATATTATATAGTTCCATGCAATACATTGAGGTGAAATTAAAATATTATATTCGTTTTACTATTAGATTCTTTTATCAAGATTAGTTATCAGATTCTTTTGACTAAGCTAATTTTGCGTGGGCCAAAGTAAGTGAAATTTAATTATCACTAAAATTAAGTATTTCTTTTGACATTTCATTATGAGAAATTACAATTTTGCTATATTGTTTCTGACTATTTATAGTTTAATTTGAAAATGACCGTATCAACTTTTGTTATTCTCTTTCGATGTCAAATTTATTTGTGCAAAGTAATGAACTACGTTAAACAATAAAGTGCAAGCAAACTGGAAAAAAGAAATAGTGTAATTCCTTGAATAATTTGGGGATCCTAGAACCTCCAGAAATCCTACAATTCCAAATAAACGATTTCTGATTAATTAGGCCTCCAAAATAACTATGGTGTATAATATCCTTGAGGTTGAGAACCAAGTATAAAAATGCACTGTACTAGAACAATTACTCCTACTTTAGTTTTTTTTCACCAACATTAGCTCATTACTTCATCCCCTATTTACTTGACAAACTTGTAGGTGAAGTAGCTAGGTTATCATAATTAAGCAATATTGTATCGTGATCCATTTGTACTTTTTGGTAGACACAAAGTTACATGGAACTATCAGAGAGAACTTTAAATGAAGAAAATGATGTTTTTTGCCAAAACCTCGACATCTTGCTCATAAGTGCCAACTTTTGTCCATTTTCAGTCAAACTTTTAGATTAAACAGTTAACATAATTTAGTCTGTTATCTTGGAGAATAACTGCCACTCTTAACTACAATAATAGAACATGAAATACTCGATAAGATAACATTTTTCATGAAGTCAAACTTGTAAAAATGTCTTTGAAATTATCCATAATTTTTTCATGAACAAGCTAGAATCAGCTAGTTAATTGAGTTTGAAAAAAAAATTTAAGATCATCAGTCATTTTTTGCTGTTAAACAAAAAGAAATGGCTTAAGTGATCAAGTTCTGCTAACTGCAAGCAATATTAGCGTGTTTCATTTAAAAAGTAAACACATTTTTTCTGGTAGAAATAGTATATTCCATTAAACCAAAATTGTTCGTTAGTAGATGCTGACCATCTACACTCCTAAGTTACAATTTCATTTTATTTCCACATAGCTAGATCAGAATAGAAGCTTGTTGCCATATGGGAATCCTGCTGCCTATGATGTGCACGTGTACTAGGCTATCTCCTTGCATATTTTATTATCATCCAAAGTACTCCCCTGAAATTTAATCTTGTTCCTCTCTCTCCATATCAGGTATACCAACATAACAAAAATGTAGCTAATTATAGCATTAAGGCTTGCTTTCTTCCTTGCCAATCGACCTATCCATTAGAGCATTCTACTCCATAGCCCTTTTGTTATATGAGAACCAAAATACAAGGGGTCAAAAGTTTTATCCTCTATGGCACATAATGCAAATAGAGGAGGCACATTGATATCAAACTTGTGCAGTCTGTCAACTGTTGCAAGTCTTTTATGTGCAGCTAACTATAAGATAAATTTGAATCTAGGGTGCAGGTTAAGGTGCAAATCGATGCTCTTATAAGGGACTTTTGGGTACTAGGGCATTAGCAGAAGATAGAGTTTTTTAATGCTAAACTTCATACCCAATGTTTTGAGTTTGTTAATCAAGTTGCATTGCAAGGAGCCATATGTTGGATCAGCTCCCTAGTTTCAAGCAGTTTCCTGACAACTCAAGCTGCATTCTTAGGTATAGGAAAGGTTTCCATGCTCTTTCCCTTTATGTAATAGCTATGCACCCATCTGATCAATAAGTAGTCTTTTTTCGTATGAGCCCATCTGATCAGTAAGTAGTCTTTTTTCGTAGTCAGAGTCTATAGTTGCTTCACCACTGCTTCTTTATTCTATAAATACACAGTGATGACATTTAACCCTCCTACTACTTGTGGAAGACATACATGTGTGGGTAAAAATACTCCACCTATAATTACGGGATACGAGTCCAGCTGGTAGAGGCTAAACTTACTCTACAAGTTATCGTACGATGAGGGTATACACATGCTCCATAGCCATGGCCGCTCATCAGGCAAGGGCCCAGAGCCGAAGAGCACATATCTAGCCGCCTTAAGAATATTAGTCTCCTAGTAAAGTTTAACTTAGTATCTCCGCCTCATGTAAATAGGCTCAAGGCCTATAAACTTAGTATTTTACCATAATTAAGATAGGGATAAAGTTAAGCCTATAAATACCTATCTCCCTCATTGTATACGACACAAGAGATTCACTACGAAGGCTCTCTATTCACAAGAGAGACAATCATTATTTCTCTGCTTTAATATTATTTCTTCGTATTTACTTTATTTCTTGTGACCCTCCTCTAAATTTATCTGTTTAACTTATTCGGCAAGATTTGACAAAAAAAAGTTTGGCGCCCACCGTGGGGCTCAAGAAATTGTTAGTTTTTACGATATACGATCATCTCGCACGACAATAATGATCTCCCACAAAACACTGCTCAGGCAGTCAACGACGCATCGATGGATCTCAGCGATCCCGCAAGTCATGAAAATGATCCATCCAAGAATCCAATAAGTGTAGGAGAAGAAAGTGACCATGACGAGTCACAACATGGAAGCCCCGTCAGGTTCAAAGACAAATTTGAGAGAGCTTTCGACAAGTTTCTCGAGGATCAGCAACAACAATCAGTTTAGAACTCAACAATGATGGCGGAAGTTGCCTAAACATTCGGAGGCAGTTTTTGCCAAATCAATTTGCTAGACAAGAATCCCCTCGAGGATTGGGGCTTACGGGAAATACCCCGGCCTCAGTAGCCTGATGATGGATTGATTTGGAAGCCGCCCCAGGAAGCTCGGCAACGACCAAAGATCCAGCATCAACAGAGTCTGCCGCTGTGCAAGTGATGCGCCAGAAGTTGAAGAAGTCCACGAACGAATGAGTAACATCTCGCCCCTTGTAACCAAAGTGGAAAAACAAAAGTTCTTCAAATAGGCTCACAAGGCAAGCGCCACGCCGTTGGAAATGCCAAAGAATTTTCACCTATCAAAATCACTGAAGTACGATGGTACCACCGATCCTGAGTAAACACATAGCTGCCTACTTTACAACAGTCAAGAACAACGAGATGACTGAGGAAGAGATCCAATCAGTACTGGTAAAAAAATTCGGCTCTACCTTGACCAAGGAGGCTCTAACCTGGTATACCTAGCTACCTGTAGGATTGCTTGAATCTTCTACCTAGATGCAGGATCTGTTAAAAAAAGGCACACTCTGGTGCCATGTAACGCGAGAAGATGATTAAGGATCCTTAAGCAAGAAGGAGAATTGCTAAAGTACTACTTAGAAAGATTCCAAAGAGAACTTATGATGCTTCCTCCAATACCCGATAGCAAGCTACGGTCACCTTTGCAAAAAGCTTGAACCCCCATGAGGTTAGGGGGCTACGCAAGAGCTACAGAGGAGTTTGCAGGAGCACTCGGTGAAGACTTGGGATGCGCTGCATCAGCGATATAGTCAGAAGCTCTGAATTGACCTAGATATGTCCCGAGTATTAGAAGACAACAACAGAGGAATCCGTAAACGTGAAACCAACTGAAGAGCCAAAAGCCGAGGACAAGGGAAAGAAGAACAGAAGGGACTACAAGACAGACACACCAAAATTGGTAGGCATGTGCGATAACGCCCGGAAGATGACTTCCTACAGTTAAAAAGGGTCAACATACATCGAAAGGGCACCTAACAGGTTTGAATATCTAGGCTTGCGGGTGAATGCAGTAGAATTTGTTAAGGAGCACATGAAGAACACGGTAGTTTGATGGCCTCAATATATGAGAGCTGACATTGGAAGGAGGGACTCGTACCTCTATTGTGTGTTTCACAAAGACTATGGATACGACACAGCTGGTTGCAGAGCTTTGATACTGGAAGTAATGCATTACTCAACATGGTGCATTTAAAGGATTTACTGACAGAAAAAGGGAAGCAAACCTACGCTAAGAATATGGACACAGAAGGATCCCCGGATTGCCAGAAGCTAAAAGATCTATCAACATGATCATTGGAGGTCCCATGGAATCCAATCAGCTCGAAGGTAATATGATGATGTGTGGGGCAAGAACAGAGAAGAAAGACATCATACATGATGGTGCAATTTTCTTCGGAGACGAGGACTTCGACAGTTTCGTCTTCCCTCACCACGATGATTTGGTCATACCTTTAATAATTGAAGATACAAATGTGAAACATGTCTTAGTTGATGCTGGCATTGGTGTAAATACCCCATCCCCCACTTTTCTTGAATATATATGTTTGAGCTTCCAAACCTTACAATAAGTTTATACTACCTAGAAGGTCCTAAAAGTAAAATCATTCCACACATTGCAAGTCATGAAATGGCTTAGAAAACAACGATGGAAGATTTTTAATCTTTTTCCAAATGAATAAAAAATCTCTTTATTTATTAGTAAGTTATTTTAGTTCAACATACTCAAGTTATTATACCTAATGACCTCTCTGATGGAAACTTATACTATAATATTATTTTTGATATGTTATTTACACTTTTAATTTAAGGCCACAAAATTCAAAATTTTTGTTACAGGTTTAAACTTTATGTCTAATCAATATACCATCACTACTTTCACAGAACTATAAAGAAAATATTTAGTAACAAAAGTTAAGGAAGAGTACAATAACCAAAATCATGACTAATTTTGATTCATTAAATAATTCATTGTTGAAGAAGTATATGACATGCATGGGCGGAGCAAGTTAGCTCCCGTTTGGACATTGAAATTTTGTCTGGACATGCATTTTATTTGGAACAAAATTTGAAGTTTGTGAGGGAATTTCCCAAAAAATCCCCAAAAAATACCCCAAAAACACCCCCCAAAAACTATGAACAAACGCTAGCTGAGTTACGGATTTCATCAAAGTCAGTAACTTTCTCTAAACCCTTTATTTGTTTGAAGAAATTGATTGTGTATGTATAAACTATTTATTTGAGGACTAGATTCTAAATTGTAAGCTTCAAAGCTTGGCTCCGATTCTGCATAAAACCTACAAACGAACTGAGTAAGAACACAGAAAAAAGAAAGCATTAACAAACAAGAAGCAATAATAATAACAACATAACAAGTGGCGCAAGATCCTAGATTAATAGTAAAGTATATGTTAAAAAACAAAGTTGGCTATTCGCGAAGCTTCTTTCCAACGAGAAAACAGACTTATTGCTTAATTTTTTTGGTTTCTTCCGAATTATTAATACTAACTAGTAAAAGACACAAACCTCCCATTTCTCAAACTCTTTTAGTCATTCTTGGATACTTATAGGATTGTTTTCTTTCATCTTTGGATTCTCCTATGAATTTGGTTTTAGTTTTCCCTTATTTCATAAGTCTTTTAACCATCGATAGTATCATTGCGCGGAGGAAAAAGCTTTCTATAAAAATAAATTATTTTTATGGGTTGAATTTAAAAACTCTGATTATAAATCTCATCCATATCATTGCATCTTTGGGTAATTTTTAAATTACAAGACTTCAACCCCGTCTTTTCCTTTTTAATTTTACAAAGAGCCCCTTTGCTAACTTTTTTTGTTGGATATCATAGGACGCGATTGCTGAAAGGAAAGGTACAGACAGATGAGAGAACGATGTTTTAACAAACCTTTTACCAGCTTGAAATCAATTAATGATTTAGGCTATTCCAAAATGGGCAAGCTAATCATGATAGAAGGGAATTATATATAATTAATACTCCCTTGCTAGTATAATCTGGGACAGCATGTTCACCAAAGAAAGATTTTATTTAGGATCTTTTCATACATAAAAGCATTGATTTTGACACCAAACAAGAATATGTTACTTGCTTAAGTAGCCTATGTTTCAGATGAAGGGAATAATTCATGGACATTTCCATAAGATCTCTTTTGCATGACATGATATATAATTTTTTTTCTATATTGGATGAAGTCCCAGAATTGAACTAACTAGGATGAACCTTTGTTATGTGCCAAATTAAATTAACTATCCTTGTGGCTATATAAGGTCATCATTTTCAACTAAATCAATTGCATTTTAGAATAAGTTTATAACCGCACATTATTCAGTTTTGATAAAATTTAAAATAAAAAAAAGTTATCTGCAAAACAAGATGATAAATATGTATTGTCCATTTTATTTGATCACTTTCCTTTTTTAAAAGTCAAATAATGTAAACTTTGACCAACATTTTGAGATATATTTCTTCACCATATTAATATGACAAGAATTGCAACTTGTAGTACTTTTTATGTACTTTTTTAATATCTAAATTATAATTTTAAAATATTGACTAAATCTAGTTCAATTTGAATTCGAAAATTGGTCAACTTGACTCTTGAAAAGTGAAAAACATCAAATAAAGTGGACCGGAGGGAGTAGTACAAGTTATCTTTATATGTATATCTTGAGTATAGTGTGGTTGAAAATTTTCCTGACCGTGTATGTCTCCTCCAGCAGAATGTATTAGAAAATGGTTTATCTTATTCAATTTAAATGTCTTTACCTTGTCGATTTCTAGAAGTCTTAGCCCTGTACACATTTGATAAATAATAGTATTGGGCGATCTAATTTAGGGGTCAATTCGCTTGCTAATCATCTGCTTAAATTATGTATTTTAGCAAATAGTCTGTCACTTTTTACTGTGGGATGTTCAGAGTTTTTTTTTTTTTTTTTTTTTAATTTTCTCACTAGTTCTATAAATGATATTACATCATAATCAGTGGTCTTGAATTCGAGCATTGAAAACTGAAAACTTTTTGAAAAGAAACAATCTCTTCAATAAACCGTTTGTGACACTGGATTAGGTGAATAAGTGGTTATAATGAGATACCAAAAGGGTAAAAAGAATAATTACTGTATATACATCTTGTCATGTTTAAGAAGATGTCATGAAAATATTCAGAAGCTATTTCTTTAACAATTTTTTATGGTTGCAGATTCTTTCTATTCTCTTCATTTGTTTGCTACTTAACCTTTAATATTTGTCGAAGGTTGAAGGTTGGGGGTGTCAAAGTGCGTACTCTGCCGACAGTTTGATTATAGTTCAATTCCCATCTCTTCACTTGCATAGTTGCATCAATAAATAAAGTAAGATTTATAATTAAAGCATTAACAAAGTCAAGTTCAAAGTTTTTAATTTTGTGTTTCTTGCAAGAATCTCAAACAGCTAGCCCATGTATGTTTTGCTTTTTCTGTGGGTTGGAGTGATAGGATATTCTTCATAAATATTCCCATTCGGAAAACACATTGGAGTTACTGCGGGTGTAATTAAGAAGGGCAGAAACAAGTTGGACAATACGAAATGTTTATATTATTAATTGGCAGTGACAAGTAATATTTTGATAGAATTCCATTTAGAATTAAATTGCGTGTATCAAACTATACTGTACGATTTTTTTCTGATATGTCCAGTTGTCCACGTTGTGAATCAGTAGTCTTAAATAACAGGACAGAACACTGTTAAAATTATCTGTTAGTATAACATTGTTTTATAGTAGAATTATAAAAAACAACTTTACTAAGAATGTAAAGAAAAGAAATAATATTAAGTTGCACTCAATATGATCTAGTTATCAATGAACGATGAACCTTACCCCTCGTTTGGTAGGGATATGGATTATTCAGGATTAACAATTCCAAAATTATAATTTTGAAATTATTAATTCCACATCTTCTATGAAATAAAAATAGTACTAAAATTGCGGGATAAATAATCTCGAAATGAAACTTTCTACCAAATATAGAATAATATAATTTCAAATTTAATCATGAAATTATAATTTTTTATCCCTCCTACCAAACGACTCGTTAGAGTTCAGGAATCAACTTCAAATATATTATTGAATAATTCGTTACTAATATTGGTGGGGATACCTAAAGTAATACTCCGTCGAGAAAAAAAATCTATAGGTAGGGCAATAGGGTGTCAAAAACATGTTGGAAATGCATGGAAATATGTGACAATTGTCGGTCATATATTCTTGAACTTATGGGCGACTTTGTGTAAGCGAGAATTGCGGGAGAGATTAATTCACTCTCAAGAAAACTAAGTAGTTTAATTAATTAATATAAGGCCTAAGTCAAAATCCTAAATAGTAAGACACTGTTTTGATTGGAAATCAAGTAACAAGTCCAAATTTAATTGTTATGTTAAGTACTATTTACAGTTAGAACACAACAAAATAATGTGGACAGACAAACCTAACACTTTTGATTGGGTTCTCTTTATGTATTCTTTTGCTTTTGTCAAATAAGAAAAAGAAAATAATTCTTATGCATGACGGCAATAAGGGGTTTAGTCACGTGATGATCATGTTATTCTAGAGGCAGTGCATATGCTTAACACATGTTTTTTTGATAAATTGAATAAAAGAAAATAGGAAGAAATAATTTCCAGGTTAAATTTTAACATGTAGTGTAGGACAGTCCACCTCTCTTTTAGGGTAAACACACATAACAATAAGGTTCATTTGCAATACCCTTGTTGTGTTAAATGTAAGTAGAGGTCACATGATCCAACTAATAAGTTTCGTAACCTCATGTTTTTTTTTTTCGGGAAAATAATTCTCCATTACTTACTTATAAATTCAAAATGGAGAAGATATCTCTATACAAATCTCTGGTGTTGTTTTTACAAATTTTCTATGCTATTATTGTTGGTCTTCTATGAAAAATGTCATATAAATAATATTTTTAATGGACTACCATAAAACCAATTTTCCTTCTTTTTTTTTTCTTCTCTTCTAGCACAATTTTGGATGGACTCGTTATCAATTCTATGGGGTTCCGTAACATGTTTCATATGTTGTGGTTATATATGTTGTGGATGGTCCTTATTTGATTCATAATCTCATGTTGTTTCATGGCTAGCGTACTTTGGATTCTCTTGCTGTCAATTCCCAAGTTTTACCATTCTTTCATATGTAGTGTTAGACCTAAAGTTTCGGGGAGAACTAAAAGAAAAACACTACAAGAAAAGTGACTTTTAGCGACCACTTCGTAACGATGGGATTTGAATCCGGTCACTGTAAGCAAACTAATAACGACCACATTTTTCTCCGGACGTTAATATCGATTTTTAATACATCTTCAGCGAAAGGATAATGTCTGGCCGATAAAAAGCGTAGCAACCGGACGTTAAATTAAATTTAATCTAACTTATTAATTGTAATAAAAAAGCGCCAGTTTTCCTCAACCCTTTCCCCACTCACCCACTTCTTATAAAGGAAGCATTTAACTTCTAAAATCAACTCTATAGCCCTAACCCCCAATCAACTCCAACAACACAACCTTCGATTCAGACATGAAAGAAGGATCGAATTCAAACCCATAAACTCTCGATGGCAGCATAATTGTAAGCCCAACTCCTTTTTTTTTTTTTTTTTTTGGTTTCGTTTCTATATAGATTTAATTTTAGCACAGACATAATACAGTTTTATCTACAAATATTAGCAATCAGCCGATTTATGTGATTTGGTCCTTATATCTGATCTCTCTTTCTTTATATCATAAGTTGAAAGTTGAATTATCAAACATAACTCGTTCTTCATCATATGTATTCCATATTTGTGACAACCCTAGTTGTTTTAGGAATTTGCCAATTTCTGGCATCAGCAATAGTTTTTCAAATGCTGGATTCAAAACTCTGTGTATGGAATTCCCTTCCATTGACATGCTTTTCAATTTTCCTATTTAATTAATGGTTAAAATATTAATGTTGAAGACAAAAAACTTGCAATTGAATATAGATAAAGAATCAATTTTTATTATTAGAATTATGAAAAGAGCGGTGGGTTGAATATATCATTTTATATTAGTTGATTTTCTTCGTTGTTCCTAGAAAATAATTGAATACTTTTGAAGGTTACTAATTAACCTGATACGAATCAACGTCAGAATTCAACTTGACTTGCTTTTATCCTTGTTAAGTAATTTTCAATCGAAATATTTTTATGTTTTTATTATGCAATGTTTTAGCGCTAGTTGAATGTTTTATCCTGGGGTGTGTTGAATGTTTTAGTGTATGTGCTTTAGCTTCATAATCTTTCTTCGCAATTTGTAAGTCGTTTATGGGTTTTTCATTTTTATTTTTATTTTTGTAGAACTCAAACTCAAAGATGATCTAAATTATTTTTTCTTGACATGAAGTTGTTTAGATAAAATGAATGTTCACAGAAAATAGTGGTGATATGTTGTGAAGTTATAGGAATGAGATTAGATTTTGTCAAAACTATAATTTGTTGATTGAAATCTTCATTGCCATCAGTAATAGCTCCTCTCGTCGGAGCTTATGTGCTATGTGTTGAATCTACACAGACGAGCTCTCAAATTCTACCTTCTCAAGCTAGAGGTAAGCCATATACTTGTAATTTAACTACTGTTGGTTAATTCTTGAAGAAGCTATTACCTTTTGTTAAAAGAACTATTTGATTGCAATGATGTAGATATATTAACGGTTATGATTTCTTCATGTGGACTAGCTTGTGAATTAAAGAGCTAATTTTTTCTTGGTACCTTAGCACTTAAGATTAAGTCTTCTTCTGTAGGAGAGAAGTGTTCTATTTTGAATGTGGTATTGTTCTTTTTATATCATATTCGTTGAATTAAATTTGGACAAGTTTTTCTTTTCCATTTGGAAATCAAGCTATTGAATTAACATGTTAACTTGAGGAGGAACTATATTTCAATGGTATGCAATGCGCATGTGTGATGCTTCTAGCATATTCTCTGTAATGCAAGATACTTTCATTAATTTTTTTCTTTTTTTCTTTTTTTTCTTGTTTGGTTGTGGTGAGCAAACTTTGCAAGTTCCAACTTAAGCAAGATTCTAATCTAGTTTGGTAGGGCATTGTCACGTTCAATGTTGAGCCCATGGGTGGTATTCTTATTAGAATAAGTATTTAGTGAAAGTTTTATGGAATACTAGTTATCAGGGGTCAAAGGGAGTAAGAGTTAAAAGTGGAGGTTGAAATTATTAGGTGTTCAAGAAATAAGAATCTCACCAGTCCTTTGATATATGATATGAGAGTGGCTAGTTATAACCCCTGATGACATCAAGTAATTATTTAAAAGCATGAATTGCACTAGATTAGTCTCTTAATCTTAGAAGTTTTTGCTCTAGTAATTGCTGCTCTTTTTTTTAGACAAACTGATATGTACTGTTCAATCCATGGACAGTATTTAAAATAGTTGTATAAAATTCACACTAAGAATTCCTAAAATTTGGTTCTGAAAGAGCTTGGTACTGTCCATGTTACAACTTAATCCTAGTAAAAGTATTCCTCTTGAATGACATTTTATTATTGCTAGGATAGTTTATTAATTAATTCGTACTTTTTCCAAGTCATGCTATAACCAAAAAGGAAGTATTGCTACTATATAATGGGATCAAACTTTTCTTGGGTTCTTATCATAATTAAAGACAACAAAAGGAGGAACAATATCTTGTATGTACGTAGTAAGCCATTTTAGATTTGTTATTTCAGTTGTGCTCCATCATACTTGTGACTGAAGATTCACTATTTCTTTCTCATCAAAGTAGTTCTTATTATCAAATTATCAAAAAAAAAAAAAAAAAAGTTGTTCCCTATGAACTTGACAGGATAAATATTCATCAATTGTAAAAGTTAATAAACTGAGCGATTAACTGACAGAGTTAGAAAGGAAGCAAGTCAGCCCCTGTTCTGTTTAGAATGGTAAACAGGCGTCTTTTTTTTTTTTTTTTTTTTGACAAAGTTGAAAAGGAAGCAAATTCTGCTATTTTGCTAAATGAGTAGTATTGTTTTTCTCCATTTATTTTTAAGATGGGACAGGTATTTTCAAGAAAGTGATGCTTTCGTTTACCATGATATACAGTACATTCTTCTGAGCTTGGTGATGCAAGACGCACTGATAGTTCATAGTGCTTTGAGTTGTTCATCAGTTTTTTAATCCTTTAATTTAGGAGTTCCCTAACAAAACTAACAAGCACTTGTCCTCCTTCTTGAACAGGTCAAAATTGAAAGTCATCAAAAATCTCTCTTGAAGATGGTGTATAACGACTTGAAGCAGCTGAAATTTTGAAGAACAAGCTGAAGTGCAAGATGAGCCTACTTTGTTTTGCTAGGGCTTGTGTGTAAAGACGTTGCCGTTTGTTCTTGCTATGTATTCTTTCTTTTAAGAGTTGAAAAGGATAATGTCATACTGGATGGATATATCTTTAGTGAGTTGATGCTTTAGTACTTTATAATTAACACTACTATTTTATACAAGTATTGAGTATTTTGTATGTGTTTGGATGTATATGTATATATGTGAAAGCATATTAAATGATGATTATGATTTGGTAACCACATGGAGAACACACAAATTTCTTTCTAATTATAATTAATAAAAATTAAAATTTGTGAAAGGAAAATTAAGCAATTAACGAAAGGAATTTCGGTCGTAAATAGTAGAATTAGTCATCATTCTTGATGTTTTTAATGACTGAGGGATGACAAATAGCGAAGGGAAATCCCATCGTTAATAGGAGGTATAACGTCCGGATTTCTTACGGTCGTAAAAGAATTTTTAACGACTAGCTCAAAATCCGGTCGTTAACTTTTAACGTGAGAGCTTATAACGACCGGTGACGACCGGAATTTTAGCAGTCGTTATATGTCTATTACGACCGGATTTGGACTTTTAGCGACCGAATTTCCCTTCGCTAAAGACCTTTTCTCTTGTAGTGAAAATAGAGTATATATTAAATAATTTGGAAATTATCAAACCCACTAGTATACCAAGACTTGTATAGAATGGTATTATCGTCATTGTTGTTGATGGTGTTTTACATTCTTCATATAGCTCTTGCTCAACTCCTTTTGGTGCTTCTTTAATTTCTTTTTCTCAATATGACAAAGAGAAAGTCTTTACAATCGGTCAAGTTGAGGAGTCGAAATCATTTCTTAGATTGTGCTGGGAGAGTTTTCGAGAGATAACTATGCTAAACTAAAGTTTAACTTTGTTTAGGATTCGTCTTATTGAAAAGTATATATGCCAGATCTTTACAAGTGTGCGATACCATTAACACACTACTCTTGACCAACAACTGGATCAAAAAGATATCTTGATATAACAGTGTGTATTTTTGTGTGCAACCCTATCTGTGCAGTTGCAGTTGAGAAGCTTCAAACTTGACTTGTGCAAATCATATTTGGAACTAGGATTCTCACATTTGAAAGAGACAACGTTAAGGAGTTATAACTAAAGCCAGCCTTAAAAAAGGGACCACTCCAATTTGGCTACAATAGCCTCACAATTGTGGTGCCACAACGAACTATGAAAAAAATGCTACTACTACATTATTATGTAACTAACCAAAATAAATGCCCATGAATACATGGTACAATTTTTTTCCTACTAATATCCCAATGAAGAAATATTGATGGTTAGCATATTCTTTTATCATATATATATAAGAGGCTGAATCTTTTGACGAAGAAATTTGGAGAGGAAAAAGGGAACAAAGCGCCTTTGGATTTGGGATAGACATTCTTTACCGAACTGATACTTTTGACTAGAGCACTTAAAGAAAAAGATAACTTTAAATTCCATTAGCTACTTATCAAAAACTGTACAATTCTTTGGATTATTTGCACCGTATGACCTTTTTTTGGCTACTGTAACCTTAGTAGGTTAAATTTCGCCTTTAAAAGTAAATAAATAATTTTTTTTCTTGAAGACACATTTAGCTCACTTAAAATAGTGGCCAAACAAACATTTGTGTAAATAATCTCTTATCTTGTTTTTTGGTTTAAACTTCTTCTCCTTACTTTATTGCTTTGATCATTTTAGTCAGGCCAGTCCAATATCTGGTTATCTTTTCACCTTTCATCCCTATTAGTGAAGCATGGCCCAAAAACAAGAAAACGGGCTTAAAAGAAGGCATCTAGGCCTAACATTTTTGCTGAGTGGCGCCGCTGCTAGTATTTAATTCTTAGCTCCAACAGAAAAAGCGTTTAATTTAAAGAGATAAAAACATAAATAGCAGTTTACTAGATGGCCCTTACATCATAATAGCCATTATAACATCCACAAAGGGTAGCCATATATTTACTAACAAAATAGGGATATACCGTTAATTAAGGAACTAAAACAATCTAAAAAATGAAAATCTCGTCTGAATCTTATACTGACTTCCTAAATTTTTGGTGGTATCTTTTCCATAAATAAAGCCACCTAATAATCGACATGCATTATATTATAATATAGAAATAAAAAGATTAAAGGATTCTTTTTGAGAGGCGGGATATTTTCCTAGGATTGCAAGGTTGCAACAAAAACAAGACAAATCCAATCCTAATATCTATTATGTATGCATTTAAACTCATAGAGGAGAATTCAAAAAACATTCATTTAATTCATAGAATATTTATATTTTACTTATACCAATTATAAAAAATAATTAGTGTATATATAATTTATACCTCATGAATGCATCTTATTGACACTATTAAAAAATATGTCACACATACACTAAAAATACATCAAGTATTTATATTGGATATACATATTACACGCGCATATAATATGCATAATTTATATTTTAAATATACAAATTAGTATATTCATGTATACAAAACTTAAACCTCAAATATGCATTATATCAAACTATTAAAAAATGCATTTGATATGTATTAAATATATCTATAAATTATATAAATATGTATTAAATATAAATTTGGGTGTAGGCATTTTCATTAGCACATCATCTTAATGGTTTTACGTTTATATCTGTCTTGAGTGTTGATGCTTTTGCAATAATTATTTTTGCACTTAAGTAAAATACATATGTATTATGCATAGAATATGTGCAATGTCTAATTAAATTATGGATTAAATATATAGAATATCTAACTTAGGTGAATTCAACCAGTATTCAATGATTTATTTTAAAGACGTATCAATCCCTTAAATTAAGCAAACCAACTTACTGATGTTTGGCATTTTATGCCTATAATTCCTTAATAATTCCTCATGTTTGGATACTTTATTCGCGCGTTTTCTAGTTAATGGATGTGATTTTGCACTGATTTTATATCGTATGTGTGTAGGTTGTTATGAAGTGCAATTGGAGCTTTAAAGAGCATGATCGAGCAAGAAAAGATTGAATTTGGATTGAGGATTGGATCGAGCATGCGAAAGCATGAAACGAAGCAAGTTGCGAACGACGAAAGCAGCCAAAATGGTCTGGCGCGGTTACTGGCGTGGGGCGCCCCAAAAGCGCCCACTTTTCTGGTGCGTTTTTTAGCGCGGATCATGGCTATTGCGTGCGAGATTCGACGGGTTCTGCTTAGTTTCACGCGGTTTGAGGCGCGGGGCGCTAGCTATAGCGCCCCTGGAGCGTTTTTGGATGTCCTATTTCGTCTAGGCTTAGGCGTAACTTATTTCTAGGCTTTTGTAAACACTATAAATACTCTTTTACTTCATTTTTTAAGAGAGTTCAGACCTTGGAGCTAATTGGAGAGCTCATAACATCTTGAACAAGGGTTTTTCTTCCTTCCATTAATTTATTTCATCATTATTTTATTATTTCATGAAATCCTTGTGTTGTTATTATGAGTAAGCGCAACTAAATATATTGTTCTAGGGTTAGAGTATTTCATGAAAGTTGATGTTTGAAGATTGAATTCCATCTATTGAATCCCATAACGGATTGCTTATTCTTTCTTGATTTTACTTGTATAATTGTCAGGGCCCGAGAATTATGCATTATCTATGGTTTTTAGATTGAACTCGAAAGAGGGAATTTATGAACGCAATAAGAAAGAGTATGGCTAGATTGTGAACCTGGGCATCGGGGAACCAATTTGTGAGTAGGATAGACATATACTTGCTCGCCTAGGTTAACTAATTACAGAATTCGTTAATGCGTGCACGTGACTCAACCCATAGACATATAGGGATTGGAGTAGCCTGCATAGACCGTGAAGAATCGAAAGGTTTTCACGGGTACATTTAATCTGTTAGTTAGTAATCCGGGATTTGAGAAGTGGAATCAATTGAAAAAACTCAACTGGATTGTTCGTAACTCTGACCCTGGACCGTCTCATTAATATTGTTTACAACCAACTTTTGCTCCATTGTTTGAATTCACTTCTACCATTTTAATTACTGTTCTTTAGTTAATAAAATCCTCACTATTGGAAAAAGATCCCTGAATAGTTCTCAGGAAATTGTTTGCTAGAATTCAGTCTGAATAGTCCTCGTGGGAACGATACTCTACTTATCGCTTTATTACTTGTCGACCACGTATACTTGCGTATGCGTTGGGAGCAACAAGTTTTTGGCGCCGTTGCCGGGGACTAAACAATTGACTGTTTTCTTTTCAGACGATTACTTATTATCTATTCAGGTTTAATTTTTGTTTTGAGTTTTGTGCTGTTTCAGGTATTAGGTCCTGCTTGATCTTTACCTACAGGAATGGCAGCTGTGCGAGATGTTGCTCTCCCCAGCCTGGAGGGGGTAGCGTCTAGCATAGTTAAGCCCGCTATCACCGGGCACTTTGAGATTAAGTCCGGCATGATTCAGTTGCTGCATGTGACCATGCATATTATGTACATAATAAATGTATATTATATGCATATCCATTATAATGAATATCTTTTAAAGTTATCCAAAATGAAACACATTTCATCACTATGATAATTCCAACATCCATATTAAGAAAAAATCTGCATAATGTACATGTATTAGACAGTTCCATTGTATAATTATGCCATGTATACTAATTATACATTAAGTATATATTATACTTATCACTAATCACTACTTTTGACAATTAGTTCACAAAACTATGGTATATATAGAATATGCATAATTTATAGATATCAATCTATTTTCATTTTACAATTTGTTATATATGCATCAGATATACACTTGATATTTAAAAAATTGAATACAACTATATTATTTATACATTACCCTTTCTTTAAGAAAAGACAGGCTTCGGGTATATTTCAACAAAATGGGACTCCAAAGGGTTTCTTTGGAGTCGCCACCTAATTTAAGGATTATTAGGAACCTAAATTAATTAATGAGTGCAATTATTTCTTTAATTAAATGAAATTAAATTAAAATCAGAGATTCCGAGTAAGTGGTTCTATTAAATTCGAAAGAAGGTCCCTTGCAGGAGCACTTTCGAAAATCCGCTAAATGCGGTTAATCCAGCGGTTTTCACGAATTTGTTAAGGATAATAAGTATATAAAGCTAACTTTATATGAGGATAATAGGAATAATATAAATAAGATAAGATTTTAATTATGCCGATACTTAGATAAATAAATGATCCAATTTAAGATTAATTAAATGGATAATGAAATAATGATCAATTGATTAATTAATAGAATAAGCAAATGTTAAATAAAGTTAGATAATTAAATAAAACATATTAGATAAATAGTTGGATGATAATAAAGGGATTAATTAATTGATTGAATAAATAGAAAAATAAATAGGCAAATAAATAACTTAATTAAATAAATGGATACTTATCAATTTTAATTAAATAAAGTAGTAAATAAATAATAATTGATTAAATAAATATTTAATTGATTAAATAAATTATTAATTGAAATTAAATAAATAAAGGATTAAAATTTAATCGATTAACTAAATAAATAAATTAGATTAGATAAATAAATAATTGAATATTTAATATAATAAATAAAGAAGCAATTCAAATGTGAATTACGACGAGGGTACGATTTTAGTCGAATTTGATTTTGCACTCATTAATTGACAAATGATTCTAAACATCCATAAATTAATTGGCGATTCGCAAAGAAATGATACAAAGCGTTCATATAATAACAGTTTAATTAATTTATAATAATTGTTCACAATTCAAATATCATTTCTATTCTACGGGGCTCCTAAAACATGTTTTTCTAAAGGGGACGGGAGGGAGATTTTAGAAGGTAGAACCTGGAAGCGCAAACTCAATAATTTGAGTTTTAATTTCAAGTCCCGAAAATGCGAAGCGGATCAAATAACTCCGAATGCGTGCAGCCATCCCCATTTGAGTTTTAATCAACTCGCCCCAAGAAAGTGTACATGGCAAAGAAAGAGAGAAAAGGAAAAGGATTAGTATGCGCTCATAATAACAAAAGAATTCGAGAATTTTAGGATAGTACTAAAAGGAAACAAACGAGTTTTGCAGCGATAAAAGAGGACACAATTCTAGAATTAGATAACTATAGCAATGACCTCATTAGTTAATTCAACATAGCAGGTTGCTTTCTTTATACATGAATTTGAATAAATTAAAAAAAAAATTCAATCAAATTAAAACTTGGAAAAATTTGAGGATAAACTAACAACAAAACTTTAGTAAGAAAGAATGATTTTCACTTTCTAAAAAAAAGAACTTCAAAGCATCAGAGAGCATACCAAGCGAAAATCTAAAGACATGTTCTATGGTTAAGTCAACATGCTAGAATAATAATATGGTTGAAGTCTTGAACATACAGTTTACATAAAGAGCATTCACTAATGAGTTCAGAACTAAGACAATGACTAGACTTGATCCAAGAAATAGTTAGAGTTGAACAAAATGCTCAAATTTTCAAAAGGGATGCCTTACCCAGGAAATGATTTAACACATACTGTATATTTCAAGACATATCAACTTTACTACTGTATTCAACAAAATAGTCATACCATAGGCTTTCTTTTATATCGCAGCTTATAAAGGTAAAAGAAAACTTGTGTTACTAAGCGAGGACTGCAGCAGGATTATCTTTGGTTGAACCAATGAAATGAATAAACAGAGAATTTTGTTATATTAAAATTCTGTCAACCATTTTGACACATACAAAAAAATTGACCTCACAGCAGCAAGCAGAACTTATTACACAAAGAAACAACTTTTGACAGGTCTTAGAAGAACTTGAACTACCAACTTGGTTGCACAGTCAGAGGAGACATCAACAATTAGGGCACTTCAAGGCAAAATAAGTGAGAGCTTAAGCATTTGAAGTAGAAGAAGGTAGAAGAATTTAGAAAAGCAACCTGCTTCTAAAGAACGAAATAGGATTACTGTAATCCTGAACCGAAAAAAAAATGAACTGACACCAACTACGAACTTCTTTAATCAGCAAAAGAACTAGACTGCCCAGCAGAAGGGCCCAGCCTAAACACTTTTTAACAGACAATTTCTTTACCCCAGACAACAACCTAACTACTCTGTTTCAAATCATTTGAACAGGACTTAAAGAACCTGAGCTAAAGGAAGACGGCTGATTACTAGGAACCAAACAGCAACACCAACATCCCTTTTCCATCCTCACAAACTACCAAGATCAGATCCCTCACATACACACACTCACCATACCAGAACTCCTTCCTACACTCTCCTGAACAAAACTAAGCCAAAACAGGAAACACTACCAGAACCTTGACTACTCTACAAACATGCAGACCTCATGGACACTCTTGCTAGCCCCTCAGACCTGCCTGCCCTCAGTTTTCCTCTTGAATTCAACCTAGGGAGAACTAAGGTTTCATCTTATTCTCTCTTGAAACTCAAAGAGCAGAGATCCAGATAGAGGCTAAACCAATCCAAGTACCAAACATTTACCAAGACAGATTGCAAGCGATAAGAAACGAACTGGAAAATCTGACCTTACACTAAACTCCTAAGACAACTAAACTAACCTCACCATCTACTCTTAACCCCAGCAGGCCAAAACAGCCCTCAAACACTTCTTTTGGCTCCCTAATTCTCATGAAAACTGCCCAGAAACAATCAGGAAAATGCATCACAGCTTCTGCTACCAAAGGCACCAATCCTGACCTCCAAAGACAACCTGAACATAACTTGAACCAACAGGACCTCTTCACTGCCATTCCAGTCTCTAATCCTAACCCTTTTCTACTTCTTCTCCTAACAGTCAAGAACCAGAACCCCTAAGCAAACTGAATCCCCTCTCAAATACTCAAACATAAGAATAGACAAAGAGGAATTCTACCAGCCATAACTGAAAAGAAACAAACTGGAAATAACAAAAGAGAAAGCTAAGTAAAAAAAAAAACTACGGACAGGGCATTTGAAGAGAAGCTCAAACTGGTGAAAATTGGAGCTTCAGGGCAGGCTATTAGGACACTTCATGACAGGAATTATGCATCTTAAGAACTCATACATTCTACAACCAAACACCAGACTACCTTTCTTCAAAAGAAACTCACACGGGACCATTCAGACCTCAAAAATTCATAGTACATTTCATAACATGTAAACATATACGAAATTTTGAAACTTTTTCTAAACAATAACTCATACTTACACTAAACTACATCAAAATGAACTTCGAAGTTCAACAATCAGCTTTGGAAAACCAGGACAACAAAGAACGACCTAATGTATACATGTCGACTTAAAGATTTAGCTAGAAATCATCTTTCGAAACACAAACATCATCATTGTTCCACATTCATGCAGATTAGCCCATTACAGACATATTGTAAACAGATTCTTCAGTTTATGAAAATAAAAAAAAAGAAACTGAAAAGTAAAAGGGAAGGGTTATTACCTAGTGCGGGGCAGTGAGCTAAGGCGCGGATTCGGAGAATACGCGACTCGACCAAGCGACTCGAATAAAGTCGACGCGAGCAAGGGCAATGACTCAAACAAAGTCGTCGACGACTTGAAAGGCGAAGCGACGATACGAATCGAACAGAAACAAGTAATCGCTATGTCTTTTTAGAAAACTGAGGAAAAATGTTCATATATGTATATGCTGCTGTTTTTTTTTTTAGAATTTTTTCTCTCCAAATATGGAACCCCCTTAATAGCAAGTAAAATAATCTATTTATACATGTCGCAGCTATGGCTTCTGATTTGGCTCCAAACATTTTGAAAATCCCTCCAAATTTGTAATTTCTTGTTAGATAAAGGTTAAAATTGTCTCACCCTCGGGGTAGTACAATTTTAATCCTCATCTAGACAAGAAAAATTACCGTTAGGATCAAAGCCAAGGGCTCGGATCGAAATCGAGTTCAAACCTACGGCTGGGATTGAAACAACTAATTTTGTACGGGGAAGGTGATGTAGAGGATATGGGGGGAACAATGTACCTATTTTTGGATGGATTCGATCAAGATTTTGGGGATTGATTGGGGATCCGGAGGGGAATCGGGTAAGGGATTAGGGCTTTGGTGTCACGACCCAATTTCCAAGGGCTCGTGATGGCACCTAAACAACATTTGCCTAGGCGAACCAATGAAACAAGATGCGGAAAAGAACAATAATGTGAAAAGATCATAAATGGATATATAAATATAAAAGGGTGAAGTCCAAAAGAATATATCCACAAAAGAATTGGAGCATTCTAAGAGTGACTCAATAAAGTATGAATATACATCAAAGAAATCTGAGTCCTATCTCTGAGTGACTCCGGCGGTATGCCACCACGGTCTGTGTGGTCGGCTCACCTCAATCAAAAGTTTCAGAAGCCTCGGGAACTGCTAACGTCCGGGCTGCTGACTGGATGAAGGACCCGCGCACGTAGCAGAGTAAGTTATGAGCCGAAGCCCAGTAAGATCACCGACAGGCCCGCTAAGGTACCCTTGCGGGACAAGTCGCTACATGCATCATAAGCAACAACATACTATAGTAATCATACAATAAAGTAGTGAAATCACAAATAGATGTAACACATTCCATACACACAAATAGTAACCAGAAGTCTCAAGGATTATGCCCATCCAACGTAAGGCATAGGTCAACTCAGCGGCGGTTTGGAGGTCCAATCTCTACTCCCGTGCCGACTAACCTAGACCTACGATGGACTAGCAACACCACTACTAAGTATCAACCATATACCGTGACCCGAAGTCACTATCACAATCATGAATAAGTAGACCAACGACCCGTAGTCGTTGGCTCATCTCAAATCTGTCTACGATCGCACCACACCCCCTGTCAAGTGCGTCGTATCTCAATAAATCAAGTGACCACACCACACCCCCTGTCAAGTGTGTCACATCTCAAAGATCAAGTGTCCACACCACACCCACTGTCAAGTGTGACACATCTCATAGTATAGGCGACACCACACCCCCTGTCAAATGTCCCTCTAACAGTATTAATATCCACGACATTAATAACAATAACAGAAATAATAACAGAAATATTAATAACGATAATATTTCACAGTCACCGTAACCCAGGTTGGTTATGCTAGCTGAACGTAAGGCGAAGGTTAACCCGACCACAGTTTGGGGGTACAATCCTTACTCCCATGTCGTCCAACCCAAGGTTACGTATAGACAGCACTACCCAACCCGGCACGTGAACAAATCAAGTACCAATATCATACAAAAGCCGGCAAAATCCTCGACAAGACATTTATCATGACATGCCGGCAACATCCTCGGCCATGTCCCAAGTTCTTGCTATCTAAGCATGGCGTAGCAAGCGTTACTACGATATAAATTTAAGCTACCTCGACGTAGCGTTTAGACCGGCACATACCTCGGTCGAGTCACAATCTCGCTATTTATAACAAACAATAATAGCAAGTAATTCACATCATTAATCCTAACCATTGTTAGGTATATATGTGCGTACATGAAGCATACTAGCATGAAGGAAGAGTCCACAAGCACAATAGAGGTCAAGTCTCACTTACCTCGAAATTCGGGCTCAAATGCCGGGAAGAATCTCCTTTCCCGCTCGCCTTGTCCGCGAAGGACTCTCCACTAGGTCTATTAAGACAAGATATAGCACATATGAGTGCTCAATTATAGCTATTTAAGCATATAGGCATCCTAGGGTAAAAATTATCAAAATGCCCCCGGGTAGGGCCGAGCCCTAAATTTACAAAATACACTTTTCCGGATTCCCCACGCTCCCGTGAGTCCAAAAGTACACTTAGATTCCACATGCGAGCCTTGCTCGATGTCTTTCCCAAATTCTTAAGAATCTAGGGTTCTAACCCATTTCCAAGAATCAACCCTTTGATTCTTGTGTTAATCAACATAAAGATGGATTGAAAGGGCTTACCTTAAGTGTAAGTATGGTTGGGTCTTCAAGAAATACCCAAAAATCGCCTCAAGAGCTCACCAAATGATTTTTATAAGTTATGAACCGAAATGGCCCGAAATGGCCTTTTTATAGCAGTTTTTTTTTTTGCCTCTGTGACAGCTTCTTTTGAAAAAATCATAACTTTTGATAGGAATGTCCAAATGACCTGAAACTGGTGCCATTAGAACCATAACTCAAAGGGCTACAACTTTCATGTTTTGAGTTTTTCCTAATTCCTTACGGATTGGCCGTAAAAGCAGCTTTTATACGGTTGTTTGCGCCAAAACAGAATAGAAAAGTCGCACCAGATTTTCTACTGTTTTAGGGGCAAAACGGGACCCTACGAAGCTCGGAATGATCCCAAATTTTTCACACAAGCTATAAAATACTTGGGTGACATGTTCGTCAAGACGGAACTCAATTCGGACCTCCAGAACTCAAAAAGTGGGTCCCACGGCAAAGGTTCAATTTTCGACTTTCGCCAAAATAGCGAAATTTAACCAAACGACCTCGGAATCCAATTCCGAAAGTTGCTACAAGTCACAAATGACTATACGAACCTAACGGAACTTTCGGATCTCTCATCGGAGCTCATTTGCTCAAATCGAGCTCGGAAACCTCTTTTAACTCTTTTAAACTTCCGAAACGAGGACTTTATCAAAAGTCCTATCAAACGAGGTCCGTTTTCAATTTTGAAGGTTGCTACATATTATAAATGACGAGACGGACCTAACGGTGTGCTCGGATTTTCCATCGGGGTTCGTTTACTCAAAACGACCTATCGAAACCCCAAATTCCTTTCCGGAATTTCATAAACGGATCCTTTTCTCGAAAACCTATCAAACGGACTCCGTTTCGACTCAGATTTCACAGACGGGTCATAAATGACCTAACGGAGCTTTTGGGACTGTCGACACGCAAATCGAGGTCCCGGATCCCGTAACGACTATTTGAGGGTCGTTACATTCTCCCCCACTTAGACTCTCGGCCGTCCTCGGACGAGCCTAAGTCTAAGGTAGGATCCACACACTAGCCACGGAGCTGGCACAGATTTCGAGGACCCCTCGGTACCACCCGAAATCAATAAAACTTAAAAATGCAAATTCAGGCTTAGAAAATACAAGGATTTCATACCTGAATCATCGAACAAGCGCGGATGCCTCTCACGCATCTCGGACTCAAGCTCCCAAGTGGCCTCGGCAATGGAGTGATGCCCCCACTGAACTCTCACAAGCGGGATCACCTTCGATCTCATCTTACGGACCTCTCTAGCCACAATAGCAATAGGCTCCTCCGAATAAGCTAAGTCGCCATCTACCTCCACGGAAGCCATATCGATCACATGAGACAGATCGTGAACATACTTCCGGAGCATGGACACATGGAACACCGGATGAACAGACAGAGAGGGAGGCAAAGCCAGTCTATAAGCAACGGCGCCAACGCGCTCCAATATCTCAAAAGGCCCAATGAACCTAGGACTGAGCTTGCCTTTCTTCCCAAATCTCATAACACCCTTCATGGGCGACACTCTGGGGAATACCCGGTCCCCAACCATGAACTCAAGATCTCTCCGCCTCCGATCTGCATACGATATCTGCCGGCTCTGAGCCGTGCGGAGTCGATCCTGAATAACCCGGACCTTATCTAAGGTCTGCTGCACCAAATCGGGCCCCAACACCTGGACCTCACCAGACTCGAACCAACCGATAGGCGAGCGACATCTCCGACCATACAATGCCTCAAACGGAGCCATCTGGATAGAAGCCTGATAGCTATTATTATACGCAAACTCTGCTAGCGGCAAATGGCTATCCCAATGGCCTCCAAAATCAATAGCACACGCCCTCAACATATCCTCGAGGATCTGAATGGTCCGCTCAGACTGGCCATCAGTCTGCGGGTGAAATGCAGTGCTGAGATCGACCCGAGTACCCAGCTCTCTCTGAAAAGATCTCCAAAACTGAGCTGTGAACTGAGCACCTCGGTCAGAAATGATAGAAACAGGAGCACCATGCAATATCACAATCTGCTCAATGAAGATACGAGCCAGACGCTCCGAGGTATAAGTAGTCCTCACTGGAATGAAGTGAGCCGACTTCGTCAGTCGATCAACTACTACCCACATCGAATCATGCTTACCCACGGTCAGCGGCAAACCAACTACGAAATCCATAGTGATCTGCTCCCACTTCCACTCGGGAATGGGCATAGACTGGGTCACCCCGGCTGGCCTCCGGTGCTCATACTTCACCTGCTGGCAATTCAAACACCGAGATGCATAATCAGCAACATCCCTCTTCATCCCTTTCCACCAATACAGCTCTCGAAGATCATGATACATCTTCGCAGTACCCGGATGAATGGAATATCTCGAACTGTGAGCCTCTGCCAAAATCATCTGCCTCAGTTCCACAATGGCTGGAACACATACCCGGCCGTTAAGCCGCAAAGCACCATCATCACCAATCACGAACAAGGACACTCCCCCACTCAGGACCCTGTCCCGGAGATCTCTCAGATAAGGATCCTCGAACTGCCTTTCCCGAATCTGGGAAGCTAAAGACGACTGAGACCCCACATATGCAAGCACCCGGCCTGGAACAGAATCATTAAACCGAACCCCACTAATGGACAAAGCCTGCAACTCACGGGCCAACGGCCTCATATCAGCATCAAGATAGGCGAGGCTACCCATGGATTTCCTACTCAAGGCATCGGCTACAACATTAGCCTTTCCGGGATGATACCGGATAGAAAGATCATAATCCTTCAGCAGCTCTAACCAGCGGCGCTGTCTCCCGTTCAAGTCCTTCTGAGTGAACAAGTACTGGAGACTCTTATGATCGGTGAATATCTCACATGGCTCGCCATAAAGATAGTGCCTCCACAACTTTAGTGCAAACACGACAGCTAACAGCTCCAAATCATGGACAAGATAATTCTTCTCATGGACCTTCAGCTGTCTCGAGGCATAAGCTATCACCTTACCCTCCTGCATCAGAACGCTACCCAGGCCAACACCCGAAGCATCACAATATACGGTGAATCCCCCGGATCCACTAGGCAAGGCCAACACTGGCGCTGAAGTCAACAGAGTCTTAAGCTTCTGAAAGCTAGACTCACAGGCATCGGACCACAGGAAAGGAACATTCTTCTGGGTCAACTTTGTCAGAGGTGCTGAAATAGAAGAAAACCCCTCGACGAACCGCCGATAATAACCTGCCAAGCCTAAGAAACTCCGAATCTCTGTAGGAGAAGTAGGCCTAGGCCAACTCTGAACGGCCTCTATCTTCTTCGGATCAACACACACCCCATCCTTGGTCACCACGTGACCTAGGAAAGATACAGAACTGAGTCAAAATTCACACTTGGAGAATTTGGCATACAACTGCTGATCCCTCAGAGTCCGAAGAACAACTCTCAAATGCTGCTCATGCTCCTCCCTGCCCCTCGAATAAACCAAGATATCATCGATAAACACAATGACGAAGGAGTCAAGGTAGGCCTTGAACACTCGGTTCATCAGATCCATGAAAGCAGCTGGGGCATTCGTAAGCCCGAAAGACATCACCAGAAACTCATAGTGGCCATATCGGGTACGAAAAGCAGTCTTGGAAACGTCCTCAGACCGAATCCTCAACTGATGATACCCCGACCTCAAATCAATCTTCGAGAAGAAGGTAGCACCCTGAAGCTGATCAAACAAATCATCAATACGCGGCAAAGGATACCTATTCTTGATAGTAACCTTATTCAGCTGCCGGTAATCAATACACATCTGCATAGAGCCATCCTTCTTCTTCACAAATAATACCGGGGCACCCCATGGAGACACACTGGGCCTAATGAAGCCCTTATTGAGCAAATCCTGAATCTGCTCCTTCAGCTCCCTCAACTCAATAGGAGCCATACGATACGGGGGAATAGATTTAGGCTGAGTGCCTGGCAATAGATCAATGCAAAACTCTATCTCCCGCATAAGCGGCAAACCCGGCAAACCATCAGGAAACACATCCGGATACTCACAAACAACCGGAACTCTATCAAGGGATAACTCCTCTGCCCGGACATCCCGAACTGAAGCAATATATCCCTCGCACCCACTAGATATCATCCTCTGCGCCTCCAAAAAAGAAATGATCCTACTCTTCGGAGAAGGCCTGGAACCTCTCAATACAACCCGAGACTCACCCTCTGCCCCGATCGTCACGGACTTGGCATGGCAATCCAAAGTCGCATGACAGGAAGCCAGCCAATCCATGCCCATAATGACATCGAAATCAGACATATCGAGCAGCATCAGGTCCACTAAGGACTCTACACCACAGATGGAGATCATACACTGCCGATAACCCCTATCTACACATATAGAAGACCCGACAGGGGTGGCAACCATAAAGGGATCATCTAAGAAGACCAGATCCCTGCCCAAGCAAGGGGCAAATCCCGGCGACACATACGAATAGGTAGACCCCGGATCAATAAGAGCATAAGCATCGCGGCCACAGACAGAAATAATACCTGTGATAACATCATTGGATGCCTCAGCATCCTGACGAGTCATAGCATAGACCTGCGCCGAGCCTCCTGAACCCGGAGCTCTCTGAGACTGCTGTATAGGAGGAATCTGAGAAACGGGCCTGGCGGCCTGAGGACCAGATGGTACCATAGCTGCGGATCCTTGGCGACCTGATGAAACATAAGGGCAACTCCTGACATAGTGCTCTGGAGACCCACACTCAAAACATCCATCACCTCTACCTCCTCTACCGCCTCTACCACATCTGCCATGACCACCTCCAGACGAACACCTCCCATGATGCCTCTGATGGCACCTCCCGCACTGCGGCGGACCAGACTGCGAAGAGCCACCCCGCCTCTGGGATGACTGAGGCCTCGGGGTCTCTGAAGAAAAATCCTGGGCAGGCAAAGCAGCAGCCTGGGGCCTAGACTGAGAACGGCCCTGATGACCCTGACCCCTCTGAGCGGATCCACTATACCCACCAGACTGACGCGATCTCTTGGCCGCCCTCTCCGCGTCAGCCCTGGCGAAGATATCCTCCATCCGCCGCGCCACATCAACTATCTCAAAATATGACTTGTTGCCCATATCAAGGGCAACAGCTACCTGCAAGCGGGGATGAAGACCCTCAACAAACCGGAGGACCTTGTCCCTCTCCTGAGCCACCATAGCCGGCGCAAACTCTCAACAACCACAAGAACCTGGTGTCATACTCTGAAACAGACAGGTTTCCCTGCCTCAACCCCTCAAACTCGCGCCTCTGAGCATCGTGCTGACTCTGGGGCACGAACCTGCTCATGAACATAGACACGAACTCAGCCCAAGACAAAGGAGGGAGGTCACTAGACCTCTGCCGCATCATGGAGACCCACCATGTCTCCGCATCTCCCGATAATCTGAAAGAAGCACACTGCACCCCTAAGGTGTCTCTAGTACCAAGAACTGTCAAAATCTTCTCACACTTCTGAATGTACCTCTGGGCAGTACATGTAGCTGAGGTACCGTCGAACTCTGGAGGCTGAAGCTTCATGAATGACTCTATCCTCTTGGCAACCTCCTCAGTGCCCATAGGAGGAGTAGAAATAACAGGACCTGCCTGAGGAGCAGAAGCAGAAGGCTGGGCAATATGATCAGGAGCAGCTTCAGAAGTAGGCGTGCTCATAACAGGTGTGGTCGGCTGAGGAGCCGAAACAGGAGCTGCAACATCATCTCTGACAGGGACCTGATGGCTAGACAAGGCCATCAGTCTCATATACTCCTCTGAAGAGATCACAACGGTGCCTGGCACAACAGCAGGCACAGGGGGAATAGATGCTGACAGAGTCGCTGCGGACACCGCAGGGATAGCTGTGTCCTGCCTAGTGGCTGACGGGCGACCTGCCCGAGTCTTCTTAGCAGCTGGCGGCTGCGTAGGTGCTGATGGCTCTCCCGCAGACGCGGGTGTAGAAGATCCAGCCCTCCTGGCTGAGGATGCTCGCGTCCTCGCCATCTGATACAATACACGAAAAAGGGTCAGCACCTATATAAGCTACTCAGCACGAATAGAGATGAAACGAAGGGAAAACATTTCCTAACATGCCCTTGTAGCCTCTCGCTCATAAGTATGGTCGACAACATACCCATAAGAAAGACTCTACTCAGACACTGCTCCAAGACTCCTAAGACTCGAATTGGAACCTAGGGCTCTGATACCAAACTGTCACGACCCAATTTCCAAGGGCTCGTGATGGCACCTAAACAACATTTGCCTAGGCGAACCAATGAAACAAGATGCGGAAAAGAACAATAATGTGAAAAGATCATAAATGCATATATAAATATAAAAGGGTGAAGTCCAAAAGAATATATCCACAAAAGAATTGGAGCATTCTAAGAGTGACTCAATAAAGTATGAATATACATCAAAGAAATCTGAGTCCTATCTCTAAGTGACTCCGGCGGTATGCCACCACGGTCTGTGTGGTCGGCTCACCTCAATCAAAAGTTTCAGAAGCCTCGGGAACCGCTAACGTCCGGGTTGCTGACTGGATGAAGGACCCGCGCACGTAGCAGAGTAAGTTATGAGCCGAAGCCCAGTAAGATCACCGACAGGCCCGCTAAGGTACCCTTGCGGGACAAGTCGCTACATGCATCATAAGCAACAACATACTATAGTAATCATACAATAAAGTAGTGAAATCACAAATAGATGTAACACATTCCATACACACAAATAGTAACCAGAAGTCTCAAGGATTATGCCCATCCAACGTAAGGCATAGGTCAACTCAGCGGCGGTTTGGAGGTCCAATCTCTACTCCCGTGCCGACTAACCTAGACCTACGATGGACTAGCAACACCACTACTAAGTATCAACCATATACCGTGACCCGAAGTCACTATCACAATCATGAATAAGTAGACCAACGACCCGTAGTCGTTGGCTCATCTCAAATCTTTCTACGATCGCACCACACCCCCTGTCAAGTGCGTCGTATCTCAATAAATCAAGTGACCACACCACACCCCCTGTCAAGTGTGTCACATCTCAAAGATCAAGTGTCCACACCACACCCCCTGTCAAGTGTGACACATCTCATAGTATAGGCGACACCACACCCCCTGTCAAGTGTCCCTCTAACAGTATTAATATCCACGACATTAATAACAATAACAGAAATAATAACAGAAATATTAATAACGATAATATTTCACAGTCACCGTAACCCAGGTTGGTTATGCTAGCTGAACGTAAGGCGAAGGTTAACCCGACCACAGTTTGGGGGTACAATCCTTACTCCCATGTCGTCCAACCCAAGGTTACGTATAGACAGCACTACCCAACCCGGCACGTGAACAAATCAAGTACCAATATCATACAAAAGCCGGCAAAATCCTCGGCAAGACATTTATCATGACATGCCGGCAACATCCTCGGCCATGTCCCAAGTTCTTGCTATCTAAGCATGGCGTAGCAAGCGTTACTACGATATAAATTTAAGCTACCTCGACGTAGCGTTTAGACCGGCACATACCTCGGTCGAGTCACAATCTCGCTATTTATAACAAACAATAATAGCAAGTAATTCACATCATTAATCCTAACCATTGTTAGGTATATATATGCGTACATGAAGCATACTAGCATGAAGGAAGAGTCCACAAGCACAATAGAGGTCAAGTCTCACTTACCTCGAAATTCGGGCTCAAATGCCGGGAAGAATCTCCTTTCCCGCTCGCCTTGTCCGCGAAGGACTCTCCACTAGGTCTATTAAGACAAGATATAGCACATATGAGTGCTCAATTATAGCTATTTAAGCCTATAGGCATCCTAGGGTAAAAATTACCAAAATGCCCCCGGGTAGGGCCGAGCCCTAAATTTACAAAATACACTTTTCCGGATTCCCCACGCTCCCGTGAGTCCAAAAGTACACTTAGATTCCACATGCGAGCCTTGCTCGATGTCTTTCCCCAATTTTTAAGAATCTAGGGTTCTAACCCATTTCCAAGAATCAACCCTTTGATTCTTGTGTTAATCAACATAAAGATGGATTGAAAGGGCTTACCTTAAGTGTAAGTATGATTGGGTCTTCAAGAAATACCCAAAAATCGCCTCAAGAGCTCACCAAATGATTTTTATAAGTTATGAACCGAAATGGCCCGAAATGGCCTTTTTATAGCAGTTTTTTTTTTTTGCCTCTGTGACAGCTTCTTTTGAAAAAATCATAACTTTTGATAGGAATATCCAAATGACCTGAAACCGGTGTCATTAGAACCACAACTCAAAGGGCTACAACTTTCATGTTTTGAGTTTTTCCTAATTCCTTACGGATTGGCCGGAAAAGCAGCTTTTATACGGCTGTTTGCGCCAAAACAGAACAGAAAAGTCGCACCAGATTTTCTGCTGTTTTAGGGGCAAAACGGGACCCTACGAAGCTCGGAATGATCCCAAATTTTTCACACAAGCCATAAAATACTTGGGTGACATGCTCGTCAAGACGGAACTCAATTCGGACCTCCAGAACTCAAAAAGTGGGTCCCACGGCAAAGGTTCAATTTTCGACTTTCGCCAAAATAGCGAAATTTAACCAAACGACCTCGGAATCCAATTCCGAAAGTTGCTACAAGTCACAAATGACTATACGAACCTAACGGAACTTTCGGATCTCTCATCGGAGCTCATTTGCTCAAATCGAGCTCGGAAACCTCTTTTAATTCTTTTAAACTTCCGAAACGGGGACTTTATCAAAAGTCCTATCAAACGAGGTCCGTTTTCAATTTTGAAGGTTGCTACATATCATAAATGACGAGACGGACCTAACGGTGCGCTCGGATTTTCCATCGGGGTTCGTTTACTCAAAACGACCTATCGAAACCCCAAATTCCTTTCCGGAATTCCATAAACGGATCCTTTTCTCGAAAACCTATCAAACGGACTCCGTTTCGACTCAGATTTCACAGACGGGTCATAAATGACCTAACGGAGCTTTTGGGACTGTCGACACACAAATCGAGGTTCCGGATCCCGTAACGACTATTTGAGAGTCGTTACATTTGGATAATTGGGGAAAGGGAAATTGGTATTTGGGTTATGCTGGAGTGGGAAAGGGAAATAATGTGGGCTGATGGGCCGGGTTAGAGAATTTCTGAAGTGGGTAAGGGAGTAATATTGTATATGTATATGTGTTTGCACAGATAGACCAATTTTAGGAAGTAGGAACGAAATTAGCTCTTTTGAGTAATTAAGTAAATAGAGGTGTTGCATAGATATGCTGGATTTTAGGATGTATAGTTCAATTTTAGCCTATCTCTTCTAAAACTTTCATTAATTCACCTTAAAATTTTAATTGATTTTTTTTATTTTTATTATTTTAATAATTAAACATTAATCAAGATTTTCGGGACAAAATTGGATGTCAACATACATTAGATATGCATAAGATATACATAAGGTATGCATTAGATATACACATACAATCTTGCCATTTACACATTGGATATACAAAGATATGAGTTTTAGCAATTAGTACAAGGCATCTAGTTATACATAAAATATGCCTAATTTATACAATAGTCTAGTGCCATCATTCTTCTTCTTCTTTCTTCTTCTTCTTCTTCTTCTTCTTCTTCTTTAATTGTCCCTTCGATCATTAGTAAATTTGATTCCTACAAATTTGAACCCATCTCATGGAATACATCACCACTAGTATTTCACCACCTTACAACAATCAAACCACATTGACCCCCAATCTAACAACTGTTTCAAAGCTTCATTGGATAGACTTTAATCTTTCTCCAACAAAATTAAGAAACCTGTAAATTTTATTGAATCAAAATATGAAATTTGGACATTGTAATAATAAAAGAAAAATATGAAATAGACAAAAAAAAAAAAAAAAGAACCATGGATTTGAACTAACAAAATCGGGATGAATAATTGCAACACAAAATCATGAAACCAAAAAAAAAAAAAAAAAAAGGGGGATGAATAATTTCAAGACAAAATCATGAATCAAATTGGAAAAAGAAAATAATGTAATAACTTGCCTACTATGTTAAATACTGATGTGATATGATCAAATACCAAAACCAATGCGGTTTCGCCGGAAAAAAAAAAAGAAGACTGTTGAGGTAGGGGAAGGTTATATGGTGGTGTGGTCTGCTTATAATCCTAATAAATGAGGGATAAGGATGTTTTGCATTATTTGGCTGTTTACTGCATACTAATTGCTAATAATATTTAGTAGTCAGTTAAGTAGTACATATTAATACTGATATTTAGGATGTATTAAATGGACAGTTATGAAGATGAGTATCATATATCCCCTAAAAGCTAGGCATGATTTCCTCTTTACGATTCATAAAAATAATGGCTATAAACTGTGCACTACATTTAGTTGAAGTTTATGGTGTATAATAAAGTGATAATGTATTTATGTTTTGTTTATGTTTTGTTTATTAAGATGTTTATGTCGTGTAATTTTTCCTTTAACATTTTAAACCTGCTAGTTTCTAAACAAAAGTCCTAATGGATGGCTAGGGAGTGCCTCTAAATTCTGTAACTGGTGCTATAAGTATTCTATAACCATTAATCTCTCTTCTAAGCTGGTTTCGCCTTTTTTCAACTTTGCCTATGCGCAAATTTTCCTTTTCCACTCCCATGCCAAAATTTATAGGGGCTTCTACGGAAATACCCATCAAAATTAAAATATTATCTGCCCCAACTCGCAAGTTTTATATTTATATGTCCTACTCAAAATACTATTTACACGCCCCTATCTATTTTTTTATATAAACCAAAATTAATCAAGTATATCATAAGGTATACACCTTAGGTAGATCCGGTATACCATAAAGTATAAGCTGAAAACACAATATACTATATCAGGTATACAAAAAAATGAAAAGGTCGGAGAACATTAAGTTCGTGATCTTGTTGTACAATGATTATAAATTCGTGATCTTGAGATCAAACATCGATTCATATTTCAAAATTTAATGTGTTTAATGTTTAAGTTCTTATTATCGAAGATTCTAATATTACAGGTTCGTAACATAATATTTGTTAAAATTATAGTAGTGATATTTTAATATATGCATCTATTCTAGTGTGAAAAACAGTAGGTTCAGTTAAGATAGATAGAAGTCTAACAAAAATGAAGGATCAAAGGAATCATAATATTGATCCACCTTCTGGCACTTGCTACAACTTAAGCAGGCCCAAGGCAAACAAGAGAAAATGAGATTATATTCATCAGAATTTGTGAACTTTCTGGACCGAACCTTTAGCAGTTCCCTTCTTTTAGTCAAAAAAATTTACCGAGTGTCCTCCATAAGGAGTGATTTTACAAGGTTGCCCATGTTTAACAATGTACTTGCAAAATACTTATATATTGGCACCAGACTAAGACTTTAAGGCACAAATTTGTAAGCGTTGGCAAGGGCCCAAGACTTCAAGGGCAAGTGTTGTCTTGCCAACACTTCAAGTTATATAGAGAGAATACAGGAAGAGATTGGAATGGGCGACTGTTGTGTTTTGACAACACTTATGACCAAGTGCTGCCAAGTGTTGACTTTTGTCAACACTTCAAGGGGCAAGTGTTGGCATAGAGAGGGGACAAAGGCAAGTCTTGGCCCGTTCCAAGAGATTGACATGAGTATTTTCGTCCAAAATATTTTCATTAAACTTAACGGGGAAATTTTTGTAAAACCTTGTTAAGAGTGGGAAAAAAGACAAATCATTGCTTATTTTGTTATATTTATATAAAAAGGCCTCTTTTAGATATGTTTTTACAAATAGCATGATCAGTATAAGGAAATTTATGAGGCCTTAATTTAAGTGTTTTAAAAAATTTACTTCAAACGGTAAGGGCTTAATGCCTGGAAACGAAGAATTCACACAAAAAATTTCACTACATGTATCCACTTATCCCTGGTTATTAATTTTTGTCCCCACTTAAGAATAGTTTAACAAAATGGCTTCGGGGGTAGCACTTCAAGTTATAAATTGACAAGTGTCGCCTTTACGGAAAATATAAAGGGCAAGTGTTGTATGCGAAAAGATTAAAGGAGCAAGTGGCTACGTAGGCAGCACTTCAAGTTATAAATTGACAAGTGCTGCCTCTTCGGAAAATATAAATGGCAAGTGCTCCATGTGAAGAGATTAAAGAGGTAAGTGCTGCCGAGACAACACTTCAAGTTATCTTGAAGGGCGGGGCATCACTTTAAATTATCTGGGAAAATGTTGAAAGAGATAAAATGTCAAGTTCTACTTAGGAGGCAACACTTACTAGAAAGAGATGACATGAGGGCATCAATATAAGATTTCATAGGGGTATTTTCGTCTGCAGAGCAACATTTCAAGTTATCTAGGAGAATGTTGAATAAGATAAAAGGTCAAATACTGTCATGGAGACATCACTTACTTAAAGTTAGCGGAGGCCATTCTTGCAAATTATTTTAAACGGGGACAGTGGTGTCATAGTTGTGTAATTCTCCCAAATTCAAATCACGATAATATAAGTTACAATTATTTTGGGTAATTTACGAGAATAGATCTCATAGGTGCTGGTCGTGAACTTGTAGCCACACTTAATTTTCTTTAAGATGACCAAAAATTCATTAGGATGTACTATTCAAATTTAAGTATTTTACCCGCCCTGCCTATGAAATGCAAAGTAATTACCCGCGCCTACTAGTCTAAGCCCCGCTCAAGAGAACACGAGAATAATCCCCCTCGTCTTCTCATAATACCCATCTCAGTATAAATAATACTCAATAGTACCAAATATTCTCATAAGTTATAAGTCAAGTATCAAGTTAATAATATCATAATAGATGCATATAAATTAAGTATAAACTCAAAATCAACAAACAGGCGTAAGAAATACACCCTATGACAGTTATGCATGAAAGGAACATACATAGAATCCGAACACAGTCAAATCTCTAAAAAAAATAGATAGAATTGCCTACTTCGTAAGAAACACACTAAATCTACTATGTGATAGCCTTGCCACGCCAAATCTTCTCTCTACCATTAAAGCCAGGTCAAAATAATGAATAGAATAATTAATGCTAACTATAGAATCAATTTTTCAATATTCGGTACCAAAAAAGTGAAAATTTTCCAAAATATCCCAGTCCTACAAGGTTAAAAACTCGTAACCTACACCAAATCAAATTGTACAATGTTCCATGAGTTCAAATATATGATTAATTTCTAAATCAAAGTTCGATTTTTAAGTCAATTACTCAATTTAGGTTACTTAGGGTTCATGCCAGAAAGCAACTTTTATTGAATTTCAAGTCCGTCTTTAAAATCAACTTACCCATTCATTATAGACCCCAAATATGTGTGGTTTCCCAAAAATCAAAGTTTACGATTCAACCCCAAATTCACAAAATTTCTAAATTCATGAATCTAATCATGGATTCAAGCGCAGGTTAGTGTTAATAATCACAAACAGGTCTTAGTGACCTTACCTCAAGAGTAGGAAGAAATTCCATGCTAAAATGGTATTTATACAATTTTTGTGGCAATCTTTTGTGGCAACCCTGGTAGTCTCTACAAAAGATATGGCTTTTCGTGACAATCAGTGGCAGATTCAGAATTCGGAGATTGCGGGCGCCACTCGCTATATCTATTATTAGCTATAAAGCCAAATAGAAAGGACGGGTCGGGTCAGGTCGGATTTTTTTTGTTCTATCAACTAACTTTAATTCAATTATCTATTTTCACGTTTTAGTTTATTTTTATATTATGAAAGATTATTACAAAAAAAAAAAAATGAAAGAGCCCCAAATTAAAATTGCTTAAAAGTAGCTTAACTAGTACTATGATTGACTAGGCTAATTTTCATTCAATAATCTTGTGTTTATTTCATCATCTTAAATGTTAACTTAGCAATTCTTTGCATAAAAATAAATTCAAATTTCCAATTTATGAGAATTCACTCAGAAGATATATTAACCAAGCTACTTAATTCTTGAAAAGTCTATAGCAAATATTACTCAAATTATTCTCCGGATTGAAAAAAAAGTAACTACATATTAATTGAAATTAATTCAAGTTATTTAATCAAAAAATTAATCATAAAATAAGGTATTATAGTAGAAACAAATCAAAGAAAACAGTAACAAAAAGAAATAATGAAAAGGGAGAAAGAGGAATGAAAGAGAGAGATAAAAAATATTTAACAAATAAAAGGGAAAAAGAAAAAAAGTAAAAGAAAAGAAAGAAAAATGATTCCCTATTGCCTAGGCTAGGTGGAAATAGTACTACATGTAACTGCAACGCAACATTAATAGTCAAGAAAGTTGCAATAGTATTTAGTCAAGAACTTAAAAAGCTCCAATTGAATTCAAACACGCGTTATTTGTGGCTAAGTATAACCGTGTTGCCAGTGGCACCAAGTTAGCTTTGTGTGTTGTGGGTGCCAATCGTTTTATTTGTATTAATTTGTAGTAAATCTTATATACATATATCTATATATACAACATCGCGATCGAAGCTAGCGGGTGCCGTGGCACCCTCTACCTTCCTTTTAAATCCGCCCCTGGTGACGACTAAGCACAGTCTAGTAGTTGTGAAAGGTGTATTGTAACCGCAAAATTCAACAATGACCAAATATGCCTTCGGGTCCAAATACCCTCTTAACCAACCTCGAAATTCAATAAAACTAGTTTTTGTAGTCCTAAAGAACTTGACAAATCTATTAAAAATTTTAAAACTCTAAACGGATCCCTCATGCTCAAAACGAGGGATAAAAGACGACACAAATTCTTAAAATCGTCCATAAAGTGATTTGTTGTTCCAAAGTCGAATGGCGTTGGAATGCCACTAAATTTTGCCCACAAGTCATATTTATCATAACAGTTCTAACAAAACTCCATTTTTCAATATGAAGCTCAATTTCTAAAAGCATACGGAAGAGTTACTTTTTCTGTACGTTTATGTTATACAAGAAATTAAAATATTGGTTAAATTTAATATCTCAATAGATATTTATAATTCATTAATTTGAAAAAATTAATACATCATTAATATATTCATAAGTAGTTGTATTGTACCTAAAAAGAATTAAAATCTAAGCCACATATGTATTACCGCTTGAAAATTTATAATTTCTAAGTTTGACATAATATATCTGTAATTGTAGGTTGTTTTGTAAATTTCACTCATAGTGACAAATTAACGCTTGAATTAGCGAAATATTTTTTCCAAACTTTTAAAAAAAGGGTATCTAATAGCTTCCTCTTGAAGGTTATCTAAGGATTAACAGTTGACTCTTCCATATCAATCAAAGCAGTGGTAGGTTAAGGCGCTGCATCGGAATTTTAGTTGTCACCTTCTGTCGCCAAAGTCTCTCATTATTTCACTCATTGACTTATGTAACAATCGTTTCAACACAGTAAGTTTCAAGGTATGGAAATACTGCGCCAAACTCCATATAAGTGGTAGCATCCTTTGCTTGATTGATGTTATGAGATGATATTTTGCGCTATAAGTAATAACATACTCCTAACATCCTCAACAAATTCTAAGTTTTTGTTGTTACACTAGGGCTATCATCTATAGGTAGCATTCTGGTATTTCTCCAACAATGATAGTGAAACAAAACATATCAATATTTGAGTAAAGCTGTCATAAAGAGGTAATTTTACAAAGAATGTACCGCTAGAATGAATGCTACTATTTTTACAGGTAGAATGTTGTTATAAAGGATTAAAATATTACATCAAAATAAACTTGGTTGTTATAGTGAAATATTGTTGTAGCGAATGACTGTTATAGAGACATCTTATTGATTGAGAAATTATATAGTGCAGTGGTTGTAATTAGCAGTTTTGTAGTTAATACAAATACAAAGAGAAACCAAAGAAAAGATAGAATTGATGAAGAGGTCAAAAAGAACAAGTAAATGTAGTAGATTGATACACACTAATGTAACTAGATTTGATTTTTGTTTGCCGGAGGCCTTCATCCAAGGAGTAGCTAGCCAAGATGAAGGCAGTTTTTACTCTTTCGGTGTATTGTATTGATTGTTAATAATAATTTTTACAGTTTTACCTATAAAAAAATTGGCAAATTTGTATTTTCCTCCAATAACAATTATTTTGAACCAAAAGTGGTTGGCCAAAATAATATATTAAAGGACTGAAGGGAAGTCGAATAAGAAATTCTATTATTCCACTCCGAAAGAGAAATTGCAGAAAGAATAGTGTGATTCACATATTATTAGTTGCTTGTAAGCAAATGATTAATAGCATAATCATCAAGGAAATGTCATTTTCAATATAACAGGTTGATTTCTAATCGATATGTATTTTTCCGTCGAATTAAATTTTTAGTCAAGATCCTTATCAAATTTTGTTCTAGCCATGTTCTGTTAATCTCCTCCTATGTATTTTAAGGTTCTTTGGAGATTAAAAAGCATCTGAAATAAATTTTTAAATAGAGGGGTAGAAAGTGACAGGTAAAAAGAAATTTGGTGGGGTGAAGTAAAAAACAGATGCCACCTTGTCTGTTTCTCATTTGTGACAATATCCACGTCAGAAGGTGAAGTTCACGCTCTAAAACATTTTAGCTACTTATAAAAAATATGTTTAAATGGTACACTTCAATTGTAGGTTAGGTGTTTAAATGGTCATCCCTCGAGTTTAGGTATTCAAAAAAAAAAAAAAAAAAAAAAGGGTAAGATTAAGGGGTCACTTATGTATTCTGCTAATATAATACCGGAGAAAATTGATTCTATGATGTGAATGAGGGGTGTCACGCCCTTTTTAACTCAAGTAAGGATATTTAAAGGATGTGAAGGTATTTTAAGTTACTCAAGTTATTAAGAGATTTGGAGCCGCTACTTGACAAGTTAAAGGTGTGCAAGTCACCAAAGTGGAACCTTAGAACACCTATGACTCGTTAAGTGGTCTGCGTCAGAGTTCCGGATAAGGATCTCGGGTGACTATTGAGAAGAGGTTAGGCACCATCGAGTCCTGTACCAATCACAGTTGCTTTATTGATGCGTTTCGACTCTCGTGAATTATTATTATTATTATTATTATTATTATTATTATTATTATTATTATTATTATTATTATTTGTTTTTGCTATTTATATTTGTTACGTTATGATTTAGATGAAAGCCGTTTGTTCATTGACGAAATCTCTATCGGAGATTGTCTGTCTTCCAATATAGTGGGTCCCATGTAAACATCAAACATTGATGTTTGTTAAGTCAATTTAAGTAGTGATTATACTTTCGACTTACTTAAGATTATTAATTGCGAGTTAGAATTATCTTATGAAATGGTAGTATATGTTCTTTTACGACACTGTAACGTTCTAAAACTTGATTCATGAAATAGAGAAAAACAACCTATTAGTTTATAACTTTAGAAGGATGGCTATTTCTCTTTTTTGTTTGTCATTAGTGGACTTAAACTTAAAGAACCGTCTTAAACTGGATTACTTTTGCAAATTTGGTATCACAGCCCACTTATTTTCTTTGTTTGTCCGTTCCCCTCTTTAATATTTGCACTAACTGCCTTGTTTTCTGGACTAATTCGAATTTAACCAATTTCATAGATATTAAACACTATTCAAATCACGTCTAATTTTTTTAAACAAGTAATGAACCAAATCAGACAACCATTTTTATGACACAATAAGGCCCACAAAGCTAACAATTGGCATTTGGCAGACCTCATTTTTTCCAACTTAAAAGCAAGCTTAGCAAAAATAAACTGAAATACATAGCCACCTAAAATAAACCGTACCTTGACTACATAGCCACCTACATCTCCTCGGACTTAGAAATCAGGTCAGTGTAGTTACTCACATACGCTAGCTGAGACCACCGTATTCAGACAGACACTCGACTCTTCTAGACTCACGGGAACTTACATTTGACATTTCTAGACACTCAAAGACTAACTCTAGACACTTTCAGGACTAACTGAGACTGACTCGACTCTTCTAGACTTACCCGGATTGACTCGAGACACTTTTGACATGCTAGAGCTGTTGTTGCTGGTCATTTGTTGCTTGTTCCTGGCCGCTGGTCACTTGCTTTACAAAGGAAAACGAAATAAAATATTTGAAATGTAAAAAATTACAATTCCTACTCTGAGTCTTCATGCTTCCCGCGATAAGCCTCTTAGTTCTTGCTCTCCTTATTTTATTGAAAATAAAAGCACCGCTCTTGGTTCAGGTGGGTCTTGCTCTTGTAGAAAATAAAACCACCGATCTTGGTTCAGGTGGGTCTTCCTCCTTTTACTGAAATGAATTCCCTCATTCTTCAGGTGGGCACCTTGGCTTTTTTGAAATGAACTCCCACGTTCTTCATGTAGGTGCCTTGACTTCTTTAAATAATTTCTCTCGTTCTTCAGATAGGCGCCTATGTTTGGCTATATTATCTATATTTGGATGGTGTTTTCATCATATTCTAATAGTAAATTTAAGAGTTTATATGCAAAACTTTCAAGATTTGATACTAATTGAGTTGTTTGGTGTTGTAGGAATTGAACATGGTAAATTGAGCAAGAAAGTACAAGTTTTGGAGTTAAAAGTGAAGATATTAAAGATTTCAAGTGATTCGTGTGCCACGCGAGTGACATGGGAAGAAATAGTCTTTGTTTAGGAGTGGAGAAAAAAATTCAGCACATTTAGGCTAAATACGCGAGCACCACGCGAGTTGAATTGCCTGAAGAAATTAAGTCTGCGGGGCACGCGGGCGCCACACAGAGCAGAAACTTGTGGGCGAAAATAATAGGACTTTTTGGTACTTTTGCTTAGTTTCCTACAGGGTATAAAAGCTTCTCTTTCCTCCCTTATGAATTTTACACTGGGAAAGAAGCAAAAAGGAGGCTAGAGCTTTGGAGACTTCAAGAACACAAGAATTTTTCCTAAATTCTTTCTTCTTTCTTGTAATTTAATTATTCATGACTTACATTGACATGATTATCATGAATATGAGTGGCTAATTCACCCATTCTAGGGTTGATTGAACCACTCCAATACTTTGTGTTATGAATTATTGTTTTATTGAATGAAACTTGTTAACCTTCCTATCTAAGTGTTTATGATTTTTATGCTATTGATTGGTAGAGCTCCCAATTAATTGTGTCCTTTATTCTTGTGTGTATAGGGATAGATTCATGAGTTAGGGTTAAACACGTAGCAATATTTCAACCTAAAATAAAGGCATTACTTAGGTTGTCAAAAAGGTAATTTGTGACCATTGACCCAGATTGTGAACCATACTTGTAGTCTTATGTATCTTCTTAATTAATTAAAAAATTGATTAGTACAATTTACAATTATTACACGGGAGTGAATAGTTGTGAATTTAGAGTAAGTGCTTAATAGGAAGAAGCAAGTTGAATCCATTAATGCATTGTTCTAACACATGAGTAGGAGTTGGGTGATGAATCCTAGGCTTCTAAACTCTTGAATTAATCTATTTTTTTCTACTTTTCTATTTACTTTATTGTTAATTATTTGCTACATCGAAACCGTCATAAAAATATAAAATTTTTAAGTTAATTGATTAGATAAGTTAGTTAGATTAGCAACTAGATTTCGAGTGTTCTATGTGGGATTTGACCTCGGGACTTTATGTACTGAGCTATATTTGCTGCGACCGCTTAGTTCCTTTTATAGGGCATAGTTGGGCGTGATCAAATTTTGGCGCTGTTGCAAGGAGCACGGTGTTATTTAGTTTTTAAGATTTTATTTTATTTTTCTACTAACTTCACTCTTTCCATCTTGATCTCATTTCTTTGGTGTTTACAATTGAAAGTTCAGATCCCGAAGATTTCAGGATGGTTCAAGATTGGGCTCTTAATGCTTTCGGGCAACCTGTGGCTGAGAATCTGGCGTCTGCTATTCTGCTCCTAACATTCGAGACAGAAATTTTTTACATCACCCAGACGATGGTGGCTTTGCTTGCTAATGCTGGTTTAGTTGCAGGTAGAACTACTGATAATCCTATTAAGCATTTGAAAAAGTTCATAAGGGTTTGTGAACTCAAAAACAGGCTCGAGTGCCAGCAGAGGTTGTGAAATTGATGTTGTTCCCGTTTTTGCTAATGGAAGATGCCAGTGATTAGTTGTACTCGTTGCTAGTTAATTCTATTACGTTGTGGGATGTTTTGGTAATAAAGTTCATGAAGAAGTTCTTTCCACCCAATAAGACTGGCAGGCTAGTTGATGAGATACTTATGTTCATACATAACCCGCTAGAGACTTTGCCAGAAGCTTGGGAGAGATTTAAAGGTTCTTTGAGAAAGTGTCCTCATCATGGTATTCCTGAACAAATGCTGGGGCAAAGGATCTACATGGGCATGGGAGATCAAATTAAGGGCACTTTGGATCCAACAGCTGGAGGAGCAATTTTGAGTAAAACATTTGCTGAAGCGAAGGTCCTGCTTGATGTAATGGCTCAAAACTCAGGCTGGCTTAAAAGAGATGAATCTACTGGCCTAGGTACGGGGGTTTTAGCTATTGGTACTACTTATGCAATGGACGTACAGATGTCAAAATTGCAGACTACACTTGATGTTGTGTCGAAACAACTAAACGAGAAGATGCTAAAACCTGTTAACCAAGTAGACTCACGGGCTCAGACTCAAGTCCTCAATCCTGGTAATTTTTCTGATGTTGATTTGCTTGCTGGTACTGAAGATCTGAACTTCGTGAATTATGAGCAGCGCCAGCAACACAATCAGCAGGGTCAATTTATGTCGGTGCAACAACAAGAAACTTTATCCATGCAGCAAGCGAATGATATAGCTGCGATTAAGACTATGGTGCAAGTTATGATGGTATTTAATAAGCAGTTTCAAGACCAAGTGACAACACATAAAACTGCAATAAAAAGTATAGAGACCAAGTTGGGACAACTGTCCCTAGCTTTACATAATAGATCTCAAGGTGCTTTGCCGGGCGACACTGTGGTGAATCCTAAGGATCTAAATCCTTATCAATTGAGGGCAGTCACTTTGAGGAATGGTAGAGACTTGGACAAGGAGTAAGAATTAGCTAAAAGTGCACTACCCACTATGCGAAACATTCAGACTGTTGATGACTCTGCCAAACTGGCTGGCAATGATCACACTGAGAAAGAGACTACTCCAAAACCTGTCCCTGGTACTGAGAAGATAATTACCAAAGAACCTGATATAGAAGCCGAGAGGGTGGTTGAACTAGATAAAGTATCAAGTGAGCGGAACTCCAAGGCAAAAACTCCACCACCTCCTTTTCCTCAAAGATTGGCAAAGCAACAAAAAGGTTTGAAGTTTAATAAACTTTTTGATTTTTGAAATAATTAAAGCTTACTATGCCTTAATGGAGTTTATGCGAGAGGTTCCAGGATATGTAAAATTGTTAAAAGATATTCTGTCTAAGAAGGTTGACTTTAATGAGGTAGAGATGGTCCATCAGAATAAGGTGTGTAGTGTTGTCATAACAAAGCTTGTAGCTAAAAAGAAGCATGACGAGCTCTGGGCATATATGAATTTCTGCTCGTTCCCTGTCAAATTATAGTATAGTTTAAGATATCGTCCCACAGAGATTGGAGAACCTATGCTATAAATTTATATTATCTATCCTACTATTTAAGCGAATCAATTTTTGGGTGAAAAGAGTTGAAATTATATCTACTTGGAAAGATAGAAAATTTGTTTTGATTTTTGATAAAAAGAGTTGGGGTTTCATGAATTCACTTGATATAAAATTATAATGGAGTTTAAATACCTCATTTTCTATTATACATATCAAACTCCTAAAGAGATAGAAAATTAATATTTCTACTATAGTTTTCTCATTCAATTATGCCTCTTTCGATTAGCATAATTAAATAATAAACTTGTAGTATTAAAATAGAAAATAGTTATCTTGAATGAGTACATCATATGAACAAAAACCTCTTTCGATTAGCTTTCGTCAAATCCCATTGGCTAAATGATTTTCTTCTTTCGAATGAAAAACTTAAAATCAAGATAAAGAATTTTAAGTGATTAAATATAATTACCTCAAATTAGCATGATAATATATTTAGTTACCACTATCCTCATTTAATTTTTGTTTCTTTCGATAACAAAAATTAGCAAGAAATATTATAACGTAAATATATACACGTGATAAAATTGAGCAATATATATATATATATATATATATATATATATATATATATATATATATATATATATATTTTATTATTCTTGAGTGAGAGTATTTCTTGTCAAGTTCTTACATCAAGTGTATGTATATATATATATATATATATATATATATATATATATATATATATATATATATATATATACATACACTTGATGTAAGAACTTGACAAGAAATACTCTCACTCAAGAATAATAAAATATCAAAATTTTTATTATAATAATATATCAAGTTTCATCATTAATCCCAACTCAAAAGAAAATTACTCCATGGAGTGAATATAAAATACTACAAAGAGAAAATGTAGAGCTCTTAATATTTTCTCAAGAAAGGAAAAATAACTTTAAAAGTAAACAAAGCTACAAGAGTAGAATTTGTCTCCCGTAGGAACCTGTCTCCAATGCTAGCAAAAGTAGGCCTATTCACATATTCTTGATTTATTCTTGCTCGTTTTTCTACAGATGCATCCGTAGGAATCCGCGGATGCATCCGTGATACTTGCCACACGTGCTTTGCATCCGCGGATGCATCCGTGGTACTTGCCACACGTGCTTCTTTTTTCTTCTTTGCTTTTCCTTGTTTGTTATTTCTTCAATTTTGCTCCACTTCTTGTCCTGTAATATATTTTGATATATTTGCACAAAAATAAAAGATAATACTATATATTTTGAATAAAAATATTAGTTAAGTAATTTATTTATATATCTAAATATATACAAAATTTATAGTTATCAGAGTAAGATCTTGGTAGTTTTACAGTATTGTGCTCTATTGGTGATCTCACACTTGGTAAGGCCTTATGTAATTCTGGTGCAAGCATTAATCTGATGCCGCTGGAAGTATACAATAAGTTGGGTTTGACTGGCATGAAAGAAACTTCAATGCGAATCCAACTGGCAGATAGAAGACAAAAGCACCCTGTTGGAATAGTTGAGGATGTACTTGTGCATGTGGGTAGTTTCATGTTTCCAGTAAATTTTGTGGTTCTTAACTACCCCGCTGATAAAGATGTTTCAATTATCTTAGGTCGTCCATTCTTGGCTACTAGTAGAGCAGTGAGTGATGTTGATAAGGAGAAGATGACCTTGAAGCTGTATGATGAAGAAATAGTTGTTGACATTAAAAAAATATTGAAGGGACATTGTGTCACGACCCAGTTTTGGGGCCGTGACCGGCGCTTAGGAACTAAGTCCCTAAACAAGCCTTATCAAAATTCTACAGAAAATCGGGCAGAGTTTCCCCAGTTTTAGGCCTATCCAAAAATTTCCTGTATCAACCAGAAAACCAGAACATACCAATAACAATATAATTACTCAAAATCCACGTCTTTAAAGCATTAACAAAGCAAAGTGCTCCATCTAACTCCCAATAAACCAGAAACGTCTGACAAGAAGTACTAAGTTCATAAAGGCCTAAAATACTGGCAAGACCAACTTATTAACTGAATAACCAACTCAAAGATAAGACAACTGACTAACAAATGACTAAATGGAGCGACTCTAAGAGTTTCAAAGAAAGACAATAATGAATAAATAAAGCTCTTGCCCACGCGAACTAATGCGGGGCTCACCAGGATTGTCAACTCGCGACTCTAAGAATGAAGATCCTCGGCTACTGCACCTGCTGTATCTGGAAGGAAAAATATAGCGAGGAGTGAGTCGCAACTCAGTGAGTAATAACGCTTAACCGCAACCGTTTTAAGTGGGGACAAGTCAAAACATGCCAGTATATCTTATGCAGAAATATACATATAATTTAATTGTCACTTTCAGAATAACAAACAGAAATCAGTCTTTTCAAGTACTTCTTGTAAACAGTAATCAATATAAAATCAGTAGCAAATCCAGTAATCACTATATTACACCAAGTATATGGGTTAGGGAGATTTCCAAGAACAAACCATGTAATCAGTATAAATTCTTCTCTGAGGAAGTCAGTAACGGTAAGCTAGTTCTACCTTCCCACTAGCAAGGACTGTAATGGTAATCCGGAAAATACAAGGTGCACCAGGTCTAACGTACCCGTCGTTAGCTACGGGGTCTCTCAAGGCTCATCCCAAAAATATATTTACTCCCTATACCAAGTACAGGGCATTTCGAGTAATAATTCAATATTTCACATAGCGGTAAAACATGTCAAGTAGTAGTAAAAATCCAATCTTGTAACGGTAAAATACTTCAAATAATTATTTCAGTACATATCTTGTAAAAGGACTTGTCCCACATGCAGTTTAAACATTCAGTAACACATTTACTTCAAAATCAAGTAGAAACCATGCAGGTTACGGAAAAACAAATTATGGTAAGGTCATCAGTCACAGTACAAACGCGTTTGGCTTAAGCATATCTTCCACGAGCAATCCAACACTTCGTCCAGTCAATCTAAAATCACATTATATCGATCTCGAGTTAATTTCTTTGTTCAAACTAACCGCAAAAATCCCTAACAAATATAAAGTACCCAGGGTTTCATATTTGATTTTCAGTTAGACAATATATTTTTCCTGCTATGATCAATAAATCTAACTGATGCTCAACCAATTCCATCTTGTTTCTATAATTTTTTTCCATTCAGTTTAATACTACTTATTTAACCAGTATGTGCACAAGCTTAGGGCTTAACAAAAGTCACTGCCCAGGTATTCCATAGGTAATTTAAATTCTTTTATGCCTAGCAAGAGTACATAAATCAGAGAATAAGATTAAAAAGATAATGAAAAGTTTACCCCTATCAAGCCAAAAATGTCTCCCAGTTGGATGGTTCCTGCTAGCCTTAACCCAAGTGCCTAACGAGCTCCTCTTTCTCCAAATTTTTCTTGCAATTGTTGAAATTGTTGTAAGTTTGGGAAAAGCTGCGTCACCCTTCCCCTAATCCCCCTGGTACCAATTCTATTTGTAAAAGGACTCTAATGAGTCTCTGTTTTGCACAGCTTCGTTTCTTTCTTTTTTTTAAAAAAAAAATAACTTATGAAATGACTAGTTTGCCCTTATTTAAAATAGGGTATTACACATTGTGATGATGTGAATTGTTCGTGTGTGCATAAATACAAGCCTGGATGAGCCATGGGTTGAGCTGATTATGTCGTGCCACGATATTAAATAAAGCGCTTCTCGGGAGGCAACCCGTGATTGTAATTGTAAACAAGTAAAAAAAAGACAAAAAAATATTATATTTTTAAGGATGTTACTTGGTGAGTTTCTTTGTTTTGCAGGTGTCAACTGGTTTGGAGTCTAAGTGTGGGGTGTCTGCAAACCCATCATGCTTGAAGATGAAGTCCTGCTATGGGGGAAGTCTGAGTACCTCGTGCCCTAAGAAAGCTCACAAGGATATTCTTCGGGCTTATAGCTCAAGGGAGTTTCTCTATCACCCTTAGTTTTTATTTTTAGTGTATTGAAGGCAATGCCTGATTTTATTGTATGGGGTGGGAGTCTTCTTATTTGGGCTAATAACCTCCTTTGGTTTTTCTTTCTGCATCGATTCTTTTTCAAAGGAAGTAGTTTAAACCGGGTATAGATAGATTTTTTTTAAGGATTAGAGTGTAGTAATTGGATGGGTGAGTTTTGGCTCCATGATTTGACTAGTTTTATATAGATACTTAATTTGGGATATGTAAACTTCATGCATATATTCTACCATGATCCACTTGCCTTGAGAAACGTTGTGTGCATTATTTGAAGCCTATGATCATGATGTTGATTCCAGATTTGCTTGAGAGTTTGCTTGTGTTTGCTTTGTTTGAGAGCGGGAATTGATCCGTTTTGAGTAGGTTATGTGCCATTTGTGAGTGATGATTTTGTTTTCTCCATGTTTAATACTTGATGTCTAGAACTTGCCCAATGTGTGTGCAAAGCGAAATGAGAAGTTTGCTCGGCTAGGAAGTGATATAGGCTTTTCTTTCATAGCCAATTTATTTAAAGCCTCAGAGTTAGATGTTTACCAGTGAAATTTGACCTTATCTAGCCCTTTTGAGCATGTAGCCTTTTCTTTGATGGCCATTGGAATTCCTATTTCTTGTGCTAAATATCTGTGAGTTTTACTTGTGGTATTATGAGTCTAAAAGGCTAGTTAATGAAGTGGAAAAAATTATATTTGTTGGAGGAAGACAAAAGGTGCATAGGAGGATGCTATTGGAGGGATTTACTAAGAAGAAGAAAAAAGAGAAAGCTTAGGGTATTTAGCACAAGGGAATAGGAATACCAATAAATAGGAATCTCAGCAGAATCGCCAAGCTGTCACGCCCTAAAAATTAATATTTAATCCTGCAGTGTGGGAGTTTATTTATTTAAAGGCTCGTGACTGGTGTTAAAAAAGGTACAAAATTATTTAGAGAACTCAGAGTCGCCACTTGACATAGTTTAAGGTATGCCAAGTCACCAAAAGGTACCTTGGAACACCTCTAACTCGTCTAATGGTCTGCGTTAGAGATTCGGGTAAGGCTCTCAGTTGACTCTCAGGAAGGTATTAGGCATCCTCGAGTCCTGTGCCGAGCACAGTTGCTTTATTGTCGTAATTTTAATTTATTAAAATATGATTGTTATATTAATGCCATCAATTTGAATTTGTACTTTGATTCAGAAAATTTAAAACTGTCATCCCTATCCAACCTCACAGAGTACTGGTTAAATTTAAATTTTAACTTAGGAAATTAAAAGCGTATTGTCACGCCCTAAAAATTAATTAATTAATTGCGCGGGTTGCGAGGTTATTATTTAAAGGCTCGTGACTGGTGTTCAAAAAGGTACAATATTATTTTAGAGAAACTCGGAGTCGCCACTTGACATAGTTTAAGGTGTGCCAAGTCACCAAAAGGTACCTTGGAACACCTCTGACTCGTCTAATGGTCTGCGTTTAGAGATTCGGGTAAGGTTCTCAATTGACTCTCGGGAAGGTGTTAGGCACCCTCGAGTCCTGTGCCAATCACAGTTGCTTTATTGTCGCAATTTTAATTTATTAAGTATGGTTGTTATATTAATGCCGTTAATTTATACTTTGATTAAAAGCGTATCATTCCTTTCCAACCTCACAGAGGATTGGACGAATTTACACTTCGATTTATAGTAAATGAGTAGATACGTAAATAAATATTTTGAATAAAAATGTATCATGCAATTCCAACCTCATAGAGGATTGGTCTATTTTTTCTTAAAAGAATTTTATTAACCTCAATAATAATCAATTTAGAATTGATTTATCTTGTTTATTTATTTATTTTTTTTTGCGTAAACAAGCGGACCACAAGTCACACCTATCGTTGTGCCTAATCGAGTAAATCTTTCCAATCCTATTTGATTTGCCTAATCGTTACATTTTTTTGGGTGGATAATTTAATTATGTCAAAGTGGGATGCATTTGACTCATTTAAGATATAAATGGTCTAATATTTACAACATTTATATAATTTATTATATGTATGAAAAACTTGTGGCCATGAGTTGAAACATCATTTGAAGTTGAACCGAAACACGCAAAGTATATTGAAAACTGAAAGCTTAAGCGTGCAAAATATGCCACGTTATAGCAGAATCTAAATGACGTTCTTTGTTTTACTTTCTTTTGTTTTTATCTATAGGAAAAGATGCATATAAACTACTGCTCCTATTTCCATTCTAAGTTCAATATACATCAGTATCATTGTACCATTTTTAATGTTATTAAAAAAAAAAAAAAACTCCCAACATTTAATCTCAAAGATGTAAACAAAGTAAAGAGGACCGAGATCTAGTTTTAGCTTTCAGTCTTTAGTTTTTTTTTTGTTAATGACATTGATAATATTGAGGAAGCCAACAAATAACCACATTAGCTTAAATTTAAATATTTTTATTTTTTAGGACAAAAGATAAAGAGCGTGTTACTTCACTTATCAACAAAATCAAACACTTCACTTATCAACAAAATCAACAGTCACACGAAATGAATTATATGTTCATACATAGTTAGTCCATGATAAAGATACTCCACATAGTTGTACATACCATTGAGCTTTTAAAGATGCTGATTCATACCAATTTTATAGTCAAGACAACTCAAAATAAATGCAAGTTATATGTGTTTACCTATGAGTCGAAAATTCCAAGCCAAAAGCGGATGAAAACAAGACAACCAGAACTGAAACAGCAGCTAAAAAACAGCCCTTGAAACTCCTATTTAAACCCCTAAGCTTAAAGATTTATGCTCCAAAAAGGCCTATGAAGTAGAGGCTTTTTGGTTCTAAATCTCAAACTTTACACTCACTATTTTTTCTCTATGTTTTTGCTCTCTATTTTCAGTAAATTTCAGCAGGTAGTTGGTGTAATGAGGGCATTAAATGGCCCTATTTATGGCTGAAATTGAGAGCCAAAAGGTGGGGTGTGGACTTGTACAAAAGTACAAGCCCACACCCTACACTTGAGTGCTTTTAGTCCCATTTTTTCAAGCAAAAGTACAGCAGCTGTGCACCTACTGTTTCAGCTACCAAAACAGCTTCCAAAAGCTGAAATAATGCAAGTAGGGTCCTTTAAGAGGACCCCCAATACTCATTACATAACTAGAAGGAAACCAAGACCAAACTAGACAACTAAATCAGCCCCAAGACTAAGCCTAAAACAAAACTAATGCAACCAGGTTCCAAACTAAGTTATATTTCCTAACTAAACTTAAACTTAGTCCAAAACAAGAGCAGACAAAACTAAACTTAGCAAAACTCATTCCATGGTTGAGTTCCAACTCAATTGAGTTCAAAGTTGCCAAACAAATGACTACTTGAACCCTCAGATCCATACATTCCATCCCTAAGACAACCTAAACGCTGGACATTTCAAATGTAGAGTTAAGCAAATAAATTTAACAATAACAACCATTTTTGTTAACAATTCATGCACTAAAACTAATAAACCAGGAATCCACATACAAGAAAAATGTTACTCCCTCCGTCCCAATTTATGTGGCACTATTTGACCGTGCACGGAGTTTAAGAAAATAGAGGTTGACCTTGTAAAGTATCAATTTTGCCCTTGAAAAAGTAAGAGAGAGAAGATTGGAGTAAGAAAAAAGTTGTTGGTAGGTTTAAAAGTATGTAGGGTCCAACAAGGGTAAAATAGAGATGATGCATTAAATAGTTGCCAAATAAAGAAAGGTGCCACTTATTTTGGGACAAACAAAAAAGGAAATGGTGCCACATAAATTGGGACGGAGGGAGTAAATTTTTACATGTTTGAGCTAAACTAAAACAAATGGGGACAGACATGCTATACTAACACAACAAAGAACAAGTTTCTTCAAACTTCACATTAAGACTGGATAATAAACATACATATGCCAATTTTCACACATTGAATCGCTTTTGGAAACTTGTTTTCCATGACAAAACTATGTCGATCATTTGAGCACTTCTACTTTCTAAACTAAACTAGCTAATCAAACGAAGAAAGCAAGGAAACAATCTGATTGTCTAACTCTTTGGAAGCCAAGAAACTGATTTTCAAGTTCATAGGGAGAGAACAAAACAGTGAACCAACTTTGTTTTCATCCTTTGATTTATAAGCAAAACAAGCAATACATGGCCATACTCAGAAATTTTTTATAACTATACTAAACATAAGAACTACCAAGATACTAAACATGACAAGCTAACAAACAGGAAATAGGAATAGGGATTCACTATAATCTGACCGTTGTCAAGCTAATCGACGACGCCAAGGATGCTTCGCTGCCACTGTTACTGAGCGGAGGCTGCCATGAGCACTGCCACTGCCTCCGTTTATCAACAAAATCATCATCATCATCACTGCCTCACTAAAACAGCCCCTGCTATCAAACCATCAAAGCTTCGCCATCACCAACAAAACCATAACCAAACAGTCCCGGATTCCATTGCTACGCTGCCTCGCTCACAAACCTATCATCATAAAATCAAACATCGCCGCAGCAAGAGCGACGCAGCGATGCCGCTGCCCTCGCTGCCTCCACCCTCATCCCCAAACAACCATCATCATCACAACATATTAATCACCACCACTGCCTCAAAAACAGCCCCTATACTCGAACAAAGTCACTATACTCCCTCCAAACAACTTTTAAACATTTGTCAAACCACTACGTATTCCCCTCAAATCGGGTCCCCAAACAACCACGGCTGCCTCGCCGAGCCTCACCTTCACAGCACAAACACGACCCCCCCACCATCCTCAGAAACAAGAACAAAAGAAAATAAGAAGAAGAAGAAAAAATAAAGAAACTGAAAACGGGAAACTGAAAAACGAAGGGAAACGGGAAAGGGAACGGGCAAACAGGAGAGGGGTATTTGGGAAATGGGGTACAAGGGGTGACGGGGAAAGTGAAGAGGAGGAGAGGGAACCAAAAACTTACCCGAAAAGAGGTCAAGGTGGCCGGAGTCGAGCTTTTCAAAGTCCGATCTACTCTAAACGGTTTGGATTTTGAGGAATCCAAGTTGAGAAACGGAATGAGGGAGGCGAGAGGAGTCGATTGATGTAACTTTTATATTTTTCTGGCCACCGGAGGTGGTGTCCGGCGGTGGCCGAGTGGCGGAACCGCGGTGGATCAACGGCGGAGCGATTTCCGGCGAGGTGAGAGAAATTTTGAGCAGGGTTTGGCCTTTTTTCTGATTTTTGTGTAAAATGGGCAAAAATGTGGGATTTGAGCTTATATATCATGAGTGTAGTGGGCTGACGGGCCAGTGTATTGGGCTGTTATTTTTGCAAAAATGGCTATTAAAAGAGTCTATACTAATAAAACATACACAATTAATCGTAATGTAAACCACATAAATTCACGATACTATCACAATTAAAATGTAGAATCACAATTAAACAGATAACAAGTAATTTTTGGTATTTTCATATTTTCTGTCCTAATTAAAGACAAATTTTGCTAAGAATAAACACTAGACGTACGGAAAAATTTGACGACACTTCCTAAAAATCTAATACAACTATTCTAAGCAATTTTCTTATCTAGTGCCAAAATTAGGTGATTACAGCTGCCCCTCTTTGTTCGGGAACACGAAGAGTTTTCGGACAAAGAAGTAATCGACAACTAATTTTGGCTTTTCGGTACTAGCCGAGAGCATGCTTTTCAAAACGGTGACCGTACCTTGAATTTCGGTTCTAACCGAGAACAAAGTTACCTACATATCCCCGGACTAAGGAATCAGGTCAGTGTAATTCCTTACGTGCGGTAGCTGGGACTACCGCATTCAAACAGACACTAGACTCACTAAGACAACCCTAGACACTCTAGACTACTTAAGACAAACCAGAGGCTCTTCTAGACACACTTGGGGCTGATACTAGACACTCTAGACTACTAAGACAAACCAGAGACTCTTCTAGACACACTTGGGGCTGATACTAGACACTCTAGACTACTAAGAGGCTGTCGCTGCTGATTACTGGTCGCTTGCTGGTGGTCATTGCTTTACAAGGAATGGAAATACAAGGAAAAATGTAAAATTACAATCCCTAGCCTAAATCTTCATGCTTCCTTGAGGTGAATCTTGGCTTGAAAGACAACTCCGTCACCCGTTGTATAGGCAGGCACCATCTGAAACTTGAAATGGTCGCATTTGTTTCAAACAGGTCTTGACTTGAAGCTGGGGATATTCGCTATCTTCGAGCAGGACTAACTTGAAAAGGGAGTGGTTGCTATCTTTGAGCGCAAATGACTTGAACTACATGTGAGTGCTATCTTCTAGCAAATCTGACTTGAAAGGAAAATGATCGCTATTTTTTAGCAGATCTTGACATAGAAAGAAAATGACGCTATCTCTGAGCGAGACTGACTCGAAAAGGAAATGATCGCTATCTTTTAACGATCTTGATATGGAAAAGAAACGACGCTATCTTTGAGCGAAACTGACTCGAAAAGGAAATGATCGCTATCTTTTAACGATCTTGATATGGAAAAGAAATGACGCTATCTTTGAGCGAAACTGACTCGAAAAGGAAATGATCGCTATCTTTTAGCAGATCTTGATATGGAAAAGAAATGACGCTATCTTTGAGCGAACTGACCCGAAAAGGGAATGATCGCTATCTTTTAGCAGATCTTGACATTGAAAGGAAATGACGCTATCTTTGAGCGAATTGACTCGAAAAGGAAATGATCGCTATCTTTTAGCAGATCTTGACATTGAAAGGAAATGACGCTATCTTTGAGCGAACTTGACTCGGAAAGGAAATGATCGCTATCTTTTAGCAGATCTTGATATTGAAAGGAAATGACGCTATCTTTGAGCGAACTGACTCGAAAAGGGAATGATCGCTATCTTTTAGCAGATCCTGACATTGAAAGGAAATGACGCTATCTTTGAGCGAAACTGATTCGAAAAGGAAATGATCGCTATCTTTTAGCAGATCTTGACATAGAAAGGAAATGACGCTATCTTTGAGCGAACTGACTCGAGAAGGAAATGATCGCTATCTTTTAGCAGATCCTGACATGGAGAGGAAATGACGCTATCTTTGAGCGAACTGACTTGAAAAAGAAATGATCGCTATCTTTTAGCAGATCCTGACATGGAAAGGAAATGACGCTATTTTTTGAGCGAACTAACTCGAAAAGGAAATGATCGCTATCTTTTAGCAGATCTTGACACGGAAAGGAAATGATGCTATCTTTGAGCGAAACTGACTCGAAAAGGAAATGATCGCTATCTTTTAGCAGATCTTGACATGAAAAGAAATGACGCTATCTTTGAGCAAAACTGACTCGAAAAGGAAATGATCGCTATCTTTTAGCAGATCTTGATATGGAAAGGAAATGACGCTATCTTTGAGCGAACTGACTCGAAGAGAGAATGGAGTTCCGTCTGATATCTGGCGCACCTACCCCAATTCAAGTGGTCCTAGCTCTTTCTTAGCAACATAGCAAATGTCACACTTACTTTCCTGCATCGTGGATACACCCTTTTTCGGATCTTGCAAATAAGCTTAGTGACTCTTGTTCTATTCTTCACAGTACTTTGGGATGAACAACGCCTAAAGCTTCTCCCAAACATATCCACTTTTCATGATACAGTTTTGGTATGTCGTCCTTCCGGCCTGATGCACGGTGTTGGGCTCCAATTATCAATATTGATCATGACTTGCTGAGAGCTTTTCCATTGTCGAGGGTGTGCCCTGCTCGCTGGAATTAAACTTGAATCCTGTAAAACAGAGTTTTGCAATTTTGTTTTGTTGCTCAATGAGAGGTTAGCGCCGAAAAGGCAAGGAATTAATGGTGAGGAAGATGTACAAAAATGGAAATAATAAAAAAAGTTTAAGGACGAAAGTCGTTTGGACAGGGAACGTCTTTCTGAAAAGGAGAACTTATCTGGCAATATAGTGGCGGCCTTGATGATCATGACATGTATCTTGGATGACTTCGTCCGACCAGTGCCGCTTGTTTGTCGACAGTTGATCCACGGAGGATATCAAACCATAACCAAGTTGAGGTAACTCTCAAATCGACTAGTAGCGCCCTTTCGGGTTTTCGCCAACTAGCCTCTCTCTTTAATCTTTTGCCTCACTGTCTGTCTTGCGGCGCCTTCTCAGGTTTTCACCGACAAGACTTCTTTCTTTTCCTTTTTTCTTCTTCTTTTTTTTTTTTTTTCAATTCAATTTACAACAACAAACATCTCTTGAGACATGTGAATAGATGATACAAAAATGATAGAAGTTTGTTTTTATTTTATTTTATTTATGAAATAAAATAAAAACAAACTTCTGCCCCAGTTAAGCATAAAAAGGGGGATCTAAACTTCCTTTGATGTTGGCCGCAAACTTGAAGGCAAGTTTTGCGTCAATATGAGAAAGCAGGAAAAGAGGAATTTTCTCTTGTTGCGAACACAAAGAAAATGGGGAGGAATATTGAATTTCCTCCATTTTCTTTTAAAAAATAAAAACAACTTATGCCCCAGTTTAGGATAAACTGGGGTCTCTTGTTTTCTTGACATATTCTGCAGGCCTGAAGGCAAACCTTGCGCGAATAAAAGTAGAAAGGAAAAGAGGAATTTTCTCTTGTTGCGACCGCACCGAAATGGTTGCCTACGTATCCTTTTGAGAGGAATCAGGTCAGACGTAGCTCTAGGCAAATGCCCAGGTTTCTTTTTGATGCTTTTCAGTTTCATTTCATGTTGATACAATTACAAATTCCAGCCGAGAATATGTCTCGAAAGTACAATATTCAAAATGCTAATAAGGGATACAATTTGGGATAGCAAAAGAGAACAAAAGCCTTGCGTTCATCCCGAGTTGAAAGCCATCTTGGAGTCAAATGTAGTACCGCTTGACCGCGTCTGCATTGACGGGTATTTCAGTTGTCCTGCCTTCTGGATCTGTAAGGTACAAGGCGCCATTTGGCAATACTTTCTTTACCAGGTATGGCCCTTGCCAATTTGGAGCAAATTTCCCTTTAGCTTCTTCCTGATGAGGAAAGATTCTTTTCAAGACTAATTGCCCTTCTTTCAAGTCGCGGAGGCGCACTTTCTTGTTGTAGGCTCGGGCCATTCTTTGCTGGTACAATTGACCATGACAAACTGCATTGAGCCTCTTTTCGTCAATGAATGACAGTTGTTCCAATCGGGTTTTGACCCATTCTGTGTCCTCAACTTCTGCTTCCACAATGATTCTGAGAGACGGTATTTCAACTTCAGCGGGTATGACTGCTTCGGTTCCATATACCAATGAATATGGGGTGGCACCTATGGAAGTGCGCACAGTTGTGCGGTAACCAAACAGAGCAAAACATAACTTCTCATGCCAATCACGAGATCCTTGTATCATTTTCCTAAGGATCTTCTTGATATTCTTGTTGGCTGCTTCAACCGCGCCATTTGCCTTTGGTCGGTAAGGTGTGGAATTTCGGTGCATGATTTTGAATCTTTCACACACGTCATTCATCAAATGACTGTTCAGATTTGCCGCATTATCAATGATGATGGTACTTGGGATACCAAATCGACAAACGATGTTAGAATGAACGAAATCCACCACGGCTTTCTTTGTCACGGATTTGAGAGTGACGGCCTCAACCCATTTGGTGAAGTAATCTATCGCAACCAAAATGAATCTGTGCCCATTTGATGCTCTTGGTTCAATAGGCCCGATAACATCCATCCCCCATGCTGTGAAAGGCCAAGGGGCTGACATTGTGTGCAACTCTACAGGGGGTGAATGTATCAAATCACCGTGTACTTGGCATTGATGACACTTTCGCACAAAAGTAATGCAGTCATGTTCCATGGTAAGCCAGAAGTATCCTGCTCTGAGTACTTTCTTAGCTAACACGTGCCCGCTCATGTGGGGTCCGCAGATCCCCGAATGCATGTCATTGAGAATTTTCGTGGCTTCGGTTGCATCCACGCATCTTAACAGTCCCAAATCGGGTGTTCTTTTGTACACCACCCCGCCACTCAAAAAGAAACCACTTGCTAGTCGTCGAAGGGTTCTCTTTTGGTTGTTTTCCGCCAATGGAGGATACGTCCCATCTTGAAGGAAATTCTTGACATCAAAGTACCACGGTTGGCCGTCAATTTCTTCTTCAATCACATTGCAGTATGCATGTTGGCTTTGGACCTGAATCTCTAACGGATCAATATGGGTTTTATCAGGATGGGCAAGCATTGAGGCTAATGTAGCCAATGCGTCAGCCAGCTCATTATGTATTCTGAGAACATGTCTAAACTTTAGAACATCGAACTTTTGGCGAAGATCGTCCATACACTGCTTGTACATGATCAGCTTAAGGTCTCGAGTTCCCCATTCGCCCTTCATTTGGCGTATCAAAAGACCCATTATGCTTGCTTCATACGCAGATGTGTTATTAGTGCAACTGAAGCGGAGTTGGGCAGCTGCCGGATAATAATGTCCCGTGGGAGAGATGAGGACTGCTCCAATGCCATGACCTTTTGAGTTAGAAGCACCGTCAAAGTACATTTTCCACACATGCTCTTCTTCATTAATCAACTCTTCAAGCACATCTACCTCCTCGTCAGGGAAGTAAGTCTTCAATGGCTCATAATCATCATCCACCGGATTTTCAGCCAAATGATCAGCTAAAGCTTGAGCTTTCATTGCAGTTCTGGTGACATAAACTATGTCAAATTCCGTGAGCAAGATCTGCCATTTTGCCAGTTTGCCTGTTGGCATTGGCTTTTGAAATATGTACTTCAATGGATCCATTCGGGAAATCAGATAAGTGGTATAGGACAAAAGATAATGTTTCAACTTTTGTGCAACCCAAGTTAGGGCACAACACGTTCTTTCCAACAAAGTGTATCTGGCCTCGCAATCCGTGAACTTCTTGCTCAGATAATAAATGGCCTGTTCTTTCTTTCCCGAGGCATCATGTTGCCCCAGTACACAACCAAAAGAGTTCTCATTGACTGACAAGTACAAAAATAATGGTCGTCCAGGCTCGGGCGGAACCAAAACAGGAGGATTTGACAAGTATTGCTTGATCTTATCAAAGGCTTCTTGGCACTCCTCGGTCCATGCAATCGATGCATTCTTTTTCAACAACTTGAGGATCGGCTCACATATTGTGGTAAGTTGAGCAACGAACCTACTGATGTAATTCAACCTACCTAGAAAGCTTTTAACATCCTTCTTGGTTCGAGGCGGAGGTAGTTCTTGTATTGCTTTGATCTTTGCGGGATCCAATTCAATACCTCGCCTACTAACAATGAAACCCAACAATTTTCCAGCAGGTACACCAAATGCACACTTGGCTGGATTCAGCTTCAAATTGTACCTACGGAGCCTTTCAAAGAACTTTCTGAGATCTCTCACGTGGTCTTCAACAGTTCTAGACTTGATGATCACATCATCCACGTACACTTCTATTTCTTTATGCATCATATCATGGAAAATGGCAGTCATAGCCCTCACATAGGTCGCCCCAGTATTTTTCAAACCAAACGGCATCACTCTATAGCAATAAGTTCCCCAAGGTGTAGTGAATGCTGTTTTGTATGCATCATCTTCATCCATCTGGATTTGGTGATATCCAGCATAGCAGTCAACGAAGGATTGTATCTCATGTTTGGCACAATTGTCTACGAGAGTGTGAATATTAGGCAACGGGAAATTGTCTTTGGGACTTGCCTTGTTCAAATCTCGATAGTCGACACATATCCTTGTTTTTCCATCTTTCTTAGGAACCGGAACAACATTTGCAACCCAAGTAGTGTACTGAACCGATTGAATCACTTTTGCATCCAACTGCTTCATTATTTCATCATGGATTTTCTTGATCATATCAGTCTTGAACTTCCGTTGCATTTGTCTCACTGGAGGGAAACCAGGTTGAATTGGCAATTCGTGGACTATCAATTCAGAACTCAAACCCGGCATCTCATCATATGACCATGCAAAAACATCTCGATATTCAAAGAGCACTTTCCGAATATCGTTCTTCACTTCAGGTAGGGCATACATGCTTATCTTGGTTTCCCTCACATCATCAGGGCTCCCAAGATTAACATCCTCTGCATCAGCCAAATTGGGTTTAGGCTTGCCCTCATGGCATTCAACTTCCAGTCCTATTTCAAAATCCGCCTGCTCTCCATCATATTCAGTATTGTTAACAGATTCCTCAATATTTTCTTCATCACTTTCAACCTCAACTATGGTTATGGAGCCAAAATCAGATTGCGGTCCCTGGATGGACGATAAGTTCCTTGAACATGTCATGATATCAGGACCAGCAGATATATCACTACAGATAGACAAAAATAGAATAAAATTAGGAATATGAACAGAGATTGAAGTAAAGCTTGGCTCTTGGCCTTTCATTAATGAAAAAGGGTTTGAATTACAAAAGGAAAGATGAGCAAAATAATACACTTGGCATACAACCCTTAGAATATCCAAGTGTATTCAAAAGAAAACTGTAAAACAACAGTCTACCAAGACCCCTTCCTGATGGGGAAGGGAGTTGCATTCCAGTTAGTCGGGTGCACGTCCGGGCCAATGTACTGAATTGAAGCATTACTGGAGCCTTCACCCGGCTGTACCATGCAGATTTCAAAAATGCCACCGAGATCAAATGGTGCATCCTGATTGTCTTCCACTGTGTTGACATTTGTAGCGACAACCTTTGGTTTCATAACATAACCCACAAAAGACTGAGCGAGACACGGAATTGGCTTTGGGAGAGACCAAACTTCCGACTTCTTTTTCTTTGCTTGCTTGCGATCAGCTACTTTTGGCTTGAACCCTAGTCCCCACGTGCCTTGCACACCATTTGGATAAACTGGATTTACCCTGCCTTGTAGTGATGCTCTCAAGCCCTTTCCAAATTGGAAACCATGCTTTAACATTTCGGACGCCATCATAATAGACGTCTCTGACACTCTTGGGATGGGTATAGGTTTCCCTTCTGTTACTTTCTCCACATACACCACGTCGGAGGTTTGATACATAATGGTCGGGCGTGTAGTGACTGCTTCAAGGGCTGGTACGTCCAGGCTATTGTTAAACTGTGAGTCATCCTCTCCATAAACCACGACAGCTTGGTTATCCCAAGTAAACTTGACCACCTGATGAACTGTGGAGGGTACGGCACAAGCCATATGAATCCATGGTCGGCCCAGTAACAGATTGTATGATGCATCCGTCTCCATGACTTGAAACTCAATGCTGAAGGTAGCGGGCCCAATGGTTAACTCAAGATTGATGATACCCAAAGATTCTCGAACTCCACCATCAAAAGCACGAACAGTAGAGGAACTTGCCCTGATTTTGCTCATATCCACCGTTAGACTCTTCAGTGTAGACAGAGGGCAAATGTTCAATCCTGCACCGCCATCTATTAGAACACGTGTGACATAGGAGTCTTCACACTTAACTGAGACATGAAGCGCTCGATTATGACCGGTTCCTTCTGCTGGCAGCTCCTCATCGGTGAACATCACACGATTAGTCTCAAATACTCTGCCAGCAAGTGCTTCCAGATTAGCCACAGTAGTTTGTTCAGGAATGTAGGCCTCATTCAATATCTTCAACAGTGCATTGCGATGTGCATCAGAGTTCATAAGTAGAGACAAGAGTGATATCTGAGCTGGAGTCTTTCTCAACTGCTCGACGATAGAATAATCTATCGATCTCATTTTCTTCAAAAATTCTTCAGCTTCTTTCTCAGACACAGGCTCTTTGATGGGTCCTTGGTCTTCTCGACCTAGCTTTGCCTTTCTCAATTCTTCCGGGGGTAAAACATCTCCCGGACCGAGTTAGACCATTCACGTCTGCAGCAACCTCCATGATTTCTTTCCCGTTGTAAGACACAATTGTCTTGTTGTAGTTCCAAGGAACAGCCTTTGTACTTTTGACAGGGAGTTGCGCTGCTTGAGTGATGATAACCGGTTCACACTTCTTTGCCTTAACCTCGAAGACCGGAGTTTTCTGGCATGATGCCCCTTGCACAATAAATGTTGGTGCACTGTCATGAACTTTTTCCTGCTTTGCAACCGGAATTGTGAAACTTGGCTCAACAGCAGTATCTTGCTTTGCTTTGTTGACAGACGCACTTGACTTTCCCCTGATTACAACAATAAATGGCTCAGGGCCTTTGATGTCTGGAGAGGGACCAACTACCACAATCTGCTTGGCGGCTTTCCCTTTCAAGTCCTCTTCTATGCATACCATCCCTACCATGGGTACGTTGTTTTGAACATCATGAGCTGGTAAAGGATTTTGATTCACATTTTGTGTTTCATCCCCCACGACTTTTATCTGATTATTGTCTATCATTGCCTGGATTACCCTTTTGAGTTCCCAGCAGGATTCTGTGTCGTGTCCAGGTGCTCCATAATGAAACGCACAATGGCGTGAATGATCAACCCTTCCATTGGGGTTCACTTTTCCCGGGATTGGCTTCAACAGATTGGCTTGTTGCAATTTTTCAAACAAATTAGTGTAAGTCTCCCCCAGTGGGGTGAACTGCATTTTCACTTGTTGCATGTTTCTCTGTTGCATGTTTGGACGAAAACCCTGCGGACCTCGTGGTCGATAAGGCATCTCCTGGTGAGCATGGAATTGAGTATGTGCCTGTTGATTGTTATATTGGACTGGAGCAGGGGGTGGACGCCACTGTGGACCAGATAGAGGCTGAGCATAAGATGCTGCATTTACAGGGAATGAGAACTGCGGCATGGCAAATTGTTGGCCGTGAGTTGGATAGAATTGTTGTGGCGGGGGTGCCTGAATATACCCTTGACGGTCGTTGTATCTCCCATAATTTCTTTTCGGTCCAGGACCAACCATTGCCACTTCATCTTTTTTCTCTTTCTTCTTCCCAAAAGTACCTGACCCTGATTGCAACGCTTGGGTCGTGGCTCTCAAAGCTGTTTGGCTAACAATCTTGCCTGCTTTGATTCCTCTCTCAATCATCTCCCCAATTTTTACTGCTTCACTAAATTGCTTCCCAAGGGCAGAGGCCATCGCCTGGTAGTATGTTTCGTCAAGCACTTCGATGAATTCTTCGACCATTTTATCGTCTGGGATAAAAGGGCTCACACGCGCCGCCTGTTCGCGCCACCTATAGGCATACTCTCTGAAGCTTTCGCCTGTTTTCTTTGTGATCGTCTTCAAAGAAGAACGATCAGGAGCAGCCTCCATTTTGTAGCCATAATGATTCAGGAAAGCGCTGGCCATGTCGTCAAAGGTGACCCACTTGGAAACATCTTGTTGCACAAACCATTCTGTGGCCGGTCCTCCCAAACTGTCCGCAAAGTACGCCATCAATAATTCGTCCTTCTCGATACCCCTCATTTTGTTAAGGTATATCTTCACATGGATCCTCGGGTCACTTTGCCCAGTGTATGGATCAAATTTGGGCACAACAAAGCCTTCAGGCAATGGCACATGAGGGAATAAGCACATGTCTTTGTATGAAATACTGGTTTTACCCCCTTGCCCTTGTATGTTTTTCACAGTTTGCTCCAGGCTTTTCAATTTCCGAGCAAAGTCAGCCTCTTCTGTTTTCCCCAATCTTTCGACATCAGCATGTGATTCTGGGTTGTGTCCATGATCATACGAATCAGTGGGGCGGAGTACATTACCCCGGGTTTGGTCGAATTGTTGATCACGAGCCCTCAACTGTGGGTCATTGTTTGACCTTTGCAAAGTGTGTCCTGCAGGAACAGTGAATACTGTGGCAGGAACTTGGGCTTGGCCATGTTGTCCATGTTGTGGGAATTGTGCCCCAGGTTGTACAGTAGAGGGTCCAGCTACGTTGTCAGTTTCTGGATGTGGACCGAACCCTAGAGGATAACGGGGGTCTTCTGCCATTGTAGATTGCCCTTGCCCTGGTGGCTGAGCATTCGCCGTGAAACCAGCAGCACCTGGCGGAGTAGGAGGTGCCTGAACTGCCGACAAGTTACGGACCAGTTGCATCATCATTTCTTTCATGGCCGTGAAATCCTCGGCCATCTTAGCCTGTTGTTCAGCCAAGCGAACCAGCTCAGTGTTCTCAGTTTCTTCGGCCATCGTTGCTGGAGTGTCTTCTTGAAGAGGTGCTTCAACCACTTCTGCAACAGGCAGTGGTCCCTTGATTCTGGTGGAATAGGAATGTGGGGCCAGCACGGCAGTTGCTCAAGCTCTAAACAAATCAAAACACGTTAGTGCAACAAGATAGCATGGAATATGAATTTGCTCGTCGGCCTAAACAATGCCTAAGGTCGTTATGCGTCATCCCAAATTGGTTTAGATTAGATCCCCAAGTGTATTATTTGATCTCTTTTCTCTTCTTTCTTTTTTTTCTTTCTTTTCTTTTCCTTTCTTTTCTTTCTTTTTTTTTTTTTTTCAAGTGAGGCTAGAGGGTGAAATGAATTGACACATAAAAATAAGCAAAATATTTTCATTACTTCAAAAGAAAGAGTACATACGGTGCTTCCGGAGCACGACCAAAAGGAACGTACAAATGACTTAAAAAGGTGAAAATAAATTACAACATGCCAAATTCAAAAGCGACATAAAGTACAACAATGCCAGGATGTAAAATAAATGACAAAAAGCAATAATCTGCATCATCTTGGCCTGATGTATCTACTAGGGTGACTGGGGCACAAAGTCAGCTGGCTCCTCTAGGTCGAACTCAAATGGCTCCACGGGATCTGCTGGCGGGACTTATGCAAAAGTACGACGCAATCCATTCAAATCTGCCGCAACTCACATGTGGGAGTATGTCCTCTACGGGAAGCCTCCTATACTCATCGATGGACCGTGCCACATATGTAGTGGAGTCATAAACTTGCCGATAAGCTACACTGATGGTCCGTCCTGCAGCCTGTATATCTCAAAGTCGGTCCTGTGCTAGCCCTCTGAGCTGCTCACCCTGCTCTAATGCCCTGTCAAGTCGAGCTCGAGAATCTATGGCATCCTGGCGATGATACTCTTCCCTTTTCCTGCTTTCCAACAAAGCTGCCCTGTCGGCATCCCGCTCTGTCAATGCCTGTGAGTGCATGACACGGAGTCGTCTGACTGTGTCTAGGTGCTGATGCGCGAAACCCTCACTCTCTGCCTGAGCAGCTCTGGCGGCATCCCGCTCTGTCATTAAGCTTTGTATGGTATCACGGTATTCCTTCCTAATCTCGTGCCTAGCAAGTTGAACCTGCATATCCAGCCTGGCCTCAGTGTCAACCATGCCTGCTCTCGACCTCGCGGGCATCTCTCTGGGTATGGGCTGATGGTAATACCAGAACTTATACTCCCGAACGACCTCCCCCTTAAGTCCATCCTGAACCTGTGTGCTTTCTGCGAGGTGCCTCCTAGTATCCCACAGGCGCAGGATCTCACCTCTAAGAGTAGCTGGGTTGACATATACACTCATGTCCTCAACTATTGGGATCTCCTGCTTTCGACCCAACTGCCTAAGTACACGCAGAGGAACATAAGGCTGGGATGCTGTCAAACCCATCAGAACGAGAAAAGGACGATCCACGCATCTGTGTACAACCTCCCTCTTAGGCCAGCTACACTGCCACAAAATCTTGTCCGGCGTGAGAGAGTTCAAGAAAGACCTCCAATCTGGCTCACTTCCTGGGAATTTATACCTCTCGATGTGTTCGACATGGTATTCAAGATAATCGATGTCACAGCACCTAAGAATATCACGAGGTGGGCAAGGGCGTACATGCTCCAAGAACCAGACCTGTAATAGAAGGTTACACCCCTCAAAGAAACCGCTCTCTCCCTTGTGGCATCGAGTCAAAGCATGAAACATACTACCCAGAATCGTCGGGATGATAGTGGCATCTGGTGCTCCACCATACAAAGCTGCCATGGTCCAACTGACCTTAATGGATATCGCTCTATCCGGTAGTGGGAAAACCAACAACCCTAGCAAAGCGAAAACAAAGACCTTAGGACAGAGGAGTACCCAATCTTCATATTTCAGCTTATCGTGGAACTCAAATCCATACTTCTTAAAACCATTATCGGCCCCAAAACGATCATAAAGGTAATCAAATGAAATCCAGCCTTGACGAACACTAGCGATAGAGAGGTCCGTTCGTAGCTTGATATTATTGAAAAAATCACGCTCATTAACCTTCCTCGGAGCAATCATATTCTTTTTCTCAAAATCCAGCTTAAGAAGCCCAGCTATTTCCTCGAGGGTCGGCGTCATCTCAAACCTCTTAAAACAGAAGGTATTTTGGTTTGGGTTCCAAAACCCAACTAGTGCACTGACCAAGTCTCGCCGCGGGATAATAGTTTTAGTCACAAGGTCAGTCAGAAAACCAATCTTTTCCTGGACTATATCTTTCTGCATTTCACTCATTGTGTCCCACCAAGACTTTAGAGATTTATCCGATTTGGGTGGACCATCAGTCATCATAATAGAGGGTGGAGTGGCATCAGCAGGGTATTTTCTCTTGACTGTCCTAGAAGATGATGCAGCCATTGTTCCTAATAAAAAAATGTGTCAAATGTTTGAAAGCCTGAGAACAACTTAAAACAACTGACCGACAGAGCAAAACAGATGCCTAAACTGCTAATTCGAAACTCCAATTTCCAACAAAACTTTTGTCATTGTAATGACGTAAAGTTGACCCTAAGAGAATCGAAAAATTTTGCCATCATAACGGCATCAGGACTGACTCCGGGAAATTACCAACATTGGTATTTAGATGTAATTTATAAAAGAAAAAATTCGACGTTACAACGACGCCACATTGACATCAAAACAAAATTTCATTTCCAGTGATGAACACTACAGTACTTTTGCAAAAATTCACCGGTATAACGACGTGAAAAACTGGATCTCAAAAACTCCCAACATCGGTATACGAGCCTTTTTCTAAAAATTCGCCATTATAGCGGCGTGAAAACTGATACGAAAATTTTTTGACTTTCTAACTACTAAGTATGTACATATATATTTTTTTTTGTAAAATTTTCGTCATTATAACGACACAAACTGACATATACAAAAGACGACAAACCCTGGCGTTTTTACAAAAATTTGCCATTACAGCAGTATGACTCAATTTTATAAAAATAGAAAAACATTTACATTTAAAACATAAAATTTAACCTCTTCCTCACTTTTCCTTTTATTTTCTTTTTTTTTTCTATTTTTTTTTTCTTTTGAAATCCGTCTCTCCCCAACTTGGTCAGCATAACAACATTTCCTAATCGCATGCAACACATAGAGTGCTTTTTTAGACAAGTCTTTCCCGGGAAGTGGGTCCTGTTCAGACAAAAGGTAGTCAACCTAGACAAGTGCAATACCGGTGTATCGCACCTCATTAAGTCGGATATGATGCAGATAATTGGGCCTAAAGGTTTAACTCTAGGTGACACAACTGACTCAGTGTCTAGACTGGCTGAAAACCCGGTGGACAAAACGGGCGGAAAGCGTATCAGGGCCATCCGGAGACAGTGTGTCCGGCCTAAAACCCCGTCACGCCTTCCTCCTAAATCATGGGCAATTTAGTAAGAAAGTCCCAGATGCCACAAACAATCTGGTAAGTGCACGTGTGTGTGTGTTTCAGAGACTCAGTGGGTTGCGGAGGAAGACAGTTTATATATACAGTTCAACAAATATCAAAGCAGTAACATTCAACTTTTCAGGTGATAACGGCAATAAAATAACAACCAAATATTTAATAAATTAAAACATGCGACAATTTATCAAAGCCGGAGATTCTAGTTTTCACTAATTTCCCCAGGGGAGTCGCCAAGCTGTCACGCCCTAAAAATTAATTAATTAATTGCGCGGGTTGCGAGGTTATTATTTAAAGGCTCGTGACTGGTGTTCAAAAAGGTACAATATTATTTTAGAGAAACTCGGAGTCGCCACTTGACATAGTTTAAGGTGTGCCAAGTCACCAAAAGGTACCTTGGAACACCTCTGACTCGTCTAATGGTCTGCGTTTAGAGATTCGGGTAAGGTTCTCAATTGACTCTCGGGAAGGTGTTAGGCACCCTCGAGTCCTGTGCCAATCACAGTTGCTTTATTGTCGCAATTTTAATTTATTAAGTATGGTTGTTATATTAATGCCGTTAATTTATACTTTGATTAAAAGCGTATCATTCCTTTCCAACCTCACAGAGGATTGGACGAATTTACACTTCGATTTATAGTAAATGAGTAGATACGTAAATAAATATTTTGAATAAAAATGTATCATGCAATTCCAACCTCATAGAGGATTGGTCTATTTTTTCTTAAAAGAATTTTATTAACCTCAATAATAATCAATTTAGAATTGATTTATCTTGTTTATTTATTTATTTTTTTTTGCGTAAACAAGCGGACCACAAGTCACACCTATCGTTGTGCCTAATCGAGTAAATCTTTCCAATCCTATTTGATTTGCCTAATCGTTACATTTTTTTGGGTGGATAATTTAATTATGTCAAAGTGGGATGCATTTGACTCATTTAAGATATAAATGGTCTAATATTTACAACATTTATATAATTTATTATATGTATGAAAAACTTGTGGCCATGAGTTGAAACATCATTTGAAGTTGAACCGAAACACGCAAAGTATATTGAAAACTGAAAGCTTAAGCGTGCAAAATATGCCACGTTATAGCAGAATCTAAATGACGTTCTTTGTTTTACTTTCTTTTGTTTTTATCTATAGGAAAAGATGCATATAAACTACTGCTCCTATTTCCATTCTAAGTTCAATATACATCAGTATCATTGTACCATTTTTAATGTTATTAAAAAAAAAAAAAAACTCCCAACATTTAATCTCAAAGATGTAAACAAAGTAAAGAGGACCGAGATCTAGTTTTAGCTTTCAGTCTTTAGTTTTTTTTTTGTTAATGACATTGATAATATTGAGGAAGCCAACAAATAACCACATTAGCTTAAATTTAAATATTTTTATTTTTTAGGACAAAAGATAAAGAGCGTGTTACTTCACTTATCAACAAAATCAAACACTTCACTTATCAACAAAATCAACAGTCACACGAAATGAATTATATGTTCATACATAGTTAGTCCATGATAAAGATACTCCACATAGTTGTACATACCATTGAGCTTTTAAAGATGCTGATTCATACCAATTTTATAGTCAAGACAACTCAAAATAAATGCAAGTTATATGTGTTTACCTATGAGTCGAAAATTCCAAGCCAAAAGCGGATGAAAACAAGACAACCAGAACTGAAACAGCAGCTAAAAAACAGCCCTTGAAACTCCTATTTAAACCCCTAAGCTTAAAGATTTATGCTCCAAAAAGGCCTATGAAGTAGAGGCTTTTTGGTTCTAAATCTCAAACTTTACACTCACTATTTTTTCTCTATGTTTTTGCTCTCTATTTTCAGTAAATTTCAGCAGGTAGTTGGTGTAATGAGGGCATTAAATGGCCCTATTTATGGCTGAAATTGAGAGCCAAAAGGTGGGGTGTGGACTTGTACAAAAGTACAAGCCCACACCCTACACTTGAGTGCTTTTAGTCCCATTTTTTCAAGCAAAAGTACAGCAGCTGTGCACCTACTGTTTCAGCTACCAAAACAGCTTCCAAAAGCTGAAATAATGCAAGTAGGGTCCTTTAAGAGGACCCCCAATACTCATTACATAACTAGAAGGAAACCAAGACCAAACTAGACAACTAAATCAGCCCCAAGACTAAGCCTAAAACAAAACTAATGCAACCAGGTTCCAAACTAAGTTATATTTCCTAACTAAACTTAAACTTAGTCCAAAACAAGAGCAGACAAAACTAAACTTAGCAAAACTCATTCCATGGTTGAGTTCCAACTCAATTGAGTTCAAAGTTGCCAAACAAATGACTACTTGAACCCTCAGATCCATACATTCCATCCCTAAGACAACCTAAACGCTGGACATTTCAAATGTAGAGTTAAGCAAATAAATTTAACAATAACAACCATTTTTGTTAACAATTCATGCACTAAAACTAATAAACCAGGAATCCACATACAAGAAAAATGTTAAATTTTTACATGTTTGAGCTAAACTAAAACAAATGGGGACAGACATGCTATACTAACCAAACAAAGAACATGTTTCTTCAAACTTCACATTAAGACTGGATAATAAACATACATATGCCAATTTTCACACATTGAATCGCTTTTGGAAACTTGTTTTCCATGACAAAACTATGTCGATCATTTGAGCACTTCTACTTTCTAAACTAAACTAGCTAATCAAACGAAGAAAGCAAGGAAACAATCTGATTGTCTAACTCTTTGGAAGCCAAGAAACTGATTTTCAAGTTCATAGGGAGAGAACAAAACAGTGAACCAACTTTGTTTTCATCCTTTGATTTATAAGCAAAACAAGCAATACATGGCCATACTCAGAAATTTTTTATAACTATACTAAACATAAGAACTACCAAGATACTAAACATGACAAGCTAACAAACAGGAAATAGGAATAGGGATTCACTATAATCTGACCGTTGTCAAGCAAATCGACGACGCCAAGGATGCTTCGCTGCCACTGTTACTGCGCGGAGGCTGCCATGAGCACTGCCACTGCCTCCGTTTATCAACAAAATCATCATCATCATCACTGCCTCACTAAAACAGCCCCTGCTATCAAACCATCAAAGCTTCGCCATCACCAAAAAAACCATAACCAAACAGTCCCGGATTCCATTGCTACGCTGCCTCGCTCACAACCCTATCATCATAAAATCAAACATCGCCGCAGCGAGAGCGACGCAGCGATGCCGCTGCCCTCGCTGCCTCCACCCTCATCCCCAAACAACCATCATCATCACAGCATATTAATCACCACCACTGCCTCAAAAACAGCCCCTATACTCGAACAAAGTCACTATACTCCCTCCAAACAACTTTTAAACATTTGTCAAACCAATACGTATTCCCCTCAAATCGGGTCCCCAAACCACCACGGCTGCCTCGCCGAGCCTCACCTTCACAACACAAACACGACCCCCCCACCATCCTCAGAAACAAGAACAAAAGAAAATAAGAAGAAGAAGAAGAAAAAATAAAGAAACTGAAAACGGGAAACTGAAAAACGAAGGGGAAACGGGAAAGGGAACGGGCAAACAGGAGAGGGGTATTTGGGAAATGGGGTACAAGGGGTGACGGGGAAAGTGAAGAGGAGGAGAGGGAACCAAAAACTTACCCGAAAAGAGGTCAAGGTGGCCGGAGTCGAGCTTTTCAAAGTCCGATCTACTCTAAACGGTTTGGATTTTGAGGAATCCAAGTTGAGAAACGGAATGAGGGAGGCGAGAGGAGTCGATTGATGTAACTTTTATATTTTTCCGGCCACCGGAGGTGGTGGCCGGCGGTGGCCGAGTGGCGGAACCGCGGTGGATCAACGGCGGAGCGATTTCCGGCGAGGTGAGAGAAATTTTGAGCAGGGTTTGGCCTTTTTTCTGATTTTTGTGTAAAATTGGCAAAAATGTGGGATTTGAGCTTATATATCATGAGTGTGGGCCGGGTAAGCAAGTGGGCTGACGGGCCAGTGTATTGGGCTGTTATTTTTGCAAAAATGGCTATTAAAAGAGTCTATACTAATAAAACATACACAATTAATCGTAATGTAAACCACATAAATTCACGATACTATCACAATTAAAATGTAGAATCACAATTAAACAGATAACAAGTAATTTTTGGTATTTTCATATTTTCTGTCCTAATTAAAGATAAATTTAGCTAAGAATAAACACTAGACGTACGGAAAAATTTGACGACACGTCCTAAAAATCTAATACAACTATTCTAAGCAATTTTCTTATCTAGTGCCAAAATTAGGTGATTACACGTATCATTCTTTTCCAACCTTACAAAGGACTAGACGAATTACGCTTTGATTCATGGTGAATAAATAAATAAAATGTATTGCGAATTTTCAACCTCATAGAGGACTGGTCTATCTTTTAAAGGATTTTAATTAAACTTCCTTGAGACTATTTATTAAGAAGTGAATTGTTTGCGAAAATCGTAGTGGGTTAAACCGTTTGTATTAATGAGCTGCCGTAAAGATTATTTGCAAAAAATTATCATATTTTTATTGCTTAACTCAAAATGACTTTAGTAGAATTAATTTTCTTTAGCCTAATAAGCAGACCGCGAGTCATACTTATTATTAAACTCAATCATGGAAACTATTCTTGCTCCTACCTAATTGATTTAATTAAAACATAACCGCTAATTTTAATAAGTAACGAATTGAGACTCTCAAATTTGCCTTTATTTTAAATGTGGATTATGAAAGCATATACATAAAGTTGGCCGTTTGTTAAATGTGAACAACTTTATGGGCTGCTTTTAGAAAAAGAGAATGGCTCTCAATTTTGATAATGTGGGCCGAAGAGTTTTGTGAAAATAGACAGTTTTAAAGTCTATTTTGACCAATTGACCATATTTTTATTTATTCATTGTATAAATGGTGGTTGTGTAAGTAAATTAACACATGGCCAGATTTAAAGCAAACGTCCTAAATTTAAAGCCTATTCGTTTCATTTACAGATTTTTGTTTACTTTGCATTTAGGTCTTAACTTTTGCTTCTCTTTCCAATTTCAGCCAAATTTCAGCATTCATAACATATATAGATTTTGCAATATATGACCATTTATGTTTTAAAAAAAGTGTGATAAGCGGATATGAGTTTGCAAAGTTTAATGCTTCATTTTTCTATCCAATTGTTCATACATAGTTAAAAATGATATATGACTCAAATTGAACAAATAAACACTAGCTATTTCATATTTTTTACAAACAGCCAGTTTTAACTAAATAACTCATAACAAGATGCATGCAATAAAGGGCTTTAGACATGCTGATTTTACTTCGTTTCAAAGCCAAAAATTTAAATATAAATACAAGGTAAATTGTGTTTACCTAATGAAGAAATTTCCCATGCTTAAGATGCAAATGAAGGAATTAACAAAGTCCAAACAGCCACAGCAAAAACAGCCACTAAACAACTACAAAACCCACTCTTTAACCCTTAAATCTCAAGATTTAATACCCCAAAAGTCTCTTGGTGTAATGCTTTTGGCTCTAAATCCTTCTTTCAACTTAAGCCCCTTTTTCAAGTTTTTTTTAGCTTTCAATTGAGTGCAATTTTAGCTGGTTGTTCGTGGTTTAAATGAGGAGTAAGGGCTCTATTTAAAGCTGAAAATTGAAGGCCAAAAGGTGGGGTGTGGACTTGTGCAAAAGTACAAGCCCACACCCTTACACTTGAGTGTTTTTTTGGCTATTTTCAGCATAGTACAGCAGCTGAAAAATGACTATTTCAGCAGCCACAACAGTCCTAAAAGCTGAATTTGTACAAGTAGGGTCCTCTAAAAGGACACCCATTACTCATTATACTAACTAGGATGTAACTAGGACCAACTAAACCAACTAAATCAGCCCCCAAACTAACTAAAACTAAACTAGAGAGCAACTAAGTCATACTTCCTAGCCTAACTAAACAAACTAGATTACGACTTGTAATTTAACAAAAATCAACCTAAATTCAATGCTTAGCTAGTGAAAGTAACTTGTGAAACCAACGACTTTCAACACTTAATCAAAATCAAACAAACAAAGGCAATCATACTTGAACAAACAAACCAAAGAAGCATATTTATTTAAACTTCGCATTAAACTGGATAGTAAACATACATATGTCAATTCCTACACACTATGATCAATATTGAACAATTGTTTCATGACTATACTATGCAAATTATTTTGAACATTTTTACTTACTAAAACTAAACAAACTAAAACGAAAGAAGAAAGCAAGGAAACAAAGATTGTTCTCTAACCCGTAGAGCAAACAAACAGCTTCAAATTCGAGCCATCATTGCCACTGTCCAAACGCTACCACAACAGCCCCCCTAAGCTAAAAAAATTCAGCATCATGTCACCACCATAGCAGCCTTCAGAAGTTCTTTCGTCCTCCTACCCCGAATTAGTCACGCCACGCACAAAGAACACAAACAGAGCAGCCTTCATCGCCATTGCCACCCCAAAATATCATCATCATAGCCCCCAAAACATCACAAAAATAATCATTGTAGCAGCCCACAATTTGTCTCCCCATAATAAGAAAAATAAAGGCAAAAGTGAGAAGCAAAATAAGCAAGTGACACAAGTTTTAATAAATAAATAAATAAAATAAATAAATAACAAGAAAATGGATCTAGGATAAATGGGGTTCGGATTAGAGTAGGGGAGAGTGGGGAGAAGAGAAAAATGTAAAAACTCATCAGAAAACACAAAAAGTGGCCGGAGTGAGGTTTGGTCGAAACTTCAAACTCCGATATGTGAAAATTGATGATGATTTTGGAGAAAATAAGGTGAAAAATAGAAAGAGGGGCTCAAGAGCTTTCCGAAAAGGTATGGTTTGTAATTTTCCGACCACCGGAAGCTGTCACGCCCTCAAAAAATTTTAATTAACTCTGTGCGAGGTGTTTATTATTTAAAGGCTCGTGACTGGTATTCAAAAAGGTACAAAAATTATTTTAGAGAAACTCGGAGTCACCACTTGACAAGTTTAAGGTGTGACAAGTCACCAAAAGGTACCTTGGAACACCTCTGACTCGTCTAATGGTCTGCGTTAGAGATTCGGGTAAGGTTCTCATTTGACTCTTGGAAAGGTATTAGGCACCCTCGAGTCCTGTGCCGAGCACAGTTGCTTTATTGTTACATTTTAAATTCATTAAAATATGGTTGTATAATTTGCCGTTAATTTGAATTTATACTTTGATTCAGAAAATTTTAAAGCATCGTTCCTTTCCAACCTCACAGAGGACATCTCCTGTTGAGCCAGGAATTGAGCATGTGCATGTTGATTGTTATAGTGGACTAGAGCAGGGGGTGCACGCCATTATGGATCAGATAGCGGCTGAACATAAGATGTTGCATTGACAGGGAATAAGAACTGCGGCATGGCAAATTGGTTGCCATGAGTGGGTAGAATTGTTGTGGCGGGGGTGTCTGAATGTACCCTTGATGGTCATTGTATCTTCCATTATTTCTTCTCGGTCCAGGACCAACCATTTCCACTTCATCTTTCTTTTCTTTCTTCTTCCCAAAAGCACCCGACCCTAATTGCAACGCTTGGGTAGTGGCTCTTAAAGCTGTTTGGCTAACAATCTTGCCTGCTTTGATTCCTCTCTCAATCATCTCCCCAATTTTCACTGCTTCACTGAACTGTTTCCCAATGGCAGAGGCCATCGCTTGGTAGTATGTTTCATCGAGCACTTCAACGAATTCTTCAACTATCTTATCATCTGGGATCAAAGGGCTCACGCGTGCCGCCTGTTCGCGCCACCTGTAGGCATACTCTCTGAAACTTCCACTTGGTTTCTTTGTGATCGTCTTCAAAGAAGAACGATCAGGAGCAGCCTCCATTTTGTAACCATAATGGTTTAGGAAAGCGCTGGCCATGTCATCAAAGATGGCCCACTTCGAAACATCTTGTTGTACAAATCATTCTGTTGCCGGCCCTCCCAAACTGTGAGCAAAGTATGCCATCAACAACGCATCCTTCTTGATCCCCCTCATTTTGTTAAGGTAGATCTTCACGTGGATCCTTGGATCACTTTGTCTAGTGTACGGATCAAATTTGGGCACAACAAAACCTTCAAGCAATGGCATATGAGGGAACAAGCACATGTCTTTGCATGAAACATTGGTTTTACCCCCCTTGCCCTTGTATGTTTTTCAAAGTTTGCTCCAAGCTTTTCAATTTCCGAGAAAAGTCAGTCTCTTCTATTTTTCCTAACCTTTCGATATCAGCATGTGATTCTGGGTGGTGTCCCTGATCATACGACTCAGTGGGGCGGAAAACATTACCCCGAGCTTGGTCGAATTGTTGATCACGGGCCCTTAACTGTGGGTCTCTGTTCGATCTTTGCAAAGTGTATCCTGCAGGAACGGTGAATGCTGTGGCAGGAACTTGGGCTTGGCCATATTGTCCATGCTGTGGGAATTGTGCCCCAGGTTGTACAGTAGAAGGTCCGGCTGCGTTGTCAGTTTCCGGATGTGAACCAAATCCCCGAGGGTAACGGGGGTCTTCTACCATTGTGGATTGCCCTTGCTTGGGTGGCTGAGTATTTGCCATGAAACCAGCAGCACCTGGCGGAACAGGAGGTGTCTGAACTGCTGCCAAGTTACGAACCAGCAGCATCATCATTTCTTTCATAGCCGTGAAGTCCTCGGCCATCTTAGCCTGTTGCTTAGCTAAACGAACCAGCTCAGTGTTCTCAGTTTCTTCGGCCATCGTCGTTGGAGTGTTTTCCTGAAGAGGCGCTTCAACCACTTCCGGAACAGGCAGTGGTCCCTTGATTCTGGTGGAATAGGAATGTGGGGCCAACACGATAGTTGCTCAAGCTCTATTAAATCAAAACACGTTAGTGCAACAGGATAGCATGGAAGGTGAATTCGCTCGTCGGCCTAACCAATGCCTAAGGTCATTATGCATCACCCCGAATTGGTTTAGATTAGATCCCCAAAGATTGCTTGCGTTCCTTGAGAAAAATCAGAACAAAACTGTAACTGGCACGTAATTAGAACAAGAACAAACTTGGATGATTTTTTTTTATTTTTTTGATTTTTTGATTTTTTTAACCTCTTTTTCTGACTCAACAAGTGTAACTTAGAAAAATGACACGAGACGGACTCAAAACAAATTGCTTGACATGATGCACGAGTCAAAAGATATATACAAACTGACACATTGGGTGGGTACACCCGTACGGTGAAAATAATGACACTCGACATTTAAGCGGAGTCAGATTATTCCACGAGGATCGACACAAAAATAAAACTTAGCAAATTGCAATTTATCGTCTGTACCCTGTCTCGACCTTGAAAAAATACAGTACAAAATAAAGTGGAACCCTAAAATAATTTTTTCTTTTTAAATTTAAAACTCAACCCTAGGGAGGTTCTAACAGAACTTAAAAACAAATTATGAAACAAACTATTTGTTTTTTATTTTTATCCGAAAGGTGATTCCAAAATCGGGCACTATGACAACACAAAGATGGACACAATTTTTTTAAACAAACTATTTGATCTAATTCGAAAAAAAAGAATCTTAGAATTTGACCATTATGACGACTCAAATACACAAAATATTATACGAATTAGATGAAAAATTGGTTTACCAAAATTGGCCATTATGACGGCGTAAAAGCCCGATAAATTACTTTTCAAAAAATATGGACTTGATTTGGACACCGACTCAAAGACAAAAGGGTCCCGAAAAATTTCGCCATTATATCGGCACAAAATTAAAAAAATTTTTTACTAATACTTGAGACCAAACCCGGGCACAAAATTAGACTCTAAAAGTACTTGGAAAAAATTCGACATTATAACGGCGTAAAATGACAACTAAAGATATTTTGAGATACGGGACTAAACCCATTTTTTTTATTTTTCTCTCTCTTTTTTTTTTCAAAATTTAATACCCACCCCCGATGATCGGTCAGCATAACGACCCTCTTTCTATAACAAATGCAACACGTAAGATGCCAATAATGTATTTATTTGGGACACGTGCCCATCTTGACACAAAGGGGTCAGCCTAGACAAGTGCAATACCGGTGTACCGCACCTCATTAAGTCAAATATGTTGCAGATAATTGGGCCTAAAGGTTTAACTCTAGGTGACGCAACTGACTCAGTGTCTAGATTGGCTGAAAAAAACCCGGTGGACGAACCGGGCGGAAAGCGCATCAGGGCCATCCGGAAACAGTGTGTCCGGCCTAAAACCCCGTCATGCCTTCCTCCTAAATCATGGACAATTTAGAAAGAAAGTCCCAGATGCCACAAGCAATCTGGCAAGTGCACGTGTGCGTGTGTTTAAGAGACTCAGAGGGTTGCGGAGGAAGACAATTTATACACAGTTTAAAAATATCAAAGCAGTAACATTCAACTTTTCATGTGATAACGGCAAGAATATAACAACCAAATATTTAATAAATTAAAACATGCGACAATCTTATCAAAGCCGGAAATTCTAGTTTTCACTAATTTTCCCAGCGGAGTCGCCAAGCTGTCACGCCCTAAAAATTAATTCTTGCGTTGGTTTATTATTTAAAGGCTCGTGGCTGGTGTTCAAAAAGGTACAATTATCTAGAGAACTCGGAGTCGCCACTTGACAAGTTTAAGGTGTGCCAAGTCACCAAAAGGTACCTTGGAACGCCTCTGACTCGTCTAATGGTCTGCGTTACAGATTCGGGTAAGGTTCTCGGGAAGGTATTAGCCACCCTCGAGTCATGTGCCGAGCACAGTTGCTTTATTGTCGCAAATTTTTAATTTACTAAATATGGTTGTTATCTTTTGCTGTTGATTTGAAATTACAATTTGACTCAGAAGCGTTTATTCTTAACCAACCTCACAGAGGACTAATTTTATATTATAATTCAGAAAATTAAAGTGTATCATTCTTTTCCAACCTTACAAAGGACTGGACGAATTTACACTTCGATTTATAATAAATAAAACGTATTGCGTATTTCAACCTCACAAAGGAACTGACACATTTTTAAAAGAATTTAATTAACTTCAAAAATAATAATTAATTTAGAATTAGTTTAAATCAATTTAGTTTTTTCTTTTAGCCTAATAAGTAGATCACAAATCATACTTATAATATTGCCTAATTATGTAAGTTTTTTTAGTCCTATTTAATTTGCCTAATAGCATATTCATCAATAAATAAGTATTGGTTTAAAGGCTTAATGAACAAGAACTAATCTGCCTAATCGCATTTTATTAAAACGTAACCTTTAACTTTATTAAGTGACAAATTGGAACTCCCAAATTTGTCTTTATTGATTTGAAAAAAATATGGATTGCAAAATATATACATAAAGTTGGTTGTTTGTTAAATTAGAAGCAACTTTATGGCCTATCTTTAAAAAAGGAAGATTTTACCGAATGTATACTGCCGTCAACTTAAACTCTTCTTTACTGATTATCGCACTATTAGCAAAAGTAGGCTGCTTTAGATCTGTCTTGCACAATTAACCACGTTTTTTTTTTGTTTAACAATAAAGGTTGTTTCATAAACTGTTGGTCAAAACAAATCCAAAGAAACAATTATGCTTCAGCTTAAGAAAACGTAGCTATACATTTCTTAACTCCATTTTCTGCAAAGTTGCCTACGAGTCCAGCCACCTTTCATTTCTGTCCAGATTTGCCATATTGTACTTATGCGACTATTTTTTAAAAGAAATGTGATAAGCGGATATGAGTTTGCAAAATTCAAAACCTCATATTTCCCTGTCCAATTTTCACACGTAGCTAAAGTAATATATATAGTTCAAGCCGATCAAAGTAAAACAACAACTATTTCACGTTTTTACAAACAAACAACTTTAGTTTAAAGAATGAATCGAAACAAGATGCATACAGTAAAGGGTTTTAGACATGCTCATTTTAGTTCATTTTTCATAGCCAAAATTCAAATATAAATACAAAGTAAATTGTGTTTACTTTTGACCCAAAAGATCCAAGCCAGCAAAGAGATAAAAAACAATAATACAACCCAAGTGTCCAATAATTTCTACTCCAAACCAGCAGCTACAACAGCCCCTTTAACCTCTATTTAACCCTTAAAACACCTTAGATTTATGCTCCAAAATACCTTAGATAAGAAGACTTTTGGTTCTAAATCTATCTCTTAAGATTACAATTTTTTCTCAAGTGTTTGCTCTCAATTTTAATGCTTTTGTTTCAGCTGGTAGATGTGTTAAAGAGGGCAATAAATGACCCTCTTTATAGCTGAAAATTGAGGCCTAAAGGTGGGGTATGGACTTGTACAAAAGGACAAGCCCACACCCCTATACTTGAGTGTACTTAGTCCTATTTTTCATCATAAATACAGCAGCTATAGAGGACTATTTCAGCCCCCTAAACAATCCAAAAAAGCTGAAAAATGTGTCCTTTAAAAGGACACCCAAACACTTATTATACTAACTAAAAGGACTAGGACCAAACTAGACAAACTAGATCAGCCCAAGCTAACTAAAACTAAACTATACTAAAGCTAAGGACAATCAGATTTCAACCAAATTATATTTTCTAACTAAACTCAAACAAAACACAACTAAACAGCCCCAATGCTTAAAACCAAGCCAAATATCACAGCCTTTATTTTAATGACTAGACTAAACAAAAACTCAGTCCAAAGCAAGAGCAAGCAAACATGAACTAGATTGAACTTGAATTTAAACTGAAGTCCAGACTTTAATCTCAGAAGTCAGACCACCTGAATGCACCAAAATCCAACTTAAACTCAAGCTTTAGTCTTTAGCTAACAAATTAGTAACCTTACAGACATACGATTCACGCTATAATATAGTCATTTGATACTTAAAACTGTGCTAACAAAAGCCAACCGAGTTTCACATTCAATGGGTGCAAGTTCAGGATATCTCCATCAGACAATTTTAGGGTGATCTCGTGCTAAATATATCAAGAAAGAATGGGAAGATTTTAATACTCAAACACAAGAAGCACGGTTTCATATTCCTAAAGAACTAAACATCAAAAACTCATAGCGAACATACGTTTTTTATTCCTTTGCATTGTAAAGAGCGACAACTGAAACATGAACATTGATATAGAGTGTACAGGGATAAACAAGATTATGAAAGACCATAGGCACAATTTACGTCTAATCTAAGGAGGACAAACATACATATTTTGATACTAATCCTAGCAAAGTAAACGACGACATGAAAGTAAAAGATTTTCATGTCTAACCCGTCTCCAAAGCTAATCACAGGCAGCCTCACCACTGTCACTGCCTCGTGCTGCTGCGTTTGCCACCACGAGAACTGTTTCAGCTTCAAACAAAGACCCAATCCTATCAGAGCTAAATCACAGCCTCGACATGGTCACAGTCTCACCATCATCCATACCAAACATCGCTGCTTCAGCTCCTCGGATTAGCTGCCTCACCCGCAAACTCACAGCCTCGCTGCCCTGCCTTGACTCTAAAAATCATCGTCATAGTATCACCATACCCGAGCCCCCTTAAGCAAAAAGCCACACCAACAAACATCACCCTCTTAAGTCAAGCAAATCATCACCATTCTTCTCTCAATTCTACGAAAACAAATCAAATAACCCCCTCCCCCCCCCCCCCCTCACGGCATCAACTTAACAACTCCAAAGAAAACAAATCACAGCCCCTCCAAACGTCAACAAAACCGCCCCCTCATCCTCACCAAAACAGTACCATATCATCATCATCACATCCATAACAGAAACAGAAAAAGAAAAATGAGAAGAAGAAAAGAAAACGAGAAACAGAAACGTGCAAAGAAACAGACGGACTAAAGGACGGGGAAAAAGGGACGGGTTTTGAGAGATGGGGTGTGGGGAGAGGTAGAGAGGAGTAAACAGGAAGGGAAAGAAATAGAGAAAAACTAAAAAACTCACCGTATTTGAAGTTTGACCGAACTTTGACCTCCGATCTAAGCGATTTGATTGAGCTTTTGGAGAAATCGAGTTGAGAAATGGAAAGAGGAGGCCGAACGAGTCGAGTGATATATTTTTGTATTTTTCCGGTGGCCGGCCGGCGGTGGTCTACGGTGGCCGACCGGCGGAGCCACGGTGGAGGCACGGCTGAGGCGATTTCCGGCAGCCTGTGGGAATTTCAGCAGGGTTTCCCCAGCTCAATGAGAGCTAGGGTGGAATGAGTCTATTGTGAGCTTTTTTGGGGTTTATATAATATGGGTTTGGGCTTGGGTTAAGGGAAATGTGCTAAGGAAGTGGGCTGATTGGGCCAACATTTCTCGCACAAATGGCCATTTAAAGAATCTGTATTTATTTAAAATATACACAATTAACTAAATGAAAACCCCACAATTAAAATATAGAATCCCAATTATACGCGTAACAAATAATTTACCTATTTTCCTCCCGATTAAAGACAATTTCAGTTAAAATAAAAACTAATTTTTTAGAAAAATTTAGGCAAAATTCTAAGAATCTAACACAACTATTTTGAGCAATTTTTCTGTATTCGTGCCAAAATTAGGTGATTACAGTGCAATAATTGAAGAATGTATTGAGAAAAAAATATTTGAAAGATGGAAGAAAACAAAAAGTAGTCCCTATCATTAGCTTCTACCTTTGCTTAATGAAAAATGTTGGTAAAAGTTGTCTCTGTACTGGTAAAAGAAAGATTGGTTGGGAGAAAAATGTTTAAATTAATTGTGGTGTATTAAATTACTTGGGGTGGTTAGTCACTATTACCTATATATATATCCTACCTGTTCCATTGACTACATTACAACCTAAAGAAGTCCTAATTTATCTTAGCCGAGTAGATGGACATTAGTCTAGTTCTATACTAAGGGCAAGCTTATGGTACGTCTTGTGTGGCATGTGAGTTCTTTTCTAAGAGTGAGTGCTTCATCTATATGTGAAGTTTTTATTCATGATCATTCTCTTGAGTGAATTCCTTCATTAAACTTGAAATTAATTGTGAAGGCACATGATTTACGAGAAGCGAGCTCTTTTATTAGTCACTTGAATAGAGTGAGTACTTGCATAACTTATTGAATAAGTCTGAAGTTGATGTGGGACTGAGAGGTTGATTTGGTGCACTTGATTGTTTTTAAATATTCTTGGCATAGATTTTGTGCGAATAAAGCATAATGAGTGTATATGCAACTTGTTAAGTGCCTATATAAACCCCAAGTCATTGTGTGAGTATGTTTTTGGTGTATCTTGAGTTCAAGGTATAAATTGCTCGAGGACGAGCAAAAATCCAAGTGTGAGGTGGTGATGTTTGGCTATATTACCTATATTTGGATGGCGTTTTAATCATGTTCTAATAGTAAATTTAAGAGTTTATATGCAAAACTATCAAGATTTTATACTAATTGAGTTGTTTGGTGTTGTAGCAATTGAACATGGTGAATTGAGCAAGAAAGTACAAGTTTTGGAGTTAAAAGTAAAGATATTAAAGATTTCAAGTGATTCGTGTGCTACGCGAGTGACACGGGAAGAAATAGAGTCTTTGTTTAGGAGTTGACAAAAACTTTCAGCACATTTAGGCCAAATACGCGAGCACCACGCAAGCTGAATTGCCTGAAGAAATTGATTCGCGTGGCGCCCGGAGCAGAAACTTGTGGGCGAAAATAATATGACTTTTTGGTACTTTTGCTTAGTTTCCTACAGGGTATAAAAGCTTCTCTTGCCTCCCTTATGAATTTTACACTGGGAAAGAAGCAAAAAGGAGGCTAGAGCTTTGGAGACTTCAAGAACACAAGAGTTTTTCCTAAATTCTTTCTTCCTTTTTGTAATTTAATTATTCATGAATTACATTGACATGATTATCATGAATATGAGTGGCTAATTCACCCATTCTAGGGTTGATTGAACCACTCCAATACTTTGTGTTATGAATTATTGCTTTATTGAATGAAACTTGTTAACCTTCCTATCTAAGTCTGTATGCTTTGTATGCTATTGATTGGTAGAGCTCCCAATTGATTGTGCCCATTATTCTTGTGTGTCTAGGATAGATTCATGAGTTAGGGTTAAACACTTAGCAATATTTCAACCTAAAATAAAGGCATTACTTAGGTTGTCAAAAAGGTTATTTGTGACCATTGATCCAGATTGTGAACCATACTTGTAGTCTTATGTATCTTCTTAATTAATTGGAAAATTGATTAGTAAAAGTTACACGGGAGTGAATAGTTGTGAATTTAGAGCAAGTGTTCAATAGGAAGAAGCAAGTTGAATCCATTAATGCATTGTTCTAACACATGAGTAGGAGTTGGGTAGATCAATCCTAGGCTTCTAAACCCCTGTATTAATCTATTTCTTTCTACTTTGTTATTTACTTTATTGTTAATAATTTGCTACATCAAGATCATCATAAAAATATAAACTTTTGAAGTTAATTGATTAGATAAGTTAGTTAGATTAACAACTAGATTTCGAGTGTTCTATGTGGGATTCGACCTCGGGACTTTAAGTACTGAGTTATATTTGTCGTGACAGCTTAGGGCGTAGTTAGGTGTGATCACCGCCTTGACTTCTTCAAATGTATTCCCTCGTTCTCCAGGTGGGCGTCTTGACTTCTTCAAATGGCTTCCTTCATTCTTCAAGTGAGTGTTTCGACTTCTTGAAATGAACTCTCTCGTTCTTCAGGTGAGCGCCTTGACTTCTTCAAATGTATTCTCTCGTTCTTCAGGTGGGCACCTTGACTTCTTCAAATAGCATCCTTCATTCTTCAAGTGTGTGCTTCGACTTCTTGAAATGAACTCCCTCGTTCTTCAGGCGGGCATCTTGACTTCTTCAAATGTATTCCCTCGTTCTTCAGGTGGGCGCCTTGACTTCTTCAAATATCTTCCTTCATTCTTCAAGTGAGTGCTTCAACTTCTTGAAATGAACTCCCTCGTTCTTCAGGTGGGTGCCTTGACTTTCTTCAAATGTATTCCCTCATTCTTTAGGTCGGCGCCTTGGCTTCTTTGAAATGTTTTCCCTCTTTCTTCAGGTGGGCGCCTCCTTGACTTTTTAGAGTGGACTTCCTTAATTCTTCAAGTGAGGTCCTTTACTTCTTGAAATGGATTCCCTCGTTCTTCAAGTGGACGCCTTGACTTCTTTAGACTGAATTTTCTTATAAAGGTTGCTTCTGACTTGAAAATTGAAATTGTTGAAAACATAAAATTATTGCTCTGGCAGGCTTTGATATGAAATGAAATTTCCGCTTATGGTTGAGCGGATTTTGACTTGAAGACTGGAAACTACATGTTGAAATCTGAATATCCGCTGACAATCTCTTCATGGTACAGTTTGTGGTGTATTATCCTTTCAGCCGATGTTCGATGCTTGGCTCCAATTATCAAGGTTGGTTCTGACTTACTATTGTAGGCAAGTTTTGCAAAACTTTCTATTGCTCGAAAAGAAATGAGAATAAGCTAAAGTGAAAGGCAAAACAATGAATTTCAAATAGGAAACATCGGACGAAAGATGTCCCTAGAGATCAAAGAAACTTATCTAGTGGTGAAACGATGACCTTAGTTAACATGACATGCGTTTGGAATCTACTCTTGACTAGTTCACACGGTCTAACCCTGACCTTGCTCCCAGTTTGACAATCTTGCTCACCCCGAACTTGATATTAACTCAAACGATTCTCATTCAACTAGTAATGCCCCTTAGGATTTTCATCAACTAGCCTCTCTCTTTGTTCTTTTACCTCACTATTGTTTTGTAGCGCCCTTTCATGTTTTCAGCGACAAAACTTCATTTCCTCTCATCATCTTTTTTTTCTTTTTTTTCATTTTCTGCTCTTCCTCATCAACCTCTCATCTTTCCTCACTGGTCGACCACATCTTTCTTTATTTCTCATACTCTTATCTTAACTCACTCATAGATTTCCTTCTTTATCGAATATATTGGGTGAAAAATCGCCGAGGCCTTGAGCAAGGGCCCAAGACTCGATTCAAGTCGACCTTATGAAGCGAACCCATGAGGTGAAGTGATATGACCCTCCACCTCAGAAAGCCATCTCGGGGAATGGGGAAAACCGAGTCCAAAGTACCAAGCTCAGAAAGATCACCACGACCACATGGTTCACGAGGAAGTATAACACCTCGCCAAAATGAGGCCTGGTCTTTGTAACCATCGAACGTTGCTCTGGCATTTAAGAAGGAGATCGTTGGCTGGCCACGATCAAATACATAGTAATGGCCAGAAAAGCATAATTATTATGGCTGTAACGTCATTTTTCTTATCAATAATAAATAGGACATGTTTGAGATTACTCTGAATTACTCACGTTAAGATTCTTTTCAAAAGCCATGAATGCCAAACTGTCATCCATTTTTGGCATATCCATCCTCTCAGCCTGAAAACGTCCGAGGAAGTCCTTGATTGGCTTAAGGTATCCTTGTTTGACATCGAAGATGTCTTCCCTTCTCTAAGGATCTTCTAGGCTCCACTGTGAGCTTTGATGAACATGTTTGCTAATTCATCGAAGCTAGAGATAGACTCAGAGGGGAAAAGCATGTACCATCATAGTGCTCCTTTTTCCAAGGTATCGACGAATTTCTTCAAGAACATGGATTTCTTCTCGACTGGGGTCAAATCATTACTCTTGACCATGGCCATATACTCGGTTATATGCTTGATTGGGTTAGTTGTCCCATCGCACTTCTTTAAAATCTGTAGCTTGAAATGTTTTGGGATGGGTTCTGGAGCAGCTTCGGGCTTGAAAAGTAACTGTCAACACTTTTCAATATCTAGCACGCATTGAGGTTTCCAAACCCCTGGCACATTTTCAAGCCGTTTTTCCATGTTGGCCTCGAAATCTTTCTTCTACTTCTCAAAGTCGGATGCGATGCTTGTTTGAGATATTATAGGAGTTGTAGTCCCCGAGCCCCCAAATGTGACTCCGCTTGGAAATCCTCCAGCAATGGTTCCCATGGGAATAGAGTGTAACAGCGCAGCCCACTAGTGATATTATCTGCTTTGGGTCTAGGCCCGCATGGTTTTAAAATGCGAGGGTCTAAGGCATGCTTACTTAAATACCCAGGATCACTCATGTTTTATGCCGATGTGGGACATTTATTAGATAGGTGTTACATACACCCCCTCTTATGGACTCAGCGTCCTCGCTGAGGTTTGCCCCACGTATCCGAGACTCAGTGATGCAGCCCGAACACGTGCTGATCAAGTGTTTGATCCACCGAGGAGACCGATGACACGAAGTCAAGCCAAGTTGCTGCACGATGTGCACATTCACTTAGCCTGGCCGAAGGAAAGCAATTGCTCCGAAGCTGAGTGGCCGGGCTCAAGAACGGAAGGCGTTATCTTCAGATTTGAGCCCGAAGGCAAAGTGACCGAGGACAATGAGCTCGAAGGCAAGTGAGCGTCCGAGGACAATGAGTTCGAGCAAGCAACCACGCACCGAAGTCAAGGCTGCCGAACACACAATTTAGCTCAGCCCTGCGTGGCTTGTTTTTATTAGTCACTTGTGACTATTTACTATTTTGCCCTTAGCTTAGCCTATAAATACTTTACTTCATTTTATTGTAAGGGATCCAGTTTTTAGTATATGAAAAACATAGCAAGTACTATTGTGAGTCTCCGATGGAGCCGAACCCCGATGTGGGCTTTTAAAGAACTTGTGTCAACCGGTGTTATTCGTTTGAACAATTTCTTCTTGATCATTCAATTTGCAAGAAGCGGGTCTTTCTTGAGGATTGTTGCATAGTATAGGTGCGTCTTGATTTCCCTTCAATCGAGCTTTAAGAAGGTTCCTCACTGTTCTTTTGAATCAAAGCAAGATTTGTCTTCCTTCTATCTTTTGTTTTCTTGTCACTACTTTCGCGTTCGTGTTTAGCATTCTCCTTCGGGTTTGCTTGCACCATCTTGGTATCAAAGCAAGGTTTGAGTTTGTTTTTACAACCTCAAATCCTGTTCACTTAAATCGTGCTTTTGTCTTCCGTTTCAGCTTTCTTCCGTGTGTTTGATTGTTGTTGCTGAGCGTTTATAAAAAATAAAATAAAAAAGTAGAAAAACAAAATTCAAATTTTTTTTTACTGTTGGTTGTTTGGATTAATCAACCATTGATTCTTGTTCACCATTGTTTCCTGATTCCAACGAGTACCCGACGTAGAAATTTCGTGACTAGGGTTTCGTGGTGAAATTTGGACTGTTTTGAAGTTTGTTGGTGACTGGAACTCGAACCCCATCGTGTTTTGGTTGAAACCGATTAAGATTGGTGGTTCTTGAGTGATTTGGGTTTGTTTTGAGCTTAAAATTCGAAGTTCTGTGATTGAAATCGTTGCCCGTACGCCGGAAAATTGTTACAAGTTGTAATAGTGTGTGCGACACGAAGGAGCTGATCTTAGCTCAAGAACTTTGAACTGAACTTCCTCCGTTATTGTTGAAACCGGAGTTAAAGAAGCAACCCAGGTCTGTTGAAAATCGTGGTCAGTGAACCGAAGCTAAGTTTGTCCGTACGCCGGAGCAGAACTTCACTGTTCCATTGAAGAAGAAAGGGGTAAAGTGTAAAGATCAAAACCCCAGGTGAAAAAAATTGTCGGCTGAAAAGAGGAAGTGGATAAGGTAAAACCCTATCCGTACCAAGGAGGGACCACTCTTTTACGGACAAGAGTTGGTGTATTCGAAAAAGATTCCAAAAGGGAATCAAAGGGTAGATTCTCCTAGGATTTCACTTTCTTCTGTCCGAAATTCTAGTTAGTGGATCTTTTGAGTAATTGTCCTACTCGAGGTCGTACTAACTCATTTGAGCTGATAGGAACTCGTGCGTGGGTGACCGAAGTCCAACTTCGTAGAAAATTCTTTTGACTTCCCAAGCGCAAGAGTAAATAGCTGTCTGTTCCATTGAGTCGAATCAACTCACTCTTCCCGAAGTAAGACATCGTAACTTGTCGAATCTGAAGGAATTGAGAGAAGTTGATCAACCGAGGAAGCCATTGGCTACAAGTTCTTGAGTGACCAAAACCGAACCCATAAATTGAGTGGACCCGAGTGCTACCCATCAAAGGTGAGGGAGCATGTGAGGTGATTTCTAACCTTAACATTTGTTTGGTCTTTGACTTGTGCAGGTACCATGGCTGGGAATGGAGGCGATGGCAAAGGCATTGAGAAGCCCGACGTGTCGTTAGCCGATCTCATGGCTGCGATACAAGGCGTCAGTGCCGAAGTAAGAGGAGTGTGTGTTCGAGTAGCTCAACTCGAACAAGGAAGTGCATCCGTGGCCATGAATAGGTCCGGCGCTGGAACTAGCCACTCCACTACAATGAAACCTGAGCTGTATGCTGAGCTTGTTCGACAACATCAGTTGACGAGTGAAGCAATTCGAAGAGAACTAAACTTGGGCAATCCCCAAGCGAAACAAAACTTGGGCAATCCCCAAGCTGGCTATCAAAACTTGGGCATTCCCCGAGGAGAAAGGATATCACTTCCAAAGGCCCGAAGAGATCTTGGAGCCGTTGTCGAAGAGGTTGATGAAGAGGAATTTCCTAAGGACGAATATGAGAACGAGCCGCCATTCGCTCAACGAAGGCAAGCTCACCGAGGTCGTGGAAATTTCTGAGGTCGAGGCCGAGGCGCAAATGTTGAACGATACATTGAGCGTGAGGCTGATGATCGAAATGATGAGTATCTCGAACAATTTCGTGGTGTTCGAGACTCAAACTTGAACAGTGTCAAGATCACTATTCCACCCTTTAAAGGAACTAGTGATCCAGATGAATATCTTGAATGGAAGCTTAAAATGGAGCGCATCTTTGAAACCAATGAGATGACCGAAGAAAGAAAAGCTACCATGTCATTGCTTCGTTCGAAGCGTATGCATCTACATGGTGGGAAGCTGACAAAAGGCATAGACGAAGGAATGCCTATCCCGAAGTCATTACTTGGCCACAGTTGAAGAGAGCAATGGATGCTAAGTATTTGAGTGCCAAGTACAGGCAAACTCAAATGCAAAAGCTCTATGAGCTAAAACAAGGGTCCAAGTCAGTCCAAGAGTATCATGATGAGTTCGAAAAGGTTCGAGTGAATCTTGATCTGGTCGAAGACGAAGAACAAGCCATTATCCGATTCAAAAATGGCTTGGCTCGGGATGTGTCATCTCAATTGAGGCTACACGTGTACCATACGTTGGAAGATCTATTCGATGCTGCCACCGAAGCTGAAAAATTGGTGAAGGACGATAAAGCAAACCGGTGTCGGGGAGTCCCTACTTCTACTCCTTTGAACCGAGGTAAAGAATGGAAGAGTCCAAACCAAACAAGTGCCAACATTGTTCGAGATTCGAAGAAACCCTTCGAAAGAGGTGTGACCGTTAACCAACCAAGAGAAGTGGGAGGTAAAGTTCAACTCAACTCTCCTAGTGCTTCAAATATTCAGTGTCATAAATGCAAAGGTTATGGTCACATGGCAAAAGAGTGTCCAACTCGCAAAGTTATGCTTCTGCTCGAAGATGGAACTGTCCATGAGCAAGCGAGTGACACCGAGGAGGAATTTATCGAGGAGGCTGACCGAGCTGAAGGTGATGATGATCGTGAAGCTACCGAAGCTGATCATCCGGAAATATTTCTTGTGGTTCGAAGGAATTTGAGCTGCATGACTCTTGAAGAAGAGGACAACCAAAGAGAAAACCTCTTTCATGCCCAATGTCGAGTGAGGGGAAAGGTGTGTTCGATGATCATTGATTCTGGCAGTTGTGCAAATGTGGTGAGCCAAACTTTGGTTTCAAAAATGGGACTAGCTACCTTGAAGCATTGCCACCCTTACAAATTACAATGGCTGAATGAGTGTGGAGAATTGAGAGTTGTCAAACAAGTGTGGATCAAGTTCAGAATTGGAGAGTATCAAGATGAAATGATATTCGATGTGGTGCCGATGCAAGCTTGTCATTTTCTATTGGGACGACCGTGGCAGTATGACCGGTCGGTCATTCACAATGGAAGATCCAACACTTACACTGCTAAGCTCGATGGGAAGAGTTTCATACTCAAACCCTTGTCTCCAAAACAAGTCACCGAGGACTATAAACGGATGAAAGAGTTGAAAGAAGCGGCCAAAGCTAAGCTTCCAATGGGAGTAAAATTAGGGCCCGAAGAGACAAACTCACTACCCGAAGTAAAAGGAATCTGTGCAATCATGCAACCGGGTGAGTTACTAGGAGGCAACGACAACGATCAGATGATGATTTGCCTCGTGCACAAGGGTATCTTTCTAAACTTTAATGATGATTTTTCTAACGATAACCCTTTGACTAGTGTTGTACAAAGTGTTTTGCAGGACTTTGGAGACATGTTCCCTGAAGAAATGCCAGGTGGATTACCTCCGTTGAGAGGAATCGAGCACCAAATTGACTTCGTACCGGGGTCACAAATCCCCAACAAACCTGCATACCGGTGTAATCCCTAAGACACCAAAGAGCTCCAACGGCAGGTTGATGAGTTGTTAAACAAGGGCCTTGTTCGAGAGAGCTTGAGTCCTTGCGCCGTTCCAGTTATACTTGTCCCAAAGAAAGATGGAACATGGCGAATTATGTGTTGATTGCCGAGCAGTCAACAAAATAACGGTAAAGTATCGTCATCCCATCCCTCGATAAGATGACATGCTAGATGAGTTAAGTGGTTCTTCATGCTTTACGAAGATAGACCTCAGGTCCGGTTACCACCAAATCCGAATGAATCCCGGAGACGAGTGGAAAACCGCATTCAAGACCAAATTCGGTCTCTATGAATGGTTGGTGATGCCTTTTGGCTTATCCAATGCACCGACCACATTCATGCGACTGATGAACCATGTGCTCAAACCGTTCATAAATAAGTTTGTTGTCGTTTATTTCGATGACATACTTGTTTATAGCAAATCTGTGGATGAACATGTTGAACACCTAAGGCTAGTGCTTGATAAACTTAGAAAAGAGAAGTTATACGCTAACTTGAAGAAATGTGCCTTCTGTGTCAAGCATGTAGTCTTTCTAGGATTCGTTGTCAGTGCTAATGGTGTTGAAGTCGACGAGTCAAAAGTCGAAGCAATCAAAGAATGGCCAGCTCTAACCTCGGTATCACAAGTTCGTAGCTTCCATGGCTTAACTAGCTTTTACCGAAGGTTTGTTCGTGACTTTAGCACCGTGTCAGCTCTTTTGACTGAGCTGGTAAAAAAAGACCATCCATTCGTGTGGGGAGAGTCCCAAGAAAGGGCTTTCCAAGAGTTGAAACGGAGGCTTTGCTCTGCCCCGTTGTTGCAACTCCCTGACTTCGGCAAAGCATTCGAAGTCGAGTGTGATGCGTCTGGAGTTGGGATCGGAGGAGTGCTAATGCAAGAATCGAAGCCAATCGCTTACTTTAGCGAAAAGCTTAAGGGTGCAACCTTGAACTACTCAACGTACGATAAGGAGTTGTATGCCCTCGTTCGATCACTCGCCCATTGGCAGCATTATTTGTGGCCTCGAGAGTTTGTGATCAAAAGTGATCATGAGTCCTTGAAGCATCTCCGAGGATAGGAGAAGTTGAACCGAAGGCATGCCAAGTGGGTTGAATTCATTGAAAGCTTTCCTTATGTAATTCATTACAAAAAGGGAAAAGACAATGTTGTGGCCGATGCGCTATCAAGGAAAGTTGCCTTAGCGACCAACCTCGCCTCTAGGCTCATGGGATTTGAAAGCATCAAGTCGATGTACGATGACGATCCCAAGCTGAAATGTGTTCGTGACGCAATCTTGAGTGGCCGAAGGGTTGAGAAATATCAGTGGCACGATGGCTGCCTCTTCAAGAATGGGAGGGTTTGTGTGCCAGTGTCATCGTGGATAGAGTTCTTAGTTCGAGAAGCTCACTCCGGTGGACTGATGGGACACTTCGGTGTCGACAAAACTCTTGGTATCTTGACCGAGCAGTTCCATTGGCCCAAATGAGATGAGATGTGGAAAAGCTTTGCAACGCTTGTCTCGTTTGCAAGAAAGCTAAATCGAAGTCCAACCCTCATAGTTTGTATACCCCATTGCCTGTGCCTGATCGACCTTGGGTTGATATATCCATGGACTTTGTGTTGGGATTACCGAGGTCGGGGGGAGGACATGATAGCATCTTTGTTGTTGTTGACCGTTTTTCAAAAATGGCTCACTTTATTCCTTGCAAAAAGTGTGATGATACACAACATGTAGCTACTTTGTTTGTTTCTAATGTGTTGAAATTGCATGGCGTGCCTCGTACTATTGTGAGTGATCGAGACTCAAAATTCTTGAGTCATTTTTGGAAGTGTTTGTGGGGTGCCCTCGGCACCAAGCTACTATTCTCGATGTCTCACCATCCTCAGACTGATGGACAAACCGAGGTAGTTAACCGAACCTTGGGATCTTTGCTTCAAGCAATGACCAAAGGCAAGGTTGGAAACTGGGCTGATCGTTTGCCTATGATGGAGTTTGCATACAATCGAACAGTGCATCGAATGATCAATATGACCCCGTTTGAATGTGTGTATGGTTTTAATCCTTTGATTCCACTTGATTTAACCCCCATTGCCTCGAGATTCTGTTCTTGATTTTGAAGGTACTCGACGAGCAGCTGCTTTGATCGAATTACATGCAAGGGTGAAGAAGAACCTCGAGGAAGCCTATGCAAAGGTTGCCTTAAAGAAAAACAAGGGGCGTAAAAGGCTGGAATTAAAGAAGGGAGATTGGGTTTGGGTTCACTTCCAAAAGGAACGTTTCCCGAACCAAAGAAAAAGGAAGTTGGCTCCTCGATGGGATGGTCCATTTCAAGTGTTGACCAAAATCAACAACAATGCTTACGTGATCGACCTCCCTGGTGAGTATAACGTGTCCAACACCTATAATGTTACTTACTTAGTTCCTTGTGTTGTAGGTCAAACTTCGGAGGGCGAGGAGGGCTCGATTTCGAGGACGAAATCTTCTCAAGAAGAGGAGGATGATGCAGCCCGAACATGTGCTGATCAAGTGTTCGATCCACCGAGGAGACCGATGACACGAAGTCAAGCCAAGCTGCTGCACGATGTGCACATTCACTTAGCCTGGCCGAAGGAAAGTAATTGCTCCGAAGCTGAGTGGCCGGGGCTCAAGAACCGAAGGCATTATCTTCAGATTTGAGCCCGAAGGCAAAGTGACCGAGGACAATGAGCTCGAAGGCAAGTGAGCTTCCGAGGACAATGAGTTCGAGCAAGCAACCACGCACCGAAGTCAAGGCTGCCGAACACATAATTTAGCTCAGCCCAGCGTGGCTTGTTTTTATTAGTCACTTGTAACTATTTACTATTCTGCCCTTAGCTTAGCCTATAAATACTTTACTTCATTTCATTCTAAGGGATCCAGTTTTTAGTATATGTAAAACATAGCAAGTGCTATTGTGAGTCTCCGATGGAGCCGAACCCCGATGTGGGCTTTTAAAGAACTTGTGTCAACCGGTGTTATTCGTTTGAACAATTTCTTCTTGATCATTCAATTTACAAGAAGCGGGTCTTTCTTGAGGATTGTTGCATAGTATAGGTGCGTCTTGATTTCCCTTCAATCGAGCTTTGAGACAGGTTCCTCACTGTTCTTTTGAATCGAAGCAAGATTTGTCTTGCTTCTATCTTTTATTTTCTTGTCACTACTTCCGCGTTCGTGTTTAGCATTCTCCTTCGGGTTTGCTTGCACCACTCAGCATTGACTCTGCCCCACATCGACAAGGCTGATACGGAGTGGCTCTGATACCATCTGTAACAGCCCAGCCTTCTAGTGATATTGTCTGCTTTGGGTCTAAGCTCGCACGGCTTTAAAATGCGTCACTAGGGTCTAAGGCATGCTTACTTAAATACCCAGGTTCACTCATGTGTTATGCTGATGTGGGACATTTATTAGCTGGATTATTACAGTAATCAAGAAAGAGACATCGAGAAATACAACTCTTGACTTATATTCTTTCTCTTGAAGCTTTGTCACGCTTTATTGGCTTATTTATTTCTTGCTTCGTTTATTTCTTTTAAGCACTTTTCTCGTTCAAAACTGATCTTAACTCGAATACTACTTTGATACAAACAAATTATCAATCAACCCTAAAACAAATTTGATTTGTTGTCCTATCTCGATTTAGGCCAACACATCGAACAATGTGTCCCATGTCCTGATTGCGATTGATGACAAATAAATGACTTCATAGTGAGAGAAAACTTTTCCGTTGACACTCTACTCGGCTTGACATTCTCAATGATCGATCAGAAGGGTCTATGTTTGGATCGTAGCATGGGATTTGGTTAGACTAGGATGAAAAGTGTTCAATTTAAAAGATGAGAAACATCTCATGAGACAACTAGATGAACATTACAAACTTTGAAATTGCCACTTTTGAAAATAGAACAAACGTTTCCCCCAGTTTAGGTAAATTAGGGATTTTTTTTTCTTTATTTTTTAAAGTGAAGTTATTCTCTTTGGAATGAAAAGCGGTATGAAAGCATCTCATGAAACGACTTGGTGAATTATACAACCCTTGAATCATTTTTTTAATAACAACAAATTTTAGCCCCAGTTTAGTGGAAACTAGGGACCTTTCCCCCTTTTTCTTTAAAAAATTAAAAAAAAATGTCTGCCCAGTTTAGCATAAACTGGGTAGCTTTGAATTTCTTCCCTATTATTGAGACTGATATGTCAAATGTCTCATGGAACATGTGAACAAATGGTACAACCCTTGGAATAATTATATTATATTTTTAAAAAAAATAAAATTAAATAAACAAACTTCTGCCCCAGTTAGGATAAATATGCAAATTTGAATTTCCTTTGACATTGGCCGAAAACTTGGAGGCAAGTTTTGCGTCAATATAAAATAGGAGAAAAAAATAAATTTTTCCCTGTTATGACCGCACCCGAATGGTTGCCTGCGTATTTTTTTCGAGGAATCAGGTTAGACGTAGCTCTAACCTGAGATAGATTTTGTTGTTTTTTTTTTTTTTTCTCTTTTCTTTTTTTTTTTTTTTTCTTTTCTTCAATTACAATCACATTGATTCCAAAGGGGGTAGGTCAAAAGAAAATATCAAGGCTCAAAAGGCTGACAAAGTGATAATATGGTTGGGTAGTAGAAATAAAAGTCGTTCGTCATCCTGACCCGAGAATGTCTCGCACAAGTACGCAAAATAAGTCAACCCAGTGTCAAATAAGTTGGGACTTCGTCCACTCAGTGTGCTCAACTTCCGCTCCAAAAATATTCTCAAAAATGGTATTTCAACTTCACCCAGAACAACCATGCACGATTTTGAACTTTCGCACGCCTCTTTCATCAATCGACTAATGATTAATCCCATACTGTTTCACTCCCTTTCTTGTTATACTTCTCCTTAAAATTTCATCAAACTATGTGTTACGATCAAAAGGTAAATTCCGCATGCATGTCATGTTATTAAGGCCGACAAAACATTAAACATAAAGCTAAGAGGATAAAATTATGAAAGATAAAAGACAGAAAATTGAGATGAGTAGTGGATCTCACTTTTTATTGAATTAGAGATTGAAGGGTTTGAATATCAAAAGGAGCAAAATAATGCACCTGGATTACAACCCTAAAATAACCAAGTACATAGAAAGAATAACAAAACAAGCTACATTGATTCTCGGTTGTACAGTTGCTCGTCAGGACCGAATTTTGGACTTATGCATTGCTTAGCCCTTCATCAATTTGCACCATGTTAATGCCAAAGACGTGCCTCAGATCCGACGACAGATTATATCATTTCTTATTCTCTTCAGCTTTTGGACCTTGTGAAACATTCAACAAGGTAAGGGATAGGCTTCTGGTGGGACTGTTCCCATAGTAATGGCATGACCCGAGTCTGCCCTCAACTGTTTCATATTTTGGCCTCCCTGGTTGACCTCTCGTTCTGCCTCCTCAAATATACATCAGATCCGATCTCGGAACGCTTGTTTAGATAGCACAAACTTCAAAAAACTTTGGGCAATAACCCGAGTTAACATAAAGAAATCACATATTGTAAGCCTAGGGTTGTTATGCGTCATCCCGAAGTGGTTCACGGCGCAATCCGCATGTACCGATCTTATCCGCAAAATATTTCTATATATCGCGTCAGACAAAATCAGGACACAAATCAAAGCGACACGGAACAAGGACAGACTTGAATTTTTTTTTCTTTTGTGTCTTTTTTCGGTTATCTCTTTGATGAAAAAAAAATATAATTTAAACAACGACATGAGACGGACTCAAAAATAATATTCAAAATGACCCACAAGTCAAAAGATATAAATAGACTGACATGATAATGGGCGGGTACACTCGGACTGTGAAAATAACGAGACTCAATATTTGAGCAGAGTTAGATTATTCCATGGAGATCGACTCAAAATACAACTCAGGTAGTTGTCATTTACCGTCCTTACCTTGACTTGACCCTAGACAAATGAAATAAAGTAGGACCCTAAAATAATTTTATTTTTAATAAATAATTAAGACTCGAAACGAGATTCGAACAATCTTAAAATCAGATTATGGACACAAACCTTTTTTTTCAACTGAAAAATGACTCCAAAATCGAACATTACGACAATGATAAGATTGGGCATGACAAAAATTAGTTTTTGAAACAACTCCTCAATCTAATTTGAAAAATCAATCTTGGAGTATTTACAAAATCTGGAAATTACGACGGCACGACAACGATTTCGGCACAAAATGTTCCACGAATTAGACACACAATTGATTTCCAAAATTTCGCCACTATAGTGGCGCAAAACCTTAATAACTTATTTTTAAAACTCAGGACAAGACTTTGACACAGACTCCAACACAAAAAGGTCCCAAAAATTCGCCATTATAACAACACAAGATGATGACAAAAATTGTTTTCTAATACTTGGAACATAACCGGGACACAAAATTAGACCCAAAAATTTCGCGAAAAATTTGCCCTTAAAATGACGTAAATTACAACTAAAAATAATTTTGAGACACTGGATTGAACCCTTTTTTTCTCTCATTTTCCTTCTCTTTTTTTTTTTCAAAATTTGACACTTTCCCCCAGTAATCGATCAGCATAACCACCCTCTTTCTAGAACAAATGCAACACATAAGATGCCGATGACGTGTCTTTTCGGGATACAGACCCATCTTGACATGAAGGGGTCAGCCTAAACAAGTGCAGTACCGGTATACCACACTTCAGTAAGTCAGATATGATGCAGATAATTGGGCATAAAGGTTTAAATCTAGGTGACGCAACTGACTCGATGTCTAGACTGGCTGAAGAACTCGGTGGACTAACCGAGCGGAAAGCGCATCAGAGCCATCCGGCAACAATGTGTCCGGCCTAAACCCCGTCACGTCTTCCTCCTAAATCATTGGCAATTTAGTAAGAAAGTCTCAGATGCCGCAGGCAACACTGGTAAAGTGCAAGTGTGCATGTGTTCCAGAAGACTCAGAGGTGTACGAGAGAAGACAGTTTTATATACAATCCAACAATATCAAAGCAATAACATTCAAAACATGGCAACATACAAAAAACAATATTCACTAGCCGAAAGGTGAAAATCTATTAAAGCCTGAGACTCTCACTTTTTACTTTCATTCTCTAGCGGAGTCTCCAACCTATCACGCCCTTTTTAACTTAAGTAAGGATATTTAAAGGTTGTGACGGTTTTTTAATGTACTCAAATTATTAAGAGATTCGAAGTCGCCTCTTGACAAGTTAAAGGTATGCCAAGTCACCAAAGAGGTACCTTAGAACACCTATGACTCGTTCAATGGTCTGCATCAGAGTTTTGGGTAAGGATCTCGGTTGACTCCCGGAAAGGGGTTAGGCACCCTCGAGTCCTGTGCCAAGCACAGTTGCTTTATTGACGCGTTTCGATTATTATTATTATTATTATTATTATTATTATTATTATTATTATTATTATTTATTTTTTATTTTTTTCATTTTTATTTGTTACGTTATGATTTAGATGAAAGTCGTTTGTTCATTGACGAAAAATCTATCGGAAATTATCTGCTGACAGATTGTCCGTTCGAATCTTCCAATATAGAAGTCTCGTGTAATCATCAGACGTTGATGGTTGGTAAGTAAAAGTGGTGATTATACTTTCGACTTACTTAAGATAATTAATTGCGAGTTAGAGTTATTTTATGCAATTGTAGCTTGGATATGTTCTTTTATGACAGTGTAATATTTTAGAACTTGATTCATGAAATAGAGCAAAACAGCCTATTAGTTTGTAACTTTAGAACGATGGTCACTTCTCTTTTTGTTAGACATTGGTGGACTCAAATTTAAAAAACCCTCTTAATCTGGATTACTTTCGCAAATTTGGTATAACAGACCACTTATTTTCTTTGTCTATCCGTTCCCCTCTTTAATATTTGCATCAACTGCCTTGTTTTCTGGACTAATTTCAGATTTAACCAATTTCATGGATATTAAACATTATTCAAATCACGTCTATTTTTTAAACAAGTAATGAACCAAATCAGACATTTATGACATAATAAGGCCCACAAAGCTAACAATTGGCATTTGGCAGACCTCATTTTTTCCAACTTACAAGCAAGCTTAGCAAAAATAAACTGAAATACAAAAACAAACTATTTTGGACTTAAAGCAAACTATTTATGCATATTCAAACTTGAATAAAGTTAATATTACATGTAAGATTTAGTATAGCAAAAGCTTAAGAATACATAAGGGAGATCAAATGAACAGTCAATTTCATATATTTTTCAAGTTTAAGTGCTGAAATTTACATATAGGAGACATAAAATAAATTGAAAATTTACCTACTAGCCAAAATTCTCAAAGCCCAACAAGATGACAACCAACTAAGCAGCCCAACAAACCAAAGTAACGTTGCCGAACAACAATAACACCACACGTTGAAAATCTTCCTAACTCTCTTACTTTCCTTGCTTTTCTCCTAATATTTCTCTTACTCTCACTATTATTCTCTTTTTTTTTTTTATGTTTGTTTTGTGCTTCTCCCTCTATTTTCATATCTAAGCTCTCAAGTTTTTGAGTAGTTATTTTTATCTCTCTAGGATTTTCTTAAGAGTGAGAATGTCTGTACTTCAAATCTTGTGTGTGGAGATATGAGAGTAATATCTCTATTAAATAGTCTAAGAGGAAGAGTGTAAATCTATTTAAATTGACAAGTTCATATGTGTAGATTTTACTTTAAAAAAAAAAGTAAAAGAGACCATATGAAAAATCCCTAAAATTGTGGTGACTTTTGTACCTTAGTTTTACCCTTTTTTTGACACACTTTTTTCTCAAAAATCTAAAATTTAAAAATCAACTCAATTCTTATCCTTTTGACTCGAAAATCCTTGAATCACTAGCTCTAAAATTCACAATCTTATTTTTTTTATAATTTTTCAATATTTTTTTATCTAATTAATTAATTAATATGATTAATATAGGGGGTTGGATCTAGAAAAATCTAACAACACAATTACTTTACATAATTTTTGATATTTTTATGCCAAAATAGAAAGACTAGAGGGTTTATGCCTTGATTCCTATCACTAAGAAAGTAGGTAAGGAAGACCATATGCGTTATGCTTTGTTTCTACCAGTGAGGAAGAAGGTATGAAAGACCAGAGAGGCTATGTCGGAGTTCCTATTAACATTATTTATATTTGAGATATCTGATATTGCAAATCTCTGGAGATTTGTTATGGTTTGTAGAAGTACTTGAGTTGAAAGCGGTTTTGAAAATACTGTTTTTGACGTATTGCTTTTGAATTACTATTTCTAGAGATGGTTTTTTATTTTATGTTAGATTACTTACTGTCAATATTATTTATATATGTTCCATAGTTTGCTTCATGTTCATTGTGAAGGCTATTTGCCCACTTACAAAGTCCTTATGACTCACTCTACATTTTTTTTTTGTTAAATTTTTTTCGCCAGCCATTATTGTCAGTTCGTACGAATCCCAAGACTGGTTAGCAAATTCATTAAGATTGCAATGATGAGCTTGCCCAGTAGTCTTTGAATGCCATCTTTTCATTTATTATAGTGTTGTTCTGTATCTTTCAATAGATTTGAAGATTGTATATATAGTCCTTGGTCATCTTAGATGTTCATGACTTATAATAGAGCACATGAACTTGTTTAAGTTATTAACTTTTTACATTCTTTTTATTACTTTATATTATTTTAATTTAAAAATTATTGATGAATTAGTGCAGGGTTTTCCTGACCGACAGGTGTGTGGTGTTTATTACGACTTTATGATTTGGATTGTGAAAGTACATCTATAATAACACTTTGCCCTAAAGATGATCGATCTTTTAAGTTTCTGAAAAGGCTTGTCAATCTTCACAATAAGTTCGAGGAGAAAAGAAAAAGAGTAACTTAATTAAATGAAATAACACTTATGAGTAATGTTGTTAAATGATTCTCTTAATTAGTAGACGGGTCAAAACTCTAAATAAGATATCTCTATAATACTTATCATTTATATAACATTATTTTACTATAAGTCTGTAACAGTCATGTTTCTTTTGGAACCGATTATTCATGTTATATGTATATTTTCTAACAACACCTCGTTATAACAACTAATAAAAACAACAACAACATACACGGTCCGACATGTGGGGTCCGGAGAGGGTGAGATGTAAGCAAACCTTACCCTTATTAATAAGGTAGGAAGACTATTTCCGATAGATCTTCGACTCAAAAAAATGATTGTGGAGATAGAATTAAAAAGGAATATATAAAATGCAAGAATAACACAGAAAAATAAAAATACCAATGAAAGAAAAGCAATAAATATATGCACATCCTATTAATCATTATAGTGAGGTGTGACTTATAGCTAGGGTTGAAATGACAAAAACATTGAAAAGAAAATTAAAAAAACTAGACGTGCAGCTTATTGGTTGATCAAGAAACAATTAGTGGGGTAGTAGATAGTCGATACCGCTATATATAAACTTCCACACTGTCCTAATTTGCTTAAATCATTTCCATAACCATCTCCTCTCCATTAAAGCACAGCAAATAGAAAGAGAAAGGAGGGATGGTGCTTTGGAGAAAATATACATAAACATATAAATATAGTTATTTACAATAAAGAGATCAATTAAAGATGGGAACAGTGGTTCAAGAAGAAGAAAATGTTAAGATTGATACAGTTTCTTCACATGATCATGAAAAAGAGCTTGATGCTGGTGCCCTCTTTGTTCTTAAATCCAAAGGTAATAGCATATCTTTATTCTGTATTCTTCACTTATTTCATATTTCTAGGACCTTTGAGCTCTTCTTCCTCTTCCCTTTTCTTTTTTTCTTTCTTTTAACATTTCCATTTTTACTGCTGTAGTTTTCATGTCGATCAAAAAAAAAAAGAATTAAAACAATCTACTCTCTATTATTCGATGTTTATTCAACAACGCAGCATACTGTTTCCAGCCAATTCCTTCATACAGAGTTTACGTGAAGTAAAAAAACCATTACATAACTAAAAGTTTCTTTAACAATATTGTAAGTTACTTTCATACTATAATTAGAGAATTTAAACCATATATAATTTCACATTTTCTTTTCCTGGGGCTGGGTTACTTTTTGTCCCTTTCTCTGAGTCCATATATGTAATTATATACTAGTTCCTCAATTATTTTCCATTAACGTGTTGAAGCTTTAAATTTGATGGTCACAGAAAAAGAAAAAATGAATTTTATTTTTTGACATTGAAGGGTAGTTTAATTTATACGATAACTAACGTGTCGTTTTCTCATGAAGTGATATTTAACTGATAGGGTATCTTGTTGGGCACGCACTTAGAGTTGCTACCATAAAATGCTACTCAATTGATGTCTCCTATGTACTTTTTTTGCTTAAAGAAAGAAAAGTTTAATTTTACCTAAGGTACCTAAGTTTATATTTGAGAGGAAAGATCCAAATATGGCTTTGAACTATTTGAAGTCTGATCAACTTTACTATATGTCACACTTTATTTGGTCGACTCATATCCTTGTGGTTAACATATCTTTTGGCATTTGACCTCATAATTACCGCAACTCTAACGTGAAATGATTGTAAATGACAGAATTTACCCCCTCAATTTTTAATTATGATCTAAAATTAATTTCACGTTGGAATTCAATTGGTAGATGTCAAAGGTAAATAGGTAATAATGAAATCTTTCAAGACAATACTGAGTATATATATCTGACAGCGAGTAAAGTAACTTAGCAAATGGTACATGGACAAATACGACAATGTTTTTCTACAGTATATTTTATTCTGAGGAGCTTGATTCGAGTTGGGTGGCCGGGGATTCGCTTCTTCCCACAACTAGTAAAGTGTACTAGATTCTGTTTCTCTGATTTCTTTAGGGTTTACATTCACTATACTTTTTTTAAATCAAATACTCCTATTATTGGAGTGGGACAACTATAATAAACATCACCTACTGCCACACTGAAATTTAATGCCTATCCTATCAGTCGAGCTGTGAAGTTTTTTTCTTTTGTCTTTTTCGATCGTCAAGCTAAGCTAGGCTAATCGTCAATATTGTCTACGGACTAACCAAGTTATCAGAAGGAAACGTCACAAATGACTAAAACCCACCAACCCCATGCACCTCCGCGCCGCCCAAGAAAAAAAACAAGTTTTAGAAAGAGAAGAAAGCCTTAAAACGCAAAGCAAATTTCACAATTCGTATCAAGATTTACTAGGTGTAGTGTAACGCCAACTTTTAGTTTTGAAGTCTTTAACATAAAATATATTTAGAGTTTCTTTTTAAAAGTTTAACCATAAACTAATTGTAGCTATATCAGGCAGGCCCACTAGTGGGGTAAAGCATTTTCACTCGAATTAGAGTAACATTTTTGTCAAGAAACGAAATCACAAACATCCTACCGCATCAGTGCATAGAAAAGGTTAATTTGTGACCATACATTAATTTTATTGCAGGATCATGGATACATTGTGGTTACCACCTGACAACTTCAATAGTAGCTCCTCCACTATTAAGTCTTCCATTTGCCTTTGCTTCACTTGGATGGTGGAGTGGAATCCTGTGTCTGATCATCGGAGCTCTGGTCACATTCTATTCATATACCCTGTTGTCTATGGTTCTTGAACACCATGCTCAGCTAGGTCATCGCCATCTCCGGTTCCGTGACATGGCCAACGACATTTTAGGTACGCATGCAATGAGGTCCATACAATAATTGAACTTTTATAACTATGTATCAAGTTTGTATACTGTCTAAAAGTCAGCTATAAGAGTGTAGTAAATACAAGACAATAACTTGAAATAAGGTTAGTAACTTATAAGATGTAAACATATTTCTTTTACTAGTAAAAATTCGCCATTATATGTTCTAAACTACAGTATATGGTCAGTGTGGAAAAGAAACTCGCAAACTTCTGAAGTAACATAAAAATTAGCACAAATAAGAATGCATTAAGATTCCCTTCTCTTATCTACAGTTACGATACAAAGTAAAATGATCCGTTCATAGAGGGGTATCCATTCCCTTAGTTTATCGATGTTATCTTTGTTAACTACTCCCTTGTCCCAAATTAGTTGTCGCCTTTAGCTTCTTCACGCCCATTAAGAAAATTATTAAATAGAGTGTGTAGTTTACTATGTTACCCCTATTTAATGTCTTACTATTAAATTTTATTGAGAATTTTTTAAATTATTAAGGGTATAGTTGGAAAATACTAACAATTTTTGTCTTGAAATCCTAAAGTGACAACTAATTTGGGACACACCATTTTTCCTAAAACGACAATTAATTTGGGACGGAGGGAGTAGTTAGCACAAGCATCTTGCTAGTAATTGTAATGATTTTGATCAAGGCAATTTATGGCACTTTAACTTTTCTTCTTCTTTTTTAATCGGCATATGGTGAATTAACTTTGAGTTAATTACTGATTTCACATTAGATGTATGATCCAAAGTTTCTAGGCCCACAATAGTGTAACCTTTTAAGTTACGTGCATCTTTTCTACTTTGCTTTCTGTTTCTCTTTTTCGTTTTTTCCCTTTTTGGTTGGGTACGAGTGGAGATTTTCTTTTGAGCAGCCACCAAATTTGAAAAGTCATAAATTATATTTTTCATCTTAGCTACTCTCTCTGGTTCATATTATTTGATTTTTTTCTACCTTTTAGTATTAATTAAGAAGGTCATTTACTATATTAACATTTGACTCTTTCAAATTTACTTATCGAAATTGGTGAGGGCTTTTAAAAAATTATGATTAGATCATTTATTGACAAGGGTATATTAAGAAAGAACCATTTAAAAACTTTTTGAACTTTGAACAAATCAATTATTTTGGACCAAAGAAAAAAGACCAAAAAATCAAATAAAGTGGACCGGATGGAGTATTATCTATCGTGATAAAGGACATAAATTTGGTTGAAACTTGGGAATTTGAGTTTTTGAGATTGAGTTGAAAAATAAAATTTGGAACTTGAAGTTATGTTTGGATATACATTTTACTTGAAAAAAAAGTATAAAGTTTGTGAATGGGAAAAAGTATTTTTTCCAAAATTGGTTGAAACCAGTTTTTAGGAATTTGGAATTTTGGATTTGAGAATTTGCCAAGTTTTATAAATAAACAACCTTTTCTCAAAAAAACCCCAAAAAATGACTCCAAAAATTGTTCAAAAACTATAAACAAACGGTCCTTATATAATTGTTACTTTGTAAGTTGTAAGAAACTAGTACATTTTCTTAGAGGATCCTAATATATAGTATTTATTTATTGGTTTTAGTTGGATTTACCCAGTTGTCAAACCTATTGATTCTTACACAGGACCAAGATGGGGCAAATATTATGTGGGACCAATTCAATTTATGGTATGCTATGGTGCAGTCATAGGTTCCACCCTACTGGGAGGACAATGCATGAAGGTTGGTTATTAGAAATAAAAAAATCTAAGCTATGCCTTTGGTTCCGAACTTCCTATGGGAAGCTGCTTTATTTGTTTGCGTGGTCTTTGATCATTTACACGAACCCCTTTTTTATTTCATTCTGTATAAATCTGATGACTTATAAATGTCCCTAATAAGCGATAATTCTAATATTTTTTCTTTTTACAATTGTAATGTCTGAGCAAGTTTGTGTATACCTTTATTATTTCACCAAATAATAATAACCTTCCATCAGCAATTTAATTATTATCATACAAAGAACTAGCAAATAATTTTATTAGAACTTTTTTTTTCTTTTTTGCAGGCAATTTATTTGTTATCAAACCCAAGTGGAACTATGAAGCTTTATGAATTTGTAGTCATATTTGGAGGCCTAATGTTGATCTTAGCTCAAATGCCATCTTTTCACTCACTTAGGCACATCAACTTGATTTCTCTGCTACTTTGCCTTGCTTACAGTGCTTGTGCAACTGCTGGTTCCATTTACATAGGTACTTACTAGTAATTACTCTACTAGATAAATCTTATTGCAAAGGCATATAATTATATCTATCAACACTTACTTTGTGCAATAATTTTGTGACAACTCCTAATATTTTTAACAGGGAATTCATCCAAAGGCCCTGAGAAAGACTATTCGATCAATGGCGATAAGGAGACGCGCACTTTTGGCGTTTTTAATGCAATAGCTATTATTGCCACCACATTTGGAAATGGCATAATTCCTGAAATTCAGGTTACTACTTGATACACAAATATATATTAATTCATTTGTTTCAATTTAGTTGACTAATTCGACTTTATACATTATTTAAAAAATAAAGACTTTTGAAATTACTTTTTGAAACATTTTATAACATTTATATTGATATAAATATTTCTTATCAATGTTAATATAGTAAATTTAAATTAACTATTTCCAAATAGATAAATCTATAGTAATTTTTTTAAATAATAAATAGTGTCACATAAAATGAACTAACGGGGTAAAACTATATCAACTAATTTTTTGGCTTCTTTTTTCCCTTAATTGACGTTTCAAATGTACCAATTTAAGAGCTGAATAGAATTTGATTAATTTATTTTTTATTTTAAAATTTAGACGTTCAGAAACTGCACGAAAGTACTATCTATCTTCATGGATAAAGTATTTGGATCAATCTAATTATTGGGATGTGATTACAGGCAACAATAGCTCCGCCTGTGAAGGGGAAGATGTTCAAAGGGCTTTGTGTTTGTTATGCTATTCTTTCAACAACATTCTTCAGTGTAGCCATTTCTGGCTATTGGGCATTTGGGAACCAATCTGAAGGCCTCATTCTCAGCAATTTTACACAAGATGGCCAGAATCTAGTCCCAAACTCATTTATCTTCGTCACTAATATCTTCACCATTCTCCAATTGTCAGCTGTTGCCGTGGTATGTATATACTATCAAGAAACTCCCTTCCTCCTCTGTTGCCTAAGAAAAGAAAAGATTTTGCAACCTTTTTTAAAATAAATTATACTATTATATCACTGAAAATATAATTTGAGGTAATTGTCCACAATAAGTGGAATTTGTTTTTTGGAAATTAAGGCAGAATATATGCTAAAATAGGTCTAATTACACTGGCAACTAAAAAATTTACATTATCAATATAATTAAATTAAAGATTTAATTTATATACATTAACAGTATAAATAACTTTTGTAATGGCCATGTATATATGTTAAAATATGGTATATAGAATATTGTAGCCTACATACAAGATAAAGTTATCTTTTTGGAGATCCTTCCAAAAGGAAGAAATCAACAATGACAAATAGTATAAAAAAAGATTGCACTGTCAAGTTACTTTTAAATGTAAATGTCTATAACAACTAACAAGTTGAATTAGTTTTCAAGGACCAATCTAAGATGATGATTGGTGTGAGTTTGGTTCAGGTGTACTTGCAGCCAACAAATGAAGTACTAGAAAGGACATTTGCAGATCCAAAGAGCAGTGAATTTTCTACACGAAATGTGATTCCAAGGGTAATTTCTCGATCAATTTCAGTGATCATATCAACTACAATAGCAGCAATGCTTCCATTTTTTGGAGACATCAATGCAGTTATTGGAGCATTTGGTTTCCTCCCACTTGACTTTGTCTTGCCTGTTATCTTCTTCAACTTGACATTCAAACCACCAAAGAGGAGTCCTACTTTCTGGTTAAACATGACAATAGCTGTGGTTTTTTCTGTCTTAGGAGTCATAGCAGCAGTTGCTGCTGTTAGACAAATTAGTCTTGATGCCAAAACATATCGATTATTTGCAAATGTCTAAGCTATAAAGAACATGAACATACATAGGTGATAGGTCTATCTTAAGTTTGGCTTGTTATATCATAACTTTATACTCAAGATGCAGATGGCGATCCAAAATTTGAACTTACCAGTTCTGAATTTAGAACAGCGACCTCAAATGCTAGTAATTGGATCTTAAAGTTTATATTTTTACATATTTAATAGTTTTCTTTAACACACATATAGGATCAAGGCCAAAGTTACGAGATTTTGTTGAATCCATATTATCAAGGGTGCATATGCCCTGTACAGAGGAGTATTTAGTTGGAAACAATCTTCAGCTTAAATCTGGCATATCGCTAAGGATACTCGAATATATATATATATATATATATATATATATATATATATATATATATATATATATATATATATATATATATATATATATATATATATATATATAATGGATTTTCAAATGGAATGGAGTTTAAGAAAAATAGAAAATTGAAATTTGTAGTTTAAAAACATGTTATGTCATATATATGGTTATAATAGTTTTTTATTTAAGTACACTGACAAGTTTAAAGGTTAGATAAAATTTAAATATAAAAATATATCATTTTCTTTACATATTATGAAGAAATAATGTCTTACTAAATAAAATAGAGGAACTATCATCTAGCACAAAGCTTACATTCTTCTATAGAAAAGAAGTACTGTTACAATCGAGATAGATTGTAACTGGGATTTCGAAGGAAACAGGAAAACTTGGAGAAGAAGGATTGAAATTGCAATAAAAATATAAATAAGCTAAAAGATAATTCTCATTTCCTGCCTTCAATAATGAAAAGTTACAATACTTATAGAATCCTAGGATCAACTACAGGACAAGAAAAATGAATATTTCTCTAACAACCCGTGGTCCCCTCAAGAGGATGATCTTAGCTCAAAGCAGAAAACTACGGGGTCCTAGTGTAACAAAAGAAACTTAACCTAAGGACTAATGTATATATAATAACTTCTCTTTTAACCAACTTTCAAAAGACTATAACTACTAAGTACTCCTCCCACAGGCCAAGGTACAACTCAATAATTCCTCATGTAACATTACTCCCCCCTTAAAATTTTCCTTGTCCTCAAGGAAACAGATGTGGAAAGTGAGCTCGTAGCTTAGTAGTATCCTCCCAGGTGGTCTGCTCTGTAGCCATGTCGACCCATTTAACCAAGACTTGAGCTCTGGCCTTGCCTCCTCTCTGAATGAGCCTGTGAGTTAAAATCTGTTGAGGTTCAAGACAATGAAGCTGACAAGTAGGAGGGTGGGAGACAGATGATGGAGTTTGATGGCAAGGTTTAAGCTGAGACACATGGAAAGTTGGGTGGAGTTGAACATGGGAAGGAAGGTCCAATTTATAAGCAACCGGTCCAATTTTCTGCAGGATCAAGTAGGGGCCATAATACTTAGCTGAAAGTTTAGAAAAGTGGTGATTAGAAAGGGACAACTGTATGTAAGGTTGAAGTTTCAAGTACACCCAATCTCCTACTTGAAAGGTTCTATCAGACCTATGGGCATTAGACAGAACAGTCATTCTATGTTGTGCTCTGAGTAGATGAAATTTAAGAAGATCAAGCTTGCACTGCCTAGTAAGCATGGTTCTATCAACCTCTTCTAACACAGCATCACCTGGAAGATAGGGTAAATGAATAGGAGGGAGTTGGCCATACAGAGCTTCATATGGTGAGGAGTGAATAGTTGAGTGATAGGTGGTATTGTACCACTATTCAGCAAGTGGAAGGTAAACACCCCAATCCTTAGGGGCATCAGAACAGTAACACCTCAAATAAGTCTCCAAGATTCGATTCAAGACCTCAGTTTGGCCATCAGACTGAGGGTAGTATGCAGTGGAAGTGCTTAGAGTTACACCTTGACAGCTGAACAGTTCCTGCCAAATTTTGCTGGTGAACACAGGATCCCTGTCACTCACAATGTTGATAGGCAGGCCATGAAGCTTATAAATATGATCTATATAAAGCTGAGCAATATCCAATGCTGTATAGGGATGCTTAACCTCCACCAAATGTGCATATTTTGTTAGTCTGTCCACCACTACCCAAATAACAGATTTACCCTTAGAAGGGGGTAAGCCTTCTATAAAATCCATGCTAATACTGGACCAAGCTGTGGAAGGAATAGCCAAAGGTTGAAGTAACGGGTAAGCAGCATGGTTAGCTTTATTTCTTTGACACACATCACACTTCGTAACATAAGAAGTGATTGTATCTCTCATGTTCTTCCAGTAAAACAAGCTAGACACCCTTCTATAAGTGCTATCACTACCAGAATGGCCTCCACTGGGGTTATCATGCCATGTCTGGATGATGGAGTCCCTTAAGTGCAGATCTGGTCCCACAACTAGCTTCCCAAACTTCCTGAGTTGATTATCAATGAAAGTGTATCCTTTATATTCTCCATCATGGTGCTGAATAGCATGAATTAGTTGTTGACTGACAGGATCCCCAACTAAACTCTTGGTGACAGCCTCCAATAGATCAGATCTAGTAGGGAATACAGTAAGAGCAAGTAATTCTCCTACCTCCCTTCTAGATAGTGCATCTGCAGCCTGATTAGTTCTACCTTTCTTGTATTCAATAGTGAAAGTGAATTGCATCAGCCTAGTAATCCACTTGAGTAGAGTGCCAGTGTGAAGCTTTTGGTCTAATAAAAACTTTAAGGCCTTCTGATCAGTCCTCACAATGAATAGCCCCCCCAAGAGGTATTGAGATCATTTAGTGACAGCCAATACTAAAGCCAGGAGTTCTTTATCATAGACTGACAGAGCTTGATGTCTGACAGATAAGCCCTTGCTCATATAAGCAATAGGGTGGTTGTTTTGCATGAGCACTGCTCCCACCCCTAGGTTACTAGCATCTGTTTCAACCATGAAGGGCAAGGAGTTATCAGGGAGAGCCAGAACTGGAGCAGAAGTTAGGGCCTTCTTGAGCTGATTAAAAGAGTCTGTAGCTGCTGCTGACCATAGAAACTGCCCCTTCTTGAGTAAATCAGTGAGAGGCTTGCTACCAGCGCCATAACCTTTAATAAACCTTCTATAATAACCAGCTAAGCCTAGAAAACCCCTCAACTGTTTGATGGTAACAGGAAGTGGCCATTGCTGAACTGCACTGATCTTAGCAGGATCAGTAGAAACTCCTGCAGCTGAGATATAATGGCCCAAGTACTCAATCTTGGTGACTCCAAATGCACACTTAGCCTTCCTGACATAGAGCTGATGCTGGATTAACAATTCAAATGTGATCCTAAGATGACTGAGATGATCATCCACAGTTTTACTAAATACTAATATATCATCAAAGAAAACCAAAATGAACTTCCTAAGATGGGCTTTAAAAACATGATTCATCGGACTTTGAAAACTGGAAGGTGCATTGGTTAAGCCAAAAGGCATCACCAAATACTCATAATGACCAGAATGAGTCCTAAAAGCAGGAGAAGCATATGAACTAGTTAAAGGAACAGAAGGTTCCTTACCCCTTTCATATTGTTTTGATGACTCCATAGAATTCTTAAGCTCCCTATAAGCTTTTTCGTGTATTTCTTCAAACTGATTCTGCCGATCAGAAAACTTAGTCAATTGAGTCGTTAATTTCTCTAACCGCACTTGCAAATCATGAACTGCTTTATCCATTACCCTAACAGGCTACAGGTTCGGTGCTCTGATACCAAATGTTACAATCGAGATAGATTGTAACTGGAATTTCGAAGGAAACAGGGAAACTTGGGGAAGAAGGATGGAAATTGCAATAAAAATATAAATAAGCTAAAAGATAATTCTCATTTCCTGCCTTCAATAATGAAAAGTTACAATACTTATAGAATCCTAGGATTAACTACAGGACAAGAAAAAAGAATATTTCTCTAACAACCCGTGGTCCTCTCAAGAGGATGATCTTAGCTCAAAGCAGAAAACTACGGGGTCCTAGTGTAACAAAAGAAACTTAACCTAAGGACTAATGTATATATAATAACTTCTCTTTTAACCAACTTTCAAAAGACTATAACTACTAAGTACTCCTCCCGCAGGCCAAGGTACAACTCAATAATTCCTCAGGTAACAAGTACTCCTAAGAGTGTTTATATAGCAGTATTTTTCTAGAAAATATTCAGTATATAAATTTGAGCGCAAATGCATATGTTAATAGAATTTGAACCTATATCATAGCCTCATTTCGTTGGATATATATTGTCTCTTATTCCACTGTCTTAAAGCAAGCCACAGCTCTCTATTTATTGCTTGTAACTAGAATATATAGCTACAAAAGTTCCAATTATTCAAGTAGAAAAAAAAAAAGGTGACGTTCAAACAACCAGGTAAATATTTCTTCACAAAGAGCATAAGAAGAGTGAAGAATAAAAGGTTCAAACAACCAGGTAAATATTTCTTCACAAAGAGCATTAGAAGAGTGGAGAATAACACATCCTCAAAAATCATTTAGGAAATCTTCACCAGGCATGCATATCATTGTTTGTAACATCATTTTCTCTCCAACAATGGTTACAAATGGTTTTCTTGGGAGCGGTTCCAAGTCATCTCTTCAGATTCAGATAGCGTCACTTGATATTTTCGTGTTTCCTTTGAATGTACCAGCAATAACCTAGAGAAGACAACATTTGGTATATTAAATTATCTATTGACAATATTACAAATTTTAAGCGATGAGGAGGGGCTGGGAGGGGTTCATTATCCATCAAGGCTTGAGTAGTGCGCCATTGATCCTTGAAGATTTCTCAATTATAAAAAAAAAAAAATATATATATATATATATACTCCCTCCGTCCCAAATTAGTTGTCGTTTTAGGAAAAATGGTGTGTCCCAAATTAGTTGTCACTTTAGGATTTCAAGACAAAAATTGTTAGTCTTTTCCAACTATACCCTTAATAATTTAAAAAATTCTCAATAAAATTTAATAGTCAGACATTAAATAGGGGTAACATAGTAAACTACACACTCTATTTAATAATTTTCTTAATGGGCGTGAAGAAGCTAAAGGCGACAACTAATTTGGGACGGAGGGAGTATATATATATATATATATATATATATATATATATATATATATATATATATATATATATATATATATATATATATATATATATATAGGAGCTACTTTTTTTTTAATCAATAAATCGCTGAGCATCAATGGTGCAAGATTTTGAAATTTGTGGATTATGGGTCAGTCTTTAACCCTTCTCCGCTTAAATACAGAATTTTATTTTTGATAGAGCTCAAACTTAGAATGTGCATCTAATCCAACACATCATAAGTTGAGCTCTTATCACTAGATCAATGCCTGCGAACTGGCTTATACTTACTTGAACTCTTCCTGCAGCAATTGCAGAGCCAATAACAAGACCACCATAGACAATTCCTTCAGCATTTGCAATGGACATTCTAAGCTGAGCAACCTTTTGACAAACACTCAATGTTTCGACAATTACATGTGAACCTTTCACATATAAGATTTCATAGAGCCCCTGCATATATACATTTATATGGATGGTTCAAGTACTTTTTCGTATAATAACAAGCCAACCTCGTCAAAATTAAGGAAGACAAACGCACTAATAAAAACATTAATTGCATAAATATTTCATCACCATTCTTTTTTGGTATATTTACTAAATCAATTAGAGCTATATTTGTGATAATCAAAGTAAAGTAAGATGATTTTCGTAAACGAAAACCCGAGTAGTAACTTTTGGATAAACCAGAGCAAAACAAGAAGACTTTTATGTAACAAAAATAAAAAATAACTTTAGCATAATAACGCAAACGTAAATAACCACCCACGGAATTTTCCAGTCTTTGATAATGATATTGGTTAGTACCACTATTTTCATCATACACAAATTCTTTTTCCAATAGTTCTCAGAATCACAGCTTGGTCCACCGCAATACCTTATAGATCTTATATGTATAGGGTAAAAATTTTACTGAGTGCGAGCAAATATTTAGCGCAGTATAGGTAATGTAAGTAACTATATTAGATACTTGCCTCACATTTCAGGATGCCACCAGTTGAATGGGCAAGATCAACCTTTGAAATGGTCCCAGTGGCTGAAAAAATACATACAGATTGACCATTCAGTTGACCCAACGACCACACTTTCTCAACAAGGTCCTGCAAGATATATAATTAAGATACCCATTCTTTCTTAGTAAGATTTAAGTAATTCAGTAATTACATTTCTACTAGAAAAAAATATTAATGCTATTGATTAAGCAAAAAATATCTTACTTCTCCAGGCTCCACTATAACCACAGCAGGAGTGAACTCACTCCCTAGTGTAACTGCTGCTATTCCACCTTCACCAGAAAAAGGAAAAAAAAAAAAAATTAAATGACAAGTAACTTGAAAATCTTAAACCTTAACTGCTTTAAAAATTAATGTGATTAATTAAACTAGTATTTCTGTTTAACCTAAAAATTGACTTAATAGATTAACCAACTAAATTTGTTAATTAGGCCACAAGAAATATAACTGTTTCAAGATTTATTAAAAAATGATGGCCAGATTGTAATAGTAATAGAGCAACAGAACTTGAACAAACAGAACAGCTTATATGTGTGTCTGAATGACACAACTTCTTGTTAAAGAGTCTTGTAACATAATAGCAAGTAAATGAATCAAAATATATCAGAAAGAAAGAAAGAAAGAGTATGCTAATGTTGTTGTGTAATACAAGTGGTAGTGATGATTGTTATGTGATTTACATGAGAAGAAGTGAGAGGTTATATAGCAATTGTGAGTTTTATTATTGTACTTTTAATGATAATCTACCTTTATTCCCTCTAATTGTAACGATTGGATCCATGATTGTGTAAATAAATTATGGTGGCGCTCGGCTCTTAATACTCTGCTTAATGCGTTTGAATTTGTTCCCTGTATCTGAAGAAGCAGTGGTCGTAGTCTGAGTAATTTGGTTGTATATCTATTGCAATCATGGAGTCAGTCTCTGGATTTGACTTGCCCTTGTGAGTCGTCAAATCATTATGCACATGTCATGTATGAAGTAGTGTAAGATTCTTAATAAAGATAGTCTCCGCACTTGCCAGCTAGATCTCTGCTTTTGAATTGGGAAAGAGTCATGCGTTTTCGCCTTCTGCTTTTTGTTGATGTGGACGATCGGTAGCCATTCACATGCGGAGTGTTGATCGAAGTAATCATGATTTTGTCCCCTATAAGTATCATTTCCAAGCTTGATTTAAATAATTTTTAACTTTGCTATTTACTTGAAAGCCTTTTCTTGTACTACTGCAATCCACAAACTTCCTTTCCTTTTTCTTGCCTTACTTATTTATTTCCGTAACTTCTCAAACCAATGATTCCCTAAATATTTCACGCTCTCCTTTCTTGGATATGGAGCCTTCTTTTTCTAAATCCTCACTGAACAACCTCAAGGAAACGGAGGTCAGCAGTGCTCCTTTAAGCGTGGTTTTGACTAAGATAGGCAAGGATAATAGTAAGGCCCTTGATGAACTAGCAAAAAATCTAAGAAGAAGAAAGTCGTGCACCCTGGCGACTTTAAGAAGGGAGGAGTGGCTGCCAAGTTTATTGCTAAAAAATGTCTTAGCATAATGATTTTGACCCCCCGGTACTCGAGAGATGAAGATATTACCAATATTCATTCAGCTATTAAAGAGGATTGTATTCCACGGGTAAAGGCAACTGATAATGGAAGAAAAATTGGTGATTCGCCATCCTCCTGCCCTAGCTCGCATCAACGGCCATAAGGCCACTTGCATCTTTATTTACACTTACCTTCTCACCTTTGGGTTCTGCTTGCTGGTGAACCCTGTTATAGAGAAGTTATGCTACACTTATAAAATTGATGTAGCGTAGATCGGAGCCCAAGTATGGAGGGTCATTTTCTGTTTAAAACACTTAGCTTAGAAGGTCGGTATCCCTCTTATTTTCTGTTTAAAACACCTAGCTACACTTATAAAATTTATGTAGCATAGATCGGACCATGCTGTCATGGATTGTCCAATGTGAGAAGTAGAATGGATGAGAAATAGAGCAACAAAAGAGAAGGAAAAGGAGGCGTCAAAGGAGAATGACAAAGATAAGAAGAAGGTGAGACGACCTCCAAACTTTAAAGCAGAAAGAAGAAAGAAAAAAGAAGCTTTCTATACTACATGGGAACCTACTGACAGTGAATCTGATCATGAAAAGGAATCTGAAGATGAATCTCCACTAGCACTGATGGGGTTGTCAGATGTGAGTTCAGACGAGGAAGATCCTCGGGAGTTCAGAGGAGGAAGAGATCCCTCAAAGCCACGTGTGTTTAACGGGACAAACTACAAGTGTTGGAAGAAACAGATTAAAAACTTCCTTCAAGCAAAGGATTACAGTCTCTGGTTGATTGTGAAAAGAGGACCTCAGGTTCCTGTAAAGAGAGCAGCAAACGGGGTTCTAGTTCCAAACCTGGTAGAAGAGCTAGATCCTCAAGACCTAGACTGGTTGCATGCAAATTCCAAAGCTGAATTGTACCTAAGGAAAGGGCTAATTACGGATGTGCTAGCAAGGATACTTGAATACAAGTCTGCTAAAGAAGTGTGGGAAAAGCTGAAAGAAATGTAAACAGAAGATGACCAAAAGAAGGACTCAGCTCTTATGGCAACTGATGGAGAAGAAGTTGTTCATTCAGCAGAGGTATGTCTTTCTGAGCTTAAAGAAAATCTGCACACATACTCTACTGAGAATCTGATTTTAATCACTGCCACTTTGATTGAGGGTTATGAAAAAGAAAAAATTGAGAAAGATAAATTAACTGAAGACATAAGTGATCTCAGAACTAAACACAAGAGTCTTCAAGAACAAAACATTGAACTGGAAGAAATCAATGCTATTTTGAAAGGGTAGACTCTTGTGTTAAACTCTAAGATCACAGAATTGGAATTGGAATTAAATCAGTTAAAGGAGTGTGTCAATGGTAAGCAAGTAATAACTGAAGTTCAAATCTTTCTTGAAAATGAACTTAGAAGAACAAATGAGATCATGTACCAGGAAACTGAAAAAAAAAAAAAAAAACAGGATTTTGAATCAAAAGGTTGAAAAATCTGACTATGAGCTTACCAGATTAAATAAATGGAACAAGTCTTCTGAGACAATGCATTGGGCCAAAGGAAATCAGAACAAAGGAAAACAAGGGCTAGGATTTAAAAAAACCATCGCCTCCATATAATCCGAAAAGCAAATATGTTGGGTTGCCTTGCAACATGTTGTGTACCTTTTATGGTGAAACAGGACATTACAGACAAAGGTGCATGAATGCAAGCAAGGCAAAAATCAAAAATAAAAGTAGTGTTCTACCTCAATGGGCTAAAAAGGATTTTATTTATCCATTTTCTCATAAGAAGGGACCCAAGCTTGTCTGGATTCCTAAAACTAACCCTTAATTTGTTTTGCAGGCTAGAGTGAGGGAGAACAACCCAAGTTGGATTCTTGATAGCGGTCGTTCAAGGCACATGACAGGAGATAGAAGAAACTTTCTCTCACTCGCAGCATTTCAAGGAGGCAGTGTAGCCTTCGGAGGAGGAAAAAGTGGTCAAATTGTAGGAATTGAAAAAGTTGGGAGAACTCTGGATCATGAAATTGAAAACGTATACTGTGTCGATGGTCTCAGACACAATTTGTTGAGTATCTCTCAACTATGTGATAGAGGGAATGAATTGAGCTTCTCCTCTGTAGGGTGTATTGTGAAGAACCTACAGAGTGGAGAAATTATTGTGGAAGGAAAAAGAGTGAACAATATATACAAAGCATCACTGAAGTCACTGCCTGAAAACAACTTAACATGCTTGAATGTGCAAGAAAGTGATGAGGCAATATTCCTTGGTTATTCTACTCAAAGCAAAGCATACAAAGTGTTTAATAAAAGAACACAAACAGTGGAGGAAAGTATGCATGTAGTATTTGATGAATCCGATAAGGCAGTTGATGAAAAGAAGTAGATGATCAAGCCATTGGCCTTACTCGAGAAGATGGTGTAGCTAACTCTGAAGATCCAGAAGAGAAGGAGGAATCATGTGAGGATTCATCTTCACGAGAACAAGGAGTCAACATGATAGGGGGAATATCATATGAAGTTACTGATTCAACAAGTCAGGAAGAACCTACCCTAAGTGATGCTGAAGGTTCTTCTCGTCATATCCAACCCAGGCCATGGAAGCACCAAAGTTCTCATCCCTTGGAAAATGTATTATGACCAGATCTGCCTTGAAGAACTTTTGTGCATTCTTTGCTTTCCTATCAGCTTTAGAACCAAAGAATGTAAAAGAAGCCTTAGAAGATCCAGATTGGGTTCTAGCCATGCAAGATGAATTACATCAGTTTGAAAGAAGCAAAGTGTGGCACCTAGTTCCTAAGCCAAATGACAGATCAATAATTAGAACAAAGTGTTTGTTCAGAAACAAACTGGATGAGCATGGTATAGTAACAAGAAACAAGGCTATATTAGTAGTCCAAGGATACTGTCAGGAAGAAGGAATTGACTATGATGAAACTTTTGCACCAGTAGCAAGGATGGAAGCCATTAGAATGTTTATTGTCTTTGCTACATACATGGAGTTTACACTGTATCAAATGGACGTGAAGAGTGCCTTCTTGAATAGTTATCTAAATGAAGAAGTCTATGTAATACAGCCACCAGTTTTCGTGAACAGTGAATTTCCTGATCACGTTTACAAACTTGATAAGGCACTCTATAGATTGAAGCAAGCTCCAAGAGCCTGGTATGAAAGACTAACAGGGTTCTTACTGAAGAATGGTTTTACAAGAGGGAAGATTGATAACACACTATTCTTAAAAAAGAAAGGAAAGGATCTACTGGTTGTTTAGGTATATATTGATGTAATCATTTTTGGAGCCACTGATGAGGAGCTATCCAAGGGATTTGCTGAATTGATGGGTAGTGAACTTGAAATGAGCATGATGGGAGAACTCAATTTCTTACTAGGATTGCAGATAAAACAGACGCCTGAAGGAACCATGATTCATCAACAAAAATATGTCAAGGAAAACTGAAGAAATTTGACATAGAAGGAGCAAAAGAAATTACTACTCTTATTGCTCCTGGAACCAAGCTGGATATGGATGAACTAGGTCCTTCTACAAATGAGACAAAATATAGAGAAATTATAGGTTCACTCCTCTATCTCACAGCCAGTCGACCTGATATTGTATACAGTATGGGACTGTGTGCTAGATTTCTGTCCAAGCCTAAAGAGTCACATTTGACAGCTGTGAAGAGGATCTTGAGATACTTGAAGGGAACTCAAGATCTATGTCTATGATACTCAAGGGGAGGTACTTTTGAACTAATTGGTTTTGCTGATACAAATTATGCAGGTCACTTGGTGGACAGGAAGACCACTTCAGGAATAACACATTTTCTTGGTCCCTGCTTAGTTTCTTGGGCAGCAAAGAAGCATAATTCAGTTGCCTTATCTACTGCTGAAGCTGAGTATGTAGCAGTTGAGTCTTGCTGCTCACAATTGCTATGGATCAAACATAAGTTGGAGGACTTTGGAATTAAATGTGGAGTTGTGCCCATTTTTTGTGATAACACAAGTGCAGTGAACATTGCCAAGAACCCACTCCAACACAAAAGAACAAAGCACATTGATATTAGACACCATTTTCTTAGAGATAATGTAGAAAATGGTCTGATTACTATGAATTCGTGCAGGACTAAAGATCAGATTGCTAACATCTTTAGCAAAGCACTGAACAAGGTTCAGTTTGAGAGGAACAGGTTGGAGTTAGGGATGACCAAAATACACGGATGACTCAGTATTTGTTACCCAATGATTGGTTAGTTAAGTGTTCAGCAACCTGTTTGCGACTAGTGTTGTTATTGTCCAGTCTAAATTTTGTAGTTTATTAAGTATACTTGTTCAGCTGAGTAGCACCAGGTTGGGCTAATGTGTTCCCATGAAAGAACCTACAGGGTACGTGGAAGGAACCAAGGCAAGCATGAGGAACCATGTCTAGGTACAGCTACACAGCTATTTATGTTAAGTGTCATAACTGAAATTGATTGTCAATTATACGTGTGTCAAGGAAGGTTTCCCATATTCTCGCAACCGTCCTAAATTATAGGAATAATTCCTTTTGTGGTTAGACTTCTACTAGACCTTACCGGACCCCACTTATTTAAAAAGACCTTATTTGGGTAAGTCTATGTAACCGTCAAATCAGTACCTTTTCCCGATTTTCAAAACTTCAAAAAGCTGCTTTTTGCTTCTTAGTTATTATTAGCATCTTTTCCCATATAAAATTCATGGCCCCATTACTTCTTCCTATAACACAAATTGCAAATCCTTCCTACACCGTTCTCTTTCTCTCTGTAAAAAATCAAAAATTGCCTTCATTCTCTCCCAGAAACCCTAACCAAAAATTCGCCATGTCTCAAGCACAATCCTCTTCTACTTCTCCTACTAAAACCTCATAGACCCAAACGTCCAAGAAATCTACACCAAAACCCCCTCCCTCTACTCTCGCGGAGAGAATTATCAAAGCTAGGGTAAAATTCCTCAAAAGGGCAGAAAAAAAGGGGTCAAGAAGACGGTTGTCATATCCTCGTCTCCTACGCCAGAAGAACCAGTATCATCTGAAAAACCGGTTGAGGTAAACCATGACTCTACTCTATCCGATTCTACTGCTTTAGAGTCTATAAAAAGTCCTGGAAAATTGAGTACTGAAATATTGGTTAAAGGACTAGATGAAATCGTAGAAAAGATAGAGCCTAGTGGAATATCTGATAAGGGGAATGTAGTTGAGGAGAACTTGAAGGTTGTTCAGGAGGAGCCTATGCCTAAGTCTAGTTTTCATGTGCCCTTAGTAACTGAGGAACGGTAGAGGTTAATGTAGTTGAAAACGTGGTGGATAGATTGAAAGAAGAGGATTCTGCTGAATCCCAAAAAGAACATGTCAACGAGCCTAGTTTGGAGACTGTTCCTCTTGAAAAAGATCATGAGGTGTCTGTGTTAGAAGGTCCTGTAGTTGAAGGACCTAGTTCGGTTAAGGCTGCAAAGGATTTTACTGAAGACCCTGGTTCTCGCTCAGATCCTACTGTGGCTGATAATGCAAAACTAAATTGGACTGATTCTGGTGAGGAAAAGGATGAGGAAATTCAAGAGGGAAATGGTGAAAGTGAGAAAGTCATAGAGAAAGATGAAGAAAAGAAAATGAAGAGTGTAAAAAATGAAGTTTGGGGTGGAAGATGAGAAATTGTTGGCAGAGGATGAAGAGGAGGATGTGGTATTTGTAAGTGAGACAAAAGTTGAAGTTGATAAGAGAGGGAGATTGTCGAAAGGGGGAAAGTTTGTGCCCAAAAGCAGGCTTGTGGATGAAAGTAGTGAGAACTCACAGGAGGAGAGGACCGAGAGTGATGACAAAACTGCTTCTCAGCCAGCATCAAGAAGGGTAACAACTAGGTCTGCGCTGAAGCAGCAGTTAGAGAAAGTGGGGAAGCTAGAAAAGACAGTCAAGAATGTGAAGCTGGAAAACAGGAGGAAAAGAAGAATGAGAAAAAGGTTGTCGCGGCCAAAGAAGAAAGTGATGAAGCTAGAAGCTTTGTGGAACCCAGTGACTCAGATACAGACAGTGAGCTGGAAAGCAAGAAGAAGAGAAAAGACTCTGAAAAGGAGGTTGACAGAACAGCCTTCTTTGTAAGACACCAAGTATTGGCTGGGAGCATCCTGAGTGATCTGCATGAGCACAACATGAAACCTCTACTCAGGAAGGTAGAAGATCAAGGCTGGTTGGATCTCTTTTCCAAGAAAGACAGGTTTCTGTATGCTGATGAAATTAAAGAGTTCTGCACAAAATGCAGAGTTGCTGCCAGAAAAGTGTTTTCTGTTGTGAAGGGAATTGAGATTGAATTTGGGGGACAGCGTTGGGAGTGATACTTGATGTCCCGCTGAGAGTTATTGCAGGTATATTAAGTTGAAATGGCCAAAAAGAACTGATGGAGTGACTCTTCTGAGTGTTGTGAAAAAGTTCTCAGAGAAAATCAAACTCAGGAAGGAAAGGAAAGTTGACAAGAAGGAAATGGAGCCGGCTCATCAGTTGCTTTTTGAGTTTGTCCATAGGTTTTTACTGCCAATGGGAGGAAAGGAACAGTGAGGTCAGTGCCCTTGACTTAACCTACATGGACCTGCTAGACAGAGGAGTGAGAATCAACCTACCTGGTCTGATAATTAGACACATAAAAAGGATTGCAGATACTGATCAGAAGCCATATTCCTTGGTGCATTCCTACATCCTACAGTAGGTTCTTGAGCACTTTGGGGTTCCTTTGGAAGCAGGGAAAAATCCCACCATTCATCAAATGTTTGGGCTGAATGTGCTGAAAAAATGTGATTTCTTCAAGAAGAAGAGAGCTTCCAAGAAACCGGTGCAGGTTAAGCAGGAGCAGTCAAAAGAGAGTGAGGACTATAGACCAAAGTAAGCTATTGCAGCAGTAAAAGAACTGGAACATCGTGTTCTTGAAGTAAATACAGAGAATGCTGAGCTGCAGAGGAAGCTGGAGTTGAAGGATCAAGAAATTGATCGCTTGAAAATTGAGTGTCACAAGTATGAGGCCGAGTTGGTGATGGAAAGGGCCAAGAATACGAAGAACCTCGAGGCACTTGTCAACCACTTCAACTTGAAGCGCTGAGTCCTACGTCTCTTCCTCCCTGTCCTTTATAAATACCCTCTCTATCTCTTCCTTTCCTTCCTTAATATGTGACTTTAAGACAATTTTTTTACTGTTGTGTACTTAATAGGCTGTGTGGTTGTCACGCCCTGGATGAATGGTTTTAAATTTCTTTTGCTTGTTTTGGGTATGTTCTATAATATCTGGTTTTGTTTGGGCCCTTAGCCTTAATTCTGGGTGTTTATTTTTAGTTGGCTTGCTTGCCTTGTGCACTAGACTGGATAGTACTAACTGATTCCTGCAGGTGTTTGAATATTTTCGATGATGCCAAAAGGGGGAAGAAGGAAATATTGGGGTGTTTATGACCTAACTCATCTGTTTTAAATTTTTCAAACTGTTATTTTTGTTTTTGTGTTTTTGAAAATTTTGTTTATTCAGGTTCTTTGGCAACATTTGTTTGCCATCATCAAAAAGGGGGAATTTGTTGAAGAAATATTTTGAAGAATGACAAACATGAAGGACTCTGTGGTTCTAGAGGAGAACCTGGTCCTTGTATGAAAGGGCACGACTGATCGAAAAGATCGTGGGTTGCAAATCCCTGCGGAACTAGGAGTAGTAGCGTGTGAACGAATATGCATCCTCGTCAGACTAAAAGAGGCGGTGCCCAGGCTGTGTCTTCGAAGTACGAATACGAGTTGGACTTGAACAAGGAAAGAGTCACAAGGAATCTCGTCTTACCATAATTACAAGGTTTCCTTGTGGAACTCAACTAGGGTTTTCAAAGCCCATATAAATACAAATAGTTGATGCAGTCGTAATTCAGTTATTCACAAATAGAGAGTTGAAAGCATACACTGGCGATTCAGCAACTTTCAACGTGAGATAACTGAAGAAGACAACTAGTGGAGATAAAGTAGATAGAGTCTAGATATTCAATCTAGGTTCTTGGTTTGTAAGTTGTCTTGTTTTATGCTATCTTTGTTATTACCTATCTGCTTATCATAGAAGCAAATTGTGCTAGGTGAACTTTTAAGAGATTAATTTGTAAAGCTAGAGGTTAGCTTTGTTGAGTGATTAGGGTCTAGAGTGTAGCCCCTTGGTTACAGAGTCTTGTAATCAGAAACTTGCTCTTTGTCTTAGTGGATTTCTTTGAAAATCCCAGGGTGTGGGTCATGGTTTTTCTCCCTTGAGCAAGGAGTTTTCCACGTAAAAACATCGTGTTGTTTGTGCCTTTTGATTGTGTGTGGTGTGGTGTCAAGGTGCAAACTGTTAAAAATCAAGTTCTCGTAAAGAAAAATAGGTGGACACTATTCAACCCCCTCCCCTTTTAGTATCCTTAGGAGGTGCTTAGATTATAACAATATCATGTAGTAATTTGGCTTGGCTTTGTGTCATTGGCCTCGGTGGATCATCGAGCACTTGATCAGCACTTCGGGCTGCATCAAGAAGAGGTTTAACGATATCGATTATTGATCGCTCCAGTCCCCGAGTGAATCATTAGATAATGCTTGAAGTAGTAGATCTCGGGGACGACAAAAATGGTGAGAAAGGTGTCAATGAAGATATCCCTTCAGCCAAGGACAGGAGATTTGAGTTTCTTCATGAGGGGGAAGTCCAAGATAAAGCCCTTCAAGATACAAACTATGATGACTCAAAAATTCCCCCGACATCATGATCCTTGAGGAAGGAAATTGCTTTGGGACTTCTTCTCCTCCTTAGGGGAGATACTACCCCAACCATTACGGCTCTTCCACCCACTTAATCGATCCCATATGAAGTTGTCCCTTCATCTACTCCTTGAGATGAAGTTCACAAATATCACTATTGTGGGAGGAATAAATTTGATGGAAATCCCATTTCGTGCTACATGTATGATTGACTCTTTCGTCGGCCCCCTGAAGTTGAGTAGTTCAAGAGGAAAAAGACTAACAAGCTTATGGACTTCCTTGTCGCCACTTCTGTCAGGAAAACAGTTTGATCACGCGCTTTTTGACTTTCTTATCTTCTTGCTTAAATTTGTTAACTCCTTCCTTGCTCTTTTGATAGTAAAACTTGGCTATTACGGAAGCTAGAAAAAGAGAGAGAAAGGCCAACAAAACCATTTCTCGTCTTGGGACAACTAACTTTCAGCAGACAAAAGAGATTACCCAACTTAGAACAAACATTGGAGCTGTGAGTCGAAGGAATCAAAAGGTGTTGAATGACGTCAAGCGCTTGAAGAAACTATAGCAAGATCAAGAGGTTCCCTTTGTTGTTGAGTGAGTTTAATTTAAAGAATAGATTATAAACCTCAATAGCTTTGTTGATCGGTCTAATGATGTTGAAACCGCGGCTGTTCAAGAGTGATCTTTGAGGGAGGCTAGATTAACAGAGCTTGAGGAAAAGTTGAAAAAATATGCAAATCGTGTCTTCGTCAATGAAAGTGAAATGCTGCTCTGGCAAAGATGAGTTGAAGATGCTGAGAATAATTTTAAGGAATTTCAATCCTAAAGCACAGTAAACCTTAACTGGGATGTAATGAAGACCATCTATGACACACTTTTATATGTTAAGAATAAGGAATATGATTAGGACTAAGAGCTCAAGAAGGAGGAATATCCATTTTCGGAGTACCAAGAGTTGGATTCTAGCATACCTCGAGACTTTCCTGAGGAAGATGTTGAGTCTTCCAATGACCTAGTCGAGGAAGATGTTGAGTTTTCCAATGACCTGGTCGAGGAAGAAAGCAAAACCCATGAAGATAATCTTGCACCTCGCCCTTCGGGTACTTTGCCTCCTCCTCCTACAGGCTCCGACTATACTTACTTCGTCCTTAACTCCTACTCCTGATCCAAATGTTCCTTTCAAAGATGCAGCCAAATGATAGCTCAAAGTTTTTAATTTGTATCTCTTTGAGCCTTTGGGCCTTATTTTTAATGAAAGTTTGCTTTGAAACATTGTATTTTGAACGCTTTATTCCTTTAAGTTGTAGGCAAACTTAGGATCTGCATATTTTTGTCTTAATAAGGCGTTTACGAATCTAAATCATTGAATATAAATTAATAGAAAATATTGTATGAAATGCGGGCCCAATATAAGTATGAGTGAAGAATGACGTTTTTTTTCATGAAGGCATAAGGAAAGCTAAATTTCTGAATAACAAAGTACTGTAAAACTATTTGAAATTGAATTTTGTTACTTGTAAAAGTAGCTGCTCTTGGGTGTGATCCATAACAAGTTGTAACGACATGGTTGTTGTAACAAAAGATGTAAACATGTTTGAAAATTTTCACATTCGATAATTGAAGATAGTAGTTTATTGAACCGTGAGAATAAGTCTCTTATTAGATTGTATGTACATGAAGATAGCCGCTTGATCTTATTTACTTTCTTCTTCTTTCATTATGGATATAATGCATTCCCCCTCAATCTTGAGCTTGAGGCAAAATAAGTCGGATATTAGAAAAGTTTAGACACTTTAATCGTTCCCCTCTACTGGTATGTTTATGCTAACATCGTCCATCTTCTCATTGTGCAAGCTCTATTCCATTTGATGTAATTGAGTAGTTGTGGGCCTCTGGATGTTCTCCTCTTATATCCTGAACTCCATACTTAATAGGGAACTTGATTGTCTGATAAAGCATCGAGGATAAAGCTTTCATGGTATGGATCCACGGCCTCCCTATAATAATGTATAACGTTATGTCTCCTGCCAAGTCTTGAAATGACGTCTCTTTGATCACTCCTCGAGCATAGATCGACAAAACTATCCCCAAGAGGTGTTTCACTTGAGTTGTCTTGGAGAGCACTGCAATTTTACTCGACAGTTGCATCTTCTCAACAACGACAACTGGAATTACGTTGACCGAGCTTCCTGCATCCACTAAAGCATGTTTGACATCGGTATCGAGTACTCATAAAATATTTACCAGTGCATTGTGGTGCAAGAACAACAATCCATTAACATCCAAGTTGTTGAATGAAATACAATCTCGAACTCAGCTTCATGGTTGCACTTTCGATGTTTATTATACGTCACTGAAACCATGGCGAATCTTCAGAATGTGATTCCGCTGACTTCTGCTCCTCCTATAATTATGTTCACCGTTCATTTTGGAGTTGAGGCTTTAGGCGGTTGGTTTGCTCCACACTTATTTACGTCACGTTGACCTCCTCATATAATCCTCGAATATATTTTGATACGATCCGAGATAGATAAGCAGCAGAATATTGAAATAACAATAATTGAAAGAAGAAACTAAAGATACCATTTGTGAGATTACAACCTTTGGGCTCGAATCAAACAAGTGATTACATATTTTTAAAGAATTGGGATTCTTAAAGGTAATCTTTTTCTTCATTCTTTGTATTTGGGATTCTATTTTGTTGTTCTTAGTAGGTGATTGGGTAGTTTATTCATCATTGCTTAAGACATTCATCTCGGATTTTGAATTTCTTCTTGTTCTGCAACTTTTCAGACATATTATGATTATTTAATAAAAGATCTATCTTCAGTTTTCTCTTTCAATTATTGTTATTATAATATTTTGTTGGTTTTCTATCTCGGATCGTTTCAGTTGGTACCAGAGCGAAGGCTTGGATCTCGTTCCTACGAAAAATGGACTCAACCTCTCAACGAAAGAGAGACACATGTCTGTTTCACGGCTTTTCATTGCCTAGGTTACACCTTCGGAATACCCCATGAGGGAATTTTTTTTTTACTCCCCCCAATCTTCACTTTACGCCTGCTTTCTTTGCTTTGGGTTTTGCTTCCGAATGAATCCACATTCGTATGTTCTTGAAATCAATATTCGAAAGTTATTCAAAAAAAAATTAGTTCTTTGTCCTTGTGTTCTTGTTTATCCTATTAATTATTTTTAAAAAAATCAAGAGAAAAAAAGGAGAAGGTGTTTTGAAAAGAACAATTGAAAGAATCTTGATTCAACTGATTGTTGCAAAGAAAAATAATTTTGGGATTGGGAAAAAACTCATTGGGATTCGGGTTAAGCATCAATTAGTATTAGACCACATTAATGCGTTCTTAACTATCTTGAAACTAATTTCTTTCGTGCCAATTATTTAGTGCTTTTTCTCTTTAAAAATAAATTCGTAGTTTTCTTATTCATGTCGGTAGTTTTAAAGTCTGTTCTTTGTTTTACACAAATTTCATTCTAAAAAAAAAATTACTTTCAAGAAATTCTTCTTGGATAGGTAACTTGTAAGTTGGATTCAAACTTCGAGGCTACTAAAAAGAGTGAGAAAGAGATGAATCTGAGAGAAAGTGAGGTCACTTAAATTGTTAGAGAATGTCAGGAGTTGAAGATACTTCTAGCGGCACTAAAGAAGTCGCTCCGGTTGGAATAACTGGCGAGATGTTTCATACCATGATGCAGCAGCTACAACAACTAACTATACAGGTTGGAAATTTACAAAGGGCGAACCAAGTAGCCCATGTAACACCTGAAGTACCTCAAGCTTCACTTCAAGGTGTGAGGAGGGAACAGGAGAACCGAGCACCTCTAATAGATGATCCACTTGTTGAGTTTGATAAAGAAGAGTATGATGATTACGTGGATTATCGTAGACAAGGTTTGCATGGACGAAGAAGATGGGGTATGCTAGGCCGAGGGAATGAATTTCGACAATGGGATCAACCCGACATAGATGATGACATTGATAGAAATTTGGGGAGTATCAAGATGACAATTCCTTCTTTTGAAGGAACAAATCATCCTGATGCTTACTTTGAATGGAAAACAAAAGTTTAACGAATCTTTAGAGTTCACAATTATTCTGAGGCAAAGAAAGTTTGGATACCTGTAATGGAATTCAAGGGTTATGCTTCGTCATGGCTTAAGAAAATCGAGGTTGATCATAGAAGACTTGGACAAAGAACCATTGAGTCTTGGGAAGAGTTTGAAGCGAATCATGAGGAGTCGATCTGTGCCTTCACACTATCACTGAGGGATCATTAAAAAATTACATACTTTAGAGCAAGGTAACAAAAGTGTTGAAGAGTACTACAATCCTATGGTGATGCTTCAGATGAGGAATAACTTGCAAGAAGTGGAAGAGACTAAGATGACTCGGTTCTTTAATGGGTTAAGCAAGAAGATAGCTAATCGGATGGAGCTTTCACGAGAGTGCACTGATTTGGTAGAGATGCTTCACTTGGCTACTAAAGTTGATAGAATTCTTAAGAGTCGAGGCAAATATTCGTCTGTTAGCTGGATAGAGATAAAGGGAACTGGAGTTCACAAAATAGTAAACAAGAGAAATCTCACACTAAGCCATTCAAAACAGCTGAAAAGGGGAAGAACAAGGTCGATGTTAAAGAGGGAGGGAACTCCACTCAACGAAAGCCTTCTCAGAGATCAAGTAGCGTTATTTTCCATAAATGTCAGGGTAGAGGACACATGCAATATGAGTGTCCCAATAGGAGGACCGTTTTGTTGAAAGGCATTGGTGAATACATTTCTGATAGTGAGGAAGAATCTGACAGAGATGAAAAAACTGATGGTACTACTAGTTGTGAGGAGGAAGAGTCAATGAACATTTTATTGGTTGTTTAGAGATTGATGGGAGCTCAGATAAAAAAGAGTGACTCTGATCAAAGATAAAATTTATTCCATGCCCGGTGTAATATCAGTGGACGAATTTGCTCTTTGATCGTGGATAGTGGAAGTTGTACTAATGTTTCTAATTCCTCTCTTATTGAGCAACTGGGTCTTCATACCAAGAAATATCCTAATCCATATAAGCTTATATAGTTGAATGAATGTGGAGAATTAAAAGTGAACAAGCAAGCTCTTATTTGCTTCAAAATTAGAAAGTATGTGGATGAGGTGATGTTTGATATTTTTCCAATGCAAGTTTGCCATTTATTGCTTGGAAGACCATGGCAGTATGATCGGAATGTTGTGCATGATGGAAAAACTAATCGCTACACTGTTGAGATGAAAGGGAAGAAGTATGCCTTGAAGCCTTTAACTCCGCTTCAAATTTATGAAGATCACAACAGGGCGAAGCAAATAGGGAAAAAGATTGTAGACGACAATGGTGAGATCGAGAGTGGAGGTAAAAATATCATAGGTGAGACTGTGAGTGGTGAGAGTGTAGACAAATCAAAGAGCCGAAAAATGGGGAATAATAGAAATAAAAAGAGTGATGGCAAGGGGAAAGAGGCGAAAGGAAGAGAATTTAGCTTATTCATAAAAGCCAAGGAGTGTGTGAGAACGCTTAGGGAGGGATTGCCTCTTGTGCTATATTTGTACAAGGAGGCTTATTTGAACACTAATGAGCTATCTCCTTTTTTGCCTAGTGTTTTTAAATCTTTGTTGCAGGACTATGAGGATGTCTTTCCCAATGAGTTACCTGAAGGGTTGCCACCTCTTATGGGGACTGAGCACCAAATTAATTTTGTGTCTGGATCTCAAATTCCAAATAAACCAGCTTATAAAAGAAATCACGAAGAAACAAAAGAGCTTCAAAGGCAAGTAGAGGAGTTGCTTAATAAGGGGTTTGTGAGGGAGAGCATGAGTCATTGTATTGTGCCAGTAATTTTGGTAGCAAAGAAGGATGGAACTTGGCGGATGTGCGTGGATTGCAAAGCCATGAATAAAATCACGGTAAAGTTTTGCTATCCTATTCCTAGGCTAGATGATATGTTGGATGAGTTGCATAAAGCCAAAGTATTTTCGAAAATTGATTTGAGACGTGGTTACCACCAAATTTGGATGAACCCTGGTGATGAGTGGAAAACTACTTTCAAAACTAAAAATGGCTTGTATGAGTGGTTAGTCATGCCCTTTGGGTTAACTAATGCACCTAGCACCTTTATGCGTTTGATGGATCATGTTTTGAAATCATTTTGGGGTAAATTTGTTGTTGTCTATTTTGATGATATACTTATTTACATTTGTTCTTTAGATGATCATCTCATGCATGTTCAAAGTGTTGTTGATGTGCTTAAGGGAGAGAAACTCTATGCGAATTTTTAAAAAATGTGATTTCTATGTTGAAAAAATTATTTTCTTGGGATTTATTATGAGTGGGAAGAGTGTAGAAGTTGATGAAAATAAAGTGAAAGCTAGTGGAGAGTGGCCTCTGCCGAAGAGCGTGTCTGAGGTGAGGAGTTTTCATGGCTTGGCTATTTTCTATAGGCGATTTGTTAAGGGGTTCAGTACTATTATTGCTCCTTTTACTTTTATCATTCGGAAGGATAAAGGGTCAGTGGGGAAAAGACCAAGAGAGTGCTCCTTTGGTATAGTTGCCAAATTTTGGTAAGACTTTCGAAGTCGAGTGTGATATTTCTAGGGTAGGTATAAGTGCAATACTAATGAAAAATCAAAAATCTATTTCTTACTTTAGTAATAAATTAAATTAGCAACCTTGAATAATTCTACTTATGATAATACATTGTATGCACTGGTTAGAGCTTTAGCTAACTGGCAGCATGACCTTTGGCCTAAGGAGATTGTTATTAGGACTGATCATGAGAGTCTTAAATTCTTGAAAGGGCAATCCAAATTGAATAGACGACATGTTAAGTGGGTAGAATTTATTGAAACTTTTCTTTATGTTATCCACTATAAGCAATGTAAAGATAATGTTGTTAATGCTGCACTTTCTCGCAAGCATGTTTTGATGAGTGTATTAATTGCTAATTTGATGGGTTTCGATCATATCAAGCAATTGTATGATAGTGAGCCCGAGTTTGGTAATAAGTACAAGGAATGTGAGTCTAGTACCCTTGAGGGATTCACTTGCGATGATGGGTATTTGTTTCGAAAAGGTAAATTATGTGTTCATCGTTGCTTGTTGAGGGAATTATTTGTTAAGGAAGCACATAGTGGTGGTTTGATGGGTCACTTTGGTGTTGCTAAGACACTAGAGCATCTCAAGGAGAAATTTTATTATCCACACATGAAGCGGGATGTAGGTCGTGTTTGTAGTGTGTGTCTAGATTGCCTTCGGGCAAAGTCTAAGGTTAAGCCACATATGTTATACACTCATTTGCCTATTCCTGAGGGTCCTTGGTTAGGTATCTCTTTGGATTTTATTTTGGGTTTTCCTAGGACTAGTAGGGGGCATGATTCTATATTTGTGGTGGTCGGTCGATTTTCTAGGATGGCACACTTTATTCCTTGTCATAAAAAAAGATGATACTTCTTATGTAGCTGGGTTCTTTGAGAGAGAGGTGTTGAGGCTTCATGGGGTTTCGAGGTCGATTGTGAGTGATAGAGATGTGAAATTTGTGAGTCAATTTTGGAGGACACTGTGGTCTAGGTTGGGGACGAAGTTACTCTACTCTACTACTTGTCATCCCCAAACTGATGGCCAAACTGAGGTGGTCAATAGGACTTTGGGAAGTATGTTGCGGGCTTCATTGAAAGGTAAGTATGCTTCTTGGGAGGAACGCCTATCATTAATTGAGTTTGCTTATAATCGTTCTATGTATTCGTCGATGGGTATGTCACCTTTCGAGGTTATATATGGTTTTAATCCACTAACACCTTTAGATATACTTCCTTTGCATGTGCATGATGTTGTGAATGTAGATGGAAAAAATCGAGCCGAGGCACTGAATAAGGTGCATGAAAAAGTGCGAGTTCAATTGGAGAAGTCATATGAGAAAGTTACCAACAAGGCGAATCGAGGAAGAAGACAACTTGTCTTTCAATCCGGTGATTAGGTTTGGCTTCACTTCAGGAATGAGCGGTTTCCTGACAAACGCAAGTCTAAGTTGCACCCTCGTGGTGATGGTCCATATCAAGTGCTTGAGAAAATTGTCGATAATGCTTACAAGTTGGATCTTCCATGTGAGTATAAAGTCTGTGTGACCTTTAATGTTTCTGATTTATCTCCGTTTGATACAGATTTGCTTGATTCGAGGATGAATCATTTTCAAGATGGAGGGGATGATAAGACCCTAGCGGATAGCACGAGTCAATCGGCGCCAAATGCGGAGGTTGAATTATCAAGTGGACCGTTGACGCGTTTGAAGACAAAGGGGGAACGTGGATTACAAGCAGAAAAAACTTCATGATCTTTAATTGATGATTTGTAGGGTTCTAGGAGGGTTGAGCTGTGATGGAATGATGTTTTCAAGTGTTTGGAATGTGTCCATGATTGTGAAGAATTAGTGTATTTGCGCTTACAAAAATAGCGGAGCGAGGAGTATTGTAAAACTCGTTGTATGAACCGTACAACAGCCCGTACATTGTATGAGAAGGCTTGAGACCTGGGAGTTGATCATACAAAAGTCTTACATGTTATGAAGTTTTGTCCGATCTAGGAACTCTCCAATCCGAATTTAGAATAGTGTTGGGGCTTTCCTACTTACTTTATTTCATATATAAACCCTTCTAAACCTATTTTGGATGGAGACAACCATTAGAGAGAAACTAAAAACATCATTTGTGATATTACAACCTTTGGTTTGAATCAAACAAGCGATTACCTATTTTTCAAAAAATCAGGATTCTTGAAGGTAATCTTCTTCTTCATTCTCTGTATGTGGGATTCTATTTTTTTGTTCTTGGTAGGTTATTGGGTAGTTTATCTATCATTTCTTAAGACATTCATCTAGAATTTTGGATTTCTTCTTGTTCTGCAACTTTTCAGACATCTTGTGATTATTTAATCAAAAATCTATCCTTAGTTTTCTCTTTCAATTATTGTTATTTCAATATTCCGCTGCTTGTCTATCTGGGGTCGTATTATGTCTGCTTTCTTTTTCTGGTAAGTAGATCTTCTAATAACGCTTCCTTGAGCAAGTAGGCCACCTTCTATCTTAACGCCTTACAGTATCTTGTTAAATGCCCATGGTCCTCGTGAAACTCACACCAAACTCTTGTCTTCTTTTATCGGGATTTGACTTCATATCCCGAGGCCACGCGAATTTATCCCCTATAATGCATAGGGTATCAATCATTTCAGACATTTAGTTAGGCAAGCGAGTAAGATCCCTGCTTTTTGTTTTCAAAGAACCAGCTTCACTCCTTGGATTTGAATTTTTGTTAAATTTTCTTTCTTTTTTCCTTTCTGATCGTGAAGATTAAGAGTAGAGTTCATAGCGAGTGCCCGAATCTCTAAGATTACCATTGTTCCGTCTAGAAGATGTTTCAACCCTCTGTCTGCCACTCCTTGAGTGCCTACACGTTCGTACTGCGTCCTCCTCAATACATAGTTGTTAATAATAATGGTAATAAACATCGCCCCAAGTTTTAGTTGAATGTTCCTTGAGACTTTCTTGCAACTTTCTTGTAGCCTTAGAAAATTCAATAACGGCCCAGTTATCATGAACCTTAGGTAACAACATTTGCTCCCGTTGATAATTATCATTGAACTCCCAAAGAAGCCCATCATCTCTTTGTTAGATCTTGAATATATCTTCCATCCGCATTTCCACTTTCTAAGCCCAAGAGTGAGATTTTATAAAGAAAACCGCCATTTTCACGAAAGAACCAATAGAACCTTCGGGCAGAAGGAAGTACCAAGTTAGTTCTCCCTTCGTCATAGTTTCTCCAAATTTCTTGACCAACATAGACTCTACTCCTTCTTTGGTGAGATCATTTTCTTTAAATCCAATTGAATATGTTGTCACATGGTTACGAGGATCTATTGTCCCATCGTATTTCGTCAAGCTTGGCAGTTTGAACTTCTTGGTAATTGGTAGTGGCGCTGCGCTCGATTTCCAAGGCTGCTGAGAATAAACAGCCGAATCAATCCCCTTGATAACGGGCAGAGCCCCCAGGATCTGATTGATGTGATTCGCTTGCACTCTGAGCTCCTTAAAAAGTGATTATTGGAATTCTATATTGTAGCGGTAACAACTAAATTTTAATTTCCTGAGCCTCTTGAGCCACCAAAACTTGCACCTCGAAGGCCGCCTCGAGGACTCAAACCAGTCACTTATACCCCTGTCTTCGAATTACTGGGGGTATCCTTTTCAGTACTCGTTCTCACAAATGTTGGAGTCCTTGGTGTCCTATTCGAGGCCGCTGCAATCATTGGTGCAGTCCACTCTTGATGCGAAGCTTTGAAAGCGGCAAATATCATTTCCCACAATAGAAATATCAGCCAGTTAGATTGAGGATCTTCCTTTCGTACGTTGTCACCATGTTGTGTGGTTGTGCTATTGTCCACTAGAAGAGTCGTGCCAACAAATTCAGTGTTGTTTTGTGGAGTTTGGTCATCGTTTTGTGACATGGTAAAAATACTTTAACAAAGAATAAGTGAAGAATTTAGGAGATCTTGGAACAATAACAATTGCCTAGGCCCCAAACTATTTAACTTAAAAGTTGACTTAATATATTAACCAATTAAATTTGTTAATTAGGTCATAAGTAATATAATTGTACCTAGATTTATATAATAATGATGGCAAGATCGTAATAGTAATAGAGCAACTGAGATTGAACTAGAACAACTTATCTACGTGACTGAAGGACACAGCTTCTGGCTAGAGGATAGCCTGCCTCCCGCGCCCCATTCGTGGTGTGCTCGGGAGGACATGTGCTTTTTTTTAAACTAAAACAACTCTCGGCAACGGATATCTTGGCTCTCGTATTGATGAAGAACGTAGCGAAATGCGATACTCTATGTGAATTGCAGAATCCCGTGAACCATCGAGTCTTTGAACGCAAGTTGCGCCCGAAGCCATTAGGTCAACGGCACGTCTGCCTGGGCGTCACGTATCACGTCTCCCCCACACACCATGTAGTGGTGCAAGGGATGGATACTAGCCTCCCCTGTGTCCCTAAAGTGTGTAGGTGGTCTAAATGCGAGGCCACGTCGGTGAACGTCACGACAATTGGTGGTTGAAACTCAAGTCTCGTAATATCTTGACTCTTCCGTCACGCGTTTGGGCTCCATGACCTTTTTTGCGTTCTAGCGCTCCGAACACGACCCTAGGTCCGGCGGGGCTACTCGTTGAGTTTAAGTATATCAATAAGCAGAGGAAAAAAAACTTACAAGGATTTCCCAGAAACAGAGAGTAGTCTTATTGCTTTTGAGTAATACAAGTGGTAGTGACGATTATCAGATGATTTACAAGAGAAGAAATGAGAGGTTTATATAGCAATTGTAAGACTTAATGGCGTATGGTTAATGAGAATCTACTTTTATTCCCCCCAGTAGTAATGGTTGGAGCCATAATCGTGTAAATAAATGATGACACTGGCCGGCTCTTAATATCCTACCTATAGAAATTGTTGTGTATCTGTTTGACTTTGTTCCATGTGCACGAGGAAGCAGCGGTTGTTGTCTGAGTAATTCGATTGTACATCCGTTTATGATCAGGAATTAGTCTCCACGATTCAACTTGTCCTTGTGTGTCTTCCAGTTATTATGTCACGTCTCGTATTATAAACAGTATAAGATTTTAGCAAATAATTTCTATGTGTGTTTTGAATGTTTATCAATATTTACTGAAAACAAGTTTTTATCTTTAGATTTCACAAAATATTATAAACTGTTTTAATATTTTTCAACCTCATTTTTTTTATTTCACTAAGTAGATATATGTTGTTGATAATCGGAAAAGATTCAAGCTGGTAAACAAAACATAAAAAGAGTAGGTGTAGATTCAATTCTCACTGTCTTCTCACTTGTTTCTCCTTTCTCCTTTCTCCTTCTTTGATCCCAGTGTAATAAAAATATAAAAATATAATGAAGAGAACACACACCCAGACTTACAATCTACTACAATAGGTATCGGTGGGAGTTCCCACACTTCTTTTTTCAGTTTGAAAACTTAATGAAAGTTTCTACCAAATCTAGTGGATTTAGTTTATATACAGGGGAAAAGTTTGGATTTGCCTCTCTACTATTCGTAATTGTTTGATTTTACTATTGTTGTTAGCAAATCATTTTTTATTTATCCTTTTTATCAATGGAGCTCCAGCGTAAAATTGGTGGATGCTATATGTCCAAATTCTTCAAAAAAAAAGAACTAGATTTATCCATCAACTTTTGATTATAGTCTAATGCTACCCTCAAATTAGGTTCTCGTTAATGGTTCAAGGGCAACAAGATATTTTTCGAACGACACGAATAGTATTAGATCAAAAGTTTAACATAATATATGGGCAAATTTGATCCTTTTTACTTAAAAACAAATCTTGGTTTCTATGAAAAAGATATTCCACGAAACCAAAAAGCACTTCAAAAATCAAAATTATATTCTCACATAAACTAACACAAATGTGAAAACCAAACAGAAGTGCAAATACCACCAAAACAAATATAAGAACTTGTAGAGAGACCGAGAGAAAGAGGAAATTCACCTTGAGAAGCTAAAACTTGTAGTAGTTGAAGTTTACCACTACCCATAGGCCTTCCTCTTCCTCTCTTTGGGGTGCACTCGACAACATTGTTCAAGCCTTCTTCATTATCCTCCAAAATTTCTTTTTTTGGTCTTCCTCTCTTTCTTTCACCATTAACCAATGGTCTAGAGTTACTATCTTTTTCTCCCTCTTCAGTTGCCTTTCCCTTGTCATTACTATCTTTATCAACTTCCGTCACAGATTCTCCCATTGGTGGCTTCAAGTGATTCACATTCGAATCCAATGATTGAGCACATGTAACATTGCACTTTTGCTCCATTAATAAAATGTAGAGTTGTAGAGTTGTCTAAAACACAGAGAAAGAAAAAGATTGTTTTTTAGATAATATATACGTACAGAGAAGAATGAATATCTCGAAAATGTATGCAGGGTTGTTCGGAAATCCCTTTGATACTTGAATTTAACTAGACACAACAAGTTTTACAAATTTCATCTATCTTTTTCGAGCTCGTGCGTGCGAGAGGGTCTATCGCTTTAAATGCTAGATATGTTAACAAGTACAAGTGCTTAAAAAAAACACAAATCCACAATAACAATCATAAAAATGAGGAATGAACAATTTAACTGCGAACAAGAGACGGAAAACCAAACCTTGCAAAGTTCTATGAATCGTCAAAACCTGCGGTTGGTAAAGAAGACTGAAAAGTTTTCTTTGAACATAATTATATAGGATTACTCAATGATTTCCAGATTACGCTTTTGTTGTTTTTCTTAATTACTTTTCCTAATATTTAAGTTAAAGGACACAGATAAATAAAAATAAGGACTAGAGGAACAATAAATAATGGAATAGCTGTTAGAAGATATATTTGCATCGTTAAGTTTGATGATTTAGTTCTGAAATTCTATATGGAGGGAGATATTGACAAATTAGTTAAATGTCCTATTAAGCACATAAATTAAAATGCAATCTTCATTTGTAACAACCTTCCGAATCACTAATCTGATTACCTGAATTACATTAACTTAATAATAAATGCTCATGAAAAGTAAAGACCTACTCAGCAAATCTAGCTGATGAATGTACAAACATCTGACGTCTAATCAATCTACATTTTTAAATGGGCAATAAATTTGATACCTGACTATTCCAAATTTGAAAGATTATATTATTTACACCCGTGATAGACCCCAGGGGCGGAGCCACCCTTCCCAAGGGGGTTCAATCTTTGGAAAATTGCACTGTGTATATCGGATAAAAATCGGTTTTTTTACACATATCTACCATATGTTCCTGTTGACATAAGTCTAAACTTTATTTTTAAAATTTTAAACCCTTTGTTGGAAATCCTGCCTTTGCCTTTAAATTAGACCCAGAGCCGCCAATGAAACAAACCACCGTAGAGTACCCAGACAGTAGACAAAATTTTCTAAGACATTTTTAAGCTTATAAACGAGCCATAACTTACCAGCTTTGTTAATTGAAAGGAAAAACTACAGGATTTGGTCGTATGATTGGAATCCCTCCACCATTAATCAAAAATCTCTAGGTTGAGCTAACTTGAAAGGAAGCGGTTTACCTGCGAAGAGTGATAAAATTTTATGGGAGCACTATAAACCCTTAGCAGTCCTACTCCACGCATATCCATAGTCAGGCCATTCGGCTTCGAACAGCGAATAGTTGAAACCAGAGAGAGAGAGAGAGAGACACACACACACACACACTGAAAGGAGAACTCCAATATGGTCAAAATTTACAAGGTTTGTTAATTGATACAAGGGATATAAAGTTACATATAACTCCTATGCAGCTTGCAAGCTACATTGACGAATCTATAAGATTTCATTATCTACAGATTTGTTTAAGCTACCAAAACTGTTCTAGAAGTCCCAGATCTTGGTAATGCTTGTGACACCAGGATTTATTTTTCACAACATTTTAGTACAAATAAACATCCCTGTATACTACGTTACATTCGCACTTCTGGAAATGATTCAACAAAAACTTGGAATGCCAAGAAAAAATTAAGGTTCCTTCAAAATTCCGTTGGCGGTAACCAATGGAATATCACTTTTAAACACTTGAGATTCTTGAGGCCTCCAAAATAAGTCGCTGCAACTGCAGCATGAGACATGAAGACCACCAGCCAGAATTAAGTGAAGCTTTTAGCTCTTTAACTCAAAAGACCTATACCATCTGATATGTCGATCGTGAATCTACAATCTGAGGAGCCAGAGTCCCAACTTATTGGCATAATTTTAGTCGTTGGCTATTCTCTATGCAAAAAGCATCTTAAGTTCCTCAATTCTTGCATTTCTAACTTCTTGGTCGGTCAAAGCACCAGAAATCATCTTTTGCTTCCTAGCTTGCACTGCCTCCATTCTTTCCTCTACTGTTCCCTGCCATCCGAAAAATATTCATGCAACAACCCCTTAACTTATTGTGCACTCAAGGTGCAATATGTGATGTTTAGGAAGCATCAAGGAACAAGCACCAACACTTCCCACAAGAAGGTGGTGTTACATGGAATCTGATTAACAAGCCCTAACTAAGGAGAAAAGTGTTTAGCATACCTTCACGATGAAACGTTTAATCATTACTTGCTGAGTTTGTCCTATACGATGAACACGCATGACCGCTTGTTCCTCGACAGCTGGATTCCACCACGGATCCTAGAAATACGTAGGCAAAGGTGAAAACTGTGTATATTCGACGAAAACAGAATCAGATACATCCAATAGTACACTTCATGGCGCCATAAGAGTTACTTAAAAAAGAAGAGACATCAAATGTCCAAAGTGGCAAGGGAGGGCAAATATGAGAGCTGATGGATCTTTGAACCTCAAAAATCTAATCAGCCAAGATCACACCTTAACCAGTCAAAAAGTGACAACTAACAACAAGCACAGAATAAATCAAAAATTGACACTGTGAGCTATAGGTAAGAAATTGAAACCAAGTTACAGTCTCTTACATCAATGCTACTTATGAGCAGTAAATTTTTAATCTCCCCATCAAGAATATATTCTGTCATCATTTGGCAACAAAATAGGGGGGAAAAGAATATGTTTCAACAGGTCATAGCATAAACAGATAGCTTAATCAAAGACGACAATTAAGAAAAGAAATTAATTCAACTGTTATCAGAACAATAACACATCTCATAAGACATATTGCAGACCAACTTATCAAAAGAGTGTATTGCAGATCATCTGCAATAACTGTTGGGAAATTCTACCTCCCAAAACACTTCCATCACAGTCCCCACGCGTCTAAGGACATGATTCAATATATTTCGGGAGGTGCTTTTTTAACAGCTTAATGCATATTGAGGAAAGCAAGGGGGGATAGAGATTCAAAATTTTACTTCAACATAAGTGAAAGTGGCTCACATGCCCACCATTTAGTGGCAATGATGCACATATGATTATATAACATTGGTTTTATGCACAAAACTTTGATCAGATTATTCATGCGGATGTGTGTAATGTCTTCTAAGAGCAAACTTGATTTTGACAACAAAAACCATTAAAACTCTCTGAGTTAAATAGCCTGTGAAAGGTACATCCAAAAAGTATCCAAAGCCCAGACAAGTACCATGACAAAAGCATTAGATGCAGCCGTCAGATTTATCCCAACACCACCAGCCTTCAATGACATTAACAACACCTGTATAATGTTCAATTGGATCAAGGCAAAAGAATTAACTTATATATAAAATGAAAAGCCAAAGGGGAAGCAACAGAGACCAACCAATATGTCATCCTCTTCTGAGAACTTCTTTATTACTTTCTCGCGCTGCTGCTGGTTTAACGTCCCATCAAGGCGAAGAAATGTAATATTACTACTGCAGACGTATGGGTGTCAACAATCCAATTAATTCAAAAATAAAGTATGCAGAATATGGAAAATACTGTTATTACGAAAGGCAATTAACAAAATCAACAAACTTCAAATGTTTAGCAGGAGTATTTCAAGTGGAGGAGAAGACCTATCACCCAAAATAAAGACAAGGGTCAAGTCATTCGCACAAACAGAAAATATTCTCAGTTTTCCTATCCTTATAACCATATGCATACCAAGACTACTACAAATATTTGACATAAATAGAATATACCACAATGTTCATAGAGATACTTGTTGTAACTTGTACAGCTACCTTAAAAGACAAAGAAGTAGCAGCATAGAGTGCTCAAAAACTTTCTAGTTCTTCAGAACCTAAAAGTAACAGAAATGGGTTGGTACCGAGAAAGAGGAATCTGCAGTAGATCCAAAAAGGCAGTCCACTGACTAAAAACAATGCTTTTGGAACCAACAGAACGAAGACGTTCTAGTTCTCGCAACAAGGCTGAAACTTTTGATGACTCCACCCAATTCTTCTGAACATCAATCTGAAAGCGGCTGTCTGTCGGGGCTGTTATGAGCTCGTGCCTACTGACAGTGTTTCTGCAGAAGTGGGAAATTTACTTAATGTAAAAAAGCAGTTGATCTCATTGTATAGAATCACATTCTTCAACAAACACTTGTAGGAAAATACCTACAAACAGGACAAAGGCCCGAACTAGCACTTCGCCAGCTTGCCAAGAGACACTCTCGACATAACCTATGAGCACATGGAGTCAAGACTGCATCTTCAAAAGCTTCGAGACAAATGGGGCATTCTCCCTGTTCTCCCTTCCGCAACTCTTCCACAACCTCCTGAATATAAGCACGTGAAGGAGCATCTTTGCCTTCTCCAGTCTCCTTACCACCCTTAAGGAAACGTTTAGCAAGCTTATTCAGATCAGAGAATTCTTGAGTATCACCTCGACTGGTCAGGAATAAATCTCATCAGCAAATTATTACTTACAAAGAAAACATTTAGTACTTCCGTTGTTCCATGTTATGAGACAATATTTCCTTATTAGTCCATTTCAAAAAGAATGACCATTTATATATTTGAAACAATTTAACTGTACTTTCCAGTTTACCATGAGATGCTCGTATAGCCACATAAAGGTTATGGCATGTTTTAGACCTGAGGCGGATCCAATATTTGAACTTTACGAGTTCGGGCTGCCACTGACCATATGATTTACTGGGTCCGAAATTTAATATTTGTACATATTTAGTAGATCTTTTAACTGATAAAGGATCCGAGGCAAAGCTGCTAGGTTCGGCTGAACGTGTAGTTTATATGGTACATCCGGCCCCTGTTTAAGACCACAAGTTTTCTCAAGTCTTACAGACACACAAATGTCATGACATGTTTAACCACAAGTGAAAAACTTTCCTTAAACTCCGTAATGAATAAAACTTCGTCACATAAACTAGAGGGAGTAATTATCAGCTATCAGATACTCAGAGTCCAGACAAAGAAGCAAGCTGCATAAGCAGTCCTAAGATCAACTGCAAAAACAAAGAAACTTCCTATTCATGATAAGTCAGGTATCATGCCTCGACAAATAAAGATGATAACATACTAGTACTAGTTAAAAGAAAAAAATTGACAATATGAAATAGTATTTACGAGACACCCGATGATCACTTTCTAGAAAAACTGGAGTGGATAAGCTTTCTGGACACGATAGTTACTTTGTTGGGGTATCTTGGATCCACATCTGCAGAGTTTTTGAAAGATCCATCTTGCTTTTCTTGTAATAAAAAGGCAAAAAGAAGCGGGTCTATTTTCACTCCAATCAAAAGTTAGAATATAGTATAACCCATAAAGCCAGAACAAACAGAGGAAGCACCAAAGAATAAACTGATAGAAGTCTCAAAAGAGCCTCATCATCCAAGCATCAAAACTATAGTATATGATCATAACTTCCTCTCTCCAAACCTGAAAAAGTTCTCTTCAAGCAAAGGAACAATTTATGAAACTTTCTTTTCTTAATTCCACATGGAACAGAGGTTGCATGTGCTAATCCAAGAGTTGACACACAGATTTTAGTTAAGACAAATATGTGTAAAACCAAGCACTCTTTTTTCCCTATCTTAGATCGCCCTCCCATAGTCTTAAAGAATGATCTTGACTAAGATATGTGACTTTTTAGAATTTTATATAGTTTCTACATATCAACATGAGATGAGGTTCATCTAAACACTCGTCTATTACAAGAACAACTGGTGCTGATACTCTGGAATCAGACACAGGAAAAAAACCAGGCCTCTTGTTCCCAGTCTGGACATAATCAACTAAAGGTAATGATAGCTCTGGCATATTGCGAAGTTTTTCCTATAAATAGATGGCGAGGCGCGGCGGGTCGCCTTTTAAATTAAGTAGATAGAAGAAAGTATTAAATAGATAAGGAGTAGGTGAGTGAGTGAGTCCTCACTGACCTGAGCGATTTCGATCACCTAGCAGGCTTTTTATTTGGTAGGTAACATCGCCAAAGCGTATCATCAGATTTGACTAGAAATCGTTCTCTGGGATTACGTGTATTCTATATTTACTTACATTACAAATTGCAGTCTGATTTAATAGCAAAAATTGGCCAAGTTGACAGTATGAGATGTAGGATTATAAATTTGGGAAAGATAGAGTAATGAGAATCACACACTTCATTCAAAAAATTAAAAACCAAAGCAAAGAAAGTCTCACTCCAACTCATCAACATAAAGAATAACTAAGAGCGGCAGGGGAAAGCTACGGAATATTTTTTCTAAAGTATTAGTTCATTTAGAATAGAACAAAACCACCTAAGTTGCTCGAACACGGCACTTTCGCTACCGCACCCACGTTGACACAATACTATTATGGGTGTGGGATCCGTACCGGATCTGGTCAAACGTTTTTGGGTACTTTGACCACGAGCAACGGAGAAATTCTAGACAAGATACAATTTGATTCCCAAAATTAGAACCAACGCTAGGGTAAGTTTGAAGAGTTTACCTCTCAAATAATGTCTCCTATATTACCTCAACAGGACATCAAAGGAGAAAGATTTCTTAGGACCAACAGAAAGTGTAGGATCAGATTATAACTCTATTTTTATTTTTTGAATAATTTTTAGTCGAATACCCAAACCCGTATCTATAACAGGATTCGTATCCTTGAATCTTATAATTTAGATCTCGAAGGATCCAACCTCTAGATCCGCACCCATGTCGAACACCCCAACCTGTGTCCGAGCAACTTAGCAAACCACACAAAAAACAAAGAAGATAGCTAGGTGCAGAGAAAAAGTCATACCTCATTACGAGAAACGGATGGTCACAACATTGACGAAGTCGCAAAAGCAACTCCAATATAGAAGCATAGTTATGGAGAACCCGTCCTTGCTCAACAAACTGATCAAACTTCACCTGATATTGGAGATATTGGACTATGGTAAAGGAAACAAAGGTGCAAAAAGTATAGAAGATAAAGTATTTCAAGGACAGAGAGATCAAAGATGGTGAAACCTTGGACTTCTTATACAAAGCCTCATAGAAGTCGCGCTCTACTTCTGTAAGTTCACAATATGTGACTTGAATATCTGCTGGTGGTAGAACTAAAATTGGTCTGCAACCCAACAACAACAGGAGCAGTATAATATTTCAATAAGCCTAGAGTAACCATAACAACCAAAATCAAAGAAACGAAGACAACAGAATAAGATAACAGATCCCGGCGGAAATTCCCACCTGCCTTCTCTATCAGTACTAGACTTTGTTCTTCTTAACATGATTGATCTTAAAATTGATTGAACCAGCTTTAACCCCCTCTCATTTCCCTCCTCAAAAGGTTTCTGAACAAGCTTATTCCACCTAAATATGATGAAGTAAACAACAGGTTGCATGTCATTAACATGAGAAAACTCAATCAACTATGCAGATAACCAAGCAAACAATAGGTTGCATGGCCTCAGAGTAACACGAGAAAACTCAATCAACTATAGCAGATAACCAAGCAGACAATAGGTTGCATGGCCTCAGAGTAACACGAGAAAACTCATACGACTATGCAGATAACTTTCTCACACAGAATTTAGCTTCATATTTCACCAAATACGAAAAGGAACAGCACTTGAAGTAGCAACATAACCAATCTCCTCATACTAAATCGGTAGGGATTAAAACTGATGCCAGCAGGATCGGTGAGGTTTTAGTCGAAGATCACATTGATGGATAGCTTATTTCAAGACGGGGTTATTTAATAGTCAATCTCAGATCAGAATTCTTAAAAGGATAACAAGGCAAAATATTAAAGCAAGCTGCTGTACATCATTCGACCAGGGGACAAAGTCACACTAAAAGATAAATGCCACGATCTCTACAGTCTCCCATCTGTAAAAGTTTATTTCTGGATTAAGCTAAAATTTTATTAAGTGATGGAATAAACCCCGAATAAAAGGTGGACATAGAGATAGAGAATCTTAGGACCCAGCATGTCCCCTACATATAGCATCCAGTCATCAGCACCCACCTATAAATTCTATATTACATAATAACATATTCAAGATTTACAGCAACCCCCCACAGCTTCTGATAAGCTACATAACGACAAACATGTTGGAAGGTTAAATTTTGATGCAAGGGATGCATATCTTACCACGCCCAGCTTCCCCATGGTTCAACCCTCAAAAATCTAAGTAGACTGAAAATATCCTCCAGATTGTTCTGCCATGAAAAAATTCAAAATTGTCAGTCACATAACACAATGGGGTGACTAGGAATAGAAACCTTCTCTCGAAGAAAAGCAATAGAGCAATGGAAACCATTAAAGATGGCAACAAATGCTATACTTAAAGAAGAAATGTCCAAACCAAATTAAGGAGAAATTAGCATCTGGCTATGATTGCCAAATCAGATTAGTATAATCAGCTGATAGCACACATTAAATGAGCGAAAGGTATTTCAGTCTCATGTATGAGTAAAGCTTGCCTCCTTCGCCTCTTTTATTCTAGTTATTAGAATTACTTCACTACATCTCTTGCTTTGTGGAGTCTTTGATTAGATAACTTTTAAGCTATGATACTCTATCGAAATTGCAGCATTAGCTGCATAAAGATTCAACGACAAGCTCAGGGCCAGCCTAGAAGGACATATGTGAGAGAATATGACTGCATATCGGATAAAAGCGGTGAATATCCAGATCAGCTGATAAAAGAAAATTACTGCAAAACATCAGTTTTTCCAAAAGATCTCTCCTTTTTGTTTTGTATAGTAGGGAGAGAAGGAGGGCATGCATTTGAAACTCAACTTTCAGAGAAAAACTAGCACTTACAATCAGTTCAAACAATTTAAGTTTGAACAACTGCTTCAGCACTGAATAACATACTCGAGGCATGATTGAAGCTTAAAAAGTCATTAGATTAAGATACATGACCAGTCTAATGATAAAAAAGATGAACAAAGACTTAACAATGTACCGGTTGTATAAAATCTAAACAAGAACCCATCCAACAGCTTTTCTCTCTCTGAGAGGAACTAAAGGAAAAAGCAGAGCAGGATGTCTTACTTGTAGGGAGAAAGAGACTTCAACCTCTCAAAATTGCTAATATTTTGTTATTAACCAATTTTCAACCTAAAACACTGCATACCTGGATAGGGGTACCAGTAAGACACCACCGACGGTCAGCAATAAGAGCAGCGGCAGCGTTGGATATTTGGCTTTTAGAGGATTTGATAGTGTGCGCCTCATCGAGCGCCACTCTGAACCATCTAATAGAGAAAAGTCCCCCATTGTCCTCAGTGTTCTGCGCAAGTACATAACGCAAAAATGAAGATAAGAGACCTATACCAAGTTAGGACAAAGTAGTAACAAAAGAAAACCGAGGTGTGCAGAAATTAAGACTTTAATTTGAAAAATCAAATTGATACCTCAGAAGAATATTCGGAGGCCAACACTCCATATGTTGTGAGCACGACATCACTTCGAGCAAGAAGTTTTGCATCCTTTGATCTTGTCTGCCCATAGTGAACATGAAGAGATAGAGCCCCAGGTTGTGCATGGGCCTCAATCTCCGCCTACAAATGATGGATATCTTCAGATATCTATATCTAGCCCCCGTTTGTTTATAGTTTTTGGGGACATTTTTTGAGAGTTTTTGGGAGAAAAACTGTTTGTTTATGCTATTTCATAAAACTTCTCCCAAAAAGTCCCAAAAACTCAAAAAGTGCTCAAAGGCTGTTTTTGGGCAGTTTTTGGAAAATTTGAAAAACTACTCACAAAACTTCAACTATTTTTTCAAGTAAATTCTATGTCCAAACACAACTTCAAGTTCCAAAAATTATTTTTCAACTCAACTCCAAAAACTCAAATTCCCAAGTTTCAACCAAATCTATGTCCAAACGCTAGCCTAAATCTATTTTTTGCCCATTTTGGTTTTGACAATTGTTTATATGTAAAGCTGAGTAGGCCAAATGTGCCAATTTAGTTCTTAGCAAACATAGCAATACCAATGTAGCCTGCTGAAGCAGATTTGAAGTACCTTCCATTGACCTAGTAGTGTCATTGGACATATAATCAGATTGCCACCGGAGACAAGTGTGGGCTTATTTCTCAGGAGCTTATCAAGACTAGAGAATTTTGATGATTTCTTCACAGGAGTTGGAGATTGACCTAAGATACTTCTAGCTTCACCATTTTCATCAGACAGCTGGCTTGTAGATTGGCTTCCTGATGATCCACCTCTTTCTGAGTGACTGAGGAGGAGAGCTATAGTCATTATAGTCTTTCCTAGCCCCATGGAATCTGCCAAAATCTTCAAAAAGTACTCAGAGTCATACAGAGGAAAATTTCATAAGATATACCATGGAAAAAAAAATCACCAAAAATAAAAGAAGAGAGCAGCAACATACTCCTCCTCTAGCTATTTCCAGGGTACTCGGAAATTCAGTGGTTGCCTCACCCGAAAATGCATTCAAATAAACAACCAGTTTCCTCCTGAAATGAATATTTAATTACAGAATGCAAGAATAATTGGTAATAACATGTGTGCCGACATTCACATACTCGTCTTCCAGATGGTAAGCCTCCCAACATGGATGTAGAGTTGTTGCTGCTTCATCCATGCTTCTTCCCATCTCCAGTTGTGTCATCCAATGAAGCGCCTGCTTCTGATAGGGTCGCAGTTCGCACTGGAGTGTACTTGGCGGTTCCATTTCCTAAAATAAGAACATAAAAGTATGTAACAAACATAGAGAACTCCATAGGCAAAAGAACACTTTTTGAGTTGGCCATACCTGTAACTCTGAGTTATCAGCTGAACCGACAATATAGTCAAGATCAGTATCAGAAATAGACTCTTCATTGTCATCTTTATCTCCATCTGGAGAAGAGGAGCTTTTGGATAAGTTCACACGCAATAATGAGGCAGGACCACCAGAGCTATCCTGTGAAGACAAATGAAGAATTCAAACTCAACTTAACAGCTTAATCAATTATAGGCCGCAGCTGATCTAACAGAAAACTGTATAGCCCTCGAATAACATATTGGTACTCTGAGTTTAATGGGAGACAGAGACACAGAGATAAGGAGAGAGGAAAAAACAAGATGAAACTCTCTACTTGTCTTACCAGTTCGTTCGACGGCCGCTTCCTCGTGCATAAATCAGCTGGAGTAAATTCTGCCTAATAATGATCAAGAAAGAATTTATGAATAATCTCACTCAATCATCAATGAGATGGATTCTTATAATAAGCAGGATATTCAGATTGAACTGATGAAAAACTTAGTTGTAACAAGGTTCTAATGCATAATAGCTATGACCAAAGATTCTCAACCATTCGCTGAAATGTACAGAACCAGAGAAGTATCAGCTTTATTTCATATATATGAGGAAGTGTCACCTTCTTAAAAGGAGTAAGTCCGAGCAAACGGAACAAATTTGGAAGGGGGTGAACAACCGTATCATCTGTTGAATTGCTTCTAGCCTTTAATGATGTCTGATGACTTTTACGAAACATGGAACTGTTAATATACACTCTGCACAAAAGGTAAAGTTGAGATTCTCGCCCCAAATGCTAAACTCTAACACAACTAAAAATATTTGTGAGTACCTGACAGACAAAAGTACAGTGTCCATAATCCCCAATATATTAGGGGCCGATTTGCAACACCCTTCAACTCTAATCTTCTTATCCCTCACCAGTGGCAGGATACATCGAGCCCATTCATTTGGAATACGCCCAATCTGTCACTCCACAACAATCAGCCTTATCAAACAGAATTCCATCAAGAAAATCTGGCATTCCCCTATCACACCCAGGAAAAAACTAATTGCCAATAAATTAGTACTTCAGACCAATTTAATCGATATTCAGACTTCATACTCAGAAGCAGAAAAGGTGCACATGCACCAAACCAATATTAGGTATACAGAAAATCTAAGAATTTTATTTTGAATAGACTATAAATATTAAGGAGGTACACCCACCGCTTTTAACTTTTTTTGTTTTTCAAAAATATGAGGGTGGTGCCCAGACCAGCTCGTTCGCACCTTACCTAATCCACCAGGCAACTAGTAGCCCAAAAGCACAAATTTCCGAGGTAATCTTGCTCGCTAAGGCTGGAATAGATGGGTTCACAACAAGTGTTGTGGCATGGATTTGAATATGGTATCTCCAAGTTGTCATTCAAATGACTCAACCAGTAGCAAATCCAAGATTTAGACGTCATGGATTCAAAATTATATATATCCAACTCCATACCTGTTTTTGGTATGCATATAAAGGTTTCAAACTGAAAGTTGTGACTTGTGCCGGACCTGCAGAAACATTCTACATGCGCCACAGCCTCGACCACTAGACCATCCCCTTAAGGACACACCGTTGTCCTTAAGTTCTAGATCCACATAGATTTAGAATACAATTTGACGGGTGTGGAAGCGGATCCAAAATTTAAACTTGATGGATTCAACCTATAACGTCCTTAATATTAAACTCATTGTATTTTGAAATTACAGGTTCAAAATCTAATATTTATTAAAATTTTAGTATCTTTTTGCATATATCTATTTTCCGTCTTGAAGATACTCGATTCAGTTGATCCTGAGACTGCAAGCTCCGTCCACTGCTATACGGGTATAACACTTTGCAACTCCTTTTTTTCCAATGGGGGAATTCCATAAAAATGCAATAAATGGTACAAAAGACTTCAGTTTCAAAACAACAATAACAACAATTGCACCTTAATCCCAAACAAGTTGGGGTAGCTATATATATCCACACTGACCATGTTGCTCCATTTAAACTAATCACATGCTAATAATATATGCAAATACAAATTAAAACGAAGTACTCACCATTCTATATACTTTCTAAACTCATAAATCTTTAAAAGATTTAACAAAAAACATAAAAGGTAGGGAAATGGCATAAAATGCAATAAAAGTTGCAGAAGAAACTTAAGTTCAAACAACAACAACAATTGTGCTAGTCCAAACAAGTCGGGGTCAACTATATAAATCTGCACGGACCATGTTACTCCATTTAAACTAATCGTGTGCCAATATTATATGCAAATACAAATAAAAACTACTACAATTCTCTATACATTCTAAACTAATAAATCTCTAAAGTGTAAACGAAAAACATAAAAGTATAAATCTTTTTTACCTCTCCACAAGCCTTAGTAGAAAACCTTACAATTTCAGAACAAGCAGCCACAGCTTGTCGCCCTCGTCCACCACCCCCAAACTTGCCAGCTGGTGAAGGCGACGAACTCACATTCTTCTTCTCGACAGGAAATGTAAATTCAACTTGATCACCAGGTTTCAAAATCCTTCCTTTACATGTAGACATACCAGCTACCTCCCCACACCCTACATACCACCACTCACTACCCCCTTTATCACCCCCACACTGCACCGGGGTACCAACAGACGACACCTCACTTTTATTCTCACTCTCATTTGAATTTTGGATCTCGGTAGTAATATTACTAGTTGAATTTGAAATTACAGTGCCAATGTCGACTTTTTTGAAACTTGGGGTATCAAAAATGATATTAATAGCAGCTGTAGGGTCGTTTTTGGCCATGTGAAGTGATCTAATTATGTCCATCTCTGTATATTCATCTCCAACAATTGACCGTACCATTGAAACGAGCTCTTCTGTAACTTTATTGGCCATTAATAATGCGAATCGGGGAAATAATAATTGGGATAATTTTATGTACGTATTGTTCTTGGAGTGTTTTTTGAATTTGAATATGGATGGGTTTGCTGAAAACCCTAGATGGGTTTAGGGGAAAGAGTAGTTTAGAAAATGGCGGGTTGGTTTTTAATTGGAGAAATGGGTGTGGATTATATAGTACAAGTTCCCGCCTCGCCAAGAGCCTCACTTTTTTCTTTTTTTCTTTTTTTAGTATATCAAAAGTCAAAACCCTCCTATTGTTGTAAAACTAATATAGTAAAGAGTGCAAGAACAAGATAAAATATATGAGAGGAGAAAGAAGAACATGTATTATTCTCCAAGTATTTCAAGTGTGTCTTCCATAGACAAAGTGTCCTCTATTTATAAGACACCAATACATAGGAAGTTACAAGTTATCCCAAAGGTTACAAGAATTAATAGGTGACTAAATGAGGAATTAAGTAGGAGAAAGTGGGGAGGAATTAAGTAGGAGAAAGTGGGGAGGAATTAAGTAGGAGAAAGTGGAGTAGTAAATCATAAGTTAGTGGTGAGTAGTGGTCATCAACATTAACACAAATACATGGACTTACAACACTCCCCCTTGGACGACCATTTTGAAGGTAATGTGCCTCGTTAAAACCTTACTAGGAAAAACCCGGTGAGAAAAAGTCAAGAATTAATAGGTGACTAAATGAGGAATTAAGTAGGAGAAAGTGGGGAGGAATTAAGTAGGAGAAAGTGGAGTAGTAAATCATAAGTTAGTGGTGAGTAGTGGTCATCCACATTAACACAAATACATGGATTTACAGCACTCCCCCTTGGATGACCATTTTGAAGGTAATGTGCCTCGTTAAAACCTTACTAGGAAAAACCCGGTGGAAAAAAGTCCAGTGAAGGAAAAAGAGTACACACTTCCTTTAATACGCCTTTAGAGCTGCCTCATTAAAAACCTTACAAGTAAAAAACCCAAGTGTGATAAAACCTTGTTAAGGGAAAAATAGTACAGCGCGTATTTTACTCCCCCTGATGAAAACATCATTCAATATCTTGAAGACGACACATTCCAATCTTGTAAATCAGCTTCTCAAATGTTGAGATTGGCAATGACTTAGTGGACAGATCCGTCAAACTATCACTGGAGTGAATTCTTCAGCATTAACTTCATCATTCTTTTTGAAGATCACCATTGCAAAGTGATTTTGCTGGATAACCATTTCCTTTAGCTGTATCTTCATTTTAGCTGAATTATCCATGCAATATTTCATATAATATTGCCGAATCTCCGTCTTCAAAGAAATACCATATTGTTGCTGAATATGTTGAGTCCTTGATCTCAGTCGTCAATATTGTCGCGTAGCTTCAAGCATGGCTATTATCTCTTCATAAATTGAAGATGTAGCAGCAACAATTGATTTTATAAAATGCCACAATATAGGTATTCTACCACAACAAATAAATACCAAGTTGATATCGGACTTTATGGATCAAGTAGATACCATGTATTATTCTGATGTCTTCGCATTGAGGAAGAACTGAATCTTACCAATAAGTTTATAACAAAAGTTATAACCAGTGGAGTATATTTGGTGAGATACTTCAACACACCAATTTCATTAAAATATAATATTTAAATATCAAGAAGCTCGCAAAAGTAATTTTTCCACATGTGGCCGGATTGTTTTAATCCGTATAAATATTTATGAAGCTTCATTGAATAGGTTTCCCGGGAACCTTTACATTCTTCAAGGATTTTGAATCCGTCAAGGATAAATATATTGTTTCTCAATGAGCCATATAAAAGGCTATTGCAACATTCATACGCATATCAAGTCTTTCATGCACTGCCAGATATATAACATACCTGAAGGTGATTGCATCCACCAAAGGAGAATATAACTCCATATAATCAATGTCAGATCTTTGTGCCTCAAGTCGTACTTTACATTTAACGACTTATTATTATCAATATTTTTGCACAAAAAAATATCTTTGTACACCACTGACTTTGCACCTTCAGGTGTTTGGACTATAGGTCCAAAAACTTCACGTCACTCAAGTGAAGTCAATTTTTGCTTGAATGCGTTTTACTATTTTTGGCCAATAATTTCATGTCTGTATTCCTAACAGACTTAAGCTCAAGATCCTCATAATCATATAAATATTGAGCTTTATAATATATGTAAGATATCGTCGACGATAATTTCATATCTCAGTTCCCAATCCGACATAACATATTGAGATCTCTTCACATTCATAAATTTTCAGGTACCTGAACCTCTCCTGATGAGGTTTTATGAAGTGTTATGTCGTGGGCTATTTTAGAGCCCTGCCTCCTTATTTGACCATCATAATCATTTGCTCCTTTTCTTTTTTAAGAATTTATCTTTGGAACCGAATGGTCTACCACGCTTCAGGCGTGCCTTAGACTCATTTACATAAATAGATTGTCTCACCAGGACATCAGGAGCATTAGCAGCTGGAATATAATATTTTTCTTTGGGTCAGTAATACGTCTGGCAGTGACTTGCATTATCTTTATATGAGGATCATAATCAAATGATAATTTAATTTATTTATTCCTCACCTGCTTTAATTTCTCCCCCTAATGTTAGCCAAACTAACATTCGTTCCCAAACCATATATGGGATCCATCTTTGTGCGTTGCGGTGGAGCAATTGATAATATACCGCACATAAAATTATTAGATGGAAAATATTTGATTCCTGACCCTAAACCAATTATGAGGGGGAATTCATTTAGTGGCATGTCGCGCACAAGTGCTGCTTTATGGATATACCATATTTCATACCTGATTTAGGTAGCATTGTTCTCATATGCATGGTTTAGCAATTGGAGGCTTTCAATATATATGAATCTGCTAAACTTGCTTGCCAACATTATCAAAATAACTTATCTTGATTGCAGAATCTGGAAATATGCTCATAATAAGATTTATTTGAGCAAATACTTAACCTCGCAAGTACTATTGCGGATTTATAATAAAACGCACATGTGACCTTATCATAGATGCATCTATTTATAATAATTATATGGTCCACATGGCAGGTGAACGGGCTCATATTCACCTTTTATACATTCCAGAAGTGTGGGGATCCTGATCTCAAATTTAGTTGGTCGAATAATTTATTTATCTCGAGAACAAGTAGCACGAAGAGAATTCTTGAAGAATCCTGATTCTTCAGTATATACCCATGTGAATTCTCATTTATATACTTTGTGCATCATATTTGAACCGGGATGGTCAAACCAGTCATGCCAACTTATAAATTTATTCATCAAGTAAACTTATAGTTTACTGTAGCATGGGCATTATAACAATAAACTAAAAGTTTATTGTGGCATGCACATATAATTTTACCACACTTATATTTTGAGTAGTACATACTCGAGGAAGAGTCAGAGAGCCTTTCAAGCACATATATCTCACCCGATATTCTTATATTTATATGGTACAAACTGGAGGAAGAGGCGGGTAACCCTTTATTATATACATATATCTTACCGACTGTAGTAATATGAAGATATTAAATCTTCCCATATTTGTAGTCTCAATATGATAGCAATTTCGAAAAATATATTTGAAACTTAATAAGTTTCTTTGAGACATACTACAGTAAATATTTCATCAATCTCATTCCTCCAGGTAGTAATATTTTGGCTCTTCCGGAGCACTCAAATAGCTTTGTACTACCATATATTATATTACACCAACCATATGGTGAATATCTCCTTTCAAGGAGAAAATCATATTATCTCATGGTAAAATCATTATAGGCAAGATCAATTTCTTGCTTCACTTGCTCTTATGTAATTCATAATAATACATAATTATGGCGTACGTTCTGTACGAGAGCAATGACCATTTATGCCACAATAAATAATAGAATTATTATAGTCGAACCTTTTCTAGAGGTGAGTTGTGGTACTTTATCAACTACGCATGAGCACGTCCATATTCATCTTTCTCGAACCTCTTCTGGAGGCGAGTTTTGATATTTTATCACATATTACCACATTCACTTCGGTGAACGGGTCTATATTCATAATTTTTATTATGAATTGTCTCATTCACTGCAAGGAATGGACCATAATCATTTGGACTTGCCTCATGCTCATATGATACATTGAGGGCATTATTATATTTACCATTTGAACGGTTACTTTTTGAGAACCCTCATTGTTCTCTTATTTATTTCACAATGATGAGTATTACTTCATCCCTTGCCACGTCCACATCCATGGTCTCTATCATGGTAATTATTTTGTCGTCTTTTAGACATAAAATTATTTGCCTTTTTTTAGACATAAATATTGTGTCTTTTTTCAGACATAAAGATATGTTGCCTTCTTTCAGGCATATTATGTTGTGTCTTCTTTCAGACATAATGATAATTTACCTTCTTTCAGGCATATTATGTATTGCTACTACATTCACATTTGAGAATGGAGCATTATGTTGTGCTCCCACATTCACCTTATGGAATGAAGCTTGTCTTGCTACCACATTCATCTTAGGGAATGGAGCATATATTGCTCCCACATTCACCTCTATGAATGGAGCCTATTTAGTGAACGGGCTTCATGATTTTTATCAAAAATACTTTATCTTTTTGATAATACTTTAGTTTGCCTCAATCATCATTATGCCATCAATATCTTATTATCGCAAAAGCTTGTTATGCGATAATGCGTTGGGAGTTGAATATGATGTCTTACCCTTAACCAATGGCATAATAGGCCAAAGTGTGTACATATGATGTGATTTGAAATACTCGAAGGTACTCATGCTTCGTGTAATTGAAACATAGTATTGTAATCATGTAATCAATGATATAACACTAATATATCGGGTAAAGATCATAAAAAAATAAGCATTATTTCTCCAGTCTCCACTTACCAAGAGTATAAAAATTTATACCCAACTATAAATCAAAAAAGCATTCTTTAAATCTTATCACATTTGTTTCATTTCATATATCCATATGAGAGTAAAATATTAACTATATTATATAATCCATGTTTGCTCTGACAAGCAGTTTACCTTGAAACATGAGTAGAACTGATCTACAATATCACGTTGCTAGGACATGAACCCTTAAATTATTGTCAAATGATAGCTACAAAATCAACCAAACAATGGAAGGAAGAATAGACAAAAGTTGTAGCCAATGAAAGGTTTCCACAATTTAAAGTGGTATAAAATAAAATGAAAATAGGGTACTATTAATTTTGAGATTAACAAAAACCATAATATGAAGGAATTTAGAAACAAAAAAAAAACTTATCTTGTGTTAGCAACCAGAACGTTGGCTTCTATCAATTGCATCATAATTTGCTTCTCATTTCTTCTAAATCGTGTAATAAAATAGAGACTCGTGCTGATAACGTGTTGTAAAACTAATAGTAAAGAGTGCAAGAACAAGATAAAATATATGAGAGGAGAAAGAAGAACATGTATTATTCTCCAAGTATTTCAAGTGTGTCTTCCATAGACAAAGTGTCCTCTATTTATAGGACACCAATACATAGGAAGTTACAAGTCATCCCAAAGGTTACAAGAATTAATAGGTGACTAAATGAGGAATTAAGTAGGAGAAAGTGGGGAGGAATTAAGTAGGAGAAAGTGGAGTAGTAAATCATAAGTTAGTGGTGAGTAGTGGTCATCCACATTAACACAAATACATGGATTTACAACACCTATATTATATTTCAATCGCGGAAAAATGATGATGAGGGTCTACTTAGACATTTTATTTTTATATTATCTTTTAATTTGTTTATCAAATATAACAATATTTTTTTAAAATGCTACAAAACATAATAAAGATAAAAAAGATATTGTTAAACCTTAATTCTCCTTCTCCCTCCTTTCTCTCTCTCTCTCTCTTTAAGCCATCGGCGCCGCCCCTCCCCTCTATTGGTGAGTTGATGCTCCGCAAACCTGCCACTCTGCCCACATCTGGCGACAACCCAACCTCATTGTTGTTTCTCCGGCCTAAATATATGTTGGTGCGGGCTAGTTCCATGTCACCACCACCAGCGACCTAATTCCATCATCGTTGCCCCATTTTCTCCTGCGCCAAGTCCAGATTTGGCCTAGTGTTACCATCATATTCTTCTCCGTCTGTGGGTCCAGATCGGCTGCTAGCAGTTGCAACACCAAAATATGGCAAGCTGCTCAAACTCTAACGTAACTTTTTTGTTTGATGCTGCTTTGAATTGAATTAGGCAGAGCGATACTGCTTTGACTGGAAATACAGGGAGTGCCTTGAACTCCCGAAAAACTTTTTTGTTTGACTTTTTCATTTTTAACAGGTTTAATTTTTTTCCGACATTTCAATCCGCTCCGACGAGCTGATTTGGAAGTTTTTAAATTGTATGAATTTTATATGTTAATTGTATATCAAATATATGTATAATGCACGTCCGTTTTATGATTATTGTATCAAAACAGTTTCTCATGTGTATTAATTGTATCGCTTATGTATCTCTTGTATATATCTATGTATAGTTCGGTTTCATCTTATTCTACTTTTTCCTCTCTTTATGGTGGTTATGGTAGTACTTAGTGTGCTTTTGGTGATGGTTTAAAAGCGGAATGATTGTATGTCCTCTTGACGAGGTCCAAAGTGCATAGGAATTGTGTTCTCGTTCTTGTCAAATTCTAATATAGTTTAAGATATCGTCCCACAGAGATTGGGTATTCTATGCTACGGACTTGTAGTATTTTAATTACTATTTGAGAGAATCAAATTGATGAAAAGTGAGTTTTTAATTTAAATTTACTTAAACTAAAAGAAAGAACTTCCGGAAGATTTCAAATTTAAAAGGAGTTGGGAATCGTTGAATTCACTTGGTAATACTTATAATAAATATCTCAGTTTTGACATGTATTTCTCTTAAGAATAATTGCTTATTGCTAATTCAATTATATTTTGCTCACTAAGAAAATAATCAATTAATAACACTCCGTGAGGTTATGCATATTAATCAAATTATAACTAGTGACGATTAAACCGAAATATTTTTTCTTGCCTGAATTGTGCTAAAAAAGTAGTAAAAACTTCGTGAGAATATTTTTACGGAAAATCAATAATCTTACCTACAACAATTCCTCCGTGAGAATTAAAACTGAGGTAAACAAGATTACAGACTTGGAAAAATAGTTTTTACTCTACTACTTTATTCATCAGTTATTATACATTAATTTTGCTCCGTGAGAATTACAAAATTAATATAACAATAATCTATATATAAAATAGACGGATGTGAAAATAAAGATTTAGTAAAAACTATAATTCTAGCACAGTGTTAAAATGTGATTAAAAACTTCAGGCTAAGCATGTATTAAAACTGAGATACGTATTATAAATATTACCGAGTTTCATCAACTATCCCAACAAAAGAGATTACTCCATTATGGAGTAAGAAAAACTTTAAAAATATAAAGACTAGGAAGAAGTAGTATTTCTTCTACAAAAGAAAACTACAAAAGCTTAATGTTATAAAAGACAAAGAAAGAAAAAGAGCAAGAGAAAGTAGTTCTTGCAAGATGAAAATTTGATGATCTTCCATACAAAGTTTACTACCTATTTATAGATAAATTCCAAAGCCAAAGTTCTACCTAAGATGGCATATCCTAAGGTGGTAGGAAAATTTTCAAGATGGCCAAGGTGAGTTGGGTTTAGATGACAATTTCAAATATTCATACGTAGCTTCCTTTCATGAACTTTCTTCCGCTTGCACTTTTATTCTTCAGCATAAAACAATTCACGGACATTACTATCAGTGTTATAATCACACTATGAATAATGTAATCATCAATAGTCATCCCTTATTTTTCTTCACCTTGGATAATTTCTTCTTCCTGCAAAATATGTTAGAAAATATGCGAGAGATGGATATATTTATTCACGTTTTATTTAAAATACTTAATATTTAACTATAAAAATATATCAATAAACTATATCCATCACCTCTGTTTTACCATTGTATGTATGTTGATACATTGGACGTACACCACATACAATATATTAATCGTATAATTGTCTGTCATTGTATATCACTTGTATGTGTATTGTATACATTATACATACAATGGATAAACTTGGCATACAAGTACAAATACTTGTAAAAAGAAAAATACAAAAAAAATATATGTCGGCGGTCGATGGCAGGAGGCGGCAGCATATGACAGAGTGGTTTGGGGTAGGGAGCTAGGGGTTGTAGTGAGGAAACAAGGGAATATAGGGTTTCCACATTTTATATGTATTTTGCTATGTTTTGAAGAAAAAAAAAAGTATTGATATGTTTTAAAAATGGTATATTGTTGCTATTTTTGTATAAAATGAAATATTAGTTTGCATAATTAGGTAAATGACCCTTTAGTTTGTTATGGAAACGGGTAAGGCAGAATGAGGATTCAGACCTCTGTCAATAAGGTAGAAGTTTAAGATGTTCATTATTGGAGCAACTGTAAATTCTTTATGAAATTTTTTACTGCGATTGCGGTAGCGAGTTGGCCCACGAAATTATTCCCAAAGAATTCAAATTTGAGAAATAATGAAATCACAAACAACCGATAAAGAAGGAGACCAGAGGGCGAAGAATAAACATCAGTGAGTTCTTGTCTAGGATCTTGTCGGAGCATATTTCTGCGGGTGAAAATCGATTGTTGATGGGGACTTTATATTTTTGTTTCAGATGTGGATCGGGGGGCCCGTATCTCAAATTCTTTCCCATGAGAATCTTACATTTTTACATACCCGTTCACCATTGGCTTTGGTTTGCCAGTTGACAATGTGATAGAAAAATTTTGAAGATATTATAAGGTTTGCCTTGGTCAGATCAATCCCTAAATTTTGAAAATCGGTGGCATGTAATAGGCAGTTTGCAGATCCGGCCAGCCTCTCATTCCTCTGTCATCTTCTTCATTTGTATTCCAACCGTTTCTGGGCAGGATGGTTAACATGACTTATCAAAGCAGCAGGGGTCTTTTATCTCATGTACTAACGATGATGAGGACCGGTAACGGTATAAGAGGTGTGTGTGAATGCCCACAAGGTAGTTTGGTTTGATTTAAGGAAGGATTCCCTACCATCTGGAATAAAAGCCATAAGTATTCTCTATTCAAAATTGTTTTCTCATCTCGGCCTCCTATCTTATACCTTTTGTCTTGGATGTGGCTTCCAAGACTCATGTTGAGCCGTGTGAGGAGATTAGAGAATGAGCGATCAAATTTTTGGAAGTCACCAATGAGGGGGAAATGAAATGGAAAATTATTTCAAAAGCCCACTAGCCTGTGGGCCACTAAACATCACGACAATTTTCCCCTTCTACCTCTTTTTACCCTTTGGTTCACCAGTCTCTTATTCTTTCCATAGGTTTGTCCACCAAGAAGAGAAAAAAAGGTGAGGAAAGAGGCGACAAAAGAAGTGTCGAAGTGTGTAAAAGTCGCAGAGGAAAAGTTAGAGTCTTTTGGGCAAGATGAGAAAGAAAAGTGGTGGTGGCAATGGCCAACCAACTAACGTTGCGTCTTGAAGAGGGCAAGGGTGGGGCCACTCAGTCTTCGCGCCTTTTTGATGAGCCCGAGGACATCATGGCTTCGATTATCAATGTCGATAGTGAATAAGAGGTAGTCCAATGGTGACCATATCAATTCCAACAGTGACCATACCGATTCCTGACCCCATCGTCCCTTCCATCGTGCGCCTGTCCTCACACCTTGATGAGACTGCCCCCATGATGCTTCAAATTGGGATCAAAATAAAACTTCTATTTCCCAGGCTGGAGTTCAGCACACTTCTAAGGGTGTTGTCCCCAAGATCCTAGCTTGTTTAATTTATTTCTCCATTCTACCAGGTGTCGACCTTTTTAAGAGATTGAAGTTTGTTTCTCAGACTTTAAGTAATATTATTCTTCCCTACGAAGGGAACTTAGTCAAGTGGATGCATACTTAATCTTTAATCAATCAGTTGATGGGAAACTGTGTTATGGTGAAAGTTCTTGTGAATTTCTTTTCTTTTGATTTTCCTCGGAGTATTGATTTTGACCAAGCATTTATTAGAGTTTCTTATGTCGGTTGTTGTTGCCCCAGAACAGGATCGAGTTCACTCAGAGGATCTCCAGGCTCTTTGACGAGAGAGGGATGCAGTGTAGGCTGCAAATTCCACCTTTCTGCCGGTCATAACCAGTTAAAATATGCGCTCAAGAATTTGGCGCTGAAGAGCGCCGACCTCGAGAAGGAGATGTGGCAGAGGGGAAAAATATTAGATATAGTCTATTTTTGCGAGTGAGAAACAACAACTTTTGGATTCTGACAAGACATTGTTAAATAATTAGTTTCATTTTAGCATAATATTAATTCAACCAAGGCAACTAGTCAGAAGAAGTTGTTAACTTAACTTAGTTGATGAATCCATCAAATTGACCAATTAATCCATTAAGAGAACAAGTCGGAAACACGATTGGATCAATTAATCAACCAAAAAAATCGACAAGACACATTTACAATATTAAATGTAAAAAAAAATAATAATATTATTTTTCATTTGTTATTGCCCAAGGCTATGGCACAAAAATTAAGGCGAAATACATTTTTAAGGTTGCGAATCAACGAATTAACAATTTTTACACGGTGTTCACAGATAGCTACACAAAAGCCAACGGGTGGGAACTCCATGACGAGTATTGAATCTTGTAGTTTGAAGCGAACTCCAAAAATGTTCTACAAACGCTGCTATTCGTCTAATAGCACCTACAAAGTTGGTACAAATTTCGTGTGGGAGCCTATTTTTGGCTCCCCATTTAGGTTTTAGTCAGTTTTTTAAAATTACTTAAAAATTATATAATTTTTAGCCACTATGTTGATCTTCAAAACTAAAAGTTTTAACTTGAAATCTGCCTATGCTTAACTTTAAAGTCTCAGGAATGGAGTTCAACTTCATACTTGAAGGTTTGAAGTTATAACCTGAAAATTTGAAACTAAGACTCGAAAGTCTGAAGTCCAAACTTGATGGTTGGTTAAAACTAAATAGTTTTTTAAAAATAAGGTAAAATCTAAACGGGGCACCTAAAATAGGTTCTTTGTGCACTTCCCCACAAAGTTGCTACCCCATTCAAATTTTTGATTGTTTGCCTTAACAAACCCAAAAAAATCGCTAGGGGTCCCCAAAATTGACTGGTTTTGAGAATTTGTCCCTATTTAAGATGACTTTTGCAAAACAGCCTCCGCTTCGTTCCATTGTCAACACTTCAAGTTAGCTGGGAGGATGATGGAAGAGGTCAGGGGCAAGTGTTGCCTAGGCAAGAGGGTCAAAGGCAAATGTTGTCTATGCAACATTTCAAGTTGGAGTACGTGGGAAGGGGTCAAAGACCAGTGCTACCTAGGTAAGAGGGTCAAAGACACGTGTTGTCTAAAGGCAGTACTTGTTGAGACACATCATTTATAAAATTCAAAGGGGTGTTTCCATCCAAAATATATTATTTAAACCAAATAGAAGTCATCTTTATTAAACCATTGTTATGTCAAAAAAGCAAACCAATCGGTGTCATAGTTTTATAAAGAAAAATTTACATAAAAGTACAACTTTAAGAAGTTTTTTACAAAATATAGAGATATTTTAACACAATTACCCAAATATAGAAATGAGAATTTGATTACAGAATATAGCAAAATAGGGTAAAATATAGCAAAAGATGAGAAAAAATAATAGCCTCCTTTTCCATTTCACTTCCTCTCTCCTGCACCACCACCTCTATTTATTCCTCCACCGCCACTACTGTAACTAAAAGGAAATAAAATTCGATTAATTAAAATAGAGGAGAAGAGATGCAGTGAAGGGGAGGGTATATGAAACCTGCAGCTTTTCTTTTCCAGACAAGCTTGAAAATCTCGTGGACCAAATTATATTTTAATTATGTACCGTTGTTAGGGAAACTAATTTAATTGTCACTGCAAGTGGAAAATTGAGAAGGAATGATTACATGATTGAAGGTTTCTCCTTCTTCATTGGATGCCCAATCAAATGCCTGACGATTACAATGTCGTTGAGTGGACTCTCTGCCCAAGTTGAATTCCACTACCGCTGCCTGATGCCGCAGTTTCAAGTGACACACCGTCGTCGAGATTTGGTGTTTTCCGGGATGATTTGATTTTTTCAGTCATTTCGAGTTTTTTAGTGTATCTATACTTTATCTCGATTGTATCAACACCGTGTATCTTATGTATCCATATTGTATATGTAGTGCATCTACTATATCGAAGTCGTATTTATTGTATCGTTTCATTTATTTCTTCTTATTTTGGGTATCAACGTTGTTTCTAGATGATATCTGATAGTGAATCAATTAATTTATTATTTTTTATTATTTTTCATATTACTTTAATATATCTACATTGTATCTTTGTATTATTGTTTTATTTTATTTATTTTTTATCATTCTTCTTATTTTAATATATTTACACTATTTTTACAATGTTTCTACACTGTTTCTCTATACTATTTCTAGTATTTTTGTTGTTTCTACTTGTATCTATAATATTTCGGTATTGTATCACACCGTTTATGCACTTTTTCTCATTGTTTTTATTTGTTTTTGAGTTATTTCTCATTATTTCCTAACTATTTCACTCTTTTTTGGCATTATTTCACAGTAGTTCAACATTTTTTTTGTTTCAGCCTACTTAAATGTTGTTTCATATTATTTTAAATTGTTTCAACGTTGCTGTCAGACTGTTATTGCAAGCTTCCACCCTCCCGACGGTAGTTTTGGTGGCATGCGGTAGGGGGCAAGGGGCGAGGGGGTGCAACAGAGGGACAGATTTGAGGTGGAGGCTAGGTTTTTCCCTTCCTAGTTGTTTGTAGCAACTTGTAAATAAAAAGTAGTATTATGTTTTATAATATCAATAATATTACTATTTTTTTGGGTACTTAGGGCTTCAAAATTATATATAAGATACCCCTTTTGTAATATCCCTAACAAACCTCATAGAATTCCCCCAGCTATAACTTCATTGAGCCAAAAAACATGTGTATTGGATGACCTTGTGCTACATTTTATAAAGCACTTTATTTTTTCTTATTTTTCAATGCGAAATTTGTTTAAGATGCTATGTACATAACTTTTCAAAATTTTATCAGCCTAGAAACTTATCGGTCCTTCTTATTAACGACGCTCATTAGTTCGTCCTCCATCAAGTACGTCACAAGATGCATAAGCACAAAACATAACTAATTTAGATAAAATGTGATAAAATTTATAAAGTGATTACTATATGCTAAAAAACAGGAAAGAAAGCTTAAAAATGTATGATTAAAAGACATTATTGTAAAATTGAGTCTGTGCATTATATCTCTTTTTATACACTAACGTATTGCATATGCACTTTGTTTTACTGGACCTACAAACCCTCAAATATATTATAGCTTCAAAAGATAAGCAAACACTTATATTAATTATATTAGAACAAAGCAACAATATAAATAGTTTTCCCCAGCGACAGATATCAATATAAATTTACTACTAAAAGTACAAGCTCGCAACTATATGAACGACGATGGACCACGTATGATGCAACCCGACGCTCGACCAAACCATTCACAAGGAGCCAAACTCGAGAGTTGCAACAGCTACAGGCTATGTTCGCACAACTGGAGCTGATTGAGCAAGTGTTAGAGATTCCAGGGCAATTCTGCATGCTCACTGTCTCTGAAATTGAAAATACTCATCGCGATCGCGAGTGCACAGACGCGATCGCGAAGAGCTAAAAGGACGAGATACGCGATCGCGGGAAGCTAGACACGATCGCGGAAGAGCAAATGGCAATGCAGCGCGATCGCGAGACCATAGCCGCGATCGCGAGGCTGTGAATTATTGCTCAGCGCGATAGCGACAATTACTGCGCGATCGCGCTGAGACGAGGATCAGAAATCCCAACAGTAGCTAATGACTTGAAGGCCCATTGTTAAAGGTTAATGAAGGCAATTGTGCCACACTATAAATACTTTGATAGTCATTAGCATACTGAGTTTTTGATGATTATTGACATTGTGAGAATTTGGCTAAGCTTGTTTGCTTTAGCACATTAAACTTCCTTATTTTGTAATTAGCTTAGACTAATTGAGGATCAATTAGTAGTGGTTCTTTTGTTTAGGTAATTAAGGGGGTGATTAGGCTATTCTTCCCTACTCCATTTCCTTAATTTTTCTCTAATCAATTGGGTCTTGCTTTATTTCTTGTTCTTTTTATTTTGAGCCTTTAATTTTCATATCATTTGGTATCAGAGCTGGATTACTGTTTGTTTTAACAATCACTAAACCAATTCTTATTCGTCAAGTAAAAAAAAAAGAGTCAAAAATCCAAAAATATGAGTCTTAAGATTAGGTTTCTTTTGGGTGAAATTTTTTTATACCAATTGAGGATATTGTTGTCTAGAAACTATTCCAAAAAGGAATTGATCAAACAACAACAATTTAGTGATGAATTGAAGGTTTGAAAAATTAGGGTTCTTCATCAAGAAATTGAGAATTTTGAATTTGCTTGTTAATATTGAAGATTCAACTACTGGATTTGTTCACGGACCAACAAGGAGTATAAATCTCAAATTGGAGTAAAAACACGGTGGTTTGCGAAGATTCAATTTGCAAAGTGGGTTTGAAAATCGGGTTCTGCTTCACACCCATAAGCTTACGCGATCGCGCCACATCCAGCGCTATTGCGCAGGCAAAGAATTAAAGGCCTACGCGATCGCGCCAGTAACACCAGCAAAGCTACGCGAACGCGACCCAACAACAATTTCCCAGAAAAACAGATTCTTAGACAAATTGTTCGCAGCGGCCCTGTGACAGTTTCCAATCAACCGGAACTCAATTTTAGCATCAAGAACAGTGAGTTTCTAGATCACAAACCAAATTTCATCCAATTCTGAATCCAATTCGTGCCCATTTGATTCGTGCCTTTCTTTAAACTTTCCTAAAGTGCTTTCGTCAGTTTCAACTGTCTGTTTCTTGTCACAACAAGTCCTTTAGATCCCGAATTAGTTGAGTTTGATTGTCAAGTTGGATTTAGTGTGCGAAGAACAAACTTGCAATAGCCAAGAGTGGAAAAAGGCAAGTGGGGTGAGAGTATTAGAGTGAGTAAAAGCCGAACATTGAGTGCAAACACGAGTGAATTGAGTGACATCAATTTGAGTGTAAACACTTAGGGAGCGACTCGGTGAGGACTCTTTCTACTAACCTTGTTTGTTTACTTATTTGTAGGTACAATGGCTAAAAAAAGAGTCGAGGCAGACATGGAACTTAAAACCATGATGCAAGCCTTGATGGCAAATATGAGCTTAATGCAAAGATAAGTTTGATAGGATGAAGGAGATGGTTGATGAGCTAACTAGAAAGGAAAAGCTTCGAGAAATGGGTAAACAAGTGGATGACACACCTCCAACCGTGGGGGTGCGGGGTGATGGACCTAGTCGAATATCTCAGGCCAATGACCGCTACTCTCAAATAGTGGTCCAAGATACCTATTCACCGAATGTCACTCTACAAGCAAGGGATCCCACTCATGATCTCCCAATAAATAAACAACCAAGGAATGACACTCCAAGACCATATGATGATGAGGCTTTTCATGAGGATGAAAACTGATAATGAACCATTTCACTATCCGGGTGAAGGCCGACGAGGGGGAGCTAGGGGTCGAGGTGGTCGCCTTAGGGGATGTTATCAAGGGATAGTGGACTGTGATGAGGATTACTATGACCACGGGGGTTATGGTGGACAACGGAGGTATTATGATGAAGATAGAGGGTTGAACACTATCAAGGTCAATCTACCTACCTTCCAAGGTGAGAGTGATCCGGATAAGTATTTGGAGTGGGTGGTCACGACGGAGAGAATCTTTCAAATCAACAACGTCCAAGATACTACAAAGGTGAAGTATGCTATCTCCCAATTTGAAAACTATGCTTCTACTTGGTGGGAGTCCAAGAGAAGACAAAGGGAGACACAAGGGCTCGCTGCCAATGGGGGTTGGGCGGCTTTGAAAGCCATGATGGAGGCTTGGTTTCTACCTCCAAACAATGAGGATGAATTACTCAAAAGGTTCTACAATTTGAGGCAAGGAACCAAGAGCATGGTGGAGTATTTTGATGAATTTGAGAAGACTGGGACAAGGGCTAACGTGCTAGATGGTGACCAGTCTCTCATACTAAAGTTTTGTGGAGGTTTGAATAGGGAGATCTCTTCCCCAATGGAATTGCACTGGTTTGAAAGTTTGAATAATGCATTCCAAGCGGCTCTCAATGTGGAGAACGAGATCAAGTTAGACAAGTCTTACAAGGCCAAAAACATCCCTTCCACTTGGAACAAAGGAAAGGATAATGTGAAGGCTTATACCCCATGGGACAAAGCTAAGGAGCCCAAGCGTGACTTCAAAGGCAACTTTGAAAGAACCAAGCCCAATGAGGAGCCCAAGGTGGGAGGTCATAAAGCTAAACTTGAAAACTTATCTAACATTCAATACTACAAACGTAATGGCCGTGGCCACATAATGAGAGATTGTCCCAATAGGAAGACTATTATTGCTTTGGGTGATGGGGGCTACGAAATGGGTGGTAGTGATGATGATGAGATAGGAGTATGCCATGTGACGATGATTTTGATGAGGGACCATCGGGAGGTGAGCAACTAGAGGAAAACTATCTTACTCTTATGGTAAGAAGAATAATGGGGGCGCAAGTGAATGAGGAGTCGAGTCGAAGGGACAGTTTGTTCCATGCCTATTGTAAGGTTCAAGGGGCTACTTGTTCTTTGATTATTGATAGTGGTAGTTGTGTTAATGTGGTGAGCACCACTTTGATTGAACAACTCAAATTACCCACCAGAAAGTGCCCACAATCTTACAAACTCCAATGGTTGAATGAGTGTGGTGAAATAAAGGTGACCAAGCAATCCTTGATTAAATTCAAGATTGAGGATTACTATGATGAGCTTTTGTTTGATGTGGTCCCTATGCAAGCTTGTCATATCTTACTTAGTAGGCCTTGGCAATATGACCGCTTGGCAAGACATGATGGCAAGACTAATAGGTATGCCTTGAAAGTAGGGGGTTGGATATTTGTTCTAAACCCATTGACCCCGGCGCAAGTGAGTGAGGGTTATAGGAAGATGAGGGAGTTGAAGTTGAAAAGAGAGAAATAAAAGAAAAAGGGAGTAGTGGAGGAAGGGGGAGTGGGAGTTGTTACTTAACAGAGTGAGGAAACAAAAGAGGGAGTGAACTTGTTCTTGTCTAGGAAGGAGTGTTTGAAAGATGTGGAGGAAGGAGCACCCATGATTCTCCTCCTACACAAGGAACATGTTTTGCTTACTAATGAACTAACCCCTTCTTTGCCTGGTTCTATTTCTTCTCTTTTGCAAGGTTATGAAGACATCTTCCCCGAGAAGTTGCCTAATGGATTGCCGCTACTAAGAGGCATTGAGCATCAAATTGACCTTGTTCCGGGTTCCCAATTGTCCAACAAGGCCGCTTATAGAAGCAACCCGGAAGCTACCAAAGAACTCCAAAAGCAAGTGGAGGAGTTGCTTTGGAGAGGACTTATGCAAGAAAGCTTGAGTCTATGTGTGGTCTCGGTCATCCTAGTGCCAAATAAAGATGGGACTTCGCGCATGTGTGTGGATTGTAGAGCCATCAACAAGATCACGGTAAAGTATCGTCATCCTATTCCTAGGCGATGATATGCTTGATGAGTTTTGTGGATCTTGTGTGTTCTCTAAAATTGATTTGAGGAGTGGATACCACCAAATCCGGATGAAACTGGGTGATGAGTGGCAATGTTTTAAAAGGCGGGGGCGCAAGGCGAGGCGTTTTACTTACAACGGGGCGAGGCGTAAGCCCCATGGATCTATTTTTTTAATTAATTTTAATAAATAAATAGCATAATAAGACAAAAAATATCGAAAATACATAAAAAAGTTAAGAAAACTAAAATAAGAAAAAGATTATAGTAACAAACAATCTAACATTTTTTACAAGTATAAGAAACTGAATAATAGTACAGTTTTTATGAGACAAATAAACTATATTAACTTTCAAACAATTAAAAAATTAAAATTTTGTTAATATTAAAGTGAATAACAATAAAATTTATTACTATTATAATTTAAAATATTAATTCTTCATTGATCAATATAAATTGCTTATAAATTATAAAATAATTTACGTCTAATTTTGAGTGATAGGAATATGACATGTAGACTAATAACAAGTGATGATATGTACCACGACTGCGTATTTTCAAATTAAGTATACAAATGAAATATGTCTTGTTAATTGAGCTACACTCAATTTCTCGATTTATATAAATGAATACAACTTGTATCAATCATTTTAAAGAAAATTGTGGATGAACAATTTTAATTAGGGAATAGGACAAATTATTTGCATAGGTTCTATAAGGCGAGTCCCGAGCGTTGGGTATTGGGCGTGCTCTGGGCGCACTGCCGGGCGCCTGAGGCGTAAGTCTCACTGATCTAAGCCCCGTCCGAGAGCCTCAGGGCGTTTTGTAAGTGCCCCGCCCCGGGGCGAGTCCCAAAACTGCCTTTTAAAACAGAGATGAGTGGAAGACGGTCTTTAAGACTAACTTTCGTCTTTATGAATGGCTTGTCATGTCTTTTGGCTTGTCCAATGTTCCTTAAACCTTTATGAGGTTGATGAATCATGTGCTCAAATCCTTCATTGGAAAGTTTGTTGTAGTTTACTTTGATGACATCCTTATCTATAGCAAATCCATTGATGAGCATGCTAATCATTTGAAACAAGCGTTTGATGTCTTGAGAAAGGAACAATTGTTTGCTAATTTGAAAAAGTGCTCTTTTTGTATTGAGAAAGTTGTTTTCCTTGGCTTTGTGGTAAGTGCAAATGGTGTGGAAGTAGATGAGGCTAATGTGGAAGCCATTAGAGATTGGCCCACTCCTAAAAGCATTGGTGATGTGAGAAGTTTCCATGGGTTGGCTAGCTTTTATAGGAGGTTTGTAAGGGGATTTAGCACTATAACCGCACCATTGACCGAAGTGATAAAGAAGGATAAGGCGTTTATGTGGAGGAAAGAGCAAGAAGAGGCTTTTGCAAAATTGAAGGAAGTCCTTAGTTCCACATCTCTTCTTCAATTGCCAAACTTTGATAAGACTTTTGAGATTGAATGTGATGCTAGTGGGGTAGGCATTGGGGCTGTGTTGATGCAAGAACAAAAGCCTATTGCATATTTTAGTGAGAAACTCAAGAGAGCAACCACTAAATATTCTACTTATGACAAGGAGGTGTATGTCTTGGTGAGGGCATTGGCTCATTTGGCAATATTACCTTTGGTCCAAAGAATTTGTTATTAGAATCAACCACCAATTCTTAAAGCACCTCAAATCCCAAGAGAAATTGAATGCGAGACATGCCAAATAGGTGGAATTTCTTGAGAACTTCCTTATATCATCCATTACAAAAAGGGGAAAAAGAATGTGGTGGCGGATGCCTTGTCAAGAAAGTTTGTGCTTCAATCAAGAAGGCACTTGTTGTTGAATACTTTGGGGTCCAAACTCATGGGCTTTGAGAGTATGAAGGAAATGTACGCAAATGATCCGGCGTTTGGAGAATGATAGTTATATATTTTATATATTTTTAAATACATAAATTATTATATATATTAATATTTTTAAATAAAATATATGGTATTATCTTCAAATATGTGCAAATATTTCTAAAACATATTGCAGGTAAAGAGAATGAAGAAAATAGAAGAACAAGTAAGCATAAAAGAATCGAGAACATCCATGGTGGAAAAGGAAGACAACACATGCAAAATTGAAACCCATAGATGGCATCATTTTTCTAGAAATGGGGATATTGGCTCAATAATGGCATTACTAATCCAGAGATGGCATCATTATTCCAGTAACGACATTACTAATCCAGAGATGGCATCATTGTTCCAGTAATGGCATTATTAATCCAGAGATGGCATCATTGTTCCAGTAATGGCATTACTAATCCAGAGATGGCATCATTGTTCCAGTAATGGCATTACTAATTTAGTAATGCCATTACTACGGTTTTTGCCTAAGTTCAACCCCTATAAATAGATCGTCTTCTACGGTGAACGGGATCATCCGATCTTCTGTGTAAAAACACGTTTTTCAATTGGCTTTGTTTTAGTTTTATAAATTATTTCTTCTTTGTAGGAATATTATTTTCTTTTCTCCATAATGGAGTAATTTTCTTTGGTTGAGATATTAGTTGAAGCTTGATAAAGTTTTTATAATGGAAGTCTTGATTTTATTATATTCTTATGTTGGGGTTTTCTCTTTATCATCTTTATACACCAGGATTAATCATAATCTTTATCTTACTTCTTTCAATTCTAATTCTCACGGAGGAGTTGACTCAAATAAGATTATTGATTTAGTAAAAGCTAATCGAAAGAGGTTTTTGCTCACTTGGTGTACTCAACTAAGATACTTCTTGTTTAAATCATTACTTTAGTCGGTTAACTACACTAATCGAAAGAGGTGTTATTAATCAATTATTGTTTAATGTCACTGACTATCAATAAATTAATAGTATAAGCGCGAGTGGTGCTATTAATATATTGTGGTTAAGTGAAGTGGTTGTATTAGAAATAAATGATCATTCTTTGAACAAGGTCTCTGTTTCACTGTCAATCGATTAACTACATTAACCGAAAGAGGTGTTATTAATTGGTTACTTTTATGTGATTTGGTTGTATTAGAAATAAGCGACCATGTCACTAAACGGAGAAGAAATAATAAAATTTTGCTTTTATTATAAAAGTTTTATTTTGCTGATTCAAAGTATCCCAACCTTTATCTTTATTATCTTTTATTTACTTAAAAAATTCATAAAATATTTACTTTATTGTTATTTAAATTTTTAGGTCTATTAAACAATTCTCATCTCACCAATCTATTTCTCTCAAATAGTGACAAAGACAATATAAATTTGTAGCCTAGGTGGTTCCAATCTCTGTGGGACGATATCTTAAACTATACTATAATTTGACAGAGTACGAGCATAAAATCATATACGCCCAGAGCTCGTCAGAGAACTTTTTGCTAATTGTGAGGTGGATGAAAGGGGTAGAAGGATCAACCGAATGTATGGTGAGGAGGAATTTAGTGGTGATATGGAGAAAAAGAGGTTTCATAAGTTTGATGGCTTTTTGTTTAGGAATGGGAAGCTATGCGTGCCTAGTTCATCTTAGAGGGAGTTGCTAGTGAGAGAGGCACATAGTGGGGGACTAATGGAGCATGTTGGTGTGGGCAAGACAATGGAGATTCTTAAAGAGCAATTCTATCGGCCCAAAATGAGAGTGGATGTTGTGAGGGTGTGTAGCCAATGCTTGGAGTGTAGGCAAGCCAAGTCAAAGCTACTTCCACATGGTTTGTACTCACCCCTCCCCATTCCCTTAGGTCCTTGGCTTGATATTTCTATGGATTTTGTCCTTAGATTGCCTAAGACCAAAAAGGAAAAAGATAGCATTTTTGTGGTTGTTGATAGATTTTCTAAAATGGCTCATTCCATTCCATGCCACAAGGTTGATGATACATCTCACATAGCTAATTTGTTTGTTGACAATGTGCTTAAATTGCATGGAGTCCCAAAAACTATTGTCAGTGATAGGGATCCCAAGTTCCTTAGTCATTTTTTGAAGGAGCTTTGGGTGGGCTTGCACTAAGTTGTTGTTCTCCACTTCTTGCCACCTCCAAACCGATGGCCAAACCGAGGTTGTTAATAGAACTTTGGGTGCCATGCTTAGAGCAATGGTTAAGGGGAAACTAGCTTCTTGGGAAGAACATCTACCTTTGATTGAATTTGCTTATAATAGGACCATGCACACATCTACTTGCATGACACCTTTTGAAGTTGTGTATGGCTTTAATCCCCTTACCCCCTTGGATCTTACGCCTTTGTCTAGTGATGTTGTCTTAAGCTTAGATGCCAAGGTGAGAGCTCAAGAGGTGAAGCAACTTCATGAGCAAGTAAGGAAACAACTCGAGAAGAAAAACTAAAAAATTGCCAAGAAGGCGAACAAAGGAAGGAAGAAGGTTATCTTCGAGCCCGGTGATTGGGTGTGGGTTCATTTCCGGAAAGATAGGTTCCCAAACAAGAGGACGAGCAAATTAATGCCTAGAGGCGATGGCCCATTCCAAGTCCTTGAACGCCTCAATGATAATGCTTACAAGGTGGACTTGCCAAGCAATTACCAAGTGCACAACACGTTCAACGTGTGTGACTTGTCTCCCTTCAAAGTAAAAGATCAAGTGAATATGTGGACGAATTTTTCTCAAGACAGGGAGAATGATACAGCCCGACGCTCGACCAAACCGTTCACAAGGAGCCAAGTTCGGGAGTTGCAACAGCTACAGGCTATGTTCGCACAACTGGAGCTGATTGAGCACGTGTTGGAGATTCCAGGGCAATTCTGCATGCTCACTGCCTCTGAAATTGAAAATACTCATCGCGATCGCGGGTGCACAGACGCGATCGCGAAGAGACAAAAGGACTAGATACGGGATCGTGGGAAGCCAGACACGATCGCGGAAGAGCAAATGGCAATGCAGCACGATCGCGAGACCATAGCCACGATCGCGAGGTTGTGAATTATTGCTCAGCGCGATAGCGACAGTTACTGCACGATCGCGTTGAGACGAGGATCAGAAAGCCCAACAGTAGCTAATGACTTGAAGCCCCATTGTTAAGGGTTAATGAAGGCGATTGTGCCACACTATAAATACTTTGATAGTCATTAGCATACTGAGTTTTTGATGATTATCGACATTGTGAGAATTTGGCTAAGCTTGTTTGCTTTAGCACATTAAACTTCTTTGATTAGCAATTAACTTAAACTAATTGAGGATCAATTAGTAGTGGTTCTTTTGTTTAGGTAATTAAGGGGGTGATTAGGCTATTCTTCCCTAATCCATTTCCTTAATTTTTCTCTAATCAATTAGGTCTTGCTTTGTTTTTTGTACTTTTTATTTTGAGTCTTTAATTTTCATATCTACGTAAATGAGAACACTTACAATAGTATTATCACTAATCGACCCTTTCGTGAGAATCACTTGTGATCCGTTCCCCTCGTTGTGCAACACCTTCAGCACCCACAATTTAACCAAATCATCCACCAGATAATTTATTTTCTAGGTGCTTTCGAACTTACAATATCTATTTGTTTAATTATTTTCAAATAATTTACATACTTCGACTCGAGTTTAATGATTTCTCGGGCACCCCATTTTTGAATGTAGGCCCGCTCCTGATTTTTCCCACAACGCAAAGTAGATTATAAAATAAAGCCTTAAAAAAAAAATAAACACGAATAAGATATAGAATTTAATCGAAGGGTAGTCTGACATTCAAATAGAATAAAGTGGGATCATATGCCACTATATCGATTAGTCAATGAAAAATATTAAGGGCAACCCGATGCACAAAGCATCCCATTTACGCAGGATTCGGAGAAAGACTGCACCCCAAGGATGTGATGTAACTTGTAATCATGACCTTTTGGGTCACATGAAGACAACTTTACCAGTTGCTCCAATACTCTTCTTCCGGTAAAAAAAAAAATATATGTTCTAAGTGTATATAAGTCAAATATTTGATTATTTTTATTGGTTAATCATGCAAACTAAGTTAAAATATTACTCCTATATTATGTATATAGTCAAATATTACTTAATATATATGTGTTAAATCTGATCAGCCTTAGCAAAGTTGGTAATCACACCACATGGAGTGAAAAATTTCGAAAAAACATTATTTGAAGATTTGACCATTGAAAACAAAATTCAAAAATACTATAGAATAGCCTTTTGAACTTATAAAGAACTTTGGCGGGTAACACAAAATCACTAAGCTTTTCTTCCCGCCAATATAAAGGTTCCTTGTTCCTTGGTTAGTGTAATTGGAAAGTCCAACAAATGACAAGTTTTAATGGAAATTAAATGAGACCGAGTTGACTCACCATTCGATGATCATCTTTGCTTCCTTTAAGTTTGTATTTTTTCCCAAACTTTTGTCACGACACAGATAATTTCACATAACTCAATAATTAAAAAAAGTTATTCTTCCTATTTTTGTTGCTTTTTCTAGATAACCTGCAAAAGTTAAAACTTGCATCTTACTAAAATAGAGAAATACAAATACACTAAAATTTGAACAAAAAATTGTCTTTCATTTAATGTACTGTCATCTCCATCGATTGCTTCAATCTATGCACTCGTTAGTATAAAGTATTACTCCTTCAATTTCAAAAAGGATGAATCTTTGCGTAGTACGAGGGTCAAATTGACTAATTTTCAACGGAAATTTGCACATCGAATTTTTGAACTTTTTAAAATAAAATTTATATATTTAGAAACTACATGAAAAATACTATAAGTCACAATAATTAACAATTCAAAATAGTTAGAAAATATTTATAAGACATATGGTCAAACATAATTTTATTTGACCCTTTAAATAGTAATATGTTCATCATTTTTAAAATGGAGGGAGTAGTTCCTTTAATTTGACATGACCTAATTTTTTTGTATTTGTATTTTTACAAATTAGAAAAATAAAAAATACAAGTATATCGAATTTAGAGAATAAGTTACTCTATAGATCAAATCATAAAAAATTCTCTATATATATTTAGTATAACAGAGAACATATGAAAATTATATTATCAAAAATGAAATATTTTTTGTGGTAAAGTGCATGTTTAATTAGTGTTTTTTTTTTTTTTGCAAAAGTATATTTTAAAAATTAAATATAATATTATCAAAGCTGATAATAAATATTTCGAGATTGATAGTAGTGTATGACTATGGACTATAACAACTAACACAAAATTATCAGTTGATCAGACGCAAATTAATTTTCTCCAATTAGTAAAAAGTATTTTTCTTACAATATTTGGTCATGCCAAACACACAAATTAGTGTCGTAATTTAAATTTAATAGTTTTAATTAATAAAGCAAACAAAATAAAAAAATCAGCAGAGGCAAATAGTCCGAGTTAGAAAGTAAACTCAGTGAGTTATATTTGTGATGGGTAAAGAAAAATAATATCCAGAAAAAAGGCGACACACATCACCATTAAAGAAGAATCTGGAATTTTAGGGCTTATATTCCCCTTTATCTCTCTCCATCTCTTAATATTTCATTTCTCTCTCTCTCTCTCTCTCTAATGGCTGTGCACGTATTTTTACCTTTTCTTAACAAGGTACACTTTTCAATTTCACACACACAGTACATTTATTTATTGTATATTCCATGTATTTGTTATATTTAATATAGATTTGTGTGTAGATGCTAGGTTTTGAACCTTAATGCTTAAGATTTTGCTTTTTTTTTAACTTTTATATACATTTTTTGTTGATTTTTAAGATCTAATTGGATAAAGCCTTAAAATTTTGATTTGATTTGTTGAATAGGTGTGGTTTTGAAGAGCTAGAGATTAGATATTGGAGGAAAATTTTAGGTTTTATGGTGTACAAATTGGAATTAGAAATTTGAGTTAGGGTTTAGTTTTTGGGAATGGAGGGTGGTGGATTGGGGAGATCGGAGCGACGAGGGAGGAAAAGGCGAAGAAATGATGTACTAAATGTGGAGGTTGATCAAGATGGAGGGAAGAAAAGGACTGTTGGGGGTGTGAGGGCGAAAGCTTTGGTGGGTAGGTATGTGAGGAAGGAGTTTGAAGGGAATGGGTTGTTTTTGGGGAAGATTGTGTATTATGATTCGGGGTTGTATAGGGTTGATTATGAGGATGGAGATTGTGAAGATTTGGATAACAGCGAAGTGAAAGAGGTTTTGGTTGAAGATGATGAGTTGGTTGGCGAGTGGTTGGACAGGAAGAGAAAGTTAAATGAATTGGTAGCGAGTAGGGAGGTAAAGGATGTAACTGTTGATGTTGCTTCTCGGGTTGAGGTTGCGGCTGAGCTAATAAGTGGTGTTGGAGCTGATAAGATCAAAGAACAAGTGTCAGTTCCGAGTGACTTGGGGAATGATGGTCCTGCTAAAGTTGAGGAGATGAACGTAGATATTGATGCGGATTCGGTGAGCGATTTGTCTGAAGATGATGAGGAGCAGGATTTAAGTTCGGAGGTGGAAAAGCCACCTCTTGTTCCTGCTCCTGAACTGCCTCCATCTTCTGGCAATATTGGTGTTCCGGAGGAGTATGTATCGTACCTTTTGTCCGTTTATTGTTTTTTACGGTCATTTAGTACCACATTGTTTCTGAGTCCCTTTGGACTTGATGATTTTGTGGGTGCACTCAACTGTTCTGTTCCAAACTCGTTGTTGGACTCTATTCACGTTGCTGTTATGCGTGTCTTGAGGCGTCACCTTGAAAAGCTGTCATCTGATGGTTCTGAGCTAGCATCCAAATGCCTAAGGTGAGTACATTTGCTTATTTCATGAAGGAAATTTTTCAAAATATTGTTGGACTAGATCATTTGTTTTCCGTTGATGCTGTTTTTGTTCTGAATCGTTTGGGAAGTACTTCCTGTTATGCTGTCCTTCCAAAAAAAAAAAAAACTCATGACTGAACTTGAGAATTGCCTTGAGTTTGGTATGGTAAAATAAACTAAGAGGCAAAAGGTAGAAAATAAGACTACAAATGATGGGTTATATGACATGAAATTCCGTTACGGTCTGTCCTCATGCAGGTTTAACTTTCCCAATATGAAGACACTGAGTGACATAATTTCCTGACAGTTCATTTTGTCTTTCCTTAATTAACTGTGCTATGTCATTGTTTGTATGTTCTGGGATATCTTGAATCATTTTCGTGACGATTTTGCATCATGTTTGCTAGCAGTAGCAATTGTCCTCTTTGCTGAAGATATGTCGACTCTTCCTTGTTACCCTACTTTCATGGAAGAGATTTTAATATACATAACTAATGTACTTTTCAGCATAAGCAACAGCAGAGCAGATGTGCCTACAGGATTGCATATTTAAGCTTCTCTATAATTACAATTTAGTAAGGTGCATTTTGGAAACTAAACTGTTACTGCTTGCTCGTAGGAACATTGATTGGACCTTGCTTGATACGATGACTTGGCCTGCTTATCTAGTCCATTATTTGACGGGAATGGGATACATAGATGAACTTGATTGGAAAGGTTTTTATCCCCATGCCTTGGAGAAGGAATACTACTCATTATCTGCCGGCAGGAAACTCACAGTTCTGCAGATCTTGTGCGACAATGTCCTAGATTCTGAAGAGGTAAGAGCAGAAATTGACATGCGTGAAGAATCAGAGATAGGAATCGACTCAGATTCTGGTTCAGTTTTAGCCCCTGTAATTGGACCACGCAGAGTTCATCCAAGGTACTCTAAAACTTCTGCCTGGAAGGACCAAGAAGCCATCAAGCTTAGTAAAGAAAATAATGAAACAAGTATCTCTTCTAATACTAATTCTTTGGGTTCCAAAGTTAGTGGACAAGCATCTGTTCGTGATGTTGATGAAGACGGTAATGGTGATGAATGCCGTCTCTGTGGTATGGACGGGATTTTACTCTGCTGTGACGGCTGTCCATCATCTTACCATGCCAGGTGCATTGGTGTTTGCAAGATGTATATACCAGAGGGAGTATGGTATTGCCCTGAGTGCACAGTCAATGAGATTGAGCCCGGAATTACAAGGGGGACAGCTCTGAAAGGATCAGAGGTTTTTGGTGTTGATTCCTATGGACAAGTCTTTATGCGTACTTGCAATCATCTACTTGTGTATGTCTCTTAACTTCTACATTCATCGACTCTGTTAAGTTGAAGTATTTGATTATGAGATGTTCTATGTGGAGATTTATATCATGCTGAAATCTTTCTCTGGTCATCACATATTTAATGCATTTTAATCTTCTATTATAGGTTGAATGTTTTGGCTGGCTCAGACTGTGATGTCAGATACTACTATGAGAAAGACATACCCAAGGTTCTGCAAGCACTCAATCCCACTGTGCAGCATTATGCCTTATATTTGGAAATATGCAAAGGAATTATGCAATACTGGAAAATTCCAGTTAATATCATATTCCCTAATGGTGAACTTTCTGAAATTAGTAGGCAAGGAGAAGACACAACTGTTGGTTGCATTATGCCATCACTTTCTTTGGTTAATAAAGGAAGTCTCGGGGAAGATAATACTGCAAGTTGTGTCACTGAATTTTGTCCAGAAAATGCTCTAGGTAACTTCTCAGAGGATCCTACACAGAATGAGAAATTAGGTGCAGTTACGGAACCTGATTGTCTCAGTCTGACACATATGAACTCTATGGCAAGACAGAGTAACACACCTATAGACCCGTTGCCGTATGAGCAAATTCAAGCGAAACCCATCGTATGCACTGGCTCAGTTGACCAGCAGCAGCATATTCCTTCTGAGTGGACTGAACGAGATGAGCCAAATTTAGTAAAGACTGCTGTATGTACCTCAAGAAGCGGCAGTAACTACTTGGAACAAATTAATGGTACTTCTGGTGTCACGGTGTCTCATGGAAGAGGTTTCTTATACATGGGTTCATCTTTCAAACCTCAGGGATATATAAATTGTTATCTGCATGGAGATTTTTCTGCATCTGCTGCTGCTAGTCTAGCTGTCCTTTCTTCTGAAGAGAACCCGAGTTCTGAGACTCGTGTTTCGGACAATAGGCGGAAACAGATGTCTGCTAGTTTCCTGCTTCAAGCTAAAGCTTTCTCATCAGTAGCAATGCGTTTTTTCTGGCCCAATACTGAAAAGAAGCTTGTGGAAGTACCAAGGGAAAGATGTAGTTGGTGCCTTAGTTGTAAAGCTCCTGTGAGTAGTAGGAGAGGATGCTTATTAAATGCTGCAGCATCAACTGCCACTAAGGGGGCTATGAAGATACTTAGTGGTCTACGTCTTGCAAAGGTTGGTGAGGGAAGTCTTCCTGGTATTGCCACATATATTATATTGATGGAGGAGAGCTTAACTGGTCTGGTGACTGGCCCTTTTCGAAGTGCAGCTTTTAGAAAACAATGGCGTAAACAGGCAGAACAAGCTACTACTTGCCGTGTTGTAAAGTCTCTTTTGCTTGAAGTAAGTTCTTGCAGTAATTTGTTTATGTTAATATTGGTTAGCATAACGACGATTCCTTTCCCATCTTGTGTCTTAAAATGTTTGTACCACTCGATGTGTAGATTGCTTGATAATGCTTGTATTTTTGTTTGTTGTTTATATGTCTCTAATATTACAGCGGGCTAGTAGTATTAGGGGCTACTTGGTAGTGTAATTTTAACTGAAGATGCAGTTAGAATCAATCTGAAAATGGCCGACCATTGATATAACATAACATGCCTTAAATCAATAATGAAGTCATGTTGGAAAGCCAAATTAGTTTAAAAATTACCGATTAAATTACATACTTTTTGATCTACCTATAAAAAGCACATCCTTTTTTATCTATCTACCTACCTACCTACGAAGAGTAGGGTGTGCAACATATAACTTTTTCCTGATAAAAGTTACTGATAAAAATTTACATCCTTTTTTATCTACCTATAAAAATTACATCCTTTTAAGATACCTATCTAACTATCTTTGGTGTGTGTGCGTATCAATTGCGTGGATATTGTTTTCTTAAGATACTTCTCTCGTTAATTATGTTGCATAAACATAGCAGTACTTATAGGAAATAATCCCACCAGTGGCCTCAAGGTTCAGCTTGTGATGTGTTGGTTAGGCGCACGTCACGGGTTCGAACACTATTGTAGACAGAAGTCTGGTATTAAATGGAGAAGGGTAGGGTCAAGCGGTCAAGCCCATTATTAACCGAGTTTCAAGCTGTGCGCCATTGGCTCTCAGGGTTTTTTTGGGTTATAAAAGTTAAATATAGATTTATCCCACCAGATGAGATTTGAAATCATGCTCCTTATCCAAAAAAAAAAAAAAAAAAGAGATTTGAAATCATGCTAAACTAGCCTATGAAAATCTCCCTTATTCTTATGAATTTCGTTGATATTGAAATTTAAAATTACTTGAATAATTGATCTTTCTTTTACTTTGAAATACATGATAACAGCAAACCCAACATGAAATCCTGCTTTACAAAGGGCAAATTCCACTTTGCTTATTTTGCAGCCTTGATTTCTTAGTCGCAGATATATTTCGAATTTCAATAGAATTTTGCAATCTATAAGCTTCTGTAGAATTTGGAAGAAGTAGACAATTCAGACTATTTAAAGGCATTGATGATATTGCCCTGCTGAGCTACTATCTTACCGGAACTATTCTGGTGGTTTGGTTAGACAGAAAACATGGTGGAAGACTATTCTGGCCTGCATTTGGTGGACCATATGGAGGGAGAGAAACATGAGATGCTTTGAAGGGATCAGTAACTCCATTCAGAGAATCAAAATGAATTGCCTTTTTTTGTTTTACTTTTGGTGCAAGGAAGATTTTGTACATGAAATAGATTCACTATTAGGCATTATAGAGTCTCTATAGAAGGAGCTCACAGTAAGCTAGATTTTTGCTTATCGCTGTATATTGTAAAGATGGCTCAGCACAGCCTTTGTGCTTTATACATACATATATATTTACCATTCTCAAAAAAATAATATTTCCTTGCTGCATTGTGCTGTTAGGACAATCCGCGAGACATGCTACTTTATTATATGCCCTGTAATTTGGCATCTATGACTATTTTCTGTAGATATGATTTTATCTATAGATATTATGTGTGTCATGCTGAAGATGTTATGTATTTATGTTTGTAGCTTGAGGAGAATATCCGCCTAGTTGCATTTTCTGTGGATTGGATCAAGCTTGTTGATGGTGGGTCATCTGAATCTTCTATCACTCATTCAGCTGCTAGTGCTGCTGGATCAACTCATAAGCGTAAACCAGGGAGGCGTGGTAGGAAACCAATGACTGCTGTCGAGGTCACTGCTGATGAGGACCAGGATATATTATCTGACTTCACTTGGTGGAGAGGTGGCGTGGTTTCAAAGTTCATATTCCAGAAAGGGACTCTACCCCGAAGGATGGTGAAGAAAGCAGCACGTCAAGGTGTCTTTGATACCCCTTAACCTTTTCTGTACTGCAACTTGACTTCGGTTTTTCACTTGTCAAAAAGAGAGAATACTCCATTTGGTCTTTCCATAATAGAGTTCACTAACAGCTTATTCTCTTGCAGGTGGTGCAAGAAAGATGCCTGGTATTTATTATGCTGAAGGGTCTGAGACTGCTAAAAGAAATAGGCAGCTTGTTTGGCGGGCTGCAGTTGATATGTGTAAGACGACATCGCAGCTTGCGCTTCAGGTGAACTTTGAGATATATTGGTAAATGAGCTCCTCTGATTGTGGCAAACTTTGCTGCAAAGTCAGGATTGAGTCTTTTGATGGTCAATCTTAGTGAGTAAAAATGTTTTTTTTTTTGGCTATTTAGGTCAGGTGCCTAGACATGCATGTGAGATGGAGTGACCTAGTTCGTCCTGAACAGAGCATCCAAGATGGAAAAGGTCCAGAAACAGAAGCTTCGGCTTTCAGAAATGCTTACATATGCGACAAACGAGTCATTGAAAATGAGATTAGGTATGGTGTTGCTTTTGGAAATCAGAAGCATCTCCCATCTCGTGTAATGAAGAGTATAGTAGAAGTAGAGCAAACACAGGGTGGAAAGGAAAAATATTGGTTTTCTGAGTTGCGGATTCCTTTGTATCTTATAAAAGAGTATGAACAAAAAGTGGGAAAAGATCTGCCTTCAGCCTACAAACCCACAAGCGCATTCACACAGAAAAAACCCTTGAGGGCTCCTTATCAAAAAGATATCTTCTCTTATCTAGTACAGAAGAGAGACGGCAATGATAAGCATTGTTGTGCTTCATGTCAGACAGATGTGCCATTTAGGTATCCATTTAATGCATCCAAATTTTCTTTCCTGCTTTTTCTACATGTTGCATTTATTTATGCGATCTATACTGTCTCAGGAATGCGGTCAAGTGCAATACATGCCAAGGTAATGTAATCTATTTTCCTTGTGTCAGTTACTATCATGTTATGCAGGCTAGATAGTTGGTCTGAGAGTTTATCCATGTTATTTTCATGTTATCTTATCCTGTAGGTCTCTGTCACGAGTGCTGTACAGTTAGTTCAACAGTTGATGCTAATGAGGATGTTGAGTACGCAAACACTTGCAAACAATGTTACCAAAATAGAGCCCTCACCCGAGTAAAATGTAGTGATGAATCTCCAACAAGTCCTTTACTCCTGCAAGGACAATACTTTCCAAAGCCAGTGTCGGCCAACAAAGGAGTAAATGTTGTTAATTCGAGTCGTCCATCAGCATCCATTGCCACTTCAAAGCATTCTTCTAAGAAGAAGCGCGGTAAATCTTTGAATTCCTCAACCAAAACAAAGCGCAACTTGGGTATCGTCTGGAGGAAGAAGAATGAGGACACAGGCACTGATTTTAGATTAAGAAACATTTCTCTGAAGGGAGATGCAGACAGGAATTTTTCCAAACTTACTTGCTACCTTTGTCGCAAGCCATATAATCCTAATTTAATGTACATCCGCTGTGAAACATGTACAAGTAAGTTTGTTTGTTGAGGGAACTGTTGTTACTCTCTTAATCTTCAATATATGTTTCATTCCTTTGTAGGTGTAGAGAAAAATTAATGCAATGTGATCTTGCAGATTGGTTTCATGCTGATGCCGTTGGACTAGAGGAGTCAAAGGTTTTTGAAGTTTTGGGGTTCAAATGCTCTAGGTGCCGTAGGACTAGAATACCCATCTGTCCTTATTTGGATCCAGAGAGCAAAAAGCAGTTAGAAGAAAAGAGAACGCGCATAAGGGCTTCAAAGATAGATAGTCCAGGAATGGAGTTTGATTCTGGGATCATTTCAGAGCTACACATGAATGACGAGATGTCTACTCAAGTGGTGCCTTCAGAGGAAAACCTATATCTAGAGGATGATGATTCTCTACTTGTTTCTACTCCAGAAGAATTCTATGAATTCTATGAGCAATTCCCCGAAGATTCTCTTAGTACTGATTGTGAATGGAATGCCGCAACTATGTCTGTGCCAGGGCCTAAAAAGTTGCCAGTAAGAAGGCATGCAAAAAATGAGAATGATTTTGATTCTTCTTTTGCAAGCAATCCATCACATGCAGACTTATTTGGGGGAAACATTGTAATTTCTGCAGAAGAAATACCAACTAATGGTGAACGGGGTACTAAACTTCCAGTAAGAAGACATGGAGGAATGGGTAAAGATTCAGATGCTCCTTTAGCCAACAACCCCACGGATGTTGAATCACCCACACCTCTTGGGGTTGAATGGGATACTTCTGGAAATGGTTTTGAGGAAGGCATGATGTTTGAATGTGATGGTCTCCAGTTTGACGATATGGAGTTTGAACCTCAGACCTATTTCTCTTTCAACGAATTGCTTGAATCTGAAGATTGTGGCCCACTGGATGGATCTGCCAATGTGACTGACAATGTTGGCACATCATTGGGGTTTCCATCTGATGGAGTTTCTGATATGTCTTACTTTAATTATGAGTCTGCGCTTAGCATAGAATCCGCTGATGTCACTGTTCCTTGTAAAATGTGTTCCCATTCTGATCCATGTCCTGATCTTTGTTGTCAAATGTGTGGCATATGGATCCACAGTCATTGTTCACCTTGGGTTGAAGAGTCATTTGGGGAAACCGGTTGGATGTGTGGCAACTGTAGGGACTGGAGATAGTTGATGCTTAATCATTTTCTGATCTTACTGATTGAAGTCAGAGCTGCATCAGATAGAGGGTGTGTGAACCGCCAATTGAAGAGTTGCTTCACTACACAACATGTAGCATGCAGAGTACTTGCTGATACAAGGGGCTTGCTACTGTTGCTTCGTCGCAAATAGAAAAGGGAACCGAAGTCACCTGTGGTACCAGCAGGTAATCGCTCTCCTAAGCAACTGCAGAAGCATCTTCAGCACAGTTACGGTTCTTTGGTGGGTGCTGCTGCAATTGCCAGAAAGTACTTTTTCTGCTAAGCTGCTGAGAAATCATCTTTATGCACATTTACGATTCAATGGTGGGAGCTGCTGCAACTTTGCAACCTGGGAAACTTCCTTAATCCAATTTGTGAGCTTTATCATCTGCAAGTCTCTTATTTCTTTCGAATGACTATAGCTGGATGATGGAAAAAAGTGATGTGCAATATACATGTAGAAATGATTAGTAGGAGGTTGTGGTATCTGCTCCAACCTTGGCAGATAAGCAACTCTTTTTTTGTTGGTGCTTATCTGATATTTTTGACTGTATAAAGAGGCCATTAGTTAGAAATTCTTTTTCTGGTATAGATTTGATTAAGCACTCTGTCAAAGTTAAAACTCCAATTATCCACGTTTTAAACACCACTGAATGATTTAAAATAAGAAAAATAAAGTAGTGCGATGTCATGACTGGGGTAATAGCACTGTATGTCAATATTTCCTGCAAGGCTTTTTAGTAAAATAATATTGCAAGTCTTAAACTGTGAGTCGATCTCTGAAAATGATATTGGAGGTAAATGTATTTTGGATAACTGAGAAATTTCTGCATGTTAGTGGGCATACTGTTCAAAATTTGGTGAATGTTGGATCTGCTTTGCCGTTGCTCTCCACTTGAATGCCAGGCTTTTGTTTATTGACCTAAGGTTTCTGGTAACTTGGAGGTCAGATGTGTATTGCTACCTTGATACGCTAACATAATTTAATCTGGTGTATCCACCATAGTTTTATCCACATGAATTGTCTAGTAAGCTGTAAGCTGGACCCACATATATGAGAGAGAACTTTTCCCTTATAAATTATTGTATGTAAAATGACTTTAGTTCTAGCACTATCTCAGGTACCAGTTAACTTTGTTTTAACGTAGATTGGGTCATCAAAAGAAAGAGAATCTCGCCAAGTCTCCTATTGTAAAATGAACAAATAATTCGTCCCCGCAGGTTAATAGCAATAGGTTGAATCCATTCATATGCGTTTTTTCTAACTCGAATTCCACTACTCCAACCAGTCTACAAGCAAAAAATAACAGTAATAAATAAAATGTTGTACAATCTATTTAACTTTAGCATTTTTCATGTTTACATTTAACAACAGCGGAAAGTTACTTTTATTCCATCTTTGCGTGGGCGGAACCAGTAGCCAAAACAATAGAAAGACTACTAGTAATTAATTGTGAAACTATTATCTAAATATGAAATGATGATTTGTCTGCTGCCTAGCTTCAACAAAATTTCAAATTCAGAACACATTTTCATCACCTTTGAAGAACAATTTAGAAAAAATCAATCAACGTCAAACACATCTTTTTTTTTTCCTCATTATAATTCTTGTGAAATACAGAGGGAGAAACAAACCGAAGCAGCACTTACAATGACTTTGCGCTATTGACACTACAGAAACCAATGATTTATAGCCTGACTAAATGAAGATGAAAATTAGAAAGGGAATTTAAAAATAAATAGGCCCTATCATCTAAACCTATAAACCTCACCAAAGCACAACATATCTGTGCAAAAGAATCTTAAAATTTCAACCCAACCTTTCCCAGAATCCCGATCACGCTATGCAATCAGAAAGTGTCACCCTCACCTTCCGCCAGCCCTTGCATCGTGACGTTGGCCCAATCTTGCCTTTTGGTGACGTTTCAGTTTGCAGTATAAACAAATTTTACAACTGTTGGCTGTGGATATATTCTCAAGATAATAAAAGCCACTTAAAGCAAACCAGCTAGCAACGCTCCGGGATCTGATACTGCTGCTGCTGGTGGACTCCCTGGCTGAGGTTGCGGCGGTATAGGTGGTGCAGCCGTCCGAGGAGCTGTAGGGATACTAACCAATTGTTCCTTAATGAACTCCTTCAACCTACACATAAAAGAGAATCCAATCCATGGGTGATTTACAAGTTGGTAGTGAAAGCTAAAAAATACAGCAGGAGAAAGCACATTTGGCTCATACTCGAATGTCAGTGAGGGATCCCCAGAAGCAACCGTCATACGCAGTTGAGTTCTATCAGCTGGATCTGTTTCTATTCTTACCTGATTTTTCACAATTACAGAATTAGATAACAGTTCTTGAAAACTTTTCTATATTAAACCTAGTGACAAACCATAGAGATGACACCTTGTCAAAAAGATATCCATAAAATAAATAAAAGTGAGCCTGTCAACTTTAATGTATATTATATTAGAGCATTAAGGCAGCGGTACCACAAGGTCACTAGCTTACCAAACACAACATGGCTCGCGTATTCTCTGAATAGAAAGTTGTGCTAGCAACCAAATTATTTGGATTTGGATCCTGAATAAGAAATCAAGAATTGAACATAATGAGTAAATATGAAGGTCAAAATCCAGAAGTGACCAAGCCGAAAAAGACAAAAAGATCAGAAACTCACTAGTCCTGGACACACCATCAACTGGAAACTGTTGAACAAGTTCACCATTTCAAGAAGTGGCATTGGTTTTACACCTCTAACCTGGTCAAATTAGAAAAATAAGTTCGCGACTGTATTTCCGTTGAGATGGCAATCTAGGTATTTCATTCATGATTTATGCTGTACTGAATTATACACACTTAATAGCACATTTCCATATGCAACTATACTGCCTGAGTGAGCAAAAGAAAAAGGACAGACCACTTCTTGGAGCTTCAATGGTGGCCCCGATAGTGATCTCCATTGTGGGAAAAATTCTTCTGGAGATACTGAGATCGGCTGGAAAAACTTATTCAAGACAGCAGGAAGGCGGAGTTTAACATTAACCTGTAAAATGCACCACAAAATTAAAACACATACCAGAATTCACTTCTCTAACTCAAGCCATACAAGAAAACAAAATTCATAAAGTATTAGTACCGGATTGGTTCCAAACATATATGAGAAATCAAGAACAGCGACATCCCTACTCGGACGAAGGTTAACAACTTCAAGCGGACATTGAACCTGCAGAAATTCATTTAGTTGGAGATCAGAAGATGATATGACTATCAAACAAGATAGAACGAAAACTCAACTCAAGGAACAAGTAAGCTTAACATCTGACCTGCGCACGTGGTGGAATAGTATCTGGTACTAATGATAGTTCCATTCTCAAATGAGATGGAGGCAATATCAGAGCGTGCACAGAAGCAAGTGGAGAGATATTCTTATTTCCCAAGAAGAGGACAAGTCGTCCATGATGTGCCCGCCACTCTGCTTTTATGCCAATCTGGAATGCCATCAAATGAACTAAGTGCATAGAACTATAGAAGTGAATCACAAGAAAGTTAAAATACAAAAGTCTGGATCGTTCATCTACCTGAATATATGGGTCCTCATAAAGTACACCACTATCTTTAAGGCACAGGGTATGAAACCTTTCTGCAATGTTTCCTATTGGCTACAACCAGGAAAAGTAAATCAGTCAGTCAGAATATGTAACTTCCGAACAGGTGAATGCACTGCAAAAAAAATCTCAAGTGCAGCAAAAATATCCCTTATTTCGAAGAGGTGACAACTTTATCTGATTTTGCAAAGCATGAAATGAAAGTGCTTCTACAAGCAAACGGAAATGAACATGCATCTAGGGTCATGCAGGGAAGTGCCTGTGATACTAGTCAAACACTTTTTAAAGCTTATCCTAGCAGCTTTCTCCAAAATTAATTAAAGAAATCTTCTATAACTTCCAACGAATAGGAAAATATGATGAATTGAGAGACCTGAATTTGGCAAAAGAATCATTTGAACCAGAGACTGAAAAAGAAATGGCAGCATCTTCCTATCACTAATTAGGAGTCATACCATGAAAGTTAGCGGGTAAAGCATATTCACAACCATTTAAGAAAGCAAGTACCTGGACAGAGTTCATCTGTTCTTCAACAGGTGCAAGGGCTAGTGCCTCTTCTGCAATTGGAACACCTTTTACACCAGCACCCATATGGTCAGATTGGTTAGCACCAGGCTGAGGGCCCTCAATAGCCAGAGGACTTAAAAGATCGCCCAGGAGATCAGGCGAAGGAGTTGAAGGAGGTTGAGGGTCCACAACAGTCAAAGTTCCATTAGATTGAGTCTCCCTTTGATCTGCTGAATCCTGATCCTGTCCATAACCAATACTGTTCAACACCATCTAATACTAAAGACAAGACAATTAAATCCTCAATTTTTTGCGTAAGTTGTCAGAGAGACAAATTACCACATTGCTCATGCTTGGAACTTTTACTAAACCTAGCTGGCTGACTGGTGGAGTTCCATTAGCAGGGCGTTGGTCTGTCACCACTAAAGCATTAGAAGTTTGCTGTTGTGCGCGTAACTTGATTGCACTTTGATCAGCAGTATCAGCCTCAGTGTCCTCAGCTTTTTTTATCAGTGAAGACTATATTGTAAAGAGCATAATGAGGCTTAACACCAACGATTAAAAAACAAAAAGTAAATGGACAATGTCATACAGTCACAGTTACAAGATTACATTATGATCCAAGAGGACTCCCATCGGAACAATAGATCAATTATGTAGAATACTGCAGTAAATGATTAAACAAAGCCTAGAAATCCTACATGTATACCTGTCGCTCAGGGAACTTTGGCATTTCTGCTAAGATGTCCATTAAAGCTGCACCTTTCTTACTCAACTCAAAGTACTCCACAGCCCGTTGCTGTATCTCAACATCGATACAGCTTTCATATCTGGGATGTTATGCAGCTCTATCAATTATTGCATGCCTTCGGATATATCCACAGAAGAAAAACGACAGTACAGATGTACAGAAATTACAACATCATAAAATAATACGGAGTATTATCTTACTTTCTGAATATAGCCCAAATCTGATTCTGTAGATCTGGATCTGGTGGTTGTGAGTGCATCAAGATCTTTGCATATGTTGATAGAAGAATAGGAATTGTTGAAGTCCTGAATAACATATTTTGTGTAAAATAGCAGATAGGAGAATAAAAAACAGCAACAAAATGAGATCAAACACTGAATGTCCTTACGTAACAGTAGGAAGCTTCTCATGAATGATGCTAAAGATTTCCTTTGGAGTACATCCAGGCCTTCTAGCCAGAAGATGGCTGTATTCTCCAAGGATATATGCGCTGACCTACTCCATCACATAACATCCAAAATAAATTTTCAATTAGCTTCCTGATTTCTTTCTCTTTTTCAATCTGATAAGAATAGGAGAGCAGATGCATCAAAATTTAAAATATAATCACGAAGATTATTTTGCTCTTGGGTGCTTATATTTGGCTATGAGGCAACTAAACATTAAAACTAGATGAGCAAATGAAATTTATGGGTGCTTATTTTTGGCTATGAGGCAACTAAACATTAAAACTAGACGAGAAAAATGAAATAGCAAAAGGTTCTTGTGATATGGTGATCAAAATCTAGCTTGAAGACTAAATTAGGGCTTCCAGGTCAGATCGAGGCAATGGAGGCCTAAACTATATGAATTTCGAATGCCTTGGATTAACAGCAAGCCTCCCCGTATAAAATGGAGGCATCAAGCCGAGTCTCAAATTGTTGACAATCCTTAAATAATGACCTTGACTCAAGCCTGTCCACGGTATAAGGGCATGATCAAATCAAGTGGACGCTAATAATTCTATCTCATGAGCCGCTCAAGCCAATATCTCTTCTAAACTCGTGTCAGAACTCAGAAGTATTCCTCTCACTTTTCCACTTGGAGCCCATCAGATATCCAAGATTTTGCCCTTCTCATGCACACTCTTTCAATTGAATTAGCAAAACTCCACGCACATTATCAGTATGCGAATAAAATCCATTAGGTTCAGAAAACTTGCACGTATATTAACAGATTATTAGTATTAAAAGAGAACGTGCGCACCTTGACCATTGTTTCATGAATGGCAGGCTTATCAAGATATTCTCTGGCTTTCAAAGCTGCATAAGGCTGAGGAAGGGTTGCAAATTATCAAGTCAGCTCCATTTGAACGAGAAACCGAAATTAAGTTGCATATACAGAAGAGCAGCAATAATCACCTGTAGATCTTCGTTGTTTGTAACAAATTGCACAACGCGGAACCAAATGTCATCACTGACAAAATCACCAGCCTTGTCAATTAATTGAAGGATGACATCAACGTACCTGCATGTCAAACCACAAGGGACACTATTAGCTTTATCACATTGTAGATCCGTATAGTACGATTTAGACAGTTTCAGCTAACATTCAGCTGATTGTGGGTGCTTGATAGCTAAAAGCACTGCATTTGGAGTTGAAATTATGTACAAAGAGAGCAAGACAATCTTTGTAAGGTATATGTTTCATGATGGCCCCTTTGATAACAGTCAATAAATCCCCTGAAAAGGCTCCAACAAAGACCAAACCAAACTCCAAAGAGACAAAATTTGTGAGTTTCGTCAACTTTAAAAGAGAGATGAAATTTCGCTGAAATGGAAATATCCTTGATTGACAGCATAGTCAGAACATAGATGTGAAGTCATTAAACTCCAAAAGACAACCATAAATTGCTAGACAGTTCAAGAAAAGTGAAATTTATTCTTTCCATGTATATATCATACCACGACAAATCAGGAGCAAATTTCTCTGCCAGAATTGCAATTTTGAGCGACAGTTCTTCACGCATCACAAACTCTGCTGTATTAAGATACTGACAAACAGAAAAGATCAGTAGCATACTTTTTTACCTCGCATTATAAAATGTATTTTACATAATCAAATAACCATGAAAAGATAATGCAGAATCCTGGTACCTGCAATAATTCCTCCACTATGTCCTTTGCATTAGAAACATCGCACATCCCATAAAGTAGATCAAGGGCACGTCTCCTTATACTGTTTGAAGTGTTGAATGTCAGTAAAAGAAAGCAATTTAACTACTTCAAAGTTGAACTGACACAGGCTGGCCTTGAAAAATAGACATACAAGCAAGCAACTATTACAAACAAATTTCCCATCTTTTCATCAGAAAAGATACTGATATCTAAATAAAACAGCAGATGTATTTTCTGTACAGCTCTTGATGTCAGTAAATTGATGAGGAGAGCTCTCAATTTAAGGAGTAACCATGCAGATGTCACGATCCGAAAGTGTTTGAGCAGAAAAGCTTTCTAGCTTAGTCGCGGCAGCAACATGTTTTATACTTCACTTATTCTACTTCTATTGAAAAACCAAAGCAGGGAATAGATGATAAGGAAGATCAACCTGATATCAGGATCCTTTAATGAGGTAATAATCTGTGCTTGATGTCTTTTTATGATGTCCTGTACATCTGTAACCATCAACATCCGAGTCATATTTTCCTGCATGCAATACAGAGATGAAGAAATCAGACAGTGGTCTGTGCAACTAGATCTGCTTTGCAAGTTCCCATAGTTTGAGAATATTAGCATATCCAGGACCTACTGTGAAGACTTAGATGCACAGAAAGAAGGTATCACATATACGCATACTATTTTGAGTGCTCTACAACTTACCAAACCCAGATAACGAATATTTGGCTCTCGAACAGCAATGAATTTTCCAAGCAATGCAACACACTGAGACATCATCTCTTTTTCGGCATCAAGATGCATGACCTGTAGCAAGTCAATTAGAAGTAAAACTTAACAAGTTTCTAACAAAGCACGGGACAGCTTCTAACAACCACCAGGCTTAGAGAATTCAGATAAATGCAACAAGTCCATCTTAGCACATGGTGCACAAAGGTGAACTATTCTGTATTTCCTAAACAAAGATGCAAGGGATAAAAGGAATTGTTAGGAGAGCTATGAAGATAAGAAAGAATGTGCAAAAATAAAACAGAAATCTTGTCATGTAGCAATAAATTCTGAATTTGTTAGGAAGGATGAAACAAAACATGTATATGTTTGAGGTCAAAGTCATCACAAATGTCCAAGAAAAAAAGCGAAAAAAGACCACATAGCAGTTTTGATTAACAAATCTTCAGGAATATCATTATTCATGAAGAACTAACTTGGTCAAATGTAAGATGCCATAGGCCATCACAATTAGCAAATGAACAAGAAATCTCAGATAGAAGATGGATTTCTAGGAAAGGATGATGGTTGATGCATTTAGAAACTTACAAGAGCAAGGGCTTCAAAGAGGACAGCATGTGATGCATTGTTCTTGTTCACATTTTTCACCACATCGGTTCCCATCAGTATCCGTTGCAAAACCTGATTGGTTGTAATGAAATCCAAAACAGTTTGAGATTTCACTGGTTTCTTTTTAATAAAGTAGAAACCAAATATAGAAAGGTGAGATGCCTTCAGTAAAAGAAGATTATTTCTATTTAGCAGGTGAGGATACCTCAAACAATGATCTTCTAGTATTTGGATCCTCAATAGTAGGAAAATACTGAAGAGCCCTCATAGTCTTTACCTGAAATCAAAATCATCAAAATTGAGAATGCCTGATTCCCACATATTAGCTTTCATATTGATGCATCAAATTTGACATCCTATAAATGCATCCAATTACAAATTCATCGATTTAATTGGCACAGATTGATCACTCGTCTGATTGCAAAGTACATGCTTATTTTAAGGCTCAAAGACAACATATTCAGTTCTTTACTTTTCCCAGAACAAGTAATGGCTACTGCGATTGTGCAGGAAAAGTAAATAAACCTGAAGCCACGGAGATGGGATCCCATAATAGGTATATTCTTGTGGTACATCTTGGCTCCTGGCAAGCCTTTCCAATACTTTAACACATTTTGGAAGACAACTCCAATATGCTTCGTGGTTATTTGACACTAATGCAACTAGAAGGCTCATCGAAGATGTCAAGACACCTAAATCCCGTTCATCTAGCAGTTGTGCCATCCGATCTGACCTGGATTATGAGGAAAACTCCAACTATTGGGACATAACTGAACTCATTTCATCAAACATCCACAAAAGTAATTAAACTTACCAGCCATCCACATTCATGACATCAGGATTTTTCCTGAAAAGACGTAGAAGACATAGTGCAGCCTTCTTCCTCACCAGTGGCCTGCAACTGCTTGATATCTGAATCAACAAAAATGGAACAATAAAAGAAAAGAAAGAAAGTCCGCGTCAGTCATAGACTTAGGATACAGGCTGGCTACTGCAAATATCGACTTACAAGTAACTTTTGAACATCAGGAGCTAGAGATTCTGCAAATTCCCTTCCCCCAATATTTCCAACCTGCACAGATATACCAAAAAGTTGAAACTAACATACTAACAAAGAACAACAGAGGCTTCTAGGAAGAAAGAAGAAAATATCTGAAGTTCATACCAGTGTCAATGCTAGACACTGGAAAGTCTCATTGCGACCGATTATGTCATTACGAACTGTATTAATTGCTAATCTCAAAAAATCATGATTCTCATTGAGCAAACATGAGGTCACTATATACCCAACCTGCAAAATACCAAAACAATCAGTCAAACCTTCATGCCTTCACTTAAAAATTAAATACACAATAAAACAAAAGGTGCAGCACAAGGAAGAGCAGCATATGCTCTCTCACCGATCAATATGAGTGCATGGAATTTACCAAGTAAAAAAAGAACACTTAGAACTACACCACTCTCCAAATTAATGAATGTAGACACCAACGGTTTCATGAGAAAATATCAACCCCCAGAAGGGTCAGAATCATTATGCATAGACCAAACAGATAACTGTGTTGCATTCTACATGGATAAAGTCACCAAGATGCTAGTATAAGATGTGACAAAACAAATTGTATTTTCACACATTTTCAAATTAGCAGCCACATATATCAATTCAATCAAAAAGATGAAAAGACTTCACCCCACATAAACTGATTTTGACGAGTTATCCGTGTCTAGAAGTGAAAAGAAGAAAAAAGAGCTACCTGCTTCTCAGGATACTTTGGAGCAGATATTAGAGATACAGCTTCCATGTGACCAAAGTCCACATCGTAACCAAGCATAAAAATATACAGCATTTTCCAGACATATTTCTTCTTTTCATATGGTGTCAAACCCTGTAAAACACAAAATATAAATTCAATATTCATTGGCAATATCAGTTGATTTAACACATGATAAGCGAGGTCTTTGATGATTTTTTTTTTTTTTTTGAAAAAAAGAGATGAAACACATAAATTGATGCAATGCAAACACGCGAGAGCAGTGAGCAATAGGGTAGTATCTAGTCCTGGCTGACAAACCGTAGTTTGCAAGAACTGAATAAATGTCGATAGAAAGAACAAGAGAAGGCGGAAGAAAAAGAAAACAAGTAAAAGATGGAAAGAGATGAAGGAAGAGAAAGATAGAGCTATTTAAGTTGTCCTAATGAATTTAAAGTGCAACAAATTCAACTTCTGTGCAGATGATGCAACGATAATAAAAATTGGAACAACATAGCCCCTATTACACAAAAAGTTTTGATGCCTAAGTTAATAATGCACCTATTTCTGCAACACTTCTATCTCAAGTTCGTTCTTTCTTGGAACATGTAAAGGCTTGACTATGCGTAATTTAGGACAGATCTCGAATGGGGTTTCCCCCAAAACATAAAAAAAAAACACTTTATCAGAACATCTCTCAAATAGTATACTCTTGATTTCATCATAAAAACTTTTATCTTTTCATAGAAAAGTTTCTTATGTTTTACTAATATGAATGTAGCGGTAAGAAAGGACTGGTTGTCATATTCGTTTGAGGAACATATCTTTCAATATGGAGATGTTCTGGGTAGGATAGAAAGAAGAGGCCCTTGTCTTTTATTGCTTGAAAAGGAACTTTATTGCAGGGGTTGTAGTACTTCTTTTATTTCATGGTTCATGCTAAAAAAAAAAACTCCAGTAGATTACTGATGCAAAAACTGACACAAGCATAGCGTTTTATGTGGCGAGGAAGAGCAACCTTCCTTTTGGGGATGATGGGGCCAGAGAAGACGTCATCTTAAGGATAAAGGAAAAAGAAATTTATGTGTGTCAGCATCCATTTTGATATGCACCCCTCGGGAAAAGAACTTGAACAGTCCACTGCGTACAATTCATTGAGTTAATCATTACAAGTTTTTAATGCTTTAGCCTTGCTCACATTGAGCAGCTCATGGAAGAGCAAAGTACCTGTCAGTCTATACTGCCTCTAAACTACTTCAAATCTCATTACCGCTCCTTCCTCTTATAGTTAATCACTATAACTGTCAACAAGTTACCATTGATTGACTGGAGAAGAATGACTGTCCCCGCTCCCACCAAATCCCCTTTTCATTGAACAAGAGAAAAGAAACTTGGAGATGTATTGCAACTTTATCACCGACTGCTATTGAAAAAAAATCCCCTTGTTTTAAATGGAAAGCACAAAAAAGCAACACCGCCAGTGGGGCTTGAAATAACGGAAGTGAAGCACACGATTCATGGAAAATTGAAAAAATACTAAACATAAAGAATTTAGTACTATAATAATCAGATTGCGATGAAATAACTAATTTCAGTATCCAGCGTACAAAAATGTGGAAATTAATCTAACTCCTCAAACTTGAGACTCAAAGAACTGAGCACTTCTTATGGGGATCTTTTTGCATGTCACTGTTTGAAGCACACACTTCTATAAAGCGCATGGCTTTACCAGTGAAGCGGTAACCCCTTACTTCCACACCTTCACTATTTCACGTGATAAAGTGATGGTTTTAATTAACTCTGGATAATTAAAATCTACTACAAAACCATTCAAATGACTCAACCCCCCCTTTCGTCCCGCTCCAATAAAAAGCAACTCAATGAAAAAGACATGGACAAATATTCAGAGAACAACCAATTCCAACCATTATGCATCTTTTTTAACTCTAACGCTCAACTTTAAAAGTGTAGAAGATCTAGGTGCCAAACCTTACTAAGTACAAGAAACTTTGCAGAAAAAAGGAAAGAAAAGAAACATAGGCAACCTGTACACCTAGCAAAAGCACCACCTTGCATCAACAGGAGAGTAGGAAAAAAGTTAATGCTACCCTGGTTCGTCAGGGGCTAAGGGCTATTCCATTATAATTATCTGAATTTCCTAATAAAACCTAATAATTTACCACTAGGACCATCAACAACAATAAAGCCTTTCCAATTATACTTCAAAGTCTTCAACTGCTGAGCATGTTTTCAGAATTCCATCTCCATCAACTATGTTTACATTAGTTCTACAGCTCATTTGCCTAGGGCTCACTCCAATTTTCTAGGTATTACCTGATACAGCACATAAAGAATTCAGATTTTACAATATCTTAAATAAGAAAGTATATCTCTCTTTCCATCCTCTTCAATCTAATAGCAGGTACAATCCCTTCGGGGGAGCCGATACAACACTAGCGACAGTTATTTTTAAATGTGAAATCACATAGTATATCAAAGGATATCAGTTATATTGGCATAGCCAAAAGGTTCTCCCTACAACACTCTAGGTATGAGTTGCACAATTGCCCGTAAGTGCTCTTTCACGAGCCTAATTTTGGTGCACACTATCTATAACTCATTGTCATCAACTATTGTCAAATTAATGATCAAGTAAAAGCCCTGATCTGACAGGTTCCCTTGCAGTAGCTAACAGACCTTGAAATATTGGCCACCTTCAAACTGCCACCTGTCCTTAGTAACCAGAACTCCACATTGTTTGTCTAAACAATCCCCTTTATATGACACTCTTTCTTTTCCAGGACATCCAAAAATGTTTGACGCTGTCATTTTAAACTTTGCACTCAGTTAACACATTCACACAAAGATGAACCAAGAGAGTAACATCAGCATCTAATTGGTTTCTTTTTCTTCTTTTTTCGGTGCAAATCTAATTCCTTTCGAATCTGAGTTACCCTATCAGCTCACAATGCACTCAACTCTGTTATAAAATACTTACTCTGCCAAAGACTCAGAGGAAAATAGGCCTGCTTCTCTACTCTTCTCCACTTAAATACCAGGCTTTTATTTGTGGTTGCGTTTGAACCCATGGCGCCTAACCCACACACCAAATGCTGAGCTTTTAGACTGAGGGCAACAAGAATAAGTTTTTTTACTGCAGGTAGCTGTTAAAGCCATCACTATCCGACATCCAACATTAGGTAGCTTACCTCCCCTCCCCTAGTAAGCTAGTCCAAAATCCGGCCAAACATGCAAAAAGTGGCAGAAACAGAAATTACTCTTAAGTCTTAACAGATGTCGAAATTCAAAAGTTGAAATTTCCATTTCCTGTTAAACCATCACAAATACTAAAGGTCAACAAATGATATCTACAGGTAAACCTCTATAAGAAGTCGAACTGTAATCTTAAAACAAGTTCCGTAACCTGCTACAATAGTTGAAATTTTCATTTCCTAATAAACCATCACACACATTAAACATCTTGTAAATAGAGTGTAAATTACATGCTTCGTCACCGACTCACTGTAAACAATTTCTTTTATACCATCAAGTCACCAAAGCATATTTAACCTCCATAAAAATTAGAACTTGCTAAATTAAAAGTAAGCCAGGTTACCTGCTACAATAGGTAACGGTAACCTCATTGTATATATCTCATAAAAAGTGGAACTTGTAAATCGTAATCTTAAATAAACCAGGTTAACTGCGGTAACCTGATAATTCGTGACAGTGACAGTGTATATATCTTATAAAAAATGGAACTAGTAAATTGTAATTACAAAAATAAGCCTACAATAGGTGAAGGTAACCTAACAATACGTGTATCTCATAAAAATTGGAACTTGTAAATAAGTCTTAAGTTACCAGCTAGAATAGGTAAAAGGAACCTGATAACTGAGCGTGTAAATCCTAATTATAAAAATAAGTCAAGTAACATGATAACTTAAATTCCGTGTATTACAGCTAACAAAGTTGGAATTACAATAAAAAGAGGGGAAACCTTTTCATTTTTAAAGCGAGTACGAATATTGCCGAGCTCTTTATCAACACGAAGGCGTTCTTGTTCTTTATTCTGGCAATTACGAATGTCGCTGATGAACACCGACAATCCCCTCATGCCAGATAAAGCCATTTTACGCTTAGATCCCGCCGTTGTTTCTTATTGAATGTGTATGTGTATGTGTATGTATTTGATCTAGAGAGAGAAAAAAGCCGTCGCACACTGGGGACGAAGACGACTTTTTTTTTTCTAATTTAATTACTCAGAAACAACATTTGTTTTGACCTTTCTATTTTTCTTCCCCTTTTTTTTAAAAAAGAAAAGAGAATTAAATGATTACTACTTGTTTTGTAACGGTGGACCCTGGTTATTTGAATTTTGTTGGTTTTTTCGGGTATTATTAATGACCCGAGAAAAGTTTATGGATTAGTGACTAGAATTTTTCATTGTGCTTTCTATTTTAGCATGATTTCTTAATTATAATTTTTTTTAGCGGAGGATTTCTATTTGGTGGGGATATTTTTTGGGTACATCTCACCCTTTTGTTGGACTAGGATTGTGCATGTATTGGTAAAATGTATTGATAGTTCTATTATACTGACATTTCTCTTTATTGTACCTTTTTGATCTTTTAGATGTAAGGATTCTAATTCCAGCAACATTTAGGATGATGTTTATTTAGTACTGGTCAGTTACTATTGGGCATTCGCTAATATTGGTATACGTTTTATAACAAAAAAATTTAATACTCCACTATTTAATCTACATTAATTTTGGGAGGATAATATAAGGATTAACAATACAAAAAGGTATGGAAATAATGTTAGTGAAATATCCAAGTTAATCCACCTTCAAAGTAAAGGGATTTCATAATTATTTTTTTGTCGAGTCATTAGGTAGATGTGTAAAGTTTAAAAGACTTAGAATCATCACATTTTTTTGTGAATTCTTCCGTCCATGTGAACTTGTTCTCTTTTGGGGTAGAATTTTAAAATTTATTAAAACATTTAGAACTAAAAAGAGGTACTTTTATTAAGAGATGACAATTGACAGATTATCAAAGTGGTATAATTTCAACAACTTTTAAGAGCGAAAGAAACGTAATGGAGTCTTGGAACCAAAGCTACTCATTTCCCCTTAGCAAAATCCTTAGCCTAGGGTTAATGGTCAATGAAATGGGTACTCTTTTGGATGCGCACAATAATTAGGTATCTATACGACAGACAAGTAATGATTACTTACACAACTGAATTGAAAATATAAGTTACTTGTTGTGATAGAAAAATTGGTCTATTTTAAAAGTTTAAACAGTAACTAAAACAGATCTGGACAGTAATTCGGTTATGCAATATAACTAAGCAAAATTCAGCTAAGACCTAATGAAAAGACAGAAACTCAATAAGTATCAGCTGGAGCTAACAACGAATGCAAAAGTATGAATTACATGTATATAGTTTGAGACAAGTAGGTACCTTATCTTTCTTAAAGTGAGTGCGAATATTGCCGAGTTCTTTATCAACACAAAGGCGTTCTTGTTCTTTGTTTGGACAATTACGAATGTTACTGATGAACACAGACAAGCCTCTCATTCCTGATAACGCCATCTCGATCTGCTCACTTTTTCAACAACTACTCCTATTTCCTAATTTGATCCAACGTCTTCTTTAAAAACCATAATCCTGCCGTTTGATCTAGAGAGAGAAAGATTGGGGAAGGGAGAGAGAGAAATTTTGGAAAAATGCCGTGGCCCTGGGTCAGTGGTAAGAAGACGACTCTTTAAAATATTTATGGAGAACAACTTTGTTGACTAAACACACCTGCTCACATACAAGCATCATTTCTTTTCTTCTTCCTTCTTTTTCCTTTTCTGTGGGAAACAGAATTATTACTCACTTTATGCCTATGGTAACATGGACCATGGTTTTATTGATTTCAGTTTAAAATATATACTCCTACATTCACTGTCTCTTTTAAAAACAATTACTATAAGTATTTACTATTATTCATCAAAGTGGGATTATCTACTTGTAATGTAAGATGAGGTTACTTTTTATTACTTATATATACTCTCTCCGTCCTAATTTATGTGACACTTTTCGCTTTTCAAGATTCAATTTGACTAAACTTTAAAGCTAAATTGGATTGATAAATTAACTAAACAAATTGATGGATTTGGACAGGCTGTAACTTTCTGTTATCCCCAAAGCCACTCTTTCAAGAGTTACATATAGATTATATTTTTACGAGGTAGTATTAATTAAGTATACATAAATTTATAAAACAAGTTACTTTTTTTCGAGTGATCTCTTACCTCATTAATTCCACTTTGAATAAGAATAAGGAGTAAGAGGTCACCCTAAAAGGTTTTTACCCCCTTAATTCCCCTTTGAACAAGAATAAGAAGGTAAGAGACCACCCGTAAAATTTAAGCGTGTAACTGACTTTTCAAGACAACTTTAAGGGGGGTAAATTATGCATTTTCCCTTTTTTTTTTTAAAGCGTAGGGATTTCACAAGTTTTAATTTAAGAATAAGGAGGTAAATTCTACTTTAAAACGTTGAATTTACCGTGCGTGTGACCACTTTCCAAAGAGGAGAGAAATTTTTGAACCATAGTGGTTCAAGGTTGTGGAAGTAGCTCCAAGTTGGCCATGTTAATAGCTGAGCTGGCAATAGCAATAGCTCCAAAGCCATGTTGGTAGCTGAGCTGGCCAAAGGCATTAACAGCAACTCAAATAAATAGACAATACTTACTCTAGGCCACTAGGCATTTGCTTAGCCATCAAAGCAATATGCAGTTACCAGTCCACCACAATACTGAAGTTCACAATCAGAATTCTCAAGGAAAAACCAGCAACATATATAAAAAAGAGAAATGGCTATCGGTAGCTTACAATATTTTCAACAAGCTTCTACCACAGCTCTAGTTGATCTTAACAGGCTGACATCTGGTCCTATTCAAAAACCGAAACCCGGGATTTAATACTATAACATCTGTATCTGCCAGCAAAGCTTTGCATACCAAACTGTTGTTTATGTCCTATAAAAGAGGAAAAAATAGAGGGTGTGGAGTTTAATGGAAAAACTATCTAACTGAATCCTCCTACAGGATTGAACCATTGTAATATCTGAAAAAGAACATTCTAATTTTTGCAGCACATTCTCTTTATTGAACTCCACTCAGCTTAGCCCATTCCACAAACTGCATACCACCATAGATATTGTTAGCAAATCGTACACCCACTGTGAAGGCCATGGCGACAGGTGGGACACGTTTCGCCACAGGTGATGCTTCGACTAAGCGCTCCAATCCATTTATTACTTGGTATCGGGTATTTGAAGAGACTGCCAGAAAGAATCCTGAATGAAAATGGAACAGAGAAAGCGTCAATTCAAGCAAAAGGTAGAGAGAGGCTACAAGACATGCAGACTTGACAACAAAAAGCACCTTGGAATAATTGTAATGCTGAGAAATTATGTCAAAGCAAAAAATTGCATTACAGTTGTCCAATTTTAGCCTTTCTTTTCTCTTTAAACTATATAATGTGACGTAAGCTTTTAAGTCTCACTCCAGTTTTTTTATTAGTAGGTCATTTTATCTTCACCAATAATGGACAGCCTATACAAACAGTAGAGCCTCAAAATCTTCAAGAGCACAGATGTTTTTAAATAAAGAACACAACAAATCAATAACACCACATAAGAGTTAGGACATAATTCATTGTTCTTTTAATTTTAGTTCTTTATAGACGATGAAGGTCTAGTTGTTATTTCGAAACATGTTAATTGTAAATTTTATTCCTCTAAACAATCCACTAAACCTTTGCTTGCTTCAACTGGGTACTGACATAGTTCAGCCCAATCACCAACAATGTTAAAACCCAAACAACCAGCTCTAATCAGATAACCTCTTCATCTTAACAAGTCCAATCTTTATGAGATTCACAAAAAACGAGAGATTGTATAGACCGTAGAAATGCTTTTGAAAGGCATATAACAATTGTTCAGGTTCTGACATTGACAGGTGATTGCTTTTCTAACTTGCAACCAAAAGTCTAAGCACTAGTCTACTTTGGCCAGTAACAAAGATCAGCACTTTACCTCTTAAACCAATTATGTACTAGCCAAGTAATAGCAAATAAATTAGCAATTAATATACAGAATTAGAATTGCAAAAAAGAGCAATGTACAGGAAGTTGTTTCATGCAGCAAGCATTTGAGTATGAATAATCAGTAGAAAAGCACACAGGATGAAGATATAGAGCTCTGAACAGACAGAGAGATAGCCCTTGAACAACTATGTTATATAGGAACTGTGAACTCCGACTTCTAATACGTACAGTTACACATAGCACATTTCGCAATCTGGAATTTGCCCTTAATGTTATACATGTGGCTACACATTTTTTAAAGTAAAAATAGAGGATTGTGGCTACATATATTCAAGGTACAATCAAAAAGCAGTTCAACATACCCCAGAGTGCAGCACTTTTTATCAAAGGAGGGACAGGTATGTCCTCTTCTGACTTCTTGATGCTCCTGTCACACACAAAAAGGATATCAGATGTCAACCCATTATAAGAATGCAAAGCACACCATTAGCTGAATAGAAGGATAGATGATTTCACGACAATCAGAAAAAGAAAATTGCACACCATTCAGCCGAACAGAAGCAGATGATTTCATGACAGTCAGAGAGAAGAAAAAATCAGGATGTGTAAATGCTAAAACTGATCCTATTGCCATGTAATTGTGACAGGATATGGAACAACTTAAAACTGCAAAGCAACTCTATATTTGTTCTTTGCAATTGGTCAAATGGCATGGATGAACGTGAGTTGCAAAGAGAAAGAAACCCTCAATAAACGTGGACTAAAAGTGGGCCAGCCAAGAGTCAGCGTGAGCATTTGACAGTTAAAGTGAACAAAAAGTGGGCTGGCTGACAGTCTGTGCATTGCAAAGTATTTCTCAAACATACCTTTTAGCAGTCATTATCAAATTTGCAATGCCCTGGCCAATGAGGCCACACCCAAATCCTACTGAGCCATACAAGAATCCCTGGAAGTCATGATAGAGAAATAGGTTATAACACTAATATCTAACTGCTTCAAAAACTACAAAAACCAGTGGAACAAAGATAAAAGCTTATGAATCCGGACATTGGAAATGACTAACAGAGAAATAAATTCTCTCTATTCAAGATCTGTATATCCTGAGAGTACCAAGATCGTCCAAAATATAACAAATAAGTTCAATTACATGTTATACCTTGTAAAAGTATGTAGCAATACGCTGCTGCGCTGTAAATTTACACCCTGGTCTTTCCGCTTCGAAAACACTGAATAAGATGGATATTACAAATCAGAACCAGCAATACTGCTATTATCAGCTGTTATAACATTGCGAATATAGACCATCAAACCTAACAAACAAAAACAGAAGATGCATTGTTTGTCTTTAGCTAAGTGAAAAAGAGAACTTTTAAAAACAAAGTTCTAGCATGCACTTAAGGAAGGAAGCAGTCTTTATGGAGAACTCCATAGTATATGCAGCGGTTACTCTTAATGAACGATTCAGAAGTATTTCTAGGAGGAACGTGTGACACATCCAGCTCAGGCACTAGATGTTGTGCGATCCTCCAAAACCATGAGAAAAGATTGTAAAAAAGTTGAAATTCTACAGGATTTGGAAGCCAAAGAGAGCAAAGGATAATGGAGAAATAAAGGTGCAAAAATAAATAAATCACCTGCTAGGCAGAGCTCCGCATGCATGTTGGAAGCGTCCAAAAGAGCTGCTTGAAACAGACTGCTTGCCTATTCGGACATAAGGAGCCAACATGCCTACCAATGCAATGTCAACAACAATTCCAACCAGAAGATCGGCAGCATACAACTCAAATTCTGCCCAAAAATCCTTTCCCCTCTTCTGAACCTCTGCAAATGTTGCACAACAGGAGTCGATAACGATCTGCAATACATCAGATTAGGTATAAACTGCCACCTTCAGGTTTAAACACTTCAATTATCAAGGCTGTTAGCTACTGTTCTTTAACTGGTGTACAAATTTATGCTTCAATAAATCGTCATTAATTTGCCACAACCTACATTACGAAGTAACAACCAATATATTTCCTTAAATTTGAGATCTTTTAATGTTGAATACCATATAAGCTATTATAGGCTCACGGAGTATAGTCCTTTGATGACTATTACATAGAGTTGCTTCAAAATGGTCAAATGATATGTTTCCACATAGCTTATAAGAGATAACCTATTCCATTATCACTTACTACAAGTTTTGCAATTAAGTCATTCACACCTCAACAGTGACTACTTAGTACCCTAAATTGCAGAAATGCAAGTCAAGCACGCATCACAATCACTGAGCTTATACAATGAAATACTTGTGACAAGTTTGTTAATCTGGTAATTCCAATCACCAACCTCCTAATAACATTAGTTTTAGCCATAACAAAGCACAAGTATAGCACTATAGCTACATTCCCTTTTTATATTCTGGATAAGTAGAAGAAAGAAAAGCTGCATCCCAGATTATCAAGTGCAAACTAACCTCTGTTCCAACTTTAAACAAAAACGATGGATCAGCAAGCATTCGATTTCTCAGCATTGCGCAATGTCTCATCAAAAATCCCAGCGGCCAAGCTGAACCCTGAATATTAAATACCATTTCAAAATGCAACCAACAGATTCACACACACATATCAAATGAAATTCGACATACTTTTTCTTTTTAATAACTACAAAATTCACAATGGCCAGTGGCGCACGGTTGCTAACTAGGTGGATAATGTGCCCACCCTCTACCCTTCTCCACTTAAATATCAGGCTTCCGTCTGCAGTAGGGTCCAAGCCTGTGATGTACGCCTAACCCATGCTATCACAAATTGCGCTCTTACCACTAAAAGAATGCCCTGGGGAGACTAACATCCATATTAAATGAAATTGAACGTTTAGCCTTTTTTTAACCTACATCTACACACACAAATATCAAATGAAATTCAACACTTTTTTTTCAATAACCAAGAAATCCCCTAGGGCTAGTGGCACACGGTTGGAAACATAGTGGATAATGTATCTTTGTCCTCTACCATTCTCTAGTTAAATACCACGTTTTTGTTTTTGGTAAGGCTTGAGCTCATGACATAGGCTAACCCACACAGCAGAAGTTGCGCTTGCGCTCTTACTACTAGACCAAAGCCTTGGGGGCAAATGAAATTGAAATTTAACATCAAAGACTACGTTTTTTAAACTCGGTAAATGACCCTTCTCCACTTAAAATGTAGTATGGTTCTAGCATGTGATGTGCACCTAACCACAACATCATAAGCTGAACTCTTACCACTAGACCTATAGCCCTGGGGCACCAACACAAAAGACTACTTTCTTATAAACTCGCTAGATATTATGCTCGCCCCACTATCATTCTCCACTTAAATACGAGACTTTTTGTCTGTAGCGAGGTACTAGCCTATGACGTTGGCCGAGCTCTTACACCAGTAGCCTTCAAACACCGACAGATCATATCAAATAAAATAGAACATTTAACTGAAAGAAGACATTTTTTTTCACCTGCATATCTAAATAACGACTAAGAATCAATCTCCTAAGCCCAGTAGTCTTAGCAGCTTCCAACATATCAGCAGGCAACTCCGCCCCTATCTTTTCAGCTTCTTTAACCACTTCATCAAACTTTACGACCGGTCCAAACTCTTCTTCTTCATAATCACCATCATCTCCACCATCACCTCCGTTGTCCGGCGGAATTCCTCCTTTGCCGTCGTCTCCATCACCATCAAGTTTGGGATCATCAGCTGTTTTAATAATAGATTCTTGTCCCGTACATTTAATTCTAAAAATTTGATCAGTTTTCACAATTGAATGATTCAATGATATGAATTTTGATGAATTTGAGAGTCTTATAAAATTGATATCGAATAATTGGGTTTTGTTTGGAGAAATGGAGAGATTTGATATATGGAAATTTGATGATTGAAGAAGGGCCATTGTTTGATGAAATGACGGAGGACACTATGAAGATTCAGAGCGTGGAATTTAAGTGTAGTAGTAGTAGTGGTATTGATCAGTAGGAACGGAACAGGGTACGAGGAAAATTGCACTAACGTTAGTGAATAGTGATCATCGAAAGTAGCAACCCTAAGTACGATGTTGACGTTTCTTGTCCAATTGCGCGCGGAATGTACATGTGGTTGTCCAACTTATAAGGTCCGTTTGCTCATAAAATTTGGGTAGGATTTGGGAGTAATATTTGAAATATTACTTTAAATTTTGTTTGTTCATAAGATTTGTGCAAAATTTAAAAATCAAAACTTCAAATTACCAAATTCTGGTTGAGAGTAGAATTTGGAAGATTTAGAGAAATTACTTTTTCTCTCACAAAAGTCAACTTTTTTTCAAGTGGAAATGTATGTCCAAACGCAACTTCAAGTTCCAAAAACTAATTTTCAACTCAACTTCATATACTCAAATTTTCAAATTTCAACGAAATTTTTGTCCAAACGCTAGCTTAGAGCCGGTTTGTGTTGGCCGAAAAAAAGTAGTCTTTAAGCAGTTACAAGTTTGGATAAATGTGCTCAAACTTAAAAAAAAAAGATTGCAGAAGTGTTTAGTAAAAAAATACTTTTTATATTAAATAATTAAAATATTTTTTTAAAAAAGTATATTGTAGAATATTTGTTAATGAGAGTATTAATAGAATAAGAAAAAACTCTAAGGCATAAATTGATAAAATTGTTGGTCAAACCATAACTTTTAAGTCAAAAGCAATAATAAGTTGGGATCACCCAACTTATGACTTTTGGCTTCTTTAGCTTGTTTTGGCTTAAAAGCAGTTTTTTAATTTGCAAAACCACCTTTTAAACCCACTCAAATAGGCTCTTAGCAACCGATATATAAACTACTACCATATATAATTTGTCACGAGTTGATATGATATTATTTGACTTAACACGAAAATTAGAAAAGAAAGAGTAAAAAAACTTTATGATTTAAAACAAGATATAATTTTTGTGACTATAAATTATTTTAGTTTGAGTAAAAATAAAATATTTAGAGTTAAATTATTTCTAAATAAAGGCTCAAAATTAGCATGAGACCACATTTCAAAAGAAATGTGTTATATTTTTGGGATAAACTAAAAAGAAAAAGAGTTTCATCGAAATTATGAACTAATGGAGTATGCACCAACGCTCGATAATTGATTTGGGTCAAAAGTAATCCAAATTCGTACTGGAAAGTCTATCTCAGAAGATAAATCGATTTACTTCGGATTAATGAAAATAGGATATATATCTTAATATACTTGTTATTACTAGAATATAGTTAATTACTACTAATTCTCACATCAATTATTATTAACAAAATACATTAGTGTAACTTTGTAAACATATGATAAATGTAAGTTTTTTCTTAGGGGAGTTCATGGTTCGGTTCGACCGGTTATTTTGAAAATTCCATATCATCCCAATTTTTCGGTTATTCTAGTATATATAACCAAAACTAGGAGTATCAATGGCTCCGGTCGGTTATTTTAAAAATTTTGTACCATACCAATTTTTTGGTTATTCTAATTTGTATAACCAAAATTTGAACTTTCAAAACCGTCTCAATCACCTCGGTTTCTCTTTGATTTTGGTATGGTTAGGTTAATTTTTGATTTTTTAAACGTAGTATAAAATACCTATAAATAAAATGATTATTTGCATACAAATCTATAATACTGAAAAAGATGTATTATTTTCATTAAAAAAACTCATATGTTCAAGTTAACGAACCAAAACATTGATTCCATCTATTAAGTGAATAATATTACAAACCAATAATCATCTACTGTTCTACGTAAATTAAATTTAAGGTTGTGGTACTTCAGGCCTCGTCTTTGAAGCTTGTCAAATTTGCAACTCGACAAGCCTTGAAGCAGGGAGCATTTGTAAGTGTTGTCGTAAATAAGGAAAATAAGGATTCTAAAATATTTCCTTTTTATTTCTATTGGTTTGTTTTCATACATAGAGTCTAGTATAGTTGTGTATATACATTGTATTTCATCAATAATAATATACTCTTCTCCACAATTACATGGTATTAGAGCCTAGAGCTCAAGATCTATTCAAAACAATTTTCGAGTCTTTTCTTGGTTGAAGAAAAGGACTCAGCTAACTTTGGGTAACTTAAGAAGTAAGATTCTGATCTCACCTCCACCATAGTAGAAGTAGGCAGAGAATTTCCAGCCGGAATCACAAACTCTGGTTTAAATCTATAAAGAGAATAGACTTTCAACTAAAGTTAACTAACTTTGTAAGACCAACACAAGGCAAACAACCCGTAAAAACCTTACAAAACAAATCTATCACTTCATGGGAACTACACTTAGAGGAGATTGAAATCGAGAATTGACGAATATTGTCTTTTTTTTCTTTTTCCTAGCCACTTAGTAGAATTTTGTAATGTTTTAGATTTTAAGAATATATATTTATACACACATCATATAGATATGTAAAAAAAAAAATAGAAATATAGTACAACTTTAGATAGTATAATTTTATGACAATAATAAGTAAACAATATAATATTAAAATATAGTACATATATATTAGATATAATTTGATGACATAAATATGTAAAAAAATATAAGACAAATATATGTATGTGTGCGTGTGTATAGAAGCATATATATATATATATATACACACACACACACACACACAAGATTTTAAACATAAATATTGCCGCTAAATTATGTTAGGGCTAGGTATCTTGTTTTTTTTTTTTTTGGTTAAATACGATAATATATTAATGATAATAATTAAGGTGGGTTACATAGGATGTTTGCATGGCTACCTGTAGGATCCATCACATTAGGATTAATACAAAACATAAGAGTGACATTTAGCGCATTCAAATTTCCTAAAGAAGATAAATACGACTAGTACTATCCGAAGTGGTGATCGCAAAATCTGTGCCCATCCGATCCTCCATAAAAGCTATATAGACGAAGGAAGGAGGCACTATATGGTGGAAAGTTACATTTTAGATTGGACTGTAAGGAGCCCTTTTTGGAGTTGATTGCCTCTATGGTCACTCAACTTTGGGTAATTGGCCACCATGGTCACTTATCTTTGCTTTGTCTTTCTATGGTCACTCAACTTTGGGTAATTAGCTACCATGGTCACTTATCTTTGCTTTGTCTTTCTATGGTCACTCAACTTTGCCCAAGTAGCTCCTATGGTCATCCAACACAGAAATCCTAACGTCCATTAAATTTCGCTGACGTGGCAACAACAAAAATATTTTGGCAAGTTATATAAATAGAAAAAAATTAAATTATTTAAGACCAACCCAATTAAAATTAAATCCCACCTAAGAGTTCTTGTTTGAAGTGCCCATTTTTGCAAAAAATAACTCCTTTTTCTTTAAATCTATCAAGAAAGCCTTCTGGTAACACATTTTCAACGTTAATTTCTATACCTAATGAAAATCTGAGCACCCAAATGAGTTAGTGTCCGGCCTTAACGAATTAGCGGCTTTTGACGCTTTCTATAAGCTGAAATTTTTATTGAAATGACATAAATTTTTTATTTATTATATAGTATTTCACAGTTTGTTTAAGTAATACTGTTTTTGTTTAGCAAAACTGGTTCAAGAGATTTTGCATTCTCAGATATTTTTCTTAAGGACTATGCAGCAAAGCAACTCCAACTCGGTGTCAAGATGAACAACTTCTTGGGATCAAATTTTGCTTTCAATGGGTTTGCAATATCCCATGATATTATTTTGATCAATATTTGTAAAGAAATTGAAGGGAGGTATGTGGATTATCTCTCAACTCTAAGCAAGAAAAAGGTCACACCTGTAGGACCACTTATTCATGATATGAAAACAACAATAGAGAATGAGGAAAGCTTCAAAATTATTCGATGGCTAGTTAAGAAGAAGGAGTCTTCGTATGTTTATGTTTCATTTGTAAGTGAATGAGCTAAGTGAGGCGAACTTTATTTGGGTACTCAGATTTTCATTAGGAGAAGAAATTAACGTTGAAAATATGTTACCAGAAGGTTTTCTTGATAGATTAAAAAAAAGTCATTTTTTGGAAAAATGGGCACCTCAAGCAAGAACTCTTGGGTGTGGTTTAATTTTAATTGGGTTGGTCTTAAATAATTTAATTTTTTTCTATTTATATAACTTGCCAAAATATTTGTGTAGTTGCCATGTCAGCAAAATTTAACGGACTTAGGATTTCTGTGTTGGATGACCGTAGGAGCTACTTGGGCAAAGTTGAGTGACCATAGAAAGACAAAGCAAAGATAAGTGACCATGGTAGCTAATTACCCAAAGTTGAGTGACCATAGAAAGACAAAGCAAAGATAAGTGACCATGATGGCCAATTACCCAAAGTTGAGTGACCATAGAGGCAATCAACTCCCCTTTTTGCCAAAAGATGAGCTACTTTGTTGCCTAACCGAAAATTATGCCGGATTGTTGGCATCTACATCTTGGACATCATTAACCTGCATGAATCAATGATAGAGGCATAAGTTGGGGTAGGCTTTTCTAACAAATGAAGAGTTTCAGTTGAGTGGGTTTCCACTTCAAGAGGAAACAAATTATTTTTGGCTAGCCATAAGTAAGCTTATTGAAGTCCTAAGAGTTCAACATGAGTATGATTTAGACCAATATTTTTTTTATGGTACCCTAGTATCTAGTCACCATTTGAGTTTCGAAAGACCCCACCAATACTAGTTTGATTGCAATTTGATTTATAAGATCCGTCAATATTAAGTTTAATAAAGTTAGGACATGGGGAAACCATTGGGCTTTAATAACTCTAGAAATGCTTTTGCGATGCTCTTTGTAAGCAATTTATATTCTAAGGTACGACGATGAACTTGATTGAAAGAAAGATCATTTTCAGTATTATTAACATTATTGTGATTACGATTTAACCACAAATTCCATAGAGCAAAAGATACGAACTCTAATCAGGAATAAAAACGATTGTAAGAGTGAGTAATTAAATTCTTAAGATCAGATAGCCACTCTTGATTGTTTATAATGCTAATATCTATTAACCCTTCCCTCCAAAATTTCATGGCAATAGGACATCCCAAAAAAATGTGATATTGATCCTCCACACAAGTTCTACAAACTGGGAAAATGGGGTCAATATTAGTACCAATTTTACTAAGGTAACTTCTAGTAGGGAGTCTATTATGTTGGCATTGCCATAGGAAGAACTTAATTTTGTTAAGAGAATCTAACTCCCAAATCCACATAAAATCTTGACTCTCACTAGTATGATGCTCCAAAATAGGGTACGTAGACTTAAATGAAAAAAGACCATTACTATTAGGACCCTAAATATGGTAATCAATGTAAGGAGGATTCAAGGAGGAGTTAATATGATGAAATAGGTCTTTAATATTATCAGGAAAAATAAAAAAAAAAGATGAGAAATCCCATGCATGGCTATACGCAACATCTGACACTTTCAAGTTGTATTCATTCAAAGAAAGGGGACCATTAATTCGGCTTCTAAGGCTTTTTCTATTTGGCAACCAACTTTGGTCCCATAATGAGATATTGTTACCATTGCCTAAGATCCAATGAGTATTATCTATGCAAATAGGCAAGGCTTTACTAATACTTTTCCAGACTAGGGATTTGGACGTTTGTGAGGGCATGTTAATGTATTTATTACTAATGAGTCTCGGCCATATGGCATTTGGTTTAGTCAACAGTCTCCAAGTTAAGCTATGAGCATAGCCAAATTTTTAGTACGAGCTTTGGTGATATGTTAAGACCTCCTAGATGCCTAGGTTTGGTAACAATATCGCAAGACAGAATATGTAGCTTTCTCTTTTGATTAGTGGAACCCCATAAGAAATTTCTCTGAATTTTATTAATAGAATTCAAAGTTTTAGATGGTAAAAGGTGAAATTGCATAGTATGGTTTGAGATTGTATTAAGAGTAGAGTTAATTAAAGTGGTTCTACCAGCCATGTTAAGAGGATTTATTTTCCAGCCAGCTAGTCATCATGCCTAGGTTTGTGATTTAAAAAAGCGAAACCTATATATTTTCCAAAATGACTACCTATTTGAATATTAAGAATACCACTAAGATGGGATGCTAAGATGTGACTAGTATTGCTAGAAAAAATAACCTTAGATTTAGTATTTCTCACTTTTTCCCCGACCATTTACAAAATAAATTCATAGTATTATGAATTGTCCTGGCTGATTTGTTAGTAGCCTTAGCAATGAAGGTGAGGTCATCAGCACATAACAAGTGTGACAGTCTGGGCCTTGAGGAGATAAGTTAATAGGTTTCCAAAGATTAGCCTCTACTTGATTATTTACATAAATTGAAAGAAGCTTTAGACAAAGGATGAAGATATAAGGAGATATAGAGTCTCCTTGCCTAATTCCCCTTGAAGGAGAGAAAAAAGAAGACTTGGCACCATTAACTAAGATTGAAATTGTAGGAGAAGTAATGCAAGATAAAATAAGTCTAGATTTTATTTGGGAATTTAAACAAAACAAGCATTGTATGGATAAAAGACTATTCAATTCGATCGAACGCTTTTTCTAAGTCTATTTTGACTATCATTTCACTTTTAGAGCCCTTCACACGACTAAATTTGTTAACTACCTCTTGAATAATAATGACATTATCCGATGCCCTCCTATTTTTAATAAAACTAGCTTGGCATGGGTTAATAAGGACATCTAAATAAGGCTTTATACGGTTTGCAATAATTTTGGTGACAATCTTATAAATAGTGTTACAAAGACCTATAGGTCTAAATTTTTTCAAATTAACAACATTCTTGAATTTAGGAATGAGGCATAGGTTGGTAGTATTAACATTAGCAGGCATGGTACTAATGGAAAAATCCTGATGACAAAAGTCTTTAACTGAGTCACCAACGATGTCCCAATTTTTTTGGAAAAAAGATGGGGTATAGTCCATCTGGACCGGGTGCCCTATAGGGTTTAAATGAGAAAATAGCGTTAGTAATTTCCACATCAAGGAGTGGTATGTCAAGATTGGATAGATCTGTCCCATTATACCATGTTGCACTATTATTTAGAGGAATTAAAGTGCTAGAAATGTGATTAGGGGTGCAGAGCTCTTCAAAAAAAAAAAAAAAAAAATTGGACATTTAGCATGATTTTGTTATGCTAAAAAATAAGACTACCAAAATCATCTTGAAAATATGTAATCTTATTCCTTCTCCTACGATTAAGAGTAGTGTGAAATTTTTTTGTATTAGTGTCACCTTCATTTAACCAATTGATCCAAGACTTTAAGCGCCAAAATTCTTCTTCTTGCTTTAGGATATTACTATAGTCTAGAATCATAGATTTCTCCAGATTTTGTAAGAAGCTACTACTAGTATAATTGGGAGAAAATTGAATGCCTTCTATTCTAGCAAGAGTTTCAGCCTTCCTTTTAAATATGTTGCCAAAAATATTTTTGTTCCATGCTTTGATGTTATCCTCAAATAAACGTGTAGCATCATATAAGGAGCGACTGGACCAAGCCTTTCTAACCACATTTCTAAAGTCTGGAAGAGACAACCACATTGTCTCTAATTTAAAAAGGCTTAGTATTATTAAATAACATTTTTTAATCAAGACTAAGCATAATAGAGTTGTGGTCAGAATACATCTTAGCAAGATGAACAACACTAGCATCCTTAAATAGGGCAATCCATTCATTATTAGCAAGGCATTTATCAAGACATTCAAGAATCAAACCACTTCTCCTACGTCTATGATTAAACCATTTATTCTTAGGTCCCTTAAATTCAAGGTCAATTAAATCACAATAATCAATACAATTTTTAAATTTCATAGCATTAGTAACACTTATACGTCGTCCACCCCATTTCTCATCTTGCGACAATGTTTGATTAAAGTCACCAACTACCAACTATGGACCCTTATAGCTATCAAAAATATTGTTCAAGTCATTCCAAAGCAATTGTATTAAGGCTGCATGTACTAGCATAAATAATAGAAAAAAGCCAAGAAAAATCAAAAGCAGGGTGATTTACCTTAACCATGTCATGCATTTCATTTCCCTCGATCTAGATATAGTGACTGTGACAGATTCATCTTTCCAAAGTAAGACAATACCACCTGAACGACCCTCAGCTGGTATCTCATCAAAATCAGTAAAATCAAACCTAGCCCTAAATTCTTGGTGGTCGTCCATTTTAGTTTCCAGTAGGGCAACTACCACAGGTCTATAGGTCTCTACAATAGCTCCAAAATGTCTACGAAAGTCAGGATTATCAGCACCCCTAGCATTCCATATTATAACATTAGTTTGTCTATTCATGTTAGGATTAGGGTTATGGTTTTCAACAATGTCCATTCCAGATTCATTCATTAGGGTGGGATTCAATACCACTGCATATTTGCCCACAACTTTGTTGGCTGGGGCTCTCATATCCAGGGAACACTTGCGAAGAGTGGGATGGCAAGTCAAGATGCATTTCCTGTCTAATCTTTCTTTGTAAAGAAGAATTGTTATGTCTTTTAGGTTTGCAAACTCCGTGTGACTCTCCCTTCCCCTTAACACGACTTGTTATGGTTCATTTCTCTTATTTTCCTCTTGTTCTTGTCGATTGGAATGGTTTCTTGGAGACGGAAGAGGGGCTGGTAGAGGTGGGATATCCATCTGCATTGGAGGTTGTGGTGCCATTTGAGGTGCCATTGGGATATTCAGTGGATTCAGTTGTGGGTTAGGACCATGCAAGTTCATTGGTGCATGAAATGGTCTATTTTTCAGTAGGTCCCAAGGGGTGAAAATGGAGTCTTGGGGAGGTAGCATTCGTGGGGGAAAAAAAGAATGTCCATGAGTTGGTGATCCTGAGGGTACATGAGTTGTTGCCACATGTTATTCATGTAATTCTGCATGGTGAGATGCATCCCTTCGCTCACTATCAAGGCTAGGTAGTGGGGATCCTGAATCATGGCAAAGGCTTGTAGGCCATTGATGAACATTGGAACCACCAGTGCATGACCCTATAAGGTTGATTCCATCCATGATTGTGGGACACGATTTGGTTGTGGAGGAATGGGGAATATCAGTGGCTGGAGTGGTGGCATTTGTGGTGGAATTCGGTAGTTGTTTGGGGCTTGGTTTTGTGGATTCATTTTCCTTAGTTTGTGTAGTAGGAGTAGTTCTTTCACTTGTAGTCTGGATATTTGTCGTGTGTGTGTTAGTGTCAGCCTCCCCTCTAGAATATATAGAGCTTGTATAAGTAGTAGCCGTTGTAAAAATAGTGTCTAGTTGCATGGCATTAGACGTGTGTGAGTACACAAATATATCAGGCCTTAAAGAATTTCTACTAGAAAAATCAGGTGATCTTTGCTTCATGGTTGATTTGGCAGAAGTGGGCGGTGGGGAGATACATTTAGATTGTGAGATAGTAGAAGAAGATTTAGTGGCTTTGGGAGATGTGGAGATTTTTTTCAGTAGTGGACGTATAAGACAAGGAATATGTGTCCAAATTAGAATTAGGTAAGGGTAATGATTGGATGTCTATTAATTCCTCAGTCACATGTGCCACGTCGGAGTTTTGTGTGTGTGTAAGCTTAGTTTGTAACGAAACTAAAGAGAGTTTAGGTGCAGTGGTGTTTGACCGAATATGGTCCCCTTCTAAAATGTTAGTATCATTACCCACTTTAATAGTGTCTTCATTAGGTAAATTAAGGACACTAAAGCTATTAACATCATAATTTATTGTATTAAGTTTAGTTTATTTATTAAGTTTAAAATTATTTTTATAACCATTAAATTTAGGAGACTTACCTGAGCTAGGAGTGGCTGAACTTGCAGCTTTGCGTACAGTAACTCCACCAGTTGATGTGGCTTGGGTTTGATCATGACTTGCTATAGAAAATCTTTTTCCTTTTTTGGAAAAAATAACAATTTGCCATTGAAGTTTTCCCTCTTTCGCTTTAAGCTTTTGATGACTAGAGAATGATATATTATATGTAGATTGATTATTAGGTGTAGGGACAAAACAACACCGATCTTGAAGATGACTTAACCCTCCATACGACTTACATAGGAGAGTGTCACCCTTATAAATCACTTTTTGCTTATGATTATCAATGAAAATGTGACTCTTGACTGGGATATCAATTGGGACTTCAATACACAAACGAGCATATCTAGCTCTAAGTGCAGTAGAGGTTTTAAAATCCACTTTTAATAGTTTGCCCAGCCTACGACCTATTTTCCTCAGTATGCCTTCATCGAAAAACTCAGTAGGCAAATTTGGTAGAAGTATCCAAATTGCTGTAGTTTGTAAAGTAATTTCAGTGGCAACAAAATTAGGTTCCCAACATCGAGTAGACAAAAAGAAACCATTGACAAACCATGGACCTTCCATTAAAATTTTGTGAAGACTTTCATTTCGATAAAATTTGGCAACAAAAAAATCTTCACCAAGATCAATGAGAGGGAAATCTTTAGATATTTGTCATAAGTTTCTAAGCTTTTCATAAAGGTATTGGTGGTACAATCTCTTACCATACAATTTGATAATAACTGAATTGAGCCAGAGCGAGTAAACGCGTTGCTTCTTTTCATGAGAAAGGGAAATATGGTCAGTCTCGTTATCTCCATCGATTGGTGAGTGTTTCATGTGGGATTGGGAGGGTAAAGAGAGGAGTATAGAAATAGGCATGATATTAAGAGTAGGATTTTTTTGTAGTAATTTATCGTGATATGTAGGCTTTTCAGTGATGTGAGGAATAACTCATTAATGAGTAGATCGGGTAGTTTGGGTGGAATTGAGATTTCATCAGTAGGGTTATTGTTAGTAGGATCCATTGAAGAAGATAGTGAATTTTTTTAGACTTAGAGTTAGAATAGGGGGAGGGGTAGAGAGAGGAGGAGCTTCTATCTCTAGATATTTTTTTTTGGGCTAGGTGTCTTGTTAATATGCTATATTGGGGGCTAATTATATTTTCCCCCCTAATTGTTTCTACTTTGATTGTCGTATTGGTAGTAATACAGTCGATTGGACTTTGGAGTTTCTAATTGCACCCTAAAGCTCAAGCACAAAGGTAAAATATTTAAAATATTTTTAATTTAAAGTTTCAGTAGAAACATATATATATATATATATATATATATATATATATATATAATATATAAAATATATTTTATGCATATATTATTTTCGGTTCGGTTCGGTATTTTTTCGATGTAATTTTATAAAATAAAAAATCTAACTCAATTATCGATACATTTATAATTTTAAATTGAAACCTACGGTTTTAAGAAAGAAAAAAAAACCTCATAAATGGTTTGGCACTGTATGATTTGTTCGATTATGATCGGTTTGCAAATAGCCATTGACACCCCTAACCAAAACTTGAATTTTTGAAATCATCCCAATCATATTGGTTTCCTTTTGGTTTCAGTACGGTTCAATTAATTTTCAGTATATTTTTTTAAGAGCATCATCTAAAACTACCAAATAAAAATTTATATTTTTGGCATACAATACATCAACATTGAAAATATGTATCTCTTTCAATACAAAATTTGTATGGTTTAAGTAACTAAACCAAAATATAAATATCATTGCACTTAAGTAAACGATATTAGAGACAACAATGACATCACATTCAATTAAATATATGACGATGAGTCCTGAAATGATTCATTATATTATGTGGTAGTGAAGCGCTTCAAAATACCAAGTCTCGAAATAAAATTACGATAGAATGGATCAGTATGATAAGTAAAAATCTTGACAATCAATTACAATCTTGTGAATGCAAAACTCACGTTCATTTACTTTTCAGAAAGATATTTGACTATTATAAAATACTTTATATTATATCAAAGTTTAAAATAAACATAACTTGACATGATTCTAAAAAAGAGATTAAGCTTTCATTTAAAGTAAAAAAATGGTTTGTGAAGACCTTCTACAATAAATTTTTCACTTCCGCAAAAATCAGGTTAAAGGGAGTTTGGAATCTAAGACTGGCGAAAGCACTACACTATTGAAGTATGTTAATTTCGTCTTCAAGTAGTAGTACTGGTACTGTTACAGTAGGTTAGAATGTTGGGCAAGAATGATTTCATCACAAGGATTAAGGGTGAAAAAAATTTGAATTTTGTACACAATTATACAATCTTGCACCCCCTATATTCCAAAAAAAATAAAATAGCAACATTACACAAATTACAAGGCATAACAATATTTTTCATAGCACATTTCATTTTTCATTGTCTTTCCTCAATAAAACATTCCATTTCATTTCGCCAAAAAATCCACATAATAAAATAAAAATATGTAAACCCTAACCGTGAAACTCCCCTCCACCTTTGCCGCCATAACACTCGCCGTCACTGGGGCTGACGTAACAGTTTCCGACAGCAACGTCATCAGATCTCCAGCAAAAAAAAATGTCTCACAGAAACAAAACATCGTCGTCGTAGGTGAAACAGTTCTGCCATCGCTCCATGAACGCAGCGTCGCCACCACCGTCGTGGTCGGAGTAAACAAAACAGTAACAATGGTTGAATCAGTCAGCAGTACCAAAGACGCTTATTCTTAGCATAATAAGCTTTCATTGACTTGTTCCATTTCTTCTTCCTCTGTATCAATTGAATCATCGTCAGTAGTCACCGGAAACCAGGGCGGCACCATCCTCATCATCAGCGGCGGCGAATGTGATGTTACCAATCTACGAGAAGAAAACCGTATCGCTCGATTTGTACCGTCCATTACGAAACTACATCGTTTTCAACTACTCCGAACGGAAAGCTTCAAACCTAGAAGATGATTTACATAGAAAGACGTGTTATCATTGGTTGAAATGTTTAGAACATATTTTATATTAATGCATTCATTTTAATTTAAAATATTTAGTATCGGATATGTTTTTGTTTTCCACCACCATTGTGGTCCCTTTTCTTGGGGTGATCTTTAGCACTGCCAGTTACTCTACTCCCTCTATTTTTTTTTGTACTCTCCTGTTTTCTGGTCTAGAATCAGTGAGAAACAACGCACAAACAGGATAAAACAAAATAGTCTAGAAACAGCTAGATACAATGCAGAAACAATCTAGATATAGGGAGATACGAGGTGGTTGGTTGTTGAGATACAGGGAGATACAAGGTGGTTGGCAGTTGAGATACAACGAGATACGAGGTGGTTGGTTCCATTAAAAAAAGTTGCGAGGAAGTGAAATTTGGGGAGTGAAAGAAGAAAAGTGAAATTGGGGGAAATGGGAGGAAGAATGCAAGGTTTTGCTATGTTATGCTATATTTTGCTATGTTTTATAATTAACTTTTCCTTTTCTCTATATTGGGTAATTTTGCTAAAATACTACTATGTTTTGCAAATAACTTCTAAAAATTGTACTTTTCTGTAAAAATTCCAAAAAATAATGTTTTACTGTATTTAAACTTAATTAATTTGTATATAGATACATATAAGTTTCATATATAAAGTATAATTTTATGCATATAAATTTATTCGGTTCGGTTCAGTATTTCTTTGATTTCTTTTTATAAAATAAAAAACATAACCTAATGATCGGTATGCTTATGACTTTGTATAAGAATCTATGGTTTATTATAAAGAACCTAAAGTTCGATTTAGTAAGGTTCGGTCGGTTATAGTCGATTTTCAAAAAATCATTGTCATTTTGTAATAGAACCCTGGAAATTCATGTGCTCATAATTCACCTTTAGTCGTTTTTTGTTCTATCCGAAACAGAACCAACTAAATGAATTTGCTAATACTACTCCACATAAATTATTCGAACAAACTTATACCCTTCGCACAACAAACTTGAAAGGCAACCATATAGTACAAGATTTTGTCATCTGTTGTCTTCATCGTTTCTCAATATTTTTTTAGGAAAAAAACAAAAGTATCTTGTAAAAAACAACCAAGTAGACGCTTCTTGCAACAAACTTGAAATGTAACCAATTAGCACAAACAAGTACAAGAGTTCACATAAATTGAAAATAATGAATGTAAAGCACTATATAGATAAATTTATTCTAAGATATAATTGGTCTCAGGGCAACAAATTGCATGGGGCTCGATATTACAACCACCATTACTTCATACACTTTGTATACTCTTGAAAGTTGAAAGAAAACATGACTACCTTCATCACATTATTTTTCAACCACTTTACAGTTCATGAAGCTATACATGTATAAGGGAGAATATGGACAATAGTCCTATCGTATTGTTCCCAGGAAGGAACAAATATTTACTAGTATCTACTGAGTTCTATGTTTGGGTAAGATTCATGACATTGAACTATAAACTTGGTTTCTTCCCACCTCAACAAGAGCGTACCAGCTTCTGCCATCAAGCTTCCACCATTCCAAGGGAAAAAGAAATCCTTTTCCCTTGTCCACCCTTCCATACTACTGTATGCTCCTAACACCCAAGCATGAGAGTTGCACATTATGGTAACAAACTCAATTTGGTATCTCCGAGGGAACGTGCCTCCATCTATCAGAGGATGAATCTTTTCCAAACATGACACTCTAATAACTTGGGGGCAGAGAATAAATATTTCTAAAGCCTATCCTTTAGGTGTATGGACATTGATCTTGAGTCTTCTTACCATTAATTCAAAACACAGATGAACTTTTACGGTGTCTTGAGCTTCTTGGTTGCTCAACTGACGATCTTGGGGATGGAGCTGTGCTTTCAACGACATCTGGTTGAGTACCTGTGGATTGGGGAAGTAGCTTGCATCCAATCTTTCGGACAAGAAAGCGCGGAGAACTGAGGTAACTATGCGACTTTGTGACCTTTCTCATCTCTTGTTTGATTTTACTGAATTCCTCTTCAAGTTCACCAACCCTGGACCTCATCCTTTCCAAGTCCACCTTTAGTACCTGGTTCTCACGCACAACTGTCACCCATCCATCTCTCTGTACAATAGGACCTGCCCTGTCAATGGGGCCCGTGACAGGAACTGCAGGGGCACTTTCTGTATCCAAGACATTGAGGCAGCCAGCTAGAGCTGTTCTCAGCTGCAATTGCTCGAAGAAGAGGACTTGGAGAACGACTCGAAGAGGCAACCTCTCATTCTGGGATGCATGGGCACAAGCATCAATAGAGAGCTTCTGAAAGTCTATGATGTTGCAAAGCTGCTCCTTCTCTTTATCTGAAAGCCAGGGATGGGCCTGTACAATTTTATTTTAATCCATTAAAAATCCACAAGGTTGAACAGTGCAAAGTTGAAAGCAATTTATCTTCAGGACAGTAATGAACTATATAACAAGCAAAGGTAAAAGATACAAAAGAATACATGTTAAGACTACACAAATGGCATAAAGAGAGCAGAAGAAACAAGCTAGAAAACCAATTAGCATAAAAAAGATTAAGCAGCTTTCCCAGATGCAATTCACTTTTGACTTGAGGTCCCTTCAGATGCAAAAGACTGTTTAATATGAAAGCAGCGAATTCAGACAATAGGTATGCATTTGACATGCTATGAAATGTTAAAGCGTAACCATCAATGGAATAGAATGCAAGGATTAACTATTATGTGACAGTAAATTAGCAGGTGAATAAACTAATCGCAGAAAATCAGCTATATCAGTAAGCACCACAATGAGGCAGCGACTCAAACCTTAAAGTATATATCTAGAGCTCTGTATAGCCCATCATGCAGAGATCTTGAAGATTCTGGGAGAGCTTCAGCAAGTGAACGTATTTTTCCAGGCTTTAGGTTCACATCAGATGCAACTTCTGCAATATAGCTGTCCACCAACTTTGCCACTCTCCTTAAAGGGTCAGATGATGGTGATGTTCCTATCTCAAATGAAGATGGAGCAGGTGATGTGGTGATCCCACGGTCAAAAGATATAAAATGGTGAATCATTCGTTCGACAGACTCAGTGTTATATAATGTATCAGAATCTGAGTAGGAAGGTATCAGCAAGCCATCTAGGGAAGCTAGGTGCAATTGCATTCCTATTTTCCTCTCCAACGAGTCCTGGCATGCATGGTTCACACCAAGTATCAAGGCAACTCGTAGAAGTCCCAACAAGAAACGGCAAAAAGACTTTCCCTTCAATTCAGGAAGCAGTTTCACAACACTTTCTAGAAGAACTTTCTGATCAACGGCAGCGGGTGTCATACTAAAACTAGCAACTGTTCTAGTTTTACTAATTTGCCCACTCTGCCACCGGCCAAGTCCAGGAAGGTACTTTCTACAGTAGTACATCATAGCACCTGTTAAATTTTCATGTCTAATACCTCTGGCTTCCATTGTTTGAATTAGTCTCTGAAATAATGGTACAGAAAGATATGAGATGTCTTCAAACCACCAGTCCGATTCAATGGTTTGAATTCTAGCGCCAGTGTTAATTCCATTCCACAATATACTACCTCCAGGGCTCTGCAGGCTGCCATACATCAACATAGGCCATCCAAACAAACTAGGATCAGTGCAGACCATCACAGATAGTGCATTCATGCATTTAGTAATGATCTCTAGCTTATCTGCTCTTGGAATGACAGAATCGCAACTTTGAAGAGCCAATATGCAATCTTTCCAATTCCTTAGAGTATTCTTATGAAAGTAAGCGTCTGCCTTCAACAGTAAATTATCTTCTCCATACTCCTCTGTCATCTCCAAGTAGTCAGCTGCACAATAAATCATTACTATGTTCCTTGGGGTATATTCTACTCGAACACCGTAGCAGAATTTCACTGTGACAAAAAATATTTCACTCCCACCAGGGAAGTCTTCTAAAGTTGTCAGGAAAGTTCCTTCATGCGGAGCTTGAGCTGCTTCTAGTATCTTGACAATCCTTCCACATCTTGACATAAGAGGAAACTGGAGACCATTTTTTGGCTGTTAGATAAGACTTGGTGTAGGGAAGTTAAATTGGATGTAAAAAGGTGAGTTGGGGAGTCCATATAAATTCAGCAATACATGATCATGATAGGACACAAAACATGAAACATTGAGAAGGAGCATTAAAGACAGACCAGTAACAACTGGGAGAAAAATTATAGCAAGCATACGGAAAATCACCATTGAAAAGAGTACAATTATTTCAAAGACTTGACACCATAGTCACCACAGGGAACACCATAGCCATCATAGAGAGAATTTTGTAGATCACTGATTGCACACACATCAGCTCTAAACTAGGACTTGTGTCAGTTTGTGGAAACTGAAAATTCCTGCTAGATGGAACTAAATAGCCACAAACATCTGCATTCCAGTTTTTCTTTTTTCTTTTCCTTTTGCTCAGTAACATCAGAATTCCAGTTTATTGCGGTCATGTTCTGAATCATTGCCACAAAACTATCTGGCTGGTGAGAAATATTCAACTGCTTGCGGGAAGCAAAGTTAGGAAGGAAGAAATTGTGAAATTAAATTAGAGTAAGCAATTGGGGAGTCATCAAAATTCAACAATAAGGCAAAAACTGGAAAGCATGCTGAAAAGGAATTTAATGGAATAAGTAAGGTATCAAACAATCCTCTTTCTTTTGAGTTAAAAAAATTCTTCTCTATTCTGTTACCTTATTATTGGTAATTTGAAGCAAAACACGTTTTGAGTGTATAATCCATACAAGCATATAATTGAGTTTCCTTCCCTTCAAGTATAAATAGTCTATGAAAATAATTCACATGAGCAAATTCAGTCTTTTTCATCCAATTAAGATTATATCCCCTCAATGCTTTTCTTTTTCTTTTTTTCTAAAGTGTGAATATGTGAATGAATAGAGAGGGTTCTTATAGTCGCACCTATCTAATTTGGAAATGATGTGTAAGCCTGTAAGGTTAATTATGGAGTGATTTTTTTTTGATGCTGAACCTAGTTAAGAACCCCCATATTAGCATGATCGACCTATGCATATTGTAAATGGAAAATATATCTGTAAGCTTCCTCATCCTCAATTTGCAGTTAACATGCAATGAAGAATGGATTTGTCTGCATTATTTATTATAAAGCATACTCCCCAACTGGTTTGGATTGAGGTACAGTTGACTGAATTGAAGAATGATAAATGATAGCTAGATAAAAGCTCAAAAGAGCTGGTGCATTAAGGTAGAAAGGAGTTCACAAAAATCTATCATGAGTTCACAATAATTAGCCAACATGTAAACCGAGTTGGTATTTAAGTGAGAAGGTAGAAAGGAGGGTGCATTATCCACTGAGTTTCGAAGATTGAAACAACATTATTTCTTGGTTATTACAAAAATGACAATTAGACAACACATGAATTTCTTCCTCACTTAAACACAAATCAAAAGGAATTATCAGAAAGTTCAGCTATTTTCAGATGTTTAAAAAGATGATTTCCCAACAGTTAAATGTTATGACTATACCTAAGCATAACTCTCATCATTCTTACTATATGCTAACCTCGTCGAAATAAAATACTAAGATTTAATCCATGACGACTATGAGACTTTCCAGATTATCATTGTAATACAACAAATTACTCTCAAGCTCCATTATATCTTCAGCCAACATCCCATTAAACCTTCTGACGGTGCTGAGATCTTTTTTTTTTTTTTTTTGGGTTGAGATTAACCGACAAATCCACAAGGACTAGACAGTGATAGTTCGAAAGTGATGGTCCAAAAGAAATGTGCATTCTATAGGTGGATTGTTCAAAGGCAGTCCATTTAAATTGGTTTATAACTAAAGGTATAAATGTGGGTCTCCTATCACCCTCACCATACAACATATGTCCACCTCTCCGTTGCCCATGGCCGCAGTTCGACTGAGTAGTTGATGAGGAAAAAGGAAAGAATAGAAACTATATGTTTGTCGAGTTGCTTTTCAACAAATAGAAAAATTGATGGTATAATAGCCGTGTAAAAATCTAAAGGGGCATAACCCCGAACTAGAAAATTGTCACCACTCATAAACACTAAGGGGTCGTTCGGTTCAATCCCGGGATTAACAATCCCGGGATTATATCCCGGGATTGTTAATCCCATCTCCTATGTGGGATTAATAATACTATAATTTAGGCATAAAATGGGTACTAGTATTAGCTAATACCTAATACCAAACATGGGATAAATATAATCCCAAATTTAATCCCGGGATAAATAATCCAATCCCTCGTACTGAACGACCCCTAACCCTCAATGCTTCTCCTTTAGCATTTGCTGAAACTTGAGCAATCTGCCCATTGAACTGAGGTCTATATAATGTAACAACTTACGTCAAAAGAAAATTATTCAAAAATGAATGCAAAGTCTCCATGATAACCATAGTTTCTTTAAATGCATGATAAAGGAGATGGAAAAAGGGCAATACTTCATCTCAAAATTTGCTAGCACAAAATGTCACAGGCTAAGTTTTATGTCCTTAATTTTAAAGATTAAAGAAGAATGACTACCTTGTGAAGGTGGAAGTTTACTCCGTCCACTACCAAGGTAACATCACTGACCAAACTTGCATTGCAAAACCTGCAACATGATCAAGCTTTGAATCAAGAGGAACAAAAAAACACAGCTAAATAATTCCAAATTTTCCAAATCTACATTGAAAGCTTTTCTGCACTTGACGAATATTATCATGTTTTACAAACTGACACAAGATTTTAACTAGCATCAATGTCGGACACCAGATATTCTAACAAGGGTATTCAACAAACACTACACTAAAGGTTTCCCTTAAATAAAGGTGATTCAGCAAGTCATATATATACACATAAGTTTTTGCTACCTATACTCAGAATTTTTCCAGGGAATTTGGTTCAACTGAACCCCCTTCGTAATACTTAGCTAAAAACATAAATATCCTCCCTGCCAGAAAATAGATAGTTCAATCCCACAATATTACCATCAAAAGTGACACAATATCACCTCTAAACATCCTAAGAACATAACCATACTGGCAAGTAAGCCTAAAAGAGAAGGCCTAATAAAGTTCAGCACATCAATATTATCTATGCCAAATGCAAACTGCTTTCATTGTAGCAGAAAGAAAGAAATATACAACCAAAATAGGTGTTTTACTACAGAGATAAATGTTGATGCAAAGGGGAGCGTTGGAGCAACTGGTAAAGTTATCTCCATGTGACCCGTAGGTCACGGGTTTGAGCCGTGAAAACAGCCACTAATGCATTGTGCATCAAGGTAGGCTGCCTACATCACACCTTTGGGGTGCAGCCCTTCCCCCGACCCTGCGTGTAGGAAGGATGCTTTGTGCTGTACTAAAGATAAATGTTGATGAAGAGTAACATACCAGTCATTTCCCTCTCTGTAGAACCCAGAAACCTTCCCAGCTGGTGCCATCAATGAGCCAAACTCCACAAACACACCTCTATTTACTCACCCTTTCACTCAGTTTCTACTTTCTCCAACACAAGTTCTCCTGAATTCAATTGAAAAACATCTAATACTCATATGATCTTAGCATTTAATTTGCTATAATTAAAGCAAGTCACCAAACAAGGGAGCCACAGAAGAGAAGTCCAATGAGTCAAACACCTTAAGGGGGTCACAAGAATCCACTCAATTAATTTAAATACATAAAGCAAATCATAATCATTGGTCCCCCCTCCCAACCCCAACAACTCACCCTTCTCTTTTCTTGTGTTTCTTAAAAAAAAGCCCAAATTCACTCCTCACAACAACCCCAACAAAGAAAATACAGCAAAGCAAACACTATATGTATGGTCCATTATATATACAATACATTCTTATACTGTATATATACAGTATATTTGTTTTATATACTTGTGGTGTGTATGTAAAGAGAACCCACAAAACCCACCAAGAAAAGCATAATTTCCACAAAGATTCTTCCTTTTAGCAAAAACCCATTACTATATTCTACTTGGGTTTTTGATTAGTAGCTTTTTTTTTAATTTTATTTACTCTGTATTTGCAGTTTACATAAACTGTCACTACATGTTTACTGTTACATGTATAGCCCCACTATAAATTACAAACGTATATGGATAAAGAAAAGGAGTTTTAAAGGCCGGCAAAGAAGGGAAATGGGACAAGAAGACATGGTTAATGATGAGAGAGAGGGAGAAAAAAGTTGGGATTTTTAATTGACGCTTTTTGTCGAACAGGTGGAGTGCCATTTTGGTTTTAACCGAGGAAAGACAACGTGGATCCAATGAGAATGTTTGGTATTGGGTTCTGTGTAGCAGTATAGCCAACCCTGATGAGTTTATACTTTTGGATGTGCCCATATAGTAGTTCGGTGCACCAAGTATCCCGCAATTATGAACGATTTGTAAAGAGATTGCGATAAAGTTTATTTAAAATATTAATGACTATTTTAACAGCTCGAACCCGACAACTTTACTTAACTGCATACCATGCATATATTGGCTGCTCATACCTGGCCATTCTAGTAAATTACTAGTACTTATTTTTCAAGATTTCAAATTTCACTTTTATGGAGGATAATGTGTAGGTTGTAATATCTCTTGATAAACTTTTGCTACCCTAAACAATGGACAAAAGTTAAACTCTAAACTTTTTTGTGGCCCGCTTGATTGGGTGACACGTGAAAATGGCGTTACTGCAATCATTTACTCCCTCCGTCCCAAATTAGTTGTCGCTTTTAGCTTCTTCACGCCCATTAAGAAAATCATTAAATAGAGTGTGTATTTTACTATGTTACCCCTATTTAATGTTTGATTATTAAATTTTGTTGAGCATTTTTAAAATTATTAAGGGTATAGTTGGAAAAGACTAACAATTTTTGTCTTGAAATCCTAAAGTGTCAACTAATTTGGGACACACCATTTTTCCTAAAACGACAACTAATTTGGGACGGAGGGAATATTTTCAAATGCATTTTTTCTGCCTTTTACTTGGTGCTTTGCTTTGTTTACAAGATACAGAGAATTTAGGACATTAAAGTATGTCTTTAAGACAACATTACTAACTAAGCATCAATAAATGGAACAAAGAGAATAGTACAGCCAATATGAGTTATTTGGGGAGGGGAACATTAATGGTATTTGAAACTTATTAATTAGACTAATTCATATTTGATATTGTTTATGCTAATACAACAATAATAATAATAATAAGTCTCGATTTCAAATAAGTAGAATCGATTAATCATACATAGGTATTTTGCCATTCACAAAGTTCAAACTATAGACTTATGGATAAGAATGGAAAGATTCATATAATGAAACATAAGATAAAAATGTACTTATGGATAAGAATGAAAAGATAAAAATGGAAAGATTCATCTAATGAAACATAAGATAAAAATGTATTTTCATTTTGATTTCACGCAAAATGTATTTTCAACATGTTATGTATTTAAAATTTTGATATATACACTTCCCAAAATTGTGAAGATCTTTTCAGACTCTATGTAGTTTTTCCTAGAAACTTAATTTTTAAAGTAGGCTTTAAGAAAAAACATATGCTACTCAATGTATGAAATTTTGTATGCCTTTCAAAAACAACATATTCTAGCACACATGTATATTGTAATCAATTTTTAGGTGTATATCAAATATCCTCGTATTTATAATGTGATGATTATCATCTTTAAACATCTAGTAGCTTGAACATAATATCGTATTCAACTTTCTACATGTTTTATCATTATAAATAGTATCATTTAGCTAGTAGCTTTAGCGAAACAATTTAACATGCTTTTCTTCACGCATGCAAGGTGTGATACAGTGATAGTCTAAGCATATGCAAGGTTAATAAAAAATGATATTTCTCGTCATTATATCAATATCATATACACCTTGATAAGCTAGAGAAAACTTCACTTAGAGATACGATACCACTTAGCTCAATTACAAGCCTTATTTGGATTTCTTTTTCTCTCCCAGTGCAGTAAGTAATGAATATATCTATAAAAAAGAAAGAAATAAAATAAGTAGGATGAAAGGTATTACTCGTATCAGAGGCGGGTGTATACTTTTAAACGCGGTTTACATGAACCTATGGTTTAGCCACGATACCGCATATATTATGTACATATTTTTTAAAATATGTCAAATATGATGTTTGTGAACCCATACTTTAAAAATTTAAGTGGTTCACTTGATCAGGTGATGGTTCACTTAACTCAGTAGTAGGGATCAATCCCCATTTAAATGCATTTAATAAACTTTTTTCTTTAAAATATTATCGTGTAAAATGATATGTGAACTATATATACACAATTTAATATTTTTTTCTTAATAGATCATCATATAAAATAATATTTAACCTTATATATCGTATAATTTTTCGACAAAGAATGTTCGCCGATTATTCTTGAGGTACTTTAACTCCTCTTAGCAGTAGTGAATCCATCCTTTTAAATTCCTAAATCCGCCCCTGACTGATATTAATTTAATAACACATTAACTATGGGAAGATTAGATCAACCATCTTAATTTCGTGTTGTTGTTGTTGTAATGTATAATCAGGCGATATACAACTAGTAGCAAATTTGGGGAATCAGTATTATTCCTCCCATTAGCTCAACGCATAGCTAATTTGGAATTTCAATTCCCAACTTTGTGGTTTACCATTGGACCTCATTCCACTTAATTGGCTTATGGGTGATAACTCAAACTCTAATATTTTACTAATTCAACTTATTCATAACCTTCGTTCATTCTATGCATGAATTTTTTTATGGATTCGATCTCTTAGTGTCCTTCAAAATAACTTCTTAATTAATATTTTACTCTTATTCAACTTGATCAGTTCAATCCGTTTATCTGACGTTTCCTAAAGAATCAAAATAAGCATCCCAAGTTTAGGTTTAGTACTTACCTTTTGATGCCCAAGTATTTAAGGATCTCATTTTAGGCGGTTGCGTCCGTTAACAAGATGGAAAGACTAGAAATCATCCAAGATTGCATGGTTAAATCCATGATTTCACATCATACTACCGGCGAATTAGATAGCTATACCACAACTTTAGAGTTAAACAAAATCAAAAGCAAATGCATAATTATCTATGACCGAATATATAGATAGCCTCATAAACTTGTTGCCACTTTTTATTTTAACACCTCCAGTCAAGCATTAACTTATTAAAAATTGAATCTATTAAACACCTTAGGGGTCGTTTGGTTGGGTGTATAAAGGCTTAATACATGTACTAAAATCCACACTAAATTATTACTCCATGTTTGGTTGCTTTGGGTGGAATTTTAATACTTGCATAAAAATAGTACAATGTTTGGTTAGACTTTAAGATATAATACCTGCATAACTTAATGAGGAAATCTATGTATTATTTTATGCGGGGTAGAAGGTGGAATAATAATGTGGGTATTAACAATGTAAGTATTAAAATTTAAAATGACAATATTAACCCTCATAATAATAAAGATAATTTTAAATTATATTTAAAGAGTAACTAAATATTTTAAATTATAACATTGTATATTAATTTGTAATATATTAGTGATTCAAGAAATAATTCCTATAACTAATACCCACATTACTAATACCCACATTATTAATACCCGCATTACTAATACTCGCATTATTAATACCCACATACTAATACATACATTACTAATACCCGCGTAAACTCTATCTAAACCAAACGACCTGTTAAGAGTTAAGATATTTCATAACCAAGCATGTGTCTAATGTGTGGCCAAATTACAACACTTTACATATTTTTACTCAGGTTTTTATTGTGTTAAATACATAAAAATGGTGCACTTAGTGTAGTTTTATTGTATTGTAAAGGTTGCATATGTTAGAGAAGGTTATGGAAGAACATAAGTAAAAAAAGAAAAAGAAGAAAAAAAATGGAAAAGAGAAGAACAGTGGCTAGTCTATTAAAAATGAATAAAACGTGGCCGGATTCACAAAACAGTGTTTTGATGAAAATCTGAAGGCTGCTTTTGTAGTTTTACTTGGTAAAATTATGGGACTATAAAAGGAAGAATATGGTGAAACATGTAGCGGCCGTTTGGCCATAGATTTGAAAAAAGAGTTTTTGAAGTTGAGTTAAAAAATGATATTTGGAAGTTAAAGTTGTGTTTGGACATACATTCACTTAAAATAAAAAAGTAGACTTTTGTGAGAGGGGAAAAAACTTTTTTTGAAAAATTTAAAAAAGTACTCTAAACCAACTTTTGGTTTTCCAAAAAAAATTGAAAAAGTCACAAGATTTCACGGACAAATATATTTTTCAAAATTTTTTTGAAAAAAAAAAAAAAAAAAAGTTTATGGACAAACAGGTCCTAGTATCTTTGGCTATTTTCTACCTGCTTAACCAATATCCACATTTGGGGATTGAAGATTGAATATCAAATTTCGCAGATTACCTCGACAAGAATCATTAGACTTGCTTAAGAGACTCGCCATCCAAATGATTTCTTTCGGACATTCTGCTATTGCCCAAAGTTTTCTATAGAAATTTCTGCATCCTCAGGGGTTCTCAGCAGTTTTACAAACGGAATGTTTCTTGGAGCATGTTCATAGTTGTACTCGAAGTTTCAGTAGCTTAGTAATATAGTGCAAAATCATGTTATAATAGGAGAAAGCTAGCCCATAAACCATAAGCTTCTAGCTTTGTTAAGAACTTGAAACTCAACATAAATGACATCATCTATTGCTGCACCTAAATCTCATTTCCAAGCAAGCTGTTACAAATTGTTCTTAGCCCATAAAAGAACGGCCATCACATGAACTAATAGCAATAAAATTGGAAAAAATGATACAAGAGTCCATACACAGGAAAATGAATATATGAATGACAACAAATCTTAACAGAACAGGACAACTTTTCCTTCGTCTAACCCCCTCCCAACAATTAACGGCATAAACAACACTCTAGTGGCATACACCAACCTATGACACAAATTCTTTAACATATCTGCTGTCACAAAAATAGAATACATGACTGCTTGCAAAGGAGAGGTACTACAGATTGAACACGTGAATGACAAAAAATTACGTGTATGAGATGAACTGTGTAGATTTTTACTTAGGAGAATAGTAAGAAGAAATTGAAAGGCCTGCCAACAAGCAGAGGATCAAACCATCAATTTGCAGTTGTTTTAGACATGGCCTGCTTGACAGCCTCAGCGTATGTTCTGTGTTGGTATGTGAGTGTGGATTCAAGCAAGTCCCACAGGGAAGTCTTCGGGTTCCAACCTGGTCATTACACAAATTTTAAGTCAGATTATTCTCAAGTTTTACAAGTAGTAACTTGTTAATAGGCGAAGAATCGGGGTCAATACCAAGCTGCTTGTTGATGATGGTCATGTCTGGAATTCTCTTGTCACTGTCATCATACCCCTCGCCATAAAATTCTTTAGAACTTACATCAATGGTGGGTGTTTCAAGAGAAGACTCTCCACTCACCTTTGAGTAGACCTGGTATTATTCAGAGAAAAAGCTGAGAATAATTGACACAGTATGCACATTATGCTACATGAAATTAAGGACAAAAGTAGTTGCCACTTGCCACTATAAGAGCAGTGTAGCAAAAAGACAGAATGAACATTTAATGTACCTGAGTCATCATTTCAGCCAGCTGCCTGACAGTAACTTCATTGTTAGGATTACCAACGTTAAAGATATGGCCGTTGGCCCTTGCAGGATTTTCCTGTGGATATACACTTGAATCAAAATAGATTGTAATGCATTACCAGAAATAGAGAGTTAAGGAGGTAAAACTCACAATCATTAGAAGAACAGCTTCAATAGCATCTTTTATATATATGAAGGTCCTTTGTGATTCTCCCCCGTCCACAAGTTTCAAAGGTTCACGTCTTAAAAGGTTCTGAGAAGAGGAAACAAGAGGTGATGAACACTTAATATCACAGGTGAACATGAGAAACAGAAAGTCAGCCAAAAAGAAAAGTATACGTACATTGCTAAAGCAAGCCAATACTCTTGGAACACCTTCACTAGGACCATCAATGCCAGGAATGAAATCCATCCTAGGACCAATCCAGTTGAAGGGCCTTACGATAGTGAATTCTAAGCCATTCTCAGCACCCTCAGCTGTAAGTGTAACGTGTGAGATAAAGATGATAAGAGATTTTAACTATGAAAAAGTCAGATCAGCGAACAATTTCACATACCATAGACCAGTCTCTCAATTAATTGCTTTGCACAGGCGTAGGACCACCTCTGCTTCTCAATTGGTCCAAATATGCAAGGAGAGGCATCTTCCTTGAGCACATAATAAGCAGGATCCTAAAAAAGAGTCAAAAGAGTTAAGAATATTTCCACAACAAACAATGGTAAAGCAAACGGAAAACAATGATAATTCTCCATGGTTCCACAATAATAGCTAATATTCTGTATTAACAAAATTCCTTGATTTCTCAATCCAGATTCCTGATTACAGTTGCGATTACAAGGTTACCCACGCAACGTCAAAGAACTACATTAATAATTAATTAACCCTGCCATCTTGAATGGACATCAAATAGCTTATATATATTGCCCACCATTACCAACTTATCAAGTAACAAAGCATGCATTTAAGTATTCATCGATGACCACCTTATCAATAATCAATTACTACACATTTAACATAACCATGTATCTAACATACACTTGCCATGGATTTGGAGAAACAGAGAGATCATTTATCTCTGCTTTCCTCCCTTTTTTCTGGTTTGTGGAGGTTACGTAGGGAAGAGGAAAGCCAGGACAAAACGTCCAGAACACAAAAAGCTAAAGGGAAGAGGAAAGCCACGACAAAACGTCCAGAACACAAAAAGCTAAAGGGGCCCAACCACAAAGGTCTATTACAGGACAGGTTAAACCCATGGAATCAAGCAAGACAAGAAAACTAAGATAAAAGACTCCAGAACCTTATTAACTTCAACACTTACTATTACGTATATCAGATAGCATTGTTTGAAATATTAAGGCCAACTTCAGAATATACAAATATTTTTGATATTGGAAGTATATAACAAGAACTTCATTATATGACACATGAAACACAGAGAAAATACTTGATCAAGGTTAAGCATCAGTTTTGCATTAAACTGAATATATAACACAATGAAAGCCAAGTCTTACCTGCCGCAATGGGCTGTCTTTAGGTAAAAATGCACCTATGGTTTTCCCATAAACTTCACAAGTTGAAAAGTGAATTAGACGCTTTCCATTTTCTGAGCAGTACTTAACCTGCATTAATCAAATTCATAATCAACTTAGACATCTTAACTTCAGCTGAAAAAAGGTGAAATCTAAACTATTATCAATTCAATCTACCAAATAAAGTTTTAAAAAAAAATTCCAAGATGCATACCACGGGTAAAGCATCAATGAAATTGCTGTAAATCGTATCAAGTGGACGAGTGTTGTAATCAGCTGGAGTGCAGATCGCAGCAAGATTTATGGTCTACACCACAAGGTAAGCCAAAAAGTCAGAAATAGTAAAATGCTCGCACGGATCAACGTTCAAAATCCAATTTAGATACATAAATCAACAGATACCCACAAAAAATTAAACAAAGCTGTTAAAATAATTAAACCAATATAATATTTAAAAGTGGATTAGGTGCTTAAAAAATGAGAGAGAAGACTGCTATGCATTAGAAATTGCTGGATACTCTCTCGAGCTACGTTACTCAAGACACTTCAAAAATGTTGCCAGATGCGTGTCGGATCCTCCAGAAGCAATTTTTAATTGGAGGATCCGACACGCATGCAGCAACACTTTTGGAGAGTCCGAGCAACAAATCTCTCGAGAACATCACAAAAATAAAAAATAAAAAATAAATAAAACTCAGATCCAAACACGAATCTCAAATTCACAATATAGATCCCAAAATATACACAATAAATTAAAATATTCCGAAAGCCTCTCCTGAGCTTGCTTATACTCCATTTGAATAGACGAAAATGACTCTACACAGATCTCTAGTGTTATTTTATTCTTACTATTCTACCGTGAAAAAGTTCATACAACGAAAATAACATTTATAAACGAGTACAAAACAAAATCTCACAAACCTATAATAACAAATTAAAACATGTCATAATGTCACAAGAAATACAGAAATAAAATAACGCAATAAATACGCATTAATCAAAAAGAACATTCTAGAAATGTAACAAAATAAGAGAAATAAAAAAGTAAAATTACCAGATCTGCCATCTTAATAAGGCCTTCAAGACGAGAATCATTTTTAATATTAATACGATGAAACTGAATACGATTAGCCCAAGTTTCAGGTTCAAGTAAATGTTTAATTTTATCACTGTAAACATCAACAGCTAAAACATTATGAGAAGTTTCATTCATTAATTTTTCACATAAATGGGAACCAATAAATCCACCAGCACCAATCATACATATTGTTATTGGATTTATTGGATTTCCATCTAGATCTACTCTTCCTGCCATATTTTTGGAAGATTTAGTTTATTTCTCTATAAATTTTGGAAGTTATTTTTCAGTTTTTCTCTCTCTAAATGGATATGTATGTATAGATTGGGGGAAGAATTGGGTTTTTTGAGGGTGAAAAAAAAGGTATTTAAAGCAAGAAAAAGGAGGGAGGACAATAGCTTCTCTTGAGTCTGTGACTGGGCCCCACTGCCTTTTATTAGTAATTAAAAAGAAAGAAAACAGTGCTATCTCTACGCTCGAGACTCGAGAGTATCACCTCTTATTTTTACGCGCTACCAGATTGAGTAATGTAGAAAAGATATTTCTTTTTTATATTTTGCTTTTTTAAATATTTTTGCTTTTAAACTACTACCGCCACCTTGGTGGAACGGGTGGTCAGATGTCCACCCTTAGCCAGATAATAATACTGTGAGGATAAGTTAAATTTAGTTATTTATAACTAAATATTATGTTTTGAATACTTTTGATGCAACTGATAGTGCTAGTTTAGTAGTGCAGAGTATTCAAAGTTCGCTAAAGAATCTAGGATCAAGTCCGCCACTGACTACTACCCCTTGTATAAGTGAACGTGAAGGAGATCGTAGTGAATATTGTGAAATGAATTAGATCCTTTCAGAAGTCACGTGTTAGAGCTTTGGTAATGGAAATGTTTGTTATAATAAGTAGCGCTTTTCTCTTTTAGAAAGTTTGAAACTATGCAAATTTAGGTTTAATTGAATAAATGAATTTTGTATGAGCTTATTTAAATGAAAAAAGAAAGGGTTGATAGGGTTTGAAGGTAAGAAATAAATTCTTTTGGAGAGTCTCGGAGACTATTAACCTATGAGTAACAATTTAAATTGTACGTATATGTTTTTTCAGCTGCATATTATAGCTACTTAACACCTTTATAATTCTGATTCGTTAGGATGATGAGATAGAATAAGATTTTTGACAATATAAAGTACTACATATAGACATATATATAATCATAATTACATGCATGATAAATCAAATGTTAGTAACGAAACTATTCATATAGCACGTCTTAAGAGGCTCGAATAGGAAGAACCATAACCTCCACCAGTTTAATATATTACCTTGATTTCAGTTACCCTACTAAATAAGTGACCCTTGAAACTATCTTCCTTTTAAAGACTTTGGAACTTCATACACTAGTCTAATATCTTGATGTATTAATAAATTTAACAAAATTGTGAGATAAAGATAGAGCAAGGGAATAATGAAAAATCTTTTTTCTACATACAATATACCAGATCAAGCAATTAACTTTAAAAAGTTACAGATTAGAGTGAGATGATTGCACACCAATTTTGCTAGCTAATATTAATTAAGTGATGATAAAAAGTTCGTATGCAAGAGATCTATTTTTTATTATTATTATTATTTTTTTTTTTGCGTTCATTGATAACACTATGTGGATTATACTAATATAATGCAAACAAATGAGGTAACTAACACCAAGCTAAGAAAGATAACCATTATGTGTCATGAATTGTTAGGATCTTTAAACCTCTTCAATATCATGGGAAAAATTGGGTGGCCTTAACCTTGTTGCTAATAAAGTAGTAGTAATAATTAATGTTTTATGACGAATAAAGATAACTATTAGTAGTAATATTATTTGTGAAAACGTGATATTGTATTACTAATCACTTTAAACCTCTTTAATACTATGGGAAAATCAGGGAAAAGAACATTTACTGTTATCTTATTTTTTTAAAAGCGATAATTATTTTAGAGGATATCTATTTTAGGACTAAAACCACCAATGGAGTAATATTTTTTGTTGGCATTACTTGCGTATTAGTATAAAATATGAAAAGCACTAGATTTGGTGTGGATCACTTTATAAAGTGCTGGCAACTCATGGTACACGTTATATTAGGTTAATATGGAGGATTTATTTCTCTGAGAAGTAGATACGGGAAAGCGAAATAAGCAGCTAGTTGCTTTTGTCAATGAGGAAGTAAGAAAGACAGAGAGAAGCCTAACGGGTTCACTCGCCCACGCACTCTTCATTGCCGTGTCATGATAGCTATCAACCAATGAGCTGTCCCTCTTCTATTCTTCAAGTTCACGTGGTTTCAGAGTATGCCATGCTCATGCATGCATCAAATTTTTATGGCCAAATACATTGACGTGCCTTTAAATTTGACATAGTATAAAACGTAGTATAAATTATTAATTTAAAATATTGCACTAATAAATTTTAAATTTTGGATCTGAATCTGTTTATTTATTCAACTGTAACAGTTCAGTCCGCTAGTGATATTGTCACTCTTTGGATCTAGACACATACAAATTTAAAATGTATTATTAGAGTCTAAAATATGCATACTTATATATTCGACATCTCTCGTATTATGTTGATGTGGAATACGCCTTAATTGGGTGTCAAGTGAACATCTTTAAAGTAGTCAAACACCTAAAACATAGTAGTACTTTGATATATGTTCTTGTACGGCGTACCGATATCCTTTTTATACAATAGTACTTTATGAGCACATCAACATTTGCCCAAACTGTATCAATGACACATCATTTTTTTTTCCAGAAAAAGGCTAATTTATTAATAATGAATTCATGAGTAAAATTAGGAATTTATACAAGGATATTAAAAAGTATCATACATGGGATCATTTGAATTTGCTACATAAAGGAATTTTTGAATCCCATTGTCACTTAACTAAAATTTTGTCAATTTTCACTACAACAAATCTGCTATTTAACCACAAAAACTTTTGCTATGAAAAAGATTTTGTCACTAATTGTTCACTTTCTATGACGAAAAATTATTTTCGTATCTAAATACATGACCCACATATTTTTAGTGACGAAACATAAAATTCGTAATAAAAATTTTGTCTACTAAAGTTTCCCAGCAAAAAACGGATTGGCGCCACTTATTGAATAAGATTAGTGACAAATTAAAGTAATAGGTGACCATTTAGTTTCGTCACTAATTATACATACAATTTGTGACGAATAATTATGCGTCTTCTAATTAGTTAAGCTTTGGATACGTCCAAATTTTGTCACTATCTTCAATTAACCTGTGTACCAATTGATGATGAAAGAAAGTTCATCACCAATTATTTATTTTTTGTGACAAATATTACCATTCGTACTCAAATCTATGAATCACGATTTTTGTGACTAAAAACAATTTTCGTAGTAAAATTTTTTCTTACTGCGGTCTCCCACCAAAAATAAAGATTAACTTGATTATTGTTATTTGTTGAATAACATTAGCAACAAAATTAGACACCATTATAAAAATTAAAATTACCCGGGGATTTTACATAGTTTAGTTTTTTCGCATAGAATTCATATGTATTTTTATGTAAAAATAAGAAGTTTAATTTTTTAAATTCTACAATGTTTCCTAGAAAAATTCATGGGTAAATTTGGGGCTATTTAGCGAAATTATCATCTAGGGAATATAAAACATTTATTTCCTTTGGCAATCCTCAAAAAGTTCCCTAATAAGGGAGGTTTATAGGAATATAACATTTTTGACGCTTTGTTACATATTTGCCTCGTAAAAAATTGTTTATTTATAGCCTCAATCGCCATAAGTCACTAGAAAACTCCCGGCGAGTCATCAGAACCTCACTGCAAAGAGTTAATTCTTAACAGTGTTGGTGATTTGCCTGGAGTTCTAGCAAGTTTTGGCGATTGAAAGTTAATATTTTTCTTTCAGCCCCCAAATTGTTAGAGTAACGACCAGAAGACCAATGTGCACAAGAACTCGGATAATGCATTTGGGCTAGCACATTTTATCGTGTTACAATTGATGAACTTATTTTATTAGTTCCTCTTAAAGTTCAAGCTCATTTTATATGTCAAATGACGTCGTGGTCTAAGTCAAGCAAATGAATCAATAAATTCATGTCGAAGTGTCAAGTGTCAAGTTGAGATGATCCAAGTAAACTAAATTAGTCAATGAATTTATGTCAAGTGTCAAGATTAGATGGCATGCTTAGTTGAATCATGCAACCAATAGAATCGTGTCGAGTGGGTGGAGTTTACCAAAGGATGAATGTAATTGGTTAGTTCATTCAAACTAATCAAATTGTAAAGCTACTCCACTCCCTAAAGTGATTTGTTCGTAGCGTTGAATCTAAATTCATTCTCCATGACAATAGTTTCGGTAAAAATACGCCACATATAATTACGGGAATGTGAGTCCAACTGACAAAGACTAAATTTATCCTGCAAGGTAACAGCCGTTGAGGATATACTCTCGCTCCATAAGCCACGACTTTTCGACAGGAACGGCCCTAGAGACGATGGGTACATACCTAGCCGCTTTGATATAGTATTAGTCTCCGAGTTAAGTTTTATTTTGTATAACCGTCTTTTGTAACAAGCTCAAGGTCTATATAATTAGTAATTTACCATAATTAGGATTGAGGTAAATTAGAGCCTATAAATGCTCATCTCTCTCATTGTAAACAACAACCGACATTCAACTACGATTCATCTTCCTTCCAGGACTACAACTCCTATTTTCCTACTTTTATTATATTACTTTTTGTAAATTACTTTATTGCTTGTGACCCCTATAAATTTTTCTGTTTAACATAGAATGTAAGTATAAGGCATAAAAAATAAGCACATCGGTGTTCGTGAATTTAAATCTAATTTCAAAATGAAGATTCACGAACACGCTCTAAAAGCGAATTATAATAAATTTAAAGTCTAAACATGGTAAAATTTTACTTGTGAAGAATAGTAAGAGATCAAAAGATTGTAATCTTATTTGATATTGAAATTAAATATATTTTAACTTTTGTTCTTTATTTTATTTTAAATAATTATACTTTTGAAAGGAAAAAATTTAAAAGCATGCATGTACCTGAATTTTATTTTGTTTTCATAATAATAAGATTTTTAACTTAAGCAAATAATATTACTAATGTAGAATTTTGTTACATCTTATCTAATCAAGGAACTTTTGGAATTCTGTATATTGAATGAATTTATAAGTTTCGTGAAGCTGGTCCACATTTTATTTCATTATTTGTTTGGATACGTTGTTCCTTTTCATTTATTTCTTTATTTTCATGTTGTACTAATATACATGTTAATTAATATATTTCATAAGTGAGTTAATTCTCTTTTGCTAAAGGCTAAAACATATTTTCTTTTAATTAGTGAAAAGGGAAGTATAATATAAAAGAACTATAGAGAATAGGAATTGAAGATGTAAATGACAATAATGGATATTATTTTCCTAATTTTAGTGGATGAAAATACACTTTTTCTTTAAAATTTATCATATTTTATTAAATAATGAGTAACTTTTTGTTTAGATGTTCTAATATAGTATTGACATAATGTTTAATTACTATCTGTTTATTTGAATTGTATATTTATTTAAATACAAAATTTTTAGTATTAAAATTCAGATGTTGAGAAAACAAATGTCTTAAACTTAATAACAATATCTTAATATTCAGATGTACTTTAAATTCAGACGTCTTAATCTTAATAAAAACAAATGATCTATGTCTCCTCAAACACACGAAATCTTTTAGCAGAATTCAGTTCACTCTCTTTGTCATCTCATCTGTGGAGTAAATTAACAGTTCGAACAATAAAGGTTGGTACTTTGTCCTATTCTTTCACTTTTCCATTTATTCTATATCTTCTTCATATTCTAATTGTGGATCTATGGATTATTATTACTCCAATGTATTAGGTTTTATTTTGGTTTAATCCAATGTTGGTAACTGTGCTTTTGAAAGCTGATTGCAAATCTTACACTTTTAATAATCATAGTTTTGGGGGAAATGATAGTCATTTGAAAATGAATGGTTCTCTAGTCAAATAATATTATACATTTGTGTTTGGTCGAATTCGGGAGATCTTTTGTCTTCCAGGGTTGATTGGGCTGTCCATATTTTGGATGAATTGTTCTCTAAATAGGATCCTGACGTGCCAGGAACAACACAATCTTACCTTATATGCAGTAACTAAGGAGATGTATGCATAAGAAGGACTATAATGATGTAATTGTATGTATTCAACGGCTACTGAAATTGGTTTTTCCTAGTTCTAATTGCTTAATTAAATTTTTAGCAAGTTCATTAGTGAGTTGAAACTTTAAATCATGTGTTGGATTTGAGGATGGAAGATTAGTAATCAAAGAGATAATTTAAGAAAGAACAATTTGATTTTGGGAAACAAGTTGCTTGTAATTTCAGCAGTCTCGTATTTGTTCTTAGTTGATACGTCGATGAAGTGTAGATTATTTGTGGATGATCATTTCATCTCATACATTGTTGTTTATATAGATACAATGTAGACTCATTGTCATCTATCTCTTTCACTACTCAAGGCACTCTTCCACTTCCCTAGAATCCTTTGCTATACTCTAGGCGGACTAATTAATTTTGAGTTAACCAAGACTAAGCTCATTCACACTACAAAGATACTACAGTAATTGTAACATCATGAAATACGTTTTTGCCAAAAAAAATAAAAAGTAACTCAATGTACTCTTACTTTTGTGACTTTAGTTTAAACAATGAATTACTTTTCAAGTTCTTAGGAATTACAAGTAAGCTGCTGAAGTGATTCATATTAGCATGACACTATTCCACTATAGCCGGGGAAATTTCTGTTCCATTCCAAATTTTCATTTTCATCACCTATGTTTCTTTCTACTAAGAGTTGAGCTTTATGTTAGCAAGTTTGCTTATTGCTCATCATAAGACTGCGCCTTCCTTGCTAACCTATAAACTAAATAGGCTAAATATGGGTAGCTCTTTTTCGGGACCTCTTTTATTTTCTTTGAGTTCATTACGTCATTAGTAATTTTTTTTTAATAGAAAGCACCTCCATCGTTGCATCTCCTTGAGAAACCTGTAAGGCTAGCACTATATTATGCACTCATATGACATTGTTGAAAGTTTGACCCCTTTTTGTATCTTATATTATCTCTACTGTTCTTATCATAAGTTTACTTTCCCTTTGCTCTTTAAATTGCAGTACAAAACCCACAAGGCATGAAGAATACAATTAGATGCAATAAAGAATGGCTATGCTAATCAGGAGTATTTTCTAAAAATCAAGAAGTATGCTTTGTTTATTAGTATACTCATCTTTCAAGTTGTCCAGTACCTTTATTTTTATTTGGGTTTTAATTATAAAAAGGAGATTCTAGTGCAAGTCTGTTGTTTTCTGCTTTATTTATTATTATTCGGTATATGTGTTACCACTTGAACTTAGTTTGTTTCTTATTCTAACATTCTTTGGGTCAAACTATTTTTATCAGTTGTAAGGTTGATACCTTTACTTTTGTTATCGTTAGCTTACTTTCCCTTATTTTTTATACACAGCATCGAGGATACAATCAGATGCAATAGATGATGGTTATACTAATCAAGAGTTATATTCTCTAACTCCAACCATTCAACCAAGGTATGCTTCCATTTCATTCTGCTTACTATGTCGTCTACTGCTGTATGGTAAAGGCAACCGTTACTCAGATGGAGATTTTTTTTTTTTCTAAAAGTTGGTTCCTCTAGTAAGTTTAATTGTCGCTCCAGGGAACTACTCAATTATAGTGTGTATAAGTAGATGCAAACTACATGTCATAATTAAAAACCTATGATCTGATTAGTTACTGGAACTTCTCCCTGTGATATTCGGTATTATGGGAAATGTAATGAGTTATCTTAAATAATGTAATATTTTCGTAAGAACTAATTCTTTATGGTTGCATAATAATGATGACTGCTTGTTACACTATTGAATGTGTCTGTGTATTCTATGATTGGTAAATAGTATCTAGTTGTTTGAGTTATATATTTGCTGACCCTATCTGTACTTGTTTAAGTATGAGCGCCATTGTAAAAATATTGGCATATCTCAACTTTTGCTAAATAAACTATGGTTGAAATAAAGTTTCTTTTAGGTAAGAGATATCCTTTCTCTATCTTAAATAATTGATGTTCTTGTATTCAACAAGCTTAGGAGTTGGTTAACATTTAAGCATTAAGGAAACTTATTATGTAGTTGTTTAAGCAATAGGCCAGACTAATGCTAATCGTTGCTAGTTATCAAATTTTCTATGCTATTTAAATTTCAAGTTATCTGGGCTCCTGGAGTTTCTTATCAACATCTGCTATCTATTGTATGTCTGGTTTCGATAAATTATTATTGGATTATTACCAATTTTCTTTAATTTCTGTCGTCTTTTGATCCTTTCTTATTTTATTTTTTTATGTAGAAAGAACAAAGATCTTCAGCAATGGTAGATGAAGTCAGCCGAGGAATTTGGAGATAGAGGATTTTGGAGATAATTTATGTTTTTATAAGTCGTGTGTATGAACACAGAAAATGTATTATGAAGTATATATTGGATACTTCATATTGTTTAATTTTTTAGCAATGAAAAAGTTATTATCTAGCTTTATTTTCTACACTGCCTTCGTATTGATTACAAATTAGTTTTATATATGACAATTGCAATTGTGATTATGTTAGTGACAATTCTCTTTTGTCAATAAAAGCAGCATTTCAGTGACGACATGGTTATATTTAAGTACAAAATTGTTAAGTATCTTTACAAAAGCTAAATCGTCCCTAATACATACAATCAGAGACAAAATTATTTTTAGTACATAAAAGTGACGAAAATACATTTGTTTAGCTATGAATTACATATTGTTTTGGAGACAATTGACATTGTCACTAATTAAAAATATAGTTAGTGACAAATTAGTTTCATCAATAATAATAATATTTTTAGTGACGAAATCATATTATCAGCGACAACATTTTTATACTTTTATTGACAAACAAGTTCGTCACAAATATTATGCATTTGGGGATGATAAAAAAATATGTGGTTAATATAAATTTTTATTAAATTGTTTTTGAATACTTTTAGTGACCCATGGAGGGACGAAAGATTGACAAATTTTTTTCTTCAAATTTTTTTTTTCGGGGCGAAATATAAATTTTAGGTGACGAAATAATTCGTTACCTGATAACAAACTTTGTTGTAGTGTTTCCCTCATTTCAAGGATATTAAAGGCAGGGTGTAGCTATAGTGTTGCGGTCAGATTTGACCGAACATAATAACTTCAATTCAAACCTTGTGTTTGACTTAAGAAGTTATTCCCGGTAAAAATCATCAATTTAGAATCCAGTCAATTTAAATTTATTATTTTTAAATTCTTGCTCCATCTTTGATTATATTCAACAACTAATACTAATAGAAAAGGATTAATTTTTACCTCTTTTACAAGTTTACTGAAAGAGATTGAACGGACCCTTCTTAAAAACTAGCTCCTTCAATGGCTGCATTAGTCTCGAATATCTATTTTTCAAAACATATTTTATCACTCACCAAACACCAAAAGAATATATTCAATTATTTCCGTATAAAATAACTATATCTTCATTTCAAACACCACCTGAAACATCAAATAAGAAAGTTTGACTGCTAGAAAAGAGGAAGATGGATCAGACAGACAATACATATGACATGAAATCCAAAGAAAATTTATAGGAAGATAGTGTAGTACAAGCAAAGAGAGTACGTAGTAATAAGGCCACTACTGATACAGAGATTCATGTACGTATATACATATTGTTCAATAGAATAACACCTTACTGGAAGCACCGACACACATCACGGCCAAAGTCTCTTACCAAAAAGTGCACACAAAAATGTACTACAAAAATTAAAGAAAAGAAGAATACATCAACAAGTAAGCTGGTGTTCCCCACTCTCAATCCTAAGCACGTCTTTAACACTATTCACCACAGAAGGTACCGAAGTACCGACAATCCAGCAAGGTCCAGCATACTCTTGTTTGCGTATTACTCTAATCAACAGTTCACATTCAATTACAAAAATCTTTAGGGTAATAATTAATATATATTCATCAAAAGATTTTGCGATTGTTACTTGTTAGCGGTGTTTTACTATATAACAGGAGTATTGATTGGTTAGGTGGGTTAATTAGTTGTATAGAGACAGTCATGCATGAATTACTTATACGTGATTAATAATATGGAAATTGTTGTGCGATAGTATATAATACCAGAATTGTTTTTCTAGGGCTTACGAATTATAACGACACAATGTTTTGAATTTTTTATCATGTGTATATTGTTATTACATGTATTACTTATTCCTCCTATCTTACATAAAATAATATATGTCCTTTGGTCTAAAATAACTGTTCATTACGCTTTTTAAAATAATCTAAAATAATTATCCATTCATAAAACAAGAAATACTTAATGCAATTTTTCAACTTACCCTTATTATATATAGGGAGATTTATAAATATATACCATCCTAATACCAAAATTATAAAAAATACCAACATTATTCCATTTTACAAAAAATACCAATATTTTTTTACACATTATATACAAAAATCAACAAAACTAATAAATTAGGGTTCCTCCTTCTTCCTACTGCCCTCCCCCCACTGCTACCACCCCAGGCGGCGGCGCCGCCCAATCACCGCCGGCCGCCTGCCGCCGCCGACTACCATATATACATTATTTTTTTTTAAATAACAGTTGCTAAATGCATTTAAACAAAATATACATACACATACAAAAAAAAAATATGTTATACATACACTAAACACTCACATACATACACGGATCTACAGATCTATGAGTTATACATACAAATTTATGTGAGCCAAGCTTGGACTTACATAAACACACATAAAACATACAAAAATATACAATATATACTCAGAAATACACATTCATACAATGATATACACATACATACACTCTGTATTTGTAAAAGATATTCATATACATACATATACATACACCTGCGCAAAACCAAACATACACTTGCTTCCACCTTCAAACAACCACCAACAATCACCAACAACCACCCCAAACATACACATACACGAGCATACAAAAGTATACACGAATCTAAACAAAACAAAAAGAAACAAAAAAAGAAGAAGGAGAAGAAGCAGATCGGAGCTATGCTCTTATTACTATCTCTGGTCTCTGTTTATCCTCTTTGGATCTCATCTTTCAAGTAAAATCCGAGTGCCAACTCTTTTACCTAGAAATTGTTGCAATTTATTCCATGGCAGTAAGAGCAACGACGGAGGTCACTATTACAGAGGCACGTGGGAGGGGTGACGGCGGGAGGATGGGGTGGGTGGAGGAGAGGAGAGAAAGAGAGAGAGAAGTTAGGGTATTGGGTACGTAGAGAGGAAGGAAGGAAATGAAAAAATTGTATATTTTGTAAAATGTTAAAAAGTGTTGGTATTTAGGGTAATTATTTAAAAATATCGGTATTTTCTGTAATTAAGTGGTTTAGTATGTTAATTAGCGTAAAAATGTCTATCATATAACCCAATCCAAGTGGTATTTATTTCAATTTTAAAAAGAGTTGAAGAAAGATAAAAGGGTAATTAAATAAAATATCTCTTTCGATTAATATACTTGACAAAATTTATTAATGACCGTGTCATTTAATTTGGACCAGATAGAGTATAGATTATCATATACTGTAACTTCTACATGTATTAGTTCTACAGATTAATTTGATGATTTGACTGTTTTAATTCGTTCTCTCTCCAGGCGCATGATAGCTGGTGACTGTTAATGTGCGCCACCACCAACAATAGTCGAAAAATGAGGGAGACCAATGAAACACAAAAACAAAAGCACCGCGAAGAAGACTCAAACCAGAGAATCACGAAGTGATGTAGAGGAACAAATTCGAACTGCACAAGATCTAGGGTTAGGGAGCACGATGGGGGAAAATCTAAACAGCCCTATAATACCGGCGACAGTAAGGGAACAAGGGAGCTCAAGCGACACTAAGATGGAGACAAGCCCACATACGTTTGCACAATTGAGAAATTTGAAGAAAACACTAGTGGGAACTCCAACCGGCAAGGCAGTGATCCAAGAGAAACAATCAACCGGGCCAATTCCTGGTAACCAACCCGGAGAACTAAAGGCCCTTGTTTAACAGGAGATGAATCCAAAGACGAAAGCACCAAAGGCATCGGCTACCCTGTTTAATGAAAACAAATTTGCAGCAAAAGGAATAGAGCTGAACTACATAGCTCCGGTGATAATTAAGGGGAGAAAATGGCTTAACTAAATCAAGAGGAGATTAACAAGGAAACAGAGAAATGGAGGCACGCTTTGATTCTATACGTTGTGGGAAACTCGCCAACCATTGCTGCTGTTGAAAGATTTATTGCAGGTAACTGCAATTACATAGCAAAGCCTAAGATCTACTATCATAACGATTGTTATTTCTTAATTGAATTCTTAAGCCTTGAAGATAGAGATGAATTCTTGTATTCTAGACCCCGTACCATGAACAACAGACCAATGATAATCAAAATCTGGGAACCAGGGTTTGATTTTAACAAAGAGATATTAAGAATGATTCCTCAGTGGGTGAAACTTCCTAATTTGCCACTTAACTGTTGGGGACTAGATTCATCGAGTAGAATAGGAAGTGTACTAGGAAAACCAATTTATGCAGATGAATGCACCACTAAGGTTGATAGAATTTCATATGCCCGTATGTTAGTAGAAATGGATGTAACGAAGCCATTGCCTAAAACTGTAAAAGCTAGAGACTCGAGTGGCCAAACCTTTGAGCAACAAGTTGAATATGATTGGAAGCCTATCTATTGTGCTAAATGTCTGCAAATTGGCCATTGTTTCCAAGGAAACCAGCAGAAGAAGCAAGTCCAACAAATGCCTGTTCAGCAAGCCAAAGTATCTTGGCAAAGAAAGGATGGGAATGCAGAAGCACAGGGCAAAAAATCTCAGGGGAGCACTACTGATCATGTACCAATTAGAGATACACAGAAAACAAAACCTACTAACACAACTCAAGAAGCAGGGTGGCAGGAAGCAAAATGAGGTTCTGCAGAGAGGAACCACAAATACTAATGCAGAGGTGGCACCTTCTAATGAATTACAGACCCTAGCTACAAAGGAGGAGCAGCAGCAGGAGATTGGCACACCAACAGGGCAAGAGGGAAGATTCAGATATAAGGAGCCTGTGAAGCCCCCTGACCCCAAACAACCACAATGAAGCTGATCATATAGAATGTTAGGGGTCTAAATAAAGTCTATAAGCAGACTGAGTTAGTTAAGTTTATTAAAGAAAATAAAGTGAGCATCCTTGCAGTCCTTTAACATAGAGTTCAAGCACAATTTGCTCCCAAAATAATAAAGACAGTGGCAAAAGGATGGAAGTGGTGTACAAACTATGCAACTTCAGGAAGAGGTAGAATATGGGTGCTATGGAACACAAATGACCTAGATTTTCAAATGGAGAAGGCACACCAAAAACTTATTCATGGAACAGTCAACCTCCATCATTTCAGCTTGAGCTTTGCTTTGACAGTAGTGCATGGCATGTACACAATACAAGACAGGAAGCCATTATGGCAAGTACTCGCATGCCTTTCAAGCAATCAGCAGGAACCTTGGTTAATCATGGGTAATTTAAACACAATGAGGGAACTATATGACAGGAAAGAGGGCTCTCCAGTCCAGGCTTATGAGATTACAAACTTCAATAATTTCTTAACAAGTACAGGTCTGACTGAGCTTAAGACCACAAGCAGGAGATACACATAGACTAATAATCATGTGCACAACAAAATTGATTGGCCAATAATTAACAGTGTGTGGATGACACAACTGACACAACTAGTAGCAGAAGCTCTGGACCCTGGATTTTCTAACCATGAACCTTTAACAGTAGAACTTGTCAAGAATCAGAAAAAAGGGGTCAGACCATTCAGGTTCTTTAACCACTTGGCACAACATCCAGATTTCCAAGACATAGTAACTACTGAATGGAACTCACAAAACAGGCATTAGGGAATGCAAAGAATCTAGAACAAGCTCAAAGCTATAAAGCAGAGATTGAAATCACTGAACACAAAGGAGTTTGCCAAATAGATGAAACTGTGAAGCATTATAGAAGTGAACTAGCTGAACTACAGAAAGAAACCAGGAACCCTGCACTACAAGCTGGGTTAGTAGAAAAGGAAAGAGAATTGAAAAAGCAGCTAGAGAAATGGATGGGAATTGAAGAGAGCATTCTAAAACAGAAGTCAAAGTAAAGTGGCTACAGTTAGGAGATGCTAATCGTACCTACTTTCATGCATGTATGAAGAACAGAGAAGCCCAAAACTAGATAAGAAGATTGAACATCTTAAATGGTGGCATAGCAAGAACAGAACAAGAGATAGAACTTGGAGTTACATCATTCTACAAGCAGCTTTTGGGGGAATCAAACCCAGTACTACCTGCTATCCAGCTAGATGCCATGCAGTAGGGCAGAAGATTGAGTATAGAGCAACAGATGATGCTCATACAGCCTGTAACAAAACAAGAAATAGAAGAAGCCATGAGGGACATAGATGACCAGAAAGCACCTGGGTGTGATGGTTTCTCTGCACATTTCTACAAACAAAGCTGGCACATAATTGGGGAAGAGGTATGTAATGTTGTGACTGATTTTTTCGGTGAGGGATACATGAATTCTGCCATAAATTATACATCTGTAACACTGGTTCCAAAAGTTAAAGCCCCCCTAATTGTCAAAGAGTAAAGGCCCATATCCTGCTGTTCAGTACTGTATAAGATTATCTCTAAAGTCCTAACCAACAGACTCTAGGGGGGGTAATGAGTGACCTAGTGGACCAAAGCCACGTTGCCTTTGTACCTGGCAGGGTAATAAGTAATAATATAATTTTGAGTCATGAGTTGATCAAAGGGTATGGAAGAAAGAATATCTCCCCTAGATGCATGTTAAAGATAGATATGCAAAAAGCATATGATTATGTAGAATAGGTATTTATAGAGCAAATACTGGACAACTTGCATTTTTCAGCAATGTTCACAAACTGGATAATGGCATGCCTGAAAATAGTGTCATACTCCATTATTATCAATAGTAAATCAAGCAAGCCTTTTGTTGCCAAAAGGGGACTTAGACAAGGGGATCCAATGTCCCCTACCTGTTTGTACTTGCCATGGAGTATCTTAGTAGATTACTCAAGCAGATGACAAAGAACCCCAAGTTCAAGTACCACCTCAAATGTGCCAAGACTGGACTCACTCAACTAGGATTTGCAGATGATCTGTTGTTGTTCTGCAAAGGAGAAAAAGAAGCAGTTCAGATGGTATTCAATTGTTTCCAAGAATTCTCAAGAGCATCAGGGCTAGTAACTAACCTATCAAAGAGTTCCATCTACTTTGGAGGGATCAAACCTGCAGCCCAACAACAAATACTAGATATGCTGGGATTTTCTAAGGGCACTCTCCCATTCAGATATCTGTGAGTGCCATTGAGTACGAAAAAACTATCAATTGCTCAATTTCAGCCCTTGCTGGACAAGATGATTAGGGAAGTGACAAGTTGGACTAGTATATTTTTGTCATATGCTGGAAGAGAAGTACTAGTGAAAAGACTACTAACAATTATTCAAATATTTTGGTCACAGGTATTCTTCTCACCTAAAAAGATCCCGAAACAAATTGTATCAGTATGCAGGAGATTTCTATGGCATGGGGAGAACCAACAGGCAAGCAGTGCACTGATTGCATGGGAGACTCTGTTCCTACCTAAGATAGTAGGGGGTCTGAACTTCATTGATGTGGAAATCTGGAACAAAGCAGCTATTTGTAAACAACTCCGGAACCTGTGTGCAAAGAAGGATAGGATGTGGATCAGATGGGTTCATGCATACTATGGAGGTGCAGGGGTGATATGGGAAGCAAGATATACCCAGGCATCATGGGTGTATCAAAGCAAGTAAGTATGTAGACCAGGCTGAACTGACAAGCTGGGAGTCTTTCTCAATAAAACAGGTCTACAAAAAGCTTAGAGGACCTTTCCAGAAGATGCCTTAGAGAAGGATAGTATGCAATAATCATGCCAACCCACAGTGGACATTCATACTCAGACTGGTTGCGCATGGCAAGATGTGTACAAAAGACAGGCTGACTTGATGAGGGGTCACTACTGATATAATATGCCCTTTGTGTAAACTAACAGCAGAATCAATAAACCATATGTTCTTTTTATGCCCAATGGCTGCTGAAATATGGAAAAAGATGTTGTAATGGCTAGGAATTCAAAGAGATCCCATGAACTGGGAAGATGAAATTAAATGGGTAGTGCAGAACTTCAATGGAAAGCAAGCTGATTCAGAGCTATATAGAATGGCACTAGCAGGGTGTATATCAAGTATGGCATGAAAGGAATCTTAGAGTGTTTCAGAGCAAGCAAAAGAGCCTCCTCAATCATCACAAGACTAATTGTCCAGGAGATACACTACATGGGAAGAAACAAACCTAAGCTGCATAAAAGTCTGCTGAATTTGAACTTCTATCCTTAAACTACTGTCAAATAGACCATTAGGACTATATGTTATAGCCGAGCCCTCAGTAAGCTTGGGATTACGTCCAAGCTCCTGTTTTATCGACTTTTCTTTTGAGATGTAAACTCCCCAGTTTTGGTAATGAAATTAATTTTAATTGCCAAAAAAGAAAAAAAAAATTTGATGATTTGATCTATGCGAACCACAAGACTCCCAATATTCTGTCTAATATCATGAATATAATACTTAAATAATATTATATTCAAATTTTAACTTACACATATTTTTCAGTAAATATGATCATTCAAATTGATACTAAAAATAAATATTCTTAATTATTTTGTGTCAAATTTAGAGAGACTATAAGCCTGTTTGGCCAGGCTTTTGGGAAGCCAAAAGTTCTTATTTTTTTTCAAAATGTGAATATTTCAAAAATTGAGATATATGGCCAAAAAAAAAATATATAAGTACTTTTGAATGGCAGCGGAAGCTGTTTTTCTACTGTGAGAAAAAACTGAAAAAGTAGTTTTTCCCTAAAAATAGAAGCAAAGCTATTTTTAATTTCAATTATTTTAAAAAATCCTTACAAAAATACTTAAATACCTAATTACACCTATTTATTTAAACCAGTGATTATAACATATATCTCATATTTTTTTGTCATAATTGTGTTATTATCATATCTAAGTAATAGTTGTATCATCATTACACTCTTTTGGATGATTACATTTTTATATCCCTTGTCGACCACTTACTTTGTTTCTTTCTCCTCCTCTTCTTCTACCAACGAACCCCTCCAAACCCATCTTTCAAAAAATTATATATAGAGCACGTTTGGGTTAGCTGATGAATCGTAATTAACAAGCAATTACGAAAAGTAGCTAATAAGTAGCTGAAAATGAAAAATAAATGTTCGAATAAAAGTGCTGAAACTGAGAATAATTTAATAGAATAATTGATTAAAATTTTAGGACTTGTGTTTAAAAGGTAATTTTAGCATAATTAAAATTATTAAAGAAAAATAGAATAAAAAACTTGGTTAGATGCCTATGGTACCAGTTCATATTTGGTTACCCGAAGCTCATGTAGAGGCACCTACGGCAGGATCCTGTGGTATTCTTAGTTCCTTAAAAGTGGAGCTTAATGGCAATGGGGGTGTGCGATTCATCAAAGACGGGCAAGGATCAATTAGTTAGCTAACGAAGTTGATGTTGAAGTAGAAAGAACTACCTTACTTAAGCAATTCTGCTTATTCTTATTCTAAGATAGAAGAAGAAAGTGATTTGGCTCATAGAAGCGAGGATCTGGAAGAGAGGGTCAACTATGGCAGTGACTGAGGGATTTGAATGGGCCGGGGCTCCCGAGGTACATATGGCCGTCCCTTCGGGCAATCAACTTATAAGCTATAACTCATAAGTTAGGATTTCCTTACTTATGGCTTATTTCAGCTTAAAAGCACAGTGATTATAAGCACTTTTTTTTGAAGTTACCAAACTCCTCAAAACAGCTTATAAACTCTTTTTTAGCTTATAAACTGCTTATAAGCTGCTTATAATAAGCTCACTCAAACAGGCTCATAGTCCCGAGTTCCCAACCTCCTCCTCCTTCTTCTTCTTCTTCTTCTTCTTCTTCTTCTTCTTCTTCTTCTTCTTCTTCTTCTCCTCCTCTCTTAAAAATGGAATTGCTTCTTTAAGGTGTGTGGGAAAATGATAATAAAATAAACCCCAATAAACGAAAATAAAAGAAAATATCATTAACCTTCAAAAATACTAGAGTAGTTTTGGCTATATGTACATGAAGCTACATTAATGGAAAATGATTACATAAAGTCACGAAAAAATATATATTAATTGTCTGTTTATATATGTGTGAATCTGTTTGATTTGATACAAAGTTTATCCTTTAAAAATTTGTGCTCTAAGCCTTTGGTATTTGCATGACTATATATCATCTCATTATCTAGTGGTAATAATGATGTTAAATTGTTCTTAAATTTTGGAGGAATTTTTACACAAAAGTATAATTTTTAGAACATAATTACCAAACATAGCAACATTTTAGCAAAATTATCCATTATAGAGGAAAGGAGAAGTTAATTACAAACATAGCAAAAGTATAGCAATATTTTCCCATAATATACCAAACCCTTACATTCTTCCTCCTATTTCCTCCACTATAACTTTTGCTCCTCTCATTTCCCCTTATTTTACTTTTCCTCCCACCATTTTCCCCAATTTCACTTGTACTCCTCCAATTTCCTCCAATTTTACTTTTCCTCCCACTATTTCCCCCAGTTTCACTTTTACTCCTCTTATTTCTCCCAATTTCAGTTTTCCTCATCCCATCCTCACTGTATCTCAATGTTTCTCAACTACCAACTATCTTGTATCTCATTATATCTCAACTATCAATCACCTCGTATCTAACCGTATCTCACCTACCAACCACATCGTATCTCATTGTATCTCAACTACCAACCACCTCGTATCTAACCGTATCTTGCCTACCAACCACATCGTATCTCATTGTATCTCACTGTATCTCAACTACCAACCACCTCGTATCTAACCGTATCTCGCCTACCAACCACATCGTATCTCAACTACCAACCACCTCGTTTATAACCGTATCTCGCCTACCAATCACCTCGTATTTAATCGTATCTCACCTACCAACCACATCCTACCTTACTGTATCTCAACTACTGATGCAGTCCGAACCTGTACTGATCAAGTGTTCAATTCACCGAGGCTGATGACACGGAGCCAAGCCAAGTTGTTGCATGATGATCACATCCAATTGGCGTAGTCGAGAGAAAGCCACCGTTCGGAAGCAGTGGCCGAGCGCAAGATTTGAAGGCTTCATCTGCAAGCTCGAGCCCGAAGAAGGAAGTAACCGAACACTCAACATTGACGTCGAGCAGTAAAAGCAACCGAAGGAATGGCGTCCGAATTCAAGTGTTCAAATTCTAGTTCTCGATTTAAGTGTTCGAAACCAAAGGAGCGCCCAAGCCAGTGAAGCAAAGGAGTGTCCGAACACTTAACTTACTCAGCCCTGCGTGGCTTATTCTTATTGGTCGCCTGTGACAGCTTTTACTAGTTTGTCCTTAGTACTGTATATATAAACCTGTCTACATTTCATTTGTAAGACACTTTTTGATTTTGAGTATTGAATATTGAATGAGAGTAGCCGAGAGCTCTTTCTTTGTGTCTCAGATGTGAGCAACCCAGATGTGGCCTTCGGAACTTGTGGCTTTCGGTGACTCTGATTGAACAATTCCTCTTTGATCATTCAGTTTGCAAGAGGCATTGTTCGCTTGAGGATTGTTGCATAGCTTAGGTGCTCTTTCCTTCTGCTTGAATCGTACCGAGACCAGTTCCTCAGTGCCGTTCAAGCAAGAAAAATTGTGTCTAGCTATTTATCTTTACTTTCCGTTTGATGTTTGTCTTCGGTTGCTAGCTACCAATAGCTTGCACCATCTTGGTATCAGAGCACAGTTTGGGTTTGTTCTTACTACCTCAATCCTGTTCTTTATCTTTATTTTTGTGCGTTTGTGTCTTTGTTTCCGTTTTCGTGTTCTTGTTATTGTTGTTGTTACTGTTGGTGTTTTATTTTACAATAAAAAAAGGTAAAAAGAAGAAAATTCAAAAATTTGTGTTTGTTGTTGGTTGTTTAGATTAAACAACCAAAGATTTGAATTCACCATCGTCCCAGAATTCGAACAAATACCCCTCGTACATCATCAGTCGACTAGGGTTTCTTGGTGATTTTGTACTGTTTGATGTGGTGCTGTTGTTGCAACATCACAATCGTATTTTTGGTTGTTGTGTATCGGAGACTGGTGGTTGTTGTTTGATTTGGGTCGAGATTTGAGCTAAAAATTTGTAGTTCTTTGTTTGAGCCACCGTCCGTACGCCGGAAAATTATTACATTGTAACAGTGTACGGACAAGTAAAGCCGTTTTCTTAGCTCGACTTGGAACTTAAATCTTCTCCGACGTTGAAAGTTTTATTGGTGATGATCTAAAATCTTGAGCTGAATCTTGTTGTTTCGTGGACTGTGAACAAAAGTTGAAAAGTTGTCCGTACACCGGAGCTAAGTTCACTACTCCATTGAAGAAGAAAGGGGTAAAATGTTAAAATCAAAACCGAGGTGAAAATTTTGTCGGCAAGAAAAAGAAAAAAATTGGATAAGGTTAAACCCTAATCCGTACCAAGGGGAAACCCTAAACCCTAAACCCAAGGAGCGCCTAGTTTTCTCTCTACAAAGGCGATTCTAGGCGATCTCTAGGCGACACACCTTCGTTCATCTCCCATGGCCACTCCGGCCACTGGACAGCCCCCCACTGGGGTTGTGCAGCCTAATACTAACCCTATACAACCTCCTACCACCATAATAACACCTACTAATAACAATCCACCACCATTATCGTATGCATCCACCTTGAAACCCACTGCACGACCTTTTGTGATGCCCTCAATCCCTGATCCCATTATGGAGCTTCATTATGGAGAACCTTCTTTTATTTGGGATGACAAGGATGTTGATAACATGGTCATCCATGAAGAATTGCAATATGCAGTTGTGGGAAAGTTCTCCTATGTTTCACGAGCTTAAAAAGCAATTACCATTGCAATGTGATTTGAAAGGAGAGTGTCCCATAGGCTTTTTAGATCTTAGGCATGTTTTTATTAGGGTTTCACTGCTGGAAGATTATGTGCACCTCTTGTCAAGGCCTGCTTTCTATCTTAAGTTTACAAACGTGTATCATCAGATGAGAGCATTGAAGTATGATGTTTGGTTCGATCCACGAGAGGAGACATCTGTGGCAGTGGCTTGGATTTCTTTTCCAGGCTTGCCACCAGTTTTCTTTGTCAAGGAAGCTGTATTTGCTTTGGCTAGTGCAATTGGTAAGCCATTCAATTGGATGCAGCTACAAAGGCTAGAACAAGACCTAGTTGTGCTAAGGTTAAGTTAGAAGTTGATTTACTATCTCCAAGGCCTCAAAGAGTGAGGATTGGGATCAAAAACTCAACCACTGGTGATGTCAAGTACAAATGGATCAAGGTTCAATATGATTATTTGCCAAAGTATTGCAATCATTGCAAATTGCAAGGACATGATGAAGAGCAATGTTTTATATTGCATCCGGAGTTAGATGATAAGGTGATGGCTAAGGATGATACTAATGTGAACAAGCAGCCTCTTAGGGTGCTTAAAAGTGGCAAGCTTGTGGGTAATTTGAATAAGGAGGATCAAGCTAAGATTGCTGAGGCCAACAAAGGGAATGCAGTGCATGATGCTCGACCAAACAAGGCTAGGAAGGTAGTGAATGCTAATAGAAATCCTAATGCTTGGGTGAGAGTTGAGAACAAAAAGAATAAAAGTAAAGAGGGTGCTAAGGTTAATGAAGACAATGTTCAAATCAATAACTTGTTTGCAGTTTTAGATGGTGAGGAGGATGATGTTATTGAGGGTCAAGTAGGAGAGGAAAAGGGTATAAATTCAGCTAGGAAGGATGGCAATCCTAATCAAGTTGGAAAAAGAAATACAAATTCGACTCCAATAAGGAGTGCAACTCCTAAAGCAATTGATACTGGAGCAATAAGTACTCGTAAGTGGGTAGAAGATGTTTTTAAAAATAATTTGAAAGAGAAGGATTTGTGTGAAGCAGCCCAGGATGTTAGGGTTGATGGCGAACACGAGCTGGGAGAGTTGAATGGAGCTGAGGGTTCAGACAAAGATCGCGCATTAATTGCGATCCCACAAACTGAAAATTCAGTTCACGAGGTTGATTTGGTTTGTAAACTCAGCGTGTTTAATGAAGCTGCATTGAATGAGCTGAGGGGAATTAATTCTGGGGCTTGGGAGTTAATGCAAAAAGCCCTAGAATTAGTTAAATCCGGTTCTGGAAGGGAAGTGGCTTTTATACCTAAGGCGCCTTCACTTCCACCAGTCGATGTGGGAGAGAACAATTTTTTAAATTGTAACTTGAACACGACTGCTTCTACTATTCCTAGTCAAGCTCAGGGTGAGGATCTTGCCCAGGGATCCTCTTTGATTCTTTCAGGTGCCACTTCTGATGATGATGAAGATGAGCTTATAGAAAACATGCCATTGCAACCAATTGTCAAGGATGTACACGCTCAGGAAGGTATAAAATTGATGGATGGCCCTTTGAGTCAAGGCAGGCTTGAGCACCAAGAACTTGATGAAGACTCCACTGCTCATAACTTTGAGCAAGTAGCTAGGGAAGCTGATTTATCTCCAAGAAGTGCAAGATCACAGCAGCAGCTGATTCCTCCAGCACCCTTAGTACTTTCAAATCAGTCCAAGCAGGCACAAAAGAGAAACAAGAAGAACTATAGTCAGGATCCTGATAAAATCAAAGCCCTGAGATCAACTTCTACCAAGCAGAATTAGATGGATAAGCTCTTCATCTGGAACATAAGGTCAGTAAATACTCAAGAAGCTTTTGATAGGCTTATCACATTACATCAAAGGAAGCATTTTCAAGTTATTGGATTGATGGAACCATTCCAGGATGTTAGTACCATTAATAGCTATAAATTGAGACATGGAATGGAACAATGCTTTCATAATGTCAATGGGAAGGTGTAGGTGTTTGTTAATGCTGATTTTGAAGTGCAAGAGGTGATGAATGATGAGCAGCAGATTACACTCTCCTTCAACAACCAACACTTTGATGAGGAAATGGTCATCACATTTGTGTATGCCAAAACAAATGCTGGTGATAGGTTCTTTCTTTGGGAAGCAATGCAGTACTTTGCTAGTGATAATGTGAGGCCTTGGCTGGTTGCTGGGGACTTCAATGTCATTCTATCTGAGAATGAGAAGTATGGAGGACTTCCAGTCTTCATGCCTGAGTATGAAGAATTTGCTTCTACTCTTGCTAATTGTCAGCTTATGGACCTTGGTTTTAACTCTGGGAGTATCTTCACTTGGTGGAATGGTAGGACTGAGGAAGATTTTATTCTCAAAAGACTGGATAGATGCCTGGGTAATCAGTAATTGATTGACATGTGTACCAAGACTGAAATTGATCACCTTGCTAGAGTGGGCTCAGATCATTCTCCTTTGTTGATCAAATTCTCACAGGATGATACTCCTACAATCAAGCCCTTTAAATTTCTCAATTTTTGGACTACACATGACTCATTCCTTGATTTGGTAAGAGAGCATTGGGAAATTGAAGCTGCAGGAGATCCTTTTTACTCTTTGAACACAAAAATGAAAACACTGAAGAGGAAGCTGACTGCTTGGAGTAAAGCTACATATGGTAATATCTTTCAGCAGGTATCAACAATGGAGGACATTATCTTGGCACATGAGTACCAGCTGGAGTTAGCACCAACACCTGAGAATAGAGAAGCTTTGAAGAAAGCTGAAGCTGAGCTGAAGAGATACCTTGCTATTGAAGCTGAATTTTGGAAACAAAAGGCAGGCATGCAGTGGTTCAAAGAAGGTGATGTGAACTCTAAATTCTTCCATTTTCATGTCAATGGAAGAAGGAAGAAGCTACATGTGAGCAGAATTCAAAATAGAGATGGCAACTGGATTAATTCTGAAGAAGCAATGGCCAATGAAGCATTGTGGTTCTTTCAGAAACAATTTGCCACTGAAGAGGTATCTAACAACTATGATCTTCTGATGAATGTCCCTTCTATGATCAGTGAAGAGCAAAATGAGGCATTTACAAAGGTGCCTTGGGAGGAGGAGGTCAAACAAGCAGTGTTTGGGCTTAATGGAGATAGTGCTAGTGGCCCTGATGGCTATACTGGCAGGTTCTTTCATGTTGGTTGGGATATCATCAAGCATGATATTGTTAGGGTGGTGAAGGCTTTGTTTAGTGGAAGACACATCCCTAGATATGTAACACACACCAATTTGGTTCTCATTCCTAAGAAACCTTCAGTTGCAACCTTTTCTGATCTCAGACCTATAACCCTAAGCAACTTCATTAACAAGGTCCTTTCCAGGGTGGTACACAATAGATTGGTAGAGGTTCTACCTACACTCATCTCACAGAATCAGGCAGGCTTTGTGCAAGGGAGAAGCATAGTAGAGAATGTCTTGCTTGCTCAGGAGATCATTCATGATATCAATGAGAGAGGAGAAGATGCAAATGTAGTGGTAAAACTGGACATGATGAAGGCTTATGATAGGGTGTCCTGGCCTTTTTTGACAATGGTGCTGAGGAAGATGGGGTTTTGTCATGAGTTCATTGATGTCATCTTTCAGCTTGTCTCATCAAACTGGTACTCAGTCTTGTTTAATGGCCAAAGTTATGGATTTTTTCATTCAGGAAGAGGTCTAAAGCAAGGTGATCCTTTGTCACCTACTTTGTTCATCCTCACTGCTGAGGTTCTTTCCAGGACCCTGAACTCTCTCAACACTCACAGCTTCTATAGGCCCTATGCAATGCCTAAGTGGAGCCCCCATCTTAATCATCTAGCATATGCTGATGATACTATCTTTTTCACCTCAGCTCATGAGGATTCCTTACACCTGATCATTGGTGCTTTACAAGCATATGAAGCTGTGTCAGGTCAGAAGATAAACAAGGATAAGAGTGGTATTTACTTGCATGCTTCAGTGGGAGAAGATGAAGTACAAAAAGTAGAACTGATCACTGGCATTCAGAGGAAGGACTTTCCCTTCACATATTTAGGCTGCCCCATCTTTTATGGTAGGAGGAAGAAGATATACTATGAGGAGCTGGTTGGGAAAGTTACTTCAAGAATTCATGGGTGGAGTGCAAAAATGCTCTCTTTTGGAGGAAGGGCCATCCTGATCAAACATGTGTTACAAAGTATGCCAATACATCTCCTATCTGCAGTCAATCCTATAGATAGTGTGCTCAATCAGTTGCATAAGCTCTTTGCTAAGGTCTTTTGGGGAAACTCACAAGAAGGATCTAATAGGCATTGGTCTTCCTGGAAGAATCTTTGCCTGCCAGTTGAAGAAGGAGGCATGGGATTCAGATCTTTGTTTGATGTGTCCAGTGCTTTGTTTGCTAAGCTTTGGTGGAACTTCAGAACTGGAGATTCTTTGTGGGTTACATACATGTCTAACAAGTACTGCAAGAAGCTGCATAAGGCAATTGTGCCTTTCAAGCAAGGCTTCTATGTCTGGAAGAAGATGATACAAGCTAGGGAGGCTATTGATCATGAGATACATTGGCAGATTAGACAAGGCTCAGCTCATCTTTGGTATGACAATTGGTCAGAACTTGAACCATTGTACTTCATTGTACCTTATACTTTTAACTGTGAGCTTTGGTATAACAATGTTAGAGAGGTGATTGATGAGGGAACCTGGAATGTAGAGCTTTTGCATCTTCTATTACCTGAAGACATTGTTGAACACATTCTTGAGAATGTGCATTTGCTTGGGACTGATCAGAGAAGGGATAAGGCCTGGTAGGGTTTGACATCAAATGGTAAATTCTCAGTTAGTAGTGCATGGAATTACATGAGAGTGAAGCAGCATAGAGTTCCTATCTCCAAGTTTATGTGGGTTAAAGGGATGCCACTGAAAGTGTCATTTATGATGTGGTGGTTGTGGAAGTTCAAGCTACCAATTGATGATGAATTGAAGAGAATGGGATATCAGTTTCCATCCAGGTGTTGGTGCTGCACATCTCCTAACATTGAGACTAGAGAACATCTCTTTAGAACAAGTCAAGTAGCCAACAGTGTGTGGAAATACTTTGCTCAAGCTGCAGGTGTTCAGGTGACTGGATGCAATCTTCATCAGGTTTGTTTTAGATGGTGGAGGCAATGGCCTAAACCCTGGATTAAAGATGTCTTTCACACTGTTCCTTCCTTTATTGTTTGGTCACTTTGGAAGAGAAGAAATGCATTAAAACATGATAAAACTGTATCCTACTCTAGGCTGCTTTATGAAGTTACTAGTAATTTGTTTTACTTTGTGAAGCTGAGGTTTCCTTTTGTTTCTTTAGTGAGACAATCATGGCCTGATATTGTCAATGCTCTAGAGGCCTATTTGCCTAGATTCAGGTACAAAAGGGATGAGAATTGATATGTTTTTTGTGTTTATTTAATGGTATGACCTGATCCAGAGGCTCTGTCAAGGATCAATATAGTGATAATGCATTTGAATGCTCTTAAACCTGAGAATGAATGTGCATATGCTAATGCTGTTTCTGCACTTGGTAAGATGTGTCGGTATCATGGTGAAAGTATTGACTCAGCCAAGGTATGTTCTTTTATTTATTAATGCATTCGTATACCTTCAGCTCATATATGCTTGAGTTGGCATTTCAAAGTTTCTGTCACAGAATTGGGGTACTTCATTGCATGCAATCAAATAGTTTGAGATAAAGCATATACTCTAGTAGATTTTAAAATCTATAAGTCTCCAAGTTAATTGAATCATCCTCTGAAACAATTTCCAAAGACTACGGGTAGAGTCGTATATGCTTGTTTTACCATGAAGGCAGAGATGTACAAGAGTTGTCTATGCTTGTATTTCCCAAGAACTGTTATTCCAAATCATTTGGTAGGTTATTCAAGCTTGGTTGAATTGCCTGCCTATAAAAGCTGACTTGTACGAAGCCAAACGTGTTCATGAACAGTTGTGCTCAATGGTCGAAAGGTACTGGATCAGTTTTCTCTAGTATTTATCCTCATTTTTTTTCTGGATTGGTTTTGTTACCTTAGTAATATTGGTCACTAAAACTGGTTGCAGGGGCAACTAGTAAACCCATTTCTTAGTGGTTAATGCAATTATATTTGTTTTTGGCAATTATTTTTAATTAGGTTGTTGTGAAACCATAAAAGATAACATCACAAATGACAACATATTATTAGAAATGTTTTCTGTTCATAAAATCGTAGTTGTTCTTAACAGAAGATTGTGTATGTTCTAAATGAACTTTGCAATTTCAGATTTATAACTAAGCGAAACACATATGCCAGACAAACTGTTTGAAGTAATATATCAATATTGTAGTATTAAGTTTACAAGTTAATGATAGTGCATCTCGAACAGTTTAGATATATTTGGTGGTACAAAATCTCATTAGGATGTGAAACCTTTAAATACAGAGGAATTATGGATTTCTCTGATGTGGCAATCTGATTTGACGAAATCATCTTGTTTGTGGTTGTTACTGAGATTTATCTGATAGGAAAAAGATGCAAACCATGTAGAAGGGTTGAAAATAACAAAAGAAAGAAAATCACAGAAAGAGAAAAAGGAAGGCAAACAATATAAATGTGCACACTTTCAAATGTCTGCAAAGATGAAGAATTTGCAATGTCAGGCAGAGAACTCTGTTCACATGACATAAGCAATTCCGCTACTGAGAATTTTGAAGCCTATAAATAGGCAGCGATATATGCATTGTCAATCATCCCCTCACTACTTTCTTCTTCTCTCTAAAGAAATAAAACATTATCTGTGTGCCTCTGGATGTAGGCAAAATTGCCAAACCACGTAAATCTTGTGTCTTGTCTTGTGAATTTTATCATTTTAATATTATTCGCTTTCCATTAGCCTGGCACACTTCCCAACATTATCTACGATTTCACTTGGCAAACTAAACATTAACATGAAGGTTGAAAAGCCTAATCGGTGATCTCATATATCGATGCCTTTTTTATTAGTCTTTTACTTTTTACCAAATTTTTTCGCTTGCAGGTCCGACAGAGAACTTTTAGGTCCCAACTATCAGTACCTTCCAAAAGTTGTTTTAATTTTGCAGAGGTTAGTTTACAATCAAATGGTTAGATGCTAGATTGAGTTGTTTACTTTTAATAGGCACATATTCTGCAACTGTGATTCTTTTTAATTATTTTTATGAAATCTTAAGAATAATGGCTGTTTGTATTTCTTCTTTGTGTTCTATTATAAAGTATCAATTTGCCTATCAGGTATCGATCTGATAGATATCTGATAAGAAAGCAGGTAAAAATTCATAAATTGGAGTAGAAAAATTAAACTATGTGCACTTAATGTTCAAAGATCTTACGTTAAATAAGATCCCCATATTTTATCTTTCCATTTTGCTTTACATTTCAAGGAGTTGATTGACCTGCTTATTGATCTAACTAAATTCTATGTTAAATGTAAACATTCGGTAATTGTTTGTTATTTCTTTTGTAGGTTCTATGTTTTGAGAAGGATCTTGCTACAAAAGAAACTACAAAATGCATGATTAATGTGTTGAGGCATCTCAGCAAACACTACCACCAGCCACGTTGGAATTATCATGGTCATATCTTTTGCCTCAGCAAGAGATGGAATTAAAATCCATTTTATCAACTGAAGAAGATACTAACTTTTAACCAATTCAATGAAATTATTACTCCTGTAAATCTTGGTTGGATCAAGCATTTTGGTGGTCAATATTCCTCCAATATCATTTCGCTATGATTCTTATTCTAAGTCCAATGATAGTATATTCCAGTTTTTGTGGAATTGCATGCCTAAAAAGCTCATCTGATTGAAGCTATACTTTTTCGTGAACAATTATGTCCAATGATCTAGTTTTTATCCCCATTTACTCTTTTTAGGTGATTTAAGTCTGGATTTTGTTACCTTAGCATTGGTCATCAAGGCTGGTTACAGGGGTAACAATTTTCCTAGTAATCAACAGAATTAAATTTGTATTTGGCAGTCCATTGGTTGTCCGTTGTCACTTGCTTTTGGCAATTGATTTTCATTCGTTATTGTAAAACCAAAAGAGAATCACAAATGATAGCAGCATAAGTTGTAAGGTCTGCTTCCATATTGAACTAAGCAAGTATGTGATTTTCCAATAACTGATTACAGATATCAGTATCTTCCTATATAATTAATGCACATAAACATGTACAGTGTCTAGTAGTTCCTTTAGTTGGATTGTAATTCGCATTTTCAGATTGTAAGTTGTATGGACTCAGGAGCCATTCTTTCCCCAGAAGTTTCTGTTAATTGTGAGCAAAATAAGAGCAACAATAGAGTCATTATGATCTTTCTATCCTTCCTGATTTTTTGAAGTGCAGCCTATAGTTTCATTCTTTTTTCCCCGACTTTTGGTACTCTCGAGTCATCTGAACAGTGTTTAATGAAAAGTTTAACTGGCCTATGCTTGTTACAGAAACCACTGTTTCTTACAAGGATGGGTTTAAGTTAGACCTGCTTCTTGAAGATCTTGTATTGTAATAGTTAGAATGCTTAAAGTTAATTGACATCAAGTATTTTGTAGCCTTCTCCTCCTATCAATTTCAATACACATAACACGTTCAATTAGATGAGGTAAGTTATACCTGTAACAGAAAATATCAGAAACAAGAGTTAAATTTTTTGAGCAATAATTTCTATATGATAGTTGTTAACACTACAGAAAAACTTTAGACAACATAATCTTGTGTGATCACTCAGGGGTGGTTCAGATGTTGGATTTGATTGAATGTAGATGGCTCTAGGGTGAATGGTACTCTTTAAATTTGATGCTTTGACTGATAAATAATCTCACTGTACCAGTGTGTCACTTCCGATTCAAACAATTTAAAGAGTGCGCTTTCTTAAATCTTCAACTTAACTAAAAACATAGGCCAAACATTAGTCCCTTCTGTCAATATCGTGCACCCACTGTTAAGTCTGTTCGTCAAAGTGAAGACCTTAGGCTCTCGAAACCTCTATCGATTTTATTCAATGGGTATGCAGTCCAAATGATAGATAGCGATGTCAGAGTTTATTGCCAACTAGGAGGAGGGCATGACTGATGCATTGAGCAACTGCAAGGAGACTGCAGCCACAGACACACCCGTATTTTTCCTTTTTATATAAAGAATGAGCCTATTTTTGAGGAGGCAGCTAGTTGATGTTGTGGATTCAGTATTGGAGATAGCAGAGGCTCAGAGTTCGGATCATTGGAAGAACTTTGAAAGTGAAAAGTGGAAAGGCAAACTATCCAGAGATATAGGTGAAATTATAGCGACATTTCAGATATATAAAAGTACTATTAGTGAAATCAGCAGTCAAGCCTGAGGAAACAAAATTGAGGTATTTCCCTCCAAAAAAATCCGAATGAAGTTGTGGCAGCATCCAGAACTCAGAAAATGTTCATTAAGAGGTTCTGCTGTACGACTCCACACTACTAAACCACGAAACAGATGCATCGCCTTGTGGTGATTACATGTATAGCAGTTGAATTTGTGAAAGTTTAAGTGTGATTATTTTTGCTACTACAATCTATCTGTTTATCTGCGATATATTGCAATTACTCCAAATTTTGTTCCTTGCATATGGTCTCGTAATAATATTTTCTTTGGGTACTCGCCTCTTCATTCCCTGGAGCGTTGACCCCGTCGGTGGGGTTGGGTGGCAGCACACCAATAGTGTTAACTGGAGGTATGATTCTAGTCGTGTTATCTGCCATTTTACACGAAACGAATCAAGAGAAATTGAGTAGACTTAAATTAACCAGTCCATTAGTTGTGACTTGCTTTTGGCAATTGATTTTCATTATTCCATTACGTTGTTGTAAAACCAAAAGAAGAGAATCATAAATGGCCGCAACATAAGTTGTAAGGTCTGCTTCCATATTGAACTAAGTTACTATTTGATTTTCCAATAACTGATTACAGATTTCAGTACCTTCACGTATAATTATGCACATAAACATTGAGTGCCTAGTAGTTTGTTAAGTTGGAGTGTTGTTTGCATTTTCAGACTGTAAGTTGTTTGGACTTGGGAGTCATTTTTGCCCCAAAAGTTTCTGTTAATTATAAGCAAAGTATGCGAGCAAAGGTGGAGGTTATGCCACTTTTTGCTAACACTTGTTTTGCTGTGTCGTTGAATATGTTACTGAATATTAAGGATGAACCTAGTTGACACAGTGCGGAGATCGAGCATGAGTATGCAGGGGAATCGAGCATCTACTCTTTTGGTACTCCTATGGATATGGACTTCTATTCATTAGGATTGAAGTTCTAACGATATGGCCTTGAACTTCAATCTATAAGGACTGAACTTCTATCCATAAGGCTGTTTGAAAGCTCTCCCCTATGGATTGAAGTTCTGTCCCTATATGACTTAAGTTCTATCCAGAAGGATTGAACTTCTATTCCTATTTACTTAGCTGTAAGCAAACATCCTTCAAAACTCAGTCATATTCAGGCTTTAAGTATTGAAATTTTCATATACATTGAATGTACCATATTCAATTTAATGTACTTCAAACTCACTCTAATCGAGTCAATCTAATTCAAACTTAGTCGTACTTGACTGAATGTAGTTCAACTTCAGTCCTAATGTTCTGATCCTTCATTCAACAATATCCGATAACGAATCGCCAAGTTTATATATGCATTTTTTAAGCATTAAACATTGAAGTTATTTGAAATTCAATTCTAATATAGTGAAATTACTATAAATTAAGTCATAATGCAAAATTGAAACGAAGAATACTCACAATTGTTTCTTGGCGATGAAGAGAAACAGAGAATTGAGCTGAAACTGTAAGCGAAATTGAGTTGAGCAGCAGCAGAGGAACAGAGAACGAGAGAGACTAAGTGTGGCGCTTATATATTGTGTTTGAAGTTCAGGGGGGTAATTTAGTCTTTTCTATTTTTTATTTTTGGTGGGTGTAATAAAAGTGGCTACAAATTAAATATTTTGGTATTAGTGACCTGTGTCCAAAGATCAGTGTCAAAAATGGCCTTTTGTGCACATTCGCCCACTTTAATCCTAGCTAGTGCAGTGTCGGTTTATATTTCGTTCTATTTAAATAAAAATACTTTTCTTTGAGTACTCTCGAGTCATATGGACAGTGTTGTGCCTAGAGAGCATAGCAAAAAAAAAAAACCATTAATTTTCATTGAGAGTAACTCTTTATTAGCTGCAGGTATACAAAATCCCAAATAAAGAAATGAAGGATAAACACAATTTAAAAGAGAAAAATGTTTTCCATCTAGCTAGATAGTATATTATTGTGCATGATGAAAAAAAGAAACAGCTCACGAGAATCATTGTTCCTTAAGATCAGCCATGGGTCGCTATACTGAAGATCCATATCTCTATCTTTCAATCACATTATTTCACCTCTGTATAAAAAAAGCAACACTTCTCGAGTATGCTTGGCTAGCTGCGTTGATACTTATTGGGAAAACACAAAAGAAGGGAAAGAAGAGTTTGTTGTCTCAATTTATGTGACAATCTTTATTTTTAATCTGATAAAGAAAGAATGACATATTTATAAATTTATAAATATTAATTAACAACTTCTTATTTTTTTAGGGTGTTTGGTAGAAAAAAATTTCTAGAAAATATTTGCCTAATTTTTCATGTTTGGTTGACTTTTGGAAAACATTTTTCATAACAAGATAATTCACCCTCATTATCTTCTTTATATACGAAAAACTCCACCTTACCTACACTATCCCAACCCACCCCTCACCCCCACTCCACCCCCACCGCTCCCTACATCCTTCCCCTACCCACTTTTACCCTTATTCCACCCTAATTAGATGGTTAGAAAATTATTTTATTCTTTGACAACTAAACACCATGAAATAAACATGAAATCACTTACTTTTCAGGAAAACAATTTCCATCATAGAAAATATTTTTATTCATATCAAACACATACTTAATGAGATACTCCAATTTATAACCACAAATACTTCTATTGCTTGTCTTGGGCCACAAAAATTTCATGTCCGGTCACATACCAACATATATATTGGTATGAACAAAGTAATAATCGTGGAGTAGGCGTCCAAATTTTACAATTTTCATATGATAGCAAACAATAATTTAATTTCTAGAAACCCCATTCTCCTTAAATTGTCCATGTTTTTCATTCTGACACTCCAACTTATGTACTTTCATTTGAATCAAACATTAAAAAAAATAGATGTAATTTACAACACAATGACGTAACATGGGACATGTGGAATTAATTTAAACAAATAAAAAAGAAACTTTAGGAAAAAAATTAAGAGAAAGCTCAATTGTCACTGCAAAGAAAGACACGGCAATTATGCAGAGATTTTGCAAGAAGAATTAGGGCAAAATTTCATATGCTCAAACTAGAATTTGAAGATGAACGTAGAAGATGGACGTAGAAGATGGTTGAAGAGTATTGTTGGTTTCAGATTTTTACGGAGTTTCGTGATGGGTTTTAGTTGTGCTGTTGAAGAGGTGGTGTTGGATGAGCATGGGCGGAGATGCGGTGGTCCGGGAGACAGTGTGCCGAGGAAAAATTAAAGAAAGTTGTAACACATGCACTATGCCATTGTGTCTAAATGATACATTTGAGATGAGACAAGAAAAGAGGACTCTGAAAAGTCAAGTCATTGAAATAGAATTAAGCTACAAACAAGTTTTCTTTTGTTCACACCCTTCAACTAGGTAGCACTATACTTTTCAACTTTTGTATATTATGTATCATATGATATCTGTAGGCTCTGTATAGCTAGAGAAACCCCATTACTTCTCACAACTCCATAGCCATAGTTGTCCTCGTCTCTCTGTCAATCAATACCTACCAGATATTAAGGCCAGTTGGCTCAGTTTTACAAGGCACAGATGGAGGCCATTTGTCACGACCCAATTTCCAAGGGCTCGTGATGGCACCTAAACAACATTTGCCTAGGCGAACCAATGAAACAAGATGCGGAAAAGAATAATAATGTGAAAAGATCATAAATGGATATATAAATATAAAAGGGTGAAGTCCAAAAGAATATATCCACAAAAGAATTGGAGCATTCTAAGAGTGACTCAATAAAGTATGAATATACATCAAAGAAATCTGAGTCCTATCTCTAAGTGACTCCGGCGGTATGCCACCACGGTCTGTGTGGTCGGCTCACCTCAATCACAAGTCTCAGAAGCCTCGGGAACCGCTAACGTCCGGGCTGCTGACTGGATGAAGGACCTGCGCACGTAGCAGAGTAAGTTATGAGCCGAAGCCCAGTAAGATCGCCGACAGGCCCGCTAAGGCACCCTTGCGGGACAAGTCGCTACATGCATCATAAGCAACAACATACTATAGTAATCATACAATAAAGTAGTGAAATCACAAATAGATGTAACACATTCCATACACACAATTAGTAACCAGAAGTCTCAAGGATTATGCCCATCCAACGTAAGGCATAGGTCAACTCAGCGGCGGTTTGGAGGTCCAATCTCTACTCCCGTGCCGACTAACCTAGACCTACGATGGACTAGCAACACCACTACTAAGTATCAACCATATACCGTGACCCGAAGTCACTATCACAATCATGAATAAGTAGACCAACGACCCGTAGTCGTTGGCTCATCTCAAATCTGTCTACGATCGCACCACACCCCCTGTCAAGTGCGTCGTATCTCAATAAATCAAGTGACCACACCACACCCCCTGTCAAGTGTGTCACATCTCAAAGATCAAGTGTCCACACCACACCCCCTGTCAAGTATGACACATCTCATAGTATAGGCGACACCACACCCCCTGTCAAGTGTCCCTCTAACAGTATTAATATCCACGACATTAATAACAATAACATAAATAATAACAGAAATATTAATAACGATAATATTTCACAGTCACCGTAACCTAGGTTGGTTATGCTAGCTGAACGTAAGGCGAAGGTTAACCCGACCACAGTTTGGGGGTACAATCCCTACTCCCATGTCGTCCAACTCAAGGTTACGTATAGACAGCACTGCCCAACCCGGCACGTGAACAAATCAAGTACCAATATCATACAAAAGCCGGCAAAATCCTCGGCAAGACATTTATCATGACATGCCGGCAACATCCTCGGCCATGTCCCAAGTTCTTGCTATCTAAGCATGGCGTAGCAAGCGTTACTACGATATAAATTTAAGCTACCTCGACGTAGCGTTTAGACCGGCACATACCTCGGTCGAGTCACAATCTCGCTACGTATAACAAACAATAATAGCAAGTAATTCACATCATTAATCCTAACCATTGTTAGGTATATATATGCGTACATGAAGCATACTAGCATGAAGGAAGAGTCCACAAGCACAATAGAGGTCAAGTCTCACTTACCTCGAAATTCGGGCTCAAATGCCGGGAAAAATCTCCTTTCCCGCTCGCCTTGTCCGCGAAGGACTCTCCACTAGGTCTATTAAGACAAGATATAGCACATATGAGTGCTCAATTGTAGCTATTTAAGCCTATAGGCATCCTAGGGTAAAAATTACCAAAATGCCCCCGGGTAGGGCCGAGCCCTAAATTTATAAAATGTACTTTTCCGGACTCCCCACGCTCCCGTGAGTCCAAAAGTACACTTAGATTCCACATGCGAGCCTTGCTCGATGTCTTTCCTCAATTCTTAAGAATCTAGGGTTCTAACCCATTTTCAAGAATCAACCCTTTGATTCTTGTGTTAATCAACATAAAGATAGATTGAAAGGGCTTACCTTAAGTGTAAGTATGATTGGGTCTTCAAAAAATACCCAAAAATCGCCTCAAGAGCTCACCAAATGATTTTTATAAGTTATGAACCGAAATGGCCCGAAATGGCCTTTTTATAGCAGTTTTTTGCCTCTGTGACAGTTTCTTTTGAAAAAATCATAACTTTTGATAGGAATGTCCAAATGACCTAAAACCGGTGCCATTAGAACCACAACTCAAAGGGCTACAACTTTCATGTTTTGAGTTTTTCCTAATTACTTACGGATTGGCCGGAAAATCAGCTTTTATCCGGCTGTTTGCGCCAAAACAGAACAGAAAAGTCGCACCAGATTTTCTACTGTTTTAGGGGCAAAACGGGACCCTACGAAGCTCGGAATGATCCCAAATTTTGCACACAAGCCATAAAATACTTGGGTGACATGATCGTCAAGACGGAACTCAATTCGGACCTCCAGAACTCAAAAAGTGGGTCCTACGGCAAAGGTTCAATTTTCGACTTTCGCCAAAATAGCGAAATTTAACCAAACGACCGCGGAAATCCAATTCCGAAAGTTGCTACAAGTCACAAATGACTATACGAACCTAACGGAACTTTCGGATCTCTCATCGGAGCTCATTTGCTCAAATCGAGCTCGGAAACCCTTTTTAACTCTTTTAAACTTCCGAAACGGGGACTTTATCAAAAGTCCTATCAAACGAGGTCCGTTTTCAATTTTGAAGGTTGCTACATATCATAAATGACGAGACGGACCTAACGGTGCGCTCAGATTTTCCATCGGGGTTCGTTTACTCAAAACGACCTATCGAAACCCCAAATTCCTTTCCGGAATTTCATAAACGGATCCTTTTCTCGAAAACCTATCAAACGGACTCCGTTTCGACTCAGATTTCACAGACGGGTCATAAATGACCTAACGGAGCTTTTGGGACTGTCGACACGCAAATCGAGGTCCTGGATCCCGTAACGACTATTTGAGGGCCGTTACATTCTCCCCCACTTAGAATCTCGGCCGTCCTCGGACGAGCCTAAGTCTAAGGTAGGATCCACACACTAGCCACGGAGCTGGCACGGATTTCGAGGACCCCTCGGTACCACCCGAAATCAATAAAACTTAAAAATACAAATTCAGGCTTAGAAAATACAAGGATTTCATACCTGAATCATCGAACAAGCGCGGATGCCTCTCACGCATCTCGGACTCAAGCTCCCAAGTGGCCTCGGCAATGGAGTGATGCCCCCACTGAACTCTCACAAGCGGGATCACCTTCGATCTCATCTTACGGACCTCTCTAGCCACAATAGCAATAGGCTCCTCCGAAAAAGCTAAGTCGCCATCTACCTCCACGGAAGCCATATCGATCACATGAGACAGATCGTGAACATACTTCCGGAGCATGGACACATGGAAAACCGGATGAACAGACAGAGAGGGAGGCAAAGCCAGTCTATAAGCAACGGCGCCAACGCGCTCCAATATCTCAAAAGGCCCAATGAACCTAGGACTGAGCTTGCCTTTCTTCCCAAATCTCATAACACCCTTCATGGGCGACACTCTGAGGAATACCCGGTCCCCAACCATGAACTCAAGATCTCTCCGCCTCCGATCTGCATACGATATCTGCCGGCTCTGAGCCGTGCGGAGTCGATCCTGAATAACCCGGACCTTATCTAAGGTCTGCTGCACCAAATCGGGCCCCAACACCTGGACCTCACCAGACTCGAACCAACCGATAGGCGAGCGACATCTCCGACCATACAATGCCTCAAACGGAGCCATCTGGATAGAAGCCTGATAGCTATTATTATACGCAAACTCTGCTAGCGGCAAATGGCTATCCCAATGGCCTCCAAAATCAATAGCACACGCCCTCAACATATCCTCGAGGATCTGAATGGTCCGCTCAGATTGGCCATCAGTCTGCGGGTGAAATGCAGTGCTGAGATCGACCCTAGTACCCAGCTCTCTCTGAAAAGATCTCCAAAACTGAGCTGTGAACTGAGCACCTCGGTCAGAAATGATAGAAACAGGAGCACCATGCAATTTCACAATCTGCTCAATGAAGATACGAGCCAGACGCTCCGAGGTATAAGTAGTCCTCACTTGAATGAAGTGAGCCGACTTCGTCAGTCGATCAACTACTACCCACACCGAATCATGCTTACCCACGGTCAGCGGCAAACCAACTACGAAATCCATAGTGATCTGCTCCCACTTCCACTCGGGAATGGGCATAGACTGGGTCACCCCGGCTGGCCTCCGGTGCTCATACTTCACCTGCTGGCAATTCAAACACCGAGATACATAATCAGCAACATCCCTCTTCATCCATTTCCACCAATACAGCTCTCGAAGATCATGATACATCTTCGCAGTACCCGGATGAATGGAATATCTCGAACTGTGAGCCTCTGCCAAAATCATCTGCCTCAGCTCCACAATGGCTGGAACACATACCATGCCGTTAAGCCGCAAAGCACCATCATCACCAATCACGAACGAGGACACTCCCCCACTCAGGACCCTGTCCCGGAGATCTCTCAGATAAGGATCCTCGAACTGCCTTTCCCGAATCTGGGAAGCTAAAGACGACTGAGACCCCACATATGCAAGCACCCGGCCTGGAACAGAATCATCAAACCGAACCCCACTAATGGACAAAGCCTGCAACTCACGGGCCAACGGCCTCATATCAGCATCAAGATAGGCGAGGCTACCCATGGACTTCCTACTCAAGGCATCGGCTACAACATTAGCCTTTCCGGGATGATACCGGATAGAAAGATCATAATCGTTCAGCAGCTCTAACCAGCGGCGCTGTCTCCCGTTCAAGTCCTTCTGAGTGAACAAGTACTGGAGACTCTTATGATCGGTGAATATCTCACATGGCTCGCCATAAAGATAGTGCCTCCACAACTTCAGTGCAAACACGACAGCTAACAGCTCCAAATCATGGACAGGATAATTCTTCTCATGGACCTTCAGCTGTCTCGAGGCATAAGCTATCACCTTACTCTCCTGCATCAGAACGCTACCCAGGCCAACACCCGAAGCATCACAATATATGGTGAATCCCTCGGATCCACTAGGCAAGGCCAACACTGGCGCTGAAGTCAACAGAGTCTTAAGCTTCTGAAAGCTAGACTCACAGGCATCGGACCACAGGAAAGGAACATTCTTCTGGGTCAACTTCGTCAGAGGTGCTGAAATAGAAGAAAACCCCTCGACGAACCGCCGATAATAACCTGCCAAGCCTAAGAAACTCCGAATCTCTGTAGGAGAAGTAGGCCTAGGCCAACTCTGAACGGCCTCTATCTTCTTTGGATCAACACACACCCCATCCTTGGTCACCACGTGACCTAGGAAAGATACAGAACTGAGCCAAAATTCACACTTGGAGAATTTGGCATACAACTGCTGATCCCTCAGAGTCCGAAGAACAACTCTCAAATGCTGCTCATGCTCCTCCCTGCTCCTCGAATAAACCAAGATATCATCGATAAACACAATGACGAAGGAGTCGAGGTAGGCCTTGAACACTCGGTTCATCAGATCCATGAAAGCAGCTGGGGCATTCGTAAGCCCGAAAGACATCACCAGAAACTCATAGTGGCCATATCGGGTACGAAAAGCAGTCTTGGAAACTTCCTCGGACCGAATCCTCAACTGATGATACCCCGACCTCAAATCAATCTTCGAGAAGAAGGTAGCACCCTGAAGCTGATCAAACAAATCATCAATACGCGGCAAAGGATACCTATTCTTGATAGTAACCTTATTCAGCTGCCGGTAATCAATACACATCCGCATAGAGCCATCCTTCTTCTTCACAAATAATACCGGGGCACCCCATGGAGACACACAGGGCCTAATGAAGCCCTTATCGAGCAAATCCTGAATCTGCTCCTTCAGCTCCCTCAACTCAACAGGAGCCATACGATACGGGGGAATAGATTTAGGCTGAGTGCCTGGCAATAGATCAATGCAAAACTCTATCTCCCGCATAGGCGGCAAACCCGGCAAAATATCAGGAAACACATCCGGATACTCACAAACAACCGGAACTCTATCAAGGGATAACTCCTCTGCCCGGACATCCCGAACTGAAGCAATATATCCCTCGCACCCACTAGATATCATCCTCTGCGCCTCCAAGAAAGAAATGATCCTACTCTTCGGAGAAGGCCTGGAACCTCCCCATACAACCCGAGACTCACCCTCTGCCCCGATCGTCACGGACTTGGCATGGCAATCCAAAGTCGCATGACAGGAAGCCAGCCAATCCATGCCCATAATGACATCGAAATCAGACATATCGAGCAACATCAGGTCCACTAAGGACTCTACACCACAGATGGAGATCATACACTGCTGATAACCCCTATCTACACATATAGAAGACCCGACAGGGGTGGCAACCATAAAGGGATCATCTAAGAAGACCAGATCCCTGCCCAAGCAAGGGGAAAATCCCGGCGACACATACGAATAGGTAGACCCCGGATCAATAAGAGCATAAGCATCGCGGCCACAGACAAAAATAATACCTGTGATGACATCATTGGATGCCTCAGCATCCTGACGAGTCATAGCATAGACCTGCGCCGAGCCTCCTGAACCCGGAGCTCTCTGAGACTGCTGTCTAGGAGGAATCTGAGAAACGGGCCTGGCGGCCTGAGGACCAGATGGTACCATAGCTGCGGATCCCTGGCGACCTGATGAAACATAAGGGCAACTCCTGACATAGTGCTCTGGAGACCCACACTAAAAACATCCATCACCTCTACCTCCTCTACCGACTCTACCACCTCTGCCATGACCACCTCCAGACGAACACCTCCCATGATGCCTCTGATGGCACCTCTCGCACTGCGGTGGACCAGACTGCGAAGAGCCACCCCGCCTCTGGGATGACTGAGGCCTCGGGGTCTCTGAAGAAAAATCCTGGGCAGGCAAAGCAGCAGCCTGGGGCCTAGACTGAGAACGGCCCTGATGACCCTGACCCCTCTGAGCGGATCCACTATACCCACCAGACTGACGCGATCTCTTGGCCGCCCTCTCCGCGTCAGCCCTGGCGAAGATATCCTCCATCCGCCGCGCCACATCAACTATCTCAAAATATGATTTGTTGCCCATATCAGGGGCAACAGCTACCTGCAAGCGGGGATGAAGACCCTCAACAAACCGGAGGACCTTGTCCCTCTCCTGAGCCACCATAGCCGGCGCAAACTGAGACAACCACAAGAACCTGGTGTCATACTCTGGAACAGACAGGTTTCCCTGCCTCAACCCCTCAAACTCGCGCCTCTGAGCATCGTGCTGACTCTGGGGCACGAACCTGCTCATGAACATAGACACGAACTCAGCCCAAGACAAAGGAGGGAGGTCACTAGACCTCTGCCGCATCATGGAGACCCACCATGTCTCCGCATCTCCCGATAATCTGAAAGAAGCACACTGCACCCCTAAGGTGTCTCTAGTACCAAGAACTGTCAAAATCTTCTCACACTTCTGAATGTACCTCTGGGCAGTACATGTAGCTGAGGTACCGTCGAACTCTGGAGGCTGAAGCTTCATGAATGACTCTATCCTCTTGGCAACCTCCTCAGTGCCCATAGGAGGAGTAGAAATAACAGGACCTGCCTGAGGAGCAGAAGCAGAAGGCTGGGCAATATGATCAGGAGCAGCCTCAGAAGTAGGCGTGCTCATAACAGGTGTGGCCGGCTGAGGAGCCGAAACAGGAGCTGCAACATCATCTCTGACAGGGACCTGATGGCTAGACAAGGCCATCAGTCTCATATACTCCTCTGAAGAGATCACAACGGTGCCTGGCACAACAGCAGGCACAGGGGGAATAGATGCTGACAGAGTCGCTGCGGACACCGCAGGGATAGCTGTGTCCTGCCTAGTGGCTGACGGGCTCTCCCGCAGACGCGGGTGTAGAAGATGCAGCCCTCCTGGCTGAGGATGCTCGCGTCCTCGCCATCTGATACAATACACAAAAAAGGGTCAGCACCTATATAAGCTACTCAGCACGAATAGAGATGAAACGAAGGGAAAACATTTCCTAACATGCCCTTGTAGCCTCTCGCTCATAAGTATGGTCGACAACATACCCATAAGCAAGACTCTACTCAGACACTGCTCCAAGACTCCTAGGACTCGAATTAGAACCTAGGGCTCTGATACCAAACTGTCACGACCCAATTTCAAAGGGCTCGTGATGGCACCTAAACAACATTTGCCTAGGCGAACCAATGAAACAAAGCGCACGTAGCAGAGTAAGTTATGAGCCGAAGCCCAGTAAGATCGCCGACAGGCCCGCTAAGGCACCCTTGCGGGACAAGTCGCTACATGCATCATAAGCAACAACATACTATAGTAATCATACAATAAAGTAGTGAAATCACAAATAGATGTAACACATTCCATACACACAATTAGTAACCAGAAGTCTCAAGGATTATGCCCATCCAACGTAAGGCATAGGTCAACTCAGCGGCGGTTTGGAGGTCCAATCTCTACTCCCGTGCCGACTAACCTAGACCTACGATGGACTAGCAACACCACTACTAAGTATCAACCATATACCGTGACCCGAAGTCACTATCACAATCATGAATAAGTAGACCAACGACCCGTAGTCGTTGGCTCATCTCAAATCTGTCTACGATCGCACCACACCCCCTGTCAAGTGCGTCGTATCTCAATAAATCAAGTGACCACACCACACCCCCTGTCAAGTGTGTCACATCTCAAAGATCAAGTGTCCACACCACACCCCCTGTCAAGTATGACACATCTCATAGTATAGGCGACACCACACCCCCTGTCAAGTGTCCCTCTAACAGTATTAATATCCACGACATTAATAACAATAACATAAATAATAACAGAAATATTAATAACGATAATATTTCACAGTCACCGTAACCTAGGTTGGTTATGCTAGCTGAACGTAAGGCGAAGGTTAACCCGACCACAGTTTGGGGGTACAATCCCTACTCCCATGTCGTCCAACTCAAGGTTACGTATAGACAGCACTGCCCAACCCGGCACGTGAACAAATCAAGTACCAATATCATACAAAAGCCGGCAAAATCCTCGGCAAGACATTTATCATGACATGCCGGCAACATCCTCGGCCATGTCCCAAGTTCTTGCTATCTAAGCATGGCGTAGCAAGCGTTACTACGATATAAATTTAAGCTACCTCGACGTAGCGTTTAGACCGGCACATACCTCGGTCGAGTCACAATCTCGCTACGTATAACAAACAATAATAGCAAGTAATTCACATCATTAATCCTAACCATTGTTAGGTATATATATGCGTACATGAAGCATACTAGCATGAAGGAAGAGTCCACAAGCACAATAGAGGTCAAGTCTCACTTACCTCGAAATTCGGGCTCAAATGCCGGGAAGAATCTCCTTTCCCGCTCGCCTTGTCCGCGAAGGACTCTCCACTAGGTCTATTAAGACAAGATATAGCACATATGAGTGCTCAATTGTAGCTATTTAAGCCTATAGGCATCCTAGGGTAAAAATTACCAAAATGCCCCCGGGTAGGGCCGAGCCCTAAATTTATAAAATGTACTTTTCCGGACTCCCCACGCTCCCGTGAGTCCAAAAGTACACTTAGATTCCACATGCGAGCCTTGCTCGATGTCTTTCCCCAATTCTTAAGAATCTAGGGTTCTAACCCATTTTCAAGAATCAACCCTTTGATTCTTGTGTTAATCAACATAAAGATAGATTGAAAGGGCTTACCTTAAGTGTAAGTATGATTGGGTCTTCAAAAAATACCCAAAAATCGCCTCAAGAGCTCACCAAATGATTTTTATAAGTTATGAACCGAAATGGCCCGAAATGGCCTTTTTATAGCAGTTTTTTTGCCTCTGTGACAGTTTCTTTTGAAAAAATCATAACTTTTGATAGGAATGTCCAAATGACCTAAAACCGGTGCCATTAGAACCACAACTCAAAGGGCTACAACTTTCATGTTTTGAGTTTTTCCTAATTCCTTACGGATTGGCCGGAAAATCAGCTTTTATCCGGCTGTTTGCGCCAAAACAGAACAGAAAAGTCGCACCAGATTTTCTACTGTTTTAGGGGCAAAACGGGACCCTACGAAGCTCGGAATGATCCCAAATTTTGCACACAAGCCATAAAATACTTGGGTGACATGATCGTCAAGACGGAACTCAATTCGGACCTCCAGAACTCAAAAAGTGGGTCCCACGGCAAAGGTTCAATTTTCGACTTTCGCCAAAATAGCGAAATTTAACCAAACGACCGCGGAAATCCAATTCCGAAAGTTGCTACAAGTCACAAATGACTATACGAACCTAACGGAACTTTCGGATCTCTCATCGGAGCTCATTTGCTCAAATCGAGCTCGGAAACCCTTTTTAACTCTTTTAAACTTCCGAAACGGGGACTTTATCAAAAGTCCTATCAAACGAGGTCCGTTTTCGATTTTGAAGGTTGCTACATATCATAAATGACGAGACGGACCTAACGGTGCGCTCAGATTTTCCATCGGGGTTCGTTTACTCAAAACGACCTATCGAAACCCCAAATTCCTTTCCGGAATTTCATAAACGGATCCTTTTCTCGAAAACCTATCAAACGGACTCCGTTTCGACTCAGATTTCACAGACAGGTCATAAATGACCTAACGGAGCTTTTGGGACTGTCGACACGCAAATCGAGGTCTCGGATCCCGTAACGACTATTTGAGGGTCGTTACACCATTCTTGGGCCCGATTCAAAGCCATTTGAAACCTTTCTTTCCGATCATAGAAAGAATGATCCAGAGGCTAAGTCGATGTTCAAAGTGATGAAGCTGACGGATCCCGACTGCCTTTCTCTTAAGCTTGCCAACTATCTTTGTCCTAATTCCAATCACCGCCTTTATTTCCGTGAGGATTGTGCTGAACTCTTAAGTAAGTTGATTACTGACGATGATGACTTATGCACTTGGCATAAGCTTAGTGTATCCACTCAGTCGAGCTTAAAGTGTCTCCTCCTTGGGCTAATGAAGCCTGAAGAAGAATCAAATTTCATCATTCGACAGCTCCGTGAAACTGTTTCAAAGCTGGCTGCTTCACTTCTTCCTCATAATAACTGGCCTGAATTACTGCCATTCTTGTACCAATGCGTAAAGACTTCCGGTTCAAGCAACTGCTTAAGAAAGTCAGATTTTTGGATATTTCGGGATCTATTTAAGGATATCGGCGAAACAGTAGCACCTTGCATCAAAACATGGCACCCACTATTCCTTAATACACTGGATGATGATACCCTCCCTCTCGACGTGAGGATGGCGGCCACAACAGCTGTGATCAACTTCATTCAGTGGGTACCCGATTCAAATGAAAAGGATCATTTTCAGGATCTATTACCAGGTATGATGAGGACGGTTACTGACCCATTGAGCAACAGTGATGCATCAAATGAAGTTCTGAGACATTTTATAGCGTTGGCGAAGAACGAACCTAGGTTCTTGAGGAGGCAGCTAGTGGAATTGGTGAACACGATGTTCGACATAGCAGAGGCTGACAGTTTCAAAGAGGGGATGAGGCACTCGGCAGTTGAAGTTTTGATAACTTTGGTCGAGGCTAAGGAGAGGGCCCCGGGGATGATGAAGAGGCTACCCTTGTTTGTTAGCAGATTTTTTGCGCTGTTACTCAATTTCTTACTAGATTTTAAGGATTTCCCTACATGGCATGACCTGTCTCAGGATTTAGGGGCCACAAGTAGCTTTATTGTTGGTTGGAACTGTTTACGCCGGTTTTCTGTTGCATTAGGAGGTAAGTCTATTGCTCATATTGCTAAAGAGCAGCTGTCTCCTTACTGGGCTTCCCCTGAGTGGGAGAAGCGCCATGCCGCTCTCAGGGCACTTGAGTGTGTGGTTAAAGGTTGCTCACAGGTACACCAATTTCTTGTGTATTTATCATCATTATGGTTTGATCATAATGCACTATTATTTAACAAGTGTAGCATTTAAGAGGTGCTATTTGCTGGTAAACTGATTAAATTTACAAGATACTTTCCCTAATGCCACGATTATTCTACCAAAATGCTTTACACTATTTTTTTATTGTTTCAACTGTTTCAATTATCTCTTTAATTTTTTCTGAGGCGATTACTTTGAAGTGATGGCTTCTTTGCTATTATAGGTGCAGATTATGAATATAGGGCAAGTGGCAAATGTGGTTCTAAATTGCTTAAAAGATCCTCATCCTCAAGTCAGATGCGCTGCTTGTCTAACAATCAGCCAATTTCTGATTAACTTCGCTCAACATTTTCAAGAACAATATCATAACCGGATATTACTTGCATTAGCTGCAACTATGGATGATGTTCATCCACGAGTGCAGGTTTGTCCTATGTGATACTACCATTTACGGATGCAGCAAGTTCCCCAAATAAAAAATACGTTTTGCAAGTTAAAAGAAGGTTAGATTATCATCATACATGAAACAAGCAACAAAATTTTATTCTTACTGCACATGTAGTACTGGAAAATCTTTTACCTTGCGTAGGTTTAAAATTTATCCTTCTATCCAGACAATGGATAATAATCGAATAAATTACTTTGTATATTCGAGTATATCTGATTCCTAAGAATCTTGGGCTTGAAACACAACCACATTATCCTAAAAGTTCGTACTTGAAGAGTTGGCTTATTATCAGACCACTCCGAGGATCTCATGGTTATATATAGGTTCATTTGCTTAGTCATAACGCTTGTTCCCAATTGGTCCTCAGCAGTCGCTTGTGCTTTCCTGCGAGATGAATCAAATTGAGAATGTGTTGTGTGTTGGAGTGGGTGAGAGTCCCACATTGGTTGGGGAACGGGATGATTGTTTGTTTATATGGACTTTGACAATCTTCACCCTTTGAGGTAGCTTTCTCGGTTGAGTTAGGTCCAAGTAAGGTTCACTTCTTGACATTGTATCAAAGCCAAACCTGTTCTCGCTTGGGCCCCAGTGTTACATGGTTGTTTGTTTATATGGACTTGGTCAATCCTCACCCTTTGAACTAACTTTTGGGTTAAGTTAGGCCCAAGGTTCATTTCTTGACATTTTGTAACATCCCTTCTAGAATTTTGAACAATTAGGGGTCGTTCGGTTACTTAGTTAAGGGTTTAATACCCGCGCAAAACTCCGCGCTAATTTAGCGCAGCGTTCGGTTGGTTTTCTGTGAAATTTTAATACCCGCATAAAATTAGTGCAACGTTTGGTTGCGTTTTTTTATATTCCGCATTATTAATACCCGCATTATTAATGCGGGAATCTATGTATTATTTTATGCGGGGTAGAAGGTGGTAAGTTAGGCCCAAGGTTCATTTCTTGACATTTTGTAACATCCCTTCTAGAATTTTGAACAATTAGGAGTCGTTCGGTTACTTAGTTAAGGGTTTAATACCCACGCAAAACTCCGCGCTAATTTAGCGCAGCGTTCGGTTGGTTTTCTGTGAAATTTTAATACCCGCATAAAATTAGTGCAACGTTTGGTTGCGTTTTTGTATATTCCGCATTATTAATGCGGGAATCTATGTATTATTTTATGCGGGGTAGAAGGTGGTATTAATAATGTGGGTATTAATAATGCAGGTATTAAAATTTAAAATGACAAAATTAACCCTCATAATAATAAGGATATTTTAAAATTTTATTTAAGGAGTAAATAAATATTTTAAATAATAATATTGTTCGTTAATTTGTATATATCAGTGATTCAACAAATAATCTCTACGTTATAATATATGCATGACTAATACCCACATTATTAAACCCCACATAACTAATACCCGCATTATCAATACCCACATTATTAACACACACATTATTAATACCTACATTACTAATACCCGCATTAATAATTAATACCCGCGTAAAATAGTCCTGCAACCGAACGACCCCTTAGTGTTTTAATTTTATCTAACTTGTTGGCTTTAGCAATGTGTTTGTGGAAATTTTGTTCTATGACTAAATTCTGTTTGAAATCTATGTTGTTCAGACTCTCAAAAAATGCCGCCAGGTATGTTGGATCCTCCAAAAGTAGTGCATTTTAGAAGATCACAGAGCGGGTGCGGCCACATTCTTAGAGGACCCGAGCAATTTAACTAAATTGCAATAACAGATGTCTTGCTAACTTACAAGAATGTTGAATGATTGCAATATCTAAATTGCAGAGGAAGTGATAATTACTAAGGGTCGGGGGGTATCTAAATTGTGCCCTTGGACAATGTTAGGAAAGAAAATCACTAGCCTAAATATTTGGTAGATGCTTACTCCTTCATTCAGTTGCCGATGCCAACTAATTGCTCTTTCTACTCTTTGATTTTTATAGATGTCTGCTGCGGGAGCTCTCTGTGACTTATGTTGGAGGGACAAGTCAAAAACTTTGATACCTCACCTTGATGGAATAGTTAAAAAATTGCTTGTACTTCTACAGGTGAGCAAATATAGAGGCTACCAAATTACAGAGGTATGCCACTGTTAATTACTACAAGAAACTAAAGATGTCTTTTTTGACTTGTAATGCAGAATGACAAAGATATGCTCCAACATCAAGCATTATCTACAATGGCTTATATAGTTGAATGTGTTAAGGTATTAATTGGTTCATTTAGGGCCTGTTTGGAAAGCCACTGTGTAATTGGATTTGGGTGTAATTGGGTGTAATTACTCAGTTTGGCGTGTTTGGCTGACCAAGTAATTACTTGGTCAGCATGTAATTGGGTGTAATTGAGGCTATGTAATTACACTCTTCAATTCTTAGGGGGGAGCTGAGAATTGCTGGTAATTACACTGTGTAATTACAGGGTTACTTTTTAATTTCTATTATCTTTGTTTTTATTTTAAGTTTATTTTCTTTTTAATTTCTTATTCTTTTTTATTTTAAAATTCTTAATTTTATATTAAATATATAATTTCTTTAAAATCATTTCTCTTTTATTTTTTTCTTCTTATTTTCTTATCTTTACTTTTTGCTTCTTGGTAACCTTTCTCCTTTTTTATTTCTTTACTTTGAACTTATTTTGTTTTTGACTATATCATATATTTGTTCATTGTTTTTCTTTCGTACCTCCCTATCATTTTGACGACATTTACTTATTGCAATTTCTTATCATCCTTGGTAATTACAACGTTATCTTTTTTTCTTTTTTATTTTTTAATTTTTTGTTTTAAGTATATTATTTATTTTACATATTTTTCTTTCAGTTCTTTTTTTTTTTTCTCACTTTCTAAGTATCTTTACTTTTTGTGGTACCATATAACTTCTCAAATTTTATTTCTTCGTTACTTTCTTTATTTTATCTTCTTTATTTCTCTTAGATGAGTTACTACTCTAGTTTTTTTGAAACTTTGTCTCTTGATCTTAGAAAGACGAATATTAATAAAAATGATAGGTAAATTTCAAAAAAATAATTGAACAATAATTTGGTATAATAGGTTTTTTTTTTAATTTAAAAAGATCTAACAGTATAATTACACTTGTGCAACCAAACGGTACGCTTGTAATTACACTGTAATTACACTATGGCAGACAAACAGGACTTCGTAATTACTTTATTGTGTAATTACTAGGCTGTGTAATTACTACCCTAGTAATTACACCAAATCCAATTACGAGGTGGTTTCCAAACAGACCCTTATTCTTGACTCAATTCTCTTTCTACGTTTAATATGAATAATGAAGGCTAATATTATACGGTCAACAAGGAACACTTCCAGCCCTACTATGACAATGTTATGCTACACATGAAAATTGTTCTGAGAAATGCAGATCTTAATTCCAATCTCATTCTTCGTACCATAGCACTGGAGTTCATAAGCCATGTTGGTCTTGTTGTTGGCAAGGAGAAATTCAGGGATGATGCAAAGCAGGTCTTCTACCAATTATGCCAGTGGATTGGTTCCAATCCAGATGGCTTTACCATAGTCAAGCCATAGTTTAGCCAACTCTTCACAAAATGGTGACAGGATATCTTTCCTCTCACCAATTCTATTTTGGTCTCCCTCTTTCCTCCTCCCTTGGCATGTGCGAGTGTGAGCTTATTTGCCTTTGGTCATTTCTCAACATAGAGATTACTTATAGCTTATTTCCTTTTGTTGTTGTCATTAAAGGTTATGGAATTGCTTATGTCATTACAAGGACTACAAGTGATGGTAGATGATCCTACTACTAGTTACATGCTAAGGGTATGTGTTAATAACTTGATTCTAGGATCAGAATTTCTTTTTAGATTGGCCTTTCTTTATTTTCTTTTTCCACTGTAGGTGTGTATGAGAGTTTGCACTTGTATTGGAAAGGAATTTCTTCCTTATATGAGCACAGTCATGCCAATTTGTATTCAATGTGCTCAACTTGAACCTGTTATGACTGTCTCTGCGTTCAAGCACAACAAAATATATGGATTTGATTTTATTTGGTAAGCTTTTATCGTGGGGTCGGACTCTCTGTTACTTTTCTAAAAATTTGTAATTATTGACTGTTTCTATTTGAGAGCCGTTCAAAAACTGACTAGTCATCAAAAGTGAATACTTAAAATCATGGCCAACTTTTTACAAGCCCATTCTCAAAACTTATATCTGCATCAAAGTCCACGCGTGAAATCCAAAATCTCGTCACGTGCTAAGAGTGTGGAGTTATATAACCATCCTGCATTGAGTTTTAAAGAGCATCCACAGGGGTTTACAAAAGGTCCATTCCACCTTAGTTCTTTCTTTGGTTTTACTACCTAAGGGTGTTTTTTCTTTATTTATCATGACTATTTCAAACAAGCCAACAATTTAGGCTACATTCGCAACGCAATTTATTTGATGTTTTGATAAGCTTCCACATGGGTCAGTTAGGCTACATAACGCAAATCGGTCCACACTTTTAGGTGGAGTGGTAACTTGAGATATGCCAAAAATGACAGCCAGTTAACATTCTGAGCGGGTTATACTCTCATAAGCTAAATTTGACATTCCTACTAGCTAATACAAGAGAGGTGGTTCTTAGGGGTACCTAGATCCAGTGGCGTAGCCACAAATTTTTTCAAGGGCTTTGAAGCTTCAAAAAAAAAAAAAAAAAAAAAAAAAATCTTTCTTCAAAACGTATAAACTGCGATTTGATCCCAGATTGTTTAGCTAAATTTGACCACCATGCATCACTAAACTAGTATTATTAGTTGTCTCAAGGGTGTTCCCAATGTAATATTTAGTCATAAATAGTTAATGTACATAGTATAATTTTTCGACAAGCTTGCACCCATGTGGCTCCGCCACTGCCTAGATCTTTACTTAAGCTTAACATCTTGCAGTATAGAGGATATCAATAAACCAGATGCCCTAGAAGCGAAAGCTAGAGCTTGTCTTTCCCTGTATCACATTGCTAATGCATTGAAGGAAGACTTCTACCCATGGATTCCCAAGGTTGGCGTGAATGATCACATGCACATTTTCTTTTTCTCTTGTGCTTTTGGGTGAAGTCAAATTAAACCATGTGATACCAATTGCTTAATGTGTGAAACAGACTGTTTCAACCTTTGTTCCCCTTATGACTAGATATACAGCCAATTACATCAGGAGAATAGCTGTTAAAGGTGAGAATTCTCATGATTTCGTTTATTTTTTGAGCTGCTGATGGAACTTACAAAATTTTCTTATTCAAGCCATGGTCATCTTGTTGCGTTCTGCTGAATTGGCTGTTGAGAAAGGGATTGCTCAAGGAGGAAGTGAGTCATATTTGAAGGAGTTGTCAGACTATATAATAACGTCTTTGGTAGAAGCTTTGCATGAGGTTGTCCTTAACATCAGTACTTAATTATGTTGTTTCTTTCTTGTTTCATTTTCCGGGGGTAAAATGTACTGCTTTTGTTCCACAAAGAATGACATGTTTTGGATTTAGAGTGTCAAACTCTTTCATTTTGCCGTAAATTTAGATATATAATTTTTAAGTTTTTTGGTACAATATTTATATATTTGGAAACTATATAAAAAGTACTATAAGTCACAATAATTAATAATTCAAAATATTTAAAAGACATATGAAAATATTATGGTAAAAAAAAAAATTTGTTCGACTCTCGAAACCTGAATCAGGACATTCTTTGTGGAACGGAGGGAGTAATATCTGTCTATTTGGATAATGAGAAACTGAGAGTTGATAGGTTATCTCACGCAGGAGCGTCTGATAGCAATGTCTGCGGTCATGTTGGATGAATTGAATAATTGCTTGCAGGTTGGTCAAATTTTAGAATGCTTTGTTTTGTTGATCCAAGTTTCTCCAGTTTAACTTATATCCACCGACTATAAAATTACACTATCAAGCCACATTTACTTATTGTAGCAGGTATAAGTGATAACCTGCCTTATTTTTAATTACAAGTCCCATTTTTTATGAAGGGTTACCTAGGATATATTTATATGACTTGATAGTACAAAATTTATTATACTATCCATTGTATATACAGTTAAACTCTTTCATATAATACTCAGCTTTTGTTTTGAAATGTATACATTCCAATATGATCAACTTCTTGGCTTTTACATTCCCAAAGCAGTAAAAACTCCAACTTTAACTTTATGGTCACTCTAGATTTAATGATTTATGACCCTATTTCTTCTCCTTCCCTAGAGATCTAAACAGGACACTGTCCAAACTCATAATAAGTTATTTTCTTCTAGAAGCAAAAGAAAGCTTAGTTCATCTCTTAAACAGAGGAAGAAAAGGGTACAAAGAGCAATATATTGCATGCTAATATGTTCAGGGGATCAAGTAGAAGCTCCTTATTTATTTCTTACTATGTAGGTGGATTCACCTGCAAAGACATGGTTAAGCTTAGATAAATGCTTAAAAATTGACGTGTGGAATCAAATTTATGACATATATATTGAGTAATCACAAAAAATCTCTTGACATGACCAGGTAAGACTAATGAGTCTGACGAAAAGATTATAACTTTACTTCGTATTGGATGCGCTCCATCGAGGAACTTCTTTCTAGTAGTAAAACCCATGCATGATAATGCTTGAACTTTTCTGTCAGTACTATCCAAAGCAAGAAATAGTAGTACTGAAGAAACAGTGTTAGAATGGCAGAAAAGAATTTTTCAGTTATCATGTTTCTGTTTCTTCTTTCAGATCTGTCGACCACTTCTCGATGAAGGCCAGCTTCGTAGATTGGTGGATGAGGTAAAGCATGTCATTACAGAAAGTTCAAATAGAAAAAGAAAACTGAAAGAGAGAGCAAAATTTGAAGACTATGATGCTGAAGAAGAAGAATTGCTGAGGGAGGAAAAACAGCAAGAAGATGATATTGTGGGCTATGTATGTTCCTTTTTGTCCATACATGTCTTTTACTAAATTTTTTAAAATTTTAAAAAATGTGTTTGGCCATAAAAAGTACCCCCTCTGCCTGAATTCGAGTGTTTCCCACTCCTTTTTAATTTGTTCCAAAAAGAGTGTCTCTTTCCATATTGGGTAACTCTTTAATTCCAAATTTGTTTTGGACCACACGATTTAAAGGGGCTTGTCTACATTACACCCAAATTTAGTTTTAAACCGCAGGATTTAAAAGTCTTTTTTATTTTTTTAAACTCCATATCCCGTCAAACCCAGACACTTAAAATGGAGCCAAGGGAGTAGTCACTTTTTGGGAAGTTTTTGAAAAATAATTTTCGAAAAACTAAAAAGTAGTTTTTATACTTTTTCAAAATTTTTCAAAAACAAGTTTTTCTTCACTTAGAAAACTTTAAGTTTTTTTCAAGTACATGTCCAAGCACGACTTCCACTTTCAAATACAACTTTTCATTTCTAATTCAAATAAAAAAATATTTGGTATCTATTGTCAAACGGCCACCTAAGTATAAAATTTAGACATAAGTGACACAGTTGTGTTTAAGCAAGCCTTTCACTTCGATTCTATTGTTATTATGAAATAATGCAATGCTTTTTTCATCAGGTTGGTTACTTATTGGTTACATTGATCAAAACATTCAAGGCTGGTTTCTTGCCTTTATTTGACGAGCTGTCACCATATCTAATTCCTATGTGGGTAAGTTCACTACATGATAACAACTGTCATCCAAACACTCTAGAATTGTTTCTTTTTTTCAATATTTCTTGCATCTATGAAGGGCAAAGATATGACAGCTCAAGAGAGAACTACATCAAGTTTTGTCTTTGATCAAATGCTGACGGAGTGCCCTGAAGCGGCTCTAAAGTGGGTTTATCTATATGAGTTTTTCTTAATTAAATGGCTGAGGTCACAGTTGTGATAAGTTACTTCCTATCCCAAGTAGGTACTGTGACGTATATGTTCCTTTGCTTTTGGATGCGAGCACTGATGAAACACCATTATGTAGACAGGTTTGGGTATCTTAGTGGTTTATGACAGGTTTTTAATCAAGTTGCTCATAATATGATTTAACCATACCCCATTGATGTAATGTTCAGAATGCACTTTGGGGACTTTTGCTTTGTGTTAGATTTGGTGGTTCCATTTTCAAACCTTTTGTTGGAGGTACGATACAATTGAACGTGATATTGAGATTCTTCTCATCATGGGGAAGTGGGCGAAGAGTGATATATTTTTGTACTTACTAAATCTCATGATGTGATTCAGAGGCTCTTTCAAGGATCAATGTAGTGATTACACATTTACATGCTCGTGAACCTGAGAATGAATTTGCATATGATAATGCTGTTTTCTTACTTAGTAAGATATGTCTGGTTCATCGCGAAAGTATTGACTCTGTGCAGGTACGTTACGTTTTCCCGGGAATACCTATCATTTTCTTGTTCATGCATTATACGTTCCTTCTTTGCTGGCAAACACAGACACCACCATTCGTTCTGCTTTTGTAACGTACAAATATCTGCCCAAGAAAGACAAAAGAAGCTTACACTAGATATACAAATGCTCAAGCTTCATTGCTGGCAAACAGATACACCACTGATCATCAAACCTTTTCCACTTTCCCGTTGTGTATCTTCATCTTTGGCCACCACTCAAACTCCTCTGCTGACCGTTTATGGAAAATGGACAGCAAAATGAATGGTATTTGGTAAAACTTTCTTTTATTCTTTTTACCAGAAACATTCTCTAATTTAAGACAGAGTACAATACAATCTGTTTGTATGAGGTTTTAGCCACATGTACAACTAGGAAACATAACAGCACTCGAGCATCACCTACAAGAGAAATAGAAACGAGGTTTGTGGCAGTAAGTGTTCAAAGACGTAGAAAAGCAAGCTAGTTTTTGCCAACAAGTGTTCAAAGATCTTTGTACAAATGGGAAACATCAAGGAGGCTTTGTAGGTACCGAGTATCATCACACAAAATATTGACATTTCAGGAAGGAGCAATTTGCCTATTTAACATCTGAAATAAGGATATTGCATCCGATAGGACTTGTACAGGTTGTCACGCCCTAAAAATTACGAGTAACTGCGCGGGTGCGAGTTTATTTATTTAAAGGCTCGTGACTGGTGTTCAAAAAGGTACAAATTTATTTAGAGAACTCGGAGTCGCCACTTGACATAGTTTAAGGTGTGCCAAGTCACCAGAAGGTACCTTGGAACACCTTTGACTCGTCTAATGGTCTGCGTTTAGAGATTCGGGTAAGGTTCTCAGTTGACTCTCGGGAAGGTATTAGGCACCCTCGAGTCCTGTGCCGAGCACAGTTGCTTTATTGTCGCAGTTTTAATTTATTTAACATGGTTGTTATATTAATGCCGTTAATTTGAATTCGTACTTTGATTTAAGAGAAATTGAAAAGCGTTATTCTTATCCAACCTCACAGAGGACTGGACGAATTCACACTTTGATTCGAAAAATTTTAAAAGCGATATTCTTATCCAACCTCACAGAGGACTGGATGAATTTACACTTTGATTCATAGTAAATAAATAAATAAATGGATGTACTACACATTTCCAATTAAAATAATTAATTTATAATCAGTTTTTTCTTTATTTTTTTTCGCATAATAAGCGGATCACAAATCACACTTATCGTTCTGCCTAATCGAGCAAAATGTCTTTTCATTCCTATCATTTTTTGCCTAATTGTTGCACCTCAAGTGGATAATTGATTATATTAAAATAGAATATATTGACTAATGAAATAAATAGCCTAAATATTTACATAACTTATTTTTTTTTTTAAAAAAAGGGCGTGTGGCCACGAGTTAAAACTCCATTTGATGCTAATCTTTGCAAAGTTTTATACGTTACGATTCTGTTGCTTAAGCTTTCGGAATTTTTGCAGTTGTAGGCTATTTTGTAAAATAGTTTACACCAAATGTCCCCTCTCCTCTATTTCAAATATAAACTCGTTTGCAGAAAAGCTAAGTAACGTTTCCAGGTTTGCCTAGTAAGCAGATCACTGATCATACTTATGCCTAATCGTGTTGGTCGTTCGAGTTCTTTATTTTCTCTCAACAATTTAGTTTGCCTTAGAACGAGCTGTTCATTGTACACAAATTAACTTAAATAGCTTTCTAGACATTTCATGCAAAATACTACCCTTCAGCCACATTTATTATTTAACTTGCATCTAAATTTGCGCAAAGTAATACACGGGCATGGTTTCAAACTCACGGCCTGGTAACAGACCATTTTATACATTTTTCAGATCTTTAAAACATAGCCAAAATATACTCACAAGATAAAGTAAAAGGAAGCTTGGAAAAATACCTAGTGTAGAGAATTCCGCAAGCTCCAAACTATGAAATCCAAAAGCCCAAACAACCAGCAGCTAATAGATCACTAAATCAGCCAAGTAATAGCAACAACGACTACCAGCAAGCCTAGAAAACAAATTGAATGTACCCCTTTCTTTGAACTTAAACACTAATACTTTCTTCCATTATTTTCTCCCTTTTATTCAAGCTTATTTGCTCTCTTTTCAAGATTTCAGATTTGGAATTCTTGGAGTAGTAAAAGTGTTTCTCCAAAAAAACTCTTTTTTTTTGTGGTGAAGTGTATTTTCGGATGTTATGTGTTCTGCCCCAAAAATGAGAGTTAAAAGTCTCTTAAATAGAAGGGAAGGGAAAGAGTGTCAAGGTGGGTTAAAGGACAAAAGTCACATGTGACCCATTTTGCTTTTTCAGAACAAAGTACAAGTACCCATGTGCTCTTTTATTTACTTTTCAGAAAATAGTACAAGGACCCATGTGACTCTTGTACCTTATATTTGACTTTTAACACACTTTCTTCCAAGACAAAATATTTTATTATTTTTTAACTTAAAATATCCAATACCCTTTCATGAACTCTTAATTTCCTACAGCCCCAATATAATTCCTAAAGATTAATTAACATACTAATGTATATACTAGTACTAAAGAACATTTAAGCAACTTTAAAACACTTTTGGACATCATTCACCACCAAATTTAGGAAGGAGAAGACACCAGACAATATTTTTTAAAGAGATTTCATGCTTAAACAAACCAAACCATTCCATAATTGAAACCACACTTAAACTTCAAGCTATAAGTTTTCATACTAAGATGCTGACACGATAACACTGATGCGATGATCTTTTGTTTCATGTAAAACAAGACAAAACTCATAACATGATACTAACAAGAATGGATACTTCAACAATTAATGACAAGAACTACTATTATACTTACATTGTGAACAAGAACATATTTGCTTAACAATTACACACGCACACACACATTGATTCTACACCTCAAAGGTTAACACCAGATTTTATTTGCCTAAAAGATATTAAACAAGATGAGCTAAAATAAACAGAGATTTTCCAGGTTTCTAACCCGTCAAACAACCAGCGGCTATGTTGTTGCCGAGCCTCGGTTCATTTGCCACCATCAGTCTCGTGCCAATAATATCGTCCCATCAGCTCTGCCGCTGCCTCGTCAATGCCACAACCAAATGAACCTTAACAGTCCCTCCACCATAAAATTAATCCCCACAACCCCGGTCATCATCATCACATCAAACAAAATCACTCACAGCCCCCCATCAACATCATCATGCTCGGCATTAGAAAAACAGTAGGAGCAGCGACACCATGACAAGAAAAGAAAAACGGAAAAAAAAAGTAAGAAGAAGAACGGGAAAAAAAAGCAGAAAACGGGCTAAAAGGAACGGGATTGGGGACAGTTTTTTTGGGAAACGGGGATGCGAAGGTGAAAGAAAAGAGTAAAGAGAAGAGAAAGTACCAAGAAAACTCACCGGAAAAATCAAAAGGTGGCCGGATTTCAAGCTTTGACCGAACTTTGACTCCCGATCTACGCCAAACGGTTCACTTTTTGAAGAAAACAATAGCGGAAATGGAAAGAGGGAGCCGAGATCTTTCTAACGATATATTGTTTGTATTTTTCCGGCCACCGGAGGTGGTGGCCGGCGGCGGCAGCGCGGCGGCCGACCGGTGGCTCTCGGTGGACCAGCGGTGGTGGGATATTTTCCGGTGGGGAGGAGAAATTTGGGCAGAGTTCTCCCAAGTCTTTGAGACTTAAGTGAGAATGGAAGAAATGAGGTGAGTTTGGGGGCTTATAAGGGAATGAGAGGAGGAATTCTGTCCGTTAGATGAATCCAAAATCAAAGGCTCAGATATAATTATGTGTTGGGTGGGCCAAAGAGTGAGTGGGCTGATGGGCCAAGTAATGGGCTACATATTTTTCACAAACGGTCATTAAAAGAGTCTACATTTATCTAAAATACACACAATTAACTAAATAACAATCCCACAATTAAAATATAGAATCAAAATTAACACATAACAAGTAGTTACTTAATTTTCAAATTTTACATCCTAATTAAAGACAATTTTAGTTAAAATAAAGACTAAATTTAGGAAAATTCTAAGAGTTTAACACAGCTCATATACGCAATTTTCGCTGAATTCGTGCCAAAATTAGGTGATTACAGCTGCCCCTCTTTGTTCGGGAACACGAAGAGTTTTCGGACAAAGAAGTAATCGACAAACTAATTTTGGCTTTTCGGTTCTAACCGAGAGCATGCTTTCCAAAATGGTGACCGTACCTTGAATTTCGGTTCTAACCGAGAACAAAGTTACCTACATATCCCCGGACTAAGGAATCAGGTCAGTGTAGTTCCTCACGTGCGGTAGCTGGGACTACCGCATTCAAACAGACACTAGACTCACTAAGACAACACTAGACAACTAGACTACTAAGACAGCACTAGACACTCTAGACTAACTAGGACAAATTAGAGACTCTTCTAGACATACTTGGGGCTGATACTAGACACTCTAGACTACCAAGAGGCTGTCGTTGCTGAGCACTGGTCGCTTGCTGGTGGTCGTGGCTTTTACAAAGAAAAATGGAATTACAACATTGAAAAATGTAAAAGTTACAATTCCTAGACTACTCTTCATGCTTTCCAAGCTGATGAACTGGTCTGAAGCTCCCACTAATCAAGTGGTTTTTGAAAACTTGAAATTGCCGCTCGGGCGGGCTTTAACTTGAATGTTGAAATCGCCGCTTTGACGGGCTTGACTTGAATGTTAAAATTGCTGAAAGTTGAAATTGCCGCTTGGGCGGGCTTTAACTTCAAAATTGAAATTGCTGCTTTGACAGGCTTTGACTGAAATGCTGAAAATGCCGCTTTGATGGGTTTTGACTTGAATCTGGGGATGGTTGCTAATCTTTGAGCGGGACAAACTTGAAAAGGAAGTGGTTGCTATCTTCTAGCGGAACTGACTCGAAAAGGAAATGGGCGCTATCTTTTAGCGGGACTGACTCGAAAAGGAAGTGGGCGCTATCTTTTAGCGAAACTGACTCGAAAGGGAAAAGGGTGCTATCTTTTAGCGGGATTGACACGAAAGGAAATGGGTGCTATCTTTTAGCGAAACTGACTCGAAAAGGAAATGGTTGCTATCTTTTAGCAGAAATTGACTCGGAAAGGAAATGGGTGCTATCTTTTAGCGAAACTGACATGGAAAGGAAATGACGCTATCTTTGAGCGAAACTGACTCGGAAAGGAAATGATCGCTATCTTTTAGCGGAAACTGACTTTAAAAGGAAACTGACGCTATCTTTGAGCGGGACTGACTCGAAAAGGAAATGGGTGCTATCTTTTAGCGAAACTGACTCAAAAAGAAAATGGTTGCTATCTTTTAGCAGAAATTGACTCGGAAAGGAAATGGGTGCTATCTTTTAGCGGAAACTGACTTTAAAAGGAAACTGACGCTATCTTTGAGCGAGACCGACACGAAAAGGAAATGGGTGCTATCTTTTAGCGGGAACTGACTTTAAAAGGAAACTGACGCTATCTTTGAGCGAAACTGACTCGAAAAGGAAGTGGGCGCTATCTTTTAGCGAAACTGACTTGAAAAGGAAATGACTGACGCTATCTTTTAGCGAGACTGACTCGAAAAGGAAACTGACGCTATCTTTGAGCAAAGACTGACTTGAAAAGGAAACGATGCTATCTTTTAGCGGAACTGACTCGAAAAGGAAATGGGTGCTATCTTTTAGCGGGACTGACTCGAAAAGAAAATGGGTGCTATTTTTGAGCAGAACTGACTCGACAAGGAAACTGACGCTATCTTTGAGCAAAAACTGACTTGAAAAGGAAACTGACGCTATCTTTGAGCAAAAACTGACTTGAAAAGGAAACTGACGCTATCTTTGAGCAAAAACTGACTTGAAAAGGAAACTGACGCTATCTTTGAGCAAAAACTGACTTGAAAGGGAAACTTCCGCATTATCTTGAGGGAGTATGTTATTGTGGTTGACATATTCCTGGTGAGTTATGTCCTCTTTGTTCACCCGTTCATGATTAGCCCATGTCTGGAGGCTGTACAGTCCACACATTTTTCACATGTGGCTTTGACTTGAAAGCCACAATCTCTAACCCATCATCTTAATGGGGTCTTGTCTGGAGATTTGAAAACCTTGGCCATTTTTCAAAGATGGGATTTTGTCTGAAACTCAGAACAAATGCTCCCGATTCATGTGATCCTTGATCTTGCTGACAATGTAGCAAATATCACAATGGCTTTCTTCATCATGACTATACAGACCCTGAATCATGTCCCCGCAAAATAAACTTGGGGTTCTTGTTCAAACAATATCTTGATATTGTTGATGTATTTTTGATCCACCCCAAAGTCCACCAATGCCAAATAGTTTCTCCCAATCTTTAGTCACTCCTTGGTAGAAACATCATGTCGTTCCATGGTGACTTTCCTAGTACAATCTTGGTGTGTCATTCTCATACGAGGTGCGGCACAAGCTTCCATTGCTCATTGGTTCCTGAACAATGATCTGGTACAACTGAGAAACCTGTAAACAAGCTTTGCGAAACTTTCTTTGCTCGTTTCAATGATATCAAAGGAGAGGAGTGACAAAAAGTAAAGACAAATTGAAGAAATTCAAAGAGGAGATATCGAACGAAAGATGTCCCTGAATGATAGAAAGAAAAATTATTTAGGGGTGAAATGACGAGCTCAATGAACATGACATACATCTTTGAATAAAGTCTTGACCTTTTCCACACGATCTATCCTTGATTTTACCCCAGTTCAACAATGTAGAGGCAATTGCTTGCTTGGTCCGATCATGATGAGAAACCGGACATCCCTCATTCGACTAGTGGTGCCCTTTCGGGTTTTCACCAACTAGCCTCTCTCTTTGTTCTTTTTCCTCACAATGGTCTGTGGTGCCCTTTCAGGTTTTGACCAACATGATTCATTTTCTTCTCCTCTTTTTTTTTTCTCTCTTTTTTTTCATTTGTTTCCATTTTTTTTTATTTCCATTCGACCTCTTATCCCCTTTTTCGGTGGATCTCATCTTTCTCCTCTTTCTTTTTGAGCCAATCCGCCATCCCTTATTTTGACTTCTCACAGAAGTTTCTATCCTACTGGCAATTGTACTCCCATCTCTTGATTGCGATGATAAAAGATAAACTTCGACTTCCCCGAGCAGACTCATATTTTGATTGTACATCAATGCGCTACATTCTCAAAGATCGGTCAAAAAGGTCTTTATTTGGACCATAATATGGGATTTGGTTAGGCTAGGAAGAAAAGTATTCAGCATCAAAGCTCAGAAACATCTCATGAGACGGCTAGATGAACATTACAAATTTTGAAATCACCGCTTTTGAAAAATAAACCCTCTTTTCTTTTCTTTTTTTTTTTTTCTTTCCCCCCCCCCCCCCCCAGTTCAAGCAAATTGGGGGATTTCCCTTTTTATTCTCTTTTTTTTTTTTTTAGGGTTTTCTTTTGCTCTTTGTTTTGAAAAGCGGTATAAAAGCATCTCATGAAATGACTTGGTGAATAATACAACCCTTGGAATCATTTTCTTTCTAAGATAACATTTAAACTTTAGCCTCAGTTTAGTGAAAAATTGAGGAATTTCTTTTGAATTTTCTCTGATATGAAAACATGGGGGATATTGAGAGTTGGCCCCGAGATGAACACAAAGAAAGAAAAAGGAATATTGGATTTCTTGCTTTTCTTTAAAAAACTTATGCGGAGCACTTTGAGTTTCTTCCCCCGACTTCGAAACTGGTATCCTAAACATCTCATGAAACATGTGAATGAATGTTACAAAAATAGAAGTTTGTTTTTATTTTATTTTATTTATGAAATAAAATAAAAACAAACTTCTGCCCCAGTTTAGCATAAAATGGGGATCTAAATTTCTTTTGATGTTGGCCGCAAACTTGGAGGCAAGTTTTGCGTCAATAAAAGAAAACAGGGAAAGAGGAATTTTCTCCTGTTGCGACCGCACCGGAATGGTTGCCTACGTATCCTTTTGAGAGGAATCAGGTCAGACGTAGCTCTAGCAACTTAATGCTAGCTTTTGTGTTGTTGTTTTTGTTGTTTTTTGATTTTCTTTTTCTTTTTTTTTTCTTTTTCTTTCACTGGTATAATAACATTTATTTCAAAGGAGGGTAGCCGAAAGGAAAAAATACACAAAGCTCAAAGACTATTAAATTGGTAAAATATTTGGGTAGTAGAAAACGAAAGCCGTTCGTCATCCCGACCCGAGAATGCCTCGCACAGATATACAACAAAATAAGTCAACCTAAAGTCACAAGTAGAGACGGGACTTAATCACTCGGTATCCTTGGTTTTCGCTCCAACAGTGATCTTGAAAATTACACTTGAAACTTCCGACCAAAATGGTTATGCACCATTTTCAACTCGTTGCATAATTCCTTTATCACGGTCATCCTCACCGTCCAGTTAGTTCTTAGGCCTGATATTAGACCATGTGTTTAGATCAAGACACAAATTCCGCACATATATCATGTTACTAAGGCTGACAAGAATAAAACTTCAAAAAAAAAAAAAAAAAAAAACCTAAAAGGATAAAAATAAGGAACAGAAAAAACAAAATATTTGAGACAAGGAGTGGATCTCACTTTTTATTGAATTAAAGACATGAGGGTTTGAACATCAAAATAAGCAAAATAATGCACTTGGATTACAACCCTGAAATAACCAAGTGCACAGAAAGTTCGACAAAATAAGTTGACAAGTGCTTCTCAATTGTTCATTTTCATATCATGTCCAATGCACTGCTCTCATGCCCTGTCGAAGCCGTCATCAGACTGTACCATGTTGGTTCCCATTGACGTGCTTCAAACTTGACAGCATATTCTTCTTTGCTTCATTTTCTTGAAATACCATCAGAGTAGACATGTTATCTTTGGAAAAAATGAATGACTGTGTAAGACAGTGAATTGGCTCAACGACTACATCTTGCATTGTTGCACGGGCAGTTGATTTATTTGGCCTATCAATTGATGCAACAATAGATGAGTCATGGCGTCTGATGTTTTTGGAAGGACCAACTGCCACAACCTGCTTGGCGCCATTCCATTTCATTTCTTCTTCTGTGAACAATGTCCCAATCATATGCATTTCTTTTTGAACATCATGAACCGACAAAGAATTTTGGTTCACATTTGGTGTTTCATCCCCCACGACTTTTATCTGATTGTTGTCTATCATTGCCTGGATTGCCCTTTTGAGTTCCCAACAGGATTCCGTGTCATGTCCAGGTGCTCCAGAATGAAACGCACAGTGGCGTGAATGATCAACTCTTCCATTAGGGTTCACTTTTCCCGGGATTGGTTTCAACAGATTGACTTGTTGCAACTTTTCAAACAAATTAGTGTAAGTTTCCCCCAATGGGGTGAACTTAGTCTCTCCCCTCCGTCGCAACTTTTTGTGACTTGTGCTTGGACAGGAACACGGATTCTTTCGCTTTTGGTTGGAAAAGTCAGGCGAAGCTTGGAAATGGTTGTGTGGGGTGTTATATGTGGCTTCTGGAGTTGGTGCGCGCCATTGCGGATAGGAAAATATCGGAGCATATGGCTGCGCTCTATGGAGTGGAGGAGCAGAGTAATTTGGATTATCTGGGGAGCAATGCTGCTGATGATGCTTTTGTGGAGTTCGGGAGAATGACAGAGGTTGGTTAAATTCTCTCCTGTTCCACCTTCTGGGATCCCGTTTCTTTTCTTTTTCATTGCGAAGACTCTCTGACCTAACTCGAACAGTGAATTGTGGAGTGGAGGCCGATGGTGGAGCAAATGGAGGTGGTGGTGCCATAGGACACATTGTGGAGGATCCTGCCACTTTTGCGGCACTGTTGTAGTAAGGAAAGTCGGGAGAATATTGAGGGTCCTCATATGTAGCAGGCAGACCATGTGTTTGATGCACGATGGTCGGTGCAACTCCTGAGAGATTAGATGGCACGGGAGGAGGTGCATGTCCCATGGTAATAGCATGATACAGTTCAACCACCAACTCTTTCATATTTTTGGCCTCTTCTGTAAACCTCTGATTCTGCTCAAACACCAACTTTTTCAGATTTTTGACTTCTTCAGTCAACCTCTCATTCAGCTCAATCAAATGCTCGTAATCTTCGAACTCCGAATTCCCAACTTCAGACGTCATGATCATGGGTCCCATTGATCTTGTTCTATACGTGTGATATGATGCCAGAATTTCCTCTCAAGTTACCGCAGAACCCCAAACATTAGTGACAAACAGATCGGGTTAGCACAAAAATGCACATTGGCAAACCTAAGGTTGTTATGCGTCATCCCGAAACGGTTAACGGCGTAAGCCGAGTGGACCGACCGTATCCCCCAAATATTGCTTACGTGCCTTGAGAAAAATTAGAACAAAATTGTAACTGACACGTAATTGGAACAAGGACAAACTTCGATGATTTTTTTTTTACCTCTTTTTCTAACACAAAACATAATTTAGACAAATGACACGAGACAGACTTAAAATAAACTGCTTAACGTGATACATGAGTCAAAAGATATATACAAACTGACATGATAATGGGTGGGTCCACCCGGACGGTGAAAAATAATGAGACTCGACATTTGAGCGGAGTCAGATTATTCCACGAGGATCGACGCAAATACAACTTAGCTAATTGCAATTTATCGTCTGTACCCTCACTTGACCTTAGACAAAACAAAAGAAAGCAGACCCTAAACAACAACAATTATTTCTCTCTTTTGTTTTTTTTTTTAATGAAAAACCAAGACTTAACCCAAGACACGAACATAACTTAAGAACGGATTATGAATCAAACCATTTTTTTATCCAAAAAGTGACTCCAAAATCGAACATTACGATAATGAAAAGATGAGCATAAAAACTTGATTTTTGAAACAAACTCTTTGATTTGATTTGAAAATGAATCTTAGAGAATTTACAAAATCTGGCCATTATAACGACACAAAAATACAAAATATTACACGAATTAGATGCAAAATTGGTTTACAAAAATTGGTCATTATGACGGCATAAAACCCCGATAAATTACTTTTCAAAAATACGGACTCAGACTCGAAGACAAAAAGGGTCCCAAAATTTCGCTATTATACCGGCGCAAAACTATGAGAAATTATTTTCTAATACTTGAGACCAAACCACGGACACAAAATTAGACTCTAAAAGTTTTAAAAAAATTCGCCCCTATAGCGGCGTAAAATGACAACTAAAGATATTTTGAGACACGGGACTAAACCCATTTTCATTTTTTATTTTTTTTTTCTCTTTTTTTTTTTTTTTTTTCAAAATTTAATATCCACCCCTGGTGATCGGTCAGCATAACAACCCTTTTTCTACAACAAATGCAACACATAAGATGCCAATAATGACAAGTCTTTCCCGGGAAGTGGGTCCCATTTAGAGAACAGGTAGTCAACCTAGACAAGTGCAATACCGGTGTATCGCACCTCATTAAGTCGGATATGATGCAGATAATTGGGCCTAAAGGTTTAACTCTAGGTGACACAACTGACTCAGTGTCTAGACTGGCTGAAAACCCGATGGACAAACCGGGCGGAAAGCGTATCAGGGCCATCCGGAGACAGTGTGTCCGGCCTAAAACCCCGTCACGCCTTCCTCCTAAATCATGGGCAATTTAGTAAGAAAGTCCCAGATGCCACAAGCAATCTGGTAAGTGCACGTGTATGTGTGTTTCAGAGACTCAGTGGGTTGCGGAGGAAGACAGTTTATATATACAGTTCAACAATATCAAAGCAGTGACATTCAACTTTTCATGTGATAACGGCAATAAAATAACAACCAAATATTTAATAAATTAAAACATGCGACAATTTATCAAAGCCGGAGATTCTAGTTTTCACTAATTTCCCCAGCGGAGTCGCCAAGCTGTCACGCCCTAAAAATTACGAGTAACTGCGCGGGTGCGAGTTTATTTATTTAAAGGCTCGTGACTGGTGTTCAAAAAGGTACAAATTTATTTAGAGAACTCGGAGTCGCCACTTGACATAGTTTAAGGTGTGCCAAGTCACCAGAAGGTACCTTGGAACACCTTTGACTCGTCTAATGGTCTGCGTTTAGAGATTCGGGTAAGGTTCTCAGTTGACTCTCGGGAAGGTATTAGGCACCCTCGAGTCCTGTGCCGAGCACAGTTGCTTTATTGTCGCAGTTTTAATTTATTTAACATGGTTGTTATATTAATGCCGTTAATTTGAATTCGTACTTTGATTTAAGAGAAATTGAAAAGCGTTATTCTTATCCAACCTCACAGAGGACTGGACGAATTCACACTTTGATTCGAAAAATTTTAAAAGCGATATTCTTATCCAACCTCACAGAGGACTGGATGAATTTACACTTTGATTCATAGTAAATAAATAAATAAATGGATGTACTACACATTTCCAATTAAAATAATTAATTTATAATCAGTTTTTTCTTTATTTTTTTTCGCATAATAAGCGGATCACAAATCACACTTATCGTTCTGCCTAATCGAGCAAAATGTCTTTTCATTCCTATCATTTTTTGCCTAATTGTTGCACCTCAAGTGGATAATTGATTATATTAAAATAGAATATATTGACTAATGAAATAAATAGCCTAAATATTTACATAACTTATTTTTTTTTTTAAAAAAAGGGCGTGTGGCCACGAGTTAAAACTCCATTTGATGCTAATCTTTGCAAAGTTTTATACGTTACGATTCTGTTGCTTAAGCTTTCGGAATTTTTGCAGTTGTAGGCTATTTTGTAAAATAGTTTACACCAAATGTCCCCTCTCCTCTATTTCAAATATAAACTCGTTTGCAGAAAAGCTAAGTAACGTTTCCAGGTTTGCTTAGTAAGCAGATCACTGATCATACTTATGCCTAATCGTGTTGGTCGTTCGAGTTCTTTATTTTCTCTCAACAATTTAGTTTGCCTTAGAACGAGCTGTTCATTGTACACAAATTAACTTAAATAGCTTTCTAGACATTTCATGCAAAATACTACCCTTCAGCCACATTTATTATTTAACTTGCATCTAAATTTGCGCAAAGTAATACACGGGCATGGTTTCAAACTCACGGCCTGGTAACAGACCATTTTATACATTTTTCAGATCTTTAAAACATAGCCAAAATATACTCACAAGATAAAGTAAAAGGAAGCTTGGAAAAATACCTAGTGTAGAGAATTCCGCAAGCTCCAAACTATGAAATCCAAAAGCCCAAACAACCAGCAGCTAATAGATCACTAAATCAGCCAAGTAATAGCAACAACGACTACCAGCAAGCCTAGAAAACAAATTGAATGTACCCCTTTCTTTGAACTTAAACACTAATACTTTCTTCCATTATTTTCTCCCTTTTATTCAAGCTTATTTGCTCTCTTTTCAAGATTTCAGATTTGGAATTCTTGGAGTAGTAAAAGTGTTTCTCCAAAAAAACTCTTTTTTTTTGTGGTGAAGTGTATTTTCGGATGTTATGTGTTCTGCCCCAAAAATGAGAGTTAAAAGTCTCTTAAATAGAAGGGAAGGGAAAGAGTGTCAAGGTGGGTTAAAGGACAAAAGTCACATGTGACCCATTTTGCTTTTTCAGAACAAAGTACAAGTACCCATGTGCTCTTTTATTTACTTTTCAGAAAATAGTACAAGGACCCATGTGACTCTTGTACCTTATATTTGACTTTTAACACACTTTCTTCCAAGACAAAATATTTTATTATTTTTTAACTTAAAATATCCAATACCCTTTCATGAACTCTTAATTTCCTACAACCCCAATATAATTCCTAAAGATTAATTAACATACTAATGTATATACTAGTACTAAAGAACATTTAAGCAACTTTAAAACACTTTTGGACATCATTCACCACCAAATTTAGGAAGGAGAAGACACCAGACAATATTTTTTAAAGAGATTTCATGCTTAAACAAACCAAACCATTCCATAATTGAAACCACACTTAAACTTCAAGCTATAAGTTTTCATACTAAGATGCTGACACGATAACACTGATGCGATGATCTTTTGTTTCATGTAAAACAAGACAAAACTCATAACATGATACTAACAAGAATGGATACTTCAACAATTAATGACAAGAACTACTATTATACTTACATTGTGAACAAGAACATATTTGCTTAACAATTACACACGCACACACACATTGATTCTACACCTCAAAGGTTAACACCAGATTTTATTTGCCTAAAAGATATTAAACAAGATGAGCTAAAATAAACAGAGATTTTCCAGGTTTCTAACCCGTCAAACAACCAGCGGCTATGTTGTTGCCGAGCCTCGGTTCATTTGCCACCATCAGTCTCGTGCCAATAATATCGTCCCATCAGCTCTGCCGCTGCCTCGTCAATGCCACAACCAAATGAACCTTAACAGTCCCTCCACCATAAAATTAATCCCCACAACCCCGGTCATCATCATCACATCAAACAAAATCACTCACAGCCCCCCATCAACATCATCATGCTCGGCATTAGAAAAACAGTAGGAGCAGCGACACCATGACAAGAAAAGAAAAACGGAAAAAAAAAGTAAGAAGAAGAACGGGAAAAAAAAGCAGAAAACGGGCTAAAAGGAACGGGATTGGGGACAGTTTTTTTGGGAAACGGGGATGCGAAGGTGAAAGAAAAGAGTAAAGAGAAGAGAAAGTACCAAGAAAACTCACCGGAAAAATCAAAAGGTGGCCGGATTTCAAGCTTTGACCGAACTTTGACTCCCGATCTACGCCAAACGGTTCACTTTTTGAAGAAAACAATAGCGGAAATGGAAAGAGGGAGCCGAGATCTTTCTAACGATATATTGTTTGTATTTTTCCGGCCACCGGAGGTGGTGGCCGGCGGCGGCAGCGCGGCGGCCGACCGGTGGCTCTCGGTGGACCAGCGGTGGTGGGATATTTTCCGGTGGGGAGGAGAAATTTGGGCAGAGTTCTCCCAAGTCTTTGAGACTTAAGTGAGAATGGAAGAAATGAGGTGAGTTTGGGGGCTTATAAGGGAATGAGAGGAGGAATTCTGTCCGTTAGATGAATCCAAAATCAAAGGCTCAGATATAATTATGTGTTGGGTGGGCCAAAGAGTGAGTGGGCTGATGGGCCAAGTAATGGGCTACATATTTTTCACAAACGGTCATTAAAAGAGTCTACATTTATCTAAAATACACACAATTAACTAAATAACAATCCCACAATTAAAATATAGAATCAAAATTAACACATAACAAGTAGTTACTTAATTTTCAAATTTTACATCCTAATTAAAGACAATTTTAGTTAAAATAAAGACTAAATTTAGGAAAATTCTAAGAGTTTAACACAGCTCATATACGCAATTTTCGCTGAATTCGTGCCAAAATTAGGTGATTACAGCTGCCCCTCTTTGTTCGGGAACACGAAGAGTTTTCGGACAAAGAAGTAATCGACAAACTAATTTTGGCTTTTCGGTTCTAACCGAGAGCATGCTTTCCAAAATGGTGACCGTACCTTGAATTTCGGTTCTAACCGAGAACAAAGTTACCTACATATCCCCGGACTAAGGAATCAGGTCAGTGTAGTTCCTCACGTGCGGTAGCTGGGACTACCGCATTCAAACAGACACTAGACTCACTAAGACAACACTAGACAACTAGACTACTAAGACAGCACTAGACACTCTAGACTAACTAGGACAAATTAGAGACTCTTCTAGACATACTTGGGGCTGATACTAGACACTCTAGACTACCAAGAGGCTGTCGTTGCTGAGCACTGGTCGCTTGCTGGTGGTCGTGGCTTTTACAAAGAAAAATGGAATTACAACATTGAAAAATGTAAAAGTTACAATTCCTAGACTACTCTTCATGCTTTCCAAGCTGATGAACTGGTCTGAAGCTCCCACTAATCAAGTGGTTTTTGAAAACTTGAAATTGCCGCTCGGGCGGGCTTTAACTTGAATGTTGAAATCGCCGCTTTGACGGGCTTGACTTGAATGTTAAAATTGCTGAAAGTTGAAATTGCCGCTTGGGCGGGCTTTAACTTCAAAATTGAAATTGCTGCTTTGACAGGCTTTGACTGAAATGCTGAAAATGCCGCTTTGATGGGTTTTGACTTGAATCTGGGGATGGTTGCTAATCTTTGAGCGGGACAAACTTGAAAAGGAAGTGGTTGCTATCTTCTAGCGGAACTGACTCGAAAAGGAAATGGGCGCTATCTTTTAGCGGGACTGACTCGAAAAGGAAGTGGGCGCTATCTTTTAGCGAAACTGACTCGAAAGGGAAAAGGGTGCTATCTTTTAGCGGGATTGACACGAAAGGAAATGGGTGCTATCTTTTAGCGAAACTGACTCGAAAAGGAAATGGTTGCTATCTTTTAGCAGAAATTGACTCGGAAAGGAAATGGGTGCTATCTTTTAGCGAAACTGACATGGAAAGGAAATGACGCTATCTTTGAGCGAAACTGACTCGGAAAGGAAATGATCGCTATCTTTTAGCGGAAACTGACTTTAAAAGGAAACTGACGCTATCTTTGAGCGGGACTGACTCGAAAAGGAAATGGGTGCTATCTTTTAGCGAAACTGACTCAAAAAGAAAATGGTTGCTATCTTTTAGCAGAAATTGACTCGGAAAGGAAATGGGTGCTATCTTTTAGCGGAAACTGACTTTAAAAGGAAACTGACGCTATCTTTGAGCGAGACCGACACGAAAAGGAAAATGGGTGCTATCTTTTAGCGGGAACTGACTTTAAAAGGAAACTGACGCTATCTTTGAGCGAAACTGACTCGAAAAGGAAGTGGGCGCTATCTTTTAGCGAAACTGACTTGAAAAGGAAATGACTGACGCTATCTTTTAGCGAGACTGACTCGAAAAGGAAACTGACGCTATCTTTGAGCAAAGACTGACTTGAAAAGGAAACGATGCTATCTTTTAGCGGAACTGACTCGAAAAGGAAATGGGTGCTATCTTTTAGCGGGACTGACTCGAAAAGAAAATGGGTGCTATTTTTGAGCAGAACTGACTCGACAAGGAAACTGACGCTATCTTTGAGCAAAAACTGACTTGAAAAGGAAACTGACGCTATCTTTGAGCAAAAACTGACTTGAAAAGGAAACTGACGCTATCTTTGAGCAAAAACTGACTTGAAAAGGAAACTGACGCTATCTTTGAGCAAAAACTGACTTGAAAGGGAAACTTCCGCATTATCTTGAGGGAGTATGTTATTGTGGTTGACATATTCCTGGTGAGTTATGTCCTCTTTGTTCACCCGTTCATGATTAGCCCATGTCTGGAGGCTGTACAGTCCACACATTTTTCACATGTGGCTTTGACTTGAAAGCCACAATCTCTAACCCATCATCTTAATGGGGTCTTGTCTGGAGATTTGAAAACCTTGGCCATTTTTCAAAGATGGGATTTTGTCTGAAACTCAGAACAAATGCTCCCGATTCATGTGATCCTTGATCTTGCTGACAATGTAGCAAATATCACAATGGCTTTCTTCATCATGACTATACAGACCCTGAATCATGTCCCCGCAAAATAAACTTGGGGTTCTTGTTCAAACAATATCTTGATATTGTTGATGTATTTTTGATCCACCCCAAAGTCCACCAATGCCAAATAGTTTCTCCCAATCTTTAGTCACTCCTTGGTAGAAACATCATGTCGTTCCATGGTGACTTTCCTAGTACAATCTTGGTGTGTCATTCTCATACGAGGTGCGGCACAAGCTTCCATTGCTCATTGGTTCCTGAACAATGATCTGGTACAACTGAGAAACCTGTAAACAAGCTTTGCGAAACTTTCTTTGCTCGTTTCAATGATATCAAAGGAGAGGAGTGACAAAAAGTAAAGACAAATTGAAGAAATTCAAAGAGGAGATATCGAACGAAAGATGTCCCTGAATGATAGAAAGAAAAATTATTTAGGGGTGAAATGACGAGCTCAATGAACATGACATACATCTTTGAATAAAGTCTTGACCTTTTCCACACGATCTATCCTTGATTTTACCCCAGTTCAACAATGTAGAGGCAATTGCTTGCTTGGTCCGATCATGATGAGAAACCGGACATCCCTCATTCGACTAGTGGTGCCCTTTCGGGTTTTCACCAACTAGCCTCTCTCTTTGTTCTTTTTCCTCACAATGGTCTGTGGTGCCCTTTCAGGTTTTGACCAACATGATTCATTTTCTTCTCCTCTTTTTTTTTTCTCTCTTTTTTTTCATTTGTTTCCATTTTTTTTTATTTCCATTCGACCTCTTATCCCCTTTTTCGGTGGATCTCATCTTTCTCCTCTTTCTTTTTGAGCCAATCCGCCATCCCTTATTTTGACTTCTCACAGAAGTTTCTATCCTACTGGCAATTGTACTCCCATCTCTTGATTGCGATGATAAAAGATAAACTTCGACTTCCCCGAGCAGACTCATATTTTGATTGTACATCAATGCGCTACATTCTCAAAGATCGGTCAAAAAGGTCTTTATTTGGACCATAATATGGGATTTGGTTAGGCTAGGAAGAAAAGTATTCAGCATCAAAGCTCAGAAACATCTCATGAGACGGCTAGATGAACATTACAAATTTTGAAATCACCGCTTTTGAAAAATAAACCCTCTTTTCTTTTCTTTTTTTTTTTTTCTTTCCCCCCCCCCAGTTCAAGCAAATTGGGGGATTTCCCTTTTTATTCTCTTTTTTTTTTTTTTAGGGTTTTCTTTTGCTCTTTGTTTTGAAAAGCGGTATAAAAGCATCTCATGAAATGACTTGGTGAATAATACAACCCTTGGAATCATTTTCTTTCTAAGATAACATTTAAACTTTAGCCTCAGTTTAGTGAAAAATTGAGGAATTTCTTTTGAATTTTCTCTGATATGAAAACATGGGGGATATTGAGAGTTGGCCCCGAGATGAACACAAAGAAAGAAAAAGGAATATTGGATTTCTTGCTTTTCTTTAAAAAACTTATGCGGAGCACTTTGAGTTTCTTCCCCCGACTTCGAAACTGGTATCCTAAACATCTCATGAAACATGTGAATGAATGTTACAAAAATAGAAGTTTGTTTTTATTTTATTTTATTTATGAAATAAAATAAAAACAAACTTCTGCCCCAGTTTAGCATAAAATGGGGATCTAAATTTCTTTTGATGTTGGCCGCAAACTTGGAGGCAAGTTTTGCGTCAATAAAAGAAAACAGGGAAAGAGGAATTTTCTCCTGTTGCGACCGCACCGGAATGGTTGCCTACGTATCCTTTTGAGAGGAATCAGGTCAGACGTAGCTCTAGCAACTTAATGCTAGCTTTTGTGTTGTTGTTTTTGTTGTTTTTTGATTTTCTTTTTCTTTTTTTTTTCTTTTTCTTTCACTGGTATAATAACATTTATTTCAAAGGAGGGTAGCCGAAAGGAAAAAATACACAAAGCTCAAAGACTATTAAATTGGTAAAATATTTGGGTAGTAGAAAACGAAAGCCGTTCGTCATCCCGACCCGAGAATGCCTCGCACAGATATACAACAAAATAAGTCAACCTAAAGTCACAAGTAGAGACGGGACTTAATCACTCGGTATCCTTGGTTTTCGCTCCAACAGTGATCTTGAAAATTACACTTGAAACTTCCGACCAAAATGGTTATGCACCATTTTCAACTCGTTGCATAATTCCTTTATCACGGTCATCCTCACCGTCCAGTTAGTTCTTAGGCCTGATATTAGACCATGTGTTTAGATCAAGACACAAATTCCGCACATATATCATGTTACTAAGGCTGACAAGAATAAAACTTCAAAAAAAAAAAAAAAAAAAAAACCTAAAAGGATAAAAATAAGGAACAGAAAAAACAAAATATTTGAGACAAGGAGTGGATCTCACTTTTTATTGAATTAAAGACATGAGGGTTTGAACATCAAAATAAGCAAAATAATGCACTTGGATTACAACCCTGAAATAACCAAGTGCACAGAAAGTTCGACAAAATAAGTTGACAAGTGCTTCTCAATTGTTCATTTTCATATCATGTCCAATGCACTGCTCTCATGCCCTGTCGAAGCCGTCATCAGACTGTACCATGTTGGTTCCCATTGACGTGCTTCAAACTTGACAGCATATTCTTCTTTGCTTCATTTTCTTGAAATACCATCAGAGTAGACATGTTATCTTTGGAAAAAATGAATGACTGTGTAAGACAGTGAATTGGCTCAACGACTACATCTTGCATTGTTGCACGGGCAGTTGATTTATTTGGCCTATCAATTGATGCAACAATAGATGAGTCATGGCGTCTGATGTTTTTGGAAGGACCAACTGCCACAACCTGCTTGGCGCCATTCCATTTCATTTCTTCTTCTGTGAACAATGTCCCAATCATATGCATTTCTTTTTGAACATCATGAACCGACAAAGAATTTTGGTTCACATTTGGTGTTTCATCCCCCACGACTTTTATCTGATTGTTGTCTATCATTGCCTGGATTGCCCTTTTGAGTTCCCAACAGGATTCCGTGTCATGTCCAGGTGCTCCAGAATGAAACGCACAGTGGCGTGAATGATCAACTCTTCCATTAGGGTTCACTTTTCCCGGGATTGGTTTCAACAGATTGACTTGTTGCAACTTTTCAAACAAATTAGTGTAAGTTTCCCCCAATGGGGTGAACTTAGTCTCTCCCCTCCGTCGCAACTTTTTGTGACTTGTGCTTGGACAGGAACACGGATTCTTTCGCTTTTGGTTGGAAAAGTCAGGCGAAGCTTGGAAATGGTTGTGTGGGGTGTTATATGTGGCTTCTGGAGTTGGTGCGCGCCATTGCGGATAGGAAAATATCGGAGCATATGGCTGCGCTCTATGGAGTGGAGGAGCAGAGTAATTTGGATTATCTGGGGAGCAATGCTGCTGATGATGCTTTTGTGGAGTTCGGGAGAATGACAGAGGTTGGTTAAATTCTCTCCTGTTCCACCTTCTGGGATCCCGTTTCTTTTCTTTTTCATTGCGAAGACTCTCTGACCTAACTCGAACAGTGAATTGTGGAGTGGAGGCCGATGGTGGAGCAAATGGAGGTGGTGGTGCCATAGGACACATTGTGGAGGATCCTGCCACTTTTGCGGCACTGTTGTAGTAAGGAAAGTCGGGAGAATATTGAGGGTCCTCATATGTAGCAGGCAGACCATGTGTTTGATGCACGATGGTCGGTGCAACTCCTGAGAGATTAGATGGCACGGGAGGAGGTGCATGTCCCATGGTAATAGCATGATACAGTTCAACCACCAACTCTTTCATATTTTTGGCCTCTTCTGTAAACCTCTGATTCTGCTCAAACACCAACTTTTTCAGATTTTTGACTTCTTCAGTCAACCTCTCATTCAGCTCAATCAAATGCTCGTAATCTTCGAACTCCGAATTCCCAACTTCAGACGTCATGATCATGGGTCCCATTGATCTTGTTCTATACGTGTGATATGATGCCAGAATTTCCTCTCAAGTTACCGCAGAACCCCAAACATTAGTGACAAACAGATCGGGTTAGCACAAAAATGCACATTGGCAAACCTAAGGTTGTTATGCGTCATCCCGAAACGGTTAACGGCGTAAGCCGAGTGGACCGACCGTATCCCCCAAAGATTGCTTACGTGCCTTGAGAAAAATTAGAACAAAATTGTAACTGACACGTAATTGGAACAAGGACAAACTTCGATGATTTTTTTTTTTACCTCTTTTTCTAACACAAAACATAATTTAGACAAATGACACGAGACAGACTTAAAATAAACTGCTTAACGTGATACATGAGTCAAAAGATATATACAAACTGACATGATAATGGGTGGGTCCACCCGGACGGTGAAAAATAATGAGACTCGACATTTGAGCGGAGTCAGATTATTCCACGAGGATCGACGCAAATACAACTTAGCTAATTGCAATTTATCGTCTGTACCCTCACTTGACCTTAGACAAAACAAAAGAAAGCAGACCCTAAACAACAACAATTATTTCTCTCTTTTGTTTTTTTTTTTAATGAAAAACCAAGACTTAACCCAAGACACGAACATAACTTAAGAACGGATTATGAATCAAACCATTTTTTTATCCAAAAAGTGACTCCAAAATCGAACATTACGATAATGAAAAGATGAGCATAAAAACTTGATTTTTGAAACAAACTCTTTGATTTGATTTGAAAATGAATCTTAGAGAATTTACAAAATCTGGCCATTATAACGACACAAAAATACAAAATATTACACGAATTAGATGCAAAATTGGTTTACAAAAATTGGTCATTATGACGGCATAAAACCCCGATAAATTACTTTTCAAAAATACGGACTCAGACTCGAAGACAAAAAGGGTCCCAAAATTTCGCTATTATACCGGCGCAAAACTATGAGAAATTATTTTCTAATACTTGAGACCAAACCACGGACACAAAATTAGACTCTAAAAGTTTTAAAAAAATTCGCCCCTATAGCGGCGTAAAATGACAACTAAAGATATTTTGAGACACGGGACTAAACCCATTTTCATTTTTTATTTTTTTTTTCTCTTTTTTTTTTTTTTTTTCAAAATTTAATATCCACCCCTGGTGATCGGTCAGCATAACAACCCTTTTTCTACAACAAATGCAACACATAAGATGCCAATAATGACAAGTCTTTCCCGGGAAGTGGGTCCCATTTAGAGAACAGGTAGTCAACCTAGACAAGTGCAATACCGGTGTATCGCACCTCATTAAGTCGGATATGATGCAGATAATTGGGCCTAAAGGTTTAACTCTAGGTGACACAACTGACTCAGTGTCTAGACTGGCTGAAAACCCGATGGACAAACCGGGCGGAAAGCGTATCAGGGCCATCCGGAGACAGTGTGTCCGGCCTAAAACCCCGTCACGCCTTCCTCCTAAATCATGGGCAATTTAGTAAGAAAGTCCCAGATGCCACAAGCAATCTGGTAAGTGCACGTGTATGTGTGTTTCAGAGACTCAGTGGGTTGCGGAGGAAGACAGTTTATATATACAGTTCAACAATATCAAAGCAGTGACATTCAACTTTTCATGTGATAACGGCAATAAAATAACAACCAAATATTTAATAAATTAAAACATGCGACAATTTATCAAAGCCGGAGATTCTAGTTTTCACTAATTTCCCCAGCGGAGTCGCCAAGCTGTCACGCCCTAAAAATTACGAGTAACTGCGCGGGTGCGAGTTTATTTATTTAAAGGCTCGTGACTGGTGTTCAAAAAGGTACAAATTTATTTAGAGAACTCGGAGTCGCCACTTGACATAGTTTAAGGTGTGCCAAGTCACCAGAAGGTACCTTGGAACACCTTTGACTCGTCTAATGGTCTGCGTTTAGAGATTCGGGTAAGGTTCTCAGTTGACTCTCGGGAAGGTATTAGGCACCCTCGAGTCCTGTGCCGAGCACAGTTGCTTTATTGTCGCAGTTTTAATTTATTTAACATGGTTGTTATATTAATGCCGTTAATTTGAATTCGTACTTTGATTTAAGAGAAATTGAAAAGCGTTATTCTTATCCAACCTCACAGAGGACTGGACGAATTCACACTTTGATTCGAAAAATTTTAAAAGCGATATTCTTATCCAACCTCACAGAGGACTGGATGAATTTACACTTTGATTCATAGTAAATAAATAAATAAATGGATGTACTACACATTTCCAATTAAAATAATTAATTTATAATCAGTTTTTTCTTTATTTTTTTTCGCATAATAAGCGGATCACAAATCACACTTATCGTTCTGCCTAATCGAGCAAAATGTCTTTTCATTCCTATCATTTTTTGCCTAATTGTTGCACCTCAAGTGGATAATTGATTATATTAAAATAGAATATATTGACTAATGAAATAAATAGCCTAAATATTTACATAACTTATTTTTTTTTTTAAAAAAAGGGCGTGTGGCCACGAGTTAAAACTCCATTTGATGCTAATCTTTGCAAAGTTTTATACGTTACGATTCTGTTGCTTAAGCTTTCGGAATTTTTGCAGTTGTAGGCTATTTTGTAAAATAGTTTACACCAAATGTCCCCTCTCCTCTATTTCAAATATAAACTCGTTTGCAGAAAAGCTAAGTAACGTTTCCAGGTTTGCCTAGTAAGCAGATCACTGATCATACTTATGCCTAATCGTGTTGGTCGTTCGAGTTCTTTATTTTCTCTCAACAATTTAGTTTGCCTTAGAACGAGCTGTTCATTGTACACAAATTAACTTAAATAGCTTTCTAGACATTTCATGCAAAATACTACCCTTCAGCCACATTTATTATTTAACTTGCATCTAAATTTGCGCAAAGTAATACACGGGCATGGTTTCAAACTCACGGCCTGGTAACAGACCATTTTATACATTTTTCAGATCTTTAAAACATAGCCAAAATATACTCACAAGATAAAGTAAAAGGAAGCTTGGAAAAATACCTAGTGTAGAGAATTCCGCAAGCTCCAAACTATGAAATCCAAAAGCCCAAACAACCAGCAGCTAATAGATCACTAAATCAGCCAAGTAATAGCAACAACGACTACCAGCAAGCCTAGAAAACAAATTGAATGTACCCCTTTCTTTGAACTTAAACACTAATACTTTCTTCCATTATTTTCTCCCTTTTATTCAAGCTTATTTGCTCTCTTTTCAAGATTTCAGATTTGGAATTCTTGGAGTAGTAAAAGTGTTTCTCCAAAAAAACTCTTTTTTTTTGTGGTGAAGTGTATTTTCGGATGTTATGTGTTCTGCCCCAAAAATGAGAGTTAAAAGTCTCTTAAATAGAAGGGAAGGGAAAGAGTGTCAAGGTGGGTTAAAGGACAAAAGTCACATGTGACCCATTTTGCTTTTTCAGAACAAAGTACAAGTACCCATGTGCTCTTTTATTTACTTTTCAGAAAATAGTACAAGGACCCATGTGACTCTTGTACCTTATATTTGACTTTTAACACACTTTCTTCCAAGACAAAATATTTTATTATTTTTTAACTTAAAATATCCAATACCCTTTCATGAACTCTTAATTTCCTACAGCCCCAATATAATTCCTAAAGATTAATTAACATACTAATGTATATACTAGTACTAAAGAACATTTAAGCAACTTTAAAACACTTTTGGACATCATTCACCACCAAATTTAGGAAGGAGAAGACACCAGACAATATTTTTTAAAGAGATTTCATGCTTAAACAAACCAAACCATTCCATAATTGAAACCACACTTAAACTTCAAGCTATAAGTTTTCATACTAAGATGCTGACACGATAACACTGATGCGATGATCTTTTGTTTCATGTAAAACAAGACAAAACTCATAACATGATACTAACAAGAATGGATACTTCAACAATTAATGACAAGAACTACTATTATACTTACATTGTGAACAAGAACATATTTGCTTAACAATTACACACGCACACACACATTGATTCTACACCTCAAAGGTTAACACCAGATTTTATTTGCCTAAAAGATATTAAACAAGATGAGCTAAAATAAACAGAGATTTTCCAGGTTTCTAACCCGTCAAACAACCAGCGGCTATGTTGTTGCCGAGCCTCGGTTCATTTGCCACCATCAGTCTCGTGCCAATAATATCGTCCCATCAGCTCTGCCGCTGCCTCGTCAATGCCACAACCAAATGAACCTTAACAGTCCCTCCACCATAAAATTAATCCCCACAACCCCGGTCATCATCATCACATCAAACAAAATCACTCACAGCCCCCCATCAACATCATCATGCTCGGCATTAGAAAAACAGTAGGAGCAGCGACACCATGACAAGAAAAGAAAAACGGAAAAAAAAAGTAAGAAGAAGAACGGGAAAAAAAAGCAGAAAACGGGCTAAAAGGAACGGGATTGGGGACAGTTTTTTTGGGAAACGGGGATGCGAAGGTGAAAGAAAAGAGTAAAGAGAAGAGAAAGTACCAAGAAAACTCACCGGAAAAATCAAAAGGTGGCCGGATTTCAAGCTTTGACCGAACTTTGACTCCCGATCTACGCCAAACGGTTCACTTTTTGAAGAAAACAATAGCGGAAATGGAAAGAGGGAGCCGAGATCTTTCTAACGATATATTGTTTGTATTTTTCCGGCCACCGGAGGTGGTGGCCGGCGGCGGCAGCGCGGCGGCCGACCGGTGGCTCTCGGTGGACCAGCGGTGGTGGGATATTTTCCGGTGGGGAGGAGAAATTTGGGCAGAGTTCTCCCAAGTCTTTGAGACTTAAGTGAGAATGGAAGAAATGAGGTGAGTTTGGGGGCTTATAAGGGAATGAGAGGAGGAATTCTGTCCGTTAGATGAATCCAAAATCAAAGGCTCAGATATAATTATGTGTTGGGTGGGCCAAAGAGTGAGTGGGCTGATGGGCCAAGTAATGGGCTACATATTTTTCACAAACGGTCATTAAAAGAGTCTACATTTATCTAAAATACACACAATTAACTAAATAACAATCCCACAATTAAAATATAGAATCAAAATTAACACATAACAAGTAGTTACTTAATTTTCAAATTTTACATCCTAATTAAAGACAATTTTAGTTAAAATAAAGACTAAATTTAGGAAAATTCTAAGAGTTTAACACAGCTCATATACGCAATTTTCGCTGAATTCGTGCCAAAATTAGGTGATTACACAGGTTTCCACTGAATATTCCTTTTGTTTTATACAATTTTAGAAAGGTGACTATTGTGCATATGCCCACCATATTAGTATTTTGGTAAAACATATAATTTTTACTCTTCCAAGATGAAATTATTGATACTCTTCCGAAATTGTGTACTTCATAATCTTGTAAAATGCCCACAAAATTCTCTTTCCAAGTTTTTTGTTTTTGGGCAGATTATTCCGGCTTGGTTGAATTGTTTGCCTATAAAAAGTGACATGCGTAGAGCCAAAGTAGTTCATGACCAGTTGTGTTCAATGGTTGAAAGGTAATGGATTAGTTTTATCAATGCCTGGACTAAATTTACTATTGAAGTCCTTTTGATTTGTTGATTGCTCGCTGAGGATGGTTTAAATGGTAACAGTGACAACCTAATTTTTTGTGATTTCATTGATGAAATTATCTTGCGTTTTGTCGATGGTCAACCCATTACTCCAAGCTAATTTAAAAAGTATGTACATGTTGGATTTGTGGCTCAACCACCATAACCCAACAAAGAAATTGATAGAACTACAAGTAAACTCAGTGTCCGAGGTAAAAACCATGTCAATCAAGTTCGACGTAAATCTAAAATTCTGATCCATGCCAAGATGCAGTTTTAAATTTGCAGTTCAGATTTAATGGCTAATTCTTATACTAAATTTCTAATTTCCTATGCTAACATAATCCTTAAAAAACTACTTGGCTGATATATTTCCATTTGCGAACTGCATTTATTTAAAGTCAGATCTCTTCTAGACAGCGCCTACAGACTTGGTGCATGGACAAAAGTGTCACCTAAGTGACTCAAAACTCCCAATATGCAGAGGACCTAGTAATCCAAAAGAAACATTATGGTGCCTAACTGTCTCTCCTCTCATTGCATATCTTCTGTTTTCTCCAACTTGAAGTAATATTTCAATATTGTAACTGGTTTACAAGTTAATGATACAGCAACACGAACAGTTTATATAGATATATTTGGTGTAGCAGAATATCATTAGGGGTTGCAATCTTGAATGGAGGACTGTTTTGCTAAACAATCACCATGTCCTTTTAATAAAGATGAATTATTATACATGTTCTTTGTCGCATTTACGTGCTTCTCTGATGGTGGTGAGTTAACTGACAAAATCATCTTTCATGGTGTTCTTACTGGGATATTTTTGGTTTTTCACATAACAAAGTAAAATCCAACTGAATTTTCTGTCTCTAAAATGTTACTATCTCACAGAAATGTTTTCTCTTAATCTTTGATGTTTTACCAAATCTTCTGACTTACAGATCGGACAGAGAACTTTTGGGTCCCAACTATCTACACCTTCCGAAAGTTATTTCAGTTTTTGCAGAGGTTAGTTCAAAAACATAACTAGCAGGTGTTTGAATGAGTTCTTCATTTGTGTTTCATATAAATAATTTCTGAAATGTGGTTTTCATATTTACTTTTGTAAGAAAGGTGATTGAAAACCAAGTATCATAATCTAATAGTTATCTGGTCGGAGTCCCACAAAATAAGTGAGAGTTTGATTCTCAAATACACCTTCTCCCTTCTCCTTTGCCTGGCCCCTATGTCATAGAAAAACAGAAAGAAAAACGAAAGCCAGTAGAAATCTTATGTATCTAAAGAAAAGGCATTTCTATTTATTTCTTAAATACAATATGTGTTAGTACGTTGACAGTTAGCTCTCCATTTGTCTATTTGGAGGGTTTTGACCTTTCCTTTTTTCGTTCGTTTTCCTTTTTCATTTATATTGTTGATTAATTTGTTGATATGACTGGCTTATTGTATTGTTACATTTGTAATCAAATTAAGTGCTATGCTGATGTACTCATTAAGTATTTGAAAGTTGGTTCTTTTGTAGGTTCTATGTGCTCGAGGGGATCTTGCTACAGAAGACACTGTAAACCGCATGATTAATCTTTTAAGGCATTTTCAGCAAACACTGCCACAAGCTACTTGGGCATCAGCACGGTTATTGTTGTTGCCTCAACAGGAGATGGAGTTGGCATCCATTTTATCACCCGAGGAATCTGTGAATATTTCAACCCACGCAATGAAACTACTAGTATTGTGAACTTGTGGAAATCAAACATTTTGATGCTCATGAATATACTCCTATGATAAAATATCGTTCATTTGAGAATGAGTAACATGAAAACATGCAAGCTAATGGCGAAGACATGCAACTATGTATAAAATGTGTACAATATTCGGTGTCTTAGTTGACTCTTGCTTCAGTTAGGAAATGATAGGGCAGATAATTATGGCTTGTGAGGATTTTGTTTGCTTAAATATACCACTGGGAGAGTTGATTCTTGAGAAAACTTTGGATTCATCTTATATTCAATACATTGTTGTGGTATTTTACATGTATTGCAGTTGATTTTGTGTAAGTTAATGTGACCTTTTTGCTTACACATTCTACTGTGTATCCGTCATGTATTATTGCAAATACTTACATATTTCCCACTGTTGTACGTTGCCTATGATGGTCTCTAAAAAAAAATGTTCCTTTGGATCGCGTTGAGATAATAAGCTCTCACTTGACCTCTATAAGTAATGAGATCTAAATCACCTTGAAAGCATCTTCTTTCCTTGAGCAATTTTCAGCACTATCTACTCTAATAATCTTAAGCTGAGTTCTGCAAAATCAGCTTGTATCAGATTGGAAAGGTTAATCTAAAGGAACTTTAATCCCGGTTGGTGCAGTGTCGGTTTATATTTCGTTGTATTTCCCCCAAAAAAAAAAAAAAAAAAAAAATCCTTTGATTTGGGGTACTCTTGACTCAAGTAAATTTTATGGGTGGTCATTGGTTCATTACCTCAAACTTAAAGTAACTTTTGCTTGTTTTATAACCCAAAAAGTTACTCATTTTAACTCAGTAAACAGTAAAGTCACCGTGGCTAGTTTTAGTAAAAACTTGCCGGAAAAATGGCGTTACATCTTTAACGACCCAAATCTATGTTAATTATGGGTTAATATAATAAGTTAATAACCAAACTCTTTAACTCGTTACACCAGACGTACCCAACTGAATTGCACAAATATGACAGAGTAAGCAATGGTTTGCATCTTTGTCCTCAATAACAATGGTTTTAGCATAAATACCCTCCATTAGTTTAATGAAACATATTCTAGACGAAAATACCCCTCGCAACTAATAAAAAGACCCACACTATCCTCACTTTCCTTTTCTCCATTCAAACGATCTCTAAACCCTAAAAACCTACAACTTTTATAGATTCCTCCATTGAAACGAAGATTCAAGGTTAGATTCCTTCAAATTCCTGCTGAGTTTTGCTAAAATGTTACATTAAATTCTGCATAATTTCGTTTAACTTTTATTTAATTTTGCTTAAAATTATATATAACTACATATTACCTGAACGAGCTCTGAATTTTGTTCATAATGATCCAAAAAACTTGCCGTATGGGCAACAAATAGCATTAGATCGATTCAAGTAGTGAAGATATGAAATGCAAGTTGCTCATTGCTATGGTGCAATGGAAAAGTTGCAAAGAAAGTCTCTGCAAGTCTTGGCTATTGCCAAGAGTTTAAGCTTTGGTAAAATGGGCAACTTGCAGAAAAAGTCTCTACAAGTCTTGGCTATTGCCAAGCGTTTAAGTTCTGATGCAATGTACAACTTGTAGAGAAAGTCTATGCAAGTCTTAGTAATAGCCAAGACTTTAAGCTTCGCTGCAATGAGCAACTTGCAGAGAAAGTCTCTACAAGTCATGACAATAGCCAATATTTAAGCTCTGGTGCAACTTCAGAGAAAGTGTCTGCAAGTCTTGGCAATAGCCAAAAATTTAAGCTCTGTGCAATGGCAACTTGCAGATAAAGTCTCTAAAAGTCTTGGTAAGCTCTGGTGCAATATGCAACTTGCAGAGAAAGTCTCTGCCAGTTTTGGCAAAGCCAAGACTTTAAGCTCTGGTGCAAACTCTAGTGCAATAGGAAACTTATAGAGAAAATCTCTACAAGTCTTGGCTATTACCAAGCATTTAAACTTTGGTGCAATGGGCAACTTGTAGAGAAAGTCTTTGCAAGTCTTAGTAATAGCCAAGACTTTAAGTATTGCTGCAATGGGCAACTTGCAAAGAAAGTCTCTACAAGTCTTGATAATAGCCAATACTTTAAGCTCTATGCTATGGGCAACTTGCAGAAAAAGTATCTGCATAGAAAGGGCAACTTGTAGAGAAAGTCTCTGCAAGTCTTGGCAAAAGCCAATACTTTAAGATCTGGTCCAACAACAATGGCAAGAGTTTACCCAACATTCCCTTCCTATATACCAAGATCCTGCTTCTTTCTTGGTGATCTATCCATCAAAATCTGAGCATATCATTCGTCTTTATTATGCGAATGATTAATACTATGGCAACAAATTGCTTATACATCGCTTACAACGAAAAATGGGATGCAAGCAATAAATATATAAACCATGACACTGATATTTATGAAAGATAGTATTACCTTTCAGGCATTTGAAAAAGGGCACGATCGTAGCAAATGATCAAGAACTTATCACTTGCATGTATTTGCTAAAGAATGATGAGTATTCCAAAAAACCCCGTTTCATAGTATAAGTTGTTAAAAGGAATAACTCGTCATCAAATAACAACAGAACCGCCAACACAAGAGAATTCGTTGTGAATAAAGCAGACCATAGCATTGTGTTGTGTCAACAAGAAGTGCAATTGATTGACTTTACAAGAAGAAAGTTACCCCATAATTCGTTTTAGTTACTCTTAAGAACTTGAATTTAAATTGTTAAATGATACTTATTATTTGTTCTATTAATGAACTTTTATGTCCTAAAAAAATATTGTTTTTCACTTTTTACTAACCCACTTAAACTCGACCTCTTGGCAAGCGGCCAACATGTTCCTCAACCTTTCCCCCCTTCTCCAGGCTAAATTGCCTTGAAGCCTTGGCAGGGCAATATTTTCCCTCGAACCCTACCTTCTCGAAATCCAACAATTGCCTTGAGTTCCTCGCAAACAGACAACACTTTTCTCAACCCCCTCCCCTATTCTCCAAGCCAACATGTCATCAAGTGTTGGCAGGGCAACATGTTGAGAAGAGGTTTTGAAGAATGACAAACAAGAAGGACTCAGTGATCGGAGGAGAACCTGGTCCTTGTATAGAAGGGCACGACTGATCGAAAAGATTTGAGGGTTGCAAATCCCTGCGGAACTAGGAGTAGTGGCGCGTGAACGAGTATGCATCCTAGTCAGACTAAAAGAGGCGGTGCCCAGGCTGTGTCTTCGAAGTACGAATAAGAGTTGGACTGGAACAAGGAAAGAGCCGCAAGGAATCTTGTCATACCATAATTACAAGGTTTCTTGTGGAACTCAACTAGGGTTTTAATGCCTATATAAATACAAGTAGTTGATGCAGTCGAAATTAGTGATTCACAAACAGAGAGTTGAGAGCTTACGAAGGCGATCCAGCAACTTTCAACGTGAGATAACTGAGGAAGATAACTGGTGGAGTTAAGTAGCTTGAGTCTAGATATTCTGTCTAGGTTCATGGGTTGTAAGTTGTCTTGCTTTATGCTATCATTGTTGTTACCTATCAGCTTATCATAGAAGCAATTGTGTTAGGTGAACTTTTGAGAGATTACTTTGTAAAGCTAGAGTTTAGCTTTGTTGAGTAATTATGGTCTAGAGTGTAGCCCCTTGGCAGAGTCTTGTAATCAGAAACTTGCTCTTTGTGTTAGTGGATTGAGTTCTAAAATCCCAGAGTGTGGGTCGTGGTTTTTATCCCTTGAGCAAGGAGTTTTCCACGTAAAAAGACCGTGTTCTTTGTGTTTTTTGGGTTGTATGTGTTGTGGTGTTTTAGTGCGAACTGCTAAGGCAAGAACAAGGTTATTGACTCAGAAGAATCGAGTTCTTGTACAGAAAAATCGGTAGACAATATTCAACCCCCCGTTCTAGTGTCCTTAGGAGGTGCTTAGATTATAACAAATGGTATCAGAGCAGGTCTTCTCGTTCTAGGTAACACCTTGAGAAGGATCAGAATTATGAGTGCACCACCTACCATCACTGAAGGACAGTCAGTTCTAAGGCCCCCACAGTTCAATGGGCAGTACTATACCTGGTGGAAAAAACAGAATGGAGAACTATATTTGTGCTGAAGATTACCAACTCTGGCTTATAGTATCTGAAGGAAATTTAATTCCTACCAAAATAGTTGGAGAAGGAGCTGCTACCCGACAAGAGCCTAAATCAAAAGAGGAGTTCAATGAGGCGGACTATAAGATGATTGAAAGGAATCACAAAGCCAAACGTCTGGTAATTTGTGGTCTTGGCCCTGAGGAGTTTAATAGAGTATCATCTTATAAGACCGCTAAGGAAATCTGGGATGCCTTGCAAGTTGCACATGAAGGAACCACTGAAGTGAAGGACTCCAAGAGAAGAATGCTGAACAGGCAATTCGAGTTGTTCTCTGTGGGAGAGAAGGAATCAATCCAGGATATGATGACCAGGTTGACCATTATCACTAATGAGATGAGATCCCTGGATATGGAGTTGCCTGAAGTAGAGATGGTGGATAAGGTTCTGAATGTGTTAACTGAGGCTTGGGAACCCACGATGACTGTTATCATTGAATCCAAACCTCTCAGATCCATCAAACTTGAAGAACTGGTTGGAAGTTTGAAAACACACGAGATGATGAAAGATTCAAAAACTAAACCAGCCCTCAAGAAGGACAAGACTCTTGCACTCGAAGCAACTGATGAAACTGATGATTATGTTGATTTGCAATCAGTTGAAGCAGCAATGGTTAACACCTTGAGACAGAAGTTTAACTTGGGAAAGTTTAAAGGTTTCAAAAGAAATAACAAGGAGAACTCTGGAAGAAAGAATATAGTTGACTGATCTGATTATTCAGGATGCTTCAAGTACTTCAAGAAGGACCATGCTGTTGTGGACTGTCCAATGTGGGAAATAGAATGGATGAAAAATAGAGCAACAAATGAGAAGGAAAAAAAGGTGTCAAAAGAGAATGAAAAAGAAAAAAAGAAGGTTAGACGACCCCCAAACTTCAGAGCAGAAAGAAGAAAGAAAAAAAAAGCTTTCTATGCTACATGGGGACCTACTGACAGCGAATCTGATCATGAGAAGGAATCTGGAGATGAATCTCCACTGGCGCTGATGGGGTTGTCAAATGTTGGTTCAGATGAAGAAGATCCTCGTGAGTTCAGAGGAGGAAGAGATCCATCAAAGCCACATGTGTTTAACGGGACAAACTACAGGTGCTGGAAGAAATAGATGAAAAACTTCCTTCAAGCAATGGATTATAGTCTCTGGTTGATTGTAAAAAGAGGACCTCATATTCCTCTAAACAGAACATCAAACGGGGTTCTGATTCCAAAGAAGATAGAAGAACTAGATCCTCAAGACCTAGACTGGTTACAGGAAAATTCCAAAGCTGAATTATACCTGAGGAGAGTGCTGACTACTGATGTATTAGCAAGGATACTTGAGCACAAGTCTGCCAAAGAAGTATGGGAAAAGCTAAAAGAGATGTACTCAGAAGATGGCCAAAAGAAGGACTCCGCTCTTATGGCAACTGATGGAGAAGAAGCCGCTCATTCAGCAGAGGTATGTTTATCTGATCTCAAAGAAAATTTACATACATACACTACTAAAAATTTGATCTTAATCACTGCCACTTTGATTGAGGGTTATGAAAAGGAGAAAATTGAGAAAGATAAATTAACTGAAGAGATAAGTGATCTCAGAACTAAGCACAAGAGTTTTCAAGAACAAAATATTGAACTGGAAGAAATCAATGCCATTTTAAAAGGGCAGACTCTTGTGTCAAACTCTAAGATCACAGAACTGGAATTGGAACTAAATCATTTAAAGGAGAGTGTAAATGGTAATCACGTAATAAGTGAAGTTCAAACCTTTCTTGAAAATGAACTTAAAAGGACAAATGAGATCTTGTACCAGGAAACTGAAAAGAACATGATTTTAAATCAGAAGGTTGAAAAATCTAACTATGAGCTTACTAGATTAACAAAGTGGAATAAGTCCTCCGAGGCAATGAACTTGGTCCATGCAAATCAGAACAAGTGAAATAAGGACTAGGATTCAAAAAACCACTGCCTCCATATAATCCTAAGAGAAAGTATGTGGATTTGCCTTGTAACATGTTGTGTACCTTCTATGGTGAAACTGGACACTACAAACAAAAGTGCATGAATGCAAGCAAGGCAAAGGCCAATAATAAAAGAAGTGTTCTACCTAAATGGGTTAAACAGGATTTGATTTATCCATTTTCTCATAAGAAGGGACCCAAGCTTGTCTGGGTTCCTAAAGCTAACCCTTAATCTATTTTGCAGGCTGGAGTGAGGGAGGATAACCCAAGCTGGATTCTTGATAGCAGTTGTTCAAGGCACATGACAGGAGATAGAAGTAACTTTCTCTCACTCGCAGCATTCAAGGAGGTAGTGTAGCCTTCGGAGGAGGAAAAAATGGTCAGATCGTAGGAATTGGAAAAGTTGGGAGAACTCTGGACTATGCAATTGAAAACGTATACTGTGTCGATGGTCTCAGACACAAACTGCTGAGTATCTCTCAACTGTGTGATAGCGGAAATGAAGTGAGTTTCTCATCTGTAGGGTGCATTATGAAGAATACAGAGTGGAGAAATTGTTTTGGAAAGAAAAAGGGTGAACAATGTGTACAAAGCATCACTGAAATCACTGCCTGAAAATAACTCAACATGCTTGAACGTGCAAGAAAGTGATTCTTAGTTGTGGCACAAAAGAATGGGTCACGCGAGTCTCTCACAAATCAACAAGCTAGTATCAAAGGATCTGGTTCGTGGACTGCCTAGTAAGAGATTTGAAAACATAAAAATGTGTGATACTTGTGTAAGGGGGAAGCATGTGAGATCATCCTTTAAATCAAAGAAGGTGGTGAGTACATCAAAACCACTAGAATTGATACATATGGATCTGTGTGGACCTATGAGAGTCAGGAGCAGAGGAGGATAGAGGTTTGCGTTCGTAATTGTTGATGACTACTCTAGATACACATGGACCTTGTTCTTGGCATCTAAAGATGAAGCCTTTGATAACTTCAAAGACTGGGCTGGTGTTGTGCAGAAAATGTTAAGCCTGGAACTTATCAGCATTAGATTTGATCATGGAACAGAGTTTGAAAACTCAAATACAGCATTGATCATGATTTCTCTGCACCAAGAACTCCACAGCAAAATGGAGTGGTTAAAAGAAAGAACAGGTCTCTGGAGGATATGGCAATGATTATGCTGCTGTCAAGTGGCCTTGCAAGAAACTTCTGGGCTGAAGCAATAAACACAGCATGTAATTTGCTGAACAGATGCTCCATTAGAGCTATTCTTGACAAGACCCCATATGAGCTACTCAGAGGAAGGAAACGAAATATTGCACAATCTGAGACCCTTTGGTTGTAAATATTTTGTCCACAACAACGGGAAGAAACCATTGGAGAAATTTGATGCTAGAAGTGATGAGGCAATATTCCTTGGGTATTATACTCAAAGAAAAGCATACAAAGTGTTCAATAAAAGAACACAAGTCATAGAGGAAAGTATGCATGTGGTATTCGATGAATCTGACAAGGCAGTAGATGAAATCGAAGTAGATGATCAGGTAATTGGCCTTACTCGAGAAGATGGTGTAGCTGACTCTGAAGACCCAGAAGACAAGGAAGAATCATGTGAGGATTCAACTTCACGAGAACAAAGAGTCAATATGACAAGGGGAACATCAGATGAAGTTGATGATTCAATAAGTCAGGAAGAACCCATCCAAAATGATGCTGAAGGTTCATCTCGTCATATTCAACCCAGGCCATGGAAACACCAAATCCTTTGGAGAATGTTCTATTAGAACTGGATACTGGAATCATGACCAAGTCAGCCTTGAAGAACTTTTGTGCATTCTTTGCCTCCCTTTCATCTCTGGAACCATAATGTAAAAGAAGCCCTAGAAGATCCTGATTGGATTCTAGCCATGCAGGATGAACTTCATCAGTTTGAGAGTGTGGCACCTGGTTCCCAAGCCAAAGGACAGATCAATAATTGGAACAAAGTGGGTGTTCAGAAATAAATTGGATGAGCATGGTATAGTAATAAGAAACAAGGCCAGATTAGTAGTTCAAGGATACAGTCAGGAAGAAGGAATTGACTATGATGAAACTTTTGCACCAGTAGCAAGGATGAAAGCCATTAGAATGTTGATTGCCTTTGCTACATACATGGAATTCACACTGTATCAGATGGATGTGAAGAGTGCCTTCTTGAATGGTTATCTAAATGAAGAAGTCTATGTAATACAGCCACCAGGGTTTGTGAACAGTGAATTTCCTGATCATGTTTACAAATTTGACAAGGCACTCTATGGATTGAAGCAAGCGCCAAGAGCCTGATATGAAAGACTATTAGGATTTTTATTGAAGAATGGTTTTACAAGAGGAAAGATTGATAACACATTATTCCTGAAGAAGAAAGGAAAGGATCTATTGGTGGTTCAAGTATATGTTGATGATATCATTTTCGGAGCCACTGATGAGGAGCTATGCAAGGGATTTGCTGAATTGATGGGTAGTGAATTTGAAATGAGCATGATAGGAGAACTCAATTTCTTCCTAGGACTGCAGATAAAACAGACGCCTGAAGGAACCATGATTCATCAACAAAAATATGTCATGGAACTTCTGAAGAAATTTGACATGGAAGGAGCAAAAGAAATGACCACACCTATTGCTCCTGGAACCAAGCTGGATATGGATGAACTAGGTCCTTCTACAAATGAGACAAAATATAGAGGAATTATAGGTTTACTCCTCTATCTCACAGCCAGTCGACCTGATATTGTATACAGTGTGGTACTGTGTGCTAGGTTTCAGTCCAAGCCTAAGGAGTCACATTTGACAGATGTGAAAAGGATCTTGAGATACTTGAAAGGAACTCAGGATCTATGTCTATGGTACCCAAAGGGAGGTACTTTTGAACTAATTGGTTTTGCTGATGCAGATTATGCAGGTCACTTGGTGGACAGGAAGAGTACTTCAGGAATGGCACACTTTCTTGGTCCATGCTTAGTTTCTTGGGCAACAAAGAAGCAGAACTCAGTAGCCCTATCTACTGCAGAAGCTGAGTATGTAGCAGCTGCATCATGCTGCTCACATTTGCTGTGGATCAAACAGCAGTTTGAGGATTTTAGAATTAAATGTGGAGTTGTGCCCATTTTCTGTGATAACACAAGTGCAGTAAACATTGCCAAGAACCTAGTCCAATATAAAAGAACAAAGCACATTGATATTAGACACAATTTTCTTAGAGATGATGTAGAAAAGGGTCTGATCACTATGAATTCGTGCAGGACTGAAGATCAAATTACTGACATATTTACTAAAGCACTGAACAAAGTTCAGTTTGAGAGGAACAGGCTGGAGTTAGGGATGACTAAAATACACGGATGACTCAGCGTTTGCTCCCTAATGATTGGTTAGTTAAGTGTTCAGCCTTGTTTGTAACTATTGTTATTATTGTCCACTCTAAATTTTGTACATTATTAAGTACATCTGTTCAGTTGATTAGCACCAGGTTGGGCTAATGTGTTCCCATGAAGGAACCTACAAGGTACGTAGAAGGAACCAAGGCAAGTATGAGGAATCATGTCCAGGTACAGCTACACAAGCTATTTATGTTAAGTGTCATAACTGAAATTGATTGTCAATTCATACGTGTATCAAGGAAGTCCTCCCATGTTTTGGTAACGCCCTTAATTATAGGAACAAATTCCTTTTTGGTTAGACTTCTACTAGACTTCACCGGACCCCACTTCATTAAAAAGTCCTTATTTGGGTAAGTCTTCTAACCGTCAGATCAATCCATCTTTTCCCGGTTTTCAAAACTTCAAAAAGCTGCTTTTCACCTTTTAGCCATCATAAGCGTTAGTTCCCTAGTAAAACCCCACCACCATTACTCCTTCTCACTTTAGTTTGACAAAAGCCAAACAGATATACTTGTAAAACAATCCCTCTCTGCCTTGTCCACTTTCTCTCACCAAAAATTGAAACAAGAAATCCCCTTCATCTCATTCTCAAAACCCTAACCAAAATCACCACGTCTCAAGCACAATCTACATCGACATCTCCTATTAAGGCTTCAGGAACACACAAATCTAAGAAATCTACTCCAAAACCTCCTCCATCTACTCTTGCGGAGAGAATCGCAAAAGTTAGGGTAAAATTTCTCAAAAGAGCAGGGAAAAGAGGTGTCAAGAAGATGGTGGTGGGATCCTCGTCTCATATACCGGCGGAAATAGTTTCATCTGACAAACCGGTTGAGGTAACGCTTGACTCTACTGTACCTGATTCTACTACTTTAGAAGTAGTAAGAAGTCCCGGAAAATTAAGTACTGAAACATTGATGAAAGGACTAGATGAAATCGTAGAAAAGGTAGAGCCATGTGGAATATCTGATAGGGGGAAGGTAGTTGAGGAGGACAAACAGGTTGTTCAAGAGGAACCTAAGTCGATTTTGCATGTACCTTTAGTAACTGAGAATGTGCTGGAGATTGATGTAGTTGAAAAAGAGATAGAAAGACTGAGAGAAAAGGATTCTGCTGAATCTCAAAAGGAACATGTTAGTGAACCTAGGTTGGAGGATGTTTCTGTTGAGGGAGTTCATGATATATCTGTACATGAAAATCCAGTTGTTGGAGGACCTAGTTCTGCTGAGGCTGCAAAGCACTTGAGTGAAGAACCTGGTTCTCGCTCAGATCCTATTGTGGCTGAGGATGCAAAACTAAATTGGATAAATTCTGAAGAGGAAAAGGATGAGGAAGCTTTAGAAAGAAATAGGGAAGGTGAGAAAATTGCAGAGAGAGTTGAGGAAACAAAAAGAAAAAGTGTAAAAAAAAGGTTTGGGGAGGAAGATGAAAAACTGTTGAATGAAGCTGAAGAAGAGGAAGTGGCGTTTGTAAGGGAGACCAGAGTGGAGGTTGACAAGAGAAGAAGGTTGTTGAAAGGGGAAAAGTATGTGTCCAAGAGCAGACTGGTGGATGAATCTAGTGAGGACTCTCGAGAGGAGAGGACTGAGAGTGATGAGAAAACTGTTGCACAGCCAGCCACTTCCTCAAGAAGGATGGCAACAAGGTCAGCCTTAAAGCAGCAGTTAGCAAAGGTTGATAAGCTGGAAAGAACAGTTAAGAATGTGAAGGCCGGAAAACTGGAGGAAGAGCAGAAGCATGAGAAAAGAGAAGATGAAGCCAAGGAAGAAAGTGATGAAGCTGGTAGCTATATGGTACCCAGTGACTCAGAAACAGACAGTGAGCTGGAGAGCAAGAAAAGAAGGAAAGACTCTTAGGAGGTTGACAGAACAGCCTTCTTTGCAAAACACCAGGTATTGGCTGGGAGCATCCTGGGTGATGTGAAAGAGCACCACCTGAAGCCCTTACTTAGGATGGTAGGGGATCAAGGGTGGTTAGGTCTATTTGCCAACAAAGACAGGCTGTTGTATTCTGATAAAGTCAGAGAGTTCTACACAAATTGCAGGGTTGCTGCCAGGAGGGTGTATTCTGTGGTGAAGGGAGTTGAAATTGAGTTTGGGAGAACTGAGTTGGTAGTGATACTTGATGTACCTGCTGAGGGTTATTGCAGTTATATTAAGTTGAAATAGCCGAAAAGAACCGATGGAGTGACTCCACTGAGTGTTGTGAAGAAATTTTCAGGGAAACCAAAACTCAAGAAGGAGAGGAAGGTTGACAAAAAGGAAATGGAGCCGGCTCATCATTTGTTGTTTGAGTTTGTGCATAGGTTCTTGTTGCCAAGGAGAGAGAAAAACAATGGGGCTAGTGCTCTGGACCTAATCTACATGGACTTGCTGGACAGAGGAGTGAAAATTAATCTACCTGGTTTGATAATCAGACATATCAAAAGGATTGTAGACACTGATCAGAAGCCACATTCATTAGTGAATTCCTACATCCTCCAGCAGGTTCTTGAACACTTTGGAGTTCCTTTGGAAGCAGGGAAAAAGCCCACCATACATCAAATGTTTGGGCATAATGTGTTGAAAAGTTGTGATTTTTTTAAAGAGCAAAGAGCTTCCAAGAAACCAATGCAGGTTAAACAGGAGCAGGCTGAAGAGGGTAAAGACTATGGACCAGATGAAGCAATTGTAGCAGTGAAAGAACTAGAGAGTCATGTTCTTGACGTGAATACAGAGAATGCTGAGCTGCATAGGAAGCTGGAGTTGAAAGATCAAGAAATTGATCGCTTGAAAATTGATTGTCACAAGTATGAGGCCGAGCTGGTGATGGAAAAGACCAAGAATACGAAGGACCTTGAGGCAATTGTCAACCACTTCAACCTACAGCTCTGAGTCCTACCCTCTTCCTCTATGTCCTTGTTGATTGCCCTCCCTTGTCTCTCCGTGTCCTCCCTTGATATGTGACTTTGAGACAATCTTACTTTTTAGATGTGTACTTAAATAGGGTTATGTGGCTTGTCACGCCCTGGATGAATGGTTTTAAATTTCTCTTGCTTATTTTGGATCTGTTATATTAAATCTGGTTCTATTTGGGCCCTTAGCCTTATTTCTATGTGTTTATATCTTAGCTGACTTATTGCCTCGTGCTCTAGACTGGATAGTAATAACTGGTTCATGCAGGTGTTTGAATCTTTTCGATGATGCTAAAAGGGGGAAGAAGGAAATGTTGGGGAGTTTGTGACCTAACTCATCTGTTTTAAGTTTTTCAAACTGTTATTCTTGTTTTTGTGTTTTTGGAAATTTTGTCTATTCAGGTTCTTTGGCAATATTTGTTTGTCATCATCAAAAAAGGGGAATTTGTTGAGAAGAGGTTTTGAAGAATGAAAAACAAGAAGGACTCAGTGGTTCCGGAGGAGAACCTGGTCCTTGTATAGAAGCGCACGACTGATCGAAAAGATTTGAGGGTTGCAAATCCCTGTGGAACTAGGAGTAGTGGCGCGTGAACGAGTATGCATCTTACTCAGACAAAAAGAGGCGGTGCCCAGGCTGTATCTTCGAAGTACGAATAAGAGTTGGACTGGAACAAGGAAAGAGTCACAAGGAATCTTGTCTTACCATAATTACAAGGTTTCCTTGTGGAACTCAACTAGGATTTTAATGCCCATATAAATACAAGTAGTTGATGCAGCCGAAATTAGTAATTCACAAATAGAGAGTTGAGAGCTTACGAAGGCGATCCAGCAACTTTCAACATGAGATAACTGAGGCAGACAACTGGTGGAGTTAAGTAGCTTGAGTCTAGATATTTTGTCTAGGTTCACGGGTTGTAAGTTGCCTCGCTTTATGCTATCAATGTTGTTACCTATCAGCTTATCGTAGAAGCAATTGTGTTAGGTGAACTTTTGAGAGATTACTTTGTAAAGCTAGAGTTAAGCTTTGTTAAGTGATTAGGGTCTAGAGTGTAGCCCCTTGGTTACAGAGTCTTGTAATTAGAAACTTGCTCTTTGTGTTAGTGGATTGAGTTCTAAAATCCCAGATGTGGGTCGTGGTTTTTATCCCTTGAGCGAGGAGTTTTCCTCGTAAAAAGACCGTGTTCTTTGTGTCTTTTGTTTTGTATATGTTGTGGTGTTTTAGTGCAAACTGTTAAGGCAAGAACAAGGTTCTTGACTCAGAAGAATCGAGTTCTTGTAAAGAAAAATCGGTAGACACTATTCAACCCCCCCTTCTAGTGTCCTTAGGAGGTGCTTAGATTATAACACAACATTTTTCCTCTGTCACGACCCTTTTTTAACTTAAAAGAAAGACTTATTATAGTTTTAAAAGGTTGTGATGGTATTAATAGGTACACAAATTATTAGAAATTTTCGGAGTCGCCGCTTGACAAGTTAAAGGTGTGCCAAGTCACCAAAGCGGTGTACCTAGAACACCTATGACTCGTAAGTGGTCTGCGTCAGAGTTCCGGGTAAGGATCTCGATTGACTCTCGGGAAGGTGTTAGGCACCCTCGAGTCCTGTGCTGAGCACAGTTGCTTTTATTGACGCATTTCGACTCTTTTGAAACAGTTTTTTGGTATACTTTGCCTTGATTTTGTTACGCTTCAATTTATTGTTGATTTTATCGTTTGACAATTGAAACTCCAATCGAATATAATCGCGCGAGAACTTCACTCGTTCGAAATCTTTCGACTTAAATCAATTAAATCGCGCAGGTACTTCACCCGTTCGAAATCTCTTGACTTAATATGAATTCCAATGTGATCGATTAATAATTGGTTAATTTAAACTTTAACAAAGGGTTGCGATCCATCAGATTGTGTTCAGAACACTTATTGAACATTTACGTTGTAATTCTCTGCACTTCTTTAATTTAATTCTTTTTTTAAAAAAACTTAGAAACTATTTAAATGGGCCTAAAAGATGCCTAAAACCAAGTCCATTTCAATTTTAACGATAAAATTTGCATGTGATGTCCTATTTTGCCTACTGATTCCATTTCAAACTTGTCCCTTTATGCAAGTTACTTTAGCTTAACAATTTACATGAAACAAATCTGACCTTCTTCTTTAAACATGCCCGAGTTAATTGTCAAATGGACTGCCTAAACTAATTCCAGGTTTTCGCTTGGATTTATGTTTCTAATGTCACATGTAGCCAAAAGAATGCATATCTTTCAAATCTATCTCATTTTTGCAAAACTATTACTTCTACAAAAATTTTTTATAAACATGCTTCCAAGTCAACTTATGAAAAAAAAAAAACATCCTTCATAACGTCATGCCTATAATGGCAGCAAGCAAACAAAATCCTAAACAAGTGTGAATATGTGTAACAAGAGAACTCCATTGGGCCTAGAAAAGGCTGTTACATACATTGTATAAATCTCTAACGAACCAAAATTATACAACATGCATAAAGAGTATGAAAAATAAATACCTAAGAAACTCCCTTGGCAGCAATAGGAATACCAGCATCACACAATCAGCAAGCTCCAGCAACAAGAACAACTCTTTACCTCTTTTAAGTCAAACCACAACTCAAAATAAGAGCCCCTTAGTTTATATTACAAAAGACACTCTTTTCTCACTTCTTTCCATTTTCTTTCTTAGATATCTCTCAATTTTTCACTACTAAAACTCTCAATTTTTCAGATCTGGAACCTCTTTTTTTTAGAGAGTCCCTGGTAAATATTCAGATCTCTTTTTGTTATTCAGGGAGTGAAGTGTGTTTGTGAGTGAAGGTCTCTCTCCTGATTTTTCGTGTGTGTAGTTGATCTCTGTTGGTGTTTTTTTTTCCAGATCTGTTCCTTCTTGTATCTCTTAGATGTCATGTGTGTTTTTCTCTGATGGAGTCTCTATCTTTTTACTTTTTGTCTTTCCACTTTTCCATTTTAAATTTCAGATTTTGAATTTTATCAATTAGCTTTAAACTTCTAACTAGACAACCAAAAGCTTAAACTAACAATCTGGCTAAACTACAACTATCAAAATCCTACACTAATCTAACAGATTCAAGCATCACACGCTTACATAGCCAAACTAATGATTTCAGACTACACTTCCTCACAACGCGCTCCCAGCTTTCATACCTCAAACAACTAGTTTCGACAAACTCATACACTTGAACCAACTAATTAACAAGGGGCAAGAAATTTCACGCTTCAATATGATGACAATAAGAAAAAAAATCTATTCACAAGAGCTTGATGTAGAGATCAAAACCAACAAGTTTCAAATCAGTTAGCTAACACAAGTAACTCTAGTGAACAACAGAACACATACATGATTTTTAACAAACAATGAGACGAATGAACAGAAAACTTAGTCATTTTGATTCATCAACATAGATATTCCAAGTTGAGATCAACTAAACACTTATTTTATTGCTAAACAACCTGAAAACCAATTTTCATAGCTAAACATTACTAATTTTCACCACTAAACATGACCTACACTAAACAGGAAATGAAAGGTAAAGGGCTTATAGTTTTCAGTCTAACCCTTGGTGCTAAATGCCACAATTACTGTCGAGCCATCACAAAAGCATCACCTCCGCTGCCATCGTCTCGTCACCACAGCTGCAGTATCGCTTCGCTGCTCCGCTGCCTAAGCAATGAACAAATTAGCTCTGCCTTGTCGCTCGTCTCACTGCTCGAGCTAGATCACACATCGTCACAAGTCGCTACACCCACACCGAATCAACAACAAAAAAAAAAATCACCTTTGCAACCCATTCACCACCACGAACATCAAATACCCCAGCCTCGTTATCCCATACATTGAACCATCGCTGCACCCACAACACCATCGCTAATCGCCCTTGTCGCTGCCTCGCTCATCCCCACAAACATATCATCATTCACACCACCACAGAACCACCAGTGCACCTAGGCAGCTGCATCGACTCAACCACACTGCCTCACCACTGAATCGAGCCTCACCGTATCAACAAACAAAAAAATCACAGCCTCTCCGCCTCATCGACTCATCACAGAACGAAAAAAGAAAAAATGAGAAGAAAGAAACAAAGAGAAACAGAAAAACGTGAAACGGACAAGAAGAGAAAGGAAAAAAAATGAATTTGGGAAACGGGGTATGGGATGTACATAGAGAAACAGATGAAGGATGAGAAGAAAAAGAAAACTTACCCGAAAAAATGGAATTTGGCTGGAGTATGAGTTTTATCTGAGATTTCGAAACCCGATCTACGCCAAACTGTTTGGAATTTGGAAAAACCAATAGTGAAAATAGAATGGGCGGGGGGGGGGGGGGAGGTGAAAATCTTTCGAATGATATATTTTGTATTTTTTCCTGCCACCGGAGGTGGCGGCAGAGCGGTGGTTCTGCGGCGGCACTTGGTGGACCAGTGGTGGCAGAAAGTTTTCCGGTGGGGATGAGAAATTTGGACAGAGTTCTTTTAGTCAGGAGACTAAGGATGTGTATGGAAGAAAATGAATGGAAATTGGAAATTAAAAGGGTGATAGGGATGGTTTGATCTGAGCCCTTGATCAAAGTGCAACCAACGGCCAAGATTGAGACGAGTTGTGGACTGGGCTTCCGGGTCAAATGGAGATTGGGCTACGAGTATTGGGCTAGATTGAATTTATAACTAGCCACTAAAAAGACCACACTATTTAAACATACATAATTCACTAAAATTAAAACCACACAAATTGCAATATTAGTGCAATTAAAAAGTAAATCACAATTAAACACATAACAAGTACCCTTTGGTAAGTTTCGTATTTTTCTTTCCAATTAATGACAAATTTTAGCTAAAAATAGAAGATTAAAATCCTAGGAAAATTTGGCAATAATTGGTATGAATTAAGCAAGGCCATTTTGAGCAAATTTTGTATTTTCGTGCCAAAATTAGGTGATTACACCCTCGAATTCTTCAATCGCAACTTCAACTGCGACTGTAAAACTTGGCAAAAGGGTAACACTCTCTTCACTCCAACCCCCCTCCGCACATATAACTTGCCTCGATATTTGCATTCGACCACTTCCTTATCAACTAAATGACATTTTCTCACTTTCAAAAATAGAAATGTAGATAACCTAAGCGAATGAATGAGCAAAAAAAAGTATTCTGTAACACTAACAAACAATTAAAGCTCATACATATAAAACGAGACACAGTTCATTAACCAAAATAGTAAGAATTATAAGAATACACCATATACCGTTAGTTTCTTGCACCTATTCGTACATTATAAACCAAAAATACTATTACCAAATTCACATGTAGTAATAATCACAATTAACATTCCCAAAAATTTAAAAATACAGTTACTCATTCACAAATACTATATGTTTAGTTATTTCTTCCAACAGGAAATGGTACGCCAAGTTCTCGTTCATAGGACAAATCATTATATTCATGATAATCATCTCTGGAGGGGTCTCATACTCATCAGTTGCCTTACAGTTCGCATGACAACACACATTGATGGCCAAATCAAGTCGATATTGCCCAAGTTAGGTAAACATATCCCTTGAAACCTCCTTCACATTCATTAGCAAGTCAGCTAACTTTATCACATAAGCACCACAATTAATGCCGCACAAATTAAACACAAAACCTGAATATGAAAAATGATAAAAAAAAAAAAAAAAGGAAAGAAAAAAAGAGGAAAGAAAATAATCCATTAATTACTAAAAGTCATGTCAAACATGCCTACTGGTTATTCTGCTTGGGGTATTTTCAAAAAACTCCACCTTTCAACAGCATCATTTGACGCTCAGTCAAAAATGCACTAACTAAACTAATATACTTCACATCACCACCCCAATAACCTTTGGCATCACAACATTAAAAAATCATATGGTAACAAAACAACAAGTAAAGACAAGGGAACATACATTACGACGTGCCATAATAATTTCACAATTAATATGCAGAAAAATTCCTATATAATCACCAAAATGCAAAGTCAATAGAACAAAAACAAAGAGAAATAAAACACACAGTAATTACTACTAACAATAAACAAACTCATACCTGATAGGCTCTGCATGTATTGGCAATAGCCAAGACTCTAAGCTATGGTGCATTGAGCAGCTTGCAGAAAATTTCTTTGCAAGTATTGGAAATAGCCAAGACTTTAAGCTCTAGTAACGAGCAACTTGCAGAGAAAGTCTCTACAATTCTTGGCTATAACCAAGACTTGAAGCTCTTGTGCAATAGGAAACTTGCAGAGAAAGTATCTGTAAGTAATAGCAATAGCGAAGACTTTAAGCTCTGTGCAATGGACAACAAAAAGATCTTATAGCTATAGCGAAGAAGAACCTTAGGGTTAATTTCATGTATGGTCACTAAACTATAATTATGGTAACACTAAAGTCACTAAACTATCTTTTGTAACGTTAAAGTAACTTAACTATGGGTTAGTTTCATAGAAAATACTATTCACCAAAAAGTCAAAACTCCCTCACCGGAAAATGACATGTCATTGTCATTTCACTATCCTAACACTCTGGACATGACATGTGTAACACCCCAGCTAAGGGTTAAGTGTCCCACATCGGCATAACACAGGAGAGATGCTGGGTATATAAGTTAATTGGTCTTAGACCCTAGTGACGCGTTTTAAACGCGTGCGGGCCTAGGCCCAGAGCGGACAGTATCACTAGCGGGCTTGGGCTGTTACAACATGTCAGAAAATTCTAAATTAAGAAATTCCACCTTGTAATTAAAATTGAATTAAACAAAAATAAATGGGGAAAGAAAATAAAAATCAAATCCTTAATCATAAACATAACCCTCTGATCATGCAAAGTCCTGATTTTCATCTCTCTCCCTCATCTCCCTAACCCTAACCTCCTCTCTAACTAAGGTGCGAAATCCATAGAATATCCAAATATTTTGGTCTCTTACTTTGTTCTACTGTGTTTGAGTATAGCTTATTTTACCTCACTTTGGCTATCGAGGGTTTATATCTTTTCCTTTCAAAGAATATTTTACTACAGTAATCTAAAAAGCTATGGCTTTTTCAACGAAAGTAACATTGATCCCCACATTTTCCTCCATTCCAGATATGAGGGACGACAGTGAGGTAAGCTTTCAAATATTTTGGGTCTTATTGTTATTGTATAATTCTTATTGCTATGTTTCAGTGGATTGGCTAGGTTGAGATTCGCTGTCTGTTCTCTTTTTTGCCTAGATTTACCATGTCCAATTTCTGAAAAACTGAAGTTCAAATAGAGAACACTTGGAATTCACTTTACATTTGAGTTGTTCTAACGAAAAGCATGTGCATAATTTAGTGTCTGGAATATTGTGACTGTAAGAAGTGATTCGACAATTCTTCGGAGACTTAAATTTAATGGCTCTTTATTTGTAGTATAAAGGACTTATTTATCAAATTATAGTTCAGAGGTCAAGTTCCTCTTTATATTATATATCATACATGATTTTTTCAATTGGATGAAGTTGACAATGATGACGTTGAAGAAAGTGACGATGAAGAGGAAGAATTTCGTGATGAAAACTACGACATACCTGAAGGAGATGATGATTATCAGATTGTTATTGATGAACTACAATATTGTAAGAGAGGCAGACCTAAGAAAGTAAACAATAGCAGGCAACCATCTAGTTTTGAGTTAACAGTAAAACCATCAATTAATGAAAAAGATGAATCTGATTATGGTGATTCAGATGAGCTTCTTGAGTATGGAGATTCTGAATCTGAAGATGAGGATGAGTGTATCAATTTTGAAGAATATAATGAAGATAAACATAAGGATGATCCTGATTTGTCTCATGGAATGAAGTTTGGGAGTTTAGATCAGTTTAAGCAAGCATGTAAGATGTGGGGCATTAGAAATAGATTTCAACTTAAGTTTCCAACCAATGACAAGAAAAGAGTTATATGTGCTTGCAAAAATAAGGAGTGCCAATTTAAGTTTTATGTTACTAGATTGAGCCAAGATGACCCCACAATTCAAATTAAGTCCTCTAATTTAAATCATGATTGTATTAATGTTTTTGACAACTTTCATATGACATTAGAGTTGTTAGCTAGAAAATATTTTAGCATATTCAGAGAACACACGACATCGAGCATAAAAGGTATAATAGCAACAGTGAAGAAAGATTTCGGATACACCATACATAAGATGAAGGCATGGAGAGGGAAGAATACAGCTCTTCAGTGGATACATGGGGATGAGGCCAACCAATACTTAAAGCTCTTATCATATAGGGCTGAATTATTAAATTCGAACCCAGGGTCCACAGTGGTTATTTGGAGAGATGAAGAAAAGTTTGTTGGTTTTTATGTTTGTTTAGGACCACTTAAAGATGCATTCAAGTCAGGTTGTAGACCTTTAATATGCCTTGATAGTTGTTGGCTCAAGGGGACATATGGTGGAAACTTATTAACAGTTGTTGCAATTGACCCTAATGACTGCATATTCCCTATCACATACACCGTCATTGCACATTTCGAGAGCAAAGAAACATGGAGTTGATTTTTGCAACACCTTCGTGAGGATTTGGAAATCAGAAATAGCCACCACATATCTTTTATGTCAGATAGGCAGAAGGTGAGAAGTTAATTCTTTGTGTTACATGTGCTTCAAAATATATCAAAAACTTATGTCTTTTGATAAGGAAAAATCGGTATGCCTTAATTCAATATTTGTTCGTGCATGGTCTAATTGGAGCTGTTAGAGACTTATTTCCTGGAGCTGAGTTTAGAAACTGTGTTAGACATATGTACCAGAACTTCAGGCAGAAGCACAAGGGGAAAAAGGTGAAGGACCTTGTTTGGAATGCAGCAAGAGCGAGTAATGAAGTTATGTTTAAAAAGTGCATGGAGGAAATAGATAAAGAGGACAAAGAAGCTAGATAATGGTTTAATCACGCTGACAGACCATTTCATACATGGACTAGAGCACTCTTTAAGACACACACTAAATCTGGCATGTTGTTGAATAATCTATGTGAAAGTTTCAACAGGTAAGTATATTTGATTCTTTACACTTAATATTACAAAGTCCAGTTTACCTTTCTCTCAATCATGGCTTATTTCAGGTATATTCTTGATGCAAGGGAACAACCAATTATATCAATGCTAGAGACTATCAAGACCAATTTAATGAGGAGATTATGTAAGAAAAGAGAGTGGATAGAAAAGTACCACGGACAGATATGCCCCAAGATTGAGAAGAAATTGAGAAAGATAAGACTAGAAGCTGTTGGGTATCAACCTGATTATTCTGGGGGGCCTAAGTTACAAGTAGATGGTCCAGGAGGACCATATATTGTGGATATGCGAGCTAAGATATGTACTTGCAGGAGGTGGGATTTGACTGGTTTACCGTGCTCTCATGGTGTGGTCAGTATACTTGGTAATAATGAGAGAGTTGAGGATCATGTGATGTCATATTATTCTGTTGAAACATTCAAGAATGTGTGTGAATATTATATTAACCCAACAAACCATCAAGACCATTGGCCAGAAGTCATAAATGGTGGTGAAGTCATCCCACCAAAGCTTGTGAAGAAGAAAATGGGGAGGAAGCCTAGAGCAAGGAAGAAGGAGCCTGAGGAACTTGAAAAACTAAAGAAGGCAAAAGCGCAGAAGAGAACAGAGGATAGTGCAACTAAACGAGTATCTAAGTAGGGATTAATCAAAATAAAATGTTCTATTTGCAAGCGAGATTGTCATAATGCTAGAGGGCATGCTAAGTTCATTTTAACTGCCTCACTAGTTCCAAACCAAGTACCAGAACATACTACAGATGAAATGCAAGACGACGTGGCTAAACTCCAAGACATGGCAACACAATCTACTATAACTGAGGTGTGCTACCTTTTAATTTTTTTAATTCTTGTCCTTGTGTCTTTTTTGTCTAACAATACTGATTTTTATACTTTTTTTTTATAAAAGAAGGGTTTCCAACAAGAACATTTTAATTATGAGAGCCAGCCAAGCCAACAAAGTAATAGGATGCAAGCTGCCATGTCACCCATTGCACCTCGACCTCCGACCAAGGTCACAAAGACATAAGATCAGATACATGACGGACAGTGTGGTTCATGATATTGAGAGGAAAAGATCAAGAATTTCCAACAAAAACTAGGAAAATAAAATTTTATGTTTGTTTTTTAAGAACACGTGAAAGTATTAGTTAATTAGAACTCTATGTTTCTGATGAATTTTGGAGGTCTTGATGTGCTATTACGAACCTATGCGTATATTAAATTAATGACCTAGTCCACTTTGTTTTTGCAACTTCAGGAAGTTGTTTGGTCGTCGTAGTAACATGATTTTAATGTTGATGATTGTGGTTGCTGGTTCACTATTTCTACTGCATTCACACATACTAAACAGCTTATGCTAATAATAAATCGTGTGTTTTGCAAGCTTTCTTGTACAGAGCAAGTACTACGAGCAGCACTCCACACTCTTTTTGGTGCTTTAGTCTTCACACAATAACTGAGCGGAGTGTTGTTCATACTTCACTGGTTGTTGTAACCAGACATAACATGCTTAAACATTGAATACACCATTGTTGCAGCAAGCCACCCAATAGATTTAACATCAAAGTAGTTGTAGTAAGAAAACTTCCACATATAAACAAATTAAGAATAAACATTGATGAAGTAAATCCTTCATGAACAGGGTACAAAAAATCATCTTCAATAAGAACACAGAAAGACATACTTAGTTGTTAGGAGTAATATACTCTCACATCCATGTCCATGTTTAGAATAAATACTTCGCAATTTCACATCTATTAGTCCTTTCTTTTACCGGATACTTGTAATGGAAATACGTTGTATTGTATAAGATTATGGAGGGAGGGGGACAAATTCCAGTATGTGGAGATCGGGATTACGACGAACGAAATTTAAATCACCCAGAACTTTGACTGTGGTAAAAAGGATATGCAACTTCAACATAGCTAATTTCAGATATTAGATCGAGAGACGAAGGGAGAGGGGGTAAGGGTTAGCGAAAGCAGGGAGGAAGGAGATCGAATTGGGATTTCTGGTGATTGGATTTCTTTGTGATTTCTTGATTATGGATTTGATTTTTATTTTACTTTACTTAAATTTAATTACATGGTGGAATGTCTTAATTTAGAATTTTCTGACATGTCATGTCCAGAGTGTCAAAATAGTGACGTGGCAATGACATGTCATTTTCCGGTGAGGGAGTTTTGACTTTTTGGTGAATAGTATTTTATATGAAACTAACCCATAGTTAAGTGACTTTAACATTACAAAAGATAGTTTAATGACTTTAGAGTTACCATACTTATAGTTTAATGACCATACATAAAATTAACCCAAGAACCTTAAAATCACCTTAATCAAGCGTAAAACTTTGTGTAGGAGCCTGTTTGGCGCGCGCTAATTGATTTGTAACCGTCAAAAATAAATTCGCTGAGAAAAGCCACCTCCGGACAAGTCCCAGTATGAAATACTGGAGCTTTGAACAAGTTTTGTTCAAAGCCTCATTATTTTATTATGAGACTTTATATATAAAGCTTCACTCCCATAATAAAATATTGGGGCTTTGAACAAGTTTTGTTCAAAGCCCCATTATTTTATTATGAGACTTTATATATAAAGCTTCAGTCCCATAATAAAATAATGACCTTTGTTATGGGATAAATCCCATTATTTTGTTATGAGATAAAGTCCCATAACAAAATACTGTGGCTTTGGATTGAAGCTTTATATATAAAGTCCCATAACAAAATAATGGGGCTTTGAACATTCAAAGCCCCAGTATAAAATACCGAGACTAGTATGGGGTGTTTTCCAACGCTAATGGAGTGTAAGTGTGCGCGCGAATTTTTGGCTATTTCTAAATTAATTTTGAAACGGTGGATAAAACTCATTGAGCGCGTCCAAAAATGGCTACGCATCAAAATTACCCTAATCAAGCAAAACAAGCAAAAAAAAAAGTTCACAGGAACTTAAAAATTAATACGATTATCATCAATCCAAATAAAAAAAACTAATAGATAAATATATTAACAATAATTACTAAAAGAATACAGACAAAGAAAAAAAATACATATAAAGCATTAGGCGAAATAGAAATTGTATTATAACACAAATTAAACAAAAAATAATAATATAAATATAAAATAAACACACGAAAAAAGAGAAAAACATACCTAAATCTGCATAAAACAAAGAAGAAAGAGGGAAAGGAAGGAGGAAAGAAATATAAGAGCAGTTAGGAAGAAGGAAAGGGCTAAATGTGAACTAGGTTTAGGCAGGGGGAAAATAGTCCTTTCATGTACTAACTAATGATGTGTAAGGCAGTTAGTTAAAATATTTCAAAATGTGAGCATTTCTCCTAAACCGGGGCTTACGAAAGGCATCCGGTGAATTGTTTTGATCCTACCCAAACTAGACCCATTCCAATATTTGACCCATTTTTAAAGGCAAAATTAATGTTTAAAATGGAAACTAATTGTAATTTCTCGAACATAGCACTCTATATAATATGATTAATTCTTTCTTAAAACTTTATTGATCGTTTATAGTGCCTTTAAACGAGGCCCGTAGGTCATGCAATCGAGCCGTGAAACAGCCGCTAATGCTTGCATCAGTGTATTCTACGTATATCACACCTTTTGGGGGTGTGGCCCTTCCCTGAAGCCTGCAAAAAATGTGGGATACTTTGTGAACCGCGCTGCCCTTTTTGAACATTTTAACTACGAATCTCATCATTTTATGTTGAGATCGAGTAAAAAAAGAAAATAAAAAATATTGAGATCAAATATCTTCCGCTTTTTAAAATAGTAGTTATTCATCTAAAATATTACAATCGTTGAATATACCTTATTTAGTCTAAAAAGTGTAAAAATTTAGTGTGAGAGTCTATTTTAGGCGCATTATTCGAATTTTACCTAGCTTTTAAAAGTTATTTTACTTTTACCCACTATCGAACTTCAAACCTCAACTTCAGACTTTCAGTTTTGAAGTTAAGATCTGAAGGTTTGAAGTTTAAGACCCAACAACCTGATGTTCAACCTAAAGGTATGAAGTTGTACTTCAAATATGAAGATTTGAAGTTAAGACCCGAAGGTCTGAACTACGATGAGCGGCTAAAAATTAAATAATTTTTAAAAGAATTGATTAAACTTAAGTAGCACACCTAAATAGGCTTTTTATGCACTTCCTCCCTGAAAAGCGACTATAGGCACAAGTTTTTCGGTTAAAACGAAATGGAATTTTTACACAAAAAAATAATTTTTAGAACTTAATTACCAAACATAGCAACATTTTAGCAAAATAACCCTATATAGAGGAAAACACAAGTTAATTACAAACATAGCAAAAATATAGCAATATTTTTCTATAATATACTAAACCCTTACATTCTTCCTCCTAGATTCCCTACTATCACTTTTGCTCTTCTCATTTCCCCCAATTTCACTTTTCCTCCCACCATTTTCCTCAATTTCACTTTTACTCCTCTCATTTTCCCCAATTTCACTATTCCACATCCCATCCTCACTGTATCTCGTTATATCTCACTGTATCTCGATGTTTCTCAACAACCAACCACCTCGTATCTAACCGTATCTCGCCTACCAACCACATCGTATCTCAACTATCAACCACATCGTATCTCATTGTATCTCACAGTATCTCAACTGTCAACCACTTCATCCGTATCTCGCCTACCAACCGCATCGTATCTCACTGTATCTCAACTACCAGCCACATTGTAAATAACTGTATCTCGCCTACTAACTACATCATATCTCATTATATCTCAACTACCAACCACCTCGTATCTAACCGTATCTCGCCTACCAACCATATCGTATCTCATTGTATCTGAACTACGAAGCACTACCAACTACATTGTATCTAATCTACTAAGCTCATCGTATCTCATTGTATCTCAACTACCAACCACCTCGTATCTAACCGTTTGTGCGTTGTTTCTCACTGTTTCTAAACTATTTCACCTTTTTTGCATTGTTTCACATTATTTTTTACATTTTGTTTTGAACTTTTTCACTAGCGGTTTCAGACTGTTTCAGCGCTACATCTCACCGTATCTACACTATTTTTGCTCTGTATCTCACAGTATTTACGACATTTCAACACTGTTTCAAATTGTTTCAGCATCGTTTTATGTAGTTTTGCATCGTATCTAACTATTTCTAGATTGTATCTTGCTGTTTCTAGACTGTTTTAGCATTTGTTTCATCCCGTTTATTCGTTGCTACTCACTGTTTCTAAACTATTTCACTTTTTTTTGCATTGTTTCACATTAATTTTTATATTTTATTTTGGACTTTTCACTAGCTATTTTAAACTGTTTCAACGCTGTATGTTCACTATTTTTGCTCCGTATCGAACCATATCTAAATGTTTCTGCATCGTTTCAGGTTGCAGGTTGTGTTCAGCACTGTATCAAACTGTTTCTGCACAGTTTCAGGTTGTGTTCAGCACTGTATCTAACTGTTTCTGCACCGTTTTAGACTGTATCATATTGTTTCAATACTGTTTCAGACTGTTTCGACACCGTTTAGATTGTTTTACCTTTGTTTCAAATTTTATCATAGTGTTTCAACACGATATTTAACCCGAAATAATAGACGAAATATCTTGATAAATAAGCTTACGGAACCAGTATTTTTCTATATCCTGAAAAAAAAAATGTATCCTCTATCGCATTTTCAAGCATCTAGATGACAGGAGACCAGTAGTTGATGGTATACCATGTTATTTCTTTGCTATTTAGGCAATAGGTTAGATTCCACTCGACTATTGTTGCAATACGCTTTGCTGCACGTACATTTTTGTTCAATGAAATTAACAGTGATGGGGAGCTACAATTTTATATTGGACCTGTGATTGTTAATCATGATTACAAGCTAAGTTCTGTTGTTTCTGTGAATTTTCATAATGTAGAAGCATCAATTAAGAAGCTACTATTGCTGTGATGATTATGCACAGCTTCTCCAACCACTAAACCCATCGCAAAACTCAAACTCCGTTTAAATTCCACCGCCGTCTTCATCCTCCAGCTCCACCTGTCACAGTAGCCAGAGATCCATTGGTCAACAGCAAAAAAATCATGGCGAAACAGTGAAACATCCACCGATACAAAGGAAGGAAGATAGAAATAAAAAAAAATTACCAAAAATCAAAAGTACATAGACCTGAAATTGAAAGAGTGAAGAAGAAATAGAAAATTAGAAACTCACCAAAAGGGAAATTAGGATGTAGATATAGTTGAAGCAGTGATATACAAATGTATTTACTGATTGGAGATTCGACCTTTGCAGTGACCAAATAATGGCATTTTTTACATTGAGTGGCACACGTGGTTTTGCTAAGAGAAATAGTGCAATACAGCTGTTAATAGGTGAAGGTGAAGAAATCAATTCCAAAAGAAATGGGTCCATGTTTATAGTACACTTGATATAACTTTTTGTACTACCTGATATAACACTGTAACTAAAAGACTATTTTGTCCTTGGTCAAATTATATCTTGCTAGGAAAAATATTGCTATATGGTGTAATTTATAAAATCTTGCTGTTTTTTTTTTTTTTTTTGTAATTTAGGGTGAAAATTTATATATTTGTATAAAAAATCCAAACGAAATTACTTGATTTTTTTTCTTAAATATTATTTTAAATATTTATTTGTTTATAGAGTTTGATTCAATTTGAAAATCAAATCTTGATATTGTTAAAAATTGGTTGAAACTAATTTTTAGTAGATTTTTTTTTCTACTCTCAAACTTCAACTGTTTTTTTAGGTGAAATGTATATCTAAATACAATTTAAGTGACAAATTATTTTTCATTTTTTTTTCAAGCTTCAACCAAATATATGTCGAAATGCTAGCTCATACTCTTGGGGTAGAAGGTTAGATAGTAGTCGTGAGAGTGTTGTCTTAGTATCATTTATATTATTTTTATATATATTATATTATTATATTTTGTGTCTTTACTACTTGCATTGTTGTTTTTATCTTATGTATCCGTTCGTTTTGACAACATTTTATTTATCATGGGTTGGAGCTTATCTTATTTGCGCTTGCATGTTTTTGGATTATTTTTCTTGAGCGGCCTATCGAAAACAGCTTCTCCATCTTAATGGAAGTACGGTCTGCATAAATTTCACCATTCTCAAATTCCACCGATAAGATTACACTGGATTATTATTGTTGTTGTTGGTAGCTCATACTCATATCAATAAATACTCTACTTACACGAGAAAGCACTATCTTTTAAAACCTCATTGACTTACCCAAAAGAATATTGCCAACTCCTTTATTATCAAAATCAAAAATCAATTCCAAAAAAAAAACAAAACGGACAGGTGTCAGTCAAAATTCCTATGAATAACCAATTTCTTTTGTTTTCTTGCAAATAAGTAGCCTTACTAATCAACTGTTTAACGGCCAACCCCTTAAAAACTTTTGATTTATCCCTTTTAACAGATCTCTCCAGTCTGCAAAATCCCTTTACCGGCGATGTCGTTAAAAGCACCGGAAAATGGAATGGACGGTGACGATGAAAGAGATGAAGAAGACGAAGAAGAAGATGAAGAAAATTCCGAAGAAGAAGAAGAAGAATATGAACCTCGACTTAAGTATCAAAGAATGGGAGGCAGTGTTCAATCCCTCCTTTCTTCTGATGCTGCCACGTGTATCGCCGTTGCTGATCGTATGATTGCTCTTGGTACTTATGCTGGTGCTGTTCACATTCTTGATTTCCTTGGCAATCAGGTTATTATTATTGTTCTTTTTGCATTTAGTAAGTATATGTTATTGTTTAATTTTTGTGTCAATTTAGCTGGTAAAAGGTCAATACTTCATTAGCTTTTAGCTCTATTTTCTTTGTTTTTTTTGGTGGGCTGGAATTCGAGACTTCTTAAGGGTCGAAGGATCTATCCATCACACACATGCTTGTTTGATTGTTATGCTTTTTTTATTATTAGAGCAGCTTGCGTTAACACAGTAAATAAGTTGGTGTACAACAACAACGACTACACCCAAATAAATTGGGGTTGGTTATATGAATCCTCATTGACCATTTTTCTCTTTTTTTTTTTTTTTTTTTTTTTTTTTTGGTTTCCCACCTGGTGTCCTAATTTGAGCTGCGTAAGGTCCATTTTCCATTCACAGGTCTTGAGCCCGAGACTTTTAGTTAAGGATGGAGGGATACTATCCATCACACCATAATCTTCAGTGGTGTCATTGTTTGTTTGTTTGTTTGTTATTTTTTCTTTAGTATTAGAGCAGCTTGCATAACACGGTAAATAAGTTGGTGTACAACAACGACTATGCTTCAATCCCAGACAAGTTGGGGTCGTCTATATGAAAACCTCTTTGACCATGTTTCGCCAATTAAGCTCAATTCATGTCATGTAAATAAGTTTCTGTTCATCTGAAAAGACAGTTCAACAATTTTCTAGTTACTTGAGAGGGCTTTGCCATTTGCTTCTTTGTAATTAGTCTGAAACAGTTTTTCTTTTCCATCTGTTTTTCTGGTTTAATCTAGAGAAGCAGCCATTTACTTCATCAGAAAAGTATAGAGAAACAACCAACCTAGAGAAAAAGAGTATTAGGCCTTACTAAACCTGTACTCATTCTATTCCCACATCATTTTAGGCAAAATAAGAACCATGTGTAAACACATAGTATTACATCTGTAGAAGTAAAGGATGTCGTAGAAAGTTATGAGGGTCGAAAGCCTTTAGTCGAGATGGTAGCTCTTTAGTATAGGGAGGTGAATTCGATCAGTTGGCTTAATATGACTTACCACGCTATTCAACATTATATTTATGAGTGAAAAACAACTAGAGGAAATGTACCTTAGTTCAGGCTACTCAGAGTTGTATGAACTGTTTAATATTAACATTTAAACTCACGAGCTAAGTTATTCGGACTCGGGTATGGGTATCCGACACGGGTACGTATCTAGAGGTCGGATTCTTCAAAATCTTAATTTAGAGATTTGGGGGTATGGATTCAGCCACAAATACGGATGCGGGGATCCGTCTAAAAATTTTCAAAATTCTAAAATTAAAGTCATAATCCTTAATTTTAGTTCTTCCCAGAGAAATCATCTTACCCAATATCTCTGCTTTCCTCCATTAATGTGGTCTTCTCCAAAGTTACCCAATGAGAAAATCATAGAATGTTGACAAAAGATGAAATAAAGACAAAAGACTAAATTTCTGCATAATTTTGAAGTATGTCATTTCTAATGTCGTTCAATCTATAATAACCTTATTTTGAGAGTCTATTTGCCAAAAGAAATCTTCAATTTTTCTGTGGATTTTGGTCAAAGTATCCATTTTTGTTTGACCACATCCGGTGTGAATCCTATGTCCTATCCGTGCCGTGTCCTATCCGACATGGGTACGGCGGCAATTTTGAAGAGTCTGAGTAACTTAGCTCACGAGTCATATAATGAAGCTTTAGGAAAAGGTGGTGATAGAGGAGCGTCGTTGGGCATCTAATGAAAGAAAGATGAAGATAACATTGCCCCGATGGGCTGCACATATGAGCCGTGTAAATTCTTTTGATAATGGCTAGTGGTGAAACTCGAACTCAGGACCTCGGCCTGTTCTAAATTCTGATACCATTTGAAAGTAGAAAAGCTTCTCATCGACTTGACTAAGAGGGGTATGTTTTGGGTGTGCATGTTGAGTTGTGTTCAGTTTGATAATCAAAGCTCCTGTTAAAAAAGCATCTACTAGGAGTTCCTTTAGCAGATATCCAAGATGTTTCTCTAATCTCTATCCATAACAAGGTTCTCGCTTCATGGTTTGAGTTTTCCTAATCAAACACTCGTTCCTTACTTGAAATATTGATAAAGTTTGGTCTGCCATAGGTTAAAGAGTTTGCTGCTCACACTGCTGCAGTCAACGATCTTTGCTTTGACGCAGAAGGTGAATACATTGGAAGCTGTTCTGATGATGGATCTATTGTAATAAATAGTCTTTTTACTAATGAGAGGATGAAATTTGAGTATCACCGGCCGATGAAGGCCGTTGCTTTAGACCCAGATTATGCAAGAAATTCCAGAAGATTTGTGACTGGTGGTTTAGCTGGTAATTTGTATCTTAATGCTAAGAAGTGGATGGGCTATCGGGACCAGGTTTGTCTCTTGGTCATAGTGTTAATTGAATTTGCCTTTTCTGATTGAAGGAACATGAAAAGTTTGCGGCAAAATTTTCGATGGTATTCATGTTAGGTTTCTTTGGCAGGTTCTGCACTCTGGTGAAGGGCCAATTCATGCCGTGAAGTGGAGGACTAGTCTCATTGCCTGGGCAAATGATGCAGGAGTTAAAGTTTATGATGCTGCCAATGATCAGCGCATAACTTTCATTGAAAGACCTCGTGGAAGTCCACGGCCTGAACTTCTGGTTCCTCATATAGTTTGGCAGGTAGGGTTCAAGGCTGTTGTTCATTTCAGTGTAAACTGTATCTGGGGATTGTAATTGTCATGAGATGTGTATGCAATGTAAGACTGCTGCGTCGCTTTGGGTTTCCCAACCATATTTGCAAGTAAAACCGTAGTTGTCTATTTCCTGTCCCAGTGTTTGTTGTTACTTCTAGTATTATGGACAATTCTCATTGTTTTACCTTAACATTCAGGATGACATTCTTTTGGTCATTGGATGGGGAACCTCTGTGAAAATTGCATCGATAAAAGCAAACCAAAACAAAGGCGTGAATGGGACATACAAGTATATAACGATGTCTAGTCTGAATCAGGTGGATATTGTGGCATCCTTTCAAACCAGCTATTTCATTTCAGGAATTGCTCCTTTTGGTGATTCTTTGGTTATTCTAGCTTATATTCCTGCCGAAGAAGACGGAGAGAAGGACTTTAGCAGCACTATTCCCTCTAGACAGGTATTTGTTTCGTTCTTTCTTACCTTGGACTTGACTAGTGTGCTGGATCAAATGTCCTTGTACTTGGTCCTCCTGTCGTGTAAATGAGTTATATTTTTTGCTATGCTTACTTTTATGGGAAGTTTATTTATTTTGAGGGAAAATGCTTTGTTGTTATTCGATGACAACATTTGACTTCAAATAGTTGTGCTCAACGTCAATGTAAATTGCAATTTCATAGTGATCTAGACTGTCAAATGAGGTCATTTGCTACTATGATGCACTTACAATTTCTTCATCGTTCAACTTTTTTGACTATATTTGATTTTGTAAACTGGGATTAGGAACCCCGTGAGGGTAAAATACAGAGCCTGTGATAGCCACTTTGAGAAAGAAGAAGAGACGAAAAGGGAGAAGGATACTGACTTTTTAGGGTGCGCATTCTGTATTTCAGGGTGGTTTTCAAAACTTCGGTTCGGTACTTGGTCTTCGATTTTCTGATTTACATGCCAAATACCGAACCAAAGTTTGTTGGTTCGGTTTGGCAATCCAAGTATAAAGTATATAACGAAATTTGTTGCTTAAGTCTTGAAGCAATATAATGTCTTTAATTTGGTTTCTACATGTTTGTATGTGCGCCTTAGGGACTTTGGTTCAAGAATATTATGTCATATAGAAAAAACCGTTAATGTGTCGTCTTAGGATAGTATATATAATATAATGTAATATTTGCACCTGGAGCATTTTGCTCTCTGTACATGACACTATAGATATTATCTTGTGCCGCCAGGTTCTGATCAGATCATCCACGGATGATTCAAGATGCATCGAAGGATATATTCATAATTATGTCAAGTTGGTGGAACAAGATCAATTTCTCTTGGATCTTCATAAATAAGAATATTCTTAAATCTTATACTGCAATGCTATCCATATCAAGGCTCAAATCAAACTAATTAAACAGGTGACGCAATGGATATATCTAGTAAAAAGTTTGGTTCTTCAGTTAACCGTAGAACTGGCACTTCGAAACAGAAGACCGAATCGAACAAACAAACTTCCATAAACTCAATAGATATACTATTAATTGAACAGAAAATCCGAATAACCAAATTAATTTGATTCGGTTTGGTATTTAGTTTTTCTGGTTTTGGGCCCACCCCTACTGGCTTTCTTAAAGCAGGAGGCATAAGGAGATCATACCTGTAACCCAGTTGGGCAGTAGTCGGTAGAGTAGTTCTTTGATGAGGTCTGCGTAATTGTATAATTATCATTCCTGTAGACTTGTTGAACTAGGTTAGATTCACAAGTTCTCATTATGCTGCCAATATTATGCCGCTTAAATCTTATATTTTTTTTGGTCTCTGTGTTGCATCAAATTTATATGTTGATTGACATAGGTATGGGATTGTTGAATTCTTGCCTTTTGTATTCCACTCTTTCGGTTAAAGTTATTTCTTTCTTAACGCACTCCCTTTATCTTAAAGTGGCCACTGCATGACTATATGTGGCCTTTTAAAGCTTTATGTTACAATTTATATACTGATACAAGATGTTTCGTCTCACATGCCCGTCAATTTTTGAAATTTTCTCAAAGCTCTGTTCCAGTTAGGACCTGGTCGACTGCTAACATTTCCACCCAAGCTGCCTATTCTTGAGAAATAGACATCATGTCCTATTTAGTTCAGATTTTAAATCCAAGAAGGACTAAAAATATAAAGAGTATCTTCTTAAGGGGCCTGGGGGCAGTAGGGATGGTGAGGAGGTCATATGGTAAGAACATTAATTTAGTTAGTATGCAAATGAGTTAGTGAGAATTTTCATTTGTTATGCTTGTATGCGTTCTTTTTATTTGGAGAAAAATTTAATGGTCTCTGTGATGCATACATCGGAAATAGTTATGCGCTTAAGTCAGAATTAGAGGGGGCTATTTGTTCAAATTCAATAATGCATGTATTTTATTCTGAAATTTACTTTCTAGCCTTGTAAGTTTTACCCATCTTAAAACTGCCAAGTTCTTTGTAGCTTTCTTGCACTTGAACTATACTATATTTGGTTTCCCTCCACCATTCGACATTAATGTCATAGGACTTTTTGCTTCTCTCTGTGGAATGTTCTCTTAAAATTTCATTCGTTACCCACTAGATGCTATTGATATCCATGTTGTTTAATAAGGGTAATTGGTGATAGTTGCTAGGATTTGTGAATTCATCCAACAGGGAAATGCTCAAAGACCAGAAGTGCGTGTTGTGACGTGGAATAATGATGAGCTCGCAACTGATGCTCTCCCTGTACATGGCTTTGAGCATTACAAGGCGAAAGACTATTCGCTTGCACATGCTCCATTCTCAGGTAATCCTTCAGTGTTTGTAAGTTTTGCATCACTTTGTATTTATTTCACTCACTTTTGAGAGTCAGTACAAAGTCGATATACCATAACCAAATTATTATAGGTAGCAGCTATGCAGGCGGTCAGTGGGCTGCTGGTGACGAACCCTTATACTATATTGTGTCCCCAAAAGATGTGATTATTGCGAAGCCAAGGTTGGTAAAGCTCTTTTTTGATTGTTTTCACGTCATTCCCATTTGATTATGCATATATAGACCTAGCAAAGTGAGGTGCTTTTGTGTTATTTGCTGGATATGCTCCCTTTCCTTTGTCTTTCAACAGGATCAATCTCTTCCAGAACAATTAGTGCCTTATTCACACCCCCCCCCCCCCCCCCCCCCCTTTTTTTTTTTTTTTCCTTTGAAGTGTTATCATCGGGTGTATATATTGTTGTGGACTGTGACATTTTGGTGATGTGTTTTTAAGAGTACAAGTGACAATATGGTGATTTCAGGAAGGCATCCAAATAACACCAAATTCTATAGTAATTCAAGGTTCCCTGCTTATATTAAGAAGTTATACATTATGGAACTATAATATTTTTGGAAAGGCGTAAAGCATAGAAATAATAAACAAGAAGATGACGACATATTTAATCGAATTAAGAGGGAGAAATTGATGATGATGTCACTTACCGTATAGGTGTTGGTTGGATGAAGTGGAGGCTTGCATCCGGTGTTCTGTGTTATAAGAGAGTACCGCTTAAGCTTAAAGGCAAATTCTATAGAGTGGTCGTTAGACCAGCTATGATGTAGAATGATGGCCAGTCAAGAACTTGCATATTTAGAAGATGAAAGTGGTAGAAATGAGAATGCTTAGGTGGATGTGTGGTCACACCAGGATGAATAAGATTAAGAATGAAGTCATTCGTGACAAGGTGGGCGTGGCCCCAGTGGATGAGAAGATGCGAGAAGCAAGGTTGCGATGGTTCGGGCACGTGAGGAGGAGTGTCGATGCTCCGGTTGGGAGGTGTGAGAGGTTGAGAGTGCTAGGTCTATGGAGAGGTAGAGGTAGACCGAAGAAGAATTGGGCCGAGGTGATTCGTCAAAATATGGCCCAGATCCAGATCACTGAGGAAAGATAGGAGTGCATGGAGGTCAAGGTTAGGGTGGAGGGGTGAGTAGTAGTCGAGTGTATGTGCTCTTATTTGATAGAGACAATTTACTTCTTAGTCTTCACCTTTATATTTTCTGTTCTTATCTATTTATTTTGGATATGCTTTAGCGTTATCATTCTTTCCAGCATTATATTGTTGTTTTGACTTTTTTTCACGTATTTTTTTTGAAGATATTTATATTTTTCCTAGCCGAGGGTTTGTCGAAAACAGCCTCTCCACCTTGGTGGGGTTAAGGTCTGCGTACATCCCACCCTCCCCAGACCCCACTTGTGGGATATACTGGGTATGTTGTTGTTGTTGTTGTTGTTGTTGTTGTAAGAGGGAGGGATAGGTGGTCTGACCCCATTATGGGACTGGGACTTTAAGTTGGCATCATGCCTCATAACTTATACTTATGTCTCTAGCCTACAGAGACGGTATCTTGAAATCTTATTCAGTAACATCTATATATCTATCCAGAGAATGTCATTCCCTTCTGTTTTGATACAGGAATGCAGATAGACAGAAGACATTTTTTTTTTTCCTTTTTCTTTTTTTATGAAGTAAGATAGAAATTGTTATATATGTGTCACTTTTATTCTATGGTTGATGGTTAGGGACACAGAAGATCACATTAATTGGCTTCTCCAGCATGGATGGCATGAGAAAGCTTTAGAAGCAGTTGAGGCCAATCAGGGAAGGAGTGAGCTCCTTGATGAGGTACATTTTCCTTGACTTTTGCTTCAAACAGATATAGTTTTCATATCAGTTCAGCTTAATATAGTTTAATTGTTGCTATGATGCTTAATACCTTATGTATGTATCTTTTATATATAAAGGATGGGAAAGGGCTAGAGTGATCTTTCTTTGATCATGCCTTGCTGGCATTTCTATGTCAGCAGTTTAATATATTTCGACTTGACTTGCTATCTGATGTATTGACTTGCAGGCCTTGTTATCACTGCGATTCTGTGTATTTGTTGTTATAAAAATCTGCTCACCTTTTAAGTGCACTGGAGACTTACAATAAACTCTTCATGATTTTTTCATTTATATGCACATAATGTTTTCTAATTCTACATGAACAAGAAGCATATGGAGACTTTTCTTATGAAGAGACATTAAGTATTTCTTAACTTACTAGTCAGCTTCTTTTTTTCTCTATTTTCCGAGTGAGAACTAATCCATGATGGTCAAATTTAGTTACCAAATAGTGGTTTCATGATAATCCTTTGTAGTCCAGTCCTCTCTGAAAACTGTTTGTTACTAGTGGAGTTTCACTCTTTTCCCTCCTCGCACCATAAATAAAAGCATTAGTAGTTGTTAAGAATGTTTTCTGCACTATCTAGTGACATCTCTAAGACCATTTTTTCATATGTTTGCTCTTTTCTTCAATTTCCTTTTTCCCCTTTCTTTTTGTGTTACTGAGCAAATTTCTCCTTTTTTGGCTCCCTAAAGAATTCAACACCTCTTTTAAAAAAAATAAAGATGGTGTCCAGGCTAGCTTATGCGCACCCGATTGATTCCATAGGGTACGTGCGACCTCCCACTAGCACAAGTACCGGGTAACTCTGTCCATCGAGGCTTAGTTAGAGGGGAAGAAATCACCTAGTGTGTTTGTCTCCATTGAGAGTTGAGCCTGAAATTTCAACTTAATGTGTCACTTTCAACTTCCCAGTATATATTTCTCCTGACTAAAGGAGCGAAACTGAATTCTGGTTGGATAATGGTCCTTGTTAAGTGTACCCTATTGGGGGAGGAAATGAGGTGTTGTCTCTTTATATGGTTTTGGGAAATACTCACCTGTTGAGCTAGTTTTTGGTGTTGAGTTAGACCCAAGGTCTGTTTCTTCTCATGGTATCAGCGCTTGATCCATTGGTATTCTTGGCTTACACAATGTTGTGCCACCATGTTATGTTGTCCGTGGCTCCACAGACCAGATGTCCAATCCTTGCCACTTAGAGGAAATGGGATGTTGTCTCTTTATATGATCTTGAGAAATCCTCACATCTTGAACTAGTTTTTCGGTTTGACTTAGGCCCAAGATTCATTTCTTCTCTGTCTGCTTGACTTTATCATGTTTCTTAAATGGCTTTGCAATCGTCAAATAAATTTGTCTCGGGGATTAGATTAATGATAATGCTGCCAAAATTTTTGTGGTGTGCTTGATTCAAGTTCAGTACATAAGAATAAGCTGTTTTAAACCTCTATTACATATATGCAGTGTCTATTTCTTTTCTTATTTGACCCACTTCTGTCCCACGTTAGGTTGGGCCATCGTTTCATAATTTTGTCACATTGCTGTATCTAGTCCTGTGTTTGAGATCATTTATCCTTCATCCCTTTGCTTTTCTTGTAAGTTCCTCGCTTCTCGCAGAAAGTGCTTTTTTTGTCTCACGCAATAAGGCGCCCTGCAACTACTTTTATCAAAATAAGTTTCTAATTTTTTTTGAAAGGTAGCAAGATTTTCAATATATCTGTAAAGTTCAGCATCAGTGTGATGCTGAGATCTGTAATTACAACTCTAGAAGAGTAAAGGGACCAAAAACCCAAACAAACCACAAAAAAGGAAAATCCTGATTAGTGACACTAAACGAGGAGCCTATAAACTCTAGCAAGTCTCCCACATCTTCCAGCCTTCCAGGAATTCCTGTTTACACCAAAAATAGTACAAAGAAATGCAGTTGAGTTTGATCTTCTGAAAGGAGTCGGCCTTGTCTTCAAAGCACCTAGAATTCCTCTCTTTCCAGGCTATCCACCATATGCATCCAGGAATAAGTTTCTAAATTATCATATGCTACCCTTATCTTCTCTCTGTTTCTGCCTGATATCTGAAGGCTATCTCCAACATATCGGACAAAGATAAAAATTGTTAGACAGAACTCATTTACATGGGGCCCAGCAGATTTAGGTGTCGTAGTTGTCAATTTCTGGAGCAGCACAACTTACTATACATGCATAGTTTCCATATCAAGTTTATGCTTGATTGTTTCTTTTGAATTCCTTTTGATCATGTGACTAAGATTTGGACATCCACTAACAAGATACTCATTCAAGTTTGTTTATTTCACAAATTTGGGTACTCAAATCAGGTGGGTTCGAGATACCTTGATCATCTGATTGTGGAAAGGAAGTATGCCGAAGCAGCATCTTTATGTCCAAAATTGTTGCGAGGATCAGCTTCCGCATGGGAAAGGTACTAAATATCCTTAAAACACTGAAGTGTCTTGGAAAGATTCTTCGAGTTATTAAATTACGACTGATCTTTTCCAGATGGGTTTTTCATTTTGCGCATCTGCGTCAACTCCCTGTGTTGGTCCCATACATCCCAACAGAACATCCAAGATTGCGTGATACAGCTTATGAGGTCTGCACTTTAATATTGTGTCCAATAGATTTTTGAATGACCTTTTTTGCACGCCTAAAGAGTGTCAACAACTGAATCATTTGCTGTAATTTAGGTAGCTCTTGTTGCTTTGGCAACAAATCCAGCTTTCCACAAGGATCTCTTATCAAGTGTCAAATCCTGGCCACATGGCATTTATTCTACGTCACCTGTTATCTCAGCTATAGAATCTCAGCTTAATACCTCATCTATGACTGATAACCTCAAAGAGGTAAGTGCAAAGGGGTTACTGCTCATCTCTTATGTTTTATATGCTTTTCTTGGGTACATCTATTTATTGTGCTACTTCAACATGTAGGCACTAGCAGAATTATATGTGATTGATGGACAACATGAAAAAGCTTTTGGTCTTTATGCGGATGTAAGTTCTCTGCTGTATCAAACCTATTACTTTGGTGGAGGACGTTGCTAATTGTGTGTTAAGGAACTGACTTTGTTCGCTCTTTATTCAATTGATTTATGTTTCCAGCTTATGAAGCCGGATCTGTTTGATTTCATTGAAAAGCATAACTTGCATGATGCTGTGCGTGAAAAGGTATGGTTGTATATTAGATTCACTGAACTTAATGTAACTGTCTTATAATTATGCTGAGAAAGATGTCATTCAGCTCTAATGGAAAATAAGATCTTTATCCTTTTTGTTTACTATTCAGTTTTCTTCCTTAGGTCGTGCTATTTCTAGAATAAACTAAATCCTATTTATTCCTTATTACTGTAATATTTTTGAAACAAGAAGAGACTGTAAGAACATAATATTGGTCATAGGTAAGATAATATGCTTCTACAACTGCTTTACGTATGATTGTCTAATTTTTCCATGGACTGACAGGTTGTCCAACTTATGATGGTTGACTGCAAGCGTGCCATACCTTTGTTGATCCAACTCAGGGACCTAATACATCCACCTGAAGTGGTGTCACAACTTATGGCTGCAAGGAATACATGCGACCATCGGTACCTTTTGCATCTGTATCTTCATTCGCTTTTTGAGGTGAATCCTCATGCTGGACGGGATTACCATGACATGCAGGTTTGTGTAGATTCACAGTATTCACTTTAAAGGTTCATAGTTTTTAAGTAATTACTAGGTGAGCCCCATGTGACATGGCAGTGCATGTTCTATGAGGAGAACTATGCCACTGCTCATTCTTCTTGGACCAACTGATTTGGTTTTGAAATTGTAACTGAAGGTATATGCACTTCTTTCTGTTCATGTAGGGTGCATTATTCCTCTCACTACTATAACTCAAGGACACTTAGCCCTTGGCAAACTCTAAATTGGTATGATAGGCCCATACCAATTAGAAGTTACTGAACCTGTAGAAAAGTTAATGCTGTTACATTTATGTAATTGTTCATCTATGTTGAACATAAAAATTTACATGTTTATCTGTAATTTTATGAATCTTTAATAAGTCCAGAAAGAGCTGTTCGATTAACTAGCCCTGCCTAATGCATATCAAATTCTTATAACTCGAAAAAGCCTTTCTGCAGTGTTCCACATGTTAGATTACGTTGTTGATTGTGCCCACACCATCCTTACATACAGTGGATTCAATTCTTCATGTCTGTTTATTTTTTTGGGAAACTTAAGTGTATCCTATATTATATGGATCCTTAAGTTGTCCTGGCATACCCATCAGAGAAAGATAGCATTCAACTAGCCTATAAGATAAATTTTGGTAGTGGCAAGACAACTAATTTCTTATGCCTTAAGGTTTAATGTCCCCTTTTTTGTGGTTTTTTGTCTTTTAATTTTATGTCCATGCTTTCTACGTGTATGCATTTACGTGGTGTGCGTATACGTTTATTTCGTATTTTCGTTTATTTGATTTCTTACATTTAAGTTTTGTGGATTCTATTGGTTTCCACTGAATCAGTTTCTCCTTGTTTATGACTTTCATAGGTCGAGCTTTATGCTGACTATGATCCAAAGATGATGCTTCCTTTTCTCAGAAGTAGCCAGCATTATACACTTGAGAAGGTTTTTGTGAATGAATTGCTGACAAATTCTAGTCTCTGGCTTATTGTTCTTCTTATTGACCACCTTTTTCTCTGGCTTATTCTTCTTCTTGTTGACCTTCTTTTCTCTAAACTACTTATGCTAGGCTTATGATATCTGCGTGAAGAGAGATTTACTGAAGGAGCAAGTTTTCATCCTTGGAAGAATGGGGAACGCAAAGCAAGCCCTTGCAGTTATCATAAATAGATTAGGAGATATAGAAGAGGTAGCTCTTTGCTGATTTTGTACTCCTAATTTGCCTTTTAAATGAGTTCAACAAACTAGCCTTATAACTATTCACATGCAGGCCATAGAGTTTGTAAGCATGCAACATGATGATGAACTTTGGGAAGAACTGATTAAGCAAAGTCTTAATAAGCCTGAAATGGTAAAGCATCACCTTCTTTTTTGCTGCTTTGTTGAAGTTCAGGAAAATGCATGAACATTGTTTTAATGTGCTGTTTTGGATTAACCTTATTAACAGGTTGGTGTATTGTTAGAGCATACTGTTGGAAATCTTGATCCCCTTCACATTGTAAATATGTTACCCAATGGCTTGGAAATACCTCGGTAAGTTTGTTGATTAAGTACACTCTTTTTTTCATTGATATGAGCAGTGAAGTATCTTATTGGTAAATTTCTCTTGTACGCCTAGTTTGAGCTTCAGTTATTTCTCTTGACGATTAAGTTATCTCATGCACGACAGGAGCTTGACATAACTTGCCAATTAGACAGGGTAACCTTTTGTTAGATGTTTTACCTGTGGATATTGTGATTCTGGTAGGAAGATACTTGGCAGCTTGGAAGTGTAAGAAACAAAATATGGTTAGAAGATCCCGTGTTGAAGCAAAATATTGGGTTGTGGTAGTGGCATCTTGTGAACTCTTACAGATCAAACAACTATTTGAAGAATTGAATTTGGGGAGTCTAGTTGTTTGGAACTTTTCTGTCTTATTCAATGAACTACATATTAGAAATGATCACATTTGGTTGAAGGTGCAAGTAGCACACATTGACGATAAGATGAGAGAATGTCGCTTCAGATGGTTTGGTCACGTCCTGCAGATGCATCAGTCGGTAGGTGTAAAACTATGGTGAGTGAAGGTGTTAAAAGGGGACGAGATAGACCAAAAATCACATAGAAGGAAGTTGTCTTGAAGGAGTTACAATTCCTTGGAATCAATATAGACTTAACTAAAGATAAGAGCACAATGGAAGAAAACCATATAGGTGTTTTTTTTTTTTTTTTTTTTTTGATAAAGTAGTAAATTTTATTGATGAAAGGACTACTAGAGTCCGTATAGGTGTATCTAGTTTGATGACATGAATTGAGCTTTATTGGAGAAACATGGTCAATGAGGATCAGAGGCAGCTCAACCTTATTGGTGGCCTAAAACGGAGTTCTAGTATGAGGCCTGATATGTTTTTCATAAAAACTATATTTAAGGTAAAATTTATGTTTCTAGCATTTTGGATGCAAATTTATTAATTAATATTTTAATGAAAGATCTTTTATAATAATTCTTTTCAATTGATAATAAACCCAACCCATTTAATTTTTCGTGGCATTGTTTAACTTAGGCACGATTTTTTTGAGTATGTAAGTTAAATTTCTCACTAAATTCTTCTTCTTTCGGATTTCATTGTCATTTGACTGAACTAGATTGGGATTTATTCTTTTAAATAACAGTTACTCTTTTCTTTCGATTTTTTTTTTCTTGTTTCTTAAAATATTTACCAAAAGAACCATTTTGAGATTGTATACAGTTGCAGTTTTCTTTTTCAGATTTGAGTAGCCTAATTTGTATTTTTAGTATAAAAATGTAACAAAAAAAGGTAATGTATAATGAAATTTAAAAAACGAAAAGGAAAATAACAAGTTCAAAAGACAACAGGGATTCAGGGTTGCTCCAGTGGTGAGCATCCCATTCCCCATTTCCCATTCCCCCCACGTAATAAAATTATTATTATTTTTTTAAAAAAACAGCAATAGAAAGTTAAACAATAGAACCTAAATCTGGAAATTAATAACTTGATAATTGATATCACAATAAATGCACCAGTCAAGGCTCATTCTGCCGGTGACTACTCCTTTTAAGTTGTCCATTTTGATTGCTATCATTAGAAAGTTGATGTATTTTTTATTTAAAAAAAATTGTACTTTTTTCTCTACAAACTTATTTTGTATTTGAAGCACTAATAATGTTGGGGGCCTTAATATAGTGGGAGCCTAAAGCCAATCCTTTATTGGCTTGGCTCTTGAGCCGCCCCTGATGAGGGTTCATATAGTCGACTCCGACTTGTTCGGGATTGAGGCGTAGTAGTTGTTGTATTTAATGAACTTCATATTGTGTTGAATATATTGTTATTTGAGAAGACTAAGCACATAGAAATCAATTACCACTGTGTTACCACATAGCACCCTATAGCACCCTGTCCTTGAACTAGTTACTTTTGTAGCAAGTTTGATGCGTGCATCGATGTTCCACATCCGGGAACGATTATATTGTTTAATATGCCTATAAAGAAATTGGTGTAAAGTAGTTGTCTTTGTGTATTCTTTCAATTTATTCTCCTATTTTTTCTTATTTCTCACACCGGTAAAGGGCTTCTTAGCACTGCCAAGGTATTTTCCACTCTAACCCACTCATTGGGACTTTATTGTTCCTTGGTTTTTAATCCAAAAGACGCCTCAATAGTTGAATTCCTGAATTTGCCTTTTGTGGTCCCTAGCTTTCCCATCCCTTTCCGATATGGCATTTGCCCAAAGCAAGTTTCATAATGAACCCTCTTTCGATCTCAACCGCCAATGGTAGGCGGACTATTATGGCATTAACCTCTATAAGGGATGTTGTTTTAATAACTCAGAAATCCTTAGGGCCAATGGCACAAGGTTCCAAACTATGTAGTTAATGGGCCTGCCCCTCTAGCATTCTCCATTTAAAAACTATGCTTTTGTTTGCGGTAGAATTCATACTTGTGACGCATGCCTAGCTCATACTCACAAGCTGTACTCTTACCACTAGAGCTTTGAGGCTTAAGGCCTTAGCGTTTTCGTTGAGGTTTGCCCTACCACTTGTCATGCCCGTTGGCTAGCTGCCGAGGTATTATCTACTCTGATCTAACCTTTTGGGTTGTATGTTTTTGTTTACTTGGACTTTAACTTGTAAGTCGCTTAATCAATTCAATTCTTAAACTTGCCTTTTATAGCCGGTAACTTCCTCTTCTATTCAATGTGTGATTTTCCGAAAGTAAGCTCAAGGACGAACTCTCTTTCGAGTTCATCTGCGAGAACTCAAAAGGCGGTGCACTGTGAAACTTCTCTTCGACCACACATCGGAATGGGACAGGAAACTTAGGGCCAGAGTTTGAGAATTCAACTGTTAAAAGTGTTTTTTTGGGTTAAATCCTGATGGAACAAAACTGTGAGAACCCAAAGGTTGGGTTCAGTGCGACCTATACCTTGGCGATGGACTTTAAGCCCTGCTCTACTGCGATATAAACACATCAAGATTGTTGGCGCTATACAATGAAAAATGGGATAGTTTCACCATCGAGTGTTATGCCCTAGTTAGAGGTAATGTTGTATCTTAGAAGAGAAAAAAGACAAACTACTACAATAGCAACAACAAACCAGTGATATCCCACAAGTGGAGTTTGGAGAGGATGAGATGTACGTAGACCTTACCCCCATCAAAATGGAGAGGCGGTTTCCGATAGACCTTCGGCTAAGAGAAAATACAATTATGAAAACATACTAGAAAGGAAAAGCACTATGAGAATATCATTGCAAAGAGAATATCACATAACTCAGTATTTTTGGTAAGCCCAAATGTACTACTTTTTCGCATCTTCTTGATGCTTTTAATGAAGCTTCTTACTTCATCAAATATCATTGCAAAGAGAATATCAACATAAGATTTAAAGATAATCGAAATAAATACGAAACATCTATAACAATAAAGGCGAAAAATAAAATAAAAGTAGCATATATATGGTTAATATTAATGGTAATATGTCTAGAAATCACGCTAGTACTATCTAACCTTATCCTCGATCTCCACGTTTTCGTATCTAGGGTCATGTCCTTGGAGGTGAGCTATGTCCTGCCACCTTGCCCCTATTCTTTTTCGGTCTACCTCTACCTCTAGATAAAAGATAAACTATTCTTCCAAAATTAATTGTAGAAGCTAAATCTTGAGCTATGGCATTAGCAACATGTGAAGTCAATAGACATCATTAAAACCTGTGTTTCAGAGGAGGACCTAAACGTGTTATAATCAACTGTCACTTTGTTGGTGAGCACTGTGTTATAATCACTTTGTTGGTGAGCACTGTGTTATAATCACTGTGTTTCAAGGGGTTGTTTAGTATGTTGTATAGTATTAGCTAATCCATGTATAAGAGTTTGGATAAGTTAATCCACTGTTTGGTTGGATGTATAAGAGTATGTACAAATAGTATATTGTTCGGTTTGATTAGTAAAAACTGGTATAAAACTAAGCACAAGCAATACATTGTTTGGTTATATTTTGTCATTTCCGCATTAATAATACCGGTACAAGTTATACATCAATCTATGTATTATTTTATGCGGGCTAGAGGGTGGAATAAGAATACATGCATTAGCAATACATGGATTAAAATAAAAAATGACAAAAATACCCTAATCCATTTCTTCAAAACTCTATTTTAGTAAATGCCCTATTTTATTCTCTTAAAAAACTAACTATTTTAATAATTGTGTAATATAATATTTAATTTTAACTAACCAAACATCCAACTAAAAATCATTTCTACATTGTAATCCATGTATTATAATCCATGTATTATAATCCCTGCATAACTTATTCTTACATTGTTAATCCTAGCATAACTTATCACGACATTGTTAATCCCTGTATAGCTTATTCCCTGTATTGTTAATCCCTGCATAGCTAATCCCTACATTGTTAATCCCAGCCTAACTTGTCTTCCAACCAAATGACCCATTAGAGGACTCTATTACTAAATTTGTGTAGGCAAATAAACAACTTGCAGTCTTATATACCAATAACAGAGCGCAATTTTTATATGGCCTTGCAGGGGAGCGTAGATTAGTTGATTATGTTAAATCTATATTTAGTTGCATCAATTAAATGTTTTAACATGTACTTATGAGTTATATCCAAGATCAGAAGAATATATTGTGTAAATACAATGTAGATATTCCATGCAGTTGTTTATAATCCTGAGCAGTGCATAATTTTACAGATTTTGAAGGGGGCAACCATGCCTTTGTATTTGTGATTCTGACATGCAATGAGTTAGTCATATTTGGTTGCAATTTATACGAGGCCAACTGCTGTCAGTGAATCTGAATTGTTATGCACTAACCTGAATGTAATTGCAATTTTGCATTCCGTTGCAGTTTGAGGGACCGTCTGGTCAAAATTATTACAGACTACAGAACAGAGACTTCTCTTAGACATGGATGTAATGACATACTTAAGGTACGTTAATTATGAGCCTACCTTCCACGGTACTTGCAGAAGATCTATGTTCGCTAGCAAGTTATGATGCAGTAATTCCTTTGACAATTTGGTTTCACTGCCAGGCTGATTGTGTCAACCTGTTAGTCAAGTACTACAACGAAGCAAAGCGTGCCATTTGTTTAAGCGATGACATCGATGAAGCACGTTCTAAAAGGGGTGAGCAGAGGACTTCACATATGGGAGAGAGAGTCGCAAGTATTAAATCCATGGAGGTCAAGTCAAAAACCAGGGGAGGTGGAAGGTGTTGCATATGTTTTGATCCATTTCCTATACATAATGTATCAGTTATTGCCTTCTTTTGTTGCCATGCCTACCATACAACTTGTCTTATGGAGTCCACCATTTCAATTGGTGGTAAAAAAGAGACGGGGGCTGCCTCCAAGGGGACCGACTCATATTATGAATATGATAATGGTGTTGATGAAGATGAAGAAGAAGAAGAAGAAGATGATGATGATGCTTCTTCAGGTGCACCTCGGATGCGTTGTATTTTGTGTACTACTGCTGCAGGTTGACTATCTGTTGTGTTTTTTTTCTTTCTTTTTTCGTCATGGTGTACCATAGTTTTGCGTGGTGTGCATATATCATGAGCTTGTGCTATTATTTATTAGATGCCGATTTCTCTTGTTCCATATATGTATTTGAGGAATTTGTGCTATATTTATTGTTCGAGTTCAATCTCTGCTATCCCTTTAATCATAGGGACAGTGGAAAACATGCAATTCTCCAGATTTATGCTGTTCATTTTGGAAGTGTGACCGGCTGGTTGAATAATTCATGAATAAGTGTTTCCTTTTCTTCTATTTACTCTCTCCACCCCTTTGTTATTTATGACATTTAACTAAGTAAAAACTAATTGTGAAAGCAGATTGTATCGATGCGAAGTAGTACGAAAACACAGTACTTGGAGTACTATAACTGAATCCTGAAAGGCTATAAAAGCATAACACACGCACACAACACAAGCGAGTACTGTTTTTTTTTTTCCTTTTTTGTTTTTCATTTAAATATTTAGAGCGAGTTCTTTTAGGTTTTACAATTGTTGGAAGAATAATATAGTATTTGAGCATCTTTTATTGTTTCAGTACAGTATTGGTACGGAATGAGCAACATCCCGGTTAGCAAGTTTTTATTTAATGCAGAAACGAGGTATTCACAGTTTGAAAAGCTACCTTGACCTCGTCTCGTGGCAGCACGGAACACTGATTTTTTGTGTGTTTCTATTATCTTTGGGTATAAGAGGGTTAATTGGCAGTATGCGTGACAAATTGCAAAAAAAAAAAAGGCCGCGGATAAACTATTCCTCTCACCAATTCCATGGCTTCAACCTTTTCTTTTGGGGGAGGGGGATTAGGTACAGCGGGTATTCTCCTTACAAAGAATTAGAAAGAAGATGCGCCAGTATTCAACAAAAGTTTTCAATGTGATATGCTTCCAACTTTCTCCTTCAAAATTTACCCATCCAGTATATTTATAAATAGAAAAAGAAGGTATGAAATAGTAACATTATAAAAAGATATGCAAAGAAGTTCTTTGGTAAATCGATTAATGCTTCCCTTCCTATCAGTCCCAATCTTTGAAGCTATATCTGGAAAAAGAAAAAGAAGGTAAACAAAACATTAATTATTTCCTAAGACGATTAAACAACACATTTCTTGCTTTCTTGGTTGGTCCACTTTTCTTCTTTTGATGATTGGGACACCAACCATTGTTATTCATGATTCAACGAAAATGTCCGAGAGGAAAACGATGGTATAAACAAAATATAGCGTCTTTGAAGGAGCTCTTTTTCACCCGGATTATTTTCATGTACTCAACATGTACTACTAATAGGACATTTACCTTATCATGTGACTTGACCAGCAGATAGGTAAAAACTTGATCTCTCTCTCTCTCTCTCTCTCTCTCTCTCTCTCTCTCTCTCTCTCTCTCTCACACACACACACACACACACACACACACACACATATATATATATATATATATATATATATATATATATATATATATATATATATATATATATATATATATATATATATATATATATATATTAAAGTGTTAATATACCCATAATGATACGTTTCTAAATTTGGAACCATCTAACATTAATTTCACTTTTTATTCTTACTGAGAAGTTTTTAAAATCACAGATAGGTAAAAACTTGTTAATATCACAAGTTTCAAAAGTCTTAGCTACATAAAGGTTCGGCATATTTAATATTTTTCCAGCTACTGTTCAATGTTCATACCTCTATTGTCATGTTCGCTTAGCTTTATTCTGCTAGATAGATTTTTCATCTTTGCTGACGGATAGCATTTGCATTATAGTAGGTGCGTAATAATACTTCTAAGGGTCGTTTCATTGGAAGACAAGTTATACATGTATTACAATGCATGGATTAGTAATACGAGAATTAATAATACATGGATTGTAATACATGAATTATTTTTTTAGAAAAATTTACGCGAGTTGACGCTCTAAACAGCTTAATTACTTAACATAACGATACTTTTCAAAATTTACGTAACATAACAATACATTTAAATTAATTACAAAACATACCATAAGGGGCAAAACAGGAATTCCCTACATTTTTTTAGCAGTTTTCTATTTCCTCTTTAACTTTTCTCCATTTTTCTCAAACAACTATACATTTTGTTCTCTCTTTAATGTCTTATTCTCTTTAATTTCTTCATAGTTATCAATTTAGGGTTTTGTCACCGGCAAATTTTTGCCGGGATTTCTCAAATACATGCTTCAATTTGATCGAAAATATCTCAAAAGTCAAATAGTTCACCGTCTAATCGTGAAAAGCGTATGAAATTGCGTCATGAAGGTTCGCCGGTTGTTCAGGGACTTCGACGAGGGCAGTCAGTTGGACTTAGTAGTCCTGAAGTTTCGCCAGTTGTTAAACCTGGTAAACGGAAGTTGAGAGATGAGGATAAATGTAAACGTGTGGTGGATGATGACTTCGTCGATGAAATCGACGCTGATGTTAAGTTGAAAAGGAGCAAATTCGACCGCTGTGGAGTTCTCGCATAAAATCAATCTTGCTCAGAGGAAACTGTATGTATTATTTTATTTTTTTGTTTTCATGTTGTATTTTATTGTATATTTGTGTATGTTTTCCTAGTAAACATGTGTAAACTATGTATTTTACTGTATTTTTTTGGTTAAATTTGTATATTTTTGTGTAAACTGTATATTTTTTGTGTAAACTGTGTATTTTCCTGTATATTTCGGTATGTTTCTCGGCTATTGATGTATAAACCTTTATTCGCTTGTGTATTTTGTATGTTCCTGTTTAAAATAGACATAATATGTATATTTTTTGTGTAAAATGTGTATTTTCCTATATATTTCTGTATGTTTCTCGGCTATTGATGTATAAACTTGTATTCGCTTGTATATTTTGTATGTTCCTGTTTAAAATAGACATAATATGTATATTTTTGTATAAACTGTGTGTTTTCTTTATGTGTCTCGGATATTGATGTGTAAACTTGTGTTTGCTTGTATATTTTGTAGGTCCCCTGTTTAGAATGTGTCTTCATGTTTAAACTAGACGTATTCATGTGCATACCTATGTATTTAGTTGTATATTTTTTTATGCGTGCTTTTTGGTTTGTATGAGATATATTTTGTTGTATATTCTGTATGTTCTTGCTTATTTATTCTGTAGTTTGTGCTTTTGTGTATGTTTTTATTTTATTTTTTTGAGTCATAATATGTATTGTTTATACAGTGTATTTTTTTTTGTATGCCAGTCTATATTTTTTGTTGTAGGATTTTGTATGTTACTATTGTTCCTTTGCCTTTTGCTCTTTTGTTGAATGAATTTGTATATTTTGTATGTTCTTTTGTATATCCTTATTGTTAATTTTACTTCTTTATTTTGTCCATATATAGGGCTGCAAATTTTATGTTCCTGCAGATATTGTTTCTATTGTCGATCACTGGACTGCAACAACTCGTTATGAAATTGTTAGCACATTAGATGACACTTTGACACCTGTTCAGTTGCAGTTGTTTAGGTAGGCCTGCTTTGGGTACTTCATGGATCTACCATAAGTTTTTGATCAATACTAATTAATTCACCACTTGATTTTAAGAGAAATTATATCAGACCGCCCCAATGAGTTTACTATTATGGTTAATGGTATGCGGTTGTGCTTTGACCTAAGAGACTTTGCAGTTATAACAGGTTTGAATTGCTTTGGGGATGATATAGTTGTTACTGATGCTACTCCTAATAGGCTTATGTCGAGTTATTTCCCCAATCAGGAAAATGTGCGTAGGAGTGAGTTAATCAAATGTTTCACTGGTAAGCGTTGGATTGGTGATGAAGATGCCGTGAAGTTGGTTGTTCTATATTTTCTACTTGTGTTTGTATTATCTACTGGCAGTGGTCAGTACATACCCAAGGAACACTTTGATTTGGTTGAATCAGGGGCATATCTTACTTATCAATGGGGCAAATGTTTGTTTATGTTATTGCTTGAAACCATTAGCCAGAAGTTATATCCTCCTTTGAAATTTTATCGTGTTGGTGGGTTGCCGCTTGCAGTACAAGTTTGGTTTTATGAATGTTGTTCGGTGGTTGATCGCAAAGTTGCTACTCGTGTTGGTAACTTAACTCCTAGGATTCTCAATTGGAAAGTTATTGTCAATCAACCTAGGTTTAGCAATCTGTCCAAAAGAATGTTTAGTGGCACAAGCGCTAAGGTAAAAAATTGTTACATTTGCTTTTATTGTGTTTTTTTTCATGTATTTATATGCCTTTGTACACATTTCGTTAACAATTATTGTGGGGTTTGTTTTTTGTAGTTGGTGTTTACCAATATTGTTCCAACTCTTGCTGAGGTACAGAAATTCAACTTGCCTCCTTTGGATGATGATGCTGTCATTGTAACTAAGGCCCTTCCTAGACAAAGTGTCGCCACTCGACTGCCTGCTTCTGCGTCTATACCTATCCCCTCTCAAAAAATACAGCATCAGAAACAACCTGTTCATGCATCCCAACCTGTGCATCTAAGTGATGTTGTGGCTCAGTTGCAGCAGCTGACTACTGACTTTCAGGATTACAAGACGCATGTATGTATTGCTTTTATGTTTAGTATCTTGTTGATTTTGTATGCTTGCAAGTTGACCTTTCTGTATTTTGTTTTGTATTTATTTTGTAGGTTGATTCTCAATTTACTAATCTTCATACTTTCCTTAGTAACTCATTTACTGAGGTGTTTGCTCGCTTGAAGGTAATTTATTCTAATGACTTACCTTTTTTATAAATGCATTGTTGTATTTTGTGATTTGTTTTTATAACCATTTCTTATTTCAACAGGGTGTTAGAAGCAGCCCTGTTGTGGATGAACATGATAATCGAGCTGGTGATTCTCAATATAGCAGTCCTTCTGAAGGCGGTCCTTCTATGCAACATATTGATAGTGACACCAACTTTTTTTGTATATGTGGTTGCTTCTGTTCTGTTATTTATGTATACTTTTCCTAATGTATACAAATGTATTGTTTTGTATATAGGGTGTTTCTGTGCTCCATCTGTTGGCCATGGTTCTGAATTTTTAGATCCAACCGCTGGAAAAGTTTGCACTCCAGTGCAACATACTGCTACCCCACTTAGTAGTAGTGTATGTTTTTGTGTCTTTATTTTTTATATTCTTGGATCGAACCGCAGGAAAAGTTGAACCACTTTTTTTTTTCTTGATACAGGCTGTTGCGCCTGGAGTTTATAGACAACGTGAACATGCTGGTCGCAGAGAGGATGTGCCAGGTATCGTTTGTGGAGTACTCGATCAGAAGGATTCTACTTATCTTCTATATGATGGACCAAGTTTTTCGATTAGGGATTTTAGTGAAGGCTCCGAGCATGTTGGTAATGTGGGCTGTGGAAGTGAAGCTCGGGTGGACAGTGTATGTACTATTTCAATTTTTTTTAATTTTTTTTAATATTTTTGTGTATTTCCTTGTAGTTAAGTGTATTTTCTGTATATTAATGTATTTTTCTTATATTTTATATATTGTAGCAGGTTGTTAGTATGGGACCATTAGCTGTTCTGAAGCCAGATGGTGATCAATTGCCCAAATTTTCTATTGATCCCAATTTTTCTGATTTTCCTCCGTCTGCGTATGATGAGATCGATGCAGCTATCGCAAGAGCTATGTCTATGTGTAAGGCAGTGGTGGTTGTCCCAGCCGATAACCAACCTACTCAAAATGTTGATTCTGAAGATATGGATTCTGACAACCTATTAGAGGATATCCCAAGTGAAGATACATCTTCTGGTGACAACAGTCAGCCCGACGCACCAGATCTTGATGGACAGGAATCCCAGATTATTTTTGTCTCGAGTGATGGAGATGATGTTGTCACACATGAGCAGTTTATTGCACGCATGAGGCGTCTAGGGAGGTATGGCAGGTCTCCTTGGGTTCTCAATTCACCGGGACCAAAAATCTTTAAGACAAAACATCCTTTTATTTATAATGTTGACGTTGACCAAGATCTGAAAAATGCATTTGTTGCATGGGTTGAGGATGGGATCGAGCCAAGCAGTCGAAGGTATTTTTCCTTTTATTTGTAATGTCGATGGTATTTTTCCTTTTGTATTCGTTTGTCATGGTTTATTTTATTTTATTTTTGTCAATCATCAGGAAGTCGCTCTATCCAAGAGAAGCTAATCGAATTCCGCAATCTTTTGCGTTAGGATTTGTGAAAGTTGATAGGAAGGAATGGTTTCAAATGTTGCTGCACAGTGGAGGGACTTTGAATGACCAGGTATGTATGTGTCTGTATATACCTGTATGAATGTGTATCAACTGATTTTTATTTTCCTGTATTTCTTTTGTATAAAAATGTATGAACATGTATACATTTACTCAATTGTATATTTATATTCCTGATTGTTATGTATACAGCCTTTCTGATAGTGTGTTTTTAAAATATCCAGCACATTGATGTTGTCTTTTACTACTTGAGGAAGAAAGGAAAATATGGTCTTGATGTTTCACGTAAGTTCACCACTACTGACTGCTATTTCAAGAATATGGTTGAGGACGTTTTTAAGGCCTACAAAGCTAGTAAGAACAATCTGACTGTGGTGTCTAATGATGATCCTATAGCCCAGTATGTTATGGGATTTAGGCTGATTGGAAACACCCCATAGGTTAACGTTGATTATGTTTTAGTCCCATTGCATGTTAAAGAGAAATTTCACTGGGTGTTGGCTGTTGTGGCATTCAAAGAGAGGTGCATTCGGTTGTTTGATTCTATGCGTGGAAGATCTAGTGCTCCTGTGCGTGGTCTAGTTCAAAAATTGGTTGTTGTCTTGCCTCTTTACCTTTTAGTCACCAGCTTTTATGGTGCGAGGCTTGACATTGATTGGAAATTAAACCCAGCTTTCAAAGATAAATCTGCGACAGATCCGTTCTCCATTGTTACAATTACAGATCTTCCAAAACAAGCTGTTGGATCACTGTATGTATTTTACGAATACATTTTTGTTACTATATCTGTTATGTAGTTCTTTTGACTTAAATTTGTTTTTGTTGTGTTTGCAGCGACTGTGGTGTGTACATTGCAGCATATGCTGAGTATTTGCATGTGGATTCGATCAACCACATGCCGACTTTGATGTTGATTACTGTAGCAGGTTGGGGATGAGGTAACAGGAGTTCAGTTCAAGAAGAAGGATGGTCCAAAGCGGGGAGAAATTTATCATTATGTAGTTTATGTTTAGGTTTAAGTAGTTTTTAGATGTTAAGTAGTTTGGAATGTACTGATGTCTAAGACATCGTTGTTCTATTTTTGTGAAACGACCTCGGTTAGTCATTTCGGAAGTTAAAAATCCGATTGACGTGCCGATAATTTTAAAAACTTCATAATGTCCATTAGGACCTGTCTGTAAAATTTGAGCTAAATCAGACCTCGTTTGGTAGGCATCGGAAGAAGGTTTCAGTTTTTATTGTCGATAAATACTAAAAAGAGATTTTCGAGCTCGGTTTAAGCGAACGAGCTCCGATTCAAAATCCGAAAGCGCCGCTAGGTTCGTATGATTATTTGTGACTTTTGTGCTTTTTCGAAAGTGAATTTCGAGGTTGTTCGGCTAGCTTCCGCTAAAATGCCGAAAGTTAAATAATTTAACCTTTCACATCTTTTCACTACTACAAGTATGTAATAGATCGTTGCTTAATGCTTCTACATACTTCATTTAACATTCAAGGACGAATGTTCCTAATGGGGGAAGATTGTTACACCCCGTATGTCCAAAGTGACGTATATCATTCTAATGACATGTTAAGAATGATTTAAGTGAGTTATGTCCAAAGTGACATATATCATTCTAATGACATGTTAAGAATGATTTAAGTGAGTTTAAAGTCATAATATTACCATATAAGATGTTTATATATTGAACATAAAGTTTGGGAAAAATCGGATTTAAGTTGCGGAAAAACCGACTAAGGAATTGCCTTGTAACGGAGCCTTTTCAGCAATCAATTTCGTGTATTATATGAGATCTTATGGGGACATATCATATACCAAATTGAAGGTCTTAAAGTGTAGTTTCCAAAACTTTTGACGGTTTGTTCATACAATATCTGGATAAGAAGATATGAACATCAGAAGTCAGGCAAAAAAAAGGGACATAAACGCAAAAGAGGACTAAAACTGAAATATTTCAAGTATAAAAGGAAAACATGTCTTCCTTTTCGTTATTTCCAGAAAATACACGGTAAAAAAGTGCTTCAATGAAGGGTTAAGCCACTTTTATGATTTTGAAGGAAGGACGCCAATCGTAACTCGAAATTGAAGACAAATTGCGTCAAAACGCTCTACGCGATTAAGGTAACGTTATGCTACCTTCAATTTTGTCTATAGCTTGGGTTTTAGAATTACTTCATGGCTAAGTAAAGTACCCAAATTCTGATAAATTATAGCTTGTTTAAGCTTTAGAAGGTGTTGAATTCAAGGGAAACAAGGTTTAGAAGCAAGAAGCATCAAAGATATGTAAGACTAAACCTTTCTTTTGGCAAGGCATATATCTTTTAGCTTTTGAAGCTTTTCTTAGTTCTAAACTTAGTGTTTCTTGTGAGAAACTTGTATGGTATCAAGGAAACCTTGTGTATACTTAATTTGGTACTAAAATTCAATGTGAAAGACGTCCGAATCAGCAAGACAAAACGTTTCAAAATCTGGAAAATCATTTTGATCTTTGAACAGCTGTTAGTATATTGACCATAACTCCTTGTACAAAATTAATATTAAGATTCTTTAAGAATCCCCAGAATCCTAAGACATATATCTACAACTTTCATGAGACCATGAAGTCTATATCTTTGATCTACACTCTTAAAATTAGGTCGAAAGGCAGGACAGTGGTGCTGTCCAGACATTCTATCAGCGGATTTGTTATGTCATCCAGTCGTCTCATCTTGTTATCCATTTAACATGTTTATGTTATCAGTTTATCCGGGTATTCATTCCCGTATGTAGTATAGTGCTGGTTCTATTTTTGCGGATCATCCAGTTTCAGGGGAAACTTTGCCGAAAATTTTATGGAAATTTAAAGAGTTGGGAAAATTCTGAGTTCTAGGTTGTGTCTATAATTCTATCCAGAGTTTTCTTCTCATTCCTTTGAGTCCATATCTATTGTTTCCACATGTGTTATGCCTCATACATGCTTATGCTTATGCTTATATTGTGATCATGTTATGTGTGATTTGGAGTCCCCCATAGAGGCTGGACATTGGACACACAGTCCGGTCGCGTGGGTATCAGGTTCCTAACCGGATTGCCCTAAGATGTGAGGAATGAAGCCTTTAGCCTAAATTGATATATTTTTCTGCTTATTGAATAGAGTGGGATCGTTTGGCAAGGAAACCAAAGGATAAAGCGGTTGTTGATTAGCCGTACTAACTTTTGGAAGAGGTAAGTGTTTATATCCATTTCTTTGGAGGCACCTGACCTCTTGGATTTTCTACCACGTGTTCCTTACGTGTATAGCTGTCGATAGGCGTACTCATTACGCCTTAGCTTTGGATTTACATTGTATATTATATATTATGTCCTGTTGTTGATATTGCATTGAGGATTTGAGCATTGTACTCTGGCTGTGAGTTGGCATCTACTTCCCGGCTGTCGATGAGATTCCCGCGCTGGTGAAGGGTTATTATTGCATTATATCGCATTCATATGCATTATATGTCCTTCATATGCATTACATTGCATATCATATTCGGAGCAGGAGGATTCCGCTCCATTGCATCATATTGAGGGTAGGAGGATTCCGCCCTCGGAGCAGGAGGATTCCGCTCTATTGCATCATATTGAGGGTAGGAGGATTTCGCCCTCGGAGTAGGAGGATTCCGCTCCATTGCATCATATTGAGGGTAGGAGGATTCCGCCCTCGGAGCAGGAGGATTCCGCTCCATTGCATTATATTGAGGGTAGGAGGATTCCGCCCTTGGAACAGGAGGATTCCGCTCCATTCATTTGGCATATGTAACCCTTTGCATCTCATTTCATTTCATCTCATTTCATTTCATTTCATCTCATTTCATTTCATACCATTGTGTACACTTGTGGTACATGACTAATGTTCTGCTTATATGTGTATTTCTTATTTGTAGTTGATATGTTTCTGGCTTGCATCCCTGGTTGAGCTTACAGTTTCTTACGTGTTTCTGGTTATTATCTGGCTCTGCCTTTTTATAATTTAAATAAGAGGAATGGTTTATCTGTTTCTTCTCCCTGGCTAGCTATCCTATACTTTGAGGTGGCTAGTCTGCCCCACTTATTGAGTCCTTTGGACTCACCCTTGTTTGTTGTTTGTTTCTTGTCTATCTATTTCGTTTCGACAGGTTCGCTCCAGGATTGAGTTCGCCACGTTGTGAAGGAGTGAAGACGACTTCAGCTGTCAGAGTGAGCCAGCTTTTATTCCGGATGGCCACCAATTTATTGTTCATTATTTCAGTTGCATTTTGCTCCCTTCAGGAGGTATCTGTCTTCTTTTGTACTCTTATATGTATGGTCTGGATAGCCCTAAACCTAGCATGTTGGGTAGTCAGCTGTAATTTCTTTTGTACAGCTTAGAGGTATCAGTATGTCTGTGTTTTTTTAAGTCTTGTCCTTATTTGTGAATTGTTATATTTATTTTCCTGATTTAATTGGTAAGGGTTCGCCCGATGGGTCTAGGGAGGATGTCGGGTGCCCGCACGGCCTAACCGGATTCCGGATCGTGTCATTTTGTTTCTAAGTTACATCAAGGAATCTACTTTTGGATGTTTGGTTTTACAATCTGTTAATATAATGACGTTCTATTCCTTTTTTATTCATAGTCTATACAATTTTTAAATTTTAATGAAATGAATTTAGCACCTATTTTCAGTCATTCAGAACTTGGTTTTTGATAAGGGTGAAGTGTATCCCCCTCCCTTGAGCGGTGTAGATAAGCTGTTTCAGTATGTGTTGCACTATTCCGTCAGTGTACCCCCAAAATAAAATTGTCTAACATACATCTCTATTGCACTGGGTGGTGAATGAAATGTATGTGTATGCAGCCTAACATACAGTTTTATACATACTTGAATAAAAATGTATGTCCACACAACCTGACATAAATTTCACACAATGGGTAGATAACTCGTTTCCGATAGCAAATCCGTCCCCACTGCATGCCAATAAAATTGTATGTCCTACCCGAGCGAATTAAGTGTATGTCCATGCAGCGTAACATACATTCTACCCATACTGGACATACACCATTATACAGTTTTATAAATATTGGCAACAAAACTGTATATCCACACTACATGCCATACATTTCACACATACAGACTTATACAAAATACTACAAATCTATACACTTCATACAATTGTATGTCCAGACAACCTGCCATAAAGGTATGTCCGCACAACATGACATACATTTCACACATACAGACTTATACAAAATACTACAAATTTCACACAATGGGGGGTTTGGGAATGGTGAAGCGTCCCTCGAATGAGGTAGATAGTCGTTTCCGATAGCAAATCCGGTGCCAGTGCATGCCAATAAAATTGTATGTCCTACCCGAGCGAATTAAGTGTATGTCCATGTAGCCTAACATACATTCTGCCAATACTGGACAAACAACATTATACAGTTTTATACATACTGGCAACCAAACTGTATGCCCATACTACATGCCATACATTTCACACATACAGACTTATTCAAAATACTACTGATCTATAAAAAACACCACATATTTATTCAAAACAATATTTGAACAGTCTTTTCCAACTAAGCTGAGAAATAGATATTTTGTATTTTCATGCATTTCAATGTACGATTTTTTTTTTCTACACTTGCAATGTAATAATTGTGATTGTAATAAATGGTTTTTGTAAATGAGAACAAACAGTATCCACATCTTGTTTCAGTTTCTCTTAGGCAGATTTGTGCATGTTGCTCTATTGTGCCCTTTGTGCCCACACAGTCCACATGTCATCTTTGTTCTTTTTGGATGCAGTTCCCAAGCTGGCTTGTGTCTGGTCTTTTTTGGTCTACCCGGAGTCCTTCTCCATATTAGGGGGGGGGGTACACAACTTCATTAGTAATGTATGTAAGGATGTCCCAATTGCTTTCATCTGGTATTGGATTGACATGCACTTCATATGTCTTCAACAGGTAGTCTTTTGTATAGTATGGGGAGGCATACAGCTCCTCATCCATGCATTTACATTTCATCATAGCGACTGCATGTGCACATGGTAGCTCATCGATTTGGAACCTTCTACAACAGCATGTTCGGTCTTTCAATGACACAAGAAATTTCTTTTCCCCATGCCAAACTGAATATGAATAAGCTGATGAAGTCTTTACCTGTAATATATGAACTTTTTGAGTATTAGCTATAGTATATAGTCTACAGCGCTACAATATATACTATACATACGCATTACTACATAGTTCTACAAAAATATACAGAATACTTTGTATGCAGTTAAATACAAAGTAAATTAGATTAGTTATCGCCCATATTGTAGTTTTTTTAGCTACTGGAGCAACGTTAGTGCAGAATTATTCAAATATATACACCAGACGTACATACTTCATAAATTTTTGAAACTAAACTACAAAAAGTGTTACCGTCATCTCGAGGTTCAAGGTTCGATGTTTATCCAGAATATCATTATATTTTTCACCCAGCTTCGTGAATGTATTCTCTGCGCCTTCCCTGTTGTGATTGTTCCAGGGTTCAACTTTTGCTCTCATGGACTCCATAAAGGCTGACACAAGCATATCTCTTGCACCCTTGCTTGCCGCATTTAGTGACTCCGCAATATTTGAAGTCATTATCCAGCCACGACGGACAGTTGCATGTATGTTTTGAACCGCTTGTCCGTCTTTGCCAGTTCTTTCAGTTTTTTTTTTTATCAAACTCCTTAACTGTGTATGCTTTAGCCATTGTAAAGAATGCTTCATATAGTTTGTCTTCAGCCCTTTTGAATTTACTTTTTACATGGTTCCAGAGATGCCAAATGCATGCATAGTGTGGAACCATGGGATATACAATGGAGGCTGCTTTCAAAATGCTTTCTTTATGGTCTGAAACAATACACATATTTTCCCTTTCACCATATGCTTTTCTAAAATTATCAAAAAACCAATGCCGTGCAGAATCATTCTCTGAATCGACTATAACATACGCTAGAGGGAGGATTCTGCTTGTGCATGACCATACAAATTAGAAAGGCCAATCAGCATAGAATTATACAAATTCATACAGATTTATACACTGGAATTCATATAGATTTAAACTTGCCTGATGCACCCATTGTACTCGCAGAAAGAAATGTCCCCTTATGTGTAGCTGTAAGGAAGCTACCATCAACAACAACAATTGGTCTGCAATATTCCCATCCTTTTATTGATGCATTAAGTGCCACAAAGGCATATAAGAAGCAATCATCATCAGTTTTAACGAAGTCCACAATTGACCCCGGATTGAATTTCTCCAAGATGTATAAGTAGCTTGGTAACTTGTTGTATGAATCTTTTGGATCACCTCTCATTATTTCCAGAGCTATTTCCTTTGATCGCCACGCCTTCATATAGGGAAGCTTCACACCGAATTGTTTGCGACTGTCTTCAATTATCTCCGTTGGTTTGTAAGTTGCCTTCGGATATTTAAATTTGTACTGGATAACACTCCCAATGATTGTTGCATTTTCTTGTTGTGGCTGAAAATTCTGTTCTTCAGCGGGCAAGAGTGTTCATTAACAAATTTTCTAATTTTGAACAGATTAGATGCATTCAAGCTTGAAGTTCTCTCCAGTCAAATCAGGCAATAGCTATACATACATAAGATGTCACAGGTTAGCAGTTTACATACAACTATTATACATGTAGACGAATAATTATACAAATTTTGAGCTTACAATTTTTTACACTGTCATACTCTTAAATATACAGATTTTTCAATAACATACACTATTATACATTGTACACTCATACATATACAGACTTTCACAACATAGAGATTTAAGTATAACATACACTATTATATATTGTACACTCATACATATACAGACTTTCACAACATAGAGATTTAAGTATAGTGGCACAGGGACAAAAAAAAAGTATACACATATATCCATATTTATACACAAGTAACTTCAGACACAGGTTAGACAACAATTTTTGAAGTTTCATTCCATGTTGAGCTTGATCTTTTCACCTTAAAGTGACACTTTTCCATTAATGCATAGTGCTTCATTGCTTTGACGAGTATTTTCTTGTCTTGGAAAACCTGCCCCTCGGTAATATCTTTTTGCATAGGATCTGCAATTATAAGTGCACTACAATCTTCAAAGTCTCCAAAGTCTGGGATAACTATCAATTCTTGTGTATTCTCCTCGGCTATTGACTGTATGTTATTACTCTATACATATTCAGGTGAATCAACTATCCAATTTTCACTATATCCAGCGTCATTGAATGACTTTTCACTCACTGTAATATACAATGGATATCTTCCTTGTTATCCTTTTTTACCTCAACAAACACTTTGACTCCCATGTCATTGTGTATTTCTATTGCAAGTCGTGTTGCATCCACCTTGCACCTTATTTCTATTCGTTTTGTAGTGGTATCAACACGAAGTTGCTTTGCAATTGTAGAGATCAGATCATCAAAAGTACAATCACAGGTTATTACTATGTCAACACTATAATCAATATAGTTTCCTGTTGCATCCCATCGTCCTTTGTGTTGGAGAAGTACTGCGATTGATGCCATATTAGACCTATTTTAAAATTGTTACAGAACTTTAGTATTTGCACTGTATGGATATGTATTAATTTGTATGCATCCAGATATGCAGTGCATGAATCTGTATGATAGCATTCAACAATGACATATTGTATGCAGTTAAATACAGAGTAAAGACAGTGATATACAATTAAACATATACATTTTGAATCCGCAAAGTGACTATGCCTGTATGAATGTGCATGAATTTGTATGAATTTGTATGCCTGTGTGAATTTGTATGCATTTTAAATCTGCGCAGTGACTACGCATTTTGTTACTGGTAATACAAAACTACTAATACAAAATCGAATCACTTAAACAACTGAATCACGGAAGCTAATACAGAACTACTAATACAAAACTGTATCACTAAAATAAATGAAATGTATGTGTATGTCCATGCAACGTATCGATGAAACGACTATGTAATTGCTACAGAGCTGCTAATAAAAAAGCAACTACGCAATTTACAGAACGTCAGAATCATAATGTGTTTATAGAAAAATCAATGAATCTACAATATGTTTCCAGAACTTCTAATATTTAAAATGACATTCTCAAAATCACAACTACTAATACAAATTCAGAATCGTAAAATCAAAAGTAGAATAAAAAATTCAAAACTTCATATAGAAAATCAGCCAATTTCAAATTCAAAACTTCGAATACAAAAATCAGACAATTGCAAATTCAAAACTTCGAACACTTACCCATAAAATCGATGAATTGGGAATCAAAATCACAAAATCGACTTCTGATATTTTGAATTTGACTGAATCGGAGCTTCAAATTGTTGAACAATAACAATTGTACGTAGTTTTAGAATTATATTTGAACCTAAATTTCACAATGTAAACCCTAGTTTTGGAGTGTAATTGAAGGATTTTTTTGAGAGAGTAGTTTACGTAGGAAGGAAACTGGAGGTGGGTAAGGAAAGAAAGGCTAAATTTTCTGAAATTGTGAGTATTTATAGGTTGTTATATTTTGTATATATTTTAAAATAAACTATTGTTATTTTTTGTTAAGTGGAAAACTGTCGGTATTTGTACGTAATTTTGGGTATATGATTGTATATTTGTGTAATTCACCCTATTTTTTATTTGATGTTTTGTTCATTGTATTAAAAATTGGATGTAGAAGATATTATTTAATATATGTTTATTTTTAAATTTTAAAGTAATGGGTTTAAGAGTATATCCGTGGATATTTAATTTTTATTAGTTTCTAGAAAAAAGACAATGGTACTTTTGTCTTTTTGATTTTTATCCATGTATAAGCAATACATGGATAAGTTATTCCATGTTGGTGGTGGAATAAGTGTATTAAGTTATACCAAATTTAAAATAGCAACCAAATATTGTATAACCCAATACCAATTTCTATATATACATGGATTATTTGGACTTAACCATAGTACTCAACATAGCATATCTTAGAACTCCATCTACAGTTGAGCAGAACTCAATAGAGTTGGTGCAAATCATATATTTGTTTTAAAAGATGTACTTAATTTGTATAATTAATCTATTCAGACCTAGTAAATAAGAAGGAAAATGAACTGGAATCCATAAATACAAATTTTGGATCTGCTTTTGATACTCGAGTACTAATATTTGATTTGAGTATGTTAGAAAGGTTCAGTAAATTTTAAGTTGTATATAAGTAGGATTATCATTCCTGTCCCACGTTGGGAAATATATGTAGTGTATATGTATGATAGTTATAAATAGGGCTGCGTATAAAAACTATTTTATGTGATATCAATAATATTTATCAATTCTCACATGGTATCAGAGCATAGGTAATAATAACAACAATTAAAAAAAAAAGGGGTCATCACTGTGCAAATTCCAGTGACAGTTACTGCTGCAGTAGCCAGATTTCTCTTGTGCGAAGTTCTGCTTTATTTTCCGACCAAACCCTAGTTAGACCCACCGGATTCCAACAAGCCACGCACCCTCACCCGCCACCAACAATCAGAGCTCTGGTGGCGCATCAGTCCACGCGCCGAGCGCGTGAACAGTTTTCCGGCATATTTTTTGACTCGAATATTTTTCTCTGGTGCATATCTCTCCATTCTGAGCCCTTCCCACTGATTTCAAGCTTATTTCAACCACCATCGGTGCAACATTGGGCTTTTTCTCCGGCTGTCCTCTCTGATTCCGAGACTGCAGTGTTTTCTGAAGGGTTTCTTGTCCTGCGGAGCTAGCTGAAGGTTCTGATCATCCAATATTTTGGCAACACTTTGGATTAGTTTTTAACTTTTATCAAGGTTTCAATATCCCTTCTTGTCAAAATAGTTTCAAATTGTCTAAATGCTTCGAGATATTTTTTGGTGACTTTGCAATATCACATGGAGTTGATGTGTTTGGCTCAAAATTCATGAGATCCAATACTTTGAATAATCGGATGGTTCCATTAGTTATTGAATTCCTTCAGCACAAACATGAGAAGCCATTTCCTAATATAGCTTCTGCTATTCAGACAAGTAATAGCGTGCCTTGCTTCACACAATCTTCTTCAATCAGCCTTTGGGTCATTGATTTAGGTGCATCAGATCACATCTCTGGTATTAAATCAGTTTTCTACCATTTCTTATTCTCAACCACTGCCAACCGTCACAATGGCCAATGGATCTCAAACCATGGCTATTGGAATAGGTCAAGCTAGCCCACTTCATTCCTTAACTTTGAATTATGTTCTTTATGTTCATGGTTGCCCTTTCAATCTTATATCGATCAGAGGCTTGTCCCAAACACTTAACTGCTCAGTAATATTCTCTAATAACTCTATTGTCATATAGGAATGCAACATGAGATGGATTATTGGTACCGGACGTGAATCACAAAGACTTTATTATCTTGCCCTTCGTAATTCCTCAACAGCTTGTCCTGCTACCCTTCCTAAATCCTCAACGGCTTGTCCTGCTATAAATTCACCTGATCTATTACATAGACGGTTAGGACATCCTAATTTATCAAAACTTCAGAGAATGGTACCTGGGTTGTCTCACTTGTCTACTTTAGAGTGCGAGTCTTTTCAACTCGATAAGCATACCCGGTTTCCTTTTCCTAGACGTCTTAATGATCGAGCAGAGTCTCCTTTCACTTTAGTTTATTATGATGTTTGGGGTCCTGGTCCTGCCAGTTCTACTTTGGAATTCTGCTACTTTGTCAGTTTCATTGATGACTATTCTAGGTGTACTTGGATATTCTTGATGAAAAATCGGTCTGAGCTACTTTCAATTCTTCAGAATTTCCATGCTGAAGTCTATAATCAATTTGGGATACCTATCCGCACATTCCATAGTGATAATGCACCAGAATATTCATCTTCTCAATTTCAAAAATTCATGAGGACTCATGGATTACTGATCAAACATCTTGTCCTTATACATCTCAGCAAAATGGGGTAGCTGAAAGAAAGAATAGGCATCTCATTGAAACTGCTCGTATCCTACTCATACAATCTCATGTTCCATTGCATTTTGAGGGGATACAGTTCTCACATCGTGTTATCTCATTAATCATATGCCTTCTTCAGCTATCAAGAATCAAGTTCCGCACGCTATTTTGTTCCCACAATCACGTTTGTTTGCTCTTCCACCTCGTGTCTTTAAGAGCATTTTTTTTTCCAAAATCTTACTCCAGGAAAAGACAAGCTAGCTCCCCGGTGCTCCTAAGTGTGCATTTTTGGATTATTCAAGGGTGCAAAAGGGATGTAGATGTTACTCACATGACCTCCAACGATACTTTATGTCCGTTGATGTGGCCTTCTTTGAAACTAAACTATACTTTACAGCGTCGGGTGATTACCGACATTTTTGAGTTGTTACCAGTTCCTTCCTTTAGGGAGTCTGTTGTTTCTTCTACATCTCCATCCTCCGTAGCTCCTCCTTCTACAGGTTTACCACCTACAGTTCTATCTTCTCCACCACCTACAGTTACTCTTCACATAGTTCCACCTTCTCGACCACCTACAGTTACTCCTCACATAGTTCTACCTTCTCTTAGTGCAGTTAATACTGCACCATAGCCACCACTTCAGACTTATCATCGTTGTCCACGTCCAGCATCAGGCCCAGATGATTCACGTCCTGCACCAGATTCTTCACATACTGCGGACATGTCTCACTTAGTATACCAATTGAACTTCGAAAAGGCACGCTATCCACAACCAATTCTAATCCTTATTATGTGGACTTGAACTATCATCGCCTATCCTCACATCATCAGACCTTTGTGTCCCTGTCATTTATTTCTGTACCTAAGCCTACAAATGAAGCACACTCTCATCCAGGATGGCGACAGGCCATGATTGATGAGATGTCTTCTCTACATGCTAGTGGTTCTTGGGAGCTTGTCCATCTTCCTCCAGGTAAGTCTACTGTTGGTTGTCGGTGGGTTTATGCAGTTAAGGTTGGTCCAGACGGCCAGATTTATCGGCTCAAGGCCTGCCTGGTTGCAAAAGGTTATACTCAGATATTTGGCCTTGTTTAAAATAATACTTTCTCTCGGGTTGCTAAAATAGCGTCTGTCCGTCTTTTTTTGTCCATAGCGGCCCGTTATTAGCCTCTCTAGCAGCTGGATATTAAGAATACTTTTCTCCATGGTGATCTTAAAGATGAGGTTTATATGGAGCAACCACCTGATTTTGTTGCTCAGGGGAGTCTAGTAGTCTTGTATGTGGATTGCGATCACTCTATGGTTTAAAACAGTCTCATGGAGCTTGGTTTGGTAAGTCCGTACAGTTGTTCAGGAGTTTGGCATGACTCATAGTATAGCTGATTACTCTGTCTTTTATCGGTATTCTGCCCCAAATTTGTGCATTTATTTAGTGGACTATGTTGATGATGTCGTTATCACTGGCAATGATCATAATGGTATCACTGGATTGAAGCAACATCTCTTTAGGTACTTCCAGACTAAGGATCTAGGTAGGTTGAAATACTTTCTGGGTATTGAGGTTGCTCAGTCTAAATTAAGTATTGTTATTTCACAGAGGAAGTATGGCTTAGACATTCTTGAAGAGACATGAATGAAAGGTTGTAGGCCTATTGATACTCTTATGGATCCGAATGCTAAGCTTATGCCAGGACAGGGGGAGCCTCTCAGTGATCCTGCGAGATACATGCGGTTGGTTGGTAAGTTAAACTACTTCATGGTGACTCGACCTGACCTTTCCTTTCCTGTGAGTGTGGTAAGTCAATTTATAGACTCTCCGTGTGATAGTTAGTGGAATGCAGTCATTTGCATTCTTCGGTATATTAAATCATCCCCATGCAAAGGATTGCTCTTTGAGGGTCAAAGCCATGAACGAATTGTTGGATATACGGATGATGATTGGCCAGGATGTCCCTATGATAAACGTTCTACCTCTGGTTATTGTGTTCTGGTAGGAGGTAATTTGCTGTCCTGGAAAAGCAAGAAACAAAATGTGGTTGCCCGATCTAATGCGGAAGCAGAATATCATGCAATGGCTGTAGCCACTTGCGAACTAATTTGGATCGAGCAGTTTCTCAGATAATTGAAGTTTGGAGAGTTCAATCATATGCAATTTATGTGTGATAATAAAGTTGCTCGTCATATAGTGTCAAATCCGGTATTCCATGAGAGGACTAAGCACATTGAGATTGACTGTCACTTTGTTAGAGAGAAGATACTTTCGAGGGACGTTGTGACAAAATTTATGAAGTCATATGATTAGCTTGCAAATATTTTTACCAAGTCCCTTACTGGTCCACATATTGGTTATATTTATAACAAGCTCGGTACATATAATTTGTATGCACCGGCTTGAGGGAGAGTGTTAGAAAGGTTCACTAAATGTTAAGTTGTATATAAGTAGGATTATCATTCCAGTCCCACATTGGAACCATATGTAGTGTATATGTATCATTCAGTTCTCACAGAGTATATTTCGATACATAACTTTGATCAAATAGCATGAGGTGATAGATACGTAGCTAGTATAGTTCTATTTTTACGTACTCATTGATATTCAATGTGAAGACAAGCTAGTTTAGTTCTATTTTTTTATGTACTCAATGATATTCAATGTGAAAACCATTCGTAACTACCTTAAGTTGGACTTCACATTAATAGTCCATGATGATAGAGCACTTAGCTAAGGAGGTGCCACACGTTTGAGGAAAGGCAAGACAACATGAGGACGAAAAAAGTGAAGACATGTGATACAATATTTGGCCTGTTAAGAATATCTTTGATCTCAACCACCACGTACATATATGGTCGAAATTTGGGGTGATTAACGGGCATGCCTTTAGTTTCTTTATTTGTCACAACCCCCGACTAGTATGGGATTGAGGACATTGGAATATGTGTAATCGATAGCCTTATCAATCTTGAAGCATATGACACAGTTGAGTTGGATATAGTTCAACTTTAATTTAGGGAATTATATATGGGTAATTCTACATATTTTTTTCTTCTGTGTTAGTCAACAACTAAACAAAGTGTGCTTTGTATACCTCTTTATTACTCGTACATGCTTGCTGGGTTAAGATGTATCAAGGAAATCAATTTGTCTCAGTCTATGAAGAATACCTCTTATTGCACGTGTCTTCCTTAAAAAGATTGCAAAATAGGAGTAATAAACAAGTAGAAGAGCTTAAAAGAGTAGAAGGATAGTTTCCATACAATTTAACGAAGTTGAATAGCATGAATTAAAGGTTTAAATAGATGCATTCTCTGATGATAAATATAAAATTAGAGGGTTTGTGAAACATTTGAAACCATAAAAGAGTTACCTGTGTTACAAACGAAAATCTACAAGTCGTTACGGAAATATCGAAAAAGAAAAGAATTGTGATTATTTATATGCATTTATATATAATGATTTGATGTTGACCCCTTAAGGGGATCCTATTCATGCAATAAATTTCATTTAATCGTCAACGTGTTTTAGATTTCTATCTGCCATTCAAACAATAGAGTCTACATTGCGTATTACTGTGATGCCTCCTATAGCAAGGAAAAAGTCTCGAGAGCTAAGGTAGCTAATTTTGTGAAGGAACTGAGAAAACCAAAAACATGTTACTACTATATATTAATTAATCTAGATGGAGGACAATGCATGAATTAGAGATTATAAGATAAATCCTAAAATCTATAACTTAAAATTGATCAACAATTATAACGCTTGGACTCTCTCTTGTGTATCCAATAATCAAAATATTCAAAAATACTTTCCGATGAAAAAAGTATTATCTACGGGGATTCAATCAAAATAAACGACGATAATTCATTTTAATCTATGTGAATAACTTATTTGGCTTGACACAAAATTTAATAAAGTTAGGAAGAATTTTGAAAGTTATGATCTAAAATAAATTTTGGTATTTGTGAAGTTATAAATCATCTCATTATTTGGCATTAAATTATTTTCAAATTCAAAAATAGTCACTCTTTTTTGAACGGATCAAAAAAAAAGTTTACAGAAACAAAAAAAAAAAACTATTCTTTTGAGTATAGATAAGTATACATGATTATACTGACCAACACATAAATGATACCATAAGATTTGAATACTTAGGAATCCTGCGGTCTTTACAAGTGAGAATTAACATTGACTAATTTGTCATTAATTGGAGGAAAAAATCTGGATATCTTGGGATCACCTTAAAAAAATGCTAAAAAAGGAGGTTTCCTTTATCCTGTTAAATTTTGTTATGAAATACTACCTTTGTGCCACAATAAGTGGCCATTTTTCTTTATTTTTTGGTGTCCTAAAATAAGAGTTAATTTTAAAAATATCAATGTAAAATAATTATTTTTGCCAATATTGTCCTTGGTAGTAAATATGTAAAAGTGATGATTTATACTTTTACGTTTAATAATAAAATAAATAAGAGCAATTAAGTAAAGTATATAATAGTTAATACTTTTTTTTAATGGATGTGAAATTGGAAAAGTAGACACATATAATGAGACAACGAGACGGAGCATTACTCAAGGTGTGGAATTTGTCTCTAAAAAAAGTTGAAGTTGACCAAACTTTTTTCCTGTTGGGATTTTCTTTGGGGGGAGGGGGGGAGGGGGGGGGGGATTTCTAAAATTCTAAAAAAAAATTTCTCCTCAAGTATGTAGTGCTCTAACTTTATTCTTTGGTGCAGGGAAAAACACTAATACCTTCTACTTTCTATTAATATCGTGAACTTAATCCTATCATGCCACTTGACATCTATATATATATATATATATATATATATATATATATATATATATATATATATATATATATATATAAAACAAAGATAAAGAATAGTTGAAAATCATAAAAGATATTAAAGAGTAAAAAAGAAAGGAGCCTGAAAAGAGAATGGAGTGTTCTTCTTTAATTTATTTAATTTATTATAGCTTTTGATTTTTTTAATTGATTTTGACTTTTGTTTTTCTCGTCTTTGGATAAGATTAAAAACAAAGGTATTCGCGACAAGGTGGGAGTGGCCGCAGTGGTGGACAAGATACGAGAAGCGAAACTGAGGTGGTTTGGACATGTGAAGAGGATGATGCCAGTAAGGAGGTGTGAGGGATTGTCAGTGCTGACCCTGCGGAGAGGTAGATGTAGACCAAAAAAAAGAATTGGGGCGAGGTGATTAGGCAGGACATGACCCACCTCCAAATTACCGAGGACATGATCCTAGATAGGAAAGAGTGGAGATCGAGGATTAGGGTAGAGGGATCGATAGTAAACGAGCGATTTTCGGTTTATTCTACTTCTATCTTACTCTGCATTTTATTTGCTATTGGCGTTTTCTATTTATCTTGGACATGTTTGAGTGTTCCTAGCAGTATTTCATTTCATTTATTTTGATATTGTTATCTTGCTTCTGTCAAATATGTTTTTCACTGATGTTATTTAGCTGAGGGTCTATCGGAAATAACTGCTCTACCTTGGTGGAGGTAAGGTCTGGGTACATCTCACCCTCACCAGACTCATCTTGGTGTGGTATCACTGATATGTTGGTTTGGTTTGGTCTTTGTTATGTAGGTTGGAAAAAATTATTTGAAGAAGCTGACCAGTTACATGATAATCTTAATGGCCACTCCTAAATGAATTAAAAAAAAAAAAAGGCATTCTGAGGCACAAAGCGTCCCGCGTTCACACAGGGTCCACAGAAAAAGCTGTCATTTCATCCAAGCATCTTAATGTTTCAACTATGAGAGTACATGATTGCTCAAAAAAAGAAAGTCATTTTATTAGGAAGGGAAGAATGTGCAACAATATGCCAATACTTTAGGATCGGAGAGGTATGTATAGTGACCCAAACAATGTTAAGGCCATCAAAAAGATGAATGTTTGAATGGCAGATGTAAACAATCAACGTGACATTCACTTACGGAAACCTACCAAATCCAAAAGGTCAAATAGAAATTCTATTGAATCCCTAGCTAAATTGTCTGTCTACTACACTTTTCCATCATCTTTCTGCTAGCTACTTCGTTATATATACGTACAATTGTGACTTTGAAAATCATTTAAACTATCATAAGGTTCATTTTATATACCTTGATCAAACTCAACATTTACTTCGGCCATATACGTTTTTCTTTTAGTCATGATGCTACTTACTGAGCTTGCTGCAGCAACTTTAATCACTCTAATAGCACACATAATCATTTCAACTCTTATTTCAAAAACTACCAGCCGGCGTCTCCCGCCGGGGCCAAGAGGGTGGCCGGTGATCGGAGCACTTCCACTTTTAGGAGCCATGCCACATGTTTCCTTAGCTAAAATGGCAAAAAAATATGGAGCAATCATGTATCTCAAAGTTGGAACATGTGGCATGGCTGTTGCTTCTACCCCTGATGCTGCTAAAGCATTCTTGAAAACACTTGATATCAACTTCTCCAATCGTCCACCTAATGCAGGTGCTGTATGTGCTAGATTATTAATTTTGAATATCCTAAATTTACCTAATAAACGAATTCATATGGTTTGTAGGATAATTTTTTGTGTTCTTCAAGGAGCAATACTATATATCTATATTCTGGATTTGATATTGATTCTTTTTAGCCGATAAGTCTTATCTAGAAATAAGTCTACAACTATCTTTTGGCACTTAAAAATACTCCAATGGTGTTTAATTCACCTTATATTAAAGAAAGTGTAAAAATTTATTACACCCTCAGGTAAGATTCTTTTTATACTGTCCGTGCCATATTGAAGAGTAATTCATACACCCAATGTGTTTGTTATATTTGGTACCAAGTGAATAAAGTTCTTTCCCAAAAACAAAATATTCTGTCCTTTTCTTCTAACAAATTATAAATATATTGTTCCTGTAACAGGTGCCACTCACTTAGCTTATAATGCTCAAGACATGGTTTTTGCACATTATGGACCACGATGGAAGTTGCTAAGGAAATTAAGCAACTTGCATATGCTAGGAGGAAAAGCCTTAGAGAATTGGGCAAATGTTCGTGCCAATGAGCTAGGGCACATGCTAAAATCAATGTCCGATATGAGTCGAGAGGGCCAGAGGGTTGTAGTGGCGGAGATGTTGACATTTGCCATGGCCAATATGATCGGACAAGTGATGCTAAGCAAAAGAGTATTTGTAGATAAAGGTGTTGAGGTAAATGAATTTAAGGACATGGTTGTAGAGTTAATGACAATAGCAGGGTATTTCAACATTGGTGATTTTATTCCTTGTTTAGCTTGGATGGATTTACAAGGGATAGAAAAACGAATGAAACGTTTACATAAGAAGTTTGATGCTTTATTGACAAAGATGTTTGATGAACACAAAGCAACTACCTTTGAACGTAAGGGGAAACAAGATTTTCTTGATGTTGTTATGGAAAATGGGGACAATTCTGAAGGAGAAAGGCTCAGTACAACCAACATCAAAGCACTTTTGCTGGTATGTTCTAGATATTTAGCCATCTTAATTAGTGGAGTAATTTTTACTGGACCCATCACTTGAAAAATAGGTGAAAACTTAGAAGTAATCTGTTGTGTAAAGTTTATATCGTTAGTATTTACAGAACATCAACTCAATAGTATATATGAGTTAAATTCTATTCAATGACTCTATTAGCGTGTTTGACATTGCTTCTTCAGAGCCAAAAGTGTTTTTTTTTTTCAAGAAAATATTTTTTTTAGAATTTTGAAGTGTTTGGCAACAAAACAAAAAGTACTTTTAGGTAGAAGCAGAAGCAGAAGCAGAAGCAGTTTTTCTACTGTTGGGGAGAAGTTACAAATATCTGCTTCTTGGAAGAAGCAGTTTATTAATTTTTTCATGATAGAAATATCCTTACTAAAAAATTCATATTTACCAAATTATCCCTCATTAATTAACCATATCTCTTAAAATAAAATTATATTTCTTTTTTTCATTGTTTTACTACTATACACTTTTATAAATCTTCTTCCTTTTACGACTAGTTTTTATTTCTAGTTATTTCTATCAACTGTATATAGGATCTCCTATTTTTTAAATCATTCTTTAAAAGTAAGTAACTACTATAAATTTTTAATTCGGTTATCACTTCAATTTAATTATATTTTATGTTGTTCAATAGCTTAAATTTATATATTTTACTTTATGTTTTACATTTTAACTAAATAATATTTTTAATTAAAGTCTTTTATGATAAATATTCAAAATTATTTTTTTTGCTTTTATTAATCCAAATGTAAAATGAATTTGGATGTCCTTTTCGTAATTTAACACTCAAAAGTACTTTTTGTAAAGATTAGCTAAACACAAATTATTTATCAAAAGTACTTCTCATGTGAGTTCTCCAAACACAAACTGCTTATTATCTAAAAGTACTTCTTTAAAAAATACTTATGCCAAAAGTACTTCTCAAATTATGCAGTTTTTTGCAGCAATCCCAAACAGGCTCTATATAAAACTTTTACACCATCATATACCAAATTGAACAATATCAATAGTTAATTTTTTATTGCAAAACTTGCGAAAACGTGAAAAATAAGATAACGATCTATTATAACCCGTAAGGGGTCGTTCGGTAGCTATCCATGTTATCCAGGGATTAACAATCCCAGAATTATAATTTTCTAATATGAGATAGAATTATCCCATGAATGAGGTATAAAATTTATCCCATATTAGTAAATACCACCAACCAAATATGGAATAATTATAATCCCAAATTTAATTTTGGGATAAATAATCCAATCCCTCGTACCAAACGACCCCTAAAAGTGTAAAATTTAAGTTATATTTTACTTTCAGATTTTCAAACTTTTGGGGAAAAAGAATGAAACAAATTTTTTGGTCAAAGGAAAAATGAGAAATTGAGAATCACTTTTAGACAAAAGTGTGTGTAACGGCTAGGCCACGTGTCATGTGCCCCCCTCACTAAATGGATGACTTTTTCAGTAGTTTCTTCAGAACCATTCAATTACCATAACTGGATCCAAAAAAAAAGTGATCACATTTTCCTTTTGTCAGTTCTAAGAAAATAATTACTCCCTCCGTCGCAATTTATGTGGCACCATTTTCTTTTTTGTTTGTCTCAAAATAAGTGGCACCTTTCCTTAACAACTATTTAATGCATCATCTCTATTTTATCTTTATTGGACCCTACATATTTTTAAATCTATCAACAACTTTTTTATTACTCAAATCTTCTCTCTTACTTTTTGAACGATAAAATTGATACTCCATCCGTTTCAAAAATGATTAACATATTTCCTTTTTAGTCTGTTTAAAAAAGAATGACCTCTTTTTAAATTTGAAAAGAAATTTTCACTTTTACTCATCCCTAGATGATTTGTAGCCACACAAATATCTATAACTTATTTTAGACCACAAGTTTCAAAAGTCTTCCCTTCTTTATTAAACTCCGTGCAAAGTTAAATGGGTTCATCTAAAGTGGAACGGAGGGAGTAATTAACAAGGTCAACCTCTATTTTCTTAAACTCCGTGCCGGTCAAATAGTGCCACATAAATTGGGACGGAGGGAATACTTTTTAAATTTAATAATAATTTTACTTTATGAGATGATTCATAATAGCACAAATTTTATAATTTGTTTTAAACTATAAGTTTTAAAATTTTTTAAATTTTGTGCCAGTCAAATTAAGTCATTCTTTTTTTTTTAAGAGAAGGGAGTAATAAATTGATGGCATGATTTTTCTCTTTCATCCAACATTGATGGTACACTAGTATTAGTTTCTCTTGGAACTTTGTTCATTAATTTTCTAATGTACATATCTTTCTTTGACAAAATTTGTTACCAGAATTTGTTCACAGCTGGTACGGACACTTCTTCTAGTGCAATAGAATGGGCACTTGCAGAAATGATGAAGAAGCCTACCATTTTGAAAAAAGCACAAGCAGAAATGGATCAAGTCATTGGAAGAAATAGGCGTTTACTCGAATCCGATATCCCAAATCTCCCTTACCTCCGAGCAATTTGCAAAGAAACATTTCGAAAACACCCTTCTACACCATTAAATCTTCCTAGGATCTCGAACGAACCATGCATAGTCGATGGTTATTACATACCAAAAAACACTAGGCTTAGTGTTAACATATGGGCAATTGGGAGAGATCCCCAAGTTTGGGAAAATCCACTAGAGTTTAATCCCGAAAGATTCTTGAGTGGAAGAAACTCCAAGATTGATCCTCGAGGGAACGATTTTGAATTGATACCATTTGGTGCTGGACGAAGAATTTGTGCAGGAACAAGAATGGGAATTGTAATGGTGGAATATATATTAGGAACTTTGATTCATTCATTTGATTGGAAATTACCAAGTGAAGTTATTGAGTTGAATATGGAAGAAGCTTTTGGCTTAGCTTTGCAGAAAGCTGTCCCTCTTGAAGCTATGGTTACTCCAAGGTTACAAATGGATGTTTATGTACCATAGCTATAGATGCGTATTGTGCTAAGCATGTTATGGGTAGTAACATGAGCTATTAAAAGGAGTACATGAAGCGCATTGCAAGTATTTAACTTTTAGCTCCTTGATATTTTAGTTATTTTTCATTTACTAAGTTCTTGTCAGTTGGGTATTTTTACAGAAATTAGTAGTGCTATTTTGTCAATTTAGAATTGTTCAGCTGAATTTGTTGTTCAGCCCTTCTATTTTCAGTTTGATTGTATCCAAAGGATGTCGAATGAAATTATTCTCTTTACATAAATCCTCCGCTTCTCTCCCTACGTTTCCCTTTAGCGTTTGCATGCTGCCCATTTTAGCTAGGCCATCCCCTACCTGGTTACCCTTCCTATATATATATATGCTGTCATATATAGTAGGTTCATCTACTTTAGTCATGACCTGTAATCAGATATAAGAGGTGTATATTTTTCATGATCAGTTTAAACATACTTACCACCTCTTTTGCTGTTGAATTGATAGTAGGTTCATCTACTTTAGTCATGACCTGTAATCAGATATAAGAGGTGTATATTTTTCATGATCAGTTTAAACATACTTACCACCTCTTTTGCTGTTGAATTGATATTGATCTCCAAAGGGGTGTAGTTATGCTGAATTGCCACTTCTACAAACCACTTCCTCTTCTGTTTCTCGATATGTTCTTAATTCCTTACAACTTACAACAACATTTCTGCTTCTTGGTAGGTTCTTAATTCCTTACCACAACAATAATTCCACAAGTGGGGTTTGAGGAGGGTGATATATATGCAGACCTTACCCCACCAAGATAGGAAGGCTGTTTTCGATGTACTCTCGGCTAAAGAAAAATATTTCAAAAACATGTTTGATAAAAAAATAAATAAAAATATCATGATAAAAGAAATACTGTCATAGAAACTAGATAACCAAGGTAACTAACGATATGTTTTTAATACCTTCTCTATCTTTATTATCTTGTGTAACACAGAGTTTGCTAATTGCCTCTTATTTGGTTCTGATTTAGAATAATAAAGAGATTTGGTAGTGATGCTTGGCTATAGACATACTAATTGTTGAACTTATGTTTTTTATTTATGACAAATAAAGATTTTTAGTTGTTAATTGCCTTGTGTGTGTGTAAACTGCAGGATCCCCAATACGAAGTCAACTAAGGAAAGGATCTGCCCGTTGTGCCCAAGTCAGCTGTTTATGGAAGGCCATCCCTTGAGTTAAGGAATTGATTCCCTTAGGCTCAACCTTATTCTTGGAAGGTATTTATACCTCTCCGAGAATAAAAACTCTTGGGTCCAAATCTCTCAGGATCTCGCTTCCTAGTATAGCATCCCGTGATCTACGCAATCAGTGATTCCCTCTCAATCAAGATCATATGCTGCCTCTTCTCAAGCTTATATATTCCAGAAGATCTCGTTCTATGACTTACGCTTCTATCTTACTATCTACTCTTCTCCATACTTTTACTTTGCACAAATACTGTAACAGTGAGTGTATCAGTGTTAGAAAAGAAAAGAAGGAGAGTTTCTTGTAGAGGTAATAGTAGTGTCAACTGAAGTTGGTTTGGTGAGCTATAAACCAAACAACACGTTGGTGGTGATCGAGTGGTAAAAACCATCTGTGATAGAGACGTTTGTGGTGAACGATAAATCATCCTTGTATCCATTGTTACTAAGAGCCTTGAAAAGAGAGATACTCCTTTGTGACCCAAGGGGACTGGATTAAGAACCTTTTGGTTCAAAACCAGTATAAAATTCCTATGTCTTCTTTCTTCCTTTGCCTATTTTACAGTCTGCTTAAATATATATATATATATATATATATATATATATATATATATATATATATACACACACACACACACACACACACACACATACACACTCTGCTTAGTCGACTAAAAACTGTTTAAGTCAACTGCATCGTTAGAAAAATTACAATTCACCCCCTCTCTTGTACTTTCAATTGGTATCAGAGCCTGGTCTCACATTTTATTTGTTTTGCCTTATAGCAAGTGAGTAAAGATCATGTCTGCACACGTTGTTAATGGTGCCCTATTGCAAGAGGGAACTTCTGCCACCCGGCCTCCCTACTTCAATGGGAAACATTACAGTCATTGGAAGATCCGCATGAAAACCTATGTCAAGTCAGTCGACTTGAAGGTCTGGCGCGTCATCAAGAAAGGTCCCTACACTATTCCAACAATTGCCACTACTAAGAAGGAAGATGAGACAGCTGAAGCTTCGGCTCCCCTTGATATGGATGACTATACTGATGAACAAAGAGAAGTAATTCAATTGAATTACAAAGCTGTGAATATTCTCTACAACGCTATAACTGGTGAGGAATGGGAAAAGATTTCTAGTTGTGACACTGTGAAAGAGATATGGGACAAATTGGAGGTTACATATGAAGGTACCAGCAAAGTCAAGGAAACAAGAATAAATCTCCTGGTCTATGAATATGAGCTATTTCAAATGAAAGAAGGAGAATCGGCTGAAGATATGTTTGCTAGGTTCAGCAAAATCATTGGAGAACTCAAAGCCCTTGGAATGATCTACACAAGCGGTCAACAAATTAGGAAGATTCTAAGGAGCCTTCCAACATCCTGGCAACCAAAAGTTATTAATATTGAAAGCAGCGACCTTAACAAACTCACCTATGATGAACTCAGAGGTGACTTGATTGCTTTTGAGAAAACTATCTGAATCGCAACACTCAAGAAGAAAAGAAAAAGGTTGTAGCTTTCAGCACCATCACTGAAGAAGTCGACTATGGACATGAAGCCGAAGAAGATGACATACAGGAACAGCTTGCTATGATGTCCAGAAACATAAATGGCCTACTTAACCGGAGGAGGCAGTTTCGCAAAAGTAAGGTTCCTTTCAAAAAGGAACAAACTAACTATAAAGCTGAAGGACGCTGCTATGAATGCGGAAAGCAAGGACACATCGCCAACAACTGCCCAGAGGCAAAAAGGAAAGGTAAGAACAGATCGTATGCAGCCTGGAGTGAAGATGAAGCAGCCGACACTGAATCTGAAGATGCAGCAAACATATGTTTCATGGCTGACACAAATGAGGTATGTTGTAATCTTTGCACTGAAAACTCAAAAAATCTTGATAAAGCTCTTGATGAACTTGAGAAAGCTCTCAAGGTTATCAAAAAGCTGACTAAAGAAAAGGAAGAATGGAAAATGAAACTGGAAGTAGTGTAAACTGAAAATGAGTTTCTAAAAGAGGAAATGGAACAACTTAGAATTAAGCTAAACAAACTTCGAAGGCCCACAAATTATCACTCTGATAGATCTTACAATTCCTACAAATCTGCTAGATCTACTACACCTACTTCTTCTAGTTCTCAATCTCAAAATCTACCTATATGTTTTCATTGTGGTGAGATTGGTCATGTACAAAGGAAATGCTACAAGAAGAATCCTGAAAGATGGGTTTGGAGGCCAAAAGCAAAAAACGAGGCTGGCATTTCTAACACTAACCTCCAAGGACCCAAGCAAGCTTGGGTACCTAAAACTGTTTAAAACTATTATATTGCAGGGACTCCACAAGAAAAGAGCAAAACTGGGCAAATGGTTTTTAGACAGTGGATGCTCCCGTCACATGACTGGTGACAAGCAGCTTTTTAAATCAGTCACAAACTTTGATGGAGGCTCTGTACGCTTTGGAGGTGATGCTAAAGGAAAGATCATTGGAATAGGAATCATCTCATTGAACTCCTCATGTGATATAAAAGATGCATTTCTAGTAGAAGGACTCAAACACAATCTTCTCAACATAAGTCAACTATGCGATCGAGGGTTCAAGGTAAAGTTTGAGTCGAGCAGATGCATTATTCATGAAAACAAAGGTAAAGTTGTTCTCTCTGGCTCAAGAGAAAATAATATCTATGTTTTGAACAACGACAATACCTCCTCAAGTAAGCATCTCTGCCTTGCATCTATTACAAATGATCCTTGGGTTTGGCATAGAAAATTAGGTCATACAAGCATGTCTTTAATTGAAAAACTTTCAAAGCATGATCTTGTCATTGGTTTATCAAAACTAAATTTCTCTAAAGACCATGTGTGTGATGCATGTCAATTAGGTAAACAAACTAGAACATCTTTTAAATGTAAAGACATTGTTTCTACTTCTAAGCCACTTGAGCTTCTTCACATGGATTTGTTCGGGCCAACTAGAACTGCTAGCATAAATGGAAAGAAGTATGCCCTAGTAATTTTTGATGATTTCTCTAGATTCACTTGGGTCATGTTTTTGTCACATAAAGATGATGCGTTTGCTAGTTTTGAAGTATTCTACAAGAAAGTTCAAAGAGAAAAGGTATATTTCATAACCACCATTAGAAGTGACCATGGAGGAGAATTTGAAAGCAAAATTTTTGTAGATTACTGCAATACTCATGGGCTCACTCACAACTTCTCCTCTCCCCGCACTCCTCAACAAAACGGGGTTGTTGAAAGAAAGAATAGAACTCTTCAAGATATGGCAAGGACCATGCTGGTGGAACACTCCCCTCCCAAATCATTTTTGGGCTGAAGCGGTAAGTACAGCTTGTCATATTCTTAATAGATGTCTCATTCGTCCTATTCTCAAGAAAACCCCTTACGAACTATGGAAAGGTAAAAGGCCAAACATAAGTTACTTTCATCCTTTTGGTTGTAAATATTTTATTCACAATAATATCAAGGATAATCTTGGCAAGTTTGATCCTCGCAGTGATGAAGGTATTTTTCTGGGTTACTCCAACACTAGTAGGTCTTATAGAGTATTTAATAAGCGTACTTTATCTGTTGAAGAATCTATGCATGTTGTTTTTGATGATGCTTTAAAAGCTGTCGAGAAAGGAGATATTGCAGAAGATGAAGATGAGGTTCCATTTCATCCACACATCTCAGAAAATCTGCACAATACTGAGACTCAAAAGGAAGCCCAGACTTCAGAAGAACCCGAGTCGACTAGTGAGGAAAATGAGTCAACTATCGATGAAGAACCAAAAAATCTCGATGTTGTTGTTCCAAATGAGTGGAAGAGCGATCCCGATTATCCTCAGAAATACATCATTGGCGATCCAAGGGAAGGTATGAAAACCAAAAGAGCTCAAAGATCTAACATTGCCTTTATCTCGCAGATTGAACCCAAAAGAATTGACGAAGCTCTACAAGATGAATCATAGGTTCAAGCTATGAAAGAAGAACTTAAGCAGTTTGACAAAAATGAGATATGGAAGTTGGTTCCAAGACCCAAAAAGAAGTCTATCATAGGATCCAAGTGGGTCTTTCGGAACAAGCTTAACGAGGATGGTAAAGTGGTAAGAAACAAGTCTCGTCTAGTCGCTCAGGGATACTCCCAAACAGAAGGAGTCGACTACGATGAGACATTTGCCCCTGTAGCTAGACTTGAATCTATTCGTATGTTGCTTGCATTTGCTTCCTTCAAACAGTTTAAGCTTTTCAAATGGATGTGAAAAGTGCTTTTCTAAATGGCTTTATAAAAGAGGAAGTGTATGTTAGACAACCTCCCGGTTTCGAAAGTGAAAAATTTCCTCACCATGTTTTCAAACTGTCGAAAGCTCTTTATGGTTTCAAACAAGCTCCAAGAGCTTGGTATGAAAGATTAAGCTCTTTCCTACTAAGTCACGGTTTTTCTAGAGGCAAAAGTGACAAAACTCTCTTTATTCAAAAAATCTCTAAAGACATTTTGATCATTCAAGTATACGTTGATGACATAATTTTTGGTAGTACTAATGCTCAACTATGCAAGGAATTTGTGATTTTGATGCAAGGAGAATTCGAAATGAGCATGATGTGGGAGTTGACTTACTTCCTAGGACTTCAAATCAAGCAGCATCAAGAAGGAATTTTTGTCAATCAATCCAAGTACACAAAGGAACTGCTGACAAAATTCGGCATGACAGACGCCAACGTAGCTAAAACTCCTATGAGCCCAGCTACTCATCTGGTAAGAGATGAAAAAGGTACTAGCGTAAATCCCACTGTCTACAGAGGTATGATTGGCTCTCTTGTTTACATAACTGCTAGTCGGCCAGATATTATGTTTGCTATATGCAAGTGTGCTAGATTCCAGTCAGCTCCTAAGGTTTCTCATCTAACTGCAGTCAAAAGAATTATATGCTATCTTGCGGGAACTGTTTCCTATGGACTATGGTATCCTTTCACCAATCATTTTGATCTCATTGGTTTCTCAGATGCTGACTACGCATGTGACAGGGTTGATCGAAAAAGTACCAGTGGTGCAAGCTTTTTCTTAGGAAAATCTCTTGTTTCCTGGCATAGCAAAAAACAAGACTGCACTGCTCTATCAACTGCCGAGTCAGAATATGTCGCACTAGGACATTGTTGCACTCAACTTCTCTGGATGGCTTCAACTATCTGATTATAACTTGTTTTTTAAACCTATCTCTATACTATGTGATAATACTAGTGCCATTGAATTATCTTACAATCCTGTTGATCATCCTAGGACCAAGCATATTGATGTTCGTTATCATTTTATACGTGATCATGTTCAACTAGGTGACATTGACATTGCATTTGTTAGTACTGATTTTCAACTAGCAGATATTTTTACAAAACCCTTGCTTGAAGACCGTTTCTGTACCCTAAGGGGTCGTTCGGTTGCGGGTATTAAATATTAATACCCGCACAAAACTCAGCGCTAATTTAGCGCAGCGTTCGGTTGGTTTTTGTGAAATTTTAATACCCGTATAAAATTAGTGCAATGTTGGTTGCATTTTTGTATATTCCGCATTATTAATAACCGCATTATTAATGCGGAATCTATGTATTATTTTATGCGGGGTAGAAGGTGGTACTAATAATGTGGGTATTAATAATGCAGGTATTAAAATTTAAAATGATAAAATTAACCCTCATAATAATAAGGATATTTTAAATTTTTATTTACGGAGTAAATAAATATTTTAAATAATAATATTTTTTGTTAATTTGTAATATATCAGTGATTCAACAAATAATCCCTACGTTATAATATATGCGTGGCTAATACCCACATTATTAAACCCCACATAACTAATACCCGCATTATCAATACCCACATTATTAATACACACTATTAATACTCACATTACTAATACCCGCATTAATAATTAATACCCGCGTTATTTGCACCTCCAACCGAACGACCCCTAAGAGATTTACTTGGCATTATTTCTGACCCATGTTCAAAAGCATAATATTTTTCTTGTATGCATTCATTTCACAAAATTCAAAAACTCCAAAAATATTTTAATTTTCATTAGCATATCATCAACTTTATTTCCTACCATGTATATGCATATTTATTTATAATTACCTGTTATGTCATTATTACTTGTCATTATTACAGCCGTCTGTTTTGTTTTTCAAGTCAATCAAATAGTCACGTCGGTCTGCTTCCCCTGACGCTGCAGTGCCTTTTCCCATCAGTGTCTCTTCTTCTCACGCCTTTTCATCTCACACACAAACCCTCCACCTTCCTGTTCCCTTCTCTCTCTCTAACTCCTTAAAAAGCTTCTCTCCTGTTCATTACACCATCATCCTCTCAACCCCTGTTTTCCATTCCTTCTCCCATGGCTAAAAAATCCACAATTTCTGCTCCTCGTAGCCAACATGCCAAACCTAAAGCACAAAACACTTCCACCCCGGTTCACATTGACTCCGACCACTCAGAGAATACCACTTCTCATTTTCCTACTCCTCCTCGAAATACGAAACTTGGAAAAAGGCCCATGCACAGTGATCCTGATGATACAGAGGTAGTAAAAAGACCTAAGAAGGAATTCTCTCTTGCCGATCTTGACGAAACCCTTGATTTTTTGGACTCATCTGCTTACGAAAAATTGGAAGCCCTCAAGGAGAAGCCCCTTGCTCATGGCCGCATTGTTGACTTGGATCTTCTGGAGTCTCTCAACTGTGATATCAAACAATTCTTTGCTGATCAAGAGTGGACAAATTTCTTCTCCCCTGACTCTGTCGATGTCCCTGAAGATCTGGTAAGATTGTTCTATGAAAATATTCATCCTTGTTCTAGTGAAGGTATTGAAACTATGGTTCTCAACACCAAAATTGTTATTACCAAAAAGATTCTCTGTCGAATTTTGGGCTGTAAGTTCTCTGGCTATTCTTTTTTCTTCAAAATATCTTGGCCTTCTGACTTTGAAGTTACTTTTGAACAAGCAAAAGCATGCATGTGTGAAAAATCTGCTGATGCCTCTGATGGTCAATTAGGTCCTCTACACTTGCCCTTTACTGTGCGTGTTCTTGCTCACATTGTTGGTACTACTCTGTTGCCCCGAACTGGATCCCTTAGTTCTCTCTCTCAGCGTGACACCCTGATTGTTTATTGTCTGTTAACCAACAAAAAATTGGACCTTGGTGCTTGGATAATTGATTACATGCTAGAAAGTATTGCTGACTGTACTTCACTTCCCTATGGCCTTATCATTTCTAGAATTTTACACTTCTATCATGTTGATACCTCTGCCTGGAAAACTGTCTCTGTGAGTGCCTGCTACAATTCTCGTGCATTTGCTTCCATGGGTTATGTTCATTTAGATGATAAATGGGTAAGAAAGGAGGCTAAGACTGTCAAGCCCTCTGGTGATCAAGCTGGTCCTTTCCGTCAAGCGAGCCCCTCGTTGCCTCCTCCCAAATCTGCAGAAGATGTCAAGGACATCATTGACTTGCTGCTCAGTCTACATCTTAAGAAAGACAAAGAAGCAGATGAATTGAATGAAATCAAGTTGGATGTGGGGAGATTTAGCCTCAAACTGGATACAGCAGTGACAAGCTCTGATGCTGCTGTTCGTAGGCTCCATGCTTGCCTTGATGCCATCTCCACCGATGTTCAAGGACGCATTGATACTCTCTCCAATGATGTTCAGACCAAGCTTGACAGGAGGACAGATAATGTTGTGAACACTTTCACTTATTTCCTTGCCCCTCGCTAGACTATGTTTTATTTTGGGTCTGTAAATATTAACTTCTTTTGCTGCTAGTTCCTCCCCTCTATTTTTGCTGATGCCAAAGGGGGAGAAGACAATGCTGTTATGTTTTATGTTTTTTTTATGACTGTTGACTGTTACTAACTGAGAGCCTGTCCCTAGTCTCTCCTGAAAATCTTTTTTGAATGCAGGTATTAAGGAAAAGACATCTTCTCCCAAATTTTATGTCTGTTGACTATGCTAAGAGTCTTTTAGTCAGGGGGAGTTCCCCTTGCTCTACATGTGTTCTTTGTTTTTACAGAATATCAGTCAACTGTGCTCCATCTCAGTCAATCAGGGGGAGTCGACTTAAAACCACAAGAAAAGATACCTACACCAACTATTTGTCATCATAAAAAAGGGGGAGATTGTTGAACTTATGTTTTTGATTGATGACAAATAAATATTTTCAGTTGTTAATTGCCTTGTGTGTGTGAACTGCAGGATCCCCAATACGAAGTCAACTAAGGAAAGGATCTGCCCGTTGTGCCCAAGTCAGCTGTTTATGGAAAGTCATCCCTTGAGTTAAGGAATTAATCCCTTAGGCTCAACCTTATTCTTGGAAGGTATTTATACCTCTCCGAGAATAAAAACTCTTGGGTCCAAATCTCTCAGGATCTCGCTTCCTAGGATAGCATCCTGTGATCTACACAATCAGTGATTCCCTCTCAATCAAGATCATGTGCTGCCTCTTCCCAAGCTTATATATTCCAGAAGATCTCGTTCTATGACTTACGCTTCTATCTTACTATCTACTCTTCTCCATACTTTTACTTTGCACACTGTAACAGTGAGTGTATCAGTGTTAGAAAAGAAAAGAAGGAGAGTTTCTTGTAGAGGTAATAGTAGTGTCAACTGAAGTTGGTTTGGTGAGCTATAAACCAAACAAGACGTTGGTGGTGATCGAGTGGTAAAAACTATCTGTGATAGAGACGTTTGTGGTGAACGATAAACCATCCTTGTATCCATTGTTACTAAGAGCCTTGAAAAGAGAGATACTCCCTTGTGACCCAAGGGGACTGGATTAGGAACTTTTTGGTTCTAAACCAGTATAAAATTCCTATGTCTTCTTTCTTCCTTTGCCTATTTTACAGTCTGCTTAAATTTTATATATATATATATATATATATATATATATATATATATATACACACACACTCTCTGCTTAGTCGACTAAAAACTGTTTAAGTCAACTGCATCATTAGAAAAATTACAATTCACCCCCCTCCTGTACTTTCACTAATAATGCTATATATATTGGAAAGGGGGCTGAGGATTGGGGGGGGGGGGGTTGTCATATAATAAGTTCGGCATCGGTTCTGGTCCTCGTGGAAGATCTTGTTATCTTTCTGGATTTAATGGTGTTCTCCTGATCAGTTGTTAGTTCTTTGGCTTTTTTTTTTCCTTATATAATTCCCAGTAACTCTGTGCCTTTATTAGGGTCATGCTTTTACGTATATTTACAAATAACACCGGAAGGAGATAAACAATGTTTCATCCAAATATATTCATTTGGGTACATCTAGGCTCAAGAGATGACAATGACTTTTCGACGAGTTGCTGTTCAATTTGCTAAATTTGCTTGTATTTATAAGCAAATTTACTGTTTGCATAGCTACTTATTTCTCATACTTTAAACACAAATTTATCTTACAAGCAATTGTTGTTGGGAGAGCCCTGCTTATTTGGAACTTGGAAGAAAGAATTAAGTGATTTTGTTTAGAGATTCATATTGTAATTGATCAAATGCCGAGACATTGGGAGCTAGCTGCAACAGGTTGAAGCACAAAAAGGCAACAGTTTAGGTGGTCAAGAACATGACTTGCACCACCTTTAACATGCATATATGTCATGAGACTAATTTCAAAAGCATCATAGCTTTTGGACCTTCTGAAGAAACCTTATAAAGTGCTTCTCCATGAAAGCTGGGTTGCGCTTCCCTGTAAGCTGCTTCATCATCTCTCTTAGGTGAGAGGGGTGCAACATCCACCATCTCTCGCGCGATTGAAGGATGACCAATCCCCACCCAACATAAAAGTAGAAGATGAGAGTTTTGATCTTCCGTTCTAGTGTTTTAATCTCTATTTTAATAGGAGAAGTTGATTTCTCATTGTTGTATGTTTACCAACTGACTAGTTAATATAACTTATTTAGTTTTTTAATTATATCTTGTCAATGGGGTTTAATAACCAGATAAAATTGTTGGTCCTTTTCCATCGTGGAGAAATATACATTTTGTAACGTTTTAATAAACTTTATATGAATCTGCATTAGGTTAGACTTGTACTGGAGGCTTAAATTATTTCAGTGTAGTTTGAAATAATTACTATTTCCAAAGGCAAATTCCAAATACCCTATTTTTAAAGATATATTTATAAGCAGCATAAATGACGAGGGAACACCGTCTTTATTCATAAGAATTTAAAATGAATAATTAAATACTTTATAACCCTTTTTTTGTTGGGGAGACTCCATGAATTTTTTTCCTCTCTTACTGATGCCCATATATATTTTCAGTCACTGATTCATTCAAATCAACTGTTAGAAATAAGTCCTAGACACTGTCACGGGCAGCACTTTCCCAGTGACAGCGGCACACAATTGGCCCGTGCGGCGCTCGTAGTCCCACCTGACTACAAGCCAGCCTGCTCCGCGTCCCAGGTTTCTTGGAAGCACGCCTCAGTGGCCTAGCTTCAATTGTGCAGCCTGAAGGTCTCTCCCTTGTGCGCATCTCATTTACGGAAACTTCAGTATGCGCACATCTGGGTTTGGCTAAGGACCTGCCCGTCCCTCGTCTGGCACTAAGCGTCGCTCCTACGCGCGCAGTGCAATCCTCAAGCTTGGCCCTCGCCTTGTGCCCTGGCACCTGGCTATGCGTCACCCGAGTAGGACAACTCTTTAGCCCTTGGCCCTTGTCATGCGCGTCTCCAAAGGTACCTCCCAATGTCTCCTGACATTGGCAAGCATAGCCCTCGCATCATGCCTCTCTCCTGAGTAGTGTAGCGTCGCCCCACGACTGCACGTCTAGGTCAACGAGCCCTTGCTTGCATGGTTGAACCCTTGCCATGCTCACAAGTCAATGCATGAGGCTCGCAATAGCTCCTCGAGTACTCAATCGGCACAAAAGTCTTTATCTTATCCGAAGACAGCCCGCGGGGCTTAGTCTTTCCTCCCGTTGTTCACCCTCTGCCGCCCGTTGTTCACCCTACGTTGACCCTCTGGCCACACGCCATCCATAGAGTCGCCTGACTCGTATGGATACCTGGAACACTCTTCTGATATGTCCAGGCAGGCCCTTGAGGTCCTTTCTCAAGGCATCTCACTTGGTGCGACTTCTCTACAAAGTGAACGGGGTGGGCTGGTAGGCTGTCACCATGTCTGCCCCTCTTATATATGTCCTTAAAAGATAAATCCATGTCTCGGCACTTGACATCCTTTGTCCAGAGAATCGTACGAGGGTCTAACTTTTCACTCCGACCTCCAAATGAGGTGCCGATTGTTCCTAGAGATTTCTCTTGACTTTCTTCACACCTCCATGAAGCTTCATCTCATTCCTATATTCGTGGAAAGAAATATAGCCTTCAGAAGATCATCATAATTACCACAATACCACTGCTTCTTGGCTAAGTCATGCCCATAGGCAAACAAGCTCCGATCGGCACCAAACTTGGTATGCACTCTCTATAGCATCTTAGGAAGAAGGCCCTCACCCTATGTTCCAATATTCCCACTATAGCTCCAAAACGTGTGGCACTGACACTCGTGCCCGCACACAGCTTGCACGGCTGACACTCAGCCTGCGCCCAGCTGACACTCGTCCAGCACCTTGCTGGCCCTCATCTAGCACATGTCTAATACTTGTCTAGCACATGGACAAGGCTTCCCCTCAAGCATGCGACTGGCACTCGTTCAGCACACGACTAGCCCTTGTCTAGCCGACTGACAGTCGTTCAGCGCACGGCCGATATTCGGCCGAGCGGCTGACACTCGCTATGCCCGCCTGTGGTGCAAAGATGTTGCACGCGCAAAGGCATCAAAAGGGTGCTGCACAACATTCTCCCCCACTCGATCTAGGCATCGTCCTCGATGACTGACTGCCTACGCCCATGAAAATCCGGAGTTTGCCCCCTCGGGATTCTCCATCACAGTTCCCATTTCTAAGGCTCCTTTGACTTTCTCAAGTCCCTTCTCTTAAAAATAGGAGTCGTGCCCATCACTGCTCCTCCCAAGTTTCGTCCAACCGTGCCTCTGCACTCCATCTCCGCAATGATCACTTGGACAGTACCTCCGCACTTGCACCTCCTTGGTGACTAACTGTTGCTCTCTCTAAAGACAATTCTCTTGTGTTGGCACTCCTTCCAACTACACCATAGCTCATATGGCCATAATCCGTCCGGCTAGCTCCCCTCGCTTTTGGCAAGTACTTCAGGCACCCTCTGGTGTGGTACACGCAGTCCAACCGCACCTTGCGGCCCTATTTGTCACCTCTAGATGATTTTCTCCCTTCAGGATTTCCCTTAAGCACAATGCCTCATCATAGGCAAATTCTCCCCTACTTAAGTAGAAGATTCTCCTTAATTCGGGTAGGCATCCCTCGATGTGGCTCCTTTTCAACCATACTCTCATGGTCCTTCTCTTCCATTTCCCTCTGGAAAGATTCCACTATGCCACTATGTGAACAATATCAAATCCCGATCTCATAACTCGGAGTAATGTGTTGCTTGATCCCATACTCAAGGCAAATCACGACTGATTCAACAATAGCCCACGTAAAGACACTAGCGGCTGCTCATGCCCAATTCTGTCCCAATTAAACATCCGCCCGGCCTTAGAAACCCACGTTTCACGCCTGGTAACTTTGGCTCCTCCAACGCCTCTCACCTTCTGGTACTTAGCAAGCTCTTGGGAAGTACTCATCTGAGTATTTCATTTCTCAAAGCGGTAGCTTCGCTGCATTCTCGAACAAAGCTCTTTGTTCTCAAACTATCACTTCCTTAGCAGATCCTGAATTTTACTCCTTGGCAAGAACGCCTTGTTCCTCCTATATGCGCCTGCCTATTCGGTGTACCTCTGTACCCTTAGCTTTTGGAAGGAATCCATTATCAAACTTGGAAACCCATCCAATCTGTAGCGTCGCTATCTCCACTTTTATTCAGCATATAATGCCTCCCCACATAATGGTCTGGCCTATTCCGACTACCTCCTCCGTGAAGTCCAATATAATTCCCACGTTTCCTCCCACACAAAGTGGTTTGGCTCACTATCCTCATTGTCGCCTCCCCGTCCACCGGTTTGGCCCATTATCGTGTCTCTCCGTCTGCCGGTTGAAAACATTTCCCACATTTGCCTCCCCACACGAAGTGGCTTGGCCATCCATTCCAATTTTGCCTCCCTACTAGGTAGGTTGGCTCATTTCCGTCACAAACATGGTGGCTGACTCCACCTCCTTATGACACTCGAGCATCCCGCAAAGATGCTTGATCTCAAGCCCTTCTTCACGGTTGTCACGGCGTACTGGCATGCTCCGCTCTAGCTTTGGCATCACCCAATACATAGAGCTCATATTTGGAGATCGCTCTCCCCCGCGATGGTAGGCGCCTTACCTAATCAGCCAAAGCGGTTGTTGGTGCGACATTCATGCCAACACCCCCGTACTAGCTCGGCTCCTGCCTAGCGTAGCACTCCTTCATGCGAGCAATGCTCGCCCCATGTTGTAGGCACCAAGCCTACTCAACCGACATGTTTGTCGAGGGACTCGCCTTCCATTCATTGCAACCCTAAAGATGGCTAGGCATTCACAACGTCCAACTCCTCAGAAGGACTCCATTGGATGCTCCTCGGTGCTTAAGTCTTCCCTTTGGAAGGCCCCTTATTTCCTGCTCCACGCATCATGCTCCGCGTATTCCCAATGCCCTTAGGCTGCTCAAGTCAATCCCACAGGAAAGACACTCAACTGATGCGCCACTCGCATCTTTGACATGATCTCCACGATCTGCTTCAATATAAATAACCCACAGCTTGCATCTATTCACAACCTGGTTGCTCGACCTGGCAATCATGGCCCTTCACCTGGCCACCGGACTCATCGACATGTCCCTCTATGAACGAAATCCCATTCTACTCGGAAGAGTTTATTTTGTCGCCCATTTTCCTTCTTCTACATGGCCAAACACTTCTGCAAAGTTGCTAAACCACTACTTACAGAGTTCCTTTACAACTGATGGATATCCTGTAATCAAGACAATTGAGCTCCTGCTAATTGTCTGTCACATCTTTGCAAAATCATCCCAACAGCACAGCACGTTGGCGCTCCTTGCTGACCAACCATGCCTCATTTTGAATCCCTCTGAAAACAGCCCTATCGGGTCCGCCGTCTCAAATAGCATGTTGAATATCATTCCTACTTCGATATTATCTCCACAATGACATTCCCGTGTTGCACTGACAATTCAGCATTCTTAAGTTGTGACATCAACCACGGCCTCTCGTGTTTTACCGAAATCGACTCCTTGTTGGTATGGATCAACCTTCCCCGATGGCTTAGCTCACAAAGCCCTGCAAGCCCTTATGCAAGTACAAATTGTGCTTTGATGGCGTCTCAAAATCACAATGCTCAAAAGAATTCCTGACAGTGCGTTCCATGCTCTATCCCATTACCGGCACAAAGATCCTGCTTTGGGTGCCAATCCGCTTGGTACCAACCTTCACCATCCTGAGCATCCTCTGCTCTGATACCAACTGTCACGGGCCGAACCTTCCCAATGACAGCAGCACACAATTGGCCTGTGCGATGCTTGTAGTCCCACCTGACTACGATATAGCCTGCTCTTCGTCCCAGGTTTCTAGGAAGCTCGCCTCAGTGGCTTAGCTTCAACTGTGCTGCCTGAAGGTCTCTTCCTTGTGCGCACCTCATATGCAGAAACATCAGTATGCGCACATCTGGGTTTGGCTAAGGACCTGCCCACGTCTGGCACTAAGTGCTGCTCCTGCGCGTGCAGTGCAATCCTCAAGCTTGGCCATCGCCTTGTGCCTTAGCACTTGGCTATGCTTCGCCCGAGTAGGACAACTCTTTAGCCCTTGGCCCTTGTCATGTGCGTCTCCAAAGATACCTCTCAATGTCTCCTGACATTGGCAAGCATAGCCCTCGCATCATGCCTCCCTCCTGTGTAGTGCAGCGTCGCCCCACGACTGCACATCTACGCCAGTGAGCCCTTGCTTGCATGGTTGAACACTTACCATGCTCACAAGTCAATACACGAGGCTCGCAATAGCTCCTTGAGTACTCAATCGGCACAGAGGTCTTTATCTTATTCGAAGATAGCCCGCGAGGCTTAGTCTTTCCTCCTATCAAGCCTCTGCCGCCCGTTGTTCGCCCAACATTGGCCCTCTGGCCGCACGCCGTCCATAGAGTCGCCTGACTCGTATAGATACCTGGAACATTCCTCTGATATGTCCAGGCAGGCCCTTGAGGTCCTTCCTTAAGGCAGCTCACTTAGTACGACTTCCCTACAAAGTGCACGGGGAGGGCTGGTAGGCTGTCACCATGTCTGCCCCCCTTTTATATGTCCTTAAAAGATAAACCCATGTCTCGGCACTTGACATCCTTTGTCCAGAGAATCGTACAAGGGTCTAACTTTCCACTCCGACCTCCAAATGAGGTGTTGTTTGTTCCTAGAGATTCCTCTTGACTTCCTTCACACCTCCCTTAAGTTTCATCTCATTCCCATAGTCGTGGAAAGAGATATATCCCTCGAAAGATCAGCATAATTACCACAATGACACTGCTTCTTGGCTAAGTCAAGCCCATAGGCAAACAAGCTCCGATCATCACTAAACTTGGTATGCGCACTCTATAGCATTTTAGGAACAAGGCCCTCACCCTATGTTCCAATATTCTCATTATAGCTCCAAAATGTGTGGCACTGACACTCGTGCCCGCACACAGCTCGCACGGCTGACACTCAGCCTGCGCCCAACTGACACTCGTCCACCACCTTGCTGGCTCTTATCTAGCACATGTCTAGCACTCGTCTAGCACATGGCCAAGGCTTCCCTTCAAGCATGCGGCTGACACTCGTCCAACACATGACTAGCCCTCGTCTAGCCGACTGACAGTCGTTCAGCGCTCTGAATTATGACTACTGGTCAAAATCTTCCATGATGTTTTTGTCGTGAAATTTTGATCCGTAGCCATTTTAGTGAGTTTCGTCCACCATTTCACAATTCATTGAGAAATAGTCAAATTACTTCTCCCGCACACTTACAGCCTCTTAACGTTAAAACAACACTCAGGCTAGCCACAGAATAAATATCTGAAACTTTGAACTAAACTCCAGTAAAAAAATCTGGAGTTTTATTCAAAGTTTCAGAAAAAATGGAGTTTTATGTAAAAGTCCCAGTAAAGTCCACGTATAAAATAAACATGTTCAAAGTCCCAGTATTTTATACCTTGACTTTTTTGGATTTGGCTATTTTTCAGCGAATTTGTGTGCAGTGGCTACGGATCAATTAGCGTGTGCCAAACAGGCTCCCACGCAAAATGTTTAGGCATAATTACACTAAAAGACAAGAAAAAGACAAAAATTACCAAAGTCCGCCCATATTTTCGAATCTTACCCGACCTGTCACCCTTTTCCCGAGATAGCAGTCTGTCGCAAGTTTATACAATTTTATATAAATTTATACACGTGTATAAAATTGTATAAATTTATATAAGTGTGTATATGCGAGTGAATAAATCTGTATATTAAGAATGTTTATATGAATTTTTACTTTTTTGTGTATATTTTTGTATTTCTCTCATTGCTACTCATTTATCTATGTATATTCATGTAATATCTATATATATTTTGGGGGGAGATTTGTGTATAAACTTGTTCAAAGCAATGATTTAGACGCAATAAACAACATAAATACAATAAAATACAAAAAAAATAACGACACCACTGGCAGGGAAGGGTGCCTGCCGGCGGCTTAATGGTTGGGGAGAGGGAGATTTGGTAGCTAGAGTGTTTTTTATGAAGGAGTGCTAAAATTTGTAATTTTAGGGATGGGTGCTATGCATGAAAAAAAATATGACATTCTGTTTGTAATTTTGAGTAGTGGATTGTCTATTTTTGAAAATTTCGCAAATTTTTACGCTTTTGTCGAAAGTTGGCTTTTGCGTCAATGTTATAGGGAGATCTATCGATATATGATACTTCAGTATTGTGTTTAACTTTTAACTCCCATTAATAAACATTAACTCTAAGCTTTGATGTCAAAATTTAGAGGCACTTTTGGCGGAACGCCAGGATATGTCAAGGCTTTAGTTCAGAACTCCAAGCAAATCTTGGTGGATCACTATAAAAAGAAACACTTCTTATACCATGGCTAATAATTAAACTCCAACTAAATTTTAAGTCAGAACATTTCACTCGGTGTCCTCAAAATTGGCTCTCTGAGAGTTTGTCCCTATATTAGATGTTTTAGCAAAATGATCTCCGATTTGTCCGTAGGCAACACTTCAAGTTATCTGAAAGAACGTGAGAAGAGGTCAAATGGCAAGTATTGCCGTGACAAGAATTTCAAAGGCAAGTGTTGCCTAAACAAGAGGGGATCAAAGGCAAGAGTTGCTTCTTAGGCAGTACTTACGATAAAAGGAGGGCAGAATACAGGAGTCATTATAAGATTTATTGGGATAATTCTGTCAAGAATTTATTTATTAAATTAAGTGGAGGCTATTTTTACTAAATCACTGTTAAAAGTGTAAAAAATGCAAACAAGTTGCCCGTTGTCATAGTATGGCGCCGATGATAGAGATCCTTTCCTAATAACTGTTGTTTAATTTGTTCAAAATATCCCAATTTATGTCTAACTTACGCCTACCCCATTACTGGGAATTGGGAAGGTCCAAATATTGTGAAAAATTTTGATCACTAGCCATTTTTGGACGCGCTCATTGGGGACTATTCACCGTTTTCAAATTCATTAGCATTGGAAAAATACCCCAGACTAGTCCCATAACAAAATACTGGAGCTTTGAATGTTCAAAGCCCAAATATTTTGTTATGGGACTTTATATATAAAACTTCAGTCCCATAACAAAATGCTGGGGCTGTGAACAAGCAAGTTTTGTTTACAGCCCCAGCATTTTGTTATGAGACTGAAGTTTTATACAAAGTCCCAAAACAAAATGCTGGGGCCTTGAACAAAACTTGTTTAAAGCCCCAGTATTTTATACTGGGATTAGTTTACTGAAGCTTCCCAGTATAAATACTGGGGCTTTGAACAAGTTTTGTTCAAGGCCCCAGTATTTATACTGGGATTTGTCCGAAGGTGGCTATTTCTCAGCGAATTTATTTTTAACGGCTACAAATCAATTAACGCGCGCCAAACAAGCCCCTGCACGAAATTTTTACAAATATTGTTTGAAATTTTAGGCTTTATAGCAACTTTTTAGCATCGAGTTATAGCTAAGTGTTTGTAAAGTTTTAGATGGATAGATACAGCCACTCAAACGTCAAATGTTTTTCTTAATTTCTGTTCAAAACCTCAATATAAAATATATAGGTTAGAAGTGAAAAAACAGGCCCCATCATATCGTGTCGAAATTTCTGATGTCATGGTTGATCACAATGATGGTTTGAACTTTGCAACTTTACTTCGAAGCTAAGCTTAGGGACCAATTTTTTCATGCGTGATGTGAGAAGCTGAAAAATACTCGAAGAATTCTGGATACAAAGACATGACTATGACATGATTTCTATTGAAAGATAGAAAAGTTTGGCAATCTTGCTCTTTTTGTGCAAGTAACCGACGCTTGGATGGTTGTTAAATTTTGTTTTCTGGGATGGTTGCTTTTTTTTTTTTTTTTTGAAATAAAATTTTGGAATGTCCAAAAATATTTATAGCAATCCAATTTCTTTCTCTTTATGAGGCACGTCAATTTAGCATAATTTTGTTGCTTTGGAATTGGATGAACCAATAAAACTATTAAAGCCAGTAATCCTTCCACCATAATGACATTCAAGTTAAACTCGGGCTTTAATATGATGAAAATGACTGCTGTTCTTCTTTTCTTCGTCAGCAAATATATGAAATTTTCTAACTATAGGTATCTTTGCCTATTTTTGTCATATAATGTTTGTAAGAAGATGAAGCATGTAAGGAGGAGGAGGCGAAAGCTGAGTATTACCATTACTCTTTTACTGAAAATTAAATTTTTGTATGATGACTTAGAGCCTGTTTGGTCAAGCTTATGAAAACTGCTTATTTGAGAAGTACTTATTTTCAAAAGTGCTTTTTATAAAAGTACTTTTGGAGAAAAGCAGTTTGTGTTTGGCCAACTCATCTGAGAAGCAGCTCTGTCAACAGTTGAATAGTAATTTGTGTTTGGCCAAACTTTTGAAAAAGTGCTTTTAAGTGTTAAATTACGAGTAAGGACATTTAAAGACTCACTGTACAGTTATTTAACTAGATGAATGATTTTAAATATTTATTTTCAAACACTATATTTAATTTTTTTTATTTCGTAAAATTTTCCCAAAATACAACATTCATAATTGAATATTCTTGATCTATACCTTAAAAAAATATTTTTTGATTAAAAGTTTGTAACAATAGTGATGTAGGTGTACATAGAAAAAATAGTGATTAAAAAAGTATTGTACTATTTATATATTATAATCATTAGGTTAAAATATATGGGGGGTAATTAGGTATATAAGTATTTTTAGCAAGAATATTTTTGGAATCATAGAAATTAAAAACAGCTTCTGCTTCTACTCAAAAGCACTTTTAGGGAAAAACTACTTTTTTCAGCTTCTTCCCAACAACAGAAAAACAGCTTCTACTGCCACTCAAAATCACTTATTTTTTTCTAGAAGCTTGGCCAAACACCTCGAATTTTTAAAATAAGCACTTTTGGAGAAAAATAAGCACTTTTGGCTCCCTAGAAGCTTGGCCAAACAGGCTCTTATTTGGATGCCAGTATTTTTATGAGCGAGAACGTGAAGTGAGCTGTTTTGCCTGCCATGGGGCAGGGGGGAAACCTCGAAGCGCTGGGCGAAAGCCTATAAATCTTCATTTTTTAATAATTTATAAATGATGTAATTAAAATAAACAATTAAAAATACATAAAATACCAAGAAGATAGATTATGGAGAAATTGTAAACAATTCAAAAAATAGTTTGAAATATGCACTTAGAACTTCTTAATCTTAGAAAGTTTGCTAAAAAGAAAAATCAATCACGATTATATCAATTCTTTTTGGTAATTAAATATTTTATTAAAACTACCAAAGTTCATTACATAGCTGCAGCTTAGCTTATACTCAGTTGTCTCCGGGATGAGCCTCACTACCGCAGCAATTACACCTTATACGGAGAATTCAATCCCCATAAAAAATAGCTAACACTAGAATCTATCAGACCCTACTATCTTATGAGCATTACATTGGAGACACATTGGAGACACACTACTACAACTCTATCATATTTTAGAAATGAAAAGTTCGACATTTTCTCGCAGCCCACTGGGAGCTCTAGCAGTAACCATGATAGCTATGAACTTTGCAATTCTCTCCCACTTCAGTATCTTTCCCTCAAATGCTCTCCGATTCCTCTCCATCTAGATGGCAATGGTCAGCTATGCATAGAGAATATTGTAGATTTGAGCCGACTTTGTCTTGCCTTTGGCATGTTTGGCTGCCCATTGTATATGTTGCTCTCAGGTTGTTGATATAATCTGCTGCTTTTGGACCCATCTGCAAATTATATTCCATAGGGTTTTTGGTATATTCACATGTTACAAAAAAATGATCCCTGGACTCGTCACATTTCTTGCACAGACTGCATATTGGACTAATATTAAGCCCCCATCTAATTAATCTGTCAGCCGTAAACACTTTGTCATGCAACATCACCCACATAGTGAATTTTAATTTGGGTCTTGCTGCATTGTTAAGCATCAAAACCTTCCAACTTACAATATTGGGAATTTTCAATAGATATATAAAGTGATGAAAGTAAATCTGCCTTATTATGCTCTTCTTGCCAGTGAAGCTTGCAGGGGCTTGTTGTATATCTATTCTAGCACTAAATGTTTTTCTTACAATCCAACAGGCATGTAGAGATATTGGGCAGGCCCACAAATCCTGATTCTTGATTTAATAAATTTAGATCTAATTAATCCCATAGCTTATCTGGTTTATGAGCAATGTCCCAGCAGCTCTTGGCAATGGCAGCTCTGTTCCAGACTGGCAGGTTTGTGATGTTCATACCTCCCACAACTTTGGGTAAACACACTTTCTCCCAGACAATTAAGGTTTTTTGGTAATGCTTTCTGATCCTGACCATAGATAACTTGTACAATGATCTTCAATGAGTTTTATGATCTTGGTGGGGATTACAAAGAGTTGAACCCATTATGCTTGTAACCTAATGAGCACTGATTGTACTAATTGCATCCTGCCATCATATGAAAGTTTTTTTTTTTCCATGAGGTAATCCTGGCAGTAATACTATCTATTAGAGGTTTCCATTGGTCAAGGGAGAGCTTGAGAGGGGTATGCCAAGATATTTGAAAGGGAGTTCTGTATAGTATATTTAAAACCCCCAAAGTAAATACAACTCTCGTTAAGATTTGCTTGCAAACTCGAAGCTTTAGAAACTTTCAGAAAGCCCTGGTACATTTGGTTAATAGAAGGAAGGTCTCCTCGAGAAAATAATAGGAGATCATTAGCAAAGCTTAGGTGGTTGATACCCAACTTTTGGCATTTGGGATGAAACTTGAAGCATTTGTTCTCCTTGAGCTCATTTAGGATTCTTCTCAAGTACTCCATGGCTATTGTAAAAGGAATAGGGATATAGGGTCTCCTTGCCTTAATACTCTAGCAGTAGAAAATGGTTCAGCAGGTTCACCATGCACTATAATAGAATAGCTAACTGTTGTAACACATTTCATCACCCACTGAAATGTGTTGCCTTACCAATTCGTTATTTGGTAACAAAAAGAATAATTATACCTCTAAGTAATCATCTAAATTCTTTTCATTCCTTTTTGTCTATAATTAGAGATTTAGAAGTATCTAACCAACTCAAAACATGGCCGCATGGAAAGAAGTCAAGAATCAACTGAAAAAGCAAATGAACTCCTCCTTTTTGACATTCCATAAAAGTTAAAACACAAAGAAGAGAATGAAATTAAATTTTAGACTAATTTGAATAAGCGGACTTTGAATATTAGTAAATAAATTTTTCTTTAATAATTGATATAATTGTGTTGTTATCGGAGGCACTCTTCGATGTTTCACTTCGTAAAACTCAAATCATTTGTTATTTACGATATTATGTTTATATTTCTTATTTTGATTTATTTGTAATGACTATTACTTTATTTTTAGGCCTAAATTTGATCGTTTAGGTAAAACATTTAAATTTGTTAGAGGGTCACAAGAAATACAGTAAATACGTTGGAAAAATAAGTAAAACTGAGAGAAAAATAATAGACGAAAAAGTAAAGCGTTATTTCTTGAGCATAGCCGGATTCGATGTGAATCGCTTGATGTACAATACAATGTAAGGAGAGATATTTCTAGTAGAGATTACCCAATCCTAATTATGGTAAAATACAAAGACTAATAAGGCCATGGGCCTGTAAACTTGAGGCGGTGGTATATACGAAATCCTAACTACGAGACCGTAAACTCTAAGGAGGCGGGATGTATACCTTGTGCCTGCGTCGGCTGTGCGTCCGTGACATGAGGAGCATATGTGCATTCTCTATGCTCGGTGACTTGTAAACTAAGTCTCGACAGTTGGACTCGTATCCCCGTAATCATAGGTGGCATATTTTTGTCCACACACTATCAATGTAAAAGAAATTACAATATGACAAGTTTACTCTTTCTAATAATTCTATTAGGACTTCTCGCAATCAAGAGAAACGGGAGCACACCCATTTCAAGCAGAACACGCTTGCCTAATTAGCATTAATTGAACATCAATTGTTAAATCAGAAACAACAACATACATTTTCTGGTGAAAACTTCTTACGTTTTCTCATTTACTGAAATGGTATTTATACAATTGTAAGATCTAACCTAACTTATTCACCAAATATCTAATGATTTTGGCCCAATAACATAAATAAAATCTACTCCCGCCGTCCTAAAATGAGTGTCTGAGTTTGACTTAGTGCGAAGATTAAGAAAATAGGGAAGACTTCTGAATCATGTGGTTTAAAATTAAAGTTGTGTGTAATGTGGGTCAGTGTCTCTAAATCTTGTGAATTAAGGAGTTACCAAATATGGAAAGAGGCACTCTTTTTGGGACAAACTAAAAATAAAAGGTAGACACTCATTTTGGGACGAAGGGAGTAGCTTTTTAATTACTAGTATATCCCTAAAACATATATTAACTACATGTTAAGTACTTTCATATATGCCATTACCTTCCCCCCGCCCTCTCCAGGTGGAGCATGCAGATTCTTTATGCCCAACTTGTCAAGAAAATAATCAAATTGTGCCCATCCCATAGCCTTACTGAAAATGTCTTCTAATTGATTGTTCGTAAGGACGTGTTCGACACGTATTATGCCTAAGTGATAGTCAACTCCAATATGCTTGGTGAACTCATGAAACACCGGATTCCGAGTAATATGTAAGGTTGTTTGACGGTCACATTTCAGCTCTAACGGAGACAAATGGTTGATACCGACGTTCCGTTAAGCAATTTCAACTTACATACGGTTATTGGCATTGACCGATATTCAGCTTCAGCCGGTATCTAGAAACAATATGCTGCTTCATGGTCTGCTACGAAATCGGTGAGTCCTCTAACAAAACATACTAACCAGTCAAAGAGGTCTTGGTAAAGGGCACCCTAAGTTAAAAAAAACAATGAATAAGCAAATAAATTTAAAGCTAATGCATGATTTTTTAATACAATATAGGATAAATGTCGTTTGATACTATACTGACTGGATTTCTTCTTCTTTTTTTTTTTTTTTTCCGTTAGATGTACTTGAACTTTAAACTTTAACTAGCTTAAGATAATGTTTTTGAAGATTGAATTTTCAAAATATCTTATCAAGATAATCCTAAATTTGAATTGAAATTTGAAAATGCTAAACCATAGGAAGAAACTAACAAGCTGATTTATATTATTTCAAATTCGTATTCAAATGAAATTTGAGTTGGAATAAAGTTCCAACTTCTTTAGCTTCTTATATAAATGAATCTTTATTATGTCAGGCATTGTGATTGTCTCAAGCTATAATATTTTGAGGAGATAAAAATTCTTATCCATATTTGATATGTTCCCCAAGTTATGCGTCATTTATAAATTTTGTGTTTTTTTGGATGTGTTAAAATTTGTAATATCATTTCTAAGTTCTCATGGGTGTTTTGTATTTGAAACATTGTTGTTGTCAAGTTATGCATGGTAACTGTAAATAATTATTTTTTAACTGTGGGTCAAACTGTTGTAGTAGGCTTTGCTTTGTTGATGTGAAAAAAGGAACTAATTTTTCTTCTTTTGAAATTTACTAAGATCTGCAGAAACTAATAGTTGGGGAAACGAGGATAAGAAATAAGAAGAAACGGGAGAAAGAACAACATACTCTTTATGATTGAGGTATGTTTGACATGTCTATACTGGCGATCTCAATTGACTTGGGATTAAGATTGAAGTATGTTATGGTTGTTGTCATTCTCTGTAGTCATTTATATCCTAGAACTTAACTACTCCTAATAAACTCTTATTTATCTTTGACTTTATCGAAAATCTTGTCATACTTTTCTATTTGTATTGTTTATTTCGATAGCTTATGTTTGAAATAATGTAATTTCTTCTATATAAGTAATATTAATCCCACAAATAATAAATAATACAAATAGAATGTGCATACTGGATCAGAAACGTGGTAGGTACTCCTCAAATAAGTAAAGGTGCAATCGACTTTGATTACTGCATTCAAGTTTGATGTATTCATCCTTATTTGTGTTAGTTTAGTGGATGTTAGATATGTCTTTGTTGACCGGAAGCAGTGACAATACTAGAGATTTTGAAGCTTATCATATATATATTGGATTATTCAAGGAAATCGTGTATTTGCAAACTTATTTTTGAAGGAGATGACCTAATCCACTACTAGAAAAATGCTTATTACATGGAAATTTTCCTGGGTATTATAGAGGCAAATCTGCAGGTAATTTCATTTCTTGCAGATTTTCCTACCAAAATGAATCCCTTGGAAAAACCTTCGTGGGTAATTATTACCTACGGATTTAAAAAATCCATGGATAAATTACCTGCAGATTTTGAATTCGCATGTAAATCACCTACTGATTTTTTCGCAAGAAATATAAGAATTTCGCAAGAAACTTCAGTTAAAATTTGGTGAAAAAAAGGAATTTTCTTGCGAATTTTCATAGGGAAAATCCGCAGATAGTTCCCCACGAAGAATTTCAGGTAAACTCGAGTGTTTTGACAGAAATTTGTGGAAAAAAGAGATCAAATGTGTATATAGTAGTAACTGCTGCTGGCTCCATTTCTAATTTACTTTTGTTAACCTTGAAGTACACCTTCTTTGTAATGTTATTTCTATTGTGGATGGATTCCAGTTACCCAGGTCCTTTGGGTGAGGGGGACTTTTAAGTCCCCAAAAGAAAAAAAGGGGACAAAGTTCTAAACAATTGGGTGAGGGGGACACCCCTCTAATTCATACTTAAAAGTAGATATATGTTCTCATTGAAACAGCCCCCAAAGTTTCATTAAGTGCAAAAGAGCCCTCCATATATATAAAAATTCAATATCCAAAAAAGGCAAAAAACCTACCTTTCTCTCTCCTCCCTTCTTCTTCTTCCTTTCCCATTTCTTTTGCAGCAGCCCGCCACCCCCCCCCCCCCCCTTTTTTTCAATTTCGCTTCAAATCAATAGCTCCATTGAAGGGTATTTTAAGTTTTTCTTAATCTCAAACCCGATTTAAACCCATTCCAATTCAAATCGAAAAGCTTTTTCCAAATATTCTTTTCCGCGATTTCAACCCCTCTTGAAGATCTGTGACTTTTTTACTTGAAAGGAGCTCTGGTAAGTGTTTTGTGTTGTACACTGTATAATGCAGTTTGTTTTGCGATTTATGGGTTTCGCTTCTGCATTTTATGAAAAATGCAAATTCTGGGCAGCTGATGTGTACGGATGCGAAATTATGTGTACACATATATAATATGTGTACACTTCATATTAAGATGCACCATGCACATCAAATATATGTGTACACATAACACTTATGTGTACACATAATATATAATGTGTACACATCAGCTGACGTTGCATCCTTTTTGTTCGTACACTTCAAATATACGTATATGTGTACACATATTATATTGACGTGTACACATAATAAATATGTGTACACATCAACATATGCGTGTACACATCAGACGACGTAGCATCTCAATTGTGTTTTCAGCTTCTAATGCATATCAATTTCTGATGCATCCAGGTATTTTTGCACCATAAATGGCTGTACTACTGTTAGCAGTTGATTTTCTTGGTGAATGGGTTGAGACCCCAGAATGTTTCACGTGGATTTCTATGACAAGGGAGACGGTACCAGTTATTTTGAATAATGATGTTACGTATTCTGAGCTGGTTAACAAGATCGCTGCTAGATGTGGGGGAAGTCATGATCCAAATGATCTTTGCATTACATACATGCTTAGCATCTGTTCAAAGCAAAAGAGTCATCCTTGTAAAATAAAGAACGACGAGGATCTCCTTGTTTACCTTGCCGATGTCGACGGATCTGGAAATAGGCCTACTTTAAGGGTATGTTTGGCTGAAAGGTCGGTAGAGGTTTCAAATGAACAACCTGTGCGTAATGATGGGATGCGTGATGATTGTTCTGCTAGTGGATGGGATGACATGGATCTACCAGACCCGTTGAATATGGAAATTCCACTAACTCAAGGAGAAGAAGAAGGAAATGTTGGTGCTTCACACGAAGGAGGTGGAGGAGTAGGAGCAGAAGTAGAACTAGAAGAAGAAGAAGAAGAACAAGAACAAGAACAAGAACAAGAATAAGAAGAAGAAAAAGAAATAGAAATCAGTCCAACTCCTGTAGTTGAGAGCAATACGGTTATGGTTGGAGGTTTAGAAGCAGGTGGCTGCGTTCAAAGGGACGGGGACGACGACGACACTGATTTTTATAAGGGTTTAACCTTTAAAAACAAGCGCGTCTTAATAAATGCCTTGCAGCTTGCTGCAGTGAAGAAGCATTATTGTTTCAAGAAAGTGAAGAATACAAAAAAGGTTTTTTGTGTGAGATGTGTACATCAGAGCTGCAAGTGGTGGATCCGGGCCATAAAGTACGTAGACAGTGATAGGTTCATCATTACTGTGTACAGGAACAAGCATTCGTGCGGGTTAGAGCATCTTTCAAGTAATCACCCACATGCCTCTGCGGAACTCATCGGTTCATACTTGAAAAGTAGTTATGAAGAGGGAAAATGAAAAGGTATATCAATAAAGGATGTTAAAGCTGCAGTCCGTAGGGATTTGGGTTGTAGCATTAGTTATTGGAAGTGCCGGATGGGGACTGTTATTGCAAAGGCTTTGACAAGAGGGACTCCAGAGCACAGTTATGCGATATTGGATGCGTACCGTTATATGCTCAGGACGACAAATGAGGGTACACATACAGCATTGAAGGTCGATGACAACCAAAGGTTTATGTATTTTTTTGTAGCTCTTGGTGCATGGATAACGGGTTTTGCGCATATGAGGAAAGTCATCGCCGTAGACGGAACTCATTTGTCGGGGAAGTATGGGGGAGTTTTGTTGTCTGCCATGGCACAAGACTCGGAGACGCATATTTTTCCTGTGGCATTTTGTGTTGTAAACGTGGAATGTGATGCCTCATATGATTACTTCTTTGAAAATTTGGTCGGTATACTCCCAAGCACCGATGAGTTGTGTGTTGTTTCTGATAGGCATTCAAGCATCCCAAAAGCAGTTTCAAAGTATTTTCCACAAGCTAATTATGGAGTTTGCAAGTGGCACTTAGCTGAAAGCATTCGTGCAAAGCTTCATTGTGGTGAATTTGTATCCTATTTTTATAAAGCAGCCGAATCATATACGCCCACTGAGTTCGAGGAACATTTCCAGCAAATTCGTTCATTGTGCCCAAGGGTTGCCACATATCTTGAGCAGGTTGGGTTTGAGCGCTGGAGCAGAGCCTTTTTTCCAGGCCGCAGGTAATACTTTCTACACATATTTAATATGTGTACACATACCGCTCTTATGTGTACACATATAACATATGTGTACACATCCTTTATATGTGTAGTCATGTAATACATTAGCCATATATGTACACGTAATGTATATGTGTACACATAATAATATTATGTGTACACATATTAAATATGTGTACACATACAAATTATGTGTGTCCATGTGTTTTCAGTTTTTAAAATATAGACTTATGTGCACATAATTAATACGTGTACACATATTAATTATGTGTACACATATAATATTATGTGTACACATATTAATTATGTGTAGTCATTTAAATAAATGCAGAATCATATGTACACATTGTAAGAATCAGTTATATATGTGTAGGTTTGGAGTGATGACCTCAAACATCGCTGAGTCAATTAACGCAATGCTAAAGGATGAAAGAGAATATCCCATTGTTGCAATGTTCAATGGAATTTTGAGGAATTTTTCTGAAAAGTTTCATCATAGGCGTACCATGTTCTTACAGCACTCAAAGCCATGTGTTCCTTCGATTGAACAAATATTAAGGAAAAATGTCACAGAGGGCAACAAGCTTTACGTTTGTTGCGTTGGCAATGATGTTTACAATGTCGGTACTGGGGATGAGGTTGTCAGTGTCGATCTAATTCAAAGGACCTGTTCTTGTCGGAGGTTTGATTTGGACGAACTACCTTGTGCACATGCTATGGCAGCCTTAAGATGTCGATATGGAGGAGCGTTTGAGTTTGGGAACGAGATATACCAATATACATCGGGGTATTATTCTACAAATGCATACATTCTTGCGTATGACGGATTAATCTATCCAATGATTGCAGAGGAGTTGTGGAATGCACCACCAGAGCTTTATGAGAGGAAGATAAAGCCGCCTTTTGTGAAAATAACACGAGGAAGAAGGAAGACAAAGCGAATGCCTTCGGTGGGTGAAGCATTCACAAGTAGGAAGATGTGGCATATGCAAGAGACTTGGCCATAAGAAAACAACATGTCCGCAGCGGAGGGTTGTAGATTCCGGAGGTCCCAGTGTTGTTTCATAGAACCATATATATGTTCATTTCTTGTATTTGTAACCATTTATAAACCTATAGTTCCTATTTGTTTTTTTATCTATTTTCTGTTTGCAATGTCTTTTGTGCAGACATTACCTTTACTTTCTTTATCCTTCAACGTAAAACGAACAAACAAAATCATAACATGATAGATAGAAACACTCAACAAATTAATGTACTGTGCACATATGACTTATGTGTACACATAATATAATATGTGTACACATCTCTTTTGACGTGTACACATCTTGCCGATGTATGGGTAGATTACAATTAAAAAAATTCAAAGTCCTTTACACATATTAATTATGTGTACACGTAAACGTTATGTGTGGGTACATTCAATCATTATCAACAGCCAAAAGGATAGTAAGGAATGCATGAGAACTCGTGTGAACACTCAAATAACTCCCATTTTAATGTAGGAACATGGATTCACCATTTTTGGCAATCAAACAACCAAGATTTGGGATATTTGAGAATCAATATGACAACTACTGTCTAACGATAAGGCCAAATCCTTATGTTCTAATGCTCCAATGATGGGGAATGCATGAGAACTCGTGTGAACACTCAAATAACTCCCATTTTAATGTAGGAACATGGATTCACCATTTTTGGCAATCAAACAACTAAGATTTGGGATATTTGAGAATCAATATGACAATATAAACTGTATGTGTACACGTAAAGTTATGTGTGAGTACATTCAATCATTATAAACATAGAAACATGATAATCATAGACTTCACAAATACAAATACTTTAAGATTTATTCAAATACATACAATCATAGACTTATCAAATACTAAAATTAAAACATATAACTCGGATTTCACAATAAAAAGGGAACTTAACATTATAGATTCTAATTTTCAAAGCCGGAGCGAGGTGGAGAGTTGGGTGGAGTGTAGTAGATGTCCTTCAAGGACTTGCCCAAAGGTGCTAGGAGTAGTTCGAAGATCCTTTTAATCCTCCTTATATCCATAAGTTGGCGGTCTCTTGCTTCAATTAGGGCTTCTTTCATTTCATCAAGATCTTTCTTCAAGTCTTCCATCTTTATAATAGGACGTCTTGCCATGATTTCTTTGCTGTTTTTGCGATAGAGACTGGAATAGTTTTTTCTTGTGTGATTATGAGATAGTATTTTTGACGGTTTATACATCAAGGATGTGAAGGATTGCGTCCTTTCATCTTTATGAGAAATTGGACGGTTCATTTTTTACTATTCGGCTATTTTTATAACTGTTCTAGTTTTATTATCCGCCTTTTATCAATGATAACCGTCCGCACACAAGTAATTACCTACACATATTGTTATATGTGTACACGTATTTTTGACGTGTATGATGGACTTAGTAATTATCCACACATATTTATTACGTGTACACATATGTTTGACGTGTATTATGGACTTGTGTAAATTACACTAGTACTTACCTACACATATTTATTACGTGTACACATATATTTGACGTGTATTATGGTCGTGTAAATTAGACTAGTAATTATCTACACATCTTTTTTACGTGTACACATAATTTCGATGTGTAGGAAATACTTGTGCAGATTTAGAAAGTAATTTCATGCACGTATAACTTATGTGTACACATAAGTTATACGTGTACACATATTATGAGAGTTTGAAAGATAGGAGGAAATAGGCAAGTCATTTCAACACATCCACAACATCAAAAACTAAAATAACAAAAAAAAAATTAAGATCATCATCCATACAGACCAAACAGAAATAAAAGATTAAGATTATCCATACAGACCAACAGAAATAAAAAGATTAAGATTATCCATACAGACCATTCAAAGTAGTTCATTCAACACCACTCACGGCTCCATTTCCTCATAGAATATGTCTACAGCCCACTTCTTTCTCATATCTTCCATTGAACTATCATGCAGCAAGGTCATTGGGGTGTCTGTCAGGAGATGCTCCATGAACATAAGCGAATACCCCCCACACGCAGTAGCTGTTTCGTTCCTTGGAAGATTCTTCACTCGTTCATAAGCCCACAAGTCTGCATTCAAGATGGCTTCTGGTAAATGTTTGAATTTACCACAATCACGCAAGAACTTTGGGAACATGATCGTAATGGGAAAGACATATGGAGCTAATGCATCTTCACTATAAACTCCCATGTTGCAGTCATAAAGCTCAATCTTTCCCTGCTCAAGTAAGAAGACACATGTGAGATAATGCCTTTTATCAATGTTAAGCACAGTAAATATCCTCTTGGCACCATCCCACTTGCGTCCTCCAGGGTAAGGCAGTTTTCCAATAGCATAATCTAGGAGACCCTCCTCACAGTTCTTCATCTTCATACATTCATCAAATGAAACCCCAAATTCTTCAGCATCCTTTATAAAAGCTTGGTGCGCTGCAGTCAATTTAGTACAGAAGTTCATGTCCAAGATGACATCCGTCTTGTTGTAGTGTCTGTGGAATTCCTTATGCCTTATCCGCATCAAGTTTAAAATTTCATCAACATGCTGTATGATAATGGGAAAATAAAACAAAAATGAATATAAGCATGTAAGATGGTATTTAAAATAAAGAACAATCACAAGCTGATTATTTATGCGTACACGTATGATTTACGTGTACACATAATGTTGATGTGTACACATATTCTTGTTGTGTACACATATTCTTGATGTGTATAAATACCAGAATATGGATACACATAAATAATATGTGTACACATAAATCATATGTGAGAAGTGTACCTGACTCTCCATCCACTTCTTCATGCGGATTACATCTTGGAAGTCGAGGTAGTTGTACTCGTGACCCAGAAAATGACGTTTTTTCTTGTTTTTCTCCTTCATGTATGCATTAAAAACAGCCTCCTTAGCTGGATCAACTGACCTATAAAGATCAACAGGCAGCCTCTCTTGCTCTTGAACATCTGCAGCCCTTGCCCTGGTTCCCCTAGCCCTTGCCCTGGTTCCCCTCGCCTTCGCTGCCCTTGCCTTCTTCAATGATGCTACGAATGGAGACATCTGAGCCCTAGAAGGGTACACAGTCCTCTTGGGCTTCTCATCAGCACACCTTTTTAGGAATTCCACAGATTCCTTCAAATCTTTTAACAATATCACTTCATTTTCCTTTTCTTCCTTACATGCTTCACATAATGAGCATCTGATACATCCTTGTCTTCTAGAGGTGCTCTCACCAGCCTCACCTCCATATCCACCAGATAGTTCAAACAGCCTACGACCACCACCACCACTACAGTCAACATTCTCTCTAACACTCGCACTGATAAAGTCAGCACTCATCCCAACAAGTATATCTCCAACAACATTATCACCAACAGCTCCTCCTCCATCACCACTTGCCTCTCGACCAAACTCTATTCTTCTATCGCTTTGCTCTGGAACATCATCCATTCTTGTATCAACATGCTTTGGAACAACCTCTGCATTAACACCAACAATTGCAAGTGCTCTGCCACCACCAACAACATCCCCTAGCCTCAAATTTTGCGCACCTTTAAGTCTTTCGGTCAATTGATCAATCAACTCATCCTCCTCATCCACAAACGGGAACAAATTTTTCATGAACACCTTTCTCTTCTCCCTTGGAGTAGGCACAAGGAATGGGCTCACCACCTCCAACCCCATAAAAAAAAAGTTGAATTAGAAAAGAAAAAAAATCAGGAAATAATATAATACGTGTACACATAAAACTTATGTGTACACATAAAACTTATATGTGTACACATAAAACTTATATGTGTACACATATATGTAATGTGTACGCATAAAGACCTGTGTGTAATATATTCTAACATTTTACTTGGGTGTACACATCAAAGTTCTGTGTACACATAACTTATATGTGTACACATATAAGTTATGTGTACACATAAACACTATGTGTATATGTGTAAACACCAAATGGAAGATAACTGAAAAATCACTAACCGGGTTATCAACATGGCGAAGGATGTGATCACATTCCCTCTCCTGCTTGGTAGGGATCCATCTTATCATCCTTGGTTCTGTGGGTTTGTCATCAAATTTCGGGTGCCGAAGGGATGGAATGGCTTCATATGCCCATGCAACAAATGCCCATGGGAAGCCATACAAGTTGTATCCTTTCATTTCAGCAGACATTGGCTTGACTAGGCTCTGAATTGTCATCTCAAAGCTTTTTCTCCCCCAAGGATACTTGGCGAAGAATGTGGTAGGCCTATGAGCCAACATTACAAATAAAGGATCAACACTTGTGCGCGCATCCTTCGAACATAAGATTGAGTGCGCAAACCAAGCAAGGGAAAGATGAAACTTCGTCCTGGCATCTAGATCACCTTCACTGATCACTCTCAATAGCTCACTTCCAGAAACAGCCTTTTTCCCTCAATTCTCCTCGATTAACGTGTCCCACATCTGTTGCCCCTTCGCTTTCACATCATCCAGAAAAACATCACTAGGGTAATCATGGCAGGACAATCCCGTCATTAATGCAAATTCCTTCAGTCCAAAACGAGCAGGAAGGTTATTAAATTTGACCCATACCTCCTTTGTCTTCTTGCATTTTATGGTCCGCAATCGGAGCCCATGGACTAGTTTTGGAGGAAAAATTGCTTTATCGCTCAAACCCAACAAGTGCCCAAACACTGAACTTTTAAAATCATCCAACACATCCAGATTAGTCAAAGCCTCTCGAAATTTCTTCATATCCCCAGAAAGGGAGGATCTTTGCGTGACCTTGGCCACGGTGAACTCTCCATGTTCCTCCATAAAGGTCCTGAGATTCATATCAGGATGGAAAGTCATTGTGCCCTCCTCAACCTGCAAATGATTAAGAGATACTGATCAGTTAGTCTTTTTCAAACATAATTTCTTTGTGTACACATAAGATATATGTGTACACATATAAAATATGTGTATAAATAATGTGTACACATAATTTATATGTGTACACATATATCTTATGTGTACACGAAATATCTGTGTGTACACGTTATTATATGTTTGCACATAAACACATACCACTTCTGGGGCTGCCTCTACTGATTTTGCACCAACACTTTCTTCTTCATCCACCTGCTCATCATCATCATCAATGTTATCCAAGTTCTCAGCATCCTTCAGCATTATCCAACTCCTTCTCAGCATTGTCATCATCCTGTATTATCTTTCTCAACAACGACCTCCAATTTCTCAAGGCAGTACCAACAAGTTCTCCACCTTCTTCTTGTACTTCACAAGCAGTACCAACACGTTCTCCACTTTCACCACTTTCTTGTTGTCTTCCACGTTCTTGTTCTTCTACTTGTTTCCTTCCACTAACACTAATACCTTCTACTTGATCTTCCCTTCCACTAATACTAATACCTTCTACTTGATCTTCCCTTCCACTAACACTACCAACACCTTCTACTTCTTCTTCCCTTCCACTAACACCAACAACATCATCTTTTTCTACTCCATCCCTTCCACTAGCAGCTCCTTCCTCTACCCCAAATCTTGCACTAACAGCTCCTTCTTCTATCCCATCCCGTCCACTAACAGCTCCTTCTTCTACCCCATCCCTTCCACTAACAGCTCCTTCTTCTACTCCATCCCTTCCACTAGCATCACCTTCTTTTTCAATAACCTCACTAATAACTTTTTCACCAGCCTCTTCTTCTCTATCACCAGTAACTCTATCACTTTCTTTCTCCACTGCATTCTTTTCTCCCTTATTGCATTCTACATCGCCCTCCTTATTTTCACCTACCTGAGTTGCAGAGCCCTCATTTTTTGATCCACTATCTATGAGTGCCGCTTGTTGATTAACTTCTTCAACGATTTTATTAACATCTACAGGTGCACACATATCTATGTTGGCTTGGCTCTCTGATTGGGTCTCATTTGATCGTGCTTTACCGCTGGCAGTTCTAGTTCTTTTGCTAGCATTTTCAGACGTCTCGCTTCTTCCATCAGCCTTCCTCTTGCCACCCCTACTGATACCACTAGCCTCCCCACGACGTGTGCTAACCATTGTATCTACATAGCAAATAAAAGGAATAACATAGTTAGGTTAAATGAAAATAGCATCTAATAGAATTACACATGCAAAGGTGCAGATACATTGTTATATGTGTACACATATAACAATATGTGTACACATCAAGAATATGTGTAAAAATAGTAGTGCATTTTTAACTTGTGTTCACACGTCAAGAATACGTGTACACATAAAATTATATGTGTACACATATAACCTTATGTGTACACATTTAGAATATGTGTAAAATTAATAAACCCTTTTTTAGCTTCTTTTATGTACACACATCAAGAATATGTGTACATATAAGGATATATGTGTACACATAAAACAATATGTGTACACATCAAGAATATGTGTACAGATCTTGCAGATCTATGCCCATTTTTTCAGATATACAGTCATCTTTTGTTTACACATCTGCAAAGATGTGTACACATTTGCAAATATGTTTACACACATTTCAGATGTTTACACATAATTTTTTCGGGGGAACCGAAGAGACGATTTTTTCCAGTGTATTCTGGGTTTTCAAACCAACGTGCACCAGAAAATCTGTACACAAACTCAGAAAAATGAACTCAAACCAGAAAAATGAAACAAGGGTTTTCAGACGGACCTATTCTCGATTTTGCTTTAAAAAAGTTGAAAAAGTACCTATTTTAACTTGATGAACGGAAATATGCAACAATGGGTTTAGTTCCACCACAAATTTGACGGAATCAAAGAAAAAAGGAAAAAATTTGACGCTCCACAGTTGGTTTTTTGAAAACTGAAGAGAGAGAAATGTGTGTAGATGAAGAGTTTTTGTGGGGAAAATGGGGAAATGAGCTCTGACAGAAAGAGAGAGAGTGTATATATATGTTTGCATGTTTGCCGTGTTTGTCCCACATGTTAACCCCACTTGTGTACTTCTCAGCTTTTCATATTTGCAAATCAGTCCTTCCCCCTCTTAATTACTCCCTTAATGACGAAAACATAATAAAAGAAATAGGAAAAGAAATTGGTGTCCCTTTTTTTCTTTTCAAACTCAAGAGGTCCCTTCACCTCTTTCTTCACCAGTTACCCCGGTTATGATTCCATCGTCCAGTACAGTACGAAGCCCAATAAACTCACCCGCAAGTTTTTGCTTAAATCCCGTACATTAGTAGCGGACTTTCAAGCTTCAATCTTCTGATTAGATTTAGTACGCCTTAAAAATGCCAAAAACTTGCTTTGTTCATCCGATGTGGTACAGTGAACATAAAATAGCTTACTGCCTTTCTTCCAATTTTCATGTCCACCAAAATTAAAATATTATTCATTTTTTCAATGCTTTTTTTTTTTTTTTTGAAGAGACATACAAGTTAGTGTGAATTAAAAAAATCACAATTGAAGTTTTCTCGTAGAATATTTGATCTATAGAAAAATTACACATGGTACACGGTTAAGTAATTGACAAATTTTATTTCTCCAATTCCAACCATGAACACATGATCCACTTACTTTAATAATATATAAAAATTTTAAATATGTAAACATAAATAGAGTAAATATACAAGTAGGACATGGTTAGAATTTATTTATCACTTAATAAAATCTATCTATTGAAGGAGATAATTAAACTTTGAGTTAATGAATGCCATTGATATTTTCTCTACTTAAAACTTATACCCAGGGTGGAAAGGCACACATCTCACCGCCTTGAGATTAGTAGTCTCCTAGTTAGGATTTACTTAGTATTACTGCATTATGTAATCAAGATCACGCCTTATAGGCACCGTATTTTAGCATTGTAGGACGTGGGTAAACCTATTACTATATATACTCGTATCCTCCATTGTAATCATTATCAAGAGATTTACTACGAATCCGCCTATTCTCAAGGAATGACACATCTCTTTTATTGCTTTCATATTGCTTTCTTCGTATTTACTTTATTGTCTGTGACCTCTTCCTAAATTTATCTGTTTAACTTATTCGTCCAATTTTAAGCATAAACACCCAAGTATGTCTAATAAAATCTCCACGACGACTTATTAGATTCCAAGAGTCCCAATCTTGTAAAATCATGATACTGGATTAAGGACATAAATGAATTCTCATTGCATTCCTCAGGTAAAATTTAAATATAATTTCAAGGTAATTAAACCCCTAAGAAAGTTTGCCGACTAAAATCGCAGAAAAGAAAATACCCTTCTAATTCTACTATCCCCATGAAAATCTCATCAATAAAATTCTCAGGTAAATCTGTAGGTACCAAGACTCGTAGGTAAATCCCCAAGAAAAAAATTCCTATCAACAAAATTTCTAGGTAATTCCCTAAGTAACAAAATCCCTAGGTAAGTCCCCAACAAAAAATTCGTAGCTAAAACCGCAAGAATAAGATCCCCATGTAAATCCTCATCTACCAAAATCCCCATTTAAATCCCTAAGAAAAAATTCTCAACTAAAACCACAATTAAAAGATCCCAAAGTAATTCCTTATGTAATAAAATTTCCATGTAAATCCCCAAGAAAAATCCCTAGTTAAATCCGCAAGTACTCTTACCTAGGGACACTCCTGCAAATTTATAGAAGAAGTAAAGTTTTTATTTTCATGATAATTTACCTGCGAAAGTACCTACAAAAATGTTACCGGTGGAATATTTCCCCAAATAAATCCCCAGGTAATATTTTGGCCCTAAATAGCGCCAAAAATTATTCACTGATTTACCTGGGGAAATATTATTCGCATGTAAATTTTCAAAAGCTTACGAAAATTTATATTTTTCCATGAAAATTTCCAGAAATTTCTGCCGAAAAAATCCCCAGGTAAAATCTCCATGTAATTCGCACTTTTCTAGTAGTGATCATTGTTGCTTATAAGCTATAATGAGCAAATAATCTTGCACGGTAAAATATAAAAAATCTGATAGAATAATTTTGTAGTATGTTTTATAAGTGGATGTACGTTCAAGCTTGGCTATTTATAAATTGAAGACTAAATTTATATTCATTGAAAATTTTTCTTGATTTTTTATACCCTTTAACTCACGGAGACTAATGGATAATTAATTTAGTTCTTCTCTTTCACTTATGTAGTTTCTTTGGTTAATTTTTGGCTTTGCGAGTAATTTATTTTTATATTGATAACATTGTTGATAACAAAATAAAAAAGTGGTAGTAAGACATTGTCCTCTGGTATGTTACAACTGACCTACCTTGAACAATTAAGCTGAATGTAATTTTATTATTTTCTTCTATAGCTTTGTAAGCACAAGTAATATGTTAGGGTTTTGTTTGGTTCAACCGACTAAACTTATTTCTGTTCTTTCAAGTTATTGTTCAGTGGATCAAACACCCGAGGAAGGATACAGAGGAGGTTTTACTTACAATCCCTTTTCAAGCACGTATATCCAATTCTAAGAATATTAATAATACTTGCTATAATTTTAACTAATGTTGTTTTAGTGAATGAAGCTGAGAATGTCGTTCTCATTACGTACTTTAGATATTATTGTCAAACACTAATTATAAGTTAGAAGTGACCATGATTATTTGGGATTAAGAAGTAGTCAATTCTAATGATTGATATGTTTATTAGTGGTCATTATTATTTTCTTAAAGAAAAAGGCAAGAGGATGTTTAAATATCATTTTACTAGAGTGATTTTTTAGCTTTTAATAGAGGAGCAATGTTGTTGATCGATGAGGTTCTACATTTTATTTGAAATAAACAAAGTGCTTATAGAAAATTAAGAGGTTCATATTATTTCATTGCTATATAGTGTAGTTATCAAGCTTGATCTTGGCTTGGAGTGGCACATTAAAATTGATTTTTGGCTTCAAATTAAATTTATCCTTTTTGGATTTCTATTGGGTTTTCATTCGAAGCTCAATATTTATATTAGCTTTGCAATTGCTTATAAAGTATTGAATAAGAATGATAAATTTAAACTAGACATGAACACCATGAAAAACAAAAGAATCATAGACACGAGGCAATAAATATTATTTTGGAGTTCTTGATTAAACTCTGAGAGATATTTTTAAGTTAAAAAATGCATCCAGCTTATAATTGACCATTTGGAGGTCAAATCATTGTTCTTGGTGGTGACTCCAAACAGAGTTTGCCGGCTATTATAAAAGGTAGTTGATTTAATGCAGCTCTGAATTCTTCATATTTGTTGTTTCATTATCAAGTTCTAAAGCTAACAAGGAATATGTGATTGCAAAGAAATCCAGACACACATGTAGAGAAGGTAAGAAATTTCTCTGATTAGATATTGGCACTTGGTGCTGGAAGGATTGGAAGCTCTGTAGATAAAATTGAAAAAACCTAAATCCTCGATGATATTCTCACAAGAAATTGTGATGATCCAATATCTGCAATTGTAGAAAGTATATATTCTGATTTTCTTAGCCACTCTATTAGTATATAATACCTTTAGCAAAGAGCAATTCTTGCTCTACTCTTGACATTGTAGAATTAGTTGATGGATATATCACAGCCCTAAGAAAATATATATGAGTTCTGTTACAGTTTGTATATCTAATCATTCATTTACAGCTTTGGAGCATGCACATATACCAAATTCCTAAATAGTAATAAATGTTCTGGAATTCCAAATCGTTCTATCACCTTGAAGGTTTGCATTCCTATGATGTTATTGAGAAATATAGATCAGTCATCAGAATTGTGTAATGGGGCGCGGTTGATCATTTCAAGACTTTGAAATCTGGTTATTGAAGCCAAGGTTTTATTAAGTAATATGGATGGACAGTGTTTATCCCTCGAATGACATTGACTCCACCTGATGCAAGAATAACTTTTAAGTTTCAGTGAAGACTATTTCCAATCGTTGTATATATCTTTTGCCATGACCATTAACAAAAGACAAGAGCAATCATTATTGCATGTTGGATTAATTTTGAAGAAACCAGCATTTACACAAGGACAACTTTATGTTGCTCTTTCACGGGTGACAAGTAGGAAAGGGTTGAAGGTTTTAGTTTGTGATGATGATGGAAAAATAAGAAATGAAGTTAGAAATGTAGTGTATAAAAAAGCTTTTGTTAATCAAAGTTTAGATGTTGTTGAATTTATTTCATGTTTTCATATTCATCAAATGATAGATTGATACTTAATGTATTTTTTAACTTTTTTTTTAAATAACGATTGAGCAACTGATAACTCAATTGCATCCAGACTGGAAAAGTATGAGAAGCATTCCAAATTCATTAGATTTAACTTGTTCCTCTTTATCATTTAGCACTAAACTAAACAATATGGCATCAGTTCATAATAATTCTGCAAAGTTAATCTCTTCTATTACTCAATATATACTCTACTGTTCCATTTCACAAGATATTATAATATTTCATTGTAACTTACGTAGTTTTTCTAAGATTTGTTTAGTCATAATTTTGGGTTCATGTATATATTAGGGAAATAATATTTGTTTCGAGGAAAACGGATGTTCTGCTTAAGAGAAAACTCAAAGTGGTTCCAGATTAAAATCCAGAAAAGCCAAGGTGAACTAAGAAGTTTTTCTTTTCTGTTGTTATGCTTAAAATTTGACCACTATGACGCAATATGTAAAGAATATTAGGAGCTATACAAAAGCATTATATAGACAAATAGTTGAGTTTTAAGACTTTTTTTTTTTTTTTTTTTTTTTTTTACATATTTTCTATGTTGATATATAAACTTTAATAAAATTAGTTTCTTTTAATATTCTCGCGCATCGCGCGGGTGCTATATTAATAATTGCTAAAAGAAATGTCCAGTTACTTGTGCATGTATATATAGGTAGAGTGAGCAGCCTTCATGTGACCATTATAATATAACTTTTATTTTCTTTGCACCCTATGAATTAATTAAGTGTGAGAAAAGGTTAATTAAAAATAATATAAATAAGTAAGAAAATATGTCAAACTAAACTAAATAGGCTAAAGAATATTACATGTTCGTCGACACATGTCAAATTAATTTCAACACATAGCCTCTACTTTGTCGTTCTTATATTTTATTGCTGGTCCTCTTGGAATGATCAATATCTTCATTACTCATTTAACAACATACAACCTAAAGATTATTTATATTCTCTTTTTTTTTAAATCATATTCGATTGACATTCTCAAATCACCTACAATTGATAAGAAAAAGTTTCAAAATAGTGTCAATTACTTTTGATGTTTGAAACCAAGTCACTTTAACTAAAACTTTATTGAAAAGATTCTGCAATAATCATCTTTAAAAAAATCGGTGGAAAAATATAAAAAAATTGTTAAAACGTAAAAAAATCGTTAAAACATGATATAAGTACCATAGAATAAATCTATGCTAAATTAGCAACATGATAATCTTCACGATAAAGTATCTCATGAGATTATTGTTACAGTTTTTGCGTTTCTATGTAGAGATTATAAAATCAATATATGCATATGTAAAAAAATATTAACATCTAAACTATGTACATGACCTTAAACCATAACAATCTTTAATCTCGGAGGAAATAAAAGTAATAAAGAAAAATAATACATTTTGTGAAGTTTGTAAAATTATTATCTTCTTTCTGCAAAAACTAATACTCTTTCAAAAGTTTCCAAAGAAGGTGATCAAGTTATTTAGAAGTATCTGTCGAGCCTTTCTATGGACTGGGAGTGATGAGAAAATAAATAGATCTCTAGTTGCCTGGGACACAATCTGCAATTCAAAAACAACAGGTGGACTGAATGTGTTGGAGTTCCACACATGGAATAAAGCTGCATTATGCAAGATGATTTGGGCTGTGAATTCCAGAAAAGAAACAATGTGGATCAAAGAGGTGCACACTTATTATATCAAGAGAAAGGATTTCTCCACGATGGCTACTCCTAAACAGGCCTACTGGCTTGTCAGGAAGATTTTTGATGCAAGAAAATGGTTGGAATCACAAGACATTAATGCTGCACTGAACCAGTTTTGTAAAGCTGGAAAATTCAATATCAAGGCAGCATATCTGCGACTTATGCCCCAATACCCTAAAGTGCCATGGAAGAATTTAAATGTGGGGCAAGGCATGATGCCAAGACAACATTTAATTATGTGGTTAGCTCTACAGGGTAGGCTGGCTACAATGGACAGAACTCACTAAGTGGAACATCAATGTTGCAACTGATTGTATTCACTACTAAAAATCAGGGCTTTTCCGACCGCCTATACGGTCGGACAACGGTCGGCTAGGCGACCGTTGTCCGACCTAACAAGGCGGTCGGCTAAGTAGTGGTCGCTCACAGCCTTCCGACCGCGGCGGTCGGACGTCGGACCGCAGTACGGTCGGACGGCGGTCGCCTAGTTTATAGGTGGAAAAAATAATGTTGAACTGGGCGACCGCAGCGGTGGGAGATTGCACAAAAACTGGAAAACTGGGCGACCGCAGCGGTGGGCTAGGCGACCGCGTCGGTGGGCCAGGCGACCGCTGCGGTGGGAAATTGCTTATTTCTGGGCTGGGTAATTGCCAAATTTCGGACCGCTGCGGTCGGTAGGCAGTGTAATACCTGCAATAAAAAACCTGCAATTAGAGCTACACCACCTGTAAAAAACAGAAAAAACAGCACCCAGAAGAAGATAAGGCTTCTCAAGCCTTAATAATAGTCTAAACAAGGCTTATTGCCTTTAAATAGAAAGTTTAACATTTTTGCATAACATATCCAATCCGAATAGTGATCCAAACAAGTTAAAACATGTCTAAAACAAGTCTAATACATCAACAGTCCATTATCACTACTCCGTTGCCTCAGAACTAGACTCAGCACCCGACTCAGAACCCGACTCAGAACCCGACTCAGAGCTGTATTGACGTTTGCTCTTGCCTTTCCCCCGGCTCTTGCTCTTGCTCTTGCTCTTGCTCTTGCTCTTGCTCTTGCCCTTGCCCTTGCCCTTGCCCTTGCCCTTCGTTCCCTTGTCCGCACCACCACACATAATGTTCTGCATCATTTCCCGCATGACTCTCAAATTTTCTTCATTGCGCAAACGGTCTTCTTCACTCTTTCTCCTAAGCTCTTCGATTTCATTGCGCAAAGAGGCTTCCACCGAGGGATCAATTGAACTAGCAGGAGGAGTGTAAGAGCCAAAACCTGGATTTAGACGTTCTGAGGCATACTGCGATCCAAGGCCGTAAGCACTTCCCTTCTTTACTCCGCCATTCACCTCCAACCATAGTGCGGTTTCCTCCTCTAGTGTCATTTCAGCTGGGGTACTGCTACCACACCCGGATGCCTGAGTCGCAATCCTTTCTTCATAGACCGCCATAGCCTTTTCCTGAAAAAAAATTTAATAACAAGAATTAGATTTACAAATATTGACGGATTTAATAAGTTTAAAAAATTGAATTTAATAACTTACATATAGCTCTTTAGCGCGTTCTTCGACCCACACTTCTTCTCCTTTTTTGTTTCTGTATATATGCCTCTTCTTAAACATTTCAGGCACACGAACTGGCCGCCCTTCTTGCCTTTCCTACAAAATTAAAAAGATAACAAGTTAGATAGAAAATTAATGTGAGTTACATAAAATAATACATACAATTAATTAATAAGTTACCAATATCATCCGCTGAGTCGCTGAGCTAACCGAACCCCCGGTGTGCAGCGATCCACCCTTTTCGGAGGCTCGTGCGGCTTTTCCTTGGGCGCTCCTCTTCTTAAATTCATCACTATCCCAATATTCTAGATATTTTGCCCAAACGTGATCGTATATCCACTCGGGCTTCTTTCCTTTGGCCCGACAATCATAAAGGTTACCTTTCACTCTATCTGCACATTTTCCAAGGAAATTGCTTTCGGCAATGTTATTAAATGCAGGATGCCATTTACACTTTGCCTGAAATAATTAAAAATATTAGATTTTTAAAAAAGTGACACTTAACAAAATTATTAAAAAATAAAATATAGTTATTACCTGAAAATCGTCAAACATGCCCATCTTTACCTTGGAGGGTACCCTACCCCAGGATGGCCATGGCTCAGTCCATCTAGCTTTAATGCATTTGGTGATTATGGGAGTAGCCACCATCGAGGGAGTAAAACTAGATAAAAATTTCTAGTGTTAATAAATATACTAAAAAATTAAACTTCATAGTAGGATTAAATACTTAAAAAATAACAAAAAATAATACTTACCCACGACTACCCTCAGGATAAAGCCTTACCCTCCCGTCATCATCATATGATCCTGCAGGACCAATGTAATAAGGCGAGCTCGGATTATTTCTATTATACATCCAACTACGACTTTCATTAACCATATCTACACAAAAATTACACGTTTCAGATGCATATTAAATTGCAAATATTTAAACAAACATTTCTTTGATACACAAACATTACTTTTATATTACTAACTAATTTGTTCTCTAAGATTATCATTTAGTAATTAATAACACTTCTCGTTTGCAACTTATATCTATTTATAATTCAAAATGATAAAACTATTTACTTATCTATACTTAGTTGGAGTAATCTAAAACTATTTGCAAACTATTCAACTTAGTTGTTGCTCACCACTTATTTGATGAAATGCCTCAAAGAATCTAACTACCAAACTACACTATACACCAACAATTCAATCTCAAAGCAATACAACAACAACAACAACAACACCACCATTAACAACATTCAACAACAACAACACTACTAAAGGAACCCATCAACAACAACCTATTCAAAGTGTACTATTCTCAATGGAACACCAACTTTTTCACTAAAACAACTCATTCAAAGTGTTACTTTCCAACCATAGAATCTTCTAAATGTGCATTCAATAACCCAATCATTTTTTTAACAACACCCAATTTTTCAATCAACCTAATTTTAACAATACCAACAAAAATGTCAAACTAGCTTCAACAATTCCCAAACCAAACAACAACACAATGTAACCTAGTTCACAACCAAATAGCAACTACTATGTCATGGATTAATTTCATGAGCTAAAATTCAAACATAGGAAAAAATGACAAAAAACGAGCTAAAATTAAATTTAAAAAAAAAAATTGGTGTTTCATCATAAAACTCACCTCAAGGGATGGTTTTGTACTCCACCACCACTAATGTACAATCCCCAACTTTGATAGATGGAAGAACTACAAAAAAAATAGATAAAAAGTTAGGGTTTCGGATTTGGGGAAAAATTGAAGAAAACTATGAAAATTAAACTTACCAAGTTGTAGAGGAATGGAATAAAGAGATTAAGAGTGTTTTTTTAATAGATTTGGGTTGGATTTTGGGTTTGGAATCGGGTAGAATGGTGAAAAGAAGAAAGGGGGCGAAAGAGAGAGAATGTTGGTTTGGGTGTAATGAAAACGGGCTGCTATGCCCGTGTGTGTATAGTTTCTGCCTTCCGACCGCACTCGGACCGCTGCGGTCGGACAAAAAATTTTAATTATTGTCCGACCGCGGCGGTCGGCTAAAAGTAAAAAAAAAAAAATTATAATTCGATGAATTATCCCACCGCGTCGGTCGGACAACGTGCTCCAACCGAATTTCGGTCTGAAATTTCGGTCTGAAAATGCCTTATTTTTAGTAGTGATTATGTGTAGTGCAGGAATAGAAGAATCAGCAGGCAGCAGCTCACCAACTCTTTGAATGCCAGTATTCTTCACAAATCTGGAGTAACTTGTTAGCATGGATGGGCATCCAAAGGATTGCAGGTAAATGGGAGGAGGAAGTTCAATGGATCACCAAGAAAAGCTAGAGCAAGTGTCCTGAAGTGCCTCTTCGCAACTGACATTTACCATATATGGCAAGAGAGGAATGCTAGACGATTCCAGAATCAAGAGAAGAGTGCTCTACAGAGAGATAGAGATATTGTGCAACAAATACACATTCAAAGTCAAAGCCATCATCAGTGGAGTTCAATTCTGAATAAGCTGAATTTTTATCCTATCTTAGAATTAGAGTAATGATAGTGAATAGCTTTCTCTATGTATTTACTGCTAGATATTGAGTAGTTAGTATAGGTAATCAGTAGAATGCTGAAAGGATATAATTTGAGATTTATAGTTTGTTTGGGATTGCTGCCAAAAACTGCTTATTTTGAGAAGTACTTTTGAAATAAGTACTTTTTTAAAAAGTACTTTTGGATAATAATCAGTTTGCGTTTGGACAACTCATTGGAGAAGTACTTTTGATAAATAATTTGTGTTTGGTTAATCATTACGAAAAGTACTTTTCAGTGTCAAATTACGAAAAGGACATCCAAGTTCATTTTACATTTGGATTAATAAAAAAAATTAAATATTTATCATAAAAGACTTTAATTAGAAATTTATTTAGTTAAACGTAAAATATAACGTAAAAGATATAAATTTAAGCTACTGAACAACATAAAATATAGTTAAATCAAAGTGATAACGGAATTAGGAATTTCTAGTAATCACTTACTTTTAAAAGATGATTTAAAGAGTAGGACATCCTATATACACACTTGATAGTATTACCTAAAAATAAAAATTAGTCATAGAGGAAGAAGATTTGTAAAAGTACGTAGTAGAAAAAAATAGAAAAAATAAAAATATAATTGTATTTTGAGAGAGATATGGTTAATTTATAAGGAATAATATGGTAAATATGAATTCTTGGTAAGCATATTTCAGTCTTGAAAAAATTAATAAATTGCTTCTGCTTCTGCTTCTGCTCCAAGAAGCAGATATTTGTAGCTTCTTCCCAACAGCAGAAAAACTGCTTCTGCTTCTACCTAAAAGTACTTTTTTTTAGTTGTCAAACACTCAAAATTCCAAAAAAAGTACTTTTGTTGAAAAAAAAGCACTTTTAGCTTTAGAGAAGCAATGCCAAACATGCTATTAGTCTTCAGCTTCCAAATGAGACTAGTGGATATAAAAAAACTTCTTGGTTGAATAAAAAGTTTCCTTTCGACCAAAAATTAAAAACGTTTATAATGAAGAATGTAAAATAGAAGCTTCTTTTCTAAAGTTGTGTGTGTATATATATATATTCAAATAAACCAACAAAATGAAATATAAAGTATATTTTTAATTTCTAAAATAATTTCTTATGTAGAATTAAATTCCTTGAATTTAACTGACAAATTTAACTTAGAATTACTAAACAACATTTATTTATTTACTTTCTAATTCTTCAACTTTAAAAGGAAAATATCTGAGTTTATTAAAAATGTTACTTGAAAAGGGAGGCCTTAGTTTAGCAGGACTTACGTCCATAATCCAGCTTCCTTCTAATCCTCTTTTTTTTTTTTTTTGGTAATATCTCCATGTTCAGAGTTGCCTAGGAAAAGGAATGAAGTAGTTCCAACTTGACAAAAAAAGTTTTAAGCTAGTTACAAGAATATAAAATCGTTGTAAAGCAATTAACACGACATTCTTTGTAAAAGTCAAAAAATTAAGGGGACACTTAAAAAATACCCACAAAACCTAAAATAATTACAGCCACTATCCACTATTTTTAAATATTACCGGACCTACCCACTAAATTATTTACCCACTCTACCCACCCAGACTTGTATACCATAGTTTATGCAGTATACCATAAAGGTATACCTATAAGGCATAACAAAGGTATACATTAATAAATGTCCCTCCAGACTTGTATACCATAATTTATGCAGTATACTTTAAAGGTATACACCTATAAGGCATAACAAAGGTATACAATAATAAATGGGTAGGTTGGGTAAATACTTTTAGTTTATGGGTAGTATAATTTGTAATAGATATGGCTTGTAAATACTTTAAATTTTATGGGTATAGAGTGTAAAAATTCCAAAATTAAGTTCAAAAAAAAAAAGAAGACGGAATTAAGAAGTGTCCTAGAATTTAACATAGAAAATTTTGAACTCGTAAGAAGCTTCCTCTTAGTCCTACACGATTAGTATCTTTTTACTATCTAATAAGCTTGGTTAACTTTTAAATTTTAAAGCAAAACCTTAAAATTTCTTAATCAAAAAAATACTTTGAAAAGGAACCTTAGTTTAATAGGACTTCCGATCGTAATCCAACTATCTCCTAGTCCTCCTAAACAATTACACTTTTTACTATCTTTCATGTTCACAATTGCTTAAGAAAAGGAATGAAGCAGTTCCAACGTAGGATAGAATTATGGCTAGTTTTAATACAATTTACTATTATACTCAATATTATAGCTATATCAAAGCGTAAAAAGGTCGTTCACTTTTTGGAAATATTTTCGTTTCATGACATTTATCCTCTTAATATTCGTGTTTTTTTTATAATTATAATTATCAGAAGCCCACTTTGAGTTAATGACTTTATTTCAGCCCACTTTAAGGGCAATTAAGGCAATATTATACCATTTTTAGAAAACACTATTTAAGGGCCTTTAAGCCTCATTTGCTAGGTTAGCTTTTGATGACATTAAAAATTGTGAGATTATTGGCTAAGCTAGTTTGTTTAAGCACATTATGTCCTTGATTAGCAATTGGACTTAATCCAATTGAGGATCAATTAATGTAGATTCCTTTTGTTAGACGATTAAAGGGGTGATTAGGTTAATTTTTTCTAATCTACTTCTTTGACATTTTCTAATTAAAAGTGGTTTTGCTTTCATCATTTCAATTCTTGTTGTTTTTCTTTCTTGTTGTTAAATTTCATATCATTAGATATCAGAACTGGATAAGTGTTTGTTCTTACAATCACTAATCCAAATTTGTTTATCAAGTCTGGAAAAAAAACCACAAAAAAAAAAAAATAATAAAAAACCAAAAATTTAAAAAAAAAAAAATGAGTCTTAGGTTTATATTTCTTTTGGGTGAAATTTTTGTTACCAATTGAAGATACATGATTCTAGAAGCTAATCCTTGAAGGAATTCAACAACAAACATCATTTGAGGTGCTGATTTGAGGATTCAAAATTAGGATTCTTCAACAAAGAATTGGGGCTTTTTGAATTTGGTTGTTGCTATTAAAGATTCAACTATTAGGGTTTGTTCACGGACCAACAAGGAGTATAAATTTCAAATTTGGAGCAAAATACAGTGGTTTGTGAAGATTCAAGTGGAAAAGAGGGCTTGAAAAATGGGTTCTGCTTCAAACGCAGAAGCCTTCGCGATCTCGCGCAATTAAGCTCGATAGTGCAGGGCAAGAATTAAAAGCCCAATGCAATTGCGTCGTGCAAGAATTAAAGCCCTACACGATCGCGACTGTCTTACGCGATCGCACACTAGCTGCCAGGTTACTAATCGCGATCGCGTCATGTCTCACGCGATCGCATTGAACAACAAATTTCCGAGAAAACAGTTTCTTAGGCAGATTGCTCGCAACAACCTCGGAACAGTTTTCAATCAACCAGAGCCCAATTTCAGCATCAAGAACAGTGAGTTTCTAGATCATAAACAAAATTTCATCTGAATCCGATTCGTGCCTTTATTCTTTCCTTTCTTTGACTTTTTCTAAATTCCGTATGTTAGCTTCAGTTGTCCGTTTCTTGCTACAACAATTCCTTTCCATCCTGAATTACATTGAGTTTGATTGTTAATTTGGACTTGTGTGCGAAGAACAAACTTGCAATAGCCAAGAGTGAAAAAAGGCAAGTGTGGTGAGAGTATTATAGCGAGTAAAAGCCAATCGTTTAGTGTAAACACGAGTGGATTGAGTGCAATCAAATCGAGTATAAACACTTAGGGAGCGACTTGGTGAGGACTCTTTCTACTAACCTTGTTTGTTTACTTGTTTGTAGGTACGATGGCTCAAAAAGAAGTCGAGGCGGATATGGAACTCAAAACCATGTTGCAAGACTTGATGGCGAGTGTTAATTCAATGCAAGATGAATTCAAAGGGATGAAGGAGATGGTTGATGACCTATCCCGAAAAAATAGGCTTCGGGAAATGGGAAAGCAAGTGGTTGAAACACCTCCAACCGTGGGGGTGCGGGGTGATGGACCTAGCCAGATCTCTCGGGCTAATGACCGTTATTCACACATGGTGGTCCAAGACACCTATTCTCCAAATGACACTCCACAAGCGAAGGATCCCAACCATGAACCACCAAGAAATGAGACTCCAAAGCGTGAAAAAGTGGTGCCACCACCAAATGAACGCCTATATGATGATGAGTCCTTTCATGCACATGAGAACTATGATGATGTTCCCTTTCACTATCCGGGGGAGGCATGGCAAAGGGGAAATAGGGGTCGAGGAGGTCGATATGGGATAGGTTACCAAGGGAGAGCGGAACGTGAAGAGGACTACTATGACTATGGGGGTCATGGTGGACATCGGAGACATCATGATGATGATAGAGGGTTGAACACCATCAAGATCAACCTACCAACTTTTCAAGGAGAAAGTGGTCCCGAGAAGTATCTAGAGTGGGTTGTCAAGATGGAGATGATCTTTCAAACCAACAATGTTCAAGAAGCCACAAAGGTCAAGTATGACATTACTCAATTTGAGAATTATGCTTATACTTGGTGGGAGTCCAAATGAAGGCAAAAGGAAACTCAAGGGCTAATTGCAAATGGTGGATGGCCGGCTTTTAAAGCCATGATGGAGGCTCAATTTCTACCCACCAACTATGAAGATGAGTTGATCAAGAAATTCTATAACTTGATGCAAGGAAACAAGAGTGTACCGTAATACTTTGATGAATTTGAGAAGACAAGGATAAGGGCCAACATTCAAGATGGTGATCGATTCCTTATTCCAAAATTTTGTGAAGGCTTGAATAGGAAAATCTCTTCTCCCATGGAGTTGCACAAATATGATTGCTTGTATGATACTTTTCAAGCGGCGCTTAAGGTGGAGAAAGGGGTTAAATTGGACAAGTCCGACAAATCCAAAAATATCTCTACTACTTGGAACAAAGGAAAGGATAATGTGAAGACCTATTCTCCATGGGACAAAGTAAAGGAACCCAAGCGAGAGTTCAAAGGCCAATTTGACAAAGCCAAGCCCAAAGAAGAGCCAAAGGTGGGAGGTAATAAAGCTAAACTTGAAAGCTTGTCTAACATTCAATGTTATAAATGCAATGGTCGAGGCCATATGATGAGGGATTGTCCAAATAGGAGAGCTATTGTTGCTTTGGGGGATGGAGGCTATCAAACAGGTGATAGTGATGTATAGGAGATAGATGGGGATATGCCTTGTGATGATGATTTTGATGGGGCAAAGAGGAAGGTGAGCAATTAGAGGAAGACACATATGCTACTCTTGTGGTAAGGAGAATAAGGGAGGTGCAAGTATAGGAGGAGTTGAATCAAAGGGAGAATTTATTTCATGCTTATTGTAAGGTTGAAGGGACTATTTGCTCTATAATTATTGATACTAGTAGTTGTGTCAATATGGTGAGCACAATTTTGATTGAACAACTCAAGCTACCCACTAGGAAACGTCCACAATCTTACAAACTGCAGTGCTTGAACGAGTGTGGTGAACTAAAGGTGACCAAGTAAGCTTTGATTAAATTCAAGATTGGGGACTACCATGATGAGCTCTTATTTGATGTGGTTCCAATACAAGCTTGTCATATTTTGCTTGGTACACCTTGGCAATATGACTGTTTGTAAAGCATGATGGCAAGACTAACAAGTATACCTTGGAGTTGGAAGGTCGGAAGTTTATTCTTAATCCATTGACCCCGGCTCAAGTGAGTAAGGGCTATAGGAAGATGAGGAAGTTGAAGTTGAAAAGAGAGAAATAAAAGAAAGAGGAAGTTGTAGGGGATAAAAGAGTGGGAGTTGTCACACAAAAGAGTGAGGAAATAAAAGAGGGAGTGAACTTGTTCTTGTCCAAGAAGGAGTGTTTGAAATATGTAGAGGAGGGAATGCCTATGATTCTCTTCCTATACAAGGACCATGTTTTTCTTACTAATGAACTAACCCCTTCTTTGCTTAGTTTTGTTTCATCTCTTTTTCAAGGTTATGAAGACATCTTTCCCGAAGAGTTGCCTAGTGGATTGCCACCACTAAGATGCATTGAGCATCAAATTGATCTTGTTCTGGGCTCCCAGTTGCCAAACAAGGCTGCTTATAGAAGCAACCCGGAGGCCACTAAAGAGCTCCAAAAGAAAGTTGAGGAGTTGCTTGAAAGAGGACTTGTGCAAGAAAGCTTGAGTCCATGTGCGGTCCCAGTCATCCTAGTACCAAATAAATATGGGACTTGGTGCATGTGGGTGGATTGTAGAGCCATAAACAAGATCACGGTAAAGTATCGTCATCCTATCCCTAGGTTAGATGATATTCTTGATGAGTTGTGTGGATCTTATGTGTTCTCTAAAATTGATTTGAGGAGTAGATACCACCAAATTCGGATGAAACCGGGTGATGAGTGGAAGAGGGCTTTTAAGACTAACTTTGGTCTTTATGAGTGGCTTGTCATGCCTTTTCGCTTTTCCAATGATCCTTCAACCTTCATGAGGTTGATGAATCATGTGCTTAAATCTTTCATTGAAAAATTTGTTGTAGTTTACTTTGATGACATTCTTATCTATAGTAAATCCATTGATGAGCATGCTAATCATTTTGAAACAAGTGTTTGATGTTTTAAGAAGGAGCAATTATTTTCTAATTTGAAAAAGTGCTCTTTTTGTGTTGAAAAAGTTATGTTCCTTGGTTTTATAGTAAGTACAAATGATGTGGAAGTAGATGAGGCTAAAGTTGAGGCCATTAGGGATTGGCTCACTCCTAAAAGCATTGGTGATGTGAAAAGTTTCCATGGGTTAGCTAGCTTTTATCGGAGGTTTGTGAGGGGCTTTAGTACTATAGCCGCACCATTGACCGAATTGATAAAGAAGGATAAGGCATTTGTGTAGGGAAAGGAGCAAGAAGAGGCTTTTGCAAAATTGAAAGAAGTGCTTAGTTCTACACCTCTCCTTCAATTACCAAACTTTGATAAAAAAATTTGAAATTGAGTGTGATGCTAGTGGGGTAGGAACTTGAGCCGTGTTGAAGCAAGATAAAAAATCCATTGCATATTTTAGTGAGAAACTCAAGGGAGAAACCACGAAATATTCCACTTATGATAAAGAGTTGTATGCCTTGGTGAGGGCATTGGCTCATTGGCAACATTACCTTTGGTCACAAGAATTTGTCATTAGAATCGACCATCAATCTTTGAGACATCTCAAATCCCAAGAGAAGTTGAATGTGAGACATGCCAAATGGGTGGAATTCCTTGAAACCTTTCTTTATGTCATCCATTACAAAAAAGAAAAGAAAATGTGGTGGCGGATGCCTTGTCAAAGAAGTTTTTGCTACAATCAAGAAGACAGGTGTTGTTGAATACTTTGGGGTCCAAGCTCATGGGTTTGAAAGTATGAAGGAGATGTATGTCAATGATCCGGGGTTTGGGAACTTTATGCCAATTGTAAATTAGAGAAAAGGGGGAGAAGGCTCAATAGGATGTGTGGTAAGGAGGAACCTAGTGATGATGTGGAGAAAGTGAGGTTTCATAAGTTTGAAGGATTCTTGTTTAGGAATGGGAAGTTGTGTGTGCCTAGTTCATCTTGGAGAGAGTTGCTAGTGAGGGAGGCAAATAGTGGGGGACTAATGAGGCATTTTGGAGTGGGCAAGACCATGGAGATTCTTAAGGAGAAATTTTATTGGCCTAAGATGAGGGTGGATGTTGTGAGGGTGTGTGGCCAATGCTTGGAGTGTAAGCAAGCTAAGTCAAAGCTACTTCTATATGGTTTGTACTCACCCCTCCACATTCCCTTAGGTCCTTGGCTTGACATTTCTATGGACTTTGTGCTTGGATTGCCTAGGACCAAGAGGGGAAAAGATAACATCTTTGTGGTAGTTGATAGATTTTCCAAAATGGCGCATTTCATTCCATATCATAAGATTGATGATGCATCCCATGTAGCCAATTTGTTTGTTGAACATGCACTCAAATTGCATGGGGTCCCAAAAACTATTGTTAATGATAGGGATCCCAAGTTTCTTAGTCATTTTTGGAAGGAATTATGGGGGGGGGGGGGGGGCTTGGCACTAAGTTGTTATTCTCCACTTCTTTCCACCCCCAAACCGATGGCCAAACTGAAGTTGTCAATAGAACCTTGGGTGCTATGCTTAGAGCATTGATCAAGGAGAAACTTGCTTCTTGGGAAGCTTACGTTTAATTGAGTTTGCATATAATAGAACCATGCATACTTGAAGAAAACTTACGTTTAATTGAGTTTGCATATAATAGAACCATGCATACTTCTACTTGCATGACGTCTTTCGAGGTTGTGTATGGTTGAATCCCCTTACCCCCTTGGATCTTACGCCTTTGTCTCAATATGTTTGTTTAAGCTTCGATGCCAAGGTGAGATCTCAAGAGATGAAGCAACTTCATGAGCAAGTAAGGAAGCAACTCGAAAAGAAAAATCAAAAAGTTGCCAAAAGGGCTAAAAAAGGAAGAAAGAAGGTTATCCTCGAGCCCAGTGATTGGGTTTGGGTCCATTTCCGGAAGGATAGGTTTCCCAACAAGCAGGCGAGCAAGTTGATTCCAAGAGGCGAAAGTCCATTTCAAATTCTTGAGCACCTCAATGACAACGCCTACAAAGTTAACTTGCCAAGCAACTACCAAGTGCACAACACTTTCAACGTGTGTGACTTGTCTCCCTTCAAAGTCGACGAACACTCGAATTCGTAGATGAATTCTTCCCAAGACAGGGAGAATGATGCAACTCGATGTGCGAGCAAGTCATTCACAAGGAGCCAAGCATGGGAGTTGCAACAGTTGAAGGCCATGTTTGCACAACTGGAGCTGTTGGGGCAAGTGTTGGAGGTTTCAGGATATTTCTACATACTTACTGCCTCAGAATCTGGGAATATTCATCGCGATCGCGAGTCCTCCAACGCGATCGCGAAAGACCAAAAAGATGACTATCGCGATCGCGCACCATCAGCCGCGATCGCTCAAGAAGGAAATGAAGAGCAGCACGATCGCGTAGGAGGCTGACATTGGATGAAGGCCCATGCCTTCGCGATCGCATGATCATTGCGATCGCGAAGCTCTGATTTATCGAGCTACGTGATAACGCGTGTTCCTGCACGAACGCACTGAGACGATGATAAGAAGCTCACTTTGAGTTAATGACTTTTGTTTCAGCCCACTTTAGGGGCAATTAAGGCAATAATATGCTATTTTTAGAAAACACTATTTAAGGGCCTTTAAGCTTCATTTGCTAGGTTAGCTTTTGATGACATTGAAAATTGTGAGATTATTGGCTAAGCTAGTTTGCTTAAGCACATCATGTCCTTGATTTGCAATTGGACTTAATCCAATTGAGGATCAATTAGTGTAGGTTCCTTTTGTTAGACGATTAAAGGGGTGATTAGGTTAATTTTTTCTAATCTACTTCTTTAATATTTTCTAATTAAAAGTTGGTCTTGCTTTCATCATTTCAATTCTTATTGTTTTTCTTTCTTGTGGTTAAATTTCATAACACTTCCATCGCCACGGGTGGCTGGAAAATTGAAAATCACCGAATTTTTAACGGAATTATTTTTCTTCGCCAGAGTTACTTTTTGTTTCACCAGAGTTATTTTTTACCGTAGGAGAAGTGGCGGCCATTGGGAGGTTTTGTCACCAAAAAAAATAAGGGAGGGAGGGAGGCGACAACACTAGGGTTTCTTTTGAAGGAGAAGGGAGAAAGAGATTCTTTTGGAGGGTAGGGTTTAGAGAGGATAGGGTTGCTAAGTTATATAGATAGGATCCTATATTGGTTATTTTGATGGGATGGTTGTCCATGAATGTAAATTTTTCTTAGTAAAAGTAGGTTTAAAAGAATTGTTAAAAATAAAGAAAAACAAGAGAGGTAAGCGTAATATCGTATAGCAAAAGCGATGTAAGTGTTACGAACTAAAATCTCAAATAATAAAAGTACATATATAAATCCTATAAAGGAGGCAAAAACTCTATCTTTATCGTAGTGGCAGAAGCGGAGGATATGGTGGTAAACAAGATAGTCTTTGTGGTGGACGTTGAAGGATCTAGCAAAAAACAGTGGGGATAGAGGCTGGAAACTGTAAAATGTGGAGAGAAAAAGAAATGACACCAGCGACCACCGAAGAAGAGTGAAAATTATCTTATTCCAATATTGAATTGTAATAGGATATAGCATATAACTGAAGTAAAGAATATAGCACCAAAATCTCTCTCTCTCTCTCTCTCTCTCTCTCTCTCTCTCTCTCTCTCTCTCTCTCTCTCTCTATATATATATATATATATATATATATATATATATATATATATATATATATATATAGGAGAGTAGTAGTTATATTAGTTAGCATAGTAGTTAGAGAAAACGTTAGGACAAAACATTTGTCTGTTATTTTAAAATAGAAATATAAATTTAAAACTGAACAACTTTATCTATATCTCATTTAAAAATTAACTGTTGTAGTTACAAGATTTTTTCATTGAAACCGGCGACCACCACCGAAGAAGAGTGAAAATTATCTTACTCCAATATTGAATTGTAATAGGATATAGCATATAACTGAAGTAAAGAAAATAGCTCCAAAATCTCTCTCTCTCTCTCTCTCTCTCTATATATATATATATATATATATATATATATATATATATATAAAGGAGAGTAGTAGTTATATTAGTTAGCATAGTAGTTAGGAAAAACGTTAGGACAAAACATTTGTCCATTATTTTAAAATAGAAATATAAATTTAAAACTGAACAACTTTATCTATATCTCATTTAAAATTTAACTGTTGTAGTTACAAGATTTTTTCATTGAAAGTTAAATTAAAATTTTCAAATTAAATGTGTACGGTCTGCAAATGAGATTGTATATCCTAAAAACTGATTTTAGGTATTACAATTAAATTTATATTTAGTTGAGTCTTAGGCAACCGTTCATATCTTGATTCGACCGGTTGATAAGCAATGTACGTTGACAAATGATTGATTTACCAAGCACTACACCGAAGACAACGTGTAAGCAATAAATTCAACAGAATATATGATAATGAATTCGATAACACAATATAGCAAGTGAGGATAGATATGATCAAATAAACGAAGACAAGCAATAGATTTACCGATTACGATAATACGACTATGTAATCACATACGATCAATTCTTATTAATTCCGAGCAAACGAATTACGAACAAGATAAATAGTTACTTATTTATCGAGCACGTTTTAAATATCAGATTACTAGAATTCGATGAAGGATGTTGCGACAGAATTACGAGAACGACAACGACAAGTATGCGAGATAATGCAAATTAACTGGCGATATGTTTAGCAAAAACGATGAAATTATGATTTATGGACTAACAATAATCCTACAGAGTCAATATTACGATCAAGATAATGAAAATTAATTAATCAAGATCGATGATGATGAATGAATATGCCAAACAAGGAGAACAACAAGCAAACGATGAGATAAACAACAAATCAATAAATGAAATCAGTAACGCTTATTGTATTGATTGATCGAAGGCTGGTACTCCGTTAAAGAAAAGAATCTTCCTTCAGACTTCAACCAGGCTGCGACTTGCACTTAATACAATAATTGTATGATTATAGTGGTGGCGGCTTAATAACTGTAATAGTGAAGATATGACAGTAGAATAAAAAAGGGGGTGGCTTTTGTTCAATAGAACGTAAGTCTACAATTGAAAAAATGGAGGAATATTTATAGGCTAAAAGATGTGGAGTCTCCAACCCTAGAAGGACTCTACTATTCCACTTTTCTTCTCCAGTCGTGCAGCTACAGTTACCCACGTTTAACGAACACCGCTAAATTCAATCCGACGAAAGCGGGATTGGATCAACCATCCTTATCTGACACAGCGATTGCCTTCAAAATCTTTCGATCACGATCCAGCTTAATCGATCACACTCTACCAATCAAAGGTATCCTACTCTGATCTCGTTTCATGTTGTCTCTGATAATTGTTCTCATATTGCCACATAGTTGGCCACGTGTCACTCGCGTGATCGGACAAAATTCGACCAATATAGATAGTCCCCCCACTTGCCAAGCGTGAGTTCAAAAAACTTGGCAAGTGGCTTGAAACTTTAGGCGGGAAAATACGTGGAGCGTTTGTGGTCCTTTATTTTAAAATGTCAAACCGTCATTTCAACTTCCTATCACTGCACGTGTCAGGCTTCGTGCGGACGGCAATTTTCATCGATTACCGAGGCAATGATGACTCTTTGCCTTATAAATACTGACTTCAAACTAAATTCCCAAACTTTACAACTTCTCCAAATTTCCAAACTTTCCAACATCTTCAAAGTTCTTGCCGTGTTTTTCAACTTTTGCTGCAAATCCGCCAAATCTGCTTTGATCTTTGCTGCAAATCCTCAAGTCTGTTCAAATATTAAGTTAAGCTTGCTCAAAATTTCGACTTCATCTGCTCAAAATATTGCCGATGTTACTGCTTCCACTGCCCTTGCCGCCGTAGCACCGCTGCAGCCTGCCGTGGTGGTGGAAAAAGTCGCCACCATCGCCGGCCCTTCTAAAGATAAAAGAGGCAAAAAGCGGAAGGAAAGGAAACAAAAGGACTTTGGCCCGAAAAAGCTTTACTCTGAAATTCTTCCCAAAAAATTCACTTACAACAATGATTGCAAGGTTAATGCCCAGAACGAAGCAGAAAGAAATAAGAAGAAAAATATTCCCATTGATTCTGTGTATAGCGCGATCACTCGCGATTCGATGTCATGAGTTCGGGAGGACTGTGGCTGGAAAGCAAACACGGTTGACGTGGTATGCCCTCCGAGGAAGTCCACCTTGGCTACCCACACAAAGGTCATTCGGTGGTGTTAACTTACCTATTCACAATCGGATTCACTCTTCCGATCGACCCTTTGATCGAAGAGTTTTGTCGAATGTATAAGGTGTGTGTTGGACAGATTTCTCCATCGATCTGGAGAACGGTGGTGATAATACGCTTCAACGCGAGAAAAGCTGAACTGGAACTTACACTTCATCATATTTTGAACATTTACTCCCCTCGAGTTTACAAAGAGGGGGTGATAAATCTTGCTAAACGAGGCCAAAGGGCTCTGATTTCCGATAATGATGACGATCTCCGAGGATGGGATCAACGTTTTATTTTCATGCATGTGGATCAGTTGACTGCCCCCGGAGCAGAGCCGCTTCCTAGCATGTGGAACCGAACTCGTAAGTGCTCGATTATTTTATGCTTTTTGAAATTTATCCAATCTTCTAAGAAATTATCGTATTTTTTTATTTCCAGCCGATAAAGTTTTGTCCGATCAAGTTCTCGACATCGAACAGTAGTTAATAAAAGTCTTGGATAAGACGACCAACGATGAAAGGGCCTGGAAGCCGATCGCGGCTTTGTTAACATTGAAGGCCAAAAATCATAGTATGCTTTGATCCTTCAAAATTTGTATCTAATTTATTCCTTCTGCTAATATGAGTTTCTGTAGACATTACGGGCGCTGGAGGTGAGCCCAGCGAAGAGCTGGATGACGTCAAGGAGGAGGAGAAAGTTGACGATGTTCCTCCTCAAAAGAAGAAGAAAAAATCCTTCAAGGATTTAAAGAGCAAATACCTTCCAAAAACTGTGGGAAATGAGCAAGAGGCGGCTCGTCGACCAAGCCCCAATCTATCGAAGAAGTGATTGCTGGGGCGAACTCAACTGTTGCAGCAACGAAAGCTGCCAAAGAGACTACTCTGATTTGCGTCGACCTTGATGATGAGGTGGGAGAAGAATCGGGGTCTGATCGATTAGTAAGGCGCCCCAAGAAGCCGGTGAAGGAGAGGCTCCAAGAGGTGCCCATTCAACTCAAAGCGGCTGAACAAGCTGAAGACCTTTCAGCTGATCTTGGAGGCGAAGGTTTTCACTTGTCTCCAGTAACCGAAGGTGTCGAAGTTATTTCGGGATCTGGAGGTCTGCCTAGCAGAGATGGTGCCATCGTTTCCTTAGGCATTGTCCCTGGAATCGAGGAAACCATGATCGAGGCGATAGATCAAAGCCTCGAGAAGAGGGACCCGACAAAAGGAAAGATGTCGGCTCTAGATCAGCCAATGGCCACGATGAAGTCCAAATACGATGAAAGTACAGGTTCATCGTTCTTCGTTGTTGATCATGCTGACCCAACAGTCCCGCTTCCTCGCGGTGAGGATGCTGCAGCCTTCGCTGCTTTGGGTGAATTCGAAGAATTGGGCGAAAGATCGGGTACAATGAACGTGACTCGCAATGTCGATCTGCTCAAATGTCCAAAACACCTTGCTGACTATCTCTTCGAAGTGATGGGCTCGATAGAGCAAGCCCGATTGAATGTGTACAGTGATTTAAGTCTCCCTTCACAAATCACTTTTGCTGATTTCAGGGTAATCTCCTTGACTATTTATTCTTTTTATTTCCTTCGAATATAGCCCACTTAATAAATCAAACTATGGTTTGCTTTCAGAATAAAATAATTGTGATCGAAACAGTCGATCGAATTCGCCAACTCTGAGATGGGGCCAAGGTTGAACGATCAAATTTCTCAGCTTACTTCACCGGGGGAAGAGTGGCACAGAAAATTAAAGGCTTTGGAGACTGAGCATACTGAGCTCACAACTAACTTTGACAAGAACACGAAGGAACAACTCTTCGTGAATCTGAGTTGGAGTCTCAGATTCAAGCTTTGAATGAGCAGCTTAGTCAGCACGAGGCCAGCACAAAGATGAAGTGTGCCGAACTCAGCTCAGTCTTGGAGAGCAAAGATCGAGAACTTGTCATAGCGTCCGAAGAATCTCAAACTCTCTATAGGGGAAATGAACACCTAACTGCTCAATTCAACAGCCTAACGGAGAGAAAGCGAGTTCTTCAACGGGAATCAATCAATCTAAGGCGCGACCTCGAGCGAGAATATGAGAAAAAGAAGGAGTTGATCCTTGCTGAGTCGAGGTGCGATGTGCTAAAGGAGATGCTCGATCGCAATGTTGACATTCTTACTGAATTGACGAAGCAACAGCAATTGTAGGGCTTGCTCATGAAGATCTCGGTCTTCCTCCAAGCGCCTCTGATGAAGGCTCCGACGGAGATGATGAATAAACCATAACTTGTATATTTTGCTTTTGTTTAGTTGTTTCGACCAGTCGCTTGGTCTTTTTTGTTTTGAGACGATGATGCTGTTTGGATGACTGATGTAAATATTTTATCCAAAAATGAATTGTGTTTTATGAATTTCCTTTTATCGCTTCAAATATCGTTTTTCGAAGATAGGATTTTGTCTGGGATTTTCCGAGAGACAAGTTGATTCAATCGTTCGAAGTTTTAACATTTAGCGATAGTCGTCGGAAAAAGATGAAATGATTGGGGCCCAATGTACTTAGTGTCATACCCGATTTTGGACTCAACTCGAGGCGAGTCGGGTTTCGGATTTGACTGGGTGAACTCGTTTGGAGTTAGGAGTTTTGGAGTCGTCACCTAATATAATTTCTAAGGTGTATTAGGTAACCTATTAATTCCTACTTAAATTTAAAGAATTAACTACGGGTCGGTCTACGAGTCAGAGATTCGGGTAAGTGTTCGAAATAACCTAGAAGGAAGGGGTTAGGCACCTCTTAGGTTCCACTACACGTGGTTCCTGACCGATTTCTATATTGGGTTTGACATATTGCTTTAAAAGGATAAAATTTAAATAAAAGAGATATGAGATGCAAAGTAAGTAAAAACGCAATTTAACAATTTACATAAATAATTTTAAACAATAGTCATGTTACACAAATAGCCACAAAGTAATAACTAATTAAACGTTCGAATAACCCTAGGTTTTATTATCCCATTCGGATCAGAATCCAGCTTTCATAAGGGACGATAGTTTCAGAATCCACTATCAAATATAGCTCGGGTAATTTCCATCATATCCGAAGGGCTTAATTTACCCTTAACCCCCATACCCTCATTAAGTACTTAATTAAAAGCGCTTTCTAATGTTTAAAACGTTCTAAAGGCTTACTAGCGTCCCACTTAAAGTCCCGGAGGCTTTTGGGACGCTACTTTAAGTCTCTAGACCCCTAAATATATTAAGTGTCCCAATCTAGACTGGCGTCAAATAATACAATCATGTGAACACATAAGCAACTAATGTTATGTAAGCAAAACAATTTCAAAAGCTTTCAAAGTAGGCCTCCAAATTAATAAAACAAGTGAAAGGATATAAGCTCAAATTCAATTACTACCAATTTCAAGAATATAAGATTTGCAGAAATGCATCCACTTTCAGCACTAATTGTGTTTTCAGCCACTTTCAATGAAACAAGATATATTAACGTTTCAGAATGTATAATTTACAGAAATATGACCATTTTAACATTGTCATACATTTTCAGCCTGTTTCACTAAAACAAAAGGTACCGTTACGTTTCAGGGGATAACCAATTGCAGAAATAATCCTGTTTTCATATTGTATTGCGATTCTAACCTATCTAGAAAATATTTTAGCTTCCAGCATACTAGAGTTACACAAATAGCCTAAAATACTATCAATTTTTAATTTGAAACCTGTGAGGAAATTACTACAATATTCAATTTTACTATTGGCATCAATCAACCAGTTTTCAGCATGTATTGCGTTTTCAGCCCCTTTTACTAATGTTGGCACAAAACAGCCCTTAACAAATTTGAAATTAAACCTGCCTTATCAACTTAACGTCCAGGTTCTAGCATTGCTAGCATAAATGTAAACATGCTAACAACTAAAGAGAAAAGGGTGAGAAGAAGGCCCCTGTGTGGCCTGACTTTACAGCACTTATACCGATGATCGCGTACCCTGTTTAACAAGGTTTTGCATCTTATGATGCATTTAATATACAGGCAGGAAGTCCCTAAATGAATACATGATTATAAGGGTCTAAAGGAAGGAGAAAAGGGAGAGAAAATGTGCCCTGAATGCACTGTTCAATGAACTATTATATTCTCTTTGCCTTTTACAGTATGTGAAGGCCCATTAAGACCTTAAATACCACCTACATATATGTGAATAAATGTATGGCCCTCAAGAGACCATCCAGAAACTACAAAAAGGGGTTAGAAAATGGTCTATGACAGACCCAAACATCTTACCCAACAGGCAAACAATTTATAACAGATATGCAGCACCAATGAGTTCATTCAATCAGTTTAGAGGTACCTTAAATGTTTAAAACAAGCAGAGAAGGGAGAAGAACAACCAGGGCTTGCTTCAGCTTACTAACCAACAAAGAAGAGAAACCAATGCCATAGTTCCAAAGAGCATATCAGTGTCTGTGTGTTGATGTGTACTTTAGAGGTGTAGAAGGTTGTGTATTCAGTCTACTTTCAGTGTCCTGATTCTGTGTAGAAGGTGTATTTGTGTCTATTCATGTTTTTCAACTTGTCTCTCTAATTGTAGGTGGAGGTCGGATAGTGCATAAGTGCGTGTGTGGATGTACCAGTGTATAAAAAGGTGTCGAGAGTCTGTGTGTGAAGAGTTTCTTCACAGAATTCTAGAACTGAAAAATAAGAAGTTGTATCTGTGTGTTTCAGTGTGTGTAGAGGTGTATTCTGAGCTCTAGGGTTGTTCTCCTTCTGTCTAAGTTGTGTCCCCGTATGTTGTATAAATGTGTATCAGCGTATAGAAATGCATGATTCAGTGTGTGAGAGCGCAGAAAATGAGAAGAGGAGAGGAGTGAATTCAGAGGTGTGTCCAAAGTCTGTCTAAGACTCTGTGTGTTTTCTGATATCCCAAAATGCAAATACAATAAAACCTCTTATAGTGTTAGGCAAAGACAAGGCAGAGACAGTAAACACCCAGAAATCAAGCTAATCCGATTCAAAAAGAAGGAAATCTATCAATTCAGCTTGTGATTGAGCGTGTTTAAAGGGAAGAAGCTTGCTATATACATGTCCAGGTTCAACCTAAACCTTTAAACAACCATAGGACTAATGCCTTTTAATCCGTCCCCCCAAAATCACAAACAAATAACTTAAATCGGGTTAAGCATCTAGACAAGATAGGTTCCAGATTCAACAATATTTGAAGGGCCCTAACTTAAAATAAACATAGGCATTCCATATTCACCTTCAACCAGGCCAAAAAAGGAAATGGAAGATCCAACACGTCAATTATTCACACGTAATAAAGGAAAGAAATAACCTGATTTGTGAACCCCGTGTTTTGCCTTGTATGATTCTTGCCATTTTTTATCCGAATTTGTAGTGATTCGTACCCAATTTCCTTGTTCCTATTCCGGATTCCACGAGGTGAGAGAGAGAGAGAGAGAGAGAGAGAGAGAGAAGGATTTACCCCCCGTGTAATTAGAGATAGGAAAGAGGAAAGGGTCGCAGCGAGGTTAACGGCGGGGGACTGGTGGAACCTGGACGGGAAGCAGGGAAAGGGGGAGAGAGTATGAAGAGGCGACGACTGATGTTTAGGGAAGGGAAAAGGTGTAATGATTTTAGGGTTTTAGAATTGGGGGGGGTGTGTGTAGTTGTAAGCGGTAGATTCAATATGAGCCGTTGGATCAGAAGAGTTGGAGGGCAAAGATTGTGCCACATAGGCACTTCGGGTGAGTGTATAAATTTTGTGTGTGTGATAGTATATGCTGAAGTGTAAGGAAAATGTGCTTCAAAGGATAGTACCATACGCTTATGAGAGATGTACACACGCTTAAAGAAGTTGTACATGTTGCTAAGAGTGTAATAAGTGAGGTGTAGGTTTATATGAAGCTTAGGTGGCGTACGCGTGGATAAAATGTGATGACGAAGACTTGGTGTAATAGAAATAGAATTGTAAAATGGCAAAATGGCTAGTATTTAATTAAAATACTTATAAATATAAATAATTAGTATTAAAATAGGAAATATTGTAAATAATTATAAATAAATGTAAATAACTATAAATAAATATAGATGACCACAAATAATACTAATTGGATATAAATAGCCACAAATAATTATTAAATAATTTCGTAATGCGTTAAAATACACAAATAGTACACGTATTTTAGAAAATAGCCTAAATGAATGAAATTACGGAGTTATAATCACAATTAAATAAATACTATATAGATAGGAGATTAATAATAATAATATCACACACGTAAATGCATGTTGTCCAATGCAATTTTATTTGGAAAATTACTATTATCGATTTTAATTAAATATAGCAGAATTACGAAAAATGGAGGGACAACACTTAGCGCGTAGTGAAGAATGACGTCTCATTTTCTCGTAGTATATTCTTCGAACATTTTCAAGATCAGAAATTTGCGGTTAAACACAAAAACTGAAATTGTAAAATTCAACAGTGTAAAGATCTATAACATAAAATGACAAAAGTGCTGTAAAGATCGATAAAGTAGGGTGACAAGTGTTGTCTTTCATTGAACTATAGGTCGTTGTCGGGCGCTTGATACATCATTCGATTAGTTAATTCGATCAATTACATAATGTGGCCGTTTAAAGGCGCTGATATTTAACAAAAATTCCTTGATTGCTAATGGATCGTTTACATTTTGTCTACGTTCGATAACAAACAGTCCTCAGTATGAGTGAAAATATTGGAGCTTGAACTTTTCCATCAAATTTGAGCGAGTCCCCAGTTTGAGTGAAAACTTTAGGGCTTGAACATTTTCGTTGAAGTCGAACGAATCCCCGGTTTTGTCTTCAAACGATCTCGCCTTTATTTTCGAAAGAAGTGCCTAGTTTCTAGGCAGTCCCCAGTCCTTGAATGCGCGATTATCTTACTAACTCCATCCCCCCCCAGTGTTTGGGTGCGAAGTATGAGCAATCGAACACTGGACTTTGATTTTCGATATCTGAAACGAACACGTTGAAAGAAAAACAATGAGGAGGGGCGTTAAAGATGAAGACCACGTTAGAGTATTCGTCAGACTTATCGACCCCGATTGGAGCATTTCGAGCTCAAGTATTCGCGGGTGATGTTTGTCGTTATTCGATTCCAACTATGCCTATCATCTAAAAGTGTTAGTACCAAATAATCAATAATCAAATGTGCCCGATGGAGGGAAATGAAATTTATAAAAAGAAAAGTAAAACTCGATCATACGATATCGTGGCGTTTTCAGAAATAATACCTCTTCAATTGTGTGATGTTCCAATTGAAGTCGACTGGATTTGAGTCTACTATTTCGAGCTGATATGAGCCCTTTCCGAACACTGCCTTGAACCGATAGGGTCCTTCCTAATTTGCCATCATTAGGTTCATCTTTCTTTGGTCGCTTTATCTTCAACACATAATCACCTACGTTGAAACTACTGCACTTGAGTTTTTTGTTGAGATAGTTTTCTGCCTTTGTTTTTGTGCCTGTATTCGAACTAAGGCTAGATCCCTTTTGCCTTCGACCTGATCCAACTCTACCAACATTGCCTCGTTATTTGATTCACCGGTTGTGTATGCAAACTGTAAACTTGTTTCACCTACTTCGACCGGAATCAAAGCTTCTGCTCCGTAGACAAGTGAGAATGGAGTTTCACCAGTGTTGTTCTTCACCGTGGTTCGATGTGCCCACAATGCACCTGGGAGTTCGTCCGGCTAATTACCCTTTGATTCATCCATTCTTTTCTTTAAGTATTCCATTATTGTCTTGTTTGAAGACTCAGCTTGTCCGTTTGCGCTTGGGTGATATAGGGTCGATGCAATCCTCTTAGTTCCCCATTTCTTAAAAAATGATGTAATCCGTTTCCCAACAAATTATTTTCCATTGTCATAGGTGATTTCCATCTGTATCCCAAAACGACAAATGATATTTAGAAATAGCTTCTACCTATTTAGAAAAATAATTTGTTAAAATTAAGATAAACTTTACCCCACCGGGAGCTGTTGGAAGCGGCCCGACCAAATCCATCCCCCACTTCATGAATGGCCATGGTGACGTGACCGAATGAAAGGGCTCTGCTTGTTGATGTATGAGGTTGCCATATCGTTGACACTTATCACACTTACGAACGAAATCCTTTGCATCTTCTCCGATCGTTGGCCAATAGTATCCAGCTCTGATTAGCTTTCGTACCAACAACTTGCTACCGGAATGATTGCCACATTCGCCATCGTGAACTTCCCTCAACACATAACTCGTGCCATCTGGCCCAACATACTTTGCTAAAGGGCCATTGAACATTCGCCTATAGAGTTGGTTGTCTAAAAGGCAATATCTGGCAGCTTTAGCTTTGAGTGATCAAGCAGCTGTTTTGTCTTCGGGTAGTATACCTGCCTGCAAATAGGACAAATATTTGTTTCTCCAATCCCAAGTACGGTTAACATTGTTTACCTCCTTGATGCTCTGACAGAGTGGAGATTCGAACAAGTGAACAACTGTTTCATCGAGTTCTCCCTCGATGGCTGCTGCAGAACCGAGGTTAGCCAAGGCATCTGCCTCGATGTTCTCCTCCCTCGGGATTTGGATTATCTTCTACTCCTGGAAATAAGTTAAAAGATTTTGTACCTTGTTGAGAAATTGTTGCATCCTTGTGTCCCGAACACTAAAGTCTCCTTGAATTTAGTTCACGACTAGTTGGGAATCGCTTTTGATGTCCACCCGCTCGATTTTCAAATCCTTCGCAATCTTTAGACCTACAGCGAGGGCCTCATATTCGAACTCGTTGTTAGTTTTGGAATGTAGTCTGATCGCGTACCTTAGTTTTTCACCGGTTGGTACTATCAGCAAGACTCCGAGGCCAGTTCCTTTCATGTTCGAAGCTCCATCGGTATACATCATCCAGATTCCGGGGTCTGGATCCCTCATCATAAGTTCTTCCTTTTTTGCCTCCGGAAAGATGTTAGCACTTAAATCTGCTATAAAATCAACCAAAACTTGTGATTTGATGGCGGTGCGAGGCTGGTAAGTGATATCGTACTCACTCAGCTCGACTGCCCATTACATCAATCGTCCGGAGAGATCCGGCCGATCTCAAATACTTCGTAAAGGAAAAGTAGTTATGACAGATATAGAATGACATTGAAAATACGGTCTTAGTTTTCGTGCTGCTGTGACTAGTGCGAATGCAAGTTTTTCTAAGTGTGGATATCTTGTTTCTGCATCAAGTAATGTTTTGCTAACATAATAAATAGGAAATTTGTTACCTCCGTCCTCGCGAACGAGGACAGCGCTCACAGCCACTTCGGAAATGGCCAAGTAGATCAACAACACTTCCCCTTCGATCGGCTTTGAGAGCAACGGAGGATTGGACAAATATTTCTTCAACTCTTAGAGGGCTTGTTTGCATTCCGGTGTCCAATCAAAGCTAGTGTTCTTCCTTAGCACTGAAAAGAATTTATGACATCGTTCAGATGACCTCGAGATGAACCTACTGAGATAGGCTACTCGACCGGTCAGCTGTTGAACTTCCTTCACCGTTGTCAACTCTTTGGGTATGCTCTCTATCGCTTTGATCTTGTCTGTATTGGCTTCAATCCCTCTCTGCGATATGATGAATCCTGAGAACTTGCCGGATCCGGCCCCAAACGCACATTTCTCCGGGTTCAGCCTCATGTTAAACTGCCTTAATATCGTAAATGTTTCTTTCAAGTGACTTAAATGATTCTTCTTTTCCAAAGACTCAACCAACATATCACCAATGTACACTTCCATTATTTTCCCAATCAAATCCTTAAACATGGTGGTAACTAACCGTTGATAGGTAGCCCCAGCGTTTTTGAGATCGAAGGGCACGACCGTATAACAGTTTGTCCCCATGTGTGTGATAAAAGAAGCTTTTTCGTGATCTGCTAGGTCCATCGAAATCTGATTGTAGCCTGAATAGGCGTCCAAAAAACTTAACATTTCGTGCCCTGCTGTCGAATCGATCAGTCTATCGATGTGAGGCAATGGGAATGAATCCTTCGGGCAAGCTTTGTTGAGATCGGTATAATCGACGCACACTCTCCATTACAATCTTCTTCGGTAATACGACAGTGTTCGCCAACCACTCTGGATACTTAACTTTCGTGATAACTCCATTCGTCAACAACTTGTCTACTTCATCATTGATAACTTTCCTTCGAAAATCACCATTCGGTCGCTTCTTTTCCTTCACTGGTCGATGTTTTGGATCGACGTTTAACTTATGCATAGCAACTTTGGGATTGATTCCTATTATATCCGCATGGGACCAAGCAAAACAATCAGAATTATCCTTGAGAAAAGATATGAATTTTGTTTTCGTTTCGGGATCTAGATCTGCCCCGACATACACTTTTCGATATGGCTTGTCATCGAACAATATTACTTCCTCCAATTCCTCTATCGTAGAGTCCCCTTCTTTTTGTTTGTTCGGCTCCCTAACACACGCTTGAATCGTGGCGAAGTCCTTGCCCGTTGGACTTGGCTCTTTTCGTCATCTTTGACCACGGATTCTGCTAAATGTGATTGCTATTTCTTAGCGTCGTCCTTGACGGTCACTGAGTAACATTCTCGAGAAGTCTGCTGCTCACCTCTAATTTTGCGCACTCCCCATGGAGTGGAAAATTTCACAACTTGATGCAAAGTCGATGGAACTGATCCCATAGCATGGATCCATGGTCGACCAAGTATCACGTTGTAAGCCATATCTCCTTTCATCACTTGGAACAAAGTATCATTTTCAACACCTTCCGTATATATTTTAATCGTAATTTCTCCAACGGTCACTTCACTCGAATTGTTGAAACCCGATAAGACCGTCGATCGAGGTACGATCTTATCGTTCAACTGCAACTGCTCCACTACTCTAGAATGAATTATGTTGACTGAACTGCCGGTATCGACCAACACTCTTCTTACGTCGGCATCGTCAACTCTCATCGTCACTACTAACGCATCGTGATGGGGATGAATCCTTTCGTCGAAGTCGAAATCCTCAAACACGATCTCATCGTTCATATCATCTCGTGTTCTTTTATCTCGTGTAAATGAAACCTTTGCATATTTCTTTATGGTATAAGTTATCCCACAAACATCATCTCCTCCAGTTATGACATTCACCATTTTCCTCGGAGCAGGAGGTTTTGGTGGTTCATCATCCTTCTTCTTGTTAAAATTATTTCTCCCCCTTTTGGTCAAGAGTTCCACCAAGTGTCCCTTTTCCAACAAACTGGCTACCTCATATCGCTATGCCTTACACTCTTCAGTCGTATGGCCAAAATCGTGATAAAATGCACACCATAAATTTTCATCCATTGTGTTCGGATTCTTCATCATGCTGCTGGGGAATTTCACAACTTTCTCACCCGTTCCCCTCAAATGATTCACTAGATTAGACGTTGACACACAAAAATTATACTTTGTCACTTTAGGAGGCAGTGATCGATCTCTTGGAGCCAAGGATGGACCCGACTGCCCCTTCTTTAGTTGACTCTTCGAACTACCAGCTTCGTGGTTGTTACTTACCATTCGAAGGAAACTGTAGGGTTCCTATCATTAATCCCTGTAGTCACCTATCATTTTCAACTCTCCGTGGTGGTGGTCGATCATACCGACAATTGTACCGGGCTAACTGCAACTCCTCTTCTTCAGCTCTAATCTTTGGTTTATACTCACGATGCAAATCATCAAAGGTCCATTGAGTGATCTCCCTCAATCAATATTTCAACTTTGCACATGCCTCTGTTGAATCGTTACTCAGATTATTTGCAAAAGACAAACAAGCCCACCTCTCCTCGACATTTGGGATGTTAATCTTTCACCGTTAAACCGCTTCAAAAAACTGTTTGATTGTTTCACCGGGTCGTTGCTTAATGTTCAAGATATCCTCCACTCTTTGTTCTATCTTTTTAGCTCCAGTGTGTGCTCGAATGAATTTAGCTGACATATCATCGAAATCTGATATCCCGTTTTCGGGTAACTGCAAATACCACTTCAACGCTCCTCCCCTCAGCGTTTCATAGAACTTCTTCAAACTGACTGAATTGATCTCATCCGATGTTAGATCATTCGATTGAACTGCAATAGAAAACATATCGATGTAATCCCTCGGATCTGTAGTTCCATCGTACCTCAAACTTTCTGGCAATTTGAAAGTTTTGGGAATCGGTAGTAGGGCTGCACTTGGTGGAAACAGGCATTTTGAAATCGATTTCTTAGCGACGTCGTCCGTTAACTTTAGAACTCCTGGAAATTTCTCCATAAACGACTTTATCTCATTGAATTTCTTCTCCACTGTATCATTCAACAACATCTGCATCGTAGCCAACATCCTTGCTTCTGTCACGATGGAGGCCGGAGCTCCCATAGCCACGGCGGCCGTATCTGATCCTCCGGATCCGACCTCCGCTGCAAGTCCCCCTGTTACGGCACCCTGAGGAACCGAAGTCGGAATGCTTTCGGGTATGATCGGGGAGGTAGGCGCTCTGTTTCCGATAGAGCCGGACAGAATCTCCAATTTCTTATGTATCATCTCAAACTGCGCATCGTGTTTCCTCAAATATTCCATCAACACCATATTAGTATCAACTGATGTAACTTCGATTGAGGGTTCCTTGCCGGGTCGACGTCCTTGAGGCGCGTTCAACTGTTAACCAGTAGCAACGTTGTCGTGAGGTGGATCCTGCTCGTGATGGATTGATTCACCGACCGCTTCGTCAGTCGCTGGAGCATAAACCCCGTCATTGGGATTAAGCTGTTGTTGACCATTCAAAGCGGTGGTAACATCAACTTTGTGTTCATCTGCCATCATAAAACAAGAAAACAAACTTAAGTAGCATCAACGATCAAATCTCGGAACAAATTGATTGCTTAGACCTCACGGTGGGCTCCAAATTGTATATCCTAAAAACTAATTTCATATTTAACTTTTATAGGTTTTGTATTTTCCTTAAAGCGTAAACAATGGTTTTCCCACACATTCATGTCTACAGAATTAATTGTTATCTTTATATGTTAAAGTCATAATCTTCTCTAAAATAATATCTCTATAAAAGTTACTTTGTGCAATGCATTCAATGGCATTGTATCTTTGTATTAGAAAAGTACCGTAAGCATTTCTATTGTAAAATTTTATACTCTTTACATGTAGTAATGTCGCTAATTGCTAATGAATTTGTCAAATTAATGATGGTATTTATTTGTTCGCAGATACATTTGTATTATCGGATCGATATATCACACCAAGAAGACGATTAGGGCCTTCTTTTATCTAAGTTCTCAAGAGTGATTTAGAAGTACTATGGTACATGGTAATGAACTTACTCTAAAACTATAAAAGTAGTCTTAGTCACTAATAAAGGTGAACAAAATTTTATTCTCATTGAACATTTCCTATTCTTCCAGTTGAGCTTAGATCAATTTGTTCCTATCTAAATGTACAGAAAAATAGAATTGTAAGATTATAACAAAAAACTATGCAGATTTATGAAACGATCTGATTAACACAATTGAAAAAGAATCATGTTAGATTTATATCACATATTCAAGTTTAAATGTGCAAATATGTTGATGCCTTTACAGTTTGTTTTTTAATTATTTGAATGTTAGCTTCTGTTCGTAAATGAACCTTGAGTTAGAAATTAGAATGAAGTTCCAAGTTCTTAATTACGAACATATTAGTACCAAATGGTACTTGATTTTTTTTTTCTCGGGGCTTATCAACTGACTTTGCATGTTATGGCACATACAAGGTAAATGCATATTCTACATCAGGATAATTTTCGTAATCTGATTTAGGAAATCAAGGGTAAAAATTTACCTACACCGGGTGTATATACTAAGCTAATACATACATGACATGTGTTAGCATATATGTTTCTCTCTCTTAACTATAGTTAATTAACACATTGTTTCACCTTATTAAATCACTTATTCATGGTTAGTTGATGTGGTTTGGTATCTACACCCGGTGTGGGTAAGTTTTTTTTTTCGAAATCAAGTAGGTTTTTGAGAGTCTAGAGTAATTTTCACAAATGGTCACACAATTATGAATTTTTTGTATCAAAGTCACATAACTTTGATTTCTTACCTAAAAGTCATAACACTATTACCTTCATAACCAAATGTCATAATAGCCGAAAAATGTTAGTTCTGGTGGACTTTTTGATTTTTTTCTTTTGCTTTTACCATTTTCCTTTTTTTTTTTTTTTTTTGCACAAATGACCATTAGTAAAAACAAATAAATGAATATTTACCAATAAGCTCTTAGTTAACTCTTTTACTTTATCATGATAGATTTTAGAAAAAAAAAGTTAACCATATTAATATCTATATATATAATTTAAAACATAAAGCAATATAATGATAACAACCTCTAAATTCTTCTATTTCCAAGAGAAGTGGTAAATCTATATCTTAAAATTCATGAAACAAAATGTTAGTGTAATTTTTTTATTCAATCTGATTCATTTTCAGAAGTCACATACACGATCTACTTTTAAGCCACTCTATATAAGTAAGCATGACAATTGACTTCAAAATATTTTTGTAGTGCTTTTACACTAAATTTTTTTTCTTTCAATTTTCTTTTTAAATAAGGTGAAGGATCATGCCTATTACGTCATGCTTAAGAAAAGATATATCTTTAAGGAAATTCACCATAAAATAACAACACGAAAAATATATAGTTATAACATTTAGTTTGATTCATTTGCAAATTCAAATTTGCCTCTTCTCTAAAAAACACATTATTTTTTGAATTTTAAAATTTATCCTCATAAAGTATATAAAAAAGTAAAAGAAAAAAAAAATAATTTAGACAAGAGTATACTGGTGAATCTCTATTTGTTTATTTTTTTCAATAGTTATTTATTTAAGAAAGGTGGAAAATGTAGAAATAAAATAAAAAATAAAAAATTTCCACCCGAACTAACACTTTCAGGCTATTGTGGCCATTTGGTTATGAAGGTAATAGTAGTGTGACTTTTAGGTAAGAAAAAAAAGTTGTGTGACTTTAATGCAAAAAGCTCATAGTTGTGTGACCATTTGTGAAAATTACCCGAGAGTCTATGGGTAATATTTTACATTAATAATTGACGACATTCTTTTGGAATAATAGAGAAATACAATTTTTTTGAATTAGTGGGGTTCATTTTGAAATTTGGAAGATGACAGATTTTTTGAATTTTAATCGACTAATTTTTTATTTTAATTGAAGAATTCAACATTTTTGATGTTGTAACAGATAAATATTTTAAAGTTGGATACAAAATAATTTTTTTTGAAATATATGCAATAATGATATCCAAGGAGAAAAAAAAGAGGGAAAGAGAGTTTTAAAAATATAGAATTGTAGGACTTAATTGAATTTGAGATAAGAAAGGTTAAATATGAATAATTTTTTAAACAAGAGAATATGAATTTTAGATTATAATTAAATGTCTCACATGGGTAAATCTTAATGATTAAAATTAGAAATCTTAAATTTAGATTGAAATAAAGGTGATGGAACTATAATTTCTTATGGCATATAATACAAAAATTAAGTAAAGTCCTTGGTTTTAGTTTAAAAATTTTAAAATTTAACGTACTAATGAATATCACATTATTTCATAGTACGAGTAAAATACTAAATGAAAAATATTACTTAAAATATATAATAGGAAAATGGTCAAAGAGCAAGAGTGCGAGGATATATTTGGACTATATTAAATATTAAATAAAGCAAGTAAATAATACAAAAATAGGTTCAGATAAACTTAGACAATTCAAGAAAGTGAACAACAGAATAATATTTTAATTTTAAAAAAAATTGAGAATAAGATATATAATATTCAGTCGATATTATGTTTGTTATAAATTTTGAATATTTCATAATTTATTGTCTCTATACACCGTGATCACTAAAAAAATTTGATTTAATTAATAATTTGTTGATATTTTTCGCGCATCGCGTGGGTACTAAGATTAGTATCTTCATAAATTAACCTAAGTTACTGTGGACTATTACTTCTTTGACGTGAAAATGCAACAAGAATATAAACAGATATAAGTGATGATTAGCTTAGTAATTTCTTGTGATCAGTTCATTATTGTGCCCATAACTATAGACTACCTTAATTCCCTTCAGAGCAAGTATTTACTTGGCACTATTGTATAAAATCGTTTGCAACCCGTTTTCTTCCAATATTTTTAGTTTAACAATTCGATATATAGAGTAAACTTATTATGGGGTTAACGTACTCTTTATAAGAAGTGGCAAACTAATTACAAATTCTAATAAAGCCAAATTATTGTAACAACCAGTTGGTTATGGTAATGATGGACTTCGATAAAGTTGTTTAGCTTTTCACGTCGCTTTTCTTTGAAACTGGAATATTGGTCATATAAGGTCACAATAATATTCATGATTTGAACTTGGCAGAAGGAATCTTTTTATTTTTGGAATGCACTTAACCATATGTGTTGCCATTGAAAAGAGCTCTACCTCTATTTCCAAAAAATCAAAATAATATTAAATAAATTATCTTAAAAAGTTAATAATTATGTTATATATATATGCCGACACTATGAATTAGTTTTACACATTCTATATAACTCAAGTAATTATAATAAGCTACTTCCATCTATTCCAAATTTCAATACTCCCTTCGATCTATTTCATTTGATTTCTAGTCCTTATTATTCGATTCAAAATAATTAATTTATTCAAAAATTAAGAAGCTATTAATTATTTTTTCAAATTTACCCTTCTTCAATAAATGATCTTAATCGTTTTACATTTTCTTTTATGATGAGAGATCAATATTAATATAGTCAATAATACTTTTTAATTTTATTCCTATCTAACTATTTTAATCTCTGTGAAAATCATTAAAAAAAATCAATTAAAATGGAGTGGAGAGTGTAATTCATGTAGTTGACTTTTATGTGACTAGATTATGTAAATGTGTAAATATTATGTATATCATCCGTGCATAGTCCATACTCCATGGATCTTCAACTCAAATAGCATATCCACGTTTTTTCAAAGCCAAATTTTAATGATTAAAGTCTTCAAACTTTTCATCAACATAGAGCTTGGTCTTTGTATATTCAAACATTTGTTTTAAAAGGCAGTTTTAGAACTCGTCCGGGACTCATCTCGGGGTGGGGCATTTGCAAAACGCCCTAAGGCTTTCGGCGGGGCTTAGATCCGTGAGGCTTACGCCTCAAGCGTCCGACGGTGCGTCCAGAGCTGCCCAACGCTCAACATTCGGGATTCGCCTTATAAAACCTATGCAATGATCTATCTAATTCCCTAATTTAAATTGTTCATCAATAATTTTCTTTAAAAATGAGGTTTTATTCATCTATAGAAATTTAAAAATTGAGTGTAGCTCAATTAGCAAGACATAATATTGCATGTATTATAATTGAGAATATCATGAGGGTGAATATCATCTGTATACCTGAAAATGCATAGTCAATGTTTATATCATCACTTGTTATTGGTCTTCATGTCTTATTTTTGTTACTCAAAATTTTTAGACTTCAATTTTTTTGCAATTCAGAAGTAACTTTATATTTATCAATGAAGAATTAATGTTTTAATTTTAATAATTTTTTAATATATTTTCAATATTATTTTGGCTCATTATGTTATTTTATTAATTTAAAATTAATTAAAAATAAGATTCATGGGACTTATTCTTTATGTTTCGGGACTTACGCCTCGCCCTATTGTAAATAATACGCCTCGCATTTTAAAACATTGACTCAAACTTTGATATTATAGTTACAGATATGTACTTTCACATTTCAAAAGAGATTTGTTAGAAAAACGAGTGAATCACGCGTCACGTGGGAGAGGCACATGTACACTTATAAATAGGTCCGATCCATAATACAATCACAAATAAACACTCTTTACCAAGGTCTTTATTTTTGCTACGAAGATGAATAAACTTTTGCTATTCCAATGGGTTCTTTTGCTTTTATTATTCTTTTCAAGAACCTCAATTTCTTTAAAACCTCACAAAATCCCAAGACTTACACCACTTGTTCAAAATATTTTTAAAGATTCTAATAACCTTTCTTCTTCTAGTACCAAACTTCCAAAAGAGTTTGTGACTAATTACTATACACAAACACTTGATCACTTCAATTACGGACCTCATAGTTATTCCACTTTTAAACAAAGATACATAACTAATTCTAAGTATTGGGGTGGTTCTAATTCAAGCTCGCCAATTTTTGCTTATCTTGGTGCTGAATCTTCCATTGATGGTGATCCTCTTGTTGTCGGATTTCTCACTGATTTTGCCCCTCGTTTTAAGGCTCTTCTTGTTTACATGGAGGTTATTCATTAATCCCAATATTGTCTTATTTTATTTTGTCTTTGTCCCGTGTATGTTTTGTCTGAGTCTTGAGAATGAAAAAAGCTTATTGTTTTACTGGATTCTGCACATAAGGTATATCTGGTTAGTCGAACCATGATTTCATATGTCTGAATGATTAAATCACTACTAGCTAGATATACACAAATAGACGAAAATTCCCTTGAGCGAGACGTTTTTATGATAGAATTCATATATTTCCTACAAAAACCTCCGTCAGAAGTTGGCGTGTTTCTAGTAGTGAATTGAGATAATAGACTTATGCCTTAGATTTTCTTTTTGTTAAATTAATTTTTTGGCATACCTTTTTCATGCAGCATAGGTATTATGGAAAATCAATACCATTTGGGACAATGAAAGAAGCTCTAAAAGATGATGATACTAGAGGTTATTTCAATTCAGCACAAGCTATAGCTGATTATGCAGAACTTCTACTGCATGTGAAAGAAAAGTATTCAGCACACAATTCTCCAATTATTGTCATTGGAGGATCCTATGGAGGAAGTAAGAGATAAAAAATTCGCCTTCTTTTTTAAGTCTTTTTAGGTAATATAAAATTTGAATTTTATTACTAACTCTCTCCCTTTTTTTCTTTTTCCTTTTTTTTTTTGTTTGTGAAATATTCAGTGCTTGCTTCGTGGTTTAGGATGAAGTATCCTCACATAGCACTTGGTGCTCTAGCTTCATCAGCTCCTATTCTTTATTTTGATAACATCACCCCACAAAATGGATATTATTCAATCGTGACTAAGGATTTTAAAGTAAGTAAATCATTGATTTTCGGTTTTTTTTTTTTTTTTTTGGTCCTTTTATAAATCAAATCTTTATCTGATATTATGTTTCCTTAAATCTAAATAACAAGTTAATTATTTCAGGAAGCCAGTAAGAGTTGTTACCGGACTATACGAAAATCATGGTCTATAATTGACAAGATTGCTTCTAGAAAACATGGACTCTCCTATCTCAGCCGAAAATTCAAGACTTGCTCGTAATCTTCTTTCCTTTTTCTTTTTGGTAACTAAGATATCTCATGATTTGCACGTTTCAAACTTGGTAAATATTTAATCCTTCCTTTCTACCACAATTTTCTACTTATATATTCAGCTTTTGTATACGATAGAGTTTGAATATGTGACGTTCACCTAACTCATAATACTCGGGAGCTGGGCTTGTGTGGCATTAATTACCACTAAACGAAAGCTCGGAGGAATTCTTTTATGTCTAAAAAAGTTCTCTTTTTTTCATTTGTATATTCAATTTAATCTTGATAAATCTTGGAGTTCAGGAGGTTGAATGATTCTTCTGAGTTGAAGGATTATTTGGATTCTACATATGCATCAGCTGCACAGTATAACTCACCACCAAGCTATCCAGTGACAGTGGTTTGTGGAGGAATTGATGGTGCACCCAAAGGAAGTCACATTCTCGATCGTATTCATGCTGGAATCGTTGCATATGAAGGGAACAAGTCTTGTTATGACATAAACTTATATAACGATCCTAGTGAAACCAGCATGGGATGGAGCTGGCAAGTAAGTACTCACAAATTAAAGCCTTCTCACAAACAAATGACAGATTAGATTCAAAGTATTTTATTCTAGGAATTAAGTTATATGCAATGATCGCAATGCTTTCACACGAGATGGCCCATGAAGTTGATAGTAATCTTCACAGCCTTGTCCCTTAGTTTGATAGAACTCTGCCAATATATTCCACAATTTTAACCTAAAAGGTCAGTTACTATTTATAACGTCATCACTTAATGATTATTATATTTTCTTTGATCCAAGTTACCAACGTATCCGAGATTTAAACCTGATGCTAAACTTACTGTATGCTATTAATATTATGGAAGTAAAATCAAATACTTGCTGAATGGATTAAAATTATGTATTATAAGTTGTCGCTTGTCAGTGTGAAAAATGGTTTGCGCATCAGTACATGTGATATCAGATTCCTTATCATTCTATCAGGTTACGTACTAACATGTATCTTAGAGATTTACTTGGAATACAAATATTTTGAAGTAAATATAGTAATTTAGAAGTTAATTACTCGTTTTATTTCTTAGACCTGCAGTGAGATGGTCATGCCTATAGGACGTGGCAAACATGATACAATGTTTTACCCAGATCCATTTAATTTGGATGAGTTCATAAACGACTGCAAGAGCATATATAATGTCTCACCTCGGCCACATTGGATCACAACTTATTATGGAGGACATGTATATTTCTTTTCTTTAAATTTACTTTAAATAATTTTCCATTATTGTAATACATTTTTTGTCATGTTACTTTTCTTACTGAAGGAAATATCTGAACTATATGAGTAAATTGCAGGACATAAGATTAATTCTTCACAGGTTTGCTAGCAACATCATTTTCTCTAATGGGCTAAGAGATCCTTATAGCAGTGCAGGGTACGTACTCGACAAAGTCTTTTTCCTTTTTCTATTTAGTGATATATTAAATTATTCACCTTGATTCACGTTTATTTCTTACATTTTATTTTTGTTCTTTTGTTTCTGTTTCAGGGTTTTGCAAGACATAAACGATAATCTACTAGCTGTCCACACGCATAACGGTATACCATTTTTACTTTCCAAATATATATATAGGTAGTAATAAAAATAGCCTATGTCGTTTGTTATAATAATAATAATAATAATAATAATAATAATAATAATAAGCAGCAGCAGCAGCAGATGCATCAACAGCAATGATGATTTTTTAGTTTAACTTTAAACACTGAAAGTATAGTATTTTATCATCTAAAAGCTAATTATAGCTAACAGTTGAGTATACCTAATGCTACGGGAACAACTTTTTTTGTCCGCTTTTAGTTATTCTATATAAATGTCCTTTTATAACATGTTAATTAATTTATATTTGTAATATACATAATTTATTACACTATGTTGGCTATAATATTAAGAAAAATATTTCCACAAAACCATTTGATACCTTTTATATATATTTTTTAGATTTTTTTTTAAAGAAATTACTCTAAATAGAACACAGTTATACTTCCTAATTTTTTGTAGTCATTTTTAGCCTCTGCCTTCTTTTCATCCCCCCCCCCCCTTCCCCTTCCCCTTCCCCTTCCCCTTTTTTTTCCTCTCTCTTTCCTCGGTACCACCTCCACCACTGCCTCTGTCCTTTTATAACATGTTAATTAAATTGTATTTGTAATATACATAATTTATTACACTGTTCGTGAATATGAGTACTAAATCTATTTTACAAATATGTTGGCTATAAAATTAAGAAAATATTTCCACAAAACCATTTGATACCTTTTATATATGTTTTTTAGATTTTTTTAAACTAAATTACTCTAAATAGAACACAGTCATACCTCCTAATTTTTTGTAGTCACTTTCTTTCTACGGTTTTTAACCTCGGCCTTCTTTTCATCGCCGCCGCCCCCTTTCCTCTCTTTCCTCGTACCGCCTCCGCCACTGCCTCTGTCACTTCAGCCCGTGCCCCCCCCCCCCATACTGCCTCATCAAATCTCCTACTTCAAGTGACTGTTCAGCCATCAGTTCCTCACCACTCTCCAGGGTGTTGGCCAAAATCATACACCAGCTTGTTTCACCACAAGACCCTTTTTTACTTGTATTCTGTTGCACAAAACTTATTACTCATGCCTTTTCCACTATAAAACGACACCCCAGAAAGTTTTTTCCCATTACCCAACAAAGCAAAAGCAGGGAAATCATGATCTGGTTCCAGCACCAGCAATCATATTCCGTGGAGTTGTATTTGCAAGTATGTTATTGTATATGTATACATAATATATTATTATGTTAAAAATGTATCCACAGCATATATTAACTACATAATAATGTAATACACAACATATCATACCTATATAATAATGTGTATATACTGAATGTAACTGATGAAATTATGTATATGCACGCACTGTGTATAACTAAGAAAACTAATTGCATATACAGTAAATTTGAGTATACATTATCCCATAAAATTATACCGACGTACTGTAATAACTGGAATTAATTCTGTGTTGTCGTGTAGACTTCATTTTTTTTTCCTTATTTCTCATCGTTCCTTTTTTTTTTGTTTTTTTTTTTTTTTTTGGTAGGTTCCCATTGTCTAGACATTCTAACTAGCATGCCAGGTGATCCAAATTGGTTAACCATGCAAAGGAACAAAGAGGTCGAAATCATTGAAGGATGGATAACAAAGTACTACGCTGATCTCAAGGCCTTAAAAAATGACTAAACAATTAGTCATTTGTTATTATCTTCCGAAACATAAAAAGAAAGTAAGAAAGCAGACACGTTCTCATTTTTGATCATGTGTTTGATGAGTAATGAACATATATTTGAAACCGAAGAATCTTGCAATTAGCCAAAATTTATTTCATTAATGTTTCTCCAAATATTTCGTCATATACAATCTAAATATGCTTGAGTGACTCGAACCTAGTTAGAGTACAAACTATCTGCATTAATCAAAACTATGGTTTGTCAAGCGCCCCATATTGATTGAGAAATGACCGTTTGTTGGAAAATGTAAGCACAGTGATCTGGTTATTAAGTTGGAGTTTGATTCAAGGTCATCTTTTTATCATGATATTAGAGATCTTGGCCGTGCCTTATGTAGAAGCTCGGCTCATGTCGGTTATTATGGAAAGTGAATATTCTGTAAGACGCACGTGATAAGGTGGTACCTTAAAAGTAAGATGCACAGTGACTCTATTAGGTATTCACGAATAGTTGAATTTAATTGGATCAAATCTATATGGCTATGCTCTATGCTCTAAAATCAAAAGTTGATTTGTGTCTAAATCCAAGATCCACTTGTTACTACATGTCATGTGCCAAGTAATGTTGCATTGTCATTGGTCAAGTCCAAATCAAACTCACGAGAATATGCTGCATGCGCAAGTGATGTACCCCTCCGTCCCAAATTGGTTGACACTTTCAGTTTGTGCACGCCTATTAAGAAATCAATAAATATGATATATATTTTACTATTTTATCCTTGCTGGCCACATTTTCAATATTAGACTATTAAATTTTTTTTTTTGAGAAATACTCCTTTATTAAATATGGGCATAGTTGGCAAAAAATGGTAAAAAATATCTTCAAATCTTAAAGCGTCAGCTACTTTGGGATAAATTAATTTTGGTAAAGTGTGAACTAATTTGAGACGGAGGGAGTATCATATTAGTTTAAAGTAAAGCCTATCAAAATACGCTAAGTATTTAATTATTAAGCGAGAAGTTCGAGTAACCATTAAAATTTTATAAAGTCCAAGTTAATTGATTAAATTGAGACAATAAAGGAGGAGTAAGAGTTCATTTGCAATGAGACGATCTACATGTTTATAAAGGAGTCATATGGAGTATCTCTCTCCAGGGATAAAGTGATTTTATAAGTGCGATCAAGTCATTAATTACATAATCTCGTTGAGGTGTTGACCGATTTATTGGACATCACCTACGTTATCACGAAGAGGTCCACGTGAATCATGGATGATTATGGGTACACAAAGAAAGCATAAGGTCTATCTCTCACTCATTAGATATGATACAAAGATACTAATGAGGATTGTCAATTGCACGCCCAACTCTGCCACTCAAGTACTATTCCCATAAAAAGAAAACGAATACAATGACAGCTTCGAATAATAGATAAGGGGTAAAAACCTTTTGATTTCTAATATTTCCGTTTCGTTCTTATTTTGCTGCCCATCTTTTATGTAACTTTTTTCAGTCACTTTCGTCTGTAGGGAAAGCCAGCCATTGAAAACATCATTTTGTTCGTTGGAATTACCTTTTCAACTACGAAAGCCACTTTTTTTTTTGGGTAAGAACCGACATTTAATTAAAACAAACAAACCTAGTTATTACAAAATAGGATCGACCTTTGTACCATAGTACTCTAATCATCCTGGTCATAGTTATTCATAGAGTTAACAAAAGTGACAGATCTAGGTACTGTAGTACTTAGAGTGTCTTGTTCTAAAATAAAAATTACAAATGCAAGAGGAAAATAATAAATTATAAGTTCTTCAAAAGTTGAATTGTACTGCAACCCATTTTTGCCATTTGATCTGCAGCTTTGTTTGTTTCCCTGAAGTTGTGCTGCAGTTTTGGACCCCCGACTTCAAGTAATAGGGACCTGCAATCATTAATTAAATTTAAGTGTAACCCAGTTTTGTTAGCTATTAGATTGATAATATCCTTACAGTCTGTTTCTATCTACAAAGGAGCATTACAGTTTTCCAAGGCTAGTTTTAAGCCATGATAAAGGGCAAGCAACTCTGAGTATATCCCTGTCGAGCATTGAATATGTTTATTGAACCCCAAGGCCCATCTTCCATTCCAATCCCTAAACACTTCTCATCCCTCCCCCCGCCTTGTTACCCCCACTGCCGCCCGCCGCCACTTGTTGCCCCCACGGCCCCACTGTCGCCTATGGGTTGACTCCGCTACCGCCCAATTCTGCAAAAATAGTGCAGACACAATGAAGATACAGTGAGATAAAATGCAGAAATACAGAAGCAACGAAGAAACAGTTAGAAACATTACAGATACAGTCAGAAACAGTGAAGATATAATGTAGAAATAATACATAAATGCAGAAACAACACAGAAACAGTGCAAAAATGCTCCAAAAAAAATTCGATACTGTCTAGATATAGTGAAGTTACAGTGAGATATAATAAAATAAAAATATTATAAAATATTGTAATCACCTAATTTTGGCACCAAATTCTTAAAATTGCTCAAAATAGCCGTGTTAGGATTTTTGCCGAATTTTCCTAAAATTTTAGTCTTGTATTTCAACTAAAATTGTCATTAAATGGGAAGAAAAATATGAAAATTACAAAAATTACTTGTTATGTATGTGATTGTAGTTTTACATTTTAATTGTGATAATATTGTAATTTTGTGTGATTTTAATTCTAGCTAGTTTGTGTATGCTTTAAATAAAATGGACTTTTAATGGCCATTTGTAAGAAAATAAGGCGAGCCCAACTCCTAAGCTGACCCGCAGCCCATCTCCCTCATAATTCCCCAAAACCCCCTCATTTCATCAATCTCCCCCCATTACACAGATATATCAAAAAAACCAGGCGAAGCCATGGCGAAATTTCCGCCGCCGTCGGAGCTCCGCCACCGGCGACGGCGGACCACCACTTTCCGGATCCAAGCTTGGTTTCTTCAAATTCTCATCGGATCAGTGTAAGTCGAGGCTTAAAAGAATCGGATAAAAACCTAACTACGGCGACGGTAGGTCATCTTCGGCGAACTTATGTCCATGGGCTCGCCTTGGCGTCTTCTAACCATTTCTAGAGGTATTTTTGCTCGAAACCCCCTACAATTTTCCTTTACTCTCGTTGCCCGTGTTCCCTTTACTTTTGGCGTGACGGTAGTGTTTGTTTGTGGTGGTGATGTTAATGTGTACGGGCAGTGGCGATGGAGTATTAGTCGTGAGTTTACCATGGGAGTAGCAAGAGGGGTTTGTACTTTGATATAGTTTGAACCAGGGGTGGGGGTTGGTGTTGACATGTTTTTGTCAGTGTTAGCTATAGGCTAGGGTATGTTGATAGCAATGGTGTCTTTGGTGATGTTGAACTGATACGTAACGGCAGCGGTGATAATGGTCGTGCCGATGGAAAGAAGCAGTTGTGAGGTTGTTGTGGTGGTGATAAGGGTTCAATGATGAGGCTGCGAGGATACGTCGCAGCATCGGCTTAGAGGCAATGACGTTGCGACGATGGTACTGATGCAGAGAGGCAGCCTTGACTCGACGGCGGTGGTGATGTGACAGTGAACTCAGGGGTTTGTTAATTCATATTGGCGAGGTGATTAACTACGGCGAAGGCTGAAATGTGTATTGGCTCCGTAACGGTTAGAGAATGCAAACCCCTTTCCTTTCCTATTTTTACTTTAGTTTTCTGTCTAATATGTTAGCTATAGAATTTAGGTTGAATATTTTGTACTGGCATGTTGAGATGGGATCAAAAGTATGTTTGAAATGTCGTTGTTTCATCAATAATAAAGTGTGTCCATTTTGATTAGTTATCCTGTTAGCTTTGTTTTCACTTATAAAATTTGTTTAGGTTTGTGAGTTATGATCAACATGTGAGCATATATGTGTTTAAGTATGTTTCTGAATCAATGTATGACATGTTCAAATAAGTGCCTTGTAGCATTTTTGTGTGGTATGATGGAACGAGATTAGTGTCAAGGATGAAGTTTTGCAATGAATCTGCTTGTGAGTTGGATTCATATTGGGAAGTTCAAGTCTGAAATTCAATTCTCAATGTCGTTTTGAGAACGGAGATTTTTTTGTTTTTTAGTAAATGCATGAAGAATTCAAGTTTGCACTTTGTTTTCCTAAAAGGCGTGTGAGGGAATGAACAAGTGTGACTGCAGCTTCCTTCTAGACTTAATGGTTACACATTGGTCTGGTGGGTTGTGTTTTTTTCTGGTTTTGGTTTTGGTATACTGTGGGCTTGATGTTAAAAATCTTAAAGGTTAAAAAGTTTAAAAAATAACAGGGATTTGAAAGAGTCAAATGAATAGGACAAAGGGGTAGCACAAAAATGGTGTGTTTTCAGTCTTCTTTTGTTTGGTTGGTGAGACCCTATATAAAAAAAGGTAATTTTCATTAAGGGTCTCGGGTATTGAATCTCTTTTTTCAGAAAAGTAAAATATTTTCACACGGGAGTTGTCCTTTTTACCTTGGTTTTTTAACTTTAACATTGATCTATTTAATAGAGTTTAACTCACCTGTAAAAGGGAGGACTTTCATATCTGCAAAAGAAAAAAAAAGGAGCTGAAAACACTCTCTAAGAAACAAAAGAACACTTCTTCATTCACATTTTGAAGAAACACTTCAGGATCTGGAAACTTGAGAGTTAGAAGAGATCTTGAGGTTTAAATTTTGGAGTCTTGGTGAGGAAGTAAAGGGCTGGTTTTTCTGTTACTATTAGTTGTTGCTGGTGTTGCTAGTTCATTGTCGGTTTCTAAGCTTTGGTATCTCTGATGTTCTTATTCCTAGTTTTCCTACAGTAAGGTAACTCTAAATTCTTGTATTTTGAACTTTGTTCTTGCATGAAAATTGGATTGTTAAGGCCTCAAAAAGAACCGTCTTTCTTTTCTTATGTTGAAGTAAGAAGCATGTAAATGGTTCAATTTTATCATGTTAGAATCTGGGTTGTTTTATGCAAATCAATGGATAATAGTGAGGGCTATTATGAATTAAAATCAGAACTGCGAATGAAAATAAGTAGTCTGGTCAAAAACTATAGCGCACAGCAAAAATCGGCTCAAATCACTAACTTGTGAAATCAAGACAGCTTTGAAATAGAGTTATAAAAGGGAGTTGTTAGGTGCAAAGCAGTATGTGGGAGGCAAAATTATTAGCAGTACTATTACGTGCAAAGCAGTATTGATTAGCCAACGTGATTGGGCATGTACGTTTTACTCCTAATTAATTTGGCACTTTGTAAATGAATCATGTTATTATTTAAACTAGTCCGTAATTTGGGAGTTTTCAAACGCGTAGTACAATCTATCAAACAAGATTAGGCAAATCATAGGCCAAAGCGATTAAATAATTCATTTGTTCATTTTAACTCTTTTAAATTAGGAGATTTTGTTCGGGTGAAGTGCCTGCACAATTTAACTAATTTAAGTTGGAAGATTTTGTTCGGGTGAAGTGCCTGCGCAATCATATCTCGATTCGAGTTTCTACTTGAACGGATAAATTAATATCAAATAAAAGTGAAATAAACCAAGGCAAAATACGACAAACGATTTCAAAGAGTCGAAATGCGTCAATAAAGCAACTGTGCTTAGCACAAGACTCGAATGTGCCTAACACCTTCGCTAGAGTCAACCGAGATCCTTACCCGGAACTCTGACGCAGACCATTTACGAGTCATTGGTGTTGTGAGGTACACCTTTTGGTGACTTGGCACACCTTTAACTTGTCAAGTGGCGATTCTGAAAATCTCTTAAATAATTGTGTACCTTTGAACATCGTCACAACCTTTTAAATAGCTTTCTTTTCCTTTTAAGTTTAAAAAAAGATCGTGACAGCTTGGCGACTTCACTGGGGAGGAAAGTGAAAAACTGAGAGTCTCAGGCTTTTAAATTTGTCGCTTTCGGCTTTTGAATATTGTTTGTATATGTTGCCTTGAATGTTACTGCTTTGATATGTTTGAACTGTATATACACAACTGTCTTCTCTCGTACACCTCTGAGTCTTCTGGAACACTGCACACATGCACGCCAGTTTCGCTTCGGCGTTTGGAATTTCTGCCGTGTCTTAGGATACAAAAAGTTAACCCTTCTTAGGAGGAGGTGCGTTGGGTTAGGCCGTTAGACATTGTTGACCGGTACCCCCCGAGGCACTTCCAAATTGCCAGAAACTATAGAACATGAACCCATTGAGTCACCTAGAGTTGAACCTGTGCTTTTATCTAGGCCAATTTATTTGCATGTCATTAGACTTATAGTGAAGTGCGGTACACTGGTACTGCACTTGTCTAGGCTGACTCCCTCGTGTCATAATGGGGCTCACGTCTCCAAACATCACGAGCATGTAATGTGTTGCATTTGTTCTAGTCTAAGGGTTGTTATGCTGACCGATCACCGGGGGCCGAGAGTCATTTTTTTTAAAAAAAAAAAAGAATTGAAATGATAGAAAACAGGTTTTAGCCTAATGTCTCGAAATTTTTTTTTTTTTTACGCCGTTATAATGGCGAAATTTTTCAATAACTTTTTGAGTCTCATTTGGTGTCCGGGTTTGGTCCCTAGTGTTAGAAAATAATTTGTCATAGTTTTGCACCGTTATAGTTTTGTGCCGGTATAATGGCGAAATTTTGGGACCCTTTTGTGTTAGTGTCCAAGTCAAGTTCATATTTTGAAAGTAATTTATCGAGGTTTTACGCCGTCATAATGGCTAATTTTTGGGAAACCATTTTTGTGTCGTTGCGTCGTCATAATTGCCAAATTTTATAAATACTCTAAGATTTCTTTTCGAATTAGATCAAAGAGTTTATTTTTTTTTTAAAATAAATAAATAAATTATGTCCATCCTTGTGTTGTCGTAATGTCCGGTTTTGGAGTCACCTTTCAGATAAGAGAAAAAAATAAAAATAATAATATAGTTTGTTTCACAATCCGTTCTTGACTTCCGTTCGATGCTCGGGTTGAGTTTTAATTTTTATTAAACAAAAATATTTATTTTAGGGTCCCACTTTATTTATTTTGTTTAAGGTCAAGTCAGGGTGCATACGATAAATTGCAATTAGCTAAGTTGTATTTTACATTGATCCTCGTAGCTAAGTTGACTTTTAATGGACTTTTAATGGCCATATCATCACTCATTCTTTTCCTATGGAAAGTATCAAAACAAAATTTAATAATCATATCTTTTGTTTTATTCTAATATTTTTGGAAGAAAAAAGGATGTAACTCATCTAGGCTCGGCGCTTTATAAGGCTTAAAAGAGAAAATAGCTCTTTTAGTCTCCCTAATGAAGATATCTTTACTTAAGATCATAGATTGATTTTCATTTATGATATTCAAAGTATATAAGTCATTATATTTAAGATTGGCATGCTCATGATTTGTATTATACAAATTTTGGAAAAAAAAGCTAATCTTTCCCATTATATTCCCTTTGTTGACACCTAATTTTGTCCATCTTTTTTCTAAAATTGGCTATAATTTAACTTAAAGGTGCAATTTGACTATTTGTGCAAAATGTGCATTAGAAAGTATGCATTTACATGCGTTATCCCCTACTTATATATTATATACTTAATTGTGGATATGTTACGTAATTTTGTATTATATAGACTATTTGTCAAAATTGTGACTGTTTGTGCAATTATGTACATTTATGATAGGGGATTTACACATATATATAACTAGTCTTGGAGGAAGCGCTTTGCGCGTGTGCTCCATACTTTGAACCAGTTATACATTTTATGTTCGTCGTCTATTGAAAAACAATATATTTTTGGGGAATGAGGTGGTCGTCTATTTTCCAGTTCACGTCGAAATTTAAGCATTTTGATCGTCGTACTTAAAAACAATTTCATCTCAAGTTAAACCAAAGCATTACTTCATAACAAAATAGATCATAAAAGAAGTAAATTATATGCATAAAATACTACGAACAATGTTTAAACATGAGATCGAGAGGAGCTCCTAGCTAGGCTATAAAAGTACTGATAGCAAAGATCTAAAATAAAATTTTAAAAAAATATTTATAATTTATGTTTAATAGTAGCTGATAGAAATTGCAGTCAATATACACTCCAAAAACTTATTATATTTATTTACCGTCTTCTATGAATTAGACAAATAAACTAACAAATATAATATTTTAAACATGCATGCATGAATAACTTTTCAAGTTATATGAATAAGCAAGTTAACAACAACTAAGCAGATAGAAGTTGAGTTAATTAAACAGTCATATAAAAATAGTATGAAAATAGGACAAGATAATTCTAGACAAGAAAAGATAAAGAAAGTGAAACAAAAGAAGTCAATAAAACGTTGGCTCACTGGATAGACGCGTATGATACGGACATTGCACAATATTGTCCACAATTTGACCTTTCTTCATGAAACAAACAGGTATAGAAACCTAGCCCAAGAAAATGCCTTGAAAAATTCCACCAGCAGCAAAATTATTGCTTCCTAAAGCTCTTCGCAAGTGAGAACAACATGAAAGTTGTTGTAGGTTCTAATATAGACAGTTAAACTATTAGGTGAGTGCTGAAGGAATTAAACGGCTGCTAATTAAGTGTGTTAAGAATAACCTTACATATGTAATTTGTAATTATCGAGATGTATTTGGTTAATGTATTTGCTGAATATGACTTCTCAAATTCTCCACATGATAAGAATATGAGAAGTCAAATATGAAAATGTGAAACGGTGAATAAGTTACTCCGTACTCTAACTCATATTGCTTCAAAGATATAAAATTTATTCCATATATTTTTAAGTGCAAAAATTATAAATAGTATTTAATTGAATGGCAAAATGGTCATTCACTTTTTACTTTAGGGATTCCCACTTTTATAATAATATGATATTTTGAAGCCTTAATTACAAAAAAAAAAAAAAAAAATAGCAACATTATTAATATTACAAAACATAGCATTATTTTTTATATACAAGTTGCTACAACAACTAGAAAAGGAAAAAATCTAGTCTCCACCTTACATCCCTCCCCCTGCCTTGTTACCCCCACTGCCGCCCGCCGTCGCTTGTTGCCCCCACGGCCCCACTGCCGCCTATGGATTCACTCCGCTACCGCCCAGTTCTGCAAAAACAGTGCAGAAACAGTCTGAAACAATGCAGAAACAATGAAGATACAGTGAGATAAAATGCAGAAATGCAGAAACAACGAAGAAACAGTTAGAAACATTACAGATACAATCTGAAACAGTGCAGAAACAGTGAAAGTAGAATGTAGAAATAATACAGAAACGCAGAAACAACACAGAAACAGTACAAAAATGCTCCAAAAAAATTTGATATTGTCTAGATACAGTGAAGTTACATTGAGATATAATAAAATAAAAATATTATAAAACATCATAAGTAAAATAAGAATAATGATAAAATATAAATAAAATGAAACATAAGATGCAAAAATACAAAGTAGATACATTAAAGTAAAAAGAAAAATAATATAAGAAGTAGTAAACTAATTAATACGATATTAGATACCGTATAGAAACAACATGATAAACAAAAATAAAAATAAATAAATGAAATGATACAATAGATACTACTTTAATATAGTATTTCACTAAGATACAATGTAAACACATAACAGACATAATTTTGATACGATCGAGTTCGCGGCACAAAAGTGGCTAGTAGGTTAAGTTCAAAGTTGAAAGTGACTATTTCTGCAAATCATCTATTCTGGAACAGTAGGATACATCACTGTTCGTCATCTTCTTCATCAAATCCAAATTCGGTTTCAACTGGTCCAACACTTTCTTTGGAATTGCAAAAAATTTAGAGATTTGTGTAAAAATGCAATTAACACAATTTAAATCATGAAGTATACTTCAGTAAGGATATGTAATAACCTGCTTCAGAAGGGCGCTCATCAGATCATCTTGTCCAAATTGCTCAGGGAAAAAATTACTTTGATAACTTGCATCGTGAAACTTTAACAGGAAGCAATTTTTCGGCTTCTTCTTCTATGTATCGAAATTCGACGACGATGAACGTGAAACTTATCGCCATGAAACTTCCAGCTCTGCTATTTTGTAATTAATTTTTCATTTTCTTTATTTTTGGTAATTTTGTTAAAATGTCTCTATATTTTATAAATAACTTTTAAAAAATGTACTTTTGTGTAAAAAAAACTCTTTATAATATTCATGGCTATTTCATATAATTGCATCATTTAAGCTACATGTCAAATTTGTATCGATTTGTGATTATTTGTGTAAATTAGCAATTATCTGCGATTATCTATATTTAAATAATTTTATTTGAGTTTATTTAATGATTATTTGTGCATTTTATACAATATGTATATCTATATTTTATTTTTTGTACCTTTAAGTTGAATATTGGTCAATTAAAAAGAAAATGTCCAAATTTCTTTTATTAATTCATCCATATATCAAAATTCCTACCAAATTTTTTTAATTATTTATATTTATTTTATTTATTTTTGAATTGTATTCTTCTTTGAACCTAGACACAAAATCTAGCCAAATACGTTTATTCCCTTTAAATTTAGGAAGGGAATATTCTCTTTTGGCAAATTCCCCCCAAAATCCCCCATATCTCTCCTTTCTAATTTTATCTTCCAAATTCATTCCCCTTTAATCTTTTCCTAATCTCACCCCTAAATTATTCCAATCTCATAACAACTCTTTGGCCTTCTTCACTGTTAAATACAACAGACATAGTACATACACACTACACACGTACAGAACAAAAAACTCCAATACACATCAAAAAATATATACAGTACATACGGCAGACCCCACTCCTTTTTTCAGCATTCTTCTACAAACATCACACAATACACACTGACTTCCTTGTCTCCTTCATCCACCATTTTTATACCAACACAAAGCCAAAATACACACTCCACACACACTGATATCGACACACACACACAAATCAACATCATCATCACCAGTGATACAAAACGCATACCCCCATACACCATCAGATACATATCAAGCATACATACACACCCTTTTTCTTCCTCTAGATTTTGTCATTCACTCTCCACAACACACACAACACAAAAACAGAGAGACCAATATACATACACACACACACACTAACGGATCAAAAAATGAAGATCCCCTTTGGCTTTTTTCTTTAATTCAACACACCAAGAACATCCACCAATCCACCACACATACCATCACATAAAAACAAATCGGAAACAAGGAGTATCACAAATCGGGGGATTCAGATCGGGACTTGGGATACAGATCGATAACAGGAGAGCGCAACAGTGGCGACGTGTCGCCGGAGACAGCACCGGTCGACGGAAACACCCGTCGTTAGCCCTGTATTTCACTGCCTATATTTATTTTGATGTTTTATGTTTGAGTGTTGTTGATAGAAAAGGAGAGAAGCATGACCAGATTCAGAGTGGCAACGAAGCTGGTGAGGTGGCCGGAATTTTCCGCCGAGACCCGTTGGTTGTCGCTCCTCTATCTTGGTTGTTGTCACTGCCGTTGTTGTTTTCTGCAGACCCCGCTTGACCTGTCGCAAATCTCCATTGTTGTTTGGCCTGGGCTGTTGAAATATTGACGTTTCCCATGGTCGCCTGATTCTTCGAGCATTATTGCTCCTCCGGTCATTTTTGTTGACTCTGTTTTTGGGTTACGCTGACTTATGCACAAATATTTTTTGACTGGGTTTAGCACTTCTTATGAGACTCAATTGTTATTCTAATTTGTTTCTCGTGCCAAATTGTTATTTTGACATTGACAATAAAGTATTACTGATTATTTTCGAGGTTTTGTAGTTCCAGGCATTTACTACGCTGACAAAGCCTATGAAAATATTTTTATTTGAGGCTTCACAATGATTTGACGGACATTCACAATGACTTGACGGATAACATACACTGATTTGAACATGATTCTACACTTAAACAGCCCCATCCCCGTGTCCCTAAAAATAGGCGATGATGACGTGTACGAGCTTCAATTGCAAAACGAGCCGGCGATGGAGTGGTGGGACCGGTACTTGGCATGGCAACCGGAGGGCTCCCGTGCTTGTAGCCGTACCAACGTCCCTAACCTCTAGCCGTTTCATACAAACCTGAGCCTACACTTTTTATAAAAATCTATTTTTCCCTTTATTTTATTTTTATTGTCATTATTTTATTGTTATTATTGATATTATAATTCCTATTATTAATTACACTACTAACTTACTTTCTCTATATTTTTGTGAGGTAAAAATGGATGAAAGACAGCCTATTTTTAAAGGAGAACAACTAGAAGAAAATTCTTTATTATTATTATTATTTTCATTTTCATTATTATTTATTAATATTACTAGTATTCTTATTAGTATTTATTATTCTTATTGTTATTTATTATTATTATTATTTCACTTTATTCATTTTCGTACTAACTTATTTTTACTTTTGCAAGGTACCTTTGGAAGAAGCCAATTCGTAGATTTAAAACCTTTCTCATTAAACCTTAATTGATTATATGCATATTATCATAGCCATTTAATTACTTGTCTATTTTAGTTAGCTATTTTATTTGCTTATCTACTTAGAATCCTAATTGTTTAGTCCGGCCGGTAACCACATGTAGTGGAGCCTGAGAGATGCCTAACCCCTTCCTCTCGAGTTAACTTGAACCCTTACCTAGAATTTCTGGTTCGTAGACTAAGTTTCAGAGTTAATTGTAAAATTAGCTAGAAACAAAGTAGGTGCCCTAATACGCCTAGTTAAAAAATATGTCTGGTGGCGACTCCAACTCTTTACCCGTGAGTTACCCAATAAGTCGAGCCCTATTTCAAACTTTAACCGGTTCGGGTAAAAATAGGATGCAACACCCTTGTTTGAAAACCAATTGGCCCCTTCATCTTTCAAGCTTAGGATTCTATTTTTTCCTACGTCTTTGCATGGTTGTAATGTGAAAAAACTTTGTACTAGAGTCACAATGGTTTAACCATTAGACTCGAGATTTTAACTTCTAAAATATTTCTTCTAATTTTTGAATCTCATTATGCTCATAAAATAATGTCTAAGAGACATTATGCTGGTTATCACTAATTTTTCTTCTAACTGTACTAAGAGACATTATGCTGGAGTGCTATAATTTGGAGAATTTTGAATTCCTCCTAATCTAGCGAAAATGTCTCTTTTCTTTTTAAAAATATTTCCAAATACTTCTTTGTTCCGAATTTGAACTTTATCTGTGAGATTTTTTGTAGCATATCTACTATATTATTTTGATTGAGCCAAGAATCGTAAACCAATCCTTTAAAGGTCGGATGGGATGTCCACATAGATTCAACTCTAAAAATATTACATTTGTGACTAAATAGTTTAAATAGGTCTAATTTAATGGGGCAATGGTCTGAATGTGTTCTAGTCAAATGCGTGACAATAGCTTCTTGAAACATATCTATCCAATCCGAATTTCCATAACAACGATCAAGCCTTTCTAAAATAAGATTTCTAGAGCTTTTTGGTTTGTTTGTCCATGGAATTTGGAACCTTTAAATCCTAGATCAATCATGCTACAATAATTTAGACAATCAATTAATTTTGAGATTGGCCTACCACCAAACTTTTTTGAGGCTTTAGTCACTTTATTAAAGTCTTATGCGATCATCCAAGGGCCTTTATAATTGTTAGATATCAATTTTATGTTTACTCATAGAATATATCTATCAGTAGCCTTATTGCTAGCATATATCACAGTTAACAACCAAGGTTTAGAGTCCGGAATATTTTTTTACCTTAATCATCACGTGAACTTCTTGATCAGAGGAGCCAATCTCATCCACCTTGATGTCATCTGCCTTCCACATCACAACTATGCCTCCTGAAGCTCCTTGAGCTCTAACCTATACCAGTATTATGTTCCTCCATCTTTCTTTCCAATAGTGCTACCAACACTGGCTTACTGTAATCCAGCATCGATCTAAAAGCCCTCCTAAATTCATCATTCCCCGTACCCCTATACTTCCAAGTTATGACACTTACCATGGGGGTTAAGATTGGTGAGTCTTCCCTAAGCATGTTCATGTTCGAGCTTGATGCTCCTTCCCTATTCGCTGCTGCTATTAAGGACCGGTGATTTTCGTACATTGTTGGGGTCATCACCAGTGGCGTAGCCACGTTGGTGCTAGGGTGGTCAGTCGACCACCCTTCGCCGAAAAATTATACAATGTAGATAAGGTATATTTAAATTATTTATGACTAAATATTACGTTTTGAACACCCTTGACACAATAGATGGTGCTAGCTCAGTGGCGCAGGGTGTTCAAATTTAACTAAACAGCCCAAGATCAAATCCTACCTTGTACATTTTGGAAAAAAAAAATTCGCTTCTTAAAGATTGAACATCCTTAGAAAAATTTCTGGGTACGCCACTGGTCATCACTACCCCATATTTGCTCTCCACTGAAGGTTCTCGAGTTCTTATACTCAATGAGCACTTCCTCAAAAATCACTGGAAAGCGTAAGACATGTCTTTTTCCTTCTCTTTTCGTGAACACTAGCGTGGTGTAATCCCTTAGCATTCCATAAAACACTCTTGTTGTGCTTTCTTCCTCGTCGTCCACCTCATGTGTTTGGTTGTTTTGAGGATTCAGCTGATTGTCTTCGTTTGTTTGAACCCAGTTTTCGTGGCTTATAAATCCTGGATTTGGTATCATGAGTGATTGGTATTCCTAGTGAGTCATATAGTTCACATTGTTGGTCTAGTGGTGGATAGGAGAATAGGGTGGAGTTATGAATGCTTGATTTTGAAAGAAATTTATTTCCTGAGAGTAGTTGTTGGTTTGGTTCTGGTAATAATTGGAACTCTGGTTGTGATTGTTTGTCTGGTACTAGAGAGGAGCATTTAGATACATGAGAGTTATTTGAGGGTGAGGGTTTGCATGCCATTTCTGTTTGACTCCATGGAGATGTCATCTGCCTTTGAGTTGGAAAGAAGGTTGGTGGAGGAGGGTGGTTGTGTGCAGGATGGTTCCATGGGTTTGTTGCCAAGCCTTCCATCCCTAAAGTCATTCTATCCGACACAATTCTTGCTAGGTAGTTGGGGTCTCCTATTATTAGGATCATCTCCGGTCCGTCCATGAGAAAAGGAATATGCAGTGTGTGACTCATTAGTCCATGTTCCAGCCATGACTGTGACACATGGTTTGGTGATATTGGTGGAGTCGTAAATACCCTGGGAACTTGATGAGCATTGTGACTTGTTGAGCCTATCTGATTGTTCCTCACAGTTAAGTTCCTTACAGTTGGACTGTTTTGGTTCCTTGTCCAAATGAGTCTCCTTTCAATGTGTTGCCTCCCATAATAGTTGTTTGAGTGGTATCTTGGCATTTTGTAAATTAGTTGTATAGTATTGACAATGTTGCCTTGTTCTTTGTTTTGGTTTGTAGAAAGTTTGGACTGAGTAAGTTCCTTATGTATAGTAAAACTAGATGTTGGTTCTTGTTCTTTGTTGCTTGCTTCCACCATGTTGATGTCTTGACTAATTGAGTTCCTGTCATGGAGATTATCTTCACTTGATTGAGTGAAATGAGTATGGCCGTCATCTAGTTGATCTTCATTTAATGTTGATTGGAAGTCTTCTTTTAGATCCCCATTTGAAACAGTTTTGTTGGTCTTGGCTGAAGAGTTTGTTACGCTTATTTTCTTTAATTGGCTTGTCTCTTTTTTGCCTTCCTATTTCTATTTTTGGTAAGTTTCTTTTTACCCTAGGGTCATTTAAGATAGTCTGATGCCCATCCTTTAATTTTCTGGGTAAAACATCATTTAAGATGTCGGAACTAGTTTTTACAGCTTGACCTAGGGTATCTAGTTAGTTGTCTTTTTTGTTAGCTAGGATTTGAGTTTCATTAAATGTATCTAGATTATTGGAGCAAAAAGCATTGTCAAGGACATCAAACGGTTTGCTTTAGACAAAAGCTATTCCAGCAATTAATGTTTGCTTTTCATCCAGCAGGTCATGGTCTTGGCTATTATCCTGCATGTTATTGTGGCTGTTACCTGTGTACTTCATTAGACCAACTTTTTGGTCAATCTTCCTGTAATCTTGTTTTTGATAATTTGCAGGCGATTTCCCATTTTCCATTGCTTGTTTTTCGTTCATTTTAGTATGATCTTTGTTGATGCCTTTTTTATTTTTGTTTTCCAGGACTTGGGAAGAAATGGATTGATTATTTCTAGAATTTCCCATAGCTCTCTTGTTCTTTTTTTTTTATGAGTAACAACTGTCTATTGATCTATTTTATCAGTGATATCATTCACTTCTTGGTTCTCCTGTGTCCTACTCGTATTTCCTTCATGTTTTGTGATTTTTTTAGGGCAGTTTAATTGGTTATGCCCTAAGACTCCACATGTTGTACATAGCATATTGAATCCTTCATATGTAATTTTCTGATAATATTTTCCTATCATCATGAAAGATTTAACTGGCCTCTTTATAGGTAATAGAACACACAGCCTTGCATATTTCCTTCTTAAAGTAGAAGATGTACAAACGTCTATTATAATTAACTTCCCTAGGACTCACCCAATCTTTTGAAGAATCTCGTAATCGTAAAATTTCGTTGGAAGTTCAGGAAGTCTAACCCATATTGCCGAGTATGTTAAGGACGCAACTGATGAAACAAATCTTGGTTCATATTCCCTCACTGATAGAAATTGGTTTCCTATGAACCATGGACCATTATGAAAAGCTTTTGCATAATTATTCATGCCCAGAAATTTACTTAGATAGAAGTCGTTACCTAAATCAATTAAAGTTAGAGGTTCAGTTGGTTTTCATATAGCATGAAGCTTTTGCTTTAAGAATTGGTACCCTATTCTCCTACCAAAAATCTTAACTATAACTGCATTAGACAAATTTTTGTATATTCTTTCCTTATCTGCTTTTGATATTGGAATGAAGTTATCTAATTCTTGGTCATTTTCAGATTTATTAGAAGTGTCAAAATAGTCTATATTCTCTTGAATCCCCTCTCTGTTTAAGTTAGTTCTAAAGGATGTTAGCAAATTTTTGTTTGTCCAAGCTCCCATATTGTGTTCGCTATCAGTTGCTTTGTTAAGAATTTTATTATCCTCCTCGTTTCATTCCTCTTTATCCCCTTCGATTTTTTTTAAGCCTCTCGAATCTAGGTGGTTCATCTATTATTTCCATGTCTTGAGAATCAGACGATGGTTGTTCAGATCCACTTGATTTAGCTAAATTTGATATGTTTGATATTGAATCCATACCGTAAAGATTGAAGTTTGGAGATTGTGGCAATGTGTTAGTTATAATCTTAAGAAACTAGGGAAAACTAAGAAACTCAGAAGTATGAAGCCAAGGTTGTACTATTTTTTCTAGAGAGAAGGGGGAATTATCTCTCTGAGCCTAAAGGGTTGTGTTTTCTTATATGCTGGTTTAAAGCCACTCAAACTCTTGTACTTTTACATGTGTTTTCCCTGGCTAGATTTAGCATTCTCTGGTACTTTATCTTTTTGAGATATAAGTATAATTGGATACCAAAAGTTGAATGATCAATTGTGATACTACTGCTTCAAATGAATCTATAAGAGTATATTATTTTAATTTATGTACAAGAATAACCGGTGGTTACAATTATACATGGGTTACCCATTAAAATTATACACCTATTTTAGATAATGAATGTATTTGGTCAGGCTTTTGGTCCAAAATAAGTGCTTTTGAGCAGAAATAGAAGTTGTCTTTTAACTTTTAAGTAAAAGATTAAAAAAAAAAACAACTTCTCCAAATAATAAGTGCTTTTGATTTTATAGGACTAGAATAGACATATAATATGAATAGAAAATAACTTATATGCATATCCTTTTTCGCAATTTGACTTTTAAAAACGAGTTTTAGAATATTTATAAAATACAAATATCTAACAAAAATACTTCTCATATGATTTGGTCAAACACAAACTGTTATTCTTCAAAATTACTTTTTTCAAAACTATTTTTGTTAAAAGAGTTTCTCAAAATATGCTGATTTTGACAGTTTGGTCAAATATGCTCTAAAATGGGAATGCATCTAGCTACTGATGATTAGATTTCTTAAGTTCTTGTTAATCTAATGAAAGACTGTATGAAGGGAAAAATTAATGAAATATATGTATCAATTTGTTTAACAAGGCGATTTATAAGTTTTCACTAGCTATATTCACACGGCCAAACAAGATAGAAGGCCAAGAAACCTAGAAAATTTTGGCAAAAGAAAGGTGTTCAAATTAATTCATTTCTTATCGATCACCTAGTGTAATAGAGTAATATGTAGTACAGCTACAAAGGTTTGAAGTTAGCCAAATGCAGCTTCTAACTTCAAACCTAGAGGAAAGAGTTAGTCACTTCCAATTGTTGAAGAGCTTGTTATTGGGTTGATATGGCAAAACCCCAAAACCAACAGTTTTTGCGGGACAAAAAAAGTTTTACCGACTAAAATTTAAAGGGCAATTTATATAACTATACAAACTAACATTCTTTTTAAACAAAAATGTTAATACTATTCCATTTTTAAATAATGACAATATTTTTTTTCAATACATATCAAAATACATATAAAAGGGTGATAAAACCCTAGAACCCCCCTAAACTATCATGCAACGCCGCCGCTCCCATAATTGCCACCTGAAAGCCGCCGCCTCCGACCACCGGAATAATTATTTTTAGTTTTTTTTTGTGGATTTTTTTTGTATGTGCGTGTATTTTCATTGTATGGACAGTGATAAACTGTGCATACAATGAAAATACAGTAGACATACGCTTGTACGATTATTGTATGTTTGTATATTTTTTGTATCGTTAGTATATGTACAGTGTATGAACATGTACAGTGTATGTATGTTCATACACCAAATATAAATGGATAAACCAAAACACATTTTGATACTTTTGTTGTAAGTCAAGGCATACCCATAGTATATCTGGTGTATATTCATGGTATATATAGTGCATACACCACACATACAATGGGAATATACATGTAATACATTTTTCACAATCAACAACCACCAACCATACACCACAACCACCATAGGTCCGCCGTGTCCTATTGGAAAATTCAAAAGAAAAAAATATGAAAAAAAGAAAGAAAGAGCAATACAGCAGTGCCGTCAGTGTAATTCATCGAAAAATATCGAACCTACTCTATTGTAGTAGATCTGTCACGCACCGAAACTCTGGAGACGACAACAACCACAGGGAGAAGTAGTGGCTCACAACACAACAACACTGTCTTGATGGGAGCAGCAACGGGAAGAAGGGAGGGGAGGGGAGAACAACACGATGGGGAGGGGTAAGGGAGAGAGAACAATGAGGAAGGCGTCGACGACGAGCGGCAATGGAGGCAGTGGAGGGAGAGAGAAGAGAGATAAGAGGGAGAAGCAAACTTAGGGTTTTTTTATTGTTTGCTATATTTGGTAGCATAATTTAAAAATATTACTACTTTTGGTAAATTAATAAAATATTACTATATTTTTTAAAACAAAAATTCTTACAATGACAATGGGTGTAATTTATCCAAATCTGAATAGAGAAGGCAAACTAAGCGTAAAAATTTCGTCCATAGGTCACTTTTGACACTGTTATTTGGTTTCAGACCACTTTTTACTTGGTTGTGCAAAAGACACTTTTTGAAACTTCAATTTTTATGGGCTGAATCAGGTCGCACAAGGACTGAAGTTTACGCATTCTATGTCTAAAAGTTCAGCCCTTGTGGGCAGAAGTTGAACTTCATACTTTCAGGTATGAAGTTCAGCCCACAAGGACCGAAGTTCCAAAAAATGGCTAAAAATTAAAATTTTTGAAATAAGTGACCTCAACTATAAAAGCGAGTCAAAGAGTGGCTATTCGTGCAGTTTCCCCAAAATAAGCTGGTGGGCTACTGTTTTAGTATATCTTGGACCTTGTAAGGCTGCAATTGACCCGTTTGGTCGTCTGCTTGCTGAGTCTTCCCTTTCTCAGTTACACGGGTAAGTTTAAAAAAAGGTCCCAAGCAAGTTATATAATAATGAAAAGGGCCTCAAGTTTTAAAAAATAGGTAGAGGGTCCTCCATTAGGATTAGTGTTAATTGGGTAAAAGATGCATACAAACTTAACCCTCAAGTTTTTAAGTTTACACTTTGCACCCAAAGTTAAACCCTCATTTTACCCCCCCCAAAATGGCAAAAAATATTTCCCACCCAAAAGCTCCCCACCCCCGCCGTCCCCCACCTTCCCCATCACTGCTCCGCCGATTCCGGTGAGTTTCCGGCCATTTTTTTTGCTTTTTTGGTTCATTATCAACTCCCCAAAGTAGATTCAACAACTATTTACAAGTATATTGTGTATTTGCAAAAGATTTGTTCCAAAAAAATTTGAGAATTGTCAAAATTTGCTCAGCCATTTACAACACGAATCTCAACTAATCGCCTTGGATTTTCAGCCACATTTGGTCTCTGGTAAGTGTTCTTTAACTTTATAGTCGAGAAATTTGATTTGAAGCTAAAAGCTACCGGATTGAGAATTTTGAAGAACTGGGTTTGGTTTCTGGTCAAACATCCGTCGACGAGATGGTTGATGTTTAAACATCTCGTTGATGTTTTTGTGCACATCGTATCATATGTTTAAACATATGTGCTAATGCTGAGCGTATGTTTAAACCATTAAACATTTGGACTTATGTTTAAACATCATGCATGATGTTTGAATATAAATCAAGATTACTAAACATCATTGAGGATGTTTAAACATAAGTCCAAATGTTTAAACATATGATCGTATGTTTAAACATTCTCATTGATGTTTAGTAATCATGCTAAATATTCAAACATCATGCATGATGTTTAAACATAAGTCCAAATGTTTAAACATTTTAACTGATGTTTAAACAACCTCAATGATGTTTAGTAATCCTGAATCATATTCAAACATCATGCATGATGTTTAAACATCTAAAAATATGTTTAAACATTTGTGTCGATGTGTAAACACTGTAAATTTTTTTTACAGAATGTTTGAAGCAGTACCTTTCATTTTTTTGTGAATATGGCTTCTATAAACAATTGTATTATGAAATTTATGCTATAAGGATCTAATTTAGACCCTCTTTGTATCTTCAGGACAAATAATGGGGCCCGTATTATTGGTAGTTGATTATCTCGGCGAATGGGTGGAGAAAGCTAAAAGTTTTGTTTGGGTTCCCGTTGTGAAAGAGAGTAGACCTATTCTTGTTAGTAAGCAGGTTACTTATAATGAGCTGGTTGAAAAAATCATTCAAAGTTGGGAGTTGGGGAATTCTTGATGATCCGAGGGATCTATCTATTACGTACTTGTTGAGCATTGTAAAGCAAAAGACTGCACCCTCTCACATTAGGAATGATATTGATGTCTCTCTTTTTATGGCTGATGTGGATACATCTGGTTCTAGGCCCACTCTACGTGTAAATGTGGTTCCTCGGACTGAAAATTCTAATGAACAAAATCATGGGTTGGATGACATTGTAGAGGAGGCTTCACTAAATATGAATGTGGCTGAGAAGGAAGAAGATGAAGAAGCAAAAGAAATCCAAGAAGATAATGAGGTACAGTTTCCTGATTCAATACCATCACAAGGCAGCCACACTCGGCCGGACGGCACTGGTTTCTATACAGGGCAAACATTCACGAACAAGCGCGAGTTGGTTGTGCTGTTGAAGCTTGCTGCAGTGAGAGTGCCTTTCTATTTTCAGTATGTGAAGAATAAGAAGAATGTATTTTGTGCTAGATGTGTGGACAAGAATTGCCACTGGTGGATTCGAGCCATGAAGTACAAGAGCTGTGACATGTTTTATATCACGGTCTACAACAGCCAGCACACTTGTGGTTCTGAGCATTCTAAAAGCCATCATCCACACGCCACGTGCAATGTTGTTGGAGAGTACATGAAGAACAGATTTCATGATGGAAAAGCACCATCCACCAAAGAAATCAAGGATGCAGTTCTAGCAGAGTTGGGTTGCAAAATAAGCTATTGGAAGTGTCTTAAGGGCAGCAACATTGCAAAGTCTTTGGCAAGGGAGTCACCCGAACATGGCTATGCCATTCTTGGTGCATACAGCTATATGATTCGGCAGTCAAATGAAGGAAGCAAGACAGCATTACAGGTTGATGAACAAGGGAGGTTTCTGTATTTTTTTGTTTCTTACGGATCGTGGATCAGGGGGTTTAAGACTATTAGAAAAGTGCTGGCTGTTGATGGCACTTTTTTGACGGGTCCATATGGTGGAGTGTTGTTGTCCGCTGTCGTTCAGGATGCTCAAAATCACATCTTTCCTCTTGCATTTTGTGTAGTTGACAAAGAGTGCGATGCCGCCTACGAATTCTTTTTTGAGCAATTGGTCGGAATAGTCCCGGACGATGATGAGTTGTGCATTATCTCCGACAGGCACAGAAGCATTGAAAAAGCTGTTTGTAAGGTTTTCCCATTTGCTAACTATGGTTATTGCATGAGGCACCTTGGTGAGAACCTCCGCACGACTTTTCATTGTGGAGATTTAATTGGTAAGTACATTACCGCAGCGGAGGCGTATACGGTTGCTCAGTTTGATAAGCATTTGAAAGAAATTGAAGAAATTGACCCGAGGGTATCCAACTACCTGGTTGATCTTGGGGTTGAGAAGTGGAGCAGAGCACACTTCCCTGGAAACAGGTACAGCTTATTACACCAAACATATACTTAGATGTTTGAAACATTATTGTTGATGTTTGAAACATAGTGTTGGATGTTTAAACATATAACGAATGTTCCAGTATGTGTGACTGCATTTCCTGTTTATTGTTTGTTAATATTGTAGGTTCAATGTGATGACCACAAACATTGCCGAGTCGGTTAACTCAATGTTCAGGAATCACAAAGAATTTCCAATTGATGCGCTTTTCAATGCTATAAGTGAGAACTATGCTGAAAAGTTTCTTCAGAGGCGCATGGAATTTTTGAACAGTTCGAACACTTGTGTCCCCTTAATCGAGGAGGTGATAACAGCCAACAATTTATTGGGCAGCAAGCTTTTGATGCATTGAGTGAATACCTGTTTTTTCAAAGTTAAAGGAGGAGGTCCAACAAATATGACTTATGAGGTGGACCTACACAACAGGACATGTACTTGCAAGCGGTTTGATTTGGACAAGATACCTTGTCCACATGCTATGGCAGCTATGAGGTTGAAGTATCCAGATGAGTTTGGGAGGAAAATCTATGAATACACGTCGCCATATTATTATGTAGATTCCTACTTGCTTGCATATGCCGAACCAATCTATCTAGTTCCGGATGAACAATGTTGGCATGACTGTCCTCAAGAGCTTAAGGAATGGAAATTACCTAGCCCTTACTTGAAACTTGGCCGTGGAAGAAGGAGGATGAAGAGAATTCCATCCGTTGGGGAGCGATTCAAAAAGAGGAGAAACAAATGCGGGATTTGCAAAAAGCTTGGCCACAAAAAAACTACCTGCCCAACAGTTACAAGACCAAGTCAAAACGATCCCACAAGTGTTTAGCTGATGCTTTGAACAATCCTTTTATTTGGGTGTTTGTTGTTGAATTTCTGAACCTCTTTTTAGACAATCCTTTAATATGTAATCTCTATTTAGACAATCCTTTATTTATGTTTGTATTAAGTTATTAAGGTGTGTCTTGTTTCCTTATTCTTTGCATGTTTCCTTGATCCATATAAAATGTTTGATCGCACTTGAGTCTGTTCCAAACATCCTGCACAATGTTTAAACATATAACACAATGTTTAAACATCTTGAACTATGTTTAAACATCAGTGGAGATGTATACACATTAGATCGAATGTTTAAACATAAGTTAATATGTTTCAACATCACGTGTAATGTGTAAACATATTATGAAATGTTTGAGATTCCACCTAATATATTAAACATCCCACTGGATGTTTAAACATCACGACGGATGTTTCACAGTAACTGTGGAAAACTAAACGTCTACACTGAAAAGACGGGTTCTCCTGAAAAGTCACATTTCAAAACTGCACGACTGCACTGAAAAGACACATTCATTCCACAAGGTGCCTCTTAAAGTATAAAGGGTGACTTTTAAAAACCACATTGACATCCTATAAATACCCAACACTATATGCACCAACAGTATATGTGAATTTTCCATCACCAACAACTTCAACAACATAAATATGTCTGAAGCAGGATCAAACGACCCCTTGCAGGTTGGCAATAGTGATCAGGCATCACGTCACAACCAACCAATACAGAATGCGCCACAAGGTGAACGACGAGGCGATATAAATTGGAAAGTTGCAATTCTAAAGGACGACATGGCAGAGATGAATCGAGCCATAGAAGCAGTACGAGCAGATTTATGGCGTTTAAGGTACAGGCACGCAAGGGATCACCGAAGGATCATGCAAATAATTGCACAAATTTTGGATGAACTGGACCTGGAGATTGAAGGCGAATGAAGTTTATGATATATTTTAAGTTGTTATATATTACCTTAGTTTCCGTATTTAACATATTATTATATTGTAAACTTTATATCATGTAACGTATTATTATGTTATAAACTTTATATCCGTACGTCGTAAACTCTACTATTATTTAATGTAGTCGTTTAGTCTCTTTTTTACAACTGCGTCTTCAGCAGTTTAGTTTAGTACTTGCAATGTTTTAACAAGCAGGCGGAATCTTAAACATTTAACACGATGTTTAAACATATTTCGTTATGTTTACGATCTCACTAATTTACTTAAACATACTATGTTATGTTTAAACATTTCTCATGATGTTTAAACATCACGTGTGATGTTTAAACATATCATGTTATGTTTAAACATCACATGGGATGTTTAAACATATTATGATATGTTTAAACATCACACGTGATGTTTAAACATCATGGAAGATGTTTAAGATTCTGCCAAATATACAAAACATCACCCTCTGATGTTTAACATTTCGTGAGATGTTGCACATCGTACGAGATGTTTAAAACATCTGATCGTATGTTTAAACATCAATACAGATGTTTGAAACATATGACAATATGTTTAAACATTTCATCAAATGTTTAAACATATTATGATATGTTTGGATGAAGCAATCTATTTTTTTGCAATTATGCAACCATATGTTGAGTTATGAGACGTATAATTACACATTTTGAACGATGAACTTAATGATTAAGTATACAAAGTATAATTCCATCGATATTGAAGGTGTTTGAAATGATAACACTGATGATTGGTGTTTCTATCAATCAAGATGGAGGTGTTTGAGTGAAAGGTGTTAGTGTTATGAGTGATAACACCAACAATTAAGCGTTTACATGTATTTTTATTGAAAGGTGAACATATTGGTTGTTTAAATTCAAATAATTAGTCGTTCCTATGTGCATGTGAATGATTTTGAGCAAAATTAGAGTGAGAACTCTATTTTAACTTGTTCACTCATGTAGATGAACATTAACAAAAGAGTTTGGAGTGACCTATCAAGGGATTAGAGTTAATCTAAGTTTTCATCGACAATTGAAGGGTTTAGGAGTCAAAACAGTAAAAAAAAACACTTTAAAGTAAGTATATATTGATAATTGAACTCATTCTTATTGAAAGCTCAAGCTTAAGCTTAAACATCTGTCATAATGTTTGAAACATATCATGATATGTTTAAACATATCATCAAATGTTTAAACATATCATGATATGTTTCAAACATCATGACAGATGTTTAAAACATCTGATCGTATGTTTAAACATCACTACAGATGTTTGAAACATATGACAATATGTTTAAACATTTCATCAAATGTTTAAACATATTATGATATGTTTGAATGAAGCAATCTATTTTTTTGCAAGTATGCAACCATGTGTTGAGTTATGAGACGTATAACTACACATTTTTTTTCCAAGTATGCAACCATGATTAAGTATGCAGTTATTCTATTGTGTAAAAGGGAAAAGATGAAGGGGTGTACGTGGGGTTATGAAGGGGTGCGTTTGAATTTATGAAGGGGTGGATGTGAATAGGCACATACACAACTACATATGAATAGGCACCTCCTGTAACCATCACATATGCAACCGAAAAGGCACCAAATGTAGCCTATATATATGTTCCATAATTACTTCCATCCAGCCAAAACAAAATCTGAAGAAAACAACACAAACCATCACTATTAGAAAGCACTTGAATCTGCAGCAAGCAACAACTTTAACAACAACAAAGATGCCTCGCCGAGGAACGCCACCAAGAGCACCAGAACGTGATCGTAGAATGCCAAGGACCACTGAAATCGAAAATGTCCGTGAAGATATTGCAACCTTGAGCGCAGATGTGGATCAATTACCAGCATATATTGGAAATATTGAGGATCAAGTGACGCAATTAACAACTAGGTTCGACGAATTCCTTGAGGATTATAAGATAAATATACATCTTATCAAGCGTATGCTCCGTGGTATTCAAGTTGAACTCAAGATTGACCCGCAGAACTACTCTACACCACCACGTCCTCCAGCGGCACACATGTGAAGTGAAGATATAATGTAGTTTGAATTGTCTCCTTTTAAGTCTAGTCATTTCATTTTCAGTTTGTTTACAATGCCGTGTTTTGTAGTCTTGTATTTTCATTTTCCGTTTCATTGTTTTGAATAATTATTAAGTGGTATTAAGTATTACTTATCAAAAAGAAAAACAAAAAGGAGAGATTTGGATGCCGTGTTTTGTAGACATTTGGATGATGTTTCAGCATATTCCAATTAATAATTTAAACATCTGAATTATGTTTCAACATAGTCAAGTATGTTTAAACATATGATGAAATGTTTAAACATCCACACGATGTTTCTTAAATCAGTGAGATTGCACACAACCATACTATTTACATAAAACAGATAATTATCCTTACATGACTTCCAACAAAACATAACATAACATAAAATTAAGAAAACAAGCCAAAACAAATACTTAATCATCCTTACATGCCCACAAATACTTAATTTTCCAACCATAACTTATCAAACTACGGTACCATCTTCCCACGAAATATGTCCACAGCCCATTTCATCCTAAAATCCACCAAGGTGCTGTCACAGAGCTTGTCCCAGGGAGTCTTTGTAAGAAGGTGTTCAATGAAGGCAAGGGCATAAGCACCTGATGCAGTACGAGTGGTGCTTGTCGGGAGGTCTTTCACACGCTCATATGGCCACACTTTTATGTTCAGGATATCCTCCGGCAAATTTTGGAACATCTCGCACTGTCTAATGAAAATGGGGAAAAGGGAAGTGATGGGCTTCATCAGTGTGTCAAATTCATCATCATTTATGTTGTCACTGTACATGGAGTCGTACACCCTTATCTTACCTTCCTCCACAAGGAACTCCACAGTGACAAAATGAACCCCTTTCAATTTCATAACACAGAAAATCCTCTTCACCCCAGCCCACTCCACACCCCCTGGGTTCGGCTGCTTACCTTGCGCATAGTCCAGCATGTCATCCTTGAATTGAACAGTCTCAAGCTGTACTTCTAGGGGCGCAGCCAATGCATCAGCGAGTACACGCTGCTTCTTGTAAAGCTCACACAGTTTCTTAGAGAAATTCAAATCCAAAATGACATCGGATTTGAGATAGAACTGGGAGTGGGCATTCTTTTTAAGCCTCATCAGGCTCATGATTTCCTCAACATGCTGCAGAAAAGGAAAAAAAAAGGAAACAGAAAACACATAAAGAACAGGAAGAACATGTCAACATCAGGGGAAATGTTTAAACACCAGACATAATGTTTAAACATATTGTGATATGTTGCAACATCGTATAGATGTTTAACATTATATAAACATATATGCGCTATGTTTAAACATTAACTAATATGTTTACACATTCTGTATTATGTTTAAACATATCATAAGTTATTTGTGATGTTTAAACACTGCTTGTTATGTTTGCACATCCCAATCCATGTTTAACATATCTGATCTGATATATGCACTAAGAAAAAAGAATTAGGGTGAATTGCGTGTACCTTTTCCTTCAAACTGTTTTCCATTCTAATGATTTCTTCCAGATCCTTGTAATTGTACTCATGCCCAAGAAACAGTGGACTTTTTTCATTTTTCTTCTCTGCCAAGAAGGCATCCAATGCATCTTTGCTCTTCTTATCCACAGGCTTGTAGATATCAATCTTCCCCCTCACTGTTTTCTTCTTCCCCTTTCTTCCTGAAGCAGTAAATGGGGATTTCATAACTCTACTAGGGAAGATGCTTCTCAAACCTACTCTCTTGGGCACCTGTGTTTTCATGATTTCCTTCATCTCAACTAACATAGTCTCAATCCCACCAACCTTCAACAACAATTTATCTGTGTCTTCCTTGCACTTTAAGCATTTGCAAGTGCACTCTCCAGTCGACGTACCCACAACTGCTTCTTCTCTCCTCACAACTACTCCTCTAGTACTTCCACCATCTTCTTTTCTTCTTGCAGGTCCTCTACTGCTGCCATCTTCTTCTCTTCCAATAACTCCTCCTCTACCCTCATCCTTCCTTCTAGCATATCCAAAAAGATCCCCAGCAATTCCAGTGTACTCTCTTCCACTTGCTCCAAAAAGATCAGCACCCTTGCCCCCACTGTATCCCGTCAACATTGCACCACGACTTAGCACAACATGTTCTAGAGGGGTGTTAGGAACAACAGCTTGTTTCCTCAACATTGTCACCCCATCTAACTCCCGCATCAAGCCATCAATCACCATGTCTTCTACATCCTCAAATGGCACAAAGTCATGCAGCACATCCCTCAACTCTTTGGGTGTGGGTACGAGGTAAGGGTGCACCTCCTGCAATAAAATAACCACAAATGTTAAAACTAATGATTAAGCATTTATTGTAACATTTAAACATCAGTACCAGTGTTTAAACATCACGACTAATGTTTAAACATTTCGTGTAATGTTTAAACATCACTACTAATGTTTAAGCATTTATTGTAACATTTAAACATCAGTACAGGTGTTTAAACATTTAGTATAATGTTTAAACATTTTGTGTAATGTTTAAACATCAATACTAATGTTTAAGCAAATAATGCAGTGTTGAATGTGAAAGAACTGGGGAGTAAAAGAAATCCTACCTGGATGTCAACATGCTGGAACACTGCATCTGGGTCCTTTTCTACCTTATCCCCCAACCAACGTTTCATCCGTGGTATTGTCTTCTCCTTAGGGTATTCCCTTAGCCTAAGTGCCGGAATAGCCTCTAACACCCATGCCATGAAAGCCCATGGAAATCCATACAGTGTGTAGCTATTCTCAGGAGCCTTCCAGCTTGTAAAATCCTTCAGGATATAAAACACAGTCAAGTCAAAGCTTTTTCTTCCCCATGGGTACTTGTAAAAGTATTCAGGGGTGCTCGCAAGACAAACAACCCATTCCTCAATACCACTGTTAGTGTCCTTTGAACACAACACTTGGTGCTCGAATCAACACAAACATAAACTGAACCTTATGTCATCATCAGTCACCAGGTCTTCACTCTCTATCAGTTCCAGAATATAATCACTACTTGCAGCCTTCTTCCCCTTCCTTGAAACCAAATCCCACAAATCTTTCCCCTTGCTACGGGCTTCATCCATGAAATCATCAGGGGGAGGTAGGGCACAACTCAATCTTGTCATCAGGGCAAACTCCTGCATCCCAAAACGAAGAGGCAGTTCATGGAATTTAAACCACGCCTCAAACTTCTTTTGACAAATAACCCGGCGAAGTAAAATATTGTGAACCAGCTTTGGAGCAAACACACACTTGGGCAAATCGATTAGGTGCCCGAAACAGCTTTCCTTGAATCTATCCATTAGATTAAAATGATGTAAAGCTTTACGAAATTTATCCAACTTCGAGTGCAGTGATGATCTGACCGTCACCTTCTTTGTTGCGAACGCATTATTATACTCCATCCACATCTTCATTTGACTCAAATCAGGCAGGCCAGTCTTTATGCATGGGGTAACCTCATCAGCCAATTCCACCTGAAATTGATACAAGAAAAACAATTATTACACAGTCACATTTCTAATGAAGAAAACATTTTCATGGGTTAAACATTGTTAAGATGTTTAAACATCATCCAATATGTTTCCAACATCTTATAATATGTTTGGAACATAATCTATAATGTTTGAAATAAATCCAAACATCATTTATTATGTTTGAAACATAATATAAAATGTTTGAAACATTCAGAGTGATGTTTGAACATATTCGTATATGTTTGAAACATCATACAAGATGTGTAAACATAAGCTTCGATGTTACCTCCTGTTCTATAGCCTTTACAAATTGATCCTCTGCTGTTGCTTCTGTTGTTGCTTCTGTTGTTGCTTGTGTTGTTGCTTCTGTTGTTTCTTCTGTTCTAGCAGGCAAATCATGAACCGCTTTTGTTCTTCCTTCCCTTGCCTCACTAACTCTAACTTGAGGCATAGCACTACCCCTACTTTCTCCTCTTTGTTCATTACTTGGCTCTGCTGCTTCTGCATCCTCTGTACCTTCTTCACTGCTTCTTGATCTTTGTTGTTCCTCTTCGTGTTGATTTTTGCTAAGATCCCGACTAGCTTGACTAGCACGACTAGCACGACTAGCACGACTAGCGTTTGGGCTCTCGAAAGGGACTTGTAAAAGATCCGGTACTGCCCTGCTTCTCTGTCTTTTTGCACGAGGAGATTCACTTTCAGATTCCAAGGGAATTTGCCTGTCTGTGGCTTTGGCTGTGGTCTTCTGGACCTTCTTAGCAGCAGCAGCCGTAGCCTTTACCAGTTGCCTTTTTTTGGGGGGCATGTTGCCTATATACACAAATAACAAATAAGTTTCTTTACACGTATTTCCCATATTTATAAGAACAAAATATGGTTCAAAAAACTTGAGGCCCATTTCCTATTCAAAATATACAACTATCATGATTGTGTACATTAGGCTTGTTATTACCACTCTTCACAAGTTTTAAGAATAGGAAACATGTTTTAAAAATGCAGTTCAAACATCACGAGTAATGTTTAAACATCACGCTTAATGTTTGTATTCTACAGGGGATGATGTTTAAACATCTCTATTGATGTTTGAATCATCTCCGGCTAAACATCCGGCGATATGGCCAAACACAACACAGATGTTTCAAACATCTTACGGGATGTTTGAAACAAACGGATTTTGTTTAACAATATCACCGGCAACTACACAAAAAAATCAGTCAAAACTTCATCATTTCCTCGTCCCAAATCGACCCAGACAGAATCATAAACAAACATAACTTTTAAAACAAAATTCTACGGTTTTTTGTTAACAACAAAACTCGATCAAAAAATTGGTAAAATCATGAAAACAAATGAAGAAAACAACAATGTTGGTGTCGGAGAAGACTTACAATAGTGATTCGGTGACAATGGATGAGTTTGACAGTCCGATTTTGAGAAAAAAATCCGGGTCGAAATCGGGTTGGACGCGGGTCGTATTTGATTTTTGGGAAATGTTTGGGGATGTTTGGAGTGTTTTGATTTTTCAAAATCTGATGTTGGGGTAAAGGGTAGGTAGGAGTAGTGGGTAAGTTTTTATGTTTTGGGTGTTTTAATTTTGTCCCACAATTTTTAAAAGTGTGTAATCACCCCCACTTACACTTAATTCCCATTTGAGAGAAAAGAAAAGCAAAAATAAAATAGAGACCCTTTTTTTCATTCCACACTTGGGAGGACCTTTTTGTGTCATTTTCTCCAGTTACACAGAGTTGAAATAATGTTGAGACTGAAGAGATTAAGCTCAGCTGTAATTCTTAATTCAAGAAACTCTTTTACTAAACAAAGTAAATTGATAGCTCCATATCAATGGACTTCCAATCGCTTCCTCGATTTTTACCAGGTTCCTTTTAACTTAACTTTACATTTCATTATTTGTAATGTAAAATTAGTTTACGGGTTTCTGATGCATTTTATTTTAATATAAATATCTGTAAATTCCCATGTCAAATTTAAAGTAGAAAGTTTTTTCATGTATTGATTTTGTGCTGATTATCGAAGATTCGTTTGCTTACAGCTAGGAAACAAAGAGGCAATTGAGAAAGAACGTGTTCGGCTGTAAGTTTGTCGATTTCAATATTCGCGTTTATTGTTTATGTGATACTATTTCCTTTTTAAGTCTGTTAAAAAGAATGACCCTTTCTGAATTCGGGAGTAACTTCTCATTTTACCTTAATGATAGGTTTTTATAGCCATACAAATGTTATGACATGTTTAAGATTACAAGATTTAAAAGTTTTATCGCTACACAGATGTTATGACATGTTTAAGATGACAAGTTTTAAAGTTTTATCACCACACATTGTTATTATGGTTTAATCTCTCTCCAAAGTTAATTGACCCAATTTTCCGTCTTTCCTGAAAAGAATGACACAATTTTATATTGAGTAATAATTTGACTTCGACTTCCCATTTTACCCTTAATGAGATGTTTTATAGCTACATATATCTATAGCTTATTAAGACTACAACTACAAGTTTCAAAAGTTTTTATTTCTTTCTTAATTTCCCTGTCAAGACAAATAGGTTCACATAAATTGAAATCGATGGAGTATGTTGTATCGTTTAGCTTTTAAGTAAATGGACTCTGAAATTTATATTATGTATGTTATGTGATTTAGGGCAGTAAAGATGAGATGAACAGGGGTTACTTTGCTGATATAAATGAGATGAAGCAACATGGTGGTAAGGTATAACAAAAAAGTCACTACCTTTAACTGTTGCTTTATCAGTTTTGTTGACTTTTTTCTTTCCTTGTCTGTTATGGAAATGGTTAAACTTAGATTGCAGCTGCGAATAAGATTATCATTCCAGCAGCAGCAGCTGTGAAGTTTCCTGCATTGGAAGTGAACTACTCAGATGGTTCAAGCCTTAAGCTTCCCATCATATCCACCGGAGGTGGCGTTAAATCGAACAAATTAGAAGCACCAAAAGCATCATTGTTGTGTATTTCATTCCGTGCAAGCTCACAGGTTAGAGTAAACTTTAATTGAACACTGGTTTTGGCTGAAGAAATAGCGATCGTTGTGTTTTCCATTATACTGTCATGTTTTCTACTTTTTAAGCATGGTTTTCTTTGAAAGGACCTATATCAGCACACGAGAAAGTCATATGTTCTCCTGAATTTATTTTCTTATAATGTGGTGTCTTAACCGTGGAATCATCTCAGACAATTAGAAACACCGGAGAACTTTACCATTCCTTAGAGCTTAGAGTATTGATTAGTGTAATATCAATAATGAGGTACTTATTATTATTATTATTATTATTATTATTATTATTATTATTATTATTATTATTATTATTATTATTATTGTTTTGATGAAGTAATTAGTTTCATTAAAGGCATCAAGAAGATGCAAGAGATACAAAAAAGAGGACTTCAAATAGTTATCAGCTCCTATACATAATCCTATATTGCTAATTAGCTGATAAAGTCCAGAAACATAACAAGGAAATTAACAGTAGACAGATCTTGCCAACCAAATAAAAGTAAAAGACATCTAGCTTTTAGGAAATGATTAGCGGTTGATACTCCATCAAAGCATCTGCGATTCTTTTCAGTCCATACAACCCAAAATATGCAAGCTGGAATCATGATCCAGATCTTTTTGATGGTTTTATCAACTTTCCACGGACTCCATCCCTTATAAGCATCCTTAATGTGTAGAGGCATGACCGAAGTTGAGGTACTTAATAACAAAAAAAAATTAATCATGAGGCATTATCATTGGCTACCTTATGATTATAGGTTGTTTGTTGGCGGTAACTGCGAATGTGACTTAAAGTTGATAGAATTCATGTTATCAACATTAGGGCTGTTACAGTAATTTTCAGGTCCATGCCTCCTTGAGTGGAACTTTGTGAATTAAACACCTATAAGAAGGTTGAAAACTTCAAAATTTACCTAATATGCGTCATTGGCAGGTTTCCTTTGAAGTTTTCTCCTAAAGAAAGGGAAATGTCAACTCTTACATGTCATCATTACAGAAATAGATGAATAGATTTCATTTAATTGCTGCACATTTAAAAAATGGTAGAGAGTTGATATTATAGCTCCATTATGCAGAAGTAACTCATGCGTGCTGTACCTTAGTGTGTAATTTACGAAGTTAAAGCTTAGAGTTGTAAGAAATATAAGTTTCTGATGCAGCATTGTGGGTTATATAGTAGTTATAAACTATCTTTTCCATGCTTATGTTAGGATAATGCAGGTTGACCTAACACTTGATGTATAAACAACCATTATTACAGCATATCTTTCTTTTTTTTAATCATTATATTGCTGAACTTTTGACCACCTTTGGGCCTTTGGCAGGCAATGATAAATTCTTGGAGTAAGCCGTTTCTGGATACATTCAAAGATTCCAATAGGGTTCAGCTGTATGAGGTATTACAGCACTACATAAAAAAAAGAATGGCATTTCTTCATGCACGTATCTTACATGTTGGAGTCTGTTTTAACTTTTAAGTCTTTATTCAACTGTAGATAAATATTCCATACCTTATCTGTAAGACTGAAGTTTTGGTGTATTTTGCACCTTCCCCTCTTATTTAAAATGTCTCTCACTATAGCTTTCTCACCGAAGCTACTGTTTGATTGTTTGGGGATTGGACGAGGATTTAAAACTGCATAGGATTTGAAGTTCAAATAATTTTTTTTTCTTGTTATGGTTTTGGGATGCTCTCAGATTGAATAGTAAATTAGCTACAGGACTCTTAGTTTCACTCTCAAAACTATGATTCTGTTGTAACTATTGGCATTCTTAAAATTATGATACTGTTTTGAAGTGTTGTGACATTACATGCATAAAGATGTTTGTGACTGTTTATGGTTCAATCTTCTCAAAATTAGGTAATGTTTAAGCTAGTCTTCGGTTGGCCTTAGTGGTTGTTTAAATGCAACTTTACCACTAGGTCAAGGGTTCAAAGCTAGCATGAGACCACCATGTTTCAGAAAAAGAAAAAAGAAATTAGGTAATGTTTAAATTGCAAACATGAATTGATAATATTAGGGATGAACAATCTAAGCTTATTAAGCAAAGAGTGCTGCCTAGGGTGGTGTCAGATCATGGCCCTATCTTACTAGAATGTGGGGACTGGAATAAGGGAAAGAGTTACTTTAAATTTGAGGATATGTGGTTTGATTATACCAGATTAACTGATCTGGTGGATCATTGGTGGAAGTCATACAGTGTGCAGGGTAGGGAAACACTGAAGCTACTAAAAGAAGATCTAAAGAAATGGAATAGAGAAACTTATGGTAACCTAGAAGTGAGGAAAGCTAAAGCACTAAGCATGTTAGAGACACTGGATCAGGGAAGGCACTTAAGACTAGACATTGATCAGTTGGAAGCTGAAAGAAATGCTAGTCAAAGAGAGTTGGAAGATATTGCCAAGGCAGAAGAAGTCTTCTGGAGGCAAAAGTCAAGATGTTTATGGGTGGAACAAGGGGATAAGAATACCAGATTTTTCCATAGACAAACAAATGCACACAAAAGATATAACTGGATTGACAAGTTAGAAATTCAGGGGAAACTGGTTGAAGATGATAATCTGATTAAAAATCACATTCTGGAGTTTTATGCAAGGCCTTTTGGAGAACCTGAGAGATGGAGACCTGAATGGATAAGGGATGACCTACAGAAGCTGTCAGATGAGGAATAGGAGTGGATACAAAGACCATTTTCTTTAGAAGAGGTGCAAGAGGTAGTTGAGCTGTTCACAGGAGATAAGGGACCTTGCCAGTCGCCCTGACAGACTTAATTTCCCTTTTTTTTTTCAAAAATGTTGGAAAAGGAAAACTGTCAAGGATGATGTTTGGAATACGGTAAAGCTGTTTTTTGAGGAGGGATATTTCTTAAAGAGTTTCAATTCCACATTTATTTTGTTAATTCCAATGAAGAAGGGGGGGGGGGGGTGTGGAAGTGAAGGATTTTAGGTCGATAAGTCTTCTTGGCAGTGTATACAAAATTTTACTGAAGTTGCTAGCAGTGAGACTTAAGATGGTGATAGAGAAGGTGACTTCTGAGAGTCGAAATGCTTTCATTAAAGGGAGACAAATAATTGATGCGACAATGATAGCTAATGAATGTGTCGAGCATCTATGGAGGAACAAAATGCAAGGAGTGATTTGAAAACTAGATTAAGAAAAAGCATGTGATTATGTCAATTGGGCATGCTTATTAAGTATTACGAGGCAAATGAATTCTGGTGATAGGTGGATAAAATGGATTGAAACTTGCATCTCCACAGTAAGATTTTATATTCTGATTAATGGTACTCCTCAAAGTTACATTAAATCTTCTAAGGGATCTCAGGCAGGAGGACCCCATGTCACAATATCCTTTTGTTTTAATCATGGAGATATTTAGTGGAATGCTAAAGAGAGCAAAAAATTTGGGATGGCTGATAGGGCTATATTTTGGAAGAAATGGAGGGGACGCCACTAATGTATCTCATATTTTGTATACGGGGTATGTTGTTGTTGATGCACCCTCTTACTATGTGAGGCTAAGAAAGAGCATTTTTTTATCATTCTCAAAAAAAAAAAAAAAAAAAAAATAGCAGTTTTTATATCTTAGAGGAATTTTAATATCCTTGAGGCAGTTACGGGTATGAGAGTCGACTTAGCAAAGAGTAGTTTGTTTAGCATTAATGCAGACCAAATATGTTGAAAAGTTGGTTATGGTGATGGGTAGTAAGGTGGAACAACTGCCAACTACATACCTGGGGTTGCCCTTGGGTGCAAAAAGGATGATAGTAAAATCTGGCAAGGGGTGATGGATAAATGCTGCAGCCAACTAATCCCTTGGAAGAAGCAATATCTATCATCCGGGGGTAGACTTACATTAGTTAATAGTATCCTGGATGGAGTTCCTACCTATCTTATGGCTGTGTTTCAAATGCAATTAAGGTGGAAAAGAAGTTGAGTAGTTTGAGTATTAATTTCCTTTGGGAAGGCAATGCTGATAGGAAGATGCATCATGTTGAACTGGAATACTGCGATGAGAGACAAAAAAGGTGGAGGGTTGGGAGTGAGAAAGTTGAGATTGCACAATAAAAGCCTTTTATACAAATGGTTGTGGAGGTATAATGAAGGAGGTAGTTTTATTTGGAAAAAACTTATTGTTGCTAAGTATGAAAGATAAGACATTTGGAGCTCACCTTTTGTACAATCTTAAGCAAGAGGAGGTGTTTGGGGATGTATAAGTAGGTTGTGGGGTGAGTTTCAGCAGCACATATAGCTTAGCTTAGGTAATGGGGGTAGGATAAAATTTTGGGTGGATGTGTGTTTGGGAGATACTAGCATGAAAGATAAATTTTCATCTTTGTTCACACAATAAACAGGGAACAGTAGCTGACTTCACCTCTGCAAATGGTTGGCAATTAAATTTCACAAGAAGATTTAATGACTGGGAGCTGGAGGAAGTGTGTCAATTGATGCAAATCCGGGAACCAGTTGTTGTGGAGGAGAACAAAAAAAATTCTTTGTTATGAACTGCAAGTAAGGTCGGGAAGTTCTCGGTTAAAAGTTGTTACAATTTATTACAGAAGCAGGAGGGGCAGCATGATCATAACTGGCTTTGGAAGACTAGACACCCATTAAGGTGGTCTGTTTTGGATGGTTGGTTGTTAAAAGACCTGTTTAACTCAAGATAACCTTCAAAAGAGAGGTTTCAACCTTAGCAACAGGTGTAATCTTTGTGAGGAGGATTCAGAGTCTGTCAACCATCTGTTTATTCACTGCAAGTTTAGGAAGCAGCGCTGGGGCTTAGTCTTGAATTTATGTGGAGTTTGTTGGGCCATGCCTATGACCGTGAGGGGTTATTAGAGACTTGGAAACATCAAAAGGTGGGTAGAAGACAAAAGCCACTCTGGAGGACTGTACCATTATGCGTTTGCTGGACTTTGTGACTGGAGAGAAATAGAGTCTGTTTTGAAGGAAAGAAGAGGCGGCATATTTCTGAAGTCGAGAATAATTTTTTTCATTACCTGTATTTTTGGTGTAAGAAGGTCTTGCTAGAAGATATGGAGCAGTACTTAGTTTTTATTGAGTTGTTAGGAAAGATGTAGCACTCTCACAGGCTTTAAGTGGACTGTCCTGATGTACTTTTCTTGTACCAGCTTGGTACTATAATTAATACTCCAATGCCTTACCTTATCAAAAAATAAGGAATTTTTTTTCTTAATAAATAAATAAATGGAATCTAAAGAGGCATGTTCCAAGAGAAAGTATAAGACACATGTCCTATTGCTGAATAAAGAGTTCTCATTTACAATATGCTTTTAATTTTTTCTATAACAAACTTGGGATTGGTTAGGAATGAACTCTATGAGTGCCCTTCTATTAAAGAATATATGCATGTAGAGTGCATGCTGGACATTATATTAGCATTATTCAAAGCAACGATGCCTGTATTATTTCTAGATTTCATCATACAGTAGAGCTTGAATATGTGAATCTTCAATTGTCTGCAGATCTCCTTGATAGATTCATGGTTGTTAACACTCAGTCCAGTGAAGAAACTACTACTTCGGATTATGAGGAAATCTAATCCTGATGAAAGCACTGATGCACTGCATAGACAGATCGTTTATTCATTTGGAGACCATTACTATTTCCGGAAAGAGCTTAAAATACTAAACCTTCTGACAGGGTATGAACTGTTATCATTACCTCTCAGTTTCCTAATTGATTAAAAGCAGAAGAATTGAGTTACAATGTTCTCCGTTCTATATCAAATTTACAGGTACATATTCTTGCTTGACAAATTTGGTAGAATTCGATGGCAAGGTTCTGGATTGGCAACAGAAGAAGAGTTGTCATCGCTTCTATCCTGTACATCTTTTCTGCTAGACGAGGAATCAAAGTAACAAAATTTTTGCTGATACACTGTCGGTTTTCAATTATCAAACGGCATATGGAGGGACCTCATTGTTAAGTAGATTCAAGTTCCTTCAATCTCCATAAATGCTTCAATTTTGTACTTCTGCATCCATTCTGGTTTTGGAAGCTGTGTAATATTCCAAAAATAAAAATGCTTTTTTTGGTGTTTCTGGAAATGTTGCCTCGTACTGAATTGCATGAACATGGATGTTGTACGCGTTTCCTTCAGGGTCATGGATTCATGATATCATATATAATTTTTGCATTTTCTGATAATATATGAATTTTTGCATTTCCAGATATAAGAATGGTAAATATTTCTCCTCCCTTCAGTTCACTGACGACCTGGTTAGCCTTATTTAGGAGTTGGACTATTTTATACTAGCCCCATTTTATCATTTATCGGACCAATAGTTCAGTGAACATGTGTGTTTTCAGCTGTATGCTAAAGAGAACTTTACTATAGTACAAAGATTATATTTCTTCGAAACAAGCCATGATCATCCCTTTTTTCCTTTCTTCAACAGAATACTGTCTCATATATAATAATGTAGCACAGCTTTTACTGAGAATTTGTTTCGTATTTTCTTAACATGGAGCTGAATGTTGACCTTAACATAAATCAGAATTTATGGTCTTGCCGAAGTTTCCATGCTAATAACTCATCCTACTCTAAATTGGTGAGCAATTTGTTACTGAATATATATACTTAATACATATTGTGTGTCTGAATGTCTGTATCTCTGTGTGTTTGTGGAACACTAATTGAGATGGAAGGAAAGAAGAACAAGTCAAAAATTTAATTATTAAAGGGAGATTTACGAAAATACTCATCAAAATCAAAATATTTAATCATCTCTACCCATAAATTTTATATTTAACAGTCCTATTCATAAACTATTTGTACCATATACAGTAATAAATGAGCAAGTACTTTTAATTTTATGGGTATGTAATTTTTAATGGATAAGATTTGTAAATAATTGTAAAAATACTACTTAGATAGGTAGAAGTCAACAATGACTTGCTCAGAAATTTCCTACCTAGCTCTATAACCACCATATGTGATAGGAGTATGTGACTGACTTTGTTTTAAATTTGTAAGGATATTTGTCTTCAACAGATGGAGCTGCCATCAATATTTTTCTTCTCCATCTCTTATCTTATTAGCTCTATATGTTGTTGGATGGGAGAAGTAGCTTTATTGATCTCAACTGACTCAGAAAGTTCAGACCATTCATTACCCCTTGCCGTCGCAATTGTCATTAATCAATGCATCTCTCTCTCTGTATTCACTTCATCAACCTATGCTTTTCTTTTCCGACCAGCTTTACAAAACCAGCAACCTCATACCGCACTTGAATATGGTATTTTTACAGTAGGAAAAGCCTTAATATCTATTGTTTGTGCACAGATCTCGATAATCCTGTTGCTATCATTTACTATTCCTTTCTTATGGATCATCCCATCCTTTCTCCTGTTTGGATATCTTTACTATGTCTTTGCATACACAAGGCCAATTTCTCCTTCAATTCGAATGTATTTGAACCATTGCTACTGTTGGGGTTTGCTAAGTGTAGTTTTCGCTCAAGTGGCACTTCCAAGCTTTCTCTGGAGTATATTGATATATTTGTTATACTTACTCGTGCCTGTAAGTTTTTCGATTACTTATATAGTGTTTAAGGAACAGTTTGGCAGGTGGGGTTCATTGCCTTTTCTTGATTATGTTTACCATAAGAGAAAGATTATTGAATTTGCAATAGGGATGGTGAGCACAATTCTATTTCAGTACATTTTCAGGGTAACCTCTATGGTGACAATGGTGGCTTTCTTTTGTATTGCTTTGGCTTGGCTTGGGAATATTGCTATGGTTCAACCATCAACTGATCTTGGAATCTTCAATTTCTTGCTTATGAATGCTTGCTTAAATTGGGCTGTGAACATATTTAAGCTCAATGCATATACTTGGCTTGTTTTTGGTGCTTGTCTTTTGCTTTTCCTTTTACGTTGGAAGTTGGATTCAGTTTCATTGAGATATAACCATATTTTCCCATCTCCAAATCATCACTCACATGCTCCAATACCTACTACTACATCACCCTCCATTCCAACCATGCTAATTACCAACTCTTCAGCTCTTCCACAGTCCAGCAATGCTCATGACCACATACCCTCTAGGACTGAGCCCTCATTGCAGCTTCCTCTCAGCAATCTACAACCTCCTCTCTTGCCACTGACGTTGCCAACGCCCCCGCCAGCAAGAGTTCATTCTTTTTGAGTTCCCCGGAGTCGAGTTGTTTCTTTGAAGCTAATAATGTTGCAAGTTGGCGATGGTGGTGGTCGACTGTGATGGTTGTGAGGTGGGGATTATTGTGGTCATAGTTGGTGGAGGAGGCTGGCGATGGTAGCTGCTATGTTACTCGGACTCTTCATTTTTGGTGCCGCACCCGTGTCGGATCCGTACCCGTGCGGGTGTGGGTGTGGGATCCGTACCCGATTTGGTCAAATAATTTTGGGTATTTTGACCAAAATCAATGGAGAAATTCTTGACAGATTCAATGATTTCTCTAACCAAAACAAAAGTAATAGCATGTTTGGCATTGCTTCTCCAAAGCCAAAAGTGCTTTTTTTTCAACAAAAGTACTTTTTTTAGAATTTTGAGGTGTTTGGCAACTAAAAAAAAAGTACTTTTAGGAAGCAGAATCAGTTTTTCTGCTGTTGGGGAGAAGCTACAAATATCTGCTTCTTCCAAGAAGCAGAAGCAGTTTATTAATTTTTTCAAGACAGAAATATCCTTACCAAGAATTCATATTTACCATATTATTCCTTATAAATTAATCATATCTTTCTCAAAATACAATTATATTTTTCTTTTTCCTATTTTTTTCTACTACGTACTTTTACAAATCTTCTTCTTCCAGGACTAATTTTTATTTCTAGGTATTACTATCAACCGTATATAGGATGTCCTACTCTTTAAATCATCTTTTAAAAGCAAGTGATTACTAGAAATTCCTAATTCCGTTATCATTTTGATTTAACTATATTTTATGTTGTTCAATAACTTAAATTTATATCTTTTACGTTATGTTTTACATTTAACTAAATAAATTTTCTAATTAAAATCTTTTATGATAAATATTCAAAGTTATTTTTTTTTGTTAATCCAAATGTAAAATGAACTTGGATGTCCTTTTCGTAATTTGACACTGAAAAGTACTTTCGTAACGATTAACCAAACACAAATTATTTATCAAAAGTACTTCTTCAATGAGTTGTCCAAACACAAACTGCTTATTATCCAAAAGTACTTATTTAAAAAGTACTTATGCCAAAAGTACTTATCAAAATAAGCAGTTTTTTGCAGCAATCCCAAACATGCTATAAGAGGAAATTGAAGGAAATAGAATACCTTGTATTATTGTATATAGAAATTTCTATGTCCTGATCAATATTTCTTCCTCAAGTTTTCCATATAAATAACTCATAATTTAGGTTTTGTAACTCTACTTTTAGATTATTGAATTTTTTTAGCCGAATTCCCAAGCCCGTATTCATAACTGGATCCGTATCCCCGAATCTTAAAATATAGATCATGAAGGATCCGACCTCTAGATCCGCACCCGTATCGGACACCCGCACCCGAGTCCGAGTAACTTAGGGTAGCTGTGCGTTACTGGTGATTGTTGTGCAGTTGTGGCAATTTTGATAGCCGTGTGGTTGTGGTCGGTGGTGGTTGCTGTTGTTGGTAGTTTTGCAGTGGAATGTGGATAATGGTGGTGGAGGAGAGTAGTGCTCGTGGTTGTTGGAGGAGGGACTAGTGTTTCTAGACGAGTTGCCTTGAACTGAGGCATAGGACTAGCAATTACGATTTACGATTCAATGAAATCATATATTCCTTCGATTCCAATTTATGTGGCATAATCTGAAGTGGCACTAGTTTAAGACATAAATGAACTTTTGAAACTTGTTATCTAAACAAATTGTATTATTTCTGCGGCCAAAATTTTTTGCAAATACTGATAGAAGGAAATATTCTCCTCCATATGCTTTAGTTCGTTGACAACCTGGGTAGTTTTCTTTAGGAGTTTGATTCTTTAAGCTTGCCCAATTCTCCTTTTTTTTTTTCCCTTCCTGTTTTCCCTTCCTCCCAAATAGATTCTCTTAGTATTTCTACAGGTCGAGCTCCTATTGAGAATTTGTTTAGTCGATTTTCATATGTTTATGACATGGGGTATGGATTGATCTTATTTGATAGCATAACATATCGTGTTGTCCGGTATGTCTTGCCGAAGCTTCTATGCTAATTATTCACCGTCCTCTAAACTTGTAGCAAATTGTTACGTAACATATATAATATTGAGATGTAAAACAGATGGAAAAAAAATAAAGAAGAAGAAGAAGAACAAGTTTAAAAAAAAGCAAATTACTATAAAAATTCAGAGAAGGAACAGAGGTAATCGCATTTATGGATAAGTGAACGTTGTTGTTAAGAAAAGTAACTGGAAGTCCACCATGACTTTCAAATTCCCCAGTTCTCATCAAGTTTCATAACCATATTCTATCTAGGACGTTCTGGCACCACTTTCACTTTTATTTCAGTGCGAAAATCCCTGGCAGGTTTGGGTGATCGCCAGAGATTTTTGAACTAAACTCTGGCTGGTGTCAGCAAATTCTTTGGGGCTAAAAAATGTGACGGCAGCGCCAGAGATGTGTACTAGCCGCAAACACTTGTGTTTTAGTATATATTTGATTTAATATTTAGCTATAAAACCAAAAACATCAATTTTAACCAAAAACTTGGCGATAACATTGTCGGTCATAAACTTGTATGGAGAGGCATGCCATTGTCGGACATTCAGCTTAATTGGAGTCCAATTTGGGACTGAATTTGATGATGTGGATGGCCGCACCTTGCAACATTCTTTCAAAAAAGTTGTACCTGGTCACTTCGCCCCAATTCCTTGGTATCCAAGAATTAAAAAACGATGGCCCCCGCCCGATCAATTAAATAGAGGCCCACGGCCAAACCATTAAGCAAACCAAGCACTCAATGAAATTAGATTGTCATTCCAGCAGCACACTAAAAACTCATTTGTTCCCCCGATCAATTATATATTAGGCATTTAAAGAATTCAAGAGATAGAAAGGAAAGACTCTTTGTTGTTGAAGTTTGTAGGGGAAAATTCTTCACCGTACTAGAAATCATTCCAAGCTAGTGTGAGTAGCTTTGGAGGGGATTTGATACTATAGTAATTTACTTATAGGAAAAACAAACTGCCTCAACCCAAGTGGGAGTCTCTATTATTAAGGCTAAATTTGTTCCACCTTTGTATTGGTTGGGCTGCTGACCTTTTCCAAACACTACAACCAAGTTTAAAATCTATCCAACAAAGACTTTCCTACAGTGCTGTGCACGTATAAGACTCTAATTGCATTTTGCAAAAACGAATTTATTGTCATTAGAAATTTGTAGTATTTCTTGTGTAGGGTAACGGAAACATTTAAACAAGATAGACATGCATTTGTTGTATATCTGTATTTGTCCCTTTCTACTTTTACAACTAACTACTTTATAAGTCAAAACACCATAATAATTTTTCAATGTAAAATTCGCCGTAAGCTGTGGTGGTCCTCGTGTCTAAGTGCTAAAAACTACTACCAAAAAGCAGAGGGGGACATAAATCAAACCTCTGCAAGGAGAATACAAAATTATCCCCCAAACATAACAATTAGAGCAAGAACACACTACTAGAAATCGTGTAAAATGCTACAAAGAGGGTGGAGACGGAATTCCCTCTCTAATTGATTGGAGAAGGAATTCCGTCTCCAATCAGTGTAATTCCCTCTCAAACCACAGAAAGAATAAAAAAATAATAAATTTTTTACCAAAAAGTAAAAAGTGTGTCAGTTCCGTCTCCAATCAACTGACACACTTTTTACTTTTTGGTTGGACCCATAATAATAACCCGCTCCTTCTCTCTTCCACATTCAGTATCTCCTCTCCCCAAAATTTAAAAACCCCCAAACCCCCACGGCGAAAACATCACTGCCTCCGGCGAAAACATCACTCCCTCCACTGCTCCAAACCCCCACGGCGAAAACATCACTGCCTCCGGCGAAAACATCACTCCCTCCACTGCGAATTTCTTCCATCTCCGGCAAAAACATCCCCAACATCCCCAATTTATTCAAGTAAGTTTTTTCTTCATCTTTCCCATTATTTTTAGCTATAATTCAAATTATTTTTCCCTCCCCATTTTTTCCATCCATGAATTCGACCCCCATTCTCAGAGGTTGCTTATAGTGCTTCCTCCTTCATGTTCTTTTCATGGTACATTTGTTAAGTGTAATGTGTCAACGTATCCAATGCCATATTTCATATCATCTATATTGTTTATGGTGTTTAGTATTCTCTCTTGGCTTACTTAGCTCTAGATTTTCACTCTATGATTTTTTGTGTTTTTGTTGTTTCCCATTTCAGTGGCTTTGTCGGTTGTGCTGGATAAGTTTGTATAACTGTAGAGTAATGTACCTTTAGTGTTTGGATTAATTTGCAGTGTCAAGGGCTTGGTTGTTTTGTGGAAATCAAAGTCATACTCATGTTTTTCTTCTTTTTTTTTCTTCAAGTTTTTGAAATTATGTATTAGTGAAATTTCTTGCATTCCTGTAATCATATTTATTTTAGAATATCATGCATATCTCTTGTTTCTTTAACCTGTTTACATTTTAGGTTGGTACTTTGTTTTCCTGCCACTTCAGATTAACAAAACCTAAGATAATTATATTGATGTTTAGTTTCTTATGATTTATGTACAATTCTACAAATATGACTGATTTTTATATTTCTATTTGTACAGTTTTGGGTTAGCCAAGGAAATAAATGGTGTGATTTCTGCAAAATCTTCATATCAAATAATCCTGCCAGCATTAGGAACCATGAGCTTGGTACACGTCACAAGGAAGCTGTGGCAATAGGCTCAACACCATGCGAAAAGAGAAAGCTGCAAAAGAAAAAGAGTTAAAAGAAGCAGCCAGTGCACTGGAGAAAATTGAAGCAGTAAGTTCTCTTATATTGGGATATATATAACATATAAGGTTACATATTTATGACCAGGAATTTCTGTTTTCTGGTAACAAAGGATGGGATATGAGGCTTTGAATGGACAAATATTGATTTTAGTATTTTCCATCCAAGATAAGGTAAAATGGCTATATGCTGCATATGTAAATGTTTATACATTATATGTGTGTGTGTATCAATAAGATTTGAAGGGTTCTGTACCTGGAAGGCAGACTTATAATTTATACCAAAAGCAGACTCTCTCTTTTGTGTGCCAGATCAGTTAATGTTGCTGGCTTTGTAATTTTCTGTTCTAAATAATGATACGATCTTTTTCAAGTACCATTATTGCAATACCTCCTTCAGTAGATGTGGATTTGTACTCTCATGGTTTGTTAAGTTTTGAACATGTTACTAAATACTTTAGTTTTTATTTGTGTTGAATGGTTAATGATGAAACAATATGTAGTATTGTTTTATTGGCCGTGGTGGCTTTGTTTTATGTTAAACAAGGTATTTTATGTTAAACAGGTTGTTTTTGGTATTTGGTTGCTTTGTACCGAATTTCTAATATTTTTGTTTAGCAGGATTTGTATAGTTACCAACCAAAAAAAATTAAATAATTTTGTTAGAGACGGAATTCCGTCTCTAAACAACAAAAATAATTTTTAAATTTTTAATTGGAGAGGGAATTCCGTCTCTAAACAATAAAAATAATATATATAATTTATGTTTGAGAGGGAATTCCCTCTCCAATCATTAAATTAATTAAATTAATTTAATGATTGGAGAGGGAATTCCCTCTCCAAGCAGTAAATCAATTAAATCAATTTAGTGCTTGGAGAGGGAATTCCCTCTCCAAATGGAAAAGTTAACGCGTTCTGACACAGTCTTGGAGACGGAATTCCGTCTCCAAGAATGTGTCAGTGTGTCAGCTACTTTTTCATTTGGAGACGGAAGCAGTCCAACGACTCGCGTAAAAGCGAAGGACGCTCAGAGACGGAATTTCGTCTCCAACCGTTTGGAGACGGAATTCCGTCTCTGAACTGTGACGCAGAATGATTAATTTCTAGTAGTGACACTGATGTGGTATCCTCCTTCCTGGTATCCCTTGTTAGCTTCATGAAGAGTACTTCCCTGGTACACTTTCCCAGAAAAACACAAAAATGTGACTCCATCATAGAATGTTTCTCCTTTGTTTGTGCTGTATCGATGATTTTTTGTATCTTATGAGGTTTGTACAATCCCATGACCTGTTTTTAGGGAGTTCCATGAGAGTGCAAAACAGTGTCCCTTTCCTAAATACTCCACTTTGCAAGACAACTTGATTAGCAATATTACAAAATTATCTTGTTGCATGAGTTGTCAAATTTCTATTACAGTTTTCTGCATTTACCTAGGTAATTCAATAACCCTTTGCATGCTGATCACTAAAAGTGAGTCCCATTCAAGAATACCATTCTAATCTTCTTTGATAGTTTGCATTTTCAATTCCTTTTCCTTCACTAGTGAATTTTGTTACTCCTGATCTATAGTCCAACTGCTTGGCACTTTGCTAATGAATTTAAGCTTTAGTTGGAATCGCCACATGATATTGCCTTCTACATTCATCACCCATGCATTTCTTACCACATCCTTGAAATCTGGTTGTTTGGTCCAAAATTTAGGAATCTAGTGGATTCTTTCATGGACAGGTGTAGAACATTTATCTAGCATAGGTGTATGATTCAATCATGTGCTTGCTAAATGTTCTACAATTCTAAGAAATCTGGATGTCCATTTATCGTTGGTAACAACTCTATCCAAACTCTTCCATATCCTATTCCATTTGTCCCTTGCATTACACCAAGTAAGTCTAAGGCCAGTGAATTGAGCATCTAACGTTCCACAGTCTTCTACACCCTTCTTCTCTTCATCACTCATGATCACAGTGGAATCACTGCTAATGGACCAAGATCCATCACCGTTGTTGCTGCAAAGACGGACGCTTTCCCTTAGAGGAACCCTCAAGTGGTTTTATTTCTTGGTATACAAAAAAGTTATCCAAAAGAAGTCACAACCGTTTTTATTGAAATTTGCAGTATTCTATTGTTGATCATCAGCTAGGACTGTTTTATTAAATCTGCAGCCAGAAAAAAGGCATATCTTGCCATTTATATTGGCATAACTACGTTCAAAACATAACATCCTTCTATATTGCTCAATTCACCTACAAAAGGTTCAGACATATATCCTTCTTTTCTTCTTGTGGATAAATTACCCTAAATGATGAGATGATTTCACTGTTGTATAACAACATCATCAGGTCCTCGTTCTGCCATGAGGTCAAAGGTCCAAAAGCGTTATCTTCATAAGTAAATTGCATTCCTCATACTCAATCATCTGCACACCTACTATCCTGACCTTCCCCTATACTATCTTCTACCACTTAAGTACTACTGCCACCCTCAATTGCTTCTGAGACTCATCAACAAGTTGCAAGGGTATGATTTCCTTATGAACTTTACCATTTAATTAATGTTAGAGCCAGAGGATATAGCACAAGGAGGTGAGGTGAGATCCTTCCAAGCATGATGATCCTCTTGCACTTGCTTAGGATTGAACAAATGACTCCCACTTTCAATTCCTGCTATCTTCCTTCTGTTTGCTCTCCTTAGTACTGGACTTCTTCTTTACAATGTAAGACCTCCCAAATTATTACCAGATTTTGTTTGTATTTTGTGGTGTGCTCCCAATAGTACCATTTTTCATTCTACCGATTGATCACCTTCTATTGTTCTTCTCCAACAGTTGTTGAAGTTACTCCTGTGTTTACTTGAAGGTTTTATATCCTGCCATTTCATTTGATTCTATCTAGCTAGATTGGCCTTTATTCCTCTTTGAATTCTTTGCCTATTGACATTTTTTTTCTTTTCGAATGACAGGTTATGCATGCAGTAACTTTTTCTGGCCACTTTTCAACATGGCATTGTTGTCCGAAAGAAAATAGTAAGTGTAGTGTAATATGAAGGCCGTGTCTAGGGGGTAACCATGGTCAATGGCTCCACTCCAGTTAACTTGATTTAGATCACATTCAGAAAATACTTTTCATCCTACAGTTAACTTTATATATATACATGAAGATTGTTCTCTTAATATGTTCAAATAAGGAAATCTCTACCAGAGATTTTAAAACCAGAGCAGCAACCAATCTCCTTATGGACAAGGTCTTTTTGACACGGAAATATGGTCCTTCATGAGATGATGTAAAAACGATATGCACACTGCTATGTTCCATAGTGCCAAGGTTGTTAAGGAACCTTTCATCTGCTTTCCTAGATTTGGAATATTAAAAGAGACTCATACTGTTCCAAATTGAAGTCTCTTGGTGTAGTATTTGCCATTGCAGGATATCCAAATATCCAACCGTTATATTTCAACACACACTTTTTCCTTCATATTTCATTGTATACCTCAGACATATTGTACTACTCCCTCGAAATGAGTGTCTGAGTTTGACTGTTTAAGAAAATAAAAAAGACTTTTAAATCATGTGGTTTAAAATGAAAAATGTGTGTAATATGGGCCAGTGTCTTTAAATCCTGTGGTCCAAAACAAATCTTATATTTAAAGAGTTTCCATAAAAAGAAAGAGATACTCATTTTGGGACAAACAAAAAAGAAAAGATATACACTCATTTTGGAACGGAGGGAGTATTACATATGGGGCTTCCTTGGCATTTTGTTCCTGTATTTACTTCTTTTCCTTTTCCTTTTCCTTTTCCTTTTTTAAACATGTTTCCATAACTGTCTTTTTTTAAGCTGTCAATCTATTGGAAACAGTATCTCTACCTCACTCGAAGTAGGGGTAACGTCTGCGTATACCTCACTCTTGTCATATCCTACTTGTTGGATCATATGGGTATGTTGTTGTACATATGGGGTTTCTAAAAGCCTTGTACCAATTGACGACGCCGTGATGCAATACATGCTTTGATGATTGCTGTTTTTTTTTATTTAAATCAGAATAAGACCCATAAAACAAATTAGAAAAAGAAAAAACTATATCATTATGTTAAAGAAAAGCAAAAAGAGACTCAGGTTAATAATATATACAATTATGGTATTTAAAGAATTCAATTGAGATAGAAAGGAAAGACTCCATGTTGTTGAAATTGGAGGCGAAAATTCTTCAGCGTACTAGAAATCATTCCAAGCTAGTGTGAGTAGCTTTGGAAGGGAAAAATAAGAGAAAATTACGCCAGTTAAACATTCTAAACAACTTTTAACAGAAAATAAACATATTTTAGGTTTTTTACCCATTCTAAACATTTACCATTTGTATACTTCTTTTCCTAGCCGTTTTCTAAATATAATAGTTGTCCATCTTTTAAGCCACAAATTAAGGGATTGTGGGATTTAATTCCCCAAAGCCACAAATTAAGGGATTGTGGGATTTAATTCCCCAAACTAAATTAATATTTTATCGTGGATAAACAACAGTAAATGAATGAGTACATCATCCCGAAAATCAAAAGTAAATCCCAAGTCCTCTCCAACTAAGACTGGACAAATCCTTTGCCATTTTAATGGTAGCCCATCTGCTTCATGAAGCCTAAATAAAATAATATCCAATATGAAGATATAGAAGAGAATTGTGTTCTCATGACATATTATCTTGTATACAGCTAAATTTGCCTTCAATTTTTACTAAGTAAATGCATTTCACGTACGGTAACTGTATATGTATCCATATTTACAAAGTTTTAGATGCATAACGCGTACATATTTATTGAATACAGATTTTATGCATAATGAATAATACATGCATACCATGTACGTACTTGTTAAATATTATCACAGTGAATAATGTAAGCATATCAAATACCTACTTATTGAATACAGACCATATGCATAGTGAATAATGTATGCATATCAAATGCATACTTGTTGAATATTATAATATTATAATTATTATTTGCAAAACGTTTATACAATGCCATAAATAGAGGCAAGTGCCAAATGAAGACACGCGTTTATGTGTGATTATAATAGGTCAGTGAAATTTTTGCCTAATTTTTAGGGTGGAGTGGATATATAATAGGAAAATAAGGATTTTTATTATGATTAGGATTCCTAAATATAAGCTGATTCTATTAATTGTTAAATGTTATTCACGTTAGTTTTATGGAGCAAAATCTGCCTAACCATATTTGCATAAGGTAGATATTGGCTAGCCTTTGTGCAACCGTCTTAGTGTCTATTTGAAAGTAAGGCCAGACTTGTTTTTGGCTATATATGAAAAATACTCAAAAAATAATGTGCAGTACAAAATGTGGTTAATGTTGAGGATTACAAACAGCCGGATAATCTTGATACATTTAAGATGGGGAATTTTTCAGCTATTTTGTTCAGATCATTAATTTGATTTAGAAAGACTGAAGAAGAGTAAGCTAGCGTTTGGACATAGATTCTCAAATAATTTTTGGGTGAAGTTTGATATGAAAATGAAAAAGTGTTTGGACATACTTTTGGGGAACAAATTTTTTGGCTCTTAAGCTGTTGAAATTTGATGTGTAAATGTTAGTTTTTTGCCAAAAACAGCTCAAGACCAGTTTTTGAGACAAGTTTTGCTCAAAAATCATACACAAACACTTTTTGGCCGAAAAATTCCCAAAAAATTCTTCCAAAAACTATGTCCAAACGGGAGCTAAATGTTGGCACCACGGCAACAACTTTGAAATGACATATCCGAGATAATTTCTCAAAAGTTCACCAAACTTCTGCAAATTATTCAACAAAGTCACTTTTCTGAAGACCACTTTTAAAGTGATCAACTTTTCAAGATCACCGCCTCTTTACCTATTTCTTAAATTCACCCTAGCGGCTATTGTTCATTTATTTGGAAGCACGGGATGGAGCTCGTTTAGCACTTGAAATTGTGGCTATTGGTCAAAATTACACTCCCACTAGAGGCCTCACGCTCCAACATAGCAACAGGGCATGATATTACGTAGGATTTTTGACTTTGCTAAACCTTTATAAGTCATAAATGCGAAACATACAGCTACTTTAGAGTTTAGCCAAAACTTAACTTGTTTTTTGGATTTGGTCGATATATTTGGCCTGATATCTAACTAACAACCTGTTATGTACATGTCAATTCCAAAGTAATTTTCATAATTCCAATTATTTGCTGTAAAGTTAGAATTGGACACTGGGGACAGTCGTCTTATCTTGAATTGCTATAGGAAGCTTCCTATACACTATTAATATCTCCAAGTATATTAATTTTGGACTCGTTCATTATTCAAAGAGACTGTCTTCGTTGAACTAACATGCAACTTTCATATGACTTTTTAAATCTTTCATAGCAGCTTTCTTTTCAACATTTGTCATGTTTCTCCAACTTGAGAACGGAGATATTACCAATAATGTCAGTACGAAGAACACCATATCTCTTGTCTACATCGATCCCTCGTTACAAGGCAAAACCTAAAAGGAAAAAAACAGAATAAAAGCAGAGAAAGTTTTTACACCAACGGTATATTTATAAAATAACTAGCACAATATAAGTCAGTGATCCTTTTTTTTTTGTTCATTTAAAAATTATAAAACTAAAGTTAACAGTATATAACATTCCACAACACCGTTGGATAATAATTGATTTAATTATGTAATTAGCACAACAAATGGTTATATATGGAACAACATATTACACTGTATAGTTTTAGTCAATCACAAGCGAATGAGAAAAGCTAAGCATGCAGGGTACAGAGGACAATCCAAGAGAGCAAGATATGAAGTGTGTCCATAAATATCTCTCCTTTACGCCTTATCTAAAGGTTCAAATTTCTGAATGTACTTATGCGAAATTGTATAAATTTATCTTTCAAAATTACTTTTTGGTTTATTCGTATCGTTGTCGCTAGCCAACCATCTAATATTTGTCCTTGTGGATTTCAATCACTATCTGTTAGGTAGTAGAGTTCTTTCTCAATTATACTCCATGTCACTAGCTCTCTTTCTTATGCTATCTTCGCATACAAATACACCTTCTGAAGATAATCTTCAATTATTCCTATGTCACTCTGTGATTAGTATGATTATGAGCTATATACTATCTGCTAAAAATTACTTCATTCATCCCACTTTGTTTGTCATGTTTTTCTTATTAGTCCACCCAAAAAAAGTGGTCACATTATTTTAAAATTTAAAAATAATTCAATTCTAAATTTTCTTTTTGACTCATTTATAGTCACACAAATATAAATATCTATACTACGACAGACAAATTGGGAAAGAAATATCTATACTATTTCTTCACCCTGAAAAGATCACAAGACAAGGTCTTAAGTACTACTATCATTTATGATAATCACTGTATTTAATTTGGATATGTTGACCTAACCAAATTATGTCAGCGCCTACGCAACCGAATCTTTGATCCTATCTAACTTACTTCGGTAAAGAGGAAAAAAAGGGGTATGAAGGAAGAATTTTTAGAAATATGTTTCCCCTCCCACTTTCTTTATACTCCCTTCGTCCCATTTTAGTTGTCGCTTTAGCAAGTTTTATTTGTCCCAAATTAGTTGTCGCTTTAGTATTTCAAGACATTTTTTACCAATTCTTTCCAACTATGCCCATATTAATAAAGGAGTAGAGTATTTCCTAAAAAAGTCAATTCAGTTTCATTTATTAGGGGTAAAATAGTAAAAGACATACCCTATTTATTGATTTTTTAATAGGCGTGCATAAGCCTAAAGCGACAACTAAAATGAGACGGAGGGAGTATTTTCCTTTAGTCATTGGTACGTCAGTCTTTTAATCCAATAGAAAATATAAATAATTTGTAGCACGTTCTTTTTTCTCCAACCCCAATTTATTTGAAATTGATGTGTAGTTATGCTGCTGTTATATCTATATATTTTTCCACTTCTTATTTTGTTGACTATTTATCCTCTTAGGTATAGTAGGTATTGAAAACATATGCAGCTACGAATTGAAACAATCAAGATTTAAAACTCATCATACATTAGAATTTACTTTTCTGTCTCCTTCTCTTTCTATTCGTTACTATTTTCCTTTTAATTAGTATAGCAAGGGAAAGGAGTGGATGATGGATAAAAGAGAAACAATTTAGTTCCATATGGGAGCAAAAAGAAAACATAAGTAAATCCAAGAAGGAGATTTGAGCTACAAATTAAATTGCTACAGATCTTTAACTCATTCCTAGACTAAGATATATATATATATGCTCCTTTGATTTTACATCTCGCACGAATTAGTTATGACTATTCTCACTGAAATCCAAAGTTTCCCTAAAGAATAGACTTTTTTTTTTTTCTTTTTGTGAAAAGTAGTCTTCAATTACCAACTCCAATTTTATATCAGCAAAAGAGTAAAATTGCATTTTGCTATTTCGTTCTTTGGCACTTTGCATCCCAAAAGTTTTACTTGAGTTAATTTTTCCCTTAAAATTTTGATGTTGCAATAACATAAAGTTCACTGCAAATTGATGTAGGCTGGCTAGCTAGTGATCTCATATAAATGTCACGAAGCAGGGAGGGAGGAAGGGAGGGAGAGATACGGTAAACTTTTGGTTAATGTCTCTCATATCTAGATCCTATTTCATACGATAAATCTATTAAGGTTCAGATTGACTTTAACATTTTCATATCCGTCTAGGTATCAATTTCGACTAAATAGCATGCTTAATTACAACCTTTGCAGTTTCTTTGCCATGCATATACTATTACATGTATTCTCTGTATCTTCTATAATAACCATAGGCTAAAACCTCTATGGCGTATGCATGTCCAATTAGGCAAATGCCACAAATTTGATACAATGTGACTAAGATCATGGGAGCAATTTAGAGAAATAAAAGTTTGGAGAGCATAGTTCGAGAACAGAAAACTTCAAGGTTCAAGGGGTCAAATGCTCTTTCCTAATAAAAAATAAGGTTAGGGTATGCTGTTTCTTTCTTCAGTGGGCACTCCACCACTAGCTTTTTAAAGTGAGTGCCCTGATTTTGTAAAGCACAAAGCAAAGGAACTCGAGAAAAGGAATAGCATTTAGTTTTGTGAAATTACAAGTAAGTCCACTAGTATGGAAATTTTTTACTAATTGAAATCAAAGTTGGCAAGGCCATAGTAGTCTTTAAGAAACTAGAGCCCACTATTTCTTTTGAGATTAATCCAACAATTGCAAAGTAGTAAATGATGTAAAAAGCATATAGGGGATTGTGGCTATTAATGCTTTGTTTTCCTTAGAGAAAAAGCCAATCAAAAAGTTAAGACTTGCAAATAATTGAGCACTTAGTTTTACTAAAAGCGGAGTAGTCAGACCAAGAACCAAATTTGAACTGTAGTTGAAAAATACTTTAAAGTAAAATACAATGTTAAAAGAAGTTCTTGATGGTTTTGTGCTTTAGGCTTTAGATTTCTACTTTGTTTTTTTTTTCTTCAAAATAAATTAATTATTAACATGCGAAAGATGTGAGACTGATTTCCTTGCTACTGATGGACCACCTTTAGTCCCATCTTGGAGACAACCCTCCAAGCTAAGGAAATTAAACTTTATAATGGTCAATGAATGCTCGAAAGCTCACTACGTTTATAATATTCTTATTATTTACTTCTTTCTTTCAGCATCCAAGGATTGTACTTTTTGTTTGACACAAGTAGATGTCATTGATACAGTAGAAGGACGTTTTTTATTTAAATTACTTTGGTAAAGTAATAAGAATGCAACGTCATTAGTTCTGCAATCACTTCCAAGTATGCCAACTAGAGGATGCAAATACATACATCTACAATTAATGGACATCTAATTAGATTAATAACTTCAAGATTTGTCAGGCAAGTCTATTCCATTTCGCTTAGGTCATTAGAAATTCTAAGACTTAGAATGCAAAAGTTAAATGAGGAAAATAATTTTTACAGAGAAGAATGATTGTCGTGCTCATTATTGAAGTAGTAAGGTCGGATAATTGCGTCTCACTGTTAGTATTATACTATTGTGGCTAACAATGAGAAGCCTAGAGTAGACAAATCTCACAAGACAAAGAAGAAATACTATAAGAAAACAAATTTTAGACAATAGTAATGTATTTTAATTAAAGTCATATATATGGACTTAGCCTAATGCGAATAATATATTAGCGGGTTGAGTTGTACATTAGGTAGCTACGCCACTTCGTGTGAAATTTGGGTACTGGTGGGGAAAATAATAATCAACTAGACACTTGATTTTATAGGGTATGTATGCAGCGCAGTTTAAACAAATCTCACATAAATAAAACATGGAAGAGACATTAGGCAGCTTAGTTGAGACAGTAAGCCAGAGACACTAGGTGATACTACATTTTAGAATATTACAGTAATATATACCACACCATATGCTAGTGGTGATCTCTTCTTGTTTTTGTAGATTTTGGTGAAAAATACAAGAGGAAAATAAGCAAAGCAAAAAGGTTGTCTTCTTGCGTCGATATTATGAAAGATAAATTTGATTTAATGGCTGTCAAGCTCAACATCTTCCTTCCATATTTGAGTTGTTTCGTAAATAGACAACTAATTCCCTATGGAACAGCTCATGCATTATGATACACAATTCAGATAAATTAACAATGATTATTACTACTTCCGTTCCAAAATGATTGTCATAGTTTTCTTATTAGTCCGTTCCAAAAAGAATGACACAATTCTAAATTTGAAAATATTTTTGAGTTGAAACTACTACTTTATCCTTAATGAAATGCTTTATAGCCACATATTTATGTATGCCTTATTTTGGACCACAAATTCCAAAAGTCTTACCATATTTTTTAAACTCCGCTCCAAGTCAAACTATGACAACCATTTTGAAACGGAAGGAGTAATTAGAATATTATACTTCTCCAGTGAGACCGTTTACTAATCTATTGAATTCTGATTATGATTATATCGAGTTCCATTAAACATGTGTTTGTGTTCATTCCAAAAACGTTTCTTCTACATATTAGCCAGCGACGGACACCCCACTACAAGGAGGTGATCACACACGAAAAGGAGCTCCTCCCCAACTAACGCAACAACTGAACAGGAATAAAGGACCAGAATAACAATAAAATAAAGTAAAAAACTCGATGAAAAATAAATAAAGCATGCTTCAAACGCACTCGACAAATCCCCAAAAAAATGCTTTAGCAGATCGTATTTTATCCTATTTAATTATTTATTATTTCTATGTGAATTCATTTTAGTATCATCGCCTTAGATATTAAGGGGTCGTTTGGTTGAAGTTGTCTTTATGCATATATTAGTAAGGTTGGTATTAACAATGAGTAATATGGGGATTAGTACCGTAGGTATTAACAATGTACTATTAAAATGTAGGTTTTAGCGTGTGAGAATAAGTATTGTGGGTATTAGCTATGTAGATATTATAATGAAGGGATTATTTCTTGAATCATTAATATATTACAAATTAATATACACTATTATAATTTAAAATATTTAGTTACTCCTTAATAAAGTAAAAGATATTCTTATTATTGTGACAGTTAGATTTTTCTTTTTAAATTTTAATACATGCATTGCTAATATCCACATTACCAATTTCTTTCTAACCCGCATAAAATAATATATAGATTCCTGCATAACTTATGCGGGTATTAGTTATGCTGAATATACAAAAACACCACCAAACGATGTACTCCGTATTAAAGTTATGACGAATTCTATGATTGGAAAACTTCAAACTAGATATGGTATTAACTTATACCATTTCTTATGCTGGTATTAATTCCAATACTAATGCTACCGAGCGACCCTTAAGGGGTTGTTTGGTTTGAATTCTCTTTGTGTAGGTATTAGCAATGCGGAAATTACTATGTAGGTATTAGTAATGTGGGTATTAATAATGTAGGTATTAGCCATGTGGGGATTATAATGTTGGGATACGTAATGCATGGATAGTACCATATGAATTGTTTCTTGTTTAATTATTGATTTAACACAAATTAATATACAATATATCATTTAAAATATTTTTTATTCATTAATCTAAATAAAAATTATTCTATTGATATAAGGGTTAGTTTTGTCATTTTGAAATTAATACATGTATTGCTAATACCCACATTCTTATTCCATCTTCTATTCCGTACAAAATAATACATAAATTTCTGCATAACTTATACAAGTATTATTAATGCGGATTTTAATAAAACAAATCAAACATGGTATTAAATTATGTGTGAATTATTTTTTCTTGAAAAATAAATCAAACATGGTATTGATTATGCAAGTTTATATGCCGGGATTAGATAGTGCAATGCGGGAACCGAACAACCTCTAAGGGGTCATTTGGTTCGAAGGCATGTTATGCAAGGATTAGCAATGCGGGTATTAATTATGCAGGGATAAGCAATGCATGTATTAGTTATGCAGAGATTAGCAGTTCGGGTATTAGTTATGCAGTGAAGGGTCGTTTGGTAGAGAAACAAGTTATACATGGATTGGTAATACAGGGATTAGTAATGCATGGATTAATAATGCATGAATTGTTTTTAGTCATGTGTTTGATTTATTATATTAAAACTGGGATAAACATTGTATAATTTAAATTTGTGTTTGGTGTAAACGTGTATAAAGTTTTATTTGCAATTATACCCTTAAATTCTTATCCATGTATTAAGAACAAGGGTTTGAAGGTGGGTATTTTTATCATTTAATTATTTATCCATGTATTAATAAACATAGTATTGCTAATACCATGATGAGCTAGGTATTAAATAGTACCTAAATTGGTGTATTAATTAATACATGTATTAGTTATCCCAACCTAAAAAACTCTACCAAACAATAGATAAAATTGTAGAAAGTGCTAATACATGCATTAACTAAGCAATACGGCATATCAAACGTCTCCCGATAAGCTATGCATGAATTAGTAATGTGGGTATTAGCTATATATGCATGTATTAATGTATTATTTCTTGAATCATTAATATATTACAAACTACTAATATACAATGTTATAATTTAAAATATTTAGTTACTCAAATAAACTAAAAATATTCTTATTATTATGAGGGTTAGATTTATCATTTTGAATTTTTATACATTATTGATAATATCCACATTACTAATTTCACCTTCTACCCCGCATAAAATAATAGTACATAAATTATCATATGCATAATTTATGCGGATATTAATTATGCTGAAAATATAAAAATACAACCAAACGATGTACTCCATATTAAAGTTAATGGAATTCTATGGTTAGGAAACTTCTAACCAAATGAGGTATTGACTTATAACATTTTTTACCTAGTATTAATTCCAATACTAACGCTACCGAACAGCCCTTAAGTGATTAATTTTTTTAAAAATAAAATTAATAAAAGAACGTGGGAAACCAGAAGAAAGTAAGAAAATAAAAACAATAAGAAATTTATAATCTAGTGATACAATAAATTTAGGTTCATCTCTAATTAGTGGCGGAGTATCCAACACTTATTCATCAAAAAATTACATTATGCTAATAGGTAATTTTTTTTGGTCTGTTTGCTTCTTTATATTTTGATAGATATTGGTAAAAATCTTGGCTTCGCGCCTCTGCCGTTGATTCTAAATTTCCTACTCCTCCTCTAGGATCCTCAATGCAATTAAAAAACTTTAGCTTTAGATCAAATCCTTCACGAAAAAATATTGTATTTAGCCCTCAATTTTTTACCCTGATTTAACAATACACTTAACTTGAAGCTCTATTAGGTATTAATGGCAAAAAAGAAACTTCTCTCAAATGGGGAAGTAATTTAGGTCAAAAGCCTAACCGATAGGTAGGAGTCTAGGAGATAGTACAAGGGTGAATTTGACTATGTTCTTTTAATCTCAAACAACAATAAATACTCCTTAAATAAGATATAGTGGTTCTTTCATATTAATTTAAGTGTCTATATAAAAATCTCTCTCGATTTTCTCTCTCCTCAAAAATTCTCTCTAGGCGCATGTTAGCTAACCTGCGCTTACGTGACTGATGGGGAATGGTCGGGGCAGGGGTCGCGGCTGGGGGATGGCCGCCGAAAATCACCGTTGCAACACTGGGAAGCTCGATTGGCACTAGATCTAAGGAACTGGAAGAAGGAAATGGGGAATGTGAAATAACCCCAATCCAGCAGCTCACATATTCAGCTGGTGCAAGCTCATCAAAAGGAACGACAGGTCCAGCTAAGAAGCTACAACTAAGTGAGGTACTAAAGAATGAGCAAGTCATGGATGAAGCTGAGCAAATGGAGGATGACCATAGGAGAGAGGCAAAAGGAGTACAGAGTCCCAAGCAACCAGCGCAAATCAGTTCAGCTAGGGGGACAAGAAGCTTGAATCAGCAAGAGCAAGTGGAGCAACCAAATGCAGATTCGGCCAAGGTACCTGAATCACCATAGACAAATCTGTTCACAGGTAACCGAAGCTCAGCAAATGGCCTTAATCTGAAATATATACCACCAGTAATAGTGGATGGTAACATTAAAGTTCAATTAGACCCAAAAGAGGTAGAACTGGAGAATGCAAAGTGGAGAAATGCTGTGATTGCATATGTGATTGGGGAGACACCTGGATTTAATTATATGACAAGGTATATTACGCAGAATTGGAATCATGTAGGATTGCCTGAAATTTTCCTCCACTCGGAGGGATATTATGTCATTAGATTTAAATCTCGGCAGGACATGGATGAAATATTGTATGCTGGACCTTACACTGTGAGTAACAGGCCATTGATCATGAAACCATGGCATCCTGATTTTGAATTCAGTGCAGAATACCCGATTGATATACCACTATGGGTGACTTTTCCTAAACTTCCTATGAACTGCTGGAGCAGTGATTCCCTAAGTAGGATGGGTAGTGTGATTGGTACCCCGATGTATGCTGATGAATGTACTGCTAAACAGAGCAGAATATCCTTTGCTCGAATGCTGATTAAAGTAAATGTGACTCGACCTTTAGTTGAAGAAGTGATTGTAATAGAACCTAATGGAAGAGAGTTTGCTCAAGCTGTGCACTATGAGTGGAGACCAGAGTACTGTGAAAAATGCATGAAAGTTGGGCATTCCTGTATGCAACAACAAGAGCTACCTAAAAAAGCACAAGGAGCAGCTGAAGAAGAACAGTTCATACACCCTAAAAGAAGGAGGAGAGTTAAACCAACTATGCAATGGCAATACAAAGGACCTATTCAGCAGGACAATCATGACCCACAGGCTAACATTCCTCAGGAAAAAATGATTGCAACAAAGAGTCAAGAGATAGTAAAGCCTGCTCAGGAAAACCAGCCAGGTGAGGTAATAACTAAGGTGACACAAGCAAGCTTAGAGCCCTAGCAGAAACTGCAACTGAGAAATGAACAGATGCCTACTCCTGGAACTATCAGAATTCTGAGTAGAACACCATCAAAGCAACAAAGTGCAGTGAGTGTCAAAGGCAAGGAAGTGAGTAGTACACCTGATTTTAACCTGACAGAATACCCTGAGCTCAATACAATCAAGACAGAAAACTCCTTCACAGCCTTGGGATTTTATGAGGAAACAAATGCAAAGGAACTCCCTCATGATAGAGGAGGGAGAATCTGCTTTACACAATGACTTGGCTATTCTGGAATGTTAGGGGGCTAAACAAGAGATACAAGCAGAAGGAGTTGAGAAATTACATGAAAATAAAGTGCATTCAGTTTGCAGGACTGATTGAAACTAGAGTTAAAGAACACAAAGCTCCAAATATTCTAAAAAGGGTAGCCCCTAACTACCTAAGTGTAAATAACTACTAGTGTGCAGAGAATGAGAGGATATGGTGCCTATGGGATGACAGAGTATATAAAGTGGATTGTAGCATAAAGCAAGAGTAGCTTATTCACTGTAGAGTGTCTAGCAGAATAGACAACTCAGACTATGAAGTAACCATTGTCTATGGTTTCAATACTATTGAGAAGAGAAAGAACCTATGGAAACAGCTGCATGATATAAGTAAGGTGGTCACCAAGCCATGGGTTATCTGTGGGGATTTCAATGCTATGTTGACTCCTCAAGATAGGCTATATGGCAACCTTGTGACCTGTGCTGAAGTCAAAGAATTTGCTGAATGTGTGCAGCAACTATTTCTATGTGAACTACCCTGGAGAGGAGCCTACTACACCTGGTCTAATAACCAAAGTGGAGATGACAGAATACTGAGCAGGATTGATAGGGCCTTTGGAAATGATGAATGGATGCTGAGATGGGATTACTTAGTGATGGACTATGATGTGCCTAACATGTCAGATCATGCTCCAATGGTATTGACTGTTAAACAATCCAACAATAGTGTTAAAGTACCATTTTGGTTCTTTAACACATGGGCAGAACATGAGAAATTTACTCAAATAGTGGAGGAAGGATGGGCTAGCAGGTTGGATTGTCAAAGCATGGAGAATGTGTGGAAGAAGCTCAAAGCTCTCAAAGGCAACTTCAAAAAGCTGAACAAGGAGGAATTCAAGGGCATAACACAGAAGATAGCATCAGCTAGAGAAGAACTCAAAGCTATACTATGCAGCAACAATACTCAGATAGCTTGCTTGATCAGGAGAAGAGAGTGTTGCAAAACCTTGAGAAATGGAGCATGATTGAAGAGAGTGCTTTGCAACAAAAAGCAAGGAGTAAATGGATCAAGTTAGGAGATGCCAACAACAAATACTTTTCTGCACTCATCAAATAGAGAACTCACAGGAAACAGATCTCTGAAATCACCTCACTTGATGGAAGGAAACTTACTGATCAAGAGGATATAAAGGTATAAATTATACAATTCTATAAATCCCTAATGGGAGCAGCAGCATCAGTCTTACTAGCAGTAGATCAAGAAATAATGAAGTATGGGCCCATACTGAATTATCAGCAGCAAAAGGGGTTGTGTGCTGAAGTGACAGATGAAGAAATCCAAGAGGGGCTCAATGCCATTAGGGATGACAAAGCCCCAGGCATAGACGGGTTCAATGCTATATTCTTCAAAAAGGCTTGGCCAGTGATTAAAACAGAGGTATTGCACGTTGTGAAGGAGTTCTTTATCACTGGTAGAATGGCAAAGGCAATTAACTGCACATCTATAACCCTACTACCAAAGTCTGACAATCCTGGAACTATTAAAGATTACAGACCAATCTCATGCTGCAATATGCTGTATAAGCTTATCTCCAAAGTGCTAGCAGCAAGGATACAGAGAGTGATAGCTTCTATCATAAATGAAGCTCAGGCTGGATTTGTCCTAGGTAGGAAAATAGGGGATAATGTGATCTTGGCACATGAGCTAGTCAAAGCTTATACTAGGAAGCACATCTCCCCTAGATGCATGGTGAAAGTTGATATGCAAAAGGCATATGACTCAGTTGAATGGATATATCTCAAGCAGGTTATGGAAGGGTTGCAATTCCCTACAAAATTTATAAACTGGGTTATGCAGTGTGTCCAGACAGTCAGCTATACAGTGCTAGTGAATGGTGAACCAACATAGCCCTTTCAAGCTGCTAGAGAATTGAGACAAGGTGACCCTATGTCACCATTTCTCTTTGCAATGGCAATGGAATATCTAAGCAGAATCTTGACCAAAAAGCTAAAACAGAAAGACTTCAAGTGCCATCCTAGATGTGCAAAGCTAGGAATCACCCATCTCAGCTTTGCTGATGACCTGTTATTATTTGTAAAAGGTGATATAGAAGCTATAACCTCAATGCAGAAAGGATTCACACAATTCTCCAAGGCATCAGGCCTACAAGCTAACCTTGGGAAGAGTGCTGTGTATTTTGGTGGAGTGAAGGAAGCTGAGCAAGAGAAAATTCTCAGAATACTAGGTTATACAAAGGGTGAGCTACCTTTTAAGTACCTAGGTATTCCCTTGTCGACAAAGAAGCTGAAAATTATACAGTGGCAGCCACTAATAGCAAAGATAATAGCCAGGATCTCTTCATGGACAGCAAAGAAGCTCTCCTATGCAGGAAGAGTACAATTGGTTCAATCTGTCCTATTTGGCATGCAAGCTTACTGGGCTCAGTTGTTTGTGCTGCCTGTTAAGGTGACTAAAATAATTGAGGCCTACTGTAGAAGCTATGTGTGGTCTGGATCAAATGTTATCACCAAGAAGGCCCTCATTGCATGGGACACACTATGCACTCCAAAGGCAGCTGGAGGACTTAACTTGACAAACCTGAGACTCTGGAACAAAGCTGCTATAGCTAAGCAATGTTGGGAACTCAGTCAAAAGAAAGACAAACTGTGGATCAAATGGGTTCATGAATACTATATAAAGAGCAACACAGTGGAGGCTTGTCGAATCCCAGCACAAGCCTCATGGATGGTCAGGAAGATTATCAGTTGAAGAGATGAGTGTCAGATAATACAACCAGGGGCCCAGAAGAAGCAAGCTATAATCAGACAACTGTATCACATGCTGTTAGGAGATAGAGCACACATAGAGAGGAAATGCCTGATGTTCAAGAATTAAGCTAGACCAAAAGCAAAGTTCAATATATGGCTATGCTATCATGGAAGACTGCTGACAGGCTAGCTAAGTGGGGAATGACAGTGGATAAGCAATACCCGCTATGCAAACAACATACTGAGACTAGAGACCATTTAATAGTAGAATGTGACTATGCCAGATCACTATGGGACAGAATCAGGAGATGGATGCAGTGGCAGGATACTAAAGTCCAGTCTTGGCAACAACATGTACAGTGAGTGATTAAGAAGGCAAGAGGGAAAACTGCAGAAGCCCAGGTGTTCAAACTAGTCTACACTGAAGTGATATATGCTTTGTGGTTAGAAAGAAACCAAAGAGTTTTTGAGAAAGTGGACAGAGAAGTCGAGTACAGAGCTAAAATGATTGCCATTGTTTGTCTGACTAGAGCTTCAGCTAAATCAAATGTAGTCCTAACAAAACTCCAATTCTGAGGAACTGGTAGTAGAATAGATTAGGCATAGATGTATATAGTTGAGTGTAGTTACAGTGTTTATTTGAGTCTGTATGAGACAACAAGCAGAGTTTAAGCCTTGCTGTGGTTTGAATATTTTTCAATGGTGGTTAATAAAAAGTTAATTACCATTTTAAGTGTCTATATTTCTTTTTTAGTCCGTATTAAAAAGAGTATTACTTTTCATATTGATAATTATTTAATTCTAAAATTTGTTTTGTATTCCTTATTTACTAATCAGTTAAATTCGGACATTTAAAATAGGACGGGGAATAATAAGTACACATTAAAGCATGTACTAGTATTTAATACGGAAAAGGGTCTGATTTGCCCATCTACTTTGTGAAATAGTTTCAAAATGCCCTCCATCCAAACTTTGGGTCATCCAACTCCCAAATGTTATACTTTTAATTAAATTTGCCCTTTGGGCTAACGGTGGCACATGTGGTATGCCACATCAGACGCCACATCAGATCAACCCGTCCCCACATATTCCAGTAATATTAATCAGACCCCACATAATTTATCTACTAGGAGTATAACTTTTTTTTTTCGTTAAAATATACTAAAACTAATACTTATATCTTAAAGGTAAAGAACCATTAGCTTGTCCATCCTGATCTATAGGAAATAGAAATTCTCTTCGAGTTAATATTTTTTGTTGATTTAAAAACATGACTAATTTAGGGGATGTCAAGGTAGTAGGAGATAGGAACACAAAAAAGAAAAAAGAAAAAAAGAGCATTTGTTACAACAACATATCCAGTGTTATTCCAAAATAAATACTTATTATCAAAGGAAAAAAAATTAAAATCAGTAAATGAATAGGAAAAGAAATACATAACGGAAATGCAATTCAATGGATAGCCAACGCAACTTGCATCTTCACTTATTTGTTGTTTTGTTTTCTTCACGTTTTTAGTTTCTTTTATTTTTCATTTCATATGTTTTTACTTGAATAGAAGGCAACAACAACAACAACAACAACAACATACCAGTGTAATTCTATAAATGGAGTCTGGGAATGGTGATATGTACGCAGATCTTACCCCCAACAAAGTAGAGAGACTGTTTCTGATAGACCCTCGGTTAAAGAAAATACTCCCTCTGTTTAAGTTTACTTGTCCAAATTCAACTTTGCACTACAACCAAGACAAAAAAAGAAAAATTAAACTTGATAAATCTACCCTTATTTATTATGTTTTATTGTAGTTTCCAATTAATTGGAAAGGGATTTTGAAGAATTTGACCATTTAATATCAAGGGTAACTTAGGAAGAACATAGCTAATTTTATCTTGAATTGCTAAAAGGACAAGTATATTAAGATTTTGACTTTGCTAAATTTGGACAAGTAACTTAAACGGAGGGAGTACTTGAATAGAAAACAAAAATTTTAGCCATTTAATAAAAGAAAAAAAAACATTCAATGTATAATAATACTATAACACACATATATGCGATCAATTTCCCTAAATGCATTTATATTTCTTTTTCCAAAGAAAATCTAGTGGTGAAAAATGCAGTGCATCTAAACTGTAATTTTTCATCAGTATATTGAATTATTTTCTATACATGAAATTTGTTTCTCTTTTAACGGAGCTGAACTCATAAAAACACTAATTTAAATTCGTTGATGTCTTTCACAACAAATGAAATGTGTACAATTCAGAAGTACAGAGCATCATGATATGTATATTTATGATACTCGCATTGAAAATCCTTATTTATACGATCTGATGTGGGGACGGGTTGATCTGATGTGGCGTTTGATGTGGCGTGCCACATGTGCCACCGTTAGCCCAAAGGGCAAATTTAATTAAAAGTATAACGTTTGGGAGTTGGATGACCCAAAGTTTGGATGGAGGACATTTTGAAACTATTTCACAAAGTAGAGGGGCAAATCAGACCCTTTTCCGTATTTAATACTCATATACTCCAATACTAGTACTTATTAATCTGCATCTGGATAATTTATCTCTAGACAGTATATATACGCAACACAATTCAACCATTTGAAAACTTCCGTTATCATTTCACTCTCTTCTTTTCTCTCTCAAAAGACGCAAAACACATACTCCTTTTATTCCCTCTATAATTCATAAAATTCATTATAACAAAATATATTAATATTTGTTGATTGTTGATATGTTTCACAACAACATATAGATAACAATATACCGTATACTACAAGATTACAAAGTGTCGGTGAAACGTAAAGAAGATGTCACCGACGTGTGTGTTTATGGTGTTTGTGTGTGTGTTTTTACCGGCTAAAGTGGTGTTAGGTGATGGAATAACGATGAGTTTGGCATTAGAAAGAGGTGTTCCAATGAATCATGAAGTGGAATTGAGTCAACTCAAAGCGCGTGACCGAGTTAGACATGGAAGAATCTTGCAGCAATCTTCTTTGACTAATGGGGTTGTTGATTTTCCTGTTGAAGGCACTTATGATCCATTTCTTGTTGGGTATTTGTTAATTTTCCTATTACTCCATATTAGTGTTCTTTATTTTGTGTTGTTTGTAAGTTGTATGTATTGTCGGTGTAAAAAATATTTATACAATCATGTTATTTGTTAGATATGATTTAAGTTGTATATACCGTCATACTGTAAAGATTTTTTACAGTATCTGGTCACATTTAACTGTTTTAGACTTGTAGTGAAGATCTTTTATACATGTCACCCCTTTACCTGTTGTTGCAGCTAATCTGACTTATTTTCAAGATTGCAGGGTTACTTGTAAATATCATTCAGTTGACCTTACGATGTATCTTTTTTTTTATGATGATGATGTGTATAACTTAAACTGTGTTAGTGATAAAAATCTTTATCCTGCTACTGTATATAGCTTAAATCTTTTTTCTTATTTGCACAGTGTTGATTATAACAGGAGTTTAGCTTTAAGAACTGATTTTATTAATAATACTGATACTTTCTTAGTCAAAAGATAATGTTGGAAATTGGTAGTTTTCCTTCTTATTTTTTTCAGAATTTGCGAATTAAAAAGTGTTCTTGGATTGGTGGCAGTGGTAAAGCTTGTTTCTTTGACTGTTTCTTCCTATTTGCTCAGTAGCATGAGTATGTACTAAGGAGGATTGATGGCTTTTGGGTTCTTGTTTACGTTATATTTACTTTGTGTACTTTTACCGATATATGGACATAGGTTAATCATTTCGGATTCAACGTTTTTGATGTATTTACAAATTATACATCCATCATAGTGAAGTTAGTTGAGGATATGATTTTTGTTTCAGGCTTTACTTTACAAGAGTCCAGTTGGGTTCACCTCCAAAGGAATTCTATGTACAGATAGATACTGGAAGTGACGTCTTGTGGGTTAGTTGTGCTTCTTGCAATGGTTGCCCAACATCTAGTGGACTTCAGGTTGGAATATTATCAATCCTAAAAATGGCTTTTCTCAAGTGCGCAGATCTTTTATTTTTGAGCTTAGAGTTGTACGAATACTACGTACTTGATTAGTTTTGTTTCCCGTTAACAGATTCAGCTAGACTTCTTTGATCCATCAAGCTCGTCAACAGCTTCACCAATCTCATGTTCAGACCAAAGATGTGCTCTTGGAGAACAATCTTCTGATTCTGGGTGTTCTACTCAAAACCAGTGCGGTTACACGTTCCAGTATGGTGATGGCAGCGGGACTTCAGGTTATTATGTAGCAGATTTTATGCATTTTGACACAATCGTGGGGAATTCTTTGACATCAAACTCCTCTGCTCCTGTTGTTTTTGGGTGAGCTATTATTCATTGTCATAGTATCAAACGGCACATGTAATTACTTTGCACTAGTTGTCAGCATTTAACATTGTCGTTGTTGGGATTTTGTGACACAGATGTAGTACATCACAGACTGGTGACCTGACTAAACCTGACAGAGCAATTGATGGGATCTTTGGATTTGGACAGCAGGGCCTGTCAGTTATTTCACAACTTTCCTCCCAGGGAGTGACCCCAAATGTGTTTTCCCATTGCTTGAAAGGAAGTAATGGCGGAGGTGGTATCTTGGTACTAGGTCAGATTGTGGAGCCAAATTTAGTTTACACTCCACTTGTCCCATCACAGTATGTTATCTCTCTCATGTCAAACTTGCACGACTTTGTTTATCTTGCTAGATAATCAGTGACCACGTTCTCCGATTTTCTTTCCTTAAACTTCTTGAGACAATAGAGCATTTGGTTTCTTTTTTTTCAATGTCAACTATGTCTTAATCCAAGTTCGTTGGGGTTAGTTATATGAATCCTTTATAATGATTCTACTCAATTCAGGTGCAATCTAGATGATATGACTAAGCTTGTTAGGTGTCACTGGTACTGGGGGCTCCTCCAATAGATACGGACTCTTCACTGGTTCCAAAGATTTTCTTTGTTTGTGTAAATTAATTCTATTGATGCTGCGAAGTAGAAAATGTGATCGGCCACCATAGTGTGGGTTACCTTTGATATTCTTTTCATCATCAGAAACAACCAGATTTCCGACCTCTTGCATTGCATTACCACAACGAAAAGAAAAAGAATTAAAAAAAATTTTATGCTGTTATTTGATCTTTATTTTCCTACAAATCATGCAAACATCTGTTCCCGAGCAGCTGAAAAATACTCCTTGCTCTTATCAATAGATAACCTTTCTTACTGTAGGTGTGTTATTGGTTGACTGAGCTTTCGGCTAAAATTATAATCAGACTTTAACTGTAAATGTTTAGCTTATAGGCTAATTGGGCTATGAGTTTTCAGCTCTTTGCCCCAAAGCAAAGATTGCATAGACTGAGTTGTTTTCTTATACCTTGTGATTGGGTATATAACTAAGATTTGGACTTTAGTTTGAACTCATCTTTCTGAATTGCTCAAATTGAAATGGACGCTGGACCTTAGGACTGGTTTCCAGCAGGTTACTGTTTGTTTTGTCAGTGATACTCCTAATTTTCAGATAATATATTAATGCAGGATTAAATATTGACCATTTGATTCCTGTTCATATTTTTCACCTGCCTTCGCATTTTCATAAATATCCCGACTTTACCATGAGGCAACATATGATTTGTTGTTCTTTTTTTCTCTCACCAGGCCACATTACAACTTGAATCTTCAGAGTATTGCTCTCAATGGGCAGACATTGGCTATTAGTCCCCAAGTATTTGAAACATCAAGCAACAGAGGAACCATTGTTGATTCGGGAACTACTCTGGCATATCTTGCTGAAGAAGCCTATGACCCTTTTATTAGTGCTGTAAGTTATCACTAGACGGATATTGTGAATTTCTTGCACTTTGAGGTTTAGATCATTCATGGTGTTCATCTACTACTATTTGGAAAAAAAGGTTGCACTTGAGTCCACTTTAACAGAATTGTTTCTGATTTACTATTGAAACAAAGTTGGTAAATATCACCATGAATGCTACTTGCCACTTACAGTCTTCTATCTCGTGCAGATCAATCAGGCTGTTTCACAGAATGTGCGCCCTCTTGTTGCCAGGGGAAACCAGTGTTATCTAACCACCTCAAGGTTCTCTAAAAATTTAAACTCGGAACTTCTGGACACAGGCTCATTTATTTGTGATGATTTAGTTTAGTTTGTTCTGAAAACATGACTAAATCCTCTTTTTTGGTGCCCAGTGTTGGTGATATATTTCCAACAGTGAGTTTGACCTTTGCTGGTGGTGCGACAATGGTATTAAGGCCTGAGGACTACCTTATACAGCAAAACTCTGTTGTAAGTCTGATTTTCTATAAAGTATTTGATGAGTCTTAAGTTGCAGATGAGTTCACACAATCTACCAGATTTTACGGTGGTATATGTTTAGCATGTTCGCATTCTGAAAACTCTAATTTCGATTATCATTTAGTCATAAGTTTAGAAGAATGAAAGAAATGCATTAAAGTTGTTTATTTTGTCGTGTGTTTTATTCCAAATGTTTACCAACTACACTGTAGTCAGTAGCTATATCCGGTTCTTTTAACGCCTGCTATCTACTTGTGAAAGTAATCGATTGCAATAAATTAGTTTCTCACTCAGTTCAGCATTTCCTTTTGTAGGGTGGTGCCGCTGTCTGGTGCATGGGCTTTCAGAAAATTCAGGGCCAAGGATTGACAATTTTAGGAGGTGTAATCTCTTTCAAAGAGTGGAACTTTTTTTTTCCTGTACCTGATCTCATTTTTGAACTTTTGTGTGTTTGTCATCGTACCATCTCTTTCATTGATTTCTACTCACCAGATTACCAAGCTAAATTAGTTGATGATATACATTATTTAAACTGAAAGAACTACAACAGCAAAATATGTCACCAGAAGAACCTGTGAATAATTTCTGCATGATATTGAGGTCTAGATTGGGCTGACGTTCAGCACTTTTTCCACTATACCAGTTCACCTGATAGATATTTTACCTGACTTTTTCTCATTATTGCTTTTGTTTGCATATGACTCTAGGATCTCTTTTTTAGCCTACTGATCTTGATTTACTTCTTTCGATGATTGTCATGACTCCTTATTCTATAACATATTTGATTATTTTAATGATATTGTGTCATTTAGGATGGTTGCAATTTTTTTTTTTTTTTTTTTGGGTTGATTCATATGTTTGAATTTGCCTGCAGACCTTGTTCTAAAAGACAAGATTATCGTTTATGATTTGGCTGGACAGCGGGTTGGATGGGCCAATTACGATTGTAAGTTATATTGCTATTCATATTCTTTGACCAAACTTAATAGAATACATATTGCATACAGTTTTGAAGTTGTAAATACTTGATTGAACTCCAGAAGAAGTTTTAGGATTCAAATATACTTCCAGGCAAAAGAACTTATTGAAATAGACGAATTGGTTAGTCTCTGTGGTAAATGGAAGTATGACTTCAGTCCGCTATCAAGTTATGCTAAGACATGTTTTGTTACCTACTGTATTGAAATATCAGGTTCACAGGCCGTTAATGTTTCTGCTACCACAAGCAGAGGGAAAACGGAGTATGTCAATGCAGGACAGATCGGTAACAACAGTTCATCGCTTAATGATGCTTACAAGCTGTTATTAAGCTTCATTCTAACTTTTATGTTTCATGTAGTAGTGCCAGGCACCTACTCATTCTTGTAACAGCTTAGATGTGCTAGTCAACTGCTCAATTCTTTCTCTTTTTTGTATAGTTTACTGTCCTATAGTATTTATTTACAGTATTTTTAGATTTGGGTTGCAGTTTTTAGGTGATCTCTTTAATGGTAGCCTTAGGTTTGTTCTTATTTCCACTTAAATCAGACCCATGTAGTGGTTAAATTTGATGTAAAGTAGATATACACAGATGTATTATGGATAACCCATACGGAGAAACATATGACCTTTTTGAATGAAAATTTTGTTAAACTTGAGTCAGAAGTTTTCTTCAACCAATATTGTTTAGCTGGTGGCAAATTATTTGTCTTGTGAATGTAAAAGGGAAGAAAGGCATATTCTTTGGTGTCTTGCCTTTGACGTTTTCTAGCATTTGGTATGGCAGGTGTATGAAAACGTCCTCTTACTGAACTTGCTGGACACATGTGGTAGCTACTTTTCAAGAAAATGGAATATATTCTTTGAACTAGCAAGATTTGGTTTTGCAGCCTATCACAAGTGTTATTTTAGTCATGCGCTGAATTTTTTTGTAGGGTTAGTGTCTTCTAATCCACATCATACTATCTTCGGGGACTGAGCAAGACTATTTTATGTTTTCTTCCATCTGATACTTAGAATACCCTGGTTTGATTAATCCAGATTCGTGTTGCATAGAGCACATTAAAAGGGAAAGCGCTCTCAGTATATTTTTTCTGAACCCCAAGTTTTATATTTTTAGGTCTCGAACCGGAGACGACGAAACTTATGAGAACTGAGCAAGCTACATCCAATAGATGAGTTCTATACTTTCATCATCAGCTATAAAGAGATGTTCTCATGCTATCTGCCATGGCCTTAACCAATATTAGTTTCAACTTAACAGCCCATCTTGTTGATGTATAATAATTAACGTGAACTAATATCTGCTACCAAATAAAAAACTAACTTTTTTTCCTCAATAGATTTATTACACAATTTGGAAAGATGAATGAAAAATTTGGCATGGATGAAACATAAAAAGATTGAACCTGCTAAATATGACAAAAAGAGAAGAAATCTAACGTAATAGGAAGGTGTTTATGGGGTACCTTAAAAAGTTATTTCTAATTCTTCGTCCAATCATGCAAGCCAGCAACCGAAATGAACAGAAATAATGGCACTACTCTTTTGCATCTCACAACTTGTACGGTATTGGCTTGTATTCAGTGTAAAGTAGAATTGCATCGTCTTTACTTGTTAGGGAAATGAAATCTTTAACATTTCGAAAAAAATTACGTACATCAGTTTATACTCTATAAAAGTAAAAAACTACACACATATGCTCTCTACTATTGACAGTTAAAAACAAGATTTTTTAAAACTACCCGAAACATAAACAGTTGTAACAATCTCAAGACATTTCTTCCTCCTGTGAGTAGCAGCCAAACAAGATATTGCATTGGACTCTTTTAGTTTGCATTTTGCATCAAAGAGAAGAGTAACATTCATGATGGACTACGATACTTACCGCGTATATAAGCACTGAAAATATTACTTTTTTGCCCCACAAAGAAAGGGATAATAGATACCCATCCGTCACAATTTATGTGGCACCATTTGACCAGGCACGGAGTTTAAGTAAATAGAGGTTGACCTTGTTAAATATCAATTCTACCCTTGAAAAAGTAAGAGAGAAGATTTGAGTAATAAAAAAGTTGTTGGTATGTTTAAAAGTATGTAGGGCCCAACAAGGCTAAAATAGAGATGATGCATTAAATAGTTGTCAAATAAAGAAATGTACCACTTATTTTGGGACAAACAAAAAAGAAAATGGTGCCACATAAATTGGGACGAAGGGAGTAGTTTTCAGTACTAGTATTAACTAGGGAAAAGGACCCCGCACGATGCTATAAAAAAATTATTATTTAAATTGTCGTAAATTCACTCTTATGATTTTTTGACTTTTTGTTGTTTGGTATTCCGTAGCTTGGAATTTTTTCAATTTGGTATAAGTAAATAATTGCACTACATTAAAGAAACATTTATATATAACATATGAAATATTTTTTTCTAAAACAAAACCCTAACTCTTTTTATATTTCACTCCATCACGTTTTTATGTATACTTAAATATTTGTAATTAGCACATGTTATTATGTAAGTGGTAATTTAAAAGGCACTCCTCTGTCCCAAATTAGTTGTCAAATTAGTAAAATTGATGTGTTCGAAATTAGTTGTCTTTTTAGAATTTCAAGACTAAATTTATTAGATCTTTTCAACCATTTTCTTAATAATTAAAAAAAGTTAATAGTTAAATATTAAATAGAGGTAACATAGTAAAATAAATACCTTATTTGATGATTTTCTTAATAGGCATGAAAAAACTGAACTATAATGAGGCCAAGGGAGTACTTCATAAGTCATTGGCTCATTGCACTACTTTTCTAAATAATTATATCCAACTACAATTATTAGTAAAAGAGGAAAAAAAAAACTATTCATACAAAAGAAGTAAAGAACTCAGCGGCTTGGTAAATGCGAAATGTCACTATTCAAATTGTTAATTGCACTACAACTAACAATTATTTTGCGACAACTGCTTTCAATATGCTGGTGCCTCAGTGAAAATCAGTTGTAGATGTTTATTATTACTTGAGTATGCATGGTCGTGAAAGACCTTATTAATCTTGGAGGACATAATAGTTATCTAATATCCAGAGATTAAGAATTATAAATTAAAATAGATTTATGTAAACATTAAAATTATTGAGAATACTTCAACATGAATCAGATGAAATAATTCGACCAATTTTATCCTCAATTATTCTATGATCATAATATTTTTTTCATTCCTAAATGTAATTGACTTCACCATGTTGATGGAACTTAAAAATATAATAATAAGCATTTCTTTTTAATTTATAATTTATTTCTATTTAAATTATAAACTTTCAAATTTTTTTTTTCAAGAACCTCATCGATCAATGTGGACGTTATTTATAACCGAGAGCATTTGACTCACTTTCTGAGAACAAAACATACCATAAATTATATTTCACCCCAATTTGCAAGTAAGGATATTCCAACTTATATCTTTTTTAAGACCTTTCTCAGTTCTTTGCGCTTCTTTGTGATTACTCTTGTCAAAATAAATAGGCAACATAATTATTCTGGTGATTTTGCCTGAAGAGTTTAGCTGATAGATCTTTTTTAATCAATTGATTCATTTCCCTTGTTTGTTAACTTTGTTGTGATCAGTCACATTACAATTAAACGTTTTTATTATAGAACATAAAAGTGCTATAACATACGTTACCTAGAAGATAACAAAATTAAAAGTTCAAGTGTCTACAATATAATTCTGTCAAATATCTCTCTTAGCTTCTTCATATGTAAAACCACCTTCTTCCTACCCCATGCATTCCCCAAAGAAGAAGAAAACGAACAAAATTACTTGCATCTAGATGACCAAGTACAAATATTTGCGCAAAAATGGGAAGATTATCTTGTAACATATAATAAGACTGGAGCAGTTAAGAACGAAGAAGAACACTTTTTGCTCATATTATCTACAATTTTAGTTCATCCAATGCAAGAAACAACCATCCGATGACGCCACTATTTACAGTTCTTGTGACTGCCAAGCAAAAAATAGTGCAAAGGCATTTTAGTCATAAAAGGTTAAAAAACCATCTCCAAGATTCTATCGTAGTTAAGCACATGTAAAATCATAAATTCATACCAGTAATAATGCACTTATAATGTGCTCATAGCCATAGTTTTACGGAAGCCGGGATATTCTGTTGTAGACAAAATTTATTGAATGTTTATATTGAACATATCATTTTATGAAAAAGAAAATCTGAAATATGTAAAACTCATGCGCAAGACAGAAAAATAAATACGTATCAGCACAAAAACAAATGAATCATAAAACTAAAAACAAAGACCTACTAACTTCTACCAAAAATTGGATGCTGATTGACATTATGATTTGAAAACTTACAAAACGTACGAAATCTCCTCCCAAATTGCAGCAGTGGCTAGTGGAAGTTTAATTCCCACTTCGTTGAAACCATGGCATACCCAATTCCTTGATCGGCTATGAGTGAGAGTTGAAACTCTTGCCTATTGGCTTTATAAACACTTTGTAATTCTCTTTTTATAACGTTTACCTCTAATAATTGGAGTAACTGAAAATTAAAGGCACGTGTTTTGATCATTGATAGAACTTGAAATGTACCTAATTCTGTTCTTATTTACTACAATTAATATAGCAATAAAGTATATTGCATTAAAATGAGAGGAAAAAATCTGAGATAGAATGTAAAAAAGGTGGGCGGAAAAGGCCTAAAAGGATGAATCCTTGGCCATTGAGCTATGCCACATCACTTGGGCAAATGAAGATGAACTTATGTTTCTGCCGAGACTTGAAACCCTATCATCAAATAATAGTACGAGGGAAAAAAAAAAAGGCAAAAGAACTTTAGCAAGCAAACTTTGAAGTAAGACCACATAAGAGCAATTGCTTTACATTACAGTAAATAGATGATAGATTCACGGTTTACACAAACAAAATTGTCAAGTTTCTTCTTGTCTTCTCTATGCTACAGCTACTTTTCTCTTTGAGATTTTCAAAATCAAAGAAACCCTAGGCTAACAAACTTTATAAGTTTACTCCGCTGCGAAGTAACCTGCCAGTTCAGCTGATACTCTTGTTGCACACATACAGATATGCTTGTTGCAGAGATACTATTTTGCACACATAATCATCTTAGGGAAAGATCTAATCCGCGAACTTGATTTTCTTTGGTGCAGCCTGAATTGCACCCACCTGCAAAAGTACATTGTAAATGTTAATTCACTTTTACATTGTTGGAAATACTATTCAACAAAGACACCATGATCACCACATTAATACTTTCTCATGCAATGGGAATCCTATTTAAGTAACTGTCAAATTTGCCAAACATCAAAAGTGATTGTTCTAGACCAGTTAGTAACATGAAAATAAGCTGAATTTGCAGCACAGGATAGTACAAGGTGTAGTAAAGAATATGTACTCTTACCATTTCTGGGCAATCATAATCAATCCCTGCTGCCTCGATCTTCTTTCGCCTCTTTTTGTCACGTTTTAGAATTCCGTCAACCAACTTCTTATGTTCTTCTAATGTTCTTTCCTGGACATTATTAGCACTCACAGAGTTATATTTTAAAAGATCAACAAGAGCCCACAGTACCACAGACTATCTTGAGTAAGGTAGAGGCAAAAATCATGTAGATATCAGAATATCATTAACACACAGTTAATCCCCTACCTTGTCCTGACGCTTCCTTTCAATTTTAACCCAATCCAGCGGTTTGTACCAGCGATTCACACCTTTCCACCTGGAAAATATATGTACATCAGAACCATTTAGACAGAAAGGATAACCAAAATCTATGCATCTCCACGCTAGCAAAAGCTTCATCCAGTAACATCAAACTTCATGGTCTTTCAAGAATATAGAGGATGCTCCAATAATTATAAGCACCTTTTTGTTTTAGAATCAGTTGCCAAACGATTAAACAAATTTCATCACTAAAAACAATTGGATATGGATCAGATATTCAGTGCTAGATTCACTCACAATCACTATGCAAGAACAAGATTATAAGAGAAATATCAGTTTTCTGTATATAGTAAAAAGTTTATATGTAGCATAGGGCAAATCGGCAAATTCCATAGAGCAGAATTGATACTCTAGAACCAGACATATACAGGGATTAGCAAGAAAGGAAACTCTCTAGGACAGATACATGTCCCTTTTTCCACTAGACCTAGCCACAACGTTGCTGGTTGTCATCAGGTTGCTTCTGAAGGGGGGAATACTTTAGGTTAGTTGTCCCGATTTGCTGAATTTAAAACATCTTAAACAAAATCTCTACCTCCCTAAAACAAAACCATCTGTAGACTTTTGTCCACCTCTTGGTAAAAAGTTATATCTCACTTGGAATCTTAAACCAAAGCATTTGGTTTCGAAAAAGATTCTTATCCATCAATTCAACCACCACTTCAACGAGCCATTATAGTCCCTTTTTAACAAGTCGCTTGCAAACCAATGAGCCATTACTGTCTCTAAGCTAGGCAGGTTGCAGATTCAGTTTAATACAAAATGACAAAATTAGGAAAACCAGATTGCTTCTCACTATTGGTATTAGGCACCTCAACCTCCCCACCCCCCCCCCCCTGCCCGAGAAAAGAAAGGAAGAAGATCTGGAAAATCTCTTCGACATACATCCGAGAAATATGAAATTATATGATGAACTAAATCCATAACAATTGGTTTTATGAAACCCTTACAATTTGGGATGAACATGTTCAGGAGGAACAAGACGAGCTTGCAACAAGTGCTCAAACAATAGATAATTATGCATAGTATCCGCAACCACTTTAGCGACCTGCAATTACCCAAAATACCCAGCATAAGATAATAAAAAAGAAAATGACCAGATGGATTTCTCTAAAGGTGCCTAACAATAAATTACTCAGGAAAAGGGAACAACCTCAGGGGACTCAAATTCTATGAAGCCAAAATGCTTCGACTTTCCTGTCTGTCACGAGGAGAAAACAAAAGAAAAAACAAGGAAATAAGTGAAGGAGAGCATAAAAATTTACAACATAGAAAGGCAATAAGAAAGATGAAGTGTATTATGAATGAGAAATTTAAAGGATATATCTGAAGTGTAGCTCTTAGAGTTCCTGAAGCCACACATAAGTTTGGACCACAACTTAAATATTTTGAAGATGCATGAACACAACACTGTAATAATGCCTAACAAAAACTAACAAGTTCAGAGCAGCAGTTAGCTTCAGAGATGACAGACAACAATACCCCATAAAGAATGTGAAGGACATATTATATTCTTTTTTCTGAAAGAAGAAATATCTGGTATAGTTATTTATTATATTGAAAAAGGCTAAACTAGACAAATGCTAATAAGCTTTTCTTTTTACCATTAAAATTGATGTGGCAAAATGAGAATGACTTCACCAATTAAAGTAACAATGAAAATTATTAAAACTAGGCAAATGCTAGTTAGCTTTTTTGTTGGAGAATGTAGCTGAGTGGTGAACTTTGATATTCACACAGAATCATAATGCTGTACAGCTCCGCTGCCAATCATATGCTAACTCCTACAGCCGCTACAGCTATCATCTCTTACATTAGTTTATATGACTAGTTCTAGGGTAATAACAAAAGACAATCACTTTTAGGTGCTTGACAGAGCTCATCTCAACAAGCTTCGATCTTCCTAATTCTAAAATTTCAGACTGTGACAACCATAAGAATGAAAGTAGGTGAAGAAGACCCAACCAGACAGATATCAAACTACTCTGAATAAATTAAAGATAAAAATTAGTTGGAGTATTCACCTTTTTATTCCTTGCAAGTCTAAGCCTCTTAATTGTACCAAATTGCTTAAAGAAACCTAAAGAAAACAGCAGAAATGGCCAACACAATTATTTAACTTTGTTATTTCTAATGTTCTACAGGATAAAAGCTAAATATGCTCATTAGAAAGGGAGGAAAAAACATAATGTGAGAAATGCAAACCTTCCATTTCATTCTCATAAAATCCATGTGGGATCCTCCCAATGTACAACACTGTTGCTTTACTTTCCCGTACTTCAGTGTCCGGAAGTTTCCTACCTGGCCCGCCTTCCAATGGCTAATATTTCATAAGGAAAACACAAGTTAGAAAAAGCAACTCATAGCCCAAAACAAGACATCTTCTTTCTTCTCTGCTTATGCAACAGAACTGCTGATTGCCTTTTGCCTAAACACCATAGTTTACTCAAAGCAGAGAAAACAAAGAAATGACACGTAGTGTAGCTTTTCTATAATCCAAGCAACCCACACTCTTATGGACAAAGGATAATTAGGGCTGTGTGTGGAGAGCAGCTGAGCATGAATTGATACTGGTTGGCTGGTAATTACATACCAACCTTGCCACCTCTACTGACTCATGACCCCTCGTCTTGTGACAGTCCATGTGATAAAGAGTACCCAAACGATAAATCAATAATAGAATAACTTGTTTAAAATATACTGATATTTAAACTTTTAAAGATATACTTTTATCCCAACATCTTTACCCAAAAAATATATACGCAAATGGTTAATAATATTATTCAATATTTACTAAGGACATTACATAGTCCTTCATGGAATGTTAGTTCATGATAATATAATGATTGTAATGCGGTGAACAATAATACATGGATTGTTTCGATAGAGATTCCCTAATTTAAGAGCATTTTTGTCTTCAGATTTATTTATATACAGTTATTCTATCACATATAGTACATAGATTTGCGTATAACTTATCCCGAAATTAGTAGAAAACCCCAAAAAGTGTATTAGTTATACAGATATTATATCATGCGGAATTTTATACCAGAAGCCAAACGACCGCATATATTTTTATCAGCTATTGAATTTTTAGTACTTCAAAAGAAATGACCCCTAGTGACTTACACATACCATGAAAGAAACTAACAATGTGACCGAAAAATAGCTTAATGTCCCCTATTCAGCTCTTCTCAAGTAATTCCCGGGAATTGAGGTTCTCTAATAAATTTAACAAGTCCCTTTTGTTATTACACTTATTTCTTTATGTCAAGACCAGAAGCTGGAAACATGTTGCCGGAGCACAATAAACATACCAGAAAGTCAGCAGCTTTATCTTTAGAAGCAGAGAATTCAGTAGCACCCTTGTTCAACTTCTTAGTTATGGATTTCTTCCTTGCTTTACTTCCCATATCTGCCAAAATTATCTTTGTACACCAAAAAAAAAAAATTTACTTATGACTTAGAAATATTACACATCACAATTTTAAACCTATTTATCACATGGGTAACAGGTAAAAATGCAAATTAATCTATAAAAACTATAAATAGCTAAGAAAGAAGAGCCATTATTACTCACATGTAACCACAAAAGTTCCATTGTTATAAATATTACTAACATACGCAGTATAATCCTACAAGTGGTGTCTAGGGACTACCTCCAGTAACATAGCGAGTTTGTTTCTGATAGACCATCGGCTCAAGAAAAACAGTTTCAAAAACGAGTTTGGGAAAGGGAAGTTATCAAGAACTTGGACAAATTTATGACATGGGTAGCAAGTAAAAAGTCATATAAAGTAGTAAAAATCATGAGCAAGTGTGAAAAAAGAGACATTATTTACTCATATTGGTAACAAGAAAAAGAAAGAATATAACTTTACAACAACAACAAATCCAGTATATTGTCACAAGTGGCGTCTGGGGAGGGTGAGATGTATGCGGACCTTACCCCTACCTCGACTTAGGTAGGGAAGCTGTTTCCGATAGAGACAAGTTAAAGAATGTAACTGTAAGTAGTAAAAATCAAAGCTTTGATTTTAACTATGCATTAGTGTTAGAGAGTAGTGTTTGAGTTAAGTTATTACCAGAAATTGGCTGCAGAGAAGGGGGTGGCGGCCGGTGAAAGAGAAGGGAGAGTGGCAGGTCTAGGAAATATACTGAGTATATGTCCAAGCTAAAGTGTATGGGCCTTTTTGTGACTTTGAAGTCTATTGGGCTTAAATAAAATATTTGGGCTTTTGAATGTAAACCTAAAGGGCTAAGTGCACGAAAGGCCACTTTTGCCACTGATCTTTGGGCACAGGCCACTAATACCAAAATATTTAATTTGTGGCCAATTTTGTTTAAAGAGATAGAACTTCAGTCCAGAGGCCGGATTGAAGTTCAGTCCTTAAAGATTGAACTTCAATCCAGGGCCATATGGACTGAAGTTCAGTCCAGTCCTTAAGATGGAACTTCAGTCCAATGATTATAGATGGAACTTCAGTCCATGGCCATACCATGGACTGAAGTTTAGTCCATGGGCATATAGACTGAAAGTTCAGTACTTAAGAGATGGAACTTCAGTCCAGGGGCCGTATGGACTGAAGTTCAGTCAATTATCAGAACTTAAGTCAATATTTATTTAGTAAAGGCCCAAAAGTGGCCTCTAGTATAAGACCAAAAAAAATAGTGGCCTCAAACTAAATACCAGTGTTAAAAGTGGCTGCTGGGCGAAATTTTTACAAACCTAAAATAAGGAATTTTTACATAGAATAGACATTTATTGGTTTCTCTTACACTAAATAGATACATTGTTCCATATTTATGTTATCTAGACCTTTAACTATAGGTATTCTACTTTTAAGAGCCATTACTACTAATTTCACACTTACCTAGTTAAATACCTAATTTCGTGGGATTTATGGGTAATGACAGTTTTAATTGTGCATATCCACTTAATAATATTGACTAATATCTAATTATTTTACACAATTAATTATCTCCTAATTTTAAGTTAATCTATCAATTATAGAGGTAATACCAAAAGTTAAAAAACATGCGTGGGTAAACAAACAAAATGTATCGACTACACATATTGGGTAAACAAACAGTATGTATTGGAGGACATTGTTAAAATTCTTAGTTACGAAAACCCCTGACTCATTCAAGCTTGAGGAAAGAAACATCTAACTGTATGTATTGACTACACAAATCAGCGAGAACCTACACCAATATTACATATCAAGTTATCACCTATTAGTAATATGCATTAAGTATCAAAAAAATATACATAAATTTAATTAATACAGTTCAACTGTGAAATATGTATCACTTGATTATACGATACTTAAGATATGCATCAGATATCACATGAATATGCAAAACTTAAGATTAGAGTTCAACTATTAGAAATATGTATTAGAATTTAGATATCACCTGATTATCTGATTGTACTTAATAATATAGTTAACTGTTAGAAATATGCATCAGATATCACCCAAATATTGCATATTAGTGATATTAAACTTTCAACATGCATACATACAGTATATATATTGCATACATATTAGTGATATTCACCTTAGCATAATGTGAATACAGGAATATACAGTGTATACAGATACCTTATGCGTTAAAACTGTATGAATATTTCTCTGATATTTTTGGGAAAATATCATCGTATATATGTGTGAGTATATATATACACACACACACACACACACACACACACGTATATATATATTGGGAAAGATACTTGATTTATGGAATAAGCAGAGGACTCCTGCTTCCTCTTATGGTGAATATCTCCAATATCTCTGAGATATACTTGCCTGCAAATCAACGTTAGAATGGATACATATCAGGCACAGTTAGATCATTATGTTTCCTGAATTGTCGTTCAATCTGGAGATATTCCTGAATTGTCGTTTAATCTGAATATTCATGCCTGTTCAAGCTCCTGAAATTTCGTTTAAACTGGAGATAGTGATACCAAAACTTACGGATGTTCTGTTACTGTATTTTAGGAAAAAAGATTCACATAAACCTATTTTATCAAAGTATTTTTGGCTAGCCTTTGTTGTTTGTTATCTGTATCTATTTAAATGTAGGGCCGTAGTATTTATTTGGTTAGATATAAAATTTTCCCATAAAAAATTACATGGCATAAACAATTTAAAGAGTATTAAACAAAAAATAAACACACTCTACACTTATTATGAATTATAAACACTTATTAATTATATGTGCAGCATAAACAATTTAAAGAGTATTAAACAAAAAATAAACACACTCTACATTTATTATGAATTATAAACACTTATTAATTGTATTGCACATATTTCTAGCAGTAGAATATGATTCAATGGCTCAGCAAGAGTCGTGCCTATTATTAAGAGATGTGGATGAGCAATTACTTTCTCTTTCTTAAATATATTTTACCTAATTATCTCTTAAAAGGATATTAGATAAATATCACGTAGTTATCGTTAGTGAATATGCCAATTTTTAGGGGAAATATTTGTTCATTCAAATTCTCTTGCTCAATTGTATTATGTGATACACGTAATTATCAAATGTATCCGAATATTATGCATAATATATTTATAGATTAGTATGCATATATTATTGTTTTATTATACACCAAATATATCTTAAGTATACAATACGTGAAAAATATAAGTGTATTCAAGTATTATGAATGAAATATTCACATAATATACATATAAAATTATTATTTCAGTATACACGAATTTGTTACCATCAACCCACTCCCATTGCAAAATTTTGTAGGATATTTTAGAAATATACCAATATGAAATAACAATTACATTTAAAAAAAGGTATTTCTTCTTTCAATAATGAAAATATACCAATCATTGTTTTTAAGAAAATATTGTGTATCAGTGTGTTATACATTAAGGTAAATTTGGGATTTCTATTGCTTTTGAGATTCCACAATATTGTTGGAATGGCTTTTTCTTTAGCGGAAATGGTCGGAACCAAGCAACTAGTCCCCCGGATATTTCTGTTACAAGTTTGCAGCAAGCTTTACTAAATCTAGGAGTAAATTTAGCGCATAACTTAATAAATTTAGTTTGTTGCAATTTACTTCTAATATTTAAGGGAAAACAATTTGTGTAAACTTATTTATATAAGGTAATTTTTGGCTAGCCTTTGTGCAAAATTTTCTGTAGCTATTTGAATGTAGTGTCTAGCTTGATTTTGGCTAGATACATTATTTTCTTATATTTACCCCACATAAACACTCTTAATTGTTTTCCACTTTCTTTAAAAATATTTGAGTATTTTTTTCCTTTTCTAGCCAAATAGGATAATTTTCATAATATTGTTATCTTAATTTGTTATTAGAATCATTTTACCCCAGTAGCCTAGTGTGATAGAGCTCAACACTTAATGATTTTAGCCTATCATTTAGGCCAAATAGCAATATTTAAAATTGTTAAATTAAACAAAATTTAAAGAACTATGAATACCTTGAATTGCGTTCAGCAAATAGAGAAGTTTATTATGACTTAAAAATTTTAAAATGGGAGATTTTCTAATAGAGAGAGAGGTGTATTTTCTGAAGCCCGCCCTATGTACTAAGCTTGCCCTCTCTTATATAGACAAATTCTAGGGAAAAATAAAGCTAGTATGGCCCAAACCTTTACAAATGGCCGGCTAAAAATTAAAGTATGGAAAACATGGCCGACAAGTGGCCAATAATTTTGTAACTTTATTAAAGCTACTTTATAAAAGTTGAAGATTTCTTCAATAATTCTCTATGCCTTGTCTTTTCCTTTGGTGTTGTGCTTTTTGGAGAAAGATGCTTCCCCAGCTACTTTCGGCAATTCTTCACCAGCTACCTGTGTCATGATGTTAGTGATATAATCATCCACATCATTGTCAGTGATTGACTGAGATTCTCCTGCCAAACACTGTTCTTCTTCATCCTCTGTGTTATTCGCAGAGGCCATAGATGCATACGAAGGAATTTCGATCTCAAGATTTTTTATTAAATCTTTTTTAACTTCTTCAAAATACGAAGCTAAAATTTCCGCTTTTGTCATCAGCCCTTTCTTCATTTGGATTTTATTAATTATGTGTTGATAGGGACTTGGAGTATTTTGCTGTTTCATATGATCAATCTGTTTATATTCCTCAATCGATTGTTTTATATTATCAATCGTATCCTGACACTGCATATGACCATCAGTTGTTTTCTGGATCATCTTCTTCCAAAATCTTGTATAAAAATTCCTGTATAAAGCAGGAATATTTTGTGGAGTATAATCCACTTCCACGGTCCATTTCATCATCCATGGGATAGAGTATTCAATGAAGAAATTCATATAACAACTTCCTTCAATTAGAGTATTACCTATTTGTAATTCTTGAATTTTTGGAGATACCTCCAACCAATCAGTATATAAACTGAGCAATGGTTCTGGTAATATTTTAACGGTAGGACCATAAGTAATCCACCATTGAGAAAACCAGTTTGGTATATTGCTTTGTTTATAAACTTCTCCACATATTTTTATAAACCAAGAATGTTTTCTATTATCATTTTCGTATAATAAAGCTTTATGAAAGCTTTCAACATAATCCCAATAATTGAATTTCACTGGAACTTTCTGTTCAGGATGGATATAACTTCTTTCAGTCAGGGTGCTCAAACCCCATTCTTCTGGCAATATAATATGTTTGATTATAATCTTGGAAAAGTTATAAACTTTTCTTGTGTTCGCTGGATAAAAATGCGATATTTCGCATGATCCTGTGCCTGAGAGTATCATCTCAAAATGAGCTCTGTACTTATAAGTACAGCTTGGGTATGATGTATTATTCAGATATTTTTCCATTAATTTCCATGGCTCATCCTTCCATTGCAGGTCTCGATGTTCAAGGAATAATATTAACTCCTTGTAGTCTATTTTGACATATGACTGTATGTTTTCATTGTCATCTTCTAGTATAACAGAAGAGTACGATTCTGGCATATTAGCCTTTCCCTCATTTTGCTTTTCCTGCGAATTTTTCCATTCCAAGAACTGCTGATACTGTTGGTATGACATAGTATCATCCTTTTTATTATTTGATGAGGAGGATCCTGTCAAATCTTCGGCTATAAGCCTTTGTTTTCCCAATTGGGCTAATACAGCACCTCTACCGGTGCCTCTTCCTCTGTTTCCCCTTCCCCTATTAGAGGTTGGGTTGCCGTGACCAGGGCGCATAATCTGCACATGATAATTCATAAACCTATTAGGCCAGAAACATAGGATAATTATCCAAAATATTACGGATTCCCATTATGTCCGTATCTATCTCCTTAATTATATCAATAATCCTTTGAAGGATACTTGAGATATTATCTGTATAATCTGCTTTTGATAATAAATCCATGGACTCTTTTTCCCAGTATTTTAACTTCTTTTTTGTATTAAGCAAATCCCAATATAATATTCTCATTTGTCTTGATATAATCTGGTGCTGGCAATAAGGACAATAAACATTTCTACGCCTGCACATATCTGATTGTCTGCACATAAAATGTTAGTAATTAATCACCTTTAACTAGACAGATATTCTCTAGTTAAAAAATCAGGTAGACTATTTTCTTCTCCTTTTTTATATTGGATTTCAAAATCAAATGGGGCCAACAATGCCTGCCATCTTGCAAACATTTGTTTAGAAACATCATGTTTACAATCTTTATCAAACATAAATTTAGCTGATTGACAATCAGTCTTTATTATAAATTTCTGGTTGTATAATTCACCTTGAAATTTTAATACGCATTTTACTATAGCAAGTATTTCTTTTGCTATTGCTGCGTAATTTTTCTGGCTATTATTCCATTTACCAGAATGAAATTGAACTAAATATTCAATTCTATCTTCTGGAGAGTATTGCTTTAAAATCCCTCCATAACCAATGTCAGAAGCATCAGTTTCAATTATCTTTGGCCAAGTAGGATTAGCCAACGTAAGACAAGGAAGATTCTTTACTCTTTCTTTGATCTTCTGGACTGTTTTAGTATGAACATCAGTCCAAGGTTTTGGAATCTTTTTTAATCTATCATATAAGATAGCTGTATCTTTAGCAAGATTCTCATAAAATGGAGCAATATAATTTAAACTCTCTAGAAATCTCTGTAATTGAGTTTTTTTTGTTATAATATCAGGAAATTTAGAAGCAAATTCAATACTTCTATTAATAGGTATAATCTTTCCTTTTTCAATATTATGACCAAGGAATCTTACCTTTGTTTGAAATAAAAACATTTTCGGTTTAGATATAACTAAACCATTTTGTATAATTATTTTCTTAAATAATTCAAGATGCTTGAAATGCATTTCAATAGTATTTGAAAATACTAATATATCATCAATATAAACGATAATAAAATTGCTATAAGGAATGAATATATCATTCATAATTTTCTGAAATTCAGAAGGAGCATTTTTTAATCCAAATGGCATAACATTCCATTCAAACTGTCCTATTGGGACATTAAAAGCAGTTTTATACCTGTCAACTTCAGCTATCTGAATCTGCCAGTATCCTGATTTCAAATCAAATTTAGAAAATATAATAGCATTATGAAGCCTATCCAATAAATCCTTTTTATTAGGAATAGGATATCTAATCCATTTCAAAGCTTTATTCAAAGGTTTATAGTTTATGACTAACCTTGGAACTCCTCTTTCTTGTTCAGCATGTTTATTAACATAAAAAGCTGTACAAGACCATGGGGATTTTGAAGATCGAATAAGACCTTTATGTAATAAAGAATCTATTTCCTTTTTACATAATTCCAAATATTCTGAATTCATTTGGCAAGGTCTTGCCTTAGTAGGAATACTATTAGTTTCAGAAAATCCTTCCTCATATGGAAGTGTAACTACATGTTTTTTCCTATCCCAAAAAGCATTTGGATGTTCACTACAAATCTGTAATGAAAACTGATTTATTATAAAATCAATTTTTTCTCTTAATTTGGGATTTTTTAAAATCTCATCAATATTTAAAGTATAAATTTCTTGTTTAAGAAAATTGATATGCTGACTTTTCTTAGCTAGCATATCCTTTAATTGGTTTAAAACTCTAGTAATAGGTTCAGTTATAAACTGGAAAATAATAGGTTTTTCTTGAAAAGTTCCTATTATCCCTTCTTTATCTATTCTAGTAATAGGAAATATTTTTTTGTAAAAAGGGTGTTCCTAGTATAACTTGGTTAGACATATTTTTTTATCAAAACAAAGCTTTGAGGTATACATACTTTATTTGTGCATATAGAAGCTTTTGGCAATTTGTACTCAATCTGCATTTTCTCACCATTAGCAGACCTTAAACTATGAGTAGTCTTATGAAAATATCGTGAAGGAATTAATCCTTCTTGAACACAATTTAAATCTGCTCCACTATCAACAAGAGCTATAAATTCTTTTTTGAAATTATAATCAATAAGAAAAGTAATTTTTATAAAAAACTTTTGTGAAGTAAAAACTTCTAAAGTGGTTAGAAACTCTCTTTTCCCGACATCCTGCATATCACTAAAAATGTTAATAATATTTTCATCAAGATCCTCAAAATTAGAAGGGGTAAGGATTTCATCATTTTCTTTACCTTTTCCTTCAATTCTGGAAATCCTTTGTTCTAATATCCTATTTTCCTTCTTGAGATTATAAATCTCCTGTTTAAGGTTATAAACCTCTTTTTCCAAATCCTGAGACGTAGTAGGTGAACTACTATAACTCATTTTTCTTTGTTCTAGAAGTCTTTTAACTTCTTTCATGGTGTATGGAGTATTATCCATAGGGGCATAGAAACCCTTTTTCAATCCTTCGGATTCCTTCTGTTCGAAATTTCCCTTGATCTGATCTATAAGTTTAGATCTAACTTCAGAATCCTGCACCATCTTCAACAATTCTATTAAATTATCATTATCCAAAGTATTAATATTAAATTGAGAAAATAAATTATAAAATTCATCATTTTCTTCATTATCACAAGGTTGTCCAATCTTGCAAGGATCACATTCATCCTCAGAACTAGTGACAATATCACTTTCATCCTGGAAGACTTTATTTAGTTCTTCCTTGGTAGGGATATTTTCTTCACCTGGATCCGATATTTCTGGTTCAGAATTTAATAAGATCTTGCATAAAGAATCCTTCAGATCTTGATCTATATTAAGAGCCTCGATCTTTTTCTTTACTTTGCAATCTTTATAATAGTGACCAAATCTTCCACACTTATAACAATTTTGTGAATTCTTGGATCTAGCAATATCCTTTTGCTTTTTAAAAGCCTTTTTCCTTCTAGCACGTTTTTCTGTGCGTCTTTCTAAATATTTTTGTCTCCTTTCCTGGTAGTCATGCTTCTTACCAGTCTTGCTTTTATGAAGCTTATGAGACTTCGATTTGTCGTGGATCATCCATACCAAATTGTCCACAATATTCACCCAACTGTTGTCTTTCATTAAGACGATGACGTTTGAGCTCCTGATTTAGTTTAATTTCATTACATAACGCCAATCCTTCTTGGATACATATTCCAACTAAACTTCCATAAGTATGCTCATCATAATTAATATGAACTCCCCCTTGTCTAAGAGCTTTCTTAACTCTTTCTGCAAAGAGGTTAGGAAGTCCATCTATAAATTTGGATTTCCAATGAGTGCTATTACACTCTGGTAACTCCATAACTCTGCAAAGAAATGTATCTTTATAGAGTCTAAATGAAGTTAAAGTCTTACATCTCATATTCTGTAAGAGGGTTCGAATAGTCTCACTATTATCAGACCATCTACCTGAAAAGTGTTCAATTATATTAACAACCAATGAATAAACAGCATTGGAATTATCTGCTGTAGATGTTCCAGGTTCATTTTTTACTTCATTCAAAATTTTATTTCGCTGGTCAGCTATAAGATAATTATCCCACCAGCCTTTTGAATTGACCAGTAAAACCTGCAACAATCATATTGGCAACAGTTTTATCACTATTACCATTAGTTTTACAGATAGTGCTATACATCATCATTCTATGTATAACAATATACATCTGCCTATTGGTATGACCATCAATGTTCCACTCATAAATTTGCTTACCACTGAAGCTATTAGGAGCATACATATCATCCTATTCTTCGAATAGTACATCCTGAGGAGTAGGCCTCGGGTAGTAAAACATTCTTTGCCTTGGCTTTTCAGCAAATTTTGAATTATAAGAAGACTTTAGTTTATTAATTTGATCAAAATTCAATTCAGGAAAATCATTATCAGAAAATTCATTATCACTCCCCTCTGTATTAATTAGAGGCTTTAGAGATAACTCTTTAAAATTTTCATTTAAAATTTTTTCTATATTAGATGCATCAGGTTTTATTTTAAAATTTTCAACATCAGGAGGAGGTTGTATGGTTGGAATGGCTACCCGTGGTGGCTCTTCCAATTTTTCTTTTCCTGATGTACTGGCAGTATTACTGCTCATCGATAATAATTTATCTACTTTATCATGTAAAGACGCAATATGTTCACCCAATATATGAACATAAATATTTGTATAGTTCTGCTGTTTCAACATTATATTAATGTGTCTAACAATAATTTGAAGAGTATTATCTTCAAACATTGCAGAAAAAGCTGCAAAATCAATCATTTTTCCCTCCTTTATTTTGAAAGGTTGCTGTGGAGGTAATACAGCGTCAATGATTTTACCATTTGATAATTCAAATTGTCTTTCCAAAACAGCGATATTATTTGCTATATATTTTCCCATAAACCATGGAATGAAAGATATAATTTTATTAACTTTCTCAATATCTTTATAAAATTCTTCTTGAAAATCATTTTGTTCAGTTTTATTAAAACTCTTAAAAAACCATTTTCTAAATTGTTCCCATCTAGGTTTATAAAAATCCTCAGATACCTTCTTTCTTGCGGGTGATCCCCGACTAAAATCAATTGTAGACTTAAAATCCATTAAATTTCACCAAAATCCATTTCAGATGCAGTTATGTCTACATCGTTTATTTGTTGTTCCTTTATAGGAGCAACAGGAGTAACAATATTATTTTTATCAATTTTCAAAGTATGATATCTAGGCACTTCCTCTCTTAACTGAGAAGTAGAAGCTCTAGAAGGAGTTTGAACAATATAATCAATAGGAGAAATATTAGAATGATGTAACGAATTAGATCTAGATAAACCTTGAAAACTAGACCTGTCATCTTCAGGTTCAAACCCGATTCTTACATTTCCTTCTGGAGTTTGTTCAATTCCAGTTAGATCTATATTTTAAAGTCCTTTGGAGGAACCACTTCCTCCATGACCCACTCTTTAGGGAAATCTATTTCATCCCATTTGATAGGTCTTCTGGTAGTAATTTTAGATTTACCAAAATTAGTTTCCATTAAAATAGTTTCATTTTTAAAATCCATAATTTTGCACATAGGATTCAAAGTATATAGTGGCTTAAAATAAATCCTATAACAGATACATATTACTTCTGTATTAGGCATATAATCATAACCATGTAATTTAACATTTAAAACCAAAGCTTTTAAAGCATTTTCATCCGACAACGATATCTGTAAATTCGGATAAGCATTAAAATATACTGGGCCATAAGCCAAACTTGATTGAACAATCCCTATAAGGGATTTCTTCCAATTATGGTTTCTACCATCCCTGAGAGCAGCTATAAAACTTTCAGGTAAACCTCTTAAGGTTAAAGGTTTAAAAGCAACTTGAATTAAACCAATATGAATGAATCTATGAGTATGCATATACGGTGTTAAATCATGCTCAGACAATAAATTAAAAGTAGCATGATCGCTATCAACCGTGATCGTTTCTTCAGTAGTTTTCACTACCTGTTTTAAACCCAATTTTTCAAAGGTTCCTAGCTGGTATATCAGCCTAGGTTGAACTTTAGGAATAGTCTATTTATTAAGTAAATCTAAATGCTGTGGCATTTCATATTCTTCTTTTCTACTGTTTTTAACAGTAGTTTTGTTCCTGATGATATTCATTAGAAAAATAAGTGTTGAACTCTTCACCTATTGCTACTGTGCACCATGGCTCTGATACCAGATTCAGACGGATCCGGCAGCATGGGGTCAACAAGATTTACTGGTGACCCAACCCTGGCAAGGAGTGGCTGAACCCAAAATTAGGTTCAACAACAGCCCTAAACGCCATATATATATATATATATATATATATATATATATATATATATATATATATATATATATATATATATATATAAACATGTCCCTAGTTTAATCCTTAAATCTAGGAATTAATGTTCAATAAGGAGTTATCACATTAATTCAAAATTTAAGCTGCTAACCATTCCTATATGTGGCCTTTAATATAGCAGACAACTAAGGTAAGTCTTGATTTATCTTTACAAATAAAGTGTCATTTTGATTTACCTTTACAAATAAAATGTCATTACAAATAAAATGTTTAGGTTAATGAAAAGTAAATTGTTGTTTATGGGTGATTATTGAAACGTCAAACACTATGCCTTCTCATCCCTCGTTCAAAGAGAAACTCTTAATAAATCAAAACACTATCCAAATCTCCACGCACTCTAACATTGACCCCATCATCTCTACACCCAACGCACTCTGCTCTTCTTCTTTACCCGATGGGATTGCATCAATTCAACTTTTTGAGGAAGACAGGAATAGAATATATTATCCATGGAGATTTTCGGTCATTGTTAAGTTATTTGGTAAACGCATACTGCACCAATATTTAAAGTCGAAAATCCAAAATCTATAGAAGCCTACTGAATCATTCCCACTAATTGATCTTGGGAATGATTTTTTCATTGTGAAATTTACAAAAGAGGAAAATATGTTGAAAGCTTTACATATAAATAGGTTTTTCCTATCCGTGAGGCGGTGGGAACCCAATTTTGTCGCAAATCAGTCAAAACAATTAATATCTGCACTGTGGGTTCGTCTTCCTCAGCTTCCTAGGGAGTTTTATGATAGTATTATCCTACAAAAAATTGGTAACTCCATAAGAAAGCTACTTAAAGTTGATGCTTGTACAAGTGCTACTCTTAGAGGGAGATACGCTAGAGTTTGCGTGGAGGTCCCAATTGATCAACCTGTTAAACCCTATATTTTCATTGGATCCCATAAGCAACAAATTCTTTATGAGGGAGAAAACATGTTATGCATAAATTGTGGTCGATTGGGTCATAAATTTTCTAATTGCTCTTTTACTAAACAAAACACTAACCCTTCTTCTCTTGCACCCACAGTTTCCTTTTTACAGGATAAAGAGCTGGACAAAGAGCTAGTTCAAGATAATCAATGGCAGATAGTTTCCTTTACAAAAAAGAAAAAAACAAGTTTAAAGCAGCAGGGATTAGCATCAACACTACCTATGGCTCCCTCCACTTCAGGTATTAACGTCAAAATATTTGACGCTGCCACAGGTAAGTATTTAAATACTCAAAAGCTTGCTTATAGGGGTAAGTCTATAGAAAATCATAAAGATAATGCTTCTGTAAGTTTCCTTAACTTTAATTCTGAAAGCCTACAAAAACTTGGTCCTACTCCTTTTGCAATAATTCAATCTGACCAATTAATTTCTACATCTAACAAATTTTCTGATTTGCAAAATTTAATGGACAAATCCTCATCCATTATTTCTCAACGCCAGCTTTCTGATATTTCTTCTTGTTCTCTGCCTTCGATACAACCAACGTCCATACACTCTTCAAAGCAGCCACGTGGGACAGACGTGTCCCTTTCCAATAAAACACTAATCACAATGATAACATTGCACTACAAGACAAAACAATACATTTGAGCAGTTTTCAGAATATAATAGCTCCAAACAATATACATGCAACTCTTGACAATTTACAACGTCCACCTCATCAGTTCCTTCTTGTCCATTGGTACACTTGGCAACTAACATTAACCAAGTGTCCATGCTAATTGAGTCTCCTAAGCATAATTATCCCACACAATCTATAAGTTTAACTGCTCTTATGCAGATTGGAAAAATTAAAGACGATCTCAAAACTTCTTCTACAGCCCAATACTCTTCCTCAACTAATTATAACCTCCTCTCACCTACTCACACTACCAAGGCACCCATTGCCACCAAACAGAAGAAAGCCAAGGCTGATTCAAGTCTTCAATCGTCCCCTTCAAACTCCCAACCATCGCTCCCAAATGGACAATCTTTCCCACACACTCCCACCACAACTCAATCAGCCATTGCGGACTGCAACCCAACCTCTACCGATTTATCATCTTCTTACATCATGGATCCAACTCGGTCTAATGGGTTAGGTAGTCTCCTTTCTAATGATAATGAACATGTAGAAAACAGTAGCAGTCATCCACAACCCTTATCTATTAGCCCAGATAATAACAGAGACCAAACGGGGTCTTCAGTCTCACCTCATCCCATTACCCAATCAGATCAAATACCAGGACTCGCCAATTTACCAATCACCGGACAACTACAATGCGAGTCTAGTGTTCCTTGCATGGAAACCTCATCTACTCTTTCCCCTTGCAACAATGAAATAGATAACCCAAGTTCCTATAGCTCTCTCTCCAAACTCCCCACCCAATGTGCCAGAACTAGGAACAAAAGTGACTGGAGCAATCGAAGAGCTACTCAATTTCAACAACGAATCATTCCCAAAACATTCAAACATCAGAGACGTGTCCCTCATGCCATTCCCGAAAAGGGAGGACAAGAAATATATTCTGAACTGTCTGATACCGCTGTGGAAATGCTCAATCAACACCAGACTTCCCCTAAATAGAGCCATAGGAAAATACGTAGTGTGCTTAAACTCTGTAATGAAGAAGCCTCAATCCTTCCCATTAGTGGAATCAAAGGATCTCATCTCAATATCTCTTCCAGTACCAATGAATAGGCCTACCAATTTCATTATTTGGAATGTTAGGGGTGCGCATAATGATACCTTTAAAAGGAACTTTAGGGAGTTGGTCTCTGTCCATAAACCTTGCATGGTTGCTTTGCTTGAAACTAAGATGGAATCTCACTCCTCTCTTCAAACCGAATTTGGTTTTATTGGAATGGAGGAGGTTCCTGCTGTAGGAAGATCTGGTGGGATTGTCTTTATGTGGATGAATGATGTTGTGACTGTGGGTAATTTCAAGTGTTCTAACCAGGAAATTCATGCAGTTGTTAAGGTAAATCCTGATCATGAATCTTGGCTTTTAAGCTTGATATATGCTAGTACTAAAGTTCTTGACCATGATATCTTGTGGAGTGGTTCAGAATCCCTCTATGATAATTATAAGGGTATGTGGTTTTTAGGAGGAGATTTTAATGAAGTAATATCCAGTAATGATAAATGGGGGGCCGTCCTGTTAATAGGAAGAGAGCTGATAGGTTTTCATCTTGTATGAATTACTGTAACCTAGTTGATTTAGGATTTAAGGGTTGTAAATATACTTGTCTAACCATCATAGTAGAAGTAGGGGACTGATTTCGAAAGACTTGACCGATGCTTTGCCAATAATTCTTGGATAAATTATTTTCCAAATGCATTGGTCACTCACTTACCCAAGACCTGTTCTGACCATAACCCTATTCTTACTACCCTTAGAAACCCTAGGAGTATAAATTGTCCTAAGCCATTTCGTTTGAAATCTTTTTGGTGCAGTCAGCCAGGTTTTAACAAAATTATCACAGATTGTTGGGATAGAAGAGATTTGTTGGCTGCCACTTGTTTGTTTAAATCCTCAGTTCTAGACTGGAGTAAGAGACAATTTGGTGATATTTTTAAGCAAAAAAAAAAAAAAATGCCTGCTAGCTAGGTTAAATGGGATTCAAGCTTCTGCTAATTATCCTACTAGTCAATTTCTTAGGGATTTAGAATTTAAGCTTCAAACTGATTATAATAATATCCTTAAGATTGAAGAAAATTATTGGAAGCTTCGATCTAGAATTAGTTGGCTCAATGAAGGTGATGCCAATAATAGATTTTTTTCATCTTTCAACTATTAATAGGAGAAGGAAAAATAGAATTTCTTATTTCAAAGATGAAAATGGCTGTTGGTTAAATGATCAACACCTTCTTCTGACCATGCCCTTAGATTTTTTCAAGACTCCTTTACTACTGATTATGCTTGTACTAATTGGACTAACATCATAAACATCCCTTATTCTTTTCACCAATTAGACTTGTCCCCGTTGGATAGACCTCTCCATGACCAGGAAGTTATCTCAGCCTTTTTCTCTTTTAAGCCATTCAAGGCTCCTGGCCCATATGGTTTACATCCCTTTTTTTTTTATCAAAAATATTGGGTAATTTTTGGCCCTTCTGTGATCTCACTCTGCCATTCCATTTTTCAAACCCTGGAAATACCCCAGTTTCTTAATGATACTTACCTTTGCCTGATTCCCAAGTTTCCTAATGCCAATGACCTTAAGAATTTCAGACTCATTAGCCTTTGTAACACTATTTATAAAGTTATTACTAAAATTATAGCTAATCGTATGAAGCATTATTTAGATAAGCTTATTAACCCTTTCCAAGCCAGCTTTTTAAAAGGGAGAAGAGCTTGTGATAATGCTATCATTATTCAGGAAATTGTTAACCATTTTCAGAAAATTAAGGGAGCCAAAGCTAAAATGATACTTAAAATAGATTTGGAGAAAGCTTTTGGTCGATTGGAATGGTCTTTTATCTATAGGGCTCTTATTTATTTTAAGTTTTCTCCTAAGTTTATTAAGCTTATTATGAGCTGCATTACTACTAGTAGAATTGTTGTTCTTGTGAACGGTAGTCTTACAGTTTTTTTAACACCAACTAGGGGTATTCGTCAAGGAGATCCTATGTCACCCTATATTTTTATTTTGTGTATGGAACTCCTCTCTGTTTATATTAATTATCAAGTAGATATAGATAATTGGGATCCTAGTAAGATTAACCCTAGGGGTCCATCTTTGTCTCATTTTTTTTTGTTGATGATTTGACTTTGATGGCTTTTGCCAATGAGAAATCAGTGACTACCATTGAGCATACTCTTGCCTATTTTTGTCAATTGTCGGGTCATAGAATTAATAGGGCCAAATCCAAAATAGTTTTCTCTAAAAATTGCCTTTGCATGTGAGGCAGTCTATGGCTGATAGGCTAAATATGACTCTTAGTGATTCATTTGGAAAATATGTGGGATTTCCAATCTTAAATAAACATCCTAAAGCTGCTGATTTCCATTATATTCTTGATAACATGCGCAAAAGGTTGTCTAATTGGAAAACCCATTTCCTAACTCTAGCAGGCCGGACTACCTTAATTAAATCAACTCTGAATGTGATCCCTAATCATACAATACAGTATTTTATTTTGCCCAAGTCCATTCTTAAAGACATAAATAAAATTCAGCATGACTTTCTTTGGGGCACTACTCAATCTAAACGAAAACTTCATTTGATAGACTGGGACACTGTTACAAGTCCTATTGGTAGTGGTGGATTAGGAATCCGTAAGGCTCATCATAAGAACTTGGCCCTTATTACTGGACTTGGTTGGAGGCATTTTACTAACCCTTTAGCTATTTGGCTAAAACACTTTCCTCAAAATACAGTAATAGGGCATCACTTTCAAATTGTTCCTTCATTTGGCGCAACTTAATGAAAGGTTGGGAGTTGTGCAAAGAAGGTTTAGGATGGGTTGTAACTAATGGTAGCCACATTAATTTTTGGGGAAGTAAGTGGTTGCCTGGTTTCAAAAGCCCAAGATCTTTAATTACGGGACCTCTCCACTCTTCAGATCTCTCCTTAAATATAACAGATGTTTGGAAAAATAACTCTTGGGATTGGTCTATGCTTTCCTTTCAGCTTCCGTCTGATCTTTTGATTCAACTTCCCAACATTAGTTGTCCTACTTCGACATCCAACCAGGACTTGCCTATTTGGTCTCTTAATTCTAATGGAATTTTCTCTACTAGTTCAGTTTACCAATTACTATCCCCAGATAGTGGAGATAAGCTTCCTGTGGCCTGGATCTGGAAATTGCCAACGTTAAATAAGATTAAATCCTTCATCTGGCAATGCTACCATAGGCGACTCCCCACAAATAAATACCTGCATCATATTGGACTTCCTATAGCTGCAGCCTGTAGTATTTGTGCTCATCCTGAAGAATCTATTGAGCACATATTTTTATTTTGTCCTATTGCTTCCTCTTTTTGGTCAAGCTCTGGAATACAACACGGTGGTCTTGCAACCGCTGATTGGCTCTAACAATTACATAAACTATGTTGTCATGCTTCTATTCCTAATAATATATCCGGGGATATTTTCTTTTCCTTTGCCTTGTGGCATTTGTGGCTTAATGGAAACAACAACACTTTTCATAAACTCAAAAAACATCTCTCTGCTGGACATGTTGTTAATCGTTGTGTAGAATTTTATTTTTCAACACATAATCAAGTTATTGCCCCTCCAAAACTCACTGTTTACATTAAATAGTATCCCCCTACATTAGGCTATAAACTCAATATAGATGGAGCATTTTCATGTCCACAAAAAAGGGGGCATAGGGGTAGTCATTAGAGACACAAATGGGGATTGAATCATTGGCCTTCACAAGAATAGCTATGCTCTGAGTCATACTCATATGGAACTCTTGGCTCTACGACAAGGTCTGCAATTAGCATATGATAGGCAGTTACTCCCTTTAGCAGTAGAAACTGATTCTACTGAAATATTATTGCTTCTGGACAAAGATTACCCATCCTATCATGCTGTTCTTTGTGATTGCAGGTGGTTGTTGAAGAAATTGGAGAATCCAGTAGTCCGGCATAACTTCCGCCAAGGAAACAAGGTTGCTCACATTTTGGCTAGGACAGGAGCTTTTGTTGCCAACCCAATTATCCATGTTGTTCCTCCCTCTTCAGCTAGGGCAATGGTCCAGTTTGACGAAGCAGGAAAAATAAGTTGTAGGACTGTCAGTTCTTCTATATGTAGTTCTCTTGTGGGGATGGGGAATATGAATGCGTTGTATGCACATTACAATAGTACTCCATCTGGTCATCAGGCCCGTACTAACTTATATAATGTTTAAGTATTAATAAAAGTTCTTGTGTTTACCAAAAAAAATATACATATGTTTTTTTGCCGTAAAAGTTAGGAAACTTTATGCTTTCTGAACAATGGCTAGATGACTTAAACAAAAAAAAAAAGGCATTTTTACATAGTTTATGTATATTATGTGCATAATAAATGCATATTCAATGCATACTGATTATGACGACTATTTTTGTAAAGTTTCCTAAAATTTTTGCAGAAACTAGTTTTGCCCATGCCATTTAGTTAATAATCACTTTTAAAAGTTATTACAAGTGTAGTCACTCACTTTTAAACTATGAGGCTGAATTTATATATTTAACTTCAAATCATAGTGTGAAGTTTACCTAACATAGATTATTTATTTAAAATTAACCAGCAAAAGTGTGAAGTTGAGTAAAAACAAAAACAATCAGATTTCAGCTTAACATAATTTAGATTAAATTTCAACCAGGACGTCTGAAGATAAGTAATTTCTTTCTGAAGCGGTTAACCCTTGCAAAGGTGCAGTCATAAGTGGTACACCCATAATGGGGCGTCCAAAATAGGCTACGCGCGCACTCATGTATAATCTTTAGGGTCCAACGTTTCCAAAACGGGGCTTAATAACATAAGAAATATGTGAAATTTGTGTCTACTTGCTCCACTAATTAGAGTGCTAAACAAGGGGAAGGTGCATCCATAAATGGTACACCTATAATTGCGTGCACTTACCCCGTGTATAATCTTTAGAGTCCAATATTTCTAAAACGAGGCTTAGTAACATAAAAAATATGTGAAATTTGTGTCTACTAGCCTCAATAATTAGAATGGTAAATGAGGAGGAGGAGAAGGAGGATGAGAAGACCTTGAGGTTGAACAAAACTCAATATCTTTTATCTTGGAATTAAAACTCTAGGACAAAAACCTGAAATTTATAATTACAAAATTATTATAATCAAGAAAAGACTTGAACATCGGAACTTTTAAATTCAAACTTTATATTTATTATAATGCACAATAGTTTAGTCATAGTTTTTGCTAATGAACAGAAAATGAGTCCTTTAAAATTAAAGTGAAGGAGATGAAATGGACAAAAGGGATAACTTTGCCAAATTAATTAGAGTAAACATCACATAAGTACTTATTATAGTATAAATTTTTATTAAGTGTGTCACGACCCTAAACGGATGACCATCACTAAGTGTCAATCATCACTAAACCTACTGATAATCTGCTAACAATGAGTATAACTAATAAATTGAACATGTATAAGCCTAACTGATAAGAACTATACAATTTGAAAAGCCAACAAGGCTAATATAAGCTGACATATAAAGACATACTAATTGCACAAGTGCATATCTACAGGCCTCTAAGAGTGCTGAATTGCACAAGTACTAGACGGAACAGGCCCCGTCATACCCAAACTAGCTGACTATACACATACCAAAAGTTAAGTAACTTTAGGAGTAAGCGGAGTGACTCTAATAGCTGGTGGATGGCCTACTGATATGGCCCAAGTACTGATCTATCTGTACCTGCGCGGCATGAAACGCAGCGCCCTAGAAAATGGTGTGAGTACGATATGTGCAAAGTATATAAGGCATGAGCATATAATATATCATAGCCGAATGAAACTGTAAGCTAGAATATAATTATGTAAATATATGCTGAAGTATAGCAATTTAGCTGGAAATTCGAAACACAAACTAAACATGATCCGAATATAAACTGAAGTTTAGCTGAATCTGAAATTGAAGGCTGAGCTAAACTATATTGTTAACTGATTGTGATATGACTGATAACTGGTAACTAGAAACTAGGAACTGATAGTTGTCAACTGATACTAACATTAAGAACTAGTGGCTGATAACTGAGAACTGATAACTGGTGCGGAGCTAAAATTGAACTGTTATCTGAACTGGTACCTGTCTAGTATTATGGGTTGTATCCACCCAAATTAGGTAACTGAACATCTGAACTATCCTCATGTATGATCATGCAGTGCATACTATGGCTATATACGCGTATATAACAAACTTGGGGGGGGGGGTGTTATGGGCTATGTCTCCCCCAACCAGTAATATCTTGTCTCTATGGTCAGATTGTGTGTATGACACTCGGTCACATTATGTGTTTCAACTCCCGCCTGAACTAGAGGGGCTGTGTCCCCCAGAACGGTAGCATCACACGCAACCGGACTGTGTGTCAAATGTCCAGCCTCTTTGGGGGACTCCAAGTCACACATAATATGATCACAATATAAGAATAAGCATGTATGAGGCATAACACATGTGGAAACAATATATATGAACTCAAAGGAATGATAAGAAACCCCTGGATGGAATTATAGACAAAATCTAGAACTTATAATTTGTCCAACTCTTTGAATTTCTATAAAAATTTCGGCAGAGTTTCTCCTAAAACTGGATGATCCGCAAAAGCAGGCAAGCAATACAATATACACGGGAATGGATACCCGACCCGAATGATAACATCGATTAAAAAGAAGTTCGGCTATCCACAAAACAAGCGACAAAACAGGATTATGAATGTAATATCGACCAAACATTTTATCAAGCTTCTACTGTTGATTTAGGATAAAACTGAGCACCTAAACATGCTATATTAGCTTACACATTTATAAGGGATGCTATAAGATATGTATAGGTTAATGGATTACATAAAATATTGAATGGACAACAAAACAAAACGATCGGATGACGAAACAATTCCATGGCTGCACAGAATTTCTGGACAGTACCACTGTCCTGTATTGCATCATAGTTTTCAGGGCCTAAATAGAAAATATAGACTTTAGAATCTGAACAAAAGTTGTAGATATATCTCTTGGGGTTTCAGATAATTCTAAATTACCTCGCTATCAGTTTCTTACAAAAAGTTATGCTCAAACTACTAACAGATGTCTGAGTGAAAAATGAGTTTTCTAGTTTTGAGCCATCTTTCGTGCTGCTCTTGGAGACTGATTTGAGATCCTTATATCTGGGTCTTTTCACCAAAATCTACTTATGCAAGGGTACAATAATAATATACAAGCTCACGATGAGATATCGTAATTTTGAAGGCAAAACAAGCTTGGAAAATTACTATAGACATGCCTTAGTCAAAAGAAGAAGATATGCCTTACATACCTTTGATATTTTACTTCTAAACCTTGTTTCTCTTGAATTCCAAACTTTTCAAAGCTTAAACAAGCTATGACACAGAATTTAGGCACTTTTCCTAGCCATGAAGTACCTTCCAAAACTCAAACTACAAAGGAAAAAAGAGGCGGTATAGTGATGCTTACGTCGTAGGGATCGTTCTAAGGTTATCGCTTCTTGATTTTGAGTTGCGGATGGTCGAATGGTGTTAAAAAGCTGAAGATATATTGAGGAGAAGATAGTTTAAGTTTAATTTCTGTTATTTGGTTAAAAAATAAGAAAATCTCATCCCAAAACGAGATATGTATGGCCACCGCAAATGTCTAAGCAGGTGAGTGTAAGCTGCCAGCTTGGCAGCTTGAGCGGTCTGATTTTGAATGCTTGTATCTTCATAGTCTAATATCATATTGATAAACGGTTTGCGGTTTTAGAAACTAGACACATGGAGCTTTAATTCTATATAAAGATCTTTCCGTAACTATTTGTAGATTGGGAGAAAACTCCATCGTAAAATGACCCATTAACCTATCTGCTTTAACCGTAATACGGCAACGCGACATTGCGTCCCAACTTTAAAAATTCATATTCCTTTACCCTAATGTCATATGAACAAACGGTTTGGACCTTTGGAAACTAGGTTTCAAGGCCTTAAATTTGGTATTTAGTATGTCCCCAAAAGACCTCATATAATACATAGAATTAGTTGCTCAAAAAGCTTCGTTACAATGCAAATCTTTAGCCGGTTTTTTTGCAACTTAAATCTGATTTTTTCCAAACTTTATATTCAACATAGAAACGTCATATATAGTCATATTATGACTTTAAACTTACTTAAATTACTCTTAACATGTCATTCGTACTATATACGTCACTTCAGACACACGGAATGTAACAAAATGTATCACACATTTTCTAGCCAACAAAAAATTGGAACAATCAAGCACTATATGTTCCTATTTATCATGGGAAAAGATATATAGTTACTATAATTTAAATATTCTATCCCTAATCATCCCCCTCAATATAAGATTATGAATAAATATATACGATTCAATGTAGAAGTGGCCTTTGTGGTGAACAGATGTAGGAAGCGAAGCTAAGGTGGTGTGACGGCAGAAATACGCCACCTGCTATTACGGGGATACAAGTCCAGTTGGAGAAATTAGAGTTCGCATACAAGTCACCGAGCGCAGAGGATACATGCTCACTCTTTAAGCCACGGCCTCTTAGCCGATGTAGGCATAAGATGCAGGGTATACATCCCGCTGCCTTAGGGTTCACAGTCTCCTAGTTAGGGTTTCATATATACCACCGCCTTGAGTTTAGGCTCATGACCTTTATTAGTCTTTGTATTTTACCATAATTAAGACTGAGTAAATCTCTATTATAAATTCCCATTCTCTCATTGTATTGTACAATCAAGTGATTCACACAAAATTCGGCTATTCTCAAGAAATAAGATTATTACTTTCTTGCTTATTATTTTTCTCTCAACTTTACTTTTCCTGCGTATTTTACCGTATTGATTATAACAACAACAAAGTGTATGCCACAAGTGGGGTCTGGGGAGGGTGAGATGTACGCAGACCTTACCCTCACCAAGATAGAGGGGCTGTCTCCGGTAGAACCTCGGCTAGGCAAAGAAACATATTAGAAAACATCTTCGAAAATCAAGCCAGTAATATCATGCTAAAGAGAGAGTTAAAACTAAAGCATATCCAAACAAATAGATTATAACAGTAGATATAAAGGTGAAGATTAAATGGAAATCATCTATATAAGCATAATACTAAATCTAATAAGGGAAAAGATACTCGACTACAACCTAACCTTCTACCCTAATCTTCGACCTCCACTCTCCCCTTTCTAGGGTCATGTCATCGGTGATCTAGATCCAGGCCATGTCCTGTCTAATTACCTCGGCCCATTTCTTCTTCGATCTACCTCTACCACTCTGTAGACCCAGCACTGTTAATCTCTCATACCTTTTAACTGGAGTATTTACACTTCTTCTTCTCACTTGATTGAACCACCGCAGCCTCGCTTTTCGCATTTTCTCAGCCACTGGGGCTACGCCAACCTTGTCACGAATGACTTCATTCTTAATCTTATCCATCTTAGTGTGCCCACACATCCATCTAAGCATTCTCATTTCCACTACGTTCATCTTCTAGATGTGAGAGTTCTTGACTGGCCAACACACTGCACCATGTAACATAACTAGTTTAATGACCACTCTATAGAATTTTCTTTTAATCCTAAGTGGCACTCTCTTATCACATAGTACACCGGAAGCGAGCCTCTATTTCATCCAACCTACTCCTTTACAGTGTGTGACATCATCATCAATCTCACAATTACCTTGGAGGATTGAGCCAATATATTTGAAACTTCCTTTCTTAGGGATGACTTGAGAATCAAGCCTCACTTACACATATGACTCATCAGGAGTGTCACTAAACTTGCATTCCATATATTCTATTTTTGTCATGCTTTATCTAAAGCCTTTAGACTCTACAATCTGCCTCCACACCTCCATCTTCTCATTGACACCTTTGCGGGTCTCATCCACAAATACTATTTCATCTGCAAATAACATACACCATGACACCTCTACTTGGATACCCCGAGTCAATACATCCATCACCAGCGCAAATAAAAATGGGCTAAGCACTGACCCCTGATGAAGCCACATCTTGACTGGAAAGTGGTTTGAGTCTTCTTCCACTATTCTCACTCGAGTCTTAGCTCCTTCGTACATATCCTTAATCACCCTGATGTATGCCAACGGAACCCTTTTAGATTCCAGACATCTCTACATAACCTCCCTAGGGACCTTATCATATGTTTTTTATAGGTCAATGAACACCATATACAGGTCTCTTTTCTTGTCCTTATACTATTCGACCAGCCTCCTCAACAGATGAATGGCTTCTGTACTCGACCTCCCAGGCATGAATCCAAACTAGTACTAAAAAATATGCACTTCCCTCCTCATCCTCATCTCCAGCACCCTCTCCCAGACTTTCATAGTGTGGCTGAGTAGTTTGATGCCCCTATAATTGTTGTAGTTCTAAACATCCCCTTTGTTCTTGTATAATGGAACCATGCAACTCCCTCTCCATTCCTCGGGCATTTTTTCCGACCTAAGGATGACATTAAACAACCTGGTCAGCCACTCCAAACCTGCTTTGCCCGCATTCTTCCAAAACTCTACTGCAATCTCGTCTGGCCCAATCACTCTTCTCCCTCGCATCTTCCCAATTACCCCTTGACCTCCTCAACTCTTATACAACTAGAATACCCAAAAAATCAGTGATCCTCTGAGTGCGCCAACTCACCCAGCACAATATGCCTATCACCATCAGAGTTCAAGAGTTTATGGAAGTACGCTTGCCATCTCTATCTAATACGAGCCTTTTCCACCAACACCGCTCCATCCTCATCCTTAATGCACCTCACTTGGTCTAGATCTCGCGATCGCCTCTCCCATATAACTTCAGGTCTCCTCCCTTTTCAACTTTAAGTATGTAGTTTTTTTGGCTTCTACTTTCTCCTGGACAACTTCATTCCACCACCAGTCCCCTTTGTTCCTATAGGGTTTCCAGAAACCCCTAAAACTTCTCTGGCGGCGTCCCCTAATACCCTCCGTTGTCCTAGCCCACATACTTCTCGCGTCCCCATAACTCTCCCAGGCACCCATAGCATCCAGCTTCTTCCTCAGCTCATGGATATTCTTTACGGTCAGGGCCCCCTATTTAATTCGAGGATGCTCTGACACAACCCTCTTCTTCTTCGCCCTTACAATATCTAGCTCCAAAACTAAGAGCCTATGTTTGGTAACAAGGTTTTCGCTTGGGATAACCTTACAATCCCTACACACGCCCCTATCGCTCTTCCTTAGGAGGAGGAAATCAATCTGGGTCTTTGCCCCCGAACAACAGAAGGCGACCAACTCTTTTTTTTTTTTGTTGAAAAGTTGAGTTAGTTATTGCCAAATCAAAAGCTTTAGCAAAATCCAGAAGAGCAACTCCTCCTTCATTTCTAACCCCAAAACCAAAACTGCTACGCACTCCATCGTTGGCCCCCAAAGATGCCCCGATGTGACCATTGAAGTCTCCTCTAATGAATAGCTTCTCACTGACAGGGATGCTCCGCGCAACCTCGTCCGTATACTCCTAAAAGCGCCTATTGACTTCTTCATCCCAGCTTGCTTGAGGTGCATAAGCACTTGCAATATTGAAGGTGAGCCCTCCTATGACGAGCTTGATAGGCATAGCCATCTGCCTATCATTCACCCTTCTGACCTCTACCACTTGTTCGCACAGATTCTTATCGACTAAAATACCTACGCCATTCCTGTTCATCGAGATTCTGGAGTACCACCGTTTATACCCGTCTACATCCCGTGCCTTATTTTCCACCCATTTGGTCTCCTGGACACAGGCAATACTGATCTTCCTCTTCTTAAGAATCTTTACCAACTCTATAGATTTTCCTGTCAAAGACGCGATATTCCATGAACCAATTCTTAACCTAGGGAATTCCCTACCACCCCTACCCCCGCCCATAACCCCAACTGAGGACACGACCTCAATCTACCATCATACACCACCACCACACTACTACTAACTAGATTAAATCAATAAAGGACTCAAAGGAGCAAGTATAATAATGCAAATATAATAATACACACACTAATGGCATGAAAACACTATAAGGATCTAGGCAAGAATAATATAGAAAAGTGTAAAGATTCAAGAAAGCAAACTCAAGGCGAGATATGGGTATCCCGCTCTAATCCGATCCCGATGTAAGACTGTTGTTGTGATATAGTTATTAGGCACATATTATTGTTGGCTAGAAACTTGACTGGAAACGGCACCACTGTGCCCCTGGTATTGGCCTGAGATGGCTATTGCTTCACTGTTGAAAACGGAAATTGTTGTGGCTTTGTTGTTGTTTCTCGTTGGGTGTGACTGTAGTGCATTGCTGCTGGTTTACACCACTGGTATATGCCAGATAACAATGGTGTTTTGCCAGAAGTAGTGGGGTGATAGGTGGGGTTTGGGCGAAAAGATGCAGGGATGAGAGAGAGAGAGAGAGAGAGAGAGAGAGAGAGAGAGAGAGAGAGAGAGAGAGGTGACGTTACCTTTGCCTCACCGGTGTCCACGACTAGTGATGGTGATTGGAGTCGGAAAAAATGTTGGTGACCGTTGGAAAATTTGTAAACGTTGAGGAAGAAATGAGAGGGAGGAGAGAGAAAAATCAACAATTAATTCACCGTATTGCCTAACAAATTTAATTATATTACTTAAATGACCAAATTTAGACATAAATAGTTTAGTTCCCATCGTGGGGCCCAGACAATTGTAGGTTTTTGCAAAGGAAAAGGCGCAGTTATGTCAGACGACAATGACAATATTCTAAAGAACACCACCAACATGGCGGACAATTTCGCATGGGATCACATTGATCCTAACCGTCAATCAAAGGACCCTAGAAAGGAACCAGTCAATGTAGCCAGCGACGACGAGGACGATCAACCATGCTGAGGTAATTCTGAGCTCAAAGATTTCCTTGTTGATCTCCTCAAAACTTTGTCAGAATGAGCAGATAAGAACTCGACTAATATGGTCGAAGGCATGACCAGAAAATTAGGAGCAATGTTTGTTTGGTTGTCTTCGAGGCCAACATCCCTGCGAGGACCAACGTCCGTAAACGAGTCACCAGCATCTGTTCCTAATCGCAGGCTCAACATGAATGCCTGCCCCTGGAGGCTCAACAACAATCAATAACCAAGATCTTAAAGGAACACCTGTTATCTAGAACATCCTGAAGGAGATGAAGGTCATCCTCGATCAGATCAGTGACGTATTGGGTGCTCCACCTCAGGTTACCACCGTAGATGAGCAGAAGTTTAACAAATATGTGTTCGCCAGCCGGATAAACTTAAGTACGATGGAATCACTGATCCGAACGAGCATATTGTTGCTTGCAATACAGTAGTCAAAAGCAACGAGATTTCTGAAAAAGAGATGTAATCTGCTCCAGTGAAGAGGTTCAGCTCGACCTTGACTAAAGGTGCCCTTGCATGATACACTCAGCTGCCGATGGGTTCAATCGAGTCATTCACCCAGATGCAAGATTTGTTTAAGAAATCACATTCTGGGGCCCGAAAGAGAGAGAAGTGCATGGAGGATATCTTCGAAATCCGACAATGCGATGAAGAATTGCTGAAAGACTACCTGGAGAGATTCTAGAGGGAATACATGGAGCTTCCTCCAGTTCCTGAAAATATCTATATGGTAGCTTTTGGCAAAAGTATGAACTCTAAGGGTTCATTGGCCACATGAGAGTTACAGTGGAGTCTCACTCAGAACCCGGTGACGACATGGAATACTCTACATCAGATATACACTGAGAAGCTCCGTTTGGAGCCCGAATAATCTCAAGATCCTAGCAGGGACATCCGGAGGAAGCGAGCAGGCAGTCCATCCCTAGAGGGAGAGGGCAATGGGAGAAAAACAAAAGGAAGGGTCTAGAATCAAGCAGTATCAGGAAAGAAAAGCAATCATCACGGAGCCGGATCCCAGGAGAAAAGCACAGAGCCACACCGTTTCAAAGACTTTGGTCTGTGGGTCAACGCAGTAGAACTGGTCGCCAATCACTTTGGGAAACTGGTCTCTAAGGTGTGTTGGCCGCCAACTACCAAAGGTGCGGCTGGAAGGAATTCTACAGATTACTGCGATTTTCATCGAAGTAATGGCCACGCCACAGTCGACTGTAAAGCCCTGATGTTAGAAATTGAGCATTTGTTAAAGGAAGGAGATCTCAAGGACTTGATTGAAGAAGGATCGAGGCGTTTAAGAGCGCCCGACCCTAAGGATAAGCGAAGCATCAAGGCGATCTTTACGGTGCCTGGGTCAACCAAAAATTGCGGGATTAAAGTGGTTGAACTATCTACTAGCCCGATTACTTTCAGTCCAATAGAAGGGGAAGGAGAACATGTAGACGCTCTCACAGTCCCATTCAAGGTGCTTGACCTTCTAATTGAACAAGCTTTGATTGACTCAATGAGCTATGTCAACGTCATCCATTGGAAGGCATTGCAAAAGTCAGGCCTACATCATCAAATAACTCTGAGCCCCTGCAACATAACTAGCTTTAACAGTATCTGTGAGGAACCTGTCAAGCTCTGCTGGTCCAAATCTCGGGCATGACGAGCATAACACCTTTTCAGGTGTTGAATTGTGATCTCTCATATGACGTTACTGTGGGGCAACCATGGATACATAATATGAAGTCTTCAGATACCCGACCCCGTACGGGATCAGTGACTTGCTAAATGAGCGGTCCTTGCCCACATCATGTACATCGAATGAGAGAAATCTTGATGTAAGGTTAAAAGTCGAGGTGAATATGATCAACAGAGAGCCGTTGTGGGATGAATCCATTGAGCGGAGGGCCATAATAGCGGCTGAAGAACTGAGAGAATGGATATTGGAGATGAGTTATTTAATTCCCAAGGCCGCAGAATTATGCTACTAGATTTCCGAAGTATTAATAAAGCATGAAGAGCCCTAGTGGCCGATACATTGTTGTCTGGTGTTGACTCGAGCAAAGGTACATCTCTTACAACTTCTAACGATTACTGAACCATTTTAGGAGGAGCACGTGTTGTTGTACGTTATGATCTCGGAAGTGGCGTGGAATGTCGTCTTAGCACAAGAAGAATCGGGAAGGAAGCTCCTTGTGCAATATGCCAACAAAGGAGTCTTAGGCGCAGACAGACGTCTCCCGCTACCAATTCAGTTTATGGTAGTCGTAGTCATGGCAACACAAGAGTTGAGGCTATGCTTTCTTAGTCATACGGTCACCGTGGTTTCTTCAGTACCGTTGCAGGTCATTCTGTCTAAACTTGGGCTTTCAAAAAGGTTAGCGGAATGGACCGAAGAATTGGGAGAGTATGATATCATTAATCAATCACGAACGACCATCAGAATGCAAGCCTTAGAGGGTTTCACCATAGATTTTTCTGGAGAATTAGCATCGGAGGCAGAGAAGTCAATAAAGAGTGCAGAAACGATTGGAATCGGGCATCGGGTAATCCATACGGGCGTGGATCTCGAAGGAGAGGAGGATGATGCAATACGAACCAGGATCACCTGTTCGATTCATCAAGAAGTCCACCGAGGAGTCACATAGCGCCTACAGTTAAAGTGTGGCCGGAATGGAAGATGTCGAAGGCTGCCTCGCCGAGCAACAACTTTGGAAATCCACCGAGCAGACAACAAGTGACCGTTGTTGACACTGACTTCGGGAGCTATGAGATCGAGCACAACTAATGAAAGCTCAACGATCAAGTTTGAGCCCGAAGCTGAAAGCAACCGAACCAAGGAAGAGCGACTCCGAACAGAGAATCGATCAAAGGGCTACAAGTGTGCCTGAGGCAAGAGCGTTCGATTCCAAACGTGACCGAGGCAAACAAGCGTCCGAAGACAATGTGTTCGGGCTGAGCTACCGAACACTCCAGCCCTGCGTGGCTTTATCTCATTGGTCACCTGTGATCATTTACTATTTTTCCCTTTTATTATTGTCTATATAAACTCCTAGCACAGCTCATTAGAGGACAGTTAGTTGATATTGAATTGAGAGAATAGAGATAGAATTGGCCGAGCCATTCTTGTTGAAGCCCGAGGCTTCGTGTATGCCTTCTTAAGGTTAGAACCGAAATGGATTTCATCACTAGCATGAATCCTTGTTAGGTTCAAGTTTCCTATTCTCCCTTGGATAATCAATCATGATTTGATTCGAATTGTCCGTTCATTCTTCTATTTCTGTTCTCCCCCTTCCCCGATTTCTTGTTATCTGTGTTACTTTTGTTGCTTCCGCATCTTATCTTCATCGTTTCCGTGTCTTGTTTGTTGTCTCCGATTGCAAGGCTTCAACCCACGGGTTTGCTTGCATCAGTTTGGTATCAGAGCAAGGCTTGAGTTTCGTTCCTACGAATCCACATTCCTTGTTCATCCTATCTTTATTTTCTGTTCTTGTGTTACTTGAAAAGACGAAAATACAAAAAAATTGAAAAATTATCAAAATATGTTTGTTGTTGATTGTTTGGATTAAACAATCACATATTTGGACTCACCACTGTCTAAGGAATCGATTGAGCACCCGACGTACATCATTGGTGACTAGGGTTTTTCCGTCGTTTTGGACTGTGTTCTTGATGTGGTGTAGTTGAACTCGAACCCCAGTTGAATTTTGGTGTTTATTGATGAAAACTGGTGGTTGTTGAGGTATTTGGGTCGAATATTAGTGCTTAAAATCGAAGTTCCACTGTTTGGCCACAGTCCGTACATCGGAACATTGTTAAATTGTTAATAGTGTACGGACGACGCCATAGCTAGTCTTAGCTAGGCTTGGAACTGAACAGTTCTCCGTTGTTAAATTTACCGGAGACGACCCAAATCTGAGCTTAATCTGTTGTTAGTGGACTGTGAACGAACCTTGAAATTGTCCGTACACCGGAGTAGAGGTTCACTGTTCCATTGAAGAAGAAAGGGGGTAAACTTTCAAATCTAAAACCCCAAGTGAAAAGTTGTCGACTAGAAAAGGGAAAGCGGATAAGGTTAAACCCTATCTGTACCAAGGAGGAAACACTTGTACCGAGGTCACGTGTTTGGAAAATTCCGAAGCGGAACCGAGGAGGAGGTAGATTCTCTTAGGATTTCACTTTTCTTGTGTCCGAAAATTCCCAATAGTGGATCTCTGGAGTAATTCTTTCTACTCGAGGTCGTACTATCGAATTTGAGCTTGTAGGAACTCGTGCGTGGGGTGACCGAAGTCCAATTTCGTAGATAATTCTTTGACTCCCCGTGCGCAGTTAAATAGCTATCGTTCCATCGAGTCATATAAACTCATTCCGAACCTAGACTTGGAAAGTACTAGTTGTGACTTATCACTTCGGTTTCCTAACAGGAAGGCAAGGCCAACTTGAGTGGAAAAGGCTAGAGTGGTGAGAACAATAGAGTGAGGTCACAAAAGCCAACGACCTTGAGTGTAAACACGAGTGGAAAGAAACTGAGTGAACATTGCTCGAGTGATACACGTGAGGGAGTGAACTTGTGAGGTCCTTTACTTTATTTCTTGCAGCTATGTCTTCGGACGATGATGACTACGGAGGGTATGATTCGTGTGGAGAAGATGGAGACTATGGTTCCTACGATGGTGATGTTTGCTATAACGACACCGGGGACTATGGCTCTTACGAGGACGAAGCAGGTCACTATGGTGAATACAAAGACGAAGAAGACTACGATGCCTGTGAAGATGAACGAGAAGAATCTTATGCTTCGGGTCAAGAATACGAAGGTAGTGACGCTTCGAGGTATGATAATCCTACTTGCTCTCATTGTGATGATCTTGAACGTGATGAATGTGACATTGGGGAAGTCGATGACGAAGTTGATCGAGCAAACTATTTGATGTCTTCTTCCTTCGGTGTCTCGTGTGGAGCACAAGAGAGTAGTAGAACCCCTTCCATCGGGATGGGAGGAGGTGGTGGAGGTTGTTCCATGGGAGGAGGAAGATTTTTAGCTTTTAGTCATGGCACACGATTCAATGCTTCCAATTCCAATGGGAAGGGTGGCTCGAGGAGCACTGGTGGTTATGGACCTGAGGAGGGTAGAGGAGGTTTCTACCGAACTCCTTCTCCGAGGAGAAGTTCTTACGGGTTCCATGCTAAAACTCCTTCCTCGACTTTCAACAAAACTTCTAATGTTGGAAGAGTGAAAAGAAGTGGGAGTTATCCTAGTGGTGTTGCCACTAATGGAGGAATAAGGAGAACCCAAGGTGTTGGTCTTGACGGACTGGGATACTCAAGTTCGTACTTGGATCTTCCTATCCGAAACTTGAGTAGAAGTAGGTTCGCTGTTGAGGTGAATGGTTATGGAGGAAATTTGCTCAGGATTGGAGATACCGATGTCAATTGCATTAGCGCTTATTTGGTACGGACCCTGAAAATACCATGCTATAAATTGAAGCATCCTTATACGTATAAGGGAGTGAGTGTTTCACACGAGGCTCGAGTACTCATATCTCATAAGGATTATAGAGAATATGTTTGGTGTGACGTGTATTCCATGCCCGATCTTGATGTTTGGCTAGGAGACCCATGGATGCACAACAAGCAGTTGCTATATATCGATGAGAGGGATGTGTACCTTGTATACAACAAAGAGCTACAAATGGCTTATACGTTTACGCCTCACGGGTTGAAGGGAAAGATGTCCATTAGTGCATATGCTTTGGTTTTACAGATGAGAAAAGAGCGAGAACTTCAATCCAGGATCGAAAGTGTGCCATCGAGGAGTCCTACGAACACAAGGAGCAGTGGGAAGAGTGCAAGAAAAGAACCGACCGAAGTCAATACTGTGAACTCGAAGCCACAAGCTTCGAAGTCAAGTGGTTCCCCGATAACGGAAGAGGAGACCTCAGTTGATGAGTCTTCGAGTCCTAGACTTCGGGTCGATGTTAAAGGTCCACCTACTCCAGCTATGGGTATTCTTGGTCCTCGACCTAACTCACCCGAATATGAGAGACAAAAGAATGAGAGGAGTAAGGGAGCGACCGGTGACAACTCTCGAGAGGAAAAAGGAGAGGCAGTGTTGAGTGATGTGAGCGAGTTGTCACCACCCAAACCCACACCTGACCTTGAAAGAAAAATGAGGGAAAAGAAAGAGAGAAAAAGAATCGATGAGAGTGAGGACAACCCTTATTCTAACATTAACCTTTTATCTTTTCCTTCTACTTGTTCGGAATCTTGTGCAGGAACTCTTGGAGGCAAACCGATAGAGCCTCAACCATGTGCCGAAGTAAATAGGCAAGGTGAAGAAAATCTTTCATGTGAGCTCCACGGAGAAGAAACTACTTGTGAGACTTCGATTTCCTTTCCGTGAGCATGATACTTCCTTGTCTTGTGAAATTGCTAGAGAAACTCCTATGCTAGTTAATGATTTGTATGACTACAATATGTTTGCAACTAGTGTAGAGTCGAATGGTCAACTTGTGAATGAATGTAAACCTGTTGAACCCCAAAAATTACCCCGAAAAGGATAAATTCCGGAATATCGACAGGATGGGCTAACTCTTTTGGAGTTTTTGGAGTCGCCACCCAATTTAAGGAAAATAGGGAACCAAATTAACAAATGCGTGCAAAACTCCGTTTTTATAAAAAGACGATCTTTCTTTCAGAGATTCTAAAGGTAAGAGGTTTTATTAATTTCGGAAGAAGGTTTTTAAGGCACTTCCGAAATTCCGTAAAATACGGTTAATCCGACAGGTTTCCAAATATTTGCAAAATATACTTTTCTAGAAAATTTATCTAAAATAATTAATTGAAATAAAACTTGTTTATGAAAAATATTTTAATTTGCACGCATTTTGCTAATTGGCCTCAGTTTGCAATAAATTAAATAACGACTTCAAAAATAAAAGGCAACGAACATAAAGTAAAACAATATACAAACAATCAAATTCTTTGATAAATAAATATTCTACACATTTATTTGCATAAATATCTCTAAGGAAAGAAAGGCAAAGTTTAAAGGTAAAACCCGAGAAATGATCAACTCGCGGGAGCCTTGGATTTTCTAAAATTTCTAAGTCTTATTTCTGAACGCTTGAGTCCGAATTCAATCCAAACGACTCCAATGCAACGGAAGTTAGCCAAAAAACGTTCCTGAATTGCTCGTACCAAGATGTACCTCGCAATAAAATGGGAATTTAAACTAAATTAGTACGATAATAAAGTGTAATAATTAATAAAATAAAATAACAATAATAATAATAATAACAATAATAATAATAATAATAATAATAATAATAATAATAATAATAATAATAATAATAAAGGGGTTGTTTTTGCAAAATTTAGGCTCAGGTTTGTATGGCGCGTCGAATAGAGGCTCGGGATTTGGTACGGTTGCAAACACGGAGCCCGGGCCGTGTTGCCATGCCAAAGCACCAAATCCACTATTCTATTCAACTTGCTTTGCATTAAAGTGCATTCATCATCGCCTTTTGCTTTAGGGACACGGGGACGGGACGGTTCAAGTGTAGTATCATGTTCAAGTCAAACCCGAGGCCTCAATACATGCACGTGTATTTTCATCGACCCTTAGCGTAGTATTTGTTCAATATCAGTCCGTATACATCCGTCAAATCCTTATATAGGCCTCAAAATAAATTATTTTCATAGGCCTTAAGCAATAGGGTGTTGCACTGTTCAAATCAGTAAAGCATCGCACGATCCAAGATTGTGTTTTCTGCAAATACTAGAAATTAATCAGTAGCGCACTAATGATAAGGAGAATTGACTGTAATAAGAGTAAAGCTCCATAAGACTTGGTCAACAGTGGGTCAAAGTGAAACAAGCAGCAGTAAATCAACAATAAATCCAAACCAAGGGCCAAACAGAGGAAGGCCATAACAGTAGTCGAAACAAGTGCAAAGGCAAATTAAAGGGAACGAATACACCTGAGAACGCCATAGCAGTGAACCAACGACTTTACAAGCGAAAGAAAGGCGGAGGAGCGACTGCCTAACAGTGTCGCTACCACCCCGCTGCTCTGTTTTAATCATCACTCACAGAAACGACGTCGGATTTCGAAACCCCGTTTCACAATCGGCAAAGCCAACAAAGATCAAATGCAAACAGAACCAATATAGGCAAAATAAACATAGCAAAAGCAGGAACAACGAGATTTAGTCAGTGCGAAACAATAGAACGCCAGCCAATAACTATCCACTGCGAATCGAAACAGCCACACAGTGGAAGGAAAAAATATCAATCGACGGACTGACAGATGGTACAGTCGACGTACGGAGAGGAGCGACCTCCGGCGACATTTTCCGGCGTGACTCCGGTGAAAGTCGTGGCGTCACTGCCACTCTCCGTTTCTAATATTTCCCATTTCCTTTTTTTCCATTTCCCGATCTCCCCTCTCTTAATAATAGTCAAGAACAACAATAACAACAAAAATCTAGAACCCCCCCCCCCTCTTGAACCCCGATCTGCTTTCTCCCTTGCATTTTCCGGTGGGGGTGAAGTTTACCCCTGCCTCTGATCTGTGCGTGTGTGGGTTTTTGAGAAGATGCGGGAGTGGAGAGGGTCTCCCAAAAATGAGTGTGTCGCGGCTCCTCTCTCTTTTAGTGAGTAGGGTTTTCTTTTTATGTGTGGAAAAAAATGAATAATGGGTGTCTTGTGGGAAAGGGCCCCAAATGGAAAGTATAGCTGTGTGTGTATATGAGTTTGCAACGGTAAGCTGATTTTGAAAGAAAGAACGAATTTAGCCTTCTATTAAATTGAACAAATAATTATATAGTACGTTGCAAATGAAGAGATGACTTGCGATTTTGGCTATTTCCCTTTAAAATTAGCTATTTAGTAGCAATTTTAAAATTGAACTTAATTTTAAAATAATTATACATTTAATTAAAATTCGGGACAAAATTGGGTGTCAACAGCTGCCCCTCTTTACCCGGAAAGGATGAAAGAGTTTTCAGGGTAAAGAAGTTGACGTGAAACCCAATTTTGTCACGGTAAAGCCAAGACTCTGATTCCTGGGATCAAAATGCGAGGCTTATGGACATGGCCGAACTTCGATTTCCGAGTTGCCTACATATCTCGGGCTGAAAGAGAATCAGGCCATATGTAGTTCGACGCGATTTGAAGATCAAAGGCGAGAAAATAACGACCACTCAAGCGCGGAAAAAGAGGCTTGTAATCACCCAAGTTATGAAAATGTGGTCGACGACACACCCATAAAGAGGGTTTACACGGACATAGTTTCCACTGCACCTCGATAACCGAGCCATCTTGTCTTCAATCTCAAACCCCAGACTCTAGGGTTAACGAGAGACTTACCTCTAGGGTGGATGACTTATGCGGGTGCGATTCTTCAGGTCTTCGTTGACGAGTCCAACTCATATCAACGATTGCCCCATTCATTGCTAAGCAAAGCTCCATTTTATTCTCCAAACGCTGCTGCGGTGCTGCTAAAAATCCTGCAATAATCTCAACAAGTTGTAAGCGTGCAACTGCTAATAAACTGTAATAATTGGAAAAAGAAATAGATAAAGTGATAAAATTGTAAATGCAGGTTGCGGCATCATCGATAAGTTCTTCCTTCGATCAACTGATGAAGTACTCCGCCCGGAGAACCTCTAAGCTGATCCTTATTCTGAAACAGTAAAGCAAGGCAATAAGTAAAGCGAGAACGAATTGTAAAATGCAAGGCTTTCATAAAATAAGTCGACTAACGAGACATAATATCTCAAGTCGACTTGGCTAATCTATATCCTACGCAGGTAACATAACGTTCATTTATAAGGCGAACGAGCCCAAACGTTCAATTACAAGGCGAACGAGCCCAAATTTGATAGCAGCCTGCAAAACAAAGTTGCAAATTGGATTAATTAAGGAAAAATAATGCAAAACAAATAAGCAAAACTGGGTCGTGTTGCTTGTATTGATAGTGATGCAAAGTGTTGAATGCCTTCCGTTCTTATTGAATCTGATGTTCAATTTCTGCAAATTTAAAGTAAATGCGTTAGAAAACGAGTGAATAATAAAGCAAAGGCTATAATGGGAAAGAAATGGATTTGCTCTGCATATGCGGCAAGGCGAACAATCTTTGAGAAATTGATGGTTGACGGTAGGAACAATATCAAAAGAGCCTTCAATTGCCTATGATAGGCTTCATGATAATGCCTCCAATTGCTTATGGTAGGCTTCAAATGATAACGATGTCTTCGCTTGCTCACGATAGACTTGATAATAAAACCCCCGATTGCTTACGGTACGATCAATAACAAAAGAGCCTTCAATTGCTTATGATATGCTTCAAAATAATGCCTCCAATTGCTTATGGTAGGCTTCAATGCTAATGAAGTCTTCGCTTGCTCACGATAGACTTGATAATAAGATTCCCCGATTGCTTACGGTAGGATCAATAATAAAAGAGCCTTCAATTGCTTATGATAGGCTTCAAAATAAGGCCTCCAATTGCTTATGGTAGGCTTCAATGCTAATGAAGTCTTCACTTACTCACGATAGACTTGATAATAAGACCCCCCGATTGCTTACGGTAGGATCAATAATAAAAGAGCCTTCAATTGCTTATGACAGGCTTCAAAATAAGGCCTCCAATTGCTTATGGTAGGCTTCAATGCTAAGGAAGTCTTCGCTTGCTCACAATAGACTTGATAATAAGACCCCCCGATTTCTTATGGTAGGCATGACGTAATTTGTAAGTGCAAGCTGCAAAATCTTTGATAAATTGTCTTCCATCCACTGGCGAAGCAATAAAGCAAGTGCGAAGGCATAATGCAAAGCATTTTCAACAATCTTGACAAATCAACTGGCAAGCCGGTCGGGCATGAAGCAAGGAGGGTCTTGGGGTTGATTGTCGAACAAATCAGCTGGTGAACCGGTCCGGCACGAAGCAAGGAGGGTCTCGGGACTGACCTGTTAACCTGAAAAGTAAAACAAGACGTAATACAAAGAAAATGCGAAGGCGTAATTTAAAGCGAGTGCAAAGCAATTTGGACAATCTTGACAAATCAACTGGCAAGCCGGTCGGGCACACAGCAAGGAGGGTCTTGGGGTTGATTGTCGAACAAATCAGCTGGCGAACCGGTCCGGCACGAAGCAAGGAGGGTCTCGGGACTGATCTGTTAACCTGAAAAGTAAAACAAGACGTTCATGTCAAAGCAAGTGTGAAGACATAATTCAAAGCAAGTGCGAAGCAAAGTAATGTGGGAATGTAGAGCAATGTAAGAGCCATTTGGCGAATCAATAGGCGAGATAGTCCAACAAAGGGGATCCTCGTAGCCGATGGTCAACCTGAAAGAGTAAAGCAAGGCGTTAATTTTAAAGCAAGTGTGAAGGCGTAATTCAAAATAAGTGCAAAGCAAAGTAGTGCGGAAATGTAGTCAGTGCGATAGCCATTGATAAATCAATTGGCGAGACAATCCGGCAAGGATGGCCTTGTGCGGATTATAGCCTGAAACAAAGTGATGCCCTATTTGGCTTAGTGTTGAAAACATAAAACAAGCCTCGGCTTTGTCGCCTATTAGGAATGAAAGTCATAGGGGTAGAAATGCCGCCTGTTCGGCAATAACTCATGACAAAGCATAATGCTTTAAGTCATGAAAAGGGCAATGCGACGCAATTTGCAAGGCAACTTTGAATGCGCGTTCCATAAACTGTTAATCCATAGTGCGAATGATCTTTTCAATGCAAGCTTTCATGTTCCTGCTCTCAAAGAAAATTGTTAGTTCTGAGGAGGGAAGGGGAAGCGTTTGATTTGTGCAGACTTCATCCTGATCTTGCTGCTTCTGCTGCTTCCTCGTCTTCATTGGACTTGGATTTGCGAATTGCTTTCAGAAACTTGGCTCATGAACTCAAATAGCATAGATTTTCGTAAAATAGAGGCAAGATAAATTTTCTTAATGCGGATGCAAATGAAGTCAAAGATGCATTTTGAAAATTTTGCCTTAATTTAAACTTGTAATATATTTTATAACAGCTGAACGTCCTTTGGCTTAGACTTTGCACTGTTTGCTTAACCAATTTCAAAATTATTGCCAACTCATCTTTAATACCCAACGTCGCTTCTTGCAAAATTCTGCCCCAGTTATTATCTTGCGCATCTCTAACTCATTTTGCAAAAGTTGCCCCAGTTGAAGTTCTAACAAATAGTGCGATATCCAAAGAGCGCAGACAATAACTTTCAGTGCATCGTTTTCAAATTGTTCAGTTGTTTTGCCATACATCACAAGCAAAGTTTTGGCAAGTTTATCAATTTTAATTTTGAAACAGAAACAAATGCAAGCATAAATAATATAATAAGAATGCGATGAATTTTATTTCAACTTTCATAAATTCAAAATGAGTTGATTCAGATTAACATAAGCTTTAAAGTACAATGCAATTCAGGGCCTCAATCTGAATTAAAATTGAAAACAATGCTACTAAGTTCAATCGCCAAGTTCTTTCAAGCAATGCCATTAGCTTCTGGTACTGCACCGTTCACGAGCTAAAGCGTCTACCATCAATCATATCTCGAAACCTTTGCATGGTGGATGGTCTGCCACTTCACAAATCCAACATTTGATAGAGAAGTAAACAAAACAAAAGAAACCTCACAAAGGGTAACTAAGATAGTTTGCATGTCATTCATAGGATTGCATACAAGCAAGCAACACCTAGTATTTAACGCATTTTGAGCAAATAAAGCAAGACAGGCAATTAACATTTTAACACAGCTCATGCTCTCCACAACATCTGCACAAAATTCTAAACCCAAATGCCTAAAATCCGAAACAATCCTCCATAGCTTTTGCAAACATCCATACTCCTCCAAGCACGATTCCCAATTGTTTTACAACATCCAGGGGGAAATTTCCAACTACCTCCACAATACCAGACTGCAAATCACGAAAGGCGCCAATTGGTCTATCAAAATAAAACCTCACTGGTCCTCGGCTTTAGACAAGCCTCTCAGCTTCCTAGGTTTTCAAGGCTCACCGACCTTGTCCACAGGGCTCCTCACTGGTCCTCGGCTTTAATCAAGCCTCTCAGTTTCCTAGGTAGCCAAGACTGCACTGGTCTTCAAGGAGGGACCCCACTGGTCATTCAAAGACACAGGGGCTTCGCTCTCCTAGTATGCGACAAGCATACATCAATTTTTACAAAGTTGCAGCTGGATAATCAACATAGGCCTGCACACACGCAAAGCCATTCACGAGAGGGACCCCACTGATCCTTTTAAAGACACCAAGGGCTTCGCCTCTTAGATCTCACTACACCAAGCCATCTCCAAAACACAAACCAACCAAATCTGCCGAACCTTCCCCCAAACTAAGGTATATATGCATGCATGACCTAATCTCCTTCTAAGAGTTGGCTAACGGTTGAGGCTGAATCGACCTATGCGGGATAGACCTGGCCTCACAACGCAGTAGAACTGGCCATGACAAAACCAGGCAATCTCAATATCCCGAACTAACTTTTGGTGACACGAAAGAAGTTTGAAAGAGTGAGGTAAGGGCAATGCCCTTCCTGCATAACTACCCGTCAAGCGGGTACCCCGTGATGACATCGAGGAGGTGAAAGAGAATTGACAGGCTCCATGAGGGAGGAAATATGAACAGAATGCAGACTATGCACAGATAAATATAATACATGCTTTATTAGGCAAATCAAACAAACAGATATAATTAAGCAAATAAATTAGACATGCTAGTTGCAAATAATTGGAAACCTTTATGGTCAAAACCTTTATTGGTCCCCAGCGGAGTCGCCATGCTGTTGAACCCCAAAAATTACCCCGAAAAGGATAAATTCCGGAATATCGACAGGATGGGCTAACTCTTTTGGAGTTTTTGGAGTCGCCACCCAATTTAAGGAAAACAGGGAACCAAATTAACAAATGCGTGCAAAACTCCGTTTTTATGAAAAGACGATCTTTCTTTCAGAGATTCTAAAGGTAAGAGGTTTTATTAATTTCGGAAGAAGGTTTTTAAGGCACTTTCGAAATTCCGTAAAATACGGTTAATCCGACAGGTTTCCAAATATTTGCAAAATATACTTTTCTAGAAAATAAATCTAAAATAATTAATTGAAATAAAACTTGTTTATGAAAAATATTTTAATTTGCACGCATTTTGCTAATTGGCCTCAGTTTGCAATAAATTAAATAACGACTTCAAAAATAAAAGGCAACGAACATAAAGTAAAACCCGAGAAATGATCAACTCGCGGGAGCCTTGGATTTTCTAAAATTTCTAAGTCTTATTTCTGAACGCTTGAGTCCGAATTCAATCCAAACGACTCCAATGCAACGGAAGTTAGCCAAAAAGCATTCCTGAATTGCTCGTACGAAGATGTACCTCGCAATAAAATGAGAATTTAAACTAAATTAGTACGATAATAAAGTGTAATAATTAATAAAATAAAATAACAATAATAATAATAATAATAATAATAATAATAATAATAATAATAATAATAATAATAATAATAATAATAATAATAAAGGGGTTGTTTTTGCAAAATTTAGGCTCAGGTTTGTATGGCGCGTCGAATAGAGGCTCGGGATTTGGTACGGTTGCAAACACGGAGCCCGGGCCGTGTTGCCATGCCAAAGCACCAAATCCACTATTCTATTCAACTTGCTTTGTGTTAAAGTGCATTCATCATCGCCTTTTGCTTTAGGGACACGGGGACGGTACGGTTCAAGTGTAGTATCATGTTCAAGTCAAACCCGAGGCCTCAATACATGCACGTGTATTTTCATCGACCCTTAGCGTAGTATTTGTTCAATATCAGTCCGTATACATCCGTCAAATCCTTATATAGGCCTCAAAATAAATTATTTTCATAGGCCTTAAGCAATAGGGTGTTGCACTGTTCAAATCAGTAAAGCATCGCACGATCCAAGATTGTGTTTTCTGCAAATACTAGAAATTAATCAGTAGCGCACTAATGATAAGGAGAATTGACTGTAATAAGAGTAAAGCTCCATAAGACTTGGTCAACAGTGGGTCAAAGTTAAACAAGCAGCAGTAAATCAACAATAAATCCAAACCAAGGGCCAAACAGAGGAAGGCCATAACGGTAGTCGAAACAAGTGCAAAGGCAAATTAAAGGGAACAAATACACCTGAGAACGCCATAGCAGTGAACCAACGACTTTACAAGCGAAAGAAAGGTGGAGGAGCGACTGCCTAACAGTGTCGCTACCACCCCGCTGCTCTGTTTTAATCATCACTCACAGAAACGACGTCGGATTTCGAAACCCCGTTTCACAATCGGCAAAGCCAACAAAGATCAAATGCAAACAGAACCAATATAGGCAAAATAAACATAGCAAAAGCAGGAACAACGAGATTTAGTCAGTGCGAAACAATAGAACGCCAGCCAATAACTATCCACTGCGAATCGAAACAGCCACACAGTGGAAGGAAAAAATATCAATCGACGGACTGACAGATGGTACAGTCGACGTACGGAGAGGAGCGACCTCCGGCGACATTTTCCGGCGTGACTCCGGTGAAAGTCGTGGCGTCACTGCCACTCTCCGTTTCTAATATTTCCCATTTCCTTTTTTCCATTTCCCGATCTCCCCTCTCTTAATAACAGTCAAGCACAACAATAACAACAAAAATCCAGAACCCCTCCCCCCCTTTTGAACCCCGATCTGCTTTCTCCCTTGCATTTTCCGGTGGGGGTGAAGTTTACCCCTGCCTCTGATATGTGCGTGTGTGGGTTTTTGAGAAGATGAGGGAGTGGAGAGGGTCTCCCAAAAATGAGTGTGTCGCAGCTCCTCTCTCTTTTAGTGAGTAGGGTTTTCTTTTTATGTGTGGAAAAAAATGAATAATGGGTGTCTTGTGGGAATGGGCCCCAAATGGAAAGTATAGCTGTGTGTGTATATGGGTTTGCAACGGTAAGCTGATTTTGAAAGAAAGAACGAATTTAGCCTTCTATTAAATTGAACAAATAATTATATAGTATGTTGCAAATGAAGAGATGACTTGCGATTTTGGCTATTTCCTTTTAAAATTAGCTATTTAGTTGCAATTTTAAAATTGAACTTAATTTTAAAATAATTATACATTTAATTAAAATCCGGGACAAAATTAGGTGTCAACAGAACCACTAGTTGAGAGGATTGATAAGCCACATCATGATGTGAGCTCGATCTTCACCGAACCTCTCTTTAGTGATGAAGTTGTAGTTGACCTTGCTTGTGACCCTTGTTATGACACACCGCCAATCTTCGATAAAGGGAATAATGAGTTGTTTGATCATACCCTTGTTGATATTATTGCCTATGGTGGATCTATGTGTTGTAGTGAGGATGATGATACCCTTGGGGAGTCCTTAGTGGATGAGTTGGATCGAATTATATTCGATGACTCCTCAAGTGTGGATGATGGCCTTGGATGGGATGCACCTTTGATGGGTAGTGAACTCGTTTTCACCATCCCTTTGTTCGAAGGAGATTGTAATGAGCATCCGACTCGAGGAGAACCACCTCGGTTTGAAAAGCTTAACCCCGTAGACAATCCATTATTTGAGACCTTCTTCGGAAGCTTGTCTAATGAGAAAGATTGTCTTGAAGGTGATTTTGGAGGTGAAAAGCCATCTCTTGGTATGAATAAGATTGCTTTTAAGAAGGGGAGTGGAGTATTTGATGTTAGTTGTCAAGTCAATCATTTTACTTACTCCATCCCACATGCTGATCACACCTCGAGTGTAGGACATACCGAAGTCCATAAGCCCCATGGTGATAAAAGAAAATTGAGGGCTCGGTATGATAACTGCGAGTTTATAGACGATAGGGCCTTTGATCGTTACATATTGCATATGAAGTGTCCTATTGATCTCTTCATGTACTCATGTGTTCTGTACAGTTCCTATTTGAGCCAAAGACTTGTTGTTTCTTTCGGAGACATAATTTTCTTGATTATCATTGATGCTTGGCTCTATCATAAGTGTGTGTTTTCTACTCTTAAAACACTAACCTACTTTCGAAGTAGGAAGCCTTGTTTGTCTTTGCCTTGTTGCAGGTCTTGTCGGTTTGATTTCGAGGATGAAATCTTTTCAAGAAGGGGAGGATGATGCAATACGAACCAGGATCACCTGTTCGATTCATCAAGAAGTCCACCGAGGAGTCACATAGCGCCTACAGTTAAAGTGTGGCCGGAATGGAAGATGTCGAAGGCTGCCTCGCCGAGCAACAACTTTGGAAATCCACCGAGCAGACAACAAGTGACCGTTGTTGACACTGACTTCGGGAGCTATGAGATCGAGCACAACTAATGAAAGCTCAACGATCAAGTTTGAGCCCGAAGCTGAAAGCAACCGAACCAAGGAAGAGCGACTCCGAACAGAGAATCGATCAAAGGGCTACAAGTGTGCCCGAGGCAAGAGCGTTCGATTTCAAACGTGACCGAGGCAAACAAGCGTCCGAAGACAATGTGTTCGGGCTGAGCTACCGAACACTCCAGCCCTGCGTGGCTTTATCTCATTGGTCACCTGTGATCATTTACTATTTTTCCCTTTTATTATTGTCTATATAAACTCCTAGCATAGCTCATTAGAGGACAGTTAGTTGATATTGAATTGAGAGAATAGAGATAGAATTGGCCGAGCCATTCTTGTTGAAGCCCGAGGCTTCGTGTATGCCTTCTTAGGCTTGGAACCGAAATAGATTTCATCACTAGCATGAATCCTTGTTAGGTTCAAGTTTCCTATTCTTCCTTGGATAATCAATCATGATTTGATTCGAATTTTCCGTTCTTTCTTCTATTTCTGTTCTCCCCCTTCCCCGATTTCTTGTTATCTGTGTTACTTTTGTTGCTTCCGCATCGTATCTTCATCATTTCCGCGTCTTGTTTGTTGTCTCCGATTGCAAGGCTTCAACCCACGGGTTTGCTTGCATCAGAGGCTGAACTTGATTTATGGATCAAAACACCCACCGGAAAGGTCTTTCGCAAGGCAGCAAAATGCTCAAGCATCGAAGCAGAATACGAAGTGATAATTCAAGCTCTTGACTTAGCCTACATATTGGGGGCTAGGGAGGTCAGCCTCCATCGCGGCTCCCGATCGGGTAAATTGAATCTTTATCATGGGAGATATCTGTGCGCCAGACCAACAAGCAAAGATAAAGACTCTCCTAAAACATTTTCAAAAATGGAAGTTTACTTATCGGGAGGAAGTCCTAGAAGACGATGAAGCTACTGAAGATACGGAAACCAGCTCGGGCGGTCAGCTAGCCGAGGACGAATTAACTTCCGCGGACCTGATGAACCTTAATGTTCTGAGCACAGGATCTATTTCGGGTTGGTATGCTGCATTGCTGGAGTACTTGGATAGGGGAACACTCCCCAGAGACAAAACAGAAAGCAGGCAACTGTGAAGGCATGCAATTCAAAATTGCTTGATTAATGGTAAGTTGTATCATCGGGTGGTCAGCGGCCCGCAGATCACATCTTGAGGTTTGACACCAGTTGCTGAAGAAAGCGTAGAGAACGCCTCTGGGCCTCCCTAAGATTAATCTCCTATAGCACACAGGGAAATTTCCAAAGATGCAAAAGGTTCAACTATCTCTTAGCTTAGGAAGTACTACTCTTGAAAGGTCGACTAGACCTATATAATCGAGACATGTACCTTTTCTCCTTTCTTGCTCTTTGTTTTTACTTTACACGGGCACTTAGCCCCGTCTTTATCAAGTTCTTATTGGCCTCGCGCCCTCTTTTATTAATAAAACTACTAATCTACTTAGTCAGTATTGCAATTAGATCCATCAATGATCCAAATATTCATAGCCCGACACAACTTAAGTTGAAGTAATATACTCGCTTTTCACTACAAAAGTAGAGTAAACTACTCGCTTAAAACTAGATCACTTCTATTTCAACCACCAGGCATTATTTGCAAGTTGAAATCATCAATTGAACAAATTGCACCTACATGTCAGTAGGGATGCCCGCTTGCATAGTGCCAGAAAGACTTAAAATACTTGAGTAAATAAGCACACACATTCTATTTGGAATGCAAAAATGCCCTGTTACATATCATGGGCTAAATTCGTCTCATTGCAGGCGCAAACAACCGTCTACCACGGGCGCAATATAAGCCATCATGTACTGATACAAATGAAGCTCCCAACAGTGCACACACCCGTCTTTAAAAGACACTAGAAAGGCACACAAACACATGTTGCTCGACTAAACTACAGTTAACTATGCAAGTATGCATAAAACATTGATAAACAACCGTTTTATTAATATCAACAGCCCGTAGGCTCATAATATACAATCAAGTTCTTCTGAATACAATATTGTACATGACAGGTATTCTTAAGAAATTAAAAGGACTACAACTGTAAGTTCCTCCATATTTTTATGGCCAGAGATTCTTCTAGATTGTAGCTACAAGCTGACAAGTAACTCGAAGCCCTCCTAGGGACCAGGAGATATGTCAGCCCGAGAAATCTTTAGCACGCAGTCACTGTAATAACGAGGACCTGGGCGCCCTATCAGCAGCAAGGACTTCGGAAGCGTATGTGCTCAGGCAAAGCCTTTTCCCGCCACGACAAGTGCACCGAAGGATTAACTTCAACCTCTACTAATCAAACAAGAGTGTACTGCCCCGCAGATCTTCAAGCGTAATTGGGAGCTTATCGAAGACAAGAGGGATTGATTTGAAAACCTACCACAAAGGTGACTCTTCCCTTGCGTATCCCATAGCCAACGGTCGATGAGGTATTGCAATAGCAATCTAGCTGAACCAGATGAACAAGGTGAAAGCCATGAATCATGAGTAGATTTAGAACTCAGTGACACCTTAATCGGCTGATAGCATGAAGTTATATCCTCTTTCCTGCCATGTAATGGAGCCAAGCATTGGAGCCTAAACCCGACAATGTCAAAGGAGCTACCTAAATGCCGACAGCGTCCTGGAAGTGAGGCCTCACGACAGCTGAAAGGACCAAGCGCTGATCCCGCATGACAAGAGAAATATCACAGCAACTGTTGTGTTAGAAGAAGAGCACACCGTAATCAGTGCACATGCCATAGTGAAGACATTCCGAAGAACATAATTAGAATCTCGATCAAACTCCATGACTCGGAGAACTCCGTTCAGTCAGCCAAGGATGGAGAAACAGAAGAAGAAAACTGCAGAGGGTCTTTTTTTTTACAGTTTTCTCATACACCATCCATTCTAAATAAAGAAGTTGTTATGGGAATAGCATACCAGGATTAAAGGCAAACATTCTTGAAGAAGAAAGGCTATTATTTTGCAGAGAAGCTTTGGAAGAAGTAGTGTATTTTCTATGAAGAAAAGTTTGTGATTTTCGTCCATCATGAAGCCCCTATTTATAGGCGGAATGAGATAAAAATGAAGTTTGAAACGGTCAAGCGTAATTATGACCTAAAGATATGAAACGATTCGATGCAGTAAAAGGTGTTCTTGGAAAGGTGCGTGAAATCGATATCAACCAATCAGATGACGACATATGGGATTCTCGAAGAAATCAAGCGTTGGTCTCGGTCAAAGAGACTACAAGTTTCAAAGAGTCAGCGAGATATCTTTTCACATCATTTTTGCATACCTCTTTCATTTCCTGACTGTTTATATCAGCAAGTGGAAGGGGGCTAACAGTGTGAGAAAAAATACGCCACCTGCTATTACCGGGATAAAGTTCAGCTGGAGAGATTAGACTTAGCATACAAGTCACCGGACGCAGAGGATACACGCCCGTTCTTTAAGCCACGGACACTCAGCTGATGCAGGCATAGGACACATGGTATACATCACACCGCCTCAGGGTTTATAGTCTCGTAGTTAGGGTTTCGTATATTCCACCGCCTTGTGTTTAGGCCCATAGCCTTTATTAGTCTTTTGTATTTTACCATAATTAGGACTGAGTAAATATCTACTATAAATACCCCTCATCTCATTGTATTGTACAATCAAGCGATTCATACGAAATCCGGCTATTCTCAAGGAAGAATATTATTACTTTCTTACTTATTATTTTTCTCTCAGCTTTACTTTTCATGCGTATTTTACCGTATTGCTTGTGACCCTTTAATAAATTTAATTGTTTTATCTAAATGACCAAATTTAGGCATAAACAGGTGGTACAAGCATGTGTAAAGGAGGAGCAACAGTGATATCCCAGTTTGGAGGTATGAGAGATTGAAAGTGACAGGCTATATTAGAGGTAGGGATAGAACGAAGACGGATTGAGAGAGGTGATTAGGCAATACATGACTCATCTACACCTCACAGAGGACATAACCGCAGATAGGAGGAGGTTGAAAATTAGGGTGGAAGGGTAGTATATAGTCTAGTGAGCTCCCCCATTTTTATGGGAGAGCTTTATTTTAGAGAGATAGTCAAGAGATACCTTATCTGCTTACCCATTCCCTAATCAATTTTACTGTTATTATGTTAGTATTATCTTATTCTTATAGTTATTACTATTGTATCTTGTACTTTTGTTATCTTTACTATTTTGTTGTCTGTATTTCTTCTTTTCTTATTTTCATCTTAGCTGTTACTCTTATAACTTTCAAACCTGCTTTTTAAAACTTTTTTCTTTAGGTGAGGTTGTGTCGAAAATAACATCTCTACCTTTCACAAGGTGTATTGGTGAAATTATAGTTTGCACACGTGGCAGCTGGGGCGTGAAGCTCGGGGCGACAATCACGTGAACTATATCATGGCCACGAGAATTATATTAGGGGGATCGAGGGTGAGCCCTGATATCAAGACTGCTCATGCCACATGTCACGATGGCTTGGGATAGACAAATGGCTTGAAGACCCAAGATAGATAGATCAAGGCCCCGAGACAAATAGTTCGATTTCAGCGTAACTGAAGCCCCACGATCTCAGCATTTAATGCGGAAAAGATCGCGGGTCACCTACGATCTAAATATGGAGGGGTAGGCTAATTAATGCTCACAATTATCTCAACCATATTTGTTATAATAGTACTTATGTATCAACATAAAGACATTAAAAAATATAGTCAAAACTTTATCAAATTATACTCTCAAGTATTGAAAAATCAAAATCGCTTGTTCTTGTGTTATTATTCATTGTGATTTCATATTATTAATCTGTTTATTGCAAACTTGATACACCAAATTGCTTGAGACCCAAACATAAATTCAATTATATTCTAAAATTAGATTTAGTATTCTAAAATCAGATTTAGAGTCATACAATTTGGCGCCGTCTGTGGGGATCAAGCATTATACTTTGTTCCAAGGCTATGTCTACGTTCATCCACATTATTTTTAGTCTTATAAGATGGTTGATAACACTGAAAGTATGGTAAGAGATCAATCTTTCCCCATTGGGAAAACTTGCACTACTAATGGTGCGTTTATTCTTCCGCCACCAACTGACCCCACCTCATCGAGATCAAGGGACTCTTGGAATATGCAAGTATAGATTTTATGAGGCAAGTTAGATTTTATGAGGCAAGTTTGAGAACAATTTGCTGAACAAGGTAGAGCAAATGCCGAAATGGGCAACTCATTACAGACTATCTTAGCAAGTGTGAGAGGTACTACTACTCCCACCGCTACTCCACACGTCGCCCCTAATGGAGGCACCCCGAATTTTGTTCCTCCGGGCATAACAACAGCGAGACTTCCAAACGGTTCCGCGTCCATAGGATCGGGGATTGCCCCTTACTGCATCATTCCTTTGGGGCAGCTCCCACGGTGGCGGAGATAGCACCCGCGGCTCCTGCCAGCGTCCCATTGGACCTAGAAAAATAGAAAAAGGATCTTGAAGCCGAGTTTGAAAAATGGGTGAAGAAAATCCCGGGGCCAGAAAGTCTCGAAAGGTGTTGGATATTGAAAAATGTAGGCAACAGATCATGTGTGGCTAAAATACCATACATTACATACTTATGCTTGAGATTTTATTAATTTAAATTGATGAAATAAGTAAACTTATCATGTTTTAATTGCATATCGTTGGTGGATTGAGTTTTGGAAGAGATTGGGGTGAAAACAAGTCAAAAAGAAGGCCAAATTTGAGAAAAGGAAAAGGGTGGGCCACCCATTGCAAAAGGTGATCCGCCTAATGTAACGACCAAAGAACCTTCAGAAAAAGGGCGGACCACCCTTTAAATGGGAGGCCTCCCTTTTGGTCGTTCGTCAAAAAATCGCTAAGCTCAACACAACAAAAAAGTGGCTACCGAGTCAAAATTTTACACCAGGGTGGCTACACGTCAAAAATACAAAGTTTTCTTCCTAGGGACAGTTTTGAAAAAATATTGTATTATTTTAGGAGCCTATAAGTAGATAAATTAACATATTTTTAATATTTTTGGCCACTTTTCTAAGCTTGGGAGCAAGGATTGAATAACAATCCTTGAAGATTGAAGATTGGGTGCACTTTAAATGAGTATTCTTTATCCCTTTCTTTATTTCATTGATTTGTATTGCTACATTTAGTTAGATGATGTTATTAATGGACATAATTTTATGAATATATTTCATGTTTAGGCTTTCATATTGTTAGTTGGTGTGATTTTGGACATGAAAATATGAATGTTTCATGACTAGGCTTTTATATTTATGAGTTTTGATTATCTAGCTTCTATCATTTTAATTTCTTTACTTTGATGCTCGCGGCACTAGGGTTACATGCTTATTTAACTAATTAAAGACTCCGGAGATATTAACTAGCTTAGGATAATAGAGCTAGCAAGGGTTTGGGTCTTGTTATCTAAAACTTAGCCTAATCCATCTAAAAGAGGTTACACTCGGGAGAGGTCCTTTTTTCTTGGATCAATGAATTAGTACTTTATGCGCCAAATTGTGGCTTTGGCGGGCGTAGCGAGGTAGACCCCTCTTAGGCCTGACAGATTCTAGAGTTATCTTAGATTGACTTGACCAAAATATATAAAGTTTGTATCATATTTGCATCCTAGGCTTCAAACTTGTCTTGCCTTGTTTGTGAGAAAATCATTGATCACCTTTATTTTCTTTCCTAGTGTAGTTAGTAGTTGTTAGTATCATTTTGTTACTTTATTATCCTCTTTTGGCTTAGTTCAATAGGTTTAGTTCCTTCGCTACCTTAATCGCATCACATTGCTCCTTTTGGATTCGACCCCGACTTCTAGTTGGGTATTATTATTGCGACGACCATTTCATATCTCATTAGAGATGTGTGTTGAGCGTTGTCAACAGACTTTCAAACCAGAAACTGGCCCAACCTCTATTCCGAAGTACTTCAAGCTGCAAAATCTTGAAGAATTATGATGGTACGACAGACCCAGGAGACCATGTGGCTGAATATATGTCCATTGTAAGAGGAAATGACTTGTCACCAGTGGAATTGGAATCTATGTTCCTAAAAAAGTTTGGGGAGACGCTTAAGAAAGGGGCACTGCACTAATACTTGTAGTTACCCTCCGAGTCAATCGTAAACTTCGATGATTTGGTTGATTTATTCATTAAGGCACACACCAGTGCTCAAAAGATCCTCAAGAGTAAGGAGTGTATCTTCCATGTGAAGCAGTGGTACAAGGAGCCACTTAGAGATTTTCTTGAGAGCTTTCAAGTGGAGCAAATGGAAATGCCTACAATGGATGATATCTTGGTTATCATGGCGTTTAAAGGGAACATAAATGCAAATAACTCCGAGGTTGTTGCCGAATTGAAGAAAGATCTCTAGGAGTGGCAGGCTCACATTGGGATGGTGTTCATGATATGACATCGGCCAAATTTAGGTTTGAAGAAGACGAATGGAGCCTCGCAGGCCAAAATTCTGGGTATACGGGTCGCCCGAGACATCTTGATACGCCACGAGGAAACTCAAAGGGCCGATATGAACCCTGCAACTCCCAAAGGCAACATATGAGCCAAAGGGTAGGAGGTAAGATTAGCACTATTGCTAATCAGAAGAACAACGTGGGACCATCCTTAGTATCCAATGAGAAGGATTTGCCCCAAATTTCTGAATACAATTTCAATATTTCTGATGCGGATCTGGTGAACACATTAAAAGGAATGACTGATAAGGGGGTGAGACTCCCGAAGAACATGAGGTCTGATCTCGGGAAGAGGGATAAGAGCCTCTATTGCCATTTTCATTCAGACCACGGGCATCTTACCGAAGACTACTGAGCCTTATGTACGAAGTGGGCCATTTGCTTAAGAAGATCATATTGAAAGAATTTTTAATTGAAAAAGAGAAGCAGACCTTAACAAAGAACAGAAACGGAGGGTAGCCACCAAGGGCCCCATCTCCAGCGAGAATTGTTAATGTAATCACCGGGGGGTTGGAAGTGAACGATGTGAATTTCACTGCAGCTAAGAAGTTTGCAAAGCTTTCTATTACATTGGAAAAGAGGAGTCGAGCTGGAAACTCGGGGGATGAGATCGTGTTTAGTGAAGATGACTCCGAGGGGATGATGTTCCTATACCACGATGTGCTGGTGATCATGTTAAGGATCAATGACTCAGACATTAAATGAGTCTTGATAGATGTTGGGAGCTCTGTTAACATCATAAGTTATAGAGCAGTGTAGAAAATGAGGTTGAAGGACCAAATCATCCCCAAGGAAACCATATTAATTGGTTTCAATAACACAACTGAAAAGACTTTAGGTGAGATCACTCTTACCACCTATGTAGAAGGAGTCACTAAAGAAACTGTGTTTCAAATAATTCCCGAGGATATAGCTTATAATTTTATCCTCGGGAGGCCATGGATCCACGCGATGGAGGCCGTGATTTCCACTCTTCATCAAGTTATTAAGTTTCATATGCCATGGTGTGTTTAGTCCTTCCATGGCAAACAATTAATGCCTAGAGAATATTATTCGGTTAATTTGAAGAGCAGAGTCGTCCCGGCTGGACCATCAAAATAGCAACCAAAGAACCCGAGGTTCGAGAAAGAAATGGGCCTGGTACTTGACATGGACCCTCAAAAGGAAGTGGTGGAAAGGATCCCGGCGTGCAGTCAAGAGCCTAGAAAGAAAAAGGCTGAAGATTCGACGATCGAGGAGTTGGAGTTGGTCGTTTTATCGATGGAGTTTCCTGAGAGGAAAATATTTGTTGGCTCGGAGTTGGACCCGGATTCAAAAAAGGTTGTTGTTGCATTGTTGAAGTCCAAACATGATTACATAGTTGGGATAGACTCGAAAATAATGACACATAAGCTCAACGTGGATCCTCACCACGCTCTAGTAAAGCCAAAAAAAGGCCACATGCCGGCATTAGAAAAAGGTGATCGAGAATGAAACGAATAAGTTACTTGACAATAAATTCAAACGAGAAGTCAAGTATCCCAAGTGTCTGGCCAATGTTTTGCTTGTGCCAAAAAAGAACGGGAAATGGAGGATGTGCATGGATTACACGGATTTGAACAAGGCATGTCCTAAAGATTCATATCCGTTGCCACAAATTTATAGGTCAATAGACTCCACGGCTGGACATAAACTATGACCTTTTTGGATGCTTATTCAGGATACAAACAGATTCTGATGGAGCCAGAGGATGAAGAAAAAACTTCCTTTATTCACTAACCGAGGCACGTATTGTTATAAGGTCATGCCTTTCGGTCTAAAAAATGCTTGGGCAACATATAAAAGGTTAGTGTATCGCATGTTCAAAGATTACATTGGGAAATCAATGTAAGTATACATTGATTACATGCTTGTGAAATCAGTTCGGGTAAAAGATCACCTGAATAATTTAAGGGAAGCTTTTTACATCCTAAGGCAATATAACATGAAGTTAAACCTCGAAAAATATGCTTATGGTATTGGTTTGGGCAAGTTTCTAGGCTTCATTGTCTTCGAGCGAAGAATTGAAGCAAATCCCGAGAAAATTAGAGCAATTGAGGTAATCCTAGAAGTTCTCGTGATGACGAAAGAAGTTTAACGCCTTATTGGTTTAATCGAGGCCTTGAGTAGATTCATCTCGAGGGAGTCAAAGCGATGTCACAAATTCTTCACAGTTTTGAAGAAAAATACAGCTTTTGAGTGGACCCTAGAGTGTAAATAGGTGTTGAAGGAGTTAAAGCACTATTTGGCAAATGCATCGCTGCTAGCAAAGCCAAAATATAGGGATATATTGTTGGTCAATTTGGTTGTATCTGATGTGTCAGTGAGCACAATCCTGGTTCGAGAGGAAGATGGAAAACAACAACCAATCTATTATGTTAGCAAGTTGCTGCTTGATGCTGAAACCAGGTACCCTTACTTAGAGAAATTGGAACTTGCCTTGGTTATGAATGCACGTAAACTTCATCGTTATTTTCAATGTCACCCCACAGCAGTAGTCACTACCTTGCCGTTGAGAAATATACTTCATAAGCCTAAACTGTCTGGGAGGTTGGCTAAGTGGATTGTTGAGCTGAGCGAGTACGATATCATTTATCAACCTCGCACAGCTATAAAGTCCCAAGTACTAGCTTATTTCGTGGCTAATTTTAGTACTAAGATACTCCCCGAGAAGGAGAAGGAAGAGTTAATGTCGAATGGGACGATTTCTAGGATTTAGACACTTTACATTGATGCAGCTACCAATTTTAAAGGCTCGGGGCTTGGCTTAGTCTTAGTAGCTCCAGCTGGGGAGAGAGTAAGACACTCTATTAGGCTCAAGCAAGTGACCAACAACGAAGCTGAGTACGAGGCAGTATTAGCAGGTTTGAAACTGGCTAAAGAGCTTGGGGTAGAGAGAATCGAGTTAAAAAGTGATTCACAGTTAGTGGTGAATCAAATATTTGGGGACTTTCGGCTCGGGAGCCCGGAATGCAACAACTCTTAGCTAGAGTTCAAGAAGTCTTGTCTAAGTTTCGAGAGTGGAGAATCGAACAGATCCCTCGGGAGGAGAATGCGGCAGCAGACACCTTAGCAAATCTAGGCTCCGCTGCGAAGAAAGCAACTCAGGGATTGATTCAGTTGTTCGCCTCCTTACGTCGGCCGTAGAAAGGCTAAAGCTTGAAGTTAATTCGGTGAGTCATACTTGGGATTGGCCCACCCAGTTCATTTTTTACTTTGACTTGGGGACTCTGCTAGCTGATAAGAAGGATGCTAAAAAGCTTAGAATTCAAGCAGTCCCGTACTCGTTGATCAAAGAAAAATTATACAAGAAGTTGCACTATGGCCCTAGACCAAATGTCTGGGCCCAGGGCAAATCGAATATGTAATAAGAGAGGTGCATGAGGGTGAGTGCGGTAATCATTCAGGAGGAAAGGCACTTGCACATAAATTGCTTCGAGTGAGGTATTATTGGCCAGACAGGAGCACAGATGCCAAGGCCTTTGTCAATAAGTGCGACAAATGTCAACGCCAATGCTTGAATGATTCATCAATAGGTTGAACCTTTGCATTCCATCGTGTTCTTATGACCATTCATGAAATGGGGATGGATATAGTTGGTCCACTCCCCAAAGCCAAATGAGGTTTTTGGTTTCTTCTTGTGCTTACTGATTACTTCTCTAAATGGGTAAAAGCGGGGTTTTTTTCTCAAGTTATACAGAAAGAAGTTATTAATTTCATATGGAAAAATATTATTTTCAGATTCAGGGTTTTGAAGGAAATCACGTGTGATAACGACCCGCATCTCATCAGCTCAAATATCACTCATTTCCTCGGGAAATAGGGTATTAAAAGGGTGGTATCGAATCCATACCATCCAAGTGCAAATAGATAGGCCGAATCTTCGAATAGAGTAATCATTGAGAGTCTGAAAAAGAGGCTCGACGAAGCAAAAGGCCCATGGCCAGACGAGTTGCCCGGTGTGTTGTAGGCACATCGTACTATAGAGAAGAACAACACAGGAGAAACCCCTTCTCTCTTGTCTACGGGATGGGTGCTTTAATCCCCGTGGAAGTTGATGAACTAAGTCTTCGGTACGCTCATGCTACCGAAGAAGGAAATCAACAAGCAACGTGAATAGAGTTAGATTTGCTTGATGGACGGAGGGAATTAGCCTTGGTCCGGCTAGTGGCTCAAAGAGGCAGATCGAAAGCTATCTCAACAAGAAAGCCAAGCTTAGGGCTTTCAAAGTTGGAAATTATGTATTCAAGGCCTCGAACCAAACAACTACGAAGCGCAACACCGGGAAGTTAGCAGCCAATTGGAAGGACCTTATCGGGTAAAAGCTATTGTTGGCAAAGGGTCTTATCAATTGGAAGATATGAACTACAAGTTGGAACCCTCAAATTGGAATATCTCCAATTTGAAGTGGTATTATTTTTAACTCTAAGGTACTTTACCCCTTTTCTATGAATTTTCACCTTTCGCACCGAGCCTACAAAAACTCTAACGGTTAGGTCGAATGATTAACTAACCCCTCATTTTTCTTTTCTTGACATTTTTAGAAAATACAATGCTCGGATCCTCGTCACTCGCACCCGAACACTGAGGGGATAGAAGAAGTGGTATGCAGTCCACCAAACGACTCAAAGCCTCTCATACCGGGGACTACCAGTAGACTCGGAGACTTGCAATCTTCACACTATGGACTATTACCCGAAGATTGGGTAAGTTTCTATGTTATGTATATAGCTTCCGGTAATGGCTGTTGTTTTTAAATTTCACCTAAGTCTTATCATGACTAGGTTCGATGTAACGCCGGACACGACCTATTATCAATGAAATGATTTTAACTCTACATCCTTTTGTCTCAATATCTCACTTCCGAAGTTATATGTGCAATTACGATTTTTATGCCTCGGCTCGGGAACGAGACGTCGTTCCAGTCCGCATCGATTATACTTTTTAAGTCTTGCAAGCAAAACTATTCTAAGTGTTAATATGTGCATCCCGGCGAGAAAACTATTCTAAGTGTTAATATGTGCATCCCGGCGAGACAAATGGTTCGGTTTCAGCATAACTGAAGCTCACGATCTCAGAATTTAATGAGGGGAAGATCGTGGGTCACCCACGATCTAAATATGAAGGAGTGGGCTAATTAATGCCCACAATTATGTCAACCCTATTTGCTATTAATAGAACTTATGTATCAATGTAAAGACATTAAAAAATATAGCCAAAACTCTGTCAAATTATACTCTCAACTATTGAAATACCGAAAAATCGCTTGTTCTTGTGTTAATTAATTCATTTATTGCGACCTTGATACATCAAATTGCTTGTAACACAAACATAAATTCAATTGTATTCTAAAATTAGATTTAGTATTCTAAAATCAATTGTAGAGTCATACACAAGGTATGAGTAAGGTCTGCGTACATCTTACCCTCCCCGGAATAAAATGGAAATAGCCAAATTCAAACCTTTCTCTCCCCAAGTCCTACTTGATACCACCCATCTCTATCTTTTTTCAATGTACACAAGACTTTTGGCATTCCCATGCTTAGAACCAGGGGTGGCCCTAAAGCAGGTAAAGCAATTGCTTTAGGCCCCACTTTTGTGGGGGCCCTATTTTTTGTTTTATACGTAATTATGTTATATATAAATTTTTATCAAAAGAATGTTCTCTAAAGTAAAAAAAGTAAAATTATATGAAAAATTACATAAAAAGAGAAAATAATTTTGAAATTGTGATTGATGATGAAGCTTCATTTTTTTTTCCTGAAAAACAATACATGGGTAGTCTTTAAGTCAGCATAAAAAAATTATTTGACCATTTTGACATAGTAATTAATGGGTGACCGTTAGTACATTTTTGGGAACGAAAAGAGTCATTTTAAAGTCGCAATATGAAGAGTACTTATGTTAAGACTTGAAAAATTATCATATAGGTGAGATAGATTCTCATTCGTTCTAATACATCAACAAATATAATTTTTACTTTAAAGTTCTATTTTTTTTATCAGAACTTTCTCATGGAAAAGTGAAAACGGCTGTGCTATACTATATTTTTGTACTCTATTTTTTAATTCAAGTCTCCATTCTGCAATAGCTAAAGATCGAGCATTATTGTAGAGATTCAATGCATTTATTTGAGAAATAGTGGAGTATTTTTGTTTGTTCAGTTTTCAAATTCAACCCTACAACAAGCATGGTTGAATAGAAAATTCAATATAATATTAAATCATTATTCTTTAACCATGTTTCTATTTTTCTATCTTTTTATTATCTTCTCATTCAATTTATTAATAATTTTGTATTTGAAAGAGCGATAAAAATAGATTTTAAATATATAATAATAAAAATATTAAGGCCTTTAATTAAAATTTGAAATTAGGGCACAAAAATCGTCGGACCGCCCCGGTTAGAACCGTCCACAAAGCCAAAAAATTGAGAGACTGAAACTTTAGCTGCGGAGAGAAATATAGCCGACCATAATCTGGAATAAATAGGAGGACTTCGAGAAAAATTTTTGGACGCTTAGGCCACAAGTAATGTTTTTCAATTCGTTATATCATTTCATATTGGTTATCAGGCAGCTATCCCCTGATCATTTCCATCAAACTATAGTACTCCTCTTTATATATAAAAATTTTATCCATGGATAGCTATATGTCATGTATATCATATGCACCATGACGGCTAAAGAAAAGTAATATTGATTTACAATAATATATCTATACGAATACTATATGCATATTACATTGCGTTATAGGGATGACTAGCTCTCTCAAGAATTATATTGTATAAAATATCCATAAGGACCATAACCTTTGTATAACATAAGGAAGTGGTGATATTAAATGTCTTGGACTAATTTTGCTGAAAATCGTTTTCAATGACAAATAAAATGTATATCTAATTCATATTTTATGTGCAAATAACATAATTGTTCAGTAGGCACTAAATAATATGTATATATACATTAATCATATATTATGGTTACAATAGATATCTTGAATTTATTTGAGGCAAAACATGCACGTCTTATTATATCTAATGTATAACAACTAGTATAAATTAATGACTCGATTTTATCACTCAAAATTACAACAATCAATTATTATGATATTCACAAACGTATTTTCTTCTTATCTTTTGATGAATGGATTAGCTCATTAACTCCTTCTTAATTAGCAATCGATTATGATTCACTAATAAGATTTTCTCCCAATTTCTTGTGGCAGGGATTAGCTATTAAACATATAGTGTTTTTTTTTGTAGGATTAGCATTTATAAAAATATCATCAAGGCTATTATAATGTCAGATTTATTTAGCTTGAGGCTATATATGTATTTTCGCAATTAATTAAAAGCTAAGCATCAAATACTTATGAATTAGCGCTTAGGGTCATTGAGCGGTTAAAAGAGTTGCTATCTGTCGAAATCTCCCAAGTCCAAGAATTTTTGTTTCATGTAACAACATATTATACTACGTATGATACTTGGATTATATTATATTAAATGTACATTATAAAAACTGATTTAGTGTATTTTACATGAGATATTTTGGTTAACCTCCACCGTGCATCTTTCCACTTTCATATAATTTCAAAATCTGCACTATTGGCAACAAATTATAGAAATACTAACACGTAAGAGGAAGAATGACTATTCAAGCTCAAGCAACACATATAAAGGGTCATTTTTGTTGTTATGTATGTACGCTAACTCATGTTGATATGTTTTGTAATAGAATTTAAAATAAAATAACTAGAGTTAACACATACTTAATGCCATAAATATTACTCTCTCTATAACAAAAAGAATGATACTATTTCCTTATTAGTCCGTTCCAAAAACAATGATACAATTATAAATTTAAAAATAATTTAACGTGAAATTTACCACTTTACCCTTAATGAGATGTTTTATGGTCACACATTTATCTATAATTTATTTTAGACCACAAATTTCAAAAGTCTTTTTATATTTCTAAAACTCCGATCCAAATCATACTAAGATAAATGAAATTGTAAACAAAGAACTTTATAAGAGTTAATAATGGTAGAGAAATTTGATTAGCATTTTATTAAAATGAAGGAAACGACATTGTTGATTTTTTTTTAATATATAAAAAAAACATTTTGCGTTCCTAACATATGCACTCTTTTGTAAAGAAGGTATATTTAAAACGATAGAGGAAATTTGACTAATGTTCCAATGAAAAAGAAGGAAACTGACAATATATATTATTTGACATTTCAAAGATTATATTTGACTAAAAACAAAGAGGATATCCAAGAGGACCAATCGAACTAATTCCTCCTGTATTCTCATAAGTATGTTGGTCGCAGGAGTTTCTTAGTCGTCTATAACTTCATTATGGACATTTGTTCAACATGGAAATATCTAGCAAAAGATTAATTAGCATACAGATGGAGCTCGATCACATGTTCTATTCAACAACTCCACAAGCGAAATGATTAACACACAAATAAGATTATGTTGTAATCCCTCTTCAATTTCAAGCATCAGTTGTCCAGTTCAGCTATATCCTGTAAGTACCCAGAATATGGTAAGTATAACTAGTTAACCAATTAGTAGCAGATAACTACATTAGTAATATCACTATGAGGATTCACATTTTAAAGAAGTTACCAAAAAGAAAATGAGAACAAACAAATCAAAGAACACAAAAGACGTGCTTTTGGATAAGCATTCAACAAGACATAGAATCATTGTGGTTATATTTCTTGTATATAAAGCCCTTAAACTAGAACCCAAAGTACACCATCTTTGTATTTCCTTTCTTTCTCTTTGGCGAAACCAAAAGGTCAAGAGTAGGAAAAAAAAAAAAACAGAACCATGAAAGTTAAGGTAGAAAAATCAAAAATCATCAAGCCTCTATATGAGACCACCCCTCCTTCAACAAGTCACATCCCTCTTTCTGTCTTTGATAAAGTCACTCATAATATCCACATTGCAGTAATCTATGCATATAACCCACCTACGCCACCAAATGATGCTCTTGAGTTAGGACTTCAAAAAACATTAGCCATTTATAGGAAATTGGCAGGGAGACTAGGCAAAGATGACAGTGGGAACCCTGCAATTTTTCTCAGTGAGGGTGTTAAATTTATTGAAGCATCAGTGGAGAGTACCCTTGATCATTCAATACTCCTCAAGCCTTCACCAATTTTGCTTGATTTACACCCTACCTTCAAAGATGTGGATGATTTGATGCAAATTCAAATCACTAGGTTTACTTGTGGCTCCATGGTTGTTGGCCTTGGCGTCCACCATGTTGTGGCTGATGGCCATTCCTCTAGCAACTTTTTGGTTGCATGGAGCCGAGCCACTCGAGGCCTTGGAGTCAATCCACTTCCGTTTCATGATCCTACCATTATTACTCCTAGAAACCCTCCACTTATTGAGTTTGACCATGAAGGTACAGAGTTTAAGCCGAAGCTACTGAAAAAACTCAATCAAACCCCTCAAATAGAAAAAGATGTGGTTGTGGAAAAATTCCATTTCACTCCAGAGTTTCTCACCAAGCTCAAGGCAATAGTTTCCTCCAAGAATGGCCAAAATAGGCCTTATAGCACTTTCCAAAGCCTTATGGCTCATTTATGGAGGGTTATGACTCGAGCTCGAAATCTACATGGTTCAGAAACCACCCAAATAAGAATCGCGGTTGATGGACGAACAAGATTAATCCCAAGAGTACCTGATGAGTACTTTGGAAACTTGGTCCTTTGGGCATTCCCAACTGCAAAAGTGGAGGATCTTTTACGAGAGCCTGTTTCGTATGCGACAAAGCTCATTCATGAAGCCATCACAAAGGTAAACAATGCCTACTTCAGGTCCTTCATTGACTTTGCAAATTATGAGGCAATAAATAAAGATCTTATCTCAACAGTAAACATGGACAAATATATACTTTGTCCTAATTTGGAGGTCGACAGTTGGTTAAGTTTCCCATCCCATGACTTAGATTTTGGAACAGGTAGCCCTTGCTCTTTCATGCCATCTCTTTACCGAATAGAAGGCATGTTGTTGCTCGTGCCATCCTCCACTGCAGAAGAAGGTATTGATGCATTTGTTCCTCTAATCGAAGACAACCTGCCAGCCTTCAAGAAATTTTGCTCTTCTCCAGACTTCATGCAAATAGAAAAGACCCATTCATCTCTGATACATAGTTTGATGTGATACATAGTTTGGTGTGTTACATATTTTGAGTTTTATTTTGCTCATGTTACGTCTTTTATAAAGACGTTATAATTTCAATATTCAAGTGGTATTTATCAAGAATTTTTCAGAATATAGAAGTAGAGAACCATCATATGTAGCTTTTACTACTTTATATCCACTTGATAGAGTTATAAGATATGAAGAAATCAATGGTTTTATGTTTATTAAGGAATTTTTGTGAGGGTCATATTATTTGTAGCTCCCGAGTCTAGCATCCGAAGATTATCAATCACCATTTGAAAGACGAGCAAAGAAACATCAATTATTAAAAGCATCCTACAAGTCAAACCTGCAAAGTTCGCCTATGTATAGAGAGAACTATCCTAAGAGGAAACTGGGAAGTTTTGAGTACTGCTGGAAGGATTAAGTAGACTTGATCATAAAAAATAACCTAGAGGCTAGAACGACCAATGGTCTACACATAATCTTAGTTGAATAATCAAGGGCTGAACCAACTGCCTACTCGTACAGTTATTCTAGTGGTGTCATTCTTTAATTCTATACTCAAACTTGTTACTTTTGGTTATTATACGTATACATACCTAGCAAAAAATTTTTGATACCGAATGTGTGTAGGTAAATCCGCTCCTAAGAACAACGGTTAACAATCGTCATATGGAAATAAATTTGAGCTCCAAGTTATTTCATATTGATTATAGAAAATACAAAAAAACAACTGGTTTGTGCATCAACAATCATATATGGAATACAAAACAACTAAAAGACAAACAAAAACTAAGAAGCCATGTCATTGCCAATGTGGCATCCACACATCATTGATGACGCGTCTTCCATGTCAAATTTTCCCGTCTATAAATCGTTTTTCCAGTTGGATCACGCCAAGCACGACATTGTTGTTATAATGTTTTCCGCACCAGGATTAATCATCACATGCATAAGTATTTTTGATGTGGCAGCACTAACATGACTGTTCCACTTGGTGCACCTCTATAAGACACTAGAGGGGAGGTGAATAGTATTCTTATCCGATTTTCGATTCTTAAAACTTGCTTTCCTCTTGATTGTTTAATTCACAACGAACCGGGTTCTTTGCAAGTTTCACCTACTTCTGAAACTGAAACTAAGTGCGGAAACGTAAATAACACAGAGATTTGTACGTGAAAAAATTCTTGTACAAGGGATCAAAAACCACGACCCAACACTCTTGGAATTTAAATACTTCCACTAAAGAAAAACTGAGAAAGTTTTAGGTTACAAGACTCTATAACCAATGAACTAAAACTCTTAGTACTAGAACCTTCCAAGTTTCATTATAGCTTGTAAGGTTGAACCTTCTACCTCAAAAGAATTCTATTTTCAATGCTTCTTAAATAAGCTGATAGAATTATAACTCGATAGCCTATAACAGAAAACTAGACACACAGTCTCTAACTATGAAACTCGAACTCCTCCATGTTCTGCTGCCAAGCTTATGTTCTTGCACACAATACTTCTCACAATTATTTGCTCTCGATTTTCTCTATTAATATCTCTTGAGTGCGTGAACTATTCTGGCCAAAACAACTTATATTTATAGAGTTCTTGAAATCCTTTTTCGTCTTAGCTTAGAACTCCTTTTATAATTTTGAATCCGTTTCTAATAAGGTTTGAAAATTTTTCCTTATTTGAAACCTAAGTTGTTTTGCTTAAGTCTTCAATTCTTTTCCGCCTGGGAAACTGCTTCCTTTCAGCGCTGCTTATAAGCTCTTCCTTCTTCAACTTGTATTGAGACTTGTCTTCATCTGTTCCTTTTTCCTTCTTCAACTCGAACTCGAACTTAACTCGAACAACCGACTCTTAACTTTAAATGTGAACCTTTTCCTCGTTCAGTTAGCACCAAGTCCTTTGTCAATCATCAAAACTTATATTCAAAAAATTTTCTCTTTGATGATGACAAAAAATGTTGTCTCACCAAGGGTATTAGCACAAAAACCTGTACATACAACCACTAAACAAGAACCAAGGCCATAACAGTTAGGCGAATTAGATCACAAACATAAATTAGTCTAAACAACATCTAACTTTTCTCTTTTGGCATCAATGAAAAGTTCACAGTTGTAATCTGCTCAACTTAAATTAAGTAAAGCTGATTTTAGTGCCATAGGTGGCTAGCTAACCTGTCAAGCCAGGAACCTATTTCAGACATAGACTACCAGCAAATAGCAGTAAAGGATACTAACATAATAAGTGCCAAACCGACTTAAAACATCCTGATAAACATCCAAAATATTACAACCCAAAAGTAATTAATTGTCTTAACAGGCTAAATTAAAAGAACCAACTAAGGGATATGAGGAAGGGACATGTTCAGACTTGGGGGACATCGAGAATATTGAAGTGTGCGAGCAACTCTGCAAGACGAGCAGAACTTTCTTGTCTTTCATGCTCCAGCTTAGCATCAAGCCTCATATTCTGAACATTTAACCAGGCAAGCTTATCTGTCCGCCTCTTAAGTTGTCTCGGATAAAACTCCACCCTCCAGTTTGCACGAGCACCCTGCCTTTCCTCATCTTCCTCCTCCAAATACACTGGTTCATCAGCAGGTTCACCATCCAACACATAGTCACAGGACTTTAGTATGTTCCTCCCAAATAAGTCATTATGATCCGGCTCAGTCCACTTTGCAACAGGCACCCCAAAGAATTCCAACACTTTGCCGAAGAGAAACCCATAGACAAAGGTATGCTTTCCCAGATCCATATCAGCTACCTTACCCATATGCTTAATCACCAAATTAGGCAGATTTATACGAACCTCTCTATCAAGCAGGTCCATATAGGTCAAATTAAGAAAGTTTTGCCTCACTGCTTCTTTCTAACCTCTGCGGTAGGTTTTTTAGCACGAATTCAAATAGCAGCTGATAGAAGGCTTCCACAGTCTTCTTCTCTACTTGTGTAGCCTTGCCAGTCTAGGTCTCCCTGTAAATTTCCTGGTCACCTCCAAAGCAGACACACCATCACCTCTTTCCGGCCACGAGTTCCTTAAATACTCACTGTATCCTTGAGATAGAACACCCAAAATCACTCCAAGTTTATCACAGTTTAACTGGATCACTAAGCCCTTCACAATTATGGTTACTATCCCCTCACTCACAGTACAATTTGTGTAAAATTATCGAGCCTCTTGTTCATACAACTTCCTTGTGTCATCTCTAAAAACGTTCAACCAACCTTGAGCACTCAATTTTTCACCTAGCTGAATCATACCTTCCATCTCAAGGTAAATGAGAATATTACCCTTCACTAGGGGAAACCTACTGAAGTAAACCATTCTCCTATGCTTTTCTTCCTTGTCATCACCAATGATCAACTTTACCTTAGAACCTCTCTTGCGCACCTCTGATTCCTCAACAGCCTTTTCCTGTTGTTCTCTGACAGAACCTCGAGTAGTAGGTCTCTTAGCACGACTACCATCCTTTTTATTGCACTCTCCCCCCATCATCATCAAAATCACCAGTACTACCTGCTTTAGAACTCCTCACACGTTCATCTCCTTTCACCAATCTTCTCTTCTTCACAGTTTTTGACTGAACCTCCACTATAGGCCTTTTCTCCAACTTCCTCTTTAGTTCCTCCACTACTACAACCTCAATTTCGTTGGAGGAATCTACAATTTCTTGAGGAGTTTTATCTGCCTTAATTCCTTCAGGATAAATAGCATTCAGGGCTTTTGTAAAATCTACACCTTATATATGTTCTTCCTCATAGTCATCAATTTCTTTAAAATCTGCATCATCACCAACCACCAAACCAGAGAGTGAACCAAGTTATTTCTAAGGTTCCTTAGCAGGTTCAGCAGGCTTCTCTTTCTCTCTCTCTCTCTCTCTCTCTCTCTCTCTCTCTCTCTCTCTCTCTCTCTCTCATGACAATCACTTCATTTAAAGGAACTGTTGTAGGAACAGGGTCCTCAATCGCCTTTTCACCTACAGTACCCTCTACTTGATCAGATTTTCTAGAATCTTTTACTTCTACAACTTTCTTTTCTATTTCGAAATCCTTAACAATTACCTCCTTTTGTACATCTCCTACAAGCTCAGGATTTAAACTACTTTCGACAACAATAGTAGTAACAGGAGAAGTAGGGTTTACCTTTTCAGTTTCTTGAACACTTCCTTGATTCACGGCGACCCTTTGTTCCACAACCGTTGTCGACACAGTTTCCCCCTTGCTAGTAGCTTCCTCAAATACTTTCCTTTGCCTTAGAATTGTGAACTTTTTCGCCACTGCCATAGAACGACTCTCTACAAGTTGTTTCACCTTTTTATTTAATTTTGACATTCTGGGCTTAGGAGAAGTTGGGTTTGCGATGATCTTGGAAGAGGTAGACATTTTATTAAGTTTTGAGAGAGAATGAAGGCAAATTCAGAAGTTGTGTGCAAAGACGACAGAAACAATGTATCAATACTTACACCCTTCTGATTACTTAGCGGAATGAAGAAGGTCTATAGATTATGCATCGGGAAGTGAAACGAGTATGATGGGATGTGAAAAAGCTGACTGTCTTTATTACGTCTAGGAGTTGACGCCATCAAATTCTATGAATTTGAATTTTTAATTAACCTACTAATCAGGCGCCACTTAAGGTTAAATGGTAACAAATTGGCTACGTAAGACAAGTATTACCATCATGGTAAGTAAATTGGATGCATGCCTGAACATCCATGCACCAGGTTTATCAAAATTAATCCTCTACTTAAAAGTTTATTTGCCAGCTTCTAAGTCATGAAACAGGTTCTAACAAAGTTAGAAAACAAAACAATTATTTTTCAAAAGTAGAGTCAACTATACAAAGTTAAGACAAGTAAACAAAGAAACTTCTCTAGCCAATTATTGGGAGAACTATGTGCTGCCTCGATCGATGTATCTTGGTCATCCCTAATTCAAGCCTGTTTTTTTTTTCAAGTTGTACCCTGTTCAAAGCTTTAGTGAAGATGTCAGCAATTTGATCCTCGATCCTACAAAAATTCATAGTTATTAGGCCTTTTTCAACATTATCCCTTAAAAAGTGATGCCTAATATCTATGTGTTTCGTTCTCTTGTGCTGGACTGAGTTCTTGGCTATATTGACTGCACTGGTATTGTCATAACAGATTGGAAATGGTCCACACTTTACACCAAAGTCCTCCAACTGCTGGTTGAACCATAATACCTATGAACAACACAAAGCAACTACTATATATTCAGCTTCTGCTGTAGTTAATACCACTGAGTTCTGCTTCTTTGTAGCCTATGAAACAAGATAAGGACCTAGGAAGTGTGCCATCTCAGATGTACTTTTCCTATAAACCAAGTGACCAGCATAGTCAGCATCAACAAAACCAATCAGATCAAAACTTCCACCTCTTGGATACTATAAGCACATATGATATGTTGGTATTTTGTGCTTAATTGTAACTCATTCCGACTAGCTTTTAGCCTTTTTAGTGATGTTATTTGAATGAATCTTATGTCAATCTTCGTGTTTCAGGTCTTTAAAAGAATGGATATACAAAGCCGAAGAAAACATGCAAAAAGGGAAAATACAAGTGCAATTTGGTTGCAAAAGTGAAGAACATGAAGAAATGCATCAGTGGAAATGGCGCCTCGCCTAATCTGAGGCTCAAAAGACCAACCATCCACCAAAAGAAAGGGTAGTTCACAGCAGTCAGCAACTCAAAAGGCTGCCCGCCGATCATAATGCTAAACACATCCGCCAGCCTACAGAATGAGAGGCGATGCCGCCGATGCTCACAAATAGATGTTGAAACTTGCGAAGTTGAGGAATTGACAGCACTTGAAAGGGCGCCCCGCCGAACCTGCACCGTAGAAGGAAAGGCACGCTTAGCAAAATATGAAAGAGGCGAGCCAGCAAACAATTGGGCTGCTCACCTAACAAGAGGCGGCCTGATGTAAAAGCAATGAAAATGGCAATTTTGTAAACAATAGCATAGTTTTGAAACCCATGCCTATGAATAGGCTGTTATGCCTCCGAAAAAACAGACCTTTTTCAGCTTAGAATATTACTTTAAAGTTTTTTTGAATATTCTTGGAGTTCAAAGAGGGTTTCTACTTGAATCTTTGTAAGGAATTCAATCTTCAATCTAATTTATTATATGATTCTTGCCATTTCATCTTACAATATATGTGTGTTAGACCCTAGTATGAGTAGCTAAACTCATTCTAGGGGTTTATTCATGAAAACATAATTATCTTAGCTTAAATCTTGCACTCAATCTTATAAAATTAATGGGTTAACATAAATCTAGCTCTCCATCGCACTTTCTTAACTAGGGTTTAAGGCACGACCGTACTTGAACCTAACACTACTTTGCTTTTATCACCCGAAAGGGGTTGAAGGCGTAGGTTAATGGAGACTAGCGAAAATTTGGGTTACATTAGTTACGAACTACCCCATCTAAAGGGGTCGACCTAAAAAGGTCAACTCCGCTCGGATCTTTGGACTAGGATTTCTCGCACTTCATTATTTACCCGAGATGGCTTGATGAGGTAAAATCCTTCCTATCCCGAGAGGGTTGTGAGGAATACATTAGAGGTCTGACCATTAGTATTACCCATGAGAATTGTAAGACTAATGCAAGTATTTAGTTAAGAGAACCTTGTTGGAATGGATAAACCCTTAACTCATTCCCATCATTTACCCCATCATTATTACTTAGTTTGCTTTATATTATTTGCTAATTTTAGTTGTAGTTAAAACACTTTTATCCTTAATTATTAGGAACATTACAATCAATGCTTAGGACCCGTTATTATTCAACCTAAGTCTAATAGATTACTTCACTAAGCTCCCCGTAGAATCGACCCCGACTCTCGTTGGGTACTATTACTTTTGACGACCGCCCCATCATCCTTAGAGGTGAGTGGATTGAGTGTGAATCAAATTTTAGCGCTGTTGTCGGGGAGCTATGATACATCTATTGGGTTGAATATTTCGTGTTCTAGTCTTGTTAGTTGTTCCTACATTTTACCTCGTGATTTTGTTTTACCGCGTGTAGGTGAATTCAAGTATGAGAAGGAATCCGGATAGAGCTATGAGTAATCCCCTCTACAATCGTGCTAATGAGGGAGTTCCATCTCCAAATGCTCCAATTGCTCTGAACGATTATTATGAAGAGTTCGAGGATGATTATGATGACACTTCTCTTAGTGAGGAGAGTTATGGAATTTATGGTGCCTTTGAAGAAAATGAAGACCCTCAAGTGGAAAATGCAGCCCCAAATGATGCAATTCCTCATGGCAATGCTCAAGCCAATGAGGGAGTTCATGTTGGTAATAATAATGGTGTTGCGGGCAACACAAACCAAAGCGGTAAACAATGCTAATAGAGGAGGCTGAGGAGCAAACCAAGGAGACCGTGGTGCTCAAGCTAATAGGAGAGAAAATTCCAATCGAGTGAATGTTCGAAATGACAATCGAAACCAAAGGAATGCAAGGGGTGGTCGAAATAATAATCAACATGTTCAAGAATTGGAAGATTCGGAGGAGGAAGTAAATTTGGATACTTTTGCAAGTGCCATTGTGCCACCACCAATTCATGGGAATGTGACTTTCAATACCCCACAAGTGATTCTTCATGGACTTGATCAAAATGGACTTTTTTTGTGGAGGAAAGCATGATGACCCAACGAAACATTTGAGGAATTTTGTGCAAACATGTCATCTCTAAAAGTCGGCACATTGCACGAAAGAGTCGTTGCACCCAAGAATCTTTCCCTATTCTCTATCGGGGAAGGCTAAGGCATGGTTGAACAAGCTACCAAAGAATTCAAATTACACTTGGGAGGAACTTGTACAACAATTCTAGGCCAAATTCTTGCCCAAAGGCAAGCAAGCATCAATGAGAGATAAAGTGTATATGTTCAAGCAAGATCCAACTGATTCATTATATGAGGCATGGGAAGCTTTCCAAGAGGTTTTTCTACATTGCCCAACTCATGGTTTTGAAGATGATATGCTCCTACAATGTTTCTACCAAGGGCTTAACAAGAACAACCAAGCGGCCGTGAACAACATATGTGGAGGTTCTATCATGGACCATACTTTTCAAAAGGTCAAAGAAATTCTCAATCTCAAGATTGGCAATCAAGAGCTCAAAATCCAAATGGTGAAGGATGCATGAAACAAATGATGATGAAAAGATTTGAAGATCAAGAGGAACAAATGGCTCAAATCATCACCAACATTGAGCTTCTTAGAGGTGCCAAGGAAGAAAAAGAGAAAAAGGCGAGCAAGGTAGAAAATCTTCAAGTTACAAAGGCGGGCCATCAAGTGGCCCCAATTGGGTATGTCAATCCCGGAGGTCCACCTTTAACCCTTCTTCAAAGAGGGCAAGAGGAGTATTTTCCGGAGCAATATTTCAATATCCAAAATGAAGAAGAACCCAACTTTGTGGATTACCAACAAGGTGGTTATCAAAGGCCTTATCAACAAGGCCAATGGAGGCAAGATCAAGGAAGAAAAAATTAGAACAACAATCAAGGTGGAAGGGGAGTTGGTACTTCTCAAAGATACGCACCATGAGCTCCTTACAAGCAAGGTGAGAATGAAGGGAGTAGTCAATCAAAATTGGAAGAAATGATGGGAGAAGTCCTCAAGAATCAAGAAAGTTATACCAGTGATATCAAAGAGATTAAGCAAACGGTCAATGCTCATAGTACTTCCATCAAGGCTCTTGAATCTCAAATGAGCACCCTTTCTCACCAAGTGAACCAAAGACCTCAAAGAGCACTACCAAGTGACACAGTGGTGAATCCTAAGAGGAATGAGAAAGATCATGTGATGACAATTATGACAAGGAGTTGAAAAACATGGGAAGAAAGATGTGGATGAAGTAGAAATGCAAAATGGAGAGCAAAACAAGGAGGAGGAATTACACCAAGAAAAGGCAAATGATGTGGAAGTAGAGATTTCAAGAAATAAAGTTGATAATGAGGAGATCCCTCAAGAACCAACCCCCGAAGTCACTACCTCTCAAAAAGCCAAACCAAAGAAAACTCCACCACCCAAACAAAGCCTTCCTAGTCCAAGCTCAATTCCAAAAATTCCACTTCCTTTCCCACAAAAAAGTATGAAACAAAAACAAGCATCTCAAGCTAAGAAAATTTAGGATATGATAGCATCAACATCCATCAACCTCTCTTTGGTTGACATATTGAGCCAAATGCCAAATGTTGCAAAGCTTGTGAAAGATCTTGTGACCAAGAAGAATTATGAGGACTATGAGCCAAGCAAGGTGACTCATCAATATAGTTCAATTGTCTCAAAGAATATGGAAAGGAAGATGGAGGACCCCAAAACCTTCATGGTTCCATGCACAATTGGAGGGACACATTTCCCTAAAGCTCTATGTGATCTTGGAGCTAGCATCAATTTGATGCCGTATGCGGTCTACAAGACTTTTACTACCAAGGAAGTTCCCAAAGCTACAAATATGAACTTGCAAAAGGCTGACCATTCCATGAAGCAACCAATTGGAGTGGTCACCAATGTTCTAGTAAAGGTGGAGAAATTTATATTCTCGGTGGATTTTGTGATTTTAGATTACCCGGTGGACTTTGATGTCCCTATTATTCTTGGGCGTCCATTTTTAGCAACCGGGAGAGCACTTTGTGACGTGGAGAAGGGGAACTTACGTTTCGTTTCAACGGTGAGAAGGTTGTATTTCATATATGTGAAACATTGAGACAACCTATGGAGGAGAAAGCCACTTGTTCTTATGTGGATATGGTTGTGGATGCACTTATGGAAAAAGAGAGTGTTTTAGTGTGTAAAGCGGATGAATTGGCCGCGGTAATTTGGAACATGGATATTAATAGTGAAGAGAGTGTTGCCGAATGTGTGAAAGCATTGGAAGGACTTGTCACTAAACCCTATGTTCCCAAAAAACTTTTCCTTGATCTTGAAAACCGAACCATTCCTCCCACAAAGCCCTCAATAGAAGAACCTCTGAAACATGAACTCAAAGTACTCCCAAGCCACTTGAGATACACTTTCCTAGGCCAAAACTCCACTCTTCCCATAATCATATTTTTGCACTTAACCAAAGAACAAGAAGATCAATTAGTTAAAGTGGTAAAAAGAAGAATTAAATCAATTGGGTGGACTCTTGCAGACATAAGAGAAATTGACCCGAGAGTATACACTCACAAGATTCTCCTTGAAGAGGGATGTAAACTAACGGTGGAACATCAAAGGAGGTTGAATCCTCCCATGCAAGAAGTTGTCAAAAATGAGATCATAAAATGGTTAGACGCGGGGGGTAATTGTTCCACTCTCTGATAGTGAATGGGTCTCATCTGTTCAATGTGTGACCAAAAATGGAGGGATGATGGTAGTTCACAATGAAAAAGGTGAAGCTATATCAACTCGAACCGTGACCGGTTAGCGAGTGTGCATGGGCTACCGTAAGCTCAACAATGCAACAAGAAAAGAACATTTTCCCTACCTTTCAGTGACCCAATGCTTGATCGTTTGACGGGCTGAGCTTAATATTGTTTTCTTGATGGATATTCGGGGTACAATCAAATCTTAATTGAAGCAAATGATCAAGACAAGACAGCCTTCACATGTCCTTATGGTACTTTTGCATTCCGCAAAATACCTTTTGGACTTTGTAATGCCCCGGCTACTTTTCAAAGGTGTATACTTGCACTCTTCCATGACATGGTGGAAAATTTCTTAGAGGTGTTTATGGATGATTTCTCTGTAGTGAGTGATTCTTTTGAAGATTGTTTGTCTAATATGAAGAAAGTCTTAGAGAGGTATGAAGAAACAAAACTTGTACTCAATTGGGAGAAATGCCATTTCCTTATTCAAGAAGGAATTGTTTTAGGGCACAAGGTGTCCAAGAAAACTAGCGATGTTTCATTGGGGGGAGTGCTTGGCCAAAGGGTTGAGAAGATATTTCACCCTATCTATTATACTAGCAAAACAATGAATGGAGCTCAACAAAATTATACGGTGACGGAGAAGGAGTTGCTAGCCATTGTCTTTGGCTTTGAAAAATTTTGATCTTACTTGATTGGATCTAAGGTCATTGTTCATACTGATCATTCCGCAATTCGATACTTGATGGCCAAGAAGGATTCAAAAGCAAGATTGATTATATGGGTACTTTTGTTACAAGAATTTGATCTTGAGGTACTTGATAGATGGGGAACCGAGAATCAAGTGGCGGTCCACTTATCCCCTTTGGAGGAGGAGGGTCGCCCAAAAAAACCTTTAAGATCAATGATTCTTTCCCAGATTAGAGGCTATTGGCGGTATCTTGGGAGGAAACTCCTTGGTATGTGGACTTAGACAACTATGTTGCATGTGGAGAGATCCCGAAGGATTTCTCATTCAATCAAAAGAAGAAGTTGATCAAAGATGCACGAAAATACTTTTGGGATGATCCCTTTCTTTTTAAAGTATGTGTTGATGGAATGATAAGAAGGTGTGTTGCCGAAACCGAGCAACGAGCTATTCTTGAAGGATGTCACTCCGCTCCTTATGGAGGACATCATGGAGGTGTTAGAACGATAACAAGGGTACTTGACTGTGGTTTCTTTTGGCCTACATTGTACAAGGATGCTTATTAATAGACAAAGAGTTGTGATCAATGTCAAAGAATTGGGAAGGGGGGGGGGGGGATCTCGAGAAGGTATGAAATGCCCCAAAACCCCATTGTAGAAGTTGATCTCTTTGATGTATGGGGAATCGACTCTATGGGTCCCTTCCCAAGTTCTTATGATATGAAGTACATCCTTGTGGTAGTTGATTATGTGTCAAAATGGGTTGAGGCAATAGCCTTACCGAACAATGAAGCTATAAGTGTCACCGCCTTCCTCAAGAAAATCATTTTCACAAGATTTGGCACCCCTCGCACCATCATAAGTGATGGGGGTACCCACTTTTGCAATCGGGCATTTAGCTCTTTGTTGGAAACATATGGGGTAAAACACAAGGTTGCTACACCTTATCATCCCCAAAACAAGTGGACCAGTCGAACTGTCAAATCGAGAGATCAAGCAAATTTTAGCCAAGTCGATAAATGTGAAGCAGACGGATTGGTCGAAAAAGTTGGATGATGCCTTATGGGCATATCGCACAACATACAAGACTGCTATTGGGATGTCACCGTTCCGGTTAGTCTTTGGCAAAGCTTGTCATCTCCCCATGGAATTGGAATATAAAGCTCTTTGGGCATTGAAAAAGCTCAACATGAATTGGGAAGAAGCTTCCAAGTCCCGGGTGGAGAAGCTACATGAACTTGAGGAAATGAGGTTTCTTACCTATGAAAATGCAAAGCTCTACAAGGAAAAGATGAAGATCCTCCATGACAAAAAGATATGGAATCGAGAATTCAAGGCGGGGGATATGGTGCTATTGTTCAATACAAGATTGCATTTATTCCCTGGAAAGTTGAAATCTAAGTGGAGTGGACCTTTCAAAGTGGTGGGAACCTTACCTTATGGATGGGTCGAGTTGCAAGAAAAAGGAAGTTCTACAACTTTTCGAGTGAATGGCCAAAGAGTGAAGCATAACTTGGGATGTGAAGCCGAGCCTAGGAAGGTCGCTTGCATCTATTTCATGGATCCTTGAAGGTTGATGTAACACTATTGTGCCGCGACGTTCAATCAACCGCTTCTTGAGAGGCAACCCAAGTTTTACTTTTAGCAATTTTAGTTTGAACCGTGTAGTTAGTGTAAAAATTTCATGTGAAGTTATGTGATGAATGCACTTGATCTTGGTTGAAGTGGTGTTAATGCAGGTAATTGCAAGGAATGAAAAGTGAGAAAAGTTTAAGAGTTGGAAATGACAGCCGACTAAAGTGCGGAAGCAAAAGGGCGGCCCAACCAAAGGAAATGTGGGCCGTCGGATAACTCAGACTTTCATTAGGCGAGCCGCCCATTCAACTCTGCAGAATAGTCTGTGGGCCAACCCACTTGTGCATAAGTCCTACACGTATTCACTTCTGTGACCCGCCAAAGGAAGTGCGAGCCGCATCTCTCATGGGCCTAACAGGTTTTTACCCGACTATATAAGGCCCCAAGGTAAGTTTCTTTTATACTTTTCACCCCAACCGAGAAAGCACAACTCCCGACCATCAGAACCCACTATCCCGGCGACCCACCACCACCATCAACACTCCAAATCGCTCTGTTGCACTTAATCACACCAATCTACCACTATTCTCTCACAATTTTTCTACCTGTTTCATCTCAGATCCGGTAAGATACATACCCCCCCTTTGCTTTAAATTTTTGTTTTTACATGTGGGGTAGTTAAGAACATCATATTGGGGGTGGGGGTTGGTTAATCTTTTGTTCTTCATGCTTAGTTGATTTTAGGGTTTTTTCTTATATTTTTTTTTGATGAAATTGTAGCCCTAGGATGTGATTTTTGGGCTTAATTTGCTCTTAGGTGAAGAAATGAGAAGAAGAACAGAGTGAAAGTAAAAATTTTTGAACTTGAATGACACCATGAACATACCTTTTTTGTCGTGTGATCTTGAAAAGTTTTGAACTTTGTATGATTCTTGGTCGACTCTTCATGAATTTTGGTTGAAATCGTGGTCTCGTTCTTGTGATGAAGTTTGGGAGAAGTAAGAAGTTGAAAAGACCACTTAGGAGTGTGTTTGGGGGAATAACTTGGAATCTGTGCATTGTAGAAAAATTGGACCAAGGATTCGGCATGTCGCCGATGAGGTAAGATACCGCACAATCAAGTGCGGACAACACTAGGCGTGCCTGCAAAAGTAAGTGCGTGGCCGTCGGTGTGATCAGTGAGCTCGAAAAAGAGGCGAGTTGAACTTGACAATCACACGAAAAAGGGCGACTCACCGACCCCTTTGGTCAAAAATTGTGCGAGTCACCTAAGCCAAAGTACGCCTCGTAGATGGAAGGGCGGAATGAGTAGACGAGCTTTCGCTTACAAGTGCGAGCCGCCGACCCTAACAGAGAGTAAATTTTTTCTGCGGTTTGACTTTAAGCTTTGCATTTCATGCGGCGACCCGCCGGTACTTCTCTGCACTTGCTTCTGCGGGCCGCCTCTTCATATCTGCGAACCCGCCCCTTTTTCTGTGATCCGCCTTTTCTTTTGCACCCTGTGAATTTCTTAAATTTCCCAAGTGTTCCATTCCATTCCATGTACTTCATATGCTAGTTTAGGTTAATCATAACTTAGTTAGGAGTAGGATAGTATAGTGATTTAAGTACTCACATTGCTCTTGAAGTTGATTTTGTCCAGGTATAAAAATGGCACACCAAGCACCATACAAGAGAGCAAGGACAGACACTCCCCCACCACACAGTTCCTCATAGATTGACCCTTCCATCAATGACCTGTCTGTTGATGAACCATGTGAAGAAACTTTTAGTACAGATGAAGAGCATGAGGTGCTCATATGTGAGAGGAGAGTAGTAGTTGACAGAGTGGGGGAGCTTAACCCAGCCTTTTACAAGCTTTCCGGGAAACAGGATGGAGTAACATTTTCACTAGAAGACTGGGAGCAGCAGTGGTATAGCTAGTTCTGGAATTCTACATTGCACTGAGTGAACAACAAGAATTAGAATGTGTGATTGAGGTCAGGGGCACAACGGTGGAAGTGTCAGCAAGAGCATTGAACCAACACCTCCAATTTCCACACTTTGTTCCTGAGGAATACATGGCCAAGCTGAAAATGAGAGAGAAATTGCAAAGAAGATGGTTGATTCCCATTACTAGGCGAGAGGGAAGGCCACATGGAGTAGAGTTAGTGCAACAATTACAACTCAAGATCTTAACTTCAAAGCCAAGGGTTGGAACGCTATTGTGAGCTAAAGAATCTCACCGACAAGAGGGAGCCACAGGTTTACCCTCCGAAGAGCAATTATCATTGGCTGCATAATGAGTGAAATACCAATTAATCTGGGGGCTGAAATGGTGCAGGCAATGTTTGATGCTGCAAAAGAAGGTGATGGATATTTTCCATTTGCCAAATATCGTAACTGATTTCCTAATGAGGCAAGGGTATGAAACTGATGCAATATAAAATGGCCTAAACGACAACCATCAAAAGCCATGCTCGAGAGCACAACGGATACGAGTCAAGGCCTCCGGAAACAACTTGAAGATCGTGCATTGGAGCGCCAACGGATGGAGGAAACAGGGCAGGAAAACAGGCAGCCCAAAACAGGGCAAAACAGGGGAGCAATCTGGGAGCTCACTGCCTGAGGAAGAACAAGTGTTCTTCGCGATCGCGTCCATGTCTGCGCGATCGCGAAGAGGAATATATTTGCCCTGCGCGACAGCGTGTTATCTCGCGCGATCGCGAGGAGTTGAAGGCCAGTTGATCGATCTCTGCGCGACAGCGTTCAATCCAGCGCGATCGCGATGCTTTGAAGAATGCCCAGCGCGATCGCGAGCCTTCCTGGCGCGATCGCGAAGAAGAAGTACTGAGCAGCGAGGCAGAATCAGTTTCAGGGCCATTTTTGTCCATTTGACATGTAAATGTATATATAGCTAGTTTTAGCTTCATTTCATTAGTTAGCTTTGAACATAGAATTTGAGAAGAGAGAATTAAGAGAAGGCCGAGCCTTTCTTGTTGAAGCCCGAGGCTTCATGTATCTTGTACGACTTGGAACCTATGGAGATTCATCACTAGTGTGAATTCCTTGTAAGGTTTGAGTTTCCCTTCTCCCTTTTGAATTCAATCAACGTATGTGAGTTGAATTCAATTCTTTCTTCTACTTTCTTGCCTTCCTAGTCTCGATTTCTTGTTATCCTTTACTTGCTTCCGCTCATTTATCCTTTAGTTAGCTTCCGCGTATTTTCCATTGCATCAGTTGGTATCAGAGCAAGGCTCGGGTTATGTTCTTACAAACCCCCGTTCCTTGTTCAACGTGTTAGTATCGTTATTGTGTTGTTGTTTGTTCTTGAAAATTGAAGAAAAACAAAAAAATTGAAAAACTAGAAAAGTTGAAAAAAATTGGTGGAGCGGGTTGGATACGAATCCCCGAGTGTTAAAAAGTAGTGGGGTTTGTTCCTTGTTGTATTCCCGTCGTTTTGATACCCATATATCGTGTTTTGGTGTTACGATTCAAAATTTTTGAAAATCAAATCCAAAAGTTTGAAAATTCTTGAAAACGCTTCAATCTTGAATCGAAGCTTGTTGTTGTTTGTTTGGAGTTGAAAACTATTGGGGATTGGTTGTTATAGTTGTATACACCTTTGGGTATCGTTGGTTTTGTGTTTCGGGTTGGAATCGAGCCAAAAATTTGGCCAAAATCGCCCAAAAACCCGTTTTTGAGCTGCTGTGAAAGTGCAGGGATTAACCCTTCGCGATCGCGAAGAGCAATTTCGCGATAGCGAAGAACAAAATTATTTTTTGAAAAAATTAACCCTTCGCGATCGCGCGCGTCTGGTCGCGATAGCGAAGAACAAAAAAAATTTCAGAATTCCAGTTTTGGGACAGAACGTTCGCAACGGCTTCCGAACAGTTTCCAAACATCATGACTCCAATTGGACCATTAAATATGATGAGTTTGTAGATCACAAACAAAATTTCATCCGATTCCAAATCCGTTTGGTGCCGATTCGAGTCGAATCTTTTGTGTCCCGTTTTCTACCGTACCTCTTGGTTAGTGTTTTGAAGGTAATTGGCCTACTTGAAAGACACTAATCCTTTAGCGTATTAGGTACTCGTGCGTAGAGGAGATTAGAACTCAAAGAAGAGTCGTAGAACTCCTTTTGGCCTCAAGTGCGCACTTTAAATAGCCGTCCGTACATAGAGTCTCATTAATTCCACTCCGAACTTTAACTTGGACATGCTAGTTGTGATTACCTTGGTTCCCAAGTTGATAAGGCCTCGCTCTTGAGTGTACATATATTGAGTGATACACGTGAGGGAGTGACTTTTGGGAGGTTTTGTTCTTTGGTGATTGCAACAATGTCGGATAATGATGATGGAGTAGATTGTGGCTCATGTGGCGATGATGCGAGTTGCTATGACTCGTATGGTGATGATGGAGACTATGGTTCCTATGAGGGTGATGATGGCCATTACTATGATGATGGAAACCATGGCTCCTATGATGATGAAGCGGTTCACTATGATGATCGTGAGATTGATGATGACTATGAGGCTTGCGATGACGAATGTGATGATGCCAATGCTTCTAGTCAAGAAATCGAAGATGGTGACGCTTCAAGGTATGATGATCCTACTTACTCTTCTTGTGAAGAATTTGATATTGGTGATGGTGACATAGGTAGAGTTGATGGTGATGATGAACATAGGGGTTATTCTTATGCATCTTCTCTTAGTGTTGCTAACGGTGTACAAGGGAGTAGTAGAGGACCTTCCATTAGTATGGGAGGTGGTGGTGGTTGTTCCGTGGGAAAGGAGAAGCTTGCATCTTCTAGGTACGCTAAGCGACCTAATGCTTCTAATTTCCATGTGGAGGTTGGTTTGAGAGATGGTGTTGCTTTTGCTACAACGGGATTATATGCCGTGAAGGGCGTGGGTGGTTGTAGTAGGAGTAGTACTATGGGCTATGGAACCAAGGCGAGAGGCACTTATGGGTTCCATGGCATGGTTCCTTCCTTGACTTCCAACAACATTGCTAATGTTGGGAGAGTGACGGGAAGAGGAGAATGTTCTAGTGGTGTTGCCACTAGTGGAGAGATAAGGGAGACCCAAGTTGTCGGAGTTGACACTTGTGGGCGTTCAAGTTCTCACTTGGATGCCAATCTACAAAACTTGGGTAGATGTAGGTTCGTTGTTGGGGTAAATGGTATTGGAGGATACTTGCTCAAGATTGGTGATACCGATGCCAATTGTATTAGCACCTCTTTGGTTGATAGGCTTAGGATACCATGCCATAAGCTAGCGCATCCTTATGAGTATGATGGAGTGTGGGTTTCTAAGGAGGCTCGGGTACTCATATCTCATAGAGGTTATAAATGCTATGTTTGGTGTGATGTGTATCCCATGCGTCATGTTGATGTGTGGATGGGTGACCGGTGGTTGGAGGGGAAGAGGGTGCAATATAGTGTGGTGAAGGGTGCATATCTTGTGGGCGTAGGGCAAAGAGTCTATGACTTTGTGCCTTACCGGGCGAAGAGCCGAGTGCCTACTAGTGCCCTTTCTTTGGCTATGCAAAGGAGCGAGGAGCAAGAACTTCATTCCATGGACAACAATGTGCAATCAAGGAGTCCTACAATTACAAGAAGTGGTGGGACTAGTGCTATAAAAGAGTTGACAAATGTCAACAAGGTGAGCCCGAAGCCACTTCCAAAGCCGAGTGGTTCACCAATGAAGAAGAAGGAGACATCAAGTGATGAGTCTCCTAGTCCTAGATTCCGGGTTGACGTGAAAAGTCCACCTACTCCGGCTATGGGTATCCTTGGGCCTCGTCCCAATTCGCCCGAATTTGAGAGACAAAAGATAGAGAGGAGTAAGGGAGCGACCGGTGACAACTCTCGAGTGGAAAAAGGAGAGGTTGAGTTGAGTGATGTGAGTGAGTTGTCGCCACCCGAATCTACACCCGACCTTGGAAAAAAAATGAGGGAAAAGAAAGAGGGAAAAAGAAAAATTGAGAGTGAGGGCACCCCTTATTCTAACCTTAACCCTTTATCTTTTTCTTCTATGTGTTTGAATTCTTGTGTAGGGATTCTTGGAGGCAAACCGATGGGGCCTCAACTATGTTCCGTGATTGAAAGACAAGGTGAAGGAGATGCCGAATGTGAGCTACAAGGTGAAGACGTTCTTGACACTTCAAGGGTATGTGTTAGTTCTTCCTCCCTTGAGCATGCTACTTCCTTGTCTTGTGACATTGTTTGTGAAAACTCTAGGCTAGTTGATGATATGTATGATTACAATGTGTTTGCAACTAGTGTAGGGTCATTGGGTCAACTTGTGTGTGAGAATGAACCACTAGTTGAGGGGGTTGAAAAGCCACATCATGATGTGAGCTCGGTTTTCATTGAACCTCTCTTTAGTGAAAATATTGAAGTTGACCTTGCTTGTGAACCTTGTTATGACACCCCACCCATGTTTGATAAAGGAGAAGATGAATTGCATGATTATCCTATTCTTCCCTTTGATTGCTTATTTGCTAGTGGTGGTATCTTGTGTCGTAGTGAGGAAGGTTGTAACCTTGAGGAGTCTCTTGAGAATGAGATAGATCGACTTGTGTTCGATGACTCCTCAAGTGTCGATGTTGTCTCTAGTTTGAGAACTTCACCTTTGCTTGCCAATGAACTTGAGAAGTATGCCTATACTAATCCTTTGTATGAGAGCAACTTCGATGAAAATGGTGAATTGTATCAAGCTAGAGTAGAGTGTGAGTTTGGACCTTCATGGATTGGAATGCCTAACTCTATGGATAACCCATTGTTTGAGACCTCCCTTGGGAGTTTATCTAGAGACGAGGGTTGTCTTGGGGTAGTATTTGTAGGTGAGGAGGTACCTCTCGGTGTGTGTAAGAATGCTCTTAAGAAGGGGAGTGGAGTATTTGATGTTAGTTGTCGCTTGAACTATCTTACTTACTCCATTCCATACGTTGAGCGCACCGTGTGTGTTGAACATGCCAAAGCCGATGTGTCACTTTGTGATAAAATTGATTTAAAGGCTTGGTGTGTTGGTCATGGGCTTAGGGGTCGTGGGGAATTTAATTGCCACATGCATATCCTTGATCTCTTTGCTTGTTTTGACAATGAGTGCTTGTTCTTGTCGAGCCAAGACAATGTCGTCTCCTTTGGGGACATATGCTTTTTAATAGGTATTGACGCTTGGCTCTATCACAAGAGTATGTTTTCCACACCACTTGCACTTATTCTTGTTGAGCTAACCTACTTGTGAAGTAGGAAGTTTTGGTTGTGCTTGTTTTGATTGTAGGTTTTGATGGTTCGATTTCGAGGACGAAATCCTTTCAAGAAGGGGAGGATGATGCAATATAAAATGGCCTAAACGACAACCATCAAAAGCCATGCTCGAGAGCACAACGGATACGAGTCAAGGCCTCCGGAAACAACTTGAAGATCGTGCATTGGAGCGCCAACGGATGGAGGAAACAGGGCAGGAAAACAGGCAGCCCAAAACAGGGCAAAACAGGGGAGCAATCTGGGAGCTCACTGCCTGAGGAAGAACAAGTGTTCTTTGCGATCGCGTCCATGTCTGCGCGATCGCGAAGAGGAATATATTTGCCCTGCGCGACAGCGTGTTATCTCGCGCGATCGCGAGGAGTTGAAGGCCAGTTGATCGATCTCTGCGCGACAGCGTTCAATCCAGCGCGATCGCGATGCTTTGAAGAATGCCCAGCGCGATCGCGAGCCTTCCTGGCGCGATCGCGAAGAAGAAGTACTGAGCAGCGAGGCAGAATCAGTTTCAGGGCCATTTTTGTCCATTTGACATGTAAATGTATATATAGCTAGTTTTAGCTTCATTTCATTAGTTAGCTTTGAACATAGAATTTGAGAAGAGAGAATTAAGAGAAGGCCGAGCCTTTCTTGTTGAAGCCCGAGGCTTCATGTATCTTGTACGACTTGGAACCTATGGAGATTCATCACTAGTGTGAATTCCTTGTAAGGTTTGAGTTTCCCTTCTCCCTTTTGAATTCAATCAACGTATGTGAGTTGAATTCAATTCTTTCTTCTACTTTCTTGCCTTCCTAGTCTCGATTTCTTGTTATCCTTTACTTGCTTCCGCTCATTTATCCTTTAGTTAGCTTCCGCGTATTTTCCATTGCATCAGAAACTTTAGGTAATGATGACTATGCCTTTTTGAGAAGGGGTTTTAATTTGTATTCCATTGAAGATGAAAGCAACCCGCTTCACCCAATGCCTGCTGCACCCACTCATGGGACAACATCACAAGCTGGTCGACCCTCTCCTTCAAGAGCTCCTCCACCTCAAGTGCATCAATCAGAAGCTGCTATAGCAAGCCTTACTCGTGAGCTCGAGGAACTACAGGGCAAGATCTAAGATTTTGGAGTCTAACTGTACAATATGCCAAGGATGCAACCACCTCCACCTTCTTTATGAAGGGTCAATTCCGTTGAATTTGACCAACTAAGTGAAGCCATCGATGCACACTCAAAAGAGATTTTGAAAATCAAAAAGTGCATCCATGTGTTTGCAATCGCGCATCGGGACATGGCTAACAGCGTGAACATATTGTGGAGTGAATGGGAACAAAGACAAGAAGGGTTGAACCATCCAACAACTCTATAATCTACGCATCAAATGAACATGAGGAGAATGCAAGAAGAAGCACTTGGAGATTTGGGCGTGCTCAGAAATAGGGAACTTGATGAAGAAATCCAGATGGATATGGCAAGAATAGCCTCAATGGAGGAAGCCATGAGAGCAAGAGAAGGGAGAGGGCAAGGAAGTTGACAAGCCCCAAGAAGACATATTAAAGGAAAGGGCAAAGGAATTGCCCGAGACGAATAGGGGGTTCTTCTCTCCCTTTTTGATTACCCCTACCTATTTAACTTTTATGCTATTGCGTTTAGTTGCTTGGGGACATAACAACTTCTCATGTTGGGGGTGGAGCAGTTATTTTTTGATTGATATGTCCCAAACTATCTTTATATTATGTTTATTTTTATGTGGACATGGATGTTTAATTTAGGTGTTTAATGTAGGTTGTGTTTTGTGATGTTTATATCCGTATGTTGTTTATATTCTCGTCTTTAGTTATGTTTTTGAATTCATAATGTAGTTGTTGATATCATAAAAAAAAAGAGAAAATCCAAAAACCCAAACAAATTGAAAAATTTTGTAAATTTCCAAAAAGAAAAAGATTCTAAAGGTACTCCTGTGAACTACACTTGTGATGCCTTCTTTCCTCTGATTCTCACTTGTTGCAATATGTAGGCAACCCTTGTGAAACTTAGTTTTACTTGGGCCCGAAAACAACAACCCCATTGTAAATACCACTTGTGTAAATAGTTTTAACTTATTGAATAACCTTCTTTGTTTTCTTTGATTCGGTTCTTTTCTGAAGAATACAATTCTTTTGAACCGGGCATATTTTAGGACATTAATCATAGAAGTGTCATCCTTGTTTCGTGACTTGTTTGATACCAATACATTAGGAGCACACATGAGAAAGTTTGTGGATTGTTTGTTGAGAGTCGCATCTATAACCTTTAGGTTCTTGTGATGAATTTATGCATGTGTAGTATAGGTTAGATCCTCACCTTAAGTGTTGGAAAGTTGATGTTCTTGTCTCTTGTCCCGTATGCTAGTGAGGTGAGTTCTTACTCAAAATCTTGTTAATTGCATATGCATGTTAGAACTTGGCTTGTGTGTCCTTGAAAATGAATGAAGTGTCAATTTAATGGGTGGATATGATAATAGGCATTTCTTTGACCCATTTGAGCCTTTCAAGCAACCAAATGAAATTAATCCTCCGTTAGCGAACTCTGAGCCTTAATATCCTTTCTTTTTGGTAGCCATGTATTTAGCCTGAGCCAATTCTTAGTGCTTAATAGCATTAACCCTTCTCTTGGCCCTACCTCGTTGAGACATTGAAAGACGTGCAACTTAGTCTATAAGTCTAAGTTTGGTGGAGGGGAACAAAGAAATGAAAGCTTTGTGGCACTTCGAAAAGAAAGATGATTGTATAAAGAAAAGTTGCAAAGGAGAAAAGAAGAAAATCAAGAACAGTACAAAATAATAATAATAATAATAATAATAATAATAATAATAATAATAATAATAATAATAATAATAATAATAATAATAGCAAAAGACAAATTGAAAATAAAAAAATAGAAAGAGAAGCAAGCAAAAAAATAAAAAATAAAAAATAAGAGCCACAAAAGCAAAGATCAAGAATAAAAAACGAGAATAAGAGCGAAAATGTGAAAAGAAAGCTCAATGTGAAAAGTTTGCAAAGATGATGTAGTGCCTAAGGAGGAAATTTAGTCACTCTTTATCCAAAGTATACCCTACCTTTACCCAAAAGCCTACATTACAACCTTAGAAGTCCTATTTGATTTTCCATTTATTGGTATGAAAGGAAATGACAAGTGACACTAAGGCCAAGCATATGACATTATATGTGCTTAACTTGCATTCATTTTTGAGAGCGTGAGTTTAAATTTTGAGGGTCCCTTTTGTTTGCATTATATTGAGAGATAGGGACCCATTCTTTGTGGTGAGAGCATTAAGAGACTTGAGAGTTGAAGGTGCAACCTAGAAAACCCTAGGGTGAGTTGAGAAAGCAATTGTGCAATGCATGCTCTAGTCCCCAGTAGAAGCTTTAGTAGAGATAGTTGCGACTATGGTTCTTGAGAATTGATTGGTTGGATTCTCATGTGTGAAATTAAGTGTGAGTATCAACCAAAGTCATGAACTCTTCTTTTACTCCATTCCCTTGTTGAACTCAATCCCGGTGCTAAGAAAATGAAACATGAGTTAAGTTCTTAATGTTGCTTGAGGGCAAGCAAAAGCTTAAGTTTGGGGGAGTTGATATGATGGTATTTTGTGCTTAATTATAACTCATTCCGACTAGCTTTTAGCCTTTTTAGTGATGTTATTTGAATGTATCTTATGTTAATCTTCGTGTTTCAGGTCTTTAAAAGAATTGATATACAAAGCCGAAGAAAATATGCAAAAAGAGCAAATACAAGTGCAATTTGGCTACAAAAGTGAAGAACATGAAGACAAGGTAGCAGTGGAAATGGCGCCTCACCTAATCTGAGGCTCAAAAGACAAACCATCCACCAAAGGAAGGGATAGTTCACAGCAATCAGCAACTCAAAAGGCTGCCCGCCGACCATAATGCTAAACACATCCGCCGGCCCACAGAATGAGAGGCGATGCCACCGATGCTCACAGAAAGATGTTGAAACTTGCGAAGTTGAGGAGTTGAAAACACTTGAAATGGTGCCCCGGCGAACCTGCACCGTAGAAGGAAAGGCACGCTTAGCAAAATATGAAAGAGGCGAGCCAGCAAACAATTGGGCTGCTCGCCTAACAAGAGGCGGCCTGGTGTAAAAGCAAGGAAAATGGCAATTTTGTAAATAATAGCACTGTTTTGAAACCCATGCCTATGAATAGGCTGTTATGCCTCGGAAAAAACATACCTTTTTTCAGCTTAGAATATTACTTTAAAGCTTTTTGAATATTCTTGGAGTTCAAAGAGGGTTTCTACTTGAATCTTTGTAAGGAATTTAATCTTCAATCTAATTTATTATATGATTCTTGCCATTTCATCTTACAATATGTGTGTGTTAGACCCTAGTAAGAGTAGCTAAACTCATACTAGGGGTTTATTCATGAAAACATGATTATCTTAGCTTAAATCTTGTACTCAATCTTATAAAATTAATGGGTTAACATAAATCTAGCTCTCAATCGCACTTTCTTAACTAGGGTTATGAACCTAACCCTACTTTGCTTTTATCACCTGAAAGGGGTTGAAGGCGTAGGTTAATGGAGACTAGCGAGAATTTGGGTTACATTGGTTACGACCTACCCCATCTAAAGGGGTCGACCTAAAAAGGTCAACCCCGCTCAGGTTTTTGGACTTGGATTTCTCGCACTTCATTATTGACTCGAGAGGGCTTGATGAGGTAAAATCCTCTCTATCCCGAGAGGGATTTGAGGAATACATTAGAGGTCCGACCATTAGTATTACCCATGAGAATTGTAAGATTAATGCAAGTATTTAGTTAAGAGAACCTTGTTGGAATTGATAAACCCTTAGCTCATTCCCATCTTTTACCCCATTGTCATTACTTAGTTTGCTTTACATTATTTTCTAATTTTAGTTGTAGTTAAAACATTTTTATCCTTAATTATTAGGAACATTACGGACAATGCTTAGCACCCGTTATCATTCAACCTAAGTCTAATAGATTACTTCGCTAAGCTCCCTATGGAATCGACCCCAACTCTCGTTGGGTACTATTACTTTTGACGACCTCTCCATCATCCTTAGAGGTGAGTGGATTGAGTGTGGATCAACAGATCTTGAGTTCCCTTCAAATATCTCAAGATTCTTTTGAACGTTATTAAGTGTGACTCCTTTGGCTTTAATTGGAACCTTGCACACAACCCAACATTATACACAATATCCGGATGACTTGCAGTTAAGTACAACAATGAACCAATTATTCCTCTGTACTTAGTTTCATTAATCAAAGCACCAGTTTCATCTAGATCCAACTTAGTTCCAAGAGATATAGGTGTGTTCTGACACAACCCAGAATCCGACTAGGCCGTGCGGGCACCCGACATCCTCCCCTAGACCCGTCGGGCGAACCCTTACCAATTAAATTAGGAAAATAAATATAATTCAATTCAAAAATAAGAAAAAGACTTAGAAAAAGCACAAACATACTGATACCTCTAAGCTGTAAAAAAAAAAAGAAATTACAGCTGACTACCCAACATACTAGGTTTAGGGCTATCCAGACTAGACATCTAAGAGTACAAAAGAAGACAGATAACTCCTGAAGGGAGCAAAATGCAGCTGAAATAATAAATAATAAACTGGTGGCCATCCAGAATACAAGCTGGCTCACCCTGACAGCTAAAGTCGTCTTCGCTCCTGAACAACGTGGCGAACTCAATCCTGGAGCGAACCTGCCGAAACGAAATAAATAGACAAGAACAAACAACAAACAAGGGTGACTCAAAAGGACTCAATAAGTGGGGCAGACTAGCCACCTCAAAAAAAAAAAAAAAGGATAGCTAGCCAGGGAGAAGAAAAATAGGTAAACCAAATCCATCTTATTTAAATTATAAAAAAAACAGCCAGATAATAACTGGGAACGTGTCTGGAATTATAAACAACCAGGGACATAAGGTAGACAGAACATATAGGTTTTTAAGTATCGCGGCGTGCAACCCGATCCGTATATTCATACTGTCGCGGCGTGCAACCCGATCCGTATATTCATACTGTCGCGGCGTGCAACCTGATCCGTATAACTCTTGCGACGTGCAACCTGATCCGTATATTTATACTGTTGCGGCGTGCAACCCGATCTGTATATTTATACTGTTGCGACGTGCAACCCGATCCCTATATTTATACTGTTGCAGCGTGCAACCCGATCCGTATATTTATACTCTTGCGGCGTACAACCCAGGATACGAGCCAGAAATATATAGGTAAATTGAGATATGTCCACAACATGGTATACATACTGCACACATAAAACACAACACAATACACATAATAGTCAGTATGCGGTGCAATGAGATGGAATGAATGCGGTACGATGGAATGCAGTCACATATGCCTGATACCTATCTCCGGCGCGGGACCCACATCGTCTACCAGAAGATATATGCAATGATGACCCTTCACCGACTCAGGACTCTCATCGATTACCGGGAAATATATGCAATGATGACCCTTTACCGGTTCGGGACTCTCATCGATTACCGGGAAGTATATGCAATGATGACCCTTCACCGGCTCGGGACTCTAATCGATTACCGGGAAGTATATGCAATAATGACCCTTCACCAGCTCGGGACTCTCATCGATTACCGGGAAGTATATACAATAATGACCCTTCATCGGTGCGGGACTCTCATCTCCAACCGGGAAGTATATGCAATAATGACCCTTCACCGGCTCGGGACTCTCATCCATTACCGAAAAGTATATGTAATAATGACCCTTCACCGGTGCGGGACTCTCATCGCCAACCGGGAAGTATATGCAATAATGACAGCCAGAGTACAATGCTCAGATACTCAATGCAATACCAGCAACGGAACATAACATATAATATACAACGTAAATTCAAAGCTAAGGCGTGATGGGTACGCCTATCGGTAGAACACGTGGTAGAAAATCCATGAACCCAAATGCCTCCAAAGAAATGGATATAATCACTTACCTTATTTCAAACTCAACACCCACTTTATCCTTTGAAATGTTAACCCAAACGATCCTGCTTATTCAATAAGCAGAAAATATATCAAATTAGGTTAAAGACTTCATTCCTCACATCTAATAAACTCAAATAATGTATTAAAATCATTACCTGAATATTTCGGGTGAAAATTCTATCTTTCTCCGGCTCTTTTCTCATTTTCTGGTATTATTTTTCCTTTCTCGGCGTTTCCTCTTCTGTTTCTGTCTTTTGCTTTTTGATGTTAGCTAAGGGATTAATATAATCCCTTAGCCACCGCCATCTCTATTTCCATTTTCTTTCTTTTGTCTTTTCCTTTTATTTTATTTTATTTTATTTTCTTTTCTTAACAAAAATTAAAATGGTACCTTACGATATTCAAAATAATTCCAAATTTTACATACAAGTTATACCAAATTTATGTGACGTACTCGCTAAGGCGGATCTCAATCGGATTCCAAAAACTCAAAATACAAATTAAATGGGAAAAGGTCAAATTATTAACTTTCGGCATTTTAGCGGAAACTAGCCGAACAACCTCGAAATTCACTTTTGAAAAATCACAAAAGTCACAAATAATCATAAAAACCTAACGGCGCTCTCAGATTTTGAATCGGAGCTTGTTCGGCAAAATTGAGCTCGAAAATCTATTTTTCATATTTATCGACAATAAAAACTAAAATCTTCTTCCGATACGTACCAAACGAGGTCTGATTTAGCTTAAATTTTACAGATAAGTCCCAATGGACCTTATGAAGATTTTAAAATTATCGGCACACCAATCGGAGTCCTAACTTCCGAAACGACTGACTGAGGTCGTTTCATGTTCATATCCTTAGCAGTTTTCTTAACAAATTTCATCAATAGTTCATTGATATACTTATGTTGATGGATCATTGTACCTTTCTGAGTTTGCTTGATTTGTACGCCTAAAAAGAAATTTAGCTCATCCATCATACTCATCTCAAACTCGCTTCCCGTCAGGTCGGCAAACTCCTTGCAAAGGTTCTCATTAGTAGCTTCAAATATGATGTCATCTACATACACTTGAACAATCAGCAGGTCCTTGGCTTTCTTCCTTAGAAACAAAGTGTTGTCTATTTTTCTTCTTGTAAAACTATTCTTCAGTAGGAACCCATACAACCTTTCATACCAAGCCCTATAAGCCTGTTTCAACCCATATAATGCCTTGTCAAGTTTGTAGATATAATCAGGAAACTCTGAACTTTCAAAACTAGGTGGTTGAACTACATACACCTATTCATTCAGATACCCATTAAGGAATGCGTTGTTTACGTCCATCTGATACAGCTTGAATTCCATATAAGTTGCAAAAGCAATCAACATCCTAATGGCTTCCATTGTAGCAACAGGTGCAAAGGTTTCATCATAATCTATCCCTTCTTCTTGACTATAACCTTGAACCACCAGTTTTGCCTTGTTTCTTGTTACTATACCCTGTTCATCCAGTTTTTTTCTAAATACCCATTTAGTTCAAATGATGGATCTGTCCTTAGGTCGAGGGACTAGATGTCAAACCTTACCGCGTTCAAACTGATGAAGTTCCTCCTGCATAGCAATCACCCAATTTGGATTCTCAAGTGCTTCTCGTACATTCTTAGGTTCTATAGATGACAGGAACACATCAAGTGAACATAAGTTCTTCAAAGGCTTTTCTTGTAACAAGTCCAGTATTTAGATCAGAGATGAGGTTCTCTAGTGGGTGGGAACTTTGATGTTTCCAAAGTCTAGGTTGAATCTGCTGAGAGGTACCGTCGGAGGGACAAAATGCATTTGAATTGTCCTCTTCTGGTTCTTCGGTTCCCCATGTCTAGTTGTCTTTTTGTTCCCCTTAAGATTGATCCATATCATCACTTTGGTCAGCTCTTCTTTCTTCCAAGTTCTCAGGGTTTTCAGCAGGTTCATCTCTAGCCAAACCAATTTCCTGATCATCATCTTCTCCTCTATTTGCAACTGCTTCAGATTCGTCAAATACCACATACACACTTTCTTCCACATTCAAGGTTTTTTTTTGAACACTTTATAAGCCTTGCTCTGTGAAGAATATACCAAGAAGATGTCTTCAACACTTCTAGTATCAAACTCCCCCATAGGTTCTTTCCCATTGTTATGCACGAAACACTTGCACCCAAAAGCTCTTAGATGTGCAATATTGGGTTTCCTGCCTCTAATCAACTCATAGGGAGTTTTCTCTAACAAAGGAAGACTAGAACATCGATACAACAAGTAGCAAGCAGTGTCAACTGCTTCAGCCCAAAAATTCTTTGCCACACCACTTGATAGCAACCTCTAAGTACATGTTCTTTCTTTCAACTGCTCCATTTTGTTGAGGGGTCCTTACTGCAGAGAAGTTGTGGTCCACACCATATTTATTGCAATACTCAGTAAACTTAAAATATCAAACTCAATTCCATGGTCAGACCTGATACTGGCTAGTTGGAACTCAGTTTCTTCTGAACGATCTTTGCCCAGTCCTCAAAAATATTATACGCTTCATCTTTAGATTTAAGAAACAACATCCACGTGTATTTGAAATAGTCATCAACAATCACCATTACAAATCTCTTACCTCCTGTCATATCCGATTTTGGACTCAACTCGAGGCGAGTCGGGTTTTAGATTTGACTGGGTGAACTCGTTTGAGTTAAGGTTTTGGAGTCGCCACCTAATAAATTTTCTAGGCGTATTAGGTCACCTATTAATTTCTAATAATTAACTCTGGGTTGGTCTACGAGTCAGAGATTCAGGTAAGAGGTTCAGTTAATTCGAGAGGAAGGGGTTAGGCACCTCGAGCTCCACAAATGTGGTTACCGGCCTGACTTATAATTGGGATTCAAACAAGCGTTAAGCAATTAAACTAAACAACTAAGAATAGACAAATAATTTAAATGACTAGTAATATATTATGGTATTAAGTAAATATGTATGATTTGCTAATGACTCCCTCCTTTACTCCTTAATAAAAGATGGAAATGAATTAGTAAAATAATAATAATAAATAATAAATGATAATAAAATAGTACTAAAAATAAGGAGAACAAAATAATAATAGTGACAAAAAGACTTCTCTTTGAATTGTTCTTTTCCAAAATAAATTGTCGCCTCTCATCCAATTTTACCTCGTAAAATATAAAGGTGATAAGGTTAGTATCAATAATAATAAATAAATAATTGATAATATAAATAATATTAGTAGTAATAATGTTAATAATAATAATAATAAATATAGTAACAATAATAATAGTAATTTGAAGTAATAATGATAATAATAATAATAATAGTAAATTAAGATAATAATAATAGTGATAATAATAATATTAATAAGAGTAATAGTAATAATAATGATAATAATAGTTTTAATAATGACAGTTTTAAAATAAAGGGGAAAAGGGATTTTTGAAAGTGTCGGCTCAGGTGTGTATGAATTGAGTGGAGGTCGGAGACATCCATACGGCTGCGAACACGCCGACCAGTCGTGTTGCCATGCCAAGTACTGATCTCATCACTCCATCACTGGCTCGCTTATAGTCACGGCTTATACACTTCATTATAGCCTTTTGTTTTGTTTTAGGGACGTGGGGAATGTAACGGAATTGATTTTAGGCCTCCAAACGTCATTAGCCGTATTGTAGTATCGTCCAAATCAGTCCTAGGCCTCAAATTCAAATTAATTTTGAATTATTTTCATTGGCTTTTATGTCGTAGTGCTACGCAAGTCATGATAGAGCCAGTGAAGTCAAAGTTCTGTACATCCCTTCAAAAGAAACTATTAGTAGTACTGTATTTAAAATCAGTAAAACCAAAAGAAGTATCATGATAATAGCATAATTTCAACTGCCGTAGAAAATTATCACTGACCCCTGCACAATCAATTTTCAATCTAGCAAAAGCAGGAAAGCATTAGCAACACAACCAAATTTCAAAAGAGCAGCATGTGAAATAGAATACTAAGGAAAAGAAGCTAGCTTCGTGACTTTATCAGCAGTGAGACCCACAACAACAATTGATCAAACCAAAGCAGGAGGAACTAAAGCAGAACCAATATATTAGACAGTTCCAAATGATGTGTTTTATCAGTGAAAGGAAACACGCAGAACCAACAAACAACAGAGGGACAGGAGCGGCCACCGGAGAGGAATCTCAGCGGCGCCGCTGCCACCGTCCCCTATCCAGAGAAGCAATTACACGATGTAGTCACAGGTTCTGCAAAACTCAACAAAACCGTTAACGAAACCAAATGAAACAGAAACAAAAGAAACGACGAACACACCGAGTTAATCCGAGACAAACGAATAGAGAAGGACCACAACGTAAATTAACAGAGGGAACAAGACAACAGTTGACGGAGGAACAACACCGATCTGGTGATGGAATCCAGAATTTCGCTGTCGCCGGCGGCATTGTTGCGACCCCGTTAATTCCTCTGCCATTCAAAAATGATTTTCTGAATATATGTATTTGTTATTGTCTGCGGTGATAGCGTCTGTGCGTGGTTCAATTTGGGGGGAGAAGATGGATAATTGATTGTTCGGTTTTTGTGTGGGTGTTGTGTACTGTATGTGTAACGGGTGAAGACAGTGTGTATGTGAATTGAGGGAGAAAGGTGGGGAAAGAAGAAAACTCCTAAAAATAGTCAGTCAGTCCCTCGTGTGTGAAAAATGTGTATGCATTCTGATGGGTATAGTGTTTATAAGATTTTGGAAGAGAAAATTAGGGGATTTAGGAGAATAATTGTAGGGATTATGGGAATTAAGGGTAAAGATTAGTAGATAAGTTTTGGAGGAATTTTAGGGATTTAGAATGAGAATTTGGGGGGATGAACTTGGACAGGTTTAAACAAAGAAAACGAATGTAGACTACATTTTGTCTAGATTCAAGTAGGAATAGGAAAATGTATCTAGACTACATTTAATCCCAATTCAAGGTAGAATTAGGAAGAAGATTTGAGATTTATGAATTTAAATAATAAGGACGTATTTGGTTAAGAAATTTGGCTAGGTTCAGAGTAAAAGTGTAAATAAATAAAAGTAAATAAAAATAAATAAAGAATTTTGGATAGTAATTTTGAAATATGGAAGAATTAATAAAAGGAATTTGGACACTTTAATTGGCCAAAATTTAACTTAAAGGTGTAAAATAAAATAAAATATAGATATACATATATTATAAAATGGACACAGATAAATATTAAATAAACTCAAATAAAATTATTTAAATATATATAATCACAAATAAGTACTAATTTGCACAAATAATCATAATTTGAAACAAACTTGACATGTAGCCTAAATGACGTAACTATATAATATAACCAATAATATTATAAATGTACTAGTTTCACAAATAGTAACATTTTTGACAAATAGTCTAAATGATGCAAGAGTTACGTAATATGGCCACACTTAAGTATATAATATATGAATAGAGGATAACGCACGTAAATGCATGATTTCTAATGCACATTTTGCACAAATAGTCACGTTGCACCCTTAAGTTGAATTATGGCTAATTTCAGAAAAAGGAGGGAACAAATTGGGCGTCAACAGCTGCCCCTCTTTGCCCGAGGATGATGAAAGAGTCTTCGGGCAAAGACGTTGACAGTGCGGCCAATTTTGTCACGACTGGAAGGCGAAATGATTAAAGGGGAAATGAGAGTTTTGGCGTATTTTTGGCCGAACCCCGGTCTCTGAGTTGCCTACATATCTCGGGTTTCACGAGAATCAGGCCGTGTGTTATTCTAGAATGGCATTTTTCCTGTGCGGGATGTTTATGACGCACGATTTTAGATGTAAAGACTAAACTTATCCAAGTATGTAAAGTTTAGGTTCGTGTGTGCTTTGCCTTTTGGCGAGATAAATGAAGAATGAAGCAAAGGCACTAGCGATGGTGAGACATGTTGACACCCAATTTTGTCCCGAAAATTCTTGTTAATAACTAATTATTTCTAAATTAAGGTCAACTTTAAATTTAAATTGAACCAATTTTTTTAAAAATAGGTTAAATGTGCAATACATAGCCTAAATTCATCCTAGCCGTGCAAGACCCCATTTTAACTAAAACCTCAACCCCAATTCAGTTGATTTTTCCCTTCTCATAATCCCCCGCAACCCAGTTCCTCTTCAATCCCCGACCCATTTCCTTTCTCTCTCTGGAAAGTCCAGCGAATCCACAGTACGAATTGGTACACACCCATATCCAATTAGAGCCGTTGGAGGTCTTTCTTGGTATTTCGCGACTTGGAGAGCCCTAATCTAGTTGATATAAAAGGCTTGCAAAAATTCATTTCAGAAAAAGCCATTGGTCGGGGGAGGCAGCAACAATAAGGATTTGGTTTTTTTTTTTGGAGGAGAGTGGATTCTAGAAAGGAGCAGCAACCAGATATAGAGGGAGGAGGCAGCGACAGAATAGGGGGGTTCAAAATTTGAGCCGTGAATAGAAGGGGTTAAATACATAAATGACACATGATACTTGGATACACACCTAAGTTATCTTTTCCAGTTTTAAAAATATAGGGCTATTTGGTTTCTGTTGATTTTTGTTTATCGCTTCTTCACCATTCGAGTCATCGAGCTTGTTCGAGTCGTAATCTTCGATCCTCGCCCTAGCTCGCTGCGTCGCAACAGGTAATATACCTCTCCTCCATTATTTTCAGTTTTAACACCTCTCTATGTTATACATGCTATTTTCAGTATTTGTTGGACAGAAAAGTACATGTTTCAGTCCGTATAAAGTGTATAAAGTTTGAATCTTTAGATTGTTTTACATAAAAGTTCTGTTTCCTCCTTTGAATCTGTGTATAGTATTTGGTTTGTTAATAGTTATTATTTTCGAAATTCTTGGTGACTGGAATTTTGGATAGATGTTTGAGGTATAATGAGTTAGTTTAGTAGGATTAGAAGTTGTTGCTGCTCAGTTCAAGCTACTAGTTGAATTTCAAGTTGAGATACATGCCTAAGCTTCTCTGTTTTGTCATGGATAATTTGGTATGATTAACACATCTTGAAAGCTTTGGCAAAACTATTGAAATTAAGAATAGCATTTTGTTTTCTCTATTTCCTTATATGTATACCAAGTAATCCATGTGTTTGAACTTCCATTGGGGTTTAAAGTGTTAGTTTTCTCGCAGTTTGTATTTTTTTAAAAGTTCTGTTAGAGGCAGTGAGGGATCTGATCAGGGAGTTTCCAGTTAGACTATCTGATTATATGAAGGTATTGCAGGTAGTAGGAGTTCAGTGAGGGGCTGAGATGTAGGTCTTGGAAGGGGTTTGTCACTTGTTGATGAGGCAGGGAGGTGAGATTTATAGGCTGTAGTAGCAGCTGAGGTTCCTGGTTAATTCAGGAAGTATTTGTGTGTGTTTGCTCCAATTTCTTGGTGGTTTAATGAGTGTGTTCTTGGCTATGGTGTAGTGAGCTTATAGAGGGGTTCGGGTTCTGTTTTCTGGTTTTTTTTTAGGTGTGGAGATGACTGTTAGTATAGTTGGTTGTTTGCATTACATCTTTAATCAAATTGAAAATTGTTTTATCTTTGAAAATATACTGATCCTTATTCTCTTCATTTTCTTGGTCTGAATTATCTTGCCCCCCTTTCCCTGTTGTATCTGCTTATTTTCATGTTCTTCAGCACTGGAATTCATAAGTTGTCTGTATCTTATGAGTAAGTATGCATTAATTATATGGTCTTGCAAGGTCTAATATGCATTCACTGTTGCCTGTTGATAAAGGAGGATTTTTACTGGTTCATTTTGTCCCAGGGGCCTTGGTTGACAATGATTAGAATTATGCAGTGGTAGTCTTTTCTCATATAATTGCGTTTAATATTCAGAAAGTTTGTCCTCGATAAATTTTTGAGTTCATTTTGAAAGTATTTTCTTTAGCTTGGCTAATGACATAATGATTTAAGTTGTCTTGTTCCCTTTGTTAGGTCTTTGATCTTACTCTATATTTTAAACTTGTTTAGAAAATTGTAAATGAACTGTTCGCGGTCATGTGCACATTAATGAGTTAGCAGCTAGTTAGAAATTGATATCTTTATGTAGATTTCTGTATTGGATTAGTTGTTGTGATCTCTCTTAAAAGTCAAGGATTAATCGTGGTCTAAATTGTTGTCTGCATTATAATTCCATGGGGCATTCTGTCCAAACTTGTGTAATAGAAACATGCCAAAATATATTACATTCTTTTGCTCCTAAGCAAAGAAAAAAAAAATCAGAAACTAGAAAGTCATAGAATACTTTAATGTCTTCTTTTATTTCTTTTACCTATCGCATGGGTTGAAGTAGAAAAGATACTCCCTTGCTTAGCATGCCCCATATATATTTTGGCGTCTGTTGCTTAGCTTGTCTTGCGTTTATGTGTGTTTTAAAATTTATTTCATAGAGGTGGATATCTAATCTTTATTTTTATTTTCATTTTTTCATGGAAATCAATTTGGGATCGAGTTTGGCTAATACTCAATTGGGATTGACTCATTGGTTTGAAGTCACTTGGGATCAAGTTCACACTCAAGCTTTCAAGAAATGAAGACCTATAGAAATTTAAAAATGCTTTGTTGAGTCGTATGATGTTTTAGGCTCATGGGCATAAATGTATAAAAATTAAATAAATTCAAGGCTCCCGTGAGTTTTCCAAATTCCCGGGTTCTTCTTCTAAACCTTCTCTCTCCCTTCTATCCCTTAGAAATTGCATGTCTATAGGAATTCCCCGTAGATAATTATTGTAGAATAATTTATTTGATTGATTATGAATGAATGTTTAGTTATTTATTGAGTTATTTTGTGAATATTTTATTTCTTTAGAATCTCCATCTTATTTTAGGAATTTTGAATCTTTTAGTTAAATGATGGGTGCAAGCCAATTCGTAATAATTTTAAAATCGCTTTTAAAATACAACTTTAATGCAAGTCTTCAAGTCAATTAGTTTTCTTATTAAAGTCATTTATTTTCCCTACCTTTTCATGTATACTTGATTTTAAATTCAATTAGTGACGCTTTTAATTGAAAGTTAAATATTTTTTTTAAATCACATTTATTTAGCTATTTTGTGAAAACCGAAGGATTAACCACATTTTGTGGATTTTCGAAAGTGCTTTCAAATTGAAACCTTCTTTCGAAAATAAATGAACCTCTTACTTAGAATCTCTGAAATAGACCACTTCCTTAAAACGGAGTGCTTGCACGCACTATTTAATTAATTGGTTCCTAATTCTCCAAAATTAGGTGGCGACTCCAAAGAAAGCCCTTTGGAGTCCCATTTTGTTGAAATATACCCGAAACCTATCTTTTCTTAAAGAAAGGGTAATTTTTTTTGGGGTTCAACAGCGTGGCGACTCCGCTGGGGATACCTTAAGGTTCGAACCGCAAGGTTTTCACAAGATAACTCTTTATTTATTTATTATTTGCAAATAGCATGTTTAGTTGATTTGATTATTTGCAATTGTTTGTCACTGAAAGCATGTCACTACACTTTATTTGTGCACATATAAAACTGACATTCCGTTCATATTTCCCCCACTCCTGGGAGCTTCTTCATGGTTACTTATCCCCGCGAGGTGTATGCATATACACCCGCAACTCACAAAATCCTTTAAGAAAGAGTGCGCGTACCTGCGGGGTGAGCGGATAGTTTTACTACCGCGTGACCGCTTGCCACTCAAAACAGCCTTGTGTTTAGTAAACCCACTCTAGAGTTTCTTTTAGGAACATGCATGCATAAACCTTAGATTGGACCCGGTCCTTGGTACCGCCTCCATAGTTAGGAAAACCACCTGTTTTTCGTTGACGGGTTTAAACCCAACAACAGTGCATATTATGTGTTTATGTGATAACGGAACTTCCAGTCCAAGCCAAGTTTTGCAATTAATTAAATTTAGAATACTTTTATTAATTTTGTAGACTAGAAGATACTTGCATTCAAGGGAGTATTTCAAATAGTCATCAAGTTGAAATTGTGAAGATACTTGGAAGAAGATAACAAGTTGGGGCAAAAGACGTCGAAAGGACGATAAGACGTTCGATCCATTTGATCGATGTTTGATTCAAGCAAGTTTTTTTGGATGTAAACGATATTTGGGACTAGATATCAGAAATTACACCGATTGTGCAAGCAAGCAAGGATTGATCGAAACAGGCCCGCACTTCAGTTCCACTGCCTCCTCGAGCCTGATGCAGCGTAGTTATAGCAGTTATTTATATTTTCATTGTACTCAAAACGATGTATTTAAATTATTTCTGGCACTTTCTATTTTTTGATGTAATAATGATGTACTCAAAATCAAGTTATAATGAAAGAGAAATTATTATTACTGTTATTGTCACTTACTCTAAATTCAATTATTGCAAAACCGGCTTGGACTACTTTTCGTTATCACCTATTTGGCGTCTTAGGCCCACCTCTGGCACAAAGAGGCACCTTACAGGGCAGGACGCGGCCGCATTTTCATTTACGCTCAACTAATTGTGATTGCCACATGTCAAACTTGCTTAAAAATGCAAAGCGCTACGTGACGCGCGCTACGTGATTGTATGCAATGTTGTTAATGACACGCAAACTAACATAGTTTACCTTTTGAATTTTTCTTTTGTTTGATTATTCCCCGAACAGAGAGAGTTTGATTCGTGTTGACTCCCGAGTTGGTTAAGTGTCTAATCTAAAGTGAAGCAAGCAATGACTGATAATCAGACTGGTATCCCTGCATCTTCTAATGAGCAAGCAGTTGTTGTTCCTGATGAACAAATTGCTAGAATGGCTAAGCAGATTGAGTGTATGCAAGCTGAACTAGACATAATGAAAGGGTCGAGCCACCAAAACGCGCCAGCCGTGCTGTCAACTCTGAACCCCAATGTTGAAACTGTCAATCCAAACACGTCTTTAAATTCCAGTGTCATTCATATGCTTGCACCACTTAACAACATCCCAAATGCATTCATTAACCAAAACAACTTGCCTCACTATCAATATTTACATGCCAAAGATACTCCTCGTCCTCCACAATCCAAAGCACCTATTTCTATGGCTGTTGCTCCTCAAAATGCCAATGATCCAAGACAAGGATATCCCGAAGCCCAATACTATGAGCATGACCCCAATGGTAAGAATGTGGATTTCACTAACTATGAAGTGCCCGCAACCGTGAAAAAGCAGGGAAGGACAGTTGAGCAAAAGGAGATAATCCAAACGATGAAAATCATGCAGCAATCCATCAAGGATTTGCAAGTGTCTAGAGGACGTCAAAGCATCTCCTACCGCAATTTTTATCTATTCCCTGACGTTTCTCTTCCTCCCGGGTTTAAGGTGCCAAAATTTGATATGTATGATGGTCATAGTGACCCATTTGTTCATTTGACCAAATATCTCAACCGAATGAGGGTTGCGGGAAGTAAAGATGAACTTCTGATGGCCTTCTTCAGTCATAGTCTGGAAGGTATTGCTGCTGAATGGTTTGCAAGACAGGATATAAGCAAGTGGCGTGAGTTTGATGACATAGCCAATGATTTTACAAAGCAGTTTGAGTACCATGTCGAGATGGCTCCCGACCTTATAACCTTGTCCAATCTGAAGAAGAAACCAACAGAAACCTTTAGGGAATACGCACTGAGATGGCGTGAGCAGGCTACAAGGGTGCGACCACCAATGACTGAGGAAGACATGGTAAAATACTTCATCCGAGCCCAAGATGATTCTTATTACATGCACTTGCTCCCTATGATGGGTAAACCATATTCTGAACTTCTTGTGATGGGAGAGATGGTTGAAGAAGGGGTTAAGACAGGGCGAATTGTAAGTTTTGCCGCAATGAAGGCAACTACGCAAGCCATCCAGACTGGTATGGGCAATTTTGAGAAGAGGAAGAGGGAAGATGAATTTGGAATTGATATGGCTGATATCGACCAAAGGCCAAACAAGAAGCCAACCTTCAGAAACTCATCAAACCAATCTATTTACAGAAGCACACTATATCCAACTTATCCAAGTCAGCATCAAAATCCACCCGCTTCATGTCCAGTCTATAATGCCCAACCCAATTACCATCAATTTGCAGCAACCGCTTATCACCCTTATTCACAACCGCAAGCATACAATTACCCTCAACAACATCAGCCACCTGTGGCTCGCCAGTCTAAACCATCAGGATCGCATCCCAAATATGAGAAGAAGCAGCGTCGAAAATTCACATCTTTAGGTGAACCACAAGCTTAATTGTATGAAAGATTAAAAGATGTGGGAATGCTAGAACCACTATCAGGAAATGGTACATTTGACCCTCCCCCACAATGGGTTGATGGAACCAAATATTGTGCTTACCATGCAGAATTTTTCAAGCACGACACTAACGAATGTGTTGTTCTTAAACACAAGATCCAAGATTTAATCGAAGATGGATCAATCCAGATGGGAGAATACCAAAATTTATCAATCCAAGTACAATCAAGATAGCTCACAAGCGGCGCAAGCAAGTGTTTTTTCTCATTTCATGTAATTTTAATTGTAATGCGAACTACGCGTAACCTGATTCCCAGGGCTGAGATACGTAAGCAACTCAGATAGAGCTCGGTTACACTAGCGTAGGATTTCCCTATTTCCTCTTTTATGTAATTTTGAACTACTTTTGATCTGATTCCTGGAATGGCAACAGGATAAGTAAGCAATCCACATCGGATTCGATCAGATTTTATAATGCTTTAGGTTTGTTTATCTTTTATGATGTAATGCCGAACTATGCATCTGGGCAGATGTGTGGATTTTCCAATTCGGATACGGCTTCATACTTAGATTGCCATATTCCCCAAATCTGTATGTAAGCAGAACTACGCACGGTCTGATTCCCGTGGAGGGATACGTAGGCGCTCTTAACGGGCTCGACTCTATAATATTAAAATTTCCAGTCTCCCCTAAGGCAAGCAACTGGGGTAATTTTGCAAGATAATTTGAAGATTTGAAAGATAGCAACTGGGGCAAATTTTGCAAAATAAGTTGAAGATTCAGGAGATCATAACTGGGGCAAATTTTGCAAGGTAAGTTGAAGATTTGAAAGATCATAACTGGGGCAAATTTTGCAAAAAAAGCCGTATTGCTTGACAAAGAGTTTGTTGGCCAAGTCTCGAAATACGGATCGCAAATCTAGACAAAGAGAGAAGAAGGAAGCAGTTGAAGAATGAAGGCTCGAGTCAGCATGAATCAAACGCTCCCCCCTCCCTCCCAAAACTAACAATTTTTCTTTGAGAGCAGGGACATTAAGATCCGCAAAGGAGGATAAACATCTTAGCAAGTCAATCTCTAAGATTCTAATCGCTTGGATTGCAATAATATTTGGATAAAGCTCGTGCTTCATGACTCGACGATTTTCCACTTTGCCGAAAGGCGGCATTTTTATTTCCCATAACTCTTGCCATTTGTTAAGCATATTTGTTCATTTCTCTTTCACTTTATGAGAACGCTTACTAAAGTTCTATATTTTGATTTTCAGATATTTCCAATCCTAAGGGGTTCACTTTGTTTTATAATCAAGACCATTCCTCCGTGGAAGAGTTCAGAGAGTATAACGTATTAACATTCTCACGTTTTCGAAGAGCGTCTTTATATTTCAAGCTTTCGAGAAGCGTCTTTATGTTCACGCTTTCGATAAGCATATTTGTTGCCCCGGAGGCGTATTTATATCACCTCGAAGGTGTTAGTTATTTGAATGCCTCTAAGGCATAATTTTGTTGCCCCGGAGGCGTATTTATATCACCTCGAAGGTGTTAATTATCTGAATGCCTCTAAGGCGTAATTTTGTTGCCCCTGAGGCGTAATTCTGTTCACCTCGAAGGTGTTAGTTATTTTAATGCCTCTAAGGCGAAATTTTGTTGCCCCGGAGGCGTATTTATGTCACCTCGAAGGTGTTAGTTATCTGAATGCCTCTAAGGCGTAATCTTGTTGCCCCGAAGGCGTATTTATGTCACCTCGAAGGTGTTAGTTATCTGAATGCCTCTAAGGCGTAATTTTGTTGCCCCAGAGGTGTATTTATGTCACCTCGAAGGTGTTATTTATTTGAATGCCTCTAAGGCGAAATTTTGTTGCCCCGGAGGCGTATTTATATCACCTCGAAGGTGTTAATTATTTAAATGCCTCTAAGGCGTAATTTTGTTGCCCCGGAGGCGTATTTATATCACCTCGAAGGTGTTAGTTATTTGAATGCCTCTAAGGCGTAATTTTATTGCCTCAAAGGCGTATTTCTGTCACCTCGAAGGTGTTAATTATTTAAATCCCTCTAAGGAGTAATCTTTTATGGTCTCGATAGACCTTTAATATTAGCACACTTTCTTGAGCACATTTTGTAGCCTCCTGAGGCGTTTATACATTTTCTATACATATTTTTACAGCCTTACATTGCTAATAAGTTTGTTAAGACATGCAGAATAATGTGAATACTTCGGACGTATTCTTACTTTTTGTTGGAGTACAATCCAAGATTGCATTCAAATTGACTCCTTATGATTATGCTTTATCATGGATTATCGCCGAAAATGCGACATTTTTTACCCTTATTATTATATTTAAATTTCACTTTATGTTCATATTAATTGAAGCTTTTATTGCTTTATTTTCAGTCTATCAACGACCCCGAAGTCATCTTGCCTCACAAAGCCAGATTTCTCCATTAGTCGATTGGAGACAAGCTTATCATTGATATTGCAACCATCATCTACAAGTTTTATTGTTGTTATTCCTTTATTACTTCATTTATTAAGCTTTATTTGCAGTTACTCGCTTACCGTTTGTCAAGTTTATTGCAGGATATTAGCAGCACCGCAGTAGCATTTGGAGCATAACGTGGAACTTTTTCTTAGCAGTGAACTGGGGCAATCGTTGATATGAGCTAGACTCGTCAACGAAGATCTGAAGAATCGCACTCGAACAAGCAAGTCTATCCTAATCTTTCATTTCGGGTTAGGGTGTCAGTTTGGTTTCTTTTCCATTCGTGCGTCTTTTCTGTCAGTCGTGCGAGTTTTCGTTTCTAAGTGTCGTCGAACTACATACGGCCTGATTCTCTTTTAGCCCGAGATATGTTGGCAACTCGAAAATCGGAGTTCGGTCATGCCCATAAGCCTCGCACTTTGGTCCTTGGAATCAAAGTACTTGGCTTTGTCGTGACAAAATTGGTTTCTCGTCAACTTCTTTACCCTAAAAACTCTTTCATCCTTTTTTGGGTAAAGAGGGGCAGCTGCTGACACCCAATTTTGTCCCGAAAATTCTAGTTAATGTCTAATTATTTCTAAATTAAGGTCAACTTTAAATTTAAATTGAACCAATTTTTTTAAAAATAGGTTAAATGTGCAATACATAGCCTAAATTCATCCTAGCCGTGCAAGACCCCATTTTAACTAAAACCTCAACCCCAATTCAGTTGATTTTTCCCTTCTCATAATCCCCCGCAACCCAGTTCCTCTTCAATCCCCGACCCATTTCCTTTCTCTCTCTGGAAAGTCAAGCGAATCCACAGTACGAATTGGTACACACCCTTATCCAATTAGAGCCGTTGGAGGTCTTTCTTGGTATTTCGCGACTTAGAGAGCCCTAACCTAGTTGATATAAAAGGCTTGCAAAAATTCATTTCAGAAAAAGCCATTGGTCGGGGAGGCAGCAACAATAAGGATTTGGTTTTTTTTGGAGGAGAGTGGATTCTAGAAAGGAGCAGCAGCCAGATATAGAGGGAGGAGGCAGCGGTAGAATAGGGGGGTTCAAAATTTGAGCCGTGAATAGAAGGGGTTAAATACATAAATGACACATGATACTTGGATACACACCTAAGTTATCTTTTCCAGTTTTAAAAATATAGGGCTATTTGGTTTCTATTGATATTTGTTTATCGCTTCTTCACCATTCGAGTCATCGAGCTTGTTCGAGTCGTAATCTTCGATCCTCGCCCTAGCTCGCTGCTTCGCAACAGGTAATATACCTCTCCTCCATTATTTTCAGTTTTAACACCTCTCTATGTTATACATGCTATTTTCAGTATTTGTTGGACAGAAAAGTACATGTTTCAGTCCGTATAAAGTGTATAAAGTTTGAATCCTTAGATTGTTTTACATAAAAGTTCTGTTTCCTCCTTTGAATCTGTGTCTAGTATTTGGTTTGTTAATAGTTATTATTTTCGAAATTCTTGGTGACTGGAATTTTGGATAGATGTTTGAGGTATAATGAGTTAGTTTAGTAGGATTAGAAGTTGTTGCTGCTCAGTTCAAGCTACTAGTTGAATTTCAAGTTGAGATACATGCATAAGTTTCTCTGTTTTGTCATGGATAATTTGGTATGATTAACACATCTTGAAAGCTTTGGCAAAACTATTGAAATTAAGAATAGAATTTTGTTTTCTCTATTTCCTTATATGTATACCAAGTAATCCATGTGTTTGAACTTCCATTGGGGTTTAAAGTGTTAGTTTTCTCGCAGTTTGTTTTTTTTTTAAAAGTTCTGTTAGAGGCAGTGAGGGATCTGATCAGGGAGTTTCCAGTTAGACTATCTGATTATATGAAGGTATTGCAGGTAGTAGGAGTTCAGTGAGGGGCTGAGATGTAGGTCTTGGAAGGGGTTTGTCACTTGTTGATGAGGCAGGGAGGTGAGATTTATAGGCTGTAGTAGCAGCTGAGGTTCCTGGTTAATTCAGGAAGTATTTGTGTGTGTTTGCTCCAAGTTCTTGGTGGTTTAATGAGTGTGTTCTTGGCTATGGTGTAGTGAGCTTATAGAGGGGTTCGGGTTCTGTTTTCTGGTTTTTTTTTTTTAGGTGTGGAGATGACTGTTAGTATAGTTGGTTGTTTGCATTACATCTTTAATCAAATTGAAAATTGTTTTATCTTTGAAAATATACTGATCCTTATTCTCTTCATTTTCTTGGCCTGAATTATCTTGCCCCCCTTTCCCTGTTGTATCTGCTTATTTTCACGTTCTTCAGCACTGGAATTCATAAGTTGTCTGTATCTTATGAGTAAGTATGCATTAATTATATGGTCTTGCAAGGTCTAATATGCATTCACTGTTGCCTGTTGATAAAGGAGGATTTTTACTGGTTCATTTTGTCCCAGGGGCCTTGGTTGACAATGATTAGAATTATGCAGTGGTAGTCTTTTCTCATATAATTGCGTTTAATATTCAGAAAGTTTGTCCTCGATAAATTTTTGAGTTCATTTTGAAAGTATTTCCTTTAGATTGGCTAATGACATAATGATTTAAGTTGTCTTGTTCCCTTTGTTAGGTCTTTGATCTTGCTCTATATTTTAAACTTGTTTAGAAAATTGTAAATGAACTGTTCGCGGTCATGTGCACATTAATGAGTTAGCAGCTAGTTAGAAATTGATATCTTTATGTAGATTTCTGTATTGGATTAGTTGTTGTGATCTCTCTTAAAAGTCAAGGATTAATCGTGGTCTAAATTGTTGTCTGCATTATAATTCCATGGGGCATTCTGTCCAAACTTGTGTAATAGAAACATGCCAAAATGTATTACATTCTTTTGCTCCTAAGCAAAGAAAAAAAAAACCAGAAACTAGAAAGTCATAGAATACTTTAATGTCTTCTTTTATTTCTTTTACCTATCGCATGGGTTGAAGTAGAAAAGATACTCCCTTGCTTAGCATGCCCCATATATATTTTGGCGTCTGTTGCTTAGCTTGTCTTGCGTTTATGTGTGTTTTAAAATTTATTTCATAGAGGTGGATATCTAATCTTTATTTTTATTTTCATTTTTTCATGGAAATCAATTTGGGATCGAGTTTGGCTAATACTCAATTGGGATTGACTCATTGGTTTGAAGTCACTTGGGATCAAGTTCACACTCAAGCTTTCAAGAAATGAAGACCTATAGAAATTTAAAAATGCTTTGTTGAGTCGTATGATGTTTTAGGCTCATGGGCATAAATGTATAAAAATTAAATAAATTCAAGGCTCCCGTGAGTTTTTCAAATTCCCGGGTTCTTCTTCTAAACCTTCTCTCTCCCCTCTATTCCTTAGAAATTGCATGTCTATAGGAATTCCCCGTAGATAATTATTGTAGAATAATTTATTTGATTGATTATGAATGAATGTTTAGTTATTTATTGAGTTATTTTGTGAATATTTTATTTCTTTAGAATCTCCATCTTATTTTAGGAATTTTGAATCTTTTAGTTAAATGATGCGTGCAAGCCAATTCGTAATAATTTTAAAATCGCTTTTAAAATACAACTTTAATGCAAGTCTTCAAGTCAATTAGTTTTCTTATTAAAGTCATTTATTTTCCCTACCTTTTCATGTATACTTGATTTTAAATTCAATTAGTGACGCTTTTAATTGAAAGTTAAATATTTTTTTTAAATCACATTTATTTAGCTATTTTGTGAAAACCGAAGGATTAACCACATTTTGTGGATTTTCGAAAGTGCTTTCAAATTGAAACCTTCTTTCGAAAATAAATGAACCTCTTACTTAGAATCTCTGAAATAGACCACTTCCTTAAAACGGAGTGCTTGCACGCACTATTTAATTAATTGGTTCCTAATTCTCCAAAATTAGGTGGCGACTCCAAAGAAAGCCCTTTGGAGTCCCATTTTGTTGAAATATACCCGAAACCTATCTTTTCTTAAAGAAAGGGTAATTTTTTTTGGGGTTCAACAAGACAACCTCAACAGATCGAGCGTGGGAAAAGAGGCATATAATCGTCCTAGTTATGAAAACGTGGCGCGCTACACACACATAAAGAGGGGTTTATAGGTACATAGTTTCCACATCATCTCGATAAATGAGTAATATTTCCCTCAATATTGGCTTGACTGAGCTGGGAAGGATTTGAGGAGCGAGTTTTATAAATGCGCACGATTCAAATAGATGGGCACGATTAGGCACGAAAACATGCACGATTGATGCAGATAGGCTTGAATAGGCGAAGTATGCATTAGCTGGAAGGAAATGCCAAATAACATCCTAATTCACAATGAAAGATTAGGCAGATTGCTTGTGAGGGCCTGAAATGATCGGCTTTTGGGCATGTCATAATTAGACAGAATAGGTATTTGGCAGGTAGGACAAAGGCGTTGTCGGAGCCGAGATAACATTGATAGACCGAGTGTGGTGAAATAGGCTTGTAAACGTCCTAGTTATAAAGATGTGGTGCACGACACACCTATAAAGAGGAGTTTACATGGGCACACTTCCCACCATAACTCGATTGAGAAGTCATCTTGGCCTCAACATTATCTTGAATGAACTGAGGAACATTGAGGAGAAATATGCACGATTCAAATAGGCAGGCACGAATAGGAAGGAATACGGAGCCGGTACCCAATCGGCAAGGAAGGATTAGGTAGATCACTGGCGCGAGTATGGAATTGTTGCTTTGGGCGCTTTGGAACTTGGCAAAATAGGTAGCTTGTGGGTGCAGCAAAGCATCGTCTGTAGGATTAGGCTTTTTGGAATGATGCCTTGGTATGCATTTGAGGCTTTGCGGTTGCATAATTGGTAGTGATTTTGGAAACAGGCGTGAGAGTAGGACGCGGGGGTTTGTCGAGAGATCGGAGAGTCCCTATAGAAAAATCAAGACATGCAAATTGAGATAGAAACAAAGATAAAGTAAACTTCGTTGATGAGTTGATCTCTCCTTTGTCTGGCCCGCTTTCAGATGCTCAGTGCTAGGGAATGTGTGCCTCTCCTCTGGGGGATATCCGTTTGCTAAAGTGCTCCTCGTCAGGAGGTGATTGCTTTGTCGTGCTGAACTGTTGTTGGATCATCTTTCCAGTGTGACGCCGGATCGTATGTCCAATACTTTTTGTCTTTTAAATATGTGCTAGTCACGTCGGGCTGATACGTCTTTCGTATTGAGTTGTGTATCTCTCCATGCAGGGTTGCCTATCATTCTTTCATTTTGGTTGCACACCCTTTGTTATGTTCTCCTTCCACCGGGTTGTCTACCCTTTGTCATGTTGTCCTCTCAATGGGCTGTCTACCCTCCTGGCTGTCTTCCTATTATAATGTCAAAATTTGCATTGGGCTGTGTACCCTCCGCAGTGTTAGTTTCGACATCGGGCTGTGTACCCTCCGTCAATGCATCGGGCTGTGTACCCTCAGCAAAAATGCAAATCGATATCGTTCTGTGTACCCTCAACCAACGCTTTCGGCTGTTTACCCTCAGCTAATTTAAAATGCAAATCGATATCGGGTTGTGTACCCTCAATCGACACTTCGGGCTGTGTACCCACAGCTAATGTAAATGACAAATCGATATCGGGCTGTGTACCCTCAATCGATGCCTCGGGTTGTATGCCCTCAACTAACTTAAAATGCAAATCGATATCGGGCTGTGTACCCTCAATCGACGCTTCGGGTTGTATGCCCTCAGCTAATTTAAATGACAAATCGATATCGGACTGTGTACCCTCAATCGACGCTTCGGGTTGTATGCCCTCAGCTAATTTAAATGACAAATCGATATCGGGCTGTGTACTCTCAACCGATGCTTCGGGTTGTATGCCCTCAACTAATTTAAAATGCAAATCGATATCGGGCTGTGTACCTTCAATCGACGCTTTGGGTTGTATGCCCTCAGCTAACGTAAATGACAAATAGACATAGGGCTGTGTACCCTCAGTCGACGCTTCCCTCAGCTAAATTAAAATGACAAAATTCGACATCGGGCTGTGTACCCTCAGTCGATGCATCAAGAGTGAGGTAAAGTTCAACAAGTAGAATGCTATTGTTATGTCATGTGATGTGCTAAGGAGACTATCATGTTGCTCTTGTAAGGACTTTTCTTGAAATTTTTGAGGGGACCTCAAAAATTTCTGCCCCTGTGTCAAGTTTGCGTCTTTTGGAATTTTTGAGGGGATCCTAAAAACTTTTTCCCCAGTTTATTGTTTATGATAGATCACCAAGAAAAGGTGGTTGCATTGCACTGAACACCAATGTGTTGGCTAAAATCTGCATACGCCCTTTAGTGTGGCGATTGGATGTATTGATGACTATGAGTATGTGGATATTTTGCATACTCAGACTGGGGTTTGATAATTGGATTTTTCCGGATTTTGAAGGTTGTCAAAAATGGTATTTGTCTTAGGTTATGATGGGATGTTTTCGAAAGTATGGAGCTAACTTTGGGTAGATAGGCCTTTGTAGAAAGTGTGTTCGTGGTTAGGGTGTTAGAGTTTTCCTTTTGTTGGTTTTTCCTGTACCGTTGTGTTGCTTTGGTCAATCGAACTCTGAACTTTGTGTTTGGATGTCTTGCGGTGTCATGGTATGGAATTTTTGAGTGACGAGTGTAGATCTTATTGGATCGAATTTAGGAATGGGTATCCAGGGTGTAGTTTGTCTGCTGGTTGTAATGTCATTTGATTGGGCTAAAGGAGCAAAGGCGTGAGGTTTTGTCTTTTTGTATGTCCCTGATTGGGTTGAGCCTGATAGGGTCGTAGTTGAAAGTCTTGACGGAGGAGAGGTTGTTTATTGTGTAATTTGGGTGCAGTGTGAGGTTGTGAGTTTTATCAGCTTCAGTTGTATAGTAGTCGGATTTCTTTGTCGTGACACTCGTGTGAGTGTAATGCAAGTTGTACGACATTGGGATGGTTCAAAGGACTTTGTCATAGGAGAAAATATTTATAGTTTGGCTTGCCATTTAGGCTTTTTCGAATGCATATTCTTGACCGATTTTGGTGTTCAAACGTAAGGCAACCATAACACAGTGGTGAAATGCACAAAATAGTGTGTGCATGTTAGCAAAGAACTTGAAGCAAAAATGACACATGAACTTAAGAGAATGCCTAGACTGTAGATGATGGATTAGCGCTTGAATTTGGAGGTTGTGATAGATCAAATAGATATCACAAGAGATTGCCTAAGTGCTTTATGTAGCAGTCAAGGCAAGGATTTTGGTCATACGACCGACGCTTGTTTAAGCGGGAGAGGAGGAGTTGAATGTCAATGAAAAGTGATAAAGACATTGTGTAAGGAATAGATTGTATTGTGTGACAGAAAGGGTTGTTGGCTTTTGTCGAGTACCAGGATCCTGAGTGCATTTGTCATCCTTCTTTGTAAATTTGTCTTGTCATTATGGCTATGTGTTCTCGAAGAGATACCTAATGTCTTCCATATTTGTCAGCCAACTGCTGGAATATAGTCTTTTTACCAACTTTCCTTGTTGGATAATATCGCATTGCTGAGCCATTGAGCTCGATGTAGGTTGGCTACGTTTCATGTTCATTCTTAGATGGCTACGTTCTTTTGTAGTGGTCATTATGAGACTTCATATCACCCTAGTAAAGCCTTCGACCAAGATTTCTCCAAGAAGTCTATTCGCCTGCGCCTTTATCAACTCAACCCTTGTTATGGTAGCGGTCTCCACATTGGTCATATAATGATGGCTTTGTCATTGTGTCTTTGCCTCTCCTTTTCAAGTTTAATTGGATTGCTTGTTTTTGGTTGTTGTGCTCAAGTATTTGCTACACCTCTGTCTTTCCAATATTATCTTTCACTGGCCCTTTGGATGCTATTTTGATCAGGATAGGAGCAAGTTGGAAAGTGTTTTGGGTCACAGTCATGTATTGTAAGTGGCATGACTGTGTAGGCAGGTGCAACAAAATGATCCTTAGATGTTGGTGTCAAAAGGTTTTGAGGTGGGCCACGTGTGCCTTTGAGTTTGACCAATATTTTCCTTGCTTTGTCAGTTTCTCTTCATGTGCATAGTGTTTGCTGGAACAGTTGAGGTACTAGGGCGATAAGCCAAGCAGTCTCCAATCTCTTGAACAATTGAGTATGGGATTCGACTGATGGAGTGTAGTTTCTTTTTGGTCTTTGGTTTGCATCAGGGTGAGGCTTAGGAGGGCATGATTGTGTATTTTGGTTTGCTAGCCATCCTTTGCAAATGCTCCATCAGCCAAATTTGTAAAAGAAAATTGCAACTTTCAAAGAAACCAGCGCTCTTCTTCCATCTTTCTAAAGCTCGGTACATCTCTGCAACAATCATCGGTACCGAAGCGTAGTTCTTGTTAGTATCTTTGAGTAAGACATCAGCAATTGTGACCATGCAAACATCAACTCGTCCTTTGTGTTGTGGAAAAATGATAGTCCCTAGAAAGTTGGTGACAAAAGCAAGTACCCTCCGCTCTTGCCAATCTGCCTGGTTAATGCTAAAATAGTCTTCGGATTCTTGAAATGCCTCTCCATACCCAAATTTGATGTACAGGGAAGTTAGAGAAATTCTCGATTGCCGTATACTGTCTGTGCACAACTCAGGCTTAAACCCTACCATTTCGAAGAACTCCTCGGGTGTAATGTTCTTAGGCATCAAGACTTATTCACTTTCAAATGGCAATTGAGTTAATCCACCTATTTCCTCCAGTAATGGTGTTAACTCTACACTCCCAAAGTGAAAGACTGCTCGGTCTGCATCCCAATAATGCACCACTGCTTCCATCATCCCTTCCACCGCAGTGTGCTCCATTAATGAAATCAGGTTCCCCAACACTACTTTAACTCGGTCTTGTTGATCTGTGCCTAGGTTTTCCCACCAATCTCTGAGCAACTGAGGGGTTTCAGCAACCATGTCAAATGTTCTAGTGGCCATGATCTTTTAGAAAAGGTGAAGGACGATAGGGAAAGGGAGAAGAGGAATGCCTAAGATTTTCTTAATTGCGAGCAAAATGATCAACGTGTGGCACAAACTTTTGAAAACAATGCGACAGAGGATATGAGGAGATGTGTCGTCGTGAGTTTGCTAATGGACTTGTGACATGCCAAGGATTTCAAGTCTTTATATAATGCTTCAGCACAAATGTGCGTTATGTGTCATCCCATTTATCAATTGGTAGTTTATGCTTCAAATTGGGCCTTTAATGCCTCTTTGGTTACCATTTAATGTCTTTGAATAGCATTGAATACAAAATGATTCCAATAAATGATCGTTTCTGATTCAATTTGGGCTTTTGACGCCTCATCGGTTACCTTCGTGCCTTTGAATGACATTGAATACATAATAACTTTGATTGTTTAATCAATCATTTCTGATTCAATTCGGGCTTTTGACGCCTCTTGGGTTACCTTTGTGCCTTTGAATGGAATTGAATACAGAGTACCTCTGATTGTTTAAGCAATCATTTCTGATTCAATTCGGGCTTTTAACTCCTCTTGGGTAACCTTTGTGCCTTTGAATGTCATTAAATACAGAGTAATTCCGACCGTGTAGGAATAAACAATCATTTCTGATTCACTTTGAGCTTTTAAAGCCTCTTAGGTAGCCTTTGTGCAGAACAATGTTAATAAACGGTCTACATTTGCACGTTTCACCCTTTAAGTAAATGCAAAATAAATCATGTCTAATACTCTTTGGGGGTTAAAAACCCGTTCGGATTGTTTGACCAAGTTGGGCTATCGGACTTGAGAACAAGTCGACAATGACATGTCATGATGCATGATTCCTAACGCCGCTATTGAGGAATGGATAGCTAGACCGGGATTTTATTATCCTCCCAAGCGGATGACTTGGGAGCGGGAACGTCTCGAACCAAATAGATTCCAGGTCGTTCCCCCTAAAGGAATTTTATGTGAGGGAAGAGGGGGTTGTAACCACCGTGTTTTCAATGCACGACTTTAGAAAGTTGCCAGGAGTGGCGGAAGGTATGCATGATATGCACAAGTGTGCAAGTTTTGAAATAAATGCACAAGTCAACCTCGGGAGTGGGAGTAAGACTAACACATAAACAACAAGTCAGATAATAATGCAAAGCAGATCAATACACATAATATGCATGCTAGGCATCATATGATGACGCTTTTGGACAAGGTTGGCTAATAGACTTTAACATACCAAGGATGTTAAGACTTCCTAATTTGATTATGGTATTTAAAATTGAACGTGTATTTTGTATCATCCCAATTGTTCTCATAACCCAAAAATTAACATAAAATAATTCTATATAATAATTAATTTCATAAATGTAGAAATAACATTTTTGCTTTAGGTAAATAGAAATAATAATTGATCTCGCTACATTAAAAGTAGAATAAATTAATTTTAAAATCTATGATCTTGTTTTCATAAAATTATAAAAATTTATTTCGTTCATAATCCAAACATAATTTTATAAAATAATTGGGTTCGTTTGTATAAATGTAGAAATAAATAATTGATTTTGTTATGAGAACCCGCTTTTATGTGAATAAATGGTCTACATTAGACACGTTCAATTTTAAATAAATATACACATAACATATTTAAATATCTCTTAGGGTCAAAAAACCCGTTCGGTTCATTCAAATATGGTGAACTAACAGACTTAGACATGAGCTGAAGTTAAACTGGTCCTAAATATGACATGATGTATGATTTCTAGACTAAGAGTAGGTTAATTCTAGACACGGTTTCCCAAGGCGGACGGCCAAGGAGTGGGACCATTTGAAATCATTGGTTGTACCACGGACCAACTATATTCCAAAATGTCCTCCTAAAAGGGTTTTTTGTGGTAAAGCGACCGTGGGATCCACGTAATCGCCGTGTGTGTGTGTAAAGTGTCGTTTTCCAGGAGTGGGGGAGGTGTGAGTGACATGCACAAACAATAAAATATAATCACATAATTCAAGAATAAAACACATAAATAAAAATTAAACCTTAATCTTGCAAAAGAAAAAGAAAAAAAAAGTTAGTATCGAAATAAATGATAAGAAAATAAAGTAAGTAACGAATCCCAATTTAAAATCCGTTATGGTTTGAACCTTGATATCCCCAGTGAAGTCGCCATTCTGTCATACCCGATTTTGGACTCAACTCGAGGCGAGTCGGGTTTCGGATTTGACTGGGTGAACTCGTTTGAGTTAAGATTTTGGAATCGCCACCTAATAAATTTCTAGGCATATTAGGTCACCTATTAATTTTTAATAATTAATTCTGGGTTGGTCTACGAGTCAGAGATTCAGGTAAGAGGTTCAGTTAACTCGAGAGGAAGGGGTTAGGCACATCTCGAACTCCACAAATGTGGTTACCGGCCGGACTTATAATTGGGATTCAAACAAGCATTAAGCAATTAAACTAATCAACTAAGAATAGACAAATAATTTAAATGACTAGTAAAATATTATGGTATTAAGTAAATAGGTATGATTTGCTAATGACTCCCTCCTTTACTCCTTGCAAAAAGATGGAAATGAATTAGTAAAATTATAATAACAAATAATAAATGATAATAAAATAGTACTAATAATAAGGAGAACAAAATAATAACAGTGACAAAAGGACTTCTCTTTGAATTGTTCTTTTCCAAAATAAATTGTCGCCTCTCATCCAATTTTACCTCGTAAAATATAAAGGAGATAAGTTTAGTATCAATAATAAAAAATAAATAATTGATAATAATGATAATAACAATAATATTAGTAATAATAATGTTAGTAATAATAATAATAAATATAGTAACAATAATAATAGTAATTTGAAGTAATAATAATAATAATAATAATAGTAATTTAAGATAATAATAATAGTGATAATAATAATATTAATAAGAGTAATAGTAATAATAATGATAATAATAGTTTTAATAATGACAGTTTTAAAATAAAGGGGGAAAGGGATTTTTGAAAGTGTCGGCTCAGGTGTGTATGAATTGGGAGTAGGCCAGATACATCGATACGGCTGCGAACACGCCGGCCGGTCGTGTTGCCATGCCAAGTACTGATCTCATCACTCAATCACCGGCTCGTTTGTAGTCACGACTTATACACTTCATCATAGCCTTTTGTTTTATTTTAGGGACGTGGGGAATATAACGGGACTGATTTTAGGCCTCCAAACGTCATTGGCCGTATTGTAATATCGTCCAAATCAGTCCTAGGCCTCAAATTTAAATTAATTATGAATTATTTTCATTGGTCTTTATGTCGTAGTGCTACGGAAGTCGTGATAGAGCCAGTGAAATAAGGTCAAAGTCCTGCACATCCCTTTAAAAGAAACGATTAGTAGTACTGTATTTCAAATCACTAAAACCAAAAGAAGTATCATGATAATTGCATAATTGTCAACTGCCGCAGAAAATTATCATTGACCCCTGCACAATCAATTTTCAATCTAGCAAAAGCAGGAAAGCATTAGCAACACAACCAAATTTCAAAAGAGCACCTGTTGACACCCAATTTTGTCCCGGATTTTAATTAAAGGTATAATTATTTTAAAATTAACTTCAATTTTGATAATTGCAAGTAAATAGCTAATTTTAAAGAGAAATGGTCAAAATCGCAAGTCATCCCTTCATTTGCGGCATACTTTGTAATTCTTTGTTTAATTTAATTCAAGGCTATATGTGTTATTAGGCCTACCCAGCCTACCTTTGCAATACCTATACATACATATATACACACACACACACACACACACACACTCTTATCCTAAAACCCTAGCCTCCTACCACATTCACTATTCATCATCCTCCTCCTCACAACTTACCATATCTCTCTCTCGATCTACCATCAGATCCACAAGATACACAGCACCTATACATATACCCACATATAGATCGGGACAATGAGGGGTTGGGGGAACTAGTAACAGTGGTGGAGTTACCACTGATGATCGTGGAATTGGTGTTAGTGGTGATTCAGTGATTCTTAGCCGGAGATTTCATCTGTTTTTGAATCATGTCCTTCTGTTACCGTTGATTCGTGACTAAAATAAGGGGAACGGAGGAGATCGGAAAACCTATCGAATCTCAGTTTGACTGGTTCTTATGCTCTGTTATCGGAGCAAAAAGAAAAGATGAGAGGAAAGGGTAGCAGCCGCGCCGTGAGTTTCGACGGAATTCCACCGGAAAATCTCACCGGCGGTCGCTCCTCTTCCTGTGTTGACGGCGTGATTCTTTTCAACATCGTGGCTCCTTTCACCGTGTTTCTGTTTGTTCACCGGAGATCCGGCTAAGTAGCCGGCTATGCCATTTTTTGGCTCGAGTCCTTTGTTCGGTTCGTTTGAGAAATATGCGTATGGTTCTTGTATATATATTGGTCATTGGTTTGTGAAACCGTAGAAGTTATAATGTGGGTTTGATTGTTGGCTTTGTCAGCTGTTACCTCTGCCTTACCGGAAATTCTAGTAGTGGCCGACGCCTTTACCTGCATTTTCTATGACATTGGTGATTGCTTTATTAACCTGTGACAATTAAGCATTCGGTTGGCTTGTGCTATTACATCTTAATGACTATTCTATGCTCTTGCTAAGTTATTGTGGCGTTTTGTCCTTTGCTTAATATGCTGTTGACTAGGTTTTGCATTTTATGGGGAATATTAGACCCCTTTGGGCATTGTTTGCTTTCGACCTAGAATGATGGTCCCACGCTGATTTGTTGGGGGAAATTCTGGATTGTTTGACTGGTTCTGAACAGGCATAACATTTTTATGGCCAATGAAAAAATACATATACACGTATTGAGGCCTCGGGATTGATTTGAACATGATACTACGCTTGAACGGTCCTGTCCCCGTGTCCCTAAAGCAAATAGGCAATGATGAATGTATGAATTTGATGCAAAGCAAGTCGAATAGAGTGGTGAGTTTGGTACTTGGCATGGCAATCGGCTCGGGCTCCGTGTTTGCAGCCGTATCAACATCCCGAGCCTCTACTCGACACGCCATACAAACCTGAGCCTACATTTTACGAAAACAAAACCTCATTACTATTATTATTATTATTATTATTATTATTATTATTATTATTATTATTATTATTATTATTATTATTATTATTATTATTATTATTATATTTATATATATTATCATTATTATTATTACTTTATTATTATTTTTATTAGTTATTACACTTTATTGCCGTACTAATCCAATTCATTTTGTTTGTTTTGCGAGGTACATTTGATTGAATGAATATGCCGCTCCCGGGTTCTGCCTTTTTAACTTATTCTCATTATTTATGTAGTTAGACTTAATAGAATTGTACAATTTATTTGTAGAATGATTAGTCAATGAACCTTTGATTATATGATTATTCGATTGTTTGCTTTGCCTTTATGTTCATAATCCTTATTTTGGAGTTGTTATTTAAGTACCGCAAATTGGGGCCATCTTAGCAAATGCGTGCAAGTAAAAAATATTTTCACAAATAAGCTTTTATTTGATTAATTATTATTATTATTATTATTATTATTATTATTATTATTATTATTATTATTATTATTATTATTATTATTATTATTATTATTATTATTATTATTATTATTATTATTATTATTATTATTATTATTATTATTATTATTATTACTACTACTACTACTACTACTATTATTATTTCTTACTATTTTTAAATAATTCTTTCGCAAGAAAAGCGCGCTTGTAAATATTTGGAAACCTGTCGGATTAACCGTATTTTACAGAATTTTGAAAGTGCCTTAAAAACCTTCTTTCGAAATTAACAAAACCTCTTACCTTTTGAATCTCTAAACGAAAGACCGTCTTTTCATAAAAATGGAGTTTTGCACGCATTTGTTAATTTGGTTCCCTGTTTTTCTTAAATTGGGTGGCGACTCCAAAAGAGTTAGTCCATCCCGTTGATATTCCTGAAATTTAGCCTTTCGGGATAATTTTTTGGGGTTCAACAGCATGGCGACTCCGCTAGGGAGCAATAAAGGTTTTGATCATAAAGGTTTCCAATTATTTGCAACTAGCATGTCTAATTTATTTGCTTTATTATATCTGTTTGTTTGGTTTGCCTTATAAAGCATGTATTAAATTTATTTGTGCATAGCCTGCATTCCGTTCATATTTCCTCTCTCATGGAGCATGTCAATTCTCTTTCATCTCCTCGATTTCATCACGGGGGACCCGCTTGACGGGCAATAATACAGGAAGGGCATTGTCCTTCCTAACTCTTTGAATATCTTTCGTGTCACCAAAGTTAGTTGGGGTATGGTTTGCCTGGTTTGTCATGGCCGGTTTTACTGGTTTATGAGGCCAGGTTTATCTCGCATAGGTCGAATCAGCCTCAACCGTTAGCCCACTCTTAGAAGGAGATTTTAGGGCATGGATGCATACACACCTTAGTTTGGATCCGGTCCTTGATACCATTTCCAGGAATTAAGAAACTGCCCTTTTGTTGACAGGTTATTGAATCCCAACGACACTGCATATTATGTGATCGTGTGGATACTGTAATGAATCCCAAACCATTTGCCATGTCAAATTTGAGAAGTTGACAATTATGTCGGTTTATTTTTATCTCAGATGTTGTATTGACAAATGGTTTGTGTCGTTATAATAACCACATGTTCGTGCAACTTGACGATTAGGCTTACCTCTAGTACAAAGAGGCACCTTACACGGTAGGACGCATTTTCATATTTATTTACACTCAACTACTTGTGGTTGTCACATGTTAATTGCCTGCCTTGCTTTATTTGCTCAAAATACGTTAAATACTAGGTGTTGCTGGCTTGTGTGCAATCTTATGGATGACATGCAAACTTACATAGTTACCCTTTGAGGTTTCTTTGTTTTGTTTATTTCTCCCAGAAATTTGATTTGTAAAGTGGTTGACCATGCAAATCACGCAAGACTCAGGATCTGATTGATGGTAGACGCTTTAGCTCGTGAACGATGCAGTACCAGAAGCTAGTAGCATTGTTTGAACGAGCTTGGCGATTGAACTTAGTAGCATTATTTTCAATTTTAATTCAATTTGAGGCCCTGAATTGCTTTGTACTTTAAAGCTTATGTTAATCTGAATCAACTCATTTTGAATTTATGAAAGTTGAAATAAAACTCATTGCATTCTTATTATATTATTTACGCTTGCATTTATATTTGTTTCTGTTTCAAAATTAAATTGATAAACCTGCCAAAGTTTTGCTTGTGACGTATAGCAAAACAACTGAACAGTTTGAAACGATGCACTGAAAAGTTATTGTCTGCGCTCTTTGGATATCGCACTACTGTTAGAACTTCAACTGGGGCAGCTTTTATTTGCTGGTATATGGTGTTGAAGCGGTGATGCAGAACTACGCACGGTCTGATTCCCAAGAAGGGATACGTAGGCTCCCCCATCGAGCTCGACCCTTTAGCATTTTAATTTTCATTTTTCCCCAAGAAGGACAACTGGGACAATTTTTGCAAAAACGAGTTAGAGATGCGAAAGATAATAACCGGGGCAGAATTTTGCAAGAAGCGGTGTTGGTTATTAAAGAGGAGTTGGCAAGAACTCTGTAATTGGTTAAACAAACAGTGCAAAGTCTAAGCCAAAAAACGTTCAGTTTGTTTTAAAATATATTACAAGTTTAAGTCAAGGCAAAATTTTCAAAATGCATCTTTGACTTCATTTGCATGCTTATTTCACTTGTTATATTGCATTAAAATATTTTATCTTGCCTCTATTTTTCAAAAAATCTATGCTATTTGAGTTCATGAGCCAAGTTTCTGAAAGCAATTCGCAAATCCAAGTCCAATGAAGACGAGAAAGCAGCAGAAGCAGCAAGATCAAGATGAAGCCTGCACAAATCAAACGCTTCCCCTTTCCTCCCCAAAACTAACAATTTTTCTTTGAGAGCAAGAACATGAAAGCTTCTAATAAAAGGATCATTCACATTATGGACGAACAATTTATTGAACGAGCATCCAAAGTTGCCTTGCAGATTGCGTTGCATTGCCTTTTCATAACTTAAAGCATTATTCTTTGTCATGAGTTATTGCCGAACAGGCGGCATTTCTACCTCTATGACTTTCATTCCTAATAGGCGACAAAGCCGAGGCTTATTTTGTTTTTTGAAAACTAAGCCAAAATAGGGCATCGCTTTGTTTCAGGTGATAATCCGCACAAGGCCATCCTTGCCGGATTGCCTCGCCGATTGATTTATCAACGGCTATCGCATTGACTACATTTGCGCATTACTTTGCTCTGCACTTGCTTTGAATTATGTCTTCGCACTTGCTTTAAAATTAACGCCTTGCTTTACTCTTTCAGGTTGACCATCGGCTACGAGGATTCCCTTTGTTGGACTATCTCGCCTACTGATTCGCCAAATGGCTCTTGCATTGCTCTACATTCCCGCACTGCTTTTCTTTGCACTTTCTTTAAATTATGTCATTTCACTTGCTTTAAATTGATACCTTACGTTTTTCAGGTTGACCACCAAGCGGGGCTTCTCTCTTGTTGGACTTTTACGCCTGTTGATTCGCTAAATTGCTTTTGCGTTGCTTTACATTTCACGCTAAATTGCTTTGCACTTGCTTTCAATTATGACTTCGCACTTGCTTTATATTATGACTTGCTTTACTTTTAGTTTAACATGTTAATAGGTCAGCCCTGAGACACTCCTTGCTTTGTGCCGGATCGGATCACCAGCTGATTTGTAGACAATCAAGTCCAAGACCCTCCTTGCTTCCTGCCCGACCGGCTTGCCAGTTAATTTGTCAAGATGTTCAAATTTCCTTGAACTTCCTTTCAATTATTTTTATGACTCGCTTTACTTTTAGCTTAACAGGTTAACAGGTCAGCCCCGAGACCCTCCTTGCTTTGTGCCGGACCGGATTGCCAGCTGAGTTGTCCACAATCAACCCCAAGACCCTCCTTGCTGTGTGCCCGACCGGCTTACCAGTTGATTTGTCAAGATTGTTCAAATTGCTTTGCATTTGCTTTAAATTATGCCTTCGCATTTTCTTTGTATTACGTCTTGTTTTACTTTTCAGGTTAACAGATCAGCCCTGAGACCCTCCTTGCTTTGTGCCGGAGTGGATCACCAGCTGATTTGTAGGCAATCAACCCCAAGACCCTCCTTGCTTCGTGCCCGACCGGCTTGCCAGTTGATTTGTCATGATTGTTGAAAAGGATTTGCACTATGCCTTCGCACTTGCTTTATTGCTTCGCCAGTTGATTGGAAGATAATTTATCAAAGATATTGCAGCTCGCACTGACAAATTATGTCATGCCTACCGTAAGCAATCGGGGGCCTTATTATGAGTCTACCGTGAGCAAGCGAAGACTTCATTAGCATTGAAGCCTATCATAAGCAATTGGAGGCATTATTCTGAAGCCTATCATAGACAATTGAAGGCATTTTTGTTATTGATCCTACCGTAAGCAATCGGGGGGTCTTATTATCAAGTCTATCGTGAGCAAGCGAAGATATCATTATTATGTGAAGCCTACCATAAGAAATTGGAGGCATTATTCTGAAGCCTATCATAGACAATTGAAGGCATTTTTGTTATTGATCCTACCGTAAGCAATCGAGGGTCTTATTATCAAGTCTATCATGAGCAAGCGAAGACATCATTATCATTTGAAGCCTACCATAAGCAATTGGAGGCATTATTCTGAAGCCTATCATAGACAATTGAAGGCATTTTTGTTATTGATCCTACCGTAAGAAACCGGGGGTCTTATTATCAAGTCTATCGTGAGCAAGCGAAGACATCATTATCATTTGAAGCCTACCATAAGCAATTGGAGGCATTATTCTGAAGCCTATCATAGACAATTAAAGACATTTTTGTTATTGATCCTACCGTAAGCAATCGGGAGTCTTATTATCAAGTCTATCGTGAGCAAGCGAAGACATCATTATTATTTGAAGCCTACCATAAGCAATTGGAGGAATTATTCTGAAGCCTATCATAGACAATTGAAGGCGCTTTTGTTATTGATCCTACCGTAGCAATCGGGGGTCTTATTATCAAGTCTATCGTAAGCAAGCGAACACATCATTATCATTTCAAGCCTACCATAAATAATTGGAGGCATTATTATGAAACCTACCATAAACAATTGGAGGCATTATTATAAAGCCTATCATAGACAATCGAAGGGCGTTATTGTTATGGAGCCCACTGTGGGCTCGACCATGAGTTATTGCCGAACAGGCGGCATTTCTACCTCTATAATTTTCATTCCCAAATAAGTAATGAAGCCGAGGCAGACGTTATGCTTTCAAATCACGCCAAAATAGGCATTGCCTTATTTTAAATTGACAATCCGCCTAAGGCCATCATTGCCCGATTGTCTAGCCAATTGGTTTATCAAATGACTGTTGCGCTGATTATATTTCCGCACTGCTTTGCTTTGCACTTGCTTTAAATTCTGCCGTTATATTTGCTTTAAATTAATGGCTTGCTTTACTTTTTCAGGTTAACCATCAGTTCCTCGAAGAATATTTGCCTTGTCGCATATGCAGAACAACTCTATTTCTCTCTTTATTATTTTAGCTTTTGTTCGATTATCGCATCACCAGCACAAGCCAGACGATTTCAGATTTTGCAAGATACAGGGTTTATCCACCCACAAATAGGATATTCGGGTCCTTCCACCCACAAATAGGATATTCGGGTCCTTCCACCCACAAATAGGATATTTCGGGTCCTTCCACCCACAAATAGGATATCTCGGGTTCTTCCACCCACAAATAGGATATCTCGGGTTCTTCCACCCACAAATAGGATATGCAGTTTTCTTTCAAGTAGATGATAGCGAAAGACAAGTCGGCTGAAGCACCGCTTTCGGAGTGTTACACGATTTCGGTTGTCTTGCAATATTTGCATGTTATATTTGAAGTAGATTGATAGTCTAAGACAAGTCGGCTGAAGCACCACTTTCGGAGTGTTTCGCGATGTCGGTTGTCTTGCAATATTGGCATATTATATTTGAAGTAGATGATAAAGATAGGCAATTCGACTTGGGACATTATGTCTCGTTAGTCGACTTACCGTATGAAAGCATCGCATTTTGCAATTCGTTCCTGCCTTACTTATTGTCTTACTCTACTGTTTCAGAATAATGATCAGCCTAGAGGTTCTCTGGGCGGAGCACCTTGTCAGTTGATTGAAGGAAGAACTTATCGATGATACTGCAACCCGCATTTACAATTTTATGTTATCACTTTATCTGTTTCTTATTCCAATTATTACAGTTTATTAGCAGTAGCACGCTTACCATTTTGTTGAGATTATTACAGGATTTTTAGCAGTACTGCAGCAGCGTTTGGAGCATAACATGAAACTTTTGTTAGCGGTAAACTGGGGTAATCGTTGATATGAGCTAGACTCCTCAACGAAGACCTGAAGAATCGCACCCGCATAAGCCATCAACCCTAGAGGTAAGTCTCTCGTTAACCCTAGAGTCTGAGGTTTGAGATTGAAGACAAGATGGCTCGGTTATAGAGATGCAGTGGAAGCTATGTCCGTGTAAAACCCTCTTTATGGGTGTGTCGTCGACCATATTTTCATAACGTGGGTGATTACAAGCCTCTTTTCCCGCTCTTAAGTAGTTGTTACTATCTCGTCTTTGATTTTCAAATTGCGTCAAACTACATATGGCCTGATTCTCTTTCAACTCGAGATATGTAGGCAACTCGAAAACTGGAGTTCGGCCATGTCCGTAAGCCTCGCATTTTGATCCCAGGAATCAGAGTCTCGGCTTTACCGTGACAAAATTGGCTTTCACGTCAACTTTCTTTACCATGAAAACTCTTTAATCCTTTTCGGGTAAAGAGGGGGCAGCCGTTGACACCCAATTTTGTCCCGGATTTTAATTAAATGTATAATTATTTTAAAATTAAGTTCAATTTTGATAATTGCAAGTAAATAGCTAATTTTAAAGTGAAATGGCCAAAATCGCTAGTCATCCCTTCATTTGCGGCGTACTTTGTAATTCTTTGTTTAATTTAATTGAAGGCTATATGTGTTATTAGGCCTAAACCCCGCCTACCTTTGCAATACATATATATATATATATATATACTTATCCTAAAACCCTAGCCTTCCACCACATTCACTATTCATCATCCTCCTCCTCACAACTTACCACCTCTCTCTCTCGATCTACCATCAGATCCACAAGATACACAGCACCTATACATACACCTACATATAGATCAGGACAAAGAGGGGTTGGGGGAACTAGTAACAGTGGTGGAGTTACCAATGATGATCGTGGAATTGGTGTTAGTGGTGATTCAGTGATTCTTAGCCGGAGATTTCATCTATTTTTGAATCATGTCCTTCTGTTACCGTTGATTCGTGACTAAAATAAGGGGAACGGAGGAGATCGAAAAACCTATCGAATCTCAGTTTGACTGGTTCTTATGCTATGTTATCGGAACAAAAAGAAAAGATGAGAGGAAAGGGTAGCAGCGGCGCCGTGAGTTTCGACGGAATTCCACTGGAAAATCGCACCGGCGGTCGCTCCTTTTCCTGTGTTGACGGCGTGATTCTTTTCAATGTCGTGGCTCCTTTCACGGTGTTTCTATTTGTTCACCGGAGATCTGGCTAAGCAACCGGCGATGCAATTTTTTGGCTCGAGTCCTTTGCTCGGTTCGTTTGAGCAATATGCGTATGGTTCTTGTATATATATTGGTCATTGGTTTGTGAATCCGTAGAAGTTATAATGTGGGTTTCGATTGTTGGCTTTGTCGACTGTTACCTCTGCCTCACCAGAAATTCTAGTAGTGGCCGGTGCCTTTACCTGCATTTTCTGTGACATTGATGATTACTTTATTAACCTGTGACAATTAAGCATTCGGTTGGCTTGTGCTAATACACCTTAATGACTATTCTCTGCTCTTGCTAAGTTACTGTGGCGTTTTGTCCTTTTCTTAATCTGCCGTTGACTAAGTTTTGCATTTTATGGGGAATATTAGACCCCTTTAGGCATTGTTTGCTTTTGACCTAGAATGGATGGTCCCACGCTGATTTGTTGGGGATATTCTGGATTGTTTGACTGATTCTGAACAGGCAAAACATTTTTATGGCCAATGAAAAAATACATATACACGTATTGACGCCTCGGGATTGATTTGAACATGATACTACGTTTGAACGGTCCTGTCCCTGTGTCCCTAAGCAAATAGGCGATGATGAATGTATGAATTTGATGCAAAGCAAGTCGAATAGAGTGGTGGGTTTGGTACTTGGCATGGCAACCGGCCCGGGCTCCGTGTTTGCAGCCGTATCAACATCCCGAGCCTCAACTCGACACGCCATATAAACCTGAGCCTAAATTTTACAAAAACAAAACCTTCTACTACGACCACCACCGCGACCACCACCGCCGCCACCACCGCCGCCGCTACTACTGCTACTACTGCTACTGCTACGACTGCTGCCGCCGCCGCCACCACGGCCGCCACCGCCGCCACACCGCCACGGCCACAACCACCACCACCACCACCACCACCACCACCACCACACCACCACCACCACCACACTACTACGACCACTACTACTGCTACTACTGCTGCTGCTGCTGCTGCTGCTGCTGCTGCTGCTGCTGCCGCTGCTGCTGCTGCCGCTGCTGCCGCTGCTGCTGCTGCTGCTGCTGCGCCGCCACACCGCCACACTGCCACCGCCACAACCACCACCACGACCACGACCACTACGACTACGACTACCACTACCACTACCACTAATAATATAATATTATTATTAATAATAATTTATTATTGTTGTTATTTTATTTGAATTAGTCATTACACTTTATTGCCGTACTAATCCAATCCATTTTATTTTTTTTGCGAGGTACATTTGATTGAATGAATATGCCGCTCCCGGGTTCTGCCTTTTTAACTTATTCTCATTATTTATGTAGTTAGACTTAATAGAATTTGTACAATTTATTTGTAGAATGATTAGTCATTGAACCTTTGATTATATGATTATTCGATTGTTTGCTTTGCCTTTCATTATCCTTATTTTGGAGTTGTTATTTAAGTACGACAAATTGGGTCCATCTTAGCAAATGCGTGCAAGTAAAAAATATTTTCACAAATAAGCTTTTATTCAATTAATTATTCTTATTGTTATTATTATTACTATTATTATTTCTTACTATTTTTAAATAAATCTTTCGCAAGAAAAGCGCGCTTGTAAATATTTAGAAACCTATCGGATTAACCGTATTTTATGGAATTTCGAAAGTGCCTTAAAAACCTTTTTTCGAAATTAACAAAACCTCTTACTTTTTGAATCTCTGAAAGAAAGACCGTCTTATTATAAAAATGGAGTTTTGCACGCATTTGTTAATTTGGTTCCCTGTTTTCCTTAATTTGGACGGCGACTCCAAAAACACCAAAAGAGTTAGTCCATCCCGTTGATATTCCTGAAATTTAGCCTTTCGGGGTAATTTTTGGGGTTCAATAGCAGCATGTGAAACAGAATACTAAGGAAAAGAAGCTAGATTCGTGACTTTGTCAGGAGTGAGACCCACAACAACAATTGATCAAACCAAAGCAGGAGGAACCAAAGCAGAACCAATCAATTAGCCAGTTCCAAACGATGTGTTTTATCAGTGAAAGGAAACACGCAGAACCAACAAACAGCAGAGGGACAGGAGCGGCCGCCGGCGAGGAATCTCAGTCGCGCCACTTCCACCGTCCCCTATCCAGAGAAGCAATTACACGATGTAGTCACAGGTTCTGCAAAACTCAACAAAACCGTTAACGAAACCAAATGAAACAGAAACAAACGAAACGACGAACACACAGAGTTTATCCGAGAAAACGAATAGAGGAGGACCACAACGTAAACTAACAGAGAGAACAAGATAACAATTGACGAAGGAACAACACCGATCTGGTGATGGAATCCAGAATTTTGCCATTGCCGGCGGCATTGCTGATACCCCGTTAATTCCTCTGCCGTTCACAAATGATTTTCTTAGTATATGTATTTGTTATTGTCTGCGATGATAGCATCTGTGGGTGGTTCAATTTGGGGGGGGGGGGAAGATGGATAATTGATTGTTCAGTTTTTGTGTGGGTGTTGTGTACTGTATGTGTAACGGGTGAAGACAGTGTGTATGTGAATTGAGGGAGAAAGGTGGGGAAAGAAGAAAACTCCTAAAAAGAGTCAGTCAGTCCCTCGTGTGTGAAAAATGTGTATGCATTCTGATGCGTATAGTGTTTATAAGATTTTGGAAGAGAAAATTAGGGGATTTAGGAGAATAATTGTAGGGATTATGGGAATTAAGGGTAAAGATTAGTAGATAAGTTTTGGAGGAATTTTAGGGATTTAGAATGAGAATTCGGGGGGATGAACTTGGACAGGTTTAAACAAAGAAAACGAATGTAGACCACATTTTGTCTAGATTCAAGTAGGAATAGGAAAATGTATCTAGACTGCATTTAATCCCGATTCAAGGTAGAATTAGGAAGAAGATTTGAGATTTATGAATTCAGATAATAAGGACGTATTTGGTTAAGAAATTTGGCTAGGTTCAGAGTAAAAGTGTAAATAAATAAAAGTAAATAAAGATAAATAAAGAATTTTGGATAGTAATTTTGAAATATGGAAGAATTAACAAAAGGAATTTGGACACTTTAATTGGCCAATATTTAACTTAAAGGTGTAAAAATAAAATAAAATATAGATATGCATATATTATAAAATGCACATAGATAAATATTAAATAAACTCAAATAAAATTATTTAAATATATATAATCACAAATAATTATTGATTTGCACAAATAATCATAAATTGAAACAAACTTGACATGTAGCCTAAATGACGTAATTATATAATATAGCCACTAATATTATAAATGTACTAGTTTCACAAATAGTCATAGTTTTGACAAATATCCTAAATGATGCAAGAGTTACGTAATATGGCCACGCTTAAGTATATAATATATGAATAGAGGATAACGCACGTAAATGCATGATTTCTAATGCACATTTTGCACAAATAGTCACATTACATCCTTAAGTTGAATTATGGCTAATTTTAGAAAAATGAGGGACAAAATTGGGTGTCAACACCTCCTCCACACCTTACCCTTATTGGCTCACACAAGTCCATGTGAACCAACTCAAGTGGTTTAGGCGTACTAACAACTTTCTTTGACTTGAATGAAGATCTTACATGTTTCCCCCTCGCACAAACCTCACAGATCTTGATGTCTTCGAACCTTTTACTTGGCATTCCACGAATCATGTCCTTTCACACCAACTTATTCAATTGAGTTAAGCTTGCATGTCCTAATCTCTTGTGTTACAGTTGTGTATCATTCTCAAGCACATTCAGACAAGTCAAATTATTCTCAGGAAGAGAACCTATGTAGCCTTGTACACATTATTGGCTTATTTCCCTTCCGGTATCACTTCACCAGCCTGCAGGTTCTTAATAGAGCATCCTACAGATGTGAAGTTCACTAGGTTTCCTCTATCACATAGTTGGGAGATACTCAATAGGTTGTGCCTCAATCCATCCACGCAGAGTACATTTTCAATAGCATGATTGAGGGACCTCCCATTTTTTTCAATACCTACAATTTCACCACTTTTGCGTCCTCCAAAACCCACACTACCCCTTGAAATGCTACGAGTGAGAGAAAGTTTCTTCTGTCTCCTGTCATGTGCCTGGAATACCCACTATCAAGAATCCAACTTGGGTTGTTCCTTCTCACTCCAGCCTACAAAACAAAATCAGGGGTTAGTAATAGGAACCTAGACTAGCTTGGGTCCCTTTTTGTGATAAAATGGATGAATCAAATCCTTTCTAGCCTAGTAAGGTAAAACTGACTTTTTGTTCTTCATGACTGCCCTTTTTGCAATGCTACATTCCCTTTTATAATGATCAGTTTTTCCACAAAGAAAACAAAGCTTATTGCATGAAAGTCCTACATATTAACTAGTAGGATTCCTGGCAGGTAAAGATTTCCTATATCCTAAGCCACTTTTACCTCTGTTATGATTTTTATGCAACCAATTCAAAGTTATGAAGACTTGTTCCACTTAGTGAGTCTGGTGAGTTCATAGTTAGCCTTAGCAACCTTTTCTTAAAGAACTCGGTTCTTTTCAATTTCCTGATGTAGAACTTCATTTTTCTTTTTAAGCTCAGTTTCAAGGTTGATTTGAGCCTCACTAACTACATACTTACCTGAGACTTCTTTTAATTTAAGATTTTCAAGTTCAAGGGCAGAAAATTTCTTTTGCTCATCAAACACATGTTCCTTTAATTTCTGGTTTTCAAGTTCAAAGGCTTAGACTTTCTGATTTAGTTGAAAAACTTGAGCATCACTGGATGCTGATTCTATTTACAATTCAATTTTAGCTTCTTCCAAGTACAACTGAGATCAGTTGATCCTTCTTAGAAATAAATTGTTCCTTTTCTACCCTTAAACTTTCTATACCTTCAATTAAAGTTAGTGCAAGCATATTAAGTTCCGTCAAAGAATAAGTATGTACTTTTGTTTTTAAGTCATCGAGATTTACCTCAAGCAGATCATCAGTGGGAGGTTCTTCATTAAGAGCCATCAGTGCCATAAAAAGCTTCATTCTTCTTTCTCCTCATGGCTATGAAGTTGGGTGGATGTTTAGTGTTCTTAGGTTCACCTTCCTTTGCAGCACTATTCTTCTTCCACTCCATCTTCCACACATGACAGTCTTTCATAGCATGATCTTTTTTATGACAAAGCAACCTGAGTAGTCTGGATTGCCAACAATATTGTTCTTAGCAGGATTGGCTTTGGTGAACTTACTTTATTTTTTTTCAAGACTCAGTGACTTTTGTCACAACATTCACCAAAACTATGTCATACTCGGATACTTCATACTTTGAACCTTCAGTGGCTGCCAAAGCTAGAGTTTTTTCTTTCATAGGTTCCACCTTTATCCTTGACTATTTCATCAGCTCATGAGTTTTTAGACTACCAACGAGTTAATCACACTAAATCTTGTCTAGCTCTTTTGCCTCGATGATAGCTGTAACCTTGGATTCTCAAGAATCAGGGAGAATCCTTATGACTTTTTCCACCAAGTCTTCATTAGTAAGAGTCATACCCAACTACTTCATCTCATTAGTTATGACTATGAACCTATTTATCATGTCTTGGATGGACTCAGTCTCTCCCATAGCAAATTACTCGAACTTTCTCTTCATCAACTAGATCCTGGACTTCTTAACTTGAGTAGTTATTTCATGGGCCACTTGAAGTGCATCCGAAATCGCTTTGGAAGTCTTGTATGAAGAAACTCTATTGTATACATCAAGACCAAGTCCACATATGATGAACCTCTTAGCTTTAGAATTCTTTTCAACCATTTTAAAATCAACATCAGTATATTCAGATTTTTCTTTAGGAACAGTTTGTTGACTAGGTGGTTGTCCAACAGTCTTGGTAGGGATAAGAGGTCCATCAGTTGTAATGATTCAGAGCTGATAGTCTTCAGCCTGAATCAAATTCGGTTATGATCGGTAGTGCGCTCATAATTCAGATCCTTCTCAAGATGGTAATCTTTATGTGAGAGAACCTGCTCTGATACCACTTTTTACACTTGGTTAACCTCTATAAGACACTAGAAAGGGGTGAATAGTTTTCTTACCCCATTTTCGATTCCTAAAACTTGCTTTCCTCTTGATTTCTTAACTCACAACGAACCGGGTTCCTTGCAAGTTTTACCTATCTCTGAAACTAAGTGCGGAAATATAAATAACACAAAGGTTTTTACGTGGAAAAATCGTTGCTCAAGGAATAAAAAACACTCTTGGGATTAAACACTTCCACTAAATGAAAACTGAGCAAGTTTTAGGTTACAAGACTCTATAACCAAGGAACTAAAACTCTTAGTACTTAGAACCTTCCAAACTTCATTGTAGCTTGTAAGGTTGAACCTTCTATCTCAAAAGAATTCTACTTTCAATGTTTTTTAAACAAGCTGATAAAATTACAACTCGATAACCTATAACAAAAAACTAGACACACAGACTTTAAATATGAAACTCGAACTCCTTTAGGTTCTGCTGTCTTGCTTTTGTTCTTGCACACAATACTTCTCACAATGATTTGCTCTCGATTTACTCTATTGAGATTTTTTGAGTGCGTGAACTATTCTGGCCTAAACAACTTATATTTATAGAGTTCTTGAAATCCTTTTTCGTCTTAGCTTAGAACTCCTTTTATAATTTGGAATCCGTTTCTAAAAAGGTTTGGAATTTTTTTCTTATTTGGAACCTAAGTTATTTTGGTTAAGTCTTCAATCCTTTTCCGCCTGAGAAACTGCTTCCTTTCAATGCCGCTTGTAAGCTCTTCCTTCTTCAACTTGGATTGAGACTTGTTCTTCAGCTGTTCCTTATTCCTTCTTCAACTTGAACTCGAACTTAACTTGAACATTCGACTCTTAAACTTTAATTGTGAACCTTTGCCTCATTCACTTAGCACCAGGTCCTTTGTCAATCATCAAAACCTATATTTAATAATGACATATGCATCTTCGTACGTAAAGTTTACTATATTCAACACTTTTCTTACTTGAGAAGCTTGATCACCAGTCAAGTTTGGTCCTCCAGGCAGCAACTCGGCTCGTCCCAGGAAAGCACTAGCAACAACAAAACGGAAGGGTTCCATGTAGTGTTGCGTCTGCCCCCTTCTTAGTCAATGAAGCTCTTTTTTTTAAGGTTGAAGGACAATGATAAGCTTGTACTTCCCCTTTCTAAAGTTTCGGGTTCGTCCCCCATCAATATTAGATCAAACAATAGGGCCGTAACACCATCCTTTCTTAAGCTCTTCATATTGGCCATAGTCCTCTATTGCACTATTGCTTTGACATTAAGCTCTTGGAGCAATAACTTAAATGAAATATTATTTAATCGTGGAAGCCAGACAATAATATATGTCATAGCTGGTTTTATTAATTTATTTGATGGTTATTATCTGTCGTGTATGACCATTTTTCTAAGTTCTGTATATGCCTGAGTCATAATAAAATTATTTTAAAAAAATTTAAACTATAAGAATTATTGTTGTATGAGTATTATTGGTGAATATTAATACTATAGTTTAAGCACCTTCTTTCTCCTTTCAAAAAGTTTTTGTAATAAAAAACTCTTCATTGTTGTCTTATTAACATACCAGTAATAAATTTGTGCTCAAATCTATTTTGCAAATACTAACGTTCATCCTAACATATGACAGGTATTTTCATGTTTTCCTACATACATTATACACTATTTGCCAAATATCATAGTTAATTAAAAATAAAATTAGCTAATCCAAATAGAGAAATCGAACCAAAAGTATGTGTGTGTGTGTGTGTGTATATGTATATATATATATATATGGTTTGGATTAGATTATATTCTTTCAAATCTGATCTGAAACCAAAAATCGAATACAAATAATATAAAACAAAACCAAAATTCGTGAATATAGCTACACATTGATGAAGCACACTTAAAGGTTAAAAGTAAAAGGAAGGAAGACAAAAAAAGAAGAGCAGATCAATATTGATGTTTGACATGGCTGAGCATCTTTAAAATTTTCAATCTGTAAGCAAGTCCACGGAATAGCAGATTTTCTTGAAGGTGGGCATCAATACTTCCATCTCCAATGAAGGATGATAGAAGAAACTGTATTGGGTAAAAATCGACTTCCAGACGTAGCACCTCAGCGACGTGGCTCAAAGTCGACCGAACAGGTGTTTGCAAACCATGGACCGAGGTGAACGACAGGGTCACCGAAGTCAGTGATTGAGGAATAGGATTAATGTGTTTACCTCGGTAGAATGCCACCTCAGTCGCCTTGTGAGGTAATATCCCCGAGGTCAACAATTCAAGCCTCGGCGAACTGGCTCGTTCACAGCGGAGGGCTTTCCCCTTATTTCGGCTCACTAACTTCATTATCTGAGAGGTTGAGACATGAGCAGCTTAGTGGGAGACGTGGGAATCATGGTTAAAATTCTTTGTATTCGTCAGTTTTATAAATAGTCCTTCATTTTTACAATATAATCATTCAAAATTATATACATAAACTCTACCAAAATTTGTACTCATTCATAATAGCTGAAATCACGTTCATACTCGCAATTTCGCTTATTCTTGTTATTATTTCAACTTTGATACTCAGATTTGCTTGTATTCACAACCCAAATTCCATTTGTAATCCTAAATTAGTTTAGGTCAATACAAATTGGCGCCGTCTGTGGGATACAAGCATCAATGCTTTATTCCTAAGTTGAACGTTCTTTTCGTTCAAATTCTTGTTTTTACCCAAAAAAATGGTTAATAGGGATGGAAATTCTGTTGACCCTCAGTCAACTCCCGATGGACAGACTGGTGTTTATGCAAACCCAGATTCCAACGCGCCTATAATACCACCAATAGCAGCTCCCTCCTCTTCGGGTCCAATAACGCCTTCCAAGCCTTCATCATCCGAACTCTGAAAGCTCTTCAAGAACAACAAGTCGAGAAAACTATTATTAACACTGAGTTTTGTGCCTCGTTAGAGGCAAGAAATGGTTCTACTCCAAACGGAACTCCACTCGTGGCTCCAAGCAGAGGCATCCCGACCTTCGTTCCTACGAGCGTGAAAATAAGGGGACCTCCCAATGGGGCCATATCTTGGTTTTCGGACACAATACCTAGCACAACGCCATACTTCGAAATAGTTCCCAACATGGCTGAGGCTAGCTCTCCGGTAGACGTTGACAAATTGAGCAAAAAAATAGAGGCCTGAGTTGAGGCACGAGTCGAGGTGCGAGTGGAGAAACGGCTCGAAAGCGTTCCCAGAGTGACGAAGACCAAAAAGATGTTTGATATTGAAAAGTACAGGCAATTGCCCTACAAGCCTGAGGCTGCTCCTGCGTCAATTCAAAAAACTTTTAAAATTCAATTTTTGATAAAAAATGATGGAACCACCGACCCGTTGAGCATATGACCTAGTTCATGTCAATGGTCTTTGGAAATGATTTATCAGAAATAGAAAAGGAGTCAATGTTCTTGAAAAAATTTGGCGAATATTTGGAGAAAGGAGCACTATGTTGGTACATGCGTTTGCCGTGAGGTCTATTTCTAATTTTGATGAATTGGTCGATGCATTCATCAAGGCTCACACTGGGGAACAAAAAATCCTCCAAAGGAAGGAAGACATATTCAAAGTCAAACAGCGGCCCAGAGAGCACATCAAAGATTTCCTCGAGTGTATTCACGCCGAGTGGATGGAGTTACCTGCTATGGATGATACTTTAGCCATCATGTCATTTGAAAAGAACATCAATGTTTGCAACTCCAACGCTGCTACCGAATTGAGAAAAGACAACAATACCAAACCTTGACGTTCGATGACTTGCACAACAGAGCATATACCAAAATAAGATTAGAAGAAGCTGAGTGGAAAGCTGCTGGTCGAAGCTCTAAATACAAGAATCTGTCTGAATCCTCATATCATGCCGAGGCGCCACAAGGAAATTTAAAAGGTCGGTATGAACCATACACTTCATCAAGGCAGCCTGTTAGACAAAGGCTTTGAAATCCGCACGTGAGCCAATAGCTCGGTAGGAAAGTCTACTCCAACACAAATCAAGGGAGTACCTCGGGCCCAGCTCTGGTTTCCAAGAATTAGGAGTTACCTTAGATCCTCGATTATAATTTTAACATATCAACCTCGGAGTTGGTTAATGTCGTGAAGGGGATGGCTGGGGTAAGAGTACCGAAGGACATGAGGACCCCTGCGGATAAGAGAGACCAAAATCTGCAATTTGAGTTTCACGCGAACTACGGTCATCGCACCGAGGATTGCAAAGCTCTGCGTCTCGAGGTGGCGCATTTGTTGAAGAAGGGTGTGTTGGCTGAATTCCTCACAGATAAAGAGAAGGAAAATTATACAAAGAACCGAGGTGATGGTCAACCACTGAGGGCACCACCCCCTAAAAGTATTGTGAATGTAATCACTGGGGGATCAGAAGTGAATGGTGTGAACTTCGCAGCTGCCAAGAAATTTGCAAAATTGTCAATAACAATGGAGAAAAGGACTCGAATTGAAGGCTCAGTAAAAGAGATAGTATTCGACGATGATGACTATAATGGGATGATGTTTCCCCATCATGATGCTTTGGTCATCATGTGGAGGATCAATGACTCGGATATCAAACGAGTCTTGATGGACCCCGGTAGCTCTGTTAACATAATCAGTTATGGGACTATCAAGAAAATATGGTTGAAGGGCGAAGTTATCCCAAAAGCAACTGTGCTGACTGGCTTCAACAACTCCACTGAGAAAACATTGGGTGAAATTACGCTCAACACGTATGCCGAGAGAGTTTGTAAGGAAACATTGTTTCAAGTTCTGCCCGAGGATATGGCGTATAATGTAATTCTCGGAAGACCATGGATTCATTCTATGGAGGCTGTTCCATCCACTCTCCACCAAGTCATCAAATTTTCAACCCCATGGAGAATTCGTTCAATTAAGGAGGAGCAACGGGTAACAAGGGAGTGCTATTCGGTTGTGTTGAAGAGTGCTGTCATTCTATCAGGACCTAAGAAATAGAAATCAACACAACCGAGGTCTAATAAGGAGGGAGAGTCACGTCCTCAAGACGATCCCCGAGGAGAAATTGAAAAGATCCTAGTGTGTATTCAATAACCTCAAAAACAAAAAGCCGAGGACTCAACCATCGAGGAGTTGGAATCTTTCATGTTATCGAAAGATTTCCCAGAAAGGAAAGAATTCTTTGGCTCAAAGTTGGACCCGGAGTCGAAGAAAGCTATAATTGAAGTTTTGAAGTCCAACGATGATTGCTTTGCTTAGTCTTATTCAGATGTGGTTGTTGCTCCCAACGCACACGCAAGTATACGTGGTCGACAAGTAATAAAGCGATAAGTAGAGTATCGTTCCCACGAGGACTATTCAGACTGGACTCCTAACAAACAATTTCTTAACAACTATTCAGGGATCTTTTTCCAATATTGAGGATTTTATTAACTAAAGAACAGTAATTAAAATGGTAGAAGTGAATTCAAATAATGGAGCAAAACTTGGTTGTTATCAGTAATAAGGAGACCGTCCAGGGTCAGAGTTATGAACAATCCAGTTGAGTTTTCCAATTGATTCCACTTCTCGAATCCCGGATTACTAACTAACAGATTAAATGTACCAGTGAAAACCTTTCGATTCTTCACGGTCTATGCAGGCTACTCCAATCCCTATATGTCTATGGGTTGAATCACGTGCACGCATTAATGAATTCTGTAATTTAGTTAAGCTAGGTGAGCAAGTATATGTCTATCCTACTCACAAATCGGTTCCCTGATGCCCAGGTTCACAATCTAGCCCTACTCTTTCTTATTGCGTTAATAAATTCCCTCTTTCGAGTTCAATCTAAAAAGCATAGATAATGCATAATTATCGGGCCCTGAAAATTACACAAGTGAAATCAAGAAAGAATAAGCAATCCGTTATGGGATTCAATATATGGAATTCAATCTTCAAACATCAACTTTCATGAAATACTCTAACCCTAGAATGATATATTTAGCCACGCATACTCATAATAACAACACAAGGATTTGATGAAATAATGATGTAATAGATTAATGGAAGGAAGAAAAACCCTTGTTCAAGATGTTATGAGCTCTCCAATTTGCTCCAAGGTCTGAACTCCTATCAAAAACTAAGTAAAAGAGTATTTATAGGGTTTACAAAGGCCTAGTAATAAGTTACACCTAAGCCTAGACGAAATAGGAACTCCAAAAATGCTCCAGGGGCGCCGTAGCTGGCGCCCCGCGCCCCCGAACGTGCCTACACAAGCAGAACCCGTCAAATCTTGGGCGCTTTTGGGGCGCCCCGCGCCACTCAAAGCGCCAGAAGGCTGGGCGCTTTTGGGGGCGCCCCGCGCCACTCAAAGCGCCAGGCATATTTTGCTTGTCTTGCCTTGCTCCGCAGCTCGCGTCGTGTCATGCCTTCGTGTGCTCGATCCAATCCTCAATCAAAATCCAATCTTTTCTTGCTCGATCATGCTCTTTAAAGCTCCAATTGCACTTCATAACAACCTATAATCATACGACATAAAATCAGTGCAAAATCACATTCATTAACTAGAAAACGCGCGAATAAAGTACTCAAACGTGAGGAAATATTAAGGAAATATAGGCATAAAATGCCAAACATCAGTGGTCGGCGTCGATCTGGAGATCACGACTCATAAGCTGAATGTGGATCCATGTTTTACCCCGGTAAAACAAAAGATAAGGCCGCACGTTGGCGTAAAAAAGAAAGCAATCGAAGATGAGACTATGAAGCTGCAGGAGGATGGCTTCATAAAGGAAGTGAAGTACCCCGAATGGTTGGCCAATGTTGTAGTTTTGCCCAAGAAGAATGGCAAATAGAGGATGTGCATGGATTACATAAATCTGAACAAGGCTTGTTTCAAAGATTCTTATCCATTGCCACAAATAGACAGGTTAATAGAATCCATGGCGGGACATAAACTATTAACCTTCTTGGACGCTTACTCAGGGTATAATCAGATTCTCATGGACCCGAAGGATGAAGAAAAGACCTCGTTCATTACTGACCGAGGTACCTTTTGCTACAAGGTGATGCCCTTCGGGCTCAAGAACGTCGGGGCAACCTATCACGGTTAGTGTGTCGCATATTCAGAGATTACATTGGAAAATCTATGGAAGTGTACATACATGACATGTTGATAAGTCTGTTAGAGTTGAAGATCATCTGAGCCATTTGAGGGAAGCCTTCGCTGTCCTAAGGCAGTACAACATGAAGCTGAATCCTGAGAAGTATGCCTTCGGCGTAGGTTCGGGAAATTATTTGGGGTTCATAGTCTCTGAACGAGGAATCGAGGCTAACCCAGAAATGATCAAAGGAATCGAGGAAATATCCGATGAGTTAACCCGGGTGAAAGAAGTTCAGCACTTAACTGGCCGAATTGCTGCCTTGAGTAGATTCATCTCGAGGTCATCAGAGCGATGCCACAAATTCTTCTCAGTCCTAAGGAAGAATAACCACTTCGAATGGACACCGGAGTGTAAAGAAGCGCTGAGGGAATTGAAACGCTATTTGGCTAACGCGCCGTTGCTCGCCAAGCCAAAAGATGGAGAGACTTTACTAGTTTACCTAGCAGTGTCTGAGGTGTCAGTGAGCACTGTGTTGGTTCGAAAAGAGGATGGCAAGCAGCAGCCCATCTACTATGTGAGAAAGATGCTCCTCGACGCTGAAACTAGGTATCTACATTTGGAAAAGTTAGCACTTGCTTTAATCATTACTGCTCAAAAACTACGACCCTATTTTTAATGCTACCCAATAGCGGTAGTTACCACGTCCCCCCTAAGGAGTATATTGCACAAACCAGAATTGTCAGGAAGGTTTTCTAAATGGGCAGTAGAGTTAAGCAAGTATGATATAACTTACCAACCCCGAACAGCCATCAAATCCCAAGTCCTGGCGGATTTCGTGGCTGACTTTAGTGTTGGAATTCTACCCGAAGCTGAAAGAGAGAACTCGATGTCGAAGGGATCGACTTCGATAATATGGGTACTTTACACCAACGGGGCAACCAACTCTAAGGCTCGGGGTTAGGAATAGTCTTTGTAGCGCCAACTGGAGAGAAGGTTAGACATTCGGTTCGGTTCAAGAAAATAACGAACAACGAGGCTGAATAGGAAGCAGCTTTAGTAGGCTTGGAACTGGCCAAAGAAATGGGGGTGAAAGAATTTAGTTGAGATGTGATTCGCAATTAGTGGTGAACCAAGTGCTCGGAGAATATTCGGCTCGCGAACCCAGGATGCAATAATTCTTAGCCCAAGCACAAAACATCTTGGCTCAGTTCCAAGAGTGGAAAGTCAAATAAGTGCCTCGAGAAGAAAATGCAGAGGCCGATGCCTTAGCTAACATGGGTTCGGTTGTAGAAGGACACTCGAAGACTGACTCAGTTGTTCGGTTGCTTTCTGCATAAATGAAGGAGATGAAATTGGAGGTCAACTCAGTGGATCACAAATGGAATTGGCGAAATAAGTTTATCTCTTATTTTGAATCAGGGACTCTTTCCCCTGAAAAAGGAGAAGCAAGGAAATTGAAGAGTCAAGCATCTTTATATTCAATGATCTTGTGAGAGTCAAATAGAATAATGTATAGCAGCCCGATGGCCAAATGCTTGGGTCCGGATGAAGCCAGGTATATAATGACGGAGGTACACGAGGGCGAGTGTGGCAACCACTCGGGGGGAAAATCCTTAGTGCACAAGATACTTCGAGCTGAGTATTATTGGCCCACTATCAGCGCAGATGCAAAAGCCTTCGTGTAAAGATGTGATAAGTGCCAACGTCATGCCCGAATGATTCATCAGCAGTCTGAACCTCTACATTTGGTTGTATCACCATGGCCCTTTATGAAATGGGGAATGGACATCATTGGCCCTTTACCGAAAGGCAAAGGCAGCATTCGGTTTATTCTTGTGTTGATCGACTACTTTATAAAATGGGTAGAAGCAAGGGCTTTCATCGAGGTTAAGCAGAAGAAGGTGATTGACTTCATCAAAAAGAACATCATCTATAGGTTCGGTGTCCCGAGGGAAATCACTTGTGACAATGGCCCATAATTCATGGGGCCGGCTATTACTGATTTTCTTAAGCAGTGGGGAATAAAATAGATAGTGTCAACCCTACCACCCAAGTGCCAATGGTCAAGCTGGGTCCTCGAATAGAGTGATAATTGAGAATCTCAGGAAAAGGCTTGATGAAGCAAAAGGCCCTTGGCCCGATGAGTTACTAGGGGTATAATGGGCAATGCGAACCACAGAGAAGAATAGCACTGGTGAGACCTTATTTTCCCTCGCCTATGGCATGGACTCACTTATCCCCCTTGGAGGTGGGTGAACCAAGCCTTCGGTATGCTAACGCCACCGAAGATGCTAATCAACAAGCCATGCGCATAGAACTAGATTTGCTCGAGGAAAAAAAAGGGAACTAGCCTTGGTTCGGCTAGCAGCACATAAAAGGCAAATCGAACCGTATCTCAACAGAAAGGCCAAACTTAGAGATTTTAAAGTTGGTGACTATGTACTAAAGGCTTTGAACCAATTAAATAAGGAGAAGAACGGTGGAAAACTTATTTCAAACTGGGAAGGACCTTACAAAGTTAAGGCAATTATTTGAAAGGGATCCTATCAAATTGAAGATTTGTAGGGCAAGCCCGAACCCTTAAATTGGAACATCTCCAATTTGAAGCAGTACTACTTCTAACATCAAGGTAAACATTCCTTGATCACTTAAATTTCACCTACAACTCCGAGCCAATAAATGCTCCAAAGGCTCTGGTCGAATAATTTACACTTACTCCTCGTTTTACTTTGCTTGATCTTTTCAGGAAGCGAATAAGACGATCTTCAGTTCTCAGATCTTCATCAAGATTCATACTCGAACACTGGGGGGAGTGAGGAGTGGGATGCATTCGATGTCAGCTTTGAGCCTCACCTCGAAAGTCTATCTATTTGACAACCGGGGACTAACGCTAGAGGAATAGATTAGCATTTTGTATTTTTGTCCGGTAGGAGCATGTTCATTTATGCGCTTAAGTTTTACTCGGACTAGGCCTTATGTAAAAGCCGATTATGTCTCGTTGATATCATCAATGAAATAAACTTGCTTCAATATCTCTTTATTTCTATATACCGAGGTTATTTCTTAAATGCATTGGCTCGTGAACGAGATGTCGTTCCAAGTTCGCATCGATATTGTATGAATAAAATCTTGCAAAGCAAACTTATTCTAAGTGTTCGGCTCAAAATACTTTCAAAAGCAAAACGAAGGCTAACACTTTAGGAGAAAAATTTCATTAATAAAAGGTCTGAAGGCCATAAAGGTTGTTAATTACATCAAAAGGCCCGAAGGCCTTATCGAAAAAAAAAAACAAAACATAAGATGAAAACAGGAATGCTATGCTTTGGGTCCATCTCCCTCCTCAGAGGTCCCATCATCGGCATCCTCGGTGTCTTCTTCACCTCCATCTTCTTCATCATCGACCTTATCATCGCCCGAGCCTTAACTTGAAGGAAGATCATCAATCATAGCTTGGGCTTTAGCTGCATTATCCTCGGCCTTAACGATCTCATCTTCCAAGTTAAGCTCACCAGCTCGGCATTGATTGATCAGCTTCAACCGAGATTTGATGACAACCCAACACTTGTCCAACTCCGCCCTTTTGGCTCTGACCTTGGCCCTCTCCTTGCGGTCAACTTTTTCATCTCGAAGCAGCTTAACCTCGGTATTAAGGGTCAGGATCTTTGAGTTCTGGCCCTCCAATCTTTGGGTTTCGAGCACGTGCTTCTTCAACTGCTCGTGGTGCTTGTTGGATTATTCCATGAATTCATTCTTAGCTTGAGCCAACTCATCACCGAGCCTCACAACTTCGGCATTTAGCCTCGAGCGCTCTAGTTGAAAACCATCACCAGGAGCCTGTATTTTATCCTCCGAAGCAGCCTCTTTTTCGCTCAAATCGAAGCGAGACTTGGACAACTAAGCTTTTAACTCGGCAGTTTGAGCATTGAAGTTATCCCTCTGCTTGTCCCAAGCACTGACAATGCGTTGGACCTCCTCGTACCTTACAGTCTCGAGCTCAACAGCCCCCAATGATAGAGTGAAGCCATAAATGGAAAGTATTAAGAGGTCAAAGTAAGCTAATACTTAAAACAGAGAGAAGGGTGAAGGCGCTAAGGCTTACCCTAAGCTCGTTTGCAGCAAGAGTAGTGGCTAATTGAGCCGGAGGAAATTTTTGAACAATGGCATCCTCTTTTGGCCGAGCAAGGGCATGAGGCTCAGAATGTCCATTCGAGAGCTCTCCAAGAGGTTTGAAGAAGTTGACACCTCGAGCCTTCGCAAAGACCCCTCTGAGGTCGAAGCTCTTGCAGGCTCAGATTGCACCCTAGCAGCGCTAGCAGTTGCTCCCCCTCCGGCGGTAGAAGCCCCAATTTGTCCAACCTTAGCTTTGCCTTTAGCCTTGGCAACAGCCGCATCGGAGTCATGCTCCAAACCTTGAAGATCTACTACTTCAACCTCCCTACGGGGCTCCAAGTCCACGGTGCCCTCGTCACTAGGCTCATCAACCAACCCCTGACACTTTTCAACAACAACTTTGGGCCTGGGGAAGGTCATCACCTCGGTACGAGGATGAACCTAGCGGGAGGATTTCTTTGAAGTTATTCTCTTCCTCTTTGAACCAACATAGGACAACATAGAAAATTTACAAATACTAAAACGAGAAGAAGTGGAAGTACAAGTGTAATGACCGAGGAAGATGCCGACATCACCTTTTGTGGTCCCTTGACCCAAGGACCCCTGCGAAGACTTGGAAGTCTTCGAGGACTTAAGTTCCTTAAAATCTCCAACGAGATTCGCCACCGAGGCTAAATCGTCATTGGAGTCGGTATCCTCTTCATCCTTCTTCTTTCCTTTTCCTTTTGCCTTTTTGCCCTTCTTTTTCTTAACTGCTCAGTTGGGAAGACCTGGTGCAAGGGAGAAAAATTAGTAACAAGAAAGAAAGCTTCGGGCGATACCCCTAGCATAAAATTATAAATGACTCACCATGCCTCTTGCAGTGCCAACCATTGCTAGCAGCCATGTCCATCCAAGACCGAATTGGGCACTTACGAACTTTGGTCACATCCTTGACCCATTCGCTCAAACCCTCTGGAGGGATGACATCAACCTTGTTGGCTACAAGTAAGAAAATGAATCAGGGTCAAAAGCCCGAGGATGGTAAGAAACAAGGAACATTAACCGAAGGGAATGATGAGTACGAAAGAACTTTTGTTCTATTCCACCTCTCTGGAAAATTATGCTCGGTGGATAAAACACTAGTCTCCAAAAGGATGTAGCGGTCGCACCAACCTAGGTCCCCATGATCCTCACTTTTGGCAAGGATCACATATTTACCTTGGTTGTTCAAGGCCACTACCCCAGCCTTATGAAAGTATGGGTAATAAAGAGAGATGAGATGTTGAAAGGTGAAATCTACCTTAGCTCTTTGGCTCAACCAATCCAAACACTGCACAACCCTCCAAACACCGGGGCCAAGTTGAGCCAGACACAAGTTGTATGATCGGCAAAATTCGTCGATCACCCTATGGACTAGGAGTGAGAACCCAATGATGAATGTATAGGTGTATACGAAAGACAACCCTTCTATGATCACAACATCTACTAGTTGGATCAGGGATAACAACTTTTATCTGGGGCCAAACCTGCACTCCTTTTGGATCAACATCACATGAGCCTGGGTGAGGCGTGTGGGCGTCGTTTGTACCTACACATTCCTATTCAACTCTTGCTGGTAAACCATTTGATTTTGCAGTTTGAGATCCCTATCGGTATTGAAGTTCAAGGGGATGTTATGATGAGGTTCGTGCTCCTGCTCGAGGGGAATCTTTGGAGGTTTTTTCTTAAGGCCCGAGGGTCCAGCTTCGGCAGCATGCCCACCCTCGGTGCAAGGCAATTCACCCCCGGACTCTGTAGTGGCATCGACCTCATCCTCTTCATCTTCAACGTCCTCACCCTCGCCTTCAGCATCGTTATTACTATCGTCATCCCCTTCAACGACTTTATCGCGACCAGCGGTTTGTTTACGCCACCTCAGACCCCCCATTTGTGACGTAGCCTCCTCTTCACCTTCCGCTGAAGTGACGATATTAAGTGGTTGAGGCACGACCAAATCCCCTCCGACGATAATGGTGTTGGCGGGGGGAACCCTCAATTCTAAAGAGCCACTAGAACCTTGAATGGAGTATGTAGCAGACATGATGGTAGTGTGAAATTTGGACTTTCGAAAACAAAGGAACTGTGATAATCTTTTCAATGGTTGTAAATATTCTCTCTCTTTACTGTGTGTGAATAAAATTGCTAGTGGAGAAGAAGGTCTCAAGTGAGAGTATTTATAGGCATAATGTTGACACCCAATTTTGTCCCTCCTATTTTCAAAATCAACAATTCTCGAATTTTGCACACACTCGTGTATCCATTTTTGCCTCGTCCATTCTTTTCAAATTACCTTCTCATAATAGCCTGGCAATTGAGGCCATTTTCAAAGGTGTCATCTGAAATCATAGCTATTTTTAAAATCATTGAAATTAACTCTATTTTTGACAAAATTATCCAGAATTGTTTTAGCCTCAAATTACAATTTTTATGCATTTTAGCCTTCCTTACATTTTAAAATTAATTCCCTAATTTCCTATATTTTTAAATTCATTTTATACTATTTTTTATACCTATTTATACACTATTTGTACACACACACACACACACACACACGCACACACACACACACATATATATATATATATATATATATATATATATATATATATATATATATATATATATAGACACACACACGCACACACACATAGACATATGTATTACACGTCACATACACACATCAGCCTATGTTTGCCACCTTCATGCCTACGTCGTTTAATCCTAACCCTCCGCTGATTTGATCCAACGGATGAAAAATAAAAATTCCTAATCTATCCCCACACAACCCCTAAACCCCTCGTCTATCCTCATTTCCTCACCCCCACCCGATATTCACTCCTCTCTTTCTCTCCTTGGCGATTAAAATCGCCACCGCTGTCAATGGACTTTTTCCGGCCATTTTAGCCGGAGAAAATTATGGAAAATAATATCACCGTGTTCCCCTCGAAGTCCGATACAAAACCCATATAGTTTTGAGGATGTTTGGGCAAGGGTGAAATTCGACCCTTGACAACTGTGACACCACCGTCGGGAAATGCCTCCGGTGGGATTCAGGCTATCGATTCAAATGTGTTATCACCTAAGCGGGGTAAAAACCCCCCATGCGAATTTAAATTTATAACTGGTCACGATTGACCCGATTCTAGTAAACGGGTAATCCTCTCTTCTTTGATTCTGTGAAACCTATGTGACTCTATGCATAAAATCTCCTATGTTTTCTATATATTAGCAGGATTATCGTCTTCACTTGTTGATTAACTGATTTTCATTATTTACGACCTCTGTGAATTGTTGATTCTTTTGGACACTATAATGAGCCTGTTTTACACTTTGGTTTTGACAAGATTAGGGCCTAACTCTGTGCTATCTCTTTTGGATTTAAAAGCTTAAAACTTTGATTGGTTTGTCTGAATTGTTTGAATTACCCCAATGTGCATTGCTTGTGTAATTTCATGACTCATCTAATTAAAATCTGAACTGGTGGATTAATTTACATGATTCAAGGGATTTTGACTGATGTTGATTTGAATGTGTGAGTAAAATTTAGAAGGAAAATCAATATGATCACTGAAATTTGCATCTTTTGAGACCTGTCGAAACTCAAACTTGTTTATAAGTGGATTTGTGAACCTAGACTATGTTAAGTTTGAGGGGAGGTTCTCAATCAATCCAGGGTTGATTGGCCTTAGAATTTGGGATTGACTGCTCTATTTTTAAAAGATTGACTCAATTCTGTCCCCTGTTATTCTTGGAAAGCTATTATTCCTTACCTTATTAACATTTACCCGTTGATCTTCAAACCTCTCCTCCTCACCTATATAAACTACTCTCTTTTCACCTAAAGGAAAAAGCTTCTAAACACTGAAAATTAGGAAACACATACTGGTATACTTTATAAAATTCTACATAGCTTTTGGCATTCAGTTCTTCTTGTTTACTTGCTTTCCTAGCAAGATCACTACTTCTTGTATTTGAATACTGGCCCTGCTTTCTCTTGCTGCTGTCTGCATTCTTATTAGCTTTACAATACTCAAAAGGTATTCTTTCACTCACTATCATCTATTATATCTATGTGCTTGCCTTGGATATACTTATCTTGTTCCTGCTTCACTTGAACTATTTGTTATACCTGTGTTCTGCCTTGATTCTGGGTATTTTGATAGGCCTAAGTAATCCCTGCACCTTTAAAATCATGCCTATGTTCACTAAGGAAATGTAATTTAAATAGTAAGGCTGCTACTCACTTTCTGATCAACTGTGACATCTCTGTGTGTGTCCTCAACTTGACCTTGCATCCTCTCTGTTCAACTTAATCCTTGGTATGTGTTGTTCTGGAAGTCCTGCACATTTGTTAAAAGGTGCCCTGACTGCACCTGTTCAAAAGAGTTCCTGGCAAATCTCCTTTTGATTCAAGCCTTTCCCTTTCCCTATTCCCCTGCTAACTCTGTTTATTTGCAGCCTGTGCTTAGAGAATACTAAGGGTTTAGCAAAGCCAGTAATTATGTTCTCTAAACTGGTTCTTCTAGAATCAGGGATCCTTGGTTATTGATAGAGTACTACTGCCTTTGAAACAAGGGACTTCTCTTGATCAATACCCCCCTCCCATATGCTTTCCCTTAGGAACTGTCCAAAAGCTTGTATATTTGCTAGGTTCCCTGTCTATATCTTCTTAAAATAGGGGTACAACAATGGTGTTGTACAAAATTGGCTACCCAGGAGCCGCTCTCTTGCCCCTTCTCCCCTATGTGCAATGTATCATGCCTAGATTTAGGAGAAAGTGATTCTGGATTGACCTCTTTTCATGGAAACTGACTGTTTGACAATATGTTTGAAATCTTATCTTCATTGAAAGTTTTTCCACACTTAGAGAGCATTAGGAGCATGTTTAGTTGGCATCCCAACTTGAAATCTTAAAAAAAGGGGCCATTTTGTGCTATTTACGCATAGTGTAGACTGTTTATGACAACTGCAGTCGCCCCTCTTTTTGCATAAATGATCTGGGCCCAAAAGTATTTTCAAAAAAGGCCCTTTATGTGCGTAAACTATTTTTTATCACTTAAAATGCTCCTATACACTAGGGGTGTATAAAGCTTAGGGATCGTTTATACATCTTAAACATATTGTCTTAAAGTTATAACTATGATTTGGACCATATATTTGCATGTCTAATACTTATATGTATACTATTACGTGCGACAGACTCCTTATCTGCATTTCTGTTGCTTTTTGCGAATCCATTTTTCAAAAACAGCTTCTCTTCTTATATATATTTCCAAAATCCGACCCCAACACAAAAAAGGCCATTAAGGTTAGGGCTCGACAATTAATGATGAGTCACACCGACCCTAAATGGCCTACATTTTATTTTAAAACAAATCCCCCTTTGGTTTCTTGCGAAATCCGAATTTGTTTACGAAAATGGACTATAAGTGCAAAACCTTTTCGTGTGTAGATTGGATATGCGAATTAGAATTGAATACTCATCAACGATTAGCGCTCGATGAGGCCGTAAACTACGATTAGGCTCGAAATATAGGTCGTATATATGTGTTTGAAATGGCATGAATGTGTTACATCCTTAATGTCAAATTAATTCCCAAGTTAGTATTTATGATAATATACACTATTTATATCCCAAAATTAAGACTCGGACAGTAACCACTTTTTGTGGGACTCGGGGAAGTGCGTAACACCTTCTTCCCCGAGTCATTTGGATTTCTTACCCATATAGAATCTCTGAAATGGAGTAGTTGACCTTTTTGAACTTGACTCTAGATATTAGGTGACCTAATACGCCTTAGAAATTATATTAGGTGGCGACTCCAACATCTAAACTCAAACGACTTCACCCAGTCAAATCTGAAACCCGTCTCGCCTCGAGTTGAGTCCAAAATAGGGTATGACAGAATGACGACTCTGCTGGGGATACTCAAAGTCCTAACCACAACGAGTTTTTATTTTTGGGATTTCTTTAATTATTATCTTGTTATTCATTATTATTATTGTCGTACTAACTTGGTTTCCTTTTTTTTTCTTTCTTTCACTTTATTTATTGTATTAAATTCTTTATGTGACATTTTGCATACCTCACGCATACTCCCCCACTCCTGGGAAACGACACTTCACACACACACGGCGATTACGTGGATCCCATGGTCGCTTCACCACCAAAATACCTTTAAGCGGGACATGGTGGAATATAGTTGGTCCATAGTACAACCAACAATTTCAAATGATCTCACTCCTTGGACGTCCGCCTTGAGGAACCGTGTCTAGAATTACACCACTCTTCTATTGTAATGAGCATGCATCATGTCGTAGGAAGGGCTCCCCGTGAGCCGATTAGTTTTCCACTTGTCCAAATTACCTAAACGGGTTTCCGACCTCAAAGGGACGTTTGGACATAATTATGTGCATTCGAGAGAAAAGAAAAAAAAAAGAAAAAAAAAGTGAGACAAGAATGAAAACGCATTTTGATTTGTTCAATTATTCTCAAAGGGGACGGAGTTTTACATTTTAGTTCTTATTTATTTTTAGGTCAGAATGAGTCAAAAGTTTCATCGTTTTGGAATGACTATGTGCACAGCTCCTTTGTTAACTAGTTGGTGGAGCGATTTGTCACTGGGAGAACAAATCGAAGTACGTTAGCACTTGGGTCATCTGGTTTCACTATTAGAAATGGAGTCGTGTAGGGAGATGATCGAAGCATCAATGTCGTTTTGGGATAAAAATTGAACGTGTTTAGATTCGGGGATGTCGAATTAACACCTTTGTTGGAAGAAATAGGGGGTTTATGTCACACTCGGGGTTAGACAAACATCGTTGGCAAGGGGGTCGCATACTAGACCTAGTGTCCCCACAGCTGACGATTTTGTAAGAAGTTGGGGATGGTAGCAAGTGTGGACGTGGGATTTTTACAATAAAAGAAGATACCCTTTTCCTATTTCTACACTCGGTTTGGGCAGTTGAGGGCGTACGATAGTCATAAGAAGGAGTTTGAGTCCTATGGTGATTGGAGGAGGGCTAGACCACTTGCATTTGCTATTTGTTTTTTAGGAGCGATGGTTTTCCCCGAGAGTTTGAATCACGACATATGTTCAAGACTTGTCATGGTTGTCGATGTAGTGTTAAACGGAATTGATGGTTATCATTATACTATAATTCCTATGATAGTAGCGAACATTTATCGGGCTTTGGGTTGTTGCAAAAGAGGAGCAAAATACTTCTTGTAATCTTCTACTACAAGCATGGTTCAAAGAACATCTAAGGAAAGCAAGAGGTGTGCAAGCATTGTCCAAACTGGCTGGTTACAACTACTTGATTGGGGAACGACATAGGGTTTCAAAACTCAAGCAGCCAAGCAGCACAGAGAGATGGGTAAAATTGTTCGAAACATAACGGATGACTCAATTCAGTGGATGTTCACTTGGTTTCCTTCACCAGATTTCATCATTAGTTCTGAGAAGACATCCTTTGTGATACTTATGGGGTAAAGAGGCCTCCAACCTTATCAACCGCTAAGAGTAATGAGGCAAGCAGGGAGGAAGCAAATCATACTATTGATACCAGACACGAAAGACTATCAGTTTGACTATACTGAAGATGTTGTTCCAAGGATCAAGAGCATTAGGAAGTCATGGGTAGGAAGACACGTCATAGAAGAAGCATCGCTAGCACCTGATAGATACAATGCTGGATGCGAGCCAAACTACAAAAGCTGGTTATGCTCTAGTATAAAGGGAAATGTGGTAGTGGGGCCAAGTCGTGGATATAACATAAGAGATCGTGAGGCAGAGGCTCAAATTCGGTACCGAGAGTTCATGTTGAAAACTGTCAAGATGGATAAGGAAAACAAAGAAGAGATCGAAGTGTGGAAGAAGAGTACATTAGAACTAGAGGAAAAGATAGAGGCATTGGAAATGAAACTTGAGCAATGGAACTCGGAGTGTGCAGAGGTAGACATCCTACACTTGGTAGCAGCCAAAGGATACTTAACCAAAGTTATGGAAGAAGTCAAGGAGATTGGCCGAGAAGCAAAGAGGGCCAAGAAGGAAAAGGTGTGTGCTGCCTAGTCAAAGAGTCATTTTCATTTTTATTTCTTGTACTTTATTTTTTTTTCAAAATAAGTTATCATGTACTGATTTTCAAAAGTTGGGAAATTTATGAGAATAATTGGATACAAAATGCGTATTCATTTTCTTTGCATAATGACAAACCTAGGAAGGATATACGTCCTTGGCACGTAATAGTCCATTAGTAAACCTACGTCAAATGTCAAAAGGGTTTTTAACCCATAAAATGAAAAATTACATCTCTGCATTGATTCGAAGAAACATTTGCACAAAATATTGATTGTCTGTTTAAACATGATCAAAACTGTAAGGATGTTTTGGTCTTTACTTTTTCTTGTTTTGTTTTCAGACTATGGCTGCAAAGGGTACTCTCTAATTTGAGATCGTTTCTCGACCTCCTCACCCGATCAAACTTTGGTGGGAAAACTTGGCCATTGTCAGCAAAGCTCATGTTCAAAAGATGTCTCTCAATAACTACACTGCCATGACTGGTTTGGTTGAAGCTGCTACGTATTTCTGGGACTACAAAAGGGCTGTATTTCATTTCAATAGTATCGAGTTGGCAACAATGTTGGAAGAATTTGGAGGACTAGCAGGGTTAGAGCCTGGACCCGAGACTATGATTTATCCCCGAGACATAGAACCTAAGGAGTTCAATAATTTGCTAAGAGCCCCTTATGATCCATATGTCGAAGGATTGCTCGATGGAAAAGTCACGTTTGAATACTTGCATTCTAGGTTTGGAGATCCGACACTTAGACACGAATGGAATGGGGAGTGGGAAGTTCAAGATTGGGAGTGGACCGAATCCAACGCTTTCATCATTGCCTTTCTAGGAAGCATGGTTTTCCCCTAGAAGGGAGGAAAGATCGACATAAGGTTGGGAAGAGTGGTAGAGGGGTTGCGTAGAGGTGCTTTCAAACGTCAAGTAAGCTTGGTTCCAATGATTTTGGGAGAAGTTTATAGAGCTTTAACTAAATGTACTAGAGGAGGAGACTTTTCAAAGGTTGCAATTTGTTGCTGGAAATCTGGTTGGTAGAACACTTGCACAATGTCCCCGTTAGTCCGGTGGCACCAAAACCCTCTTTGCAAGAAGGGATATGCTCACATAGCACTCGTATGGCTGGAACAGTGGCATGGAAATACCCCACAAAGATGGAAGGTTGGTATACCAAGCTCGAGGAACTGCAAGAGGTGTAATGGGTGATCGAAAATTGTGTTGGCTTCGTTGTCTCCATACAAGGTCAAGACATCACTTTATTGACATTAATTGGATTTCGAGGAACTCATCACTATGTTCTTCTAAAGATCCTTCGACAAGTGGGAATGACACAGTAAACCCCGCAGTTGACCGAGGGAAGAAGTTTCAACATTGACATAAAAGACATCGAGCATCCGATGGTCATCACCATATTGACAATGTGGGAGAAAAGGCTTACTATGCAGTTTTGTCGTGGTCGTGATAATTGGGTGAACCCCACAGCTACCCTGGATTACCCTCAATGGCTCAGCGAAGATAAGGCAAAGTATCGATCTAAGAATACACTGAAAAGAAAAGCCAAAGCTCCAAATGCTGCTGAAAAATACAAGAAGCTGAAACACGAGTTTGACCAAAGAAAGAAGGAGTTAAGGGTGACACAAGAGAGGGAGATGAGGAGACAATACAAAGATAAGATCAAAGGGGACGAACTCAAATATTGGACCGACAAGGTCATGACTGCAAGGAAAGCTGCTGGGAATTTATAAGATTTGCTCAAAGGATGGGGAGAGTATTTTAAGTCAGTACAACTGGAAGAGAAGGAAGCAAGAGGATTAGAAATTTGCGAGTTCCTCGTAAAAGCTCTAGGTGACATGGAGGCTGGAAAAGACCTGCAGGAAACATTTGCTGATCCTCCGCTCATTAGTTTGTCTCACAAACCCAAGGAAGAAACCAAAGAGGAGAAGGAATACGCCAGAGCTGATGTTTGAACCTGAAGTCTCTTTACTTGGCACCTAGTCTAGTCGTATCGAGTCAAGTCATCTTTTCCTTTCTTTATCGTCGTTTTCGTCTTAATCGAGTCATTAGTGGTTGTAATAAAGCCAAGCAAAATAAATAAAATTTCGTTATTTTTGGGTTTTTAGACTGGTGATGATCATATTTATTCAAACGAAATGATGTGTTAGGTGCAAATGTTACTTCAAATCCGCGATAGGCCCACCTTTGGCACAAAAGAGGTCCTATGCATGATAGGACGCGATTTTATTTAAACTAACGTATACTCACATTTTCTCTTCTTGTTTTTGATGTGTCAGTTCCCAAGTCCCTGATAGATTGGTTTGTGCATTCTCGCCGTGCTGCAATACCCGTTGAGGTCCAAAGAATCGATCCCAACACCTCCCCCATTACCCATAAGGACAAGGACGAGATGAAATATCATGGCTGAGTTCGGCAAAGTTGGAAATGGGACTCCTCAGAAGCAAGGCGTGGTCGCCTAGGAAAGCTACGCTAAGTTGGAACAGAGGTTGCTTGAGTTGGAGAATAGGATCCCTCTTGCCCGTACTGATAAGATCCTCGAACCAAATCAAACTGCTTGCCCTCATGGCAAAGATCCACTCTACCTTGAAAAAGACATTCCGTACCCTACCTATACTGCACCACCAAAAGCACCATAAAACAACTTACCCGCCTTCACCGTTGAAACCAAAACCATCGCATCACCCACCAAGGACCACGAGATGTACGCATGGACTAAGGAAGACCCAGACTGCACCAAAGAGCAAGTCTAATGGCTGGTTGAGAAGTTCAGACTACTCCAAGGCACCAAGGGAACCCGAGGGTTAGCCTATGAGGATCTTTGCTTATATCCTGACTTAAAACTACCTGAAGGCTACAAGACACCCAAGCTCAACATATTCGATGGTAGTGGAGACCCAATGGCTCATTTGAGATCTTACTGTGACAAGCTGATTGGGGTTGCGCATGACAAAAAGATCCGCATGCAGCTGTTTAACCGCAGTCTAACTGGAGACGCACTAGTATGGTACTCTAAGCAACAAACAAAGAAGTGGGCGAACTGGGAAGCAATGGCAGGGGACTTTGTTGACAGTTTTGGGCATAACACTGACGCTATGCCCGATCGGTTCTACTTAGAGAAGCTGAAGAAAAAGCCCACTGAGACCTTTAGAGAATTTGCAACTAGATGGAGGTCTGAAGCCGCCAAGATCCAGCCTCCCATGGAAGACGCTGATATAGTGGCAACTTTCATCCGCATACAAGAAGATGTCGATTTTGACAAAATGTTGAATCTGCAAGATAAGAAGTTCGGAGAGTTGATCAAGATTGGTGATATGGTCGAAGATGGACTGAAGACTGGAAGGATTGTTAGCATGGCCGCACTACAAGCCGCTAATAAAGCCTTACAAGCTGGTAGCACTACCACCTCAAGAAAGAAGAAGGACGACGTTTACTTCGTGGCCACATCACTTGACCACTCCCCTACTCGCAACCATTACTACCAAACACCTCCTCCCTCCTACCCATACATACCACGCACGTCCACCTACCCAGTCTATAACACCCAGCCTATGTACCAAAACCCACCACCACAAAGACCAACATACTCACAAAGTCCCAACTACTGAAATACCAACACCTATTCACCAGGCCCACACGCCAATAACAACCCAAGACCCAAAAGGAGCTACATCCCACTGGTTGAATCTCGCACTCAGTTGTTCGAGAGACTTAAAGCAGCTGGTCATATACAACCTGTGCCATTAAAAATGCCTGATAGGATGACACCCTACTTTGATCAAACCAAAACCTGTGCCTACCACTCTGGAGGACCTGGTCACGATACTGAAAAGTGCTACGCCTTGAGGGACAAGATACAAGACTTGATCGACCAAAAGGTGATACATTTGAAGACTCCAAATGTGCACAACAACCCTCTCCCTAATCATGGAGAAAATAGGGTCAACCTGATTGAATTGGATGAGGAATGCAACTTGGAAGGGATTATTGTTAAGGCGAAAGAGAATACACCAGCGACCACTTCAGTTGCTCAGGCCGCTACATCACCAGAGCCCATTAATGTAGAAGTGGCTCCCAAATTCTTTGTCGATGTGGTTCCACCATACAACGACAAGGCGGTACCTTGGGACTATGAAAAGGAGAAGAAGAACGAGTCTGTAGTTGAGAATGTTGCCGCACAAGGGATGACTAGGAGTGGAAGGATTTACACTCCCGAGCATCTTGTTCAAGATAGACGAGGCATCAGCGAGGAGGAGTCCAAAGGATTGTGGAAGAAGGTGCATGCAAAGGAGTACTCTGCAATTGAGCACTTGGGCAAAACTCCAGCACAAATCTCTATTTTTGCTTTGCTCCTCAAATCGGAGAGCCACCGAAGTGCTTTGATGAAGGTGTTGGACGAAGCACATGTTCCGGTGGACACTTAGGTTAACAACCTAGCTAGCATGGTAGGACAAGTCATGGAGGCCAACCAAATTGCATTTCATGGAGATGAGTTACTACATGAAGGGTTGAATCACAACAAAGCTTTGCATGTCACTATCGAATGCAAAGACTGGTTCTTGGGAAGAGTTCTGAACGACGGAGGTTCCGGTCTGAACATATGACCGCTCATCACTCTGAAAGAATGGGGATTGACCAAAGCAAGATAAGGGATAGCGATATGAAGGTGAAGGCGGTCACAAAGAAATACCATTGGGGAGGTTGACCTGACTATCATGGTTGGTCCCGTGGAGTTCACTGTTAAGTTCCCTGTCATGGACATCTCTGCCTCCTACAATCTGCTACTAGGGAGGCCCTGGATCCATATGGCTGGTGCGGTGCTTTCTAAATTGCACCAAACTGTGAAGTTCGAATGGGATCACAAGGAGGCAGTAGTGTTCGGTGAGGGAATCAATTCCATCTACAATGAGCAAACCATACCAGCTATTGAAGGGAATACTTCTGATGGCAGACATTCTATACTGTAGAACTTGTGGGAGCAATATAAGGCACTCGAGGAGGACGCTGCAAGAACTCCAATTCAAGTTGGAATCCCACAAGCACGGTCCAAGGGGGTTACACTGCACACTTTGCTCCCAAGTTGGTCAACACACCGCCTGGATTGAAGAAAGAAAGAGGAACTTTACAGTGCTTATTGGGATAGCCGAGGTAAAGGCTACGAAGGAAGGAACTTGGTCTGGGAGCCAGTCATGTCTGATTGGGGAGTGCCCTCACATGAATTTCGTGAAACCCTACCAGCTAAGACCGAGAAGCGACCAATGTACTCACCCAATGCTCATCCCAATTAGAAACGCATCTCTGAAGAAACAAAAGGGAAACAAACGTGGATACCCAAAGCACCTGAACCTATGGAGGTGGTGATCGAAGAGCCATATGTACTCCCACAGTCTGCAAAGTGGCCCAGAGACTGGGTCATAGGCATCATGATCAAGCAAGGCTATGAATCGGGCAAAGGTTTGGGCAAGAATTTGGATGGTATGGTCGAGCTAATCAGAATTGCGATGAGGCCCGACAACGAGAAGGCTGGCATAGGATACATTGTGACCTATGAAAAGAGCATGGAAGAAACATCACTGGATTTCAAGTTCTATAAGAAAAGCACAAAGAAGCATCAGTTCTGTTGAAAATTGGCGAAGAAGTAACTAAGCAGCTCAATGCAGGAATTCTGAAAACAGTCAAATATCCAACCTGATTGGCTAACATCGTCCCAGTGCCGAAGAAATATAGGAAACTCCGAGTTTCTGTGGATTATAGAGATCTGAATAGAGCAAATCCGAAGGATGATTTTTCACTACCAAACATACATATCCTGATTGAAAATTGCGCGAAACATGAACTGCAATCCTTCGTAGACTATTTCGCCGGTTATCATCAAGTGCTCATGGATGAGGAGGATGCCGAGAAGACAGCTTTCACTACATCTTGGGGGACTTATTGCTACAAGGTTATGCCATTTGGGTTAAAGAATGCTGGGGCAACTTGCATGAGGGCTATGACAACTATGTTCCATGACTTGATGCACAAAGAGATTGAAGTCTATGTGGACAACGTGATCATCAAATCAAAGAAGAGTTCGGAGCATCTTGACAACTTGCGCAAGTTTTTCAACCGCTTGCGAAAGTACAATCTGAAGCTGAATCCGGCAAAGTGTGCTTTTGGTGTTCCAGCAGGGAAGCTCCTGGGTTTCATCGTCAGTAGAAGGGGTATCGAGCTGGATCCGTCCAAGATCAAAGCCATAAAGAATTGCCACCGCCAAAAAGCAAGAAGGAAGTTATGAGTTTCTTGGGGAGGCTCAATTACATCAGCCGTTTCATAGCACATCCACCGTCATCTGTGAGCCAATCATCAAGCTGCTGAAGAAAGATATACAGTGATAGAGTGGACGGAGGATTGCCAAAAAGCATTTGATTTGATAAAAGAGTACTTGTCTTGCCCGCCTGTACTGGTACCGTCCGAGCCTGGGCGACCGTTGATCTTGTATCTGTCCGTGGTAGACTCGGCCTTTGATTTTGTATTGGGACAACATGATTCAACTGGGAGGAAGGAGCAGGCCCTATACTATCTGAGCAAGAAGTTCACTCCTTACGAAGCCAAGTACACATTGTTGGAGCGCACGTGTTGCGCGCTGACTTGGATAGCACAAAAGCTGAGACATTACCTGACATCTTACTCAACATTGGTGATATCAAGGATGGACCCCCTCAAGTACATTTTCCAAAAACCAATGCCTACTGGAAAGCTGGCTAAATGGAAAATGCTGCTCAGTGAATTCAACATCACTTTTGTCACTCAAAAGGTGGTGAAAGCTCAAGCCTTGGCTGATCATACGACCGAGAATCCGGTGGGAGACGACTATGAACCTTTGCATACCTATTTCCCCGACGAAGAAGTCATGTTCGTAGGAGAAGATATCACCGAAGAGTATGACGGCTGGAGGCTATTTTTCGATGGAGCGGTCAATTTCAAAGGAGTCGGCATTGGAGCGGTATTAGTTTCCGAGACTGGACAACACTATCCTGTCACGGCCAAACTAAAGTTTCCTTGAAGCAACAACATGGAGGAGTACGAAGCTTGTATTTAGGGTCTTAGATTGGCAGTGGACATGAATATACAAGAGATATTAGCAATCGGGGATTCTGACTTACTGATTCACCAAGTTCGAGGAGAATGAATAGCAAAGAATCTGAAGATATTTCCATACCTGGAGTGCATAAAGGAGTTGAAGCAAAGATTCACCAAAATAGAATTCCGGCATGTACCCAGACTGCAAAATGAGTTCGCTGACGCTTTGGCTACCATATCTGCCATGATCAAACATCCCGATAAGAACTACATTGATCCAATACTCGTGACAGTGAGGAAGCAACCAGCTTACTGCTATCACGTGGAAGAAGAGCCAGGACAGCCTTTGTTCTACGATATCAAAGGGTTCCTCAAGGACGACAATTACCCAAAGAATGCAACAAGCCTCTAAAAGAAGATACTGAGGAGGTTAGCAAATGGTTTCTTTCTGAACGGAGAAGTTTTGTACAGAAGGACACCCGATCTAGGTTTACTAAGGTGCGTGGACACAAAAGAAGCTGCTAAATTGTTGGAAGGAATACACTCTGGGACGTGTGGTCTACACATGAATGGTTTTGTGCTTGCAAAGAAGATTCTGAGAGCTGGCTATTTCTGGATGACAATGGAGCATGATTGCATAAAGCACGCAAAGAAATGTCATCAATGCCAAATCCATGGAGATATAATTCGAGTGCCTCCCAATGAATTGAACATTATGGGATCACCTTGGCCTTTTTCCGCCTGGGGGATGGATGTCATAGGACCTATCGAGCTAGCCGCTTCCAATAGGCATCGCTTCATACTGGTGGCCATTGACTATTTTACCAAGTGGGTAGAAGATGCATCATACAAATCAGTAACAAAGAAGGTGGTGTCGAACTTTGTTCGTGATAAGATGATCTGCCGATTTGGCGTCCCTGAATCCATCATCACTGACAATGGGTCCAATCTCAACAGTGACCTAATGAAAGCAACATGCGAGGTTTTCAAGATCAAGCATCGCAACTCCGCTGCATACAGACCTCAAATGAATGGTGCGGTCGAGTCACCCAATAAAAACATCAAGAGGATATTGTGCAAGATGACAAGCACTTCAAAGCAATGGCATGAGAATCTACCCTATGCCCTGTTAGGGTACCGCACCATAATGAGAACATCAACAGGGGCTACTCCCTATTTATTGGTGTATGGCGCCGAAGCAGTGATACCCGCGGAGGTTGAGATACCATCTTTGAGAATCATCCAAGAGACACAATTGAAAGATACTGAATGGATCAAAGGAAGAATAGAGCAATTGGCCCTCATCGATGGCAAGAGATTGAATGCGATATGTCATGGACAATTATATCAGAGGAGGATGGCCAAAGCATTCAGTAAGAAAAATCGAGAGAGATTCTTTGAACCTGGGCAATTAGTTTTGAAGAAGATATTTCCGAATCAAAAAGAAGCAAAAGGCAAGTTTGCACCAAATTGGTAAGGACCGTACATGGTTCACCGAGCTTTGAATAGAGGAGCACTGATATTGGCAGAGATGGATGGAGAAGTCTGGCCAAAACCTATCAACTCAGATGCTGTTAAAAGATACTATGTATAGGGATTTGTGCTGATTAGTGATTTTCCCATTCTGCAATACATTGTGTAATCTGAACTACGTCACGACCTGATTCCCCAAGTGGGATACGTAGGCAACCTATTCAAGGTCGGTCGCATAAATACAAAAATTTCATTTTCCCACGAAGCAAATACTGGGGCAGAATTTTTTAAGAACACTCAGAAATTCCCAAAGGACAAACATAGTTAACACTGGGGCAGAAATTTTTGAGGACCTCTCAAAAAATTTCAAATGCAAACTGGGGCAGAATTTTGAGGGCGCCCTCAAAATTTGTTTGGAACAGCATAAAGGATGACAACTTTGGCTTTACACAACGCGACTTGTGACTCAATGGGATAAAATATTTTATTTCTTACAAAAGTTTTTCAAAATCATTTGCACTATTTACTATTTTATGCATATCTCTATCAGCTCGGCCAAGATCCCGGCACTCGTGGACAGCGAACGTGAAACAAGCCAAGAATGCACAAACCAAGCAACACCGTACAACTCACTAATCTTTCTTTGGATGCAGGCACGACAGATACCTAAATCAACAATGCACGATAGATACGCTTCAACGAAAAGGTTTGTCATTTAAATTAGCTGAGGGCACACAACCCAAAGCGTCGGTTAAGGGTACACAGCCCGATGTCGATTTGTATTTTACATTAGCTGAGGGCACACAACCAGAAACGTCGTTTGAGGGTACACAGCCTGATATCGATTTGCATTTTACATTAGCTGAGGGCACACAACCCAAAGCGTTGATTGAGGGTACACAGCCCGATATCGATTTGCATTTTAAATTAGCTGAGGGCACACAACTCGAAGCGTCGATTGAGGGTACACAACCCGATATCGATTTTTCATTTACATTAGCTTAGGGCACACAACCCGAAGTGTCAATTAAGGGTACACAACCCGATATCGATTTGTCATTTACATTAGCTGAGAGCACACAACCCGAAGCGTCGGGTGAGGGTACACAGCCCGATATCGATTTGTCATTTACATTAGCTGAGGGACCACAATCCCAAGCATCGATTGAGGGTACACAGCCCGATATCGATTTATCATTTACATTAGCTGAGGGCACACAACCCGAAGCGTGGGTTGAGGGTACACAGCCTGATACCGATTTGCATTTTAAATTAGCTGAGGGCACACAACCCGAAGCGTCGGTTGAGGGTACACAACCCGACATCGATTTGCATTTTAAATTAGCTGAGGGCACACAACACGAAGCGTCGGTTGAGGGTACATAGCCCGACATCGATTTGCATTTTAAAATAGTTGAGGGCACACAACCCGAAGCGTTGGTTGAGGGTACACTGCCCGATATCAATTTTCATTTTAAATTAGCTGAGGGCACACAACCCGAAGCATCGGTTGAGGGTACACAGCTCGATATGGATTTGCATATCTATTTTTCTTTGCGGAGTGCACCCAGCCCAATGCACTAACGGAGGGCATACAACCCGATGTCGAAGCTAACACTTGACAGCAAAGACACACAATCTTGGCATAGTAAGCACAGCTATATGTGGCAATAATCCTGGAAAGACAATCCAGCCTGGCGAGAAGGTACGTTTTATATATACATTATGTTGCAAACATATCTCCATTGCAGAGTACACTCTAAGGAAAGCAAGCATCTCAGCCTTACGCCCTACATCCTTTTAATTCATAGCCTCTTCTATAGTCATGACAAAATTGGCCGCACTATCAACGTCTTTGCCCGAAGACTCTTTCATAATCGCCGAGCAAAGAGGGGCAGTTGTTGACACCCAATTTTGTCCCTCCTATTTTTAAAATCAACAGTTCTCGAATTTTGCACACGCTCGTGTATCCATTCTTGCCTCGTCCATTCTTTTCAAATTACCTTCTCATAATAGCCTGGCAATTTAGGCCATTTTTAAAGGTTTCGTCTCAAATCATAGCTATTTTTACAGTCATTAAAATTATCTCTATTTTTTACAAAATTATCCAAAATTATTTTAAGCCTCAAAATTACAATTTTTATGCATTTTAGCCTTCCTAGCATTTTAAAATTAATTCTCTAATTTTCCTATATTTTTAAATTCATTTTATACTATTTTTTATACCTATTTACACACACACACAGACACACACACACACACACACAGATATATATATATATATATATATATATATATATATATATATATATATATATATATATATACGTCACATACACACATCAGCCTATGTTTGCCACCTTCGCGCCTACGTGGCTTAATCCTAACCCTCCGTTGATTTGATCCAACGGCTGAAAAACAAAAATTTCTAATCTACCCCACACAACCCCTAAACCCCTCGTCTATCCTCATTTCTTCACCCCCACCCCCGATATTCACTCCTCTCTCTCTCTCCTTGGCGATTAAAATCGCCACCGCTGTCAATGGACTTTTTCCGGCCATTATAGCCGGAGAAAATTAGGGAAAATAACATCACCGTGTTCCCCTCGAAGTCCGTTACAAAACTCATATAGTTTTGAGGATGTTTGGGCAAGGGCGAAATTCGACCCTTGACAACTATGACACCACCGCAGGGAAACGCCTCCGGCGGGGTTCAGGCCATCGATTCAAAGGTGTTATCACCTAAGTGGGGTAAAAATCCCCATGCAAAGTTAAATTTATAACGGGATACGATTGACCCGATTCTAGTAAATGGGTAATCCTCTCTTCTTTGATTATGTGAAACTTATGTGACTCTATGCATAAAATCTCCTATGTTTTCTATAAGTTAGCAGAATTATCGTCTTCACTTGTTAATTAACTGATTTGCATTATTTACGACCTCTGTGAATTATTGATTCTTTTGGACACTATAAGGAGCCTGTTTTACACTTTGGTTTGACATGATTAGGGCTAAACTTTGTGCTCTCTTTTGAATTTAAAAGCTTAAAACTATGATTGGTTTGTCTGAATTGTTTGAATTACCCCAATGTGAATTGCTTGTGTAATTTCATGACTCATCTAATTAAAATTTGAACTGGTGGATTAATTTACATGATTCAAGGGATTTTGACTGATGTTGATTTGAATCTGTGAGTAAAATTTAGAAGGAAAATCAATATGATCACTGAAATTTGCATCTTTTGAGACCTGTCAAAATTCAAACTTTTTTATAAGTGGATTTGTTAACCTAGACTATGTTAAGTTTTAGGGGAGGTTCTCAAATCAATCCAGGATTGATTAGCCTTAGAATTTGGGATTGACTGCTCTATTTTTGGAAGATTGACTCAAATCTGTCCCCTGTTATTCTTGGAAGGCTATTATTCCTTACCTTATTAAGATTTACCCGTTGATCTTCAAACCTCTACTCCTTACCTATATAAACTACTCTCTTTTCAGCTAAAGAAAAAAGCTTCTAAACACTGAAAATTCAGAAACACATACTGGTATACTTTATAAAATTCTACATAGCTTTTGGCATTCAGTTCTTCTTATTTACTTGCTTTCCTGGCAAGATCACTATTGCTTGTGTTTGAATACTGGCCCTGCTTTCTCTTGCTGCTGTCTGCATTCATATTAGCTTTACAATACTCAAAGGTATTATTTCACTCATTGTCGTCTATTATATCTATGTGTTTGTCTGGGATATGCTTATCTTGTTCCTACTTCATTTGAACTATTTGTTATGCCTGTGTTCTGCCTTTATTCTAGGTATTCTGATAGGCCTAAGTAATCCCTGCACCTTTAGAATCATGCCTATGTTCACTAAGGAGATGTAATTTAAATAGTAAGGCTGCTACTCACTCTCTGATCAACTGTGACATCTCTGTGTGTGTGTCCTCAACTTGACCTTGCATCCTCTCTGTTCTACTTAATCCTTGGTATGTGTTGTTCTGGAAGTCCTGCACATTTGTTAAAAGGTGCCCTAGCTGCATGTGTTCAAAAGAGTTCCTGGGAAATCTCCTTTTGATTCAGGCCTTTCCCTTTCCCTATTCCCCTGCTAACTCTGTTTATTTGCAGTCTGTGCTTAGAGAATCCTAAGGGTTTAGCAAAGCCAGTAATTAAGTTCTCTAAACTGGTTCTTCTAGAATCAGGAATCCTTGGTTATTGATAGAGTACTACTACCTTTGAAACAAGGGACTTCTCTTGATCAGTACCCCCTCCCTTATGCTTTCCCTTAGGAACTGTCCCCAAAGCTTGTATATTTGCTAGGCTCCCTGTCTGTATCTTCTTAAAACAGGGGTACAATAATGGTGTTGTACAGAATTGGCTACCCAGGAGCCACTCTCTTGCCCCTTCTCTCCTATGTGCAATGCATCAGGCCTAGATTTAGGAGAAAGTGATTCTGGATTGACCTCTTTTCATGGAAACTGACTGTTTTGACAATATGTTTGAAACCTTATCTTCATTGAAAGTTTTTCCACACTTAAAGAGCATTAGGAGCATGTTTAGTTTGCATCCCAACTTGAAATCTTAAAACAGGGGCCGTTTTGTGCTATTTACGCTTAGTGTAGACTGTTTATGAAAACGGAAGTCGCCCCTCTTTTTGCATAAATGATCTGGGCCCAAAAATATTTTCAAAAAAGGCCCTTTATGTGCATAAACTGTTTTTGATCACTTAAAATGCTCTTATACACTAATCTAATAGTGTATAGGGGGTGTATAAAGCTTAGGGGTCGTTTATACATCTTAAACATATTTTCTTAAAGTTATAACTATGATTTGGACCATATATTTGAATGTCTAATACTTATATGTATACTATTACGTGCGACTACCCCCTTATCTGCATTTCTGTGCTTTTTGTGAATCTGTTTTTAAAAAACAACCTCTCTTCCTATATATATTTCTAAAATCCGACCCAACACAAAAAAGGACATTAAGGTTAGGGCTCGACAATTAATGACGAATCACACCGACCCTAAATGGCCTACATTTTGTTTTAAAAGAAAACCCCCTTTGGTTTTCTTACGAAATCCGAATTTGTTTACGAAAATGGATTATATGTGCAAAACCTTTTCGTGTGTAGATTGCATATGCGAATTAGACTTGAATACTCATTTATGTGCTAACACTTATCAACGATTAGGCGCTCGATGAGGCCGTAAACTACGATTAAGCTCGAAATATAGGTCGTATATATGTGTTTGAAATGACATGAATGTGTTACATCCTTAATGTCAAATTAATTTCCAAGTTAGTATTTATGATAATATGCACTATTTATATCCCAAAATTAAGACTCGAACGGTAACCACTTTTTCTAGGACTCGGAGAAGTGCCTAACACCTTCTTTCCCGAGTCATTTAGATTTCTTACCCATATAGAATCTCTGAAATGGACTAGTTGACCTTTTTGAACTTGTCTCTAGACATTAGGTGACCTAATATGCCTTAGAAATTATATTAGGTGGTGACTCCAACATCTAAACTCAAACGAGTTCACCCAGTCAAATCCGAAACCCGACTCGCCTCGAGTTGAGCCCAAAATTGGGTATGACACATAAGGCCATCATTGCTAGAACGTTGCGAAGAGAAATCGAAAAGGCGTGACCGTTTAGAGGTAATCAACGGTCACCACGTAAGCCGCAACGGGAAGCAGAAGTGATTGATGGTTTTTAAATTCCTTGAAGCATATTCGCCGCGTTATTCTCCCGCTCAATTTCATTCCACTCCTGGGTAACTTTGGCACTTGCCCCAGGAGTGGGGGATACTATCTATATTGGATAAAAATCGACTTGCGACGTGCCACCACGACCCCGTGGCTCAGAGTCGACAGAACAGGTGTTTGCAAATCATGGACCGAGGTGAACGACAGGGTCACCGAAGTCAGTGATTGAGTAATAGGATTAATGTGTTTACCTCGGTAGAACGCCACCTCGGTCGCCTTGTGAGGTCATATCTCCGAGGTTAACAATTCAACCCTCGGCGAATTGGCTCGTTCACAGCGGAGGGCTTTCCCCTTATTTCAGCTCACTAACTCCATTATCTGGGAGGTTGAGATGTGGGAATCATGGTTAAAATTCTTTGTATTCGTCAATCTATAAATTGTCCTTTATTTTTATAATGTAATCATTCAGAAATATATACAGAAACTCTACCAAATTTTGTACTCATTCACATATATTAAAATCACGTTTATTTACTCGCAATTTCTCTTATTCTTGTTATTATTTCGACTTTGATACTTGCATTCACAACCAAAATTCGATTTGTAATCCTAAATCAGTTTAGACCAATACAGAAACAGCATTCGTTCTGTTGGAAAATAAGAAGGCATGAAAATGTAAGGGCAACCAGTTCCAAAATCAAGGTCATAGAATGGAAATCTTAACCAGCTATCCACTTCAATATTAGGGGAAAGTATGTGCTCGTCCATGTCTGCTGTTAGGATCAGATCTTCTTCCTTCACTTTGGTATTGGCAAAATCAATGAATGATCTGAAATAATTGTTGTCTACCTTTGTGACAGGATCATGAATGAGTTTTATTGCATATACGCAAAAGATCCTTCATTTTTTTTTTGTTAGAAATGCCCAAAGGACTAAATTTCCAAAGTACTCATTGGGTACTCTTGGGTTCAACCTCGCCCTTTCATTCACTGAAAGTCTTATTTGGGTGGTCTCAAAGCTACTTAGTCCTCGAGCTTTAGTCATGGTCCTCCATAAATGTCCGAGGAGACTTTCGAAGGTGCTATAAGGCTTGTTCTTGCTGTTCATGGAAGATGCCTTGGCTTTAAACTTAGCAAGAAACTCAACTGTGATATGGACTTTGTGTACAACTATATCTTCTGATTTATAATGAACTTCATATAGCGAATGCTCTTTTTTCTCTAATTTAGACATGTACTCTACCCCTTTATGCTCATACTCAATGAGAGGAGGGTTTCGAGGGTAAAAAATCGTACGATCAAAAAAAAGAAGCGGGTCGATTTTGAGGCCTCGGCAAGCTTGTCCCCATTTAACCAAGAAGTTGCTGGTGGAATGACCATCAGCCACCATGAGGTGGGAAGTAAAGCCAACCACCAAGGAGCCACAAGTAAACCTAGTTTGTTGGACTGGCACAATTTCTTTCACATCCTTCAAGCTACGGTGTAGGTTGAGCAAAGATGGTGAAGGCTTGAAAGGCATTACTAGATTAACAGTGCTACAAACTGAAGCCTCGACGAATCTGATACCCTCATTACTGAGGAAAATCACGGGATTTCCATGTTCATCTTTGCCTAATCTTCCAGCCCACTGAGGATAAATATTTAAGGCTTTCCTAAGACCCAATTCAATAGAAGTATTTGGTGGGGTGGGAGGGCGATAGGCATAAATGATTGTAATGGGCTTCAAATGTGACATTATAGCAAAAAAATTCACCGCATGCCCATAAGCAGTGGTTTTACAAAATTGCCCGCGCTAAGGAATTCTTTAGCAAAATGTCCTTATTTAGACCGGAACCAAGACTTCAAGGCAAAAATTTTATAAGCCTTGGCAATTGGCTATACTTCAAGGGAAAGTGCTGTTTTGCCAATACTTCAAGTTATATGGCGAGAATGCAGGGAAAACTGGAAGGGGCAAGTCTTGGCAATTGCCAAGACTTACGACGAAGTGCAACAAGTGTTGTTTATTGCCAATACTTACCGTTCAAGTGTTGGCAAATCGAGTAGGGGTCAATGGCAAGTCTTGTCTTTTTGCCAAGACTTATGGCCAAGTGCGGCAAGTATTACCGATTGCCAATACTTGAAGGGATAAGTATTGAAAAGCAGAAAAATATAACGGCAAGTCTTGGCCCCGGATTTTTTTCATTAAATCTTAACGGGAGTATTTTTGCAAACCATCTGTTAGCACGGGCAAAAAGGCAAACCGTTGCTTTCCGTGTCATATTTTTGCAAATCAGCCCATTATTGAATACACTAAGGGGAATGTGAGAGAAATTTTGATCAGTAGCCATTTTTGGACGCGCTCTTTAGGGACTATCCACCATTTTAAAATTCATTGAAGAATAGCCAAAAATTCGTGCGCACACTTAAGCTCTATTAGCGTTGGAAAAACACCCCAGACTAGTCCGATAACAAAATACTGGGGCTTTGAACAACTTGTTCTTGTTCAAAGCCCCAGTATTTTGTCATGGGACTGAAAAAGTCCCATAACAAAATAATCCCATAATAAAATAATGGGACCTTGAAATCCCATAGCAAAATAATGGGATTTATCAGCTTCAGTCCCATAACAAAATGTTGGGGCCTTGAACAAAACTTGTTCAAAGCCCCAGTATAAAATACTGGGGTTAGTTTACTGAAGCTTCCCAGTATAAATACTGGGGCTTTGAACAGTTTTGTTCAAAGCTCCAGTATTTATACTGGAATTTGTCCGGAAGTGACTATTTCTCAGCGAATTTATTTTTGACGGCTACAAATCAATTAGCGCGCGCCAAACAGACACCTATATGAAATTTTTACGGATGTGACCTTTTGTTGGAGGAGAGGTGCTTTCATTGAAAGGCTTAATGATTCCTAAACTTTCTATTTTCAACTTCATATTTTTCTCCTTTTGTGTTTGGGTTCAGCGCACAAAGATATTAAGGAGCAGAGAGTGGAAAGAATTCTTTAGATTGAGTTACCGATGAAGGCAAAGGCTTGAGTATTTATACAAATTAATATCATGAATGCGGCATGCCCATTGATATCCATTTGATTGTGTAAGGCTTGTTTTCTTGTAGTGAAAGTTAAAATATTCTCCATTGAATAAATTAATAGCAACACATGAAAAGAAGAAGAACAGCAGATACAGAGCGTGTTAGTTAATGGATGTTCAAGCGTCAATGTTCAAACTCAACTAATTAGCTAATGTCATGGTGCTTATTAGCTAGCTAGTTCTTAAAGATGGCACATATATTTCTTTTTATAACGATTTTTAAAATTCTGGAATGCTGAAAAGATTTATACAGCAGCACCTATACTCTTCTGTCTTTCTCTATATATAAATGAATAAACCAACATATCAATAGCTCTCTCCGCTCCATTTTATGTAATAGTATTTGATTGAACATAAAATTTAATAAAACAAAGAGAATAAAAAGTTTTAAAATTTGTAATTTAAAATAAGTTATGAATATTTATATGAACAAATTATCTCATTAATAATAAAATAAGAAGTTTAAAGCTAAATTACTTTTTTAATATTGAAATACGTCATCTTTTTTAGACAAATTAAAAAAAAGATAGTGTAACATAAATGAAACGGGATAGACAAGGCGGTGAGGGTGACAAGAGATTGCGTTTGCTCGCTGACTTAAGCTACGGAAACCAACAAATAAGCAAATATGTATTGGAAGACCAATGACCTGAAGAAACAAAGACAAATCCGGTGGTCACGCTGTTTCTGGTAGAATATAGAATAAGGCATGTTGTCCGTAGATCAGCCATAATCATTTAAAGAAAAGGATATACTAACTTGTTGCCCATAGTGGTGTGCTTTCGGTTTGTCGATTTGGTTTTTAACTATTCAGTTTCATTTTTCCATTTTTGATTTTTGGTTTGAAAGTTGCAATCCAATCAGAACCAAAATAAGATGATTTGGATTAATTTTCCTCTTTTAGATTCGATTTTTTTTTTTTGGTTTGATTTTTCGCATGTCATATAAGATAAAACTTTAATACAAAAAACTTGAAAACATATCTATACATGTCCAAACATAAGAATTTAAATTTGGTCTAATAAAAAAAGAGAACTTACAATTGAAGAAGTCGAAGTTAATGGAGGTAATGCACATTGAAACTTATACGCAAGTGTTACCATAATACAAAGAGTTGCAATCATGAGGAAAGCACTGATGCAAAAAGTATTTAAATATTCAAACTCTAACATCCTTAAACATGTACTATATGTTAAGAAATAAGATTTCATATATATATATATATATAATTCAAGAAGTCGAAGTTAATAGAGGTAATGCACATTAAAACTTTATGCAAGTGTTATACCTTAATACAAAGAATTGCAATCATGAGGAAAGTACTGAAGGCAAAAAGTATTGAAATGTTCAAACTCTAACACCCTTAAACAAGTATATGTTAACAAATAAGATTCCATAATAGAAACCGAAAAAAAGTCATATTATTTAATATATATTAAATATTTGACTTTTTCATTTTTCTGGTTTCTATTTTTTGAAAACTGAAACCAAACCAAAATATCAAAATTTTGAAATTCTCATTCCAACCCATACCAATTAATAAAAAACCAAATCAGATTAAGAAAATAATTTGATTCGATTTGATTTTTCAGTTTAATCTGAATAGTGTACACCCTTAATTTTGACTTTTTTGCTTTTATCCTTTTTTTATAACAATATAAGTTACTGTCTGTGTTCCTAAAGATTCTTCACATACAGACAGCTTCAATAGAGGGATGTTCAAGGCAGGTGAGTCTAATCACTTTTTGTGTGAGTGAAATTAGGCAACCTACAAATACGAAAGTAAAAGGCCAGCTGTCTCTGATCAGGCGTATCCAGCAAGATACTAAATGCTAAGATATACGCTTCTTAAGCCACGTTGCTCAACGGACACATGGATAGAGAAGACGGACGTGCCACACTATTTAGCCGCTTTAGCACTAATCATCACTCCTAGTTAGGGTTTATTTCAGGCAACTGCCTCTTGTGATAAGTCTAAGGTCATTAGTATGCATATTATACCATAATTAAAACTAGGATAAATTCAACTTATAAATACCCCTCTCTATCATTGAAAAGGATACACTAGGATTTAACTAAAATTTACTTCTTGTTCAAGGAATACAACTCTTCTTTATTTTCTTTCGTCGATATTTCATTTTTGTTTGTGGTCTATTTTATAATTTATTATTGTTTGTGGCCATATTTTATAAATTTAATATTGTTACCTACCGAGCAAGCTTTAGTTATAAACCGTATACCAATCCATTTTATATAAAGCTTACAACTTACTTAAACACAAGTAAATTATTCAAGTTTACACATTTACTACTCGAAATTGTTCAATTTATGCCCATTAAACCTTTGGTCCACTTATATACCTACCATTACAATATTATCATCTTGTTTTGCTATTGTCATTTGTCACTAGCGAGACTCCCTCACGAAAAGTGTAGACTTATGTGTCCAAATTTTCTTGAGAAAAGGTCCAAACATCACTGAAAATAATAAATACTAGACGTTGAACAACATTGAAACAATAAATCTAAAAGTTCAAAAGCCAAAATAATTCTTAAAATAGATCTTGAAAAGACCTTTGACAGGCTAGAATGGTCTTTTATTTATCGTACCCTCAAGTATTTTAAATTTCCTCCAAAAATTAAAACAACTTATAATGTCATGTCTCACCACTAGTAACATTGCAATCATGATCAATGGTACTTTAACACAATACTTCTCACCTTCAAGAGGAATTAGACAAGGCGACCCTATGTCACATTATATCTTTATATTCACAATGGAAATGCTCTCACATCTCATTAACCATTACGTAGATTATGCATTATGGGATCCTATTCAAATATGCTCAAATGGACCCCCTTTAACTCATTTGTTTTATGCAGACGACCTGACCATTATGGCCCATGCTAATACCAAGTCAGCCAACCCAATTCATCAGTGTCTTTCCTTGTTTGGTCAGTTATCAGGCAAAAAATTAATGTCAATAAAACAAGACTCATATTCTCTAATAAATGTCACCATCGTCTAAAAGAGAATATAACATCAATCCTCAACTACACTACATCCCACAATTTTGGTAGATACTTAGGGTTTCCTATTCTTAACAGAAAACCAAAACCTTCAGATTTTCAATCTATTTTAGATAAGATGACTAGCCGTTTGGCCGGTTGGAAAACAAATTTCCTCACTTTAGCCGGTCGAGTAACCTTAGCAAAAGCTACCTTAAATGCCATTCCCAACCATATAATGCAGTATCTTTTCTTGCCAAACAAGATTCATTATTTAATTGACAAAACTCAACGTGATTTTATTTGGGGTTCTACTTGTTCTCATAGAAGTATCCACTATATAAGCTAGGACACTTTGACAAAACCCAAACATCAATGTGGTTTAGATATCAAACAGTCAAGACATAAGAATCAGGTATTGATGGCTGCCTTATCTTGGAGAATTTTCATGGAACCAACTTCCCCCCGGGCAACCCTACTCCTCAAAAAATATAAATAACATGCTAGACCTTCACCTCCTTCTTTTATTTGGAAAAATGTTCAAAAGGGGTGGAGTTTATGTCAAAAGGGTATTGGTTGGACTCTAGGAGGGGAAATACTGTCAAATTCTGGACAGATAAATGGCTCCACATATTATCCCCATTAAGGTCTATTATCCTGACACGACCCGAAATCCGGTTAGGCCGTGCGGGCACCCGACATCCTCCCCTAGACCCGTTGGGCAAACCCTTACCAATTAAATCAGGAAAATAAAAATAACGATTTACAAATAAGGACGAGACTTAAAATAAAAACACGGACATACTGATACCTCTAAGCTGTACAAAAGAAATTACAGCTGACTACCCAACATGCTAGGTTTAGGGCTATCCAGACCAGACATCTAAGAGTACAAAAGAAGACAGATACCTCCTGAAGGGAGCAAAATACAACTGAAATAATGAACAATAAACTGGTGGCCATCCGGAATAACGGCTGGCTCACCCTGACAGCTGAAGTTGTCTTCGCTCCTGAACAACGTGGCGAACTCAATCCTGGAGCGAACCTGCCGAAATGAAATAGATAGAATAGAAACAAAAACAAACAAGGGTGAGCCAAAAGGACTCAATAAGTGGGGCAGACTAGCCACCTCAAAGAACAGGATAGCTAGCCAGGGAGAAAAGAAACAGATAAACCAAATTCCTTTTATTTAAATTATGAAAAGTCGGAGCCAAATAATAACTAGAAACACGTATGGAATGACAAACTCATTAACAATCGGGAAAGTAAGATAGCCAGAACATATAGGTATCCCGAACATATCAACAATCAGAAATACATCCTGTTGCGGCGTGCAGCCCGATCCATATATTTAAACCGTTGCGGCGTGCAACCCGATCCCCGCAACCCAGAATACGAGCCAGAAATATATAGACAAATAAGCAATGCACATATAAGCAGAACAGTAGTTATGTACCACAAGTCTACACAATGGTATGAAATGAGATAAGATGAAATGATGCAAAGGGTCACATGTGCTTGTAATCCCATCCCGAAGTGGAATACTCCCGCATTCGAGGGGAATCCTATCTGATAACCAACTGGAGCGGAATACTCCTGCTCCTGGGGTGGAATACTCCTGCACTCTCCTGGGTCGGAATACTCCTGCACCCGATATAATGTAAACCAGAGGCGGAATACTCCTGCACTCAATATCTGACATAAGAGCGGAATACTCCTACTCTTAGGGCGGAATCCTCCTACCCTCAATATGATACAATGGAGCGGAATCCTCCTGCTCCTGGGGAGGAATACTCCTGCACCCAATATGATATGTAATGTAATGCATATGAATGACATATAATGCATATGAATGCAATGTGATGCAATAATAACCCTTCACCGGCGCGGGACTCTCATAGACAGCCGGGAAATAGATGCCAACTCACAGCCAGAGTACAATGCTCAAATCCTCAATGCAATACCAACAACATGACATAACATATAATATACAAGGTAAATCCTAAGCTAAGGCGTAACGAGTACGCCTATCGGCAGCTACACACGTAAGGAACATGTGGTAGAAAATCCACGAGGCCAGGTGCCTCCAAAGAAATGGATATAACCACTTACCTCTTCTAAAAGTTAGTACGACTAATCAACAGCGACTTTATCCTTTGGTTTCCTTGCCAAACGATCCCACTCTATTCAATAAGCAGAAAAATATATCAATTTAGGTTAAAGGCCTCATTCCTCACATCTTAGGACAATCCGGTTAGGAACCTGATACCCACGCGACCGGACTGTGTGTTTAATGTCCAGCCTCTATGGGGGACTCCAAATCACACATAACATGATCACAATATAAATATAAGCATGTATGAGGCATAACACATGTGGCAACAATAGATATGGACTCAAAGGAATGAGAAGAAAACTCTGGATAGAATTATAGACACAACCTAGAACTCAGAATTTATCAAACTCTTTGAATTTCTATGAAAATTTCGGCAGAGTTTCCCCTGAAACTGGATGATCCGCAAAACTGAACCAGCACTATACTATACGAGGGAATGGATACCCGGATAAACTGATAACATGTTTAATATCCAAGGACCCATGACTCCTCAAGATGCTAGTCTTACTGTGTCCAGTTTACAAGTTTCCTCTACTTGGAATTTTGCTGACATTTCTTTTGAACTACCATCGTATATCATTGATAATATTCAATCTACAACTCTATCACAAGACCCTAATCGGCAAGATATTCCCTATTGGGCTCTTAATGCTAATGGACTATTCTCTACTCAATTTCTTTATCCCCTTCTTCAACACCAAGACACTCAGACCATAGATTTTATGTGGATTTGGAAACTTGACATCCTTCCAAAAATAAAATTCCTCATGTGGCAAATTCAACAAAACAGGTTACCCACAAAGGCTTACCTTCACAAACTAGGAATTGTACTATCTCCTGAATGCCATATTTGTCACTGTCCAGAATCAACTTACCACATCTTTATAGAGTGTCCTATAGCTATTATGGCTTGGAATACTTTTGGAGTTCCAGTAGCTGATCTAATATATACTCCACACTGGCTAAACGACCTTTGGTCTTCCTTGATCTCCTCCAACACTTCGACCCATATGTTACCTATTTCATGGAAAGAATTATTTCCTTTTGTTATATGGCACATGTGGTTAAATCTAAATCACAATATTTTCAATAACACATTACTTGTATTACCCAAAAAATTGGTTACTATGAGGGCCATAGAGTTCACATATATGACTGGAAAATACAAACCAAACCACCTCTCAAATATTATCAACTTTTCTTGGTATCCACCACCTACGGGAATTTTAAAACTAAATATTGATGGATCTTATAATGCTAAAGGAAAATATGGAGGATTGGGTGGTGTCTTTCGAGATTCTAATGGTAATTGGATCTTTGGTTTTTGCTTATGCATTCATGGTCACTCCCCAACTTATATGGAATTAATGGCCTTACATCTTGGACTTCATCTTGCCAACCAATACCATATTTGGAGGATTGAAGTCGACACAGATTCAATGGAGGTATTACACCTCTTGGAACATGATAATCTTACTTATGCTAACATTATCCATGACTGCAGGTGCGCACTTCAGAAATTGGGGAACCCAGTGGTGCGACATAGATTTAGGGAAGCAAACAATGTCGCACACCTTTTGTCAAGACAAGGACTCCATTTACCTAACAAGAACCGGCTGCAGATATTATGGCAGCCCCCTGACCAGATTAGCAAAGACCTTCGTCTTGATAGAGATGCTACTACTATTTTTACTAGAACTATCTCCCTTAATGTATGTAATAGTTTGATAGCTGCTGGTAATCTTGCTATGCTCTCACAGAATAGTTTTTGTAACACTCATGTTGATCCCAGCACAGTGTTGCTAACCAAGCCACAACTCCTAATGTAACTGCTGCAACTAATAGCAGTACTACTGATATATGTATGATATGATATTAATATAATCTTATGTTTACCAAAAAAAACTGAGCGCGCTGGTGCATTCTCGAACGCTGTTTACAAAATTTGCGTAGGGACGCAGGATCGAACTTAGATAGGTATAATTTAGCCCTTTTTTTCTGAAATAAAAACAGCGCAGGCTTTTTTTTAGCTTTTTATTTAAAAATAAATGCTATCATACCATCTGTACATTAACAATAGGACCACCCAAATCGTGCACTTGATCTGCTCAAATTAGTATAGCCAAAATCAAGTATGGCACTATATTCAAATAGCCACATAAAATCTTTTACGAAGGCTAGCCAAATTACCCTATATAAATAGATCTAGTAGCTGATTTCTCTCCTAAAAGTTAGCAAAAGACACACATTAAAATGTAACTGAACTAATAAAAATGTTAGAGAATCCTAAAGGAATTGAATAGTATTACGATCCTAAACATCTTGATTCTTTTATAATTGGATGTGTAAAATTTTTAATAATTATTCACACAATATTCACCTATTTTTATTCTCAAAAAAATTAATCTTCACCATATCTTATTAGTATTCATATAGAATACAACTTTTATTCATAAGGTATTCAATTTTTTTTAATTGTATTCACCTTTTATTCAAACAATCAACCATTTTATTTTCATACAATATTTTTTTATTTGCGCTGGTGATGGATGAGTTAACTCGGAGTATTCAATGAGAGATGTTGTGGTATATGTTATTCGCAGATGATATAGTTCTAGTGGATGAGACACGCAGAGGCACCAATGAGAAGTTGGAGGTGTGGAGGCAGACTTTAGAGTCTAAAGGCTTCAGACTAAGTAGGACTAAAATTGAATACATGGAATGCAAGTTTAATGCCGCATCTGATGAGTCAGATTTAGAAGTGAGGCTGGATTCTGAAGTCAACCCCAAGAAAGGGAGCTTCAAATATCTTGGATCAATTCTCCAAGGTAATGGAGAAATTGATAATGATGTCACACACTGTATAGCAGTAGGTTAGATGAAGTGGAGGCATGCTTCTGGTGTTCTATGTGATAAAACAGTGACATCTATGCTCAAAAGAAAATTCTAGAGTGGTCGTTAGACCAGCTATGTTGTATGGGCAGAGTGTTGGCCAGTTAAAAACTCACACATTCAGAGGTTGAGCGTGGCAGGAATGAGAATGCTTAGATGGATGTGTGAGCATACTACGTGAGATAAGATTATGATTGATGTCATTCATGACAAGGTGGGCATCACTCCAGTGGCAAAGAAGATGTGAGAAGTAAGGTTGCGCTGGTTTGGACACTTGAAAATGAGGGGTGCAGATGCTCCGGTAAGGAGGTGTGAGAGATTGGCACTATTGAGTCTACGGAGAGGTCGAGGTAGATCGAAGAAGAACTGAGTTGAGGTAATTAGACAAGACATGTTCCAGATCCAGATCACCGAGGATATGACCCTAGATATGAAAATGTAGAGGTCGAGGATTAGGGTAGGTAGTGATTGGGTGTCTTCTATCTTCTTAGATGTAGTATGATGCCTATTTAGACTGCTTTCATTTTAGTCTTCGTCTTTATTTTTACTTTTGTTATCTGTTTATTTTGGATATGTTTTAGTTGTTATTTTTATCTTGATTTTCTAGCATATTTGCAAAATATTTTTTAACAGAGGGTCTTTCGAAAACAGCCTCTCCATCTTGGTGGGGGTAAGATCTGTGTACATCTCACTCTCTCCAGACCCCACATGTGAGATATACTGGGTATGTTGTTGTTGTTGTACAACATTCACATAATTTATTTAATTAAATTATGCATTAAAAATATATAATACATAATTTATTTATATAATCAAATATAACTCATTTAAATACACGATATACGTTACATATATAGAATATCTAACTTTGAATAATGCTTACCACTTAGCAGAGTCCTGTGTTTTTAATAAACAGTCGCTACCTCCTGGTATGTGTCGCTTTCCTAATCAAAAAATAGGAGAAATATGCATCATGTATACATAGAATATTATGGCATTTGATATATTTATTGAACTTTACACGTTAAAAGGAATGCTACTTTAGCATATAAGGCCATAACATACAATATACATATAATATACATATATCTATAAAATGGTGAGTGAGAGAAATTAATGCTCTTGAATGTGTGGGGGAGAAGATTTTACTTTTACATACAATATATATATATATATATATATATATATATATATATATATATATATATATATCTGGGTTCAGAAGTGATGTTGTGGCACTTCTCTTTGGCCAAGGATCCTATCTATCTTTTTTCTCCTTTTTTTTTAAATCATTTTCTCTTATTTTTCTTCTAAAAGGTATACTAAAAATAAAGACATCCCATTAAATTCTTCACTAAATTAGTGTAATTATCTTCTTAATTACAGTAACATTTTATCTTTTCTCTGATTCTTTTGGGGGGTTTTCTCCTTCTCATTATGTCCAAATTCTCTTTTTCCTTTCAATGGTCTTTGTTATTCCCACTATCTTCAGCAGACGTGGTATTTATTTGTCTTAAAGATTCATTTAAGCCTATTATGTTTCTGGAATTAAGAGCGATATTGCAGTGGTATTTATCTTCAAGTTGTATTGAAGCTCCATTTAGAATGTCAAGCTTAATCAACCGCTAATCAGGCAAGTTCTCTTTTCATCCTCTCTCGCCCTCTTTTAATACAATAGTTTTTTTCAATATTTTTCTCAATTAAATTTTATATTGAATCATGATTCCCGTTTGTGATACTTAATTAGTCGGAATGTTTATGATCGTTATTATTATTCATAATATTGCAGTTCTTTTTTATGAATTTTTTGAGGTTTTAGTGATCACTGTGTAGAATCAAGGAAACATTTGCTGTCATTAATCTGGTAGAAAAAAGTTTGAAAGGACCATCAATGTGCTTCTTCTTAATTATGTGGGTAAAAGATAGATTAATTTTTCATATCTAGCAAAGACTTTGTAAATGAATGCTTTATGCACCGTGTTGCTCTTTTTATTTAGAAAAGACTTTCACCATTTAAAATCTTCTCAGACATGTTTCTTTCTCTTCTTCTTGTATGTGCTTTTGATAAGATTAAACTCTATAGCATAATCTATTGTTTTATTAGCAAATGAATTTGCGTTTCTTTCTTTCCCGAAATCTATGTAAATTACCTTTTCTTAAAATAATACATTCTGTTTCTTCTATTTTTTTTTTTTTTTTGTTTTGTTTATGATAGTATTAGATCTAAACATTTTCTGTTACAGTTGCAAAAATAGAAGAAATAAATATTAGAAATAAAAAAATAAAAAGAAAAAAGGAATAACAGAAGCAGGCACGTGATTTCTTTAAAAGTCACATGCGAGGCTGATCGAACAGCTCTGAATGGGAGCTGAGAGGCGGTTAGGAGGAAGGGCTCAAATTTCGTCTTCTTTAGCAGAATTCTCAACCATAAAATGGAAGAGAATAACTGCTATAGTAGTTATGGAAATTAGTTGAAGCTTAACACTTTCTCTCTCTAAATTCTCTTCTTCTCATCTCCTTCTTTTTGTTCTAATCTCCTTTCTATTATGTTATGTTCTTGTTCTACAGGTATTGTGCATTGTAATAATTGGAACCTTGTAATTGATTGAATAATACCAATTCATTTTCTACAAATTTAGTCTTTAAATTTGAGTACATAACAGTTGGTATCATAGCATCGACCTTGGCAATAATGGCGGAAGGTACGCGACTAAAACAGATGGAGGAAATGGTAAAAAAATGGGATACATAATTTCATCAGCAAGCCACAGAAACAGTGAGCAAAATAGGGGATATCAATGCGCGACTAGATGAAATGTCCTCTCGGATGAAGATGATCATGGAGATGATACACCAATGGGTCAATCAGGGCGAGGTTCGCAAAGGTGTAAAAACTAGTGGTGAATTGACTGAGCCAACAGGAAGGGGAAATGGCATGTTACCTAGACCTAAGGTTGTGAATGGGGGCACTAGGAGTGGAGAAAGAAATGTATTGCAAATCCCAAAACCTAAACTAGAATTTTCCTTGTTTGAAGGAGTTAATCCGAGGGCATGGGTGAGAAGAGCAGAGAGATATTTTGTACTGCACCAAATCCAGGATCATCAACAAAAATTGGAAGTGGTCATTCTGCATTTGTCTGGTAAGGCTGAAACTTGGTTCCATTCATATCAGTTGAGTAGAGAAGAAGTTAAGTGGACTGAATTCAGTGTAGAATTATGTAAAAGATTTGGTAATATATCTGATGAAACCCTAGTTGAGGAATTCAATAAACTGGCTCAAGAATCTACTGTAGAACACTATCTAAAAAAGTTTGAAGAACTTAAGGCTTGGGTCTTGATCAAGAATCCCACCATGCCTGAAGATATTTCCTTAGTAGTTTTGTGGGGGTCTTAAGGAAGAAATTAAGTTTGCAGTGAGAATACACGCACCTAGTCCTTAAGCAAGGCTGTTGAACTGGCTAGGCAACAGGAAAAATTGGTAGAAGCCTTGAACAAGAGAGTCAAGGGTACTTGGGGCAAGCCTTTGAGTACTAGGCAATACAATCTTAAGCTTGTGCCTTTACTAACTAAGGGTGAGAGCCTGCCTGCTAAGGCTAGTACAGCCGGAAAATCTTGGGCTAAACCTGAAGTAAAAGATTATAAACGACTCCATGGGGATTGCTGGAGATGTAGGGAGAGGTACCACCCTGGGCACCAGTGTAAACCCAAGCAACTTAATGCATTAGAGGGTGTTTCTCCCAAACGCATACGCAAATATACGTGGTCGACAAGTAATAAAGTGATAAATCGAGTATCGTTCCCACGAGGACTATTGTTACGACTGAATCCTAGCAAACAATTTCCTAAAAACTATTCAGGGATCTTTTTCAATGATGGTTGAAATTTTTACTAATTAAAAGAAATAATTAAAAACAAGTAAAGGAGAGACGGTCCAGGGTCAGAGCTACGAACAATCCAGTTGAGTTTTCCAGTTGATTCTATTTCTTGATTTCCTGGATTGCTAACTAACAGGTTAATTATATTCGTGAAAACTTTTTGATTCTTCACGAGTCTATGCAAGCTACTCTAACGCCTATATTTCTATGGAATTAAATCAGATGCATGCATTAAAGAACTCTGTATTTAGCTAAGCAAGGCGAATAAGTATATGTCTATCCCACCCGCAAATCGATTCCCTGATGCCCAGGTTCACAATCAAGCCATATTCTTTCTTATGTGCGTTCACAAATTCCCTCTGTCGAGTTCAACTTGTAAACCGTAGATAGTGTTCAATTATCAGACCTCAATAACCAAACAATTAGGCTCAAGAAAGAATAAACAATCTGTAATGGTAAATCAATAGGAAGAATTCAACTTTCAAACATCAATCTTCATGTAATTGCTCTAACCCTAGAACGATAGGTTTAGGTACTCATATTCATAATAACAACACAAGAATTCATGGAAGGAAGATTAAATATTGTAATAGATGATGAAAAGGAATTAAACCCTTGGTTCAATATGTAAGAACTCCAAAACCTGCTCCAGATGACCTTTTCAAAACGAAATTAAAATACTATTTATAGTGTTTACAAAGTCTTCCCATAAGTTAATCCTAAGCCTAAATATTGGAAAAGTTGGGGTCGCAGAACTAAAAGCCACAGGAGATGCCTCGCGTGTCTCATGGCTTCTGAGAGTCATGCGCCACAGCTCATGCGTCGCATGGCTTGTTGCTTTTGGAAGTCTGAAGCTGCAGGTCATGCCTCGCATGGCTTATGGCTTTTGGAAGCCTGAAGCTTTGACAAATCCGTAGCTTGCTCCATAGCTTTCCGTCTAATGTCATATTCCACGATTAGCTAAGTTCACCAATTCTTGCTCGATTTCATCCATCTTCACTCTGTTTGCACTCGTAATCATCCAAATCATTCCTAACATCACAAAAACAATAAGTGAGCGCAATAATCACAATTATTTCGTGCAATGGAAATAGGCTAATATTGCCAAACATCACCACCCCATACTTAGACCCTTGCCGCCCTCGAGCAATCACCAAAAACGACTTCCCAACTAAACCAACACTTGATAGAACAGGTCTGCCTATGGTTATGGTTGATACCGACAATTAAACAAGAGCATAAATACATACCATGTGACCCCCTCAACACGCCAAAAATTCACCAAGTTTTAAAACACTAGAACGACCAACCCAAGACATCTCAATCTCAAAAACCGACTCAATGAAACCAAGCTTTCACAAAATCACACTCATTCACTCAACCAAGAAGTCAATAACTTCACCTATCTCGCGCAAACCATGTGCCCTCACCAAAAGTAATCAAGAGAGTGTCCCAAATATCACACAAAGAATATATTTCAAGAATAAATGAGGGACATAATATAAAAAGAATTCACTCGCTCTCCAAAAGAAATTCACGTGCCACACACAACGTACCTTAGGCTTGCCCGTAGGGTATGATTCCACTAATGTAAGCTCACTCCAATCGGGATTAACTAGGACTTTACGGGTTGTAATGTAGGCTAAAGGACGGGTAGGATAAATATGAATAAATAGTGACTACCTCCCTAAGCAATTATATACATCACTTCAAATTTTTATTTTCACCATTCTTCTCAAAACCAACCAAACAACCACCCCAATCACACATAAGAAATTCCCTCTCAATTTAAGCAATTTGTAATTTTACTTTTGCACAACTCTAGCAAGGATTGAGACTTTTTTCTTTCTTTTGTTTTCTTTGTTTTTCTCTTTCATTTCATTTTTTTTTTCTTTTCAATATTCTTCTCAACCTTGCCAATGATTCTCTTTTTTTTTTCTTTCAAAATGCACCATATTTTTTTCTTTTATCGGTTCCACTCAAAAGCCACCCAATCATCCAACCACAACTCCACAACCAATCAAATATTTTTTAATTAAAGTGCTATAAGGAGTAAGGGTTCACAAAGAAGATAATTAAGACAAAAAGGGTAAGGCTTGAAATGTGGGTGCCAACAAAAAGGTCAATAAGCTCAAAAGGGCTTAAGAAGAATAATATTAAAGGTTAGGCTAATCAAGGCTAGAAAGGCTTATTAAAGAAACGTCTGTATCATCTCCCAACTCGAGCAAACTTAGGATTTCGCTTTGAACACACACGGGGCAAGTTCTAGACATTAATATGCAGCACGGAACATAAGAAAAGATACCTCACATCACACATGGCACACAGTTCACTAAAGACGGTTTCATTCCAACTCTCAGTTCAAGCAAACAAGGTGCAATTGTGGAAATTTAAGCCCTAAGGCACAATAGCTCACAAAAGAGTCAAGTAGTTGAACCTAAGCATCTCAAGAAGGTCATTCAAATTTTTTAGGCATGCATCACAATTTTTAAAACCAAAAGGGATTCACAACAAGTAAATGCTCAAGTCTAAATTCACCGGTATCAACCAAACCAAAGGCACCTAGCATTCTACCATTTTCCTTAAAAATACTCTACTAACTAATACTATACTGCTCCTAAAAATAAAAATTACCCGGTTCAAAGGTCTACCCATGGAAAAGAACCGAGGCCATAAGAAAAACCACGGGGCGGATGACTGTACCACTAACTAAAACTAAAAAGAAAATCTTTTTGAAATTTTTCATTAGTTTTCTAAATTTTTTTCATTTTTTTATATATTAAAGCAAGAAACAAATAAAAATAACGTCAAGTGACAAAAAATAAAAATTGCCTAAAGATACAATCATCCATAACCTCAAAATTTGGGAAGTCCCCCACCCCATACTTAGAACTAAGCAATGTCCTCAATGCGGTAAATAATAAAGTACAAGAAGTAAAGGAACTTCCCTGAAGGCCAAGCGGCCTAATCCTCCGCATCCTCATCAGAATCCTACCGCTCAGTATGCCCGGGAGTGTCAACATCAGTAGCCACCGGGGGTGTAGTGGTAGGGACAACTGCCTGAGCTCTCGAAGAACCTCCAGGCCTATGTGGTGGAGTGTGCGCCTCCTCCTCCTCTTCTTCTTCTTCGTCTTCTTCTTCTTCTTCTTCACTACTCTCATCATCATCATCACTGCCCTTGTCTTTAGCCACGATCTCAGAATCTATGTTCTCATCCTCCTCAGGGGGTATCACGACCTTCTGAGTCATGCCTAACAATCGCTTGGACGAATCCAACAAAGGAACAGCCCGATCAAGTGCCTGCATATCCATCCCTGCGGCCTTTGCTAAATACTCTATCATCAAATACTTACGGGCTGATGGGTTGGCGTCTGTCTCACGCCACTCATCCGCGGTGAATTTGGAAGGGGTACTAGCAACTACACCCTTAACCGCGGCAATATCAATCTTCTTCTCTATAGCAGGGACAATACGATCACCAATCGCATCAATAGGCACCCCCCGCCTTCTCTAGATACTGGGTGAGAATGTTACAGAAAAACAACCGGTGACATGTCTTTTTGAGGCGTATCCTCCTCATCAATCTAAGCATGTACTACCCAATGTTCACCAGTTTCCCCACCATGAAGAAGTAAATCATGCACGCTCGTGTCTTGGTCACACTAGAAAAATGGCTAGATGGTAGAATGCGCGCATTAATCAACTTCATCCAGACACGAGCCTTCTTTTGAAGTAGCGAGAACAACATACACTTGTGCCTTCCAGTATCCTCTGAGCGTGTCCACAGATGTGTAGAATCCGCGCCACAGAGTGTGTCTCGCATAGCCTTATAGTCAGGCCTCTTAATGAAGTCGTGGAGCACCTCAGTATCATGATCCTCCACCCCTAAAAAATTGAACAATTCGGTGGCATCCAGCTTCACTTTACATCCCCGCACCTATACCATATCATCATCCCGCCAAGCTTCCTTCGGATCCCAATTAGCATAGAATTCCGACACAAGATCAAGATTCGCAGCCCCGGACTCGCAAATACGTCATCCCATGAACTTCTTCCCTGACTGCTCGACACTTAGGGATCAATTTCCTTTCATCTATAGCTTGTTCCGGGATATAGCCTGAGAGTTTCACATTTTTGTACCAAGTTTAGCTCTCCCCTTTCTTCACAAATGGTAGACCAAACCTTGTCTTTCCCCCGGGCCTTGAAATAGGGATTGCTTCTTTCGGAACCCTTGGTTTTGCTTTAATTGGTACTTTAGCCTTTGCTTTTCCCTTTTTCGCTTTACTAGTGGAGGCTACCCCCAATTTTGACCTTTGGGCAGCCGGTGCACTTGAAGAAGAAGAGTCCTTTTGCATTGTTTTCGCCATAGTACCTGCACCACAATTTTGGATATTAAAATCCCAAGTAAATAAGCGACAATCATCTCGGGGTTTGGAACAACCCCACACTTATTTCTAACCACTACAACGACTCACACAATATGAAAACAACTAACTTAACATGAACGAATCAAAGAAAGTAGTTGAGGCAATAGGAAAAGTATACATTGAATCCTCGGTGCATATGTCGCACAACCTTGCCCTTTAGCGTAAGTAACTCATGATCAAGTCGATACTAGCATCAAAAGTAAGCAATTCAATTATTTGGACCTCACTTTATTCAATTCATGCCTGTTGAACCCCAAAAATTACCCGAAAAGGATAAATTCCGGAATATCGACAGGATGGACTAACTCTTTTGGAGTTTTTGGAGTCGCCACCCAATTTAAGGAAAACAGGGAACCAAATTAACAAATGCGTGCAAAACTCCGTTTTATAAAAAAAGACGGTCTTTCTTCCAGAGATTCTAAAAGTAAGAGGTTTTATTAATTTCGGAAGAAGGTTTTTAAGGCACTTCCGAAATTCCGTAAAATACGGTTAATCCTACAGGTTTCCAAATATTTGCAAAATATGCTTTTCTAAAAAAATTATCTAAAATAATTAATTGAAATAAAACTTGTTTATGAAAAATATTTTAATTTTTTGCACGCATTTTGCTAATTTGCCTCAGTTTGCAATAAATTAAATAACGACTTCAAAAATAAAAAGGATAATGCACATAAAGTAAAGCAATATACCAAGCAATCAAATATTATTATCAAATAAAATAATTCACACATTTTATTTACATAAATATCTAAGGAAAGCAAAGTTAAAGATAGAACCGGTAAATTGATCAACTCGCGGGAGTCTTGATTTTTTCTAAAATTCCTAAGTCTTATTTCTGAATGCTCGGGTCCGAATTCAATCTCCAAATGCCCTCAATGCAAAGGACTATTCTCATTCGCGAGTTAGCCAAAAGCGTTCCCGAATTGCTCGTGCCAAGATATACCTCGCAATAAAACGGGAATTAAACGGAATTAGTACGATAATAAAGTGTAATGATTAATAAAATAAAATAATAATAAAGTAATAATAATAATAAGAAAAATATATATATATATATATAATAATAATAATAATAATAATAATAATAATAATAATAATAATAATAATAATAATAATAATAATAATAATAATAATAATAAAGGGTTGTTTTTGCAAAATTTAGGCTCAGGTTTGCATGGTGCGTCGAATAGAGGATCGGGATTTGGTACGGTTGCAAACACGGAGCCCGGGCCGTGTTGCCGTGCCAAAGCACCAAACCCACTACTCTATTCAACTTGCTTAGCGTTAAAATGCATTCATCATCGCCTTTTGCTTTAGGGACACGGGGACGGGACAGTTCAAGTGTAGTATCATGCTCAAAATCCGGCAATTCATTATCCGTCAATTCCTTGTGTCGGCCTCAATACATGCATGCATGTGTATTTTCATCGGCCTAAACGGTGTAGTATCCGTTCAAATCAGTTCTTAGCCTCCAATAAATTATTTCCACAGGCTTTAAAGTATAGTATCATGTTCAAATTAGTCTTAAAATCCCGTAATAGATAAAAATTTATCCGAATGAGTCCCTGCACTCAGAAAATCCAGTCTGTGCATAACAGTAATCCAACCATGTAAACGGGCCAAACCAATAATCCAACTGGGTCAAACGGCAACATAAACGAACTAATAACAATACAGCCAAAACCAACTGATTCAACGGGTCAAATAACAATCCCCACAACCATTTGTTCAAGACAAATCCTGCAAATGTTAATAATTGGCGCGACCAAACAAAAGGTAAAAAAAAGAAACAAATAGCAATCATAGTCAAACGACGATGGAGCATCGCCGACATGGACTCTCGTCTGAGGTCCGGTGAAGCAGAGCTGTGCCGGAGTAAGGTTTTCCGGCCAGGCAATGTTAAGAAACATCAGCCAGTAACGATTCCTGCAGCAAGAACTAACGACAGGCTACAAGCCAAGTCGTAACAACCAAAACAACGCAGTGACAACGAAGGAGAAACAGAGGAGCAACCACTGCATCCGACGAAACGCCGGTGGTGCCGCTACCACCCTGTTAACACCTTCCCTTGATTTCTATTGTAGATACAGCGACAGACGAAAAGAAACAGAGGAGAGTATTTTCCGGCGACAAACAATGTTCCATTTCCCTTTTTAACTTTCAATTTCACGACAGAAACGTGATAACCCAGATCCCGTTCCTCACTGATTCTGTTCGATTTGTGTGTGTGTATGTCGTATATCTCTGTATTACTGTATAGATGGGTGTGTATAAGGGAGATAAATTGGTGAGGATGAGTTGGTCTTGTGAGGGAGAAGATGAGGGGCTCGGCTGAGGGTTTATGGAGAGAGAGCCGTTGTGGGGGGCACGGCTGGTATATTGTGTTATGGGTGTCTAGGGTTTTTGGTGTGAGGGAAAATAAAATGGGTGTGGGGTTAACGGGTATGGGCTTTGCATAAATAAGCTGGAATTTAAATGAAGGAGCAATTTTGACCTCAGTTTAGGATTTAAATTAGAAAATCGGGTGATTGCACGGGTAGGATAGAAATTAGGCTATGTATTGCAAAATTTGACCCTTTTACACAGAAATTAACCAATTATATTTAATTTACAAAATTATCCTCAATTATAAAATATTTCCATAATTTATTAAATTTGAAAAAAAATTCGGGACAAAATTGGGTGTCAACAGCTGCCCCTCTTTACCCCAAAAGGATGAAAGAGTTTTCAGGGTAAAGAAAGTTGACGTGAAACCTAATTTTGTCACGGTAAAGCCAAGACTTCGATTCCTGGGATCAAAATGCGAGGCTTATGGACATGGCCGAACTTCGGTTTTCGAGTTGCCTACATATCTCGGGCTGAAAGAGAATCAGGCCATATGTAGTTCGACGCGATTTGAAAAATCAAAGACGAGATAGTAACGACTACTCAAGTGCGGGAAAAGAGGCTTGTAATTACCCAAGTTATGAAAATGTGGTCGACGACACACCCATAAAGAGGGGTTTACACGGACATAGCTTCCACTGCACCTCGATAACCGAGCCATCTTGTCTTCAATTTCAAACCTCAGACTTAGGGTTAACAAGAGACTTACCTCTAGGGTGGATGACTTATGCGGGTGCGATTCTTCAGGTCTTTGTTGACGAGTCTAGCTCATATCAACGATTGCCCAGTTTATTGCTAAGAAAAGCTCCATGCTCCAGATGCTGCTGCGGTGTTGCTAAAATCCTGCAATAATCTCAACAAGAGGTAAGCGTGCAACTGCTAATAAACTATAATAATTGGAATAAGAAATAGATAAAGTGATAAAATTGTAAATGCGGGCTGCGGTGTCATCGATAAGTTCTTCCTTCGATCAACTGACAAAGTACTCCGCCCGGAGAACCTCTAGGTTGATCCTTATTGGTAGGATCAATAACAAAAGCGCCTTCAATTGTCTATGATAGGCTTCAAAATAAGGCCTCCAATTGCTTATGGTAGGCTTCAATGATAATGAGGTCTTCGCTTGCTCACGACAGACTTGATAATAAGACCCCCGATCGCTTACGGTAGGATAAATAATAAAAGAGCCTTCAATTGCTCATGATAGGCTTCAAAATAAGGCCTCCAATTGCTTATGGTAGGCTTCAATGCTAATGAAGTCTTCGCTTGCTCACGATAGACTTGATAATAAGATCCCCGATTGCTTACGGTAGGATCAATGATAAAAGAGCCTTCAATTGCTTATGATAGGCTTCAAAATAAGGCCTCCAATTGCTTATGGTAGGCTTCAATGCTAATGAAGTCTTCGCTTGCTCACGATAGACTCATAATAAAACCTCCGATTGCTTACGGTAGGATCAATAATAAAAGAGCCTTCAATTGCTTATGATAGGCTTCAAAATAAGGCCTCCAATTGCTTATGGTAGGCATGAATGCTAATGAAGTCTTCGCTTGCTCACGATAGACTCATAATGGAACCTCCGATTGCTTACGGTAGGATCAATAATAAAAGAGCCTTCAATTGCTTATGATAGGCTTCAAAATAAGGCCTCCAATTGCTTATGGTAGGCATGAATGCTAATGAAGTCTTCGCTTGCTCACGATAGACTTAATAATAAGATCCCCCGATTGCTTACGGTAGGATCAATGATAAAAGAGCCTTCAATTGCTTATGACAGGCTTCATAATAAGGCCTCCAATTGCTTATGGTAGGCATGAATGCTAATGAAGTCTTCGCTTGCTCACGATAGACTTAATAATAAGATCCCCCGATTGCTTACGGTAGGATCAATGATAAAAGAGCCTTCAATTGCTTATGACAGGCTTCATAATAAGGCCTCCAATTGCTTATGGTAGGCATGACGTAATTTGTAAGTGCAAGCTGCAATATCTTTGATAATTGTCTTCCCATCCACTGGTGAAGCAATAAAGCAAATGCGAAGGCATAGTGCAAGGCATTTTCAACAATCTTGACAAATCAACTGGCAAGCCGGTCGGGCATGAAGCAAGGAGGGTCTTGGGGTTGATTGTCGAACAAATCAGCTGGCGAACCGGTCCGGCACGAAGCAAGGAGGGTCTCGGGACTGACCTCTTAACCTGCTAAGCTAAAAGTAAAGCGGTTCATAATATAAAGCAAGTGCAAAGGCATAATTGAAAACAAGTGCAAGGCAATTTGAACATCTTGACAAATCAACTGGCAAGCCGGTCGGGCACGCAGCAAGGAGGGTCTTGGGGTTGATTGTCTACTAATCAGCTGGTGATCCGGTCCGGCACAAAGCAAGGAGGTTATCAGGGCTGACCTGTTAAACTAAAAGTAAAGCAAGTCATAATATAAAGCAAGTGCAAAGGCATAATTGAAAGCAAGTGCAAGGCAATTTGAACATCTTGACAAATCAACTGGCAAGCCGGTCGGGCACGCAGCAAGGAGGGTCTTGGGGTTGATTGTCTACAAATCAGCTGGTGATCCGGTCCGGCACAAAGTAAGGAGGGTATCAGGGCTGACCTGTTAAACTAAAAGTAAAGCGGTTCATAATATAAAGCAAGTGCAAAGGCATAATTGAAAACAAGTGCAAGGCAATTTGAACATCTTGACAAATCAACTGGCAAGCCGGTCGGGCACGCAGCAAGGAGGGTCTTGGGGTTGATTGTCTACAAATCAGCTGGTGATCCGGTCCGGCACAAAGTAAGGAGGGTATCAGGGCTGACCTGTTAAACTAAAAGTAAAGCGGTTCATAATATAAAGCAAATGCAAAGGCATAATTGAAAGCAAGTGCAAAGCAATTTAGCGTGAAATGTAAAGCAACGCTAAAGCGATTTAGCAAATCAAACAGGCGTGAAAGTCCAACAAGAGAGAAGCCCCGCCTGGTGGTCAACCTGAAAAATATAAAGTAATGCATCAATTTTAAAGCAAGTGCGACGGCATAATTCAAAGCAAGTGCAAAGAAAAGCAGTTCAGGAATGTAAAGCAATGCAAGAGCCATTTGGCAGATCAATGGGCGAGATAGTCCAACAAAGGGAATCCTCGTAGCCGATGGTCAACCTGAAAGAGTAAAGCGAGGCGTTAATTTTAAAGCAAGTGTGAAGGCGTAATTCAAGATAAGTGCAAAGCAAAGTAGTGCGGAAAAGTAGTCAGTGCGATAGCCATTGATAAATCAATTGGCGAGACAATCCGGCAAGGATGGCCTTGTGCGGATTATCGCCTGAAACCAAGCGATGCCCTATTTGGCTTAGTTTTGAAAACACAAAACAAGCCTCGGCTTTATCGCCTATTAGGAATGAAAGTCATAGGGGTAGAAATGCCGCCTGTTCGGCAATAACTCATGACAAAGCATAATGCTTTAAGTCATGAAAAGGGCAATGCGACGCAATTTGCAAGGCAACTTTGAATGCGCGTTCCATAAACTGTTCATCCATAGTGCGAATGATCTTTTCAACGCAAGCTTTTATGTTCCTGCTCTCAAAGAAAATTGTTAGTTCTGAGGAGGGAAGGGGAAACGTTTGATTTGTGCAGAGCAGTCTTCATCCTGATCTTGCTGCTTCTGCTGCTTCCTCGTCTTCATTGGACTTGGATTTGCGAATTGTTTTCAGAAACTTGGCGCATGAACTCAAATAGCATAGAATTTGAAAGATAGAGGCAAGATAAAATATTTTAATGCAATATAGCGAGTGAAAGAAGCATGCAAATGAAGTCAAAGATGCATTTTGAAAATTTTTGTCTTGACTTAAACTTGTAACATATTTTAAAACAAACTGAACGTCCTTTGTCTTAGACTTTGCACTGTTTGCTTAACCGATTTCAAAATTCTTGCCAACTCATCTTTAATAACCAACGCCGCTTCTTGCAAAATTCTGCCCCAGTTATTATCTTCCGCATTCCTAACTCATTTTTTGCAAAAATTGCCCCAGTTGTCCTTCTTGGGGGAAAATAATAATTTAAATGCTAAAGGGTCGAGCCCGATGAGGGAGCCTACGTATCCCTCCTTGGGAATCAGACCGTGCGTAGTTCTGCACCACTACTTCAACGCCATATACCAACCAATAAAAGCTGCCCCAGTTGAAGTTCTAACAGATAGGGCGATATCCAAAGAGTGCAGACAATAACTTTCAGTGCATCATTTTCAAATTGTTCAGTTGTTTTGCCATACATTACAAGCAAAGCTTTGGCAAGTTTATCAATTTTAATTTTGCAATGGAAACAAATGCAAGCGTAAATAACATAATAAGAATGCGATGAATTAAGATTGAAAACAATGCTACTAAGTTCAATCGCCAAGTTCTTTCAAGCAATGCCATTAGCTTCTGGTACTGCACCGTTCACGAGCTAGAGCGTCTGCCATCAATCATATCTCGAAACCTTTGCATGGTGGATGGTCTGCCACTTCACAAATCCAACATTTGATAGAGAAGTAAACAAAACAAAAGAAACCTCACAAAGGGTAACTAAGATGGTTTGCATGTCATTCATAGGATTGCATACAAGCAAGCAACACCTAGTATTTAACGCATTTTGAGCAAATAAGGCAAGGCAAACAATTAACATGCGACAATCACAAGTATTTAACACAGCTCATGCTCTCCACAACATCTGCACAAAATTCTAAACCCAAATGCCTAAAACCCGAAATAATCCTCCATAGCTTTTGCAAACATCCACACTCCTCCAAGCACAACTCCCAATTGTTTTACAACATCCAGGGAGAAATTTTCAACTGCCTCCCCAATACCAGACTGCAAATCACGAAAGGCGCCAATTGGCCTTTCAAAATAAAACCTCACTGGTCCTCGGCTTAGGACAAGCCTCTCAGTTTCCTAGGTTTTGCAAGGCTCACAGACCTTGTTCATAAGGCTCCTCACTGGTCCTCGGCTTTGATCAAGCCTCTCAGTTTCCTAGGTAGCCAAGACCGCACTGGTCTTCAAGGAGGGACCCCACTGGTCATTCAAAGACACAGGGGCTTCGCTCTCCTAGTATGCGACAAGCATACTTCAATTTTTTTTACAAAGTGGCAGCTGGATAATCAACATAGGCCTGCACACACGCAAAGCCATTCACGAGAGGGACCCCACTGATCCTTTTAAAGACACCAGGGGCTTCGCCTCTTAGATCTCACTACACCCAAGCTATCTCCAAAATACAAACCAACCAAATCTGCCGAACTTTCCCCAAACTAGGGTGTATATGCATGCATGTCCTAATCTCCTTCTAAGAGTGGGCTAACGGTTGAGGCTAACAGGTGAGTGGCAGGCGGCTTCGTGGTCGAATAACTCCCACGACAATCCGCCGGTACACCAACTCGTCAAAGGGTTCTTTAGTGGAAGAAGTTGCGGGTGCGTATGCACACACCTCGCGGATATTTGAGTGAGAATGCAAGAGGTTCCCAGGAGTGGGGAAGTATGAACGGAATGCCAGTTTATATGTGCACAAATAAGAGTGTAGTGACATGCTTTTTGTGGCACACAAACAAACAATTGTAATAAAGCAAAATAAATTAAGCATGCTAGTTGCAAATAATTGGAAACCTTTATGGTCAAAACCTTTATTGCTCCCCAGCGGAGTCGCCATGCTGTTGAACCCCAAAAATTACCCGAAAAGGATAAATTCCGGAATATCGACAGGATGGACTAACTCTTTTGGAGTTTTTGGAGTCGCCACCCAATTTAAGGAAAACAGGGAACCAAATTAACAAATGCGTGCAAAACTCCGTTTTATAAAAAAAGACGGTCTTTCTTCCAGAGATTCTAAAAGTAAGAGGTTTTATTAATTTCGGAAGAAGGTTTTTAAGGCACTTCCGAAATTCCGTAAAATACGGTTAATCCGACAGGTTTCCAAATATTTGCAAAATATGCTTTTCTAAAAAAATTATCTAAAATAATTAATTGAAATAAAACTTGTTTATGAAAAATATTTTAATTTTTTGCACGCATTTTGCTAATTTGCCTCAGTTTGCAATAAATTAAATAACGACTTCAAAAATAAAAAGGATAATGCACATAAAGTAAAGCAATATACCAAGCAATCAAATATTATTATCAAATAAAATAATTCACACATTTTATTTACATAAATATCTAAGGAAAGCAAAGTTAAAGATAGAACCGGTAAATTGATCAACTCGCGGGAGTCTTGATTTTTTCTAAAATTCCTAAGTCTTATTTCTGAATGCTCGGGTCCGAATTCAATCTCCAAATGCCCTCAATGCAAAGGACTATTCTCATTCGCGAGTTAGCCAAAAGCGTTCCCGAATTGCTCGTGCCAAGATATACCTCGCAATAAAACGGGAATTAAACGGAATTAGTACGATAATAAAGTGTAATGATTAATAAAATAAAATAATAATAAAGTAATAATAATAATAAGAAAAATATATATATATAATAATAATAATAATAATAATAATAATAATAATAATAATAATAATAATAATAATAAAGGGTTGTTTTTGCAAAATTTAGGCTCAGGTTTGCATGGTGCGTCGAATAGAGGATCGGGATTTGGTACGGTTGCAAACACGGAGCCCGGGCCGTGTTGCCGTGCCAAAGCACCAAACCCACTACTCTATTCAACTTGCTTAGCGTTAAAATGCATTCATCATCGCCTTTTGCTTTAGGGACACAGGGACGCAGTTCAAGTGTAGTATCATGCTCAAAATCCGGCAATTCATTATCCGTCAATTCCTTGTGTCGGCCTCAATACATGCATGCATGTGTATTTTCATCGGCCTAAACGGTGTAGTATCCATTCAAATCAGTTCTTAGCCTCCAATAAATTATTTCCACAGGCTTTAAAGTATAGTATCATGTTCAAATTAGTCTTAAAATCCCGTAATAGATAAAAATTTATCCGAATGAGTCCCTGCACTCAGAAAATCCAGTCTGTGCATAACAGTAATCCAACCATGTAAACGGGCCAAACCAATAATCCAACTGGGTCAAACGGCAACATAAACGAACTAATAACAATACAGCCAAAACCAACTGATTCAACGGGTCAAATAACAATCCCCACAACCATTTGTTCAAGACAAATCCTGCAAATGTTAATAATTGGCGCGACCAAACAAAAGGTAAAAAAAAAACAAATAGCAATCATAGTCAAACGACGATGGAGCATCGCCGACATGGACTCTCGTCTGAGGTCCGGTGGAGCAGAGCTGTGCCGGAGTAAGGTTTTCCGGCGAGGCAATGTTAAGAAACATCAGCCAGTAACGATTCCTGCAGCAAGAACTAACGACAGGCTACAAGCCAAGTCGTAACAACCAAAACAACGCAGTGACAACGAAGGAGAAACAGAGGAGCAACCACTGCATCCGACGAAACGCCGGTGGTGCCGCTACCACCCTGTTAACACCTTCCCTTGATTTCTATTGTAGATACAGCGACAGACGAAAAGAAACAGAGGAGAGTATTTTCCGGCGACAAACAATGTTCCATTTCCCTTTTTAACTTTCAATTTCACGACAGAAACGTGATAACCCAGATCCCGTTCCTCACTGATTCTGTTCGATTTGTGTGTGTGTATGTCGTATATCTCTGTATTACTGTATAGATGGGTGTGTATAAGGGAGATAAATTGGTGAGGATGAGTTGGTCTTGTGAGGGAGAAGATGAGGGGCTCGGCTGAGGGTTTATGGAGAGAGAGCCGTTGTGGGGGGCACGGCTGGTATATTGTGTTATGGGTGTCTAGGGTTTTTGGTGTGAGGGAAAATAAAATGGGTGTGGGGTTAACGGGTATGGGCTTTGCATAAATAAGCTGGAATTTAAATGAAGGAGCAATTTTGACCTCAGTTTAGGATTTAAATTAGAAAATCGGGTGATTGCACGGGTAGGATAGAAATTAGGCTATGTATTGCAAAATTTGACCCTTTTACACAGAAATTAACCAATTATATTTAATTTACAAAATTATCCTCAATTATAAAATATTGCCATAATTTATTAAATTTGAAAAAAAATTCGGGACAAAATTGGGTGTCAACAATGCCTTTGTGGAACTATGCTACTCAAGAATTCGCAAAGTTACAAGCTTTTCTTCATTGTGGCATTATGTCAAACACCTTGTGTTCATTGTTTTCAAGCTTTGGTTTCACAAAGATTCAGAGGGAAACAACCCTCCCAAATTTTGTGGGAGATCACTTTAACAACTACCAATCATCACCCATCAAGGGTTCACAATTTCAACAAGACCCGATAAGGGTACAACTAATTCACCATTACTATCAAAACTATAAACTAAGGGCCAAGGGGACTATGATGATATGTTGGTAGCATCGATGAGAGAGAAATAAGAGAAGGGAGAGATCAGAGAAGCTTACCATATTCGTGGAGAGAAACAAGAAGATCGACTGGAAAGGAGAAGGGGAATCACGGGCAGCGTTTGTTTGCCTCAGCTTTTGTTTTGTTTTTGTGTTTATACCAAGTGGGAGAAGGAAAGGGAAGTGTATTTTAGTGTCTTAGGTTGCGGGTCAACGGGTTGAAAGTGGGGCGACCCGTTAGATTTTCGAACTTACCTGGAAGGCTGTGAGAAAGGCGACGCTTGTCTTCAGCGTCATAGATTTATGCTCACCGCCTAACGCCACGCTGCGAGGGCAGCGACGCAAGGCCATAGCATTTCAGATTTTTGCACACACTGTTTGTGACACGCCACAGGCTGAGCGATACCAGCTTATGGCTTTCAAAATTTGTCACTCACTGTTTCAGCTGTGCGATGGAGTACGCGGTGCCAGCTTATAGCGTCTCAAATTTTCCCACTCACTGTTTGTTCCACGCCATGGCGTAGGTGACGCCTGCTTATGGCTTTCAAAATTTTTTAGTCACTATTTTGCTCGTGCCATGGCATAAGCGACGTCTGCATATGGCGTTCAGAAATTGCACGCACTGGTTGAACTCACGTGATGACGTAGGCGACGCCTCTCTGGTAGCGTAGCTGTTCCAACGTTATTTTTGATGCATGCGATGAGCCAAGCAATGCTTCAAACGTAGCTCACCATCCGGAGCTCCCGATACCTGCAAAACAACGGGAAACTACGTAATACTAAAGAAATAAAATGACGAGAACAATAAAAATTGGGTTGCCTCCCAAGAAGCGCTTGATTTAATGTCGCGGCATGACTCTTTTTGTATTTTTATTCTTTTTCTATTTTTTTTTCTTTTATTGTTGCGTTTATATACAAAGCTCGGGTTGCCTCTCGAGAAGCGCCTTAGTTAACGTCGTGGTACGTCGGTTACAATTTACGGATCTCACAATGAAACGGAGGTACGTTTATCCACTAAACCTCCCCAATAGCGCTTAACTCTTTGCCCGTTCACTAAAAATGACTTCTCGGAATCCGGGGCTCTTAACTCAACCACTCCGTGTGCCGTAACACGAACTACTTCAAAGGGGCCCGACCATCTAGACTTCAGCTTTCCAGGGAATAGTTTCAATCTAGAATTGAACAACAATACCAACCTGCCCGGCTCAAATTGACGAGGCTCAATGTGCTTGTCATGCCATCTCTTTATCCGCTATTTGTATAACTTCGCATTCTCATAAGCGTGGAAATGGAACTCATCTAGCTCATGCAACTGAAGCATCCTTTTTTTACCCGCCACTTCCATATCCTAATTTAGCTTTTTAATTGCCCAATACGCCTTATGTTCTAACTCGACAGGCAAGTGACAGGCCTTACCGTAAACCAACCTACACGGAGAGGTTCCAATAGGTGTCTTAAACGCCGTTTTATAGGCCCAAAGAGCGTCATCGAGCTTCATAGACCAATCCTTCCTTGAAGTATTAACAGTTTTCTCAAGAATCTGCTTTATCTCCCTATTCGACACCTCCACTTGGCCACTCGTTTGAGGATGATAAGCAGTAGCTACCTTGTGACGCACCCCATACTTGGCCAAAAGTTTATTGAACAACCGATTGCAAAAATGCGTACCTTCATCACTGATGATGGCCCATGGTGTCCCAAAGCGAGTAAAAATATTTTTCATTCAAGAACCGGACTACCACACTCGCATCATTGGTTGGAAGTGCAACAGCATCCACCCACTTTGAAACATAGTCGACTGCTACAAGTATATATTTGTTGCCACTAGAAGGTGGAAACGGACCCATGAAATCAATCCCCCAACAATCGAACAACTCAATCTCCAGGATGTTACTCAAGGGCATCTCGTGACGCCTCGAAATATTACCAGTTCTTTGGCATCGATCACCTTGTTTAACAAAGGCATGAGCATCCTTGAATAGAGTAGGCCAAAAGAACCCCTACTGAAGTACCTTCGCAGCTGTCCTATCCCCACTATGATGACCACCATAGGGGGATGAATGACAATTCTACAACGCAGACTTGACTTCCTCACTTGGAATACATCTCCTCGCCAATTGGTCTGGGCCAATTTTATACAAATACGGCTCATCCCCGACGTAAAATCTACTCTCATGGAGGAGTTTCCTTCTCTATTCTGCTGTAGCATCAGGTGGATAAACATTACTCACCATCAAATTCACCATATCTGCATACCAGGGCACCTCGGTTACCTGCAGAGCAAAAAGTTGCTCGTCAGGAAAAAATTCATTTATCTCAGGCCCCTCATCTACATGTTTTCTATCTTCCAACCTCGACAAGTGATCGGCCACTTGATTCTCGGTCCCTTTTCAATCTCGGATCTCCACATCAAACTCTTAGAGTAGAAGAACTGAATGAATCAGTCGCGGCTTGGAATCTTTCTTCTTAAATAAATACGGGATTGCGGCATGATCAGTGTAGACGGTAACCCGAGTGCCAACCAAGTAAGATCGAAACTTATCAAAAGCATAAACAACAGCTAGCAGCTCTTTCTCGGTGGTAGTGTAATTGGATTGGGCAGCATCAAGAGTCTTGCTTGCATAACAAATAGAGTGAAAAATTCTACCCTTTCTTTGCCCGAGAACAGCCCCTACAGCAGTATCACTCGCGTCACACATCAACTCAAATGGTATAGACCAATAAGGAGCAATAATAATCGGTGCAGTCACCAACCTCTTTTTCAGCTCTTCAAATGCCTTCAGACAGGCATCATCGAATTCAAACTTTGCATCGTTCTCTAACAATTTACACATGGGATTAGCTATCTTTGAAAAGTCCTTAATGAATCGCCTATAGAACCCAGCATGTCCCAAGAAACTACGCACACCTTTAACAGAGATAGGGGGTGGTAATTTTTCAACTGCTTCAACCTTTGTCCTATCAACCTCGATCCCTTGCTTCGACACTCTATAGCCAAGTACAATGCTTTCTCTAACCATGAAGTGGCATTTTTCTCAGTTGAGTACCAAGTTGGTTTCTTCACAGCGGCTAAGCACGGCATCTAAGTTCTTCAAGCAGCCATCAAACGAATCTCCAAAGACTGAGAAATCGTCCATGAATACCTCAACAAATATTTCCACCATATCGGTGAAAATAGCCATCATGCATCTCTGAAAGGTTCCCAGGGCGTTACATAGTCCAAACGGCATCCTTCTAAACGCATAAGTGCCATAAGGACATGTAAACGTCGTCTTCTCCTGATCTTCTGGTGCTATCACAATCTGGTTGTAGCCCGAATATCTATCCAGAAAACAGTAATATTCATGCCCAGCTAGCCTGTCCAACATCCGATCAATGAAGGGGAGTGGAAAGTGATCTTTTCTGGTGGCCTTGTTCAGTTTTCTATAATCAATGCAAATCCGCCACCCTGTGACTGTTCTTGTAGGAATCAATTCATTCTGCTCATTCGTCACCACTGTCATACCTCCCTTCCTTGGAACACATTGGACTGGACTCACCCAATTGCTGTCAGAGATTGGAAAAAAAATACCAGCATCAAGCCACTTGATAATTTCCTTATTCACAACCTCCTTCATCACTGGATTTAGCCTTCTTTGCTCTCGACACTTGGCTTATGGCCCTCCTCAAAGAGGATCTTGTGCATACAAAAAGAACGACTAATCCCTCTAATATCCGCAATGGTCAATCCAATTTCCCTCTTGCGCTCTCGCAACACTCTTAAGACCTTCTCAACCTGCACATTAGACAACAAAGAAGAAAGGATTATGGGTAAGGTGTTACCCTCACCCAAATAAGCGTATCGTAAATGAGCAGGTAAAGGTTTAAGTTCAAGAACTGGAGCTTTCTCAATAGAGGGTTTAGCAGGAGCTAATGTCAGCGGTCTATTAAGCTCCTCAAACTTCTTCCATCCTGGGATAAATTGACACTCCATGTTGAGAATCTCAAAGTATTCCTCAGTCTCTTTATCATTCAGCATGTTATCTTCATACATTAATGCTCTTTCAAGAGGATCCTCCTTAGAAGCCAAAAGTGATTTTTCAGAGGCAGGTAACTCCCTATCCAACACTCTTACCATAGATAGCTCTTCATAGTGTGATGGAAGTTGAGTAGCCCGGAATACATTAAATACAGCTTCTTCGCCATTTACCCTCATGATCATCTTCCATGCTCTAACTCTAATCACAGCATCAGCAGTAGCCAAAAATCCTCTTCCCAAGATGAGCGGGACCTCTTGGTCAGCCTCATAATCTAAAATGATGAAATCAACAGGGAAGATGAATTGGCCTACTTGTACTAGAACATCCTCAATAACTCCCTCAAGGCATATCAAAGATCTGTCTGCTAACTGCAGGGTCACTGTGGTTGGTCTTGGTTCACCCAGGCCTAGCTTATGAAACACCGATGATGGCATTAAATTTACGCTAGCGCCCAAGTCACATAAAGCTCGTCCAACCTTATGCTTCCCAATTTTTATCAGAATAGTGAAGCTTCCAGGATCTTTCAATTTCTGAGGAAGTTTGCTTCCGACTCTGGAACTGCACTCTTCAGTAAGTACTGTCTCGAACTCAGTCAGTCTTCTTTTATTTGCCACAATATCCTTGATGTACTTACCGTATTTCGGAACATCACGCAAAAGTTCCACCAAGGAATATTCACTTGTATCTGACTCAAGATCTCTAAAAACTTCTTGCAAGCTGCATCTACTTTCTGCTTTTGAAGCCTTTGAGGGAAAGGTGGTGGTGGTCTGACATTATCAAGCTCGGGCTGCTTCTCATCAGCTTCTTTTTCAGTGTTCGGCTCCAGTTCACCAACAGGCTTCCTAAGCTTTGGAGGCACTTCTTCTAGAGCTCGCCCATTTCTCAGAGTAACTTCTTGCAAAAATTCCTCAGGATTTTTCTCTGTGTCACTTGGCAAGGCACCATGTGGTCTAGTGTTTTGTGCTCCAGCTAGCTGCCCCATTTGGCTTTCCAGATCTTTTTTAGCATTGGCAAGATCTTTTATGGCATGTGCTTGAGCTGCATTGTCTGCTATTATTTTCTACTGACCTACCAACATCTGCTTTATCAAATCTTCAACTGAACTGTTCGACTACTGTGTTTGAGCCTGAGGTTGTGAACTCTGGTAATTATTCTGAGATCTCATATTACCTTGAGCAGCTTGATTATCACTCCATGAGAAACCAGGATGATTTCGTGAGTTAGGATTATAGTTGTTGCCAAACTGATTTCGATTCTGTCCCTGAAACCTGTTTTGATTTCCACGTAATAAACCGACTATGGATTGGAGGGGCAAACCTCGGTAGTATGATCCTCTCCACATACCTCACGGAAATTCTGGAACTGCTGGACTTGTTTGACTGGTACTACTTGTTGCTGAGTTGGTGGCAGTGCTAACTTGTTGATCTGATTAGCTATGGCATCTACCTTTACAGTTAATGCTGAGAATGCATCCAACTGAAGTATCCCAGCAGCTTTTTGAGTTGGCGCTCTACCATCACCCTGCCAGTCAGGATTGCTCTGAGAAAATTTATCCAGCAATTCATAAATCTCATTAAAATTCAAGGCCAATACTTGGCCTCCAGCTGCAGCATCCATGACACGACCCGAAATCCGGTTAGGCCGTGCGGGTACCCGACATCCTCCCCTAGACCCATCGGGCGAACCCTTACAAATAAAATCAGGAAAATAAATATAACAATTCACGAATAAGCAAAAGATTTAAAAAAAAAAAAAACACAGACATATTGATACCTCTAAGCTGTACAAAAGAAATTACAGCTGACTACCCAACATACTAGGTTTAGGGCTATCCAGACTAGACATCTAAGAGTACAAAAGAAGACAAATACCTCCTGAAGGGAGCAAAATGAAACTGAAATAATAACCAATAAATTGGTGGCCATCCGGAATAAAAGCTGGCTCACCCTGACACCTTAAGTCGTCTTCGCTCTTTCACAACGTGGCGAACTCAATCCTGGAGCGAACCTGCCGAAACGAAATAGATAGACAAGAAACAAACAACAAACAAGAGTGAGTCAAAAGGACTCAATAAGTGCCGCAGACAAGCCACCTCAAAGAATAGGACAGCTAGCCAGGGAGAAGAAATAGATAAACCAAATTTCTCTTATTTAAATTATAAAAGGCAGAACCAGATAACAACCGAACACATGTATGAAACCATAAACTCATCAACAACCAGGAACGTAAGATAACCAAAATATATAGGTATCCCGAACACATCAACAATCAGAAGTACATCCTGTTGCGGCGTGCAACCCGATCCATATATTCATCCTGTTGCGGCGTGCAACCCAATTCATATATTTATACTGTCGCGGCGTGAGTCCCGATCCATATATTTATACCGTTGCGGCGTGCTACCCGATCCCCGCAATCCAGCGAGCCAGAAATATATAGGCAAACTGAAATATGTCCACGATATAGTATACATACCGCATACATAAAACACAACACAGTACACACAATAGTCAGTATGCGGTGCAATGAGATGGAATGAATGCTGTACGATGCAATGCAGTCACATGTGCCAAATTGATGGAGCGAAATCCTCCTGCTCCGGGGGCGGAATCCTCCTACCCTCAATATGATGCAATGGAGCGGAATCCTCCTGCTCCGAGGGCGGAATCCTCCTACCCCCAATATGATGCAATGGAGCAGAATCCTCCTGCTCCGAGGGCGGAATCCTCCTACCCTCAATATGATGCAATGGAGCGGAATCCTCCTGCTCCGAGGGCGGAATCCTCCTACCCTCAATATGATGCAATGTGCATACGAATGCAACATGATGCAATAATAACCCATCACCAGCGCGGGACTCTCATCGACAGCTGGAAAGTATATACCAACTCACAACCAAAGTACAATACTCAGATTCTCAATGCAATACCAATAACAGGACATAATATATAATATAGAATATAAATCCAAAGCTAAGGCGTAATGAGTACGCCTATCGGCAGCTACACACGTAAGGAACACGTGGTAGAAAATCCACGAGGCCAGGTGCCTCCAAAGAAATGGATATAAACACTTACCTCTCTCAAAAGTTAGCATTGCGACCAACAACCGCGTTATTTTCTGAATTCATTGCCAAACGATCCCACTGTGATCAATAAGCAGAAAAATATATCACATTAGGCTAAAGGCTTCATTCCTCACATCTTAGGGCAATCCAGGTAGGAACCTGATACCCTATTCGCATACGCAATACGCAGGCCAGGCCTATATACAGGGTTTATGGTCACATAACCAAACCCCAAATAAATTACATTTATATGTTGCCCATAATGCATTGAGTACGAATATATAATTAATTTCATTATCGGGGTCCATTTGACCCTTTAAACTATCAATTGAACTTAATAATACGATGTCTAATATTCCAAATTTTACCGTCAAAATATATTCAAACACACGTAATAAACTCAAATAATATATTAGGATCATTACCTGAATGTTTCAGGGTGAAAATTCTACTTTTCTCCGGCCTTTTTTTTCATTTTCTGGCATTTTTTTTTAATTTATCTTCTAAATCGTTTTATTTTGGTTTCTCCTGATTCTGTTCTTGTTGTGTTCTACTGGTTTTGCTAGGGGATTAGTATCCCTATTAGACCACCGCCACTTGGCCAATTTTTTTGTAGTTTCCTTCTTCTTTTTTTTCTTTTTACTTTAAAATTCGCTGCTACGGTAAAAATTAAAACGGTGCCCTACGATATTCGAAATAATTCCTACTTTTGCATACCACTTATACAAAATATATGTAACATACTCGCAAAGGCGGATCTCAAATTGGACTCCCGAAACTCAAGATGCGAATTTAAATAGAAAAAGTCAAATTATTTAACGTTCGGCATTTTAGCGGAAACTAGCCGAACAACATCGAAATTCACTTTCGAAAGTTTACAAAAATCACAAATAATCATACGAACCTAACGGCGCTTTCGGATTTCGAATCGGAGCTCATTCGGCAAAAACCGAGCTCGAAATCTCTTTTTAGTATTTATCACCAATAAAAACTAAAACCTTCTTCCGATGCCTACCAAACGAGGTCTGATTCAGCTCAAATTTTACAGACAGGTCCTAATAGACATTACGAGTATTTTAAAATTACCGGCATGCCAATCGGAGTCCTAACTTCCGAAACGACTGACCGAGGTCGTTTCATTCTCCTCCACTTAAACTCTCGTTCGTCCTCGAACGAGCCTAAGTCTAAAGCAAGATTCACGCAGATAGCGAGAGAACTTACACAACTTTCATAAACTATTCCACGGATATTATCTCATGATTATAGAATTAGAATTATGAAACGCACATCAAACCCTTGGATAAAAACATAGCTGGATAATATCATAACACCATTGCCCAACTTATTCTGACTAAACCGATCCTTCCTCGATCACGAGAGGAGAATTCTACATTTTCGAAGCAAAGATATACGAAACCTTAGATGGACTAACATGATTCAGCCGAGAATCACCTTTTCGATATACCTTTCGATATAGAACATGTCGCTAAAATTAAGAATTAGCTCACGCTTGATGCAATAGGGGGAGCTTTTGAAGTACCTTGTCACTACACACTATAGAAGATTTGATGCAAGCTATATTATTTTTACGAACGCACTATACAACATCTCAGTTGATTTAGTATTACCATTCACTATTTGGAGGAAGACTCCTCCACCTAAAGCACAAACTCATGCAACCATTTGTATAGGAATAACCATCCTCACACAGTCTGCTGGACTAAAGAAGATTTAGCTAAAAGCTGAACATAGGCAGACCTAAGCTACCAACTACCCTTTCGAGTTGCCAAACAGCTGCAACTCTCAAGTTCACAACTCCATACCTTTGCCGTAAACACCACCGCCTGATGGATGGTACTTCTATATAAAAATTTCGGCAGAGTTTCCCCTGAAACTGGATGATCCGCAGAAACAGAACCAGCACTATACCATACATGGGAATGGATACCCGGATAAACTGATATCCAAAACAATAATATGCTTACCCGGTTACAATAACACGTACTCTGGCTCAACAGAGGGAACATCACAAGCGGCTACCAATCGCCCAAGCTCACTAGTGCCGGACGAAGAAGAAATGGAAATGGACCGAGGATAGAAATAATTAGAGCTTCAGGAAGCTCATCTTCTTATTTCTTGGCTACCAGAGCTAGACTACTTCCGAGTCAGGCTAACCCAAAAATCGCAATTGAAGAAATAGACATTAAATGAGCTTTATGGAAAAACATCCATACCAATTTAACCTCCCAATAAGAAGGAAATTCTGACAATTTACCATAAACCCTTTTATCACCCAGATAAGCTCATGGGATAACATGACTCTACAAACATCTTGAACCATGGGAGACACATAGATCAAATATTACTTACTACCCACTTTACACCGGAAGAAACGATAACACTTTCTGATGGTGACGAATTGGGATCTCATTATCCTACTAACACGGAATTCCGAGAAGAGAGGTATACTAATTTGATATAATAATAAAATATGGCACAACAAGTTGCCAGGCAGACGATACCGACACTCACTCCCAAATCTCTCACATTTAGACCCAATAAATTAGTAGGGTCATCATAAATTCTAGGAGTAAATCATATCAGAAACTCATCCCTCTACCGCAACCGATTCTTAATAGAAACGACATCCAAGGAAACTATTGAAACATGATAGGACACACCATTTCCAGATCGATCAAAAGAATCAAATCTTACTCACATTTAAGAGAAGAAGAAATACATGGGTGTACTACATCAGATACCTCAACATCCTGCCAGACTAGCAGTTCATAGAACTGCCTCTGCGGATGAGCTGAGCCACTACCCTGATAATCACCTTCTGAATAACCACTTCCACCACGCTCTCAACTTCTACTGGAGGTGGCATTTCTCTGGCTGATTGAGATCTAAATGAAATCCCATGCGACTGTGCAGGTGCCTGATGACGAGAGAAAGGACGACTGCCCACTTGTCGGAGTAAGGGAAAACTCCTCAAAGGATAGCCGGACTCACGACAATGATAATAGGAAAACTCCTCAAAGGATAATCAGACTCACGACAATGATACCACATTTCCGCTGAAAAATGGAAGCTGGAATGATTGTTGAGAACTGTAAAGAAAACACTGAACCTGATCTTGACGAGCTACTGGCGCACTCTAAGAATCACGTGACACAAGCTGAGATAACCTGGAAGATGACCTCCCAAAATAATCAAAATTCTTACCTCCAAATGAGGTACCATGGTTGCCCACTAGAGCCACGGGATCTCTTACTCTCCCGCTCTAACTCTTTCTACTTTAACTTATGGTATGCCTCGCACCTTCGGGCGATATCAAAAGCAACATCAAATAAAATCCCGACCTCAATCTCTCAAGCCATCCAGGATCTCAAGGGGAAAAAATAAAGATTATCAATAAATCTTTGAATCTCTCGAAAGGCTCATGAACTAGTTCTAATGCATATTCAGCCATTCTATAGAATTCAATCTCATATTCTGAAACACCAACAAGCTAACCGACAGGCTACTCTGTCCAATCCACTCAAACTAGCAACACTTTTCATCTCGCTCGCTACTCGAAAGGAACTTTTCCATGAATCCAAAAGTAAAAATCGAACCAAGTTAGTTAATAAGAGAGCGGCCCACCAATTCCAGGCTGGACCCCTGAAACTAGAAAGAAGAATAATTAACACCATACCGCTTGATATAATCAAAAGCCTGAAGGATACGCTGACATCATTTTATTTTAAAAAGAATCACGAGGTTTATCTGATGCATTGCTTAAGATTATCGGAAGGTTCAACCACGTAAAATAATGCAACCTCTTCGGACACTATGACCGAACTGATACCTCGGCTGGCTAACAAGTCAGAACAATTAGAGGTACAACACATACTACCTCCGGAATATAATTTACTGCAACAATATTAAGAACCAAAAAGGAGCTCCTTTAGATCGAACGTTTGCACATGCGGCAACCTGATAGGCTGCCTAACGAATAATAGGTTCTTACGGTATATGCGTCGCCAAGATTCTCGTAAAGCATCATAAAGAGCCAAGAGAACTACAAGGCCCTGCTCCCTTACCCATCGCAAGCTCGTACAACTGGGGCCTCTGAAACTAGGTCGTCAGCACGACAACTCTCGGGGCTTCGTCAGTGCTCACCCCAGGCTAGACTGCTTCGTCTTGAACTCATACCGTTTGCTGATTTGTCACACAAGAATTCACACTTACCATGAATGAATTAATGAAAATACTTTTGCATCCTATACCGACGCACGATTAGAAATGAAGGAAGTGAAACTTCCTAAATGCCATCATAGCCCCTCGTAGATAAGTACGGACGTCTACGTACCCATCAGCGAGACTCTACTAGACACTGTCTTAGTCTGGATAGACTCTAAACTGGGCTCTGATACAAACTGACACGACCCGAAATCCGGTTAGGCCGTGCGGGTACCCGACATCCTCCCCTAGACCCGTCGGGCGAACCCTTACAAATAAAATCAGGAAAATAAATATAACAATTCACGAATAAGGAAAATATTTAAAAAAAAACACAGACATATTGATACCTCTAAGTTGTACAAAAGAAATTACAGCTGACTACCCAACATACTAGGTTTAGGGATATCCAGACTAGACATCTAAGAGTACAAAAGAAGACAAATACCTCCTGAAGGGAGCAAAATGCAACTGAAATAATAACCAATAAATTGGTGGCCATCCGGAATAAAAGCTGTCTCACCCTGACACCTGAAGTCGTCTTCGCTCTTTCACAACGTGGCGAACTCAATCCTGGAGCGAAACTGCCGAAACGAAATAGATAGACAAGAAACAAACAACAAACAAGAGTGAGTCAAAAGGACTCAATAAGTGCCGCAGACTAGCCACCTCAAAGAATAGGACAGCTAGCCAGGGAGAAGAAATAGATAAACCAAATTTCTCTTATTTAAATTATAAAAGGCAGAGCCAGATAACAATCGAACACATGTATGAAACCATAAACTCATCAACAACCAGGAACGTAAGATAACAAAAATATATAGGTATCCCGAACACATCAGCAATCAGAAGTACATCCTGTTGCGGCGTGCAACCCGATCCATATATTCATCCTGTTGCGGCGTGCAACCCAATTCATATATTTATACTGTCGCGGCGTGAATCCCGATCCATATATTTATACCGTTGCGGCGTGCAACCCGATCCCGCAATCCAGAATACGAGCCAGAAATATATAGGCAAACTGAAATATATCCACGATATAGTATACATACCGCATACATAAAACACAACACAGTACACACAATAGTCAGTATGCGGTGCAAGGAGATGGGATGAATGTTGTACGATGCAATGCAGTCACATGTGCCAAATAGATGGAGCGGAATCCTCCTGCTCCGGGGGCGGAATCCTCCTACCCTCAATATCATGCAATGGAGCGGAATCCTCCTGCTCCGAGGGCGGAATCCTCCTCCCCTCAATATGATGCAATGGAGCAGAATCCTCCTGCTCCGAGGGCGGAATCCTCCTACCCTCAATATGATGCAATGGAGCGGAATCCTCCTGCTCCGAGGGCGGAATCCTCCTACCCTCAATATGATGCAATGGAGCGGAATCCTCCTGCTCCGAGGGCGGAATCCTCCTACCCTCAATATGATGCAATGTGCATACGAATGCAACATGATGCAATAATAACCCATCACCAGCGCGGGACTCTCATCGACAGCTGGAAAGTATATACCAACTCACAACCAAAGTACAATACTCAGATTCTCAATGCAATACCAATAACAGGACATAATATATAATATAGAATATAAATCCAAAGCTAAGGCGTAATGAGTATGCCTATCAGCAGCTACACACGTAAGGAACACGTGGTAGAAAATCCACGAGGCCAGGTGCCTCCAAAGAAATGGATATAAACACTTACCTCTCTCAAAAGTTAGCATTGCGACCAACAACCGCGTTATTTTCTGAATTCATTGTCAAACGATCCCACTGTGATCAATAAGCAGAAAAATATATCACATTAGGCTAAAGGCTTCATTCCTCACATCTTAGGGCTATCCAGGTAGGAACCTGATACCCTATTCGCATACGCAATACGCAGGCCAGGCCTATATACAGGGTTTATGGTCACATAACCAAACCCCAAATAAATTACATTTATATGTTGCCCATAATGCACTGAGTACGAATATATAATTAATTTCATTATCGGGGTCCATTTGACCCTTTAAACTATTAATTGAACTTATTAATACGATGTCTAATATTCCAAGTTTTACCGTCAAAATATATTCAAACACACGTAATAAACTCAAATAATATATTAGGATCATTACCTGAATGTTTCAGGGTGAAAATTCTACTTTTCTCCGGCCTCTTTTTTCATTTTCTGGCATTTTTTTTCAATTTATCTTCTGAATCGTTCTATTTTGGTTTCTCCTGATTCTGTTCTTGTTGTGTTCTACTGGTTTTGCTAAGGGATTAGTATCCCTATTAGACCACCGCCACTTGGCTAATTTTTTTGTCGTTTCCTTTTTTTTTTCTTTTTCCTTTAAAATTCGCTGCTACGGTAAAAATTAAAACGGTACCCTACGATATTCGAAATAATTCCAACTTTTGCATACCACTTATACAAAATATATGTAACATACTCGCAAAGGCGGATCTCAAATTGGACTTCTGAAACTCAAGATGCGAATTTAAATAGAAAAAGTCAAATTATTTAACGTTCGGCATTTTAGCGGAAACTAGCCGAACAACATCGAAATTCACTTTCGAAAGTTTACAAAAATCACAAATAATCATACGAACCTAACGGCGCTTTCAGATTTCGAATCGGAGCTCATTCGGAAAAAACCGAGCTCGAAAATCTCTTTTTAATATTTATTGCCAATAAAAACTAAAACCTTCTTCCGATGCCTACCAAACGAGGTCTGATTCAGCTCAAATTTTACAGACAGGTCCTAATGGACATTACGAGTATTTTAAAATTACCGGCATGCCAATCGGAGTCCTAACTTCCGAAACGACTGACCGAGGTCGTTTCAATCCACCACGATCTTGGTGTGAGCATTCAATCCTTCAACAAAAGTGTGGGCCAACACCTCATTAGATTGGTTGTGGTGCGGGCAATCTCTTAACAATGACTTGAATCTCTCCTAAGCTGAATATAAGGATTCTCCACCTTGTTGTCTAAAAGACATAATCTCACTCCGTATTCCAGCTGTTTTGGCAGATGGATAGTTTTTAGCCAAAAATTTCTTAGCTAAATCATCCCAAGTTGTGATAGACCCAGGCTTTTCAGCCTTTAGTCACTTCCTTACTGTTCCAATCAATGAAAACGGGAAGAGTATCAAGCGAACACAATCAGTTGAGACGTCTGATGGTGTGTATGTGTTACTAATCTCCAAGAAATTCTGGATATGTTGTTGTGGATCCTCATGCAGTAATCCAGCAAATTGCCTAGTCGCATGCAGCAGTTGTATCATGCCGGGCTTAATCTCAAAATGTCCAGTAATTTCAGGCTTCACAATGCTAGAAGCTACTCCTTCCAGACTGGGAAGAGCAACATCTCGAACAGCTAAAGCTCGTTCTTCTGCCATTCCAATAGGTAGGGAAGCAAGTACTAGTGCGAGTGCTTCACGGTCTCTTGCTTCTTTCCTTAATCTCCGTAAGGTCCTTTCAGGTTGAGGATCAAAAGGTTCAAGTGGTTCGTCCTTTCCTTTTCCTTCGCATTCAAGACCTATTACCTGAAATGGCACAAGAAACTCAAAACAAAAATTAAACCTGAATAGAAAATAATAAATCATCTAAAAAGAAAACAGTCAATTATTTAGTCCCCGGAAACGGCGCCGAAAATTTGTTGTTCCCAAACGCGCAAGTATACGTGGTCGACAAGTAATAAAGTGATAAATCGAGTATCGTTCCCACGAGGACTATTGTTACGACTAAATCCTAGCAAAAAATTTCCTTGAAACTATTCAGGGATCTTTTTCAATGATGGTTGAGATTTTTACTAACTAAATGAAATAATTAAAAGCAAGTAACCGAACTCAAGTAACAGAGCAAATTCTAGGTTGTTATCAATAAAGGAGAGACGGTCCAGGGTCAGAGCTACGAACAATCCAGTTGAGTTTTCCAGTTGATTCTACTTCTTGATTTCCTAGATTGCTAACTAACAGGTTAATTATATTCGTGAAAACATTTCGATTCTTCACGAGTCTATGCAAGCTACTCTAACGCCTATATATCTATGGAATTAAATCACATGCATGCATTAAAGAATTCTGTATTTAGCTAAGCAAGGCGAATAGGTATATGTCTATCCTACCCGCAAATCGATTTCCTGATGCCCCGGTTCACAATCAAGCCCTATCCTTTCTTATGTGCATTCATAAAATTCCCTCTGTCGAGTTCAACTTGTAAACCGTAGATAGTGTTCAATTATCAGGCCTCAATAACCAAACAATTAGGCTCAAGGAAGAATAAACAATCCGTAATGGTAAATCAATAGGAAGAATTCAACTTTCAAACATCAACCTTCATGTAATTGCTCTAACCCTAGAACGATAGGTTTAGCTACTCATATTCATAATAACAACACAAGAATTTAAGAAAGGAAGATTAAATATTGTAATAGAAGATGAAAAGGAATTACACCCTTGGTTCAATGTGTAAGAACTCCAAAACTTGCTCCAGAAATTCGTTTTCAAAAACGAAATTAAAAAACTATTTATAGTGTTTACAAAGTCTTCCCATAAGTTAATCCTAAGCCTAAACTTAATTGGAAAAGTTGGGGTCGCAGAACTAAAAGCGACAGGGGATGCCTCGCGTGTCTCATGGCTTCTGAGAGTCGTGCGCCACAGCTCATGTCGCATGGCTTGTGGCTTTTTGAAGTCTGAAGCTGCAGGCCATGCCTCGCATGGCTTATGGCTTTTGGAAGCCTGGAGCTTTGACAAATCCGTAGCTTGCTCTATAGCTATCCGTCTAATGCCATATCCCACTATTAGCTAAGTTCATCAATTCTTGCTCGATTTCATCTATCTTCACTCCGTTTGCACTCATATTCATCCAAATCATTCCTAACATCACAAACACAATAAGTGAGCGCAACAATCACAATTATTTCGTGCAATGGGCGAATAACGTATCAAAATATGTGGTAATATTAAGGTAAAATAGGCTAATATTTCCAAACATCATAGGGTGAAGTGGAGCCTGAACAAGAGAGGGAGGAACCTTTAATGGTGTTAGAAGAAGATTCTGATGTTGTGATGAATGAGGCTATTAGTTTGAATGCGTTAACAGGCAATGTAGTTCCTAACAATATTAAGCTGCAGGGGAAAGCAAAAAAGAGGTAAATGACTATTTTGATTGACACTAGTAGCACCCACAACTTTGTAGATGCTCAAGCAGTTAAAGTGATTGGGTGTGAGGTGCTAAATGACTACCCTATGAGAGTGAGAGTAGCTAATGGGAGTCAGATGTTCAAATGTACAAAGTTGTCCTAGATTTAAATGGAAGGTACAAGGGGTAGAGTTTGAAGATTATCTAAGAGTAATTAACTTAGGAGGGTGTGATGTTATACTTGGAGTCGACTGGATGAGAGTGCACAACCCTGTATTATTTGACTTTGATCAATGCAAGGCGCAAGTCTCACTTAAGGGCAAAAAAGTGGACCTGAAAGGAATGGAGGAGCAAGGCAAACTGCAGGCTATTAAGGCCTCTGCTGTAACTCAACTCCTGAGAAAAGGCCAAGTATTGTTAGCCCATCTATTTACTGTGCAGGCTGAACTTGTTACCACAAACCAAACACTACCACCTTTGATAGAGCAACTTCTAAACCAATATGCAGATGTGTTTGCTGAGCCAAAAACCTTGCCACCCCAAAAGATCCCATGACCACACAATCCCACTTAAACCTAAAACAAATCCTGTCAGCATTAGACCATACAGATACAACCACTACCAAAATAATGAAATTGAAAAACAAGTGCAAGAAATGATCAAGAGATGGATCATTCAACCAAGCGTTTCACCTTTTTCATCACCACTACTGTTAGTCAATAAGAAGGATGGCACTTGGAGATTCTGCATAGACTATAGAGGCTTGAATAACATCATAGTCAAGGATAAATTCCTATACCATTGGTGGATGATTTGATGGATGAATTAGAAGGGTCTAAGCTGCACTCTAAGTTGGACCTTAGGGATGGTTATCAACAGATTAGAATGAGGGAGGGGGATATCTACAAAACTGGGTTCAGGACTCATAATGGCCATTTTGATTTCAAAGTGATGCCTTTTGGCCTCACAAATGCCCATGCCACCTTTCAATGTTTGATGAATCATGTATTCATCAGTTATCTCGTAAAGTTTGTTTTGGTATTTTTTTATGACATTTTAGTCTATAGTGCCTCTATAGAGGATCATCCTGTATACTTAAAGCTAGTATTGCAGAAGCTGAGGGAAGAAAAACTATTTGCTAAGACGTCTAAATGTTCATTTTGTCAGAAGAAGTAGAGCACTTAGGACACATTATATCAGAAGAGGGTATGGCTACTGACCCAGCAAAGATTGAAGCTATGCAGACCTAGAATAAACCTAAGAATATGAAGGAGTTGAGAGGATTGTTGGGACTTACAGGCTACTATAGAAGATTCATTAGAAGCTATGGGACTTAAGCAGACCACTGGCCAATTTACTTAAGAAAAATACCTTTGAGTAGAATCTAGAAACTGAGGAATCTTTTGGTAAGCTGAAGTTGGCTATGCCCCAAGCACCTGTGTTAGCACTAGCTCATTTCACCAAGCCATTTACCATTGAGACTGATGCTAGCTCCAGAGGTATTAGAGTTATGTCGCAACAAGGAGGAATGCCTATAGCTTATTTCAGCAAGGCATTGGGGCCAAGACATATTGGCCTATCTACATATGAGAAGGAATACATGGATGTTCTAGCTGCTGTTGATAGATAGAGACACTACATTCAGTATGGTCATTTTGTGATAAAAGCTTACCACCAAAGCCTCAAGTACCTAGAGCAGAAAATTACCATAACACTACAGCAGAAAGGACTAGCTAAGCTATTGGGACTAGACTATGAAGTGTAGTACAAAAAAGGAGTAGATAACAAGGTAGTTGATGCCTTGTCAAGAAGGGGTGAAGGAGCAGATCGGGAAGTGATACTGTCAGGAAACACTATGGCCATTAGTATAGTGGTCCCAACTTGGATGCAGGAGGTAGCACAATCCTATGAAGGTGATCAACAAGTTCAACTACTAATTTCTGAAATACTGTTGACCCTAATAGTCACCTTGGGTTCCAATGGCAACAAGGAGTGTTGAGATACCAGAATAAGCTGTACATAGGTGAAGCTAGAACTATCAGGCAACATATAGTAGAGCAGCTGCATCAATCACCAATTGGGGGACACTCTGGCCAATAAGCCACACTAAAAAGAGCACAACTCTACTTTCATTGGCCAAATATGAAAGCCACTGTAAAAAAGCTAGTGGAATAGTGTGATATTTTCCAGAAAACCAAGACAGAAACCAACCCCTACCTAGGGCTACTACAACCATTACCTATACCTCAGCAGGCTTGGATAGACATATCCCTTGGTTTCATTGAAGGATTGCCATTATCAGAAAATAAAGACTCTATACTAGTGGTGGTGGACAGATTAACAAAGTACAGCTATTTCATTGCACTTAAACATCCCTTTCCAGCTAAAGATGTAGCTGAAGTCTTTCTTAAGGAGATATATAAGCTGCATGTACTACCTACTACTATTGTATCAGATAGGGATCCTATCTTTACAAGCATTTTCTGGAAATTCTTGTTTAAGTCTGTGGGCACCAAGCTGAACATGAGCAGTGCATACCACCCTCAGTTAGATGGCCAAACTGAGATGGTCAATAGATGCCTAGAATCCTACCTAAGAGCTATGTGTTTTCAGAAGCCTAAGTAGTGGCATAAAAGCTCTAGCAGAGTGGTGGTACAATTGTCTATTGGACCTCAGATTCAGTCACCGGCTCCAATAGTAGACACTGTAGTATTACAGAGGCAATAAATGCTACAGACTCTACAACAGAACCAAGAGAAGCACAAGCTAGAGTGAAGTTCTTTGTTGATCAGAGGAGATCTGAGAGGGTGTTACAAGAGCGAGATTGGGTATACATGAAGCTCTAACCATACAAACAAGTGTCGGTCAATATAAGAAGGAATGTGAAGCTTTGTGCCAAGCATTTTGGTCTTTACAGGGTGCTTAAAAAGACGGGACCTGTGGCTTATAGGCTGGAATTGCAAGCTGGATCTCTCATACATCCAGTTTTTCATGTGTCACAAATAAAGAAGCGAGTAAGGCCTCAAGTTCAGGCTCAGCAGGCTCCACCCCTATGTAGAACTGAAGGCCAAGTCTTCGTTCAACATTTTGCAATCTTGCAGAGGCAGATGGTGAAGGAAGGCAACTGAGCTGTAATCAAGTGCATTGGTCGAACTTAGCTCTAGAGGATGCCAAGTGGGAGAACTAGGACCATTTGAAGTAGAAATTTCTAGAATTCATAGCTACTCTACAGCCTTGAGGACAAGTATGTGCTGAAGAGAAGGGTAATTTTATAGTTGCAAAAATAGAAGAAAGAAATATTAGAAATAAAGAAATAAAAACGAAAAAGGAATAACAGAAGCATGCACGTGACTTCATTAAAAGTCACATGTGAGGCTGATCGAACGGCTCTGAATGGGGGCTGAGAGACGGTTAGGATGAAGGGCTCAGATTTCGTCTTCCTTAACAAAATTCTCAACCATAAAATGGAAGGGAATAACTGCCATACTAGTTATGGAAATTAACTGAAGCTTAACAATTTCTCTCTCTAAATTCTCTTCTTCTCATCTCCTTTTTTTTGTTCTAATCTCCTTTTTGTTCTGTTCTGTTCTTGTTCTACTAGTACTGTGCATTTTGTAATAGTTGGAACCTTGTAATTGATTGAATAATACCAATTCATTTTCTACAAATTCAGTCTTTAAATTTGAGTACATAATATTTTCAGTTCACTATGACAATGTATGGTGTGTCCATTGATGATTAAATGGACAAGGAAAAAGATAATGTGTTCTAGAGTTGAACTGGTGATTATATAATTTGATGAAATAAAATTAGAGGTAGAAATTGACTTAAGTTCATTCATCTAAAAGTCTTATACTTTTTCTTTTCAGGAAAATAAAGAGTTTCGATGAGAAAAAGGCAAGCCAAGCAAAAAAAAAAAAAAAAAAAACTATTTTAGTAAGAGGTGTAATAAACAATTAACAATTGTTTTTACTATGATTTTTTCATTTTGTAAATAACTTTTAGTACATTTTATTTGGGTATTATCCCTAGCATGTTTAGTCATAAATGAAAGATTATATGCGTCTATAATATGTGATTTTGGTGGCTCAGAAAAGGCCAAATAAAAAATGAAAAAGAAAAGAGAAGAGAGAAGCCAAAAGACAAGAGAAAAGGTAAGAAATGATATGGAAGATACCAATTCAAATGTCACTGGCGGAATTTTACTGCTTAGAGTCAAAGTTTATTTTCTTTTTTCTTGGTGAAGGAAAATATTCTATTAATCACCAACGTGGACTCAATAAACAAAGCCAAACTTAGTAAATCAACACTCAATCCAGCCAGCATCATTACTCCCTTTTCGCTATCTTTTAATTTTAAATTTTTATCTTGTAATAAAAAATTGTGATATTAAAAATATTCAATATCTCACCATTTGCTTCCAACTCATTTAATGCTCGACAATTAGTATGTCGTATTAGATCCACTTTAGTGATATTGCAATTTGTATTAAATGTATATTAATGTTGATATATCTTCAACGTTGAACAATCAAACCCATATATAAGTACATACAATTATGAGTGACTTAGGATTTTCAGTTCATGAGAGAAAGATATGTGCAAATGAAAGGAAATCAAGAGAAGAAAGAGGCCAAGCCGCAAAGAAGCTTAAAGAATAAGATACTTTATATAATTTTTTATTTTTTGTATCACTTTGTTTCGTTATTATAATTATTTTGAGAAAAAATTATTTAAGAGAAATAAAAAATTTCAGCAGTATGAAACCCAATGAAATGAATTTCACACTGAGAATCAAAATACTAACAAAAATGCATTTAGAGGATGAAGAAAAATGTAGGCGACATGCCAGGATTCCCTATGTTTTTACAGTACTATGTTTTCTCTTTTCTTTTTCTGAATGTTTCCATCTTATTTGTTCAAGTTAAACCCAATTGATTGAAATAAGTTAAATCATGTGTAACTCAAAATGTTTCTCATAAATTCTATTGATTAAAAATATTTATATAAAATATGTTAAAAGAATCATTAAAATTAAAGCTCTTTTATTAGCATAAATCATAATCTTCTATAGAGATATGATTATATTTTAATTTTTTTTACTACCGTGCAACGCGGGCTTTAACACTAGCATACATATAATTTTTCAATTGGATAATCTTGCTAGGATTAGGGAGATAATTGGATGAGTGCCCTTAGTCATTTATTCAGAAATAGTAACTGTTAATTTCAGGAGTAAAATAAAGCAATAAATAATATGAACTATATATTAAATATTCATTAGGCTGGAGATGAATATCGTTATGATATTTCATTGAATCTAGATGAATCAATGCAGGTTGATTACATCGGGTGAATTTAAGAATTTTTGCTGAATTGAAATGGGGAGATCGTTTGAAGGTAAAAAATGATTAACAACTAATATTTAATAGATCATTAATTGCTATAACTATATTTTAAAGATACTTAATGATAATTATAATCCATCTCCATAATCTTAGGCATGTTCCAGGGGTGCAGGCATCCATTTATTTTGAGGCTATGAGCGTGTTTGGGTGGGCTTAAAAGCTGCTTATTTTAAGTGGCTTATAAGTCAAAAAGTGACTTAAAAGTTAGGATTTCCTAACTTCTCAAAAAGTGGCTTTTAAGCAACTTATGACTTAAAAGTTCAAAAATTTTGAGGTTACCAAACATATATTAATGGGCTTATAAGCTTATAAGTCACTTTTAAGCTCACCCAAACGGGCTCTATAAAATGTGTACTATAATTAGTTAATGTCTACTAAATATAATAAATGTAGATTGTATTTATTTTTTGTTTAGTAGTCTTATGGGTGTTCATGTCATGTAATTTTTCCTTAATGTAATCTATTTGAAAGTTTGCTAATTTAGGTCAAGTATGTAACCCAAACTAATCTATAGGTAAACTTTGTCAACGTATTTTCAAAAAAAGTATTTTTTTTTTCAATTGGTCAGTTAATATATAGCTCCACAATAAAGAGAACTAAAGATTCTACTTAATTAGTTTGTTTTGTAATTAAACAAATTATAAGAAAACAAATTAACAAATAAATTATAATTTGGTTAAAGTTTGGCGGGTTGGGTCTGACCCGCTATTCTGCCTATGTTTACCCAACTTATTTTGACCCAAATAACGTTCTGCATCTTTTTCACTATTGGTGTCTTCTGTTTGCTCGGATTGTTGTAACTTTTATGCGAGTACTTGAGCTATCATGATATTTCTTATCTTGTTATTTTTTTATCATGTTTTCAAAATATTTTGATTATTTTCAAAATATTTTTAAATATTTTTCCTAGCCGAGGGTTTATTAGAAACAACCTCTCCGTCTTGGTGGGGTAAGGTTTGCGTACATCTCAGCCTCTCCAGACCCCACTATTGGAATTACACTGGATATGTTGTTGTTGTTATCTTGATCCAAATAACATTTACACGAGTCAATTGTCCACCCATTTATTAACTTAGTCAATCTTAACCCGCCCAAATTCGATTGAACCTACCTATTTGACACCTCTATTAAAGGCTCACCGACCTTACGGGTGGGGTCATCAAACTTCAATAACCTTAAGAACAATCCTTCTGTATGTATATCTTAAATAAGTACATATATTTTTCTTGTCGCCCCAATAAGTAAGTACTGTACATATATTAATCCATTGGTGGTTTGACTCCCCTCCCTAGAAGAAGCGGGTTTAGAATTTTAAGAGGATGTGTTCACCACTACTAGGAGTGGAGCTATAGTGTCCCATGGATGGTTGATGAACAACCTTCATCAATAAATTATATTGTGTATATAGGTTAAATATTATTTTATATGGTGATATACTATTAAGTTTTGAATATCTATACATAATCAACAGTGGAAACTGTCGTGGAGGCGATTAAAGAGTTCAAACCCGTCGAGGTTTGCCCCGTGCAGCAGCGAAGCACCAAGCAAGGCTTCAGCCCGTGCCTATTATAGCCAAGTGTTATGCACAACACTAAGTCGTTCCAGTATTTGCCTTGGTATCATGACACCACGTTGCCCGCTAAGTCACTTGTCTGTTGCTTGGCATACTTGTCGCCCACAAGCTGCTCCGTGCATCATAGCACACTCTTGACACTAGGCTGTCAAGCCATCGTACCATACCGTTTGTCAAGCAGCCTACTTGTGTCTTGACTCTATCAAGTCACTTTCAGCTTACACTTGTACAAACAATCAACCAACCTGCATTTTGCCTATGACAAGGAGTAATACCCCCAAACCGTTGCCACAGCCATGCTCGCTCATAAACCGACATCTCTAAGGTGCTAACAAACCATCCCCACTACTTGAATTCGATGCCCGCATCGAACGGATTTCAGCAGCCTTAAAAACTTGTAGTGGAACAATGTGAGCTACAGTTATATGCTCTTCTTTATTTTCTTCATTTCTCTCATCATCATTTGCAAAAAAAGCATTCATCCTTGCCTTTTTCGGGCAGTCCATCACAAATAAAACAGCAACGTGTTTTGTTTTCCTGCCCCTTAGACTTAGTATAATCGCCCGCTTCCTTCTCTTTTCCATTTCCATCACCCATTGCATTGTTCTTTTCAATGTTCCTCCACTATTTACCCATGTCGCCGTTCCCTTATGAGCGAAAGATTCAGCATCTTCACGCCTAAAATCTCCCAACGCATCAGCAGCCGCTATGACACTATGGAGGTTATTCATGTTCTACCTCTTTAGTTCTATTTCAGCCCACCCTTGCAGCCCCAAAATAAAATTATGCAGCTTATCTTCCTCTGACATGTTGCTTATACTCAAGATCAAAGAAGAGAGAATTCTTTGACACAGTCCCTCAAAGAACTCGTTTCTTTCAACCGTTTCAATTTGTCCCTAGTAATCCAAGAATAGTTACTAGGTAGAAACTGATCCTTCAATTCCTTTTTAAGTCATTCCCATGTCTCAATTTTAGGTTTACCCGCACTCACATCATTAGCCACACAAGTGTGCCACCATAGTTTTGCATCACTTGACAAGTATTGCAGTTATGTTCACTTTCTCTTCATCTTTGACATGGGCTGCCTCAAAATATTGCTCCATGTCCCAAATAAAGTTCTCAAGCACTACTGTACCTCTTGTTCCCTAAAATGCCTTAGGTTTAGGAATCTTGACTTTTTAACAATCATCACCCTGTAGAATATGTGTCCCAACAGCCTTAGGAAGAACAACGACTTCCAAACCTGAATTCTTGTTCTCCTTAGTCAATGGCTCCATTTCTGCGGCTGTAACAGTATTGAACGCTTGGTTCTCCACCTTAAGTTGGTCATAGTGAGACTTCAGATGAGATATTTGGACCAACACATCAAGCAAATCCACCCCGTCTTCCCTCACACCAACAAGCGCCTCAAGTTTCGCCAACTGTCCCTCAAATCAGCATTGCTACTACCACCAACCATGTTTCCTAAGCTACAAACCAGATCCCTTTCCGGTCTAATACCAGTTGTCACTGGGGTGATTTTAAAGAGTTTAAACCCGCTGAGATTTGCCCCGTACAACAACCAAGCACCAAGAAATCTTCAACCCGTTCCAACACTTTAGAAAAATAATAAGGTCATTTGATACATAGGAAACTTTTAGAGAGCAACTCGTTCGTTTATAGGCAGAAGATTGAAGTTTTTGAAGTAAAGATCAACATACAAACTGAATGTAAAAGCAATAATCAAAAGAGACATTATACGGAAACTTTTTTCCAACCTTTATATTATCACAAAAAATACGAAGGAACCAATACAAAGAGCACCAAGGCCTGAACGTTTTCTTACCCTAAGAAAACTATTAAATATCCGTCTAAGTAATAAGAATGAGTAACAATGACTTATATACAAATAGGAAATCTGCCCAAGGCAGTTAAAGAGGATTAGGTACCTTTTCACAATTGGCACAACCACAAACCCATGGTTTGCCCACGTTGTAGTAGATTTCTGCTCTTTTCTCACACCGAACAACCCACTTAACTACTTGCACATGCTCAGCACACTTGCCTGCATGCACGCCCCTGCCTGTGCCTGTGCCTATGCTAGGTCGACTATGCATATGTCGTTCAGCTCGATCGCTCTATTTTAGCCAAGTGACATGCATAACACTTAGTTGATCCAATGTTTGCCTTGGTATCATGACTCCAAGCCATGATACCCCACCCGCGAAGTCACTCGTTCGCTGCCCGGCATACTTGTCGCCTACAAGCCGCCTCGTGCCATCATAGCACACGCTTGAGATTAGGCTGCCAAGCTATTGTGCCACACTATTTGCCAAGCAACCCACTCATGCCTTGACTCCATCAAGTCACTTTCAACTCACACTTGTACGAACAATCAACCAACTTGCTGCTTCCATCCGCATTTTGTCTATGACAAGGAGAAACACCTCACACCCTTACTACGGCCATGCCCGCTCATAGACAGGCCTATCTAAGGGGCTAACAGTAGCCTACCTAGTGAACTAGGAAGTTGAAATTTTCTTAGTGATTCAGGTTCGAGTCTCCCGCGCAAAATTTGTCTCTTTTATAAATTAAAAAAATAACTTAGACCAATCTAAGTAAATAGAAGGGGAAAAAAAGATATTAAAGGAGCATTTAAGTAGGAATAGATCTTTGCTTCTGGGTGGATATAAAATTGATACCTGATTAAGTGAACCAATCAAATTTTTAAAGCATGATTTTTCGAACATCATATATTAGACATATTTTGAGAAATATCTATTCTATACTAATATAAAAGTGGGAATCTCTAAAGTAAAAGTGAAAGACAAAAATACCCTTAAAAAGTTGAGTAAATATATTATTCTTCAAAATAAATAATAAATTATTCTTCATAAATTAGTACTACAGTAGAATTTATGTTTTCATAGATGTAAATACATTCATCACATCACAAAGATAACAAAAAGGAATCAAGATAGGAAAGCATCTCTTGGTACTCTCAAAAGTTTTGCAGAATTTGAAAGGTCACGTTTAATGGAATAGTTAAATAGATCAAATTCATATTGATTATCACCAATTACAAATAAAGCAACATTCTTGAATCAAATTTATACTTCACTACCGTTTCATTTACTTTTTCTTTGTGTTGGGATTTATTCCACAAAAGATGATGAGGTCATGAAAAAGGTTGCATAAAATTTAAGGTCCTCTTATCCGGTGACCGGTGGAGCAAGGTAATCTACGTCTGCTTCCGAGATCACTCCATTTAAGTGAATTGTGTTGCCAATAGGTAGTTTGTCCATATGAATTCGAATGCATGGTAGAGCTATTTCGTTAAGGTCGGAGACTTCCTTTCCTCCTTTTCAGGTCAAAACTTTCTATTATTTTTACATATGCTTTGCCTTTTGATTAGTTCTATGTGAAAGCTTCCCTTTTTGTAGAATCTAATTATAATGTGCAGGTGAACAACAAGGAACTTAAAAAAAAAAAAAAAAAAAAAAAAAAACGGGTGAATCTATTTTATAGTTGAATGGCTACCTATGATAGAACAAACTTGCTACTATTATTTATATTACTATTTGGGGTTATATAGGACAGTACTATTATCAGAGTTAATTGATTGGGTTTTGTGGAAGTGGAAAAAAGCAACATCCTTATAAATTGTCCATGGCGACAACGAAGAAAAAAAGCATAAAACAATATCACGATGAACTATATGACGGATATATAACTGCGAAAGCATTTGTACAATAGCAAGCATACATTAAATTTATTAGATTATGTGCAACCAGACGCTTCTGTTACAATTTACAAGATAATGGCTCAAAGTTAATGAAGAAAAAGTAGTGAATAATATGCTTTTGGAAGTCAAATTAACACGGAATTTATATCGTTATCTCAAAGCTAAAGGAAATGAGTATCATGAAATGTCCACACAAGCTTTCCCCACCTTTTCTTTGTGGGGTAGCATACATGATAGGACAATTTTTTTGTGCGCTAGGTTGGATGTACAATCTTTCAGCATCTTGAACTAGCCATCTCTTTGATAAATATAATCTATTGATATTAGCTCATGCACCAAATTTGAGCTAATTACCTTGGTTCTCTTCAATTCTGAAACTTTTGCCTTCCGTTAGATCTTGTAGGCTGTGTAAATATGAGATGCTTTGTCTATCGGACTGCTCCTTTTGTTGTTTATCTGATAAGTTAGTTAAATGTTACCAACATTCACTATTTTCATGATCGAACGTGCATGTTTTTAACTTCTTTAAATTCAAACATATGTTTAAATTATATTACATTGTCTTTTATAATCTGAATTTGTACTCATTTGCATAGGATAATGCGCATCGCGCGTGTTCAAAACTAGTATTTATAATATACCTAGTATGGCAGAAGGATTTGTTAATTCCCGGCTGATTTTTAATGCACATTATATCTCAATAGATTATGAATGGTTTATTAATATTGTTTGTAAGTTTCGATTTATTTTGATTTCAGTTTTATTTCTTAAGGAATTCTTTACTCTGATTTTCTGAAAACAAACTCTGTCTTATCAAATAATAGTTTTTATGTAATTGTTTTAGATACAAATTAAAATGGGATTTCCACATAAATAGCCCACAATATTTCATATTAACAAGTCATTTAGCACTAACATAATATAGCCACAATATTTATATTTAAAATTTAATTTATAATTAAAATATCAAATATAATAGATTGATATTTTGTATATATATCTTCTATACACATATATATTTGTCCTATATTTTTAAAATATTTATATCATCAAATTATATTTAATAAATATGCTAGGAAAAGAAAGAAAGGACAATTTGATTACAAAAAGTGGATAAGGGTTGGGAATGGTTATGTGGGGTAAAAATCCCAATTAAAATTGAGAAAACTTTTAAATCAACCGGGCATATATAAGAATACTTGCACATTATTTGTAATATTGTTTTGAGCATGCTGTGTTAGCTAACAACTAATGACTAAATGTCACCACTTCATAATTCGCTTTCACCAGCTTTGTAATTTATTAATTTCCCTCCGTTCTATTCCTAGAGTCATGTTCTAATCTAACAAGAGCATGTTTGGCCAACCTTCTAGGGAGCCAAAATGCTTATTTTTTACTTAAAGTACTGATTTTGAAAAATTGAGGCGTTTGGCCAAGCTTCTAGGAGAAAAATAAGTGCTTTTGAGTGGTAGCAGAAGTTGTTTTTCTGCTGTGGGGAAGAAGCTAGAAAAAGTAGTTTTTCCCCAAAAGTGCTTTTGAGGAGAAGCAGAAGCTGTTTTTAATTTCTATTAGCCCAAAAATATCCTTATCGAAAATACTTATATACCTAATTATCCCTACTTATTTTAACATAATGATTATAATATATAAACAGTATGTAACTTTTTTCCTTCTTTTTTCTACATACACCTACATCACTATTGTTAGAAATTTTTAATCAAATAATTTTTTTTAAGGTATAGATCTAGCATATTCAATTCTGTATGATGTATTTGAAATTATTTTAAGTAAATAATAAAATTAAATATCGTGTTTGAGAATAAATATTTAAAATTATTCATCTAGTTAAATATCTGTAAAGTGAATCTTTAAATATCCTTACCCGTAATTTAACACTCAAAAGTACTTTTTCAAAAGTTTTGCCAAACACAAATTGCTACTCAACTATTGATGACAAAAGTGCTTCTCAAATGAGTTGGCCAAATACAAACTGTTTTTCTCCAAAAGTACTTTTATGAAAAGCACTTTTGAAGAAAAATACTTCTGAAAATAAGCAGTTTTCAAAAGTACTTTTATCAAAAATGTTGAGAAAGACCGTGGGTTAACTAGTACACAATCACACACAAAGAAAATAGAGAAGAAAAACAACACAAGAATATAACGAGGCTCGGTCAAGCGTACGTCCTCGGGGCAAAAGAAGAGAGAGTTATTCCACTATGAAAGAGATGAGAATAGTACAAGACTTGATGTTTAGAACCCAACTACAACCCCTATTTATAGATCCCAAAAGTTTCCCATATTTACAAGGATTTGATTTTCCAAAACCTACAAGGTTAATTAATAGGTTTCCCAAATCTACTAGAATAATGACTTTCCTAAATCTATAGGGATTATGGGTTTCCCAAATATACTAGGAAATAATTCAATACACAATTAACAAATCTTCCCTTTGACTTGAATTATCCTCATCGGTAGGAACATCACCTCTCTCCTTTTCCCTCGGCCCTCACAACGGCTCTATCATATACTAAGCATACCAAACAAGTCTAGGCAATGCCTAAACTTGTTAAGAGACCCAATCTTTTCATCCCTAGCACCAGTCCACTGATTTGCTTCCAAAACAGAAATAGCTCCTTTATTGCTATTTGGCTCAAGCATGTCAACGGTCTCTGTAGCTGATGAAGAAAAGTTTACTAGGTTTGCATAACCAAGAGGATTCTTCCTGTTGAACTTAACCCTTGTCTGCTTCCCAAGTACACAATGCTCACAAAAAACCAAAGCTTGATTTTTGTACCCATCCAGCAAACTCTGCTCGCTCAACAAGGACAATTCCTTATCAGAAGCTACATCAGCTTCCCCTTCAACTACACTGCCCTGAAGATAATATAGTCTAGAATGCAGCTTACCCTTCATAAGCACCATGGAGCCTCTGCACACTTTAAGTATTCCATTCTCTGAATGAAACTCAAACCCTTTATCATCCAGTGTCGAAAGAGAAATCAAACTTATTTTCATTCGAGAAACATGCCAACACTCAATGTTTCTAATAATGCCATTGAACATTCTCAATCTGATATTACCAATCCTCTCTACCGATGATGTATTATCATCTCCCAGGTAGACAGTCCCAGTCATCGGCTTATAAGTAGCAAACTAATTCTTATGAGGACACATGTGGAAAGTTGCACCAAAATCTAAAATCCAGGAATTCTGCCCATGACTAGCACTCAAAGCACAGACTTCCCCTACATAGTCACTATCATCAGAATTATTATAAGTGTCAACAATATTAGCATAATTGTCTACTTTCTGCTTCCTTTTTTCTCCTTCAACTTAGGACAATCTCTTCTAAAGTGACCATGTTCCCCGCATTCAAAGCAATTAAGCTTCCTTGCTCTGGACTTCGATCTAGCGTTAGACTTTTTCCTATTGAAGTCTCCATGTTGTGTTCTTCCCCTGCTTACAAGACCCTCACCCTCTATTTTCCTTTCTAGAAATCGCTTTTTCAACTCTTTAGATTTTAGTGCATCGCTAACATCTTCTAGTGAAATACTATATTTTCCATAAAGTAATGTATCAATGAAAGTATCGTAAGGCTGTGGTAAAGAACATAACGCAGTCAAGGCCTGATCCTCACTCTTAATTTTAATGTCCACATTCTTCAGGTCCATTATAATTAAATTAAACTCATCCAGGTGACTTTTGACTCGTGCACCTTCATTCATACGGAGAGTGTACAATCACTTTTTTAGGTAGAGGCGGTTTGTCAGCGATTTCCAAGAGTACATATCTTCTGTCTTCTTCCATACCTTAGTAGCAGAAGTTTCTGCAGCAGTCTCACTGAGAACACTATCTGTAACGCTAATGAGAATCGCACTCAAAGCCCTCTCTTTAAAGTCAACTTTATTAGGTTATTTCATCTAATGTAGGAAAATTCTCTTCAATCGCCTTCCATAATCCTTATAACACTAGGCATGTTCTCATTCGAATCTTCAATAGACTGAAACTAGATCCCTATCAAACTTCTCTATATCGTACTTTGTTGAAGATGAAGAAGGCATCTTAACCCTAGATTATGTGTAGAAAAACCCTAACAAAAAAAGCTATGATACCAATTATTGAGAAAGATCGTGGGTTAACTAGCGCACAATCACATACAAAGAAAGTAATTAAGAAAAACAACACAAACACGAGATTCGGCCAAACCTACATCCTCGGGGCAAAAGAAGAGAGGGTTATTCCACTATGAAAGAGATGAGAATAGTACAAGACTTGATATTTAGAACCCAACTACAACTCCTATTTATAGATCCCAAAAGGTTCCCATATTCACAAGGATTTGGTTTTCCAAAGCCTACAAGGTTAATTAATAGGTTTTCCAAATCTACTAGAATAATGACTTTCCTAAATCTATAGGGATTATGGGTTTCCCAGTTATATTAGGAAATAATTCAAGACACAATTAACAAAGAACTTAGTCTAAACGTATTAAAGGTCAATGGTGGTTGGAATGAGGAATACAGAATTGTGTCCCTTTAAAGTGTTTAAAAAATAAACACCATGAAAATACTTAACAACATTGGTGTTTATACACTATAATTATCATGTATTAGTTTATTTAATTAATGTAAACATGAATAAGTTCGGCACAACACTTGGTGTACATTCAATTCTATGTTATGTTTGGTTATAGGCGAACCAATGAATTTATTTAAGTTTATGAGTTCTGGATCATAGTTCTTTTTACTTACTGACATCTAGATAGATTATAGTGATTTTTACCCTGTGTATCCAATAACTTTTAATTTGAACAAAAAATAGCCATATTTTATGTAAATTGCCCTCATTAGCTATTAGGCATTCTTTCAACATTCCATATCCATTTTTCATTTTAAAGCATTAAGGGGGGTGTTCGGTATGAAGAAAACAGTTCCCGAAAAATCTCTATCAAATTTTTCATATTTGGTTGGATTAAAAATTTTAAAAAGTATTTCACATACAAGATTTTCTAAAATTGATAAGCCACCCTCATCCCAATATTTCCTACCACACCCTTATCCCCACCTCCCAACTCCTACCACTCCACCCCCAAAACACCTACTAACCCCACCTTCTTACCTTTCCACCCCAGCCTACCTCCTACCTTCAACCCCATACGTACCCACCCCAACCCCCTCTACCTACCCCCACCCCTATTTTACACCCAACCCCCTATCCCAAACATCCCACCTTCTATCCACTCCCACCTCCAAACCTTCTACTCCGCCCCATACCCACCCCACCTTCCCACTTTCATTTTAAGATCAGAACACTACCCACCCTACCCCCTACCCTTCACCCACCCTAACCTACCTACCAAAAACCCTACTCTCACCCCAACAACTTACCTCCTACCCCACCCCACCCCCCACCCCTACTTCTTACCTCCATCTCACTCCACCCACAGTCCATAACCCCCACCCCACCATTCACTCCAACCCCACACACCCTTACCCCCTCCTGACCTTCTGCACCATACCCACCCACCGCCACCTCTCACCCACCTTACCTACCCCTTGCTCCAGCTCCTACCTCCTACCTTCTGCCCTACACCCACCCATCATCAACCCCACCCTTATATCCACCCATAACTACCTATCCCTACCCAAAACTCCCCTACCTTCTACCTACCCAAACCATATTCCCACATCCCCACCTTCTACCCTACTCCACCTTCCCGACTTCATTTTTTGATCAAAACACCACCCACCCCTGCCTCCATCCCATATTCTCACTCTTCTAGACCCACCCATAAATTCTACCCCACATCCTACCCTCCACCTCTACCGCCAATCCTACCCAGGCCCTAACATTTACCTACATCCACTCTCATTTTAATATTTTCAAAATTGATAATTCATACTCATCATCTCCTTCTAAAATTAAATTTCCAGGTCATAACTCAATTCACCAACTCAATTTGTTTTCACTTTTCAAAATCAAGTTCACATGCCAAGGATTAAGTAGTGGTGATACTAAAGATGCCACAAGTTGGCTAAGAAGAAAAAATTTACAATCAATCACCTTTTCTTCATAACTAACTATTAAACTACTCCTACAAACACCTGGTTCTTGAAAAAGATCATACTGAGAAAGAGATTACTCCAAAACATGTTCCTGGTACTGAGAAGATAATTGCCAAAGAACCTGATACAGAAGCCGAGAGGGTGATTGAACAAGGTAAAGTGTCAAGGGAGCAGAACTCCAAGGCAAAAACTCCACCACCTCTTTTTCCTCAAAGATTGGCAAAGCAACAAAAAAGTTTGAAGTTTAATAAGCTTTTTGATTTGTTGAAACAATTAAAGCTTACTATGCCTTTCATGAAGGTTATGCGAGAGGTTCCAGGATATGCAAAATTGTTAAAAGATCTTTTGTGTAAGAAGGTTGACTTTAATGAGGTAGAGATGATCCAGTTGAATAAGGTGTGTAGTGTTGTCATTACAAAGCCTGTAGCTAAAAAGAAGTAAGATCCTGGTAGTTTTACAGTACTGTGCTCTATTGGTGATCTCACAATTGGTAAGGCCTTATGTGATTCTGGTGCAAGCATTAATCTGATGCCGCTGGAAATATACAATAAGTTGGGTTTGACTGGCATGAGAGAGACTTCAATGCGAATCCAGTTGGCAGATAGAAGACAAAAACACCCTGTTGGAATAGTTGAGGATGTACTTGTACATGTGGGTACTTTTATGTTTCCAGTAGATTTTGTGGTTTTTGACTGCCCCATTAATAAAGATGTTCCAATTATCTTAGGCCGGCCATTCTTGGCTACTGGTAGAGCAGCGATTGATGTTGATAAGGGGAAGATGACCTTGAAGCTGTATGATGAAGAAATAGCTGTTGACATTGGTAAAATGCTGAAGGGACATTGTGATGATGTGAATTATTCGTGTGTGCATACATGCGAGCCTGGATGAGCCATGGTTTGAGCTGATTATATCGTGCCATGAAATTAAATAAGACACTTCTCGAGAGGCAACCCGTGATTGTAATTGTAAACAAGTAAAAAAATGACAAAAAAAATTTAAAATTACAAAACAAAAATGTTATCTTTTGAAGGATGTTACTTGGTGAGTTTCTTTGTTTTGCAGGTTTCAACTGGTTTGAAGTCTAAGTGTAGGGTGTCTGCAAACCCATCATGCTTGAAGATGAAGTCCTACAATTGGGGAAGTCTGAGTACCTCGTGCCCTAAGGAAGCTCACAAGGATATTCTTCGGGCTTATAGCCCCAGGGAGTTTCTCTATCACCCTTAGTTTTTATTTTTAATGCATTTGAGGGCAATACCTGATTTTAAGTGCGGGGTGGGAGTCTTCCTATTTTTGCAATTAATCCCCTTCGGTTTTTCTTTATGCATCGATTCTTTTCCAAATGAAATAGTTTGAACCGAGTATAGGTAGATTTTTTTTTTAAGGATTAGAGTGTAGTAATTGGATGGGTGAGTTGTGGCTCCATGACTTGACTAGTTTTATATAGATACTTAATTTGGAGTATGTGAACTTCATGCATATATTCAACCATGATCCACTTGCCTTGAGAAACGTTGAGTGCATTGTTTGAAGCCTATGATCATGATGTTGACTCTAGATTTGCTTGAGAGTTTTCTTGTGTTTGCTTTGTCTGAGAGCGAGAATTGAGCCGTTTTGAGTAGGTTATGTGCCATGTGTGAGTGATGATTTTATTTTCTCAAAGTGATTGCCATTAATTGATTTGGATTTGGATCCTTAGGATTCACCACAGTGTCGCCCGGCAAAGCACCTCGAGGTCTATTATGTAAATCTAGGGACAGTTGTCCCAACTTGGTCTCTATATCTTTTATTGCAGTTTCGTGCTGTCACTTGGTCTTGAAGCTGCTTATTAAATCCCATCATAACCTGCTTATTAATACTTGATGACTAGAACTTGCCCGGTGTGTTTGCAAAGCGAAATGAGAAGTTTGCTCAGCTAGAAAGTGATAGAGGCTTTCCTTTCATAGCTAATTTGTTTGAAGCCTCAAATTTAGATGTTTACCAGTGAAACTTTGACCCTAGCTAACCCTTTTGAGCCTGTAGCCTTTCTTTGATAGCCATTGGGATTTCCGTTTCTTGTGCTAAATACTTGCGAGTTGTACTTGTGGTGTCATGAGCCTAAAAGGCTAGTTAATGAAGTGAGAAATTGTGGTTATTGGAGGAAGACAAAAAGTGCTTTAGGTGGAAGCTATATGGAGGGATTTGCTTTTTTTTTTTTTTAAAAAAAAAAAAGTGAAAGCTTGAAATGTTGTGCAAAAACTGAGATACAAAAAAATCATTGTTAGAAAGAAAGAAGAAAAAAATAACCAGTCCCTATCATTAGCTCCTACCTTTTTTTAATGAATAGGGTTGGTAAAAGTTGACTATAAGATCGTAAAAGAAAGATTGGTTGGGAGAAAAAAGAATTGAATTAATTGTGGTGTATTAAATTGCTGGGGGGTGATTATTCATTATTATCTAAATGTATCCCTCCTGTCCCATTGCCTATATTACAACCATAAGAAGTCCTAATTGATCTTAGCCGAGTAGATAGACATTAGTCGAGTCCTACACTAAGGGCAAACTTATGGTACGTCTTGTCTTGTATGTGAGTTCTTTTCTGAGAGTGAGTGCTTCATTTTTATGTGAACTTTCGTTCATGTTCATTCTCTTGTATGAATTCCTTTATTAAAACTTGAAATTAATTGTGAGGACACATAATTTATGAGAAGCAAACTCTTTTATTAGTCTCTTGAATAGAGTAAGTACTTGCATAACTTATTGAGTGAGTCTGGAGTTGATGTGGGACTGGGAGGTTCATTTGGTGCACTTGATTGTTTTTAAATATTCTTGGCATGGATTTCATGCGAATAAAGCATAATGAGTGCATATGCAACTTGTTAAGTGCCTATATAAACCGAAGTCATTGTGTGAGGTTTTTTTTTTTGGGTGTATCTTGAATTCAAGGTATAAGTTGCTTGAGGACGAGCAAAAGTCCATGTGTGGGGATGTGATATTTGGCTAGTTTACCTATAATTTGAGGTGTTTTTACCATGGTATGATAGTTAATTTTAAGAGACTATATTAAAAATTATCAAGAGTTGATACTAATTGAGTTGTTTTCTGTTGTAGGACTTGAACATTGTGAATTAGGCAAGAAAGTGCAAGTTTTGGAGTTAAAAATGAAGATATTAAAGATTTCAAGTGATTCGTGTGCCACACGAGTGACACGGGAAGAAATAAAATCTTTTCTTAGGAGTGGAGAAAAATTTTCAGCACATTTATGCCATATACGCGAGCACCACACGAGCTGAATTGCCTGAAGAAATTGAGTCAGCGTGACATGCGGGCGCCACGCGGAGTAAAAATTGTGGGCGAAAATAATAGGACTTTTTGGTACTTTTGCTTAGTTTCCTACATGGTATAAAATCTTCTCTCGCCTCCCTAATGAATTTTACACTTGGAAAGAAGAAAAGAGGAGGCTTGAGCTTTGGAGACTTCAAGAACAGAGTTTTTTCTAAATTCTTCCTTACTTTTTGTAATTTAATTATTCATGAATTAAATTGACATGATTACCATGAATATGAGTGGCTAATTCACCCATTCTAGGGTTGATTGAACCACTCCACTACTATGTGTTATGAATATTTAGTTTATGAATAAAATTCATGAATTCTTTCTATCTAAGTGTTCATGTTTTGATTGCTATTAATTGGAAGGGCCCCCAATTGATTGTTCTCATTATTCTTATGTGTCTAGGGATAGATTCATAGGTTTGCATTAAACACTTAGCAATATTTCAACCTAAAATCAAGGTATTACTTAGGTTGTCAATAAGGTGATTTGTGACAATTGACCCTGATTGTGAACTATACCTGTAGTCCTATGTATCTTAATTAATTAATTGGAAAACTGGTTAGTGAAAGTTACAACTATTACATGGGAGTGAATAGTTGTGAATTTGGAGCAAGTGTTAAATAGGAAGAACCAAGTTGAATTTGTTAAAACATTATTCTAATGCATATGTAGGAGTTGGGTAGATCAATCCTAGGATTCTAAATCCTTGATTAATTTATTTCTTAATAATTTATTATTTACTTTAGTTATATTGAAACCATCATACAAATACAAACCTTCAAAGTTAATTGGTTAGATAAATTAGTTGGATTAGCAACGAGATTTTGAGTGTTCTCTGCAGGATTCGACCTCGGAACTTTAAGTACCGAGTTATATTTGCTGCAAATGCTTAGTCCCTTTTATAGGGCGTAGTTGGGCGTGATCATCGACCCCTTCGATCTTTTGAAGGTTCTCATAGCTGCGACTCATCATGCCGGACACATAGAAACTGACTTCGTCGACTTTTAAGGTTGTATGAGATATTTTGTGTCAAAAGAAGTGAACTTTTTAGAAAATATTGGTTTCCTGATTGCTGGTGAGGGCGCAATCACGACCAAGTTTTCAAAACCATAAAACTTTAGCGACCAGCCTAGTGCAATTGCAACTAATGTATCATGTTTGCGATGTTTTAGGGACCATTCTAGAGCGATTAAAACAAACCTTGGCGACCGTGCATCGAAAACTAGATTATATAATTGTAATTGTGCGAATTTCAGCCATTCTCCCACGATTTTTTGGCAGAGAAGAGCTTGTGAGATAGATTTTAGAATGAAATATTTTTGTGGGTTTCAAATTAATTATTTTCTATCATCTTAAGATTACTATACTCGAATTTGATCAATTTCATCCGTTAAATCTTTAGAATTTCCGAATGGAGTATTTTGGGGTTTTGAATTGGTATGCTAAACATACTCCAGTTTAGATAAAATTATAAGTATAAAATTTATATATATATGAGGTGTTGACTAATAGTTAACTTTTAACAAAACTGTTATTTCCCAAGATACAACACTTTACTGTTTTTAAGGACCAGTTCCTTAAATATGTCCCTTTACTGTATTATATGCGAAATTAAAACTGTAAGTAAATGAACACCCAATATTAGCATGGAAAAACCCCTTGAACTCGGGATCAAAAAACTACGGCCTACTCTCTCAAGTAGAATTTCAACTTTACTATGTAAAAGACTTACTTTGTTACAAGACTACCTTCTTACTAACCTAGGACTAACTCTAATCCTCTAGTGACCTCTTTCATGAATAGTGAAGTTTCTTCAAGTACACGACTTGAACTGAAATGATACAACTTGATAGTACCTACTACAGTTGAACTAAGACTGAACTTTTACAAGACTCAATCTAAGGAACAGGTTCTTACTTAGTTCCCTGTAGCTTACTGATTACACAAATACGATTAAAACTCTTTCAATGCTACGACTCGATTCTCTCTGTATTTGTGCACACTTCAATAGCTGCAATGCTCCTCGTTTTATAGCTTCAGCAACCAAGAAGTCTTGAGCAATTCGAACTCCAAAGCCTCCAAGAGTTTGAGTCATAATTGAACTCTTCACTAGATCACCCGAAATATTTTAACCTTTATCCACTATTTATGCAATCTTTTCATATCACGTTTAGACCTGCATAATTATCAAGATAAACATTAATCTAAGGATAATTAACAATCTCTCAGCTTAAATGATTTTGCATGAATTATCCATTTAGCTGCAGTGATTCAAATAAATATGTCCTTTGGATCTGTTCCTTAGTCATCAGTCAAAACTTCAAGCTTATCCAAGCTAACATTTTCCCCCTTTTTGATAATGACAAACTCATAAGCATAACTGCAAGTCCTTAATGTCCTGAAGTACAACTTGAAACCTCAAAAGCAATCAGTAGAGACTTATTTCATCATTAAGGATCAGATTTCCAATTAGGTATAAAGTTCACGCAAAATCAGACTTACTCTTCCCCCTATTGGGATCATTGAAAATGTTGCATAAAAAATAGTTCAAGTGTTAGAAATAATCAGCACATGGCCATTTAGGCAACCCAAAATACAAACACAATTCAGACTAAAGCAACTGAAAAATAATGATATTAGCCATCCAAGACAAGTCATTATTAACAAAAGGTTAAACCAGAGAATACAAGCAAGTACTACAAAATTATTCAAAAACTAGAAAAGGAAAAGACTAAGATACTGGAACTAGTCTAAATCCCACTGGACAAAAGATGGCTTATGGCTAAGGTGATCAGGATGTGGAAGGACCAGGTCCTTGAGACTTTTTCAGCAACTCAAACATCTGTTTGAGCATACCCTCATTTGTCTCCTTTGCCTTTGTAGCCTCTGCCTTCCAGTAGTTCTTTCCTCCTCCAACCTTGCTATTTCAGCAGCATGTATGGCAACCTGTTGCCTCAATGCCCTCACCTTATTGTTCAAAGGTTGTTTACCAACACCAGCCAGTGGAGGATCAGCTTGAACAGTCATATCACAGCTGATCAGGGTAGCACATCCAAACTTCTCCTTCTTAGTAGCCTTAACTACCCCCCTCCAAAGGAATTTTCAATGTGGCAAACAAATCAGTCAGGATGAAACCATAGGGCAAAGAGTGTTTTTTCTTCCCAGTAACAACTCTTTTGATCAAGTAGATCATAAACCTGGGCCAATTGATCTGCTTGTATATATCAAGCAGTTCCATAAGGACCAGGTCCATAAAGCTTGCAATCCCTCTCTTCTCCTGCCTTGGCAGCATAATTTTGTTCACAAATTCAAACAGCACTTGGTGCTGAGGGTGCATTTCACTCTTCTGTACAGCCCTTGGTTTTTCCTCTTCATCATTCTCGGCAAATTGTTTAGTAATTTCCAGCCCAGTAGGCAAGTTGGTCAAATCAGGCCACACCTTCTTGATGTAGCTTTCATACCCTACAGATGGAATCCCCAGCAGTTCACCCAGTTCTTTAGGGTCAAAGGTGATTTCATGGTCATGGACAGAAGTGTGATCCTGTCCCTTTTTATAGAGCATTTTTTGTAAAACTCCTGAACCATCTCCTTTGCACAGTTTCCTTTAATCTGAAGGACCATGTCCCTATAGCCTTGAACCTGCAGTTTCTGCAACAACCAGACCATACCCTCTTCCTCCACATCAGAGAGTACCCTGCCTTTTAGAAATTTCCTAATCATAATGTCATCATGGACACAGTGTTGAACCTCATCTCCCTCATCCTCACTCTCACTGTCCTCACCAGCAAATGATTCATCAGAATTGGAATCAGAACTTTCATCAACCAAAGTTCTTTTGGAGGACCTGGTCCTCTTGGAAGACTTCACTGCAGCAGCTTTTACATAGCTCCTTGTCACACGCCCCTATGCAACTTTTCTTTTCTTAAACTGAGGCACAACTACCTCAACATCTTTCATCTCATCATCCACAACATCCCTCTCCTTTTCTACCAACTCAATTTCTTCTTGCTCAATAGGATCAGCAACCTATTTTCCCTTCCCTTTTCTGCTTCTTTCTATAGCAGCATCCAAGTTCTCATTAGCAGCCTTGACAGCACTCTTTGTCCTCCTAACCCCACCAGCAAGAGTAGAGACAGAAGGAACAAGTCCTTTTGCCTTAGAGGAACTTTCACCTTTTTTCTTAAGACCTGGCTTATAACTGTCACTAATTTTCTTCCACTTTGCAGCAATCTCAGCAGACATTTGGTCATCAATGGGTCCTTTCCTAGCAAGTTTTCTCTTTAAACTCCTAATATTAAGTAAATCAATAATAGGCCTATCAATATCACTCATAGCATCATCAACATTTATCACATCCTCCATGGGTGCTCTAAAAGCAACCTCTAGAGACCCAGATGACCCATGCATGGGTGCATCCAAATGCTTCACAGTTTCTCGTTCACCCTCAGGAACAGTTCCAGACCCCTCGTCCTTTTCCCTTTCATCCTCTACTACATTTATGGGAGAGGCATAGTTTACCTGATACTGATAGATGATCATAGCCCTTGAAAAGTCCTCAACCTGTTCTACAATCGACTCAGTAGTGGGAACTGGTCCTTCCCCTGAATTTCTGGTTCAGGTACTTCAGGGTTATTTTCAGGAATTTTAAGGTTTGGGTTTGTGGTGTTCATGGGTAAAGGAGCGTTGGGAATTTGTGGTTGATCAGAGGTGGGTAGGATGATGAGTTTTCTAGTGAAAGAGACATTCTAGCAATACGATTCACGAGGTATTTTACTATTTTTTCTGAAATTTTTGTAATGCAATTGTGAGCAAAGTAAAAATAATGAGGGAGTAGAATTGTATTTATAGGGTGAAATAGGTAGTGGAGATTGAGTGAAAGTCGATCACTAATACCTCATTGAAAGAAACTCAGCCGTTAAAGGACTCTTGGGAGTCTCCCGAAAAAAAAGCCGTTAGGCTTCAAGTGACCTGATTTGATTGGGAACTGGTTCTTCGGAAGGGACTCTTATGGAGTTTGGATATGATTAGGATTCCTAGTGGGATTTTATCCTAATTACAAGTTACTTATAGCCTTAACCTTCTACGATACATGAATAATATAGAGTACATACCTGATTTTAACACGAAAATCAGTGTCCTTCCAAATTTAATCACCTTTGTTCAATCTGAAATTCTAAGAGCATAAGGGTAGCATCATTCAATTTTAGCAACTCTAAAAAGAAATCATGGCATAAGAGTATACAATGAAGTATTAGGCTGGACTGAAAATTTCAAATTGACTTGAATAAAATTCATTTTTAAGTGCATTTTTCTAGCCAATTTGAAGTAAAATATTGATGAAATTTAGGTGAATTTAATCATCCCTAATTCCAACCTATTTCTTTCAAAATGATCTCTTCCTAAAGCTTTTGTAAAAATGTCAGCAATTTGCTTTTCAGTAGGACAAAATACTATGGTGATCAAACTTTTTTCATAGTTATCTCTCAAGAAATGGTGTCTTATATCAATGTATTTGGGTTTTTTGTGATGCACTGGATTTTTTGTCATGTTAATAGCACTAGTGTTGTCACAAAAGATAGGAACAGTTCCTACATCAACACCAAAATCTTGTAATTGTTGTTTAATCCATAACAACTGTGAACAACATGAGGCAGCTGCCACATATTCAGCCTCAGCAGTGGAAAGTGTCATTGAATTTTATTTTTTGGTTCCCCAAAAAATCAAACACTCACCAAGAAAATGTGCCATACCTGAGATACTTTTTCTATCAACAAGGAAACCAACATAGTCAGCATCAGTATATCCAACAAGATTAAAACTACCACCTTTTGGATACCAAAGTCCCAAGGAACCTGTTCCTTTCAGATATCTCAATATTCTTTTAACAGCTTTCAAATGAGATTCCTTAGGATCTGACTGAAACTTAGCACATAAACCAATACTAAACACAATATCAGGTCTACTAACAGTTAGGTAAAGTAGAGAACCAATCATACCTCTATACAATTTTTGATCAACTGATATTCCATGTTCATCAAGATCCAATTTTGTGGCAATGGCAATAGGTGTATCAATTTCCCTAGCATTATCCATATCAAATATTTTAAGTAATTCCTTAACATATTTTTGTTGATGGATCATAGTTCCATTTGAGGTTTGCTTAATTCGTAAACCCAAAAAGAAATTGAGTTCACCCATCATGCTCATCTCAAACTCACTCCCCATCAAATTTGCGAATTCCTTATTTAAATTTTCACAAGTAGCACCAAAGATTATATCATCTACATAAATTTGAACAATTAACAGATGCTTACCTTTTTTCTTTAAAAAATAGTGTGTTGTACATTTTACCTCTTTTATATCCATGCTGAAGTAGAAATTTTGATAGCCTTTCATACCATGCTCTTGGTACCTGCTTGAGTCCATACAAGGCCTTGTCCAACTTGTACACATGTTCAGGGAACTGTTCATTCTCAAAGCCTGGAGGTTGCTTAACATACACCTCTTCTTTTAAGTAACCATTCAGAAATGCACTCTTAACATCCATTTGATGTAGAGTAAATTCCATGTATGTAGCAAAGGCTATAAGGAGTCGTATTGCTTCCAATCTTGCAACTGGAGAAAAAGTCTCATCATAGTCAATGCCCTCCTCTTGATTATACCCCTGAACAACTAACCTAGCCTTATTTCTGGTTACCATGCCATCCTCATCAAGTTTGTTTATGAAAATCCATTTTATTTCTATTATGGACCTGTTCCTTGGCTTAGGTTCCAGATGCCAAACTTGACTTTTTTGGAATTGATTCAATTCTTCCTGCATAGCATTGATCCAATCTGCATCCTTCAGTGCTTCTTTCACATTTTTGGGTTCAACAAGAGAGAGGAAGGCACTAAAGGCACACAGATTGTGATTTTTAATTGCTGATCTAGTTTGTATTCCAGCAGTATTATCTGAGATTATTTGATCCACATGATGTGAACCTTGATACTTGCAAGGCTTGAGTATCAAACCATTTTCAGAAATCCCTTGCTGAGGAACAGTTCCTGAGGGAGTAGCACTGCCAGTTTGTGAGAGATCCAACATTTCTTCCCCCTGTTTCTGTGCTATTCTTCTCAGTTCTGTCCTGAGGAACAGTTCCTTGCAGTTCACTTCTAGCAGTATCCCTATCCAATGTCTGCATTTGTGGATCAATTTCACCATGTTTCAGCATTCCAATCTCTTCATCTTCCTATACGTGTTCTTGAGTCAGACTGTCAGTTTCATCAAATTTAACATGCATGCTTTCTTCAATTTTCAATGTTTTCTTGTTACAGACTCTATAAGATTTACTATTTGAAGAATAACCAACAAAGACCCCCTCATCACTTCTAGGATCAAATTTTCCTAAGGCATCCTACCCATTGTTATGTATGAAACATTTGCAACCAAAAGCCCTAAGATGAGAAATATTTGATTTACTTCCGTTAAGCAACTCATATGGTGTCTTTTCTATTAATGGATTTGTCATACATCTATTGATTATGTAGCATGCAGTATTGATGGCCTCAGCCCAAAAGTTTTGTGGAAGATTTTCAGATATTAGCATAGTCCTTGCCATTTCCTCTAGGGTCCTATTTTTCCTTTCCACTACACCATTTTGTTGTGGAGTTCTAGGTGAAGAAAAATTATGATTAATGCCATTTTCATTACAAAAATTGAAAAATATATGATTTTTAAATTCAGTTCCATGATCAGACCTAATGGCAACAATGTGGCTATCTAGAGTCCTTTGAGCTTTCTTAGCAAAAATTGAAAATGCATTAAAAGCTTCTTCTTTAGATGCAAGAAATATAGTCTATGTAAATCTGGAGTAATCATCAACCAACACCATAACATACTTCTTACCTCCACGACTCATTGGTCCACACAAGTCCATACGGACCAGTTCCAAAGGTTTGGTAGTACTTACCTGTTTCTTTGGTTTGAAGGAGGATTTTACCTGCTTCCCCCTGGCATAAGCTTCACATACCTTATCATCATTAAACTTGATGTTAGGAAGACCTATCACCAAATCCTTGGACACAAGTTTGTTCAGTTGTGAAAGACTAGCATGGCCAAGTCTTTTGCGCCATAGGAGAGGATCATTTTGTACAACACTTAAGCAACTCAAGCTTCCATCAGATAGTGTCAGCAGATCTACCTTGTAGATGTTTCCATGTCTGCACAATAATCTCTCCAGAGGTTTGGTTAGTCACAGTGCACCCAGTAGATGAGAAATTAACATTATTACCTTTGTCACACAATTCAGATATACTCAATAACCAATGCTTCAGCCCATCTACTAGAAACACATTGTCTATATTATGTGAATCATACCTACCTACCTTTCCAATGCCAATGATTTCCCCTTTATTATCATTAACGAAGGAATCACTTCCTCCTTGAAAGGCTGAGAGCGAAAGGAACAGTTCCTTATGTCCTGTCATGTGCCTTGAGCAACCACTGTCCATGTACCATTTATGGTTCCTCTCCTTCACTCTAGCCTGCAAAAGAAAACTAGGGGTTAATTTTAAGAACCCAAACTAGTTTGGGTTCCTTTTCTTGAGAAAAAGGATGAATCAGATCTCTCCTAGCCCAGAATGGTAATGATTTCTTTGTGTGAACAGTTTTCTTTCTCACAGAATTTTGAGCTGGTTTATAGGACCTGTTCCTCTGTGCAGCCATTTTTAGAGATTGGAAATTTTCTTTCAAGTGACCAATGTTCCCACAATGAGTGCATAGCCAGTTTTCAGGAAGTGATAGGTACTTACTCTTTGGATCCCAGTTAGGTGAACACTATGATTTCATGAATCCAATACCCTTCCTGTTACTACTATGATTTTCCTGTAACCATTCTAGTGCTTCAGAGGACTTGTTCCATTTTACAGTTTTTCCTAACTCCATTTTTATTTTAACTAAGTCCTCTTCCAAAGATCTTATCTTTTCATCTTTCTTGCACAGTTCATCAACTTTGACTTTCAGTTTCTCTTCAGCAATGATGTGATGAGAATTAGCAATGCCTTTACCATTTTCAACTTATTTAACATTTTCCAGTTCCTGAACAGTTGATTCAAGTGTGATGACCTGTTCCTCAAGCATGCTAATTTTTCTTTTCAGAGAGTCATTTTTAATTACTGCCTTTTTATATTCTATTCCTAGACTTTCAATTTCATCATGCAGTTGATTTTTGCCATCCCTTAGAGATTTAAACTCATTTAGCACAGTATGAAATACTTTAACTAAAATCTCTCTAGACATGCTTTTCACATCTTGTCTAAGTTTAGAAACAAATACCTCAGCATCTTCTTCATTATCTGAGTCTTCAAGAACCATTAGAGCAAGATCCTCATCCAGATCATCATCAGATTGTTCATCCTCACTGTCTTGCCAACCAGCAACCATTGCTTTGGGATTTTCACTTTTCTTCCGGACCTGTTCCCTAGCCTTTTTTCTTTCTTCCACGTATCTGTTCCTCCATTCTCCTTCCATAACTGGACACTTGCTGATATAGTGCTCCATGCTTCCACATTTGAAGCATTCTCCAGCCTGTTTCATGTTAGAAGACCTACCCTGACCACTAGCCCCCTTTTTCTTATTCAAATAACTTGGAACACTTTTAGCAATAAGGACCAGTTCCTTATCATCAGTAGGCTTATCAGCAGCAGTTAAGGCTAGCTTAGGTTCAGTTTTAACTGGTTCACCTATGTTTTTAACCTTTTTCCTTAGTTCATATAAGTTTTCAAATTACCTATAAGCTCATCTAAGGATAAGGTGGTCAGATCCTTGCCTTCAATGATAGCACAAGCTTTAATCTCCCAAGAATCTGGAAGAACCCTAGTTGGGATTTTTTCTACTCTATCTTCAACAATTAAAACCCTTCCCAAAGAAATAAGTTCAGATGAAATAGCATTAAATCTAGTGTATATTTCATAAATTGATTCTCCTTCTTTCATTTTAAAGCTTTCATATTCAGCAAAAAGGAGTGTACCTCTAGATCTTTTGACCTGACTTGTTCCTTCATGTGCAACCTGTAGAGCATCCTAGGTTTCTTTTGCAGTGGTATACCCTCTAATTCTAGTGCACTCATCAGGACTGAGTCCACAGACAAACCACTTCCTTGCTTTAGCATTCTTTTCCCATTGCCTTAAGTCTTCAGCATTGCATTCCCTTCTGGTTTTGGGAACATCATTTCCTTCAGCATCCCTTTTCATTGGAATAATGGGACCTTCAGTCACTATGTCCCATAACTCATAGTCCTCAGTCTGAAGATGATCTTTAATCCTTACCTTACACCATGAGTAGTATTTTCAATTGAACAAAGGTGCCCTAACAGTTGACTGACCCTCACCATTTTCCTGTGATGTACTCATTCTAATCCTAGGTGTTAGCCTTTTCTAGGATAACCCGCTCTGATACCAATTGTTATTTCCCATGATACACCACTTTACTGTTTTTAAGGACCAGATCTTTAAATGTGTTCTTTTACTATATTATATGCGGAATTAAAACTATAAGTAAATGAACACCCAATATTAGCATGGAAAAATCCCTTGAACTCGGGATAAAAAAATCACGACATACTCTCTTAAGTAGGATTTCAACTTCACTATGTAAAAGACTCACATGGTTACAAGACTACCTTCTTACTAACCTAGGACTAACTCTAATCCTCTAGTGACCTCTTTCATGAATAGTGAAGTTTCTTCAAGTACACGACTTGAACTGAAATGATACAACTCGATAGTACCTACTACATTTGAACTAAGACTGAACTTTTACAAGACTTAATCTAAGGAACGGGTTCTTACTTAGTTCCCTGTAGCTTATTGATTACACAAATACAATTAAAACTCTTTCAATGCTAAGACTCGATTCTCTCTGTATTTGTGCACACTTCAATAGCTGCAATGCTCCTCGTTTTATAGCATCAGCAACCAAGAAGTCTTGAGCAATTAGGACTCCAAAGCCTCCAAGAGTTTGAGTCCTAATTGAACTCTTCACTAGATCACCCGAAATCTTTTAGCCTTTATCCACTATTTATGCAATCATTTCATATCACGTTTAGACCTGCATAATTATCAAGATAAACATTAGTCTAAGGATAATTAGCAATATCTCAGCTTAAATGATTTTGCATGAATTATCTATTTAGTTGTAGTGATTCAAAGGAATATGTCCTTTGGATCTGTTCCTTAGTCATCAGTCAAAATTTCAAGCTTATCCAAGCTAACAAAAACATTAAAACTAGTAAAATAGAGAATTGATAATCTAAATGAACTCAAATTTGAAATCTAAGCATAAGTTGAACTAGTGGGTGACAATTCTCAAACCACCATTTCTAAGGAGAAGTTAGGCGGTAATCACAAATACAATACCCAACGAAGAGTTGGGGTCAAATCCATGAGGAGCTAGTCAAGGAAGAATCTACAATTGTTCAAATATTTCCATCTTTTTGTGATTGTTTATTTATACCTAAGTATATTTGGAAATCGTAACTAAAACTATGATTGCAATTAATCTAAAAGTTTGTTTCTATTAAATTAAAAGAATAGAGTCATAGGCTTTCCCTAATTGCACCCCTAATTAATACTAGCCATTAAGCCTATTTTTCGGTTGGGTCACAACTTTAAAACCTACTCGAATATACCCAATTTACCTCTTTCAGTAGTAAACGGGACTAATACTACTCAATCCTTTAGTTAGTAAATGGGACTAATGCTATTTCAATGTTCGACCCCATTAAACAAAGGTAATAGATAGCACACCTACCTTGGATTTTCTATCACTATTTTACCCTTTCCCCAATACACTCTTTCGATATAGTTTGGGTACTAGTAGGGTTAGGGTTTGTATTGATCACCACAAGCCCATGAGAATTTGAGTGTGAAAATAGTGAAAAGTGATTATTCTAAACAAGATTTAACTTAGTTAGTTAGACATTATGTTAGACTATAAACCTAGGCTGGATTTAGGTACTCATTCGTTGTAATGAAATATTGTTTTTAAAAGAAGATTATTGCATTGAAAACAATAACAAGCAGAAATCCTTATAAATATAGTAGATTCTTTAAAAATGGATGAAAACTTGTCAAAGAGGCCAAAGGTTCTCTTTAACTTGCTCTCCAAGTTAAAGATAAAGATAAAATAAACTAAGTCTTGCTATTTATTGTATTTTCTAAAATTAACTACAAAAACACCATTTTCGGTATTGGGCCGGCCAACCATCTTATATGTTGGGGTACTTCTTTGATTTGGATCAATTTAAGATCTCAAATCTGGAAATGGGCGACCAACAATTTAAAGGGCTTGGCGATTCTTAAATATCTAAGATCATATGGTTGTCTCTTTCAGGTGCGGCCGCATGATCATCTTCCCCTTTCTATTATGTTGAAGCACCTTCTTTAGGCATGCCGTACTTGGAGATGTCTTGATTTTTGTCATCCTCAAGGATTTGTGTTTGAGCGGTTGCATGATGATTGTGCCACAACATCTTTTCCGTGATTGTGGGTATAACTGCTGTGCTGGGGCATACTGAGATCTCCTTGACTTGGCTTAAATTTTCATCTTTAGTGTGCGGTCGTACCTCAGTAAGGTTTCCGCATCTTAGGAAAACTGTGCGGCTACATAATTATTGAGGTCCCACACTTTCTCTGATTCTGCAGCTTCTCTAAAACATCACCCAACTTTGTTCTTTTGCTTCGTGGCTTCATTCACTCCATCACTTTCTTTCAAACCCAAAACCAAACATAAACTCATCATTTTCCTATTGATTGGTTGTTTTTTGTTTTAAAAAAAAAAAAAAGTAAAAGAGAGTCTTGTGTAGGTAAAAATGCCCAAACATTAGTTGGTTTATGTGTGATCTGGTTATGAAATTTTTTTAGATCGGCCTAGTGGGCCTGTGTGCTGAGTCTGACCCAGCTCGGGTCTGATTTCTAAAATTTGGAATTTAGTTCTACGTAACCTAATTTTTATTTTAAATAGTTTGAGACGATTGGAGGTAGTGTAATTTAGATGAGATTGAGGATAAAAATAGGGTCGTGAGCTAGTTAATTATTGTTAAAATGAGGTACGTCGTTCTATCCATCTCTTTGGTTGAATTCTTCCACGTTGAGATTTATACATACGTTTCTTGTACGTACACTATCCTAGGTATAATTGCTTATACCTATTCGTCGTGATTTTGATTTGGTACTTAAAAATGTGATATTTATTAAGTTGGATATGAATCTATTTCTAATTGATATTTCATGCATTTTGCGTGTATTCTAATTATGTCTTAAGTTCACTGGACAAAATGTGTATTCCCACCAATGATGGAATTCATTTGCGAAATATTAATGAGTTTAATTAAGTGGAAGGAGATTCCTAATTGCTTGATAATACGGGCGGATGAATGGACTCATGACCCGGAAGTATTGACTGGAACTTGCTACGATTCGCAGCAGATTTGATTGTGTGTGAAATGACCACCCTTCTAGAGTCAGTGTCTTGGTGCGCCAAACAACGTGCACGAGGATGTTGGCCAGTTGCATTACATTCGTAATGCATTATATCATAGTATACATAATTGTTGTGGATATACCTGTTGTATATTTGATTATGTAGTGTACGTACTTTGAGATGATATCCAATTTGAGATACTGGGGTTTATAACGAAAGAAAGAAATCAATGTATTTCAAATATTTTACCGAATTGTTTATTTTATTGTTATTTCTTTTCTCTGATGGCCAACCTGAGCTTTTTGCTTGGGTGGTCAGCTGCTTACCTATTGAGTCCTTTTGACTTACTCTAGTTTCTTTGTTATTTTTCTTACATTCCTTTTCTTTTATTTAGGGCAGGTTCAATTCTAGGTATTGTGAGTGTGGCTGACTAACAAAGAAGATCATCTTGTAAGCAGTGGTGAGCCAATCATTATAGTTTGAGATGGCGAACTTCCTACTTTATTCTATTTTGTTCAAGTTGTTTTATTTGAATTCTCAAGCTGTATGAATTTATTTCACCTCATTAGATGCTCATACCTCATGAGAGGGCTTACAACATGGTTTTGTATTTATTTCCATGTTTGAACTCAACTTTATACTTTATGAAATATTCGATTTCCAAGAGTTTTCTAATTAGTTATCTGAGTTACTATATGGTATTTGGAGTGTTCTATGAAAGGTTCGCCCAACTAAAAGTCAGTCTGGTGCCCATCGTGATCTACGAAATTTGGCTCCTACCATACACCATTAATACTGATATATTTGTTTCAATTTCTTCTCTTGACATTGTGTGGTATAAAAAGTAAAATGATGTTGAAAGTACAAAGTAGTTAAATAAACTTCAAATGTTGTATTGGGTAAAAATTTACCAAGCCTCGGCGCTAGGTCTCGAGACGTGGGGTGGTTGGATCTTCTCGAGATGACCCCTCGAAAAAGCTCGTTTGGTTCCCGAGGCTAGATGCCTCGGTCAAGAGTGAATCTTGGCTACAAGTTACTACTCGGGGTGACTAAAGGATAACCATCACGAGGCATGCAGTTTACCCCTCGGTGAAGGATCATTCTTCGGTAGATAGAGTTTCACCTTTTGCAACTGTCGATCGTTACCTGCACATTTAATAGGATAATCATAGGCCGGCCAGCCATGACCAGAACGTGGAGTAAAGGCCATTAAACATATTTATTGCTCTTCTTATTCTTGTAGACTATAATTAGTCATGGAGAAACTATGTAAAGACATCCAGAAATATATCACAAAATACTTACTTTGTCTTTTACAATTGTTCAAGTTTTTTTAATGAATTCCTTGTCATTTTACGGCTTTCATACAAACAATTGCTAGTTAACCTAAAATAAATTTGATTTATTAATTATCCTAATCAGATTTAGGCCAACACAAATTGGTGTCGTCTGTGGGGAACTAGCAATAACATTTGTTCCAAAGTCACATCTCTAGCTTAGATATCATTTCTATCAATTTCACTTAATGGCGAATAATACTAACAATTCCGACAACAAAACGGTCCAAACTCCCGACCCGAATACTGGCGTTACTTCGTCAGGTGGTGGAACACCAATTACACCACCTAGTTTAACTCCGCCCACTGGCTTAACTCCACCCACTGGCTTAACTTCGCCAATCGGCTTAACTCCGCCAACTGGTTTAACTCTATTAACTGGGTTAACATCACCATCTGGCTTAACCCCCCTTCCCAATTGAGGTTATTCCACCATCAATTGATCCCTATTCATCAAGTTCAAGTGACCCCTTTCAAGTATATGTGATAGCCACTTTGCAACGGCTTCAAGAACAGTTTGCTACTTTCTCTGGAAATGGGATGAGCTCAATAAATCTCACCGAGCCTCCACCTGTAACATTTAATGGAAGCATCCTGAACGTCGTTCCCACGGGCGCAACAATAGGAGGACTTCCAAATGGAGCCGCATCTGGAGGCTCGGGGTCCGCCCCATTAGGCAATCAACCCTTCAAGGTAGCTCCAACGGTGGTGGAAACTAGCGTCCCGTCGGACTTTGGAAAATAGAAGAAAGAGTTTGAGGCCAGCATGGAAAAGAGGCTTGAAAATGTCTCTGGGGTCAGGAAGCCTCAACGAGTGATAGATATTGAGAAATGCAGGCTACCTTTCAAGCCCGAGGCTACTCTTTCTCCCATTCCCAAACATTTTAAGTTGCAAATCCTGAAGATATACGATGGAACGACTGACCCGATTGATTACATAGCTGAGTACATGGCTATGGTCAAAAGCAATGACTTGACCCTGGTGGAAAGGGAGTCCATGTTTCTTAAGAAATTCATTGATACACTTGAGAAAGAAGCACTGCGCTAGTACATGTTTATCAAAGCCCATACTAGAGCCCAGAAATACTCAAGCAAATGAAGGATATCTTCGAGGTTATACAAAAATACCTCGAGCCAATCAAAGATTTCCTCGAGTGATTTTAAGCTGAAATGATCGACCTGCCAAAAATGGATGAGAATTTGGCGGTCATGGCTTTTGAAAGAAATATAAATGTGAGCAATTCCGAGGCTACTACTGAATTGAACAAAGAGCTCCAGCAGTATCAGGCCCTGACTTGGGATGAATTGCACGACAGAGCTTCTGCAAAAATTAGGCTCGGGGATGCTGAATGGAGGATGACAGGTTGGTACAATTCATACCGAGGTCACGCAGAGTCCTCTCGATGTGCCGATGTTTCACGAGGGAACTCTAAAGAGCGATACGAGCCTTATAATTCGTAGAGGCAGCATGTAAGGCAACACCTCGGAGGACAACAACATGTAAGTCAAAGGGTAGGGGAAAATCAGCATAAATGCTAATCAAAAGAACTCCTCGGTACCATCCTTGGTGTCCAAGGATACAGACCTACCCTGAATCTCTTATTACAATTTTAAAGTTTCCACCTCCGGGTTGGTAAATGCTACAAACGGGATGACGGATCAAGGTGTAAGGTTACCAAGGGACATAAGAACACCCCCAGGGAAAAGAGATCAGACTCAACATTGTGAGTTTCATATGGATTACGAGCATGCCACCAAGGACTGTAAAGCATTCCGCCTCGAGGTAGCCCAACTTCTAAAAATAGGTTTGTTAGCTGAGTATCTCACTGATAAGGAAAAGTAAAATTTTGCTAAAAATAGGGGAGCGGGACAGCCAACGAAGGCGCAGTCTCCTAAAAGAGTGGTGAATGTTATAACTAGGGGATCGGAGGTGAACAATGTCAACTTTGCTGCTGCGAAGAAATTCGCAAAACTTTCAATCACTGTGGAGAAAAGGACTCGAGCTGGTGGGTCAAAGAATGAAATAGTTTTTGATGCAGAAGATTGTGATGAGATGATGTTTCCTCATCATGATGCTCTAGATATCATGTTAAGGATTAATGATTGTGATGTCAAGCGAGTCTTGGTCGATCCTGGCAGCTCGGCAAATATCATCAATTATAGGGTTGTTAAGAAGATGTGGTAGAAGGACCTCGTTGTCCCGAAGGCAACCATATTGATAGGGTTCAACAAATCCACCGAGAAGACGCAAGGAGAAATTACTCTTACTACAACTGCTGAAGGAGTCGATAAGAAGACCGATTTTCAAGTAATGGCCGAGGATATGGCTTATAATGTTATCTTCGGAAGGCCTTGGATCCATGAGATGGAAGCTGTTCCATCTACCCTGCACCAAGTAATTAAATTCCCAACCCTATGGGAAATTCGTGTCATCCTAGTGAGCAACGAATAGCTCGCAAATTCTATTCGGTTGCGATGAAGAGTGGAGTTGCTCTGATTGAGCCGTCTAAATAGCAATTACTTGGCCCGGGGCCCGATGAGGAGGAGAGCTTGGTTCTTAAAGTAAGCACTCAAAGGAGAAATGGAAAAGGTCCCATTATTTCTGACATTGAGGTATGTTACCCTTCGTCAAGCACAATCTTTCACCTACGGCATCGATCTGTCAATGCGTCAATGCTTGGATCAAATGATACTTACCGTACACCGGGGACTGTTCCCTTAGGAGTTAGCTTAGTTGTCTGTCGTAATCGCCCGAGGTGGCTGTTGTAATAAGAATTTGCCTAAGTCCTATCACGGCTAGGATTTATGTAAATCAGCTCGAACAGAACAAAACTTGATTCAGTTTCTTTTTATCCAATGTATGAAGCCAGTTTTTAATTTTAAGCCTCGGCTCGAGGACGAGACGTCGTCCTAAGCTAGTTTTATTCTAAGAAATTTTTCTAAGTCTTGCAAGCAAAATAATCTAATAACATGTCAAGCGCTTTCAATACAAAGTAAAGACTAACATTTGAAGCATTCAAAAATGTCACTAACGGCTCAAAGGCCAGTATAAGGATATTCACAAAATAATGGCTCAAAGGCCTAAGGCTCGAAGGCCTAAACAAAGACTTAAAAAAAAAAAAAAAAAAAAAAAAAAAACCCCAACGAAGTTCACTCGTCAGCACTAGAAGACGAAGCTTCGGAACCTTCACTCTCTTCATCTTCATCACTTGAGATTTCATTGCTCGAGGGGAGTTTTCATCAGCTGCTGAGCCTTGGCAACACCATCTTTTGCCTTGGCTATTTCTTCATCCAAGTTAACTCCAGCTTTGTATTACTCGAGAGTTTTTAGCTTGGTCTGGATTGTTGACACCCAATTTTGTCCCTCCTTTTTCTAAAATTGGCTATAATTTAACTTAAAGGTGCAATGTGACTATTTGTGCAAAATGTGCATTAGAAATCATGCATTTACGTGTGTTATCCTCTATTTATATATTATATACTTAAGTGTGGTTATATTACATAAATTTGCATCATTAAGACTATTTGTCAAAATGTGAATATTTGCGCAATTTAGTACATCATAATATATCACATAATTGCATTATTTAGGCTACATGTCAAATTCATATCAATTTATGATTATTTATGCAAATTAATAATTATATGTGATTATTATTATTATTATTATTATTATTATTATTATTATTATTATTAATATTATTGTTATTATTCACTAATTCATTCTCTTTAAATTTTGCGAGGTCAAATTGGATAAGAGACGGCGGTCCATTTTGAAAGAGAAAAAAATCCTTTAATTATTATTATCTTATTATTATCATTATTATTATTATTATTATTATTATTATTATTATTATTATTATTATTATTATTATTATTATTAGTATTTATTGATGTACTAATTCATTTCCATATTTTTTGCAAGGTCTATTGCGTTGAAGTGCTTTAAGGAAGAAGTCTATTAGTGAATTAGAACCTTCTTATCTAAATCTCAATCATTATATGCATGTCGTATTAGTCGTTTAATTATTTGTCTAGTCTATTTGCTTATTTTGAATTCCAATTATAAAGTCCGGCCGGTAACAACATTTGGAGCTTGAGAGGTGCCTAACCCCTTCCACTCGAGTTAACATGAATCTCTTACCTAGAATATCTGGTTCATAGACTAAGTTTCGAAGTTAATTGTAAAATTTGCTAGAAAAAAAGTAGGTGCCCTAATACGCCTAGTTAAAAAATATGTTAGGTGGCGACTCCAACTCTTTACCCGTGAGTTACCCAATACGTCGAGCCATATTTCGAACTTTAATCGATTCGGGTAAAACTAGGATGCAACAGAATGGCGACTCCGCTGGGGATATTAAGGTTCAAACCATAACGGACTTTTAATTGGGATTCTTTATTTGCCTTATTTTCTTGCCATTCATTTCGATACTAACTTTTTTTTTCTTTTTGCAGGATTAAGGTTTATTTTTGAATTTTCAAAATTTTGTGGTTTTATTCTTTAATTGTTTGATTATATTTTCTTTATTATTGTTCATATCACTCACATTTCCCCCACTCCTGGAAAACGACACTTTGCACAAACACGGGCGATTACGTGGATCCCACGGTCGTTTCACTACAAATATCCTTTAGGAGGAATGGTTAGAATCTAGTTGGTCCGTGGTACCACCAACAATTCTAAATGTTCCCATCTCTTGGTTGTCCGCTTGGGGGAACCATATCCTTGTCTAGATTACCCCACTCTTAGTCTAGAAAGCATGCATCATGCCATACTTAGGACCATTTTGACTTCGGCTCAGGTCTAAGTTCTTTAGTTCACCATATTTGAACGAACCAAACGGGTCTCCGACCCTAAGGGACGTTTAAATATATTATGTGTGCATTTATTTAAGGTTTAATGTGTCTAATGTAGACCACTTGTTCACATAAAAGTGGGTTCTCATAACAAAATCAATTATTTATTTTTACATTTATACAAACAAAACCATTTTTTTTTTGTTATGAACAAAATTAATTTTTCTACTTTCATGAAAACAAAATCATAGATTTTAAATTAATTTCTTCTACCTTTAATGTAGCAAGATCAATTATCATTTCTATTTACCTAAAACAAAATATTATTTCTACATTTATACAATAAAATTAATTATTTTTTGTTAATTTTAGGTTATGAGAACAATTGGGATGATACAAAATACACGTTCAATTTTAAATACCAAAATCAAATTAGGAAGGCTTAACATCTTTGGTATGTTAAAGTCCATTAGCCAACCTCGTCCAAAAGCGTCATCATATGACGCCTATCATGTATATTATGTATATTGATCTGCTTTGCATATGAAATTATTATTTCAAACTTGTTGTTTCATCTGCTTTGAGGTTGACTTGTGCATTTATTTCAAAACTTGTGCATTTTTGAACTTGTGCATATCATGCATACCTTCTGCCACTCCTTGCAACTTTCTAAATCGTGCGTTGAAAATACGGTGGTTACAACCACATCTTCCCTCATATAAAAATTTCTCTAGGGGGAATGACTTGGAATCTATTTGGTCCGAGACGTTCCCGCTCCCGAGTCGTCTGCTTGGGAGGATAATAAAATCCCGTCTAGCTAACTCCATTCCTTAGTAGCAATGTTAGGAATCATGCATCATGACATGTCATTCGTCGACTTGTTCTCAAGTCCGATAGGCCAACTTGTTCAAACAATCCGAACGGGTTTCAAACCCCCAACGTGCGTTGAATATGATTTATTTGCATTTGCTTAAAGGGTTGAACGTGTAAATTGTGGACTGATTCTGTATTCAATGCCATTCAAAGGCACAAAGGTTACCCTAAAAGGCGTCAAAAGCTCAAATTGAATCAGAAATGATTGTTTATGAACAGTCGAAATTATTTTGTAGCCAATGTCATTCAAAGACACAAAAGGTAACCTAAGAGTCGTCAAAAGCCCAAATTGAATCAGAAATGATTGTTTGTTCATAAACAGTCGAAATTATTTTGTATTCAATGCCATTCAAAGGCACGTAGGCAATCTAAGAGGCATCAAAAGCCCAAATTGAATCAGAGTTGATTGTTCATAGACAGTCAAAATTATTCTGTATTCAATATCATTCAAAGGCACGAAGGTAACCTAAGAGACATTAAAAGCCCAAATTGAATCAGAAACGACCGTCTATTCCCAAAGAATTGGAATCATTCTGTATTCAATGCTATTCAAAGGCTTAAATGGTAACCGAAGAGGCATTAAAAGCCCAATTTCGAAGCATAAATGACTGCTCGATAGATGGGATGACACATAACGCACGTTTATCCTTTAAGCATTATATAAAGACTTGACATCCTTGGTATGTCAGAGGTCCATTAGCAACTTCTGTCAAAAGTGTCCAAAGGGTTCTCAAACCACAACGACACATCTCTTCACATCCTTTGTTGCATTGTTTTCAAAAGCTTATGCCACACGTTGATCATTTTGCTCACAATAAAGTGAATCTTAGTCATTTTTCTTCTCCCTTTTCCTATCATCCTTCACCTTTTCCAAAAGATAATGGGCACTAGAATATTTGACATGGTTGTTAAAACCCCTCAGTTGCTCAGAGATTGGTGATAGATCAACAAGACCGAGTTAAAGTGGTATTAGGGAACCTGATTTCACTAATGGAACACACTGCAGTGGAAGGGATGATAGAAGCAGCAATACACTATTGGGATGCAGATCGAGCAGTTTTTCACTTTGGGAGTGTAGAGTTGACACCATTACTGGAGAAACTAGGTGGTTTGACTCAATTACCATTTGAATGTGAAGAAGTCTTGATGCCTAAGAGCATTACACTAGAGGAGTTCTTCGAAATGGTAGGGTTTAAGCCCGAATTATGCACAGACAGTATACGACAATCAGGAATTTCTCTAACTTCCCTCTACATCAAATTTGGGTATGGAGAAGTATTTCAAGAATCTAAAGGCTATTTCAACATTGACCAGGCAGATTGGCAAGAGCGAAGGGTACTTGCTTTTATCACCAGCTTTTTAGGGACTTTCGTCTTTCCACAACACAAAGGACAAGTTGATGTTTGCATGGTCTCAATTGTTGTTGCCTTGCTCAAAGACACTAACAAGAAATACACTTTGGTACTGATGATTGTTTCAGAGATGTACCGAGCTTTAGAAAGATGCAAGAAGGGCGTTGGTTTCTTTGAAGGTTGCAAATTGCTTTTACAAATTTGGTTGATGGAGCATTGGCAAAGGATGGATAACACAGACCAAGCTTTCCATTCCATACCCAGAGTAAACTACATCTTGACTCATACCGCCCGCATGGACAACGCTCTCGAGAAATGGGACCAACCAGCAACTACCAATGGTTGGCACCACATATTCTGTCAACTGACACCTAAAAACATTCAATGGATGTTTGATTACTTTCCCAGCACAACAGTAATCACACGGTCCGAAAAAGACTCATTCCTCATCTTAGTAGGCTTTAGAGGAGTTTATCCATACACTCCTTTAAGGACACTTAGACAAGCAGAGAGAAAGTAGACAGTACCCCAAATTATAAACATCAGAAGTTTCAAAGCGAATATTCTCAGAGGAGTGATAACTTTTAAAGACAAGATAATAAAACTTTGAAAAGAAAGGCAAAGAATGGGATTCGACACCCTTGGACGAGACCGGTTTGACGCTGGCTATGATAAAGACTACCCAGACTGGCATAGGAAAGACATAGCAAGGGCAATTCAACCAAGTGCAACAACAAAAAGGAAAAGAGATGCTGATGACTTGGAATCTGAGTACAAAAGGTTACGCAAACAACTGGCAAGGGCATGAGGGAAAATAGCAAAGAAGCAAAGTTTGGTCGAAAAAAAGAACGAAGAAAAAGCAAATGGCGCAGTAAGGCCGAACTCCTGACAAAGCGCATAGAGTCTATCGGCGTATGGGCTAGCGAGGGAATGAACTCTGTGGCAAACAAAGGAATAGAAGAGAAAGGAAGAAAGGCTCGGGATATGTTGAAGAACTTTACATTTGACATATCCCGGCTCTTAACTGATGCAGACAATATCATCCTCCAAGGTGACACGACCCGGAATCCGGTTAGGCCGTACGGGCACTTGACATCCTCCCCTAGACTCGTCGGGCGAACCCTTACCAATTAAATTAGGAAAATAAATATAATAATTTATAAATAAGGACAAGACTTAAAACAAAAACACAAACATACTGATACGTCTAAGCTGTACAAAAGAAATTACAGCTGACTACCCAGCATACTAGGTTTAGGGCTATCCAGTCTAGACATCTAAGAGTATAGAAGAAGACAAATACCTCCTGAAGGGAGCAAAATGCAACTGAAATAATAAACATAAAACTGGTGACCATCCGGAATAAAAGCCGGCTCACCCTGACAGCTGAAGTCGTCTTCGCTCCTTCACAACGTGACGAACTCAATCCTGGAGCGAACCTGCCGAAACGAAATACATAGACAAAAAAAAACAACAAACAAGGGTGAGTCAAAAGGACTCAATAAGTGGGGCAGACTAGCCACCTCAAAGAATAGGATAGCTAGCCAGGGAGGAGAAACAGATAAACAAAATTCCTCTTATTTAAATTATAAAAAGACAAAGCCAGATAATAACTAGAAACACGTCTGCAATGACAAACTCATCAATAACCAGGAACGTAAGATAACCAAAACATATAGGTATCCCGAACACATCAACAATCAGAAATACATCCTGTTGCGGCGTGCAACCCGATCCATATATTCATCCTCTTGCGGCGTGCAACTCGATCCATATATTTATAACGTTGCGACGTGCAACCCGATCCCCGCAACCTAGAATACGAGCACGAAATATATAGGCAAATAAGCAATGCACGTAGAAGCAGAACAGTAGTTATGTACCACAAGTCTACACAATGGTATGAAATGAAATGAAATGAAATGAAATGAAATAAAATGAGATGAAATGAAATATGATGCAAAGGGTCACATGTGCCCGTAATCCCATCTCGAAGCGGAATACTCCTGCATTCGAGGGAAATCCAAACTGATAACCAACTGGAGCGGAATACACCTGCTCCTGGGGCGGAATACTCCTGCACCCGATATAATATAAACTAGAGGCGGAATACTCTTGCACTCTCCTGGGCGGAATACTCCTGCCCTCAATATGATACAATGGAGCGGAATACTCCTGCTCTTGGGTCGGAATACTCCTGCACCCAATATGATATAAACCAGAGGCGGAATACTCCTGCACTCTCCTGGGGCAGTCTACCCCTGCCCTCAATATGATACAATGGAGTAGAATACTCCTGCTCCTGGGGCGGACTACTCCTGCACCCAATATGATATAAACCAGAGGCGGAATACTCCTGCACTCTCCTGGGGCGGAATACTCCTGCCCTCAATATGATACAATGGAGCGGAATACTCCTGCTCCTGGGGCGGAATACTCCTGCACCCAATATGATATGCAATGTAATGCATATGAATGACATATAATGCATATGAATGCAATGTGATGCAATAATAACCCTTCACCGGTGCGGGACTCTCATCGACAGCCGGGAAGTAGATGCCAACTCACAGCCAGAGTACAATGCTCAAATCCTCAATGTAATACCAACAACAGGATATAACATAAAATATCTAATGTAAATCCAAAGCTAAGGCGTAATGAGTACGCCTATCGGCAGCTACACACGTAAGGAACACGTGATAAAAAATCCACGAGGCCAGGTGCCTCCAAAGAAATGGATACAAATACTTACCTCTTCCAAAAGTTAGTACGGCTAATCAACAACCACTTTATCCTTTGGTTTCCTTGCCAAACGATCCCACTCTATTCAATAAGCAGAAAAACATATCAAATTAGGCTAAAGGCTTCATTCCTCACATCTTAGGGCAATCCGGTTGGGAACCTGATACCTTATTCGCATACGCAGTACGCAGGCCAGGTCTATGTACAGGGTTTATGGTCACCTAGACAAATCCTAAATAAATTACATTTATATGTTGCCTATAACTCACTGAGTACGAATATATATAATCAATTCCATTATCAGGGTCCATTTGACCCTTTAAACTATTAATTGAACTTATTAAAACGATGTATAATATTCCAAGTTTTACCGTTAAAACATATTCAAACATACGTAATAAACTCAAATAATGCATTAAGATCATTCCCTGAATGTTTCGGGGTGAAAATACTATTTTTCTCCGGCTCTTTTTGCATTTTCTGTCATTTTTTTCCTACTGCGTCATTTCATTTTCTCTGTATCATTTCTCTTCTAATGTTTCTGTTTGCTCCCCATTCTCAATGAAGCTAAGGGAATATATCCCTTAGCCCACCGTCCTTGATTTCTTTTTGTTTTTTGTCTTTTTTGTCTTTTTCTTTTATTTTCTTTTCTTTTCGTGACGAAAATTAAAAAAGTACCCTACGTTATTCGAAATAATTCCAAATTTTGGGTACAAGTTATAAAAAAATATATGTAACATACTCGCGAAGGCGGATCTCAAATCGGGTTTCCGAAAATCAAGATGCGAATTTAAATAGAAAAAGTCAAATTATTTAGCTTTCGGCATTTTAGCGGAAACTAGCCGAACAATATCGAAATTCACTTTTGAAAAATCACAAAAGTCACAAATAATCATACGAACCTAACGGCACTTTCGGATTTCGAATCGGAGTTCATTCGCCGAAACCGAGCTCGAAAATCTCTTTTTAATATTTATCTACAATAAAAACTGAAACCTTCTTCCGGTGCCCACCAAACGAGGTCTGATTTAGCTCAAATTTTGCAGACAGGTCCTAATGGATATTACGAATATTTTAAAATTATCAGAACGCCAATTGGAGTCCTAACTTCCGAAACGACTGACCGAGGTCGTTTCATTCTCCTCCACTTATACTCTCGTTCGTCCTCGAACGAGCCTAAGTCTAAAGAAAAAAAAATCGCGCGGATAACAAGAGAACTTGCACGACCTTCATAAGCTACTCCACTGACATTATCTCCTGATTGCAACATCAGAATTATAACACGTATATTGAACTTTTGGAATAAAATATATCTGGATAATATCATCACATCATTGCCCAACTTATTCTGATTAAGCTGACCCTTCCTCGATCATGAGAGAAGAATTCTATATTTTCGAAACAAAGATATACGGAACTTTAAATGGGTTAACATGATTCCGCAAATAATCACCTCTTCGATATACCTTTCAATATAGAACAGGTCGATGGAACTAAGAATTAGCTCACACTAGATGCAATAGGGGAAGCTTTTGAAGTACCTTGTCACTACACACTATAGAAGAGTTGATGCAAGCTATATTATTTTTACGAAAGCACTATGCAACATCTCAATTGATTTTAGTGTTGTTCCGCAAGCTTCTTGTGGGAATATAGTTACTCATATCCTAATGTATGTCAAAGGTTCATCTGAACATGGTCTATCATATTAGGATAAAGATCATGCAAATACTATTGGATAGTATGATGCAGACCAGGAATGATCCTCAGACTAAACATTTACTTCGAGGTATTGTCTTTGAATTGGAAGTATTATGATTTGAAAAAGTGAAATAAAAGACACATGTAATTGGACCATGAGCTGAGGCAGAATACCAGCAACAAAGTTTATTACATGTGCACTTATAAGCTACAGTAAATTCTCAAAGAGTTGAGGTGTAAAGGAGATATGCCAATGATGGATGGACGACAAGCTGCACTAGACCTTTAACTCTAAATTTTCATGAAGTAAAACAGCGTCAGTATGAGGATCCAGTTCTAGTTAAATACAGATAGATAGCCAAAAGAAAAATCGGATCTCATGTAATAATATAGACTTTGTGTTCCTAATGTTGCAGATTTACGTGAACAGATTATGATAGAGGCACATTATTCCAAATACACTGTTCATCCCGGTTCGACTAAGATGTACTGTGATCCTAAGCAGATTTATTGGTGCGATGGAATGAAGTGTGATATAGCCAAATTTGTGGCTCTGTGTTCTAATTGCCAGCAAGTTAAAGTCGTGTCATCTTTCCAGACTTTATGCTTTCAGCAGATAGGTACGTATATATGATCAGGTTGCCAGCTTATCTCTAGCATTAATAGATTATTAGTGGGTTTAGCAACGATCGACACTCATTGTAGGTTTCTGTCGTGGCCCTAGGTCGGGTCGTGACAAAACTGATATCAACGCCTTAGAGATTTAGTATTACCATTCAGTATTTTGAGGAAGACTCCTCCACTTAAAGCACAAACCCATGCAGCTATTTGAATAGGAATAACCATCCCCGCACAGTCTATTGGACTAAAAAAGATTTAGCTAAAGGCTGAACGTAGGCAGACCTAAGCTACCAACTACCCTTTCGAGTTGCCAAACAGCTGCAACTCTCGAGTTCAATACTCTCAAACCTTTACCACAAGCACCACCGCTCGATAGCTCAATTCACGGGTCGGACTACACTCTCCATTACATTTAGTAGCCTTGAAACACAACTATGTGCTTACCCGGCTACCTTAATGCATACTCTGGCTCAACACAGGGAACATCACAAGCGACTACTAATTGCTCAAGCTCACTATTTTAGGACGAGGAAGAAATGGTAATAGACCGAGTATCGAAATAATTAGAACCTCAAGAAGCTCATCTTCTTATTGCTTGGCTACCGGAGCTAGACTACTTCCGAGTCAGGCTAGCCAAAGAATCGCAATTAAAGAAATAGACATTAAATGAGCTTTATGGAACAAAATCTATGTCACTTTAACCTCCCAATAAGAAGGAAACTCTGACAATTTACCAGAAAACCCTTTTATACTGAGACAAACTTGTAGAATAACATGACTCTACTAGCGTCGCAAACCAAGAGGAGACACGTAGATCGAGTATCGAACGACATCCAAGGAAACCATCGAAACATGATAAGACACACCATTTCCAAATCGATCGAAAGAATCAAATCTTACTCACATTTAATGGAAGAAGAAATACATGGGTCTACTACGTCAGATACCTCAGCATCCTGCCAGACTGGCAGTTCATAGAACTGCCTCTGCAGCTGAGCTGAGCCATTACCCTGATAATCACCTTCGGAAGAACCACTCTCACCACGCTCTCGACCTCTACTAGATGGTGGCATTTCTTTTGCTGATTGAGATCTAAATAAAATCCCCTGCGACTGCGCAGATGTCTGATGACGAGAGAAAGGACGACTGCCTACTTGCTGGAGTAAGGGAAAACTTCTCCAAAGATGACAGGCTCACAAACAATGATAACACCTTTTCGGTGAAAATGGAAGCAGGACAGATTGTTGATAGCTACAAAGAGAAAACCAAGTCTAATCTTGATGAACTACTCGCGCACTTTGAGAATCACGCTTTACAAGCTGAGATAACCTGGAAGGTGACCTCCCAAAATAATCAGAACTCTTACCTCCAAATGAGGTACCATGGTTACCCACTAGGGCCACGGGATCTCCTGCTCTCCCGCTCTAACTCTTCCCCCTCTAACTTATGGTATGCCTAATACCTTTGAGCAATATCAACAATGACGTCAAATGAAGTCCCAACCTCAATTTTTCGAGCCATCTGGGATCTCAAGGAAAAAGAAAGGTCATCAATAAATCTTTAAATCTCTCAAAAGGCTCATGGACTAGTTCTAATGCATATTCAGCCATTCTATAGAATTTAATCTCATATTCTGAAACACCAACAGGCTAACTGATAGGCTACCCTGTCCAATCCACTCAAACTGGCAACACTTTTCATCTTGCTCGCTACTCGAAAGGAACTTTTCCACGAATCTAGAAGAAAAACCGAACCAAGTTAATAAAATAGCGGCCCACCAATTCAAGGCTGGACCCTGAACTGGAAAGCAGAATAATCAACACCATACCGCTCGATATAATCAAGAGCCTGAAGGATACGCTGACATCATATTGTAAAAATTCACGAGGATTATCTAATGCATAGCCTGAGAATATGAGAAGGTTCAATAGGGTAAAATAATTCAACCTCTTCGGACACTCGGACCGAGCCATTACTCAGGCTAACTAACCATCCAGAATAACTAGAGGCACAACACATGCTGTCTCCGGAACATAATTTACTGCAGCAATATTAAGAACCGGAATAGGAGCTCCCTGAGACCGAACGTCTGCATCTGCGGCAACCTGATAAGCAACCAAGCGAATAATAGGTTCTTGCGGTATCTGCGTCGCCAAGATTTTCGTAAAAGCATCGTAGAGAGCCAAGGGAACCACAAGGCCCTGCTCCCTTTCCCCTCGCGAGCTCGTACAGCTGAGACCTGCGCAACTGGATCGTTAGCACGATCCACAACTCTCGGGGCTTGAGTAGCTCTAGCCCCAGGCTAGACTACTTCATTCTGAACTCCTACCGTTTGCTGATTTTTCGCACGAGGGTTCACAATTACCACGAAGGAATTAACGAAAATACTTTTGCATCCTAGACCGACGCAAGATCAAAAAAGAAGGAAGTGAAACTTCCTAGATGCCATCATAGCCTCTCGTAGATAAGTACGGACGTCTATGTACCCATCCGCGAGACTCTACTAGATACTGTCTTAGTCTGGATATACTCTAAACTGGGCTCTGATACCAACTAACACGATCCAGAATCCGGTTAGGCCGTGCGGGCACTTGACATCCTCCCCTAGACCCATCGGACAAACCCTTACCAATTAAATTAGGAAAATAAATATAATAATTTATAAATAAGGACAAGACTTAAAACAAAAACACAAACATACTGATACGTCTAAGCTATACAAAAGAAATTACAGCTGACTACCCAGCATACTAGGTTTAGGGCTATCCAGACTAGACATCTAAGAGTATAGAAGAAGACAAATACCTCCTGAAGGGAGCAAAATGCAACTGAAATAATACACATAAAACTGGTGGCCATCCGGAATAAAAGCCAGCTCACCCTAACAGCTGAAGTCGTATTTGCTCCTTCACAACGTGACGAACTCAATCCTGGAGCGAACCTGCCGAAACGAAATAGATAGAAAAAAACAAACAACAAACAAGGGTGAGTCAAAAGGACTCAATAAGTGGGGCAGACTAGCCACCTCAAAGAATAGGATAGCTAGCCAGGGAGGAGAAACAGATAAACAAAATTCCTCTTATTTAAATTATAAAAAGACAGAGCCAGATAATAACTAGAAACAGGTCTGCAATGACAAACTCATCAACAACCAGGAACGTAAGATAACCAAAACATATAGGTATCCCAAACACATCTACAATCAGAAATACATCCTGTTGCGACATGAAACCCGATCCATATATTCATCCTGTTGCGGCATGCAACCCGATCCATATATTCATCCTGTTGCGGTATGCAACCCGATCCATATATTTATAACGTTGCGGCGTGCAACACAATCCCCGCAACCCAGAATACGAGCCAGAAATATATAGGCAAATAAGCAATGGACGTAGAAGCAGAACAGTAGTTATGTACCACAAGTCTACACAATGGTATGAAATGAAATAAAATGAGATGAAATGAAATATGACGCAAAGGGTCACATGTGCCCGTAATCCCATCTCGAAGTGGAATACTCCTGAATTCGAGGAAAAATCCCAAGTGATAACCAACCGGAGCGGAATACTCCTACTCCTGGGGCGGAATACTCCTGCACCCGATATAATATAAACCAGAGGCGGAATACTCCGGCACTCTCCTGGGGCGGAATACTCCTGCCCTTAATATGATACAATGGAGCGGAATACTCTTGCTCCTGGGTCGGAATACTCCTGCACCCAATATGATATAAACCAGAGGTGGAATACTCCTGCACTCTCCTGGGGCGGAATACTCCTGCCCTCAGTATGATACAATGGAGCGGAATACTCCTGCTCCTGGGGCGGAATACTCTTGCACCCAATATGATATAAACCAGAGGCAGAATACTCCTACACTCTCCTGAGGCGGAATACTCTTGCGCTCAACATGATACAATGGAGTGGAATACTCTAGCTCCTGGGGTGGAATACTCTTGCACCTAGTATGACATATAATACATATGAATGACATATAATACATATGAATGCAATGTGATACAATAATAACCCTTCACCGGCGCGGGACTCCCATCGACAGCTGGGAAATAGATGCCAACTCACAGCCAGAGTACAATGCTCAAATCCTCATTGTAATACCAACAACAGAATATAACATATAATATCTAATATAAATACAAAGTTAAGGCGTAATGAGCACGCCTATCGGCAGCTAGACACGTAAGGAATACGTGGTAGAAAATCCACGAGGCCAGGTGCCTCCAAAAAAATGGATACAAACACTTACCTCTTCCAAAAGCTAGTACGGCTAATCAACAACCGCTTTATCCTTTGGTTTCCTTGCCAAACGATCCCACTTCATTCAATAAGCAGAAAAATATATCAAATTAGGCTAAAGGCTTCATTCCTCACATCTTAGGGCAATCCGGTTAGGAACCAGATACCCTATTCGCATACGCAATACGGAGGCCAGGCCTATGTACAGGGTTTATGGTCAACTAACCAAATCCTAAATAAATTACATTTATATGTTGCTCATAAGTCACTGAGTACGAATATATAATCAATTTCCATTATCGGGGTCCATTTGATCATTTAAACTATTAATTGAACTTATTAAACGATGTATAATATTCCAAGTTTTACCGTTAAAACATATTAAAACACACGTAATAAACTCAGATAATGCATTAAGATCATTACCTGAATGTTCGGGGTGAAAATACTATTTTTCTCCGGCTCTTTTTGCATTTTCTGGCATTTTTTTCTACTGCGTCATTTCATTTTCTCTGTATCATTTCTCTTCAAATGTTTCTATTTTCTCCCCATTCTCAATGAAGCTAAGGGAATATATCCCTTAGCCCACCGTCCTTGATTTCTTTTTGTTTTTTGTCTTTTTCTTTTATTTTATTTTCTTTTCTTTTCTTTTTGCGACGAAAATTAAAAAAGTACCCTACGATATTCGAAATAATTCCAACTTTTGCGTACAAGTTATACAAAAAAATATAACATACTCACGAAGGCGGATCTCAAATCGGGTTCCCGAAACTCAAGATGCGAATTTATATAGAAAAAGTCAAATTATTTAACTTTCGGTATTTTAGCGGAAACTAGCCGAACAATATCGAAATTCACTTTCGAAAAATCACAAAAGTCACAAATAATCATACGAACCTAACGGCACTTTCGAATTTCGAATCGGAGCTCATTCGCCAAAACCGAGCTCGAAAATCTCTTTTCAATATTTATCGACAATAAAAACTGAAACCTTCTTCCGATGCCTACCAAACGAGGTCTGATTTAGCTCAAATTTTGCAGACAGGTCCTAATAGATATTATGAATATTTTAAAATTATCGGCACTCCAATCGGAGTCCTAACTTCTGAAACGACTGACCGAGGTCGTTTCACAAGGGTACTCATCAAAGGCAAGCTTGTCAGAGGAAGACTCGTCTGAAGAAGAAGAAGAATCTTCTGGGGGAGGATCAGCATGAAAGATGTTCACTTGGCCATGATCTAACCCTCAAGCAATGTTTTCCACCTTTGCACTATTTCAATATCAGCCAATGTAACAAAAGCCCAATAAAAGCAATATTATCTTTTAGGCTTCGCATTTTGTTAGCAAACGAAATGATGCATGTGGCACAAAGCGTTTTCCAAATCATCATGCGTAAAACGGTCCGTCATATTATAGGATGCATTTCTTATTTGATATGTGTGCATTGCATGAATTCGTTTGTTGTTCTGAGTCTCTTTCTACCTAAGGAATTCTTTCTTCAAACTCAAAATTGCCTATCGAGGCACCTCCTCTAACTACTCCATGATCAAATCCTCATATCCAAAATCTTTCGCATGTCCAAACTGTCTCTGATTCATTCAAAAGTCTATTACCAAATGGTTGGGTCGAGCTGAATACCAAGGCAAAGGACACGGCTAAGCGAGTGCACTCGTCAGGGGTTTCCCATAATAAGGAAGTTTTCACAGCAGCTCCCACCAGCCCTCTCCTATCTCTACATTACCTGCGCCGCACTACAAACTACCAATAAGGCTAACCAGCCTGGAAATGTGAGCATTTTCAAGACAAAAGATGAAGTCCCTTTTGTCGCAACCATTCAAGACCCTACTTTCATTCACTATTATAAAAAAGCGCCACCATTTTATCCTTACCCGCATATACCACCTAAATATCCCGCTCAGCCCACTTGACATATATTCTACATCCCAGTACCAAATCATCCACCATACCAGCAAGACACTCAAGCCAAATACCAAAATACACCATTATGCCCTCCTAGGCCTCACCCTGATGCAAACCAAAGACAAAAAGAAGCTACACTCCACTAGCCGAATCCTCTGCTCTATTGTTCAAGAGATTGGAAACTGCCTGGTTTATTGCCTAGTACCTCAACTGTTCCAGCAAACACTATGCACGTGGAGAGAAACTGACAAAGCAAGAAATATTGGTCAAACTCAAAGGCACACATGGCTCACCTCAAAACCTTTTGACACTAACATCCAAGGATCATTTTATTGCACCTCTCTACACAGTCATACCATTTACAATACATGACTGTGACGCAAAGCACTTTCCAACTCGCTCCAAGCATTCAAAGGGCCAGTGAAAGATAATATTGGAAAGACAGAGGCGTAGCAAATACTCGTGCACAACAACCGAAAACGAGCAAACCAATTCAACTCGAAAATGAGAGGCAAAGATATAATGACAAAGCCATCATTATATGACAAACCTTGGAGACCCCTGGAGTATTGGGAAGTATATCTTTACCCACTACCAAAGATAAAGCAAGACGATGAGTTTATTCAAGACACTTACCACAGCAAGGGTTGAATTGACATAAAGGCACAGGCGAATAGACTTCTTGGAGCGATTTCAGTCGAAGGCTTTACTGGAGTGACATGAATTCTCATGACAATGACTACAATAGAATGCATCAATCTAAGAGTACACCAGATGCATAAGCAACCTACATCGAGTTCGGTGGCTCATCAATAAGATATTACCCAACATGAAAAGTTGGATTAAGGACTATATTGCAGCAATTGGTTGACAAGTATGAAAGATGCTAAGTATCTCTTCGAGGACACATAGCTATCATGATAGACAAATTTCAAGAAAGACGACAAGTGCACTCAAGGTCTTGGTGTTCGACAAAAGCCAGCCCCCCTTTCTGTTACACAATACAATCTATTCCTCACATAATGTCTTTACCACCTTTCATTGACATTCAACTCCTCACCTCCCGCTTAAACAAGCGTTCGGTCTTTTGGCCAAAATCCTTGCCTTGACTGCTACATAAAGCACTTAGGCAATCTCTTGTGATACCTGTGCATTCTATGATCTCCAAATTCAAGCATTAATCCGTCTGCCACGGTCTAAGCATTCTCCCAAGCTTCTGTGTTATTTTTGCTTCAAGTCTTTGCCAACATGCCCACACCATTTTGTGCATTTCACCACTTTGTTAAGGTTGCCTTGCGCTTGAACACTGAAATTGGTCAAGAATCTGCATTCAAAAAAGCCAAAATAGCAAGCCAATCCAAAAATATTTTCTCCAGCAACAAAGTCCTTAAACTATCAGCATATGACACCAAGAGTATTTAGACAATCCCAATACCGTACAACCTGCATTACCCTCACACGAGAGTCACAACAAAGAAATCCAATCACTATATGACCGAGCTCACAAACCTCACACTACACCCCAACTTATACAATAAACAACCTCCCCTCTGTCAAGACTTTCAACCACAACCCTGTCAGGCTCAACACAATAAAAGATAGACCCAAATGACAAAACCTCACGCCTTTGTTCCTTTAGCCCAATCAAATGACATTACAACCAGCAGACAAACTACTCCCTGGATGTCCATTCCTAAATTCGATCCAATAAGATCTACACTCAAACATTCCATACCATGACATCGCAAGACATCCAACACTGAAACACAAAGTTCAAAGTCTGATTGACCCAAAGCAAAACAGTGGTACAACAAAGAACCAACAAAGGGAACTGCAACTCCCAAACCACAAACATAATTTTGACAAAGGCCAATCCATCAAAGTTAGCTCCATGACTTTCGAAAAGAAAGGCTTGAAACATGAAAACATCCCATCATAACCTAAAACAAATACCATTTTGGACAACCCTCAAAATCCGACAAAATCCAAATATCAAACCCTAGTCTGAGTGCAAATATCACATACTCATAGTCATCAATACACTCAATCGTCACACTAAAGGACGAATGCAAATCTCTAGCGAATACATTTGGTGTTCAGTGCAATGCAACCACCTTCTCTCAATGATCTGTCATAAACAATAAACTGTGGTAGAATTTTTTAGGATCCCCTCAAAAATTCTAAAAGACGCAAACTTGACATTGGGGCAGAAATTTTTGAGGTAATTTCAAGAAATGTCCTTACAAGAGCAATATGATAGCCTCCTTAGCACAACACATGACATAACAGTAGCATTCTATTTACTGCACTTTACTCTTGATGCATCGACTGAGGGTACACAGCTCGATGTCAACTTTTGCACTTTTATTAGCTGAGGGTACACAGCCGAAGCGTCGATTGAGGGTACACAACCAGATATTGATTTTTCATATAAATTAGCTGAGGGTACACAGTCCGAAGCATCGATTGAGGTTACACAGCCCGATTATCGATTTGTCATTTAAATTAGCTGACGGTACACAGCCCGAGGTGTCGGTTGAGAGTACACAGCCTGATATCGATTTATCATTTAAATTAGCTGAGGATACACAGCCCGAGGTGTCGTTGAGGGTACACAGCCCGACATCGATTTGCATTTAAAATTAGCTGAGGGTACACAGCCCGAGACGTCGCTTGAGGGTACACAGCCCGACATCGATTTGCATTTTAAATTAGCTGAGGGACACAGCCCGAGGCGTCGATTGAGGGTACACAGCCCGATATCGATTTGCATTTTAAATTAGCTGCGGGACACAGCCCGAGGCGTCGGTTGAGGGTACACAGTCCGATATCGATTTGCATTTTAAATTAGCGGAGGGTACATAGCCCGAGGCGTCGGTTGAGGGTACACAGCCCGATATCGATTTGTATTTTAAATTAGCATAGGGTACATTGCCCGAGGCGTCGGTTGAGGGTACACAGCCCGATATCGATTTGCATTTTAAATTAGCGGAGGGTACATGATGAATATAAATTATTCATGTATTTTCATTAAATTGCAATATAATATTTTTACAAAATTACATGAATATTATATTCAATTCCTGCATATTTCTAACAAACCTCGCAGGAAAAAGAATAACAAGTGAAGAAGAGAAAAGATGGAAGAAAGACAAATAATAATGACTAGGAAGAAAACAATACGGAAGAGCAAAGGTGAAATTCATCTAGTTCAATCTCTAGATGCATCTAGACTTCAATACTAGATCAATCTAGTGACAATTCCTAGATGTATCTAAGCAACATCTACAAGTGCATCGGGGGACCTTGAACTCTATAAATAGGAATGCAAAGTTTTGAAGAAAAGCATCGGGAAGAAGTAGAAAATACAAAAGTCATCTCTTTGTTTCTCTTTCTCTTTATTCTAGCTAGTTGTGTATTTTAATTTCCAAGAAGAAATACTCTTTCAAATAGTTCTTTCTCTTTTGTAATGGAAATACTCCTATCAATGGAGTAACTTCTTTTGTTGGGAAAATTGAGGAAACTTGATATATTATTATGATATTAATCTTGATTTAAAACAATCTTTCCCTTAAACTCTTACTTACATCTCTTTGGTGCTAGAATGATAGAGATCTTTTAATTGTTTCTATCACGTCGTCTTAATTACTCTTAGTTATTCTATATTAATTTTGTAATTCTCACGAAGCAAAATTAATACACTATAACTAATGAATAAATTTGCAGCATGAAAGTAATTCTTAATATATCTATTATTCAAAATCTTTATATTTCTTACTTCGATTTTAATTCTCAAGAAGGAATTGTTGAAAGTAATATCATAGATTTTTGGTAAAAATAATCTCAAGAGGTTTTTACTATTCTTTTCAGCACAAATTGGGCAAGATTATTTTGGTTATTATCGTCACTAGTCATTCATCAGTTAATAATCATAACCTCACGGAGTATTATTGATTGATGATCTTCAAGTGAACAAATATAATTGTATTAGTAATAAGCAGTTATTCCTTAGTAAAATTACATGTATAAATCAAGATTGTACGATAATAATATTATCAAGTGAACTCAATGATTCCCAACTCTTTTTAAATTAGAAATCTTCCGGAAGTTGTTTATTTTAGTTTAAGTAAATAAAAAAATAAAAATTCAAAAACACACCTTTCATCAGTTTGATTCTCTCAAATAGTAATAAAAATATTAAAAATATTACAATTCTGTAGCATAGAATACCCAATCTCTGTGGGACGATATCATAAACTATACTAGAATTTGACAAGAACGAGCAGGAAAATCCTATAGATATTGGCCTCGTCAAATTTTAGGCGCCGTTGCCAGGAATTGGCGTACATATACTTCAGATTAAATATTTTGTTACTAGTTTGAGAATTTATTATTACCAGTACATTTATTTTTATTTTTCCTAATATTTTTGTAAGTATGACTGGACCATTTTTAACATGAACTAACGTTTTCTCTCTCTCTCTCTTATTGTATTAGACTACTAGTACTATCTCATTTAGAAGTCTGGTACTAACTTTCAGTTACGTGTTTGGAAATTCATCTATTACTACAAGCTATGAGTACTTCTCTCTGGTGTTCTATACCAACAACTATCAACCTAATTCTCCTTTTTCATAACTAGTAAGAAATATGATTAATAATACCATGTATTCCTCTCATTGTTAGTACACTTGCTATTTTCTTCTTTCCAGGTTTCAGTTTTATTTTTAGCTGTACTATTTTATTAAGATAAAAAAGAAAAAATTTATCAGTCTCTTTTTGTAACTAGTGCTATAACATGACCTATACTATATCATACTACTAGTAGCATATTAACTCATTTTTCTTCTACTTAGTCCTTATTAATATATGTATTAATCAGTAATAACATTCTGTCATTTGATGTCATTTGTAAGTTCGTTTACAATACCACTCCTGACTACTCCTTCCTATTATATATAAAAATTAGATTATATTGCTTCTTTCCATTCTTTGTTTTAACTGTTTTGCTTTGTCATTTTCTTTTAATAGAATACCATCTTGTTATCTGCATATAACTAACGAGTTGTGTTTTATAATCTTTGTAATTTTTTTTCTATTACTACTATTTAAACAAAAAAATCAAATTGTTTATGACCGGCTCGTCTAATAAAGAATTGGTCATTTACGATCCTGAAATTGAAAAATCTTTACGATTACGCAGGAAGGGACTGACACCGTCTTCTCAAAGCTTAACTTGTGAAAGAATGGAGCAACAACTTGAAGACAACAACCCACTGGAAATTCCACCACAAATCCATGTAGATGACCAGTTTGATGAAGTGGCACCCAGACCAGCAAACAGAATCCTAAGGGATTATGTTAGACCAGACCGCTTCAACTGCGAATCTAGTGTCAGGAAACCTCCCGTGGCTGCTAACAACTTTGAAATCAGGATCGGCCTGATTCAAACAATTCAACAATCATGTACTTTCACTGGTGATCCAAGTGAAGATCCACACAGTCATTTAATTGATTTCTTAGAACTAGTTGAAACTGCTAAATATAATGGAGTATCTCCTGAAGCACTAAAGTTAAGGCTATTTCCTTTTTCTTTAAAAGGAGATGCCAAGACTTGGTTGCGGAGTTTACCTCATGGGACCAGATGACTCGAAAATCATGAGAGGAATACATGGTATTCAAAATCTCCTAATTCTCCTTTTTCATAACTAGTAATACCATGTATTCCTCTCATTGTTAGTACACTTGCTATTTTCTTCTTTCCAGGTTTCAGTTTTATTTTTAGCTGTACTATTTTATTAAGTTAAAAAAGAAAAACTTTATCATAGTCTCTTTTTGTAACTAGTGCTATAACATGACCTATACTATATCATACTACTAGTAGCATATTAACTCATTTTTCTTCTACTTAGTCCTTATTAATATATGTATTAATCAGTAATAACATTCTGTCATTTGATGTCATTTGTAAGTTCGTTTACAATACCACTCCTGACTACTCCTTCCTATTATATATAAAAATTAGATTATATTGCTTCTTTCCATTCTTTGTTTTAACTGTTTTGCTTTGTCATTTTCTTTTAATAGAATACCATCTTGTTATCTGCATATAACTAACGAGTTGTGTTTTATAATCTTTGTAATTTTTTTTCTATTACTACTATTTAAACAAAAAAATCAAATTGTTTATGACCGGCTCGTCTAATAAAGAATTGGTCATTTACGATCCTGAAATTGAAAAATCTTTACGATTACGCAGGAAGGGACTGACACCGTCTTCTCAAAGCTTAACTTGTGAAAGAATGGAGCAACAACTTGAAGACAACAACCCACTGGAAATTCCACCACAAATCCATGTAGATGACCAGTTTGATGAAGTGGCACCCAGACCAGCAAACAGAATCCTAAGGGATTATGTTAGACCAGACCGCTTCAACTGCGAATCTAGTGTCAGGAAACCTCCCGTGGCTGCTAACAACTTTGAAATCAGGATCGGCCTGATTCAAACAATTCAACAATCATGTACTTTCACTAGTGATCCAAGTGAAGATCCACACAGTCATTTAATTGATTTCTTGGAACTAGTTGAAACTGCTAAATATAATGGAGTATCTCCTGAAGAAATAAAGTTAAGGCTATTTTATTTTTCTTTAAAAGGAGATGCCAAGACTTGGTTGCGGAGTTTACCTCATGGGACTAGATGACTCAGAAATTTTAAATAAATATTTTTCTCCCGCAAAAACAACAAAGTTAAGACAAGATATTTCTAATTTCTTGCAGACTGACACTGAGTCAGTTTATCAAGCATGGAAAAGATTAAAAACAATGCTAAGAAAATGTCCACATTATGACATTCCTGAACATATGCAGCTGTACATTTTCTATCACGGGTGATAGATGCAGCTGCAGGAGGTTCCATAATGCGCAAAACAACTGTTGAAGCATTGCAATTGTTGAATGAAATTTTTGAAAATGTTATTCAATGGCCATCTGATCGTGTAGTAATAAAGAGAGCTATTACAGTAAATCAGGCAGATGCTTTAAATACATTAGCACAACAGATTGTTTCTTTGGCACAAAAGTTTGAATCTTTTCAGGTTAATACACAACAACCAAGCCAGTCTGAGACTTGCGACATGTGTGGAGGAAACCATCTGAACCATGAATACCAAGCAACCAATCAGAATGATGAACATGTCAATGTTATCGGATACAAGCCATAGCCTTTTGGAAGTCCAATGGCACAAAAACATCCAGGATTTCAATGGAGCAATCCAAATGGTGTTGAGAATTCTCAAAGCTTCCAGAAGCAACAGGTACAAGGACCACCTGGATACCAGAATTAAAATCGTGTGCAACCGAATTTCAGGCCATATCACAAGCAGTTCCATATCAACAAAGGCCCAACAAGCCCATCAAAGTCTAGATGACCTTTTGTAAAAGTACATTAAGGCCACTGACGAGAAAATGGAAAGTCAAAATTCTGCCCTTAAGATTTTGGAAATTCAGGTAAGCCAATTGGCAACTCTTGTTTCAGAAAAGATTCAAGGTCCCTTACAAAGCAATATAGAGAAAAATCCAAAAGAACACCTTAAGGCCATCGCCTTACGGTCAGGTAAGAATCTTGATGATCCTTATGCTGACAAACAGGAAAAGAACCAGCCAGAGCAACAGGTAGACAAGGGTAAGAATGTTGAAACACCTAGTGAACTGTCACAAGAGAAAGATGTCCAGAAAAAAGAGAAAAATATTGAAAAAATAACTTCTCTCCCTATGACAATTCCTTTTCCACAAAAAATGAAAACGGAAAAGCTTGATAATCAATTTGCAAAGTTTTTGGAAATTTTAAAGCAAATTCACATTAATATTCCTTTTACTGATGCTTTGTTGCAAATGCCCTCATATGCCAAATTTCTAAAAAAAATCCTGCCAAGCAAAAGAAAATTGGGAGAAGTTTCCGTGGTAATGCTTACTGAAAATGCAGTGCTATACTTCAAAATAAGCTTCCACAATAGCTCGATGATCCAGGAAGTTTTACAATTCCATGTACTTTGGGTAGATTACATTTTGAAAAAACACTTTGTGATTCTGGAGCTTCAATTAATTTGATGCCATTTTCTATTTTAAGAAAATTGGATCTTGGTTCTCATCAATTTGCATATCAAAGTACTAAGAAACCTAAGGGAATAATTGAAAATGTCCTAGTGAGAGTGGACCAGTTTTTTTTCCCAGTAGATTTCATAGTACTTGAAATGGAAGAATGTCCTGATGAACCAATAATTTTAGGTAGATCTTTTCTTGCTACAGGCAGAGCAATCATAGATGTTCATCAAGGACAACTGATTTTAAGAGTTGATGAAGAAAGAGTCATTTTTTATATGCAAAAGATTCTAAAATTTTCAGGAGATGAGATATCATCTTCTTGTTTTTCAATTGACATAATTAGCGATCTTGCAGATGAATTTAAAGATGATCAATTGATTTTAGACTCAATGTCGAGATGTTTGGCTAAATATAGAACCACACAGGATGATGATCTTGTAGTCAGAAGTGAAGCAAAATTATTGGAACATGATTCTATGGAAGAGGATGAAATGCAATCAGAAGAAGTTCCCACAAAAATTGAACTCAAAATTCTGCCTTCCCATTTGAAATATGTTTATCTTGAGCCTGAATTAGTTCCAGTAATAATTTCATCTTCTTTGACTGCAGAACAAGAACATAAATTGATTGAAGTACTCAGAGCATATAAAGGAGCCATAGGGTGGACTATAGCAGACATCAAAGGCATTAGTCCAGCAATTTGCACACACAGAATCCTCATGGAGGATAGCTACAAGCCAATAGTCCAACCCCAAAGGAGATTGAATCCAGCAATGCAAGAAGTGGTAAAAAAAATGAAGTTATTAAGCTTCTCGCAGCAGGTATCATTTGCCTTATTTCTGATAGCCCTTGGGTAAGTCCTGTTCAGGTGGTACTAAAGAAAGGAGGTATGACGGTAATAAAAAATAAAAATAATGAACTTATACCTACCAAAACAGTTACAGGATGGAGAGTCTGTATTGATTACAGACATCTCAAAGATGCCACCAGAAAGACCATTTTCCTTTACCATTTATTGATTAAATGTTAGAAAGAGTAGCAGGATATGGTTTTTATTGTTTTCTTGATGGATATTCAGGGTATAACCAGATACCAATTGCACCAGAAGATCAGGATAAGACAACTTTCATGTCCCCATGGAACCTATGCACATAGGAAAATGCTATTTGGTTTATGCAATGCACCTGCTACATTTCAGCGATGCATGTCTACAATTTTCTCTGACATGACTGAAAAATTTTTGGAAATTTTTATGGATGATTTCACCCTTTTTGGTAAAATATTTGAAGATTGTCTCCACCATTTGATCTTAGTTCTTAAAAGATGTGAAGAGACAATCTTGATTCTTAATTGGGAGAAATGTCATTTTATGGTTACTGAGGGAATAGTTTTAGGACATAAAATCACTGCTAAAGGGATAGAAGTTGATAAGGCAAAAATTGATCTTATAGCAGGATTACCCCCTCCCACAACTGTTAAAAGCATTAGAAGTTTTTTAGGCCATGCAGGTTATTACAGACAGTTTATAAAAGATTTTTCAAAAATTTCAAAACCTCTGACTAACCTTTTGATGAAAGATGTCAAGTTTGATTTTTCAGGTATTTGTTTAGAAGCTTTTGAAACTCTTAAGGAGAAATTATCATCTGCCCCTGTAGTTGTATCCCCTTATTGGAGCCAACCTTTTGAGGTCATGTGTGATGCTAGTGATACAGCTGTTGGAGCTGTTTTAGGCCAGAGTAAAGATAAGATATTTCGTTCCATATACTATGCCAGTAGGACTTTGAATGAAGCTCAGCTGAATTACGCCACAATAGAAAAGGAACTATTGGCAGTAGTATTTGCTTTTGATAAGTTTCGTTCTTATTTGATAGGAACCAACGTCATTGTTTTCACTGATCATGCAGCTTTAAAATACCTCTTAACAAAGAAAGATGTCCGACCTAGATTGTTAAGATGGATTTTATTTCTCCAAGAGTTTGACCTTGAAATAAAAGACAAAAAGGGAACTGAAAATCAGGTAGCTGATCATTTGTCCAGATTAGAGAACCCTCCTCTTGAGTTTTGTGAGATAAAAGAAAATTTTCCTGATGAACATATTTTATCCCTTAATTCAGTTGTGACTCAACCACCCTAGTTTGCAGATATTGCAAATTACTTGGTTGAAAAATGGACACCTCAAGATCTCTCTTATAAGAAAAAGAATAAGCTTATATCTGATGCTAAACATTATCTTTGGGATGACCCTTATTTATTTAAATTTGGTGCAGATAATATCATAAGAAGATGTGTACCTGAAGAAGAAATGAACCAAATTATGTATCATTGTCATGGTGGAGCGATCGGAGGACATTATGCAGCAAATCGAACAGCTTTTAAAGTTCTGGAGGCGGGATTCTACTGGCCTACACTTTTCAAAGATGCTAGAACATATGTTGCAAATATTGATAGATGCCAAAGAATAGGTAATATCACTAAGAGAGATGAAATGCCATTGCAATTGATACAGGATTGTGAAATATTTGATGTTTGGAGAATAGACTTCATGGGACCTTTCCCTTCTTCCCATATCATATGAATACATTCTCGTTGCAGTAGACTATGTATCAAGGTGGGTCGAGGCTATCCCCATACGGAAAAATGATGCTCGAACGGTGTGTGAGTTTTTAAGAAAAAATATTTTTACAAGATTTGGCACACCTCAAGTCATCATTAGTGATCAAGGTACCCATTTTATGAACAAGCAATTTTCCTCATTACTAGCAAAATATGGTGTGACTCATAAAACAGGAACACCATATCACGCTCAAACACAAGGACAAGTCGAAGTTTCTAATCGAGAATTAAAAAGAATCCTTAAAAACGGTTGAAATTTCCCGTAAAGATTGGTCTTTAAAGCTAGATAATGCATTATGGGCCTATCGAACGGCATTCAAAATGCCAATTGGTACAACCCCATATAAACTTGTTTTTGGAAAAGCATGTCATTTACCTGTTGAAATCGAACATAAGGCTTTTTGGGCATCAAAAGCATTGATCTGTGAATTAACATCTTCTGGAAAGAACAAGTTTATGCAGCTGAACGAGTTGGATGAGTTGAGAATGGAAGCTTATGAGAATTCCAGAATTTTTAAGGAAAAAACAAAAAAATGGCATGACAATCTGATTAAGAAGAAAGAGTTCAAAATCGGAGATTTGGTACTTTTGTACAACAGTTGACTCAAACTTTTTCCTGGAAAATTTAAATCTCGCTGGACAGGACCTTTTGTTGTTACAAATATCACATCATATGGAGCAATTGAAATACAGCAACAGGATGGTGGAAATAAATTCAAAGTTAATGGTCACAGATTGAAGTTGTACGTAAATAAAAATTTTGACAGAGTTGTCTCTGCAATCATCATCAAGTAAGTCGAAAAAAAAAAATAAGTCGAGCTGGCGACAATAAACTCAGAACTATTTCTTTTATTTTTTTTTTTAATTATTATTACTCTTAATATTATTTTGGCTATTTTAAGTTTTTATATGTATAAGATATTGCGTAGTATACATACATAGGAGTAAAACAAATTATATGTGGTATATGTTATAAAATAAATAAATAAATAAATATATTTAAAAAAAGATAGAAGACAACTAAAGACACGATACTAAAAGTACTAGTTAGAATGTAACTTTTCTTTCACTTAGTATTGTACTAGGAATAGCAATCTAAAAACAAAAAAAAAAGATTTTTCTTAATAGATTGATTTGTAAGACACAAAGGTACAATGCCAGAGCAATGTACGAATAACTTCCCCCACACTTAATATTGGGAAAATTGAAACCCAACTTCCCCTTACCCTTCCACAGTATTAAATATTCATCGAAAGCTACAAATCCATACTTGCAAATTTCAGTTTGTTAAGTGCAGATTCATCTAAATGAAGTTTTCATTACTGTTTTTGTTCTATAAATAGGGATGGGTTTGATTTTTCCTTTCTCACTCCTCTTCTCATTTAAAAACACAAAAAAAAAACATCCTGAAAATAATCAATCTTCTGAAGGATTACCTTCAGGGAACTGGTTTCAAAGGAATTCTAATCGCAAACTCATCTCTGAAAAAGGAATTGATTTTAAGGAAGAAGATGGACTAAGAGACATGTTCATAGCTCAAATTCTTCAACACTACAGATGGGGATTATTTGCTCGTTCTCCTGGTAGTTATTGTCTTGAATTGGTGTTAGAGTTCTACCAAAATCTTAACCCTGAAACTAATATTGCTATGGTGAAAGGTAGGCTTGTTGATTTCTCTCCACAAACCATTAATTCTCTGTTCTTTCTTGAGAATGTCGATGATGTCGAAACAAGGATTTTTCTTGCAAATCCAAATTGGGCAGTGGTGGAGGCTGACTTGTGCCCAAGAGGAGCGAATTGGAAATACAGTTCCGAAAAAAAGGTAAGTAAGCTCCTTCACAAGAACATCGACCATAGTGCTAGGCCACTTTTAACTTTCATTGGAAGTAGATTGCTGCCAAACTCTAACTCTTATGATATTTACACTCCTAGAGTGGCACTTCTCTATGCCATATGCAAGAAAATGGCTTTGAATGTTGGTAGGTTTATCAATGCTAATATAGTTGAGTGTAGAAACGATCCACTTGCGAGAAGTTTATGGTACCCCTCTACAATAACTTTGCTTTGCAAAATAAATGGTATCAAACCGACTGATAACATGATTAGTTTTAAGTATTCAAAAATTATCGATAAATCATGTTGGGCAAAGATGGAAAATACAGAGGGACCAAGAGGAAGAGAGCCCTTGCCATATGGTGTAAGGAGCCGAATTAGAGGACCTGCAAGGCTTCAAATTGAGAAATTAACTGAAGAACATGGGAGGTTGAATGCGTTGCTTGATAACAATGAGCAAAAATTTGATCAAAGGTTTGAGAATTTAGAGGAAAAAATTGATCATGGATTTCGAAGGAATGAGCATATACAGATGCAAGACATAATGTACAACTCATTCGCAAGTTGGAATCTTTCGAATATGGTGAAGCAGATGGCTGAAATTTGGAACTTTACTGGATTGCCGGATTTCCCTCCAATCTATTGGATAGATCCGGACACCACTCCTATTCCAAGTTACTATGTTGCTGAAAATTTCGAGCCACCAGAACAACAACCAGCTGAAATTCCACAAACCCTTGCACCTGTTGAGTACAATCCAATGACAAGCGATGAGAACATATTCTTTAGCGACTTACCAGAGGCTGAAAACATTAGTATTGTTGATTTTTCTAAAATCTATCCATCATCCACATGTAACTTGACAATTCTGGGTGGGAGTCCTAAAAGAAAAAAATCAAAGACTCAAGAAAGTGTGAAGGGAAAAAGAAAAGCTGTGATGGTTGAGGAAGATGAATCTAATTCCGATGAAGAATGGAACAATGTGGAGATACTGAAAAAAAAAAAAAGATTTGGTGATGGAAAAGGAAAATAAGAAGTAGGATACTTCCTCATGCGACATTATCATCCGGGAGGATGAAGTGTTCTAAGTGTGGGGGAGCTAGTAATATATATTAAGTGGTTTATGAATTCTAGTTTCCTAGTGTTCTCTTATGTAGTTCTGAACATTGTAAATAGGTAGAAATAATGGGGCAAGTAAGTGTGCAGATCGTTGGCTTAAAGTTGTCGTAGGCTCCAAATTGTGCTAGTTTTTGTGAAAGCCAGTTGCTTATTTTGAAAATGGAAAAATCTGCACTTTAATATAAATATATTTTATCTAACGTTCAAATTCTTGTAGGCTGTATATTTTTTATTATTTGTATTGTATGTGCAAGTTATATTTGTAGTGCAGGCACTATCCGAAAAAGAAAAAAAAAAGCTAGCGAGAGTTGATGGTTTAGCATACTTTCTGGAAAATTTTCACTGCATGTTGCAACCATGGAAGTGAGATATATACACATGTGTGTGTCCTATGAAGGTATGAAGTTATATTCTCGTTGAAAGTGTCGCTTAAGTAATGAAGGTAAATATTAGTTTTTGAGTTCTTTATGAAAACCAAATCTCTTGATAAGGTTCTACTGTAATCAATATTTAGTCATTGGACTTTGAAAAATGAACTTTGTGATTTGAGGCCACATATGAAGCGTTTAATAGATCGAGTTGGGATAAACTAATGTAAATGAATTGTGATATCACTGAAAAAAATGGTAAGTTTTCTCCATGGTATTGTGCTGCCATATTTGTCTCTATTAGCTTGATTATCGAAATTGGAGTTGGATCTCTTGTGTCAATTTCTTGTCTGTGTTGTAATGAGTTACCATTTCCACGTCTCATTAGCTTTGTGAAGAGTTCTTTCTTGTTGTATGGACTAATTAGAGTGCGGGTCTAGTGTGAAGCTTAATGGTTTAATGAAATTAAAGGTCGTGGAGGCCCTCATAGCAACATATCTCTTATTTATTAAGTATTATTGCTGCTTTATTTGAAATCCGTGATAATAGACTTCACTTGGTTTGGCTGCCCGAATTCTTGCAATAAGGGAATAAAAAATTATTTTAACTTTCTATGTGTTGTGAGATTATTGATGTAGAAAGAAAAGAAAGTTAGCAGGATAGTTTCAAATCTATTATTGAGTGTGTGAGACTTGGAGTTCTATTGACTGTGATTGTTGAAAATTGAACCAAGAAAATTTGACAGTTAATACTTGAGTTGAAACATGTGAAAATCAAGGAGAAAATATGCTGCTCACTAACGATGCTTAAATACATTGGAACGACGTTAAACCAGGTTTAAGATGTTTGTTGCAGGAACAATGGAACAGCTGTTCGAACAGTTCCAAGCTGCTGAATTGTTTTCCAGGACTGCTGTAAATTGGTATTAGCTGGTGCATGTTGCAAACCTGTTACATATATACCAAATGCAAATTCATTGCTCCTCGGCAAACTTGCTGTGTATATGAAAAATAAGAACTTTTCAACTTTGGATTCTTACCCATATGAAAGGTGCAATGACAGTAACTTTAAAATTGAATTTAAACTGAAACAAACTTTTTGCTGCAATATGACAAATGTGCCTTCTACTGAATACTTTGTGAACAAAATTCAACAACAAAGCTTTAATTTTATTTCTTCTCGTATCTTTTGTCTATTATTATTAAAGACAGTATTATTTATTTTCTTTTTTCCTTTGTCGATATTTTTGGATTTTAACTAATTGATTTTTAAAAAAAATATTCTTACAGCCCGTAGCCATTGAGGGTGAAGCAATGGAACCTTATAAGCCCAGTTAGGATAAGTGAAGATGCACTTGATTAATTAATTTTGTTAAAATCTAAATTAAATTACAACTAGAGTGTGAAATGAAGGCCTCTACAAAAACAGTGCCGCTTATACGGGAGTAACTCCACAGTGGTCGGTATGCCTGAACGACTAGTTAATCAACTTCGTTTTTAACAAATTCAACACTGGCACAGGTAATTTTCTAGTTTATAGTTAACAGAGTTAAAAAAATCAACTTATTACACGAAAAAGATGTGCGACTGCAGTTTCTTTCAAGCTTTCTTCTGCAGTTGTAAAATTTGAAAGCCAAAAAGATTTCCACTTTCTTTATAATATAAATATATATTATAAGATTCATTTATAATTATGCCTCTTGTAAAGTGTTAATTTATCAAAATAATCTCTTACCATCAATTCTCACATATAATTTTTCTTTATTTACCACACATAACTTCTTTTTTTGTGAGTTTATTTCGTGAAAGCATAAGTAAATATCTTCAAAACTTGGCTTGACATCCTGGAATTGAGAAGCTTTATGATCAAAAGCAGGTAGCATTCTCTATCAACACGCTAGAACTTGTCCTGAATGTCTTTTGAGGCAAAATCTTAGACAACATTGATTTTTGAAATTAGGCTTTCTTTGATTTATTTGAACCTTTACAAATTTACATATATATCATTTAGTATCCTTTTGAAGCCTCAAATCTATTTTTTCGAATACACACCACTCTCATCAAAGAAATAAAAGAGAGATATATTATCGCTCCCTTCAGCCAAAGATGAGAAAGTTGGAGTGAATAGCAGAGTTCTCGAGCATGTTATGAAAAAAAAATCTGAATAAAAGAACTCGAGATAATGTACACAAACAGTTTATGTGTATAGTTGTTAAGAAAACAAAAAATGAAAAAGAAAAAGGAGAACATATTGATGAGATAGATTTTATATATACATCTATCAAAAAAGAAGGAAGCTTTGAAATTTTGGCTCACAATTATAGCTGAAAAATGAAAGTCACTACTAAATATCCTTTATCTTACCAGCCTGAAGCCGACATTACAAGCCAGAAAAAGTCCTAAAAATATTTCAAAAATCAAGGTTTAGTCTACATTAGTGGAGAAAGACATAAAAAGGGCAAGCTTATGGAGAAAAAGATAAAGAATACTCAGTGCAAATTATCATAAAGTTATTAATCTTAGAGAAGTTCTACAGAGTAAGAAGGTAAAACTTTTGTTGAACCAAAATAAAAGTAGGAACAAAGTAAAGATTTGGAAAATATAGAGAAATTATGAAGTTTGGAGTATGGTAAATTTTGTTTGAGTAAATTTTCATTTTGCAAGAGCAGTTATAAATTAAAAAGAATCTTTCTATTTATTATTTTTTTTTTTTTTTGAAATCTATATTTACATCTATATAATAATAAAATAATTTCCTCGAGGACGAGTAAAAATTCAAGCATGGTGGAATTTGATGAATATAAATTATTCATGTATTTTCATTAAATTGTAATATAATATTTTTACAAAATTACATGAATATTATATTTAATTCCCGCATATTTCTAACAAACCTCGCAGGAAAAAGAATTACAAGTGAAGAAGAGAAAAGATGGAAGAAAGACAAATAATGATGACTTGGAAGAAAACAATACGGAAGAGCAAATGTGAAATTCATCTAGTTCAATCTCTAGATGCATCTAGACTTCAACACTAGATCAATCTAGTGACAATTTCTAGATGTATCTAAGCAACATCTACAAGTGCATCGGGGGACCTTGACCTCTATAAATAGGAATGCAAAGTTTTGAAGAAAAGCATCGGGAAGAAATAGAAAATATAAAAGTCATCTCTTAGTGTCTCTTTCTCTTTATTCTAGCTAGTTGTAGTATTTTAATTTCCAAGAAGAAATACTCTTTCAAATAGTTCTTTCTCTTTTGTGATGGAAATACTCCTATCAATGGAGTAACTTTTTTTGTTGGGAAAATTGAGGAAACTTGATATATTATTATGATATTAATCTTGATTTAATACAATCTTTCCCTTAAACTCTTACTTACATCTCTTTGGTGCTAGAATGATAGAGATCTTTTAATTGTTTCTATCACGTCGTCTTAATTACTCTTAGTTATTCTATATTAATTTTGTAATTCTCACGAAGCAAAATTAATAAACTATAACTAATGAATAAATTTGCAGCATGAAAGTAATTCTTAATATATCTATCATTCAAAATCTTTACATTTCTTACTTCGAATTTAATTCTCAAGAAGGAATTGTTGAAAGTAATATAATAGAATTTTGGTAAAAATAATCTCAAGAGGTTTTTACTATCCTTTTCAGCGCAAATTGGGCAAGATTATTTTGGTTATTATCGTCTCTAGTCATTCATCAGTTAATAATCATAACCTCACGGAGTGTTATTGATTGATGATCTTCAAGTGAAAAAATATAATTGTATTAGCAATAAGCAGTTATTCCTTAGTAAAATTACATGTTTAAATCAAGATTGTATGGTAATAATATTATCAAGTGAACTCAATGATTCCCAACTCTTTTTAAATTAGAAATCTTCTGGAAGTTGTTTATTTTAGTTTAAGTAAATAAAAAAATAAAAATTCAAAAACACACCTTTCATCAGTTTGATTCTCTCAAATAGTAATAAAAATATTACAAGTCTGTAGCATAGAATACCCAATCTCTGTGGGACGATATCATAAACTATACTAGAATTTGACAAGAACGAGCAGAAAAATCCTATACATATTGGCCTCGTCAGTACACAGTCTGAAGCGTCGGTTGAGGGTATACAGCCTGATATCGATTTGTCATTTACATTAGCTGAGGGTACATAGCCCGAAGCGTCGGTTGAGGGTACACAGCCCGATATTGATTTGCATTTTACATTAGCTGGAGGTACACAGCCCGAAACGTCGGTTGAGGGTATACAGCCCGATATCGATTTGTCATGTACATTAGCTGAGGGTACACAGCCCGAAGCGTTGATTGAGGGTACACATCCCGATATCGATTTTTATTTTACATTAGCTGAAGGTACACACACCGAAGCATCGGTTGAGGGTACACAGTCCGATATTGATTCGCATTTAAATTTTGCTAAGGGTACACAGCTCGATGCATCGACGGAGGGTACACAGCCCGATGTCGAAACTGACACCGCAGAGGGTATACAACTCGATGCAAAGTTTGACATTGTAACAGGTAGATGGCTCGGTGGAAGGAGAGCATGATAAAGGCTGTGAGACCAAAATGAAAGAATGATAGGCAACCCTGCATGGAAAGATACACAGCTCAATACAAAAAGGGGTATATAGCCCGACGTGATAAGCACACATTTAAATGACGAAAAGCAATGGACATACAATCCGGTGTTGCACTGGCAAGATGATCCAATAACATTTCAGCACAACGAAGAAACTACCTCCTGACGAGAAGCACTTAGCAAATGGATATCCCCCAGGGGAGAGGTGCACATTCCCTAGCATTAAGCACCTGAAAGCGGACCAGACAAAGGAGAGCTCAACTCAACAGGGAAGTTTACTTTATCTTTATTTTTTATCTCAATTTGTATTGATTTTTGCTATAGGAACTCTCTGATCTCTCGACAAAGCCCAGCGCCCTACTCTCACACCTGCTCCCAAAATCACTACTGATTGTGCAACCAGAAAACCTCAAGCACATACAAAGCATCATCCCAAGACCCAATTCAAAAGCTTAGTCCTACAGACAGCACTTTTTCTACTCCCCCAAGCTACCTATTTTGCCGAGTTCCAAAAATGCTCAAAGCTACAGTTCCGTACTCGCACCATTGATCTACCAAATCCTTCCTTGCCGATTGGGTACCAGCTCCGTATTCCTTCTTATTCGTGCCCATCTGTTTAGATCGTGCGTATTGATTGTGCTTTACTCCTCAATATTCCCTAAGACAATGTTGAAGCCAAGATGATTCATTTATCGAGTTGTAGTGGAAACTATGCCCATCTAAACTCCTCTTTATGGGTGTGTTGTGCACTGCATCTTCATAACTAGGACGTTTACAAGCCTATTTCACCACACTCGATCCATCGATGATATCTCGACTTCGACAATGCTTTTGTCCTACCTGCAAAATATCTATTCTGTCGATTTCTGACATACCCACAAGCCGATCATTTCATGTCCTCACAAGTAATCTGCCTAATCTTTCATCACCAATTAGGATGTCATTTTACATCTCCTTCCAATTAAGGCCTACTTTGCCTATTCAAGCCTATCTGCGTCAATCGTGGGTGTTTTCGTGCTTAATCGTGCCTATCTGCTTGAGTCGTGCGGATCTATAAAATTCGCTCTCTAAATCCTCCCCAGTTCAATCAAGGCAATATTAGAGGTGAGTTTACTCATTTATCGAGACGAAGTGAAAACTATGTACATATAAACTCCTTTTTATGGGTGTGTAGCGCGCCTCATCTTCATAACTACGATGATTATGCGCCTCTTTTCCCACACTTGATCTATTGAGGTTATCTCATCTTCGCCAGCGCCTTGGCTTCATTCTTCATTCATCCCACTGAAAAGGCAAAACATGCACAAATTTAAACTTTACATACTTGGATAAGTTTAGTTTTTACATCCAAAATGGTGCGTTATAAAATCTCTCACACAGGCGACATGCCATTCTAGAACTACACACGACCTGATTCTTGTGAAACCCGAGATATGTAGGCAACTCAGAGACCGGGGTTCTGCCAAAATACCCCTCAAAACTCCCATTCTCCTCTTGCAATCATTTTGCATACCAGTCATGATAAAATTGGCTACTCCGTCAACTATCTTTGCCCGAAGACTCTTTCATCATCCCCGGGCAAAGAGGGGCAGCTGTTGACACCCAATTTTGTCCCTCCTTTTTCTAAAATTGGCTATAATTTAACTTAAAGATGCAATGTGACTATCTGTGCAAAATCTGCATTAGAAATCATGCATTTACGTGTATTATCCTCTATTTATATATTATATACTTAAGTGTGGTTATATTACGTAAATTTGCATCATTTAGGCTATTTGTCAAAATATGAAAATTTGTTTAATTTAGTACATTCATAATATATCACATAATTGCATCATTTAGGCTACATGTCAAATTCATATCAATTTATGATTATTTGTGCAAATTAATAATTATCTGTGATTATCTATATTTAAATAATTTTATTTGGGTTTATTTAATAATTATTTGTGCACTTTATAAAATATGTATATCTATATTTTTATTTACACCTTTAAGTTGAATATTGGCCAATTTAAAAGAAAATGTCCATTTTTTCTATTTACTCATTCTCCTTCTTCTTTTGTTAAAATTTCCTACGAATCTAGACGAGAGTCCATCTAGGTACGCTCATGCTATTAGGATTAATTGCTATTTTCTTCCAATTATTTTAAATAAAATTCAAAACTATTCAATTTTTCTTTTTCCAAATTTCTACCAAATTCTTTATTTATTTCATTTTTATTATTTTGTTGAATCTAGACCCAAAACATAACCAAATACATTTTTTGAATTTCAAATTACTTCCATAATCTTTTCCAAATCTTACCATAATCCTCTCCTAATCTTTTCAAAATCTCCCAAATCAACCCCCATAATTATCTTATCTTATCCTCCTAATTAAGGAAAATATCCCTAAGAATCCCCTAAATTATTCCAATTCCCCAACGTTTCTTTCCCCAAAAGCTGTACATATACACACACCTTCAAAAGACAAGGGGGACAGAGATCAGTACACAGGCAGCAGACCCCACTTTACTTTTCCATCATCTTCTTCACAGTCAATAATACATACGCCTACTCCCTCATCCTCACCCCTCACCTTCTTCTCCAGTATACCCCGCCTACACAAACCAACTTCTCCACACACACTCCAAGAAAATCAGAGACCCCATTTTGCTCTAGTCTTCTTCCCCACATCAAAATACCTACAAACAAAATTCACAGACTCCTGATACATAAAATACACACGCATATACACTACTACACACAACATAATCGGCAGATCCCAATCCCCTGTCTTCTTCTCCAAAAAACCATCCCCACACACACAGAAACTGATCTCCCCCACCTCATCCTTCACACACACAGACCCATTATATACAGCATACACACACGTACTCAATCGAACCAAAATAGAGGAAGATTGGGGACAAGTGAAGGGGAGTCGATGTCGCCATTAGCAGAAACACCACCGAGGCAACAGTGATTGGAAAATTTGACAACGATGGATGGTAGATCGGAGTAGCAGCGAAGCCCCGATGTTTTCTTTGACGGAAAATATGGTGGTGGTCGCTCCTCCATCGCCTGTTCGCCTCCTGCTCTGCTTCACGAACCTTGTCCGCTGTTGTTTCGCCAGGACTTTGCCTCGCTGCTGCTCCATTCATTGCTATTCAGTCGCAGCATCATTATTTTTCTCGACGGAGTTTAGCCGGGCTTCGATTGAAAATTGTTTCACCATTGTTGATGCTTTCTTATCTCGTTATTAGGTTCTCTTTTGTTTGGATCTGCTATGTTGATGGAATACTAATGTTTTCTTTGAGAAGATTTTTTTGCAGTTCCCTTTTAGGTGTTGGTTCGGCTATTAATCTGGACACTACTCTAATAAGCTTCACAAAGGATCATTTACTGATGTTGGGCAATTACTACACTGAAAAGGCCTATGAAAATAATTTTTTTGAGGCTTTACAACGAATTGACGGATGTTACACTAATCACGGCCAAGGAAGATAATTATTTATTTGAGGCTTACTGATTTGAACGGATAAACAGTCTCATTCCCGTATCCCTAAAACAAAAAGGCTATGATGACGTGTATGAGCCGTGATTGCAAAACGAGCCGGTGATGGAGTGGGTGGGACCAGTACTTGGCATGGCGACACGACCGTCCGGTGTGTTCGCAGCCGTATCGATGTCCCTAACCTCCACCCAATTCATACACACCTGAGCCGACACTTTTAAAAATCCATTTCCCCTTTATTTTAAAACTATTATTATTTTATTATTATTACTATTATCATTTTCGTTATTATTATTATTATCACTATTATTACTCTTATTCTTATTTTTTATTATTATTATTATTATTATTATTATTATTATTATTATTATTATTATTATTATTATTATCATTTTCATTATTATTATTAATATTATTGTTATTATTCACTAACTCATTCTCTTTAAATTTTGCGAGGTCAAATTGGATAAGAGACACCGGTCCATTTTGAAAGAGAACAAAATCTTTTCAGTATTATTATTATTATTAGTATTTATTGACGTACTAATTCATTCCCATATTTTTTGCGAGGTCTATTGCGTTGAGGTGCTTTAAGGAAGAAGTCTATTAGTGAATTAGAACCTTCTTATCTAAATCTCAATTATTATATGCATGTCGTATTAGTCGTTTAATTATTTGTCTAGTCTATTTGCTTATTTTGATTCCCAATATAAAGTCCGACCGGTAACCATATTTGGTGGAGCTTGAGAGGTGCCTAACCCCTTCCTCTCGAGTTAACATGAACCTCTTACCTAGAATATCTGGTTCCTAGACTAAGTTTTGGAGTTAATTGTAAAATTGGCTAGAAACAAAGCAGGTTCCCTAATACGCCTAGTTAAAAAGTATGTTAGGTGGCGACTCTAACTCTTTACCCGTGAGTTACCCAATACGTCGAGCCCTATTTCGAACTTTAACCGGTTCGGGTAAAAATAGGATGCGACATGCATGATAGCTTAGTTTCTGTCAACACGGGCCCTAGTATCTCAGACTTAAGCTTAGCCTTGATCTTGGACTTAAGCTCAGATGTAAAAATGGCTCCTTCACCCTGAAGTGTCTCAACTTTTGCTTCAAGGGTTTGGGTTTGGGCCTCGAGCTCGCTCACCTTTGATGAGAACTCCCTCGATTGGTTTTGAAGTTGTCCTGTCAAATCATTGATCGTTGCATTCGCTGCATCAATTTCAGCCCGGAGGTTTTCTTCTTGAGTCCTCTTTTCAGCTTCAAGTTTGGCAATGATTTCACGAGACTTGGTTAGCTCAAGGTCCGACTCTTCAGCTACTTTGTGGGCTCGGTCCAAATCAACTTCAGAGTCAAGCAAATTTTTCTCGAGCTCAGAGATTTTGGCTTGAAGTCCAGCCTTTATGTGATCCCATTGCTCCCCAACTTTCCTAAGATTTGTCATTCTGTGAGCTTCAATCTCAGCCGCCTTCATAGTATATAAACATAACTCTGCAAGCACGATGAAAGAGGTTATAGAGATGCAAATACAATTGAGGATGAAAGTATTTAAAGCAAGAGAAAGATTACATAAACTGTGTGCTGAACTGCATAGGCCATCAAGTCATCGATGGGAAAATCTTTGAGACGCTCTCGCTCTAATGGCCCGAGTAAGCCCCTAAGACTGATGGGAATGGCCACTATGTCGTCTAGCATACACAGTTCAAGGGGGATACCAATCATTCTAGAGTTCGTCTTGGAAGCTGAGGGGCGATCAGGAGGAAAGGTAGCCCGAGCGGAGTCATCAGCTGCTCTCTCTTCACCTCGGGTAGGTTCAGTAGTTGTCTTCTCCTCGGTGGGAAGGCTTTTAGCCACTTTGGCTTTGCCCTAAGCCTTTTCAGCGACTCGGTTTGATCCTTCAAGGTTAGTCACCTCGACTTCATAATGAGCATCACCATCCACAGGCTTGTCAACCTGGCCTGGCCGAGGAGCCTCGGGTGACTAACCCCGAGGACGTTTTCTTTGGAAGGGTTAGTTGGTGCTTCCTTCCTTTTCCTTGAATCTGAACAGATAAGGGGTCATTTAAGGAAAAAGATATAAAGAAAGCAATTAAGCTGAGGATTCAAACCTTTTGAAGTCTTTCGATAGGGCGACTTCTTTGAGGCTTTGGCTTTGGAGAGGACCTCGATCGAGTCCTCTAAGTCCTTCAAGCTATCCCCAGCCTCGGGGACTTCAACTTCTTTCTTCTCTTCCTTCTTCTTTTCCTTCTTCTTTTTATTCTTCGTCTTCTCCTTATTTTCTTCTTCCTCTGGCTCGGTAGCTGCCCTATTGGGGAAGCTTGCAAAAGAAGGAGGTAGAGTAAGGACAAATCTTTGAGCTAAGAAGAGAAGAGCATAATGCACACTGACCGTGTTGTTTACACGATCACTGGTTCTCATCCAACGCCGCCAAGATCTTCCATGATCTCTCCGGCCTCGGCTTAGCGTCAATGATCGCCTGGACCTAGGCAGTCAAACTTTTCTGAGGGTTGATTGGAAGTTTCTCCACTGAAAATACGAAAGATTGATTAAAGTTTGAGGAATTATGAAGATGAAAAAGGGGAAGTCAGGGTTCGGCCACTTACGAGTTCTGTTCCATGCTTCGGGGAACCCAGCCTAGGTGGAAATAAGAGCAGTAGGGATGAGAACAAACTGATCACACTAGCCACGGTCCACAGTATCATCACCTTTCGTGATTAAAGAAAACTTGCCTCGTTTGTTCAATTGAACAACTCCAACCTTGTGCATAGTGGGATAGAAAAGAGAGATCAAGTGGTCGAAAGTGAAAGGGACCTTGGATCGTTACCTCAAGAAGTCAAGGCATTGAATAACCCTCTAGAAGTCGGGACTCAAATAAGCCAAGCACAACTTCTAAGCTCGGCAGAAGGTGTCGGCTATATGATGAATAGAGAAGGTAAAACCAATCGTGAAGGGATAAGTATAAACGAAGGAGAGCCCAGCGACTCTATCGCAAGTGCGACTCTCTAGGTCAGGAATAACGATTTAGACCTCGGGGCCCCAATTGCAATCTTCCTGAACCAGATCTATGTGAGCTTGTGTAATTAGGCTCGGTGAAAGTTGAACGGGCACATTCATGTTCTTCTCAAGGTCGGAGGCCGTTTATTTTGCAATCTGAAATCTTTACCGGGGTCATACTTTGAGGGATCACTTGATGGGGTTTGAGTTCTCCGGTGAAAGATTTCTTCTTGGATTTTGAAGTTTCTGCGGCTTCTGCTTCATCATTGCCATCACTAGCGACTTCTTCAGTCGTAGCTTCATTGTCTTCAACTGAAATCCCCTCCTGGTTGGTGGTATCATGATGGTCAGAAGTGGCTTCAATATCGCCCTCTTCCGGCGAAGTAACTTTCAGTGGCACAGGCATATTTACCAACTCGTCACCCGTTACCACGGTGTTGTCATCAATGATTCTTTCGTCTGATGGTCCAGAAGAATTTTGAGCAGAGTGAGTGTAAGACATGGTGGAAAGGTTTTGTAAAGAGGAAGTAAAAGTTGCAGAAAGTTTTTTACCCTTGATCAAAGGATTAAGAAACAGTGAAAATGGCGGACAAGTTGGCTAATTTATAGGGGAAGAATTGCTCAAGTGCCTTAAAAGTTGTCATCATTACGTTTACATTGGGAAGGTAAAGTGAAAGGTCATGACCGCTCAAAAAACATAGCGTGCGGTGAATGTGATGTTGAAGAGACGACTACCTTTTTAAATTCCTTGGTAGATAATTTTCCACATCGCTTTCCCGCCGCATTCATTCCACCCTTCGAAAAATCCTGACAATTATCCGTGGGGTTGGGGGACTATCTGTATTGGGTAAAAATTTACCGAGCCTCGGTGCTAGGTCTCGAGACGTGGGGTGGTTGGATCTTCTAGAGACGACCCCTCGAAGAAGCTCGCTTGGTTCCCAAGGCTAGATGCCTCGGTCAAGAGTGAATCTTGGCTACAAGTTACTGCTCGGGGTGACTAAAGGATAACTATCACGCGGCATGTAGTTTACCCCTCGGTGAAGGATAATTCTTCGGTAGATAGAGTTTTGCCTTTTGTAACTGTCGATCGTTACATGTGCATTTAATGGGATAATCATGGGCCAACCATGATCAGAACGAGGAGTAATGGCCATTAAACATATTTATTACTCTTCTTGTTCTTGTAGACTATAAATAGTCATGGAGAAACTATGTAAAGGCATCTAGAAATATATCACAAAATACTTACTTTTTGTCTTTTACAATTGTTCAAGTTCTTTTATTGAATTCCTCGTCATTTTATGACTTTGATACAAACAATTGCTAGTTAACCTAAAATAAATTCGATTTATTGTCCTAATCAGATTTAGACCAACACAAATGTTTAATTTTAAGCTTGAGGTTAAGAATTATTATTAGTATATTTGGCAAGTCCATAGACTGACTTTTGAGTTAGTGGACAACAAATTTATAGGATTTATGTATACCTATTTTCTACATTGTAGCTTAGTAGTTGTATTGAAGTGAACTTGTTATTTATTGTTGGTTAGATTGACATTAATAAAAAAAATCTTTCATCAATTTATACAACTTAAACCAATGCTTATAAGTTATATCTCCAGAACATCTGGTGACCATATAATTAAGATTCTATGGGTCCTGAGTTGAGATGTGCGAGTCGCGAAATGAGTTCTAATGTATCAGCATTTGCATTTTCCATTGGACAAGAAGAGCAAAAGTTTATTTGCTCTATTGAGTTGAAAAGGAAAAGTTAAAGGAGGAATCAGACGTGTGAGATTAGAACTTACCCGGTAACACTAACGATAGCTAATTCTATCCGGCGGTGATTATAAGTCAAAGATATGAAAATAGATTTGATATACTATTTGGTAAATAAGTACAAAAGGAGGAGACGTGTGCTTCCTGAACATTAGAAACTAGTGGTATGGGAAGTTGCAAATCTTCTACCTAAGAAAAAGAAAGAAAGTCGAAAATTGAACACTTGTACATAATCAACATCAGGCAAATTATTCTGCAATTCTTTTTGAAAATATAGTCTCACCTATAACTCCTACTTCATTATATTGTAGGAAAAAAAAAAGGAAGGTAATTGACGATCGCATTGATCATTTCTAATTGATTTGACAGAAAGTAACTTTACGAAGTAAATGTAAGTTTTTGTGAATGTTGACTAATTTAACTAAACATAATATAAGTAAGTTGGAGAGAAATAAAAATACTTTCCAGCACAAATCACTTCACATAGAATTATATCTATGTTCATTTTGTTTCATTATTAACCGCCATTATTAACAATCCAGATTAATGGGTCTCGAAAACCAAAAGAAATGATTATGCAATAACATCAGAAAGTTTTTTGTTTCCTCTGGCAGAGTTTGTGTACACTAAAATGTTCGAAACTGTTTTCAAGGATTCCTCCCAAGTTATTCAAACAATTCAAAGCATAATTGAAATTTCAGACTAGTCAATAAATTCAATATTGAAAGCATTACTGTCTGAATATGTGCCAATTCCCTGGCTTCAGACGATAATTGACTTACACCACCATTAGAAAAACTGAAAGTTGTTGGCTGTTTCTACAAATTTCCTATTTATTATGGGCTTAGTTCCAATCCACCTATAGTGAAATTATTTTTTATACGGCTTAGTTCCAATCCACCTATAGTGAAATTATTTTTTATACTGTCATATCAATTAACAAGTAAGCAAAGGTCACTATTACCTATTATCAGTGAAATTAATAACCTAAAAAATAAGTTAAATAACATTGTATAAAAGGAGCTCGGTAAGTGAATACAAATTAAATATTTGTAATTATATTGATATCCAATGACTAACCTGTTTTTAAGAAGGCTAATAGAACATTCTTACTTTTTCTTTTCTCTTTTTTGATTTTCCACGTGGTGTTCGAACCGCGTTAGCCTCGATACTTGGACTCGCACAAAGTTTAACTTTAAAAATAAAATGCTCGCTAACTACCAAAGACGAGTTCATTATAGCTCAATTCGAACCGAAATATCTCTAATTAAGAATGATAGAATAATTATCATTCAACCACAATTTTTGATGGTTATAGAATATTTCTTATAAAGATTATTCACCATACAAATGCATTGTGCTTTGCAATATAGTGTTGTCACTTGTCACGTATGAACGTGCAGTTGCGTAAACAAGCTTACTGCAAGGTATAGCTACTATATCAGATGATAACTGCATGCAAGTATAAAGTTGGCAAGAGGTAATTGCTGTTCAATTAAAAATATACTATTGTGATTAAAGTCAAACCCTATTATACAAACTTAAAATTTTAAAAAATTAAAAGGAGATAAAGCCTGCTGTGAAGCATCTTTAGGAACTAGCCAAAATAACTAACCACTTGGACACTAATTAATAGAGTTTGTACATAGAAGCTTTGGACATGCCATTAACTAACACGCCTTCATGTCGCTTCTATTTCATTTGCTCTTATTTATTCAATACCGACCATTTTCTATGTTTTTCTGAACAAGACAAACACGTCTTAAAGAATCAAAGTGAGAAAAGGGACCCATGACGTTTCTATAAATACGCATGCCTTGCCTTTACCGGTAACTCAAGCAAAAGAAAATTTTCCATTCTCTACTTCTTAATTTCTTTGTACTCCTAAACCAAAAACAAAAGGAGAAAATCATGAAGATGAGAATAGAAAGTTCAAGAATTATTAAGCCTTTTTATGAAGGCACTTCCCCACCAACAAGAAGTTACATTCCCCTTAGTGTCTTTGATAAGGTTACATATGAAGCACAAATTGCTATCATATATGCCTATCGCCCACCTACCCCACCAAATGCTGCCATTGAATTGGGACTTCAAAAAGCCTTAGCTGATTATAGAGAATGGGCTGGGAGATTAGGCAAAGATGAAAATGGAAATCCAGTGATTCTCCTTAATGATGAGGGTGTTAGATTCGTCGAGGCATCATCAAGTAGTACCCTTGATCAAGTAATGCCCTTGAAGCCTTCACCATCTTTGCTCAATCTACATCCCAGCTTGAAGGATGTAAAAGAATTGGTGCAAGTCCAAGTAACTAAGTTCGCTTGTGGCTCCTTGGTGGTTGGCTTTACTGCCCATCACTCGGTGGCAGATGGCCATTCCACAAGCAACTTCTTGGTTGCATGGGGCCAAGCTTGTCGAGGCCTCAAAATCAATCCACTTCCTTTGCATGATCGTAAACTTTTTAACCCTCGAAATCCTCCTCTCATCGAGTATGAGCATAAAGGAGTGGAATTCATATCAAAGTTAAAAAAGGAGCATTCGCTCAATGAGATTCATCCTATATCAGACGATGTAATTGTACACAAAGTCCATTTCACAGTTGAGTTTCTTGGCAAACTTAAAGCCAAGGCTTCTTCCATGAATGGAAACAACAAGCCTTATAGCACATTCGAAAGTCTCCTTGCGCATTTATGGAGGGCCATAACCAAAGCTCGTGGACTAAGTGGCTTTGAGACTACCCAAATAAGAATTTCAGTTAATGGCAGGGCGAGGTTGAATCCTAGAGTACCAAATGAGTACTTTGGAAACTTAGTCCTTTGGGCTTTCCCAACTGCAAAAGTGAAAGACCTTTTGCGAGAGCCTCTTCCACATGCAACAAAGCTCATTCATGATGCCGTTACAAAGGTAAACAACAACTATTTCAGATCATTCATTGACTTTGCCAATACCAAAGCGAAAGAAGAAGATCTCATTCCAACAGCAGACATGAACAAGCACATACTTTGTCCTGATATTGAAGTGGACAGCTGGTTAAGATTTCCATTCTATGACCTGGATTTTGGAACTGGTTGCCCTTACATTTTCATGCCTTCTTATTTCCCAACAGAAGGCATGATGTTCCTTCTACCATCCTTCATTCGTGATGGAAGTATCGACGTCTTCGTTCCACTATTCGAGGACAGCTTGCCCACCTTCAAGAAAATTATCTATTCCTTGGACTTGCTTGCGGAATAAAATTTCTAAAATGCTCCCCATGTCAAACATCAAAGTCATTGCTTAGTCTTCTTAAGTTTTCTCACTCTTTTCTTATACTTCATAATTTTTAGTTTCTTCATCAATAAAAGTCATTGTCGTCGCACCAAGGAGTCGTTGATTTCCTGCGGTTAATTACCTTCTTCCCTACTTAGCTTGTAACAATTTTCTATATAAGGTAGCAAATACAGAGATATCTTATTTGCACATGGTACATCCTGTCCAAACTCCATGATCTTTTCTTTGATTATTGTTCAACAACTTCTTTATCTTTTATCGAGGGACAATATTTTATCGATATGCAAAGTAGAGGGTGTCACGTATACATCGAAACTTTCACATACCAGTTCTACGCGGAGAAGTGAATATAATCATTTATGCTCGACTTAATTAAAATTTGCCAGCACATCAGAAGCTTTATATTTCATGCAACATGGGAATTAACTAGAATTGATCAAAAAATAAACGTAATTCAACTATAAGGTCAAATTAAAGTGCTTTTCACTTCTTTATTTGTTTTCCTCGGGGATTTTCCTTATATGGTGATCTCGTTAACGTTAATCCTTTCATGATGTTCGCAATTAAGCAGATTTCTCCCATATGTTAGACCAGCTTTTCCACATTATTAATGTCAGATTTAGAATTTACACTCATATTTTAAATACCATGCGACCTCTACTGTGAATCAAATACCACGAGGACCTTGCATGTGGCTGATCCTGCCTAATCTCTATTAATTGATGTTGTTGTCAGATCAAATACCTCGGAGGATAATCATTTATTTAACCTAACTTCTTTGACTGAATTATGCATGATATTCGCACATTTTAGCCTGCAGATTATGCAAATTAAAAAATATATATATATTAAACTTAAAGGTTCAGTATAGTATACAGTAGTATCCATTATAACATCTAATATATAGGCAAATTTTATAAGACATTAAGTATGATTAAGCAGTGTCCGACTTATCAGTTACTATAAGCTTTTTGTTAATTATGCTAGCTTGAGTAACGTTAATGCGCCAATGGAAACAACTTTGTCCATATGAAATATAAATTCTTTTACCCTAAACTACCACTTTTAAAAAAATATCACAATAATTTTGTATACATTTTAACTTCAAACTTCTCAATAATTTTAGCCTTAGTGAGATGATTTATTAGCGCACAAATATCTATGGCTTATTTCAGACCACAAGTTTTAAAAATATTAATTTATTTCTTAAATTTTATCACAAGTCAAATTATAACTTATAAATTGAGCACATTTACTCTTCTTTTTCCCATTATATTATCTTGCAAGGATAGTTTGTTTTCTTGGTTGTATAATCCGATATTTTCATCACTATGAGAAGCATGGATAGTAGGGTTATAAATGGTGATAAATGACTATCTATCTTGAATGAGTACTATATATCAACAATAATTTCTAATAAAAAACTAATAAATTATGGCAAATCTCAATTATGTGGTGGACTGAAACAATCTTAGATAGTCGTTTCGGGAGTTAGGACTTAGATTGGCATGCCTACAGTTTTAAGAGCTTCGTAAGCTCCATTAGATTTTTCTGTAAAATTTGAGCTAAATCGGACCTCGTTTGGTAGGTATCGGAAGAAGGTTTCAGTTTCCGTTGTCGATAAATCTTAAAAAGAAGTTTTCGAGCTCGATTTTGGCTAATGAGCTCCGATTCAAAATCCGAAAGCGTCATTAGGTTCGTATGATTATTTGTAACTTGTATGAACTATTATTCCGAGGTCATTCGGATAATTTACGCTAAAGTCCCGAAAGTTAAAGAATTTGATCTTTTCCGTTTAATTCGTATCTTGAGCTTCTGGAATCTGATTCAAACTCCGTCTTCACGAGTAATATTTATTATAATTATTTAAAAAAGATAAATTAGTAGCTGAATTTGATATTTTATCAAAAATATATCTTAAAATAAGATTAGGATATTATTTTTAAAAAAATGAAGGAAAAGATAAAAAAAGAAAGAAAAAGGAAAAGATAGGTGGTGGCTACGGGATCTTAGCTTAACGTCAAAGAAAGAGAAACAAGGAAATAGAAATGAAGCAGAAACAAGGAAACGAAAGATAAAAAAGGAAAGGAAAAAGAGAATTTTCATCCCGAAATATTTAGGTAATAATGTTAATTTATTATTTTAGTTTATTACATGTGTTTGAATATATTTTAACGGTATAAATCGGGATATTAGACATCGTTTTAATAAGTTAAATTGATAGTTTAAAGGATTAATTGGATCCCGATAATGGAATTGATTATATATTCGAACTCTTATGGGCAACCCATAAATGTAATTTATTTAGGGTTTGGTTATGTGATTTTGAACCATGTACGTAGGCCTGGACTGCGGATCGCATATGCAAATCAGGTGTCGGATTCCTGACTTGACTGTTCTAAGAGGTAAGGAATGAAGCATTTAGCCTTATTTGATATATTTTTCTGCTTATTAAATAGAGCGGGATCGTTTGGCAGTGAATCTAAAGGAAAAAGCAGTTATTGAGTAGCAGTGCTAACTTTGGAACAAGGTAAGTGATTATATCCATTTTTTTGGTGGTCTTTGGCCCTGTAGATATTCTACCACGTGTTCCTTACGTGTGTAGCTACCGATAGGCGTACTTATTACGCCTTAGTTTTGGATGTACACTGTACATTATATGTTATGTCTTGTTGTTGGTATTGCATTGAGCATAGAAGCATTGTACTCTAGCTGTGAGCTTGATATATACTTTTCGATAGTCAATGAGAGTCCCGCGCCGGTGAAGAGTTATTATTGCATATACATGCCGGTAGTCGATGAGGCTCTCACACCGGTGAAGGGTTATTATTGCATATATCTCCTAGTAGACTATGAGGGTCCCGCCCCGGAGATAGAGTTCAAGCACATGTGACCCCATTGCATCATGATACATTCATTTCATATCTTTATATGTGTCGTGTGAGCTGTATGGATTTGTTATATTGATTATCTGCGAATGACTTATCTGGTTGACTGCTATGACTTCTGTTTCCCTAGATAGCGTAGCTATTTTTCGGGGTCGCTAGTTTGTTCTCACTTATTGAGTCCTTATGACTCACTCCCTATCTGTTCTAGTGTTTTCTTTTCGTTTGGCAGATTCTGCTCCAGGACCTAGCCACCCGTGTCGTGATTGAGGAGCTGTACGTTCCCAGCTGTCTACAGTGATCCATTTTGTTTATTGCAGCCACCAGTTGTAGATATTGTAGTTTATCTTATTTTTGCTACCTTCGGGAGATGTGTATATCTTTTGGACTTCTTAGATGTCTGATATGGAAATCTCTAAACCTGTGTATTTTAGGTAGTTAGTTGTATTATTCGGACAACTTGTATATATGTATATCCTTGGGAGTTATCTTATATTGTTAAGGTTAGGATCATTTTATTTTCAAGGTAATTCTACACCATTTATATTGATTCAATCAATAGGGTTCACCCGATAGGTCTAGGGAAGATGGTTGGGTTCCTGAACGGCCTAGCCAAGAATTCGGGTCGTCTCAATTGGTATCAGAGTCTGGTTTAGAGTCTTTCCAGATCATGACAGTGTCTAATCGAGTCTCGCTGATCGGGCAGAGATGTCCATACCTATCTACGAGAGGCTATGGTGGCATTAAGGAGTTTCCTTTCTTTCTGTTCTTATCGTGTGGGGGTCTCTTTCTCTGAGGTTAAATATCTTTGCTAATTAATCGCACTGAATGGTGAAAACGCGCGCGATTGCTCATCAAGAGGAGGATGAGCCAGAGGTAGTAGGTATTGTGCCTTCAGGTGTTCATGCTGGTCAACCAGCCTAGGTAGTAGATCAAGCTAATAATCTGGTGAGGCTGCCTTGTTTTACCCGACTTAATCCTCCGAAGTTCTCCGGCCATGCGTTAGATAAGTCTTGTGAGTTTCTTGATCGATGTCGGCGTATTCTAGAGGCCCTTGGGTTATCTTGAGCAGTATAAAATTGAGTATACTGCTTTCTAGTTTGAGGGTCCAGCTTTAGCTTGATGAACCGCACTTCGATCAACTAGGTAGAGCTTACCTAAGCTCGCCTGGAGTGATTTCTCCCACCAATTCATGGAGAAGTTTCTTTCTTGCAGTCAGAAGGATGAGAAGATGAGACGGTTTAAGAGGATTGGACAGGGTACCATGTCAATCTCGGAGTCTGAGCTTTTGTTTGTTGAGATGTTTCCGTATGCTCCAGATCTTCAGCAGGAGCCCTCTGAGAGGGTCAGACATTTTATTAATGGGCTTTCTCCCTATGCGGTCCAAGATAGCTCGTGAAATTGAGGTCAGGACTTCATTGAATATCGCCGTTGATATTTCTCGAAGAAATGAGGCATAAATAAATTGGAGCTAGAAGAATTAAAAAGGGAAGTAAGAGGTCTTGTGGTTCAGGGCATCACAAGAAGGATTTTCATTATCTTCATCAACCGGGTAGTAGTTGTCCTTTGTCTCGCCTTCCAGCACCTATACAGCGGCAGCCTCACAGTGTCCCTTCTTGTTCTCGGCCTGTTTCTATCCCTCCTTAGGCCGAGTGTTTCTCCTTGAGGTGCTCCTATTCTGTTCATGAAGAAGAAAGATGGGACTATGCGGATGTGTATTGATTATCGTCAGCTAAATAAGGTAACCATCAAGAACAAGTACCCCTTGCCTCATACAGATGATTTGTTTGATCAGTTGCAGGGTGACAAACTCTTTTATAAGATCGATTTACGATCTGGTTATCATCAGCTGAAGATTAGGTAGTCAGATATCTCGAAGACTGCTTTTAGGACTCGTTACGACCATTACGAGTTTCTAGTTATGTCTTTTGGGCTAACTAATGCCCCTGCAACCTTTATGGATCTCAAGAATTGGGTTTTTAAGTCGTCCCTCGATTCCTTTGTTATTGTTTTCATAGATAACATTCTTATCTATTTTCCTAACCGCGAGGAGCATGATTATAAATTGAGCGGTAATCTTCAACCCTCCGTGATCGTAAGTTGTATGCCAAGTTCTCGAAATGTGAATTTTGGCTTGATTTTATGGCATTTTTGGCTCACGTGGTATCTAGTGAGGGTATCAAGGTTGATCTGAAGAAGATTCAAGCAGTATAGAAGTGGTCTCATTCCACCACTCTAACTGAGATTCGTAGCTTCCTTGGGTTGGCAGGTTATTATCAGAGGTTTGTGGAGAAGTTCTCCACTATTGTAGCTCCTATAACTCACCTAATCCAAAAGGCGGTTCAGTTCTGATAAGTGTCAGGCGAGCTTTCAGAAGCTCAAGGCCTCATTGACTTTAGCTCTAGTGCTATCTCTTCCTTCTACTACTGGTGAATATGTAGTCCATTGTGATGCATCCCATGTGGGTCTTGGTTGTGCTCTTATTGACACGACCCGGAATCCGGTTAGACCGTGCGGGCACCCGACATCCTCTCCTAGACCCGTCGGGCGAACCCTTACCAATTAAATTAGGAAAATAAATATAATAATTCATAAATAAGGACAAGACTTTAAAAAAAATACAGACATACTAATACCTCTAAACTGTAGAAAAGAAATTACAGCTGACTACCCAATATTCTAAGTTTAGGACTATCCAGACTAGACATCTAAGAGCACAAAAGAAGACAGATACCTCCTGAATGGAGCAAAATGCAACTGAAATAATAACCAATAAACTGGTGGCCATCTGGAGTAAAAGCTGGCTCACCCTGACAGCTGAAGTCGTCTTCGCTCCATCACAACGTGGCGAACTCAATCCTGGAGCGAACCTGCCGATACAAAATAGATAGACAAGAAACAAACAAAAAACAAGGGTGAGTCAAAAGGACTCAATAAGTGGGGCAGACTAGCCACCTCAAAGAATAGGATAGCTAGCCAGGGAGAATAAACAAATAAACCAAATTCCTCTTATTTTAAATTATAAAAAAGCAGATCCAGATAATAACCGGAAACACGTATGAAACCATAAACTCAACCAGGAATACGAGCCAGAAACATATCAACAAATAAGCAATGCACGTAGAAGCAGAACAGTAGTTATGTACCACAAGTCTACACAATGGTATGAAATGAAATGAAATGAGATGAAATGAAATGAAATGAAATATGATACAAAGGGTCACGTGTGCCCGTAATCCCATCTCAAAGCGGAATACTCCTGCATTCGACGGGAATCCAATCTGATAACCAACTGGAGCGAAATACTCCTGCTTCTGGGACAGAATACTCATGCACTCGATATAATATAAACCAGAGGCGGAATACTCCTGAACTCTCCTGGGGCGGAGTACTCTTGCACCCGGTATAATATAAAGCTGAGGCAGAATACTCCTTCACTCAGTATCTGACATAAGAGCGGAATACTCCTGCTCCTAGGGCGGAATACTCCTGCACCCAATATGATATAAACCAGAGGCGGAATACTCCTGCACTCTCCTGGGGCGGAATACTCCTGCACCCGATAAAATGTAAACCAGAGGCGGAATACTCCTGCACTCTCCTGAGGCGAGAATACTCATGCACCCAATATGATATGCAATGTAATGCATATGAATGACATATAATGCATATAAATGCGGACTCCCGAAACTCAATATGAAAATTAAATGGAAAAATGTCAAATTATTTAACTTTCGACATTTTTGCGGAAACTAGCCGAACAACATCGAAATTCACTTTCGAAAAGTCACAAAATTTACAAATAATCATACGAACCTAACAGCGCTTTCGAATTTCAAATCGGGGCTCATTCGCCAAAACCGAGCTCGAAAATCTCTTTTTAATATTTATCGACAATAAAAACTGAAACCTTCTTCCGATGCCTACCAAACGAGGACTGATTTAGCTCAAATTTTACAGACATATCCTAATGGACCTTGCAAATATTTTAAAACTATCGGTATGCCAATTGGAGTCCTAACTTCCGAAATGACTGACCGAGGTCATTTCATTCTCCTCCACTTAGACTCTCGTTCGTCCTCGAACGAGCCTAAGTCTAAAGAAAAATTCGTACAGATAACAAAAGAACTTGCACGACCTTCATAGGTTACTCCACGGACATTATCTCATGATTGCAGAATCAGAATTATAACACGAACACCAAACTCTTGGAATAAAACATATCTGGATAATATGATAACATCATTGTCCGGCTTATTTTAACTAAACTGGCCCTTTTCTCGATCACGAGAGGGGAGTTCTACATTTTCGAAATAAAGATACATAAAACTGTGAATTGGTTAACATGATTCAGCCGATAATCACCTCTTCGATATATGTTTCGATATAGAACAGGTCGATGGAACTAAGAATTAGCTCACGCTTGATGCAATAGAGGAGCTTTTGAAGTACCTGGTCACTACACACTATAGAAGATTTGATGCAAGCTATATTATTTTTACGAACGCACTATACAACATCTCAGTTGATGTTAGTGATGTTCCGCAAGCTCCTTGTGGGAATGTAGTCACTCATATCCTAATGTATGTCAAAGGTTCATCTGAACAGGGTCTATCATATAAGGATAATGATCATGCAAATACTACTGGATAGTATGATGCAGACCAGGAATGATCTTCAGATGGAACATCTACTTTAGGTTATTGTCTTTGAATTGGAAATATCATGACTTGAAAAAGTGAAAATAAAAGAGACATGTAGTCTGATCATGAGCTGAGGCAGAATACCAACAACAACATTGATTACATGAGCACTTATAACGCTAAAGTAACTTCTCAAAGGGTTGAGGTGTGAAAGAGATATGCCAATGATGGATGGACGATAAGCTACACTAGACCTTTAACTATAAATTTTCATGAAGTAAAACAACGTCAATATGAGGATCCAGTTCTAGTTGAATACAGACAGATAGCCAGAAGAAAACCGAAGTCATTAGACAGGGTTACTACTGACGGTGTTCGCACGTATAAAGATAGACTTGTGTTCCTGATGTTGCAGATTTACGTGGACAGATTATTGTAGAAACCCATTATTCCAAATACATTGTTCATCCAGGTTCGACTAAGATGTACCATGACCTTAAGCAGATTTATTGGTGGGACGAAAATGAAGTGTGACATAGCAGAATTTGTGGCTCAATATTCTAACTGCCAGCAAGTTAAAGTCGTGTCATCTTTCCAGACCTTATGCTTTCAGCAGATAGGTACGTATATATGATCAGGTTGCCAGCTTATCCCTGTCATTAATAGATTATTAGTCGGTTTAGCAATGATCGACACTTATTGTAGGTTTCTGTCGTGGCCCTAGGTTGGGTCATGACAAAAGTGGTATCAACGCCTTAGAGATTTAGTATTACCATTCAGTATTTGAAAGAAGACTGCTCCACTTAAAGCACAAACTCATGCAGCTATTTGAATAGGAATAATCATCCCCACAAAGTCTGCTAGACTAAAGAAGATTTAGCTAAAAGCTGAATGTAGGCAGACCTAAGCTACCAACTACCCTTTCGAGTTGCCAAACAGCTGCAAACCTCGAGTCACAACTCTATATATTTTCTATAAGCACCACCGCCTGGTGGATCGAATCAAAGGTCAAATGACGCCTCTCATTACCCTTAGTAGCCTTGAAAAACAACAATGTGCTTACCCGGCTACCTTGGCACGCACTTTGGCTCAACACAGGGAATATCACAATAAGTTACTGGCCACCTAAGCTCACCAGTGTCGAATAAAGAAGAGATGGCAACGGACTGAGGATAGAAATAATTAGAGCTTTAGGAAGCTCTTCTTCTTATTTACGTGGTTTACCTGAGCTAGACTACTTATGAGTCAAGCTAGCCAAAGAATCGCATTTGAAGAAATAGATATCAAATGAGCTCTATGGAACAACACCCATGCCAATTTAACCTCTCCATAAAAAGGAAACTCTGACAATTTACCAGAAAATACTTTTATAACCCAGATAAGCTCATGGGATAACATGACTTTACTAGCGTTTTAAACCAAGAGGAGATACATAGATCGAATATTACTTACTAAGCACTTTACACCAGAAGAAACAATGACACTCTCTGATGGTGATGAACTAGATCCCATCATCCAACCAACACGGAATTCCGAGAAGAGAGGTAAACTAATTTGACATAATAATAGAAGGTGGCACGAAAAGATGCCAAGCAGACAATAGCGACACTCACTCACAAATCTCTCAAATTTAAACCAGATAAATTAGTAGGGACTCACAAATACCCTGAATAAATCATACTAGAAGCTCACCCTTCTACAACAACCACTTCTTAATAGAAACAATATCCCAGGAGATCATGGAAACATGATAAGATAAACGAATTCGAGATTAGTCGGAAGAATCAAATCTTACTCATTTATAAGGGAAGAAGAAATACATAGATCTACTACATCGGATACCTCAACATCCCACCAGACTGGTAATTCATAGAACTGCCTCTGCAGCTGAGCTGGGACGCCACCCTGATAATTACTTCCAGAAGAATCACTGCCACCACACTCTCGACCTCTACTGGATGGTGGCATCTCTCTTGCTGATTGAGATCTAAATAAAATCCCCTGCGACTGTGCAGGTGCCTGATGAAGAGAGAAAGGACGACTGCCTACTTTCCAGAGGAAGGGAAAGCTCCTCAATGGATAACCAGACTCACGAAAATGATAACACATTTTTGCTGAATATGGGAGCTGGACAGATTGTTGAAAGCTACAAAGAGAAAGCTGGGTCTAATCTTGATGAACTACCCACGCACTCTGAGAATCTACAAGCTGAGATAACCAGGCAAGTAACCTCTTAAAAAAATCAGAATTCTTACCTCCAGAAGAGGTATGGTGCCTACCAGGGCCGTGGAATTTCTTGCTCTCCCGCTCTAACTTTTGGTATGTCTAATACCTCTGAGCAATATCAACGACGACATCAAAGGAAGTCCCAACCTCAATTTTTCGAGCCATCTGGGATCTCAAGGAAGGAGAAAGATCATCAATAAATCTTTGAATCTCTCGAAAGTCTCATAGACTAGTTCTAATGCATATTATTCTAAAACCATCAGGCTAACTGACAGGCTACCCTGTCTAATCCACTCAAACTGGCAACACTCTTCATCTCGCTTACTACTCGAAATGAACTTTTCCACGAATCTAGAAGAAAAATCAAACCAAGTTAATTAATAAGAGAGTGGTCCACCAATCTAGGGCTGGACCTTGAAACTGGAAAGCAGAATAATCAATACCATACCGCTCGATATAATCAAGAGCCTGAAGGATACACTGACATCATTGTATTTTAAAAATTTACGCAGGGATTATCTGATGCATGCCTTAAGAATATCGGAAGGTTCAATTAGGTAAAATAATGCAGCCTTTTTAGATACTCGGACCGGGCCATTACTCGGGCTAGCTAACCAGCCAGAATAACTAGAGGCACAACACATGCTGCCTCCAGAACATACTTTACTGCGGCAATATTAAGAACTGCAATAGGAGCTCCCTGAGATCGAACATCTGCATCTGCGGCAACCTGATAAGCTGCCTAGTGAATAATAGGTTTTTGCGGTATCTGCATCACCAATATTCTCGTAAAAGCATCGTAGAGAGCCAAGGGCACCACAAGGCAAGCCCATCGTGAGCTCGTACAGCTGGGGCCTGTGCAACTGGATCGTCCGGACGATCACAACTCTCGGGGCTTGAGTAGCTCTAGCCCCATGCTAGACTACTTCGTCCTGAACTTCTATTGTTTGCTGATTTGTTGCACGAGGGTTCACGATTACCATGAACGAATTAACGAAAATACTTTTTCATCCTACACCAACGCGCGATCAAAAAAGAAGGAAGTGAATCTTCCTAAATGCCATCATGCCCCTCGTAGATAAGTACGGACGTCTACGTACCCATCATCGAGACTCTACTAGACATTGTCTTAGTCTGAATAGACTCTAAATCGGGCTCTGATACCAACTGACACGACCCGGAATCCGGTTAGGCCGTGCGGGCACCCGACATCCCCCCTAGACCCGTCGGGCGAACCCTTACCAATTAAATTAGGAAAATAAATATAATAATTCATAAATAAGAACAGAATTTTTTAAAATAAAAAACAGACATACTCCTACCTCTAAGCTGACTACCCAACATACTAGGTTTAGGGCTATCCAGACTAGACATCTAAGAATACAAAAGAAGACAGATACCTCCTGAAGGGAGAAAAATGCAACTGAAATAATAACCAATAAAATGGTGGCCATCCGGAATAAAAGTTGGCTCACCCTGACACCTAAAGTCGTCTTCGCTCCTTCACAACGTGGTGAACTCAATCCTGGAGTGAACCTACCGAAACGAAAAAGATAGACAAGAAACAAACAAAAAACAAGGGTGAGTCAAAAAGACTCAATAAGTGAGGCAGACTAACCACCTCAAAGAATAGGATAACTAGCCAGGAGAAGAAACAGATAAACCAAATTCCTCTTATTTAAATTATAAAAAAGGCAGAGCCAGATAATAACCGGAAACATGTATGAAACCATAAACTCAACCAGGAATACGAGCCATAAACATATCAACAAATAAGCAATGCACGTAGAAGCAGAACAGCAGTTATGTACCACAAGTCTACACAATGGTATGAAATGAAATGAGATGAAATGAAATGAAATATGATGCAAAGGGTCACATGTGCCCGTAATCCCATCCCGAAGCGGAATACTCCTGCATTCGAGGGAAATCCAATATGATAACCAACTGGAGCGGAATACTCCTGCTCATGGGGCGGAATACTCCTGCACCCGATATAATATAAACCAGAGGCGGAATACTGCTGCAGCCGATATAATGTAAAGCTAAGACGGAATACTCCTGCACTAAGTATCTGACATAAGAGCGGAATACTCCTGCTCCTGGGGCGGAATACTCCTGAACCCAATATGATATAAACCAGAGGCGGAATACTCCTGCACTCTCTTGGGGCGGAATACTCCTGCACCCGATAAAATGTAAACCAGAGGTGGAATACTCCTGCACCCAATATGATATGCAATGTAATGCATATGAATGACATATAATGCATATGAATGCAATGTGATGCAATAATAACCCTTCACGGGCGCGGGACTCTCATCGACAGCAGGGAAGTAGATGCCAACTCACAGCCAGAGTACAATGCTCAGATCCTCAATGCAATACCAACAACAGGACATAACATATAATATACAATGTAAATCCAAAGCTAAGGCGTAATGAATACGCATATCGGCAACTACACACGTAAGGAACACGTGGCAGAAAATCCACGAGGCCAGGTGCCTCCAAAGAAATAGATATAAACACTTACCACGTTCCAAAGTTAACACTGCTGCTCAACAACCGCTTTATCCTTTTGGATTCATTGCCAAACGATCTCACTGTTTTCAATAAGCATAAAAATATATCAAATAAGGCTAAAGGCTTCATTCCCCACATCTTAGGGTAATCCGGGTTAGGAACCTGATTCTCTATTTGCATACGCAATATGCAGGCCAGGCCTATGTACAGGGTTAAAGGTCACATAACCAAACCCCAAATAAATTATATTTATATGTTGCCCATAACTCACTAAGTACGAATATATAATCAATTCCACTATCGGGGTCCAATTGACCCTTTAAACTATCAGTTGAACTTATTAAAATGATGTATAATATCCCAATTTTTACCGTTAAAATATATTCAAACACACGTAATAAACTCAAATAATGCATTAACATCATTACCTGAATGTTTCGGGGTGAAAATTCTATCTTTTTCCGGCTCTTTTCTCATTTCCCGGCATTTTTCTGTTTCGTTTCTTCTCTCGTTTCTCTTTCTATCCTTGTTTCGTTTTACTGCTCCTAGGAAATTCAGCTAGGGATTAGTATCCCTTATTAGACCACCGCCATTGACTAATTCTTTTGTCCTTTCCTTTTTCATTTTTTTTTAAATTTTCTTTTACTTTTATATTTTCTTTTCTTAATCGAAAATTAAAATGGTACCCTATAATACTCGAAATAATTCCACCTTTTGTATACCAATTATACAAAATATATGTAACATACTTGCTAAGGCGGATCTCAAATCGGACTCTCGAAACTCAATATGCAAATTAAATGGAAAAGGTCAAATTATTTAACTTTCGGCATTTTTGCGGAAACTAGCCGAACAAAATTTACAAATAATCATACGAACCTAACGGCGCTTTCGAATTTCAAATCGGAGCTCATTCGCCAAAACCGAGCTCGAAAATCTCTTTTTAATATTTATCGACAATAAAAACTGAAACCTTCTTCCGATGCCTACCATACGATGTCTGATTTAGCTCAAATTTTATAGTCAGGTCCTAATGGACCTTACGAATATTTTAAAATTATCGGTACGCCAATCGGAATCCTAACTTCCGAAACGACTGACCGAGGTCGTTTCACTTATGCAGCACGGGAGGGTGATTGCTTATGCTTCAAGACAGCTGAAACCAAATGAGAAGAATTATCCAACTCACGATCTAGAGTTTGCAGCTGTGGTCTTCGCTCTGAAGATTTGGAGGCAATATGTTTATGGCGAGTCTTGTGAGGTGTATACCGATCACAAGAGCTTCCAGTAACTTCTCTCTCAAAAGGATCTTAATGGCCGGCAGAGGAGGTGGATTGAGTTAATTAAAGGTTATGATCTCACCATCCGATATCATCATGGGAAGGCAAATATTGTAGCAGATTCCTTGATCAGGAAGTCTATGGGAAGCATGGCTTTTCTTTATGTTGATATGAGAACTTTGGACCGAGAGTTGCAGTCCCTTGGTGACTCCGGGGTTAGATTTCTTTGTCTAAGCTCCAGCCGAGTCAGGGCATGTATTGTAGTTGAGTCTTTCTTAATCAGTCGAATTAAGGGAAGACAGTTCGAGGATCCTCATTTACAGGAGTTGCGTGGTCTTGTCCTAAGTGGATGAGTTCCTTCCTTTGAGCTTGACTCAGATGGTATTCTTCATTTTAATGGCCAACTCTGAGTCCCTGATGTCAGAGATTTGAGACATTCATTGCTTCACAAGGCTCATAGCTCGCGTTATTCTATTCATTATGGCATTACTAAGATGTATCAGGATCTCCAAGAGCTATATTGGTGGAAGTGGATGAAGAGAGATGTGTTTGATTATATGTCTTATTGCTTGAACTGTTAGCAAGTTAAGTTCGAGCACCGGAGGCCAGCAGGGTTAGCTCAGGCATTGCCCATTCCCGAGTGGAAATGGGAGCAGATCACGATGGATTTTGTTGTTGGTCTGCCGAAGACCCTGCAGCGGCATGATTCAGTCTGGGTAATTATTGACAGGCTGACTAAATAAGCTCACTGCATCACTATGAAGGCTACTGACTCAGCTTAGAGGTTGGCTCTAGTTTTCATTGATCAGGTGGTTAGGCTGCATGACACTCTTGTATCTATTATCTCAGATCGGGGTTCCCAGTTTACTTCCCAGTTTTGGCAATCTTTTTAGAGGGAGTTGGGGACCGAGGTACAGCTTAGCACGACGTTCTATCCTTAGACTTTTGGTCAGTCCGAGCGGGTTATTCAGATTCTTGAGGATATGCTGAGAGCTTGTGCATTGGACTTTTGAGGCTACTGGATGATCATTTGGCCTTAGTGATGTTTTCTTATAATAATAGCTATCAGTACTCCATTCAGATGGCTCCATTTGAGGCCTTGTATGGCCGTAGATACTGTTCTCCTATCGGTTGCTTCGAGTCTCGAGATATTGAGGTGATGAGTTCAGATATGGTTCATCAGACTCTTAATGTTGTTCATGTTATTCAGGCTCGTCTGCGGACTTCTCAAAGCATACAGATTTCATACTCGAACTGGAGGAGCCAAGAGTTAGAGTTTGAGGTCGGCGACATGTTATTTCTGAAAGTGTCGCTAATGCGAGGTGTAAAGAGATTTGAGAGAAAATGAAAGCTCAGACCCAGGTTCATTGGCCCTTCCATATCGAGAAACATATTGGTAAGGTAGCTTATAGGCTCTATTTTCCAGCTTCTATGCCTATTCATCCGGTTTTTCGTGTATCGATGCTTCAGAAATGTATCTGGGATCTTTCGAAAGTGATTGAGTTAGATCCTGCTCAGCTAGATGTGAATCTAGCTTACGAGGAGTTCCCAGTTGCACGTGATGTCTGAAAGCTTCATTTGAAGCAGATTCTGATGGTTCGAGTGCGATGGCAAAATTGTCCTTGTGAGGAGGACTTTTGGGGGCTTGAGTCTAGTATGCGTGAGAGGTATCCTCATCTCTTCGATGATTCAGGTTCGTTCTTGATCTTTTTATGATTCGGCTTTCGTAATTGTGCAATGGTATCTACTGATAGGTTAGAAAAGTTCGTTCGGATGTTCTTATCAGTCGAACTCAATTGGTTCTAGACTCTTGTCCGTTCAAAGACAAACGAGAGTCTAAGTGGAGGAGAATAAAACGACCTTAGGTAGTCGTTTTGGGAGTTAGGACTTCGATTGGCATGTCGACAGTTTTAAAAACTTCATAAGCTCGATTAGGACTTGTCTGTAAAATCTGAGCTAAATCGGACCTCGTTTGGTAGGTATCAGAAGAAGGTTTCTGTTTCAGTTGTAGGTAAATCTTAAAAAGAGGTTTTAGAGCTCGATTTTGGCTAATGAGCTCTTGTTTAAAAGCCGAAAGTGTCACTAGGTTCGTATGGTCATTTTTAACTTGTGTGAACTTTCGGAAGTGAATTCCAAGGTCGTTCGGATAGTTTCCGCTAAAGTCCCGAAAGTTAAAGAATTTGATCTTTTCCGTTTAATTCGTATCTTGAGCTTCTGGAATCTAATTCAAGATCTGTCTTTGCGGGTAATTTTTATTATAAATATTTAAAAAGATAAATTAGTAGCTGGATTTGATATTTTATCAAAAATAAAGTTTGTATCTTAAGATAAAATTAGGATATTATTTAAAGAAAATAAAAAAAAAAGATAAAAAGAGAAAGAAAAGGGAAAAGATATGCGCTGGCTAAGGGATCTTAGCTTAATGTCAAAGAAACAGAAACAAAAAGAGAAGCAGGGAAACATAAACGAAGCAGTAACAAGGAAACGAAAAGAGAGAAATGAAAGGGAAAGGAGAAGGAAAAAAATAGAATTTTCATCCTGAAACATCTAGGTAATGATGTTAATTTATTATTTCAGTTCTTTGTGTGTATTTGAATATATTTTAATGGTAGAAATTGGGATATTAGACATCATTCTAATAAGTTAAATTGATAGTTTAAAGGGTTAATTGGACCCCGATAATGGAATTGATTATATATTTTAACGCAGGAAGTTAATAGGAAGTTATGGGAAACCCATAAATGTAATTCATTTAGGTTTAGTTTTGTAATTTTGAACCATGTACGTAGGCCTAGACTGTGTATCGCATATGTGAATCAGGTGTCGGATTCCTGACCGGATTGTTCTAAGACTTAAGGAATGAAGCCTTTAGCCGTATTTGATACTCCATCTGTCTCACTTTGTTTGTCTTACTTCCCTTATTAGTCCGTCTCAAAAAGATTGTCATATTTCTAAATTTGGCAACAATTCAACTCTAAAATTATTTTTGAGTCATTTATAGCCACACAAATATATATGACTTATTTTAGACCACAAGTTTCAAAAGTCTCCATTTCTTTATTAAACTTTGTGCCGAGTCAAACTACGACAAACAAATTGGAATGGAAGGAGTATATTTTTCTGCTTATTGAATAGAGCGGGATCGTTTGGTAGTGAACCCAAAGGACAAAGCGGTTAATTGAGTAGCAGTGCTAACTTTGGAACAAGGTAAGTGATTATATCCATTTCTTTGGTGGCCTTTGGCCCTGTAGATATTCTACCACGTGTTCCTTACGTGTGTAGCTGCTGATAGGCGTACTTATTACGACTTAATTTTGGATGTACACTGTATATTATATGTTATGTCTTGTTGTTGGTATTGCATTGAGCATAGAAGCATTGTACTCTGGTTGTGAGCTTGATATATACTTCTCGGTAGTCAACGAGAGTCCCGCGCCTGTGAAAGGTTATTATTTAATATACTTCCCGGTGCGAAGGATTATTATTGCATATGCTTCCCGATAGTCGACGAGGCTCCCGCGTCGGTGAAGGGTTATTATTGCATATATCTCCTGATAGACGACGAGGGTCCCGCGCCGGAGATAGAGTTCCGGCGCATGTGACCCCATTGCATCATGATACATTCATTTCATATCTTTATATGTATTTTGTGAGCTGTATGAATTTGTTACATTGATTATCTGTGAATGACTTATCTGGTTGAATGCTATGGCTTCTGTTTCCCTGGTTAGCGTAGCTATTTTTTGGGGTCGCTAGTTTGTCCTCACTTATTGAGTCCTTATGACTCACTCCCTATCTGTTCTTGTGTTTTTTTTTTATTCGGCAGATTCTGCTCCAGGACCTAGTTAGTCGCGTCGTGATTGAGGAGCAGTACGTTCCCACCTGTCTACGGTGAGCCATCTTGTTTATTGAGACCACTAGCTGTAGATATTGTAGTTTATCTTATTTTTGCTCCTTCGGGAGATGTGTATATCTTTTGGACTTCTTAGATGTCTGATCTGGAACCTCTAAACCTGTGTATTTTAGGTAGCTAGCTGTATTATTCAGACATCTTTTATATATGGTATATTCTTGGGAGTTATTTTGTGTTGTTAAAGTTAGGTTCATTTTATTTTCAAGCTAATTATATGTCATTTATATTGATTCAGTCAATAGAGTTCGTCCAACAGGTATAGAGGAGGTGGTCGGGCATTCACACGGCCTAGCCGAGAATTCAGGTCGTGTCATGGACTCATTTCTAATTTACTTGTCTTACTTAAATTGGACAAAAACTAATTTGACTTTCGAGTGCAAGAAAAATTAAACGCCACCAATATATACTTGTGCCATATCATAAACTATACAATATTATCCATTCGTGTGAAAATTTCCTAGTTATTTTGACATTATATTGTTGGAAAATCAACTTAGCTCTATTATGAAAAAGAATTTGGTAGGGTTTTCAACTACTCCGATCCAAGATTGTAATCAGGGGCGGACCCATGTTAGGCCAAACGGGTTTAACTAAACCCACTTCCCAGAAAATTTTTGTGGTATGTATAGGTTATTTTTTGTAAAATGGCCATATATGTTTCAAATGAACCCACTTGAACAAAGTTGGACGTTCTGCCAAGATGGTTCAGCGGGTGCAATTTTGCTTGACATCTACAATTTTATCACGCACTTCTATTTCTATTCTGTCTCCGTGTGTAGCTCACCTTTGAGTTGGTCTCCCAATGTGTCGTAACTTTAAATTTTTACTTTTCTTATTTTTTCCGTTTATATCTAAACTTTTAACTCAAATCGAATAAGAATCATATACTACTTCACTAACAAAAATCAGAACTTTATCTAAATGAATCTTACATAAGTTTGGTTAAAATATATATAACAATCATTGAAAATATTTATAATTTGTTAGTTTAATCATAAATAATTTATGCTTAATTGTTACTATTTGTTTAACTAAGTAGCTTTTTTTATAAGCACTATTTTCTTATAGTTTGTACTAGTTATTAAGTTATAATGCTTTAGTTTTTGTTGTCTTATGGTTGAAATCGAACAAGTTATTTACAAATACAATTTCAAATTTCTCAATTATAAATTGGTTAAATAAATTTTTGTTAATGTTCATTATGTTTTCTTAAATGACTTTTGTTAAATGAACTAGTATAGTTACATTTTTAATTTACGAAAACTTGATTTTGTTACATGTTTTAAGTTTTTTTGCTAAATTTATATTTGAATAAAACAAAGAAATGGGACGATGTTTTTTGAGTAATTCATTTTGTTCTAGTGTTATGCACTTCGAATGATAGAAAAAAGAAAAGCTTCCCAAATCCCGCGCGGGTACTGTTACTATTTTTTGTTAACATTGTTTCAGACTGAACCCATTTGTCAAAAATCTTGGGAACGCCACTGATTGCGATGATAAATTACTCCCTCCGGTCCATTTTATTTGATTGGTTTCACTTTTCGAGAGTCAAGATGACCAATTTTCGGAGTCAAATTGAACTAGATTTAGTCCATATTTTAAAATTATAATTTAGATATTAAAAACTACGCAAAAAGTACTACAAGTTGCAATTCTTGTCATATTAATATGGTGAAAAAATATATTTCAAAATGTTGGTCAAAGTTTACATTGTTTGACTTTTAAAAAAAGAAAGTGATCAAATAAAATGGACCGGAGGAAATAATTTATATGTGTAATACATGTTTTATATTTAATAATAGATTAGCCTAGCTTGATTGAAATTGATTGGTAGGAATTTGTTGACTTATAACCAAAAGAATATCTCCAAAAGGTCAACATTCAAGGTCCCTAGTTATACATCTCTTTCGGAAAGATAAGGAAACTATGTAAACAGAAGGAATTTGAGCAGTGACCTCATCCCATACATCAGTGTAGTTCTCCTTAATCGTTGAAATCCAACCTCACAATATTTGAGAAATGATTAAACTTATTGGGGAAATGAAAATGATTGAGAGAAATTATAGTAGTCCACTCCTAACACTTGAGAGGCCGGGAATAACTTCTTTTCACTATTTTTGTTTTATTCAATACCACAGGCAATGGCAATTGCTAGCTGGTAAACATTACACATACCATTTCTTAATTATTGGGTGTCTGAAACTTACAAATCGAACTAATTCATGTTTATACCGGGTAGAACTCATTAAAGCGTAAAGCACTCTCTAAAACTAGACTCAGCACTCTCCAACGGAAGCTTTTTTATTACTACTAGATAAGATTGTGAAGGGAACCATTCCTCTTAAGACATACTCCTTCTGTTCCACTCTATATTGCAAGTTTCAGAATACGAATGTCAAACTTGTTAATTTTTACCGTAAATTCGGATATAAATTGTTCAAGTTTTTTAGAATAGAATTTATACATTTAAAAACTACATAAAAAGTGTCATAAGCTATAATATGTTATAATTCAAAATATTTATAAACTATCTAAGAAAAATATGGTTAAAAAAAAAAAAAAGAACTCGAAGACTCCCCAAATAATAATATTATCGTATAAATTGAAACAGATGGAGTATCTATCAGTGGTATACCTAAGACTTTCTTTTCCATGAACAACGACCCAAAGAAGACTAGCACATCACAAAACCTTAGGCAAAATCTGTAATAGATGAGAGAGCCAGTGAGCTCATTTTTTCATCATACATTATAAAATGAAAATTCTAAGAACAAGTACTATAGATTGCCAAAAGAAAATGTGAGAAGTAAAATTTAAGATGCCACGAATTATTCTTTCTACATCTCCAATTTTGATGTTGTTATATGAAGGATACAAATATGCATATATCACAAATCTATACTAAATAGATTGTTTAAACATAAACCGAGAACTTACTTGTTGTTCTCGTAAGCGGAAGCGGTAAGATCTTGAACCGTGGCTAGAATTACTGGCCGTCGGTGGTTGTCACGTGCTTGACGGATCAACCCCTTTATCCACAGTCTAAACACTAGTTATTTGAGAGAGAGATAGAAGAGCAGTAGAGAAATCAGTATGTGTATCTGAGCCTATTACTACTGTTTTTATAACTGTATAATATAGTAGTTGTCCTCTTGTAGGACTCTATCAGGTAACTTATCTTTTTACCTCGATAGACATTAAGAGCACCCCTTTATGGGTGGACTCTTTTATTCAGATAAATCCAACATCTCCCACTCACACATAATGGGAATGCTCTTACAATATGAGAAACATATTCTCATCTCATCTCTATAAATATTCATACAGTGAAATAGACCGTGCGACCAGCATACTATGAGAGCTACGTGCTATACATCTGTTAGGAGTATATAGCCTCTCGTCGAGTGCAAACCTGCAAGTAGATTATAAAATATGTAATACCCTAGATCATATGAATCACATTTTGATATCCTCTCAAAATCTCAAATATCATTTTTATGTATTCACAATTATAACTCATAAGTTATAACTGGTGCACCTGTGAATACAAAACTAACGAGATTCCTTTAATGATCTTCCTCTTCTTATGATTCTCTTAACATTAGCTCAACTGCTTTTCTAGATATGTCCCACCAGACCGCATCCATTTTCACGGTCTTTTGGAAACACATTAAGATAGCTAACATTAGACTAACTCTCAAGTATCTGATCGGAGTCACTGAGGGTACATCATTTTGAGCCATCATAAGGCTCTGGGTCTCACGCAACAAAAAGTTGAGATTAAACTTATGTTAACACATGGTCGTCATTTAGCACACATGGTATGAAACACGTGCTACAACATTTTTCTCCTTTCCTTAAGGAGCGTATGTCTTTATAAATAATATTCTATAGATGAAATTCAGACACCATACGTATCTAAATTCGAGTTTCTTAAACTCACATCTAGCTCATTAAGTAGACTAGGTGAACATCCTTTCACCTTAATAACATTACGTTATTATTTAAACGACTGTATTGATTTTAAGTATATCGCTCTTAAATTATCTATTTGATAATTTTTTTCTTAAAATCAAGTCTCATCTCCACTTATCACTAAGATAAGGAGGCGGTTGCCTGTGTGAGAAGGCCAACCTCTTGTCTACCCGACATACTAAAATATAATTGAAGAATGTACTAAACACTCAATAAATCATGATATGTATGTAAGTAAATCAACTTTATTGATTATCAAAGAACATATTTTTGTGAACAACTGATGTTTGGCATTTTATGCCTATATTTTCTTAATATTTCCGCATATTTGAGCTTGTTTTGCACTCGTTTTATGGTTTGTGAATGTGGTTTTACACTGAGTTTATGTTGTGCGTGTGTAGGTTGTTACGCGGTGCATTTGGAGCTTTTTGGAGCTTGGTTGAGCATGAATTGATTGAAGGATGATTCAGGATTGGATTGAGCACACGAGAGCACGACACGAGCGAGATTTCGGAGCAAGGAAGGAGCAGTTTGGCTGGGCGCTGTGGGGCACGTGGGGCGCCAGTTATAGCGCCCAGTGCCCCAGCGCTATAACCCACGTGGGGCGCCCCCAAAAGCGCCCAAAATCTGACGTTACTGGTTGTCCCAGCGCGTTCCGAGGCGCGAGGCGCCTGTTATAGCGCCCCGTGTGCGGTTTTTCACTTCCTATTTCGTCTAGGATTGGGTCTAACTTATTACTAGGTGTTTCTAAACTCTATAAATACTCTTTTACTTAGTTTTTGAGAGGAGTTCAGACTTTGGAGCAAGTTTTGGAGGAGAGGGGAGGAGCCCTAGATGTCTTCTAACAAGCTCTTTCTCTTTTTCTCTTATTCTTCTCTTTAATTCTATAGTTTGTTTGTTCTAGGGTTAGAGTAAATACATGAAGGTTGATGTTTGAAAGTTGATTTCTATATATTGATTTACCATTACGGATTGTTTATTCTTTCTTGATCCTAATTGTTTGATTATTGAGGCCTGATAATTGAACACTATCTATGGTTTTTAGATTGAACTCGAAAGAGGGAATTTAATTACGTAATAAGAAAGAATAGGACTAGTTTGTGAACCCGGGCATCGGGGAACTAATTTGTGAGTAGGATAGACATATACTTGCTCGCCTAGTTTAACCCATTACAGAATTCGTTAATGCGTGCACGTGATTCAACCCATAGACATATAGGGATTGGAGTAGCCTGCATAGACCGTGAAGAATCGAAAGGTTTTCATGGGTACATTTAACCTATAGTTAGCAATCTAGGAAATCAAGAAGTAGAATCAACTGGAAAACTCAACTGGATTGTTCGTAACTCTGACCCGGGACGTCATCTTTTATTGATAACAACTTAGAATTTGCTCTGTTACTTGATTTCAATTACTTGTTTTAATTACTGCATTTAGTTAGTAAAATCACAACCATCACTGAAAAAGATTCCTGAATAGTTGTAAGAAATTGTTTGCTAGGATTCAGTCTGAATAGTCCTCGTGGGAACGATACTCTACTTATCACTTTATTACTTGTCGACCACGTATACTTGCGTGTGCGTTTAGACATCCGACTGCGCTTCTTTATAAATAATGTTCTATAGATGAAATTCAGACACCATACGTATCTAAATTCGAGTTTCTTAAACTCACATCTAGCTCATTAAGTAGACTAGGTGAACATCCTTTCACCTTAATAACATTACGTTATTATTTAAACGACTGTATTGATTTTAAGTATATCGCTCTTAAATTATCTATTTGATAATTTTTTTCTTAAAATCAAGTCTCATCTCCACTTATCACTAAGATAAGGAGGCGGTTGCCTGTGTGAGAAGGCCAACCTCTTGTCTACCCGACATACTAAAATATAATTGAAGAATGTACTAAACACTCAATAAATCATGATATGTATGTAAGTAAATCAACTTTATTGATTATCAAAGAACATATTTTTGTGAACAACTGGAAAAACAAAGAATAATACAAAAATCACTCAAAGTCTACGCAAGCCTTGAGACCTAGTGTGTCTCACAAATGCATCTCTAGCTAAAGGCTTGGTCAATGGGTCTGCTACCATATCTTCTGTAGATATTTTCATCAGGTTCAACCTCTTGCATTTATACATGTCTCTAGCATAGTTATACTTGATATCTATGTGCTTAATATCACAATGATGCTTAGGATTCTTGGTTGCATCAACTGCAGCCTTACTATCACAGTAGACCAACACCGGTTCATCATCGGTGTTATCCAACAAGCTTTTCAAGAGCCTTTTCAACCAAACAGCTTCTTGTGTTGCTTTTGACAGAGCCACATATCCGGCTTCCATCGTGGATAGTGCTACACATGATTGCTTCTTACTCTTCCATGATATGGCACCATTACTAAGTAAGAAGACATATCCTGAGGTAGACTTCCTCTCGTCTAAATCTCCTCCATGATCAACATCAGTGTATCCAACTAATCGCAAATCTTTGTTGCCTTGATAACAAAGTGCGTAGTTAGCTGTTCCTCTCAGATATCTCATGATCCTCTTTACTGCTTGCCAATGTGCTGGACCTGGATTAGATTGATATCTACTTACCAAGCCAACTGCTTGATAAATATCAAGTCTAGTACACACCATAGCATACATTAGACATCCGACTGCACTTCTATAAGGCACTCGCTTCATCTTTTCTGTCTCTTCAGGAGTCTGAGGATACAAATGATTTCCCAAGTTATGGCCTTTACTGATAGGAATGTCAATTGGGTTGCTATTTTGCATATTAAGTCGTTCAAGAATCTTCTTAATGTAATTCTCTTGAGAGAGATACAATAGTTTCTTAGGACGATCTCTTGAAATCTTTATTCCAAGAATATATGCAGCTTCACCCATATCTTTCATCTCAAATTGAGACGACAACCACGCCTTTACCTCATTTAATAACTCCTTGTCATTTCCAGCTATAAGTATATCATCGACATACAATGTCAGAATTACAAGCTTATTTCTTGATCTCTTGGTATAAATACAATGGTCTTCATCAACCATAGTAAAACCATTGGATATGATCACATTTTGAAAGTGTATATACCACTGCCTTGAAGATTGTTTGAGGCCGTAAATAGACTTCAAAAGTCTAAAAACCTTTCGTTCGTGGCCTTTTTTAATGAAACATTCAGGTTGTTCCATATAAATTTCTTCATCTAATTCTCTATTGAGAAAGTCAGTCTTTACATCCATCTGATGTAGTTCAAGATTTAAACTAGCTACTATAGCTAGAATCAGGCGAATTGAGTTAAATCGCACAACAGGTGAGAAAGCCTCTTCGTAGTCTATTCCTTCCTGTTGTGTATAACCTTTCGCCACCAGTCGAGCCTTATATCTCTCAACTATGCCATCAGCCTTGAGCTTAATCTTGAGAACCCATTTGCTCCCAATAGCTCTACGTTCTTTCGGGAGATCAACTAGTTACCAGACTTTGTTGACTCCATTTCATCTTCCATTGCTTTAATCCATTTTTCTTTAGAAGGGCATGAGAGATCCTATTTTGCATATTTAGGCTCGTTTTCTACTTGTAAGAACAACATAAAAAGTTCAGCATCTTCGACATCAAATCGTCGTCGGGGAATCTTTTTACGTAAACCACGTCCTTTTTGTGATTCTTCTTCGATGTTCCTATTTGGATCAACGTTGCTCCCACTTGGATCAAGAACACCTATCCCAGTCCCACTTGGAACAAGATCAGTGACCATCTCGCTCCCACTTGGAACAAGATCCATTTGGTCACTATTTGATGTCAAATGATTACTTACATTCGCATCCGATGAAGAAGGAGGTTGTTGATGTGAAACTAATTCATCATCATTTAAATTTCTCCCACTCGAATGAAGTGATCTTTGTACATCTTGATCCTCTATCTCAAACAAGGTTAGGTCTTGACCTACCTCTCCCTTTTTAGGAAACTCATCCTCTAAGAATGTGACATCTCGTGATTCAAACTTAGTTACGCTCCCACTGTCTTGCTGACCTATAAACACATAACCCTTAGAGGTTTCTGAGTATCTTATAAAGATACTTTTCTTTCCTCTCATGCCTAATTTGCCATGTTTGTGAGAAGAATCATGTGTATAGGCAGCGCAACCCCAAGGTCTTAATACACTTAAGTTGGGTGCTCTTCCAGTCCATAACTCATATGGAGTGGTTGCAACTGACTTTGTAGGTACCCGGTTAAGTACATAGGTAGCTGTAAGCAATGCATCACCCCAATAACTAATTGGGAGGTTAGCTTGTGCCATCATTGACCTAACCATTTTTAGAAGCGTCATGTTTCTTCTCTCCGCAACACCATTTTGTTGTGGAGTATTTGGGATAGTCAACTGATGAACTATTCCCTTTTCATCACATAATTCATTACATTGGGTGGACAAGTACTCTCAGCCTCGGTCAGTTCGAAGAACTTTTATCTTCTTGTCTAATTGATTTTCCACTAAGCTCATATAGCGTTGGAAACAACTTATTGCTTCTGATTTGTGAGAAATTAAATAGACATAACCGAACCGAGTGTAGTCATCTATAAATATGATGAAATAGTATGCTCTATGCCTAGCCCTAACATTCATAGGCCCACAGATATCTTAATGGACTAATTGCAAGGGATATTCAGCTCTAGGCGCTTTACGTAAGGGTTTTCTTGCAGATTTTCCTGCTAGACAATTTTCACAAGTGGACAATTCCACATGTTCAATGCCAGTAAGTAAACCTTGTTTTGCTAACCTTTGCATTCTTTGCTGGCCAATATGACCAAGTCTAGCATGCCATATGTTTACATCACTATCATATTTATGTGAGGAAGCAAACATAGAAAAACTAGCACTATTATTAAATGAATCATAATCCAAATCCATAATAATAAAACCTCCAATCACATGACCAAAACCAAATAAAGTTGAACCTAAAGTCAATTTGACAGAATTGTCATGGAAAAACAAGTTAAAGCCAAGCCTAAGCAAAACAATAACAGAAATAATATTCCGGTGAATTCCTGGAGCATAGAGGACATCATGTAGTGGTAGGTATCGACCACCACGCAAGACTAACTTGCATGTGCCGATCCCTTCAACAACAACCTTATTGTCGTTGCCCACATAAATCCACTTTGTTCCACGTGAAATACGCCGAAACTCCACAAAAGAATTGTGTTCCCTCGTTATATGGTCTGTTGCTCCAGAGTCTACAATCCACAAAGGATTAGATTCAGTCAAAAACACTGAACTAGAAACACAAAGTTCACTAGTTTGAGTTTTTTAAAATACTTTTCTAGGAGGCTCAGGGCAATCCTTAGCATAGTGACCCTTTTTGTCACAGTTAAATTATTTCACCTTTGCAACATTGACACGTTTGGGACGTTTGTTATTGCCTTGTTGTTCTGCCCTTGCTCTTTTAGCAGGCTGAGACTGAGTTGGTCCTCTTTTCTTAACCCAATTCTTTTTCTTTGAGCCACCTTTAGCCTTAGAGGATGTTGCCATATGCAACTCAGCTGTTGGCTTAGCAGCCTCAAGCCGATCCTCTTCAAGCTCAAGAGATCTCCGGACATCTTCCAGAGTCTTGATTAGCTGATTGTGGGTCAAATGCATCTTCATATGATCTCAAGAATTAGGTAAGGACCGTATGACAGCTTGAACTTGTTGCTCATCGGTCAACACATGACCAACATCTTTTAACTCCCCAATCATGTTTGTCATAAGCCGCATATGAGTTCTCACTGAATGTTCTGGGCGCTTCTGTATGAGTCAAACTTGATTGTTAAGGATCGTAGCCTTCAATAGAACAGGTACCAAACCTATTCTTTAAAGCAACCCAAAGACCCATAGCTCTTTGGTGATCCTTAAATTCCCTTAAGATATCATCATCTAAGGTGCTCAGCAACGTAATGCGAGCCAAGGAGTCTTTCTTTTTCCAAGCGTCATAAGCCGCATGATCACGCCTATGCTGAGCCGTGGTGCCTTTCTCAGGCTCATCCATGACGATGTTAATTGCCTCCAGAGCCTCTTGCTCTTCAAGCACATATTGGACTTTTAAGCTCCATGTCTCATAGTTGTCACCATTGAGTTTCAACCCTTTGTTGAGCTCAGCAACAATGTTCTTAGTAGCAGTAGTCATTCTTTTAACAAAATTTAAAAAAATATAGTGAGGATCTGAAGAAGGAATTTCTAAACGCAAGTTCTATGTTCAAAATATATACATATAAGGACAATAAGCACTAAGTTGATTAAGTTAATAAACACATATATTAATAATGGAGTCGATAGTTCACTATGTTCCCAGTCATCGTCCAAAAATTAAACACATGTAAGTTAACCTAGTCAACTACTTAGCTTAATGTCTAATCATGTTTAAAACAACATTTTGTTTTCATGATCTTATAATTCCTTATGGATCTAAGTTAATAAATTAACTTAAACTTACTTATAAATTTTATTTAACATATTAAATAAAATAAATCAAACGTTACTAATTAACAAATATGTTAAATATTAAATTAATTAATATTTTAAACATGTTAAACAAATTAACAATAAAGATAAAAAGTTTAGCATTAAACTAATTATCACTTCATGCAATTGTTAAACTAATTAGCAAATATACTTAATATTAAACAAATTAACATTTCATGCAATTGGAATAATAAACATTCTAATTGTATCAAAAAATAATCTAAATAGATACATATATATATATATATATAGTCCATTTGACTAACTTTTGTATTCTGAAAATAAAAAATAAGAACATATTATATATATATATATATATAATATATGTTCTTATTTTTGTATGTATGTATATTTTTAAAGAATTAGGCTATTAAAGTTTCACTTTTAAAGAAAACATGTGAAACTGGACCAATCCAATTCTAAAGAATACTACATATTGATTGGGCCTTTAGCCCTTTTTATTTAGAAAATCTGTCAAGTCCAACTAAAAGGAAAAACTAAGCAGGGATGATAACCTAATTCCTCTTTCCTTCTTCACTGGTTTTCTTCAGCCGCTGTCGGCTATAAAAAATTCTTCATCTTTCCTTTCATTTAGCTCTGACATTGAACCAGTAAGCTTCACCTTTTTAATGCACCGCTAACTGCCATTGTTATGAAGTTAAAAAATAGAGAAGCGGAAGCCATTGCTTCTCACCATATGGGTGGGGATTTCGAAAACTGCTTTCGAATTCTATCTCTTTTTATTTTTTTATTTTTTATTTTTTTAGATCTGTCTATAGAATTAATTCAAGAAAAACTGATTTCTGAACACCGTTAAATAGCTAAGAGGAATGTAAATTTTTAATCGAAAGATATCACGTTCTTCATGCTGGGTACGGCAGTGTCCTAGCACTGATAAAGAGATTACTTGCTAATCTCTTATTTATCTCCTCTTTAATAATAGCTATTTAGTTTTCCAATCAAATTCTTAAAAGAAATTGATATTAAATCAATTGGTAATCATAACGTTAGGAAATTTGGGAATATTATTTATTTACAATCACAATGCACAGTAAACTTAACAAATACTAGTATATTTGTATATCTTGTTTAGGCACATGACAAAACTATTCTATAATTATTGACCAGAAAATCAGCCTATGAGCTCTGATACCAATGAAGGATACAAACATGCATATATCACAAATCTATACTAAATAGATTGTTTAAACATAAACCGAGAACTTACCTGTTGTTCTCGTAAGCGGAAGCGGTAAGATCTTGAACCGTGGCTGGAATTACTGGCCGTCGGTGGTTGTCACGTGCTTGACGGATCAAACCCTTTATCCACAGTCTAAACACTAGTTATTTGAGAGAGAAATAGAAGAGCAATAGAGAAATCAGTATGTGTATCTGAGCCTATTACTACTGTATTTATACCTGTATAATACAGTAGTTGTCCTCTTGTAGGACTCTATCAGGTAACTTATCTTTTTACCTGGATAGACATTAAGAGCACCCCTTTATGGATGGACTCTTTTATTCAGATAAATCCAATATTATATGTATCTTCGACTATTACTTTTATTACTTTTTAATGCACTTCCTAATTAAAGTCACCAAACAAAGTTGTTTGATATTATTGTTGATCTTCTGATCGTAGAAACTTTTTAAGTTATTTTATTGAAATTATGTTATCCTCAAATGAGTGTCTTCATTACCTTTGGTTAATGTCAAAAGTTTAGTCTCAATCTCCATCTATGGCTAGTTTATTATTTAATGGTCACCCAACTTTTAAAAATAAGCTAGCAATTTTTTTTATTTTGTATTACAAAAGTCACTCAACTTTCTATATTGACTCAAATATTATTGCCGGAAGTGGTTACCTCCGGCTGAAAATTTAATGACGTAACATTTTTTTAAATAAAAATATAGAAATATTAAATCCATCCATTTAACTTATTCAACTTATTTATCTAAATAAAATTGATCCGAACAATTAAATCGGTCACGTATTTATTCCCTCTTCTTCGGCTAAAATGTTGATATCACCTTTTGGATGAACTTAACTTCAATAATTAATACATCAACAATTAATTTGGTTTATTCTGTTACTTACATTTGGCGTCTAACACAAGGGTAAGTAGTTGACTTTTACTTTAACTAGTAATTGCATCAGCTTTAACTTATAAATACTTGAGTGAGGAATAAATCAAAAAATAAAAATAAAATCAAGAACATTGATTGTGGAGAAGATGAAACACAAGACGATTAAATAAAACTCAACATAACTTTAACAAAATATTATATTGAACTATAAATATTTGACCATTAAGTTATTTTCGTTGTTTTATTTGGATAAATGGTCGAATAGTTAGTTAAATGGATGAGTCTAATTTTTTATGTTTTAGTTCTTTAACAAAAATATTGTTGAGTTTTAGATTGTGAAGAGTGTGAATGAGAAATGGGGGAAAGGTGAAAAGGTTCTTTTTATAAAGAAAATGCACTTTCTCCTACATTGGTAGAGGAAAAGATTTTTGTTGGGTTTAAATAGAGAAGTACTTCATCTAATTGTTAAAAAAGTTGAGAAGAACGGGAACCTCGCGTCGTCGTTGTCGCTCCCTTGGACTTGGACAATTGATATGATTGATTGACTTAATTTTTTGGACCAATAAAAACTAAATGTATTAAATAATATTAATATTTTATTATTAATATTTGGTGTTCTATTTAATATTTTCCCGTTATGTTTTTAAAATCAGCTATTAGTGTGGTCGTTTCTATAACAGCCACTTTTGAAAGGTTGTATCTCTTCATTCTAGCCTTTCATTTGGCTATAAATACGTGCCCTTCTACATATTTTTTCCTCAAGAAAAATTATGATTGTCTCCTCCCTTTCTTCTGCATTAATCCAATACAAACAGTAAGTGTCGTGTGATTTGCTCCGCTTCCTTGAGTTCGCCGAGTTCTACAGTTTGAAGTGCTGCTACCGTAGAACTGTTATCCCGTACCATCCTGGGAGGAATTAACCCATTAACTTTGGGCAACTGTGAGGGGGTAGATTCCTTAAGGAGACACAAGAAACTTGTGGGCTCGGCATTGTTCAATATACACTGATTCTGCATTTCTGTTTTTGTATTTTTTGATATTTTTTAATGCAGGAATAACAAATATGTCACATCATTAAATTTTCAACCGAAGATACCACTTCCAGCAATAATGACTATTTGAATCAAACATGTAAAGTTGAGTGATCTTTGTGATATAAAATAAAGAATAGTGATTCGCTTAGCTTATTTTCATAAAATAATATGTGATGTTGAGGGCGTTTGTATTGGCTTATTTTGAGTGCTTTTAAGCCCAAATAGCTTTTAACCTCTTTTTAAAGTTTTTAAAGTGTTTGGCAAAAATAAAAAGTGCTTTTAAGCACATATTTTTAAGCCAAAAAATATTTAGAAAAGCTAAAAGTTGAGATTTTCTAACTTTTGGCTTTTAGCTTTTCAGCTTTTAAGCACTTTTTTGAAAAGTCAATCCAAACACCCAGTATAGAGCTTACAATCCGTCTATACTGAGGAAGTACACTAAACTGCATATTCGTTGGGTCATGGGCAGTGGCGGATGTAGAGTAGGGAGGGCGGGTTCGGCAGAACCCATTAGATTTTGCGCGGACAGTGTATTTTTATTTAAAAAATCATTAAATATGTACAAAAATCAAGTCGAGAACCCAGTAACTTTCACTTAAAATTGTTATCCTAAAATTTAGAACTCATAAGGTTCAAATTCTAGATCCGCCTATGGTCATGGGTGGCTCTTATTGTCCTTTCTCTAGTCGTTAAACTAACAAGTGAAAATCTTTGTCTCTCACAAGTCACCAATGTGATTCCGTATTTCCGCATCGCGTGTTCAACAGTACTTGCGTACTATAAGTCAAAACTACACCAAAAATAATATGCTTATTTGTCCTTTTTGGTGGGTAAATTGCAGAAGTCAAATCTAAGAAAACAAAATTCGATTGCTATTCACCCTTTGAAATGTTGTTACTTGTTAGTCAGATTTCCACACCTAACAGATGGTGAAAGATCACGTACATGAGTCAAATATTTTTTCACAGATTATGATGTTACAGATTTCCTTTTCCTAGTAGTAGGCACCATTTTGAGCCATTTCTTAATTGTATTATATGAAATAAGATGTCTAATAAGAAAAGTTGGTGAATTGTTGTCTTGACAGAAAGTTGGTGACTGGTGAATCGTAATGAATGTAGGACATCTAAAGTCTTTTTCTACCACGGGCGCTATTACTACAGTACATCGGAATATCTTCTAAAATTATTATTGCTAAATTGTCCTGAGAATTCTCACCAGAAATAGTATAGTCGACATAAACAAATAAACCTTCCCTTGTGGAGTCAACCAAATGAAAAATGTTTGTAACTCCAACTTGCGTGCTTTCGCCCGAATGAGTAATGCAGCTATTTCTTGAATTTTGCTTAGTTTTGTCGACTTCGTTAAACAAAAGACAAAATAGAACAGGAGTTTAAGTTTGGTGCACTGTCAGTGTACCACTTTTTTACACCATCAGGTAATTATGACCTGCTATAGCAGGTAACCAAGGTTTGATATATTTTATTTTCTTTATCAAAAAATTATTCCCTCCGTTTCAAAAGGGATGAACATATTTCCTTTTTAGTCTGTTTCAAAAAGAATGATATCTTTCTAAATTTAGAAAGAAATATTCACTTTTACTCATCCCTGGATGATTTGTAGCCACACAAATATCTATAACTTATTTTAGACCACAAATTTCAAAAGTCTTCTCTCTTTATTAAACTCCGTGCAAAGTCAAATGAGTTCATCTAAAGTGGAACGAAGGGAGTAGTACTTTACTGTCTCTCTTCACTTGAAATCCTTCATCTCTCCATTTCAAACTATGCATAAATCACTTTGCTTTCTCCCTCCTTTTTTTAATTTTTTTTTTCAAATCTCAGTCTATATTTCTTAACCCATCCAAATCAAACTCAGCCCTGGTTCAATTCCAATCTTTCATTATCTGTCTTGATAGTATCTAAAATAAATCTGATAAGAGTTTATATGCTACAATATTGTGATGGAAATTAGAAATCTCATTGTATTTGGTGTAAGAACTTCTCAATATTCTCCCCATCTGCAAATCTTAATGAGAAATGTTTTGCAAATCCAAAATATTCAAAAAAATTCAAATGGACTCTTAACCTAAGGACTTAAATCTAAGAACATTAGTATAGGAACGAACAGTGATTTGAAAAAATTTTGAAGAATTACATAGTAATCTTATGATGTGGTGAGAAAAATCCTTAAAAAGCATCAGAATATAGTAAACAAAGTTGAAAAAAGATATAATTTTGTTAGAATATATAGAGTTTCAACTGCCTTTTGTAAGTAGATTATAATAGTATAAAAAATATAATATAATTTAATTATCTTAAATTTACGTGATGGTGTAAAAGAAGTGATACACCAACGGTGCACCAAACTTAAACTCATGGAACAATATGTCCAGGTAATTCTATTAGTGGAGTCTGGCAAGGGTGAGATGTATACAAGTCTTGCTTCCACCAAAAGAGAGAGGTTGTTTCCAATACACTCTCGGCTGAAGAACAAAATTGTACAACATGACACAAAGACAAAATAGTTAGTAATTTTTGCCTTTGAATGTGAAATATGTTGTTTATAAGGGCAAGAACACAATAGAGGAACTTTTTGATATTTTCACAGCCCCAATCCAAATTAGTTTGGTCAAACTTTTGAAATTTATTTCATATGAAATTTATTTTTCGTTAAAATTGATTTTGAAGAAAGTATTCTAAGAAAGTAACAGTTTGTATGTGGCCAATTCATTCAAAAAATATTTTTATCAGTATCAGATAAATATTTTGTTTGTCCAATCTTTTCAAAATAATAATTTATAATGATAGTTTCGAGCAAAATATATATAAAACTCTTTTCGAGCAAAATATATATATATATATATATATATATATATATATATATATATATATATATATAAAATCTTGTGCCAAGATGCATTGTTTAATATAAACTATGGAGGGATAGTTTGATATATAAAGTATACATCTTATAAAGTTTGTATTTATAGCAAGAGATAGATAAATTAATAAAGGATAGTCTAGTAAAAATACAATCTTTTGATATGGCTGCCTTTGTCCTAAAACTTAATAAAATTTGTCTTTGTTTCTGCTATACTCGAAGTCACTTAATTTTTTTTTCCAAAAACTTGAGAAAATAGCCTTAACTTTTGAAAATAAGTATTTTTTATTTCAATGAAAAAAACAGCACTTTTAGTTTGGATAAATTACGCTGAGTATTTACTTAGGCATCTCAGTTTTAAAGGATAGAAATATATTGCCTACTTTACCAAATATAAAAATATTTTTACCAAATATTGCAAAAAAATACAAAAATGTTGCTATCGAAACCCTAATTCTCATTTTCTCTATTCTCTCCCTCGCCCCTTCTCCTTCCTAATTGTCGCCGGCACCGGTAGTCCGGTGTTGTTCCCCCACCCCCTCCCCTACTCACATCCTTCCCTGTGGTCGCCGTCCTGTCCCCCATCTGCCATCGCTGCTGCTCCCCGCCCCTTCCCCCCTGGTGATTGCGCGTTGTTGTTGTTCCGATCTGCGTCGGAGCTCCGACAAGTGCTTCGTCATCAGAGCCCCGATGAGTGCTTCATCATCAGAGCCCCGACGAGTGCTTCGGCGGAGCTCCATTACTTCTGCTTGGTTCTGTTGCTTCAGATCTAGAGCAGCGCCGGCGACCTGCTCCTTTTTTTCGGTAAGATGCTTTATTTTCTTTTGTTTTTTTCCTTTTTTTAGAGCTTTTTCTGGTGGTACGGCAGATCTATGGTGGCATACCATTTGTATATGTGGTGTAGGCGTGTATACCCATTGCATGTCTAGTGTACGTACCATAGAGATACAACAGACATACAAGGGATGTACACCTAACATATACTAAGTTGTTTGAAATATATGTTATGTTTATCCATAGCATGTAAATTGTATATATAATATATCTCTAATGGATTGAACGTACATACAATGAAGATACATCAATGATACAAAGTATATACAGATAACATACAGAAATATACAAAAAAAATGAAAAAGAAAAGTTTTTCGGTGGCCAGCAGCATCCGCCAACGACGGAACAACAATTATGGGTGGCGTCTAGGAGTTAACCGGGGGGAGGGAGGGTTTGAAGGAGAGAGTTCTAGGGTTTCCACTATCTTTTTATATATACTATCATTGGACACGCGCTTTGCGTGTGAACCCCAAAAGGTACATGAGTGTTTGATGGAAGGGCGTTAAAGGAGAAAGTAACATAAAAAATTGATAAAAATAATATAGACCCATATAATATTAATGTACCTAAACTTTAAATCAAGTCTCTTTAAACAACAGAAGCCTCCTTGAAATATCTTAATCAATTTTTCAATGAAAATATCTTTATTAACATTTATTATAGCATTAGATTAAACACAGCTAAAAAAGATGTGGCAAAAATTTATGCATGCACTTTTTCCAGCATTTAGATATTTAACATCGCATACAACAATAATATTGCAATATTTGATATAACCAATAAAAGAAAACCACCTTCAAGAAATAAAGGATTGTATTTTTAAGCTATAATGACAACATGTTTCTAAAACTTTAATACATATTTGAGCCACTAATTAAAATATTGAAAAAGACTCCTACCGAAGAAACATATATACCACCTCTCTCTTACAATAGTTTAAGAGTAACGTTAGTAAGTTGGAAAGACTTATTTACTACAGCATAATATCGAAAATTTTAAAGGGAACAGACGAAATGGTACATTGTGTATCAAAACTACATAAGAGATCAAACACTAACTATGTTATTTTACCATGATAAAATGTAAGAAATCCACACAACACTTTATCTAAGGAAATACGTGAGAAAAGAAAGGGATTCTTAAAGAGCACAATAAATCAATAAAAAGCAAAAAATAACTCAAAATTGTGATTCGAATATCTTGACAGATAGTAACACATTATTTATCCTGTTTGCCTGGTCATATAATTATGTTTAATGTGTCCGTTTGCGGACATCTGAAAGGAAAAAGATATCACATTCTTTGAACACGTGCTTTGCACGTGTAGCCCATGCTAATCAGTTTCAATATGTTGAACAATATAAACAATATTAAAATATTTGCGGGATGAGTTACACATAATTTGAGGGGGCGAGAAAGATGAGGTATCAACATACTTCTATGAAATGGTACGACGTTAATTTCACATAAATAAATTGGAGAAAAATTAAAAAATAAAAATTATTGTTATACATCTAACAGAACTATATTTCTAGACTCTATTATATATCTGTTTGAAAAAGTTAAAGTAGCAGAACTATAAAAACGAGCCAAGAAAAATATAATGTTAAAATTACTGGAATATTTCTAATAGAAATATTGTAGTACTTGTTAGTAATTTTGATTATATGAAAATTCATAATAGTCTCTCTATATTAGCAGCAATTTTGCAGCATATTCCTCTTCTATCTTGCATTGCCATGCGGGCCTTTCTTCACTCTATGTGTGTCTTCTAGACTTCTGTCACCCTCTTTCCTCCCGACACATTTGGATAAGTTATAATAGTAAATGATCATTGAAGGCAAATTCAAAAAATATAGGAGTTGGGAATTTGAGTTGTTTGCTCATTATATAGAGCTTATACTGTCTTGATAGGTGCAGGAATTTGAGAACTCCAGTAGTTATATATCCTTCTAGATTGTAAGAATGAATGTTCACTCACAAATTCCATAAGTATTTGTTTTCCAATGTCCATGTACATTATATGCCAAAAGACCGATTAGGTTGGTTAGGATTTCTTCATTTTTATTAGTAAATACTTTAACTTTTTTGTACATTAACACTATGTACGTAATGATATTAATGGTGGAAGTGTAAAGAAACAAGTAAATCAAAGATTAATGTGAAAAGTCTAGCATTGTAAAATAATGACTAAGATGGGACAAATACATTGGCAGATGAAAGCCATGTCGGTTCATATTTCAATTTTTGAACCTGACTTTGTCATAGCTCATGCAAAATGCAATTAAGTGTTCCCTTATAATTCTTGGTTTAAAAATTAACGAAATGACTCAATTGCATTTAGTATAGAATTTTAATTTCTCATGAATTGCTCAAAAAAATATTTACATCACTGTTATAGAAAAATTTAACTTTTAAAGGGCATAATGGTCTTTCACTTTCTAACTTCATGGATTCCCACTTTTATATTACAATGATATAATAATATATTTTTCTATGTCAAAAATTTATTGCTATATTTTGTAAAAAATGTAATGTTGATATTTTCATGTAAAGTAAAATGTTTGTCTGCATAATCATGTAAGAGGCCCTTTTAGTTTCTCAAGACCAAACATGCTATAACTCACATGAAACCAACATAAATGAAGGCCCAAATATAAATTATGTACTCTCAAATCCAGCTGATTTGCAAAAATATGATACGGGAAGCAATGATTTGTTTTTTTACCCGTGCTAATAGATGATTTACAAAAATTCCCCCGTTAAGATTTAACGAAAAAAATTCGGGGCCAAGATTTGCCTTTATATTTTTTCGCTTTTCAATATTTATCCATTCAAGTATTGGCAATAGGCAATAGTTGCCGCACTTGGCCGTAAGTCTTGGCAAAAAGGCAAGACTTGCCATTGGCCCCTGCTCGATTTGCCAACACTTGAACGACAAGTATTGGCAAAAGGCAACACTTGCCGCACTTCATCGTGAGTCTTGGCAATTGCCAAGACTTGCCCTTTCCAGTTTTCCCTGCATTCTCATCATATAACTTGAAATATTGGCAAAACAGCACTTGCCCTTGAAGTATAACCAATTGTTAAGACTTACAAAAAAATTTCCTTGCACTCGGACTAAATAAGGGCATTTTGCTAAAACATTCCTTAGCGCGGGCAATTTTGTAAAACCACTCTTTATGGAGTGTATGCGGTGAAATTTTTTGCTCAAATCTTGCCTAAATTTTTGATCGATAGTCATATTTTTTGTCGTTCAACGAATTCCATCCACCATTTCATATGTATTTGAGATTTAGCCGCTCAATTACCTCTCTGCGCTTCATCTTCTTCACCCTCACTGTCGTATTTCGGCCTTCTCTAACTAATGCCTTCGTCATTTTTCTATCACTTAGCTTTATTCCTTTCTCAGTATATGTTATCAACTTCCTTATCCACATAGTAATCTTCTAGTTCTGTTGTTAGGACAAAGATTATTTTATGTTTCAGTACTTTTTGTGCCTACCAAATTTGAAGGATCAATAATGTTTTCACACTTAAACTTGAACCCTGGACCTAATAGTCATGGTTGGAAGTTCTTTGCCAACTGAACAACCCTCACTTGACAGAAGTTCATTATTCTTTAGTCAAAACTAGCACTTTCTAGCTACAAGATTTGACATTTTTATGACGGACTTTAAATTTTTGGATGTAAAAACATGGATTTTAGTTTAAATGTATATTTTTTTCCAGTACCAATCTTAGATTTTTACTTGAAGTTTGAGCCCATGATAAAAAAAAAATTAAAGTTCGTTAAAATTCAGGTCTTTTTTCTTGAATTTAGTATCTTTTACTACAAATCTCAAGTTTTTATTCTAAGGTTTAAACTCTAATATAAAAGCACAAACTTTAGCTCAAAACTCGGATTTCGAAATTCAACTAAAAAACTCAGAATCTAAATTAAGATCAAGACGACTATTCTTTAGAATACTTTTCATATTTTAAATTTTGACTAGTCATTTAAAACATTACAATCGCTGGCTAAGTCTAGTTTACCGATCTAAAAATGGCTACGGCCAAATCTTACCAATATTGTCGAGAAAAATTCGTGAAATTTTTGATAACTACCCAATTTTAGATGCACTAAGTGAGTTCTATCTACCATTTTATAATTAATTGAGAAATAGTCAAAAATTAACGCGCACACTTACACTCCGTTAACATAGGAAAACACTCCTGATTAGTCTCAGTATTTTATACTAGGAGTAGTATTTAAGTGATCTCAATAGCTGGCTAGTTTTCAAATAATTTTACGCTGCTGGCTAGTATTTAATTAGCGCTTGCCAAACAGGCTCCCACGCGAAATTTTTAAGAAAAATTAAGTAGGGAAATTTTGATCACTAGCCATTTTTGGACGCGCTCAATGGGGACTATCCACCGTTTCAAAATTCATTGAAGAATAGCCAAAAATTCGCGCGCACACTTAAGCTCCATTAGCGTTGGAAAAACACCCCAGACTAGCCCCATAACAAAATACTTGGGCTTTGTGGGACTTTATATATAAAGCTGAGTCCCATAACAAAATGATGGGGCTTTGAACAAGTTTTGTTCACAGCCCCAGCATTTTGTTATGGGTTATGAGACTTTATATATAAAGCTTCAGTCCCATAATAATGCTGGGGCTTTGAACAAGTTTTGTTCACAGCCCCAGCATTTTGTTATGGGACTGAAGCTTTATACATAGTCCCATAACAAAATGCTGGGGCCTTGAACAAAACTTGTTCAAAGCCCCAGTATTTATACTGGGGTTAGTTTACTGAAGCTTCCCCAGTACAAATACTGGGGCCTTGAACAAGTTTTGTTCAAAGTCCCAGTATTTATATTGGGATTTGTCCGGAGGTGGCTATTTCTCAGCGAATTTGTTTTTGACGGCTACAAATCAATTAACGCGCGCCAAACAGGCCCCTACACTAAATTTTTACAATTAAGTTCTATTTTAAGGCCCAACATAAGAAGGACAAAGTTTCATGAGGTAGCCGTCATTTAAGGCGCAACAACTTGTAAAAAATATTTGAAGCATGGAGATGTATGTTCATACTACGAGATTAAAGTTAAGTTATGCTTCAGAACTTATTAGCTTGAAGTTAGAACTATAAACTTCTGACTTTTGGTTGGCAAAGTAATTATGCCCTAAATAACAATATCAAACATGTAAGGACTCGATATTTTCCTAAAAGTATTCTTGGTCAGTAGTCAGTACTCTAAGGAAACATAGAGTTTGACGACGATGTCACACATCATATAGGGGCGGTTTGGATGAAATAGATGCTCGCTTTTGGTGTGTTGTGGGATAAGAAAGTGCAACCTAAATTTAAAGATAAATTCTATAGAGTGATTGTTAGACCGGCTTTATTTTTTGGAGTTGAGTATTGGCCTGTCAAGAACACTCATGTCCAGCAGATGCAAGTGGCCAAAATAAGGATGTTGCGATGGATGTATGGGCATTCTAAGAAAGATAAGATTGTGAACGAATTTATTCTGGACAAGGTAGAATTAGCCTCAGTGGTGAACAAGATGCGGGAAGCGAGGCTGAGATGGTTCGGACATGTAAAAAAAAGGTGTGAGGGTTGAAAGTCCTGGATCTGCAGAGAGGTGGGGTAGACCTATGGGTGTCAAACGGGTAGGGGTCTACCCGTCAAAATCCGGACCCGGACTCATTAAAACCCGACCCCATCCGAACCCGCAATAACCCGGACCCGGACCCGTAAACCCCCTAAAATACCCCTACCCGAACGGGTTTTTTTCCTTAACGAATACTTGTATCCGTTAAGACCCGTCAAAATTATGGAGTATTACTGGATATACCCGTATCCATACCCGCTAAAATAAACTGAGTAATAAAACTTGTATGTGGAGGGAAAGGTATACACAAGTTTTCCACTCATTGTTTAATTCGTTTTGTGTCCATATTATTACTAGTGAAATATGTTCAGAGAAACAAGTTTATTTATTTAACTAAAAAAGAAACTTGATATTCCATAACAAATCAATAATTTGAATATATATTACTCAAATATGGTATAGAACTTCAACTATTAACTTCGATATATACCTCAGAAAATAAGCTACTTGGAGTCGGGCAAAGTAATTACTGGGCGTATATTATTAGAAGATATAATTATTTAATTCACTACATAAAATATTATAGATGTACAAGTTTCAACAGTTGTATCAGAAAGTACATTTAGCCAAGGAAAACAAATGATAGGTGATACCCGCCACTCTTTAGGTAATAATGCTTTGGATGTTCTAGTTTGTTTATGAGATTGGATTAGATCGGAGCGAAGAAACCGAGGAATTGAAGACTCACTAGAACAAGATGATAACCTTGAAGAAATCTGTTAAGTGATCAAGCACCATCAATGGCACCTACACTGGAGCATGAGGAAAACGACATGAAAGAAATTACACAAAAAATTAGGTATATTTAAATTTGTAATTTGAATTTTCATTATCTAATTTTGATGTTGCACTTTTCAAATTTAGAAGTTTAATGTTCAAGACTTTAATAGTTCAAGTATCTTGAATAAAGTAAGTCTTTCAGCTTCTCCTATCATTCACCTTTTTTTTTTAAGTATTTAAAATAATATTATTAAAAAAAAAGTTAAAACCCGGACCTAAACCCGATTTGTTAAGACCCGAACCCGTACCCGTATCCGCTATGACCCGAACCCGCACGGATTTTTTTTTCCTTTCCGAAACCCGGACCCGTTAAGAACCCGTAATTTAAACCCGTACCCGTACCCGGAACCCATGGGGTTACAATTTTACAACCCGAACCCGGACCCGTATACCCGTTTGACACCCACCGATGAAGAATTGAGGTGAGGTAATTAGGCAGAATATGACTCAGCTCCAGATCACCAAGGACTTGACCTTAGATAAGGGAGCATGAAGGTCGAGGATTACAGTAGAAGATTAGTAGGTAGTTGCGTGTTTTGTCTCCTTTTTATGGAGAACATGGTGATACAGCAGGGTATAAAGATTATCAACTGTTATTTTTATATGATTATTTAATTCTACGGTTTTACTAGTACTGTTATTTTGATGTCATTGTTTTTATCTTGATATTTTATCTTCGTACTTTATTCTGCTATTCTTTTCGTCTCTTCAAATTACCTTTTTCAAACACGTTTTCAAGTATGATCTTATTGAGCCGAGGATCTTTCGAAAACAGTCTCTCTACCTTACTCGAGGTAAGGATAAGGTCTGTATACACCTCACTCTTTCCAAACTCCACTTGTGGGAACATACTGGGTTTGTTATTGTTGTTGTAATAGATTATGTGGAGCATATATCAATATTTGTGCGATAGAAAATAAAAATATAAAAATAATTAGTTGGATATTGAACCAAGTTGGTCTTTTATTATTGGGCGTAAAACAATTTTGATTATGTGAGAAATACGGGATTTTTTTTTTAGAAATAGCACTTCAAAATAGGAAATACGATGAAAATGCACATTTTTTATTAGATGATTATAACACATTGCCTATTTTTAAAATTTGGTTTTTATCCTTTTTTTATAAAAAAAATGTGAAAAGAACACTCCGCTGCCACTTTCCCTCCTTACCACTGATCCACCGACTGCCATCCATTTGCCGCCTGCCGGTTGTGGCTGGTGGCCGAAGAATTTCAAATCAGCGTATTTTTATCTGAAGTGTTATCTTTTTTACTAAAGTAACTTTTTTTTATTTCACCGGAGTTATTCCTTTGTCGATTTTATTCATATCATTGTTTGTGACAAGTTTGTACACACAAATCTATCAAAAATAAATTATACATGTATATACATAAATAAATGCGTATACAAGGAGAGAAATACATATAATACTGAAAATTTGTACAAACATACATAATAATATAGAAATATAAAACTTTATATGACTTTATTCATTATACACGCATACGTATATAAATTTATACAAGTTTATACTCGTTTATAAAAGTACATAAAATTGTATAAACATGTACAAAAAATTTTATACAATATTTTGGTAGATCTTCATAACAACTTAATAAAATACAAGACTTATACAAGTTCCTATAAGAGAAATACTAGATCTAAACATAAAAAAAGTTTCAACAAGGAACTAATAGGTCTCGCTGGAATTGTTGAAAGAAATGAAAAAAAGGGAAGTAACATTATAAACAAGCCCTCACTGGAACTTTGACCCAAATTTACTTCGGAAAATCACCTTTATTCATCAAAAAATGAAAAAAAAATGTGGTTGTACGGTGATGGCAACAACTGGAAGTGGAGGCGGTGGAGGAGATGCGGTGGAAGTGGTTGGGAGGAGGCGGTTCCAGAAGATGAGGGGAATGAGAGCTAGGGTTTTGCTCTTTGAACGGAAGGAGAAATAAGGAAAGGGTGGAGGCTAAGGGTTCTTTGATGAAGAGGGATTGCTAGGGTTTTGTAATTGATACTTCAAAATATAGCAAATATGGGCCTATTCGGGTAGATCTTGTAAAAATTACTGAGACTTTGAAAATGTGTAGTTCAGAATCCATGTATAAAAACCTGGGAATGAGACTTTATATATATATATATATAAAAGCACTAGGGGACTATCCCATTATAAAATAATGCGACTTTGAACATGTGTAGTTCAAAGTCCCAAGTCCCAGCAGAAAAACGTGGGACTTTATATATATAAAATACTAAGGGACTATCCCATTATAAAATAATAGTTCAAAGTCCCAGCATAAAAACCTGGAACTTTATATATATATATATATATATATATATATATATATATATATATATATATATATATATATATATATATAAAGCACCAGGGACTATCCAATTATAAAATAGTTCAAAGTCCCAGCATAAAACCTGGGACTAGTCCAGGCTGTTTGTCAATGCTAATGGAGTGTATGTGCGCACGGTGGCTATTCCTCTATTAATTCTGAAACAATGGATAATGCTCATTTAACGCGTCCAAAAATAGCTACGCATCAAAATCACCCGTAGATCTTGCAATATTGGTCCATATTGGTAATTTATTTTGTTAACTGCCTCCTAATATAATTTTTTTGAAAAATAATGGACTTAGCGCCTATAATTATTTGCTAGCTCTCATTTTTTCAGGCATATACAAAAGGCCTTGTATAGACCTTTAGGCTAGAAATAATGAAAGTGGAAAGAACTTTAAGATATTTTTATAAGGGGCGACATCATTAGAAGTGAACACTTGAGCTCATAATAAATAGGTTCAAATTAGGATTGAAGAATGACATTACTCCTTCAGTCTAGTTAATACTTTATTTTACAAGGAGATGTTATAATAAACATATAACAGTGTAAGGGAATCAATAATTATGTTACGATAGAAATGAAACAATGGTGATAATAATTAGATAATAATTTTCCAAATTTACTTCGGAAAATCACCTTTATTCATCAAAAAATGAAAAAAAATGTGGTTGTACGGTGATGGCAACAACTGGAAGTGGAGGCGGTGGAGGAGATGCGGTGGAAGTGGTTGGGAGGAGGCGGTTCCGGAAGATGAGGGGAATGAGAGCTAGGGTTTTGCTCTTTGAACGGAAGGAGAAATGAGGAAAGGGTGGAGGCTAAGGGTTCTTTGATGAAGAGGGATTGCTAGGGTTTTGTAATTGATACTTCAAAATATAGCAAATATGGGCCTATTCGGGTAGATCTTGTAAAAATTACTGAGACTTTGAACATGTGTAGTTCAGAATCCATATATAAAAACCTGGGAATGAGACTTTATATATATATAAGCACTAGGGGACTATCCCATTATAAAATAATGCGACTTTGAACATGTGTAGTTCAAAGTCCCAAGTCCCAGCAGAAAAACCTGGGACTTTATATATATAAAACACTAGGGGACTATCCCATTATAAAATAATAGTTCAAAGTCCCAGCATAAAAACCTGGAACTTTATATATATATATATATATATATATATATATATATATATATATATATATAAAGCACCAGGGGACTATCCAATTATAAAATAGTTCAAAGTCCAGCATAAAACCTGGGACTAGTCCAGGCTGTTTGTCAATGCTAATGGAGTGTATGTGCGCACGGTGGCTATTCCTCTATTAATTCTGAAACAATGGATAATGCTCATTTAACGCGTCCAAAAATGGCTACGCATCAAAATCACCCGTAGATCTTGCAATATTGGTCCATATTGGTAATTTATTTTGTTAACTGCCTCCTAATATAATTTTTTTGAAAAATAATGGACTTAGAGCCTATAATTATTTGCTAGCTCTCATTTTTTCAGGCATATACAAAAGGCCTTGTATAGACCTTTAGGCTAGAAATAATGAAAGTGGAAAGAACTTTAAGATATTTTTATAAGGGGCGACATCATTAGAAGTGAACACTTGAGCTCATAATAAATAGGTTCAAATTAGGATTGAAGAATGACATTACTCCTTCAGTCTAGTTAATACTTTATTTTACAAGGAGATGTTATAATAAACATATAACAGTGTAAGGGAATCAATAATTATGTTACGATAGAAATGAAATAATGGTGATAATAATTAGATAATAATGTTGAGTGATTACTGATGCGAATTCAAATTACATTTTTGGTTGTTGCATCTGTTAACCCCTCTATTGCCAGTGCATTGTTCATTTTACTTATAGTCTTTTAGGCATAGCAGTGTTGTTCTATCTTAATTGTAGTCCTTGAGGCATCAATGTATCAATCTCTTTGGGATTATTATTTTAGAACTAGAATATTAGTATACTGAGTTTATGTATATGAATTTGGGTGAGAACCTATCCTGACAACATGAGTTCTCATATGTGAAAATTGGGATTTTTGACATAATTTTCATAACACAAAATTAGTAAATCAGATATATACATGGTACGATTATAAACTTAGACTTATGTGGTTATAGGCAACACGGTTGTAAGTTTGATTTCGAGGTTTGACAATGTGAGACCAAAGTTGGCTTTTGGGTTGGCAAAGAATTGACTTTTGACCTTTAGATCCGATAATTATGGAGATTGATTCGGTAGCTTCATGCGGGGCCGGGGTTTACTTTAGACTGATAGATCCGATAATTATGAAGATTGATCTAGTAGCTTGAGTTAATTATTTTATGCACTATTTTGTATAGAGTGAGGTCGGTTAGAGAAAATCAAGCGACGCAAAGTCATTATTGAGTAGCTAGTGCGCTTTCGGGTCGAGGTAACTGGTTTTTTTCATTTGTTTGGTAGCCTCATGCCATATGAATATCTATACATGTGTTTGTTACATGTATAACTGCTGACATGAGCATATTATTATGCCAGGTTGTTTAAAAAATATGTTTACACTTTATATTTTGTTATATGGATTTACTTGATTGATCACGTTATATAGATATGCATATCATCATACGTATCAGTGAGGTATTATATTTATTTAGAGAAAATTACCCCCATAAGCATCTGAGTAGTACTTATTTACTTTTCTTAGCTCCATTTTTCACTCTCTTTCTTTCTCTAGGCATTAGGTAATTTATAAATTAATTCACAAATTTTATAAATTAACAAACATTATATTTTCATCCCTTAATTTAAGGAGTTAGTTAATACTTATCCCTAAAAATTGTCCCAACATGAGTGTCCGTTGGTATATACCAAATTTATCTCATGGCATATTATTTTAAATTGAGTAATATCCCTTAAATTTTTTTTAAAAAAAATAAATATCAAATATCAATACTAGTACTTAATATTAACATTGATATATATCTTTTATTTAAGAAAAATTGTATGAAATAATTATTAACACTAGGATTTCTTCTTTTCCATTATTTTAGTGCAATGTTGTGGCTACAAAAATATAATGGCTAGAGGATAGTAAATATTTTCATATGGGCTGCTATTTACGTAAAGAACCCTATATCTCATTGACTCCCACTTACTGGTCCTTATGAGTCACTATCAGTACATATTGATTAAAAAGAAGGAAAAATTACATGGCATAGACATTCATAAGGGTCATAACCAAAAAATGAACAAATTATTCCTTTATTATAATTTCTAAACATTTAACCTTAGGTATTCTATCTTTTTATAGTCATTCAATTTAAAGTAATACATCTGCATTAAATGCCTATATTTAGGGGAGATGATAGTTCATGAGTGAATTTTTAGAGTATATCTTTTAATTTATTTTGAATATATCATAAATATTTTAGCACAATTTCATATCACTTGATTTTATCCTAATTAATGCCTAAACACATCATCCTAAGAGTAAAGTAAAAGTAAAAAGTTTTTCAAAAGTTAAAACCTTTTACTGGTATCTTCTTTATTTAAAGCTAGCCACCTCTTCATTTCTCTTTTTTTCTATGTATAAAAATTTTCTCCTAACCTAGCTGTTTCCCTCTCATATCACAAAACTCTATTGGAGCACATTTGTACCCATTTTTTTATATCAATTACGTACATTTAGATGTTTCTTTGGTGTATATGTATGATGTATTTTTACTAGTATCAACAAGATTTATTTATGAGGTATAACCTATGCATACAATGATCTTTTTTCTAATTAGTATGAGTAAAATATGAATATTGTATGAATAAAGTGTGAATATTTTGTATGAATAAAAGTGAATATTTGTGTGAATAAAATGTGAATATTGTATGAATAAAAATGGTTGATTGTTTGAATAGAATGTGAATACATTAAAAATTAAAAATTAAAAATTGAATACCTTGTGAATTAAAATTGAATACTATATGAATACTAATAAGATATGGTTAAAAAATGAATATTGCGTGAAAAAAAAGGTAAATATTGTGTGAATAATTATTAAAATTTATACACCTCCAAATATAAAAGAAAATCAGGGTTAATTTCACCGGTGGTCACCGAACTATTCTTTCATTACCACAAAGTCACTTTTGTTTTATTTATTACCCAAAAGTCACTCAACTTTACTCCGATCTACAACAAAGTCACTCAAGCCGGATTTTGTTTAAAACTTGCCGAAAAAATGATGTGGCATCATTAATTAAAAATAATTTTTTTAATTAATATTTCATCTATTAATCTAATTCCTTAACCCATTATTTTTATTCTACACAACCCAAATGCATTTCACTACTTCTTTTTTGCCACATTATGCCAGATAGCCACATTAGAAATATATTTTAACTAACTGAAGATTAACAGGACAATCTAGTTTAATATGACATTTCAAAGAAGTAATCTTCACTTAGTTTCCAATTGAGACCTACTGCGTTGTTATTGTTACTGTATTATCGTCGGGCACGTCATTTTTTAAGGCTTTATATCTGTGTGTCAATTAATTTTTAATGCAATAATCAAAAGCAAGGACAGACCTATAAATTAGAGTGTCATATCTTACATGAAGATATACAAATAACTATTTTATCAGTGAAAATTTTGAAATTTGATAAATATTATCTACCATATAATCGTTGGGGTACCAAGCAAAAAATCGAATGACCCAGAAAAATCGAAAGAAAAAAACTGAGAAAAACCAAAAATAAAAATTCGATTTTATTTGGTATCAGCTTGTTTGGATGGTTGTTATTAGTTGTACTGTATCGTACTGTTACTGTACTGTTACTATAAAATAATGTTTGTATTAATTGTTACTTTAAAATTTTGTTATATCGTACCGTTAGTCCGTCGTTACATAACGATGAATAGCCCATTTTATGTAACGACCGATTTGGTGCGATCGCGTCGTTACCGTGTCTTTTTTATCTCTTATTCTCCTTAATATATTAACATTTATCTTATCTTTTTTATAGTAACTCTATCATGTATCTTATTATTTTCTTTGCAATATTGTAAATTCATTCTTCATTTACTAGTATGTTATATCATGAAACGACTACAAACAATATAATCTATCAAAACATTGAACTCAACAAAACATAAAGCACAGTAAAATAGATACATCATGAAACCATATACATAACAATAGTCCAATCGAGCTGTTATTTCGGTTTTAAAATTTTAAAAAATCGACATAACTAGTTTGATTTCATAAATAAAAAACCGAACCAAACCGATCTAAGCTAATTCATTTTTATTCATTCCCCGTTCCTCATTTCTCCTTTTTGCATAACCAATTTGTCTAACATTACTCAATTTGATTAATTAATTAATTCAATATAAAACAGAAGCAAAGAGAAATGACATCAGTATGAAATGTTAATGCACGACGATGATGTAGTGAAATATATTTGGATTGTGTAGAATAAGAATAATGGGTTAAAGAATTAGATTAATAGATGAAAAGTTAATTAAGAAAATTATTTTTAATTAATGATGCCACATCATTTTTCCGACAAGTTTTAAACAAAATCCGGCTTGAGTGACTTTGTTGTAGACCGGAGCAAAGTTGAGTGAATTTTGGGTAACAAATAAAACAAAAGTGACTTTGTGGTAATGAAACAATAGTTCAGTAACCAATGGTGAAATTAACCCAGAAAATCAAGATGTTTAGGATTGCAATTCTATTTCACTCCTTTACAGGTCAATTTGTAATTCCATAGCTTATGTGGTATATGATTTATTTTAGGTAAATAGAGATTGGATCTATTTGGATTCTCTAATATTTTCATTGGTTAAGTGTTATTTAGATGTGTGTCTTTTGCTAATATTTAGGAGAGAAATAAGCTACTAAATCTATTTACATAGGATAATTTGGCTAGTCTTTGTGAAAGGCTTCATATGGCTATTTGAATGTAGGGCTAAACTTGGCTTTGGCTAGATATGTTATTCCCTCTAAAAAAGAATTATCTCAATATAAAATTCCCAATTGTAACTCCATTTACTTGACTATACAATGTCAGAAGATACTTTACGCAAAACAATAATAGGACTACAAGACTTTCAAAACATTAAAAAAGGTTAGCAAAATGTACATAAAAAATAGGAAAAACCTTAATCACCCTTGTCGGCCGCTGTCACCAGCCTCCCCTAATCGCGGGTTACCACTGTTTATGCCTAAAATTGTAGGTCAAACAATTAATTATGAATGAGGTTACAAGTAATACAGTAAATTACAATGGAAAAATAAGTAAATACGATGAAAATAAAGACAAGAAATAATGGAGAAAAGCAATGTAAATCTTATTCCTTGAGAGTAGCTGATGTTGTTGGCGTATCCAGTGTTGTGTAAAATATAATGTCGTTTAGCTCAAATTTTACAGACAAATCCTAATGGACTTTATGGAGCTTTTAAGACAATCGACATGCCAATCGGAGTTCTAACTCCCGAAACAACTACCTAAGGTCGTTTCAACTATACATACAATGAATATAATAACAAACAAATAATATATAATTACATATAATTATACAATTGTTGTATGTCATTGTATATCACTTGTATGTCTATTATATGTACAATATATGTCTTATGTATAACCGTACATGAAAAATTTGTGGAAGTACAATTCTCTACCTTCGAACCACCATCACAAAACTCATAACCACCATAAAGAAGAAAGAAGAAGAAGAAGAAATATACTAGCAAAATCCAAGAGATTCAGAAACAATACCATTGTTGCACATGACATGGAATTCATATTCAATCGCAATACAAATTGACATAAAGTTTACATATTGATATACAATTCAAAAAGTTTCAGATCTGCAACTTTTAGATCTAGAAAAAATTTGAAACGCCGAAGTGATATATAGAGTTATATATGCACACATAATATGTTTTATATACAACTAATACACATGAAAACTACACATAAAACCCAAAAAAAAAAAAAGAAGGAGAAAAGGAAGTAGCAATAAAGGGAGCATCATTGGCGGTAGTAGATCTGCTCCTTTTTCACATCCGGCATAGTGAAGGGTTTCTGTGCAGGCACACGGCAGTTTTTGCGATAAGTATCAAATCCCGGCGACTTCTGCTTTCCTCCATTATCGATGTCCACCAGATCTTCTGCTCTCTTTGAGCCTTCTGCTCGTCGAAGGTTGAACATCACAAAAGAGCAAGGGGCGCAGACGATGGTTAAAAAGGGTGGGGAGAAATAAATCAAAATTACAGTTTGGTTTATGTGTAGAAAAAGAGAGAGAGTCATTGTTTTACTTATTTTCCATATTTCATAACGCTTTTCTAAAATATCGTTATTTTTACACTCTCAACAAATCTTTGTATGAACACACATTTTATGTGTGCTAAGTAAGTTGAAATTGAAAGGTAAAATTATTTGTTATTATTAAACTCGAAGAAAATGCTGTCGCACACCTGTGATACGGCCGCCAAATACTAAAGACCGATGATTAAAAAATTTCTAAAGTCAAACTCATTGTAATTTTACGTTTAATAATATCTTTTAAGACAACTAAATATCACAAGGTATCTCATTTGCGGATATACTTAAATTTTATTACAATATTTTTAAGTTCTATAAATATGAACTCCATAGCGAATGACTGCTACCATCTCATTTTCTCCTTCTTCTTCCTTATCATATATACTGATTTGGTGGCTTGGATCAAATCAAGATAATGGATGGACTTAGTTTTGTCTATATAGACTCGTCTTCGTAGGTAAAGTGCAGGCAAGACATCCAACGATATACATGATCATATAGCTAGTATATTACTCCGTATGAACTTATTTCATCATTTACAATAACAAAAGAGTATTTTCTTTTCTAACCTGTTCTATAATTTTTTTTTAATTACGATTAAAGATTATGGTAAATGTGTAATTGTTAAGTGATCATTTATCGTAAACTAGAAATATCATTTTGAGTCGACTTCAGTAAGAAGTGTTATATCTTCAATACGAGATTATTTACACGAATCTAAATTAATTACGGGATCAGACACTAGACTAAGAGTATGAATTTTTTTCAAGACTACCAAAACATCCATGTTCATGCAGAGTTCAGAAAAAGACCACCTATTCGAATAAAGCATCAGTGGATGTTTCTACGATTCAAATGGTAAGTCACACGAACATTACATTTACGAGTTAGCTTCAAGACTTTTTTTTTTCTTTTTAAATAAAATATGGAATAGAGAGCAAGATCTAGAGAATCCCACAAGCTAAAGACAAGTAAGAGGGGTCCTTTTCGCCATTATTCATTTTGCTTTTTATAGTTTCCCGGCAACACTATCCAAATCAACTCATTTCACCAAAAGCGAGGGAAAAAAAATAAAACTATTAAAAAAAAAAACAAAAATGAGAATTTAATTTTTAATTTAATTAATAAACACCAAACACTGGTCCTTTAATTATTAGAAAATAAAAATCCCTAATTTTCTTCCTTCTCTTTCCTTCCAGAATCTTCTAGGGTTTTTTTTTGTTCGCCGGAGTAGGGTGGTTATTGGATCGGTCGATGGCGGAGGAAGAGGAGAGAAACGGCGGAGATCGGAGTGAAACGAGTGAGTACGAAACATCGGAAGATGAAGGAACGGAAGAATACAGGAGAGGAGGGTATCACGCTGTACGAATCGGAGATACGTTTAAACATGGAAGATATGTAGTTCAATCCAAGCTTGGTTGGGGTCATTTCTCTACTGTTTGGCTGGCTTGGGATACACAAAAAGCTGTTAGTATTTTAATATTTGCACTATGCTTTTAGCATTTTTGGAGTAATTTGTTCGCTATTTATGGTTTATTACTACAGCAGTTTTTGTGCACTTGTTTTTTGTGTTTTCTCTATGTGTGTGTGAGAGAGAGAGAGAGAGAGCTCCGGTGAAGCCAACTTATTACTGATTGAGCATGATGACAGGCGAACTGCTTCCAAATAAATCAGTCCACCTGAAGCCCCTTCCTCCAGCGCTCTCCCCTGATCCTGAGCCAGAGGCCCCAGCCGGCCTTGTTGTATGGCGTATTGATCCTATTTGCCCCTTGTATTAGTATAAGTAGGCCTTTTTCCTCAATCTAACAAGGACTCACCCCGGATTTTTCGTCAATTTTGAATAGACTCATCTCTAGGCTTCGCATCTTCGTGAGGGACACGTGGGCCAAGAAGCTCTAGGCAATTCTCACGATCACGGTCGATCATGGTTCAACTCCATGTCGTGAAAGTGAAACCAATCATTTCTTTCATCAACATCAAACAAAGAGTCCAAAGATTGAAAGGGCACCAAAGGTGAAATAGCCGGGATAAGAAAACTAGGAGCGCGGAAGCGATGAAAGCATGCCCACTTTCGCCGGCTAACACAATGGATCAATAAAGGGGAAACTGGAAGCGCCAGGGAACCATGCATTCCTCCCGGGCTGGGCCACCCGAACCATTCTTAAGACCACCAAGCTCTCTCGTTGGTGGTGGGACCTCTTGGCATAATGCACGCTGGAACCTTCCTCTTCCCAGGAATGAAGAATTTTCTAAAAAAAAAAGTATTTTCTGTAGAGCGAGGAGATTGACTGTAAAGTTGTCTGTTCAAGTCGTGGAAGTAGCCATTGATGCTTGCATCATCAGGGTAGGCTGCGTACATTATTACCCCTTAGCCCCTTAGGGTGCGGCCCTTCCCCGGATCCTGCGTGAGCATTGTGCACCGAGCTGCCTTTTTTTATTATGCTGCAACTATTGGAGTAATTGTTTGATTTGATTATATATGGTTAATTATAGCAATTTTTGCATCTGTGAACTTGTTTGTATGGTGTTTATGTGTTTTCTTTGTCTGCTTTTTTTTTTTTTTTTGTGTGTGTGAGAGATAGGGAGATTAACAATTTAGATAGACTTGTTATCTTTCGCACTTTCAATATACTTACTATGCTGCAAATGTTGTAGTAATTGTTTCTTAGATTTAGCTATTTATAGTATATTATAGCATTTTACTGTGAGAAGGAGAGGAGCTTAGCCTTTTTGTTAAATCTTTGAATATACTATTGCAATGCAACTTTAATAGTAAATATTTGTTTGATTTAGCTATTTATGCTTCATTGTAGAACTTTACTATATCAATTTTTGCTTCTGTTAATCTTTTTATGGTGTCTATGTGTTTTCTGTCTGCCTATTGTGAGAGGAGATTGACATTTTTTTTAAATTTCTCGATGTAATTATGGTTTAGCATTTTACTGTAGCAATTGTTGTATCTGTAAGCTTGTTCTTATGGTGTTTTTGTGTTTTCTCTGTGTGTTAGAAAGATGAGACTAGCCATTTTTGTTAAAATTTTCGATGTACTTTTCATTTGTTCGCATGTTACATCATATCTTTTATGCTGCAAATGTTGTAGTATTTGTTCATTCAGTTCGTATCTAATGGCTTACGGTAGCAATTTTTGCATATGGCGACTTGTGTACTTTGGTGCTGTGTGTTTTTCTTTTTGTGTGTGGGGGGGGGGGGGGGGGGGGAGGAGAGCAGATACTATTGTTTATGTTAAATTTTTGGAGATACTTGTACTATTTGCATTTCTTTATATACTTGTGATGCTGCAATTACTGTAGTATTTGTTTGTTCAGCTTAGCGATTTATGTTACTATGGCACTTTCTGGATATCTGTGGAATTGTGTATTTTGGTTGTTCTAGTATTTTGTGTTAATTTTTTTTGGGATTACAGATTGTTTCAGCTAATTGCTGGTTATGTTTTTGTGAGGATAGAGGTATGTAGCTCTAAAAGTTCAAAAGAGTGCTCAGCATTATACGGAAGCAGCAATGGATGAGATTACTATATTAAAGCAGATTGCAGAAGGAGATCCAGATGATAAGAAGTGTGTGGTGAAGCTGCTGGATAACTTCAAGCATTCCGGTCCGAATGGGCAGCATGTTTGTATGGTATTTGAATACCTGGGAGATAATCTTTTGACTCTAATCAAGTACTCAGACTATCGAGGGCTGGCGATTAATAAGGTAAAAGAAATTTGCTTCCACATTTTGGTGGGTTTGGATTACTTACATCGTCAGCTTTCTATTATTCACACGGACTTGAAGCCGGAAAATATTTTGCTTTTATCAATGATTGATCAAAGTAAAGATCCGACTAAGTCTGGCGCTCCCCTTGTTCTCCCTTCAAATAAAAGTAAGATTCTTTCTGAATCTGGGCCTTCTAAGGAAGTAAAAAGTTCAAATGGTGACCTGACTAAGAACCAGAAAAAGAAGATTCGGAAAAAGGCTAAACGAGCAGCTCAAAGATGTCCTGGCAAGGAAGGTTCTGAGGAAACCGAACAAGATAATGAAGCTAGTGGTCCTGAAGAGTCCAACCCTGATGAGAAACCTGATAGAGATTCAGTTGAAGGAAAGACTAATACTAAAGCTAGTGAGGATGGCTCAACAAGAGATGGAGCAAGGGATGGACAGCAGGGAACTCAAAGACCTAAAAGAGGCAACAGATCAACTAGGCAGAAGCTATTGGCTGATGTGGACCTTAAGTGCAAATTAGTTGACTTTGGTAATGCATGCTGGACATATAAACAATTCACAAGTGATATCCAGACAAGACAATATAGATGTCCTGAGGTTATCTTAGGCTCTAAATACTCTACTTCAGCCGATCTTTGGTCCTTTGCTTGCATTTGTTTTGAGCTTGCCACTGGTGATGTTCTTTTTGATCCACACAGTGGTGATAACTATGACAGGGATGAGGTACGTCAACTCTATATCATTTAACCATCTAGATGCAAACATTAGCAGATCTTTATTATAAGTTTGGTTTTCATTTAATTTTTATGAGTGGATTAATTATTGAATCAGGTCCAAGGAAATAAGTCTTATTGACATGATATATCTTTTTGTCATATTTTTACGTTTTGTAGATTTGATGTGTGTAGGTTATACCTATTTTGGGTTGTCCATTCTTTTACAATTAATAAAAAAGAAAAGAAAAGAAAGGAAAAGAGAAGAGAAATACACACAATCCTCTTGGATGGTATGCAACTTTGACTATGGTGTATACCTTGATGATGACTACTGGAAGGGAAAGTAAAAGATTATCATCTATCCCATCCCCCCAACTTGAGGGTGTCACAATGTCGGAGAAGAGGGTTCAATCAATTGAGGTGTTATCAGGTCACAATTGAAGAGCACTAATTCTTTAGGAGAGGCTCAACGTGAGCTCGTTGAGCTCGCCGTGTCACCTCACTTAAGTAGACACTAAGGCTGAGAAATGGTGTTAGGTAGGCCCAAGGATCAACGATTAGTAGAATTAGCCCATCCCTCTGGTCTAGCATTTGTTGGCCAATCCGGTTAGCGGCTTCATCGTGAGGCAAACAGCAAGTCCATTTCTTTTAAAACAAAACCAGAATCCCCTTAATCTTATAATTATGTATTTGAATATGAATCAGAAATATCACATGGGTTTTGACCGTGATTGATATAGTTTTACTTTATATGTTTTACTTAATTGCAATTGTTTTCTTCTCTACCTAGTACCCGTATATTGTATAATTCTTGTTTTTGCTTGTACGAGTATATCTGTATATTTTAAAGCGCGTGTGTTAAGTATTTGCACTTGTAGCTTAAAAGACATTAGCACCTCTTTTTGGGTTCTTTTTGCCTTCGACAATACTGAACCAATTAATTATGTCTCAATCCTGAAACTAGTTGGAGACGGTGGTGTAGATATTCTATATAATTTGCTCTATTCATAACTAGTTTGGCTCGGATGGCCTTTATATAAAGGAAAAGTCATTTGTCTTATCGTGGTCAAATCAAGAGCTCTCTCTCTAAAATCAAGGTTTTCTAAATCTCAAAGTATCACTACCCGAACCTAATGTAAAGGCAATATGAAAATCTTCAATCCAACTAGTCACTGCCCATATGGATCTTTTACTTCCACTTGTCCCTAGTCTTAGCGTTGTTACTATTGACTCATAAAGCTTGTAAGTATTTTGTGACAGCTTTCCACTTTGTGATTTCAGTGGAGACAAAATCATACCAGATGATTTCCTTTTACCTGTCCAAGCTTTGTGGACAAATTTACTCAGTACTTGTGCTGATGGGAGGCAGCAAGTACTTGGTGGAATTAGTTCAGGTGTGCGTAAGTTGGCCCGGACACCACCTTATCCACAAAAAAAATAATAATAAATTTCCACTTTGTGATAGGTTTACTTGGTCAACTTTTAGCACCTTCATTCACCATAGTGTTACACCTTTGGATAGATGAATTTGGAGGTATATGCAGGACATGGCCAAACTATCTCATGAGATCTCTCATTTTTCTCTATCTGGGCTACTCTAGTTTTGTCCAATCTTGCATGGCCATACATCTATTTTAGCATCCGGTTCTCTAGAGTACTCATCTTGGAGAGGCTACATGCTCCTCCATTTTTTCTTAAAACTTTTTTTAAAGTGTGGAAATGCTTAACAAAATACTAAGGGCACTTGCCTGAACCTTCCTTTTTACATCCAAATTCTACTTTTCACTCTATAGTAGATTGCATAAAATGGTCTTTGTACTTAAGTTATTAACTAGTTATATGACAGGAAATTTGGACTGTAAAACCTAAAATGGAATTACACAAAATGTGTTTGTGACTTTATTTTAAGTTATTACTTACAGACATAATATGCAAATTGTATCATTCTATATGAAATATGTTCTCCATATGATACCCCGGACCCCAGTGCTTGGTCTAGTGGTAAGAGCGTTTCACTTGTGTGAGTTAGACTCACGTCACTATCTCGAATTGGGCAGAGGGTTGGCTCATTATCCACCATGTTTAGAACTGTGCGCCAGCTAACCTCAGGGATTTCTTGGTCATAAAGGAAAAAAAAAATGTTTTACCTATGCTTTCTAGATTGTTAGTACTAATAAATACTTCCAAGGCAAGTCTGAACGAAATACCAGCCACTCATTCTACTTTCTGTTTCTTTTAAGTGTTCTTTTAGTCGAGTCTTGTGAATTAAATGAAGCAATCACTTTGTTTGTAAGATGCAGTATAGTGTTCTAAAAGGTAACATATACAGTATGATGACCAATAAGTTATTCATCTATTTTAGATTAAATGCCAACAAATTACATGCTATTATCATGGCATCTGCCTTGTTATTGGAATTGGAGATGATTATATGACAGTTAGTGTAAGACCAGATCAATTTTCAAGTGGCCGATTGGCATATAAGATTTGCCTTCGGTCAAGCTTCTGATGCAATATTTTGTTTTCTCTATGTGGGTTAGTTGTTGCGAGGTTTTGTTCTTAGAGATACTTAAATTTCTGACATTTAGTGTTTTTGCTTGCTGGTTCAGTTCAGTGGTTTTTTCCCGTTGATGTATGTAAATGGTCCAGCACCTTCTTGGTGCTGTTTTGATATCTCAATGAAAAGCTTTTTACCTTCTAAACGATGGTTATTTTCTTACTTTTCTTTTCCGCACAGGATCACTTGGCCCTAATGATGGAGCTTCTTGGAATGATGCCACGTAAGGTGTGTTCTGAATTCGGGTGTTGGAAGCAACCAAATTACCAATTGTTTTGTATGTTAAATAAGCTGATCTTTAGTTTGTCTACAGATTGCCTTAGGTGGGCGCTATTCCCGAGAATTCTTCAACCGGTATGGAGACTTGCGGCATATCAGGCGCTTGCGGATGTGGCCTCTAGGTAAAGTGCTTAGGGAGAAGTATGAGTTCAGTGAACAAGATGCTAATGACATGGCAGAGTTCCTTGTTCCCATACTTGATTTTGTGCCCGAGAAAAGACCTACTGCTGCTCAATGTCTAAGTCATCCATGGATAACTGGAGGCCCTCGGCATCTTGCTCCTACCACTAATTCTACATCCCAAGCAACTGAAAATGGTGGGTCGGAGAAGAAGAGGGAGAAGGATGAGAGGGAGGCGATGGAAGTTGGAGTGGGAAATATTGCGATTGATGGAGCTGCAAAGCTGGTCAAAGTTTCTCAATCTGCAACTCCAGCAAAGCAAAGTTGATTGATTCAGGTTCTGTTGTTGTCCTCATCTTCATGTAACCATTTTTTGCCCCTTTATGATGAGAGTTTGGTGGACCATGGAGTACTTTGGTTCCCTTATACCAATTTCATTTGCCTCTTCATTTATTCAAGTTCATTAATGTATCGGTTCTTGAAGCATTTTAAAATTTTGTGTACTGTGTATTATTGAGTATCTCAGTTTTCTTTGCGAAGATGATAGTTCCATCCTTTCTTTTGTCATCTTGACAAAGTTACTTTTGACCTTCATATCGTGCTATAGATGTAATGATGCTCCGGTTGATCCAGCAGATGGTCTTGTGTTAGGCTAGGACTTGATTGATAGATTTTTTTCCACCTTAAAGCTTGTTTTAGCGAGGGAAACTGAACTTATGGATTGGTTTTTGGTGCACATTTCGAGTATTATTTTGATGGATTCTTTCTCTACTTGTGGCTCTATTATGCTTGTGCTGACATAGACCTGTCCTTTAAGAGATTAACCGGGTAATTAAGGGCCTTATGCCCAAAAAAATTGAGGGGAATTGCACAAAGAGCTTATTTTAGGCGCGCTATTTAAGTTCTAGCCAGCTTTCAAAAATTATTTAATTTTTAATCATTAGATTGAACTTCAAAGCTAAGGTTTTCAGTTCAAATCGAACCTTCAGGTTGAACTTCAAACCTTGGGGTTTTAACTTCAGATATATAAGCGGGTTAAAAGTTAAATATTGTGGTTAAAACTAAATGGCATGCCTAAATAGGTTTCCATGCGAACTTTTTTTCAAGAAATTGTAGTTAGGTGCCTTATTTAACAATTTAGTTGCAAGATTAATAATCCTTCGAATTGATGATGCTTGTAAATTTGTAATTGGTTGACCAATTCCATTCCATCTGTTTGTCGTATCTCAAGAATCCCTTGCAATAAAATATTTTGGAGGCTCTTGTTACGTGTGAAATCATGGAAATTTTAGGCTTAGGGCACTTTCCAATTATATAAACCTGCAATAACTTCATAACACAAGAAAAGAATACGAGAAGCGCAAACCATTAGGACAAAAAGAAAAGAATTTGAATCCAAAGGGGCTGTTTCAGTGGTTAAGAATCCATCCACAACTCCACACGAGGGATCATTACAAAAATTAGTCATCGGCTATGTTCAAGTTCAAACCTACTGTACACAACTGATTACTAGAGAAGAAATGAGAATTCAGATGACAACTATTCCTTGGACATAAGAACTCTCTCAACTGGTATATGTTCAGCTGACACACCACTAGCCTTCACTATGTTTGCCTTGGGAGCAAATCTTTTACAATGGCAATACCTAAAGGATAAAACCTACTCGCACTGGGTGTTTATAACATTATACCTATAATATGTCGTAGTAACTTATAGTGGGAGACACTATGCTGCATAACAAGCTGGTATAGATAATGATGCCTGTTCCAAATTGGCATCCATGGTAACTTTGTTGAGGATTCGGCATTGTCACCTTTCCCCTCAAATCCTATGGATCTTGATTTGGGGCAAAACAAATATCTAATTTTTGCCGATGGTGGGACAGTGCCGAGTCTTTATGAAGCTCCTTATTAATGTGCAATGCTCCTATCTATTAATAATGCTGCAGATTATGCTAGTCCAGCAAATTACCAATCATACACTGTTTGGGCACCTATTGCAGTTGCAAGCTGAATCTTGGTCAAGTTTGTATCACCTGTGAAAACGGAGACATTTTCAAATTCATGATCTGAAATAGATGTACTTCGAGTTATCAGCAAACACATAGGTCGGCAGTAGGCTAAGAGTCATGTTTAACCAGGTTTGCCATAACTAGAAAAGAAAAAAAGAAGAAATTTAACTAGATTTGCTTCGTTGGTGATGGATGTACCAGTTCTTTGACATGTAATTTATACCCAAATGGCTGGTGTTTTATTACAGAATCCTAGCCCCATTAATACATCCTTCTAGCCAGTTAGTTGATCACTCTTTATCCATTTTCCCACCAAAAAGTACTTAGTACAAGAAAGTCATCATTTCATGTGCAATTGCAAGGATGATATTCAGTAGGATTACTGGGGAGGACTGAGGAGGGCTATACCTGATTGCTGAATTAGCAGTTGCTTACAGAATTTTCTTTGTTCTCAAATACCAGTACATTAGATAGAAGGCCATAGCAGCCCCAACAAATATTCCTGCTGTTGTAAGCCAGAATGCAAACTGCATTAAATTAGACAAACATATAATGAGAAGACAAGAACATGGAAATATTGCCCTAAGATGAGGAGATACATAATGAGCTCTTGAGATCTAAGAAACATACCACATGTTCCTCCAGATAGGATCTTAAGTTCATGCCAAATATACCTGTACAAAAGCAAAGTCACATGCCAAATATCATCTTGTTATTATGAATCTTATGTTTTAATACAGATGAAGTAGTTGCAGCACTAGACAAGAAGAAGAAAGCAATCCTTTCAACTCTTTAATCCAATATCAATCCATTTTACTTTCAATCTCTCCAGAGATTTCTCCTAATTTAGCTTCTAGGATGTGCCTAAGGAGAGTGCAAACCACTAATCATAAACAACGTTTTACTTTCAAACTTATGGAAATTAGGAAGAAGGAACGCCAACTTAGTAGGAGAAATGATTAAAACCTGACGACTCAATGAGAAAGAACTTATAACATCATAGGCAGCATTTATATATCCATTGCATCTAAAAACAAGATGAAGTAATAACCTCCGGTGGCCTGTATTTATGAAAAAGTATTACATTTGTGCCACTTAAGCATGTGAACTGTACTAGCACTACTAATGCCTAAGTTGGATATTTATGCATCACAAAAGCATCTTAGCAGACAAAACTGGTTCTCATGAGAAGACGTCAAAGACGAAATAGTGTAGAATATACATGGTTTAAGCATAATCTATTACTCTTGTTTTGGGTTTTGTAAACTAGTACCTGCTACGAGAGCACCAACAGCAACACAAAATGTTCCAACCTGTAGAATCAATTCGAATCTACTCACCTCAAGCCTTCGAGAACTGTAAAGGAGAGGATTCTTTCAGTCAAAACAAGCATGCTTACTGATAATTTTTTCACGAGTATGAGCTAGTACACCATAAAGAAGCCAAATTACAGAATGCAATCGAAGCACTTTCACCAATTGAAAATTCAACAGTCTACTTTCAGTTGCAACTTACCTGCTCCGTCAATTATCAGCAACAAGCTTAGCAGTATTAAGTTGATTATTTTTATATTCCTTTTGTATATATTTTCATCCTTTTGAGGGATAAGCTGTTTCTTACACAGTTATCCTTCTTATTAAGACTCAAACATGTTCAATTATTGAAATTTCTACAACAAAAAATTCTCAATCGGGAAATTGCACAGAGAAGTTTAACTCTTAGTTCACTTGATTGATTTCTGGATTTCACAGTTGCGCAAATGGCTTACTGATCAAGAACACCAACAGAATCTGTTAGCAGCCCATCAATACTTTAGCCTATGCTAAGTTTATCTGCAGAAATGATAGCAGCTTATTGAATGTCTTCTCATATGTCGCTAAAAGCATGAGAAATTTTTTCATAACACTTCAGGCCAGGAAAAGTAAATGTAATAGTTTTAATAGTTTTTCACATGAAGGAGAGCAACTTCGGGATCAATTTACCCTACATACGCATTGTTGTTCTTGCTTTTCAGCTTTCTATCACCCAGTTCACCAGCTCAATGGTAAAGAGCTCAATTTAGGAAAAATGTGCACAAACCTCAAGTTTACAGCAATTGAGTCTTCCATTTCTTTTGCAGAATCAAGGAGCCTTTCTGCTTGACCATGACAAGATTCACATCTGCAGTTGATGGAATCAACGAGGTCAAATATATAAAACCTCCTTTCAGTAACTGAATAGAATAATGTTTGGTACAACGAAACAGGAAACAATGGGTGGAAATCTATTCACTGTGACCATAAAATTTGCTTTGTAATGGGCCAAGCTGGGTGGGCAACTATTCCTTAACTGCCATATAGTGTCATGAAAAGAGAATTTTCTCTCCAGATTTTGTTATTTGAATAGATATAAATCCTACTCATTCACGGACTTAATCAAATGACTCACATAGTTAAACTAATTTGAATCTAGCAAAGACTATGTTCATCTTTCTTCTTTTTACATTTGCATATATTTTTCTACTACTCCTTTCGACATAGTTTATATGATGGTGTTTGATTGTACACAAAATTTATGATAGTTAATTTTGGCTTATTTGTAATATGAAAGAAGAAGAAGAAAATATTAAAGTAATATAGAATGTCAGTTTGAACTCAGAGAGTGCTACTGTTCAGAAAAAAATCAGGGCTCTTTTAAGCTTCTTATTGACCCCTTATTCTGCAGAACTTCTGATCTAATAGTCCAAAGTGGATGTTGCTTGATTATTTTATTGCAGTAAATTCATAAACTACGGATGCAACAATTACTGAGCTACACAATCTGCACTAACAGAGTTAAAGTAGCACAAATACACAACCTCTGAAGATAGTTTTCTAACAGCATTTCAATTTCTTCCTCTTCTTCTGCACAAGAGAAAGACAAGTAAACAAGTGTTAGATGCATAAATTGATCAGGCATCTGCTGTATTCAATGTGCAAAGTCATAGTGAGTATGGGAATATAAACACACCCTCGGCAATCTCCTTTTCTAGGGGCACAGAGCATTCCATCTCATCATTTTCTTTACTAAGTATACAATTTCTCCCCATGATACAGATACGACGTATTTCATGAGTATCCTCTAGAATATCAAGCAGCATCTGCTTAAGAGCTCCTGCCCTGGAACCCAATTCAACCTATCACACAATAAGAAAGAAGTGTCAGTAGCATGTATATAATTTAAAATATACCTAGATGGGAACTGTACCAATGTCTGTTTGCTGATACGAAGTTCCTCCAATATGTCCGCAGTTAATCGGTTAGGCAAAACCTCAAGTAATGTTTGGACCTGCACAAACAAAGTATTTCTAAAATTGAAACTAACTATCCCAAAATGGAAGGAGAAAAACCTTTATTTTAATCGGAAACACTCTAGTAGCTAGCAAGCATGTTACAGTGAAAGACATAAACTAATGCTGCTTCACATTTAAAAGGCCCTGCAGAAATTTTATGATATTACATCAAAAATATTTTAGCTCGAACATATGTTTCAGAACAGCAGCAATGGATAGCAAATCTAAAGGAAAATGACAGATTCCTTGCATTTCCTGTCCTCCTCCCTAACCAAGATTCATGCTTACAAAATATGCCAAAAAGAGCTTTTCTGGATTGATATAGACAAACTGTGTAAAGGAAGAGGCCGGAAAGGAAAATATTCAAACAAAGAAGAACAACAAAATTCACGTATGTACTCACTATGTTCCATACTCACACGAGGTTCTAAATCCCATAGTCTCTGCTCCAATCTATGTATCCGTGAATGCAGTGCTGCTTCAACCACCTGAATTCAGAAAAGAAGTCCTTGTCACAAACTCAACCATTTCTTACTGTTGACCTCCAGTTGCATTTAAAATTCTGTTCTCTGACTTCTTTCTAATTCAGTTACATAAGATGAATAGATGTCCACTTTAGATAACTATACTGGTTACCCCACACTAACTGCGCTATAGTAATGTATTTTAGCCTGCAAACTTTAAGCCAATCAAGCTCCTTCTTTTTTCTTTTTCTTGATAAGTAAGTCCCTTCTACTTTAGTAAGTGAACAAAATAAACCAACTTTCCATTCATTTAATAGATCAAGCACAACTTGGACAGTTCTTCAGAATTGATGCATTTTAACAATTTTTGTCTAATTCCCTAGGGAAATAGCCTTTCCAACTGAACTAGTGGCCTTCAAGTGAATATTTGCACCCTATGTGGTGTAACATTGAAAATAAGTGGCAAGAACTTTGAATTTGGTTTCAAAAAAAAAAAAAAAAAAACCATCATTTGGAAAGTAGGACAACTATAACTAAGACGTAAACTACAGATCAAATTGCAGAAAAGATCAGCAATTCTTTTCAAAACATAAAGCAGCTGGTTACAGTGACTAACCTCTAGCACAAATGGCATCGATGGGCCTCCATTTATGTTTTTAGGATTTAACCGTGGTAACAGTGCATCAATGAAAGCCTTTCCTCCTTTACTATAAGCAGACACCATATAGAACTGTTAAGTTCACTTGCACTCTATTAGATCAGACCAAATTTTTTTAGAATATCTAGTATAAAGTATTACCGGTTATAATTAAATATAAGGACTTGTTCTTGCATTGCTATGGCCCGTAAAGAACCTAGATTCAAAAGAATTGCATGTTCACGGACCTGGAAGAAATAATCAAAACGAAGTCCATCAAGAAAGCCGGTGGAGAAAGTTAAATGCTTAGAGTTGAGCAAGAAGACAATTGATAAATTCTTGAACCCAAATTATGTGGAGAACTTCTACCATTAAAGGAAGTAAAGGTAGAACAGCAAAAGATCAGAGAAGTAAAAAACAACTTAGCCGATCTTAAACAGTATCTAAAATCTTAGTAAGATGCTGTTATCCTACCTTAGCAGACAGCAGTCATGTAATGAGCAATAAAAACTTCAAACTGTGTCAATTCTAGATTTGTAAAAGTTAAACAAAAAGAGGATATTCTATCAGTGTCTTCCAAAGATAAGCCTTATCTGCTGTGAGCCAATTGCCATAATTTTGTCTTAAAAGCGAGTTCTTTAAGTGGCATTCTTCAGATGTGGTGCATATTAACTTTCACCAAAAGAAATTACAAAAAGCCAGGGAGTAGTTAATGAGCTTGCTATTTGAATTAGGATATACGAAGAGTTATTATAAAAAAAACATACATACATCTAGCAGAGGTTTTATATTGAATGAGATGGTTAACTTGAGATCATTTGCTAAACCATGCTAAAGGGCTATTAAACTGAGAGCACGCAAATAGAACATCCAGGGAATGTTTTTCGGAAATTAACATAGTAAAAGCAATTGAAGTACCAGCAAAGCAGGCATTGAATTTGTCAACCACAATGATGGATCTACACTCCTGATATCTCTAGGACGCAGACCTGCTTTCAGCATAATCAGCAATCCAGTAAATGCTTGAGAAAGAAGCTTTAAATCTAAGGATATCAAATCAGCTAACTGAGGGATAGTATCTTATTAAAAAAAATGAAGAATATAAGGATGTTCAAACAGAGAAGTAAATGCTTTAATTTTGTAAGCTACCGGTAGAATCAAATGCTAAATAGAGATTTTATCAGATATATTATTAGAAAACATAACACAACAGCTAATCCAAATTATATGAGAACTCAACAATTTCGTTAATAATAGGAGTTTGAAGAAGAAGGGACTCACCACTTGACTTCAGCAAGTGCCTTCTGTTTATTTTCCTTTTAGCTACCGTCCCAGATGACTTTACCTCCACTACCTAAAGAAAAGAATCAAAGTATAAGCAATAACTTAGTCATAAGTAAATATGAATATGCGAGCCATAAGCAAATATGAACACATTTTTAAGTAGCTGAAAGCTCAAAAACTCTTCCTTTTTGGAATCCTTCCTGTCTGATTTCCCTTATCTTTTATTGACGTAATCAAATCGCTAACTCCTCCAAAGGAACTAGTCACAATTGTACCCCTTTATGTGTAACCATGACTTATATTGCTGATAATAAAACATAAATGTGACAGCCAGAAGTCTTATCCATACTGAAAATGGTGCATCAGATAAATTTGACAACAGGTACATATATAAGGTGTAGATTTCCGGTAGCTCCAACTAATCCGTCAACCAACTCAAGTTTGCAAGTTAATTTCACGTATAGTCAGTGAACTTTATCAACTATAACTGAAAATCGCTAAACTTAACTCACCATATCACTAATGTAACAAATGTTTTTGCCTCGTTACGGTAACTAAGTTTTATCCTCTGTAACAATAACTAAACTTTACCTACTACTGTGACTAAAGCCCACCTAGGTGACTTTATTGTTATAAGTAATAGGTAAAGTTTTGTGACTTTACTAGGGTAGATAAACTTTAATGGTCAGACGTGAAACTCTAACTTGCGCATGAGTTTAAGTTATATACACGTTCAGTATATATTCGTTTTTTACACTGTCAAATCACTCATACCTGTTAGTTTATTGTATAACTTATACTGTAAAACTCTTTGTGCATACCATAGTAGTAGTAAGTTAAAATTGAATGATCATAAAGTAAAGTAGTAGTACCTCATAAACAGGTTCACGTATTCCAAGTGACAACGAATCACCACCCGAAACAGTCCTCTGCGAATTAAGTGAGCCATTAGAATACTCCTGACGATCCACATCATCGTCGTCGTCGTCATCGCCATCCTTGACCAACGGTTCCAGCTCAGTCTCCTCACTCGGTTTAGCAACACACTCAACTTTATTCACCTTCCGTGACTTTACCCTCACAGAAATTGCTTGATTGTTACGCAAGTAAGGAAATTCCAGTCGCGATCGGAAAATCGCATATCCGGCGATTAAAACATTAAACTCCGGCGATCGTACCGGTAAATGTGGAGGAGTTGTTGTCGCCATTGTTAGAAGCGGAGATCACTCGAGTGATATCTTTAAATGTACATATGGATAATGTGATATGATAATGGTAGGTATATATAGGTTCTGTGAGTATATGAAGGTGAGGAATTGTGTGAGAGAGAAACAAAAGAGGAAGAAGCTGGTGGTTGTGGTTTGAAGGAACATGTGAAGGAGGGAAAGAGAAAAAGAAGCAATGGCCTATATTTTATGGTTAAGATTGCTTACACCTCATCATTTCATAATATCCAACGACCTTAACGTTGACGCTTTTTATAGCGTGTACAAATAGTCTCCTCACATTTACATATTATTTACACCAAAAATTAAGGTGTATACCGTCAGATTATCGTTTATACACCATGTATACACTTATTTTTCAGTTATATTTCGTGTATACACATTTTAATAGAATAGATTATGTCTACATCCATTTTTTCCAAGAAAGAAAAAAAGGAAAAAGACTCGATGGAGCAGCAATTCTGGTCGCCGAAGCTCCGGTGAGCTGCTGCAGCAGATCTACAGTGCTGGAGCAGCAACAGATCTACTGCAATGGAACTGCTGCAGCAGTGGAGGAGCAACAATAACGGTGGAGCAGCGTCGACTAATTTTCACCAAAAACTGCAGTAGCAGCGCTCCATCGCCGATAGCAGCACCAAACTGGCCGAAGAGGAGAGGAGGAAGGGGGGGTGGGAAACCCTAGGAAGAGGGGAAGTAGAAGAGAAGAGGAGGATTTAGAAACCCTAAAGAAGTGGCTAGGAAAAGATATGGGGGTGGTTAGTTGTTTGTTTAGGGTAATTTTAAAAAAGTGCAGCTAAAAAAATATATAGTGGGGGCTTTTTGTTTCTCTAATGTAATATTCCCTTTAATTACCCCTAATGTATTGGACATATTTTTAAATATATCATTCTTTCATCTAGGGTTGGGCATAAAATCCGAAAATCGAAAAACACAACCGAACCAAATTAGTTTGGTTTTTTGGTTTCGGTACTTCGATAATTCAAGACATAATTCGGTATAAAATTTTGGAATTTCAAAATTTAGATTTGATATTTGGTTTGGAGTATCGAATTTCAGATTTTCAGTATACCGAAATACCGAAATCTTTTAGTATATATATTTAAAATATAAAATTCCAAGTAGTGTTATTTTAATTTGGTTTTGTATGTCAGACTTAATTAGTAACTTGTTTAGTTTATTAAGTTTTTATGCGTTTTGGTTAGTGATGGATTTGGAGATTGAATTAAACTTTATGGATTTGGAGACTATTTTTAAGATAACATGAGTCAGTAATATTCCTTAAAGGATATGAACTCTGTTTCTTGGAGGATACACTTCAAACTTCAAGTATTTGAAGAACTCTATTCAATGCAAATCATCAAAGGCTTTCCAAACTAATCCTTCTTTTCCATTTCTTTTCTATTCTGTATCTTCGAGCTTTTGCCCTCCACTTGTGCTCACAAAATGTTTAGCAACTAAAGCTGATTGGGTCAGCGAGTTCACCGTATTAAATCATGAAGCAACTTCAGTAATTTTTCTTTCTATTCAACAGCATCTTATAAACGAGTGTACAAGTAGTAGAGTTTTACCCCCACTAAAGAACTACATCACTGGTGAATGGGGCTCTATCACAATTTATATCTGAGTTTCACTTGATCAAGCTATTGAAGGAACGCGAAATTACCAAGTTTAGATAAAGAATGGTAAATTTAGGAAGATATATTAAGTGAAACAAAGTTACAGACCTACTTTTGGTCTCAATTCTTTTTCATTAATCCATGATCTTTGTGTATTACTAACTTTTAAAGAGTTTAGTAAGGGAAATAAAAAACTTTCTAGCAACATGAAATACAATAATTTAGAAAATAAATAAATCATATTGAGGAGAAGTCGTATTTTGTACATTAAAAACGAAATTATAAATCCAAAATCGTACAGAACTAATAGAACAGAATAAATTTCGGTTTGATATTTGGTATCAATATTTAAATATCGAAAACCGAAATTTCGAATTAAAAAAAACGAACCCGAACCGAAATTCTGAACATCCACCCTTCTTTCACCTATCTAACCCTCAAAACCCCTACGACCTAACACAAAAATCTAGGGCTCCATTTTTAATATCAAATAGCCTTTTAATTAGTTCACAGAGTCTCCGACCCTAAACAAGATTCGACAAATATACTCGACCCAAAGACCCAACCTGGTTAAAATCAACTTGTATCCCCCATTAGGCGTGTCAATGGTTCGGTTCGCTCAGTTATTTTAAGAATTTTGTATCATACCAAATTTTCGGTTATTCTAGTATGTATAACAAAAATTTTAATTTTTGAAACCATCCCAATCATATCAATTTCTCTTCATTTTGGATACGGTTTGGTTTATTTTGGTTTTTGCTAAAAATATTATCTAATACTACCCCATAAATAAAAATGTATTTTTGACATAGAAGACAACGACATTGAAAAAAAGTATCGCTTTTATATTGTAAAACTCATATGGTGCTAGTGACTAACCAAAATATAAATTTTACTACACTTAAGTAAATGATATTAGAGAAAACAATAATATCATATTCAGTTGAATATTTAATGATGGATGCCTAAAATAATTCGTTTGTAATATGAAGTAATGAAGAACTTTAAAATATACCAAATCTCAAAGCAATAGTATCAAAAAGTAGGTAAGAATGGATAAATAAAATGTTAGACAATCATTCACATTCTTTCTATTGTTATTCTCATGTTTGTTTGCCTTTTCAAAAGAGAAATATTTGATCATCATATATATTGTTCTATACTAAAAAAAAGTTCAAATAACATAAGTCGATATGAATCTAAGATGTAAATTAATTAAGTTATGTATTTATACTTTTAAATCTCATATATAATGTAATTAAATATATTCGGTTTAGTTTGGTATTTTTTCGGTATATTTTTATAAAATAGAAAATCTAAGCTAATGTTCGGTACAGTTATGACTTTGCACAAAAACCTACAGTTTTATTTTAAAAAAAACTAAAAATCAGTTCGATAGGATGTAGTTTAGTCGGTTACAGTCAATTTTCAAAGAACCATTGACACCTCTATCCCCCATTTTTAATAAGCCTCCCACCCCTGTCCTCCTCCTCCTCCTTCGTAGGTGAATATTCATGTACATCACCAACATTTCAAATAAGCTACAATTTGATCAAATATTCGGAAAAGTGAAATGACTAACTAGAGGATTTATCAAAATCTATTAATTTCCTTTGGAGATTAAAAAACTCAGATATGAAACTCATTTTGGGTTGAGTTATTTTTTATTCTAAAAATTTCAAAAATCTGAATCGTTTGATGAAATATCAAATTTAAACTGAAACTTTGAAGAAGTTAATTCATAGTTGTTCCTCATTTTCAATAAAATATTCTCTCTTAGTTGGATTAGAGTGAGCACACCCAAGAAGATTCAGTCTTCAAGTTGTGTGAAACTTCATGTGGATTTTAGATTTTGTCGAAACCCACTGGCTAAATGGTTACTACATATGATTTGGTTCGAATTCGTTTGAGTTCATATTATACTGGCTCATTGGGAGAAAGAAAAGGATAAGTAATAAAGAACTCAATTAGAGGAACATTTCTTCACCAGATGAAGAATAAGGGTTGGGGCGAGGGAAGGGCTTATTCAAAATTTAGGGGGGTGGGGGTCAGTTTTAAGGGGCAGGTTGGGTCTATTTTGGTTTTTTTTTTGTCCACGTGGACCAATGATGAAGCGACACGTATACATCATTATGCCAAGTCATACTTATGTTAGCCGGGAGAACATCTGTAGAACAGAAATCAACAGTAAGGGTTTTGAGAGGCAGATAGGTAACATGTATATTTAAGACAACCCTAATACATTAGGGATAACTTAGATCAGAACCATGAGTTCGACCATTTCTTATAGAAAAGTCCAAATATAAATCTCTACTATGGAAATTGTTAAAACATATCATTCATTTGAGTATTTGGTTAGTAATGTCACACCATTATACTTTCGATCAGATTTGCCTCTAATACTAACGGTTGAGACATGTGGCAAACTGAGAGATTAAAATTAATCTCAAATTATAAAACCGAATCATTTATAATCAAACTTGAATGTAACCCATTACCCTCCTCTTTTTTTCCATGGTTTCTCCCAAGTCCTACCAAAGACCCGTTCCCTTCCTCTTAATCCATTATACTTTGGTAACACTTAGCAGAAAATCATGGAAGAAAAGAAGGGTAATGGGTTAAATTTGTATTTGGTTACATAATGAACCTAGTGTATGATGTGGATGAGTTTTTATCTCCCTACTTGTCGCGTGTCCTAGTCATTAGTATTCAGGGAAAATCTGGTCCAAAGTATAAAGGTGAGGGTACTATTAACCAAATACCCAAATGGAGAGTATATTTAAATGATTTTTAAAGGTAGAGGGTAAATTTGACTCTTTTCCATTTCCTTATAATTGAGATAGCTGAGTCAGCTTGTGAGTACCTTAAATAGTTTAATATCATATTTGTTTAGCTAGCATTCACTTTTGATAAGTTAAATTATGTTTATTAATTTGTATTGAACGTAATATTGAAAAGTTCCCGAGAGAACCTCGTTAAAAAAATTACAGTTTAAATTGCAAAAACAAAGAATATTAGAAAGTGTTTTATTGGATGTTGGTTTTAAAATCTCCATAAAGTTGCAACTCTTTCAAATCGACACTTTATCTCGAAAACTTTGTACTTAGCAAGATTATTGGATCATGGCTTCGACAAGATGAAGGAGTTCGACAATATTGTGTGGGCATAAATTACACAACCTTTAATCCTTTTCCTATATAGGGTTGGAATCACTTAGTCTACTTATGTAATGGGCCAAGGACCTCCTAAATAAAATTCTAATAGGGTTAAGATTTGAGTAAAATTTAGCCTATAAATACCTCAATCACCTCATTAAAATATTCATTCAACAATTCAACTAGAATCTTACTCTTGTTCTTCAATATTCGAGCAATACAATGTAATCCTACTCTGTTTTCTTTGATATTTCATTATTTTCTATGACCCTCCATACAACTTTAACTGTTTTCCTATCGATCAAGTTGTAGGCACAAACAGTTTGGTGCCCATCGTAAGCCCCAATCAATTCTTTGTTATTCCAAAGAAGTGTAATAGTTGTGTCACAATATGACAACAGAGTTCTGCACGAGGTCGCCCTAGGCGTAGAGGAGGCGGCCAAGGATCTCAACAAAATGGAAATAAATCCAAAAAAGGAAGCATTAGTAGATGACAGCCACAATGACACGAAATCCCAGTCTCCGGAAAGAGACCATGGAAAAGAGAATGGCAAGATGATATCTAGAGACGGATTGGAGAAGCCGTAGGAGAAATTCATCAAGATGCAGCATTATCTTTCATATTTAATGGCGAAACACTATCTAAATGCCCCGAGGAGGTACTTAGCAAGACGGCTCTGCCACCAAAATTACCACATGAGTCGAGACCCATGAGTAATAACCTAGATCCCGTAGCATGAAGGACTAATCTCAACACGGCGCTTGGTAGCTTAGGCACCGTCACCTCAGTGACACCCAGGACCGCTTTCGAAGAGGAACTGTTCCACAAGCTTAAGGAAAAGATTGACAGGATGAATCAAATATCGGGGGCTCCTCTCATTTTGAAAAAGATCGACGAAGATTAGTTTTCTCAACAGCCCTACAAATCAAGCGTCGCGCCGCTATCAGGTGCGAAGAAATTCTGCATGCCCGAGCTACCTAGGTACGATAACATCACAGACCCTCCCGATCACATAACAGCTTACGTAATAGCAACGATCTGATGAAATACGAAATCTAGTTCGTGCTGGTAAAGAAATTTAGCGCCACCCTGACTAAGGGAGCCTTGACCTGGTACCCTCAACTACCCAAAAGGTCTATTGAATCGTTTGATAAAATGTAAGACCAATTTGTAAAAGCGCACTCCAGCGCCCAAAAGTGGGAGAATCGGATGAATGATATCTTCGAGATCAAGAAAAAAGACGGTGACTTACTGAAGGATTACTTAGAAAGATTTCAGAAGGAATACATGACACTCCAACCAGTACCAAACAATATAGCAGTAGTGGCCTTCGCCAAAAGCTTGAACCCCAGGGGCTGGGCAGCTGGTTGAGAGTTACAGAGGAGTCCAAAAGAGCACCTAACGACGACATGGAATTTGATATAGTAAGATCGTGTGAAAGGAATGACAGCAGAAGCTGCAAACGTGATATGACCGAAGATGAAAGGCCCAATGATCACAAAATAAGAAGCGGGAAAGAGTCTCGCTCAGACATACCAAGTTTGATGGATTGGCACAATAATTCCCTAAAGGCAAGTTTGCGTGGAAGCTAGGATCAACGTACTCTGAGAAAACACATGAGGTTAAGAGGGCCTTGATACTCGAAGTGGTCCATCTCCTCAGCAAGGGACATCTCAAAGAATTGTTATCAAATAAAGGAAAGCAAACATACGCAAGGAACGGGGATGCATAACAGATCCCAGATTGACTAGAGGCTAAAAGGTCCATCAACGGGATAATCAAAAGACTCAAAATCAAGAACAAGACAATCAGCGACGTGATGGTTTGCGAAGATGGAAAGAAGGTGGTCCACAACGACAATCTTTTTATAGGACAAGGATGCCAGCGGTCTCCTCTTTGCACACCATGACGCCTTGGTCGTCACATTAAGGATTGAGGATTTAGAAGTAAAGTGTATCCTTATTGAAAACGGAAGCATTATGAATATCAGCAGGTGAGAAGTAACGCAAAGGTTATAGACCAACTAGTTCTGAGCTCATATACAGTGTCTGGTTTTAACAACCCTAGTGAGAGGTCGGTCGCTGAGATCATCCTGTCGATCTATGTGCCCGGGGTGGTCAAGCCCATGTCCTTCCAAGTTATTACAGGAAACATACCATATAATACCATAATTGGAAAGCCTTAGATACATGATACGTGAGCAGTACCTTCAACCCTTCATCATATGGTTAAGTACCGTACCAAATAGGGAATAAAGAATAATCGAGGAGAGCACCAGACTTCGAGAAGTGCTATATGGTCGCTATCGCAAGCACAACCAAACCGGAGGAAAAATAGAAACTACAGTGGTAGGGGCCGCATCAAGCCCGCAGCTCAACAGTTGAGGAAGAGGAGCTGAAAAGGGTGTGGCCCCATAAAGAAAGGGGCATCGTCAGCAACCCTGATCTGAGAGAAACAAAAGCAGATCATGTAAGTGCGACTTAATTGAGGGCAATACGGCTGATGACCGGATATTGGGAAGTAGGACAGAATACCGTTCAAAGACGCTGAGACTCATAGAGAGACACAATAATGCCCAAAAGTAAGGTTCCTGCGACAATGGGGCCGCCTAAAGACAGGCGCAACGATGCTTGGAAGTGGTAAAGAGTGAGTCTGAAGCCAAGAGGTTCAATGGTCATATCGCGTCACTAAGTAGGTTCGCATCATGGACGGTCGAGTGCTGCCATCAGTTATTTGATATGTTGAAGAAAGATGAGAGATCGAAGAAGTACTTGCCAAACCATCTGCTACTGCCCAAACATGGAGAAGGAGAGCAACTTTCATTATACTTAGTGATTAGAGGATGCAATAAGTATTGTACTTACATGAGAGGAGAAATAAGCCTAGTCTTCCACCTATTATGTTAGCAAATATTTACGGGAGGCCAAAACTCATCACAAGTGGTTGGAGAAGCTGGCGTCACCCCTGGTCACAGCTACACGCAAGTTACATCCATATTTTCAGAGCCACACAATAGTGGTCGCGACGCTCTTCTCGCTAAGGAACATTTTTCACAAGCCAGAGTTATCAGGACACTTGGCCAAATGGACGGCCAAACTAAGCGAACATGGCGTCATCTACCAGCCGCATACAATTATAAAATCTCTCATTTGTCATCAGATTTCATAGTGAACTTCGGTACAGATGTAATTCCCAAAGTTAAAGGCAAACTCGCAACGTAGAACTTCAGTTCCATGCGGGTGCTAGCAACCCGAGCCATTGCTTTAGCAACATCCCTCTCCTAAAGGGACAAATCAAACGCACAGATCTTCTCGGGCCACTCAACTCTCATTGCGTCTGTGCTGCACTTAGCCCTCAAGCTCGGTTTGCTTAGCCTTCATCCTCTCTGTGGCCAACGGATGTAAGCTCAGCGGTGGCCCGCAAAATGCCATTCTACTCACGAAGATGCACCATCTTTTCTTCAAAGTCAAAAACCTGACCCACAACTTCGATGCTATAGGTCAGCCCCTACAGATAAGGGAGTAATATTATAACAAAAGAACGAACCAGCATTCATTTGGGAAATTATGCAGGTCCCGAGAAAGGAGAATACGAAAGCAGATGCCCTGACCAGTTTAGCTGCGGTGGCGGATATGGGCCAGGACAGCCCGGACGTTGTGACCCAGCTAATGCACTCAACCTCAGGGTGCCAAGAGGTAAACACAATATCTTTTGTTTAAGGTTGGCGCAAAGCGCCGGTAGAGTACTTGAACTAAGGACGATTTCCGATGACATGAGGCAAGCAAGAAGCTAAGGGTGAAAGCGGCTAGCTACAACCTGATCATGAGGAGTTGTATCGACGGATGTTCAGTAGATCGTTAGCCAAGTTTTTAGGGCCGTCTCAGGCCGACTATGTGATGGGAGAAGTCCATGAGGGACGTTTCAGAAACCATTCAAGAGGGAGACCATTGGCTCGCAAGCTTATTAGGGAAGGATATTATTGACTCGAATGGAAAGCGATTTAGGAAAGTTCTTCAAGCATTGCAATAAGTGCCAAGCGTTTGCGCATGCGTTCCATCAACCGGCCATGGAACGGCTCTCGAAAGTGGCCTCTTAGGCCCTTCATGAAGTGATGAACGGATATTATAGGGTCGTGTCCTATCACGCCTGGAGGAATAAAGTTCTTGCTCATCCTAAAAAAAGTATTCCAAAACACGAAGCTAATGCAGGCAAGCTAGCCCCGAGCCTTGGGAAAATGAGCCTACACGCTCGAAAACATAGAATGTACTATTACTTTGAGCAATTGTAATGTAGCGTGTCTTGAAAAGTACTACCCTTAAGTCTCATTGCCAACATATCTTAATCATCTCCAAATAGATTCAAATGCTAGGGGTATAGGCCTTATACGCTAGATAGGCCAGAAAGGGCCCGACATGCTAGATAATTAGCAGTTTTAGACATATTGTCTCTTAGCTCAATATTTTTCAAGAACACGTTAATACCTTTTGGGATCGAGCATCCCCGCTTTCAGACCAAGCATCCCTATTTTTGGATCGAGTGCCCCTGTTTTTGAACCCAAGGTCCCAGTTTTCGTATATTGAAATTGTCAATTCAATAATTTAGTCATCACTAACTCGCCTCCAGACAATATTGTATGTTGGACTCGTCAATTAAACTTGCCTCCGAGTGAAATCGTGTTTTGCAATCGATAATTCAATTAAATACCTATGTGGAAGAGGGACGTATTTTTACATAGTGTTGAAAAGACTTACGAACTCAAGTGGACAAGCAAAGACATCCTCCGCGGGCGCAAACATATCCTCGGTGAACAAGCAAAAAGGTCATCCGTGGGTGCAAAGATGTCCTCAACACACAAGCAAGATGCCCTCTGCAGGCGCAAAGACATCCTCAATGGACAAGCAAAAGATGCTCTTCGGGGTGCAAAGACGCTCTCTATGGGCGCACGCTTATTCCAATAATAGTTGGCATCCAACTTGAGGATAAACCCAAAATTGCTCAGGAAAAAACATAAAGCATAAATGAAATAAAAAACAGCGACAAAAGATTGTTTATTTTATCACAAAAAAGCCCGAAGGATACATATTACAAAAAGGAGAATCAGGTGCAGGGATTACTACAACAACTGGCTAAGCTAGGAGAGGATATTGGAGTAGTCGAAGCCGAGGGATTGAGTCCGAGGCTGGGTGATCAACACATGTGCCCATTGTTTGTGAAGAAGTCCCTTACTCCTATCAAAGAAGTTGACTTTCCTTCCTCGGCAGTGCTGTCGGGTGTACCACCACCCCCCCGACCAGATGTTCCGGAGGATCTCCACAATCATGGCCTTCCTAACCAAAGTCATCTTATTCAACGACCCCTCTCAACCTAATCAGTAGCAAACTCGAGCCCAAGTCGCTCTCCTGCTCGGTCCACTTAGGCCCGTATAACTCTGGTCTCCGCATCTTCTCCTCCCAAGCCCATCGCGCCTCTGCGGCCAATGGGCACACACCATCAATGGTAGCCTTCAGAACGACACTTAGCTTATGGGGACCCTCCAACTCCTGAGGGTGAAGATCTGACCCACAACTTCAAAGCTATAGGTCAACCCCTATGGAAGCAAATACGCTTATATAAACATGCATGTTCAAAATGGCAGAAAAAAGAAGTAAAATGCATGGTAAAAGACAACTTCAACATTTGAGAAACTTACTTACGGTATTGGAATATGTCATCTCTGAGATGTCAAGTAATGTCTTCATAAGGGGAAGTAAAATACACATTGTACTTTTTTTTCCTTTAACAAGGTTTTGTCCCAATTCGATTTTTCTTGTAAAATTTTTAATGAGTCAGCTCTCAAAGCATATAATTTTTAGTCGCTGACAGGCCATGTTGCTAATTATATCATCAAGGCTAAGTCAACAGAAGGTCCCGAAGAGCCGCTGGAATATCACTTTGCTTTCCGAGCACTTACGATAGCACTCAACAAGCAGGGGACTAACTGTGTGGGCAAGAATTGCACAGTCCCTAATATTTTTCCTATATATAGTAGGAATCACTTAGCCTGCTTATATATGGGCCAAGGGCCTACAAATATAATTATAGTAGTGTTAGAATTTGGGTAAATTTTAGCTTATAAATACCTCAATCACCCCATTGTAATGTTCATTCAATAATTGGACTAAAATCTTTCTCTTGTTCTTCAATATTCGAGCAATACAACACTAATCCTACTTTGTCTTCTTCGATATTTACTGTGACCCTACAAACAAATTTAACTATTTTCCTATTGATCAAGTTTTATGCACAAACAAGCTCATCATTGCAACTGATTCAATCAACGAAGTTCTCTGACTTCTTGGCCAATGGAAGACATTGAGAAGGACTCAATTCCTTAAGGTTTTGAGGTCTGAAATTAAACTTGGTTGTGATCATCTTCCGGCTGACATATTCCTGAAAAAGAGTAACGTCTAGAGGATCACGGGGAGAGTGCAACTTTAAATCTGAAATAACAGAGAAAGAGAACAGGGAAATGAGAAGAAATAAGATAAAAGATAAACTGATTCAATTCATATCATAATTCATAAATGCTCTCCCTTTACATGTTCATAGAATATGTAGTGCGTAATAATAAACTACACCTCAATCATCAATATACTACTCTGAAAGCCCAGGGAACCATTCGTTACAAACAAAACATGTAGGAATGACATTACAACTTCAAGAACTGAAAACTTTATATATCATTAGTTATGTGCCTTCTTGTTCGGAAAGTTAATTTGTTATTGGTTCTCTTTAGTGGATGGTGAGGCCGAAAATCGATCTAGTTAAGTGGAGAGTAGAGCCAATATGAGAGATTTGGTTGTGCTACTAGAAAAAATATAGACTGATCATCAGACATGAGGCTGGCTCTTTTGAGCAAACTTTAGTCTTGGAGACCGAAATCGAATGGCTATGGCCTATGCTTGCAATGATTTTAAATTAGTGATTGCGCCTTAAAAGCAATATCCTTTCTATGCCCAGGGGCGGATCCAGGCTTTTAAGATAGCAGATGTCACTCCTTATATTTGTGCTTAGACACAACGATCGAGGAAGAACGTGTCGGGTCCGGTAAGATATTCGTTAGTCCGATTAGGTTGATTAAGTCTTTTATACATAATAAACAAATAAGTTCGATTTACAAACAACAACAACATACCCAGTATAATCCCACAAGTGTGTGTTGCTCCCAAATGCACACGTAAGTATATGTGGTCGACAAGTAAGAAAGTGATAAATCGAGTATCGTTCCCACGAGGACTATTGTTACGACTGAATTCTAGCAAACCATTTCCTAAGAACTATTCAGGGATCTTTTTCCAATGGTTGAGATTTTACTAACTAAGTGCAATAATGAAAAACAAGTAACTGAAATCAAGTACTAGAGCAAATTCTAGGTTGTTATCAATGAGAGAAAACGGTCCAGGGTCAGAGTTACAAACAATCCAATTGAGTTTTCCAGTTGATTCTACTTCTTGATTTCCTAGATTACTAACTAACAGGTTAATTATATTCGTGAAAACCCGTCGATTCTTCACGACTCTATGCAAGCTACTCTAACGCCTATATTAATATGGAATTAAATCACATGCATGCATTAAAGAACTTTGTATTTAGCTAAGCCGGGTAAATAGGTATATGTCTATCCTACCCACAAATTGATTCCCTGATGCTCAGGTTCACAATCAAGCCCTATTCTTTCTTATTTACATTCACAAGTTCCCTCTTTCGAGTTCAACTTGTAAACCGTAGATAGTATTCAATTATCATGCCTCAATAACCAAACAATTAGGCTCAAGAAAGAATAAACAATCTGTAATGGTAAATCAATAGGTAGAATTCAACTTTCAAACATCGACCTTCATGTATTTACTCTAACCCTATAACGATAGGTTTAGTTACACATATTCATAATAACAACACAAGAATTCATGTACGAAATATGAAATATTGTAATAGATGATGAAAAGGAACTAAACCCTTGGTTCAATGCGTAAGAACTCCAAACTTGCTGTTAGAATTCGACCTCTCCCTCTAGAACGAAATAAAAGAGGTTTTATATTGTTTACAAACTACTAGGATAAGTTAAACCAAAGCCTAATCTAGTTGGGAGAACTTTTGTCTCGTCAACCTCAAGGCTTTCGTGGAGTCACGCCTCCACCATAGCCTTCAACTTTTCAGGGCTTTCTTGAGGCCTTGCTCCAGTATAGCTTCCAACGCTTCAACGCTTTCTTGAGGCCTTGCTCCAGTATAGCTTCCAGCGCGTCCATTAACTCTAATTTTCTTGTTCTTGTCTCGAATTCATCCGCACCATTCCTAAAATCACAAATACGATAAGTGAGCACAAGAAACACAATTATCACATATAACGAGCGCATAAAGTGCTAAAATGTGAGAATATATTAAGGTAAAATAGGCAAATATTGCCAAACATCACCACCCCGCACTTTGACTTTTGCTCGCCCTCGAGCAATCATCAAATACTAATTTCCCAAATAGATACTAACACTTAATAGAACAGGTCTACCTATGATTATGGTTAATACCGATCATTTGACAAGTGCATATGCCTACCATGTGACCCTCAACACATGCCAAAAAAATCACCAAGTTTTAAAACACTAGAATGACCAACCCAAGACATCTCAACCTCAAAAACCGATTCAATGAAACCAAACTTTCACAAAATCACACCCATTCACTCAACCAAGAAGTCAAAATTTCTCCTATCTCGTGCAAACCATGTGCCCTCACCAAATCAAGAGAGCGCCCCAAATATCACACAAAGAATATATTTCAAGAATAAATGAGGGACATAATATAGGAAGAATTCACTCGCTCTCAAAAAGAAGTTCACGTGCCACACACAACGTACCATAGGCTTGCCCCTAGTGTAGAACTCCACTAATGTAAGCTCGCTCCAATCGGGATTAACTAGGACTTTAAGTGTTGTAATGTAGGCTAAAGGACGGGTAGGATAAATATGAATAAATAGTGACTACCTCCCTAAACACTTTAATACACCACTTTAATTTTTATCTTTCCACCATTCTTTTCAAAACCAACCACCCCAAACATACACAAGAAATTCCCTCTCAATTTAAGCACTTTACAACTTTACTTTTGCACAACACTAGCAAGGATTGAGATTTTATTTCTTTTGTTTTCTTTATTTTTTTCTTTTTCATTTTATTTTTTTTTCTTTTCAAAAGCTACCCAATCATCCAACCACAACTCCACAAACAATCAAATATTTTTCAATTAAAGTGCTATAAGGAGTACGGGTTCAAAAAGAAGATAATTAAGAACAAAAGGGATAAGGCTTGAAATGCGGGTGCCAACAAAAAGGTCAATAGGCTCAAAAGGGCTTAAGAAAGATAATATTAAAGGGTAGGCTAATCAAGGCTAGAAAGGCTTATCAAAGAAACGCCAGTATTATCTCCCAACTAGAGCAAACCTAGGATTTCGCTTTGAACACACACGGGGCAAGTTCTAGATATCAATATGCGGCACGGAACATAAGAAAAGATACTCACATCACACATGGCACATAGTTCACTAAAGACGGTTTCATTCCAACTCTCGGTTCAAGCAAACAAGATGCAACTTTTGAAATTTAAGCCCTAAGGCACAATAGTTCACAAAAGAGTAAAGTAGTTGAATCTAAGCGTCTCAAGAAGGTCATTCAATTTTTCTAGGCATGCATCACAATTTTTAAATCAAAGGGATTCACAAATAGCATATGTTCAAGTCCAAATTCACCGGTATCAAACAAACCAAAGGCACCTAGCATTCTATCAATTTTCCTAAAGAACTCTACTAATTACTACTACTAAACTACTCCTAAAAATAAAAATTACCCGGTTCAAAGGTCTACCCATGGAAAAAAATCGATGTCATAAGAAAAACCACGAGGCGAATGACTGTACCACTAACTAAAACTAAAAAGAAATTTTTTTGGTATTTTTCATTAGTTTTCTAATTTTTTTAATTTTTTATATACTAAAGCAAGAAACAAATAAAAATAAAGTCAAGTGACAAAAATAAAATTACTAAAATTAAATTTCTAAATGTACAATCATCCATAACCTCAAAATTTTGGGAAGTTTCCCCCACCCCACACTTAAAAGCAAGCAATGTCCTCAGTGCAAACAAAAATAGAGTGCAAGAGTGAAAAGCACTTCCCTGAAGGCCGAAAAGGGCCTAGCCTTTGGCGCTAGCAGTGGAACCATCTCCATTACGAACCCACCAAGCGTCTGTAGGGCACGGGGTACTCAGACTTCCCCCAACATGTCGTCATTTTAAGGTATTAAGGGGTGCAACACCCGACACTTGAGCTCGACAAAGCCTAAACCTGGGCGACACCTTGAGAAAGCCTTGGACTTGTGCAAGTCCACTGCCTAACTAGTGGCGATGGAGAGGGCGTCGCCTTGTGTAAATTTCGTGCAGTTGGAAGCTTTGAGGGGGCGTCGCCTTAGGATAGCCTTGGGAAGTTGGGAACTCACTACTTGACGCCATGCGATCGTAGAGGCGTCGCTTTAGGATCGCCCTGCAACTCGAAGCTTTGATGAGGCGATGCTTTGAGAAAGCTTGGACCTTCTGAAGCTCACTGATGTGCTTAGAGCGATGGTGGGGGCGACGCCCTTGCCATGGCTTAGTCCAGTTTTCTCCCGCAAATTTTCTAAGTGTTGTAGCTTTTGGAAACTCTTCCCACAAGAATTCTCATTGCCTCTCAGTCATTCCGCACTCCTCGAAAATGCTTCACCTTTCGAATGTCCCGTGCCCTGCAAACACAATGAGAACTACGTAACACTAAAGAAATAAAATGACGAAAATAATAAAAATTGGGTTGCCTCCCAACTAGCGCTTGATTTAACGTCGCGGCACGACTCTTTTTGTATTTTTATTCTTTTTCTTTTTTTTTTCTTTTTTTTTTGTGTTTACATACAAAGCTCGGGTTGCCTCCCGAGAAGCGCCTTAGTTAACGTTGTGACACGACAACACTTTTAAGCTCACTTCCAGCATTTACGTCTCCTCTTCTTACGACGAACTTTTACTTTCTTCTTGCCTTTAGGAGGAACTTGATTCAACCTCTGAGACGGTATGCCATTGTCAACTTGTTCTACCTTCCGCTCAACCGCCTCTTCCGATTTACTCTGAGAGTCTTGACTAACACATTCTATCAAAGAACACTCCTCAAACTTAGCCTTCTGATCCTTTTCATTATAAACCTTGAAAGTAACCTTTTCTCCATGCGCTTTCACATTCATCTCCCCAAGTTCCATGTCGATAATTGCCTTCGAGGTGATTAGAAATGGTCTTCCCAAAATTATTGGAGATTCTCGATCCTCCTCATAGTCTAGAATAATAAAATCAGCAGAGAACGTAAACTTCCCAACTTTAATCAACACATCCTTAACCTTACCATCGGGGCAAGTGAGTGATCCATTCGCCATCTTAAGAGTAACTGAAGTAGGCTCGATTTCTCCTAGGCCTAACCTTTTATAGACAAACAGAGGCATGAGATTTATGATGCCCCCCAGATCACATAGTGCACCAGAAACATTTTGACCACCAATAGTGCAAGGAATAGTAAACCTCCCAGGATCTTGAAGTTTTGGAGGTAATTTACTCAGGATTGTACTACACTCCTCCGTCAACTCGATTGTATCAATCTCTTGTGGCTTTCTCTTCTTAACTAGAATCTCTTTTAAGAACTTCACAAATGACGCCATCAATTCAAACACATCAGTTAAAGGAATCTTAACCTGAAGCTCTTTCATCATACTCACGAATTTTTGAAATTGAGCCATATCCTTTGATGGTTGAAGTCTCTGTGGGAATGGTGGAGGTGGTGGAGGTGGTAGAGGTGCCTCCTTTTTCTCTTCTTTCTTCTTCACTTTCTCCACTTTTTCTACTTCCACTGCTTTAAGTTGCTCTTTCTCCTCAGTTTTGGCCATCAACTCTTCACCCTTAACTAGAGTTATAGCAAGACAGTGCTCAACTCCCTTTAGATTTGGACTCGATTCAAAATTACCAGCAAGTGCTCCATGTGGTCTAGAATTTTGTGCTCCAGCTAACTGCCCCATTTGGCGTTCAAGGTCTTTTTAAGCAGTAGTAAGATCCTTTATGGCCTGTGCCTGTCAGCTATAATTCTCTGCTGGCCTGCTAACATCTGCTTTATCAAATCTTCAACTGAACTGTTGGACTGCTGTGGTTGAGCCTGAGGATGTGAATTCTGGTAGTTATTCTGAGATCTCATATTACCTTGAGCAGCTTGATTATCACTCCAAGAGAAACCAGGATGATTTCGTGAATTAGGATTGTAGCTATTACCAAACTGGTTCTGATTCTGTCCCTGAGACCTATTTTGATTCCCCACGTAATAAATTGTCTCTAAATTGGAGGGGAAAACATCAGTAGCATGATCTTGTCCACATACCTCACAAAAACTTTGAAACTGATGCACTTGTTTAACTGGTGCCACTTGTTGCTGAGCTGGTGGCAATGCTAGCTTGCTAATTTGGTTAGTTATCGCATCCATCTTTGCATTCAATGCTGAAACCACATCCAATTGAAGTACTCCAGCAGCTTTTTGAGTTGGGGCTCTACCATCGCCCTGTCAGTCAGGATTGCTCTGAGAAAATTTATCCAGCAATTCATAAATCTGGTTAAAATTCAAGGCCAATACTTGGCCTCCAACTGCAGCATCCACCACGATCTTGGTATGGGCATTCAATCCTTCAACAAAAGTGTGAGCCAACACCTCATTAGATTGGTTGTGGTGCGGGCAATCTTTCAACAATGACTTGAATCTTTCCCAGGTTGAATACAAGGATTCTCTATCCCTTTGTCTGAAAGACATAATCTCACTCCTTATTCTAGCTGTTTTGGCAGATGGATAGAATTTAGCCAAAAATTTCTTAGCTAAAGCATCCCAAATAGTGATAGACCCAGGCTTTTCAGCCTTTAACCACTTCTTTGCTGCCCCAATCAATGAAAAGGGAAAGAGTATTAATCGAATATAATCAGTTGAGACATCTACTGGTGTATATGTGTCACTAATCTCCAAGAAATTCTGGATATGTTGTTGTGGATCCTCGTGTAATAATCCAGCATATTTTCCAGTCGCATGTAACAGTTGTATCATGCCGGACTTAATCTCAAAGTGTCCAGTAATTTCAGGCTTAACTATGCTCTAGGCTACTCCCTCCAAATTGGGCAGAGCAACATCTTGCACAACTAAAGCTCGATATTCTGTCATTCCTACAGGCAAGGGTTAAGAGAAACCTAACACCTGAAACAGTTCAAGAAACTCAAAATAAAAATTAAACCTGAATAGAAAATAACAAATCGTCTAAAAAGAAAACATTCAATTATTTAGTCCCCGGCAACGGCGCCAAAAACTTGTTGCTCCCAAAGGCACACGCAAGTATACGTGGTCGACAAGTAATAAAGTGATAAATCGAGTATCGTTCCCACGAGGACTATTGTTACGACTGAATTCTAGCAAACAATTTCCTAAGAACTATTTAGGGATCTTTTTCCAACGGTTGAGATTTTACTAACTAAGTGCAATAATGAAAAATAAGTAACTGAAATCAAGTACTAGAGCAAATTCTAGGTTGTTATCAATGAGAGAAAACGGTCCAGGGTCAGAGTTACGAACAATCCAGTTGAGTTTTTCAGTTGATTCTACTTCTTGATTTCCTATATTGCTAACTAACAGGTTAATTATATTCGTGAAAACCTGTCGATTCTTCATGAGTCTATGCAAGCTACTCTAACGCCTATATTTCTATGGAATTAAATCACATGCATGCATTAAAGAACTCTGTATTTAGCTAAGCCAGGCGAATAGGTATATGTCTATCCTAGCCACAAATTGATTCCCTGATGCCCAGGTTCACAATCAAGCCCTATTCTTTCTTATTTGCATTCACAAGTTCCCTCTGTCGAGTTCAACTTGTAAACCGTAGATAGTGTTCAATTATCAGGCCTCAATAACCAAACAATTAGGCTCAAGAAAGAATGAACAATTTGTAATGGTAAATCAATAGGTAGAATTCAACTTTCAAACATCAACCTTTATGTATTTACTCTAACCCTAGAACGATAGGTTTAGTTACACATATTCATAATAACAACACAAGAATTCATGTACGAAATATGAAATATTGTTATAGATGATGGAAAGGAACTAAACCCTTGGTTCAATGCGTAAGAACTCAAAACTTGCTCTTAGAATTCGATTTCTCCCTCTAGAACGAAATAAAAGAGGTTTTATATTGTTTACAAAGTGCTAGGATAAGTTAAACCAAAACCTAATCTAGTTGGGAGAACTTTTGTCTCGTCAGCCTCAAAGCTTTCGTGGAGCTACGCCTCCACCATAGCCTCCAACTTTTCAGGCCTTTCTTGAGGCCTTGCTCTAGTATAGCTTCCAACGCTTCAGGGCTTTCTTGAGGCCTTGCTCCAGTATAGCTTCCAACGCGTCCATTAACTCTAATTTGCTTGTTCTTGTCTCGAATTCATCCGCACCATTCCTAAAATCACAAATACGATAAGTGAGCACAAGAAACACAATTATCACATATAACGAGCGCATAAAGTACTAAAATATGAGAATATATTAAGGTAAAATAGGCAAATATTGCCAAACATCAGTGTGGTCTGGGGAGGGTGAAATATGCGCAGATCTTACCCCCACCAAGGTGGAGAGGATGTTTCCATAGAAGTAAGTTCGATTTAATTCAATTATTATTTTTCACGCTTTTAAATTTATATTATAGAACAAATTTGGAAAAGAAAAAGAAAAATCGAGAAGGAGAGCATCCAATTAAAATTTTTTCTTAAAGAGTAAATTAATTATTCTATATATTTATTATTTGACTGGATTAATTTACCTTCAATAATTTTAAATTAATTTTTTTTAACTGTCATGTTTAATGATAATTTTTTGTACAACAATAACTTCAAATTTCAATCTATTAGATTCAGCTGAAAAGGTCTACTAATCAAGCCACTTAATTTTTCAAAATTCAATAAAAAATATGCTTTAATTATTTTTAATTTGTACAGATTAACATAGAAAAAATATGCATTAATTCATAATATTAACAAAATAAGTTACTCATGAAATTAGATAATTATGGTAGAAAGTGGGAGAAGTTTAGGCATTTAACAAGTAAAAGGGAATAAAATGCAAAAGGAGAAAAAAAGGAAAGGATGAAAATATAGGCAGACACCTAGGGAATAATAGGGCTACGAAAAAGGAAAAGACAAAAAGAAGAAATAGAGGAAAAAATAACAAAAAAGAAGGCAAAAGGCAGACAAAACAAAGGGAGGTAAAGCGCCCCAATTGGGGATCGATCTTGAAAACTTCGCTTACATACGGCTATAAAACTAGCGCTCGACCATGGCACCTGCACGTCCTTTGGCGCTGTGGGTGCCACTTTATTAATATATAGATTTTCACAGATATATATTGATAATATACATATAATTACAAAAATTTTACCGAAGCGAATGTGTGTCGTGGCACCCGGTACCTATACCGTAGGTCCGCCCCTGTCTATGCCGCTTGGCGAAACTTTTACGACTTGACCCTATTTATGAAAGCACACAAAAAGCCAAAGCAAAACAAGCCTACTTGGCTACTCATGATCAAAGTTAAGCTGCCGCAAAAATGACCTAATCATCAAGGAAAATCATTTCCTTACTCCTCAATGTAGTGGCAAATCCTATACAATAAGATTTGCAGAACGTCTTGAGGAGCTAGATAATGAGTTTTGGAAGGAATATCTTGATTGAAAGTCCATATATTTCTATGTTCCTCTATCTTCAGCTATAAAAAGAATCTGTATATGCATCAAAACTATGATGTCTCTCTGGTTTAGATAACATCAAAGGGTCAAATATGTCACTGAACTATAGTAAATGACACAAAAATACTATTCATTAAAAAAGTGTCACAAATATGCCATCACTGTTAAAGAAGTGTCTCAATTATGCCATCTGATTAATACAAGGAGGGGGTGATTTGTTCAGACTTATAAATTTAGTCAACTGATCAAGTTATTAGTTGACTAAGGTGATAAATAAAATGCAGTGCAAACTTAAAGGCAGTAAATAATGAACGACATAGAGTTTTATACTGGTTCAGAAACAAATGGTTTCTAATCCAGTCCCCTTGGGTCACAAGGGAGTTATCTCTCTTCAAGCTCTTGTAGAACACGAATACACTTATGGTTTGTCCTTAACCAAAAATATCTTCTCACAAGTGGTTTATCCCTTCGCTCACCACTAACGATCTTGTCTGATTTATAGATAATCAGACCAACTTCAGTGACCCAACTATTACCTCACTACAAGATCTCTCTTTCTTTTCTGTGAATCACTCGTAGACACTTAGGAATACAGTGTTTGAAAGTAAAAGACTTAGAGAGAAGTAGATTGTAAGTAGAAGCGTGGGGGTAATCTTCAGAGACTTCAAGTATAAATAGTGAATCATCAGTGTTACCCGTTGACGAAGAGATGTGGTAGATCTGCATGCGAAATCAACGGAGGAAGATGGAGATATGATTAACTTGGATTGAGGAGTAGAGAGATTGACCCAAGAGATTTGATTCTCTAGAGGATATGAATATCTTCATAGAGAATAAGGTAAGAGCTGATTTGGGACAAGTCCCACAAAATTAGCGCGCCTCAAATATCGACTTTCCATAGCTGACTCTCGTTATATATCAATCAACAATCTTCCTTTTTCTTTTAGGATCTTTGCAGAGGTCCTCCTTGTAAGTCCTGCAAAACGCACATAGGACTTAAGTGCGTTATTCTTTTTGCCATAATCAAAACTTAGATTTTAATTAACTCAACAATCAACAATCTCCCCCTTTTTGGTGATGACAAAAAGTAAAGGAGGATGTGCCTGGATACTTCCCTTTTTCGCTTAGTCGACTAGCAGATCCTGATAGCTGGCTCCCCCTGAGTATGTGCATCCTGTAACAACAGAAATCAAATAAAGGACTCCAGGGACAAGAAGGTTAGTTGACTCCCCCTGAGTGAGTGATCCTATATACCACAGACGTAAGAACACCATAATCACATAGATGCAAAATTTACGTAGCTAGAGGGAATAAGCAGTCAGTCTATTCTCCCCCTTGGCATCAACAAAAAGGACCAAAAGATCAAGTCTAAATTATCCAGAATATTACAGACCTAGAGAATTAGTTTAATGAGGAGCAAGAAAATATGTAAGAGTGTTCACAACATTATCAGTCATCCTGTCCAGCTTGGTTTGAACATCCGTAGACATTGCATCAATGCTGGCCTGAACATCTGTGGAGACAGCATCAATTCTGGCATGCACCTGTCTAATAGCAACAGCAGAGTCAGTCACAACAGTGTCTAACTTAAGAGAGAACCTACCAACATCCAGTTTAAGTTCATTGATGTCATCGGAGGCCTTTTCACTCTTGAAATGCAGGCTAAGTAGCAGGTCATTGAGATCAGCCATTGCATCTTTAAGCTTGCCAGAAGGTTCATCAGCACCAGGAGCAGAGGACTTGGATGGACTAGCATGGTCATCAGCAGGTTTGGGAGATTTAGGTTCCTTGCGAACCCAGGAGCCATTGATGCGAACATACCCCATAGATGTAAATGTGCGAGAATTATAACATGCAGTCAAAGAACAGGTTTTCCAGGCAGAGATGTCAACTCGATAGAAGTGCAGGATACGAGTGATAATTATTCCATATGGAAGAGAAGCACATTCAGCAACACTTTCAAGCATATATTCAATAATCCAAGCAGCCAAGTCAAGTTTCTTTTTAGTAACCAAGCAGTAACCAATTAAAGTGTCACGTTGTGAGAGGGAACTAAGGGAACCAGTCCGGGGAAGCAAAGTAGTACCAACAATGTGAGCAAGAACACGAATTTCAAAGGAGAGGTCTAAGGGACCAAGTTGGCCCTCAGGAACATCAGACTTGTCACATAAAAATATTTTGGCTTGTTCAAAAGAGACTTCAAAATCAGCAGGCCACGAAATTTTAAAGAAATCAGAATAGCCAGAGAACTTACATCCCAAAATGCGGCAGAGAACTTGGTGATAACAATACGAGTATTCAGAACCATTGTCTCAAAACCTCCGGAAGAACAAGGATGAAGATTTGCATAAAAGAGCCTTACCATGTCCTCGGGAATGTCAATGGAGTCAGTAGAAAAGAAATTGGACTAGTCTTGAGCATCAAAGCATGGATTGAGAGTGCAATTGAGAGATTCCATAGCATCTAAGTCAACAAGTCTGCCATGAGCCAGAGGTTTATCCTTGGTAGCAGCAAGCTTTTCATAAGCAGAGGTGTCCCAAAAATCCAGAATTTCATCTAAATCAGCAAGGGAGAACTCATTCTTGGGTCTTTTTACACACTCTTCATCATTAGTCTGCATGGGTCTTTTGCCAGATTTCTTTGAAAGATTAGGGTTTCTGTCAGGGCTTTGATAACCGGACATGGTATTTTTGGAGTGGTTAGAATCCACTTGTACAGGAGTGGTGGAGACAGTGGGTAACTTTGATTTTGTGCACTGACTCTGACGAGCAGAGAAAGAAGTTTTCCTGACCATTTTAATGGTGAAGGTTTGAAGAATGGGTGAGAAGATGAATGTAATGAGAATGGGGAGAGTTAAAAGGGTAGATCAAAAGGGAAAAGGTGTCGTGTGAGGAGAAGGAAGTGAAAAGACGTGATGTGCTGATGGAAGTGAAAGGACGCAGTGTAGAGTCTTGGAACTCGGTTCCACGCCGCCTGACACCTTTTCAAACTTAAGACAAGAAGGGTAATAATGACATGGAAAAGGTAAAAGCAATAATGACAAATAAATAGTCGTAAAAAAAAATAGTAAGATCCTATGTATGGTAATATAACAAAACAAATTAGGGCCAATTTTATAAGGTAACATAACGTGATTAACGAGGATCATGAATAATCCCAAGCAAATCACGTAGGGCAAAAAATCTTTCTTCTAAGAGAGATTTAGTAAAAATATCAGCTAATTGAAAATCGGTGCTTACGAGTGCAAAATCAACATCACCATCCTGAACATGATCCCTAATAAAATGATAACGGATATCTATATGCTTCGTCCTAGGATGATCAACATGGTTGTAGGATAATTCAATAGCACTAGTGTTATCACACATCATAGGAATAGGTTTAAAAAATAAATCATAATCAGATAATTGCTTGCCCATCCAGAGGAGTTGAGTACAACAATGTCCTAGAGCGACATATTCTGATTCAGCTATTGAAACGGCAGTGCAATCCTGTTTCTTACTGTGCCATGATACAAGAGATTTTCCAAGAAAGAAACTCGCACCACTGGTGCTCTTTCGATCTACTCTATCACCTGCATAATCAGCGTCTGAAAAGCCAATGAGGTCAAAGAAATTCGTGCATGGGTACCACAAGCCATAGTTAACTGTGCCGACTAGATATCTAAGAATTCTTTTGACTGCAGTAAGATGGGACACTTTAGGAGCTGACTGAAAGCGAGCACACTTGTAAACTGATAGCATAATATCTGGTCGACTAGCAGTTAATTAAAGTAATGATCCAATCATACCTCGATAAAGAGAGCATTGATACTCGTACCTTTGGAGTCACTTACCAGATGAGTAGCAGGGTTCATGGGAGTTTTAGCAGAGTTTGCATCATGCATGCCATATTTGTGAATGAGTTCCTTAGTGTATTTAGATTGACACACGAAGATGCCATCTTCGTACTGTTTGATTTGTAGTCCTAGGAAGAACGTAAGTTCCCCCCATCATGCTCATTTCAAACTCTCCCTGCATTAGTGCTTCAAAATTCTTGCATAGCTCTGGATCAGTGCTACCAAAGATGATATCATCCACATATATTTGTATAATGAGAATGTCAACAGAGGTTTTTTGAATAAATAAGGTTTTGTCACTTCTACCTCTTGAAAAACCATGGGAGAGTAGGAAGGAGCTAAGTCTTTCATACCAAGCTCTAGGAGCTTGTTTGAGATCGTAAAGAGCTTTGGATAGCTTGAAAGCATGATTAGGGTTGTCATGATTTTAAAAACCTGGAGGTTGCCTAACAAAGACTTCCTCTTTTATAAAACCGTTTAGAAAAGCACTTTTAACATCCATTTGAAATAGTTTAAACCGTTTGAAAGAAGCAAAAGCTAAAAGCATGCGAATAGACTCAAGTCTAGCAACAGGGGCAAATGTCTCGTCATAGTCGACTCCCTCAGTCTGAGAGTATCCTTGAGCAATTAGACGAGCCTTATTTCTTGACACTTACCTTTTTCATTTAGCTTGTTTCGAAACACCCATTTTATACCAATGACGTATTTTCCTTTGGGTTTGGGGACTAGCTTCCATACTTGATTTTTTTTCAAATTGATCGAGCTCCTCTTTCATTGCATGAACCCACGATTCATCTTGTAGGGCTTCGTTTAGTTTCTTTGGCTCAATCTGTGAGATGAAGGCCAGATTAGATTTAAGAGAGTTTCTCGTTTTCATACCTCCACATGGATCTCCAATGATGTATTTCTGCGGATAATCGGGATCACTTCTCCATTCATTTGGTACTACAACTCCAGTTCTTTGAGCTTTGCAAGAGTAGTTGACTCAGGCTGATCTAAGATGGAATCTGACTCCTCAACTTCTTGAATTTTTGGATATGGAAGCTCAGAGGTGGTGACTGTAATCTCCGAGGGTGTCGATTGGGTCCTGAGGACTTCTTCTTCATCTGCATCACTACCTTTCTCGACATGGGTCAAAGAATCGTCAAAGACTACATGCATAGACTCTTCAACAGATAATGTCCTTTTATTAAATACTCTGTAAGACCTACTGGTGGTAGAGTATCCTAAGAATATTCCTTCGTCACTACGAGGATCAAATTTTCCAAGATTATCTTTTCCATTATTATGAATAAAGCATTTACATCCAAAAGGGTGAAAATAACTAATGTTAGGTCTTTTACCTTTCCAAAGTTCATAGGGGGTCTTATGAAGGATAGGTCGAATAAGGCACTTATTTAGAATATGACATACAGTACTTACAGCTTCAGCCCAAAACTGATTTGGAAGAAAATGTTCAACTAACATGGTTCTGGCCATGTCTTGAAGGGTGCGGTTCTTTCTTTCTACAACTCCATTTTGCTGAAGGGTTCGAGGTGAGGAGAAGTTGTGAGTGAACCCTTGAGAGTTGCAGTATTCTTCAAACACCTTACTTTCGAACTCTCCTCCATGATCACTTCTGATAGTGGAAATGAAGTATCCTTTTTCCCTTTGAACTTTCTTGCAAAACACTTCAAAACTTTTAAATGCATCATCTTTATGGGACAGGAACATAACCCAAGTAAATCGAGAGTAATCATCAACAATTATGAATGCATATCTTTTACCTCTTATACTAGTAGTTCTGGTTGGACCAAATAGATCCATATGCAGTAATTCAAGTAGATTAGATGTAGAGACAATGTCTTTTCCTTTAAAAGATGTTCTAGTCTGTTTTCCTAACTGGCATGCATCACAAATGTGGTCTTTAGAGAAGTTTAGCTTAGGTAATCCAATGAGTAATTCCTGTTTTGACAGTTTTTTTATTAAAGACATACTAGCATGACCTAACTTTTTATGCCATGTCCAGGTATCATTTGTAATTGATGCAAGACATAGATGTTTACCTGTTGAAGCTTTACCGTTGTTCAGAACATAAATATTGTTCTCTCTAGAGCCAGAGAGAACAACCTTACCTTTGTTATCGTGAATGATGCATATGCTAGATTCAAACTTTACCTTGTACCCACCATCACATAGTTGACTGATACTTAGAAGATTGTGCTTGAGTCCATCAACCAGGAATGCTTCTTTGATATCACAGGAGGGGCTTAACGAGATAATTCCAATGCCAATGATCTTTCTTTTGGCATCTCCTCCAAATTTAACAGATCCTCCATCAATTCTTGTTATAGATTTGAACAGTTGTTTGTCACCGGTCATATGTCGGGAGCATCCACTATCAAGAAACCATTTTCCCATATTCATTGTCCTTTTGTGGTGTCCCTGCAAAACAAATTTTTTAAGCATTTTTAGATACCCAAGCTTGCTTGGGTCCTTGCAGGCTAGCTTTAGAGGTGTTAGCCTCACTTTTTGCCTTTGGTCTCCAAATCCATTTTCCAGGATTTCTCTTTTGACATCTTCTAAACACGTGTCCTGGTTCACCACAGTGATAGCAAATAGGCATATTTTGAATTTCCCTTGTAGATGTAGAAGATCTAGCTGATCTATAGAAGCTATTCGATCCTATTGAGCTATGACTAGCGGATTTTCTATGACTGTTAAGTTTGAGCTTAAGGTGATTTATTTCTTCCTTTAGGAATTCATTTTCAGTCTCAACTACTTCCAGTTTCATTTCCCATTCCTCTTTCTCTTTACTTAATCTCTTAATTTTCTTAAGTGCCTTTTCTAGTTCGTCTAAAACTTCATCAAGATTTCTAGAATTTTCAATACAGAATTCACAGCGTACCTCACTTGAGTTGTTTGAGGGGATTCCACTGCTGGTAGAGTTGTCTGAGGCCATGAAATAAATGTTTGTTGCTTCTTCCTGCTCAGCGTCAGCTACATCCTCATCACTCCAAGCCGCGTAAGATCTGTTCCTCCCTTTCCTTTTTGCATCAGGGCTGTTGTTAGCAATATGACCTTGTTTGCCACATTCAAAACACCGACCCATATTTTTGTAGTTGGATTGATCTTTCTTGAAAGGAACTTTCCCTTTACTGAACTGTCTTCTACGATTAACAAGACCATTTAAGTTTCTGGACATCATGGCAAGTTGTTCTTGAATGTCATCTTCTTCAACTTCCTGATCGTAGTCGACTTCCTCCACTGTAGTATTGAAAGCCACAGTTTTCTTTTTCTCTTCTAAAGCATTTCGTTTTAGATGAGTTTTCTCAGAGGTGATCAGATCACCTCTGAGTTCATCATAAGAAATTTTGTTCAGATCTCCACTCTCTATGTTTATAACCTTATGTTGCCATATGGTGGGGAGACTTCTTAGAATCTTTCTTATTTGTTCACCGCTAGTGTAAATCTTTCCGAGAGCTTTGAGTTCACCAATGATTTTGCTGAATTTAGCAAACATATCTTCCACAGATTCTCCATCTTTCATTTGAAATAATTCATATTCATAAACCAGAAGATTGATAGTTTCCTTGAACTTACTGGTCCCTTCATAGGTAACCTCAAGTTTATTCCATATTTCTTTGGCCGTTTCACAACTAGATATTTTTTATATTCTTCAACACTGATAGCGTTATAAAGAATATTCACAGCCTTGTAATTAAGTTGGATAACCTCTCTTTGTTCGTCAGTATAATATTCCATATCTACATCAGTAGGAACATTTTGAGGATCTCTTTCTTTCTTTATAGCTTTGATAGTGGAAATGTCAAAGAGGCCCTTCTTGATGACACGCCAGACCTTAAAGTCAACCGATTTAACATATGTTTCCATACAAATCTTCCAATGATCATAGTGCTTACCATTAAAGTAAGGAGGTCGGGTGATAGAGGTTCCCTCCTGTAGAAGTGCTCTATTGACAATGTATGAAGACATGATCTTTTCTCACTTGCTGTAAGACAAAAACAAAAGTGTATGAGTCCAAGCTCTTATACCAATTGATTAATACAAGAGGGGGTGAATTTTCCAGACTTATAAATTTAGTCGACTGATCAAGTTATTAGTTGACTTAGGTGATAAATAAAATGCAGTGCAAACTTAAAGGCAATAAATAATGAACGACACAGAGTTTTATACTGGTTCAGAACCAAATGGTTCCTAATCCAGTTCCCTTGGGTCACAAGGGAGTTATCTCTCTTCAAGTTCTTGTAGAACACGAATACATTTATGGTTTATCGTTAACCAAAAACGTCTTCTCACAAGTATCCCTTCGCTTACCACTAACGATCTTGTCTGATTTATAGATAATCAGACCAACTTCATTGACACAACTATTACCTCACTACAAGATCTCTCTTTTTTTTCTGTGAATCACTCGTAGACACTTAGGAATACAGTGTTTGAAAGTAAAAGACTTAGAGAGAAGTAGATTGTAAGTAGAAGCGTGGGGTAATCTTCAGAGACTTCAAGTATAAATAGTAAATCATCAGTTGCCCGTTGACGAAGAGATGTGGCAGATCTGCATGCGAAATCAACGGAGGAAGATGGAGATATGATTAACTTGGATTTAGGAGTAGAAAGATTGACCCAAGAGATTTGATTCTCTAGAGGATATGAATATCTTCATAGAGAATAAGGTAAGAGCTGATTTGGGACAAGTCCCACAAAATTAGCGCGCCTTAAGTATCGACTTTCCATAGCTGACTCTCGTTACATATCAATCAGCAATCTTCCTTTTTCTTTTAGGATCTTTGCAGAGGTCCTCCTTGTAAGTCCTGCAAAATGCACATAGGACTTAAGTGTTGTATTCTTTTTTTCATAATCAAAACTTAGATTTTAATTAACTCAACACCTTTGCCTTGACACTAATGGCCCATATATGCCATTTTACTCACATTTCACTAACGAGCTAATTTTGAAATATTTAAAATCTATTTACTCTATTTTTAATTATAACAAAAAATTAAATGGACCCAATTAAAATTGGCTAAATTACACAACTATACAAACCAACTTTCTACTTTACATAAAAATAACAATATTACTATAGTTTCAAAAATAGCAATACTTTTTTAATAAAAAAGGAGCAAATGTACATAAAAGATGGAAACAAAACCCTAGATCTACTTTCTTCCTCCACACTACCCCTTCCCCCGACCACGTGCCTGCAGACTGTCACCTACCATAGGTCACCGGATTCCGGTCACCGGATTTTTTAAAAAAGTTTTTCTTTCTAAAAGTTTTTTAGTTGTATGCCAAGTGTTTTTCCATTGTATAGACAATATATACAATAGATATACACGTGCTAGAAAACAACATATAGTTAAACAAATGATGTTTACTACCTATGTCCATTCTATGTATAGTGTATGTAAAACATACCACCTTACATACAATGGAAAAACAATAGACATACAACCCTTCCACCTTGAAACCACCACCAAACACTCCATAACCACTATTATAATCACCATAGAAATAAAATAAATAAAAGAAGGGGAAGAAGAAGAACTAACATGCATACACACAAGCATCACACATAAGATACAAATGCAATACAAATTAATAAAAATAGCATACAAACCATATACAAGTCACATACATCTGTCATACAGTTCACATACAAATGCCATACAACTGGCATACAAGTCATAAATTACAGATCTACAACTCTAAGATCTGGAAGTAGTAACAAAAAAAAAAAGAACAACTTCAGATCTGGAAGTATTTGGGAAGCTTCCTGATGGTAATATCCATAATAAATCTCTCAGAGGAGACCTCTTTATTGCAGCCATAGAAAGGATTTTAGACCGTAGCATCTGTCTTGGATAACATCTTCATTCCGTGATATGACTGTGTGTGCCCAGCTTTCTAATATTCTTGAGTAGCTTTCTAAATAGCTTGCCACACATCCTGTAAAATGGAGAAACATATATGTGTTGCAACCTGTTAAAAGCTCAAGAATAGTATCTGTTTTAGCGTTGCAGTATTATAATAAAGGGGAAAGTGGTTGTGGCGATGGGAAAGTAACGAAGGTAATGGAAAAGTGATGGGGACAGGAGTAGTGGTGGTTGAGGGATGGTGGGCAGCTAGAGAGGTTGAGAGAGATATATCAAAACTAGGGTTTGTTTATGAGAGAGAGTCTTATTTTTATATATTTGCTATTTTTTGTAACAAATGCAAAAAATGTCGCTATTTTTTTTTAAAGAAATCAAAGTATCTCTATATTTGGTAAAAAAATTTCATAAAATTATATGTAGTATAATTTATCCATTAAAATTTGAGTTTTTTACACATATATACAAATATACACCCCTAATTACACAAAAATAGCAATATTTTTAAAATTACCGGATATAACAATATTTTTTTGCACATTTCTTCAATAATCAACACATTATTTTTGATAACTACACTTACACCCCAATATCTTAAAAATCCTAAAGCACTTTTTCCACTCCCTCCCCCCCCCCCCCCCCCCCCCCCCCGACAACCAGCCGCACCTCATTCCTTCTCTCAGAGCCAAATACACAAATCCAAATATACGCCACTGCCGGTGGGTGACGGCGGAGGGACACGTCACAGAAACAGAGGGATACCTCCACCTCTCTCCCCCATTTTCTTTGTTTCAGTCCACATATGTCACAACCACCCCCACCGCCAAAATCGGCACGCCACCATTCTCCTCCACCAATCACGCCAGCAGATCACACCTCTTTACCTCTCTAGTCTCGTTTTCAACAGAAAAGGGAGCCAAATTTCATTAAATCCAGCGAAAATAAAATATTTATTAGCGAACACAACAAGCAACAAAAACGAGGAGAAGGGAACGATCGCTGATATATTTTCCGATAGGAAATCCACCGACGCCGCTGCCCTCAACTATCGTAGTTTAGATTTTCTTTTTTTTTCTTTTTATTGGCGGCAATGATGAATGTCAGATTATTATACAGATTTGAGATATTGGGAGCAGTGAACATATTTTATCATACGGTATGTATTTTTATTAGTTCATTATTATTCTTGACGTTTGTGTACTGTGATCAACTTTCTTTAATTTCAATAAACTGTATTATTGTTTTTCTATGTGTTTATTATGCTTAAGAATTTTTTAGACCTGAAACGGTGCTTAAACAACTTGAAATGATGTTGAAATGGTGTTGAAACAACTTGAAACGATGTTGAAACGGTGCTGAAACAGTTTGACACGGCGCTGAAACAGTATGATACAGTCTGAAACATCGTTGAAACAATATCAAATGACTGTTGAAACAGTCTGATACAGTCTGAAACGATGTTGAAACAGTATGATACATTCTGAAACGACGTTGAAACAACTGTTGAAACAGTCTGATACGGTCTAAAAGGCGTTGAAACAGTATGATACGGTTTGAAACGGTGCTGAAATAATTTAAACAGTGCTGAACACAACCTGAACAGTACAATAATTATTTCTCCACTCCCATTGACACGTGATGTTGATGTTAAATGATAACGAAGAAAATAAAAAATATTGAAACACAATGATACGGTCTGAAACGGAGTTGATACAGTCTGAAACGGGAGTTGATATAGTTTAAGACAATCTGATACAGTCTGAAACAGAGTTGATAAAGTCTGAAACGGGAGTTGATACAGTTTAAAAGTGAAATTGGGGGAAATGGTGGAAAGAAAAAGTGAAATTGGGGAAAATGGGAGGAGCAAAAGTGATAGTGGGGGAAATGGGAGGAAAAATGTAAGGGTTTGGTATGTTATGGGAAAATATTGCTATGTTTTTGCTATATTTGTAATTAACTTGTGTTTTCCTCTATATAGGGTAATTTTGTTAAAATGTTGATATGTTTGGTAATAAAGTTCTAAAAATTGTACTTTTGTGTAAAAATTCCATAAAATTTCACCCTCATTTTTTACTCGACCCGCCCTATTCCTTTAAAAGCATTTGTTACATAGAAAATATAAAGTAGAAATGCCACGATATCATCCTATGCAATAAAATTACAACCAGGAATGACGAAGTAAAATCAAAATATGCTACCATCACTGGTACATATCAAAAGGGTATTCATGTGTATGATTAAAAGCTAATTTTATACCCAAAAAAATTATAAAGAAATATACATTCACCAAATTACAGGTGTACGAAGTGCACACGTTTATAAATATGGATATATAGACAACCCCAAGAAAGCTTACGATAAGAGAAGAACGGAAAAGGAAGAGCCTGCTGCGGAGGTATGCCACCATTGCAATGGTGAGACTGCTATAACGGTTTTAGCTGAACAATCTTAAATTTAATTGTGAAAATTTATGAATGCCAGCGATCATGGCACAAGTTGCACGCCCACTTGAACTTTGCGGTACTGGGCTTGTAAGGTTGACGTAATAAAGCAAAATAGTTTGTCTTTCTTTCTATAGGCAGAGAAAAGTTCTCTTGCCAACCGCCAACCTAGCACGTACCGGAGTATAAAGCATGCTGCCACTGAACTTTTTTTTTTTTTTTAATAGGCGATAAAGTGGCGTGATGAAGATGAAGAAGTGGGTGGATGGGTCGGATAAAATTATGAGGGTAGGGGTGTTTTAATTGGGGTCTATTTAATTTTTATTATAAGTAAAAATGGAGTAAATAGTTTTTAAAAGGTTTTAAAACTAGTCCGCTAGTGAAAAGTGAAAAAAATGACATATATGGGTCGTTGGTATAAAGATGATGGCATATTTGGGACACTTCTTTAATTGTGATTGCATATTTGGACACTTTTTAATGGATTGCATTTTTGTGTCATTACACGATAGTTCAATGACATATTTGACCCCCTTAGTGTTTAGATAATTTGAGATGATCATCGAAGTTCGGGAATTTCATTGGAAATACTTCATAGCATTAATAATGGTTATGAGCCACATTCATCAAATATAGTTTTCTGATGGTGTTATTAAGTGCTAGTTAAATGTCTGGTCAATTCCATGCACCACCTACCGCATTTCGCCTGAATTTATGACTTCCGCAATAAATTTTTGTCATGCAATGCCATACTATGAAGTTCCAGTCCAAAAATGTCCGTATGCGTTCAGGCAGGCCTATTATGTCTATCTTGAATCAAGTTATTCTTGTCTTTTTTCAATGTGCTATCAATAATTAAATAATAATTACTCAAAAAAAGAATTATAGACAGAGGAAATCTCAAAACTTATGTAAATTAAGTAGATTACTTAAAAAATGCAAATGAGAAAGGACGAAGGGGGGAAATTTACTAAAATTCGACTTGCTAAGACTACAACACCTGAACCTCGTCTTCATCCCGAATTTGTCAAGAAAAAATAAAGCTTTCCTCCAACCTCCTAGAACTTGATATAGCATATTTAACACCATAAATCTTAAATGTATTTAATTTTTTCAGTATGCTAGTCAAATAAATTTTCATAAATTGAACCGAAAAGTAACACTATTGTGCCTATCTTTTTTTTTTTGGGATAATAATGGGGCTATCAGATCTCGATACATTACAAGTTTGACTAACCTTGGATGATGAGCCTTGATGTAATTACTTATTACACCTGGCTTATTTCGTAAATGTGAAAGCTCTTACCCCGTCAACTCACTTTATTATTTCCACCTACTGAAAATCATACTAGTAACGTAAGTAGTACCCCGTCAATTTACTCCAGAAATCCAAAAAGAGTTAGCATATTATATAAACCACTTATCTTCAGCAACCTAAAAGTATCACCTTTATTTCCCAACATTTTTGTTCTATTCTTCTTTCCTTCCAGTTTCAATTTTTCTTTCAAGAATGACAGCAACAACAACAAACACAGATCAACAACATGATGTAGTTGTTGTTATGGTTCCACTCCCAGCACAAGGCCATCTCCACCAGTTCCTCGAACTGGCTCATCGCCTTTCTTCCAATCACAACATCCCAGTTTACTATGTTGGCACCACTGCTCATATTCGTCAAGCTCAGTCTCGTGCAGTTGGCTGGAACCCTCTTACTACACCAAATCTCATTTTCTACGAAATCCCAGTATCTTTTGACGTCCCTCCTCCTAATCCTGATGCATCCATCAAGTTCCCCTCTCAACTAGTCCCTGCATTTAACTCCTCACTAAAACTACGTGAACCAGTGTCAAAACTCGTAACTAGCTTGTCATCCAACGCAAGAAAAGTCGTAGTTATTCATGATTTTCTCACTTCTTGGGTTGTTCAAGATGTCCCTAAACTACCAAACACTGAATGTTACTGTTTTCACACTGTCTCTGCATTTGTTGTGTTTTCTTACATTTATGATGCTGCTAAACCTCCTGTACCTTCGGAAGCTGAAGTAGTACTTAAACAACTTCCATCCCTTGAAGGTGTGCACTCTCCAGATTTGGAAGATTTTATTCAGAAGCAAATCCAAGCTAGGATGTATGGTGTTGGAAATATTTTCAGTACATCTAAAGTTGTCGAAAAATTATATCTTGATCTTATTGAAAGAAATTATACTAATGGATTTAAACATTGGGCTCTTGGTCCGTTTAATCCAGTAGAAATTGAACACACACCTATTTCTCATAACACCAACAAACGCCATGTTTGCTTAGAGTGGCTCGATAAACAACCATTAAATTCAGTGATATTTGTTTCATTCGGATCAACAACTTCGTTATCCGAAGAGGAAATCAAAGAACTAGCAATTGGTTTGGAAAAAAGTGAGCAAAAGTTCATATGGGTACTAAGAGATGCAGATAAAGGAGATATATTTGATGGAAATGTGAGGAAATGCCAATTGCCTGAAGGGTATGAAGAAAGGGTATCAGAAAGAGGACTTGTGATTAGAGATTGGGCACCACAGTTGGAAATTTTGGGACATCCATCCACTGGTGGATTTATGAGTCATTGTGGATGGAACTCTTGTATGGAAAGTATTTCAATGGGAGTGCCTATTGCTGCATGGCCCATGCATTCTGATCAGCCTAGGAATGCTTTGTTGATAACCAAAGGGTTGAAAATTGGGATTTCAGTGAGAGCATGGGAGAAAAGAAATGAAGTTGTCCCAGCAAAAACTATTGAGAAAGTTGTGAAAACTTTAATGGCCTCTCCTGAGGGAGAGGAGATGAAGAAGAGAGCTGCAGAGTTGAAGGAAGCTGTGAAGTTATCAGTGATGGAAGGAGGGGTAACTCAAAAGGAAATGGAATCTTTTGTTGCCCATATCACTAGATAGATTTTTCCTCTAATGGTGTATTTCCTTTTTTCCCTTTTCTTTAATAATAATGTTGGTGTCCGAGTCCGTTTGGTAGGCTGGGTAGCTCTGTCTACCAATACCTATGCAGATTCGAGCGTCTTTCACATAATAAACATGGATTTCTCATGTCTCCGATCCCTTTCCGATAAGTAATTTTCAAAAATAAAACATGTCTTTGCATGAATTCAAGCAGGTTGAATTTCTTGGCTACCAAAAACGCAACACTCTTACTTGGTTATGGGAAGGGGGGAGGGGCTATAGTCATAAGTTTTTTCATCAATGATTTTCTCAGGATATGCAAATCAAGATGGTGGGAGAACAAAGAAGTTCAATGAAGTGGCGCAGTAATAAAATCAACTCTACCTTAGTAACAATAAATTACTTAATAAAACAAAACCGCAATAATAACAATAATGACTCGAGATTAATGTAACTTAAGATGTAGACCCCTTTAGTTCTCTTTTTCCTTACCTGTCTCTTGTTCTTTTAATGTCTCGACAACTTCTTGGTACCACATTGCCTGAAACTTAAATGTATGGGAATTGTACTTGATTATTGTCAGTTTTTTCTCCAGAGGTAATGGAAGAGGTATTTACAATATTCACATTACGCTAGTTGCTGCAAATTGACATTTTCTTATATCACTAGTATAGAAAATACCAACATAAAGTTGGACATAAAAAAATAGCCAGATATATATTTTCCGTTGTTCTTTTTTCAAAACTGAAATCAAGAGACTACATGTTCAGCAGCACAGAACTTGCAAAGAATAACTGGGAAAGATGTTGACAGTGATTTAATGTAGGCTAGATTCACATAAGTGCACCTGAAATGGAGAAAATGCTTCGGGAAAGTTTATACAAAAGTTCCACTGAAAAAAGAGAAATGTAAAACCTAGTGCCAGCAATTAGTAGACAAAAACATAGTAATTGATAACAATAACGTTACCGCCCCCCACAAAAGTTACTAACATATTAGGTTAATTTAATCTGAAATCTATATGAGGTTTTAACAAAATTTTGTCTGACTGGAACTCCATTTGATAAAATCATACAAGCTCATGTATGATATTCGCTTACACCTACTTCAGTTCTCTGTTTTCCTGCTGCATTTCCATTCTTCAATTACTCTTCAAATAGAGGTAAATAGAAGAGCTTAAATGCCTCAATAACTTCTAGGTACCACATTGCTTCTCGATCAGGAAACTGAGAAAGGTCAACAATTTTGTGAACCTGAAATGGAGAAAAATTTGGAATATTTTATGTTTATGTTCAAAATTGATAATATGCATTGACTTAACAATCAAATATACTTGCTTTGCAAATTCCCAAGTGATAATCCTCTTACAAACAATCTGTTTTCAGATCTTTCGCTAGCATAAAATCAGCCAAAAAGCAACACACTCAGCTAATACTTTCCCGTAGGTTAACAATTGTCTGCCCTTACTTGGTACAGAAAGGGGCGGAAGTACTACACATTGATAAGATCAAGGAGCCAGAAGGTGTGTACAATTTTCCACAAAAACATCTTGCTTCCCAGCTAAAGCATAATTTCATGTTGTACACGCTTCTGTTATGTTAAGAGAGCATGGTCCAAAAACGAGTTTAGCTCCTTTATATCAATACTTACAAAGACGGCTGCTGTTTCACCTACCGCGCATGTTTAATGCAAAATAATGATTCTAAAATTTATCTATATGCCGGAAGACCGAATATCAATGAGCTCAGAATACCTTTTCTCCATAAAATCACTCTAGTAATTACTTACTTCAGAGCAATGTCTATAGTAACAAGAGTGTCAAATGAAAGATGGCTCAACAGCAAAGAATTATTCTAAGATTACATTTTCCGGTCAGTGAAGAACACTCACATTCAGAAAATAGTTTGTGGCGGAGATGAAAATGCTTAGATGGATGAGTGGGTATACTAGGATGGATAGGTTAGGAATGAGGTTATCCGTGACAAGGTGGGAGTGGCCTGAGCGGTGGATAAGATGTGAGAAGCAAGGCTCCGATGGTTCAGACATGTGAAAAGGAGGAGCGCAGATGCTCCGTTGAAGAGGTGCGAGGAGTTGGTTGTACTAGGTCTACGGAGAAATAGGGGTAGACTGAAGAAGAATTGGGCCGAGGTGATTTAGGTCTCAGATCATGACTACATATGTGGCCGAAATGGTGGGGGTGGTTCTTAGCACTTGATGTACATATTCCACCCATTCAGGGTCCTGATGAGGTTGGCTTAAAGAGAAATGAAGAACGTTTAGCTCACATGGAAGAATACCAAATTAGACAGGACATGACTCACCTTCAGATCACCGAGGACAGGATCCTAGATAGGAGATAGGAAAACGTGGAGGTCGAGGATTAAGGTAGAAGGTTAGACAGTAGTTGAGTGTTTCTTCTCTTATTCGCAGTAGTGTTTTCCCCTGTGTAGACTGCTCATATCTTAGTCTTTGTCTTTATATCTATTTGTGGTAGCTGTTGCTTCTATGTCTCTTTAAATTTACTGTCATTATTCTCTTTATTCCATCATGTTTTTAAAATATAACATGTTTTCTAAATATTTTTCTTTAGCCGAAGGTCTATCAGAAACAGCCTCTCCACCTTGGTGGAATAAGGTATGCGTACATCTTTCTCCCCAAACCCCATTTATGGGATAACATTGGGTATGTTGTTGTTGCATCTTTCTTGTTCTATTATGCTACTGTACAAGTGACAACAACACCTTTCCTTATAAATTTAATTTATAGTGCATGACGATAAAGACAGCCACACCTTTAGTTTTCCTTTTTACATGATATTTCCTTCTTGTTGTTCAAACGTGTTTTCTAAATGTTTTCTCTAGCCGAGGCTGGCCCGAGGTCTATCGGAAACAGTCTCTCTATCTTGGTGGGTATGGTCTGCGTACATCTTACCCTCCCCAGATCCCACAAGTGGGATAAAATTGGGCATGCTGTTGTTGTTAACGATAAAGCTAGAGAAGATATAAATGAGCTCCGTAAACCTTTTCTCTCTTTCAAAATCACTTTAGTAATAACTTACACTGCAGTGTGTTAAGTGTTCTCCAGTCACCCTTCATTCTTTTGCTCTATTGATATAATTCCACGAGTGACAACCAGTGCATTCCTTCTACACCACCAATCCCCTTCCCAGTTTTGGCTTTCCATCAGCTTTACATTTACCCATTTTTTACAATGCTTGCTTCTATATGTTCATACCAAAGAGAGTCAGTAACCTCAAAAGGATGAGTATATGGTTCTATGTTAATTTGGCAATTGGAGGCCCCGAAAGACAAAACACAGAAATACTTGTATGAGTTTGATCAGTTTGATGCAGCAGCAGTACAATGCTTGCGCCTTGTATTAAGTTCAAATGTCAAACCAACATGTACAACCATAGCATTGCTACTGTAAAGGGTGTCAATATTTTATTATTTTAAAGTGTCTTGGTTATAGAAAGCATAGTTCTATTAGTTAGAAAACTTTGATGCTAGTGCTAGCAATGACACAATACTCTCATAAACTAAAACCAAACTATTCAAGCACACCAAGACAATGTTAATAGGAGAAATTTTCTTCATTAAGATGAACAGGTGAAAGGGACTTTTAAGGCAAAGGTTCATCTTTTTTCCTTAATTAAAGGGAGTTTTCCTTTCTGAACTTGACACATCCAGACAACCAGCAAGGAAGGAACGCTTTTCGCCAACTGGACTGAAAAGGAACCCTTTACATAGAAGCAGCATAATGCAAAGGACACTGACTGCTATAGTGATAGTTACCTAGTTCACCTTCCCTCTCCCTCGAAAGCAACTCCTACATTTTCCTTTATATAATCTTTAGAGGTTCACAACCATTGCTCTTAGACATTCCCACCGATGATATGCAAGCAGCCTTAACTGCTATGGCTGAGATTAAGAGTAAATTTTGTTGTTGTACTAAACTAATAAAATGCCAATATTAGACACCAGGAATAAGGACTCAGGAGCATTACACCAAAAGCAGAACCTTCTTTCATAGTAGAATGGAGATGCACTCTTAGAAGGGAGGCAAAAGATTTATATTGGTAGCTGGGCAATCACGCCCTCAAAAGACAACAATGCAATTTAGTTTTACGAGTTTTATCAACTTGCTAAAATGCAATCAACAACACAATATGAAATAAGCTCAAACCAAAATGTTAAACCACACTAAAGGAAGTGAACACAAACAAATCCTAAATTGACATGAATGCAGTAGTCAGTCACTTAGACGAAAAGGTTTGTCTGTTTTACCTTAATGATGGGGAGGTCGTCTTTCCGGGCAAAATACCCTCCAACAACCATAACATACATTCCTGTTCAAGAAGAAGGTAAGCACAAGTACTAGATTTAAATGGTAGAAGGAAAAAACAATAAATGCAATACTGACAATGATGATGATGAAGGGATAATTACTCATACTCCCTTGAGATTTCAGTCTGTATCATAGAGTTCCCCGTGATTACAAATATTACACAGACCGTCGTTTTAATTTCAGCTTATACATGGACTGATTAACCCTCTATACATTTCATTTATTAGAACAAGAATCTAATCTTCCTCATCCGCCCATCAGCTTTATTCGAGATATTTATACCCTTGCCGTAGCAAACTATCTCATATTCGCCCTTACTATTAATGGAGTTCCAGCTTAAGATGGATGGACTCCACATATCCAATTTTTCGAGTAAAAAGTCCAAAATTACCTCAACTTTTGACTATGGTTTAAAATAATCCACAAATTGCATTTCTGTTATGAGTCAAGGGCAAATACAAGACTTTTCCCTAACGACAAAGTAATATCATACCAAAAGTATAATGGAAAACAACATTGAGCAGTTTCAAACAATACAGGAGCAATTTTGACCATTTTCCCAACATAAAATAAAATTACTCTCAGATTGGAGCTCCATTACGAGACAAGGCCAAAAACTACACTTTTACCTAACAATGGGGTAATATTAGAACCAAAGTCAAACGGCGATAAAATTAAACATTCTCAGATAATACATGAGAAAATTTGACCATTTCCCTACAAAAATAAATGAGATCTTTACACTGCACAAACGGTGGCTAGGCTGCTTTAAAAAAGATAGTCTTTCATGTATAATAAACAAGCATATAATAAGTATATAACCTAACTAGGGCGGCTATTTCAAAAAATAAATGCCTTAAACAAAAAGACTAACCTATTTCCCAAGAAATATTAAGGAAGTCGCCGATAAGTAGAAGTTCAATGATGGCAGTACCATCATCGAGGAGAAATCGACCGGAGGGGTTAGTGTTAGGCGTTGAAACAACAATACCCTGTAATCAAACATTGAGAATTATTATTATTATTGTTAAAAGGGGTTATAATGGAGTGAGAGATTTTGAGACCTGGAGCCAGGCACGTTGAAAAAGAATGCCGCAAAGAGAGAAAGCAGGCTGAGATTGTTGGGTGGTGGTTTCCTTGGCGTTTCTTAACTCTGAGCAGAATAGTTTCAGCGCTCCAAGATTATAGTCCATCTTCCTCCTCCCAAATTTGAATATTCACATGATGTATAACAATTTGTTGTAAATCCATGTATTTGTTAGTGTGGATGACACTAATCCACTAGGGCTGGTAATTTGAGTCCATATTTGATAATTTACCCACTTAGCCCATATTTTATTTAATTGGATGACTTACATTTTTAATTGGGTAAAATATTGGCCCAAGTCATATTTAAACCCATATAGATATTTGGGTAAATATGGGTAAATATGGATTCCCAAATACAATCCCTCATTGCTCATTCCCTTTCCTGCCCGTATCTCTTCCAGTAAGTACCCAAAATCAATCCCTCATTGCTCATTCCCTCTCCTGCCCGTATCTCTTCCAGTAAGTACCCAAAATCATCATTCATCCAGCAAGTTGATTTTTCTGAGTGAGTGCAGCGCCTCATCTCCATTCTCCACTCAAATTGACATACCAGTTCACCATTTTTGGACTCCAAACAGGTAAATCTCCATACTTGACATACCAGTTCACCATTTTTGGACTACATTTACTTCTTTTCTCTTATTCTTATTTTCTTTTCTTTTTTTCATTTCTCCAACAGCACAGCTGCACAGAGATGTCTATGGATGTTGATGAGGAATCGTGTGAGGTTAGTTCATCAATCCCATCAAAACGAGCTAAAAAACGCACTTCTACTGTTTGGAAGACTTTTTCTAAATTGTCTCGCACTAGTAATAATGAAAAATTAAGAGCACAATGTCGGGTCTGTAAGGCTATATTTGCAGCGGACGCTGGAACTTCAAATATGAAGCGTCATGTAGCTAAGCACTCGGAACAGGGACAAGAGGATGATAACTATGCGCCAATTGATCAAAAAGTTTATCGTGAGAAAGTGTCTGTGACCATTTTGAAACATAATTACCCTTTCAGCTTTGTTGAACATCAAGGAAACAGGGATATCCATTTGTACTTAAATCCAAGAGTAAAAACTATTTCAAGAAATACTGCCAAGGCTGATATTTTGAAATTGTATGATAGGGAGAAAGAGTTTTTAAAATCTGAACTCGCAATGATTCCTAGTAGAGTCTGTCTCACTTCAGACATGTGGACTTTTGTAGCATCAAATGGTTATATGTGTTTAACCGCTCACTATGTTGATTTGAATTGGCGTCTTCAAAAATGAGTGCTGATTTTTCGCCACGTGCCGCCTCCACATTCTGGTTCGGTTTTGGGTCCTTTGCTTATAGAGTTTATTAAGGAATGGGGCATTGAAAAGAAGATTTTTTCTCTTACTTTGGATAATGCTAGTTGTAATAAGGGTGTGGTAGATATTTTAAAGGAAATTTTATCTCTAACACATTCACTTGTTTGTGATGAAAAGTTTTTTCATATTCGTTGTGCGAATCATATCTTGAATTTAATAGTGAAAGCGGGTTTAGAGAAAGTTGATAAAGCTATTATAAAAGTTAGAGAAGGTGTTAAGCATATTAAACATTCAGAAGGAAGAATTATGAAGTTTGTGGAATGCATTAAGGATCTTGGGCTGCCGTGTTCGAAGAAGCTTTGCCAAGATATAACTACTCGTTGGAATTCCACCTACCAAATGCTCGAAAGCGCACTTCTGTACCAAAAAGCTTATATTCAGTATAAATTGCTTGATACTGATTTTAAATATAGTCTTTCGGACGAGGAATGGGAAATGGTGGAGCGTGTTGCTAAGTTATTGAAGCCATTTTATGAGATCACTACATTGTTTTCTGGAAGCAAATACCCAACTGCAAATTTTTATCTACTTAATGTGTGGAAAATTCAGAAGTATTTGGAGGAAGAAAAATATAGTAGTGAAGGTCTGACTGTGATGGCTACATTAATGCTAAAGAAGTTTAAAAAATATTGGAGGTCTTACAGTATGATCTTATCGATAGCCACTGTCCTTGACCCCCGATATAAAATGAAGTTTGTCAAATATTGCTTCTCCAAAATTGATCTAGAGACCACTGATGCAAAGGTAAAAAATGTTGAAGATCACTTGCAATTGTTGTTCAAAGAGTACTTGGTACCTTCGACCTCAATTTCCTTGTTAGGTGAGCATTTTTATGGTAGAAGTAACAATGAAACGAGGGATGAGCTTGATGAGTTTGACATGTTTGAGAATCAATTGGAGTCCGGTAGAGATAAAACACAGTTAGATTTGTACTTGGAAGAGCCTAATCTTAATCGTAAAGCAAATCGGAATTTAGATGTACTTGCCTATTAGAAGGAAAATAGTTCAAGGTATCCGGAACTCTCATTGATGGCACGAGATGTCTTGAGCATACCTATTACCACCGTAGCCTCAGAATCTACCTTTAGCATTGGAGGTCGTATTATTGGAAAATTTCAAAGTTCTATTTTACCTGCAAATGCGGAGGCAAAGTTTTGTACTAGAGATTGACTTTGTGAGCAAGAAGGTAAGTCATTATATATATATTATAGCTTTAATTTGTTCTATTGTATTAGTGTTCTAGTAATTTATTTTACTTTTTTTTATTTATTTTCATAGATTGCAATGAATCAGACAATGATGAGGATGAAATTGCGGTAGACCTTCAACCGTATTTTGCTAGACTTGGCTCGCATTGAAGGTGAGTGTGCGTCATACTCCTGAACACCTTACTTTGAGCTAGCTGGTAAAGGAATTCTTCCTTTCTTTTAACTAGTTAGGCAAATATACAAGGTCAGCTTCTGTTTGTAAAGCCATTTGGAACCTACCATAGTACTTGAAATCATATGTTGAACTGATAAAACTTATTCTTGAGTCATTGTAACTATCGACAATTCTCTTAAGGGATTGTTCATTAGGACTTCCAAATGCAATTACCCAAACATGATGAAATGGGAGGGATTGGCCAAGCAAAGACTGAAGCTGGGAACAAAGAGTTTTCCTCTTGAAGTGGTTCAAGATCACTGTGATTTTTGGCTTGTTTGGACCGCGTAAATCCCACTTGGATTTCATTGCCATTAGCTCAGAGAGAGTCTCAGTACCAAAATCCTTGTTTTGAAAATCTCTCACTTCTTGATAAAGCTCTGTCTTTAACTTAATCATAACTGCATCATTAGATTTCTTCTGTTCAAAATCAATCTTCTCATGTTCACAAACATCAGAAGGACTAATTGGTTTCTGTTGGCTTTGATCTGTTCTATTAAAAAGGAGACTATTATTAGGTTCTTGGTAATGACTAACAACATGCGGAGGTATTATAAAGTGCTTCCATTGCTGAGCGATTCGCGTAGCCCATGTAAAATCTGGTTTAGTCCTTAAATCAACTGATGGACTCATGTAATACAGAAGAAATGTTGCATAAACAGCAAAAGCAAATTGCAAACAAGTTAACACTGTCACTAGTTTAGTTGGTGAACTTTTTGGTGGTGTTCTCATCCTTGCCTTTCCTCCCTGCATGTATAGGGTCGGCCATTACCCACCGTGTTTCGAATATTTCTCGGTTATAAAGCAAAATTCTGTAGTTTTTGCTTGATTATAGACCTAAGTATTTGTGTGGAACTTGAAATTTTGTAGACATTGGCCGGGGCTTTCGTCTAGTTATTTGGGTTAGGCTCACGTCACATGTTGAAACCCATCAGTTCTTTAGGTTTTATGGTCGGTATATTTACGGTCATGTATCTTGTATGTGTATGGAAATTGACCAAAATAGTTGCAGCTATATGTTGGATGGTGTATCGAGCGTAAAGTAACATACTTCAATGATGTTTGTGCTTGGTTGAAGACTCTCAGGGTCTTTACCTTGTATCACATAACATAAATTGAAAAGAAATGTTAACCAACCTTTTGCATTGCTTCCCTATCCTGTTAAAATTAGTGTTACAAACTTGAAGATAGTTGGATGTTTGAATTTATAAATTCTTGGCCGAAAAGTAGAAATGTAAGGTCTGTCCAAAGGGAACCTTATGTCCGAACAGAGCTGAATAAAAAGATAAGGTCTCACTTTCCTTTACCAGAATTTAAAGGGAAGCGCAGGGAGTAGCGTTCGTTATCTGTTATTGTTCTAGATCCAGATAATGATTGCAATATGAACCCAATAACAAAAGAAGTATTGTAGTATAGCTAGTCCTGTACTGATTCTTCCTTCCGTTCGAACAGAGTGGTGGGCGACGAGAGACTCACTTATGTCTTAGATGAATCTTTAGCTACGTCATTTTCTCTGTAACTCAATTTATTGTTTGCTTGTGAGAAAATGATCCAAAAGTAACTACCTGAAGTCGTGATGTATGATTTTGGTGCTTTTCAATTACTGATAGCTAGTGATTAAATTGAACTCTTATGGTTCATTTGTTCAAATAATGTTTGCTTGAGGGATGAACTCCAGGTTGGTTGATGTGGAAGGGGAGTAGGATTTATGGAAATAACCGATGACTAGTATGGTCTCCAGACTTTGTTAAGAAATCGAGGGATATATGTAAAGCTTCTTCAGCCCCTATGGAATTTTACGGGCAACGAAGATGTGTTTCTTTTGCTTCTTACTGCCTTTTTTTTCCAGTCATATACACTTTTTCATGCTCTTAGTGTAAGTGATTAACCAATGGACATGTAATGAACATTGCAGACTTGATCTTTTAGCAGTCCACAAATGAACCGGCACATCTCTGTACTTGAAGTCCACTCATTCTTTGACTGTCTTGGAGGTCCTGCAGAGAACTCGGAACAACTACAACTTGGTTTAGTTGGTTATGTGAAGAATGTTGTCTCAAATTGGATAGCTTGTCTCTGCACTATTGAGACCGTTGAGTGGTTATTGTGGTTGTAATGTTATTACGTAGGAATATATCTGACTGATTTTTCAATAATTGTATCGATCATTTTTTTCCTGTTTTAAGTACAACCAGGTGTAGAAGGTCACTTTATATTGACAGATCAATTTATATTCTATGGCAAAGGAATTTTTTGTAGTGTATTATAAAATTTTTACTTAATGGTAAAGTCCTTCATGCGACACAATACTATATAATGTGTAATAATCTAGTGTTTTATTGCAAAAATAAACTTCACTAAAGGTTTTGCTTCAGGGGATTAAATTTGGTTAGGACCATTTTACACCCAACCCATTTTTTACCCAAATCATATTTTACCCAACCCATATTTTATCCAACCCATTTTTACCCATATTAATATGGGTGAGTTACAATCCAACCCATTTTTCTCAATCCATTTTTGACTCATCCAAATCCAATCCAACCCACTCATTTGCCACCACTACTCACCACTAACTTATGATTTATTACCCCACTTTCTCCTACATAAATCCTCCCCACTATGTCCTACTTAATTCTTGCAGCCTTTGGGTTGATTTGTAACCTATGTATTTGTATCCTATAAATAGAGCACATTTGGCTCTATGGAAGACACACTTGAAACACTTTGAGAATAATACAAGTTCTTCCTTCTCCTCTCATATATTTTGTCTTGTTCTTGCACTACTTTACTATTAGTTTTACGACACGTTATCAGCACGAGTCTCTATTTTATTATACGATTTAGAAGAAATGAAAAGCAAATTATGATGCAATTGATAGAAGCCAACATTCTGGATGCTAACACAAGATAAGTTTTTTTTTTTGTTTCTAAATTCCTTCTTATTATGGTTTTTGTTAATCTCAAAATTAATAGTACCCTATTTTTATTTTGTTTTATAACACCTTAAATTGTGGAAACCTTTCACTGACTACAACTTTTGTCTATTCTTCCATTGTTTGGTTGATTTTGTAGCTATCCTTTAACAACAATTTAAGGGTGCATGGCCTAACAATATGATATTGTAGATCAGTTCTTCTCATGTTTCAAGGTAAACTGCTTGTGAGAGCAAACATAGATTATGTTGTATGGTTAATATTTTACTCTCACATGGATATATGGAATGAAACAAATATGGTAACTTTTAAAAAATGCTTCTTTGATTTATAGTTGTGTATAAATTTTTATACTCTTGGTAAGTGGAGACCGGAGAAATAATACTTAATTTTTTTTATGATCTTTACCCGATATATTAGTGTTACATCATTGATACATGATTACAATACTATGTTTCAATTACACGAAGCATGAGTACCTTTGAGTATTGTACTTCAAATCGCATCATATGTACACACTTTGGCCTATTATGCCATTGATTAAAGGTAAGACATCATACTCTACTCCCAACGCATTATGGCCTAACACGCTTTTGGGATAATAAGATATTGATGGCATAATGATGATTGAGGCAAACTAAAGTATTATCAAAAAGATAAAGTATTTTTTGATAAAAAAATTGATGAAGCCCGTCCACTAAATAGGCTCCATTCATAGAGGTGGATGTGGGAGCAATATATGCTCCATTCCCTAAGATGAATGTGGGAGCAAGACATGCTCCATTCCATAAGGTGAATGTGGGAGTACAACATAATGCTCTATTCTCCTATGTGAATGTAGTAGCAATACATAATATGCCTGAAAGAAGGCAAAATATTTTTATGTCTGAAAGAAGACACAATATTTTATGTATGAAAAAAGGCAAATAATTTTATGTCTAAAAGACGACAAAATAATTATCATGGTAGAGACCATGGATGTGGACGTGGCAAAGGATGAAAAAAATAGTCGTCATTGTGAAATAAATAAGAGAACAATAAGGGTTCTCAAAAAGTAACCGTTCAAATGGTAAATATAATAATGCCATCAATGTATCATATGAGCATGAGGCAAGTTCAAATGATTATGGTCCATTCCTTGCAGTGAATGAGACAATTCATAATAAAAATTATGAATATAGACCCGTTCACCGAAGTGAATGTGGCAATATGTGATAAAATATCAAAACTCGCCTCCAGAAGAGGTTCGAGAAAGATGAATATGGACGTGCCCATGCGTGGTTGATAAAATACCACAACTCACCTCTAGAAAAGGTTCGACTATAATAATTCTATTATTTATTCTGGCATAAATGGTCATTTCTCTCGTACAGAACGTACGCCATAATTATGTATTATTATGAATTACATAAGAGCAAGTGAAGCAAGAAATTGATCTTGCCTATAATGATTTGACCATGAGAAAATAATATGATTTTCTCCTTGAAATGAGATATTCACCATATGGTTGGTGTAATATAATATATGGTAGTACAAAGCTATTTGAGTGCTCCGGAAGAGCCAAAATATTACTACCTGGAGGAATGAGATTGATGAAATATTTACTGTAGTATGTCACAAAGAAACTTATTAAGTTTCAAATATATTTTTCGAAATTGCTATCATATTGAGACTACAAATATGGGAAGATTTAATATCTTCAAATTACTACAGTCATAGCGGGTAAGATATATGTATATAATAAAGGGTTACCCGCCTCTTCCTCCAGTTTGTACCATATAAATATAAGAATATCGGGTGAGATATATGTGCTTGAAAGGCTCCCTGTCTCTTCCTCGAGTATGTACTACTCAAAATATAAGTGTGGTAAAATTATATGCGCATGCCACAATAAACTTTTAGTTTATTGTTACAATGCCCATGCTACAGTAAACTAGAAGTTTACTAGATGGATAAATTTATAAGTTGGCATGACCGATTTGACCATCCTGGTTCAAATATGATGCACAAAGTATATAAATGAGAATTCGCATGGGCATATACTGAAGAATCAGGATTCTTCAAGAATTCTCTTTGTGCTGCTTGTTCTCGAGATAAATAAATTATTCGACCAACTAAATTTGGGATCAGGATCCCCGCACTTCTGGAATGTATAAAAGGTGAATATGGGCCCGTTCACCTGCCATGTGGACCATATAATTATTATAAATAGATGCATCTATGATAAGGTCACATGTGCGTTTTATTACAAATCCGCAATAGTACTTGCGAGGTTAAGTATTTGCTCAAATAAATCTTATTATGAGCATATTTCCAGATTATGCAATCAAAATAAGTTATCTTGGTAATGTTGGCAAGCAAGTTTAGCAGATTCGTATATTGAAAGCCTCCAATCGCTAAACCATGCATATAAGAACAATGCTACCTAAATCAGGTATGAAATATGGTATATCCATAAAGCAGCACTTGTGCGCGACATGCCACCAAATGAATTCCTCCTCATAATTGGTTCAGGGTCAGGAATCAAATATTTTCCATCTAATAATTTTAATGTGCGGTATATTATCAATTGCTCCACCGCAACGCACAAAGATGGATCCCATATAAGGTTGGGAACGAATGTTAGTTTGGCTAACATTAGGGGGAGAAATTAATGCAGCTGAGGAATAAATAAATTAAATTATCATTTGATTATGATCCTCATACAAAGATAATGCAAGTCATTGCCAGACGCATTACTGACCTAAAGAAAAATATTATATTCCAGCTGTTAATGCTCCTGATGTCCTGGTGAGACAATCTATTTATGTCAATGAGTCTAAGGCACGCTTGATGCGTGATAGACCACTCGGTTCCAAAAGATAAATCCTTGAAAAAAGAAAGGAGCAAATATTTGAGATGGTCAAATAAGGAGGCGGGGCTCTAGAAGAGTCCACGACATAACACTTCATAAAACCTCATCAGTAGAGGTTCAGGTACCTGAAAATTTATGAATGTGAAGAGATCTCAATATGTTATGTCGGATTGAGAACTGAGATATGAAAGTATCGTCGACGATATCTTACATATATTATAAAGCTCAATATTATATGATTATGAGGATCTTGAGCTTAAGTCTGTTAGGAATACAGACATGAAATTATTGGCCAAAAATAGCAAAACGCATTCAAGAAAAAATTGGTTTCACTCGAGTGACGTGAAGTTTTTAGACCTATAGTCCAAACACCTTAAGGTGCAAAGCCAGTGGTGTACAAAGATATTTTTGTGCAAAAATATTGATAATAATAAGTCGTTAAATATAAAGTACGACTTGAGGCACAAAAATCTGACATTGAGTATATGGAGCTATATTCTCCTTTTGGTGGATGTAATCACCTTCAGGTATGTTATATGTCTGGCAGTGCATGAAAGACTTGATATGCGTATGAATGTTGCAACAGCCTTTTATATGGCTCATTGAGCAACAATATATTTATCCTTGAAGGATTCAAAATCCTTGAAGCATGTAAAGGTTCCCGGGAAACCTATTCAATGAAGCTTCATAAATATTTATACGGATTAAAACAATCCGACCACATGTGGTAAATTGCATTTGCGAGCTTCTTGATATTGAAATATTATATTTTAATGCAATTGGTGCGTTGAAGTATCTTACCAAATATACTCCACTGGTTATAGCTTTTGTTATAAGCTTATTGGTAAGATTTAGTTCTTCCTCAATGCGAAGACATCGGAAGAAAACATGGTATCTACTTGATCCACAAAGTCCGATATCAACTTGGTATTTATTTGTTGTGGTAGAATACCTATATTATGTCATTTTATAAAATCAATTGTTGCTGCTACATCTTCCATTTATGAAGAGATAATAGCCATGCTTGAAGCTATGCGACAATATTGGTGATTGAGATTAAGGACTCAACATATTCAACAACGATGTGGTATTTCTTTGAAGACGAGGATCCCAATAATATTATATAAAATATTACATGGATAGTTCAGCTAAAAGGAAGATACAACTGAGGAGACAAATATTCAATAAGATTCCTTTTCAGTCGTGATCTTAAAAAAGAATGATGAAGTTAATGCTGAAGAATTCACTCCAGTGATAGTTTGGCGGATCTGTCCACTAAGTCATTGCCAATCTCAACATTTGAGAAGCTTATTTACAAGATTGGAATGTGTCGTCTTCAAGATATTGAATGATGTTTTCATCAGGGGGAGTAAAATACGCGCTGCACTCTTTTTCCCTTAACAAGGTTTTATCCCACTTGGGTTTTACTTGTAAGGTTTTTAATGAGGCAGCTCTAAAGGCGTATTAAAGGAAGTGTGTACTCTTTTTCCTTCACTGGGCTTTTTCCCACCGGATTTTTCCTAGTAAGGTTTTAACGAGGCACATTACCTTCAAAATGGTCATCCAAGGGGGAGTGTTGTAAATCCATGTATTTGTGTTAATGTGGATGACCACTACTCACCACTAACTTATGATTTATTACCCCACTTTCTCCTACATAAATCCTCCCCACTATGTCCTACTTAATTCTTGCAACCTTTGGGTTGATTTGTAACCTATGTATTTGTATCCTATAAATAGAGCACATTTGGCTCTATGGAAGACACACTTGAAACACTTTGAGAATAATACAAGTTCTTCCTTCTCCTCTCATATATTTTGTCTTGTTCTTGCACTACTTTACTATTAGTTTTACGATACTATTATACATTAAATTTATAGTGAATATACGAAAATACTAGCTAATTTTGTAAACATCTTTTCTTTTGTATTTGGTACTTAATATATGGTAAAAATTTTGCCCAGCAGCCACTTTTAACACTGGTATTTGGTTTGAGTCCACTATTTTCTTTGGTCTTACACTAGAGGCTACTTTTGGGCCTTTACTAAATAAACATTGACTTAAGTTCTGATCATTGACTGAAGTTCAGTCCATACAGCCCCTGGACTGAAGTTCTATCTTTAAGGACTGAACTTCAGTCCATATGGCCCTGGACTAAAGTTCCATCTTAAGGACTGGACTGAACTTCAGTCAACATGGCCCTGGACTGAAGTCCTATCTTTAAGGATTGAACTTCAGTCCATATGGCCCTGGACTGAAGTTCAATCTTTAAAGGACTGAACTTCAGTCAACATGGTCCTGGACTGAAGTTCTGTCTTTAAGGAGTGAACTTCAATCCATATGGCCCTGGACTGAAGTTCTATGGACTGAACTTCAATCCGGCCTCTGGACTGAAGTTCTATCTCTTTAAACGAAAATGGCCACAAACTAAATATTTTGGTATTAGTGGCCTGTGCCCAAAGATCAGTGGCAAAAATGGCCTTTCGTGCACTTTCCCCTAATATATGACTAGTGTTGGCCCATTAAAGAGGAACATGATCTTTTATTTTCACAACTCAAACTCAGCTTCTCATTAACCGTAAAAAAGTTTATTTATAAATAGTTAAATGTATGTTACAAATCCATTGTATTTGTGGATGTCATTAATGAAATTTAATATGTTAGTTCAGATATGCAACTCTTCGGTTGCTTTTGCAACTTATAAAAGAGATATTATTCATCCATCAATTCAAAAATAAGATAGACGATAATAAACTCTCTCCATATTCTTACTTCTCCCATTTACTTTACTGCTACTATTACATTTTATTTATAAAGCTCTAATCTTCTCCAAATTAAGTACCAATTTCTTCCATTTGAAAGTTTTTACTATGTCGAATTTATCAAAGCTTGAATTTGTGGCACTTGACATTTCCGGCAGGAACTATTTATCATGGGTGCTTGATGCCGAGATACATCTGGACGCCAAAGGTCTTGGCGATACTATTAAAGAAGAAAATAAAAGATCGAGCCAAGATAAGGCGAAAGCCATGATTTTCCTTCACCATCATCTTGATGAAGGGTTAAAAATTGAATATTTAACGGTAAAAGATCCACTAGAACTGTGGATTAATTTGAAAGAACGGTATGATCACTTGAAAGCCATGGTACTACCAAAAGCTCGTGATGAATTGATTCATTTACGGTTACAAGATTTTAATGCCGTAACAGAATATAATTCTGTTGTCTTTAGAATAAGTTCTCCATTAAAATTATGTGGAGAATATTGATGAGGATGCCTTATTGGAAAACACTTTCCACATTTCATGCATCAAATATGGTATTACAGCAGCAATACCGTGAAAAAGGATTCAAAAAATATTCTGAGTTGATCTCATGCCTTCTGGTGGCTGAGCAACATAATTCCCTGTTGATCAAAAATTATAAAGCTCGTCCTACTGGATCTGCTCCATTCTCTAAGATAAATGTGGGAGCATCACATGCTCCATTCCCTGAGGTAAATGTGGTAGCAACACATGATATGCCTGAAAGAAGGCAAACTAATTACAATGGTAAAGGCCATGGTCCGGGGTGTGGCAAGGGACTAATTAATAATCGTCGTCACGATGGAAATAGAACTGAGAACAATAAGGGTTCTCACAATAATCATTCAGAAGGAAAGGTTAATAATATTTGCCATCGATGCGGTGCGAAAGGTCACTGGCAGCGATATTGTCGTATGCCCAAACATCTTGTCAAGCTTTTTCAAGCCTCCCTCAAAAGAAATAAAAATAATGTGGAGGCACACTTGACCTTTCCAAATAATGGTAATGGGACACATCTGGCACATCTTGCAAATAAGCATGATGATACTGAGGCGAACCTTGCCTACAAAGATGATGTTTTTGAAGACCTCACTGATATTACCCATTTAGAAGCTGGATACTTCTTTGGATATCATAATTGAAATACTGATGTATCCAATAACTGGAGAATAAAATAATAAGAAAGTTTCTTTTACGTTTTAATAAACTTTAATATTCTTTTCTCATGTATTTGTTCTTTTTCAATATTTCTCATTATGTATTTTTTTTATGAAGAAAATGAAAAGTCCCCAGTCTTCAGTTGGATCCAAGATCAATAATAAAGATATATGTCTCCTTAATAGTGTTACAACACACACAATTCTAAAAGATACGAGATATTTCTCTTATTTGATTATGAAAGAAGCCAATATACAGTAAGTGGTAGTACAAAATTGATTGAGGGCTCTGGAAAAGCCAAGTTATTATACCTGGAGGAACATATTTATTTGGCTATTAATGAAGCCTTATATTATAGTAAGTCTCAAAGAAACCTGTTAAGTTTCAAAGATACACGCCAAAATGGCTATTATATTGAGACTAAAACTGATGGAAAGATTGAATATCTTTATATTACTACAATGATATCGGATGAGAAATATGTGCTTGAAAAGCTCCCCGTACTTTCCTCTGGCTTGTACTACACAAGCATTGGCAGAGTTGAATCACATGCCATAGTAAACAAAACGTTTACTAAATCAAATGATTTTATTATTTGGCATGACCGGTTGGTCCATCCCGGTTATAATATGATGCGCAATATAATTGAGAATTCACATGGCCATACATTGAAGAACCAAAAGATTCTTCAATTTAAAGAATTCTCTTGTGCTGCCTGTTCTCAAGGAAAATTAATTACTAGAGCAACTAAAGTTGGGACAAGGATTCCCGCATTTCTGAAACTTATACAGGGTGATATATGTAGGCCCATACACCCTCCATGTGGCTCATTAAGATATTTTATGGTTTTAGTAGATGCATCTACAAGATGGTCACATGTGTGCTTATTATCAACTCGCAATATGGCATTTGCGAGGTTGCTTGCTCAAATAATAAGATTGAGAGCACTATTTCTAGATTATGCGATTAAGACAATTCGTCTTGATAATGCTGCTGAGTTTACTTCTCAAGCATTTAATAATTATTGTATGTCAATTGGGATTACAGTTTCACATCCTGTTGTTCATGTTCATACTCAAAAGGCAGAATACATAAATGACCCCTTAAAGTTGGCATCAATTTCCACTTGAACACTCCAACTTTCCAAGTGATCAAATAGACACTTCTTTTTGTTAAATATGTGTCTCGTGAATACCCGTGTCAAACATAGCTCGCACGTGAATAACAATCGCTGATGATGTGGAAAGCTAGCAAATAATGTGGTGACATGTGTAATTTATAACAAAACAAAAAATCTACATAAAGTTTAAAAGGGAAAAAAAAGAAAAACTAAAGTAAAGTTAAGTAATTCCATCTCCATCACCCCCCCCCCCTAAAACTTCATCTTCTTCGTCATACTCCTCCTCCTCTTCTTCTCCATCACCTGCCCTTCCCACCATGGATTTGTTTCTGTTAACACAAAGCTACCCTCCCAGCAAAAGAACAAAATATTATTTATTTTCTTTAATTTCATCATCAACGCCTAGGCCAAAGGCCCAAATTAGTCAACTTTATAATGATTAAACCATAGTTATAATCTCCATTTCGAGCTAAAAACGAGCTAAAAATGGGATCGACCGAGTTGACTAAATTTGGTTTCTCTTAAATACCGAGTTAATTTGATCAACTCACTCTCCCTTCCCGATGATGACAAAGCTTCCGATCCACTGCTACGTCATCAACTTTGTCCCAATTAACTCTTCCTTCCTAAAATCACACCAAAAAGAATCTGCAAAATAGACCATATTTGTTCCACCATGAAAACTTATGGGTTGACGGAGAATTTAGATGTGCCTGATGGTAGCATTGCGGCGGAGGCTTGGCAGTGAGTATGGATTCGTCTGGAGAAGACAATGACGGCGGCGACAGATTTTTTGAAGAATTAGTGGTGGGTTTTTGGACGAAGAAGGAGTTAAGACCCTAGAGAGTTTTTTACACGGTAGCAACGGTGGACATGTGGATGAGGCCGTGGTTTCAGGTGGTGCTCAGGCGAGGAAATGGCTGATTGTAAGAAAAATGGAAGGTGCGGGACCCACTTAAAGAAATTTAATATGATTAAATTTAAAATAAAAGAGCAAAAGTGTTATTAAGGCCCTCACGCGCGGTGTATTAAGTGAAACTCATATGAATTGCCATGTCAGCATCAAGTGTCCACGAGACACATATTTGACAAAAAGAAGTGTCTATCTGATCGCTTGAAAAGTTGGAGTGTTCAAGTGGGAATTGGTGCCAACTTTAAGGGGCTGTCTATGTATTCTGCCTACTCAAAATGGTCTAGCAGAATCATTTATCAAAAGCTTCCAATTAATGGCTAGACCAATGCTTATGAGAACAAAATTAGCCATTTCAGTATGGGGACATGCTATTTTGCATGCAGTAGCCCTTATTCGGGATCAGGCCGACAAGTTATCATAAATTCTCCCCATTACAATTGGCTTTTGGTCAGGAGCCAAATATTTCCCATCTTAGAATTTTGGGATGTGCGGCATATGTGCCAACTGGTCCACCACACTGCACAAAGATGGGACCCCAAAGAAGGTTGGGGATATATGTTGGGTATGAATCTCCGTCTATTATTAAATATTTTGAGCCCATGACGGGAGATTTATTTACAACAAGATTTGATGACTGTCATTTTGATGAATCAGTTTTCCCAACATTAGGGAGAGAGAATAAGCAGCTGGAAAAAGAAATAGAATGAAATGCATTAACACTATCTTATTTAGATCCTCGTACAAATCAATGTGAACTTGAAGTTCAAAAGATAGGGTATTTGCAAAATATTGCAAATCAACTGCCAGATGCATTCACTGACCTACCAAGGGTAACTAAATCCCACATTCCAGCTACAAATGCTCCAATTCGAGTTGATATCCCGGTAGGACAACCTATTTGTGCAAGTGAGTCTAAGGCACGCCTAAAGCGTGGTAGACCACCCAGTTCCAAAGATAAAAATCCTCGAAAAAGAAAAGGAGCGAATGATCAAAACGATCATACTACGGAGGTAATTGCTCAAAACGAGCATAAAGACATAACAACTAATAAGACCTCCTCAGGAGAGGTTCGGGTACCTGAAAATAATAAAATTGAAGAGATCTCAATAAGTTATGTCTCTGCGGGAAAATATAGAACCGGAATAATATTATTGTCGACAATATTTTTGCATATAACGTTGCTGTTGAGATAATGCAACAAAACGAGGATCTTGAACCAAAATCTGTCGATGAATGTAGACAGAGAAATGACTGGCCAAAATGGAAAGATGCAATTCAAGCAGAATTGACTTCACTTGATAAACATGAAGTTTTCGGACCAATCGTCCGAACACCTGAAGGTGTAAAGCCAGTGGGGCACAAATGTGCGAAAACGAAATGAGAAAAATGAAGTCGTTAGATATAAAGCACGACTTGTAGCACAAGGATTTTCGCAACGACCTGACATAGATTATATGGAGACATATTCTCCTATGGTGGATGCAATCACCTTCAGATACCTTGTATGTCTGGCAGTACAAGAAAAGCTTGAGATGCATCCAATAGATGTTGTCACATCCTATTTATATGGCTCATTAGACAATGAAATTTTTATAAAAATTCTCGAAGGATTTCAAATGCCTGAAGCATTTAAAGATTCCCGAGAAGCTTGTTCAATAAAGCTTCAGAAATCCTTATACGGATTAAAACAATCGGACCGTATGTGGTATAATCGTCTTAGCGAATATCTATTGAAGGAATGATATAAAAATGACCCAATTTGTCCTTGTGTCTTTATAAAAAGGTCCGAATATGAAATTGTCATAATAGCTGTGTATGTTGATGATTTAAATATTATTGGAACTCATGAAGCCCTCTCAGATGCTATGGAGTGTTTGAAGAAAGAGTTTGAAATGAAAGACCTTGGAAGGACTAAATTTTGTCTTGATCTACAAATTGAGCATTTGACAAAAGGAATATTTATCCATCAATCAACATATACTGAAAAGATTCCCAAGAGATTTTACATGGATAAATCACATCCGCTGAGCACCCCAATGGTTGTGAGGATGCTTGATGTAAATAAAGATCCATTCCGACCTTGTAAAAATGATGACGAGTTTCTTGGCGCTGAAGTACCATATCATAGTGCAATTGGTGCACTGATGTATCTTGCTAATAATACTTGACCGGATATATCTTTTGTTGTAAGCTTATTGGCAAGGTTTAGTTCTTCTCCAACACGAAGACACTGGAACGGTATTAAGCATATATTCAAATACCTCCAAGGGACTATCAATAAGGGATTGTTTTATTCAAATGAATGCAAGTCACAATTAACTGGCTATGCAGATGCTGGATATTTGTCAGATCCACATAGATGATGATCTCAAATAGGCTATGTATTTACATATGGAGACACAACTATATCATGGCGTTCAGTAAAACAAACTATTGCTGCTACTTCTTCAAATCATGCAGAGATATTGGCAATTCATGAAGCAAGTCGTGAATGCATTTGGTTGAGACTGATGACTCAACATATTCAGAAAATGTGGGGATTTTCTTTGCAAATGAGAATTCCAACTATATTATATTAAGATAATACTGCATGCATAGCTCAGCTGAAAGGAAGATATATCAAAGGAGACAGAATAAATCATATTTCACCAAAATTCTTTTTCACTCATGATATTCAGAATAGTGGTAAAATAGACGCCCGACAAATACATTCAAGTGATAATCTGGTGGATTCGTTCACTAACACTCCGTTTGGATGGTTGTTACCCATCGTTTCATAATGTGTTGTATTGTATTGTATTGTATCGTATGGTACTGTATCGTACTGTATTGTACAATGTTTGGATAGATTGTATTGTTTACCGTGGTTTAATAATTGAAAATAAGGTAAAGGGTAAAATGAGAATATTAAATAATAAGTGAGGGCATGATGAGTAAGAAAAATTGGTAACGACGCGATCCCACTAAATCGGTCGTTACATAAAGTGACAGTTTTCATGGTTACATAACCATGGATTTAACGATATCATACAATGTTAATTAGAGAAACAATCAAAACAAACGTCATATCATGGTAACAATACAATACCATACCATGAGTTACAACCATCCAAACAAGCTGTAAAGCATTGCCAACCTCAACATTTGAGAAGTTGATATATAAGATTGGAATGCGTCGTCTCCGAGATATAAAGCAATGTCTTCATCAGGGAGAGTAAGATATGTCTGCACTCTTTTTCCCTTAACCAAGGTTTTATCCCATTGGGTTTTCCTGGTAAGGTTTTTAATGAGGCAGCACTAAATGCGTATTACAAGATGTGTGTACTCTTTTTCCTTCACTAGACTTTTTTCCACATGGTTTTTCCTAGTAAGGTTTTAACGAGACATACTCTTGCTTAATGGACATCCAAGGGGGAGTGTTACAAATCCAATGCATTTGTGGGTGTCATTAATGAAGTACTTCTAATAAGTACATGTATGAATTTAATATGTTAGTTCAGATATGTAACTCTTTGGTTGCTTTTGCAACTTATAAAAGAGATATCATTCATCCATCAATTCAAAAATAAGATAGACGATAATAAACTCTCTCCATATTCTTGCTTCTCCCATTTACTTTACTGCTACTATTACATTTTATTTATAACACTGTATGTGTTAACACTAAATTAATAAATTAAACCTCAACATTAAAAAATTAAAATGAAAAATAGTAGTTAACCATGATTAAGTAGTAAATTTGTATATGAAATACATGTTGTAATATTCGGTGCAGGTAACTTTATTTTATCAATTTCATCTATCTCACGGTCCAACTAGAGCCGTTGGTGGTCCATATGTATCTAAACTAGTCCTTTAAAAACGTTTTTGAGCAGTCCTTTATGTTTGTCAAATCTGAGACCTTTTCGTTTCTATTAGGAGTATATTTATAACCCCTAAGTGCTAAAAACTTACTTGCACTGTGTTTACATCAAATCATTCAATTTAACTATGGTAGTTAAAATTTAAAATATAAATTTATATGCATTTAACCATGATTAAGTAATAAATAGATATATACAATACTCATCACACATGTCTTGTATTTATTGGCTTGGTGTAAATACGGATGCGGGTAAGTATTTATCAGTTGTCCGTGATGGAATTGGCTCGTTAGAAAAACTTATAATCTAGCGATTGGTCAAGTAAGCGGAATTATAATTCACATTACAAGGAATGCAAATTCTCCGAATGGTAACACCGTTGAGACTTAAGAAGAACAAGTTTTGAGATTTTGCGAATAGCAGCAACTGAACTCAAGTAATTGAATCTTTATTGATAGTAATATTTGTATAATTGCATCGATATGAAAACTTGTTACAAGCTCAAACACTGTCCCTACGTTATTCCAACCAACAAGCAAATCAAGAATAACACAATGTGAGCCCAACAAACAATAAATGTTTCAAGCAAAATGCTAGAAAGGGAAATGCTGATAGTGTGTCAAGATGAAGAAAGAATGATCAAGAGATGAGGCCTATGCCACTGGCTAGCAAGTCATCGGATAAGACTTTGTTTGCAGCTTCAGTTGGATGAAAACCATCCCAAAATACATATTCAGATGCATTTGCACAAGTTCCTGGGGACTTGGCATTGCACAATATAGATGTCTCCAGCAACCCTGTGCCACAACATGCCTTTCTTGCTTCAAAAAAACCTGCAAAGGAAACATTTGAACAGCTTAAGTATTTAATTTGAATTGTTCACTTTCATCAGTCACTCGTTATTCTCATCCTCCTAAGCCAATTAGGGCGGAACCAGGAATTTTAATAAGGGGATTCAAAAAAATGCATGAATGTTATACCTGTGATTTAAACATGCGACCCAAAGCAATATCTGTGACGTCTTGCCTAAGCACTAAAAGTTTCCTTATGTATAGGGAATTCAGCAATTTATATACCCACATACAAATTGTTTTTACCTATTACGTAACTCAGTATAATTTACCGAGCAAGCTGATGATTCAATTAAACCCCTTTGAACAATGTAGTTCCGCCCCTGATGTACAACACTTAAATAGACCATCCAGAGCAATTTGTGGAGCATGTAATGTGTAAACAAGCGTGAGGAACTAATGAGTTAAAAAACTATACCATATCCAAAGACGGGAGGAAGATTTTTTTTCTTTAAAACATGTATTTTGAATTATTACCATTATCAGCTGGGTGGGTGACAAGGTCAAGGAAGGGTTGGTAGATGTCCAAGACAACAAGATTGAGACCAGAAAGCTTCTTTTGCAATTTGATAGATGTGGCATTGAGCTTGTTGTTGAATGAAACTGCTACTTTGTTCATCTTCTTGACACAATGGTTGTTGTCTTTTCCAAATATTGTAATAGATGCTGGTAGACATCCAATTGGTGGCACTGTTGTCACTCCAATCTTCCTTGCTCCCAATCCATACAATTCCTATCAGCCACAAGACACCATATTTGAGTAGAATGTAACTTATATGCACATCATATCAGTGTATTTTTTAACATGTTGTAGTAGGTAACCTGCCTCATTTCTAGGTTATTAACCTCACTTTTAACACGTAAGCGTGTAAAAAAAAAAGTTGTCGCTATGAAGAAGAAAAAGGATGTACCAAAATGAATTTAGTGTAGGACTTGATGAGGATGTCTGAGAACTGATCAGGAGTGTAAACTTTGTAGAGCAGAGGATTAATATAGTAATTTTGAACAAAATCACTACTTCCTGCACTGACTAAGTGAATTGAACCATTGATTATTGATGTAGCATTCACTTTCCCTGCAATTACCACCAGCTTCTTTTGGTATTCTTTGTAAAATTCAACCTGCTTGCTCAAGGGAATTGCATCCTAAAAAAGAGAAAATAAAAGCTTTTCTCAGTCCAATTGAAAATATTTTGGACTTAGACTATTAAAAGCTTGTTCTAGTACTTACATATAGTCTAGCAGTAGTGTCATAGTAACCAGATGAACCTGAGGCAAAGTTGGCTCCAATCAAAAGCTTTTTTCCTTTGGCTTTCTTACTAAGATAAGCTGGCGGATATGAAGTAAAGCCTAGATTCTCAGCTACATTATTTCCCATAAGAACAAGCATTAGTTTATAATAATACTAAGTTTTTTGTGCCGACGGTACAAAAGATATTTATACAATCAGGTTACTTATAAGGTGATTTTAGGAAAATCTTTATTATAAGTACTATTAGTTTGTAACCTTGTAAATGTGGTACCTAACGTGTTGAATTGTAGTATTGTGTAAAATTCTTTACGCTGCCACCATATATAACTTAAATCCAAGATGAATAAATACCGGTGAAATCCGAGGCAAGCTTTCCATTACAAAACCTCCCAGTTGGAATGTGTTTTGGGAAATCTCTTCCATAAGGAGGGAAATTTGCTTTGACTATGGTTTTAAGATAGTTGTTATTGCCTGCATCAACAACTGAGTCCCCAAATATTAAGAGTGCAGGAACCAAAGGCTGCCCACTAACCATAACCAAAAACTTCAAAGCTAGTAGAAACAAAAAAGCCCTTGAAAGACTTGAAATACCCATTATAGCTTTGTTTTTTGAAGTGATACTTCAATGAGTAGTATAAAAAGAAATGTGTGTATGTGTGTGTGATTTTCTTCAGACTCAATATTTTTGAGCGTTTGTGAATATGAAAATGAATTGAGTTGGAGAACTATATAAAGAAGAGAATTGGTGACGTGATAAAGAGGCTAATTGGTTAAAATAGTTACATCAATGAGATCTATTTCTTTTTCAATTCCTCAACTGAAGACATTAAAGAATTCAACCATATTCCTTTGTTGGAACTTCATTATGTATAATTATGCTAATAGTAGTCATTAGACATCCTCTAATATTTTGTTCTTTCGTTTGGTGCACGACAGATGGTTATTAGGAGTCATATATCAAAATCCTAATAGTTACTCCCACCGCAATCTTTTCGAATAATGTTATTCACGAAAAAAAGTGATCAAAGTTCATACTACTGGTTTAATGAAAACCAAGTTATCTTTTTCTTTTTTTTCTTCTTTTACCAAAGGAGTAGTATATACGTTAGATTGTATATTAGTACAAGTTAACTACTAGTAGTATTTTTATTTAACCATGAGTCAAAGTTCAGAAACTAATAGGCAGTAGTTCCAACTAAACTCACTGGCGTAACTTGCTTAAGCACAATTTGAGCTGTCTTAGCTGGGCTTGTTTGAAACATTCATTTCTATAAAAATAATTTAGAAAGTTCTTACTATTTCTAAATAAGTAATATTTTATCCGTAACAAAAAGGACGACACTATTTCTTATATGTACAAAAAGAATGACACAATTCTAAATTTTAACAACTTAACTTCAAACTTATAATTTTACCGTTAATGAAATATTTTATCGCCACATATTTATCAATGACTTATTTTAGACCACAAATTTCAAAAATATTCTTCTATTTATTAAATTCAGATCCAAATCAAAATTTCATACATCCTTTGTAGAACGGAGGAAATACTACTTAATTCTCATCTTGTGAACTAGAGTTCTACAAGTAAAATCTCGTATGCCTTTATATATTCCTCAAGTTCACATGCAGTAGCTCTTCAATCAACGTCAATTAGCTTTCATGCTAACAGCTAATCACTATTGTGGTTGCTTATAATTTTCTAAAGGGGCGCCCTTTGGTTTTAGGAAATTTTTGGTTTATTCAAGTCATGTGATTGTTGATCATTTAACTAATAAATTAACCAGAAGAGGAGGAAACTGGACTGTTTCGATCACACCACATTGGTTAATTGCCGCTTACGCGCCACTAATCATTTAGCCTTGTTTATTAGCTCTTTTATAGGCCCGCGGCAACATGAGAGCTACCCTCTTGCTTCTCTTTACTCTGTACGCGTCTCGTTGAACCATCTAATTTAATACCAATGTAGTGGTGGAGCCACCCTTTTGTTAAGTCCCTTGACTGTTTGTATGCTTAATTCTTTATATTTTGATAAACTTAGTGAAAATATTAGTTCCGCCACCAACTAAACTAATTTAAAAGTACTATTGACGTAGTGTAATATTATCCATTTTGGTCTAAGCTCCCGCATTTCCCCAAAACGTCTTGCTCTATTTAGAATATCCACACTTCAGATGTAGCTTCTTTTTCTCAATGACTTGTAAGGTGAGAATTTGTTCGAATACCCAACAACCCAAACTCCATTCTCAGTTTCAACTTCCAAATGATTTTGAAGGACCTGCATAGCTATGCTTATTAGTAAGAAAATATTCTAGTGTCAAAATGTAATTTACAATCACATTAATCAAAGCTTCCTTAGACACAATTGTTAATGTTTCCTTTATACTATCCAAGTGATTCGTGCAGACTGTCATTATCAAGATTTCAACGAAATTATGATTCAAATGTACTACCTGAATTCTAATTTTTCCCAGTAATCTAGGCATCTCATTCTATAACAGTGGAAAAAAAATGTTTGATAGTTGAATTACTTTAACAGAAAAATAAGCAGAATAAACACCTCAGAGCTAAAGAGAAGCCAAAATCTTATTCAACTTGATTACAGAAGGTAAGATTTTATTCAGTTGATTACAAAAGTGAGAAATGCTACTCTCTTTTTCCAATTTTTCAGTTAGAAACTTACATTCAATGCAAAAGGTCCCCATCTAGCTAGCCCCATATCTCTCATCCCATACTTGGATTGTCCTTATTCCTTCTTGATTTTGTCCCGAGTCATTGTTGTCAAAGATCTTACAAGTCATTTTCTGAGTCAGTATCCCGCAATCTGTTATATTCTTGGTACTCTATTCTCATCTCTACCCTAATCTCGTGCTCTTACTCTTGCTTTGAGATTATTCTTTATCCCTCAATCAAAAATCGCTTTGCAGTTAAAGCCGAATATTTATCCTCTCTGACATTTTCATGATATCCGAATAAATTTTATCGCCACCCAACTCTGCACCAGTGGCACCAGCAGCAACTCGTAGAACATCCTCGATCAAGGCGACATTTCCCATTATGTCAACATGAGCACCACTCTCTGTGCCTCGTCCTTCTAGCAGACTTGCTGGTGCCTTGTGCTGGTATTCTCTTACGTACGTTGAGATTCCCGAGGGGTTGAAACGTGTCTTGCCTCGCCACCCTTTTGCGCACATGAAGCCAGCGCTCATGACTGGTACACTCTCGTCGCCATCAACAAAGTATACTCCACCCTTCAAGCAGCCATTATCACTTCCGTCAGCAGAGCTATCGATTTGAAGCGGAATGCTCTTGCATCTGTCAGAAGATGACAGCTTGTAGACATATGATCTCTCAGTGGGAATTCCCACTCCATATGAACAGTATATCTCCATATCTGGAGCATCAGGCAACCTGAAAAAAGATACTAACTATTAACTAACAAATGAATATGAATGAGCATAAGAAAGCCGCACTCTTGGCATACGAATGACTTCATAGTCCCTAATGAGAGTTACAGCTTATTCATACTTGGTTTCAAGTGGATTTGACCAGTACTTGTAATGATTATACTTTGGATCTTCAAGGTCATCTGCTATTCCGTGAGAGAAGTGTGCCTCAGCACGCTTCATCATTTTTGGTGCAACAAACCGAAGAAGATCTATCAGAGTTCTTGCAGTGTATGCTTCATTTTCAGCAACTTTCCTGATGCTTTTGCGACTCATCTCATCATACTCTGTCAATACTTCTCCGCATGATGTGTTTGAATTTCTGGATGCACTCTCACGCACAAATTCCTGTTATTTTAGACAAATATGGACAGTCAGACCAAAAAAAAAAAAAAAAAAGATCAGTTCTATACATTAAGACCTAAACAAGTATCAAAGAAGTCTAAATGGTGACTGAAGACCAGAAGTTTTACCATAAGATGTTTAAACAAAGAACACACTGTTCAAATAAGTTCTCCAAGCCTTGTAAACAACACAATAACTGTCATAAATCAAATAGGTTTATTAGACAGCAGTATTTACCTTTGAATCTAAAATAGAGAGCTGTGAAGAAGGTAATTCGGTTGCTGCCTTGCCAAATGAAACTATTCTTCCATATTTTGGCAGCTCCTTCACCTGGAAACTCCTCCTAGCATCAGTGTCATTGCCATTGTTCCCCTTTGAAGAAGATTGCAGGTATAGTGGCTTTGATGTATAACATATGTTGTCTACTTCTGGAGACCAATTCAGGTCACCCCATATGGTCTCTCCTCCTCTAGGCACCAAAGAGACGACGGAGTCCCATGTTCGAGAAACCCGCATAACATGTTGAAGTGTTTGAAAACCAAAGGTCTCAGAGTCTAGCAAACCAGGAGCCATGGCTCTGCAAAAATTAAAAAGAGGACTTCACTACATCATCCATAAAATGCACCAAAGTCCTATAGGCAAATTCTTTTAGGGCAGCAGGTAAAACATATTCAAGTTTCATGAAGAAAAAAATAATGAGGAAACATATGCCGAATCATTTTTCTAAACTGCTGACAATTCGTAACTTGGAACCAAATTGGCAAACCTGTGAACCTAAATAGTCAACAAAGCTGGGTGATTCTATAAACAAACAGGGAATGGATTTGCAGTCATATAAAGATCCTGCATTTATGGTGCAAAATGTATAGATCATTGGAAGACGACTTTTCTGTAGATAACAACAGCAGATTTCTTGCTCAAATTTGAAACCATTTGAGCTAATGAGATCAAGGAGGATTAAACATAATTGTATAAGAAAGTATACTGATGGATGAATTAAAACAACTGACCTGATAAATGCAACATCTCTTCCCTCAGATGACAATATATTGGCAACGGCCTTCGGAACGCCAAGAAATGCTGGACCGATATTCATGATAGCTTTGATGTGCTTTGCACACCAACCTGGTCCGCCTCCTCCTCCAACTGGAGGAGGTGCTTCCACCCATTTAAGGAAGTGGAGGAAATAGATAACTCCCATTGAATGAGGCACTACTACCACTTTCTTGTAACCATTTGTTACATACATAAGCTCGATTTTGCTCTTCAGCCTACTCAAAGCTTGATCTCTTACCTGCTTGTTCCAATTAGAAAAGTATTAGAATGACCTGAATCTAGTTTGGGATATGGAGCTGAATTTATTTCTGCACAAATCTAACACAATATTTTTTCAACCAATAAGGAAGAAATCCATTTAACTTCCTATTGATACAGCCTCGTTATTAATACATTAAGGAGGGTTAAAGCAGAAACAAATACGGGGGACATTATTTAATGATTCCACCTAATGTGCTTGGATCCTCAAAAATGACACTACATTCGTGTCGAATTCTCCAAAAATTTATTTCTGGAGGATCCAACACGGGTGTGGTGGTATTTTTGGGAGATCCGAGCAATATAGATCCCACCGGTGTGAAAACTTTGAGATTCACACGTTTAGCAATCAAGATTTGTCACAATGGCATAATCTAACCTGCTACGACAATGCTGCTGAAAGGAGCATATTTTCAAATATTCACACACCATGAAATGACATTAGATAGATAAATGAATTAAGTTAATGATGATAAGACTGCATTTATTCAGGTGTATACATTTGACCATACTAAGTTGAAATACTTAAATGCAAGGAATTAATGCTATACAATTTTCTCCAGGAGATAAAACAGATTATCATATATGGTAGTACCTCTGTATTTTGAAAGGATAGTCTCCAGTCATAAGCAGCCATATACATATTCTTTTGTTCATAGCCAATTTTTGCCAGATTCTCAATAAGAACAGCCCAAACAAAGTAACCAGGAGCAAAATAATCAGCTGCTACAAGTCCTGGTACTGCTCGAACTCGAATGCCCGGTGGATCAAGCCCCGTCTCGTTATCCAATGATAGATGCTCTAACCAACATAAAGGCCTAAAATGCAGAACAGTTTTTCCAATTGATCATTAAAAATCTCAACAAAATCTAATCTTTTCTATTGAAACAAATCAGACGAACCAAAAAATCTGCAGCAGACATCATAAATAGACCAAAAAATGTAGAAACTGCATCAGCAGAGTACACACCTCTTGAATATTTCAGTAAAACTGCCACCCCAAAGCCTCTTTCGAAATAAGCCTTCAGAACAAGGCCTTCCTTCCCAAAGCTCAAGGCCACCAGTAACAATGCCAGGCACTAAAACAACAGGATGAAGAGCAGCTAATCCATCACGTTTAAGTCTAACTCCAGGAGCTTCAGGTACTCTAAGTCCAGGCAAATTTGCAGGCAAAAAATTGCATAGAAATAAAAGCAGCCACCAAGTTGTACATAAGTAACCAATTATCCAACAACAGTTATCTACACACCTCCATTCTTTATAAGGCTGCTTTTTTATTTTCTTGGATTTTGGTTTCTCAATAACTTTCTCAACATTTTCTGGTTTTTTTGGTGGTTCAATTAATGATTTTTTATCATCATTTTTTGGCTTTTCATAAGATTGAACACACTTCACTGGTTCAAGAAAACACAACTTACGAAACCTCAAAATTGAAGCCATTGAAGACTCAAGTTATTACCAAAAATGTACACAATAAATTAGCTTAAATTAACATATGATTTCAAGAAATGGTAACAACCCCATTTAAGGAAAAACTGGAATTAAAGGGAAGAGAGTAAGAAATGAACTTGAATTCTAGCAAAAACAAAGTGATCATGGTATTTTTCAGAATGGTGTGTGACTAGTAATTATAATAGGCGTTACACAATAAGGTGCACTAACACGTGGTGTTGAAGGTGATAAGAAGTATAGTTCTGTGGGTGCACAGAAAAGTTACATATGATAGCTGGAAATCTTTTAGCTATTACAAAGAATGGAGTATTCTTTGTGTTTTTAGTTTTAACTTTTTTGATGAAACCAAGGGGCTTAGCTAATTTTTTTCTCTAGCAAAAATGACACTTGTCTTGTTTCCTTTATATTTGCATTGCATGCAAAATGTACACTTATTAACTTAGCCAGCTTTGCCTTTTATTGCTTGTTATCACGTGGAAATCTCTCAAGTCCAATACATACACTTTCTCTTTCTTTTTAATCTCTGGTTCTTTCTGAAAACTGATGAGCAGCAGAGGACCAAAGTGGGGATAAAAATGGAGAAAGTTTTATGGGTTTTGTTTTACCTTTCTGAAAAAGGTAAGTCCCGAGGTATGGTGCTGAGAGAGACAGCCACTGTATACACGTATATACACACAAGGGATACACAAAAAAAAAAACAAGAAAATTAGGCAAAGGGTATAAAGAAGTTGAAGAAAATACTCCTAAGAGAATCCAAGAGCACAGGCCCAATCATGGGAAGATATAGCACACATTACGAAAAACACATATACCCAAATTCCTGATACTGATGGTGGACCGGTTTGCCAATTGGGAATTTCACAAGGTTAAAATAGACTCAAGCTAGCTATTCGCTACGCTACCGTATAGTATAGTATATGACAGTGTTTGACGAGACACTATATACGCCGCTATATCTAGTTTATGACAGTGTTTAACGAAACACTAACGGCAAGACAAATGCACCTTTACAAAAGCGGTGTCATACCGTTTCATCAAAAAAATTTCCTGAATATATATAATATATCCCTGAAAATTAAAGAAAGTAATATTGGATTAAACCCCTTGTTGATAAGAAAAATGTGCAGTGTCTAATGGCTAATCAGATTCTATATTCACGAGTGTTTAAATATTAGAAAATCTCGTATGCATTTGTTAGGTTTATAAATTTGTTTTATTTACGGTCTAGACTTCTTCTATAACGCACTTCAGTATAACAATCAAGTGTTTTTAAAAATTATTTTCTCTATATAACGCACTTCAGTATAACAATTAAGTGTTTTTAATTTTTTTTTTTTTTTTTGTGTTATGTTATATTCTAACACATCACCACAAAAGTATAAAATATCCGGACAAAGGAGAGACGTCTAGCTGTACACATGCATACACATAAAACCTTCAAACAAGGTCCTGCCCTCTCCTTACCCAATAGTGAAGGCTTTTGGGGCACGGGGTTTAAGGAGATGGAGATAGTATGATGACAATTCTTGGTATTGTGCTCTTTGCAAAATATAGCAGGGATTTTCTGATTTCAGCAGAGGCCTGTGTATAAAGAATGGTGGTCACTTGAGACTCAGATAAGGTATGAACAGTGCATTTGTGACCAAAAAATGGTTTGGAAGTTAACGGTCGGAAGACATGATTTATTAGACTGTTTCAGTTTAAGACTGAAAATGCTAAAACACAGAAAATTAAAGCACCATGTGCTAAATTTAGTGAGTTGGTGGAACTATAAAATTCTTTTTTGCTTTAGACAGTAGTCTGTTATTAGGTGTATAGAACTATTTATTCGATTAATTTAGATTCATATCAAATAGAATTAGAATAGAAAAGTTTCTTTATTTTTTATACTTGAACTTCATAACATTGGTTGAAGATGAAAGGATTTAACTATCTCATGGAACAAATTTATTAGCATCAAGTGTTTATATTAAATGAATAGATACACAAACACATACTTCATAGTACACATTTACTTAGCAATATGATTAATTATATGTATTCTAACTTTAATTTGCAACGGTTAATTTTTCATGTTTAGAATAAAAACACAAGGTAGAGGTAAGTATTTATCACCATCCCACTACACCTCTGATGAGGAACTCGCGATTACTGCTACTCCGTTCATCATTGATATTCTTTTCTTTCCAATTGTTAAGTACATAAAATGGTGTCAATGTTTGTTGATAGAGGATAAACTGAAATTCGACTGGTGCACCTGCACGTTATTTTTTCTTTGGCAACACAAATTGCTGAGTCTCTAGTATAAAATGGAAATTAAAAAAAAAAATTAGGACTAGGATAATAAGAATATGTTAGAAAAATGCATTAAAAACTGCAATAGTCTATATGATAACTTATTAGTTGTTTAGCAGTTATTTAGGTTTGTGTTATCCCCAATTCTTAGGAGTTAGTTTTCTTATTAGTTGAGAATGTAAACTCTATTTATATTTAGAAGTTTCATAATAATATTGTACTTTATTTTCAAAAGATTTTCTCTGCAATTTTTAGTTCTTCATTTTCTAAAACTTACAATTAGTATCAGTGCTTATTTTTCTTAAGGTATTTGTGGGTGTTTCACCAAAATTTCAAGCATGGATGCAGAATCAAATTTCTCAACAATGGCAGCTCCTGTTTTTAATGGTGAAAACTATCAAATATGGGCTGTAAAGATGTATACTCATCTGGATGCTTTGAATCTGTGGGAGGCAGTTGAAGAGGATTATGAAGTTCCTTCGCTACCTAACAATCCAACTATGGCACAAATCAAGAACCAAAAAGACATAAAATCCAGAAAATCAAAGGCAAAGGCCTGTCTATTTTCAACAGTTTCTTCTACAATTTTCATCGAATTATGTCTCTAAAGTTATCCAAAGCCATCCGGGATTATCTAAAAAAAAGAATATGAAGCCATAAACCAAATTTACCTTATCTAAACTAAATTCATCTTATTTAAACTATAAAAAGGCAGATCCAGGTAATGTATGAAACCATAAACTCATAAACAACCAGGGACATATGATAGATAGAACATATAGGTATTCCGAACATATCAACAATCAGAAATACATGAAACATACACGAAACATCGCACTATAATCACACAATACACAACAACAAGTGCAATGAAATGGATGAATGCAGTATGATGCAATGGGGTCATATGTGCCAATAATCCCGTCCCGAAGCGGAATACTCCAGCATTCGAGGGGAATACAATATAGTAACCAGCTGGAGCGAAATATTCCTGCACGCTCCTGGGGCGGAATACTCCTGCACCCGATATAATATAAATTAGAGGCAGAATACTCCTGCACTCTCCTGGGGCGGAATACTCCTACACCCGATATAATACAAACTAGATGTGGAATACTCATGCACTCTCTTGGGGCGGAATACTCTTGCACCCTATGTAATATAAATCAGAGGCGGAATATTCTTGCACTCTCCTGGGGCGGAATACTCCTGCACCCGATATAATATAAACCAGAGGCGGAATACTCCTGCACTCTCCTGGAGCGGAATACTCCTGCACCCGATATAATATAAACCAGAGGCGGAATACTCCTGCACTCTCCTGAGGCGTAATACTCCTGCACCCGATATAATATAAACCAGAGGCGGAATACTCCTGCACTCTCCTGGGGCAGAATACTCCTGCACCCGATATAATATAAACCAGAGGCGGAATACTCCTGCACTCTCCTGGAGCAGAATACTCCTGCACCCGATATAATATAAACCAGAGGCGGAATACTCCTGCACTCTCCTGGGGCGAAATACTCCCACACCCATATGATATAGCAGCCCATAATCAGAAAATAATGTATATGAATGCAATATAATGCAATAATAACCCTTCACCGGCGCGGGACTCTCATCGATAAGCCGGGAAGTATATGCCAACTCACAGCTAGAGTACAGTGCTCAGATCCTCAATGCAATACCAACAACAGGACATAACATATAATATACAATGTAAATCCCAAGCGAAGGCGTAATGAGTACGCCTATCGGCAGCTACACACGTAAGGAACACGTGGTAGAATATCCGCAAGGCCAAGGGCCTCCAAAGAAATTGATACAAACACTTACCTTGTTACAAAGTTAGCACAGCTACTCAACAACCGCTTTGTCCTTTGGATTCAGTGCCAAATGATCTTGCTCTATTCAATAAGCAGAAAAATATATCAAATAAGGCTAAAGACTTTATTCCTCACATCTTAGGGCAATTCGGTTAGGAACCTGATACCCTATTCGCATACGCGATACGCAGGCCAGGCCCATATACAAGGTTCAAAGTCACATAATCAAACTCTTAATAAATTATATTTAGGGGTTGTCCATATCTCCCTGAGTACAAATATATAATCAATTCTATCATCGGGGTCCAATTACCCTTTAAACTATCAATTTAACTTATAAGAACGATGTTTAATATCCCAATTTCTACCGTTAAAATAAGTTCAAACATACGTAATAAACTAAAATAATGAATTAACATCCTTACCTGAATGTTTCGGGTGAAAATCCTATTTTTCTGCTATGTTTCCTTTCCTTTCTCTATTTATCTGAACTTTTCCTCTGCTTTCTGTTTTGTTTCCCCCCGTTCTCTTTGTTTCTGCTCTAGTTAAAGCTTTTATACGCTTAAGGGATTAACATCCCTTACCACCACCTTCAATTTACTTTTTCTTTCTTTTCCTCATATTTTTTCTTTTCTTTTCGTGATGAAAATTAAAACGGAACCCTACGAAATTCGAAATGATCCCAAATTTCTCAAGCAAGTTATAAAAAATATATGTAACATACTTGCTAAGGTGGATCTCTAATTGGACTCCCGAAACTAGAGATGCGAATTAAAAGGGAAAAGATGACATTATTAATTTTCGGAATTTTAGCAAAAATCAACCGAACAACCTCGAAATTCATTTCAAAAATTCACACATGTCACGAATAAACATACAAACCTAACGACGCTTTAAAATTTTGAATCGGAGCTCATTCGCCAAAATCGAGCTCGAGAATCTCTTTTTTAAAATTTACCGACAACAAAAACTGAAACCTTCTTACGATACCTACCAAACGAGGTTCGATTTAACTCAAATTTTACAAACAAGTCCAAATGGTCCTTATGAAGCTTTTTTAAATCATCAACACGCCAATCGGAGTCCTAATTTCCGAAACGACTACCTAAGATCGTTTCATTCTCCTCCACTTAAACTCTCGTTTGTCCTCGAACGAGCTTGAGTCTAAAGCAAAATATACATAGATACCAAGAGAACTTGCATTACCTTTATAAACTACTCCACAGATATTATCTCATGGTTACAGAATCAAAATTATAACATGCACACGGATTTCTCAGAATAAAACATATCTGGATAATATCATAACACCATTTCCTAGCTTATTCTGACTAAGCTGCCCCTTTCTCGATCACGAGAGGAGAGTTTTACTTTTTCGGAACAAAGATACATGGAACTCTGGATGGGTTTACATGATTCTGCCGACGAATCACCTCGTCGATATACTTTGCGATATAGAATAGGTCGATGAAACAAAGAATTAGCTTACGCTTCAGCAACGCCTTAGAGATTTTAATATTAGCATTCAGTATTAGAGGAAGACTCCTCCACTTAGAGCATAAACTCATACAGCTAATTTGAATAGGAATAGGCATCCTCGCACAACCTGCTGGATTAAGAAAGACTTAGCTAAAATATAACGCATCTCATACCTGAGCTCCCAAATTACCATCTCGAATTGCCAACCAGCTGCAACTCTCGAGTTCACAACTCCATAATACCTCTGCTATAAGCACTACTGCCTGATGGATCAACTCAGAGGTCAAATGACGCCTCTTATTATCCTTAGTAGCCTTAAAACACAACAAGGTGCTTACCAAGCCACCTTGACATACACTTTGGCTCAACACAGGGAACATCACAACCGGCAACTAATCACCCAAGCTCACCAATGCCGGAAGAAGAATAGATTGAAATGAACTGAGATAACGAGATTATGGAATAACATCCATGCAAATTTAACGTTCCAATAAGAAGGAAACTCCGACAATTTTCCAGAAACCCCATTTATAATTGAGACCAGTTCACAAAACAACATGACTTTATAAGCATCTTGAATCAGAGGAAGACACATAAATCGGATATTACTTACTAATCACTTTGCACCGGAAGAAATGATGACACTTTCTGATGGTGACATATTAGGATCTACCATCCTACCAATACCGGATTCCAAAGAGAGAGGTAAACTGACTTGACATAATAGAAGAAGGTGGCACAACAAGATGGCAAGTAGACAATACCGACACTTACTCTAAATCCCTCACATTTAAACCAGATAACAACCAAGGTCTCACAAATACCCGGAATAAATCATACCAGAAGCTCACCAACAGATTCTTAATAGAAACGACATTCAAGAAACTCATGGAAACACGATAAGACATTCCATTTCCAGATCGATCGAAATAATTCAATCTTATTCATATATAATAGAAGAAGAAATATATGCGAAAATTAAAACGGAACCCTACGAAATTCAAAATGATCCCAAATTTCTCAAGCAAGTTATATAAAATATATGTAACATAGTCGCTAAGGTGGATCTCAAATTGGACTCCCGAAACTGAAGATGCGAATTAAATGAAAAAGGATTACATTATTAATTTTTGAAATTTTAGCTAAAATCAACCGAACAACCTCAAAATTCACACATGTCATGAATAATCATATGAACCTAACGACACTTTCGAATTTTTAATCCGAGCTCATTCACCAAAATCGAGCTTGAGAACCTCTTTTTTAAAATTTTCCGACAACGAAAACTGAAACCTTCTTACGATACCTACCAAACGAGGTCCGACTTAACTCAATATTTTACAAACAAGTCCAAATGGTCCTTATAAAGCTTTTAAAAATTATCGACAGGCTAATCGGAGTCCTAATTTCCAAAACGACTACCTAAGGTCGTTTCACTTAAGAGTAGCGAAGGGTTATGAAAGAAGAAGGAAATAGTGATTAGTGAGGAAGCACTGGCAGCCAAACATCAAGATGGTGGCAGAAATAAAAAGAAGAAAAACAAAAAGATTCATCAAACAAGTAGTGAAGTCATTCCAGCAAGTACCATAAAAGGTAAAGCACGAAACTCAAAGAGAAGTTACCCTCCTTGTAAGCATTATAGCAAGAAAGGCCATCCACTATACAAGTGTTGGAGAAGGCATGATGCTCGATGTAACAAATGCAATCAACTTGGATACGAAGCTGTCCATTGCAAGAACAAGGGGCAGCAACAAGAAGCACGCGCTAAAATTGTTGATGGAGAGGAGGAAGATCAACTCTTTGTCGCTACATGTTTTTCAAGTAGATCGTCGAGTGAGTATTGGCTGATTGACAGCTGCACTAACCACATGGCAAATGCCATGGCTCTCTTTAAGGATTTGAAGCCTACGACTATTAAGAAAGTCAGAATAGGTAATAGGAACATATTGATAAAAGGAAAAGGAACCATTGCTATTCTAAGTCTTTCAAGTACTAAAACAATTTCTGATGTGCTTTATGTACATAACATAGACAAAAACTTGCTAAGTATTGGTGAATCGATAGAAAGAGGCAACAAAGTCATTTTCGACGATAAACATTTCTTGATCAAGGATGTCTCAGAACAGGAAATGTTTGAAGTGAAAATTAGCGGCAAGAGTTTCTCATTAGATCCTCTTGCGGATGAGCGTGTCATCTTTTCAGCCAAACAAGGTGCCGCAGAAATATGACACAAAAGATTCGGTCGTTATCACTATGACCAGCTGTTTAAATATGCAAAAAAAAATAAAAATGATTGAGGACTTACCTGTTTTTGGAAATTAATTCGTTAAATTGTCGTGCTTGCTAATATGGAAAGCAAAGCAGACTTCCATTTCCAAAGACAACGTGGAGAGCCTTAAAAAAATTGCAATTGATTCATACCGACATCACGGGACCTCAAAGGACTCCCTCACTAAAAGATATCCTTTATTATATCATTTTTATTGATGATTTAACCCGCATGTATTGGATTTATTTTCTCAAGTATAAGTCAGAGGATGCTGATGTGTTTTGGAAATTCAAAGCAAAAGTAAAAAATGAAAGAGGCTGTAAAATTCAGTGTGTAAGATCAGACAATGGAAGTGAATACACTTCTCAAGAGTTCAATAGGTTTTGTGAAGAAGCAGGAATCAATCATCAACTCACTACGCCTTATACTCCACAACAAAATGGAGTAAGTGAAAGAACGAACCGATATATTATGGAGATGACGAGATGTATGTTGCACGAGAAGAACATGCCAAATAAATTTTAGGCAGACGCAAATACAACAGTGTTTCTCCAGAATAGGCTTCCTGCAAAAGCATCACAGAACTGAACTTCTTTTGAAGCTTGGTATGGATTCAAACCATCAATAAACTTTCTTAAAGTGTTTGGTTGTCTCTTTTTTTCTTATGTTCCTTAAGTTAAACGGGATAAACTAGACAAAAGATCTGTTCCTAGCATCTTTATTGGCTATGGTATAGTTTCAAAGGCATACAAAGTCTTCCAACTACAAAAAGATAATATAATTATCAGTAGAGATATTTATTTTATGGAGAATAAAGAGCGGTGTTGGGAAGACTCTGCAAACAAATTTCATGTTCAGAGTCCTGAAAGGCAAATATCACTCTCTTGGAAAGATGGGATGGTGGATGGCTCTCCAGTTCAAGGTACTTGATTACTCTCTAATATATATGAGAGATGTAATGTAGCAGTTTGTGAACCTGTCAGGTACACGATGCCAAGAATGATGAAAATTGGGTGGTTGCAATGAAGGAGGAGTTATTCATGATTGAAAAGAACAAAACTTGGGAACTTGTTGATCAACCTCAAGACAGAAAGGTAATTGGGTTAAAATAGGTTTTTATAACTAAGCAAAATGTTAATGGTTCAATCAAAAAGCATAAATCAAGGCTTGTGGTTAAGGGATATGCACAAATTTTTGGTGTGGCATCTAAATGAAATTTCCAATTCACCGTGCACAAATATGAAGTTGGCTTGTGACCTGATTATCTTCCCAGTTATAATATAGTACCGCCTGATTTGGTTTGAGGTAGTTTTCCCAAGCTGTGATATCGTCGTTTAAAAGAGTAGCTTGAATTTTCCTCCCTCGTCATAAGACAAATATGCAACACTGCTACAGAAGGAGCCGGAGTGGTTGGTAAATAGAAATAAAAAAATCAAATACTATTACCTCTTCATCGATGAATATTAGCAACCTAAAAACACCATCGCCATTTGGAGTTTTGTAGTTTTTTTTGGCCCTCGGCGAAGCACTACAACTTTAATAACCCATTCTTTTTTGGTTTTAACTCACTAATAGGTATGCAGTCATTTACCAGGTCTAATTCGCTAGCCATTGCCATATGTCATGTAGTTGCTATGAAGTAGATCCAAACACTATAACAACATTCAATATAAGGAAAGGATTTCTAAATAAAATAGATCATTAGTGAAGAATAAAACTTTAATGTTAGATTTTTGTCATGTATAATAAAGCAGTAAGGTGCTAGATTCTATGATAGTGAAATTACACTCTCAAAATTTGTGGTTTGCTTAACATAGGATGCAACTTTAGCTAGCAATGTCGATGACAATATGACTAAATATATGTAAGAAAGTAATATACGTACAGAAGTAAATGCAAAGGTCTAGAGCTATTACCAAATTTCTGCTGATTTAAACAAAGAATCCTGTAAGAAGAATGGTAAGACCAAAGTAACAATCAGTATAGATTGCTAAATTTGTAGCAAAAATAAGAATTTTATCGGGTTGAATTTAAATTCAACATTCTTACTTGCCTGCTGCAAATGTTCTTGACCACTTCAACAAACCAAAACAATTCTACTTATATAATATGTAATAGAATTTCAAAGGAGTAATACATTAATTGTCGGATCTAGAAAGGCAGCAGAAGACGGAAATAACTGAGAACGGAAGCCAAACGATTCTAATTAGTTGTAGATGAGATTGAAATAATGAAGACTAAATCCATGATCAATGAATCTGCGTTAATGCCAAAGGGCCGTTGGGCTGCTTGGCTATCTTCAAAGAATTGAAGATGAATAGGTAGAGAAGCTTCAAAGAGGATATGTTGGTGAATGCGTAAGGTTTCTTTGGGGAACGAAGTGATGACATAAGGCGTAAGCTGTGATAATTTTGCTATATAATTTTTTATTTTCTTATTTAATATTTTTTTAAGTTTTAATATAGAAATAAAAATTTAATTGTGCATTGACCTTCAGTACAAAAGATCACCTTAAAGAATTTTTGGTAGAAGTATAAAAAAGTCATTTACTTTTTGCTATAAGGATTGACTCTTTTATAATATATATATATATATATATATATATATATATATATATATTACAAAGTTTGGTATCAAATTTTATCTTCATTATTGCTGTTCGATTATACAATGGAAAAACCACAATATAATTGATATAAATTTTAGTTTCTGCATTATTTATTAGGAATTTTCTTTTTGGTTATTTTCTTTGTAGTAATGATTATGTGAAAATTGGTAGATTATGCTCTATACAACTAATATTATATTATGTAAGTTTTAGAGAATGAAGAACTAAAAAATGCAGACCTAGTCTGTAGAAAATAAAGTACAATATTATTATGAAACTTCTAAATATAAATAGAGTTTACATTCTCAACTGATAAGAAAACTAACTGCTAACAATTAGGGATAACACCAACCTAAATAACTGCTAAACACAGTAAATAACTGCTAATAACTTAACATATAGACTACTGCAGTTCTTAATGCATTTTTTTTAACAATCCTCCTTGCTTTAAGAGCTGCAAACTCCAAGTTTTTGCATGAGAACCTCAAATTTGTTGCCCGGTAAATGCTTGGTTAAGATATTAGCCAGCTGCTCCTCTGTTTTGCAGTAGAGTAAACTTACTTCATCATTCTTTTGCACTTCCCTCAAGAAAAAAAGCTTGACATTGAAGTGTTTGATTTTTCCATGAAATACAGGATTTCGGAAAATTGCTATTGCATCCTGGTTGTCCACAAATAGTTTAGTGCCTTAGGCTTGTTTCATGTGCAAATCAACCAATATTTTTCTCAACCACAACGTTTGATTTACTGCTGCTGTTGCACCACAAATTCTGCCTCCGCACTGGACTGAGCAACAATGTCCTACTTCTTTGAACACTATGAAAAAATTCCAGAACCAAGACTAAAGAAATACTCCGATGTGCTCTTCATGTTATTCACTGATCCAGCCCAATCGCTTTCAGAAAAATCAACTAGTTTCAGATTTTGACTTCTCTAAACTTGACATTATGAAGAATGGCTCCTTTGATGTATCTGAAAACTCTCTTTCCTACTTTTAGATGCTGCTCACTAGCACAATGCATAAACCTCGATAAAATGCTTACAACATATAAAATGTCGGGTCTTGTAGCTGTTAGGTATATCAAACAACTAAGCCAGCCTCTGAAGTATATTTCGTCCACTTTTTCTGCTCCATCATTCTTGCTTAATTTCTCTTTCGGGTTCATAGGAGTACTTATCTCCTTGCAACCTTCCATATTGAGAGTAAACCTTGGCTAAGCATGTTGCTTGACCACATTTTTTTCTTGATTTGCAATTGAATTCTAATTCAATTGAGGATCAAATAGTGTCTATTCATTTGATTGTTGTCTTAAGGGGTGATTAGGCCTCACCTCCTAATTTATTTTCTTAATTCTAAATCAATTCGAAATGGATCTTACTTTTATCTCTTTTCTTTCTTGTTATTTTACCATTTCATAATTAGATCATATCATTTGGTACCAGAGCTGGATTAATGTTCGTTCTTACAATCACTAACCAAGTTTTAGTTCTTAATATCCAAAAATCACAAAAAAAAAAAAAAAAAAAAATCAAAAATACAAAAATCCAAAAAAAATTAAAATTAGTCTTAGGGTTAGGTTTCTTTTGGGTGAAATTCTTATTACCAACTGTTGATATATGAATTTAGAAGCTACTCCTTGAAGGAATCAAATAATAAAAAATATTTGGGGTGTTGATTTGAAGATTCAAGAATTAGGGTTCATCAACAAAGAATTGAGGCCTTTTGAGTTTGTTTGTTGCTTTTGAAGATTCAACTACTGAGGTTTGTTCACGGACCAACAAGGAACGTAAATCTAAAATTTGGAGCAAAAACACGCTGGTTTGTGAAGATTCAAGTGGAAAAGAGAGCTTGAAAATCGGGTTCTACTTTAGTCCCAGAAGCCTTCGCGATCGCGTGCGTTCAAGCGCGATAGCGCAGGGCAGGAATTAAAGACCCTTCACGATCGCGCCAGTCATACGTGATTGCACAACAGCTGCAAGGGTATTCTTCGCGATCGCGACAGTCCTAACACGATCGCATAGAACAATATTTCTGGGAAAACAGTTTTCTTGGACAGATTGGTCGCAACAGCCCCTGAACAGTTTCCAATCAACAAATCCCAATTTTATCATCAAGCACAGTGAGTTTCTAGATCATAAACAAAATTTCATCCAAATCCAAATCTGTTTCGTGCCAATTCGATTCGAGCCTTTCTTTCTTCATTTCCTTGACTTTTTCTAATTCCGTCCGATTAGCTATCATTGTCCGTTCTTTGCCATATCAACTCTATTCCATCCCGAATTGGATTGAGTTCGATTGTCAAATCGGAATTGAGTGCGAAAAGCATCTTGACTTTGCCAACGAGAGGTAAAAAGCAAGAGTGGTGAGAACATTAGAGCGAGTAAAGGCAATTCATTGAGTATAAACACGAGTGGATTGAGCGCAATCAAATCGAGTGTAACACTTAGGGAGTCAATTAGTGAGGACTCTTTCTACTAATCTTTGTTTGTTTAATTGTTTATAGGTATGATGTCTCAAAAAGCAGTCGAGGCGGATATGGAGGTCAAAACCATGTTGCAAACCTTGATGGCGAGTTTTAATTCAATGCAAGATGAATTCAAAGGGATGAAGAGACGGTTGATGACCTATCCCGAAAAGATAGGCTTCGGGAAATGGGAAAGCAAGTGGTTGAGACACCTCTAACAGTGAGGGTGCAGGGTGGTGGACCTAGTAGGCTCTCTCGGGCTAATGACCGTTACTCTCACATGGTGGTCCAAGACACCTATTCTCCAAATGACACTCCACAAGCAAAGGATCCCATCCAAGACCCTCCAAGGCATGACCTTCCCAAAAATGAACCTCCAAGGCGTGAAGGTGTGGTGCTTCAACAAGTTGGTCGTCAACATGATGAAGAATCCTACCATTCGCGTGAAGATTATGATGATGATCTAGATACCTACTCTCCAAATGTTATTCCACAAGCAAAGGATCCTACTCAAGATCCTCCAAAGCAAGTTCCACCACCTAATAGTAGAAATGGAAAGATTAAGCAAGTTGTGGTAGTTGAAGTCTCGGAACAAAAAGATGGCACCTTTAGAATTTCCAAGAGAAAGGTCCAAAAGTAAAAGGGATAAGAGGTACATAGAGTTGCCTAAGTTACATGCAAAATATAAAGAGGAGCTCTATGTTCTTTGGGAATCTTAATTGGAGGAAATCTTTGTGCATGAATACATTTGCAAGGCGTTAGATAAATTGACTTTGGTTGCATGGGCTCTTCCCATAAAATTGAGAAACCATTATAATCTAAGTTGTGGGCGGCCTCGGGAGCCTCCTTGAAAACCAAAGCCCACTAAACAAGATCTTAAGAATAATTTGAGGCGTCATTTTTTATATAAGAAAAGCTTCCCCATGATGATTTATCTTGTAATCTTGATACTCCAATCAAAAGAGATTGTGAGAGAGAAAAGATTGAGAAGAGTAAGGGTGAGCAAAGTGACAACTCAAGAGAGAAAAAAAAGGAGAGGATGAGATGTTAAAGAGTGAGTTGTCACCAAAAGAAAATAAAGAGAGTGAGGAAGAAAAGAATAAAGAGAGTGAGGGAAAAGAAATGGAGAGTCAAGAAAAACAAGAGAGCATAAGAGAGGCTACTCATTGCTTTAACTTTAACACCCTCACTACTTCTTTTAGTAGTGATGTCTCTTTTGTAGGTTGTTGTGGAAGTGATAGCAAAAATGAATCATCATTGGAAAAAGACTCTTGCTTGGAAGAAAATGATGAGGCCGAAAATACTTCTCCAATTGGTCAAGTAAGCCTTAACTTTGAAATTCAAGGTAAAGAAAGTTCTTTGGTGCTTCAAGGTAAGATAGCTAACCCTAACTCTTGTACTTCTCTGGGTGAGCTAGATAGAGAAAGTGGTCAAATTGGTGACCTTGAAAATCAAGAGAGCATGATTAAAATTCATTCCTTATTTTATTTCATGAGTTCCATAAAGAATATAGGATTGGATGATGATTGTGCTAATTATTCTTATGATGACAATGATCTTTCTCTTGTGAATAAAGAAAAAGAGTTGTTTGGACCTTGAGATACTTTGAGTGGTAGCATTCTTGATGTTGGTATTGGTGGTTTTTTTGTGTCAAGTTGAAAATAGTGATGGATTGGAAGGTGTGCACTTACTTGAAGGAAGTGAAGAATTGTATTTGAATGATAATGAGTTGTCTTCCTTTTTGTTTGAAATTGATAAATCATGTTTTGAGTTGTTAAGTGAGCTTACACTTGAAAAGGTGACATGTTCTTTGGATTGTCCTAGTTTTGAGTTTTGACCTTGTGCTTGATAGAGATTCTAATTTGGAAAGTGAGCTTAAACATGTGGACACCATTAATCATGTTTCCTTGAATGATACATTTCTTTTGAACTTGTTTGCACTTGAGTGAAAATGATTCTTGGAACTTGCTTGAAAGTGCTAATTGTGTGGATGTTAGCAAGCTAACTCCAAAAATATTTGTTAAAAGCTTGTCTTATGTTGGTACGTCCTCCAAAAGTGAAAAGAGTCTTTTAAAGAAGGGGGAGACACTAGTGATAGTAGTAGTAACTTGCTTGATGCTAATTTTAGTGTCATATTCTTTACTTACTCTATTCCTAGTTTTGAGGATTTAATTTGGAGGGATTTTGTGAATGCTTCTAGAAGAAATACAAAAATAACACATTTGAGGTATTTTCAAATATCCATGGGTATAATTGTGATAATCCTTTTCTTGATGAGTTTACTAACCCTCTTGGTCCTTTTGTGAAAGACTATTAAGAGAAGATCTACAAAGAGGTAAGACACTTGCAAGCAACTTCTTGGACTACAAAAGGGTTTGACGTGTGGTTGTCTTCTAAAGTAAAGAATGGTTTGTTTGAATGGCTAGTTCTTATTTTTGGGCTTTCCAAAGTCATTGAGGTATGGAACTTATCCTTTGAAACTTATAGTGTCTTGGATAGTAGATGTGTGATATTTTATGCTAATTCCTTCTCAATAATATTTAGTTGGTTTGATGATGTGATGTGTAGAATTTTAAAGGATGTTTTGGATGTGAGGGTAGTATTTGACCCCGGTGATAAATGTTATTGTTGGATGATTAGTGATCTTGGTGGTGTTATGCTTAAAGGATCCAATTGCAATCTACATTATGTATTCATTAAACCTTTTGGATTCCTTGATTTCTCTTGTGCATATTTATCCTTTGGCCAACTTCTTGGAACTTTAGTTGTAGAATTGATCTTCTTTGAGTCATTTGACTCTTGGCTCTACCACAAAAGCGTGAGGTTTGAGTGAGAATATTCAACTCCATCATCTTTCTTATACAAAGTCTATAAAGCTTGTGACTTGGTGCTTATTCCGGTTATTGTTTTGCTAGGTTTCGAGGACGGATTTCTTTAAAGAATGAGGAAATGATGCAAACTGGATTGGCGCTCATGACATTGGCGGATTTAGACTTAACATCAAAAGCTTGGAGTGCTTCAAAAGAGCTTGGTAGCCAAGAATCAAGGCAAAAGATGGCCAAAGTGAACAAGTAAAGCAGCTGGGGCAAATATTGGAGGCTACAGGGCCCGTTTACATGCTTACTGCTTCAGCTCCAAAATAAACTCAATGCGATCGCGTGGCCACTTACGCGATTGCGCAGGGACAAACAACTGTGCAGCACGATCACGAGGTCCCAAACGCGATCGCGCGGAGTCTGAGGAAGTTAACCTTTGCGAATGCGTGGCCGTTGGCACGTTTGCGAAGCACGGCTGGATTGGTCATCGCGATCGCATCCCTTCAGTCGCGATAGCGCTGGGACGATGATCAGAAGCCCACTTCAAGTTAATGACTTTTATTTCAGTCCACTTTAGGGACAATTAAGGCAATGTCATGCCATTTTTAGAAACCAGTATTTAAGTCCACTTAGCCTCATTTGCTAGAGTTAGTTTTTGGATGATAATTATTGAGAGTAAACATTGGCTAAGCATGTTGTTTGAGCACTTTTCTTCATTTGATTGTTGTCTTAAGGGGGTGATTAGGCCTTACCACCTAATTTGTTTCCTTAATTCCAAATCAATTCCAAATGGGTCTTACTTTTATCTCTTTGATTTTTTGTTACTTTACCATTTCATAGTTAGATCATATTTCATAGTTAGATCATATCACAGGGACTTTTATATATATATATATATATATATATATACACATACACATACGATAACCAAATCACAGTTACAATCTAGTGTAACTGGTTGTTGTGTCATTAACATGTATGAATAATACGAATAAGAAAGACTATCTCATTCAACTTCCAGTAGACAAAATGATAATATGTAGTAGTAATTGATAGTTATAAGTTTTCGGAAGAGAAAAAGAATAAATTTGCTCATTTTAATGGGTCTTACAGTCAATTCTTCTAAGTTTTCAGAAGAGAAAAAGAATAAGTTTGTTCATTTAATGGGTCTTACATTCAATTCTTCTTGACACTACAAATGTAATAACTCGTACATGGTAAAGTTAGAAGCTTTCTGAATAAGAAGAATAATACGTCCAAAAAAAAGGAACAAATTTGCTCATTATTGGGTCATACATTCGTCTTGCTTCTTGGTCCTTACGACAAAATTTCAGTTCTTCGACCTGTAATGTAGTTCTCTCCACTTCTTGCACTATACTTTCTAAACTATTAACTAGACCCCTTAACTTTATCCTTGTTCACTTGGGTCAGTGTCAGTGACGTAGTAGAAGCCCTCGAATAGATTTAGCTAATACAATAGCTTTTGCACATTTATTGTATTTGTTTTAAGAAATTTATTATATGTACGTGTGTTGCATGTGTCATCTTACTTAAGTAATTAAAAATTCAGATATCAATACAATGAAAATAGTAGTAACAAAATAGATTATATAGGCGTTCAAAAGTTATAAAAAAAATATTTTTTGTAATGAAATAAAGAGTTTTTAAATGATAGACGACTTTTAACATAATAAAAGCGAATTATATGGCATAACAACTTTGTGCAAGTTATAAAGTTAGCCTTGCTATTACTTATACTGTCTTTTATGATACCAATTAACATATAGTTATAAGGGCATTTTTTCACAAATAGATGTCAAGATTTACATGCTGCTATATATACACACATTATATGTGAATTATATATTCGCTGCTATTTTTTGTAAAAATAAAAAATAAAAAATTATGAGTGTTTATACCGTATTATTATTCCTTAAGATGTCTTATAAAAAATTTTAAGCTTAAGTTTCATGAAATGAAAATGTAAGTCATCAAATGGAAGTATAACTTTAATAGTTATGAAAACTTGAATATACACATACAAGATACACTCTAATTTATAGGTATAATAACTCACATGAGATGAAAGTATTCAAAATTAGGCAATTGTAAATAATAATAATAATACTTGTACAAGTGATTGACTAAAGAAGGTAAAAAGCACATTCAATACCATATTTTTAAGCATTTTTAAATTGTCATAATCGTTTCCAGTTGAGCTTATGTAATTAAAAAATCTCAATTTTCACATAGATCAATAACGAAAATTAATATCTTACCATTGGTAATATGATATAACTAACGTATATATAGAATTAATTGATAAATAAGATTTTATTTTTCTTTCACCATGAAAAGTAAATAATATTAGTATTATTTCAAAACTCTAATATATATTATTATATTATAATAATATATATTTTCTTTGAGAACATAAAATTATGACTTTGCACAATGCAACCAAACCTTTTCAAAGTTCTTAGTTACCACTTTGAATGACGAAATCTTTCTGTTTCTAAACCTCTTGTGGTTCACGTGTGACCAAAATCTTCATGTTTAACCTAGATTCCATTTTAGGCCAATTAATAATTAAATTTGTATTTTGTGGAGTCACGATCAATATTTTAGATTAAGAGCTTAACCAAGATTAATATAAAATAGCGCTGATTACGAGACTATCAATATATGTGCGGTGTTCAATGATGACAACTAACGATATGGAAACAAGATATAATTGGAAATAAATAAGATTAAAGCGTGGATAAAGTAGATAGAAGAAACCGTATTGGATCTCTTGGTCCCGGTGAAGGTTCCTTGTTACTGAGCGTACTTGAAGGTTAGAGAGCAAAATATCCAACGAATGTAAGCAAAGAACAGTATTTGAGGAAGAGTAAGTGAAAATATTCTTATTGATGTTGTAGACAAAGAATGTCAAGTTCTGTTACAATGATTTAGGACGAATGCTATTTATAGGTCTGACAGGCGTCCGTTGAGTTTTGTAACCGCTGGGCACGTATCCGTTGGATACGTAATCGCTGGATCGTGTAGTCGCTGCCTTAATGACCATTCATTAAATAATCGTGCATGATCAGGTTAATAACTGCTCATTCAGATCGTGCTGATCTGGGAAGCGTTACGTTGCTGCTCTGGGTCTGCTCGTGGTAACCGCCTGGCTAGTTACCTGTCCGTTAGATATCTGTCCAGGGAAATCTCTATCCGTACCACGTGGCAGACACGTGTCACCTTTTTAGATGACAGCCGTTTTTATCCAATAAAGATAGTCCCCGCACTTCTCGAGCAGAGTTTCTGCTCGAGGAGTGGATGTGAATTTTGGCGGGAAGTTTTATCTTGCGAAATTCAATTTTTATATGACGAAACTAGGTGACGTACGCACTTCATCAGCTACATGACAAATCCCATGACGTGCGCATTAAATGCACGATGTGAAAAAGTAACTGCAGTTGTCACTCCTGCACGTCTGTTGTCAGCTTCGAAATGACTACTACGCGTCCCAAGGTAAAAGTAATGATTTTAACTGCCTCAATCACGTGCACACATCGGCTGTTGATCGCGAGGTGACCACTGCGCTTCAGGGTAATGATGACACTTCGAAAGTTGGTGAAACCTACTTCTCCTTTTGATGGTTGGATCTGATCGTGGTCTCTCCGATAGTCTCCACATATCTTGTGGGAACTTGACGGGCCAGATTTTTACTCCTATAAATAGGGGTTTGTTAAATTAAAATACTTTTTACTTGCTTTCATCTTCCATCTGCTAAATCTTGAGAATTCTTCGAATACCCTTCAACTTCCCTTCTAGATTTCTCAATTCTTCTTGAATCATGTCTTCAAAAGCTAGGAGAAACCAACATATGGATGCAGCTGGCAGTTCTTCTATAGCCACTCCTAGGCCTAGGGCTGCTTAGGCCACGGCTGCAAAGATCATCCCTAAGAAATGGGGTGAGCTGGAAAAGGATTGCAACATCAAAACTTTCAACAACCACGGAGATATACACGTTTAGCTGGCGTATATATTCAAGTCTGGGATCATATCGGAGCTGATTCCACGGGTTAGAATGGACTGCAATTGGGATGCGAGTATCCCCCTCTTGCCGGTATCTGAAGCGGAGAACATTACTTCGCGTAGGGCTGGGTGGACGGCCATATGCACCTACCCATTTACAGTTGGATGTACACTACCCCTGTATCCTGTGCTTAAGAGGCTCTGCAGGGAGTACTTACTCTGCCCGGGGCAACTGTGCCCCAGCGTGTATAGGATAGTTACACTTATGGATTGGTTTGCGGCAGAAACCGATAAAATTTTTGAATATGAGCATTTTATTTCTCTGTATAGTATATAAATTTCCAAGGACGGCTTTGTAAATGCTAGGATGTGCGAGAGTAAGGGTTTGGTGCGAAGCTCTGAGGATACAGGTGACCGGGGCTAGTTGCACCGGTATGTATTCGTGCACACCCAGGCCCTGACCTTCAATTCTAAGACTTTTCTCCCCGAGGTCTGGAACAAGAAGCGTAAGTCCCCGAGTTTTCTTTGAGTTTTTCGTGTTTCCTCTTTTCTTCTTGTCTGCTTATTTCTTTGACTCTTCCTTACAGCCGCCAAGCGACCCTATGACGAGCTCATATCGATTGATGAGCTAACGGCATGGGTTGAGGCGATCCTGAAGAAGTTCTCTCCTGAACAGAGGGAATGGGCATAGTTTTTTGCGGAAAAGAATCTGATCGTGAAGACTCACGGTGAGAACTTTCCGTCGTTATAGCCATTTCTTTCCTTTGTAGTTTCGTTGTGCTTGACCGTTCTGCCCTTTGCAGGTCTGGGTACTCAGGGGGACTTTTTCCCTACTCCTCTCCTTCAGGTCGTGCCTTCTGGGTCCGCTGTTGATCCCGATGCTGAAGTCGCATCTATATAAGCTTCAGCAGAGGCACTGTGCGGCAGAGAAGGCAATGAGGAACTTCTATCCAGTGGCCTTGGTTCCTTGAAGAGGAAGAAGAAAGGCCAAGGTGAGTGCAGAGCACGGAAGAAGACTGCTCGTAAGACTTCCGTTGCTGCCGGGCAAACCTCAGCTGCTGGAGGTGAGTCCTCGCCCAAAGCTACTGTGCCAGAGTCTGCGGGAGAAAATGACAAGACCTCTGTCGAAGTCCCCGAGTCTGCACGGGCAGAGGGTTTAGACAAGGAGGTAATTGACGTTTCAGATACTGAGACTGAAACTAATGAACCCCTTGTGCGAAAACCTTATCTTCGGAGCGACAAGAGGAAGGTGGAGGAAGAGGCTGCCCGTACTCTAGAGAGGAGTCCCTGAGTTGAAGATGGGGTGAAGGCAGCTCCTTCTCGTGCAGATAAGGGGAAATGGAAGGTTGGTGAAGAAGAGGAGAAAGAAGAAGAAGAAGAAGAAGAAGAAGAAGAAGAAGAAGAAGAAATCTCCCAAGATGGTGGCCAGGGTCCTCGTGTTTTTTGTTTTGAGGACCTGGAGAATGTTGCCGCTGAGGGGGAGGTACCTGTCGGTTTATATGAGTGTGACACAAGAGACCTTGGAGTGGAGGGTGACTCTGACATGTCAGCGACAAGGCTCACTCGGCGGACCATCATAGGTGGTCAGACTGGACTAGGGGACATCCGGGGCGTGCGCTACAAGTTTGGACCGAACTATCCCTCCGAGCACGCTAGAGAGCCCAAGTACTGCGAGAGGAAGTGCTCAATGAAGCTAGCCCCTGATATCAACTTTGTAACCAGGCCGGGCAGTTTGGCCAAAGCAGTCTCATCACTCATTGGTCCTCGAGAGGAGTGGACAATGAGGGCGATGAGTGATGAGGAATTAGCTTTTGCTATCGCTGCCGTTTCTACCCGGGTAAGTTCTTTCCCTAATGCCGTTTGTGTTGGAAGTAGTTTGACTCTAGACTTCTAACTTTACTTCTTTTGTTTCTTCAGTCAAGTATGATGGCCGCCGAGCTGATGTTCTGCTCCAGGATCAATGACCCCGACCAGGTGCTTGAGTTGAAGAAAGAGTTGTTAAAGGCTTTGAGGGAAAATGAGACCCTAGCAGAGAGGTGTGGTTTCCTTGGGAATGAAGTTAATCAGTTGGCTGAGGCCAACAACAAGCGTGTTGAGCACATTAACGAACTTTCCAAGAAAAAGGACCTTCTTTCTAAAGAGAAAGAGGGGTTCGCACAATCTGTCCGGGGTCTAGAGATTCTGCTTGAGGAATGCAAGGCTTCGCTGAACAGAGCGCTCGATGAGCGTGGATCTTTTGAGATGGACTTGCAAAGGGCTAATGAAGAGTCTGCCAAAGCCAGAGCTGAGCTTCAAGCCGCTAAGGACCAGGTTGCCCAGTTGCTAAGTGTTCAAAGTGCATTATCTAAAGACTTGACAAATCTGCGTGATCTATCGGAGATCAAAGCGAAGCTTGCTGTGCTCGAGGCTAAGCGCACATTGCTTGAGCAAGTCCAGACTGGGCAGATCAACGTTGAAGAGATGCTGCTGAAAACAAAGAGCGCTGTTTTCGGAGTAAGGCAAGTGCTGAATCTTTCTACCGAAGAGTCTGAGGCAGACAAAGATGAAGATGAGGATGACGGAGAGAATTCGGGTGACGATGACAGAATCGACGAAGCTGGTGCGTCGGGTTCTGGTCGTAGCCCCCAAAACTGATGCCCCCCAAATTGATTAGGCTGTAAGTTTGTACATCTGGCGAGACCCTGATTAGTTGGTTGTGGATAGAGGTTTCTTAGAGACTCTCCATTGGTCTTTGATCACTCTGCAAAATTTCTATCAGCCATTTTTGGCATTTTATCAGGATCATGTATATAACTTCAGATCTTTTTAATTCAATGACTATATTTAGCCTGAATTTTTTGATCTTTCGTTTGTGTGTGTTGTGGCCTTCGTGCCTTATGTTTAGGCGCTTTTTGAAGTTTGAACTTTGTTAAGTTCTAGTCTCCAAAAGTCTGTCCGAATGTTTTAACTTAGCCTTTCCTAAGGAAGAGGTCATAAGTCGTGAGTAATCTGTGCAGATGTTTTATGTTGACCGAGTCGTGGTCGATAGATTTTGGTCGAATCGTTGGCCTTTGCGAACATCTTCGCTTATCACCTTGATAGTTGAAAGTTGTCGCAGGAAATTTATAGTTTAATTCCGGTCGAGTCGCTGGCCTTGTGAACAGCTTCTCTTATTTTCGTGGAAGCTTGTCACATAAAAAATTTTGTGAAAAACTCGCTTTTTCGCAAGGTCTTTTGCCTTATGAAGGTCTTACCTGGCCTACATAGGCCTCTCACCACCCTTCTTGTTTTTATGTTGGAACACGTGAAGTGATAACATAAAAAGAATTAAGGCTGGTCGTAGATAAAATAACACATATAACCAAATGAGGAGTGTGTCCGTTGTAGGATTCGAACCCACAGCCGCGAAGTTGAAGAACTTCGAGCTCTACCAGTTGAGCTAAACGGAACTGACCTTGTTCAGGCCGTTAGTACCATTTAGAAGAAGTATAATAAAAGCAAGAATTGCAACAAAAGTAAAAAATAGGAAGAAAATAACTGACTGTTTCACCACTCAGAAGTGATACCTTTTGAGGTGAATCACGTTCCAATTGTTTGGGACCATTGAGCCGTCTGGTCGTGCTAGGCGATAAGATCCCTTGCCGTCTAAAGCGACTACCTTGTAGGGGCCTTCCCAATTAGGGCCTAGCTTCCCTGAATTTGCTTCCTGTGTGTTCTGTGACACTTTCCTCAGTACAAAATATCAAACTTGGAAGCTTCGTACGCGCAGTCCCTGATTATAATATTGTTCAATTCGTTGTTTCTGGGCGACTACTCGTACGAGGGCTAGTTCTCTTCGCTCTTCGAGGAAATCCAGCTCTTCAGAGAGACTGACCGAGTTGGACTCTTCAGTGGCATGTGCATACCGTAGGCTGGGCTCTCCGATTTCGACTGGGATCAAAACGTCTGCACCGTACACTAATGAGTAAGGTGTCTCTCCAATACTCATTTTTATCATCGTACGATAAGCCCATAGTACACCGGGCCGCTCCTCTACCCAACATCCCTTGGCCTGCTCGAGGCACTTCTTGAGAGATTCAGCGATTATTTTGATGTGTAGGTCGTCGAGGAACCTAGTCACTTTCTGGCCGATGAATTGCGGGTCGTTGTCCATGACTCTTTCTTTAGGTGCTCCAAACAGACACACGACAAAACGCTAAAGGAAGTCAATAACTTCTGTTTGTCGTATCTTTGCGTATGCTGCCGCTTCGACCCATTTGGTGAAGTAATCGGTGATGATCAACAAGAAACGTACTCCTCTTGGCGCCACGGGGAGGGGACCAACTATTTCCATTCCCCATTTCATGAATGGCCACGGGGAGATTATTGAGTGGAGCAGTTCTGCCGGTTGATGAAGAAGATGCGCGAACCTCTGACACTTGTCGCATTTTTTGACAAACTCATTCGTGTCCTTCTCCATCTTATCCCAATAGTATCCTGCACGAATCAACTTGCGGGATAATGCCTTGCCTCCGGAATGATTGCCACAACAACCTTCATGGACCTCTCGCATCACGTAGCTGATTTGATTTAGCCCAAGGCACTTTGCGAGAGGCCCTGCAAGCATCTAGCGGTAGAGATCGCCGTTGATGATTTTATACTGAGCAGCTTTTATTCTGAGCTTGCGAGCGGCTTTTGTGTCATCGGGCAGAGTTCCACGGAGAATGTAGTTCCTGATTTCATTCCGCCTGTCCCAAGTTGCGTTGATGGTGTTGACTTCGAACTTTTCTCGATCTATGGTCGTGTAGAGGAGTTGAATGACAGCTGAAGAGCTGGTCGTCCCCATTTCTGGTACTGACCCAAGATTCACGAGAGCATCCGCCTCATGGTTCTCTTCCAGTGGGATTTGGAGTGCTTCCCATTCGTCGAACTGTGCCAGGAGTTCTTTCAAACGGGCCAGGTACACTTGCATTCTGGATTCTCGTGCAATGAAGCCTCCGGTCACCTGGTTGACTACCAGTTGGGAATCACTCTTAAGCTTGATGTTGTTTGCTCCATAGCTTCGGGCTAACTCCAATCTTACAATCACGGCCTCATATTCGGCCTCATTATTAGTAATAAATAGGCACTTGATGGCCTGCCTGACGGTCTCTCTGGATAGGGTGATGACGACCAGTCCAAGACCGGACCCTTTGACTCTCGAAGAGCCATCAGTGTATAGGGTCCATACGCCAGGGGCCTGCCCAGCATATAGAATGGCATCCTTTTCTGCCTCAGGATATATATTAGCGCTAAAATCTGCTACGAAGTCTGCTAGGGCTTGTGATTTTATTGCTACCCTAGGTTGGTAGGTGATATCGAATTCACTTAGTTCTATATCCCATTTAACTAACCTTCCTGAAAATTCAGGTTTGTGCAAAACATTTCGCAGGAAAGGTTGTAACCACAGCTATCAAATGACCTTAAAAGTAAGGATAGAGCTTACGGGCAGCAGTTACTAGTGCTAAAGCAAATTTTCCAAGGGTTGATAGCGTGTTTCTGCATCAATTAGAGCTTTGCTAATGTAGTAGATAGGAAGTTGTTTACCTTTTTCTTCCCGAACTAGAACGGCGCTTACCAACGACTCTGAAACTACCAGATATATCAGAAACTGCTCCCCGTGTTGAGGTGTAGAAAGCAGTGGCGGATTGGACAGATACTTTTTCAGATCCTTCAGTGCTTGTTGGCATTCGGGAGTCCAATCGAACTCCTTGTTCTGCTTCAAGACATCGAAGAAACTTTTGCATCGGTGTGACGATCGGGATATGAACCTTCGCAGGACCGCTACTCTTCCGATCAATTTCATGACGTCTTTCCGGTTGTGAAGTATGCCAGGAATTGACTCGATAGCTTTGATCTGAGCGGGATTGACTTCAATTCCGCGCTGAGAAATGATGAAGCCCAGGAATTTTCCCGACCCGACTCCAAATGCACACTTTTCCGAGTTCAGCTTCATGTTGTACTGGTCGAGTATTCGGAAAGCTTCTTTTAAATGCGCTAGATGATCCTCTGCTCGTTTGGATTTGACCAGCATGTCATCGATATACACTTCCATGGTCTTGCCGAAATGGTCATGGAACATTTGATTGACTAGGCGTTAATATGTTTCACCTGTATTTTTCAATCCAAATGGCATAACTTTATAACAATACGTACCTCTGCAGGTTATGAACGATGTCTTCTCTTGTTCATCGGGGTCCATCAATATCTGATTGTACCCGGAGTATGCTTCGAGGAAGGTGAGCACCTCGTGCCCGGCTGTTGCGTCGATTAGTTGATCTATCCTGGGAAGAGGATATGAATCCTTTGGACAGGCTTTGTTCAGATCTGTGAAGTCAATGCAGACTCGCCATTTTCTATTTTTCTTGGGCACGACGACCACGTTGGCTAGCCAGTGTGGGTATTTGACTTCACGTACAGATCTGATCTTCAACAGCCGATCGACCTCATCGTTGATGACCTGATTCCGAAAAGCTCCTTGCTGGCGCTTCTTCTGTTTCGTCGGACGGTGGTACGAGTCGATGTTCAACCTGTGAGAGATAATATCTGGAGAAATACCTGTCATATCTGCATGAGACCAGGCGAACAGTGTGTGCCGCTCCTTGAGGAACTGGAGGATATCTCCTCGTAAGCACTCGCTCAATTCGGTCCCTAAATAGATCTTCCGCTCCGGCTTGTCTACAAACAGTTCTTCGGGCTCCAAAGCTTCCACGGTCGGCATGTGGCTTTCCCGTGCCTCCAGCTTTGTGATGAATTCCGGGACCTCGTACTTTGCTTCTTCGTCTGGCACGTCGGATCCGGGTTGCTATAATTGCTATTTGCATTCTTCGGGAAGCTTGAGGGCCACCGAGTAGCAATCTCGAGCAAAACGTTGCTCTCCTCGAATCTCCCGTACTCCCCATTCTGATGGGAACTTCAATACCTGATGATAGGTGGAAGGAACAGCTTGGTTATCATGGATCCAGGGTCTTCCCAGGATGATGTTGTAAGCTAGGTCCGCATCGACAACATGAAACGTCGTCTCCTTCGCTACCCCTTCAGCAAGAGTCGTAAGAGTAATCTCGCCAAGGGTCTTCTCACTTGAATTGTTAAACCCGGAAAGAACTCGAGATATCGGCACGATCTTCTCCGACAGCTGCATCTCCCTTACCACTCGTGACTGAATAATATTCACAGAGCTTCCCGCATCAATGAGCACTCTCATGACGTCGAATTCCGCCACGCGTAACGTTATGACTAACGCGTCAGCGTGTGGGAACTACAAACCATCTGCGTCTGAATCTTCAAACGTTATCGTCTCCTCTGGCCGTGGACGCTTGGTCTCTGTGATGGAGACCTTTGCGTACTTCTTTGCCGTGAAGACGACGGAATCCACTTCGATCCCACTCGAGATAACATTGATTGTCCTCTTCGGGGAGGATGCTCGAGGAGGGCCAGATTTGTTCTACTGAGCCTTCGCGTGAGATTGCTTTTCTTTCTCGGTCAAGAACTCCTTCAAGAACCCCTGTTTCAATAAATGTGCAACTTCATACCTTAGGGCCTTGCTGTCTTCGGTGGTGTGACCGTGGTCGCGATGAAATTCGCACCATAGGTCCTGGTTTAGCTTGCTTGGGTCGGTCTTCATGCCCTTTCGCCATTTAACCTTCTCTCTCATATCTTTGAGTGCTACCACTACTTAAGACATTTCTACGTTGAAGCTTGGCAGGCTTGGGGCTCCACGGAGGCTTGATTCTGAATCATCTCTTCGGGATAGCCCTCGGTTGTTGCGGCTGCGTCCTTTGGAGTTGTTGCGTGGCTGGTCAGGGTACGCCTCGTAACGTACATCTGACCTTTATGACTCCACCTTTCCGCCAGAGCCATCGTTGCGCGACTGAGTCCTTCCTCGGGTACCTGTTCCAATCAATTTATCTTCATCAATACGTACCTTTGAGTTGTAGCGGTTGAAGACGTCCGATCAGTTGGCTGCTGGGAATTCGCGAAGGGATTCGTATAGCCTGCGCGGAGCCTCTGAGCTCCTGATATCCAAACAGTTGGTGAATGCGATCGCCGCCCATCTGTCCGGTACCTTGGGTAACATCATTCGCTCCCGTTGGAAACGATCCACGTATTTATGGAGGGACTCGTCGGGCTTCTGCTTGATCTCAAAGATGTCTTCCACGCGAGTTTCCGTCTTCTGAGCGCCTGTATGGGCTTTCACGAACAATTCTGCCATCTCCGCGAAGGACCCGATGGAGTTAGGTGGCAACATTGAGTACCATCGTAGAGCTCCATCCGCTAGGGTCTCTACGAACTTCTTCAATTGGACAGATTTGATCTCCTCATCGGTCAGATCGCTAGCTTTTATAAAGTTGCTGAACAGCATAAGATGATCATTGGGATCAGATGTCCCACGATATCTCGGAATGTTTGGCATCTTGAACGTCTTGGGTATTGCTTTCGGGGCTGCTTCTTTCTTCCAAGGCCGCTGAGAGTATCGTTAGACATCAACTTTCTTTAGAGTGGGTGGAGCGCCCGGTATCTGATCGATCCTCTCGTGGAGAGACTTCTGAAGTGCTTCCCAGCTTTCCTTGAACTGCTTGGTAAGAGCCTCCACGATGATGCTCATTTCAGTGGACGCCATAGATCCTCCGTTTCGATTTTGGTTGAATTGGGTCGTTGGATCTACGGTTCCTCCATTGTTTCGCTCCCCACCTTGCCTTGAAGAATGCGAAAAAGGGGCATCCCGACCTGGAGCTGCAGCGTCAGCTCTTGCAACCGGAGGGTTTGTCCCTCGAAGAGAGTTGATCGCCTCGTTTATCCCTCTGTTGACCTTCGCCTATTCCTGCATAAATGCATAGAGCATCTCCTGGAGGTTCCCTTGGCCAGGGGAGAGACTCCTATGGCGTCTTCTCCTAGGCAGAGTGGCGCTCTGAGATTGCCTACGCCTATTTCGCTGCCCGACCGGTCCTTGGGAAGATTGCTGCTGCCCGTCGGACGAGTAATCGGGAGAATAATTGGGACTTGGTGAAGGGGTACGTACCTGACTTCCGCCCACGACAGTTCGTTGTGAGCCACTTTCTGCCATGTTAGTTGTGAAACAAAAAGATCGACAAAAAGGAATGTAATGTCGGAAAAGATAAACTATTAACCTATAAAGGCTATTGACCGGCTCTCACTGTGGTTGCCAAATTGTTTAACCTAGATCCGATTTTAGGCCAATTAACAATTAAATTTGCATTTTGCGGAGTCACGATCAATAGTTTTGATTAAGAGCTTAACCAAGATTAATATGAAATGGCGCTGATTACGAGACTATCAATATATGTGCGGTTTCCAATGATGACAATTAACGATATGGAAACAAGATATAATTGAAAATAAATAAGATTAAAGCGTGGATAAAGTAGATAGAAGAAACCGTATTGGATCTCTTGATCCCGGTGAAGGTTCCTTGTTACTGAGCGTACTTGAAGGTTAGAGAGCAAAATATCTAACGAATGTAAGCAAAGAACAGTATTTGAGCAAGAGTAAGTGAGAATATTCTTATTGATGTTGTAGAGAGAGAATGTCAAGTTCTGTTACAATGATTTAGGACGAATGCTATTTATAGATCTGACAGGCGTCCGTTGAGTTTTGTAACCGCTGGGCACGTATCCGTTGGATACGTAATCGCTGGATCATGTAGTCGCTGCCTTAATGACCATTCATTAAATAATCGTGCATGATCAGATTAATAACTGCTCATTCAGATCGTGCTGATCTGGGAAGCGTTACGTTGCTGCTCTGGGTCTGCTCGTGGTAACCGCCTGGCTAGTTACCTGTCCGCTAGATATCTGTCCGGGGAAATCTCTGTCTGTGCCACGTGGAAGACACGTGTCACCTTTTTAGATGACATCAGTTTTTATCCAATACACTTTCAGTTCAACAACTGCAAAATTTAAGTTTATTCTAATTGGTTATGTCAATGATAACAAGGTTAGAATTTTCGTGTTTGAACTTGTCACAAAATATTTTATAATTCTAAAGCAAACGAATAAGAACACAAAATGAATCCTTTATAAGAGAATTGATGGAAAATAGTAATACTTACTAATGAGATTATCCAAAAGAAACAACTAATTAAAATAGACCGTGAATATCATAATTCTATGTATACAACTACAATACATATTTCATTATTCAAATATAAGAGAGTTGAAATATAACGGACAAGAAAAATAAATGTTTATGTATTACAATACCTGATAAAATTGTGAGGAAGAGAATTTATGTCTTTGCGTGATTAATTATCCATTAAAAATTACTTAATATCAGTTTTGATTAATGGATAATGTAATAAATAAAATATAAATTAATAGTAAATGACAATTTTTTCTATTACAAATTTTTTCAATAAAAGGTAAAAAAGTCGAATGACATTTCACTAATGTCTTCGTGCTTTTATAATAGTATAGTATATATAGATATATATGTCAAACTAGAATTCAGTTATTAGCTCTTTGAAGTGTCAAATAAATCCATTTTGTTCAACTCCAAATTAAGCTAAACTACTTTCACCTTAGTTACGTCAACTCGAGTAAACATTCATGGTATAATTTATAAGCATGACATGCGACGCATAAATGTCATAGGTTAGAAATACGAAAAAATATAGAACGAATCGAGGCACTATACATGTCAAAGTCGTTGTTATAGTTACTATTCTGTATTCTTTAATCAGGCATTTCTAAATAAAAATTTGAAGTTGCAAATAGTGTAAAGACATAAGTTAGATTGATTTGATTCTCACTATATTGTTTAAACAAACGCCTTATGCCAGCAAGGGAATAAGTGAACTTTTTTCAAAGTCCAACAGCCATTTATATACAAAATACAAAAAGGAGCTAAGGGAATAATGACAAAATCCCTGTTACATTAACGAGAAAATACATACTTGGTATCTAATTTTGTCCCGAAAAATATAATTATATATCTTAACTGTATTGGATAAAAGCTGACCAGGCTTGAAAAGGTGACACGTGTCTTCCACGTGGCACGAACAGACTTTTCAACGGACAGACATCCAACGGGCAGACGTTCATCACGAATAGACCTAAAGAAGTTATGGAGCATTTCAACGGTCAACACGGCTTAAATAAGCAATTATTAACACGATCATCCACGATCAACTTATTAATGACCATTAACACAATCATTACAACCCGCGGTTATGACTCCAGCGGATAGGTGACCGGCAGTTACTTGTCCAAACGGATCCACGCCCAGCGGTTACAAAAACCCCAATGGGTGCCTACCGGGCTTATAAATAGCACTCGTCTTAATCGATTGTAGATCATCTGAACTTCATATCTGGAATATCAATAAAAATACTCTCTCTCTCTCTCTCTCTCTCTCTCTCTCTCTCTCTCGATCATGCTGATTTATTCCCTTTGCTCTTGTTTAGTTCTCTGCTTTATTTACTTGAAGAGCGATTGTTATCGAAGGACTCTCTCCGAGGATGAGTGATACGATACAGTTTCTTCTCCTTATCTACATTTTGCATATTGTTTTTTAGCTCGTACGTGCATATTGTTATCATCTCAGCTCATCATATAGACTTTTAATCTCAACTATTGATCGTGACCCCGCAAATACAAATTTAATTGTTAATTGGCCTAAAATCGGATCTAGGTTAAACAATTTGGCGACCACAGTGGGAGCCGGTCAATAAGCCTTCGTGGTTAATAGTTTATCTTTGTTATTATCTCCACTTTTGTCTATCTTTTTGCTCTATAACTAACATGGCAGAAAGCAACTCCCAACGAACTGTCGTAGGCGGAGAGCAGGTAAGCACCCCTTCACTCCATCTCGATTATTCCCCTGATTATTCTCCCGATTACTCGTCCGACGGGCAGCATAAATCTTCCCAAGGACCGGTCAGGCCGCGATACAGGCATATGCGCTCTCAGAGCAGTACTCCACCTAGGAGACGACGCCATAGAAGTCTCTCCCCTGACCGAGGGAACCTCCAAGAAACACTTTTTGCTTTTATGCAGGAACAGGCAGAAGTAAACCGAGGAATAAACGAGACACTCACCTCTCTCCGTAGAAGCAACCCTTCGGCTGCGAGGGTCGAAGCTACGGCGCTTGGTCGTGACGTGCCATCTTTACATACCTCAAGGCAAGGCGGAGAGTGGAACAACGGTGGAACCGTAGATCCTACGACCCAAGTCAATCAAAATCAGAATGGAGGATCCATGGCGCCAACGGATGTGAGCCTTGTTGTGGAAGCCCTCACCAAACAATTCAAGGAAAGCCAGGAAGCACTTCAGAAGTCTCTCCACGAGAGAATCGATCAGATACCAGGCGCTCCGCCCACACTGAAGAAAGTTGATGTCCAGCGTTATTCACAACGACCCTGGAAGAAGGAGGCAGCCCCAAAAGCGATACCTAAAACGTTTAAAATGCCAAACATCCCTAGGTATTGCGGAACGTCTGACCCCAACGACCATCTCATGATGTTCAATAACTTTATCAAAGCCAGCGACCTCACCGACGAGGAGATCAAGTCTGTTCAATTGAAGAAGTTTGTGGAAACCCTGGCGGACGGAGCTCTGCGATGGTATTCAATGTTGCCACCCAACTCCATTGGATCTTTCGCAGAGATGGCCGAGTTGTTCGTGAAGGCGCATACAGGTGCTCAGAAAACGGAGACCCGCGTTGAGGATATCTTTGAGACCAAGCAAAGACCCGACGAATCTCTCCGCAAGTATGTGGATCGTTTCCAGAGGGAACGTATGTTGCTCCCCAAAGTACCAAACAGATGGGCAGCAATCGCATTTACCAACAACCTAGATATCAGGAGCTCGGAGGCCACACGTAGACTTTATGAGTACCTTCGCGAGTTCCCAGCAGCCAGTTGGTCAGAAGTCTACAATCATTACAACTCTAAGGTACGTATTGATGAAGATAAATTAATTGGAACAGGTACTCGAGGAAGATCTCAGACACGTAGCGGTAGACCTGGCGGAAAGGCCGAGTCAGAAAAAACAGACGTACGCTATGAACTGTACCCTGATCAGACACGCAGCCATTCCAAAGGACGCAACCGCAACAACAAAGGATTATCCCGGCGAGATAATTTGGAATCAAACCTCCGCGGAGCACCAAACTTGCCAAGCTTCAACGTGGAAACATCTGAGGTAGTAGCGGCACTCAAAGACATGGGAGAAAAGGTCAGATGACCAAAAGACATGAAATCCGACCAAAGCAAGCGAAACCAGGATATGTGGTGCGAGTTCCATCGTGATCAAGGCCACACCACCGAAGACTGCAAAGCCCTCAGGTATGAAATTGCTCATTTGTTGAAACAGGGATTCTTGAAGGAGTTCCTGACCGAGAAGGGAAAGCAGACTCATGCAAAGGCACAGCAAAACAAACCTGGCCCTCCGCGAGCAGCCTCTCCGAGGAGGACAGTTAATGTTATTTCAGGTGGGATCGAGGTGGATTCTGTTACTGTCACAGCAAAGAAGTATGCAAAGGTTTCCATCACAAACAACAAGCACCCACGTTCAGAAGAAGTAATCACATTTGAGGACTCTGATGCAAATGGTTCGCAATTCCCACATGCTGATGCGTTAGTCATAACGTTACGCGTGGCGGAATTCGACGACAAGAGAGTACTCATTGATGCAGGCAGCTCTGCAAATATTAACCAATCACGGGTGGTCAGAGAGATGCAGGTATCAGACAAGATCGTGCCAATATCTCGAGTTTTGTCCGGTTTCAATAATTCCAGTGAGAAGACTCTCGGGGAGATTACCCTCACGACTCTTGCCGAAGGAGTAGCAAAGGAAACAACTTTCCATGTTGTCGATGCGGATCTAGCCTACAATATCATATTGGGCAGACCTTGGATCCACGACATGCAAGCTGTTCCTTCTACTTATCATCAGGTGTTAAAGTTCCCATCCGAATGGGGAGTACGTGAGGTTCGAGGGGAGCAGCGCTCTGCCCGAGATTGCTATTCTGTGGCCCTCAAACTTCCCGAAGAGAACAAATAGCAATTACAGCGGCCGGGACCAGACACGGCTGAGTACCAAGTCCCGGAATTCATCGCGAAGATGGACGAGAAAGAAAACCATATGCCAACCGTTGAAGCTTTGGATCCCGAAGAGCTGTTCACCGACAAGCCCGAGCGGAAGGTGTATCTGGGGACCGAGCTAAACGAGCGCCTACGAGGAGATATCCTTCAGTTCCTCAAGGAGCGGCATACAACATTCGCCTGGTCTCACGCAGATATGACAGGTATTTCTCCTGACATCATCACTCACAGGTTGAACGTAGATCCGTATCACCGCCCGGTGAAACAAAAGACACGCCAGCAAGGAGCCTTCCGGAACCAGGTCATCAACGACGAGGTTGATCGGCTGCTGAAGATTGGTTCAGTACGTGAAGTCAAGTATCCAGACTGGCTAGCCAATGTAGTTGTCGTACCTAAAAAGAACGGCAAATGGCGAGTCTGCATCGACTTCACAGATCTAAACAAAGCCTGCCCGAAGGATTCATATCCTCTTCCCAGGATAGATCAACTGATCGATGCAACGGCCGGATACGAAGTGCTAACCTTCATCGACGCATACTCCGGATATAACCAGATATTGATGGATCCCGAAGATCAGGAGAAAACAGCGTTCATCACCTGTCGAGGTACGTACTGTTACAAAGTTATGCCTTTTGGACTAAAAAATGCAGGTGCAACCTATCAACGTCTAGTCAATCGAATGTTTCACGACTATATCGGGAAGACTATGGAAGTGTACATCGATGACATGCTGATAAAATCTAAGCGAGCCGAAGACCATTTGGCACATCTGAAAGAAGCTTTTCGGATCTTGGATCAGTATAACATGAAGCTAAATCCAGAAAAATGCGCTTTTGGAGTTGGATCGGGGAAATTTCTGGGATTCATTGTTTCTCAGCGTGGCATTGAAGTCAATCCCGCTCAGATAAAAGCCATTGAGTCTATCGCAGATGTACTTCACAGCAGGAAAGACGTCATGAAACTAACAGGGAGAGTAGCAGCTCTACGCAGGTTCATCTCCCGGTCATCTGACCGTTGCAAAAGTTTCTTCGATGTCTTAAAGCAAAACAAGGAGTTCGAATGGACTCCCGAATGCCAGCAAGCATTGAGGGATTTGAAAAGGTATCTATCCAATCCTCCGCTGCTCTCCACACCTCAGGAAGGTGAACAACTGCTGATTTACTTGGCAGTCTCAGAGTCGTCGGTAAGCGCTGTATTAGTTCGGGAAGACCAAGGTAAACAACTTTCTATCTATTACGTTAATAAAGCTTTAATTGATGCAGAAACATGCTATCAACCTTTAGAAAAATTAGCACTGACATTAGTAACTGTTGCTCGTAAGTTACGCCCTTATTTTCAAAGTCATTCGATAGCTGTGGTTACAACTTTTCCCTTGCGAAATGTTCTGCACAAACCTGAATTCTCAGGAAGGCTGGTGAAATGGGCTATAGAATTATCTGAATTTGATATCACTTATCAGCCTAGAGTAGCAATAAAGTCGCAACTCCTAGCAGACTTCGTAGCAGACTTCAGCACTAACATATACCCTGAGGCAGAAAGGGAATCTATTCTTTATGCAGGGCAGGCTCCCGGCACATGGACCCTTTACACAGATGGCTCCTCAAGCGTCAAAGGGTCCGGCCTTGGACTGGTCCTTGTTGCTCCGTCCGGCGAAACGGTAAGACAAGCTATCAAGTGCCCATTCATTACTAACAATGAGGCCGAATATGAGGCCGTTATTGTAGGATTGGAACTAGCCCGAAGTTATGGGGCAACCTTCGTCAAGCTAAAAAGCGACTCTCAGCTCGTGGTCAATCAAATTAATGGAGGCTTCGTTGCATGAGAATCCAGGATGCAAGTGTACCTCGCCCGAGTGAAAGAGCTCCTAGCACAGTTTGGCGAATGGGAAGCAGTCCAGATTCCACGGGAAGAGAACCATGAAGCCGATGCTCTTGCAAACATGAGATAAGTGGCAGAGATAGGGGCAGCTAGCTCCTCAGCTGTTGTTCAACCTCTCTACACAACCATGGATAGAGAGAAGTTCGAAGTCAATACCATCAACGCTACTTGGGACTGGCGGAATGAGATGACAAATTATCTTATCCATGGAACTCTACCTGCAGATGCAAAAGCTGCACGCAAACTCCGAGTGAAAACTGCCCGATATACAATTCTCAACGGCGAGCTTTACCGGAGGATGTTCGCAGGACCTCTTGCAAAATGCCTTGGACCTAATCAGATCAATTACGTAATGAGAGAAGTCCACGAAGGCTGTTGCGGAAATCATTCCGGAGGTAAGGCACTAACCCGAAAATTGATTCGTGCAGGCTATTATTGGGACAAGATGGAAAAAGATACGAACGAATTTGTCAAGAAGTGTGACAAATGCCAAAGGTTCGCTCATCTTCTCCACCAACCAGCAGAGCCACTCCATTCAATAATCTCCCCGTGGCCTTTCATGAAATGGGGGATGGACATCGTTGGCCTTCTTCCCACAGCACCAAGGGGGATGCGCTTTTTATTGATCATCACCGACTACTTCACAAAGTGGGTCGAGGCGGAAGCATACTCAAGGATACGACAAACGGAAGTCGTCGATTTCCTCTGGCGTTTTGTCGTATGCCGTTTTGGAGCACCTAAGGAAATAGTCATGGACAACGGCCCGCAATTCGTCGGCCAGAAAGTGACTAGATTTCTCGAGGATCTACACATCAAGAGGATCACTTCCTCTCCATACCATCCTGTTGCAAATGGACAGGCGGAATCTACCAACAAAATCATCGTTGAATCCCTCAAAAAGCGCCTCGAGCAGGCAAAGGGATGTTGGGTAGAAGAGTTACCTGGAGTACTATAGGCTTACCGCACAACTATAAAAATGAGCACCGGAGAAACTCCTTACTCATTAGTATGTGGTGCAGACGCTCTAATCCCGGTTGAAATCGGAGAAGCCAGCTTACGATACGCACATGCCACTGAGGAATCAAACTCAGTCAATCTATCCGAAGAGCTGGATCTCCTCGAAGAACGCAGAGAGTTGCTCTTGTACGGGTAATAGCCCAGAAAGAACGAATCGAGCAATACTACAATCGGGGACTGCGCGTACGAAGTTTTCAAGTTGGGGACTTTGTACTCAGAAAAGTCTCCCAAAGCACACAAGAAACAAATTCAGGCAAGCTTGGTCCTAACTGAGAAGGCCCCTACAAAGTAATTGCTTCGGTCGGCAAAGGATCTTATCGTTTGGCGTGACCGGACGGCTCTACTGTTCCGAACAGTTGGAATGTGGTCCACCTCAAAAGGTATCACTTTTATGTGATAAGACGGTTAGTCATCTAACACTTACCTTTTATCTTTGTGAAAAGTTCTTACTTTTAATTATATATTTTTTCTAAATGATACTAACGACCTGAACAAGGTCAGATCCGTTTAGCTCAACTGGCAGAGCTCGAAGTTCTTCAACTTCGCGGCTGTGGGTTCAAATCCCACAACGGACACACTCCTCGTCTATATGCGACTCACCGACAACTCTTCATGTTATCACTTTACGTGCTCCAACATAAAAACAAGGAGGGTGGTGAGAGGCCCCTGTAGGCCAGATAAGACCTTCATAAAGGCAAAAGACCTTACCAAGAGGCAAATTTTTGAAGTTTTTCAAATCAAAAACTTTTACGTGACACGACTTTCATAGCAAATAAGAGGAGTCATTCACAAATCAAAAACTACCACGTGACAAAACTCCCACAACAAATAAGAGGAGTCATTCACAAAACAAAAATTTTGCGTGACAAGGCTTCCACGAAAATAAGAGAAGTCGATCACCAGGCCAGCGACTCGGCCAGAGCCAATCTACAAAGCCATGCAATAACTTTCAACTATCAAAACGATAAGCAAAGTCACACGCACAGGGCAACGATTCGGCCAACACTCTAAAACGACCATTCGGTCAGACCAATGACAACTTACCTCTTCCTAACGAAAGGTTAAGTTAAAAACATTCGGTCATTTACAACTTACGACCTCTTCCCAACGAAAGGCTAAGTTAAAATCATTCGGGTAGACTCTTGAAGATACGAACTTAATAAAGTTCTTACTTTAGAAAACTCCCAATCACAAGGCTCGAAAGCCACAACACATGCAAACAAAAGATCAAGAAGTTCAACTAAATATAGTCACTGGACAGATCTAAACAGCATATATACATTATCTTTGTGAATTGATAAAATGCCGAATACGGCTGACAGAAATTCTCAGAGTGTTCAAAGGCCAAACAAACCGGCCATACAAAGGACCAGAGAGTCTTTACTAGACTTCTGTCCACCAACAAACAAGTCCGTCTCTCGCCAGACAAAATAAAAAATACATCAATCATAGATTGAGAAGAAGGGCATCAGCATGAAGGGCCATGACCAGGACTCAACGCACCAGCTCCGTCAGTCCTGTCGTCATTCCCTGAATCCTCGCCGTCATCTTCGTCATCATCGTCATTACCTTCAGACTCTTCAGGGGAGAGACCCAATGCTTGATGTATTCTTCGAACAGCGTTCTTTGTTGTCTGCAGCATCTCCTCGACATTAACTTGTCCAGCCTAAATCTGCACGAGCAATGCACACTTGGCTTCAAGGGCCGCAAGCTTGGTCTTGATTTTTGACTAATCACGCAGGTTTGCCAAGTCCTTAGTTAATGCGGTCTGAGCACTCATTAACTGAGCGACCTGATCCTTGGCAGCCTGGAGATCAGCCCGGGCTTTAACTGATTCTTTATTTGCTCTCTGCAGACCCATCTCAAGAGATGCGCGGTCTTCGTTAGCACTGTTCAAAGAATTTCGGCACTTTTCAAGAAGTCTCTCCAAACCAAACCCTGGACAGAGCGTGCGAACCCCTCTTTCTCCTCGAGAAGAAGGTCCTTCTCCCTGGTGTGAACGTTGATTTGCTCAAGACGATCATTGTTGACATCAGTCAACCGATAACTTCTCCACCAAGGAAACCACACTGCTCAATCAGAGTCTTGTTGTCCTTCAGAGCTTCTAGCAATTCTTTTTTCACCTCAACTACTTGATTAGCATTGTTAAGCCTGGAGCGGAACATGATCTCGGCAGCCAGCATACTCGATTGGAAAAAGCAAAGTAAGTCAGGGTTAAAAGTCCGAGGCTAGGAGTTATTCCCAAAACAAAGCGGGAAAAAACTTACCCGGGCAGAATCAGAAGCAATCTGGAAGGCCAACTCCTCATCGGTTAACCCCCTCAGCACCCACTCTTCACGGGGACTGATGAGCGAGGAGACTGCCTTAGCCAAGCTGCGTGGCCTGGTTACAAAGTTGACATCAGGAGAAAGTTTCAAAGTGTGCTTCCTCTCACAGAACTTAGGTTCCCAAGCCTGTTCAGAGGGATAATTCGGCCCAAACTTGTAACGCACTCCCCTGATGTCACTCAGCTCTGTCCGGCCACCAATAGCTGACCGCCAAACGAACCTTGATGAGGAAAGGTTGGAATCACCTTCCGCTCCAGGGTCTATGGTCTCACATTCACGAAGAACGACGGGGGCCGCCCCCTCAGTAGCCACGTTCTCCAGATCCTCGAAACGGTAAACGCGAGGACCCTGGCTACCCTCTTGGGAAGCTTCTTTTTTTGCTTCTTCCCTCACTTCTTCTTTTTCTTCTTCACCAATTTTTCTCTTCCCCTTATCAATGCGAGAAGGACCTGCCTCCGCCCTGACACTAACTCGGGGACTCCCCTGCGGAGTATGGACAGTCTCCTCCTCGGCCCTTCTCCTGTCACTACGAAGATGAAGCCTTCGCCTAAGGGGAGCATCATCTTCAACCTCAGTGTCCGAAAGAGTAATAACCTCCCTAGTTACGCCCTCTCCCCGTGCGGACTCGAGGACTTTAGCAGCAGCCTCGACACTCTCTCCCACGGGCTCCGGTACACTGGCCCTAGAAGAAGGATCACCGCCAACCGACGAGGTTTGCCCGGCAGCCACAGAAGTTTTACGAGCAGACTTCTTCTGCGCTCCACCCTCACCTTGGCTCCTCTTCTTCCTCTTCAAGGAGCCCAGTCCACCGGACAGGAGCTCTTCACCGCCCTCCCTGCTGCGCAGAACACCCACTGAAGCTAGTATAGCCTCAGCTTCAGCTTCTGGGTCAGCCACAGGCTCGGGAGGCCCGTCTTGGGAAGGAGCAGGAAAGAAACCTCCCGAAGTGCCCAAACCTATTAAAAGGTGGAACGGTCAGATATGAAGAGCATTTAAAGAAGAAGAATGATCATGAAAGCAGAAACATTCTCACCATGATTTTGTACAACCAAACTCTGCTGAGATGCAAAATACATCCACTCTCTCTTCTCAGGGGGAAATTCCTTCAAAATTGGCTCAACCCACGCGGTCAAATCTTCAACAGAAATGAGTCTGTCGTAGGGTTGCTCGGCGAGGTTTGCCCGGCAGCCACGGAAGTTTTACGAGCAGACTTCTTCCGCGCCCCACCCTCACCTTGGCTCCTCTTCTTCCTCTTCAACGAGCCCAGTCCACCGGACAGGAGCTCTTCGCCGCCCTCCCTGCTGCGCAGAGCACCCACTGAAGCTAGTATAGCCTCAGCTTCAGCTTCTGGGTCAGCCACAGGCTCGGGAGGCCCGTCTTGGGGAGGAGAAGGAAAGAAGCCTCCCGAAGTGCCCAAACCTATTAAAAGGTGGAACGGTCAGATATGAAGAGGATTCAAAGAAGAAGAATGATCATGAAAGCAGAAACATTCTCACCATGATTTTGTACAACCAAACTCTGCTGAGTGGCAAAATACATCCACTCTCTCTTCTCAGGGGGAAATTCCTTCAAAATTGGCTCAACCCACGCGGTCAAATCTTCAACAGAAATGAGTCTGTCGTGGGGTTGCTTGGCCGCTACAAAATTGAACGGAGTTAGAAAACGAGAAGAAGAAAAAGCATGAAGAACGTCAAAAAATACTCATGGACTTACATTTTTTATTCCAGACTTCTGGAAGGTAGGCCTTGTCGTCAAAAGTCAAGGCCGAGGAGCGCACAAACAGAAACCGATGTGCCCAGCCTCGGTCACCGGTATCCTCAGAACTGCAGACTAAGCCCTTGCTTCCGCGCATTCTGGCATTTACATAGCCGTCCTTGAAAATTTGTATACTATACAACGAAATAAAATGCTCATAACCAAAAGATTGATCGGTTCTTACCGCGAACCAATCCAAAAGAGTAACTATTCTGTACATGCTGGGGCTCAGCTGCCCCGGACAGAGGACATACTCCCGGCAGAGCCTCTCCAGCACAAGATGCAGGGGTAAGCTACTCCCCACGGTGAAAGGCTAGGTGCACATGGTTGTCCACCCAGCCCTATGAGAAGTAATATTCTCCTCCTCAGAGACCGGTGAGAGGGGAACATCATCGCCCCAGTGGCATTCCACCCTTACTCGGGGGATCACCTCTTTTGTGATCCCAAACTTATATCTATACGCCGGCCAGTTCCGCGTATCATCTTCTCTGTTATGAAAAGACTTAATATTACAATCCGCTTCAAGTTCACCCTATTTCTTGGGGATTATCTCCGCAGCCGAAGCTTGAGTAGCTCGGGACCTGGGAGTGGCCGCCGAGGAACTACCAGCGACATCAGTACCCTGGTTTCTCCTGGATCGTGAAGACATGGTTGCAAGGAAAATATGAAGTTATCAGGAAGAATTCAAACCTAGTTCAAAGTATTTTCAAAGAACAGCAGAGAAGAAATAAAGGCAAGTAAAAGGTTTCTCAACAGGCAAACCCCTATTTATAGGAGAAAAAATTCAGCCCCACCAACTTCCTTCAAGACACGTGGAGGCCATCAAAGAAACCTCGATCAGATCTGGCCGTTAAATATGGTTCACCAAAACTTTATAGTATCATCATTACCCTGGAAAAGAACAGTCACCTCGCGATCACCAGGCGATGTGTGCACGTGACTGAAGCAGTTAAATTCATTACTTTTTACCCTTGGGGCACGCAATAGTCATTTCGGAATGACCTACAATCTCGCAGACGTGCCAGCTGCAATTACTTTTTGTTACGGCGCATTAAATGCGCACGTCATGAAGGCTTGTCACTTAGCTGATAAGGATCGTACGTCATCAAGATACATCACACGAAGACAAAAATTTTCAAGGGATTCCCGCCAAAAATTGTATCCACTCCTCGAACAGATACTCTGCTGAGAAGTGCGGGGACTATCTGTATTGGATAAAAGCTGACCAGGCTTGAAAAGGTGACACGTGTCTTCCACGTGCACGAACAGACTTTTCAACGGACAGACATCCAACGGCCAGACGTTCATCACGAATAGACCTAAAGAAGTTATGGAGCATTTCAACGGTCAACACGGCTTAAATAAGCAATTATTAACACGATCATCCACGATCAACTTATTAATGACCATTAAGACAATCATTACAACCCAGCGGTTATGACTCCAACGGATAGGTGACCGGCAGTTACTTGTCCAAACGGATCCACGCCCAACGGTTACAAAAACCACGACGGGTGCCTACCAGGCTTATAAATAGCACTCGTCTTAATCGATTGTAGATCATCTGAACTTCATATCTGGAATATCAATAAAAATATTCTCTCTCTCTCGATCTTGCTGAGTTATTCCCTTTGCTCTTCTTTAGTTCTCTGCTTTATTTACCTGAAGAGCGATTGTTATCGAAGGACTCTCTCCGAGGATGAGTGATACGGTACGGTTTCTTCTCTTTGTCTACATTTTGCATATTGTTTTTTAGCTCGTACGTGCATATTGTTATCATCTCAGCTCATCATATAGACTTTTAATCTCAACTATTGATCGTGACCCCGCAAATACAAATTTAATTATTTATTGCCCTAAAATCGAATCTAGGTTAAACATTAACTTTGCGGACGACCAAAGATCTCCCTTAACACGTTCGAAGTGGTATAAGTATGTCCTTAGAAAATGACGTGGTAGAGTTGAGCTTTTTTATTTTCTTAAAAGCGAGTGACTAGCAAAAAAATAAAATTAAAGCCTAATAAAGTGTACACATGTCAATTTCTAAATGGAAGTTGTATAGTTAAATATATATAATTATTTGTGGACCCCCCTTTTTTTTCTTTTCTTTCTCTAGAAATGTCTTCTCCGTCACCTTCTTTGTTTCTCCATGGTAATTTCGCCAAAACCTCCATTATTGTGATCTTTGTTCACTAAAAAAAAAAAGCCTACAACAACAATCGTTCCCCTTAGCACACAATATACAATCATGAACACCAAAAATCATATTGTTTGCAGTAGATATACCCGCTTCACCACCTGACCAACACTCTCCCAAATTAGGACACTTAGCTTCTTTACACATCATATGAAATTTCAATTCCCTCCATTGCTTCAGCCGGCTTTGAAAAGAATGACGGAAGCTTTTGAAATTTTCGAAAATTTCACACACAGTGTACTCGGTTGCTTCCAACGAAAAACAAAAGAAAAGGAAGAAAATAGAAAAAGAGAGAAAAAAGATGTTAAAAAAATAGATTCACCATCTTCATTTTTCTTTTGTCTCTAGGTTTTTTTCCTCTGAAAGATTGCCGTCAAATTTCCTTTTGTGACGGTTCATCAGCGGAGGAAGGGAGTGGGATTTCTTCCTTTTTATTTTATTTTATAAATAAGTGAAAATTAAATTTCCACGTGGCGAAATCATATGTCGAGTGTATAACACCTCCCATTGTGCAAGTGTTATATATGTCTCAGGTGTTTATTAATACCACTTTGAACGTGTTAAGGGTGTCTTAGGTCGCCCGCAAAGTTATAGTATGTAACTATATTTTCGGGACAAGTTTAGGTACCAAAATATGTATTTTGCCAACGAGAAACATATTAAGCTGATTTAGGATGATCAAAATCGTCATTCGCGGAAAACATCCGTTGAAATAATGGCCGTGGCTAAGACATCTAATGGCAGACCATTGAAAATCTTGACGAGTATTTCAACTACAAGTTTTTTCCGATGTCCACTGTCATTATCACTATCAATCACAATTAAAGAACAGCGAGAATTCCTGAAAACAAACCGACGTCCGGACGATACAAAAAACTCGAATTTTTGGAAAAAACTGCTATGGTTTTTCCTACTATGCGTTCACACTACAATAGTACAATGTAGCAGTGATTTGTAACTTTAGATTAAAAAATATATATGTACCGTTAGGTGATTCTTTTCCCTTTCATAGGCTTGGGTAGAAATTCTATTTTAAAAGGTATTTTTAGGACTCGTACGAGGCTCGTTCCGGGGTGGAGCACTTGCAAAACGCCCTGAGGCTCTCTGGCGGGGCTCAGATCCGTTAGGCTTACGGTTCAAGCGTCCAGCGGTGCACCCTGAGCACGCCCAATGCTCAACGCTCAGAGCTCATCTTATAGAACCTATGCAAATGATATGTCCAATTCCCAAATTGAGATTGTGCACCCATAATTTTCTTTAAAAATGATTATAATTGAGAATATCATGAGGATAAATATCATATGTATACTTAATCTGAAAATGCATTGTCGAGGTTTATATCATCATTTATTTTTAGTCTTCATGTCTTATTTCTATTACTCAAAATTATTAGACTTCAATTATTTTACCGTTTAAAAGCAATTTAAGGTCTTATGGTTTATTTTTTTAAACATGTCTCGGATTGAATAGTTGACCTGAGCATAAATTCATTCGAGTACAAGTGTTATCAAAACGAAAGAAGGGAGGAGTATTTACTTAGAAATAATTCTAAAAATATTAAAGGATCAACACATGTGCTCATACATTCACGCTTGTTCAGTATTAGTGTGTGCTTATTCGTTCATCATCATTTTTACTCGCGTACGTACCTGGCACTCTATCAAGTTTGAGAACATACAATGAGTTACCATTGAGAAGAAAAGTAGCATTACTTTTCGAACTAGAAAAGGTCGAAGCGTCTTCAATTTTCTAATTCTCCAACGTAGTCGGCATCCTCAAGATTCAAGAAGAAAAAGACAGATTGTTTCAAGGAAGTAGAACATTGGATGACACCTCACCCCCCTCTTTTCTGTTGATTGTTAAATAGACTACGTGTTTGTGTTTGCTTGACATTGCTTTTGTTTTTGTCTTTCTTTCATGCTAAAGAAACTAAAAGACAAGTTACTCAATAAGAGAAAACAGACCGCAGTGCCATTTAAGCTAAGCTATGGAGTTTATGTACACAGCGCCATTTAAGACAGTCACCTTTTAAAATGTTTGCAAGTGTAACTACTGTGACTGATTTGTTAAACTGGTCGTGCGGCAAGATTTTGCATAAAGTGATTGCACCCTCAACAACACTGTAAAAAAAAGGCTCTTTGTACACTTTGCCGGGCATCCAAAAGCCCAGTTTGAAAATGGGGTTTTTACACTTATATACAATTTTGAAGCCTTAATTACAAAAAAGTAGCAATATTATTAATATTACAAAAAATAACATTATTTTTTATATACAAGTTGCTACAAAAAACTAAAAAAAAAAAAAAAAAAAAAAGAGAAAACCTAGCCTCCACCTCACATCACTCCCCCCTTGCCACACTTTCACCGCGGGGCTGACTCCGCCGCTGCTCAGGTCTGCAAAAACAGTGCAGAATTAGAAACAGTTAGATACAGTCTGAAACAGTGCAGATACAATACAAAAACAGTGGAGAAACGAAGAATTAGTGCAGAAACACAAAATAGTGCAGAATCGTCGAAAAGTGCAGAAACAAACTAGAAATATTTAGATACAGTGCAGAAACAATACAAAAATACAGAAATAGTGCATGAACAGTTAGATACGATGCAGAAAGAGTTAGATACATCCTGAAACAGTATTGAAACAGTGCAGATACAGTCTGAAACAGTGCAGATACAATGCAGAAACAATGGATAAACATAGAAATAGTGCAGAAACGTCAAGAAAGTGCAAAAATAGTCTAGAAACAGTTAGATACAATGTAGAAACAATGCAAAAACTCATAAACAGTGGAAAAACAATTAGATACGGTGTAAAAACAGTGTAGATACAACGAGATACAACAAGATACAATAAGACATATAGGGAGATACAAAGAAATATAATGAGATACAATAAAAGAAAAATAAAAATAAAAATAAAAAAGATAAAAGAAAAGTCAACATAGTTCAAAAAGTGGTTATTTATGCAAATCATATATTCTGGGATATTCTTGTTCACTGTCTTCTTCATCAGTCTCGAGAAAAGACAAAAAGAAAGTCAACACAGTGAACAAATTTATCACATTGCTTTTATGCTTTGGCAAAATACATACTTTACCACCTAAACTTGTCCCGAAAACACAATAACACACCCAAACTTTGCGGGCGACCTATCACCCCCCTTAATATGTTCGAAGTGGTATTAATACAACCACTAATGATCAACTGTCCTGCGCGTATAATTCATCTTTTTTCAGGCGCGTATAATTTATTTTTGCTACTTAAAAAATTAAAAAAATAAAAGAACATAACGGTAAAATCCGTTTCCCTCTCCCCTTTTATCCTTTTAACCCGACCCTTTCCTTTATTTCTTCCCCAATTTGCTTGTTCTTCAACAATAAACCCTAGCCAAATCAAATCCGAAGCCTTTCATCAAAATAACCCCCCCCCCCCCAAAAAGATTAATGTCGTCTAGTAGTTTAAATTCATTGTGTAGAGAAGAAGTTGACCATGTTGTGAACCAAGAAGTTCGGTGCAAACATGGCCATTTGTTGCCATTGTTGACTGCTTGGACTGAAAGGAATCCTGGTAGAAGAAACTGGGTTTGCCCTTATTATAAGGTAATTTATTTGTTTTTTGCACAGGTTTCCTTCTTTTAAATGATGATTCTTTATACTCGACATTGCTTTAATTTATAGGGACCAAGATATTGCAATTTTTGGAAGTGGGCAGACGACGAAATTGACCCGCGATCAAAGGTGATTATTCCTAAATTTGTTGCAAGAATTCGTGAACTAGATAGGGAATTGGAAGGTTATCCCTTAACACCTAATCACGACATGATAACTGAGATTGAGAAGATGAAGCAAAAGGAGAAGAAGTTGAAGTCCAAGCTGGTTTGTTCCAAGATTAGAGAGAATGTGTTGTTGTTTTTGCTCATTTGTATCAGCATCTATGTTTTGTCATCATATGTTAAGTCCAAATTATAGTTAAGTTGCAGTGTAGCAGATTTGCCTTAGTTTGTGGTTAAGTTGTAATGAATATTAGTAATGAATGTGTTTCAGTTTCATATTTGACACTGGTTGTTTATTACATATTGTTGTTGTTATGGCAAGGCAAACCAGCATTATAGTCACAAAAGCAGGCATAAACAAGGCAAAAAAGGCAGTCATTGCTGCTTTCAATTAAGAAGACATAAAAAGGGCAGTCATTGCTGCTGTGTTTGTCCATAAAACAAAATCAGACATAAAGTATGCAGTCATAGCTGCTGAAGCATTCCAGAAATTGTTTTAGATGCTAAACAAAAGATACAACCAACAAGAGGACTTATTGCCCACATATCACTAAGTTCCAGGTTGATTAACAGAGCTTGATTGACTCATTTGGACCCTCTTTGCTGCAGCTGCCTTGACCTCTTTCTGTTTCATCCTTTTCATTTCTTGAAGGCCACCAGCAAGCACAGCAGATTTGCCTTTCCATTTTACACCACCTTCAAGTTTATGGCCAATGTCACCAGTCACATTTGAAGACAAAATGACTGGCCTTCTCACAGAAATACCAGGCTGCATAAGTGGGAACAAGTATAAGGCAAACTAGTTACAAACATAAAAGACAACCACTAAGCATAATGAAAAAACTTACATTCACAATAGAATGACCACTTTGAGTGTGAAGCACTCCCATCCCTACCATTCTTGGCTTTTGAAAGGTTGTATTACCCCTTCCCTTACCCCTTCTATTTCCAGAATCCTACAATGAGTATTGGAGTAATTAGCAAAGCTATCACAAGAGATGTTATTTGATTTAAACCAAATACATACCTTTGTGCTGGTTGGTTGGGTGGTTTGAGCTGGAGATGAGCCAACACTTGATATTACAGATGGGGGTCTTTGAGAAGAACTAGCAGCAGGAGGTCTTTGAGATGTACTATTAGCATTGGGTCTTTGAGAAGAACTATCAGCAGTGTGTCTTTGAGATGCACTAGCTGCAGGGGGTCTTTGAGATGCACTAGCTGCAGGGGGTCTTTGAGATGCACTAGATGAAGGCCCCAAGCCCCTCTTATTATGACCTTTTCCATGGCAGTTGCTGCAAGTCATCTCAACTCCAGCCTTAGACATCTTCCCTGTCTTCTTTTCTCCTATCTCTTTTCTCCTGACCTTCTTAGGCTTTCCTGGCATTTTTTTAATCTCAGGTGGGATTACTATTGGATTCTGACCTTCTGGCCATATTTTCATATTCAAAACAGGCTGGATAAAGTGAGAGTACACCTTCATGTATGTCTCTTGTGAGTAATAATGAGAAATATATACAGCTGGATCCATTCTTCTATTGTGCATTGATGCTATGGCATGTGCACATGGTATCCCTTTTAGCCTCCAAGACCTGCAGGAACATGTATAGTTCCTAAGATCCACTGTATGTCCATAGTCACCCTCTTCAACTTCAAACCCATGCTCACCATTAAAAACCAAATGACATTTCATTGACCTTTTCAAATTGTCTCCATACACCTTGCTAGCCATTGGAGATATGTTTTCATCCCACTTCTCACAGAATTCTCTCATTTTCCCAATCCTGTTCATCATCTTGACCCTTATCTCCTCAAGCATACTTATGATAGTCTTATGCCTAGCCTCTAGTATCCATGAGTTAAAGCTTTCAGCCATGTTGTTGTCAACACTATCACACTGGCTGTTAAAGTCAAAATACACCTTGCTCCACCTCTCAGCATTATAGTACAACAGTTGATCAACCATTCTTGGTGGTCCAAGTTTTTTCATGTACTTAATGTTCTCTCTAAGTTTTGCCTCAAATGTACTCCTAGCACATTTCCAAAAACAGTTTCTCCTTTCAAGACCCCTCCATTCCTTACTCCAATTAGCAAGGATATGTCTAGCACACATCCTGTGCTCAGACATTGGTAACAAATCATCAATAGCTGCTTTGAGCCCCTGCAAACATTAAAATATTAAAGAAGAAAGAACTGATTAGAACAGACAGAAAATGTATATAAAAATGAAAAGGAAAGTTATGACAGTTTGCTTAACCTTTTGCATGTCTGTGAGCAATGTCACATTGGTCCCATCTCCAAGCTCAAGGTCATGCTTCAAAATCCTGATAAACCACTTCCAGGTATGCTGATTTTCATACTCAACCACAACCCAGGCTAGTGGTAACATTTGGTTGTTCCCATCTTTACATACAGCTGTAACCAATTGACCTTTACAAACACCCTTTAAGAAACACCCATCCAGGCCAATGCAAGGCCTACAACCAGACTTGTAAGCCTTTTTCAAGGCATCAAAACAGATGTAAAACCCATGAAACATTTTTTTCCACCCTCAAATGTTTCATCACTCAATTTAACAACACATGTGCTACCAGGATTTGATCTTAGTAGCTCATCTCTATAGTCCAAAATCCTACTAAACTCAAGAATATGGTCACCCATAATTTCTTTCAAGACCTTATTCCTAGCTCTTCTAGCCACAGTCCTACCCACATTCAATTCAAATTCATTTCTAATAACTTTCTGAAACTCAAATAGGTTGTTCAGCTATTCTATCTCTATAGTGTTTTGCTAGAAAGTTAGAATTACAAAGGGTGTTGTGGTTTGTTGTGTCACAATTATGGACATGATTGTAGTTTTTAACTACAAAATCATGTGTCCTGTAATCATAACTTGCATACAACAGCCATGGACAACCATTTTAGCATTTAACCCTAACCCTTTTCTTTTCATTTATATATTTGTCAATGTTAACATGCTCTTGTAAGGCATACCTGGTGACAGCTTTCCTGAATTGTATCACACTTTCAAATGCCAAACCAGTTTGCCAGAAAACCTTCTTAGCACTTGGATCAAAAATTACACAGTCTCAAAGCTGGTTGGTTCATCTGACAGATAGAAAGGCTCATCACCTCCCAATCTGCCCTCCAAAGTATTCTTTGTTGGTATGGTCTCAGGATACCCCTCATCAGGACCTTTTCTCCCAGTTCTTACATGAGCAGGTAGCTCAGGCCTCTCACTCCTCTTCCTTCTTTTTTTCCCTCTCCCCCTCTCTCCATTGTCTGCATCTTCACTCTCATTCATCATCCTTCCCTGCCCTTTTCCCCTCCTCATTTTCTCTTCCTGTATATCACTTTCAGTGTCAGCTTTCTTTTTCTTTCTCTGCACTACCCTCCTCTCTTCCCTGAAGGTCCTATACTCTTCATGGACATCACTTCCATAGTCAGCATCTACTTCTTCAAATAGTTCATCATGGTCTGATTCAGAACTGTCTGCAGTACTGAACTCAGATCCCAGCACTTCTGATTCATCATCTAATGTTGTCTGCTCAGGTAGAGTTTCAGCAGGGTTTTGTGTGGAGTTTGTGTCAGTGTCAGCATCTAATGTTGTCTGCTCAGGTAGAGTTTCAGCAGGGTTTTGTGTGAAGTTTTCAGTAGGTTTTTCTGTGGAGTTTGTGTGTGTCTCAGCAGCAGTTTCAGAAGTTTGTGTAAAGTTTTGAGAAGGTTTTTCTGTGGAGTTTAGGGTTTCAGCAGCAGTTTCAGCCTCTTCAAATACAACACTTTCATTAACCCCAATATTTTGACCAAACCCTGTATCCCCACCCACTGGACTACTATATTCTAATTCAACTGGGCCCACAGGTGGATCTACCACAATGTGGGACACAAATATTTCAACCGTGTCTTTATTTTTTATCAAAGGGCAAATTTCCATAATATCCTTATCACTTTTGATTTCAATCAAATTAGAAGAGTTAGGTAGTCTAATTAAAACTGAAGAATTGATATGATCATACCCTAACTCCTTTACATAGTCTTTCATCTCAAAATAGGAGAATGTATCTACATCGACATCATAGTACTCCCTGATTCCCCCACCCTCATATGTAAGACAATCAGACATAAAATTATCCCCATGATATATTCGTAAGGTCACAAGAACAAAAGCCATTAAAATTAATTAGTTATACGAAAACACTAACCTTTAATTTTTGAAAGAAACAAGTCGACTGAATGACTGATAAAATTAACCTTCCGCAGTGACTGATAATTTGTGACTGATGAACATACGTTGTTTTTGTGATGATTATGGTCAATGTTGTGATTCTGATGATTAGGGTTAATTTGATGTTGGGGTAAATGGAGGGATGGGGGTGAAATGTTCAATGTTTTAACTGAATCGATGGGTCAGGTAAATGAAACGACGGGTCGGGTAATTGAATCGACGGGTCGGGTAATTAAAAGGTTAATTCATTATTTGTTTGTTTGTTGGTTTATATTTTATCAGAAATTTTAGGTGGAAATACACGTGTCACAAGACCCAGGCACGTGTGAGACACCCCTCACCATATGCCGGACAGTTGATCGTTAGTGGTTGTATTAATACCACTACGAACATATTAAGGGGGTGATAGGTCGCCCGCAAAGTTTGGGTGTGTTATTGTGTTTTCGGGACAAGTTTAGGTGGTAAAGTATGTATTTTGCATTTATGCTTTCTTAAAGTTAAATTAGTCATTTGTTATTCTGAAAATTTTAAAATGAAACGAATCTCCATTTCGACACCGAACAAGCAAATAAATTAATTATGTCATAAAGTCACCGTTCGGCTGAGAATATTTCGTAAGTACTTTTCAGTAATTAACACCACGGAAGTGATGGTGTCGACGACTTCCTCCGTTAAAACACCGGCCTAGGGACAACAACGACATTCCCTAGTGTTGTCAAGTAATTGACGGAGCTACGCGAGATAAATACTTGTTTAGTTCGCTATTGCTGTAATGCGAGCTCTATTTTAGGAGAAGTGATCGCTGTTGCTATTACAGTTTACAGTGGCGGTGGTGGAAGTGGTTTTGTCGGTGGCTGAATTTCTTAGGTGAGGAAGTACATAAAACATTGTAGAGGATTACTAATTTTAGTATTTTATTTTGGTGAGATAAGATGGGAGTGAGTGAAGTGAGATTGAGGGAGGGATGGAGGAGAAATGAAATTTGGGGAAATGTGAGGGAGAAGATAGAATTCTCCTATGTTTTGCTATGTTTTGTAATTACGTTTTTATCTCTTCTATATTGGGTAATTTTATCAAACTATCTCTATATTTTGTAAATAAATTTTTAAAATTATACTTTATGTAAAAATTCCTCTGAAAATTGATGACAAAAAGTTGGGGCAAAGCCCAATAGAAAAACTTACAGAAATAGGTCACTTCTGGTGGCATCACAGTTTCGACACCTATAAGAGAATTATTTAATTTATAATCCCAGTCACTGGAAGGCACTAGAAACTCCTGGCGAATCGCCAAGAGCTCACAACAAGGATTTCCTTAGCGGGGCTGCTAATTCTCCAGGAGTTCTCGCAGTTTCTGGTGGTTGTGGCTATAAGTTAAATAGTTTTCTTGTAGAAACCGAAAGTGTTTTAATGCACCGCCGCTAGACGTTAAAATTTCCCCATCACCACCCACAGTCCTCTGTTTTTATTAAATTTAGCATGTTTGGCATTGCTTTTTCAAAGCCAAAAGTATTTTTTTTCTTCAAAGAAAGTATTATTTTTTTAAAGAATTTTGAGTTGTTTGGTCTATAGAAAAAGTAATTTTAAGAAGCATCACTAACAGTTTTTTTGTTGTTGGAAAGAAGCGATAAATATCAGCTTCTTCCAAAAAGCAGAACCAGTTGATTAATTTTTTCAAGACCAAAACATACTTACCAAAAATCATATTTACCAAATTATCTCATTAATTAATCGTATTTCTCTCAAAATAAAATTATATTTCTTTTTTTTCTATTTTTTTCTATCTGAGTACTTTTACAAATCCTCTTCCTTTTAGGTTTAGTTTTTATTTCTAGGTATTTCTCTCAACTCTATATAGGAATTCTTATTTTTTTTGCTTTTCTCTTTGCCAAAGCTACAACTACAATAACAAGTTTCTTGAATCTGTTAATAATTTCTTAAGGTATGTAATCTTTTTAATTTGCTTTAAATTTGTTAACAAGTTACTTTATGCTTTACATTTTAACTAAATAATATTTTATTAAGTCTTTTATGATAAATATTTATAATTTTTTTTATTAATCCAAATGTAAAATGAACTTAAATGTCCTTTTCGTAATTTTACATTTAAAAGTACTTTTTGTACAAATTAGCCAAATATAAATTATTTATCAAAAGTACTTCTCCAATGAATGATCAAACACAAACTGCTTATTATCCAAAAGTACTTTTCAAAGAAGTACTTTGCCAAAAAAACTTTTCAAAATGAACAGTATTGGCAGCAATGCTAAACAGGCTATTAGTCTAGCTAGCAACTTTTTAAAGCACTGATCAATAAGTAATCAGGAACTGAACTCCAGGAAATTATAGAGTTTGGAACTGAACTTCATTAAATTTTCTTGAAGTTTGAACAATCTAGCTATTTTCTTAACACTTTGCAAATGCTAACTGCTCTTATTCATCAAAATTTCTCTCCATCTCCCTTAAAAAATTGAAATGAAGAAATTGGTAAACCTGACTAAAAGAAATGCAAGCACTTGGCAAAGTATTCTCCAACTACTGATCTCAATTCTCATTTCTGTGCATGTCCTCATCGAATGAAATAAAAATTCTAAACTATCTCCTCAGTTTCAATGGATGCAAACTTATTTGATTTGGTTCAGAGATATTGAAGATTTTATAACTAATGTTTAAACATATCATAGAATTGTTGTGGTTATAAGACTCTCGGATATGTACTCTTAAAAATATTATAACGTTCGTGTGACTATAAATTTTTTTATTTTTTATTAAGGGTAAAATAAAAAATTTAATTAAGTTAAATTGCTCTCAAATATAGTTAAGACTTCAGTTATTTTTAACGAACTAAAAAGATATTGTTACATAAATTAGAAGAGACGGAGTACAAGTATAGAAAAGATTGAAAATATACTAATATTAAAATAAGGGGTGAATTACAAATTTGAGCACAAATACACCCGATCTTGAAAACATAAATACTTTTTTTGGGGTCTTGAAAATATAAGCACTTTACAATTAAATGAAGCTGAAAGTACAAAAATACTCTTACTAATAGAGAACTTCACGTAATTACAAAAATGTCATTGATCATTTTTTGAAGCCGTAATTACAAAAATGCCACCGTACCTTTTTACATCCAAAATTACAATAAACGCCACTGCTTCCTACACTGTAGAAAACAATGTCAATCTGGTTGTGCTTCACATCTATTTTGTGAATAAATAACACCAAATCGGTGTCGTTTCGCTCATATATAAGGCAGTCAATCTATCTGTATTTCACGACTATTTTGTGAATAAATAAAGTCAATCATCATCATTTCTCTTATATACAAAAATCAAAGCAAAACATAACATAAGACTAATTCAGCATCGTTTCTTCATACAATGAGCAAAAAATTATAGTATTTTGTAAATAAATGATGTCAAATCAGCCTTTATTCATTCGCAAACAAATACCTTCAAGTGCTTATATATTTCGAAATAACGACAATCCGCCGTCATTTATTCATAATGTGAGCTAAATAGTAAGTACATTTTGCAAATAAATGAGTCCAACTCGTCTTCGCTTTATTTATCCATAAAAATACATAAGAAAATATAAAAGAAGACAATATGGCCTTATTTATTCATAACTAAGCAAAACGACTATGTCTATTTTACAACCAAATGACACCAAATCGTCATTATTTTACCCAAATATAAAAATACAAAGTAGAAATAAAACAAGGGTAACGCGGCATCATTTGTTCATAGCGTGAGCCATATAATATGTACATTTTGCAAACAACTAAAGCCAAATCATCATCACTTTCATTACAACTTACAAAATTGTTATCACTTTAAATACAAATCGTCACCACCTTTAACACAATGTCAAATACAAATTGTCATCAATGTTGAAAAGTGGATATCTGTCAAGGGTCAGTTCTGAAAGTCTATTGCAAACAGCCTATATTTACAAATTTCTAGCAGTGGAAACTCACTATTCCCGATCACAATCTCTTCACTCTCCTCCTTCTCCTGCTACGTGGATATGATTTTGAAGGCCTTATCGATTTGTAATCGGATCGGAGGTGATTTGACCCAGTTTTTAATTAGAGGGACGGTGGAATAGAGAGAAGCGTGGAGGCGTTCTTGGCGGAGAAGAGTTGGTAAGCTTTCACTCCGGCGAAAGCATATTGTGATAGAGTGAGGCAATTGCGTAGATTGAGCCGCATGATGAGTTGAACTCGGACAAGTTTTTGAGTGAGTGAGTACTCATTTTGAAGCTGAAAGTCCCAATAACTGTAAGATTTTTGCTGCGACATCATTACAGTGGTAGTTATGGTGGTGGTATAGCGGTTGTGGTGGGGCGGTGGGTTAGTGGTGGTGGTTGTGATGGGGTTAGGGTTTGATGTATATATATATATATATATATATATATATATATAAAGAGAGAGAGAGTGGATATGTAGAGAGAGAAAGTAGTGAATGTGAAATGATTGTAGAATAATGTTTAAGGGGTAAAAGTAGAAATTCAATTAAAAGTGCTCAAAACCGCTTAAACTTTAAAGACCAGTGAAAAATAGCTCATCAAATCAAGACTAGGCAGTAAAGTACTTATCCCACATTAAAAAAAAATTAAGTAGGTAGCATGAATGGAAATGTAGTCATTGGGCAGTTGGAACTGAGGATGTGCGGAAATTTAACGTGAGTTGCACACTATAATGGATCTCCTGTAGGGAAGCTGGAAAATATTTTACATAGTTAAAATTCCAATAATCCTCATACACGTTTTTTCTAATCAGATTCCTATGGCTCACCGGAAAAGAAAACCACCAGTCACCGCCGCATGTCCGCCGTCGTCCCCCGCCGTTTGGCTGCCGGAAATACCAAAACATTCCTTCCTGAACTCGCCTTGACCCCTACTTCCCAGATCCGAACTCTATTACCCTTGAAAATGCTTCCTTTGGCGTAGATCAAGCCAAAAAGTGGCGGAATCGTATGAATCGGAGCAGCATGGAGATGCAGCGAAATCGAAGGCGGCGTCGAACCGTGGCAGTGGTGGTGTTAATTTGAACGTGGAGGCAGTCCCGTGGTGGTGATGCAACGGTTTTTCTGACCTGGAGGCATTTTTCTGTTGTGTTCCGTTGCACTGTTTCATTTTTGTATGTAGAATGAAAAATAATTAGCTGGTGGCATGGGTGCTCACTCTGCTCACTTCAAAGATGCAAATAAGTACTGTAAACTTTGTTAGCAAGGTTGTCTCGTAGAAATAGGTGTCTAAAATTTGCGGTTGTTCTTTTGGCCATGGCTGTGAGAGGTGCAATTGTGTTACAAAACTTGGAGTACTGGGATTAGAAAACAAGCTTTCAGTTTTACTTAATGACCCCAAAGTCCTTCTAAGTTATCTGCAATAATGAGACGGATATAGAGTGTTCTTTTTAATAAATCTCCACTACAAATGAAATTACATATACGTATAATTTTGTCTAAAAAGTGATTTGATATATTTATCTAAAAGTGGTGTGAGTGTTTGAAACGGATTTGAAACAGTCTGAAACAACACATAAATGGGACGAAACAATGATGAAACAGTTTAGAAACAGTTAGATACGGTACAAAATAACCTGAAACGGTGCAGAAACAGTTAGATAAAGTGTTGAAACAAACTGATACGGTGCAAAAACAGTTAGAAACAACCTGAAATGGTGCAGAAACAGTTAGATACAGTGCTAAAATATTGTAGATATAGTGCTGAAACGATGCAGAAACAGTTTGAAACTGCGCATGCAGTGCTGAAACGATGCAGAAATAGTTTGATATAGTGCTGAACACAACCTGAAATGGTACAGAAACAGTTAGATACAGAGAAAAAATAGTGCAGATATAGCGCATAAACAGTCTAAAATAGCTAGTGAAAAAGTCCGAAACAAAATATAAAAAATAATGTAAAACAATGCAAAAAAGGTGAAATAGTTTAAAAAAATAGTGAGAAACAATGAACAACGGGAAGAAACAAATGCTAAAACAATCTAGAAACAACTAGATACAGTCTAGAAATAGTTAGATACGGTGCAGAACCACCTGAAACGATGTTGAAACAACCTGAAATGGTGCAAAAACAATATGATACAGTACTGAACACAACCTGAAATGGTGCATAAATAGTTTGATACAGTGCTAAACACAACCTGAAACGGTGCAGAAACAGTTCGATACAGTTCGATACGGAGAAAAAATAGTGCAGATACAGTGCTGAAACAGTCTAAAATAGCTAGTGAAAAAGTCCGAAACAAAATGTAAAAGATAATGTGAAACGATGCAAAAAAGGTGAAATAGTTTAGAAATAGTGAGAAACAACACACAAACGGGACGAAACAAATGCTAAAACAGTCTAGAAATAACTAAAATATTGTCTATAAATAGTTAGATACGATGAGATACAACGAAATACGATGTGGTTGGTAGGCGAGATACGGTTAGATACGAGGTTGTTGGTAGTTGGTGCAAGCTAACTTGGTAGCTTAGCAACCGAAGACAAACATCAAACGGAAAGTAAAGATAAAAAGCTTGACACAACTTTTCTTGCTTGAACGTCACTGAGGAATTGGTCTTGGTACGATTCAACCAGAAGAAAATAACACCTAAGCTATACAACTATCCTCAAGAGAACAATGCCTCTTGCAAACTGAATGATCAATGAGGAATTGTTCAATCGGAGTCACCGAAAGCCACAAGTTCCGAAGGCCCACATCTGGGTTGCTCACATCTGAGACATAAAGAAAGAGCTCTCGGCTACTCTCATTCAATATTCAATACTCAAAATAAAAAAGTGTCTTGCAAATGAAATGTAAAGATGTTTATATAGACAATACTAAGGGCAAACTAGTAAAGCGGTCACAGGCGACCAATAAGAATAAACCACGCAGGGCTGAGTAAGTTAAGTGTTTGGACACTCTTTTGCTTCACTGGCTTGGTCGCTCCTTTGGTTATGAACACTTAAATCGATAACTTGAATTCGAACACTCTTGAATTCGGACGCCCTTCCTTCGATTGCTTTTACTGCTCGGCGCCAATGTTGAGTGTTCGGTTACTTCCTTCTTCGGGCTCAAGCTTATAGATGAAGCCTTCGAATCTTGCGCTCGGCCACTCTGCTCCTGAATGGTGGCTTTCTCCCGACCATGCCAATTGGATGTGAACATCATGCAACAACTTGACTTGGCTCCGTGTCATCGGCCTCGGTGAATTAAACAGTTGATCAGCATGGGTTTGGGCTGCATCATCCTCCCCTTCTTGAGAAGATTTCGTCGTTGAAATCGAGCCCTCTTCAGTCTCCGATGCTTGGACTACAACACAAGGAGTTAAGTCAGCCACATTAAAGGTGTTGGACACATTATACTCACCTGGGAGGTCGATCAGATAAGCATTGCTGTTGATTTTTCTTAACACTTGAAATGGACCATCCCTCGAGGAGCCAACTTTCATTTCGTTTGGTTTGGAAATCGTTCCTTTCAGAAGTGAACCCGACCCAGTCTCCCCTTTTTAACTCCAACTTCTTGCGCCCCTTGTTTTTCTTCGCCGCTACTTTGGCATAAGCTTCCTCTAGATTCTTCTTCGCCTTGGCATGCAATTCAAGCAAAGCAGTAGCTCGGCGAGTACATTCAAAATCAATAATAGCATCTTGAGACAATAGGGTTAGATCAAGTGGAATTAAGGGGTTAAAACCATACACACATTCGAACGGATTCATGCCAATCATTTGATGCACTGTTCGATTGTATGCAAACTCTATCACGGGCAAATGATCAGCCCAGCTTCCGACCTTACCTTTGGTCATAGCTCAAAGCAGAGCTCCCAAGGTTCGGTTAATGGCCTCGGTCTGTCCATCAGTCTGAGGATGGTGAGACGTCGAGAATAGCAATTTTGTGCTAAGGGCACCGCATAGACATTTCCAAAAATGACTCAAGAACTTCGAGTCTCGATCACTCACAAAAGTACGAGGCACACCATGCAATTTCAACACATGATTAATAAACAAAGAAGCGGTCCACGACAACGAAGATGTTATCATATCCTCCCCCGACCTCGGTAACCCCATAACAAAATTCATGGATATATCAACCCACGGTCGATCAAGCACAGGTAATGGAGTATACAAACCATGAGGGTTGGACCTCGATTTAGCTTTCTTACAAGTGAGACAAGGTTGCAAAGCTTTTCCATATCTTGTCGCATCTTTGGCCAATGGAACTGCTCGGACAAGATTCCAAGAGTTTTATCGACACCGAAGTATCCCATCAAGCCTTCGGAGTGAGCTTTTTGGGCCAAGAGCCCTCTCCACGATGACACTGGCACACAAACCCTCCCATTCTTGAAGAGGTAGCCATCGTGCCATTGATATTTCTCAATCCTTCGTCCACTCAAGATTATATCACGGGCTCTTTTCAGCTTGGGATCATCTTCATACATCGACTTGATGCTTTTGAATCCCATGAGCCTTGAGGCGAGAGTGGTCGGTAAGGCAAATTTCCTTGAAAGCGCATCGGCCACAACATTGTCTTTTCCCTTCTTGTAATGAATTACATAGGGAAAGCTCTCAATGAATTCCACCCACTTGGCATGTCTTCGGCTCAATTTCTCCTGGCCTCGGAGATGTTTCAAAGACTCATGATCACTTTTAATCACAAGCTCTCTCGGCCGCAAATAATGCTGCCAATGGATGAGTGCTCGAACGAGGGCATACAACTCCTTCTCATACGTAGAGTAATTCAAGTTTGCACCCTTAAGCTTTTCGCTGAAGTAAGCGATCGGCTTCGATTCTTGCATAAGCAATCCTCCGATCCCAACTCCGGACGTATCACATTCAACCTCGAACGCTTTACTGAAGCCAGGGAGTTGCAACAATGGGGGCAGAGCTAAGCCTCCATTTCAACTCTTGGAAAGCCCTCTCTTGAGACTCTCTCCACACAAATGGATGGTCTTTCTTTATCACCTCGGTTAAAGGAGCTGCCACAGAGCTAAAGTCACGAACAAACTTTCGGTAAAAGCTAGCTAATCCACGGAAGCTACGAACTTGAGATACCGAGGTTGGAGTCGGCCAATCTTTGATAGCCTCGACTTTTGACTCATCGACTTCAACACCATTAGCACTCACAATAAATCCTAAGAAGACTACACGCTCAACACAAAAGGCACTTTTTTTGAAGTTAGCATATAACTTCTCTTCTCTAAGGGTTTCAGGCACAATCCACCTGGCATTTCTTCGGGAAACATGTCTCCGAAGTCCTTCAAAATACTTTGAACAGCACTAGGCAAAGGGTTATCGTTAGTAAAATCATCATTAGAGTTTAGAAAGATACCCTTGTGCAAGAGGCAAATCATTAATCGATCGGTGTCGTTGCCTCCTAAATACTCATCCAGCTGCATGATTGCACAGATGTTAGCGACCACGCGTGGTGGAACTTTATTTTCGACCACAATTGGTGCTCCGATGGGAGCCTTGGCTTTGGCCGCTTCTTTCAGCTCTCACATTCGTTTATAGTCCTCGCTAACTTGTTTCGGAGTCAAAGGTTTGTGTATAAAACTCTGACCTCCGAGATTAGCAGTGTATGTGTTGGTTCGACCGTTGTGAATGACAGATCGATCATATTTCCACAGTTGCCCAGGAAGTAAATGACAAGCTTGCATCGGGACCACATTAAACATCATTTCATCATGATAGACCCCCACTCGAAATTTGATCAACACTTGCTTCGCCACTCTTAGTTCTCCATACTCATTCAACCACTGGAGCTTGTATGGTCGGGGATGTTTGGTAGTAGGCAGACTCATTTGTTCAACCAAGGTTTGGCTTACCACATTCGAACAACTGCCTGAATCAATGATCATCGAACACACCTTCCCTTTTATTTGACATCGGGCATGGAAGATATTTTCTCTTTGGTTGTCATCTTCCTCTTCCATGACCATGGTACTCAAGTTCCTCCGAACAACTAAAAGTACTTCCGAATGATCAACCTCAGTGGCGTCACATCCATCATCCTCAAATTCAGCTCGGTCGGTCTTCTCGACTCTTTCCTCCTCGGAGCCACTCACTTGCTCATGAACGGTTCTATCTTCGAGCATTACCATGATATGACGAGTCAGACAATCTCTTTCCATATGACCATAACCCTTACACTTGTGACATTGGATGTTTGAAGTATTGGGAGTATTGAGTCGAGCTTTACCTCCTGCTTCTTTGGTTTGATTAACGACCACTCCCCTCTCGAAGGGTTTCTTTTGATCTCAGCCATTGTTGGCTTTTGTTGGGTTCAGAATCCTTCATTCCTTACCTCGATTCAAAAGAGTTGAAGTACTGAATCCTCGATACTGGCTTGCTTTGTCGTCTTTCACCCATTTCTCAGCATCAACGGCTGCATGAAACACATCTTCTAAAGTTTGATACACATACAGTCTCAATTGAGATGACACATCTCGAGTCAAGCCATTTTTTAATCGAATAATTGCTTGCTCATCATCTTCTTCCATATCAAGGGCCAATCGAAATCTTTCGAACTCATCATAATATTCTTCAACCGACTTGGACCTTTGTTTCAATTTGAAGAGCTTCTGAAGTTGTTCATGCTGATATTTAGCAGTCACATATTTAGCATCAATTGCTCTCTTCGGCTGCAACCATGTAGTGACCTCGAGATAAGCATTCCTTCTCCTTAGTCTTTTATCAGCTTCTGACCATATTAATGCATATGCTTCGAACGAACCAATATCATGTGCAGCTTTCCTCTCTTCGGTCATCTCATTTGTTCAAAGAATATTCCAGTCGAATCTTCCAATCAAGATATTGGTCCAGATCACTAGTTCCTTTGAAGGGTGGAATAGTGATCTTGATACTGTTTAAGTTTTAATTACGAGCACCTCGGATCGGTTCCGGATACTTATCATAATGGTCATCAGCCTCACGCTCAAAATACTGATCAATATTTGCAACTCGACCACGACCTCTTTAGTTTCCACGACCTCATTGAACCTGCCTTCGTTGAACGAATGGCGGCTCATACTCAGCTTCGAACTCGGGAAACTCTCCATCATCAACTCCTTCTTGGAAGTGGTAATCTATCACTTCGGGGAATTCCCAAGTTTTGATGATCGGCTTGGGGATTATTCAAGTTTTGTTGTTCCGCTTGGGGATTGCCCAAGTTGTGTTGTCCAACTTGATGAATGACCAAGTGTTGTTCAGCTCGAGGATTGCCCATAGCTTCATTTCGAACTGCCTCATTCTTCAACTGTTGTTGACGAACTAGCTCGATAGGAGTGGAGTTGCTAGTACCAACGCCGGACCTACGTAAGGCCACCGACACGCTCCTTTGCTCGAGGTTAGCTACCCGAGCGCTCACTCCTTTTACTTCGACACTGATGCCTTGTATCGCAGTCATGAGATCGGCTAACGATACTTCGGGCGCTGCAATGCCCTTCTCTCCGTTGCCAGCTATTGTACCTGCACAAATCAAAGACCAAGAAATGTTAAGGTTAGAAATTACCTCACACTCCTTCACTTTTCTTTTGGGTGGCGCTCAGTTCCACTCAAATTTTGGGTAAGGTTTTGGTCACTCAAAGACCTTGTCAGTAGTGGCTTCGTTGGATTGATCAATGTCCTCTAAGATCCTTCAAGTTCGACAATAGTCACTGACTCTTCGGGAAGAGTGAAGTGATGTTCGACTCGATGGAATGGATGTTGTTTTAACTGCGCTCAGGAAGTCAAAGAATTGTCTACAAATTTGGACTTCGGTTACCCCTCGCACGAGTTCCTATAATCTCAAACAAATTAGTACGACCTCGAGTAGAAGTAATTACTCCAGAGATCTACTAACGAGATTTATCGATTACAATGAAAAGTGATAACCTAGGAGAATCTACCCTTCGATTCCTCTTTTTGAATCCCAGACACGTCACTTCTGTACGGACTAAAAGTGGTCTCTCCTTAGTACGGATTTTTTTAAAAAATTTTAAAACCCCACCCCTTCCCCTCTCTCGGAACAAATAGTGGCCCTCCCACTTTTTGTTCCTACAGTGACTCGAACCCACAACCTCTTGAATGCAGGTGGAAGGTGCTTACCATCTGAGCAACTCTCGCTTGTCCCTTGGTACGGTTTTTTTTTTTTTAATCAAGAGTCAACTAGGCATTGCACCTAGTGACCATTTTTATTAATAAGCAAAAATAAATACAAAGTCTTACAATGTGTGCACATAACAAGTGCAAAAAACAAGTGTACCCTACTTCTCCCAAAAAAAAAAGCACCAATCTTACTTGTTGTCCTCACTCTCTTGGGTTGAATGCCATTGGGCATTAACACCACCAAGTAGAATGAAAATAAATCATAATCTTGATGCCAATACACTTGAGAAGTAGGATCTAACCAACTATCAAAACAAGGAGTACTAACTAGACAAATTGTAACATTGTGACTAACTAGTCTTGATGTTCCTTGTTGCTTGCAGGATGTATATATCTCCAGGAAGTGAAGCCCAAATAAAAGTAGTAGCATGCAACAACAAATCAAGTGGTACTTAAGCCTGGCAAGTCGATTATAGCAGTGGATGATCAGTGTAACAAGCAGCTTACCACCTTGTCTCTCTACTTGATGAAGATGCAACAACATAGCATTTTCCAGATGAATGAAGCATTGTGAAGCTCCTTGAGCAATGATCAGTGTAATCAGCTACATGACAACTTGTTTGCCAACTAAGTAAGGATGCAGCATAGCACAAACCATTCTAAGAAGCAAGTTAGAAATCATGATGTTTGTAAAATAAGACAAAAACACAAGCTGAATGAAATGTATTGTGATCTTTTAGAATGATGTCAGCTTGTATGGATGTCAAAGTATTCATTGTAATCCATATTATAGATCTCAATGTTGTTCCAGCACATTTGCACTGAATGAGTCGACTAAGGCAGTGAAGCACCAGTGCTCCACTAGCATAATACCTGTAGAGCACCGGTGCTCCACCAGTATCCCTCAGCATTTTGCTACAAATGAGTATAGCAACAATGTAGTCCCATGCATGTATAGATGTCTCCACCTTGTACCTGCAAACAAAGAAGCTAATGTTAGTGCAATAAACCCCTATGATCTCCACAATAAAGTCTTGATCATAGGGGGCAATGTCCAAGCTCCAATCAGCTCCTTCTACTCCAACTACTCCTCTGATTATCATCACTATGATCCTCTCCATCTCTTAGCTCTAAACTCCACACAATGATGCTTGTCAAAGTTGACTATGAACTTGGCTTTAGAAGGCATTTCACCAAAGGAAGTATATCTAACAGTGGGCAACTCATAAGCTAAATTGGCAAGACAATCAGCTAGCTTATTGCCCTCTCTCAAAGTGTGTTGAAACTGAAAGCTCCCTAGTTGCCTTAACTTCAAGATATCATCCACAATTGAGGCAATAGACCACATAGGTTGCCAGGCCCCTTCAATCACTTGCTTGACAACTAGGGAATCAGTTTCAATCACCACCTCCCCTAATTCATTCTCCACACTGTACCTCATAGCTTCCCTAATAGCCATTGCCTCAGCATACATATTGTTATGCTCACCAATCAATTTAGCAAAAGCATATAGAACATCACCCTCAACATTTCTGACACAGAATGCCATAGAACTAGGCCCAGGGTTGCCCCTAGAAGCACCATCAGTATTCACTTTTAAGACTCCAGAGTTTGGCACTTTCCATCCCACTTTGATGTACCTGAATCTAGGCAAATAAGCCTCTAGAGCATTGACAATATTAGGCTATGACTGTCTCACTATAGAAACAAAAGGAAACCTCAGTTTCACAAAGTAAAAGAGATTGCTAGTAACTTCATAAAGCAGCCTAGAGTAGGAAGCAGTTTTATCATGTTTTAATGCATTCCTCCTCTTCCATAATGACCAGACAATAAAGGCATGGACAGTGTGATAAACATCCTTTATCCAGGTTTTAGGTTATTGCCTCCACCATTTAAAACAAACCTGATGAAGATTGCACCCATTCACCTGAACACCTGCAGCTTGAGCAAAGTACTTCCACACATTGTTGGCTACCTGACTTGTTCTGAAAAGATGTTCTCTAGTCTCAATGTTGGGATTTGTGCAGCACCAACACCTGGATGGAAATTGATATCCCATTCTCTTCAATGCATCATCAATTGGTAGCTTAAACTTCCACAGCCTCCACATCATAAATGACACCTTCAGTGGCATCCCTTTCACCCACATAAACTTGGAGATAGGAACCTTATGCTGCTTCACTCTCATATAGTTCCATGCACTACTAACTGAAAATTTGTCATTTGATGTCAAGCCCCACCAGGCCTTATCTCTTCTCTGGTCAGTCCTAAGCAAGTGCACATTCTGAAGAATGTGTTCAACAATGTCTTCAGGCAATAGAAGATTCAAGAGCTCTACATTCCAGGTTCCCTCATCAATCACCTCTCTAACCTGTTGTACCAAAGCTCACAGTTGAATGTATATGGTACAATGAAGTACAATGGGCCAAGCCCTGACCAATTGTCATACCAAAGATGAGCTGAGCCTTGTCTAATCTGCCAATGAATCTCATGGTCAATAGCCTCCCTAGCTTGTATCATTTTCTTCCAGACATAAGAGCCTTGCTTGAATGGCACAATTGCCTTATGCAGCTTCTTGCAATACTTGTTAGACATATATGTAACCCACAAAGAGTCTCCAGTTCTAAAGTTCCACCAAAGCTTACCAAACAAAGCACTTGACACATCAAACAAAGACCTGAATCCCATGCCTCCTTCTTCAACTGGCAGACAAAGATTCTTCCAGGAAGACCAATGTCTATTAGATCCTTCTTGTGAGTTTCCCTAAAAGAACTTAGCAAAAAGCTTATGCAGCTGGTTGAGCACACTATCTATAGGATTGACTGCAGGTAGGAGATGTATTGGCATACTGTGTAACATGTTTGATCAGGATAGCTCTTCCCCCAAATGAAAGCATTTTTGCACTCCAACCATAAATCCTAGAAGTTACTTTCCCTACCAGCTCCTCATAATAGATTTTCTTCCTCCTACCATAGAAGATAGGACAGCCTAGGTATGTAAAAGGAAAGTCCTTCCTCTGAATGCCAGTGATAACTTCTACCTTTTGTACCTCCTCTTCACCCACAGAAGCATGCAGGTAAACAACACTATTGTCCTTGTTTATCTTCTGACATTACACTGCTTCATATGCTTGTAAAACACCAGTGATCAAGTGCAAAGAATCCTCATGAGCTGAGGTAAATAGGATAGTATCATCAGCATAGGCCAGATGATTGAGATGAGGGCTCCACTTAGGCATTGCATAGGGCCTATAGAAGCTATGAGTGTTGAGAGAATTCAAGGTCCTGGAAAGAACCTCAGCAGTGAGAATGAACAAAGTAGGTGACAAAGGGTCACCTTGCTTTAGACCTTTCCCTGAATGGAAAAATCCATAGCTTTGGCCATTGAACAAGACTGAATACCAGTTTGATGAGACAAGCTAAAAGATGACATCAATGAACTCATGACAAAATCCCATCTTCCTCAGCACTATTGTCAAAAAAGACCAGGACACCCTATCTTAAGCCTTCATCATATTCAGTTTTATCACAACATTTGCATCTTCTCCTCTTTCATTGATATCATGTATAATTTCCTGAGCAAGCAAGACATTCTCTACTATGCTTCTCCCTTGCACAAAGCCTGCCTGATTCTGTGAGATAAGTGTAGGTAGAACCTCAACCAATCTATTATATACCACCCTGGAAAGGACCTTGTTAATGAAATTGCTTAAACTTATAGGCCTGAGATCAGAAAAGGTTGCAACTGATGGCTTCTTAGGAATCAGAACCAAATTAGTGTGTGTCACATATCTGGGAATGTGTCTTCCACTGAATAAAGCCTGCACCACCCTGAGAATATCATGCTTGATGATATCCCAACCAACATGAAAGAACCTGCCAGTATAGCCATCGGGGCCGCTAGCACTATCTCCATTAAGCCCAAAAACTACTTGTTTGACCTCCTCCTCCCAAGGTACTTTCGTGAATGCCTCATTCTGCTCATCACTGATCATAGAAGGGACATTCATCAAAAGGTCATAGTTGTTAGATACCTCCTCAGTAGCAAATTGTCTCTGAAAGAACCACAATGCTTCATTGGACATTGCTTCTTGAGAGTAAATCCAATTGCCATCCCTATTTTGAATTCTGCTCACATGTAGTTTCTTTCTTCTTCCATTGACATGAAAATGAAAGAATTTAGAGTTTACATCACCTTCCTTGAACCATTGCATGCCAGCCTTTTGTTTCCAAAATTCAGCCTCAATAGCAAGATATCTCTTCAGCTCAGCTTTAGCTTTCTTCAAAGCTTCTCTATTCTCAGGTGTCGGTGCTAACTCCAGCTGGTACTCATGTGCCAAGATAATGTCCTCTATTGTTGATACCTGCTGAAAGATATTACCATATGTAGCTTTACTCCAAGCAGTCAGCTTCCTCTTCAGTGTTTTCATTTTTGTGTTCAAGGAGTAAAAAGGATCTTCTGCAGCTTCAATTTCCCAATGCTCTCTTACCAAATCAAGGAATGAGTCATGTGTAGTCCAAAAATTGAGAAATTTAAAGGGCTTGATCGTAGGAGTATCATCCTGTGAGAAATTGATCAGCAAAGGGGAGTGATCTGAGCCCACCCTAGCAAGGTGGTCAATTTCAATCTTGGTACACATGTCAATTAATTGCTGATTGCCTAAGTATCTATCTAGTCTTTTAAGAATACACTTCCTCAGTACTACCATTCCACCAAGTGAAGATGCTCCCAGAGTTAAAGCCAAGGTCCATAAGGTGACAATTAGCAAGAGTAGAAGCAAATTCTTCATACTCAAGCATGAAAACTGGTAATCCCCCATACTTCTCATGTTCAGAGAGAACGACATTGAAGTCCCCAGCAACCAACCAAGGACTCACATTATCACTAGCAAAGTACTGTATTGCTTCCCAAAGAAAGAACCTATCACCAGCATTTGTTTTGGCATACACAAATGTAATGACAATTTCTTCATCAAAGTGTTGGTTGTTGAAGGAAAGTGTAATCTGTTGTTCATCATTCATCACCTCTTGTACTTCATAATCAGCATTAACAAACACCCACACCTTCCCATTGACATTATGAAAGCATTGTTCTATCCCAAGTCTCAATTTATAGCTATTAATGGTACTAACATCCTGGAATGGTTCCATCAATCCTATAACTTGAAAGTGCTTCATTTGATGTAATGTGATAAGCCTATCAAAAGCTTCTTGAGTATTTACCGAACTTATGTTCCAAATGAGAAGCTTATCCATCTAAATCTGCTTGGTAGAGGTTGATCTCAAGGCTTTGATTTTGTCAAGATCCTGACTATAGTTCTTCTTGTTTCTCTTTTGTGCCTGCTTGGATTGATTTGAATACTCCAAGGGTGCTGGAGGAATCAGTTGCTTCTGTGATCTAGCACTCTTTGGAGATAAATCAGCTTCCCTATCCACTTGCTCAAAGTTATGAGTTGTAGAATCTTCATCAAGTTCTTGATGTTCAAGCCTGCCCGGGCTCAAAGGACCATCCATCAATTTTATGCCTTCCTGGGCATGTACGTCCTTGACAATTGGTTGAAATGGCATGTTTGCAATGATATCATCTTCATCATCATCAGAAGTGGCACCTGAAGGAATCAGAGATGAGCCCTGAGCAATATCCTCACCCAGAACTTGACTAGGAATAGTAGATGAAGTCGTGTTTAAATTGCAATTAGTCGAGTGTTCTCTCCCACATCGACTGGTGGAAGTGAAGGCACCTGGGGCATAAAAGCCACTTCCTTCCCAGTACCGGATTTAACCAACCCTAGGGCTTTTTGCATTAACTCCCAAGCTTCAGAATTAATTCCCCTCAGCTCATTTAAAGCACATTAAACATGCTGAGTTTACCAACCAAATCAACCTCGTGAACTGAATTTTCAGTTTGTGGGATCGCAATCAATGCACGATCTTTGTCTGAACCCTCAGCTCTATTCAAAACTCCCAACTCGTGATCACCATCAACCCTTGGTACGGATTTTTTTTTTTAATCAAGAGTCAACTAGGCATTTCACCTAGTGACCATTTTTATTAATAAGCAAAAATAAATACAAAGTCTTACAATGTGTGCACAAAACAAGTGCAAAAAACAAATGAATCCTACTTCTTCCTAATTTGGCACCAACTTTACTTGCTATCCTCACTCTCCTGGGTTGAATGCCATTGGGAACTAATACCACCAAGTAGACTAAAGATAGCTCATAATCTTGATGCCTATAAACATAAGAAGTAGAATCTACACTAATATCAAAACAAGGTGTACAAACTAGAAAGCTAACTAGTCTTGATCTTCCTTTTTGCTTGCAGGATGAATGTAACCCCAAAGAGTGAGGCCAAAATAGTAATGTCCAGCAGCAAAAGATGTGATACTTGAGCCAGGCAAGTCGACCAAAGTAATGGAGGATCAATGCATCAAGCAGCTTACCCCATTGGATCTCAACTTGGTTCCCTATTGGAAAAAGATGCAGTATCATAGCACTTCCCAGATGATTGAAGCAATGTAAAGGTCCTTGAGCTCTGAGTAATGCAATCAACATCATTTCAAGTTGATTGAGGCAATGTGAGACTCCTTGAACAATCAGTATTGTGGTCAGCAACATTCCCAGCTGATTCTGAGCTAAGTTAGGATGCAACATTAAAAACAACTTAGAAATCATGATGTTTGTAAACCAAGATAAGAACACAAGCTGAATGAAATGCATGATGAATTTTAGAACAATCCCAGCTTGTATGAATGGCAAAGTATTCAAAGTAATCCAGCTTTTTCTTTTCAGTATTGTTCCAGCATCTTTGCCTTGAATGAGTCGACTAAGGCAGTGAAGCACCAGTGCTCCATCAGCATAACACTTGTAGAGCACCGGTGCTCCACCATTGTCCCTCAGCATCTTGCTAAAAAGCATAGCAACAATGTAGTCCAAATGATGTGTAAATGTCTCCATCTTGTACCTGCAAACAAAGAAGCTAAAGTTAGTAAAAACAACCCCTATGATCTCCACTCTAAAGTCTTGATCATAGGGGACAATGTCCAAACTCCAATCAGCTCCTCCTAAACCTTCTCCTCCTCTGATTGTCATCACCTTGAGCCTTTCCATCTCTTAGCTCTAAACTCCACACAATGATGGTTATCAAAATTGACTATGAGCTTGGCCTTAGGAGGCATTTCACCAAAAGAAGTATAGCTCACAGTGGGCAACTCATATGCTAGATTGGCAAGACAATCAGCCAGCTTATTGCCCTCTCTCAAAGTGTGTTGAAACTGGAAGCTCCCTAGCTGCTTCAACTTTAGGATATCCTCCACAATAGAAGCAATAGACCACATAGGTTGCCAGGCACCTTCAATCACCTGCTTGACAACTAGAGAGTCAGTTTCTATCACAACCTCTCCTAAGCCATTCTCCACACTATATTTCATGGCTTCCCTAATAGCCATAGCCTCAGCATACATATTGTTGTGCTCCCCAATGAGCTTGGCAAAGGCATACAATACATCACCATCTACATTCCTCACACAAAATGCCATAGAGCTAGGGCGAGGATTCCCCCTAGAGGCACCATCAGTATTCACCTTAAGGACTCCACAGTTTGGCACTTTCCATCCCACTTTTTCTCCATGATGAAAAGGGTCTCAATGTCACATTCAACAAGATGATACCTCCAACAAAAGGCTTGAAAGAAGAACGGTCATATTTTGCCCAAAGCCGAATTCCATAAAGAGCATTCTGAATATGACATCAGTGTAAGCACAAATAGCAAGTACAGCTTGACTAAAAACTATTACAACCATCAAGATGTATATACCATTCTAACATATGGGTCTTCGTCATTGCTTGCATCCAAAATTAAACGAAGGCATCCTTCATAGTACCTAGTTTCACAAGAATTAACTATCAAATTTGGGAACCTATTTAAGTAAAAAAAAAATTAAAAAAAAACATAGAGAGAAACACCTACTTCATAGCTGCTTTAGGGCACGTTACCACAAGCTCAACAAAGATACGTATAGATGTATATCTCTCTTTGGTTGTTTTCTCCTTGGCCTGTAAAAGTACAAAATAATTGAATGTGGAAACACTAAGATATATATGATGAAAAAGCAATCTAGAGGGTTAAGAAGACATTGGTTACTGCTAAGTCACACATTGGTTGAGGGAATGAGTTGTGGTCTCCTCATACAATCTTGGACGGTCCTCTCTACATGAGCTAGCTTTATGAGCTAGGTTTACGGATTGAGTTAGACCCAATGTCTATTTCTTAATAATTATGACTTACCAGCATGGGTAATAAATAAGATGACAACTCGTCAAGGAAACACAAGAACTCAGTCTTGAAAGCTCTTATCAATGTGCACAATATGTCACCAACCTAAAAAAAAAATGTTAGTATGATAAGAGAATAATTGTAGAAAGACAAATTTATGTGCTTAAATGTCAGAGCTCCGCTCCTATATAGATCATACATTCTTGATAACTTCTTCTTCTTCTTGGTTTCTTTCCTCTCTCAACAGTTCAACTTTCTCAGCATCAAGGTCTTCCGTTTTTTGCTCTTGTTGTGAGTTCTTGTTTTCTATTTGAACTTTCTGTAATGACATGCTTTATCTCGTTCACGATGCTACGAATTTGACCTTCATTAACAAGTGCTCCACAAATCTGAAAGAATATACAAAAGGGCCATAGTAATAGAAATATTTCTTTTGTAATTTTAACTTACTTTCTGCTATTGTTGTTGTTCTTGCTTTGACACTACTAGTGAAACGAACATGAATAATAGCGCCATAAGTTGGCTTAGCAGGATTTTCCTGAAAGGAAGTTTCTCTATGGAGCCAATCATTACAAAGTTAATCGAACTGTTCGCGTGACTCACTAGTTGTAAATTTGATTCGCCACGTCCATTTTATTTATGGCTTAACCATAAATTTGTAGGTATAAATTCTTAATGCACTCACACATGCAGAGTTTGCTTGATCACCGGAACATATTAGCATGCAAATCATTTCTATAAGAGTCGCTAGACACTTGTCAAACTCATAGCAGTTATATTGATCATATTGGAATATAAAATGATCAAAAGAAGCATACCACCATCATAGGAAAACACTGTAAAGTTAGATCAATAATAAAGAAACCATCTTAAACATAACCAACCTGCAGGCAATCATTCAATTCCCCCAACGTGATTGCACATATTTTTGTCACGTGCTCCTGTGTGAGATGAGATATATCAAGTGTCACACTGTCATAATCCAAATAGACCGAACTTGAACATTTTCCCCACCAAAAAGAAAAAAGAAAAACAAACGACATTAAGACAACCTTATGCAAATCTTCTACCAAAGCCAGTATTATAGAGTCTGACAACTCCTTGAAATATGATTCACTTCCACCATAAGCAATCCCTTTCTCGACAGCCAGTTTAGCACAATGCAGCAGGACGGACATGGCTTGACAGAAAAAAATCATAAAATTGCATTAGCAATTAGAAAATTTTCATGAAAATTATATAACCATATGAAATCATGAGAATTCTCACCTTTGACAGCAGATATCTTGACAGGATTGTCGATATAAAAATTAAGAAGCGGAACAAAGATTGAAACAACCTGCTTCATGTTAAGATATAACTCAATTAAAATGGTATCATAGTAGCCAGAGGCCTTGTCAATTGTGACGCTTAAAAAAAGCGAAAAAAAAAAGAAAAAAAAGAAAGAGTGTTTGGACCTAGAAAAAGAATTAGGCTCACACGTGAGATGGCGTGCTGAGACATAATATAATTAAAGTATGTTCTCTCTTACATCTTAAATTTATGTAAGACGGTCATACTTCAAATCATGCATAAAGCCATTAATGTCATTTGTTTAACATGAGGAAGAAAAACTGCAAGTCAACCAACCTAGGAAATCTATGGGCAGAACTCTTCCTTTAATATACTGGCACAGTATCTTATCATATCACAGGCATTAGCTTTCAACCTTAGGACATCTTGATCTTTCTGTGTACTGCAAGATGTGAAGCTTATTACTTGATAATTAGAAAGAAAGAACTGGAAATCAATCATATCCAAAAGAACTTACTTGTTTAATTAACAAAGTGTCTCCAAAAATAATTATAGTTGTGAGTAAGGCAAAAATAGGTGCTCCCAAAATTGTGGTGATTATACATGTACAGAAGAATTTGACTACAGGATTCGACTATCTGATTCACTATGAGTTAGTCAAGGCTTGATGAGGGACTTTTAGGTTTAAAATTGGTGTTGCATAGATTTACAGCATCTCACAAGAAAAATTACACAAAACTTTTCACCTTATGCCACAGGTCCATTTACCATGAGCTATCAGATTCTTCCAACAAAAGTATGTTCACGCTACGCCATGGTTCCAAATTCCAATTGGCATAATCTATAAAAGGTCATCTTGCCTGTCAATAACAACAACTACTATGGGTTGATCCCAATTAGTTGAAACCAACGTTTGAATCCTTTACCTTCATTCTACAATCTATCCAAGCATGTTTTATTCCAATACAGAAATTTCTAACCACCTATATATCCAATTCTGCCATATAAATCTCAACCAAACTAGACTTTTACAAAATGTTGCACCTAATATAAATTTACTGAAAGAAAATAACTGTAATCCCAACTAGTTCCTAGCGCTTATACCCATACTATGCTTTCATTGTATTTGTTCTTTGCTAAATTGACATGGATTCCAAGAGATTGTAGGAGTTTTGGGAAACTGTTCTTAGGTATACCTGGTTCCGTCACCTTTAAATCATTGTACGTAGTGTCACACCTATGAACTGACCCGTAGAAGTTAATGTAGGACAAGACCGAACTGTCCAAGGCTATGTTCTCTTACCTTATCCTCCATATATACTACTTGCACCTACTGTCTTATGTGACTATTGTTTATTTTTAATCTTGTCCCCTCTTGTTTGATCATATTTACATCTTAATATTCCTGTTTCTCTGACACGCATCTTCAGGATATGTGGGGTCTTAGAGGCATTTTACTTCTATATAACATTGATGGTCTCATAGACATTCTATGACATTTGCCTTTTACTTTGTAAGTGTTTTCCTATTGCATAACACTCTTATTTCATTTTAATTCGAAATGATACATATTCATCTATTATGATATTCTTCTGAAAGTGTAAGCATTGATACCTGAAATATCTGACACTTGGCACTACTACCCTCACCTCAACTTCGTTCTTCTTATATAGGCTAAACTTGCAATACATATATGTTACTACTACTGCAAGAATTTGTCTATTATATAATTTTTTGACAGAATCTGAGCGTCCAACTAAACCTTAAAGACTAGGTGTAGAACTGTCAGACCTTTATAAGATCCTTTGCATGCCCTTTTATTCCTGGTGCAGGTCAACCATATAACTCAACAACACAAAAACAAATCAAAAGAACTTCATGAATAATGAATAATCAAACCTCATAGCAGGCTCAAGTTGAGCACATTTAATAAAAGAGGGCATCACTGCACTCATATAAGGAAGAAAATCCTGCTGCAGGCAATGACAATTTTTAATAGATGCCTGCAATGAAATAAAGAAAATAAAGAGAGGCTAATATAAAGAAATTCTAATCTTAAAATTAAGAGATTTACACATACTAGTAGCAAGCACTTAGTAGGAGGACCATTCGCCTTCGCTTGTAATCCTTGTAATGATATAATCACTTCCATAACCTTTAATGACAACAACAAAATGAAAACTCATAAAAGTAAGCTTTATGTTGATAAATGACCAAACAACCATACCTTTAATGACAGCAACAAAAATGAGAACTCATAAAAGTAAGCTTTATGTTGATAAATGACCAAACGACTATGAGCTCACACCAGCGCCCCCAAGACGAGAAAGAGAATGCCAAGAGATGTGTGAATAAATGGACCGTGGGCCTCTAATTCAGCCCCAAAAGGTAGCTCAAGAGGGAGGATTGCCCAATTCCTTATAACCAAACAACCATCCCGTTCCCCAACCAATGTGGGACTCTTACACACCCTACACGCCTAGACCGGTGTGAGCAAATAACATGGGACCCAAATAGGAACGGGTCTAGCTCTGATACCTTGTCAACCCCAAAAGAATTGCCCAATTCCTTATTAGCAAACAATCATCCCGTTCTCTAACCAATGTAGACTCTTACCCATTCCAACAAGAGGCAAGAAGAGGAGACCAAATCCATGTCATTATTTTGTTGCACATGATTGTTGGAAAAGCAGTTATTTAAACAAGAGTATGGTTTTACTATCATAAATCCATCTGACAAAGAATAACGAATGAAAAGATAATGAAGCAGTCCCAATCAATGGCATCAATATAGGTGTTCAGTATCCCATGAGTGTGGAACTAAAAAAGATATATGTACTGGATCCACCAGGAGTAATGGGTAGAAGACCTGCTCTGCGTCTTCCCTAAATTTCTCTTTGCCACCAGCAAACCCAACAAAACTTATGCACTCTATTGCTTTGGCAAGAAGGATGAGATCAGATTTAAGATCTGGTTTTCTCAAGATAGTTTTCAAGTGTGGCATAACAGTGGCATAGTAGGTTCCAAAGTGCTCCTGTTAACGTGTAATAAATTAGCCACTTCATGATTCACAAAATAAGTAAAAATATAATGTAATCAAGAATAAATGCACGGTTAATACCGCAGCATAACCGACCACAGCAGCCAATTCAGTTAGTGCTTGTTGTTGGACGAATTGTTTTCCATTCTGCATTCAAGTTACAAAAAGTAGAAAAAGATATAATTTGTCTCTTGTACTTGTCATAAGTGACATATGTCTGTAGTTTGGTGGCCTCTATATTTGCAAACCTGAAGAAGTACAAGCAGCTTGTTAACTATTCTATCAAGGTAAAGTATCAAAGTTTCTGGCTTGACAAACTCATAGAACCTCGTGAGAGCTACCACAGCAGATGCCTACAGAAATGCCGAGAAAGTAAAAGAACCAAATTGGTTGGCATCAGTAACTGAATGGATCCATATCTTGTTGGAAATTGAATTTGGGTCACCCAGGTGGGTCAACCCATATCAGTGTTAAAATAATTTAAATATATAATTGTTATATAATTATTATTGTTAATTATATTAAAAGAAGGAAAAGACATAACTGTTAGGAAGAGTTCTGAACTTCTTTTCAGAAGAACGCATTCTTTGCTTCCTCCCTAAAAACACAGGCTTCTTTCCTCTCTCCAACAAGAAAAAACTTTCTTCTTCAAGTGAATAACTTCTATAGAAGATTCCCGAGAAGAACATGAGTGGTCTTCCCTGACAATTGGAACAGTCTTTTGTAGCTCAGGTACGACCTTAGACTATGAAATGTATGGTGTCGTTCGTGTTCTATTGACATGTGATTGCATCCCCGACTATTAAAACAAATACAGTAATCTTGGGGCGAACTTTGTGTTTTTCTGGATTGTATAATCCTTCATATCTAAAGGGGTACTAAACTTAGGCAAGAATAAGAACTTCATTTGTATGGTATATGAGGACCCCTAGGTGAGGTGCATAAAGAATAAGAACATTTGTTGGTTGCTTCATGTATCAATGATAATCTATTCTTCTTTTAGCTTGCAATTTTTCTTTGAGAAATCATGAATAGTACATATCACATAGGACTAACCTGGACTCGTGGATTTTTGAAATCATCCACAGCTTTAGCTAATGCAAGAGATGCTTGTTTATGGTATTGCTCTTGCAGATGTGGAGAGAAGTCTTTCAACAACTGGATCATTGCATAGCAAGCAGCCCATCTGACTCGAGGATAAGGGTCTCTCAAACAATTTAGAACCATATTCATCACTCGCTTCAGATTCTTCATCATCACCTGAAATAGTAAAGAAGATATGATTCTGGTAGAGTTAGAGGGGCCGACTATCTTATAAATTTAAGCAGTTTTCCAGCTAAAGAGCCACCTTAGCCATAATAAAGGAGTACATACACAGCAAAGACAGTTATTGTTGTACCTTTGAGCAACCCTTAGAAATCTGACCAAGTGCATAGAGAGCTGCATGGCGCTTCTCCCACTCTGAGGCAGCCGAGTAAGCACACAACTGCTCTGTGGCAATATGAGCAATGTACTTACCTCCTAATGCAAGAGAAAACCGATTTAAGTACTCCACGCCAACATGGAAGTTACTTGTCGTCCCTGTGTTATCATACTTGGTTTCGGCATTGTGCCAAGCAGTGTCATCCGTAATATATAGTAATAAATTCAGTAATATAGTAAAACATCTACTAATAAACAAGGGCAGCCTCTTCACCATCCCAGGTATCCTTTCCCTTGCTTCAACCAGTATTATCATAAATTTAACCGCCAGGCGCCTCGTCTCCTTATCCAATTTTTCATCCTCCGCTATATCCAATATTGAACCCACAACAACCACTAGCTGCGTCCTCAAGAACCTAGGCTCCTTCTTCGCCAAGTCTACAAAAAATCCCAGCACAAACTGTGCTGAATCCTCCTCTCTACCATTGCTCAATGCATCAGTCAACGTACTTAGCATACCTGGCAATAGATCTTGAAACCGCTCCTTTTCATTTGGACTCGGTATGCGTTGAATCAAGGAGACCGCAGCTCTTGCGGCAGCGGTCCTCACATCGAGATTGATGGTATCATCATTCAGTGTATTAAGGAGTTTCGAGCGTAAATCTTTTATGTAAAGGACAATTGTTTCACCTATGATGTCAGCTAGTTCCGCAAACAACCAGAAAGCTAACTCTTTCAAGCAGGTGTTTGAATTGGAATCATTGACACATTGGTACAATAATGGCAATAATTCAGGCCAGTTATTATCTGGAAGCATTAAAGCACCCAGCTTACAAATAGTGCAAGTGAGCTCTACGATGATGAATTCTGATTCTTCAAGAGAGATACGATCAAGGAGAATATACTTGATGCGTGATTGAGTGGAAACACTTAGATTGTGCCAAGTGTATAAGTCGTCATCGTCAGTAAGCAACTTGCAAAGGAGTTCCGCACACTCTTGACGGGTATAAATAGCGTGAGAAGGGCCAAGATAGTCAACAAGCTTAAGAGCAATGGATTCGGGATCAATCTGCTTCATCATGTTGAACATAAACTTCGCCTCCGAATCTTTTTCCTTGGAGTTGTTTATGTGATCACAAAGAAAGTTTTCAAATGGCTCTGAGTCAGGCCCAAGAATCGCCTCCTTGTGGGCCTTCTGGAATTGAGTTAACATGATATCCATAACTCTAATGATTGAGAGAAAGAGAGGACTATATGAAGTTGTGAGAATGATATTTCTATGATATTAACTGAGGAAACTGCAATATACTAAGGTGAAAACAATGAAAATTAAAGACACCCTCTTCCAAGATTAGTAGGAGTATATATTAAGGTCAACTCCTGTTTCCAAAGTTAAAGAAGTCCAGGCAAGGCTGTCAGCCAATTTTCTTTGAAATGCAAAGTGGACCTTACACGAAACCAACCACACTTCTGTGACATTAACAACTCATAAAACTGCATATATAGAAAACAAACTTAAATGATTGAAATAAAAAATAATGCAGGCTAAGGTCACAAACTCTAGACGGAGAGTTAATCGCCGCGATCTTCGCTTGCTAGAACTGATTCGACTGGATATGTGGAGTAGTCAATAACAGTAGCGACAGAGAATGGAGAGACATGCGCACCATTTTTGAACAACTAGTTTATGTCATCACTGTGCGTTGTCATAACAGTAAAGACAACATTAAATATGGAAGGAGCATGCGCCATTCTTTAACAAGACCTGCAAATTTGGGTATGACTCTGACACAAAATTTTATGACTATACAGAAGTCAAATCCATCTATTTTAAACATATTATGGAAGGTGTAAGCATTAAAAGTTTGATGAATTAAATTAAATCCACACTAAAAATAGATTAATTCTTAACTTCAAATAAATAGCTAATAAAATTACCCCAAATGGCCAGCGACATAGCATGACAAGTAAAGTTAACTTGCAAATACAAATATATTATTTGTACAAGTAACAGACTCTACACTACTAGAAACTGTGCCTTTTCCGAGGGAAGAGTTGGCGAGCAAAACATGTAGAGAAGGACTTCCCTCGCCAAAATTTGAAAAAAAAAAATTACACTGGCTTGGGAATTCCCTCGCTACTCTAAAAGCCTGAAAAATTCTCTCTCCTACACGGCTTGGGAATTCCCTCGCCAAAATTTAAAGAAAAAAAGATTTTAAACTGGCTTGGGAATTCCCTCGCCATTCAAAAAGGTTGAAAAATTCTCTCTTCTACACGGCTTGAGAATTCCCTTGCCAATCAAAAGCAACATCCGTGTCAGGCCTTTGGCGAGGGAATTCCCTAGCCAAAGGCAAAATAAAATTTCGATTCAGTTTCATTTACAACAACATCGCGCAGCAAATTCTCCCAAACCAAAACAAAAAAAAAACTTCTTTCTTCCTCCTTTCAAACTGCTCCCACCGGCGACTCCACCGTTAAAACAACAATTTCTCTGGCGAGTGTAGCAACGTTCTCTCCGTTCAGGTAACAATCTCACCAAAAACTGCTCTTAATTCTTAAGGTTTTTTTTAGTATTATCCCTCAAATCAATTAGACTTAATAATCATTCGGATTATTGTGTAATGCCACAAATTCTTGAGCCTTACTTTGATTAGAGAAAGAGATGGGTGGGGTGGGATAATTTTCTATGTACACCTTTAGCCTTACTTTGATTAATTAGAAAATAATTGTAATTGACAATTTGAGCTTAATTTGTGCATAATGGTGGTTGGTTAGTTTGGTGAGATTTGTGTGAAGCTTCGTGTAAACCTTGACCGTGGAACCAAAAAAAATAGTTAACTTGTTGAAAAAATAGTTCATGAACAAAAGGAAGATTTAATTAGCAAAATTGATAAAATTTAAATACAACTAGTATACAAGTGATATACTTTATTGCATTATTCTAAATATATTTATTTGTAACCTTTGCGAGATGGAATCTGGTGAAAATCGTAGTTGGATGTATAATAGATTTTATAAAAATATGGGTTTGCGGAAATCATTCGTAAATGGGGTTGAGCGCTTTATTTGTAAAGCTAAATTGCTTCCGGAATATATGAGAGAGGGTAAAATCAAATGTCCTTGTGTGAAATGCAAGTGTAGCAACATACAACGAATAGATGTCGTTGTTCTACATCTTTATAAAAAAGGATTTATGCCCAATTATTTCGTATGGACTGCACATAGAGAGTCTAACCCTAGTGTCACTGAGGTCAACAGCCAAAATGAATATGGTGGGGTTAGCGGTGCATATGTCGGGTATAACTTTCCTATGCATGAAATGATAAATGATGCATGTGGGATGTACCAAGGGGAACTATCTCAACCTACTTTTGAGGAGTTACCAAATGATGAGGCGAAGCACTTTTACGAACAGTTGGAAGAAGCTAGTCGCCCATTTTACGAGGGGGCGACACATTCTAAGTTGTCGGTTGCAGTTAGGTTGCTTAGTATAAAATCAGATTATAATATATCTCAAATAGGCATGGATGAGATCATTGGACTTATGAATGAACTAAACCTAAGTAACTTGGCGCTGCCTGCCTCGTACTACGATTCAAAAAAATTGGTTTCATTTTTAGGGCTATCTTTCAATGTTGTAAGAAGGGTTGCATGTTATTCTATAAGGAATATGGGAGCTTTGAATTTTATAAATTTTGTGGTGAGGCTCGTTATAAGCCGGTCAGAAATGCTAAACAGAAAAATATCCCTGTTAAAGTGATGCATTACTTACCATTATACCAAGGTTAAAGAGGTTGTATACGTCAATGAGCTCTGCTCCTCATATGGGAGGTTATTAAAGATTGGCTTGTATTTCAAACCATCCAATAAAATTAAAGCAAATAAAGTTTGGTTTATCACAATTCCTCTATTCCATCACTATAAATAAAAGGCTCCCATAAGCCAAAAAGGCAAGGAAGAACATTAAGGAGGAGATCATCAACAAGGACATTAAAGGAGGCTAGGAGAAGCACATCAAGCAAGCTAAAGGGCATCCAAAAAAATTCTAAAGGAAAGAATTCAAAGTTTTCTTCTACGTCCGTTTCAAAGTTTTTTTATACGTCCGCGATTTACGTCTCTGTTCAAGTTCAACAACGGAGTCAATGATCTACGTCTATGTTCAGGTTAAACAACGGAGGTCACGATCTACATCTTTGTTCATATCCAACAACAAAGTTCAAATTAAGATTCGGCGTGCGTGATTTCAAATCATCTATATGTGGCAGTGGTATCTTAAATCTTGTTTGTGACGAACATTAAAGTGTTCGTGACGCACAAAAAATCCAAGATCAAACATCTTGAAATCAAATCTAAAGTTCATCAAGTTCAAGATCAAGCTTCTAAGTCTTTGAACCAAAGTTTGTGCGGAGAAGAATCTAAGGACATCATTTATAAATTTAGTGACATCCTAGAGAGTGTAACCCGCATCTTTTGTTGAGATCAAATACAATATTTTGTTACACTATTTTCTATCTTGAATTTTCTAGACTTGAAAATTTGTTGTTACAGAAGGCTCACATTTTTTAGTTCCTAGTTAAATGGGAAACTTTTAGAGTAATTTCAAGTCACAACATTACCATTCATATTGCGTCAAAGAATTGTAAATGCAAGTTTTCTTTTTAATTTTTGTGTTAGTTTGTCATAACCAAAGACTATTATTATATATATCATAATACCCGAGGAAACGTCCTATGAACTTGTGAAGAGATTGTGTGATCAAGATGGGGATTTACTCATGTTTGAGCTTAGAAGAGTGAACTATAAAAATCTATAGGAAAACTAATGTCTAGAATAAAGGAGGAGTCTTCTGGGTACAATTTTTGTATTTAAGGAATAGGGCCGAGAGGTTTGTGAGGATACAAGACACCAGTTGCACATACCGTTTTTAGGACAAGAAAAACTTATCTTCTTAAATTCATGATTTATATAGATGTCAAATTAGCTGAGCAATAGGAATTAGCTCACTTTATATCATTATTGGGTGAAGTTGTGAAGAAACAACATGAGGTTTGAGATTTGAGTGATATAATTTAATCTCTTTATTTGCAGAGCTGCCTATGCCTTCTTGTTTAGATACTATACAAATGTTGATTAAGCACTACTACAAATGGGATGTTTTTCGACGGACAAATCCGTCAGAGTTCCGTCAGAAAATATGATATTTCGACGGCTATTCGTTGGCATGCGTCCATCGAAATTCTTTAGCTAGAGTTCCCTCTCTGACGGAGGTTCGTCAGACGTTCCGATGGATATCCGTCGGAGGAAGAAAATAATAAAATATTCGTTATTTCGAAATTTTTTAAAAAAAAATCTATAGAAATTAAAAAAAATTAAAAAATAAATCGACGCAAATCCGTTAAAAAATATGAATTTTTTGTAAAAGAAAAATAATTTCAGTTAATACTCTAACAATTTATATCAAATTTCATCTATATATCACAGATTCATATCACGTTATAGCAAATTTTTCAATAGAATAGATATACTCTACTCATGTCATTTCCTTCATCTCTATTTCCTTTTTACACTCATAGAAATATTTACTCCAAACCTACAAGTCTACAACCACTTAGACAAAATAAATCTAAATTGAAACTTACACAAAATAAACAAAGGAATTAAAAAATCAGTAAAAGACTTACCGTGAAATACAACAGCAAAATAATTCCGACAGTGAATTTCCGTCGTGAAGAGTTTGTAAAAAAAAAAAATAGATGTTAGGATTTTTTAAATTAGGAAAAACTAAGGAATTTAATTTCAAATAATCATCGTAAAAGACTAGAATATAATAAATTAAAGACTTAGAAATTGAGTTTGAAGAATCTCACCGCCTTGTAATAATTCATCGTATCTAATAAAAAAATAAATTTTTTATAATTTCGGACAGCATTCCTTTGGAAAATTCAACAATTTTTTTTTTCAATTTTATTAAAAATAAATAAATAATCATATTTAATAAAAAAATATTTTTTAAAAATTTTTGACGAAATTTTGTAGGAATAACAAAATTTATTTTAATTTTTTTAATTGTCTATACCGACGGTGATACGTCGCAATATTACACCGACAGTCGGCCGTCAAAGTGTTGCCATCAGAAATTACTGAACTTCTAGTTGTGAAATGGGAGTACCACTCTAAGATCAATTCTGCAAACTGAAACCTGAAATAAAGAAGATTTTAAAATTAAAAAAAATACATAAATTAGAGCCTTCATGAGCAATCTTTAGGGAGATAACTTGAAAAGACTCAAATTATAGTTCAAGGCACATTTCATGCCTTAATATTTGAGAAATGGCAATGTGCCTTGATATTTTGAAGTGGAGTGAAGTTTTCATACTTTACTAAAATATGCCCAGTTGGTGTCTTGATCGTTCAATCAATTTGAATAAGAAGTCTGAGCTGTTTATATTCATGTTACTTTGAAGTCTAATTCAACAACAAATAAGTCATAGGCTTTATTTGACTCTGTGATATGATAAACTCGTTATTTTATCATTTCAGGTTAGAAAAGAAAATCATGCGTAAGAGAAAGGACTCAAGCTTTCATTTACGTTAAAATATCATTAACCACAAACAAAAGGTTTACACCTTTGTTTGTGTACTTTAAGCTAGCCGAATAGCAGGCTGAGGCATGACCATACACCCAAATGAATGATATTTATGAGAAAGAATTGAATATCGAGTATTTGATGATCCACAAAGCTACACGTCTAGCGGCTTCATGGAATTAGAGAGAACTTATAATGTTAGAATGGATTGCAGTGATATTTGTTGCTGAGGCTGCAAAGAAAACCATGTTAAAGTCAACGTAGTGGTGGAAGGTACTGATAGTTGGGATCAATAATTTCTTTGTCTAACTTGCAAGTGAGAAATTTGTTAAAACATTGAAGACTATATATTTTTTATGATTGCTATATATTGCATACATTAACTATATAAGTAGTTAAGTTGTACTTTTTATTTTAGGGCTTTTTACACTACATGCCCACATTTTATAAAATATTACATATTTTTACCCATCTAAAACTTCGTTTCACTCCATACCCATTTTAGCATAAATATTTACACGGACTACCCATAGTACAAAAGTTCGGCTTTTAGCCACGGTTAAACTGTAGCTAATTAACTGAAGCTATCGACAGCATTTAGCTACCGTTGTAGCTAATAACTTATTTTAGCCATGCTTCAATCGTGGCAGGGTGGCTATTAGAACCGTGGCTAACAAGTTGTTTTAAAGATCCAATTAACATTCGCCACGTAAGACCAGTGGCTAATTTGATTTTTATATTTTACTACTTTTATATTAATCAGTATTCAACCGTGGCTAAGCAATTCTTTTTCTAAAAAAAAAAATATTGAAATGAGAGACATTTACTAAATTCTATAACACAATGAGACCCAAACATATAAAAGTATATGCTATTAATAATCAATGTCTCTTAAAGATGCAACTATAAGCTATTTGTACATATTAAATAAGATTTAATTTCACTTAAAGAGCTTATTCACTACTAAAAATCAGGAAATTTCCCACCGAACATTTCAGACTGAAATTCGGTCGCACCACCCTATCCGACCACTGCGGTCGAACAGTTTAGGAAATTTAAATTAAATAATTTTTTATATATCATCCAACCGCCGCGATCGGATACTAATTAAATATATTATTTTTTTAATTTGTCCGACCGCGGCGGTCGGACCCCCAAAGTTATAACCCGCCTCTCTCCCCATTTCAGCTAAACACACTCTCTCTCTCTCTCTCATACCAAAAACTCACTATTTCCCTTTCCCCAAATTCAAACAAATCCGTCCCCAACTCCCTATTTTTCCGAGAATCCTCCAAATACTCACTATCTTTGGTAAGTTTCCTTCAATTTCACTATCTTTTTTCATTCTTTTCTTCAATTTTACAAACCCTAACCCCCAATTTTTATTTTTTCTTTCTTCCATAGATCCGGCCCGCCACCTCAGGCAGCAGCTCCGGTGGACTTCAGGCATCCCGCCACCTAGGTAAGTGTTTTTGTTCTTTTTTTATTTTTATTTTTTTGCTATGATCTTGAATTGGTATATGAAACTAGGATTATGAAAGCTAACTATTAGTTGAAGATTAGTAATAAACTAGTCCATTTTATGTAGTATTACTTCGTTTAATTTATTAGTTTAGTTTAGTTTAGAAAGCTAACTAGTTTGCTTAAAAATATTTTTTTTAAAAATGAGAACTAATGCAGTTGTTATGGTGTTTGGGTGATGATGTTGTCATGGTTGGAATATAATATTGTTGATCCCGTAGCTGGGAAGCTATGTAATGATTTAATTATAGTAATAACTTATTTATTATAGTTATGACCATTATGTATTTGATAAAAAGTCCCAATGAGATTCATTTTAGCCATTTTTTAATGTTGTTTTGGATTTTGATAAAAGTGTGGATGTTATGAGAAAATTGGGGTTTGGATAGAAAATGGAGTTTTGGGAGATGAGTAATAAACATTTTGTTTGTTTTGGTTTGAGTGATACACTTTGAGACTTGGGTTTTGGTGAGGTTTGTGTAGAAGATAAGTTAGCCTTTTTTTTTTTTTTTGGAGTTGGTCCCTATGGTGAGGTTTGTGTAGAAGATAATTGCTCCTCTAATATTTGGAAGTGGTCTTTTTGGTTTCGTTTTGTTAGCAAGTGAACTAGTATTATGTTCACAATAGCTTAATAAAAAAAACAACTTAATTATATTATTAAAGACGTTAATATAATACCATATTCTCAAGTAGAACTATAGTTAGAGAGTTATGAACATAGGGAGAAAGTTAGGTTCTTGTTATCTCCTAAATTGTTAAAGTTTGAATTTTTTTTAACCATTTGTTTAGAATGAAATATTTATTTTACAAAGGGACAAATATAGAACTTTCTCGTAGCATAAATTATAAGTAATAGAAATACTATCACACTTAACAATAATTTAAGAGACATTAGCTATAAGTAATATAGTAGTTACACAATTTAAAATGTCTTAATTATTTTCATAAATTCATTTAAATAAAATAAATTATTTTTTTAATATTCATTTTTTAATCTTTGATTCTAGTTCATTTGATTTTTTAGAAGTGTTATTAATTACTAAATGATAATCTTAGAGAACAAATTAGTTAGTAATATAAAAATAATTGACTTAGATATAATACTACTAATACTAGTAAGTTATACAGTTACTTAATCTTATGAAAATTGGTAGTGTTTCACAATAATTTTTTTAATCTTCGCAATTTAATATGTATCTAAAACTTGTAATTTTTGTGTAGATATGGAATATGAAAGTCGTAGTTGGATGTATAATAGAAATAATCCCGGCGGCGGGGGATGAGGGAAGAATTTGCAGTAGGTGTACAAGAATTTATTGAAAAGGCGAAAACACTTGATGATTTTATACGGTATGGCCAGATTAAGTGTCCTTGTGTGAAATGCAAGTGCACAAAAGGACAAAGTTTGGAAGATGTTGAAATGCATCTTTATAGGAAGGGTTTTATGCCAAATTATTCTGTTTGGGTTTATCATGGAAAGTCCAGGGATATGGGTGGTGATGTTAGTTTTCAAAATGCTTATGTCAGTGGGAGTGGTCAGTTTGTGGAGAATGATCTTGATAATTATTGAATGAACGATATGGTCAATGATGCTTTTGTGATGTACCCAGAGGAGCCATCCCAACCGGGTACATCGCAACCAAATTTTGAGCACGTTCCTAATGATGAGGCAAAGCTCTTCTATAAATGGTTGGAGGAAGCTAGTCATTCATTGTATGAAGGCTCAGTGCATTCCAAGTTGTCAGTTGCTGTTAGATTGTTAAGTATTAAATCTGATTTTAGTATATCTCAAGCAGCCATCGCTTCCATCATTGGTCTTATGAATGAACTCAATCCGACTAACATGACATTACCAACTAATTATTACTATACTAAGAAGTTGGTTTCCACGTTAGGCCTTTCTGCACAGAGAATTTATTGTTGTGTCAACGGTTGCATGTTGTTTTATAAGGATGATGCAGAATTAGATACATGTAAATTCTGTGAGGAGCCTCGTTACAAGCCGGTTCTAAACCCTAAAAAGAAGCCAATATTTGTTAAGTCGATGCATTACCTACCCCTTATACCTAGTTTAAAGAGGCTGTATGCGTTGATGAGCTCTGCTCCTCATATGAGATGACACTATGATCGTACAAAACAGCCAGGCATTCTAAGCCATTAGTCAGATGGTGAGGCATGGAAATATTTTGATCAGGTGTATCCGGCATTTGCTAGTGAACCAAGAAACATAAGGTTGGGTCTATATTCAGATGGGTTCACTCATTTTGATATCTCATCTACACCTTATTCTTGTTGGCCCGTATTTGTCACGCCGTACAATCTTCCGCCCGAAATGTGCATGACTAGTCCTTATCTGTTTTTGAATTGCATTATCCCAGGGCCACATAACCCAAAAGCCTCGATTGATGTATTTTTGCAGCCTTTGATTGATGAGTTGAAGTTATTGTGGTATGAAGGTGTGGAAACATATGATATATTTATGAAACAGAACTTTCAACTGCATGCTTCTTTGATGTGGACTATAAATGACTTTCCAGCTTATGGAATATTTTCTGGGTAGTCCACTGCTAGTAAGCTCTCTTTCCTTTATTGTATGGAAGATACAAAAGCATTCACTTTGAAAAATGGCGGTAAGATTACATGGTTCAACTGTTGCAGTCGATTCTTACCAATGGATCATCCGTTTAGGAATAACAGTAGTGCATTTATGAGGAATCAGGTTGATTTTGAGGAGCCTCCGTAAAGGTTGTCAGGAGGAGAAATATGGGATAGGGTTAAGGTGTATCCTAAGATAACTGACCAACAGCCATCTAAAGCACCTGGTTATGGTATTGATCATAATTGGACTAAACAAAGTATCTTTTGGGAGTTGCCTTATTGGAAGGATAATCTTCTTCGACATAACCTGGATCCCATGTATATCGAGAAGAATTTTTTCGAGGCTGTCTTTAATACTGATATGGATGTCAGGAACAAGACAAAGGATAATGTGAAGGCCAGGTTGGACCTTGAGGAACTTTGTAGGCGACCTAAGTTACACTTATCTCAAGTTGGCAACACGATTTGGCTTTCCAAGGCCAGTTACATATTCAGATTGGATGAGAGAAGAATGATTTGTGATTGGGTAAAGAATTTGAGGATGCCTGATGGATATGCATCAAACTTAGAAAGGTGTGTTGATATGACAGAAGGAAAGTTGGCTCACATGAAAAGCCACGATTGTCACATCTTCATGGAAAACTTGCTCCCAATTGCATTCAATGGCTTGCCTGATAAAGTTTGGAAACCCCTTACAGAGACGAGCCTATTTTTTAAGGAGTTGTGTTCTAAGACATTGACGGAAGAGAATCTTAATTAAGTCGTTGGAAAGTAACTTTCTTGTTGTCGCGACTAAGTTGACAAAATCTTTCCCCCTGAATTCTTTAATGTAATGGAGCATCTTCCAATTCACCTCACGGAATAGGCACTACTAGAAGGCCCGGTGTACTGTAGATGGATGTATCCTTTCGAGAGGTAAAGTCCCTTAAGTTATTATTAACTCATTTTTTAATTCATCTTAAGTAAATTAATTAATACAATGTATTATGCAGATACATTGGCAAGTGTAAGCGGGACATGAAAAACAGGAACCAAATTAAGGGGGTCCATATATGAGGCATATCTGGCTAGAGAAACTTCTCATTTTTGTTCGTATTATTTTGATCAAAATGTGTCGTGTTTGCGAAATAGGCCGGATCGACATGATGTTACAACAATGATCCGAATTATCCATTATTTTCTATATTCAATCAACCTGGTAGAGGAAAGTTAATGACCAAAGTATGTAAGTTCACTGACAAGGACAGAAAAGCAGCACAACACATGTGTTGTTGAATTGTCCCGATGTCACGCCTTTTTACAAGTATGATTTTTTTTACATTAAAGCCTAAAATTCAAGTTTCATCATTAAGCTAACTAATGAGATTTTTTTGGCGCATCATCCAGTCACTTTGTTGGAGAATTTGGCGATGTTGCTGTTTATGAAAAAAATTTCAGATTGGTTTATAGAATTTGTAAGTGTTATATAAACAAATACATAAAATTTTTTGCTATATATATAAATATATATATTAGTTGGTTTAGTGTGTACAACTATCTTAAACTTTATATAGGCATTCAATCCGGATAATGGCATAAACTTCCCATTGTTGCATGATTTATCTCACGGATCTTATTATAAATAGAAGAGGATGTCAAAGTACTTTATTAATGGGTACAAGTTTCATACTAAAGAATGGTCCTTGGGGAAGAAAACCAACAATAGCGGTGTGTGTGTGAAAGGTGGTACTGGTGACCAGGATATAGACTTCGATTACTATGGTGTGATTGAGGAGATTTTAGAAATAGAGTTTACAGTAGGTTGGCCTCATAAAAGATTGGTGCTTTTTTTATGCAAGTGGTTTGATCCGAGTCCTAAGGTATAAGGGTAGACCCATGTTCTATAGTTGAAGTTAATTATAGAAGGTCATATGAACATTATGATCCTTTCATCATTGCCCAGAATGTGAAGCAAGTATGGTACGTTCCTTATCCACCGACAAAGAACAAAACCAAATCCAAAGCCAAGGCTAATTGGTGGGTTGTTCTAAAAGGCAAGCTGGTGGAAAGAGTGGAAGTAGATGATGTATTAGATGTTGTATATCAAAATGAGGTTTCAACTGTTCCCTTGATTGCGAATATTGAATTATCCGATCAGTTGCAACATAGTGAAGGCATCTATGAATAGTTTGATGAATCGGTGGTTAGACATGAAAAAAACTGACTAATTTTGGAGAAGGAACATATATGGATGACGTTGAAACAAGCGAGGAAGAATTTGTTGATGACGATGAGACGAGCGAGGAAGAAGAAATAGCTAATGACCTTGAGACGAATGATGATGATTGACATGTTCGTAGTTTGTTGTTGTTACTTTACTACAATTATTTGCACTATTTTATAAATGTATTCCATATAAATTTATAATTTGCCTATATTGTGCTAATTTATTGTGCTTATTTTACAGATATGGCATCTACGGAGAAGGCTAGGGGAAAAAGAAAGGTTCAAAGTACCTCTCCTGCTTCAGGTCATACTACTCCTCCTGCTCCTGTACCTCATATGCTTCCTACATATCCTCCGTCTACATATGCTCTAGGTTTTTTCACTCCTCCCGCTGCCTTTCCCCCTGACATGCCACTTCCTACATCTCCTGGTTCTGTTGTTCGTCCGTATAGCATGAGCTCATCCATGACTTCGCCATTTTCTAGTCCATCACCATCCCCTTCATCATCTACTCCTTCGGGATCTACTGTACCACCTTCTGATCCGAGCTCTATGGGCGCTTCGGTACCACCTATTGTACCATATTATCATCCGAGCTCGCCTTTTTACATTGGTCCTCCAGGATCATATGATGATGACGGGAGGGTGAGGATTTATCCTGAGGGTAGTCGTGGGTAAGTATTATTTTTTGTTATTTTTTAATTATTTAATACTACTGTAAAGTTTAATTTTTTTGATATAGTTATTAACACTAGTGATTTTTATCTAGTTTTACTCCCTCGCACGTGGCTACTCCCTTAGTCACAGTATGCATTAGATCTAGATGGAGTGAGCCATGGCCATCCTGGGGTAAGGTACCCTTCCTCGTAAAGTTGTCCATGTTTGACGATTTTAAGGTAATAACTATGTTTTATTTTTTAATAATTAGTTAAGTGTCACTTTTTTTAAAATCATATATTTTTAATTATTTCAGACAAAGTGTAAGTGGCATCCTGCCTTTGATGGCGTTATCCGAAGCAATTTCCTTGGAAAATGCGCAGATAGAGTCAAAGGTAGCATGTAAGATTGTCGAGCCAAAGGAAAGAAGCCCGATTGGATATACACGCACGTTTGGGTAAAATATCTGCAATACTGGGATAGTGATGAATTTAAAAAGAAGAGCGCCCAAGGAAAAGTCGCGCGAGCCTCCGAAAAGGGTGGATCGCTGCACACCGGGGGTTCTGTTAGTGCAGCGACTCAGTGGATAATAATGGTAACTTATTAATTATTATATGTATTGTTTTATGTAACTCGCATTAATTTTCTATCTAACTTGTCATCTTTTTAATTTTATAGGAAAAGGAAGGGCGGCCAGTACGTGTGCCTGAAATCTTTAAGAAGAGGCGCATATATATAGAAACAAAAAAGAAGAAGAAGTGTGGGTCGAGGAGCGTGGTAGAGAGCTATATGTAAGTTATTAAATTCAAACTTTTAAAGTTATTAAATTCGTCAATATTTATAAATCTAATTCTTGTTATAAAATTTTTTTCAGGAAAAGGCTATGGCGGCTTATGAAGAAAGGATGGCAAGTCAGGCATCCGAGTGTGGTAGCAGTACCCCAGCTCAAATGACACTAGAGGAGAAAACCGCACTATGGTTGGAGGTGAATGTCAGGGTAAAGAAGGGAAATGCATACAGCCTTGGATCGCAGTATGCCTCGGATCGTCTAAATCCAGGTTTGTTTGGCACTTACACTCCTGCTAGTTCAATTAATCCCTCGGTGGAAGTCTCGTTGCACAATGAAATCGAAGAGCTTAAGAGAAAGAGTGAAGAAGATCGTTAGCGTAATGAGGAAAATATGAGAGTCATGCGGGAAATGATGCAGAACTTTGTGTGTGGTAGTGCGAACAAGGGAAAGAAGAAGGGCAAGGGCAAGGGCAAGAGCAAGATCAGGGGGAAAGGCATGAGCAAACGTCAATACAGCTCGTCCGAGTCTAGTTCCGAGTCTAGTTCTGAGGCAATGGAGTTGTAATAATGGATTGTTGATGTTTTAGACATGTGTTGGACTTGTGGTTGGTTTTTGATAAACTTCTTTGATTGTTAGACTTGTTGTTTTTAAGTTTAAGTTTTTTGAATCGTTATGAAGTGTTGATGTTATATAAATTATTAAAGTTTTAGTTTCAAGGCAATAAGCCTTGTTTAGAAAAATATTAAGGCTAGTAGAAGCCTATTGTTTACTGGGTGCTGGATTTTACTGTTTTTACAGGTGGTGGAGCTCTAATTACAGGGTTGACCCAAATTTTTGACCGAATCGGTCCGAAATCTAGGTATTTTTTTGCCCAGAAATTACAACGTCCGACCGATGCGGTCGGAACATTGAAGAAATTTTTGCCAAAAATTTACAATCTCGGACCGAATCGGTCGCCCAACTCAAGAAATTTTTTTTCCAGAAAAGCTTGTGTGCGACCGATGTCCAACCGACTTGTGGTCAGAATGTTGGACCGAGTCGGTCGGACACCCTTGTGCGACCACCCATATTCCGATCGCTTCATTTGGTCGGACATTAGTCGGCTAGCCGACCGTTGTCCGACCATATTGGCGGTCGGTAAATACCTTTTTTCTAGTAGTGATTACATTCTGCTTAGCTTCCAAATTAGTTACCTATTTAAAGATTTTTATTTTCACATTTTTTAATGTATACTTTGTAGTACACAGTATACCTTACTGGTATACTATTACACTAAGTCTCAATACCACTATATACCTTTTTGGTATACCACACAAATGGAATGTTTTATTTTAAACACGGTATACTTTTTTGATAAATCGTATACTCTTTTTGTATACCCTTTTTTTGTGTTTACATAGAAATATGATATGTTATATAATAAATGGTTATTTCATTTTTTGTACAAGTTTATTTTGTTTCGATCCAAGTGTGCGGTACTACCGAGCGAATAAATATTTCAGTTTTTGTTGTTTTGAACAAAGTATACCCTTTTGGTATACTATATACTCTTCTGGTATACCCTTTTGTGTTTGGATCCAAGTGTGTGATGCTACCGAGCGAATAAATATTCCATTTTTTATTATTTTGAACAAAGAATATCCTCTTGGTATACTGTATACGCTTCCGGTATACCCTTTTATGTTTGGATCTAAGTGTGTAATGCTACCGAGCGAATAAATATTTCAATTTTTATTGTTTTGCATAAAGTATACCTTTTTTGTGTACTGTATACTCTTCTGGTATACTTTTTGTGTTTGGATCCAAGTGTGTGATGCTACCATGCGAATAAATATTTCAGTTTTTGTTGTTTTGAAGAAAGTATACTCTTTTGGTGTACTGTATACTCTTCTGGTATACCTTTTTGTGTTTGGATCCAAGTGTGCGATGCTACCGAGCGAATAAATATTCCAGTTTTTGTTGTTTTGCACAAAGTATACCCTTCTGGTGTATTGTATACTCTTCTGGTATACCCTTTTGTGTTTGGATCCAAGTGTGCGATGCTACCGAGCGAATAAATATTTCAGTTTTTGTCGTTTTGCACAAAGTATACCCTTTTGGTGTACTGTATACTCTTTTGGTATACCCGTTTGTGTTTGGATCCAAGTGTGCGATGCTACCGAGCGAATAAATATTCCAGTTTTTGTTGTTTTGCACAAAGTATACCCTTTATACTCTTTTGTGTTTGGATCCAAGTGTGCGATGCTACCGAGTAAATAAATATTCCAGTTTTTATTGTTTTGAACAAAGTATACCCTTTTGGTATACTGTATACTCTTCTGGTATATACTTTTGTGTTTGAATCCAAGTGTGTGATGCTACCGAGCGAATAAATATTTCAGTTTTTGTTATTTTTGAACAATCTCTTTTGGAACACCATTTTGTGTTTGAATTCAAGTATGCGATGCTACCGAGTGAATAAATATTTCAGTTTTTATTATTTTTGAACAAAGTATACCCTTTTGGTATACTGTATACTCTTCTGGTATACCCTTTTGTGTTTGGCTCCAAGTGTGCGATGCTACCGAGCGAATAAATATTTCAATTTTTATTTTTTTGAACAAAGTATAACCTTTTGTTATACTTTATACTCTTCTGATATACCCTTTTGTGTTTGAATTCAAGTGTGTGATGTTACCGAGCGAATAAATATTTCAGATTTTGCTGTTTAGAACAAAGTATACCCTTTTGTTATACTGTATACTCTTCTGGTATACCCTTTTGTGTTTGGCTCCAAGTGTGCGATGCTATCGAGCGAATAAATATTTCAGTTTTTATTGTTTTGAACAGAGTATACCCTTTTGGTATACTGCATACTCTTTTGATATACCCTTTTGTGTGCGATGCTGCCGAGCGAATAAATATTTCAGTTTTTGTTGTTTTAAACATAGTATACTCTTTTGTTATACTGTATACATCTTCTGGTATACCCTTTTGTGTTTAGCTCTAAGTGTGCGATGCTACCAAGCGAATAAATATTTCAGTTTTTATTGTTTTGAACAAAGTATACCCTTTTGATATACTGTATACTCTTATGGTATACCCTTTTGTATTTGAATTCAAGTGTGTGATGTTGCCGAGCGAATAAATATTTCAGATTTTGCTATTTTGAACAAGGTATACCCTTTTGTTATACTGTATACTCTTCTGGTATACCCTTTTGTGTTTGGCTCCAAGTGTGCGATGCTACCGAGCGAATAAATATTTCAGTTTTTATTGTTTTGAACAAAGTATACCCTTTTGGTATACTGTATACTCTTCTGGTATACCCTTTTGTGTTTGGATCGAAGTGTGTGATGCTACCGAGCGAATAAATATTTCAGTTTTTGTTGTTTTGAACATAGTATACTCTTTTGTTATATTGTATACATCTTCTGGTATATCCTTTTGTGTTTGGATCCAAGTATGCGATGCTACCGAGTGAATAAATATTTCAATTTTTGTTGTTTTGACCAGAGTATACCCTTTTGGTATATTGTACTCTTCTGGTATACCCTTTTGTGTTTGGATCCAAGTGTGTGATGCTACCGAGCGAATAAATATTTCAGTTTTTGTTGTTTTGAACATAGCATACCCTTTTGGTATACTGTATACATCTTCTGGTATATCCTTTTGTGTTTGGATCCAAGTGTGCGATGCTACCGAGTGAATAAATATTTCAATTATTGTTGTTTTGACAAGAGTATACCCTTTTGGTATATTGTACTCTTCTGGTATACCCTTTTGTGTTTGGATCCAAGTGTGTGATGCTATCGAGCGAATAAATATTTCAGTCTTTGTTGTTTTGACACGACCCGGAATCCGGTTAGGCCGTGCGGGCACCCGACATCCTCCCCTGGACCCGTCGGGCGAATCCTTACCAATTAAATTAGGAAAATAAATATAATAATTCATAAATAAAGACAGGACTAAAAAAAACATACAGACATATTGACACCTCTAAGCTGTACGAAAGAAAATTACAGCTGACTACCCAGCATACCAGGTTTAGGGCTATCCAAACTAGACATCTAAGAGTACAAAAGAAGACAAATACCTCCTGAAGGGAGAAAAATACAACTGAAATAATAACCAATAAACTGGTGGCCATCCGGAATAAAAGCTGGCTCACCCTGACAGCTGAAGCCGTCTTCGCTCCTTCACAACGTGGCGAACTCAATCCTGGAGTGAACCTGCCAAAACGAAATAGATAGACAAGAAACAAATAACAAACAAGGGTGAGTCAAAAGGACTCAATAAGTGGGGCAGACTAGTCACCTCAAAGAATAGGATAGCTAGCCAGGGAGGAGAAACAGATAAACAAAATTCTTTTTATTTAATTACAAAAAGGCGGAGCCAGATAATAAATAGAAACACGTATGGAATGACAAACTCATCAACAATCAGAAATACATCCCGCTGAGGCGTGCAACCCGATCCATATATTTATAACGTTGCGGCGTGCAACCCGATCCATATATTTATAACCGTTGCGGCGTGCGACCCGATCCCCGCAACCCAGAATACGAGCCAGAGATATATAGGCAAATACGCAATGCACGTAGAAGCAGAACAATAGTTATGTACCACAACTCTACACAATGGTATGAAATGAAATAAAATGAGGTAAAATGAAATGAAATGAAATATGATGCAAAGGGTCACATGTGCCCGTAATCCCATCCCGAAGCGGAATACTCCTGCATTCGAGGGGAATCCAATCTGATAACCAACTGGAGCGGAATACTCCTGCACCCGATATTATATAAACCAGAGGCGGAATACTCCTGCACTCTCCTGAGGCGGAATACTCCTGCACCCGATATAATGTAAAGCTGAGGCGGAATACTCCTGCACTCAATATCTGACATAAGAGCAGAATACTCCTGCTCTTGGTGCGGAATCCTCCTACCCTCAATATGATACAATAGAGCGGAATCCTCCTGCTCCTGGGGCGGAATACTCCTGCACCCAATATGATATGCAATGTAATGCATATGAATGACATATAATGCATGTGAATGCAATGTGATATAATAATAACCCTTCACCGGCGCGAGACTCTCATCGACAGCCGGGAAGCAGATGCCAACTCACAGCCATAGTACAATGCTCAAATCCGCAATGCAATACAACTACAGGACATAACATGTAATATACAATGTAAATCCAAAGCTAAGGCGTAATGAGTACGCCTATCGGCAACTACACACGTAAGGAACACGTGGTAGAAAATCCACAAGGCCAGGTGCCTCAAAAGAAATGGATATAAACACTTACCTCTTCCAAAAGTTGGCATTGCTAATCAACAACCGCTTTATCCTTTGGTTTCATTGCCAAACGATCCCACTCTATTCAATAAGCAGAAAAATATATCAAATTAGGCTAAAGGCTTCATTCCTCACATCTTAGGGCAATCCAGGTGGGAACCTGATACCCTATTCGCATACGCAATACGCAGGCCAGATCAATGTACAGGGTTTAAGGTCACATAACCAAACCCCAAATAATTTAAATTTATATGTTGCCCATAACTCAGTGAGTACGAATATATAATCAATTTCGTTATTGGGATCCATCTGACCCTTTAACTATCAATTGAACTTATTAAAACGATGTATAATATTTCAAGTTTTACCGTTAAAACATATTCAAACACACGTAATAAACTCAAATAATATATTAGGATCATTACCTGAATGTTTCAGGGTGAAAATTCTACTTTTTTCCGGCCCCTTTTCGCATTTTCTGGCATTTTTCTCTTCCTCTCCGTCATTTCATTTTCTCTCGGTTTCATATCATTACTACTGTTTCTGTATGCTACTACCTTCGTTAAGCTAAGGAGAAGGTAAGGACCAACCGATTTTTTTCTTTCTCCCTGTTTTGTCTTTTTCATTTTCATTTTTTTCTTTTCTCTTTTCTTTTATAATTTATTTTCTCTTCGCGACAAAAATTAAAATGATATCCTACAATATTTGAAATAATCTCAACTTTTGTATACAAGTTATACAAAATATATGTAACATACTCGCGAAGGCGGATCTCAAATTGGACTCCCGAAACTCAAGATGCGAATTTAAATAAAAAGAAGTCAAATTGTTTAACTTTCGGCATTTTAGCGGAAACTAGCCAAACAACATCGAAATTCACTTTCAAAAGTTCATAAAGGTCATAAATAATCATACGAACCCAACGGCGCTTTCGGATTTCGAATCGGAGCTCATTCGGCAAAACCGAGCTCGAAAATTTCTTTTTAATATTTATCGCCAATAAAAACTGAAACCTTCTTCCGATGCCTACCAAACGAGGCCTGATTTAGCTCAAATTTTACAGACAGGTCCTAATGGACATTACGAATATTTTAAAATTATCGGCACGCCAATCGAAGTTCTAACTTTCGAAACGATTGACCGAGGTCGTTTCATTCTCCTCCACTTAAACTCTCGTTCGTCCTCGAACGAGCCTAAGTCTAAAGAAAAATTCGCACAGATAACAAAAAAACTTGCACGACCTTCATAAGCTACTCCACGGACCTTATCTCTTGATTACAGGATCAGAATTATAACACGCACATTGAACTTTTAAAATAAAATATATCTGGATAATATGATAACACCATTGCCCGGATTATTCTGACTAAGATGATCCTTCCTCGATCACGAGAGGAGAGTTCTACATTTTTGAAACAAAGATACACGGAACTTTGAATGGGTTAACATGATTCAGCCGATAATTACCTCTTCGATATACCTTTTGATATAGAACAGGTAGATGGAACTAAGAATTAGCTTACGCTTCAGCAACGCCTTAGAGATTTAATATTATGATTCGGTATCAATTGGAGGAAGACTCCTCCACTTAAAGCACAAACTCATGCAGCTATTTGAATAGGAATAACCATCCTCGCACAGTCTGCTGGACTAAAGAAGATTTAGCTAAAAGCTGAACGTAGGCAAACCTAAGCTATCAACTACACATTCGAGTTGCCAAACAGCTGCAACTGTCAAGTTCACAACTCCATACCCTTGCCGTAAACACCACCGCCTGATGGATGGTACTTCTATATAAAAATTTCGGCAGAGTTTCCCCTGAAACTGGATGATCCGCAAAAACAGGACCAGCACTATACTATACATGGGAATGGATACCCGGATAAACTGATAACATAAACATTTTAAACGGATAACAAGATGAGACAACTGGACCAAAACAATAATATGCTTCCAAAACAATAATATGCTTACCCGGCCACAATAACACGTACTCTGGCTCAACACAGGGAACGTCACAAGCGGCTACCGATCGCCCAAGCTCACTAGTGCCGGACGAAGAAGAAATGGAAATGGATCGAGGATAGAAATAATTAGAGCTTTAGGAAGTTCATCTTTTTATTTGCTTGGCTACAAAAGCTAGACTACTTCCGAGTCAGGCGAGCCAAAGAATCGCAATTGAAGAGATAGACATTAAATAAGCTTTATGAAACAACATCCATGCCAATTTGACCTCCCAATAAGAAGGAAACTCTGACAATTTATCAGAACCCATTTTATAACCCAGACAAGCTCATAGGATAACATGACTTTACTAGCGTCTTGAACCAAGAGGAGATACGTAGATCGAATATTACTTACTAATCACTTTACACCGGAAGAAACGATACACTTGCTGATGGTGAAGAATTAGGATCCCATTATCCTACCAATACGAAATTCCGAGAAGAGAGGTAAACTAATTTGACATAATAATAGAAGGTGGAACAACAAGATGCCAGGCAGACAACACCGACACTCACTCCCAAATCTATCACATTTAGACCAAATAAATTAGTAGGGTCTGACAAATGCCAGGAATAAATCATACCAGAAGCTCGCCTCTCTACCGCAACCGATTCTTAACAGAAACAATATCCAAGAAAACCATGGAACATGATACGACAGACCATCTCCAGATCGATCGGAAGGATCAAATCTTACTCACGTATAAGGGAAGAAGAAATATATAGGTCTACTACATCGGATGCCTCAGCATCCTGCCAGACTAGCAGTTCATAGAACTACCTCTGCAGCTGAGCTAAGCAACTACTCTGATAATCACCTTCTGAAGAACCACTGCCACCAAACTCTCAACCTCTATCAGATGTGGAATTTCTTTTGCTGATTGATCGAAATGAAATCCTCTGCGACTGCGCAGATGCCTGATGACGAGAGCAAAGACGACTGCTAACTTGTCGGAGTAAGGGAAAACTCCTCAAAGGATAACCAGACTCATGACAATGATAACACCCTTTTCGCTGAATATGGGAACTAGACAGATTGTTGATAGCTACAAAAAGAAAACTGAGTCTATTTTGATGAACTACTAGCGCACTTTGAGAATTATGCTCTACAAGCTGAGATAACCTGGCAGGTGACCTCCCAAAATAATCAGAACTCTTACCTCCAAATGAGGTACCATGGTTGCCTACTGGGTCCACGGGATCTCCTGCTCTCCCGTTCTAACTCTTCCCGCTCTAACTTATGGTATGCCTCGTACCTTCGAACAATATGAACAACAACATCAAATGAAGTCCCAACCTCGATTTCTCGAGCCATCTAGGATGTCAAGGAAGGAGAAAAATCATCAATAAATCTTTGAATCTCTAGAAAGGCTCATGGACTAGTTCTAATGCATATCCATCCGTTCTATAGAATTCAATCTCATATTCTGAAACACCAACAGGCTAACCAATAGGCTGCCCTGTCCAATCCACTCAATCTGGAAACACTTTTCATCTCGCTCGCTACTCGAAAAGAACTTTTCCACGACTCTAAAAGAAAAATCGAACCAAGTTAGCTAATAAGAGAGCGGCCAACCAATTCAAGGCAGGACCCCCGAAACTGGAAAGCAGAATAATCAACACCATACCGCTCGATATAATCAAGAGCCTGAAGGATACGCTGAAAACATTTTATTTTAAAAAAAATCACGAGGTTTATCTGATGTATTGCTTAAGAATATCGGAAGGTTCAACCGCGTAAAATAATGCAACCTCTTTGGGCACTCAGATCTAACCGTTACCTCCGCTGGCTAACCAGCCAGAACAATTGGTGGCGCAACACGTGCTGCTTATAGAACATAATTTACTGGGGCAACATCAGGGACTGGAACAGGGTCTCGCTGAGACCGAACGTCTCCATCTTCGGCACCCTGGTAGGCTGCCAAGCGAATAATAGACTCTGGCGGTATCTGCGTCGCCAAGATACTTGTATAAGCATCGTAGAGAGCCAAGGAAACCACAAGGTCCTGCTCCCTTGCCCATCGCAAGCTCGTACAGCTGGGACCTCCGTAACTAGATCGTCAGCACGATCAAAAACTCTCGGGGCTTCGTCGGTGCTAGCCCCAGGCTAGACTGCTTCGTCTTGAACTCATACCGTTTGCTGATTTGTCGCACGAGGGTTCACAATTACCACGAAGGAATTAACTAAAATACTTCTGCATCCTAGACCGAAGCACGATCAGAAATGAAGGAAGTGAAACTTCCTAAATGCCATCATAGCCTCTCGTAGATAAGTACGGACGTCTACGTACCCATCAGCGAGACTCTACTAGACACCGTCTTAGTCTGGATAGACTCTAAACCGGGCTCTGATACCAACTGACATGACCCGGAATCCGGTTAGGCCGTGCGGGCACCCGACATCCTCCCCTGGACCCGTCGGGCGAATCCTTACCAATTAAATTAGAAAAATAAATATAATAATTCATAAATAAAGACAGGACTAAAAAAATCATACAGACATATTGACACCTCTAAGCTGTACGAAAGAAAATTACAGCTGACTACCCAACATACCAGGTTTATGGCTATCCAAACTAGACATCTAAGAGTACAAAAGAAGACAAATACCTCCTGAAGGGAGAAAAATACAACGGAAATAATAACCAATAAACTGGTGGCCATCCGGAATAAAAGCTGGCTCACCCTGACAGCTGAAGCCGTCTTCGCTCCTTCACAACATGGCGAACTCAATCCTGGAGTGAACCTGCCGAAACGAAATAGATAGACAAGAAACAAATAACAAACAAGGGTGAGTCAAAAGGACTCAATAAGTGGGGCAGACTAGTCACCTCAAAGAATAGGATAGCTAGCCAGGGAGGAGAAATAGATAAACAAAATTCCTCTTATTTAAATTACAAAAAGGCGGAGCCAGATAATAACTAGAAACACGTATGGAATGACAAACTCATCAACAATCAGAAATACATCCCGTTGCGGCGTGCAACCCGATCCATATATTTATACCGTTGCGGCGTGCAACCCGATCCATATATTTATACCGTTGCGGCGTGCGATCCGATCCCCGCAACCCAGAATACGAGCCAGAGATATATAGGCAAATATGCAATGCACGTAGAAGCAGAACAATAGTTATGTACCACAAGTCTACACAATGGTATGAAATGAAATAAAATGAGGTGAAATGAAATGATATGAAATATGATGCAAAGGGTCACATGTGCCCGTAATCCCATCCCGAAGTGGAATATTCCTGCATTCGAGGGGAATCCAATCCGATAACCAACTGGAGCGGAATACTCCTGCTCCTTGGACGGAATACTCCTGCACCCGATATAATATAAACCAGAGGCGGAATACTCCTGCACTCTCCTGGGGCGGAATACTCCTGCACCCGATATAATGTAAAGCTGAGGCGGAATACTCCTGCACTCAATATCTGACATAAGAGCGGAATACTCTTGCTCTTGCGGCGGAATCCTCCTACCCTCAATATGATACAATAGAGCGGAATCCACTGCTCCTGGGGCGGAATACTCCTGCACCCAATATGATATGCAATGTAATGCATATGAATGACATATAATGCATGTGAATGCAATGTGATACAATAATAACCCTTCACCGGCGCGAGACTCTCATCGACAGCCGAGAAGCAGATGCCAACTCACAGCCAGAGTACAATGCTCAAATCCGCAATGCAATACAACAACAGGACATAACATGTAATATACAATGTAAATCCAAAGCTAAGGCGTAATGAGTACGCCTATCGGCAGCTACACACGTAAGGAACACGTGGTAGAAAATCCACAAGGCCAGGTGCCTCCAAAGAAATGGATATAAACACTTACCTCTTCCAAAAGTTGGCATTGCTAATAAATAACCGCTTTATTCTTTGGTTTCATTGCCAAACGATCCCACTCTATTCAATAAGCAGAAAAATATATCAAATTAGGCTAAAGGCTTCATTCCTTACGTCTTAGGGCAATCCGGTTAAGAACCTGATACCCTATTCGCATACGCAATACGCAGGTCAGGCCTATGTACAGGGTTTAAGGTCACATAACCAAACCCCAAATAATCTATATTTATATGTTGCCCATAACTCACTGAGTACGAATATATAATCAATTTCGTTATCGGGGTTCATTTAACCCTTTAACTATTAATTGAACTTATTAAAACGGTGTCTAATATTCCAAATTTTACCGTTAAAACAGATTCAAACAAACGTAATAAATTCAAATAATATATTAGGATCATTACCTGAATATTTCAGGGTGAAAATTCTACCTTTTTCCGGCCTCTTTTCGCATTTTCTGACATTTTTCTCTTCCTCTCCGTCATTTCATTTTCTGAAAATTCTACTATTTCTGTATGCTACTACCTTCGTTAAGCTAAGGAGAAGGTAAGGACCAACCGACTTTTTTCTTTCTCCCTGTTTTGTCTTTTTCATTTTCATTTTTTTTTCTTTTCTCTTTTCTTTTATAATTTATTTTCTCTTCGTGACAAAAATTAAAACGGTACCCTACAATATTTGAAATAATCCCAACTTTTGTATACAAGTTATACAAAATATATGTAACATACTCACGAAGGCGGATTTCAAATTGGACTCCCGAAACTCAAGATGCGAATTTAAATAAAAAGAAGTCAAATTATTTAACTTTCGGCATTTTAGCAGAAACTAGCCGAACAACATCGAAATTCACTTTCGAAAGTTTATAAAGGTCATAAATAATCATACAAACTCAACGGCGCTTTCAGATTTCGAATCGGAGCTCATTCGGCAAAACCGAGCTCGAAAATCTCTTTTCAATATTTATCGCCAATAAAAACTGAAACCTTCTTCCGATGCCTACCAAACGACGTCTGATTTAGCTCAAATTTTACAGACAGGTCCTAATGGACATTACGAATATTTTAAAATTATCGGCACGCCAATCGGAGTCCTAACTTTCGAAACGACTGACCGAGGTCGTTTCTGTTTTGAACATAGTATACCCTTTTGGTATACTGTATACATCTTCTGGTATATCCTTTTGTGTTTGGATCCAAGTGCGATGCTACTGAATGAATAAATATTTTAATTTTTATTGTTTTGACCAGAGTATACTTTTTGGTATACTGTATACTCTTTCAGTATACCTTGTTATGTTCGGATCGAAGTGCGTGATGTTTTAGAGCACTTAAATATTTTAATTTTTATTATTTTTAAAGAAGTATACCTTTTTTGTATATCATAAGTGTGAGATACTATTGAGCATATAAAATATTTCAGTTTTTGTGTTTGTGAACAAAGTATGCCTTTTTGGAGAAAAAAAAGAGTATAATAAGATTACGGAGAAAGAAAAAAATAAAAAATGGGGAGACATGAATAGTGCTAGAAACAGGAGAAAGAAAAAAGAAAGAAAAAATAATAAAAAATGGAAAAGGAAAAAAAAACCAAGAATAGTGAAAGCAGGGAAGGATAATAAAATGATGACAAAAAAATGAGAAAAAAATAATACAAGATATGAGGAAAGAGAGGAACTTGAGTTCCTTGTTTTATGCCTCAAAATAAGAAGGCAATTAGCTAGTGGGTATAGAGTGTAAATAAGATATGGGTATAAATGTAATAGGTAGAAAAATGTAAATAAAATAGGATGGATGTGTAATTTTGTAAATTCTCCTTTATTTTTTATGGGATTTTTACCCCACATAACTATTCCAAACCCTTATTCACTTTTTGTAACCATATTTTATCCTTTTTTTCTTTTCCTAGCATATTTATTAAATATAATTTGATGATATAAATATTTAAAAAATATGGAACAAATATATATGTGCATAGAAGGTATATATACAAAATATCAATCTATTATATTTGATATTTTAATTATAAATTAAATTTTAAATATAAATATTGTGGCTATATTATGTTAGTGCTAAATGACTTATTAATAAGAAATATTGTGGGCTATTTATGTGGAAATCCCTTATTTTATTCTCTATTGTGTGTATAGATTTGCGAGCAGTGATTACATTTTATCAATGACCTATTTTAAACATATATTAACTCGAGGGTTTATCTTAAAATGTACTTACCAAAATTTTAAACGAAAAAGAGTTAAAGTTGCCCCTAATCTATTACAAATGATTTTGAATTGCCCTCAATTAATCTTATGGGTAAAAAATATCCCTTAACGTTTTATTTTTTGTAGAAGTCAGTTAAATTTAAGTAGGGGTGCGCATAAAATTCGAAAACAGAAAAAACGAACGAAACCAAATTAATTCGATTTTTCGGTGTACATTATTCGGTGTAAAAATTCAATTTTTTCGAACCGAAATTCGATTTTGAAGCGTCAAATTTTGGTGCATTGAAATTCCAAATTTTTTTAGTATATTTTTTTAAAATATACACAATTCTAATTGAATAATCCAAACCCAATTTCACTTAGCCCACCTCAAATCAGGCAATTCAGCCCTTACCCTTAGGGTTAATTTATTCACTTATTCTTTCATCTTTCTCTCTAATGATTGATTAATCAAATCGATTTTTCTATGTATTGTACGCTAGTGATTACAACCTTATGTTTAGTTGGAATAGGATTGTGCTTCTCGTCATTTATCTGAACATTTGGTCCAATTTATTGCCAGCTGAATTAGAACAATTTAATTTAATTAATAGTGATGCAGTAGCCTATGTACTGTCACAAATTAAATTGGAAATAGTATCACCAATGTGCATATGTGAATTTGGAAATACTTTTACCTATGTGCTATGGGGTTTAATCACTGATATCGAATAGATTTTCTATGAGTTTGCTCCACCTCTCTGAGTTCTATTTCATGATGAACATTAAAATTGGATTCTTTTCCCATTTTGCTTTCCTGTGGTTTATACATGCACAAATTCATTTCTTTCTTGGTGATAACTATTGAACCACCGCTACAAGTACGTTTGAAGTAGTTAAAGCCACCAACTAAGAGGATGTTTTGCTCTTGTTTTGGTTTAATGATCGTGATCTCCATTTCAAAATAAATACCGAATTATAAAATCAAACCCGAACCGAATAACGTAAAATCGAACCGAATCGAATAAAAATTTTGATTTGGTATTTGGTATCAATATTTAAGTACCGAAAACCAACAACAACAACAACAACAACATACACAGTGGTATTCCACCAAAGTGGGGTCTGAGGAGGGTGAGATGTACGCAGACCTTACCTCCACCAAGGTGGAGAGGCTGTTTCCGATAGACCCTCAGCTAAATAATATCAGCGGAAAACATATTTGAGAGAAGCAAGATGACAATATCAAAATAATGAAATGAAATACTACTAGGAAGCACTCAAATATATTCAAGATAAACAGAAAAACACCAATAACAAATAAAATTCAGAGTAGGCTGAAAGCATAATATACCAAATATCGCTCGATTACTATCTATCCCTCTACATTAATCTTCGACCTCCACTTTTTTCTATCTAGGGTTATGTCCTCGGTAACTTGGAGGTGGGCCATATCCCGCCAAATCACCTCACCCCAATTTTTCTTTGGTCTACCTCTACCTCTCCGCAGAGTTCGCACTGCCAACCCCTCATACCTCCTCATCGACGCATCCGAACTCCTCCTCTTCACATGCCCAAACCACCTCAGCCTCGCTTCTCGCATCTTGTCCACCACTGCAGCCACTCCCACCTTGTCGCGGATGGCTTCGTTCTTGATCTTATCCATCTTAGTATGCCTACACATTCATCTAAGCATTCACATCTCTGCTACACTCATCTCTAAAGTGGATGGCTTTTACTGGCCAACAGTCCGCCCCATACAGTAAAGCTAGTCCAATGACTACTTTATAGAACTTACCTTTAAGTCTATGAGTGACATCCTCGTCAATTTCTCTTCATTAACTAATAGCAGGTGGCAATATTAAAATCTTTTCTTAATTAAACTAGTATGCACTCATTACCTAATCATTGCAATATTGAATTTGTTTTCTCATGCGTATACTAATCATTATCTTTTCTGCTTGATTAACTCCTATTTTTATACAAAGGAAAACAATAGCTATAACTCTAAGAATCCATGACAGTACTTCATTCGCCTAGTAACCCCTAAGCAGAAACGAAGTCAATACTTAATTTTCCAAGCACAAAAGTACTTAATTTTTCAAGCACAAACATAGCTACAACGTACTACTATCGCTAGGTAATCACGACAAAATAAGTTATAGAAGTTAAAGATAACAATAATTCAAGTATATGGAATGGAAGGATACCACTAATCTACAACAGCTGAATTTGCCAAAGCACTGTATGTGCAATTAACTTAGCACCCCTCACTTTCTTGGAATGATAATAACGTGTCTGCCGCTACTAAGCTATTTTCTTAAGTTTCAATCTAAAACCTAATTTGTGTATAATGAAATAGTGCTTATACGGTGAAAAGCAAGACGAATCCCACTCCTCCACTAATAAGTTTTGTTTATTTACACTTAAATACAAACCAATAAGGATAACATCTAATTGGTCCAATAATTACTCGCACTTATATATACAACTCTTCCACCAACTCATAATTTAAATGAATAATTTTCCTACAATGATAATTAAAATAAATGTGAGGAAATAACTAAAAGATAATAATTATAAAATATAGGGTCATTACATTCTCCTTCACTTAAACTCACGTTCGTCCTCGAACGATACTTGAAGTCCACCAAGAGGTTTATGACGGAACGACCCACAAGGACACACTAAAAGAATCTAAGCCCACACAACCGCACAAGAGGCAATAGACAAAAGACATAAGCAATTTTAATTAGCAGGTATCATGACATATACCTGTTGTCTCAAACAGGTACGAATATTTCTCTCGCATAGTAGCCTTAATCTCCCAAGTAGCCTCATCATGTGGACGATTTCGCCACTGCACCTTTACCAAGGGAATTTCTTTTGATCTCAACTTGCGAATATCCCTTTCAACTATAGCAATCGGGGCCTCCTCATAAGCGAGGTTCTCATCCAACTGAATTGTATTCGCCTCAATAACGTGAGTAGGATCGTGAACACATTTCCGAAGCATAGAAACATGAAAAACTGGATGAACTGGCATCGAATCGGGTAAGGCAAGCTTATAAGCAACATTACCAATACGCTGAATAATCTCAAACGGGCCAATGAAACGAGGACTCAATTTGCCTTTCTTCCCAAATCTCATCACACCTCGCATCGGTGACACCTTTAAGTAAACTAAATCACCCTCCATAAATACCAAGTCCCGGGTCCTCCGATTTGCATATGATATCTGCCTACTCTGAGCAGTCCGTAAGCGATCCTGAATAATCCGTACCCTATCCAGAGTCTGCTGTACATAATCTGGACCTAAAGCAATCACCTCACCAGACTCAAACCATCCCACTGGAGAGCGACACCTACGTCCGTGCAAAGCCTCAAACGGTGCCATATGAATAGAAGACTGGTAGCTATTATTATAAGCAAATTCCGCTAGGGGTAAATGGTCATCCCAATGACCACCAAAGTCCAGCACATAAGCTCTCAACATATCCTCTAATATCTGAATAGTCCACTCTGACTGGCCATCCGTCTGTGGGTGAAATGCAGTACTAAGCTGAACCTTAGTCCCCAACTCTCGCTGACATGACTGCCAAAACTGTGCTGTGAACTGAGAGCCTCTATCAGAAATAATAGAAAGTGGAGTACCATGAAATCGGATAATATGCTCAATAAAAATCTGAGCCAACTTCTTTGTTGAATATGTAGTCTTCGCTGCAATAAAGTGAGCAGACTTGGTAAGTCTATCAACCACCACCCAAACCGAGTCATGTTGTCTCAAAGTCCTAGGCAAACCAACAACAAAGTCCATAGTGATCATCTCCCACTTCCACTCGGGAATAGGTAATGCCTGGGATAAACCTGCGGGTCTTCTATGCTCGTACTTGACCTGTTGACAGTTTGAGCATCGAGACACGTGCTCAACAACATCCTTCTTCATTCCCTTCCACCAGTATAACTCACGAAGGTCATGATAAATCTTAGTGGTACCTGGATGAATGGAATATCGCGAGCTATGTGCCTCATCCAATACCAACCGCCTCAAGTCATCAACATTAGGAACACACAAACGACCGTTGGGACGAAGGACACCATCATCACCAACTGTAAACTCTGACGCTCCCCCACTTAGGGCCGTATCTCGCAACTCTAGAAAATAAGAATCCTCATACTGCCTCTCCTTTATCTGATTGGCAAGAGAAGACTGGGTCATCATACAAGAAAACACCCTGTCAGGCGTTGGGCTGAATACTCTAACCCTATGGTTAGTCAAAGACTGCAAATCAATCGCCAAGGGCCTTATATCAGCATCTAAATATGCAAGACTACCCATAGACGTCCGGCTCAATGCATCAGCTACAACATTAGCCTTTCCCGGGTGATAACAAATGGTAAGATCGTAATCCTTGATCAACTCGAGCCATCTACGTTGCCTACCATTTAAAATCCTTCTGATAAAATAGGTGTTGTAAGCTCTTGTGATCAGTGAAAATCTCACAAGGCTCACCATAAAGATAGTGCCTCCAGAGTTTCAAAGCAAACACAACCGCTGCCAACTCTAAGTCATGGGTAGGGTAGTTCTTCTCACTCACCTTCAGCTGCCTCGATGCATATGCAATAACCCTGCCATTTTGCATTAAGACACACCCCAAACCGATACGAGAGGCATCACAATATACTACAAACCCACCTGAACCAGTAGGAAGAGTCAATACTGGAGCAGTGGTCAATAAGGATTTGAGCTTCTGAAAGCTCGCCTCACACTCCTCTGACCATCGAAATTGCACAGCTTTCTGAGTCAAGCGGGTCAGCAGAGCTGCAATAGAAGAAAACCCCTGAACAAATCGCCGGTAGTACCCTGCCAAACCAAGGAAACTACGTATCTCTGTCGGAGAAGTAGGTCGTGGCCAATTCTGAACTGCCTCAATTTTCTTCTGATCAACTTTAGTGCCTTCACTAGACACAATATGACCCAAGAATGCCACTGAATCTAACCAGAATTCACATTTAGAGAACTTGGCGTACAACTTCTGAACCCGAAGTGTCTGCATAACAGCTCTCAAGTACTCCTCATGCTCCGCTCGGCTACGGGAATAAATCAAGATATCGTCAATAAAGACAATAACAAATAAGTCCAAGTAAGGCCTGAACACTCGGTTCATTAAATCCAAAAAAGCTGCCGGGGCATTTGTAAGCCCAAATGACATAACTAGAAACTCGTAGTGACCATAACGGGTCCGGAAGGCCGTCTTTGGGATATCACTCTCACGAATCTTCAACTGATGATAACCAGATCTCAAGTCAATCTTAGAAAAGAATTTAGCTCCTTGCAGCTGATCAAACAAGTCATCAATACGAGGCAACAAATACTTGTTCTTTATCGTCACCTTGTTCAGCTGCCTATAGTCAATACACATCCGCATCAAGCCATCTTTCTTCTTAACAAATAATACTGGAGCTCCCCAAGGTGAAACACTAGGTCTGATAAATCCCTTACTAAGTAAATCCTGCAACTTCTCCTTTAATTCTCTCAGCTCAGCAGGAGACATACGATAAGGAGGAATAGAGATAGGTTGCGTACCCGAAAAATATCTATGCCAAATTCAATATCTCTATCAGGAGAGACACCCGGTAAATCCTTTGGAAACACATCAACAAACTCACAAACAATAGGACTAGAATCAATAGGCGGGGACTCAATGTTTGTGTCCCGGATCAATGCTAGATAGGCTAAACACCCTTTGCCTAACATCTGTCTAGCCTTTATGAAAGAGATAACCTTGCCCGAAGGTGCAAGATAAGAACCGTGCCACTCAACCGAGGGTGCACCTGGAATAGAAAGCCGGACTGTCTTGGCATGACAATCAAGAGTCGCGTAACAAGATGCCAACCAATCCATACCCATGATCACATCATAGTTTACCATGTCAAGAATTAATAAATCAACAACGGTTTGCTGACCCTGGGTAGAGACTACACAACCTGGATATACTCGATCTACCATAATAGACTCTCCAACCGGTGTCGAAACACCAAAGGGATCATTAATAAGAATATAATCAACATTGAAACTCGCAGCAAAATATGGCGATATATAGGAATAAGTGGAACCCGGATCAACAAGTGAATAAGCATCACGACCACATATAGAAATCATACCTGTGACCACAGCATTGGATGCCACCACATTCTGCCTAGCTGGGAGAGCATAAATCTGATCTCTAGTCTGAGCCTGAGGGTGAACACCACCTGAATATCCACCGCCTGATCGACCACCACCAGAATGACCACTGCCTGGGTGACCACCGCTAGAATAACCACGACCTGAATGACCACCACCAGAAGAACCACGGCCTGAATAACCACGGCTTGAATAACCACCACTAGTATGACCACCACTAGGATAACTGCCACCTCCGCATCCATGACCTCTGCCTGACTGTGGAGGACCCCTAGAGGCCAAAGGAGCTGCAGAAATACAATGAGCACGGGTCAATGCCTGCGACTGAGGAGCTGGGTGACTAATAGCCTGATGAAGTCTAGGACAATCCCTCTTAAAATGTCCAATCTCCTTACAATGATGACAATTAATACCGGGACGATATGGCTGGGCCTGATAGGGCATCTGGAAATGACCCTTCTGTAAATGAGGAGCATACTGAATTTGCCCCTGATGAGTCATAGATGCGACCTGAGATCCATGTAATGTAGAATAAACCTGCCTATATGAGAATCTGCCGTAGGAACCCTTGCCTCCAGATGAGGCTCCAGAATAATTACCTGAACCACGGGACTTCTTACTATCCCGCTCTTCTCTATCCTGAATACGGTATCCCTCAATCCTCCTGGCTGTCTCGACTGCCTGCTCAAACGAAATCCCATAACCCACATCTCGTGCCATACGATCTTTCAAATGAGGGGAAAGACCCTCAATGAACCTCTTCACCTATTCTGCCGTGGTGGGAATCAATATAGCCACAAATCGAGATAACTCTGTGAAACGAATATAGTACTGCGTAACTGTCATGTCTCCTTGGCGAAGCTTCTCGAACTGTCTGCGCTTCTCATCTTTCAAGGTCATAGGCAAGAATACCTCATCGAACTTATGCACGAACTCTCTCCAAGTGAGCTTGGGTAACCCAGCTTCCCTGCCTGCCATAAAAGATTTCCACCAGGCCTTAGCATGCCATCTGAGCTGAAATGCCGTATATTCCACTCCATGTTCCTGAAGAAAACCCAAGGTAGATAGCATCTCCTCACAACTCTCAATAAAGTCAAGTGGATCTGCAGAAGCATCTGTACCAGAAAAAGTAGGTGGTTTCGACCTCTTAAACTGGTGAAGTCTACCTGTGTCAATACCCTGACATGTGGTCTAAGGCGTCCCACCAATTATAAAAACATCTGGATCATGAAGACCTGTAGCAGCCTGAGTCTCCGGAGTATGCGTAACCGGAGTCTGGATACCAACCCTAGCCTGATCTTGGGAAGTAGCTGGATCAACTGGTACACCCTGAGGGTACTGAGCCTTAAGAAATCCCAATATCTGCACCAAAGTGTCTAGAAGAACTGGGGTGGCTATCAATCCCCCATCAATAGGAATCGGACCTCCCTGAGCGTCCGGTACAACTGGCGGATCAACTGGTAGATCCTCTGGTACTGGATCATCATCCTGAGCATCCTCCCCCGCAGCATGAGTGGCCCTAGCCCTAGGCTGGGTGGCTGTCTGAGTATGAGCTCCGCGACCACCCCTACCACGTCCTTTACCTCGGCCTCTGCCACCACCTCTCGGGGCAGCCTGCACCGGTGGTACTACCTCAGGTGCCTGTACTCCTGCTGCTGCGTCTGACGCATCACCCTTTATTGTGATGAAGAAGCACGAGTCGTAACCATCTGCGAATTAGACAGTGGAATAAGTTAGCCTTTGACTTGAAATCTATACGCCCGAAACAGAAGAATGAATGAAGGAAATTTTTTCACTAAATGCCATATAGCCCCTCGTTGAGAAGTACAGACGTCTCCGTACCAATCACCAAGACTCTATTAGGCACTGTTCATGACTTATCAGGACACTAGACTTGGGCTCTGATACCAATTGTCACGACCCAAAATCCTGGATGGTCGTGAGGGCACCCGAACAAATCCTATCGGGCGAACCCACTCGCTATGTAACAATTAACCTCAATAATATTAAAGAAATAATATAATAAAATTCATGTTGTGACTTTTATTACTGAAATACGCAGAATATCCCATAGTGCAAACGAAAGGTCTAGTCCTCTACCATAAGCCATGACATCTATAAGATAAATGCTGAATAAAATATCCCGAATATCTGAAACAATAAATGACAGGAATGAAATAATAGAAAGGTGCGCCACCATGGAATGAGGATGGTTGGCTCACCGCTGATCAATAGGAAAATCTTCAACTCTGGCCACAGGGCTCGCTGGTACTCGGATTCGTATCTGCCCGAACAGATAATAAGAAACAATAAAGAAAATAACGTAAGTCAAAAGGACTTAGTAGGTGGGTAGACTAGTTCCTATGAAAGACAGGAAACTAGTCTAAGCAATAAATTTACAGAATAGAGGAGGGAGAAAAAAAGGAAACATGTTATAATTCGCTATTTAAATAGTCCATCCAATCACACCATTCAACATCAATAAATCTCATTCAGGAACCAACAATTAAACCCAATTAATAAACCAGCAAAATATGTGAGCTAACTCCGAAAAGATGTGATAGTGGACCAACTCCGAGACTATCAAATGTACCAACTCTAAAATAGATAGTGGACCAACTCCGAGGCTATCAAATGGACAAACTCCAAAACATTATCAATTGGACCAACTCCGACATATCAAAGTAATCATAAATTTTCATGTCAAACATACACATAACTTGCAATACTTTAAACAACAACCATGAGTAAACACAATCCAGGGAAAACAACACATATTCCAAGTAAATATTTAAACACAATGAAAAGGTATAAAAGGTTACACCTAGGGCAGTGCACATACAAGGAGCGTATGTACAATGTCCCGCGTGGACTAGTTCCACCAAAGAAAGGGATAGAACCACATACCTCTATCCGAATAAGCAAAACACTACTCAACAATCTTCTTTCCCTGCCGAATCTCCTCCAAACGTTCTTGCTCTAAGTAAAAGAACGAAACGCATAAATAATATATTCCATCGATTTACATTCCTGAGTCTATAATAACTTCAATCTTGATACAAATGTATATAGCCATAAAAGTAATATTCTTGTCTCAATAATAATTACAATGTAAAACAAAAGTAATAGTATAATAATAAAGAAAGAAAAGTGAAAACAAAATGGCACCGATCCGTGTGACTAGTCTCGACACCATTAAAAATGGTGACATATCTCTAATGCTAACGCCTGAGACTTACATCACTGAAGGAAACTAATATTGTGAATGCCCTTCTCTTCATTAACTAATAGTAGGTGGCAATATTAAAATCTTTTCTTAATTAAACTAGAATGCACTCATTACCTAATCATTGCGGTATTGAATTTGTTTTCTCATGCGTGTACTAATCATTATCTTTTCTGCTTGATTAACTCCTATTTTTATACAAAGGAAACAATAGCTATAACTCTAAGAATCCATGACAGTACTTCATTCGCCTAGTAACCCCTAAGCAAAAACGAAGTCAATACTTAATTTTCCAAGCACAAAAGTACTTAATTTTTCAAGCACAAACATAGCTACAACGTACTACTATCGCTGGGTAATCACGACAAAAGAAGTTATAGAAGTTAAAGATAACAATAATTCAAGTATATGGAATGGAAGGATACCACTAATCTCCAACAGCTGAATTTGCCAAAGCACTGTATGTGCAATTAACTTAGCACCCCTCACTTTCTTGGAACGATAATAACGTGTCTGCCGCTACTAAGCTATTTTCTTAAGTTTCAATCTAAAACCTAATTTGTGTATAATGAAATAGTACTTATACGGTGAAAAGCAAGACGAATCCCACTCCTCTACTCATACGTTTATTTACACTTGAATACAAACCAATAAGGATAACATCTAATTGGTCCAATAATTACTCGCACTTATATATACAACTCTTCCACCAACTCATAATTTAAATGAATAATTTTTCTATAATGATAATCAAAATAAATGTGAGGAAATAACTAAAAGATAATAATTATAAAATGTAGGGTCATTACACCTGGGGAACCTCACTAAACCTGCACTCTATGTACTCCATCTTTGTTATGCTTAGCTTGAACCCTTTTGACTCTAGAGTCTGCCTCCACACCTCTAGCTTATTATTGACCCCGCCGCGGGTCTCATCAACCAAAACTATATCGTCGGCAAATAACATACACCATGGTATCTCCCCTTGAATACTCCTAGTTAATTCATCCGTTACCAGAGCAAATAGAAACGAACTAAGGGTTGACCCCTGGTGTAACCTCATCACAACGGAAAGTGACCAGAGTCGCCTTCTACTGTTTGCACTCGTGTCTTTGCTCCATCATACACGTCCTTAATTGCTCCAATGCAGGCTTCAGGTACACCTTTAGCTTCTAAACATCTCCACAAAGCTTCCCTAGGGACTCTATCATTTGCTTTTTCTAGATCGATGAACACCATATGTAAATCCCTCTTCTTGTCTCTATACTGCTTAACCAACCTCCTCAGAAAATGAATGGCCTTAGTAGTCGATCGCCCCCTCATGAATCCAAATTGGTTCTCTGAGATTTCGACCTTCTTTCTCATCCTCTTCTCTATCACCCATTCCCATATTTTCATAGTATGACTTATGAGCTTGATGCCCATATAGTTGTTGCAATTATGAATATCACACTTATTCTTATACAACGGTATCATGGTACTCCACCACCATTCTTCAGGCATCTTACCCGTCCTAAGGATGACATTAAACAACCTAGCTAGCCAATTCTGAATGCCCACCCCTAGTTTTAAGGCCAATTTTGAGTAAAAAATAATAAGTTGATGGTATTTTTGGTCCTAAAGGTTAACGAAAGGTATTTTTGACAATTTTTCAATAGATCAGGGGCATTTTTGACCTTTTTTCATAGATTTAATATAACAAATATATGTATTATTACTCGGTTATGTTACAAATTCATATCAAAATCTATGGTTTTACTCAAAATAGTCAATTAATCGATTTAGTATGATTCAATTTAGTCGGTTTCAAATAACGATTAATACCCCTTGGACCGTGTGGGGGTCGAGCTCCAAAATGAGTGAGGAAAAAAAAAAAAAAAAAAAAAGAAGAAGAAGAAGTAGTGGTTCCACTAAAAACAACCAATCGAGCCTCTCAAGGCGGACACAGCACTCCAACATCGGGCTCGAGTAATTGAGCTAGAGCCATCTTCCACACTTTTTCACCAAAAATCAAGTACCAAACACAAAAGTCTACCCCACTTACCACCATTTTCTTGACACATCTAATAACTCAAAGCTTGTGCATTAGCTAATACTATTAGCTGACTTTTTGCACTAAATCCTCTACATGCTTAGCTCCCTGATCTTTGATCCGATCTAGAAATAATGAGATCGAAAGGGTCTTGAAATGCAGTCAAATTCATCATCATCAGTACCTTCATTTCCTTTAATTCCACTTGTTCAATTATTCAATGGTGGCCAACAAATTCAATTAACCGAAGGTGGGTTCGAAATTTCTAGGTTTTTGTTCTTAGGTTCTTTGCTTTTCTCCTCTCAAGGAGGTGGCGCCGACGGCGAAGGCGTTATGGACTTATCTAAAGTTGGTGAGAAGATTTTGAGCTCCGTTCGCTCCGCTAGATCTCTTGGCCTTCTCCCTTCTTCTTCTAATGATCGTCCTCAGGTAATGTTGATCCCACATTTAAGTAACATACCTGCTCCGAGTAAAGGTGACCTGATAGTAGTGTAAAATTTCATGTTATTTTGATTAGTGTTGGAATTTTTAGTTATTAGGTGCTGAGTGGATACTAAATAAGTTATACACACATTTCATTGTCATAGAGATGGATTCAGGATTTTAAGTTAATGTTGTCTTCTCATTGTCCTGAGGTAATGTTATTCCCACATGTGACCTGATAGTGTAAAATATCATGTTATTATTATTATTGTTGTCATTGAGATGTATTCAGGATTTGAAGTTATTAGGTGCTAGTGGATATCAAATAAGTTATACATATATATATATATATATATATATTGCCAATGTAAAGAAAATTTTACACTATCATGTCATTTACAGGTAAGTCTCTGTAAAAACCTGCTACGATGGGTAAATGGGACCTGATAGTGTAGAATTTTATATTGTTTTTGTTAATGTTGTCAAAGAGAGGGATTCAGGAGTTTAAGTTATTAGGTGCTAGTGGATAGAAAGTTATATGCACCGTCAAGTTTACAATATCATGCACCCAAAAGTTATTTATAGGCAAGTCTTAGTAAAACATGGGATTTCAAATATACCTTCTACAATGGGTGAATGTGACCTGATAGTGTAAATTTTCATTGTTATTTTTATTAATGTTGTCATTGAGACGGGATTTAGGATTTTAAGTTATTAGGTGCTAGTGGATACCAAATAAGTTATATACGCCATCATTGTATAGAAAAGTTTACAATATCATGTCACCCAAAAGTTGTTCATAGGCAAGTCTCAGTAAAAAATGGGATTTAAATATACCTGCTACAACGGGTAAATGTGACCTAATAGTTTAAAGTTTTATTTTGTTTTTGTTAATGTTGTTATAGAGACGGATTCAGGATTTTAAGTAATTAGATGCTAGTGTATACCAAATAAGTTAACTTTTTATACTGTGCAAGTCGAAGGTAGTAAGTTTGAGCAAGACACGTCGCCTAATAATTGCTATCAGCTCCTGGTTGTTTATGGTGATCTACATTTCTCAATGGATAGTAAGTACTATTTAGGTGTTGGGTAATTTGTTCTAAATAGTGTTTGGATTAATGAAATTTAAAATTTGAGTAGAATTACTTCAATTATGTACTGGGAAGCTGGCATTCTTAGACGGTTTTGGTGCACATCTATGTAAAAATTATTGACAGAACTTGTCCTTGAGTTGGTTGTGTTTCTTGAAATTATGGCTATACGATATCAGAATGAAGTAGACTGCTGTGCACTTAAATTTGAGGCAACAGCTTGAAGAAAGCGTTGAGCTAATTTGGCTGAGATAAGGCAGTTATGCAAGCGTTTAAGCATCTCCATGGCTTTTGGTCGTGAAAAAATGGTTAAGCGCTCGTCACAGGTTATTTTCCTGCTGCAGACAAAAAATTGGTGTTTAAGAGGAGAAGTGTAGAGGGACGGAGTCATTATGTACTGAGTTTTTAACCGTGCGACACTAGCCCTTGGGGATTTTTCGATTATAAAAGAGGTTATATTTTTACTTAGAGGGGCTTTTCTGTTTGTTGAAAAAGTTTATAGAATGCTTTGAGATCAGCTACATGATAGAGGTCTCATTCATGATATCTTTTTTTTTTCTTTCTTGAAAGTAATGCTTATTGATATTTTGAGGAGACCCTGTATATAAGAGGTATATAAAAAGTAGAGAGCCTACGTATAGATATAGTTCCAAAGACACCCAACCATCTATGCTTACAGGAACTTTGTGGGTGCTCCAAAAGTTAAGCAAAATAAAAGACAAGCCTTATGCTGGACAATAATATGTTCCTTCCCTTTGAAACTTCTCATATCCCCCCCCCCCTCTCTCTCGTGTTCACACATGAATGCTACCGGTGCAACATCCCATGCCCTGCTTCTTATTTGTGGTATACCTTAGAACGATGTTCAGAGAAATTGGAGGGCATGGTTTATTATGTATATTTCTTGAATTCATCTACTTCTCTCAAAGCATGCTGTGTCTTATGGCTGAAGTTTTCAAGTTTCTTTTATCAATAAAAAGAAAGTTCTCTAGTTTCTTTCAATTTTTGGGATGTAAGCACTTGAAAGACGATAGTCGCATGTGTGCAAGTAAACATGATTGGGTAGAAATGCCATAATTCAGTCATTCTTTCTTTCTGAGAGAGGGCGAGAAATTACTTGAAAGTTGTCGACATGTTTTTAACTGTTTTTTTTTTTTTTTTGGGTGACTAAGCGATAGACAGTCTTCAGTTCTATGTTTACAAGATCAAAGCTTGCCTGCAGGTTCCAGAGCGAGCTGCAGCTGCTGCTGCACTTGCACGCGTTCTAGCTGGACTACCTCCCCATCAGAGACACACTCTGTCATCAAGCTCGGAGGAATTGAGCTCAATATATGGGAGCAAACCCCCTGGTCAAGTTGTCGAGGAGCTGGAGGAAGAATTCTATGAAGAGGTTCACCTTCTGCATCTTAATAGACATTTTAGTTGTGTGTTTCTGTCCTGTACATTCTCAAGTGGATCACTGCAAAAAAGAAACCTCCACCAAAAGATAAAATAAAATAAATATAGGTAAAAGATTGACATTGCTTAGCCCTTTTTTGTGTGGGTGGGTGGGTGGGGGGCGTGCTACTGGGTGCTATTATCCTGAATAGGGCTGCTGTAGTACGAATGATGATCCTAATGAAAAACAGATTTCATTCACTCGATCATTTTTGGCCTTCCCTAAAGCCTATGAAATTCGTTACACATCTCATTTCTTGTATTTTGGCAAGATCCGAGTCAATCTTTTCACGAGTATTATTGGAGTAGTTACTAGGCATATGATCTGCAAACCCTGATTTATGTCGAAAGCTCCTTTTATGAACTTTGAATTGGGTTAACACTTTATTTTCATATGTTCGTAGTCAAAATTTCTCCATCAGCTCAATCCAGACTTTGCCCTCTTTAAAGTAATATCCACACACTTAACATTGGTTGAGAAACAGGTGTTTATGACATTGTGGACAAGAGATGTCAATTGTAGGTGGTTTCTAGTAGTTCAGATTTGGTGGTGGATGTAGTCTGAAATGATTGGCCTGCCTGTTGGGTTGTTACTACTTTCAGTAAACAACTCATGTCTTTTATTAGTTCTCTATGGAGGAATATTCTGAAAGCATGGCCGCATGGGAAGATATTTTGAAAGCATGGGAAGAGTTTAATATGGGATCTTTTCTTTTAAAATGGAGGATGACAGTAGAGCTGGCCTTTGGGAGCATAGGTGGTGTTGGAACAACATGCAAAGAGATACTCATCCTAATATGCTTAGAATTTAGTGTCGAAAGGAGAGCTTAGTGCAAGATGTCGGAAGGTTACAAGGCCGGGAAGTCAGTTGGGATTTGACATTTAGGGGGAATTTACAAGATTGGGAGATAGGTGAGTTCCAATGTTTGGTCAGTTTGATGCATAATCAAAGCATTAGTCAAGATAGTCGAAACTCATGGAGATGGGGGCGGGTATAGTGGTATTCTCACTATCAAAGTTTATAAAGATAAGTTGCTGCTCAGGGAGAAGGCCGTCTTCCCTTATCGATTTATTTGGATTCTGAAGGTTTCAAGGAATGTCTGTGTTCTCACTTGGTTAGTTGCGAGAGGGAGATCCTGACAGCTGAGAATTTGAGGAAGAGGAATATTACATATGTCAGTTATGCTTTATGTGTAAATTCTCGGGGGGAAGATGTGAACCATCTACTTTTGCACCGTCGGATAGCTGCCAGTGGTGGGAGGTACTGGGTTGGTTTCGTCTTCATTGGGTGATGCGTCAAAGAGTTAATTCATGTTGGTCTTTTAGGAGAAGGAAGAGAAGACGACGAGCATGGGATGTTGCTCCTCTAGCTCTCATGTGGACTATTTGGAGGGAAAGAAATAGTAGGGCTTTTGAGGATGTAGAGAAGGATTGTGTACATATGAGGAATAACATTTTAACTCTTATTTCATGTTGGTGCAACCGTGCACCCATGAGATTCCTGTTGTTAGTGCTGTGTGATGTTTGTAGAAGATCATTTTTGGTGCGAGGTCTTCTACATTTTTGGCGTTTGTTATTGCTCTTTTATTAATAAAATTTGATAACTTCATCAAATAATTTAGTTCAATCATAAGTTGTTTTTTTAATGAATTTGGTGTTAATTTAACAATCAAAAAATGAATTTGGTGTTACATTCGTGTGTAAGCTGCAGCTTATGTAAGGATTGTTGTGTTTCTACATGGAAAGGATCTTTGGGTACGGCATACATCTTTATTCCTTGCCATTTGATATACTCGTTATCTTCCCCATTGCCAGTCTGTTGCAGATCAATTCTTTATTCTTTCAATATCTATGTATAGGTTTTTGATCCTGTCAGGCATATTTTGAAGCATATGCCATCTGAAGAGGGTGAACTGGCTTACTTGGAAGAACAGGTACTACCTCTATTCTTTCTTTTGCATGGGTGAGGGAGGGAATCCGCCATTTAACTTGCCATATGCTTGTCATCATACAAGTTTAATGGTTGTTTAATATCTTTAAGTGTATATTAATTACCAAAAGACACTTTTTCTTTTTAAAGTTGATATAAGAATGGTTATCTGCTTTATGCTTTATGAAGAATCTGAAACTTTTTTTCTTGATCAAGTAATAAAATTTTATATATGAAGGGTAATAACAATACCAGTATACAAGGAGTACTAAAAAAAAGTAGAACCCCTTAACCTTTCAAAAAAAAAAAAAAAAAAGTAGAACCCCTTACAAAATGAAATGGGATTCTACAAACACTAACCAATCTTCTATACATGTAGGAATCTTATGTGTGCACCAAAGATAAATAATACAATTTAAAAGGCTGCTCTTCAAAAAACTAAAGTCCTTCTCTATTCCCTTAAATGCTCTCCTATTTCTCTCTTCCCATATGATCCACATCAGCACTAGTGGAGCAATCTCCCATGCTCTGTGTCTTCTTCTACGTCTTCCACACATCCAGCTACTTTTTACTTTCCGTAAAAGCCTTTATTTTTCATTACCAAAACATAGTAAAGATGGCATTTTTCATCATTTAACCTAAAAACTAAGATCCAGTCTCTCTCTCCATCCTCGTTGCCGCAGACCCATCTGAAACAAATACACCATTACCCTTTTTTTTTGTTGATAAAGTAAATAATCTGATTGATACTGAAAAGGGAAACCCCTATATACAAGATGTATACCAAAAAGTAGAGAACCTACATCACATAGTTCTCTACAAAAGAAACCCAATCATCTATACACATAGGAACCTCATGGGTACACCAAAAGGAAATGAGAAACAAAAGACTACTATGCATCTTAGCAAAACTACTCTCAATCCATTCAAAAGCTCTCATGTTTCTCTCTTTCCATGTAACCCACATAATTGCTAATGGAGCTACATCCATGCTCTCGATCTCCTCTTCCTCTTTCTAAAGGCCCAACTATACATCGCCTCCTTCACAGTAGCCGGCATCACCCAATCAACTCCGAACCATCTAAGTACTACTCCCCACAATTGCGAGGCTATTTGATAATGTAACAAGAGATGGTTCACATCTTCTCCAGAGCTCAGGAAACACCAACTCACATAATTTATCCTCCGCTTCCTCAAGTTCTCCACTGTCAGAATCACTCCCCTAGCTGCCAACCACACACAAAAACACACATTCCTAGGCACCCTAGCGATCCAAAGGTAGAACGTAATATCTCTTGTTGGTTCAGCTCATCAAGCTATTTCTCTAGCCACGATTCTGCTATTTGCTGGAATAATCTAGGAGTCTTTCTGGCCCCTGTGAACTTCTTTTCTTAATGTATTAAAGAGGGCCTCTCTAACCGGTCCTTCCCATGCTCCGTGACAACGGCGGTACCCCGAAACAAAGGGACCAGTCTTCGTCGTGCCGGGGTATCCCGATCCGGATGCCACGAAAATTTAGGGAAGCCTTTTTCTTAAAAGACTTTCTGCGGCTGGTGGAGCTGGAAGGAAAATTTGATTCCTCCCTCACAAGCAAACTCCGGTAATATGCCCTGACTGAAAATAACCCGTCTGAACTCCCCTCCCATCTCCACACATCATTAGAATCATTCCCTGCGTTACACCCATACAGAAGCTCAACCAAGTTTTGAAATTCTCCCATCTCCCAATCCTGAAGGTTTCTCCTGAACCTCAGGTCCCAATGGACTTCCCTCGCCTGTGCTCCACGAACTTGCAGGACAGTCATTTCTTTCTGGCTCGATAATTGGAACATGTTAGGGAACAACACCTTAAGCTCACTTTGCCCACACCACCTATGACCCCAAAAACTAACTCTATTCCCATTCCCTACCTTAAAACTAATATGACTTCTAAAATCATCCCACCCCTTCATGATGCCTCTCCAAAGACCACACCCAATCGGAACATTCATATCTCTAGTTCTCCACCCCTCTTCACACATCTCATATTTCTCCGCCACCACTCCTCTCCATACCGCCTCCTCCTCCAACCCAAACCTCCAGATCCACTTCCCTAGCAAGGCTTTGTTGAAAACCTTAAGATCTTTCACCCCAAGGCCGCCCCATATTTTCGGAGAGGTGACAACTTTCCAATTGACTAAATGAAACTTCCTTGTGCCATCTGTCGCATCCCATAATAAGTTTCTTTGAAGTCTTTCCAACTTATCTATCACAGAACATGGAGCCTGCATTAATGACATGTAGTATGTTGGCATGCTCGACAAAGTGCTTTTAATTAACACTTCCTTCCCCCCTTTAGACAAATACCTCTTCTGCCACCCCGCTAGCCTCTTTTCAACTCTCTCAATCACCGGATTCCACACTGCAAGATCCTTTGTAGACGCCCCCAACGGTAAACCCAAGTAGGTAGAAGGTAAAACACCTACTTTACAACCCAACACATGCGCTAGATCTTCCATGTTGTCCACCTCTCCCACCGGGATGATTTCACATTTGCTTAAGTTAATCTTCAAGGCAGAAACCGCCTGGAACCAAACAAGAGTCTGCCTCAAATACAATAACTGAGAGACATCTGCATCGCATAAAACCAAAGTATCATCTGCAAATAAAAGATGGGATACCCGCACCTCCCTCACACCTCTAAACGCTGCAGAAAAACCCCTCAACAGACATCCTGCTACAACCCTGTCCATCATTCTGCTCAACGCCTCCATCACCAAAATGAATAGCATGGGAGATAATGGATCACCTTGCCTCAAACCCCTCGAACTCCCAAAGAAGCCACACGGACTCCCATTTACCAATACAGAAAATCTAGCTGTAGAAATACAACTCATAATCCACTTCCTCCACCTCTCCCCGAAACCCATTAACATCATAATACTATCCAAAAAATTCCAATTGACATGATCGGAAGTCTTTTCAAGATAAAAAGAGGTCATGGCAGAAAAGGGAGGCCTATTAGTGCAGTTGGAGTTATGTATTTGCACCGACAAAAGAAATGGATGGAACCAATTTGCTGGAGCGAGGAGTTATCTGGAAAAAGAAAATGATGAGTAGTTCACCGCAAAATATGAAGAATAAAGAGGATGTGGCGTATATTGGTTTTAGGAAAAAATGGATCAGCTAGAGGGTAGCTTTCCGGAGAACAAAATTCAGCTGGATATTATGGCACTAGAACTACAGATCAATGCATGATTTATACAAGGAACCACCAATATAGTTCCCTTGTATAAAAGAACACCAACAATTTGTTGGAAGTTACATATTGCCATCGATAGCTTTGTCGCCGAATGTTTCATCAATGGCTGCGAGACATGTATTGAAAGCTGCTCTCCAGGGCTTGGAATGTCCAACTGAAGCGTGAATTGACGGCAAAAATGGCAAAAGGAAACAACAATGTGATAAAGGAACATAAATGTACCAAAAATGGCCTCTCAGATAGTGAATTAGCAATTGAAACTTTAAGGCATTCAAGGAAATTAAAAAAGTTAGGAGGGTGCTAACCTACTAACCCATGTATATGTTAGCAAAACCCTATATATATTAGTATATTTTTGGGATTGTGTACATGTTATTTCCAGCTGCTTTACTATTTTGTCAATAATTCTCGTTTCATAAGTAAAAGGGGTCATAACTCAGACAAATGTAGAAATCACCTTAGATAATTGGCTGTTCATGGATGAAAGAGCCCTTGAATTTTTTACCAGTGTGCTTTTATGAGACATGTATCTACTGTAGAAATGAATGTTCCATATGATTCTGCTGTGTATTAAACTGTAGGCTGCTCTTAGATTAGCACAGCTGGACAGAATTTCTGAACGCTTGTCGCGCCATGTTATGGAGCATCATGAAGTAATGGGTAAGAGTTATTCTTGATATTTCTTTCCTATTTCCATTGGAACCATTAAAAGTGCTTAAAGGATACTGCTGGTCTATGTCTCATCCACATTTATTTGGTTAAAATGCTTTTCTGGGTATGAATTGTAGATATTATTTGAGTCTATATTTGTTTTACTTTATTATTTTAAAGTCTTTTTGCAATGGTAGTTATATTACGCAGAACATCTTGTTTAGCTGCGTAAAAAGTAGGAAGTAAAGAGCAATAAATGATGGAAAAACATGATTATTCCCTCAAGTTTGGTTGGAAATTTCTACTACTTGCATATGTTACAGATTTATAAATTCCTAATTCGAGGCACAGTTACATCAACCTATCAAACCAAATCACGTAATTTTTGTTTGATAAGGTAAATATGTTTTGTTAATTAGGGAAAAATCATTTACGCCAGTAGTATTACAAGAAATGGAGAACCTTCGAAGAATGACGCTCAGTCTTCTATGCAAACAAGGACTGGTGCACCAAGAACTAACTAAGACCCAAAGCGCCCGTTAAGCAAGGGAAAGCGCTCAACATGTTTTGTGCGTCGCTTCAGGGCTAAGTGCTCCTTGGACAACAGTGGCTGCAAGAACTGTCAATGAAATGTGGTACAACAACATTGGCAGAATGGTCAGTGTAAAGATGATCAATGCCACATGAATGGTCATTGGAAAGAGAAGATACTGTTAGAATGTTGTTAGAGAGAAACGTGGTGACGCCGGAGAGAGGTGTGTGCATCTGGAGTGGTCACCTGTAAAAGAAATGGAAGACTTGGTGGTACAATACGAGAAAATACAAAAAAAAGGGATTTATTGAAGACTTGATGGTTATGGAATACAAGTATCAGTCCATCATCCCTGTACTGTAACCGTCTTGTTTCCAAACCATTAACCACTTAAGCTTTTTTGTTCTAGGCGTATGAAGTGCTGCCTGGTTAAAAAAGTTTGTCAAGTATTATGAGGAGATTAAGGGATAACTAATTTTGTTACTTCTGCTCTCATAAAGTAGTGACAACGTTTGACTAGGCATGGAATATAAGACTTAATTAGTTTGTGTACTGTACAAGTAGAAGAGGAAGAGGAAGAAAAAGAGTTGAGGAAAAAAAGTAAAGAGGAAGAAAGTACTAAGTAATAGTAGTAGTTAAAATGCAAGATTGAGCAGAAAAAGTTTATGTCAAACTTTTTATGATATCTGTTCAAATTCATTGAATTTCCAACTTTTTGATAACTGAGTATTCCACTTGTTCCAACTTAAAAACTTGTGGATAATGTAGCTACCCCTCTACCCTTCCACTTAAAAATCAGATTTCGTTCTCCAGTATGAACTTGTGATGTGCGCCTACCATACATCTGGTGCTTCACAGTTGAACCAAAGCTCCAGGGGCTCATCGAATTGCTCAACTTGTGAAGATTTTATGGAATAACATTATTGATAGAATTGATGCTACACAATCTGGGACGTCCCAAAATAGGAAAAAGAATAGTATTTTGGTGATTATCATTTTGGTTAACATTGACTTTTCCCTTCTAATTTCTGAATATCTCGTGATTTTGGCAGTGAAGGGAATGGATCTTGTGAGACAACTGGAAAGAGACTTGAAGATTGCAAATGTTATTTGCATGGTAAGCAGCTGATGGTGTTGCATTGGAACTTATTTGTTGTTTTACTGAGAAGATTCCTAATAGTTTCAACCTCTATCAGTGGTAGTTCACCATATACATTCTTTTTGTATCACGATAATACTAGTTAGATTCTTTTAGTTTCTGTAACAGTTTGATTTGTGGAAGCAGCTTCATCTCAGTTTACCAGACTTTGTTCTTTGAGTTTTGCAGAATGGTCGCAGACATTTAACATCTTCAAGGAATGAGGTGTCAAGGGATCTCATTGTCTCCACCAATTCTAAGAGAAAACAAGCACTGTTGGTACTTTCCCATGCTTAAACTCCTTCCATATTAGTTTGATACTGTTGCTCCCACTCCCTTGCGCCCCCTTGTGCGCACGTTCTTTTCCTGAAACAAGCATGTATTTCCCTTTAGTAACAACTAAGAGATTTGTGCTTTAGTAGACCCCTACCATACTTTCCATCCACATTGAGCAATGAGATGTTGATATCTGTCCTGTTCAATGGTTAGAAATCCACAATTCTCGTAGAGAATGTTTCAATTGAAGTATTTCGTAATGTTTCATTGAAATATTTCACATATTAAACGTAGCTTCATATAAAGTCTATCATCTGGTAACCCTTTTTTCTTTTATCCTTGAAGGCAAAATCTTGTCTTTTGTGTTTCCTCCGGGAGCAAAAACTTTTACTGGAATTGTCAATGTGAATTTTCCATAAGTTCCTCCTCCGCACTTCACTTGGACAAATATATAACTTTGGTACAGCTGCTTTGCTATCTCTGCTGTGGTGATATGCATGCACTCTAATGTTGTTGCTGACTGGCCAATTTGCGCACACATTTTGTATGCGCACGCACACACATTGAGGAGAAAAGACTGTTACATATTTTTTCAATAAATGATAGCAGTAGAGACGCGCGCGCACACACTCTAAGTCTGTGTATATATGTGTATGCATATGCTTATATATGTCTGTATATATGAATGGTGAAACATGGTCCCAGCATGTATTTGGTGGACGGTGTGGAAAGAACGGAATGATAGGTGTTTTGAAGATAGGAGCAGCTCAATCCAACAGTTTAAATTAAATTGTATTAGGTCTTTTTATTTCTGGTGTAAAGAAAATTATGTAGAAGACACTGACGCTTTAGTAGATTTTTTGGATGCCTTGTAAGACGTCAAGGTTTTTTAAAATTGTAAATAGGAGTGCCAACACCTTCTTGGTGTTTGATGAATAAAAATTGTTATCTTCCTCAAAAAATATATGAATGTACATATACACTGTGTGTGAATGTTTGTATATGTACGTATATGAAATTTCTCTCGTTTTTCCTTTATATGAAAAGGAAGGGATGTTCTTAGTCATCTCAATTATGATGTGCCACTTGTTTTCCATGAACAGGCTAGAATTCCTTCCCTTTTTGGGTGTGTACTTGTGACCTTTTATGAAAAAAAATTTCCCCTTGCAGGATGTGCTTCCTGTCCTTACTGAACTGCGTCATGCACTGGACATGCAATCAACTCTTGAAACACTTGTTGAGGAAGGAAGATTCTCTAAGGTTCCATTCGACTTCTGATGTTACTTAGGGTAGCATGACATCATAAGCATTATTCCCCCCTTTTCTCTTTCTCTTCTCCCTAGTGAAATTGTTTCCTTCTTATGGCTTCTCATGTTTACTATGTGAATCCAGTATACATAGTTTTTCGTAATACTCAAGCGATGAACTTACAGGCATTTCAAGTACTATCAGAATATTTACAACTTTTAGACACACTGTCGGAGCTTTCTGCTGCACAAGAGATGAGCCGTGGTGTTGAGGTAGCAAATACCTCTATGTAAATAAGAAATGCTTCTTTTTATTTTTGAGAAACTATTTTGCCCATCTACTTCTAGTTTTTGACTAATTGTCATGTGCACTTACTCACCTTATTTTTTCCCTTCATCTTCCTTCTCGCTGTTTTTCTCATCTTTTCTTGTGGGGGTCTTGGTCTACGCAGACAACCTGATCATGCTCTATAATATTCTAAACTTTTTGCAGGTTTGGTTAGGGAAAACTCTTCAAATGCTGGATTCACTTTTATTAGGAGTATGCCAGGATTTTAAAGAGGAGAACTATGTAACTGTGAGTGAACTTCAAAATCAATTTTATAGCTGCTTTTTTCTCATTCTTTCTTCCCTCTTTTTCCCTTAGTTCTGTTCCTTTCTTTAGTTGTTCAGAGTAGTTGTAATAGCACAAACAAGTCAACCGGCATTTTCCTTGAATCACTGCTCAAGTTGGGTAGTGTCTTGAGGTTTTGGCGGGAGCTCTCTCTCTCTTAACTTTGTTTCCAGGAGGAGTATATACCAACTTAAAAGGTCTTGGTTCAACTGGTACTGGGTTTAGAACTACTTCGCTTGTAATAAACTTTTTGGGCTAGAAAGGAGTAGATCTTTCCCTCTCTTCTTTGAAATAGTGACTGTGGTTCCTCTATCCATCATTGTTGTGTTTATACTGATCTTCAGGTAGTTGACGCTTATGCGCTAATTGGAGATGTTGCTGGCCTTGCTGAGAAGATACAGAGTTTCTTTATGCAGGAGGTTCTATCTGAAACCCACTCTGTGTTGAAGGCTACTGTACAAGAGGTGTGTTGTATTTAGTTTTGGGGGATAGTACTTGGTTACGAGGAATAGAATTAAGCTTAGTTTGCACGCCCTTTTTGCTAGGCGGCATTTGGAGAGCTTTGAACTTTTTATTTTATTTGATTAAAGACAGCTCCTCTTGTTGCAGGATCTCGATAACACCAATGTGCTAGGTACTAGGTATATATTTCATGCCTTTTCACTCCTCCACTATTGTGGTTGTCTTCTCTCTCTCTCTCTCTCTCTTATTTATCGTGCCCCTTTTTCTTCAGGCTCACATATAGTGATCTGTGCACCCATATACCAGAATCCAAGTTCAGGCAATGCTTGTTAGCAACGCTAGCTGTACTTTTTAGGTTGATGTGTTCATATCATGCAATACAGAGCTTCCAGCCTGAGGATAAGGTATGTATAGTAATGACTAATATTTATTTCATTATAGCTTTTAAGTGCTTCATGTATGTCTAAGGTCCAAACTTGTTAGTTCATGAGACTGTAGGTATATCTTGTAAATTTTCCATCTCTATGTGATAGTTCTTTTTCTCTATACTTGTGGTCTCTTGGTGTAGCATACCAAGTCTTATCCTTTCTTTATTGACTAGTACAATGTAATATTTTAGCTGCAAATAAGTTTTTAAAGTTTGTGCTCTTCCTGGCCCTTGGTAATTTCTCGGTTATAAAAGTACACAGGTTAACCAAAGTTTCTTGTGTTTGACAACAGGATGATATTTCATCACCAAGCACAGAGAGAGCGCCAATTTTATCCTCGGTTGAAGACCCACCAACTACTTCTGTTGCTTCTTCCGACACTGCAATGGACCATTCATCCAATACAAGTTATAGGATCGAAGAGGCAAGGGATGACGGAAGTACAGCATCAAGCAGTGGATCCCCCTGGTTTCAGCTGAGAAAAGATGCTACGACGTTTGTTTCACATACATTACTTAGAGGTCGAAAGAATCTTTGGCAACTTACAACAAGTCGTGCAGCCGTCTTGCTTTCTTCACCTGCTATTCATTCTGCTAGCATCCATCAATTTTTATTAACTTACGAAGATCTGAACATTTTCGTACTGGCTGGGGAAGCCTTTTGCGGGAGTCAAGCAGTTGAGTTCAGGCAGAAAGTGAAATCTGTTAGTGAAAGTTATTTAGCTGCTTTTCATCGGCAAAATATATATGTAAGTTATACTTTTTTATGTGTGCCTTTGTACCAGTATTATGCAGGAGCTTGCATGATGCCCCAGGGTTGGGGTACGAGAGTTGTAATAAAGGGTCAAATAGTTTCATGTTTGTGACTGATTTCGTTTTATGGGTAGAGGCAATGCTTTTCGTTGAGATTTGATAATGAAGCATGTGTTTAGAAGAATAGTTCTATGCATTTGATCTATGGCTGGGTACTTCTCTCTGCTTGAAAGAACGACTTGTGGAAATTCATGACATAAAAGATGTGAACCTTTACAGAGTGTCTAAGATATTTAGTGGACCCTCAATTTACATGTAATGTTTTGTCATTTTCTAAAAACAAAATCATAGAAGCTTTTACTCGCCTGTGAGTTAGCTGATTTCCACAAATTCATCTTCAAAGCTCATCTTAAATGGTACTAGTATTTGATTTGTTGGTCTTATAATGACATTGGTGAAGGATTGTCCTTGATAAGTTTATAATCGACCTCAAGTTCATGGAAATGTCATCATGTGTACCGTTTTCTCGTGTAGTGTTTGGAAAAATGGTGATCCGATATGCAACCTAACTCACGAAGGCATGTACCATACAAAGTCATTTTAGTCAGATGTAATAACTTGATCATTAAAGATCCATCATTATAGGTTATACTTCATCAAAAAAATAAATCATTATAGGTTATCAAACAGACATTTCATTATATGGAAATACGATTATCCTATTTGTGTTTTGCACCCCCTGCTTGGTTAGATTTTAACAATCTTTTTTCATACAGGCTCTCAAAATGGTTTTGGAAAAGGAGAATTGGCTGACATTGCCACCGGAGACCATAGAAGTAGTAAGCTTTGCTGGGCTTGTTGGTGATGGAGCAGCTTTGATTTCATCTGAAACCTCTCCCAATGCTCGACTGCTGCAAGTACGCAAATCTGTACATCCTGTCCAAACTGACTCTAAGAGGAACGGATTTTCAAGTTGGCTTAAGGGTGGAAATCCGTTTCTGCCAAAACTAAATGGTAGTTCAAAAGAATACTTGGACTCTAATGGATCTGCAATGCAAGAAAGTGGAAACTCCAATGAAGATTCTCTTGATAAGAGTTCTTTAAGAAACAGTGACATAAATCATGTCAATGGGAATACTTTATCTGAAGATGAAAATGAAGATCTTCATGCTGACTTTATTGATGAAGATAGCCAACTACCTAGCCGGATTTCTAAGCCTGGTCATTCAAGAAATCGCTCTTCGCATTGGAATAATGAACAAATAAAAGTTCAAACAGGATCATCACTTAGCCTCCTGAGGTAAAATAATGGTCTTACTTGGATATGCTGATGATGATGAATTTTGTCAAGCTGAACATAAATGCAACACAGGTTATTGGATAAATATGCGAGGCTGATGCAGAAGTTAGAGATTGTTAATGTTGAGTTTTTTAAGGTACTTTTATTACCTTCAGTTGTCATTGATCTCCAATAAATATTCTGTCTGCCTGGTAATTTGCTTTCATGTTCTCGTCTTATTCCTTGTTTTTGATATAATTTCCTCAACAGGGTTTCTGCCAATTGTTTGGGATCTTCTTTCACTCTGTCTTTGAGACCTTTGGTCAGCAAAGTACTCATCCTAGTGGAAAGGCTGTGATTGACACGCTGTCGTGTAAGTATTTTTATTCATGTATTTTTATTCCTTCACTTCTTCCAACAATCTTAAAAGGAAATATTTATGGTTCATTCTTTTATTGTACTTTTTTCTTTTTTATCGTTTCCTCCATTTGTTTTTCTTGTGTGATATGTTTTGCGTGCCTTTTGTCATTTATAAAACCCCTGTTCCCTTCATGGTCCCCAGATAGGCTGAAGACTGCAATATCGCAAGTAACACAAGATTGTGACCAATGGATGAAACCCCAGTCTCAGTCATTTTCCTCCTCTCCTCCCTCAAGCTCAAGTCCATCATTTTCTCACATGGATGTCACTCCTACCAGTCCGCCCAGTTACTTAACTAGTGCATCCTTGGGACTGAAGGTACTTCTGTACAAAAGTTATGTTTATGGTATATACATTTTTCGTAATATCTGGTCTACTTTTGTGAGATAACTGTACTTGTACTGGTATTAATACTTGCTTGTAACCTCCTCTTTAATTTCTTGGTTAGTAAATGGAAATTTGATTAAAAAAGAAGGTTAGTAAATGGAATTTGATGATCTATATGCTTTTTAAACAAGATCTTTATCAGAAAAAAGGGTTATAATCTCCTTAGTCCTTATATAGTCTTGATCTCACCACTTGTGTTTGCTTTTGGGATTGAGTTAAACTCTAGATCATTTTCTTAACAAGGTATTAGGGCACACTGAGATCCTGGATTCCAGTCTCTTTGCCAACCATTATCGGCAAGTATTTCCTCGTGCTTGATCCATGGAACAAGGAAAGCGAATCAGATCTGCATGTGGGGTAGCATTTTAAAACAAATATATATTGTCCCATCTCAAACAGTTTGAGCTTTTAAATGAGGTGGTAATGCAATTCTCCAGGATGCTAATATAACATATTGATTAAGCGTATGGACTATGGTTGAGATCGATATTCTTAGCAACTCTTTTTGATCTTTTCTTGTAGAATTATGTAATCTATAGTGGTTGAGGGTGAAACAATCTGAAAGAAATCCATGAAAATCTTCTTTAAAACTTTAAAGGCACTATGAATGCAACTTTTATCTTCCTTTTCTTTAGCAGAAGGCACATCATTTGCAGATTGTTCTCATGTTCAGCTTCTTCGTTTTAACCGCTCGAATCTTTGATTATGTTGCATGTCTATCAATATTTTGGTGCAGGAAAGATGTGCAGGTGCTGACACTATATATGTTGTTGCTCGGTTATTGCATAGATCTAAAGCACATCTTCAGTCAATGCTTCAAAATAATGCGGGACTGGTTGAGGATTTCTATGTGCATTTGGTATGGCTCTTTCACCTGTTCTAAGATAATTTCCTTGTTCTTATTTTGATTTTTGAGGTATCTAGAAGTGAGCTACTGCTGCTTTACTCTATATGAGGAGAGTAGCGTGGCCTCCTGGTAAAACTAACATGACCACATGGAAATGATATTATGATACTGTTTAATGTACAAATGAATAGAAAGAGTAATAAGCACTTTTAGTGTTTTCGCAGTTCTTTCGACGTATTTGTATGTGCTTAAGTGATGAAATGTTTTGGACAGTGTCAGGATTGACCTTGGAGATGCTTATATTCCATTTTTCTTTCATTCATCACTTTCATTTTAGAAATAATTAAGTGAAGAAACATTCCATTCTTGTCTTTCATCAGGTTGATGCTGTACCGGACCTTGTAGAGCATATTCACAGAACAACTGCTAGATTACTTCTCCACATAAATGGGTAAGATAATGTATCCTTGCTCTATTATGTTTTGTTGACTGGTTTGCATTGCTTTATGAAGCTGAATGATATCGATAAACTCCATCATGGAGTTGTTGCCAATCATGATGGATGCAATTTCATGCTTTCATTTGTCTGTATAGTTAAGAATTTTGCATGATGCTCTGGTTTTTTCATCATCTTGTGTTTTTGGTTTGGACTGGGGATTTTAATGATGAACGTTGATGATTGATTCCACCTCAGTTTATTATACAGATCATAAAGACCTACACATGCAAATATTGGCAATTTGGGGATAGGTATTTTAGGTAACTGAATCTGCCAAAAACAGAACAATAAAACTATTGCAAAAAATAGACAAAGGGCAAACCCCATCACTTTCATATGTTCCCAACAGTATAGACACTGGATTCGAGGCATTCCGCATAGCGAGGAGATTAAGGAAGCATCTAAAAGTTCAAGGGGCTAAGAGATTGTAAAAGAAAACACTTCATATGTTCCGTATTACATTGTTAAGTTTAACATGTTACTTAGACTTATTGTTGTATAAATTTTTACCGTAAATCATTGAAACGTTGGTAAAATGAAGAAAAATTTACATCTATACTTAAATTTAAATGTTTAGATGAATTTAAATTCTTCAAATTTTTAAGTTGTACAGAGTAATATTATTAAAGAGAATGGTGTCAAATATTTATTACGTCATTAAAAACATTATCATATGAATTGGAGAGAGTATACTGAATATATCAATCAAGTGGCAAGTCTTTCCTTCTCTACTCCAATTTAGGACTTGATCGAATAAAATGAAGCATACATTTTTCTTTTCGAGAATGGTGACATATTCTGTAAACAACAGCACAAAGGTAGCTGGGGGACTATTTACAAGTTACAACAACAACAACAACATACCCAGTATATCTCACAAGTGGGGTTTGGGGAGGGTGAGATGTACGCAGACCTTACCCACCAAGGTGGAGAGGAATTTTCTGATAGACCCTCGGCTAGGAAAACATATTAGAAAATACTTTTGAAAATCAAGTCAGTAGTATCATGCTAAAGAGAATGTTAAAACTAAAGCATATCCAAAATAAACAGATAATAACAGTACATATAAAGGCGAAGACTAAAATGGAAATCGTCTATATATGCATAATACTACATCTAATAAGGGAAAAGATACTCGACTACTACCTAACCTTCTACCCTAATCCTCGACCTCCACGCTTGATAAGGATCAAAACTAAACGCGGAAAATAAAAGATAGAGAGCGAGAAACTACTCGAACTCCCTAAGAAGTAACCCCGGGGAACTTGTCCCGAGATACCCTCGTATCGGTGTCAAGAAGGACCTACACTATGCAACCACCCTCGAGTCGCATCCGGGACTCGCAAGTAGAATGATCGGGTTTTCGGTTCAAGACTCAACTAGGTTCCACTAGTGAATTCAAGCAACCAAGACAAAGGGTTTTCATTCAAAGAGAATCCACTCTTGAACATTGTTCATTCATTCATTCATCATAATGGCCGACTTCGTAAAAATGCTAAACTATGGAGTATTTATAGGCCTCATTCAAGACATAAGGAAAGACCTAAAGTACCCTTAAGTAGATTTTAAAGTCATAAGCCACATAGGGGCATAATAGAAATTACATAGGATAAAAACTAGAAATCCCGCAACTTGTTCAGCAACTAGGCGCCCCGCCTAGTGTAGTAGGCGCCCCGCCTGGCCTCTAGTAGGCGCCCCAAGTAGGCCCTCCGCCTCTGCAGTAGGCGCCCCAAAGTCCTGAGGCTAGACACAAAGTGGGCGGTCTGCCTAGTCCAGTGGGCGGTCCGCCTGCTTCCTTGAGTGCTTGAAACGCCTCGAAATGTGTCTCTAAGGCTCCTCGTTCCATGGCGTTCCAATGCATGAGCTCTTTCTTGGCCTTAGATGGTGTTTTTAGATGGTTGCTCGATTTGCCCCGCATCAACGCTCCCCCTACAAGTTACAAAAATAGGAAAACATCACCCGAGCATTTACAGTGATTCTATGACTTCTAATAGAGATACTTCTTCGTCTACATATTTTTCTTTACACCACAAGTGAAGTAACAAAATACAGTTCATCTTGACTTTTTTATGGAATTGCTCATATCTTCAAAACATCTTGCATTCCTTTCTTTCCATAATGTCCACCAGATGCATGCTGGAATAATTCTCCACCATCTCTTTTGTTTCAATGAATGAAGCATACATTTTTTATTAAGTTCCATTCTTTAAGGATCAAGCTGAAGAATAAAGCATCACAATTTTCCTAATTAAGTCTTTTCTGTGAGCTAAAGATTTGGTGCTGGAAAAGTTGGTGCAGCTGCCAGGGTCATAGTTGCGGATGGCTCAAATACAAAGCCTAAAAGTTGGTGTCTGTGCTTCCTAGTATTCCTCCCTAGTATTCCTCTCAGAGTCGTAGAGTTTCTTTGTATAATACTCCCTCCAGCTAAATTTATTTGACCCTCTTTCCATTTTTTGACTTTCCAAAGTGTTCGACACAATTCCACTAATAATATCATTTTGAACAAAGTTTCCCAATTTTCAAGAACTCAAGTTCATATAACTTTTCAAATCTTAAACTTTTTACTGCGATGTTTTTGATAGATCTCTATCAAACTAAGTAGGTAAAGGAAATATAAACACCTTGAACTCTGTGTCCATCAAACTCCATCTTATTAGATCTTTCAAAAAAAAAAAAAAAAAAAAACTCCATCTTAAAATGGTACTAAATGAGTTCCCAAGCCTTTGGTGTAGGCGCACATCACAGGTTCGAATCCTGCTGCAAACAAAAGCTTGATATTTAAGTGGAGAAGAGTAGAGGGGCGGACCCATTATTCATCGAGTTCCGAATCGTGTGCCTCTGACCCTCAAAGATTTCTCGGTTATCAGAACAGTAGAATAATGGACATAGTATTTTAGCCTCTATGGAAATCTTGAGTTTGGAGTGTCTGTTAAGTTGTACTTCAACTGATGAGTCCTGCTCTGATTGTGATGCTGCATCCCCTGTCCCGTCTCTACAAGAAGAAAAAAAGAAGAAAAAAGGTGACTTTTGGTCCCTGGAAATTCAAGAAAAAATAACAAAAACCCTGAGAATATCTGTACATTTATACTGAAAATACCAGGAAAACGAGAATTTGGAGATATACTAGTGCATGATCTATGTGTTTTTCATAATGAATGGGATACACAGGGACTCAGGTCTAGGACTTCTATTACTTGTCTGTGACAGATTTCTTAGCAAGTGTTTGAACTTGGTTCATTGGTTATTTGTGTATTTATTGAAGTTGGATTGTAATTTGTTTTTTCAAATAACTAACAAAATGATCGCGAAGCTGAAGTGCTTAAAAGAATGTTGACTGGAACTATTTAAGCAGGTATGTCGATCGGATTGCTAATGCTAAATGGGAGGTGAAGGAGCTTGGAGTAGAGCACAATGGGTATGTATCAAAGTCTTCTTCCTTTCAGAATCCACGGAATGGTTACTGAAATGAGAAATCTAGTCTTTATATACTGATAACAAAACATAATAAAAGAATCTAGCCTTTATATGTACTGCGTCGTAATTGGACAGTGTGGGGGAAGTATTAGAATGTTTGGAAAGTTGAGGATGGTAAGTGTACTGTCCAATAGTCGCTGAGAAAGGAGCTTGGCAAGAGTCACAAGACAGACAACTTAAATTGTACTATCAAGGTTGGGTTTCATTGCTTAAGATAAAAAATGTGTTCAATGTGCTGTGCGGAAAAGATGTCTTTGGGTCAGATATTTTATCTATTACCCCCTCTGTTTCAGTTTGTGTGTTCTCATTTCCTTTTTGGTCCATTACAAAAAGAACGACCCCTTTCTAAATGTGAAAACAATTGAACTTAAACTTCTCAAATTACCCTTAATGAGAAGTTTTTATAGCCACCCAAATGTTATGGCATATTTAAGACCACAAATTTCCAAAGTCTTATAGCCACACAGATTTTATGATATGTGTAAGGGCACAAGTTTCAGTAGTCTTTATTTCTTTCTTAAACTCTATGCCAGTCAAATTTGTCTACATAAATTGAAACGGATGGAGAACACTTTTTCCAGTTTTCTAATTATATATCTTGCCAAAAAGCATATCAAAGATGGATAAAGACTCGCGAGGTTAAAAATATGTGAGAAAATCCATATCTTTAGTGTTTCTTTACTTTCAAACACATTAAATTCTATAATTTTTCTGTATTTTTTTTTTCTTATAAGTGGCTACCTCTTCACTTCTCCAACTGTATATTTGCTGACGCTGTTATTCTACATTGGGCTCCATGTCGCACTGAATTTGGTGTCAACTCTTGTTCTTGCACCTCTGGTTCTGCTTATAATCTTATAGAGAGAGGAGCTTCGAGAGTTGTATAATGCTTGATCTGATGACTGTAAAAGAATAAGATTTTCCTTTCATTTGATGATCTGCGATAGCAATTATGTTTGCTTATTTTAACAGTAGGAGCCAAAAGTAGTGATAAAGAAAGTTTGTGTGTCCTAGAGTCTATACTACATTCTCTCTCTCTCTCTCTCTCTCTCTCTTTTTTTTTTTTTTTTTTTTGGGATAACGGTGGTGTCCGGGCCAGCTTACGCGCACCTCGACTAATTCTACCGGATACCTGCCACCTCCCAACAAGTACCATGTAACTCTAACCACCAAGGTTTGGATAAATGGGAAGAAATACCTAGTGTTTTTTGTCTCCACTACATTCAGAATATATTAACGGTTTAGTCCATAGTTAAAGCCCAACCTCAAGGTCTGAAGCCCGACACCCCTCTTATAAATCTTTAGTGACTAAGTCTTAGGTTTTAACTTGAATTTATGTTGCTGCTAATGCTATCCAGTACTCTATTTCACATTAATTGAGTTGCCAATTTCTCTTTACACTTCATTTCGAGTTAGTTCCTTCTGTGTTCCTACGATTCTGTGATTTTGTACTACTGGTACGCACCCATCTCATCTAATGTTTATTTTCCTAAAGTTCCTGTCCTTTTGTTTTATTCTCAAGATTCTGTGATTTAGTATTAATTCTTGAAACCCAATTGTCCATTACTTCATTTCACTGAAGTAGCTATGCTGCCGACTTGCCGCCCGTTTCTGACTTGAACTCCACTTCTTTCTTTCTTGTCAAAGAAATGGACCTTGAGCCTAACTCAATGGACCTTGAGCCTAACTCAACCCCAAAAGCTAGCTCAAGGAGGGAGGATTTGCCAAGTCCATATATACAAACAACCACCCCCGTTCCACAACCAATGTGGGACAACACCCACTCCAACACCCCCCGCACGCCTAGACCGGCGTGGGCAAATTAATGGGGGCCCAAACCGGAACGGGCCTGGCTTAGCGCGAGCTTGTAACTCAAGTGGGGGCATTAAGATGATGGGACACTCATATTAAGCCCTAGACTGCAACAAGAGAGTGGTTGGACAAGCAAGGGATACTGGTTTATGCAGTGTTTGAAATAAATACTGGCATGTCCCTCAAAGAGAGGTGACTTTGAAGGGAAGTTAATGTGTGCAGTAACCCTCAGGTGGGGGGTGCGGGAAGCACAATGGTGTCATTGCTGTCTTCACAGAGCAGCGCTTCCTCTGATACCATGTCAAAGAAATGGACCTTGGGCCTAACTCAACTCCAAAAGCTAGTTCAAGGGGGGAAGATTGCCCAAGTCCATATATACAAACAACCACCCCGTTCCACAACCAATGTGGGACAACACCCATTCCAACATTTCTCAAAACTCAAATGAGATCTCCTTACTTATTTCTAATCATGGCTTGATGCTTGGTTCTTGATGTTCTATAATACCCGTTCATGCACTCTTAAGTTTTAATGCTTAGCTAATTAGCTTGGAGAAGACATAGTTTTGGAAGCCTAAGTGCCTAACCCAAAATGTCAAGACTTAAAAAAAAGAAATCTGATGGCAGTCAAGCCATAAGGTTTGGAAAAAAATTAAGTTGGAGCCCCTTTTTTTAACTACCAACTGAAAAACAGAATCGAACAGTGAAAACCCAAACCAAACCGAATAAACTATGACTTGGTTTTCGGTCCCACCATTAGAAAACTGAACCAAAAAAGACTGAACCGAACAATGAAAAAACGAACCAAATCGAATAAACTATGGTTAGGTTTGCGGTTCCACCACTAGAAAACCAAAAAAAAAAAAAAAAAAAAAACCGAAGTTCTGAAATCGAACCGAGAAACCAAACGCCCACCCCCTAGAGCCAAGACAAAACTGACAAGCTTTCTTAATTAGGAATATCTAGTGATAGTATGATCTACAGTAAATTTAATTCACATACAAGCATATTTTAACTCTTATTTTCGAAGTTGGCACTTCTCAACTAGCTTGGGGTTGAGACGTTACAGTAGTTGTTTCAAATTTGGTGCTTATTAAGAAGAAAAACCTACAATAAGGTTTTTTTCGTATTGATGTCTTGGTGAGCTTCACTAGACTATATTTTTGGCTGCAATATACTGATCTTTTTCCGAATTGACTGTTAAGATTTCCTGCTCTCACTCGGTGCCAAACCAAGAAGGCAAGAAGATGTTTGACATTTGATGTTACTAAAGTACCATGAATAAGATGTTTTCAAGATGTTTGACATTCATGTGTTCCCCATTTTGATCCACATTTTGTGCTGCAGATATGTAGATCTTTTGCTTGGAGAATTTAAGCATTATAAAACAAGGCTTGTTCATGGAGGAATTAGGAAGGAGGTAATGTTTAACAACTGTTGGAGTCAAATTGGTGGCGAAGCTCCAATAGACTACTTTCATTTCATGAGTGGGAACATACCATGCCGTTTTTGTGGCTATAAGAGCATGTCATTAATAAGAACTTTAAGGTTCAAATTTTCCAAATATAGAAATGTGTTATTATTTTTATATTGTTCAGCACTTCCATTTTAAAAAAAGAAAAGAAATGTGTTTGGACAGCTTAAAAAGGAGAAAGTGCCACATAAAACGGAATAGAGAGTAATATTCAAGAAAATTTGCATGAATATTATCTTATTCTTTCATCAGAATCTGAATTATCAACTTCCATTCTCCTTTATATTTTAGGGAAATTAGGGTAAACATGCGGGACCCACAACATATCATATGAAAGTGAGGTCATGCTCCCGCACCAAATTATAGTTTCCCAATCCTCTTGCTTCTGCTGGTTGAAGATCCACCATTACTGTGCTTCTAATACATTGGAATTTTTTCTTGTTATCTTACTTTATCTTGTATGCATCTGTTTTGCTTTTTTGTAGTCTAGTCCTTATATGTAATGCGCTTGATGGGAGGTTTTAGGGTAGTGATCTAGGTGTATATTAAGCTGGCGGATTGCTCTCATTTGCCCATATATTATTTAGGAGGCGGTGGAGATTCTAAATGAAAACTTTCGATTTAACTGTTTCGACTTTTCTTGAGAACCTCTCAATGTCAAAATTTTAGGAAAGGGGTAAAAACATGCAAACGTGTGACACTTACCATTCTTGCTCTACCATGACTGAAGTTGTATTGTTATGCAGAGAACCTACTCTCCTTGGTTGCATGTGTGCTCATCCGTGCATATGTTAGATAATGAATACAGAATAATATTTGGTCCATTTTGAATTGGTGAAAGTTTCTTCTGGCATATCTAATTTGAATGTGCATACTGCCCTAGTAAATTTTAAAGGCGATTTCTACCAATTCTCTTGATGTAATGGAGTTTGTGTTTGTCTTAACATGGTTGAAAAGCCTGGTTTTGTTGTTCATGTCTGATTAACTGTCCTAGATCACCTAAACTAGTATGATGCTACTAGGTTCCTAGTGCTTTCCACCGTAGAGGTCAAATGTAATTATCAACCTATGGCTTGAAATCACTTCTGTACTCTACACTAGAGTGCTGGATGAAAATCTCTGAAGAAAGAGAAAGACTGATTTTCTTTCTACTGTTTCCTCTTATTTATCCAGGTTCAAGACCTCCTTTTAGAATATGGAGTTGAGAATGTTGCTGAAATTCTCGTTGAAGGCCTATCCAGGGTGAAGAGGTGTACTGATGAAGGACGAGCTCTCATGTCGTTAGATCTTCAGGTTTCAGCTTACCATTAATGATCCTCTTTTTCTCTAATCTCTCAATCACAGTTTTTGCTTGCTAAATTTCAAATGAAACATAATTTAACGCCACAATCTTGTTTCAGGTATTGATCAATGGCTTGAAGCATTTCATTTCTGTAGACGTGAGGCCTAAATTGCAGATAGTTGAAACATTCATCAAGGTGAGTAAAAGGGGGCTTGTGACAATGAATTTTTCCCTATAGAAAAGTTGATCTCATAGTTCATTCGTTACATTGGTTTCCTACCTTCATCATAACTATCATTACTCTTCCATGTAAATTCATTGAACAGGCCTACTACCTTCCAGAAACCGAGTTTGTGCACTGGGCTCGTGCTCATCCGGTATGAAAAGCTTAATGTAAAATCTAGTTAGTGTTGTTATTTGACAATATCCTAAGACTGTTTTCTATCTTTAAATGTTGCAGGAATACAGTAAAGGTCAGATTGTTGGTCTAATCAACACCGTCTCCACAATGAAAGGTTGGAAAAGGAAAACCAGATTGGAAGTGTTGGAAAAGATTGAGTAGTGGGTAGACTCATTATTTACGAGTTTCGAGCTGTGTGTCACTGTCCCTCAAGAGTTTCTCGGTTATATCCTGCGGTTGGTATCCTGCCTGTTCAGTTTTGCTTTATTTTCTTCTTTGTGTGTAATTGATGTAAATTGGAAATGTCTCGTTACGTCCACATTTTTGCAGCACGACTACTTGATGGTTGTAAATTTATTCTCATTTGTGCTGTAGCACTGCCCCTTCCTGGGGCATATCAAGTGTAAGGTTCAACCCTAAAACCAAATAAAGTATATATTTATTAGCAGAGTTGGGTCTAGGGTAAATGTATAACGTTGTTATAAATACAAGTGTTACTTTTCCTCATTGCAGTTAGTATAAAGTGATGTCCAGACCATATAAGGACTATTTCATACCTTCAACAAATATGAGACACAATTGCACCCTCCGCAAATTCAAAATTAGACATTTGGGGCATGGATACAAAATATTGGGGACCAATATTGGTAAACACAATAAATAAGGAGTAAAAGTTGTAAAACTTTTGCCATTGGTATTTGGTTTGAAGTCACTTTTTTTTATTGGTTTTATATGAGATGACACTTTTTGGAACTTCAATCTTTGTGGGTTGAAGTTCAAACCTTGTGGGTTGAACTTTATGTCTAAGTTATAAAGTTCAACTTCAATCCGTAAGGACTGAACTTTTAGGCATATGTGCGTAAGCTTCAACCCTTGTGGGCTGAAGTTGAACTTCAATGGAAAATTTACGCCCCATGAACGTTGGCCAAGAATAATTACTTTTTCTGTACACCTTTTCTTGTTTCTTTCTTTCCATATACATTTTATCCTTTTTAAATATATTTTAAATATGTATTTAATATTTTAAATATATATTTAATATATTAATATTATTTATATTTAATATATTTAATATTATAGATATTTCATATTTTAAATATATATTGAATATATTAATCTTATTGATATTTAATATATTTAATATTATTGATATATTTAATACTATTGATATTTCATATTTTAAATATATATTTTTAATATTTTAAATATTATTGATATTTAAATATATATTTAATATTTTAAATATTATTATGATGATAGGACTCTATCATTAAGCCTAAAATCGTGCAACTACCATATTTAATGGTAATCTATTTTTTTTTTTACCATTGATTGTTTCCTTTAATTAAGGGAGTTGAATATCATACTATTAAATATTAATATTAATATTAAGAAATATATTTAATATATATTAAATTTTTGGATCCAAAAAGTTATGGACACCTAAAAGTAATTATTTTTTGATGGGCGGATATATATGTAAAGAGCCCGTGTGGGCTGATATATATCTAAGTTATAAAGTTCAACTTCAATCCGTAAGAGCTGAACTCTTGTGAGCTGAAGTTGAACTTCAATCCTTGTCGTGGGCTGAACTTGTGTAAAGTTCAACCCACAAGGATTGAAGTTCCAAAAAGTGGCATCTCATACAAAACCAATTAAAAAAATGGCTTCAAACCAAAGACCACTGACAAAAGTGGTTATTCGTGCACTTTACCTGTAAAAGTTAGTCAACGTGCCGGACGTAAAAATTTCGTGTAGGGGCCTATTTGGCGCGCGCTAATTGATTTGTAGTCGTTAAAAATAAATTTGCTGAGAAATAGCCACCTCCGGACAAATTCCAGTATAAATAAAAGCCCAAAGTTTTGTTCAAAGCCCCAGTATTTATACTGGGAAGCCTCAATAAACTAACACCAGTATAAAATACTGGGGCTTTGAACTAGTTTTGTTCAAGGCCTCGGCATTTTGTTATGAGACTTTGTATAAAGCTTCAGTCCCATAACAAAATACTGGTGCTATGAAAAAAATTTGTTCAAAGCTCCAACATTTTGTTATGGGACTGAAGCTTTATATATAAAGTCTCATAACAAAATAATGAGATTTATCCCTTTGATGGGACCTTTGTTATGGGAATAAATTCCATTATTTTGTTGTGTTATGTCCCATAACAAAATAATGGGACCTTTGAACATGTTAGTTCAAGGTCCCATTCTCCATTTTTTTTTTGTTATGGGACTAATCTGGAGTGTTTTTCCAACGCTAATGGAGCTTAAGTGCGCGCGCGAATTTTTGGCTATTCTTCAATGAATTTTGAAATGCTGGATAGTCTCCAATGAGCGCGTCCAAAAATGGCTACTGATCAAAATTTTCCGTTTTCAGCTTGCCACTTAACGGGGCATTTGTAAAACTTTTGCAATCGTTCTCACTCAATTTCAATCGATAGTGACTTAAAGTTAAGGGCAATTTCAATTCGTTCAACATCAAATATTTGGTTTGAAGTTGGTCTCAACTTCAAGAACTAAAAGTTGAAGCCAACTCGGACAAAAAAAAAAAGAAAACGTCTCGAAGTTCATTTTTGGTCCTGGTACTGAAGTTAGGCATACCTCAGGGCTGATTTTTACAAAATGGCAGGGCGTTGAAAAATATTTTCGAAGGGGTTCAGCCATAAATGACGCTGCCCAAATATGCTATTTGCACACTTCCCCCAAATAAGGTTGGGTCTTTTAACATATTTATGTTCTTGTGATTGCACAGATATAAACAATAATAATAATAATAATCATATAATTATTTACCCATGTTTTCACTCATAATTGTCTTCAAATATATTATTTTATTCACTCAGGTTTTTAGTATTACTAAAATTTCTTCAAACTATAGCGGTTCTGTCAATTATAAAGTTTAAGGTTGCAAGAGTTTTAGAACCCCCGAACTATTTTGAAGTAGCGTTAGTATCAAATATCCTTGAAAAATTAATATTTAATGGTATCGAAATTGCTGAATTATTAAGTTTTTTTCTTCAATTCAGTTTCTAATAATGACATACTTTTCATAAAAGCTACTCCCCGCACACACGCGCGCGCGCGCGCAGTCTCTCTCTCTCTCTCTCTCTCTCACACACACACACACACACACACACACACACACACACACACACACACACACACACACACACACAAACACACACATATATATATATATATATATAGAGAGAGAGAGAGAGAGAGAGAGAGAGAGTTAGAACTGTCCTTAATATATTGATCAAGAAGAAGAACAGAGGAGGGCTTGGCCTGGCCTCGTACAATACCTCATATTAAAGAGCGGCAAAAAAGAATTGGAGGAATTTACTATACAAAAGAATCCCTCCCTAGTCCTATACTTAACTTAAAAAGAAGTTAGACTTTTCATATCTACTTCGAATGCTAGGAACCTGTCTTCTATCAAAATGATAGACACACTTGCAGCTTTCTGGGAAATCCTCTACGTTGTTGTAGAACTTTGGCTCTTTTAAAGAAGCAGCATGCTTTGCCAGTCCATCTGCTACTTGGTTTGCCTCTCTAAAGCAGTGAAATATCTGTCCTTCCACTTGGTTCAATATTTGGATTATGTCTTGGATTAGTTCTCTCAGCTTCAGATTGTTTGTTGTCTGTTTCTGCACCATGTTAGCTACTATCAGTGAGTCTATTTCCATAGTGACATTTGCCAATCCCATTGAGATACACAACTTCATTCCATTTTTGCAGCTTCAGCTTCTGTCTGATTATTGCTATAGCATTTGATTGGAATGGCAAAAGCTTGTATCAGGTTGCCATGTTCACTTCTAGTAATTCCTCCAATGCTTGCAGTTCCTTTTTTCTCATTGTAGCTTCCATATGTGTTGAGTTTCACTCCTTGTGCTAGTATGCTTCAGTTTATCTGTTTTTACATTTTCACATGTCTCATCTTTTGCACTATGTCACATAAATCATTCCAGTTCTGAAGTCTGTTAAAGCTAGGAAAAGACATTCCTATTGTTGCCTGTATGTTCCATTGGGTATTGAATTTCATTCTTGTTGTAACAAAATCTTTTTTATCTCCATACTTGATTGAACATTCTCTTTTTCAAATCTCCCACAAAATTATTACTGGGGTGACTGCCATAATCAGCTTGTGCAAGTTTTTTATTTTTGTATCCCAACAGTATAACATGTAGTTATGTATGGGAGTTACATTCCATTTGATCCCAGAGGTGATCCAAAATATGTCCATTGATCTCTTGCAGTGTCACTCTCCTGGAAAACATGCTGAATTGTCTTCATTTTTGGGTTGGCACAACAATTGCATCTTGACACTAGGTTAATTCCAAACTTTGCTATGACCTCATCAAAAGGTATTTTCTTCTTTAACACTCTCCATGCCAAAAATGACATCTTGAATGGAATATTTTTATTCCAAACTTTGTGTAGGATTCTTGTTTTCTGCTCTTACTTCTAAGTGCCTCCCAGGCTGATAGATTAGAGAATTGTCCATTGGAAGCAGCTTCCCATATAACATAGTCTGCCTTGCTTCCATCTCCTGTGTACACTTTGAGAATTTCACTCACAACATCATTTGGCAACTTAGATATCAGTTTCTGTTCATTCCATTTACCTTATATGATGAACTCACTAATTCTAACTTTGTGTGACCTATGACCAGGATTGAAATTCTTTGCCAGAGCTCCCTTCCCTGTCCAGTTTTCCCACCAGAAATTGCTTTGCCCATTTTGAATGCACCAGGTGATGTTGTCTTTTAATTTTTCTCTAATCTGCATCAATTTCCTCCAGACATGTGACTGTTTTCCAGCCTTTTTCCTTAAAACTGGATGTGATCTAGAGCAGTACTTCGCTCTCAGAAAGTTAGATCACAGAGTTTCCTTGGTTCTAAGGTTCCACCATCTCTTTGCTACAAATGTGTCAGCTACTTCTTCCAGCTTTTTAATTCCTATTCCTCCCCTTTTTTGGGGAACACATGTTCATCCAGGAGCACCAATGGTACCTTACTACTTCCTCACTTGACCCCCAAAAGAATCTGACACAGTGTCTCTCAATTGTGTTGTATGTACTTTTTGGAGGATTTGTTTTCAATAAAGTGTAGGTTGTAATGGCCAACAACACATGCTTGATTAATGTTATTCTTCCACCTGTTGATAGCTGTTTTCCCTGCCACCCATTTAGTCTTTTGATCAATTTAGCTGCAAGGGGCTCAAAGAACTCTACTTTCTTTTTCCCAATATAGATAGGGCACCTTAGATAGGAAAAAGGAAAGCTAGTTTCTAAAAAACCTGTAGTCTCTCACATTCCATTAATTCTTGATAGTGATGTTTTTGGATTAGTCACAAAGACACTCTTGCTTTTGTTCACGTTCTGCCGAGATAGTTTTTTATATGTCTTAACCTGCTTCAGCACTATCTTGATAGACTTACTATTTTCTGTTGTGAAAATGACTAGATCATCTGCATAGGCTAAATGATTCACTATTGGGGCCTTTTAGTTGCACTGAAAATGGGGTAAAGTCTTCATGGTTTCTGATATTGTTCAACAGCCTAGATAACACCTCTGCCCCTAGTATGAATAGAGTTGGATGATGTTTGGCATTTTATGCCTACTTTTCCTTAATATTTCCGCACATTTGAGCTTGTTTTGCACTTGTTTGGTGGCTTGTGAATGTGGTTTTACGCTGATGTTGTGATGTTCGTGTGTAGGTCGTTACACGATGCATTTGGAGCGTTTCAGAGCTTGATTGAGCATGAATTGGTTGGAGGATGTTTGAAGATTGGATCGAGCACACAAAGGCACGACACAAGCCGAGTTTTGGAGCGAAAGAAGGAAGTTTTGGCCTGGCGCTGCAGCCTCCGCGCCGCGCCAGCCATAGCGCGAGGAGGTCTGCGCGTTTAAAGGCGCGTAGCAGGCCTATGGCACGAAGGCTGGGAGCGGGTTCTGGTTGTGTCAGCGCGATCGTGGGCGCGGGGCGTCCGTTATAGCGCCCCTTGTGCGCGATTTTACTTCCTATTCCTTCTAGTTTTGGGTTTAACTTATTACCAAGGGTTTGGAAACATTATAAATAGTTTATTACTTAGTTTTTGTAAAGAGTTCTTGACTTTGGAGCAATATTGAGAGCTACACACTTCATTGAACAAGGGTTATTCCCAAATCTTTCATCTATTACATCAATTATTTCATTATTACACCAAATCTTTGCCTTGTGATTATGAATATGTGTGGCTAATTTCCTAACGTTCTGGGGTTAGAGTTTACATGAAAGTTGATTGTTGAAGATTGATTTCCATTGATTGAATCCCATAACGGGTTACTTATTCTTCCTTGATTTAACTTGTATAATTGTTAGAGCTCGATAGTTATACATCATCTATGGTTTTTGGGTTGAACTTGAAAGAGAGAACCTAATTACGTAATAAGGAAGAATAGAACTAGTTTGTGAACCCGGGCATCGGGGAATCAATTCGCGGGTAGGATAGACATATACTTGCTTGCCTAGTTTAACTAATTACGGGATCGTTAATGCGTGCATGTGATTTAACCCGTAGACATACAGGGATTAGAGTAGCTTGCATAGATTGTGAAGAACTGAAAGGTTTTCATAATTACAATTAACCTGTCAGTTAGTAACCCGGGATTTAAGAAGTGAAATCAATTGAATACATCAACTGGATTGTTCGTAATTCTAACCCTGGATCGTTCCCTTGATATTGTTAACAACCAAAGTTTTGCCCCATTGCTTGATTACATTCCAGCACTTTAATTACTGCATTTTAGTATAAAAACTCTTACAATCATTGGAAAAAGACCCCTGGATAGTTTGTTCAGGAATTGTTTATTAAGCACTAGTCTGCATAGTCCTCGTGGGAACGATACTCGACTTTGTCACTTTATTACTTGGCGACCGCGTATACTTGCGTGTGCGTTTGGGAGCAACAAGTTTTTGTCGCCGTTGCCGGGGACTAATTATGGACTAATTACTTTTGAACAATTACTTAATTGCTATTCAGGTTTAATTTTTTGTTGAGTTTCTTATGCTGTTTCAGGCAATAGGTTTTGAATGCAAAGGAACAAAAAGGACGAATCACTCGCACCTTTTGATCCCGAGCCTGAAAGAACCTTGAGGAAGACAAGGAAAGAAGCGAGAGATCGAGAAGCATTAGCAATCGTACTTGCATCTCTTCCTGTTGAAATGGCTGAAGAACAAACAGTAGCAGTGCGAGATGTGGCTCTTCCTAGTCTGAAAGGAGTAGAGTCAAGTATTGTGAAGCCTGCTATTACTGGGAACTTTGAGATCAAGCCCGGCATGATTCAGTTGCTGCATGTGACGGGGCAATATGGTGGATTCCTGCATGAAGATCCGCAGCAACACTTGCAGAACTTTCTGGAGATCAGTGATACTTATACACCGACAGGTGTGCCTACTGATTATGTGCGAATGACTTTGTTCTCATTTTCATGGATTGGGACAGCAAGGAAGTGGTTAAAGGCTGAAAAGCCTGGGTCTATCACTACTTGGGAGGATTTAGCTAAGAAATTCTTGGCTAAGTTTTATCCGTCGGCTAAGACGGCCAGGTTGAGGAGTGCAATTTTGTCCTTCAGGCAGTTTGAAGGCGAATCATTATATGCAGCCTGGGAGAGATTTAAAGCGTTATTGAGAGATTGTCCTCACCACAATCAAACTAATGAGGTTATTGCACACACTTTTGTTGAGGGATTGAACCAACATACTAAGATTGTGGTTGATGCTGCTGCTGGAGGCCAAGTGCTGGCCTTAAATTTTGAACAGATCTATGACTTACTTGATAAGTTTTCACAGAGCAATCCTGATTGGCAGGGTGATGGCAGAGCTAATATACTTAGTGAGGGGGCTAGCAGAGCGGCTACACAGAAAGCTGCTGGGGTACTTCAACTAGATGGAATCACAGAGTTGCGAGCGAAGATGGATGCGATTTCCAATCAAATCAGCAAGCTGGCTCTCCAAGCAAAGCCACAACCAGCTCCAGTGCAGCAAGTTCAGGCCTTTTGTGAGGTATGTGGTGAGGATCATAGCACTGAGGTTTGTCCCTCTAACCCAGAATCAGTGTATTATGTGGGTAATCAGAACAGATCACAGGGCCAAAACCGAAATCAGTATGGTAATAATTATAACACGGGTTGGCGTAATCACCCAAATTTTTCTTGGAGGGATACCCGTGAGCAGTTTCAGGGTAATGAGAGAGCCCAATTTACTCAAAACAATGCACCACAGCAGGGATCATAGTCTCAGGCTCAGCCACAGCAGTCTAATACTATGGAGGATATGCTCAAGAAAATTCTTGCAGGGCAGCAAAAGCTCATTGATGAGTCAGCATCTCAGGCACAAACAATAAAAGATTTGAGCAATGCACAGAAAGATCTTGAAAGACAATTGGGGCAGCTTGCTGGAGCACAAAATAATAGACCTCGGGGTGCTTTACCGAGTGATACAGAGAAGAATCCTAGAGAATTTGTGCAAGCAGTGACTTTGAGGAATGGAAGAGCACTGGAGGAAGTTCCCCCAAAGCCAAAGAAGCCTGTTGGTGAGTTAGAGCCAAATGTTGATAGGGAGGTGGAAAAAGAAGCAGAAAAGGTAATCGAAAAGCAGCCCGAGTCTGCTATTGTGAGACCACCACCACCTTTCCCGCAGAGACTTCAGAAGCAGAAAGTTGATGCAGCATGCAAGAAATTTTTGGAGATATTGAGTCAAATTCAGGTAAATATTCCTTTGGTGGAGCTTTTGCGGGATGTTCCCAAATATGCTAAATACATCAAGGATATTGTTGCTAACAAGAGAAGATTGACTGAGTTTGAGACAGTTGCACTTACTGAGGAGTGCAGTTCCAGAGTTAGAAGCAAGCTTCCACAGAAATTGAAGGACCCGGGCAGTTTTACCATCCCTTTGAAAATTAGGGAACATGAGGTTGGTCGTGCTTTATGTGATTTGGGTGCTAGTGTGAATTTGATGCCTTCTTCAGTTTTTAGGAAGCTAGGCCTGGGTGAGCCACGACCCACTACTGTGACCCTGCAGCTTGCTGATAGATCTTTGACATGCCCTGAGGGGATTATTGAGGATGTGCTTGTACAAGTGGGTCAGTTCATATTACCCGTTGATTTTATTATTCTTGATTATGAAGCTGATCCTGAGGTTCCTCTCATCTTGGGAAGAGGATTTTTGGCTACTGCTGATGCTGTTATTAGAGTCAGAGCTGGCAAGATGATCATGAAGGTAAATGGGGAAGAAGCTGTGTTTAATGTGTTCAGAGCTACCCAGCTTCCTTCTCATTATGAAGAGTTGTCCATGGTAAAAGTAATAGATGATGAGTTGACTGCTGATGAGAGGTCATTCTTGGCTTCTAATGTTGATTCTTTGGAAAGGGCACTCTTATGTGATGATGATGATATCCTGAAGGATGAAGATACTGAAGAATTTGTGGAGGTTCTTAATATGCAGAGTAGATTCATCCCAGGGTGGAAGAAATTTGAGGAGCTTGATAGACCGTTGACCTTAGCTCCTGCTAAACCGTCTATCGAGAAAGCTCCTAATCTTGAGCTCAAACCTTTACCCGCACATTTACGTTATGCTTATTTGGGTGAAGGTAATACTTTGCCCGTGATCCTTTCTTCTTTGTTGTCTGATGTGCAGGTTGAGAAGGTGTTGAGAGTATTGCGAGAGCGCAAGAGAGCTATTGGCTGGACTATTGCTGATATTAGAGGGATTAGTCCTTCTTTCTGCATGCATAAAATTCTCTTGGAAGAAGATCATAAGCCATCCATAGAGCAGCAGAGGAGGCTAAATCCAATCATGAAAGAGGTGGTGAAGAAAGAAGTCATCAAGTGGCTGGATGCTGGTATTATTTTCCCTATCTCTGACAGCAAGTGGGTGAGTCCGGTGCAGTGTGTTCCTAAGAAAGGGGGCATGACAGTGGTGAAGAATGAGAACAATGAGTTGATTCCTACAAGAACTGTTACAGGGTGGCGAATTTGCATTGATTATAGGAAGCTGAACAAGGCCACCAGGAAAGATCACTTCCCACTCCCTTTTATTGATCAGATGTTGGATAGACTAGCAGGCCATGAGTATTATTGTTTCTTGGATGGTTATTCGGGCTACAATCAAATTGTGATAGCCCCTGAAGACCAAGAGAAGACCACTTTTACTTGTCCATATGGCACCTATGCATTTAGGAGGATGCCATTTGGGTAGTGTAATGCCCCAGGGACTTTTCAGCGGTGCATGATGGCTATTTTCACTGACATGGTGGAAAAATTTGTGGAGGTGTTTATGGATGACTTCTCAGTGGTTGGTGACTCTTTTGATGAATGCTTGAAGAACCTTGATGCTGTGCTGAGCCGTTGTGAAGAAACAAATCTGGTGCTGAATTGGGAAAAATGTCACTTTATGGTTCAAGAAGGCATAGTACTTGGGCACAAGGTGTCAAAGCAAGGGATTGAGGTTGACAAGGCGAAGATAGAGGCTATTGAGAAATTACCACCACCTATCTCTGTTAAGGGGGTGCGTAGTTTCTTGGGACATGCAGGGTTCTATAGACGGTTCATAAAGGACTTCTCCAAAATTTCCACTCCCTTGTGCAAATTGTTGGAGAAGGATGTGAAATTTGTGTTTGATGATGCTTGTATTAAGGCGTTTGAAGAGTTGAAGAAAAGGTTGGTGACCGCACCAATCATCATTGCTCCTGACTGGTCTTTGCCATTTGAATTGATGTGTGATGCGAGTGATAATGCTATTGGGGCTGTTCTAGGCCAAAGAATAGGAAGAATTTTTCACTCCATCTATTATGCAAGCAAGACGCTTGATGCAGCCCAGTCAAATTATACTACCACTGAGAAGGAGTTGCTAGCCGTGGTTTATGCTTTTGATAAATTCAGATCTTATTTGGTTGGCACTCGTGTTGTTGTCTACACTGATCATGCCGCAATCCGGTATTTGTTTGAAAAGAAGGACTCCAAGCCGAGACTTATTCGATGGGTTCTCCTATTGCAAGAGTTTGATGTTGAAATTCGAGATCGCAAGGGGACTGAGAATCAAGTAGCTGATCATTTGTCAAGGCTGGAGAATAGAGATCATGTAGATGAGGGGCCTGAGATTAAAGAGGTATTTCCTGATGAGCAACTTTTTGCTCTAGAAGAAGCTGAAACACCATGGTATGCTGACATGGTAAATTTTCTTGTGAGTGATGTGTATCCCCCTGGGGCAACTGCTGAGCAAAAGCGTAAACTCCTTCATGAGAGCAGATTTTATGTGTGGGATGAGCCCTATTTGTACAAGATAGGTGCTGATCAACTAGCTAGGAGATGTGTCCCAAGGGAAGAAGTAGAGCCGATTCTACAGAGCTGCCATTCCTCTCCTTATGGTGGCCACCTTGGTGGAGATCGAACAGCTGCAAAGGTACTCCAATCTGGTTTCTTTTGGCCTACTTTATTTAAAGATGCTCACGCATTAGTGAAGCAATGTGATCGTTGCCAAAGAACGGGTACCATTACTAGGCGTCACGAGATGCCTTTGAACAATATTTTGGAGATTGAGCTGTTTGATTGTTGGGGTATTGATTTTATGGGTCCATTTCCACCTTCTATGGGCAATAAATATATCCTTGTAGCAGTTGATTATGTATCTAAATGGGTGGAGGCCATTGCACTTCCTACAAATGATGCGAGTGTGGTGGTGAAGTTCGTGAAGAAGAATATTTTCACTCGTTTTGGGACACCGCGGGCTATCATTAGTGATGAAGGTACGCATTTCTGTAACCGGTTGTTCAATAAATTATTGGCCAAGTATGGGGTTCGCCACAAGGTGGCTACTGCTTATCATCCCCAAACTAGTGGCCAAGTGGAAGTGTCTAACAGAGAGATCAAGCAAATCCTTGAGAAGACTGTGAATGCCTCGAGGAAGGATTGGGCTATGAAGTTAGATGATGCTCTCTGGGCCTATCGAACTGCATTCAAAACGCCTATTGGAACCTCTCCATATAGGCTTGTTTATGGGAAGGCTTGTCACTTGCCGGTTGAATTAGAGCATAAGGCGTATTGGGCTATTCAAAAGCTCAACTTTGATATGGCTTTAGCGGGTGAGAAGAGGATGCTCCAGTTGCATGAACTTGAAGAGTTCCGTTTCCATGCGTATGAAAATGCGAAATTATATAAGGAACGGACAAAGAAGTGGCATGATAAGCACATTGAGCATCGCTCTTTTGAGCCCGGGCAGCGTGTATTGTTGTTCAACTCGAGGTTGAAATTGTTTCCGGGCAAGTTAAAGTCGAGATGGTCGGGGCCTTTTGAAGTTGTTCGGGTTACCGCACATGGAGCGGTTGCATTGAGAGCCCCGGGTTCTGAAAGCACATTTTTGGTTAATGGTCAACGGGTGAAACACTATTGGGGAGGTACGGTGAATCACCGCACTTCAATCACTTTGAGGGACCCTTGATTTATACCCGTCGTGCCACGACGTTAAATAAGGCGCTTCTCGGGAGGCAACCCGAGTTTGTACTTGTAATAGTTTAGTTTTCTTTTGTTTTTATAGTGTCACGTTTTTGTTGTTTTTGTGTGTCGTTTTTGCAGGAATCGGGTGAGCTAAATAAGGTGAAATGAATGCATTGAGGGGGATGGGACATCTCGAGACATGTCCCACGCTTGGTTTGTACTTGGAATCGAAATTCGGTGCGAAAAAACGTTCGTGGGCGCGTTTGGGAGTGCCCCGCGCCTCCCAAAGCGCGAGAAAAAGTGAAACAAAGAAGCTAGGCGCGGTTGGGAGCGCCCCGCGCCTCCCACCGCGCCAAGCTAGGCAGAAACATCAAAATCATGCCCGCTATTGGCATGCGCCGCGGAAGCAAACGCGGAGGGCTAGGCAGAAAGTCCAAAAACTTGGCCGCGATGAGCTTGCGGCGCGGAGGCAAACGCGGAGGGCAATTTTTTGGTTAGAAAAACGGGTCAACGGGTTTGACCCGAAATTCTTTAATCCCCCATGCCCTATAACCCCGATTCCTAACATCTTTTCTCCCTTATTTTCAATACAAACACTCTCTACACACACACTAATTCACTTGCAACACTTGAACTTATCCCAAATCTTGTGCAATCACTTCTAACACCATCAAGTAAGTACATTACCACTCTTCCTTCTCAATAACATGTAAGTTGTCTTCATAATTGCTCATGGGTGATTCTCTTAACTAGTTACAAGCTTCTTCATAAAAATTCAATCTTGATATGCTTAATTGTCTATGATGCTTAGTATAGACCTTGTGACTTGTAAAAAGAGATCTCCCAACACATTGGGAGGGTTGGCACATTACAAAATCATTTGAAATTGCTAGTTCAAAGTTGTGCACACTAGGTGTTTGTGAAAAAGCCTCAAAGATGAAATATCAATGACATTGTGAATTCTTGAGTAGCAATGCATTCCTTAGGCTTACAATGAACATTAGGTGTTGCATACACACTAGATTTGATCATGAGGCACCCACACTAGCTTGATTTTAAAAATTCAAAACGTGGCATATTTTGCCATGGCTAGTTTTGTTCAAGTGTGGGGTGCTCGTGCCATTGAAACAAGTGATTGCCACATAGAGTGTGTGCTAAGTGTGGGGTGGTACCCTTGAGCTTGAATTGTTTTTGGTGCATAGCTTTACATCTAACATTGAAGTTTGTGTTTGTGTAGGTACCATGGTAGCCACATCTCAAAAGGCGAGTTCTTCATCTACTGCGGGCCCGAGGAGAGAACCTCAAACCGAGCCTTCCTCCTCAAAGCAAAAGGGTAAGGCACCGGCCAAGCCCAAGGCAAAAGCAAAGGCTAAGGCCAAGATTCCAAAGGACGCGGTGCCGATACCACGTCCCGGAGGCAAGACTCGGTATGGCCTCCCTTTCGTGAAGAAGGGAGATTGCCAAACATGGTATAAAAATGTGAGGCTTGCGGGGTACATCCCCGAGCAAGCTATTGATAAACGGCCGGTGCTACAAAAGTTTAGAGATGTGGCCGAGAAGATCATTGCCCTCAAGTGGGACTCAGTGTTTGAGAGTCCGGGGCACGCCAACTTGGACATGGTCCAAGAACTTTATGCTAACTGGGACCCCGATGAGGTGTGGAGGGATGATAACATGGTGATGGTTAGGGGAGTGAAGGTGAAGTTAGATCCAACGGCATTGAATGCCTTCTTGGGGGTGGCGGACCCCGATTATGATGAGTTGAGAAATTACATGAAGAAACCGGATTACACGGCCTTGCGGGAGACTTTGTGTGGTGAGTGCTCCACGCATAAGTGGGGGCGAGGAGCGTCTGGGCGACATTCGTTTATGCACTTCTCCCAGTTTATCAAGCCGGCGCGTGTATGGATGCGGTTTATAAATGCACGGATTCTTCCATGTTCCCATTATTCCGAGGTCACTAAGACTCGGGCGTGCATGGTGTATTTTTTCATGACCGGGAGGCCGGTGAACATTGGGTACTACATGTTGAAAATGATGAAACAAGAGAGGTATGAAAAATCATGTAGTCGGTTGTATTTTGGGAACCTCTTGACCCGGTATTTAGAGAAGGCGGGCGTCCCCGCAGATGAGGTCGGGGATCGCATTGTCCTTGATTTTGGGAGGCCTTTTGACATTGCCTCGGTCAAGGGAGTGATCACCACAGCACCGGTGAAGCTGACGGCGGATGATTTGCGGGAGACAAGTGCCAACTTGGCCGCGCGTCAGTATTTGATGATAGAGGCTATGGCCCGTCAGTCGGGCGTTGATATGACTATTATTGACCGCAAGGTCCCGTTGACGGAGACCTCGAAGGTCCTGCTGGGCGAGGTTGAGGCTGGACGGGTGGATCCGCGGGAGGATGAGAACACTGATTCCGATATTGTGGCCAATGATCCAGATAGTGAGTATGAGACTGATCATGAGGCGGAGGCCTAGGTCCACTCTCCCGTGCACCATCCAGCTTTCAGGGCAGTTTTTCTTGTACTCTTCCTTTTGCACTTACTTCTTTGTCGCACTGGGACATTGCTTAGTTTAAGTGTGGGGTGGGGTACTGCCCTTTATCTAGTTTTTATTTTGAGGTTTAGGATGCATGTACCTTAGGTCTTTTTATTTTGTCACTTGACTTTGTTTTGATTTATTTCTTGCTTTACTATATGCAAAAATGAAAAAAAATTAGAAAACCAATGAAAAATTCCAAAAAGATTTTCCTTTTAGTTTTATTAGTGGTACTTGTCATCCGCCCCGTGGTTTTTCTTATGGCCGCGGTTCTTTTCCACGGGGTGACCTTTGAACCGGGTAGTTTTTCATTTTTAGGATTAGGATAGTTAGTTTTAGATGACCCTAGGCTAAGGAAAAAGGTAGAATGCTAGGTGCCTTTGATTTGTTTGATACCGGTGGACTTGTACTTGATTGCATGTGCTATTTGTGGTGTCCTTAGTTTTAATTTGATGCATGCTTAGAAAAAAAGGAAAAATTGGAACAACCCCCTTGAGATGCTTGAGTCCGCTTGCTTGACTTGATTGCTAACTTTTGTGCATGAGTGCTTAAATTTCCACAAGTTGCAGTCTAAAAGCTTGGTTGAGAGTTGTTGATTGAGCCTTTTTGTGTGGATTGCATGCAATGTGTGTTGTGAGGCATGTTCTTATTTGCTCCATGTTGCATATTAATGTCTAGAACTTGCCCCGTGTGTGTGCAAAGCGAAATCCTAGGTTAGCTCTAGTCGGGAGATGATACAAGGCCTTCTTTTACTTGCCTACCCTTACATATATACCTTGAAAAATTGTTGTTGTGATTTGAATTGACCCTTTGTGATTGGCACCCACACCCCGAGCCTACCCATTTGTTCTTAATTGACTCTTTTGGCTCTTACTCCTTAAGCACTTTATTGACATTGTGTAGATGATTGGAGTTGTGGTTGGATGTTGGGAGACTTTTGAGTGGAGCTAATAAAAGGGAAATACTTATGAAAATTGTGAAGTAGTGAAAGGTATTGGCAAGGTTGGATGAAATTGAAATAAGAAAAGAAAAAAAAAAAGAGCAAAGTTGAAAAAAAAATTTGTGGAAAAAGAAATAAAGAGAAAAAGATATCCATTCCTTGCTAGTGTGTGCTTAAAAGAAAAAATTACTACTTGTTGAGAAGGTGTATGTGTAGAAGTTGTTGATTTGGGTGGCTTGATGAGATTGATGATTAATTTAAATTGTGATGTATTAAAGTGCTTAGGGAGGTAGTCACTATTACCATATGTATCCCACCCGCCCCTTAGCCTACATTCGACCTTTTTAAAGTCCTAGTTAATCCCGATTGGAGTGAGCTTACATTAGTGGAGTCCTACACTACGGGCAAGCCTATGGTACATTGCGTGTGACGTGTGAGATTTTCATGAGAGTGAGTGAGTTCATTGGTTATTGCCCCATTCTATGCGTGATATTTATTGTCGTGTGGGATATTTGGGGGGCACTCTTTTTCTTCGTATTGGTGAGGGCACGTGGTTTGCATGAAATAGGTGAAGTTGGTGGCTTCTTGGTTGAGTAGATAGGTGTGATTTTGTGGGAGAATGGTTGCATTAAGTTGAGTTTGTGCACTTGAGCTATTTTGGGGTGGTTGTTCTTATATTTTTGATGTTGTTAGTTTGTTGGCATGTTGTGGATCCATAGTAGTCATGTGTGCATTGGTTCAATGGTCGGTATCAACCATAGTCAGAGGCAGACCTGTTTTACCTAGGTTGGGAAGTGAGATGTGACTTGCTCGAGGGCGAGCAAAGGTTTAAGTGTGGGGTGGTGATGTTTGGCATTTTATGCCTACTTTTCCTTAATATTTCCGCACATTTGAGCTTGTTTTGCACTTGTTTGGTGGCTTGTGAATGTGGTTTTACGCTGATGTTGTGATGTTCGTGTGTAGGTCGTTACGCGATGCATTTGGAGCGTTTCGGAGCTTGATTGAGCATGAATTGGTTGGAGGATGTTTGAAGATTGGATCGAGCACACAAAGGCACGACACAAGCCGAGTTTTGGAGCGAAAGAAGGAAGTTTTGGCCTGGCGCTGCAGCCTCCGCGCCACGCCAGCCATAGCGCGAGGAGGTCTGCGCGTTTAAAGGCGCGTAGCAGGCCTATGGCACGAAGGCTGGGAGCGGGTTCTGGTTGTGTCAGCGCGATCGTGGGCGCGGGGCGCCCGTTATAGCGCCCCTTGTGCGCGATTTTACTTCCTATTCCTTCTAGTTTTGGGTTTAACTTATTACCAAGGGTTTGGAAACATTATAAATAGTTTATTACTTAGTTTTTGTAAAGAGTTCTTGACTTTGGAGCAATATTGAGAGCTACACACTTCATTGAACAAGGGTTATTCCCAAATCTTTCATCTATTACATCAATTATTTCATTATTACACCAAATCTTTGCCTTGTGATTATGAATATGTGTGGCTAATTTCGTAACGTTCTGGGGTTAGAGTTTACATGAAAGTTGATTGTTGAAGATTGATTTCTATTGATTGAATCCCATAACGGGTTACTTATTCTTCCTTGATTTAACTTGTATAATTGTTAGAGCTCGATAGTTATACATCATCTATGGTTTTTGGGTTGAACTTGAAAGAGAGAACCTAATTACGTAATAAGGAAGAATAGAACTAGTTTGTGAACCCGGGCATCGGGGAATCAATTCGCGGGTAGGATAGACATATACTTGCTTGCCTAGTTTAACTAATTACGGGATCGTTAATGCGTGCATGTGATTTAACCCGTAGACATACAAGGATTAGAGTAGCTTGCATAGATTGTGAAGAACTGAAAGGTTTTCATAATTACAATTAACCTGTCAGTTAGTAACCCGGGATTTAAGAAGTGAAATCAATTGAATACATCAACTGGATTGTTCGTAATTCTAATCCTGGATCGCTCCCTTGATATTGTTAACAACCAAAGTTTTGCCCCATTGCTTGATTACATTCCAGCACTTTAATTACTGCATTTTAGTATAAAAACTCTTACAATCATTGGAAAAGACCCCTGGATAGTTTGTTCAGGAATTGTTTATTAAGCACTAGTCTGCATAGTCCTCGTGGGAACGATACTCGACTTTGTCACTTTATTACTTGGCGACCGCGTATACTTGCGTGTGCGTTTGGGAGAAACATTGGAGATAAGGGACCCCCCTGCTTTAGGCCTTGAGTTGATGAGAAGAATCCATGTCTAGCCCCATTGATAATGACAGAGTACTAGGAGTTTGACATCAGTCTCCATATCCTATCGATGAAAGGCTCATCAAATCCAAAGCTTCTTAGCACCACTATGATGAATATCCATGACATTCTATCATAAGAATTTTTCGTGTCCAGTTTGATCATTATGTTTCCTCCCTTGTTCTTATGTCTTATCCCTTGCATAATTTCCTGAATTAGCACCATATTCTCTGTGATTGATCTTCCTTTGACAAATCCTAATTGGTTTTGAGATGCCAGAGATAGTACAATAGGAGCCATTCTATTGTATATGATTTTGACAATGATATTGCTTGAGAAATTATACAAACTGATAGGTCTAAACTCAGCAAAGATAGAAGGGGCTTCTACTTTGGGAATTAATGCTAGGCGGGTGTGAGTGTAATACCTGGTAAGCACAGCTCCATTAAAGAAATCCTGACCAAAAGCTATTAGATCTATCTTTATTGTATCCCATCACTTCTGATAAAAAATTCCATTGTATCCATCTAGGCCAGTAGAACATGTGGCACTCATGCTGAAGACAACATCCTTCACTTCCTCTTCACCTGGGATGGAAGATAGAAATATATTGTCTTCATCTGAGATGCTGTGAGTAATGAGTTCTTTGATCTTTTTGTCCCTTACTTGGTTCTGCTTCAAGTTGAACAACTTTTCAAAGTGATTGACTGCAACCTTGCAATCTTTTCATCTTTTTGGACCCATCTGTTTCTGTTGTTTATTATCTTGCTGATCTGTATTCTTCCTTTCTTCTCTCTGATTACTCTCTGAAAGTAACTAGAGTTACAATCCCCTTCTTCAAACCCCTTCTTCAAACAATTTGACCTGAGACACAGAAAAAATAGAGAAATTCACCACTCACTGGTGAAAGAGGAGAGAGAAAGGACCAATTGAAGTCCCCCGTGGGTTCCTTCACTTTAAACCAAACTTGCCTAGCTAGTGCTTTCTAGCTAGACTTATGGCTTAACATTTCCTGTTGTCTTGCCAACCATTTAATGTATTGAGCATGAGCTTGATTTATTCTTGACCTTCTTTCTTCTGTGTTTGTTTCTAGTTCTTCTTCTTCTTCCAACTTTTGAACTTTCTCTTCCCATTTTTGTACAACTTTGTTCATATCTCCTATTTCCGTTCTGGACCACTGGCTCAATCTTTTAGAAAGAGCTTTGAGCTTCTGCTGGTATCTTCACATTGCATTCCCATTGACCTACTTTTCCCATATCTCCTTCACCGGTTCCTGGAAGCCTGGGACATTCACCCAAAAGTTAAAAGATTTAAAGTACTTTACTATATTTTGATGATCTGATATATTCTTCATTAACATTGGCCTATGGTTTGACCCTGTCCTTACAAGGTACATAATTGTGACACATTGAAACTGTTGAAGCCACATGTCATTCACTAGGATTCTGTCCAGTCTCTTCCATACTCTTTTTTTTGATTTTCTGTTATTGCACCATGTGAAATTGGCATCTATATATCCAGCATCCACCAGCTCACAGTTATTTATACAGTTAACAAAATCAAAGCTTTTTGCAAGTCTATGAGGTCTGCCACCCTTTTTTTCTGAGGGATTTGTGATGACATTGAAGTCTCCCACTACACACTATGCCTCCCTTATTACATCAGAAAGTCTCTCTAAGCTTTCTCATGTCTCCTTTCTTTCCTCATTTGTGCATTTTGCATATACTACTGTGATGTATGCACCCCTAGGATCTGTTCCATACCTGAAGTTGAGAGTAATTTGTTGTTCTTCATTTGCTATAATGGAAGCACTCAGATTAGCTGACCAAAAACACCAAATCTTGCCATTTTCATTGGCTAAACAATGTCGTAGGCCTATAAACCTCTTGTATCCATTAATTTTTCCTTGCCTAAAAAAGGCTCCATGATGGCAATGAATTCCACCTTGTTTATTAAGACTAAATGTTTAAGTCTATGAATTGATTTTTTGGTCCTCGCTCTTATAATATTACAAAAGATTGCACTAATCATGAAAAATTAGAGTTTTTGAGGTTTTGTTTCCCCTTTCTCTAGAGTCCGAAGCTGTTTTGTTTCTTTCTTTTTTTCCTTTCTTTCTTTGTCTTGTTCTTCCTCTCCTAGCTGGAGATAGGCCTTCTCTATCAATCACTCCATATTGAAAGAGGAGTTAAAAAAAATAAGAAAAATAATAATACTAAGATTTCTCTCACTTGTTGGCGGGAGCCATTTCCTTGCGAACTATATTTACTTCAAACAAACAATATTCTCATTTGTCAGCCTTTAAAAATTAAAATATTTGGACTTCAAACTCGTTCTCGACAATGTATCCAAACTAATTTTTGACCCTCTTGATAGATAAACATTATGCATAATAAGTTCTAAATATAATGTTACACTTGACATCTTTTGACTGACATACTAACTTGACATCTTTCGATTGACATAGATTATTTATGTGATATTTGGTGGAGTAACTAATGATGGAAATTATCATGCGTTGAATGATAAGTTTAAGTATTTTTTTTTGGTTAAAATAAGTCAAGTATTATTATCTGGTGAATAATAATTTCTACAGTTTCATGTGTAGGTTACTTACTTTGAGGAAATTTCGTCTTTAAATGCATTTATCCTTGTATTAACAAAATATATTCTTATTCCACATTATATTTTACATAAAATAATATAAATTCTTATACATATCTAATACGGGTATTATTGAATAAAACCAACCAAATGTTTCATTAGTTAGGTTAGAATTAAGTTCTCTCATACGACCAAACAAAAGTTGCATTAGTTGTGTAGGTTATTTTCCGCAAACAAAGTAATTTATTAGAGAAAATGACATACCAGCCAAAGTCAAACTAAGCCCTACATGCACGTTTCATGCTTTATGGTTTCAATTTTGGAGAGATATCTCAAAAAATAATGTAATGACAGATCAATTACCCCCAAAATAGGCATTAACTGTGTATTAGTGTTTCATCATTTAAATGAAAGGTCTATAAAACATAAAAGAGTGGAATGTGTTTATTGTGTGTTTATTGCACTTATAAATGTTCATGCCGCGTAATATTTCCTAAAAAATATCGATAACCAACGCAACGTTTTAAGTGCTGGCAATAATACTATAACAATTTATGTGAGAATCAATGTATTCTATTATGCACGCTATGAACAAGAATAAGTGTGTTAGATTAAATTATTAAAGATAAAATTACCCTTCTTAAACCAAGCAGTTCATCCATTTTCAACAATTTCTTCAGTAAGTATTGATCAACCGCATAATAACCGCTTTATCATTAATCACCGCATAAACTATTATTTTAAAATTTTCGAGTAACTACTAACTCGTATGAAAACGAAACCCGCAAGTTATTAGAGTGAACAGAAAAACAGACATCAACGTGGTGAACCAACAGAAAAAGAAACGAACGACACTTCGAAATTAGATGGAACTGCACAAGAAATGACACTTTCTTGAAAGAAAATCAATCAATCTCTTAACTCAAATTCAAGCGCTGCAACCCATATATTTCTTGCAGAATGAACCTATTATCCTTTGCTTCTTTTGTTATTCTTTATCACTCCTTTCTTTCCTTTTTTTTTTTTTAATTTGGTTACATCTTCTTCCTATAACTTTCTTCTTGTACGAGTTATTGTTCACTTTTGCTTGTTGGAACCTTTTGCTTTCGTACAATCTGGCAATAGCTTGTTTCCTGATGTGTCTCTGTATATTCATTTTGAAACTGCAGGTGATTGCGTGATGCTAGCAACCATATCTAACGCCACACAAGGTTGATCAACTGGAACCTGCTTCCACATTAAAAAATAAATTAAGTAATAGTACTAAAAAATGCCTATAATGTGAGAATACATTTGATTTTTTTCACATTAAATAATCAATGTGTAACGTTTTAGTAGTATGCTTCTTTAATCCATTTATATGGATTTGCGACTACTAATGAAAACTAGAATAGAAGAAATTAGTTCTTTCAGTTTACCAACGAACAGATTACAAATGAAAAAAAAGACACTACGGGAGTAGTACAAGTAAATCAAAAAGGTTGCTTTAAGAAAAGTAAGGTCAAAGATTCTCTAGAAAGTGAAAAGAAGAAAAGGTAGGTATAGGGACAAGAAATGTGAGAATCCTATTTTTCTCCCAAGAGATGTTGAGATTCACTCTCAGTTTGCTCACTCTCACGGGTAAACCTTAGTACTATTCTGACACGCCACTGCCTTAAATTTGGTGTCAGAAAATCTTACTTTTTGGGTGCACTCAATCGTCAGTAATTCACACTCTTTCAAGTTATGACGATAACATTATTAATCTCTAAACAAAGTAACTTTACTTTTCACTTAAACTCAATGACACGTATATATAGTACTTTATCTTTTTCAAATAAAAGTACTGAACAAAATATTACTCACTTTATTCTAATTTAAGCTACCGTTTGGACATAGATTTGGTTGAAACTTGAGAATTTGAATTTTTGGAGTTGAGTTGAAAACTAATTTTTGGAACTTGAAGTTGTGTTTGGACATAGAATTTACTTGAAAAAATAGTTGAAGTTTTGTGAATAGTTTTTCAAATTTCCTAAAAACTACCCAAAAATATCCTTTGAACACTTTTTGAGTTTTTGGGACTTTTTGGGAGAAGTTTTGATGAAATAACATAAAACAAACAGTTTTTCTCCCAAAAACTCCCAAAAAATGTCCCCAAAACTATAAACAAACGGGGGCTTAAGTGTCTTATTTTTTTTTTTTGGTATGTTTAAAAAAGAATGTCTCTTTCTATATAGTAAGTTAGACAATTTAAACATTATACATAGCAAGTTTAAAACCACAAAATACAAAAAATATTTTAATACATTACACTCCAATCAAATGAAGTCACCTAAATTAAGATAGAGAAAATAGTATCATGTAAAATGTAGCCCATGGAGTAAGTACTTTTTGTTTACAAAATTTATGCTCTCTAAGAAAAGTGGGGCTTTTAGCACTTTACCTCCAAGTTATTTTTCATATTATTAGTCTTTCAATTTTTTTTTTCTTTCTAACTTGCCTTTTCTCTCTTTCTTAGACATTTGACTTAATGTTAACACCCACTTATTAGAGTGGTAAGGGTGAATTCATATAAAAGCACAAGCTTTTAGCTTTTAAGTTAAATGTTACTCAATCTGTTTCAATTTATGTAAATTTATTTGACTTCATACAAACTTTAATAAAGAAAGAAAATATTTGAAGCGTGTGGTCTAAAATAAGTTACTGGTATTTGTGTTGATATAAATCATTACATTAAGGCGTCGTTTGGTAGAGAAACGAGTTATACATGAACAGAGGCGAAGCCAGGATTTAAAGTTTTGGGATTCATATTTCTAATCATTTTAAGTTAGGGGTTCTAAATTAATAATCAATACATATTAAATATTTTTTTCAAAGTAAATATACATGGTTTGATTAAAGCTACGGGGTTCGGCCGAACCCCGAATCGTAAGGCTAGCTCCGCCCCTGTACATGAATTAATAATACATGGTTTAGTAATGTAGGGATAAAGTAATGCAAGGATTAATAATGCATGAATTGTTTTTAGTCATGTGTTTGGTTCATTGTATTAAAACTTGAATAAATATTGTATAACTTAAATTTATGTTTGATATAAAACTGTATAAAGTTTTGTATCCAATTATACCCTTGAATTTTTTATCCATGTATTAAAAATAAGGGTTTGAAGGTGGGTATTTTTGTCATTTTATTATTTATTCATGTATTAGTAAACATAGTATTATTAATACCACATATGTCTTGGTATTAAGTTATGGAGTACCACAATTGGTGTACTAAATAATACATGGATTAGCAGTACTTGATTGAACTTAACTACCAAACAAGGGATAAAACTTAATACATGGACTAAATTAGTCAATACATCATACCAAACGATCTCTAAGGGTACAATGTAAATTTGGAGATTGATTGTTTCTAAACATTATGTTTGGAACGGAATAAAAAGAAAATAGATTCACATGAACTAAAATGGGAGAGTAAAACTTATATTTAGTTAGATATTTTAAAATTAATTTAGTTCGTTAAGATGACTAATATTTTCGGAGGCCATATGAGCTATTTAGGTACTTAATTGACTCTACCATAAAGGAAGAACCTGTATCTCCGATGATTATGATGGGTGGTGACTACTCCTCAATTTTACATTTTTGAATTTGAACCCTGAAAATTAGTACTACACGGTTTGAGGCTCCTATGGATCATGCGTGGAGAAACAAAAACTAGAGGACCTTGTGATTCTACACTCTACAGTTCAATGTTGTGTGGTCAATTGATTGAGAGTATGACGGGGACATTTCAAATGATGTTTTATCAAGGAACAACTAAGCCTAGGTAATATTAAATGGTCTTTTCAACGAGTGTACAACACATGCATCTATGTTGATAAGATTGAGAGAGACAACAGGTGGAATTAAACAAAAATGTCATCTAAGGATCAGGGCAAAATTTACTTACAAAATGGCCAGCACCAAGAATCCAGTAGAAGTGCAGGTTCTTGTAAGATTTGGTGAAAGCCTTTGTACTTTTGTCACCCCCACAATAAATTGGACTTCTTTCCATATTCAAGAAGGTTTTCAGTCCTTCCCACCTGCCATTTTGGATTATCATGAATGAGAAAATGACTATTCAAATAGAAGTGGAACAATTCAAACAAAAAGTCACAAAAAGGTTGGTAAAGAAAAAAAGACATTGTTATACATTTCGAACTTTGATAAGTTAAGATTGTTGAATATCACTTATATAAATCAACACTTCAATAAGTGCGTATGTAGTTGTAAGACCTTATTTAAATAAATTATGAAATATGGTTGACACCTAGGCACGGTCATTGAAATAGTTCTTGCCAACATCTGAGAAAGATTAATTTAGTCAAATATTTTATTATCAAAACTAATAAAGGCATAACTTTACTTGAAAAGTGTAAAAATCTTTAAAGACAGATAATAATCAATTAAGGTAGTAAGAAACAAGGGTGACGTATATGGAAAATGTCCAAGAACATTTCGAAAATTATAGTAGTATCTTACTTCAGCTTCTCAACCCATGCTTCTGTTCCCTTAGTGGCGCAAATGAGATCAAGCTGCAACAACCCATTTTCCCAAATAATTAAAAGAATTCAGAACCAAATAAAGAAGTTTAATTTATATTTTGAAGTATCTGCTTCCTAAATTTCACTTAAAATTACCATGCAAGAAAATAAAACAAAGGGGCCATTTAATGATTTATGAAGAAAGGTTGCATATATTAGAGAAAGAGCCCTACTTGCCCATTATACACAGTCACATTTACTCCTTTGGCCAATAGTTCGTCTACCTGCACATTTCATAAACTTTAAGTGTTAAATTTGGAGTTATGATGGCAAATTTGAATTTCATGGAGGGATTATAGGAAAATTATAAAAATAAGTTTCTAGTTTTAATCTACTCAGCATAAAAGTAAGTTTCTTTCTAATCTTTCATTTCCTTTTTAAGAATTTCCAAAATCGTTTAGTATCGAATTATCGAATAATAGTATGTAATCAAATAACCTCATCGATTCTTGGCTTCATAAAATCTCCATGCAGGGCATTAAAAACACCATCACTCTGCCCTCCCCATCTGCAAAAATATAACAAAAGGCTCAGTACTTAGTTCTTTGTTTCTCAGAATTTTCTTTCTTTTTCTTATCTCAAGAAAAATAAAGATAGGTAATAAATATGATACAACTTAAAAAAGTTTAGATTCAAAAACTTACTTAACATCATTAGGAATAATTTTCAATTTCTTTCTGATAACACCATTCATCAAATTGTCAACGCCATCATCACTACCAGGGGTAACCCTAGATGAATGCAAGTATCTAGAGTATCTCTTCATTGCAATTGTTTGTGATAGTTCAGAAGCTGTTAAAGATAAAGGGTCCATTGCTGAATCCAACATGAAGTTGTAGAAATCCTACAATTATTTAATAAGAGTTTAAATTACTTGTATTGATGGCGTAAATATATACAAAATCAGGTTATTTATAAGGCAGTTATTAGTAAATTTATACAACAAACATTAATCGGTAACCTGATATCACAAGTTAAATTACTTTGATGTTGGCCAAATTTTTAACACGACAATGCATATTTTTATACAATAATAGCATGAGTAATAATTATTGAATCTGAAAAAACTTTATACCACTGAATTACTGTTTTCAGATATGACATCTTCTAGTTCAATCCATGAAGCTGTTGCAGCTACAAACTGGCCAGCATCAATTTGCTGCTTTATTTTGTGAGCTATACTGTGTTTTTTTTAATGAAGTTTGTTAGATAATAGGAACTGAAATCAAGGAAAAAACACCAAGAGGATATTGAGATGTTATAGTAGTAGTTAAAAACATTAACCTGTTCGATTTTTGCAGGCCATTCCCATCAATTCTCGACACATCTTTAAGAAGAGGACCCCATGAAAACTGCAGATTACAAAAAAAATCAAGTAGACATCCAAAGTTTAAACTTTACTTCAAAGGAATGCAATAAAGTTGAAAATGTAGCAATAAATTCAAGTTCCATACCACAAAATCTTCAGGTGAGATCCAACTATCACCCAGTGCCACTCCTGTTATTTACAACGACAGCAATATTCACAATACAGCCATATTATGATATGCAATTTTTTATTTTATTTTATTTTATAGTAAATTCAAGACGACCCTTTTAAATTTATTGTATTCTCCAAAGATAAAATGATTTAAATTATAGACATTCATACTGTATAGATTAATACTTTTTTTTTAATCCATTCTGTAAAGATTAACATATGATAGCAGGTCAGTTACTATTTTAACCATGCCACTGTTAAATGGTTATGGTATAGAGTTACATGTAATTACCATATAAGTAGCTTTAATTGTGTGAAAATTTTTATGCCATCGGTAAATAGAACTTAAATTCAGATATATACCTCCAAGTTTGAGTTTCAATTTGCCAGATTCTATGGCATTGAGGGCTGAAAGTGCGAGAGTAACAGCATATTTTCCTCCATATGACTCTGCTACTATATAGAGAGGACTCTGTTGGAGGGTCTGATTTCTGTTGAAAATTTCAATCAACAATGTGGTCAAATCTGTTGCTGCCTCCACATCAGTCTTCACAAATAGCTTGTTGTCCTCCACAAAACTATATCCTGTTCCAACTGGATTATCCTATATTTACACAAAAAAAAAAAAAAAAGAATAACTTATAACCAGAAGTCTTAATTAATTATAAAAGTAGAATTAATGATCTAGAGTCATCGGTTCTTTTTATAATCATCATATCTGATACTTATTCGCCCGATTAATTTAGATTTGTGTTGGAGAAAGTAATTCCTATCAAGTATATCTTCATTTCTAGAGTTCAAACGTGACATCTCTAATAAAGGAGAGAGGAAATTCATCGGTCATACATCCTACTAAATTGATGGTATATCGGTGATTCAAAATGATTGTATTCTTAATATAAGTACATATTTCTTTTAAATAGTTAGCATATATAGTTCGAGCCGAAACTCCTATTAGATCATCCTTTTGGTGTCCATAATTCCACATCTAAAAATAGAAAGGTAAGAAAGGTAGCAGTTTCAGTTGCACTTACTACAAAAAGAAGATCAGCTTTTCTCAACCAAGTTGAGTTCCTAGGTTTCAGATTAGTGTCAAGTGGCCCAACTTCTTCAAAATTTCCAATTCCAACTCCTGATGCTCCCTATACACATTATAATCCCAAGAAAATTATTAGCTTAAACCAATTATACTAATCAAAAAGAAGAAAAGTAAAGGCGATGAGTACAAATTATATTAATGAACAAAAGTACAAATTTGACCATTTGGTAATGTAGCACTTACAGGTCCACCCTGTAACCAAAGAATTATTGGCCATGGTTTATTTGGATCTTCAACTCTGTATGGGCTTCTGTAGTACCACCAGAACATGTGCGCTTCTGTATAATTTTTTTAAAAATATTTAATATCCATAATTCCAACCAAAAAGAAAATGTAAGATCATAAAACATAATCAGATAAAACAGTTATTAACTTACTAGGTCTAACTTCAACATAACCCCATGATTCTGAAGCATCTTGGTTTCTAGCAGCAATGGCTATTCTTATTCCACCATGAAAAAGTGGAATCAATAACAATAGAGGAACAAGAATGGACATTTTTAATTCCATTTTCTGATTTCAGAAAGAATGGAGAAAGAAAAAAGCTGTGTGACAGAGAATTGAGAATTTTGAATTGATGATGTGATGAATGGCTTTAGGCTTTATATAACTCTGTTTTAGTATAACTGAAATAACAAAAAAAGTGGCTGCAGTAAAGGGAAAAAGGAGTTTATAGAAATTTGACTTTACAGAAAGAGTTCAGTTGTATCTTCTAATAAAGGTACACTATTTATGTCAATATATCTGTCCTTACTGTGCACTGTGCATGAAGAGATATTCTCACTCTTATATTTTATCTGATACTTTCCTTTTACTATATATTTCTATGTAGAATACAGTATAACTTTAAACTTGCATTTTACCATTAATATTGCAATCCTATAAACATAAAAATATCATGATTTTTAAATTAATTCACTATCTACCTAATCTATATTCACATTTTGTAAAGCCATCAAAGGAATGCTTCAAAATAAGAACTTTGTTTAGAATAGAGATTTGGAGGAATCTTATCATTACTTGTTTAAGAATATAATTCCAAGTTTTTTTTGCTTTTTCCTTACTCTAAATTTTATATCAAGTCAAACATTATTGCATAAATTAAATATTCCTTGGCTTCCATTTATTGGTACTGGGGTTTGATGTAGCTTGAATTGGACTTCACAGTTCATGGGTCAGTTTTATCCTATCTTTGACTCTTTGTACGTCAATGTTTTGTGTTTAATGGAGTGACGTGCAAGTGGGTATCCTTTCTTTTACGTAGTTTATTTTTCTCCCAAGACATGTTAAAGAGTCAAAGAATTTTGTTGACTATAAAGTCCTATCTCTCGTGTTATATTTTCTATCTTTAAATGTTGATTGCACATTTAAAAGGATTATAATAAATTAAATTACAAGAATATTCATCTAATAATATTTATCTTTTGTCTTTTAATTAATACTCAATTAATTCAAATAGTAAGTATAGAACTGAAAAAGTGATGAATAACTTCTTACCTTTTCAAGCTATCAAACATTTTAAAATAAAATCTAAAATTACTAGGAGTATTTGGGACCGGTGGTATCATATTTGTGGGTGCAAAATGATTATTAGCCATTGAATAAGCCAAAAGTTTTTTTTATAAGGTGGTGTTTAATCATTGTTCGTAGAAAAAGTTTGATAGCTGCTTTCTTGCCCTTTTATTCTTGTTTGGAAACTCAAATGATAATTGCTGTACATATAGTGCTTGTTTAGAATCTGCAAAAGTTGACAAACTCAGTTTTTTGAAATAAATAGCTCATTCAATTCATTATAGTGGAGAAAAATTACTTAAAAATACGAAAAAATCATCTATATCTTTATCCTCTTTTTTTTTGGTTGCCAAAACAGCTTAAATAATCTAATCTACAAAACTTGAAAACAAGCACCATAGCTTGGAAAATCCCCGAAAAAGGGGCAAGTATAGAAGAGTGATCTCGTTTTCCATGTGATCGCTTGTGGCCTGCAAATTAGCAGTTTGCCAACTAACTTTAAGATTAAGGAGTTGGACTCACGTTAATTATTTTTTATTACTATGTTTGACTAAATAGGTAAGAATACGAGGATTATTCTTGTTATCAAATTTTTTTTGGTAAGTTCTAAACCTTGCATCTAAACTAGAAGTATATGATTTTGTAATGAAATTGCAAACGATTCACTTTACTTATCTTAATTGTGAGTCGAATTCAGTGAAATTCAATGGGAAAAATCTCACCTCAATTATGTTCTTCCCATAATTAATATTAGTACAATATAGTGTCACTAAATTCCGATGCTACAAGAAAATTGTCATTGTAGTATCTTAATGTCTTTCTGTAAAGAAAGTGATTTTATTTGGTGGTTAGAGATATATATCTGTTAGCCAGTCGATTACCACAAGAAAGAAAAGAACCAAAATTATTGGACATCCTTCAATTTTTGGAATTTTGCAGGACAACCTATCACGAAAAAAATATAGAATATATAACATGTGCATTCTAATTATTTTATCAATTATTTTAGTCCGCTTTTGTCATTGAATTAGAGTAAAGATCTTTATATAATCCCGTCTTATTATTTTTAGCTTAAGGTTTTTGGAGTCGTGCAAAAACCAAAATGTGTATACACTGTTTTCATGTTGTGCAATGTTCGGAATCTTGTTATTTAAAGAACGCTAGCAACATAAAAGCCAATTAAGTCATTATCTTCTGTATTATGATAATGCATCTTAAATGGAACGCGGCTGATTTTTGAACATTTATAGGAAACTAATTAGATCCTTTTTCACTAAATGGCCAGCATCAAATATTCGGTGATGCCGAGACATTTTGTCATCGAACAGACTTTGTATAGCATGGATTTGCAAATAGCCAGAAAATTAATCTCACAGAATAGACTATATTTCTTCTTTTTTCTTTTCACAACATTGACTATAGTTTTTTCGGTTTGTTTAAGTGGTCCAAATAGGATAGGATTAAAGGAGAAAAAGTAGACCATCTTCAATGGACCAATGTGGCCCAAAATAGAAGCTTTCGTGATGATTTCGGTCATTTGGTGCAACTTCGGGCTAAAAGGAGACGAATGTCTTTCTAGATCACGATGATTCACCTTTAGAAAATATTTATTTATTATGTGCCTGCTAATTTTTCACTTATGTTTCCGTAGTGGCATACTCTAATTATGATCATGCTGATTCACCTTAATTTTCTTTTTGTGAAAAGTAGGAAGTGTTTTTTGTTCAGAAAGCTTGATAAAACAGGTATTAGATTGTGAACAAATTTATATCGTGGCTGTAAAGTGTAAACACTTAATTTTCACAAGTAATAACTCTGTGGTGGACTTTTCCTTGCAATGACAAATTGAAGCCCCTCTTTCTAACATTGCCTGTTTATTGTTATATGGGAGCTTTGGGGGCGAAGAAATGCTCTAAAACATGATGATCATTACTCAATTTGTCACCTCAATTATGTTCTTTCCATAATCAATACTAGTACAATAGAGTGTCACTAAATTCCGATACTACAAGAAAATTGTCATTATAGTATCTTATTGTCTTTCTAAGAATGTTATTTTCTTTGGTGGTTAGAGATAATCTGTTAACCAATCGATAACCACAAGAAAGAAAAGAACCAAAATTATTGGGACATCCTTCAATTTTTGGAATTTTGCAGGACAACTTGTCATTAACAAATATAGAACATATAACATGTGCATTCTAAGTATTTTAATCCACTTTTGTCTTTGAATAATAATATAATTTTATACAATGGCGTCTTTCATTTTTTATTTTCAAGGTTTCTGGAGTTAAGGTACCAAAATGTATATCCACTGTTTTCATGTTGGGCAATGCTCGGAATCTTGTTAATTCTGTAAATAATAGCAACGTAAAAGCTGTTCTTTATTAGGATAATCCATCTTAAATCGAATGTGGCTGGCTTTTGTAATTATTTTTTTTTACATAAAAGTATATCGGGAGATCTTTTTTTACAAAATATAGAGACAGTATGTCCAAATTACAAAATGTAGAGGAATTGAAGACTTAATTACAAATATAGTAAAAACATAAACTCTACATATAGCATAACCTAACCCCCTTCTCCACTTTTTCTTTCTCTCCCTCCCTCCCTAAACCGCCTTTCGCTGACTTTCTCCCTCCGCCGCTGGAGCTCTGGTTAGCCCCCACCACCAGTGCTACTTTGTTCTTCTACCCCAATCATCATTAATCTAGCTCATCCTCACACGAAGGTGCTTGGGTGAAGCTCAAACATGATGAGAATCAGACCATATTTACATATCACAACGGTACTTTTGTGTTCATTTTTATATTTTTAATTAAGATTTGGTAATTTTATTTTCATATATGGCATTTTTCATTCAAATATATTGTTTTCCGACTAAAAGTCAATATTTTTCGGCCAGATCTAATATTTTCCGGTCAGATTTGATTTTTTTATCTTTTTATTTTATTGTATCTCATCAGTATCTACACTATTATGCATTGTATCTAATTGTTTATGTATTTTTGCACTAACTTTTCGTTGTTTCACATTTCTGCACATTTTTATACTTTTTTCTACTTTGTTTCTACTTGTATCTATACTTTTTCAATATTGTTTCTACTAATTTATGCATTATTGTAGTGTTTCTCCATCTGTTTTGCACAATATCTGCACTATTTTTGGCTGTTTTTTCCTGTTCCTGCATTCCGACGGCTGTAGCAGGGGCATACAGGTGTCGGTTGAGAGGGCAGCATGCAGTAGGGGCTGCAGCTGAGGGGATGGGAGATGGAGGCTATTTTTTTAATTGTTTCTAGCCACTTGTATATAGTAAAAATTAATTGATATGTTTAATTTGTAATATCAATAATATTGCTATTTTTTTTTTGTAATGAAGAGGGTAGGAATTGTATAAAAGTGTAAAATGCCCTTTTCTGTGATACTAGTAGTTAGTTTTACTTGTCCTATATAGTTTTTGATCAATTTTTAAATACAATTTGCTGTTTCTTCTTTTTCTTTTCACAACATTGATTAATACTAGCTTTTTTCGGTTTGTTAAAGTGGTCCAAATAAGATAGGATTAAAAGGAGAAAAAGTAGACCATCAATAATGGATCTGTGGCCCAAAATAAAAGCCTTCATGGTGTTTTGGTCATTTAGTGCAATTTCAAGCTAAAAGGAGACATGCTTTTCTAGATCACGATTGGTCACCTTAACTAATTTTTCACTTATGCATCCGCAGTGGCATACTCTTAAATTATGATCATGATGATTCACCTTAAATTTCTTTTTGTGAAAAAAGGAAGAAGTGTTTTGGCTCAGAAAGCTTGACCAAACAGGTATTAGTTTGTGAACAAATTTATATTGTCGCTGTAAACACTTACTTGTCATCTCCATCTGTTGGAATAAGTTGAAAGGACTTATTTATATTTTGATGGTTAGTAAACTCCTTAGTCCTTATGTTTTATCTAGATGATATTGTTTGCATATGTAGGGATAAGTTCACTTGCATGCAGGTTAAATTACTATATTGCAGAATGGTACATGAATCAGATCCTCGAGTTATGCCACACACTGAATCTTAGCGTAACTGGAAAAGCAAGCGATTCTTAGTTGGAATAGGAGAAGAAACTTGTGTGGTGGAAGGTTTTGCAAACTAGCAGAGTTGCATTCCTTATGGATTTGGGACTCACTTAACGTGGCGATGTGATTTCTTTTAGAGCAAATACATTAATCTTAAAAGCCATAGGCGCTGCTGGAAGAAACTTCTTGGAAGATGGATAAAAGATTTGAGATAATTTTTTTAGAGTTCAAGAAGAAAAAGAATCATGCAGGAAGGAAAGTCTTAAAGAAGAAGGACTTTTTACAAAACCTTACCGTGAAGGTTTTGATACGCTCATAAATTCTCCTACACACTACATATTCAATGGCTTGAAGAGGTCAAGACCTTATGCACTCACAAACTTTTCAAAGGCAAAATCAGAAGTAGTCTTGAAGTGCACACATCATAGATAGATCGAAGGACCTGGTTTTGGAATAGGATATGCTTTTGTTTTTGTTCTTTGTCTAGTTGATGTAATAGATGATCGAGTTGTATCAATATGTACTTATTGTAGAAGCATAGAGAATTCGAGTCTTGTAAAGAGAAATTTTTATTACTACAACCTACAGTAGTGGGTTGTAGAAGAAGTTGCAACTTGAACTGATCGTACAAGTGCCTAGGTTGGACTACTTAGGTGAATTACTACAAGTCCTGAACTGGATTGTAGTGGCAATGGCTTGGACGGGTTATTGTGGTGTAAGGTACTTGTGAACCTCGTTCTCGTTTAGTGGGAAATTGGGGAATCCCATAGTGGTGGATCGTGAGTTTTTTCTCCTCAAAGCAAGGAGTTTTCCACCTAAAAAAATTGTTTTCACTTTAAATTCTGCGCTTTACTTTCAGTATTTTTACTTGGACCAACATTGAGAACATAGTTCTTGGTGTTGATAAAACTGTTAAATTCGATTAACTAGCTTAAAAAGAAAATTCGTGCATAAACACTATGCACCCCTTCCCGCTCTAGTGTCTTTAGGTGTGCGATAAATATAACACTATCTTTTAAATTTTAAATGATATTTTCTTGAGCTTCTATTTCTTTTTTATATTTTTTTTACATTAGTTGTTCACTGAAAAAACTACAAACTCCTCCCGCCACTCGTCATGCACAAACAACCGAATGGGGTCACCATGCTAGTATTTTTTGTAAACTTGATAATATTTTAAGTGTACAAACCATAATGATTCAATATATCACCGTCCCAATAACCATCACAACAAAACCATTTCTTTCATGGAGAACCCCTTATCAACCTTCAACCCCCTCTGCGTCTCTACAAAGAATTCAGACACGCTGCCCATCCAGCATCTCTCTCTCCACCCCCCCCCCCCCCCCCCCCCAAAAAAAAAAAAAAAAAAGAGTTTCCCTTGACGCAATGATTGTCTTGGTTCTAGATGTACAAAAGATGATGCCATTCACTTGTTAATTTATTCAAGATTGCTACTAGTTAAAATATCAGTGTTCTCAATTCACCTATTTTTGACAATTAAAAAGTGCATCACAAGCTATAGCTACGAGCCTACGACAAACCTTTGGTTCGAAATATATGAGTAAGGATATATCTAGCCATCCTTTGAGAGAAAATGACAAAAATTGATCACTTAAATTGTTATTCCTGCAACCAAATAAATCATAAAAGACAGAAAACAGAAGTATATTATCAGTTTGGTATGGGACGATCCCGAGCCCACAATTTACTTGTGTCTCCTTAAGAAATCTAACTCCCTCACAGTTGCCCAAGGTTCACGGGTTAATTTCTCCCAGGATGGAACGGGATAACAGTTCTACTGTAGCGGCACTTCAAACAGTAGAACACTGCGAACTCAAAGAAACGGAGCAAATCACACGACTTACTTAGTATGCAGAAAAGAGAGGGAATGCAGTAAGAAGTTTTGTATTTCTGTGTTTCAGTGTGTGTTCAAAGGTTGAGGACTGACCAGTTTATATAGCCTTTGGAAAGAGTGTGAAGAGTCACCACTAATGGCCACTAACACCACTAACACTTGACTTCACTGCCACTAATGGCATCAGAATTCACTGCCACTAATGGCTGAATTCACTAAATGTCAGTAATGAATTGTCCACTAATGAGAAAACGTGGGAGAGTGGGAGAACGTGGAGGAATAATTACTCTGGATTAATCAGATTAATCCATTCAGATTTCTGTTACACAAACAGATTAAATATTAAATATTAATAATAAATTATTAATTAATTAATATTTTTAGTTTTGTTGATCCAAAAAATTAAGTCAATCAATCATATCGAAATCCGAAACCGAAGCCGAAGCCGAAGCCGAAGCCGAGACGAGCGAGCGACGACGACGGCGCGAGGCTTCCCTTCTTCTCAACCCTTTTAAGAGCTAAGAGAAGTGAATTTGTATTTAAACCCAACAAAAGTCTTTTCCTCTACCAATATGGGAGAAGGTGCATTTCCTTACAAAAAGGAACCTTTTCACCTTCCCACCCATTTCCCATTCACACTATATTTATTCCAAAACCCCAACAATCCCCCACCTGAATGGGAATGGCTATATTGGAAATATGCATGACAGACTTGTGTGATTTGCAAGAAAGAATTAGTTGCATCGGGATAAGTAGGTTTCCCTTTGAACTTTCCGTAGTGAACATACATCAGATATACTCGGTCAATCGGTAGATTTGATATCTTTGAACCGTTGAGCTTTGGCGTATACCTAGACAACGTAAGTCACACAACTAACCCTTAACCGTCTTTGGTTCTCACTGTTGTGTTCGTTTCAGCCATGAACACCGCCTGGTTTCATAAGTACTTAGAGAACTTGCCATACCGAATTCTCCTTGAAGCGGCTTCCACTTCATACTTACATAGGTGATTTCTAAACATGTAATCCTATAGATGTACACTGTTTGATAATTAAAATATCAAACTTAGACAATCATTAAAAAATGCCTCTAGCATTTTACCCTTGGTACTTGAACATTGTCTAATCATGAGAATGGTCCAAACATTAACTGACAATGTTGGACCGTCAAACACGACTTAGTATTCTCCTTGAACCTAGTTCTTGGGATCTCCAGTCTCCTAGGTAGAGTTACCGCCGTGATGACTTGTCCTTGGCCATAGTCCCATTCCTTTCGATGAACACTCAACCGCCTCTCTAGTTAAGCCTTTTGTAAGCGGATCCGCCACATTATCCCTTGACTTCACGTAGTCAATGGTGATAATTCCCCTAGAGAGTAGGTCCCTAACGGTTTTATGCCTTCGTTGTATGTGACGATTCTTACCGTTATACATGACATTCCTCGCTCTTCCTATAGCCGATTGACTATCACAATGTATACAAATTGGTGTCAACGGCTTAGGCCAAAACGGAATGTCTTCCAAAAAATTCTGAAGCCATTCAACTTCTTCACCGGCTTTATCTAAGGCTATGAATTCAGCTTCCATAGTAGAGCGGGCAATACATGTTTGCTTGGACGATTTCCAAGACACCGCTCCTCCACCAAGTGCAAAAATATATCCACTTGTGGACTTAGAATCAGTTGTGCCGGTGATCCAATTGGCATCACAATATCCTTCAATGACTGCAGGATACTTGTTATAATGCAATGCAAAGTCTTGAGTGTCTTTTAAATACCCCAAAACACGTTTCATTGCCATCCAATGGGTCTGATTGGGATTACTCGTGTATCGACTTAGTTTACTTATAGCACAAGCTATAAGTACATCAAACTTCTGGTCGAGTACAATTCATGACGTACATCAAACTTCTCAAAACACGTGCATAATCCCGTTGCGACGTGCTTTGACCTTTGTTCTTCTTTAGAGCAAGGTTTACATCAATAGGAGTCTTTGAAATTTTAAAATCCAAATATTTAAATTTTCAAGAACACTATTGATGTAGTGAGTTTGAGACAACGCCAGACCTTGAGGAGTTCTATGGATCTTAACACCCAGAATTAAGTCCGCAACTCCTAAGTCTTTCATATCAAATTTGCTAGTCAACATGCGTTTCGTAGCATTTATATTGGCAATGTTATTGCTCATTATCAACATGTCGTCCACATATAAGCAAACAATGACTATAAAGTTAGGAATGTTCTTAATGTAGACACATCTGTCACACTCGTTAATTTTAAAGCCATTTGACAACATTGTATGATCAAATTTCGCATGCCATTGTTTAGGTGCTTGTTTCAGTCCATAAAGTGACTTAACAAGTTTACACACCATCATTTCTTTACCTGGAACCACGAACCCTTCCGGTTGTTCCATGTAAATTTCTTCCTCCAAATCCCCGTTTAAGAACGCTGTCTTAACGTCCATTTGATGGATTTCCAGACCATACACGGCGGCTAACGCTATTAACATCCGAATGGATGTAATTTTGGTTACCGGCGAGTATGTGTCAAAGTAGTCAAGACCTTCTTGTTGTCTATAGCCTTTAACAACAAGCCTTGCCTTGTACTTGTCAATAGTGCCATCAGCTTTCATTTTCCTTTTGAAAATCTACTTAGAACCTAATGGTTTGTTTCCAGGAGGAAGATCAACCAACTCCCAAGTATGGTTGCTCAAAATAGATTCTATTTCACTATTGACTGCCTCTTTCCAAAATGGAGAGTCTGAAGAAGACATTGCTTCTTTAAACGTCCGAGGCTCATTTTCCAACAGAAAAGTGACAAAGTCATCTCCAAATGAAGTAGAAGTTCTTTGACGCTTGCTCCGTCTTGGTTCTTCCTCATTTGGTGAATTTTCTTTGGTTCCTTCCCGAGGTCGTTTGGATCTTTCACCAACTGACTCACATTCCTTCTTATACGGATATATTGTTTCAAAGAATTCAGCACTATCTGATTCCATCACCGTATTAACATGAATGTCGGGATTTTCTGATTTATGAATAAGAAACCGATATGCTTTACTGTTTATAGCATACCCAATGAAAACACAATCAACTGTTTTCGGTCCAATCTTAACCCTTTTGGGTTTTGGGACTTGCACTTTTGCCAAACACCCCCACACTTTGAAGTAATTCAAGTTGGGCTTCCTTCCTTTCCACTTTTCATATGGAATGGAAAGTGTTTTGCTATGGGGAACTCGATTGAGTATTTGATTAGCCGTGAATATAGCTTCCCCCCACAAGTTCTGGGGTAGACCCGAACTAATTAACAAGGCATTCATCATCTCCTTTAATGTCCGATTTTTCCTTTCCGCAATCCCATTGGATTGAGGCGTGTAAGGGGAAGTTGTTTGATGAATAATGCCATGTTCCAAACATATCTGTTCAAAAGGAGATTCATATTCTCCACCCCTATCACTTCTTATCATTTTGATCTTTTTTTTAAGTTGCGTTTCAATTTCATTTTTGTATTGCTTGAATGCGTCAATTGCCTCATCTTTACTACTAAGTAAATAAACATAGCAGTAACGAGTGCTATCGTCAATAAAAGTTATGAAATACTTCTTTCCACCGCGAGATGGTATTGACTTCATGTCACAAATATCTGTATGAATTAAGTCTAATGGTTCAGACTCCCTTTCAATTGACTTGTAACGGTGTTTAGCATATTTAGACTCAACGCATATTTGACAATTGACTTAGCGCAATCAAATTTAGGCAATACTTCCAAATTGATCATTTTCCGCAAGGTTTTATAATTGACATGTCCCAAACGAGAATGCCATAAATTATTTGACTCAAATAAGTAAGAAGAAGCTGCAATTTTATTCATAGTGTCAACGACCATTACATTGAGTTTGAAAAGGCCCTCAGTCAGGTAACCTTTTCCTACATACAGCTCATTCTTAGTTATTACAACTTTGTCAGAAACAAACACACACTTAAACCCGTTTTTAACAAGAAGTGCAGTAGATACCAAGTTCTTCCTTATTTCAGGAACGTGAAGAACATTGGTCAAAGTCACAACCTTGCTAGACGTCATCTTGAGGAATATCTTCCCATATCCTTCAATTTTGGCCGTTGCAGAATTGCCCATAGAGAGCGCCTCATCAGGTCCAGCGGGAGCATATGAAGCAAAGGCTTCCTTCACAGCACAAACATGGCGGGTGGCTCCTGAATCAATCCACCATTCCTTAGGATTTCCAACTAAGTTTCATTTAGAAATCATAGCACATAAATCAATGTCTTGTACTCCTTGGGCCAATTTTGTCTCTTCAATCATGTTTGCTTGACCTTTTTCCTTTTTCCTGTCCTTCTTTGCAGCACGACAGTCTGCAGACTTATGTCCACTCTTGCCACAGTTGTAGCAATTTCCCTTGAACTTTTTCTTGCTGGGGTTGGTCTTCCCTCCAGAAGGCTTCTTTCTCTTATTTTGATTTAGAGTATGCTCAACAATATTTGCTCCCGCTATTGCAGTACTTCCACGAGCCTTCTTTGCAGCAGATTTGTTGTCCTCTTCAATCCTCAAGCGTACAACCAAATCTTCAAGGGTCATCTCCTTGCGCTTGTGTTTCAAGTAATTTTTAAAGTCATTCCATGATGGAGGTAACTTTTCAATCATGGCTGCAACTTGAAACGCTTCATTAATCTTCAAACATTCAAAGAAAAGTTTGTTAGCAACAATATAAATAATACTCTTAACATAAGTATTAATCAGGATCAAACCTTCAGCAAGGAGATCATGGATAAGGACTTGAAGATCTTGGACTTGGGACACAACAGATTTGTTATCCACCATTTTATAATCCAGAAATTTGGCAGCCACAAATTTCTTCAGTCCAGCGTCTTCAGTCTTATATTTCTTTTCTAGAACATCCCACAGTTTCTTAGACGTTTCAACATTACTGTAAACGTTGTACATGTCATCTTCCAAGCCACTTAGAATGTAATTCTTGCATAGGAAGTCAGAATGCTTCCAAGCCTCAATCACAAGGAAGCGTTCGTTTTCAGGTGTTTCATCAATCAGGACTGGAGCATCCTCCTTGATAAACCTTTGCAGGCTTAAGGTGGTCAGATAAAAGAACATCTTTTGCTGCCGCCTTTTAAAGTCCACACCAGAAAATTTCCTCGGCTTTTCTGCAGGTGGCATAACCGTTGCAGCAGCACGGCTAGGCCCAGCAGCACCAGAAACTGCGGTAGCATTAGTATTCACAGCAGGGACAGTTTGTTCCACTCCGTTAGTCATCTCTGTCAAGTGACACAAGCAGAAATAATATTAATAAACTGTTTAAACAATAGGAGTAGAAAAAATCACGAAGGCTTTTAGTCCCCACAAACAGATTATTTCACAGTAATTAGGAGTAGGAAAACCACGAAGGTTTTAGTCTCCACAGCAGATTAATATATTATATACGAGTAAAAAACCACAAAGGTTTTAGTCTCCTTAAGCAGTATTTATTTAAGTGCAGAAAATAAATAACAAATTAGATTTCTTAAGCTTGTTATTCCTGCAACCAAATAAATCATAAAAGACAGAAAACAGAAGTATATTATCAGTTTGGTATGGGACGATCCCGAGCCCACAATTTACTTGTGTCTCCTTAAGAAATCTAACTCCCTCACAGTTGCCCAAGGTTCACGGGTTAATTCTCCCAGGATGGAACGGGATAACAGTTCTACTGTAGCGGCACTTCAAACAGTAGAACACTGCGAACTCAAAGAAACGGAGCAAATCACACGACTTACTTAGTATGCAGAAAAGAGAGGGAATGCAGTAAGAAGTTTTGTATTTCTGTGTTTCAGTGTGTGTTCGAAGGTTGAGGACTGACCAGTTTATATAGCCTTTGGAAAGAGTGTGAAGAGTCACCACTAATGGCCACTAACACCACTAACACTTGACTTCACTGCCACTAATGGCATCAGAATTCACTGCCACTAATGGCTGAATTCACTAAATGTCAGTAATGAATTGTCCACTAATGAGAAAATGTGGGAGAGTGGGAGAACGTGGAGGAATAATTACTCTGGATTAATCAGATTAATCCATTCAGATTTCTGTTACACAAACAGATTAAATATTAAATATTAATAATAAATTATTAATTAATTAATATTTTTAGTTTTGTTGGTCCAAAAAATTAAGTCAATCAATTAGACCGAAATCCGAAGCCGAAGCCGAAGCCGAGACGAGCGAGCGACGACGACGGCGCGAGGCTTCCCTTCTTCTCAACCCTTTTAAGAGCTAAGAGAAGTGAATTTGTATTTAAACCCAACAAAAGTCTTTTCCTCTACCAATATAGAAGAAGGTGCATTTCCTTACAAAAAGGAACCTTTTCACCTTCCCACCCATTTTCCATTCACACTCTATTTATTCCAAAACCCCAACATAAATTTTGGCTAGGTGTAACATAATCCTTTAGTTAAATGCAATCCTAAGCAGTTTTGGTCTTTGTAATTAACCAAAAGCAAGCATTTCTTCTCGACTCCTCTAAATTTTTAAAAACTCTAATTGTTAAATTTAACGCGAACAATGAAAAGAAAAGGATCGATAAAAAAACAGGAGGAAATCCTTGTCAAATCCTAAAAATCCAATAAATGCATCTCAAGAAAATATATCAGACACTAAAAGTATATATAAAAAAAATAGCAAAAACTTCAGAAAGCTGTAACTACAAATGTGAGTTCTCGTTAATATTTTCTCTTAATCTTGGGTAAGTTTGCTAAATATTTGGTCGAGACTAGATAGAAGTGCCGACTTTTGACAAATTTAAGGACCAAAATTATTTAGAGATATATTTAAGGGACTACTCCCTCCGTTTCAAAAATGATGAACCTTTTCACTTTTTGAAAGTCAATTTGACTAATCTTTGAACCTAAATTAGACTATATTAAATTAATATTTTCAAATAAAAATTTGCATATTCAAAAACTATACGAAAAGTACTATAACATGTAACTCTTCGCATATCAATATGATAAAAAAAATCATCTTAAATTGTTGGTCAAAGTTCATCTAGTTTGACTCTCGAAAAGCGAAAAGGTTCATCCATTCTGAAACAGAGGGAGTATTACCTACCTCCAATATATATAAAGGACCATTTTTGTCATTTTTTCTTCATATGCTGTACAATATCTCTTGATGTAAATGATGTTATTACACAAATCACCAATTAGAGTGTCAACTGTATGGATAGTCTATCCAGGATAGGGGCATATATAGGGCCGTACCCGGACGGACTAAACATGTTCAATCCACAAATAATTCAAACTTTAACTCGTTCGAAGCAGCATATCAAGTTTGATCAGTCTGGATGAGCGAAAAATGGTTGAGTAGCCATTTCTAGACACCCTAACTGAGATTCATCCACCAATTCACAATTTATTGAGAAATAACCAAATTATCCTCTCATTTACAATTTCTTAGCGTTAAACAACACCCAAACTAGCTACGTCATAAATATATGAGACTTTGAACTAAACTCCAGTATAAAAATCTAGAGTTTTGATCAAGTTTCAGGCAAAAATACTGCGATTTTGAACTAACATAGTTTAAAGTCTCAGTATTTTATACTGGGATCCATATTTAAGTGAGCCCAGTAATTTATACTAGGATTTTGAACTTTTGTTCGCAAATCCCAATATAAGATTTGGCTAATCTTCAAAGAGTGTTGCACCAACAACTAGTTTTCACTAGTGCGGCGCAACAGACTACGGGACTAAATTTTTACGTCGGGACGATTGCACTATTATGGGTCAAAATTAACACATCTAGTGGAATGGGTTTGAATCATTAAAAAGTTGTGACCCAATCGGTCCAAATTTACTTTATTCAAAATAGAATGTACAGCGGAATAACATGACCTGCCCACTTAACATTTGGTTCAATGGTTCGAAAATGAACACAATTCTATTCGAGTGATCTTGCAAATACATGTTTGGGTGTCATTCTTTGCCAATGAACAAAAAACAAAAAGGAGCATGATCTTAAAAAGTTGAGCTATTTTTTTGTGGTTTTAAAGATTTGAACACTTTTACATTAAATGAAGCTGGAAGTACAGAAATAGCCTTACTAATAGAGTACTTTCCGTAATTTTAAAAAATGTCACAACACCTTTTTGAAGCCGTAACTATAAAAATGTCACCGCGCTTTTTTAAATTCGAATTTATAAAATATGTCCATGCTTCCCTATAAAGCATAAAACAATGTTAATCCTTTTGTATTTCACGTTCATTTTGTGATTTAATAAGGCCAAATCATCATCGTCTCGCTCATATACAAAAATTTAAGCAAAACATAATATAAGACCAATCTGGCATCATTCTTCATATAGTGAGCAAAGAATCATGTTCATTTTATAAATAAATGATGTCAAATCGTACTTACTTAATTGATTCACAAAAAATACATTCAAGTGCTTATCTATTTAGAAATAACGACAATCCGGTTGTATTTTTGCATATAATTGTATACATTTTGTGAAGAAATGAGGTCAAATCAGTCTCACTTCACACATCCACCAAAAAGACCTTCAAGACATATATATTTGGAAATAACGACAATCCGTCTGTGTTTATGTATATATTGAACTAAAATTGTGTCTGTTTTGTGAAGAAATGAGGACAAATCGGCCTCACTTCACACATCCACAAAAAGACCTTCAAATACTTATATATTTAGAAATAACGATAATATGATCCGTCTGTGTTTATGCATATATTGAACTAAAAATTATGTTCATTTGTAAACAAATGATTCTAAATTGTATTCACTTTGTTTATCCACAAAAATACACATGAAAATACAAAAAATCAACAATTTTTTTTTTAAAAACATAACTACACCAATACATCATTATTTATTCATAATGTGAGCCAAGTATTAAGTACATTTTGCAAATAAATGAGTCCAAATCGTCTTTACTTCATTCATCCATAAAATAATATATTGGGTGAAAAATTAAGCAAGCCCCGAGCCCTGGGCTCGAGGCGTGGCTCGGCAGGGGCTCTCAGAACTGATTTCTCGAGGTCAGAAACCGAAGTCGAGGTTCCACAGCAAGCCTTGGTAAAGGATAAGCTTCGGGTGGTTGAAGACGCAACTTCCCGAGGCAAACGATCTAACTCTCAGGGAAGCATGACCTTTTAGTAAGATAATTTTGTAACTGATTATGAGGATGACCATGATCAAATGTGGGAGTAACGGCTATTAATTTCATTTATTAATTTGACATCCTTGTAAGTTATGAATAGTTATTTGGTGATCTTTGTAAGAGATTCAGAACTCAATATAGAAACACAACAATAACATCTGTTACCTTTCTTTTTTGTTAACTTCAGTTAATTTTATTTCCTGTCATTATTTTCTGCCAATTATCTTCTTTGATGCAATTAATTGGTTGTTAACCCAATTACAAATTCGATTTATTGTACTAATCCGATTTAGACCAACACAAATTGGCGACGTCTATAGGGAATAAGCAATAGTGTTGTTCTAAAGCTGCTTAACATGATAATCTATTTCTCTTTGCTAGTTTTTAACAATGGCTGATAACACCCATAACGTGGTTGAGCAAGTTACAGATGAAACACAACTTGGGTCGACCCAACCAGGCAATGAGATACCAATTGGCACAACTCCACCAGTAGGCACAACTCTACCAATTGGTACGACTAGGCCAGCTAGTATGACTGGGCCAATTGCACTACCAATTGATCCCTCTTCATCTGCATCAAACGACCCTTTTCAAACTTATGTGATAAATTCCCTTCAACGACTCCAGGCACAGTTTGCTGTGCATGAAGGCTTCAATGTCGAATTTCATAATTCATTGCAAACTATCTCTGGAAATCCACGGAACACAGCAAATCCCACTGTTGCTCATCATGTTGTTCTTAATGGAAACATCCCTAAAATTGTTCCTATGGGTGCAACAACAGGGGGACTTCTAAATAGAGCTGCCTCTGGAGGCTCGGGGACTGCCCCTATGTTTACCCAACCCTTTGGGACAGCCCCTATAATGGCGGAAACTAGTATCTCGTTAGACCTTGAGAAATAGAAGAAAGATTTCGAAGCCCAATTTGAGAAACGGCTCAAAAATGTGTCAGGAAGCCCCAACGGGTGTTGGACATTGATAGGTACTGGCAGCAACCCTTCAAGCCCGAGGCTGCTCCTGCCTCCATTCCCAAGCATTTCAAGATGCAGATCTTTAAGAAATATGACGGAACAACTGATCCAGCTGACCATATACCTGAATACATGGCTACGGTCAAAGTAACGACTTGACCCCGGTGGAAAGAGAATCTATGTTCCTTAAAAAATTCAGGGATACCCTTAAAAAAAAGAGCGATGCGTTGGTATATGCACCTCACCTCTGAGTCGATCTCAAACTTCAAGGAGTTAGCCGACTAGTTTATCATGGCTCACACTGGGGCTCAGAAATCCTCAAGCAAAAGAAGGATATCTTCGAGGTTAAGCAAGGATACCTCGAGCCTATCAAGGACTTCCTCGAGTGCTTTCAGGCTGAAAGGATGGATCTACCAACAATGGGTGATGTCGTGGCAGTTATGGCATTTGAGAAAAATATAAGTTTCAGCAATTCCGAGGCCGCTGTCGAGTTGAAGAGAGAACTTCAGCAGTGGCAAACACGAACTTAGGATGAGTTGCAAGATAGAGCCACTGAAAAAATTAGGCTCGAAGAGGTAGAATGGAGGGCGATAAGACAACACAATGCCTATAGAAATCACCCCAAGTCTTCCCCACGCATCGATGTGCCACGAGGAAACTCGAGGGGACGGTATGACCCCTACGACTCACAAAGGCAGCATGTGAGTCAGCGCCTCGGAGGGAAATCTATAAGTCAAAGGCTCTGAGGGAAAGTCAGCACAAATTCTAGACAAAAGAATTCCCCAGGGCCGTCTCTAGTGTCCAAGGACAAAGAGTTGCCTCGTATCCCAGATTATCACTTTAATGTTTCTACCACAGAGTTGGTAAATGCAATAAAAGGGATGACAGATCAAGGTGCGAGGCTACTGAGGGATATGAGAACACCCCTCGGGAAGAGAGACCAAAGCCTATACTTTCAGTCCATGCTGATTATGGGCACGCTACTGAAGACTGCAAAGCTCTTTGTCTCGAGGTAGCTCATCTGCTAAAAAAAAGGTTGTCGGCAGAGTTTCTCACAGACAAGGGGAAGAAAAATTTTGCAAAGAATAGGGGAGGTAATTAGCCTCCAAGGGCTCCATCCCCTAAGAGAGTCGTGAATATGATAACGGAGGGATCAGAGGTGAATGGTGTAAACTTCGCTGTTGCGAAGAAATTTGTGAAACTTTCAATTACCATGGAGAAGAGGACTCGAACAGGTGGTTCGGTAAAGAAATAGTCTTGATCGACTCCGGTAGTTCGGTTAATATGATCAGCTACGGGGCTGTGAAGAAGATGTGGTTGAAGGATCTCGTCGTCCCGAAGGCAACCATTTTACAGGGTTTAACAACTTCACAGAGGAGAACTTAGGTGAGATCACTCTCACTACTACCACCCAAAGAGTTGACAAGAAGACAATGTTTCAAGTTATGTCCGAGGATATGACCTGCAATGTTATCCTCGGGAGCCCTTAGATTCATGAGATAGAAGTTGTGCCATCTAAAGTATACCAAGTTATCAAATTCCCTACCCCAAGGGGGATACATGCAATCCAAGGTGAGCAACGAAAGGCGAGGGAGTGCTACTCGATTGCTATGAAGAATGGAATTGCCCCGAGTGGACCATCAAAATAGCGATTAATCTGCCCGAGGTCTGGCGAGGAAGATAGCTCAGTTCTTAAAGTGGGCTCTTAGAAAGAGGTGGAGAAGATCATGACGTACAAACAAGAGCCCCGAAAACAGAAGGCCGAGGATCCAATGATTGAAGAATTTGAATCTTTTTCTTTGTCGAGAGAATTCCTCGAGAAGAAGATCTTTGTGGACAAAGGTTCTTGCTAGCTGGAGGATCTCCAAGGCGAGCAGGATTCTTTAAATTGGAATGTCTCCCATTAAGAGCTTTCACCTACAACATCAACCCGCGGACGCTCCAACGCTTGGGTCCAATAACTCTAACCCCTTGGTTTTCTTTTCTTGACCTTTTTAGGAAGTGGAGAGAACAGTATACAGTGCTCGGGTCTTCATCAATTCACACCCAACCACTGGGGGGATGTAAGAGGACGACATATATTCGAGATTGACTTGAAGCCTCTCAAATCGGGGACTCAAAGCGGACCCGAAGGCTAGCTATCTAAACACCGGGGACTGACTCCAGAAGATTAGCTTTGATTAAGTTTTTGCCCGAAGCGGCTTGTCTTTCAAAATTTTGAATTTGCTAAGTCTCACTGACTAGGTCTTATGTAATCATGGCTTAACTTCGATAATGAAATAAACTTAATTTGAATATCTATTTATTTCAGTGATAAGTTTTTGAAATTATAAGTTTTTTTCCTTTGCCACGGCTCGAGAATGAGACGTCATTCTAAGCTACCGTTGGTACAAAATAAACTTCGTTTAAGTATTGCAAGCAAAAAAGTGACTTGTTGAAACACTTTCAAAGCAAAGTAAAGACTAACACTTATCAGAAATTCAAATTTATTGATAAAGTCCCGAAGGCCATAATAGTTATTTCAGAAAGCTCGATGGCCTTAGCTTAAAAAGGAGCAAAAGCAGGAATAAGTCATCACTTCTCGGGCTCTTCCTCACTCGAAGTCTCAACCTCAGTGGCCTCGTTGCCTTCTATATAATCAGCAGCTTCATCGTTCGAGCTCTTACTGCTTGAGGGAAGCTTGTCTATAAGATTTTGGGCCTTGGTGGCGTCTGCTTCGGCCTCGGCTATCTCCCTGTCCAAATCCACTCCGATTTTGCATTGTTTAAGGATTTTCGACCAGGTGTTGATAACGGCCCAATTTTTATCCACTCGAGCTCTGGTGGCCTTTAATTTGAGCTTTGTTGAAGAGGATGCCCCTGCCCCGAAGAGTCCCAACCTCGGCCTCGATCGACTCCTTCTCAACTGCCAACTTGTTCATTTTAACCATATATGCCTTCAGTTTTTCATGGTTTTCGTCGGCAACTCTCGTGACTTCGACATTGGCTTCATCCATTAGTTCTTGGATTTCAGCCCGATGGTTTTACTCTTCCGTTCTCATTTGTGCCTCGAAAGAAGCAGCATCCTCGCGAGTTTTAGTTAATTCGAGGTCAGACTTATCGGTAGCCTTACGGTCTTAATCTAGCTCAAGGTTGGAGTTGAGTAGTTTCCCTTGAAGTTCAGTCACTTTGGATTGGAGTTCAGACTTTAGACACTCCCTCTCATCTCCAATTCTCTTAAGAGAGGCAGATCGGTTGACTTCCATCTCCACAGCCTTGAACACATAAATGTAGCTCTGCGAAGGGTTTGAAGGAAAAATGAAGTAAGAAAGATGGGTAAAGCCAAAAGAAGTTGCAATCAATAGAGACATACCTGAACTACATGTTGGGATGAGAAAGCCATCAAATCTCCATGAGAAGTATCTTTGGTGCGCTCCCGCTCCAATGGTCCGAGTAGTCCTCAAAGACACATTGGAACATCTATGGAATCATCCAAGAGGCATAAATTAGAAGGGACCGCAACCCTTGTAAACGCCCTTTGGGATACCGAGGTGGTAGAAGGCTTAGAGGTAGAGGGTTGAGCGCTCGGTGCTGCTATCTCTTTAGCATAAGGAAGGATTTCAGCAGTTTTTTCCTTGACAACTGAAGGAACTTTGGCTTCGCTAACCTTGATCTTGCCTTTGGCTTTGTCAGCAGCATAATCCGACCCCTTGAGGTCAACCACCTCGATTTCACGAGGAACCTCATCGCTAATGGGTTCATCAATCAAACCTCTTGAAACGACCTTAGGTAGTCATTTTGGAAGTTAGGACTCCGATTGGCATGCCGTCAATTTTAAAATCTCTGTAACAACCATTAGGACCTGTCTATAAAATTTGAGCTAAATCAGATCTCGTTTGGTAGGTATCGAGAGAAGGTTTCAGTTTCCCTTGTCGGTAAAGGTTAAAAGAGGTTTTTGAGCTCGATTTGAGTAAATGAACTCCGAATTGCAGACTTGCAGCTGCTGGTGCAAAAATCTGCACTGTAAGCAGCTTCACATGCAGGTTAATGAGCCATATTGCGATGAAGTTTTCTCCCAATATACTGAGAGTTAAGAGCAGATCTTTATATGGACTTAAAGCCCCATGTGTCTAGTTTCTAACACTGCAAACCTTTTATCAATACGACATCAAAATATTGAGATACAAGCGTCCGAAGTTGGATAGCTCAAGCTGCCAAGCAGGCAGCTTACCCACATGCTTGGAGATTGAGGCGGTGGAACTTCCTATAGTATATATTACGCGTTTTTTTCATTATCCTCTTATTCAAAACAGTAGAAAATACCCTCTAAGTATACCCATTGTCATATCCGATTTTGGACTCAACTCGAGGCGAGTCGGGTTTCGGATTTGACTGGGTGAACTCGTTTGAGTTTAGATGTTGGAGTCGCAACCTAATATAATTTCTAAGGCGTATTAGGTCACCTAATGTCTAAAGTAAAATTCAAAAGGTCTACTAGTCTATTCCAGAGATTCTATGTTGGTAAGAAGTCCAAATGACTCGGGGTAGAAGGTGTTAGGCACTTCCCCGAGTCCCACGAAAAATGGTTACCGTCCGAGTCTTAATTTTGGGATAAAAAGAGTATATATTATCAGGTGTACTAACTTGGAGATTTAGTTTAACATTTTAACTAAAGATGTAGCATATCTATACACACACAAATAGTTTTCATATTCGGCCTATATTTAAGCCTAATTGTAATTACGACTTCTAACATTGGACGCCTAATCGCAAACAATTGTCAACATATCAAAGTGTGTTCAATCTTCAATTTATATATGCAACTCACACAAGAAAAGATTTGCACAAATAGTATATTTTTGTAAATAAATTCAGATTTTAGCAAGTAACAAAAGATTTGTTTTGAAAATAAAATATTGGCCATTTAGGGTCGGTGTGACTCGTCATTAATTGTCGAGACCTAAACTTAATGGCCTTTTTTTGTGTGGGGTCGGATCTTGAATATATATATATATATATATATATATATATATATATATATATATATATATATATATAGAGGAAGAGAAGGCTGTTTTTGAAAAATGAATCCACGAAGAGCACATAAATGCAGATTAAGGGCTGTCACACTTAATATTATACATATAAGTATTATACATGCAAATATATGGTCCAAATCATAGTTATAGCTTTAAGAAAATATGTTTAAAGTTTATAAACGACCCAAAGCTTTATACAGATTAGTGTATAGGAGCATAAGTAGTGGTCAATAATTGATTTATGCACATAAAGAGCCTATTTTGAAAATGTTACTAGGCCCAGATTATTCGTACAAAATAGATGCAGATTCTATTTTTTTAAGAAATAGTTCAATTTAGGCTTAAATAACACAAATAGCCTCGTTTTAAATTAAAATTCCAGTCTGATCATCATAAAACATGTTTTCAAATAGTCAAAACCTGTGAGATGTATTATAGGCAGTAGCATGATAGTTTAGGAAGCATGCAGGTTCCAAAGGTGTGATATAATTTGTCATAACACTCAATTTTCGAGAAAAAAGAGCTGTAGACATGGATGATGCATCACATAAGGAGGTAAGGGAGAAGGAAAGGCTCCTGAGTAGCCATTCACACAGTCTAGCAACTGTGTGCCTTGTTTCAAACAAATACAGACAGGAAACCTAATGAATATACATAAAGGGGACAGTTTCTAAGGGGTATGGTTCATCAGGCAAATAGTAGGCTATTCTAGACATAGTCAAGACTCCCAGACTTGCACCTAAGTTAGCATTGAATAATGCAGCTAACAAGCTAGATCAACAGCTTAAGTTTAGGACTCAAAGCCAGGTTGACATGGCCTGAAACCCACAGACAAGCAGACCCCCTCACTGGGTATGCATAATAGCCAAAACCTGTGGTAGAACCTTGGTATACCCTTGAGGATATCCTCACAACTCCTGCATAAAAAGGCGTTAGTACAAAGGGCAAAGGGAAAGCCCTGAACATGCACTAATAAGAGTAGAATGGGAGGGGGGCAAGTATGCCACCTCTTAAACAAGTGCACACAGAGTATGAAAGATCATTACATAAGCAGTTTCAAACAAAGACAAACAAGAATGGAAGATAAGTTTTTAGACTAAAGGCAACATGCAGTCAAGAATGGAGAGAAAGGGATACCTTCAGTGGTGTTAGAACAAGTAAATAGAGCTATGAGTGATGTTTAATACTTGCAGATATCCAGACTAGAAAGCAAATAATAGAAAGAGTCTTCTAATGTTTTTTGAAAAGCAAACAGGAAAGAGGAGAGTGTATCATAGATATTTCTGTGTGTGAATAATATTGCAGAGCTCAATGTGTGAGTGTAATAAGTATGCTGGTTGTTGATACCAGAAAACTGTGTGTGTGTGTGTGTGTTGGCTAATAGAACCTGTTTATATAGGTGAGGGGAAGTAGGGGTTCAAATTCAAACGCAGGACACAAAAGGCAAAGGATTATGTCTTCCCATAACTAAAGGGATCCACTTAGGTGGACTTTCCGAGTATAGCTCAATCAGAACCCAAACCTAAGGCAGATCAAACCTTTTAACAAATATAATTCCTCCCTTTGGCCAGTAATACATCCCGGTTCGAGCATAATTGTGTAAGATTGTTCTAGACTCGTTTAGGCCTGAAAATCTCCTAATTATCCTAACAGATTTCCATAAAAAATTCTAAATTACACTATTCAATTTGTTAAACAGATTTCCATTAACAATTTCAATCACAAATTCAATTTCAAACAAGTCTAGATTCTTCTAATAGGTCATCACCCAGATTTTGAACATAACCACGAGAATTATGAACTTTGACGGAGTAGGAGACTGAATTCATTGCAACAAACAAGAATGAACATAGACGACTCATGAATTGCCCTTGATTTTATACTCAGAAACTAACAGAGATGACTTAAGGCATGAACAATGAGTATATGCCACTTAGACATGTGAGAATTCAAGGAAATATTTAACTTAGACCAGTGAATTAACAAGAATAATAATCACATGGATTTTAACTAGTTAATTAGCAAATAACACATAATCACGTTGGTACACAAAAAATATAGGCAAGTATAGGCATGAATTCACATAAATCTAAAAAGTCAAAAAGAAGAAGGAAGATTACCCATTTAGGTTTTGAATCGGGTTCGAATTGACCCAACTCCGGTCATACGTAGGGGGTTTTCCTTTTCCCTATGATGGTGTCATGTAATTTTAGCAAATCGACCACCGACGTACCTTTTTCGGTGAGATAAACCCCCATCGTCGAGAGGTCAAATTTGGCCTCCGTCGGAACACCCAAATAGTACCAAGGTTTTGCAGCGGACATTGCGAGGATCACGGGAATGTCATTTCCCCCAATTTTCTCCGGTTGAATGGCCGGAAAGATGATCGAAGAGGGTGGCGATTTGAATCGCTAAGGAGAGAGAGAGAGAGAGAGAGAGAGAGAGAGAGAGAGAGAGAGAGAGAGAGAGAGAGAGAGAGAGAGAGAGAGAGAGAGAGAGAGAGAGAGAGAGAGAGAGAGAGAGAGAGAGGAGAGTTGCGGCTGAGGGAGAAGGAGAAAATGAGAAGGGGAAATAGGGTATGGGGGTGTTTGTGTAATAAAAATGGAAACTTGATTCCTGGCCGTTGGATTAATGTCGTGGACGGCCAGGATCACGCCACGTAGGCAGGTGATGTGTAATATGTGTATATATATGTATTTATGTATATATATTGTATATTTGGCGTATAAATAGTATAAAATTAGATTTAAAAATATAGAAATATTAGGGAATTAGTTTTAAAATGTTGGGAAGGGTAAAATGCAATAAAAATTATAATTTAGAGGCTTAAAACAATTTTGGATAATTTTATCAAAATAGGAGTAATTGCAATGATTGTAAAAATAGCTATGAGTTGAGACGAACTTTTGAAAAGGGCCTAAATTTCCAGGCTATTATGAGAGGTAATTTGAAAGAAATGGACAAGGCAAGAGTGAATACACGACTGTGTGTAAAATTCAAGAACTGTTGATTTTGAAAATAGGAGGGATAAAATTGGGTGTCAACAGCTGCCCCTCTTCGCCCAGGGATAATGAAAGAGTCTTCGGGCAAAGACGTTGACAATGCGGCCAATTTTGTCTTGACGATAGAAGAGCCTATGACTTAAGAGGATGTAGGTCGTCAAGCTGAAATGCCTTCTTTGCTCGGGGTGTGTTTCCTGCAATGAAAAATGTGTTTGCAACATAATGTATATAAAACGTACCTTTCTGTTGGGCTGGATTGTCTTTCTAGGGTTCTTGCAGTATGAAATTGTTTCTACACCATGATTGCGTGTCTTTTGCTGTCAAGTGTTAGGTTCGACATTGGGTTGTATGCCCTCCGTCGATGCATTGAGCTGTGTTCCCTCCGCAAAGAAATAAAATGACAGATCGATATCGAGTTGTGTACCCTCAACCGACGCTTCGAGTTGTGTGCCCTCGACTAATTTAAAATGCAAATCGATATCGGGCTGTGTACCCTCAATCGACGCTTCAGGTTGTGTGCCCTCAGCTAATTTAAAATGACAAATCGATATCGGGCTGCGTACCCTCAATCGATGATTTGAGTTGTGTGCCCTCAGCTAATGTAAATGACAAATCAATATCGGGCTGTGTGCCCTCAGCTAATTTAAATGATAAATCGATATCGGGCTGTGTACCCTCAATCGACGCTTCGGGTTGTATGCCCTCAGCTAATTTAAAATGACAAATCGATATCGGGCTGTGTAACCCTCAATCGATGCTTCGGGTTGTGTGCCCTCTGCTAATTTAAAATAACAAATCGATATCGGGCTGTGTACCCTCAATTGACGCTTCGGAATGTGTGCCCTCAGCTAATGTAAATGACAAATCGATATCGGGATGTGTTAGCTTGGATAAGCTTGGAGTTTTGACTGATGACTGAGGAATGGATTCAAAGGACCTGTTCCTTTGAATCACTGCAGCGGAATAGATAATTCATGCAAAATCGTTTAATTGAGATATTATTATTTATCCTAACACTGACGTATATCATGATAATTATGCAGGTCTAAACGGATACGAAAAGATTGCATAACTAAGGGATAAAGGATAGAAGATTCGGATTCTAGAAAGAAGAATCCAATTAGGACTCAAAGTCATGGAAGCTTTGGAGTTCTAATTGCTCAAGACTTTTTGGCTGCTGGAGCTATAAAACGTGGAGCATATCAGCCATAGAAGCGTACACAAATACAGAGAGCATCGAGCAAAAGCTGAGAAGAATTATTAGCTTATTTGTGTAATCAGTTAGGTACAGTAGAACTAAGTGAGAACCTGTTCCTTAGATTGAATCTTGTAAAAGTTCGAGTCTTAGTTCAACTGTAGTAGGCAAAAATCGAGTTGTAAACTTTCTGGTTCAAGTCGTGGACTTGACACAACTTCACTGATCGTGAGAAAGATCACTAAAGGATTAGAGTTAGTCCTAGGTTAGTAAGAGTGAGTCTTGTAACCAAGTGGGTCTTTTTACATAGTGAAGTTGAAATCCTACTTGAGAAGTAGGTCGTGGTTTTTTGATCCCGAGTCAAGGGGTTTTTCCACGCTAATATCTGGTGTTCAATTACTTACAGTTTTAATTCCACATATCGTAGAGCAAAGGAACACATTTTAAGGAACTGGTCCTTAAAACAGTAAAGTGGTGTAATCGTGGGAAATAACAATTGGTATCAGAGCCAGGTTATCCTTGAAAAGGCTAACACCTAGGATTAGATGAGTACATCACGAGAGAACAGTGAGGGCCAGTCAATGGTTAGAGCACCTTATTTCAATGGGAAATACTATTCATGGTGGAAAGAGAGGATGCGCGATCACCTTCAAGCAGAAGACTATGAATTGTGGGACATAGTAACTGAAGGTCCCATGATCCCAATGAAGAAGGATGCTGATGGGAAGGATGTTCCCAAAACCAGGAAGGAATGCAATGCTGAAGACATAAAGCAATGGGAAAAGAATGCAAAGGCAAGGAAGTGGCTAGTTGGTGGACTTAGTCCTGACGAATGCACTAGGATCAGAGGGTATGCCACTGCAAAGGAGATTTGGGATGCTCTACAAGTTGCACACGAAGGAACAAGTCAGGTAAAAAGGTCCAGAGGTACACTTCTTTATGCTGAATATGAAAGCTTTAAAATGAAAGAAGAAGAATCAATCTCTGAAATGTATACTAGATTTAATGCCATTGCTTCTGAACTTATCTCTTTGGGAAGGGTTTTAACTGTGGAAGATAGGGTAGAAAAGATTTTAACTAGGGTTCTTCCAGATTCTTGGGAGATCAAAGCTTGTGCTATCATTGAAAGTAAAGATTTAACCACTGTATCCTTAGATGAGCTTATAGGCAATCTAAAGACTTATGAACTGAGGAAAAAGGTTAAAAACATAGGAGCACCAGTTAAAACTGAACCTAACCTAGCCTTGACTGCTGGTGATAAAATCATTGATGATAAGGAACTGGTCCTTATCGCTAAAAGTGTTCAGAAATATTTGAATAAGAAAAGAGAAATTAGTGGACAGGGTAGGTCTACTAACATGAAACAGGCTGGAGAATGCCACAAATGTGGAATCTCGGAGCACTACATCAGCAAATGTCCAATTATAGAAGGCGAATGGAGGAAGAAATTCATTGATGAAAGGAAGAAGGCTAGGGAACAGGTCCATAAGAGATGTGGAAATCCCAAAGCGCTGGTCGCAGGATGGTAAGACAGTGAAGCTGGATGAGGATCTTGCTCTAATGGCACTTGGAGATTCAGAAAATGAAGAGGATCCTGAGGTATTTGTTTCTAAACTTAAAGAAGATGTAAAAAGCATGTCTAGAGAAAAGTTGGTTAAAGTATTCCATATTGTGCTAAATGAATTTAAAACTCTAAGGGATGATAATCACCAACTGCATGATAAAGTTGACTGTTTAGAAACAGAATGCAAAGAGGAAATAATTAAAAATGATTTTCTGGAAAGGAAGATTAGCATGCTTGAGGAACAGGTCCTCATACTTGAAACAACTGCTCAGGAATTAGAAAATGATAAAACAGTTGTAAAAGGTAAAGGCATTGCTAATTCTCATCAGATCATTGCTGAAGAGAAACTGAAAGACACAGTTGATGAACTGTGTAAGAAAGATGAAAAGATAAGATCTTTAGAAGAAGACTTGGTTAAAACAAAAATGGAATTAAGAAAAACTGTAGAATGGAACAAGTCTTCTGAAGCACTAGAATGGTTACAGGAAAATCATAGTAGTAATAGGAAAGGTATTGGATTCATGAAAGCACAGAGTTCATCCAAATGGAATCCAAAGAGTAAGTACTTATCATTTCCTGAAAACTGGCTATGCACTCACTGTGGGAACACTGGTCACCGGAAAGAAAATTGTCAATCTTTAAAAAGGGCTACCCAGAGAAACAGGTCCTATAAACCTGTTCAAAATCCTGTGAAGCAGAAGAATAGGTCCTACAAACCTGTTCAACATTCTGTAAAAAAGGAAAATGTTCACACAAAGAAACCATTACCATTCTGGGCTAGGAGAGATCTGATTAATCCTTTTTCAAAAGGAAAGAAACCCAAACTAGTTTGGGTTCTTAAAATTAACCCCTAGTTTTATTTTGCAGGCTAGAGTGAAGGAGATAAACCACAAATGGTACATGGACAGTGGTTGCTCAGACATATGACAGGGCATAAGGAACTGTTCCTTTCACTCTCAGCCTTCCAAGGAGGAAATGTTTCCTTCGGTAATGGTAAGAAAGGGGAAATTATTGGAATTGGAAAGGTAGGTAGGTCTGATTCACACTATATAGATAATGTATTTCTAGAATATGGGCTGAAGCATTGCTTATTGAGCATATCTCAATTGTGTGACAAAGGTAATAATGTTAATTTTTCATCTACTGGATGCACTGTGACTAATCAAGCTTCTGGAGAGGTTGTTTTGCAGGGAAACAGACATGGAAACATCTACAAAGTAGACTTGCTGACATTATCTGATGGAAGCTTGAGCTGCTTAAGTGTGGTGCAAAATGATCCCCTTCTATGGCACAAAAGACTAGGACATGCTAGTCTTTCACAATTGAACAAACTTGTGTCAAAGGACTTGGTGATAGGTCTTCCTAACATCAGGTTTAATGAAGAAAAAGTATGTGAAGCATGTGCCAGGGGGAAGCAGGTAAAATCCTCCTTCAAATCGAAGAAACAGGTAAGTACCACTAAACTTTTGGAACTGGTCCATATGGATTTATGCGGCGCTATGAGAACAATGAGTCGTGGAGGTAAGAAGTATGTTATGGTATTGGTGGATGATTACTCCAGATTTACATGGAGTATATTTCTTGCATCTAAAGAAGAAGCATTTAATGCATTTTCAATTATTGCTAAGAAAGCTCAAAGAACTCTAGATAACCATATTGTTGCCATTAGGTCAGATCATGGAACTGAATTTGAAAATCATATATTTTCCAATTTTTGTAATGAAAATGGCATTAATCATAATTTTCCCTCACCTAGAACTCCACAACAAAATGGTGTAGTAGAAAGGAAAAATAGGACTCTAGAAGAAATGGCAAGGACTATGTTGATATCTGGAAATCTTCCACAGAACTTTTGGGCTGAGGCTATTAATACTGCATGCTACATAATAAATAGATGTATGACAAGACCTTTAATAGAAAAGACCCCATATGAATTTCTTAAAGGAAGAAAACCAAATATTTCTCATCTTAGGGCTTTTAGTTGCAAATGCTTCATACACAACAATGGGAAGGATGCCTTAGGAAAATTTGATCCTAGAAGTGATGAGGGAATATTTGTTGGTTATTCTTTAAATAGTAAATCTTATAGGGTGTTTAACAAGAAAACATTGAAAATTGAAGAAAGCATGCATGTTAAATTTGATGAAACTGACAGTCTCACTCAAGAACAGGTACAGGAGGATGAAGAAATTGGAATGCTGAAAGAGTTTGAACTTAATCCACAAATGCAGATTCTGGATATGAGAAGTGAACTGCAAGGAACTGTTCCTCAGGACAGAACTGAGAAGAGTAGCACTGAAACAGGGGGAACAAGTGTTGGTTCCACCTCACAAACTGGAAACACTACTCTATCAGGAACTGTTCCTCAGCAGAGGAATTCTGACAATGGATTGACACCCAAGCCTTTCAAGTATCAAAGGTCACATCCTGTGGATCAAATAATCTCAGATAAGGCTGCCGAAGTTCAAACTAGATCAGCAGTCAAGAATCACAATCTGTGTGCCTTTAGTGCCTTCTTATCTCTTGTTGAACCTAAAAATGTGAAAGAAGCACTGAAGGATGCAGATTGGATTAATGCTATGCAGGAAGAACTGAATCAATTCCAAAGGAGTCAAGTTTGGTATCTGGAACCCAAGCCAAGGAACAGGTCCATAATTGGAACAAAATGGGTTTTCAGAAACAAACTTGATGAGGATGGCATGGTGACAAGAAATAAGGCCAGGCTAGTCGTTCAGGGATATAGTCAAGAGGAGGGCATCGACTATGATGAGACTTTTGCTCCAGTTGCAAGACTGGAAGCAATAAGACTTCTTGTAGCCTTTGCTACATACATGGAATTTACTCTACGTCAAATGGATATTAAGAGTGCGTTTCTGAATGGCTACTTGAAAGAAGAAGTGTATGTCAAGCAACCTCCAGGTTTTGAAAGTGAACAGTTCCCTGAACATGTGTACAAGTTAGACAAGGCCTTGTATGGGCTCAAGCAGGCACCAAGAGCATGGTATGAGAGACTATCAAAATTTCTACTCCAGCATGGATACAAGATAGGTAAAATTGATAGTACTTTGTTCTTAAAAGAAAAAGGTAAGGATCTCTTAATTGTTCAAATCTATGTAGATGATATAATTTTTGTTGCCACTTGTGAAAATTTAAGTAAGGAATTTGCAAACTTGATCGGGAGTGAATTTGAGATGAGCATGATGGGTGAACTCAATTTCTTTTTTGGGTTTACAAATTAAGCAAACCTCAAATGGAACTATGATCCATCAACAAAAGTATGTTAAGGAATTACTTAAAAGGTTTGATATGGATAATGCTAAGGAAATTGACACACCTATTGCCACTGCCACAAAATTGGATCTTGATGAACATGGAATATCAGTTGATCAAAAACTGTATAGGGGTATGATAGGTTCTCTACTTTATCTAACTGCTAGTAGACCTGATATTGTGTTCAGTGTTGGTTTATGTGCTAGGTTCCAATCAGATCCTAAGGAATCTCATTTGAAAGCTGTTAAAAGAATATTAAGGTATCTGAAAGGAACAGGTCCCTTGGGACTTTGGTATCCAAAAGGTGGTAGTTTTAATCTTGTTGGATATACTGATGTTGACTATGCAGGTTTCCTTGTTGATAGAAAAAGTACCTCAGGTATGACACATTTTCTTGGTGAATGTTTAGTTTCTTGGGGAACTAAGAAACAGAATTCAGTGGCACTTTCCACTGCTGAGGCTGAATATGTTGCAGCTGCTTCATGTTGTTCACAGTTGTTATGGATCAAACAACAATTACAGGATTTTGGTGTTGATGTAGGAACTGTTCCTATATATTGTGATAACACTAGTGCTATTAATATGACAAAGAATCCAGTGCATCACAAAAGGACTAAACACATTGATATAAGAAATCATTTCCTAAGAGACAATTATGAAAAAGGTTTGATCACCATAGCATTTTGTCCTACTGAAAAGCAAATAGCTGACATTTTTACTAAAGCTCTAGGTAGAGATGATTTTGAAAGAAATAGATTGGAGTTAGGGATGATTAAATTCACATAAAATCATCAATGCTTTACTTCATAATTGGCTAGAAAATTGCTCTTAAAATGAATTTTATTCAAGTTTTTATGAATTATTCAGTCCAGTTTCAATACTTAAAAAGTACTCTTATGCCATACTTCTTATTTAGAGTTGCTAAAATTGAATGATGTTACTCTTATGCTCTTAGAATTTCAGATGATCAAAAATTGCAAATTAGAAGGACACTGAACTTTTGTGTTAAAAACAGGTATGTACACGTTATTATTCAGTTAATTTAGAAGTATAAAGGCTATAGGTAACTTGTGATTACGATAAATCCCACTAAGTTTCCTACCCATATCCAAATTGTAAAAGAGTCCCATCGGAGGAACAGTTCCATTCTGAAAAGGTAATCTGCAGCCTAACGGCTCTTTTTTTTTTCCGGGAGACTCCCAAGAGTCCTCAACCGTTGCATGTATGTTGCTGAGGTAAGTTGATCGTTTTTCACTCAAACTCCACTACCTATTTCACTCTATAAATACACTTCTTCCTCTTCCTTATTCTTTTACATTGTTCATCAATTAAAACTTTCAAAATTTCAGAACGAGTAGTAAATTATTTGTTAATTCGAAATGCAAAGATGCCTCTTGCTTCTGATAATTCTTCAAGTGCACCTATTGATGAACAACCACAAAATCTTAATCCTCCCTCACCCATGGAAACCACTGACCTAAACCCTGAAGTTCCTGAACCAATTCCAGAAATACCTGAACCTGAAATTCAGGGGAAGGACCAGTTCCCACGGCTGAATCAATTGCTGAACAGGCCGAAGATTTGTCACGTGCTATGGTGTTGTATCAGTATGAGGTAAACTTCACCTATCCTTTGAATGTGGTTTTAGACGAGGAAGAAAAGGGAGAGGGGTCTGGGGCTGCTCTTGAGGGGGAACCTATTAGGAGTTTGGAAGCTCCCATGCATGGGTCATCGGGGTCTCCAGAGGCTGCTCCTAGAGTACCCATGGAGGATGTGATCGATGTTGATGAGGCTATCAGTGATAGTGATAGGCCCTTGGTAGACTTGATCAAAATTAGGAGTATGCAAAGAAAGTTGGCTAGAAAGGGACCTATTGATGCTCATGTAAGTACTGAAATTGCTGCTAAGTTGAAGAAAATAGGTGATAGTTATAAGCCCGGAAATAAGAAGAAAGTTGAGAGTTCCTCTAAGGCAAAATGACCTGTTCCTTCTGCCTCAACCCCTGCTTCTGGGGGTAGGAGGACAAGAAGTGCAGCCAAAGCTGCTGATGAACAACTAGCTGCTGCTTTGGAAAGGAGCAGAAAAGGGAAAGGAAAACAGGTGGTTGAGGAGGAAGAAGTGGATGATATTGATCTTGCTGATTTTTCTGAAGATGATGAGATGGTAGATGCTGAGGAAGTGGTGCCTCAGTCCAAGAAAAAAAAGTTCCTGAGAGAAGGGTAACAAGAAGCTCAGTTAAAGCTGCTGAGAAAGTTGCTAAGAGGACCAGGTCCTCCAAAAGAGTGGTTGTTTCTGAAAGTTCTGCTAGTGACAGTGATGAGTTTGTTGCTGAAGATGAGAGTGATAGTGATGCTGAAGGTGGTGAGTCTGTGCACTGTGTTCATGAAGACATGTTGACTAGGAAGGTTTTGAAAGGTCGGGTTATGTCTGATGTGCAAGAAGAAGGTATGTTATGACTGCTGCAAAAACTGCATGCTCAGGGTTGGAGGGACATGGTCCTTAAGATCTTTGGGAGGTGTGCAAAGGGGATGGTGCAAGAGTTATACAAGAACTGCTCCATCAGAGAGGATAGACTTACTACATCTGTCAATGACAATGTAATTATGTTTGACACAAGGGAACTTGGTGAGCTGCTGGGAATTCCTGCTACTGGGTATGCTAGCTATGTCAAGAAGGTCTGGCCTGACTTGACAGACTTGCCTACTGATCTGGAGATCACTAGGAAGTTTGCTGAGAATGATGGTGAAGAGAAACCCAGGGCTGTGCAGAAGAGTGAGATGCACCCACAGCACCAAATATTGTTCGAGTTTTTGAACAAGATTGTGATGCCGAGGCAGGAGAAAAGAGGAGTTGCCAGTTTCATGGACCTGGTCCTTATGGAACTGTTGGACACTGAAAAGCAGATCAATTGGCCCAGCTTTATGATCCACCTGATAAAAAGGGTGATTGCTGGGAAGAGAAAGCACTCCTTGCCGTTTGGTTTCATTCTGACTGATATATTTGCAAAGTTGAAGATTCCCTTGGAAGGGGTTGTGAAGGCTACAAAGAAGGAAAAGTTTGGTTGTGCCACTTTGATAAGTTGTGACTTGTCAGTTCAGGCTGATCCTCCACAGGCTGGTGTTGGGAGGCAGCCACTGAACAACAAAGTGAGGGCACTTAGGCAACAGGTTGCTATTCAGGCTGCTGAGATAGCAAGGTTGGAAGAGGAGGAGAATTTCTGGAAGGCAGAGGCCTCAAAGGCAAAGGAGACCAATGAGGGAATGCTCAAGCAGATGCTTGAGTTGCTTAACAAGTCTCAGGGACCTGGTCCTTCCACATCCTGACCACCTTAGCCTTAGCCTTTAGCCATCTTTTGTCTAGTGGGATTTAGCCTAGCCTAGTGCCTTAGTCTTTTTTCTTCTTTAGTCGTTGGATAATTCTGTAGTACTCGCTTGTATCCCCTGGTTTCAATATTTGATTAATTGAATTGTCTTTGATGGCTAATATCATTGTTTTGCAGTTGCTTTAATTTGATTTATGTTTGCATTTTGAGTTGCCTCAATGGCCATGTGCTGATTAGTTCTAACACTTGAATTATATTTTTTATGCAACCTTTTCAATGATGCCAAAAGGGGGAAGAGTAAGTCTGATTTTGCATGAAAGTATACCTAATTGAAAATCTGTTCCTTAATGATAAATTAATTCTCCACTGATTGATTGTCTTTTTGAGCCTAAGTTATACTTCAGGACATTAAGGATATGCAGCTATGCTTATGAGTTTGTCATCATCAAAAAGGGGGAAATTGTTAGCTTGGATAAGCTTGGAGTTTTGACTGATGACTGAGGAACGGATTCAAAGGACCTGTTCCTTTGAATCACTGCAGCGGAATAGATAATTCATGCAAAATCGTTTAATTGAGATATTATTATTTATCCTAACACTGACGTATATCTTGATAATTATGCAGGTCTAAACGGATACGAAAAGATTGCATAACTAAGGGATAAAGGATAGAAGATTCGGATTCTAGAAAGAAGAATCCAATTAGGACTCAAAGTCATGGAAGCTTTGGAGTTCTAATTGCTCAAGACTTCTTGGCTGCTGGAGCTATAAAACGTGAAGCATATCAGCCATAGAAGCGTACACAAATACAGAGAGCATCGAGCAAAAGCTGAGAAGAAGTATTAGCTTATTTGTGTAATCAGTTAGCTACAGTAGAACTAAGTGAGAACCTGTTCCTTAGATTGAATCTTGTAAAAGTTCGAGTCTTAGTTCAACTGTAGTAGGCAAAAATCGAGTTGTAAACTTTCTGGTTCAAGTCGTGGACTTGACACAAGTGCACTGATCGTGAGAAAGATCACTAAAGGATTAGAGTTAGTCCTAGGTTAGTAAGAGTGAGTCTTGTAACCAAGTGGGTCTTTTTACATAGTGAAGTTGAAATCCTACTTGAGAAGTAGGTTGTGGTTTTTTGATCCCGAGTCAAGGGGTTTTTCCACGCTAATATCTGGTGTTCAATTACTTACAGTTTTAATTCCGCATATCGTAGAGCAAAGGAACACATTTTAAGGAACTGGTCCTTAAAACAGTAAAGTGGTGTAATCGTGGGAAATAACAAGATGTGTGCCCTCAATCGACGCTTCGGGTTGTGTGTCCTCAGCTAATTTAAAATGACAAATCAATATCGTCGATGCTTCGGATTGTATGCCCTCAGCTAATTTAAAATGAAAAATCGATATCGAGCTGTGTACCCTCAATGGACGCTTCGGGTTATGTTCCCTCAGCTAATTTAAAATGACAAATCGATATCGGGCTGTGTACCCTCAATCGACGGTTCGGGTTGTGTGCCCTCAGCTAATTTAAAATGAAAAATTGATATCGGGCTTTGTACCCTCAATCGACGCTTTGGGTTGTGTGCCCTCAGCTAATTTAAAATGACAAATCGATATCGGGTTCTGTACCCTCAATCGATGCTTCGGGTTGTGTGCCCTCAGCTAATGTAAACGACAAACCTTTCGTTGAAGCCCCTCTTTCGTGTATTGTTGATTTAAGTATCTTTCGCTCCTGGATCAAAAGAAAGATTGGTGAGTTATACGGGGTGGTTTGGTTTGTGCATCTTGGCTTGTTTCGCGTTCGCTGTCCACGAGTGCCGGGATCTTGGCCAAGCTGATAGGGATATGCATAAAATAGTATGTAATGCAAATGATTTTGAAAAACTTTTATGAGAAAAGAAAATAAAATAAAATATTTTATCCCATTGAGTCATAAGTTGCGTTGTGTAAAGCCAAAGTTGTCGTCCTTTATGCTATTCCAAACAAATTTTGAGGGCGCCCTAAAAATTCTGCCCCAGTTTGCTTTTGAAATTTTTGTGAGGTCCTTAAAAATTTCTGCCCCAATGTCAACTATGTTCGTCCTTTGGGAGTTTTTGAGAGTTCCTCAAAAATTCTGCCCCAGTGTTCGCTCTGTAGAAATCATTAATCAGTACGAACTCCTATACATAGTATCTCTTGACAGCGTCTGAGTTGATTGGTTTCAGCCAGACTTCTCCATCCATTTCTGCCAATATCAATGCTCCTCCATTCAAAAGCAGGTGAACCATGTACGGTCCTTGCCAATTTGGTGCAAACTTGCCTTTTGCTTCTTCTTGATTCGGAAATATCTTTTTCAAAACTAATTGCCCAGGTTCAAAGAATCTTTCTTAAACTTTCTTGCTGAATGCTTTGGCCATCCTTCTCTGATATAATTGCACATGACATATTGCATTCAATATCTTGCCATCGATGAGGGCCAATTGTTCTATTCTTCCTTGGATCCACTTGGAGTCTTTCAATTGTGTCTCTAGGATGATCCTCAAAGATGGTATCTCAACCTCCACGGGTATCACTGCTTCGGTGCCATACACCAACAAATAAAGAGTAGCCCGTGTTGATGTTCTCATTGTGGTGTGGTATCCTAACAGGGCATAGGATAGATTCTCATGCCATTGTTTTGAAGTGCCTGTCATCTTGCGCAATATCCTCTTGATGTTCTTATTGGCCGCCAATCGCACCATTAATTTGAGGTCTGTATGCAGTGGAGTTATGATGCTTGATCTTGAAAACATCGCATGTTGCTTTCATTAGGTCACTATTGAGATATGACCCATTGTCAGTGATGATGGATTCAGGGATGCCAAATCGGCAGATCATCTTATCACAGACAAAGTTCGACACCACCTTCTTTGTTACTGACTTGTACGACGCATCTTCCACCCATTTGGTAAAATAGTCAATGGCTACCAATATGAAATGATGTCCATTTGAGGCAGCTGGCTCGATAGGTCCTATGACATCCATCCCCCAGGCGGAAAAAGGCCAAGGCGATCCCATAATGTTCAATTCGTTGGGAGGCACTCGAATCATATCTTCATGGACTTGGCATTGATGGCATTTCTTCGCGTGATTTATACAATCGTGCTCCATTGTCATCCAGAAATAACCAGCTCTCAGAATCTTCTTTGCAAGCACAAAACCATTCATGTGTGGGCCACACGCCCCAGAGTGTACCTCTTCTAACAATTTAGCAGCTTCCTTTGCGTCTACACATCTCAACAAACCCATATCGGGTGTCCTTTTGTACAAGACTTCTCCGTTCAAAAAGAAACCATTTTCCAACCTCTTCAGTGTCTTCTTTTGGAGGCTTGTTGCATTCTTTGGATAACTACCATCCTTGAGGAGCCTTTTAATGTCGTAGAACCAAGGCTGTCCGTCTGACTCTTCTTCCACGTGATAGCAGTAAGCTGGTTGCTTCCTTACTGTCACGGGTATTGGATCAATGTAGTTCTTGTCAGGATGCTTGATCGATCATGGCGGATATGGTAGCCAAAGCGTCCGGGAACTCATTTTGTAGTCTAGGTACGTGCCGGAACTCTATCTTGGTGAATCTTTGCTTTAACTCCTTTATGCACTCCAGGTATGGCAATATCTTCAGATTCTTCGCTATCCATTCTCCTCGAACTTGATGAATCAGCATGTCAGAATCTCCGATTGCCAGCAACTTTTGTATGTTCATATCGACTACCGATCTAAGACCCAAGATGTAGGCCTCATACTCCGCCATGTTGTTGGTGCAGGGGAACCTCAGTTTGGCCGTGACAGGATAGTGTTGTCCAGTCTCGGAAACTAATACCGCTCCAATACCGACTCCTTTAAAATTGACCGCTCCATCGAAGAATAGCCTCCAACCATCATATTCTTCGGTGATCTATTCTCCTATGAACATGACTTCTTCATCAGAGAAGTACGTGTGCAAAGGCTCATAGTCATCTTCCACTGGGTTCTCAGCCATATGATCGGCCAGGGCTTGAGCTTTCACCACCTTTTGAGTGACAAAAGTGATGTCGAATTCGATGAGCAGCATCTGCCATTTAGCCAGCTTTCCAGTAGGCATTGGTTTTTGGAAAATGTACTTGATAGGGTCCATCATTGATATCAGCAGCGTTGAGTAGGATGTCAAGTAGTGCCTCAACTTCTGTGCTATCCATGTCAGCGCACAACACGTGCGCTCCGACAATGTGTACTTGGTTTCATAAGGAGTGAACTTCTTGCTTAGATAATATATGGCTTGCTCCTTCCTCCCAGTTGAATCATGTTGTTCCAATACACAACCAAAGGCCGAATCTACCACGGATAGGTACAAGATCAAAGGTCGCCCAGGCTTAGGTGGAACTAGCACAGGCGGGCAAGACAAGTATTCCTTTATTCGATCAAATACTTTTTGGCAATCCTCTATCCACTCAATCACTGCATCTTTCTTCAACAACTTGATGATTGGTTCACAGATGACGGTGGATTGTGCTATGAAACGGCTTATGTAATTGAGCATTCCTAAGAAACTCATAACCTCTTTCTTGCTTTTTGGCGGTGGCAATTCTTTGATGGCTTTGATCTTGGACAGATCCAGCTCGATACCTCTTCTATTGACGATGAAACCCAGGAGCTTCCCTGCCGGAACACCAAAAGCACACTTTGCCGGATTTAGCTTCAGATTGTACTTTCGCAAGTGGTTGAAAAACTTGCGGAAGTTGTTAAGACTCTACGAACTCTTCTTTGATTTGATGATTATGTCGTCCACCTAGACTTCAATCTCTTTGTGCCTCAGATCATGCAACATAGTTGTCATCGCGCTCATGTAAGTTGCCCCAGCATTCTTCAACCCAAATGGCATGACCTTGTAGCAATAAGTCCCCCAAGATGTAGTGAAAGCTGTCTTCTCAGCATCCTCCTCACCCATGATCACTTGATGATAACCGGCGAAACAGTCTACGAAGGATTGCAGTTCATGTTTCGCGCAATTGTCAGTGGAAAGTCATCTTTCGGAGTTGCTCTATTCAGATCTCTATAATCAATAGAAACTCGAAGTTTTCCATCTTTCTTTGGCACTGGAACGATGTTAGCCAACTAGGTCGGATACTTGAACGTTTTCAGAATCCCTACATTGAGTTGCTTGGTTACTTGTTCACCAATCTTTAACAGAACTGATGACTTGAAGGTTCGGGCCTTTTGTTTGACTAGCGGAAAGCCCGGATTGATAGGTAATGTGTGAGCTACCACAATCCGTGCTTATGCCGGTCATGTCATTATATGACCAGGCGAATACGTCCTCATATTCTTTAAGAAACACAATATATCGCTTTTTGTCCTCGGCATTGAGATGTACACTGATCCTTGTCTCTTTCACAATTTCCGCATCTCCTAAGTTTATCACCTCGGTCTCCTCGAGGTTTGGCTAGGTTTGTTTTTAAATCTTTCAATTTCTTCTTGTGTAGTTTCATCAAAATCAACATAATCAGCTCTAGCTTCTCCAAGCTCCATTGTTTCATTACGCGTTGCAATTGTGGACTCAATGGGATTATTAGTATGAATGCTGAAAAAGTAAGATATTGCAAAATTAAAAGATTAAAGCAAAAATTAAACAGAAAAATGGTGCGATATTTTATTTATGAATCCTTGCAAAACAAAGTTTGTAGGGAAACATGTGCAATAGGAAAGGAAAAATGCAAACTCCACGACTCGGGGTCGGGTTTTATTTTTTAGAACGCATAAAAAATAAATGTTATCCCCTCAGCTCTACCAAGGTCCACGGTAAGCTCGGGCCCGTTTGCTGATCCAATTGTTCAGTGCCGCTCCAGATCCAGCCTTTGTCAGTCCAGGAGGTTCAATATGTTCTTCCAGGATCACACAGCAGTCTTCATCAGCTATGAATAGATTTTGCATTCCTGCCAGCAGATCCTCTTCAGCATCAGTTACCTTCGGCTCCACTCCTTGTGCTGTGGACATCTCCTCTTTTCGACCATCCAAGTATCCAGACGAGACGAAGATATGCAAGAGAGTCTTAGTGCTTTTCTCATAGAATTTGAAATCCAGTGACGCTTCTTCCATGCTCTTTTCATATGTCACAATATATCCTATGGCAGCCTTCTCGTTGTCGGGCCTCATCACAATTCTGATTGGCTCGACCATACCATCCAAGTTCTTGCCTAAACCTTCACCCGGTTCATAGCCTTGCATGATCATGATGCCTATAACCCAGTCTCTGGGCCACTTTGCAGGATGGGGGAGCACATATGGCTCTTCGATCACCACCTCCATAGGTTCAGGTGCGTTTCTCAGTTGGGAGGAGCATTGGGTGAGTATATTGGTCGCTTCTCGGTCTTAGCTGGTAAGGTTTCACGAAATTCGCGTGAGGGCACTCCCCAATCAGACATAAATGGCTCCCAGGCCAGGTTCCTTCCTTCGTAGCCCTTACCTCGGCTATCCCAATAAGCAATGTAAAAGTTCCTCTTTCTTTCTTCAACCCCAGGCGGTGTGTTGACCAACTTGGGAGCAAAGTGTGCAGTGTAACCTCCTTGGACCGTGCTTGTGGGATTCCAACTTGAATTTTAATTCTTGCGATGTCCTCCTCGAGTGCCTTGTAGTGCTCCAAAAAAGTTCTACAGTATAAAATGTCTGCCCATCAGGAGTATCTCCTTCAATTGCTGTTATGGTTTACTCATTGTAGATAGAATTGTTCCCCTCACTGAACACTACTACCTCTTTGTTATCCCATTCAAACTTCACGGTTTGGTGCAATGTAGAAGGCACAGCACCGGCCATATGAATCCAAGGCCTCCCTAGTAGCAGATTGTAGGAAGCAGAGATGTCCATGACATGGAACTCAGCAGTGAACTCCACGGGACCAACCATGATAGTTAGGTCGATCTCCCCAATGGTGCTTCTTTGTGACCCATCGAACGCCTTCACCTTCATGTCGCTCTCCCTTATCTTGCTTTGGTCAATTCCCATTCTTTTCAAAGTGATGAACGGGCATTTGTTCAGACCAGAACCTCCATCGATCAGAACTCTTCCTAAGAACCAGTCTTTGCACTTGATAGTGACGTGCAAAGCTTTGTTGTGATTGAACCCTTCAGGTGGTAGTTCATCTCTGTGAAAATCAATTCGGTTGGCCTCCATGACTTGTCCAACCATGCTAGCCAGGTTTTCAACTGAAGTGTCCGCAGGAACATGTGCTTCGTCCAACACCTTCATCAAAGCACTTCGGTAACTCTCCGACTTGAGGAGTAGGGCCAGAACACAGATTTGTGCTGGAGTTTTTCCCAAATGCTCAACTATAGAGTACTCCTTTGCTTGTACTTTCTTCTACAGTCCCTCGGACTCCTCCTCGCTAATGCCTCGTCTTTCTTGAACAAGATGCTCGGGGGTGAATCCTCCCACTCCTAGTCATCCCTTGCGCAACAACAGTCTCAACTACAAACTTGTTCTTCTTCTCCCTTTCATAGTCCCTCAGATGTCAGGGTGAGCCAACTTTTGTTCAGGATGGAAACCAGTTTAGGTTTTATTATATCAGTTGTATTTTGCTCCCTTCGGGAGATGTAGATTTTTCCTTGTACTCTTAGATGTCTGGCCTGGATAGCCCTAAACCTAGTATATGGTGTAGGCAGTTCTACCTCTTTTGAACAGCTTTTCTATATATCTGTATATATTAGCATGTCTTTTGGATTATTCGGTGTCTGTCTCAAGCTAGTTGGTATCTATTTTATTCACTCAGTGATAAGGGTTTTCCCGACGGGTCTAGGGGAGGATGTGGGGTGCTCGCACGACCTAGCTGGAAATCTGGGTCGTGTCAGTTGTTATCATAGCCCGGTTTAGAGTCTATCCAGACTAAGACAGTGTCTTATAGAGTATTGCTGATGGGTACATAGACGTCTGTACTTATCTACGAGAGGCTCTAATGGCATTTAGGAAGTTTCTCTTTCTTCTTTTCTAATCGTGCATCGGTTTTCTTGCGAGATGTTAATTTTTTTTCCATTAATTCTTTCGTAGTAATGGTAAACCCTCTTGTGGCAAATCAACATAGGGTAAGAGCTCAGGACGGAGCAGTCTAGCCTGGGGCTAGAGCTGCCCAAGCCCCGAGAGTTGTAGATCGTGTTGATGATCCAGTTACAGAAGCCCCTGCTGTGTTAGCTCACGGTAGGCAATGGGAGCAGGGCCTTGTGGTTCCCCAGCTCTTAGTGAGGTTTTTTTTGAGAATCTTGGCGGCATAGATACCGAATGAACCTCTTATTACCTAGGCAGCTTATCAGGTTGCCACAATTGTAGATGTTCGGGCAAAGGGAGCTCCTGCTCCAGTTCCTGATGTTGCCCCAATAAGTTATGTTCCAGAGGTTTTTTGCCTCTAGGTGTTCCTATTGGTCGGCTAGCCCCAGTAACAATCCGTTTTGAGTGCTCGAAGAGGTTACATTATTTTACCCGGTTGAATCTGCTGATATTCTCAGGCCATATATCAGATTGTCCATGTGAATTTTAAAATAATGTCAGTGTATCCTTCAGGTTCTTGGTTATCTCGAGCAGTATGGTGTTGATTATACTGCTTTGCAGTTTCAGGGTTCAATATTGGATTGTTGGACCTTTCTTTAATCAGCTAGGCAGTGCTTGGCTAAGCTGACTTGGTACGATTTTTCTCACAGATTCGTAAAAAGTTCCTTTCGCATAACGAGTTAGATGAAAAGTGTCGCTAGTGTGAATGGATTGGGCAGGGTAGCCCGTCTGTTCCAAAATATGAGATTGAATTCTCTAGGATGGCTGATATGCTCCAGAGCTAGTTCATGAGCCTTTGAGAAGGTTTGAAGATTTATTGATGGTATTTTTCCTTCTTTGAGGTCCCAGATAGCTCGAAAGATTGAGGTTAGGACTCCATTTGATGTTGTTGTTAATATTTCTCGGAGGTATGAGGCATACCATAAGTTCGAGCAGGAGAGCAAGAGATCCTATAGCCCTTATTAGCACCATGGTACCTCATTTGGTGGTAAGAGTTCTATTTTTTGTGGGAGGTCACCTGCCAGGTTATCTCAGCTTGTAACGCGTGATTCTCAGAGTACGCTAGTAGTTCGTCAAGTTAGACTCAGTTTTCTTTTTAGAGCTATGAATAATCTGTCCAGCTTCCATTTTCAGTGAAAAGGTGATATCATTGTCAACAACGTGAGCCTGGTCACCTTTGGAGGATTTTTCTTTCACTCTAGCAAGTAGGCAATCGTATAGGACCCAGTCATCCACAGATATGCCACCATCCGGCAAGGGTCGAACCGTGGTGGTAGTGGTTTTTGTGGAAGTAATTATCAGTTAGCGATTCAGCTTAGCCGCAGAGATAGTTCTACGAACTGCCAGTCTGGTAGGATGCTGAGGCATCCGATGTAGTAGACTCATGTATTTCTTCTTCCCTTATTTGTGAGTAAGATATTATTCTTGCCGCCAATCTAGAATTCATTTATCTTCACATGCCTCTATGGGTTTTTCTGGATATTGGTTATGTTAAAATCTATTGTTGGGAAGAGGGGTGAGTTTCAGGTATGTTTTATTCATGGGGTTGGTGAGACCCTTGTGGTTTATCTGGTCTAAATGTGAGGGACTTGGAGTGAGTGTCGGTATTATCTACTTGGCATCTTGTTGTGCTACCTTCTGCTATTATGGCAAGTCAGTTTGCCTCTCTCTTTGGAATTCAGTGTTGGTAGGATGATGGAATTCTTATTTGTCACAATTTAAAAAGTGTCGAAATTTCTTCCGGAGTAAAGTGATTAGTAAGTTATATTTGATCTACGTCTCTTCTCTGGTTCAAGACTCTAGTTGAGTCATGTTATTCTGTGAGCTTGTCTTAGTTATAAAAGGGATTTCTGGTAAATTGTTGGGGTTTCCTCCTATTTGGAAGGTTAAATTGGCATGATGTTGTTCCATAAAACTCATTTACTGTTTATTTCTTCAGTTGCGGTTCCCTGGCTAGCTTGACCTGGATGTAGTCTGGCTCTGGTAGCCAAGCAAATAAGAAGATGAGCTTTCTGAAGCTCTAATTATTCCTGTCCTCAGTCCAGTGCCATCTCTTCTTTTCCCGGCACTAGTGAGCTTGGGCGGTTAGTAGTTGCTTGTGATATTCCCTGTGTTGAGCCAGAGTGCGTGTCAAGGTTGCCGAGTAAGCACACTATTATGTCTCAAGGCTGCTAAGGTTAGTGAGAGGCGTCATTTGACCCGTGAATTGATCCATCAGGCGGTGGTGTTGGTGGTGAAGGCATCGAGTTGTGAACTCAAGAGTTGCAGCTGTTTGGCAACTCAAGAGGATAATTTGGTAGCTCAGGTCTGAGCCGCATTCTGTTTCTAGCTAAGTCTTGCTTAGTCCAACAGACTGTGCGAGGATGGCTATTCTTATTCAAATTAGTTGTGTGAGTTAATACTCTAAGTGGAGGAGTCTCCCTCCAATTCTTAATGATAATATTAAATCTCTGAGCCATTGCCGAAGTGCAAGCTAAATCATGGATTCATCGGTCTGTTTGATATCGAAAATATATCGATGAGGTGATTCATCAACGAGATCGTGCTGATCCATCAAGATTTCTGTGTATCTTTGTTCCAAAAATGTAAAACTCTCCTCACGTGATCGAGGAAGGTTCGACCTAGTCAAAAAAGGCCAGCTAATGGAGTTATGATATCATCTGGATATGGTTTATTCTTAAGTCCAGCGCGTGTTATAGTTCTGATGATGAGATAATTTCTGTGGAACAGTTCATGAAGTTCGTGCAAGATCTCTTATTATCTGTGTGAAGTTCACTTTAGATTTAAGCTCGTTCGAGGGCGAACGAGAGTCTAAGTGGAGAGAATAAAATGACCTTAGGTTATCAATTTGGGAGTTAGGACTCTGATTGGTGTGCCATCAGTTTTAAAAGCTCTGTAACGTCCATTAGGACCTGTCTGTAAAATTTGAAGTAAATCAGATCTCGTTTAGTAGGTATCGGAAGAAGGCTTTCATTTTAGTTGTCGGTAAAGCTTAAAAGAGGTTTTCGAGCTCGATTTGAGTAAATGAGTTCCGACTTGAAATTCAAAAGTTGCGTGAGGTTCGTACGGTCATTTTTTACTTATAGAAACTTTTGGAACTAAATTCTGAGATTGTTTGGCCAGTTTTTCTAAAATTCTGAAAATTAAAAAATCGACCTCTTTCCGTGGGAGCCGTATCTTGACCTTCGAAGATCCGATTCGAGTTCCATTTTTGCGAGCATGTCACACAAGTCTTGTATGATTTTTGTACAAAATTTAGGGTCATTATGAGCCTTTTAGGGTTTCGTTTAGACTCAAATTTCAGACCTGCAGCTATTGGTGCAAAAATCTGCAATGTAAGTAGCTTCACATGCAAGTTAATGAACCATATTGCGATGAAGTTTACTCCTAATCTACGGAGAGTTAAGGACAGGTATTTATATGGAATTAAAGCCCCATATGTCTAGTTTCTAATGTCACAAACCGTTTATCAATACGACATCGAAATATTGAGATACAAACGTCTGAAGTTGGACAGCTCAAGCTGCCAAGCAGGCAGCTTACTCACCTGCTTGGAGATTGAGTCGGTGGAACTTCCTACAGTATATATTACCCATTTTTTTCATTATCCTCTTATTCAAAATAGTAGAAAATACCCTCTAAGTATACCCATCCTAATTAGACTAATATTTACAAGGTTATAACGTGAATCGACCCTCGAAAAGTGTGTAAAGATCGGATAATTCATATTTGTCATCTTGTTGTTGAATTTGAGGGTTTCTTCAAGGTAAAGTAAGCTTGTATTTGGATTGTGCTTACTGTTTTGAGAGGAAGGTGATTCCAAAAAGCGCCGAGAAGTAAAAGAGCTTGTTCAATAGTCGATTCGATCCGAGACTGAAAGGTAAGTGGTTTCATCCTTTCTTTGAGGGTCTTCGGCCTTTATGGATGTTCTATGAACGTATTTTTCACGTGTGTAGCGGCCGAAGAGTCGTACTCACTATGCCAGAGCTTCATAAATAAATATTTATTATGTTTTTAAGTGTTGTGTGTTTTCTGTGTACTTCAGAGTATGATACTCCAGCTGCGAGCGTGACGTATTTTGTTTGCTTGCTATGTATGTTAGGATGTACTATATTTATTGTCAGGATAAGGATGGGAAAGTTATGTCGGTATGAATGTTAATTGAGGAACTCTTAACCTAAGGTTTTAAATATAATGTAAAGGTTTTGATTAATTGATTGATTGAATAAATTGTCTTATGGTAGGTGATTTTATCCGCTTCTTTGATGGCCATGGAATTTTGGATTATCTATTCACGTGTTCTTTACGTGAATAGCTGCCGATACGGCATACTTATTACGCTACAGCCTTGTTATGTATTTTCTGGTTATGTTTCTTAATTTCTGGCTATTATGTCATTTGAGGGTCGGAGAATTCCGCCCTATTGCATCATATTGATGGTAGGAGGATTCCGTCCTATTGCATCATACTGAGGGTAGGAGGATTCCTGAAACGACCTCGGTCAGTCGTTTCGGTTTGGGGTACGGTCAGTTCACCGGGAGGATCGCCCTCCCAATTCGAAGTTTTTTAGGACTCCGATTGGCGTGCCGATAATTTTAAAATATTCGTAATGTCCATTAGAACCTTTCTGTAAAATTTGAGCTAAATCAGACCTCGTTTGGTAGGCATCGGAAGAAGGTTTCAGTTTTTATTGGCGATAAATATTAAAAAGAGATTTTCGAGCTCGGTTTTGCCGAATGAGCTCCGATTCGAAATCCGAAAGTGCCGTTAGGTTCGTATGATTATTTGTGACTTTTTTGAACTGTAGAAAGTGAATTTCGAGGTTGTTCGGCTAGTTTCCGCTAAAATGCCGAAAGTTAAATAATTTGACTTCTTTTCATTTAAATTCGCATCTTCAGTTTCGGGAGTCTGATTTGAGATCCGCCTTCGCGAGTATGTTACATATATTTTGTATAACTTATATGCAAAAGTTAGAATTATTTCGAATATTATAGGGCACCGTTTTAATTTTCGTCGAGAAAAAAAAAGAAAACAAAATAAGAAAATAAAAGAAAAAAATAAAACAAAAAAACGACAAAATAGAAATGAGAAAGAAATGAGCAATGTCGGTGTAGCAGTGCATATATGCTACATTTCTTAGCAGAAGCAGGAACCAAAACGATTTCAAGCAGAGAAAAATAAAATGACGCAGAAATGGAAAAAAAATGCCAGAAAATGAGAAAAGGGGCCGGAGAAAAATAGTATTTTCACCCCAGAACATTCAGGTAATGATCTTAATATATTATTTGAGTTTATTACGTATGTTTGAATATATTTTTACCGTAAAAATAGGGATATTAGACATCGCCCTAATGACGTAAATTGATAGTTTGAAGGGTCAAATGGACCCCGATAATGAAATTGATTATATATTCGTACTGAGGGAGTTATGGGCAACTTATAAATGTAATTTATTTAGGATTTGGTTATGTGACCATAAACCCCGTACATAGGCCTGGCCTGCGTATTGCGTATGCTAATAGGGTATCAGGTTCCTAACCAGATTGCCCTAAGATGTGAGGAATGAAGCCTTTAGCCTAATTTGATATATTTTGCTGCTTATTGAATAGAGTGGGATCGTTTGACAATGAAATCAAAGGACAAGCGGTTATTGAGTCGTTGTACTAACTTTGTAACAAGGTAAGTGTTTATATCCATTTCTTTGGAGGCACCTGGCCTCATGGATTTTCTACCACGTGTTCCTTACGTGTGTAGCTGCCGATAGGCGTACTCATTACGCCTTAGCTTTGGATTTATATTTCATATTATATATTATATATTATGTCCTGTTATTGGTATTGCATTGAGAATCTGAGTATTGTACTTTGGTTGTGAGTTGGTATATACTTTCCAGCTGTCGATGAGAGTCCCGCGCTGGTGATGGGTTATTATTGCATCATGTTGCATTTGTATGCACATTGCATCATATTGAGGGTAGGAGGATTCCGCCCTCGGAGCAGGAGGATTCCGCTGCATTGCATCATATTGAGGGTAGGAGGATTCCGCCCTCGGAGCAGGAGGATTCCGCTCCATTGCATCATATTGAGGGTAGGAGGATTCCGCCCTCGGAGCAGGAGGATTCCGCTCCATTTCATCATATTGAGGGTAGGAGGATTCCGCCCTCAGAGCAGGAGGATTCCGCTCTATTGCATCATATTGAGGGTAGGAGGATTCCGCCCTCGGAGCAGGAGGATTCCGCTCTATTGCATCATATTGAGGGTAGGAGGATTCCGCCCCCGGAGCAGGAGGATTCCGCTCCATCTATTTGGCACATGTGACACCATTGCATCATACTGCATTCATCCCATTCCATTGTACCGCGTGCTGACTATTGTGTGACTATCGTGTTGTGTTTTATATATACGGTATGTATACCGTATCTCAGTTTGCCTATATATTTCTGGCTCGTATCCCGGGTTGCACGTCGCGACACTATAAATACATGGATCGGATCGGGTTGCACACCGCAACAGTATGAATATATGGATCGGGTTGCACGCCGCAACAGGATGTATTTCTGATTGTCGACATGTTCAGGATATCTATATGTTCTGTCTACCTTATGACCTTGGCTGTTTATGATTACATACGTGTTTTCAGTTATTATTTGGCTTTGCCTGTTTATAGTTCAAATAAGATGGATTTAGTTTATCTGTTTTTCTTCTCCCTGGCTAGCTATCCTATTCTTTGAGGTGGCTAGTCTGCCCCACTTACTGAGTCCTTTTGAGTCACCCTTGTTTGTTGTTTGTTTCTTGTCTATCTATTTCGTTTCGGCACGTTCGCTCCTAGATTGAGTTCGCCACGTTTTTCAGGAGCGAAGACGACTTCGGCTGTCAGGGTGAGCCAGCTTTTATTCCGGATGGCCACCAGTTTATTGGTTATTATTTCAGTTGCATTTTGCTCCCTTCAGGAGGTATCTGTCTTCTTTTGTACTCTTAGATGTCTAGTCTGGATAGCCCTAAACCTAGTATGTTGGGTAGTCAGCTGTAATTTTTTTTGTACAACTTAAAGGTATCAGTATGTCCGTATTTTTTTTAAGGTGTTGTCCTTATTTACGAATTGTTATATTTATTTTCCTAATTTAATTGGTAAGGGTTTGCCCGACGGGTCTAAGGGAGAATGTCGGGTGCCCGCACGTCCTAACCGGATTTCGGGTCGTGTCAGTTGGTATCAGAGCCCGATTTAGAGTCTATCCAGACTAAGACAGTGTCTAGTAGAGTCTCGCTGATGGGTACGTAGACGTCCGTACTTATCTACGAGAGGCTATGATGGCATTTAGGAAGTTTCACTTCCTTCTTTTCTGATCGTGCGTCAGTCTAGGATGCAAATGAATTTTTGTTAATTCGTTCGTGGTAATTGTGAACCCTCGTACGACAAATCAGCAAACGGTATAAGTTCAAGACGAAGCAGTCTAGCCTGGGGCTAAAGCAGCTCAAGCCCCGAGAGTTGTCGTGCTGACGATCTAGTTACGGAGGTCCCAGCTGTACGAGCTCGCGAAGGGCAAAAGAGCAGGGCCTTGTGGTTCCCTTGGCTCTCTACGATGCTTTTATGAGAATCTTGGCAACACAGATACCACAAGAACCTATTATTCGCTGGACGGCCTATCAGGTTGCTGCAGATGCAGACGTTCGGTCTCAGGGAGCTCCTATTCCGGTTCTTAATATTGCTGCAGTAAATTATGTTCCGGAGACAGCATGTGTTGTGCCTTTAGTTATTCTGGCTGGTTAGTTAGCCTGAGTAATGGCTCGGTCCGAGCGTCTGAAGAGGTTGCATTATTTTACGCGGTTGAACATCCCGATATTCTCAAGCAATGCATTAGATAATCCATGTGTAAGTTTTTTTAAAATGAAATGATGTTAGCGTATCCTTCAGGCTCTTGATTATATCGAGCGGTATGGTGTTGATTGTTCTTTTTTTCCAGTTTTAAGGTCCAGCCCTGGATTGGTGGACTGTTCTCTTATTAGCAAACTTGGTTCGATTTTTCTTCTAGATTCGTGGAAAAAAAAGGTTCCTTTCGAGTAGCGAGCGAGATGAAAAGTGTTGTCAGTTTGAGTGGATTGGACAGGGTAGCCTGTCGGTTAGCCTGTTGGTGTTTCAAAATATGAGATTGAATTCTATAGAATGGCTGGATATACATCAGAACTAGTTCATGAGCCTTTCGAGAGATTCAGAGATTTATTGATGACCTTTATTTTTCCTTGAAATCCCAGATGGCTCAAAAAATTGAGGTCTGGATTTTATTTGATGTTGTTGTTAATATTGCCCGAAGGTTCGAGGCATACCATAAGTTAGAGCGGGAAAGTAAGAGATCCCGTGGCCCTAGTGGGTAACCATGGTACCTCATTTGGAGGTAAGAGTTCTGATTATTTTGGGAGGTCACCTTCCAGGTTATCTCAGCGTGTGTCACGTGATTCTTAGAGTGCGGCAGTAGCTCGTCAAGATCAGATTCAGTCTTTTCTTTACAGCTATCAACAATCTTTCTAGTTTCTATTTTTAGTCGAAAAGGTGTTATCATTGTGGTGAATTTGGTTATCCTTCGAGGAGTTTTTCCTTATTCCGGCAAGTAGGTCGTCGTCCTTTCTCTCGGCCTCAGGCACCTGAGCAGTCGCAGGGAATTTTATTTAGATCTCAATCCTCCAGAGAAATGCCACCATCCAGTAGAGGTTGGGATTGTAGTGGTAGTGGTTCTCCAGAAAGTGCTTGTCAGGGTAGTGGCTCAGCTCAGCTGCAGAGGCAGTTCTATGAACTGCTAGTCTGGCAGGATGCTGAGGCATCTGATGTAGTAGACCCGTGTGTTTCTTCTTCCCTTATCTGTAAGTAAGATTTATCTTTCCGATCGATCTGGAAATGGTGTGTCTTATCATGTTTCGACGGTTTCCTTGGATATTGTCGTAATTAAGAATCGGTTGCGGTAGAGGGGTGAGTTTCTGATACGATTTATTCTTGGTATTTATGAGACCCTACTAGTTTATCTGATCTAAATATGAGAGATTTGATGGTGAGTAATTCTACTGCCTGCTTGGCATCCTGTTATGCCATCTTGTGTTATTATGTCAAGTCATTTTACCTCTCTCCTCGGAAATCAGTGTTGGTAGGATGATGGGATTCTTATTCGTCACCATCAGGAAGTGTCGTTGTTTCTTCGGGTGTAAAGTGGCTAGTAAGTAATGCTCGATCTATGTGTCTCCTCTTGGTTCGAGATTCTAGTAGAGTGATGTTATTCTATGAGCTTGTCTTAGTTATAAAAGGGTATTCTGGTAAATTGTCAGAATTTCCTTCTTATTGGAAGGTTAAAATTGGTATGGATGTTTTTCCATAAAGCTTATTTAATGTCTATCTTTTCAATTGCGATTTTTTGGCTCGCCTGACATGGAAGTAGTCTAGCTTTTGTAGTCGAGCAAATAAGAAGATGAACTTCCTGAAGCTCTAATTATTTCTATCCTCGATCCATTTCCATTTCTTCTTCGTCCGGAACTAGTGAACTTGGGCGATTGGTAGCCGCTTGTGACGTTCCCTGTGTTGAGCCAGATTATGTGTTATTGTAGCCGGGTAAGCATATTATTATTTTGGATATCAATTTATCCGGGTATCCATTCCCATGTATCGTATAGTGCTGGTTCTGTTTTTGCGGATCATCCAGTTTCAGGGGAAACTATGCCAAAATTTTTATATAGAAGTACCATCCATCAGGCGGTGGTGTTTACGGCAAAGGTATGGAGTTGTGAACTTGAGAGTTACAGCTGTTTGGCAACTCGAAAGGGGTAGTTGGTAGCTTAGGTCTGCCTACGTTCAGCTTTTAGCTAAATCTTCTTTAATCCAGCAGGTTGTGCGAGGATGACTATTTCTATTCAAATTAGTTGTATGAGTATATGCTTTAAGTGGAGGAGTCTTCCTCCAATTGATACCGAATCATAATATTAAATCTCTAAGGCGTTGCTGAAGCGTAAGCTAATTCTTAGTTCCATCGACCTGTTTTATATCGAAAGGTATATCGAAAAGGGATTATCGGCTGAATCATGTTAACCCATTCAAAGTTTCGTGTATCTTTGCTTCAAAAATATAGAACTCCTCTCTCATGATTGAGAAAGGGTCGGCTTAGTCCGAATAAGTTGGGCAATGCTGTTATCATATTAACCAAATATGTTTTATCCAAGAGTTGGATTTGCGTGTTATAACTCTGATTCTGTAATTATGAGATAATGTCTGTGGAGTAGTTTATGAAGGTTGGGCAAAGTTCTCTTGTTATCTGCGTAAATCTTGCTTTAGATTTAGGCTCGTTCGAGGACGAGCGAGAGTTTAAGTGGAGGAGAATGAAACGACCTCGGTCAGTCGTTTCAGAAGTTAGGACTCCGATTGGCGTGTCGATAATTTTAAAATATTCGTAATGTCCATCAGAACCTGTCAGTAAAATTTGAGCTAAATCAGACCTCGTTTGGTAGGCATCGGAAGAAGGTTTCAGTTTTTATTGGCGATAAATATTAAAAAGAGATTTTCGAGCTCGGTTTTGCCGAATGAGCTCCGATTCGAAATCCGAAAGTGCCGTTAGGTTCGTATGATTATTTTTGACTTTTGTGAACTTTCGAAAGTGAATTTCGAGGTTGTTCGGCTAGTTTCCGCTAAAATGCCGAAAGTTAAATAATTTGACTTTTTTTCTTTTAAATTCGCATCTTCAGTTTCGGGAGTCTGATTTGAGATCCGCCTTCGCGAGTATGTTACATATATTTTGTATAACTTATATGCAAAATTTGGAATTATTTCGAATATCATAGGGCACCGTTTTAATTTTCGTCGAGAAAAGAAAAGAAAACAAAATAAAAGACAATAAAAGAAAAAAATAAAACAAAAAAACGACAAAATAGAAATGAGAAAGAAATGAGCAATGTCGGTGTAGCAGTGCATATATGCTACATTTCTTAGCAGAAGCAGGAACCAAAACGATTTCAAGCAGAGAAAAATAAAATGACGCAGAAATGGAAAGAAAATGCCAGAAAATGAGAAAAGGGGCCGGAGAAAAATAGTATTTTCACCCCAGAACATTCAGGTAATGATCTTAATATATTATTTGAGTTTATTACGTATGTTTGAATATATTTTTACGGTAAAAATAGGGATATTAGACATCGCCCTAATGACGTAAATTGGTAGTTTGAAGGGTCAAATGGACCCCGATAATGAAATTGATTATATATTCGTACTCAGGGAGTTATGGGCAACTTATAAATGTAATTTATTTAGGATTTGGTTATGTGACCATAAACCCCGTACATAGGCCTGGCCTGCGTATTGCGTATGCTAATAGGGTATCAGGTTCCTAACCAGATTGCCCTAAGATGTGAGGAATGAAGCCTTTAGCCTAATTTGATATATTTTGCTGCTTATTGAATAGAGTGGGATCGTTTGGCAATGAAACCAAAGGACAAGCGGTTATTGAGTGGCTGTACTAACTTTGTAACAAGGTAAGTGTTTATATCCATTTCTTTGGAGGCACCTGGCCTCGTGGATTTTCTACCACGTGTTCCTTACGTGTGTAGCTGCCGATAGGCGTACTCATTACGCCTTAGCTTTGGATTTATATTATATATTATATATTAGATATTATGTCCTGTTATTGGTATTGCATTGAGAATCTGAGTATTGTACTTTGGTTGTGAGTTGCTATATACTTTCCAGCTGTCGATGAGAGTCCCGCGCTGGTGATGGGTTATTATTGCATCATGTTGAATTTGTATGCACATTGCATCATATTGAGGGTAGGAGGATTCCGCCCTCGGAGCAGGAGGTTTCCGCTCCATTGCATCATATTGAGGGTAGGAGGATTCCGCCCTCGGAGCAGGAGGATTCCGCTCCATTGCATCATATTGAGGGTAGGAGGATTCCGCTCCATTGCATCATATTGAGGGTAGGAGGATTCCGCCTTCGGAGCAGGAGGATTCCGCTCTATTGCATCATATTGAGGGTTGGAGGATTCCGCCCCCGGAGCAGGAGGATTCCGCTCCATCTATTTGGCACATGTGACACCATTGCATCATACTGCATTCATCCCATTCCATTGCACCGCGTGCTGACTATTGTGTGACTATCGTGTTGTGTTTTATATATACGGTATGTATACCGTATCTCAGTTTGCCTATATATTTCTGGCTCGTATCCCGGGTTGCACGTCGCGACACTATAAATACATGGATCGGATCGGGTTGCACGCCGCAACAGTATGAATATATGGATCGGGTTGCACGCCGCAACAGGATGTATTTCTGATTGTCGACATGTTCAGGATATCTATATGTTCTGTCTACCTTATGACCTTGGCTGTTTATGATTACATACGTGTTTTCAGTTATTATTTGGCTTTGCCTGTTTATAGTTCAAATAAGATGGATTTAGTTTATCTGTTTTTCTTCTCCCTGGCTAGCTATCCTATTCTTTGAGGTGGCTAGTCTGCCCCACTTACTGAGTCCTTTTGAGTCACCCTTGTTTGTTGTTTGTTTCTTGTCTATCTATTTCGTTTCGGTAGGTTCGCTCCAAGATTGAGTTCGCCACGTTGTTCAGGAGCGAAGACGACTTCGGCTGTCAGGGTGAGCCAACTTTTATTCTGGATGGCCACCAGTTTATTGGTTATTATTTCAGTTGCATTTTGCTCCCTTCAGGAGGTATCTGTCTTCTTTTGTACTCTTAGATGTCTAGTCTGGACTAGTATGTTGGGTAGTCAGCTGTAATTTTTTTTGTACAGCTTAAAGGTATCAGTATGTCCGTATTTTTTTTTAAAGTGTTGTCCTTATTTATGAATTGTTATATTTATTTTCCTAATTTAATTGGTAAGGGTTCGCCCGACGGGTCTAAGGGAGAATGTCGGGTGCCCGCACGGCCTAACCGGATTTCGGGTCGTGTCAATTCCACTTTTTGCATCATATTGAGGGTAGGAGGATTTCGCTTCTTGCATTTGGCACATGTGACCCCATTGCATCATACTGCGTTCATTTCATCGTGCTGGCTGTTATGTATTGTGTGAATTAGCACGATATTTTTATGTATGTGTTATGTATTTCTAGTTGTTGATATGTTTTTGGCTTGTATCCATGGTTGTTGATGAGTTTACGGCTTCTTACTTATTTCGAGTTATTATCTGGCTCTGCCTTTTTATAGTTGAAATAAAGTGAATTTGGTTTATCTGCTTTTCTTCTCCCTGGCTAGCATATCTGTTCCTTCGAGGTGGCTAGCCAGCCCCCACTTACGGAGTTCTTTTGACTCACCCTATGTTTTTTTCTTGTCTATTTATTTTGTTTCAGTAGGTTCGCTCTAGGATTTAGTTTGCCAACGTGATTAAGGAGTGAAGACGACCTCAGCTGTCAGGGTGAGCTGACTTTTGTTTAGGATGACCACCAGTTTAGGTTCTATTATATCACTTGTATTTAACTCCCTTTGGAAGATGTAGATTTTTCCTTATGCTCTTAGATGTCTGGCCTGGATAGTCCTAAACCTAGTATATGGTGTAGGCAGTTGTACCTCTTTCGAACAGCGTTTTCGTATATCTGTATATATTAGGAAGTCTTTTGGATTATTCGGTGTCTATCTCAAGCTAGTTGGTATCCATTTTATTCACTTAGTGATAAGGGTTTGCCCGACGGGTTTAGAAGAGGATGTCGGGTGCCCACACGGCCTAGCTGGAAATCTGGGTTGTGTCATCCCTACGAGGTGTAGCTCTCGCCTCGATGTCGGGAGCAGTTTCCACCTCTACTCGAGGCTGTTTAGCCTTGGAAGATTTCTTCGAAGCTGATCTTTTTCTCTTCGAATCTGTGAAAGTTTGAACTGAAGACTTATAGGAAAAGAAATCAAAAAGTATAGAAGGAAGATAAGCTGGCTAAGAAAGGTGTTATTACCTTTCGAAGACCCTTGGTCCGGCGACCCCTTAGGGACTTCAGTTTATTCAAGTGACCCAATAAGGCCCATTAGCTCATTCAAATTGTCCCCAGCATCGGGGACTTCCTTCTTCTTCTCTTTCTTTCCTTTCTTTTTCTTCTTTTTCAGCTTGGTAGCCGCCCTATTTTTAAGACCTATAAAAAGAAAATGAGTCAGCAAAAAGAGTCTCAAGGGATATCAGAAATGTGAGCAAGTAAAACTTACCGTGTGATCACGCCTAACTACGCCCTATAAAAGGGACTAAGCGGTCGCAGCAAATATAGCTCGGTACTTAAAGTCCTGAGGTCGAACCCTACAGAGAACACTCGAAATCTAGTTGCTAATCAAACTAATTTATCTAAACAATTAACTTTGAAGTTTTTTATTTGTAAGATGGTTTCTGTGTAACAAAAGTAGATAGCACATTATTAAGAAACAAATTAATCAAGGATTTAAAAGCCTAGGATTGATCTACCCAACTCCTACCTATGTGTTAGAATAATATTTTAACAAATTCAACTTGGTTCTTCCTATTGAACACTTGCTGCAATTTCACAACTATTCATTCCCATGTAATAATTGTAACTTTCATCAACCAATTTCTCAATTAATCAATGAAGATACTTAGGACTACAAGTATAGTTCACAATCAAGGTCAATGGTCACAAATCACCTTATCGACAACTTAAGTAATACCTTTGTTTTAGGTTGAAATATTGCTAAGTGTTTAACTCAAACCCATGAATCTATCCCTAGTCACACATGAATAATGGGAACAATCAATTGGGGGCCCTTCGAATCAATAGCAATCAACACATAAATACTTAGATAGGAAGGATTCACAAGTTTCATTCATTAAAACAAATATTCATAGCACATAAGTATTGGAGTGGTTCAATCAACCCTAGAATGGGTGAATTAGCCACTCATGTTCATGGTAATCCTGTCAATGTAATTCATGAATAATTAAATTATAAAAAGTAAGGAAGAATTTAGGAAAAACTCTGCTCTTGAAGTCTCCAAAGCTCTAGCCTCCTTTTTGCTTCTTTTCCAGTGTAAAATTTATAATGGGAGGCAAAAGAAGCTTTTATACCTTGTAGAAACTAAGCAAAAGTACCAAAAAGTCCTTATTTTTTTGCCCCATAGCTTTGTGCTTATTTGGCCTAAATGCGCTGAAATTTTTTCTCCACTCCTAAACAAAGACTATTTTTTCCTGTCACTCCCGTGACACACAAATCACTTGAAATCTTTAATATCTTCGCTCTTAACTCCAAAACTTGCACTTTCTTGCTCAATTCACCATGTTCAAGTCCTACAACACCAAACAACTCAATTAGTATCAACTCTTGATAATTTTCCATTTAAACTCTTAAATTAACTATTATAACATGGTAAAAATAACCTCAAAGTATAGGTAAAATAGCCAAATATCATAGCTCCACACTTAGACTTTTGCTCGTCCTCGAGCAAAGAAGAAGAAGAATACACAGAAAGCAGACAAGGCATCAAGAGTAGATAAGGACTCATGACAAACAACTTAACCGAACTCACTCATGAAATTCAAACACCCTTTCTTTTGGTCATAGTCAAGTATAGAAAGAAGAAACCTATAGACCACTCAAGTTCCAATGTACCTAACATAAAGAAAACGCCACGAATCACACAACATATGATTTCAAGAGAAATTGTGGCATATCAAATATCAAACACTCTCATACTCAGAAAGAAATTTTTCTTGTCTCACAGAAAAGTACCATAGGCTTGCCCATTTTGTTGTTATCCACTAATATAGGAGTCTCAATCAAAAGTCAAGTAGGACTTTTACATAGCTTGTAATGTTGTCTTGGGGTAAGGTTTGATACACTTTTGGGTATATAGTACTAAATCTTCCTCAAAACACTTTAAGCATCACTCACTACCAATTTTCCTCACCTTTTCATATTATTGTAGCATTTCCCAATGTCTTTTTTTTTTCACATCCACTTTCCCTTCTTTTATAGCTTCCTTTCCCCTTATTTATTCACCAATTCATTCTCTCTCTTTTTTCTCTTTGCTATTTTTGATTTTTTTTTTCTTCTCTCTTCTTTATATACGAGGAGAGTAGCAAGTATTTTCTTCCTTCATTCTTTTGCAACTTTCTTTCCAGGTATACAACTCTTATTAATAACCCACCATCTTTCCAAACACACAACCTAAAGTAGTTAAGGGGAAGATAGGTAACAAAAAAGGTACATTAGCAAAATGGATAGGGCTTGTAATTCAAGTTGTCAAAGAAAAGGTCAACGGGCTCAAATTGGGGACTTTAAGGAATATGTTCGTTAGGTAAGCTAATTTGGAAACTGGCGGGCCAAAGAAGGCCTACTTTCATTCTTAATATCAAGACTACCTAGGATTTCGCCTCGCACAACAAGCAGGGCAAATTCTAGACTTAACATGAAACAATGAGAAGTATACAAATAAACTCACCATACACTGTACATGGAACTCAAAGATCAATTCAGTTTCACCTCACAATACCTCACTATGTACTCAAAAAAAAAGTTTAAAAATATGTAGGTAGTTCTAGCTAAAGATTGCTTTTCGAATTCCTCACTTCTCTCTTTTTCTGCCTACTCTCTATTTTTCCTCCTTCTGAGCTCTTCTTAGGCATTATATATATATATATATATATATATATATATATATATATATATATATATATATATATATATATATATATATATTATCATCATCATCTAACCTACAGACTGCCTGGTTCAGCATAAATAACTCAATGGGAAAGAACCAAAGCTAAGAAAACCCAAATAGATTATTGATATGCTAAAAAATAACTAAGCTAAAAATTAACTTTAATATTAATGAACTACTAAATATTCATAATATTATTCTATTACAGGCCATGAATATTCATGATATTACAGACCCATTAAAAACTAGACAGCAGAAATAAATCAAAAATTATCAAGTGACAAAAAAATATGAAAACATACTAGAATAAACAAGTACCAACACAATAAACTCTCACCCCACACCTAAGATTAGACAGTGTCCTCACTGCACTATAACAAAAACATATGAAATAAGTAGGGTGGTAGTACTCCCTGTCAAGCAGTAGTAGTCGAACAACTGGTGCTCGCATCAGGACGTGCAGCAGGAACAACATCAGAAGTTGTCACAGCAGCCACTGCAGTATCAACAAGCCCACCAACTAGGGTGGAAGCAGCTCTCGTAGCATCCACATGGGTAGAAAGAGAAGGAGTAGAAACTACCTGGGATGGTGCAACCATAGTAGAAAGATCTGTGGCGGAAAGCCAACTAGTAAGTGCTCATCAGCAGTATAGGGCAACTCAGTCATAAGAGGAGTGAGATCCACGCTCTTTATCTTCATATCAAGCTCTGTGGCACGCCATTGGCGGAGTAGCATCAGCTCAATTCTATCCAAGCGTCGCTCATAAGATAACTTCTCCACTCTATCTTCATTCGGGATCTTGACATTTATGATATCGACTTTCTTTGGAGTTTCTCGCTCCTATTCATCTCCATCATCAACCAGTACCTTCAATGACCTCATATATTTGGTCAAAGTGTTAGGAAAGAACAAGCGCCAGCGTATATTTTCCCGAGTGCACTGCAACTCCCGAAATATCAAATAGCCCACATTAATATCAATCTTTTTCATCAAAGCATAGGTGGCAATAACCCTCTCAAACCGTATGTATGTCATGTGCTCACAGGGAATTAAATGCAGGCAAACAAATCTCAGATACACTCTTGCTTTCTTAGAAAAATACTTAAAAGGCAAGGTGTTGTGGGGAGACCCTGACCTTGCCTTCCATTTTGCCTTCGAATTGTCATCACATATCACACGTCTGATATCATCAATGTCTGGTGCATTCTCAATAGCCTGAAGTGCAGCTCTATCAACCTGTGGGAGCTCCAGGAACTCATTCAGCTTGTCAGGAGATATGTCAACCATTTTGCCACGAACATTTACCACATTATCAACATCCATCCTCCAGTTTGCCAGCAGCTCACGGAACCAAGATATGTTGGCTTTGCCAAACCCAGTTAGCAGCACATCCCACTGTCTCTTCTAAATCTCCTCCAACATATCTGGAAGCTTTCTTCTACACATCTCAGTATCAATAGGTGATTCACTCAGAAATGTCTTACCGCAAATCTCTTTGTACCAGTATTCTTTCTTACACGTCCCATTTCGACTCCTACAATCAATGATGAAACAATCAAGTAATAAAGCAGAACAACCCCAAAAATCAAAACTTTAGCTTAGCAACACACAAGTAGCAATGAAGAACATGAAACACAGTGACAAAGCACCTTTGAATCAACTCTACCCCGATGCACATACTGGTAAAGTGAGAGTAGTCAGGCAAGTAATAAGTAAAAACTTAGTGAAGAAAATGCACAAAGATGCTTCGTAGTACAAACTTCAAGCAACACAACAAGTGACATTTTGAACTCATTCCAATAGCACAAAGTGGACGGGTAATCAGACTTCCCCGCCTTGATTCAAAGCATCAATGAGGTCCCTAATAATTTTATACCAATAAGAGCATCACATTATACATAAAACAATCAGCACCTTCACCGCCGCATAATGAACCACCTAACAATTTAACCAACAGTGAAAATGCTAATGTCGAGTTACACACATATTCCCTCGCATAGCAAATCAAAGAGAAATTTAAACTATGGTATCAAGCAATCAGTATACAGAAATATGCACATAACAGTCACAAGAATGAAATCAAACTCTCCATCGCTTATTGACAAACCCAATAATAGTATGCATAATGCAACATAGCACCAGGTAATTATCCCATCCACTGGACGACTAGAATTTGTATTAATACGCAGCAGCACCAAAAGTTTCAGTTATGCACCAGGAAAGTACAAATCTGCCCTATTTGTTTAGATTCAAGCAAGAAAAAAATAGAGCTCGACGAGGGCACTTGAGTTCTAGGGGTCGACCAGACCATGCGAACGATAGGGGGACGACGGGATGAAGGGGAGGAGGCGACGCGATTAGGGGACGGGATTAAAGGGTAGGGGAAGAACAGGGGTGGTGGCTGATGAGAACAGGGGTGGGGGCGTGGTATAGGGGTGACAGGAGAGAGAGATGATGAGAGAAAGAAAAAGGAGGAAAGAGAAGCATACCTGAATGCCTGAGGTGGTGGTGGTGCAGTTGCGCTTCTCTGGTGGTAGCTGCGATGGGGTGAAGGGATTTGGGGGGAGGGGAAGACAAGGTCGTACGTACTGATGTTGGGAGGGAAAGGGAAATTGGGTAAGGGTTCTAGGATTTTTTTATTGTTGTTTAAATTACGATGGGTCGGGTATTTGGGGAACGGGTCGGGTTAAAATTAAAATCTACTTACCTGAATTTTTAACTATCCACGTGGTGGCCTCATTTAGGCGTCTCCATGCGCTGTATTTTTTTAGCTCACCCACAAAAATTTCTCGTGACAATCCCGTGGCACGATACTTAAATGCTCCTCAGGCCAAATATCTCGCGTGGTACTAGCGTGCCACGAGCTCCAGTTCCTTCATTATTTTTTTTTACACTTACAAACACGGGTTGCCTCTCGAAAAGCACCTTATTTATAGTCGTGGCATGACATTATGTAAGCTTCAATCACTCGTAAAAGTACAATACAGAGATCACCTTGACCTCTTCTTCTATTCTATAGTAACTTTTCAACGTTTGCCCATTTACCTTAAATATTCTTGAACCATCCTCAGTCTCTACTTCCATAGCTCCATGAGGTGTCACTTGCACAACTTTAAATGGTCCAGACCACATCGACTTAAGCTTACCAGGGAACAAACGAAGTTTAGAATTACAAAGCAATACTTGTTCACCAGGCTCAAAGCTCCTATCTATTATCCTCTTGTCATGCAAGTTTTTCATCCTCTCCTTGTATAGTCTCGCACTCTCATAAGCGTTAAAGCGTCTCTCCTCAAGTTCATGCAGCTCGTTGATCCTGCCAGAAGCTGCAGAGTCATAATTCAAATTTACTCTCCTAAGAGCCCACAAAGTTCTATGTTCTAACTCTACAGGCAAGTGACATGCCTTCCCGAACACCATCTTGTATGGCATCATGCCTATAGGTGTCTTGTAAGCAGCCCTATAAGCCCATAAAGCGTCATCCAGCTTCCTCGCCCAATCGTCCTGGTAGCATTTACAATCTTTTGAAGCACACTTTTAATCTCTCTATTCGAGACCTCAACTTGCTTACTGGTCTGCGGATGGTAAGGTGTGGCAACTTTATGATGAACACCATACTTTTCCACTAACCTCTTGAACACTTGGTTGTAAAAATGACTTCCCCCATCACTAATGATAGCCCGAGGAGTACCAAATCTAGAGAAGATATTCCTTTTAAGGAATTGAGTAACTCCCTTGACATCATTAGTGGGGAAAGCAACAGTCTCGACCCACTTGGAGACATAATCTACTGCCATAAGTATGTACTTGTTCCCATAGGAGCTAGCAAATAGACCCATGAAATCTATCCCCCACACATCAAATACCTCAACCTCCAAGATTAGTTTCATAGGAAACTCATGACGACAGGAGATGTTGCCGGTCCTCTAGCACTCATCACAAGCCCGGACCCAAATGTTAGCATCCTTGAACAATGAAGGCCAAAAGAAGCCAGCTTCAACCACCTTAGCATTTGTCCGGGTCCCTCCAAAATATCCACCATAAGGTGAAGAATGACATGCCCGCAAAATAGAGGATTGTTCTATCTCGAGGACACACCTCCGGATCATTTTATCAACACATACCTTAAATAAATACGGTTCATCCCAAAAATAAGATCTACATTCATACAAGAACCTTTTCTTTTCTCAGAGTCAAAATTGTGAGGAATTATTTCACTAACCAGATAGTTTGCAATATCAGCATACCATGGAATTTCTTCTAGTGTAGTAGCCAATAACTGCTCATCCGGAAAATTTTCCCAAATCTCACCTTTCTCAACATGCTTCTCAGCTCCTTCAAGTCTAGACAGATGGTCCGCAACCTAGTTCTCAGTACCTTTACAATCACGGATCTCCAAATCGAACTCTTGTAATAGCAATACCCACCGTATCAAATGGGGTTTGGAGTCCTTTTTCTTAACTAGATACCAGATTGCACCATGGTCTGTGTACACCACCACCTTTGAACCAAGTAGGTAGGAACGACACTCGACTGGCATAATAGACTGGGTGCATTATTTTATCCTTTCTTTGCCCAAGCACTGCACCCACATCATAGTCACTTGCGTCACACATCAACTCAAAAGGTTCCTCCAAATTAGGTGCTAGAATGATTGGTGCTGATACCAACCTCTCTTTTAGCTCCTTGAAAGCTAACCTGCACTCATCAGAGAAAACAAATGGGTGATCCTTTTCAAGCAGTTTACACAAGGTATGAGAGATCTTAGAGAAGTCCTTAATGAACCTCCTATAGAAACCAACATAGCCTAAAAAGCTACGAATTTCCATCACTGAAGTGGGCTCGTGCAACTCCTTAATTACCTCTACCTTGGCTTTGTCAACCTCAATTCGCCTACTTGACACTTGGTGTCCTAAGACTATTCCCTCTTGTACCATAAAATGGCACTTCTCCCAGTTAAGCACAAGATTAGTTTCAATACACCTTTTCAACACTCTCTCTAAATTAATCAAACATTCATCAAAAGAGTTACCTACCACAGAGAAGTCATCCATAAATACTTCCATAATATCCTCCACCATGTCTGTAAAAATAGCTATCATGCACCTTTGAAAGGTAGCTGGCGCATTACATAAGCCAAAGGGCATCCTTCGAAAAGCAAAGGTCCATAGGGATATGTGAAGGTAGTTTTCTCTTGGTCCTCAGGGGCAATGTAAATCTGGTTATATCCTCAATAACCATCTAAAAGCAAAAATGGGACCTCCCAGCCAATCTGTCAAGCATCTAATCAATAAAAGGAAGGGGGAAGTGATCTTTCCTAGTGGCTTTATTTAACTTTCTATAGTCCATACAAATTCGCCATCCAGTTACAATTCTAGTGGGAATTAGATCATTATTCTCATTTTTAACCACAGTCATCCCACCTTTCTTTGGCACATACTGGACTGGACTTACCTATTGACTATTAGAAATTGCAAAAATAATACCCGCATCCAGCCACTTAATTATTTCTTTCTTGACTACCTCTTTCTTGTTCGAGACTAGACTTATTTGATGCTCTAATGAAGGTTTGGCACCATCCTCTAACAGAATCTTGTGCATGCAAAAAGCTGATCTGATTCCCTTGATATCAGCAATAGTCCATCCAATCGCTTGCTTGCACTCCTTCAAAACCTGCATTAACCTTTCTATCTGCACAAATGACAAACTGGATGAAAAAAAATAGGCAAGGTAGAGTTAGGTCCCAAGAAAACATATTTCAAGTGCTCAGGAAATGGTTTGAGCTCGAACTGAGGGGGTTCCTCTATAGATGGTTTTGCGGGTGGCGCTAGCCTATTAGCCAAATCAAGTGGTTCAAATCATGGTTCTCTATGCCAAAACCCGCGCCCTTCTAGGGCCAATATAGTTTCCTCCTATTCCTCGCCATCAAGGATGTCCATATTCCTCAGACAAGGCTCTAGTGGGTCATTAGGATGGTAAGACTCATCCTCCTCAAAGTCGTCCACCTCTAAAACATTAGTCATGGAACAATTAGCAAACTCACTAGGTCTTCTCATGGATTTTTGTACATTAAATGTCACCTCCTCATCATTCAACCTCATCTTCATCTCACCAGCCTCACAGTCTATAATAGCCTTTCCCGTAGCAAGAAATGGTCTCCCTAAAATAATAGGGGTATCCTCATCAACTGCACAATCAAGAATTACAAAGTTTGCAGGGAATACAAATTTGTCTACTTGCACAAGTACATCTAAAATTCCTGCAGGTCTCTTGACACTCATATCAGCTAAGTGAAGACTCATAGAGGTGGGTCTAGCTCTACCAATACCAAGCTTTTTATAGATAGACAAAGGCATAAAATGTATACTAGCTCCTAAATCAAGTAAGACTAGCAAAAGTATGCTTACCAATCGTGCAAGGTATAGTAAAACAACCTGGGTCTGCTAGCTTTTGAGCCACATGCTTAGTCACCACAGTACTGCAAGTGTGAGTCAGAGTGACAGTAGCCAGATCCTAAAGTCAAACTTTCTAGACAAAAGATCTTTAATCATTTTAGCATAACCAGGTACATCTCTAATTGCTTCAAGTAAGGGAATGTTAACATGTAATTGCTTAAGCATATCAATGAATTTCTTGTATTGACTCTCTTTTTGTTGTTTTACGAGCCTTTGAGGATAAGGGGGTGGTGGTGCGTTACGCTTTACACTTACCTTTTCATTTACCTTTTCAGTCGGCTTAGTCACAGGGTCAGGTGTAATCTCTTTTTCAGCTTCATCTTTGTCAGTAACTTTAGCTGGAACATCCACATGGTCAACTATTGGCATACTAGGCACCTCTCCCTTAGCCAATTCTTGCTCTTTATCTAAATCTCTACCATTCCTCAAGCTAACTGCCATCACAATATTAGGATTTGCATCGTTTGGATTCACCACTGTATCTCCTGGCAAGGCACCCTGAGGTCTATTGTTCAGAGCAATGGCTAGTTGTCCCAACTTAGTCTCTATTCCCTTAATGGCAGTGCCATGTGCTGTTACTTGATCTTGCAACTTTTTGTGTACTGCTATCATAGACTGCACCGTGCTCTTAATATCAGCTATGTCATTAGCTTTCTGCGCAGGTAATACCATTTGCTGTTGATTATTGTAAGTTTTTTGTCTCTGGTAAGGAACCTGTTGACCCTGCTGTCTGGCAGTGTTGTATGGAGCTGGCTGTTGTGCCTGCCAAACTGGACCTTGCTGATTGTATTGCTGCCGCTGCCCATAATTCAGAAATTCACATCTTCAGTATAAGCCAATAAATCAGAGTCGGCAAAATTACCAGGATCAGGTGTGTCCACTTGGTTAACAGGTTTCAGCATGTTTTTCTTAAATTGTTTTAAGGCCACAACCAGCATAGTTTGCAGCCTTGACATTTTCTCTTCAACCCCATGATCAATTCCAGCAGCTAAAACCTTTTGGCCTGAGCCAGCAGATGGATTTTTAGTCAACCAGCCTGAATTTTGAGCCATCACATCGAGTAGAGCTTTCACTTCAGTAAATGTTTTACTCAAGAATGCTCCTCCAGCTGGTGCATCTAAAATTCCCTTGATATGATCACTCATGCCCATGTAAATTCTTTGTCCCAACATCTGATCAGGATTTCCATGATGGGGACACTTTTGCAAGCAACCCTTGAACTTCTCCCAAGCTTCTGGCAAGCTCTCAAGCGGGTTCTGCTTGAACATGAGTATCTCATCAACCATCTTCGCAGTTTTGTTTGGTGGGAAAAAATTCTTCATGAACTTGATCACCAACTCATGCCACGAGGTGATAGAATTGACTGGCAAAGAATCAAACCAGTCACTAGCATCATCCGTCAAAGAGAACAGAAATAGCATCAGTCGCACGACCTCTGCCGGAACTCGAGCATGCTTCTGAGTTTCACACACCCTCATAAAATTTTTCAAATGCTTCTGAGGATCGTCAGTAGATTTGCCCGCGAATAGTCCAGCATTGGACAACAGACTGACCATAGTTTGGGTGATGTAAAAACTGTCAGCTTCAAATTCTAGAAGCCGAATAGCTGAAGCCAAGTTTCCAGCCACAAGCTGTGCAAAAGCATTAAGCGCCAAATCTTCAGTCATCTCAATTTCTCTGGTATCTGATTTTCTAAGTGTATTGCCAACAATATTTGCCCTTCTCAAGGCGTGGAATGTCCTCTCAATCTCTCGATCAAACAGTTTCAACTCTGCAGACTGAGATCTTGTCTTTAGCATACACCTGAAGCACACAAATCCCAAAGAGTTAGTTCAAGATGACAAAAGTGAAGTCAATTGAGAAATAAAACTAGCTATTTTAACAACTAAAATAACATCGTGTTCCCCGGCAACGACGTCAAAATTTGATCACGCCCAACTACGCCCTATAAGGGGGACTAAGCGGTCGCAGCAAATATAGCTTGGCACTTAAAGTCCCGTGGTCGAATCCCACAGAGAACACTCGAAGTCTAGTTGCTAATCAAATTAATTTATCTAACTAATTAACTTCGAAGTTTTGCATCTGTAAGATGGTTTCGATGTAACAAAAGTAGATAGCAAATTATTAAGAAACAAATTAATCAAGGATTTAAAAGCCTAGGATTGATCTACCTAACTCCTACCTATGTGTTAGAATAATGTTTTAAAAAATTCAACTTGGTTCTTCCTATTGAACACTTGCTCCAATTTCACCACTATTCACTCCCATGTAATAATTGTAACTTTCATTAACAAATTTCTCAATTAATTAATGAAGATACTTAGGACTACAAGTATAGTTTACAATCAGGGTCAATGGTCACAAATCACCTTATTGACAACCTAAGCAATACTTTGTTTTAGGTTGAAATATTGCTAAGTGTTTAACCCAAACCTATGAATCTATCCCTAAACACACAAGAATAATGGGAACAATCAATTGGGGGCTCTTCCAATCAATAGAAATCAACACATAAATACTTAGATACGAAGGATTCACACGTTTCATTCATTAAAATAAATATTCATAGTACATAAGCATTGGAGTGGTTCAATCAACCCTAGAATGGGTGAATTAGCTACTCATATTCATGATAATCCTATCAATGTAATTCATGAATAGTTAAATTACAAAAAGTAAGAGTTTAGGAAAAAACTTTGCTCTTTAAGTCTCCAAAGCTCTAGCCTCCTTTTTGCTTCTATCCCAGTGTAAAATTCATAATGGAGGTAAAAGAAGCTTTTATACCCTATAGGAAACTAAGCAAAAGTACCAAAAAGTCCTTATTTTTTTGCCCCACAGCTTTGTGTTTCGCGTGGCACACAACTAAATTTCTTCAAGCAATTCAGCTCGCGTGGTGCTCGTGTATTTGGCCTAAATGTGCTGAAATTTTTTCTCCATTCCTAAGCAAAGACTCTATTTCTTCCCATGTCACTCGCGTGGCACACAAATCACTTGAAATATTTAATATCTTCACTCTTAACTCCAAAATGTGGTGCGGTGGTTTTTTTGCATTTTGCGGCAGTTTTGTACTAAAATTTACTTTTAATAGCAAGAAAACAATGTAATGTGTCTTAAACTAATATATCCTAAAGTTAGAAATATATTACATAAAAACAAGACCTGTTTTGAGAAATATTTTAGAAAAATAAAAATTATGAACTCAAATTGACTTACACTAATATATCCTAGTACAATTAATACTTTCTATTAGTGAAAATGACTAAATAAATAATACTCCTATGAGATACAAAACAATAAAATAAAAGGAATATTACAAAAACACACACTACACTCTTCACCTCAAAACACATTATAAAGTTCTACTCCTCGGTCCTCACCCCCAAATTGTCACTGCTCATTACACGCTATAAGAAAAGGCTTGCTTAATATCTCCATCCGTCTCTTCCTACAATATTATTTGCTTAAAATCATCTCAAACTTTGTTTGCTTATCTGTATTTGCTTAAAATCGACCCAAATCACTACACATTGTGAACTCCAATTTTTTCTTATAAGTAAGTATTTGCTTAATTTTTTTGCTTGCATAAGATTGATTTAGGGATTCTTCACTAATAATTAACTCCAATTTGTGATTAATTTAGGGTTTCTTCACCATGCGATTGATTTAGGGTTAGATTTTTTGTTCACTCTTATTTGTGATTTGTGCAAAATGATTTAGGTTTATCGCTTTATCTTCTAGATTTTAGTTTTTACTCAGTGAAATAATCTATAATTCTGCTATTTGTTTTAATAACACAAAGCGAGAATAATCACTTTTGGTATGTCGATGCATGCGCTTAAAGTCTAGGAGTTATGATCATTTAGGAATTATGCTTGTTGTTTGTTTTGTTGTGCATTCTAGTTAATTTGTATTATTTCTATTCGATTATGTTTATTTCGAATCTATTTTTGGAGAAAAGGTGCTAATTAATTTTTACTTTTTATTCAGTCTCAGTTTTATTGTCATAATACTGCTATTTGATTTTCTGTTTTAGTTAGTAGTCGCTCTTGAGTATTTTTTGCCGATAATTTGTGCTTACTAAAAAGTTACAGGTCTCATGGAAAGTGCTATGTGATGCTCTTATTTTTAACATCTCTAATATATTTAGGGATATATAAGAGTTGGATATTAATGCCGCGAACTACACCTGAATAAAAAGAAGGGTTGGTACAGTTTTTAGATTTTACATTTGCTAATGAGTCGTCTGATAATAGGATAAAGTCTCCTTGTCGTATTTGTGGGTTTAGAGTCTCAAACTAGAGCTGAGGTGTTTGATCACTTGCTGGAAAGTCCTTTTCCAGCTGGTTACACTGTATGGTTGTATGGGCCTAAATCAGTTTTAGGTACACAAATCGAATTTGGATTCGGATACAAGCAATTCTTCGTATCAAAGTTGAAATAACACGTGAAAAAGACGTAAAATGCAAAGAAATAACATTATTCCAATATATGAATATGATTACAAATTTGGGCAGCGTTTCAGTACAAATTTCTGGATGCTTATAATACAAAATGAGCTTCTATTTATAGGCCTAAGGGCCATGCCCACGTTCTCCATCATCAGCAAATGCATCCCCCACGATCTGGACAGCAGCATGGAGAAGTTAGTGGGATGAAGTGGTGGGCTGCAAAGCCGTTGGAACCGAGGTGGTAACCGAAGCCTTGTCACAAGGCTTCGGTTGTCTGACCTTGCTGTTCGAATAGGATGGCTTGTCACCGAAGTCCGAAGTTTAACTTGTCTTCGGTCGCGCCATTGGACGTTGACTTTGGTGATTTAACCACGAGATCGATTATTTTCCTTCGGAGCATCAGCTCGTTTTCTCTTCGGTCTACCATCTCGAGGTGTTGACCGAAGGCGATAATTTTTACCCAATACAGATAGTCCCCCCACTCCTCGGTAGACGTCGAAGTCGCCGAGGAGTGGAATGAGTTTAAGCAGGAAATTGACGTGGCAAAACCTTATCTACGAATTTCAAAAGTCGCAAATCTATCGGGTCGCCGTTCCGCATTACGTGGCGGCTTTTGATAGGTCTCCGAACGGTCACGCCGTCTTTTTGTTTTCTCCAACGTTTCAGTCATCATTAGCTTTCCCACTTGCACGTGTGCAAACTCTATAAATACCTCACTTTTGTCCTTCTTCTCCACTCGAAATTTTGCATCAGAAGAAAAGAAACAGAGAGTTTTTAAAGCCGCCATTACATCACCTATTCACTGCCTTTAAATCCCGCTTCTAGCTTTTGCTTTTTGACTTCTATCATGTCTGCTACCGTTTCTGCCACCAATTCTGGCCATGGCTCAAGCGATTCCGGCGAGAGGGCCGAGCGTTTCGCTGCCATGGCCATGAACGATGAAGCTATAGTGTCAGTGCCACCATTGCAGGTGGTTGAGGCGAGCGGTGGTGGTGAGGCCACGTCTGTTGCCTCCGCTCCCCAGAGGCGGAAGGAGAGGGCTGGCCGTGATAGGGCCGAAATGAGTTTGCATGAAGAACATGACACAGGCGATGACGATCGCGAGGGAGGTGGAGGTGACGTCGGAGTCGATGACGTCACCAGTGCCAAGGAGGTGGGCGGCTCGGTAGGCGTCGTCGAGGCGAGTGGGGCCTTCAAAGAAATCGAAGAGGAAAATTCCTCTCGAGGTCGAGATCGACCCTCGTTTGGTGATTCCTTCTAGCTTCAACAATGACAAGGATTTGAAGGTTCACGCTCAATCAGACGCCCAAAAGGGGAAAAAGAGGAATATTCCCGTCCACATCACACCAAGCATCATAACCGAAGAGCGACTGGAATCGGTCAGGCTGATTGTCGATGGGGGCCCGAGGTTGAATCAGGATCCCCGCGCTTGGCTCGGCGGTGTCTACGCATGTCGAAGGGTATTCTTGGGTCTTCACCTACCCTTTCACCATAGGGTTCAACTTGCCAGTACATCCCATCATCGATGTATTTTGCAGATCTTACAATCTCTGCCTAGCCCAACTTGGGCCCGGGGTTTGGAGGGTTGTCCAAGCCCTTGAGTACTTGAGTAATAAGGCCGGTCCGCCTTTCACTTTTCAGCACTTGATCTCACTCTATTATCCCTATTTTCACAAGGCCGGGGTAGTTGCCCTTCTGCCTCGGGGCTCTTACGCTATTTTGAGTAAGAGTGAAGACCACGGGGATCGAGGTTGGAACGATCGATACGTGCTCATCCCCACGAGTTTGTTGTCAACTGAACCTGGCTTTCCTGAAGTATGGAATGCCCAACGTAAGTGCCCGCTTCCGCTCTCTCCTCGGTTTTGTATTGTTATAATTGTTGCTTATCTCTTCGTCTTTGGTTTGTAGCTGAAAAGGTCCAAGTTAACCCGCCGAGGAATTTGCTCGAGTGGGTCACCGAGACGATGCAAGTGAAAACGCATCCCGAGCGGCAATGGATGGTGCTAGCCGGTTTGGAAGAGAACCGATGGGCGTGCAAGAGGCATGGTGAGTTGTTGGTGACTTCGGTTCTTTGGGATTGCTTCGGGCTATTGGGTTTTAATTTCTCTTGGTTTGATATATTCGTGCAGGTCTTCCAAGCAAGGCTATGAGAGATGCCGATGAGGAGGAAGAAGCGGAGATGGATGTTGAAGGAGGGGAGGAGGAGAGAGGCAAGGAGAAGAAGAAAAGGAAAGAGAGAACGGTGCTCAACATCTCTGAGGGCGTTGCCCACATGGAGACCCTGGCGAAGCGGCTCCTCGAGGACAAAGCTAAGGGTTTAACTAGCCCGGGGACCTCACAAGGTGAAGAAGTTTTCTTGGGTCGGTTTTCCTGCATTTCTACCACTACACGCACTTATGTTAAACAAGTTGCTTCCCTTCCTTCCCCAGGTGTTGAAAGGAAGAGAGTCACCTCGAAGCGGGCGACCAAAGCGAAAGGTCCTCGGGTAGAAGAGGTTGTGGCTCCTGCTACCGAAGCGACGACCACAAAGCGTCGGGGGCTTGTCGACGTACCCAGCGATGAAGAGCTTCCCCCTCTGGTCCCCGAAGAGAGGCTAGATCTAGCCTCCGAGCCCGTTCCTGAAGTGAGAGTCGAAGCAGGTGAGACGACCGAGGTCATACATGTGGATGAATCTGACCAGGAAGTGGCAAAGCGAAAAGGCAAGGCTAAAGTAGGTGAAGGCCTGATCAAAAGCACGGTTAAAGCTTCTCGTGCCTCATCGAAGCCTACCAACATTGCGGCTCGGGCCTTGGAGATATATCCTGATGCTAACTTGCTAGATGCAACGAAAGAGGATATCATGTCCCTTGATGGCTTGCTTGGCCCCGCCGAGGCTCATGCTCTTCGGAACCTCAGCCCTATGAGTTTAATGGGCGTCTCCGCCGCTTCAGCTCTTCGGGTAAGTTTAAGTCTGCATTTCCTATGGTTGATCTCACTATTGTGCAAGTTCTGACATCGTGTTTCGAACGCAGAGTTTGGTCCTCGCGCTGCAGGCTGTTCACCTTGAGCGTGACCGAGCTAAAGAGCTCCAAGCAGCTGCTGCCGCTTGGGATGACCAAAAGAAAGTTCTCAAGGGGCAGGTCGCCGAGTTAGAGACTCGGTTTGCGATCTTGAACAATGAGCTAGAACGCGCTAACGAAGCCTCGACGAAAGCTGAGGCTGACCTTCGCGTAGCTAAGGAGTCTGCCGAAGCTCGTGTCTAAGCTGCGACAAGAGAATTCACTGCTGAGCGCTCGAGGTTGAGCCTTGAGAATGCCCGCCTTGATGCCGAGCTGTTCAGGGCAAAGTCCGAGGTGCTGGAAGCGGGGGAGAAATATCGTAGCAAGCTTGGGGAGTGTAATGCTAAACTTTTTGAGCTGCAAAGCCAGGTGGATGAAGTGCCAGCCCTTCGGGGCAATGTATCCAGGCTCGAAGGCAGGATCTTACCTCAATGAGCGAGCCGAGGTTAGGGCAACAAGAGCAAAGTTTGAAGAAACATGGGCCATTGTCAAAACCAGGCTTAGCGCGCTCGAGCAGGTCCAGGCCGGGGAGATCGTGCTCGAGGACGAAATTGTTAAAGCGGGGGAAGCAGCTGCCGAGGCTCAGAGGATTATGGATGAACTCCCTTCGAGTGAAGGGTCAGATGATGAAGGTGATAGCGCCGAAGAGGGCAGTGGAGATGCCGATGGGGCGTAGTCTTCATACTTTGCAAAACTTTGACATTTTTCTTTAGTTTTTTGGGGGCCTTCGTGCCTTTTTTGAATATTAGCCTTCGGGCTTTCATGTTTATATTTTGGACCTTCGGGTCATATTTTGGATGTAAATAATCTTAGCCTTCGGGCTTTTAATGAAAGATTGCTTTGTGGATTTTGTGTTGATTTCTCATATATACCGAACACTTTTGGAAATAACTGATATGCTGGCAACACTTGGACTAAATTCAATCGATGCGAACTTAGGACGACGTCTCGCCCTCGAGTCGATGTATTGTGCAGCTTCGGTGTGCAAGATTTATATAGATAAAATGAATGAGACCAAAATTGTATGAATGGAAACAAAGTCATTTTATTGATGTCCATGAGCCCGAAAAGGCTGTCTACATGAAACCAAGTGGAATCGGACCTCGGGTAGAAAAAGTAAAAACAACTTTCAATAAAAGCAGATTGATCATACGCCGCTATCGGGCTAATTACAATGTACTAAATCTAATCCTCGGGCGTGAGTTCCCAGTTGTCGGATAGATAAGCTTCGGTTGGGAGGCTCGATGTCGACCTCGCTATCAACCCTTCTCTCTCCCCCTCAGTGTTCGGTTCTGAATCTTGGTGAAGATCCGAGCACTGGAATCGGTTCGGTTCGCTTCCTGAAAAGGTCAAGCAGAAAGATGGAACGAGGAGCAAGTTAGTACATTTCTTTTGAGAGCCATGGGAGCGTCATTCGGCTCGGGGCTGTTTAATTGAAAAGTAGTTGAAAAGATATTTACCTCGGCTAAAAGTAGTATCGCTTCAGATGGGAGATGTTCCAATTCAGAGGTTCGGGTTCTCCTTGAAGAGACTCGATTTGATAGGAGCCTTTTCCAACGATTGCTTTGACCCGGTAGGGTCCTTCCCAATTTGCAATAAGCTTTCCTCCGTTGTCCTCCTTTGTTGATTGGTTCACCGTTTTCAACACATAATCTCCGATCTTGAAGTCCCTAAATTTAGCTTTCCTGTTGAGGTAAGCCTCGATCTGTCTTTTTTGGGTAGCAAGCCGAACCAAAGCTAATTCCCTCTTCTCTTCGAGCAAGTCTAGCTCAATGCGCATCGCCTCTTGATTGGCGTCTTCGGCTGTATGAGCATACCGAAGACTTGGTTCGCCCACTTCTACAGGGATGAGAGAGTCCATGCCATAGGCTAGTGAAAAAGGGGTTTCACCGGTCCGTTGTTCGCATGGCCCACAACACGCCGGGCAACTCCTCGGGCCATGGACCTTTCCTCTCATCGAGTCGATCTTCAAGTTTTCAATTATGATCCTGTTTGAAGATTCAGCTTGGCCATTGGCACTTGGATGATAAGGAGTTGAGGCAATTCTTTTGATCCCCCATTGCTTGAAGAAATCGGTGATGGCTGCCCTCATGAATTGTTTGCCGTTGTCACAAGCGATTTCTCTTGGGACGCCGAACCTATAGATGATATTCTTTCTAATGAAGTCGATCACTTGCTTTTGCTTCACTTCGGTGAGAGCCGCCGCTTCCACCCATTTTGTAAAGTAATCGGTCAACACTAAAATGAAACGAACACCACCTTTTCCTTTGGGCAATGGTCCCACGACATCCATTCCCCATTTCATGAAGGGCCACGGTGACACCACCGACTGAAGAGGCTCGGCCTGTTGGTGAATCATTGGCCCGTGGGGCTGGCATTTATCACATTTTTGCACGAAGGTTTTTACATCGGCACTTATTGTGGGCCAATAATACCCAGCTCTTAACAATTTATGCACTAGAGATTTTCCCCCTGAGTGGTTGCCGCATTCGCCTTCGTGCACTTCAGCCATCATGTACCTTGCCTCGTCGGGGCCCAAGCATTTGGCCATCGGGCCGCAATACAACCTTTTGTATAAATTGCCTTCGATCAAGTGATAAGAGGCCGCTTGAGTCCTCAGCTTCCTTGCTTCTTTTCTATCTTGGGGGACAGTCCCCGAGTCGAAGTAGGAGATGAATTTGCTTCGCCAATCCCAACGGTTATCCACGGAATTAACTTGTAGTTTTATCTCTCTCATTTGTGTTGACAACAATCGAACCACCGAGTCAGTCCCCGAGTGGGTTTCATCGATCGCCGAACCAAGATTCGCCAAGGCGTCAGCCTCGGTGTTCTCCTCCCGAGGTACTTGCTTAATTTGCCATTCTTGGAATTGTGTTAAGATCCTTTGCGCTCGATCCAAGTATAGCTACATTCTGGGCTCTCGAGCCGTATAATCACCGAGGATTTGGTTGACCACCAATTGTGAATCACACCTTAGTTCGATTCTTTCGACCCCCATTTCTTTAGCTAACTCTAAGCCTGCTAGAGCCGCTTCGTATTCCGCTTCGTTGTTGGTAACTTTTTTGAACCGAACCGAATGCCTGATCTTTTCCTCGATGGGTGCCCTCAATACAATGCCTAACCCCGCACCTTTTGAATTTGTTGCCCCATCGGTGTGCAGTACCCACAATCCCGAAGGGGATCCTTTTGCCACGGAGTTTTCCTTTTCCGCCTCGGGCAAAATTCCAATGCTAAAATCAGCCACGAAGTCTGCCAAGACTTGAGACTTAATGGCAGTTCGAGGTTGATAAGTGATGTCATACTCACTTAGCTCAACCGCCCATTTGGATAACCTCCCTGACAACTCTGGCTTGTCCAATATGTTTCTCAAGGGGAAAGTTGAAACTACTGCTATTGGGTGACATTGAAAATAGGGCCGTAGTTTCCGAGCAGTAATGAGTAAGGCAAGTGCTAATTTTTCCAAGTGTGGGTACCTGGTTTCAGCATCGAGGAGTGTCTTGCTCACATAATAGATGGGCTGTTGTTTGCCATCTTCCTCTCGAACCAGCACTGCACTGACCGACACCTCGGACACTGCCAAATATACCAGCAATGTCTCTCCTTCCTTTGGCTTGGCAAGCAATGGTGCGTTAGCCAAGTATTGCTTCAGATCCTTCAACACCTGTTTACACTCCGGTGTCCACTCGAAGTAATTGTTCTTTCTCAAGACGGAGAAGAATTTGTGGCATCGCCCCGAGGACCTTGAGATAAAGCGACTCAAGGCAACGACTCGGCCAGTTAAGCGTTGAACCTCCTTTACCCCGGTTAGCTCCTCGGGGATCTCTTCAATGGCTCTGATTTTATCTGGTTGGCTTCGATTCCTCGTTCGGAGACAATAAAACACAAGAACTTGCCTGATCCTACGCCGAAGGCGCACTTCTCAGGGTTCAATTTCATACCATGTTGTCTCAATACAGCAAAAGCTTCCCTCAGATGATTCAAATGATCCTCCATTTGGATCGATTTGATGAGAATGTCGTCTATGTAGACCTCCATAGACTTCCCGATGTACTCTTTAAACATGCGACACACTAGCCTTTGGTATGTCGCCCCGGCGTTCTTTAGACCGAAGGACATCACTTTGTAACAGAAGGTACCTCGGTCTGTGATGAACGAGGTCTTCTCTTCGTCCTTCAGGTACATGAGAATTTGGTTGTACCCCGAGTATGCATCTAGAAAAGTTAATAGTTTATGTCCAGCCGTGGAGTCTATTAACCTGTCAATTTGTGGTTGTGGGTATGAATCTTTGGGGCAAGCTTTGTTCAAGTCAGTGTAGTCTACGCACATTCTCCACTTGCCATTCTTCTTCGGCACAACCACAACATTAGCCAACCATTAGGGGTATTTCACTTCTCTGATGAAGCCATTTTCTTGCAATTTGGCGATCTCGTCCTCGATCGCCTTCTTTTTGACCCCGGCGTGAGGTCTTTTCTTCTGCTTCACCGGGGTAAATTTCGGGTCTACATTCAGTTTGTGGGTCATGATCTCCGGATCGATACCCGTCATGTCTGAATGCGACCAGGCAAAACAATCATGGTTGGACTTCAAAACTTCTATGATTGCCTTTTTTGACTCCGGGTCCAACTCCGAGCCGACAAACACTTTCCGATCGGGGAAATCTTTCAATAGAGTGAAAGACTCCAACTCTTCAATAGTTGAGTCCTCGGCTTTTTGCTTCCGAGGCTCTTGAACACAGGATGGAATTTTTTCGACTCCTCCTCGGGTGTCCTCCCCGCTTGACCCCGAATCCTGTCGTTGCTATTGTTTTGGCCCAACCGGGGCGACTCCACTTTTTAGTGCAACTTAATAGCACTCTCTTGCTACTCGCTGCTCCCCTTTGATCGATCTGACTCCCCAGGGCGTAGGGAATTTGATCACTTGATGTAAAGTGGAAGGGACAGCCTCCATGGAATGGATCCATGGTCTTCCGAGGATCACATTGTAAGCTAGATCCTCGGGCATAACTTGGAACAGTGTTTCTTTGGTAACTCCCTCGGCGAATGTTTTGAGTGTGATCTCAACCAATGTCTTCTCCGTGGAGTTGTTGAAGCCAGCTAACACTGTTGACTTGGGAACAACTTCACCCTTCAACCACATCTTCTTAACGGCCCCGTAGCTAATTATGTTAACTGAGCTACCGGGGTCGATCAAGACTCTTTTGATGTCAGAGTCATTGATCCTCAACATGATGACTAGTGCGTCGTGATGGGGGAACATCATCCCATCACAGTCATCATCGTCGAAGACAATATCTTTGCCCGAGCCTCCAACCCTAGTCCTTTTCTCCATAGTGATGGAGAGCTTAGCGAACTTTTTGGCAGCGGCAAAGTTCACGCCGTTCACTTCTGACCCCCTGGTTATAACATTCACCACTCTTTCAGGGGGTGGAGCTCGAGGTGGTTGTCCATCACCTCGGTTCTTGGAAAAGTTGTCTTTCCCTTTATCAGTGAGGAAATCGGCCAAGACTCCCTTCTTCAGTAGGTGGGCTACCTCGAGGCGCAAGGCTTTTCAGTCCTCGGTTCTGTGGCCATAATCTGCGTGAAACTCACAATGCAGATTGTGATCTCTTTTGTCTGCCGGGGTCCTCATATCTTTGGGAACCCTTACCCCGGCTGTCCCCTTGACAACGTCGACCAGCTCCGAGGTCGATATGTTGAAGTTATAATCTTGGATCCGAGGAAGATCCTTTCTAGGGACCGAAGCGGAGCTCGAGGGATTTCTTTGGTTCATATTGGGTTGAACCTTCCCTCCGAGCCTTTGGCTTATATGAGAGGCTGGGTATGAATTTTCGGGGGCGTTTCCCAACCTCTGGCTAACATGCTGCCTCGTCGAAGTGTAAGGTTCATACCTTCCCTTCGAATTATTTCGTGACGCCTCGGCGCGGTTTGAAGTATCACCTCGGTTATGTTGATGATAACCTCGGTTCTTGAACTCCGCTTCCTCCAATCTGATTTTGGAGTAAGCGCGTCTATGCAGATCCTCCCACGTAAGGACCTGATATTGTTGCAACTCTTTACGCAATTCAGCTGCAGCGCCAGAATTGCGACTATTGATACCCTTTTCAAATGCCATGATGGCCAGGGTATCATCCATCCGAGGCAATTCCATGCGTTCAGCGTGGAACCGCTCAAGAAACTCTTTAAGTGGCTCACCGGGCCGTTGCTTCACTTCACATATATCCTCCTTCCTCTGGAGGATCTTTTGCGCCCCGGTGTGAGCCTTGACAAAGGCGCTGGATAATTCTTTAAACGAGGAGATTGAACCCGCTGGTAAGTACAAATACCACTGAAGAGCTCATTTTTCTAACGACTGACCAAACTTCTTTAAGAACATCGACTCGAGCTGTGTAGATGTTAAGTCGTTGCTCTTAACCATAGACATGTATTCCCTTATGTGCTCCTTGGGATCAGTCGTCCCATCATACTTTTTAAGGAATGTGAGTTTGAAGCCCGGGGGAGTTGGAGCTGGAGCTGCTTCGGGCTTATAGGGCTGCTCCCTATATTGCTCGATGTCGAGGTCGTCTTCCTCCTTACTTATCCCCGGCAGGCCTTCGAGATGCTTTTCTACGCGCGCCTCAATGCGAGCCTCGATTTCTCTACTCATTCTTTCAACGTCGACCGAGGACGTTGTTTCTGCCACGGTGGGAAACGTCCCGAAGTGTGGCGTTTCAGTTGGGTTGTTCCCCGAGCCCCCAGACGTGGCTCCATTGTGAGGTCCCCCTGTTGTCGCGCCCGGAGGAACGAAGGGCGGGATGCCTCCACCAGGAGCCGAAGGCTGGGCACTGTTTGGGGCAGCGCTATTTCTCACTTCCAATGAAGCGCGGAACTCGGCGTTGATACTAGCCTGCTCATCCTGCTTACTTTGGAGAGCTCTTAGTGTGGTGACAACATACATTTGAAATTCCTCAGTTGTCATTGGGGCGAGGGGTTTTTGGTTCAACGGAACGTCAACCCGATCGTTGTTACCGCTGTTATCGTTATCAGCCATAATGTTGAATCGCAAACTTTTGACAAAGAACAGATTTGGAACTTTGGAACAAAGCGTTACTGCTTATATCCCCACAGACGGCGCCAATTTGTATGGGCCTAAATCAGTTTTAGGTACACAAATCGAATTTGGATTCGGATACAAGCAATTCTTCGGATCAAAGTTGAAATAACACGTGAAAAAGACGTAAAATGCAAAGAAATAACGGTATTCCAATATATGAATATGATTACAAATTTGGGCAGCGTTTCAGTACAAATTTCTGGATGCTTATAATACAAAATGAGCTTCTATTTATAGGCCTAAGGGCCATGCCCACGTTCTCCATCATCAGCAAATGCATCCCCCACGATCTGAACAGCAGCATGGAGAAGTTAGTGGGATGAAGTGGTGGGCTGCAAAGCCGTTGGAACCGAGGTGGTAACCGAAGCCTTGTCACAAGGCTTCGGTCGTCTGACCTTGCTGTTCGAGTAGGATGGCTTGTCACCGAAGTCCAAAGTTTAACTTGTCTTCGGTCGCGCCATTGGACGTTGACTTCGGTGATTTAACCACGAGATCGATTATTTTCCTTCGGAGCATCAACTCGTTTTCTCTTCGGTCTACCATCTCGAGGTGTTGACCGAAGGCGATAATTTTCACCCAATACAATGGTTATTACATGGTGAGAAAGATGTAGGAGAAACATGAGCTAGCAGACATGAAATTCAACACATTGAAGCTTGTGATGATCCAATGAGAGACATGATTAATGATGCATTCAACTTCTTTGGACATCCTACTGACAAAGAGGATTTCTCATCACAAGGACTAGTAACTGAAGGTGAAATTAACATATTTCCCTTACCTGATGGTCCAAGTGATAAAGCGAAAGAGTTCATTGAGCTGATTAAGGATGGGGAACAAGAACTTTATCAATGATGCACGAAGTACTCAAAGTTGTCTTTCTTAGTGAGACTTTATCACATTAAGTGCATGTGTGGGATGAGCGACAACGCCATGAAGATGATAATAGAGCTACTGCATCATGCCTTTGAGCATGCAAAGATCCCCAATCATTCTATGAGGCCAAAAAAACTATAAAAAAACTAGGTCTTAATTATAAGAAGATACATGCACGTCCCAATGATTGCATGTTATACAGGGGAGTATATTAAAAAAGACAAGAATTTAAGCGATGCGGCGAAATCTAGGTGGAAACCAAATGCTAAGAAACATTCTTCCTGTGAGCCTGAGTAAGCAAAAAGAAGAAACTTCAACCTGCAAAAGTTCTTCGTTATTTTCCTCTGATTCCACGACTTCAAAGGTTGTTCATGTCTAGTAAGACATCCGCTAATATGATATAGCATGGAATTGATCATAATAATTATGGTTTATTAAGGCATCCAAGAGATGGTGAGGCATGAAAAAAGTTCGACTCCACTTTTTCTGAATTTTCTCAAGATCCCTATAATGTTCGCCTTGCCTTAGCAAGTGATGGGTTTAATCTGTTCGAAAATATGAGCACTAATCATAGCATTTGGCCGATGGTTCTCATTCCGTACAACACCCCTCCCTGGATATGCATGAAGCAGAGTAACTTCATTCTCTCTATGATAATTTTAGGTATTCAAACAGACTGAATTCTATTTCTTTCTAATGGATGCATGTGTTTTATGATTTCTGAAGTTCAGCCCTCTTAGCATATCACTGGTTCTACTATCCTTTCATTTTATTTCTTCTTCACCTTCATGAAAGATGCATCCTCCAGTATGTATTTAAAAATGTACTACTCCATGTCTACAACAATATTATTTCTAATAGCAAAGACCTATTCAGTTTGTAATTTGCAACATTTTTGTCTTTTCACTTTTTTGTGAAATGCATCTCAACAAGGATCTAAATAACACTTTTATTTGTTTATCATTTTGCTTGTCAATATACATATTTTTTCACTTATCCTAAATGGAAGCAATACATTTTCTGAGTTTTCTAACTAGTGTCTCTCTTTTCCATAATATAATTGTGTCAGCTGCTGAGATGAATAATGCAGCCCCAGTTTCTGTATTACTATGCTAAGTAATGATGACTAGGGTAAGTTAGTCTGATCCCTGCTTTTGAAATATGAATTGGTTTTGTTGAAAACTCTACAATTCTAACAGTAAAGTTTGATTGTTTTGTGAGCTGGCAGGATCATTAGTGATAACTGATAGCTCATGTAATAATTCATCAGAAAAAGAATGATCACTGTCGTTTATAATTTCTATGATCATTAGTGAGATTTTATCTTCCTTGTTTCTTTACTCCGTTTATTTTGTGCAAGTGGTCATGGTTTAATGTTTTAATTCTAGTGCTCAATGAAATTTGCACATTGATTCTCCATATTTAGATAGTCACACACGCACACTCTATTCTTTTTTCTTTAAATTTTCTCCTTCCTGCATCACTTTACTGTGATTGCAACTATTTAGTTTTAGTTGTGGGCTGAACTGCTTCTCAAAATTGCAGGTTCTTCTCTTTCACTTTTATTCATGAAATAAATCAACTTTACTCTCTCAATAATAATTTCAGGCAAGCGAATACCAAGGAATGACATTGATGTTTACTTACAACCTTTGATTGATGAACTGAAAAAGCTGTGGGATGGTGTTCAAATATTTGATGCTGCTTTAAATGAAACCTTCAACATGAGAGCAGCATTGACGTGGACAATAAGTGATTTCCCCGGTTATGGGATTTTGTCTGGGTGGAGCACGTATGGTAAGTTTGCTTGTTCCATTTGCAATATTGATGCCAAACCATGTCGACTTCAACATAGTAGAAAATAGTGCTTTATGGGTCATCATCGTTTTCTAAAAACTGGGCACAAGTTAGATTGGACAAGGTTCAATTTGATTGTACAGTTGAAGAAAGAAATTCACATGTACAATTATCGGGCTCAGACATCTTATGACAAGTTGAGAATCTTTGTGTTTTCTTTGGAAATTCACCCATAGCTAAAGTCAAAGGGAAAAGAAGACGCGGGAAAAAATTTATCCAGAGTGATGATTCACAGTGGAGAAAGAAAAGTATATTCGTTGAACTTCTATATTAGGAGTTTAACTCATTGCGTCACAATCCTGATCCAATGCATATCGAGAAAAACGTGTGAGACAATGTAATAAACACTCTGCTCAATGAAACTCAAAAATCAAAAGATCACATTAATGCTCGAAAGGACCTACAATCAATGGGCATAAAATCTGATCTTTGGCCTGATGAGAATGGAGACTATCATTCTGCTATTTTTACTATGTCTAATGAACGGAAGGATAGATTTTTTAGCACTTTAAAGAATATGGTTGTTCCGGATGGTTAATCAAGTAATATTTCTAGACGTGTCGATGTGAAGCAGCGTAAATTGTTTGTGTTGAAAAGTCATGATTGTCATATTCTTTTGCAGCAATTACTGCCAATAGCATTGAAGAGTGCGATGGATAACTTAGTGTCAGCATTTTTAACAGATCTTTCATCATTCTTTCGGTAGTTATGTGCTAAAGTTGTTTATCTCATGGACCTTGACAACCTCCAGAATTAAATCATTCTCATTTTACGTCATTTAGAAATGATATTCCTTCCATCATTCTTTACTGTCATGGTTCACTTAATTGTTCATTTAGTTGATGAAGTGATACGTAGTGGCCCGGTGCATTATCGATGGATGTATCTTATAGAAAGGTAAAGTTATTATACTGGATTCTTTAACCACTTTGTTTAACTATATTTGATCTACGTATAAATAGAGATTTCTGTATAATTGAAAGCTTTTTGTAGAGGCTATATTTGACAAATTCTGTTCAAACATGTTGAAGATGACCTTATGATGTTATTATAGTATTTGATCTCATCCCATTAATAAAATTGATCTATCTTAAGAACTTTGGAATACCTGGTACTAACTTCAACTTTAAGATAAACTGGTCCTTACTCCATAGTCCATACTTGACATTTGACATTTGACATTTGACAGTATCTTGGCAAAAGGCTCTCCTTACTTGACATTTGACAATTTCTTTGGCAACAAGCTCCAACTTAGTTCAAATTAGTTGTTTCTTATTGTATGAGTCATTTGTATTCAATTAATTTTATTCAGATTCCTTTAATTTAGACTACTATTGTTATTTTACTACCCTCAAACATGTTACGTTAAATACATGTACTTAAGGCGTTTGAAGTCTTATGTGTGTAATATGGCGCAACCTGAAGGATCAATCGCTGAAGGTTATTTGGACGATGAAATTATAACATTTTGTTAAGATATTTTGAAGATGTTGAGACAAGAATCAATCGGTCGATGCGTGTTAATGACCAGCCTATTGAAATAGAATACCAGGAAAATGACACTATGTTTTCAAAAATTGGTAAATCAGTAGGGGGTTCATACTATAAGCTTTTAGCAATGGAGAAGTTACAAGAACATCATCATGTGCTAGTTAATTGTCCAGCAGTTGATCCATTTCTCCAGTAAGTAAATTAGAAAATTACACAAGTATTATACTCCATATTTTTTTAAAATTTATTTTCAATGTATAGGGAATTCAAGACAGAAACAAAGAGAAGGTAAAGGAGCCGCACACGATTGGAATCAGAAATAGATAAAGTCGTGCACCGAGATTTTGTTGGCTGGTTTCGAAAGAGAGTAAGTTAAAGTTATATTATTATCTTTTCTTCCTATTTTAAAGGTTTAATTAATCATGTAATTAATATGGTTTACTTTTTATGTTAGATTATGAATAACGTTAATGAGCATTCCAAGGAAATTAAGTGGCTTGCAGCTGGACCATTTGAACAAGCCAAACAATATAGTGCATACAATGTGAATGGATTTAAATTCAGAACTCTATCACGAGAGTAGGGGTTGAATACTCAAAACAGTGGAGTATTTGGTACATTTGATACTAGAAATTATGCAAGCAACCGTAACAAGAATATGACAGTTGGGGGTGTTCCATACTACGAAAAATTTGTGGACATAATTGAATTGAACTACAATGGTCAATTTACAGTTACCTTGTTCAAGTGTCAATGGGCTAATACCACCACAAATAGAGGCATAAAAAAAGATGAGCTGGGATTTACATTCGTTAATTTTTCCCATTTGATACATTTTGGTGATCGGAAAGAGCATGAGTCGTACATATTGGCATCACAAGCATAACTTGTATATTATGTTGATGATGAAAAGGAAAAAGAATGGAGTGTTGTTGTTCATCTAAAACCAAGAGACTTGTATGATATGGGAGAAAAAAGAGTCAATTTATGATATTGTTTCTTCATCACAACAAAACTTAGATATGCGGTTTCCACATAGTGATCAAGCTTTACGATTGGCAATGAATGATAGAGAAGACAAAGATCCAACAAATTCTTAGTTCTAGTTTACTTGGTGTTCATTGTGTGTTTTTCTCATATCAGTTTGGTTTTGGTTCTCTTCCTTAGATGGTTTACTCCATTTCAGCATATGATAATTTGATTGTTTCTTTTAAGACAAAATGTATGGACGAGAATGTGAATGTGATCTTTTCCCTTAGTTGTTTCTGATCTTTCTTTCTTTGCTTTTGATAATCATGTATGCTCTTTGCTTCTTAGTTTTTGTTGGACAGAGTTGCAGCAATGGGCAGACCGAAATGGTTTACAGCTACGCAACCTGATGCGGAGAACTCATCCACGAATTCTCATGGGTCTAGGCCCAAACGGTTCAAGGGTATACCACTTACAGAAAGTTCAACTGGCAATTCTCATAACTCTAGGTCTAAACACTTCAAGGTTACACCACCTGGTGTTGGTTCTATATCACCAACTCACAGTGGTCGTGATGTTACCACGCCACCAAGAGAGGTTCCTGATTACAGTTACTCATCTGATTCGTCCGATGATGATGATGATGATGATGTCATTCCCACATCTACTGAGACAACTACAAAAAGCTGCAACAAGAAGAGCTATTGGATTGTCAGCCTTATTGGCAAGCATTATCATTCTTGACTTTTTATTCGCTTAACAGCTATATATATTTAAGATATTACAATCCTTGCTCGAGATGAGGATGGTACAATTACAGAAGGAAAATTGAAAGTGATATTTGGTCACTTCCTATTGGCAAAAAGGTTATCATCCCGTGCAATGAGCTTGGTCAAACTATAGATGATGCAGGTGGTCTCTTGGGTGGCTTCCTAGGAGATTTGGGATCCGACTATGCTAAGTTTCCTATGTGCTACAAGTCATGGCGTAAGGTTCCAGTGAACTATAAAAATTCCGTATATGATGACATTATCCAGGTACATGAATTCAACTGTTATAGTCATCATTTCACTCATCTCTTTCTTTATTTCTTTCTTCTTCACTTTCTTTATTTATGTATTCTTTTCTTTATTTCACTCATCTTCTCTCGAGGAAAAGGCATGATATTATTTTCGGGCAGTTGCAGACCCCTCATTTTTCACCTCTTTTTGAACACATTGGACTTCTGGACTATTCTTTTTCTTGTTAAATATGTGGAAATATCTTGTATGCTCTATATTTAACTTGTTTAATGATATTGTGTCATATGTAGAAAAAAAATTCTTGTGGAGGATACGCGATTAAAAGATATTATCATGAAGAGTATTGGAAAGAAATGGAAAGATGCCATATGCAGTCTTATTCACCGTTTTTATAAAGACTCGTTGACTCTGGAGGAAAATTTTGCAAGACGTCCATGTGGAATTGATCCCGACCAGCGGACATGGTTTCTTCTATACCACAAGGATACGAAAACACATGTAACATTGGATCTGTGTAGTTGTCTATGAAGCGCGAAATTTTGTTAGTAATACACAAAAGCTACATGTAAGATCCAAGATCTGCAGTGAAATTTCCTTAGACTATACACCTATCTTCCTCGCAAAGAACTTTAAAACTTTCACCTTGACGCTTGAGTCTAAAACAGTTTCAGCTAGGCTGAAATTATAGTTCTGAAGTATAACTGTATGTTTGGTTTATGCAAGCACAGAAGATTTGTAAACAGAATGCTGAAACTCGATGGAAGCAAAAATACACACACACTAATGGTTCAAAAAGCATTCCCAGGAGAAAAGCTGATGAGGTTTTGATTTCAAGTCCTTTGTTTCCCATTCTTTAGAATTTTTATGAAATTTTAGTTTCAAATATATAATCGTGGTCATAATAATGTAGGAATGTAAACTTGAGAGACCCTTGAGTAGAGGAGAGTTGTGGATTTTGACGCACAAAGACAAAGACAATTTCTATATGAATGAGGAGACCAAACTTGTTGGTGTAAGTAACAAATATTTGCTTTCTATTAGAGTAGATTTCTGCATTATTAGGTCTAAGTGCTAATGTTGCAGTAGGACTGCAGGAGATCATATTGTGAATTCGTCTTCTAAATATTTGTATTAAGTTGCTTACAGACTTTTTGCGGTTTGATTGGCGTAAGTGCTTAAGTTGTGGTATTCTGGTAGCATACCCCTAAGATATTTCTTTCAATTGAACTGGGCTCTGTTGTTACTAAAATGTGATTTTTGTTCTACTTCAATTGTTACATGCTGTGCATTTGAGCTTACTTTTGCCGATTAGGCCACTTTAATGTAGATGCATGAATTCTTTATACGATGTTTTCTTTGGTGAAGTGAGTGCAACCATTGACATATTAATAGCATTTAGTTCCATTCCATATGTACATATAATGTGAGTACAGTTGACCACAATTATCCTTCCATTTAATTTTGCTGTTTTCTTCCTCCTTCCAACTTTCTTATTATGGTGATGTTTTTCCTATTAGAGTTGCATCACCATTTTTGTCCCCCTGCAACTGTGGTCTTGTTAAAGTATTTCAGTAAATTTTTTTCTAATATCACTCAATAGTCGATACGTTATGTTGGAAAATTTTGGTCGTATATTTGGTTAAATCTGAAGATTTTCATTATTTAATTTTTTTTATTTAATCGTTTTAGTAACTTATTTATAGTTATCAACTCTGCTCCTTAGGATTGGATCAGAAATTGGAGATACAATAAAGCAAAAAAAGACTACTCTTCACTTGTTATCTGAAAGTCAAAGTTCTCAAATTACTAGGAATGAATCCATATTTTACCTTGATAAAAACTACTACTAGTACTTGTTTTGTGTTGCAATAATTACTTTTCTCTCATTTGATTTGATCTAACATGCATGTCAAACCAGTCTATCCCTCGCTTTGACTTGATGATTTTATCCTAAAGTAAAGATCACTTTGTCTGGCCCCAACACCGAGTAAATAGAAAATTGAACCTCAAGGTATATCATTTGACTGAGTTTGGTTCAACCTGATTTTATCATACTTCCCAAGTTTTTTAGGATTGGCTTTTATATCTATCATGACTTGTGTTAAGTACTGAGCCACAATTTATGATTTACTATATCCAATACTCTATCAGTATACTCTACAAAGGAATGATAAAGTTGAAATATTAAATGTATGTAGGAGGAAATATAGAGGATCGAAAGTCAGGACGACACATCAAAGAAAATTTTCAGAACACGATTCAGTTGCACAAGTGTTAGGGAAAGAACATCCTGGTCAAGTTTGAGGAGTGAGTTATGGGCCATGTCCTACTCAAGTATTTGGTCAAACAGTCAATCAGTTCAGTGGTATATCTTCAGCAAAGGCGAGTCGAAATCGTAATGTGGAGGAGATGAAGCTGAAGGTGGAAAAACTTGAAGCATTGGTGGAAAGTGAGAGATCTAAAAGTCGGGCTCTTGGGAGCTTTCTAGCAAGATATTTAGTTCAATAAGGAATGGAATTACCTGCTGAGTTGGTTGATATGTTTACTGCGACGGTATTTTTTTTATCTTCTTTCTCTATACATTTCTTTAGTTCCTATGTGTTAACTTGTTTATCTAATTCACATTTATTCGTTGTTTGTTTTCCGAAAAGTCATATAACATTTTATAAGGCAGTAAAGTAATCTATTATAAGGCATGAAGTGATCTCTTTGTTTAGAAGTTATACTAGACTGAAAATCTATGTTAGTAACTTTGTTGTAGTATTTTATGAGTGAAGTATTGGTTGAAATCTTGAAGGCACTAAGGTGAAAGGTAGACCAAGAAATAAAGTGAGAGAATATCTCGAAAGATCTAAAAGCTCTTAGAATTATGAATTTAGGTAAGAAAAACATAATAAATAAAAGAAAATAGAATGGATATCAGTTAATTGGGGTTAATGCATTGTAATTGTTGCACCTTACATTATATCCTTTGTTTGCCAAGAGTCTTTTTAGTATAAGCGTGAGATTAAAATGCTTTTGAACAATAAATATTTACTGCTACGGGAATGAAATATGCCCCAATAGAGCGGAAAGGGTTACAGAGCAGCTTAGCTTATTAGTTTAGAATTGGCAGATAGGTGATTGATCGAAAAAATCTATATAAGCAAGTTGCTACACAACTCAGGTCTTACACAAGATTCAATGAGCTAAAGGGAACCATTGGGAGTAGGGTTTAGACAGGAAAAGACCAAAGACTTCAGAATTAATTTCTCTAAGAAATTAAGATAATTTTAAGTAACAATTTAAGAGAAGAAAAGAGGTGGCAGATGAATATTATATACATATATAAAATAGAATCAGCAGGCAACCAATGTGTAAATCGAACAAATTATTTTCTTATAATTCCTTTAGTTCCTACAGTTAATTTATGTTCTAGTTTTCCTAATTGAATGTCTAAAAAAGCTGGCATTGTGAAATAGGTTGGTCTTCCCTTTTCTTTTTTAGTAAGTGAATAGATGAGTGAAAGATTTTGAAAACAGATACAAAATAGCAAAAGGATGAAGGGGGCAGCATCAAAATTAGATACAAACATATAATCAACAAGAAATCATGGAAGCAATTGGTTAAGATTTTTGTCTATTATGAAATATGTAAAGTTACATTTGTTATTTTTGTTGTGCAATTTATCAAAATATTACTTCTATATTTCTTTGATCTCACTATCCCCTGCTGAAGTGTGTTAGCTATCATTTTTAATGTAACTAGGTTCATGTTTTTAACCCCTCATCTTTTTCAGCTAAGCTAGCTTATACATTTCTTTTTCAGTTGAGCTAGCTAATAACGAGCAAGTTAAGGTTACCATATCTATCCATCTGAGTGTTCTGCTAAACAATCACATTTTTAACTCAAATTTGCTATTTACTGGTTATTTGAATTTTTAGTAGCATATCATGTATGTTGTCATATCGAAACTTATCAGTTGTCCCACTTTTTTTCAATTGTCAGTGTTTAATATTAGTTGCAAAAGACTCACAACTTATTTATATTTCGGGCTTCAGAGGAAGGCAGTGGACCAATGCCACAAGGGTACAGACCATCTTCCCAATCAAGATGTTGAAAGCTAATATGATTAGTTAATCAAGCTAGAAAATACTTTTTCACTGTGGAACTTATGATAGATTCCTGTTTTGCTTTTGTTATCATCAGACCTTATGTGGTTCTTTGTAAACTTTACGTAGTTTGTCACAAATCAATACTTTTGTAGAATGGTTGGATAATGATTTTGTTTGAATGGTTGGATGTTGGTTTTATTTGAATGGTTGAATGTTGCTTTATTTAAATTCTGATGTTAGATTTCCAGGTCAAAATTTTGAATAAGTTGATAGATATTTAATTTGCATGTTGTCAATAAATAGAAAATCAAATTGGCTTGAAATGATGCTAGAAGCTCTTCCCAGCAGACTAGCAACATATTAGAACTGCCGCTAAATGTTGAAAAACGGCCCTAAATCTTTTTTTTAAATAAAACTGCCGCTAAATTAAACCAACTGCCGTTATATTATAACTTTGAGGGGGTTATTCCATGAGTTGGTTGAAACCGCTGCAAATTGGTTTAACAACGCATCAACAAACGGTAGTTCCAAACCGCCGTCAAATTTACGTTGCGGTAGTTCAAACCGCCACTAAATAGAGAATTCAACTGCCGCTAATTAAAATTTTGTTGTAGTGTATTGGTAGCGAGGAAGAGCTGCGGTTGTTGATGGCGATGCGAGGCAGTGCCGGAGGTGAGGCAATGATCTTTTTTTATTTTTTGGCCACGGGTTAGCGTTTTCTGTTTTTTGGTTGATGTGCTGATTTAGTTAGTTAATGGTAGAAAAATAGCATTCAAAGTTCGTTCAAGTATGTGAAACTCTGTGTATATGTAAAATTATTCTAATTGTCACGTGCCCGGCTATTGTATAATTGTCTTAATGGTGAAAATTTTGTACAGATCTGTATGGAGCCCTTTTATGTTGGACACAGGTCCAAATCTCAAAAGTTAGTATGTATGTATGTCTATTGTGCATTTCTATTGTCTTGAATCTGTTTGATTCATGTCAAACATACCAAAGTCGTCTTTAATCGTGTGGCTTGAGACTGTTGGCGATGAACTAGTCTAGTTCTGTCCAAGTCAGATGTAAACTGTCTGAGTCGTTTGATTAGTCATACAAGGTTCGTAGCCTGAATCTTAAGTCATTAAATTTGTTCTCAAGTGTGGGAGTTCTATCTGATGTTCTCACGTCATCACTATTATTTGCTGAATGTATGAAAACTGGTACAGCTTTTGTATTTCGATTTTCTTTGAGTGTGAAATTGTCTCCGCAGTCCATGGTTATAGTTCGAGTATGAATTAGTCATTGTTAAGTTCTGTTCGAATGTAAAGGTTCTACAAGTGTGTTCTTATAGCTGAATCATGAAGTCGGATCAGCTTTGTCTTAGTGTGTCTAAAACCTTGGAATTGTATGTATGTCTGCTCGTATTTACACGTTTTGGTCAAGACAAAAATATTCATTTGTTTGCTCATGATCGGAACATGAGAGTTATGTAAAACCTTATTAAGTTGTTCAAATGAAGCTAATCTTTTCTTATCACTTATGTATGTCTGCCTGTTGTCTTAATTTAAAGATGGAAGTTGCTTGCTTATGCATGATTTAGTAGGCTCTTTTAAGTTCATGAAAAGTGGTGTGAATATGAATAAATTCTAATGTTTAAGACTGTGTTTGGCTTGGTTAAAGTTACCAAGATTCAGCGATAACTTAGTTTTGTTTTTCTCCTCTTCTTGGATTGATTCTTGGCTTGTTAGCTATAATTAGAATTTGGTGCTTTTTGTGATTTTTGGACATGATGTTCATTTTGTGTTATTCGGCCAAATCAACTTGGGGAATTGATCTTAGCCCAATGTTAAGTAGGATTTTTCATTTGGGGGTTTTAATGGGCTAGATTCTAGTAGAGGTTGATTTGCCAAATAGCCCAGCCCATGAGGGATGTCCTCTCATTGGGCCAACTTGTATTTTTCAGCTTTTTTGACATAGGGTGGCTGGACAGTGAGAAAATATAGCTGTAGCAGCCTAAAATGTGGTAGGATTTGAAAGGGCACTCAAGTGTCAACCATGTGCTTGCCTAACTACCCCTCCCTTCCCTTCAATTTTTAGTTATATATAGGAGGCATTTGCTCTTTTTTTTTAGACACCAACTATCAGTTAAAAACCATCAAGAGCTTGCTAAACAATATAGAGAACAACACATAGACAGGTCTGAAATTTGAGAGGATAAAGGGTAAAATATTTGAGGAAATAAAAAGAATGTTGAGTGTAGAAGAATTTAGAACCAAATGGCTACCATCTCAAAGAGTTTTTTGGGTATAAATTTTTAAGTTTGTATCCAAAAATAAAGGTTGTTTTTTATGGTTTATAAAGGGTGTTGCTACTGCTGCTTTTGCTTGGTTTGAGTTTGGCTAGATCTTCATTGCTTCTTGTGTTCTTGAAATCCTTGGCCCACTAGGTATATTCTCTTCATCTTGTACTTTCTTTTGAAATCTGTTGTCATATATATGAAATGGCTTAAACCAATCTCTAAATAATCTTACACACTGTACTTGTTGTTCATTACTTCTCTTTTAGCATATGAGTCTGCTGTTATGATTGAATCTGGAAAGGATTTGAAAGTTTGTTTAAGTCATAAACTGCATCCTATTTTCAAAATGTTAGTTTATATGTTAATCAATCAAGTATAATTGCAAGTAAAATATGTCATTTAAGTTTGCGTTGTCAAGTTTGAAGATAAAATCAGGCTTTGTGAAATATGTTTAGTAGCTTGTTAAAAGTTGAACAGATCTAAAATCAAAGGTGAAATATTTAATCACGAAATAATCTGATGGGTAAGGCATGAGACAATTCTGAAAGAAGAAGGAATAAAAGGATATTTACTGCAAATCATCCTTAAGGCAAAGCTGTCGTATACATCATAAAAAATGGACAGATTTTGGTCCAAATACTTCCAATGATTTTCACCAGCTACCCTTGCTAAGACCTGATTTTAGCAAATTTCCCTCACTTTCAAATATTTTAAGTAAGTTTCCTCCATGTCAGTCGTCCGTCTGGAAAGGACTATTTTGCCCCTGACTAAACCCAATTCATATTGAACACGTTTCTTTCTCTCTTTCCCTGTTTCTGACCTACTTCTTTCTTCTTTATGTGCTAGAGATTTAGGATCTATTCTTCTCTCTTTTTCGTATGTTTATCTTATGTTTGTTCCATTAGTTTTCTTTAAATTGTAATTTTTACTTCGCGTAATCATTTATCTGTATTTATTTTTCCTGTAATTTTTTTTATACTTGTTGTTTATATATTTGTCAGTTAGTTTTTTCTATTTCGATCGATGATCGTTGAATTAAGTTTGAGGTTTCTGTGGATTTATTTTTGCTATCATTTGCCTAGTTACGCTGATTTAAAGATTTTTATTGGCTATAGCTATTAGATATTCATGCTGCTCATTGGACAGAGCTTAAAGTTTTGTCCATGGCCAAGAGTTGTATTGACTTTCTCTGCAAGTTGCTTATTGCAGTAGAGTTTTAAGTCTTGGCTATTGCCAATACTTGCAGAAATGTTCTATGTAAGTTATCGCTTCTACCAGAACTTAGAGTCTTGGCTATTACCAAGATTACAGAGACTTTGTCTGCAAGTTGTTCACTGCAGTAGAGATATTGCCAATACTCTTAGAGATTTTCAGTGTAAGGTCCCCCTTCCAGCAGAACTTAAAGTGTTGGCTATTGCCAAGAGCTGCAAAGACATTCTCTGCAAGTTTTTCACTGCAGTCAGATAAAAGTCTTGGAAATTGCCAATACTTGCAAAGACTATTTGTACAAGTTTCCCCTTCCACTAGAGTTTAAAGTGTTGGCTATTGGCAATACTTGTAGAGACTTTTTCTGTAGTTTGTTCTTTTCATTAGCCATGCATTCAGTAGTTGTTGATGTGTTTTCATTTGTCTTTATTTTTTGACTTGTTGACTTTGAATTATGGTAATGGTACATGAATTTTTCTCCATATTAATCGTGAGTTCATGATGGCATGTCGTAATGTATGTTCCCTTGTCTTTACTTGTTGTTTTGTTGTCATACTATTTTTTTTAATTTTGTTTGTACTGCAGAATAACAAACAAATAAGTATATTTGTATATGGTCTTTTTATTATTGTTCCATTATTTTGTTATTATGTGTTGTCATTGTTGTTTTCTCAAATTTTGCAGGTAATTGATATTGAATCTTCTGATCATGATCATTTACATTCAGATGGGGTAGATGATTTATAAGTCAGCCAAGGTCTTCTGATAAAGGTGCAGGAAGAGGCAAAAATGTTACGTGGGCGATGAATTTTTAAATTTTCCTTTGTTACCTCTGTTGCAAGATGATCCGTGTAGTAGTCCAAATGAGACTTTTAGTACTGCAAAAGAGTTAGAGAAAGTTGTTGAGTAGTTTTTAATTACGTGTGTTTTGTATTTACTGTGTTTGTTATGTTTATGTAAACAAGTACACTTGGATATTTGATATTTTTGTCATTTTAAAGACTGGAATTATTTTGAATTGGATGAGGTAGAAGTGATGGCAACTGCAGGACTTCAAGGCATTTTAAATGTTGTGGGGTAAAAGGATTAGATGGAAAGTCTTGCCAATGGGCAAGACTTGAATTCTAGTTAATTAATTCCAAGTCCAATATTATATAGTTAATTTAAAATTGATAAATAATTCGTGGAGGGTTGTGCTGGTAATGTTTTTGCCAAGAATTGGTGGCAATTTAGTTGTAAATGCTATTGTCTATGGCAAGACTTCAAGGAAAGTTAATTATTTGTAATATTAAAATCGATAAATAAGTTTTGGTAGAAAGTCTTACCCTTTGTCTAGACTTTGCGTCAAGTTAAATTGAATTGGTTATCTGTATGAGTGTAAAGTGTTGCCTATTGCTAAAAGTTCAGTTTTTTGATAATATTAACTTTCCAATCACGTTTGATTTTTAAAAATATTTATAATTTGTGAAGTTAGTATTTGAAAATTTAATAAATAACTTATTTTACAAGCTTATTCTAATTTTTTAGTATTATTATTTTTTGACTTATTATTACTTTAAAAATTATAAAGCATGTGGCTATGAGACCCCTCTGGAGATGATTGTCTGGAGTTCAAAGGGTATCATTAATGCTCGGCATCTGTTCACCTCCTCATTGGTTTCTCTTTGCTCTTGTCGCGCATCATCACTTTCTTGGTCAGTCAGGGAGAGTACATCTTCATTAATGCAGAGACTTTCCCTTCAAGTAGCCTCCATTGTACAGAAATTAAAGTCTTGGCTATTGCCAAGACTTGAAGAGACTTTCTCTGCAAGTTGCCTATTGCTAGAGCTTAAAGTCTTGTCTATTGTCGATACTTGCAAAGACTTTGTCTGCAGGCTGCCTATTGCACCAGATCGTAAAGTATTGGCAATTGCCAATACTTTCAGAGACTTCCCCTGCAAGTTGCCCCCTTCCACCCGACCTTAAAGTGTTGGTTATTGCTAAAAGTTGCAGAGAATTTGGTAACATCACTTGGGTGGTGTTACCATTGATAAAAGAAGTTTGTTTCTCAATTTGTCCAACGATAAGTTAACCCTTACTGACGATGTTCGCAACTTTCATTCAATCTTGTTTTTATTTTCCTTGTATTAGATTCCACATTAATTTCCTAGTTAAGGTGCCCATTGTACCAGAGCCTGAACTCTTAGAAATAGCCAAGGCTTGAAAAGACTTTCTCTGCAAATTACCTACTGCAACAGGGTTTGAAGTTTTGACAATTACCAAGAAGTATGTGCAAGGTGTCTATTGCACCAGAGCTTGAACTCTTGGCAATAGCCAAGACTTGAAGAGACTTTCTCTGCAAATTACCCACTGCAACAGGGCTTAAAGTCTTGGCAATTGCCAAGAAGTAACTCTTGGCAATAGCCAACACTTGCAGAGATTTTCTCTGCAAATTGGCTACTATAACAGGGCTTGAAGTCTTGGCAATTGCCAGAAAGTCATTGTAAGGTGTCCATTGCACCAGATCTTAAATTTTTGGCAATAGCCAAGATTTGCAGAGACTTTCTCTGCAAGTTGGCCACTACAATAGGACTTGAAGGCTTGGAAATTGCCAGGAAGTCTGTGTGAGGTGCCATTGCACCAGAGCATACACTCTTGGCATAGCCAAGACTTGCAGAGACAAGTTGCCCATTGCAACAGGGATTAAAGTTTTCGCAATTACCAAGAAGTCTGTGCAAGGTGCCATTGCCAAGAAGTCTTGTAGATGTTTGTCTGTATTATCTGAAAAAAGGTGTTTGTATCATCCTTTTGACGGTCAATTGAAATATTCCAGCACTTTGATCGTTGGTTTATGCAAGCGTGCAATGCTTTTAAGGAAAATGAGAGAATCTATAAAAGTTATGGGTTTTTAGGGTTTGTAGATAGTTTGAATGGAGAAAAGGAAGGAAAGGAATTGGGCGGGTCTTTTTATTAGTTGTTAGGGGTATTTTTTTCCGAAAAATATTTTATTAGACTAATGGAGGGCATTTATGTTGAACCACTGTTAGCAAAGACTTTTTTGCAAACTAATTGCTTCCGTGTCATATTTCTGCAAATCAGCCAAATACTTCAGCCCATTCTTGAAGCCCAATAATCTTTACATCTCTTTTTTTAACAAGTTAACAAACATCCTCGTACTATAATAAAAAGCCACTATTTTGATAAACAACAATTATTTTATTATAAAATTATTTTTTGGCTTTCATACCAGGAAAGGGATACGATTAGGTAAGTCAATAACAATGAGAAGACTTAACAAACTTAGACACAAGGATAAGTATGACCAGTGGTCTGCTTATTAGGAAAAAAAAAACTTAAACTAATATAGTTAATTTGTTTTAAAGTATACCCAATGGGTTACTTGATACAAATTTGTGCAGAGATATACCTAGCGGATGACTTGATACAATATTTGGCTAAACGATCAAAGCGTGACTTTAAACGAACGGCAAAAATATAACAATTTAATAAATCAAATCATGAGAATAAAGAAATTGTGCTCGCCACAGGACTCGAGGGTGCCTAATACCATCCCGAGAGTCAATTGAGGACCTTACCCGAATCTCTAATGCGAACCATTTAACGAGTCAAAGGTGTTCTAAAGGTACACCAAAACTGATGACTTGGCACACCTTTGAATTTGTTAAGTGGCGACTCCGAATTTTAACTTTTTTTGCACCTTTAAACACCGGTCACTGCCTTAAGATTAAGAAAACCTCATTAATTAGAGAATTATTTTTTTTTATAAAAAAAAAAAAAGGCGTGACAACCTTCAGATTGACAAGTTTTTCTATGCAAAGACTTCAAGGCAATTTAGATGGAAGATGTGGATGAAGGAGTCAAGGGAAAGTGTTGTCTATTTAGTATGATTTTAAGACAATTTAGTTAGAAGAACGGGGTGAAGACAAGTGAGGGCTGTTCAGTTGGTAAAACACTCCACCCACAATAGCTAGGTCCAGGGTTCGAGTCACGTTGGAGAGAAGTATGAAAACAGTACATGTGCTCCAAAATAAGGGGGTAAGAAGAGTGAAGGGATCGAGTGCAAGTGTTGCCTATTTGTCAATATTTCATGGCAATTTAGTTAGAAATAAGAAGAAGGGGTCGAGGGCAAGTGTTGCCCTTTCAAGACTTCAAGGTAATTTCTTTGGGAGAAAGGAGTGAAGGGGTCAAAGGCAAGTATTGGCTATTTGTCAAGATTTCAAGGCAATTTAGTTGGACATGGATTGAAGGTGTCGATGGCAAGTACTGCCTTGCCAAGACTTCAAGCCAATTTAGCTAGAGATAGAAGGAGGGAGAACATAAAAACATAAAAACATACCTAGTATTATCCCATAAGTGGGGTATGGGAGGGTGATATGTATGTACACCTTAACCCCACCAAGGTGGAGAGGTTGTTTCCGATAGACCCTCGACTAGAGAAAAACCATTTCTAAAAAGCATGTTCGAAAACAAGATGGAAAAATCATAATAAAGAGAATATAAAAACTAAAGATAACCAGATAAGCAGATAACCAATATTCATTAATTCATTTGAGGACCATTTTTGCTAAATCATGTTAAACGGAGTCAAAAAGGCAAACTATTTGATTCGGTGCATAGTTGTGTGAATCTTCCTATGTCGAATAGTCGGGCGAAGTGCACCAAAGGCCACTTTTGGCAGTGGTCTTTGGCTTGAAGCCACTTTTTTTATTGGTTTTACATGAGAGGCTACTTTTTGGAACTTCAATCCTTGTGAGCTGATTAAAGTTCAATTTCAGCCCACAGGGGTTGAAGTTTACGCATCTATACCTAAAAGTTCTGCCCTTACAGATTGAAGTTGAAACTTCATAATTTAGCATGAAGTTCAACCCACAAGGTTTGAACTTCAGCCCACAAAGATTGAAGTTCCAAAAAGTGGTCTCTCATGTAAGACCAATAAAAAAGTGGCTTCGAACTAAATACCAGTGACAAAAGTGGCATGTGGGTGAAAATTTTACCAAATTGTCCCCTTTAATGAAATTTTTACACAAATAGCCGGCCAAATTCTTCGTTTGCAATTTTCCTGGCTAGTATACACATTATATGCCGACAAATTTTTTTGTTTAAAATGATAAGAAGTATTTTTGCATTGTTATTTTCCTTTACTTAGGGCCTGTTTGGAAAGCCACTGTGTAATTGGATTTGGGTGTAATTGGGTGTAATTACTCAGTTTGGCGTGTTTGGCTGACCAAGTAATTACTTGGTCAGCATGTAATTGGGTGTAATTGAGGCTATGTAATTACACTCTTCAATTCTTAGGGGGGAGCTGAGAATTGCTGGTAATTACACTGTGTAATTACAGGGTTACTTTTTAATTTCTATTATCTTTGTTTTTATTTTAAGTTTATTTTCTTTTTAATTTCTTATTCTTTTTTTATTTTAAAATTCTTAATTTTATATTAAATATATAATTTCTTTAAAATCATTTCTCTTTTATTTTTTTCTTCTTATTTTCTTATCTTTACTTTTTGCTTCTTGGTAATCTTTCTCCTTTTTTATTTCTTTACTTTGAACTTATTTTGTTTTTGACTATATCATATATTTGTTCATTGTTTTTCTTTCGTACCTCCCTATCATTTTGACGACATTTACTTCTTGCAATTTCTTATCTTCCTTGGTAATTACAACGTTATCTTTTTTTCTTTTTTATTTTTTAATTTCTTGTTTTAAGTATATTATTTATTTTACATATTTTTCTTTCAGTTCTTTTTTTTTCCTCACTTTCTAAGTATCTTTACTTTTTGTGGTACCATATAACTTCTCAAATTTTATTTCTTCGCTACTTTCTTTATTTTATCTTCTTTGTTTCTCTTAGATGAGTTACTACTCTAGTTTTTTTGAAACTTTGTCTCTTGATCTTAGAAAGACGAATATTAATAAAAATGATAGGTAAATTTCAAAAAAAATAATTGAACAATAATTTGGTATAATAGGTTTTTTTTTTTAATTTAAAAAGATCTAACAGTATAATTACACTTGTGCAACCAAACGGTACGCTTGTAATTACACTGTAATTACACTATGGCAGACAAACAGGACTTCGTAATTACTTTATTGTGTAATTACTAGGCTGTGTAATTACTACCCTAGTAATTACACCAAATCCAATTACGAGGTGGTTTCCAAACAGACCCTTAGTGGAGTGTAACAAAATGTGTAACAGTCCATTTTAGCAAAGGACATGCACTAGCAGCTTAAATTCAAGATGCATTGAAAATTAAACAAAAGTAGCAAATAGCAGAAATAAACTGCAAAAATCTCGTTGAGTGTCTTTAATTAACAAGTTTTTAGATATACAAAGCCCTGAGGGGTCGTTACAAGAAGAGAGGAATATAGCGTGGAGCTAAGGTCCAACTAAAATTGTGAGTAAAAGAGAAGAAATGAGATGGGATTCAAACTAAAGTAGGTGATTCAATGAGATGTTGTGTTAGTAAGTAGAGCTCAATGGGATTCAAACTAAAGTAGGTGATTCAATGAGATGCTGTGTAATATTACACGATTAGATAAGATATTCCATAAAGGTGGAGGTGTCTTGTTTATGTAAAGACTGTAAGTGGAAACGACTAACTAATATAGCAGAAGATGATTACTCGATTGAATTTGACCTCTTGATTCGTAGAAAGTAACTGCTAGAATCTTGAAAATCGTCGAGGGATTATGAAGATTTTGATGACCATCCAGCTTTTAAACCGCTAAAAAAGAAACAACCAACAAGTACAAACTTCTAAAAAGTAATCAAATGTTAAAACTCTGCATTTTTTAACACTAGCTATAGGAAAAAGTTTCGAGAATTTGAATTAAACTCTAGAAAAGTTTTTGGTGAATTAGTTCAAAGTTCCAGAATATTGTTGTAGAGCTTCAAATCTGAAAATTCAGAAACTTTTTCTGAAATTTTTAACTATAATTTCAAAGTCCCAAATTTGGCAGTCCCCATGAAACTTTTCCGGAACTTTGAAAATTTTAGTTCAAAGTCAAAAAAAAATTTTAGAATTTTTCGTATTTCTTAAATTTGACTAATTCTTCTAAAAATTATTAAGAATTGCCCATTTCTCACTCAGTGCGCTACAAACTGGCTGCTGTGTCAAATTCTTACAAAGGAATCGTAATTGTTGTATTGAACTGACGAGTTGTGCCACATAGTCACTTTGCAGGACGCTGAAAGAGATTTAGTCATCAAAAAAAAAAAATTTAGAAAATGGCCATAACTTGAAAAATAAGGAAATCTTCTGAAATGTTGCCACAAAAATTTCAGGAAATTCTTTTGGGACAGCAAAATATGATGCTCCAAGCAAATTTTCTGGATCTTTGAACTAAACGAAATTTTTCTGAAGTTTAGTTTAAATTTTCAAGAACTTTTTCTATAGCTAATCTTCAAAAAGTCCCGTGTTTTTAGAATATAGCTGTTTTGCTAAAAGTTTGTAATTATTGAATGTTTCTTTTGAACGACTTAAAAACTAAATAGTTATAAAATTATCCGCATTGGAGTTGTGTAATTTATCAATGACTAGTTATCAAAATAATCCGCATTGGAGTTATGAAATTTATCAATGGCCAGACTAATATATTAGTCAAGTTTTTGCACTTAATGGCCTTCCAGCGCGCTTCTCTCACGATTCCAAAAACTATTTAACCAATAGCCATGATTGCCAAAATTTTCCAAAACTCCTGGCGAATCTCTAGCCCTACCACGAACTCTTTGTACAGAGTTCCTGATCTGGACTTATCGACTAGTTAGAAGTTTCTAACGACTTCTGGCGCTCAGGACTACATGTTCAATAGTTCTTTTACGATGGTGGGAACTGTGAAGAGACACTAGAAGTGTCCTATTTATGTAAATTTTCCAGGTTTTGTGCTCAGTGGTATTCTGACGCGTCACTCTAACACTTTCGGCCCCTATAAGAGATATTTAACTTTTAGTCCCAAGTCGCCAGAAGTTCTAGAATCACTAACCTTGCCAAGAACTCTTTGTACTAAATTCTTGATCCAGACTTGGCGACTCCCAATGAAGTTCTGTTGATTTCTCGTGAATGGGTCTATAAGTTAAATATTCTCACCGTTTCAATTTCATGTGAACCTGCTAGACTTGACACAAAGTTTAATAAATAAAGGAAGATTTTTTAAACTTGTGGTCTAAAATAAGCCATTGATATTTATATGGCTATAAATTATCTCATTAAGGATATAATGATAATTTGTGAGTTAAATAATTTGGTAGTTTTTGGGCTTGGTGGGTCTATTATTAAAAAATTGAACTTGAATTTTAATTGAATCAATTTTGAAAATTATCTCTACTAACATCGTTTTTTAGATTCTATTGGATTGTATCTAATTCATTTTCTTTAGGGGCATTTATAGAAATACCCACAGCTCGCATTTTATTTATCCGACCTACCCACAACTATGGAATTTACCTCACATACCCACATATTATTTAGTTAATATACCCATTTACACCAAACATATTAGACAACATCCAGAAAAGCCTTAAATCATGTGAAACACTAAAACTATTCCTTTCACAAACCATAAACTTTCTTCTCCAAAAAAATTCACCCATTTTTTATATCCACCTTTTTCTTCTTCTTTTTTTTACCCATTTTTGCATTCCACCTTCTTCACTTCAAATACACCTTCTTCCCACTCCTTTTATCTTTTACCTACTTCTTAGTTTCTGTAAAAATGTCTCATTTGAAGTAAATGTTGAACTTTCATCCTGTAAATTTCGTAGCCAACGAGAGAAAAGAATAATAACTTTTCTTATAGGTTACAACTAGAAAATAGATGTTTATGTTCCATGGACAGAGTGTAAAAAATTAAAGTATTGCAAGTTGGTGTTGGTGACATACCGGGAAGATCTTCGTTGAATTCTTCTTCTTCAATTGATAATGTAACTTCTTTTTTCTTCTTTTTTTAATCAATTCGATGTTAAAGAAACTGAAAGATCTACTAGAAAGCAACACTAATCTTATTGATTCTGTCAAGAAGCAACTTGAAGTCCTGGAAGTCAAGTTACGGTTTTTTAAAAATATTATTTGATTTAGCTCCATTGGGATTTGGGAGCATCAAGCATGCCAAGCTAAAAGATCTCTTAAGTCTGGTAGAAGCAGTGGCTCGAACTAGGGCATGTCTCTCGTTTCGGTGTTTGTTCGAGGACAAAAAGAATGAGGATATGATTGTAAAAATGGAGGTCAAGTTGTCTCGGGTACTATGGACAATTGAGATCTTTGATCAAGGCTTAAAAAGAGGCATATATCTGCGGCCTGAAGGATTCAACATCATCAGAGCTGACGGAGAATAGGTAGTGAAATGGGTGTTGTCTAGTTTACAGAATTTTGGTTTACAGGTCTCTTCATTTTCGTTCAATCCATAACTTTTTTCATCGGAATTCTCATCGGAGGCAGTACTTGAATCATTAGAAATAAATCAGCCTTAGCGTTTGCTATTAATGTATACACGTTGTACCAGTTCATGTCTTTTTATTTTCTTTTCCTTTTTCTTTTTTCCTCTTTGGTCTTTTAGGTGGTACTTATTTTCCAATATATGTATATCATAATAGTATACAGTAGAAAGTAGATAATAACATCCTAACAAAAAAAGTAAAATGTGTTCTATGTATAGTTGTGGATAGAAGTCTACTATAAATGTACACAGTAAAATGAGAGTATACCTTAACGGTATACCGTGTAACTGTACCACCACACCACCTAATTTAAGCAACTAGTTTTGGATAGTATATATACAGTGAAAAAGAGAGTATACTATAAAGGTATACAATGTAAATGTATCCACCTAATTTACACATGTTGATTTTTGGATAGAAGTATACCATAAAGGTATACAATAAAAAGGATAGTATACCATAAAAGTATATAATATAATTGTACCATCAACACAACTAATTTATGCAACTAGCTTTGAATATAAGTATACCATAAAGGTATACAGTGGAAAAATAGAGTAAACTATAAAGGTATACCATAGAAATATACCTCTCCTAGATTACGCATGTGCAGTTTTGAATAAAAATATGCCATAAAGATATACAGTAAAAAAAAAGGATACCATAAAGATATACAGATAACTGTAACAAATAATTGGTACAATATACCTTTTTTTATTATTCTTTTTTTTTTCTGGTATAGAATTTATGAAAAATAGTTGATATAGTGTACCATTCTATCTTTTTTGTAGTAGAATAAAAGTTTTTAGTTATGAAAAGACATTACAGATATAATGTACTTTTTTTCTTTATCTTTATGATATATTGTTTACCACAAGAGAATATTATTATATTGGTCTACAATGCTATAGTAAATTAGCGAGGTATATTGTATACCATAAATGTATATAATAGAAAATTTTATTAGTGTAATATGTTAATAATGTATAATATTAAGTTATATTACAGACCTTTCAATTATATCGTTTGAGATATTCACAAAGAAATAAATGGTATACTAAAAGAGTATTACTTCAGTATTCCAGGTATATTCTATTCAAAATAATCATTTGTTCAAAAATAGAAAGCTATATACCCAAAATGTATACAGTATACTGTTCCATAGCAGCTCACACTTTGATTCAAATACTAAAATTGTATACCAAAAAGGTATACAGTATACCGAAAAGGTATGCTCATTTGAAAGAGCCAAAAAACTATAACACCAGTTTGTTCTATAGAGCTCATACTTCGATCCAAATACTAAAATGTGTATACTAAAAAAGTATATGGTGTGCCAAAAAGGATACTGCATTTAAAACAACAAAAAGTAAATCATCAATTTGTTCAATAGTAGCTTGCACTTTTCGATCCAAACTCAAATATATGGAGTGTAACACCTGATGATGTCTACAATGAGACACTTAACGATTTTGCTCAAATATTTTACATATCAACACTGAACCTGCTAAGAGTACACAGTAGTGTATACTGTATTCAAAACAACTGAATTTAAAATAATCATTTATTCGATAACAGCTCACATATTGATCCCATCACAAAAAAATGTATACCCGAAGAGTATACAATATTTAGATGAAATATACAATTGTAGTAAGTTAGTATAATATAACAGTATACCGTTTTAATGAACTATACACGGAACGATATAATTTGCAACTTTCACATGTGCAACTGTGTTTTCGCTGTAAAACTAAACCTGCACACTTTAAAACTTTATCTAACAAAATAGTACATCAGGCCATGAATACCAAGTATTCCAACCTGTGTTCCTGCCATGAGCTCAAATCTCATATCTTCATATACCCAAGGAGATCAATACGACTTGACGAGTTTGCAACTCCTTGCATCATCGTGCCAGTAAATGTGCATACATCGAAGTGACTTTGCGACTTCTCATTATCAAATTCTATAATCTTTCATTTACAAGAGTTCTCGAGAGTTTCTTGTTGTCCCATGTCAATATCAATGTTTCCATGTGCACTGGTGTAGTGCAAGGCCCAGATTTCATGGAATCAAAAGTGCTTCTTTTTAAGTTGCATCTTGCTATTTTCACAATGCTTAAGAAGTGCCTGTTAGGAAACTGAACCAAATATACAAATTTCAGGATGACACTCTAGAGCTATCCGTATTATCAAGGATTACTTGCAAATTGCAATCACATTTGTGAGGCAATACCATAATATGAGGTGATATAGTAAATAGAATGACACCCAACCACTATTCTAGACACTGAAAAGAAGATTCACTCTAACCATTTTACCAACAGTTAAGCAAGAAGCTGAAGAGTAATACAACTATTGCAGCTGCAAAAAATATAAACATGGAAAAGCATATATTTGAGAAAGAAAGGGGTGTGATGCTGCATATTAAAGCAAAAGAAGAACACAGCTCTCAAAAGTCTTGCATCTGGAAGATCAAAGTCACCATCCTTTGCATCACAAATATCAAGTGCTACCATCCGAAGCAGTGACATCTAATTACATAAGAAATTTAGTATGATAGTTCAGCGTTCATGTCCTCGAAAAGAAAAACACAAATTATTTATGCTTACCCGTGAAGCCGCATGGCTAATAAAATTTCAACCTATTCCAATGCCCTATCATTCAAAAGTTGAACTCCAGTTCAGTATCAACATTTATGAATAATAGCAAAGAGAGAATTTATAGGCGACAATGTCATTTCAGCTACTCTAGAAACTTCTTGAAGTTTGTAGTCTCAAAGTAGTGCGATCAGATTCACTCAGACTTCCCAGAAGTCCTCATGCATAGAACAAAAAGTAGAAGTCTAACATTATGACGTAGCAAAAGATCTTCAAGCGCTAGACAATTCATAAGCGAAGCGACACTCTTGACAGTTACATTGCCACAGTCCTAAACAAGATTAGACCACGAGATTGTGAGAGAATAGAAGGCAACTAGATAACATTACAATAGGAAATAAACAACATAAGTTTCAAATCATTTCATTCAAAGATACTACATAATACTATTGTAGTATACCGTAGTAGTATCCTGTTAAAATTTACTAAAGTAGTATACTATTGTAGTATACCGTTTATGCAGTTCTTTCTTTGATTTTCAACTCATAAATTCGATCTCAACTACCTCGACTTGGCTACAAATACGATCGAACTTTAGCATGAACTTTTTAAAGATACTAGAGACAATATATTTTTACAACACCCGTACGAGTCAAACATTAAATAAATAAAATAAATTCATATTCAAGAGCTTCAAGTTCAAAAATAGTGGATATTCAAAAATCATCTCGCAAACACCTCAATTCAACTCCAAAAGAGATCAAAATTTGGTATGAACTTTTCAAAAGGTACTAGAAATAATATTTTACAACACCCATTTCGAATCAAAGTATTAATAAAAAATTAAAATTATATATTAAAGAGCTTCAAGCTCAACAATGGTGGGTATTCAAAAACCATCTTCCAAACACCTCAAATCAACTCCAAATGCAATCAAAATTTAGTATGAACTTGCTAAAACTAATAGAAATAATATTTTTGCTTTATTATTAATATACCAATATAACATATTGTATACCACAAGAGTATATAATTATATCGAACTTCCATACAATAACATACCAATAAGGTATACTGTATACTACGAAAGTATACAATAGAAAATTTTGTTTATGTAGTATACCAATAACGTATACTTATTGGTTATACTACAAACTTCTCTTTGAAATAAAATGTATACTAAAAGAATATGTGATATACCAAAAAAGTATATTGTATTCAAAACAACAAAACTCAAACACAAAAAGGTATACAGTACTTAAAATAATAAAATTTGAAATATTCATTTGTTCATAGATCATATATCCAAACACGAAGAGGTATACTAAAAGAGTATACATAATAAAATTCAAAATATTTATTTGTTTGATAGCAACTTACACTTTGATTTAAATATACAATTGTCTATAATAAGGGTGAATACAAATCCAGTTAAAGTATACCATTATAGTAAATTGTATACTATAGCAGTATACTATTATACAAGTAGTAAATTGAATAGAGTAGTAGTATACTATTACATTATACAGTTGAAGTATACAAGTAGTAAACTATATACTATAGCAATATATTATTGCAGTATACAATTGAAGTATACTTTTGCAGTATACACTTTCACAAGTAATTCTTCTTTAATTTTCAGCTTAAAAGTATACAGTTGTACAGTAAACTGTATACTATAGCAGTATACTGTATACTATAGCAGTCTACTGTTTCAGTAAACTATAACTGTATACTATTACAATATACAGTTTAATTATGCAAATTTTTTTCTTTGATTTGCAACGTAAAAAAATTGATTTCAGTCACCTATAATCGACTCCAAATGAGACCAAATTTTAGCATCAATGTTCCAAAGATACTAGAGAAAATATTTTGCAGCACTCACTTCAAATCAAACAATAAATTAAAAAAAAAATGAAATTTCATATTCAATAGCTTAAGCTCAACAATGATGGGTGTTCAAAATAGTCTCACAAACACTCAAATCACATCCAAATGCGACCAAATTTTATTATGAACTTCCTCTAGGTACTAAAAGTAATATTTTGCAACACCCACTTCAAATCAAACAACAAATAAAAAATTAAAATTTCATATTCAAGAACTTTAAATTCAACAATGGTGGATATTAGAAAATCATCTCCCAAACGCCTCAAATCAATTCCAAATGTGATAAAACTTTAGAATGAACTTCCCCATGGTGCTAGAAATAACATTTTGTGACACCCATTTCGAATCAAGTAACAAACTTTCAAGGTGAAAATTGAAGCTTCAAAAATACTACAATAGAAAGGTAAATCCCACCACCAAAGCATCAAAGGAGTGGATAAGAGCTATAGTGGTAAAATTAAATGGTTAACAGTGAAGAAGGAAAAGAATTACTATTAATTTGGAGAATTAAGAAGATGGAGAGAGAAAGAGGGAGAGAATAAAAGAAATATTAAGGTGCTCCTAGCATGAGATGATGAGAATGAGAACAAAATGGGTAGTATGTGTAATTAGTTTAACTTAAATGGGTAACATACTTTCAAATGGGCATCATGGATAAATATTTTAGGATGTATGGGTATAGAGTGTAAAAATCTATTTTCTTTATTTGATCGCACCGTAAAAAAGTATGTCTAAATTTTCTAATCAGCTGGGGAGAAACAAGATTTCTCGCAGGTGGAATGGCATTAAAGAGTAGAGACGCTTGCTTGTACACCTTAGGCTCCTAGGGGAAGAGCTTTTTCTTTTCTTATCTTTGAGACTTCAATTATTCCTTCATTGTACTCGTGCGCGACTCGCTTATTCTACCTCAGGATAATGAGTAAAAATTGCGGGTAGAGACCTGTTTGGCGCGCGTTAATTGATCCGTAGCCACCAAAAATAAATTCACTGAGAAATAGTTATCTCTGGACCAGTCCCAGTATAAAATTCGCCGAGAAATAGCCACTTCCGGACAAGTCACGGTATTTTGAACATGTATAGTTCAGAGTCCCAGTATAAAAACTTGAGACTGGGACTTTATATATATAAAGCACCAGGGGACTATCCCATTTATAAACTTTGAACATGTGTAGTTCAAAGTCCCAGCATAAAAACCTGGGACTTTATATATATAAAGCACCAGATCCCATTATAAAATAATGGGACTTTGAACATGTATAGTTCAAAGTCCCAGCATAAAAATCTAAGACTAGTCCAGGCTATTTGCCAATGCTAATGGAGTGTATGTGCGCGCGATGGCTATTCCTTGATTAATTCTGAAATGGTGGATAATTCTCATTTAACGCGTCCAAAAATGGCTACACATCAAAATAACCCCGATTATGATCAAAATTTACCATTATAATATTTATTCAAATTAAATATATTATTAATACCAAGCATGAAACTATTAACTGTTAGCGCGGCTGTATGTGGTTAAAGTATGGGTGTCAAACGGGTAGGGGTCTACCCGTCAAAATCCGAACCCGAACCCATTAAAACCCGGCCCTATTCGGACCCCCGAAAATCCGAACTCGGATTCGTAAACCCTCTAAAATACCCCTACCTGAACGGATATTTTTTTTAATAAATACCCGTGTCAGTTAAGACCCATCAAAATTATCGGATATTAATGGACCCGTACCCATGCCCGTTAAAATAAAATGAGTAATAAAACATGTACGTTCAAGACTTTAATAGTTCAAGTATCTTAAGTAAAGTAAGCCTTTGATAGTTTAATGTTCAAGACTTTAATAGTTCAAGTATCTTAAATAAAGTAAGTCTTTGAGCTTTTCCTATCATTCACTTTTTCTTCTTTATTTGTTTTAAGTATTTAAACTAATATTATTAAAAAATAAAATTCAAATTCGGACCCAGACCCGATTTATTAAGATCCGAATTTGTACCCGTACCCGCTAAGACTCGGACCCGCACGGGTAATTTTTTTCTTTTTGAAATTCGGATCCATTAAAAACCCGTAATTATACCCATACCTGGACTCGTGCCCCTAATTTGCGAGGTTATAATTTTACGATTCGAACTCGAACCCATATACCCGTTTGACACCCATAGGTTGAAGGGATGCCTTCAGCATATGGTTGCACAAGGATACAAATCGTGAAAATTCCCTTGGTTTGTTCTACTACATCAACTTGCATTTGGATTTTTATGCCCAATTCCAATGTCTAAATGGTATCCAATGCAAGATTGTAACGTAGTAGCTAGTAAGGACTTACTACGGGTGACATTGACAACATAATAACATATGAACAGACAGGTTGAGGAAAGAGACGAGAAAGCCATAATATGCTAAAACTACTGCATGTGGTGCATGGAGCTATTCCCATTTATAATCCGTTCAATTTATACACGTGTTTGATCGAGTGCAAAATTTAAGAAAGAAAAAAAATTATCTTATTTCATGAAATTTTTGCGTATAGTTAAGGGTAAAACAATAATTTTAAAGTTAAACTATTTTTAAATATATAAATACAATATTTTTAAAATCAAATTAAAAAAGAAACAGAGAAAGTAATTCCCGTACAATTATTTGCAAGTATACGCCCTTGGATTGATTCTTTTTACTATATTCTACTAAATTTTCATACAATGTAGATGAAGAATTCCTTCGGTTAGGCAACTACTGACCAAATGATTAATTTCCCATGTGCCTCATATTTTCTTTCTCATAAATCTTCTTCTGAACTAGGTGGGGCAGCTTCCGAAGATTTTGTCACAATGCATAATCGTAAAGATGCTCAAGATAATTACATCGAGTTTTTGCACTGCCCTACTTGAAAAGTCATATCAAATTAATTTTCTCTAAAGATATTATGGGGAAAATTAGAAGTATATATAAAGGATAATTTGTACCCTAATAATAACTTCAAGCATTTCATATGTATTACTATGCTTGGAAGTGCTTTTCACGCTCAAATATAGGGCTTGATCACTCTTAATTGGAGAAACAAGGTAAGAAATAATGACTCAAATGTAAGTAACTACGACGACAAAATATTCAGTGTTATCCCATAAGTGAGGTTTGAAGAGTATGAGATGTATGCAAATATTATCCCTACCAAGGCAATAGACCATCCAAACTATGTACTATGTGATTTAATTGATTATGATAGAGTCCAAACTCTTACCTTTCACCTTACGGAAACTTCTGAATGAAGAAGTGTGATAAGGTAAAGAAGGTCATCATTTTACCAACTAGTTGATTTTATTGATAATTTATATTGAATACTTACACCTTAAACTTAAGTTTCAACCTAAGCATGACTTCTTAATGAATCAAAAGATGTTAAAGTAGCACCATGTTAAAACCATAACAGTGTCCACTCAAATAATTCCTCCTTTCTAATCCCAAATATTGCACTAGCAAGTTGTAGAAGCTGGTTGTCACGTGTTGGGGAGAAGCCATAAATATTTGACTAAGATTGCATGAGGAAGTAGGAAAGAATTTTAGTTTGAGACGCAATCCTTATTAGATAGATAAGCAAGAAAACAATGATGTTCTGATTAATTCTTATGCATCTCGATTATTCCATTTACAAATTTATCAAAAGTGTTTTTTTTTAAAAAATATTTTTCATAAAAGTATTTTTGGAGAGTAGCAGTTTTTGTGTTTAGCCAACTCATTTGAGAAATACTTTTATTAATAGTTGAGTAGTAATTTGTGTTTGGCCAAACTGTGAAAAAGTACTTTTGGGTGTTAAATTACGAGTAAGGACATGTAAAGATTCACTTAATGAAAATTTTAAAAATATTTATTATCAAAGACAGTATTTAAATTTTGTAATTAACTTTTTAAAAATAGTGCTGACATAATTGAATATTCTAAATTCATACCTTAAAAAAATGCAATTTGATTCAAAATTTCCAACAATAATGATATAGGTGTGCGTAGATGAAACAAAGAGAAAAAAGAATAATGTATTATTTATATATTATAATCATTAAGTTAAATAATAGAGATTTAGGCATATAAATTGTTTTAGTAAGGATATTTTTGGAAGGATAGAATACAACTTCTGCTTTTATGGAAAAATCTACTTTTCTAACTTTTTCCCAGAACGGAACTTTTTTTTTTTTTGGTAAACAAAACATATAACTAGGTCTTATTACAAGCATTGACATCTTCGATGAGCATAGCTCCTGAAGTGGAATAAGGAAGCAATACAGTTCTTGACTCGCCTAGGATACAAAGTCCCTGCGCAGTCATTATCATATGCAGAAAAAATAAAAGGCGGAGGATTAAGATAAATTATTAAGCTTTCAAAAGGTGTTAAGTTGCAGCCATATTTTGCCAACAAATCCGCTACCCCATTGGCTTCTCTATAGATATGTTGTATTTTTGGTTTCCTTGCTCTTTATAATAGCAACCTGCAGTCATTAATTAAATTTGAATACTGTCCAGACTTATTAGCAATAAAATACAATAGTTCAGAGCAGTCTGTTTCTATAAGGATATGATTGGCAACTAAGTTTTTTTCTAGAACTATCAAAAGCCCCTGGACTAAAGCCATAGTTTCAGCAAATATGTTAGTACAATGTAGTATGCATTTACTATATCCCATAGTCCAGTTGCCTGAGTTGTTTCTGATCCCTTCTCCAATTCTTCCTTTCCCAGGTTTCCCTATGCATGCTCCAACGGAACTTCTACCGTCACTCAAAAGCACTTATTTTTCTCTTAAAAATTTGACGAAACACCTTAAATTTATAAAATAAGCAGTTTTAGCTCTCTAGAAGACTGGTCAAACACGCTCTTGCATGTATAATTAGATGAATTCTACGGACAATATTCATTAAAAAATTACTAAATGTTTTTTTGCTTCTACTTACATTTGAATCCGTCCTCTCATTATTTTTGTTTCACTTCATTAAATACCCTCGACTAAAAATATTTTTTCTACTTCCTCTCTCTTTCTACCTATTCATTGCATTTACCCCCATTAAATCCCTTTGCAAGTGTACTAATGTCAAAGACTCAACGTATTCATCAAACTTTTCCCAGAGTGCATGAAAAAGTCGAATTACAAGAAGGAGAAAGAAAAAGAAACATATTAAAAAGTAGCCATGTTGATGAAGAGTACTGTCAAACACCAAAAATTTCTTGTCGAAGCAAGATTTCAAGAGGCGGATACAGCCCTCCACCAGCACCAAAAAAGTCAAGGAAAAAAGTGTCATTTTATCATAAGAGAAATTTTTCCAAGTGTGAATTCTTTGAGGTTAATGGAAATGAAGAGTTGGAATTGTTCTTCCAATCATGCAATGATCAGCTAATTTCTAATGTTACATCCTCAGGTATAGCTATTAAAAAGAAACTTTTTTTTTAATGAACCTTTAAGTCTATCACTTGTTCAAAGTCTTTTCCCTGTAAATTAGATATATACATATTGTTTTGAAATATTATTTACGGTTTACTATGTTCTTTTTTTTTTTTTTTTTGGTAATTTGAAGAGTAATATTAATACTAGGGCATCAGTACATCATTAGTAGTTACATCAGCTGTGACAGGGCCATTGGCCAATATATCCGAACTAACAGCCTGATTACCAAAAGATACTAGGATATTACAAGTAGTAGGAGTAATTTTTCTAGAGCAGATAGTAGTATCTCTATCTTGTTGGACTGCTTTGCATATTAGTTCAGTTGGCTAGTTACTATGTTCTTTCACACTGTATGCAAGTCAATATCTCTAATTAATATAAGTTTATTCAATACGGTGCAGTGCTTTTTTTTTTTTTACACAATCAGATTAATTAAGTTGGCCTACATGAACGAATAATAATTGATAGCTAATCTAATAAACTTGAAAATGTTGTAATAACTTGCTATGATCCATTAAATTGCAACATAGTTTGAAAATTCATTACATTATCAATACATATATAGCACCTTAGCCAACATCCAAAGTTCTTGGTGATTTTTTCTTTTGTTGGGGAGGAGGGGTGAGATGAAAAAATTGAGTTTTCATAACGAATTTACCGAAGTTACAACATGAGGTTTCCATCTCATGAGCTAGCACTCAAGCTTGCTGTCCTAAAACGTGCCAACGACATGAGTTATAGATTAGAGGTAAGTGCAAATAATTGAATAAATTTCTTGATTGGAAAAAAATCTTCCCAGAGGAAAGAGAGTGCACAATTTATTTATACAATGAGCGACTAATTACTGTCTTAAAAATTTCTACTAGGAAAATATCTAATAAAATCTTAGGAAAGGAAAATTGAGTACATTTTTGTAAATATATTATAAAAGAGCAGTAAAATAAATAGGAATAGTAATGATATTGAGAGAGTTTATTGCAAGAATATATTGGTAGATATAAGTAGGACTTCTTCTTTTTATTTAACTGTGTCTTCGTCATAAGGATGATACTTTATTTATAGTATTCAAAACCGTTTACCAAATACAAGAATTGATAGCTTCTTAATTAATTGATACATGGAATAAGTGATAACAAAAACCGTCAATGAATTAGACATCCACATTCTCTGAATTTTATAACACTCCCCGTTGGATGTCCATTGATAGATAATGTGTCTCGTTAAAACCTTGCTAGGAAAAACCCAGTGGAAAAAAGCCTAGTGAAGGAAACAGAGTACACATATCTTATAATACGTATTTAGAGCTGCCTCATTAAAAATCTTACCAGGAAAATCCAAAGGGACAAAACTTGGTTAAGGGAAAAAGAGTGCAGCACGTATTTCACTCCCCTTGATGAAGATATTGCTTTATATCTCGGAGACGACACATTCCATCTTGTATATCAACTTCTCAAATGTTGAGGTTGCCAATGCTTTAGTGAACAAATCCGCCAAAATATCACTTGAAAGTATTTGTCAGACGTCTATTTCACTACTACTCTGAATATCATGAGTGAAAAAGAATTTTGGTGAAATGTGCTTTATTCTGTCTCCTTTGATATATCCTCCTTTCAGCTGAGCTATGCATGCAATATTATCTTCATATAATATAGTTGGAATTCCCATTTGCAAATAAAATCCGTACATTTTCTGAATATGTTGAGTCATCAGTCTCAACCAAATGCATTCACGACTTGCTTCATGAATGGTCAATATCTCTGCATGATTTGAAGAAGTAGCAGCAATAGTTTGTTTTATAGAATGCCATGATATAACTGTGTCTCCACATGTAAATAAATAGCCTGTTTGAGAGCGTCATCTATGTGGATCAGATAAATATCCAACATCTACATAACCAGTATTGTGACCTGCATACATCCCTTATCGATAGTCCCTTGGAGGTATCTGAATATATGCTTAATACCGTTCCAGCGCCTTCGTGTTGGAAAAGAACTAAACCTTGCCAATAAGCTTACAGCAAAAGATATATCCGGTCGAGTATTATTAGCTAGATACATCAGTGCACCAATTGCACTAAGATATGGTACTTGAGTGCCAAGAAACTCTTCATCATTTTCACAAGGTCGGAATGGATCTTTATTTATATCGAGCGACCTCACAACCATTGAGGTGCTCAGCGTATGTGATTTATCCATGTAAAATCTCTTGAGAATCTTTTGAGCATATGTTGATTGATGGATAAATATTTCTTTTGTCAAATGCTCAATTTGTAGACCAAGACAAAACTTAATCTTTCCAAGATCTTTCATTTCAAACTCTTTCTTCAAACACTCCATAGCATTTGAGAGTACTTCATGAGTTCCAATAATATTTAAATCATCAACATACACAGCTATTATGACAATTTCATATCCGGACCTTTTTATAAAGACACAAGGACAAATTGGGTCATTTTTATATCCTTCCTTCAATAGGTATTCGCTAAGGCGATTATACCACAGACGGTCCGATTGATTTAATCTGTATAAGGATTTCTGAAGCTTTATTAAACAAGCTTCTCGGGAACCTTTAAATGCTTCAGGCATTTGAAATCCTTTAGGGATTTTCATAAAAATTTCATTGTCTAAGGAGTCATATAAATAAGTTGTGACAACATCCGATAGATTTATCTGAAGCTTTTCTTGTACTGCCAAACATACAAGGTATCTGAAGGTGATTGCATCCATCACAGGTGAATATGTCTCCATATAATCAATGCTAGGTCATTGCGAAAATCCTTGTGCTACAAGTCGTGTTTTATATCTAATGACTTTATTTTTCTCATTTCGTTTTCGCACAAATACCCATTTGTACCCCCACTGGCTTTTCACCTTCAGGTATTAGGACGATTGGTCCGAAAACTTCACATTTATCAAGTGAAGTCAATTCTGCTTGAATTGCATCTTTCCATTTTGGCCAGTCATTTCTCTATCTACATTCATCGATAGATTTTGGTTAAAGAACCTCGTTTTGTTGCATCATCTCAATAGCAACATTATATGCAAAAATGTTGTCGACAACAATATTATTCCGGTTCCACAGTTTTCCCGTAGAGACATAACTTATTGAGATCACTTTAATTTCATTATTTTCAGGTACCCGAGCCTCTCCTGAAGAGGTATTATTAGTTGTTATGTCTTTATGCTCGTTTTGAGCAATTACCTCCGTAGTATGATCGTTTTGATCATTTGCTTCTTTTCTTTTTCGAGGATTTTATCTCTGGAACCGGGTGGTCTACCACGCTTTAAGCGTGCCTTAGACTCACTTGCACAAATAGGTTGCCCTACCAGGGTATCAACTCGACTTGGAGCATTTGCAGCTGGAATATGGGATTTAGTTACCCTTGGTAGGTCAGTGAATGTATCTGGCGGTTTATTATTAATAATTTGCAAATACACTATGTTTTGAACTTCAATTTCACATTGATTTGTACAAGGATCTAAATGAGATAGTGTTAATGCATTCCAGACTATTTCTTTTTCCAGCTGGTTATTCTCTCCCCCTAATGTTGGGAAAACTGATTCATCAAAATGACAGTCAGCAAATCTTGTTGTGAATAAATCTCTCGTCATGGGCTCAAGATATTTAATAATAGACGGAAATTCACACCTAACATATATCCCCAACCTTCTTTGGGGTCCCATCTTTGTACGGTGTGTTGGAGCAATTGGCACATATACCGCACATCCACATTTTAAGATGGGAAATATTTGGCTCCTGACCGAAAGTCAATTGTAATGGGGAGAATTTATGATAACTTGTCGGCCTGATCCGAACAAGGGCTGATGCATGCAAAATAGCATGTCCCCATACTGAAATGGGTAATTTTGTTCTCATAAGCATTGGTCTAGCCATTAATTGGAGGTTTTTGATAAATAATTCTGCTAGACTATTTTGAGTATGAACATGAGCAACAAGATATTCAACTGTAATCCCAGTTGACATACACTAATCATTAAATGCTTGAAAGTATACTCAGCGGCATTATCAAGACGAATTTTCTTAATCGCATAATCTGGAAATTGTGCTCTCAATCTTATTATTTGAGCAAGCAACCTCGCAAATGCCATATTGCGAGTTGATAATAAGCACACATGTGACCATCTTGTAGATGCATCTACTAAAACCATAAAATATCTGAATGGTCCACATGGAGGGTGTATGGTCTCACATATATCACCTTGTATACGTTCCAGAAATGCGGGGATCCTTGTCGCAACTTTAGTTGCTCTAGTAATTAATTTTCCTTGAGAACAGGCAGCACAAGAGAATTCTTTTGGTTCTTCAATGTATGCCCATGTGAATTCTCAATTATATTGCGCATCATATCATAACCGGGATGGCCCAACCGGTCATGCCAAATAATAAAATCATTTGATTTAGTAAATGTTTTGTTTACTATGGCATGTGATTCAACTCTGCCAATGCTTGTGTAGTACAAGCCAAAGGAAAGTGCGGGGAGCTTTTCAAGCACATATTTCTCACCCGATATCATTGTAGTAATATAAAGATATTTAATCTTTCCATCAGTTCTAGTCTCAATATGGTAGCCGTTTTGGCGTATATCTTTGAAACTTAACAGATTTCTTTGAGACTTACTACAATATAAGGCTTCATTAATAGACAAACATGTTCTTCCAGGTAATAATAACTTGGCTTTTTCAGAGCCTTCAATCAATCTTGTACTACCACTTATTGTATTAACATTGGCTTCTTTCGTAATCAAATAAGAGAAATATCTCTTATCTTTTAGAATTGTGTGCATTATAGCACTATCAAGGAGACATATATCTTTATTATTGATCTTGCATCCAACTGAAGACTGAGAAATTTCTATTTTCTTCATAAAAAATAAAATACATAATGAGTAATATAGAAAAAGAACAAATACATGAGAAAAGAGTATTAAAATATATTAAAACGTAAAAGAAAACTTTTTTATTATTATATTCCCCAGTTATTGAACACATCAATATTTCAATTATGATCTCCAAAGAAGTCTCCAGCTTCTAAATGGGTAATATCATTGAGGCCTTCAAAAACATCATCTTTATAGGCAAGGTTCGCCTCAATATCATCATGCTTATTTCCAAGATGTGCCAGATGTGTCCCATTATCATTATTTGGAAAGGTCAAGTGTGCCTCCACATTATTTTTATTTCTTTTGAGGGAGGCCTGAAAAGGCTTGACAAGATGTTCGGGCATACGACAATATCGTTGCCAATGACCTTTCGCACCACATTGATGGCAAATATTATTAACCTTGCCTTTTGAAGGATTATTGTGAGAACCCTTATTGTTCTCAGCTTTATTTCCACCGTGATGACGATTATTAATTCATCCCTTGCCACGCCCACGACCATGGCCTTTACCATGGTAATTAGTTTTCCTTCTTTCAGGCATATCATGTGTTGCTACCACATTCACCTCACGGAATGGAGCATGTGACGCTCCCACATTCACCTTAGGGAATGGAGTAGATACAGTGGAACGGGCTTCATGATTTTTGATCAACAGAGAATTATGTTGCTCAGCCACCAGAAGGCATGAGATCAACTCGGAACATCTTTTGAATCCTTTTTCACGGTATTGCTGTTGTAATACCATGTTTGATGCATTGAAATGTGGAAAGTATTTTTTCCAATAAGGCATCATCATCAATAGGTTCTCCACATAATTTTAAGTGACAACTTATTCTAAAGACAGCCGAATTATATTCTGTTACGATTTTAAAATCTTGTAACCGTAAATGAATCCATTCATCACGATCCTTTGGTAGTACCATGGCTTTCAAGTGATCATACCGTTCTTTCAAATTAATCCACAGTTCTAGTGGATCTTTCACGATTAAGTTTTCAATTTTTAACCCTTCATCAAGATGATGGTGAAGGAAAATCATGACTTTCGCCTTATCTTGGCTCGATGTTTTATTTTCTTCTTTAATAGTATCGCTAAGACCTTTGGCATCCAGATGTATCTCGGCATCAAGCACCCATGATAAATAGTTCTTACCAGAAATATCCAATGCCACAAATTTAAGTTTGATAAATTCGACATAGTAAAACTATCAAAGACAATAAATGAATTAGTAATTATATAAGCTATTATCAATGAAGCTTATAACTACAGTGACATGAAGGGGAAAAAATTTCTCGTGGATTAATGCCATCAATCATTAGAATTTAAGAATATTAATTTTTCATTTCCTATCCAGAGTTTAGATATATGAAATTTAATAACTTTTTTAGTAAAAGAAATTTAAACATTTAAACTATCTCTTCAAAAGCAAAAAATGATAGCTTATCAATGCATTATGAAAACTTGTGTATTTAAAAGTATACTACTGCTGCAAAATTATATCAATATATGTGCAGTAAAATATAGTACGTTTACCTATAAGCAAGATATTACGATGTACAAATAATATATAATTATACCTTTCAAATGGAAGAAATTGGTACTTAATTTTGAGAATAGAGCTTCGTGCTGATAACGTGTTGTAAATATATTATAAAAGAGCAGTAAAATAAATGGGAATAGTAATGATATGGAGAGAATTTATTGTAATAATATATTGGTAGATATAAGTAGGACTTCTTCTTTTTATTTAACTGTGTCTTCGTCATAAGGATGACATTTTATTTATAGTATTCAAAAGCGTTTCCCAAATACAAGAATTGATGGCTTCTTAATTAATTGATACATGGAATGAGTGATAACAAAAACTGTCAATAAATTAGACATCCACATTCTCTGGATTCTATAACATACACAACATATTTAGGGCTAGCGGTAGTTGGCTATTGCTGGGTAAATTAGATAAACACCTGATTTTCAAATGGAGTTTGTCAATTTATTGAATTTAAAGCTAAGTAAAGCAAACTAATTACTTTCTATGAATTGTAAATGAATTAGTCTGAGCAAGGATTTCTGGAAATGGATTCATTTTAGAGAGACAATGTTTACATCTATGAAGAAGAAGAAGAAGAAATGAAAATGAGCTACTAACAAAATATCTCCAAGCTAGGATATTTATGCTAACTTCCACTAACCACCTAAGCTAACCGACTAACTACCAGTTAGTTATATAGTCCCATAAATTACACTTTACTCCCTACACTTCCTATTATGTACAACGTAACTAAGCTCCTCAACACTCCCCCTCAATATGGAGGTTAGAAAATATTTTTCACACCCAGATTGTGCAGTAAGTAATCATGATGTGTCCTTCCTAGCCTCTTAGTGAGTAGGTCTGCAAGTTGTTCCCTTGTGCTTACATGAAATGTCTTCACCAAACCTTGCTGCAATCATTCCCTCACAAAGTAACAGTCAATGTCTATATGCTTGGTTCTTTCATGGAATATTGGATTAGCTGCTATTTGCAATGCAGCTTTGCTGTCACTGTACCGATGAACTGGAAGTTGTATGTGAACACCTAGTTCTCTGTAAAACCAAAAACCCTTATTATTTCTGCAACTGCTGAGGCCATACTTCTGAATTCTACCTCAGTTGAACTCCTTGAGACAATATCTTGCTTCTTTGATTTCCAGGAAATGAGTGATTCTCCATACTGAACTACATAACCTGTCACTAATCTCTAGGTTTCTACACAAGCTCTACAGTCTGAATCACAAAACACCTTAAGACTGAAGCATCTGTCTGCATGCATCAACGATCCTTGACCTGGTGCCTTCTTTATATACTTGACTACCCTTATTGCTGCATCCATATGTGATTGCTTAGGTGTCTGCATAAATTGGCTTAGCAATTGCACAGCATATGCTATGTCTAGTCTTGTCATAGTCAGATACAACATCTTCTCTATGAGTTTCTGATAGCTCCCTATATCTTCAAGTAGTCTATCATCAGATGCCTTGTCATTCTTTGTATGTTTATCAAACTCAACTGATGTCAATTTCTGGTTAACTTCAAGTGGGGTGCCGGCAGGTTTGGCTCCACTTAGCCCAAGTTCTGAAATCAAGTCCATTGCATACTTCCTTTTGATTCATTAGAATGCCTTTCTTAGACCTTGAAAATTTCATTCCTAAAAAGAACTTCAACTGGTTCAAGTCTTTCAACTTGAAAGTTTGTTAAATATCAGCTTTTGCCTTAGAGATCAGTATCTCATCATTTCCAGTAAGAAGAAGGCCATCCACATAAATGAGTATTATAACAATACTGGTTCCTCTATGCAGTGTGAATAAAGAGTAATCATGAAGACTCTGAATAAAACCAAGCTAAAACAAGGCATGTGTGAGTTTAATATTCCTTTGCCTTGAAGCTTGTTTCAGCCCATACAGAGAGTTTTGAAGCCTGAATACATACTCCCCCTGTCTTTTAAAACCATGTTGTACCTCTATATACACATTTTCAAATAGACCACCTTGCAAGAAGGCATTATAGATATCCATCTGGAAGATGGGCCAATTTTCAGCAGCTGCAACAGAGATGACACTCCTAATCGTCACCATTTTAGCCACTGGAGAGAAGGTCTCCTAATAATCTAGACCCTCTCTTTGGCTATAGCCCTTGGCTACTAGCGTAGCTTTATACCTTTCCACCTCACAATTTGCCTTGTACTTGACCTTATACACCCATTTGCAACCTATAGGCTTCTTTCCCTGAGGAAGCTTAACTATGGTCCAGGTCTTTGGTAGCCTCAAAAGCAACTATTTCTTGCTGCATAGCTTCCACCCATTTAGGGTCTGCTGCAGCTTCAGCAAAGGTCTTAGGCTCAACATAAGATGAGTGGACAAGTAATGCTGCCTTGTAAGAGGAAAAAATTTGATCATAAAACACAAAGTTGAGATAGGATAGGTGCATTTAGTGTTAACATGAGTAATGTAATCCTGCAACCACCCTGGTGGTTTAGTTGATCTGGAAGACTTCCTCAGAGTATGTATTGAATTGTCTATATGTAGTTGTGTATGAGCACCAGCTATATCATCAGGGGCTGAAGTTGCTGGAGGATGCAATGTGACAGGTGAAGATGAATCTCCAGTCTCGGGAGTGAGATGCTGCAAGGATATAGGTTGAGGATACATGAAGTCAGTATGAGGCAATGAAGGAGTAACTGCTTGCTGTAGGAGTTTGAAGGGGAAAACATTCTCCTTGAAGACTAAATCTCTGCTCACAAGAAATATTTTAGTAGCAAATCATACAGCTTATACCCCTTCTTGGTTGAAAAGTATCCCATAAACACAGCAGGAATGGCCCTTGCTCCAAATTTATCATGCCCATAGACATTTGCAGCATAGCTTAGACATCCAAACACCCTTAAATGGGACATGGATGGAGGGTGCTTGAACAACTTTTTAAAGGGTGATTTTCCAGCTAGTACTGCAGAGGGAAACCTATTCATCACATAGGCTGCAATTTGAACACATTCACCCCCAAAACCTCAGGGGAACACCACTCTGAAATCTAAGTACTCTAGCTGTCTCCAGAATGTACCTACGTTTCCTTTCTTCAATGCCATTTTGCTGAGGTTTGTACACACAGCTGCTCTGGTGTATAACCCCAGAGTCTATCATAAGCTCACTAACTTGAGAGTTAAAAAACTCTCCACCTTTATCTGATCTTAAAGTCTTTACTGTAGCTCCAAACTGAGTTGTGATCATGTGGAAGACTCCTTAACACCACTACAGTTTCATCTTTGGTATTTAACAAGGTTATCCAAGTGAAACTAGAGTGATCATCTACCAAGGCCAAAAAATACCTTTACCATTATATGTGGGCATCCTGTGAGGCCCCCAAACATCAGCATACAACAAATCAAAAGGCAAAGAAGAAACATAAGTACTTATGAGAAAAGCTACTCTATTTACTTTGCCTAAGGACACACTGTACAATCATGACCATTACTCTTTATGCCATGTAAAACATTGATCTTTCATATTGTATTTACAAGAGTATGACCTAGTCTCATGTTCCATAAATGCATGCCTTCTCTATTTACATTGATTTTTTTTTCAGAAACTTGTGTTGCTCCACATATTTTTGCTTGTCCATCATCTTTATGCTTCACTCTTAATGTGTACAAACCTTGTTCCTCCTTACCAATCCCAATCACCTCCGCACTGAAGATGTTCTGAAAGATACAAAAATCAGGAAAGAATGTTGCATAACATCTCAATTCGTTGGTAATTTTGGATGTGGACAACATATTGTACTTAAATTCAGGAACATAGAGATATGCCAATGTGACTAATCTCTGCTAATTTCCCTGTTGGTAAATAAAATCTCCCTGTATGATCTATATTTACTCTTCCATGATTCGTTAACAAGTTAAGGTTTGAAACCATATGATTAGACGCTCCAAGATCTATTATCCACTTATCTCTACTTTTATATGTCGCAAAAGCAGAAGCAATACCTGCAGTATTAGCTTGAATGTCCAGCCCTTTTCCTTTTCCTGGCATGTTTCTTATGTGAATACAGGTCCAAATGTTGCACTCTGATGATTCACAGATGAAGAAGACTCATAAACACTTCCTCAGTGTTGTTGGTATTGCTGATATGTAATGGCTCGCCCAGTCATTTTGGTAAATCGAAGCTCCGATATGCATGTCAATATATTTTTTTAGTTCCACTAAGTTTGTATGATGATTTTGGTCATGTCCCCAAAGTTTAGTTAAATTTCGATGAGTTTTTGGATAAATTTGGGTTCGGTTTCGACGTAATTTGAGCATAAAAGTTATCGTATTAAGCAAACGGCCTTTGATTCGTATTTCGACTAAACCATTATATCTGTATCGTAATTTGGAAACCATAAAAAGTGAAATCATCAAGTTTCGACATCATATGAGGAATTTATGATAATTTTACTAAGAATTGGGTTGTCAGGATTTTCAGATTATTTACGAAATTGCCACTCACTGGATAGTTAAAAATCTGCATTATTCCAAATATTGAAACCAACATATCTCCTTCATTATAAGGTCAAATGGAGTGATTCAAAAGCCTAACTTGGCTGGATTTTCACAAGGAATCTATTTGAGACAGAAAAAGTGAGTTTTGGGATCGTTTGGTACAAGAAACGAGGCAGAACAGTAGGCATTTTTGGCTGTTAATGTTGTTAGAGTTTTTCTCATCTTGAAATATTGGAATTGGGAGAATTCAAGGATGTTCTTCTTTGGGGTAAGCTCTAAACCATAACTTAAGTATTTCCCTTTGATTCATTCCTTTGGTTTAAGCTTTAATCCATGATTTCTAAAGTATGAAATTGGAGTTTTCTTGTGAAGAAGGTTTAATGGTCTATCTTGAGAAGTTCATAAAATTGATTAGATTTCATAAGTTGCTTTAAATGGTGAAGTTTATTGAGTTTATGCTAGATTATGATATATCTAAGGTTGAATTTGATAACCCTATTTTGGTCATAAATGGTGGTTGTGAGAAATTGGGGAAGTTGAGTAAGTTCTTAAATTTTAACTCAAAAGTGGAATAATATCGGGATTTGGGAATGTTAACGATATCGGATTGACTTGATTTTTGTATGTATAAACTCGTTTACGAATGGGTAACATGATTGTAGAATTGGATTTGAGATTTGAGGTGTTAATAAATAATTGACTTTCAACATAAATCCGAAAATTGATAAATTGGCTATTTGATGATGTAGATGGACTTTAATTGAGAAAGTAACCACACTTTTGGACTCGTGGGTGAATGAGTAATCTAAAAATATATTTTGTTCCAGTAATCGGATATGTGGGCCCATGGTTGACTTTTAGGTTGATTTTTTGACTCATTTGTCATCCAGTTATGAAAATTAGTAGGGTGGGTCATATTGATCGTATTATTTATTGTTTTGCATAATGTAGACTTATTTGGAAGGATTTGGGCGTGAAAAGACGATCGTGGGCTAGTTAGCAATCGTCGGCTTGAGGTAAGTGGTTTACATCCCTTCTTTGATGGACTTTCTCCACATTGAATGTCTATGTATGTGTTCCTTACATGCATGGCTGCTGAAATGGACATATTTATTATGCCAAGACTATTTTGATAAGTCTAATTACAGTTCATTACTATTTCTTGATTTATTATCGTAGCACGATGTAGTTCCGTGCATATTATTATGGTACGATGTAGTTCCATACATATTATCATAGCACGATGTAGTTCCGTGTTGTGGTACGATGTATCGTACATATTATCATCGCATGATGTAGTTCTGTGCATATTATTATGGTACGATGTAGTTACGTGCATATTATTGTGGTACGATGTTTCGTACATATTATCATCGCACGATGTAGTTCCGTCCATATTATTATGATACGATGTAGTTCCGTACATATTATGATAGCACGATGTAGTTCCGTGCATATTATTGTAGTACGATGTTTCGTACATATTATCATCGCACGATGTAATTCCATGCAGATTATTATGGTACAATGTGGTTATGTACATATTATTGTAGCATGAGGTAGTTCTGCGCATATTGTTGTATTATGACGTAGTCCCATACATATCATTAAGTCACAATGGATGTGTCTTAGTACTTTGATGACTAAGTATGAATATTACTTGTTTATTAATTAAGTGATTTTGTCTTTACTTTTTGTTACCTTGGAGTTGTTTGAGTTTTCATATATTTGCAACTCGTTATTCTACTTGGATCCCTGTCCCCACTTACTGAGTCCTTTTGACTCACCCACTTTTTTTATTTTTTTCGTATTATTTTATATTCGGCAGATTCAATATCGAGTTCTACCAAGCATTGTGGTAAATGGAGTTGCTCGTCCTTTAATCTAACGGTGAACCACTTTTGTCCTATGGTGACATCTTTCCCTTATTATTTTTATGTTAATATTAATGATTATATTTCTTTATATTCGGAGATGTATAACCTTATTGACTCCTTACATGTTCATGATTCATGGGAGGACTTAGAACATGGTTGCAAAGATCCTAGTTGTTTATTTTGGTTATATATCATACTCCGCTATTCTTTTCATAATTTCTTTTATTTGGTTATTTCATATGCAAGTCAACTGTTGCTCAAGAGGGGTTCGCCCAATGAGTTGGGTTTGGGTGCCCGCACAGCCTATAGGATTTTGGGTCGTGACATGATATCCAGATGGACTAGGAACGTGTGAATAGTATCCATGACCAAGTTGAGCAGGATTGCCCACTTGTCCATAATGAGGCATCCCTGAATGCTGTGAGAAATAGCTAGGCTGAACCTATTGATTGTTAGGCTGAACCTATTAATTGATGAAAACAGGCAACCTCAACATGATTTGCTGAGTTTCTAAACTCTTTATTCTTCTGATTCTGAGTAGTGATGTCTCTATTCTTTGGCTTATATAGCCAATTAACTGATAGCAGTCATCTCTTGTATGGCCTTTCATGTGACAATGATCACACTGCACATTCCTTCTTTTAGGCTTAAAATTGGACCTTCATTTCCCATTAAAGAAGGCTATGGTAAATTTTTCAGTGGCTCTGGTATACTGGTGGCATTGGCAAGAGGTTTCTGGCTCTCATTTAGCATCACCATAGCATAGGCCTTGTTAAAGGTTGGCACATGATCCATTATTAAGATTTGGTTCCTAGCTTAGGCATATGACTCATTCAAGCCTATTAGAAACTGCATTAGTCTTTGAAGCTGTAGATGCTCACCATACGTTTTGAATTTAGGACAATCATAATTTGGGGGTGGGATCATGGCATCATACTCATCCCAAAGATTCCTCAACTTTGAAAAATACACTGATACAGGCGCTACACCTTGACACATGGTAGTTATTCCCTATAAAGCTGAAAACCCCTAGATGTGTTCGCTTTATCAAATCGTTCTCTTAAGTCATCCCAGAGTCGCTTTGCATTGGAAGCATAAACAATGCCAGTCACTAATTCCTTAGCTACAATGTTCATGATCCACGATAATACTATTGCATTACATCGTTCCCACTGTGGGTGAAAAATAGGGTCAAAATACTCCTTTTTGCAGGTTCCATCAATGAACCCCAATTTGTTCTAAGTTAACAAGCAAAATTTCATAGATTTACTCCAGATAGTGTAATTCTTTGTGCCTAGAAATTGTACAGCAACAATTAACGATCTTGAGGTATCGGATGGATGAATATACAAAGGATGATTGTGATTTATCAGCATAGACTCGCTCGATCCGCCATTCCCTTAGCTACTAGCTACAGAACATCTAGTTGCCGCCATTGTTGAAAGCTTCTTCAGCTGGTTCAGAGAAGTACTAGGCTTGATTCTTCAAAAAAACACAAAAATGAAACCCTAGCTCAAAAATTCACAGAAAAAACAGCTCAATCGAAAGCGCAAACCAATAATTCGTGCTCTGATACCATTTCAATTTATTGAATATGAAGCTAAGTAAAGCAAACTAATTACTTACTATGAATTGTAAATGAATTAATCCGAGCAAGGATTTCTGGAAATGGATTCATTCTAGAGAGAGAATGTTTACATCTACGAAGAAGAAATAAAAATGAGCTACTAACAAAATATCTCCCAGCTAGGATATTTATGCTAACTGCTACTAACCACCTACGCTAACCGACTAACTACCAGTTAGTTACATAGTCTCATAAATAACACTTTACTCCCTACACTTTCTATTATGTACAACTAAGCTCCTCAACAGAGTTCACGATGTTTTTCTTGTCGCATTTAGTTATTTTTTTGTTTTGTCACATTTAGTTAGAGGTTATTTTTTCACAAACTACTTATGCAGGAGGAGAAGAATTTTTTTTTTCTTTGTGGCTTTTGTCACTCTTCACAATTCCTGCAAGGTTGGAGAAGTACTATAAGTATTACATAATTAAAAAAAGTGCTGTGGAAATTAAAAGAGACCATGAAAGAAAAAATATGTCCATCTTAATTAGAGAATGGAAGTTGATGCATGCAACTTGCAAGACAAAAAAGAAGGGAGATTTGGAGTCTACCTAAGACTTACATAGTAAAAGTCTTATGTAAATTAGAGTATATTACTAGGTAAAGTTCTCGTGCTCCGCACGGGTGCCCGGACATTTCCAAAATCACATCTAACATCATAATCGCAAAAGCTTTTATAAATATTCATAATTTCACATTCTGAAAAATTATTTTCAATCAATCTCTCAAATTATAGCCTAGTACACGTTCTTTTGAGCATGTCACATGTGTTCATAGACAAATCCAGTTTGTTAAGAAAAATACAAAAATAAATTACTCTTCCGTATCTAAATCATAATGTGCCCTGTTAAATGGTAAGAGATTTCAATAGTAAGCTTTCAGCAAGATAAGCTCCAAGTCTTTTGCTAGAGTTTACTGTTGAGTGATGTCTTCTCTAGACTTGTTCACCTTAACAGGGACAGAGTTCATTATCCTTTTTCAAGTTCATTTCTAAGCTACATATTTCACATTTGAGATGTATCAAGACTTGTTTTACCTGATCAAAAAATATAGAAGAAGAAACAAGTAGTGCTTACCACTATATGAATAATTCTAATCAACTAGACATGTAACAGTGACACACCTCAATACTAAAAAAATACACTGAAATGAGCAAAATCATTTATTTCCTGAACCAGTGCAGTTAAGATTAACTATAGCTTTAATTGATGATGCCTTTCTCCTGGAAACAATGGAATATGCATATCTTAGGACTTTGTGATATAGTCTAACTTGTAGTTCTATCAGTACATATTTAGGACCTTTAAAAATGAATAGAGTAGCTTAAAATTGTGAACTTATTAGTGGCAAAACTGGATTCAGGCAGAGCAAAAAAAAAGTTGTTCTATCCATCCCAACAATTAATACCATTAGTCTAGATTAAGTTTATAATATTTCACATGCAGAATATTTAAAAAAGTCAAGCGGCCAAGATATGGATATGAACACCCTGTATTATACTTTTATCAACTTGTACCTGAACCAAGTGTTAACAACTCAATTAGTTCACGCACTTATGTCATTTCTCACCAATAATTTATCCATCAATTAGTCGATTACACATTATTTGCTCAAATAGTAAGAGAAGAAAGAATGTAAAGCATACTATTGTTGTTTGTTATCTTTATTTTACCTTTATACATTTGTTTTGCAAGCATTTCAAGAAGTTTCTTTAAATCTAAATTTTGATCTCTTAACATTTAGTTTATTCCTATAGTACATACATGTAGACGGGGTTCATATTTCACTTTGACTCTTGGGCTAAATTTCTTTTCGCTGCGAATGATTCTACCTTTAAGCCAAAGTTTCATGTCAGTATAAATATTCAAAATTTTAATTTGAGTAAAATTTATTTTCCACCAGTTCAACTTACCGGTAGTCGAGCACTCGTATATTGCAAAACATGAGATGTAAAAAAAAAATACATGTATGCTACACCAACATGATTGATATCTCTTCAAGAATCTTATGTAGCGAATTTGGCTCGCAAATATAAAAAAGACACAACTCTCCTAACAACAAGACTGAAGTAAAATGTGTGGCCTTTATTAAAATGAAATAGTATATCATCCAATACCTAGGTACACAGACCACTTCAATTAATAATAATCATAATTAAAAAAGAAGAGAAAGTGAAAGGACTTGAAAAATATATATAGGTGCAATGTCCTTTTTTGATTTTTCTTTAGTAGAGATCCAAACACAACTGAAGACGCAATACCAGGATTAAAGCATTAACCACATATAACCTATCTTCTTTGTTTTTTTGTCCAACGACAGTCCGAGAGGAATTTTAAATTATAACTAATCATCTAACAGTATTAGAACAGGAAAGTGAATAAGTTACCTTTAAGCAGTGTCCTTTTTCCTATCTTAAGCAACTTCCACTTTCATAATCTTACGAAATAAAAATATTGATTCCAACTGCAACAAAATATCAACAATAATAGTGAGCTAGAATTTGGTGGTAAACAATATTTTAGTCAAAAGAAATAACAGTAGAAGCTTGTGGATATACAACAACTGGTTTTATAACCAAAACCATAGAGAATTTTGAAGTGTTGAAGTCTGCTGCCATCTTTTTATGCTGCTAATATAACCTGCAGGTGCCAAAAGAAAGAAAGTAATTAAAGAACTTAAAAAAAATCTTAATTCTTAAGGAATCTGTTAAATTTTCAAAGCACTTGGAAGAGAAGTAACATTAGCAGGACCAATATACCTCAATTAAAATATGAAATACCTTCATGAACCTAAAGGCAAACGCCTAAAGATGGCAAACCAACAAATCTGTAAAGACCAGGTAAAAAGTAAAGGCGAAGAAATCCTAAATCTGAACTTCGTTTTAAAGAGCATGAGAAGAACATCAAACAAAGTATATCAATCAGGGATGAAGTGATTTTGAATAAGAGTACATTCGAAAGATTAAATATAAAAACAAAGAGAACCAGATGAAATTCTATAATTTTAAAAGTTAATATGTTCCTAAAGTACACAACATGAAATATTTAACACATCCAATTTGCATTATAATTATTAATTAAGTATAACATATTAGAAGAGTAAGTGGTGAAATACCTCGTACAGCCTGAGCAACTTGCACTTTCAAAAGCATGTTCATCAAAATTGGCCGACCGTTATATTCCAAGTATATGGATTAAAAATATTTGGTAATGGCATGTACTACTAAATAAAAATCAACAAATTCATCTTTTAAAATTTATGTTCACATACAATTGAATCATGGAAGATAAAGCCAGACAATTTACCCATATCTACAAATTTGTTCAATTCATGTTCCTCAGAAAGGAAACTTAAAAGTCACCGGAGGAATTCTACAAGAAAATCAAAGAGGAATAGTGACTAAGGAATTTGAAACAAATTGAGCAGCAATTGAAAGAAATTGAAGAAGAACTCACTAGAATACAGAGAGGAGAGGGATAAGAAGACCAGGAAAGAAAAGAGGAGGCAAAGTGGGATACGCGTGTAAAAGTGAAACTTCCAGAAGAACACGTGTTAGCCTTTCAAGGTGCAAATTAGGGTTACAATTTAGTCTTAAACAAAATAATATTTACAGGAATGCCCTTCGTCATACTCCAACTCACATTTATTACACTAGTGGCTGTATGCCCGGGCAAGCCCGGGCCCAATCTTAATATGGAAGACTATTTATATAAGTGGAATACTTTAATATTGGTGTATAACTTTTAGCCCCTTCGTGAAAATCGTTCAACATTTGACTCTAATCATCAGAACCGGAGACAAATCGTCATAAAACACTAAGGGATCGTTTGGTATATGACATCGGATTAATTAATCATGGTATAAAAAGTTGGATGATTTTATCCTGTGTTTGGTTTACAAATTCAAATCAGTATTATCCAATCTCAGTATAAACTTATCCACAATTTGATGAATAAATCAATACCAACAACCTCATGGTATTAAACTTTCCCGATATTAACTTATCCCAGTATTGAACACAATCGAGCAAAATTTTCTAAAAATTTCATTCGTCAATTTTATTTGAGACTTCTACCACCATAAAATTGTACTTTTCCAAGATAATATTTATCTTGGGAAAAAGGTGGTTTTCCTTTTAATAATATCTTTTTTGTCATATATTTTATAGAGTGTATAAGAAAAAAGTTATCATTATATTAGTTAGCTAATAACTTTAACAGTATGCACGACATAATTTGCATTTTAAACCAAATGAGTCTCTCTGCTTCTTTTAACTTTTATTCACTTGTGTAGTAACTTTTCTTTGCTTTTATGGAGGCTAATTATATGGCTCATGCCTCATTTTATTTTTATTTTAATGAGTCTAATCAATTTATCATGTTAATTGGCAAACCCTGATTCTTCTTTCTTTTAGCATCAGCAAAAATGATTGTTTGTCAAAATCATCCATTGAAACTTCTTCTCTTTTAACTCGCAATAAGTTTTTCACTGATTCTATAATATTAATTTATAGTAGCGTTTCTTGTCAAGAAAAATTGATCAAGTGTCCTGGTTAGTTAGTTAGTGTTTTACTTCAAATTAAAATTATTTTAGGACTACGTTTATCCCATGTGACTAAATTACTAATTTCGTATTTAATTCTGAGACTATTTTTATCTCATGTTTGGTTGGTGATATTAATTAATTTGGGATAAATTTTATATAAAAAATATGATACTATTCTATACCACATAGGAGATAGGATTATAATACCGGAATAATTATACTCTGAAACTATGGGATATCATTATCTTTTATCCCGTCAACTATACGACTCTTTAATGAAATGTTTATAGCCATACAAATATTTATGACTTATTTCAGATCATAAATTTCAAAAGTATTTTTTCTTTTTTTAAATTTTGTGTTAAGTCAAATTATGACCTATAAATCAGAACGGAAGGAATGCATAGTTTTGTCAAGCTTTTAGGTAATCCAAGGTTCATAATGATGCAGGGTCTTTTACCACAAATATGTCCAATTTGAATATCAGTTTATACCCGATATGTCATCAATTTTAGAAGTTACACTTTGTGATAAAATATAAGCATTTTTACTACACTTATTATGGTTTAAATACAAAACAGTAAATGTATTTATTTTAAATTCACTTATTATGGTCTATACGTAAAACAGTAAGTGTATCTATTTTGTATTCAATATTTTACTCAATTAAATGTATCCATATGCTAATTAATTATGAATGATATATTATCCTATGGTAAGTATTTTAAACAGCATGAACTATCAATACAAAACAAAAAATTACTCAATTCGTTCTAATTTATGTAAAAAAAAAAATTAGTCCGTTAAAAAAAGAATGATTCTTTCTAAATTTGTAAAAAAGCTTACAAATTTTACCTTTAATGAGATAATTTATAGCCACACAAATATTTATAGCTTATTTTAGACCACAAATTTTAAAAATCTTAATTTCTTTATTAAACTTCGTGCAAAATCATATATTGTTCACATAAATCTTCAAGTATAAGACTACATGTCAAATATCGTCAATCCGGCATCCTTTATGCTTTCGCACTAAAAGTGCAAAGTAAATACATTGTGAGTTGAGTTATTTGAGAGAACAATAAAGTGTTAACTGTTTAAAAGAAAGATAATGGCATTAGTGCAGTTTTTAACTTTCTTAATTCCAAATAAAAGCAAAAGTTGTAGTTTACCGTAGAAATAGTTCAAGGTATAACTTAATTGAGTGTTAAATATGTTATCCGAGTGAAAACCAATACCAATTTATCATTATGGAGAATTAATAAATCAACTTTAGGTGATTATGTGAGTTTGAATTATTATTTTACATAAATAAATTAATATAATTCAAAGAGATAATAAGAGTAGTTTCCATATATATTAGAAAGAAAATTGTCTCTGTTCTCATATTTTTTAAATGCTATGTAGACGAATTTGCAAAGATACTTTTAGATTGAGATTCGCAAGTTTGAAGCTGTATTTTCTTAAGTACATAATTTAGTTAAAATTCTTAAGTATATGTTCGAACATAATTAAGTAGCAGCAGGTGGGTAGAAAATTCAAAGGCCTGCTAAGCAAAGCGACGCGTGAAGAACAGTGAAGCGGGGGGTCACGTCTTCAGAAAAGTTTGTCCTTATCTCCAAAGAGTAACTATTGAAATTAAATATTCAAAGGGTATTACTAAGGTATTTCTCCTCGTGAATTTATATTCTTACTATTTGAAATAAGGACTCGACAGGAAATGTTACCTTATTAAATCAGTAAGTCAATCAAGGAATACAATCAACATAACTCACATAGACAACCTCAGCTCTCAATGGTCGAATAAGTTCCACGACCTTTATTAAGCACCTTTACTTCTCATAAAATTTAGGGCAATATTCCTAAAATATAACTTCTTAGTTCAAGACTTCTGGACATTGTATTAGAGGTTCACTTGTATAAGTTTAAATTCCCAGAATTCTTGACGTTCCTGTTTTTGGCCGCCTTTTGAAGTTGGGATTATTTTGTACCTATTTTAAAAATAATTGATTATATTCTAACTAGCAATCCTAAAAGTGGCCATCTAATTAGTAAATTATTCCTAAAAGTGGCTATGCTTCAAAGAGCACCACTAAAAGTGGCTACTTGGGGTCGGCGGACGACCCAAGCTCCTCCCAACTCTCGCTTATATAATAGTACTAATGTAGAAAATTAGTGACATTGGAGATTTAAGGATGGTAGTATGAGGTTTAGAAAGTGGTTACATAAGCACAAATATGGGACAGAAAGCATATGGAGTACCCTTTGCATAAAAGGGGGGCTGTAGAATTGTTACATGTTCTCGTCAACCACAATCAATAATTAATTTATTGTGTGTATAAATTGATAAGGATAAATTTAGGACCTTTTTGTAACGAAAATGATAGTGGTGACCCCAACTATTAATGTAACGAAGCACAAAAATGTTGTATACCGCATAATTGAACAATTTCAACTATGTTCTTTATACTCGTACTTAGTGAAAAGTAAATATGTAGTTAAAAGACAAAATTTCAACGACTTTATCAAGGGTCAAAGATAGATTGAATCAACTTGTCCGTTATAGTTGTAGCACCTTAACAATGGATTTAAATCCAACATTTTATACATTAGATTTATACATGTGTGTGTGTAAAAGTCATCAAATTATTTAGATATTACTACTTTATAAACTTATAATTTCAAATGTGTAATATGTTCAGTGATAAAATATGAAAATTATACCCGTAGGTTAAATTCCTAAATCACTTTCTAATATCAGCATTTCATAGCTTTGTGCAACCAAGAATGATTTAGTCGACCATGCATATATAATGGACGCATAGAGTCCATCCGCTATGAAACATACAGATTCTGTATCTACATTATTCGTGGCCCATCTAGAGCTTTTAATGGAATGAATAACTCATTTGTTTGATCAAAAAGTATCTACGTAAAAAAAAAAAAAACCTCAATTGTTGGGTCTCCATCCACCAGGCCTAATTAGGTCACGATTTCGCACCTTCTAACTAGCGAAAAGTGTTACCACTTTTTCTTCTTTTACTTTTCTTGTTAGAGTATTTTGTCATCATTCCAACTTCCAAAATGCAATATTAGAAAAGATGTCCCACATGGTGATAGTATCGGGTTCTTTCATAGAGCTCATTGTTAATTTGGATTGTTATGATTTTGTACTTTAGTTCAGTGGACTAACTTTACTGATTTTCCACGTTGTAAAACATTCACAATAGGATTATAATTTATAATCACTAGACTAGAATGTTCCCAAAGAATTTATGCTCCGATTCCACTGCTGTTTACATATCAATAAATGAAATATTCCTCAAATGATCTCTATATAGTGGTTTTTGAAAGAAATTTCGAGTTCTTAATTACAACTTGGAATTTATAGTCACAATAATGCTTTTCAAAAGGTTTCCGAGGCGAATATGTTGCATGGAGATAGTGTTGTTTACTTTGTAGTTATATTCCCTCCGTTCCAAAATAAGTGTATGGGTTTGACTGGATACATAATTTAAAAAAATAAGGAAAAATTTTAAATCTTGTGGTTTAAATGAAAGGTGTGTGTCTTGTGGTCCAAAATAAATCTTAGATTTAAAGAATTTTCACAAAAGGAAAGAAACACTCATTTTGGGACGGAGTGAGTATTAAAGTTAAAAATATAAATTAAGAAGATTTCTTAATCCTTGATGACCGGACTGTCTCTTTTCCCTGCTACAAGGGGAAAGTTACGTGGACCCATATATACTTCAGTAACTATCAATCAGCTTCGTGTATTCAATGCCTCCTAATGGAAAAACAATTAGGGATCGTTTGGTATGGTATATTGTTTAGTTAATACATGTATTAATACTTTTTTCAATGTTATCCACTGTTTGGTAGGTTTTTTTAAGTTGGGATAACTAATACATATATTAATTAATACACCAATTCAAGTACTATCTAATACCTAGCTCACCATGGTATTAGTAATACCATGTTTACTAATACATGGATAAACAATGAAATGACTAAAATATCTACCCTCAAACCCTTGTTTTTAATACATGGATAAGAATTCAAGGGTATAATTGGAAATAAAACTTTATGCACTTTTAGACCAAACACAAGTTTAAGTTATACAATATTTATCTCAATTTTAATACAATGAACCAAACACATGACTTAAAACAATCCATGTATTATTAATACCTGCATTACTAATCCCTACAAAACTAATCCATATATTGTTAATTCACGTATAACTCATTTCTCTACCAAACGACTCCAGGACGCTGGTAAATGACCATACTTTTATGGATCTAAAATGATCATATTCAGTGAAAAGTCTATAAAATTTTTGTTCACTTTTGGGTGCAATTATTATTATTTTCCCTCCAATAAGTTTTCCTTCACTATTTTTTTCCCTCCAATAAATTTTTCTCTAAAAATATAATAATTTTAAATTAGTATGTCCACCTTTTTATGGTCTCAATACATTAAACAATTAAACTAAATGTGTGAGTATATCATTCTTAATATTGATATATAAGTGCATTATTCTTAATATTGAATATATGAGTTTATTTTAAATGAGTACTGAATTTAATTGATTCCTTTTTTTTTTTTTTTTTTTTTTTTTGCTTGTAGGAGTTTTTCGTTAAATATTTAAATTTTAGATGGCAACGTAAGTGACCAATTTTCATTGTAGTTAATTTATTAATGTATTGAAATTGAACTCATTCGAATTATGGTAATTTAGTTAACTACATAAAAAAAAATACACGCCCTATATATTTCGAACTTATTCCTCTGCATTTGTATCTACACATTATTCATAAATTTACCAGTAAAAAATTATAATTCACATATTAGCATACATGTTACACCCCGTACGTCTAAATTGTCGTATATCATTATAATATCATGTTAAGAATGATTTAAGTGAGTTTAAAGTAATAATATGACCATATATGAAGTTTATATGTTGAATATAAAGTTTGGGAAAAATCAGATTTAAGTTGCGGAAGACGGATTGCGTCAAAACGCTCTACGCGATTAGGGTAACATTATGCTACCTTCAATTTCGTCTATAGTTTGAGTTTTAGAATTACTTCATAGCTAAGTAAAGTATCTAAATTCTATATTATAGCTTGTTTAAGCTTTAGAAGGTGTGGAATTCAAAGGAACAAAGTTTAGAAGCTAGAAACATCAAAGGTATGTAAGGCTAAACCTTTCTTTTGGCAAGGCATGTATCTTTTAGATTTTGAAGCTTTTATTAGTTTCAAACTTAGTATTTCTTCTGAGAAACTTGTATGGTACCAATGAAACCTTGTATATACTTAATTTGGTACTAAAATCCAAGGTGAAAGACGTCCAAATCAGAAAGGCAAAACGTTTCAAAATCTGGAAAATTGTTTTGAACTTTGGACAGTTGTTAGTATATTGATCATAACTCCTTATACAAAATTGATATTAAGATGATTTAAGAATCTCCAGAATCCTAATACATATATCTACAACTTTTATGAAGACCATGAGGTCTATAACTTTTATCTGCACCCTCAAAACTATGATGCAATACAGGACGCTGGTACTGTCTAGAAATTCTGTACATCCGTGGAATTGTTACGCCACTCTCATCTTGTTATCCAGTTAATTTGTTTATGTTATCAGTTTATCCGGGTATCCATTCCCGTGTATAATATAGTGCTGGTTCTGTTTTGCGGATCATCCAGTTTCAGTGGAAACTCTGCCGAAATTTTTATAAAAATCAAAGAGTTAGACAAATTCTAAGTTTCAGGTTGTGTCTACAATTCCATCCAGAGTTTTCTTATCATTCCTTTGAGTCCATATATATTGTTGCCACATGTGTTATGCCTCATACATGCTTATGCTTATATTGTGATCATGTTATGTGTGATTTGGAGTCCCCCATAGAGGTTGGACATTGGACACACAGTCCGGTCGCGTGTGATACTACCCGTCTGGGGGATACAGCCCCTCTGGTTCAGGCGGGAGTTGAAACACCTAGTGTGACCGGGTGTCATTCACACACTCTGACCAGAGAGACTAGATATTACTGGCTGGGGGGGATATAGCCCATAACACCCACCAGGTTTGTTATATATGCGTATATAGCCACAGTATGCACTGCATGATTATACATGAGGCTAGTTCCAGTTTTCAGTTACCTGATTTGGGGGGATACAGCCCATAACGCCAGACAGGTACTAGTTCCGATGTTCAGTTACCTGATTTGGGGGGATATAGCCCATAACACCAGACAGGTACCAGTTCAGATAACAGTTCAGCTTTAGCTCGGTACCAGTTATCAGTTCTCAGTTATCAGCCACCAGTTCTTAGCATTAGTATCAGTTGACAGTTATCAGTTCTCAGTTATCAGCCACCAGTTCTTAGCGTCAGTATCAGTTGACAGTTATCAGTTCTCAGTTATCAGCCACCAGTTCTTAGCGCCAGTATCAGTTGACAGTTATCAGTTCTCAATTATCAGCCACCAGTTCTTAGCGTCAGTATTAGTTGACAGTTATCAGTTCCAGTTTCTAGTAACCAGCTATCAGTCATATTACAGTTATTTATCAGTATAGTTGAGCTCAGTCTTCAGGTTCAGATTCAGCTAGACTTCAGCTTATATTCATATCATGTTTAGTACGTTCTTCAGATTTCCAGCTATATTGCTATGCTCCAGCTCATGTTTACATATTTATATTCCAGCCTACAGTTTCATTCAGCTATGACATATTATATGCTCATGCCTTACATACTTGGTACATATCGTACTCACGCCCTTTTCTGGGGCGCTGCGTTTCATGCCGCGCAGGTGCAGATAGATCAATGCTTGGACCACGTTAGTAGGCCATCGATCAGCTATTGGAGTCACTCCGCTTACTCCCGGAGTTACTTATCTTTTGGTATGTATACAGTCAGCCAGTTTGGGTATGGCGGGGTCTTGTCCCGTCCTTTGTATATTCAGTTCAGCACTCTTAGAGGCCTGTAGATATGTCCCTGTGTGGTGCAGTCAGTATGTTATGTATGTCAGCTTATGTTAGCCTTGTCAGCTATTTGCATCGCATACTCCTTATCAGCTAGGTTTATGCTTATTCTGTTTATCAGTTATAATGGTTAGCATATTATCAGTAGGATTAGTGATGATCGACACTTAGTGTTGGTCATCCGTCGCGGCCCTAAGTTGGGTCGTGACAAAAGTGGTATCAGAGCAGTTCAGTCCTAGGGTGTCTACAGGCCGTGTCTAGTAGAGTCTTGTTTAGGAGTATGTTGCGCGCCATACTTTTGAACAGGAGGCTACAAGGCACTTCAGGACAGTTGTCTTTCCTTCTTCTCTAGATCGTGCGATAGAGCCATGATTATAGAATTCAGCCCTCTAACAATAGTAATTTCAGCAAAGCGATGCCGCCAAAGAAACTAACAGCTGCCCAGAAGGGCAAGGTTATTGCCGGCCAGGGTATTAGTAGAGTGCCACCTAAGGTGGATGAGAGTGAGGAGTCCAGACCTGAGGCTCCATCCGAGGCCTCACAGATCCTATCAGTTCAGGGTAATATTAGAGGTACTGCAGCTACTATACCTCCACCTTCTCAGCCTGATAGTCAGGGGCAGGAAATGAGGGATGCCATCAGATTATCGACCAGTGTTGTAGTTGCTCAGACTAGACAACACAGTGCAGATGCCCAGGGAGATGTTGGATCCAAGATCAATGATTTTATCAGGCTAGAGCCTACAGTCTTTACTGGATCCCGTACAGGAGAAGACCCTCAGGATTTTCTATTGAGGATAGCCAGAGTGTTGAGGGTTATGCACGTGTCAGACACGGAGTCAGTAGAGTTGGCTGCATTCAGATTGCATGACCTTAGCAGCAGGGTGGTATCAGACATGAGAGCTATCTAGAGGGTCAGATGTTACTCCGGTGACTTGGAAGGAATTCTCAGATGCCTTCCTTTATCAGTATATGCCTATAGAGACATAGGGAGCCCGTGCTAATCAGTTCCTGACCTTGAGACAGGGAATTTTGAGTGTAGAAGAGTATAATAATTGCTTTAATTCTTTAGCATGGTTTGCCCCTACGGTGGTAGTGAGTATAGAGGATAGAATTCATAGGTATATATATATAGTGGGACTAGCTCCACACCTAGTGAACATAACATTCAGGCATTTGCTTTGTTACTTGAGGAGAGGAAGCAAAAATAGAGAGCCGACAGGGATAAAGTGCTAGACAAGAGGGGCAGATTTTCTGGTTCGTTTGGAGAGACGTCTGGAGCGAGTAGATAGCAGTGTGTTAGACAACCACCAGCTAGTATACCTACACAGTCTCGTGGCCTGAGATCTGATAGAACTCCTCAGTCCAGAGCTAGTCAGGCATCACAGATTTCAGGATTTCAGCGCCGTGGTACTTCGATACTGGCCAGTCAGACATATCCCAGATGTTCAGATTGTGGTAAACGCCACTTGGGTCCATGTCAGTTAGGAGTTGATACTTGTTATATTTGTCGCGAGGCAGGCCATTTCATGAGAGATTGCCCGACTAGGGGTGGTAGTTGTACAGCCCAGCCAGCTAGATCAGTAGTTGCTTGCTCAGCACCAGCACGCCATCAGGGGCATGTTCTTCAGGATGGCACCTGTATAACAGAAAGAATTTAAGGAGCAATTGAAGGATTTGTTAGATAAAGGCCTCATCAGACCCAGCATTTCCCCGTGGGGAGCCTCGATACTATTTGTAAAAAAAAGAAAGATGACTCTCTACGCATGTGCATAGATTACAGACAGCTGAATAAAGTCATTATTAAGAATAAATACTCTCTGCCCAGGATTGATGTCTAGTTTGAAAAGCTCCAGGGTGCCAAGTGCTTCTCGAATATAGATTTGCGATCAGGCTACCATCAGGTTAGAGTTAGAAAATCTGATATACCTAAGACTGCATTCAGGACTAGGAATGGCCATTATGAGTTTTTAGTGATGTTGTTTGGACTCACTAATGCCTTTGCAGTATTTATGGATCTAATGGACAGCGTATTCAGGCCTTATTTAGATTTATTTGTGATTATATTTATTGATGATATTCTCATCTATTCAAAGTCTGAATCAGAGCATGCAGAGCACCTACGCACAGTATTGGGTACTCATCGGGACCAACAATTATATGCTAAGTTCTCAAAGTGTAAATTCTAGATAGATTCAGTGGCATTTCTTGGCCACATAGTTTCAGCAGAAAGAATTAAAATAGATGACCAGAAGATCTAGGCTGTGAAGAATTGGCCCATGCCTACGACGCCAACTGAAGTACGTAGTTTTCTGGGTTTGGCAGGTTATTATAGAAAGTTTATAGAGGGTTTTTCCTCCATTGCAGCTCCACTGACCAAATTGACAAAGAAATCAGCTAAATTTGAGTGGTCTGATTCTTGCGAGCACAGCTTCCAAGAACTAAAGAACAGGTTGATAACAGCTCCAGTACTTACACTTCCAGAGGGATCTGAGGGCTATGTCATTTACTGTGATGCTTCTCGAATTGGTCTTCGTTGTGTTTGATGCAGCATGGAAGAGTAATTGCTTATGCTTCTAGGCAGCTGAAAAAGCACGATTAGAACTACCTCACCCATGATCTTGAGTTTTCAGCAGTCATTCATGCATTGAAGATTTGAAGACATTATTTTTACGGTGTTCATGTTGATATTTATACGGATCACAAGAGCCTCCAGTACATATTTAAGCAAAAGGAGCTAACCCTATGATAGAGGCGGTGGCTAGAGTTGCTGAAGAACTATGACATGGATATTCTTTATCATCCGGGTAAAGCGAACGTTGTTGCTGATTCCCTTAGTCGCAAGCCTATGGGTAGTCTATCTTATTTACAACCAGAGAAAATAAAGTTAGCTCATACACTCTACCAGTTGGCCAGCATGGATGTCAGATTAATAGATTCAGAGGATGCAAGAGTTACAGTTCAGAACGCAATCACTACTTGCCTAGTGACATAAGTAAAGCAGCGCCAGTATGAGGATCCAGTTCTAGTTCAATACAGGCAGATAGCCAGAAGAAAACCAAAATTATTATATAGGTTACTAGTGACGGGGTTCTTATATATAAAGATAGACTTTGTGTTCCTGATGTTGCAGATTTATGTGGACAGATTATGACAGATGCACATTATTCCAGATACACTGATCATCCTAATTCGACTAAGATTTACCATGATCTTAAGCAGATTTATTGTTGAGACGAAATGAAGCGTGACATAGCAGAATTTGTGGCTCAGTGTGCTAACTGCCAGCAGGTTAAAGTCGAGCATAAAAAAAAAAAACCTAGTGGCTTGTTACAGGAAGTCGAGATTCCATCATAGAAATGGGAAGCAGTGAATATGGACTTCATTACAGGCTTTCCCCGTATGCGGAGCAGATATGATTCTATTTGGGTTATAGTTGACAGGCTTACTAAATGAGCTCATTTCTTTCCTGTTAGAACTACATATACAGCAGAGGATTATGCCAGACTTTATATCAGAGAGATAGTGCGCCTACATGGTATTCCAGTATTTATTATTTCAGACGGGGACGCACCAGTTTACAGCTAATTTCTATAGATCATTCCAGACAGGTTTAGGGACACAGGTGTATCTGAGTACAGTATTTCATCCATAGACAGACAGACAGGCTGAGCGGACCATTCAGACATCAGAAAATATGCTTAGAGCTTACGTGTTAGATTTTAGAGGCAGCTGGAATGGTCACCTACTGTTGATAGAGTTTGCATATAATAATAGCTATCATTCTAACATACAGATGGTGCCATATGAAGCTTTGCATGGGCACAAATGCAGGTTTTCTATATGATGGTTCAAGGTTGGCGAGTCTCAATTGATAGGTCCAGATTTAATCCAACAATTAATTGATAAAGTCAAGTTGATCAGGGAAATATTATTAGCAGTGCAGAGCAGACAGAAGTCCTATGCAGATAATCGACATTGAGATTTAGAATTTCATATTGGCGATTAGGTATTCCTGAAAGTATCACCTATGAAAGGCGTTATGAGATTTGGAAAGAAGGGAAAGCTTAGCCCTAGATTTATTAGTCCATATCAGATTATCAGGCAAGTTGGGCGTGTAGTCTACGAGTTAGACCTTCAAGCAGACCTTCAGGAGGTACATCCAGTATTCCATGTTTCCATGCTAAAAAAAAATGTGTCAGAGATCCTTCTAGAGTTGTACCAGTAGAGGATGTACAGATTACAGAACAGTTGACTAATAAGGAGGTGCCAGTTGCAATTTAAAGAGGCAGATTCGTCGAGTAAGGACGAAAGACATTCCTTTAGTTAAGATGCTATATCAAAGCAATAATATAGAAGAAATAACTTGGGAAGCTGAAAATGACATGAGGGCCAAATATACACATCTCTTCATTACTTCGAGTATGTAACAGATCGTTGCTTAATGCTTCTACATACTTCATTTAACATTCGAGGACGAATGTTCCTAACGGGGGAATATTGTTACACCCCGTACGTCTAAATTGTCGTATATCATTATAATATCATGTTAAGAATGATTTAAGTGAGTTTAAAGTAATAATATGACCATATATGATGTTTATATGTTGAATATAAAGTTTGGGAAAAATCAGATTTAAGTTGCGGAAGACGGATTGCGTCAAAACGCTCTACGCGATTAGGGTAACATTATGCTACCTTCAATTTCGTCTATAGTTTGAGTTTTAGAATTACTTCATAGCTAAGTAAAGTATCTAAATTCTATATTATAGCTTGTTTAAGCTTTAGAAGGTGTGGAATTCAAAGGAACAAAGTTTAGAAGCTAGAAACATCAAAGGTATGTAAGGCTAAACCTTTCTTTTGGCAAGGCATGTATCTTTTAGATTTTGAAGCTTTTATTAGTTTCAAACTTAGTATTTCTTCTGAGAAACTTGTATGGTACCAATGAAACCTTGTATATACTTAATTTGGTACTAAAATCCAAGGTGAAAGACGTCCAAATCAGAAAGGCAAAACGTTTCAAAATCTGGAAAATTGTTTTGAACTTTGGACAGTTGTTAGTATATTGATCATAACTCCTTATACAAAATTGATATTAAGATGATTTAAGAATCTCCAGAATCCTAATACATATATCTACAACTTTTATGAAGACCATGAGGTCTATAACTTTTATCTGCACCCTCAAAACTATGATGCAATACAGGACGCTGGTACTGTCTAGAAATTCTGTACATCCGTGGAATTGTTACGCCACTCTCATCTTGTTATCCAGTTAATTTGTTTATGTTATCAGTTTATCCGGGTATCCATTCCCGTGTATAATATAGTGCTGGTTCTGTTTTGCGGATCATCCAGTTTCAGTGGAAACTCTGCCGAAATTTTTATAAAAATCAAAGAGTTAGACAAATTCTAAGTTTCAGGTTGTGTCTACAATTCCATCCAGAGTTTTCTTATCATTCCTTTGAGTCCATATATATTGTTGCCACATGTGTTATGCCTCATACATGCTTATGCTTATATTGTGATCATGTTATGTGTGATTTGGAGTCCCCCATAGAGGTTGGACATTGGACACACAGTCCGGTCGCGTGTGATACTACCCGTCTGGGGGATACAGCCCCTCTGGTTCAGGCGGGAGTTGAAACACCTAGTGTGACCGGGTGTCATTCACACACTCTGACCAGAGAGACTAGATATTACTGGCTGGGGGGGATATAGCCCATAACACCCACCAGGTTTGTTATATATGCGTATATAGCCACAGTATGCACTGCATGATTATACATGAGGCTAGTTCCAGTTTTCAGTTACCTGATTTGGGGGGATACAGCCCATAACGCCAGACAGGTACTAGTTCCGATGTTCAGTTACCTGATTTGGGGGGATATAGCCCATAACACCAGACAGGTACCAGTTCAGATAACAGTTCAGCTTTAGCTCGGTACCAGTTATCAGTTCTCAGTTATCAGCCACCAGTTCTTAGCATTAGTATCAGTTGACAGTTATCAGTTCTCAGTTATCAGCCACCAGTTCTTAGCGTCAGTATCAGTTGACAGTTATCAGTTCTCAGTTATCAGCCACCAGTTCTTAGCGCCAGTATCAGTTGACAGTTATCAGTTCTCAATTATCAGCCACCAGTTCTTAGCGTCAGTATTAGTTGACAGTTATCAGTTCCAGTTTCTAGTAACCAGCTATCAGTCATATTACAGTTATTTATCAGTATAGTTGAGCTCAGTCTTCAGGTTCAGATTCAGCTAGACTTCAGCTTATATTCATATCATGTTTAGTACGTTCTTCAGATTTCCAGCTATATTGCTATGCTCCAGCTCATGTTTACATATTTATATTCCAGCCTACAGTTTCATTCAGCTATGACATATTATATGCTCATGCCTTGCATACTTGGTACATATCGTACTCACGCCCTTTTCTGGGGCGCTGCGTTTCATGCCGCGCAGGTGCAGATAGATCAATGCTTGGACCACGTTAGTAGGCCATCGATCAGCTATTGGAGTCACTCCGCTTACTCCCGGAGTTACTTATCTTTTGGTATGTATACAGTCAGCCAGTTTGGGTATGGCGGGGTCTTGTCCCGTCCTTTGTATATTCAGTTCAGCACTCTTAGAGGCCTGTAGATATGTCCCTGTGTGGTGCAGTTAGTATGTTATGTATGTCAGCTTATGTTAGCCTTGTCAGCTATTTGCATCGCATACTCCTTATCAGCTAGGTTTATGCTTATTCTGTTTATCAGTTATAATGGTTAGCATATTATCAGTAGGATTAGTGATGATCGACACTTAGTGTTGGTCATCCGTCGCGGCCCTAAGTTGGGTCGTGACAATACACAACCCTAAATAATACAACAAGAATTATGTGAGAACTAAAAAATATAAGAAATAAATTTGATATGGAACCACTATTATGTATAAAACAATATATTATCAAGAATAAATACAGATATGACATCATTAATCAAACCACTAACTGACCATGCATTGTGTAAAATCATCAGAAGTAGGAGTAGGAGTAGTTGTTAGTGTGTCTCTACGCGATGACAACCAAAGCCATTTTAGTCTCATGTTCATGTTTTTTGCCTCGTTTGATGGGTCAACAAAGAATAGACTACACAAAAGGACGAATGTTGTTGCCTGATGGGTCAATTAACGCCTTAGAAATTGAAGACAAGAATTTGCGTGTTTAAGTATAGTTGGAGTAAACTCGACAGATGAAGCTACTCCAGTATAATGGCAACTATTCTGACATTGTAATTGAAGGTCAAAGGTTCGAACCTGGTAAAAGTGTGTCATCTAACCTATTTTTTCAATTATTTCATATTTAATTACTCTTGCTATGTAGCCAAATTTTTATATATCTTTTATATTATTACTGATACTAATGAATTTTTGATTTGCTCTATTTGATCCTTCAATTACTCTTGCTATATAGCAAAATTTCTTATATCTTATATATGTTATCACTGATAGTAATGAGTCTTGATTTGCCTGATCTGATCCTTCAATCACTGAAAGTAATGAACAATTGAAGACACCTTGGGGACATATAATTATATATAATAACATATACATACAATATTTTCAATAAAGTTAGGTATATTTTCCTCTATAAGGACATATATTTTTTTGCTAAACAATACAAATTTTTGTTCAACCAAATTAATAAGATAAATAAGGACATTATCTTGGTTCTAGTTTAGACGTGTCACGACTATGAATATTATTTCGAGCTTGAAATAAGATACTATTTCGCCATTTTTAAGTTAGTGACAATTCATGTAAAATTTTAACTTTGAGTTTTTTTTTTCAATTATTTAAATTTAATTTAAATGAATATGAAATTTTTTTAAAAATTTATACTTTGTGCTTTGATCGAACTAACGTATGCGTATTACAAGTATTTATGTATATATTAATTAAATAAAATATTTTCCTCTATAGGTTATGGTGGGATTCGATTAAAAAAAGTTTTATAACTTTCCTAACAAAAAACACTTTATTTTTTCAAAAGAATGAGTTTCAAATAAATGCAAAAAATGAACAAACTGATTTTTTTTTTAAAAAAAAAAAAATAGCTTTTAGCCTCTCTTTTTTTTTCTAGAAAATACTTATTCTTAGACATCAAGATGAATTTTTTTTTGTTAAACACTTTACAAAACTGTTTTTTTAATTTTTTGTACTATCAAGTGACGTACCAGAAAGAAGAACACAAAAATAATTATCATGAAATTAAGCTTTCGTATATATTAAGAAGAATATGAAATATGCACTAAATAAGAGATCTTTTTATATTATGAAAAAAATCAGAAAATCGCAAGTTGGTGTTCAAATTTTTGAAAAATTATAATAAAAGAAAATGGGCACAAAAAACATAGTTTTTATACATTCTATGCAGTGGGAATGTAAAATATACTAGTAGAGAGAGAGAGAGAGAGAGAGAGAGAGAGAGAGAGAGAGAGAGAGAGAGAGAGAGAGAGAGAGAGAGTGAAATTCAAAATTTGAATTTTTTTCATGAAGGGTATAATAGGCACAAAAAACGTAGAAAGTGTCTATAATACTCTCAATTCCCTAGTGAAATGACTTAATTATCCCCAATATGGTCATTAGTGCAAAAAAAAGTACGGTCACATATCATTTTTCAGACAATTATACATTTCTCACCGATTAGATAGTTGAATACTAAAAAAAAGAAAAGCAAAGAAATAGAATGGTTGGGCTCTGTTACGTTCGAACAAGAAAGCTTCTAACTAACCAACCGTAAGAAGAGAGTAATATCTTCTGGGATTGTAATGATATGAATATAATTAAAGCTTATAATAAGGAAAATAATATGTGACCATACCTTTCTTGGTTGGTTATACTGGGATAATTAAGTGGAAATATTGGGGTAATTAAGTCATTTCACTAGGAGATTGGGGATATAATGAACACTTCCTACGTTTTTTGTGTCCATTATACCCTTCATGAAAATAAAAGTTTAAATTTTAAATTTCATTCTCTCTCTTTTTGTAGTTAATTATGTTTACATTCCCAATGCATTTAAAATTTCATTCTCTCACTTTGTAGTTAATTATGTTTACATTTTCAAGGCATAGATTTTATAAAAAAATTCTTTTTCTCTCACCCTAATATTCTTTATAATTATATCTTCTCAAAAATTTGAATACCAACTTATATTTTTCTGATTTTTCATAATATAAAAGAAAATCTTATAATTAGTGCATATTTCATACTCTCTGTAACACCCCAGCTAAGGGTTAAGTGTCCCACGTCGGCATAACACAGGAGAGATGCTGAGTATATAAGCTAACTAGCCTTAGACCTTAGTGACGCATTTTAAAGTCATACGGGCCTAGGCCTAAAGCGGACAGTATCACTAGGGGGCTAGGAATGTTACAGATGGTATCAGAGCCACTCTGTGTCAGCTTTGTCGATGCGGAACAGAGTTCAGTGCTGAGCTTAAGCGAATCCCGGTACGCAGGGCAAACCTCAGTGGTGAGTCTAGGCGAATCTCGGTACGCGGGGCAAACCTCAGCTAAGGCTTAAGTATCCTACATCGGCATAACACATGAAAAATGCTGGGTATATAAGTTAACTGGCTTTAGACCCTAGTGACGAATTTTAAAATCGTGCGGGCCTAGGCCCAAAGCGGACAGGATCACTAGCGGGCTTGGGCTGTTACAGATGGTATCAGAGCCACTCTGTGTCAGCCTTGTCGATGTGGGTCAGAGTTCAGGACTGAGTCTAGGCGAATCCCGGATACGCTGGGGCAAACCTCAGTGAGTACGCTGAGTCCATGAGAGGGGGTGCATGTAACACCCCAGCTAAGGGTTAAGTGTCCCACGTCGGTATAACACACGAGAGATGCTGGGTATAAAAGTTAATTGGCCTTAGACCCTAGTGACACGTTTTAAAGCCATGCGGGCCTAGGCCTAAAGCAGACAGTATCACTAGCGGACTTGGGCTGTTAAACTCTCCTTAGATATACGAAATTTAATTTCATGATTATTATTTTTGTGCTTTCTTCTTTCTAATACGTTATTTTTTAGCACAAAAATTTAAAAAGAGTTTTTTAAAGTGTTGAACAAAAATATCTTTAGGCTTGATGTCTAAAAATAAGTATTTTCTGAAGGAAAAAAAGAGGCTAAAAGCTATTTTAGAAAAGTTTTTCAATTTGATCAATTTTTACATTTACAAATTGAAACCCATCTTTTGGAAAGATAAAATATTTTTTTGTTAGGAAAGTCTTAAAACTTTTTTAGTCGAATTGCACCATGACCTATGGAGAAAAATCTTATATTTAACTCATGTATGCATAAGTACGCATACACTAGTTCGTGCAAAGCACAAAATATAATTTTTTATATTTATCTTAATTAAATTTGAATAATTAAATAAAATAACTCAAAGTTAACATAAATTGTCATTAACTTAAAAACAACGAAAAAATATATTATTTCAAGCTCGAAATAATATTCTTAGTCATGACAAATTGAAACTGGAACCAAGATATGTCCTTATTAATTTAGTTGAATAAAAATTTTTATTGTTTGACCAAAAAGAAATTATGTCATTTAGAGGAAAATCGACTACCTAACTTTATTGAAAATATTATACGTATATCTTATTGTATATAGTCGTATGTCCCTCAAAGTGCTTTCACTTATTCATTACTACCAGTAATTGAAGGATCATATAAGGCAAATCAAAACTCATTACTAGCAGTGCTAACATATAAAAGAAAAAAAAGTTTTGGTTACATAGCAAGAGTAATTGAAGGATCAAATAAGAAAAATTAAAATTCATTATTATCAGTAATAACATATATAGATATAAAAAAAAACTTCATTACATAACAAGAGTAATTAAATACGAAGTAATTGAAAAAATAGGTTAGATGACACACTTTTGCAGGTTCAAACCTATAAACTTTGCTTACAATGTCGTAGTAGTTGCCATTATGCTAGAATTTTTCATTTGTCAACGTATTTACTCCAACTGTACTTAATTACGTCAATTTTTACCTTCGATTTCAAAGGCGTTAGTTGACCCATCAGGCAACAACATTCATCATATTATTTAATATATTCTTTATGGACCCATCAAATAAGGCAAAAAACATGAACATGGGATTAAAATGGATTTGGTTGACATTGCAAGCAAGATTATCTAGAGGTTCAAGAGAAAAAATGGAGAGACATACTAACAACTACTTCTACTTCTACTTCTGATGATTTTACACAATGCATAGTTAGTTAGTGATTAATGATATCATATATGTATTTATTCTTTATATATATATATATATATATATATATATATATATATATATATATATATATATATATATATATATATATATATATAAAGCCCTTACCCGCACTCCGAGCAGGTGGGTATCGACAGACACAACGACTTAATCAACCGGATCCACCGAAGCTATTTCCTCTAGACAGAATGAGGCTCCCGTTGAGAGATCTATTAGTGATTGGGCCACCCCTCCTGGCAAAGAAAGAAAGGCAGGTTCAGGCGATTGATCAAAAAAAGATTTCCATATATATATATATATATATATATATATATATATATATATATATATATATATATATATATATATATATATATATATATATATATATATATATGTTAATTCTTATATAATTCTTGTTATATTATGTAGGGGTGTGTATGTAATTATGTTTTACAAGTAAAATTATAAATGGTGTGCATGTGACATTGCATAGGATTAAGATTGAAATATATAGGGCGTGCATTATGTGTAGATATATTCATTACGTAGTCATTACAAATTAACTACCATGAAAATTGGTCACTTATGTTTCCATCTAAAATTTAAATATTTAACGAAAAACTCCTACAAGCAAAAAATAATTAATTAAATTTGATACTCATTCAAATTAAACTCACATATTCAATATTAAGAATGATGTATTAATATAATATTAAGAATAATGTATTTATATATTTATTTTAATCGTTCAATGTATTGGGACCATAAAAAGTTGGATATATTAATATAAAATTATATATTTTTGAAGGAAAATTTATTGGAGGTAAAATAATGATTGTTGGAGCCAAAAATGAATGAGAATTGAATAGACTTTTTACTGAGTATGGACATTTTAGGTCCACATTGGTATAGTTATTTAGCAACGCCCTAATAATAATACTAATATTTTTCGAATCGATAAATATAATTGGCCACACCATTCTTGGCCCAAATGTCCCAAATGGGGGTAGTATAGTAATTTCACACGCTTTTTTATTAAATTCATTAATTTTATTCCATTTATACCCTTAATAAGATTTTAGGTTAATTTTTTGAATTTGTTTAACTCTCTCTCATGTTATTAATTATGTTTTACATGTTCAAAGCACTTTCACATCTAACCATGCATTTGTTTGTTTCCCATAAAGTATTTAATAAGGTTGGTAGAAAAACAAAATACATACGGAATACATACGAAATACAACCAAAATACATACGAAAATACTCCATTTTTGTGTATTTACTACAAAATTTTATATGCTTATAGATTAATTTCACCCTTTTTTTTTTGATTGGTCATTGTCTAACCCTATTACTTTTAGCAATATATATACTCTTTTAATTGTTGACTGTCTCACCTAAAGTAGTTCTATATCTTCTTTCCTCCTATCTTCTCTTCAATAGAGTAAGGAGGACAATTGAACCATGGTCAATGTGAATGAGAATAAATCATCAAAAATCTATGTGGTATTTCGTGGTAAGAGGCCGGGATTATACAACTCTTGGTGTGAGTGTGCCCCTATGGTTATTGGAGTCAAGGGTAGCATCTTCAAAGCTTTTAAATCTTATAATGAAGCCATATTAGCTTTCAACGACTTCCAAAAGAATGATCAAGCTAAGAACAAGTCCCAATCCAAAGTGTATGCGGTATTTTATGGTAAGAGACCCGAATTGTATAACTCTTGGCATGAGTGTGCTCCAATGGTAGTAGGTTTCAAGGATAGCATCTTCAAGGCTTTCAGGACTTATGATGAAGCCAAAGAAGCTTTATATGAATATCAAAAAAATAATACTGGTCATAAAGATCATTCTTCAAGCTCGTTAGTAGATGAAAGTTTCGTAGGGTTTGAGGTTGATAATAAATCTTGTGTTATTTCTTCTGCTTTATTAGCTGGAATGTTTGTAGGGATAAAATTATCAACTTGATTGTTAAAATATGTTTCCAATCATGAAATGACTGATTTTGTGTTATTCTTAGTCGTTAATGAAAAGTAAAGTTCTTAATCAATTATGCATATCATTTTACTTGTTTTTCAATAAAGTATTTTCTCAACTAGCAATTATAAATCTGTTTCAAGTCATTAGTTTACGTTTGTCTAATGTGTCATACATAGTTTTAATTAACGCAAAATTCATTAAGTCAGATGAAATTCAAGTTGTTTGAAAAACTAGTTTATGAATTGTGAACCCATGAGTTTAGCCTTTTGAAGTTTGATTATAGCATACACTTAGAGAGAAAAAACATGATAATGCTAGTAAAAGCTTGTAACCACACCTTCATTATGGATTTCGAACCCAATGATCTAAGCTACAATATGGAGCTAGTCTGGTTGCACATAAAATCTGTTTTGATTCAACAATTAATAGTGAAAACCTTATTCATATTTATAAGGATGGAGTCATTAGTAATCAATCGTGTTAAAAGCAAAGAAGAATTGGAGAATAATTTTACCATAATATTAGATTCATTAATAGATTGTTCACGGAATGATATTCCATTACATAATACCACGACCAAGTCAAGATAAGAACCAAACTAGACAACCATAAGCATAAACAGCAAAAACACCTACACTAGCATACCATGCTATATGCATGGCATGCACAAGAGACAAGTTCATTACGGACTGCTCAATTTTTGGGGTATCAGGCACAGACCTAGAAGACTTGTTAACAGATTCAGTGTCACTAGAGATAACAATAACAGAATTCTCCTTGGGCTCACTTTCATTTCTTGGGATGGGTAGGTCATCAAGCATGGTGTAAAGAGTGGTTAAGGGGACCGTGCCTTCCAATAAAAGAGTTTGGAGGAAAACAATGTCACTCCCCTTAAGCAACCTCCATAGCAATTCATTAACCTTACTCTCTAGCTTCCTATGTATATTCCTAAGCTCCTGATACAAAATGTTATGGCTAACTGGTGATCCTTGCAGTGGTTGTGCAACAACGTTCTTCTTTGGAGTCCTATCCATTGTAATGCTTATGAAAGGTAGTTGATTAGGATTAGAAGTGGATTCGTAATTTGACTTTGGAAACTATTTATAGGGGTTTATTTTGTGTAGCCGAATTAAATAGTATATTAATCCATATGTGGTCTCATAATTGTTTAAGCTTTCTATGTAGTTATTTCACTTCTCTATGCGGCCTTTCCACTCTTCTGTGCAGCCATTGCACTTCCCTGGAAGACACGCCTAGCTACAATAAATTGACTTAGAAAATTGTTTGAGGTTGCACTTGTCTATCATGTTCATAAGAATCGTTAAGTGTAGTCACCTATGATTGATTGAGTTTGCAAATAACATTTCTTATGTGTGGCAACATATACTATAAGTTGTCAATGAAATTAAATAGTCACGTATTTAAAATCAAAACATAATGACTAATTCCATTGATAAAGTGAAACAATTGTAATACAAGTCAACATTGAAGAATTTCTCAAACGCTCACTTCAACATTGAACATACCAGTCGTTGGTGTAGCTTGAACAAGTTCAAAGATAAGAACATGTCCTTTTTAATGAAATTGTCCTTGACAAATTTTTTCCATCCCTTCACGAGTTTTCGCTGAACACCACTGCTCAATGTTGTAGTCCATTTCTTCCCTTTACATTGGATAGTTGTTTCAATCATGGTAGGAGGAAGATAGTGATAGATTTTCTCTGGAAGGCACTGCGGAAACATAAGAAAGAGTAATATTATTGTCGTATGTAAATTCCTATATTAGAATTAAAAAAGTGTAAGGCTAAAAAAAAGGGTACCAATGTGTCACGAGTAATGTATGAATAGGGCATCTCCATCTCGAACCATGTTATGAAATCTTCTTCCATCCATCCGCATTCCATTTAGTTTATATTTGTTTTAACTATTTTATTGATTTAGAAGTGCTTGTGACAATGCATAGTGCAACTATTTATAGAGTCCAAAACATCACTAAACCTTTAATAATTCCCTCCTCTTGTTTGTATTTCAATCCACGAAATTTATTTGATATTTTAGTTTTAAAAATATGTGCCTAAATATAAGCTACAGAATTTTATTTTCCCTCCATGAATTCTCCCCTAAATATAAGCTACAAAAGTAAATAAAAAAATTAAAAGTTAATTGTATGGACAGATGATTCTATTCTAGCATAGTGGTTGTGAGTGTATTGAACGAGGTGAGGATCTAGGGTTCGAGTTTGGTTAGGCTCCTTTTTTATTATGTGTTTTTTTTAAGGGCAGTGCTCAATTCCCATTTCCCATTCCCTAAACCTAAACCCCAAACCCTAAACCCTTAGGAGTCGTTTGGTTGGTTTGATAAGGAGGACAATTATCCCACGTTTGATTAGTAATATTAATTAATTTGTGTTATAGATTTTATTGTTAAAATATTTTGATATGTTATACCAAGGAGGTGGTGGGGTTATTTATGGGAATTTTCTTGATATGTAGTCCCACCAACCAAACGACTCCTTAATGTTACCGGTATAAATCTCTACAAACAAGCACACTTAACTGAGGTGTTTTGCCTACATGATGCAATTGTAGTGAGTGATCATATGTAACGACACCCTTAGATGTCCCACATTGGTCCATGTGGTGATTTAAGGTCACCGGTAATATGTCGTAGGGTTCGTGATGCTATTGTATAAAAGTGATACTCGTAATTGTGTTCTTGTACCTTCATGATGCAATTGAAGTGGGTGATCATATGTAATGACACCCTTACACCTCCCACATTGTTCCTTGAGGTGAGTTAACGACACCGGGAACATGTCGTAGGGTTCATCATGCTATTGTATAATTTTGATCACATTAATTTGTACTATTGTGACTACATGATCCAATTAAAATGATTAACATAGCTAATGACACCATTAAATGTCTCACATATAAATTTTTTCATGATTAATTAACATAAATTTATTATTTTTTAATTATTTTTATTAAATATAATTTATATAGAGTCATTAATTAAATAACACAATAATATCAGTCCAACATATGCAATTAGGCTCATTATTGAAAGAAGTAGTGTCATTAATGATTATAGTTATAAATTCACATCGTTAAGTGCGCCTGAATTAAATTACACAAATATTGAGACCAACTATTACATTAATTAAAGAAAATTAAATTAGCAGAACATGCTATTCCAGCATAGTGGTGTTTAGTGTAGTGACTTGATGTGGTGGTTAAGGGTTCGAGTCTGGATAGGCTCAGTTAATTAATTTCTTTTTTTAAAAAAAAATCTGCATATTGAAATCCTATCCCCAAACCCTAAACCCCAACCCTAACCCTAAACCCTAGACCCTTAGGAGTCGTTTGGTTGGTTTGATAAGGAGGACAATTATCCCACGTTTGATTAGTATTATTAATTAATTTGTGTTATAGATTTTATTGTTAAAATATTTTGATATGTTATACCAAGGAGGTGGTGGGGTTATTTATGGGGATTTTCTTGATATGTAGTCCCACCAACCAAACGACTCCTTAAGGTTACCGGTATAAATCTTTACAAACAAGCACACTTAAGTGAGTTGTTTTGCCTACATGATGCAATTGTAGTGAGTGATCATAGGTAACGACACCCTTAAAAAATATTCTTATAGAAACCCTAACCCTATCCCTTACCCTAAACCCTAACCCTAAACCCTAAACCGTAAACCTTACACTCTAAGATTTACTAATGCAACTTCATAATATTCATACTTATATTAGTAATACAATGTATCAATTCAAATACATTTTCTTGTTCCTATATGTTGCAATTGATGTTAGTCATCAATCATTGGTCAATGTATTAGTAATCACCGGTAATATGTCGTACTGTGCGTGTTGCTATTATGTACAAGTGATCACTTAATTTCCATCTTTTTCCCTTCATGAGGCAATTGTAGTGAATGATCATAGTTATTGACACCCTTACACTTCCAATATTGGTCTATGTGGTGAGTTAAGGTCGCCGGCATAATGTCGTAGTGTTAATTATGTAATTGTATACAAGTGAAGACATAATTTCCATAAATTTGACTTCATGATGCAATTTAGTGATTGATCATAGCTAAAGACACCCTTAACACCTCTCACATTGGTCCTTGTGGTGATCTAATTAACACCGGTAACACGTCGTAGTTGTCATCATGCTATTGTATAAATGCGATCACATAAATTTGTAATATTGTGACAATTAAAGTGAGTAATCATAGCTAAGAACATTGTTCATGTCTAATTACGAATGTCATAAAATATTTAAATATTTTATTAATTAAGTGGAGTAGGTGTCATATTACACTGAAATGTCAATCCAAACTATGCAATTTGGGGTCATTATTTAAACACACTTATTTATTAATATTTATGTTTACAATTTTACGCAATTAAGTGTGCAAAAATTAAAAAATCCACCTGTTTAGTATCTAATTTAAACAACGCACCCCATCTTGAATGGGTATGACAACCTCTATTTAAGAAGGTAATCAGTGCTCCTTACCCCCATTACAACTAAAACCATCTCTAAAGCGTCCCTTCATTTGTTGAGAAGAAATCCACTTGACAAGAGAAGTACGGTTTGATATAAATTTCTTTTTAAATTTCATAGATTTTATAAGTGTTTTGTGTTTTAATTTTTGGATGATGTTATTGTAATTTAACTCTGATTTTTCTTTTTCAGTCATGGAAAGTGAAAAAAGCAATGGTTGGAATGAAAAAAGTAACGAGTGGAAACCAACTAGCAAGTATGACAATATATTTTGTATGGATAAGTGTGTTCGTGAGCGCGTTATCGACATGCAGTGCAAACTAGAGGACATTGAAGACCTTGTGAAGGTTCTTGACAGTAACCAGGCCAAAATTATGAAAATGCTTGACAGGATTGAGAAGTTATCAGAGGCTGCTGTTAGTGGTGCCGGCCTTCATCCCTATGATTATGTTTCTGCTCCAACATCACCTAGTTTCTAGTTTAGTTGTATGTTTTAATTCCTATATCCCCCATAACTCATGGTACGTACTTGGATAGATGTGTGGGTTATGTATTAGTAGGGGATTGTTGTTTTTGATGAAGTTTCATTATGTTTTGGATGGTTGTTAATGATCTCCTTGTTTGAAGAATCAATATATGGAAGTATTATATTCTAAGAATGTTTGTTATTAATTTTTGTTGTTGTTGTTTACCACCATTGACATTCAAAAAATACACTCTCTTAATTTCAGAAAAATTGTTCTAAGTTGAAGAGACTTCATTTTATGAAAATTTCATAATGTACATAAAGGCAGATTATAAATTCATATTTTATACATAAAATATGACAATTTCTCAAATTTTAAATTCTACAAATTATTTTACAAAAGGGATGAAAAATCTTATTTAAACGTCTCCAATTCGATGTAATAAGGTGTAAGTATGATTACGTGAACTATTTATCTCATAAATCATAGTTGTTATTTGATGTAAGCAAGTAATAGCACCGTCCTACTATAACTACATATTGATTTCACTAAGTTACATCCAAGATCATGCAATTTTAGACTTCATTTGGACTGATCACTTAGAATACAATTAGGATTAGAACGTTTCTGCGCATTGATTGTTAATTAAATGTGTGAAACGACCTCGGTCAGTCGTTTCGGAAGCTAGGACTCCGATTGGCGTGCCGATAATTTTAAAATATTCGTAATGTCCATTAGGACATGTCTGCAAAATTTGAGCTAAATTAGACCTCGTTTGGTAGGCATCGGAAGAAGGTTTCAGTTTTTATTGGCGATTAATATTAAAAGGAGATTTTCGAGCTCGGTTTTTGCCGAATGAGCTCCGATTCGAAATCCGAAAGCGCCGTTGGGTTCGTATGATTATTTATGACTTTTATGAACTTTCGAAAGTGAATTTCGATGTTGTTCGGCTAGTTTCCGCTAAAATGCCGAAAGTTAAATAATTTGACTTCTTTTCATTTAAATTCGCATCTTGAGTTTCGGGAGTCCAATTTGAAATCCGTCTTCGCGAGTATGTTACATATATTTTGTATAACTCGTATGCAAAAGTTGGAATTATTTCGAATATCGTAGGGTACTATTTTAATTGTCGCCGCGAAAACGAAAAGAAAATAAAATAAAATAAAAGAAAACAAAAAAAAAAAAAAAAGGGAAAGGTCGGTTGGTCCTTAGCTTAAATGCTAAGGACGGAGTTAATAGATACAGAAACAGGAGCATTGGAGCAAAAATAGCAGAGACGCGAAACAAAAAAAATACGCAGTGGAAAAATGCCAGAAAATAAGAAAAGGGGCCGGGAAAAAGTAGAATTTTCACCCTGAAACATTCAGGTAATGATCCTAATATAGTATTTGAGTTTATTACGTGTGTTTAAATATATTTTTGCGGTAAAAATAGGAATATTAGACATCGCCCTAATGACGTAAATTGATAGTTTAAAGGGTCAAATGGACCCCGATAATGAAATTGATTATGTATTCGTGCTCAGTGAGTTATGGGCAACTTATAAATATAATTTATTTGGGATTTGGTTATGTGGCCTTAAACCCTGTATATAGGCCTGGCCTGCGTATTGCGTATGCGAATAGGGTATCAGGTTCCTACCTGGATTGCCCTACGATGTGAGGGATGAAGCCTTTAGCCTAATGTGATATATTTTTCTGCTTATTGATCACAGTGGGATCGTTTGGCAATGCATTCAAAAATAACGCGGTTGTTGGTCGCAATGCTAACTTTTGAGAGAGGTAAGTGTTTATATCCATTTCTTTGGAGGCACCTGGCCTCGTGGATTTTCTACCACGTATTCCTTACGTGTGTAGCTGCCGATAGGTGTACTCATTACGTCTTAGCTTTGGATTTATATGATATATTATATGTTATGTCCTATTGTTGGTATTGTATTGAGGATTTGAGCATTGTACCCTGGCTGCGAGTTGGCATCTACTTCCCGGTTGTCGATGAGAGTCCCGCGCCGGTGAAGGGTTATTGCATCACATTGCATTCATATGCATTACATTGCATATCATATTGAGGGCAGGAGTATTCCGCCCCAGGAGCAGGAGGATTCCGCTCCATTGTATCATATTGAGGGCAGGAGTATTCCGCCCCAGGAGCAGGAGTATTCTGCTCCATTGTATCACATTGAGGGTAGGAGGATTCCGCCCCAAGAGCAGGAGTATTCCGCTCTTATGTCAGATATTGAGTGCAGGAGTATTCCGCCTCAGCTTTACATTATATCGGGTGCAGGAGTATTCCGCCCCAGGAGAGTGCAGGAGTATTCCGCCTCTGGTTTATATTATATCGGGTGCAGGAGTATTCCGCCCCAGGAGCAGGAGTATTCCGCTCCAGTTGGTTATCAGATTGGATTCCCCTCGAATGCAGGAGTATTCCGCTTCGGGATGGGATTACGGGCACATGTGACCCTTCGCATCATATTTCATCTCATTTTATCTCATTTCATTTTATTTCATACCATTGTGTAAACTTGTGGTACATAACTATTGTCCTGCTTATATGTGCATTTCTTATTTGTTGTTATGTTTCTGGCACGCATCCTTGGTTGAGTTTATAAGTTTCTTACGTGTTTTCGGTTGTTATCTGGCTCTACCTTTTTATAATTTAAATAAAAGAAATTTGGTTTATCTGTTTCTTCTCCCTGGCTAGCTATCCTATTCTTTGAGGTGGCTAGTCTGCCCCACTTATTGAGTCCTTTTGACTCACCCTTGTTTGTTGTTTGTTTCTTTTTCTATCTATTTCGTTTCGGCAGGTTCGCTCCAGGATTGAGTTCGCCACGTTGTGAAGGAGCGAAGACGACTTCAGCTGTCAGGGTGAGCCAGCTTTTATTCCGGATGGCCACCAGTTTATTGGTTATTATTTCAGTTGCATTTTGCTCCCTTCAGGAGGTATTTGTCTTCTTTTGTACTCTTAGATGTCTGGTCTGGATAACCCTAAACCTAGTATGTCGGGTAGTCAGCTGTAATTTCTTTTGTACAGCTTAGAGGTATCAGTATGTCAGTGTTTCTTTTTTAAGCCTTGTTCTTATTAATGAATTGAATTATATTTATTTGCCTAATTTAATTGGTAAGGGTTCGCCCGACGGGTCTAGGGAAGGATGTCGGGTGCCCGCACGGCCTAACCGGATTTCGGGTCGTGTCAGTTGGTATCAGAGCCATGTTTAGAGTCTATCCAGACTAAGACAGTGTCTAGTAGAGTCTCGCTGATGGGTACGTAGACGTCCGTACTTATCTACGAGAGGCTATGATGGCATTTAGGAAGTTTCACTTCCTTCTTTTCTGATCGTGCGTCGGTCTGGGATGAAAAAGTATTTTCGTTAATTTATTCGTGGTAATTGCGAACCCTCGCACGATAAATCAGCAAACAGTATGAGTTCAAGATGAAGCAATCTAGCCTGGGGTTGGTACTGACGAAGTCCGAGTGTTTTGATCGTGCTGACGATCTAGTTACGGAGGTCCCAGTTGTACAAGCTCGCGATGGGCAAGGGAGCAGGGCCTTGTAGTTCCCTTGGCTCTCTACGATGCTTTTACGAGAATCTTGGCGACGCAGATACTGCAAGAACCTATTATTCGTTAGGCAGCTTATCAGATTGCCGCATATGTAGATGTTCGGTCTCAGGGAGCTCCTATTTCAGTTCTTAATATTGCCGCAGTAAAGTATGTTCCGGAGGTAGCATGTGTTGTACCTCTAATTATTCTGGCTGGTTAACTAGCCGAGGTAACAGCTCGGTCCGAGTGCCCAAAGTGGTTGCATTATTTTACGCGGTTGAACCTTCCGATATTCTTAAGCAATGCATCAGATAAACCTCGTGATTTTTTTTAAAATAAAATAATGCCAGCGTATCCTTCAGGCTTTCGATTATATCAAGCGGTATGGTGTTGATTATTCTTCTTTCCAGTTTCAGGGGTCCAGCCTTGAATTGGTGGGCCTCTCTTTTATTAGCTAACGTGGTTCGATTTTTCTTCTAGGTTCGTGGAAAAAGTTCCTTTCGAGTAGCGAACAAGATGAAAAATGTTGTCAGTTCAAGTGGATTGGACAGGGTAGTCTGTCGGTTAGCCTGTTGGTGTTTCAGAATATAAGATTGAATTCCATAAAATGGCCGAATATGCATTTGAACTAGTTCATGAGCCTTTCGAGAGATTCAAAGATTTATTGATGACCTTTCTTTTTCCTTGAGATCCCAGATGGCTCGAGAGATTGAGGTCGGGATTTCATTTGATATTGTTGTTGATATTGCTCGAAGGCTCGAGGCATACCGTAAGTTAGAGCGGGAGAGCAAGAAATCTCGTGTCCCTGGTGGGCAACCATGGTACCTCACTTGGAGGTAAGTGTTCTGATTATTTTTTTTGAAGTCACCTTCCAGGTTATCTCAGCTTGTAGAGCGTGATTCTCAAAGTGTGCAAGTAGTTCATCAAGATTAGACCCAGTTTTTCTCTTTATAGCTATCGACAATCTTTCCAGCTACCATTTTCAGGGAAAAGGGTGTTATCACTGTCATGAGTCTGGTTATCCTTTGAGGAGTTTTTCCTTACTCCAGCAAGTAGACAATCGTCCTTCTTCTTGCCCTCAGGCACCTGCACAGTCGCAGGAATTTCATGTAAATTTTAATTAATCAGAGAAATGCCACCATCCAGTAGAGGTCGAGAGCGCAGTGGTAGTGGTTCTTCTAGAAGTAATTATCAGTGTAGCGGCTTAGTTCAGCCGCAAAGGCAGTTTTATGAACTGCCAGTCTGGTAGGATGCTGAGGCATCCGATGTAGTAGGCCCGTGTGTTTCTTCTTCCCTTATCTGTAAGTAAGATTTATCTTTCCGATCGATCTGGAAATGGTGTGTCTTATCATGTTTCGACGGTTTCCTTGGATATTGTCGTAATTAAGAATTGGTTGCGGTAGAGGGGTGAGTTTCTGATACGATTTATTCCTGGCATTTATGAGACCCTACTAGTTTATCTAATCTAAATATGACAGATTTGACAGTGAGTGTCGCTATTGTTTGCTTGGCATCCTGTTGTGCCACCTTCTGTTATAATGTCAAGTCAGTCTACCTCTCTTTGGAACTCAGTGCTGGTAGGATGATGGGATTCTTATTTATCACCATCAGGAAGTGTCATTGTTTCTTCTGGTGTAAAGTGATCAATAAGTAATACTCGATCTATGTGTCTCCTCTTGGTTCGAAATGTTAGTAAGTCATGTTATTCTATGAGCTTGTTTAAGTTATAAAAGGGTATTCTGGTAAATTATCAGAGTTTCCTTCTTATTGGAAGGTTAAATTGATATGGATGTTGCTCCATAGAGCTCATTTAATATCTATTTCTTCAGTTGCGATTCTTTGGTTAGCCTGAATCGGAAGTAGTGTAGCTCTGGGAGCCAAGCAAATAAAAAGATGAGCTTCCTGAAGCTCTAATTATTTCTATCATCGATCCATTTCCATTTCTTCTTCGTCCGGTACTAGTGAGCTTGGGCGATTGGTAGCCGCTTGTGACGTTCCCTGTGTTGAGCCAGAGTACGTGTTATTGTGGCTGGGTAAGCATATTATTATTTTGGAAGCATATTATTGTTTTGGTCCAGTTGTCTCATCTTGTTATCCGTTTAACATGTTTATGTTATCAGTTTATCCGGGTATCCATTCCCATGTATAGTATAGTGCTGGTTCTGTTTTTGCGGATCATCCAGTTTCAGGGGAAACTCTGCCGAAATTTTTATATAGAAGTACCATCCATCGGGCGGTGGTGTTTACGGCAAAGGTATGGAGTTGTGAACTTGAGAGTTGCAGCTGTTTGGCAACTCGAAAGGGTAGTTGGTAGCTTCGGTCTGCTTACGTTCAGCTTTTAGCCAAATCTTCTTTAGTCCAGCAGACTGTGCGAGGATGGTTATTCCTATACAAATGGCTACATGAGTTTGTGTTTTAAGTGGAGGAGTCTTCCTCCAAATACTGAATGGTAATATTAAATCTCTGAGGTGTTGATATCACTTTTCTCACGACCCAAAGTAAGGCTACGGTAGAAATCTACAATGAGTGTCGATCACTGCTAAACCCACTAATAATCTATTAATGATAGAGATAAGCTGGCAACCTGACCATATATACGTACCTATCTGCTGAAACCATAAAGTCTGAAAAGATGACATGACTTTAACCTGTTGGCAATTAGAACACTGAGCCACAAATCCTGCTATGTCACACTTCATTCTATCCCACCAATAATCTGCTTAAGATCATGGTGCATCTTAGTCGAATCTGGATGAACAGTGTATTTGGAATAATGTGCCTCTATCATAATCTGTCCACGTAAATCTGTGACATCAGAAATACAAAGTCTATCTTTATACATGAGAACACCGTCAGTAGTGACCCTGTATGGTGACTTCGGTTTTCCTTGGGCTATCTGTCTGTATTCAACTAGAACTGGATCCTCATACTGACGCTGTTTTACTTCATGGAAATTTAGAGTGAAAGATCTAATGCAGCTTGTCGTCCATCCATCATTGGCATATCTCCTTCACACCTTAACTCCTTGAGAGGTTACTTTAGCGTTGTAAGCGCTCATGGAATCAACTTTGTTGCTGGTATTCTGCCTCAGCTCATGGTCCAACTACGTGTCTCCTTTATTTTTACTTTTTCAAGTCATAATATTTTCAATTGAAAGAAAATACCCTAAAGTAGGTGTTCAGTCTGGAGATCATTCCTGGTCTGTATCATACTATCCAGAAGTATTTGCCTGATCCTTATCCTTATATATAGACCCTGTTCAGATGAACCTTTGACATACATTAGGATATGAGTAACTACATTCCCACAAGGAGCTTGCGGAACAACACTAACATCAACTGAGATGTTGCCTAGTGTGTTTGTAAAAATAATATAGCTTGCATCAAATCTTCTATAATATGTACTGACAAGGTACTTCAAAAGTTCCCCCTATTACATCAAGCGTAAGCTAATTCTTTGTTTCATCGACTTGTTCTATATCGAAAGGTATATCGTAAAGGTGATTCTCGGCTGAATCATGTTAGTCCATCCAGAGTTTCGTATATCTTTGCTTCGAAAATGCAGAATTCTCCTCTCGTGATCGAGGAAGGATCGGTTTAGTCAGAATAACTTGGGCAATGACGTTATGATATTATCCAGCTATGTTTTTATCCAAGGGTTTGATGTGCATGTCATAACTCTGATTCTGTAATTATGAGATCATGTCCGTGGAGTAGTTTATGAAGGTTGTGCAAGTTTTCTTGTTATCTGCGTAAATCTTGCTTTAGATTTAGGCTCGTTCGAGGACGAACGAGAGTTTAAGTGGAGGAGAATGAAACGACCTCGGTCAGTCGTTTCGGAAGCTAGGACTCCGATTGGCGTGCCGATAATTTTAAAATATTCGTAATGTCCATTAGGACATGTCTGCAAAATTTGAGCTAAATTAGACCTCGTTTGGTAGGCATCGGAAGAAGGTTTCAGTTTTTATTGGCGATTAATATTAAAAGGAGATTTTCGAGCTCGGTTTTTGCCGAATGAGCTCCGATTCGAAATCCGAAAGCGCCGTTGGGTTCGTATGATTATTTATGACTTTTATGAACTTTCGAAAGTGAATTTCGATGTTGTTCGGCTAGTTTCCGCTAAAATGCCGAAAGTTAAATAATTTGACTTCTTTTCATTTAAATTCGCATCTTGAGTTTCGGGAGTCCAATTTGAAATCCGTCTTCGCGAGTATGTTACATATATTTTGTATAACTCGTATGCAAAAGTTGGAATTATTTCGAATATCGTAGGGTACTATTTTAATTGTCGCCGCGAAAACGAAAAGAAAATAAAATAAAATAAAAGAAAAAAAAAAAAAAAAAAGGGAAAGGTCGGTTGGTCCTTAGCTTAAATGCTAAGGACGGAGTTAATAGATACAGAAACAGGAGCATTGGAGCAAAAATAGCAGAGACGCGAAACAAAAAAAATACGCAGTGGAAAAATGCCAGAAAATAAGAAAAGGGGCCGGGAAAAAGTAGAATTTTCACCCTGAAACATTCAGGTAATGATCCTAATATAGTATTTGAGTTTATTACGTGTGTTTAAATATATTTTTGCGGTAAAAATAGGAATATTAGACATCGCCCTAATGACGTAAATTGATAGTTTAAAGGGTCAAATGGACCCCGATAATGAAATTGATTATGTATTCGTGCTCAGTGAGTTATGGGCAACTTATAAATATAATTTATTTGGGATTTGGTTATGTGGCCTTAAACCCTGTATATAGGCCTGGCCTGCGTATTGCGTATGCGAATAGGGTATCAGGTTCCTACCTGGATTGCCCTACGATGTGAGGGATGAAGCCTTTAGCCTAATGTGATATATTTTTCTGCTTATTGATCACAGTGGGATCGTTTGGCAATGCATTCAAAAATAACGCGGTTGTTGGTCGCAATGCTAACTTTTGAGAGAGGTAAGTGTTTATATCCATTTCTTTGGAGGCACCTGGCCTCGTGGATTTTCTACCACGTATTCCTTACGTGTGTAGCTGCCGATAGGTGTACTCATTACGTCTTAGCTTTGGATTTATATGATATATTATATGTTATGTCCTATTGTTGGTATTGTATTGAGGATTTGAGCATTGTACCCTGGCTGCGAGTTGGCATCTACTTCCCGGTTGTCGATGAGAGTCCCGCGCCGGTGAAGGGTTATTGCATCACATTGCATTCATATGCATTACATTGCATATCATATTGAGGGCAGGAGTATTCCGCCCCAGGAGCAGGAGGATTCCGCTCCATTGTATCATATTGAGGGCAGGAGTATTCCGCCCCAGGAGCAGGAGTATTCTGCTCCATTGTATCACATTGAGGGTAGGAGGATTCCGCCCCAAGAGCAGGAGTATTCCGCTCTTATGTCAGATATTGAGTGCAGGAGTATTCCGCCTCAGCTTTACATTATATCGGGTGCAGGAGTATTCCGCCCCAGGAGAGTGCAGGAGTATTCCGCCTCTGGTTTATATTATATCGGGTGCAGGAGTATTCCGCCCCAGGAGCAGGAGTATTCCGCTCCAGTTGGTTATCAGATTGGATTCCCCTCGAATGCAGGAGTATTCCGCTTCGGGATGGGATTACGGGCACATGTGACCCTTCGCATCATATTTCATCTCATTTTATCTCATTTCATTTTATTTCATACCATTGTGTAAACTTGTGGTACATAACTATTGTCCTGCTTATATGTGCATTTCTTATTTGTTGTTATGTTTCTGGCACGCATCCTTGGTTGAGTTTATAAGTTTCTTACGTGTTTTCGGTTGTTATCTGGCTCTACCTTTTTATAATTTAAATAAAAGAAATTTGGTTTATCTGTTTCTTCTCCCTGGCTAGCTATCCTATTCTTTGAGGTGGCTAGTCTGCCCCACTTATTGAGTCCTTTTGACTCACCCTTATTTGTTGTTTGTTTCTTTTTCTATCTATTTCGTTTCGGCAGGTTCGCTCCAGGATTGAGTTCGCCACGTTGTGAAGGAGCGAAGACGACTTCAGCTGTCAGGGTGAGCCAGCTTTTATTCCGGATGGCCACCAGTTTATTGGTTATTATTTCAGTTGCATTTTGCTCCCTTCAGGAGGTATTTGTCTTCTTTTGTACTCTTAGATGTCTGGTCTGGATAACCCTAAACCTAGTATGTCGGGTAGTCAGCTGTAATTTCTTTTGTACAGCTTAGAGGTATCAGTATGTCAGTGTTTCTTTTTTAAGCCTTGTTCTTATTAATGAATTGAATTATATTTATTTGCCTAATTTAATTGGTAAGGGTTCGCCCGACGGGTCTAGGGAAGGATGTCGGGTGCCCGCACGGCCTAACCGGATTTCGGGTCGTGTCAATGTGTGTATTGATTGTTATGTGAATGTGTGTACATTGGACAAATCAAAAGACACACAACAATCACAATCCCAATACAAGCTACCGATTCAATTGGTTTGGCGTGCATGGGTTCTTGCAATGCATGCATCACTTGATTTGTTGCCTTTCCATTACCCAATACTCTTCCTATTTAAACCCTAACACATTCCATAGTGTAATCATCATCCCGTATCATATCTTTGAAGATTACTTTTTGCTGTCAATGTATAATCATATCTATACCAACTCTACAAGACTGAACGGGTAAGTAATCTCACATGGGGGAGAATATATGCATCATCCAATGTCAGTTAGAAAATATAAATTTCAACTTTGCAATAATTCCTATTATTCCCTTATTGACAGCCCTTGTGTTACTTTTTTTGCAGGATGAACATCAATTATCCTTTTCCTGTTGTTACTTCACAACATATTATGAATATCAACTGGGCATTGAACAATGTTATCATTCATATGCTAGAACTTCGTTCTGAAATTGCCAATCTCAGTCGTCGTGTAGATCAACAAGTTTTTCCTGTAAACTGGACAGTGAACAATGTTAATTTTCAAGTGCAAGAACTGCGTGGTGAAATTGCCAATCTTAATCGCTTTGTGGATCAAGTTAAACTTAGTCAGGAAGAGATGATGGCTCGTATGGAAGCTGTTGCAAGTAGGATTGAGAGCAAGTGTCAATCTACCAAACGCGTTATTGAAGCCCCAAGCTCAAGTGGTGTAGGAAAGTTCTTTTAGGGTTGTTTTGGTTTAATGTGTGCTATGTAAGCAGGATAATGTATGAAGGCTTGTTTCTTCCTAAATCAAAATCAAATGCTATGAAAAATATTTGTCTATGTGTGATCTTTTATGACTTACTGCAATTTATTTGACAAGTTATTTAATCCCAACTGCAATTTAATCAGCCATCAAATGTGACAAAAAAAGTCTTGACTAAACATTAGTGATAATTTACCAACTACAAATCTGGATATAAACATAGAGTCTTGACATAACAACATCTAGGATAAATACATAGAGCCTTAACATAACAAAAACATGATAAAACCAAGAAGAAATGTTGCTTACACATCTTAGCAACAATTCAACCTAACAACCCCTAGACAAAATACACAAGCCGATCATTGGACATATTAAGAACTTAACATAAACAACACCAAAACGTCTTGATAATACATGTCACCAAAAATCATAGGCCAAGTAACCCTAACATTTAACATTCAATCAATTTGAAGAGGATCTGCACTTGTTCCAGAACCACCAAAGTCCAACATCACCCTAAAATCAGAACCATCACTAGAACTTGATGCACTTGATAATTCATTGTCAAAATCAGCAGCAAGATCACGAGGCTGTCCCATAATGTGAACTCGACAAACAAATCTACCATCATCTAAACCTTCCACAAAACTAAAATGAAGTGCCTTACCAACCCTCAAATTGTTGGCCTTTATGAATTCTAACCAACTATTCCCTAGCCTTTTCTTCCATTTATTTATAACCAGGCGCATATCATGTACATCATTACCAGATAGCACACGAGCAGGAACTGGTTCATCAGGCAAAAAAGGGAGTACATATTTTGGAAAAATCTATTAACATGAAAAAATCACAAAATAAAATATTAGAAACTATGGATATTTTAAAAAAATTAAAAAGATAAGCAAAAAAACTTACAAAATCATCCGTAGTTACATATGATTTGGTTAACCTCGCAAGAAATGTCTTTTTACCAACAGAGTTTATAAAGGTACCAGGTCCAAAATACTTAAGATTGGTTGCATCAGCCTCTATTTTTTGTGGGTTAAAAGTTAGTATGAAAATATTCAGATTTCTTACAAAGGAAGAACAACCTTTGGGTCTCTTTAAATAAGGAAAGGTGAAGGAGGTGATGGTTAGGGTTTCGGTAAGTTGTATAGTTTGTTTTGGTATAAAATATGATAAAGTTTGTGGAAGAGAAGATGATGTTATTCCAGCAAAATGGTCATAAGTCACATATTAGGAGGTCGGGGTATAGGGTTCGAGTCTTGTTAGGCACAATTTAGGTCTTTTTTTTTTTTTTTGCATACAAGCATTGGTTAGTTGTATAGTTTGTTATAAAATATGATAAAGTTTGTGGAAGAGCAGATGATGCTATTCCAGCAAAATGGTCATAAGTTACATATTAGGAGGTTGGGGTATAGGGTTCGAGTCTAGTTTGGCACAATTTAGGTATACTTAGATCTATTTTTTGGCCCAATTTAGGTCTATTAGATTGTGAACTATATAAATAGGAATTCTAATACTTTAATTGTAGTATTTTTTTATACTTTAATTGTAGGTCGTGCTTAAAATTATAGATTGTTTTAAATAAAAAGTAGTCGTGCTTAAAATTAATGTATTGTCTTGGTAGAGCACTCTACCAAGACAATACATTGATTCACTTGAATGAGAGTTGATTGATCCTTATAAACACTGCAACGTTTCACAAAATTTTCGATGTGGGACAAAGATTCTAGAAAACAACATCTAAGTTTTAGTTGTATAGTTTGTTATAAAATAGTTTGGATATAAAAGCTTTGAACTAGGATTTAAGTTAAGTAACCCTAACATTAGATACATCAATTCATACTATTTAAGTTGCAAAAATCTATCATGAAAAAATCATCATTCTATGAATGAAACTTATATAAGTCGATTTTCATTAAGTTTCATTACAAAAAGAATGTAAATAAATTAAGAAGGATTCTATGTCAAAACCAACCAAAAACAAAAACACAAACTTATATTATATCTAATTAAATCGTCAAGTCTTCAATGTCATTGTTTAGATCGGGCAAGCTACCAAGTGGTGATGTTCGAGCACCACCTTGCTACAACATGAAAAAAAAATTTAATTAGCGTAAAACATGCCATAGTTAAAACAAATATTCAATGAACTATAGTGAATATGTAAGTAAATGTTACCTCATTTCCTTCATCTTGCCTGTTAATGCCTTGACTGCCTCTACCACCTGCCCTACCACCAGCCCTACCACCACCTCTACCTCAACCTCTACTACCTCTACCACCAACTCTACTTCCCCTACCACCACCTCTGCTACTCACACCTCCTCTACCACCACTTTGTGAACTTCTAAAATATGTTTCAAGTCGTCCTCTATACCGGCTCAACCGTGGACGTCCTCGTGAACGAGTGTATCGAGGGTTACGTAAAATAGTTGCATCACCCTCACCCACACTTACAGGGTCAACGTAAACATCAACCTCATTCAACTCTTCCAATGGGACAAATTGCTCGATAATTTCATCATTCCAATTTGAAAGATCATGCTCAATTTTGATCATCATATACTTCATATACTTCCTCTTCACTTCACTATCCAATGCAATATCACAATTCCGCTCAAAATGCTTAAGCAAATCCTTGTACATCATGTACTCGGAAGTCATATGGGAATAACCTCCTAAAAAGAATCGTTTTAAGTGTGGACGAACAATATCTTTTCTCCACCTATCCAAAATATACCTTTGGTCAACAGTTTCAATCCTTTTGTGAGACAAAACCTTCAGTATATGGCAGCATAGATATCCTCTACTTTCAAACCATTTGCAGGAGCAACTTAGATGCTCACCAACAGCCGTGTACCTAACAGTGAATAAAAACGGATCGCTACGACTAAAACTTCTCTTTGAATAATCAGTTATAAGGAATTTCTCCACGCCAGGTTCTGCTTCATCATCCTCAAAGGTGCTGATTTCACTATGCATGTGCTTCTTTAGTTGCTGTTGGAACAATTCAAATATTTCACGAGTATAGCAAGCTTGAAGTTGTGCCTCCCACGGGAATTCAGACAAACACTTTAATTCAAAACAATTGGACCTATATTCTGCTTCAAGCTCTTTCTCAAACTTATCTCTTATCGCTAACTCGTATTGCTGAACAAATTGCTTAAGAATGCTTTGACGGGTGATAAATCCATCAAAGAAGGCATGCATTCCTTCACTTCTTTGATTAGACAACATCCCTGCCCAAAAATGATCATCTAGGTATGCAGGAACCCATTTTTCCCTTTCTAAATAAAGCTTAAGAAACCACTCTCTTCCATTCAAGTTATATTTTGCAATGTATTCAAACTCAACTGTAGTAATGCTTTCAAGCACCATGGCCTTAAATTCTGACTTTGCTCTTTTAGAATCACTAACCCCGCTTAACCTCAAAGGCAACTTAGAGAATATATGCCATACACAGTATCTTTGTACCGCATTTGGCATCAATTGATGTATAGCTGCCTTAATGCTTTCACATTGGTCGGTCAAGATAGCCAGGGGACAAACATCTCACATTGCCTTAATGCTCTCATTCGATAGGAGAGCACACCCCAAAAGTACGGATTGTCTATGTTGATTGACACCAACAAACGAAGCGAATGGCATATAATACCGGTTCACTAGGTATGTTGTATCAAAGCATATAACGTCATGGAACGTATCATATGCTACTTTTGAGTGATAATGCACCCATACAACGTTACGAATCCTACCTACGCTATCAACATCAATTGAATAGAAAAACTCCCTATCTTTTTGTTGCATATCAGTAAAGAACCTCAATAATGCTTGTGCGTCCCCTTCTTGCAATTCAAACCTCCTACTATTCATAATATAATTTCTGCAGTCCTTAGTAGTGCAACCCAAATTCTCCGGCCCACCAGCAAGTACTTCGGCTACTCTTATGTTCTTGGATGGTCTTAGGCCAGCTAGATCATTAGCTTGAAACCATCTCTTAAGAGAATTACTAACATTCCTGTGTCCAGCCATCAATCATGATAGTGATGGTTCCAATTTGTGATTATGCTTTCTAATAACCTTAGAAACACGACATGATCCATCATTTTCAAAAATTCCATTAATTCTAGCCATACAATTCATTCTTTTGCCGGATATCTTATGTTTTGGTTTCCTTGCCCTATCACAAACAAACTGCACATACCTTACCGTATCCCCCCCTTTTTTGTTGCATGTTCGTTTGACAATACAAAAACCTAATAATCTAGCATGTGCTTTGTAAAATTCATACATATGTCCACTACCTTTAAATCTCATTCCAGGAAGTGGCCCTATTGCAAGATCCTCTTGAGAAATATCATCACCCATTTCCCTGTCCTCTCCAATTTCTAACACTTCTACAACTTCATCATCTTCAACATCAATATCATCATCACCTTCATTATTCTCTACATCATTGTGGGGCCCGTCATAATCAATGTCATCCAAATGATCCTCATCATTCATCAAACTATCGTCGGATGCCAGTCCTAGAGCTCTATGTAATTCATTTCTTAGTTCATCCGTATTAGGACTTGATGGGTTGGTGTTCATGTTTAGAAATGGGTGTGGATTGTGATTAGGGTTTGTCGTGTTACTCAAAACGGTATAGGAATAACAATGGAATACTAATAGACATGTAGTTGGTGGTAGTAGTGAAAATGTGTATGTATAAGAAATATAATTAAATTAATAAAGAAGCCACATTTAAAAAACATAAATACGTATAAAATTAAATTATCACTTAATTAATAAAGAGTATTTTAAAAAACAGAAATACGTATAAATACGGTCTACGTATATACATATACTTATACGTATACTGAGTATTATTAATTCTGAAATCCTTCCATCTCCCTAGCATTATGTTTTGCATGGCTCAATGTTTTGGGAATAAACACCATTTAATAGTTGGTTATTTGGAGGGAAGGTTTTGGAGGGAAAAAATTGTTTAAGAGGCCAAACACACATTAAGGATATATTAGTAATTTTAGGGGTGTGGCCAAGATTGGGACAAGGAGAGTGTGGCCGAATAGCAGCTCCCTTTTTGAATTTGTTTAACAGCAGTGCTCCTTACCAAGGAACGTGCGATTAGACAAGTCTTGTATGCAGCATACATCTCTTAGTTTGCACATGATTGACAATCGATCCGTTGCAACATGTATCTACTAGTCATGAATATCTGATGGGTCATTTTCCCATAGACAATAAAAACTTTTTACAACGTAACCCCCATTAAACGATAAATGAGTGCTTATATTAACGAGATAAGTAACGTATCCTATACAGCTCTCATATCAACTTTGGTTTCAAGAGATGGCCCTAGCTATCATTATGTTAACCAATAAAATTTAAACTTGATGATTTGTTTCATTAAATTCATTGATCTTCTAACTTATGTGGTCGAAAATTTTATAGTTATTCAGATTTTACTATATTTACATACAATATAAAACGAGTAAAGAAATTTATGACGTGTCTAAAGATGTATTTAGGAGGTGTGAGTCAGCTAGCTCCACAAAACAACACGTCACCTTGCATGAATAATACTCCTTTTGTTTTTGTTCAAAATTTGGACAAACCCACAATAATAGATCCTCTCGAAAAAGCCAAAACCTGGAGCCAACTCCTTGTTTTCTTCCTCTCTCTCTCTCTATCCTATTCCTAGCCCGCAACATTCACGTATCCTCTAGACATCACATCATCAGTAGTAGAAACATCCGGGTATAAAATGGCATTGCTTCACAAATATCTTTAAAAAACCTAAATTGTATAATTTGTACACGTACAAATTGTTTTTGCAATAATTGCGAATACATATATTTGAAATGTAACATTCTTTCCCTACAGTATTAATAAGGGGACACTATATACCTATATCAAATCGCCCAAAATGTTATCAACTGTAGCACATCAATCTCATCAGAGCGGACGTAGAGAGAATGATTAACAAATTCTGCATCTTCCTCTCGAGCCATTTACCCAAGTTAAACAATTCATCAAAAACAAATTTCGAACTCAATAAATTAAACATCTAATAAAATTCTTAGCTTAAACTTAATAAAGCATATTTAAATTTAGGATTGGCATTTGACCCCACCCCTATTAAATTTGCAGAGCCCACGGTAGAAGTAAGAGTTCTAAATTTTAGAATAATAATTTAATCATAAGTTATTGAATTCTCGACTTCATTTTTATACATACGTAATAAAAAATTTAATACAAATATATTTTCGACGAAAAATCTATTGGATTGTGCCTAACCCGCTTATTCGCCCGGGCCCACACCTGCTACAACAACTTATCTAGTTTTATCTCACACTGATTCTCACATACAGTCTACTAGAAAAAACATTTAGAAACACATTTGAATAGAGACCCCACGCCTACTCCTAATCCAAAAGCTCAAATCACCGCCATCCATCCTTATCCTCTTCACTTCCTCAGCTTCTTGCTCCCATAATCCTACCTCCCAACACCCTCCAAACTTCATTCAAACCATCTTCCCACTTCATGCACACACTACACCAAATCAAAAACTACTTCATCGACACAAAGACTCTTCTTTACTTATCCTTCTTTTTCTTCACTTTCAATAAATATTGCAAATGAAGTCATCCATAGTACATATAAGAAGACTACTACAACAAGTACAAGAAACAAACCAAGAAAGCACTTTACATGCAACAATGAGTTCATCTGACCCAACTTTTCAACCCATGATGAATGATTCAGTAGCTACAGCAATGGCTAGACCATTTAAACTTAACGCGCCATTCGATTCATCGATGGCGCTAACAATTCTTGTTCTTCTTACAGCGCTTTTCTTCATGGGATTTTTCTCTATATACATCCGCCACTTCACCGCCGACCCACCACCGTCCTCCGCCGACGACCGCCGCCGGAGAAACCCATCTACGCCGTCTTCTTCCACTAACCACAGGTCTTGTAGTAGGAGAGGTGTGGACCCCACCGTAATAGAGTCCTTGCCGTTGGTTTCTTACGGTGGGCCCGCGAAGCACATGATTATAGAAGACTGTCCAATTTGTTTAACTGAGTTTGAGGTACGTGAAATTGTTAAGATTATTCCGTACTGTCGGCACGTGTTTCATCCGACGTGTCTTGACACGTGGCTGACATCCCACGTGTCTTGTCCACTCTGTCGGGGCACGCAGTTTTTCAAGAAAGTGGATGAGGTTTGTTTGGATGTAGGAGAAGTAGAGAATGGGAATGGTGTGAGTGAAAGATCGACGGTTCAAGAGTGTGACACGTGTAGGAATGTTAGGAGATCTTGTAGTTATTCTAACTTGGAAAATCGAGTTGCATTGCATAGAAGTGCAAGTTTCTAAAAAAATTGTGAAAGTTTATAAATTTTTGTGTGTATACTTTTGTATAGCCATAGCCATCAATTGATAAATTAGTGTGATTTGTTGTTGTAAATTCCGAATTACTGCATTTGCAAATGGAGGCCTATGTTTTTTGTTTAATAATTGGAATGTCGTTCTACTGGTACATGGAAACAAAACAAATTCTATTCGTTTAGCTAGAATATACTTAATGCACCATTTGGACTAATTAGCTAGAATATAACTTCCTTTTCTTCTTTTTTTAATCATGAAGAACTTTACCTTTTTTTTTTTCTTTCTCATGATTATGCAAGTGTGGCACCAATTTGAAACCTCGAAGTAAGGTTTAGTTATGGCATTGCTTGAAACGTGAAAAGAAAGAATATACTGCCAACTCAAATTCATTTTTTAATTGCTTAATTATGTTAAAAGCTTAATATCAACTTGGTTGGAATGCTGAAACGACGATTCCTTGAAGCAATTGAAAGTAATTCCAACTTGTTAATGTCTCTTTTTCTCATAGGGGCCTAAGGCCCTAAACTAAGCAGAGTTAGATGCTTCTTTCTTTTTCTATTCTTCTTTTTTGGAACTATCAGCGAGTAAGGTATGGTGCGATATTCTTTCATTCGTCGATATTCCTTCATTATTGGCCAGTTAGAGGCGAATTTAGGATTTGTGATTATGTCATAATTCATGTGATTTACTAGGTTCATATTCATATTGGTACTTGGTGAAGATTATAACGCATAATGGGTTCGAGAATTGAAACTATAAATTCATAGGTAACTCTCTAAATTTATGGAACGGTAGGTCTTGAGTCCGAGTTTAAGAATAGAGAATTTCTTTGTTGGGAGCCTTGTATTTTGGCTCCGAGGTTAAAGACTAGACAACTTCTTGGTTAGGAATGTTTGTGTTTTCAATTGAATTCATGAATGTAAATCCAGATTAGCTGAAGCTAGTTGATAACTTGATGCCACGATAAACCAACAGAAAAAAAGTGAGTATCTTGGAGTGAATATTTAATCAAATCTATACCAAGTGTACGACTTGTGGGACCAAATTGATCAAAGCTCTTCCACCCAATATACTTGCAAAACTATACTTGGAGGAGTTGGTACATTTTCTCATTCGCGTGAAAGACTCGCTCTAACATGCAAACTAATACTTACACTACACTCAAATCCTCACTGTTGAAAGCTCAAAGAAGACGAAATTAAAATTTGAAATTTCAATTTTCTGATGTCTACCAATCGGATATTACCTTAGCGTTTTCATCACCTACTACGTTTAATATATTGTTTTGGGAAATAGGCAGCCTGCAGCTTGTGCTTCTACAGGTAATTGTTTGAATACAAAGAACTAATAGTGAGTACCAAAGCAAAAGAACATCCCAAGGATTAAAAGGTCGAAAATTTGAATCCAAAATGTCGGGCGTTCCATTTAAAGTCAAGGAAAATACACTCTTTGTTACACTTTTATATCATCTTGCTGATGTCCTTGAATTACAGTCAAAAGCTGCCTCACCTAGGCGCGGTCTTTTAGAAGGTTTTAAAATGTCCAATTTGTATGGCTTCAATGATGAGAATATTCTGATGATGCATTCATCGGGGGACAAGTATAATTTCAAGATCAAGATTCAAGACTTTCAAAGACTTCATACTTGGTGATCTATCGCCACACATCACATTACACATCCTACTAGTATGATGATTCGCAATAATTTATTAACCTACCAAAAATGCAAAGAACAGAAAATGACTATAGTCATTGTATATATTAATTGTATAATGTATATCAAACTTTACATCAGTAGAAACTAGATGGTTCCACATCTTGGGAGAGGGATGAACGAAAGAATGTGTAGTATCATCACTTGGTCATAAATTAAGGAACAAAATATTCAGTATTATGGAAGAGATTTCACGATTCATGGTCCACACTTGAAGATAGTCAAAGCTTTTCCCAAAGCCTCAAACCACACACAGCAATCTATCAACTGGCATGCTTGGGCTATTCAATTTTACAGGCTAACACAGATCACATAATTAAGAAAAGTCGTTTCAATTTCAACACTCTTGACTTCAACAAGTTTCTCCATACAACACTCTGGTGATCACTCTTGCAACTTCATCAATCTCTCTTGGCTTAAAGTTGTAAAGCCATTGGTAAAACTCATGACTTTCCTGTTAGCTATGTCAGGCAACAAAATTTGTCGGGACACCAATGTTTGATATTTTGGAACAAAAGAGAAGTTTCACCCGCTTATTCTGTTTTCAACAATAAATAGACGTGCTATCTGCAAATCCGAGTGTACAGTTATGAGAACATGAATAGCAAATGAAGAATCACGGGATACACAATAAACAGAAGGAGAACATTTACCTAGACTAGAGGAGCAACACTGCAGGTGCCAAAGAAATCTTTATTTCAATATCTATCTTCTCTTTCTGGTATTTATCTTCTACTTCTTTATACTCCCATTACTGTATAGAGAAAGCTCGGATCACCTCCACTACAGGTGCCTGGCACATTGGACACTTGGCTTTTTCGTGGACCAATTGTTCTGCACATTTTGAACATATGCACATGTGGCCACACCTGCAACCAAGAGGGATAAAAGAAAAGAAAATTCTTTAGGACTATCATGTAAGCTTGAGAAACAAACGAAGGACAAGGATGGTTCATATTTTCACTTGAAACAGTAAAAAGAGCTGTCCCTAAGACAGCTCAGAAAAGCATCATGTGCACTTAATAATTCAAAGGAACGACAAGGATGTTTCATATTTACCTGTACAATAATGAATCTATATTGTTATTAGCACACAAGCAACAAATTCCTTTTCTCACTTTATCCCATTTAGATTCATCATTCAGCAGATTGTCTCCACATACATCCACATCTGATAAACAGAAAAGAAATTACCATAATGGATATAACATGACAACTAGATGAACAAGGTATTGTAGGATTATCTCCAATTCAGGAAGAGAAATAATTGTATGGACACCAAATCCCAGTAAGGCATGAAAACAAACCTGTTGATACAGCACATCGATTTAAGGCTGCAGATACTTCTTGGCGAACCGATCGCTGCAGCTCAACTTGCATTTCCATGCATGTTTGCAGCATCCTTTGCATATCGTTCAACCTCTGCTGAAGCACAGCCATGTCCATCTTCAGTTCATTGATAATATCCCACTCCTGCAACAGGTCAAACAGGTATGTGTTTCATTGTAAGAACTGTGAGCTTGTAAAACAAGAGTGTATTATTTTGAGTTTACCAGAAACACATGCTCAATGTGAGAAGTAGAACCATCAAAGTAGAACAAAGTATAACAAAGAAAGTAGAACAAAGAAAGGGGGAACATATTCTAACTCGCAAATTCAGCATGCACTTTTGAGTCAAGAGGCGCCTTAGTTAAACTAATTATGACATTTTTTGCATATGTTACACCCCAACAAGCAAAAAAGCAACTATGCTAATCGACTTCAAGTAGAACTTCAAGTAGTGTTCATGGAGAATGGGTGAAACTTACTGATCCTCTCATGCGATGATGTGGAGTTTGGAGAGGCAAATTCTGATTCTCGGGTTCCTGAGCCCAAAGTAGCTGGGAAGGTGCCTCTTGTGGTGGAGACACAGCAAAGGGATTTCCATCCATATTTATCTGAGGCCCATCTGGATTAACATTCTCCTGCTGCTGCTCTTGTTCTGTATCAGAGGGGTAAGAGGATGTTTCATCCATATCCCAGTCAAAAGAAGCATGACCTTGCCTTTCAACATAAGATTGTACTAGCTGGTTTAGACTGTCACGGAAACTGCTACTAAGCAGATTAGAAACACGCCTCCTAAAAGTATGAACAAATTTGTTAATTATGAGAAAGTTTAATGATATACAAAAACACAGAGACCTGAATTATGAGAGTCCTTACCTGCTTAGCAGTTCTCGAAGTTCAATGCTATAAACATTGTCATCATCCGGTATATAAAATGTATCAACTCTTCCAATGGACCTATCATCCTGACCTGAAGGCATGTCAAACCAGTCATCAACGGCCTCTTCGTGCCACCCATCATGTGGTTCTTGCGCATGGTCTTGTTCTTCAATACCACTTCCCAAACTTTCTGGATACGATTGATTAAGAGCACCTTCCTGCAAATCTCCATCCATGTTTTCCATCGCATCATCTACCCATTCATCGTGATCAGCATAAAAATGCTGAGACACACTGTCCTCATGTTCTATCACAAATTCCTCTGGGTCTTGCGCTGGCTGCAAATCACTTTCTTCATGCTCTTCAATAAGATCCTGTAGCTCCTCTGCTTGAGCTGATGAACCTTCCCAGTCATAATCTTCAAAGACATCTCTCCCTGAATCACGAAAATGACCATCTACCACCTCATGAAAATCACTTGCCTCACTCTGTCGTTCATTATTGTCATTGAGGGTCGCATGTTCCTCTTGTACATGACCATGCAGACTTCCTTCAATAGCTGCAGTTTCTTGCAACCATCTGTCTCCAGTATTTCCCACCAAGTTTCTATTGACATTATTTTGAATTTCCGTGAAAGTACTAAAAATCTCCAAATTTGATGTGGCTTGCTCATGATCTTCACTTCCTCCAACTCGTTCTGAAGTTTCAGCTTTTTCGTTAATGGTATCTTGCTGATTCACGTACCCACAAATAGTGCTTTCTGAGTTCACTACCACATGAGGCCTGTCGATCTCTCTGTCTTCATTAACAAGTTCAGATTGGTCATACAATTCATCTATTATCTCTTGTTGAGGGTCATCATTTGCAGAGGACGACTGCATATTATTCGTCGAACGTACATTATCATCCAATCTGGACAAAATTTCTTCCCTGTTTCAAACCATTTCATGTATCAGGTAAGACTGTTGGCAAGAAGAAACTGTGTTTGCCAGATGCTATTTTGTGAACAAATGTACCATTGGCTAGAAAAGAGGACCCCTACTAGGACTCATAACCGCAGAGCAAGTGAGAGCAACTCAAAACATGAAAAAATATCCATCCCCAAGAGATCAATGGACTCACATTGAGAGAGCTCATTTTTGTCAACAGAGGGGAAAAGGAAAAAGCAGAAATCAGAGGAGTACTTCCTATCAACTTCAAACAGACAGGAAGCAAAATTCACTGATTTTCAAAGGAAACAACAAAAGAAAAGCACTACCAGCAGCTTCTGACAAAGAGAATTATGAGAGCTAATTCCTTTGTCATAAAGAAAAAGGAGATCAAGGCATAACCCAACTCCCCCACCAACATTTTAGGTAAGCTATGTTACTCGAATCCTCTAAAAATACCGCGAACCAGTGTCAGATCCTCCAAACATGCACTAATCTTGGAGGATCCGACGAGGCCGCAGAGATTTCAAGCAACATAGTAGATAAGAGGATTACTGCATCTAAAACACCACATGACTTTGAGATAAAGAGGAAAATTTTCTAGAGAGCATGCTTCACATTCTGGTACATTTTTACCTTAAATCAGAGACAGTATGCCTTTGCTTCAGTAAGCCCAGTTCACATGCAGCATTTGAAGCAGTTCTTTCATCAACTGGCAATCTTTCATTTCGCAGAAACCTGCCCCGGAGTAATGACTGCACAGACCAGGTTATACAGTATTACGAGCAAGCAAGAGGTTACAAATAATGTGGAGATGAAAAATCAGAGAAGCTGGAAGGAAACAAGTAACTGAGATTAAGGAGGCCCCTATTTCAATAAGGACCAATGATAAATATATTGATGCATAGCAATCTCAAAAGTGCTGACGACCAGAATATTCAAATAATACCTGCACTATGATTCAACGAATAATCTCGTTATGCATGTTTATAAACTACAGTCAAATGATTAAATCATAGTTCCAACCAAGTACCAAATCAATCAACTACACCTTAATCTCAGACAAAGTCGAGTCGGCTACATGAATCCATTTACCATTTCGCTTCATTCGCGCCCGATCTCTTTATGATAATATTAAGTAAAATTTATGGTGACAAGTTTGGTCAAACTAGAATTGAAGACTATATACAGCTGCTTCAACTAATTCACAATACACCCTCTTTCATTCACAAACCTGATCATTTCAAATGGCAGTTGCATCCAAAAGGTGTATATTCAGTTAGGTGCAACTACTCTTTTCTTACTGGCTCGCTCAATTCCTCTATCACTTGGCCCTGGAAAACTATTTGGAAGAGCAAGGCCCCCCAGAAAGTTAAATGTTTCATGTGGGTAGTGGCTCATGGAAAATGTCTCACCATGGACAACCTCCAAAAGAGAAGCTCCCAGTTATGCGACAGATGTTGTCTGTGTGAAGAAGAAGCTGAAGATGTTAACCACTTGTTTTTGCATTGTAAAGTTTCTTATAGTATCTGGATCATGATCTTCAACATTTTAAACATCAAATGGTGCATGCCTAGCTCCAGTGTTGATTTCTTGTCTGCTTAGCAAAGAAAAGGCATAGCTAAAGATCTTCTGTGGACATGGAATTCCATCCCAGGAGCTGTTTTTTGGATTATTTGGAAGGAAAGAAATGCTAGAATCTTCGAGGACGAGAAGGATTCTGCTCTAAAGCTCAAGTCTAAATGTATATTTCTGCTTATTTTTTGGCGGTGGCAAATTTGTTAGAGCCCGAGACCATACTAAATTTTATTAGTTCATTACATGATATGTAATGATTTCTCCTTTCTTTTGTTTGTAAATCTGTACAGTTTACTGCTAACACATCAATAAACATTACCTTATCAAAAAAAAAAATTTGGTCAAACTAAAAATTGAAATTTTGATTTTCAAATCAATTTTACAATATAAATAATTAGATAGATGATATTCATCTAAGAAATTAGTACTTGATCACAGTGCAGCATTGTGACTTGCAACCAAGTAAGAGATAAACACTCCCAAGATGATTAACCATCATAAATGGAAGTATTTCATCTTAGTATGATCAACATTAGCCAAGAACTTGCAAAATATTAGCAAATTTTGCCAATCTCTTACATTTAGTTAGCTCCTCAATTTTTCCCCTAGCATTGTTTTATTTTTCCATTTTTTTCTCAAGGACATGAGAACTATTTACCATGTAAATCTCTTTGTGAATCCTTCTGAAAAATATTTAAGTTTTTCTCGATAACAATTGCCTAGAACTTCTTTGTGCATATATCACAATCACGTTTAACTTGGATGCCAAAAAGAAGGAGACCTGCATTCCTCACTTTCCATGTATCATATGCAGTAAGGGAGACAGGATATAAGCAGTGCAAATCCTTGAAAAACATCTGAGATGATAAGCAAAGTTGTGATATTCTAGGGGAGAAAAAGGAAAAAGTAAAGCATCACTTTGGAGGAGTAACCTGAATCCGATTGCGATAGGCGAAGTCTGATACAGGCTTACACTCCAACAATCCCTGAAGTTCTTTTTCCCTTTCCTTCTGAGACCTCATCAGTAAATCAACAAGAGCTTGTCTTCCACAGAATCTGCGCAAGGCCTTTCTCTCTCCATTTTGTGATTGATCGACCAACAGCCCATCACGCACTTGTTCAAATTGAGAACCAATTTCAACAGCAACTTCATCTCTAGGAGAACTTGTGCCACTGCTACTCTGATGAATATTCATTTGCACCCACTCCCTAATGATTCTCACCCTTCCACGTTCATTTTCCCCTAAGCACTGTGCCTTAGAACAGTTGTTCACATGTGAAACATTCAATGACTGTGGATGACTCTTTACACCAGTGTTCATCCACTCCTGAATAATCTGCCTAACTTTTTCTCGTTCAACCTCGCCAAGATCACTAGATTGATCTGAGCTAACACTACGGCCATCGTCAAGGTCATTATCCAACTCGTTCTGGCTTTGAGATGTACACCTTCGATTCTGGTCCTCATTGGCACCACCATTCCGGTTGACAATCTCTGGACCATCCGACACAAAGGTGCCCATACAGTCAAAACTTTCTTCAACATCACTCCTCTGTGATCTTAGCCTACCTCCATTACGACCATAGGAATTACTCACCACGTGCTCACCCTCAAGCTCCCTCCACATTTGCAGAATAGACGACGCCCGAGTTTTTGGCCTATCATGTTCACCACGTTGTCTCGACACGGAGGACTGAGACTCTATAAATAAAGGAGGACCAAACGCAGAAATATTATGCAAGCCAGCAACAGCCATACTTTCACGATGTTCAACACTTTCAATATCCACCCATGACAATAATCACACGGATCAACGAAGTCGCCAATCTGTTCATGATGCATACAGAATATGTTAATTCTAGTAAAAAACACAGCCCATGATTCTGTTGCATACACTGATATGCTTCAGGATCCAATATAAGAAATTACCCAAATTTTAAGTTAAAAGCAAATGAAACAAAGACTTATCAACAAAAACCCCCCAACAAGTAATCCAAAGAAACACTTTTTTTTCCTGTTGAAGGAGCCTAAAAAAGAGAAAAAGTAATAAACAGATCTTTCTTTATCTCTGACAAAAGTGTAAAAAGTAAAATTCAAATTTCAAATCTAAGTACTACTCCTTCAACAAAAACAGCAAAACATCCAACCCCACCTACTCCCCTCCACCCATCCCCATAAAACAAGGCAAGACAACAACAACAACAACATATCTAATGTTATCGGAGTCTGGGAAGGGTGAGATGTACACACACTGACACACCTTATTTCACCAGGCTGGATAGGCTATTTCCGATAGACAGAAAACTAGGCAAAAAAGAGCAAAAAAATGCTAAGGTTATAAACTTTAACAACAAATTAACAAGATTCCCATAATATTCAAACAATATCTTAATGAATATACATTGAACTACAAAGACTTGCAAATTAAGCTTATACTACACAAAATAATTAACTGTAAACACATAATATTAAACAATGCAATACAGAATATGATTCTTGATTATTAAAAATCCAAGAAAAAATAGAAAAAAATCTTACCTTTATCCTTTATACAGCTATTTTGAACTAACTAGTTGACTTAAGACTCAAAGAATCAAAAAACCCACCTACCAATAAACAAGAATATTGCAATATGTTGTGTAATTTTCAAAGAAAAATATGAAAAAAAGGGGAAAATAAGAGATTTTTTGGTCTAAGAGTAAGAGAGAGAGAGAGAGAGAGAGAAATATAAGAAGCTAAAAATGGAAGGTGAAATTTATTAGGAAAGAAATAAATAAAGGAAAGGGACACGTCACTCTTTTTTTTTTTTTTTCCTTTTCTTTATTATGACAGAATTTTTGATGTAGCCCTAACGTCTATTTTTTCTTTTCCCTTTTTTATTTGCTACTCTATCTTTTTGTTTATGTGAGAAGAAATGGGTGTCTGCCACGTGGATGACTATCACTTTTCATGGGTGACATTTGCGCAATTTCTTGAATTCAACGGTAAGCTGTAGAGTAGAGTTACACCGACTGAACGGCGTCGTTTTCATTTTAAGTTGTGTCGACTTGAAAAAAAGTTAAAATATTTTTTTTATATAACAAAAAGTATTTTGAGATCTTAAAAACTTGGTCAAAATTACTTTTTGATTTTAAAAAAAAATTAATTTTTAAAAACTGTCTAAAAAACTTGCAAATTTTCATGGTCAAAGAAGTTTTTTTGAATTTCTAAAAGAAAGAAAATTTATGGCCAAACACTTTCTTAGTTTGCTACTATTTCTAGAGAACTCTGGTATTTGCAATAGTTGTTGACTTGTCTATCCGAAAAGATATTTCATCCATGAGAACTAGTAGTCCATGTTTCATCTTATTTGGTAATTGGTATAATTTGATTGAACAAAAGATAAAGGGTTTGGAAATTACCATTTAAACATGCTGTATGATATTTGGGTGGATAGGAGGCTTTTGAAAGTTGCAGCGTGATAGTATTTGTATGATTATAAAAAATAAATTATTAAGAATGATGAAAATTTTCAAATTATTCAAATTTAGCAAGTTTATATTATTTAAAATTTATTGGAGACTTGTTTTACAAAATATCGTCCTAAGTACAAAATATAAAGTAATTAATGATTTAATTACAAAATATAGCAAAAAAATAAACACTTCAGACATAGAACATAGCACCACCAATTTTTCCTTCTCCACTCCCTCTCCCTCTCACCCCCCAACCCATCGACGTACCCAGAGCTTCGGCATTTACCCCACAACTGCCGCATCTTCTCCTCCCCTCACTCCTCCGCTGCTGGATCTCCTTATCCGGCATTGCTCATGCAACAGATCCTGTCTTTTTCTTTTTTTTATTCTTTTTAGTTTCGAAAGACGGGAATGGTGTTGTGCTTCCAACAATGGCTTGAAAATTAGATTTTTTCAATGAACTATGGTGAGATTTATTTTTATGCTTTCCAATTAAGTTTTGGTATTTTTTATTTATATTTTTTATTATTTTGTCTAAATATGGTGTTTTTCAACGAAAAAATTGGTGTTTTCCAGCGAGATCTGATGTTTCCGACCATAACTAATGTTTTCAAGTCGTATCTGGTATTTTTCTTACCAAATCTGGTATTTTTCATCTTTTATTTTAATATATATCATTTCTATTGTATCTGCACTGTATCTAACTATTATGCACTGTATTTAACTGCTTTTGCACTATTTCTGCATTTCAGCACTTTTTCAACACTATTCATGTATAATTTTTGCGTTTCTGCGTTGTTTCTGCATAATTTTGCACTATTTCTGAACATTTTTCTACATTATTTATGTTGCTTGTATCGATACTGTTCATATACTGTTTTACTGTTTCTGCAGACCTGCGGCGATGGCAGTGGCACATCGACGGAGGCTGAGGGGGCAGCATGCGGTAGGAGGTGCAGCAGGGGGTGGCAGATAGAGGCTATAGTTTTTAAATTTTAGTTGTTTCTAGCAATCCGGGCCCTGCAGGAATGCAGGATGCTTTATGCCCTGGGTTGTCTCCTTTTTTTTTTTTTTTTTTTCCCTTCTAGCAACTCGTATATAAGAATATTGATATGTTTTGTAAAAATAATAATATTTCTATTTTTTTATAATAAACGATATAGAATTGTATATAAGCGTAAAAAACTCTTTTTTTTTTTTTTTGTGGTTGACACTTGACAACCCAGTTAGCAGATAAATCTCCAGGCTATTAGGATATAGAAACTTACCTGAATTGCCCCCCTAGAGCTAAGGGAGGAAGAGACACTGCCACAAAGAAATTTTACAATATTTACATCAATTTAATTCTTAATTACATAATTAAGTTGTATCTTTATATAAATTATAATTATTAACTAATTAAATAGAGATTCCACCTCCATTTTATAATTTATTGTATTAGGTGAAAATTTAACGAAACCTTAAAAACAGGGCTTGATGCATGGTTTGAGTGAATCTTTTAGAAACAATTTCTCAAAGTTGTACACTCAACCCCTGAAGCTAATTGTCTCAGGCACGAAATGGATTTTGACCACAAGCTATCCCACGAGGCGATTAGAAAACAACTATCACGAGGCGTATAACTCACTCCTCGGTGGAGATCCGCTCATCGGTGAACGAGCACTCGCCTCTGTAACTGCCGACTGTTGCCCGCGTATTAAATGGAAGACTGTGGTCAGACTACGACTGAACGTAGAGTAATGAGTCATTGAGCGCAGTAGTTACTACCTTCACTCCTGTAGACTATAAATAGTCATGGAAAGATTATGTATCCACAAATATATCTAATACACTTATTCTTTGTCTTCAATATTTTGTCTATATTTCTTTATCAAATTTCTCGTCTTTTACGGCTTTGATACAAATAATTGCTAGTTAACCCAAAACAAATTCGATTTATTATTCTAATCAGATTTAGGCCTACATAAATTGGTGTCGTCTGTGGGGACCTGGCAATAACATTTGTTCCAAAGTTGCGTTTTTATCTCACATATTATCCTAATCAATTTTTTCATCGGACAGCGGGTAATACCCATCGTACAGGTACGATAACAGCACATTCTCCTAAAAGAATGGTGAGCATTTTAATGGGCGGATAAGAAGTGAACGGAATTAACATCACCCAAAAAAAAAATCGCCAACTATCGGTCACCATGGAAAGGAGGACCTGAACCAATGGGTCGGAGAACGAAATAATCTTCAACGAGGAAGATTGCGAAGGGATGATGTTTCCCCATCATGACGCTCTAGTAATCATGTTAAGGATCAATAATTGCGATGTTAAGCGGGTCTTGATTGATCCTGGCAGTTCGATGAATATCATCAATTATGGAGTTTTTAAGAGAATGTGGTTGGAGGACCTCATCGTCCCGAAGACAATCATTCTGATAGGGTTCAACAACTCCACAGAAAAAATGGTGGTGGGGGAAATCATCCTCACCACAACTGCTGAAGGAGTTCGTAAGAAGACTATTTTTCGAGTAATGGCCAAGGATATGGCTTACAATGCAATCCTTGGAAGACCTTGGATTCATGAAACGGAAGTCGTTCCATCTACTTTACACCAAATCATTAAGCTCCCAACTCCATGGGGGTATTCGAGCCATTCGAGGTGAGTAGCGAATAGCTCAAGAGTGCTATTCAATTGCTGCGGGAAAAAGAACCGCCCCGGCTGGGCCATCCATATTTCAATTAATCGGCTCGGAGCCCAACGAAGTGAAGATCTTGGTTCTTGAAATAGATTCTCAAGGGGAAATAGAGAAGGCTCTGGTGTTTATACAAGAGCCTCGGAAGCAAAAAGCAAAGGATTCCACCATCAAAGAGTTGGAATCTTTTGCTCTATCGGAGGAATTCCCAAAAAGAAAGATGTCTGTAGGCTCGGAGCTGGATGCCGAGTCAAAGAAAGCCTTTATTGAGTTGTTGAAAGCTAATGACGATTGCCTCGCCTGGTCTCATGCGGACATGATAGGGATTGACCCAGAAATAATGACACATAAGTTGAATGTAGATCCCAACCACCCCCGGCAAAATAAAAGAAGAGACTGCATGTTGGTATAAAGAAGAAAGCAATCCAAGATGAGACAAAGAGGATGATCGATAATGGCTTCATCAAGGAAGTAAAATATCCCGAATGGGTCGCCAACATGGTGGTGGTGCCAAAGAAAAATGGCAAGTGGAGGATGTGTGTTGATTATGCCAATTTGAATAAGGTCTGCCTAAAGGATTCGTATCCTTTACCCCAGATAGATAGGTTGATAGACTCCATGGCTGGACATAAATTGTTGACCTTCCTGGATGCGTATTCGGGGTATAACCAAATTCTAATAGAGCCAAGCGATGAAGAAAAAATATCTTTTATCACAGATAAAGGAACGTATTGTTAGAAAGTGATGCCTTTCGGTCTAAAAAATGAAGGGGCGACCTACCAAAGGTTGGTGAGTCGAATTTTCAAAGATTACATTGGCAAAATAATTGAGGCTTACATAGATGACATGCTAGTGAAATCAGGTCAGTTGGAGGATCACTTGAATCATTTGAGAGAAGCATTTGCAATTCTAAGACAATATTGTATGAAGCTAAACCCTGAAAAGTGCGTTTTTGGGATCGGCTCGGGTAAATTCTTAGGGTTTATTGTCTCTGAATGAGGCATCGAGGCAAATCCTGATAAGATAAAAGCTATACAATAAATTCTCAATGAACTGACAAGCCCAAAGGAAGTTCAGCGTCTGACCGCCCTACTTGCCACTCCAAGTAGATTCATCTCGAGGTAATCCGAGCGGTGTCATAAGTTCTTTTCTGTCTTGAAAAAGAACACAACCTTCGAGTGGACGCCCGAATGTATAGAAGCACTGAAATAACTAAAGTATTATTTGGCGAACGCCCCATTGCTCACTAAGCTAAAGGGCGGGGAGATATTGTTGGTATATTTAGCCATCTCCAAGGTAGTTGTTAGTGTCGCGTTGGTTCGAGAGGAAGATGGAAACCAGCAACCAATATATTATGTCAGCAAAACTCTTCTCGACGCTGAAACAAAGTACCCTCATTTAGAAAAATTGGCGCTTGTATTAATTATAGCAGCTCAAAAAACTTCGCCCCTATTTTCAATGGCATCACATAGTTGTAGTCACGACCTTCCCCTTAAGGACAATATTACATAAATCTGAATTGTCGGGGAGGCTATCTAAATGGGCAGTTGAGCTAAGTGAGTATGACATTGTATATCAGCCTCGGACTGCCATAAAATCTCAAGTGTTGGCAAACTTCGTGACTGATTTCAGTGCTAGGATACTCGCCGAGGCAGAAAAGGAAAATTTTCTTTCAAGGGGCCCAGCCCCCGGGGTGTGGAAAATTTTCACTGATTGCGCAACGAATTCCAACGGCTCGGACCTCGGAACAGTTAACCCAAAATAAATTTGATTTGTTGTTCTAATCACATTTAGGCCAACACATTTATCGTGTAAAAATTGATGCAACGTAACTTAGTATGTAAGTTTTTCTTCACAACATTTGAGAAAAGAGAAATGAGCTATATAATTTAAATCCGGGTGAAAATCATTTACACCCCCAACTTTGTTCTAAAAACCAAACTCCCCTCAACTATGTGCAATAGTCATTCCCTCCCACCCCTCCCCTTCATCGCATGAAATATCTATTTTTCCCTTGGTATTTTTATTAACATTTATGTGATGTATTTTTACATTATTTTATAATTTTTTTTAACCAAGATATTCTACTTATTATTTAAATAATATTATATCTAATTATAATAATTTGAGTTCATTCATAATATAAATAATATAATATTTTTATGAAAATATTACAAATATAATGTCATTTTTATGATTGTTGTTTTAGTATTAGGCGTACTAAGTATGTATATATGTACATATTGTACTTCTCTCTTTTTATCTTCCTTGGTGTGTTTATGTATATTTATTTAAATTTTTACTTTCATTCTCTATTTTGTATATGAATTTTCGAGTCTTGATTATCACATATGAAATTATAACTTAAATTTTAAGTATAAATATGTGATGTTTTAGATTTATCGTAAAATTTAATGCTCTTTTCAGTATCTTTTACGTATTTCAGGCATTCAGTATATGATTTTGGTAGTTACTCTATTTTATTTTTAATTGTGTGATAGACTAATTTTGAGTTTTAAAATTGCTGATATAAGAAAAATATTTTTAATCATCGTCCATGTTTAGTTCATTTATTTCATTACTGACGTTGGCATTATTAATATATATGTCTGTTTGTTATTTCTTACTCTTTTTTCATTTGAAAGTAATATTTATTTATTTTATAGGCTAGTCCATAAAATACAGAAAAAATTATTATATTAAAGAAGAAAAAAGATAAAGCTTGATAATCTAGAGGATAAAGTTGGTATTTTAAAAAGATATTTGAGAAAAGGAGGAGAATGATTATTTTTCATAGTTGAGGGGCGAATTTCATTTTTAGAGCAAAATGGGAGGTATAAATGATTTTCACTTTTTAAATTTCCACAATTATTTTGGATTTCTCAACTTTCGTATTTATGGAAACAAGTTGTGCACTACCATTACTTTTTTAATCTAAATATCATGTGCGACTAAATTTTCCACGAAAATATCCTAAACTTTCATTTATTTTAGTTAAAAAATTACTAGAAGTACATACTTGCTTATGTAAATAGAGTATGATATTTGAAATAACAGAAATGAAAATTTCAAAGAAAATCTTCAAATCCAAAATATTTGGAGATTCACAATAACGCCCCTTTCCCCATTTCCCACTCTCGTTTTCCTTGTATTTGGAAAATACTAGCCCACTTGATGATCGATACTCGTATAAGTTAATCAAATGTCCATCAAGCTCTCGAATATTGTCTATCAATATTTCGAAAGGCAGATCTAATGCCCCTCCGTTCCACAAAATTTAATTATGGAAATGTGAATATTAAAGCTTCGCTAAAATGACAAATTAAATTGTTTCACAATTTTTGAGTTAACTGGCTCTAAATTTTGGTGCAAGCAGGTGTATTGGGTAAAAATTGGTCCGTATAAGTAACACCTCGGACACTTGATTCGAGATGCACCGAACAGATAATCATGAGTCAAGGTTCAAAGTGTACAACAAGATCAGCAAAGGCTTCAATCGAAGATATGGTCAGACTAGGCCTCGGTAGATCGTTATCTCGGTTAATCAATGGACTCGCAGCCTCGAGGTGGATGATTTCATTTTCGGTGAACCGCTCCATTTTTAGCGGGAAAGCAGCTCCACGATCTTATACCACTAACCCCACTTTCAGAGGTGTGAAACGTGGGCAGATAAATGGGAAACATGAAAAAAATGGCTTGTATCTATTTATTTATAAATAGTATTTCATTTGATGTGAAAAAAATTCAAAAATATATACAGAAACTCTGTCAAAATTTGTACTCAAAACATATATTGAAGTCTTATTCTACCTTGTTCATTAGTTTGCTCCATTTTCTTGCTTTATTTGACGTTGATACTTAGCATTGCTTGTAAACCCATCCCAAATTCGATTTGTTTTCCTAAATCGGTTTAGGGCAATACAAATTGGTGCCGTCTGTGGGGATTCAAGCAATTACGCTTTGTTCCAAAGTTGAGCAAAACCATTTTCTTTCACTCGATGGATGACAATGGTGATAACGCCAATATGCACCAGTTACCTCCCATCGGACAAAATGGTACGCTACTACCCCAACTTCCAACAGAAGATACACTTGTACCACCACCACATCCAACAAATCCTTCTTCATCAGGATCAAGCAACCATTTTCAAGTGTTTGTTATACGCTCTTTGAATGTCCTCCAAGCACACTTCGACCAATAAGTCACCTTTAACATTGAATTTCGTAGCTCCTTGGAAGCGATCTCGGTGAGAAATCATGTTGCCCCCACTGATACTCCACCCATGGCTTCGAATAGAGGCATTCTGAACTTCGTTCATTCGGGCGCGACAACAGGGGACTTCAAAATGGGGCCACATCTGGAGGCTCGGGGACTGCACCGAACTCAATCCACTATTTAGGACGGTTCCCAATGTGGCAGAAACCAACTCTTCGGTAGACCTCGAAAAGCTAAAAAGAAAGATCGAGGCTCGAGTCGAGGCCAAATTCGAGAAGACTCGAAAACGTCCCCGGGGTAAGGAAGACCCAAAGGGCGTTGGACATTGACCAATGTAGCAAACTTCCTTACAAACCCAATGCCTCCAGCTCCAATCCCGAAGCACTTCAAAATGCAAATTTTGAAGAAATATGATGGCACCCCCGGCCCAGTCGATCATGTGACCGAGTTCATGGCGATGGTGAAAGGAAATAAGTTAATTTAAATTGAAAAAGAGTCTATGTTCTTGAAAACATTTGAGGGACACATTGGAAAAAGGGGCGATGCGATGGTACATGTATTTGCCCTTAGAATCTATCTCAGATTTCAAAGAGCTAGTCGATACGTTCATTAAGGCTCACACTGGGGCACAAAAGATTCTTCAAAGGAAGGAAGATATCTTCGAGGTCAAGCAACAATATGGGGAGCCCATCAAAGACTTCCTCGAGCGATTCCAAGCCGAGATGATGGAGCTGCCCCCCATGGGAGATAACTTAGCCATCATGGCATTCGAAAAGAATATCAATGTTTTGAACTCTGACGCAGCTGGCGAGCTAAAGAAAGAGCTTCAACAATATCAAGCGCAGACATGGAACGAGCTGCATGACAGAGCTGCCAACAAGATAAGGTTGGAAGAGGCCGAGTGGAGAACGGTAGGCCGAAGCCTAAATTATAAGAATCGCCCTGAGTCATCACGTCGTGCTGAGGCATTGAGGGGAAACTCAAAGCGCCGATATGAGCCATACAACTCGCAAAGGCAGCATATGAGCCAAAGGCTCGGTAGAGGTGGAGTGTGGACCACCCATAAGGCAATGTCTCGGTGGTCGAGTAATCATAATGGTAACCAAAAGAATAGTATGGGGCCCGCTTTGGTATCCAAAGACAAAGTCCTACCTCGGATACCAGATTACAACTTCAATGTGTCAACCACCGAGCTGGTAAATTCCCTGAAGGGGATTGTAGATAAAGGGGTGAGTTTGCCCAAGAATATGAGGACAACCCCCGAAAAGAGAGATCGAAGCTTGCATTGCGAGTTCCATACTGGTTATGGACATCACACGGAGGATTGTAAGGCGCTTCGCCTCGAGGTGGCCCATCTGTTGAAAAAGGGCTTACTAGGTGAGTTCCTCACTGATAAAGGCAAACAAAACTATGCAAAGAACCGAGGGGATAGACAGCCACCGAAGGCCCCACCCATCGAGAGGGTTGTAAACGTGATATCTCGAGGGTCAGAAGTGAATGGCATGAATTTTGCAGCCGCCAAAAAGTTTGCCAAGTTATCGATAACTATGGAGCAAAGAAACCGAGTAGGGGGTTCAGGTAAAGAGATAGTGTTTGATGACGATGACTGCGATGGGATGATGTTTCTCCATAATGATGCCTTAGTTATCACGCTCAGGATCAACGATTCGGATATCAAACGAGTCTTGATCGACCCCGGTAGTTCTGTTAATATAATCAGCTACGGGGTTGTTAAAAAAATATGGTTGAAGAGCCAAATCGTCCTGAAAGCAACCATATTCTGGTTTTAATAACTCCATTAAGAAAACATTGGGCGAGATTATGCTCAATACGTATGCCGAAAGGGTTGTTATGGAAACAGTCCAAGTCATGCCCGAGGACATGGCTTACAATGTGATCCTCGGGAGACCATGGATCCATTCGATGGAAGTTGTACATCCACTCTTCATCAGGTCATCAAATTCCCAACCCCTTGGGGGGATTCGTTCGATCAAGGGAGAGCAATGAATGGTAAGAGAATGCTATTCGGTTGCATTGAAGAGTAGAGTTGTCCCGAACGGACCAATAAAATAGCAATTATAGCAGCCAGGATCTAGTGAAGAGGGGGGTTTGGCATCCAAAATTGACCCCCAAGAAAAAGTGGTGGAAAAGATCCAGTATGCATCCAAGAATCTCGGAAGCAAAATTCGAGGATTCAACCATTGAAGAATTGGAATCCTTCACGCTTTCGAAGAATTTCCCAAACAGGAAAGTGTTTGTTGGCTCGGAGTTGGATCCAGAGTCGAAAAAACCATAGTCGAAGTGCTAAAATCCAACGATGATTGCTTTGCATGGTCTCATGCTGATATGGTCGGCATCGATCCAGAGATCATGACACATATGTTGAATGTGGACCCACGCTATACCCTGGTAAAGCAAAAGAAAGACCACACGCTGGTGTATAGAAGAAAGCAATCAAAGTAGAAACTGCGAAGTTACAAGAGAATGGCTTTATAAGAGAGGTCAAGTACCCCGAATGGTTGGCCAATATTGTGGTTGTGCCAAAAAAGAATAGTAAATGGAGAATGTGTGTGGATTACACAGATCTAAACAAAGCTTGCCCCAAGGACTCCTACCCGTTGCCTCAAATAGATAGGTTGATAGACTCCACGGCTGGAGACAAACTATTAACCTTTCTAGACGCCTATTCAGGGTACAAACAAATTCTGATAAACCCAGAGGACGAAGAAAAGACCTCGTTCATCACAGACCGAGGCACTTTCTGCTACAAAGTGATGCCCTTCGGTCTCAAGAACACAGGAGCAACTTACCAAAGGCCAGTGTGTCGCATGTTCAAAGACTATATTAGGAAATCAATGGAGGTGTATATAGATGACATGCTGGTTAAGTCAGTATGGGTGGAAGACCACTTAGATCATCTGAGGGAAGCTTTCATTGTCTTGAGACAATACAACATGAAGTTAAACCCCAAAAAGTGTGCCTTCGGTGTTGGTTTGGGAAAGTTTTTGGGATTCATAGTCTCTGAACGTGGAATCGAGGCTAATCCAAAAAAGATAAAGGCAATTGAAGAAATCCCCGATGAGCTCCCCGGGGTGAAAGAAGTTCAGCGTTTAACTGACCGAGTCGCTGCCTTGAGTAGATTCATTTCGAGGTCATAGGAGCGATGCAACAAATTCTTCTCAGTTCTAAGGAAGACTAACACCTTCGAGTGGACACCGAAGTGTAAAAAGCGCTGAGGGAGTTGAAACATTATTTAGCCAACGCGCCGCTGCTCGCCAAGTAAAAAGATAGGGAAACTCTGTTGGTGTATCTGGCCGTGTCCGAGGTATCAGTGTGTGCAGTGCTGGTTCAGGAAGAAGATGTCAAGTAACAACCCATCTATTACGTGAGCAAAACGCTCCTTGATGCCGAAACCAGGTACCCACATCTTGAGAAGTTAGTACTTGCTTTAATTGTAACTGGTCGGAAATTACGGCCCTATTTTGAATGCCACCCAATAGCTGTAGTTACCACCTTCTCCTTAAAAAATATATTGCACAAATCATAGTTGTCACGGAGATTATCCAAATGGGTGGTAGAGTTAAGTGAGTATGACATCACATATCAGTCGCGAACAGCTATAAAGTCCCAAGTTTTAGCAGACTTTGTGGCTGACTTTAGTGTGGGGATCCTCCCAGAGGCGGAAAAGAAAAATATGATGTCTAAGGAGCCGACATCAGGGTTATGGATACTCTACACCGTTGGAGCAACCAATTCCAAGGGTTCGGGGATTGGAATAGTCTTGATGGCACCGATAGGAGAAAGAGTCAGGCATTTAGTTCGGTTCAAAAAGATACTCCTTTCGTTCCAAAATGGTTGTCATAGTTCGGATTTCGAGAGTCAAACGAGTTTAACTTTGATCATAATATTCTCATATGTCTTTTAAATATTTTAAATTATTAATTATTGTGACTTATAGTACTTTTTATGTAGTTTCTAAATATATAAACATCGTTACAAAAAAATTAAATATTATATGTTTAAATTCACGGTCAAAATGAACTCGTTTGACTCTCGAAATCCAAACTATGACAACCATTTTGGAACGGAGGGAGTAACAAACAACGAAGCCGAATATAAGGCTGCCCTAGCAGACTTAGAATTAGCTAAGGAGATGGGGGTGGAAAGAGTCGAATTGAGGTACGATTCACAGTTGGTGGTAAATCAAGTGCTTGGGGACTACTCGGCTTGTGAGCCCAGGATGCAATATTCCTAGCCTGAGTCCAACAAATCTTGGCTCAATTTCAATAATGGAAAATCAAACAAATACCCCGAGATAAGAATGCAGAAGACGACGCTTTAGCTAATTTGGATTCGGCTGTAGAAGAAGAGCAGTCGGGGACTGACTCAGTTGTTCGGTTGCTGTCAGCGCCGATGAAGAACATGAAATAAATTTGATGGAACACACTTAGGATTAGCGAACCAAGTTCATATCTTATTTGGAATCAGGGACTCTACCCCCTGACAAAAGGGAAGCAAAAAAGCTGAGGACTCAAGCAGCCTCCTATTCGATGATTTTGGGACTCAAGCAGACTCCTGTTTGAACAAAGTTATCATTGAGAATATGAAGAAAAGGCTCGATGAGGCGAAAGGTCTATGGCCCGATGAGCTGCCTGGGGTGCTGAGGGCGATGCGAACCACGGAGAAGAACAGTACTGGTGAAACTCCTTTTTCCCTTGCTTGTGGGATGGACTCACTTATTCCCGTGGAGGTGGGGAACCTAGCCTTCGATATGCTCATACCACCGAAGACACAAATCAACTGGCTATGCACATATAGCTGGATTTACTCGAAGGAAAAAAGCGAACTAGCCTTGATTCGGTTGGAGGCTCAGAAGAGGTAAATCGAAGCATATCTCAATAGGAAAGCAGAACTTATGGATTTTAAGGTTGGTGATTATGTACTAAAAGCTTCGAACCAATCAACTAAGGAGAAAAATACTGGGAAACTTGTTACGAATTGGGAAGGACCCTACAAAGTCAAAGCTATCGTAGGAAAAGAGTCTTCTCAACTGGAAGCTTTGAAGGGCAAAACTGAATCCTTAAATTGGAACATCTCCAATTTGAAGATGTATTATTTCTAATACTAAAGTACGTAACCTTTAAATTGATTAAATTTTACCCATGGCTACGAGACGAAAATGCTCCGAAGCTTGGGTCGAATGATTCATTAACCCCTCGTTTACTTTGCTTGACCTTTTCAGGAAGCGAAGGGAGCAACACAGTGCTCGGGTATTCATCAAGATTCACATCCGAACACTAGGGGTGGGAGAGATAGAGGTGCGGTCCACTTTGACTCGAGGCTTTGTACTCCAAAGAATAGCTATTTTAAATACCGGTGACTGTCTACTAGAGGAATAGCTTAGTGCTTTGTATTTTACACCCGATAGTGGTGTTGTTTTTTGAAATTTGCTTAAGTCTCTTTATGACTAGATTTTATGTAAAAGCTAGTCTTGGCTCGTTGTCATCATCAATGAAATGAACTTGATTCAACATTTCTATGTTTCATTGATCTTATTTATCAAGCACATCTTGACTGACCGAAGTCATCCTCTGATGCCTTGGCATGGGGACGAGACGTGATACCAAGTTAGCATCGAGTTAATACAAGTTATAAAGCCTTGCAAGCAAAAATTATCCTAAGTATTCAACTTAAAGATTTCCAAGAAAAAATGAAAGTTAACACTTGAAAGTAAAGACAAATTCATTAATAAAAGGCCCGAAGGCCACAAAAACTATTTACATCATAAGGCTCGAAAGCCTTAATATAAAGCCCAAAGGCTACGAAAGATGTTTATACAAATCGGCTTGATGGCCACAGCAAAAACAAAAAACTAAGGCAAAAGTCCAAGAAGAAAAGCTAAGCTTTGGGATCCTCTTCCTCCTCGAAAGTCCCTTCCTCGGTGCTTTTTTCGCCATCCCCACTATCTTTGGAATCATCATCTGAACCCTCACTCGAAGGAAGTTCATCAACAATTTTTTGGGCTTCGGTAGCATCACCTTGCACCTTAGCGATCTCTTCATCCAACACAATCTTTCCGACTTTAACCTGCTCAAGGGTTTCAAGTCGACTCTTGACTACAACCCACGCTTCTTCAAACTTTGCCCTGGTGGACTTACCTTTGGCTCGCCTCCCGAGGTCAGAGATCTTCTCCCGAAGTCGAGTAACCTTGTCTTCAAGTGCTGGAACTTGGCCCACGCGATTCTCCAATCCGTAAAGCTTGGACGTATATTCCTTCAACTTGGCATGATAGTCTTGGCCATTTTTTAGAAGTTCAGCCTTGACAAGAGTCACTTAGGCGTGAAGCCGTTCGATCTCCAAACTTAGCCATGTGCGCTCAACTACAAAATGCTCATTCACCACCAGCAACCGAGCGTCCGAAGCAGCTACAGCTTCACGACTGTCCGATTCGGGCTTAGCAACACCTTCGCGAGCTTGGTCCAGCACAAGGTTTGATGCAGCTAATTGGGATTGAAGCTAAGATATTTGAGCCAAGTAGCCCTTCTTATTGTCCTCCCAAATGTCCTTGACCTTTTGGAGCTCCTCGGCTCTGGCACACTCCATTTGCACAACTTTGAACGAAAGTACACGACTCTAAAAGAAAAGGTTGAAATTCAAATACTGCGAGTTTAAAAGAAGGAAAGATACAAGTTGGGTAAAAACTTACGCGAAGGGCAGAAGCAGCCGAGGTAGAAGTCAACCTCATCGGGCTAAGGCGCCCAAGTATTTTCTCCTCTTTTGACCCAATCAATTCCTCAAGATCCATGAGGTCTTGTTTGGTGCAATCCAGTAAGTTGGAGCTGGTGGAAACCTCCAACCTCCTTAACGCTTCCGTCGGGTTCGGAGATTGTAAAGGCTCATTGCTCGCCCGAACCACGCTGGAGATCAAACCTTTACCGACCTTGGTTTTGACTTTGTCTTTGGGAGCTGATTGGTCCGGCTCTTCAAGATTGATCACCTCGGTCTCCTTCGCCTCGGTACCTTTAGGCGCCTCAGAGACTACCTCGGGGGTAACCTCAGGAACAGCTTCGGGCATCTCCTCGCTGGACTCATCAATAAGACCCCGGTATTTTTCAGCCACAACCTCGGAAGCCTGAGCGGTCGCCACCTCAACTCGAGGATGCTTTGCCTTAGGTAGGCCTCTTTGAAAAAACCATTTTTCTCTTTGAATCCGTGGAGGAATGAGGAGAAAACTTATAGGTAAAAACCGAAGTAGGAGTTGAAATACTAAAAAACCGACCGACAAGGATATCTTCACCTTTTGAAGTCTCTTGGCCCGATGAGCCCTTGGACTTCTTCTCCTCGGGGAGCTTCTTTGCCAAGCTCGCCATCTGGCTAACGTCATCCTAGACATCAACCACTGTCTTCTCCTTCTTCTCTTTCTTTTCCTCTTTCTTCTTCCCCTTTTTCTCTTCATCTTCCTTCTCATCCCCTTCGGTCTCCTTGACCGCCTTATTTGGAAACCTAGAAGGAAAACAAAATCTTAAGTCATCTAAATAAAAAATTAAAAGGAAAGAAAGAATCCAAAACATGATAAATCACTCACCATGCCTTTTACATGCCCAATGGTTCTCAGCCTCGGAAGCTAAAAGCATTCATTGTCTAAGAGGACGAGTTCGGATCGCCATTATTGCCTTTACCCAATCGAGCAAGCCGCTGGGGGGGTTAACTGGGACTCTGTTGGCTGTGCACGTAGGTAAATTAGTAAGGAGTTGATCACAAAAGGAGACAAAGATCAAAATTTTGTAAGAAAAACTTACGCTGGGCATTCCACTCCTTGGGAAAACTGGGGGCAGCTGAAAACAACCTCGTTGGTACGAGGACATAATGATCACACCAGCCTCGATCGCCATGATCCTCACTCTTACTCAGGATTGAATGCTGACCTCGGTTGTTCAATGCCACGACCCCAGCCTTATGGAAATAGGGTTAATAAAAGGTAATCAAGTGTTGAAAAGTGAAGGGCACCCCAGCTTGTTGGCTTAATAAGTCGAGGGCTTGAACAACCTTCCTGATACCGGGGCCTAGCTATGCCAAATATAAATTATATGTTCGATAAAAGGTGTCTATTATTCGGTGGACTGGAAGGGTGAAGCCTATGGTAAAAGGGTATGTAAAAACGAAGTTGTACCCCGGAACATGGCTTGATACACTGCTATCTGGGAGAGGTGCCAAAATCTCCACTTCGGGCCCCCATCATCAATCTTCTCGAACGACCTCTATCAGGTCCTCGGTTATCAGGCTAGGTGTCAGGGCACTGGTATGTTCCTATTCTTCCCACGCTGAGCGTCTGATTGATTTTGTACCTTGAAATCTTTCTCGTTACTAAAATCCAAAGGGATGATCAATTGGGGTTCGACCTCTTGCTCAAGAGGAACCCTTTTCCTAAGCCTCTTCGAGGTGCCAGCCTCAGTCCAAGATCCATCTTTGCTGGCCCCGGCATCTCCCACTTGGCCATTGACCTCATCAATGTTGGTGACGTCATCACCACCAACGTCATCCCCATCGCCAGCGCAACCATCACTCGTGATGTCATCATCACTGTCGTCACCTTTCCCTACGCTTACGTGGCGGCCAATGGTGGCTTTATGCCTACTTGAGACATTGCTTCTCCACCACCACCTGTCGGCGTGATAATCTTCAAGGATTCCACGATGTTCACCAACTCGTCGCCAACGATCATGGTGGTGGAGTCTGGAACCTTTCCCTTTGATCCACTGGAACCTTGAATGGAGTTTGTTGCAAACATGATTAAACAACAAGTATCAATGGTGTTTCTGAAAGAAGGTTTGAGAAAGAATAAATGGGGAATCTTGCTTGCTTTGAGAATTCTTTACTGTTGCTTAGTGATCACAAGTGGGAAAATAATCTTTCAAGTGGAGGTATTTATAAGGGAGAAGTCATCATTGCAAAAATGTTGGGAAGAGCTAACGAAAAGGCGTAACCGTTCGAAGCTAACCAACGGTCACCAAGTAAGTCGCAATGGGCAGATGAAGTGATGGGATCATTTTTAAATTCTTTGGCGTGTGTTTCGCTGCGTCATTCTCCCGCTCAAATTCATTCCACTCCTCGGTTACTCAGGCACTTGCCCGAGGAGTTAGGGGGACTATCTGTATTAGATAAAACTTGATTAGTATATGTAACACCTCGGGCACTTGATTCAAAATGCATCGAACAGATAATCATGAGCCAAGGTTCGAAGTATACATCAAGATCATCGAAGGCTTCAACCGAAGATATGGTCAGACTAGGCCTTGGTAGATCGTCACCTCGATTAATCAATAGACTCGCAGCCTCGAGGTGGATGATTTCAACTTCGGTGAACCGCTCCATTTTTAGCTGGAAAGCAGCCCTACGATCTTATACCACTAACCCCACTTTCAGAGGTGTGAAACGTGGGCAGATAAATGGGAAACATGGGAGAAATGACTTGTATCTATTTATCTATAAATAGTAGTTCATTTGATGTGAAAACGATCCAGAAATATACAGAAACTCTGCCAAAATTTGTACTCAAAGCATATATTGAAGTCTTATTCTACCTTGTTCATTAGTTTGCTCAATTTTCTTGCTTTATTTGACGTTGATACTTAGCATTGCTTGTAAACCCATCCCAAATTCAATTTGTTGTCCTAAATCGGTTTAGGCCAATACAACAGGAACTTAATATGGGTGAGTTATTTGTACTACTCCCTCCGGTTCATTTTATTTGATGTTTTGGATATTTTCACGAGTATTAAGAAAATCACCTTTTTAGCATTAATTAGCTATGTAATTGACTATATTAACTCTTATTCAAGCTATTATTACTTATCATTTTGTTTAAAGTCATTTATTAGCAAGGGATGTCATTGTAAAATTCCATCTTGATTTTCGGAAAGATCAAATATTATGGACTAAGAAAAATAGGCTAAAACATCAAATAAAGTGGACCGAAAGGAGTAATTATTTTAGACATGTGACTTGGCTTTATTTTAGATATAGTATTTATAATCTCTTGGATGATAGAAAACTTGTACATGTCTAACCATGTTTAAAATAAAACATAAGCGGAAACCCATTGCAAAGTCAAAGGTATCATGGATTATTAATAAGATCTGGAGAATCAGGTTATATAAACCCAGAAGATTAGGACCTAACTTTAAATTAGAGTTCACCTAAAATGACATATTCAATAAACAAAGATGTTTTGAAACTATTCCTTCCTAGCACTACATTTTAAAAGACATAAAATGATCCTATTCCTTATACTTGTGCTGAAATATAGGCTTTAATTTGTGTACTCTTTCTTTCTCTATGGCGTATACAATACTGTCCCATAGAATTTGGAATTGAATTTTGAGGGTGACAATTAAATGGAGTCACGAGCCATACGGCCTGAACAACATGGGTTTGAATTTGACTTTCGTCGCAAGAAAATTGACTGCAACTTCTTTTTTTCTTTTTTTGAGGAAAAAAAAATTGGACTAAGTCTCTCTAATAAAATACTAGCACTAATATTTACATAAAGTTATTCCTGTGTTCACCAGGAATATGTTGATGGGAAGAACATAATATTTTTCCTGGGTAGAATTTACGTCAGAAATCCATCTTCGTCTATGATACGATAAAAGACTTGTGATATCCAAGTTGCTAGTAAGTTTGTCTAGTTAATTTTACCGATGGTCACTCAACTATTATTTATTATCATAAAGTTTAATTTTACCGGTGGTCACTCAACTATTATTTCAATATCATAAAGTTACTTTTGTTATGCAAAAGTCACTCAACTATTGCTTCATTATCACAAAGTCACTTTTGTTTCTTTTGTTAACCAAATCACTCAACTTTCCTCCGGTCTATACTAAAGTCACTCTAGCTGGATTTTATTTAAAACTCACCGGAAAAATGATGTGGCATCATTAATTAAAAGCAATCTTTCTTAATAATATTAACTCAATTCTTTAATCCATTACACTAATCTTATTCAGCCCAAAACCCAAACTCATTTCACTTACTAATTTTACCAAGCGGGAATTTCACCAATTCTCTTCAATATTTCCTTGCTTGGTCGATCATTCACCCCAATAGCCATCACATCATGCTTTCTTGGAGCAATCCTTCCAACACTCATGAACCTTACATTCACATTCTCCTCATACAAGCTGCTTCTCACTTTTCCGATCATTCATGGCTAATCAACATGCTTGCAGAGAATGATACTGCATTCTAAGCTCACATCCACTTTAAATGATTCAACTTTTGTTAAATGATGATTTCCATCTCTAACCTTGCCCTCCACTCTAATCTCTGTAGAATCAATAATAGCGATGACAAACTTGGACTCCACATTGGCAATCTAATGTGAATGAACTCGAGTAGACTTTCTGGTGAACCATCTAGAAGAATTCTTTCTTCGGTAATTCTTAGTCCCCTCTGTTTAACAGTATAATAAACTAGAAATATTTAATGACTTGACACAATCAGCTGCATGGTTAAGTAATGAAATGGGTTTGGGTCTTGGGTTGGATAAAATTAATGTAATGGATTAAAAAAATGGGTTAGTATAATTAAGAAAGATTATTTTTAATTAATGAGGCCACGTCATTTTTCGGTGAGTTTTAAGTAAAATCCGACTAGAGTGACTTTAGTGTAGACCGGAGGAAAGTTGAGTGACTTTTGGATAACAAAAGAAACAAAAGCGACTTTGTGGTAATGAAGAAATGGTTGAGTGACTTTTGGGTAACAAAAAAACAAAAATAACTTTGTGATAATGAAGCAATAGTTGAGTAATCACCCTAAAATTAACTTACTCAACTATTATTTGTGTAAATATAACCAACTCCTTAGACCACCGCGACTATAAGTAAAAGGCTGTTTAAGAAAAGGGGAAAATTTCAGAAAGAGAATCACGTTAACTAAGAAAGGACAGTCATAAGTTTGTCTTAACAGTCAAGTTTGGTCCTTGGATTAGCAACTAATATAAGTATACACTCCACAAAGAAAATTACATTATGAGGTGAGTAAATTATATAAATTTCACAATTATTTGCCAACAATACTTTTAAGCCAGTGTAAATCGTATAAAGAAACGAGCGGAGAATCTCTTGTAGTGTTTGGTTGAGACCAGTGACACCTAACTCAATACATTAACAGAAAAGAATCAATACATTATCGAATATTACCAACAAGGCAACAATAAATAAATTCGATTGCGACAAATGTTTATAATGGCTCTAGATGTTAATGGAAAACTTCCAGATCCTTATAGCATTTTCTTGCAATAATACTGCTTACATGTGATTAACCAAATTGCATGATCCAAATACTTTAATGAAACAAGAAAACTCATGAAGTAGTTGCACATGTCCATGAAATTCGAGAATTTTCAATTGTGAAGTGGCTCCCAAAGTTATTACTTCCGAGCTGCCTAAGTCGGCTGCTTTTTAATAATTTTAGATCAAATGTCATCATCATTCATAAATCTGTTAACTAAATTCTCTTTCTGAAGATAAATACTTATGAATGGTCCAAATCATAATTAAATAGGACAATGTTAATCATGGCTTATTAGTGCCTTCAACATCTGAAACCATAGTATAGTATTTTAATTACGGAAAAGGGCCAAAACTGCCCTTAACGTATACGAAAAGGATTAAAATTGCCCTCGCCGTTAGTTTTTTAGTTTTTTTGCCCGCACCGTTAACGCAGTGGCTCAACTTTGCCCTCCCCACTAACGGAATTAATTTATTTTTGCTTTTCTTTCTCTTTTAATTACGTGGCTGCCTAATATTTTGCCACGTCACTTAATTTAACCCACCCAAACCAATTAACCCACTCCCTTAGTTAACCCACCCCAAACTAAATTAACCCGACCCATATCCCAAATAACCCGCCACCCCCATTTCTTCTACATAAAACATTTCTTCCCCATTCAAACATCCACTTCTTCTTATTGGGTTCTATCAAACTTTATTCAATATTTTTTTGTGTTTCATTTATTTTACGAAAAAAATCTCAATCTTTAGTTGGTCACAAGATGAAACTTAAGATTGAGACATTTTTTCGTAAAATGAATGAAACACAAAAAGATATTGAAAAAAGTTTGATAGAACCCAATAAGAAGAAGTGGGTGTTTGAATGGGGAAGAAATATTTTATGTAGAAGAAATGGGGGTGGCGGGTTATTTGGGATATGGGTCGGGTTAATTTAGTTTGGGATGGGTTAACTAAGGGAGTGGGTTAATTGGTTTGGGTGGGTTAAATTAAGTGACGTGGCAAAATATTAGGCAGCCACGTAATTAAAAGAGAAAGAAAAGCAAAAATAAATTAGTTCCGTTAGTGGGGAGGGCAAAGTTGAGCCACTGCGTTAACGGTGCGGGCAAAAAAACCAAAAAACTAACGGCGAGGGCAATTTTAATCCTTTTCGTATACGTTAAGGGCAGTTTTGGCCCTTTTCCGTTTTAATTAACATGTTGACCCCATTTGTACAGCACTTAGTTGCACTTCCAATCATCAAATCATTATTATATATAGTACTTTTACAGTAGTGTTTGAACTCTAAAAGACTTATGTAAGGTCCATGTCGTTTCAAAGCGCAACAACGTGCGTATCTAACGGATAATGTTAAAAGGGTACTGAAAATGTACCTAAGAAAAAGAGAGGGAAAGAAAAAAGTTGAGAGAAAAAGAAAAGAAAGAAAGCTCTGATCAAATACTGAATCTTGAGAAGACATTCACCAAAATCATGTGATTTTCTCATGGAGAAGTGGGAATGTCTCTTCTTTGTCGTACAATTTTGTGGCTTGAGAATGTCCTTTGCTGCTTGTTTGCGCATGAAATTTTCTGTAGATAACACCTAGTCTTTGATTGGAATCTATCACATGGTGGAGTAGTTGAAAGTTTACGGCTTGAACACCTAGGGAGTCATCATGCTCCGCATGTGAGTAATTCCACATCAGTAACGGGATGGGGCATGAGTCCCTTTATATAGCTTGGACAATCCACTCCTTTTGAATTACTTCAGCTTTTAGGACTAAGTTAGGCTTAATAAGCATTGTGAATTTGACATGGCATCATTGTGAGGTTGCCCCCTCAAGATAGATTGTCCACACTCCAGTTGAGATTGGGCATGGATGAGGTTAATTGTAGGTGATCTCACATCAGAGATAAAATCTGACTTTGAAGCTTGAGGGTTCATGGTTTTAATCCTTTTAAGCTTGAAGGTTCTAAATTAATAATTATACATATCATATAATTCTCTAAAGATGAAGAGTTGATTGCCTATATAGTCACTCAACTTTGGGTAATAGGTTATCATGGTCACTTATTTTTTATTTGTCTTTCTATGGTCACTCAACTTTGGGTAATAAGTCATCATAGTTATTTATCTTTGTTTTATCTTTTTATGGTCACTCAGCTTTACTCAGTTAACTCTCATGGTCATCCAACACAAAACTCTACAAACTTGCGTTAAGTATATGCTGACGTGGCAACTTTATTTTTTATGCAAATTACAGAAAATAAAAAAAAACTACACCTACCCACTTTAGACCCCACCCAGCCTCAATCTGAGTTAAACTAGGTCGTCTGACCTTGACGAGTTAGTTGCATTCATGCATTTTATAAGCAGGAATTTTTATTTAAGTGGCGTAAATTTTTAATTAATTATAAAGATATTTCATAGTTTGTTTAAGTAGTACTGCTTTTATTTATATATAGGCTTTTGATAGTTGATATTGATCTCAATTTAGCAGACATGATAATAGCTTCAAGTTGATATTAAATGAACCGACTATAGTATATCGTTTTGTTGGTTGAAATGGTTATGCTCCCTTGGAAAAAGGAAGTCACGGACAGCAGTTTGATAGGATATGTGTAAAGAAGTTAATTATATGGTTAAAATGGTTATGTTTTATGTTGAAGAATTTAAATAATTTTACAATGGTTTGATGTCTTCATTTTGCTTTGGATAATATATGCTCCCTTTTTGTTTGATGCTTTATTTTATTCCTTTCACTTCGTAATGGTACGCATAGGCGGGCGGACCTACAGCCTGCCAAGGGGTATCAACTGATACCCCTTCGCGGAAAAATTACACTGCATAGATAGGTAAAAAAAAATTATGTATATATACTATATGTTGAGTCCCCTTAATTTCTTCGTATATTAACTTGTTTATATTTTGATACCCCTTAACAAAAATTCTGGGTCCGCCACTGATGGTACGATAACTATTATATATAGTTTGTATGATGAAATATGAAAAAGATAAAAGAAATAGAAAAAAAAAAGCAAGTTGTTTTGCATTAAGGAAGTTCTGCTAAATTAAAGTTTAACTCGGATTGGGGCTGGGTGGGGTCTAAAGTGGGTTGGTGTATTTTTTTCATTTTCTGTAATTTGCATAAAAAATAAAGTTGTCACGTTAGCATATGCTTAACGAAGTTTCTAGAGCTTTGTGTTGGATGACCATGAGAGTTATCTGGGTAAAGTTGAGTGACCATAAAAAGATAAAACAAAGATAAGTGACCATGATGACCTATTATCAAAAATTGAGTGACCATAGAAAGACAAAATAAAGATAAGTGACCATGGTGGCCAATTACCCAAAGTTGAGTGACCAGACAATTAACTCAAAGATGAATACATGGTTTGGATCAAAGCCACGGGTTCGGCCGACCCCGACCTAACATGCTAGCTCCACCACTATCTCACATCGACAGTGGGATGAGACATGAGTCCCTTTTTATGGCTTGGACAATCATCCTCTCTTCAAACTAGTTTTTTAGATTGAGTTAGACTTAATAACCATTTTTAAATATTTGACACCGCACATTAATTATGCAAAAAATTATAATGTAAAGATTTTCTCGCAATGAATAATAATGTAAGATTTATGTATATAGATTGATATATATAATTGAATAATAATGGACAGACGCTAATTGCTATATAAAGATGTTTGTTTTAGGTTTTTTTTTTTTTTTGTTTGCTTCTTTAAATTACTTGTTTAGGTATTTCCAATTGTACATGTCTTCTTATTTCACCTCACATCGCATAACAATACCTATACATACTCTCGAAATAAGTTATATGTATTGACAATACAGAGTGTAACTCCACAAATCTAAATGTCTTCAAATCTAATAAATTATACTTAAAAAAGAGCAATCCCCTTACTTGATTTCCTACAGAAGAATATACAGCTTAAATGTCTTGAAACAGTTGTTTAATGCACCTGGCACACTCAACACAATATTGCTTTGTAATTCTTTATAAATGTTATTACAATAATATGACATTTCACAAGAGATCATAAAATAATAACATATGAAATCTTTGTAGGAACATCTTTTATTCAAATGGTAAGTGGGCATGGAATATTATCTCCTCATACGAGATTTACACATAACAATAGATACAAAAGAAGATAACAAGTTATTCACACTGAATAGTTATCCAAACTATGTAAGTTTAACATAGCATAAAATTGAGGCGAGCACAGAAAAAATAAAAAAATTACTTAATACTCAAGATTTACATCAAACCAACAAATGCATGCTAACTATATGTATTTTATATATGCATTTGTTAAGTGATACGTGAATGTTCACTTTAATTCTAATTACCAAAATCAAGTTGTTTGGTTTGCATGCGTAAACCTTAGCTTTTTTGAGAGAAATATACATTGATAAACTATAACTAAGTTAAAATAATTTATATAAAGACACATATCATGTATTCATTCACTTTATATAAACCAACAATGTAGGTTTTGTAAGTTGTTTTCATAAAGAAGAAACTGATAATATCTGCTCGAGGTCTTTCGCGTTCCGCCCCTTAAAAAATTAGGAGGAAATAGTCTCTTATAGCCACTTAGAATCGGAACAAAAAAGAAAAATCATCTTAGAAAAATCTCTTGTAGTTTATTTTTAGATCTCATACATGTAAAAACAAATATCCTCTGGATTTAACATAAAACTAAAAAGAAATTTGTAATAGATCACAAAATCTATTGAACCCAATTTCTTTTGCGACACTACAATGCCACGAACAATTCGCAGATGCTGGTAGGTCTAAGAAAAATTGCATTTCTTTTCCCTGTATGTCTGTTGTCAAAAGGACAACCTAAACAAAGATTGTCATGGCAATGGGTTTCCTGTCTTTCAGTTCCCTTCAGCTTCATCCATTGTTCATGAAATAATAAGTATTGCAGTTCCAATTGAATTTAAAAATCTTTAGAAGCTTTTTCAAAAATAAAACAAGAAACACATATTTTTAAATCATTAGTGCATAAAACTTAAACTCTTCTTTTCAATGACATAATCTTGGTGTTATCCATTTATGATCAGAGTTGATACTAACAACTATATAGTTTTCCCAAACTTTCCTATTATGAAATCCTAAACTCTATAGAGTATAACATACTTATTTGTCGTAGACGTTGAGTGGTATCATTGCTTTTTTTGAATAATAAAGTACAACCTTCATTGCTTTCTTTTATGTTATTTCTAAAATTTTCTTACTTCTAGAATTATAGGTGTGGAAGACTCTAGATTTACCCTGTTTGAACCCAGATCTGGACTTGAAACATAAGGTTTTACAGCGTAAATTTTTTTTACTCAAATCACTTTTAAAATTTCAAAATAATTGTAGATAACCGATCATATAATATGTGAAATTGGTAACCTTGAACTTGCAGCTACGACATGTCACAATACACTAATTGTATGATACAATAATTCTTTACTGATATCATGGCAGCAAGGCATCGGATTAGCATAAAAGCCTCTTAATTCCTTACAAAAGAAAAAAGAGATAAGATACTTAGCTTAATCAAATTAGAGAACTATAGGTATAACAAATGTTCTAGTAGAGTTCCTCCATGTAGCCTTTGCAAGTTAGAAATTTGCTATTGAGTTACGGTGACTTCTACTCCTGACCAAAGACTCATCAACTACCATTCAATTATTTTCATAAGAATAATGACAAGCACTCACAATTCTCCTTGATGTGGACTCACACTCTTTAGTTATCACCTAAATTTGTTCACAAAATCGAATCTAATTAATAATCCAGCCCTCGATAACAAGTTTCTTGGCGTATGCTAATACAAGGTCTTTGTCTTAGTCTTTTGCTGTAATGTTATAAATTAAGGTACCGAAGCAGCATGTTAACTCATCATCAAGCTTTGCTCTTTTTACCAAATTAAATCAACTAAAAGACTAGCCTTGGTTACTACTTCAGCTAGTTTTATTGATTTAATTAAGTAGGTTGAAGAAAGGAAGCTGATGTAATATGTGAAACTAGAACTCTATGTAACGTACATAATTGGGTGTAATAAGATTGAACAAGTATTATAACCGACTAAGAAAAGAAAAGTGACCAAATTAAAGACTAATACTATTAGATTTTCTGACAAACGAAAATTAAAAATATGTAGAAGATTTGTTAATTTGGGAAGATACAACGAAGGAACCGGACAAGGAAGGGGTGGTATGTTTTAATTTGATAAAGTTTTGCCATTTAGCAAGAATAAAAAGGAAGTTTCGTTTGTGCCAATCTGGCGAGAAAGAGGGGAAAGACCACCTAGACAGAAAATTATCGGTGTGTTCCCTTTTAATCCTTCCTTCTATTTCAATTGGAAGCTGCAAGGGAGGAAGCGTTCTTAACATTTTGTGAACTTTTCAAGTTAGTAATTAAAGTAGTTGACACAACAGAAGAAGCATGAAATGTATAGTACCAAAAAGTAAATAAATTATAAATTCTTATAAAGCATAAATATATATAGTTTTGTGATAATGATATAGTAATAGGTTCCACCTGCGAAAGAGAAGAAAATATGAAAAAAAGGCTTCCAATTGGTAGCCCCCCGTCCAGATGTTCAGAAGGGATTGAGAAGCAGGCTTCCCTTGCTATCTATGTGGGGAACGTCGTTTCTACTACTTTTGCTTATGAAGGAGCCCACTTTTAATACCTGTCCAAAACATGTTGTGAGGACGTTCTTTCATATTGCTCACTTTGAGCAGTCATGTGTAAGGTGAACATAAAGCTTGACTAGATGCTGTTAAATCTAGTATTGGGTACCTATTAATTCCAAGGCCCATTAAAGAAAGAAACACACTCAATCACCGGGGATCTTTTGTTTTCAAGAATCCAAACCCAAAATTTCTAGTTAAAAATAGAAGATCTCATTTAGTCCGCCACATGATAAATCACATAGGAGGTGATAAAAGTGTGTTGTTTTCCAAAAAGAATACTGCAGTTGGATGAGTTTAATTGGTTTTCATTACAGGTTAGTGTTAAAAGGTTACTACTATTAGGTCACTTAAAATAATTTAACGGGTGAGAATTATTTGCATCCCCAACTTTACTCTAAAAATCAAAACCCCCTTTCCCCTCTCCTCACCCTCTCTCAATTATAAAAAATAGTCATTCTCCCTCATTTTCTCTCGAATATATTTTTTAAAATACCTACTTTACCCTCTAAATTATCAAAGTTTACCTTTTTTTAATATAATGATATTTATTTATTATATATTATGGACTAGCCTATAAAATAAATAGATAAATAAATATTATTATTAAATAAAAAAGAGTAAGGAAAATAATCAAACATATGTTAATAATGACGACGTCAATAATGAAATAAAACTGAATGTAAAAAGTTAGATTGAGACTAATTTACTTATATCATGTATTTTTAATTGAAATCAAAACTAAATTTAGTCTATTACACAATTGAAGATGAAAAGGAGTGAACTTCAAAATTATATATTTAATGTATGCAATACTTAAAAAAATACTGAAAAGAGCGCTACTTTTTACAACAATCCAAAATATCATATGTAATCACCTAATTTTAACACGAATACAAAAAAATTGCTCAAAATAGCCGTGTTAGATTCTTAGGATTATTACCGAAATTTTCCTAAATTTTTATTTTTTATTTTAACTAAAAAACTGTCATTAATTAGGATAGAAAATATGAAAATTGCCAAAAAAATACTTGTTATGTGTTTAACTATGACTCTATATTTAATGTGATAGTATTGTAAATTTATGTGGTCTTAATTGTAGTAAATTATGAGTCTTTAATGGCCATTGGTAGAAATATATGTAGCCCAATCCTAAACCCGGCCGAATAAACCAAAGCCCACCCAAAGCCCTAGGTATATAAGCTCTCTTTCCTCATTTTTCATCACTCACACCACTAAGCCTATGGCTTGGCCAAACCCTAGCCAATTTTCTCCTCACCATCAGAAAATCCCGCCACCACTCTCTGCCACCACTTTTTCGCCAGCGGACCACCGCCTTCCGGTGGTCGGAAAATTACAAACTATACTTACTTACTTCTCTGCCACCACTTGTTATGTTACTTACTTTCTTACTTTTTTCTTCTTTTTTTTTCCTTTATTTTTGTGATGTTGATTGTTCGTTGATGACCGTGGTATGATAGCGTTTTGGGGGCTGTTCTACGACGTTTGGGGGCTGCTATGGTGAGTTTTTGCGGGCTGCTATGATGATTTTTAAATGATGTGACGAAGCTTGCGGGGCTGATTTGCTTTTTTCCAGTTATTAAAACTCTTAAAAAGTTGAGTTTGGACTCTATTAGCTTAATTTAGAATCTGGTTGTATCTTTGGTGAATTGCAGGTTTAGTCAGATTGTCATTTAGTTTGGAGGCTATTTTGTTTAGTCTAGTTGGGTTTGTTGATGTGATGGGCTGTCATTTGAAAGGACAACCTACTTTTTCAGTTTTTGGGACAACATAGGGTGGCTGAAAAGATGTCATAGGGCTGCTGTACTATCTCTGAAAATACTCAAGTATAGGGTTGTGGGCTTGTACTTTTGTATAAGTCGACACTCCACCTTTTGGCCCCAATTTTTCAAATATATACGAGTGCATTTACTCTTCATTTAAAAAGGGAATTAGTTGAAAAACACAAGAAAAAAACAACCAGCCGAAGAACACAATTAATTGAGAGCAAATACTTGAGAGAAAAAGAAAATAGCAAGTTTAAGAGATAGAGTTAGAACCAAAAGCCTTCATACCAAGGGACTTTTGGGGTATAAATCTTAAGTTTTAAGGGTTTAAAAGGGCTGTCTAGTTGCTGAATTTTGGTGACTTTGCTGTGTTCGTTTGCTTTGGTTTAGCTTTCTGGGATCTTGATTTACAGTGCTCTAAGGTCTCGTTATATAGGTAAACACAAAGTTTAACTTTTGTATTTATTTTGAGTTTGTTATGCATGAGTAAAAGATGAAATGAAACTAGTATGTTTTAAGTCTTGAACTTTGCTTATTGTGTTAGAACTCTTTAAAATTTGTTCTTGTGCTAAAATAGAAAGGCTACTAGTACCCGTGAGCATGTTTACAATGTTTATAAAGTGTTGCTTTTGGTGCGTTTGAATAAAAGGGAAGGAAAGTGAACGACAATATGAAATTAACAAAGGCGGATTTTATTTTGCAAGGAAAAAATGTAACACATTTTTAAGCTGGACTGTTTTCTGCAAATATAGCCACGAGGTACAATATCTTTTAAAATCTGGACGAATAGGCAATGAGTAGGATGTCTAATTTGAAATTTGGCCACACCTTCACTTCGCAAGAAAACAACTCATTTAGAATATAGGATTGAAGGTGATTATTTTTGCAAAAAGATTCCAAAACGGCCCATGTTTTTCGCAAATATTTTAGCCCACATCTTTGTTAAATGATTGGCAGTCTAGTTAAGTTTTTTTTTTTTAAAAAAAAATGATAGTCGCAAGTTTGTGCTAAGGTATACCCAGCGGGTTACCTAATACAATTTTGGTTAAACAAATAAAAGCGTAATTTTAGATGAACGGCAATAATATAACAACCATATTTCAATGAATTTAAAATGCGACAATAAAGCAACTGTGCTCGGCACAGGACTCGAGGGTGCCTAATACCTTCCCGATAGTCAACTGAGAACCTTACCCGAATCTCTGACGTAGACCATTAGACGAGTCAAGGGTGTTCCAGGTACACCACTTTGGTGACTTGGCACACCTTTAACTTGTCAAGTGGCGACACCGAATTTTCTCTTAAATAATTGTGTACCTTTAACAACCATCATAACCTTTTAAATGCGCAATTCTATTTATTTTAGTTTTTGTGCGTTAAAAAAGGGTCGTGACAGCTTGGCGACTCTGCTGGAAAAATTAGTGAAAACTAGAATTTCAGGCTTTGATAAATTGTCGCATGTTTAATTTATTAAATATTTGGTTGTTATATTATTGCCGTTATCATACGAAAAGTTGAATGTTACTGCTTTGATATTTTTTAACTGTATACAAATTGTCTTCCTCCGCAACCCTCTGAGTCTCTGAAATACACGCACACGTGCACTTACCAGATTGCCTGTGTGTAAACACCTAATTTTGGCACGAATACAGAAAAAATTGCTCAAAATAGCCGTGTTAGATTCTTAGGATTTTTGCCGAAATTTTCCTAAATTTTTAATTTTTATTTTAACTAAAAAATTGTCATTAATTAGGATAGAAAATATGAAAATTGCTAAAAAAAATACTTGTTATGTGTTTAACTATGACTCTATGTTTAATTGTGATACTATTGTAAATTTATGTGGTTTTAATTATAGTAAATTATGAGTCTTTAATGGCCATTGCTAGAAATATATGTAGCCCAATCCTAAACCCGGTCCAATAAACCAAAGCCCACCTAAAGCCCTAGGTATATAAGCTCTCTTTCCTCATTTTTCATAACTCACACCACCTAAGCCTTTGGCTTGGCCAAACCCTAGCCATTTTTCTCCTCACCATCAGAAAATCCCGCCACCCCTCTCTACCACCACCTTTCTGCCACCGGACCACCACCTTCCGGTGGTCGGAAAATTACAAACTATATCATTCCGAAAAGCTATCGAGCCCCTCTATCCATTTCTAGTATTATTTTATCCAAATTCATAGCCGTTTTTCGCTGATCTGGCCTCAAAGTTTCGGTTAAACTTGAACTCCGACATTTTTCCTTTTTTCCGGTAAGTGTTTGGTGTTTCCTCTTTCTCTCACCCTCTTCTATCACTTTCCATACCCCATTTGCTTAAAATTCTTATTTTTCCCCTCTTTTCTTGCTCGTGTTTTCTTTTTATTAGGGTACTTACTTTCTCATTTTTTCTTCCTTTATTTTTTGTGATGTTTGGGGGCTGCTATGGTGAGTTTTTGCGGGCTGCTATGATGATTTTCAAATGATGTGACGAAGCTTGCGGGGCTGATTTGATTTTTCCAGTTATTAGAACTCTTAGAAAGTTGAGTTTGGACTCTATTATCTTAATTTAGAATCTGGTTGTATCTTTGGTTAATTGCAAGTTTAGTCAGATTGTCATTTAGTTTGGGGGCTGTTTTGTTTAGTTTAGTTGGGTTTGTTGATGTGATGAGCTGTCATTTGAAAGGACAACCTACTTTTTCAGCTTTTGGGACAGCATAGGGTGGCTGAAAAGATGTCATAGGACTGTTATACTATTTCGGAAAATACTCAAGTATAGGGGTGTGGGCTTGTACTTTTGTATAAGTCTAAACTCCACCTTTTGGCCCCAATTTCAGCCATAAATAGGAGCATTTATTCCTTATTTTTTAACACAACTACTTGCTGAAAAAAACTGGGAGAAAAAGAGAGAAAATAAGCAAGTGAAAGAGGAGTAATATTTAGTAAATTAAGTGTAGGGGTTTAGAGCCAAAAGGCATCAATACTAAGAGCTTTTTGGGGTATAAACTTCAAAGTTTCATGTCAATTTTAAGGTGTAAAGAGGCTGCCTAGTTGCTGATTTTTTTTGGAGTATAAGTTGCTTGCTTTTAGCTTTGGTTTGCTATTTTCATTTGCTTCCTAGCTCGGAAATTTCTACACAACGTAAACACAAATTAACCTTGTACTTATGTTGAGCTTTTGGCCATGTAAAGTGATTAAAAATCAGCATGTTTAAAGTTTGAAAATTTTGTTCTACATGATATTAATTAATCTCTTGATGAGCTTAGTTGTTGTGCTAAATGAAAAATGATCAAAGTCTTATGCATTGTTTGTCTTCCTTACAAGTTTATATTGTTGTTTCTAGACATATATGAACGTTTTAACATATATATCTTAGCAAAATAAATGTCAACTTGAAAGGAATAATATTTAAGTTTTCGCATGTTAAAATTTGGATAACTATGAATGAGTAGGCAAAAAAAAAAAAAAAGGACATAAGTGCAAAGTTAATAAAGTTTATAATCTGGAACGAATAGGCAGTTTTCTTAGGACGATTCTTTTCTTTTATAAATCTGGCCACTCATAACATGTGCAATGATCATTATTTGTACAGAAATGAAAAAAGTGACTAGTTTTTGCAAACAAGTTTTTTTTAATGTGGCCTGTTGATGCTAATAGTTTTGGCCCAATTACATAAGTAAAGCACGTGGGTTTCAAGCTTTTCCCTTTGTGTAAACAGTCCAAACTCGTTCCAATTTAACAAACAGCCTATTATATATATATATATATATATATATATATATATATATATATATATATATATATATAAAAAAAAAAAATTTCGTAATCCCTTTTTTTTTCAATAAAGACAAATTTGGGAGTCCCAATTTGTCACTTAATAAATTTAGCGTTTGCACTTAACTAAATCGAGTAGGCAAACTAAAAATAGGAGCGAGAAGACTTCCACGATTGCGCGTAATAATAAAGTATGATCTGCGATCTACTTATTAGGCGAAACGAAATCAAATGATAGTCACAAGTTTGCGCTAAGGTATACCCAGCGGGTTACCTAATACAATTTTGGTTAAACAAGTAAAACGTAACTTTGAATGAACGGCAAAGATATAACAACCACGTTTAATAAATCAAAATGCGGCAATAAAGCAACTGTGCTCGGCACAGGACTCGAGGGTGCCTAGCACCTTCCCGAGAGTCAACTGAGGACCTTACCCGAATCTCTGACGCAGACCATTAAACGAGTCAAGGGTGTCCCAGGTACACCACTTTGGTGACTTGGTACACCTTTAACTTGTCAAGTGGCGACTCCGATTTTCTCTTGAATAATTGTGTGCCTGTAACACCCGTCATAACCTTTTAAATACGCAATTCTATTTATTTAGTGTTGTGTTGTGTAAAAAAGGGGTCGTGACACTGTGGCAACTGGGACTTCTTACTAAATTACCCATGATTTAGGAGGAAGGCGTGACGGGGTTTTAGGCCGGACACACTGTCTCCGGATTGCCCTGATGCGCTTTCCGCCCGGTTTGTCCACCGGGTTTTTCAGCCAGTCTAGATACTGAGTCAGTTGTGTTACCTAGAGTTAAACCTTTAGGCCCAATTATCTGCATAATATTTGACTTAATGAGGTGCGGTACACCAGTACTGCACTTGTCTAGGCTGACCCCTTCGTGTCAAGATGGGCTCGTGTCCCGAAAAGACACATTACTGGCATCTTATGTGTTGCATTTATTGTAGAAAAGAGGGTTGTTATGCTGACCGATCACCGGGGGTAGGTGTCAAATTTTGAAAAAAAAAATGAAAAATGGGTTTAGTCCCGTGTCTGAAAATATCTTTAGTTGTCATTTTACGCCGTTATAATGGCGAATTTTTTAAAGAACTTTTAGAATCTAATTTTATGTCCGGGTTTGGTCTTAAGTATTAGAAAATAATTTGTCATAGTTTTGCGCCGGTTTAATGGCGAAATTTTGGGACCCCTTTTTGCCTTTGAGTCTGTGTCCAAGTCAAGTTCATATTTTTGGAATATAATTTATCGGAGTTTTACGCTGTCATAATGGCCAATTTTTGTAAACCAATTTTGCATCTAATTCGTGTAATATTTTGTGTCTATGTGTCCTCATAATGGCCAAATTTTGAAAATACTCTAAGATTCATTTTCAAATCAAACCGAAGAGTTTGTTTCAAGAATCAAGTTTTTATGCTCATCTTTGAATTGTCGTAATGTCCGATTTTGGAGTCTCTTTTCGGAGAGATAAATAGTTTGTTTCATAATCTGTTCTTAAGTTCTGTTAGAATCTCCCTCGGGTTGAGTCTTAAATTTTTTTAATGTTATTTTAGGGTCTCACTTTACTTTGTATTGTATTTTTTCAAGGTCAAGACAAGATACAGACGATAAATTGCAATTAGCTAGGTTGTATTTTGCGTCGATCCTCGTGGAATAATCTGACTCCGCTAAAATGTCGAGTCTCATTATTTTTACCGTCCGGGTGTACCCGCCCAATGTGTCAGTTTGTAAATATATTTTGACTCGTGTATCACGTTAAGCAGTTTATTTTGAGTCTGTCTCGTGTCGTTTGTCTAAATTATATTTTTGTGTTAGAAAGAGAGGTTAAAAAAAAAACCAAAAAATCAAAACAAAGAAAATCCAAGTTTATCCTTGTTCGGAATTACGTGTCGCTTTGATTTGCGTCATGATTTTGTCTAACGCGACATATTTTGGGGGATACAATTGGTACACGCGGCTTATGCCGGTTGTTCAATAAATTGTTGGCTAAGTATGGGGTTCGCCACAAGGTGGCTACTGCTTATCACCCCCAAACTAGTGGCCAAGTGGAAGTGTCTAATAGAGAGATCAAGCAAATCCTTGAGAAGACGGTGAATGCTTCGAGGAAGGATTGGGCTATGAAGTTAGATGATGCTCTCTGAGCCTATCAAACCGCATTCAAAACACCTATTGGAACCTCTCCATATAGGCTTGTTTATGGTAAGGCCTGTCACTTGCCGGTTGAATTGGAGCATAAGGCGTATTGGGCAATTCAAAAGCTCAACCTTGATATGGCCTGAGCGGGTGAGAAGAGGATGCTCCAATTGCATGAACTTGAAGAGTTCCATTTCCATGCGTATGAAAATGCGAAATTATATAAGGAACGGACAAAGAAATGGCATGATAAGCACATTGAGCGTCGTTCTTTTGAGCCTGGGCAGCTTGTATTATTGTTCAACTCGAGGTTGAAATTATTTCCGGGCAAGTTGAAGTCGAGATGGTCAGGGCCTTTTGAAGTTGTTCGTGTTACCGCACACGGAGTGGTTGAATTGAGAGCTCCAGATTCTGAGAACACAGTTTTGGTTAATGGTCAACGGGTGAAACATTATTGGGGAGGTGCGGTGAATCACCGCACTTCAATTACTTTGAGGGACCCTTGATTTATACCCGTCGTGCCACGACGTTAAATAAGGCGCTTCTCGGGAGGCAACCCGAGTTTGTACTAGTAATAATTTAGTATTTTTTGTTTTTATAGTGTCACGTAGTTTGTTGTTTTTGTATGTCGTTTTTGTAGGAATCGGGTGAGCTAAACAAGGTGAAACTAATGTATTGAGGGGCGCGGGACGTCTCGAGTCATGTCTCGTGCTTGGGGTTGCACTTTGAATCAAAAATCGGTGCGAAAAAACATGCTCGGGCGCGTTTGGGAGTGCCCCGCGCCTCCCAAAGCGCCAAACACTAGCTGAAGCAAAGGAGCCTGGCGCGTTGGGAAGCGTGCCGCGCCCCCCACCGCGCCAGGTTAGGCAGTAGCTCAAGATTTTTGGGCGCGTTTGGCCCGTGGCGCGCTCCCTACCGCGCAAGGCAAATTTTTGTGAGTTTTTCCGGGTCAAACGGGTTTTGTCCCGCGACCCGGTTTCCCCCACCCCCTTATACCCGATTCTAACACCTAATTCTTCACTATTTTCACTCCAATTTTTCTCTAATCACTCACCAATTCATCTCTAACACTTGGAATCATTCCAAATCTTGTGCAATCCATTCTAAAACATTCAAGTAAGTAAATTCTTCTTCTCTTCTCTTCATTAACATGTAAGTTGCACTTGTTCTTGTTCATGGATGATTTCTTAGCTAGTTACAAGTTTACTCAAAAAATTCATTCTTGTTATGCTTAAATTGCTAATGGGGCTAGATAGATGACTTGTGACTTGTAAAAAGAGATCTCCCAACAATTTGGGAGGGTTGGCACATTCCAAAACTCATTGAAATTGCTAGTTTAAAGTTGTGCACACCAAGCGTTTGTGAAAAAGCCTCAATGATGAAAATTCAATAACATTGTGAATTCTTGAGTAGCAATGCATTCATTAGGCTTCGAATGGACATTGGGTGTTGCACACACATAAGAATTGATCATGAGGCACCCACACTAGCTTAATCTTGAAAATTCAAAAACGTGGCATACTTTGCCCGGTGCTAGTTTTGCTTAAGTGTGGGGTTGCTCGTGCCATTGAGTTGAGTGCTTGCCACATAGAGTGTGTGATAAGTGTGGGGTGGTACCCCACCAGTTGAGCTTGCATGGTATAGTTTTGGTGTCTATCTATCCATCTCACATTGATATTTTATTGTTGTATAGGTACCATGGTGACTACTCCTTTGCCAAGCAAGAGCTCTTCCTCCACTGCGGGCCCAAGGAGAACACTTCAAGCCGGGCCTTCCACCACAAAGCAAAAGGGCAAGGCACCGGCCAAGCCCAAAGCTAAACCAAAGGCTAAAGGCAAGGCTAAGATTCCTAAGGACGCGGTGCCGATACCACGTCCCGGAGGCAAGACCCGTTATGGCATCCCTTTTGTCAAGAAGGGTGAATGCAAAACATGGTATAAAAGTGTTTAGAAGTGTGGCCGAGGCGATCATTGCTCTAAAATGGGACTCGGTGTTTGAGAGTCCGGGGCACGCCAACTTGGACATGGTACAAGAATTGTTTGCCAACTGGGAGCCCGAGGAAGCTTGGAAGGAGGATGATGTGGTGACAGCTCGGGGAATGAAAGTGAAGTTGGATCCTACGGCATTGAATGCCTTTTTGGGGGTAGAGGACCCCGACTATGATGATTTGAAGGAGTACATCAAGAAGCCTGATTATAAGGCTCTGCGGGATACGCTATGTGGCGAGGGCTCCACTCACAAGTGGGAGCGCACTGCCACCGGAAGACACAAGTTCATGTATTTCTCGCAGTTTATTAGACCGGCCCGTGTGTGGATGCGGTTCATAAATGCACGTATACTACCATCTTCCCATTACTCCGAGGTCACCAAGACTCGAGCGTGCATGGTGTACTTCTTTATGATTGGGCGGCCGGTGAACATTGGCTACTACATGTTGCGCGTTATGAAAGAGCAACGGAAGTCTGATTCATGTAGTAGATTGTACTTTGGGAACCTCTTGACCCGTTACTTGGAGCAGTCTGGCGTCCCCGTAGATGAGATTGGGGATCGCATTGTCCCTGACATAGGGAAGCCTTTTGACATTGCTTCGGTCAAGGGTGTGACCACTACGGCGCCGGTGAAACTGACGGTAGATGAGTGGCGGGAGGCAGACGCCAACTTGACTGCGCGTCAGTACTTGATGATGGAGGCAATGGCCCGGCGGTCGGGCGTAGATTTGACTGCTATTGATCGCACTGTTCCTCTCCTGGGGAGCTCGAAGGGTCTGCTGGGCATGACTCGATCTAGAGAGGTGGCTCCGGAGGAGGATGAGAACACGGATTCGGATGTTGTTGCTAACGATCCGGACAGTGAGGTCGAGGCGTCGGATGCTGAGGGCGGTGGCTCTGATGAGGAGGAGGATTAGGTCCACACTCCTGCGCACCACCTGGATTTCAGGGCAGTTTTCTTGTACTTTTACTTTTGCACTTACTTCTTTGTCGCACTGGGACATTGCTTAGTTTAAGTGTGGGGTGGGGTACTGCCCTTTATCTAGTTTTTATTTTTGAGGTTAGGATGCATGTACCATAGGATTTTTCTTTTGTCACTTGACTTTATTTTGATTTATTTCTTGCTTTAATATAAGAAAAAAAAAATTAGAAAACCAATGAAAAATTCCAAAAAAGATTTTTCTTTTAGTTTTATTAGTGGTACATGTCATCAACCCCGTGGTTTTTCTTATGGCCTCGGTTCTTTTCCACGGGGAGGCCTTTGAACCGGGTAGTATTTTCATTTTTAGGATTAGGATAGTTAGTTGTAGATGACCCTAGACGAAGGAAAAAGGTAGAATGCTAGGTGCCTTTGATTTGTTTGATACCGGTGGACTTGAACTTGATTGCATGTGCTATTTGTGGTGTCCTTGGTTTTAATTAATTGCATGCCTAGAGGAAAACATGGAACAACCCCCTTGAGATGCTTGAGTCCGCTTGCTTGACTTGATTGTTAACCTTTGTGCATGAGTGCTTAAATTTCCACAAGTTGCATTCTAGATGCTTAGTTGAGAGTTGTTGATGGAACCTTTTTGTGTGGACCATGTGCGATGTGTGTGTGAGGCATGTTCTTGTTTACTCCATATTGCATATTAATGTCTAGAACTTGCCCCGTGTGTGTGCAAAGCGAAATCCTAGGTTCGCTCTAGTCGGAAAATGATACAAGGTCTTCTTTTACTTGCCTACCCTTACATATATACCTTGAAAAAAAAAATTGTTGTTGTGATTTTTTTTACCCTTTTTGTGGCACCCACACCCCGAGCCTACCCATTTATTTTAAATTGACTCTTTTGGCCCTCACTCCTTAAGCACTTTATTGATATTGTGTAGTTGATTGGAGTTGTGGTTGGATTTTGGGAGGTTTTTTAGTGGAGCTAATGAAGAGGGATAATTGTGAATTTGTGAAGTAGTGAAAAGCAGTGGCAAGGTTGGATGAAATTGAAAAAAAAAATATAGCAAAGTTGAAAAGAAAGAAAAAAATTGTGAAGAGAAATAAAAAAGAAAAAAAAAAGATATCTATTCCTTGCTAGTGTGTGCTTAATAGAAAAATGCTACTTGTGAGAAGGTGTATGTGTAGAAGTGTTGATTGGGTGGCTTGATGAGATTTGTGCCTAATTTGAATGTGATGTATTAAAGTGCTTAGGGAGGTAGTCACTACTACCATATGTATCCTACCCGCCCCTTAGCCTACATTACGACCTTTCTAAAGTCCTAGTTAATCCCGATTGGAGTGAGCTTACATTAGTGGAGTCCTACACTACGGGCAAGCCTATGGTACATCGTGTGTGACATGTGAGCTTTTCATGAGAGTGAGTGAATTCTTTCTATGCTATTGTCCCCGTTCTATTCTTGATATTCATTGTTGTGTGTGATATTTGGGGGACACTCTTTTGCTTCATATTGGTGAGGGCACGTGGTTTGCATGAAATAGGTGAAGTTGATGGTTCTTGGTTGAGTAGATAGGTGTGATTTTGTGGGAGCATGGTTGCATTAAGTTGAGTTTGTGCATTTGAGCTATTTTGGGGTGGTTGTTCTCATATTTTTGATTTTGATAATTTGTTGGCATATTGTGGATCCATAGTAGTCATGTGTGTATTGGTTCAATGGTCGGTATCAACCATGGTCATAGGCAGACCTGTTTTACCTAGGTTGGGAAGTGAGATGTGACTTGCTCGAGGGCGAGCAAAGGTTCAAGTGTGGGGTGGTGATGTTTGACATTTTATGCCAGTGTTTCCTTAATATTTCCGCATGTTTGAGCTTGTTTTGCACTCGTTTTATAGTTTGTGAATGTGGTTTTACACTGATTTGATGTCGTGCGTGTGTAGGTTGTTACGCAGTGCATTTGGAGTTTTTTTGGAGCTTGATTGAGCATGAGTTGATTGGAAGATGATTGAGGATTGGATTGAGCACACAAGGGCACGACACGAGCACGATTTTGGACCAAGGAAGAAGGCGATTTGGCTGGGCGCTTTGGGGCACGTGGCGCGCCAGTTATAGCGCCCAGTGCCCCAGCGCTATACCTCACGTGGTGCGCCCCAAAAGCGCCCGGAATTCGACGGGGTCTGCTTATTTGGGCGCTTTACGAGGCGCGGGGCGCCTGTTATAGTGTCACTCCTTCTAAACCGTCTATTGAGAAAGCTCCTAATCTTGGGCTCAAACCTTTACCCGAGCATTTACGTTATGCTTATTTGGGTGAAGGTAATACTTTACTCGTGATCCTTTCTTCTTTGTTGTCTGATGTGCAGGTTGAGAAGGTGTTGCGGGTATTGCGAGAGCGCAAAAGAGCTATTGGCTGGACTATTGCTGATATTAGAGGGATTAGTCCTTCTTTCTGCATGCACAAAATTCTCTTGGAGGAAGATCATAAACCATCCATAGAGCAGCAGAGGAGGCTAAATCTAATTATGAAGGAGGTGGTGAAGAAAGAAGTTATCAAGTGGCTGGATGCTGGTATTATTTTTCCTATCTCTGACAGCAAGTGGGTGAGTCCAATGCAATGTGTTCCTAAGAAGGGGGGTATGACAGTGGTGAAGAATGTGCACAATGAGTTGATTCCTACAAGAACTGTTACAGGGTGGCGAATTTGCATTGATTATAGGAAGCTGAACAAGGCCACCAGGAAAGATCACTTCCCACTTCCCTTTATTGATCAGATGCTGGATAGACTTGCAGGGCATGAATATTACTGCTTCTTGGATGGGTATTCGGGCTACAATCAAATTGTGATAGCCCCTGAAGACCAAGAGAAGACCACTTTTACTTGTCTGTATGGCACCTATGCATTTAGGAGGATGCCATTTGGGTTGTGTAATACCTCGGGGACCTTTCAGCGGTGCATGATGGCTATTTTCACTGACATAGTGGAAAAATTTGTGGAGGTATTTATGGATGATTTTTCAGTGGTTGGTGACTCTTTTGATGACTGTTTGAGAAATCTTGATGCTGTGCTGAGCCATTGTGAAGAAACAAACCTGGTGCTGAATTGGGAAAAATGTCACTTCATGGTTCAAGAGGGCATTGTACTTGGGCACAAGGTGTCGAAGCAAGGGATTGAGGTTGACAAAGCAAAGATTGAGGCTATTGAGAAATTACCACCACCTATCTCTGTTAAGGGGGTGCGTAGTTTCTTGGGACATGCAGGGTTCTATAGACGTTTCATAAAGGACTTCTCCAAAATTTCCACTCCCTTGTGCAAATTGTTGGAGAAGGATGTGAAATTTGTGTTTGATGATGCTTGTCTCAAAGCATTTGAAGAGTTGAAGAAAAGGTTGGTGACCGCACCAATCATCATTGCTCCAGACTGGTCTTTACCGTTTGAATTGATGTGTGATGCGAGTGATAATGCTATTGGGGCTGTCCTAGGCCAAAGAATTGGAAGAATCTTTCACTCCATCTATTATGCAAGCAAGACGCTTGATGCAGCCCAGTCAAATTACACCACCACTGAGAAGGAGTTGCTAGCCGTAGTTTATGCTTTTGATAAGTTCAAATCTTATTTGGTTGGCACTCATGTTGTTGTCTACACTGATCATGCCGCAATCCGGTATTTGTTTGAAAAGAAGGACTCCAAGCCTAGACTCACTAGATGGGTTCTCCTATTGCAAGAGTTTGATGTTGAAATTCGAGACCGCAAGGGGACTGAAAATCAAGTTGCTGATCATTTGTCAAGGCTGGAGAATAGAGATCATGTAGATGAAGGACCCGAGATTAAAGAGGTATTTCCTGATGAGCAACTTTTTGCTCTTGATGCAGCTGAGGTGCCATGGTATGCTGACATGGTAAATTTACTTGTGAGTAATATGTATTCCCCTGGGGCAACTGCTGAGCAGAAGCGTAAACTCCTTCATGAGAGTAGATTTTATGTGTGGGATGAGCCTTATTAGTACAAGATAGGAGTTGATCAACTAGTTAGGAGATGCATTCCAAGGGAAGAAGTAGAGCCGATTCTACAGAGCTGCCATTCCTCTCCTTATGGTGGCCACCTTGGTGGAGATCGAACAGCTGCAAAGGTACTCCAGTCTGGTTTCTTTTGGCCTACTTTATTTAAAGATGCTCACGCATTAGTGAAGCAATGTGATCGTTGCCAAAGAAAGGGGACTATTACTAGGTGTCACGAGATGCCTTTGAACAATATCTTGGAGATTGAGCTGTTTGATTTTTGGGGTATTGATTTTATGGGTCCATTCGCACCTTCTATGGGCCATAAATATATCCTAGTAGCAGTTGATTATGTGTCCAAATGGGTGGAAGCTATTGCACTTCCAACAAATGATGCGAGTGTGGTGGTAAAGTTTGTGAAGAAGAATATTTTCACTCGTTTTGGGACACCGCGGGCTATAATCAGTGATGAAGGTACGCACTTTTGTAACCGGTTGTTCAATAAATTGTTGGCTAAGTATGGGGTTCGCCACAAGGTGGCTACTGCTTATCACCCTCAAACTAGTGGCCAAGTGGAAGTGTCTAATAGAGAGATCAAGCAAATCCTTGAGAAGACGGTGAATGCCTCGAGGAAGGATTGGGCTATGAAGTTAGATGATGCTCTCTGGGCCTATCGAACCGCATTCAAAACACTTATTGGAACCTCTCCATATATGCTTGTTTATGGTAAGGCATGTCACTTGCCGGTTGAATTGGAGCATAAGGCGTATTGGGCAATTCAAAAGCTCAACCTTGATATGGCCTTAGAGGGTGAGAAGAGGATGCTCCAATTGCATGAACTTTAAGAGTTCCGTTTCTATGCGTATGAAAATGCGAAATTATATAAGGAACGGACAAAGAAATGGCATGATAAGCACATTGAGCGTCGTTCTTTTGAGCCCGGGCAGCTTGTATTGTAAGTTCAACTCGAGGTTGAAATTATTTCCGGGCAAGTTGAAGTCGAGATGGTCGGGGCCTTTTGAAGTTGTTCGTGTTACCGCACATGGAGCGGTTGAATTGAGAGCTCCGGATTCTGAGAACACATTTTTGGTTAATGGTCAATGGGTGAAACATTATTGGGGAGGTGCGGTGAATCACCGTACTTCAATTACTTTGAGGGACCCTTGATTTATACCCGTCGTGCCACGACGTTAAATAAGGCGCTTCTCGGAAGGCAACCCGAGTTTGTACTTGTAATAGTTTAGTATTTTTTGTTTTTATAGTGTCACGTAGTTTGTTGCTTTTGTGTGTCGTTTTTGTAGGAATCGGGTGAGCTAAACAAGGTGAAATTAATGCATTGAGGGGTGCGGGACGTCTCGAGTCATGTCTCGCGCGTGGGGTTGCACTTGGAATCAAAAATCGGTGCGAAAAAATGTGCTTGGGATTGGCACGAATACAAAAAAAATTGCTCAAAATAGCCGTGTTAGATTCTTAGGATTTTTGCCGAAATTTTCCTAAATTTTTAATTTTTATTTTAACTAAAAAATTGTCATTAATTAGGATAGAAAATATAAAAATTGCTAAAAAAAATACTTGTTATGTGTTTAACTATGACTCTATGTTTAATTGTGATACTATTGTAAATTTATGCGGTTTTAATTATAGTAAATTATGAGTCTTTAATGGCCGTTGATAGAAATATATGTAGCCCAATCCTAAACCCGGACCAATAAACCAAAGCTCACCCAAAGCCCTAGGTATATAAGCTCTCTTTCCTCATTTTTCATCACTCACACCACCTAAGCATATGGCTTGGCCAAACCCTTGCCATTTTTCTCCTCACCATCAGAAAATCTCGCCACCACTCTCTGCCACCACCTTCTCGCCACTGGACCACCGCCTTCCGGTGGTCAAAAAATTACAAACTATACCATTCCGGAAAGCTATCGAACCCCTCTATCTATTTCTGGTATTATTTTATCCAAATTCATAGCCGTTTTTTGCAAATCTGGCCTCAAAGTTTTGGTTAAACTTGAACTCCGGCGTTTTTTTCTTTTTCCCTGTAAGTGTTTGGTGTTTCCTCTTTCGCTCACCCTCTTCTACCACTTTCCATACCCCATTTGCTCAAGATTCTTATTTTTTTCCCTCTTTTCTTACTCGTGTTTTCTTTTTGTTATGTTACTTACTTTCTTACTTTTTTTTTATTTTTTTTTTATTTTTGTGATGTTGATTGTTCGTTGATGACCGTGATATCATGGCATTTTGGGGGATGTTCTACGACGTTTGGGGGCTGCTATGGTGAGTTTTTGTGGGCTGCTATGATGATTTTTAAATGATGTGACGAAGCTTGCGGGGCTGATTTGCTTTTTTCCAGTTATTAAAACTCTTAAAAAGTTGAGTTTGGACTCTATTAGCTTAATTTAGAATCTGGTTGTATCTTTGGTGAATTGCAGGTTTAGTCAGATTGTCATTTAGTTTGGAGGCTATTTTGTTTAGTCTAGTTGGGTTTGTTGATGTGATGGGCTGTCATTTGAAAGGACAACCTACTTTTTCAGTTTTTGAGACAACATAGGGTGGCTGAAAAGATGTCATAGGGCTGCTGTACTATCTCTGAAAATACTCAAGTATAGGGTTGTGGGCTTGTACTTTTGTATAAGTCGACACTCCACCTTTTGGCCCCAATTTTTCAAATATATACGAGTGCATTTACTCTTCATTTAAAAAGGGAATTAGTTGAAAAACACAAGAAAAAAACAACCAGCCGAAGAACACAATTAATTGAGAGCAAATACTTGAGAGAAAAAGAAAATAACAAGTTTAAGAGATAGATTTAGAACCAAAAGCCTTCATACCAAGGGACTTTTGGGGTATAAATCTTAAGTTTTAAGGGTTTAAAACGGCTGTCTAGTTGCTGAATTTTGGTGACCTTTCTGTGTTCGTTTGCTTTGGTTTAGCTTTGTGGGATCTTCATTGCAGTGCTCTAAGGTCTCGTTATATAGGTAAACACAAAGTTTAACTTTTGTATTTATTTTGAGTTTGTTATTGATGAGTAAAAGATGGAATGAAACTAGTATGTTTTAAGTCTTGAACTTTGCTTATTGTGTTAGAACTCTTTAAAATTTGTTCTTGTGCTAAAATAGAAAGGCTACTTGTACCCGTGAGCATGTTTACAATGTTTATAAAGTGTTTCTTTTGGTGCGTTTGAATAAAAGGGAAGGAAAGTGAACGACAATCTGAATTTAACAAAACCGGATTTTATTTTGCAAGGAAAAAATGTAACACATTTTTAAGCTGGACTGTTTTCTGCAAATATAGCCACGAGGTGCAATATCTTTTAAAATCTGGACGAATAGGCAATGAGTAGGATATCTAATTTGAAATTTGGCCACACCTTCACTTCGCAAGAAAAATATAGGATTGAAGGTGATTATTTTTGCAAAAAGATTCCAAAACGGCCCATATTTTCGCAAATATTTCAGCCCACATCTTTGTTAAATGATTGGTAGTCTAGTTAAGTTTTTTTTTTAAAAAAAAAAAATGATAGTCGCAAGTTTGTGCTAAGGTATACCCAGCGGGTTACCTAATACAATTTTGGTTAAACAAATAAAAGCGTAATTTTAGATGAACGGCAATAATATAACAACCATATTTCAATGAATTTAAAATGCGACAATAAAGCAACTGTGCTCGGCACAGGACTCGAGGGTGCCTAATACCTTCCCGATAGTCAACTGAGAGCCTTACCCGAATCTCTGACGCAGACCATTAGACGAGTCAAGGGTGTTCCAGGTACACCACTTTGGTGACTTGGCACACCTTTAACTTGTCAAGTGGCGACTCCGAATTTTCTCTTAAATAATTGTGTACCTTTAACAACCGTCATAACCTTTTAAATACGCAATTCTATTTATTTTAGTTTTTGTCTGTATAAAAGGGTCGTAACATCATATATTTTACTATATTTAAATGATATTTAAGTTATAATTTATTTATAATAATCATGACTTGAAATTTCATATCCAAAATAGAGATAAAATAGAAAGTTTAAATAAATATATGCATACACACCGATGATGGCGGGGGAGGGGGAGAGATTTTTCACATATATATACTATTGGATAATGTGAGTTTTGAAGATTGACAAATAAAGGACCTGGTGAAGGACCTGATCCCTGTAGAATGTATGTCTGATCGAAAAGATTACGGATTGCATATCCATGCAGAACTAGGAAAACTTGACATGTACGAGTTTAACTAATCCTAGTCAGCAAAAGAATAGTGTCTGGGCTGCTTCTATGAAGTATGAATGAGATCGTGTTATACAAGGAGTATATCATAGGAAATCTTCTCTTACATAATTAAGAAGATTCCTAGTGATAACCTACTAGGATTTCATACACCCTATAAATGCAAGTAACTGAGGTAACCACACATTCATTCATTCACTACGAGAGTTGAGAGCAATCAAAAGCAATTTTGGTATTGATCGTGAGTGAATGGACAACTGCAGACAACCATTAAAAAACCACGTGCTTATTTAGTATCTAGAATAGGTTCTTTATTATTATTGTCGTGTCAAACTATGTTCAATGTATTACCTTTTTGCTTAGTTTGAGAAGCATTGTATTAGGTGAATCTTGTGAAAATATTTTGTAAAAACTAGAGTTTAGCTTTGAGAGTGTTTAAGGTCTATAGTGTAGCCTCTTGGTTACAGAGTTTGTAATCTAAAACTTGCTCGTTGTGTTAGTGAAAGAGTTTTTAATATTTCAAAGTGTGGGTTGTGGTTTTTCTCCCTTGAGCAAGGAGTTTTCCACGTAAAAAACTCGGTGTTCTTTATTTTCAGTTTTAAACCTACAATTAGGAGATTAGCAGGAGAACATGCAAGGACCAGGTTATTGCAGTAACGAACAAAGTTCTTAAGCAAAAATCGAAGGACAATATTCAACCCTCCCCTTCTAGTGTCCTGAATAGGTTCACAGCGTACACCATATACATACTTAGTGCACTTAATACTAAAATAACAATAATAAAAATGACATTATATTTATAATAATTTCATTAAAAGGTTATACTATTTATATAATATTAGTGAACTCAAATAACTATAATAAAATATAATTATTTAAATTATATGTAGAATATTTTGGTTAAAGAAGTATATAATTATATAAAAATATATCACATAAATGATAAAAAAAATGTCAAGGTCAAAATAGATATTGTATACGATTAAGGGAGGAGAATGATTATTGTTCATAATTGAAGAGAAAGTTTGATTTTTAGAACAAAATTGAGGGTGTAAATAATTTTCACTCATAATTTAACTGCATACAAGTAATTTTTCATAATAAGTGAATTAGTTCTTTTAAAGAACATAAATATATACTACTCCAGTATTAAATCATAGGTTGATTAGATGTTAGTGCCTGTTTCCTTTATCGTAAAATGTTAACTCCCTACTTTTAGCTCCAATTGATCAGCTTCTCATTCATGCAGACACATTGTACTAAAAAACATACGTAAATTATTTCAACAGTAGAAATACAAGTACAATTCAACATCCAAAATAATTTTATACATCTCACTTTATAAATCGACAATTTCATGGTAAAACCAAAAAGATATTACAATAATTCACAATATAAAATGAAAAAACAAAAGCTTCCAAACCAACCAAAAGAGAAAAATAAAAAGAAACTCACACCATAACCTCAAAAAATGTTCAAAAAAAGTAAAAAAAGAAAACAACTTATAAATCTACATCACAAGGAAAAGAGTTAGAATTCTTTCTGGAATTAGAAAATGACACTAAAGGAGTACACAAAATCTTCACCTTCCTGTGTCCAGATTTCCAAACTCCAACTTTAAACCTTATCTTTGCCCTAATATTAATTTCCACTTCCACTGCTCCATTTGTCCTTTGTGTCTTCAAATCATGAGCAATATCCTTATACAACACCACATCATTTGCCTTAAGGGAAACATCCAAATGAGTCACATTCCTACATGGCTGATAAAATGGTACAACATTGTTGAAAGATAATTGTTGAGAGTTGAAGAAGAGTTTTGCTTCAATGTTATCATAATATATGGAGACTCTCTTATTTGGATTGTAAGCTCTCAATGTAAATTTGAAGGTTCCATATAAATGGTCATTGTTGGTCAAGTTGTAGTTACGAAATGAAGTGTTTTCAATGGAATAGACCATTTTTCTTGGCTTCAATACTAGCCATGTAATGAGAACTGTTATTCCCACTATGATGATTAGGGCTAATAGTATAATGCCTATGCACGTAAGTAGGCTAAATGATTGACGTGGCCTAGTAGCAGCGGGCCGAGGCATTATTAAGGATTTTTGTGGTTTAAGCGCTGGTTTTAAGAATGAGTTATTTTGGGCTCATTGTTGTCAGAACAATGATGAGCAAGTTATATAGAGAGAGAAAGAAAAGGTGAAGAATGATTTGGAAGCTAGAATTATTTTTCTAAGGGTATAAATTTGATAAAGATGAAGGAAGACAGCTATGTTCGTTTGTTCTTTTTCTTGAAGGCTAGCTTTTGATTTCTTGCATGAAACTCAAGAGATCTTATGGAGTTGTGTACTTTCTATTTTTAACTGTTAACAAAATATTATGTATAGGGTAGAATAATGCTTTCTAAAAAAGGTAAAGTTTTCGTGGTGATTACATGAATATTCTTATCTTGCATAGCGTGAGAAATTAAGCTAGCAAGGGGCTGGGAGAGCGGGGTGCAGGGCATTAACTTTTGTAATAGGAACAGTTCTTTTGATAGAATTGGGGGATCCTCTTATCTGGTGATAATTCTTGCTTTAGTGACAAGTTGTTCGAAAACCTCCCCTAAAGTTGTTCTCTACAGACTACAAGGTATATAGAACATATCGGAATGACATGATTTTCCTGTTCACGTAGTTTGTCAATACCCGTGCATGTTTAACCAGGTCGTCTCAACAAGATTGGGGTCTAAAGCCAAACATCACAGAGAGCCCCTAAAATTATTATTTTTCTATATAAAAAAAAATCACCATATATATTTAATTTAAACTCTATTTTTCTAGCTTTTTTAAATGCAAAGTCATTAATTACTGTTTTATAATCGATCTGTTCTAATAATTCCTTTTCAATTGATAATATAGCCAATCCATTTAATCTCTCTTGAGACATTGTTGATCTTAGATAAGATTTTATCAATTTTAATTTTGAAAAACTTCTTTCGACTGAGGCAACAGTTACAGGAACTGTTAACATTGTTTTATAAATAATATATGTATTTGAAAAAGAATTAAGTCTTTTTATTTGAATAAGTATTTCAATTAGATCATTATCTTCTGCTTGTATTATTTTTGTCAATATTTTTAATTCAAAAAATAAATCTAAACTATCAATATCAGAATAACTACTCCATTAGTATGTATTAAAAAAAAATTCAAGGTCGAGACAATAGGAGGTCGAGACAAATTCTCATCATCTAGTTATCTCATTTTTTTACCACTAAATAGGAGGTTAATATAAAAGTACATGAAAAATGGGGCCCTCAAAAAGTTGGGCCCCAAACAATGGCCTTACATGCCTTATAGTTGAGCCCGGCCTTCTAAAAACTGATTAAAAATAGCTGATAAGTATCAAAGTTGAAAATACTTTAAGTGATGTAATTGATTTTGAGAAATAAATGCATACGTGTTTGGATAAAAAGTGTTAAAACTGATACTCCCTCATTTAATTTTTATGTGGCAAAGTTTGAATAGACTCAATAACTTAAAAGATAAAAGAAGACTTTTAGAACTATACTTGTAATCATAAACACGTCATAACACTTGTATTATAAAGCTTTTGAATATGGTTTTAAACATTCCATATTATTTGTGTGGCTATAAAAATTTCACATTAAGATTATAATGAGAAGTTTAAGTTAATTATTTTCAAATCTAGAAAGCTATTTTTATTGAAACGGATTAAAAAGATATCGCCACAAATATTTATGACTTATTTTAGATTACAAGTTTCAAAGGTTATTTTTACAATAGTTAGTTTCAAACTCTTCCCTACAATAGAGTAACAGCTTGTTTGGATGGTTGTAACCCATGGTATGGTATTGTATTCTTACCATGGGTACGATGTTTGTTTTGATTATTTCTCTAATTAATATTGTATGGTATCGTTAAATCCATGGTTATGTAGCCATGAAAACTGTCACTTTATGTAACGACCGATTTGGTGGGATCGCGTCGTTACCTATTTTTCTTACCCATCATGTCCTTACTTATTATTTAATATTCAATTTTACCCTTTACCTTATTTTCAATTATTAAACCACGATAAACAATACAGTCTATCCAAATATAGTACAACACAATACAATACAGTACCATACGATTACATTACAATAGAATACAACACATTATGAAACGATGGGTAACAACCATCCAAACGGAGTGTAAGGGATGGAGTAATAATTTAAGGTTGTTTTGGTTCATTTACTTCATACTTTGAGTGGTTACTTCATTTTATCATTTGTTCTTCTGTTTAATGAAAATAGCCTTCTCTTAGTTCCTAGACTCCTAAGTACAATCAAGAGTCAAGACACCTAGTAGTCACATCTCAGTGGTGCAATAACTAAGAGTCATCTTTTTTTGAATCAATTCGTCATATATGCTTGTTATACATCATGTTGGCCAAAACCAGAACTTGCTAATAATTGAATGACCAAACCTACTATTTTACTACTTTTGAGTACTTTCCAAAAACGTAGGATAGTATGAAGGGCTAGCTAGCAACAGCCCCTTTCAAGTGCAAAAAAAACATTGGGAGCCCTCCATAAGGATTGGTTTTGCAAAATTATCTGTGTTAAACAATATTTTAACAAAATATTTTTATTTAGTCCAGAGTCAAGACTTCAAAGCAAAAATTACTAAGTATTGGCACGGGGTCAAGTCTTCAAGAGAAAGTGTTGTTTTGCAAATACTTAAAGTTATATGTATAGAATGCAGGAAGAGACTAGAAGGAGCAAGTCTTGGCAAAACGACCAAGTGCTGCAAGTGTTGCCTTTTGCCAATACTTGTAGGGATAAGTATTGAAAAGCATGGAGGGGTTAAAGACAAATCTTGGCCCCGATACAAAAGTTTGACAGGAGCATTTCTGTCCAGTTTTTTTTAATTAAACTTAATGGGGACATTTATGTAAAACTACTGTTAATGCGGGCAAAAAGGCAAATAATTGCTTATAGTGTCCTATTTCTGCAAATCGACCTTTCAATTCAGAACAAACATCAGCCCATGTTGGATCATGACCAACCCAATCCAAATGGAGGCTCGATTCACAAAAATAGCCACTTTTTCTGTTTAAAATAAGGATAGAATTTGCAAAGTAATGCAAATCTGGCCAAACTCTTTAAAATTCTCTTTTTACAGCAAAGATGGCTGTTTGCGCAACATTCTTTTGAGAAGATTACATGGCGTAAACATTACTGGTCGTCACAAACATTAAATAGCTGCTTTTGCCACTGATATTTAGTATAAAGCTACTTTTTTTATTAGTTTTACATGAGATGCCACTTTTTGGAACTTCAATCTTTGTGGGCTGAAGTTCAAACCATGTGGGTTGAACTTCATGCTTAAGTTATAAAGTTCAACTTCAATTCATAAGGCTTGAACTTTTAGGCATAGATATCGTAAACTTCAATCCTTGTGGGCCGAAGTTTGAACTTCAATCCTTGTGGTGAGCTGAAGTTAAACTTCAAACCCTTGTGGGCTGAACTTGAGTGAAGTTCAACTAAAAGAATTGAAGTTCCAAAAAGTGACCTCTTATGCAAAATCAATTAAAAAAGTCGCCTTAAAACCAAAGACCACTGTCAAAAATGGCCTCTTATGCACTTTCCCCTAAATAAACACATTCTTCCTTTTTATGATTTATCGACATTTAGCCTATGTATTCTATTAATTATAGCCACTACAAGTCTATGAAACATCTGCCATATTACAAGCCTATGAAACATCTCCTCACTTATTTTTGATATACCATAAATATTCGAATTTGGGGGATATGGATGATTAGCCACATTCTCTTTCTTAATTATCTACTAAATATTAGTATCATCAGTATCATATAATTAGCTCCTAAAATCAGCTATTGCCACTCCTTTGCTCTCTCCTCTCAATTTTTGTTGCTCAACGTTCATCTTAAAACTTTACGAAAGTGGAGCTTTTTTTTCTTTTTGTTCTTTTTCCTGTCCATTCGTGTAGCCAACTACACTATTGGGAATTATTCCTTAGACTTCTAGAGGTATTGTGTATCACAGCTATTTTGGTGACTGGTAAATTCTTTCATTTTTACTTTTTTTTTTTTTTTGGCTATTGCGTAAACTATGTTCTCTTTCTTTGTTTGATTTTTTTTAATTAGTCACCCTACAAAATGATAGTTCATTGTTTCAATATTAATTACAGGTATTCTTTGTCTTATTTAATGAGAACTAAACGAAAATCTTCAATATACTCGAAGAAGATGTATGAGGGTCGACTCACCATACTAAATTGCATCGACGATGATGATCTCGAGGAAATTGAACAGGATCAGAGGAAGTCTAGTCATGCTCATGACGAATATTATGAAATCCTAATATTCACCAAATATTCACCTTGTATGCGTGAAAAAAATAAATGTGCAGTAATATGGATATCCAAGTATTATGTATGATATATAAACTGCTTGGTTGCATATATTAATAAACTTTGAGACATGTGATATATACACAACTGAGTAGAACAATTTTATGAACTTTCTGCTTTCAATATACATAATTTATATATAAAGTACATATTAATATATTGTGATATATATATATTACACGTGTTATATATAGCCGTGGATTGCGTAATTTATTAAATTTTCTAATCTTATTGGAGAAAAGTATTTGTTTGTCAACTTGAAGATGTGTCAAGTTGAAAATTGTGGTAATCAAACTTATGATAGAGGAAAATACAACAACTCTTGAACTATTAAATAGAATATGCATATTTTATGAATAACGTAGATTTCTTGGTCTAATTGCTAAAAGTAGAATTTTTGTATATCCAATATTTAAATTAAATAATTATAATGTATATCTAATGTATGAATAACATAATTTTAAAGTAGTATTCAATTTTTATATCTAATGTATTCCCAAAATATAAGTGACGTAATTGTAAAATAAAAGTTAGATTGATATGTATAAATTTTGCATACTCAATGTACACTAAAAAATATATAAATAACATAATTATAGAATGAGAATTGCCTAATATGTATACATTATGCATCTATGTTTGAAATAGTTGTATTGTACTTATATTGGTAATAATATGTATACATTATGCATCTATGTTTGAAATAGTTGATATATGACAGACATAAATTTACCAACTTATATCGTATATTGTGTAAATATAATAAAAAAATTAGATTAATATTTTATATTTATTGAATTAATGAATACAAATAATTGGGAGAAATAAAATAAAGAGGTGCACGGAAAAAATGCAACCAAATTCGCTTACTCTACTGCACGTTGTAGTCCACTATTTAAGCAAATAATTTAGTCATCATGAAAATAAGTTATCCAAAAATAGAATCCTCTTGCTATTAGGATTCCCAAATTAAGCTCGCTCAATTTAGTTTGTTTTAATTCCACTATTTAAGGAAAAAAAATTTGTATGAACATTTTTGTATAGGATAATTTTGGCTAGCCTTTCTTCAACAGTTCTTGTGTCTATTTGAATGTAGGACCAAACTTAATTTTGGCTAGATATGTTATTTTTCATACCTTAAATTGACACCTAAACTTGCATCCAATTTAAACTCAGCCAGTTAACTCATGTTTTTCCTATTTTGACACCTCTGTCGGAGCAATTCATACGTAATAAGTAAAGGAGTAACTAGTTGCATATATAATTTCCCACCACCCCCACCCCCTCACTTTGAAGGGTCAATTGGTTTTGTGGCTTAGAGTTTTTTTTTTTTGGGAGGCCTATTTGAGAGTTTTTCACAGATGTTTATCCGTGTCAAATTCCTGGATTCGTTAAGGTATATATTTTTCGCATATATATTTACCAAGCTACGTATCACTTATCTTATCAGTGTCATATTTCTTTAAGATACAACATTTCGTCTAGTTAGTATGTTGGTATGTGTAAAAGAAAACCGTTGTATCGAGATTCAAACTAAATGATCTCAAACTAATTTTTTTAATCTTATAACTTATAGCTACTGTTTTTATGTCTCGCACACACACACACACACACACACACACACACACACACACACACATATATATATATATAGACACACACACACACCCCCTTGCTATCATACTACAAGGTTATAGTATGTTAGCATTGTATGCATCTTTAGATTTCCTAAAATGCCCTCGTTATATATAACTACCTCATAAAAGTTTAAGGGCATTTTCGACCATTCATTAAAGTTCCCCTTAAATTCACTTTTCCCTCTCTACCATTGTTCTGGTGGGAATAAATCTTTAGAGGCAGCCCTTATTTTTAATCTCCAGCCATGATTCTCAAATTCTAAATGCTTTTCTCGTCTATTACTTTTCAATTCACACCTTGTGAAAATACTGCAATGAAGGTAAGAGTTTAGTGTTCTAGTGTCTCTTCATTTAAAATTCATTATATAAACTTTTGTCAATAGAGCATGATTCCTATATGTACTAAACTTTGTAAAATTATTAACAAGATTTTTTTTGTGGTTTTAAAATTACAGGTTTCCGTTGATTCTAGGCTAAATGTTTCAAGAACCCACCGTCCCTGTGGTGATAATGAATGCTATATTCATGGAGATATAGTTGGAGGAACTAGTGAAAGAGACAATGAAGAACTTAGACAAGAATATTTTGACATAGGTAATACTGATTTGCACAAGGGAAAATTTTTTAATAGCGAGGATGAGGCTTATAATTGCTATGTAAATTTTGCAAAACGTATTGGTTTCTCAGTTAGACGAGACCGCTACTTTGGAAGTACAGAACATCATATAGGAATTTATAGGAGGGATTATGTTTGTCATCGAGCCGGTAGTCCTCGTCCTAAGATTGTCGAAAAAGAGCGACAACGATATCGAAAATCTTCTCGATGCAATTGTAATGCTAAGATGGCTGCTGCTAAAGAAATAATTGATGGCATCACTAATTGGAAAGTGGTGTATTTTGATAATGTCCACAATCATGAACTATTGAATGATAAGGAAGTTAAATATCTTCCTGCTTATCGAAATATTGAATTTATTGATCAAAAGAGGATTTCACTTCTTGCAAAAGCAGGATGTTCAATAAGTTTAATCTGAATAGTGCTTGAGTTAGAAAAGGGTGTCGATGTTGGCCAATTGACTTTCACAAAAAAAGATATTAGGAACTTTCTTCAATCAGAAAGTTCTACCAATATTGAATATGATGCTTTGGAGCTATTGAAAATATGCAAGAGTTTGAAAGATGAAGATGTTGATTTCCAATTTGATTTTACAGTTGACGCTTGCCGAAGGCTAGAAAATATCGTTTGGGCATTTTGGGACTCCATTCGTGTTTATGAACTTTTTGGAGATGTAGTTGTTTTCGATACCACTTATCGCTTGAATCGTTATGAGATGCCGCTAGGAGTTTGGGTTGGTGTGAACAATCATGGAAATATCATTTTCTTTGGTTGTGTCCTGTTACGAAATGAGAAGACATCTTCTTTTTATTGGGCATTGAAGGTCAATATCATTCTATTCTCAAAGAACTTTATTTTTTATATTTTCTTGCTTTACTGCTGATGTTTATTTATTTTGCAGAGCTTCTTATGGCTTATGAGTGGGAAACATCCACAAACCATTCTAACTGATCAGGATCTTGGTTTAACAGAAGCTATTGCTCATGAATTGCCTCTTACAAAGCATGCCTTTTGTATATGGCATATTACGTCCAAGTTCTCTACTTGGTTTTATTTTGTCCTTGTTTCAAGCTATCTACAATTTAATCGGAATTACACGGGCTTTATGAACTTAGTAGTGTAGAAGAATTTGAGTGTGGATGGGATAAATTAATTTCTGAAGTTGGTCTTGAATCAGATAGGCATATCAAATTGCTATACGCAAACCGTGCATCATGGGCTTTGCCATACCTGAAAGGATATTTCTTTGATGGAATGAAAACTACTGGACACTCAGAATCTATTAATGCATATTTGAAAAGATTTTTACATGCAAGAACAAGTTTAAAAGAATTGTTGAGCAGGTTGGTACAACAGTGAGTATAAGAAACCAAGCTGGTGAAGAGGCAATGATGCGTCAAAAGTACTACAATCCTCAAATTAAAACACTCATGCCAATGGAGAAACATGCATCCAAAGTCCTCACACCTTTCGCTTTTAAGTTATTACAAGATGAGATGATACTTTTAGTTGAATATAGTCTATTTTCAAATAATGATGGATCATATATTGTGCGCCACTCCAGCAAAACAGATGGTGGACGTCTTGTCTTTTGGAATCCACTAGAAGAATATGTTAAATATTCTTATCAGGAGTTTGAATTTTCAGGAATTTTGTGCAGGCATTCTATTAAAGTACTTAATGCTTATAACTATTTCATGTTGCCAGAGAAGTACTTACTGGCTAGATGTAGGCAAGAAAATTTATTAGTTCTGAAGTTTACTCATATGATAAATCCCAGTCAGAGATTTGACTCATGAATCAATGAAGACAAGAGGCCGTCTTGAATATGCTAAAAGGGAACTAGAAAAAGGGCTGCAAACTGTTCAATATCTTCCTGCAAATAAGCCTATTAATGAAGATCATGAACATGTTGCTATTAGTCAATCTGCAGAAGACAATTCTCCTGATGAAGATTATCACATTGAAAATCCCAGGCAAAAGGAAGGAAGAGAGGAAAAAGATTAGTTGGTGGCGTTGAGGCAGCTAAAAAACCAAGATACTGTCATGTTCCTAATTGTAGTGGAACTGATCATGACTCAAGAAATTGTCCACTCAAAAGAAAAACAGTTGAAATTCCAGTATCTCAGTCTCCTCACAAGTAAGTATCTGTTCCAGCATGTCTAATGTCTTATCAAAATGTTAGGTCTTCATAATGTATACAAACAAAAATTTTAAGAGGAATATCATTTTCGTTGCAGGATTCCAAAAGGATGGACAAAGAAGCTGTGAGATGATTCAACCATATAGGAGTCCTTTTGCTTACTGAAACAAGTCACTGAAGGATGGAAAAAGAATCTCTGAGATGATTCAACTATAATAGAGTCTTTTTGCTCATTGAAACAAGTCACTGTACATCATTTTTTTTATAGGAAGTCCTGGTAGTACAGAGATACAAAATTCTAATAGACCATTTGTTGGTTATGAACAAGAAATCTTTTTGCTAATTGGAACAAGCTATTGTATAACAGCTTATCTTTTTATTCCAAATATTGTTTAAGATATGTACAAAAGGAGGGGGACTTCAAGCCTAACCTCCAATATTTAGATATGCAAAGTTTCATGAATAAGCTACTAGTTCTAAACACCAGAACCATGGAGGAGACTCTCCTCATTTAAAAAATTACAAATTCTATCAATCTAAACAAATGTAAGCTTGAGTCAATCGTCCATGAGTGAAAAATAGTTGTAGGCTGAGAGTTCTTATTGCTCTTTATCCATCTTCAACCACACTTTAATTAGTTTGATAATCCTGCAAAAGTTGGAAATAAAAATTTTAATTTGCAAAGACAGTCCACAAGATCAAAACACATGTAATAACCGATAAATATTCAAAGAACACTATCCTTACTAATCACAGTAGTATCAAACATATATTGAAGTAACTAAAGTTCATCTAACTTATAGATAGGAACTTTTTTGATAGACCATCAATTTTTAATAAGACACTACTGCATAAACTCTTTTTTTTTTTTTTTTTTGTGCATAGAGGCAATGAAGTTAAACTTCTAATGATAACTACACGGAATTTCAAATACTTCCCTTTCAAACACCAAAAAAGCCAACCTTCTATAGTTTCAACTTTTCAGTTTATGCACTATTAGTTTGATTGCCCAAAAGAATATTTTAGAAAGCATAATGTGAGGACAGAACTCCACAAAGTGCTGAATCCAAAGACATATAATCAGTAGCTCAAATGTCATAAAGATTATTAGAATGCCCCAACTTCAGCAAGGTCCTCAAGTGCATTTGAGATCTGCTCTCCACGCCATGTTTTACTAAATTTCTTCAGCTTCAATTACTCCCTTTTGACTACTGCATATTTACTCCACTTCCATTATATCCACTTCCATTATATTCTTAAATTCACGACTTAAACAAATTTTTTTTTCATCTAAGAAAGGAACATTTAAAATTTAGAAATTTAGGTAAAGATCATGGAAAACTTAGTTTAGCGATACAGAGCAGATCTTCAAAATAGAAAATAAAGCTCAGATTTTAGTTCGAAGGCTTCGTAGCAAGTTTAACTTCGCTTCATCGCACATAGGAACATAAAAATTGGGGTTAGGTGAAAATCATGAACAAATTAAATTAGAACGGGTCTTATAAATAGAATATGAAGCTCAAATTCTCCAAGTTGCTTTTCAACTTACAGCACTGCAAATTGTTCTTCAGCTAAGAAAAACATGAGACTTCGGGAGAGGTGAAGAAAAGTTACAGGAAACAATTTGAAAAGTTAGGGTTTAGGAAGTGAACTTAAGGGAAACTTTAATGAAGGGACGAAAATGCCCTCAAACTTTAATGAGGTGGTTATATATAACGAGGGCATTTTAGGGAATCCAAAGATGCATACAATGCTAACATACTACAACCTTGTAGTATGTTAGCAAGACCCGTATATATATATATATATATATATATATATATATATATATATATATATATATATATATATATATATATATATAACAATAAAATCATGCAAATCTGGCAATGCACCTGCAGATTTTGACAATGTGCACGTGATGAAATGACATAGGTGGGATTACTTGCATTCTTGCACCACCAAATAAAAAGGAAAGGGATAAACAAGAATGTGTAGCGATACTTGCTTTTGTGAGCCCTTGTCAATAAAATTCTAATATATATGTAAAATATCGGTTCATTTGCAAAAATATGACACAGGAAGCAATAATTTTTCTTTTTACCCGCGCTAACAGATGGTTTGCAAAAATGCCCCCGTTAAGATTTAATGAAAAAAATCTGGGCTAAGATTTGCCGTAATATTTTTCCGCTTTTCAACATTTATCCCTTCGAGTATTGGCAATAGGCAATACTTTCCGCACTTGGCCGTAAGTCTTGGCAATTATCAAGACTTGCCATTGGCCCCTGCTCGATTTTCCAACACTTGAACGGCAAGTATTGGCAATAGGCAACACTTGCTGCACTTGCCAAGACTTGCCCCTTCCAGTTTTCCCTGGATTCTCGCTATATAACTTGAAGTATTGAAAAAACAACACTTGCCCTTGAAGTATAGCCAGTTGCCAAGACTTAAAATAAAATTTCCTTGAAGTCTTGGCTTCCAGACTAAATAAGGGCATTTTGGTAAAACATTCCTTAGCGCGGGTAATTTTATAAAACCATTTCTTATGGAGGGCATACGGTGAAATTTTTTGTAAAATATCCTAGGTGTAAATTGTTTACACTATGCATCTTGTTTATTACTAATGGGCGGTAATTAAGTATTTTTCATATTTAATCAGATGTGGAGTTTTAGAAAATGAATTACCTTCAGTATCCCTAAAATTGCCGGCACAAGTATGAATTACTCGGACAAAATACAGATACATAACATTGGTGAGAAATCAAGAAAAAAGTACCGCATGTCATAAAATTTACATCCTTTTCTCATTATACACTACTAGAAAAAATGCGTTAAGCGAGGGAATTCCCTTTCTAAATGCTCGGTAGAAAGGAAATTTCCTCGCTGCACGCGCCAACTTGATAGTAAATTATTATTTTTTCATTTTGCCGAGGGAATTTCCTCTCCAATCTGAAAAATATTTATTTATTTTTGCGTTTGGCGAGGGAATTTTCTCTCGAAACTTATAATTTTTTTACGTTTGGCGAGGGAATTCCCTCTCCAAACACAGATATTTTTTTGGTGAGGAAATTCCCTCTCCAGCGTATAAATCCTGCTCAAACAAAACAATTAGAAACATCATACAATAGTAGCAACAACAACCAAAGCAATTAGAAACAACATACAATAGCAGCAACAACAACCAATATAGCCATTACAATGGCACCACAACGTATAAAGCTGTAATAAAATCCAAAATAGTCATTACAATGACATCACAACCTGTCTAACATAACAACAAAGCCACCACCGGACAGTTAAACTAATCTACACACTTGTTTCATAAATTGTTCAAACAACAACAAAAACACATAAATCATTCACCAAACTACTTACCATGTTTCACTTCCAAATTTAATTTGATAAACACATAACTAACCATGAGACTAATCCGTCCTTTGAGATTCATTGTCATGTCTCTTTGCTCGCGTTATAAAGTTCGACACCAAGGACTCTAACTTTGACATCTTTTCACAGTCAGCTTGGCGTTCCTTCTCTTGGTCTGCTAGTCTTTGCTCCATTTCCATCATTTGCTTCACTAGTTTTTTCTCCATTTCCTACAATTTAGCTTGCAAAGCAGGATCCCCATTATGTGGAGTATGAGAAGAAGAACAGGAAGCATTAATAATACCTACATGGGAGGGCTGTTTGTAACGTGATGGAACAAGGCCATAGGCTCGGTTTTTGCTAGAGTAGCCACCACCCGCCTTAACGAACATTGCAGCTTCTTCTTCCGGGTTGGGTTTAAGAGAGCCCTCTGCGACCTCTGATCTTTGGCTTTCAACCCACTGTTTGTAAGCAGCTTTATAGTTTTCCTATAATAAAATATAAGATTATTATAATTTTATTAAGAACTATGTTAAATAATTCGAATATTTTGTGAATACTTACATCTAGCTGCTGTGCACGTGGCTCAACCCATTTGCTTATATTTCCATCCTCGTCATAACATCTTTAGAACATGCGATAAACTTTAATATAGCTTATAGATCCATGTTCCGCTTCCTACTCAATGCAAACAGATTACGAAAAATTAAAAATAGAATTTAATTAAATTATATTTGGATCAAAATTTTATACAGGCTTACATATCTAGCTCGATGGGTTGCCAAACTAACTGAACCACAAGTGTGTAACGAGCCACTCTTTGTCGAGGCTCAATTTTTCTTAGCTTGCTCACTCTGGGCTATGAATTCTTGTATCTCCCAATATTCTTTGAGTTTTTCCCAATTATGAGGATAAATCCAGCCAAGAACTTTTCCTTTATTTCTGTACTTTGATAATCCATCACTAAGCCTTTGCGCTGCTTTCCTCTCAAAATTTCCTCGAACAAGGTCATCATATTTTGAATCCCACGAACACTTGTTTTGAAACATGTAGTATATAAATGAAAACATAAAATAAAGTTACTATTCAAATGTCAAAATACTAAAGTTAATAATACCATAAACTGTTCAAACATGCGATTTCTAACTTTCTGGGTTATTTTCCCCATGACGGCCAACCATCCATAAAGTGTGGAGACATCGCATCCTTAATAAGCTTCACCACCTTCTCCGAAGGAACAAACCTGCATTCAATTAAACAGACCTACAATTATAAAAAATATATATTGAATCTTCTAAGTAGTTGATTATTTAAACCTTATATATAACATTTACCTACCCGTCACTGCCAGGCCTGATAATCAACCTACCACTGGCATCTTTTGTACCAATACCATGAGGTAAAGGTATACTGGCTGAAGTATGTTTCTTCCTACATTTGCATGCAGTAGTGGTAACAGATGGAGAAGAATTTGCATGAGTCTCTAGAATAGGAGACCCTGTACCTGAAGGGGGTACTCGAACTCGGGCATATAGATAGTGATATGGATGTGTTGAAGGATGAATTTTGAAGATGACAAAGGACCTGGTGCTAAGTGGACCGCGAAAAGATTCACAGTCAAAGTGAGGTAACCTTACCAGCTAACGTGTGGCTGTGAAGGTTCAAGGTACTAGGGGGTTCTAGTTCCTTGATTACATTACGTTGTAGTCTAAAACTTTCTCGGGTTTTCCTTTAGTGGAAGAGTTGAAATCCCAAGAGTTTGGGTCGTGGTTTTTTATCCCTTGAGCAAAGATTTTTCCACGTAAAAATCTCTGTGTTCTTTACGTTTCCGCAATTTGTTTAGTTACAGAGATAGGTGAAACTTGCAAGGAACCTGGTTCTTTATGAGTTAGGCGCAGAAAGTTAAAAGCAAGTTTTAGAATTTAAAAATCGGGTAAGGACACTATTCACCACCCTAGTGTCTTACAAAGGTACACCAAGTGCAACAAGTAGTATCAGAGCAGGTTCTTTCGAAGAAAGATTAACATCTTGAGAAGGATCTGAACAATGAGTGCACCACTGGAAGGATACTCTATCAACAAGCCTCCGCAGTTCAACGGTCAACACTATAAATTCTGGAAGTTTAGGATGGAAACCTTTCTACAGGCAGAAAATTATCAGCTATGGAGGATTATACAGAATAGTCCCTTGATTCCCACAAAGATTGATACATCAAGGAACAAAGTCCAAAAATCCTGTATAAGAACTTAATGAAAAAGACTTCAAACTACTTCAGATGAATGTTGAAGCCAAGAAGATTCTTCAGTGTGGACTAGGGCTTAATGTATGTTCACGTATTCCTAAGTGCTCAACTGCAAAGGAAATCTGGGATACGCTAGACAGGTTATATAATGAAGATACTACAAAGTCAGAAGAGAGTTCAATCGAGGTCATTCCTGTCAAAAATAGCACTGTAAAGAATCTGAATCACTCAGGATGCTTCAGGTGTGGCCAAAGAGACCATGTTATTAAAATTGCCCAATATGGGGACCTTCTGAAAGTGAAAGTGATGAAGAAGATGAAGAACCAGAAGATGCTTCTCTATTGGCACTGATGGCGGATAATGAATCTTCGATTGATGATACACCTGTGGTAAGTCTCGATGAACTAAAATCTAGACTTCATAATTGTTCTCCCATGGAATTAAATTTGCTTGCCCTGACTTTAATTGAAGAGATTGAAAATTTGAGGTCTAAGAAGGAACAAGCACTTTTTGAGAAGGTTCAACTAATGTCACTTGTGTCTGATTTTTCAATGAAAAATAAAAACTTGGAAAAAGCTAAATCTGATCTTAAAAAAGAATTAACTGCTAGTGAAAATCAAGTTTTTGAACTAAAACAGAAATCTCAGACCTTGAATTAAAAAGTCTTCAATTAAAGGAACAGGTGCTTTGTGAGGAAAAACTAGTTTCTGCACTCGAACTTGAAAATCAAAAATTGAAAGAAGGGTCTGGTAAGCAAGGAGTTAGTGAGGCTCAAATCAACCTTGAAGCTGAGCTTAAAAAGAAAAATCAGGTTCTACATCAGGAAACTGAAAAGAACCGGGTTCTTCAGGAAAAGATTGAAAAATCTAACTCTGAGCTCACTAGACTCACTAAATGGAACAAGTCTTCTGAAGCTTTGAATTGGTTGCATGAAAATCATAATAGAGGTAAGACTGGATCAGGACATAGGAAACCTTTGCCTGCTTGGAACCCTGATAGTAAATATGTAGGACTTCCTTGCAACAAACTCTGCTTCTTGTGTGGTAAGATTGGACATATAGAGAATGAATGCAGCATTGCAAAAGGAGCAGTTAAAAAGAATAAAAATCAGTTTTACCTTATTGGCTAGAAAAGATTTAATTCATCCATTTGATAACAAAAAGGGACCCAAGCTTATCTGGGTTCCTGTTACTAACCCTTGAGTTTCTTTTGCAGGCTGGAGTGAGATGGAACAACCCAAGCTGGATTCTTGATAGTGTGTGTTCCAGGCACATGACAGGAGATAGAAGAAACTTTCTCTCACTCGCAGCATTTCAAGGAGGTAGTGTGGCTTTTGGAGGAGGCAACAGTGGTGAAATTGTTGGTATTTGATAAGTTGGGAGATCCCTCAATCATGCTATTGATAATGTACTATGTGTGGATGGATTCAGGAACAATCTTTTATGTATCTCTCAACTATGTGATAGAGGAAACTCAGCGAGTTTCACTTCTGTAGGTTGCACTGTAAAGAACCTGCAGACTGGTGAAGTGATAATGGAAAGGAAACGAGCTAATAATGTGTACAAGGCTACATTAGGTTTTCTTCTTGAGAATAATTTGACTTGTCTGAATGTGCTGGAGAATGATAGTCAGTTGTGGCACAAGAGACTAGGACATGCAAGCCTGATTCAATTGAATAAGTTGGTGTCAAAGGACCTAGTTCGTGGAATGCCAAGCAAGAGGTTCAATGACATCAAGATTTGTGATGCTTGTGTGAGGGGGAAACATGTAAGATCTTCTTTCAAGTAAAAAAAAGTGGTTAGTACATCGAAACCACTTGAGCTGGTTCACATGGACTTGTGTGGACCAATGAGGGTAAGGAGCATAGGATGTAAGAGGTTTGTAATGGTAATAGTTGATGATTACTCCAGATACACATGGACCTTGTTCCTGAGATCTAAAGATAAAGCATATGACATGTTCGAGGACTGGGTCAGAGTCAATCAGAAGAAACTGGGGTTGCAACTAGTGTGTATAAGGTCCGACCGTGGTACAGAATTTCAGAATGCTAAGTTTGCTGAATATTGTAACAAACATGGTGTGGATCACAACTTCTCAAGCGGTCTATCGAAGAATTTTTGGGCTGAAGCTGTCAACACCGCTTGCTACTTGCTAAATCGTTGTTCTATCTGTCCTCTGTTAGAGAAAACTCCCTATGAGCTGATTAGAGGCAGGAAACCTAATATTGCACATCTCAGAGCTTTTGGGTGCAACTGTTTCGTGCAAAACAACGGGAAAGAACCTCTAGGAAAGTTTGATGCTAGAAGTGATGAAGCCATTTTCTTGGGATAGTCTTCACAAAGTAAAGCTTATAAAGTGTTCAACAAGAGGACCTTGACTGTAGGATAAAGTATGCATGTGGTATTTGATGAATCTAAAAGTGTTACAAATAGACAAGAAGATATGATCAGGAGATTGCTCTTGCAAGAGATGAACCTGCTGAAGACCCTGAGAATTTGAATAGAGTTAAAAGTAATCAGGATGATAAGGATCAAACTCAGGGGGAACTAGAAGGCAATCAGACAGGGGGAACTGAAGAGGACTTAGATGACTCAGCTCCTCCTGGAAATGACACTCAGCAGATTCAACCTAAACATTGGAGATATCAAAGTTCTCATCCACTGGAGAACCTCATGTCTGATCTAAACACTGAGTTGTTACTAAAACAGCTTTGAAGAACTTCTGTGCATTCTTTGCGTTTCTGTCCTCAATAGAACCAAAGAATGTACGTGAAGCACTTGAGGATCCAAACTGGGTGATTGCTATGCAAGAGTAACTTCATCAGTTTGAACGCAGTAAGGTATGGCACCTGGTCCCTCGACCAACGGACAGGTCCATCATTGGCACTAAATGGGTCTTTAGAAACAAGCTGGATGAACATGGAATAGTAACAAGGAACAAGGCAAGGCTGGTAGTTCAAGGTTACAGCCAAGAGAAGGAATCGATTATGATGAAACGTTTGCACATGTTGCAAGAATGGAGGCCATTAGGATGCTTATTACTTTTGCAGCTTACATGGAGTTTAAGCTGTACCAGATGGACGTGAAAAGTGCATTCCTTAATGGTTATTTGAAGGAAGAGGTGTATGTGGTTCAACCACCTGGCTTTGAAAGTACAGAGTTTCCTGATCATATCTACAAACTTGACAAGGCACTGTATGGGTTGAAACAGGCTCCTAGGGTTTGGTATGAAAGATTGTCTGGGTTCTTATTGAAGAATGGGTTTACTAGAGGTAAAATAGACAATACCTTATTTTTAAGGAAGAAAGCCAAGGACCTGCTGATTGTTCAAGTGTATGCAGACGAAATCATCTTTGGTGCTACTAATGAGAACCTTTGCAAGGAGTTTGCTGACCTGATGGGAAGTGAATTTGAGATGAGTATGATGGGTGAGCTAAATTTCTTCTTAGGCGTACAAATCAAGCAATCTCAGGAAGGCACAATAATCCACCAGCAGAAGTATATCAAAGAGCTACTAAGGAAGTATGATATGAAGTTTGCTAAGGATATGAACACACCCATTGCTACTGGAATGAAGATAGATCTGGATGAAACTGGTTCTTCCATTGATGAAACTAAGTACAGAGGAATGATTGGTTCTTTGTTGTATTTAACTGCAAGTTGTCCAGATATTGTTTATAGTGTGGGGTTGTGTACAAGGTTCCAGTCAAAACCAAAGGAGTCACACTTAACTGCAGCCAAGAGAATCTTGAGATATTTGAAAGAAACTCAAGATCTTGGTTTATGGTACCCAAAAGGTGGATGTTTTTCTTAATGGGTATGCTGATGCTGACTATGTTGGTCACTTGGTTGATAGGAAAAACACATCTGGGATGGCATACTTCCTAGGTCCTTGTTTAGTTTTATGGGCTACAAAGAAATAAAATTCAGTGGCATTATCCACAGCTGAAGCTGAATATATAGAAGCTGCTTTATGTTGTTCACAGTTATTATGGATCAAGCAGCAGTTGGAGGACTTTAGAATCAAGTATGGACCAGTTCCAATATTTTGTGACAATACCATTGCATTTAATATTACCAAGAACCCGGTCCAGTACAAGAGAACAAAACACATTGATATTAGGCATCACTGTTTAAGGGACAATGTAGAGAAAGGCCTAATTACTATGAACTTTTGCAGGACTGAGGCTCAAATTGGTGATATCTTCACTAAGGAATTGAACAGGGTACAGTTTGAAAAGAACAGGCTTGAGCTAGGGATGACCAAGATACAATGAACGAAGCAGCACCTAGTTCTCCCAATGATTGGCTAGTGAAGTTTCCTTATTTTACTTAGCTTAACTTTGCTTAGTTGATTCTACTATGAAAACTTAATTGTTTTGCTTGCTAACCTGTTTGGAACCTGTTTTCATGACTTAGATACTGGCAAATTTTTTATATAAAGGATATAATTGAAGAAACTGGTGCATGGACATTCAGATACACTTTCTATATCACTTACTGAGTATAAGTGTTGTCTTACGTGGCCTAATTTGTGACCAATCACCCTCACTTGGCACCGGATTAGTGTAAGCTTTTAAAATTCAAATACTTTGAACCACGCTGGCGTCAGCTCCTATGCATCATAAGTAGTAGCTTTTTCCAATCCCATCAACTCGTTTCCTTCCCGATACATGTTTCTATTCCATCACTTGATCAAAGAAATATTGTTTTTATCGCCAAAATAAAAAGAACCCTCTTCTCCCTCTAAAAAGTCAACACTTTGTAAACATGTCGACCAGTTCTAAAATTGATTCTCAACTCTCTTCTCCCAAACTAAATCAAAAGTCTAAGCAACTATCAGCGAGTCTCTCTGTGGCTATGGCGAGGAAGTTTGCCAAACTAAGACAGAAGAAGTTGACAGAGGAAGCAACTAGTAGGGGGAAAGTGTTCCAGAAACTGGTACGGAGGAAGGGATCATTGAAACGACTCAAGAAATCGTTCAAGAAACTGAAAAGGTAAACAGTTCTCCTACTGGTAATATAGTCGTTCATACTAGTTTACCTTATGTGCCTGTAGATTTAGTAGAGCCTGTTGTGAACAAAGAAGGAGAAAAAGAGGAGGTAGTTGTAGAAAATGTTGAGAAGGTCATAGAAGCAGAGGTTGTTGTTGTTACTAAAGAAATCGAGAACACTGTTGAGGAACCTGTTCCTAAGACAGTTCCTGTGGTAGAAAAGACTATTAATGACAAAGGAGAGGAAAAATCTGCTGAACCTGCTAAAGAACCTGAGAAAGAACCTGGTTTGTTCTCTGGTTCTGTAAATGGTGATGATGCAGATCTAAGAGATATTGATGACTATGTGGAAGAGAATGTAGAAGGTGTAGGTTTTACTGAACCTTATAGGTGGTGTGTTGCTTGAGCCCAATCCCACTCCTCAAGTTAGTGAAGGTTCCTCTAGTGAGACAGATGTTGTGGTGGTTGAGGAACAGAGGAGATTGGGAAAGAGGCCTGTGGTTCAGGAACAAAAACAAACTGTGAAGAAAAGTAGGTTGGTAAAGGGAGGAGAATTTGTATGTAGTTCCAAGATTGGAATTCTGGAGATACAGAGGGTATGGGAGAAAGCAGCAGAAAGACAGTGAGTCATGCTAGGAGACCTGGTACTCGAGGTTTTGTGAGAGAGCAGCAGGAGAGGATTGTGGAGGAACCTGAGGTTCGTAGGAGAGGTTCCAAATCAAAGTTGGTGATTGGAGATGACAAGGAAAACAAGAAAATGAGGGTGGCCTATTTTAGAGGTCCGCCAATGGTGAAGGGTAAAATTCTCACTGACCTAGAGCTAGAGGGTAGAGGGAATGACTCAACTTGGTGCTAAGTTGAGGGCTCAGGGTTGGTTGAACCTGTTCAGTGATCGTGCTAGACAGCTGATGGAGCAAGAGGTTCGAGAATTTTATTCCAATTGCACAATAAGTGAAGGTATTGTGACAACCATAGTCAAGGGGCTGGTGATCCATTTTGATAGTGTGGAACTGGGTGAGATTTTGGGTGTTCCCTCTCAGGGATACAACGAGTATATGAGGAACTCGTGGCCGGCTAGAGGAGATGGTGTGTCTGCTTTGGAGGTGACCCAAAAATTTGCAGAGAGACCAAGACTGGCAAAGGCTACACAAGTTAAGAAGAAGGAAATGCAACCCTTCTACCAGTTGCTCTTTGAATTTGTGCTGAAGAACCTACTGCAGAGGTCGGAAAGAAGGAGTGAGGCCAACTTTCTGGAAATGACCTACATGGACCTGCTAGATCGCGTTCGTATTAATCTGCCTGAATTGATGATTAAGCACATTGGTAGGGTAGCTGACATGGGGTTAGGCAAACATGCGCTGGTCTATGGGTTTCTTCTGGGAAGGTATTTGATTTCTTTGGGGTGCCTGTTGGTAAGTGACTGAGCCGGACCACAATGACTTGTTTGGGAGGAATATTTTTAAATCCTGTGACTATGTGTTGGATAGTGAACCACTGATGAACCAGAGCATATGGAGGAGGATGCAGATGAAAGGAGGAACAATAGAATGGACAGGAAAATTGAGGGGTTCAGGAGGCAGCTTGAAAGGCAAAATGATGAGTTAGCCTGGATGAATGCTGAAAACACAAGACTAGATGCAGAGCTGGAGCATGAAAGAGAAGGAAACTCGCGTCGTGTCGCCTCGCCTTGTTGCTTGCTCACTTTAACATCCCTGATATTCCCCAATTCTGAATCAGTTCCTTTCCCTAGTCCCTTCCTGGATCTCTTATGGCCTGTTTTTAAGATAATATTATATCTCGGTATGTAATATTTGAATGTTATTTGGATGTTTTAAGCCGGTTTGGCTCTGTTTTGATATAAATATCCTAGCTGCTAGTATTTATTGTCTGAAGCAGGTTCCTGATGTTTAAAGATTGGCTTGCTGCCTACTTATTGGCACTAGAGTCAACTAGACTTAATTTAAGTTTAGCAGGTTCTTACAACTGTGAAACTTTTCGGTGATGCCAAAAGGAGGAAGTTAGTTGTTGTTAGTTCATTATATGTTTGTGACCTATTTTTGCCTAACTGTTATCACCCTGGTTCGTGGTTAGTGGTTGATTTTTACAGGTTCTTGAGAGGATAAACCCTCGGTGAGACAACATTGGTAGTCAACATAAAAAGGGGGAATTTGTTAAAGGATGAGTTTTGAAGATGACAAAGGACCTGGTGCTAAATGGACCGCAAAAAGGTTCACAGTCGAAGTGAAAAGACCAGCTTTTCAAACGAGATATTCAAGTCAGAGCTGAAGAAGGAAAGAAAAGAACAGTTGGGTCAAAGTTTCAATCCTACCGGAAACAGAAGAAGCAAGTAGCGGTGCTGAGAAGGATGCGGTTCCTAAACGTAAATGGATTGGGAACTAAGGCCAATTAACTTAGGTTTTAAATAAGGAAATGTGGGTAACCTTGTTTAAACTGATTTCGAAGAGGAAAAGGAATCCTAAACTTAGTTGGATCTGGCTAAGTCTAGTCCCTATAAATACAAGTTAATTTGGCCAAATTTAGGACACACAAAAGACATATCAATAGAGCATGTCAAGTACAATCAGATCGTGAGAAGCTTTGTGTGCAAGAGCAAAGGATGAGCAGCAGAACCTTATGAAGGAGCAGTTTCATAGATAAGTCTGTTGTTTTAGTTTCTTTGTTATAAGCTATTGAGTTGTAATCTATCAGCTTGTTTGAGAAGCATTAAGTAGAGATTATTTTTTGAGGTTAAGTAGAGGTAACCTTACCAGCTAACGTGTGGCTGTGAAGGTTCTAGGTACTAGGGGGTTCTAGTTCCTTGATTACATTACATTGTACTCTAAAACTTGCTCGGATTTTCCTTTAGTGGAAGAGTTGAAATCCCAAGAGTTTGGATCGTGGTTTTTTATCCCTCGAGCAAGGATTTTTCCACGTAAAAATCTCTGTGTTCTTTATGTTTCCGCAATTTGTTTAGTTTCAGAGATAGGTGAAACTTGCAAGGAACCAGGTTCTTTGTGAGTTAGGTGCAGAAAGTTAAAAGCAAGTTTTAGGATTTAAAAATCGAGTAAGGACACTATTCACCCCCTCTAGTGTCTTACAAAGGTGCACCAAGTGCAATAGGATGGTACACTACTGGACGGGGAGGCAAAGGAGATACTTTGGGGACGCGTGCTAGGGGTAGGTATCATCATCATGGTAGAAGTGCCCGGTGATGAAAATATTTGAAGTGAGGGGCCCTTTACATGCACTGGTTGAGGGGGAGTAGCCTACTGGTGACATGGAATGGAGAGGGGCCAGCAGGCTGGCCAAACTGATAGTGGGGGCCGACGACGGCATAGACTGAAAAGATGTACCAGGTGCATGTATATGATGGAATAGTGGTGTGCTCGGGGGACGGTTAAAAATATTAGGGGGATATGAACCTACTAAGCCGAGCAGCTCAGAAGTCGGGGTCAATACTGGAACTTGAGATGTAGTATGCCCAGGTGAAGATGATGTTGTATAACTCGTAGTCTGACCACCACAGGTCTTGGGACCTTTCTTCCCCCGAGATGCCATATCTGAAAAAAAAATTAAAATAAAAAAAAAACTCAAGTCTATAATAAAAAATTATTATAAAAATTATGGACTTTAATCAATTGTTAAAAAAATATTAAATAGCTTTAAAACAAATATTGTGCACAAATATACTATTACTAACATCAGTCATCCTCGCTTGCTTCTGTTTCATCAATTAATTCATCCTCAATTGGTTCATTTTCATCAATAAATTCTTCCTCTTCATTTACCAAAGATGTTTTCATAGTCTGTGTGAACACCGACATATCAAATTCTTCAAAATAATCCACACCCTGATGCAACTCATTGGGTAATTCTTCATCCACAACCTCCTAAATTGTGGAAATGTTATTTTGGTATGCTTCATCCAATGTATCATCCACCTCAACTCTTCCAACCTGCTTGGCTTTTAAAACGATCCACCAACTAGCTTTAGCCTTGTTCTTGACTTTATTTTTGCGCCTTGGATAAGGAACGTAGTACACTTGTTTAACGTTTTAAGCAACAATAAATGGATCATAATTGTGTATACTTTCTTTTGTGATTGACTTCAACTATATTATATATCAGATGCACCTTTGTACTTTTATTTGGGTAGGATCAAACCACTCACACCGAAATAGCACCAACTTTTCATCGGGAGAACCATTAAAATCTAGCTCTAACATTTTCTGGATCACACCATAATAGTCAAAATTTCTTTCACCAGTGCTTGCATTAACACACACCCCACAATTATAGGTTTTCTTCCCCATGGACCATTCTTGAGTATGAAACTTAAACCCATTGATAAAGTACTCAGACATCTGTATGTACCTTATAAATTAGACCCAAGGCTAAATCACATAACAGTGGATGATTGACTCCATTATCAAGATTGTTAACATGTATGGCGTTCCACAAAATTTGTAAGTTAGAAACTAATTGGCATACTTTGAAAAATATTATTCAAGATATGGTATGATTTAATACATAAATACGTACGTATTCTCTAAACCACTAAGAGAAATTATCAGCAACAATATCATGCCCAAAGCAACTCACATATAAACTGCTAGACACAATACAAAATTACATTGGTCAAATTACAGATTTGTATGAAGCATTTACGTTCATTATAGAAATTGACAATTACCTATAAAAGAGCTGCACTTCCCGGCAATTCAACAATACATGTGTCGTAGCTACTTTTCTATCGATGTTGCTGAATTCTTTTTAAGAACCCTTTTTTTATCCTCTACCAGGATGATTGAATATGAAAAATTGAGGAAACAATGGATTTCCGCTCCCACCATCGTCATGCCGATTCAGCCTACTCTTTAGAGATGACACTTCTTTCCCGAAATAACACGAAAAGAAATGAGATGTTTCCCTAACAAGATAAGACTCACATATCGACCCCTCAATTCTATTTCTATTTTTGTAGACCGCTTACACTTACCAACAGTCCTGCATAACAAAATTTCATTATATAATTTTTATTTATTAATTAACTAATATTTAGGGAGCAAAATTACCTTTTAGTAGGATACATCCACCTACTCTGAACCGGGCCTCCAAGCCTTGCTTCTTTCACGAGGTGCATAGACAGATGTTCCATCACATTGAAGAAACCAGGGGAAATATCTAGCACAATTTAGTAGAGATCACAGGAATATTAGCTTCCATCATCTGAAGATTTTCCTCCCTCAATGTACCAGAACACAAGTCTTTGAAAAAAAACACACATTTCGATTAGGGGCTTCCAAATTGTATCAGGAAACCCATTGAATGCAATTGGCAGCAAGTTTTTTATGAAAATATGACAATCATGTCTTTTCATTACAGTTAGCTTACCTTTTATCATGTCCACACATTTGGATATATTTCAAGCGCAACCATCAGGAAATTTAATGTTTTGTAGCCACTCACAAATCATTCTTCTCTCATCCAAGTCCAAAGTGTATTTGGCAGTCGGCTTCCAAACCTTTATCCCATCTGATTGTAGGTGCAATTCAGGTCGCCGACAATATGCCTGAATGTGTAACTTTGCCTTCAAGTTGTCATTTGTTTTGTTATTGACATCCATCACAGTGTGAAAGATATCATTGAATTTTTTTTCCAATGTGCATTGGATCTAGATTATGTCGAAAAGAATTATCCTTCCAATATGGAAGTTCCCAGAATATGCTTTGCTTCGTCCAATTGTGTGTAACACCAAAACCCAATATTCTAGGTAATGGTTGTTGCTCCTTTGCCTTAGGATACCCCTGAACCCTAGCCCAAACTTCATGGCCATTCAACCTTTGTGGAGGGTCATCAAAATCATCCTTGTTCTTCATGAATGCAGTACTGTTTCCCCTAAATGGATGGTCATCTAGCAGGAACTAACATTGACAGTCGAACCATGTGTGCTTACGTCTATTTTTCAAGTAAAATACTTTTGTCTCTTCCATACATATAGGACAAGAAAGATTACCAGCCATGGACCAACTAGACAATATTCCATAAGCATGAAAATCATTTATTGTCCACATCAAAGAAGCATGCAGACTGAAATTTTGTTTAGATGAACAATCATATATTTCCACACCTTCATGCCACAATATTTGTAACTCGTCAATCAAAGGCTACAAGAATACATCAATAGAGCTTTTTGGGTTACTGGGACCTCTTTTTTAAAATGCAGTTTTGGGACTCGCCCCGGGACGGGGCACTTGCAAAACGCTCTGAGAGTCTCGACCGGGGCTTAGATCTGTGAGACTTACGCCTCAAGCGCCAGATGGTGCGCCCAGAGCACGCCCAACGCTCGGGACTCGCCTTATAGAACATATGCAAATGATCTGTCCAATTTCTTAATTAAGATTGTTCATCCATAATTTTCTTTAAAAATAAAGTAATACTCATCGAAATTCAGAAATTGAATATAGCTCAATTAACGAGGCATAATATTGCATGTATTATGATTTAAAATATCATGAGGGTGAATATCAGTAGTATACGTAATCTGAAAATGCGTAGTCGATGTTTATATAGTCACTTGTTATTGGTCTGCATGTCTAATTTCTATCACTGAATATTATATTTACCAATGAAGAATTAATATTTTAAATTATAATATTAATAAATTTTATTTTTTATTCACTTTTTATAGTAACAAATTTTTATTTTTAATTGTTTGAAAGTTACGGCCTTATAGTTTATTTGTATCTCATAAAACTGTAACATTATTCAATTTCTTACAATTGTAAAAAAAGTTTAGCTCTTTTATTTCTATAATATTTTTTTTATTTTATTTTTTTAATTTTTTAAAGTATTTTCTATATTTTTGTGGCTCATTATGCAATTTTATTAATTTTAAATTAATTAAAAAATAAGATCCATGGGGCTTACGCCCCATGTCTCGGGGCTTACGCCTCGCCCCATTGTAAGTAAAACGTCTCGCCTTACGCCCCTGCCTTTTTAAACATTGACTGGGACCAGGGATAATGCAAGTCAAAAAATATATGGACTTGTCATACACATTTCAGATGGGAGATTATACGGTGTGACGAATATAGGCCAGCAAGAATATGGTGTGGTAGAGATAGCAAATGGAGTGAACTCATCAGAACTTAATCACAACCTGATGTTTCTAGGTTCACTAGCAAATTCAGGATACACCCTATCAAAATGCTTCCATGCTTCGACATCAGACGGATGACGTAGAATACCAGGTTGTTTTGCACGTTTCATAATGTCATCTCATATGAGGAGCATAGTTCATTGACGCATACAACCTCTTTAATGCATAGCTTTAACATGGATCTTTTTCTGTTTAGCAGTTCTGACCGGCTAATAACGAGCCTCTCCAAAAAAATTTACAAAATTCAAAGCTCGCATATTCCTTAGAATAACATGCAACTCTTTTTACAACAATGGATTCTTTCTGAGGAGATCCCCAAAAAGGAAATCAATTTTTTTGAATCGTAGTATGAAGTAGGCAACCTCAAGTTACTTATATTTGGCTCATTCATAAGCCCAATGATCTCATCCATGCCTCCTTGACATATAATATAATTTGATTTTATACTAAGCAACCTAACTGCAAGAGACAACTTCGAATGTGTTGCCCCTCGTAAAATGGGCAACTAGCTTCTTCCAATTGTTCATAAAAGAGCTTCGTCTCAACATTTGATAACTCCTCAACAGTAGGTTGTGATGGTTCCCCTTGGTATATCCCAAAGGCATCATTTACCATTTCATGCATAGGATAGTTATACCCGTCATACGCTCCGCTAACCCCAGCGTATTCATTTTGGTTGTTGACTCCAGTGACACTAGGGTCATACTCTCCATGTGCAATCCATACAAAATAATTGGGCATAAATCTCTTTTTAAAAAGATGTCTAACAACAGCATCTGTTTGAAGCACGTTGCTACTCTTGCATTTCACACAAGGACATTTGATTTTACCCTCCCTCAAATATTCAGGAAGCAATTTAGCTTTAACAATAAAGTACTCAACCCCCTCAATGAAAGTTTTCCTCAAACCCATATTTTCATATGACTTATTATACACCCAACTATGATTTTTATCAAGATCCATCTACACAAAGGTTAAAAAAAAAAATATTTAGAATAATACAAGAAAATGTAGCACTTTTACAACAGTAGAGATAAATTATAACCACAAGGTCAGAGAGAGCTTGATATTTAGCTGACCATTATATAGTACTCCAACATACGACATTATAGTTTTGTGTACTCTGTAGGTTAATCAACGTAACCAGTAACCACTTCAATATACCATAATATTTCAAAGGGAACAAAACTTCAAAAACTCATGAAATCACAATTTCAATGATAAATTTGGTGTGTAAATAATAAAAAGAACATGTGATTGACAAATTAATATGATGGCTTATAAAATTGTATCCCCTTAGAAAATTCTAATTAATTATTTAACGTGACGAAATTTTGATATGACATTACCTAAAGTTCTTAACAATTTAATTAAACACAATAAAATTATATAGTAAAAATTAACAAATTATAAAAAAAAATAATAATTAAATAAACTGAAAAAAGAAAATCTATCTTTAACAATAACTCCGGTGGGAGTGCTACACTGTGGTATCTTTGAAAAAAATTAAATGGGGACTTGAAAATTTAGCCATTGTTGTCTGTGGGAAAAAAAGGGAAGGAGAAGGGGAACGGATGGGGTGGGAACGGCCAACTACAGACTAGATATAGTAGATTCATACATCCAATACCAAGAAGTTTAAAACTTTGAATGAATTAATGGCCTTCAGTATTACTCAAAATATGGAATTACAATCAAGTTAAGCAATTGAAATCAAATTAAATTTACTTTCTACAATACCCATTTACAAATACAGCATAAGAATACACGGAAATCCCAGTAAAAGAGCAAAAAGAAAATAAATTAACTTAAACAAGCACATAACCATGAATAAAAAAAGAGAAAGAAATAAGAAAATACCTCTTTAATGATAAGGAGAATATGTGTAGTAATTGAGAAGAGGGACTGTCTGTTGGATATCTCTTGAAGAAGAAGGGTACAATCATCGGTTCTTTTTTTTTTTTTGGGTTAAAATAGGTAAAGAAATTTTTATTTGTGTGTGTATGTGGGGGGGGGGATGGGCTGAAAGACATCTAATGAGTTTTTTTCCCTTACTGATAGGGAATTCCCTCGTCGTTTCACTAACACATTTAAAGGGAGTAATTGACGAAGGAATTCCCTCTCCAATGAAGCCCTTTTCCCTAGCCAAAAAAAGAACTTTTTAAAAAAATTCTTTATGGCCAGAAAAAGTATGTTTTGGAGAGGGAATTCCCTCTCTGAACAACCAGAGAGGGAATTTCCTTGCCAGTTGTTCCCTCTCTGATGCAACATTTTCTAGTAGTGTTAATATTTAGAATTATATGATATTATTTTTCGTTAATTAGTGGTTCTTAACTTTTTAGTTTTACAAAATGAAAGGGTCAACTAATGTAAAGAAGATTGACCAGCTCGAGTCTCAACTGCTAAATTTACTTTATTTAAACAAGAAGTATAACAATGGGTTAGAGAGATAAAGACTCTCTTCTCTCTAGAAAAAGACTTCTCTAAGAACATATCAAGGTATCAAACAATTCGTTTGTTTAGATTTATCAAAATTTTCTATTACTCCCAGCATGATAAATGATAAACAATAACCCTAGATCAAACAATCACCATAACAATAACAATAATGTTTCATCAAACGATCCAAACAATGAAAATAACCAAAATAACAAGGACAAATCAGCTACTCTAAAAACTCATGATATGGAGATGTGGGAGGATGAACTTCCAGGGTTTGAGAGGAACACACCCAAGCCTCTTTACGACTTAGATCAGATTGATAAGGCTAAAAAGGTGCCCTCTAAAATCCAAAGCGCATGGAATATCCAGACTCTCTTGACCTCCTTAAGACATCAAAGTAGTATGGAAGAAGGAATAAATGAAACTTTTAATTCTCTTGATAGCACAGATGAATCGATTAACTCGCAAGATCTGGATAAATTTATCCCCATAACACAAAGTGATGAGGATAGAATCTACAAGAACTGGACGAATGCAGTAATAGTAAAAATATTTGGTAGGCGAGTTGGCTATCAATTTCTAAAGTAAAACTTCATGCAATTTGGAAACCAATGGAACCTCTCTCGCTTATAGATTTAAAAAATGACTACTACCTAATTAAATTTCTTGATAAACAAAACTATATCAAGGCTCTACACAATGGTCCTTGATTCATTGGTAACCAATTTTTATCAGTAAGAGAATGGGAACCAGGATTTGTATCGTCATTAGCTTCCTGAACTTACTCTACTATATAGACTAGACTCCCGGAACTCCCGACTGAATTTTACGACTACGAAATTCTTCACAAAATAGGAGGAGTTCTTGGTAGGCTGATTAAGATCGATGCATGTACATCCTCAACTCTGAGGGAAAAATATGCAAGATTATGCACTATAGTTCCAATAAAAGAACCAGTGAAATCTTCTGTGATGATAGGAAAACATTACAAAAAAGAAATATATGAAAGCTTTAACACGTTATGTACAAAATGTGGAATCTTAGGGCACAATCAGCAAAATTGTTCGAAAAAAATTACCAATACTCAAACCATTACTGGAACTCAACCTTAAGAAAATCAAGATATGGAGACTCAAACTCAAAAGATTGATCAATGGACAGCAGTCACCCATCAGAGGAGAAACAAGCAGCGACCAGGTAAGGAAACAACTTTGGAGTACTGCAAGAGCAAGGGAAAACCACCAATAATTAATGGAAACCCACATGAGAACACACAAAAAATGGAATTCAGAAAAGTTAATCAAAATGCAAATTCATCTAAAGAACCGGCTACAACAATGGATAATACAATAGGTAATACACAAGATTTGACTAAAGCCTCTCAAACATTAAATGATAAAGGGCTCTTGGTCAAATCCAACCAATTTGGACCACTCTCCAGTTCTTTAATCCTTGATCACCAAAGATCATTAAATGCTATGTAGGGAGTGAGACATAATAGTACAAGTGAGGCAGACAATTTAGAGATTAGGTATACTAAGTCATCCGACACCTTTAGTACCTCTTTACCCAGACAATTTAATGACATGAGCACATTTAATGCAAGGGACCTTAGGACAACAAATATAGACCTAAAAGTAGACGGTGAAAGTACTAACCAAACAGATCTTAAAGTGGATAGAAATCAAGTGGAAAAAAAAGAAAGAGGAAAATATCAAAGTCCCAGAACAAAACTTTGAATCAACATTAATGGTTGGGGCTTTTCCATAAGCAACAATGGCTAATCCTACTAGTCAATCAAAATTTGTCCAAAATCAAGAAAGCTTCATCTTGGACACAGCGATGGAAGATGCAATTACCAAGGATCAAGAATCTGAAGAAGGGAGTTATATACTTAAGAACCAAACTGTTAGGGACATCACAAATATCACTAAAGAAGAACCAAATACTAATTCTAAAACTAAAGAAAATCAAAATGCCAATAATTCACCAAAACAGTCACTATGGGAGACAACAATGGGAGAGGAGATTCACATGGACAATGAATCAAAATAATCAAACTGGGAGGAACAACGTAGCAACATAAAGGAACCCTACCAATTACCAAGCACGCTGGGGACCAAGAATTTTCACCACTCAACCACTGCCACCTAACTATGTCACTCAATCAATGTTAAAACAGGGGCTGAGAGGTCATGCACTACAAATACCAATGATGTTTCAGGGAGAGGAAATAATAATCAAGATAGCAGATCCAAACTATTTGGCTCAGATTTTATCAGATGGGATGAAACTTGAGATAGAAAGCCTAGCAACCAACCCGTGGAACCTTCCACAGCACAATCACCCACCACCCCCACTTTTTTTCCCAACCCATAGGGCAATGACCTCACCATGGACTCATCAGGCATGGAATGTGCAGCAACACCCACAAATCACACTTATGCACTCGAATGCACCACTCTTTTACCCTTCAAACCATCAAGCTCAGAATCAGGAGAACTTTCATTACCAAGCTCAAATAAAACCACCAGCTTCTCCAATCCACCACCCAAATCATCATATGAACAACATGAACCAACAGGAACAACAAGCAGTGATGATCCCAAATCAGGGATATATGGGAAACGCAAACAACGATCAGGCAAACAATAATCTAGTGCAACAAGTCAACCAGATACAAGAGGAGGAAGAAGAGGAAAACAACTCGACAATAACAAGAGTATCGTATGGAATGTTAAGAGAACCAACAACTCTGGTGTTCAAAGAAGGTCAAGGAAGAAGACACAACTTACGCTTCTCAGTAATCTTAAGGAAGTGCTCACTGAGAATAAGAATACTAGAACCTCCAACAGAGTATAAGTACGGGATTGTCATTGTTCCAACAATGTACAATAATCATTGGACCATGAGCACAACCTGGAATAGGGAAGGAGCATCGAGCTCAACAATGAGCATGGAAAGGGAGATGTCACCAGTATACCCACCTATAATGAGTATCATAATCTGGAACTGTAGGGGTGCGGGGAACGAAGACTTCAAAAGAGCTTTTAGGTCAATGTTGGATTATAATATACCTGTTCTAGTAGCTTTACTTGAAACGAAGCTAGATGATCACTACGCTCTAGCAGAACAGCTCAGTTTCAAAAACATGATTCAATTAAGAGCACAAGGAGCTTCTGGGGGCATTGATGTGATATGGAGTGCATGGAAAATCATAGTGGATCACATCAGTTCGACATATCAAGAAATCCACGCGATGATCAAGGTAAAAGATAACCCTAACCCTAATCCTTGGCTATTGACTGCTTTATGTGCTAGTAATGAGATTAATGATATAATTGTGTTGTGGGATAACCTGAAAGAAATATATAACCAATACAAGGTTCCATGGATGATAGTGGGAGACTTTAACGAAGTTACTAAAGCCTCCGAGAAGTTTTGAGGTCGACCAATAAATTACATTAAGGTTTCAAAACTGATAGATTGCTTAAATTACTGTAGTTTAATTGACCTAGTGAAACGACCTCGGTCAGTCGTTTCGGAAGTTAGGAGTCCGATTGGCGTGCCGATAATTTTAAAATATTTGTAATATCCATTAGAACCTGTCTGTAAAATTTGAGCTAAATCAGGCCTCGTTTGGTAGGCATCGGAAGAAGGTTTCAGTTTTTATTGGCGATAAATATTAAAAAGAGATTTTCGAGCTCGGTTTTTGCCGAATGAGCTCCGATTCAAAATCCGAAAGCGCCGTTAGGTTCGTATGATTATTTGTGATTTTTGTAAACTTTCGAAAATGAATTTCGATGTTGTTCGACAAGTTTCCGCTAAAATGCCGAAAGTTAAATAATTTGACTTCTTTTCATTTAAATTCGTATCTTGAGTTTCGGGAGTCTGATTTGAGATCCGCCTTCACGAGTATGTTACATATATTTTGTATAACTTGTATGCAAAAGTTGGAATTATTTCGAATATCGTAGGGTTCCGTTTTAATTTTCGTCGCGAAAAGGAAAAAAAAAAAAAAAGGGAAAAGACAAAATTCAAAAAAGGACAAAATGGATTAATGAAGGGCGGTGGCATACATATATGCTATTGAGCATATCTGATTATGTATTCAGTAAGAAGAAGAAGATTCAGAAACAGAGAGAATGACAAAATGCGGTAAGGAAGAAAAATTCCAGAAAATGAGAAAAGGGTCCGGAAAAAAAGTAGAATTTTCACCCTGAAACATTCAGGTAATGATCCTAATATAGTATTTGAGTTTATTACGTGTGTTTGAATATGTTTTAACGGTAAAACTTAGAATATTATACCTCGTTTTAATAAGTTCAATTAATAGTTTAAAGGGTCAAATGGACCCCGATAACGAAATTGATTATATATTCGTACTCAGTGAGTTATGAGCAACATATAAATATAATTTATTTGGGGTTTGGTTATGTGACCATAAACCCTGTACATAGGCCTGGCCTGCGTATTGCGTATGCGAATAGGGTATCAGGTTCCTACCTGGATTGCCCTAAGATGTGAGGAATGAAGCCTTTAGCCTAATGTGATATGTTTTTCTGCTTATTGATCACAGTGGGATCGTTTGGCAATGAATTCAAAAATAACGCAGTTGTTGGTCGCAATGCTAACTTTTGAGAGAGGTAAGTGTTTATATCCATTTCTTTGGAGGCACCTGGCCTCGTGGATTTTCTACCACGTATTCCTTACGTGTGTAGCTGCCGATAGGCGTACTCATTACGCCTTAGCTTTGGATTTATATTGTATATTATATGTCATGTCCTATTGTTTGTATTGCATTGAGGATTTGAGCATTGTACCCTGGCTGCGAGTTGGCATCTACTTCCCGGTTGTCGATGAGAGTCCCGCGCCGGTGAAGGGTTATTGCATCACATTGCATTCATATGCATTACATTGCATATCATATTGAGGGCAGGAGTATTCCGCCCCAGGAGCAGGAGTATTCCGCTCCATTGTATCACATTGAGGGTAGGAGGATTCCGCCCCAAGAGCAGGAGTATTCCGCTCTTATGTCAGATATTGAGTGCAGGAGTATTCCGCCTCAGCTTTACATTATATCGGGTGCAGGAGTATTCCGCCCCAGGAGAGTGCAGGAGTATTCCGCCTCTGGTTTATATTATATCGGGTGCAGGAGTATTCCGCCCCAGGAGCAGGAGTATTCCGCTCCAGTTGGTTATCAGATTGGATTCCCCTCGAATGCAGGAGTATTCCGCTTCGGGATGGGATTACGGGCACATGTGACCCTTCGCATCATATTTCATCTCATTTCATTTTATTTCATTTTATTTCATACCATTGTGTAAACTTGTGGTACATAACTATTGTCCTGCTTATATGTGCATTTCTTATTTGTTGTTATGTTTCTGGCACGCATCCTTGGTTGAGTTTATAAGTTTCTTACGTGTTTTCGGTTGTTATCTGGCTCTACCTTTTTATAATTTAAATAAAAAAAATTTGGTTTATCTGTTTCTTCTCCCTGGCTAGCTATCCTATTCTTTGAGGTGGCTAGTCTGCCCCACTTATTGAGTCCTTTTGATTCACCCGTGTTTGTTGTTTGTTTCTTGTCTATCTATTTCGTTTCGGCAGGTTCGCTCCAGGATTGAGTTCGCCACGATGTGTAGGAGCGAAGACGACTTCAGCTGTCAGGGTGAGCCAGCTTTTATTCCGGATGGCCACCAGTATATTGGTTATTATTTCAGTTGCATTTTGCTCCCTTCAGGAGGTATCTATCTTCTTTTGTACTCTTAGATGTCTAGTCTGGATAGCCCTAAACCTAGTATGTTGGGTAGTAAGCTGTAATTTCTTTTGTACAGCTTAAAGGTATCAGTATGTCTGTGTTTTTATTTTTAGTCTTGTCCTTATTTATGAATTGTTATATTTATTTTCCTAATTTAATTGGTAAGGGTTCGCCCGACGGGTCTAGGGGAGGATGTCGGGTGCCCGCACGACCTAACCTAATTTTGGGTCGTGTCAGTTGGTATCAGAGCCCGGTTTAGAGTCTATCCAGACTAAGACAGTGTCTAGTAGAGTCTCGCTGATGGGTACGTAGACGTCCGTACTTATCTACGAGGGGCTATGATGGCATTTAGGAAGTTTCACTTCCTTCATTTCTGATCGTGCGTCGGTCTAGGATGCAAAAGTATTTTCGTTAATTCGGTCGTGGTAATTGTGAACCCTCACGCAATAAATCAGTAAACGGTTTGAGCTAAAAACGAAGTAGTCTAGCGTAGGGCTAGTACTGATGAAGCCCCGAGAGTTTTTTATTGTGCTGACGATCTAGTTACGGAGGTGCCAGCTGTACGAGCTCGCGATGGACTAGGGAGCAGGGCCTTGTGATTCCCTTGGTTCTCTACGATGCTTTACGAGAATCTTGGTGACGCAGATACCGCAAGAACCTATTATTCGCTAGGCAGCTTATCAGGTTGCCGCAGATGTAGATGTTCGGTCTCAGGGAGCTCCTATTACATATCTTAATATTGCCGCAGTAAAGTATGTTCCGACGGTAGCATGTGTTGTACCTCTAATTGTCTGGCTGGTTAGCCAGCCGAGGTAACAGTTCGGTCCGAGCGCCCAAAGAGGTTGCATTATTTTACGCGGTTGAACCTTCCGATAGTCTTAAGCAATGCATCAGATAAACCCCGTGAATTTTTTTTTAAAAAATAATATCAGGGTATTTGTATATCCTTCAGGCTCTTGATTATATCGATCGGTATAGTGTTGATTATCCTGCTTTCCAGTTTCAAGGTCCAGCCTTGAATTGATGGGACTCTCTCTCTCTTATTAGCTAACTTGGTTCGGTTTTCTTCTAGATTCGTGGAAAAAAAAAATTTCTTTCGAGTAGCGAGCGAAATGGAGAGTGTTGCCAGTTTGAGTGGATTGGACAGGGTAGCCTGTCCGTTAGCCTGTTGGTGTTTCAGAATATGAAATTGAATTCTATAGAATGGCTGGATATGCATTAGAACTAGTCCATGAACCTTTCGAGAGATTCAAAGATTTATTGGTGACCTTTCTCCTTACTTGAGATCCCAGATGGCTAAAAAAAAAAAAAATTGATGTTGTGACTTTATTTGATGTCGTTGTTGATTTGCTCAAGGTATTAGGCATACCATAAGTTAGAGAGGGAAGAGTTAGAGCGGGAGAGCAAGGAATTCTGTGGTCCTGGTGGGCAACCATAGTACCTTATTTGTAGGTAAAAGTTCTGATTATTTTTGGAAGTCATCTTCCGGGTTATCTCAGCTTGTAGAGCGTGATTCTCAGAATGCGCGAGTAGTTCATCAAGATTAGACCCAGTTTTCCTCTTTATAGCTATCGACAATATGTCCAGCTTCCATTTTCAATGAAAATCTGTTATCACTGTCATGAGTCTGGTTATCCTTTGAGGAGTTTTCCCTTACTCCGGCAAGTAGGCAGTCATCTTTTCTCTTGTCATTTGGCATCGCGCAGTCGCAGGGTATTTCATTTAGATCTTAATCAGCCAGAGAAATTCCACCATTCAGTAGCGGTTGAGAGCGTGGTGGTAGTAGTTCTTCAGAAGGTAATTATCAGTATAGCGGCTTAGTTCAGCTGCAGAGGCAGTTCTATGAACTGCTAATCTGGCAGGATGCTGAGGCATCCGATGTAGTACACCCATGTAATTCTTCTTCCAGTATATGTGAGTAAGATTTGATTCTTTCGATCGATCTGGAAATGATATGTCTCATCATGTTTCGATGGTTTCCTTGGATGTCGTTTCTATTAAGAATCAGTTGCGGTGAAGGGGTAAGTTTTTGATACGATTTATTCCTGGCATTTATGAGCCCCTATTAATTTATCTGGTCTAAACATAAGAAATTTGACAGTGAGTGTCGCTATTGTTTACTTAGCATCCTATTGTGCCACCTTCTATTATAATGTCAAGTCAGTCTACCTCTCTTTTCGGAATTCCGTATTGGTTGGATGATGGGATTCTAGTTCATCACCATAAGAGAGTGTCATGGTTTCTTCCGGTGTAAACTGATAAGTAATATTCAATCTACCTGTCTCCTCTTGGTTCGAGGAGCTAGTAGAGTCATGTTATCCTATGAGCTTGTTTGGGTTATAAAAAAAAAAAAAAAAGTTTATGGTAAATTGTCAAAGTTTCCTTTTTATTGGGAGGTCAAATTGGCTTGGATGTTGTTCCATAAAGCTCATTTAATATTTGTTTCTTTAATTGCGATTCTTGGGCTACTTTGACTCGCAAATAGTCTAGCTCTGGTAGCCAAGCAATAAGAAGATGAGCTTCCTGAAGCTCTAATTATTTCTATCCTCAGTTCGTTGTCATCTCTTATTTGTTCGGCACTGGTGAACTTAGGCGGTCAGTAACCTATTATGATGTCCCCTGTGTTGAGCCAGAGTGCATGTCAAGGTAACCGGGTAAGCATATTATTGTTTAGGTTGAAAATCAGGACAGTTGTGCTGTCCAGACATTCTATCTGCGGATTTGTCATGTTATCCAGTTGTCTCATCTGGTTATCCGTTTAACATGTTTATGTTATCAGTTTATCCGGGTATCCATTCCCATGTATAGTATAGTGCTGGTTCTGTTTTTGCGGATCATCCAGTTTCAGGGGAAACTCTGTCGAAATTTTTATATAGAAGTACCGTCCATCAGACGGTGGTTTTTACGACAAAGGTATGGAGTTGTGAACTTGAGAGTTGCAGCTATTTGGCAACTCGAAAGGGTAGTTGGTAGCTTAGGTCTGCCTACGTTCAGCTTTTAGCTAAATCCTCTTTAGTCCAGTAGGCTGTGCGAGGATGATTATTCCTATTCAAATGGCTGCATGAGTTAGTGCTTTAAGTGGAGGAGTCTTCATCCAAATACTGAATGGTAATGTTAAATCTCTGAGGTGTTGATACCACTTTTCTCACGACCCAAAGTAAGGCCACGACAGAAATCTACAATGAGTGTCGATCATTGCTAAACCCACTAATAATCTATTAGCAACAGAGATAAGGTGGCAACTTGATCATATATACGTACCTATTTGCTGAAAGCATAAATTCTGGAAAGATGACACCACTTTAACTTTCTGGCAATTAGAACATTGAGCCACAAATTCTGCTATGTCACACTTCATTCCGTCCTACCAATAAATCTGCTTAAGATCATGGTACATCTTAATCGAACCTGGATGAATAGTGTATTTAGAATAATGTGCCTCTATCATAATTTGTCCACGTAAATCTGCAACATCAGGAACACAAAGTCTATCTTTATACATGAGAACACCGTCAGTAGTGACCCTGTGTGGTGACTTCGGTTTTCTTTGGGCTATCTGTCTGTATTCAACTAGAACTGGATCCTCATACTGACGCTGTTTTACTTCGTGAAAATTTAGAGTTAAAGGTCTAGTCCAGCTTGTCGATAATCCATCATTGGTATATATATCTCTTTCACACCTCAACTCTTTGAGAAGTTACTTTAGCGTTGTAAGTGCTCATGTAATCAACTTTGAAGCTGGTATTCTGCCTTAGCTGAAAGTCCAACTACATGTATCTTTTATATTTACTTTTTCAAGTCATAATAATTCCAATTCAAAGACAATACCCTGAGGGAGATGTTCAGTCTGAAGATCATTCTTGGTCTACATCATACTATCCAGTAGTAGTTGCATGATCCTTATCCTTATACGATAGACCCTGTTCAGATGAACCTTTGACATACATTAGGATATGAGTATCTACATTCCCACAAGGAGCTTGCGGAACAACACTAACATCAGCTGAGATGTTGCATAGTGCGTTCGTAAAAATATAATATAGCTTGCATCAAATCTTTTATAGTGTGTAATGACAAGGTACTTCAAAAGTTTCCCCTATTGCATCAAGCGTGAGCTAATTCTTAATTTCAGTGACCTGTTCTATATCGAAAGGTATATCGAAAAGGTGATTCTCGACTGAATCATGTTAGTCCATCCAGAGTTTTGTATATCTTTGCTTCGAAAATGTAGAATTCTCCTCTCGTGATCGAGGAAGGGTCGGCTTAGTCTGAATAAGTTGGGCAATGATGTTATCATATTAACCAAATATGTTTTATCCAAGAGTTCAATATGTGTGTTATAACTCTAATTCTGTAATCAGGAAATAATGCCCGTGGAGTAGCTCATGAAGGTCGTGCAAGTTCTCTTGTTATTTGCGTGAATCTTGCTTTAGACTTAGGCTCGTTCGAGGACGAACGAGAGTTTAAGTGGAGGAGAATGAAACGACCTCGGTCAGTCGTTTCGGAAGTTAGGAGTCCGATTGGCGTGCCGATAATTTTAAAATATTTGTAATGTCCATTAGAACCTGTCTGTAAAATTTGAGCTAAATCAGGCCTCGTTTGGTAGGCATCGGAAGAAGGTTTCAGTTTTTATTGGCGATAAATATTAAAAAGAGATTTTCGAGCTCGGTTTTTGCCGAATGAGCTCCGATTCAAAATCCGAAAGCGCCGTTAGGTTCGTATGATTATTTGTGATTTTTGTAAACTTTCGAAAATGAATTTCGATGTTGTTCGGCAAGTTTCCGCTAAAATGCCGAAAGTTAAATAATTTGACTTCTTTTCATTTAAATTCGTATCTTGAGTTTCGGGAGTCTGATTTGAGATCCGCCTTCACGAGTATGTTACATATATTTTGTATAACTTGTATGCAAAAGTTGGAATTATTTCGAATATCGTAGGGTTCCGTTTTAATTTTCGTCGCGAAAAGGAAAAAAAAAAAAAAAAGGGAAAAGACAAAATTCAAAAAAGGACAAAATGGATTAATGAAGGGCGGTGGCATACATATATGCTATTGAGCATATCTGATTATGTATTCAGTAAGAAGAAGAAGATTCAGAAACAGAGAGAATGACAAAATGCGGTAAGGAAGAAAAATTCCAGAAAATGAGAAAAGGGTCCGGAAAAAAAGTAGAATTTTCACCCTGAAACATTCAGGTAATGATCCTAATATAGTATTTGAGTTTATTACGTGTGTTTGAATATGTTTTAACGGTAAAACTTAGAATATTATACCTCGTTTTAATAAGTTCAATTAATAGTTTAAAGGGTCAAATGGACCCCGATAACGAAATTGATTATATATTCGTACTCAGTGAGTTATGAGCAACATATAAATATAATTTATTTGGGGTTTGGTTATGTGACCATAAACCCTGTACATAGGCCTGGCCTGCGTATTGCGTATGCGAATAGGGTATCAGGTTCCTACCTGGATTGCCCTAAGATGTGAGGAATGAAGCCTTTAGCCTAATGTGATATGTTTTTCTGCTTATTGATCACTGTGGGATCGTTTGGCAATGAATTCAAAAATAACGCGGTTGTTGGTCGCAATGCTAACTTTTGAGAGAGGTAAGTGTTTATATCCATTTCTTTGGAGGCACCTGGCCTCGTGGATTTTCTACCACGTATTCCTTACGTGTGTAGCTGCCGATAGGCGTACTCATTACGCCTTTAGCTTTGGATTTATATTGTATATTATATGTCATGTCCTATTGTTGGTATTGCATTGAGGATTTGAGCATTGTACCCTGGCTGCGAGTTGGCATCTACTTCCCGGTTGTCGATGAGAGTCCCGCGCCGGTGAAGGGTTATTGCATCACATTGCATTCATATGCATTACATTGCATATCATATTGAGGGCAGGAGTATTCCGCCCCAGGAGCAGGAGTATTCCGCTCCATTGTATCAGATTGAGGGTAGTTGGATTCCGCCCCAAGAGCAGGAGTATTCCGCTCTTATGTCAGATATTGAGTGCAGGAGTATTCCGCCTCAGCTTTACATTATATCGGGTGCAGGAGTATTCCGCCCCAGGAGAGTGCAGGAGTATTCCGCCTCTGGTTTATATTATATCGGGTGCAGGAGTATTCCGCCCCAGGAGCAGGAGTATTCCGCTCCAGTTGGTTATCAGATTGGATTCCCCTCGAATGCAGGAGTATTCCGCTTCGGGATGGGATTACGGGCACATGTGACCCTTCGCATCATATTTCATCTCATTTCATTTTATTTCATTTTATTTCATACCATTGTGTAAACTTGTGGTACATAACTATTGTCCTGCTTATATGTGCATTTCTTATTTGTTGTTATGTTTCTGGCACGCATCCTTGGTTGAGTTTATAAGTTTCTTACGTGTTTTCGGTTGTTATCTGGCTCTACCTTTTTATAATTTAAATAAAAGAAATTTGGTTTATCTGTTTCTTCTCCCTGGCTAGCTATCCTATTCTTTGAGGTGGCTAGTCTGCCCCACTTATTGAGTCCTTTTGATTCACCCGTGTTTGTTGTTTGTTTCTTGTCTATCTATTTCGTTTCGGCAGGTTCGCTCCAGGATTGAGTTCGCCACGATGTGTAGGAGCGAAGACGACTTCAGCTGTCAGGGTGAGCCAGCTTTTATTCCGGATGGCCACCAGTATATTGGTTATTATTTCAGTTGCATTTTGCTCCCTTCAGGAGGTATCTATCTTCTTTTGTACTCTTAGATGTCTAGTCTGGATAGCCCTAAACCTAGTATGTTGGGTAGTCAGCTGTAATTTCTTTTGTACAGCTTAAAGGTATCAGTATGTCTGTGTTTTTATTTTTAGTCTTGTCCTTATTTATGAATTGTTATATTTATTTTCCTAATTTAATTGGTAAGGGTTCGCCCGACGGGTCTAGGGGAGGATGTCGGGTGCCCGCACGACCTAACCTAATTTTGGGTCGTGTCACCTAGGTTTTAGGGGTCCAAAATATACATGGACCAATAAGCCTAAAAGGAATCACAATCTAATTATGAAAAGACTAGATAGATGCTATGCAAATCCTGATTGGATTAGTATGTTCCAAGAAGCAAGTATTACGCACTTAACTAGGATCCACTCGGATCATTGTCCGATAAAAATTAACTTAATTAAAGACTTTGGTAGAGATAGAGATATATTTATAATTGAGACTATGTGGACTTTGCATCCCTCCTTTCTAGGAATAGTTCACGATATTTGGCATAACTAATATGTCATAATTGAAGCTACAAAAGAATTTACAAACAGAGTTAAAATATGGAATAAAGAAGTGCTTGGCGATATATTTAAAAAGAAAAATAATATCTTGGCCAGGCTAGGGGGATACAAAATTCTCCTCATTATACTACTAGTCAATTTTTCATAGATTTTGAAAAGGATTTATTATCAGAATATAAGGAATTACAAAAGCAAGAAGAGGAATTCTGGAAATTAAAATCAAGAATTCAATGGCTAAATCAAGGGGATGCTAGCACAAAATTGTTCCACATTACCACTATGCATTGAAGAAGGAAAAATAGAATTTTGAGCTTAAAACATGAAGGGGTAACTGGTCCGTTAATCAGAAGGGTTACGAAATGTTTTGAGAATCTATATAGTACTAATCAGAATCAGTCTAATTTAAAGCACAATGATGTATATTTTATTAGTACTATTAAAGCAAATCAGGCCATGGCTTTGACTAGAAATATTACAGTAGCGGAAATAAAGGATGTTATTTTCTCTTTTAAACCCTATAAGGCGCCAGGTCCCGATGGTATTCATCATTTCTTCTTTCAAAAGTACTGGAATGAAACTAAGAATATGATCATTAAATTCTGTATGTATACTTTCTCTAGTAAGAAAATGAATGAGGAAATGAACCAAATATATATTTGTGTAATTCCTAAAGTCCAAAATCCAGAAATAATTAAGCAATTCAGACATATTAGCTTGTGTAATACACCTTACAAAGTCATCACTAAAATCATAGTTAATAGGGTTAAGTCGTTTCTTCCTCATGTAATTCACCCAACCCAAACAAGTTTTATTAAAGGAAAAAGAGTCTAGGATAATGTCATCATTGTTCAAGAAGTATTAAGATACTTCAAAACTACTAAAGGGCAAAAAGGAAAAATGATGATAAAAATAGACTTGGAAAAAGCATTCGACAAATTGGAATGGTCTTTTATAAGCTACGCCCTCATCTCCCTTAAATTTCCTAAAGATACTATTATCATGTCTTGTGTTACTAGCACTTCTATTTCAATCCTAGTAAATTGTAACAAAAGTGATACTTTTAAACCGACTAGAGGCATAACACAAGGTGACCCTTTATCGTCATACCTGTTTATTATTTGCATGGAAATGCTCTCAAGAGTGATAAACAATAAAATTTATTGTAAAAAATGGAAGCCCATAAAAATTTATAAAAAAGACCCTAGTTTATTCCTTTTATTCTTTGCCGATGACCTGATTTTATAGAAGCAGATCAAAAAAATTGTGACACATTAGTTGATACTCTAAATAGATTTTGCAATTCTTCGAGGCAAACTTTTAATTTCTCTAAATCAAAAATTATCTTCTCGGATGATACTATCCTAAACGATAAAGAATTCATTAGTAATTGTCTTTCAATGAAGCATTCAAAGGATTTAGGGATATATTTAGGTTTCCCAATGATTAATGATAGGTTCTCCAAAAAGCACTTCCAATCTATTATCGACAAACTAAACAATAGGTTAAATGGTTGAAAAACAGACTTTCTTAACATAGTCGGAAGAGCAACATTGATAAAATCAACCTCAGTTGCTATTCCGAATCATGTTATGCAAATATTTAATCTTCCAAAAGCTACCGCCAAGGTAATTGACAAAGTCCAATGTGATCATGTTTAGTAATTCTCTAAGAAGCAGTATTCAAGGTCCTTTAATGAATCATGAAGGTAACATGACTGTTAGCAATATCATTAAAAATAATGAAATTGACTTTTCAGGCTTCTCTTTTGAAATCCCTCATGAACTTAAGTTAAAAATGAAGAGCACTTATATCCACCAAAATTCTCCAGCAGGAGATGTCTTTGTATGGGAGCATAGTCAGCTAGGAGAATTTAGTTCAAAGTCAGCCTATAATATCCTTTCTGAAGAGGAAGACATAATAGATGATAATAGGAAATGGGAATGACTATGGAAGCTGAATACTCTTAACAAGATCAAACTTTTCTTTGGCTAACAGTAAACGATAAAATTGCTACTAACACGTTGCTATATAGAAGGCATATCATTGAAACAGGTATATGCATCATTTTCAATAATGAGCTGGAGGATATTTATCATCTATTCTTTAGGTGCAGGTTTCCTAGTATAGTGTGGAGACAGTTGAGTATGCCATTTACTTCTATTTCGGATAGCTATAATGATGATAATTTTTTCGACTGGCTATCAAAGCAGTGTAAGCTTGGCAGGAGCTATAACTCTTACATCAAATGGGTGAGCTTATACGCTTTGTATTATGGAATATTTAGCTCGAGAGGAATGATAAAATCCATAAAAGAAGTAGAAAGCCGTGTAGTATAGAAGATATTATTAGTAGGGCTATGGAGTTCAAACTGCTAACAGAAAAAGAAGCCATAATTTCATAAGGAGACAATCCATATCCAATGAAACCTCCTTAACAGAACTTCTTCAAGCTAAATATAGATGGGGAAAATATTCAGGAAACCGGCAAGGGTGGAATAAGAGGTATATTCAGGGATAGTAATGGAAAATAGATCTTAGGGTTTAATAAGCAGATCACACGCTCTTCTTCTACATATCCTGAGATGTTAGCTATATTCTTTGGGATCAAGATAGCTCTAGAGAAAGGATTTGCACCTTTCATTATTGAAACTGATTGAGGACCTTATTACAATGATATTAAATGGGCTGAGCTTATACGCTTTGTATTATGGAATATTTAGCTCGAGAGGAATGATAAAATCCATAAAAGAAGTAGAAAGCCGTGTAGTCTAGAAGATATTATTAGTAGGGCTATGGAGTTCAAACTGCTAACAGAAAAAAAAAAAAAAAAGCCATAATTTCATAAGGAGACAATCCATATCCAATGAAACCTCCTGAACAGAACTTCTTCAAGCTAAATATAGATGGGGAAAATATTCAGGAAACCGGCAAGGGTGGAATAAGAGGTATATTCAGGGATAGTAATGGGAAATATATCTTAGGGTTTAATAAGCATATCCCATACTCTTCTTCTATATATCCTGAGATGTTAGCTATATTCTTTGGGATCAAGATAGCTCTAGAGAAAGGATTTGCACATTTCATTATTGAAACTGATTGCAAGGACCTTATTACAATGATATTAAAGGGAGAAGGCTTACATCAAAATTTTTTAAACGGAAAAGGGCCAAATTTACCCTCGAACTATGGAATTTAGACCAAAAATACCCTCCGTTAGGAAAGTGGAGCAAAACTACCCTCGACGTCCAACCATTGGGCCACAAGTGCCCTTATTACTAACAGAACGTCCACATAAGCATATACAAATACAAGAACAATAAAAATATGCTGACAAGGCTGCCACGTAGACTTGCCACGTAAGCCAACCCATTTTTCCCCATTAAAAGGCTGAGTAGATCTTCTTCCCCAACATTAGAAACCCTAATTTTTCTAATTCTAAAAACAACCCATTTTAGTTTAAAAAAAAAAATCATTTAGTTCACAATGTCAGATTGCTCTAGTTCATCAAATGATTGTAGGTATGAAAGAAGATGCTATTGTGGTCTTGTTGCTCGTCGTCTTATATCTTGGACAGTTGCCAATCCTGGAAGAAAGTTCTATCGATGTCCTAAACCAGATGTAAGTTCTAAAGTTAATTTCTTCGTAGGTTTGGTGTGTTTACTTCTGTTTATTCTAATTCTATTCTCAACATATTCAGGATGTTTCATGTGAATTTTGGGTATGGCATGATGAAGAAATCCCCTCAAGAGCTTTGATGTTGATAAGTGATCTCAAATTATCTTTAAAGGCTGTTAAAATTGAACGGGATAAGTTGAAAGAAAAGGCCGAAGCATTGGATGCAGCTAATGCCGCCGCTAGTCGCAAGATTATGAAGTTGGAGGACAAAGTTCACTTCTGGAGGAATATCGTTTTGATTTCTTGGTTATTGTTCGTTGGATTACTTGCAGCGAAGATGGTGAATTGAAGTAGTATTTCACATTTGGCCTGGACTTAGTTCGAACTATGTTGGTATTGCTAAAGTAGTGTGGTCAAGTTAGTAGTGTATTTTGTTGTAGTTTATTGGTATTGTTGGGTATGTAATTGATATGAGATAACGAACTAATTTGGTAGTTTTCTTGGTATTGTTGAAGGTATTGTAATGCTTTGTTGTTATTACTGTCTTCATATGGGCATTTGTTACAATCTCCAGGCAATAAAACTTGTTTGAATTGCTTGGACATTTGCTATTTCTTTCGTTCTTTTAGGACATTTGCCTATAGTCTTTCGTTCCTTTAGGCTTGCCTACCTGTAAGAATCATCAAGTTGGATTTAATAACCAGCTCCTTTTAAGTTTCTTTTGTTGAAACATTAATATATTGTTTAAAGATAACGAAAGTAGAAGAGAAGTATGTCATCTTTTTACCTACACTTCTACAAGTAATAATACTTTTATGCATTTTAATTTTGTGTTTTACTATTGAGTGTGGCCAAACTCTGAACAAGTGCTTGAACAAATCTCTTGGCTTCTACATTTATATGATGCTAAGTACAAGAACAAGACTAAACAATAACAGGACGAGTGCTGTGATAATTGAACAATTGACTGATAGGAGTAATAAGTAATAAGTGAAGGATAACGCAACGATTTTTGTTAAGAGTTACTTGGTTAAGGCTGTACATTTCCAGGGTAAGTCTGAACCCATAAAGAAACCCACTAGAAGAGGTTGCTGAAATTCATCTTAAGTTTGATGGTTACAAACATACTCCAGACTATAACAGGAGAAAGGGGAAGCTGCAGCACTCTGGCTTGAGCGCCAACGTTTATGTCAAAATGTTATGATTATAAATATTAAGGAAAAAAACATCTTTTGCAGCTTGTGAACAATATAGGTTCCCAAAAATACAGTAAATGCAACACTCAGCTTTCAAAGACTCGTGCACGGAGTAATCAGTGGTAGAACTACACTAACAAGCAAGAGGTTATGACCTCAGGCAATATGCTCTGCAAGACTGAGAATCTTAACATGCTTCTTTTTCCTCAACTCATGGGGCACTGGACCAAAAACTCTAGTTCCAATTGGTTCACCGTGTTTGTTGATAAGTACCACCGCAACGAGCGACCCATCAAGCAAACTTCCAAGCTGCTGCCCAGATTTCTTCATTTTATTACAAGGGTCAACACCCAAAGCTCTATACATCTATACATCTATTAACTGCAGAGCGCTAAAATTATACAAAGCTCTATACATCTATTAACTGCAACTCCAGAACTAAACAACAGAACATTTCAGAGCGCTAAAATTATACAACACAACAACCCTTTACATAAATCTTAGAGCAAACATGCTCGTTCAAGTAGGAAACCAAAAATATTGCAGAAAATGGGACACAGCCAAACAAGTACCCACATGACTGAACAAGTAATAATCTGACAAGCAGCATTCAACAAGTCAAAGATCTTGCAACATACCATACAAATGATGTCCAAATTAAACTACAGAAACTTGTCCAAAGTAGAATTGCAACATACTACTCAAACTACATAAAAGATTTCCAACAACCAAACAACACCAAAAACTGACCAATATTTGGTTGTTGGAATTCTTCAAATCAAATTTTCAAATGAGCAGAATAGTTTGCATAAAACAAAGCAAAAGAAAGATCCACAACTTTCCTAGGCTTGTGCAACCCCATTGCCCTTTCTAGCCTTCAACTTTGAAACTTTTCGTTGTCTCTGAACTTCCAACTGATTACCACTGACTGCAGCCTTCCCTTTCCACCTGAGTTTGGTAGGTGAATATGGAAGCTTAGTAGGTTGACTGACACCATGGTTGTCTCCTGTAAAGTTTATCACTCTTGATACAGATTGTCTAACTCTAACTTGTCTCTTCTCAAACCTTGTTAATGCTTCAGAAACTACTTGTGGCCTCAAGTCTGGGTCAGATTCTGGTTCAGTTTCTGGACCATAAGGCATGTGTTCAGGTCTTTGATAGCCGGGTGTAGGCATGAAAACATAGTCACCTTCATCACCTGGTTGACTTACTGGAGGTGCTGAACTATAAAAATCCTCTGAGAGTGCACCATCTTCTTCATTTATCTGACAATAAAAATTAATGTGTAAGAAAAACATACTAACTTGAAGTTAAGTGGATCAATATGAATTTTTTCTTATTACCAGGTTGCATCGCCTTGCATTATGGTCTCTTGATCCACACTTCCTACAGCTCATGATAGTTCTTTTTCTTGAGGCAGTCCAAGCAGCTTGTCTTTTGATAGCTTCATCCTTTTCCCTTGTCCTCTTTACCCTAGGCCTTCCAACCTTACTCACAAGCGCAGGAGGTTCCATTGCATGTTCTGGCAAAATTTTCCAGAACTTTTCTCCTCTAACAGGCATCATCTTGTACTGGTAGGTAAGTAGATATGCTTCCTTACTGTAATACCAGTTAATCTCATCAACAGGATTCACCCTCTTGTGTTGCATAGCTTTTATGGCATGAGGGCATGGGATACCAGACAAATCCCATCCCCTACATGTGCATTTTTTCTCAGACAGGTTTACTGTGTGTGTGTCACCCCCATCAGTGACTTCATATCCACTTGCACCATTAAACTCCACATTGCAATGGTGAGCTATCTTCAGATAGTCACCAAATAATTTCATGCACTTCGGACTATAACCAACATCCCACTTTCCAGCATTTTCTTCATGTTTCCATAACATTTTCATTGTCTTCAACCTGATTTCCTCAAGCATCTTCAGAATAGGCTTGTGTCTTGCCTCTAATATCCAACTATTGAAGGATTCAGTAAAATTATTGTCCACCATTTGATTTTTGCAAACAGTGTCAAGAAAAGCCCTTGACCATTTTTCTGGTGGATAATTAACCAATTGCTTGGCAGCATTTTCATCTAACTCCCCAAGTTTGTTCAGCTGGTCATTAAAATCCTCCTCATAGCAACTCCAGGCAGCCCACCACATTAGTTTTCTCATCTCCCCACTTCTCCATGTTTTACACCAATTAGCCTCTATATGTCTAACACACCACCTATATAAAAAAGTGTAAAATGAGAGAAAAAATTAGTAGAAAATAGAATAATCTAAAATTAAACATAGAAAAATCCAAATTAATAGAGATTAGATTAAAACCTGTGATGTGCATCTGGGAGGACAGTGCTAACAGCCTCCAGCAGCCCCTGCATAAAAGGATTAAGATACTAAATATAAAGTTATACACTAAACAAGCAACCTTAAGTAAGTGAAATAACATTATTAAGTTACCTTTTGCATGTCAGATATGAAGGTGACTCTGTTGCCATTCTCCAGGTTCAAGGAGTTTTTCAGCAGCCCCAAAAACCATAACCAAGTTTTGGTAGTCTCCTTGTCAACCACTGCCCATGCTAATGGGTAGAAATGATTCATGCAGTCTTGTCCCATTGCTACCAACAACTGCCCAGTACACTGCCCTCTCATAAATGTTCCATCCAAGCCAATAAAGGGTCTTAGCCCATTTTTCCATCCCATTTTCAATGCATTAAAGCAGATAAACATTCTAAGGAACTTCCTTTTACCCTCAGCTAATGCATCCTTAGAAATATTAATCACCACATCACTACCAGGGTTAGATTCTCTTATCTCTTGTGCATAAGCTTCTAGTCTATTGTATTCCTCTAGAAAGCTGCCATGCATCTTTTGAAGGGCCATTCTTTTAGATCTTTTCAACTTAGATTCATTTGCATTCAATTGAAACTGTTTTTTCAAATCTACCATCATGTCTTTAACCTTGTACTTTGGGTTACCTTGCACCTTTTCCTTGAAATATAGTGCAAGAGTAGATGTAGTAGCTCTAGGATTATAGAATGCTTCATTGCAGTTGTGTTTTGTTTCCAAAGTTTTCACCTTAAACCCTGGACCCCTTCCATCTCTTGAGATTAGACATTTAAAAGGGCATCCTTCTTGACATTCATATCTAACCCTTGTTTTATCACTTTTCTTGACTTTTAGTGCTTTAGCATTAGCAAGAGAGTAAAGATTTATGACTCTTCTAGCCTCAGCCAAGTCTCTAAAGGTCATTGCATTATTAAGTTCCTTGTAGTGCTTCAGCTTATCATCTAGTTCATTGTCCTTTTGATCCCTAATTAACTCTAACTCTTCATAATTATATTCTTCTTTATCAGAACTACTATCAGCTTCATAACCACCATCACTTTCACAATCTGTCCCTATTTCAACCCCCACAGGACCATTGTGATGGATACTTACATCAAAATTTGAATCCTCCATTAACATGCTGAAATTTTTAAGAAAACTTGAAGTATTAAAAAAAACAGAGGCAAGGAATGCAAAATCCTAACTAAATGGGACCACAAAGTATTGAAAAAATTAATTGCTGAGTTTAATGTTTTGGGACCACAGCAGAAAACCCTAATTTATTGTTGAGTTTCATACTGCGGGACCACATGCAAGACAAAAAAAGAACAAAGCTTCAGCTTTACATTAAAATACTATCAGGTAAACGCCTTTAACACCCCAATTGGGAACAATACAACATAGAATGACCCACATATTTTCCACCATGTATACAATAAAGAGGACAACTGAACCTTAAACCAATCAAACACGTGCGAAACCGTAGTTCAAAACCGCTAAAGTATTAAATTAACAGGACAAATCGAAACCCTAAATAACAGATCCAAAAAGATTTTACAAAATGTAACCTAATATCATATAAGCAAAAATGTCTTTACACGAAAATGGAAAAAACTTTACCTTAAAAACTTCAACTTTTAGCTTTTCCTTTCTTAAAATTTCGTTTTCTCCGTCGTCGATCGAACCCGATAGCACCGTTGTTGAAATCGCCACTTCACTGGTAATAAAGTAAGGGAGGCTGAAATAGGTTAAGTGACCTTCAATATACCTAATATCTAATGGGTCCGGGTTAAAAAGTTTATTGGGTTGGGATTATGGGTCAATTGGGTTAGTGGGTTTTATATTTTCCACCTAGGATTATATTTAAAGGGGGTAATTAGTGTATATGCTTATGTGGACGTTCTGTTAGTAATAAGGGCACTTGTGGCCCAATGGTTGGACGTCGAGGGTAGTTTTGCTCCACTTTCCTAACGGAGGGTATTTTTGGTCTAAATTCCATAGTTCGAGGGTAAATTTGGTCCTTTTCCGTTTTTTAAATGACTGCAGGTGCCTATTGCTTAGAGGCGGGAACCCAGAACTGCAGCACGACTACAGAAAAGCAAACAAAGTTGCGTATAAAATGGCAAGAGAAGGCTGTAGTTCTTCTTCTTTTGATAATGTTAGGATCTTTCATTCTCCTCATTTATTTGTAATGTATATTCTGGATCAAGATAGTCAAGGCACTGCGAGGCCTAGAGTAGTTTCTATTATGTCTACTATGAACAACTATGATCAAAGCAATCCGGGTACTTTGTTGCCAGGGTCGATTTTCTTTTGTAATAGCTAGATTTATGTGATAATAAATATCGTCTTATTACTAAAAAAAAAATTACTTTATTTAGATGAATAATGACCAAAACCATACTCCTCTATCCCATTTTAAGTATCTGACTTAATTATGATATTTTTATGTTGTTTTTAGATATATAAAATTTATTTTCAATAACTTAAAAGATCCATGTCTAAATATACATTTAAAGTCTAAAACTTTGACCCTGATACTCCGAATTGCGTCACATAAATTAGGACGAATGACGTACTTAATCGAACGTAGAAAAGATATTACTCCATAAATTGATATATTAATTGTCCCAAATCAAATTAAGAGTCGGCCATATGCGCATGGTCTAGAGGCTATAATGGGATGTTTAATTATTGATTACTTGACGTTAAAGCTGAAGATAACCATGAGCTAATAAGTTTAACCTTACTTCTTGAACTGTGTTCATAGTGATTTTAAATTGTAAGCAAGTTCAAGCTATTAATGTTGTCGAAAAGTCACTTGGATTCAAGGCTATAATTACACCATTTTATTTTAAACTATTCCATTGAACATTCCTCTAGTACCTACCTACCTAGTAAATTCCACTGCCAGATTACAAGAATTAGGTTTTTTCCTAAACAATAATCCATCCCATGTTTAGTGCCACTCATCTCTAAAAAGCCATCTTCTAACTTAAATAGGAAGTTCTCTTGCTTGTACAACATTTTAGAAAAAATCCAAAACAAAACCTTAAAGAATTAAGCTTCTACCACTTAACCCTTCCCCCCTAATTTACTTTCAACCAAGAAAAAGAAAACACCTTTCGGTTCTTTAGAAGCTAAAAGTTGTATCAAACTTTTCTTTGTTTGTGTTTTTCCAAATGTACGTAGTTAGGCGCAGTGTTATTTAGTGTCGGAAGTAAAAAGAAAATTATTCGAAACGTTTTGAAGAACTACAAGAATAACATAGAAATTTGAATATGTGACATAAAATAATTCGTGAGCTACTGCGCGAGAAGTTTCCTTAATATCAAGAGATTAATAATTTTTATAATTGGATGATCCAATTTATATACATCTCTATTATTTCATATGGTATATATTACTATTTCTTACCAATATAAATAGCGGGTAACTCTATCGATCAAAGCGCAGGTAAATAGTAAAAAATCACGTAGCATTCTTGTAACTGAACACTGGATTCCAAGATTTGTACTCACACCGTTACGTTAGGTCACACCTCAAATACAATTCATAGTTACTATATAATACAAAAATTATTTCCCATTTGCTTGTTGTAATTTCTCATAAAAATCAGATTAATTGAAACCCTTTCTAGCTCTGCATCTAAAACCCCAACACGAGTACTGTTATAGCTTTATTATTATTGGGAGTACACTTGGCAATGGTGCTCATCTCGGCACGTGTGTACTACCAAAAGACATACTATAATTAAAAGGAGGAAGAAAAGCCATCCATGAAAGGGAAAAGTAAAATAATGGTAAAGGGACTAAAAAGTGTAGTGATCAAATGCGGAGCAAATGGAGGTGGTCGCCGCATATACTTTGAAAGATGCCACATCCTTTACAAACCCATGGGAGAAGGAAGCATATTCTAATTTTAGGTTAACTTCCCCATATTTATAAATACAAATACCTAATACACTCTTGTCCAAACCCTACTCATTATCATTCATCAGCTAACTTGATGAGAAAAAATATAAACAATACTCGCTAGGTCAAGTGCTAAAAATATAGTACTCCTATCAACCATGATCCCTAGGTCTATCATGGCAACTCAGCCCAGTGAGCTGTGGCGGTGGTTGGTGGCTCCGGTCGCCTTCTTCACTATGGAGGGAAATGAGATTATTACTAGTTGAAGTCGAAAAAAGATTAATTCATAATCTTTTGCAGGGCAACTTCAATCCTTTGGCAATATATATTTCAAGTCTATATTTACCTTTAACAAATTATCCATAGATATCTTCATCATGCAGCAAGAAGGAAACTGGATTAGTTCCTTATTTTAGTTGGTCTTTTTTTGGTTAGTATATACTCCAGTATAGATTTCCTTCGAATATTTTCTACTTCACTTTTTCTGCTCTAGATGTTTAATGTTAACGCTATAATAATGTAATTCTTTCTTTCAAGCCTATATTTCAATGTATTACGATTCTACTTTTATCAAAATATCGGATTATTAGTCATTTTCTTGTCAAACTTTGGATATTATTTACAGTTTGCTAATGATCCGAAAGCACATACTATCTTTTTTGGATGTACACTGAGAAAGAAAAAGGAATGGATATACAGTAAGAGTAAAATGTACTACTATAATTATTCTTGGCTGAGATTGGATGAATGAATTCCTTTTCCTTTTTCAATTAAAGAGATCACAAACGGGCATGTCTTTGATTAGGTTTAGTGACGACAGTAGTTGATATTTGGTGTAGCTTTAAATAAACTAGCAAATCAACTATAACAGAAGTATCATGACTTCAGTCGATTTTAATATTATTGAAATTTAAATTGACAAGAATAATTAGAGGGATTACGTATTTGTTTTATTGAAGCCTATATCACAAGCAATTTTGGCCTGCTTAAGACATGCAAATCAGACGGGAAGTATGATGTTCTTATTGGCGGATCGATGCGTGAAAGTTCTGCTCTTGGTTGGGGAACAAAAGCTGAAAACGACTGCTAATTAATTTCTCAACCAAGAGATAGAGCCACTCATGGTCCCTTAAATTAGAGATTTCTTTAATTTCATTTGACCAAGAATCAATATAACTATTGATCAGTCGATCACAAGTCTAAAATAAAATGTTCATTTGTTTTGAAAATGTTTTCCAATTTGCATGTTCAATTGGTTGTAATGTCTTAGAAAACATTTTCTATAGAAAAACAATTTCCTTAAAAATGAAATAATTTACTTTTGCACTGGGAATAAGAAATAAAAGTTCCATCAGTAATATTCCAAGTTGATTGTCTCCTTTCTGCTCCAAAATATGCCCTACCCACTCCCACCCCTCATCCCCAGTGTACTTTCAGGCCCTTGCGCAAAATTTATCTTTATTTGATTAAGAAAAGGAAAATTTAAGTAAATAGGGTACTCTAGCGTCACTCTCATATTTTTTTGCCCATTATTGAAAAAATTACACAGAGTATAACTTTATGTACTTTTATTACAAAATATATTAATATTTTCAAAACTTATAAAAAATAGCAACATTCTTGTTTTTTGCTACAAAAAATAGCATAATGTATTTAAAAAAAATATAATTAAAAAAAGATAAATCTAATCCTATATTTATGCACCCAATATTTTTTCTCTCACCTCAAAACCATCTATTAAAAATTGACAATAGACATACGTAATAAACAATAGTCATACAATACACATATAATAGCCATACAATATACATATAATAGCCATACAATAGCCATATAATACACATACAATAGCCATACAATATACATACTATACGCATACACCATACGATAGACATACAAAAGACATACAATAGAATTAGTAATTGGGTAGTTGTAATCCCAAAAAAGTAGGAACATATGAAAAGACATACCTATAATTATGGGCGATTTTGGTGCAAGGTGTATTTTTAATTTTATTGAGTAATTTTTTTTAATAACTTGTATATATAATATTAAAAAAGTATTGCTATTCTTGAAAAGTGACATAATATTGCTATTTTATTATAAACTTGCTACTATGTTTGTATATTTGTATAATTTAGCCATAAAAAAACTCTTTGAATTTTAGCTGGTGCGCATCTGTAATACTCTGGCAATTACGGCTAAGAATTGATGAATTTTTTATAGGGGTTATAAGTATAACAACATTGCCAGAAGTGTCTATAGAGCATAAATTCTTGTAATTCAATATGAAGAAAAAAAATGGGGATATATACAAAACTATCTCTAAGGTAATAGGTTTGTCTTTTTGACCTCCATTATAATGGTTTAGCATGATCTAATCAATAAATTTCGAGGGAAAAGTGCATGAATAGCCATTTTTTAGCTCGCCTTTTATAATTGGAGTCACTTTTTAAAAATTATTTAGTTTTTAGTCAATTTTGGAACTTCAATTCTAGCGGGCTGATTAAACTTCAGCCAACAAGGGCTGAACTTTTGTTGGGTTTTATTGGAGGAAAAGTGGTGTGAAGGGAAATGGGGAAGGTGTAAAGGCTTTTCATTAAATAAATGAAGTGCACTTTCTCCCATATTGGAAGAGGAAAAGACTTTTGTTGGCTTTAAATATAGAAGCACTAACTCCTAAAAGGGTTTAGAAGAAGGGGAGCCTCGCATCGTCGTTGTCGTCGCTGGCTTCGGCTTCAGCTACGGCTTAGGATTCAGATTCAGTCGATTGATTGATTGACTTAATTTTTTGGATCAACAAAAACTCGTTTATTAAAGACATAATACATAAAATGACACTTAAACTTAGCACGAAATTCCTCTTTAACACCTAAAGTTAGCGTTGTTCCTATTTAATACCTAAAATATATCCAAAATGTATCTATTGAACACAAACAAATGACATGGGATGGTGTGTGTATTACACACTCCTTTAAGAGAGTGATTAATTAAATAAAATGGGTCCCAGTACCTATACAAGGTTAAAAAAAAGTATAAAATGACATAATTTTTAGAAATTTATTTTTCAGAAATAATCTTTTTTATTTTCTTTTATCTCCTTCATCTTGCTTCAACTTGTTGCCTCTAATGATGTCGCCATAAGCAACACCTCCACCACAAAACAACCTTCCTCGTTCTGCCACCACTATAAGCAATAATTGCTGGTGACAACTATAGCTTTTGTATGCCACCACTATCGTCCCAACTTTCATCATCTCCACCACCACCGTAACGCTTCATAACCACCATCCCTATTGGACTACCACCATCAAAACAACTTTAAAATTAATAAACTAATCTCCACTATGAAGCAACTTATATTCTCTATGATAAAATCAAATGTCCAAGTAAAGCTAGAATAGATTAATTAAAACACCAAATCAAAATTAAAAGTTGAAGCCCCAAATTCTGAATAAAAAAATTCAAAAAATTATCAATAGCTTCACCACAAAAAATCAAGAAGCTTGATATAGTCGAGTTCTTCGGGGCAGGCATCCTCTTCATCAACGATGTTAGATTTTGCATAAAAAGGGTTGACAGAAGACCTAAATTGGACAATATTTTTAGGTTTAGGATCTGTTAAGGTGTTTTTGGGAGGAGGAATGATAGAGAAAAACAAAGAAGATGAATAATTTATTATCAGAATTTTGAACCTCTATTGATTGAGATTCTGGCGGGGGAGTGAAAAGAAATAAGATGATTTTGGAAAGACAAAAGGGGGTGGGGTAGGTGAATGGAAGAAGACGATGAAAGGGTGAGGCGTTTTGTTTTTCTATATAAACATGAATGTATTTTTCTTTGTATTTTATCAAAACATATATATTTAGACCCTAATGTCATATGTTTCTTTTTTATTCGTCAATTGGCCACATCATCAGCGAGTGACATACACACACTTATTTGTTTATATAATTGTCAATTTTTGTTTAATAGACACATTTTGGATGTATTTTAGGTGTTAAATAGGAACAACGCTAAGTTCAGGTACTAAAAAGGAATTTCGTGCCAAGTTTAGGTGTCATTTTATGTATTCTGCCTTTATTAAATATTAATATTTTTCGTACGGAATTATATTAATATTTTTTCCTGACCGTTTTAATTTGTAATTTAATTTTCTCTAATTAATTTTCCAGCTCAATTTTTACAAACAACCACTTTAGTGACCGTTTTCTGCAAACAGTCACCAGAAAGATGAAAGGTAGGAACCTTTGAAATTGCACCTTTTTCATTGCACCTGATCATTCCACCAACTGATGGCTATAAATACTGCACATTCCTTTAGATTTTTTCACTCTGAAAATTTATGATTCATCTCATCTTTCTTTCTACATCATTACTTTCAAAACAAAGTAAGTGAGTCGTGTGGTTTGCACCATTATTTTGAGTTCGCCTATAACTTAGTGATTTGAAGTGTCGCTACCACTAAGTTGAACGTTTCGTTCTATTCTGCGAAGATATAATCCGTAAACCTTGGGCAACAGTGAGGGGATAAGATTCTTTAAGGACGCACACGGAATTTGTGGGCTCAGAAAAATAATTCAGCATATTTTCTATTCTTCTATTTTTCTGGTCACTTACAAAATCAGATTTCTAACAACTTTTAGGCATAGTATGCGTAACTTCAACCCACAAGGTCTGAAGTTCCAAAAAGTGGCTTCTTTTGTACAACTAAGGAAAAATTAGTTTTTTTGCACAACCAAAGAAAAATTGGCCTGAAATCAAATAGCAGTGGCAAACGTGGTTTTAGACAAAAACTTTATAAATTTTGAAGTCGTATCCTCGGCTTCCTTTCGTAAGCATTGTCTAAGACACCACTTGCCCTCACCCCTTCCCACATTCTCCTAGCTAATTGTCTTGAAGTATTGCTTAAGTAGCAGTTGCCCACTGTAGCGTCTAGGCAACACTTATCTTTGACCCTCTTGCCTATGCAACACTTCCCCTTAACCTTTTTCCACATTCTCTCGACTAACTTGAAATATAGCAAATTTTAAAGAGGGACAAACTCTCAAAACTAATCAATTTTAGAAATATCGGGTGAATTGTTTAGATTGTTTTTAGCCCATTTGAAAAATAAAGTACAATGGGGTGACCCGTTATACCAAACATGAAATCATCCATCAAATACATATATATTTTTTTATAAAGTTCTAAACAGTATTTTCAAAGGCAGGACGTGAGGTGAGACGTTTATCTAGGACGAGACAAGGCGTAAGCCCTATGAATCTTTAAATATTATGAATTTATAAAACTTTTAAAATAGTATCAAATAGATATATATTCTATAATACATTAAAATCATTTTATAAATAAATAAAGTACTAAAATATTTAAAATACGTTATAACACGTCTATGAATAACACCAAAGTTAATGTACATAGGATATCATGATACATGATTTATGCATAATATCAGAATAACCTAAAAATCAAAAGTAAAAACATATTGTTCTAGATTAAAAAAAATTGTCATGTAGATCTCCTAAATGTAGTTATTAGAGTAATTTTATTTAGATGAGACTTCTTCTCCCAAATGATGTAGACCTACTGCCAAACCATTTTAAATAAAAGTTTTTAGCTTATTTTTCTATATGTTTGATTTATTGTCATCCAAATATTTGATGTGTCAGCTTCCGCATGACGTCATGTCGTTTCGATCCCAGCACTTTTCCCGCTCAATGTCCTTGCCAAACTCTTCTACAAACACTAGTTTCAATATTAAATATGTGCATCATTGCCACAGTTTTCCAAAAACAAGCTCCTCTTCTTGTTCTGAATACAAGTATGAATCTTTTGAAAGAGATATTAGGCTCACCATCTTCACTTAAAAGCCCTTTAATTACAGGTACTTCTAAAACAGATGAGATTCCCATTCGAAATAGCCTTGTACGGAAAGTTGCATGGTCCTATTTTCCTGTCATGATTACCATACAAACCCTACCACATAAGAGTTTCTTCGTTTCGCTGTATGAAAGATTGTCCAATGAACTAAAGCGTCCAGTGAAGTTTGTATATATCTCCAAATATATATATAAATTTTCCCGACTTCAACGGGTGCACCCCCTAATTATCTACTAGGTCGCCTTTGATTAGAAGTAAGAATAAATCTGATTAAACTTCACACTTTAACCTTAATTACATGAATTTATAATTTTTAAATAATTATATTTATAAGTTACAAAAAAGAAAATTATAAAATGTTGTGTCCAATTATTCCTCTCTTTCAAAAACATAAGAAAAAAGCGCAATTTCAATTTCCCTCATAGAATTTCCCGCCATAACGAAGAGCGTTGATACAAAAAACTTAAAATATTCTGGAAAAACAATACCAGAGTCTACGTAATTACTAAGTACATATTACGTGCACCAGGCCCTCTATTTTCTGTCGACCAATACCCCAGATTTTGTGTAAAGCAAAACAACAACCTACCTGTAAATTTCCCATCTTTTATAGTTCTACATTTTTCTTTTCTGAATTAAAAACACAAATGCTACTTAGTTGATTATTTAAATATTTAAAAGAGGATATCGATTGGGCTGCTGACAGTATTTTTCGTTAGACCAAATTGCCCTTGTGACAATTCAATATATCACTTGTGTGGAATTTATGCTGTTATGTACTTACCAAACAACTCTCAAGTGTTTAGATTACAATACATATATGATTCACCATATATGGAAAGGATAACTAGTCATATTATAATTTATTTTAATTAATAATAAATTAATTATTATAAAATATTTTAATAATTAATATTAAAATAAGAGAAGTAAACATAATATCATAAATCACAAAGGAAATCGAGTAAACATAATATCATAAATCACAAAGGAAATCGTTATTACAACGCCAAATTTAAAATTTATGGGTTCATCCATGGACGGATGTGCCTTATATTTTGCGATACACACAAATCTATGGTTCCACACAAAAACTAGATATTGAAAATAGTAATAATAATTAAAACAATACTTGGATATTGGAGCATTAGATCGAGGGAAAAATATAAACAAAAAAACTGGAATTTCTCTCACAGCGTTTAAACAAATCAAGGTCAATTCGGTAATCACACATGTATTTGACAACCAATCCATGTCAATTGTCTTCTTGAATCAAGAGAAATCCAATTACTCTCTTCTCTCCATCTGTTGTATTAACCCTAAAACTGTTCCCAAAATTTTCACAATCACAAAAATCAAACCCCTATATATTCAAATATTACATACATCTAACACAAAAAGTCATGCATTTATAAGAAATAATTTCAATTTTTATGTGTATGATTCATCTTCATCCTCAGGGAGAAATTTCAGGGCGTGTTTTGTTATAATTTTTTGTTTATTTTGTTAGGGTTTGGAATTGATTTTTGTGACAGATTTGGATCTGTTTGATTGATTGATTTTGTTGATTTTGTGTGTGTGTGTGTGTGTGTTTTTGGTGTGGGAATGGCGAATGGTTCAGAGCAAGGGGAAATAGTGGTATCGTCGATAAGGACGGGGATGAAGCGAGAGTTTGCAGCGATGATGAAGGCACAAGCTGAATGTGGGATTGGGATAGTAGGTCAAGGGAGGGTAACTAGGTCTCAGTTGAATCAGAATGGTATTAGTAGTCCTGGTAGTAGTAATGGTAATGTTAAGAGTTCGACCAAGAAGCGGAAGAAAGAGGTGAAAAATGGCGAAGATTTGGTGGATTCTAAGGTGGAATTGGTGGAGAGCAGTGGAGTTAAAAAGGAAGAAAAAACTGTGATTTGTTATGTGAAAAAGCAGAAAAAAGAGGTGAAAAATGCCGAAGATTCATCGAATTCTAAGGTGGTTGTTGGTGCAGAATTGGAGAGCAATGGAGTGATGAAGAAGGAAGAAAATGTGGTTGTGTTGAGTGACGATTCGTCAGAGTCCAAGGGTGTCGGTGACGAATTGGAGAGAAATGGTAAAAAGGAAGAAAATGTGGTTTCGTTGTTGAGTGAAGAGGAGGAGCCAAAGAGTGATGTGGTGGATTGTAATAGTAGTGATGATGAGAAGAAAAGTGGTAAGATGGATGAAGAAGATTTTGTTGGTTCTCAGGAAAAGAAGGGCTCTGGAGAAAAAGAAGAGAATGCTGAAATGGCTGAAACAGCAGATACAAACGATGGGTTTGTTGAGGCAATGCCTGAAATCGTTCCTGAATTAGCTGTTGTTACTGCTCAGGGTGATAGTAAAAATGAGCAAAATTGTGAAGGTAATGTTAAGACTGAAATGGCAGCGAACACCAATGATGGCACTATTGAAGGAATGTCTGAAATTGTTATTGAATTAGCTGTTATGGATCGGAATGATACCAAGACTGAAATAGCAGAAACAGTGAAAACCAATGATGGGGTGGTTGAAATAATGCCTGAAATTGTTCCTGAATTAGGTGTTACTGCTAAGGGTGATAGTAAAGATGAGAAAAAGGTAGTGTATGAGACGCCAATGAGGCGGTTTACTAGGTCTGCTTTGAAAGCCAAAGAGGATGCAAAGGTGGTATCTGACTGTGATAACATTAAGATTGAAGAGGTTTTTGAAACTGTTTCTGTAGAACCTATGTCTGCTCCTGCAAAGTTGGAGATGAAGATGTCCAAGAAAGTTGCTCTAACGAAAATTCCCACAAAGTTGAAGGATCTCCTTGAAACGGGTTTGCTGGAGGGTTTACCCGTTCTCTATATTCGTTGCACGAAGGTGAGGTTTAAAGAGGCATGATTGAGTTTTCCTTTAAGGATTGCGGTTCTGTTTGGAAATTAACCAAATCTTTGTAATTTAGGTGAGAGGACATGAGGAAACAGGGCTTCGGGGAGAGATTAGAGGGTCGGGAATATTGTGCTTCTGTGATAAATGTCATGGGACGTCTGTAAGTGTAGCTCTTTAGATTTCCTTAAGTAGATTAGCTGAAGTATCCTTCATATGATATATATTGTTTTGCTCTATATAGGTTGTTACACCAAATCAATTTGAGCTGCATGCTGGTAGTGCCAACAAACGTCCACCGGAATACATCTATTTGGACAATGGAAGATCTCTGAGGGATGTGTTAAGTATGTGTAAATATGTTCCGTCTGATGAACTGGAAGTAGCCATAAAAAATGCCATCGGTTCAGAAAGCACAACTGCAAGGGAACTTATATCTACGCCTGCTCAAAATAGTGAAGCTAGTAGCCGGTATGAACATCTAGTTATTTTTGGGTCATGAAATCTGTTTTTATAAGCTTAGACATTATTCTACTAATGTTATCATGATTTCTGTGACATAGTTTTTGATTATTCTGTATTGTATTAAGGTTCCAAATTATTTGGAAATTTTTGTATCTTAAAAGCCTTACATGTGGCTTATCGCTTATGATTTTAATCTGATATTGCTATTTTAGACATCTCGAAGATGTGTGATCATCTAGAAGGGTATTTTATGTTCCTCTCGTCTCTTTCTCATTCTTTCTTTTGGTAATGGTTGGTCGGGGCCCAATAATTGTCATCCTTACTTGCATCATTAGAGAACCGATTACTGCCAGACTAAACATCTATCAACTTATATGTTGATTATATTTCTTGTTTTGTTGTGAAGGGGAAATCAATTAGTTAAGAGCGACACATTCTCACTCCCAACAACAAAAAATGAAATGAAAAAAATGGTTACACATCTTCTCCCTGTAAAATTAGAAAAATAATTGATGTGTTACAGTCACATATTCCTCTTCAGTCTTATTACATTCTGTCTACATGGATGCTGCAACATTACCATTATGTTCTTTCCATGTTTTGGATTATTAAATATTTGCCTCATGTTTTCCCGTTTATCTTTTTCTTTTCTTTTTTAAAAAAAAATTATTTTGTCTTGTGATTCCTCACCTTAATGGTAGCTACATATTGCTTGTTGAGAACATATTATTTATCTCAATATGTTATTTACCACATTTGTTTCAGGTCCACATCATCTGTGCCTGTTACAAAGTTGACCGAGCGTATGCCTTCTGGCAGTGGAACTCAAAGCAAAGTTCAAGGGAAGTTAACTAGAAAGTGAGCCCTTTTTCCTGTTAAAGCTTTTTCTCTTGGTCTTTGAATATTTATATTTGCAACTGCTCATTCTTTTTATTAGTTTTTTCATACTGTTATTGCTTCCTGATGCCTTTTTATTGACTTCGTACTTGCTTTGTCTCGACAGGGACATACGTATGCACAAGCTTGTATTTGAGGAAGGTGGACTTCCTGACGGAACTGAATTAGCATATTATGTCCGTGGACAGGTTAATATTCAACCCAATATTAGCTAGATCATTTTAATTGCTTTTCACATTTGTGTATTGAACATGCTGGAAATTTGTTGTCTAGATTTGTACATAAATAGCACTCACTTGGTGCTCTACTGATGGAATAATGTTACTTTTACTCATCAAAGCAAAAGTTTGCAGCTGAATTTTTCTTATCAACATTCTTTGGGATTCTAATTTGCTTGCCGTCTCCTGGCAGAAATTGATCGAGGGTTATAAGAAAGGTCATGGAATTTTTTGTTACTGTTGCAATTCTGAGGTACGCAGTTCCTATGTTTCTTAAGCATTAAAATTTGTCTTTCATATGTTAATCATCTCGTGCTTTTACAGGTCAGTCCTTCACAGTTTGAGGCTCATGCAGGTTGTGCTTCACGTCGCAAGCCGTGAGTGTCTTTTTCTTAAAAATATGTGGTTTATTCTTGAGAAGTTGTTAGGGATCTGGGGCATATCCACGTCATCTTCGTCGTTTGTCCACTTTTTCCCCACTAAGCTGTGATTTTACATCTTTTTTTTGGTGTGTTGTATTTTGTGGCACCTTAACGGATGACAAGAGTGACGTCTGTTAACATCAGGATGCAATTTGCTCCTTGAAGTGGGAAATAAGTTAATGCAAAAAGAAGAGACAGGAACCACTAGGGCTCTGGTCTAGAGAGCTCAGCTCGTGATGCGTGGGTTAGACTACGTTACCCGTTCGAACTTCCACTTACCAAAGCTTGGTTATATAAGTGGTGAAAGTTAGAGTCATGGGCCCAATATCCACTGAGTTTCGAACTGTGTGCCGCAGGCTCTTGGTATTTGTTGGTTATAACAAAAAAAAAGAAAAGAAAGAAACGACAGCAATTAATATTCTTCAAATGCCTGAAGGGCTTTAGCACAGTTTTTATTGATAAGTTACTTTTTTGTTTTACTTGGTAACAACTTCTTTATCTGAAACTTAGTGCAACTTCCTTGGCTGAAAGCCATAATTTGCCTTAATCCTTTTGTGTTATTTGCAGTTATTTGTACATATATACTTCCAATGGGGTGTCTCTGCATGAGTTGTCTATCAAACTTTCATTAGAACGAAGGTCATCAGCTGAGGAAAATGATGATCTCTGCTCCATATGTGCTGACGGAGGGGATCTCCTGTGCTGTGACAATTGTCCAAGAGCTTTTCACACAGGTTAATGCCTTTTATATTGTTTAATTCTTGTATCAGCTGTCTTTTCTTATATTTCTTTTTATTCGTTATCTAGTTGTGTGATGATAATGTGCCTTGTTGATTGTGTCAATGATGCATATATTTTCTCAAAACAAAAAAAAAAAAAAAAAAAAAAAAAAAGAAAAACTGATTTACAGTTCTATCTAGTATAGTAAAAATCAAGTAATGATGTAACAACCTGAGTTCCTTACTTGGAACTAAAGGTCATTATGAATCATAAGGCTATTCATCTTCATGTACTGGCTACATAGCCATCTTAGATGCTAAGGGATAAGCTCATCAAATAAAAATGTGTGACTAAATTACATGAAATGCTGGTGCCATCAATGGCCATCCATGCAATTTTTTTATTGTGTTTCTTTTGCTCTTTTTTGAGTCTCTGCAGAAATTATTTTCATTTTATTTGTAGTTTTGTCCACAATATAATGGTGGAATCCACTGTGGGCTGTTATGTAAAACATGGCACTTGCAGATGACCTCTATCCTCCCTTTCTTGAATATGCTAGGAATGAAATACATTCTAGAGCTGTCTGTAAAGATGTCTCTTAACTTTATTGTCACGTAGGGAACTTATTTGATGTTTTAGTCTTCACTTCGTTCAAATAAGTATGCTATGTGTTCAGCATAAATGCATTAATTGCTATGATTGTTTAGATTACTCCCTGTATTCTGTTTACATGACACCCATTGACTTGGATCTGGGTTAAATTGTGATTTTGACTTTTATAAAACATATTAGCTATGAAATAAAAGATAGTTATCTAGTATTTGAGTTAGTATATACTCCATATTAATGCAATGGTGTAAATCAATTTGTGAAATTCAAGAATTGGAAGGATGTCATATAAATTGGTATAGAGGCAGTAGTAATTTAAAATACAGAAGATGACTTCTATGGTTCAATGATCAAACTGCAAATTGATTTTCATGAGTCATCACACTGGGGATGCAAGCAACCTATACTTTAATTTTCATTACGTGCTCATTGCAATCTTGTTTCTAATGCAGAGTGTGTTTCTTTGCCAAGTATTCCTACGGGTACATGGTATTGTAAATACTGTGAAAATATGTTTCTAAAAGAAAGATTCGTCGAGTTTAACGCTAATGCTATAGCTGCTGGGAGGGTTGCTGGAATTGATGCCATTGAACAGATAACAAAACGCTGCATTCGGATGGTGGAAGCTTTAGACTCTGAAGTCAGTGTTTGTGTGCTGTGCAGGTTTCGTTTCTATTCCTACTTTTTCCACAACTAAGTCGAGTTAAATTTATTGATGGCCAGTTTCATTTTATATGATGGTATTTGACAGGACATCGTGCTTAAGATATCTATTTGAATTATCTATTATCTATGTGATGATGGAGAGAAATATTAAAATAGTGGGTAGAAAGTTAGTTCAATAAAGAAAACATCGTCACCTCCAAGTTCAAAAATTGAATAGTTTACTATATTTGAATTTTTGAGAGCTGTAGAAGTTGTAGAGAATTGGAATAATGTCAACATTTTAAGCTCCGTATAAATTTTAAAGGAGGGTTACATACTTCGATAGTAATGAAATGTGGACTGTGTTCCTGATATGCATAATACCTGTAATCTGAATCATGGTCCTGTAAGATATCTTCGTCTGATAGTGATCATCTCATGTTCTCTATGCAAATACTGTGTCTTTGGGGGTTCCATTTGATAATGTGCTCAACATCAGATATGCATTGAGGCTTATCTTTTGTTTTGTTCGACATAATCAGATATGTATTTTCCTTCAGATGCAGAATAAAAAAATATGTTAGAACTATATCAGATTTGAAAATTTCCCTGTTTTGCTATGCCGTTCAGGAGGCTCATATCTTTCGCTGATGTTTGCAGGAGTCAGGATTTCAGCAAATCAGGATTTGACTTAAGGACAGTAATTATTTGTGATCAGGTACTCTTTTGTTATCATGAAGTACATAATATCTGAAGATTCTACTCTCTTGCCATTTCTCAGCAAGGTCAAGCATTGAAAGTTTACATTTTTTTTTTTTTTTTTTTGCAGTGTGAGAAGGAGTATCATGTTGGATGTTTGAAGGAGCACAACATAGATGACTTACAGGTTGAAAGAATTTCCTGTTCTATTGCAAGTTTTTCTATTTCTATTATCTCACCTTTGTCTTTTTTGTTTGTTGTATATATAGTTCCTTAGCCTTGAACACTTTTACATGTACTGATCTCCATCAATGTTTGAAATCCTGCTCACTACAGGAATTACCAAAGGATAAATGGTTTTGCTGCACAGACTGTAGTAGAATTCATTTTGTTCTGGAAAAGCTGGTATCGGAAGGAGAACAGAAGATTTCTGAGTCTCTGTTGAAAGTCTTGAAGGAGAAGAATGAAGGAAAAGATCCAGAGAATAACTCCACTCTGGACATTAAATGGCGGCTGCTGAGTGGCAAAATGTCATCTGAAGAAACAAGGGTTTGGCTTTCTGGTGCTGTTTCCATTTTCCATGTGAGTTTTACTAATTTCATTCTTACTGTGGTTGTTAGTCTGAAAGGAGACCAGCTAAATTTTCTTTAGAATTTTAAGTTGTGCAATCTTTAAGAACTCATGGCCTGTGAGATTATATGCAACTGAAGTGAAGATTCATGTGTTTTAAAATTTCCCTGCAGTGTTTCTATGATTAATTTTAATGTCCTTCTTATGTTAGTGTGAAGAAGTCACATTCTTTCCTTCTTAGTAACAAGTTCATTTGACACCTACAATTTGCCAGAATTTTAAGTTCTCGAGTTATTGACTACTGTTTTGAACACCGGTTTCTCATTTCAAGTTGGGAAATATCTTACTGTTTTTTATCTCCTGTTTTTAGCCCTTTTTGGTACATCGAAATGAAACCGATTTTTGCGGGATGTGTGGATCGAAGTGTCAAGAGCGATTAGAGGATTTGTGACAGCCCTTCCCCTTAGTGATATTGTCTGCTTTGGGCAGAGGTGGTATCAGAGCCGCTCTGCTTTCAATCTCGTATGATGGTGGGGCAAACTTCTGCTTTCAACTAAGTTTAAGCAAATTCCTAGATGGTGGGGGCAAACCTCAATGCTGAGTTTAGGCAAATCCTAAAATGGCGAGGCAAACCTTAGCAAGGATGCCGTTCCTCTGGGGGCGGAGGGTGTATTTGACCCCTGGATAAATCCCACATCTGCAAAAAATAGGAGAGTTGTTGGGTATATAAGCAAGTATGCCTTAGACTGTAGTGGTGTGTTTTAAATCCATGCGTACCTAGGCCCAATGCGGCAGATAAATCACTCGGGGCCTGGGCTACTGCAGGATTTGCATAAATTTACCTGGGGTTTGGTTACATTTGAATGTCCCTCTCTTTTAGGTATTAAATTCTAGCCACCTCCGTCCCAACCCTGCCTCCCAATTTGGTTATGTTTCAGGAATTCCCTTTTCTTTCGTTTGAATATGGATTGATTCAAGTTTGTCTATTACGTTATAATTTCTGAAGGAGCTCTAGGTCCAACTTTAATCTAACTGCTAATCGATAAATCATTCCCTGTGTCGTTGGTTTATCGGTTGGGAATGAAAAAGAGGAGACATAATTTGGGTTAGGTGTTTAGTTTGATTTGTGAGTCCATAGGATTGGATTGGCCCCCTATTCATGGGATAGCTTTTTCCCATGAGGGTAGTGGCTGCGGGATGACTTTGCCTTGTATCTCTCTTTCCCCTTACACCAATTTTTAAAAAGTTTCTTATTGGTTTACTGATTTTTAAGCATTACTGTTTTTATTAACTACTGTACATCTACACCAACTTTTAAAATCATTTGTGATCCCTACTTACTGTGGATTATTTTACACAAACTAGTAAAGGATATATCCTCGCAAATTTAATCCCAGCTTTATATTAGCCTAAGCAAAACCTGGAGGAAATGTTATAGTCCTATTCATCATAGTGCCATCTGTAAGTCTGGTGGTTTTGGAATCCCAGATTATCATATCCACGAGCTACCACCCCCAGTGTATAGTTCGCATTTGCAGCTCACTTATAAACCTCCAGTTTTATTACAGTCCTGTTTGCAGCTCACTTATAAAACTCCAGTTTTATTACAGTCCTGTTTACCATCTGCTTATTGTATATGTGAATTTGACAATCCATATTTTTCCTTCTGTCATAGGATCAATTTGACCCAATTGCTGATGCAAGTACTAGCCGTTTAGATTTGATCCCACGCTTGGTCTATGGGTAAGTAATAATGTCCATTTAACTGCTATCTGTCAGTTTTAAGTTGCATTTCTTCTGAATACTCAGTTTAGTGCACATAACTTGGACCTCACTCTATTTACATTTCATGATGCTTAGAAGGAATTTCAAGGACCAAGATTTTGGTGGGATGTTCTGTGCAATATTATTGGTCAAGTAAGAAACCACACTTCCGTTGCTTTAGATAAGTAATCGGTAACCCATATTGATTCCACTTCCCTCTTTGCAGTTCGTTGGTTGTTTCTGCGGGCATTATCCGTATATTTGGTAAGGAAGTTGCAGAACTCCCTTTAGTTGCGACAAGTTCTAATTGCCAAGGACAGGTGACTCCCACTTAAAGTTTAAGCTTACAATGTCTGATTTTAGTTTACCCTACCTTGTGAGGACACACCTCTTTTCAGTTATTTGGTAATGAACTTCAATGAATTTTGTTTTTCCTGCAGGGTTACTTTCAGTCTTTATATTCTTGTATTGAAAACCTTCTGCAGTCCCTGAATGTAGAAAACCTTGTACTTCCTTCAGCACCAGAAGCAGAGTCGATCTGGACAAATAGATTTGGCTTTAAGAAGATCAGTGAAGAACAGGTATCTTGATTTTAGAATACATGCAACTTTATTCATTTCTCTGTTTTCTAAGTTCTTTTTTTTGGTAACCCATGCATCATTCTCCTTGCAGTTGAAACATTATCGGAAAAATTACCAGATGATGATTTTTTCTGGAACATCCATGCTGCAGAAGCAAGTCGGGGGTTCTTGATGTGTTCCATTTTAGAGAAACAATTCAATTTCTGAGGATGCATGATTTGTTTGCACATATTTTCTGGAAACCAGATTCCATTTCTCTATCCTTGGACAACAATGTATAGTACTCAAGAGTTTTTGTTTTGGGGTATATATAGGGGATAGTGTAGTGTCATATGTTATGCTTGCATGTTATTCAAGGCAAGAAGTGTCGGTATGTGAATGTACATCAATTGTTAATAGGAGCTATTGTCCGGAAATATTGGACCATCTCGGTTTTTGAAACTGTTGACTGAAACTTAGCAGGATTTAGATAGGGATTCAGTTTTTCAGAGTTGGCTTGTTTTTCTCAAATGAGAAGGTCCAGTGCTTTGGTGTAATGGCTCCATTTTTGGTACATTAACAATTGAAACGTCTTCAGATAGTACATTTGATTAGTTTTTGGTCAGTGTAGATGGTGAATTTTTATTTTAACCGTTATTAGAACTTGTTCTTCTTTATATGTTTAATCATTCGAAGGGCTACATGTTCACAAAGTGTTCCCTAAAATTAGAAAAGGCTGTTTTTAGAGCAAACCAAGAACCATTTGATTGTTGGACTTCCGAAATTTTTGCTTTTCGAGTCTTGAGGCTGCCTTCCTTTTTCCCATTACACCAATCTTTTCTTTCTATGTTGTCCTTAAGGATACTAGTTTTAGTACCCGCGCGATGCGCGGAAAATATTTGTCTACCAATTAAATTGAAAGGTAAAGCTCAAGCATAAGTTGAGTCCTGAGATGTAAAAGAACAAACTTAGAAAAAACAAATCCAACAAGAAAAATAAAGCTTAAAATCTTAAAATAAGAACAAACTACAGCAGTCTTTAGTTATATTTGATCATTGATTGAATGTAGAAATTTATCCATCAATAAAGAAGATCTCTAACAGACATAACTTACGGCCTCGCTTCCTGGTTAATCCATCTATTCTTCTCATTATTTTCACACGAGTCTATAACACGTTATCTCCTGCAATCACCCCATGAATGATGAGGTAAGCTACAATAATTTGATCCAAAATTTTTTAGATTCTAGGGACATTGCATTAGCAACCAAGAAAAAGAAATTGAAAAAGCCTCGCTTCCAGGTTAGATTTCTTAATCTCAATCCATCAATAAAGATGATATCTAAAGTTACAGTGAATGTATCTTTACGCGCCGGATGATCAAATTTCTTAAAGAGATCTTCAACATCGCAAAGCTTCAGTGTTGCTGCTTCGAACATGACCTTTTGTTCAAGTATGGAATCCAGCTCCAACGGATAGAAAACACCAACCTCAGTAGAAGAACTCTCATCTAAAAATTAGGATGATTGATGTGATGAAAACTACACAAACAATTAAAATAAGATAACATACCTATATTAACCCCTCATATTATAAACTTTCTTTGTTCACTTTTTGCACTCCACATATGACCAGCCTTAGCTCAAGTTTTAAATATAGTATGGCCGCCAAAATCCAAAAGTTTTCTTCCTGAAAAATAGTAACAAAAATTAAAATTTCATACTAACAGGCTCACACTCTACTAATTCTCCAAAGTTTTAACTTCTTAATTTCCAGAAACCAACTCATCTGAAACAACAAAATTATGTTGAAAAGAAATTTGAGTAATGCCAATAGAATTATCTCCTCTCAGCATTCTTAGTCCGAAATGTGAAAAATTTAGTAGTACCAAACAATTCACTTTAATAGACATCAACTCCAGTTATCAGTCGAAAGCGGAAGATATTTAGACCGAAGTGTGGATCATTAATTATTCTACATTCGTCTTTTGACTAAAGATCAACATCAGCTTGTGATTATTAAAGTACAATCAAAGTTCACTTATTTTGGATTGGAACAAACAGAAAACATACATTCTAACTGTAGTATGTATGGGTACGATCGTCCTAGAAAAAATAATTTATTAATAAGATTGATTTAGGAGCATGAGCAATACAGTATTCATAGTGTACCTATTACTACTACGAATACAAACGGAACTTGAGAAAATATCGCAGCAAATAAAATAAACAATGTTTGTACTTCGTAAAAAAGTTGTAACAAAACAGTAGAGCACAAGAAAATTGCACTAATTTTTATAATACTAAACAAAATAACTATTAGCTTTAAATTGGAAAAATCAGTATGGGAGGTGGATATAGTTTTCCATGCAGATTCTTTTTTTTTTAAATATGATATTGAATTGTGTCCGGAGTTATTTTGGTATCTTAGAGATGATACATAATCAAGAGTAAATTAGAATGAGATAAGAGGGTGCTAGGACTTACTATTATAGTAAAATTATAGTACTGAACTTCCTGTTTTGTTCATGGCCTGAAACCAAACAATGACAAATAGCAATGTCATTGACCATTGAATGCAGAAAAAAATATATTTATATCACTGACGATCTAGCAAAATAAACTTGTCCCTTTAACTGTATGAAGAAGACAAAAAAAAAACAGTGGTTACGAAGTATTATACTCTAAGACCCCGCTAAAAAATTATACTCTAGTAATATAAAGGTCGAAACGTAATATTCATATTTGTGAAAGACCAAGTTATATAAAATTTGTGTCAAGTACCTATGAAAGAAAAGCGCTTAAAGAAAATATATGAAAGAACTATCTACTCTTCAATATTGCTAGTATGTTCAAGGCAATAGCCATGCGCATTCATGTAAAATCAAAATTTTATGGCTGAGCATACTTTAGTAAGGAGTATATGACTATTGAATGCAGAAAAAAATCCATCAATAAAGAATATCTCTAATATACTTAAGGCTGCTATCCACTTACGCTCAAGTTAGAAACCGCCGTATGAAAAAATTGAAATAATCACCCTGAATTATATTTCATCCACCTGTATATTAAAATGTATGCAGTTGGTCATGCTTAATATTAAATTAACAACACGAAAAGGTATCCTTTTACGACTCAATTAGTTTAGATAAGTTTTAATCAGGTCTATTGGATGAATATGTCCTGACGTCAACAATATTGTCAATGCAATGAAAGAACTTCAAATTTCATGGCACTCTAAGAAAGAATTTACAGGTCAATCTGCTAAAGTTTTCATGACCAAACCCAGACATCACTAAAATCATTAGGCTTTTACCAAAAGTTTCACTATGAATCTTACCTCTGAAACATATGTTGCTGGGAATTTGTAAACACAATTACATAAATAATGAAGAACTTGATAAAAGTCATTATTGATGAGAAGTAGCTAGCCTTGGGGATTTTTTGCCAAATTAACATTATTTTACCAATCAGTACACCTAGTTAATTGGGCTAAATAGTAATAAGAGATTACAAATTTATGCATCACAAATTGGTAAAAGAAATACCATTAACATCAAATTTCGCTGAATTACACTTCCTCAATCATTCCATCAATAGTAAATATAACGGGTGATAATATGATATAAATACAAATTGGACTTACATGATAATAATACTTCCCTTGTAAACTGATGCCCAATTTAATGTCTCTTTGAAGGGTTAAGGCCTGAGACAATTACACCCGATGACATCAAAAAGTTTCAAAGTGCACCTGAGCCAACATGTTGCGTTCATAAATAAACTTTAGGACCTCATGCTGGTTGTTAATTCAGGCAAAATCAATTGTCGTATTTCCATCTAAATTTTTGCAAATTCTGCACAAAGCAAATAAAATGCTTCAATAGATAATTAAAAAAATATATATATAAGGAAGACATAGTTTAAAACTTTGGTTTCTTTTACCTCTTCCAAATACATTTCATCCACCATGGGCAAGCATAGTTTTACTCGAGCAGTCATGAACCAATTGGTGACCTGCAGTTCAATTATCAAGATATATTTTACTTCAACAATCATAATAATTACGACAGAGTAAAATAACAAAAAATCAGGTTTCATTTGTTATCGCTATTTGTAACGACAACATTGAACTTTTATGTGAAGAACTTGAGGAGCTTTATGAAAAAGAGGAATTTGAGAATTTTTATTTCTATGTTGAGAAGGTATCGAACTTACCGTCATATGTTTTGGTTGACCGTGTTGAACAATCCATATGCTATCAACATTTTCCTTTCAATTTTTTTATGGATTTGACTTTGCTAGAAATATGAGCGTTTTCTGGGAGTATCAATTTTTCTGGATCATAACTTCGTTAAGAGTATTTACTGCAAGAGATGAGAATTTCATGTACATCTTAAAAGGGACTTTGAATACTTCTTTCTCAATGTTCGTTCAAATTTAATTCGCTTCAAATTACTCATTTATACAAAACGGATTCTCATTCATATGAGACTCTTCCCAAAAAATACTAAAACTAAGTATAAAAAAACATGAAGAAGTGAAGTATTAAATTTAAAAAAGCACCAAGCAGGTAAATATAACAAACTTACCCATCAGACATTTCTAGAAGTATTGTATGAGATTGTTGATATAAACCAAATTAAGTAGGAGAAGTCATGATATAAATGGGCCACCAATAGTCCTGCCAAAGTTTGTTCTCGATGATACTACAAAAAAAAAAGGAAAAAGAGAACCATAAAGAATATAATTTTTTGGAATCAAATGGTACATTAATTCTAGAAAATAAGAGACAATTAACAAAGAGTGGTAAAAGCATACCTAGGCTCAAGAATATAGAATCTGCTAGATATCTACGCAACAATATCTTCCTAGAACTATGTTTCAATGGACCTCAGATTTAAACCCTAACTTTTTATCTTGCTGGCGCATATTCTTCCATCCAATTGAAAAAAGTTGATGCCTGGAAGAGAATCTTAAGGAGGATCGTGCAAAAGAAACAGTTATAAAACTCCTTTTAAGACTCCATTGTGTAAAGTTGGATAAAACTCCTCCAACGTGCAAAGAAACTGCTCAAGTGGTTATAATAATAACAATAATAAACCTTTTATTTTAGGACTTCATTGTACAAAGGTGGATAAAACTCCTCCAACGTGCAAAGTAACTTCTCAAGTGGTTACAGTAACAATAATAACTTTTTTTTAAAAAAAAAAAAATTATCTTCACATTAGCTATTTTTTAGGAGAATTCAATCACTTATCAGAACACCTACTTCGTGCAATAGACTTTAGGAGAAGTTGACCTGTTAAAATGCCACGTTTCAAACCTTTATACTTTAACTTGATGTCTAACCCCACGATGACAAACTTAAATTTGAAGTCTAACAACATTTCAAATTTAATGTAACTAAAAACTATTTTTTGTCTTAAAATTGATATGTGGCTTAATCTGTGCCTTACACTTGGTTAAATCTGAGTGCTGACTTTCTTGCTTTTAATAATAAATAGATAGATAGATAGATATGCAGTCGATAACAATAAATAGTTAGAAGAAACAACTTAACGGCATCTAAAATAAAATTCATAAACAATGAAAAATGAAATACAGGCACGAAAAAAGTGAGACTGAATATGAATTGAGATTACCTATTACCGCAACTTTATATTTCCTTCCAGTTTTCTCTATGCCCATTGATTTGATACCTTTTCATAGTAAAACAAAAAGTTTCAAAATATAAACTTTCAGATTCATGGTTTTAAAACATGAAGTGACAGTATAAAAATTGTGTTGATTGACAATGATATTGATGATAAAACTCTAAAATTGCGAAGAGAAGTTGAAGTTAAAATCCAATTTAGACAGCATAACCGATCAGGATGTTGAAGAACAATGTATTAATTAGATCCATATCGAACCAATATTGAAAACATAGGAAGATTAATCATACCAGGCCTCCAAATTATTGTCCGTTTCTTCTCCATTTATGTTCCTGAAAAGTACTCCAAAAAACTCAGTTTAGAAAAGGAAAAAAATTGAGAAGACATAATCTTTGCAAAGGAAGAAGAAAAAACAAATGGTGCAAGTCAGTTTCTCTAAAATTAGTTTCTGCATAGATATTTGCTATGATGGAGGCACGTAAAGAAACTGAGTTGTAACTGCAAATTAGAAAAAAAAAACTGCAAATTTAAAAAAAAAAAAAACTGCAAATTTAAAAATTACCATTTGTTAGTTCTGAACATCAGTAAAATGAAGAATGTGCGCTTCCAAAGTGGGGTGTTGCCAGATATTTTGAAGTTACAAATGAAATTCGATTTTAACTTTTAACTTTTAATTTTAAATTGTAGATTTAACACTTAACCAATTTTCAACTAATTTGTTTAGTTTGTCCTAATATAGTACATGTGGCATTCCATCATACTTCCACTTGGCTTAATCTCATGTTAGACTTCCTTGCTTTTAATAATAGATGTTTATGCACAAAGTCATTCATTACTTTTTCTTTAACTCTTATAAAACAGTGGAGAACGTGGATGACGGAGAATAAGATATCACCTAAATTGAGACGGAGGTAGTTTGTAATTTTTATTGGTGACACCTTGATTCATATTATGATATGTTGGTTATGGAGAATTATCCCTTTTGAAACTTGCAAAACTAAGTGTAGTAAATTCTGCTGTCCCTAAATTTATTTCAGAAAAAAGATGGCTTCAATAGGTTCTTATTCTTTTCCACGTTGAAAAAGAAGTACTAGAGCCTAAATACAATCTGTTAGAATAAGCGGGAACAATTCAAAATTCAAATTTTAAAAATGAACCGTTTTCCTCTTTTTATCATTTAAAAATTAAAAATAGTAGAGAATTAAAGTAAATAACATTTTATTTAAAACCGCCTAACGTCATAATAAAGCACTAATATTCCTTCATTTCCCTCATTGCTCACTCCACTCATTCTCCACCCGCAGACACACACTGGTAAGTAAGTTTCTAGAATATTCTACCATTTTTGAAAATTTAGGGTTTTATCAAATTTCCACATTATTCCTTTACTACAGATCTGTTTAAACTAATATATTTAATCCGTTTATTTTTTATTGCAGTTAATTTGAAGTGAAAATGGGACAGATCCAGTATTCTGAGAAGTACTTTGATGACACCTATGAGTACAGGTACTGTGTCTGTGTGTGTTTATCAGTTTGATTTTGTTGTTTTTGTGCTTAATTGATTTTTAATCCATTTTATTATTGTCTAAAATATATTATAGAAATGATTTATGGATTTTGGAATAATTCAGGCATGTTGTACTTCCTCCTGATGTAGCCAAATTGCTTCCGAAAAATCGTCTTCTCTCTGAAGTAAGTGTGCTAGGGTTTCCAATGCATTCATTTTCAGTTTCTTAAATTTGCTTATGGAGGATATGAACTAGTAAATGTTTATCTAATTAATTGATTTATATTGTCCAAATGAATTGAGAACTCATCAGTCGTTGCTGTGGAGAGGTGAACCTAGCCTATTTTTTTGTGTGTGTGTGCTGTTAAAGACTGTTGAAGCCTCTATCACTGAGGCTTTTGGTAATTCAATTTGTGTAATGGAACTAAATATCTTTGAGGTTTCATGTTGCCTGCTGGTTTATATTGTGTTCGTGTTAGAATGCAGTGTGTGCGATTGGAAGACATTGTGTCGTCTTTTATTTCAATGTTCTTCTATGAAAATTTGAGTCAAGTGCTTTTTAAAGTGTTTTCTTTACTTGTTGGCTGCATTGCTTATTTTCTCTGATAATTAAGTGATATAGTTTTCGCTTTTTTCCACTGATTGTCACTTCTGCATGATATGATGATTCCTGGAGATTACAGGAAACCTGCTTTGAGCTTCACCTTCCTTACGTTTCCTATTTGTTGTGATTATCTTTTTGGATTTTGATTATTAGAATGAGTGGCGTGCAATTGGAGTTCAGCAGAGCAGAGGATGGGTGCACTATGCTATTCATCGCCCAGAGCCACACATCATGCTCTTCAGGAGGCCACTCAACTATCAGCAGCAACAAGAGAGTCAGGCTCAGCAAGCCATGCTTGCCAAGTGAAGAAACATGTGTCTGTCTCGTTTCTTTCCTATGAATTCTATACAAATAGTAACTATCATTTCCTCTAGAAATGGTATGATAGCTTGTGGATGTCTAGTTAAATATCTGGATTCTGAAGATGTTAAGTATGCTTAGCTTTTCAGTTGTTTAGGTTTTGAAACCTGTGTTCGAATTGATCAAGGTTTTTACACCCATGCTCGGATATGTGCTATGAATGTTATTGGGTGGATTAAGAGACCTGTTTACATAGCTTTATTTAAGCATCTTATGGTATTGGATCTGTGCTTCTAAGTGTATTGATCGGGATGCACATATGTTTACTTTGGTCTTGATTATGATGCCTTTTTTGGTGGGGCTGCTTCTTTGGTGATAGGATCTATACCTACTACCATTTGTTGGTTTTATGTTCTTTTGGGGCTTTTTAACTTCTTAGAAGGAATATGCTGGTACTTCAAAGAATTTTTATGTGAAGTCTGGAAAGCACTATTGGATTCTTCAATGTAATCTACCTTGCTTTGGCTGGGGGAGGGGATGAGGAAGTTAATTTGTCTGACCGTGGATCGGAGTTAATAGATAAATTAATAGCTTTACAAATGTAATTTAGTTAATTAGGCTTGCGGTGGAAAACTTGTTATCTCATGCTTTCCTGTGAGTGACTCGAAATTTTGGTTGGCTTTAGTCTAGCAACTCTTCCTTTAGCATGTAGAGGCTGGAGTTGAGTGCTATACCCTTAACCAGATTCACCTATTCTAGATGGTTGGGCACCTGCTGTTTTTAACTGGCCAAGGGTGAAAAACAGTCGGGGTATAGTTTGGTCAATCCTTTAGTCTTAAAGTAACCATAATTCAAGAATTGTTATATGGTCAATAACAATGTTAGGACTGTTTAGTCTCAAGGAACCATAATGTATGGATTGTTGTATGGTGATCGTTATTTAGCCTTTATGTATTATAATCGTATTACCAAGGTCTTCCAAGTAGGATATATAATACGTCCATAAGGCGACTCACACCAGACGTCATGCTTTAACTTCCCTAGCTCCAACTTATGGCAAGGATCAAGGGAGATCTCGTTTTTGCATAGCTCAGATTGGAGCAAGGTGCCATCTCATGTTTGGCTAGAAATTTTTTAGTTTGGAAACCATCATTTCTGTTTCAGCATTTTTGTTTATAAAGTGAATTCATAATTTGAATCTGTTTGCCACATTTATCGATATTGAGATTCTGCTTTGAGATTTGTTAATGGATCTGCCTAGGATTGCATTGAAATAAGTCATTAGCTTTCTAGTGATTACTTCTGTGCTTTGAAGTTCAATTATACATTCCTGTCGTTATAATTAGACCCCAGCTCAGTGTACAAGGAGCTACTGTTCATTTGTTCTCTATGTTTTCTACAGCAAAATCTGTACATAGTCAATAGTTTTGCTTTCCACATCATGGAGTATATATTAAAGGCAGTATTCAAGAACACCCAAACAAACAAACAAGGTGAGGAAGAAATTTTCCATTAGATTAATTCAAAAAGGAACACTAGACACCTCCAAAATATTTTACACCGTTGCTCATAAGCTGGCAATTTCCCAAATTACATACAACAATTCTACAATAGAGCTACACCACAAAACTCCAAGAAACTATTTTTTTTCACAGAAGGCCTACAACTTCCCAGATTGAAACTTAAACCCTTCCATTTCCTCAATTCTACACATTACTACTTTCTCCCTTCAAACTTTCAACAACTAATTTCAAATTTTCATGATTCAACTTAGCCATATTCACCATAAGTTTAGATTCTTCTAATCTCAACTGCATCCATTTCTCATTCATACTTTTCAACTTCTCTTTTCCCAATCTCTTTAACCCTTCATTACAATACTCACTTCTTGTAAATACCTTATTCATTTCACTTACTAAAAATGGAAAGTCCTCCAACTTCACATCTTCTTTTTTAGAAACTTCATGCAATTCCTGTTCTTTTTCTTTGGAAGCTTTTCTACCCCAAATCTTGCGGCCAATTTCGTAAATCTTTTGATCATGTGGGGTTTTTATACGGGATTTGTTTCTAGCCAGTTTATGGTACCTTTCTTTAAGTCTTGTCACCTTTTTTGTGATTTGGGTCTCTGTGAAATTTCCATTTTGAGAAGTGAAAGAGTTGTTTGTTGGGGATTTTAAAAGGGCTTTCAAGAGTTGAATTTCATCATTTTCAGTGAAAATTCTGTGGGGTTCTGGGGATTTTGAGGTGGTTGTTGGGTTTTTTGGTGATCTGGGGGAGCTTCTACGGTGGTTCATGGCGGGGATTGGCTGTTTCCGAGGGGTTGTCATGGCTTTTTGACGATATGTTCGATGAAAGACATGGAAAGTAGTAAAAGGTGTGATCTGAACAGTAAAGGGTTGTGGAGCGTGATCTTTTTATGGGTAGAATATCAAATTCCAAAACTTGTGTTTATAAAATATTTTATAGCAATTTTAAAAGAGCAGCGTGGTTTACAAAGTATGCCGCGTTCATGCAGGGTCCGATTACGCTGAACTCATGACCTATAGGTCATACGAAGACAACTTTATCAATTGCTCCAAAGCTTCCCTCATTTCTTAGCAATTTTATGATTATAAATACTTTTTATTAACATCAAAACAAATTTTAACTTAAATTCATTACTAATTTTAAAAATTTACCATTTTTTTAATAAATGATAATAAAAAAAAATACTGTGGAGTAAACTGAATTAGATAAAGTAGTTAAATTTGTAGTTAACCTGTTAAGTACTCCCTTGAATTTAGTTACTCTACCTATGACATATAGTAGTCAACTAGCGGAGTTGCCTAAGTTGAGCAACGAAAAGAAAGGGACAAAATTACCATGTGAAACTAAGCTAGCGTTTGGACATAGATTTTATTGAAACTTGAAGAAATTAGTTTTTAAAAATGAGCTGAAAAAATAGTTTTTGAAACTTGAAGTTGTGTTTGAATATATATATTTTACTTGAAGAAAAATTGAAGTTTTATGAGTGAAAAAAATTATTTTTTGAAATAAGTCTTTATTCAAAAAGTGTCTCGTTTTAAGAAAAAAAGTTGAAAAAATGTCTTCAAATTCTATGTCCAAACGGGGGCTTACGATTTGTCCCTTTTCTTAGCTCCCGTTTGGACATGATTTGAGATTTGGGATTTGGAATTTGGGAAATTAAAATTTTGTTTGGACATGCATTTTATTTGGAACAAAATTTGAAGTTTGTAAGGGAATTTCCCAAAAACTCCCAAAAAGTGGGTTCAATCAGTTTTTGGGATTTTTTGAGAAATCCCAAAAAATTCCCAAAAAATGACCCCAAAAACACCCCAAAAACTATGTCCAAACGCTAGCTTAATATTTTGTGATACTCAGAACCTATTTACCCAATTAAAAGTCAAGAGAAAATTATGTGGCATAGACATTTAGAAGAGTCCTTAACAAAAAATAGACACATTTTTCCTTTATTATGATTTATAGACATTTAACATTATGTCATTTACTTATTATAGGCATTTTTTTTACTTAACACTTTCCACCTTCCATGCCTACTTTTAGGGAACTTAATAGATGAGGGTAGTTATTTTTAGATGTGATCTTATCTCACTAATTAAAGATTTAAATATTTCATACTAAATCAATTAACTTAAGTTTCTCCTAATTTAAAGCAAACAAATTCAAAAGGCGGTAATCTAAAAAGTCAAAATTTTTTATACAGAGTTAATATTGGTACACGATGAATATTTATGTCTCTCCATATTGGGAAGTGAAACACTTTTTATTTTAGGGAGAAATAATGGGTCATGACTGAATTTTTGGAGTATATTTTTCTAATTAATTTTGGATATGTTCTAAATGTTTTAACACAATCTCGTATCACTTGATTTTCTACTACTTAAATAAAAAATAAAATAAAAATTCAAAAGTCTGTATATCAAAGACACGACAACTTTTTGTTTATTGTCCAATTATATTGGTTATATATATTTGATATGTTAAAATGCACGTGCAGTATGAGTTTTAAAGAAATATGCATCCAATATGCACTTGACGCATGAGTTATATTTAATATCATTGCAATATGCCTTCAATATGCTCTAATTAATTCGCCAATAAATATTACAATAATGCACATGTAGTATGAGTTAAATAAAATATGCATCTAATATGCAAATTGGATGCATATTCTTAATTTATGCACTTTATATGTGTTGATATATATTTTATGTTATATTTTGTGCATATTATTTGTATATTACTAGTTTTTTTTTTTTTTTTGTATATTACTAGCTTTGTATATTTTATACGTAGTATTTGTATATTACTAGCTTGTCTGTGTTTATCAGTTTATCTTATTGATATATCTTGAATATAGCAGTAATGTGCATATTTATGCAATTTTATTGAAATATTCAAATAGTCGGAACAATTTTTTCTTATCATTGGAAAAGGATTGTACCAAAGTAATAAATAATACGTAAATAACTACGTTGGCAAAGGAAGAAAAGATTATCTTTTCAAACTAAGGTATCAACTATTGAAGTCAAAATCTCATAAAATCAAATAGTAAAACTGGAAAAAAAAGTTGGCTGTCATTTGGTCAAAGACTAGCCAAAAAATAAAAGGCCTACTAGTAGATAATTATGATCCCGTAATTGTAGCAAATGGTTGAGGTTGTAAAGGATAAGTTTTGCTATATTTTAAGTTAATAATTATTTTAAATCTACATGTTATTGGCTAGACTTTGTTTAATGGTCCTAGTGTCTATTTGAATGTAGGGCTAGACATGCTTTTGGCTAGATATGTTTTTTTTTCTTTAAGTCAAATGGTTGTTCAGTTAAGCCCATCGGGGCTATTCTTCGAGTCGGACACAAAATTTTCTTCTTGGCTATGTCTTGTATATTTCCTTTTCTTTTCTCGTCATTCTCTTTGAATTGCATAATCATAAGTACATATAGACCATTAGGCTAAGGTTATTGCATACCAACAGAATATATAATAAGAAATTATATATATGCATCAGGTAAGAGACGAACTTTAGTCCAGCAAGTGATGTACCTGGATTAACCACTCAAATCCCCCACCCCTTTACCAGAATTAACCACTCAAATTGTCTAGGAATTGATTCTATGAAGACCATGAGAACTGGAAGACTTGTTTGCCTTGAATATTGAGATACAATCCATCAGTTTTTGCATGCCATTCACATCTATTATTCCCACACCTCTGAGAATCTCTGGTATTATCAAACAGAACAAACTTACCATGTTGTCCATCTACACTTTGAGCAGCCAAGGCACAAGTAGCATTTGCAGTTTGCTTAGGGTCGTTGAAGTTCACTGGGAATGAGTCTTTACTTCCCTTAGGAATTGTGAAAATTCCATTATCAAAACCTTCAATTATACAGTGAGTTCCTAAAGATTCTGCCAATTCATTGTTGATGAGTACAATAAACTGTGTAGAATGAACCAATGAACATGTAGTCAGCACAAGGAAAAGTATAGGCAAATTGAATTGTAAAGACTTCATTTTTGCTAGGATTTGGCCTATATGAGTGAAGCATCAGCCTTTATATAGTACCATGAAACTTTTGGATAAAATCTACCATTTGCATGCTCCGTTAAATTTCCAATAATGCAAAGTATGGGATATGAGTTATGACCATGCATGCTCTATTTTGGCAAAATGATTCTGAAGTTAATGTTACTTGAGCGCTTAATACATAAAATGATATCTTTAATTGAAACAAAATGATTTCATTTCATACATACGTACTTTACAGACAAATCTTTACACACGACCATTTTAGAAGACACACCACTTGGCACTTGCCCATGTCCATTTTAGAAGAGTGGGATATGTTTTGCACCATTAGTTTCGTGACACGTGTTATTAATCCAAACGATATTTAAAAATCACAACTACAGGTGGCAAAGGTTTTCATTTTGACGTGTCACTCTCTTTATAACTTTTTTCTCAATTATTCAAAGAAAATGTAAGAATCATTTTCCCACTATACGGATGTTCAACAGAATCTCCTTTCTTTTCATCAAAACAAACTTACTAAAAAAAATGGATGATTTGTTGGCACAATTTGGTCATATACACACAAAAAAAAAAAAAAAAAAAAAAAAAAAAAAAAACAGAAAATAACCTTATGTTAATATACTAATGATGCGTTACTCTGTAACTTTTTTTTACGTATAACGATTAAACAAACTACTACATAATGATAAAGGGAAAACAAGGCATACATACGAACCAGAAAAACTAAACAATGGGAAACGACTCCTTAGAAATTCTTAGAAGTGAAATAAGGTGGACTGGAATTAGGGAAAAAAACATAATTAGCCATTCATATTTTAACTTACATTTTATTAATACAAAATTATTCTAGCCATAACTTTTGACAATTTTATGCAGAAATAAATACAAAAGGAAAAAAAAAATCTTACAATATTGACTATCTATAAATATAATTGTGGGATTGTGACTACAATTAAGGGATCTCTATAATGTACAATAACTTCTAAGATGTAGTAGCTATAATTAAAGATTCTCTATAATATCTTCCAAGATGTAGTAAATGTTATTAAATAATCTCTATATTATCATCGAACATGTTGTAACTAGTAGTAAGGAATTTCAATAACTTTAAATTCGTTTGAGTGTTACTTGGGCGTTGCCAACAAAAGACCCATAAATATCGCATTCCGATCCATGATTCGGTTTTTGGACTAACATAAACAAAATAGTTTAAAATAATGTACACACCAAGTATTTTAAACAAATATGTAGGTTTATATTTTAGTTTTGATACGTAACGTGTATATGCAAAATTATATCTATCGAAAATGTTAGTATTTTAAATTTGTAGATTATATGCTGAATATATCGAATAAATATATAGATTCATATTTTCTTTTTGATACGTAGCATGTATATGTAGAATATCGGCACCGTATTTATATTGATTATATATATTGTGCATATTCAACGTATATACAGAAATTGCCTACTCATTCGGAACACAATTATAATATATGCAGGTTGTATACATATCAATCCATATGATATACTCTATCAGCAAATCGATTAGATATATAAATATTTATACAATAAGATATATTTTTTTTCTTTGAAAATAATATATGCTTATAATCTGACAATGCTACATTTTTAAAAGAAGTTAAGAGATTTTATGCTAATTTTTTAGAAAAAGTACCCAATATATTCATTTGCCTTTTATTATGCCTAACATTAGTTAGGGATTGCGGGAGTGTGATAATTAAGTAGTTATTGATGCCCGTTAATTACGGATAGTAGTCTCCTTAATTGTAGGCAAACGTGCAGGTTTATAAGGGATTAAATAAATATCAGAACTACTTAATTAATAGTAATCCCTAAAAATTAGCATCTATATTAGTATCGATTTAATTAACAGTTTAATATATTAAAATTTATAATTAAAATAATATGTACAGCTAGTGGCAAGATAATGAAAGGAAGTGGAGAGTAATTTAAAAAAAGTTTAAGTGAATTATGAATGTTTATGCGGGGTAAGATTCCCAAATTAATAGTTTTAATGAGGAGGAGATGAAAAACTTTAAATAATGGAGAATAATTAAACTTGGCATAAGAGAACCCTAGGAAAATTTGTTCGGAAGATTGTTGCCCATTGTATTTTTTGTTATTATAATTACAATATATGTTTTGGTTGTTATTTTAATTTAATTGTGTTGTATTGTTAAGTTCTTTTGTTATGTAACAATGAACCAACCTACTATTCGTAACAATCAATTTGGTGGTGTAGGATGGTCACGTTTTTTCACTTTCCTATCATGTTCTTATTTATAACTTGGTAATCCTATTTTATCATCTATCTTATTTTTTATTTTATTTTTTGTTTTGTTTGCACACACTCAAATAGCCTACTTCGACTTTGTCTTCCTTCTAGTCCAAGTTTTGGTACGTTTTGTACCTTTCTCTTCTTTTCTTTTTCTGATTCTTTCTTTTATTATATGTTTTCTTTCTTTCTCTACTATTTGAAAGAACTCATGTTGATTTATTTTATTTTCTCAGTTTTCTACTCTTATTTTATTATTTTCATTATAATGTGCATGAATTTCATAACTAATGTATATACAAAATATAGTTGGTGATAAATTAGTAAATATAAACTGTTTTAAATTATTTTAAAGAGAATTTATTACTTGATCTAATATTTAGGACAACTAAGAGTATATTAGTAAACTTATCAGTTATAGTGCGATATACAATCAAAACAAACAATAAAAATATTACTAAAAAAACAACAAACAATACAAACAATTGAAACGTCTATTTATAATACGATACGATACCCTACAATACAAAAAAAAAAAAAAAATACATTATATAACAATAGCTAAAAATGACCCAAACAGAGTGTTAGGTCCCATTAGGTTTAATGGAAATCGGACTTTGAATAATTTCAATCGCTATTTTTACTCTTGATAGTCTACATATATACAGTGTTAAATCATTAAGCTTTCACTTAGAAATTCACATAATGCTTTAGTACTATATAACTACTAATAACACCAATCATCGGTATCAGCTAACACCGAACAACCACAAGAAAATTTAATTTGGAGTTATTTGGGCTCGATTTCGACCAATTTAGATTTTTTTAAGCAAAAGATATATTGATGAAATTTCTACACAAGCAAGAGTTATCCTTCGGGAGCAAGTTGTTGTAGGGTCGCAATATAAGTGGGGTCGACTTTACCCCTATTTTGAATGAGGTTGAGGTTGCAAGAAAAGTTTACCTGTCTATCAAATTTTGTGACATCAGTTTATTTGTGCAAATTACCAGGACTCCAAGTTCGGACCTAAAGCAATTTTGTAGAACCAATTCAAATGTGGTCAAAATGTAAACACTAGGACGCAATCGGCCTATATATGCAGGTCACCCGGACTTCTCAGATATTCTACTGGTAATAAAAAGTGGATGCTATGTTTGCAAGTGTTTTTGCAAAGGTGACAACATATAAATGCAACCTCAAAAAAGGATATATGGAGTAATTTTTTTAAAACAGCATTATGCCTTAGCACACTATAGATCCTCCAGTTTTGGAAACCAGACTTGTTTTCCCCAATTTTGGAGACCAAGCGTCAATTGCCGGTCACTGATTATTACTGGTAACATGTTATTTTATGTACTTGCTCTACAATTTATCACTGCAACTCTTGAGTTAAATTTTGAACATTGATGTGTATAGGGTTTGAAATTAAAAGATTAAACATTGTAGCTTGTATAAAACTTGATATCGTCGGAACTTTGATGGGCCAGTAACCCCGTCCTGTCGAAGGCGTATAGATAACACTAGTCAAATACAAACTGGAAAGTTTGATTTATACCGATAATAAGATGATCACAATAACGCAACTGAAATAACTAGAAAACAAGTGGGGAAGGGCGTTGAGAAGCTTAGAGAATTGGGGATGAAGAAACTAGACTTTGCCTTAGGCACATTCACAGTATGCATAACCGAAGCTTTACACAAACGGTTAACTATAGTTTGGTCTGCCCCGTTTATAACAAAAGGAGTACTATCTCGGGTGTTTAGACCTTTTAGGGCATGAGTTATCATTTAAGTCAACATAGTTTAACCTTATTAACCAGCTTTAGCAAGGATAGTGGGAAGAGGGGATGGTCATTCTTTTTGTAGATGAGATATTAAGTAAACCGAGCTGTTAAATTTTTTGCTATATGTCTGAATTTTCTAACTCTAACAGAGTTTGCTTCATCACCCGACGATTATGTATCTCACAGCTGATATATATAGTACTAGAGTTTGGTTTAATGTTTAAACGGTGATGTGAAGTGTGAACCACCGACTCTGTGTGTTTCAACCTCTAAGATCAGAAACTTCTATTTTGTATCTCTATCAGGCTATTACTGCTAAAGTATCACTTTTTCTGCATATTTCACTTCCTAAGTCCACTTTTTGAAACTGGTGAAAGAAATGTAATCAGCATTGCCTTAAGGCAGATTTAGTTTCTCTCTCTCTCTCTTTCTTTCTTTTTGTTTTTTAGTTTCTCTAAGCTCATAAGCTTGTTTTTAGGTCGTGACTAAATTGGGAACCATCCTAAGAACACTGACTAAAATTTTCCTCTTACAATTTGTTTTTGTAGTATAAATTACAGTGTACAACATAGAGAAAATCATGCAGCTGTTATCTGCTAAATGTTGAAGCTTTGACAAAACAGAAGTGTATCATGGAGCATAATGATAATCAAATAACCATTTTATTTTAGTCCTTGTACACATCACTTGTTGATTAAAACAGGACAAGACAGGGACTTTTTGGGCCATTATGTGTGTAGGGTAAAACATCTGTAACTGGAAAACCAACGGGACCTTTTCTTAGTTATAACAAAGAGGTAAAAAGAAAGGAAGAATTAGAAGAAGACTTGCTAGTTAGAGTGAACAAAATGATATTTTACCTCTAAATCTAATCAGATGCACTTTAGTCAGCTTTTGAAGAATATTATTGTGTTGTAGACTGTGAACCAAAGGATATTATCCTTCTTTCTTCAGTATCAAGATCTGTCATATCTGCTCGGTATCAGCCCAAGAAATTGCAACTGTAGCATTCTTTCCAAGCTGTAAGATTGAAATTGGTAAATGGATAAATAATGAAGAACTTGAATATTCAGCTCAATCCATTAAACTTCTCAGGTGTGTTAAAACAAAGCTGTTGTTCTTATTAGGAATTATCAAAGTATTAAGCTTATTCTCCCTGCCTCTCTCAGCAGCATGCTATGTAGTAGGTTTGCCTAAAAATAATCATATCACTCTAGCCTTATTTGATGACTCTTAACCTGTTTAGGATGATGTTCTCAAACAACCTTTTATCTGTTATGTATCTCGTTAAAATTCTCATTTGTCTCGAGTACACAGTTGGCTTGTGCAATTTATCTAATAAGATGTTGTCTTTGTCATTTCTGATGTTTTGTCACAGTTTGAACTGATCTTACACTTTTATTTCCTGGAATAGTTTACGATTCTCACTCCTTTCTTTTTCTCTCAGTTATTCAGGTACTTAAACTTCCTGCTTTGGTTACTTGAGATGTCTCGCAAGCGCAATGTCATTGTTGCCACAGGCTTGATAGCTTTTGCAGCTGCTGGCTTGTCGTTTCCATTTTACATGGCGTAAGTAAAACTTTGTTGCTAGTTAAAAATGAAGAGGTAATCTTTCATAGTATTTCTTAATTGGAAGTTATCATGGTTTCAATCCAGGTCAAGATCATCACGGGCAACTCCAGTGATTGATTCATCGAAACCATTACCACCCCAGGCGACTTTTCGTGGGCCTTACGTGAACACTGGATCGCGTGATGTGGGACCTGATCATCAAACTTACCCTAAGAAAAAATATATTCCTTAATCAGAAATTTATATTCTAATAGTTGGTTACTTTAGATTTTCTTTTCTTTGCGTTTCCCTGTTCTGTGTTTAGTCAGAAGAGATAATAATGACAGCCGGGTGAAACTGTCTTCTGGAGAAAAGCTACTATGATGTTGATATTCCTTCTTAATCAGCTTGGATTGAAGAAGCAAATAGCAAGTCGCCGTTCTTTTAGAGATAGTCAAGGTGCTGGCTGCCCTGGACGACAATTTAAAAAAAAAAAAAAAGATTATCTTTCAGCATAAGAGTGAACCATTTCTAATATCTTTCTGACAAACTATTGTGTTGTAGTTAAGAAACAGAGGTCTGTAATGCAGGAACAATATAAAAATGCCTTTCAACTGTCTTACAAGTTACATGTATAAATTATAATGCACTTGTATTCTACCGCTCCAACATCTGGTAGAAGTTGCAGGTCAGCTTCTACGAATCTGAGTTTCAATGTTATGAATGATAATTTTATTTTCATCTAGGCACTTAATGTTTGGAAAGGAGGAGAAAATGAAGGGAAGTTTGACATTTTCCTTTTTCTTGCTTGGTTCGAGTGAAAGCAGCATCTTCTTCTCTTGCCCTCTCCTAAATCAAGCAAAAGATGGCAACGGTTTCCTTATTTCCCACTTACTTTCATACCAAGCAGAACTAGAAAGCGGGTGGAGTTAAAATAGAAAAGAAAACCTACTGAAAGCATAGGTGGGAAAAGTAGAACCGTAATGTTGAATCTACATTTATTTTCTGAACAGAAAAGCAGACAACAAAAATTGTAAAGACTTTAAACCTGCTCAAGCTTCTCTACCTCTCATGAGATAGGGGCCTTCCCCAGACTCCCCTTATGGGATCTATTGAGTGTGTCTACTTTAAACCTGCTCAGCTTTACTGCTAGCTTCTTAGGACCAAATTGTAATATAAGGAAGGAACACAATTATCACATAAAATCGAGAAGATGAAGATAAACACAAAATGGAACCAGATCTACAATATTACCTATGTATCGACAAGATAGCAAGACTTTTAAAATAAGAAAGCAATGAAGTAATAAAATATTGGACACAAGACTGGCAAATATTTTTTAGCATTTAGTTATTCAATAAAATAGTTGAGCGTCACACAAACTGTCTTGACACTACAATTTTTAGGAAAGAAGATGCATATATCGCAGCCTCTCTTGAACAAAAACATACATGAAATATGAAAAAAGAAAAATAAAAAAGAACATTCTTCAACCTTGACCGTTGACAGTTAAACCATTCATCTCCTGAACTTACATTGTTTACACACTCTTCTAGTTCTTGTGTTGTAGCCCCACAACTTTCAGATTGTAGCCCCTTATACTTGCACATTCCACAAAACTCCAACAAAAATACCAAACTCAACACACACATTGTTCTATTCTTGTACGCAATTGGTTCAATATAAACCTCACAATAAAAATTTATCACATTAAACCAAATGGCTTCTTTTTCTCTATTACTCTCCTCACCAACTCCTCAAATCCTTTCATTTAATCCTTCTCTCCCAATTAAATCCCATAATTTCCATACAAAAACAAATAAAAAAAGACCAGTTTCATTTCCACTTAAAGTAGCTGCACCAGCATCAACTAGCACTACAAATGAACAACAACGAGATTTAGATATTGAAGATAATGAACAGGATTCATCCTCTAAATTCTCTTGGAGAGATCATTGGTACCCTGTTTCTCTAATTGAAGATCTTGATCCTAATTTACCTACCCCATTTCAACTTCTCAATAGAGATATTGTTCTTTGGTTTGATAATTCTACCTCTCAATGGGTTGCTTTTGATGACAAATGCCCTCATAGACTTGCTCCTTTATCTGTAATTACCCATTTCACCCTTTTCTTTAATTTGCTTAAATATTCAATCTTTTTTGTTTTTTGATAACTGTGGGTGCCTGGGGTGGACAGATAGGGAGAAATCACTTGGTGTTTTTGTATTTGCTGAGATTTGAACCTTCTTATCCTACTCCATTAACCAATAGGTCACACCTTTGAGTGATTGCTTAAAAAATTGAATCTTTTTTCTTTGTTTTGATAACCGGGGCCCCCGGTCAGCTTGCCCATAACTTGACCTGGTGCGTCTGTCGGGGATTTGGTTATTATCCTGCTTCATCGACCATGAGATCGCACCCATGCGTGCTTGAATAAAAATTGAATATTTTTTCAAGATTTTGACATGTTGGTGTTTTTGTATTCTTGTAGGAAGGGAGAATAGATGAAAATGGGGATTTGCAGTGTTCATATCATGGATGGTCATTTAATGGACGTGGATCTTGTACAAGGATACCTCAAGCTTCATCTGAAGGACCTGAAGCTAAAGCTTTTCAATCTCCAAGAGCATGTGCTACTAGATTTCCTACTATGGTTTCTCAAGGACTGCTCTTTGTTTGGCCTGATGAGAATGGTTGGGAGAGAGCTCAGGCTACAAATCCCCCTATGTAATTTTCCCGTCTCCCTACATTGCAGACAAAAGTATGGTATTTAAGTGGTGAAGTGTAGATCCACCGAGCTTTGAATTGTGCGCCATTGGCTCTCGGAATTTTTTGGTTACAAAATGAGTTATTCTTTAATAATCATGCAAGTTAGTTTGTATTATAATATTAGGTTCTCTTTACTATAGTGACTTGTTTAGAATATTCTTCTTATTTTATTAAGGTATTGTTCGATAATGAGGCTGATCTGGTTTATATTATATTTAGTAATCTTGACTACACTTTTGGTGGGTTTAAAAGATTTTAATTAGTTATTTAATGGGTCTTTTCTAGGTTGCCTGAAGATTTTGATAAGCCTGAGTTTGCAACAGTGACAATCCAACGCGATTTATTTTATGGCTATGATACTCTTATGGAGAACGTCTCTGATCCCTCTCACATTGATTTTGCACATCACAAGGTATGTATGCAGCATTTTTTTCCCTTTAAAAATCTACCATGGGACCCGAGTTTTATCTGCTTTTTCACTACTTCGTTATCGAGTCACTAAGCCAAGTCTAGCTATTCAAACTCAGCTTGGAATACGTGTCATGATAGATCAAATTTTGCTCTCCTACTTGCAAGAGTAGCTCAGAGATCGGCTAGAGTATTAAACCAGCACAATCTGTAAAGTAGAAAGACCTACAGCTGAAGTGGATTCGACTAATTTGTGTTACGAGCTGAGTGCAAAGACTTAGGTACTCTGCAAACTGAAGCGCTTAACTTATGAACTTGTTCTTTTATTCCACCAAATAACTAATTTTCAGTCTCAATTTCTTACAGATTAGAACTCTTTTACTCTTTAGTACAGTACGTAAATTGGGTAAAACTAGAGAAAAAAGCCAGTACTTGACTCTGCCCACCTGTTCAAATCGTAGAGGAGCAACAAAATACATTCCACATCTTCTCGGTGGAGAAAAGAGGAAAGGAAAAGGGAGAAGTACACTGCCGCTCCCAAATTATGCTATATATACTCCTTCCATATCACTATAGTTGATTCGTTTCATTACCCAACCATTCATTCACTGTTACTGAGTGTATCTGTAAACAAAAGTTCGATTAGCTCTTAAGTAGTGATTTAATCTTTTCCGTGGCTACATCACTTCCACGATTAACCAATTAAAAGGGGCTTCAGGTACTAGTTTGTTTTCCAAAGCTTGATGCAGATGTAGAATTAAGTATATGAGACGACATAATGCAGTGTATACATAGATGCACATTTACTAGAGCAATACTGTTGCAGCTAGCTCAGTTTCGAATAATAAAGTCTCTTACCTTACTTGTTACCAATATTTTACAGGTTACTGGAAGGCGAGATAGAGCCAAGCCCTTGCCATTCAAGATGGAGGCCTCTGGACCCTGGGGTTTTGCCGGTGCAAACAATGATAAGCCAAAAATTACTGCAAAATTTGTTGCTCCTTGTTACTCCATGAACAAGTAAGTTCATCATGGCAAAAGTAGATCATCTTTCTTGACTATCAAGGCAAGCAAACATGTATTAATCAATAGTGATTAATCATCTTAGATAGACAAGCTTGCATCAACCTTTCCCTTTCTCCTTCTTTACGAAGTTTGTTATCTTAGCCGAGGTCTATCGGAAACAGCCTCTCACCCTCCCCTAATCCCACTTGTGGGATATTATTGGGTATGTTGTTGTTATCTGCCAATCAATTGGGACATTATTAAGCAGTAGCATTATGTATTTATGGTTTTTAGCTGTTCTATGTAAACATTAGCCGCATTCATTGTGCAACTATTTGCACCCTGTATGACTAAGATCTCATTGGAAATTTTCCAGAATAGAGATCGACACAAAGCTTCCAATCGTGGGTGATCAGAAGTGGGTGATATGGATTTGTTCCTTTAATGTACCAATGGCACCAGGAAAGACCCGATCAATTGTTTGTAGTGCTCGGAACTTCTTCCAATTTACAGTGCCCGGGCCTGCTTGGTGGCAGGTAATAATGCTTCCATTCTACGTTTATCTCAGAAAATTCTACCTTGTATGTGCTAGTTTATCTTAGTGACTTCAGCTACATTTTGTCTGCCATTGTTTATCAAACCTGATTTCTGGCTTCTAAAAGAGAGTCATAAATCAAAATTGTGGTGCCACATGCATTATATCGGGCTTCTGATAAGCAGACCATCTCCTCTAAGCTTGTATTGAACACCCTTTTGGAATTAAAACAAAATACTGTCTTAAGAGAAACAGTAATGGGAAAAGACACGGTTAGATCACGGCTTACCAGGTCAAGTTCCAGGGTACAGGTCTTGCTTTTATTCAGTGAAGTTAGAAATTAGTGGAACTTGCATCATGCATTTATGCATGTGAGCCAAGTTGACTGCACCTTCTACTGTCTCTATGTAACTTGGTGCTGATGCTTTATCTAAGAGAAACGGGGAATGAATCAGATAGAAGTAGAGATCATGGTCACATAAAAGTAGAAATGGTGAACTACTTAGTGCTTCTGCATCTGATGCTGTGACTGTTCTGGAAGCCTTTGAAAATCCTTTCTGCAATAACATGATATTCCTATTTCTTGGATTCAAAGTAGATTTATGGCTGTAGCATTTGATTTTATAATTCAGTGGGGGTGTTTGAAGGGCCGATGATGTGTTCAGAGTTCAGTGTTAGTATTTTATCATAATGACTGGGATTTTCATGTGTTGACAACAGGTTTTCCCCAGATGGCAAGAACACTGGACTTCAAATAAGGTGTATGATGGGGATATGATTGTTCTTCAAGGTCAAGAGAAGATCTTTCTTGCAAAGTCAAAGGAGAATGATACGGATGTCAACAAGGAGTACACAAAACTCACATTTACACCAACTCAAGCTGATCGTTTTGTCTTGGCATTTCGAAATTGGCTTAGACGGCATGGCAATAGTCAACCTGAATGGTTTGGTAGCATTGACCAACAACCATTGCCATCTACTGTCTTATCCAAACGCCAGGTACTGATTCTTGAATTAATAAACTCTCCCCCGTTCCCCGTTCCCCCTTTCTCCTTCCCCCAACCCCGCTATCTTCATCCTTTGATCTATTTCCTTCTTGAAACCTCTCTTCATATCTTTGCCCTTGTATTATATGGGTGGCATTTTTTCCTCATTTAAATACTATGCATCTTTAAATTACAGATGATGGACAGATTCGAGCAACATACACTCAAGTGTTCGTCTTGCAAAAATGCTTACTACACCTTTGAGAGATTGCAAAAGCTTCTGATTGGGGCAGTAGTGGTGTTCTGTGCAACTGCAGGCATTCCTTCTGATGTCAAACTACGTGTTATCTTGGGTTCATTTGCAGTTTTAAGTGGTGGGTTGGCATACGTCCTCCACGAACTACAAAAGAATTTTGTCTTTGTTGACTATGTACATGCAGATATTGACTAAAAGAAATACTAGGAGGGACTTGGCACCTTGCTTACTATTTTTTCCTCCAAAATCGGAGGAACTAGAAACAGTAGATGCAGGTAAAAAAATTGAGTACTGCAGAGTATATTGTTCCAGTACTATGTATATATAACAGAGATTTGTAAAGTAGAGATATATGGTAGAAAGTGTTGTTCAATCTTCCATAAAGCTGCAGTATATGGTAATCTACAATTACTTAAATGATCTTTTACACTAGTTTCCAGGAAAGTTTTGTTCAATCTTGTATATTATAGAGTGCAACAAATGCTTATAAGCTGGAGTAAAGAGCTGAAACCAAACAATTTGCACCTACTGGATAGCATTTGCAGTTGAAACACCAAAATATCTGTGTAATAACTAAGTACTATTTGTATTTGTTAATTAACTGTAACAACAAGCAGAGTATAGAGTCCTTCGACCGAAAACATTTGCTATTGTTTAGACCCAAATCATAGACATTTTACAGTATATTTTTTTTTTTTAAAAAAAAAAAAAAACATATTAGTAACAACTTCAATTTTTTTAGTGAATATCTATATTTGATTAGAAATATCATGACGGTGAAATTTGTCTTACGCATAGTGAAATAAAGCAAATCCAAATTGCAAAAAAAGTAGACATAAAAACATCCTTTACTAAAACAATGAAAATGTTCATCAAAACACCATTCATTCATATTCCATTATAACTCCTTACATCATCATTAAACAACAAAAACTAAAAACTAAATTACTACTAACATAATACCAACAAAAGCACTAAAGCTTTACATCCCAAACAAACAAAACACAAACAAATCTAAGAACTAGTAAACTTAGTAACAGCCTTAGTCCCTTCACTAACAGCATGTTTCGCCAACTCTCCAGGCAAAACCAACCTCACAGCAGTCTGAATTTCCCTACTTGTAATAGTAGGCTTCTTATTATACCTAGCCAATTTTGAACTTTCTCCAGCTAACTTCTCAAATATATCATTTATAAAACTATTCATTATTCCCATTGCCTTTGATGATATCCCAATATCAGGATGCACTTGTTTTAGAACCTTAAATATGTAAATCTTGTAAGTTTCTACACTCTTTTTAGACCTCTTTTTCTTCTTATCAGCACCGCTTGCTCCAGCTTCTTTTGGGAGCTTTTTTCCAGCCTTTGGTTTCTTCTCAGCTGGTGCTTTTTCTGCTTTTTTCTCCTCTGTTGGTTTTTTCTCTGCTGGCTTTTTCTCGGCAGCAGCTTTTGGGGCCATTATTTGCAAACTGGCAAGGGAAAAGGGTTTAGTTTTGTAACGAGAAAGACAAGTTTCTTGTTTGTTGTTTTTTATTTGTGATGTAAAGAGTTTGTGAATTGGAGTTATATAGAGTTTCTGAGACTGTGTTTTGATTGGTTAATTTGGTGTGACGCGGATAATCAACTTGGACCGTTGATTAGAATGGGGAATGGACGGCTAAGATTTGTTGCTTTTGCAGTGTTTAAAGTCCACGTGGGGTCTTTCTATTGGTGAATCTTGTTTGACGGGGATTGTGGATATGAGCCGTTGATAAAAGGAAGAATTAACGGTAGATTTGAAGGTTCTGTGAGGCAATCAGCGACGTAAAGAGGAATTTTAAAATTTCCAACTGGTGGTAAATTTTCATTTTTAAATTAGGCGGGAAACAAATGTTGCTGCTTTTGTTTCAAATATAATTTTCTATTTTATGCACTCATGTAGGATTGGGGAATAGTTTTTCGAAAACATAAGTGGAAATGGAAGCTTGCTATGTCTAATTTGATATTTACTTTATTGAATTTGAAGTTTAAATTTTCATTTAATTTTTTTCTGCTTTTCATGAATGGTTAATTATCGGATTTATCTTCAAATTATGTGTTCCCCAATTTTTTTTGGTTGAATATAAATTTTATTTCAACCAAAGTATTCACAATTTACAACCACGCCAAATGCTTACCACTGGCACTCTAAAATAGGGACTAAGCTTGACTGTATGGTAACTACTACATTCGAGTGATGATATTCAACTACATCTCACCCTTACATAGCACAAAATTCAAATATATCTATTATCTAACTTCTACTTAGCAAATCTGCTACTGCTTCAAGGCCACGAGTCCAACTGTGCTAGCTAGTGTTTTCCTCCATTTGCTACTGATTTGTCCTCTGATATGGACTTGTAGTGCTATCTCCCTGCAAATGTTGTCTGCATTGACTTGTTCTTGTTGAAATCTTACAGTATTTCTGCTGCTCCATAACTTGTTTATCAGCATAGCAAAGATAAGCCCTACTATAGGTCTCATTCCTGTTTTCCTTTTAGCTTGAGAATTTACCCATTGCGCCTCTTGGTGCCAAGTCCCCAATGGCCTTTGGATCTTCATCCAATGCAAGAGTATGGACTACAGGTTGTTGGTAAACTGGCATCCAAAGAATAAGTGATCAAATATTTCATCACTTACTCCACAGAATGCATATGACATAGGCACTTGAACTCCAAATTTTTGTAGCATGTCATGTGGCTAGCCTTTGGTGCAGAGCCAACCATAGAGTGAACCTATGTCTAGGGTGAATACTAGGCTGCAACGCGATTCCTTTCGATGGCACATTGGGGTGTTGTGGAATAAGCTTCAAGTATAGTGACTTGATAGAAAATTTTCCATCAAATTTTTGCAGGGTCTGCAGTCTAGTGAGTAGATCACCCTGCAAGCTTGGACAATGCATGGCTGTTTGTCTGATCTCAATTGCTGATGAAAAATTTATCACAAGTAAGTGCAATATGTAGAGAAAATTAAAATAAATAGTTAAACATTATACTATTATTGAAAAATACCACATCAAAGTATAGAAATTTTATGTTTAAGTGAATTCTGTGTTTTGAAAGTTTTGTATAATAATATTAGTTGGAGAAGAGTAAAAATATTCGATATGGTGTAAAGTATAAACTAGAAGAATATCTTATAAATTGGGCATGAATATTAAGATTTTTAAATGAATTTAATAAAATCATAGTTTCTGGAAAAAATTAGTGCGTTCATTTGCATTTTCCAACCCTCTGGTCAAAAGCATAAAAAATTCACTTGCTTTGGCCTCTTGACCTTTGAATTTAATGATTTTTAAGTATTTCGAGTATGCTTTGTTCTTGAATAATCAAAGAGAAATGAACAACTATGAGCGCGTTTTGGTGAGCTTATTATAAGTAACTTATAAGCCATAAGTTGCTTATAAGACATTCTTGAGAAGTTAGAATTTTCTTATTTCTCACTTTTGACTTGTTATAAACACATAAGCTCATGGCTTTTTGAGTTACCAAATACTCATTAATTGACTTATAAGCACATATGTGCTTTTAAGCTTACCCAAACGGGCTCTATATATTCTTCTAAAGACTCAAAACTGAAACAATTTAAGGGGTAGTAAACTACTATGTGATATTATGAAAGTCTGGGAGGGGTGGAATAAAAGAGGATGACGAGAGAGGTAATTACTATTTCTAAGAACCAGTTGAGCTTCGTGCTTAGTTGATCGACTATAGAAGTCAATCATCTTTTGAGGAGGATGGTAGAACAGTATAAGGACAAGAAAATGAACTTACTTACAATGTTAATTGACCTAGAAAAGGTTTACGACAAAGTTCCAAGATAGATTTTGTGGAGATGGTTAGAGCCTAAAAGTGTACCTATAACATACATCAGAATGATCAAGGACACGTATAATCGAGCGAAGACCTGAGTGAGAATGATAGTGGAAGACTCAGAACACAGATGAGTTTACCTCAAGGATCAGCGGTTAGCTTATTTCTATTTGCCTTGGTGATAAATGAATTAACACTGAATATACAAGTAGAGGTTCCATGGTTTATGCTATATGTAAATGACATAACTTTGATTGACGAGATACACAACGGAGTTAACGATAAGCTGCAGGTTTGGAGACAGATTCTAAAGTCTAACGTTTTCAGATTGAGCAGCACTAAAACATACGTGGAATGCAAATTCAGTGATACACTATATGAGTCAGATTTGAGAGTAACGCTTAATACACAAATTATACCTAAAGAAATGATGCTTCAAGTTTCTTGGGTCAATACTCTAAGGAAGTGGAGAGATTGACGACAATGTCACACGTCATATTAAAGCGGGTTGGATAAAATAGAAGCTCGACTCCAGTGTCCAATGCGATAAGAATGTGTTACCAAGACTTAAAGGTATGTTTTATGCAGTGGTTGTTAGACCAACTAAGTTGTATGTGACAGAATATTGGGCAGTCAAGAACATACATATTCAGAATATGTGTAGCGAAGATGATGATGCTTGGATAGATGCATGGAAACAATATGAGTGACAAGATTACAAATAAAGATATACGAGCCAAGGTATAAGTGGCATCGATGGTGTATAAGATGAGGAAAGCGAGGTCGAGCTGGTTCAGACATGTGCAAAGGTGGAGCACAGATGCCCCAGTGAGAAGGTACGAGAGGTTGTCAGTAATAGGGCTTAGGGATGCAGTAGACCGAAGAAGAATCGGGGAGAGGTAATTAGGCAGGACGTGACACAACTAAACCTCACTGAGGACATCACCCTAGAGAAGAGATCATGAAGGTCGGAAAATAAGGTGGACAGATAGTATGTAGTCGAGCGAGCTTCCCCTCAGCCTAAAGGTAGCTTGATTTTAGAAAGGTCTAAAGATGCGTTATTTGCTTTCCCTTCCCCTAATCAATAATACTGTTATTGTGCTAGTTATCTTATTCTCCTAGTTATTACTACTATTTTATTTAATCTAGTTTGTTACCTTTACTATTATGTTGTCGGTAACTCTCTTCTCTTCTTTATTTTCATCTTACCTTTTACTCTAGTAGTTTCCAAACTTGTTTTTCAAAACTTTTTTTTAGTCCAGGGTCTATCAGAAACAATCTCCCTCCCAATATAAGTAAGGTCTATATACTTCTCACCCTCTCCAAACTCCACTTGTGCAATCAAATTAGGCATATTATTGTTGTCTGTCGTATATTCTCATAAAGACCTCCTAACGAGGTTCAGTGTCGTTTTTAATCCTAACAAAGTATTGTTAGTATGTGTTGCTCTAATCATATTACCAGGTGTCACACCCCGTTTTTCGAGCTTGGTTAAGTTCGAAGTTCGGGTTTGACTGAGGTAACCGTTTGGAACAATTTTTGGAGTCGCCACCTAATATATTTGTCTAAAGCGTATTAGGTCACCTAATATATCTAAGTATCTAGATTAATCTCCGGGAAGTCAGATCTAATAGAGATTCTAAGGTAAGAAGTCCTTGTGACTTGGGAAGAAGGTGTTAAGTATTTCCCGAGTCCCACGAAAAGTGGTTCCCGACTGGATTTATATTTTGGGATTTTAAGATTAAATAAACAGTTTAGCTAAAAGAAAGTTAATATAAATAAGATATGCAACAAAAAATTATGGTGAGCAAAATTAACTAACAGAGAGACAGATTCTAAAAGCATGTCTAAACCAAGATCAATTTTGAATCTTAGAGCTTCCACTAACTTATCAAAAAGACTAAAATTCCAATTATATTATAGTTGAGAGATGTTTCTGCAAAGACTCAACTGGACTGAATTGTTAAATGCGAAGTAATATATTTTGTAAAGATAGACCAAGTTATGGCCAGCTTCGCACAAGTAGCCTCAAAATGATTTAAATAATTAATTGTGCGAAATAAAGGTGTTCCATTAAAGGCAACAAAGTCCTAAAAGTTAAGACAAAAGGGAGTTCAGTATCTTTAAGGAATGTTGCCACTTTAGCGATACAACGATATTAGTTGACATATACCATTGCTTATGTGGCTGTTACTGTAAGGTCGTGTTAAAGAAAATACTTATTTTGAAAATAATATTCATAAATTAAGATATAGATATAAAAGAAATAAATATGTAAAAAAAGGCATAATCCTGAAAATACTTTATTTACACAGCACTATAGACAAGATTTTATATATAAAGAAGATAGTAGTAAAATTTATAATACATATTAAAAGAGTACACTTTAATTTTGACAATGCTACGCATAACTTAGTACTCACATATATACGTTGTAATGCTTGACCTCCAAAGCTGGTACTTCTTTTTCAAGCTATTAATTAGTTTAAAAGGAAATTAAAAAATACTTAACAAATAGATTTGAAATATCCGAATTGCATCCCCTTCTCACCTATGGGAGAGAAAGTGAAACTTTTGTAACTTTGATCAATCCTGTGTGAGAGAGAGAGAGAGAGAGTGAGTGCGCACGTGCAAGAAAAAAAATGTATCAATATGTTAAGAAAAAGCATATAATCCTATATTTTGTAACGAAAAAATACACTCTATGTCATTGCAAAGATTTTTTTTTTTTTTTTTTTAAATATAGTAATATTTTACCACTTTGCTAAACATAGCAATATTTTGGACAATTATACCAAACATAGCAAAAAGGCCCTAATTCTCTTCCATTTTCTCTCTTCTCTCCCTACACATCCCAATGTTTCCAGTCACCGCCCCTCCCCCCTTACCCGTTACTGGCGACCCTCGACTACCCTTACATTATCGGCGTCCCTTCCCCCATCCCCCGTCATCGCCGGCCACTGCTTTCACTGATGTTGTTCGTTGTTTTCCATTCCCTGCTATTGTTAGAGTCGGGAGTTGCTGCAGTGATGGACAAGATGCGAGAAGCGAGGTTGAGGTGGTTTGGACATGTGAAGAGGAGGAGTATAGATGCGCCGGTTAGGAGGTGTGAGGGGTTGGCAGTGCTAACCCTGCGGAGAGGTAGAGGTAGACCAAAGAAAAATTATGGTGAGGTGATTAGGTGAGACATGGCCCACCTTCAAATTACCAAGGACATGACCCTAGATAGAAAAAAATGGAGGTCGAAGATTAGGGTAGAGGGATAAATAGTAATCGAGTGATTTCCGGTATATTTTGCTTCAGCCTACTCTGAATTTTATATGTTATTATTGTTTTCTGTGTATCTTGCGTATGTTTGAGTGCTTCCTAGCAGTAATTTATTTCATTGTTTTGATATTTTCATATCGCTTCTCTCGAATGTGTTTCACACCGATGTCAGTTAGTTGAGGATCTATTGGAAACAACCTCTCCACCTTGGTGGAGGTAAGGTCTGCGTACATCTCACCCTTCCTAACCACTGAGTATGTTATTGTTGTTGTTGTTGTTGTTGTTGTTGTTGTTGTTGTTGTTGTTGTTGTTGTTGTTGTTGTTGTTACTATTGTTAGGGTCAATGATAGAGCTTCGACAGCTCCATCGTCGGCCCTTATTATTACGGAGCCAGATCTTAAAGCCTTCTTCCCCTTCGTCGGCGCCCCCTTTCCCACCTCCCCACTGCTTGTGGCCGCTGGTTCGTTGTTGCTTACTAATGTGGTCCACGACGAAGCTCTAACGATTCATCGGGCCTTGCTATTATTTATCAAATTTGGTCCGGCTCTTTCCATCGCCGGCCCTGCTTCTTAATCCGGCACCGATGGTACTTTTTTTTCTTTGGATATTTTTCGGTAGATTTGACGAATCTATGGTGGTTGTGGTGTATGTTTGATGGTTCTTGATTTTAGAAAATGTATGACATGTGTATTCCCATTATATTTGTGGAGCATGCCATGTATATACAATGATTATACATCTGACATACAATGGGTATACATTTTACATACACCATATGTATAAATCTTCCATTTGTATGTGCATTGTAATATATAAAGTGTGTGTCCGATGTCTGAACGTTCATAAAATTGAAATACAATAGCCAACAGGCATACCCAATATTTACAAATGTCATACAAAAATAAATGGAAAAAGAATTCGGCAACCACTGGCGGTGCCGACGAAGAATTATGGTGGAAGGGGGGGGGGGGGGGGGTGCGAGGTTGGAAGAGGGAGGGACTTCTAAGGTTTTATCCACCATTTTATATGTATTTGTTATGAGTTTTAAAAAAAATATTGCTCTGTTTTGAATGAGATAATATGGACTTTTGGTGTACAACAAAATATTTGTATGTAGAGTTATGTAAATTGCCCTAGAGTTATGTAAATTGCCCTGTTTGTAAACACATAATTAATTAAATAAAAGGAATTAGATTAAATGTTAAATGTTTCGATTAATTGGTCATATAATGATTATCACTGTATCCTACTAGACAGAGGTTCTGGATTGCAAATCTCATCCTTACCCTTAAATCAAATCGAAAGCACAACTAAGTAGATTTTTTTTTTTTTTTTTTTTTTTAAATACAAGGTACAATGCTACTACCTACTAGTATTAGATTTCACATGGGCAAATATCAACTTAAGCTAGGATACTTTTCACATTCATCAAAGTACATCAAGGTCTTACAACAAAAAAGCTGAATAAAACGACTAAGTGATTAAATCATAGGTTTTCCTCTTTACCTATCCTGTTATTGAACTTGACTGGCCATTATTCTGTAGGTCGTGTTTTTCTATCTTAGGCAAGCAGTTTATGATTGGAGAGTGTCCAACAAATAATGTAACATGTCCCATAAGCTTATCTTTCCTTGAAAAAGTAGTACCACATGAACACTGCCATTTAAGGTCGCCACAATGTTTCTCATGAGTACGAAGATCAGATAACACTGAGAATTGCTTCTTATTACATCTCTTGCACACGTACATTTTGGGACAATGGCTTCTCTTGTAGTGATTCTTGACACAAATCATGGATTTCAACGGCTGAAACTTTGCATGCTTTCTATTCCACCTACAACCTTCTTGTGGGCAAGAATATTTGTTGCTTATTTTTGACAAGCCATCATTTGTTCCAACATTTCCATTGTTCTTCGAGGGATTACGTAAGGCAGCACTTGATTTATACTCATCTCCATGAGCTCTCATGTGCATTCTCAAATTAGCATCCCTTTTAAACCCTTTTCCACAAACTTGACAATAGTGTGTGTATTTAGCCAATAAATCAGCTGCATCCAACTCAACAATATCATAATTTTCTCCATTCATTATGACTTTCTCTTTTGGAGTACTACTCATTAATTCCCTTTTTCCCAATTCATTACTATGATGATCACTAATGGCTATAGTGGTACTTGTATGATTTTTGTTATCTTCATAATTATTGTTACAAGAAGCATAATTCTCTTCATACCAATCAAACGTTTCGTTATTCGAGTAGAAACCTTGAGTCAAAGGGTCAACCTGGCTGTCATCTTGAATCTTGATTTGAGATGGTTCGAGAAATCTACTTGAATTATGGTTGGTTGTTGAAGTTGAGCCGAGTGTCATCTTCTGGCAAGAGAACATGAGTGAGGATGCAGTCGTGATGATTTCTTGAATCAAAGTTCCCATACTAGCAATGGCCATAGCCGTTGACTCATTAGAAGATTGAATTGCTTGATCATCTAAAGAAATAAACATGGCGGCAAGTGATTGAACATGATGAACTTTCTCTTTTAGAAGCGATAAGTTGTACATGAAAGAGCTTGGTTGATGAGAATGGCCTAAAGAAGAAGAAATATTTGCATCTTCTTGAAGATTATGATGAATAGCACTTGCACATAATGGTATGTTTTGTGGGTTAGTATTAAGGAAACATGGAGTATTTGTCGTCCCTTGGATCATCTTGAAGAATCCTTGTTCTTCTATGAAGGCGCCCTTTCCACTTCAATTCCTTTGATTTTACTACTCTTTCAAAGTTGTAAATTTCTTCTTTGTTTTTCTTGGAAAGAATAGTCTTTTACCAGAATGATTATATAAGATGGTGAAGAAAATGTGCTTTTTTGTGACAGTTAAGATGACGTTTTTGATAGGGAAAAATAAGTCAGAGAGAATGGAGACATAATTTAAGTCAACTTTGAGTTCAAATCATCACCACTTAAACCTTCCTCAAATACGATCAATCTCACATTAGGATTAAAATATTCAGAAAGAGAAGTTTTCTAAACGTATTAGAATAGAATTTAAGTTGTATAAATTATGCAAATATATTTTATATTATCAGTGCAACATAATTGCTTATTTGGGATTATTACTCTATTTTCTTCGCAACTTCATTAGGCTTGTTATGAAACATTACCCGTTATTGCACGTCAACTTAACTTAATAATGGTGAAAAAAAATATACACTATCAACGCATATAATTGAAACTCATTAGAATAATAAGAGTATAGCTTGTGTGTCATACTAGCTTATGTACGTGCGACTTATTATTTATAGTATTATACAGTATTTTACATAATTATGCGTTTGGTTTGAATAACAAAAGTTTAATTGGTTCAAAGTTCAACCTTTCTATGTTGTCTGTCTCGCGTCAACCTTCACGCATGAATCTGAAGTAGAAATAAATATTTTTTTAATTAGAAAAGATCATATTGGTCTTCTTTAAGAGAGATAACATGACCATTTCCTCGTCAATCTTTTGAGAATCCAACCACAAAATGTCAGTTTAGGTAGGGGACTACTCACTTTTTCTTCTTTTATTGAGTTGTAATATATTAGTTATTAGCATTTAGCGGTAAAAGCCATGGTTCAAGCCGATGAACAGTTTCTCAGAGAAATGCAAGGTGTAAGACTTAAGAAAGTATAATAATCTTCTATATTATATTAAAAGAAGGGTAGTAGTTAAAGTAGTTAGGGTAATTTTTAGGGCAAAATTGGTTGTTAGTTTTTAGGGTAGCTACATTTATGATGTCAGTTTTCACATTTAAATTAAGTTTGAATTTAAATTTGATGGAAAATAAATCAGAAGGTTAGTAATCTGAACTATTTCAAAATTTATTTATTAACTGAAAGAGAGGAGTTTTTAACCTTATCTAAATTTAAATCAAACACGTTCTCCCCAAAATAGGCGGTTGCCCTGGAAACGTGTCTTCTCTTCTCTTATTAACTCCACTACAAAAGCCTCAATAAAGCCAAAGAAGTTATCCAATTCCGCCTTTCTAAATTATTATGCCAGATGGGGTGCAGGAGATATTTTGGGAGGTATACGAGGTTGACATAGTAAACAAAATTCAAAGCTTTTTTTGCCAACTTCTAAGTTCCTCTCCGTCTCCCTTGGCCAAATAGAGACTGTAAGAAGCTTCTATTTATAGGCGTTGGAGGCCCTTAACACCGGCCCATCATGGCCCCGCGCCGGTGCTTTTGACCTTGACCGGGTCTTTTGATCTGTTTTACAAGCCTATTAAAAAATTTTCTTTCCACATTCAAACAGATTTAAAACTGCTTAATAGTACAATTTCGTGGTAGATTTATCCTAAAAACTATCTAGATGGTTTACTGATAACGCCATTCAGTTGTATTGATACTACCAGACATTTCTTTGTTTAGAAATTTCAAAACGATTGCTTTCATAACCCAGTGCGTCAAGAAGAGGTAATATGTGGAACTACAATATTTTGCTTATATCTTGGGGTTTAATTACTATAATTTCCATATTTTTTTATAATATTATCTTATATATTCAAACCCCGCTTTAATGTTCAATTTGGACGGTAATTGATGGAGATTCTAAAATCTGATTCTTGGATCGAGAAATTTAAGTGATAATGCATACAATTACTTTATGTAATTCAATTATTTGGGATGCTTTAATGTTTAATCATACAGTAAGTTTCTCTATTAATTTTTTCAACCTCCTTCGGCAATTATTCTTTGTTGCTATTAAAGTCAAAAAATTCTAACATGAACCTTCACAGTGTAAGTAACTGGTTAATCTAAATTTTTGTGGCAGCAATACCCGATGAATAAATTGATGAGCCTCGAGTTGTTGAGAGATCAATCTGAAGTGAATCATAAATTTCAAGACAAGATATTAATCCTTGAATTTATGCTGGAGAGTATCATGAGGCTATTAAAATTCCTTACCAAGTTTCTCAGGGTATGATTTGCTTTAAAGATTTGATTAGATTTACATTTCAGTAACTTTTATGCATATTCATGTAGGGAGAGTAATAAACAAGTGAGCATCATCATCAAAACTCTGTCTCTATGAAGTATGAACTGCTCGGTGGCGCGACAAAAGTACAAGTAATGGTTGATTCAACGTAACTATTACTAGTAATCTTTACGTTACATTATTTTTCTTCTTATTCTTCATTTATTTTTGTTGTTTTCAGTCCTTAAATAGCATAGATGGTGAAATTATATTGTATTATTTTTTTTATGTTCCTTTTGAAAAACTTACTCTTTGTTTTGTCTAGGTAAAACTCACATTTTTCTACATGCATATGCATATTACGAACGACCGAGTAATCCTTTCTATTTGGCCATTTCCAACCATTGTCCCCATTTTCCCCTTAAAATGGGAAAATACCTAAAATAGGGTAAACTTTTTTTTTTTTTTTGGTTGAAACAAGATATTTATATTAATAGAAGGACATTACGGGGGATCACATAGCATGCTCACACGAGTACCATGTGTGTCTATCGCATGATTTGAATTATTACAAAATATAGGGAGTGCATGTAAAGCACAAATGTTCTCTAATTTAGCTAACATAGAACAAGTACTAGCCGATGTAGTGATAGCAAAATACGTGCCCTTCCGATCATCCTCTAAAGCTTGGTGAATATAATAGGTGGCACAGCGTGGTGAAAATTTGAAAAGGATTTGGACAAAGAGGGAGCCCCTTGAGCGAGCATATAAGCAACTCTAATCCCTTGTCTAAAGGTATGCCTAATCAGCGGCATTCACAGGTTCATCATCAATGATCTGCATTCATTAATAATTGACAAATAAGTAGGAGACGGGTTATCTAGCAAATTAATGACCTCAGTTGAATCAGTCTCGATTTCTAATGAACTATACTGTAGATCATGTGCTAAAATAAGCCCTTGATGCAGCCCTAATAACTCTGCATGAGTGTGATTATGAGCATGCACCAACTTTGTGTAGCCTAGTAATCATTCCTCTTTCGTATTCCTAAAGACCCCACCTATACTAGCAAAATCATTAGCCATATAAGATCCATCACAATTCAACTTAATACTATTAGCCTTAGGAGGGATCCATTGAACCCTAATAACACTACTTGTATCCTTCCTAGAGTTTGAGCTAGTTAACAATTTGTATTCTAGAACTTTTTCATGGATAGAGGCATAGGAGATAGGTGAGCTCAAATTGTTGACATTGTTATTATTTCTATTGATCCATAAACTCCATAGAGCAAAAAATAAGAATTCAAGCCAATTATAGAATTTATGGTAAGGGTCTTTGGGCATATCCTTAAGACACTGCAGCCAATTATTGTGATCAATCATGCTGTAGTTAATTTTGTTTCCCCAGAATGCCTTTGCTATGGGGCATTCAATAAAAAGATGGAAAGGAGTTTCAATAACATTTTTACACACACTGCACATAGGATCTACATTCATACCAATTTTACTTAGGTAAAGCCTAGTCGAAAGTCTGTCATGCTGACATTTCCACATAAATTTTATTTTATTTTATTTGGGACATCAATCTTCCATAACCACATGAAATCTACATCACTATTGATAGCAGAATCAGTTTGGCAAGAATCAATTTGAGCATACACTGATTTCATAGTAAACATACCATTTTTATAAAGTGCCCAAATCGGATAGTCAATGTCCCCAATAGGGGAAGGAGAGTTAATAATTATAGTTTTCACTTGTTGGGGAATTTCAAATCCAATCTTTGAAAAATCCCATTGATTATTATGCATAATATCACATACCTTCTTTCCTGAGTCCTATAATGTCAAAGGACCAAACAAACAGCTCCTAAGATTTTTATTATTAGAAAGCCAAATATTGTCCCATAGAGAAATTGTCTTACCATTACCTAATACCCAACGAGTGCTATTATAACAAATAGGCAAGGTATTATTAATCCCTTTCTAAATAAAGGAAGCCGAATTTGTAGTAGGTCTGGCAATATACTTGTTACTGAGGACTTGTGCCCATAAGGCATTAGGGTTTGTCAGAAGTCTTCATGCTAGAGATACAAACATAGCTTTATTTTTAGATTTTGTATTAATGATCGAAAGACCTCCCTGCTGTCTTAGTTTAGTGACAGCTTGCCATGACACTAAGTGCAATTTTTTCTTATTATCAGTAGTACCCCATAGAAAGTTTCTTTGGACCCTATCAATACAGTTTAGGATTTTAACGGGGAGAGTATGGAATTGCATAATATGGTTGGGGAGAGCATTAAGAGTAGATTTTACAAGAGTAGCTCTCCCGGCTAGGTTTAAGAAATTTAGCTTCCAACTAGATAGTTTAGTAGCAAGATTATCAAGAATAAATTTATAATCACCATGTGTAGGTTTATGTCCTAGAATAGGAAAACCTAAATATTTCCCAAAATTGTTGCTCTTGTTAAGAGAGAGGATATTGCTTAGATGATTTACTAAAGAAAGATTGGCATTTTTAGAGAAAATTTTTTTAGATTTTCCTCTACTAATGTTTTCCCCAGGTTTTTCACAAAAAATATCCAAAGCACCCTTAATACTAATAACAGATTTTTCATTAGCCTTGGCAAAAAAAGTAAGATCATCAGCAAAAAATAGGTGAGAAATTTCTGGTCCTCTAGGAGATAATTTTATAGGGTCCCATAAATTCCTATCTACCTGTTGATTAATATAAATAGAAAGCAATTCTAGACATAAAATAAAAATATAGGGTGACATAGGGTCACCTTGCCTTATTCCCCTAGATGGAAGGAAAAATTTTGTTTTCAGACCATTAACCAAAACACATATTGAGGAAGTAGTAATACAAGAGAGGATTAATTTAGAGATCTTCGGGGGAAATTTTAAAAAGACTAATATTGTACGAATAAAAGACCACTCTATTTTATCAAAGGCTTTTTCTAAGTCTACCTTAATAATCATTTCACTTTTCTGACCTTTTAAATTCCTAATTTTGTTCATAAATTCTTGAATAATTATAGGATTATCTGATGCTCGCCTATTTTTAATAAAACTAGCTTGGCAAGGATTGATCAGACTATCTAGATGAGGCTTAATTCTATTAGCTATTATCTTAGTCATAATTTTGTAAACAGTGTTACATAATCCTATTGGCCTAAAGTTTTTTAAATTAACAGCATTTTTTATTTTAGGAATTAGGCAAATATATGTGGTATTAAGATTTTCATGCATCTTACCAGTTTGAAAGATATGATGACATATATTCCTCACTGAATTACCAACAATTCCCCAATGTTTTTGGAAAAAAATTGGGTGCAGACCATCAGGTCCAGGGGATTTGTGAGGCTTGAAGGAAAATAGAGCATTATAAATTTCACAATTTGTTAGAGGTCTATCCAAAAAGTTAAGGTCTACTCTATTAAACCACCCGGTATTATCTTCTATAGGCTTCATCTTACTGAAAACATGATTAGATTTATATAAGCATTCAAAGTAAGACGTAACATGATCAAAAACTGCCTTAGATTCAAAAATAAGATTCCTACAATCATCTTGAAAGTGGGTGATGCGATTTTTCCTCCTTCGATTTAAGGTAGTAACATGGTAGAATTTTGTATTGGCATCTCCAAAATTAAGCCAGTCAATCCTAGATTTTAACTTCCAGAATTCCTCTTCTTGTTTTAAGATAGTGTTATATTCACTAATGAGGTCTTTTTCTAAGGTCTAGAGGAAAACACTAGTATCATAATTAGGAGACATTTGAATTCCATTTAGCCTGGCTAGAGTTGTAGATTTCTTTTTAAATATATTACCAAAAGTTTCTTTATTCCAAATAATAGCATCATGTTGAAAAATAGTAATAGCTTCATTTAAAGGTCTATTATGCCATGCATTTAAAACTAGATTTCTAAAAGTAGGATGAGATAACCACATGGTCTCAAGTCTAAAGGGTTTCTCATAATTATTTGTAGCCTGTCTATCAAGCTTAATTAACATAGGGTTATGATCCGAATAGGTTTTAGGTAAGTGAACAACACTAGCATCTTTAAACATTGTAATCCACTCAAAGTTGGCTAGGCACCTGTCCAATCTTTCCAAGATGAGGCTCCTTTTGTACCTATGATTGGACCGTGTATATTTAGGCCCCTTAAATCCTAGGTCGACTAATTTACAATAATTTAAGCAGGCTCTAAAATGAGAAGCATTCCTTATATTTAAAGCTCTGCCACCCCATTTTTCCTCTTGATTTAAAGCTTGATTAAAATCCCCACTAACCAACAATGGCCCTTTATAGTTATCATAGATAGTCATTAAATATTTTCATAATAATTCTCTATGAATGTAGTATGTACTAGCATAAATAATAGAAAAAAGTCAAGTAAAATTTAAAGTAGGATGAAGTACCTTGATCATGGCATGCAACTCATTTCCATTAATGTGAATATCAGTGACATTCACATTTTCATTCTTCCATAGAAGAACAATTCCACCAGATCGACCTTCAGCAGGTATTTCAGCAAAATCCGTAAAATCATACCTTACTCTAAAATCATGGTGGTCGTCCAACTTGGTTTTTAATAGAGCTACAACAACTGGTTTATAGACTTCCAAAATTGCACCAAAGTTCCTACGAAATTCAGGACTATGAGCACCCCTAGCATTCCAGACTATTATATTATTTTGTCCAATCATATTAGAGTTTGCATTGACATTATGAGTAATAGAATCATCATCAGTTCTCAATGTAGGGTTGAGAACCACTGCATACTTCCCCACTGCTTTGTTTGATGGGGCTCTCACGTCCAAGGAACATTTGAATAGACTCTTGTGACAAGTTAAGATTGTTTTTCTGTCTAGTCTTTCTTTGAATAGGAGAATTATTATTTCCTTTAGGTTTGCAAATTCCGTGCGATTCTCCCTCCCCCTTAATACGACTTCTTGTTTCCTTCTCACGTTTGGCTCTTGTTCTTGTGGATTGCGATTGTTCCTTGGTGATGGTGGAGGGGCTGGAGGAGGAGGGACATCTATCTCCATTTGGGGTGGAGGATTTGGTGGAACATTCGTTGGGTTCGAGTTTGGATACATCCCATTCCTGTCCCTTAATGCATGCATGGGTTGATTCAAGATTAGGTCCCATGGTGTGAAGATAGAATTCTGTGGAGGTAGCACTCGTGGAGGAAAAAATGGGAGATCCGCTAGAGGTTGGTCTGGTAGTGGCATTCCCTGAAGAAATTGAGGCCACATATTGTTCATATAGTTTTGCATCATGAGATGCATCCCCTCGCTCACAATTTGTGCAAGATATTGTGGGTTTTGAATGACCACAAATGCATGCTGTCCATTGATCTCCATTGGAAGTGCTAGTACATATCCCTATAGTGTTGACTCCAACCATGACTGAGGAGCTTGGAGTGGAGCTTGTGGTAGCGCATAGATTAGAGGTTGATTTAGTTGTGGGTTGACATGATTCATTTGAGCGTTGTTTTGATGATTCAAGTTTTTCATTTTCTTTTTTAGTTGATGTTGCTTGATCAGTTTTCTTACTATCTTCCTTGATTTTTTCCTTGAGGTTTGAAGAGATAGTTTGCCCATCTAGGTTTTTATAATCAGATGAGGAAGTAATAGGAGTAGTTTTAATGGAAGGATCGATAGTAATACTTTCCATGTAGGGTTGCGTGTATTTAGGAGAAGGAAACTGTAAAGAGGAGTCAGAAAGATGTGCAAGATCTCTATTTGTTTCATGCTTGGCTATTTTGGACGGTAAGGGTAAATCAGTGAATGTTTCTAACATTTCACAATCTCCAACCTGACAATTTGTATTGTGTTTAGTAGAGGGAATAGTGGAAGGGGATATTGAATTGGCAAGACTTATTTGCGTAGCTTTGTCAGATGGAATGCATGCCATAGAATCGATATGCATGGCATTTTGTAATGTGCCTTGGCTATTGATTGGATAAGTGGACGTGGGGGCCTTTTGAATTATGTAATTTGCCACATCTTTTGGCATGTCATCAATCTTGCAAGTTTCCCTTTCAGAAGTTTTGGTCAAACAATTTTGCATGCAAACTTCATGAATTTGATTTGAGTCCTCGAGTGTAACGACTGATGATGTGTCAACTTTTTTAAATTGGTTATCCAGGTCATCATTTGTAGTCATATTAAGGATGTTAAATTTATTAATAGTTTTGCTAATTAAGTTATTAGACGGCCTAGAACTATTATCATTAACCACTTTATAGATAGGCTTTACTTTAAGAGAAGGATAATGATACTTACCTGTCTCCGATGGACTGAGCTTGCTTGTGGATGGAGCTAAGAAATCATACTTTCCCTTCAATGCTTGTATCTTCTTTTTTTTGGAGAACTGCACAGTTTGCCATTCCTCCTCCCCCAACTTGGCTTTTAATTTTTGGCTTGGTGTGTTAGTATTAAGACGAGTAGGAATAGGATCAAGGTTACTTGGAGGAGATTTATAGGGACAACTATCACTTAGGTGACTTAGTCGACCACATAATTTACATAAAATATTTTCACATTCATAAATCACCATTTGTTTGTGTTGTTCAATGTAAATGTGATTCTTGACTGGGGCATCTAATGGAACTTCCACACATAGTCGAGCATAACATGCTCTAATAGCAGCGGAGGTCTTGAAATCAACTTTTAATAACTTACCAAGCTTAGTGCCAATTTTCCTCAGGATGATTTCGTCAAAGAATTCCGTAGGCAAACTTGGTAGACGTACCCAAATAGCAGTAGTAAAGATCTTAATTTCTGAAGCCACAAAGTTTGGCTCCCAACATCTTATAGATAGAAAATAACCATTGATGAACCATGGTCCCTCTGTGAGAATTTTATATAGGCTTTCATGCCTGGATAATTTTGCAATGTAATAGTCATCTCCTAAATCAATTAGTGGAAAAACCTCCTCCAAGTTCCATGACTTCCTTAATTTTTCATAGATATACTGGTGATGTAGTCTCTTCCCTTGTAACTTGAGGATTACCGAATTAATCCATGGGGAGTATTCTTTGCTTCTCTTCTTGGGATAGAGAGATAGAGTCCATTAATGCATCGTCCTCCAGTGAGTCAGATTGCATGGCTATAGTATTTATTGATTGTGTCACGAAATAGTCTGTAGGAACCTGCGCAATAGTAGGAGTAAATACCTTTTGTGAGTAGGATGGTTTGTCCAAGGAGGAGCCATGATGATTGCATGCAAGGGTGGATTGGCTACTTTTAGATATATTAATGGAGGAATCAGGTGGTTTAGCGGGTGGATTTAATGATGGTGGAGTAGGGTACTGTTGATCGGAAGCCATAGGAATAGTAGTATTTTATTTTAGTGAGCTAAGAAAAGGGGAAAGTGTTAGAGAGAAGGGGGAGGATTCTTGGCTCTTTACAGTCCTGTTGGTAATGCACTATTCATTAAAATAGGGTAAACTTACTCCAACCATTCCCCAATTTTTTCCCATAAAAAGAATATTCCTTTTTATATTATTCTCTCTCTTCTATATTATATTAATATTTTTTATTTCAATTTTATTTTTTTATTTTCATTAAATAAATTCTATCTTTTTTTTTTTTTTACATATTTGTCACATATAATTTATATTCAATATAAATTTAGTTTGTACCATAAAATTTTAAATAATATAATTTGTGATGGTTATATCTTTGTTATACAATTATAACTCATGATAAAATTAACTACCAATTTTATATTAAAAAATAGATACACGATAATTAAATTTTCAAAATAATACGACAATGCTAAGACGATAAATTAATTATATAAAGATATTATATAAACATAATTACATTTATATAAAGAGATAAATTAAAAGGTTAAATACTAAAAATAATATTATTTTAATGGTGAATAGTAAATAGGGAGATGAATTGTGTGTCCCTAAATTTGGGGAGACATTATTCACTCTCTAATTTAGGAACACAAATAGGGAGCCATTGGAATGAAATTTTCCTAAATATGTCCCCAAAAATAGGAAAAAGTGGATATAGGGGCAACCATTGGAGATGGCCTTAGATTTGTCATTTTCTTTCAATCCACTTTTTAGTTGTTTCTTTGTATGATCGTCGTACAAGAGTGACGAGTAAGGCATTTGTACGATGGCAAAAGTTCCAACAACAGTTTCATCTATATCCTTTTTAAACTCATGAATGTTTACTTATTCTTTTAATTTTGCTGGTCATAGTACATTAAACATACACTATATAGTTTAAATGTATTTTCAATTGGAATAAAGTTTCAAGTTTTCAACCTATTTATGTATACCTTTCACTGACACATTAATTAACTAACGTTGGTTTTCTTCGCAAATTACTCCCCTGGTACCATGACTTTGTACGAAGTAGTTTCTTCACCAAAAATAGTAAGGTATGAACTTTAATTTGATTATACTTTCAACTTTGGTATATTTATTCTTATTTGTGTTATAATTTACTTAATGATATAAACATCAAAAAGAGCTGTTAAAAAGATATAGTACATACTTTATAATGAGAGCTGTTTCGGTAAAGGGGTATGAGTGGTCTCATAAAATGGATGAGGGGGAAGGAGTGCACATACAAAATTATAAAAATTTCTTTATCTCTATCTGTATAACATCGCTCGGGGTTAGTGATGCAGATATGCTAATGAAAAGCACCAATATACAAAGACAAGAGTTTCGCCATAAAAAGTATGAGGTTAAAGGCTTATTTAAATTTAAAATGAGATAGTATTTTTAAATATAGTCAAAAAAAATATTTTAGGAGTAACATGGCAACCCAGTGCATAAAGTACCACGCGTTCACGCAGAGTCCAAAAAAGAACAAACAAAGAGTACTCAATAATTTAGACTTATGACAATCTAATAAAAAAACATATTAAGAATAGAGATACAGTAAGTAATAGATAGTGTGATACAAAGTTATAATAAAGAGACAAGTTATTATATGACTATCTTATTCATTCTCTTTAATTTCATAGAGACTATTAGGTATATCGAAATAAGAAAATAGGTCGGCTGAATTTTTTTTAAAGTAATATACGATCTAATTGTGTTTTGTTAAATAGAATTATTCATTTTATGTGAACTCTTTAAATTTCTCTAATAGGTCACTAGGTATTGTTGTTGTTGATATACTAAATCTATGCCAAATATTGTATGTGTAGATGACCAATGTGCCATAGGTTTTTTCTCATGTAATCCATGAAGCGCGTATTGATTCAGCTTAATGAAAAGGTATTACGTACTATATAATATTTGTTCTAGATTTAATTGATAGTAAGGAATTTTCCTTTTAAAGCAAAGAGCATGCTAGACCTCTCATGTACTCTGTATGAATGGATTTTGAAAGAATGATAATATTAAATTAGCACATACTAATGTTATGCAGTCTTTTTGCAGCTAGGTTGTTGGATCATTCAAACATAAGTTCAAGCTTTAAGGTCTATTTTCTGAAGATATCCACATGCATAATAACTTAGAGTTCCAATTTGTTGGTCCATTAACTTATGACATGAGCATCAATAATTAGCCCCTATACCACTTTTCTTTTCATATTGCTTCTTTATGTAACTTATTTGCAAAAAAATGTCATTTCTACGCAGAGAAAGTTGATCACATATCAAATATAAAGAAGAGTTCTTCCTTTGTGTTATGAAGATTCAAATAGTTAATATTTTTTTTAATAGCGTTGTGAATATACGACTTACTTTTAAAAAAAAAATTCTATATGCAAGAATATTGTTCTCAATCTAAGATAAATGAGATGTTTTTCTAAGAGTTGATATCAATGAATGAGGGACACAAGAATACGAAGAGCTCAAATTTGTCAATTAATACAACTATATGTCAAAGAACATTCCGAAATACAGTTATGTATGAACTATGAAAAGTTTGAAATGTGGTTATTTCAATCTCACCGTTTACTTGAATAATGGATAATGATGAACTAATTGTTCTTCATAGCGGAAGTAGATTATCCAAGGTAAGTTAAGTAGAACCATAGCTACCTTACTATTCGTTTTGTTTAAGTAATTGCGAATGATCTGACATTGAGATAATTTTTATTATAATTATAACAATCCTAATTATTTGTCTATAGGTTGGTTTTGCATGTGAAAAAATTATAAAGAAAATATTTTTTACTTTAAATGGTATCTCAAACATAAAAGGCCATTTTATTATCCAAATGAATATTTATACTACATATTTTATGCTGGTGGTGAAGCATTGAATTCAAGTTGTAATCTTTCTTTGAGTGTCCTGTAGAAAATGGTGTTATTTTGATAATTAATGTGATATGGATAATAGCTAAAGTTACACATTGACTGTGTTTCTTTTTGTTGTGTGTGCAATACTTATAGAATAATACGATTGAGGTTTAATTTCTCTATATATAATGATCTAAAATCAAGTTGTGTACCTTATGTTATTGATGATTTAGTACTTCTGTTATACCTCTCATTGTAGAAAAAAATAAAATGTGTAATCTTATTCCAATTATTCATAAAAACTATCAAGGGTTATATCTAACAATAACTTGAGATTTTATCAATTGTTCGTCAACTATTGCCATCATGTTTGCAGATTGAAGCAAAATACAGAAGGATTCAAATTTCGACAAGTTTATTCAACATAAGTTGGATGTACATGCACCTGATTTTTCCAATTATCTCCCAAGAAGAGATGTTGTGCATCTCAACGAAATATTATTTTAAATTTATTTTTATTTAAATATTATGTGTTATTATATTATTATATAAGTTAATCAGTTCATATTTTTTGTACAGTATCACAAAAAGTATATGGTCATAGATTTATTAGTATCACAAACTATTATATGATTATTTTGCTAATTTAAACATAAATTTATTAGCATCACAACGTAAATATTAAAATCGTATGACAACTTTAAATTTGCCAATTTGATATATAAACATATATGCTTAGTTTCTGTTGATATCAACCGCGCATCGCGCGGGTACTATACTAGTTTGATTAATATGGTTTGACACTTCTAGGCGTGTGACCAAAATGTCATTGGCGACGCCGTGAAATAGGTTTTCGCAAAGATAATGTATAATTGATTTATCTTTATGATCTAACATTTTTAGGGGTTAGGCGCATAACAAAAGCTTAATATTACAAAATTGGGTTTTGTATTTTCTTATGGATTGTATTATTGTAAAATTTGTAAGGTGGGTTCAATTGTTATTATTCAGTCCCACATGAATTCCTGTAGTCATCGAAACTTCATATCTCTCTTAATCGACCAACATACTGAACATCATATCGCAGCTATATAATCTGTTTTCATTTCCTTTTATTTTTCAAATCTTTATGTCTTTCTTTTGAATTCTTTTTAAAGTTAGTATGAAAAAATACGAAATGTATCCATCAAGTTGAACTTATTTTTCAGCTTTTGAGTTTTGAGTTCGTGCGTTTAGACCGTGGTACCACCCCCAGAAGCCAAACATTTCATGATTACTTAGGACACTAATAAACACAAAAATTAAATCCTTTTACCATAAAAAAAGTAAACATTAAACCCTAGAGTATTATATCTTTGGGATTTTCTCATCTTAATACTTCAATTTTCTAGGACCACCATGATCCCCGGTGTCACATGGGCGGTTTTCTGACACTAGAAACTGCCCATACATGCTTCAAAAAATTTCACTACATGTACCCCTTATCCCTGGCTATGGTTTTTTGTCCCCCCTTAAGAATGGTTGAGCAAAATGGCCTTGGAGGCAGCACTTCAAGTTATAAATTAACAAGTATTGCCTACGCGGACAACACTTCAAGCTATAACTTGACAAGTACTACCTCTTCGGAAAATATAAAGGGCAAGTGCTGCCTATGAAGAGATTAAAGAGGCAAGAGCTGCCGAGGCAACACTTCAAATTATTTTGGAGGTCGAGGTAGCACTTCAAGTTATCTAGGAGAATGTTGAAAGAGATAAAAGGTCAAGTGCTATCTTGGAGGCAACACTTACTTAAAGGGATGAGGGGATGCATGTGGCAATTTAAGATTTTGTAGGGGTATTTACATCCGGCGGGCAGCACTTCAAATTATCTGGGAGAATGTTGAAAGAGATAAAATAATAAAAGGTCAAGTGCTACCACGAGGATAATACTTTCTTAAAGTTAGTGGAGGCCATTCCTGCAAACCATTTTAAATAGGGACAGTTAGACAAACCATTGCCATCGGTGTCATAGTTGTGTAATTCTCCCCGCCTGCTTGGAATTCAAGCCGCACGCTTGGCTCAGCCTTTCCAACATTTAGAGTATTTTTAGCGGTCGTCATAAACTTATATTTTAGGAAGCAACACTTAGAATTATTTTCATATCCAGTAAAGAAATATGAATGAAAGACGACATACACTGATTATTCACATAAAAATAAAGGATACCAAGCCTAACTCGTAGAATAAAAAATCGTATAGACCACTCCCTTTATATCTCTCTCGCTCGAAGACAAAACTGATGGTCATAATCATTTATATTTCATGTTATGCCATCTTACACGTGTCAACCTTATGAGGGCGCAGTTGACATCTCCAACAGCTAGCCAACTACAACAATACAAAGTGTATTAGGTAAAAATCGACGTGCTCGGAAAGCACTTCGGTATGATGAACCGAGGACAATCGAACCGATGTTCCGAAGGATATAGATCCAAGCGAGCGACTGGACTGTCGAAGTCGAGCATCGATGTCACCACCGAAGACGAGCCGCAAGCTGAGCTTCGGTGACATTCACTTCGGTCAAGCAGTAAGGTCCTACCACCGAGGTCATACACTCGAACTTCGGTGAAGCACCTCGGTCCAAGCGGTTTGAGCTGCCACTACTTCAGCCCACTAACTCTCCTATTAAATGTTCAGAACGTGGGTGCAAGCATGATCAGTCATGGAGAACGTGGGCAAGGCCCCTTTAGCCTATAAATAGCACTTCATTTTACATTGTATTCATTCAGAAAGATATACAGAAACTCTGGCATAATTTGTACTCACTACAATATATTGAAATTACGCTATTTTCTTGCATTTACGCTTATTCTTAGCATTTTCTTGACTTTGATACGAAGATTTGCTTGTGTTCCAACCCAAATTCGATTTGTGATTCTAAACTGATTTAGGCCCATACAAATGAAATTGGCGCCGTCTATGGGGACTCAGGCATAATACTTTGTTCCAAAGTTAAACGTTCTTTTTCGTTGAAGTTCATAATCTTTTGACGACGAAATGGATGACAATAGTAGAAATCCTATTGAGCACAAGTTAGCTCCCGATGGACAGACTGGCGTTCAATCAGAAATCCTGTTGTTGCTTCGGTCAGGGCTCTGCAAGAGCGGCAGGATGAACAAGCTAACATCAACGCCCAATTTCGTGCCTCGTTAGAGGCGAGGAACAGCTCGACACCGAATGGCGCTCAGCCTGTGGCTGCAAATTGAGGCATCCCGTCCTTCGTTCCTACAGGCGCGATAATAGGGGGACCTCACAATGGGGCCACATCTGGAGGTTCGGGAACCTTACTGAGTACAACGCCACACTTCGGGACGCTTCTCACCGTGGCAGAAACTACGTTTTCGGTCGACGTCGAGAGGTTGACTAGAGAAATCGAAGCCCGAGTCGAGGCTCGCGTCGAAGCGCGCGTGGAAAAGCGCCTCGAGAGCGTCCCCTGGGTGGCTAAGACCGAAGATGAGCTTGACATCGACCAATATAAGGAGTTGCCATTCAAGCGCGAAGCAGCACCAGCTCCAGCTCCCAAAAATTTCAAGCTCCTCTTCTTAAAAAAATACGATGGGACCACCGACCCCAAAAAACACGTGACTGAGTTCATGTTAATGGTAAAGAGCATTGACTTAACAGCGGTAGAGCTCGAGTCAATGTTCTTGAAAAAATTTGGAGAATCCTTGGAAAAAGGACCGTTACGCTGGTACATGCGCTTACCAGCATGGTCAATTTCCACCTTCAAAGAAATGGTTAACGCCTTCGTTAAGGCCCATACCGGAGCTCAGAAAATTCTCCAAAGGAAGGAGGATATATACGAGGCACGCAACGGCCCGGTGAGCTGATCAAAGACTACCTCGAGCGCTTTCATGCTAAGCGCATGGAGATGCCTCCGATGGATGATACTCTAGCCATCATGGCATTTGAAAAAGGGTATCAATATTCGCAACTACGACGCTGCTACTGAGCTTTGAAAAGAGCTCCAACAGTACCAAACACTCAAGTGAGACGATTTACACAAACGATCCTACACCAAAATAAGGCTGGAGGAGGCTGAATTTAAAAATAATGGCCGAGGCCACAACTACAGGAACCGAGGTGAATCCTCTTATCACGCCGAAGCGTCGGGAGGAAACTCGAAGGGGAGGTACGAACCATATACCTCACCAAGGCAGCCTGTCAGCGAAAGGCTGGAAAATTCCTTTGGAAACTCGTTTGTAAGCCCACATGTAAGCCAACGGCTCGGAGAAAAGGTTCACCCTAGCTCGAACCAAAGAAATTTCTCAGGCCCAGCTTCGATCTCAAAGAATAAAGAATTACCTCGGATCCCTGCCTACAACTTTAATATATCAACCTCGGAGCTGGTCAACGTAGTCAAGGGAACCGCCGAGTTAAGAATACCCAAAGACATGAGAACTTCAGCAGACAAAAGAGATCAAAATTTGCACTGCGAGTTCCATCCAGATTATGGCCATCGAATCGAGGACCGCAAAGTATTGCGCCTCGAGGTGGCACATTTGTTGAAGAAGGGTGTATTGGCCGAATTCCTTACCACAAGGGAAAAGAAAACTACACCAAGAACCGAGGTGATGGACAGCCACCTCGGGCTCCTCCCCCTGAGAGAGTTGTAAATATTATCACCGGGGGGTCAGAGGTGAAGCGGTAAATTTCGCAGCTGCAAAGAAGTTCGCCAAGCTGTCGATCACGATGGAAAAGAGAACTCGAGTGGGAGGCTCGGGTGAAGAAATTTTGTTTGATGATGACGACTGTGATGGGATGATGTTCCCTCATCACGATGCCTTGGTCATCATGTTGAGAATAAATGACTCGGACATCAAACGAGTCCTGATTGACCCCGGTAGCTCGGTTAATATAATCAGCTACCGGGCCATTAAGAAGCTGTGGCTTTAAGGGGAAGTCATCCCCAAGGCAACAGTGTTGACTGGCTTCAACAACTCCACAGAGATTGGGTGAAATCACACTCAAGACGTTTGCTGAAGGAGTTAGCAAGGAAACTCTATTTCAAGTGTTTCCCGAGAACATAGCATACAATGTGATCCTCGACAGACTATGGATCCATTCCATGGAGGCTGTCCCATCCACTCTTCATCAAGTGATCAAGTTCCCTACACCTTGGGGAGTTCGATCGATAAAGGGAGAGCAACGAGTAGCAAGAGAATGCTATTCGGTTGCATTGAAAAGTGGAGTCGCCTCGACTGGGCCAAAACAATAGCAACTAATGAAACTGGGGTCAAGCGAGGAAGACCTCCGAGGAGAAATCCAAAAGATCCCCGTATGCATTCAAGAGCCTCGGAAATAAAAGGCCGAGGACTCAACTATTGAGGAGTTGGAATCTTTCGCCTTATTGAAAGATTTTCCTGAAAGAAAGATATTTGTTGGCTCGGTGTTGGACCCAGAGTCGAAGAAAGCAATCATTGAAGTCTTAAAGTCCAACAACGATTGCTTCGCTTGGTCCCATTCGGACATGATTAGTATCGATCCAGAGATCATGACCCACAAGCTGAATGTAGACCCAAAATTCACCCTGGTGAAGCAGAAGAAAATGCCTCGCGCCGGGGTTAAAAAGAAAGCAATCGAAGACGAAACTACGAAGCTGCAAGAGAATGGCTTCATAAGGGAAGTGAAGTATCCCGAATGACTGGCTAATGTGGTCGTCGTGCCTAAGAAAAACGGCAAGTGGAGGATGTACGTAGATTACACTGATCTAAACAAGGCTTGCCCCAAAGACTCCTACCCATTGCCACAAATAGATAGGTTAATAGACTCCACGGCTGGACACAAACTATTAACCTTCTTGGATGCTTATTCGGGTTACAACTAAATCCTCATGGATCCGAAGGACAAAGAGAAGACCTCGTTCATCACTGACCGAGGTACTTTTTGCTATAAAGTGATGCCCTTCGGTTTGAAAAATACTGGGGAAACATACCAGAGACTAGTGTGTCGCATGTTCAAGGAGTATATTGGAAAATCTATGGAAGTCTACATAGATGATATGCTAATCAAGTCAATTCGAATGGAGGATCATCTGAATCATCTGAGGGAAGCTTTCTCTGTTCTGAGGCAATATGGCATGAAATTGAATCCTGAGAAATGTGTCTTCGGTGTAGGGTCAGGAAAATTCTTGGGATTCATTGTCTCTGAACGAGGGATCGAAGCCAACCCAGATAAGATCAAGGCCATCGAAGAGATCCTCAAAGAGTTGACCGGGGTGGATGAAGTTCAACGCTTAACTGGCCGAATCGCTGCCTTGAGTCGATTCATCTCAAGGTCTTCGAAGTGATGCCACAAATTATTCTCTGTCTTGAGGAAGAATAATCACTTCGAGTGGACATCAGAGTGTAAAGAAGCACTAAGAGAGTTGAAACGTTATCTGGTTAACACGCCGTTGCTCGCCAAGCCAAAAGATGGTGAAACCTTGCTAGTTTACTTGGCTGTGTCCGAGGTGCCAGTCAGTGTTGTATTGGTTCGAGAGGAAGATGGCAAACAACATCCCATATACTATGTGAGCAAGAAACTCCTCGTTGCTGAGATCAGGTATCCTCACTTGGAAAAACTAGCACTTGCTTTAATTGTTACTGCTCGGAAACTACGACCATATTTCCAATGTCATCTAATAGCAGTAGTTTCCATCTTCCCCTTGAGAAATATATTGCATAAACCTGAATTATTGGGGAGGTTATCAAAATGGGCAGTAGAATTGAGCGAGTATGACATCACTTACCAACCCCGAACAGCCATCAAATCCCAAGTCTTGGCTGACTTCGTAGCCGATTTTAGTGTTGGGATCCTACCCGAAGCTGAAAAGGAGAACTCAATGTTGAAAGGAATGGCTTCGGGACTATGGATACTTTACACCGATGGGGCAACTAATTCCAATGGTTCGGATTAGGCATAGTGTTGAAGGCGCCCACCGAGGAGAAAATCAGACACTCAGTTCGGTTAAAAAAGGTGACCAATAATGAGGCTGAATATGAAACAGCTTTAGCGGGCTTGGAGTTAGCTAAAAAATGGGGGTGGAAAGAATTGAGTTGAGATGCGACTCACAACTGGTGGTAAACCAAGTGCTCGATGAATATACGGCTCGGGAGCCCAGAATGCAGCTATATTTGGACCGAGCACAGAGGATTTTGGCCGAATTCAAAGAATGGAAAATTAAACAGGTACCTCGAGAGGATAACACCAAAGCTGATGCTTTGGCAAACTTGAGTTCGGCAGTCGACGAAGTTCACTAGGATACTGATTCAATGGTTCGGTTGCTTTCTGCGCAAATGAGAGAGATGAAATTGCAAGTCAACTCGGTGGACCACAAATGAGATTGGTGGGGTAAGTTTATCTGTTACTTTGACTCAGGGACTGTCCCCCAAGATAAGAAAGAAGCTAAAAATTTAAGGACCCAAGCGGCTTCATACCATATGATCGAGGGTAATTGTATAGAAGGTTGTATTGTGGCCCGATGGCCAAATGTTTGGGTCCGGATGAAGCTAGATATGTGATGGCTGAAATACACGAAGACGAGTGTGGCAATCACTCGGGGGAAATTCTTTGGTGCGCAAAGTACTTAGAGCTGGGTACTATTGGCCCACCATCAGCGTAGATGCAAAGGCCTTCGTGCAAAAATGCGATAAGTGTCAACGCTACGCACGAATGATTCATCAACAGGCCGAACCCTTGCACTCGGTCGTGTCACTATGGCCTTTTATTAAATGGGGGATGGATATTGTTGGCCCCTTGCCGAAGGGAAAATGTGGTGTTCCGTTCATTCTGGTTTTAACTGATTACTTCACAAAATGGGTGGAGGCAGGAGCCCTCACCGAGGTGAAACAAAAGGAGTTAATCGATTTTATTAAGAAGAACATCATCTACAGGTTCGGTGTCCCAAGGGAAATCGCTTGCGACAATGGCAAACAATTCATGGGAGCATCCATCACTGATTTCTTCAAGCAATGGGAAATCAAAAGAATTGCTTCGACCCCCTATCATCCAAGTGCCAATGGCCAAGCCGAATCTTCAAATAGGGTGATAATTGAAAATCTCAAGAAAATGCTCGATGAGAAGAAAGACCCTTGGCCCGAGGAGTTGCCAGGTGTGTTGTGGGCCATGCGAACAACAGAAAAGAATAGCACCGGTGAGACCCCTTTCTCACTTGCTTATGGTATGGATTCCCTTATCCCCGTAGAAGTGGGCGAACCAAGTCTTCGGTATGCTCACACCACCGAGGATGCGAATCAGCAGGCCATGCACATAGATTTGGACTTGCTCGAAGAGAAAAGAGAGTTGGCTTTGGTTCGGCTAGTTGCACAAAAGAGGCAGATCGAGGCATATCTCAATAGGAAGGCCAAACGTAGAGATTTTAAAGTTGGCGATTATGTGCTGAAGGCTACAAACCAATCAACGAAGAAGAAGAAGAACGGAGGAAAACTCGTCACAAACTGAGAAGGACTTTACAGAGTCAGAGCAATTGTTGGGAAATGATCTTATCAAATTGAAGATCTGCAAGGCGTACCCGAACCCTTGAATTGGAACATCTCCAATTTGAAGCGGTACTATTTTTAATCAAGGTAAACATTCCTTGATCACTTTAAATTTGCCCACAGCCTCGAGCCGAAAAATGCTCCTAGCGCTTCGTTCGAAATGTACTAACTTGCTCCTCGTTTCATTTTGCTTGACCTTTTTAGGAAGCGAATAAAATAATTTCCAGTGCTCGGTCTTCATCAAGATTCACACCCGAACAATGGGGGGAGTAAGAGGCGAGTTGCAACTGAGGTCGATACTAAGCCTCTCAACTGAAGTCTATCTGTTCGAAAACCGGGGAGTACATTGTAATTACGCCCGATAGTAGCATGTTGTCAATTCGTTTTTACGCCCAAGGTCCACTTCGACTTGGCCTTAAGTAAAAAGCCAATTATGGCTCGTTGATATTATCAATGAAATGAACTTGATTCAACATCTCTTTGTTCCTATGATCTTACTAACCGAAGTTATATCGTGTATGCATTGACTCGAGGACGAGATGTCGTTCTAAGTTTGCATCGGTTTTATTTAATTAAGTCTTGCAAGCAAATTATTTCAAGTGTTTGGTTCATACAAGAGCTAACACTTAAGGCGAAATGCAAAATCATATCATTAAAAAGCCCGAAGGCTAATTGTTTTCATCAAAAACAAGTTGACCCAAAGGTCAAGATTACATACATCAGAAAGCCCGAAGGCTTACATCAAAAGGCACAAGGGCCTAAACAAAAAACACAAAAGGCGAACTACTTGTTCCTAAGGGTTCCCCCCTTCGGCATCTCCACTGCCCTCTTCGGCACTTTCGCCCCCCTCATCGCCCTCGGATTCACCATCATCAGAACCCTCACTCGAGGGAAGGTCGTCTACAATCTTTTGAGCTTCGCGGCAGTATCCCTGGCTTTAGCTATCTCCTATTCGAGCACGATTTGCCCAGCTTGGACTTGCTCGAGTGTGCTGAGCCTAGTCTTAACGACAACCCAAGCCTCCTCGAACTTCGCCCTCATCGCTTTGACTTCGGCCCGCTCGTTGAGGTAGGCATTTCTTCTTTGGAGTTTTGAGGCCTTGCCCCGAAGGGCAGGCACCTGATCTACTTGGCTTTGCAGCCCAACAAGCTTGGCGTTACATTCCTCCAGCTTGCCGTGATACTTCTCGCCTGCTTCAATCACCTCGATTCTAGCTTTGAAGAGTTCGGCTTCAAGTCGAGCGTTTTCGAGGTTCAACCTCGAACGCTCATTAGTAAACTCGTTTGTTACAACCTAAACCCTAGCCTCGGCGGACTCCAAAACCCCATGCAGGTCAGCCTTCGCTTTAGCTGATGCTTCGTTGGCACGCTCCAACTCTTCATTCAAAGTAGAAAATTGGGCTTAATTCAACCCTCCAAACCCAGGGCCCCAACTGAGCCAAACACAGATTGTATGATCTACAAAATGTGTCGATTATGAGGTGGACTGGCAAATCGAATCCTATGGTGAAAGGGTACGTGAAAACCGAAGAATATCCTGCGACGTGAGTGGAGACAGCTGAGCCAGGGGGTTGGAATCCTAATTTCCACCTCAGGGCCCCATCGGCCCGAACAGTTTCAATCACATCCTCGGTTATCACATTTGGGGCGACGTGCACGGGTATATTTCTTTTCTTTCCCGTTTGGGCATCGGATTAAGCACGAACCTTTAGGTCCTTGTCATTGTTAAAATTCGAAGGGATGATCAACTGAGGGTCTATCTCCACTTCGAGGGGAATCTTATTCCTCGATTTCTTTGAAGTGCAAGCTTCGGTCTGAGACCCCTCCTTGCTGGCTTCGGCTTTGCCTCTTTGGCCACTTGCCTCTCTACTTACTTCGGTTCCGCCCGCTGGGCCACCTACCTATTTGGTACCGATGACGTTATCCACCTCGACGTCATCTCTATTGTCGCCGTGGTCATCACCACCAACATCAACATCAACGTCATAACTGACCTCCGCCTTGTCGCGACCAGCCCTCTCCTTGCGCCGCCTAGGAGCAGTGGCTGTCGACGTTGCCTCTCCACCACCTTTCGCCTCAATCATCTGCAGTGGCGATACGGCTGTAATAAAATATCCACTCATTATCTCGGCGTCAAAACGCTTGGCTTTCTCGCCGGAATCACTAGATCCTTGTCCAGATGTTGCCATTGACATGATGTTAGATTGGAAAGAAGATTAAGATCAAGAAAGTTAGTTGAAGACTGGAAGATTTTTCTCTCTGTAATTTCCGTTGTTTACAAAGTTTTATTAGGTGGAGAAGAAGACCATCAAGTGAAGTATTTATAGGGAATGCACACGTGCAAGTGACATAGGCAATGATGACTGTAACGTTGGAGAAAGCGAAAGAGTCGGCGCGACCGTTCGGTATCCAACAAACGGCCGCCATTTAATGTGTAACAGTAATTCGAAAAGGCATGCAACTTTTTGAAACTCGTGGATAGGCTTGAGCCACGTCAGCTTCCCGCTTAAATTCATTCCACTCCTCGGTGACCCTGGCACTCAACCGAGGAGTGGAGGGACTATCTATATTGGGTAAAAATTGACGTGCTCGGAAAGCACTTCGGTATGATGAACCGAGGACAATCGAACCGATGTTCCGAAGGATAAAGATTGAAGCGACAACTGGACTGCCGAAGTCGAGCATCAATGTCACCACCGAAGGCGAGCCACAAGCTGAGCTTCGGTGACATTCACTTCGGTCAAGCAGTAAGGTCCTACCACCGATCATACACTCGAACTTCGGTGAAGCACCTCGGTCCAAGTGGTTTGAGCTGCCACTACTTCAGCCCACTAACTCTCCTATTAAATGTTTAGAATGTGGGCGCAAGCATGATCAGTCATGGAGAACGTGGGCAAGGACCCTTTAGCCAATAAATAACACTTCATTTTACATTGTATTCATTGAGAAAGATATACAGAAACTCTGGCAAAATTTGTATTCACTACAATATATTGAAATCACGCTATTTTCTCGCATTTACGCTTATTCTTAGCATTTTCTTGACTTTGATACGAAGATTTGCTTGTGTTTCAATCCAAATTCGATTTGTGATCCTAAACCGATTTAGGTCCATACACAAAGACTTAGATGAATTAGAAAGCCACAATCTAATAATTCACGATCATTGAGTGATCGTGATCAATATGGATTCCTAATTCCTCGGTCAAGTGAGCATGCTTGTATGTCTTGTGCAACAGATATGTGAAATACCATCTTTGGTGCCATATTTAGCCGCCAAAACCTATTTTTGGGAATGATACTTTTCATACACGAAGCCTACACTGTCTTCCCGACGTTCATGCCAACACATTTGTCATGACACTCTTTCAGCACACATGTCATGCCAGCTCTGTCCAAACTTTTCCCTCACTGTGCCAACATATTGCCTTGATGTTACCATGTCCTGACGTTCTTGGCTTGTTCGTGCCAAGTCATTTGCCCACATGTTGAACATCCTTCCAACCTCGAGATGCCAATGCTCGTGACATATCGGCTCCGCCCTTGTATGGCATTCTTATTGCCAACATGGTTGTGTCAAGGGTCACACTCAAACCCTTTGACACTCATCAAAATTTAGGAAGGCATCACATGGGGCACATATTTTCCGATCGCCATAGCTTTTGACCGTAAATACCCCTTAATAGTGTCTTAAAAATAAGAAGTCAACTCTTAGGAGTAGACTAGTTACAACCAAAGAATCATACTATGCCAACCCATGTCAAGACACCAAGTCTTGCCCGACCTCCCATAGGCATCAGTGCCACTCGACACACATTGCTAATGTCATGTTGTTTTCCCACACACATATAGCCCCATGACAAGGGATAACACGCCCATACCCTTATCACAATCGTACAATCTCTATGCTATTAAATCAAGGGGTAACACCTAATATAAAGGAGGAAAAAAAAAAGGACAAGATGAAGATTTATAAACAAGAATATTTAACTGATCTTGATAAAATTTTATATCGAAGGTCTAAAGTATGTGATTTCCGGCTAAGTACATTTTCTTAATTATGTTCATGTACAATAAGCTTTGTCGTCAGCTAACCATAGATCTTTAAGCTATTCTTGAGTCGTAGCTGTAATTGAATAAGTAAAAACTAAAAAAAAAAAATCCATAAAACCTGTTTATACAGGTAAAAAGAAGTCCATTTCTCATAGGCACAAGTCCAATCCATTTACTTGCTTTTTGCATGCAAATAAAGTGAAAGTAGAGCTTTTTATAGTCAATGAAAGACATTTCCCTTTTCAAGACATCCACTAATTTTACATGTGATTATTATACAAATTGTTAAACAATATATATACTAAGAGAAGCTAACAAAATTACAAATTACGGATTGTATACGATGACAAGTTACGAATTGTATACGACAAGCCTATGTCATACATATGAATTTTTACAGAAAAGTACGCTTTTGACAACTTCTTTACAAAACATAGCAATATTATAGAAAAATTACCGAATATAAAGGGAAGATAAAATTAATTACAAAATATAGCATAACATAGCAAAACCTTACATTCTTCCTCCCATTTTTCCCAATTTCACTTTCCTCCTTTCTCCCCCAAATTTCACTTCCTTCTAGCTTCTTTTAATGTTGTATCTCTCTATATCTCATCTGACACCAGCAACCAACCGCCTCGTATCTCGCTGTATCGCAGCTTACTCCAGAAACCAACCACCTTATATCTCACTGTATCTCAGGTAACACCAGAAATCAACCACCTCGTATCTCATTGTATCTCAGCTTACACAAAAAATTAACCACCTTGTATCTCGTTGTATCTGCACTATTTTTGCACCGTATCTAACTGTTTCTGCACTGTTCTAGATTTTTGCATTATTTTATGCATTGTATTAGCTGCATTGAATATAACCCAACATACTTCCTTCAAAATCTCAGAACCTTTATAAAGCATACCTCTCAAAATATCTGTAGTTATCACCAAACAACTAGCATTAGGCGAAAGGGTTACATCACCGGTCATTAACCGACATCACTAAACTTATGACTTAACTCTCTATACTTCTGATTACTTAAAGCTTTTAAAGGGGAAGTATAAATAACTCTTTGTTTATCCTTAAATGACATGACGAGTGTGTATTCAGCTACAACAGTTTTAACTTCAGATGTATGTACAGACACAAGTAATAATTCTTTCCGCTCCAAACATGAAATGGATACTTGCTGGGTCGAGATTGAATGGGTATTTTTTTTGCCATTGGTCATTATAAAATGGGTTTGAAAGTGTACCTTGAACTGTTTCGTCGTTTGTTGATTTGTAACTTGTTGGTACTGCTACCTCCTGCACGCAGGTTCGGGCTTTCTTTGAAGAGGATTATGAGTGCTTCCCACGACGAGAAAGAAACAGAAAGAAGGAGAAAATAAGGGGAAACTACCACTGAAAAACCATATCTACGTCTTTTCGCTAAGAATTTGGAAAAATTAATAGTGGATATGGAATGAGGGGGTCAATACGAGTTTGGGAAGGTATGGTTTCAAATTTTCGGCCCCGCGCGCGGTGGTGGCAGACGGTGGTCGGCGGCGGAGCTCTGGCGGGTTGAGAAAAAACCGGCTGCATTTGATTGAGATTTGGAAAATTCAAAAATTTCTCAAATATTGCTAGAAAAAAATATTGTTATGCTTTGTAATTTGTGTAATGTTGCTACTTTTTTAATATAGGGGTGCAAGTTTTTATATTTGTGTAAAAAACTCTTCTTATTTATTTATTTATGACATCATATAAATTCGCTTGATCTACACAAATAGGTAAAAATAACCATGGTCTTGAAATTCTAAGCACTTTAAAGGTGGTTTTTAAATTTGAGCACTTTTCATAATCACAAAAATACCACCGCACTTTTTACATTTAATGAAGCCGTGATTACAAAAATGCTACTATACCATTTACATCTAATGAAGCCGTAATTATAAAAATATTACTACACCTTTTACAAATCAGCAAACAAGGTCAATCTATCTGTGTTTATGCATACAATTAACTAAAAATTATCTCCATTTTGTAAAGAAATCGGTCTCATTCGCACATCCACATAAGCATAACTTCAAGTGCTAATATTTATAAATAACGACAATTCAGTGGTGCTTATTCATATAATGATCAAAATACTATTTACATTTTTGAAAATAAATGATGCCAAATTATCATCACTTTTCGTCCACAAAAATACATATGAAAATGCAAAATCAAGACAATCTGGTTGTATTTATTCATAAGTGAGCCTAAATACACTGTCTATTTTACAAATAAATGAAACTAAATCGTCATCACTTTGCTCATATACAAAAACACAAAGAAAAACATAACATAAGGCTAGTCCAACATTATTTACTCACAGTATTAAGTAAAATACTCTTCCATTTTACAAATACATGAAGCTAAATAGCCATTATTTCAATTTTACAAATACATGAGGCACCAACCATCACAGTGGAAAAAAATGGTGCCTCAAAGCTGTTTTGTCATTGTCATCACTTCTACTAAGATTTCTTTGTCACCATGAAAACAACACCAATAAAGCCACAAAAAAAATCACTTGTCAGAGGAGGATCAGAATTGAGTTTACCTACACAAATCCTATGGACTACGCCCTTGACTACAGATTTATTGTTGACGACGGTAAACCTGAATGTGACTTGACCTGCACAATTCCGACGTCGTTTATCAAACTCTGGCGGAAATATTTTTCCTTCCCTGTTGATGTCGCGGTGACCCGCACCCCCACATCGCCATCATCCTATTGCATCTTAGTTTCTAAATCTCCGGCGGCTTAAATTCGTTGCTCCATTTTTAGACAGAAATTCTTTATCTTTAATTTTGTATACCGAGTTGGGTTAAATCGGCGGCGACTAGTTGTAAGGAACGACGGTGACTGGTTGAAAGGAAATGGGGGCAACAACGGAAAAGACGGTCTTTGACGACTTGAAATGAGAATAAGAAGTCAAAGCAAAAAAGAAGACAATATGCAAATGCTCAGGTATGTGAAAAGACAAAAATACCCTTAAGAATGTGCTTAAAAAATTTAATACCATAAAAGAAGTGCTCAATATTTTAAGAGCAGGTACAAATGTGCTTAACTTGGACAAAAAATGTATAAATTTGTTGTTGTCATCATCAGACCAATTCCAAAAACTTTCACGCAGTGCCCTCCATAAGCACTGGTCTTACCAATTTACCCTCACTTTCAAATGTGTTAAATAAATGCCCTCCACATCATCCCTCACTATGTGAAAGGACTATTTTGCCTCTGCCTAAACCCAATTCACATGGAACAATTTCCTTCTCTCTTTCCTCTTTCCTTTCCTTCTCTCCTTCCTCCTTCATTTCTTTTTTTTTTCTTTCTGTCCTAGAGAGATTTAAAAAATCTGTAAAAATTTTATTTATTTTATTATTTTTCTTTAATTTGTGTTATGATGTAATTTTTATTTTGCCTAATTCTTTATTTGTATTTATTTTTTTCTGTATTTTTTTGATAATTATTATTTATACACTTATCTGTAAGTTTTTCCATTTTGATTGATGATCGTTGAATTAAATTTGACGTTTCTGTGATTTTTTTTACTTATGCTTGATTAAGATGATTTTAAGGTTCTTATTGACAATAACAATTAGATATTGTTGTTGCTCATTGCACAGAGCTTAAAGTCTTGGCTATTGCCATTAATGCAGAAACTTTCTCTGCAAATAGCCTCTATCGCCAAGAGACTAAAGTCTTGGTTATTGCCAAGACTTGAAGAGACTTTCTCTGCATGTTACCTATTGCATAGATCTTAAATTCTTGGCTATTGCCAATACTTGCAGAGACTTTGTCTGCAGGTTGCCTATTGTACCAGATCGTAAAGTATTGGCAAGTGCCAATACTTTCAGAGACTTCCCCTACAAGTTGCCTCCTTCCACCCGACCTTAAAGTGTTGGCTATTGCCAAAAGTTGCAGAGAATTTGGTAACATCACTTGGGTGGTGTTACCATTGATAAAAGAAGTTGGTTTCTTGATTTGTCCAGTGATAAGTTGACCCTTAATGACGATGTTCGTAACTTTCATTCAATCTTGTTTTTATTTTTCTTGTATTAGATTCCACTTTGATTTCCTAGTTAAGGTGCCCATTGCACCAGAGCTTGAACTCTTGGCAATAACCAAGACTTGCGGAGACTTTCTCGCAAATTACCCAATGCAACAAGGCTTGGAGTCTTAGCAATTGCCAAGAAGTCTATGCAAGGTGCCCATTGCACTAGAGCTTGAACTTTTGGTAATAGCCAAGACTTGAAGAGACTTTATCAGCAAATTACCCACTGCAATAGGGCTTGAAGTCTTGGCAATTACCAGGAAGTCTGTGCAAGGTGCCTATTGCACCAGATCTTGAACTCTTGACAATAGCCAAGACTTGCCCAGACTCTCTCTGCAAATTGGCCACTACAACAGGGCTTGAAGTCTTGGCAATTGCCAGTAATTCTTTGTAAGGTGCCCATTGCAGCAGAGCTTAAACTCTTGGCAATAGCCAAGATTTGCAGAGACTTTCTTTTGAAAGTTGGCTGCTACAATAAAGCTTGAAGTCTTGGTAATTGTCAGGGAAGTCTGTGTAAGGTGTCATTGCACCAGAGTTTAAACTCTTTGCATAGCTAAGACTTGCAGAGACAAGTTGCCAATTACAACAGGGCTTAAAGTTTTGGCAATTGCCAAGAAGTCTGTGCAAGGTGCCCATTGCCAAGAAGTATGTGTCAGATACCAATTTTTATAGATTTTCTACAAGGTTATCCAAATGAATGTAAGAGAGTAGGAATTTGAAGGAATCTAACATTGAATCTTCGTTTCAATGGAGGAATCTGTAAAAGTTGTAGGTTTTTAGGGTTTAGAGATTGTTTGAATGGAGAAAAGAAAGGAGAGGATAGTGTGGGTCTTTTTATTAGTTGTGAGGGGTTTTTTTTTCGGAATAAATTTTATTAAACTAATGGAGGACAGTTTTTGCTAAACCACTATTATTGAGGGTATTTTGGCAAACCACCATTGCTTCCCGTGTCATATTTGGGATAATTTCATAACTAACCAAGTATCTTACATAGCCTAATTACTAGATAATATACATATTAACATATATCAATGGCTAGCCAAAATTGATGCTAAATAATAGGTACATGAATATCCTAACTTCTAAGAGATCTGCGTGAATATCTCCTAAATACTAGCGCCAATTCAGTTAACTAAAAAAGAAGCGAAAAAAATGGGATGGAAAAACGTTTTTAGATTCCTATAATTATGGAATCCCACTAATCTGTGGCAAGTATATATCCCCAGTAAAGCAGTTTTTTTAGGTTATTAAGTCATAAATATTCACCAAATACAAATCAGATTACATCTTCTCTTTTTCCATACAAGAACAAAAATAAGATCAGAAGGCATCTTTCTAATTAATACTATTAATCATTGTTTACCTTAAATATCAGCAAGTGAATACCCACTGTGTATCACGTTAAAGGAGAAAATACAAGGGAAATAATATCTTTGCATATGAATATCATCAAAATATGACACCAACGCAAATATGCAACAAATATGTACAAAAAATATGCAGTGAATACCAAATATGGAATAAATACTTACAGTGAATACCAAATATGCGATGAATTATAAAATGCCAAATATGCATCAGATATGTACAAAATATGCCGTGAATACCAAATATGCAACAAGTAATTACAAAAACACCAACTACCGAAAAAATAGGAAAATTGTTACTGATATTTTCGTTAGGCGTGGATTAAAAGTTGAGAAGCGGGAAAAAGAAATAAATGCTAACTTAATGCATATCCTAATTCCCATAAATATAGGCATAGTAAAAGGAAGATAGAAAGTTTTTAAAAGTGTCTATTAAATGTAAAGTAAATAGGTCTAAATGTCTATTTTGAATAATTAATGCAAAATGTATCTATATTTTGATAAACACCCTGCCAAATGTCTATATTGTGTAAAAATTCCGTCATATTTTTGCAATTCAACCGACCAATTCAGTCCGAAAATGGCCCAAAGCCTTTGGACCAACAAACGGGCTTACAATGAACTGGCCCAGCAGACATTTTGGCCCACAAAGAAAATCCATTATCTTCTTCAAGGAGCCATTACTATACAGATAAGATAACGTTATAGTTATACTCTGAAAATACAGAAACTAAGCAAAGACCAAAAAAGGAAAGTAGCAAATGGCGTCAACAGCAACAAGTTTGCTCCACAATTATAGCTTTGCAAAACCCACCAATGTTGAAACAGCCAAATTATCAGAAAGGACCTCAATTTTAACAATTGTTGCTCAAAAGAAAGCCAAGAAAATACGAAAGGTGAATTATTTCTTGAAAATGTTATAATGGGTTCAATTTATTATCTTTAGAGCTAAATTATTTTGTTTTTGATGGTGGCAGATAATATTGAAAGAGGATATTACACAGTTGGGAAAAAAAGGAGAGCTTTTGGATGTTAAAGCTGGCTTCTTTAGGAATTATTTGCTACCAATGGGCATGGCTCAAATTGTCACACCTAACCTTCTCAAGTAACTTTTTTTTTTTTTTTTTTTTTTTTTTTTTTTTTTTTAAATTTGTATTTGGAATTATATTTTGCTACTATATACTTTCATTGCTCAAATATTCTTTCTTGAGCCGAGGTAAGGTCTGCGTACATCTCACCCTCTCCAGACTCCAATTGTGGGATAACATTGTCTATGTTGTTGCTGATCCTTTCATTGCTTAAGATTCTTGTTTGAGCACCTGCATTCTGTTAAATGGTTGTTACATATAGTTTCGTAATGTATCATATTGTCTTGTACTGAGTACTGTATTGGATTGTTTTTGTTAGTACTAACGTTTGGATACGTTGTATCATTTCATGTCATCTCCTAGTACCACACACTAGCAATTTGAAGAATGAGTTTACGATAATGCGAAAAAAGTAGGGTACAGGTAGAGTTAGTCGGGTATAGCGTAAGATAGGATTATTATACTTAAGGGCTAAGTTGCTCGGACACGGGTGCGGGTGTCTGACACGGGTATGGATCTAGAGGTCGGATCCGTCGAGAATTAAATTCTAAGATTCGGGGATATGGATCCTGGTACGGATACGGGTGCGGGGATTCGGCTAAAAGTAATTGCAAATAAATAAAAATAGAGTCATAATCTGATCCTACGCTTTTTGCTGGCCTTAATAAACCTTCCCCATTAGATTTCTGGTTGAAGTAATGTAGGAAGACATTATTTGAGAGGTAAAGTCTTCAAATTTACCCTAGCTTTAGTTCTGATTTCGAAAATCAAATTATATCTTCTCTTGAATTTTTCCGCCACCCGTGGTCAAAGTACCCATAAATATTTGACCAAATCCGGTACGGATCCCACACCCACACCCTTACTAGTGTCGTGTCGACACGGGTGCGGCACCGAAAGTGCCATGTCCGAGCAACTTAGCTTAAGGGTAAGATGAGAAAGAAATAAGGTAACGGTGCGATCCCACCAAATTGATCACCATATAATATGACATGTTTCGTCGTTATTTAACGATGGATTTAATAATACAATACAATAAAATTTAACTACGATACATACAATAATAACAACAATCCAAACAGGGTTTAAGTGAAAGTTTGCTTATCTTCAGAGATTTACACATTTGAAAAGTATAGAGAACTTATAATATTTATTATTTGTATCGGAATGAGATGACTTTAAATGAAGTAACATGACTAGTGAAGATTCATACTACCAACCCAGACTTGTTCAGGACGGAGCCGTAGTAGTTGTTGTAAAGCCCGTTAATATTGGTTCTTGATCCTCTTTCTGCTTGTATTAGATGGTTTGTATCTGTTTTGGCCCACAAATATTTTTGCTTGTAACAAAGAAAAGGAAGAAGGGAATGAGAACAAGGATGAATATAAATTTTTGTAGATAGAGTGAGACGAGTATCGGAGCTCGTTATGTTTTAACGAAGTTTTTTTTGCATATAAAGGGTGTGGATTTTGGGTCTTCTTAGTACCACAATAGCTGTATAGTAAGTTTTGATGACGAATGCTGTTCCCAACATCCCATTTATAAAAACTCCAATTTTACTTAAATGGGTCAAATAGTCTATTTCCATGAGTTATATTAACCTAAGAACAATGAATACTAAGGAAGAATTCGTGCAATCGCGTTTTGTCCTCTTAACTTTAGTGAGTTAAGAAACTTTCAGAATTGTTTTTTCAGCATGACCGGCAAGGCAAAATAAATTGCAAATCTGAACCTCTGATCTGATGGATTAATAAGTGTTCATTTTCACATTTCAACCACCCTATATAGTAATTACCAACTCAATCATACTATTCTACTCAAGACAATGGTTCCTCTGTCCATTTTCTGTTTTTTGGGCCTCATATTTTTTTCGGGAATCCTTTCTTCTACCATTAGTTATGCCACTCACAATACTTGGTCCCTGTTGATGAGTGAAAAATATTTTATCACTATTGCTTATGTTGTCTAAGTTGTTCATCTGCACTGATTGACCACTATCAATAGGAGATAACCTTGGTATGCTTACTTCATGAGTTCAAGGGATCCTAAAAAACACATAGTAACAAGCTTGAAAAGGGAATATACCCATGGATATACATATCTGTATGCATTAGTTGTACCAAATTGGTGCTTAATCACTTCTGATGTTTTTTGAGCTGAATATGATGACTTTGATGTTAGAACTCTTGGTCAGTAAACAAGCGTATAACTTTTTTGCTCATTAAATTGATGTGCCTCTTATTGATTAATAATCATAGGGTTTTAAGGAAGTTCTCTCTTTTAGCGAAAACAAATATTGATATAGGATTCATCTTTAATACTGATAGAAACAGTGATGAAAATGAAAATAAAATAAGAAGCTTTACTGGTTAAATAGAGTGCAAGAATCTTAAACACTGCATTAACCAATAATCAAGTCCGTATGGAGTGGACAAATCTCCAGATTCAAAGATAGAATAGTTATGTCTTATTGAAAGTAACACATAGACTAATATTTAAGCTAAAACACACAAACTCCTAAAACTTAGGATAACAGTTAATGCTGGTGTCAGCAGCAGTAACTGACACATAACTGTAAATAACTGCTGCCTTTAAGCTTTATCCTGTTTGGAACCAAGAAACTGATATAAACTTATATGTTCAATAATTGATAGATTATCGTCACATGCTTGTCTTGATTTTTCTTCTAAAGTAAGTCCGTAAAGGAGTAGTTGTATCAAATACCTTGATCCACATTGCATAATATGGATCGTCAATTGGATAGAAAGCTTTGGATTTCCTACTATTTAATCACTTGGTCTTTAGCTTTGACGTGAGTGATAGGCCTAACCAGTTGTTAATTAAGTGTTAGACCTATGGTGTGTAGTCAAGTACAGTTCTTAAAAGTGATGCTAGTAGTTTCACCATCTATTTCAGTTTTACATGTGATAGACTTTTTCTCCATGATACTAGGTGATGCCTTCAAGAGTAATCAATCTAGATCACTTCTTGAGATTACGCTCATAGTTTAGGTCATCTACTCCAAGTACATAAACGCAGTGAACTTTCATGTGGTAGGCTCTTCAATCAAGCAACATTTGCCGTTTTATACTAAAAAAAGAAAAGAAAAATATATGTGAAGTTCCGTTAGAGATGAATTGCTTTGTAACTTCATGGATGACGTTTTAACATTACATACTTTTGTTCTCAGGGAAATGAAGATGGAAGACGAGAGGATTGAGGCTGAGAAACAACGGGTAATTAGATTTTTCATTAATCCAATCAGTTGAAAGTTGGAAAAAAGTATATTTTCAGATTTCAAGTCGCTAAAAATGTCGAACAAAACCACAATAAATGGTTTTGTAACGAGTGTGGTTCAAGTATAATGTTTAATCTTGAATTCAGGTGAAAGACGAGGCACAACAGCTTGCTCGCATTTTTGAAACTGTTGGAGCCTTCAAGGTGAAGCGTAAGGGTGGGAAAGGGAAGCAAATCTTTGGAAGGTCAGCGAGATACTAAATTGTGATGAGTGACGTGTCGATTTTTTAGTCAGTCTTTTGACATCATCTCTATTACAGTGTCACTGCACAGGATCTTGTTGACATTATTAAAGCACAGCTACAGAGGTACTACTTTCCAATCTTTTCTGCTAGAGGATGTAGATAGTAATATGTTAACTAATCACTGCTTTTTAAGTTCATTAAAAACTGTACCTTATCCAAAAAATCATTAAAGACTGTTAAAGTTATGTTTTCCTTCATATGGTTGATCCTGGAGCGTGAATTTGCATTAACTGAAAAACCAAGTTCTCGGATCTTCTGGTTTATAAAGTCATCCAAGTATATGAGGAAACAGACTTGATTGTCATCTGATATTTTTCATACAGTAATTATTTTTCTTTTTTTATTTGTCTGAGTATGAGTTTTAAATGAAGTGACATGGTCGGTGAGTATTCATATAGCAGACTCCAACTTGTTTTGGATTGAGGCGTTATAGTAGTTGTTGCTTATTTTCTTTTGTAATTCTCGATTTCTCTCAATGCAACCTAATGTCCGGTGTTACGCGTCAACATTAGTCATCTAGGACAATGGAGTATGCTGATTCCATTATTCATCCATTTCTAGGATAAAGATTGTTGTTTTTAAAGCAATGTGATGTCTGATTCTATAATCGCACTGTAACTTAGCTGTCCTCTGTCCATAAAAGAAAGAGAAGAAGGGCTAGAGAATCTGTTATCTATTTGGAAGAAAAGTGACAGTAAAAGGAAAATGTCATATAAAGGGATAAGATGTATTGACTGAGTTCCTACTTCATCTTAATTCTATATTCACACACAATCTACTTGTAGGGATGTGGACAAGAAAATTGTCTCTCTGCCTGAGATTCGAGAAACTGGAGAATATGTTGCTGAATTGAAGCTGCATCCAGATGTTACAGCTCGTGTAAGGTTGACTGTCTTTGCCAATTGAGCATAGGGGCTTTCTGGAGTAGTTGATGCCAAGTTAGGAATTTGCTGTATCGGCTCTCTGGTTCAAGGTAGAGTCATTTGTTGATTTAGCTACTGTTCAAGCAAGGTGAATGATTTAGGTGCTACATCAAATTCTTACTTCTCAAACCATCTGATGTTACTCTTAGTGATATGTAGGGGTGTGTTACTTTCTCGGATGAACCTGCATACGACTAGTGCTTATAATAAGACATGATGCAACAATTAAGTTCTTAATAATACATAGTCAATAAACTTGAAAATGCATTCTTATCCATAACTGCTGTTTACTTTTCATTTTAATTTCGTTTTTCTTGTCAGGTAAGGGGAATACTATAAAGAATGTAGACATCAGATTAAGACTTCAGCTATGGACCCCAAGTTTTGTAAATGAATTTTCTTCTTTTGAGATCATTTATCCTGACGTGTAATATCAGATTTCTCATCCTTAGCCTTGCTATTTCAATTGTCATTGTGGGGCTTCATTGTTTTCAAGATCAAATGTTGTATCTATTTAATCTCTTCCTACTATTTTTTTTTTCAGTCACTTGTTTCTAAGGAATTGGTTAAGCCATCTTTAAGATGGGATTTCCCCCAGTACCTCGATAGGTGTTTTAAAAAATAACTATGGTGTCCGAGTTTGTGCGTACCATGAGTATTCACCTAGTACATGTTACCTCTTCTCATTACATCTATCGGTTAACTTTTCCTGCCAAGGTTTACAAAGATCAAAAGAAATCACCTAATGTTTTTTTTTTCCCTCTATACCATGATTTGAATTCCATGATTGTCCATGAGTTTGTTATCCACTTTATTGATCGCTTAGTCACACCCTTGAAAGCCCAATTTTTTGAGTTGCTCTATGCTAGGGAAAAGAGGTTGTCCCAAACTACTTAGTTCATACATGGTGTTGTTTCTTGGATGAAGCAGCATGCTCCTAGTAAAGGTTTTGGCCATTGTCAAGTTGGATGAGCCATGACATGAAAGTTCTGATGGGATAACAAGAATAATTATTTCTCAGTGTCGCTTTTGCCCATGTTAATACTCTATTTCTTTTTCTGTTTGGTCATTATCTGGGTCCCCATTACAGAGAAGCAACTAAACTGAAATTATGCACACATAATTGCAAGAGCACCTAATTCTTGTTTGAGAAAATAATTAGCTTTCCACAGTTGGGTTGGAAAGGAGAAAAGATCTAAACTATTTGAACTAATCCTCATAAAAATTTGATGAACAGATAGCTGCTACTAATACTAGTTTCGTATCAACAGCTGGAATCAGTGAGATTAGTTCAAAACAGTAGGTGTACTTGTTTTATTTGAGATGGGATATTTTCTCATCAGCCGTAGAACATGAGTGGAGCATATATGTACAAAACAATAGTCCCACAATTAGTACTTGATCTCTTGACAGTCAATTTTTCTGATAACTACTTAATTAAAGGCAAAGGAGCTGCTAGTCTCATATCTATATTTGCCTTTTCCCTTTGATACATTTCTAATCTCATCACCAGGAATGCTTAAACTTTCTTTAAATAAAAATAATAATATTTCCATCCTTTTAGTATGAGTTTAATTTCTGTACATGGATAATATTAAAGAACTTTTACACCCTTAAAAGATTAATCTTAACAAGTGGGTTTAGTAACATAAAAAATAAAACAAGTTACTTTTTACAACAAGTTAAAAGACATTGATAGTATTAAGTTTTTTACATTGTTAGTGTGTATATGTTAATTTTTAAAAGTTTAACTTTTATACCTTCACGAGTAAAGACAATTTTACTCAGTGTTATACTACTCCTACCTTGGCTAACCATCTAGGATCCCTTCTTAATATCAACATAAAGAGATCCTTTGGTAAGTACCTTGATTTCCCCATCCTCAATCGCTCTCCTAGACATACGGATTATCAATTCCTCATAGATAATCTTCAGTCAAATTAGCAAATTGGAAGCTAAATTTTCTCACTCTGGCTGGTAGAACTACCCTCATTAAATCAACTCTTAATACTATTCCCAACCACATTATGCAGTATCATATCTTACCTGCTAAGACTCTTGAAAAAGTGGATAAAATTCAGAGAGTTTTTCTCTGGGGATCCACTATTCATAATAAAAAACTCCACCTCCTATCATGGAATATGGTGTCAAAACCAAAGCATCAAGGAGGACTCTCAATTGTAAAAGCTAAAACTAAGAATCAGGCTATAATCTCTTCCTTAACTTGGAGATTCCTTACAAATCACTCCTCTCTTTGGGCCACCATCCTTAGAAATAGATATCTTGCCAATAACTCTAGATCTCCATCTTTCACTTGGAAGAACATTTCTAGGAACCTGGAATTCTGTAATAATAATGCTTTTTGGATCATTGGTAATGGTCTTCATACTTCTTTTTGGAATCAAAATTGGCTTCCTAATAAAAAATCCCTTAGAAGTCAATTTATTGGTCCTCTTACTTATCAAGAGTCAAGTGCATCCGTTGCCTCCCTTATTCAAGAAGGTAGTTGGGACTGCTCCAAATTATCCTTTGAGATCCCTAATGACACTAGACTTCAAATTCAGACGACTCTATCCTCCTCTATTAAGAATGATAGAGATTATCCGATTTGGAATGCCACTAGTAATGGTATATTTAAGTTAAGTTCGGTTTATGCTTTGTTAGATAAAAATCATACTATTAATAAAGATTTTAACTGGATCTGGGATCTTAAGATTATCAACAAAATAAAATTCTTCTTGTGGCAGTGTTATCATAACCGTCTTCCCACTCATTTTTATCTTAACAAAATTGGAATTAATATTGATGGCAACTGTCCAATTTGTAAAAATGTAAGTGAAACTATGTTTCACATTTTTATCCAATGTCCCATTGCAAAATCTTTTTGGAATACTACTCCTTATACTTTTACTATTAATGATCCTACTACTTGGCTTGATACCTTGAGGCACTTTACTTTTAACACTGTTAGTAAATATTCTAATTGGTTAGACTACTTTCCCTTTGCATTATGGAATCTTTGGCTCAATCGTAATTTTAATAATGTTAACAACCTAACAAGGCAAATCTCCCATCAAACTGTTACTTCTCGCCTGTTAGAATTTCTGTTCCTAACCTCTAAAGAAGTTAGACAACAAGAAACTAGGAATATCTCTATAGGCTGGAAACCCCCGGAAGAGAAAGTCTTTAAGCTCAATATAGATGGAGCTTTCAATCACATTACTAAAAAGGCTAGCATTGGGGGAGTATTTAGAAATAGTAGAGGAATTTGGATTTTAGGGTTTTATAAGAAAGTAAGTGCTCTAAATACAACCCATGTAGAAATTTTAGCTCTATACAATGGTCTCACTCTAGCTATAGACCAAAATCTAATTCCTTTAGAAGTAGAAACCGACTCCACTGATGTGATTAATTTACTTCAGCACTCTCATCCATCTTATATACCTATTATTCAAAAATGCAGGTCAATGATGCTCCAATTGCAAGTGCCTTCGATCCAGCATAATCTTTGTCAGGGAAATAGAGTGGCTCATCTTCTAGCCAAAGGAGCTCCTGATCAGTCCAATGAAGATACTATCTATCATTATGCTATGTCCCCAAATTTTGTGCAACAAGCCTACATGGATGATTTAGGGGAAAGACTTTTGCTACTACCATATCGGATGCTAATTTTAATCATTTAGCAAAATTAGGTTGTGTTTATGGATTAACATCCAATGTTGTTTCTACTCATGCTAGTACTTCAGACCATGCGGAGACTCTTAATAGACGCATGGTCTCTTTATGTAATCCAGCGTAACTTTATATATAATATGTCGTAATTACCCAAAAAAAAAAAAAAAATCACTCAATGCGAAAAGCAACTACCTTTTAACTTTGTATAAAATCTTTTCAATGACAGAGTATACAAGGTAAATATTCAAATGAACTTAGTGATTTATTCGAAAACTAACAAACAACAGAATCACTGCCTATTAAACAACGTTGGTGCAGAAATACAGTAAAGGAAACAGATGTGCGCATAAGAGAATTTTAATGGCATAAGTACTACTACTAATTGCTGGTACAATGGCCGGCAAATGGCATACTTTGGGATTGCATGCATTAGGCTCTTCATACATGACAAATCACACGGCCTCTAATCGGTAAAATTTACTCACTTTTGATGTTTATATCAATTTAATGAATACACATAATTTTTTTTATATGGGCATCATTTACTTAATCATACTTACATATGTCTTTTGATCATTTTTATTTTTTAACTTTTAAGTTTCAAATAACTTAATTTGGAGTAGTGCCTGTGGCACTGGCATCCTCTAAACTCCTCACTCGACTATCAAAGTAACACTTTTACGGACTATGTAAGATTGTGGTGAAATAATAAGTAATTGAAGAAGTATCGAGTTCGAGTGATTTCTATAAAGTTGTCTTTATTAGGGAGGAGTGTCTTATCTCGTGGGACTTTCTAGCATGAATCTAGATTAGTCAAATCCCAATGTAGATGCCAGACATTGGGTGAAAAGCAAAAAGAAAAATAGAAGAAGAAAAAACAACACTTCCACTATACCCTTAGCTACTTAATTATGAAAAACACTTTGTTTTCATACAACTGAAAAAGAAGTAGGGAAAAAGGAATTGAAGGTCATGGACATGGTGTTTGTGCAATTTTAGAAGTTGGAGAATTTAAGTAAACCAACCAGCTGGCAAGTTGAGAAGCACGCCACCTCAACAATAGTATATTTTTACTAAGTTGTCCATATGATGCTCCCAAAGAAAATTTGCACTCACATGCCATGGTACCTATGTCGCCTCATAGTCGCTTCTTATGGTTTTTGTAATTGTGACAATTTATACCCTATTACAAAACACACCCTCACACGAATACCAACACACATAAATAGAGACAAATTAATACCAAGTCATATTTTTACGAAATAATAGTGGGCGCATAGTGATAGTTGAGTTTAATTTATATATAAAAGTCATCATAAATTTACCTAAAAGATAATTATGTGCATTGTCGGTAAATAATACTAAGTTCAACAACTTGAAAAATTAGACAAATTACACGATTGAACAGGTTAAAATATGTCAATAGTATAAAAATGGGTACTGTCTGTGCGCATACGTCTGTCTATGATATTAATTTACATATATCGACTAAGCAAAATATTTTTGATCCACATCTGCCCATGATCCTTAGTTAGTATGCTAAGTGTATAAATTCAATTCAGTTCAGGTAACTGCAAGTTCATGATTTCTCATCAATAAGTTATACCACAACTGGACGGTATACAACTACTTTAGAGTAAACGTATTAGACTTGGTCTTCAACAAGATAATTTACGCGCGTGTTTGAGCTATATTTAGACGCAGTAGAATATTTAAAGCTGAAATGCTTCATTGACTTTGGAATGTTAGTATTTCTTTACATTTGCAACATAATTGTATTCTTTCTTTCTTTGATGAGTGGCCTAGCTATATGAAGAATCTATGGACTGTTTCCTCCTTTTAAACTCATAAGGTTCTTCTTGCTTCTATAATTGAATTGTACATTGCATCTAAGGATCATATGGTTTATACAGGTAATAAAGTGAAAGGAAAATTATGGAAGACAGAATTAATTTTCAATAACGATTAAATCTTGATAAGCAAAGTTACCGTGTGTAGATATGCTGGTAAGAGATATGTAACAAATACATGATGAATTAAACCAAATACGTAAAAACAAGCTGGTCCGGACACCATGATTTATATCGGTTACTGAATTGAATTAATACTAACAAGAGAGAACATTAAGCAATTAGAGTGACAAAGTAGTCCCCCACTACATGTGCAAATCTAAATGAATCCTCTCATATTAATTTGTCTTTCCCACTCTCTTCCACTCACTCACATACACGTTGTATTTGGACATGTCAAGCAATATAGCAACGTTTCCACATGCTAAGTTTACAAATTATCACCTAAACGTGCACATAACAAACAAGTTAATTAAAAGGAGTGATTTATTTGACTTTGATACCACCAAATCCCGCAATCCCCACTTCAAAAGAAAAACCGTTTGGGTGCCCTAAAGAAAAGTTTAGGCGCTATTTAACCGCCGCCTAGCACTTGTTTTCGGCTCAATTAAATCGATTAGAGGATTTTGACACGATAACAATATGCATTTTGTCTGAACATGCAGCAAAGCTCGAGTGTATTACAAAAAAAAGGAATGACATACTAACTATATTTACTAATTTAACTCCTGAATTTGCCTTTGAGTCAAGAGTTTAATTTGTCATAGCAAAATGTAGTTTATAAGTATTATAAGCATGTGCATGAAAATTGTTCGGATATTTATTGATTTGTATATTGGTTTAGACTAAGAACCCATGTTATAAAGTGTAAAACTGAAGATAACTTAAAACGAAAGTCCTAATTCCACGCAACAGTGAATAGAAACAGATTAATGAAAAAGTTGATTCTAGATTGAAGGAGTGGAACCTAATTAGAGAAAAAGATGGTCTACTGTTGTATAAACTTTAGATCTCATACCCAACTGCTTGTGACGTGTGATTTGCAGTGCCTATTTCAAGTATAGGACTAGTAAAGTTCACAAGCAGAAATAAAGGGTTTTAGTTAGTTAAGAAACTTGAAAAGTAAGGGATGGTCAGTTTAACAATTAGGTGTGATGGGGTAGGCTGAGAGCTACTCTATCTATTCTAGTGAGAGCCATCCCAACTATTAGGTACCATACAATAAGAAAATGAAAATAATTACACAACTTTCTTAACTATAATGTTACTAACACAACACCACCAAGAGGTGCAGTGAGAAAGAGATTCCTCTTTCCTTGATCAAAGATATCGTATTAGAGCTCCGAGATTGAAAATCTTCCTAGTAGAGTGTTATACTTTTTTTATTAATAGGCCTATATATAAGATACGAATCCAAATTAGTTGCTCCAGCACGTTATGGATACAAATAGATTAAGAAAGTGATAACATCACAACTGATTAGAGAGGAATCTACTAGGTAAGAGTCAATGAGATTAGAATGTGATTATTTATTTATATTATAATTCGAGTTGAAATTAATGAATTCAGCTGAAACCACTAAATCGACTCTAGCTCTCCTAACAACTGCTTAGTAGAAGAGACGAATCTCTACCATAGCGATAGTAGGAGAAGAAACAAAGTTAAGTAATTAACCTAAAGATAATTAAGTAGGTTTTAAGTGAAGGAAAGATGGACAAGAAAGTGTATATACAGGTGGATACACACATGGTTTTGGCAGTTACCAGCCCATCTTTCCTATCCATTTATTCTTTGTCATTTAATGAAACAGACACTGACGGAGCTTCCCCTCCTATTATTTCAGCTTTTAATTTCTTATTGTAACAATACTCAAGAAATATACACAGAGAGGAGAAGAACCTAATACACACAGTATTTGTTGTGGTGCTGGTGATGCCAAATTAACCTTAGCCATGCCATGATGCTATATCTAACACCTCCATCCCCCACAGTCCACGCTCTTTGCTTTTCCTACTGGTCAATATATATATATATCAATATTATGATCCATTATAAATGTTCTTTTAATTATATGATCTATTACAAGAGATAGGTAAAAAAAATAAAATATGAGATTGATAAATACGATGCATATAAAGTATTCGTGGAGTCATTTCTTCTAAAATTATAATTAATCTTAAGAGATGATTTTCTAATTGTATTAACCATTTGATATTCGTAACATAACTAAATACTAGCTTGATTAATTCGGATTTGAATCACGGCTGAAAAGAGTAAAGCATGATGACTCTTATTTGTCCTTGACCTTGTAACTCTCTATGTGGAGTGTCAAATGTGTTATATACATCGCTTTCCGACTTGAGAACAAATTCTAAAGAGGGGTGGGCAAAATATACTTGAGACAAAAGGAAAAAAAAAAAAGGGTACCTCATCACACTCCCTTTTCGTGAATGGAAGGCAACCATAGTTGCACACTAACCACTTACTTACTCAAAGTATTGAACTTCAAAGAAAGTCTACACGACCAACAATATTGGTGAAATCAAATTCAAGTATACTCGATCCAAAGAAATAGAAAAAGAATTAATGTATATTTATGAAAATCAATAATAACATTAATTCTAAAATGTATCATCACAAATTTGTGATATAAATTCACACTAATTGGTCAATACGTGTAAAAAACAAGGAAAACAAAAACTGAAAAACTAAAAAAGAAAAAATAAATAGAATCTCCTATTCTTTTAGTAATGGCAATCCACTAAAGCAGCAGTGGAAAAAACAAGACTTTGTTGGTTGGCTGAGAAATCAAACTTTGTATCACGAACATCATCTTCTGGTGGCGCTGGCAAGTTAAGATCAAGAGACAGAAAATTCTTTTGCGATGATTCTGAAACAATATTGCTTATTTTCTCAATATTTGTCGAAATTTTAGTGATCGGAGACATTGTTGTAGGTGGTCTATGTCTTCTCATATGACCACCTAAAGCTTGGCCTGATGAAAATTCTGATCCACATATTGAACACTCGTGGACTTTTGTCTTGCTACTACTATTGCAGTTATCATGTGAATTCATACCTTTCTTGTTATTGTTATTGTTGATGACTATTTTGATTGGAAGAGATGGCCTAAGTTTATTGAATTGTCCATCTTCTTGATCATTTTCTAGACTATGATCTTCATTAATATTTTGTGCTAGCGAATCGGTTGCAGTGGCAGTGACATTGACAGGTTTTTTCTCTTCCAATACTATAGTTTTGGGCTTTTTATGACTTGCTCTATGCCCACCCAATGCTTGAAACGAAGGAAAAGTTCTGTTACAAGTTTTACACTCGTACACATAAAAGCCAGCTTTTCCAGTTGTAGTACTAACCATTTCTGTGAATTTTCTGCTACTGATTTTGTCCTTTTTAACTTCACTAACAACTTGTACTTTTCTGCTTCCGCCACTTTGTGCTAATAGAATTAAGCAATTGGCCATGTCTTCATCTTCCTCTGACGTGCTACTTGTTGATATTTGAGTAGTAGAAGTTGTTGGTGAATATTGAGTTGATGACGAGTAATAAAAATCACCTCCAACACCATGTCCACCATCATCACTTCCACCAACAGTCGATGAGCTAGTGGTGGCTGTCGTTGTCCCCGCTAGGTATAGCGGGGACGAGGGCCTCGATCGCTTACTACGCTTTCCTTTGAAAGTGTAGGGGCGTTGAGAAACTTCCATGACTACAAAACCAAGAAAATAAGCCAAGCAAGTGACAAAGTGAAGAAGAAGAAGAGGAAGAGTGATGAAAGAATATGAAGAGGGAGAGAGAGTGATGTTATTAGCTAGTGACTTTTGTTATACATATATATATAGTAGTACTATATTTTTAGTGAATGGTAAGAACATGTTTGGAGAGTCAAAATTCCACCCAACTGCTAACTAAGTGAATGCACATTTTTTTTTTCTTTTCCAATTGATATTATTGTTCCTACTAAGATAAGTGTCTTTAACTAAATAGTAGAAGTCTACTTTGGCACTTTGCACTCTCTTTAACTACACTTATAGCCTAGCTTAACATGAGAAGTAACTTTAGTTAACTTTTTCTAACCTCACTTTTCTTGATTTTAAGGAAATTCATTGCGTTTTTCAATTGATTGCTCTGTCGTGTAAAATTAAGATTATGGTCATAAATTTTCACATTAAGCAATTAATTCGTTATAATTTTACTAACATTGTAGCTGTTCCAAATGCGATGTATAGAGACAAATTGGTCACCCTTTTACCATGTTATTTATGAAAGGGGTAATGTATATATAGCTTTGGACATGCATAGTAAAAGTTTCTTTATGAGTATATATGAAAATTAATACTTTTTGGCATGTTTTGACTATTAGTAAGGTGGAATGAATGAGTATTATTATTATCATGAAGGCCCCAGGAGTGTTATAACAAACGAAATAAGGGACAAAATATATGGATTTAACTTATAAATAGAAATTTACATTGTTGGTGAATTTTGATGTCATAGCAGTAAAATGCCTTAATTTGTAGGTCATTAATTAATCTCACTTTATACGAATTATTTACTTGTAATTGTCCTTTTAACTGCCTGATAGTATATTTTTGTTGTTGTTGTCAATGTAAAAAAGAAACTTAAATGTTAATTAACAAAGTAAAGCAAAGTTAGAGATAGAAGGCTAGTTGGTGAGTTGGGGGTACGTAACGTTTGAAGTTTGGTTTCACACTCTCTTTTCTTTTTCTTTCTTTACTTATATTTCTTTTGTTGGTTTGTTATTGTTAAAAAGTTTAATTAGATGGTTAAGTAATTTACCAGCAAAACTCATGAATAAACACTAGCAATAAAGCAAAGGGGATTGCACGTTAAAGGCATGCTCCACCTCACTCGCTCCATCACTTCTTAGACTCAAAGAAAAGACTATATACTCTATATATTATAACTATTTTTTATTAAATATAATAAAGAACAAGAGATGCAAGTATGAGCAAGTAAGGCAAACCACCAAAGATTCGGTTCGCTTTCAAGCAAACCCTTTGCATTTTTCTATCTCACAGAATTGATTTCACAAACTAACTAAAATAGTGGTCCTCCACTATTAGGCAACTCAAGCTTGACAAATTCAAGAATATTTACTTCAGTATTATTGAGAATATTCAAGAATTTAATTAGTTAGTTAGTGGTAATTTTTGATTTTTGTGATTCTTTTTTTTAAAATTCTCCAGCCTTTATAGCAGAATCATTGCTTTTAATCAAAACTTCAAAAAAGAAAAGGAAAAAAAATCCTAAGAGTCAATCAATGAGTGGAGAAGAAATCCAATTTTAAATAAAAACATTTCTCGTCTTGAAATTTTCAAGAAAGTTATACGTACACTAAATTTTGATGCATCATACTTTCGATATTTATGACTTCTTCAACATTATATAGCCCTAGGTAACTTGATATTTTCTGTTACTCTCCAAAGTTGGAAAAAAGAATAAAATTAACTAACAATGTCTTGATTTAACTCATGTTCATTGATTTGTAGAATTTTTTTTTACATGCTCAGTATATTTTAGCGATTATAACAAGTTAGTTTAACAATCTTTTTTAAGTTATTAAATTAGGCTTACTATAGATGGTAAAATAATAATGTTATAACTTTTACATTGGTCGGGTTAGCAAAACAATATTGAAATAATAATCTAAACAAAAACAAAAAAGAAGGAGAATATTGATGAATATAAAATCCGAGCCTGTTGAGTTCACAACATTTTCTTAAGGAACATAATCTCCCCAGTGCCCGAGATTACGGACTATTTCCTTCCAGGATAGAATGGATTTAACGTCATTGGTGTAGCGATACCTCAAACGTCGGTGTTCTATCGAACTACTCAACGGCTGCAAATCACACTAATGCAAGCTTTTTACTTTGTAAAATAAATGCAGAAAGAAGAGAGGAGTATGCAAAATTTTTCGAAAGGAAAATCTGCATGAGGAGGCAGGTGTTTATAGCCGTCAATTGGTATAATGATCAGGTGCAACTCAAAGATTGCTACTTTTCACCTTTCTGGTGACTGTTTATAAAAAACAATCACTAAATTGGCTATTTATAAAAACAAGCGGGAATATACAACGGGTAAAATTAATTAGAGGAAATTAAAATACCGTTTGAAAAATTAAAATGGTCAGAAAAATATTAATATTAAATAAATGAGTTTTTGTTGGTCCAAAAATTAAGTCAATCAAATCAATTGATCGAGTTTGAATTCGAATCCGAAGCCAAAGTCGTGGCCGAAACAAGCGAGCGATGAAGACGACGACACGAAGCTTCCCTTCTCCTCAACTCTTTTAGGAGTTAATATAAGTGATTTTCTATTCAAAGCCAACAAAATACTTTCCTCTACCAATGTGCAAGAAGATCCTTTTAGGAACTTTTTATTTTACCACGGTTTCCCATTCACACGACTTCACCTTCCATCTCACTTTCAAATCCCAACAATCCTCCACGTGAATAAGAAATGCTTGTGGAACATGCATGAACAAAACTATGTGATTCGTAACAAAGATTAATTTCACCGGGATAAGTAGGGTTCCTTTTAAACTTCCGTAGTGAAGATACATCGGATATACTTGGTCAATCAGTTGATTTGATATCTTTAAACCGTCGAACTTTTGTGTATACCTAGACAATGTATGTCACACAATTAATCCTTAACCGTCTTTTGATTCTTACTGTTGTGTTCGTTTCAGCCATGAACAACGCCTGGTTTTATAAGTGCTTAGAGAATTGGTCTTACAGAATTCTCCTTGAAGCATCTTCCACTTCACACTCACATAGTTGATTTCTAAACGTGTAATCATGTAGATGTATACTATTTGATAATTTCCATATCAAACTTAGATAATCATTAAAAAATGCCTTTAGCGCTTTATCCTTGGTACTTGAACATTGTCTCACTATTGATTGTCTCTTTCTAGAATGGTGATTTCGAAAAAGACATGACTTCTTTGAATGTTCGAGGCTCATTTTCTAATAATAAAGTCACAAAGTCATCTCCAAATGAAGTAGATGTGCTTTGATGCTTGCTACGTCTTGGTTCTTCATCATTTGGTGTACTTTCTTTAGCTTCTTCCCGAGGTCATTTGGATCCTTCACCAATTGACTCACATTCTTTTTTTTTAAACAGAAATATGTTTTTAAAAAATTCAACATTATCAAATTCTAGTAACGTATTTGTATGAATGTCGGGAATTTATGAATTTTAAACCAGAAATCAATGTGCTTTACTATTGGCTGCAAATCCAATGAAAATACAATCAACGGTTTTCAACCCTATCTTTACCCTTTTTGGGTTTGGGGACTTGCACTTTTGCCGAACACCCCACACTTTGAAATAATTCAAGTTGGAGTTCCTTCTTTTCCACTTTTTTTTTTATGGAATGGAAAGAGTTTTGCTATGGGGCACTCGATTGAGTATTTGATTAGCCGTAAGTATGGCTTTCCCCCCACAAGTTCTGGGGTAAACCTGCACTTATCATCAAGACATTCATCATCTCCTTTAACATTCGATTTTCTATTTCCGCAATCCTATTGGATTGGGGAGTGTACGGGGCAGCTGTTTGATGAATAATGTCATATTCCAAATAAATTTCTTCAAAAGGAGATTCATATTCACCACCCCAATCACTTCTTATCATATTGATCTTTTTGTCACTTTGCGTTTCAACTTTACTTTTGTATTGCTTGAATGCGTCTGTTGATTCATCTTTACTATTAAGTAACTAAACATAGCAATATCGTGTACTATCGTCAATAAAAGTTATGAAATACTTTTTACCACCACGAGATGGTGTCGACTTCATATCATAAAAATCTGTATGTATTAAGTCTAAAAGTTCAGAAATTCTTTCAACGGACTTGTAAGGAAGTTTAACATACTTTGACTCAACACATACTTGACATTTTGTGTTGTCACATTCAAACATAGGCAGTACTTCTAAATTGATCATTTTTCGCAAGGTTTAATAATTGACATGTCCAAAACGAGAATGCCATAAATTATTTGACTCAAGTAAGTAAGAAGAAACAATAATTTTATTATTATCAACGACCATTACATTGAGTTTGAAATGGCCCCCAGTTAGGTAACCTTTTTCTACGAACATTTCATTCTTACTTATCAGAAACAAACACACACTTAAACCCGTGCTTCACGAGAACTGCGGTAGAAAGTAAATTCTTCTTTATTTCAGAAGCATGAAGGACATTGTTTAAAGTCATAACCTTGTCAAAGGTCATCTTCAAAAATTCTTTTCCATGTCCTTCAATCTTGGCCTTTGCAAAGTTCCCAAGGAGAGCATTGCTTCGGGTCCAACGGGAGCATAGGAAGCAAATGCCTTTTTAACAACACAAACATAACAGGTAGCTCCAGAATCGATCCACCATTTTTTTGAATTTCCAACCAAATTGCATTTGAAAATCATGGCACACAAATCAATTTCTTGAACTCCTTAGAAGGCATATTTTCTTCAACCATGTTTGCTTGAGATTTTTCCTTTTTCTTATCCTTGTCCTTCTTTGGGGCATGACAGTCTGCAGACTTATGTCCAGCTTTGCCACAGTTGTAGCAATTGCCCTTGAACTTTTTCTTACTTAGGTTGTTCTTCCCTCCAGAAGGCCTCTTTCGCGTATTATGATTTGAAGTATGCTCAACAATATTTTCTCCCACTATTGTAGTACTCCCACGAGCCTTCTTTTCAGCAGTCTTTTTATCCTCCTTGATTCTTAAACAGACAATCAGATCTTTAAGCGACATCTCCTTGCACTTGTGTTTCAAGTAGTATTTAAAGTCCTTCCACAAATGTGGAAATTTTTCAATCATAGCCACAACTTGAAACACTTCATTGATGACCAGACCTTTAATTAGAAATTCGTAAGTAACAACATAATTAATACTTTTAACAAAATCATTAGTACGGATCATACCTTTAGCAAGGAGATCGTGAATAATGACTTGAAGCTCTTGGATTTGCGACACAACAAATTTGTTGTCCACCATCTTGTAGTGCAGAAATTTGATAACCACAAATTTCTTTAAACCTGCATCTTCAGTCATATATTTCTTTTCAAGAGAATCTACAGTTTCTTCGATGTATCAATGTTACTGCCATCTTTCATTAATCCGCTAAGAATATAATTCTTACATAGGAAGTCAGAATGCTTCCAAGTTTTTGTCACAAGGAAGCTCTCTTCATCAGGTGTTCCTTTGGGCAGAACGAGGACGTCCTCCTTAATAAACTTCTGCAAACTAAAAGTGGTCAAATAAAAAAAGTATCTTTTGTTGCCATCTCTTAAAATCAATGCCAGAATTTTTTTTGCTGCTATTCTGCTGGTGGCGTAGCTTGTGTAGGTATAGGACGACTTGGACCAGCAGCTGTAGCAGCACGAATTGTGTTAGCAACATTATTGTCATTCTTTATTTCTTCCAAAAAATGACACAACCAGAATTAACAAACGATGAAGTGTTTAATCTTCAAACCGAAAGATAAACACAATCAAATTTGTTAAATAGTGAAGTGTTTAATTATTAAACCGACACAACCATATTTTTTATATGGTGAAGTGCTTAATCTTCAAATCGAATAACAGATTATTAATATGGGGAGAAGAAAACTACGAATATTTTAATCTCCAAAACTAAATTATTACTCAAAACCAGAATACAAGTTAAGTTCCTTAAGATTTTTAGCAAAACAGTATTGAAACAATAGTGAACAGAAACGAAAAAGAAGAAGGAGAATATCGATGAGTAAAATTTGAGCATGCTAACTTCACAACATCTTCTTAAGAAACTTAATCCCCCTAGTACCTGAGGTTGTAGACTATTTTCTCCCAAGATAGAACAAATTTACCATCACCTCAAACGCCGGTATACTGTCGAAGTACTCAACGACTGCAAATCACACTAATGCAAGCCTTTTGCTTTATAAAACAAATACAGAAAAAAGGGAGCAGTATGAAGAATTTTCTATAAGGAAAATCTGCACAAGAAGGAAGTATTTATAGCCATCAGTTGGTGGAATGTGTTGAGCTGGAATGCTAAGCTGGAGTCAAGCTATAGTTAGGAAACTAGTGTTGAACCCCAAAAATTACCCCGAAAAGGATAAATTCCGGAATATCGACAGGATGGACTAACTCTTTTGGAGTTTTTGGAGTCGCCACCCAATTTAAGGAAAACAGGGAACCAAATTAGCAAATGCGCGCAAAAACTCCAGTTTTATAAAAAGACGGTCTTTCTTTCAGAGATTCTAAAGGTAAGAGGTTTTATTAATTTCGGAAGAAGGTTTTTAAGGCACTTCCGAAATTCCGTAAAATACGGTTAATCCAACAGGTTTCCAAAATATTTGCAAAATATGCTTTTCTAGAAAATTTATCTAAAAATAATTAATTGAAACAAAACTTGTTTATGAAAAATATTTTAATTTGCACGCATTTTGCTGATTGGCCTCAGTTCGCAATAAATTACATAACGACTTCAAAAAATAAAAGGCAACGAACATAAAGTAAAGCAATATACAAACAATCAAATATTATTGATAAATAAATATTCTACACATTTATTTGCATAAATATCCCTAAGGAAAGAAAGACAAAGTTTAAAGATAAAACCTGAGAAATGATCAGCTCGCGGGAGCCTTGGATTTTCTAAAATTTCTAAGTCTTATTTCTGAATGCTCGAGTCCGAATTCAATCCAAACGACTCCAATGCAACGGACTATCCCCATTTGTAAATTAGCTAAAAGCGTTCCCGAGTTGTTCGTGCCAAGATGTACCTCGCAATAGAATGAGAATTAAACTGAATTAGTACGATAATAAAGTGTAATAATTAATAAAATAATAATAATAATAATAATAATAATAATAAAAAATATATAATAATAATAGAATATATAATAATAATAATAATAATAATAATAATAATAATAATAATAATAATAATAATAATAATAATAATAAAGGGGTTGTTTTTGCAAAATTTAGGCTCAGGTTTGTATGGCGCGTCGAATAGAGGCTCGGGATTTGGTACGGTTGCAAACACGGAGCCCGGGCCGTGTTTCCATGCCAAAGTACCAAACCCACTACCCTATTCGACTTGCTTTGCATTAATTTCATACTTTCATCATCGCCTTTTGCTTTAGGGACACGGGAACGGGACGGTTCAAGTGTAGTATCTGTTCGAAATCCGTCAATTCATTGTCCGTCAATTCCTTGTATAGGCCTCAATACGTGTATATGTATTTTTCATTGGCCAAAACGGTGTAGTATCCATTCAAATCAGTGGTATGCCTGACAATGTAGCATTTTCTTAGGCTATTAACAAGTGTAATATCGTTCAGAATCAGTCTCAACATGTAGATAAGTCGGAAATTATCCACAAGATATCATATACGCCAAACTGTCCAAATGAAACCCAAAATTATCTAAATAAATTGTAATGATGTCGTAACAGTAACAAACAAGTCCAGCAACCACAATCTCTAATCACTGTTTAAGGAAAAAAACAGGGGAGATGATCAACAATATCGTCGACCACATTCAGGTGGTAACAGCCAAACAAATCAACATAAAAAAAAAACCATCATTGTTTTCAGTAAAAGTAAACTCATGGAGCAGACTAGGAAACGAATTCCAGTGAGACCAACGGACAAAGGCAAACAAGCTCAGATTCCAGTCGCCGGAGAACCATCTTTACAACACAACAAAAGTAAAGGGTTAGAGAAACAAAACAGAAACGGATATAACTAGAACAAAACTAAGAACGACAACTAGGCGAAATCATTCGCCGGGGGGGACAATAGAATCAAACAATTCGCCGGAGGTGGAGGAGCGACGACCAGCCGATTTCACGGCGGCGTCACTACCACCCCACCCCCTGATTCTTTCCCTTTGTTATTTCTTCGTTTCAACAACAGGGGCAAGAACAAATCAAAAACTGAGAATCATAGCCCCCTCTTCTTTGTCACCCTGTTTTATCCGTGCCTTTTGGTGTGTGTGTGTGTGGACTTTTATATCTGTATGGGAGAGGGGAGAAATGGGTGAGTTTGTTGGTGGGTCTGGATTGGTTTTTGTGAGTTTGGGGTGTGTGGATCTGATGATGGATATTGTATGGGTGTTATGGGCTAGATGATGATTCCAAATGGGTGAGGGGTTTTTTGTGTGTGGAAGAAGGATAGTGGAGGGGCTTGGATGAAATGAAAAATCCTTGTTGTTGTGGGAGATGAGTAAAAGAGGGGAGGGTTTTGTGAGGAGGATGATAGGGGAATAGTGAATTGTGGGCTAGGGTTTTAGGATTTATAGGGAGAGGGTTAGGGGTTTTAAAAATTGGGCTAGAAAAAATTGGGTGTTGTATAATATGAATATTGCGTAGATAGACCGAGATTTAAGATGAACAACGATTCTGACCATTTTCTAAAACTAATAGCTTTAACTAATTTCGTAAATCAATTTGAAAAACTTTCTAATTAGATAAATGCTCCCAATATTTTACATGTTGTAGGTAATATAAAGCCGAAAATATCAAGTTGCTAATATTAAAAAAAACTTTGCAAACAATAGCCAAATTGCGACAAAACGTCAAATTTTATAATTTCTTTCTAAAAGGGATATTTTTGGCTTTATATTAACACAAAATGCTATATTTTGAGATTTATATAAAAAGTAAGTGTCAGCAAATTAATTTCGAAATTTCGGGACAAAATTGGGTGTCAACAGCTAGATAGAAGCAGTATTTAACCAATGCTGAGTCAGCATACTCTAGTGGTTAGTTAGTTAACTATTACAGTTATAAGTTAATTAGGAAGCTAGTGGTAGTTGTATAAATATCTTAGCTACTTCTCATTCTTCCTTAAGTTTCCAATCTCAGTCGATTATTAAGTTTAGAACATGGTATCAAAGCTGGTAACTGATCTGTATCAGTAGAATTCAGTAACAATTTAGGGTTGAATCATACTGTGAGTAGATCATCCATCAATCAAAGAGATCACTCTCCAATTAGTGTAAACTACAACAAATTTCCCTTTTTTGTTGTTTTTGCAAAGATTTGAAGCTTTAATTCAGTCAACAATGGCGAATGTTAACAACCCAGTACCGGCAACAATAGTAACTCCAGGAAATGTGGTAATTGATCATCATCATCCTTTATTTCTTCAAGCTAGTGATACTCCAGGTAGCTCTCATCTCAATTCACTTAACTGGATCTGAAAATTATGCATTGTGGAGTTGATCTATGAGAATTGGATTGCTAGGTAAAAGTAAATTAGGGGTTGTAACTGGAAAATGTGTGAAGGAAGATTTTGAACCTGATTTACATGATTTATGGGAGAAATGTAATGCTATAGTTCTATCATGGATTATGAATTCTGTTAGTTAAGGTTTACTAAGTAGCATTGTGTACAAGTCGAATGCTCATAAAGTATGGACAGATCTGAAAGAGAGGTTTGATAAAGTTGATGGCTCTAGAATCTTCTTTTTGCATGAGGAGATTGCCACACTGTCACAAGGCACCTCTTCTGTGTCCACCTACTTTTCTAAGATGATAGATCTATGGGATGAATTTGATGCTCTTATGCCAATTCCAGGCTATTCATGCCCTGAGTCTAAAGCTTTTGCTGAACATTTTGAGTACCAGAGGTTGTTACAGTTTCTCATGGGCCTAAATGACTCCTATAACCAGTGTAGAAGCCAAATTCTAATGATGTCCCCTGTTCCTAATGTTAACGAAGCATATTCCCTGGTTATATCTGAAGAGAGTCAAAGATTTCTTGCTAAGGCTCCTGATATATCTGAACTGACAGCCTTGTTCATAAGTAAGAACACTCTGTTCTCAGGAGGAAACAACACCTATAATACTGGCCAATTTCCTTAGAATAAGTTTTATTTAGGAAATAACTTTGGCACTAACTCAGGAAATTCTCAGTCAGGCTATAAGCCTAAAACAAAAAACAATATCAAAGGCAAAAGGTCAAATGCCTATTGTGACTACTGTGATGTGAGAGGCCATTCTAGAGATGATTGCTATAAGCTAGTTGGCTACCCTAATAACACTAAATAAAAACAGAGATATCCTAATGGAGGTAATACATCACACTTTGCTGACTATAGATCCAGTGGAAGTGATATCAGATCACCAATGGTTGGATAAGCACAGATGCATATTGAGCCCTATCTGCAGTCTCATCAAAGTACTTCTTTAGGAACAGGAGTCCCTCAACTTACTCAAGATCAGTACATGCAGATTTTGCAAATGCTTAACAAGAAAAATGACGCTGCTACATCTGCTATGGCTGTAGGTATACCTAACTGCTCTTTAGCTAAGGGGATAGTAGTGAAATGGATAGTGGATACTGGGGCATCTAATCATATGGTAAATGATCTTAACTATCTCACTGATATCACAACTCTAGAAGGGAAATATGCAGGGAAAGTTCGTCTACCTACAGGTTCTCAGGCTACAGTTAGTCATATAGGAAAAGCTCTTGTGTTTCAAAATCAGACAATCAGTAATGTGTTGTATTGCCAGAGTTTAGATACAATCTGCTATCAGTCTCAAAGCTAACAAGGGAACTAAATTATTCAGTAGTGTTATATCCTGACTTCTGCATTTTTCAGGACCTCTTCAGTAGAAAGGTGAAGGGGATTAGTAAACATGAACATGGTCTGTATGTACTGCATTCTCAGTGGAATAAGGTGCCAGAGCAACAAGACAAAAACAGGAGTAACCCAACTCTGTCACTAGCTGCTGATAGACTAAATACTGTTGAAATAAATGTACCCATGTGGTATAGGAAATTAGGGCATGTACCTGTTGATACTCGTAAGAAGCTTGTTGGTTTTGAACATGTAAAGAACAAAAGTGCAGAGCACTACTGTACAATATGTCCATTGGCCAAACAAACAAGGTTACCATTTCCTATTAGTAATACAAAGTCTGCATCTTATTTTGATATTGTTCATGGTGATGTATGGGGTCCTTACAAAGTTCCTAGTCATGATGGTAAACGGTACTTTCTTACCTTGGTAGATGATTGTTCTAGGTACACCTGGCTACTCCTATTAAGTTCTAAATCAGAAGTAGTTATTGTACTAAAGCAATTTCTTCTCATGGTAAGAAATATCTATGGTACTTCAGTAAAATGCCTAAGAACTGACAATGGTAGTGAGTTCTTTAACTCACAAGTAACAGAAGTGCTGCATGATTTAGGCATCATTCATCAGAGCTCATGTGTCTACACACCTCAACAAAATGGTGTAGTTGAGAGAAGACACAAATATATTTTAGAAACTGGAAGGGCACTTAGATTTCAAGCTGGTGTTCCATTAAAATTCTGGGGTGGTGTGTTACTACTGCAATATATATCATTAACATATTACCTTCCTCTACTCTTAATGGCAAAGTACCATTTGAGGTGTTAACTCATCAACAGGCTTTACTTGCTCACATGAGAGTATTTAGCTGTTTAGGATATGTCACTGATGTCAAAAGGAGTGACAAGTTTGCTCCTAGAGCTGTTCCAGCTGTCTTTCTACATTTCTCAAGCACTCAAAAGGGATACAAGCTTTACGCTCTTCACACCAAAGAATTCCTAGTCAGTAGAGATGTAGTGTTCAAAGAAGATATATTTCCCTTTCACCACATTACTGCCAGTCCACCCACTCTATTTCCTGTTATCACTCTTCTTGACACTCTGCTATATGATACTCCTTCACCTTCTACAATTCCTACTGATTCTAACCTTTCCAACCTGCTCCTATCCCAGATATTCCTACTATTCTAGATTAGCCTCCTTCAATTCTTGTTGTACCACCTGAACCTATAGATACACCTGCTCCACCAACTGAATCTCTTAGGAAGTCCTCTAGAACAACAAAAGATTCCATCTGGAGAATGACTTTGTGGTGCAAGGCAAAGGTAATCCTTCCTATAGATATCCAGTATCAAGTCATGTCAGCTATGAAGGCATTTCCTCTAAGTTTGGAGCTGCTTTATCCTCCTACTCCTTCATTACTGAACCTCTAAGCTTCAAAGAAGCTGATCAGGATAAGAAATGGATAGAAGCCATGCAGGTGGAAATTGCAGCCTTAGAAGATAATCACACTTGGAGTTTAGTGGACTTACCACCTGGTTGAGAGGTATAATGCTCGGTTAGTTGCTAAGGGATATAGTCAGCAGAAGGGGCTAGACTATAATGAGACCTTCTCACCTGTGGCCAAAATGGTCACAGTAAGGTTAATGGTTGCACTTGCAGCTGCGAGGCACTGGTGCATTTTCCAGATGGATGTACACAATGCCTTCTTACAGGGTGATCTACTTGAGGAGGTGTACATGCAAGTTCCACAGGACTTTGACAGCCAAGGGAGAAAGTATGCAGACTGCACAAATTCCTGTATGGGCTTAAACGGGCCCAAGGCAGTGGAATCTAAATTTGACTCGAGCGCTCTTGCAGCGAGGCTTTTCATAGAGTCACTTTGACTACTCTCTCTTCACAAGGAGAGTCAAGAGTGAGCTCATAATTGTGTTAGTATATGTTGATGATTTGTTAGTCACACGTGGCAACATGGAACTGGTTCAAAAGACTAGGAATGACCTGAAGCTCAAGTTTAAGATGAAAGATCTAGGAGAACTTAAGTTCTTCCTAGGTATAGAATTTTCCAGATCTAAAAAGGGTATTGTGATGAGTCAAAGAAAGTATGTACTAGAACTAATATCAGAAATGGGGCTAAGTGGGGCAAAACCTTCAGGAACTCCTCTTGATACTAATATTAAGCTTACATAAGTGGAGTATGATCAGTTCATAAGAAAGCATAATGTGTTAATGAAAAGTGCAGGGAGTCAGACAGATGAAGTACTTAAAGATGCAGGAAAATATCAGAGATTGGTGGGGAGACTTCTGTATCTCACCATGACAAGGGTGGATATAACATTCACAGTTCAAGTACTGAGTCAATTTATGCATACGCCCAAACAATCACAATGTGAAGCAGCTCTTAGAGTGGTCAGATATATGAAGAATTCTCCTGGATTGGGTTTGTTCATGCCATCAACAAGTTTTGGAAGACCGACTGCTTTCTGTGACTCTGATTGGGCTGGCTGTCTACAAACTAGAAGATCAGTCACCAGATACTCAATCAAATTTGGAGAAGCTCTTATTTCATGGAAATCAAAGAAGCAGGAGACAATAGCTAGAAGTTCAGATGAGGCAGAATTCAGGAGTATGGCTTCAACTGTAGCTGAAATCACTTGGCTGATAAGACTATTCAGAGAATTGAGAGTCTACTTATATCTTCCAACTAGTCTTTAATGTGATAGCAAAGCTGCTCTCCAAATTGCAGCTAATCCTATTTTCCATAAAAGAACCAAGCATATAGATATAGACTATCACTTTGTAAGGGAAAAACTAGTTCAAGGGATGATCAGGGCTTACCATATTTCTACCAATGAACAACTAGCTGATCTACTAACTAAAAGCATGAGCAAACTGCAACATGATTACTTAGTGTCCAAGTTGGGGTTGAAGGACATCTTCAAGCATCAGCTTGAGGAAGGGTGTTGAGCTGGAATGCAAAGCTGGAGTCAAGCTGTAGTTAGGAAGCTAGATAGAAGTAGTATTTAACCGATGTTGAGTCAGCGTACTCTAGTGGTTAGTTAATTAACTATAATGGTTAGAAGTTAGTTAGGAAGTTAGTGGTAGTTGTATAAATATCTTAGCTACTCCTCATTGTACAGTTTGAACAGATATGAAATGAATGAAAATTTCTCTTTCTAGATTTTTCTTCTCTCCAATATCTTCTTCCTTAAGTTTCCAATCTCAGTCGATTACTAAGTTTAGAACAGAATGATCAGGTGCAACAAAAAAGTGCAATTCAAAGATTTCCACTTTTTACCTTTCTGGTGACTGCTTACTGATAATAGTCACTAAAGTGGTTGTTTGTAAAATCGAGCGGGAATGCACAACGGAAAAAATTAATTAGAGAAAATTAAATTGATGTCTGACAAAAAATATATTAATATTTTTCTGAGTGTTTTAATTTGTCATGAAATCAATTGATCGAAGCCGAAGGAGAGGCCGAGCCTAATACGCAACGACGACAGTGCGAGACTTTCCTTCTCCTCAACCCTTTTAAGAGTTAATAGAAGTGCTTCTCTATTTAAAGCCAACAAAAGTTTTTTTCTATACCAATGTTGGAGATTTCCTTTTAGGAACTTTTCATTTCCATCCATTGCTCATTCACACCACTTCACCTTCCATTTCACTCCCAAAACCTAACATTGTCATATATAACCAAAGATATTTAAGAATAAGGAGAATATGGATGATGAAAATTTATCCGCATTCAATGTTTATATCATAAAGCTAACCTTAGCAGTTAAAATTAATGTAAAAGGAAAGTACATATCTTTTAACCATTATTAAATAATATATAAAAGTTTATATGAAAAATATGTGTTACATTTGTTGATTTGGTGCAGCATAAACTTTTACCGTAGGAACACTATGTGGTAATTCCATGTCGAGTGGGATTGTAGTAGTGTTATGAGTGTAAGAGAAGTAGACCATACAGGTACCCATCACATTCAATATTAATTCATGTAGTAGTATGTATTTGTGGTGCTAATTTACTTGATTGTGGATTAGTGGCTGATCTCAAGCTTCTCTAATGGCATGTTTGCCTCCTTTTCTTTGATCTTCGTTTGGTACAATGCTTAATTTAGTTGTTATTAGTAGTTCACACGTAATTAATATATTACTCTTTTTCTTATGCTGCCTCTTTACTTATTCACCACTTAGCCTTTTTACCTTTTTAACAATTTACTATCCTCCAGAAGTTCTGGTTTCCTTTCTAGATGCTCTTTTATCACATGTCTGTGTTTATAAAGGATCGAGATCATTGCGATGTACTTGACAAAGAAATTTCTCAAGGAACAATTTTGTGTAATGCCAGCACTAACTTATCTCCTGTATTTTAAGTGCTGGCATTACACAAAATTCACATAAATCTATGTCTTAGTCGTAAACTATTTAGTGTTGAATAGAATATCAAAACGGAAGGGTCCCAATGAGTAAGATACATCATTTACCTGCAGTTTTATAAAGAGTTTAGTGCGTCGTAAAGAGCTAATAAAGGAGTTTGGTTGTGCACATGAGAAATAGACCAGAAAATTTCACCAGATGGTTCTTTGGGCGGCGCTATTTAAGTTTTGCACTATATTTTAGTTTGCGCAAGAATTATCTTTTTTTCTCAAATTTTGACGGATGCATCAAAACTTCATATAAGTTTTGATAGATCAGTGAAAAATAATTTGTTTACGAGTTTTAATGAACTCGTCAAAATTTGCTAACAGGTTTCCAACAATGCCCCAAGTTTTGACGTTTTTACCAGTATCAAAACTTGTGAACCAAATAAATAAATTTTAGGCGGATTTATGAATATTTGTGATGAGAAAGTTCACACCTTTAACGAATTCTTTGAAACTCGAGGTCACTGTTAAAACCTATGATCACACTTGATTTTTAGAAAAAGAAAATTAAAGAGGGATAGGAATAGCAGCGGAAACAATGCTTGATTTGTGCATGGGGATAAGTATCCATATTGGAAGGTAAATCCACTTTGGAAGTCAGCCAGATGAGTCATCTTTCAAGGTTTCCACTATGAAACTAATATGAGGAGAAAGAACATTAAGATAAAAGTCATGAAAAGGAATCCAAATGATGAAAGATTATGCCTAGAAGATCATTTCATTTAAATTTATGTAGTATATTGTTGGGTTTCAGCATCTCTTTACATGCCATTTTATTCTTTTACTAGCCATCACTATGTTGTCTATTTCTTTATTCCCACGCCAATAGTGACCATGTTATTTCTAATTTTAATTTAATAGTATATGTAATTACAAGAAAATAAACCACTTAGATTTATAATTAACAAAAATAGAAGTCAACTCTTTGAAAGGTAAGCCTAAACACAGGTTGATATTTTCTTTTCCTCCTCCATTTGTGTGATAGGATAATCATAATATCATTAAGTATCTTTGGGGCAATAAACCCCGCACTTTTTTATTATCTCTAGAACTTTCACCTGAATGTCAAAGTTGCAAATAAACTCTTTGAAAAAAAGTGTTTCTAATTATCAAGGAATGATAATGCTATTATTTCAAAATATGAATATTTTATTTGAGAGATAGAGAATATCACAGTGACATCAGAATGGTCTTCTGGAATTTGTATGCGAGCAACACAGCCAGCCTTATCGCCATATTCCACTATTAGAATAAATTGCCTATATATATAGCTTAATTGATCAATAATCCCCAACCAAAGACCCAAAATTAAGTGAAGTAAAATAAATTTGGTCAAGAGATTCTAGATCATACCGAAACAATGAAAATGGAAGGTAAAAGTACTTCCTTTGTTTCTTATTTTATGAAACCACACTATTTTCTTATTATTAATTCATTTAAAAATGAATAGTGTATTTCTATTTTTGAAAACGTCGTATCTTTGAACTACATATGTTACTTGCAATGACTTGCTTTTGGTGGAATACAAATTTCAGAGTACGTTTGAGAACACAAGTTCCTAAAAAAATTAAATTCGTGTTAGATTTGTTTGATTGTATAATATCAATTATCATGAATATGGTGGAATGAATAGAATTCTCTTATTTTTAATCCGCAATTGTAAGTCATATCTTATGAAAAAAATTTCTAACAGAGAGTGCTCCTTTTAGTAGTTAGTGCGAATTCAGAATAATTATAAGATGCAATGGACATATGAAACAATAAACTAGAAGCTAAAATATATGTGACGTGGGAATAAATAAAGAAGTTGTAACAATGTGCGGCCAAAAATTAAAAAGTTTCTAGGTGCAGGGATAGCCGGATAGGGTGAAGTTGCTGATGACAGATTCTTGGCGTAACAAAATAATGTGTGGTTAGTTGGTCAAGTGAAAAAGCAAGTAATCTTTTCTCCAAGTTTGGTTTTGCAGAATTACGACTCCATATTTACGCCGCTTTTTGGTTTGCTGGTGTGGGCGGGCAAAGGATATAGTACTCCCTAATAAAAGGAGTAAATTTCATTTTACCCCCTTAATTTTTAAGAATTGGAAAATTATATTCCTTTCACCTTTTGAATGGGGATTGAGGGGCGGATGTATGTGCTTTTTCGTAGTTCACATGAACCCATCCACACTCATTCTATAAAATTAAGTATATTATGTATTTATTTCTTAAAATATGTCTTATGGTATGATGTTTGTGAAATCCGTACTGTAAAAGCTTAAATAATTCACTTAGTCAAATGTTGGTTCACGTACACTCAATTCCCACCTTTTAAATATTTTTTTGACTTCTATTACTTACATTGGTCTAGCTGTTTGTGTTTTTGCTTTAAGAAATGAAAATTGTTGTGTGGGTGATGTAAGCAAATCTACTGATGCGAAGAACAAGATAACAAGCAAGACACAATCTGAACAAGAAAAGAGTGCAACTAGGAACTAGTCTAGTTACCTTCTTGTTGGAGTCAAGAGACACCTATACTATGCAAACTATCCTCAAGATTTACTATGAATCTTGCAAAAGGTTTGATAAAAAAGGAAAGGAGTTCAATTAGATTCAACCAAAAGAACAAGTTTCCAAGGGTTTGTGTTTTTGAGAGAAAGCTCAAAATCTATGTTCTGATTAATGTAATGAAATAAAGACCTAAGTGTGGCTTATATAGGTTTATCCCACACGTCTAAGTATTTTAAAAGTAGCCACAAGTTGGCTAAATAAGCAAGAACATGCAGGGTCAATAAAGTAATAAAGTATCCGCCTGGGAAGGGAGGCGGCCGCCTCTAGGAAGCCCAGAGAGCTGCCTTGGAAAGGGAACCCACCCTAGGGAGGAAGGCAGCTGCCTCTGAGAAGTTCAAATAGCTGCCTTGGAAAGGGCGCCCGCCCTGGAACCTTGGGCGCTCCGCCCAGCAAACTTCAGAGAGTCGTCATTTTGACACTTGGCCAATTTTCGGAGGTTTTGGTCTAGGGCGCACTGCCTTGGCTCATGGGTGGTCCGCCTTAGGTCTTCCAGTGTGCTGGAGGCTCTGGGGAGCTCTGGTACTGTAGTACACGACCTTCAAATCTTCTCCGAAGCTCTCTCTCCATCCAAGCTCTTCCACACCAAGTGTAAATGCACATCCTGTAACTCCTTTGCTTGACTCCACGTGAATGGTCTCGAGGGCACGTGATTAGCTCAGACTGCATCATCCTATCCTTTTTTAGAATATTTCATCCTCGAAATCACAATATCATCTTCCACAACCACTACAAAGAAAACCACAATTAGCCGCGGTTGAAATTAACATTTACCAGTGGTTTTTAACCGCCGCCAAAAAATTTACCAGCAGATTTTGACCGCTGCCTGTCGGGCTGTACTAAAACACTTTTGAGGCAGTTTCAGCCAACTGCTGGCAGAGCCGCTGCTAAGCCCCCTTTTTTTTCGCAGCAGTTCTAATAAACCGCCAGCTACACTGTCTGTTGACTTTTCTAATCTAATCTAAAATTAGAAATGTGACAGCTGGAGTTCCGTAATTCTCTATATAGACTCGTAGTGAATCACCTAAACACGTCACACACCATCCACGTAGACAACTCCCCACCTCTCATCTCAAATGAAACTTGATATTGAATAGCCACAGCTCACGCACGCATACGTAGGCGTGTGAAGCTTTGCACATACTACATTCAGTCAGTGCAGTTTGCTGGTTCTTTCTATATAAAGTGCAAAAGTTTCCTATTAAACATCGACGTGGGAGGTTCACCTTCACCGTTGTCCTTTCTTTTCTTAATTAATACAGTAATACTAACTGCATATGTTTTTCTATCCAAGTACCTGATAGTATATTAGTACTAATATACTTTTCAACTTGCTGACTCTCATAATTACACTAAATTAGACACAACAATTTTCAGAATTATTGTTTGGCTTAAAAAAAGAGTCTTTCTAATTTTTTATAAACATTTACCTATATTATTTGACTATAAGTTTCTTTTAGAAAAAGAAAAATAATAAGTAAACTGAACTTTTGAAATTCAACCAACCACAAGTTGTAATACTTTTAACATCAATTTTATCTCCTATTTATCAAAAAAAAAAAAAAAAATCAATTACAATACTGGGACAACAGGACTTAAATACTGCTAAACATTGCAGAACAGCTGCTAAAACATTACAAAACTGCTGCTAAACTCCTCAACAAAGCTGAACCGCTGCTAAAACATCACAAACCACTGCTAAACTCATCAACAAAGCTGAACCGCTGTCAAATGGTCCAAAACCGCAGGGAAATCCATCTAATTAGCTGCTATTACTTGTACCGCTGATACAACTGCTGCAAAACGAGATTTTCGGCGGTTTATTAGAACCGCTGCAAAACCAACGCCGGGATTTTACTGTTTTTTTGTAGTGAACATCAACATCTGCAACACAAGGAGTCAAGTCAGAAACATTGAATGTATTAGAGACATTGTACTCACCTAGCAAATCTATCACATATGCATTATTGTTTATCTTCGATAGCACTTGGAATGGACCATCTCCTCTTGGGGATAGCTTCCTATTTTTATGGCTGGGGAACCTTTCTTTTTGGAAGTGCACACAAACCCAATCACTCTTCTTCAACTCCAACTTCTTTCGCCCCTTGTTCTTCTTGGACGCCACCTTAGCATAGGCCTCCTCCAAGTTCTTCCTCACTTTAGCATGAAGCTCAAGCAACACGGCTGCCCTGCTTTACCTTCAATACTAACAACTGTATCTCTAGGCAAAGAGGCAAGATCAAACGGAATCAAAGGATTAAAGCCATAAACACACTCAAATGAAGTCATACCTATCATTCTATGCAAAGTACAATTATATGCACACTCCATGATTGGTAACCTATCAACTTATGTCCCCGCCTTACCTTTGGTCATAGCTCGAAGTAGAGCTCCCAAGGTTCAATTTAAAAGATCAGTTTGGCCATCTGTCTGACGGGGTGAGACGTAGAAAATAATAATTTGGTGCCAAGAGCACCCCACAAACACTTCTAGAAATGGCTCAAAAATTTAGAATCCCTATCACTAACTATTGTACGAGGCATACTATGCACCTTTAACACATGATTAACAAATAAAGAAGCAACATGTTGTGCATCATGACACTTTTTACAAGGGATCAAATGTGCCATCTTGGAGAATCTATCAACGATAACATACATGCTGTCATGACCAACTCTAGATCATGGCAACCCCATCACAAATTCCATGGAAATATCAACACACGGGCTAGTAAGTACAGGAAAAAGGGTGTACAATCCATGGGGACTCGACCTAGACTTGGCATGCTTACAATCTAAGCAAGCACTGCAAAAACGCTCTACATCACGCCTCATCTTAGGCCAATGGAGCTGCTCGTCTATAATAGCCAAGGTATTTCCCACGCCAAAGTGACTCATTATGCCCCCACATTGCACTTCACGCACCAACAACTCTCTACATGAGGACTCAGGTATGCACTTTCCCCTTCTTGAAAAGGTAGCCTTCTAACCATTGATACTTGTCTACCCGTTGTCCACTCACAAGGGAATCACGAATGCCCTTAAACTTAGGGTCATGCTCATACATTAATTTGATGCTCTCAAAACCCATTAGCCTAGAAGAAAGAGTGGTAGCTAAGACAAACTTCCTAGAAAGTGTGTCAGCTACGATATTCTCCTTTCCCTTTTTATAATGAATCACATAAGGGAAACTCTCAATGAACTCCACCCACTTGGCATGCCTGGTGCAAGCAAAACCGGGGTTAAGCTAACACGAAGGAAAAATGCGGAAAATAACAAGAACAAGATAGAAGCAAGACAAATCTTGCTTTGATTCAAAAGAACATTGAGGAACTTGTCTCAAGCTCGATCGAATCGGAAACAAAAGTCACCTATATAAGTTCCTCAAGCTCAAGCGAATCGGAAACAAAATTCACCTATACTAAGCAATAATCCTCAAGAAAGACAACACTTCTTGCAAATTGAATGACCAAGAAGAAAATGCTCAAACGACTCTCACCTATTGACACAAGTTCTTTAAAATCCTACAATAGGGTTCGGGATCCATCGGAGACACTCAAATAGCGACTGCTATATCAAATATTCATCATCAACTAACTATCCACAATGAAATGAAAGGAGTATTTATAGGCTACGCTAGTGATAAAACAGTAAATGGTCACAGGTGACCAATAACAGTAAGCCACGGAGGGCTGAACTAATATGTGTTCGGCAGCCTTGACTTCGGTGCTCGGTTGCTTGCTCGATCACACTTAATGAGTGTTCGACAGCTTTGATTTTGATGCTTGGTTGCTTGCTCGAACACATTTGTCATCGGGCGCACACTTGACTTGAACATAATTTATTGTGTTCGGCTCTGTGCTGCTCATCGCCAAGAGTTGGTGTTCGGTCACTTTGTCCTCGGGCTCAAATTTGAAGATGTAGCCTTCGGCTCTAGCACTTTGCCCTCCTTCCTCCGAACACATGTTTCCTCCCGACCAAGCCAACTGAATGTGCATGTCATATAGCAATTTGGCTTGGCTTCGTGTCATTGGCCTCGGTTGATTAGTCATTGACTTCGGTGGATTATCGAGCACTTGATCAGCACTTCGGGCTGCATCATCCTCCACTTCTTGGGAAGATTTCGTCCTCGAAATCGCTTCAGCATTCGTCCCCGGTAATTGGCTTACAACACAAGAAGTTAAGTCAGCAAGATTGAAAGTGTTGGACACATTATACTCACCTGGGAGGTCGATCACATAAGTATTGTTGTTAATCTTGTTCAGAACTTGCAATGGACCATCCCCTCGAGGTGCCAACTTTCCTTTCCTTTGGTTCGGGAATCGCTCTCTTCGGAAGTGAACCCAAACCCAATCTCCCCTCTTCAACTCCAACTTCTTTCGCCCCTTGTTCTTTTTCAATGCCACTTTGGCATAAGCTTCCTCGAGATTCTTCTTTTCTTGGCATGCAACTCGAGCAAAGCTTTGGCTCGGTGAGTACCTTCAAAATCAATAATAATATCTCGAGGCAATGGGGTTAGATCAGGGCGAATCAAAAGATTACAACCGTACACACACTCGAACGGGGTCATATTTATCATTCGATGCACCGTTCGATTGTATGCAAACTCCATCATGGGCAAACGATTAGCCCAGTTTCTGACCTTGCCTTTGGTCATTGCTCGAAGCAAAGATCCCAAGGTTCAGTTAACTACCTCGGTCTGCCCATCAGTCTGTGGATGGTGAGATGTCGAGAATAGTAGTTTGGTGCCGAGGGCACCCCACAAACATTTCCAAAAATGACTCAAGAACTTCGAGTCTCGATCACTCACAATTGTATGTGGCACACCATGCAATTTTAACACATGAACAATAAACAAAAAAGCAACATGTTGTGCACAATCGCATTTCTTGCAAGGAATAAAGTGAGCCATTTTGGAAAATCGGTCCACGACAACGAAGATGCTATCATGTCCTCCCCTCGACCTCGGTAACCCCACCACAAAGTCCATGGATATATCAACCCAAGGTCGATCAGGCACATGCAATGGAGTATACAATCCATGAGGGTTGGACTTCAATTTAGCTTTCTTGCAAACGAGACAAGCGTTGCAAAGCTTTTCCACATCTCGTCGCATTTTTGGCCAATGGAACTGCTCGATTAAGATACCAAGAGTTTTTTCGACACCAAAGTGTCCTATTAAGCCTCCAGAGTGAGCTTTTCGAATCAAAATATCTCTCCAAGATGACACAGGCATACAAACCCTCCCATTCTTGAAGAGGTAGCCATCGTGCCACTGATATTTCTCAACCCTTCGGCCACTCAAGATTGCGTGGCGAACACATTTTAGTTTGGGATCGTCTTCGTACATCGACTTGATGCTTTCGAATCCCATGAGCCACGAGGCGAGAGTGGTCGCTAAGGCAAATTTTGTTGATAGCGCATCAGCCACAACATTGTCTTTCCTCTTTTTGTAATGAATTACATAGGGAAAGCTTTCAATGAATTCAACCCACTTGGCATGCCTTCGGTTCAATTTCTCCTGACCTCGGAGATGCTTCAAAGATTCATGATCACTCTTAATCACAAACTCTCGAGGCCACAAATAATGTTGCTAATGGGCAAGTGCTCGAATGAGGGCATACAACTCCTTGTCATACATCGAGTAATTCAAGGTTGCACCCTTAAGCTTTTCGCTGAAGTATGCGATTGGCTTCGATTCTTGCATAATCACTCCTTCAATCCCAACTTCGGATGCATCACACTTGACTTCGAATGCTTTGCCAAAGTCAGGGAGTTGCAACAATGGGGCAGAGCAAAGCCTCCGTTTCAACTCTTGGAAAGCTCGCTCTTGGGACTCCCCCCACACAAATAGATGGTCTTTCTTTACCATCTCGGTTAAAGGAGCTTCTACGGTGCTAAAGTCACGAACAAACCTTTGGTAAAATCTAGCTAAGCCATGGAAGCTACGAACTTGTGATACCGGGGCTGGAGTTGGCCAATCTTTGATGGCATCGACTTTTGGCTCATCGACTTCAACACCATTAGTAGTTACAACGAATCCTAGAAAGACTACACGCTTGAGACAAAAGGCACATTTCTTGAAGTTAGCATACAACTTCGCTTCTCTAAGCTTATCAAGCACTAGCCTTAGGTGTTCGACATGTTCATCCACAGATTTACTATAAATAAGGATGTCATCGAAGTAAACGACAACAAACTTATTTATGAACGGTTTGAGCATATGGTTCATCAGTCGCATGAATGTGCTCGGTGCGTTTGATAGGCCAAAAGGCATCACCAACCATTCATAGAGAACGAATTTGGTCTTGAATGCGGTTTTCCACTCGTCTCCGGGTTTCATTCGGATTTGGTGGTAACCGGACCTGAGGTCTATCTTTGAAAAGCATGAAGAACCACTTAACTCATCTAGCATGTCATCTAATCGGGGGATAAGATGACGATACTTTACCGTAATTTTGTTGAATGCACGGCAATCAACACACATTCGCCATGTTCTATCCTTCTTCGGGACAAGGATAACAGGAACGGCGCAAGGACTCAAGCTCTCTCGAATGAGGCCCTTGTTCAGCAACTCATCAACCTGCCTTTGGAGCTCTTTGGTGTCTTCAGGATTACACCGGTATGCAGGTTTGTTGGGGATTTGGGACCCCGGTACGAAGTCAATTTGGTGCTCGATTCCTCTCTACGGAGGCAATCCACCTGGCATTTCCTCGGGAAACATGTCTTCAAATTCCTGCAAAACACTTCGTACAGCACTTGGCAAAGGGTTATCGTTAGAAAAATCATCATTAGAGTTTAGAAAGATACCCTTGTGCACGAGGCAAATCATAATTTGATCGTTCGTTGCCTCGTAGATACTCACACGGTTGCATGATTGCACAGATATTTCTTACTTCGGGCGGTGAGTTGTTGTCTTCGGCCACAATTTTTGTTCCCATCGGAAGCTTAGCTTTGGCTGCCTCTTTCAATTCTTTCATCTGTTTATAGTCCTCGGTGACTTTCTTTGGAGACAAGAGTTTGAGTATGAAACACTTCCCTTCGATCTTAGCAGTGCAAGTGTTGGATCTTCCATTGTAAATAAATGACCGATCATACTGCCATGGTTGACCCAATAGCATATGACAAGCTTGCATCGGTACTACATCGAACATCATCTCATCTTGATATTCTCCAACTTTGAACTTGATCCACACTTGTTTGACAACCTTCAGTTCTCCACACTCATTCAACCATTGTAATTTGTAATGATGTGGACGTTTCAAGGTAGGTAGTCCCAATTATGAGACCAAGGTTTGGCTCACCACATTTGCACAACTACCCGAATCAATGATCATCGAACAAACTGTCCCCCTCACTCGACATGGGGCATGGAAAAGGTTTTCTCTCTGGTTGTCCTCTTCTTCAAGAGTCATGCAGCTCAAATTCCTTCGAACTACAAGAACATTTCCAGATGATCAACATCGGCAGCTTCACGACCATCATCATTTTCAGCTCTGTCAATCTCCTCGGAATTTTCATCCTCGGTGTCACTCGCTTGCTCACAAAATTCTCCATTGTCGAGCATAAGCACAACTTTGCGAGTTGGACACTCTTTTGCCATGTGACCATAACCTTTGCATTTATAACACTAAATGCTTGAAGCACTAGGAGAATTAAGTTGAACTTTACCTCCCACTTCTCTTGGTTGGTTAACGGCCACACCCCTCTCGAAAGGTTTCTTCGGCTCTCGAACAGTGTTAGCACTTGTTGGATTTAGACTCTTCAATTCTTTTCCTCGGTTCAAAAGAGTTGAGGTAGTTACTCCTCGGTACCAGTTTGCTTTATTGTCCTTAACCCATTTCTCAGCTTCGATGGCAGCATGAAACACATTTTCCAAAGTTTGATACACATGCAACCTCAATTGAGATGACACATCTCGAGCCAAGCCATTTTTTAATCGAATGATGGCTTGCTCGTCATCTTCTTCCATATCAAGGGCCAATCGAATTCTTTCGAACTCGTCATGGTATTCTTCAATTGATTTGGACCCTTCCTTCAATTCGAAGAGCTTTCAAAGGTTTTCATGACGATATTTGGCATTCACATAGTTAGCATCCATTGCTCTCTTCAACTGCATCCATGTGGTGACCTCGGGAAAAAGCATTTCTTAGTCTCAACCTTTTGTCAGCCTCCCACCATGTCGAGGCATATGCCTCGAATGAAGCAATTGCATGTGCAGCTTTTCTCTCTTCGGTCATCTCATTGGTTTTGAAGATTCACTCTAATTTAAGCTTCCAATCAAGATACTGGTCTGGATCACTAGTTCCTCTAAAGGGTGGAATAGTGATCTTGACACTGTTCAAGTTTGAATCCGAGCTCCTCGGTTCTGCTCGGGATACTCATCATAATAATCATCAGCATCACACTCAATATTTCGATCAACATTTGTGCCTCGGCCTTGACCACAGAAATTTCCACGACCTCGTTGAGCTTGCCTTCGTTGAACAAACAGCTGCTCATATTCAGGTTCGGCATCAGAAAATTCTCCTTCATCGACCCCTTCATCAACGTCCACAACTTGTCTTCGGGCCACTGGAAGTGGTACTCTTTCACCTCGTGGAATGCCCAAGTGCTGATATCCAGCTGGGGGATTGCCCAAGTTTTGTTGTTGTACTTGGGGATTGCCCAAGTGTTGCGTAGCTTGGGGATTGCCCATGGCTTTATTTCGAACAGCCTCGCTTTTAAACTGATGTTGTCGAACAATCTTAGAAAACAGCTCAGGTTTTATCGGAGTGGAGTTGCTAGTTCCAGCGCTTGACCCAGGTAAGGCCACAGACACACTCCCTTGCTCGATGTTAGCTACTCGAGCACTCACTCCTTTTACTTCGGCAGTGATACCTTGTATCGCAGCCATGAGATCGGACAACGACACTTCAGACTTCTCAATACCTTTGCCTTCGCCTCCCCATCCATGGTACCTGCACAAATCAAAGACCAAACAAATTGTTAAGGTTAGAAATCACCTCACACACTCCCTCACCTTTGATGGGTGGCACTCGGGTCCACTCTATTTAGGGGTTCGGTTTTTGGTCACTCAAGTACTTGTAGACAATGGCTTCCTCAATTGATCAACTTCTCTCAGTTCCTTCGAATTTGACAAGTTGCATTGTCTCCTTCGGGAAGAGTGAATTGATTCGACTCGTTGGAACATACGCTATTTTACTCTTGCGCTTCGGGAAGTCAGAGAAAATTTCTACGAAGTTTGGACTTCGGTCACCCCACACACGAGTTCCTATAAGCTCAAATGAGTTAGTACGACCTCGAGTAGGAAGAATTACTCCAGAGATCGACTAACTAGATTTTTCGATCACAAGAATAGTGAAAACCTAGGAGAATCTACCCTTCGATTCCTTCTTCGGAATCGTTTTCGAATACACCAACTCTTGTTCGTACAAGAGTGGTCCCTCCTTGGTACGGATAGGGTTTTACCTTATCTAATTTCCTTTTCTAGCCGACAAACTTTTCACCTGGGGTTTTGATCTTTACACTTTACCCCTTTCTTCTTTAATGGAACAGTGACGTTTTACCCCGGTGTACGGACAATTTCAAACTCGTTCACTGACCATGAATTTACCACTGATTCTGGGTCGTTTTCCATTTCCGGTAACAATAACAACGGAGGAAAACAATTTTCAAGAGTTTTGAGCTAAGGCACAGTTTACTTCGTCTGTACACTGTTACAATATAATAATTTTTCGGCGTACGGACGCTGGTTCATTAGATAGAAATTCGATTTTTAACTCAAAAACTCGACCCAAATCAAAAGAAAACCACTAGTGTTCTATAACAACCACCAAAACACAACTGGGGTTTTAAAAAAGCCACTACCACGTCAACAGTCCAAAACACGTCGAGAAACCCTAATCGCCGATGGTGTACGACAGGTACTCAAAACACTCCTCGGACAGTGGTGAACACAAATCAATGATTGTTTGATTCAAACGATCAACAATCAACCAAAATTTTTGAATTTTCATTTCTGCTTTTTTTTTGTAATAACAAAACACCACAGCAACAACAATCAACAACAAGGAAAAAAGCTGAAACTGAAGACACAAAGCACGAGATAAACGAACAGGATTTGAGGTTGTAGAAACAAGCTCAAACCTTGCTCTGATACCAAGATGGTGCAAGTAAAATCGGGGTTAAGCTAACACGAAGGAAAAACGCGGAAAATAACAAGAGCAAAATAGAAGCAAGACAAATCTTGCTTCGATTCAAAAGAACATTGAGGAACTTTTCTCAAGATCGATCGAATCGGAAACAAAAGTCACCTATACTAAGCAACAATTCTCAAGAAAGACAACGCTTCTTGCAAATTTAATGACCAAGAAAAAAATGCTCAAACGACTCTTACGGATTGACACAAGTTCTTTAAAATCCCACAACGGGGTTCGGGCTCCATCGGAGACACTCAAATAGCGACTGCTATATCAAATATTCATCATCAACTAACTATCCACAATGAAATGTAAAGGAGTATTTATAGGCTACGCTAGGGATAAAACAGTAAATGGTCACAGGTGACCAATAACAGTAAGCCACGGAGGGCTGAACTAATATGTGTTCGGCAACCTTGACTTCGGTGCTCGGTTGCTTGCTCGATCACACTTAATGAGTGTTCAACAACTTTGATTTCGATGCTTGGTTGCTTGCTTGAACACATTTGTCATCGGGCGCACACTTGACTTCAAACACAATTTGTTGTGTTCGGCTCTGTGCTGCTCAGCACCAAGAGTTGGTGTTCGATCACTTTGTCCTTGGGCTTAAATTTGAAGATGTAGCCTTCGGCTCTAGCACTTTGCCCTCCTTTCTCCAACCACATGCTTCCCCCCGACCAAGCCAACTGATTGTGCATGTCATGTAGCAATTTGGCTTTGCTTCGTGTCATTGGCCTCGGTTGATCAGTCATTGACTTCGGTGGATTTTCGAACACTTGATCAGCACTTCGGGCTGCATCAATGCCTTTTTTTCAACTTCTTTTGGACCTTAAGATGCTTGAGAGACTCATGATCACTCCTAATAAAAAACTCCCTAGGCCAAAGATAGTGCTGCCAATGGGCTAAAGCTCTCACTATGGCATATAACTCTTTGTCATACGTGAAGTAATTCAAGGGTGAACCCTTCAACTTCTCACTGAAGTAGGCGATATGTTTCCTATCTTTTATGAGAATACCTCTAATCCCAACTCCTAAGGTGTCACACTCAATTTCAAACGCCTTGCTAAAGTCAGGCAATTACAACAATGGGGCCGAACTCAACCTACGATTCAGCTCTTGAAAAGCCTTCTCTTGAGGCTCTCCCCATACAAATGGTAGGTTTTTCTTCACCAACCTAGTGAGTGGTGCTGCAACTGTGCTAAAGTCTTTCACAAACCGCCTATAGAAACTAGCAAGACCATGGAAATTCCTAACATGAGACACTGTAGTAGAAGTTGGGCAATCTCTAATAGTTTCAACCTTAGACTCATCAACCTCTTCACCGTTATCATTAACTATAAAGCCCAAAAAGACAATCTTCTCGACACAAAATGCACACTTCTAAAAGAAAGGAAAAAAAGAAGAAGAGCCAAAGCCCTTAAAAGTCTGGCAGAACCATACATACGCATGAGAACCAGGGATAAGGGGAAAAGGACTTTTGCACAGTAGCAGCAAAACGAAATAGGAAAAAATTATAGAGAGAAGGTTTCTTTGCAACTTGAGAAGATTATAAGAGAGTTTAGGGAAGGAAGAGAAGCTTTACACAACACTAAAAGGGAGGTAGAAGAGGAATTTCATCTAAATACAGTAAGTAAATTCCATTCTATGATTTGGAAAATTGGTTTCACACGAATGCCATTAGGTATTGGGAATAAATTCTACTGTAATATATATAGTGGGCGGTAATACTATTTGGCTTAAACTTGTGCACCATTGGTATAAATACCACAGGAAGAGTTATAGAAAATTATTGTAAATTGAAGAATTACAGAGTAAGAGTGTATATAACGTGTCCAAGCCATTTCTGGACAGATTTCTCATTGTATTTATTGACGATATCTTGGTGTATTCTCGTAGCCAGGAAGAACACAAGGATCATTTGAGGGTTGTACTGCAGACCTTGCGGGAACATAAGCTTTATGCTAAGTTCTCTAAGTGTGAATTTTGGTTAGACTCTGTAGCATTCCTTGGACATATTGTATCCAAGGATGGAATAATGGTAGATCCTAGAAAGACAGAAGCAGTGCAGAAATGGCACAGACCCACCATTCCTACAAAGATTCGTAGCTTTCTGGGATTAGCAGTTTACTATAGGCGTTTTGTGCAGAATTTTTCCAGAATAGCAGCACCATTGATCAAGCTAACACAGAAAAATGCAAATTTTCAATGGACAGATGAATGTGAGCAGAGTTTTCAGAAGCTCAAGACATGTTTGACCACCGCACCAGTTCTAGCCTTACCATCCGGTTTAGGAGGATTCACGGTATCTTGTGATGCTTCGAGAGTGGGATTAGGGTGTATTCTCATGCAAAATGGTCGTGTGATAGCTTATGCTTCGCGACAGTTGAAGAAGAATGAACGGAACTATCCCACTCATGATCTGGAGATGGATGTAGTGGTATTTGCACTGAAAATTTGGAGACACTACTTATATGGAGAAACATGTGAAATTTATACTGATCACAAGAGCCTAAAATATATTTTTCAATAGAGAGATCTGAACATTTGGCAGCGTCGCTGGATGGAACTTCTCAAGGACTATGATTGCACTATTCTATATCATCCAAGAAAGGCCAATGTTGTGGCTGATGCATTGAGCAGAAAGTCCATGGGCAGTTTAGCACATATAGCTCCTGCAAAGAGACAGTTGGCCAAGTATAATCACCGGCTGGATAGTACAGGTATTAGGTTCGGCGTGACTAACTCTAGGGCATTATTGGCTTATGTTCCAGCCAAGTCATCATTGCTAGAACGTGTTAAAGCCTCTCAGTACGAGGGAGTACGAGGATGAATGTATGTGAAAATATCGAGATGAGGTTTTAGACGGTAAAAGCAAGAATATGACTATTGATGGTAATGGTGTCCTCCGCCTAGGTAACCGGTTATGTGTACCAAAAATTGATGGGCTAAGATGAGTTATTCTCGAGGAAGCTCACCATCTAGATACACTATACATCCTGGATCCACTAAGATGTACCGTGACCTGAAGCAATTGTGTTGGTGGGATGGTATGAAGAAAGATATTGCTAACTTTGTTGCTAGTTGTTTGACTTGTCAGCAGGTTAAGGCTGAGCACCAGCGGCCCGCAGGACTACTACAGCGGCTTGAGATTTTGGAGTGGAAATGGGAAAGAGTTACCATGGATTTTGTGATTGGGTTACCTCGTATGCTGAAAGGTTATGATTCAGTATGGGTGATTGTTGATCGGCTTACAAAGTCAGCTCACTTTTTTCTGATTAAAACTACTTACAGTGGTTCGAGATATGCACAGTTATACATGAATGAAATTGTCCGACTCCATGGAGTTCCACTGTCTATTATCTATGACAGAGTATCACATTTCACTTCCCACTTCTGGAGGTCCTTTCAAAGAGAATTGGGTACTAGAGTATACCTTAGCACCGCATTCCATCCTCAGATTGACGCTCTGTGTGAACGTACTATATAGATATTGGAGGACATGTTGAGAGCTTGCATTATTGATTTTGGAGGTAGTTGGGATGCTTACTTGCCTTTAGCTAAGTTTTCTTATAACAATAGCTATCAGGCAAGCATTCAGATGGCTCCTTACGAGGCTTTATATGGCAGGCGTTCTCGTTCTCCAATTAGATGGTTTGAAGCCGGTGAAGTTAAGGTATTAGGACCAGACCTAATACAAGAAGCTATTGATAAGGTCCAGCTGATTAGGCAAAGATTGCTCACAGCTCAAAGCAGGTAAAAGTCTTATGCAGATAAAAGGAAAATGGACTCGGAGTTTGCAGTTGGGGATCGTGTGTTCTTACGAATTTCCCGATGAAAGGCGTGACACGATTCGGGAAAAGAGGGAAGTTGAGCCCGAGATTCATAGGACCCTATACTTGAACGAGTTGGAGCTGTTGCTTATAGTTTGGCTCTTCCTCCAGAGTTATCTTTTATTCATCCTTTGTTTCACGTATCTATGTTATGGAAATATGTACCAGACGCTTATCATGTGCTTGAGGCATCGACTATACAACTTAATGAGAAATTATCTTATGAAGAGGAACCAATAGCCATAGTTGAGTGTCAAATAAGGAAGTTACGGAGAAAAGAAATTGTGTTCGTGAAAGTTTTATGGAAAAACCATACTGCAAAGGAAGCTACATGGGAAATGGGAGATGAAATACAAGCAAAGTATCCTCACATATTTCACCCTACAAGTATGCTCTTTGTTTGAATTCGGAGACTGAATCTTTCTAAGGGGGAGAGAATGTAATACCCAATAGTAAAAACACCAAAAAGGGGCATACTAGTCATTTACTAAAAATAAATTAATAATAGTAAAAGAAAGGCAAAAAAATAAAAATAAAGAGCCAAAGCCCTCAAAAGTCTGGCAGACCCATACATACGCACGAGAAAAGGGATTAAGGGAAAAAGGACTTTTGCACAGCAGCAGCAAAACAAAATAGGAAAAAATTACAGAGAGAAGGTTTCTTTGCAACTTGAGATGATTATAAGAGAGTTTAGGGAAGGAAGAAAAGTATTACACAACACTAAAAGGGAGATAGAAGAGGAATTTCATCTTAATACAGTAAGTAAATTCCATTCTCTGATTTGGCAAATTGGTTTCACACGAATCCATTAGGTATTGGGAATAAATTCTACTGTTATATATGTAGTGGGCAGTAATACTATTTGGCTTAAACTTGTGCACCATTGGTGTAAATACCATAGGAAGAGTTGTGGAAAATCTTGTAAAATGAAGAATTACAGAGTAAGAGTGCATATAACGTGACATTGCTATGGAGTGTGATCATAGATTGATTGGACGAGGTGTCGGATTGCTCGTGCAGGATAGCTTAAGCTATACGTGCTTGTACTGTGAGTGATGACCTTACCACAATTTGTATTTCCATAACCTGCATGGTTTTTACTTGATTTTGAAGTAAATGTGTTACCGAATGTTTAAGCTGCATGTGGGACAAGTCCATTTACAAGATATGTACCGAGATAATTACTTCAATTATTTTTTCGTTACAAGATATGATTTTTACCGCTACTTGACATGTTTTACCACTATGTGAAATATTGTATTGTTACTTGAAATGCCCTATACTAGATATAGGAAATATATATATTTTTTTGGGATGAGCCTTGACAGACCCCGTAGCTAATGACGGGTACGTTAGACCTGGTGCACCTTGTATATTCCGGATTATCGTTATAGTCCTTGCTAGTGGGAAAGTATAACTAGCTTACCGTTACTGATTTCCTCAGGGAGGATTTTATACTGATTACATGGTTTGTTCTTGGAAATATCCTAAACCCATATACTAGTATAGTGATTACTGAATTTACTACTGATTTGATATTGAATACTGTTTACAAGAAGTACTTGAAAAGACCGATTTCTGTTTGTTATTCTGAAAGTGACAATTAAATTATATGTATATTTCTGCATAAGATATACTGACATGTTTTTGACTTGTCCCCACTTAAAACGGTTGTGGATAAGCGTTGTTACTCACTCTGAGTTGAGACTCACTCCTCGCTATATTTTTTTTCCAGAGACAGTAGGTGCCGTTGCCGAGGATTTCAATTCTTAGAGCCGTGAGTTGACAATCCTGGTGAGCCCCGCATTATTTCGCGTGGGCAAGAGCTTTATTTATTTATTTATTATTTTTCTTCTTTGAAACTCTTAAAGTCACTCAATTTAGTCATTTGTTAGACATTTGTTAGTCATTCGTCTAGTCTGTTAGGTAACCAGTTAGATTACTCATTAATAAGTTACTCTTGCGAGTATTAGGTCTTTGTGAACTTACTACAACCTGTTAGATGTTCTCGTAGTATTTGGAGATAAACGTGGTATTTTTCATTATTAATCTGTAAGGATATTGGTCGGTTTTCTGTTTGTTTAAAAGCAGGTAAATTTTGGATAGGCCTAAAAACAGGGGAAACTCTGCCCGATTTTCTGTAGAATTTTGATAAGGCTTGCTTGGGGCACTAGCTCCTAAGCGCCGGTCACTGCCTCAAATTGGGTCGTGACAAAGAGTCAACTTGTTAGCTTGAATAAGCTTGGAAGTTTTGACTGATGACGAAGGAACAGATCGAAGGACTTGTTCCTTTGGATCACTGCAGCTGAATAATTAATTACGCAAAATTATTTAAGCGGGAACATTAATTGTTATCTTAAAATCTAATGTTAATTTTGATAATCATGCAAGGATGTATGAGATAATAAAAGATTGCATAAGATTGGGATAAGACTTGAAGATAAATAAGGAGTTCAATTAGGATTCAAACACTTGGAGGGCTTTGAAGTTCTAATTGTTCAAGACTTCTTAAGTATTCAAGGCTATGAAATGAGAAGTATTTCAGCTATTGAAGATACGCACAAATACAGAGAGTTTAGAGCAGCAACATAGAAGTCATTCTAAATTGTATTTGAGTAGTCGTCTAGCTACATGGAACTAAGTGAAGAACCTGTTCCTTAGAATTGAGTTTATATTGTTCTCAGTATTAGTTCATCTGTAGGAGGATCTATCGAGTTGTACTAATTACTTTCATAGAAATTTTGTAAGAGTACACGACATTCGATTCTTGTACTTGAAGAAACTTCACTGATTGTGAAAGGGGTCACTATAGGATTAGAGTTAGTCCTGGATTAGTGAGAAGGCAGTCTTTTAACCAAGTGAGTCTTTCAAATAGTGAAGTTGAAATCCTACTTGAGAGAGTAGGTCATGATTTTTTGATCCCTAGTCAATGGGGGGTTTTTCCATGCTAAAAATTGTGTTCATTCACCTACTTTTACTTATTCCGTAATTAATCATTAAAGGAACACATATAGGGAATTGGTCCTTCAGTAGTGGTGTGTCTTGAGAAATATCAATTGGTATCAGAGCGGGTTATCCTTGAAAAGGCTAACACCTAGGATTAGAATGAGTACATCACAAGAAAATGGTGAGGGTCAGTCCACTGTTGGGGCACCTTTGTTCAATGGAAAATACTACTCATGGTGGAAAGAAAGGATGAGAGATCATATTCAAATTGAGGACTATGAGTTATGGGACATAGTTACTGAAGGTACCATGATTCCAATGAAGAAAGATGCTAAAGGAAATGATGTTCCTAAAACCAGAAAGGAATGCACAGCTGAAGACTTGAGGCAATGGGAAAAGAATGCCAAAGCTAGAAAGTGGCTTGTCTGTGGACTTAGTCCTGATCAGTGCACTAGGATTCGTGGGTATACCACTGCCAAATAAATTTTGGGATGCTTTGCAGGTTGCTCGTGAAGGAACTAGTCAAGTGAAGAGATCTAGAGCTACACTTCTTTTTTGCTGAATGTAAGCTTTAAAATGAAAAAAGGAGAATTAATTATTTGAAATGTACACTAGGTTTAATGCTATTTCATCTGAACTTATCTCTTTGGGAAGGGTTTTAACTGTCGAAGATAGAGTTGAAAAAATTCTAACTAGAGTTCTTCCAGACTCTTGGGAAATTAAGGCTTGTGCCATTATTGAAAGTAAGGATCTTACCACACTTTCCTTAGATGAGCTTATAGGTAATCTGAAAACTTATGAACTAAGAAAAAAGGTTAAGAACATAGGTGAACCAGTTAAAACTGAACCTAACCTAGCCTTAACTGCTGCTGATAAGTCTGTTGATGATAAAGAACTGGTCCTTATAGCTAAAAGTGTCCAAAGATACTTGAATAAGAAAAAGGGGCTAGTGGGCAGGGTAGGTCTTCTAACATGAAACATGCTAGAGAATGCTTCAAGTGTGGAAGCATGGAACACTACATCAACAAATGTCCAGCTATGGAAGGAGAATGGAGAAAGAGATATGTTGAGAAAAGAAGAAAGGCTAAGGAACAGGTCCACAAGAAAAGTAGAAATCCCAAAGCTATGGTTGTTGGTTGGCAAGATAGTGAGGATGAGCAATTAGATGATGATCTGGATGATGAGCTTGCTCTAATGGCTCTTGAAGATTCAGATAATGAAGAAGATATTGAGGTATTTGTTTCTAAACTCAAAGAGGATGTGAAAAATATGCCTTGGGAAAAATTAGTTAAAGTATTTCACACTGTGCTAAATGAGTTTAAATCTCTGAGGGATAGTAAAGATCAATTTCATGATGAAATTGAAAGTTTAGAAACATAATACAAAAGGTTGCAATTAAAAATGACACTTTGAAAAGAAAAATTAGCATGCTAGAGGAACAGGTCCTCACACTTGAATCAACTGTTCAGGAACTAGAAATTGAGAAAGTGGAAGACAAAAAGGGTGAAAATAGTAAGGGAATTGCTAATTCTCATCAGCTCATTGCTGAAGAGAAATTGAAAGTTACAGTTGACGAACTGTATAATAAAGATGAAAAGATTAGATCTTTAGAAGAGGACATAGTTAAAACAAAGAAGAAGTTAAGCAAAATTGTAAAATAAAACAAGTCCTCTAAAGCTTTGGAGTGGTTACAGGAAAATCATAGTAGTAATAGGAAGGGTATTGGGTTTATGAAATCTCAGTCACTGCCCAAATGGGACCCAAAGAGCAAGTATAAATCTCTTCCTGAGAATTCATTATACACACATTGTGGGAGCACTGGTCACTTGAAAAGAAATTTTCAATCTCTGGCAAAGGCTGCACAAAGGACAGGTCCTATAAACCTGTTCAAAACTCTGTGGCAAAGAAAACTGTTCACACAAAGAAAGCATTACCATTCTGGGCCAAGAAAGATATGATTTATCCTTTTTCTCAATTTGGGTTCTTAAAATTAACCCCTACTTTTCTTTTGTAGGCTAGAATGAAGGAGAGGAACCACAAATGGTGCATGGACAGTGGTTGGTCAAGGTATATGACAGGACATAAGGAACTCTTCCTTTCATTCTCAGCTTTTCAAGGAGGAAATGTCTCCTTCAGTAATTGTAAGAAAGGGGAAATTGCTGGCATTGGAAAGGAAGGTAGGTCTGATTCACATAGCATAGATAATGTGTTTCTAGTAGATAGTTTGAAGCATGGCTTATTGAGTATATCTCAATTGTGTGACAAATGTAATAATTTTAATTTTTCTTCTACTGGTTGCACTGTGACTAATCAAACTTCTGGAGAAATTATTTTGCAGGGAAATAGGTATGGAAATATCTACAAAGTAGATTAAGTGTAATGCAAAATGATCCCCTCCTATTGCACAAAAGACTTGGTCATGCTAGTCTTTCGCAATTAAACAAACTAGTTTCTAAGGAACTGGTGATAAGACTTCCTAACATCAAGTTTAAGGAAGAAAGTAAAGTCATCCTTTAAACCAAAGAAATAGGTCAGTACTACAAAACCTTTGGAACTGGTCCATATGGATCTTTGTGGACCAATGAGAACAATGAGTCATGGAGGTAAGAAATATGTTATGGTACTGGTTGATGACTATTCTAGATTTAGTTGGAATTTTTTTCTTGCATATAAGGAAGAAGTATTTAATGCATTTTCAATATTTGTTAAGAAAATTCAGAAAACACTAGATAGTCATATTGTTGCTATAAGGTCTGATCATGGTACTGAGTTTGAGAATCAAATATTCTTTAACTTTTGCAATGAAAATGGTATTGATCATAACTTCTCTTCACATAGAACTCTGCAACAAAATGGAGTAGTTGAAAGGAAAAATAGGACCTTAGAAGAAATGGCTAGGACCATGCTATTATCCAGAAACCATCCACAAAGTTTTGTGGCTGAAGCTATTAATACTGCTTGCTATATAATCAATAGATGCATGACAAGACCATTTTTAGAAAAGACCCCCTATGAGTTACTTAAAGGAAAAAAAACCTAATATCGCATATCTTGAGGCTTTTGGGTGTAAGTGTTTCATTCACAATAATGGAAAGGATGCCTTAGGAAAATTTGATCCTAGAAGTGATGAGGGAGTCTTTGTAGGTTATTCATTACATAGAAAGTCATATAGGGTATTCAATAAGAAAACAATGAAAATATAAGAAAGCATGCATGTTAAGTTTGATGAATCTGACAATCTATCTCAAGAACTCCTTGTATAATCCACTACTCCGAGTTGTGGCCCCCAAGCGTGAACTCTCAATGAAAGCACCAATGTTATAGACCAAATAGGAGAGCTCAATCCAAAAGACTAGTCTTGTAGGTGGGAGAGCCCATTTAGTCTATATACCCATTAGCATCTCTCTTTTTTATCAATGTGGGAGACGTGCCCACAACAATCGCCCCCGCTTGAGGACCAACGACCTCGTTGGTCACGGTTGCTCAGTTGGAATGTTGAGGCATGGTGAACCTATTCCTCAACAGTTACAATTTGTGTCAGGTAAATCAATGGGTAGTGAATTACAAGAAACAATTCCTTCAACTGAAACTGGCAATAGTAGCATAGAAACAAGGGGAAATGCTACTACATCAGGAATTGTTCCTCAGCATGAGTACCCACAGGATGGATTAGTGCCAAAGCCTTAAAAATACCTAAGTTCTCATCCTGTGGATCAGATAATTTCAGAAAAAGATTCTGGAATTCAAACTAGATCTGCAGTCAAGAGTCACAATCTATGTGCCTTTAGTGCCTTCTTATCTCTTGTTGATCCCAAAAATATAAAAGAAGCACTGAAGGATGCAGATTAGATCAATGCTATGCAGGAAAATTTGAATCAATTCCAAAGAAGCCAAGTCTGGCATCTGGAACCTAAGCCAAGGAACATGTCCATCATATGAACCAAATGGGTTTTTAGAAAAAAACTTAATTAGGATGGCATGGTAACCAGAAATAAGGCCAGATTAGTTGTTCAGGAATATAACCAAGAGGAAGCCATTGACTATGATGAGACTTTTGCTCTAGTTGCAAGATTGGAAGCAATAAGACTTCTTATAGTCTTTGCTACTTACATGGATTTCACTCTACATCAAATTGATGTTAAGAGTGCCTTTCTGAATGGTTATTTCAAGGAAGGAGTGTGTGTCAAACAACCACCAGGTTTTGAGAATGAACAGTTCCCTGAACATGTCTACAAGTTGGACAAGGCTTTGTATGGACTCAAGCAGGCACCAAGGGCTTGGTATGAAAGGTTATTAAAATTCCTACTTCAGCTTGGATAAAGAGGTAAAATTGATAGGACATTGTTTCTGAAAGAAAAAGGTAAACATCTCTTAATTGTTCAAATTTATGTAGATGATATAATTTTTTGTGCTACTTGTGAAAATCTGAGTAAGGAATTTGCAAGCTTGATGGGGAGTGAGTTTGAGATGAGCATGATGGGTGAGCTCTATTTCATTTTGGGTTTACAAATCAAGCAAACCTCAAATGGAACTATGATTCATCAGCAGAAATATGTTAAGGAACTACTTAAAAGGTTTGATTTGGATAACGCTAAGGAAATTGATACACTAATTGCCACTGCTACTAAATTGGAAATTGATGAACATGGTAATTCAGTTGATAAAAAATCGTATAGGAGCATGATTGGTTCTTTGCTTTACTTAACTGCTAATAGACATTACATTGTGTTTAGTGTTGGTTTATGTGCTAGGTTTCAGTCAGATCCTAAGGAATCTCATTTGAAAGATGTTAAAAGAATTTTGAGATATTTGAAAGGAACAGGTTCCTTGGGACTTTGGTACCCAAAAAGTGGTAACTTTAATCTTGTTGGGTATACTGATGCTGACTATGCAGGTTTTCTGGTTGATAAAAAAAGTACCTCGGGTATGTGAGTGTTTGGTCTCATGGGGAACCAAGAAACAAAATTCAGTGGCACTTTCAACTGCGAAGGTTGAGTATGTGGCAGCTGCCTCATGTTGTTCACAATTGTTGTGGATAAAACAACAATTACAGGATTTTGGTATTGATGTTGGAACTGTTCCTATATATTGTGATAAGACTAGTACAATTAACATGACAAAATCTAGTGCATCACAAAAGGACTAAACACATTGATATAAGACATCATTTCTTGAGGGACAATTATGAGAAATGATTGATTACGATAGCTTTTTATCCTACTGTTAAATAAATTGTTGACATATTTACAAAGGCCTTAAGTAGAGATTATTTTGAAAGGAACAAGTTAGAATTACGGATGATTAAATTCATCTTAGTCTACTAAGTTTTACTTCAAAAATTGGCTAGAAAATTTGGCTTAAAAATAAATTTTATCAAAGTCAATTTGAAGTTTTCAGCTCAGTTCTATACTTAATTGTATGCTCTATGCCATGATTTCCGCTTAAGTTTACTAAATTTTAATGATGTTACCCTTATGTTTTTAGAATTTCAGATTATGCAATTTGATTGAAATTGAGTAAAGGAACTGTTCCTTGTCACATTCTCAGGTATGTACTACTTTATTTTTCAGAAATTATTAGAGTTTGATGGTCATAAGTAATTAGAAGAGTCTAAATCCCACTCAACCTCTATCTCTCTGAAAATAGTCTCATTAAAGAACCGTTCCACACTCCATCTCTCACTTGAACTCTAATCATAACGGCTATAAATTGTAATGTTCAAGTGACTTAATCAGTCTGAAACTCTATTTAAGCAAGGAAACTAAAGGTAAATCATTTTAGACTCCATCTCTATCACTACTCCTTGCTGTTATATAAACCCTTAAGCTCTCATCTAAAATTCTCATCTTTAAGTTTCCAAAATTTCAGAAAGGTTGATTATTTATCTTTTGAATCAAAATATTGCCATGTATCTCTCACCTGAAAACACTTCATCCAATCCTACCACTGAACAACCACCAGTTGAAAACCCTACCTCACCTATGCAAACAAATTCACCACTTCCAGAAAACCAAAACCCTGACTCTGAAATTTAGGGGGAAGGATCATGTCCATCTATTGCTGAGATACTGGAGCATATGGATGATTTGTCTAGGGCCATGATCCTATATGAATTCAAGGTAAAACATGTTGAACCTTTAAATGTAGTTGATGATAAGGGTGAGGAATTAGAGGGGCTAGGTGTGTCTGTACCAGAAAGTGAGGGGGAAAAGAAAACTATGAAATGTTTAGAAGCTCCCATGCATGAGTTTTTTGAGTCTCCAGTGGCTGCTTCTAGAGCACCCATGGATGATGTAGAAATGGTGGATGTGGATGAAGCAATTAGTAACAGTGATAGGCCACTTGTTGATTTAATTAAATTGAGAGGTTTGAAGAAAAAGTTGACAAAGCAGGGGCCTGTTGATCCTGCTGAACTTGCTGAAATAAATGCTAAGCTTAAAAAGATCAGTGATAGTTATAAGCCTGGAATTCAGAAGAAAAATCAAAAGAAAAGGTCTGGGAAGGGTAAAAGAATTGTTCCTTCTACCCAGACTCCTGCCAGTAGTGTTAGGAGAACCAGATGATCTGTAAAAGTTGCTGATACACAAATGGCTGAGACTCTTGAGAGAAACTGGAAGAGTACGCAGAAATAGGTTCCTGAGGTTGTTGTGCCAGTTGATGATTCTGAGAAAGAGGAAGAAGAAACTGTTCCTTTGACCAGGAAAAGAAGATCTTCTCAAAGAAGGTCTGTACAGACTGATGAGAGATCTTCCAGTTCTGGACCTGTGTCAAAGAGAACAAGATCTTCTAGGAGGACTTTAGTAGATGAAAGCACTGAGTCTGAGGAGAAGCTGAGAACCAAGAAGAGGAGGCTAAAAGTGAAAGTGAAGAGAAGGAAGCTGGAAAGAATCTGCATACTGATTATGCTAAAAGGAAGTTGTTGAAAGGGAGAGTACTTGCTGATATGGAAGAAGAAGGGATGTGTTGGTTGTTGGAGAAGTTTGACAAATAGGGCTGGAAGGACATAGTCCTTAAAATCAGAGGGAAGATTGCCAGATATGAAGTGGTTGAATTATTTTTCAATTGCTCCATAGATGAAGGCAGAATCAACAGTATAGTGAATGGAAAGGACATTTCCTTTGATACACAAGAACTGGGAGAACTGTTTGATATCCATGCTGTTGGATATGGTGACTATGTTAAGGGAGAATGGCCTGATCTCACAGGTTTGCCCACTGCCTTGGAGATTACAAGAAAATTTGCTGAGCATCCACAAGAGGAAAAATCAAGAGCAGTGGAAAATGTGAGATGCAACCAAAGCATCAACTTCTATTTTAATTTGTCAACAAGATCATGTTTCCTAGACAATAGAAAAGATCAAAAGCAAGTTTCTTGGACCTGGTCCTTATGGAGTTGCTGGACTCTGACAAGCAAATAAATTGGCCTATGTTTATGATGCATCTGATTACTAGAGTAGTGACTGGTAAAAAGAAACATGCTCTACCATATGGATTCATTCGGACTGATATATTTGACAAATTAGGCATTTCTTTGAAGGAATTGAAAACTGCTACAAAGAAGAAAAGGTTTGGGGCTACTACACTGATCAGCTGTGACATGACTGTCAATGCTGAGCCTGCTGCTACTACTGTTGGGGCTACTATTGCTGGTTCCTCTAAGGGACTTTTGAATAATAAGGTTAGGGTGTTTAGACAATAAATTGATATGCAAGCTGCTGAGATTAAGAGGTTAGAGGTAGAGAGAGACTTCTGGAAAGCAGAAGCTGCTAAGGCAAAGGTAACAAATGAAGGGATGCTTCAGAAAATGTTTGACCTGTTGCAAGACAAGTGTCAAGGACCTGGTCCTTCCACCACCTGAAACCCAAAAACCTTTTAGCCATCTTATGACCAGTGGAATTTAGTGTAGTTCTAGTTGTCTAGCCTTCTTATCTTTTGTTTTTGATTAGTTTAGCAGTACTTCCTTACTATGTTTTCTCCTGGTTGAAATCTTTTTGTTAATGATGAATTATCTTCGATGACTAATACCATTTTTATGCAGACGCTTAATGTTGAATTATGCTTGCATCTTGAGATTACTATGAGTTGCTTGTTCTTTTGCTTGATAAATTCTGACTTGTGCAAACTTTTCAATAATGCCAAAAGGGGGAAGAGTAAGTATGATTTTGCTTGTGATATTTATAACCAGTTTAAAGAACCTGATCCTTAATGATGAATTTGAATTCTCCTAATGTGGCTTTTGAGTTGCAAGTTGTGATTTAGGACATTAAGAATATGAAGCAAAGTCTATGAGCTTGAATAAGCTTGGAAGTTTTGACTGATGATGAAGGAACAGATTGACACGACCGGAAATCCGGTTAGGCCGTGCGGGCACCCGACATCCTTCCCTAGACCCGTCGGGCGAACCCTTACCAATTAAATTAGGAAAATAAATATAATTCAATTCATTAATAAGAACAAGACTTAAAAAAAACACTGACATACTGATACCTCTCAGCTGTACAAAAGAAATTACAGCTGACTACCCAACATACTAAGTTTAGGGTTATCCAGACTAGACATCTAAGAGTACAAAAGAAGACAAATACCTCCTGAAGGGAGCAAAATACAGCTGAAATAATAACCAACAGACTGGTGGCCATCCGGAATAAAAGCTGGCTCACTCTGACAGCTGAAATCGTCTTTGCTCCTTCACAACGTAGCGAACTCAATCCTGGAGCGAACCTGCCGAAACGAAATAGAATAGACAAAAACAAACAACAAACAAAGGTGAGTCAAAAGACTCAATAAGTGGGAAAGACTAGCCACCTCAAAGAATAGGATAGCTAGCCAGGGAGAAGAAATAGATAAACCAAATTTCTCTTATTTAAATTATAAAAAGGCAGAGCCAGATAACAACCGAACACATGTATGAAACCATAAACTCATCAACAACCAGGAACGTAAGATAACCAAAATATATAGGTATCCCGAACACATCAGCAATCAGAAATACATCCTGTTGTGGCGTGCAACCCGATCCATATATTCATCCTGTTGCGGCGTGCAACCCAATCCATATATTTATACCGTTGTGGCGTGCAACCCGATCCCCGCAATCCAGAATACGAGCCAGAAATATATAGGCAAACTGAGATATGTCCACGATATAGTATACATACCGCATACATAAAACACAACACAGTACACACAGTAGTCAGTATGCGGTGCAATGAGATGGGATGAATGTTGTACGATGCAATGCAGTCACATATACCTGAAACCTATCTCCGACGCGGGACTCTCATCGTCTACCAGGAGATATATGCAATAATGACCCTTCACCGGTGCGGGACTCTCATCGCCAACCGGGAAGTCTATGCAATGATGAACCTTCACCGGCTCGGGACTCTCATCGATTACCCAGAAGTATATGCAATGATGACCCTTCACTGGTGCGGGACTCTCATCGCCAACCGGGAAGTGTATGCAATAATGACCCTTCACCGTGCGGGACTCTCATTGCCAACCGGGAAGTATATGCAATGATCAAAACCAGAGTGCAATGCTCATATGCAATACCAACAATAGGGCTTATCATATAATATACTATACAATGTAACTTCAAAGCTAAGGCGTAATGAGTACGCCTATCGGCAGCTACACACGTAAAGAACACGTGGTAGAAAATCCATGAGGCCAAGTGCCTCCAAAGAAATGGATATAAACACTTACCTTGTTACAAAGTTAGCATTGCTAATCAATAACCGCTTTTATCCTTTGGTTCCATTGCCAAACGATCCCACTCTATTCAATAAGTAGAAAAATATATCAAATTAGGCTAAAGGCTTCATTTCTGACATCTTAGGGTAGTCGAGGTAGGAACCTGATACCCTATTTGTATACACAATACGCAGGCCAGGCCTATGTACAGGGTTTAAGGTCACATAACCAAACCCCAAATAAATTACATGTATATGCTGCCCATAACTCACTGAGAATGAAAATATATTCAATTCCATTATCGGGGTCCATTTGACCCTTTAAACTATTAATTGAACTTATTAGGACGATGTCTAATATCTCAATTTTCACTGTCAAAATATATTTAAACACACGTAATAAAATTAAATAATATATTAGGATCATTACCTGAATGTTTCGGGGTAAAAATTCTACTTTTTCCCGGCCCCTTTTCTTATTTTCTGGCATTTTTCCACTGCGTATTTTCTGTTTTTTTTTTGTATCTGTACGAATGTACTATGTTTGTGTTTTTTCAAAAATGTAGTTGCTGCTTATCTCGTCCTTAGCTTTGACACCGACTCCATTAAATTTTTATTTTGTCTTTTACCTTTTTTTTTCTTTTTTCTTTTAAAATTCGCTGCTACGGTAAAAATTAATCGGTACCCTACGATATTCGAAATAATCCCAACTTTTCCATACAAGTTATAAAAAATATATGTAACATACTCGCGAAGGCGGATCTCAAATTGGACTCCCGAAACTCAGGATGCGAATTTAAATAGCAAAAGTCAAATTATTTAACTTTCGGCATTTTAGAGGAAACTAGCCGAACAACATCGAAATTCACTTTCGAAAGTTTACAAAAATCACAAATAATCATACGAACCTAACGGCGCTTTCGGATTTCAAATCGGAGCTCATTCGGCAAAAACCGAGCTCGAAATTTTTTTTTAAATATTTATCGCCAATAAAAACTGAAATCTTCTTCCGATGCCTACCAAACGAGGTCTGATTTAGCTCAAATTTTACAGACAGGTCCTAATGGATATTACAAATATTTTAATATTATCGACACGCCAATCGGAGTCCTAGCTTCCGAAACGACTAACCGAAGTCGTTTCATTCTCCTCCACTTAAACTCTCGTTCGTCCTCGAACGAGCCTAAATCTAAAGAAAAATTCGCGCGGACAACAAGAGAACTTGCACAACCTTCATGAGCTACTCCACGGGCATTATTTCTTGATTACAGGATCAGAATTATAACACGCATATTGAATTTTTGGAATAAAATATATCTGGATAATATGGTAATACCATTACACAACTTATTCTGACTAAGCTGATCCTTCTTCGATCACGAGAAAAGAGTTCTACATTTTAGAAGCAAAGATATACGAAACTCTGGATGGACTAATATGATTCAGCCGAGAATCACCTTTTCGATATACCTTTCGATATAGAACAGGTCGATGAAACTAAGAATAAGCTCACGGTTGATGCAATAGGGGGAGCTTTTGAAGTACCTTGTCACTACACACTATAGAAGATTTGATGCAAGCTATATTATTTTTACGAACGCACTATACAACATCTCAGTTGATTTAGTATTACCATTCAGTATTTGGAGGAAGACTCCTCCACTTAAAGCACAAACTCATGCAGCCATTTGTATAGGAATAACCATCCCCGTACAGTCCGCTGGACTAAAGAAGATTTAGCTAAAAGCTGAACATAGGCAGACCTAAGCTACCAACTACCCTTTCGAGTTGCCAAACAGCTGCAACTCTCAAGTTCACAACTCCATACCTTTGCCGTAAACACCACCGCCTGATGGATGGTACTTCTATATAAAAATTTCGGCAGAGTTTCCCCTGAAACTGGATGATCCGCAAAAACAGAACCAGCACTATACTATACATGGAAATGGATACCCGGATAAACTGATATCCAAAATAATAATATGCTTACCCGGCTACAATAACACGTACTCTGGCTCAACACAGGGAACGTCACAAGCGGCTACCAATCGCCCGAGCTCACTAGTGCCGGACGAAGAAGAAATGGAAATGGACCGAGGATAGAAATAATTAGAGCTTTAGGAAGCTCATCTTCTTATTTCTAGGCTACCAGAGCTAGACTACTTCCGAGTCAGGCTAACCCAAAAATCGCAATTGAAGAAATAGACATTAATGAGCTTTATGGAAAAACATCCATACCAATTTAACCTCCCAATAAGAAGGAAATTCTGACAATTTACCATAAACCCTTTTATAGCCCAGATAAGCTCATGGAATAACATGACTCTACAAACATCTTGAACCATGGAAGACACATAGATCAAATATTACTTACTAACCACTTTACACCGGAAGAAACGATAACACTTTCTGATGGTGACGAATTGGGATCTCATTATCCTACTAACACGGAATTCCGAGAAGAGAGGTATACTAATTTGATATGATAATAAAATGTGGAACAACAAGATGCCAGGCAGACGATACCGACACTCACTCCCAAATCTCTCACATTTAGACCCAATAAATTTGTAGGGTCATCATAAATGCCAGGAATAAATCATATCAGAAACTCACCCCTCTACCGCAACCGATTCTTAATAGAAACGGCATCCAAGGAAACCATTGAAACATGATAAGACACACCATTTCCATATTGATCAAAAGAATCAAATCTTACTCACATTTAAGAGAAGAAGAAATACATGGGTGTACTACATCAGATACCTCAACATCCTGCTAGACTAGCAGTTCATAGAACTGCCTCTGCAGCTGAGTCGAGCCACTACCCTGATAACTACTTCTAGAAGAACCACTACCACCACGCTCTCGACCTCTACTGGGTGGTGGCATTTCTCTGATTGATTAACATTTAAATGAAATTCCTGCGACTGTGCAGGTGTCTGAGGGCAAGAAGAAGGACGACTGCCTACCTGCCGAAGTAAAGAAAAACTTCTCAAAGGATAGCTAGACTCATGACAGTGATAACACCCTTTTCCCTAAAAATGGAAACTGGATAGATTATAGATAGCTACAAAGAGAAAACTGGGTCTAATCTTGACGAACTACTGACGCACTCTGAGAATCACGCTCTACAAGCTGAGATAACCTGGAAGGTGACTTCCAAAAATAATCAGAACTTTTACCTCCAAATGAGGTACCATGGTTACCCACCAGGGCCGTGGGATCTCTTACTTTCCCGCTCTAACTTATGGTATGCCTCGAACCTTCGAGCAATATCAACAACAACATCAAATGAAATCCCGACCTCAATCTCTCGAGCCATCTGGGATCTCAAGGAAAATGAAAGGTCATCAATAAGTCTTTGAATCTCTCGAAAGGCTCATGGACTAGTTCTAACGCATATTCAGCCATTCTATAGAATTCAATCTCACATTCTGAAACACCAATAGATTAACCGATAGGCTACCCTGTCCAATCCACTCAAACTGGTAACATTTTTCATCTTGCTCGCTACTTGAAAGGAATTTTTTTTCCACGAATCTAGAAGAAAATTCGAACCAAGTTAGTAATAAGAGAGCGGCCCACCAATTCAAGGCTGGACCCCTGAAACTGGAAAAAAGAATAATTCAACACCATACCGCTCGATATAATCAAGAGCCTAAAGGATACACTGACATCATTTTATTTTTAAAAAAAAAATCACGAGGTTTATCTGATGCATTGCTTGGGAATATCGGGATGTTCAACCGTGTAAAATAATGCAACATCTTTGAGCACTCGGACCCAATAATTACCTCAGTTACCTAACCAGTCAGAACAACTGGAGGCACAACACATGCTGCCTTCGGAACATAGTTTACTGCGGCAATTCAGACCTGGAGCATGAGATCCCTGAGACCGAATGACTCCCTCTACGGCAACCAGATAAGATGCCTAGACAATAATAGGTTCTTGCGGTATCTGCGTCGCTAAGATTATCGCAAAAGAATCATAGAGAGCCAAGGGAACCATAAGGCCCTGCACCCTTGCCCATCGCGAGCTCGTACAGCTGGGACCTCCGTAACTAGATAGTCAGCACGATCAAAACTCTCGGGGGTTCGTCAGTGCTAGCCCCAGGCTAGACTGCTTCATCTTGAACTCAGTTTGCTGATTCGTCGCACGAGGGTTCATAATTAACACGAAGGAATTAACAAATTAACGAAAATACTTTTGAATCCTAGACTGACGCACAATCAGAAATAATGGAAGTGAAACTTCCTAAATGCCATCATAGCCTCTCTTAGATAAGTACGGACGTCTACGTACCCATCAGTGAGACTCTACTAGACACTGTCTTAGTCTGGATAGACTCTAAACTGGGCTCTGATACCAACTGACACGACCCGAAATCCGGTTAGGCCGTGCGGGCACCCGACATCCTTCCCTAGACCCGTCGGGCGAACCCTTACCAATTAAATTAGGAAAATAAATATAATTCAATTCATTAATAAGAACAAGACTTTAAAAAAATACTGACATACTGATACCTCTAAGCTGTACAAAAGAAATTACAGCTGACTACCCAAAATACTAGGTTTAGGGTTATCCAGACTAGACATCTAAGAGTACAAAAAAAGAAAAATACCTCCTGAAGGGAGCAAAATGCAGCTGAAATAATTACCAATAGGCTGGTGGACATCCGGAATAAAAGCTGGCTAACCCTGACAGCTGAAATCGTCTTTGCTCCTTCACAACGTAGCGAACTCAATCCTGGAGCGAACCTGCCGAAACGAAATAGAATAGACAAAAACAAACAACAAACAAAGGTGAGTCAAAAGACTCAATAAGTGGGGCAGACTAGCCACCTCAAAGAATAGGATAGCTAGCTAGGGAGAAGAAATAGATAAACCAAATTTCTCTTATTTAAATTATAAAAAGGCAGAGCCAGATAACAACCGAACACATGTATGAAACCATAAATTCATCAACAACCAGGAACATAAGATAACCAAAATATATAGGTATCCCGAACACATCAGCAATCAGAAATACATCCTGTTGTGGCGTGCAACCCGATCCATATATTCATCCTGTTGCGGCGTGCAACCCAATCCATATATTTATACCGTTGTGGCGTGCAACCCGATCCCCGCAATCCAGAATACGAGCCAGAAATATATAGACAAACTGAGATATGTCCACGATATAGTATACATACCGCATACATAAAACACAACACAGTACGCACATTAGTCAGTATGCGGTACAATGAGATGGGATGAATGCTGTACGATGAAATGCAGTCACATATACCTGAAACCTATCTCCGGTGCGGGACTCTCATCGTCTACCAGGAGATATATATGCAATAATGACCCTTCACCGGTGCGGGACTCTCATCGCCAACCGGGAAGTCTATGCAATGATGAACCTTCACCGGCTCGGGACTCTCATCGATTACCGGGAAGTATATGCAATGATGACCCTTCACTGGTGCGGGACTCTCATCGCCAACTGGGAAGTGTATGCAATAATGACCCTTCACCGTGCGGGACTCTCATCTCCAACCGGGAAGTATATGCAATGATCAATACCAGAGTGCAATGCTCATATGCAATACCAACAATAGGGCTTATCATATAATATACTATACAATGTAACTTCAAAGCTAAGGCGTAATGAGTACGCCTATCGGCAGCTACACACGTAAAGAACACGTGGTAGAAAATCCATGAGGCCAAGTGCCTCCAAAGATATAGATATAAACACTTACTTTGTTACAAAGTTAGCATTGCTAATCAATAACCGCTTTTATCCTTTGGTTCCATTGCCAAACGATCCCACTCTATTCAATAAGTAGAAAAATATATCAAATTAGGCTAAAGGCTTCATTTCTCACATCTTAGGGTAGTCGAGGTAGGAACCTGATACCCTATTTGTATACACAATACGCAGGCCAGGCCTATGTACAGGGTTTAAGGTCACATAACCAAACCCCAAATAAATTACATTTATATGTTGCCCATAACTCACTGAGTACGAATATATATTCAATTCCATTATCGGGGTCCATTTACCCTTTAAACTATTAATTGAACTTATTAGGACGATGTCTAATCTCTCAATTTTCACCGTCAAAATATATTTAAACACATGTAGTAAACTCAAATAATATATTAAGATCATTACCTGAATGTTTCGGGGTAAAAATTCTACTTTTTCCCGGCCCCTTTTCTTATTTTCTGGTATTTTTCCACTGCGTATTTTCTGTTTTTTTTTTGTATCTGTACGAATGTACTATGTTTGTGTTTTTTCAAAAATGTAGTTGCTGCTTATCTCGTCCTTAGCTTTTCTAAGGACACCGACTCCATTAAATTTTTATTTTGTCTTTTACCTTTTTTTTCTTTTTTCTTTTAAAATTTGCTGCTACGGTAAAAATTAAAACGGTACCCTACGATATTCGAAATAATCCCAACTTTTGGATACAAGTTATACAAAATATATGTAACATACTCGCGAAGGCGGATCTCAAATTGGACTCCCGAAACTCAGGATGCGAATTCAAATAGCAAAAGTCAAATTATTTAACTTTCGGCATTTTAGCGGAAACTAGCCGAACAACATCGAAATTCACTTTCGAAAGTTTACAAAAATCACAAATAATCATACGAACCTAACGGCGCTTTCGGATTTCAAATCGGAGCTCATTCGGCAAAAACCGAGCTCGAAAATCTCTTTTTAATATTTATCGCCAATAAAAACTGAAATCTTCTTCCGATGCCTACCAAACGAGGTCTGATTTAGCTCAAATTTTACAGACAGGTCCTAATAGATATTACAAATATTTTAAAATTATTGACACGCCAATTGGAATCCTAGCTTCCGAAACGACTAACCGAAGTCATTTCACAGATCTAAGGACTTGTTCCTTTGAATCACTGCAGCTGAATAATTAATTACACAAAATCACTTAAGCGGGAACATTAATTGTTATCTTAAAATCTAATGTTAATTTTGATAATCATGCAAGGATGTATGAGATAAGAAAAGATTGCATAAGATTGGGATAAGGCTTAAAGATAAATAAGGAGTTTAATTAGGACTCAAACACTTGAAGGGCTTTGGAGTTCTAATAGCTCAAGACTTCTCAATTATTCAAGGCTATAAAATGAGAAGTATTTCAGCTGTTGAAGATAAGCACAAATACAGAGAGTTTAGAGCAGCAACATAGAAGTCATTCTAAATTGTATTTGAGCAGTCGTCTAGATACAAGAAACTAAGTGAAGAACATGTTCCTTAGGATTGAGTTTATATTATTCTCAGTCTTAGTTCATCTGTAGTAGGATCTATCGAGTTGTACTAATTACTTTCATAGAAGTTCTATAAGAGTACACACCATTCGAGTCTTGTACTTGAAGAAACTTCATTGATTGTCAAATGGGTTACTATAGGATTAGAGTTAGTCCTAGGTTAGTGTGAAGGTAGTCTTGTAACCAAGTGAATCTTTCAAATAGTGAAGTTGAAATCCTACTTGAGAGAGTAGGTCGTGGTTTTTTGATCCCTAGTTAACAGGGTTTCTCCACGCTAAAAACTGTGTTCATTCACCTACTTTTACTTATTCCGCAATTAATCAGTAAAGGAACACATATAGGGAACTGGTCCTTCAGTAGTGGTGTGTCTTGGGAAATATCACAACTATCAATAAACAGGCTCATCTCCTAACTCGACACCTAGCATGGAACAAGTTCTCACTCTGCACATCATCCTCCTCCTCTATACTCATGGTGCTCAAATTCCTACGCACCACAAGGAACATATTCATATGTTCATCCTCCACCACTTCTTCCTCACACTCAACATGATCAGCACCCTCATCTTCCTAAATTTCCTTATGACTCTCTTGGTCACGAACTATACTATCATCTTGTAGGATCATAGTCCTACGAGTAGGACAATCCTCGACAAAGTGCCTATATCCCTTGAACTTGTGACATGGAAAAGAAGAAGCACTAGGAGAGTTAAGTTGAGTTTTACAATGACCTACCGACTCTTTAGAGTCAACCTTAGGCATACCCTTCTCAAAGCTTTGGTTCGGCTCGTGGGAGTGGTTGTGGTGATCTCTCTATAGCGAGTAGCCTCCTCTTTAACCCACTTTTCAACTTTAATGGTGTCATGTAATGCATCCTAGAGTGAATGAATATGCAGCCTCAACTGTGAAGCCAACTCTCGATTTAGGCCACCCTTGAACCAAATAATGGCTTGCTCTTCATCTTCCCTCTTCATATCAAGGGACATCTAATTTTTATCGAACTCATCAAAATATTCCTCAACTGATTTGAGGCCTTGCTTCAATTCATAAAGCTTCTTGAGTTGTTTTTGACAGTGCTTGGCAGTGACATACTTATCACTGATCACTTGTTTCATCTCATCCTAAGTAATACGCTCGGGTAACCCAAGTCTACGTCTGGACCTCTTCACCAATTCCCGCCAAGAAGCATAAGCCGTGAATGATACAATGGCACATATGGCCTTCCTCTCATCCGACATGTCATTGGTCTGAAAGATCCGCTCCAAGTGAACCTTCCACTCTAAAAACTTCTCCGGATCATTAGTCCATTTGAATGATGTGATTGTGATCTTTACACTATTTAAATTGTTGTCACGGCCACCACGAGTAGGTTCCAGATAACCCCCATAGTAATCAACATAATCATCATATTCTCGCTTAAATTCCTTCCCACATAAGCCCCTCGAGGTCCACGACCTTGCCCGCGACATCTATAGTTACCTCGGCCTTCTATGCAGATAAGGTGGCGCATAATCATCAAAATCATCAACATGTCCGGGTAACTCCCTCTCTTGACCGGCAACTTTTTTCTCAATAGGTATCGTATTCATTCGATGTCTCATAAGTGGAACAATGCCTTAGTGAATACCCAAGTGTTGGGGAATGCCCAATGCCCTATCATTTCGAGAAACTACTTCTCTCAATCGTTGTTGATGAGTTACCTCATTGATCTGCTCCGGTTCCAAGGTAGAAGAGTCACTAGTCCCCTCTCCGGCATCTTTCAGGACCATGAGTTCTCTTTCTCTTTCAAAACTCTCTATCCGAGTACTCATTGCCCTTATCTTGGCTAAAAGGTCGACCAAGGTGATCTTAGGCACATCTCCAATCTTATCTCCTTCTCCAGCCATGTACCTGCACAATTAAAACTAGAAGAAAGATTACTGTGATTAGTCCTTACACACTTTCTTACTTTTGGTGTCAATTGGGTACACTCAATTTAGTAAGGTAGGATCACTCAAACTTTTTTCAAAAGGTCCCCTCGAGTTGAACTACTTCCTGAATAATCTACCAAGTCCACAAGAATCGGTAGTCCTCTTCAGGAAGACTCTTCGTGAAGAGTGAATTGATGCGACTCGATGGACAGACAGCTATTTAACTGAGTACTTGAAGCCAAAGAACTTCTACGAGTACTTCTTTGAAACAATTTTCAACACATACGAGTTCTCCTAAACGCTCAAGAGGTAGAACTAGTTTAGTAGGAAGATTGCTCGAGTAATACTAACTAGAAGTACACAAACAAAGAACTAATGAAAACCTAGAAGAAAACTACCCGATTGCAGAATTTCTGCCTGGGGTGCCCCTCCTAGGATCTGGGTGCTTCGCCCTAGTGGTGGGTGGTCCACCTTCAACTTAGGCGGTCAGCCTTGGTGCAATTCTTGCAACCTGCAACTTTTTTTCAGGTCAGGTTTCTCCCCCTTTTTTTTTTTTTTTACCATTTTTCCAGCCATTTTCACTCGTTTTTTCTTTACTCACAATGTCTAATGGTGTTCTTGATGGTTTCTAAAACCACCCACTAATTCCCAACCCTAATCAATCAACAATAAGCCTTAAATTTTGAAATTTAGATCAACCCTGCAACTAGGCTTTCTAGGATGGGTTCAACCAATCAAGAACATCATCCACTATACCAAATCAAGTTTCAAGGATTGGAAACAACTGGGAAACTTCACCACAACAATCCCTAACGACAATATTGATTGGGGAATCAAAATCTAATTTATTTATTTTTAATAAAAAAATAAGAAACTTAAAACTAAGAAAACCTAGATACTAAAGTACGAAGAACATGATTGGGATTGTTGAAACAAACCTGTTCCTTGCTCTAATACCAACTGATGTAAGCAAATCTACAGAAGCAAAGAACAAGATAACAAGCAAGACACAATTTGAACAAGTGCAACTAGGAACTAGTCTAGTTACCTTCTTGTTGGAGTCAAGAGGCACCTATGCTATGCAAAATATCCACAAGATTACTATGAATCTTGCAAAAAGTTTGATAAAAAAGGAAAGGAGTTCAATTAGATTCAACTAAGAGAACAAGTTTCCAAGGGTTTGTATTTTTGAGAGAAAGCTCAAATTCGATGTTCTAATCAATGTAATGTAATGAAATAAAGACCTAAGTGTGGCTTATATACGGTTATCCCACACTTCTAAGTATTTTAAAAGTAGCCACAAGTTGGCTAAATAAGCAAGAATATGCAGGGTCAATAAAGTAATAAAGTATCCAAAACTAGAATAAATCACGTCACAGAACATTGCAGAAGGGCACCTGCCCTGGGAAGGGAGGCCACCACCTCTGGGAAGCCTAGAGAGCTTCCTTGGAAAGGGCGCCCGCCCTGGGGAGGGAGGCATCTGCCTTTGAGAAGTTAAGAGAGCTGTCTTGGAAAGGGCGCCCGCCCTGGGACCTTGGGCGCTCCGAGAGTCGTCATTTTGACATTTAGACATTTTTTTGGAGGTTTTGGTATTGGGAGCCCCGCCTTGGCTCGTGGGCGGTCCGCCCTGGGTCTTCTAGTGTGCTGGAGGCTCTTGGGCGCTCAACCCTGTGTCTGGGGCGGTCCGCCCTCATTGGTAATGTAACACACGACCTTCAAATCATCTCCAAAGCTCATCCAAGCTCTTCCACACCAAGTGTAAATGCACATCTTGTAACTCCTGTGCTCGACTCCGCGTGAATGGTCAAGAGAGCACTTGATCATTCTGGACTAGATCAGTGGGAGATAAGAACTCGTAGCATTAAGCATACTTTAAAACCCCTTAATTACTAGGTTACCATTGTTGGTTATATGGATGTTCAGATGCTAATATATCACTATATAAAGTGATATTTTGACCTATATTTTCTAAAGAAGGTTTTTCGGGGCCACCTCTAAGACACTATAGCTTCGCCCGTCGCTCGCGGCAGTGGTGAATCCATTCTCTTAAAATCCTAGATCCACTTCTGCCCTTATGGTTGGGAAGCGATACCTCTTCACCTTTTGACTAGGAACTTTACCCCCTTCAACTCATAGTGGGTTAAAAGGAAAATATTATTGCTCGATCATCGTAAGAAGTCAAAACAACACTTTTTTGGAAGGATTATTTTATCCCCTTAATCTTTACAGGTTGGGAAATAATACCCCCTCCTCCTTTTGGATGAGAATGACAACCCTTTTATGGTTGGGAAATGATACACCTTTACCTTTTGACTAAGAACATTACCCCCTCTAACTAAAAAATTAGTGGGTTAAAAAAAAAAGGAAAATATTGTTGCTCGATTATTGTAAGAACAACACTTTTTTGGAAGGATTATCTTTTGCACTACCTTCTTATGGATCAAATTTATTTTTCTGTTCATTGAAACTTGGTGATATGGTATGTTAGCTCAAGAGAAAGCCTAATGAATCTTCTCAAAAAATCAAACAAGAGCATCTAGATAGTAATAACCGTTTCATGGTTTCAAGTTATTTTCTCAAATCGGAATAAATCCTCCATATATTTGTTAGCATCCTTGTCACAAACAGAAAAGCAAGTTGTTGAGCCTCTTAGTCGGTTCTAACACTGACAAAGAGGATTAGTTTGAGGCTGACAAAGCTAAGTTGCCAGAGAAATTGCAAGCCTTGAAACCAAGGAACTCTCTTGAACTCAGTAATAATTGGTTCCTATGTTGTTAGGTGATGTTATGCTACTGTAATTAAACTATACATGAAGATTATTTTGTCATTTATTCTAAAAAATGTACCTTCGAGATTGACCAGATAGAGACACTTCACTTACGTGAGTCGTTTAGACTTTAAGACTACCCGTTATTATTTGTTTGTAATTCATTTCAGTTTGTACTTTGAAAAAAAGTTTTCTTTAAAATTTTTGCTGGTGTTTTTACTGATGGATATAGAAGATTTAGAATTAATGTTTTTAATCCAACTCACACTATTTTTATTATTTTATCTTACGCTTTTATTGTTTCTTATACATATGAAAGTATGACTTCAGTGAAAAGCGAGTGCATGTTACAAAATCGCAAGCTTTCTTTAATATCCTTAAGGGTCGTTTGGTTGGTGGGACTGAATTAACAATTTCGAGATTAAATTTGGCACTATAGTTATCATATATTTGGTTGGTGGGTTTGGTTAGTACTAGTACCAATTTTATACTAAAAAGGTTGGACTAGCAATTTCATATGGGAGGTGGAATTAACAATCCCGAGATTATTAATTCTGAGATTGTTAATCTCGGGATAATTCCTTTGCTACCAAACGACCCCTTAGATGTTTGTTTCTGGGGTTTGTGATTTGCTCCATTAGTTTTAGCTTCATTGATTGTCAATACGCCTTTGATGAATGACATGTGTATTCTTTTTTATAAATGGCTAAGATTACTTTTTAACTTATCCACTATTTTTGATAAAATTATATTAATAGTAAAGTTGAGAGAAAATTAGTTGTGTATATATGAATAGAAACATGTAAATAAGCAAACCTAGATTATAAAAAAAAAAAAAAAACAAGAAGAAAATAATCACCAACAAGAAATAATAATTTCTTAATAAATAAAATTTGATTGAAATTCGAAAATAAAGCTTTTTGTTTAAATAGTTTGTATAAATATAAAAAAGAAAATCAAATTTTTTTTTGAAAACCTTATTGTGTAATTTTACCATTTGCAACCTCGCTAAAAGAAGATAAAAGTTTAAAACTTAATCAAACATAAATAATAAGACTATCAGCAAAAAGTATTTAAATATAAGAATAAAAAATTAAGCTCGGTAGCGTTTATTCCTTTTGTCAATGGTAAGTTGAGTTACAATTATATAATTAGTAGAATATATCTGACCATTAGATTTCATCATCTTCTTTTTTTCTAAATTTTTATTTTCTTCCCAATTGTTGCTATTAGTAGAATTTGTCATAAATAGAGAATTAGTTAAATAGTAATCTTAGCCATCAACAAAACTAATACACATGTTACCCATCAAGAGGTGTATTGATAATCAATGGAGCTAACTAATGGAGTAAATCCGAATCCATCGTTTTTCAATCATAACGTAGTTGTTGTTCCCTTTTAAAAGGTGGAGGAAATATTATTTCCCAATCCTTAAAGGATAAATAGGTAAAGTGAAATTTACTTTAGTAAAAACTTATATGTATTGATAATTGATGTTTATATCAAATTATGTCAATTAATTATGGTTAAATGAGAAAATTATATGTGTAAATATATGTCAGGTATATATTGTTTATTTGATGTAAACACGTGGTGCGAGTAAATTTTATTGCACTTAATTCGCATTGCTATATATTCTAAACTCTTAGTTATATATTCACATATCCTTTCTTTGTACTCTTAAGGGTTCTTTGGTTGAATAATTTTATACAGAAACGGTGATACATAAATTGTTACGCAATGAGTACAAATACAAGAATTACGTGAGGGTAAATAATGCAAGGAATATAATGCAAAGTATAATTAATTATTATATTAAATTATGAAGGGAGTGAATGATTTGACGAGGAAATGATCTCGTATACCCTTTTATAATTTGAATAGGAGAAACTGGAGAAGAATTAGCTAAAAGATCTCTCAAAGTGTTGAACATTTAATCCTTCAATTTTTTTTGACTTATTTTGGAGAGAGAAAATATTAAGTGGGTTTAAGTGGGGACCAAGGGCTGTGTTAGAATTCTTAAAAACTTGTGGGTGCAAAACATAAAAACTATTGTGAACTCATTTGAATTAAAAGAAACTACCGGGTAATTTAAAACATAACGGACACTTCAACTACTCAAATAGGTCGATCGTACATGGCCAAATAACCGTTCCAATTTTTCTCTCAACATCCCCTGTTTTCTCTCTAAAAACCATCTGCATGATCTCACAACCTCTGTGAGTGTCCAGTTTGAGTTATTTAAAGCATCGTTGTGGGTTCATTGCACATTGTCGAGCAAGAGCAGAAACATGTATGCAACTCGATTTCGTTAAGGTTTTTAGTTGAAATTTAACTATTTTGTTAGATTAATGGCTATTGTGCATCTTTACATTGAGCTTTAGGGTGGTGGATTTGGTTATTATTCTGTTCTATATGCGAGAGCCGATTTAGGATTTAGGGTTTATTTTTGGGATTTTTTCGTTTACCTTTTGTAATTAAAATGTGATTTGTGGATAATTCCTGTGTATGTGTTTAAATGGCTAGGATAAAGCACACAGTTCCAAAGGGTAAAGGTCCACGAACTTTGGCTCAGCGCAGAGCGGCTGAGGAAGGAAAGAAGAGAGAGCAGGAAAAAAATAAATATACGTACACGTCGGTGGTCCTACGTAAATCAGCGCAAGAGGCTTGGGAGTCTGCGAACGTCCCCAAATAATTTGTCCGTAAAAGAAGCTTGGAACAGAATTCCAAAGTCCAAAAGAAAACTTAGAAAATAAGAAGAATGGAGAAACATGTGGATAGTGATGAGACAGCCACATATAAAGATGTTGGTGGAGGACAAACTGAAGTGGGTGACAATTCTGAGTTCTTGGGTGCAAATCGAACATCTGCTGATACGTTTGATCAAATTGATGCCATTGAAGATGAGTCTGAGGCTGATATTGGTGTTGGTGGTGGTTCTGCTACAAAAAAAAAACAAAAAGAAAAGACTGTTGTTGATATTAATAATGATGATGATGAGTCTGGGGAGGTAGGCACGAAGAGTGCAAGACAAGAGAGAAGAGAAGATGAAGAGGAGGAGGAAAATACTGGTACACATGCACAGAAAGGGGATGATGAAGTTGATGAAAGGGTTGATGAGGATAATTCTGGTGCTGAGAATAAAAAGAAAGAGGAAGAAGAGATAAGAGAGGATGAAGAGGATGTGCATCCTCTTGATAGGTTGAGTATACCAAAGAAGACCATTGACATAGATGTGAGCAGCTTCAGGTTCAGAACCTGGCTGTCATCATTTGAATCTTTTAAAATAAAGATCTATGTGAGATCTTCAATTAAAATTTTTTATGACATTAAGAACAAGTTGACGGGATTGGGGATTGAGAAGATTTTTAGAAACTCAGTTTTTGGTGATTTCTTAAATATTTTTTAGAATTGGACCTTTAACGATCACTTGGTGCATTTTGTACTTTTGAGGACTATAAGACAGTCCAAGAAAAAGCATGAAATGTGGTTCTTGCTGGGATGGGAAGCGAGGATGTGCATCCTCTTGATAGGTTGAGTATACCAAAGAAGACCATTGACATAGATGTGAGCAGCTTCAGGTTCAGAACCTGGCTGTCATCATTTGAATCTTTTAAAATAAATATCTCTGTGAGATCTTCAATTAAAAAGTTTTATGACATTAAGAACAAGTTGACGGGATTGGGGATTGAGAAGATTTTTAGGAACTCAGTTTTTGGTGATTTCTTAAACATTTTTTAGAATTGGACCTTTAATGATCACTTGGTGCATTTTGTGCTTTTGAGGACAATAAGACAGTCCAAGAAAAAAGCATGAAATGTGGTTCTTGCTAGATGGGAAGCCAGTTGATTTTGGCTTGACGGAGTTTTATTTGATAACTGGCTTGAATTGTTGTCAAGAGCCAGATAAGAAAGTGAATGCCAAGTACTTGACAAAGTGTGAAGGTTTTTGGAGAAGGTGCGTAGAATGGGGATATGAGGGCTGAAAATCTGCTGTATTTGATGGAACAACTAAAATTCCCAAAGGAAGAGAAACTGAAGCTGGCTTTGCTGTGGTTCCTGTATACAGTACTGATGGCCAAGGACAAAATCAAGAATGTGGAGAAATAGTGTATTCAGTGTGTGGATAACCTGGAGTTCTTCAGCAAGTACCCTTGGGGTAGGCTGTGCTATGACCTGATAGTTGAATACCTCTACAACAAAGTTGGTTTAGCAAAAACCTATCCACAGTATGTAGAGGGAAAATTGTTGGTTATGCCCTGTTTGGATTCCTATGGGCCTTCCTTCTGACTGTGGTATTCATGACAGTCATGGATATATGAGGCAGTCCTTTTAGTTGGCCGTACAACTGGCAAGTCTGAACAGTATCCCCTACCAATCCCAAGGATCCTCAGGTGGCACCAAAAAAGAGTGCATAGAGATGTTTATGCATCCCAACAAAGAGCTACACAGGTATATGTACCAATTTTATTTCATTAATTATTTTATCATTTAATGATGATGTTTGGTTATATAATTCTTTTAATCTATGTAAAATGGCAGGTTTTGTACCCTTTCTTGATCTCAACTATTCAAGAAGTTGAGGGCTGCAAAAGATTTGTGGCTCCTCATGTTGATGAGGTCAAGGATGCTGCATTGGACAAGCTAAGGGCTCAGCTGGAGGGGGTCACAGGCATCAGGTACATTGTGGAGGAGTATGATGAAGGGGAAGCTGGAATGAAGAACTAGGAAGATGGTGGTGATTGTGGTAGGAGGGGAACTTGCAGGCGCTCTAGCTATGTGGAAGGTGTGCTGGAAAGAATGCTGGAAGTGAATTAAGAGATTTTGAAGTTGATGAAAGAGAAAAAGGAGATGAGGGAAAGGAAAACCAAGTCGAGGAAGTTGATGAAGAGGAAGTTGTTCAAGCTGAGGATTGTGAAGAGAAAAAAGAAAGGTATGTACCTGTATTACTGCTATTTTGATTAATTTTGTGTGTATCTAAGTATTTCTATTTACTTGTAGGTATGTTGAAGTGGAAGAGGAAGAAAAGAATGAAGAGAAGGATGAAGAGTTGAGTGAAAAATATATTGTAGTTGAAGAAGAAGAAGAGAAAAATGGTGCTCATTTTGATGGAGCAGATGAAGAGATGACTGGAGAGGTGAATGACAGATAAGCTGCAATTGAAGAAGAAGCAAAAAATGAAGCTCCAGTTGATGGGTTAGATGAATAGATGATTGGAGAGGTTAATGATAAAGATGCTGCAGTTGAAGAAGAAGCAAAAAATGAAGCTCCAGTTAATGGAGAAAATGCAGAGATGCAAGAAAGGATTGCTGATGAAGCCCCAACTGATGGAAAAGTTGCAGAGATGAATGAAAGGGATGTTACTGGAGATGAACGTATGGATAATAGAACAGTGAGTGAAGATATTGTAAAGAATGTGATTGTTGAAGAGAATCCAGCAATGCTGATGGATGAAGTTGATATAGCAGCAGTGCAGGTGGATGAAGCTGATGCAGCTGATGTGTTCAATGGTATTGTGAATCAAGTGTTTGTGAATCAGAATGATCAATTGGCTTCAGAGGATAGTGGAGCAGATAATATTTGACAGTATTAATGCTTGGTTTTGTATAAGTTGACAGTTGAATTGGTTGTTGTTTTGTTTATTGATGACAGTAGTTGACAATTGCATTAGTTGACAGTTGACAGTTAACATAGACATGATATTTTTTGGATATTATGGTTAGCCATGGACAAGTGTATGGTGGCTAACCTTATTTTTGGATATTAAGTATTGGTTTATTAATGCAACTTTTTAGGAATTCAAACACGTAGTTCATTTTTCAATGTTTCAATTTTCGTTTGCAACTGATAACATGTTTGTACTTATGTGCTTGCAACTTAAAAAATATCAAAGCTTTTTCCATACGAATACAAAAATTACAATACACAAATTTACACATCTCCGGTTAGATTACAAAATTTATACAGTGTCAAAATATTACATATATGGTATAATTGGGATGTCTAAAACACCAATATTTACATAATAAAACTAAGAGATCCATTTAAATAAGGAGCAGATTACACAACCAGCAACCATTGACTTAATCAACTTCTTCAGTCGATCCCTCTTCATTTTAGCTTCTTCCATCTTTATTTCAGCTTCTCTCAGCATGGTTTTCAGGAAACTCTTTTGCTCTTCACACTCACTCAACAGTTCTCTCACTAGAGCACGATTTTCTTCAGATTCTTTTAGCTTTCTAACTAAGCTTCCAATCATCCTTGATTCTTCTTCAGGTAGTGGTCCATCAAACCATCTAAAATAGTCGCACCCACCACTTTGCTGCATTGTTTAACAAAACCCAAGAAAAAATCTGTACAGTAACAATTAAAGCGAAAATAGACACAAAACTATAATGCATGAATAACTCATTTTTGGAGTTTTACAACTCTAGAATCTGTGGCCAGGGTTTGTCACTGTACGAGAGGTCTTCAATCTCGTATATTGGCCACAAAGACAGAAATCGGGTTCCTCTGGTACGTTTGAGCTCATTGAACCTCGACTCATGATGTTATGAGACTTGTGAAGTTATGTGAGTGGAAGAGAAGATTTTTAAGAATTGGAGAAGAGGACTTTTATATTTTAGGGGTTGGGTTTGATTTGTAAAATATAACTTTTAATTGTGGATTTTGAGAAAAAATCATCTTTTTATATTTGGGGGTTGTGTTAAAAATTTTAATTTTTTGTTGAAGGGAGGCAGGAAATTGGGATGCCGCTTAAATTTTTCCCTTTTGATCTAAGCCACGTGCCCAGGAGCGTGATGTGTTAAGTGCTTGGGGTTTGAGGATAGTGTTAGGGTTAGCGATAATCAACAAATTGTAGTAGATAATCAACCTTGTCTCTTGAAAATTAACATATGGAATTTTTCTCAAATCTAAAACAGATAATATTGTAATTATTCATTGTAAAGTGTATAAGTGATGTTATAAATGGATGGCACTGATTTAATACATGCTTATAGTTAAGTTATGTAGTATTTATCCTATCATTCATGGTGTAACAAGACATATGAGTCGTAACACTTAGGCATTATTTAACAAGAATTGACGTAATAGGCTTATGTGTAGATGAGTTATACCCTTGTAGGCATCAATGCATTGTTATAATGTATTAAAGTGGACAATAACATTAGATGGGCACATTATACCAACGTTTGGGGTATAGCAAGACATATAAGTCGTAATACTGATGCATTGCTTAACAAAACTAGACATAGTAGGCTTATATACACATGAGTTTTACCCTTTTAGGCATCAATATATTATTTTAATGTATCAATGTGAGCTATAATACTCAAATGGGTACAATATACCAACATTTGAGGTGTAACAACACACATGAGTCATATTTTTTTTTTTATTTTATGTGAAATTATACTAGTTTGATAATCAACCTTTTCCTGGTTGATTTGGTTAATAGTCGATTATCAATCTCGTACCTTTGTTTAGACAACTTGTGTTCCTATTTATATTCGTTCATCGACTGCTCTGTTAGTTGATAGTCGATTAAGGACCTTTGTGTAGTCAAGTCTTGCATTTTTTACCTTATTTGGGATCCGTTATATTAATGTATAACTGATTTAATGTGAAATTGAACAAGGTTGATAATCAACGTGTCTATTGATTGATTTGGTTAATAGTCGATTACCTTTGTCCAGTCAAGTCCTGATTTTTCTGATATGTTTCTTTTTTCCAGATAATTCCTTACTTAAATATTTTGCTTATTACTTGGAGTAATATTTATTTTATTTACCTTTTGCAGTAAAATTCACTTTTTCTATTATTTAAATATTATAGTTATTAATTATTTTACTTTTATCTTTTTCTATTTATTTAATTTTCGCATAATTTAAATACTTTTATTTTTGCTCCTTTTCTGATAATGGGTTTGATTTTGCGAACCTATCTATCGATCCATCTACTTGGTGTTGGTTGATTATACACCAATCTGGAATTTCGACAGTTTAGGAAGACTATGAAAGTAATGGGGGAGCAGAAAATTAAACGCATAAGACATCAGAGATGATGATGATGATGATGATGATGCCGCCCAGGGAGGGATTTCATTAATAATAATTTTAAAAACAAAGAGCAATCATAATGAAAGCTCTTTTTTCTACATTTAAAAAAAAAAACTAATTATTACGAGGGGAGGGGAGGGGTGATGTAGTTGTCCAGATCCTCCCCTGCCCGTTCCATGAACACCCTCAACATCCTAGCCACACGTCAGATGTTCATCTCTTGCCTCCTACGATCACAGGAGAGGAAGCAGATAAGCTATCTATGCCAACACGAATCAACAGCACCTCTGTTCTTGAGTCTGAGAATTCCTCCACCGCACTACTTCCACTTGCAGTTGGAGCTCTTGCCATTTCTTCAGAAAAATGTGTTTTAATTTGAGAGAATGATTCTTGAGTTGTGTTATGGATTTATTGGATCTGAATACCTCTATTTATTGGCACCAAATAATTCCAATCGATGCAACCTTTGGTGTTCCCAGAAAAAGGTCTCATCGTTTCTCGTGGCAATTATGAACAACCACTTCGTTTAACCCAGTTTCATATGCTTTCAGTGACGGGGCGTACGCCTGTATTAAATGCGTTCATACTCTTTATCAACGGAATTGTGTCAATTAATCTACGCATAGCTTTTTTTCCCATAATCAACCCACTATATGTCTATTAGTCGAAAATGTAATTTCTCTATTGATTTGTAAATATGTCCAGCATTTGGTGAAATAAATAATGCCATTTAATAAAAAATACTTAAACTAGAAATAAAATACATTAACAAAATTGTTACAATCACTTCAAATTGTTCCAATGAATATCACAGTACCAAATTAAAACAAACACATTTAACAGTACTAAAACACACCAAATTGTTCCAACTTAAGCTAATACACCAAATCAGAAATTAAAGGTTGATTATCAACCTCGTAACAATGCAGCGCATGTTGTCCTCTTAAGGCCTCTTCTCTTGCAGTTTGAACATCTATTTTGCCTCTTCCTTGAGAAAAATAATTCACCAGCTAAGGGAAAATGATTGATTCTCCTTCTACCCTTTTTGGGATCGACCATTGGTGGAAGAATTCTTCTCTCAACTACCTCAGGGGGAACCACCCACTCTTGCTCTGGTGGGATTGGATAAATATTTTCTTCATATGCAAACATGTAAGTCTGAAGCCAATAAAATGGACAAGTGTAATGGTACGAGCTAGCACCATATTCATCTTCATACCGTATTCTTAACACTGCAAATGCGTGCTTGTGTGGTATCTTGTCCAGGTCAAACTCCTGGCATGTACATGTTCTGAAATGAAGATTGACAGTGTGGGAGTCGCCATCTCCAACCATAGTGTACTTCAGTACTTCCACATTCCCGCCCGCGTGATACACAATCAATTTGTTGCCTTCAGGCATATTCTTTTCCAATTTTTTTCAGCACTGGGCACCAAAATGGTGTTGTGTTTCTTCATTGCCTTACGCCTTTCATTGAACTTCTCGGTAAACCTGCGAGTAATATCATTGCACAGGCCCAGCATGGGGTATTCTCTTTCATCCTTAAACATTGCGTTGAGAGACTCAGAAAGGTTGGTGGTCATTATATCGTACCTGTTTCTAGGGAAAAATGCTCTGGTCCACCTGTGAAAGCCCATTTCTTCCCGAAGACAAGCAGCTGCAGCAGGACATTTTATCGCGAGCGATTTAAAAGCATCGGTGAACACATTAAAACGGTACGCCTTCGCTGCGGTAAAATAATCCTTCAGAAATGATCGACACTTGAACCTTACGCGCAAGTTCTCAGCAAGGTGCTTGGTGCAACAACCATGATGGGTTAAGGTGTACACCCTTTAATCCCATTTGATATGGCCTTGGCACGATTGAAAATTATGCACAAATCATGTGTATTGGGGACTACATGAGCCAACTGTTCAAAGAAGAATAGCAAGGAGTCATCACACTCCTTGTCTACCACAATGAAAGCCAATGGATAAATGTGGTTCTTCGTGTCTTTCGCGACAGCCGTCAGCAAAACACCGTCGTAGCTAGACGTTAAATGTGTCCCATCGACTGATATCACCTTCCTTATATATGTAAACCCTATAATCCAAGCTCCATATGCTATAAAAAAACTTGAACCTCTCATGTTCATCAACCCTCAACCCAGTCTTGCCGCCAAGATTTAAGCTTTCCAACACAAAACTATACACATCTAAAACTGCATATCCATGCTCCGGACTGCCCCTAACTAAAGCATTTGCAATTTCTATTCCTTTCTAGCACTTCCAATAACTTACCTTGCTATTCAGTTGTTGATCTAAAGCATTCTTGATATTTTTTGTCGTCAACCCTTTGCCTTCAATAAACCTGTTCTTGAAATATTCTTTGATGACATCTGCTGAAGCATATGAATGATGGCTTGGTGTATGTTGCACCCCACATGTGTGATCTTTAATGTATTTGGTGATAACAAATCTGTTGGAATTAACATACTTTATGGCATGCACCATCTACCTACAACACGCTTCTACACACGCCACGACATACATGGATTTAGTACTCTTCTTTGTTTTGAATGTGAATGGCTTCTTCATTGAGCTCAACTTCAAAGCCACAATCAGGTTCTTCTTAGTATGGAAGGTTTTCCCAGTATGAAGTGCAATCATCGACCTCATCCAAGTTGCTGCCTTGAGTGGGAGCAGATTCGCCAACACAGTTGCTCGCATTTATAGCGGGATCTTCTCCAACCTCTAGATCTTCAATAGCATTTTTTTCATCACTATCCATATCACCAACAGTATCACCAACTCCAGCATCACTGCTATAATCACACGTACTCTCATATAATAGTGGCGGTCGTGGTGGTTTTGCAGAAGCATCATCAGCATTAGTGGCAGCATTTGAACCTGCTTGAGAGCTCTCGGCAACAAATATCTTTAAAATAGGCCTACTACTATTATTTCCAACATTGAGTATATAGACATGCGAATCATTATCATTCCTTATAAAAGATGGAGCCACCTTATCCCTGGTAGGAGCAGCACTAAAAACATAGCTAATTGATAAGTTGCTGCGATGGCACGTTAAATTACCGCGATCGATTAATTGGTCAATTAACTGATCGTAGGTACAGTGCAAACTTAATGCAATAGATACTGTTGTCTTTGTCTTGCATTCCCAATTCCAGCATTTTGGGGTCTCAACACATTCACCCAAAAATTCAGCCCCCTCTACTACCAAAACTCCCATCTACTTCAACAAAGTCTATGATCAAAATGTGGCCGATGGTCGATGAAATAATACAGTAGTTCTGCAACAATGATGATCAAATAAAAAAGAGCTTGAACTTCTTACCAGCTGAAGAAATCAAAAAATGTATGTGCAAAGACGAATATCTCTAATTTACCTCAGATTTCCATCCACATTACATGTATTAAGACGTTACATCCACTATAACAAAAATCAAGAAAAAACGGGATCCAAAAGACAAAACAGTTAGAAATCGAGACGAGACAGTTCTTGATGAGTGAAATGGAGCAAAATTCGAAGCTCAAACAGCCATGGAAGGCACGAGTGGTTTTGGGCGGGAGAGCTTGGAGGGGAAGAGAAAAAGGCGCCTAGAAGTTTTTGGTGGGAATGTTTAATTATTTTTTTGCTATTTTAGGAAAATAGTCATAGTTTACATAATAGACCAAAGTGCATTTTTTATAACTTGGGGCTGGGGGTTTAAAGCATTCAAACTTGGTCAAGTGGGTTAAGTGAAAATGGTGATTAGTAAATTAAAGGGTTATACACCCAATAATTAAAACTTAAAAGTTATTCCTTAGCTTTCCTACATATGGGTGTGGGGGGGGGGGGGTTCTTTTAGCCAAAACACCCAGAAACTGACGGATCTTCTGTTGATCTGACCTTTTTCCCTCCTTTCGTAGTAAATTATTAGCCCAAAACACTTGGACCTTAATTAGAAGAATTTCTTAAGTTATTTTATGGATCTTATATGTTATTCTTTCAATAATCACTTGTGTAAAGGTCTTAAAACTAAAATTACCGATATAAAGGGCAACAAATTAAATTTTTTCAAATATTTACATTGTCAGGTCTCCTAGAATATTTAAGATAAGCCTCCACAAAAATTAACACTTACTATAATATTTAAAATAAAAAAGATTTATCTGGTACAACATATAAAACTAACCTAATAATGTAAATATTCTTTACGCTAATGATATTGTATCATTTAAACTAGTTTCTTTTTTCATTTCCCATGTTGGAGTTGCGAAGCTTGTGAGCCACTCGTAACAACATGTCGGTTTTCTATTACAACTTGCAACAAACAAAGAATCAAATAGTCTAACAACCTTAACACTGTTCGAGTCCATTTACCAACAAGTAAGCACTTCTTTTTCCACTTGGGGTGCTAAGGGAGGAAGGTGGGGTAGGGTGTGGCAAGGCTATAGGACATTGTCAAGAAAAGTACTACTAGAACTATTAGAAAAAGGAAACGAAAACAAAAAACTTACGAGAAAGGGAATGCTTCAAAGTGTAGTGTTGTAAATAATTTTTATTTCGCCTAAATCCTTTATTTGTATTTATTTTTTCTGTATTTCTTTTTGGTAATTATTATTTATACTTTTATCTGTAAGTTTTTTCCATTTTGATTGATGATCGTTGAATTAAATTTAACGTCTCTATAAATTATTATTTTTTTATTTTTTATGCTTGATTAAGATGATCCTAAGGTTCTTATTGATATTAGCAATTAGATATTGTTGTTGCTCATTGCACAGAGCTTAAAGTCTTGACTATTGCCATTAATGCAGAGACTTTCTCTTCAAGTAGCCTCTATTGCACAGAGATAACAGTCTTGACTATTGCTAAGACTTGAAGAGACTTTCTCTGCAAGTCACCTATTGCATAGAGCTTAAAGTCTTGGCTACTGCCAATACTTGCAGAGACTTTGTCTGCAGGCTGCCTATTGCACCAGATCGTAAAGTATTGGCAATTGGCAATACTTTCAGAGACTTCCCCTACAAGTTTCCCCCTTCCACCCGACCTTAAAGTGTTGGCTATTGCCAAAAATTGCAGTGAATTTGGTAACATCACTTGGGTGGTGTTACCATTGATAAAAGAAGTAGGTTTCTCGATTTGTCTAGTGATAAGTTGACCCTTAATGACGATGTTCGGAACTTTCATTCAATCTTGGTTTTATTTTTCTTATGTTAGATTCCGCTTTAATTTCCTAGATAAGGTGCCCATTGCACCAGAGCTTGAACTCTTGGCAATAGCCAAGACGTGCAGAGCATTTCTCTCGAATTAACTGATGCAACAAGGCTCGAAGTCTTGGCAATTGCCAAGAATTATGTACAAGGTGCCTATTGCACCAGAGCTTGAACTCTTGGCAATAGCCAAGACATGAAGAGACTTTCTTTGCAACTTACCCACTTCAATAGGGCTTGATGTCTTGGCAATTGCCAAGAAGTCTGTGCAAGGTGCCCATTGCACCAGAGCTTGAACTCTTGACAATAGCCAAGACTTGCAGAGACTTTCTCTGCAAATTGACTACTACAACAGGGCTTGAAGTCTTGGCAATTGCCAAGAAGTCTTTGTAAGGTACCCATTGCACCAGATCTTAAACTCTTGGCAATAGCCAAGACATGCAGAGACTTTCTCTGCAAGTTGGTCACTACAATAAGGCTTGAAGTCTTGGCAATTGCCAGGAAATCTGTGTAAGGTGCCATTGCACCAAAGCTTAAACTCTTGGTATAGCCAAGACTTTAATTGTTGGTTTATGCAAGCATGCAATACTTTTAAGGAGAATGAGAAAATATGTAAAAGTTATGGGTTTTTAAGGTTTGTAGATAGCATGAATGGAGAAAATGAAGGGGGGACTGGGTGGGTCTTTTTATTAGTTGTTAGGGGTTTTTTGTCCGGAAAATATTTCATTAAACTAATTGAGGACATTTATGTTGAACCACTATTAGCAAGGACATTTTTGCAAACCAATAGCTCCCGTGTCATATTTCTGCAAATCAGCCCTTACTACCAGACCACGAACGTTACTCAAAAAATTTCACTCGGCGCGCTCCATAAGGAGTGGTTTTGTAAAATTTCCCGTGTTAAGCAGTAAAATATCCTTATTTAGCCCGGAACCAAGACTTCAAGGCAAAAATTTGTAAGTGCTGGCACGGGGCCAAGACTTCAAGAGCAAGTGTTATTTTGTCAATACTTCAAGTTATATAGCGAGAATGCAGAAAGAGACTTGAAGGGTTTGCCAAGACTTACGACCAAGTGCGGCAAGTGTTGGCAAATAAAAAAGGGTCAAAGGCAAGTCTTGGCAAATAGAAAGGGGTCAAAGGCAAGTCTTGGCCTTTTGCCAAGACTTACGACCAAGTGCTGGAAAGTATTGCCTTTTTCTAACACTTGAAAGGATAAGTATTGAAAAGCAGAGAGGGGTTAAAGGCAAGTCTTGGCCCCGACCCAAAAGTTTGACAGGGGCGTTTCCGTCCAAATTTTTTTATTAAACTTAATGGGGGCATTTTTGCAAAACTACTGTTAGCACGGGCAAAAAGGCCTATGGTGTCATATTTTTGCAACTCGACCAACGTTACAACTCATCATAAATTTGCAAGAATGACCTCGATAAAGAGCAGACTTCAACTTTTAGCCATGCTTAAAATATTATTAGATAACTACATCTGTTGCTCATTGGGCATAAGTTGTGGACAAAAATTTTCTTTGCAAAGTACGATGCATTTAAATAATTAGCTAAATAGTGAACCTGCTCAATTAACAATAAGCTCTACTTCATGTGTAAAAGTAGTTTGTATTACTCAATTGTTTACATGCCATTATTACTGATGCTCCTACTCAATAGACAAAACATTGCACTATCTACACTATTGTTAATTTCTTGAAATGTCCTAAACTCCTCATTCATAGGCGAAATTAACTTTTGCGAACATTATAGCTAGAACTTATGTCTGATGGAAACAAATCATGACATTTATATAAACTTTAAGATCAATCATATGGTGTCCTATTCCTGCAATTTTCTAAGAAAGAAAATGAAGAAATAAGAAGGAGAGAGAGATTTGATTTCCTTTGAATACTTCATCAGTTACTACAGTTTACATCTTGATGTTAATTGAAATTTATTACTATAATAATATACAACATTATTAATTATATAGTCAATATCAAAGTACTATATGCTATTTAAGATTAGAATACATCAATATTTAAATTTTAAAATGTAACTTAAATTTAGAGTCGCCGGTCTAGTATTGAGTAAAGTCCTGATTAAAACACAAACTTTAACAGGAAAATATCAGATATAGTCGGAGACAAATTTGAAAGTAAATTGCAACATGGAACTAGATTTGATCTAATCCTGAACAAGAATTTTCCAACAGAGATTTTCAAAACTTTCTTAATCATGCATGTTATGATGATATGTTAAGGAATGTACAAAAATTAAATTTAAACCCAATTATTAGCATTTAAAACCGTTATACTAAAAATCAAAGCTATAAAGTCTTAATTCTAATTCTTGATCATCTGCTACCTTTTAATTTAAAGCTCTTTTAGTTACACCACCAAATCTTAGGTTTTACTCTCTTTCCCGTTCACAAAGAAGTTCAATGTTTTGACTAGTGCATAATCCCCAATTATTGAAAAAAAGAAAATTAGAAAGCGAACAAATTGATATATCCCAACCAATTTTATGTGCCAGCGAAAGCACCTTTTTCATCCTTGTAGGACATTCCATAAAAATTGGAAAGATGCAGAGATAATGACCATTCTTTGTATCTTAATTGATGAGACTAGATTAGAGTCAAGAGCTTTCCCTTTTCTTCCTAAGTGAGCTAGAATGAGCTTCTCCGCTTCAGATAGAGGTATAGGCCGAGGGTCTACTCCTTCCCTCGAGTCCGGGCTGGTATTCTCCTGTTAAGGAGGGTGATGCAATCCGGATTAGTGCTCGATACCATGGAGGGTTCACTCTCAATATCCGGAGCTTGGAATGCTTTAAGAGGGCTTGGCAGCCAAGAATCAAGACAAAGGATTAGTCAAACAAGCAACTGAGAGCTCACTAGAATCTGTGTCCACGCGATCGCGGGGCAACAGGCGCGACCGGCAGAAGAAATCCACTCCAGTACGCGATCGCGAGATGCTGAACACTATCGTGAAGAAGCTTCAGCTCACAAGGCGCGATCGCAACACCCAAGGCGCGATCGCGATGAAGGACATCCTAGCAGCTCGGCAGAATCAGCATTAGGGGCTTTCTAGTCCATTTATTATTTTATTTAACTAGCTACTACAAATAGCCTAATCCTAGGGTTTAGTCATTTAGTTAGTTTTTGGATGATTGAGAATACTCTTGTGAGAGTGTGTTTATGGGTTTAATCATTTTTCCTCTTCTTGGATCTCTCTTGGATTCTCTTGTGTGAGAGATCCATTGCTTGAGTTCAAGTCTCTTCCTCCTCGGATATTTTTCTTTGATTGTATTCGTCTAGATTTGGGTATTATAATTTATTTGTGGTATTCTAATTTACTTACAATTTTGGTATTGATTTCTTTCTTTCTTTCTTCTATCTATTTCTCTATTCCTTCTATCCCTTTACTTTGTGTCATTTATTTTATCATTTGGTTACTCGCTTTTGATTTTTAGAAGTTAGGATCATATCATTTGGTAATAGAGCTCGGATCGGTGTTTGTATTCACAAACACTATCTTGGATTTGATTATCAAAATCTGAAAATTACAAAAAAGATTGAAAAATTCAAAAATTGAGTCATAGATTTAGGATTTTTTGGATGAAATTTTTGTTACCAATTGTTGGTTGATGATTCTAGAAGCGTTATCTTGAAGGAATTGAACAACAAACAACGTTTGAGGCATCAATTTGAAGAATAAAAAATTAGAGTTCTTCAAGTTCTTCAACAATTGATTTGGGGCTTTTGTATTTTGGGTGTTGTTTTTTGAAGAATTGATCATTGGGGTTTGTTCACGAACTTATAAGGAGCTTATATCTCAAATTTAAAGCAAAAACAAGTTGATTTGGGAAGATTCAAGTGAAGAAAATTTTCAGAAATTCGGGCTTCAAGTTCTGCATCAGACCCAGATTTTGTTCTTCGCGATCGTGCAGGCTTGTGGAATTATTGTTCATCGTGATTGCGCGTCGATAATGCAGGCTTGTTGAAATTTGTTCTTCGCGATCGCGCGGCGACAACGCAGGGTTATTGGCTTACTCTTCGCCATAGCGCCCAAACTCACGCGGCAGCAGTGAACAAAAAAAAAATCAGTCACTTTACAGATTACTTGAAAAAACCCCTAAACAGTTTCAGATCACCCGGAACAACCCCTAAACAGTTTCAGATCACCCAAACCCCTTTTATATCATCAATTACATTAAATTTCTAGATCATACACAAAATTTCATCCAATTCCAATTTCATTTCGTGCCAATTTGATTCGTGCTTTTTTCTTTTTAATTTCATTGCATGTTTTATTTGTTCTTAGTCCGTTTGTGTGTCTTTGTCCGTTTCTTTGGTGTCTTATAAACTCCACTCCGAACCGAAGCATGGATATTTGCCTTGAGAATTGAGGTTGTAAAACCATGAAGAGATTGAGGGAACCCTTGAGTGAAAAAAGACTTAAGTGGTTAGAACATTAGAGTGTAATCATAAAAGCCATTGACCTTGAGTGTATACACGAGCGGAAAGAAAATTGAGTGATCATATATTGAGTGATACACGTGAGGGAGTGAATTTGTGAGGTCCTTTTTCTTTTCATTGTTGCAAATATGTCCTCGGATGATGATTGTGGAGGTCATGACTCCTATGGAGATGATGAGGATTGTTATGATGATTGTGGAAGTTATTATGATGATTCGGGGAACTATGGCTCTTATGGTGATGAAGCGAGTCACTATGGTGATCATGAAGTTCGTGGAGATTATGAGGCTTATGAGGATGAATGTGATGATAAAAACTCCTATATTTTTAATCTTGGAGATGATGATAGTGACGCTTCAAGGTACAATGTTCCTACTTACTCTCCTTGTGATGAACTTGAATATATAGATAGTGACATAGAGAGAATTGATGATGAAGCTTATCATAGAGATTGTTCATTTGCATCCCCTCTTTGTGTTCCTAAAAATAAACAAGAGAGTAGTAGTGGTCTATCTATTGGTTTGAGAAGAAGTGGTAATTATTCCATGAGAAAAAAAGAGTCTACATCTTCTAATTGTGCTAAAAGGTTTAGTGTCTCTAATTCTTATGTAAAAGACAACTTGAGGCCTAGAGTGAGAAAAGGTGCTACATGTACTACAAGTTATTTGTCTTGGACTAACAATGCTTTGAGAACTATGTTTAAATGAAATTATTTTGTATACAACCATGAGTGTGATGAATTTTGTGTGGAGCAATTTTTTGAAGAAAGAAAGAACTTCTTCCACGCAACTTGTAAGATTGGAGAGCGCACTTGTGCTATGATCATTGAATATAAGATTCGTACTAATGTTGCAAGTGTTTCTTTGGTTGAGCAATTAAAGTTGGAAACTTGTAGTCATCCTTTGCCCTATAGGTGGCCTTGGTTGAATGGAGATGGGTTTGTGGTCATTACACAACAAGTGTGGGTAAAGTTCAAAATTGACAATTATCATGATAAAGTACTATGTGATGTGATGCCCATAAAGGTTGTCACTTGTTGTTGGAAAAACCATGGAAACTTGCTAGAAATGCCAAGTATAGTGAGAAGTTGGGAAATCATGCTCTCACTTTACGAGACCAAAAGTTTATTCTTAACGCCACTCCTCGAAGGAAAGTCAAAGAATTTTATTTGAGAATGCTAGAAGTGGAAAGAAAGACAAAGGCAAAAGGGGTGAGGCAAAGGTTGGATGGAGGTTCTCAAGGAGAAAAATTGAAAATTGAGGTCAAAAGTACCCTTACTCCTTCCAAAGGGATTCTTGGCATATGTCCTAATCCAAATGAACTTGAGAGAAAAGATTGAGAGGAGTAAGGGAGTGACAAGTTACAACTCAAGAGATGAAAAATGAGAGCTTAAAGTAAGTGAAGTGAGTGAGTTGTCACAAGAAAAGATAGAAGAGCTTGAAAATAAAATGAGAGAAAAGAAAGAGGAAAAACAAAAGGAGTGAAGGTGAGGATTTTCCTTATTCTAACAATTCTAACATTTCTTCTTTTCCTAGTTGTCTTGCATATTTTGAAGGTACCTTTGGAGATGCTACATTGGGGAATCCTTCCTTGAAAGTGGTTCCATGCTTGGAAGAAAAAGAGGAGACCAAAATGAAGCCTTCAAATGAACAACTGAGCTTACATTTGAAAAGCCAAGGTAAAGAAGAATCTTTAGATGTTCTACAAGGTAACAAAGCTAACCCTAACTCTTACAATTCATTGGGTGAGTTTGATAGAGACTTGAGTATGGTTGATAGCTTTAATTTTTTTGGAATTAATGATTCTTATCTTGTATTGGTCAAGTGAAATAGTTGATTAATTGTCTTTTGAACGATATTGAATTATTCCTTTGTGATTAACATTGACGAATCTTGTTATGAGTTGTTAAGTGAGTGTGCACTTGAAAGAGAGCTTGAATATAAGGGTACACATGATGATATTGAGTTATACCTTTATTTTGGACTTGTTTGCACTTGATGAAAATGATAAGTCAATGCTTAAAGAGTGCATAACTTGTGAAAATGACTCTTGTGACTTGTTTGATAATGCTAATTGTGTGGATGTTAGCAAGCAAACTTCCAAAATATTTGTTGAAAGCTTGTCTAATGTTGGCAAGTCCTCCAAAAATGAAGATTGTTCCTTAAAGAAAGAGTGAGACACTAGTGATGGTGGTGGTAAATTAATAGATGCTAGTTTTAATGTCAATTTCTTTACTTACTCTATTCCTAGTTTTGAGCATACATTGAAAATAGATTTTGCTATAGCCTCCAATGTTAAGAGTGATAAATTGTCGATGGAGGCTTGACATGAGTTGAATGAGCCTAAAAATGAAGATTGTTTTGTGAATGAGCTTGCTTGTTGTTGCTTTTATAGCCAAGTTTTTGATGTTGGAATTGGAAAAATGTTCTTTATGGTTGATTTTGATACTTGGCTATGTCATACGAGTGTGCATTTTGAGCATGAGTGTGTGAGTTTTGTTTATCCTCTTGGTTGGGTAGTGCTTGGAAAGTTATTAAGTTGGTACTTATTCGTGTCATGGTTTTGCAAGGTACAAATTCGAGGATGAATTCCTTTAAAGGAGGGAATGATACGATCCAGATTAGTATCCAAAGCCATGGAGGGTTCACTCTTAATATCCGGAGCTTGGAATACTTTAAGAGGACTTGGAAGCCAAGAATCAAGTCAAAGGATTGGCCAAACAAGTAATTGAGAGCTCACTAGAATATGTGTCCACGCGATCACGAGACAACAGGAGCGACCGCGCAGAAGAAATCCACTCCAGTGCGCGATCGCGAGATGCTGAACGCTATCGCGAAGAAGCTTCAGCTCACAAGGCGCGATTGCGACACCCAAGGCGCGATCGCGATGAAGGATGTCCTAGCAGCTTGGCAGAATCAGCATTAGGGACTTTCTAGTCCATTTATCATTGTATTTAACTAGCTACTATAAATAGCCTAATCCTAAGGTTTAGTCATTTAGTTAGTTTTTAGATGATTGAGAATACTCTTGTGTGAGTGTGTTTATGGGTTTAATCCCTTTTCGTCTTGTTGGATCTCTCTTGGATTCTCTTGTGTGAGAGATCCATTGCTTGAGTTCAAGTCTCTTCCCCCTCGGATATTGGTCGTTGATTGTATTCGTCTACATTAGGGTATTACAATTTATTTGTGGTATTCTAATTTACTTACAATTTTGGGATTGATTCCTTTCTTTCTTCTATCTATTTCTCTGTTCCTTCTATCCCTTTACTTTGTGTCGTTTATTTTATCATTTAGTTACTCGCTTTCGATTCTTAGAAATTAGGATTATATCAGAGGAAAATCAAAATTGATAGGCGGTCATTTCGAAGAGTTTGATGGGCAAGTAGCTCTAGACGAAGATATCATGCTTCCCCATTTCTATTGGTAGAATACCAAATAGAATGAGACTTGTTGATTATACACATTTAGCCTTATTTATCATTATTGTTGGAAAACCTTGAGCTCTAAGTTCAGTACTCTGTTAACATACTATTAAAAGTAGTAATATGATTGTACCTAATCACAAATAAACACTTCTAATAATGAATCTGCCTTTCAAGAATAGCGACCTTACTTAATATGGAAGCTCTTGAATGTTATCGGCTATAAAATTCTGAGCATCTCTAAGAACCACTCTTTAATTATTCACTCAATAAAAACAATAACCCCACACAGTAATTAGACAAGTCATTCATGATTCATCCAACACATAAAGAATTGGCGCTGTTTGTCGAAAGGTATTTATTCTGATTTGCTAGTTGCTACCAATTTGTTACACTTAAAAATATAAAAGATATCAATATCATAGTAGTAGGTGTTCCGCTCAATTGCACCAAATTCCATGCTACCAAACAATTTACTAGGCCAGGCAAACATGACAAACTGTACACTTACATATAATCACACTCAAGTCCTATTACAAGGTGGCTTGAGAGTTGAGTCCAAATGGATTCGGAGGTGAATATATATAACAGTAAGAGCACACATAAAATAAATATCTATACATATGTGATTCGACCCGGAAGCAGTTGGTTCACTTGTCCTTGCTATTACTATGGTAGATTTGTGTAACTTGTTATCTTAATGGTGGAGGCGTGGAGCCAAATCTGTAAATTTGAAAAGACGATATTTCTGTAAAAGCTCGAGTACAGAGTAGAGTGTCTTAACAAAATTATGGAGGTGAAGATTTTTCCAAAGTAATTCTTTTTGTCACATTAACCCCCCCCCACCCCCACCCCAACATTAATTTAACATCTTAGTGTATCATAAGCAGAGTATTCCTTTCCAAAGATGTGAATAACAAGGGTCCTTAATTTTAAGACTCCCATTGTCATTTGTCAAGATGCTCCAAAGAATTCCTTTAGTTATAAAGTTCAAGTTATGTTAATGGAACCAAGTTTCCTTCAGAAATTAGAATAACCAGAAGTTGAAGTTGTAACTAATGCAATACAAACACAAATATACATATATATATATATATATATATAGAGAGGTGAAGTTTCAATCAAAACCCTCCTTTTCACGTTGCTGACTTCGTATCTCAAAATTAAAGTTGGTTAATAGTTGTCACCTTTAATTACTACTCCCTCCGTCCTCCGTCTCAATTTATGTGGCACCATTTGACCGGGCACGGAGTTTAAGAAAATAGAGGTTGACCTTGTTAATTATCAATTTTACCCTTGAAAAAGTAAGAGAGAGGAGATTTGACTAATAAAATTGGTGTTCGTAGGTTTAAAAGTATGTAGGGCCCAACAAGGTTAAAATAGAGATGATGCATTAAATAGTTGTCAAATAAGGAAATGTGCCACTTATTTTGGGACAAACAAAAAAGGAAATGGTGCCACATAAATTGGGACGGAAGGAGTATCTTTTAAGTCCTCAGTAGTCATGAGTATCATTTGTCGGGGCAAAGTTTTATATGAAAGCAAGAATTCATTATTAGATGACATTTGAATGATTAAAGTAAGAGGCAGTAAGTTTTCAGCCTATCTTGAATATCAAATCACAAGCAATTGTGAGCCAGGTTTTACTAAATAAATCAGCATTCTAACCTTAGCAAATGTAATGTTATCTGCTTGTTTCCAATTTTCAATTTCACATATTGCAACGCAAGCTGCTCTAACAAATCTCTTCTACTTAATAAATTTATAAGGTGGTCATGGTAACAACAAATTAAAGCATGAGTTATTCAATATTTTGTTGTCAAAGTAAAGGTAGACACTGCACTCTTTCAAGTTTTTATTTACATTAAAAGGTTACTAGAAGAAAATAGGTAACAGATAATTCATTTTAAAATTGTATGAAACTAATACAAACTCCTAGTTTGGATTGTTTACTTTGTTTTAATCAAAATCCTAGTTTAACCACCCAATACATCATGCGCATTTGATTTTTCATGGAAAAAAGTGACAGTAAAAGGACCAAAGGGAGCATATAGTAAAATACTTTTGATAGAAAAAACTCTTAAGGATGGTAAAATAGCCGACTCCAATTACAGTGTTGAGTTAAAAAGTGGTGCACTACACTTGGCAAGTGTACATGCAAGCTCAAATTTGTCCATCAAGAATCTCTCAAAATACATTCACGTAGAGCTTTATTGGCAACGTGGGGAGGAGATAACCACTCATTATAATTCATACCAAAGAATTACTGCTATCTTGACTTCATATTGGAGTCAAACCAACCACACCTGCATAGGGAAAAATCACAATGAACATTAGCCGAAAAGTATTTTTGTGAGCATCTATATACAAAGCATGCAGACGATTCTAAGTGAATGAAGTTCGAACAATATCAAACCAATGGAAATTCAAGAGGCCTCACAGATGACAAATCTCTCAAGAGCTAGGACAGTTCTAATAGGACTAATCAAGAGGAGGTCAACGAGAAGCAGGGCAAATAATGGATTTTTAAGAAAATGGCCAACCAATTATCATTAACCGATTCTTCGCCCACCAAAGATCAATATCAAATAGAATAAGAAAAGTAAATGAGAAGCCTCTCTTCTGAAAGTAAACAGAGAAACAGGTCCTGGATTAAGAAATCTAAAGTAGAGGAAAGATCTCAACTTGAATGAAGCTACCAGTCAAACTGGAAAAGTCACATGATCTATGAGACTTTGTCTAATGTGCTTGCTATCAAGTCTTCCCCTCGACATATCCAAGTCAGACAAAGCAAATACCCGAGTCCATTTCTAACAATTATCGGCATAACAGCAATAATGTTAGAAAAATTATATATAGACCAACAAGAAATAAACCCTGTAAACGGAGTTGACTGAACTAGAAGCTTTCAGCAATTTATATTCGCTCTGTAAATAATCAGTCTTGGGTAATGGAGAGGGTGGAACGCGATGAACTACTCAGCAAAAAAAAAAAAAAAAATGCAGCATACTGGAAGTAGCTGGTGCGTGTTGGAGGGCAGGCAGGACGGTGCAGGCATGTTGGAGTTGAAGATGGAGAAACTTGAAAAGTCTCTCTGTTGAATGCTTTTGCTAAAACTGACATTTATGGCACATGAATGTTTAACTTTTCACTAAAGGCACAACAGTGAGATGAAAGAAGGAACTCCCATGTGGTGCAAGAAAACGTGATTCCAACACCGAATATACACACTTTCCTGGAATATGAAGCATGAATTGTGAATTCGCGATCTCTGTAGTTGGCCTGACTTGTGTCTGCTCTAGTAGGAGGCATAGAATTTCAAACTGAAGCAACCACTATATGGAAAAATATCTTAGCTGCTAGTGGTTTTGATGCTCCCCAGAAGGAGTCAAGAAGCCACAAACAGTGAGTTAGCACTCCTTACTGTCATCCGGTATCTCACATCCTTTTTTTTTTGGCAATGGTATCGCACATCCTTTTCTCATGTCGACGTTGTCTTTTGGTCGCCAATGGTTAATAAATACCATCTAAGTAGTGAAAGTCCCCTTCTTCGGAGGGTTTGTTTCTTTATACTCTAGCTTGAGATTTGTGAGGAGCTTCCTAAAACGACATTTAGGAGCTAACCCAACAGCTACCACTTTATTTAGGTGTCAAGTTCCCACCCCCCTCCCTCACAACGCACCCAACACACAAATATAAAACAGCGCTGCAAGGCAGGAGACCATACAAGGAGTTTCCTCCTATTCTAGCTTGAGGTCGGTCAGATGGGCTTCCTGAAATGACTATTATGAGCCCCCCCACACACAAAAAAAACCACGACACACATTAAAACAGGGCTGCAAGGTCAGAGACCATACAAGGAGTTTCTTCATGAAAAAAGTATGCTCTGATTCTTCCAACTATTAACCACAAATGAACAATACTCTCCATAAAACTACAAAACATAAAAAAGGCGTGGTCTGTGTAACTAGAGGGAAGATGTTGGTTCTACACGAATTTGAAGTTCAAAAAGTTCATGCCGTTGTTGGAGTTCTATTAGTTTCTGTAGAGTTGTTGTAAGTCAGAAAAGGAGAAAGCAAAATAGTAGAAGAGAAGAGAACATAGAGAGAGTGCATACAGAGAGCTTTCGTGTAAACTAGCAATATGCATAAGGACATCAAGCAAAAAAAAAATGTCACCACGCAATGAATGCAACGATAAGCGCCAGAAGGACCTGGTCTTACTTTAGACCAAAGAGTTTTTACTAATCAAGTTAATTTAGGAAACGAGGTTTCGCCTATGCGAAAGAAAGAAAAATCTATCAAGAACCACCATCTTTCTACAGTTACTGGCGTTCTTGATAAGTATAATTTTTTTTTATTGGTCGTTCTTGATAAGTAGAACAGTTGGAGTTATTTCAATCATCTTAGCAATTAATAGCTAAGGATTCGTACAGTGCAGTTATAACTCTCCAAATTCAAAGCTAGCATGGTACTATATGTTTGGGAAAGGCAGATTATCAATGGATGATGAGTAACTCTGCTACAAATCATTCAGAAACCAGATTTTACTGCTTATGAAAGCTTAACACAAACTGATAGTATCTAACTTGTGACTAAGTGTTCCCTAACACCACCTAAGGTCGTGAGATAAGGACCAAATTGAGATCACCGCTAAAAGGAAGGTAAACTCAGAGAGTAGATAACATAAGGAAAAGTCATAGTACATATGAGCTTTGCACAATCAGGATTTAAAGAAAGGAAAAGGAAAGAAGCAAATCTATCATGACAGTCATAGTTACCAAAAGCAACTCAAACATGCTGCCTTCCTAAAAGCAAGTCTTGAGCAAGCTTGCCCTTACATTTAGCAAGAAGAATAATGGTCTAGAAATCATAGTCGAAGGAAGAAAAAGCAGCAGGGGAAGGGGAGAAATGTGTGTTTCGTCTTACCACAGGCCAATCGTCCACCAGCATTTCCAGTGGTAAGGCTGAGTTCGTGGCCACCTGCAGACAGATCACCAAATGTGGGTTACGTCATAAAGGCAACAGACAAACCTCCCAAATATAAAAGTTATTGTGTATAAAGTACACCAAATAATTTGATATTCTCGCAGAAATAACTTTATAAATTCACAGATACAAATTATAATGCAGAAACTTACCCTTTCCAAGATCATCCTCAAGCTCGTGAACTACAAGCGCTCTTCCAACGACTGAGTTTGGACCAGACAATGGTATCTGCTTGGTGTACAAAAAGGCACTAAATTACTCCCAAACCTATAATAATAAATGTAGAGCACTCAAATGACAAGACAAGGTTGGACAATAGAAACCTGATTATCTACAAGTGTTGCTTCAGCCACACCTGCATATAGTAAGCACAATCAGTAACGCAATAATCATCATCCATCTTAACGAACAAAACCGAGTCTAAAATACTAAGAAGACATCGAAAACATGATCTTTACCATCGGCATTGGCCTCTATGTTTCCCAGGTCACCCGCATGACGGACTTCATCTCCAGGAGCTCCATGTGTCAAGCCGTTAGGATTGAAATGGGGTCCTACAGTAAAATGATGGGAACAGAAGTTCAAATTAGTATCACTGTATCACAAAACCAGAACTAAAGATGTCATTTCCAATTAGTCACTATTAGAGTAGCAATTAAGCAACGACAAAATTAACTCAAAGTTCAAAACAAGATCAAAAGCTAACCTGTGGACATACACCCATTGGTAGTGTCACCAAACTCGTGCTACAACACAAACCAAAACATGACATAACATTAACCAAAATTTTGTAACAATTACAACATCAAAAATGTATATAACAACGCAATAAAATAGAAATGATAACAACTATACTCACCAAATGAAACCCATGAAGTCCAGGAGCAAGTCCAGTTATACGAACTTTCACAGTGGTTGGACCTTTACAGAGAGGGGATGAAGATAAACATATTCAGATAAAAAGGATACAAAATACTCGTATAAAAGCTTGATGGTCACAAACAAAGAACACGGTAGAAACAGATAAAGATTCAGATAAATATGAAGTATTCGTAAAAAAGCTTACACCTTCAGTCAGCAAACAACGAAAATAAAAGTAAAAATAGCAAATTACAGCATAAAGGGTGGACAAATAAAGAGATAATAGTTCAGATAAAAGGGCACAAGATACACATGGAAAAGCTTGTAAGTTACATTTTTAGGCCACATCCACAAATTTGACAATATAAAAGCAAATTAGAGCATAAAGGGTGGAAAAGTAAACAAATAAATTCAGATAAAAGGGTAAAAAATAAACATAGGAAAGCTTATATCTTTTTTTTCTTATCGACAGTGGTGTCCGGGCCAACTTGCGCGTCTTAACTAATTCCACCGGATGACTACCACCTACCATCTAACTCTACCAACCAAGGCTCGGATAGATGGAAATAACGGCCTAGTGTTATTTCGTCTCTACCCACCAGGTAACTCTACCCACTAATAGGAAAGCTTAAGCATACTACAGCATAAAAGGTGGAAAAGTAAAACAGAAAAGACTCAGATAAAGGGTATGAAATACATAGTAAAGCCTATATCTTTATGTCAAAATCCACAAATGTGACAAAGAAAAAGCAATTTACAGCATAAAGGGTGGTAAAGTAAGCAGTTAATTAAAAGGGTACAACAAAAACATATTCAGCATTATCCTACAAGTTACAAGTGGGTCTGGAAGGGTGAAATATACGCAGACCAAGATAGAGAGGCTGTTTCCGATAGACCCTCAGACAGATAATTAAAAGGGTAGAAATATACATAGTAAAGCTTATATCTTTATGTCAAAATCAACAAATGACAACAAAAAGTAAATTAGAGCAATAAAGGGGTGGAAAAAGTAAACAACCATCATCATCTTGAGTAAGAGTGACAACACCCTCAACATTGGAAGTGCCTTTAAGTACAGCAACAGCTTTCTTAGTAGCAGCAAAAACAATGAAAGGTTTAGGAGAAGTGACAGATGAAAGGGTCAATGATTGAGGAGTTTTTGACTTGACTTTAAGGGAAACACCATGGAAAGAAGAGGAAAGTGAAGGGGTAGAGTTGGTGTTAGAGGAAGCAATTGGGAATAAGAAAGAATTGGTAGTGCTTGTGGTGGTGAAGATTGTATGGGCTGCCATGGATGCCACACAGACACAGGTGGCTAAGATGATAGTGTAGTTGATGAAGTGATAATGTGAAGGATAGTAGAGAAACAAGAATAAGATTTTATCTACCCTTGGCTTCTCTTTGTTCTTATGAATGTGTTTGGTAGGTACGAGACAATATTTCCTAATTGTCAAATGGGCGGGTTGGGTTGAAATAAGTCGGCTCAAAATAGGTTGAGTGATTACTTGAGCAGGTTATTGACCCGCTTAAATATTAATTGGGTGAGATAGGTTGGCTCAAAATTGACTAAACTAGGGTCAAAACTCAACCCGCCCAACACTTATCAAGTTTTATTTTATATATTTTTATTTTAAAATTTGTCTAATTATCCAAAACATTAACAATATATTTTTTCTATATCAAACAAAGAAAAGAATTATTTTATAAATATTTTGATAATTTCTCTAGCGGGTCAATTTTTTATCCAAATCAACCCACCATTCAAATGGGTTAAATTGGGTGGGTCAAAATGGGCTAAGCCAATAAATGAGCGGATTATGACCCGCCCAAACTTAGGCGGGTCAAGCTTTCTTGGTCAATTTTGACATCCCTATTTTTTTTTTACTTATTTTAATATTTGTAAATTAGTAGAAAATAAATGTCCCAAAAATATTTACATATAATCTAGCCAAATACTATGGGGTAGGTTGGAGTAAGAGGTAGGAACTGGGTGGAGTAAGGGGTCGTAGGATTTGGGTAGCGACCCGAGGGTTCAAGATCGACATGGTCGAGGGGTTGGGGGTCGAATTGGGGGCTGAAGTTGAGGTTAGAAGAGTCGGGGTCGTAGGCTAGGGTTAAAGGTCGGGGTAGAGGGTCGGGATAAGAGGGTCCGGGGGGATTGGGGCCGGGGTCGAGGACTAGGGAGTCGGGGTTGAGTGGTCAGGTCAATGAGCGAGCCAGAGCAAGGTGATCGAGGTTGAGAGGTTGGGGTTCGAGTAAGTTGTGGATGCTGAGTGTTTGGGATAGGGAGGAGACAATGTCTCTTATAAAACTTATTTTTCTTACCGTCATCTAAAAATGTCAAATTTTTTACTTTGAAAGAACTTGTTTCCTAAAGAATATTTCCAAAATTTTTGACCAAACAAACATAAGAAGTTTGTAAAAAAAATTCCTATAATTGTTTTCTTTCGTACCAAACACACTTTTAATTTCCTATAATTGATCCTTTCGTATCAATTTTTTGATTAATTTATTGTGTATATTTCAAAATGATTCTTTTTCCTAATTTTCTCACTTATCTCGAGTTCGATTCAATTAATTTTCATTAATTTACCTATTAGATGTCAAGTAAGAATATTAATGCTGCTAGATTTCTCATTCATTACTAAATTAACAGACCTTAGTTATAGAATAAACAATTAATTGCAATTCTCATATTAAGAAACAATAGATTAAATAAGCAATATAATGACTTTGAGAAATTGGCACTTTTAAAAGTATGTGAGTGTGCGTTTTTGCAGATTTACTTCTACTATCAAGGTACAACAATTGAAAACATTACTTTATTGTTATACATAAAGTCCTCATGAACTATAGAGTTGTCGCCCCTTACAACATCGAATTATATAGGTTTTGTCCTTGACAACTATGAACTATACAAGTTTCACCCTTTTCGACCTTAAACGACGTCGTCGTTGTCCTATTACCTTCTGAATCTGTTCGAAATGCATCTCTGACCTCCTTACACGACACGACACACACCAATTTTAATCGGCATGTGATAGGCACGTGCATCATATGTCAAAATCTTAAATCAAATGAGAAAATAAATATTTTATTATACGTACTCCATCTTTCTTTATCTATAATACGTCGTCAGATAAAGAAGGACAAAATTTGGGAATCACTCAACAATGGACCTAAATTTCTGATTTACATGATCATTGAGGTCTCTTGGAATTTTCATGCTCTACTATATATACACATGTATGAAACTTACTATTTTATTATGTATATATTAATAAGTAGGTCGAGTACCTACTTCAATTATTCGATACAATTATGTTCATGCCAAAACCTATTTACTCCATTTATGAAAAGAGAACCTAAAAAGGGTTCAGTTAGGTACAGTTTCATAGTGTTAAAAAAAAGCACCACTATTTTGGAATTATATTTTGAATACCTCTATTTCTTACTACGTTTTTGAATTATATTCACTTATAGTTTTCAGTCAATAATCCTCTCATTATGAACAAAACTCTTGTGTTTACTCTTTACTCTAACCAATATTTTAAGGCGGGGTGCAAGGTGAGGCGTTTTACTTACAACAGAACGAGGCGTAAACCTCGAGACGTAGGGCGTTAGCCCCATGAATCTAATTTTTTAATGAATTTTAATTAATAAATAGCATAATGAGCCAAAAAAATATCGAAAATAAATAAAAAAGTTAAGAAAATTAAAATTAAAAAAAAAGATTATAGTAACAAATAATCTAACATTTTTTACAAGTATAAGAAATTGAATAATGTTACTGTTTTTATGAGACAAATAAACTATATTAATTTTCAAACAATTATTTAATATTAAAGTGAATAAATAATAAAATTTAGTACTATTATCATTTAAAACATTAATCTTCATTGATAAATATAAACTGCTTCTAAATTGTAAAATAATTGACGTCTAATTTTGAGTGACAAAAATAAGATATGAAGACTAATAATAAGTGATGATATATACCTCAACTAAGTATTTTCAGATTAAGTATACAGATGAAATATGTCTCGTTAATTGAGCTACATTCAATTTCTCGATTTCTATAAATTAATACAATATGTATCAATCATTTTAAAAGAAATTATGGATGAACAATCTTAATTAGGGAATTTGACAGATTATTTGCATAGGTTCTATAAAGCGAGCCCCGAGCATTGGGCGTGCTCTGGGCGCACTATCGGACGCTTGAGGCGTAAATCTCACGAATCTAAGCCCCGCCCGAGAAACTCAAAATGTTTTGCAAATGTCTTGCTCCGGGGAGAGTCCTAAAATTGCCTTTTAAAATAGAGAGTGAATTGGGAGTCTCAAGCTCGGTTAAAATCCTAAAACATTCAATTCTACGACTCAAACTACTTTTTAAAAAAGCAATTTAATCTTATAAGTTATAATTTTTGAAACAAACACATATTTTACGTCCCATAGGAGAATTGGCCAACAGCCGTCCCTAAAACTTCTAGGTTATTTGGCGCAAAGCAGGCCGCTTTTAGAGTTGAAATCCTATTGGGAATAAAGTTTGTGAGGGAGTATTTCTCTCCAATATCCACACACGATGGATGTTTGGATAAGCTTATAAATTAGTAAATCAACTTATAACAGAAGCACATCAATTACTTGTTAGTTTCAACATTTTTTTTTTCAAACACACAATTTCAATACCTAAAATTATTTTTAAGCACTTGATGCTATAGTTTCAATTCATTAACCTAAACGGGCTCAATGTTACTTTCAAATAAAAGCTTTGTTTTTAATTAGGGACACTTACAAAAATACCCACAAAACCTAAAATAATTACAGCCACTACCCACTACTTTCATATATTACCCCATTTACCCACTAAACTATTTACCCACTCTACCCATTCAGACTGTATAAAGTCATCCAGACTTGTATACCATAATTTATGCAGTATACCTTAAAGGTATATACACCTATAAGGCATAACAAAGGTATACCATAATAAATGGGTAGGTTGGGTAAATACTTTTAGTTTTATGGGTATAATAATTTTTAATGGGTATGACTTGTAAATATTTTAAGTTTCATGGGTATAGAGTGTAAAAATCTCTTATAGTAATTACTATCACCTTGCTTTAACAGCTTAGAGCATAAAAGCACCGAGGAGAATGAGAAAAGAACCTTTAACTCATAAGTAGCTTGGGAAAAATATGACATGAATAACTTGCTTTTATTTTGACTTGCACAGCTCAAATGATACTTTTTATAAGAATACATATGGTATAAAACAAATATGTTACCTTAGATAACCAATTAGATCATAGTCACAATTTGTGCAAACTGTTATGGTAATACTTTATGCTAATTATAATAGAAGTTATACAAATTGTAATTTGATTAAATCTTCAGGGAGGACTCAATAATCAACGTGTTTTACTAGAGAAGATTTAACGTCAAAACTTGAAGTCTCGACAACATGTCGAACTCAAATCTTGGGCAATAGATTTAATTAAGTAAAGTTGATGTGGAAATTTTTTTAGTAATAGAACTTATTATCTGCTAAGCCTTGATTGACAAAAATACCTCCGGACGAAATAGTTGAAACGCTTCCAAGAACACAAGTATTATTAAAAGAAGAAGACAAAGAAAACACTTCATGCATCTTCGACAACATTGCAACATTGCAGTTGCACTCCGTGTTTACACTTTCGGAGGTCTTTTATGTTTTTCTAAAGGTCCATCTGGAAAGATAAAAATACCAAGGGTTGCTCTGTGTATGTGATGAGAAATCTGTGTGGAGTCCAAATAAATGCAATCACGGTTGCACTCACGTACCTCTGAGGGTTCGATGAAGAAGCATGTACCAGCTCGTAAACCACAGAAGAGCGCTCTATTTTCCAGATCTTTAACTTCATGACACATTTTCTGAGTAACATCAATTCGATGGACCAAGAGTGTGCGAGTGTTTCGAGCTTTTCCAATAATGTATACTTCCCCGTTTAATTCAACTAGAAATGTAAAAAAAAGAGGAGTTGCAAGTAACTCTAGTGGTTCAATGACCAATTGAACAACTGGGATATCAATCTTGATGTCCCAAATCACAATTGTGCCAGATCGTTCCATGGTATAAAGCTGCTCGTTAGTGCATGTAATAGACACCCACCAGAGCCTCTTAGTAGGATGCTGATGGTCTACTAGTTCAGTATAAACATCTTTTCCAGGTTTCCAATAAGCCAAGCCACTCGACTCACGTTCTTCATAACGGATAAACAACATGTAATTTGAAGAAAATGAAGGGCTTGTGGACAAGACCGCGCACCTGATCAAGTCCTTTTGATCAAATTCAGGGAGAGTGCTTACATGGGGTAACTTTACGTGGACACGAGAAAAGGGGTGGAACAGACATGTGTCTCCATGTTTGTTAATCGCAAACAACCATCCCTTTGTAGCAAAGAACCGCTTCTTATAATTATGTGCAGCTGTTGTTGATGCTGCGACAGAACTTGATGGTGGGCGGTGCTTGAAGTGGTGGATGACGGGCTCTGGTATACCGATAACTTTACGAGCGTGCACTGCATAAGCAAGTTGGGTAGTCCCTGTGAAATTCTTCTTAGGGACGGCTGATCTCCAACTGGAACACACACCCCTAAAGGCAACAAAATCTTCAATCAATGTCAATCTTTCAGCAATTATAATTAAGAGATCTGCTGGAGCATCTGACCAGTTTGCCATCCTATTACTCTTAGAAAGGGAAGACCATTTGAATCTGTTTATCGACGCCTAGGGCTGGCCGCTCCCAAGAGGTTCCATTGCTTCGATATATCCTTAAATAGGACTCTCATGAACTTCCTAACCCTTTTAGGATTCTAGGAATTCGGATTTTCATTAAGGAGATCCCTATTAGTACGCTATTAACAGTCCCCTACTCCAATCTCATTTGATCTTTTACTTTAAGGCTTTTTATAATTTTTCTTTTTCGAGTTTATGTTATACTCCATATATATTCACTAAGTGGATATGACTTAATTATTGCCTTAGATTATTCCCTTATCTAAAAGAAACAAAAAGAAATAAATACATATTCTGGCCAATGTTAAATGCTACATACGGTGTTGTTGGATGATCAAAACTTTCTTTAATTTATAATCACAGTATTTAACTGGTGCCGGGTGGGAAGTAGGCAATACTCGCTGAAATAGTTGAAATTCACAAAAGTTGCTTGGACGCGGAACACTATGTTTTTTTTCTTTTTTTGGTTTAAACCGTCATGCCTCTACACACAACCTTTGATGAGCAGCATATGCTCTCTGGTCCGATCCTTTCTGCTCAGGCCAAAATAAGTACTCCGTATCTTACAATAAACCAAATTTGATAACTTAAAGAAAGTGAGTAGTAAATACTGATAATGTGAGAATTAGTTATCTCACTTAGTGTTTACACTAAATCAAACTATTTAATCTTAACAGTTAAAAAATACAAGTAAGAGTATATCATTTTAAATCCAATCTATAGAAGTACAACATTATTACTACTACTCCTTTGATTTTCTAGCTAGTTAAGTGGTGCTGGTGCTTGATTTGGAGCAAGAAGGGATCCATTTGGAAAGCTAAAAATACCAGGTCTGGGTACATCGTAAAGAAAGTCTTTGTGCGAAACCGCTGTACAGTCCCTATAGACACAATTAGGCTTACACCCAGGTTGTAGAGAAATAGCAGAAGAAAAGGTTAGTGTTGGAAACCTTCTGCTAGCCCAAGATCGTAAACTAGAATAGGAAGATTCAACAAAAGAAGAGGAAGCTTTGAAAGGAAGAAGGAAAGTTGGAAGGAGAGCTTTGTTATCTAGAAAGGAATTTTTTGATTTGGCTTAGTTTACAAATGAGCAAGACCATCCCTATTTATACTTGTCTAGGGATGGTTCTAGATACATTTCTAGATGTATCCATAAGAAAATTCTAGTTAGCCAAGACTCTAGAATATCTAGAATATACCTAGATATTTCTTATCTCTAGAATATGCAACTAAGATACTACATTAGACTATTCTAGAGTAGCTAGATTTTCTTTTACACTACATTATTCTAGAAACTCCTCAAAGAAATATTTCCAAAAAAATTACTTTACTATTTTTCACACTCCCCCTTAAAGTGATTTTTTGGAAACTACTCCAAGCTTGTCACGGAGGAACTCAAACGAACCTTTGGAAAGTGACTTCGTGAAGATATCAGCGATATTTTCCTGACTCCGCACCTCCAACGTAGTTACTGTACCATCAAGAACCTTTTCTCGGATAAAGTGATGTTCCACCTCAATGTGTTTAGTTCTTGCATGGAACACCGGATTATTTGCCAGCTTGATTGCACTTTGGTTGTCTCCAAAAATTGCCGTTGGTTTTGATATCGGTATGTGCAAGTCTTCAGCGAGTCTTTGGAGCCATACACATTCTTGAGCAGCAAGAGCAGCTGCTTTATATTCCGCCTCCGTGGTTGATAAAGAAACCGAGTCTTGCTTCTTGCTTAGCCAAGAAACACTTGTTTCACCGCAGAGAAAGTTATAGCCTGATGTTGATCTTCGATCATCCAAATCACCAGCAAAATCAGCATCTGTGTATCCAATTAATACCAAATCGTTCTTCTTCTGGAAGAATAAACCCAAATCTGGTGTTGAGTTGATATACTTCAGAATCCTCTTTGCAGCTTCCCAGTGAGGCTTTCTTGGTGACTGCATAAACCTGCTGACATATCCAACAGAGAAAGCAATATCTGGCCTCGTAATAGTCAAATATAGAAGACTACCGACAAGAGCTCGAAAAAGCCTGGGGTCTGCAAGAAGTGAGCCTTCTTCGCGCCTTAACCTTGTGTTTATCTCAAGAGGAGTAGAGCACTTTTTGCTTTGTTTCATCCCAAACCTATCAATAAGTTTCTTGGCATATCCTTCTTGGGTGACAAAAATTCCTTTATCCGTGTTTGTCACCTCTAAGCCAAGAAAATGATGTAGCTCTCCCAACTTCTTGATGTCAAATCTTATAGCAAGCTCCTCTTGAAGCTTTGAAACTTCATCTTCATTGTTTCCTGTTATTATCATATCATCCACATATAACAGAACAACCATATGCAGATCCCCTTGTTTCTTAACAAACAAGCTAGGATCCGAATATGACGCAGCATAACCACAGAAATATAGATATTGTGCAATTTTCCCATACCATGCTCGTGGAGCTTGTTTGAGTCCATAAAGAGCCTTTTTAAGTTTGCAGACATAATCAGGATGTAGATTAGATACATACCCGGGTGGCTGCTCCATATAAATATCTTTGTCAAGCTCACCATACAAGAAAGCATTCTTCACGTCGAGTTGCCATAATCTCCAATTACGCGAGGCTGCCAGTGCTAGCACAACTCGGACTGAGATCATCTTTGCTACGGGACTGAAAGTTTCTTCATAGTCTTCTCCGTACTTCTGAGAAAATCCTCGAGCAACCAGCCTTGCCTTGTATCTATCGATGCTACCATCTGCCTTTCTTTTAATCTTGTAAACCCATTTACAAGAAACGGGTTTCACATCCTTAGGCTTCGGTACGAGACTCCAAGTTTGATTTTTCATTAGAGCCTCCACCTCCTCATCCATTGCAAGCTCCCACTGCTTGACTCCTTTTGCTTCTTCAAATGATGAAGGTTCTTCGTCATCTATTGGTCCTGCAAGGAAGCAGGAATATGTACTGACAAAATTCTCATCTCTGTAGCGGGTTGGCTTCCTGATAACTCTTTTTGGCCGTTGTGAACTCCGTGAATCATCTATTTGTTGGGATTCACATTGTGGAGTTCCTGGACTCCCCCTTTCAATTAGCTCCTCGTCAGCTGCATTATCTGGAGAAACATCTATGACAGGCAAGCTCGAAGCTTCAGGGTTCAGTGTGCTAGAACCCGCTCCTTCTGACTCGGCTCCATAATATAAAGAAACTTCATCAAATATGACATCCCTCGAAACAACGAAGCGATGAGTTTCTGGATCCATGCACTTCCAGCCTTTCTTTCTTTCATCATATCCGACAAAGATGCACTTCCTGGCTTTGGCATCCAACTTGCTTCGCTGAGAATCTGGGATATGAACATAACATATGGAGCCAAACACTCTAAGATGCTTGACACTTGGCTTTTCTCCAAACATCAGTTCATAGGGCGACTTCATGTTGTTTGGAGAAAGTGGTATCCTGTTAATCACATATGCTGCACAATTCATACCTTCAGCCCATAGTGCTTTGGGTAAATTTTTGGCATGAAGCCAACTCTTACAAGTCTCTGTTAAGTGCCGAATCTTCCGTTCCGCCACTCCATTTTGTTGTGGCGTATAAGCACAGGTGAGTTCTCTCTTAATCCCATGTTGACGACAAAATAAGAGGAACTCTTCTGAAGTGAACTCACCGCCATTATCGGTTCGCAACCTCCTTATTCTGGAACCAAGCTCGCCTTCAACTGTTTCCTTGAATTCCATAAACTTGTTGAAGACTTCTGACTTATTTTTCACGAAATAAACCCACGTAAATCTAGTAAAATCATCAATAAAAATTAGCATATAAGAGTACCCAGAGAATGAAGGAGTTCTTGTTGGCCCCATCAAATCACTGTGAATTAGTTCTAGTGGAGCATTGCACCTTGACAAGGATTTGTCAAACGGAAGTCGATGTGACTTTCCGTATTGACATCCCTCGCAAATCTCTCCTCCATCAAAGTTTCTTAAGTTAGGTAAACCTTTTACTAGATTAAATTTCACCATGGCTTTTAATTTATCCATGTTAACATGTCCAAGTCTAGCGTGCCATAGATGCGCATTATCATTGCTACTCATTTTCTCAACATATGAATCAGAGGCAGATAAAACATATAGATCATTAACTCTCTTACCGGTGTGAATAATATCTGCCTTGAGTTCCTTGATATTTCGAAGGAACTTCACATCACGTGGGCCAAATAGTAGGTAGCTTCCAGCATCTACAGCATTTGCAACTGAGAAGAGATTTTTCTTCATACCTGGAACATGGAAGACGCTGGTGAGAGTGATAGGGCCTTCTTGCTTCTCGTTGATGACCACAGTGCCTTCCTTCTCCACCTGATGGACTGTATTATCTGCCGTTACAATGACGTCATGGCCATTGTAATCTCGAAGGGTGGAAAACTTGGATTGGTCACCAGTAAGATGATGCCCACATCCTGAATCCACGATCCAATCTTTTTCAAAGTTGATGGAAGCCATGGCATCTACTGATCGTGTTTCAGCCATGAAGCACTTCCCCCAGTCTTCTTCTACCTCAGCGGCTTTTTCAGCTCGAGCTATATTGCCTTCTTTGGCCCGGCAATATCTTTTTATATGCCCTACTTTGCCACACCGGTAGCACTTAAAAGTCTTCTTACCAGAATTATGAGAAGACCCTTCTTTCTTCTCGAGCGAGCTTGAATCACCTTGGGATTGAGAGTGTGACCTCTCACTTGAGCCACCTTGCTTTTGCTTTCCTCTAAAATTCCTCTTGTTTGCTACAAGAGCACTTCCTTCTCCTTCTTTGATCGATACACCAGCCATTTGTTTGGCTAGTAGCTCCTGTGATGACAACAAATTCTCGAACTCCTCCAAGGATGGTTGTTGGGCCCATCCTTGAATTGATGTAACAAAGGGAATATATTCGGGCTTCAATCCACGAATGATAGTTCTTCTCATTCGTGCTTCGGAGATAGCCTCGTCCGGATTTAATAGAGAAATTTCGGAACATAAATTTTTAATCTTCAAAAAATACTCGGCGATGGAAAGATTACCTTGAGTTGTGTTAGCCAATTCATTCTCCAATATCTGTAGCCGAGCTTCGTCCTTCTTGTTGAACAACCGGTCGAGGGTACTCCATATTTCATGAGCCGACTTGCACCTTATAATATGGTCAAACAAATTGTGAGATATTGACCTCTTTAGAATGAACTCCGCCTTAGCATTCGTCTGCCTCCACTTCTTGAGTGCATTGCTATTTTCCGGCTTGTCGGCAGGAGGATTTGTGTTACTACCATTGACAACTTCCCACAAATCCTCACCAATAAGGTAAGACTCCATACAAGTCTTCCAAACCTTGTAGTTGGATTGGTTCAATAATTCCATCCCCAATCCACCAACACGACCACTCAAATCCATTTAAATAAACCAGTTGAATCTACCACCAAAAACCGATCTTGAAAAATACTCTAGATGCCAACCTGGCTCTGATACCATGTAGAGAAATAGCAGAAGAAAAGGTTAGTGTTGGAAACCTTCTGCTAGCCCAAGATCGTAAACTAGAATAGGAAGATTCAACAAAAGAAGAGGAAGCTTTGAAAGGAAGAAGGAAAGTTGGAAGGAGAGCTTTGTTATCTAGAAAGGAATTTTTTGATTTGGCTTAGTTTACAAATGAGCAAGACCATCCCTATTTATACTTGTCTAGGGATGGTTCTAGATACATTTCTAGATGTATCCATAAGAAAATTCTAGTTAGCCAAGACTCTAGAATATCTAGAATATACCTAGATATTTCTTATCTCTAGAATATGCAACTAAGATACTACATTAGACTATTCTAGAGTAGCTAGATTTTCTTTTACACTACATTATTCTAGAAACTCCTCAAAGAAATATTTCCAAAAAAATTACTTTACTATTTTTCACACAGGTATCTCAGAGGGTTCCATGAAGAAGCATGTATTAGCTCGTACACCATAGAAGAGTGCTCTGTTTCCCAGGTCTTTAACCTCATGATACTTTTTTTGCATAACATCCACTCGACGGATGAATAATAGGTGAGTATCTCGAGCTTTTCCAACAACGAATACTTCCCCATTTAATTCGACTAGAAACCTGAAAATAGGAGTTTGGAGTAACTTGGGTGGTTCAATGACCAATTGCACAACTGGGACATCGATCTTCATGTCCCAAATCACAGTAGTGCCATTGTTGTCCATCGCATAGAGCTGGTCATTGCAGCAAGTAATGGACGCCCACGAGAGCCTCTTATTAGGATGCTGATGGACTACTAGTTCAGTAAAAGCATTGTTTCGAGGTCTCCAATAAGCCAAGCTTGGCATAACTCCGTAAAATATAATCAAGGCATAATTTGAACAAGAAGAAGAAGGGCTTGAGGACAAGACGGCGTTAGAGATAAAGTCCCTTTTACCCAACTTGTTGAATACAGGGAGAGAGCTCACATGCGGTAAACTTATTTGGGCACTAGAGAAGGGGTGGAACAGACATGTGTCTCCGTTTTTGCTAATGGCAAAGAGCCATCCCTTTGATGCAAAGTAGCGCTCGTTATAATTATTATGTGAAGTTGTTGAATCTACCGCTGAAATCCATGATGGGCGGTGCTGCAAGTGGTGCACCGCGGCCTTTGTGAGAGGGACAAGTTCACGAGCATGAAGTGCACAAGCAAGTTGGGTGGTTCCCGTGAAATTCTCCTTAGGGGCCGCGGATCTCCATGTGGAACACACTCCCCTAAAGGTAACAAAATCTTCAACCAATTTTATTTTTCCAGATAATATAACTAACAGTTCATCTGGAACATCTGACCAATTACCCATCCTATTACCCTTGAAAAATTTCATTGCTTCTACGACCGTATCCATATTTATAGGCTCTCATGAACTTCCTAATCCTTTTTGGATACAAATCATGGTCCATGTGTGACTAAAAGATACTAGTCCATGTGTGCTTGAAATCCGGGGAAAGTGCACGAAAGACACTTTTGCCACTGGTCTTTGGGCACAGGCCACTAATACCAAAATATTTAGTTTGTGGCCACTTTTGCTTAAAGAGATAGAACTTCAGTTCAGAGGCCGGATTGAAGTTCAGTCCTTAAAGATTGAACTTCAATCCAGGGCCATGTGGACTGATGTTCAGTCCAGTCCTTAAGATGGAACTTCTATCCAGGGCCATATGGACTGAAGTTCAATCCTTAAAGATGGAACTTCAGTCCATGGCCATACCATGGACTGAAGTTCAGTCCATGGCCATATGGACTGAAGTTCAGTCCTTAAAGATGGAACTTTAGTCCAGGGGCCGTATGGACTGAACTTCAGTCAATTAACAGAACTTAAGTCAATATTTATTTAGTAAAGGCCCAAAAGTGGCCTCTAGTGTAAGACCAAAAAAATAGTGGCCTCAAACCAAATACCAGTGTTAAAAGTGGCTGCTGGGCGAAATTTTTACTTAAAATCCTTATCCTTTGTAGGAATAGGATTTATTACCGGGGTTTTTACATGGGTTGCCCACAAAACATAAATATTTACGTTTTTATGCCCATTTGAAGTTAGTTTGCACTCAATACCTATTCAGCCTACTTTATTTACATTGTATGCCCATCCGGCCCATTTTATTTACCCATCAGCCCATTAACCCACCTTTATAAGCCCCAAAGTCCCCTCACTTTTTTCATTTTAAACCCTAGCCATAGGCTGCTCTGCCCAATTTTTATCCTACTACTAAGAATCTCCTCCACCGTGCACCGCCACATCTCTGCCACCGTACCACCACCGACCACCACCAAAAAGTACGAAAAAACACCCTCCAAACTCTCCAACCCTCCTCCGTGTGTTTCTATGGTTGTTTTCTCCAAAAGCTTGCTAATTTGGCGTAGATCTGAGTTGATAGTTGCAGCGATACCCCAACTCGACGACCACTTGTCCTTTTCCGGTGAAGTTTTACCTGGACACACTCCTCTAACCCCCTCTCCTTTCACATCTCATTTTATTTTTGTTATGCTATATATGGAGGGGACAAAGAAATAAAGCTGTAACAAGTTTCTATGAAGAAAGGCGCTAGAAAAGCAAATTGTCATACTCCCATCTCTTCCCCATGCAAATGGATTATGTTAAAGTTAGGCTACTCGTCACTTCATAGATGCTAGAATTTGTCAGTTGAGCTTTGCTCATTAAACGTCGTGACCATTTCTAGTTATCTGTTGATCAAATATTAATCTTTTCATTTTATTTTAGTTATGGAAATGATTTAATTTGGATTGTAAGATTCGTCATTTGACCCCAACTACAAACGATCCTCCATGTTGGACTGTGTCTTAATTAATTAAAAATAAATAAATGTATACATATGTTGTTTGCGCCTATAGTTCCATGGCAGTCACTTGATTGAAAGATAAGATTTTAATTTGTATACTTTTCTAGTACACAATATATCTTAATGATATACTTTTTTAATTTGTTCAATAACTTAACAGAAGACATGTTCTGATGTATATTTTTCTAATATACAGTACACACCAAAGGTATACTTGTGTCACTCGGCTTAGCTGTTATTATTTAAAAGAAAATTAAAATACTAATATATTTGAACAACAAACTACGAATGATGCAATTAACAAGCAAGTCAATACTACTCAAACAGTTAATGTATGTGTTGCATTCTTAAAAATAAATTTTATGAAACATTCAATTGTACTGTGCATATTCAAATGAAATGAAATGATACGACTCTAACTGAATTGAAAATTGGAAGAAACAATTTTATTTTGTATACTTTTCTAGTATACAGTATACCCTTATGGTATATCGTTTTGGAATATTGTATACTTTTTGGTATATCATTTTACATTTGGATTAAAGTGTGCTATGCTACCAAACAAATAAATATTTTAATATTTGTTGTTTTGAACAAAGTATACCCTTTTGGTATACTGTATACTCTTTTGGGTATACCCTTTTGTGTTGGCATCATAGTGATTGATATCTAGCAAATTAATATTTTAGTTTTTGTTGTTTTGAACAAAGTATACCCTTTTTGTATTTTGTATACTCTTCTGGTATACCCTTTTGTGTTTGGATCAAAGTGTGCGATGCTACCGAGCAAATAAATATTTCAGTTTTTGTTGTTTTGAACAAAGTTTACCCTTTTGGTATAGTTTATACTCTTCTGGTATATCCTTTTGTGTTTGGATCCAAGTGTACGATGCTAGCGAGCGAATAAATATTTCAATTTTTGTTGTAACAAAGTATACCCTTTTAGTATACTGTATATTCTTCTGCTATACCCTTTTGTGTTTGGATCCACGTGTGCGATGCTACCGTGCGAATAAATATTTTAGGTTTTGTTGTTTTGAATAAAGTATATCCTTTTGGTATACTGTATACTTTTCTGGTATACCCTTTTGTATTTGGATCCAAGTGTGCGATATTACCAAGCAAATAAATATTTCAGTTTTTGTTGTTTTGAACAAAGTATACCCTTTTGGTATACTGTATACTCGTTTGGTATACCCTTTGTGTTTGGATCCAAGTATGCGATGCTACCGAGGGAATAAATATTTCAGTTTTTATTTTTTTGAACAAAGTATACCCTTTTGGTATACTGTATACTCTTTTGGTATACTTTTTTGTGTTCGAATCGAAGTGCAAAATGTTTCAGAAGATATATATATTTTAATTTTTATTACTTTTAAAGAAGTATACCTTTTTGATATATTATATTCTCTTATGGTATACCCTTTAGTGTTTGGATCAAAATGTGCGATGCTATCGAGCAAATGAGTATTTCCATTATTTTTATTTTGAACAGAATATACCTTTTTGGTATACTGTATACTCTTTCGGTATACGTTGTTATGTTTGTATAAAAGTGTGAGATACTATCGAGCAAATAAAATATTTTAATTTTTTGTGTTTGTGAACAAAGTATGCCTTTTTGGTGAAAGAAAAATGATGAGTATAATAAGATTAGGGAGAAAGAAAATAAATTAAAAAATAAAAATATGGGGAGTCATGAATAGTGCTAGAAACATGAGACAGAAAAAAGAATAAAAAAAAACAAGAATAGTGAAAATGGAGATGGAAAAAAGAATAATAAAAGAATAACAAAAAAAAGAGAAAAAAATAATACAAGATATGGGAAGAGAGAGGAACTTGAGTTCCTTGTTTTATGCCTCAAAATAAGAAGGTAATTAGCTAATGGGTATAGAGTGTAAATAAGTTACGGGTATAAATGTAATGGGTAGAACCATGTAAATAAAATAGGAAGTATGTGTATTTTTGTAAATCCCCCTTTATTACCAGTATTTTGTGGGTAAATAGGATTGAACCGAAAAAGAAAAATAAATTAAAGAAGGCATGTTGACCAGTGAATTTCAGCAACTGGGCTGTATGTTTTCCTTTCTAGTGACTAAATTTAGACTTCAAATAGTTTGTTGTACAGGAGAAGGCATACAATCATGTTTCAATGGTTTCCACAAAAAGGATTGATCTTGAGAAGCCAAAAGTGAGAATGGTCTAGTATCGAGCAATATGCAGCAAACAAAATATGAATAGGTTGGTAGTGTGGGATCCAAACCTTATCAAATTAAATAACAAATAAAAAAAAAGGAACAAATTGTGATTGATTAGCGGGAGTGGCAAAGCAGGCGGCTGGTATATCAATTTGCCCGTGTCGATTTGCTTGGCAACGAGCAAATGAATTGAGAAATTTGATTGGCTGATGGGGAGGCAACTTCTCCTATAAAAGGAGATAATGTATTCCACAGACTGAAAGAAAATAGTTTGTGTAGGAAAATAGAGAGAGTGAGCAATATCATAGTGAGGTGTCTTTAAAATAAAGAGAGTTATTTCTTTTGAGTGTGTAGTAGTCTACGACTACAGTGTGTAATACTTCTCACTATAGTGAAGTTATTTTGCTCCTCTCAATACGTGGTTAATTTTTCTTTTTTTTAAAAGGTTTTTCCACATTAAGAAACTTGGTGTCGTTGTACTCTTCAATTCTTGTGGATTAGTGTGGGAATTATTCCTGGGGTATACTATTATTTCCCAATATCGTGGTATCAGAGCCATGGCAAATAATAGTACACTCACTTTTCTATACCCTCGTCTCACAAAAGAAAATTATGAAAAATGGTGCCTACGATCGAAAGCTATTCTTGGCTCTCAAGACGTGTGGGAGGTTGTTCGTAGTGGGTATACAATACCCGATAATGAGGAAACTCTGCCTCAAAATGAAAAATATGTCTTGGTAAAAATAAGGAAGAAGGATCAACAAGCTCTCACTCTCATCCATCAATGTCTGGATGATGCTATGTTTGAGAAGGTAGCCGATGCTACCACCTCAAAAGAAGCTTGAGAGATTTTACAAAATTCTCTCCAAGGAGTTGATAAAGTGAGGAAAATAAAACTTCAAACTCTAATGGCTGATTTTGAAGTTTTTGAAAATGAAGGAATCTGAATCCATTTTGGATTATTGTTCAAGAGTGAAAGCTGTTGTAAATAAATTGAAAGGTACGGAGAAGTTGGAGGGTTCTTTAAAAAGCTATTGTTCAAGAAGAAATGGAAGAAATTCGTATGGTAGAAAAGATCCTTCGGTCTTTAACACCTAAATTTGATTATGTGGTGTGTGCTATTGAGGAGTCTAAAGATTTAGACTTTATACTGACGGAGCAGTTGGAGGGTTCTTTACAAGCCCACGAAGAAAAAATCAGGAGGAGACAAGAAGAGCCATTGGAGAAACTTCTTAAAACCAATGCATCATTCAAGGATGGAGGTGAAAAGAGCTATAGAGGAAATGGACGAGGAAGAGGCCGTGGTGGTCGAGGAAGAGGAAGAAGTAATAGTAACAACTGCAACAATGAAGAAAAAAGCTTTCAAGCATACAGAGGTCGTGGTCGTAGACAAAGAGGAGGAAGAGGACGTGGTTACTATCAAGAGATAAATGGTAAAAGGTATGAAAAATCTAAAATAGAGTGTTACAATTGTCATAAATTTGGCCATTACTCTTGGGAATATCGTAGTAATGTTGAAGAGAAAGCTAACCTTGTTGACGACAAAGAACAAGATGAGTCAACATTGTTGCTAGCACTCAAGGAAGGTGACAAAGATGATTGCAGTTCGTGGTACTTGAAAAATGGAGCAAGCAACCATATGTGTGGATGCAAAGACAAGTTTGTGAAACTCATTAAAAAGGTGAAAGGAAATGTGTCATCTGGAGATTCCTCAAAGATCCAAATTGAAGGGATAGGTACGATTCTAATTTCCTCTAAAGATGGTGGCCATAAGATGATTAAAGATGTTTATTATGTGCCAAAACTAAAAAGTAATATTTTGAGTTTGGGCCAACTTCTTGAAAGAGGATATGATATTCATATGAAAGATATGCATCTTTGGCTTAGAGATTCAAATGGAAAATTAATTACTAAAGTTGAAATGGTACATAACAGATTGTTTACTTTGAATCTTAAGACAATTGATGCAAAGTGTTTGAAGGCTAATGTGCAAGATGAGTCATGGTGCTGGCACACGCGATTTGGGCACTTAAATTTTGAAGCGCTCAAATCAATAGGAGAAAAAATGATGGTAAATGGAATGCCTTCAATCAACCATCCCAATCAATTGTGTGATGCTTGTCTTCTTTGCAAACATGCAAGGAAGAGTTTCCGAAAGAGGCCACGTCAAGAGCAACCAAGCCACGCCAGCTTGTTCATACCGATGTGTGTGGACCAATCAATCCACCTTCTTTCGATAAAAGTAAATTCTTTCTACTATTCATTGTTGATTTTAGTAGAAAGACCTGAGTTTAATTCTTAAAGCAAACATCTGAAATATCTATTGCTTTTAAGAATTGTAAAGCACTTGTGGAAAAGGAAAGCGGCCATGAAATAAAAGCTTTAAGGTCCGATAGAGGAGGCGAATTCACTTCAAAAGAATTTAATGACTTTTGTCAATCTCATGGAATTCGCCGCCCTCTAACGGTACCTTACTCACCACATAACAAAATGGAGTTGCTGAAAGAAAGAATAGAACAATTCTTAATATGGCTAGGTGTATGTTGAAAGCTAAAAGCATGCCCAAGGAATTTTGGGCCGAAGCTGTTTCTTGTGCAGTTTATTTGAGCAACAGATCTCCATCAAGAAATGTTAGAGATCAAACTCCTCAAGAAGCATGGAGCGGAAGGAAGCCAAGTGTCAAACACTTGAGAATCTTTGGGAGCATAGCCTATGCTCATGTGCCACATCAAGGAAGAGCTAAACTTGATGACCGAAGTGTCAAGCATGTGTTTGTTGGATATGATACGAGTTCAAAAGGCTACAAGTTATACAAACCTGGTAATGGCAAAGTGGTGGTGAGTCGTGATGTTGAATTTGATGAAGAAGCGACATGTAATTGGGAGTCTCAGGAAGAAAATACATATGATTTTCTTCCGTACTTTGAAGATGATGAAGAAGAAGCACAAGAGGCCGAGGAACCCTTACAAGATACAACTCCACCTCTATCCCCAACCAATGCTGCATCTCCTTCCTCTCCAGGAAGTTCAAATGAAGCGCCTGAAAGAACGAGGACAATTGCAGAACTCTATGATAATACAGATCAAATTACTAATTTTGATTTTTTGTATTGTCTCTTTGTTGATAGTGAACCAATAAACTTTGATGAAGCTGTTACAGACAAAAAGTGGAGACAAGCCATGGAGGAGGAGATCAAGTCAATAGAGAGGAACAATACTTGGGAGTTAAGAACTCTTCCCAAGGGTCATCGAGCAATTGGAATGAAATGGGTATACAAGGCAAAGAAGAATGCTGATGGAGATATAGAAAGATACAAGGCAAGACTTGTGGCTAAAGGCTACAAAAAAAGGCATGGCATGACTATGATAAAGTCTATGCACCTGTTGCCCGCATGGAGACGATCCGATTGCTTATCTCTTTGGCAGCACAAATGAAGTAGAAGATCCATCAACTAGATGTCAAATCAGCCTTCTTGAATGGCTATCTTGAAGAAGAAATCTATGTTGAGCAACTATTGGGCTTTGAGGTAAAAAATCATGAAGATAAAGTGCTTAGATTGAACAAAGCATTATATGGATTGAAGCAAGCTACAAGGGCGTGTAATAGTCGCATCGACAAGTATTTTCAAGACAATGGGTTTACTCGGTGTCTCCAATATACTCTTTGTATTAAAATTCATACTAATGGAGATATTTTACTTGTCTGTCTTTATGTTGATGATCTTATTTTTATGGGTAATAACCCTAATTTGTTTAAAGATTTCAAGAAAGCTATGTCCCGTGAGTTTGATATGACGGACATAGCGCTCATGTCATATTACCTTGGTCTGGAAATGAAGCAGATGGAGGAAGGCATTTTCATATCTCAAGAAAGCTATACAAAAGAGATATTGAAGAAGTTCAAGATATTTGATTGCAACCCTGTAAACACGCTAATGGAGAGTGGGACAAAGCTGTCAAAGTTTGATGATGGAGAAAAGGTGAATCCAACCTTTTTCAAAAGTCTTGTGGGAAGCTTAAGATACCTAACTTGTACGAGGCCGGATATACTCTTTGCGGTTGGTGTAGTGAGTCGCTTCATGGAAGCTCCTACCTCAACTCATTTGAAAGTTGCTAGAAGAATTCTCCGTCACCTCAAAGGTAGGATTGACTATGGGCTATTTTACTCTCCTACTAATGATTTCAGTCTTGTGGGATTTTGTGATAGTGATTTTGCGGGAGATATTGATGATAGAAAAAGCACAACTGGCTTTGTCTTTTTCTTGGGTAATTGTGCTATTACCCGGAGTTCAAAGAAACAGTGCATTGTTACTCTCTCGACCTGCGAATCCGAATATGTAGCAGCAACGTCTTGTACGTGCCATGCTATTTGGTTGAGAAGATTGTTGAAAGAGCTCAATTTTCCTCAAATTGAAGCCACGATAATTTGCATTGATAACAAGTCCTCACAAGCACTTGCAAAGAATCCAGTGTATCATGATCGAAGCAAGCACATAGACACAAGGTATCACTTCATCAGAGAATGCATTATCAAAACAGAGGTAGAACTCAAGTATGTGAAGACTCACAATCAAGTTGCAGATATCTTTACAAAGCCACTCAAATTTGAAGACTTTCAGAGAATGAGATCAATGCTTGGAATGAAGAAGAAAAATCAAAATTAAGGGGGAGATTTGTGGGGTCCAAACCTTGTCAAATTAAATAACAAATAAAAAAAAACAAATTGTGATTGGTTGGTGGGAGTGGCAAAGCAGGCGGTTGGTATATCAATTTGCCTGTATCAATTTGCTTGGCAACGAGCAAATGAATTAAGAAATTTGATTGGCTGATGGGGAGGCAACTTCTCCTATAAAAGGAGATCATTTCTTTACATTCATAGTACACCGAAAAAATAGAGCAACGCAGTAGTTGCTTAATGTATTCCACAGACTGAAAGAAAATAGTCTGTGTAGGAAAATAGAGAGTGTGAGCAATATCATAGTGATGTGTCTTTAAAATAAAGAGAGTTATTTCTTTTGAGTGTGTAGTAGTCTACGACTACCGTGTGTAATATTTCTCACTATAGTGAAGTTATTTTGCTCCTTTCAATACGTGGTTAATTTTTCTTTTTAAAAAAAAAAAGGTTTTTCCACGTTAAGAAACTTGGTGTCGTTGTACTCTTCAATTCTTATGGATTAGTGTGGGAATTATTTCTGGGTATACTATTATTTCCCAACAGGTAGCTGCAATTGAGATGAGCCTAATGCAGATGCAAGCATAAAAAGCATTTTTGCTTTAAACACGGTCAAGTATATGATATAAATGATATTATAAATGGCAATACTACTATTATTATATTGATATCTGCAAAAGGTAATCAAAGTTTCCAGATATATAGGCTGTTTCTATGAATATCAAAGGTTTTTGAGAGGACCAAACAGGTTAACCTCTTTCAACAGTGTCAAGCATATAACTGTTCTAATTGTGTTTGAGCATGAAATCCCCCATGGCGCTGGTTTATAATTGCTAGGACCGTCTCAATGGAATTGGTTCTCCTATTGCCTTGGCGGAACTCTGACGAATCTTTTGGTACTTCATTTTTGGACAATGCAGATCATTAAGGGGGACGGCTCTCCCACAGCTGGTAAGAACACTGGTCATGAGAAGCCTGTGGCTGATAGATGATAGGTTTTTCACTTTCTATAGTGAGGCTAGGAACCTGGAAAATTTTACTTTGAAAATACATAATGGAAATGCGTAAGTAGAAAGGGCAGGCCAATTCTCAAGGTCTACTGAACATGCTTCGACAACGAAAATCTTGAAAGTAGACTTCAATCTCTGTATCTCGATGACTCTGGCAACGCTCTATCCATGTTAGGTAGAAATTTTTTTCCCATACACATGAACTGGCCAAATTGTACAGAACCCAAGAGTATGAAGAACAAATGTCGAATTTGCAGAAATTATTTCTCAGCTTCAGATGATTTTTCAGGTAGGATTCTTCTAATATTTGTTGTTTTCCTCCGCTTCGAGTGAATTTTATATGACCTGCTGAAGAAAGAAGTGTGACTTTGACTTGTTGTTAAGCAGTCCAGTGCCAAAATCGATTTAGTGTGAAGACTTTTCTAATATATTGTCATGCGTATAAGAAAAGGAAAGTTGTTTCAAGTGACAATGGTAAACTTCCTACGGTTGCTTATAAACCACATAAGTAATTCAGAACATTAAAACTAGCTAGTCTAGTGGGCTGACGCTTGATATGGAGCAAGAAGGGGTCCATTTGGAAAGCTAATTTAATACCATAACCGCTAAGAAAATCAAGGAGCGAAATCCATGGATTGAGTTCTGGCTCTAAACTTGATCAGCATTTAGCTCATGGTGAAGAACGTTTAGGCATGGTTGAGGAACGATTAGAGAAACTTGAGGCTCATTCGAAAAAGGTGGACACCTTGTTAGTTGAGATTAACAAAACAATGAATAATTTGGTGAGGATACAGGTTGCTAAAGTTTCTAGGTCCTCATGGACAAGTTATCGCCAATCAAAGTGGAGACATAGAGTAGCTAAAATGAAAAGGAAGTCATGCAAGCATCGACGATTTGATGGGGATTATATGAGATAGAATGCAATTTGATGTTAGTAGGAATATGAAACAAAATGAACAGTTGTTTCTCCCTCATTCTTGGGATCTGTTTCCGCTGGAATAAAATTGAAATACAACTTAGCCCATTCAGATGCAGAGTTTGAACTTTGAACTAAGTTTAGCTTGAGATGAAAAACTTGATAAGGAAAACAAAGAAGAAAAGAAGGTGTGCTCTTTCAGTTCTCTTTCTATTAGATTGTGGAATTCAGTTTAGGGTCTCCTAGTAGCAAATACTGATGGAAGAGTTAAAATGCTGCCCCAAACACAACCGTTACCCCATGAAAAAATTCATGCATCTACATACAATGTTTAGCAAGCAACTATGCTCTTTAAACAATGTTCATGGGGCTTGAAGCGGAAGTGGTAAGTGAAGTACGCGCTACTTTAAAGTGAAGTACACAATTCAGGACGACAGAAATACTAAATATATGCATTTAGTAGTGTAATAATCACATTGCATACAGTACATTTTTAGTATCCAATGTGTAATACTGTCGACGTTAATCTAACTCCTCGAAGTTGAGATTCAAATTCGATTGCTTCTCATATGATCACTCATTTGCGTCATTTCTAAGTGCACACTGCAAACTTTAAGAAGTGCATGGTGTTGGAAAAGATGATGGTAACATTAAAATAAGAAGCAACAATCAGTAATAAATGAGATATAGAGTAATTTTTGATAGGAAAAATTTGAGGAATGCTATCCAGGTGCCGACGTCCTACTCCCAAGATACAATGAACCATTCAGAAAATATTCTAATGTGCAGTCAAATAGGAGTTTTGGAGAACTCATAAATCAATTAGCTGCTTTTGTAGGATCAAATGAATGAATAAAATAGGTTCTTGAATAGAGTGAAAAGATGAAGAGCGAAATGATGAAGAATTTTTTGGATGAAGCCATGTGTTGGATTTATTTTGAGTGATTTTCAAGATAATGTGCATTTGGTAAGGCGACTCATTGTGAAAAGATGCTTCCACTCGTTCTAGGAAAAGTATGAAAGGATGTAGCCAATTGTTGTAAAAGGATGGACCTCATCACTAAAAAGTGTGATCACTCTATTAATACATGTCCCTTTTCAGGAAAAATCTGTACCAAAATTTTTATCTAGAGGGCTTGAGGAAAAGACAGCGCACAAATATGAAGAGCGAAATGATTAAGTGTAAATATTCTTGAAAAAGATACCATTTCTTGCATTCAGGTATAAAGACGTGCATATAAGTTTTTACCTGTATATAATTTAAATCCAAACCATAGGAGTAGTTGTTTCCAAGCTAGTCTAGTGTTGCTGGCGCTTCATATAGTGCAACCAAAGGTCCATCGGGGAAACTAAAAATACCAAGTTTTGCAGCTTCCAATGTGCGAAACTCAATATCAAGATCATTGAACGAAGTTGCCGTGTAGTCAATATAGATACAATTAGGCTTACATCCAGGTATCTCAGAGGGTTCCATGAAGAAGCACTTATGATCTCGTAGACCATAGAAGAGTGCTCTGTTTTCTAAGTGTTTAACTTCATGACACTTCTCGTGGGTAACATCAATTCCGTGGACGTAGAATAGGTTATTGGATTGAGCTTTTCCAACAATGAATACTTCCCCTTTTAATTCGACTAGAAATGCCAACAATGAATAATAATAGTATGTTTTGTAATATGGGGGTGCTTCCATGACCAATTGTATAACTGGAACATCACCATTATTGCTGTCCAACTTCATGTCCCAAATTACTATAGTGCCAATTTTATCCATGGTATAAAGCCGCTCGCTGCAGCATGTAATGCTCGCCCACCAGCGAGTAGGTTCATAGCCCACTAGTTCAGTAAAAACATCTTTCCCAGGTGTCCAATAAGCCAACCCAGTCGGCATACATCTATGGTAGAGGACAATCAAGGCGTAATTTGAACAAGAAGAAGGGCTTGAGGACAAGACAGCGCTGACAAAATCCTTTGCATACCATTTATCTAGAGGGCTTACATGGGGTAAACTTATCTGGGCACCAGAAAAAAGGGTGGAACAGACATGTGTCTCCGTTTTCTCTACTAACGAAGACCCATCCCTTTGTTGCAAAGTCCTTACATCTCTAATTTTTTTGCCTTTCCCTTGTTGTTGAAGTTATTAATGATGGTAGGCGATGCTGCAAGTGGTAGATGATGGCCTTTGATAGCGGAACAATTTTACGAGTGTCGCGCAGGGCACAAGCAAGTTGGGTAGTTCCTATGGAATTATGCTTAGGGGACGGCGAATCTCCATGAGGAGCACACGTCCCTAAAGGTTGCAAAATTTTCTAACTCTTCTAATTTTTCTAGCAATTATAACTAAGAGCTCCTCTGGAATATCTGACCAAACATTGGTATCGCGTTCCTCCGCAGAAGCCGAGTACAGAGCAATAGCCAACACAACATATGAAATGCTTTGGCTTAGAAGATTGTTGAGGGATTTGGGTGTTGAGCTAAGTGCACCTACAATCCTATTTTGTGACAATCAAGCTGCATTACATATAGCAGCTAATTCGGTCTTCTACGAAAGAACAAAGCACATTGATATAGATTGTCATTTTGTTCGTCAGCAAATCCAGCGAAGGGACATTGTTACATCGTCCATATCCACCAAAGATCAACTTGCAGATATTTTCACTAAAGCATTGGGCATTGACAGATTTCATATTTTGTTGGGCAAGTTGGGCATTTCAAGACTTCATGTGCCAACTTGAGGGGGAGTATTGAGGAATACGTGTGTGACTTGAATTAGAACCTTCGGGACGTCGTAGAGAGCAAGGATTCCCAGAGTTTTGGGATTGTATTTAGAGTCTATCTCATTCATTGTAATTTGTACTTATCTAGATTTCCTAGAGATAAATTCTAGTTGTAGTTGATAACCATACTTGCACAGTTGTATAGGTCTCTTTGTGTATAAATATTGGGCGTGTACAGCCTTTGCAGCAAGCAATAAAACAATATTCACGAGCTGCCTCAAGTTTGATATTCAGCAAGCTTTTCAGAAACACTATCTTCTTAAATTATTTTTTAAAATCTCCAACAACACCTATTCGTAAAAACTATCATCTTCAACTTCTGAAGAAGAAACCACAGCAAGAAGAAGAAGAAGAAGAGAACAAAAAAAAGACATGAGGAAAAATGAAAAGAAGAATAAGAGAGAGAGATCCTAAATGATTTATAACAAGGCATTTTATGCTATCTTTTGACAAGGCATTTTTAACAGGTAGGATAAACGTAAGGAATAAATCTAATTCAAGGTTCACTAACTATTTCAAGAAAAACACCTGCGGGTTCTATAATTCGAAATGCTTTGATATTGAAAGATCTTGATGCAATATATCACTGGTTGAGGCACCAGCAGTTTAGTATTCTATATCTCAATGATGAAATAAAAGAATTAACCAGCTTAGTATGTTGTCCAATATACTCAAGACATTGTTTTAAGTCTTCAATGTAAGAGTTTTCAATAATTTCAGGAACGTTGAACTTAATGATTTTCACATTCAAACACATAAATAGTAATTCAAGAAAACATACCCGAATATGTCATAGCGTTCTCTTGACTTGAAGCGGAAGCCTTAATTCTTTGTTCTTGATAAAGATATCTCCCTCTTTCCTTTAACTTTAAGAAAATGTCGATGGAAAACGTTATCAGTATTGGTAGACAGAGAGGACCCTTTTAAAAAATGAGAAGAGTAGTTAATTTCACATTCCATCAATGTGAGGGAGTGGGTAGTTTTAAAACCACCAAGGAGTGGGTAGTTTTAAAACCACCAAGTAACTTCCCATATTTAATTAGGATTTAGTAAATATTATTTAATTAATTTAATAAACCAAATATAAACAAGTGGGCCATAACTTACATTCTGCCACTTGGCACGCGTTCATTATTTACTTAATGGTTTAATAAATATTTCAATCATCATGTGCACAGTTAATACTAAATCCCACATTATTCATTGTTATTGAATAAGTCAACCAATATGAGTCATGGCGGTTGTACATCACTTTCGATATAGTCCCTTCCATGTACTACAATATTAGTCTCTTACCCAACACAACCTTTAATACATAATGGGTCCAACAATAATGCTTAGAATATTTTAATCTAAGCTAAAACCTATCATCATCATTCTCACATTATGTATACCAAAGAAAAAACATTTACATTAATGAGCTCGAAGTGTCAATTCAATAAACATCATAAAGTCATTACATAAAGTCATACATTGCTATCAATAATGCCCATTCTTTCAACATGTTCTATAAATGCTTTAGGCGGCAATCCTTTCGTCAAAGGATCAGCAATCATAATTTTGGTGCTAATATCTTCAATTGACACTCTATGTTCCTGAACTTCTTCATTAAGTTTAAGGTACATCAAGTCTATAAGCTTAACACCCTTTGTGTGCCTATCATTCTTAGAGAAGAAGACTGTTGAAGAATTATCACAATGAATTTTCAGCGGCTTGGCAATACTGTCGACTAGCCCAAGTCCTGAAACAAAGTTCCTCAGCCACTTAGCCTGAACTGCGGCCTCAAAGCATGCCACAAACTCAGCTTCCATGGTAGATCCAGCTGTGATAGATTGCTTTGCACTCTTCCACGATATTGCTCCTTTAGCTAACAGGAACAAATAACCAAATGTGGATATTCTTGTATCCTCACAACCACCATAATCTGAATCTGAATATCCAATCACATCAAGATGATCAGATTTTCTATAAGTGAGCATATAATCTTTTGTTCGTTGCAAGTATCTCAACACTTTCTTTGCAGCCCTCCAATGATCCATTCCTGGATTGCTTTGATATATGCCCAACATTCCAACAACAAAGCTGATGTCTGGTCTGGTACATGTCTGGGCATACATTAAGCTCCCAACTACGGATGCATAAGGAACATCTTTCATTCGCTTACGTTCCAATTCATTCTTTGGACATTGATTGAGACTGAATTTATCTCCCTTCTGAATTGGAACGAGACTAGATGAGCAATTTTCCATTCTAAATCACTCTAGAACTTTATTAATATAGACATTTTGAGACAACCCCAACAAATCTTGTGATCTATCCGGAATATTTCTATCCCAATCACATAGGTCGCCTCTCCCATATCTTTCATTTCAAAGTTCTTAGAGAGAAATTTCTTGGTGTCACGCATCATACTAAGATCATTAGTAGCAAGCAAGATATCATCAACATACAAGACTAAAATTATAAACTTACTCCCACTGATCTTTAGATATATACATCAGTGAACAATGTTTTCCTTGAATCCAAAGGCGACAACAGTTTCATGAAACTTAAGATACCATTATCGGGAAGATTGTTTAAGCCCGTATATTGATCTCTTTAGTTTACACACCATGTGTTCCTTTCCTTTAATTTCAAAACCCTCTGGTTGGTTCATGTAAACTTCTTCCTCTAAATTTCTATTCAGAAAGGCAGTTTTCACGTCCATTTAATGTAGCTCTAAGTCATAATGAGCCACTAAAGCTATTATAATTCTAAGTGAATCCTTTTTAGAGATAGGTGAAAATGTCTCTGTATAGTCAACAACATGTTTTTGAGTGAAACCTTTGGCAACAAGTCTGGCGTTGTGACATTCAATATTACCATTTGAGTCACGTTTGGTCTTAAAGACCCATTTACACCCGACTCTTTTGCAACCTTCTGGTAATTCGACAAGGTCCCAAACTTCATTCTGTTGCATGGATTTCAACTCATCTTTCATAGCATCTAACAAATTCTTAGAATTATTGCTTTCAATGGCATGTGAAAATGAAACTGGATCATCATCGACTTCCAAGTCATCCAAATCAATTTCCATATCAGTTTCTGACTCGTGTAGATATACTAAAAAATCATCAGAAATAACATGTCTCCTTTGTCTTTGAGATTTTCTTAATTCTACTTCTTGCGGTACGTCTACTGTAGGTTCATTGATTATGTTTTCATTATGAATAGCAGGATCATTATTTTGTTGTTCTTGTTGGTTGTTAGGCGGTACAACAACTTCGGGAACAATAATTTTAGCAGAAGTACAGGGTAAAAGAATTTGCACCCTAACTTCCCTAATTTCCACATTACGCGGTTCTTCACTCCCATTAACTTCACCATTCTCAATGAACCTAGCATTTCCAGTTTCAACAATTCTCGTACTATGGTTAGGACAGTAAAATCTATACCCCTTTGATTTTTCTGGATAACCAATAAAGAAACCACTGATTGTTCATGGATCCAGTTTCTTTTCTTGTGGATTATAAATTCTTACTTCTGCCGGGCAGCCCCAAACAAGCAGGTGCCTTAAACTAGGTTTCCTACCAGTCCAAAGTTCAAAAGGTGTCTTTGGAACTGCCTTACTAGGAACCCTATTTAGTAAGTACACGGCAGTCTTTAAAGCATACATCCACAATAAAGCGGGAAAAGATGAATTGCTTAACATACTCCTAACCATTTCAATTAATGTACGATTACGCCTTTCTACCACACCATTTTTGTTGTGGTGTACCAGGCATTGTGTATTGAGCACATATGCCACACTTTTTGAGGAATTTAGCAAATGGACCAGGGTGTTGTCCAGTTTCATCATATCTTCCATAATACTCACCAATTCTATCTGACCTAATTATTTTCACCTTTCTATCTAATTGCCTTTCAACCTCATTAATAAATACCTCTAAGACATTTACTGCTTGAGATTTTTCGTGCAACAAATAGACATAACTATAACGTGAAAAGTTGTCAATAAAGGTGATAAAGTACTTTTCCTTACTGAAAGACGGAACATCAAAAGGACCACAGATATCAGTGTGTATAATTTTAAGAAGCTGTGTGCTTCTTGTGGCTCCTTTCTTTGTGTGTTTTGTTTGTTTTCCTTTAATACAATCCACACTAATATTTAGGTCAGTAAAATCTAAATCTGGAAGGATTTCATTCTTAACTAACCTTTTCAGTCTTTCTTTAGATATGTGACCTAAACGTCTATGCCACAAATAAGCAGATTGTTCATTATGGTGCAGAGTTAAGAGGGCTTCAGCAAACAGATTATCAAGATTTAGTTTGCATAAACCATCAAAAAGAATACCAGAACCAATAAGATGATTATGCTTAAACAAACTAAAACATCTTGCCGAAATTAAAAGAGCATCCAGTCCTGTCTAACCTAGACAAAGAAACTAAATTTCTGGAAACAGAAGGTACATAATAAGTTTCAAATAAGTCTAAGTGACGCCCAGTATCTAGGATTAAACGATACGTCCCGATAGCTTGAACTAGAGCCTTCACTCTATTCTCCATGTACACAAATCTTTCATTCTGATTTATGGTTTGGGTTGTAAGGAATCCCTGCATCGTATTAGAAACATGAACTATGCAACCAGAGTCAATCCACCAAGTATTATAAGGAACTTCAGTTAAATTTGATTCGAGACACGTAAAAGCACAAGGCTTACCTTTCTTCTCGAACCATGCCTTACGTTTCAGGCAGTCTTTCTGAAAGTATCCAGATTTTCCACAGAAACGACACTTATCATTCTTGTGTTCCTTCTTACGTACTTGATGAGAGGACTCACTAACATTATGGTTCCTCTGTTTGCCCTTAACATACTTCTTTCCTTTCTTTCCAGCTCCTTGATGGCCTACAAGGTTAATGGAGTGGGTTCCTTGGTTCGTTAGCCTTGTTTCCTCATGAACTAGCATTCCGTGCAATTCATGCACGTTCCACTTGTCTTTCATGGTATTATAGTTCATTTGGAAAGGACCATACTCAGACGGTAATGAGTTGATGATGAACTGCACAAGGAAATTTTCATCCACTTCCATTCCAGAGTCTTAAGTCTTGCTGCTATGTTTGTCATTTCTATGACATGGTCATGCATGGTACGTGAACCATCAAACTTCATGGTGGTCAAAGTACCCATTAATGTCCCAAAAAGAGACTTGTCAGCAGTTTGAGAGCGTTCTTCTACAAGCCTTAGAAGCTCTTTGGCACTTTCAGTGTTGGGAAGAGCAGACTTAATGTTGCCCGCTATACTCATTCGCATGAACATTAGGCTTAATCTGTTAGACCTGTCCCATTGCTTAAAATAAGACTTTTCTTCAGCAGTGCTAGTTGCAGTAATAGCAGCTGGCTTCTCAGTGTAGAGTGCAACGTCAAGATCTAAAACTCCGAGATGGAATTTAATCTGTTCGCACCACTCTGAGAAGTTCAGTCCATTATAGGTAGTAACAGAAGCAGAGTGTGAATGAAGAGCAAGTGCTGCAAATAGAATATGCTCGTTTATGAATGCTTTGGGTTATAAACTAAACATACTATCAGATTCAGTAATTGTGTTATATAGACTTTAAATGTATCCTGATGTTCACCTTTGGGCAGAACGCCAGAATACTAATTTTAGACATTATGATGCTTAATATAACTTAACATAATTTGATAATTTTTTTGTAATGTACCTATTAATAATATTTACTATCTTTGGACAATAAAGAAAACTAATGGCACATCTAAATTATCTCTTTAATGTTCAAAGATTATAAGGACAAACGATCAACCTTTGGGCTATCCATAAATGTCCTATAACCATGAACTTCAATTTACCCATTATTATTTTATCAATTATAAGCATCGAGATTTATGGGTAATTGAATATAAGTTCAATCATTTTTGGAATTAATTATTCATAAAAGATTCGACCACTTTGGTGATTAACAAATCGTACATAATAATTCTAAATAAGATTGAAAAAGTAGTTTTCTATTCGAAGACAATGTATATAGAAAACTACTATTACTTTAAAATAAATTCATAAATTATATTCCTTACTAGTTCTCTGCTAGACAACATTCAGAGAGTTGTAATGCTTTACACATCACAATTTCTTTTAGTTTTATTAACTTAAATCTAAGTTAAAACCATAATGACTTTATAGAGTAAGACTAATGGCTTACAAGAATTAATCACATATCTGAATTATGACATACGTGGTTCAATTCATTATGAGCCACAATCACTTACTTTCTTTGCTTTGAGGGTCTTACTATATAGCAGGTGTAATTTTCATAGAATACATTGTACAATTTTCTTTATGGATCAAGAAAAATATGATGCCCTTTAATTTCTTTTGGTGGTTATCAACATTAAAGGATTCTAATATATTTGAACAGAATATCAAGTTGATAAATACATGAACCTTAATTCAAGTGCCGATTCCATAGGGAGAAAGTTTAGAGGCGAAAACAACTACTAGCAGTATACATAAATCCCTATATAACATAATTAGGGTTCACATAATAAAAAAATAAGACTGTAATTTTACGGACAATCATCAGTTCCTTAAACCTTTGCTCAGATACCACATGTAAGAGTTTTCAATAATTTCAGGAACGTTGAACTTAATGATTTTTCACATTCAAACACATAAATAGTAATTAAAGAAAACATACCTGAATCCGCCATAGCATTCTTTTGACTTGAAGCGGAAGTCTTAATTCTTTGTTCTTGATAAAAGGTGATATCTCCCTCTTTCCTTTTACTTTAAGAAAAAGTCTGATGGAAAATGTTATCAGTATTAGTAGAGAGAGAGGACCATTTTAAAAAATGAGAAGAGCAGTTAATTTCACATTCCATCAACGTGAGGGAGTTGGTAATTTTAAAATCACCAAGGAGTGGGTAGTTTTAAAACCACCAAGTAACTTCCCATATTTAATTAGGATTTAGTAAATATTATTTAATTTATTTATTAAACCAAATATAAACAAGTGGGCCATAACTTACCTTGAAAGCAGGAACAAAAACAGAATATATATCAGTTATCAACTCACATCACAAGCTGAAAATGAGATCTTATATGAATAAAGCAGTTAAAATGCTATGGAGTAATTGATAAGTGAAGAAAACATGAGCATTCTTCCTTTCTTTTCCAATTGAATTTTACTAGAAGGCATAAATGCTTGAGACCAGAATTCTCTTCAAAGGCAAAACTACACTAAGGAATGGATAAGTTTTAGCTCAATTTTGTAGTTTTATAGGTTAAATTACAGATAGTATGTGAGTTTAACGGTACTAAGTCGTTGATTGATATTTTTTGTGGGATTTAAGCACTTTTGGACATGGTGTTGAAATGATAAACACTTTTTCATCATCATCAGTCAAAGTGGCATAGGCGGCCGAGATCGATGCAGCTGATTCCCGTTAGCTGCACGTCATTTCACTTTTGATACAAGTTTTGCATTTTTGCATTTCATTTTTTGTTACAATTTTTGCATTTTGCATTTCACCTTGTTTGGTAGCATTAGATCTAAACGACGCTCACACACTTCATTTTTGCCCAAAAATTTAGAGACATAAACAACAATCAATGTTGTTTCGTTGGTGATTGTTGATACCGTGGAGAACAACGTCAGAATTAATATTCTGGTGAGAGTGATTAATAAGTCCGAGTTGGAGTTGGAGTTGGAGTTGGAGTTGGAGCATGTTATTTAAAGTAACTTCTTATGTCAAAAATATTTATAGAGACAGATAAAAAATGAGGACGATTTGGCTTCAATTATTTGTAAAATGTAAATACTCAGAATATGAATAAAAGATGTCGGATTCCGTATGTTATATTTTGCTTTGATTTTCGTATATGAGCAAAATAATAGTAATTTGGTATCATTTTTTTCTATAAAATAGACAGACCCTTTTGGATCACTTATTAATAAATTCTATCGAATTATCTTGGTTTCATATTTTCATACATATTTTTATGGATGAATGAAGTGAAGACAATTTGAATTAATTTATTTACAAAATATATATAGTATTTTGTTCATTGCAGGAATAATACAACCTCATTGTCGTTAGTTTTAAATATTTCGCAAAAGTTATATTTTGAACATATGCAATGTGAAGCCGATTTAGCATCATTTTTTAGAAAATGGACATGATTTTTAGTTCAATATATGCATAAATACATATGGATTGACATTAGTTTATGCTTTGCAGGAGTAGTAGTAGTTTTGTGACTACAGCTTCATTAAGGTGTGGTGACATTTTTGTAATTACGATTTTATTAAAGTGTGATGGCATTTCTATAATTACGATAAGTGTTCAATTTTTAACGACCATCTCTAAAGTGCCCAATCTTTCAAGACTAGACCCTTTTTGGCTATTTGTGTAAATCAACCTTGTGTGATTATGCTTTAGTTAATAGTCCATAATCAATTTTACGGGAAAATTTTGATCACTAGCCATTTTTAGACGCGCTCATTGGAGACTATCCACCGTTTCAAAATTCATTGAAAAATAGCCAAAAATTCGCGCGCACACTTAAGCTCTATTAGCGTTGGAAAAACACTCCAGACTAGTCCCATAACAAAATACTGGGGCTTTGAACAAACCAAGTACTGGAGCTTTGAACAAAACTTGTTCAAAGCCCAAGTATTTTGTTATGGGATTGAAGCTTATACAAAGTCCCATAACAAAATAATGGGACTTTTGAACATAAGGTCCCATTATTTTGTTATGTGAATTTATCCCATAACAAACAATGAGATTTATTCCATAACAAAGGTCCCATCAAAGGGATAAATCCTATTATTTTATTATGAGACTTTATATATAAAGCTTCAGTCCCATAACAAAATGCTGGGGCTGTGAACAAGCCCCAACATTTTGTTATGAGACTGAAGCTTTATACAAAGTCCCATAACAAAATGCTGGGGCCTTGAACAAAACTTATTCAAAGCCCCAGTATTTTATACTGGGGTTAGTTTACTGAAGCTTTCCCGTATAAATACTGGGGCTTTGAACTAAATACTGGGACTTTGAACAAACAGTATTTATACTGGGATTTGTCCGGAGGTGGCTATTTCTCAGCGAATTTATTTTTGACGGCTACAAATCAATTAGCGTGCGCCAAACACGTCCTACACGAAATTTTTACATTTTACGGGCTAGATTTGCCAAAGAAAGCTTAAAAATGCTTACGGTACTCATTAATCAATAGATACATAGTATAGATTAGCTAGTGTTGGTGGCGCTTGTGCTTGAATGGATCAAGGGGTCCGTTTGGAAAGCTATAAATCCCACGTTTAGCTCTGCGTGATTTGTCTTCTTGGTGTTTGAATTCAAGATATCCTTTGTAATATACCCTTGTTTCATCAAGATAAATATAAATATGATCAGGCATACATTCAGGTATCTCACCAGGATCCATAAAAAAGCAGAGACGAGCACGAAGACCAAAGAAGAGGGCCTTGTTTCTTAAGTCCTCAACACGGACGCACTCTTTATTGGTAACGTCAATTCGGTGAATGATAAGCCGGTCGCAGAAACTTCTTCCAACTGTAAATACTTCTCCATTCTCTGATTCCACTAGTAACATGAGACAAGGATCAATATGGAATGAGCTACTTCTCCATTCTCTGATTCCACTAGTAACATGAGACAAGGATCAATATGGAATGAGCTGCGATCAAAACTTGCTGATTTCATAACCAAGAGCACAACTGGGACATCATCGCTGCCGATCTTCATATCCCAAATCACAATATTGCCACTGGCATCAAGGGCATAAAGCTTCGTGTTGCTGCAGCAAATGGAAAACCACTTGAAAGGTTTGTAATGGCCTATTATTTCTGTAAAAACATCCTTTCCAGGTTTCCAAAAAGCCAATCCACTCCATATACGTACAATCAAGGCGTAATTCGAAGAAACTGAAGGGCTTGAGGACAAGACAACCTCAGAAAACAAGTTCCTGTCATGACATTTAGGGAGAGTGCTGACATGGGGTAACCTTATCTGGGCACGAGAAAGTGGATGGAACAAACATGTGTCTCCGTTTCTGCTTATCGCAAACAACCACCCCTTTGATGCAAAGTAACGCTCCTCAAAATAATAATAACGTGCAAGAATTGTTTTATCTGTTGTTGAATCACTTACTGATAATGATGGGCGGGGCTGCAAGAGGTAGACGGCAGCCTTTGAGAGAGGGACAACTTTACGAGCGTGCAGTGCACAAGCAAGTTGGGTAGTTCCGGTGAAATTCTGCTTAGGGGCAGCGGATCTCCATGAGGAGCACACTCCCCTAAAGGCAACAAAATCTTCAATACGTTTAATTTTTCCAGCAATTATAACTAAGAGCTCCGATGGAATATCTGACCAATTTCCCATCCTATTAAACCTAATAAAAATTTTCATTGCTTCTAATTTACAGACAAAACTGTATCCCTGTATACATATATATAGGCAGTTATAAACTTCCTAACCCTTTTGGGATTCATATCATGGTCCACGTTTGACTCACGTGTGCTTCAAATCCTAATGTGTGTTGGATTAAGATTTCCGAACCCAAATAGAATGGAACTGAGGGAAAAAAAAGTACATGTTTTACTTGATATAGAAGTTTCCGCAAAAGAAAAGAGAAGAAAGTAGAGTTTGCCCATATATCCATGAAATTGGCATATTCCGTAGAATTCAAGTACGAATAATTTCACAGCTTCATAGAATTTTCTAACAACTCATCTATCTACCATTCAAAAAGTACGCCTTAAGAGAAATGGCATTCGTTTAATAATATATTTAAACATCATAAGGATAAACTAATATATATAATCAAACCCTTCCAAATTGGTTTATCGTTGAAGAACACACGTCCATTAGTTTTGGTTTAGGTTTCTATATAATCAACAAACCCTTCAGAATTATTGGTTTCATTGAATCCTAAAATCAGGACACACGTGCATTAGTTTTGGTTTAGGTTTCTATCTTTATATCTAAATCAAATTTGTAATGTCAAATATAGAGTTTGAAGTTCTTCCGCATTAGTTTCAACTTTAGTTTAGGATAAGTTTTTCTTTTTTTCTTTCTACTGTTTGTTTAGTTTTGGGGTTTTTTTTTTTTTTTTTTTTTTGAACTAAATTTACCGATTATGTCAAATTGAGTTTGGAGATTCAATTTCAGCTAAGGCGTCATACGGGCAGCAAACTCCACTTTTGAAAATAATCCATCTTTGCTTCGTAAATTGTATCATAATAGGACTCTATTGTTGATATAAGTCTTCTATCTATGTGTTTCTACTACAAATACTACAATATAAAGCAAGAAAAGATAAAAAGCTTTTGTTTTCTTTTGTTTTACGTATGTTATTAATTTGTTTTGTGGTTTAATTTGAAGAATTAAACTTATTTTGTTATTAATAATGATAATTGATTTGCTCTCTAGGTACATTGGTTGTTTCCACAATGAAGATAATACAGTATTTTAACCTCACTATTATCATCACTTTTGATTTATTTACTTCTTTCTGTTTCTTTAATCTTTTTTGTATTTATTTGATGCCTTTAATACACGTTCGGCAGAAGATTTGGTTTGCTGTTCCCGTGGCAAATTATTTTAGAATTAATCGTTATTGCAAAGAGTCCGTTTTTTTTTTTTTGTTTGTATATGACTATTTCTGTGTTAAATTATAGAATTGTATAAATATCTCACTCTCTAATGCACAATATTATTTAAAAGCTCATAATGTCTTATTTGGGCTATTCATTTTATTTGATTTATTCTATTTATTCACTCATTTTTACCCTTATTTTGTTGCATTTGGTTGACTTGTTTTTCTTGAGGTTTTTTCTTTTTTAAAAACAAAAATATGTCTACTTCGCAGGACAGTACTTCTCTTGAATTTAGGACTTTTTACTCCTAATATGGGAGTGTTAGCTTCAAGTCATGTTAAGTTTGTTTTGTCAGTTTAGAAGGCATTTGTCATGCAAGAGAGATATACATCATAATATAATACTATATTAAAAGTGGGAACCTTAAAAGCTAAAAAGTAAAAGACCAAAATATCCTTCAACAACCTACTAATATCATATTTGAAAAACAAACCCCATTTGACAAAAACCAAAAAACTAACGGATGCTTCATATACAAATAGTTGCTTCTATTATGTGTGAGAACTCTGTTTAAAACGATTGGCAAATTGGTGCAAGCAAACCCGAAGGAAATGCTAAACACGAAATGCGGAAATAAACGACAAGAAAATAAAGATAGAAGCAAGATAAATTTTGCTTCGATTCAAAAGAACAGTGAGGAACCTGTCTCAAAGCTCGGCTTCTTCCAAATTAAATGATCAAGAAGAAATTGTTCAAACGAATAACACCGATTGACACAAGTTCTTTAAAGGCCCACGTCGGGGTTCGGCTCCATCGGAGACTCACAATAACACTTGCTATGTCTTTCATATACTAAAAACTCGATCCCTTACAATGAAATGAAGTAAAGTATTTATAGGCTAAGCTACGGGCAGAATAGTAAATAGTCATAAGTGACTAATAAAAACAAGCCACACAGGGCTGAGCTAAATTGTGTGTTCGACAGCCTTGACTTCGGTGCGTGGTTGCTTGCTCGAACTCATTGTCCTCGGACGCTCACTTGCCTTCGAGCTCATTGTCCTCGGTCACTTTGCCTTCGGGCTCAAATCTGAAGATAACGCCTTCGGTTCTTGAGCCCGACCACTCAGCTTCGGAGCAATTGCTTTCCTTCGGCCAGGCTAAGTGAATGTGCACATCGTGCAGCAGCTTGGCTTGACTTCGTGTTATCGGTCTCCTCGGTGGATCGAACACTCGATCAGCACGTGTTCGGGCTGCATCATCCTCCCCTTCTTGAGAAGATTTCGTCCTCGAAATCGAGCCCTCCTCGTCCTCCGAAGTTTGACCTACAACACAAGGAACTAAGTCAGCAACATTAAAGGTGTTGGACACGTTATACTCACCAGGGAGGTCGATCACGTAAGCATTGTTGTTGATTTTGGTCAACACTTGAAATGGACCATCCCCTCGAGGAGCCAACTTTCCCTTTCTTTGGTTTGGGAAGCGTTCCTTTCGGAAGTGAACCCAAACCCAATCTCCCTTCTTTAATTCCAGCTTTTTACGCCCCTTGTTTTTCTTCAAGGCAACCTTTGCATAAGCTTCCTCGAGGTTCCTTTTCACCTTTGCATGCAATTCGATCAAAGCAGCTGCTCGTTGAGTACCTTCAAAATCAAGAACAGAATCTCGAGGTTTGGGTTTAAATCAAGTGGAATCAAAGGATTAAAACCATACACACATTCAAACGGGGTCATATTGATCATTTGATGCACCGTTCGATTGTATGCAAACTCCATCATGGGCAAGCGATCAGCCCAGTTTCCAACCTTCCCTTTGGTCATTGCTCGAAGCAAAGATCCGAAGGTTCGGTTAACTACCTCGGTCTATCCATCAGTCTGAGGATGGTGAGACGTTGAGAATAGTAGCTTGGTGCCGAGGGCACCCCACAAACACTTCCAAAAATGACTCAAGAACTTTGAGTCTCGATCACTCACAATAGTACGAGGCATACCATGCAATTTCAACACATTGGAAACAAACAGGGTAGCTACATGTTGTGCATCATCACACTTTTTGCAAGGAATAAAGTGAGCCATTTTTGAAAAACGGTCAACCACAACGAAGATGCTGTCACCTCGGTAATCCCAACACAAAGTCCATGTATATATCAACCCAAGGTCGATCAGGCACAGGCAATGGGGTATACAAACCATGAGGGTTGGACTTCTATTTAGCTTTCTTGCAAACGAGACAAGCGTTGCAAAGCTTTTCCACATCTCGTCGCATTTTAGGCCAATGGAACTGCTCGGTCAAGATACCAAGAGTTTTGTCGACACCGAAGTGTCCCATCAGTCCACCGGAGTGAGCTTCTAGAACTAAGAGCTCTCTCCACGATGACATTGGCACACAAACCCTCCCATTCTTGAAGAGGTAGCCATCATGCCATTGATATTTCTCAACCCTTCGGCCACTCAAGATTGCGTTACGAACGAATTTCAGCTTGGGATCGTCTTCGTACATCAACTTGATGCTTTCAAATCCCATGAGCCTAGAGGCGAGAGTGGTCGCTAAGGCAAATTTCCTTGATAGCGCATTGGCCACAACATTGTCTTTACCCTTTTTGTAATGAATTACATAGGGGAAGCTTTCAATGAATTCTACCCACTTGGCATGCCTTTGATTCAATTTCTCTTGTCCTCGGAGATGCTTCAAGGACTCATGATCACTTTGGATCACAAACTCTTGAGGCCACAAATAATGCTGCCAATGGGCGAGTGCTCGAACGAGGGCATACAACTCTTTGTCATACGTAGAGTAATTCAAAGTTGCACCCTTAAGCTTTTCGCTAAAGTAAGTGATCGGCTTCAATTCTTGCATCAGCACTCCTCCGATCCAACTCCAGATACATCACACTCGACTTCGAATGCTTTGCCGAAGTCAGGGAGTTGCAACAACGGGGCAGAGCAAAGCCTCCGTTTCAACTCTTGGAAAGCCCTTTCTTGGGACTCTCCCCGCACAAATGGATGGTCTTTCTTTACCAGCTCAGTCAAAGGAGCTGCCACGGTGCTAAAGTCACGAACAAACCTTCGGTAAAAGCTAGCTAAGCCATGGAAGCTACGAACTTGTGATACCGAGGTTGGAGTTGGCCAATCTTTTATAGCTTCGACTTTTGACTCGTCGACTTCAACACCATTAGCACTGACAACGAATCTTAGAAAGACTACACGCTCGACACAAAAGGCACATTTCTTGAAGTTAGCATATAACTTCTCTTCTCTAAGCTTATCAAGCACTAGCCTTATGTGTTCAACCTGTTCATCCACAGATTTGCTATAAACAAGTATGTCATCGAAATAAACGACAACAAACTTATTTATGAACGGTTTGAGCACATGGTTCATCAGTCACATGAATTTGCTCGGTGCATTGGATAAGCCAAAAGGCATCACCAACCATTCATAGAGACCGAATTTGGTCTTGAATGCGGTTTTCCACTCGTCTCCGGGTTTCATTCGGATTTGGTGGTAACCGGACCTGAGGTCTATCTTCGTAAAGCATGAAGAACAACTTAACTCGTCTAGCATGTCATCTAATCGAGGGATAGGATGACGATACTTTACCGTTATTTTGTTGACTGCTCGGCAATCAACACACATTCGCCATGTTCCATCTTTCTTTTGGACAAGTATAACAGGAACGACGCAAGGACTCAAGCTCTCTCGAACAAGGCCCTTGTTCAACAATTCATCAACCTGCCTTTGGAGCTCTTTGGTGTCTTCGGGATTACACCGGTATGCAGGTTTGTTGGGGATTTGTGACCCCGGTACAAAGTCAATTTGGTGCTCGATTCCTCTCAATGGAGGTAATCCACTTGGCATTTCTTCAGGGAACATGTCTCCGGAGTCCTGCAAAACACTTTGTACAGCACTAGGCAAAGGGTTATCGTTAGAAAAATCATCATTAGAGTTTAGAAACATACCCTTGTGCACGAGGCAAATCATCATCTGATCGTTGGCGTTGCCTCGTAGAAACTCACCCGGTTGCATGATTGCACAGATTCCTTTTACTTCGGGTAGTGAGTTTGTCTCTTCGGGCCCCAGTTTTACTCCCATCGGAAGCTTAGCTTTGGCCGCTTCTTTCAATTCTTTCATCCGTTTATAGTCCTCGGTGACTTGTTTTGGAGACAAGGGTTTGTGTATGAAAATCTTTCATTCAAGCCTTACAGTGTAAGTGTTGGATCTCCCATTGTGAATGACCGACCGGTCATACTGCCACGGTCGTCCCAATAGCAAATGACAAGCTTGCATCGGCACCACATTGAATATCAATTCATCTTGATATTCTCCAATTCTGAACTTGATCCACACTTGCTTGACAACTCTCAATTCTCCACACTCATTCAGCCATTGTAATTTGTAAGGGTGAGGATGCTTCAAAGTAGTTAGTCCCATTTGTGAGACCAAGGTTTGGCTCACCACATTTGCACAACTACCAGAATTAATAATCATCGAACATACCTTTCCCCTCACTCGACATCGGGCATGAAAGAGGTTTTCTCTTTGGTTGTCCTCTTCTTCAAAAGTCATGCAGCTCAAATTCCAACAAACCACAAGAAACATTTCCGGATGATCAGCTTCGGTAGCTTCACGATCATCATCACCTTCAGCTCGGTCAGCCTCCTCGATAAATTCCTCCTCGGTGTCACTCGCTTGCTCATGGACGGTTCTATCTTCGAGCAGAAGCATAATTTTACGAGTTGGACACTCTTTTGCTATGTGACCATAACCCTTGCATTTATGACACTGAATATTTGAAGTACTAGGAGAGTTGAGTTGAATTTTACCTCCCACTTCTCTTGACTGGTTAACGGTCACACCTCTTTCGAAGGGTCTCTTCGACTCTCGAACAGCGTTGGCACTTGTTTGGTTCGGACTCTTCCATTCTTTACCTCGGTTCAAAGGAGTAGAAGTCGTGACTCCTCGATACCAGTTTGCCTTATCCTCCTTCACCGATTTTTCAGCTTCGGTGGCAGCATCGAACAGATCTTCCAACATGTGATATACATGGAGTCTCAATTGAGATGACACATCCCGAGCCAAGCCATTTTTGAATAGTATTATGGCTTGTTCTTCATCTTCGGTCAGATCAAGATTCAATCAAACCTTTTCGAACTCATCATGATACTCTTGGACTGACTTGGACCCTTGTTTTAGCTCGTAGAGCTTTTGCATTTGAGTTTGCCTGTACTTAGCACTCAAATACCTAGCATCCATTGCTCTCATCAACTGTGGCCAAGTATTGACTACGGGATAGGCATTCCTTCGTCGATGCCTTTTATCAGCTTCCCACCATGTAGATGCATAAGCTTCGAATGAAGCAGTGGCATGGGCAGCTTTTCTCTCTTCGGTCATCTCATTGGTTTCAAAGATGCGCTCTATTTTAAGCTTCCATTCAAGATATTTATCTGGATCACTAGTTCCTTTAAAGGGTGGAATAGTGATCTTGACACTGTTCAAGTTTGAGTCTCGAACACCACGAACTTGTTCGGGATATTCATCATCACGATCATCAGCCTCACGCTCAATATGTCGTTCAACATTTGCGCCTCGACCTCGACCTCGGAAATTTCCACGACCTTGGTGAGCTTGCCTTCGTTGAGCGAATGGCGGCTCATTTTCATATTCATCCTCAGGAAATTCCTCTTCATCAACCTCTTTGACAACGGTTCCAAGATCTCTTCGGGCCTTTAGAAGTGGTATCCTCTCTCCTCGGGGAATGCCCAAGTTTTGATAGTTAGCTTGGGGATTGCCCAAGTTGAGTTGCGCTTGGGGATTGCCCAAGTTGAGTTCTCTTCGAATTGCTTCACTCGTCAACTGATGCTGTCGAACAAGCTCAGCATACAGCTCAGGTTTCATCGGAGTGGAGTTGCTAGTTCCAGCGCCGGACCCATTCATGGCCACGGACGCGCTTCCTTATTCGAGTTGAGCTACTCGAACACTCACTCCTCTTACTTCGGCACTGATGCCTTGTATCGCAGCCATGAGATCAGCTAACGACACTTCGGGCTTCTCAATGCCTTTTCCATCGCCTCCATTCCCAGCCATGGTACCTGCACAAATCAAAGACCAAACAAATATTAAGGTTAGAAATCACCTCACACGCCCCCTCACCTTTGATGGGTGGCACTCGGGTCCACTCAATTTATGGGTTCGGTTTTTGGTCACTCAAGAACTTGTAGCCAATGGCTTCCTCGGTTGATCAACTTCTCTCAATTCCTTCGAATTTGACAAGTTACGATGTCTTACTTCGGGAAGAGTGAGTTGATTTGACTAAATGGAACGGACAGCTATTTACTCTTGCGCTTCGAGAAGTCAAAAGAATTTTCTACGAAGTTGGACTTCGGTCACCCACGCACGAGTTCCTATTAAGCTCAAATGAGTTAGTACGACCTCGAGTAGGAAAATTACTCAAAAGATCCACTAACTAGAATTTCGGACAGAAGAAAAGTGAAAACCTAGGAGAATCTACCCTTTGATTCCCCTTTGGAATCTTTTTCGAACACACCAACTCTTGTCCGTACAAGAGTGGTCCCTCCTTGGTACGGATAGGGTTTTACCTTATCCACTTCCTCTTTTCAGCCGACAAATTTTCACCTGGGGTTTTGATCTTTACACGTTACCCATTTCTTCTTCAATGGAACAGAGAAGCTTTGCTCTGGTGTACGGACAATTTACTTCGGTTCACTGACCATGAATTTCAACAGACCTGGGTTGCTTCTTCAACTCCGGTTCCAACAACAACGGAGGAAGTTCAGTTCAACGTTCTTGAGCTAAGATCAGCTCCTTCGTGTCGCACACTGTTACAACTTGTAACAATTTTCCGTGCGTACGGACAACGAATTTAACACAGAACTCCAAAAATTTTAGCATAAAACAAACCCAAATCACTCAAGAACCACCAATCTTCATCGGTTTCAACCAAACACGATGGGGTTCGAGTTCCAGTCACCAACAACTTCAAAACAGTCCAAATTTCACCAAGAAACCCTAGTCACGAAAATGGTACGTCGGGTACTTGTTGGAATCAGGAAACAATGGTGAACAAGAATCAATGGTTGTTTAATCCAAACAACCAACAATAAAACACAATTTTTGAATTTTTGTTTTTCTACTTTTTTTTTTTTAATAAACGCTCAGCAACAACAATCAAACACATGGAAGAAAGCTGAAACTGAAGACAAAAGCACGATTTAAGTGAACAGGATTTGAGGTTGTAAGAACAAACTCAAACCTTGCTCTGATACCAAGATGGTGCAAGCAAACCCGACGGAAATGCTAAACACGAAACGCGGAAATAAACGACAAGAAAATAAAGATAGAAGCAAGAAAAATCTAGCTTCGATTCAAACGAACAGTGAGGAACCTGTCTCAAAGCTCGATTGAAGGGAAATCAAGATGCACCTATACTATGCAACAATCCTCAAGAAAGACCCGCTTCTTGCAAATTGAATGATCAAGAAGAAATTGTTCAAACGAATAACACCGATTGACACAAGTTCTTTAAAGGCCCACGTCGGGGTTCGGCTCCATCGGAGACTCACAATAGCACTTGCTATGTCTTTCATATACTAAAAAGTCGATCCCTTACAATGAAATGAAGTAAAGTATTTATAGGCTAAGCTATGGGCAGAATAGTAAATAATCACAAGTGACTAATAAAAATAAGCCACGGAGGGCTGAGCTAAATTGTGTGTTCGGCAGCCTTGACTTCGGTGCGTGGTTGCTTGCTCGAACTCATTGTCCTCGGATGCTCACTTGCCTTCGAGCTCATTGTCCTCAGTCACTTTGCCTTCGGGCTCAAATCTGAAGATAACGCCTTCGGTTCTTGAGCCCGGCTACTCAGCTTCGGAGCAATTGCTTTCCTTCGGCCAGGCTAAGTGAATGTGCACATCGTGTAGCAACTTGGCTTGACTTCGTGTCATCGGTCTCCTCGGTGGATCGAACACTCGATCAGCACGTGTTCGGGCTGCATCACAAATCCAAAAGACACAGCAGTTACCATCATCGGCAAAGGCACGTCTTGAAGGAACTGCTCTTTCGGTCGGTATTGCGCCTTTACCAATTATCTGTGGGTTTTTCTTATTCTTTCTCCATTTGTTTTCCTATCTATGATTATTTTTTGCCACTAGCTTTCAGCAGTTTGTTCTATGCTAATACATGAGGAGCTTTGAATTACTTAAATTGGTGCTCTTATTGTAACTGAGATTTGCATCACACCTTTAATTTCATTTCTAGGTTGTTCAGTGCGTCGTCTTTCTATAATAATGTACATGCAGTTGTCATAAAAAGTTAATATAAATATTTCAAGTTTTTAAGACAAGGGTACATAGCTTAAGAGCCAACTAATTTACATGATCATTTAAGGCCATTAGGGACAAGCTTCCAACTTTGATTGTAGCTAGACACGGTTAATTCAGGTTTCACTTTAATTATAATATTCAGTCCGGAGAGGCCGCAACAGCATCATCAGATCTATATGGTCCTTGGAGGAATTGCAATTCAACCTATATATATATATATATATATATATATATATATATATATATATATATATATATATATATATATATATATATATATATATATATATATATATATATATATATATATTGTTTGACAACTGAAATGTGACCATCTGATGGATTCTAGAAAATTATGGAAGATCAACTATTCCTATTAGTATGGTGCTAATCAATACAGCAACTCAAAAAGCACAGCAATTCTCCGAAATTGGTAATTGGTATCTTTCAGGTATGGCTTCTACAATGTTTGTAGTATTAGGAAAACTTGAAATGTCCAAGATGACACAATTTTGTGTATGCGTTTTCAAACTTTTACCCCTACTTTCATCAAAACAATGTTTTTGAACTACTGAACCAGATTTTAAAAAAAAATCATCAATGCATAATAAAGGAAATGGTTAGCCATATATTTTGAGTATTTTTTGAACTGATGGTGTTGAAGCAAGTACAAATCACATAAAGTTGCGTTAATTATTTTTTAATGACCCTCTAATGTACTACACTTTTTAATATGTTAGCATGTACAGTATGATTATGATATATACCTCTTGAAAAGTAATAACTTAGTACTCTCAAAGTTTATATATGTAGATATAGGTACCTTTTTACAAGTAAATTTTCTGGGGATAGTTATCATATGAAGTGATTTGCTGATTTTAACAAGCTTTTGGCCCTTACAACACTATACCTTCGAGTGACTGAATCAAATTTGGTTTGGTTGCCGAACAAGCGAAATATGAAGGTTTATCATGTAGAGGTACCAGGTGATATTAATTTCTTGAATTATTCTTTTTTATTATGTATATTCTTTCATATTCAAGATGTTGACATTATGTTATAGATCATGTATTACATGATCGGGCATCCACGTGCAACGCACGTGACGAGACACTAGTATATATATAAGAAAGAAAGATCTAATCAAGAGAATATATAATGAGTGCTCATGTATAAATATAAAGATTAAGACGCCCGTCATCAGCTTATTAGCCATCAGTTTATTCGCCAGGGCAATATGAAGAGTGGGCACAAAAATAAAGTGGGTAATTTACAAATAAGGAAAAAAAGATGAGAAACATTAGTTTTGTTATATGGACTTGGAATTTTCGACGTCAAAAACTATAAACGTTCTTCAAAGTTTCCTGGAGAATGCTTGGGCTTCTTTTTTAACTTTTTAATGGTGGCTTTGTCCGGAAATCTGAACAAAGATTTTGCTAAGCCTAAGGTGATTGCCGCATGAAGACGCTCGAAAACATGCAACTCTCAAGTCCTAATTACCTAATAAATCTTTCAAGTTTTAACCAAAATCAATGTAAGTAGTTTTTATCTTCTCCTCTTTTCCTTTGAATTTGTCCGGTATAATAAAAAATTTGACAGTTCTCCATCAAGATTTCACATGCATGAGTACTAAGTTTTTGTTATTTTCATGAGATATAATGATAGCTATATTTCGACCTGGTTTTCTTTATATACTGTCATCATAATTCTCTAAAGTTTTGTCAAATAGTAGCAGAAGTTGGAAAATGGAGTCATTCAATTAATCTTGTAGAGATTAGGAAATGAAGAGGTCCAATTTCTTTTCCAAATGAAGAGCATTGGCAGTGAAAGTTATATAATCAAGAGTGCAATATCAAATGAATGAGAATGAAAAAACATTAAAGTAGAGAGAATGAATCGCTGCTAAAATAGAGTCACTTTTTAGTTTGGAGCGGATACATACTCATAAGTGAGATTCAATTTTTGAAATTTTGCAATTTTTTATGCTTTACTATATTTTAATATAACTCAAACACAACATTTGATTAATATTTATGTTTCTTTTAAAAAGTTTGTTCCCATCAATATCTAATAGTTCATTTTACATCATAAATATCAAAAGTTTTATATTTTTACCAATTAATTAGAGTATCTTTATTACAAATTTATTATATGATTTTTAAAGTTTATACCCACCGATTTATGGAACAAGTGGTGATACATGCACCGCACGCATACCCAAAAACTAATATCATCTAAAAAGTACTAATCCTTTAGGTCAAAACTGAGTAGTAATATCTGCTTCCACAATAGCAATATTTAAATAACAATAAACGAGTATTTTCGTAAACTAGTTCATGTTACACGTGAATGGAAATTCATGTTAGGCAGTGGGAAAGATTTTTTTTTTGGATACGCTTTATTTAGGTCGGTGAAGTCGGTGCATATCCTCCATTAACCGTTCTTCTTTGGGACGAACATAATGTTCGATAGCCAATCCGAGTGATGAACCTCACGAATGGATCTGTTGTTCAATAGCTTCTCCACCTCATCATGAATTGCTTGTCCTTTCTCATGTGATCGGCCTCTTCTCCACCATAAAATTTCGTGCATATCGGTGTGTGTCCAAGCAAATATGCATGTCCGAGAGCGCAGCAGGTGGATGAATTCTTGTTTGGCTTCGATCGAGAGTTTAGCCCTTACATAAATTTCTTGTTTGGGGACATCACGTCAAAGATCAGGGGATCCAGGTCATCTACGATGGCTTTGACGGTTTTTTCTTCTCCGTCTAAATCATTTGACATGAAGGATGACTCTTAGGGTTCAGTGCTCTCATGCTTATATGGCTCGAACGGGATGCTTGTTATTAGGTAAGGCCCGAGTAGTTTGTCCAGCAATTTTTGCTGATTTTTTACTTCTTTTTTTTTTCTGCACACATGACGGTGGCCATGTAACATCTTTTAGATAAGCTCTGCTCCCCTCGTATCTCCTTCACCCCACACAATACTTGAGAACTTGATGAAGCGTTGATGGCACCGCGTGTACTTCATGAATACACGATCTTCCTAAGATAATGTTATACGAGAGGTCGCATGTCATCACCTGGAAGGATGTTAACTTCGTTACTCCCGGGATGAGAACTGTAAGGACTAGCTCTCCAACGGACCTCTCGCTGGAGCTGCTCAAGCAGATTACCGTGTGTGGGGAGGGGATTACCTGGTGTTGCACCTTCATCTTGCAAACGGCTTCTCGTCAGATAATATTTACAGCACTACCCTGGTCCACCAGTGTGATGATCAAGGCGTCATGGTAAGGGCAGAGGAGCTCTCTTATGTTGTTCCTGCTGAATTCGATTGCATTGATATGGGGTTTTTTTGTTACATCGTGTTGGGCTTCACAAACCATAATGGCTCTGGCTTTCTCCGTATCGACCCTTAAAACTTCGAAGATCGTATTTACAGTCTGTCGATTTCTCTGGTTTGGAGTTGAGATTCACAGGGAGTTGCTTTCAGGCGCGGATCCTTGGGGGGGGGGGGGTAGCTCATCTTTTCAAAAAGGGGTTGTTGGCAGAATTTCTCACAGATAAGGGGAAGCAAAATTTTCCCAAGAATAGGGGAGGTAATTGACCCACGCTCAATCCACTCACCTATAAAGGTGTGAGGCGATCGTCAAAGATAGTAGTACCGAACTAAGAGTCGGGGTCGATTTCCTCAGGGAGCTAGCTTACATCTATTAGTCTTTGATTGAATAGTAACGAGTTCTACGAATTGTTCGTCTATTCCTAAGTATGAATTGATAGAAATTAAATTAACTACAACTACAACTAAAAATTAACACTAAGAGCATAAAATCAACTCAACACTTTAAAAGGTATGTAAATATGGAGAATGAGCTAGGAGTTTACTCATTGCGACAAGATTCCTTTAATTAAACATTTGCTTTAACCTTACAAATTATATGGGTAATATCAATGGTCGGACCTCAGTTGTATTCCTCAAAACACATTAGGGATAGGGAGAATTTACCTCATCAAGCCCGTTAGGTTCAATAATGAGGCGCGAGAAATCCTAGTCCAAGGACTCGAGCAGAAATGACCTTTTTAGGTATTTTCCATTTAGATGGGATAGGCCGTAGCCAATATAACCCAAATGCTTGCTAGTTTCCATTAACCTACACCTTCAACCTCGTTAGTGTGATGAAAGCAAAGTAGGGTTAGGTTCATGTATGGTCGTTCATCAAACTCTAGTCAAGAAAAGTACGACAAAGAACTAGATTCACCTTAACCCATAGATTTTAAAAGATTAAAAACAAGTTTCAAGTTAAAATAATCACGTCATCATAAATAAACCCTTAGTATGAGTTTAGATACTCATACTAGGGTCTAACACACACATGATAAGAGATGAAATGACATGAATCATGTAAACAATTAGATTAAGAAATGAAATCCTTACAAAAGATTCAAGTTAGAACCCTTCCTTAGCCTCCAAGAATATTCAAAAGTGTAATAAGTGTATTCTAAGCTGAAAAAGGTATATTTTTCTCGTAGGTATAACAACCTATTTGTAGGCATGGGTTTGAAAACTAGGCTAATATTTACAAGTTTTCCATTTTGCCCTGTTTTATGCTAGACCGCCGGTTATTTGGCGGGCCATATATTGATGTGAGCGGCCGCCGAAGGCTAGTCTAACTCCTCTTTTGTCTTGTTCTACGGTGCAGGTCCGACAGGGTCGCAGGTCCAGCGGCAGACAGCTTCAGCAATCCGCCAATGTCTTGAGCTCACTGTGATGACTGGCGGAGCCGCATCTCCTTCTGTAGCATCGCAGAATGCATTTAGCACATCAACCGGAGGTCCACCTCTTTGCTTCAATGGAACTTGATGAGCTCTTCGAACTTTCTCTTCCTTTAGCCGGTGATTCGGCAGACACCGCAAGCTGCTACCCTATCTCCCTATTCTTCAAGTTGTAGCCAAATTGCACTTGTTTTTGCTTTTCTCTTCATTCTTTTGGCTTTGTACACTAATTCTCTTTGATACCCTGAAACATAGAGATAAAAATAAGATTTACTCAAATAATAAAGCTTTTAGGACATAGAAGCTACTCTAAAAGAGTTGCAAATATATACAAAATACTAACATATCAACTCCCCCAAACTTAAGCTTTTGCTTGTCCTCAAGCAACATTAAGAACTATCTTATGAGTCACAATTTAGCACCGGGATTGAGTTCAACAATGAGACTGAGACAAGAGAAAGTTAATGACTTTGGTTGATACTAACATTTAGTTTCACACATGAGAATCCAACCAAGCAATCCACAAGCGCTAAAGTTACAACTACATCTACTAGAGCTTTTAGTGATGACTAAAGCATGCATAGCAAAATTACTCCCTCAACTCACCTAAGGCCCTCTTAGTTGTATCTTTGAGTCTCAAGTCCCCTAATGCTCTCACCATAAGGAATGGGTCCCTATCTCTCAATATAATTCAAACAAAAGGGACCTTCAAGTCTAACCCCTCACTCTCAGAAATGAATGCAAGTTAAGCACATACAATGTCATAGGCTTGGCCTTAGTGTCACTTTGTTATTTCTTTCATGTCAATTAGTGAAGGATAAAATAGGACTTCTACAGTTGTACTGTAGGCTTTTAGATATAGTAAGGTATAATTTGGATATAAAGTGACTATTCTCCCTCCTTGGGACTACAGTATCTTTTTCATTCATTTCACTTTGAGTTTTTCTTTTCACATTAGCTCATATTTCCAATTTTCTTTCTTGATTTTTTTTGCTTTGTGGCTCTTATTCATCTTTTTTGCTTTTCTTCTCTATTTTTTTTTTCTTTTTCATTTTCTCTTTTGCTATTTTTATGTTTTTCTTGATTTTCTTCTTTTTCTCTTTTGCAACTTTTCTATACAATCATTTTCCTTTTTTGAAGAGCCACTTAGTTTTCATTTCTTTCTCCCCTCCTCCAGACTTTAGTCTATGTTTGTACGTCTTTCAATACTTCAAAGAGATAGGGCCAAGAGAAGGTTAGTGCTATCAAGCACTTAGAATTGTCTCGGAGTATTTGTGTGGCTATCAAAAGAAAGGATATTAAGGCTTAAAGTTGGCTAACTATAAATTAATTTCATTTGGTAGACTTGAAAGGCCCAAAGGAGTCAAAGAAATACCTATTATCCTCCAATTTGACACTCCATTCATTTCTTAGGATACACAAGCCAAGTTCTAACGCACATAGACAAGCTTAATCAAAGATTCACCTCACTAGTACAAGGGACAAGAGACAATAACATCAATTTTCAAGCACTTAAGGTAAGAATTTAACCTATACTACGCATGCATAGAGTCATCAAAAGAACCTAAAGGTTATAGGTGCAACTCTCAACAAACAATCCACTGAACTTTCTCATGTGAGCTCCTAACATGTCGGTATCAAACAAGTCACGAAACAAAAATAAGGATGACACTTCTATGATTAAGTCCTAGAAAGTGCCCGGTTAAAAAGAATTGTATTCTTGAAAAAAAAAACAGAGTAAAAAAAAAAACAAGAAGGTTATTTACTACTTCTAAATTATTTATACAAATGATATTTACAATGGAGGTGGTTGTTATTTCGGTCCCAAGTGAAAGTAAGTTTCACAAGGATTGCCTACGTATCACAACAAATGCAAATCAGAGGAAAGAAGGCAACATCCCAAGCGTAGTTCACGGGAGTATCTATAACATCTTTTTGGGAGTTTTCAAAAAATTTCAATTTGTTTGGATTTTTCACTTTTTCTAACAACTAAAAACAATTATACTAAGAATTTAAAGACAAGAAAATAAGACATCCTAAATTAAAGTAACAACATCCTAATTTAAAGTATCAATATTAACATATTTTAGGACATTCATAAAAAAATTAACTACCCCACCCCCAACATGAAAAGTTGCTATGTCCCAAAGCAACTAATCACAAACAAGAACAAAAGTTTATGGGGTCAGTCAAAAAGGGAGAGAAGAACTCCCTATTCATCTCGGGAAATTCCTTTGCCTTTGCCCTCCACATGATCCTTTGGGGCTTGTGGTCTTCTCTGCCTTCTTTTTTTTTTTTTTTCTGGCTGTAACGACCCTCAAATAGTCGTTACGGGATCCGGGACCTCGATTTACGTGTCGACAGTCCCAAAAGCTCCGTTAGGTCATTTATGACCCGTCTGTAAAATCTGAGTCGAAACGGAGTCCGTTTGATAGGTTTTCGAGAAAAGGATCCGTTTATGAAATTCCGGAAAGGAATTTGGGATTTCGATAGGTCGTTTTGAGTAAACGAACCCCGATGGAAAATCCGAGCGCACCGTTAGGTCCGTCTCGTCATTTATGATATGTAGCAACCTTCAAAATTGAAAACGGACCTCGTTTGATAGGACTTTTGATAAAGTCCCCGTTTCGGAAGTTTAAAAGAGTTAAAAGAGGTTTCCGAGCTCGATTTGAGCAAATGAGCTCCGATGAGAGATCCAAAAGTTCCGTTAGGTTCGTATAGTCATTTGTGACTTGTAGCAACTTTTGGAATTGGATTCCGAGGTCGTTTGGTTAAATTTTTCTATTTTGGCGAAAGTCGAAAATTGAACCTTTGCCGTGGGACCCACTTTTTGAGTTTTGGAGGTTGGAATTGAGTTCCGTCTTGACGAGCATGTCACCCAAGTATTTTATGGCTTGTGTGCAAAATTTGGGATCATTCCGAGCTTCGTAGGGTCCCGTTTTGCCCCTAAAACAGTAGAAAATCTGGTGCGACTTTTCTGTTATGTTTTGGCGCAAACAGCCGGATTAAAGCTGATTTTCCGGCCAATCCGTAAGGAATTAGGAAAAACTAAAAACATGAAAGTTGTAGCTCTTTGAGTTGTGGTTCTAATGGAACTGGTTTCAGGTCATTTGGATATTCCTACCAAAGTTATGATTTTTTCAAAAGAAGCTGTTACAGAGGCAAAAACTGCTATAAAAAGGCCATTTCGGGCCATTTCGGTTCATAACTTATAAAAATCATTTGGTGAGCTCTTGAGGCGATTTCTGGGTATTTCTTGAAGACCCAATCATACTTACACTTAAGGTAAGCCCTTTCAATCCATCTTTATGTTGATTAACACAAGAATCAAAGGGTTGATTCTTGGAAATGGGTTAGAACCCTAGATTCTTAAGAATTGGGGAAAGACATCGAGCAAGGTTCGCATGTGGAATCTAAGTGTACTTTTGGACTCACGGGAGCGTGGGGAGTCTGGAAAAGTATATTTTGTAAATTTAGGGCTCGGCCCTACCCGGGGGCATTTTGGTAATTTTTACCCTAGGATGCCTATAGGCTTAAATAGCTATAATTGAGCACTCATATGTGCTATATCTTGCCTTAATAGACCTAGTAGAGAGTCCTTCGCGGACAAGGCGAGCGGAAAAGGAGATTCTTCCCGGCATTTGAGCCCGAATTTCGAGGTAAGTGGGACTTGACCTCTATTGTGCTTGTGGACTCTTCCTTCATGCTAGTATGCTTCATGTACGCATATATATACCTAACAATGGTTAGGATTAATGATGTGAATTACTTGCTATTATTGTTTGTTATAAATAGCGAGATTGTGACTCGACCGAGGTATGTGCCGGTCTAAACGCTACGTCGAGGTAGCTTAAATTTATATCGTAGTAACGCTAGCTACGCCATGCTTAGATAGCAAGAACTTGGGACATGGCCGAGGATGTTGCCGGCATGTCATTATAAATGTCTTGCCGAGGATTTTGCCGGCTTTTGTATGATATTGGTACTTGATTTGTTCACGTGCCGGGTTGGGTAGTGCTGTCTATACGTAACCTTGGGTTGGACGACATGGGAGTAGGGATTGTACCCCAAACTGTGGTCGGGTTAACCTTCGCCTTACGTTCAGCTAGCATAACCAACCTGGGTTACGGTGACTGTGAAATATTATCGTTATTAATATTTCTGTTATTATTTCTGTTATTGTTATTAATGTCGTGGATATTAATACTGTTAGAGGGACACTTGACAGGGGGTGTGGTTTCGCCTATACTATGAGATGTGTCACACTTGACAGGGGGTGTGGTGTGGACACTTGATCTTTGAGATGTGACACACTTGACAGGGGGTGTGGTGTGGTCACTTGATTTATTGAGATACGACGCACTTGACAGGGGGTGTGGTGCGATCGTAGACAGATTTGAGATGAGCCAACGACTACGGGTCGTTGGTCTACTTATTCATGATTGTGATAGTGACTTCGGGTCACGGTATATGGTTGATACTTAGTAGTGGTGTTGCTAGTCCATCGTAGGTCTAGGTTAGTCGGTACGGGAGTAGAGATTGGACCTCCAAACCGCCGCTGAGTTGACCTATGCCTTACGTTGGATGGGCATAATCCTTGAGACTTCTGGTTACTACTTGTGTGTATGGAATGTGTTACATCTATTTGTGATTTCACTACTTTATTGTATGATTACTATAGTATGTTGTTGCTTATGATGCATGTAGCGACTTGTCCCGCAAGGGTACCTTAGCGGGCCTGTCGGTGATCTTACTGGGCTTCGGCTCATAACTTACTCTGCTACGTGCGCAGGTCCTTCATCCAGTCAGCAGCCCGGACGTTAGCGGTTCCCGAGGCTTCTGAGACTTTTGATTGAGGTGAGCCGACCACACAGACCGTGGTGGCATACCGCCGGAGTCACTTAGAGATAGGACTCAGATTTCTTTGATGTATATTCACACTTTATTGAGTCACTCTTAGAATGCTCCAATTCTTTTGTGGATATATTCTTTTGGACTTCACACTTTTATATTTATATATCCATTTATGATCTTTTCACATTATTGTTCTTTTCCGCATCTTGTTTCATTGGTTCGCCTAGGCAAATGTTGTTTAGGTGCCATCACGAGCCCTTGGAAATTGGGTCGTGACAGTTTGGTATCAGAGCCCTAGGTTCTAATTCGAGTCCTAGGAGTCTTGGAGCAGTGTCTGAGTAGAGTCTTGCTTATGGGTATGTTGTCGACCATACTTATGAGCGAGAGGCTACAAGGGCATGTTAGGAAATGTTTTCCCTTCGTTTCATCTCTATTCGTGCTGAGTAGCTTATATAGGTGCTGACCCTTTTTCGTGTATTGATTGAGATGGCGAGGACGCGAGCATCCTCAGCCAGGAGGGCTGCATCTTCTACACCCGCGTCTGCGGGAGAGCCATCAGCACCTACGCAGCCGCCAGCTGCTAAGAAGACTCGGGCAGGTCGCCCGTCAGCCACTAGGCAGGACACAGCTATCCCTGCGGTGTCCGCAGCGACTCTGTCAGCATCTATTCCCCCTGTGCCTGCTGTTGTGCCAGGCACCGTTGTGATCTCTTCAGAGGAGTATATGAGACTGATGGCCTTGTCTAGCCAACAGGTCCCTGTCAGAGATGATGTTGCAGCTCCTGTTTCGGCTCCTCAGCCGACCACACCTGTTATGAGCACGCCTACTTCTGAGGCTGCTCCTGATCATATTGCCCAGCCTTCTGCTTCTGCTCCTCAGGCAGGTCCTGTTATTTCTACTCCTCCTATGGGCACTGAGGAGGTTGCCAGGAGGATAGAGTCATTCATGAAGCTTCAGCCTCCAGAGTTCGACGGTACCTCAGCTACATGTACTGCCCAGAGGTACATTCAGAAGTGTGAGAAGATTTTGACAGTTCTTAGTACTAGAGACACCTTAGGGGTGCAGTGTGCTTCTTTCAGATTATCGGGAGATGCGGAGACATGGTGGGTCTCCATGATGCGGCAGAGGTCTAGTAACCTCCCTCCTTTGTCTTGGGCTGAGTTCGTGTCTATGTTCATGAGCAGGTTCGTGCCCCAGAGTCAGCACGATGCTTAGAGGCGCGAGTTTGAGGGGTTGAGGCAGGGAAACCTGTCTGTTTTAGAGTATGACACCAGGTTCTTGTGGTTGTCTCAGTTTGCGCCGGCTATGGTGGTTCAGGAGAGGGACAAGGTCCTCCGGTTTGTTGAGGGTCTTCATCCCCGCTTGCAGGTAGCTGTTGCCCCTGATATGGGCAACAAGTCATATTTTGAGATAGTTGATGTGGCGCGGCGGATGGAGGATATCTTCGCCAGGGCTGACGCGGAGAGGGCGGCCAAGAGATTGCGTCAGTCTGGTGGGTATAGTGGATCCGCTCAGAGGGGTCAGGGTCATCAGGGCCGTTCTCAGTCTAGGCCGCAGGCTGCTGCTTTGCCTGCCCAGGATTTTTCTTCAAAGACCCCGAGGCCTCAGTCATCCCAGAGGCGGGGTGGCTCTTCGCAGTCTGGTCCGCCGCAGTGCGGGAGGTGCCATCAGAGGCATCATGGGAGGTGTTCGTCTGGAGGTGGTCATGGCAGAGGTGGTAGAGGCGGTAGAGGAGGTAGAGGTGATGGATGTTTTGAGTGTGGGTCTCCAGAGCACTATGTCAGGAGTTGCCCTTATGTTTCATCAGGTCGCCAGGGATCCGCAGCTATGGTACCATCTGGTCCTCAGGCCGCCAGGCCCGTTTCTCAGATTCCTCTTAGACAGCAGTCTCAGAGAGCTTCGGGTTCAGGAGGCTCGGCGCAGGTCTATGCTATGACTCGTCAGGATGCTGAGGCATCCAATGATGTCATCACAGGTATTATTTCTGTCTGTGGCCGCGATGCTTATGCTCTTATTGATCCGGGGTCTACCTATTCGTATGTGTCGCCGGGATTTGCCCCTTGCTTGGGCAGGGATCTGGTCTTCTTAGATGATCCCTTTATGGTTGCCACCCCTGTCGGGTCTTCTATATGTGTAGATAGGGGTTATCGGCAGTGTATGATCTCCATCTGTGGTGTAGAGTCCTTAGTGGACCTGATGCTGCTCGATATGTCTGATTTCGATGTCATTATGGGCATGGATTGGCTGGCTTCCTGTCATGCGACTTTGGATTGCCATGCCAAGTCCGTGACGATCGGGACAGAGGGTGAGTCTCGGGTTGTATGGAGAGGTTCCAGGCCTTCTCCGAAGAGTAGGATCATTTCTTTCTTGGAGGCGCAGAGGATGATATCTAGTGGGTGCGAGGGATATATTGCTTCAGTTCGGGATGTCCGGGCAGAAGAGTTATCCCTTGATAGAGTTCCGGTTGTTTGTGAGTATCCAGATGTGTTTCCTGATGATTTGCCGGGTTTGCCGCCTAAGCGGGAGATAGAGTTTTGCATTGATCTATTGCAGGCACTCAGCCTAAATCTATTCCCCCGTATCGTATGGCTCCTGTTGAGTTGAGGGAGCTGAAGGAGCAGATTCAGGATTTGCTCGATAAGGGCTTCATTAGGCCTAGTGTGTCTCCATGGGGTGCCCCGATATTATTTGTGAAGAAGAAGGATGGCTCTATGCGGATGTGTATTGATTACCGGCAGCTGAATAAGGTTACTATCAAGAATAGGTATCCTTTGCCGCGTATTGATGATTTGTTTGATCAGCTTCAGGGTGCTACCTTCTTCTCGAAGATTGATTTGAGGTCGGGGTATCATCAGTTGAGGATTCGGTCCGAGGACGTTTCCAAGACTGCTTTTCGTACCCGATATGGCCACTATGAGTTTCTGGTGATGTCTTTCGGGCTTACGAATGCCCCAGCTGCTTTCATGGATCTGATGAACCGAGTGTTCAAGGCCTACCTTGACTCCTTCGTCATTGTGTTTATCGATGATATCTTGGTTTATTCGAGGAGCAGGGAGGAGCATGAGCAGCATTTGAGAGTTGTTCTTCGGACTCTGATGGATCAGCAGTTGTATGCCAAATTCTCCAAGTGTGAATTTTGGCTCAGTTCTGTATCTTTCCTAGGTCACGTGGTGACCAAGGATGGGGTGTGTGTTGATCCGAAGAAGATAGAGGCCGTTCAGAGTTGGCCTAGGCCTACTTCTCCTACAGAGATTCGGAGTTTCTTAGGCTTGGCAGGTTATTATCGGCGGTTCGTCGAGGGGTTTTCTTCTATTTCAGCCCCTCTGACGAAGTTGACCCAGAAGAATGTTCCTTTCCTGTGGTCCGATGCCTGTGAGTCTAGCTTTCAGAAGCTTAAGACTCTGTTGACTTCAGCGCCAGTGTTGGCCTTGCCTAGTGGATCCGGGGGATTCACCGTATATTGTGATGCTTCGGGTGTTGGCCTGGGTAGCGTTCTGATGCAGGAGAGTAAGGTGATAGCTTATGCCTCGAGACAGCTGAAGGTCCATGAGAAGAATTATCCTGTCCATGATTTGGAGCTGTTAGCTGTCGTGTTTGCACTGAAGTTGTGGAGGCACTATCTTTATGGCGAGCCATGTGAGATATTCACCGATCATAAGAGTCTCCAGTACTTGTTCACTCAGAAGGACTTGAACGGGAGACAGCGCCGCTGGTTAGAGCTGCTGAAGGATTATGATCTTTCTATCCGGTATCATCCCGGAAAGGCTAATGTTGTAGCCGATGCCTTGAGTAGGAAGTCCATGGGTAGCCTCGCCTATCTTGATGCTGATATGAGGCCGTTGGCCCGTGAGTTGCAGGCTTTGTCCATTAGTGGGGTTCGGTTTGATGATTCTGTTCCAGGCCGGGTGCTTGCATATGTGGGGTCTCAGTCGTCTTTAGCTTCCCAGATTCGGGAAAGGCAGTTCGAGGATCCTTATCTGAGAGATCTCCGGGACAGGGTCCTGAGTGGGGGAGTGTCCTCGTTCGTGATTGGTGATGATGGTGCTTTGCGGCTTAACGGCCGGGTATGTGTTCCAGCCATTGTGGAGCTGAGGCAGATGATTTTGGCAGAGGCTCACAGTTCGAGATATTCCATTCATCCGGGTACTGCGAAGATGTATCATGATCTTCGAGAGCTGTATTGGTGGAAAGGGATGAAGAGGGATGTTGCTGATTATGTATCTCGGTGTTTGAATTGCCAGCAGGTGAAGTATGAGCACCGGAGGCCAGCCGGGGTGACCCAGTCTATGCCCATTCCCGAGTGGAAGTGGGAGCAGATCACTATGGATTTCGTAGTTGGTTTGCCGCTGACCGTGGGTAAGCATGATTCGGTGTGGGTAGTAGTTGATCGACTGACGAAGTCGGCTCACTTCATTCCAGTGAGGACTACTTATACCTCGGAGCGTCTGGCTCGTATCTTCATTGAGCAGATTGTGAGATTGCATGGTGCTCCTGTTTCTATCATTTCTGACCGAGGTGCTCAGTTCACAGCTCAGTTTTGGAGATCTTTTCAGAGAGAGCTAGGTACTCGGGTCGATCTCAGCACTGCATTTCACCCGCAGACTGATGGCCAGTCTGAGCGGACCATTCAGATCCTCGAGGATATGTTGAGGGCGTGTGCTATTGATTTTGGAGGCCATTGGGATAGCCATTTGCTGCTAGCAGAGTTTGCGTATAATAATAGCTATCAGGCTTCTATCCAGATGGCTCCGTTTGAGGCATTGTATGGTCGGAGATGTCGCTCGCCTATCGGTTGGTTCGAGTCTGGTGAGGTCCAGGTGTTGGGGCCCGATTTGGTGAAGCAGACCTTAAATAAGGTCCGGGTTATTCAGGATCGACTCCGCACGGCTCAGAGCCGGCAGATATCGTATGCAGATCGGAGGCGGAGAGATCTTGAGTTCATGGTTGGGGACCGGGTATTCCTCAGAGTGTCGCCCATGAAGGGTGTATGAGATTTGGGAAGAGAGGCAAGCTCAGTCCTAGGTTCATTGGGCCTTTTGAGATATTGGAGCGCGTTGGCGCCGTTGCTTATAGACTGGCTTTGCCTCCCTCTCTGTCTGTTCATCCGGTGTTCCATGTGTCCATGCTCCGGAAGTATGTTCACGATCTGTCTCATGTGATCGATATGGCTTCCGTGGAGGTAGATGGCGACTTAGCTTATTCGGAGGAGCCTATTGCTATTGTGGCTAGAGAGGTCCATAAGATGAGATCGAAGGTGATCCCGCTTGTGAGAGTTCAGTGGGGGCATCACTCCATTGCCGAGGCCACTTGGGAGCTTGAGTCCGAGATGCGTGAGAGGCATCCGCGCTTGTTCGATGATTCAGGTATGAAATCCTTGTATTTTCTAAGCCTGAATTTGCATTTTTAAGTTTTATTGATTTCGGGTGGTACCGAGGGGTCCTCGAAATCCGTGCCAGCTCCGTGGCTAGTGTGTGGATCCTACCTTAGACTTAGGCTCGTCCGAGGACGGCCGAGAGTCTAAGTGGGGGAGAATGTAACGACCCTCAAATAGTCGTTACGGGATCCGAGACCTCGATTTGTGTGTCGACAGTCCCAAAAGCTCCGTTAGGTCATTTATGACACGTCTGTGAAATCTGAGTCGAAACGGAGTCCGTTTGATAGGTTTTCGAGAAAAGGATCCGTTTATGAAATTCCGGAAAGGAATTTGGGGTTTCGATAGGTCGTTTAGAGTAAACGAACCCCGATGGAAAATCGAGCGCATCGTTAGGTCCGTCTCGTCATTTATGATATGTAGCAACCTTCAAAATTGAAAACGGACCTCGTTTGATAGGACTTTTGATAAAGTCCCCGTTTCGGAAGTTTAAAAGAGTTAAAAGAGGTTTCCGAGCTCGATTTGAGCAAATGAGCTCCGATGAGAGATCCGAAAGTTCCGTTAGGTTCGTATAGTCATTTGTGACTTGTAGCAACTTTCGGAATTGGATTCCGAGGTCGTTTGGTTAAATTTTGCTATTTTGGCGAAAGTCGAAAATTGAACCTTTGCCGTGGGACCCACTTTTTGAGTTCTGGAGGTCCGAATTGAGTTCCGTCTTGACGAGCATGTCACCCAAGTATTTTATGGCTTGTGTGAAAAATTTGGGATCATTCCGAGCTTCGTAGGGTCCCGTTTTGCCCCTAAAACAGTAGAAAATCTGGTGCGACTTTTCTGTTCTGTTTTGGCGCAAACAGCCGGATAAAAGCTGATTTTTCGGCCAATCCGTAAGGAATTAGGAAAAACTCAAAACATGAAAGTTGTGGCCCTTTGAGTTGTTGTTCTAATGGCACCGGTTTCAGGTCATTTGGACATTGCTATCAAAAGTTATGATTTTTTCAAAAGAAGCTGTCACAGAGGCAAAAACTGCTATAAAAAGGCCATTTCGGGCCGTTTCGGTTCATAACTTATAAAAATCATTTGGTGAGCTCTTGAGGCGATTTTTGGGTATTTCTTGAAGACCCAATCATACTTACACTTAAGGTAAACCCTTTCAATCCATCTTTATGTTGATTAACACAAGAATCAAAGGGTTGATTCTTGGAAATGGGTTAGAACCCTAGATTCTTAAGAATTGGGGAAAGACATCGAACAAGGTTCGCATGTGGAATCTAAGTGTACTTTTGGACTCACGGGAGCGTGGGGAGTCCGGAAAAGTACATTTTGTAAATTTAGGGCTCGGCCCTACCCGGGGGCATTTTGGTAATTTTTACCCTAGGATGCCTATAGGCTTAAATAGCTATAATTGAGCACTCATATGTGCTATATCTTGTCTTAATAGACCTAATGGAGAGTCCTTCGCGGACAAGGCGAGCGGGAAAGGAGATTCTTCCCGGCATTTGAGCCCGAATTTCGAGGTAAGTGAGACTTGACCTCTATTGTGCTTGTGGACTCTTCCTTCATGCTAGTATGCTTCATGTACGCATATATATACCTAACAATGGTTAGGATTAATGATGTGAATTACTTGCTATTATTGTTTGTTATAAATAGCGAGATTGTGACTCGACCGAGGTATGTGCCGGTCTAAACGCTACGTCGAGGTAGCTTAAATTTATATCGTAGTAACGCTAGCTACGCCATGCTTAGATAGCAAGAACTTGGGACATGGCCGAGGATGTTGCCGGCATGTCATGATAAATGTCTTGCCGAGGATTTTGCCGGCTTTTGTATGATATTGGTACTTGATTTGTTAACGTGCCGGGTTGGGTAGTGCTGTCTATACGTAACCTTGGGTTGGACGACATGGGAGTAGGGATTGTACCCCTAAACTGTGGTCGGGTTAACCTTCGCCTTACGTTCAGCTAGCATAACCAACCTGGGTTACGGTGACTGTGAAATATTATCGTTATTAATATTTCTGTTATTGTTATTAATGTCGTGGATATTAATACTGTTAGAGGGACACTTGACAGGGGGTGTGGTGTCGCCTATACTATGAGATGTGTCACACTTGACAGGGGGTGTGGTGTGGACACTTGATCTTTGAGATGTGACACACTTGACAGGGGGTGTGGTGTGGTCACTTGATTTATTGAGATACGACGCACTTGACAGGGGGTGTGGTGCGATCGTAGATAGATTTAAGATGAGCCAACGACTACGGGTCGTTGGTCTACTTATTCATGATTGTGATAGTGACTTCGGGTCACGGTATATGGTTGATACTTAGTAGTGGTGTTGCTAGTCCATCGTAGGTCTAGGTTAGTCGGCACGGGAGTAGAGATTGGACCTCCAAACCGCCGCTGAGTTGACCTATGCCTTACGTTGGATGGGCATAATCCTTGAGACTTCTGGTTACTACTTGTGTGTATGGAATGTGTTACATCTATTTGTGATTTCACTACTTTATTGTATGATTACTATAGTATGTTGTTGCTTATGATGCATGTAGCGACTTGTCCCGCAAGGGTACCTTAGCGGGCCTGTCGGTGATCTTACTGGGCTTCGGCTCATAACTTACTCTGCTACGTGCGCAGGTCCTTCATCCAGTCAGCAGCCCGGACGTTAGCGGTTCCCGAGGCTTCTGAGACTTTTGATTGAGGTGAGCCGACCACACAGACCGTGGTGGCATACCGCCGGAGTCACTTAGAGATAGGACTCAGATTTCTTTGATGTATATTCATACTTTATTGAGTCACTCTTAGAATGCTCCAATTCTTTTGTGGATATATTCTTTTGGACTTCACACTTTTATATTTATATATCCATTTATGATCTTTTCACATTATTATTCTTTTCCGCATCTTGTTTCATTGGTTCGCCTAGGCAAATGTTGTTTAGGTGCCATCACGAGCCCTTGGAAATTGGGTCGTGACACTGGCTCTCACTGCCTCTTCCAATGAAGCTTGCCTAGCCAACTGCACCGTTACTTCTTCATCAAAGTGCATATTTCTTAACAGATCCAAGTCTCCAAGCACCTCTTCTTCCATTCTTCTTAGTTTCCTCTGGCGCATAGATTTTGCGGCTATTGGCTAATCCGGCCTTTCTGGTATTTGTTCTCTCTCTCACTCCACAACACGTTCATATGCTTCATAACATCAGCTTGTGTTATCGGAAACACATGAATGCGCTTTCTGATCTTCAAGATATTCTTGGCATTTGTATCAATGGCTATACTTAACTGGTCAAATTGAGTCGAGGTGACTCTACTTGATGAAGGTGGAGGTGGTTGAACTCAAGGCATGTTGCGTAGAAGCATACTGGACTCCTTTATCTTGCCCTACAACTGCTCAAGCTCCTGAGTGAGGTTTGTTGCTGCAGCTTCTGCCTCCCATGGAGGAGCTTTTTGAGGAAGATGGCCTATCAGCCTACAATGGTGCTCCATGAGTAGGGGCAGCAGGTGTAGGATTGATTGGGTTATTCTCATCCTTGACAACATAAAGGTCAAAAACTCGCTTGGCAAATGCATAATTATCATTTTCCAAAGTGTCGCAGCATTGGTCTATGAGGTATTCTGTCAAGGTATTGGCACAAGGAAGATCTTCACTACCAGATCTAGCAGCCTCTAGCATCACTCTCACCATTTCAGCTCCCAAGTTGATCCCTATCCCAGTCATAATGCAACCAATCATAATTGCTCTTCTTAAGGTGACTATGTGGCTTTCTCTTGATGGAAGGATTCTTAAGCTGACAATTGAGTTCCAACCTTGGCTTCAAAGCTGAGATCTTGGGATGTGATTAGTGCACCCACTCTACTCCAGGCTGGCTTTTTTTCTCGACCAATAATAGGAATTAGCCACTTCCTTTGTGCTCTTTAACTCATTTCCAGCTTGGCCATGTAATCTGTTGGAGTGAAATTTGGAAGGTCAAGATGTTGATTTAGGGCCCTTGCAGGCACTTCTACTGCTTTGCCCTTGCATTCCACTCTGCACTATTGTTCTGTTTGGTTACTCAACTCAGTGTAGAACTTCTTAATAAAATCTATAGCTGCTGAACCCAATTTTTTCGTGAACATTTCAGTCCATAGTGAAGTGCGAGAGTCAAGCCTCAGCCGTACAATTGTGAAAACATTCTGATAACACTGGCGGCTCCGCAAATGGAACTGCAGGCCTGCCAAGTGCTCAGCGCACTTCAACTTGCGACATTTACTCTCATCAGGGACTCGTGGAAAGTCTTGCTGACTAGAAGAGGCAGGGCGCCGCTTAAGGTGTGAAAGGCAAGCCTTACTTGCACAAATTCCCAACAAACTGTGAACACTGGCGGCTCCGTGGATGGAACTACAGGCTCACCGAGTACTCTCCGTACTTCAAATTGCGAAGTCAATTCCTCATCGGCGGCTTGCCGAATCATTGGCCAATTTCAACTACAGTGAACACATTCCAAGTTATTCCCTTCTCACATCCCTTAACAGTCCCAAACACACTTCTATGTAGTCTTTTCAACTTCTCACTATGTTCAAACACTCTGTCAATAACGAGACCACATTTTCAACCAATTTTCAATGAAAAATCAAATAAGAATCATACTAAGTTCAAGTCTTTTCAAGATTATCAAACACCACAAGGTATGTTCAAGGTTCCATTTTAAGTTTATTTTGGTTATTTTTCTCTTTCACTCTCTTCCTCTACCAATTTCATCACTCAACAATGATTTCAAATAATAGCACACACAATAGGGTATAAAAATTTCACAAAATCATGTTTTAAAAAAACCCTAAAAGTAAGGTGCTAGATTTCCCTAAATTCATGTGAAAAGACATGATATTCACGAATCCTCACCCCCAACATGATGTTTTAACTTACCCCACACTTAAAATAACAAGAAATTAAAAATTGGGGTTAAAACTTACCGGATCTGCTTGAAAACCGAAAGCGGGTTGAGGGAGCAGTGGCAGATCGGTGAAATCTAGTGTGTGTAAGTAATTTGGAGTAATGATTTTTTTTTGGGTACGACCGGAATAATGGTTCTGGTGAGTGGGTGTCGAGTTTTTTTACAGTGTGGTGTGTAAAAAGTGAAAATAAAGCTTACCTGGGGCCTTTTATAGTTGGTTAACCTGACTTAGCCCATGAGAGTTACGGGTCGCTGCTTGTTCGGCGGGTCGCCGAAGACTAGGCGATATGGACACAAGTCCCTTTTTAAGCGCATGGGCGAGTGAACCGCAGAACATTCTGCGGAGTTGGTTCGGCGTTTTTCCGATTGACCGGCTAGATGCCTCTCCACTTCGTAGAAAGCATTTTTCTTTTCTGCCTGAACCGGCGGTCCGCATCTAGTTCGGCAGGCCGCATAACCTCCTCTGCATATCCTTCGGAGGTTCTTTCCCATATTTCAACTCCCTTCTTATTTTCTTGAGGTTGAATTCCTTCCTTTTCACACCTTGCATTGTACCTGCACTACCACCACTCAACCAAGATCAAATGCAACTATCAAAGAACTTCATGTGCAATTTTTACACTAACTAAAATACTTAAATCAAAAATTAAAAATGCTAAAAGTAAAACTTGGGTTGCCTCCCAAGAAGTGCTTGATTTAACGTCGCAGCACGACGGTGTTACCTCATTCCATCAAGGGTCCATGAGCTAGATGCAAGCAACCTCTAAGAGCTTTGTAATCTTCAGTAGTGTGCCCATGATCAGCATGGAACTCACAGTGTAGGCTTTGATCTCTCTTTCTAGGGGGTGTTCTCATATCCCTCGGTAGCCTCGCACCTTGATCCTTCATCCCTTTTATTTCATTTACCAACTCCGTGTAGAAACGTTGAAGTTATAATCTGGGATACGAGGCAACTCTTTGTCCTTGGACGCAGAGATGTCCCCGAGGAATTCTTGTCTAGTATTCGTGCTGACTTTCCCTCCGAGCCTTTGACTTATAGATTGCCCTCCGAGGCGCTGACACACATGCTGCCTTTATGAGTCGTAGGGTTCATACCGACTCCGCAAGTTTTCTCTTGATGCGTCAGGAAGAGACGGGGTGATTTCTATAGGCATTGTGTCGTCCTGTCGCCCTCCACTCTGCCTCTTCGAGCCTAATTTTTGTAGTGGCTCTATCATGCAACTCATTCCAAGTTCGCGCTTGCCACTGCTGTAGTACTCTCTTCAATTCGCCAGCGGCCTCAGAGTTACTGACATTTATATTTTTCTCAAATGCCATAACTGCCAAGTCATCACCCATTGTTGGTAGATCCATCCTTTCAGCCTGAAAGCGCTCGAGGAAGTCCTTGATAGGCTCGAGGTATCCTTGCTTAACCTCGAAGATATCCTCTCTTCGCTTGAGGATTTTCTGGGCCCCAGTATGAGCCTTGATAAACAAGTCAGCTAACTCCTCAAAGTTTGACATAGACTCGGAGGGGAGGTGCATGTACCAACGCAACACTCCTTTTTCGAGGGTATCCCTAAATTTTTTAAGGAGCATAAATTCTCTTTCCATCGAGGTCAAGCCGTTGCTTTTGACCATAGCCATATATTCAATTATATGATCAATTGGATCAGTCGTTCCATCATATTTCTTCAGGATCCGCAGCTTAAAATGCCTGGGAATAGAGGCAGGAGCAGCCTCGGGCTTGAAAGATTGCTGCATGCACCCTATCATTGTCCAACACTCGTTGGGGCTTCCTGACCCCGGGAACATTTTCGAGCTGTTTCTCAAATTGGGCTTCGAAATCCTTTTTCAATTTTCTAGGTCTAACGAGACGCTAATTTCTGCCACTGTAAGTGCTGTCCCGAAGGGTTGGGTACCCATAGGGGCAGTCTGCGAGCCTCAAGAGGTAGCTCCATTTGGAAGTCCCCCTGTTGTTGCGCCCATATGAACAACGTTCGGGATGCTTCCATTAAGAACAACAGGCTGAGTAACAATGGGATTTGTTGTGTTCCGTGGGTTTCCAGAGATGGTTTGTAATCAATTACGAAATTCGGTATTGAAACCTTCTTACACAGCAAACTGTGCCTGGAGTCGTTGAAGGGTATTTATCACATAAGCTTGAAAAGGGTCATTTAGTGCAGATGAAGAGAGATGAATTGGTGGTGCAATTGGCGGAGTCATACCAACTAGTGGAATCGTGCCAATTAGTATTCCATCACTCGGTTGGGTCAGTGGTACTTGTGTTTCATCCATAACTTGCTCAACCGCGTTATTGGTGTTACCAGTCATTGTTAAAAATTGGCAAAGAGAAATTTGTGTTGCCCTAAATCGGATTAGGATGATAAATCGAATTTGTAATAGGGTTAACAAGCAATAGGTTGTATCAAAGAAGATAATTAACCGAAAAATTCTTAACAAAGATGGAATTAATTGGAAAGAAAAGTAGTAGATGAATTTTTGTATTTCTATATTGAGTTCTGAATGCCTTACAAAGATCACCAAATAACTATTTATAGTTTACAAGGATGTCAAAATAATAAATGCAATTAATAGCCATTGGTTACTTGGTCCTTTTGTATTTTTGCCACCACCTCAATACCATAGTCATAAGTTTGAGGCAAAGTTAGGAACTCAATTCATTAGTTCAAGGTGGAGACAAAAGTGATGAAGTTGCCTTCGTCGTGCCATGACGTTAACTAAGGCGCTTCTTGGGAGGCAATCCAATTTGCTTGCTTTACTTTTATTTTGTATTTTTTTTGCTCCCAACGCACACGGAAGTATACGTAGTCGACAAGTAATAAAGTGATAAGTAGAGTATCGTTCCCACGAGGACTATTCAGACTGGACTCCTAACAAACAATTTCTTATTAACTATTCAGGGATCTTTTTCGATGATGATTGTGAAATTTACTAACTAAAGAAAATAATTAAAAATAAGTAATTAAAATCAAGTATTCAAGAGCAAACTATAGTTGTTATCAATAATAAGGAGAAACGATCCAGGGTCAGAGTTACGAACAATCCAGTTGAGTTCTCCAGTTGATTCTACTTCTTTATTTTCTAGATTGCTAACTACAGGTTAAATGTACCCATGAAAACTTTTCGATTCTTCACGGTCTATGCAGGCTACTCCAATCCCTATATGTCTATGTGTTGAATCACGTGCACGCATTAACGAATTCTGTGATTAGTTAAGCTAGGCGAGCAAGTATATGTCTATCCTACTCACAAATTCGTTCCCTGATTCCCGAGTTCACAATCAAGCCCTACTCTTTCTTATTGCGTTTATAAATTCCCTCTTTCGAGTTCAATCTAAGAACCGTAGATAGTGTTCAATTATCAGGCCTCAATAATCAAACAATTATGATCAAGAAAGAATAAACAATCCGTAATGGTAAATCAATATATAGAAATCAACTTTCAAACATCAACCTTCATGTATTTACTCTAACCCTAGAACGAACAAGCTATAGAATTAAGGACAAGAAAGAGAGAAAGAGAGAAAGAACTTGTTAGAAGACATCTAGGGCTCCTCCCCTCACCTCCAAAACTTGCTCCAAAGTCTGAACTCCTATCAAAAACTAAGTAAAAGAGTATTTATAGGGTTTACAAAGGCCTAGTAATAAGTTACACCTAAGCCTAGACGAAATAGGACTCCAAAACCCGCTCCAGGGGCGCTGTAGCTGGCGCCCCGCGCCCCCGAACGCGCCAAGACTAGCAAATTACATCGAAAGTCACATGCCGTGGCCCCGCGCCGCGCAGCCAAATGCGCCAGAAGCTGGGCGCTTTGCCTGGCGCGGCGCGCCACCTTTGGCGCCAAGGCAATTTTCTGTTTCCTTCGTCTGCAGCTCGCGTCGCGTTGTGCCTTCGTATGTTCGATCCAATCCTAAATCAAAATCCAATCTTTTCTTGCTCGATCATGCTCTTTAAATCTCCAATTGCACTGCATAACAACCTACATACACACGACATAAAATCAGTGCATAACCACATTCATAAACTAGAAAACGGGTGAATAAAGTATCCAAACGAATGGAAATATTAAGGAAATATAGGCATAAAATGCCAAACGTCACCACCCCACACTTGAACCTTTGCTCGCCCTCGAGCAATCACAAATAACTTTCCAACCTAGGTAGAACAGGTCTGTCTATGACTATAGTTGATACCGACCATTGAACAAATGCATACAAGACTATTATGGGTCCAACAGACATGCCAATAATTTCACAAACTCAAAAACATGAGAACAACCACCCCAAGATAGCTCAAATGCACAAACTCAACTCATTTCAACCATGCTCCCACAAAATTACACCTATCTACTCAACCAAGAAGCCACAATTTCACCTATTTCATGCAAACCATGTGCCCTCACCAAAATGAAGCAAGAGAGTGTCCCCCAAATATCACACACAACAATGAATATCAAGAATAGAATGGGGACAATAGCATAGAAAGAATTCACTCACTCTCTGATCCAAGCTCAATCCTACACCTTTAATGGTGAGGGGCGGTCGTCAAAATATAATACCCGATATGAGTCGGGGTCGATTTCCCAAGGGAACTAGCACGTCAAGTGAGAGAGTCGCAAATAGATATTCAAATGAGGTTTAGTATTGAGTCCTAGAAGTATGATTTGTTTGATGAAAATTATGATTAATTCTAAAGTGTAAGCAATTAAACGAGTAAGTTGTTCGATATTACTAGACTAGGGGTGCAACCAACTAATAGTGATTTCCAACCAACGGGTGTCTTCACTTCACTTTCCCAACACAAGTATAATTATGGTCGAGCATTCCGATCGTAATCTCTAGAATCCTTCCGGCCTAGGAGAGATCTTTCACAACCCGCTCGTCAAAGCCTTAGTTGAATTCTTGAAGCACTACTCAATGACCCAAGGAAAGGAGACCTCTTCCGAGCGTAACTCCTTTTAGATGAGTTAGTCTATATGAATAGCCTATCAACTCAAATCCTCGCCAACTCCACTATTCTATGCTAATTAATCTCTTCCGAGTCTTTAACTAGCAATGTAGACAAGAAATCCCAAATATCATGGATTTTGGGATTTTGATGTTATTGTAATGGGGAGTTGGATAATTCTTACTTGTGTTATAGTTAGTGAAATAGAACAACACCCATTAATTTTCTATCACAATAGCACAATTACACCCCTAGTTATGAATTTAGCTACTCATAACTAGAGTTTGAATCAAAGCAATCAACATGTAATTAAATGATGAATTGAAATCAAACATAGACTTTGGATTGATATATGAATTAATATTCAAAGATACAAGTTTAGAAGCTTACAAAATGATGTTAAATCTCCAACTTGACTCACAAAATCGCCCCAAGCCTTTAGAGTATAAGTCTAGAATTGAATAATGTTAAAACCCTAGCTTTTGATATTTATACAAGTTCAGGATCCCGTGTTTTAGGCGGAGCGCCCCAATTCTAGGCGGAGCGCCTAGAAAATTTACACAATTGATCAGTGGCAAGGCTTAGGCGGAGCGCCCACTTTCCAGGCGGAGCGCCTGGACCATGTTGGTCTTGGGTGGAGCGCCTAGCTTTAGGTGGGGCGCCTGGACATTGCTTGTCTTGGGCGGACCGCCCCAGTTCTGGGCGGAGCGCCTAGAAAATGTGCACACTTGGACAGTGGTGAGGCTCAGGCGGAGCGCCTAATCCTCAGGCGGAGCGCCTGGACACTGCTTTCTCTGGGTGGAGCGCCTAATGGTCAGGCGGGGCTCCCCAAGCTGTGGCAAGATGCTTGACTTTTTTAATCCAAATCCTGCTCATTTAGCTTCACTTTTCAATTGATGTTCATACCATCTGGTACAACCTGAAAATGAGCAATTCACGACATTAATAACACTAAACGTTGCTTTTGGATTCAAAAACGAAAGCTTAGATTAGTCTTTAAGTTGGTAAAATACCAACTTATCAACTCCTCCAAACTTAAGTCTTTGCTTGTCCTCAAGCAACTCAAAATCAAGCATGTCGAAACACTCTTTCACATTTAAGCTCAAAGTCAAGTCATGTTCCACCATCCGAACTTCATAAACAATATTTTTGCATTAATGAATTAGTTGGTACTAACTAGTCACACATACTAATATGAACACTTGACAAGCATCTATGCACTTTGCTCGGACTATGGCAAAAAGGAAACTCATGAGCCTTTAGAGCTATCTCACGGTTATCGGCTTGCTCCGATTGTTCATGAGCCTCAATATGCATTCAAACCCCTTGCTCAAAAGTTACTTGCTTCCTCACGAAAAAGAATGGAGTCCTTCACTCACAACATATTTTAACACAAAATTTGGACTCCAAGAATTTGAACTCTCACTCTCACAAAGAAATGCTCGTATGTGCTTCTCAAAGATTCAAAGACTTGCTCTTCTTGTACTTCTCCACTAATGTAGGGCCACTTGACTAGAGATCAATTAGGACTTGATATGGTTGTAACGTAGGCTTTTGGTTTAGGGTGTGGTAGATTTGGCTAAATAGTGACTTATACCTCCATAGCGCTACATCATCTTACTTTATTTTTGTGCAACTTTCCTTTTCTTTCCATTTAGGCTCATTCTACCTTTTCTTTTGAAGACGGTACTAATTAATTCCTCATTTATTCAACATTTTTCTCTTCCTTTTTTTTTAATATATGTATATATTTGTTGCTCCCAAACGCACACGCAAGTATACGTGGTCGACAAGTAATAAAGTGATAAGTAGAGTATCGTTCCCACGAGGACTATTCAGACTGAATTCTAGCAAACAATTTCCTAAAACTATTCAGGGATCTTATTCCAATGGTTGAGAATTTACTAACTAAATACAGTAATAAAAACAAGTAATTGAAATCAAGTAACAGAGCAAATTCTACGTTGTTATCAATAAAAGATGACGGTCCCGGGTCAGAGTTACGAACAATCCAGTTGAGTTTTCAGTCGGTTCTATTTCTTGATTTCCTAGATTGCTAACTAACAGGTTAATTGTACCCGTGAAAACCTTTCGATTCTTCACGGTCTATGCAGGCTACTCCAATCCCTATATGTTTATGGGTTGAATCACGTGCACGCATTAACGAATTATGTAATGAGTTAAACTAGGCGAGCAAGTATATGTCTATCCTACTCACAAATTGGTTCCCCGATGCCCGGGTTCACAAACTAGTTCTATTCTTTCTTATTGCGTAATTAAATTCCCTCTTTCGAGTTCAATCTAAAAACCATAGATAGTGTTCAATTATCAGGCCTCAATAATCAAACAATTATGATCAAGAAAGAATAAACAATCCATAATGGTAAATCAATATATAGAATAACTTTCAAACATCAACCTTCATGTATTTACTCTAACCCGAGAACGAACAAACTATAGAATTAAAGAGAAGAATAAGAGAAAGAGAGAAAGAACTTGTGTAGAAGACATCTAGGGCTCCTCCCCTCTCCTCCAAAACTTGCTCCAAAGTCTGAACTTCCTATCAAAAACTAAGTAAAAGACTATTTATAGAGTTTACAAAAGCCTAGTAATAAGTTAGACCCAATCCTAGACGAAATAGGAAGTTCCAAAACGCTCCAGGGGCGCTATAACGGGCGCCCCGCGCCCCCGAACGCGCGCCCCAAGGCAGACCCCGTCAAACTTTGCACGCTATGGCTCTGCGCCGCGCAGCCAAACGCGCCAGAAGCTGGGCGCGGTGGCTGGCGCGGCGCGCCCCTTGTCGCGCCCAGCCAATCTGCTTCGTTCCTTGCTCTTTTGCTTGCTCGTGTCGTACCTTCGTGTGCTCGATCCAATCCTCAATCAAAATCCAATCTTTTCTTGCTCAATCATGTCTTAAAAGCTCCAATTGCACTACATAACAACCTACATACACACGACATAAAATTAGTGGAAAACCACATTCATAAACCATAAAACGAGCGAATAAAGTATCCAAACGTAAGGAAATATTAAGGAAATATAGGCATAAAATGCCAAACATCACCACCCCACACTTGAACCTTTGCTCGCCCTCGAGCAAGTCACAACTCACTTCCCCAACCTAGGTAAAACAGGTCTGCCCATGACTATGGTTGATACCGACCATGGAACAAATGCACACATGACTACTATGGATCCACAAACATGCCAACAATTTACCAAACTCAAAAATATAAGAACAACCACCCCAAAATAACTCAAATGCACAAACTCAACCTATTGCAACCATGCTCCCACAAAATCACACATATCTACTCAACCAAGAAGCCATCAACTTCACCTATCTCATGCAAACGGTGTGCCCTCACCAAAATGAAGCAAGAGAGTGTCCCCCAAGTATCACACACAACCATGAATATCAAGAATAGAATGGGGACAATAGCATAGAAAGAATTCACTCACTCTCATGAAAAGCTCACATGTTACACACAATGTACCATAGGCTTGCCCGTAGTGTAGGACTCCACTAATGTAAGCTCACTCCAATCGGGATTAACTAGGACTTTAGAAAGGTCGCAATATAGGCTAAGGGACGGGTAGGATACATATGGTAATAGTGACTACCTCTCTAAGCACTTTAATACATCACAATTATTCCAAACACAATTCTCATCAAAGCCACCCAATCAACAACTTTCACACACACACCTTCTCAATAAGTAGCATTTTTTCTTTTAAGCACACACTAGCAAGGAATGGATATTCTTTTCTCTTTATTTCTTTTTTCACAATTTTTTTCCTTTTCTTTTCAACTTTGCTATTTTTTTTTTCTTTTCTTATTTCAATTTCATCCAACCTTGCCAATGCCTTTCACTACTTCACAAATTTTCAATTATTCCCCTTCATTAGCTCCACTCAAAAACCTCCCAATTCCAACCACAACTCCAATCAACTACACAATATCAACTAAAGTGCTTAAGGAGTAAAGGGCCAAAAGAGACAATTTAGAACAAATGGGTAGGCTCGGGGTGTGGGTACCAACAAAAAGGATCAAAGACATCACAACAACAACTCTTTCTTTCTAGGTATATATGTAAGGGCAGGCAAATCAAAAGAAGGCCTTGTATCATTTCCCAACTAGAGCAAACCTAGGATTTCGCTTTGCACACACACGGGGCAAGTTCTAGACATTAATATGCAACATGGAGTAAACAAGAACATACCTCACAACACACATTGCACACGATCCACATAAAAAGGTTCCATCAACAACTCTCACTCAAGCATCTAGAATGCAACTTGTGGAAATTTAAGCACTAATGCACAAAGGTTCACAACAAAATCAAGCAAGTGGGCTCAAGCATCTCAAGGGGGTCGTTCCAATTTTTCCTAGGCATGCATCACAATTAAAACCCAAGGACACCACAAATAGCACATGCAATCAATTCAAGTCCACCGGTATCAAACAAATCAAAGGCACCTAGCATTCTACATCTTTCCTTCGTCTAGGGCCACCTATACTAACTATCCTAATCCTAAAAATAAAAAACTACCCGGTTCAAAGGCCTCCCCATGGAAAAGAACCGAGGTCATAAGAAAAACCACGGGGCGGATGACATGTACCACTAACAAAGACTAAAAAGAAAGTCTTTTTGGAATTTTTCATTGGTTTTCTAATTTTTTTTTTCATATATTAAAGCAAGAAACAAATAAAAATAAAGTCAAGTGACAAAAGAAATATCCTATGGTACATGCATCCCAAACCTCAAAAATAAATAAAGGATAGTTTCCTACCCCACACTTAAACTAAGCACTGTCCTCAGTGCTAAAAATAAGCAAGCGCAAGGTAAAGAAAACTTCCCTGAAGATTCTAGTCCTTGGTGCTAGCATCCTCCAAGCTTCCATATAGTATGAGGTACTCAGACTTCCCTCATCAGGTCATCAATATTAGGCAAGGGTGAGGACACCCCACACTTAGCCTCGACATTACATGAACCTGCAATCCAAAGAATCACCCAAAGTAATATACAACTATAAAAATAATAAATAAATAAAAAAATAAATAAAAGTAAAGCAAGCAAATTGGGTTGCCTCCCAAGAAGCGCTTGATTTAACGTCGCGGCACGACGAAGACAACTTCATCACTTTTGTCTCCGCCTTGAACTAATGAATTGAATCCCCAACTTTGCCTCAATTTTACAACTATGGTATTGGGGTGGTGGCAAAAATACAACAGGACCAAGTAAACAATGCCGCATTTTGCACTTCTTAGCCTTTAAATGAGGGATGTCGTTTTGTCTCCTCGGCATCACAAACTCTAAAATATAGGCACCTTGTTCCTCCTCCTTTTGTTTCTTCATAGGCTCGGGTGGCTCAATTTTCATGTCACCATCCAAACACAATGTTGAAAAATGATTGGAATGAGGTCCAATGCGCTTCAATTCTAAAGTTGCATTACTTTTGACACCCTCACTTGCACAAACACTAGAGTCCTCACATATGATGTTTTCTATTTCCTCACTTGACTCTAATGTGATTTCATCAACCTTGGCATCATCAACTAATATTTGGTCGAGTGGTAGGAATTCTACTTTTTGCTCCTCAAATTGGCTTCTAAGCTCTTCTATCTCAAATCTACTATTTACGACAACTGATAATTGGGCTTCAGACACCTCAACCATATCACTCAAATTCTCCTCCAAGTCGTGAATAGTCAAGCCAAATTCGTCGATCTCTTGCCCGAGCTCCACTCTTTCTTCCATAAATTGCATCGTCATATTTGTAAGTTCACTCCTGAAATCCCCATAAGCTTCTAAGAGTTTGGCTTGCTCCATTAGCCAAGTTTCGCTAACAACCTGCACTTTATCGCTCCTGTCAAACTCACAAACATCATTAGAATCATCACAAAAATTATTGGGGGAAGGAGCATGACACTTAGGACAATCATTCCACCGACCACCACACAATTTACAAAAATTCCAATCAAAGGTGGTAGAAAATTCACATAACCAGTCTCGCAGGGTTGGAAGACTCGGGCAATTTTCCCAAAAGTGATGTCCTCCACAAAGTAGACAAGAATCAATAAAATTTGAGCAACCATCATTCAACCCACTTTCATTAAAAGATGCCATGTAAACTAGTAATACAATAATAAACTAAAAATAAAATAAAATAATTAAACCTGAATAGAAAATAATAAATTGTTCAAAAAGAAAACAGTCAATTTAGTCCCCGGCAACGGCGCCAAAAACTTGTTGCTCCCAAACGCACACGCAAGTATACGTGGTCGACAAGTAATAAAGTGATAAGTAGAGTATCGTTCCCACGAGGACTATTCAGACTGAATTCTAGCAAACAATTTCCTAAAACTATTCAGGGATCTTTTTCCAATGGTTGAGAATTTACTAACTAAATGCAGTAATAAAAACAAGTAATTGAAATCAAGTAACAGAGCAAATTCTACGTTGTTATCAATAAAAGATGACGGTCCCGGGTCAGAGTTACGAACAATCCAGTTGAGTTTTCCAGTCGATTCTATTTCTTGATTTCCTAGATTGCTAACTAACAGGTTAATTGTACCCGTGAAAACCTTTCGATTCTTCACGGTCTATGCAGGCTACTCCAATCCCTATATGTCTATGGGTTGAATCACGTGCACGCATTAACGAATTATGTAATGAGTTAAACTAGGCGAGCAAGTATATGTCTATCCTACTCACAAATTGGTTCCCCGATGCCCGGGTTCACAAACTAGTTCTATTCTTTCTTATTGCGTAATTAAATTCCCTCTTTCGAGTTCAATCTAAAAACCATAGATAGTGTTCAATTATCAGGCCTCAATAATCAAACAATTATGATCAAGAAAGAATAAACAATCCATAATGGTAAATCAATATATAGAAATCAACTTTCAAACATCAACCTTCATGTATTTACTCTAACCCGAGAACGAACAAACTATAGAATTAAAGAGAAGAATAAGAGAAAGAGAGAAAGAACTTGTGTAGAAGACATCTAGGGCTCCTCCCCTCTCCTCCAAAACTTGCTCCAAAGTCTGAACTTCCTATCAAAAACTAAGTAAAAGACTATTTATAGAGTTTACAAAAGCCTAGTAATAAGTTAGACCCAATCCTAGACGAAATAGGAAGTTCCAAAACGCTCCAGGGGCGCTATAACGGGCGCCCCACGCCCCCGAATGCGCGCCCCAAGGCAGACCCCGTCAAACTTTGCACGTTATGGCTCTGCGCCGCGCAGCCAAACGCGCCAGAAGCTGGGCGCGGTGGCTGGCGCGGCGCGCCCCTTGTCGCGCCCAGCCAATCTGCTTCGTTCCTTGCTCTTTTGCTTGCTCGCGTCGTACCTTCGTGTGCTCGATCCAATCATCAATCAAAATCCAATCTTTTCTTGCTCAATCATGCTCTTAAAAGCTCCAATTGCACTACATAACAACCTACATACACACGACATAAAATTAGTGCAAAACCACATTCATAAACCATAAAACGAGCGAATAAAGTATCCAAACGTAAGGAAATATTAAGGAAATATAGGCATAAAATGCCAAACATCAATATTTCCTTTCTTTTTCTCTTTCTTTCGTTTCTCTTTTCTCTTTTCTTCTTTCTTTCATGTACTTCACTTTGACATTCACAATGGGATTCCAAGCTTTTACCATCTCCCCCAAACTTAGGTTTTAGCCTAAGTTGTACGTTTTTCAATGCACACATGGAGGTTAGGGCCAAAAAGAGGTTTGGTGCCTTAGCACACAAGAATTGGCTCGGGTTTCAATTTTAGTGACTGCCAAATGAAAGGTTAAGGCTCAGAGGGGCTAACTAGGATATATACGTACGGTAGGCCATTTAGGATAGTAGCGGTCCAAAGAAAGCCTAAAATCATATCTCAAGTCAAGTTTCACCTAGGATTTCGTGTCAAAGTACATTATGGGCAAGTTCCAAATTTTCAAGTCACACATACAAGCTTATTAATCAAGAGCTCACCACACACGCAAGTAATCTTTCAAGTTCGGAGTCTAAGCACACACTAAGGACACTCACTCACAAAGCATGTAATGGTTCAAGATTTCAAACCATGCCAACAACCCAATTGAGCTAGCTAAAGAACCTCGTGGTCTACAACTCATGCCATGTCATTCAAAGTCCAAAACTATTTGTCAAGATTATCATAAAAATAATGTAACAATAGGTAGTACCACATAATCCATTAATATTTTTCAAAAGGTTTTATATACAAACTTGGTTCAAAAAGAACCTCCGGAAAGAACCAAGTAAAGAAAACCGGAGGCTTATTTGAAAAATAAAAAGATGGAACATGAAATAACTACTAGCTAGACTAAAGAAATAGATATATACAAGATGGTTCGAATTTGTACATGGATATCATTGAGCATAAAATCTATCCAAAATACACATACAAATCCGAACCCTCCCCCAACTAAAGACTCTAGCATCGTCCCCGCATGCTAAGTGAAAAAGTAAAGTGCAAGGGGGGTAGAAATGGGACTCCCTGATAGTGCTTAAGCTAGGCCTTTGCCTTTGCCATCTGAAGGCGGCCGCTTGTGGGTCTGCTCAAGTGACAACTGGGTGGCCAACTGCAAGTCAGTGTCATCATCCTCTGGGATATCATCATCAGTGGTATCATCATCCTCATCATCATACCTCATGGCTCGTGTGGCCTCTAGATCCCTCCTGATCTCATCATCAACATCTGCACGAACAGTCTTCACCACCCGACGAGAAGCCTTGGAGCTAGATAGCCCAGGCAAAGCAGAAGAAACTGGAGGTGGAGCCTTCGAAGGCTGGACAACAGGAGCAGCAGTGTCAGGAGTAGAAGTGGTAGGAATACCGATACCTGTGGGTGCAATGAGGCCCCTACTAATCTTCTCGTCCCATGAGATGAAGTGCTGAGTCATGCCTGTGACAGTTGTCTCCAAGCGGGCAACTGTCTGCTGGGTGGCCTCAAGTGCTGTGGTGTGGGCCCTAATAGCTGCAGTGTGGTCCCGCATAACTTGCATCAACTCAGCAAACTGCTCGGGTGTGGCAGCCGGTGGTGGAGGAGGTGGTGGAGCCTGAGGGAAGTTGGAGAGTAAGGTCTTGATCTCTTCCAACTTATCATTCGAGGTCCAAAACTGCTTGGGGTAATGCCTCGGGCTCAGTACTCCTAGGAGGCTCGTCAGCTAGAGGAGAATCAGGGCCATATGGAGAATCCGCCCTAGAGGAGGACGGCAGAGCAGGCACTAGAGGGGCAGCTGAAGCTGAGGAAGCTGGAGGGTCATCCTTGAATGCATACCAGTTGAATGGATGCCTCAGGGGTGTGTAGTAGTCACCATGATGATACTCAATTCCCTGGGACTCTAGATAAGCTGTCAATGTGTTAGGGAATGCAAGTTTTTTCTTCTTAGAAAGAGCTACTTCAACCATTTCTTTTGCCATTTCCCCGCCCAAGTTGATTTTTATCCCCCTCATAAGACATCCTATCATCACTGCCTGAAGCATAGTATGTTTGTTGTCTTGACTGGTGGGGCGTATCCTGGAGATAAGGATATAGTGCCACCCCTTTGCCTCAAAGTTATGATCACTCCGATGAATTTGCACGCCATTCTTCTTCCACTTGGGCTCCTTTTCTCTCCCAATTATAGGTACAAGCCATGCCCTCTTTTGTTTCTCAGTCATCTCACACTTCTTCATGAATCTCTTTGGCTTAATGTTGTCAAGCTCTAGAAACTCGTTCAATGAACCGGCATCCACATCCACATACTTACCCCGACAAAACACCTTTGTGTCACCTTCTTTGTTCGCCACCAAGTTAGCATAAAACTCGGCCACTAATTTTCCATTGGCGTCAACAAGTGGTTTGCCCAACACCTCTTCCCATTTGGCATGCTTTTGGAACCTATGGTAAATGTCGGGGGTTTTTCTTGTCCACGTCTTTCAAGCTTATCACCCATTCTAGGTTGATACTCCTATATTGGATGTTATCCACGTGGAGTTTGTAAGCCCTCGTTCTCTTGAACAAATTCCTCCACCTCTCGTTGCCGTCGGACTCATCACCGGATGGCACTTGGGATGGTACCAGTTCATCTCCCCCCTCCCTTTGAGCTTGTGAGGAAGAAGCATCTTGCTTCTTCTTTGTTCTTATCTCTTCCCTTGTTAGCCGTTGTAACTTAGCTAAGGGTACATCATCTCTCGAATCTACATTGGAGGGGGTTGATGATGCTTGTTTTCTCTTTCCAGTTTTGGCCATTGTACCTAAAACACATGCAAATCATTGTTAGACGTGTGAGAGTGCAAGACATAACATAAACTATTAAAAACAACATCACAACACATTGGAGCAGGGGTCAGGCGGAGCGCCTAAGGGTCAGGCGGTCCGCCTGACCTGGGGCACTGAAATGGGCAGCAAGGGCACTGGGGCGGAGCGCCCTGGAAACAGGCGCTCTGGGCAGGCGGGGCGCCTCTCTTTGGGAGGTCCGCCTAGCAGTGGGTTTTCTTAAGTATTTTCACATGAGCTCTAGGGGACACAAACAACCTCAGACAATCAATCAGTGGTGTGTGAAATTTTAGTGGATTGAACAATTTCATGCCTTCAAGAATGTCATGACACCACAATTGCATAAAGATCACATTGAGTGGGAGACTACAATTTGACTTTACATGTATGAATTTGGAGAATTTAAAAGCAAGCAAAGTCTTAGAACTACTCTCATAGTTCTAATCCATCTCAATCAACCAACCAAAGCAGGAAAGTAGCACACTATCAAGACAATTTGGATTTTCTAGCATGCTTCACTTTGACTTCATTTTGGGCAACTTCAAAACAACATCCTACTTTCAATACTCCTACTCCCAACTCAAGAATTGGACAAGCGCAAGCAAAGTTCAAAATTTTAAGCGTGTTCAACATTCAAAACCACTCTTTCTTATTTCTCTTATCATTTCAAGCACTAGTCATGGCAAATTCAAGAGAAGGAATCAAAGTTGGGTACGCAAACAAACAAAGTACTAGCAACTTCACTCATTTGTTCTACGAGTTCTCGCTTGTCCCCCAACTAATGGGTTTTTTTGCACATTTCAATATTCAAGACCTCCCCATAGATTTCTCACATTCTAACACACCTCAAATAACCAATCTTAGCATGTTCAATCCATAGTTGCAAGATTTTAACCAAAACAAGCCAAAACAAGAATTTCAATTCTAAAATTTCAAGATAGTTCATCAATTCAAGTTCAATCAATCACACACCCTCCAAACTTGGTTTATTGTATCATGAACAACTTAGACACGATTCAAGCACCCCAAATTCATGGGAAAATTGTCAAGGGTTCAAGCTCATCCAAATTCCCAATTTTTATTACATGAACCCTAACTTTTTCCACTTACCAACATCAATATCTAGCATTAGGGCTCAAGTAACACTAAAGTAATCTACTTTTAACTACTCCTAATCCTAAATCATGTTTCTACAAAGTTGAAGAAGATTAAAGTAAAAATTAAAAAAAAATCAACACATAACCGAAATTAAAGTGAGTTGATGATGAAAAGTGATTGTGGAATGATTTGTGTGTGATGTGGATGGATGATAATGATTTTTTATGGAATGAGGGATGATTTTCGGCCAAAGGGTACTTTCCTCTTGTTAAAAATTTGAAAGCATGCAAAATGGGAAAGCTTTTGGGTGTTAACCCTTATAGCCGACGGGTTAAGCAGCCTGGTGGGCCGGGCGGACCGCCTGGTGGGCCAGGCGGGGCGCCTCATGGGCCAGGCGGTCCGCCTAGCCTTATTTTCCCCTTCTTTTTTCAATTTTTGCTTTTAATCTTACCTGGGCGGTCCTCCTAACAATTTAGGAGGTCCGCCTAGCCTTGTACCGAGCTATTCTTAACCTTTTTTTCCTCATTTTCCACTCTCGAACTCACCAGTTCTCGAGCACCTGCACAAGTAACAACTAATTACACTAAAAATATGGGTTTCCTCCCAAGAAGCGCCTAATTTAACATCGCGGCACGACGGTTTTGGCTTTTACTCTTCAAGGTTCATCAAGGTAGATGCACGCCACTTCACCAACCTCGGCGTCGCATCCCAAATAGTGTTTCACTCTATGCCCATTGACCCGGAAAGTTCTTCCGCCTTCTCTTGATTGCAAATCAACGGAACCATAAGGAGTAACTCCTACCACCTTAAAAGGTCCCTTCCACTTTGACTTGAGCTTGCCAGGGAATAGCTTCAACCGGGTGTCGAACAACAACATGACATCTCCTTCTTTGAACGTCCGGTTCCAAATCCTAGAATCATGGAGCATTTTCATTTTCTCCTTGTAGATCATTGCATTCTCATAGGCTAGGAACCGGAATTCATCAAGCTCATGCAAATTTGAGATTCTTGCATTGGCGGCATCATCCCAATCCATGTTCAATTTCTTTAATGCCCATAGGGCTTTGTGTTCAAGTTCTATCGGTAAATGGCAAGCTTTTCCGAACACTAACTTGAATGGAGACATCCCAATTGGAGTTTTGTATGCGGTTCGGTAAGCCCAAAGAGCTTCATCAAGCTTTCTTGCCCAATCGGTTCTATTTGCATTAACCGTCTTGGCAAGAATGTTCTTAACTTCCCGGTTCGAAACCTCGACTTGGCCACTTGTTTGGGGGTGGTAGGGAGTTGCAACCTTGTGTTTCACTCCATATTTTTGAAGGAGGTTTGTGAAGGCACGGTTGCAAAAGTGACTCCCACCATCACTAATGATAGCTCTTGGAGTCCCAAATCTTGAAAAGATGTTCTTTTTCAAGAAACTCAATACACTCTTGGCTTCATTGTTGGGGAGCGCAACCGCTTCCACCCACTTAGACACATAGTCAACCGCCACCAAAATGTATTTATTTCCATATGAGCTCACAAAAGGTCCCATGAAGTCAATCCCCCATACATCAAACAATTCAACCTCCACAATGGGATTCATTGGCATTTCATGCTTTCTCGAAATTCCCCCCATCCGTTGGCATTGATCACAATTCTTGACCCAAGGATGGGCATCCTTGTGCAAGGTTGGCCAAAAGAAGCCACATTGTAGCACCTTAGCCGCCGTCCTAACTCCACTATGATGTCCTCCGTAAGGAGAAGAATGACACCCATTCATAATGGCCTCTTGCTCGGACTCGGCAACACATCGTCGGATGATTCCATCAACACATACCCTAAAGAGATAGGGCTCATCCCAATAATAGAACCTTGCATCTTTTGCCAACTTCTTCTTTTGATAAAACGTGAAGTCTTCGGGGTAGACTCCCCCAACTATGAAATTGGCTAATTCGCCATACCAAGGGATTGGTTCCCAAGACACGGCCAAGATCCTTTCATCCGGAAATGTATCATTTATCTCCACTTCTTCCTTCGGGCGACCTTCTTCCTCTAACCGTGACAAATGATCCGCCACTTGGTTCTCGGTCCCCTTTCTATCTATCACATCAATGTCAAACTCTTGAAGAAGTAACACCCAACGAATGAGTCTTGCCTTGGAATCCTTCTTTGCCATCAAGTACCGGATAGCGGAGTGGTCGGTATAGACAATTGTTCTCGACCCCACCAAGTATGCTCGGAATTTCTCAAAGGCGAAAACTATTGCTAGAAGCTCTTTCTCCATCACCGTGTAATTCATTTGAGCTCCATTCATCGTTTTATTTGCGTAGTAGATAGGATGAAACATCTTCTCCACTCTTTGACCTAGCACGGCTCCCAAAGCCACGTCGCTAGCGTCACACATGAGCTCGAATGGGAGCTCCCAATTAAGACTCACAATTACCGGTGCGGTTGTCAACCTCTTCTTCACTTCTTCAAAAGCTCCTAAGCAAGCTTTGTCAAACACGAACTTGGCATCCTTCTCCAAGAGTTTGCACATAGGATTCACAACTTTGGAGAAGTCCTTGATAAAGCGGCGATAAAATCCCGCATGCCCCAAGAAACTTCGGACACCCTTCATGGTCATTGGAGGTGGAAGTTTTGAAATCACCTCAATCTTTGCTTGATCTACTTCGATGCCTTTCTTAGAGACCTTGTGTCCCAACACTATGCCTTCTTGCACTAAGAAATGACATTTCTCCCAATTGAGCACAAGCCTTGTTTCTTCGCATCTCTCTAGCACCCTCTCCAAGTTTGACAAGCAATCATCAAATGAATCTCCAACTACCGAGAAGTCATCCATGAAAACCTCAAGAAAATTCTCCACCATATCGTGGAAAAGAGCTAGCATGCACCTTTGGAATGTGGCGGGGGCATTACAAAGACCAAATGGCATTTTGCAGAATGAAAAGGTGCCATGGGGGCAAGTGAAAGTGGTCTTGTCTTGATCCTCGGCCTCAATGGATATTTGGTTATAGCCGGAGTACCCATCCAAGAAACAATAGTAAGCACGACCCGCCAACCGATCAAGCATTTGATCGATGAATGGCAAAGGGAAATGGTCCTTCCTTGTAGCGGTGTTGAGCTTTCGATAATCCATACACACTCTCCATCCGGTTACGGGTCTAGTTGCAATGGACTCACCCTTGTCATTTAGAATTACAGTCATACCCCCCTTCTTGGGCACACATTGCACGGGTGACACCCACTTGCTATCGGACAATGGAACTATCACACCCGCATCTAGCCATTTGATGATTTCTTTCTTCACTACCTCTTGGATAGGAGGATTCAACCTCCTTTGGGTGTTCTACACTTGGCCGACACCCTTCTTCAAGCAAGATCTTATGAGTGCATACCCCCGGATCAATTCCCCTTATATCCACCAAGGTCCATCCTATAGCCTTAATCCTCCTCTTCACCACTTCAACAAGTTGAGATTCTTGAGTTTTGGTCAAATGAGATGAGATGATTATGGGTAGAGTGGAGTTGGGACCAAGGAAAGTGTATCTCAAATGGGATGGTAAGATTTTCAATTCAAGTTTCGGTGGTTCTTCGATGGATGGTTTTGTTGGTGGTGTTTCTCGGTTCTCAAGGTCTAGGGATAGCTTTTTAGGTACATAGGGTTTTGATCCAAAGCCTTCCAATGCCTTCACTACCTCCGCTACACTCTCTTCATTTTCCACATCCATGTTCCATATCACTGCCGCCAACGTGTCTTCTTGACTAGCTAAGACACTCTCCTTTTCCACTAGGGCATCAACCACGACATCGACATAAGAACAAGTCGCATCATTATCCATTGGTTGTTTCAAGGCCTTGCAAATATGAAAAACGGCCTTCTCTCCATTGAACCTAAAAGTAAGTTCACCTCTCTCCACATCACAAAGAGCTCTCCCGGTTGCCAAGAATGGTCTCCCAAGAATGATGGGTACTTCAAAATCTACGGGGCAATCAAGAATAACAAAATCCGCTGGGAAGACGAATTTGTCCACCTTCACCAACACATTATCAATAATTCCAATCGGACTTTTCATTGAGCGATCGGCCATTTGTAAGTTCACTGTTGTTGGTCTAGGTGCCTTGGTGTCCAATGTTTTATACACCGCATATGGCATTAAGTTGATACTTGCACCTAGGTCACACAAAGCTTTCTTGAAGTGTCTTCCACCAATTGTGCATGGAGAGGTAAAAGCCCCGGGATCTTCTATCTTTGGAGCTATGTGTTTTGATACAATTGCATTCACTTGATGAGTCACCTTGATTGTCTCGAAATATCCATACGTCTTCTTGGTCACCAAGTCTTTCATGAATTTAGCAATGTTGGGCACTTGTCCCAATGCATCAACCAATGGAATGTTGATTGAAGTGCTTGCAATTTTCTCCCATATTTTCTTGGCATGTGTGATTTCTCTTTGCTTGTTACTCTTTTGTGGGAATGGAAGGGGAATTTTGGGAATGGAGCTTGGAATGGACAGGCTTTCTTTGGGTGGTGGAGTTTTCTTTGGTTTAGCTTTTTGGGTAGTGGTGTTTTGGGGTGTAGGCTTGGGAATTTCTTGAACATCATCATCATACTCTTGCACCAACACATCACCTTGCCTCTCCATTTCATCTTGCACCACCTCCTTTCCAATAGCTTCATTATCATTCCACTCGGCACCCACATGATCATCTTGCATTGTTAACTCCGCATCATCATAACTCATGGCTTTTGGATCTTCATATGTCTTGCCACTTCGAGTTTTGATCGCCATCACTTGGTCTTTACCGCCTCTTTTAGGATTCACTACCGTATCACTTGGTAATGCTCCTTGCGGACTTTGATTGACTTGATGTGCGAGTTGGCGCATTTGCGACTCAAGTTCTTTGATGGATGTGGAATATGATGTCATAGTTTGCTTCATGTCTTTCATGTCTCCGGAGTAGCCTTGTTGATTTTGAAGCATTTGACTCATCATTTCTTCCAATTTTGTGGGAGCCTTTGTCTCTTGATCATTTTGCTTAAACGGAGGTCTTGGAGCATATTGTTGAGAAGAACCGGCTCCTCTCCCCTCTTGGTTGTTACTCCAATTACCTCTTCCTTGACTTGGCCTCCATTGCCCTTGTTGTTGCTAGGCTTGTTGATATGGTTGTTGGTAGGGTTGTTGATAAGGTCTTTGATAACCACCTTGATCATACCCTCTTTGCCCTTGGTAGTTACCCACATAATTTACTTCTTCTCCTTCTTGCATATGGTAGCATTGTTCCGGATAGTATCCTTCTTGCCCATGTTGGAGAAGGGACATAGGAACACCTCCGGGAGTCACATAACCCATTGGGGCCACTTGATGTCCGGCATTTGTAGTGTGGATATTTTTCACCTTGTGCAATTTCTTTTCATTGGCTTCCCTATCGGCCTTTGAGTTCTTGTTCATGAGGTCCACCGATGTCAATATCCTTGCCATTTTCTCATCTTGGGCTTCAAGTCTTTCCATCATCATTGGACTAATCCCAACTTCTCTTCCCGGATTCTTAGCTCTTGATTGCCATTCTTGAGATCTCTTGGTCACTTTGTCTAGGATGTCTTTCACTTCTTCGTACCTCTTGTCCATGGTGACACCATCACATAAAGTATCCAAGGCGGATTGGTTCATCTTGTTCAACCCTTGGTAGAATCTTTGCAACAACATGTACCCATTGAAACCATGATTAGGACACCGAAGCAACCCATCTTGGAAAGCCTCCCAAGCCTCGGTCAAAGAATCGGATGCCTCTTGCTCAAACATGTAGATCTTATCTCTCAATGCCGCTTGCTTCCCCTTTGGTGAAAACTTCAAATTGTTTTACCAACTCTTGCCAAGTGAAAATGGAGTTTCTCGGCAACTTGTTCAACCAATCTTTAGCTTTTCCGGTAAGAGAGTAAGGGAACACTGTCAACCTCAATGATTCTTCCGATACCCTTGCCGACTTGTAGAGATTACAAGTTTGCAAAAAATTTCTCAAATGATCATTTGCATCTTCATTCTTATTAACACCAAAGCAACCATGTTGTTCAAGACCTTGAAGAATTACATTTGGGATGCTAAAGCTAGCATTGCCATGAATAGGGGGAGGAACTATGGCACTTGCAAAATAATTCATATCAATTTCTTCCTCAATCTCCTCATCATCTTCATAGTCTCTCATCTCTTGTTGATAGTTCCGAGCACCTCTAGCATACTCTTGTTTATAGTCTCGAGCATCTCTATCATACTCTTGGTTCCAGTTGACATTGCGAGCATTAACTCTATTGGCATTGCCCCCTCGGTTGACATTTGCTCTACCTCCACGGTTTACACCTCGACCCCCTTGGTTCACACCTCGGCCGCCTCGGTTTGCATTGTTGCCACCCCGATTAGCATTACCCGCAACACCTTCATTTCCTCCAAGATTTTCTTCTTCATTTGCTTGGACCCCCGCATATGCTTGGCCAAAAGGGTTGTCATCATGAGGGTTCACATTCTCCACTTGAGGATCATTAGCTTCCTCTTGTATCTCATCCTCGTCCACTTGTTCAACATGGAATGGATAGCCCTCTTGGTTGATTTCTATGTGGAACTCTTCATCATATTGCTCTTCATAACCTTGCGGATCCCAATGTTGTTGATTGTAATAATGGTTGTAATTGGGGTTCCGCAAGTTCCGATTAGGATTTCTCCTATAAGCTATGTTTCACCTGCACAAGGTAAAACCAAAACCAAAAGTAAAATGCTAGGACTAGCGAACTAAACAACTTTGATTAACTAATGCAACTCAATATTGAAACCGTAGTTCCCCGGCAACGGCGCCAAAATTTGATCCAAGCTCAATCCTACACCTTTAATGGTGAGGGGCGGTCGTCAAAATATAATACCCGATATGAGTCGGGGTCGATTTCCCAAGGAAACTAGCACGTCAAGTGAGAGAGTCGCAAATAAATATTCAAATGAGGTTTAGTATTGAGTCCTAGAAGTATGATTTGTTTGATGAAAATTATAATTAATTTTAAAATGTAAGCAATTAAACGAGTAAGTTGTTCGATATTACTAGACTAGGGGTGCAACCAACTAATAGTGATTTCCAACCAACGGGTGTCTTCACTTCACTTTCCCAACACAAGTATAATTATGGTCGAGCATTCCGATCGTGATCTCTAGAATCCTTCCGGCCTAGGAGAGATCTTTCACAACCCGCTCGTCAAAGCCTTAGTTGAATGCTTGAAGCACTACTCAATGACCCGAGGAAAGGAGACCTCTTCCGAGCGTAACTCCTTTTAGATGAGTTAGTCTATATGAATAGCCTATCAACTCAAATCCTCGCCAACTCCACTATTCTACGCTAATTAATCTCTTCCGAGTCTTTAACTAGCAATGTAGACAAGAAATCCCAAATATCATGGATTTTGGGATTTTGATGTTATTGTAATGGGGAGTTGGATAATTCTTACTTGTGTTATAGTTAGTGAAATAGAACAACACCCATTAATTTTCTATCACAATAGCACAATTACACCCTTAGTTATGAATTTAGCTACTCATAACTAGGGTTTGAATCAAAGCAATCAACATGTAATGAAATGATGAATTGAAATCAAACATAGACTTTGGATTGATATATGAATTAATATTCAAAGATACAAGTTTAGAAGCTTACAAAATGATGTTAAATCTCCAACTTGACTCACAAAATCGCCCCAAGCCTTTAGAGTATAAGTCTAGAATTGAATAATGTTAAAACCCTAGCTTTTGATATTTATACAAGTTCAGGATCCCGTGTTTAGGCGGAGCGCCCCAATTCTAGGCAGAGCGCCTAGAAAATTTACACAATTGATCAGTGGCAAGGCTTAGGCGGAGCGCCCACTTTCCAGGCGGAGCGCCCGGACCATGTTGGTCTTGGGTGGAGCGCCTAGCTTCAGGCGGGGCGCCTGGACATTGCTTGTCTTGGGCGGACCGCCCCAATTCTGGGCGGAGCGCCTAGAAAATGTGCACACTTGGACAGTGGTGAGGCTCAGGCGGAGTGCCTAATCCTCAGGCGGAGCACCTGGACACTGCTTCCTCTGGGTGGAGCGCCTAATGGTCAGGCGGGGTGCCTCAAGCTGTGGCAAGATGCTTGACTTTTTTAATCCAAATCCTGCTCATTTAGCTTCACTTTTCAATTGATGTTCATACCATCTGGTACAACCTGAAAATGAGCAATTCACGACATTAATAACACTAAACGTTGCTTTTGGATTCAAAAACGAACGCTTAGATTAGTCTTTAAGTTGGTAAAATACCAACTTATCACTCTCATGAAAAGCTCACATGTCACACATGATGAACCATAGGCTTGCCTGTAGTGTAGGACTCCACTAATGTAAGCTTACTCCAATCGGGATTAACTAGGACTTTAAAAAGGTTGTAATGTAGGCTAAGGGCTGGGTAGGATACATATGGGTAATAGTGACTACCTCCCTAAGCACTTTTAATACATCACAATTAATTTAAGCACAATTCTCATCAAAGCCACCCAATTAACAACTTTCACACACACCTTCTCAACAAGTAGCAATTTTTTCTTTTAAGCACACACTAGCAAGGAATGGATATTCTTCTCTCTTTATTTCTTTTTCCACAATTTTTTCTTTTCTTTTCAACTTTGCTCTTTTTTTTTTCTTTTCAACTCATTACTTTCCAAACCTTGCCAATGTTTTTCACTACTTCACAAATTATTTCAAATATTCCCCTCATTCGTTCCACTCAAAAACCCCCCTATATCTCAACCACAACTCCACAATAATATCAAATTATCAATTAAAGTGCTTAAGGAGTAGCCAAAAGAGAACAATTTAGAACAAGTGGGTAGGCTCGGGGTGTGGGTGCCAACAAAAAGGTCAAAGAATGCACAACAATCAAGTCAAGGTGTATATGTAAGGGTAGGCAAATCAAAATGCATGTATCATTTCCCAACTAGAGTAAACCTATGATTTCGCTTTGCACACACACGGGGCAAGTTCTAGACACCAATATGCAAACATGGAGTAAAAATAAGAATATGCCTCACAACACACATTGCACACGATCCACAGAAAAAAGCCCCATCACAACTCTCAATCAAGCAATTAGAGTGCAACTTGTGGAAAATTAAGCACTAATGCACAAAGGTTCATAATAAAGTCAAGCAAGTGGACTCAAGCATCTCAAGGGGGTCGTTCCCTTCTTTTTTAAGGCATGCATCACAATTTAAAACCAAGGACACCACAAATAGCACATACAACAAGTTCAAGTCCACCGGTATCAAACAAATCAAAGGCACCTAGCATTCCACCTATTCCTTTCGTCTAGGGCCACCTATAACTAACTACTCTAATCCTAAAAATAAAAACTACCCGGTTCAAAGGCTCCCCCGTGGAAAAGAACCGAGGCCATAAGAAAAACCACGGGGTGGATGACATGTACCACTAATAAAAACTAAAAGAAAAATCTTTTTGGAATTTTTTCATTGGTTTTCTAATTTTTTCAATTTTTTCATATATTAAAGCAAGAAACAAATCAAAATAAAGTCAAGTGACAAAAGAAAATCCTACGGTACATGCATCCATAACCTCAAAAATAAAGGGGAGTTCCCCCAACCCACACTTAAAACGTGCAGTGTCCTCAGTGCGAACAACAAATAAAGTGCGAGAGTAAAAGAAACTTCCCTGAAGGCTCTAGTCCTTGGTGCTAGCATCCTCCAAGCTTCCATATAGTATTAGGTACTCAGACTTCCCCCAAAAAGTCAGCAGTAGTAGGCAGGGGTGAGGACACCCCACACTTAAACTCGACATTACATGAATCTGCAATCCAAAGAATCACCCAAAGTAATATACAACCATAAAAATAGTAAATAAAAAAAATACGAAAATACAAAATAAAAGTAAAACAAGCAAATTGGGTTGCCTCCGAAGAAGCGCCTTAGTTAACGTCATGGCACGACGAAGGCAACTTCATCACTTTTGTCTCCACCTTGAACTAATGAATTGAATTCCCAACTTTGCCTCAAACTTATGACTATGGTATTGAGGTGGTGGCAAAAATACAAAATGACCAAGTAACCAATGTCGCATTTTGCACTTCTTGGCCTTTACATGAGGGATGTCGTTTTATCTCCTCGGCATCACAAACTTTAGAATATAAGCACCTTGTTCCTCCTCCTTTGGTTTTTTCATAGGCTCGGGTAGCTCAATTTTCATGTCACCATCCAAACACAATGTTGAAAAATGATTGGAATGAGGTCCAATGCGCTTCAATTCTAAAATTGCATTACTTTTGACACCCTCACTTGCACAAACACTAGAGTCCTCTAATATGATATTTTCTATTTCCTCACTTGACTTTAATGTAATTTTTTCAATCTTGGCATCATCAACTAATATTGGGTCGAATGGTAGGAATTCCACTTTTTGATCCTCAAATTGGCTTCTAAGCTCTTCTATCTCAAATCTACTATTCACGACAACTGATAATTGGGCTTCAGACACCTCAATTATATCACTCAAATTTGCCTCTAAATCATGAATAGCTGAACCAAATTGATCAATTTCTTGTGTGAGCTCCACTCTTTCTTCCCTAAATTGCCTCATCATATTTGTAAGTTCACTTCTAAAATCCCCATAAACTTCTAAGAGGTTGGCTTGCTCCGTTAGAAAATTTTGGCTCACAACCTGCACTTCTTCATTCCTGTCAGACTCACAAACATCGTTAAAAACATCACACACATTGATAGAGGAAGGAGTATGACACTTAAGACAATCATTCCACTGACCACCACATAATTTACAAAAATTCCAATCAAAGGTGGTAGAAAATTTACATAACCAGTCTCGTAGGGTTGAAAGAGTTGGACACTTTTTCCACAAGTAGGTTCCTCCACAAAGCAGACAAAGATCATCAAAATTAGAATTAGAACCACTCGACCAATTTTCATTAAAAGATGCCATGATAAGACAGGTAACACAATGCTAAACTATACAAAGAATTAAACCTGAATAGAAAATAATAAATTGTTCAAAAGAAAACAGTCAATTATTTAGTCCCCGGCAACGGCGCCAAAAACTTGTTGCTCCCAACGCACACACAAGTATACGTGGTCGACAAGTAATAAAGTGATAAGTAGAGTATCGTTCCCACGAGGACTATTCAGACTGGACTCCTAACAAACAATTTCTTATTAACTATTCAGGGATCTTTTTCGATGATGATTGTGAAATTTACTAACTAAAGAAAATAATTAAAAACAAGTAATTAAAATCAAGTATTCAAGAGAAAACTATAGTTGTTATCAATAATAAGGAGAAACGGTCCAGGGTCAGAGTTACGAACAATCCAGTTGAGTTCTCCAGTTGATTCTACTTCTTGATTTCCTAGATTGCTAACCACAGGTTAAATGTACCCATGAAAACCTTTCGATTCTTCACGGTCTATGCAGGCTACTCCAATCCCTATATGTCTATGGGTTGAATCACATGCACGCATTAACGAATTCTGTGATTAGTTAAGCTAGGCGAGCAAGTATATGTCTATCCTACTCACAAATTCGTTCCCCGATACCCGAGTTCACAATCAAGCCCTACTCTTTCTTATTGCGTTCATAAATTCCCTCTTTCGAGTTCAATCTAAGAACCGTAGATAGTGTTCAATTATCAGGCCTCAATAATCAAACAATTATGATCAAGAAAGAATAAACAATCCGTAATGATAAATCAATATATAGAAATCAACTTTCAAACATCAACCTTCATGTATTTACTCTAACCCTAGAACGAACAAGCTATAGAATTAATGAGAAGAAAGAGAGAAAGAGAGAAAGAACTTGTTAGAAGACATCTAGGGCTCCTCCCCTCTCCTCTAAAACTTACTCCAAAGTCTGAACTCCTATCAAAAACTAAGTAAAAGAGTATTTATAGGGTTTACAAAGGCCTAGTAATAAGTTACACCTAAGCCTAGACGAAATAGGACTCCAAAACCCGCTCTAGGGGTGCTGTAGCTGGCGCCCCGCGCCCCCGAATGCGCCAAGACAAGCAGATTACGTCGAAAGTCACACGCCGTGGCCCCACGCCGCGCAGCCAAATGCGCCAGAAGCTGGGCGTTTTGCCTGGTGCTGCGCACCACCTGTGGCACCAAGGCAATTTTCTATTTCCTCCGTCTGCAGCTCGCGTCGCGTTGTGCCTTCGTATGTTCGATCCAATCCTAAATCAAAATCCAATATTTTCTTGCTCGATCATGCTCTTTAAAGCTCCAATTGCACTGCATAACAACCTACATACACACGACATAAAATCAGTGCAAAACCACATTCATAAACTAAAAAACGGGTGAATAAAGTATCCAAACGTAAGGAAATATTAAGGAAATATAGGCATAAAATGCCAAACATCACCATTCCTCCCACGTTTGATCATGGCCAGCCCATGATCTTCCTTTTAAATGCCACTATAACGGGCATCAGTTACAAAATTATCTTACTAAAAGGTCACGCTTCCCCGAGGGTTAGATCATTTGCCTCGGGAAGTTGCATCTTCAAATGCCGAAGTTTATCCTTCGTCAAGGCTTGTTGTAAAACCTGGACTTCAGTTCCTGACCTCGAGAAATGAGTTCTAAGAGTCCCTGCTGACCATGCCTCGAGCCCAGGGCTCGCTTTTTTTATTAGTCTTACCGTTCTTGCAAAGGAAATAAGATATAAGCGATAAAAGGTCCTTATAAGAAGCACCCAGAAAGATTACTGCAAATTATAGAGAGACGAGAAAGTGAAAGTGCAGGCAGCAGATTTGAGGCTCAATTCTGCTACTAAAGAAAATCAATAACCCGGAAAATACAAAGAAGGAACAAGATTTCATAACTGGAAGACACCTCAAATTTCATGGAGACTCTTGTGCCATAGCGCAAAAATATCCGGACAAATCCAAAGGATCTGAGTCCAATTTGAATTTCGTAATTACTTTTGTATAATTTTCATTCGGTTGACATCTTCCAAGATTAAGGCATTAATTTACAAATGTCATTGAAGGGTAGGGGCTTGGTTGCGAAAGTAATCTGCAGGCTTATATAAGGCTTACTAAGAATCTGGTTGTCTAAGGGCTTGGTTGCGAAAGTAATCTGCAGGCTTATATAAGGCTTACTAAGAATCTGGTTGTCTAAGCTCATAGAACAATCAAAATGGGCACTTTCTTGATAAGCCTTAGAAATTTAGAATGGGCACTTTCTTCAACTTGGGCAATTTCATAAGCTCATAGAACAATCAAGCGAGTCTACTCTGCATAAACAGTTTGTAAAAATCTACGGTTACTTTCTTTTCAATTCTTTTATCCTTTTCTGATTAAAATGGGCACTTTCTTCAACTTCTTTCAAATCTGTTCATATATCACTTCCTCTAAACAGTTACTCCCTCCGTCCCAATTTATGTGGCATCATTTCTTTTTTTGTTTGTCCCAAAATAAGTGGCACATTTCCTTATTTGACTACTATTTAATGCATCATCTCTATTTTACCCTTGTTGGGCCCTACATACTTTTAAAGCTACCAACAACTTTTTTATTACTCAAATCTTCTCTCTCTTACTTTTTCAAGGGTAATATTGACATTTAACAAGGTCAACCTCTATTTTTTTAAACTCCGTACCCAGTCAAATGGTGCCACATAAATTGGGACGGAGGGAGTAATACATTGTCTATAGAAAGCCTCTTACTTCAACCTATTCTTATCTTTCCAGGAAAAAGGAGATAAAATCTTCCTATGATTTCAAACAACACAAACCTAGAAGTTTAATGAAAAACAAATTTCTTTCAAGGAATTTATCGAACACCTCCTAGCTTTAGCTGAGAAGTTAACAACAACCAATACTTGTTCAAGAAAATCTTGCACAAAAGCTCAGGAAAAGCAAGTTTAGGAAAAAGAAAGCACACACCAGAGAGAACTTGCAACTAAATTGAGAAAGTTGTGGAAACCTTTGTATGAGCACCCATTTCTATATAAAAAAAAAGGCACCCATTTCTATATATAAAAAAAAAGGCACCCATTTCTACAACAATAAAAATTTCACAACAAAAGAAAAAGAAGAACAAGTATAGGAGTCATTTCTGATATAGTTTGTCCAACTTGGAATAAATATACAAACAGATGCCAAATTGGAAGGCAGCTTCTGATATAGTACGAGTCATTTCTGTTTCACTAAACTGTTGTGAATTCGTATGACTTCTTTTATCTAATTTCAGTACGTTGTACTCAGTATTCTAGACGAATTAGTGCATCCTGTAGCAATTTCCAGGTTAGAAACGTCCAAGCAAGAGGAAAATAAGAGAACAGGGAAAGAAGAAATGAAAATGCAGCAAAATAGTATCAGCTTTTATTCATCATAATATCCACTCCGAACACTAATAAAATGAAAACTAATTTAAGCTAAGAACAAAAAGGTAAAGGGTCGTTTGGTAGAAATTGAGATATTCTAGGACTATAATCTCGTTTATCGGGAATCCACCTTATTCTTTTAATCAAACATAAAATAAATTAAGTATAAATTTAATCTCAAAATTATAATTTCTTATCCCTCCTACCAAACAAATCTAAAGATAAGAACTTTTAATAACGCATAACATATATCAAATTAATTTGACCTCGCGGTGCCACTATTTTACTAATACCCTCTTTCTAATAGCAATATTTAATAGTCTATAAATAAATGAAGGTGCTTTAGTCAAAATAACAACTTGTAGTCAATTACAGTATTTTTCATTCAACGTATTACTTCTTAAATAACACTTAAAATAGGATGAGTGGACTAGCATTATAGGACTCAAGAAAACTTTTTGTAATTAGATACATGTAAAAAAGACATAGCAATTTTTTCAAGAAACAAAGCAATAAAAGAAGCAATTTTTTCAACCAATTAATGCATTTGTATTATTCAAGAAACATAGCAATTTTTCCAATGAAAACATCAAGGAACAGAAGGAAAAAAAATAAAAAAGCAAAATGCATTTGGTATATTGAACACTAGGTCTAGTTTCTTTCTTGGACAAACTTTGAAATAAGACAAGGACGGGGGGAGAACTATATAACGAGTAACGACTAGTTAGTTGCTCCAATTGTATTTTATTTTATATTTGGGATAATGGCTTAAAACCCTCCAAACTATTACATTTTAAGTAGTTTCATACTTTAACAATCGCATATTTATAATACCCCCTAAACTATAATTTTTGCATATATTTACTCCCCCTCCCAGTCTCAATATTTGTATATGTGTACTCACACTTCAGAAAAGTTTAAATACGTGCCAAGTGGCATAGACGTGGCATTTTAATAAGAAAATAATTTCATCTTAAATAAAAATATTAAATAAAAAATTAGATTAATAAGAGTAAAATAATAAAAGAAAATACAAAAGAGTGTGGTGTCGTCCATTTTCTCTCCTTCTACTATTAAACCAAAGCAGTTCCGCTTCTGATAAGGTGAGTCATCTAATTTTGTCTACTTTTTAACTTTTACCATTATTTATATAATTTGTCTTTCAACAAAATTAAATGTAAGCAAGAGAAGAGTGTTCCGTTAAAGTTTTGAATTAGAGCTTTTATCGAAGAAGAACAATCAAGAAAGATATTAAAAACTTTTGGATAAAATACTGCACATCTAAATATTATATTTGAGATGATTGCGTTGAGGATGGAAGAGGAGAAAAGAAGGTTAGTATTTGAAGAAAAAATATAGTAAAAGAATAAGAAAATATGAATTTATGGTTGAATTAACTGTTAGGTTATCCAAGTGTCAGCATTTATTCAAGGCTAACACACCTTTTCCAAAGATGGTAACAACCACAATGCCATTTTGTCATGTCAAAGAGGTAATAATATGCAAAAGTTTTAGTTCAGGGTATTGTATACAAGCAATAGTTTAAGTATGAAACTATCAAAAACGTGTTAGTTTAGGAAGGTTTTAAGTCATTAATTCTTTATATTTTGGGGTTGTTTGGAAAGACTTTTGTTGTTACTAGACCGTATTTACCATGTGTACTCACTTTCGTGCTTGCTTTCATAGGGGCAGGTGCATAATTACATATTTTATCTTTCAATGAAAGTTTACTATATTTTTCTTCTTCACGTGAGCATGTATATGTATTTTAGAGTGTGACATAAAAAAATGCGTGTATTTAGTGTGTTACCAAATGTAAAATTAATGTGAGTATATTTTAATTCTAAGTTTAGTGTGTGTCAACAAAAGTTTCATTTTATCATATATAATTAAATAAATTGGTGTCCAATGACCTGTTTCCATGCTTGCCTAAAGCGAAGTTCGAGGAGAATAGTAGAGTGTGTGATGTGTGTGTAGGGAGAAACATGTGAGAACACATTCAAGTCAAAGAAAGTCGTCAGCACATCTCATCCACTAGAACTGGTTCACATGAATCTGTGTGTGTCTATGAGAATCAGTAGCATAGTAGATAAGAGGTTTGTGCTCGTAATAGTTGATGACCACTCCAGGTATACTTAGGACCGTGTTAACCATGTTTTTAGCATCAAAAAATGAAGCTTATGAGTATTTGTATGCACATATTAAAATGATTCAAAGGAAACTAGGCTTTCAACTTGCATGTATTTGGTCTGATTATGGTACTAAGTTTCAAAATACTCTTTATGTCTCAATTTATGTGACACGCTTTCGTTTTTGGTTAGTCCCAAAAAGAAAGACACCATTCTATATTTAGTAAAAAATTAACTTTATGTGACAATTCATAGCCAAATAAATTTCTAAATTTTATTTTAAATCACAAGTTTCGAATTCAAGGTCTTCCTTATTTCTTAAACTTCGTGCCTAATCAACTACCTTAACATAAATTGAAATAGAGGTAGTACTAAATTTGCTGATTAATATAGTAAATATGGAGACCATAATTTCTCTGCACCTTGGACTCAACAGCAAAATGGGGTATTTTAAAGGAAGAACAGATCCCTAAAAGATGTGACTAAGGCGATGTTAATTTCCATTGGTCTGCCCAAAAGCTTCTAGGCTAAGGTTGTTAACACTACAAACTATATGTAAAATAAGTGCTCAATTCGTCCAATTCTTGAGAAAACTCCCTATGAATTACTAAAAGGTAGAAATCCCAACATTGAAAAACCTTAAAGCCTTTGGTTGCAAGTGTAATGTGCACAATAACAACAAGGAGGCTCTAGGGAAGTTTGATGCCCGTTGTGACGAGGGAATTTCTTGGCATACTCAATATATAGTAAAGCATATAAAATTTACAATATAAAAACTATGTGTAGAAGAAAGCTTGCATATTGTTTTCGATGAATCTTACAACTTGGCTAGAAAGATATGCAGAATGAACATGAGGAGATAAGACTCTCAAGAGAATAATCTTATGGAGACCTAAGAGAACCTTTGGAAGGTGTTGAAGGCAAAGAACCAACAGCTGAGCATATATAACATGAAGGCACACATTCAGAGGGAACCATGGAACAAGAACTTGGTAATATCAATGAAATAGGTCCATCACTGGGAAATCCTAATAGGAACTCTCAGTTAATTCAGCTAAAGCCGTGGAGCATTAGAGTTTCCCACCCTCTAGAAAATCTGATCTCAGACTTGAATTATGGTATAATCGAAGGGAGCCTTAGAAGAACTTCTATGTTTAATTTGCATTTTAATTCTCAATTAAACCTAAGTGTGTGTATAGAGCTCTTGAAGATCTAGATTGGATGATAGCTATGCAGGAGGAACTCAATCAGTTTGAACAGAGTGAGGTTTGGCACATGGTTCCTAGATCACAAGATAGAAGCATTATTGGAACTAAATTGGTTTTTAGGAAAAAACGGATGAGCATGGAATCATGAAAGGAAACAAGGCTAGGTGTGTGGTTCAAGGTTAAAGTCAAGAAGAAGGTATCAACTATGATTTACCTTTGCACCTTTTTTCCAGAATGGAAGCCATCAGGATATTTGTTGTCTTTGCAACATATATGGAGTGCATGCTATATCAAATGAATGTCAAAAGTGCATTTCTAAATGGCTATCTAAATGAAGAGGTGTACATTATTCACCCACCATATTTTGAAAGCTTCGATTTCCCTAATCATGTGTACAAGTTGGACAAGGCACTATATGGATTAAAACATGCACCTAAGATATAGTATGGAAGCCTATCAAAATTTCTTATGGAGAAACGGTTTCACTGGAGGGAAAATTGAAAACACTATGTTCCTGAGAAACAAAGGAAAAGATTTACTCGTCGGTACTTGCTTAGTAACAAGAGTTACCAAGAAACAGAACATTGTGGCTCTATCACAGCTAAAGCTGAGTATGTAGTTGCAGACTCTTGTTGTTCTCAACTCTTGTAGATCCAGAAATAACTAGAGGACTTTAGAATCAAAAGTGGACCATTGCCAACCTTTTTTGACAACATCGGTGCAGTCAACATTGCAAAAAGGGTCCAATCAAAGAACCAAGCTGTTCAAGAATAAGTTTTGAAGATGACAAAGGACCTGGTGTTGAGTGGACTATGAAAAGGTTCACAGTTGAGTAAGAAGACTGAGCTGTTCGATGGGATATTTGAATTAGAGTTGAAGAAGGAGAACGAGAACAGCTGGAGTCAAAGTTTCAATCCTACCAAGAAAAGAAGAAACTTGTGGCGGTGCTGAATTAGAATGCGGTTCCTAAGTAGAAAAGGATTGAAGACTTAGGCAAATTAACTTGAGTTTCAAATAAGAAAATATAGATAAACCTTCTTTGAAACGGATTTCAAAGTGGAAAGGGAGTTCTAAGCTTACTTGGAAATGGCTAAGTCAAACTCTATAAAAACAAGTTAATTTGGCCAGAATTGATTTACGCACTCAAGAAATCTCAACAGAGCAAATCAAGAACAAACAGATCGTGAGAGGCATTGTGTGCAAGAACAAAGGCTGGGCAGTAGAACCTTATGAAAGAGTAGTTTCATAGTTTAGTCTGTTGTGTTAGTTCTTTGTTATAGGCTATCGAGTTGTAATCTATCAGCTTGTTAAGAAGCAATTAGTAGAGGTTATTCTTTGGTGTATTAGAGTCAACATGACAAGCTAACGTGTGCCTTGAAAGGTTCTAGGTACTAGGGAGGTCTAGTTCCGTGATTACATTACGTTGTGGTCTAAAACTTGCTCGATTTTTCTTTAATTGAAGGTTGAAATCCCAAGAGTTTGGGTCGTGGTTTTTGATCCCTTGAGCAAGGATTTTTCCACGTAAAAATCTCTGTGTTCTTTATGTTTCTGCATTGTGTTTAAGTTTCAGAGATAGGTGAAACTTGCAAGGAACCCCTGTTCTTTGTAAGTTAGGCGATCAAAGTTAAAAGCAAGTTTTAGGAATTTAAAAATCGGGTAAGAACACTATTCACCTCCTCTAGTGTCTTACAAAGGTGTACCAAGTGCAACACAAACACATTGACATTAGGCATCACTTTCTAAGAGAAAATGTTGAAAAAGACCTCTTACTTATAATGAATTTTTACAGGATTGGGATCAGATAGCTGATATCTTCCCAAAGCATTGAGTAGACTGTAGTTTGAGAAAAACTGGGTGGAACTAGGAAAGACTAAAATACGTTGAATGGACCAGCATATGATCTCCTAAAAAAGGCGACACGAGCAAGAAGACCAAAGAAGAGTGCTCTGCCTCTCAAGTTCTTAACTCAAACACCCTTTTTATTCCTCACATCAATTTTGTGAATGACAAAATAACCACCGTAATGGTCTTCTCCAACTGTGAATGTTTGTTGTTATCTGATTCCACTAGTAACATGTTAAAAGATGGAATAAAGAATGAGTTGGTTTCATCATTTGGTGATTTGATAACCAGATACATAACTTGGACATCATCATGATTATTCATGTCCTAAACCACAATAGTGTCACTGGCATCCATGGTATAAAGTTGCCCGTTGCTGCAACAAGTAATGGAAAAATACCCAACAATATGTTCATAATGGCCTACTATATGACATCATATCTAAGGACTATCCCACATCGGCATAACATAAGAGTGATGTTGGGTATATATGTATGTATATCTTAGATCTTAGTGACGCATTTTAAATCCGTGCAGGCCTACATCTAAAGCGGACAATATCACTAGCGGACTGAGATGTTACATATGGTATCAGAGCCACTCCGTGTGAGCCTCATCGATATTGGACAGAGCCACTCCATGTCAACCTTATCGATATTGGACAGAGTTCAACTGAATTTAGGTGAATCCCGGGTATGCGAAGCAACCTCAGTGCTGAGTCTGGGCGAATCTCGAGTAGGGGGCAAACCTCAGCGAGGATGTTGAGTCCATAAGAGAGGGTATATGTGACCACCCAACTAAGGAGTATCTACTCGACATAACACAATAGAGATATTCAATATATCCGTATACATGCTTTAAACCTTAGTGACGTATTTTAAATCTGTGCAGGTGCAGGCCCAAAGCAGATAATATCACTAGCAGGGACTATTACATACTAGTTCATTGAAAACATAGTGTCCAGGACTCTAAAAAGCCAAGCCACTCCACTCAACATACATCCTTCGTAAAGGAAAATCTATAAGGCGTAATTTAAACAAAAGAAATGGCTTTGGATAAGATAGCCTAACTGATCATGTCCTAGCCATCACATTCAGGGACAATGGTCAGATGGGGTAAACTTATGTGGAGTGTGAAAAATGGGTGGAGCAGACATGTGTCTCTGTGTCTATTAACTAGGTGGAGTAAGCCCGGGCTAGCGGGGCCCAAGTGCTTAGAAGATTTCTGAGCTATATTAGCTAGCGTTTGGACATAGATTTGGTTGAAACTTGAAAAAGTGAGTATATGGAGTTGAGTTGAAAATTAGTTTTTGAAATTTGAATCTGTTGGACATAAATTTCATTTGAAAAAATATTAGCTCCATGGATTGGACCATGGAAGCTTCTAAAGGAGTTGCTTAGGGAGGAAGCAATGTTAGAGAGAGAAATATCTCATTTGTTAACTTAAAACTGTATGTGATACAATGTACATATGTATGTATATATAGACTACACTAACTCCTTGCTAACTAACTAACTACCTCTAGTTAACTAACCTCCTAACTAATTGCTTAACTTACTCTACACCACAACTGGACTAGCACTAACCATTACTCAACACCCCTCCTCCAGCTAATGGTTCAAATATGTTCAAGATTCCAAGCTTGTTCAACAAAAATCATGCTGAACCTTCCCCAAGCCCTTAGTCAGTAGATCAACCAACTGAGTTGTTGTTGAGACATAGTTTGTTCTCAATAGTCCCTGCCAGATTCTTTCTCTTACAAAGTGACAGTCAATATCTATGTGTTTAATCCTTTCATAGAAGATTGGATTTGTAGCAATTTGAATTGCAGCTTTGCTGTCACACATTAGATCAACTGGAAGCTGTACTGGTACACCTAGTTCTCTGAACAGTCCCACAAGCTAGGTTATTTCTGCTGCACATGAAGCCATGCTTCTGAATAGCTTCAGCTGAGCTTCTAGACACAGTGTCTTGCCTTTTTGACTTCCAAGAAACTAGTGCTCCACCAAACTTTACAAGATATCCAGTGACAAACCTTCTGGTTTGTAAGCATGCTCCCCAGTCAGAATCACAGTATGCAAACAGTTGGTTAGTATTAGCTGCAGGCATTAGCAACTCAAGACCAGGTGCCCCCTTTATGTACCTCACTATTCTGAGTGCAGCTTCGAGATGTGATTGCTTAGGACAATGCATAAACTGGCTTAGGACATGTACAGAAAATGATATGTCAGGTCTTGTCATAGTTAGATACAACAGCCTCCCTACTAGCCTTTGATACATTCCTATGTCTTCTAACACAGCATCAGCCTTTGCATTTTCATCCTTGATGACCTTGTCATACTCTACTGAAGTAAGTTTCTAGTTCAATTCTAGTGGAGTCCCTACTGGCTTAGATCCACCAAGCCCTAATTCTGCAATGAGCTCTATAGCATATTTCTTCTGGCTTAAGGCAATGCCCTTTTCTGACCTTGCTACCTCAATCCCTAGTAAGAACTTCATCTCCCCTAAGTCCTTCATTTTGAACCTTGTTTGCAGACCTGCTCTTGTCTGATCTATCAGCTCCTGATTGTTCCCAGTGATGATCAAGTCATCCACATATACTAGAAAGATTACTATGTCACTGCCTGACCTCTTAGTGAAAAGTGAGTAATCATAGTGACTCTGCTTAAACCTCATTGCTAGCAGAGCTTGTGTGAGCTTCATATTCCACTGTCTAGGGGCCTGCTTGAGCCCATACAGTGATTTGTGGAGTTTGCAGACCTTCCTATGCTCCCCATGTCTGGAAAACCCTTCGGGGATTGTCATGAACACCTCTTCAACCAGGTCACCATGCAAAAAGGCATTATTAACATCCATCTAATAGATAGACCAATTCTTGGTAGCAGCAACTGCAATGACACACCTGACAGTGACCATCTTGGCCACAGGAGAAAAGGTCTCCTTGTAGTCAAGACCTTCTTGTTGACTATAGCCCTTAGCAACCAGCCGGGCCTTGAACCTCTCAACTTCACCTGTAGATTTGTACTTTACTTTGAATATCCACTTGCACCCTATAGGTTTCTTACCAGTAGGAAGATCAACAATTGTCCAAGTGTTATTATCTTCTAAGTCAGCAATCTCAAGCTGCATTGCTTCTACCCATCTGGGATCCGCTGCTGCTTCCTTGAATGTTTTTGGTTCAACAATGGCTGAGTATGCAGTCATGGCCAGTAGGTAGGCTGGAGAGATATTGTCATAGCTCACATAGAAGGAAATAGGATAGGGACAGAAGTTTGTAGTGGTATTGGTGATGTAGTCTTGGAGCCAAGCAGGTGTCTTGGCAACTCTAGAAGGTTTTCTCTGAGCTATTGGAGGTGAGAGTGGAGGTTGTGCAGCAGTAATATCTTGGAGATGATCTTCAGCTTCAAGTGGGACAGTGGTATCATTGACATGGTCTCCTTCATCCATAGGAGCAGGCACTATCACCTCTAGTAATGGAGGATAATTTTCAGGTATGAAGGTGTCAGGTAAAGTGAGGATGGGAAACATTGTGGTGCCCAGAGCAGCTGGGTGCTTGAAGGGAAATGTGTCCTCTTGAAATACAACACTTCTGCTGACAAACAGCTGTCTGGAATGGATATCATACATCCTATACCCCTTCTGTGTGGAGGAATACACTAGGAAAACAGCAGGCACTGCTCTTGGAGAGAATTTATCAAGTACTCTAGGGCTAGCTGCATAGCCCAGGCAGCCAAACACTCTGAGATGAGCTAATGATGGTAGATGCAGGTACAGTTTCTCAAATGGAGACTTGAACTGGATAACTCTAGAGGGTAATCTATTTAGAAGATATACAGCAGTTAGAACACACTCTCCCCAGAATCTGAGAGGCACTGCAGCTTGGAACCTGAGTGCTCTGCCCATCTCAAGCATAGTTCTATGCCTCCTTTCTGCTACCCCATTCTGTTGGGGTGTATAGGTGCAAGTTGTCTGGTGAAGAATACCAAGTTCAGAGATCAGACTCTTAAAGTCTGTACTGAAAAATTCACTTCTATTGTCTGTTCTCAGAGTTTTCACGGTGGTAGAGAATGTGTTTTGTATTCTAAAAAAAAATCTTTCAGCACAACTAGACTATCAGATTTTGTAGGCATAAGAAACAGACAGGTGTACCTGGTGAAATCATCTACCAGTGTTAAAAAATACTTGTTCCCATCATGAGAGGGAACTCTATAGGGGCCCCAGATGTCACAATGTAGCAAATCAAAGGAAGAATGAGTAACAGTTGAACTTAATGGAAAAGGCAACTTTGTTTGCTTAGCCACAGGAAAGACTGTACAATGATGAGGCATAGCACTTTCCAGGCTTCTAAGAGACTGATGCCTTCTTATTACATCAAGAGGTGCATGACCTAACCTCTTATGCCACAGACTATTGTTACCTAAATCACCTATCTTTGTTGAGTTTGCTCTTTTTTTGTGAATCTGAACACTCAGCTGAAGCTACAGGTTTTCCTTTCAGCACATAGAGTCCTTGTTCTGCCTTACCAATCCCCCGGACCTGTCCACTATAGAGGTCCTGAAATATACAAAAATCATGAAAGAATACAACTGAGCACTTCAATTCCTTGGTAAGTTGAGACACTGACAGTAGATTATACTGAAAGTCAGGGATATGAAGCACATTAGTGATTTCCTGATCTTTAAATATGCATGCACTTCCTGCATGAGTTACTGACACTACACTCCCTGTAGGTAATTGAACTGTACTTCTTTTATCATTAGGTATAGGATGATAGTTGCTTAACATCTGGAGACTAGATGACATATGATTGGAGGCCCAGTGTCCACTATCCAATTTTGTTTGACATTAAGGCAGTCAGAGTACCTGCAGCTGCAGTAGTACCCACAGAGTTCTCATCATTTCCCTTTGACAACATCTGGATGATATGCTGATATTGCTCCTGAGAGAAGAAGGGAGCTGGTTGTGGCATTGCTTGAGGATATCCTACTTTGACTGTTAGATCTTAATGACCAGCTTGAGTAGCATACACTTGTGATCTAGACTGATTTCCACTATGAAACTGATTGGTATTGTTAGAGAACTCAGCATTAGTGTACATGTTGGCACCAATGGTAGGATAGTTGTAGAATCCTGGGTTGCCTGTCTGAACATACCCTTGTCCAGCCTGATTTGCATAATTTCCAGCTTGACTATTATTGCCTGCTCTACTGATGTTTTCACTCTTAAACTTGTACCTATGATCACCAGTATTCTTGCCCTTGTAGTCATCTGGATAGCCAATTAACTTGTAGCATCCATCTCTAGTGTAACCTTTCCACCCACAGTGTTCACACACAAGGTTGTTTCTCCTTCCTTTAGAGTTTCTGTTTGAGTGACTATTATTGCCACCACCTCTCTGACTGTACAGAGCTGTGGCCTCCAAAGCATCAGTCACCTGAGCTAACTGAGTGAAATTTGCTAGACCTCTCTGACTTTCTACTGCAACTATGAGAGAGTAAGCCTTGTTCACAGAAGGTATGGGGTTCATCATCATAATTTGGCTTCTAGATTGAGAATAGGTGTCATTTAAACCCATTAGGAACTATAGAAGCCTCTGATAATTAAAGTGCTCAGAGTACTTCTTGGGCTCAGGGCAGGGACAACCAGGGAGTGGCATAAGAGCATCAAACTCATCCCACAGATCCCTCAACCTAGAGAAATAGTTTGCTACAGTTATTTTGCCTTGAGACAGAGTGACTATCTCCTTGTGCAACTGCAATATTCTAGATCCATCGACTTTATCAAATCTCTCTTTCAAATCTACCCAAACCTTGTGAGCATTTGAGGCATACACAATACTACTCAGTAAGTCTTTGCTAACAGTGTTCATTATCCAGGAAAGTACTACAGCATTACATTTCTCCCATTGATCATGGAGAGATTCATCAAATTTATCCTTAGTATGCTTCCCATCTACAAACCCTAGCTTACTCTTCCCTAATAGGCCAATGCGCATAGATCTACTCCATAAGGCATAGTTTTCTGAACCAGTTAACTGTATAGATACGAGTGAGATACCTGGAGTGTCTGTGGATTGAAGAAATAGCGGGTGATTGTAATCAATTGTACCAGTGTTGTGATTAGAAGATCCTGTTTCATTTTAAATCTCCATTGATACTGAAGGAGAAGCTTCAAGCAGTAGAAATGTGGTGAAAAATCTTAGTAAAGACACAGAAATTTAGCCCTGATCTTAGCTGCAAGAGAGCTGTTCAACTCTAAGATGATTGAAAAACAGAGCAGCTACTTAGACATCAAGAGATTAACTACCACAGATGTTTCTAGCTCTGATACCATGTTAGCTCCATGGATTGGACCATGGAAGCTTCTAGAGGAGTTGCTTAGGGAGGAAGCAATGTTAGAGAGAGAAATATCTCATTTGTTAACTGAAAACTGTATGTGATACAATGTACATATGTATGTATATCTAGACTACACTAACTCCTTGCTAACTAACCTCCTAACTAATTGCTTAACTTACTATACACCACAGCTGGACTAGCACTAACCATTACTCAACAAAAAAAGTTGAAGTTCTCTGAGTGAGGTAAAAAAAAAAAAATCACCAAAAACTTGACCACTTTTTGGTTTTTAAAAATTCTTTTTCAAAAGATATGTCCAAACAAATATTTTCCAAAAAATTCCTAAAAAGTGCACCCAAATTTTATAAACAAAGGGGAACTTAGTACATGTTTTGGCCATAGAAAATTTGTCACTTCATTTCAAAAAGTTATTAAAAAAAATATTTGTCAATAAGAAACTATTGGTTTTTGAAGATATTCAACTTCAAAATATAATTTGAACTCAACTGTAAAAAATTTTGGTCAAACTTTTTTTTATATCTATGGTCATACCGGGGCTTAGTTATTTGGTAGGTAAATTGTACTTGTTAATTATTAAATACAGACTTTTTTTTAAAAAAAAAAAAAAAAAAAAAACCTCAATGGTTACTGCTACTTGTAAATTGAGTCCAATCAAAATATAACAAAATGACATTCACACGCTTCTTTTTCTTTTTATCTCCTCCTCCTCCTCCTCTCCTTGTTCTTAACCGTTAAAATCATTGAGAAATAATGAAATCAAGTAAATTACTTGAGTATAAATACACGATGTTGAATTCGCCTTAAAGTTGTTTTTTTACTTTTTCTGCACACAGTTATTTATCTGTTAATCTCACTCTTTTTATTGTAATAAAACGAATGCAATTATTCTTTTCAACTATAATTCAATTAATCAAACACAACTATATTTCCATCTTTTTTTGTCACTGCTGATACTCCTATTTTCATATTTGCTATAGAGTATATGAGGAAAAAAAAGTTATTAAAATATTAGGTAGTAATTCTAACAGTATACACGATATTTAAACCAACAAAGTGTCTTTGTTTTTTTTTAACTCTTATTCACTTGTGTAATAACTCTTTTTTACCTTTAATGAGGCTAATTATATGGCTCGTTGCATTATATATCGACTTCCTTTTTCCTTTTTGTTTTTATTTTATGAGTTTAAACAATTTATCATACTAATTAGCAAATTGTGATTATTCTTCTTTTATCATCAACAAAAATGGCTATTAGTCAAAATCATCCATTAAAATTTCTTGTAATTACCGTTTCCCGTCACTGGTTCTACAGCATTATTAATTTAATTGGAACCCTCTAAATATTAAAATACTAATACCATAATCTAATAGTAATCCTCTAAAATCCCTAGTTGTATGGGTACGTATTGTTTGATTAAAGACCATTACATATTGATAATTTTAAAGAGTTAATAAATCAACTTTAGGTGATTATGTGCATTTGAGGAATCATCTCGCAAACAAAACACTTTAATATAATGCAAGAAAATAATTAGAGTAAAGTACATATATAATTTTGAATAAGAATTCCATTTGTACTAAATAATTTCGACAATAGGATGCTTTTAGAGAAGTCAAAAAGAAAACAAAGCAAAAAGATAATAGTACATATAACTGATGCTATCTCCCTTATTTTGCTTTATTGTAACCTACTTATCATTAAATAAAAAATTATTATTTTAACTATTTTAATATAATTTTACATTAATTTTAACATTACTTTTGAAAATTCATATCACCAAATGACGTCTCAAACTTGGCCCTCGACCCGAGCACCTTCCCAAGAAAATATTTTCAAAAGGCCAAATTAACGATTTGAAAGCAAGATTACTTTAATTTAGAGAATCGTTTTACTATAAGGAGTAGTATTCAATGTAAAAGTTTAAAATTTCACGTTTTTAACGTTCATTTGAAGCAGCTCATTTTATAATCCATTATATTTGTGTTTGTTTATTTGGCAAACAATGTATAATTTGGTGTTGGATTAAAATTCCAGGATTTTGACGTTTTCCTTTTCAGGTTATCTTGAAACATCTCATTTTATAATCTTGTATAATATACTTGTGTTTGTTCAAATGATAGCTCCCAAGTAAGCCTCCGTAAAGCCATAAAATTTAAAAGTCACAAAGAGTTTGAGATTAATGCAAATGGCTAAAGTCTAGCCTATTTTCTATGGTTTATCATTCCAAAGAAGTTTTAACACTCTTATCAAAATTATTAAACGGTGTTAAAATTTATCTTTACAACCACTTACTGAGTTGGAGTGATCTTTTTTCTGCTCTGTACCTAGGCAAGTTATACTATAGTACCTAAAGGTAAAGGATAAAGGGTGAGAGAAATTGTGTCCCACACCAGCGCCTAAAATTAACATGTTTCCTCTTATATTATAGTGGTCTACGCGACCATAGTGATTTGGAGCTTTCCTTTCTACGGTGCAACGTGACATGGGATGAAGCGGGTGCGTGCCATCGATGATCTAAGCCTGAGGGGTTCCCGTGGGACCCAGTCGAAGTTGTTTTTGGGTATCTGGCCTATCCATCATATGGTCAAGAGCGAAGTACAACAATCCAAAGTAATTCCCATTAACTCGAAAATGTGTTGACCATGAGGTGCTTATTGCCATTTATAAAGAAATTTCCATTAACTCGAAAATGTGTTGACCATGAGGTGCTTATTGGCCATCATATGGTCAAGCAGAAAATGTGTTGACCATGAGGTGCTTATTGCCATTTATAAAGAAATTTCCATTAACTCGAAAATGTGTTGACCATGAGGTGCTTATTGGCCATCATATGGTCAAGCAGAAAATGTGTTGACCATGAGGTGCTTATTGCCATTTATAAAGAAATTTCCATTAACTCGAAAATGTGTTGACCATGAGGTGCTTATTGGCCATCATATGGTCAAGCAGCGAAGTACAACAATCCAAAGTAATTCCCATTAACTCGAAAATGTGTTGACCAAGAGGTGCTTATTGCCATTTATAAAGAAATTTCCATTAAGTCGAAAATGTGTTGACCATGAGGTGCTTATTGCCATTTATAAAGAAAGGATAGATGCCGAACAGCCATCCCTTCGATGCAATTGTGAGAGGAACCACATTACTAGTGTGGACTGCACAAGCAATTTAAGTGGCTCCGGCAAAATTCTCCTTAGGGGCAGCAGATCTACATAAGGAGCACACTCCCGTAAAGATAATAAAATCCTCAACCAATCTTATTTTTCCAGCAATTATTACTAACAGCTCCTCTAGAGCATCTAACCAATTAGACTTAAAAATTAAAAAAAAAAAAATCACTATAGCATCTCTGTGTATTAAAAATATGATTGAAAACTGTCCTCCTAAAGCTAAAGTACTAAAGTGTTAAATTAAATAACTTAATATTCTATTAAATCATATTATTAGACTTATACAAGAACTAAATAACCAAATATATATTCAAGTAAATCAAAATATGACTCCTACAATTACAATATAAGACTAATTAATATAGCATTTCAGTAATTATATTTTTAACATCATGAACTTCCTAACCCTTTTGGGATTCTAAATCATGGTTCCCATCCTAATAGAAAAAATTTAAAAAAAAAAAAAAAATCACTATAGCATCTCTGTGTATTAAAAATATGATTGAAAACTGTCCTCCTAAAGCTAAAGTACTAAAGTGTTAAATTAAATAACTTAATATTCTATTAAATCATATTATTAGACTTATACAAGAACTAAATAACCAAATATATATTCAGGTAAATCAAAATATGACTCCTACAATTACAATATAAGACTAATTATTATAGCATTTCAGTAATTATATTTTTAACATCATGAACTTCCTAACCCTTTTGGGATTCTAAATCATGGTTCACCTCTGACTTTAATGTGCTTCAAATCCTAGTATATGTGGACTAGGATTTTCGAGTCCAATAGTATTTTGCTAGCACTGATTAAATGACTGTAGACTTCGTAATATTTTGTTTTAAGCATTCGAATGCTGAAATTTATTTCACTTGATTAATATCTTAAAAAGAATTATCTGCTAAGTTCTCACTATCTATAGCTATATTTATAATTGGAGAGTTTGTAAATGACTTATAGCCTGTTTGGTCAAGCTTCTCAGAAGCCAAAAGTACTTTTTTCAAGAAAAAAATGCTTTTGAAGAATTTTGAGGTGTTTGGCCAAAAGAAAAAAGTACTTTTGAGAAGAAGCAGAAGCAGTTTTTCTGCTGTTGGGACCAGAAGCAAAAGCAGTTTATTAGTTTTTTTAAGACAAAAATATCCTTACCAAAAATATTTATTTACCATATTATATTTAATTATTTTAACCAATATATTTCTTATATAAATAAAACTTTATTTTCTGCTTCCCTCTTTTGGTTTAACCTTATTTCTACTGATTAAAAAGCATAATATATATTTTCTTTTATATTTTATATTTGCACTAAATGAAAATAAAATATTAAATTATATCTTTTATTGAAAAAATATTTTAATCTTTGATACGTTTCAGTGATATTAGTCGCATAATGAATCTTAGTAATGCACTTTTTCGTAATTTGACACTCAAAAGTACTTTTTGTAAAGATTATCCAAAGACAACTGTTTAGAAAAATACTTCTCAAATGAGTTGGTCAAACACAAGCTGTTTATTCTTCAAAAGTACTTATCTAAAAAGTACTTTTGATAAAAATACTTTTCAAAATAAGCATTGTTTAGCAGCTTGGTCAAACATGCTCTTAGCTCTGCAGTTGAATAACATGCCGCCTTCCCTTCTAATAATGAAGAAACAGTTTTACCATTTATACATAAAGATTGTAGTTGTTTCTCCATGCTTGTGAATTGTGATAATCATATCATATCATATCAAATAGACAATCTTATATCTTATAGGGATACGATTCTCTAATAGAGTCAACTTTGAGTTTATTTCTTGGTTTATTTCTTGGTTTAGTAGGTTTTCGAGTTAATTTTATCGGTGGCTATTGTTTCATTATCAGAAAATCACATTTATTTCTTTTGTTACCCAAAAGTCACTCAACTATTGCTTCATTACTACAAAGTAATTTTGTTTCTTTTGTTACCCTAAAGTCACTTAACTTTTCTCCGGTCTACATCAAAATCAGTCTAGCCGAATTTTACTTAAAACTCACTAGAAAAATGACGTGGCATCGTTAATTAAAAATAATCTTTCTTAATTATATTAACCCAATTCTTTAACCCATTATACTAATTTTATATAATTCAAGACCCAAAATGATTTCACTACTAATTTTACCCAGCGGGAATTTCACCAATTCTCTTCAATGTCTCCTTGCTTGGTCGCTCATCCACCCTAATAGCCATACAACATGCTTTCTTGGAGCAATCCTTCCAATACTCATGAAGCTTACATTCACATTCTCCTTAGACAAGATGCTTCACAATTTTCCAATCATTCCTGGCTAATCAACCTGTCTGCGCACTCTAAGCTCACATCCAGTTTAAAAGATTCTCTTATGTTAAAAGGGGATTTCCATCTCTAACCCTGCCCACCACTCTAATCTCTCAGAATCAATAACACCGCTGTCAGACTTGGACTTAACATTGGCAATCTGAACGTGAATAAACTCGAGTGGACTTTCTGGTGATCCATCTAGTCTTTCTTTGGAAATTCTTAGTCCCCTCTGTTTAACAGTATAGTAAACTAGAAATATTTTAATGACTTGACACAATCAACTGCACGGTTAAGTAGTGAAATGAGTTTGGTTCTTGGGTTGGGTAAAATTGATAAAAGAGCTCCGACAAAGGGTTCACTGGAGAATATCGCCGGAGCTCTAAAGGTTTTTGTGGGTTCTGTTCTTGTTTTGGGAAGAGAAGAGTCAAAGCAAAATGGAGAGACAAATGTCTCTTTGGTTTCATCGAACTATTTGACTGAGTCTATGTTTTCAGAAGCTGGACCGGGTCGTGTTGGTTTTATGGGACGCAGATATCAGCCCAACAAATGAGCACAAATAAAGATCGGGTTGGTCCTTAAACGTGACAAATCTGAGGCCCAAATATACATAGAATTACTTGCACAACACACTTATTATTTTGTCTTCTATCTAATTAGTTACATTTTTTATTCCTCTTTTTAACATGTATATAAGAGACTTGCTTGTATATTGATTTTTAAGAAGAAATACAACAGTGAAAATTTCCCAAAATACCATTTTCTTCATGCTATCAGAGCAGGAATCTTAAATTCCTACTCAATCTCTAATCTTCTTCAAATGGCTAACACTACTCCCCAATTGGATCTATCTGCTACTATTGGATCTTATTCAATCACTGATGATGAAAATTCAACTATGAAGGTGGTAGATCTCTATCATCCTTATTATCTTACTTCATCTGATTCACCTAGAATGAACCTCATTAACACAAGTTTTGATGGATCTAGCTATAGAAATTGGAAGAGAGGTGTTCTAATCTCTCTTTCAGCTAAAACCAAACGTGGTTTTATCAATGGGGTTCGTAAGAAACATAAAATGGCAGATCCACTCTTTGAGCAGTGGAGAAGATGCAATGATATAGTTTTATCTTGGCTTCTTAACTCACTTGGCAAAGAAAATGCTGATAGTGTCTTGTATTCACAAACAGCCCAGGATCTGTGGAATGAACTTGAATAGAGATATGGTCAGATTGATGGAACAAAGATGTTTCAATTATAAATGGAACTTAATAATGTTTCACAGAGTACCAGTGGCATAGCAGGGTACTTTAACAAGTTAAAGAAGATCTGGGATCAGATGAAGGTTCTTAACACTTCTATGGCATGTACTTGTGAGTGCAAGTGTGAAGTAAAGGCAAACAATGCAAAAATGCAAGAAGACCAGCAGCTGATACAGTTTCTGATGGGTTTAAACGAAGCATACACATGTATAAGAGGTAATATACTGATGATGAAGCCTCTTCTAAGTACAGCACAGGCTTATTCCATTTTATTACATGAGGAAACACATAGGGAAGTACATGTAGGTAATCATGTAAGTAATGAGTTTGTAGCTTTTAATGCTAATGCAAATAGGTAGGATAAAAACCAAAGAAACTCTTATGATAGTAGAAGAAGAAACCAGAACTCTAACAATAGGAGGTACAACAATGACCCAAGAAGAAACAATGGAAACTATAATTACTGTACTTATTGTAAGATCCCTGGGCATGTGAAGAAGGATTGCAGGAAATTGAATGGAAGAAACAACATGAGAGCAAATGTTGGTAATCAGGAAAATGCAGCTTTTGAATCTGGTCCTATGCAAAGGAATGCACATGTACCTGACAACACAGTGAACACATGAGGAAATGCATCAATGAATTCTCAGGGTTTCACTAAAGAACAGTGTGAACAATTAATTCAGATGTTGCAATCTGCACAGTGTTCAAGCTCAAATACTTCAAGTTATGAAGTTGGTCCTAGTTCCAACTTTGTGGCTAAATACACAGCTAATCACACATATACATCCTGTTTTTCTACACTCACATCACAATTTTGGATTATTGATTCATGTGCATCACAACACATGACACATGATAAATCTATTTTACACAATATTAGGAATCTAGACGCTCCAATACTTGTTAACTTGCCCAACTCTTACAAGGTGAGAGTGTCTTGTGCAGGATTTGTTAGACTGCAGCCTAATATCATTCTTAGAACTATTTTATATGTGCCTACTTTTAAACTTAATCTCCTTTCAGTAAATCAATTGTGTCAAGAATATAATTGTAACCTGATCTTCACTAAATCTGAATATCTCATACAGGTCCCTTCTTTGAGGAAGCAACTGGTCTTTGGTAAAGCAACTGCTAGTCTCTATGTGCTAAAGGAATGCCAACAACCTGTTTGTGAAGTTTCTAAGTCTGCTAGTATTGTTTTTGAGTCATTAAGTCCTAAGAATCCTGCATTGTCTTGTGGTGCAGTGAATTCAGAGTCTAATAGTTTACTTTTAGAGTCATTAACGCCTAAGTATCCTGCATTTCCCTGTGGTGCAGTGAATTCAAAGTCTAGTTTTCAATCTTTTTATGTTTCTGAGTACAATCATTCTGATGTAACTGGAGATTCTCCTTTTCAATCAAGTACTAGTTTAAATAAAATTGCTTATTCTCCTGATTTTAATCAAGATAGACTGCGGCATTTTAGATTAGGGCATCTACATATTCATGCAATGAAACACATCACAACTCTTCCTACTCCTCTCAAAGGAAAGCAACATTTTCCCTGTGACATTTGTCCAATGGCAAGGCAATCAAGGTTACCATTCCTAGTTAGTACCATTAAATCTACACACTGTTTTGAGTTAATCCACATATATACCTAGGGTCCCTATAATGTTCCCACCTATAAAGAAGAGATATATTTTTTAGCAATTGTGGAAGATTTTTCTAGAGCCACTTGGACCTACTTTTTGGGTACCAAATCTAGTGCTTTCACTACTATTAAAAGCTTCCTTTCTTTAGTAGAAAGACAATTCTTCACCAAAGTGAAAAATGGTGAGATATGATAATGCCTATAAGTTAGGGGCTAGTATTCTTCCCTCAGAATTTTTTTCATCTTCATGAATTTTGCAGCAAACTAGATGTGTTGCAACCCCTCGACAAAATGAGGTAGTCGAGAGAAAGCATATGCATTTGCTTGAGATTTGCAGGGCTCTACTCTACCAGTAACACTTACCAAAGAAGTTTTTGGGTGGATTGTCTTCTAACGGCTACTTATCTTATTAATAGTTTACCCTCCAAATTTCTAAATGGGAAATGCCCTTATCAGGTTTTATTCAACAAAGCTCCAGATTATTCTCACCTAAGAGCTTTTGGTTCTCTCTGTTTTTCTTCTACTCTCACAAGAAATAGAGATAAGCTTATGCCAAGAGCAGTTCCAAGAGTATTTTTAGGCTATCCATTTGGTCAAAAAGGTTACAAAGTATTGAATTTACAAACCAATCAGGTTTTTGTGTCAAGAGATGTGAAATTCTATGAGTTTATTTTTCCTTTTTCCTATTCTTCTCCTATGTCAAAGCTGTTTCCAGCATCACTTCCCTCTTCTGAGGAAAGCATACCTATTTTTCCTTCAACTAGTCCTAGTCCTCCACTTTCTACTGGTCATACCATTTTCTCCTCACCAATCAACAATCAACAATCAACAGTCAACTACCCACAATAGTCAGCCTCCCATGAGTCCCATGTCACCTCCTAATGTTCGTCATTCTCATATAAGATTTGGCACTCTAGTTCAAGAACCACGCATGAGTACAAAGACTAGGTTTGCTCCTTCTTATCTGTCTGATTTTGTTTGTGATGTTGCTTACATAGTTATTTCCCCTAACCAACCCTTTACCCCTTTTCATTCATATTGTTTTAGTTCATTCTCCACCCACAATCAACATATCATTAATTCCATCATTCAGATAAGTGAACCAGTTACTTATAGTCAAGCTGCTCTTCACCCTGGTTGGCAAGTTACCATGGCTCAAGAACTTGATGCTTTGAGTGCGACTAAAACTTGGGATGTTTTCCTTCTTCCTCCTGGTAAGAGAGCTTTACCCTTCAAATGGGTGTACAAAGTGAAGGTTAAATCAGATGGAACTTTAGAGCGCCTAAAGGCTTGACTAGTTATTAGGGGAGACATTCAGAAAGAAGTATCGATTACAACGAAACCTTTTCTCCGGTGGTCAAGATGACCACTATCCGTTGTTTGTTAAGTGTGGCAGTAAAGAAAGGTTGGAAAGTCTTTCAATTAGACGTCAACAACGCCTTTCTTCATGGTGATTTAAGTGAAGAAGTGTTTATGAAATTCCCACCTGGCCTTTCTCCTCCATCTCCTTCCCATGTTTGTCATCTGCGCAAGTCGCTTTACGGTCTTAAACAGGCTTCGTGCCAGTGTTATGCGCGCCTTTCCTTTGCTTTGGGTACTAGAGGTTTTGTTTCTTCCCTGAACGACTACTCTTTATTTTATAAGCACACTGGTCCACTCATAACCATCATTGATGTATATGTCGATGATGTTCTTATTACTAGCAACAATGCTGCAGAAATTACTGAGATTAAAATGTTTCTTTATTCTAAATTTCGCATAAAAGATTTAGGTAAAGTTAGCTACTTTCTTGGGTTGGAGATTCTACATGAACCTGATGGTATTATGATTACTCAGTGCAAATTTGCCATGGATTTATTATCTGAGTATCCTTCTCTTTCTTCAAGGATGGTTTCCACTCCTCTCCACCCAAGTTTAAAGCTTTCTTCTGCCTCTAGTGACCTTCTTCCAGATCCAATAGTTTATCGTCGATTGGTAGGAAAATTAAATTATCTTACTCATTTTCGACCGGATATCTCTTTTGTTGTGCAGTTGTTGAGTCAATATATGCAAGCACCCCGTTCTGGCCATTTGGATGCTGCGATGCATACCCTTCGTTATGTTCGCAATGATCCAGGTTTAGGTATTTTCTTATCATCAGAATCTTCTTTTCAACTTCTGGGATTCTGCGATGCCGATTGGGCTTCTTGCCCAGATTCACAGTGCTCAGTCAGTGGATTTTTCTTAGCCTTGGTGGTTGTCCTTTATCGTGGAAATCCAAGAAACAACAAGTTGTTTCCTTGTCTTCAGCGGAGGCAGAATACAGGTCAATTCGTCGATTGGCTGCTGAGATCTCTTGGATTGTTCGTCTTCTCAAGGATATTTCTATTGATCTATCTCTTCCAGTTTCAATTCGTTGTGATAATCCATCGGCGATACACATTGCTAAAAATCCCATTTTTCACGAACGAACAAAGCATATCGAACTTGATTGCCATTTTGTTCGTGAAAAATTTCTTGATGGTTTGGTTTCATTGTCGTTTGTCCCATCCTCATCTCAGATCGTCGATATCTTCACGAAGGCTCTTTCAGGTCCCCTCCATCGGAGTTTTATGGGAAAGTTGGGAGTTCGAGGATCGGCCTCCACCTTGAGGGGGTGATAAGAGAGCTCCGGCAAAGGGTTCACCGGAGAATATCGTCGGAGCTCCAAAGGTTTTTGTGGGTTCTGTTCTTGTGTTGGGAAGAAAATAGTCAAAGGAAAATTGAGAGACAAATGTCTATTTGGTTTCATCGAACTGTTTGACTGAGTCTAAGTTTCCAGATGCTGGACCGGGTCGTGTTGGTTTTATGGGAAGCAGATATCAGCCCAACAAATGAGCATAAATAAAGATTGGGCTGGTCCAGAAATGTGACAAATCTGAGGCCCAAATATACATAGAATTACTTGCACATCACACTTATTATTTTGTCTTCTAGCTAGTTAGTTATATTTTTTATTCATTTTTTAACATGTATATAAGAGACATGCTTGTACAGTGATTTTCAAGAAGAAATACAGTTGTGAAAATTTTCCCAAATACCATTTTCTTCAAAAATTAATGTAATGGGTTAAAGAAATTTTTTTTAATGAATATCACTAAGCTCTGGGCCTAGTGACAAATTTTATTAATAATATTGAAGAAGAAAAAAAAATAAATCAAGTTTTACATGCTACAACATAAAACAAATTACTTGTAAAAACTGAATAATGTCGTGCTAGTGCTTTCCTATGTATATGACTTTGAACAATACTTCTCCAATTTGGTTGAGCATTAATTAATGCTAATACCACCAATGTAGAGTCATATTCCCCAAAGCCATAGTACTTGACAAAATTAGCACTAGCTACTATAAATATAATGTAAGTAGATGATCCAATGTAGGTTTGTAAGGTCCAGTCGTGTGAGTGTTCATCTAATCCAAGCATTAACTTGTCTTCTCTATGTGATTGTAGGCATCCAGGAGAGAAGTGAACATCATCAAGTGATGATAAGCAGGCCAGTCGAAAAACAATGGTGAAGCACCGGTACTTCACCCTTAAGACAGTCCAGGAGCAATGGGGCCTCACAGGCAAAGCAAGATCCTCATGAAAAACAGTAGTGGGGCACTGGTACTCCACCCCTAAAGCATCCCAGGGGCAGTGGTGCTCCACAAGCAAAGCATACTGAACAAGAAATTCTTGCACAAACAATGTAGGATCATTTGAATAAAGTATGAGCAACCTGTAAAGAGTAATACATATAAACCAAAACAAACTCCTCAAGCTCATATGTCGAACAAGAGAAGCCTCATTAAGAGTAATGTAGACAAGAAAGTGAAATTGATTTTGGTGCTCCATATTAAGCTCAAGTGAGTCAGCACTTATGTCCATCAAATAAATTATGTATAACCTGCAAAATGAACAAACAGTATTAGCTAATAAACGTGTCTTCTCCTTAGGGGTTTCCAGTTCCATGCTTAACCAATCTAGGCCTATATGTTGGCAACTGGACCTTGTCCTAATTGACAATCCGTCTTCCTTGAACTCCCAATTCATTGAAGCTAAAGTACCCCTTTTCCCAACATCAAATGCCTCATTAGCTAGATAATCAACTAACTTATTTCCCTTGCAAAGTACATGAACAAAACGAAATTGTCCCGTCATTAAGATTATAATTAAGATTATTAAGATTATTTTTAATTAATATACTTAAGATTATTTTTAATTAGTAATATCACGTCATTTATTCGGTGAGTTTTAAGTAAAATCCGGCTAGAGTGACTTTGGTGTAGACAGGAGGAAAGTTGAGTGACTTTTGGGTAACAAACACAACAAAAGTGACTTTATGGAAATGAATCAATAGTTGAGTGATCATCGATAAAATTAACTCTAGGATTCATATAGTTTCTCCGCTCATCATCTATTATGTATTCCGGAAATAGTTTAATTTCTTCCTCGAAGTTCCATATCTCACATGTACATAGTGAGGGATAGCTTCTAGACCATAACTATTATGTTACACTCTAAGCACCTCCTATGGATACTAGAAGGGGAGGGCTTGAATAGTGTCCTCCGTTTTTCGTCGATAAACTCGATTCTTATTGTCAAGAACCTTGTCCTTGTCGCAACTTTTCCACGGCAAACACCTCAGCACACACAAATTGTAAACTTAAGGAACACGGTGATTTTACGTGAAAAACACCTTGCTCAAGAGAGAAAAATCACGACCCACCCTCTGGGATTTTTGAATCAATTCACTAATACAAAGAGAAAGCTTTAGATTACAAAACTCTGTAACCAAGGGGCTACACTCTAGACCCTAATCACTCAACAAAGCTAAACTCTAGCTTTACAAAGTAATCTCACGATAGTTCACCTAATACAATTGCTTCTAAACTAAGCATGTAGGTAAAACCAATGATAGCATAAAACAACGACAACTCCAAGCAAGAACCTAGACAGAATATCTAAGTTCAACTCTGTAGCCTTCAACAGTTGTCTTTACCAGTTCAGTCACTTTTAAAGTTATTGGATCACCTTTGTATTGCTCTCAACTTTCTTTTGTAAATGACTGAATATCGGCTGCCTTAATTACTAGCTTTTATAAGGGCTTCGTAACCCTAGTAGTATTTCACAAAGAAACCTTGTAATTATGGCAAGACAATATTTCCTGTGACGCTTTCCTTGTTTAGCTCCAACTCCTATTCATACTTCAAAGATACAGCCACGGCACAGCCTCTTTTAGCTGACTAGGATGCATAATAGTTCACGCGCCACTATTCCTAGTTCTGCAAGGATTTACATTCCTTAATCTTTTCGATCAGTCGTGCCCTTCTTCATAAGGACCAAGTTCTCCTCCAATACTACTGGGTCCGTTGTTTATCATTCTTCAAAATATTCAGGTCAACAAATTCCCCCTTTTTGATGGTGACAAACAAATGTTGTCAAAGAACCTGGACATACAAAAACACCAAAAACACAGAAGCAAAAATACATTTGAAAAATTTAAAACATATGAGTTAGGTCACAAACAGTCCAACATTTCCTTCTTCCCCCTTTTGGCATCATCGAAAAGATTCACAATCCTGCAAGAACAAGTCAATACTATCCAGTCTAGAGCACAAGGCAATCAAGTCAATTGAACATACAAGAATGAAACTAAGGGCCCAACCAAAACTAGATATATTATAAAAGGACCCAATTCAAACATAAGAAATTTAAAACCAATTATCCAAGGCGTGACACACGCAGCCCAATTAAGTACACAACTTCAAATGACTGTCTTAAAAACACACATCAGAGAAAGGACAGATAGGAAAGGAAAGTAGGGATTTGGACAAGGACATAGAAGGAAATGGGTATGACTTAGTTCTTCAGGTTGAAGTGCTTGAAAAGTGCCTCAATATTCCTTGAATTTTTGGCCATTTCTACCACCAACTCGGCCTTTTACTTATGACACTCAATCTTCAAGCGATCAATTTCTTGATCCTTCACCTATAGCTGCCTCTGCAGTTCAGCATTCTCTTCATTTACTTCCAACACATGCTACTCCAATTCCTTCACAGTTGCAATTGCTTCATCCGGTCTAAAGACTTCACTTTCCTCGGGCTGCTCTTGCTTGACTTGCACTGGCCTCTTGGATGACCTCTTCTCCTTGAAGAAGTCATAATTTTTAGCACATTCTGGCCAAACATCTGATGCAGAGTTGGATTCTTTCCATCTTCCAAGGGCACCCCAAAGTGCTCAAAGACTTGCTGCAGGATGTAGGAATGCACCAAAGAGTGTGGCTTTTGATCAGTATCAGCAATCCTTTTTATATGTGATAATCAGACCAGGCAGATTTATCCTTGTTCCTCTATCCAGCAGATCCATATAGGTTAAGTCAAGAGCACAGGCCTCATTGTTCCTTTCCCCTCTTGGTAGCAGGAATCTATGGACAAATTCAAAGAGCAACTGATGTGTAGGTTCCATCTCCTTCTTCTCAACTTTTCTTTCCTTTATGAGTCTGGCTTTTCCTGAGAATTTCTTCACAACACTCAGAGGAGTGACTCCATCAGTTCTCTTTGGCCATTTCAGCTTGATGTACATGCAATAACCTTCAGCAAGAACCTCAAGAATTACTCCTAACTCCTTCCTTCCAAACTCTATCTCCACCCCTTTGACCACTGAGAACACCCTTCTTGCAGCTACTCTACAATTGATATAGAACTCCCTGATCTCCTCAGCATATAGGGATCTGTTCTCCTTAGTAAAGAGGTTCAACCACCCTTGATCCTCAACCTTCCTCAACAAAGGTCTAATTTTGTGCTCATTCAGGTCACTCAAGATGCTTCCAGCCAATACTTGGTGCCTAGCAAAGAAGGTTGCCCTGTCAGCCTCTTCATCAGTTTCTTTCTTTTTCTTCTTGCTCTCTACTTCACTATCAGTATATGAATCACTGATGCGTGGTTAAATTACCACACATTACATACTTATGCTTAAGCTTTTGTTGTATTAAATTGGTGAAATAAGTGCACTTATCATGGTTTTGTTGCATTTTGTAGGTTGAATATGTTTGGAGAAGAGTGATGGAAGAAATAAGTCAAAATGAAGTCTAGTTGAAGAAAAGTAGCTCGTCTGTCAGAAATGCAGCAGAAAAGTGGCTATGCGTGAAACAATGACTAAGCTCCGCAGCAATAAAGTGGCTAGCGGGTGAACTTTTGGTACCAGGGTGGCTATGGCGTGAAAAATCAGAATTTCTTCATTTTAACCTAGGGAGAATTTTGGAAAATGATGGTATTTCATTTTGGCAACACATAAATAGTTGGTAGCTTTCATTTGTACATATCTTTGGCTACTTTTCTAACTTGAGAGCAACAATCATCAACAATCCTTGGAGATAGAAGATTGGGTGCACTTTAATGAGCAATTCTTTATCCCTTTCTTTATTTCTTTGATTTGTATTGCTACATTTGGATAGTTGATGTAACTTTGGATATAATTATATGAATGATTTATAACTACTAATTTATATATGTGGTTTTGATTATCTAGCTTCTATTTCTTTGGTTTCTTAACTTTAATGCTCATGACACTAAAGGTACATGTCTACTTTTCTAATTAAAGACTCGGGAGAGATTAGTTAGCATAGAATAGTGAAGCTAGCGAGGATGTGGGTTGATAGGCTATTTCATAGACTAACTCATCTAAAAGAAGTTACGCTCGGAAGAGGTCTTCTTTCCTCGGGTTATGGGTAGTGCTTTATAGGCTCAACTATGGCTTTGACGAGCGCCGTTGAGGTAAATCCCTTCTAGGTCGGAAGGATTCTAGGGATTACATTAGAACGACACGGTCATAATATATAAACCCCGTGCTATAATTGCATCCTAGGTTCAAAACTTGTCTTCCTTGATTGTGAGAAGGCCGTTGATCACCTTTACTTGCTTTCCTAATGTAGTTTGTAGTTGTTAATATCATTCCATCACCTTGTTATCCTAGTTCATTAAGATCATTACCTGAATGTTTCAGGGTAAAAATTCTACTTTTCTCCGGCTGTTTTCTCATTTTCTGGCATTTTTCTCTTCTGCGTGTTTTCTATTTTGTTTCTCTGTCTCTCGTTCAAGTTGTTTCTCTGTTTATCGTCCTTAGCTTAAGCTAAAGATACCGCCAATATATATTTCTTTCTATCCTTTACTATTTTGTCTTTTTCTTTCTATTCCCTTTCCTTTTTATTTTATTTTCTTTTCTTTTCTTTCGTGACAAAAATTAAAACAGTACCCTACGATATTCGAAATAATTCCAACTTTTGCATACAAGTTATACAAAATATATGTAACATACTCGCAAAGGCGGATCTCAAATCGGACTCCCGAAACTCAATATGCAAATTAAATGGAAAAATATCAAATAATTTAACTTTCAGCATTTTAGCGGAAACTAGCCGAACAAGATCGAAATTCGCTTTCGAAAAATCACAAAAGTCACAAATAATCATACGAACCTAACAGCGCTTTCGGATTTCGAATCGGAGCTCATTCGCCAAAACCGAGCTCGAAAATCTCTTTTTAATATTTATCGACAATAAAAACTGAAACCTTCTTCCGAATCCTACCAAACGAGGTCTGATTTAACTCAAATTTTACAGACAAGTTCCAATAGACCTTACGAATATTGTAAAATTATCGGTACATCAATCGGAGTCTTAACATCCGAAACGACTAACCGAGGTCATTTCACTCGTATTTTGGGTTGCGGGGATCGGGTTGCGCACCGCAATGGTATAAATATATGGATCAGGTTGCACGCAGCAACAAGATGTATTTTTGATTGTTGATATGTTCGGGATACCTATATGCTCTAGCTATCTTACGTTCCTGGTTGTTAGTGAGTTTGTGATTCCGTATTCTGCTTTTTTATAATTTTAATAAGAGGAATTTGGTTTATCTGTTCTTTTCTCCCTGGCTAGCTATCCTTCTTTGAGGTGGCTAGTCTGCCCCACTTATTGAGTCCTTTTGACTCACCCTTATTTCTTGTTTGTTTTTGTCTATCTACTTCGTTTCGGCAGGTTGCTCCAGGATTGAGTTCGCCACGTTGTGAAGGAGCGAAGACGACTTCAGCTGTTAGGGAGAGCCAGCTTTTATTCCGGATGGCCACCAGTTTTGTATTTATTATTTCAATTGCATTTTGCTCCCTTTAGGAATTATTTGTCTTCTTCTATACTCTTAGATATCTAGTCTGGATAGCCCTAAACCTAGTATGTTGGGTAGTCAGCTGTAATTTCTGTTGTACAGCTTAGAGGTATGAGTATGTCTGTGCTTCCTTTTCTAAGTCTTGTTCCTATTTATGAATTGAATTATATTTATTTTTCTAATTTAATTGGTAAGGGTTCGCCCGACGGGTCTAGGGAGGATGTCGGGTGCCCGCATGGCCTAGCCGAATTCCGGGCCATGTCAGTTCACAGCATGAATACTCTCAAAATGAGAGATTGGAATACTTGATGGAGCGGATACTTGAAAACTAAAATTAAAATGACGAAGCCTTCAAGGAGATAAAAGAGAATATCCACCAAAATGGTTTAGCAATCCACAACTTGGAGGTTCAATTGAGCCAGTTGGTTGACACTTTTAATGATCAACAAGCTAAGGATGTTGCCGAATTTCAAGAAGAGATTTATATGGAAGATGTGCTTGAGTTACAAAGTGAAGAGATGGAAGAAGAGGAAATCCATGATGAAGATGATGTTTCGAGCCAAGTTGTGGAGCTAAAAGTGGAAATCCAAGTATTTGACCCCATGGTTGAAGATGATGCCAAAGAGGAAGAAAATGCACTAAAGCCTTGTGTGGGATTGCAAAATATTATTTGTGGAGAATCTAGTGCAATGAGATATGAGGATGCCAAAAGTAAGGAGATATTAAGGTTCAAGCGAGTGGGACCTCACTCATTTCATTTTTCAACATTGTGTTTGGAGGGTGAAACGGAAATTGACCCACTTGAGCCCTTGGAGGAAGTGAGCAATGAGGAACGAAGTGCTTACATTATATAGTTTGCAATGCCAAGAATACAAAATGACATCCCTCACCTAAAGGCTAAAAAGTGCAAAATGAAGCATTGTGTGTTTGATATTTGGCGATTTGTACCACCACCCCGAAAGCACAATGAAAAATATGATTCAAAGTTGGGGAGGCAATTCATATTTACAAAGTGCAGAGAAAAGTGTGGGTTGGTACTCGTCGTGCCACGACATTAAAAGCGGCGCTTCTCGGGAGGCAACCCGAGCATTTTAATTTTTTTTCATTTTCTACTTGTATATTAGTTTCATTTATTGTTTTTATCATTCTACCAAGTTTCACAATTTTTTTAGGAGTGATATGGACAGGGTATGAAGTGTTGCAGTGACTGCACAGTGCATAAATGCAGCAAACTGCTTTCAGGATGTTGTAAAAATCACTCTCCGATGTTGCAATTGGGCGCCCCACCTCACAGAAAGGGCGGGGCGCCTTGTCTGTTAGTAGTAAATTAACACCCGTAAATATTTTAGTCCTAATTAACTAATTTCTCTCAAAGGCTAGAACCTCAGCGATGATCATTACTGACCCGATCTTCACCACAGCATCACACCATCTCCGATCACAGCAGCCATCAGCACCGGCGAACACCCTTCACCATCGGCATCCAGGTAAGTATTCTCTCTCCTCAATTCTCAATTTCTTCCTGTCCCCAATTCCAAATACCTTCACTGTCCCGACTCCCCACACCCCACCACCAGCTCCGATCACTGCCACTGCACCGAATTCCAACTGTTCCGACCACCGTCGGCGACCACAGGAAGTCAGGTATGGATCTTTCTCTTCTTATTCTTCTAAATTATGTTCATTACTGCCCAATTCCATCGCTTTCGATCACCAAATTCCACTGCTTTTCACTAATGACGTCGACCACACTTCAATAACCACCACCAGTCGCTTCGTCGCACAGGTAATTCTCTGTCTCTACTCGCCTTCTCGCTGGCTGATATTTCTGCCCCTGTCATCAATTCCCATTTCCCATAATCCCCATGACCCTTTGTTAATTTAATCGTGGTGAGGAATTAATTGAGAGTTTATCTATGAGTGGCTGAGTGCTGGATTTCTATTGGAAAATTTGCTGAAGTCTGAGTATCGATCATCTCTTAAACCTATTCGAACTCATCCATGCCCTCCTAGTGTTTGACAAAATGTTTTAGTGAAATTTTGATGTTTCTTCACCTAAATTCTTGTGTGCTAGGTAGTATCCTAAGTTTGATTGCTTATATCGTCTTGAATGTGCTTACTGGATTAACTTTAAGTTCCATTGGTGTATATTGTCTTGATTTTCTTGACTGCAATCAAACCTTGGGAAGAAGGCAGTCATATGTGCATGGAGACTAGGGCGCGAAAGCGAATCTTCCAGTAAGCTTATTCTGTCAACTTTGTTTTCGTCCACGCTGGGCATCTCATCTCTGGGAACTATTTTAAGGTAGTACAGAGTGTCTGAATTGTGCACTAAATGTGCTTGCAGAACTGTCTTAGTGGGAATTTGAGAGAGGAAGTCTGGATACCTTATAGGAGTGCATTGGTTAATTATTTTGGCATGACACTGTTGTTTAACTGTTTGAGAGTTACCCTTGTCTGCTGTTTTTGTTTGCTCTGTCCGCAAGGTGTTCGATCACTTGTGTCAATGAAGTGTTTCACTCTATCATTGTGCCTTGACTGTTTTCCTAAATCAAATTATTAAGAGCTATTGTTTTAAGCTGATCAATTGGAAGTACTGTTTGGTTTGTGCATAATTAAAACAATTGTTGTGAAAGGTTGGAGCCTTGCTCAAAATGGCATAATTCTAAAATCCCGGGAAGCTGCAACACCAATTTCTTGGAGACTGAATGTATTTTTTTGGTTCTGAGCTATGTAAAGTTGTCTTGGATTGTAAGTTATGTCTGAATTGTGCTCTAAACGCGCTTGCTGAACTGGATAGATTGCCATAATGAAAGTTTTGACTGCAGAGCATTATTAGAAATGTGATATGTTGCTTACTGAGTTTTTCTTCAAGTCTAACTGTTTTGCCTGGTCTCTGCTTGCACTTTAATCTTGAGTGTTTCATGAGTTCTTTAGTTTGTATATGTGTGTGTGCCAAAACTGCCTAGAGGTTCAATTGAAATTGATGTAAGAAATAGGCTGCCCTTATTTCTGTCATGTGTGTATCTTTCAATAGAGTTTGGTTGTATTTACTTCCAGTTTGGAAAAGTCCTGTATATTTAATAAACATTGTCTTGATTCTGGAGATCTTGTAAGGCTCGCTATGTGATGTTGTCTTGATTCTTGATGAGTTGTTATGCTTGGCATTGGGATTGAAATACTAATTACTCTCGAGAAGTGCTTCTAAAAGAAATAAAATTGAGACAGGAAATTGTGTCGGGAAACAGGATGCTATTCTACTGCCGTGAGCTTTGAAATGTGATTCTTATTCTTTTGATTGGATTGAGCTAAAATATGCTATATTAGTTTTTCTTTTAACTGGCGCTCACTGATCTTTTGTCACTGTATGCATGATTCTTCCTATGGTGAATGTGGCTGATTTGAACTTTATTTGTGCGAGCATTACTAAGTTTCTATGTGCAAGGTTTCTCTCTAAACTGTGAGTATAGCTCATTTTCAAGCCGGTCATAGCTTCGATATTGTGTGCTTCCAATTCACTATCCTTGGCAGGTTTCCTATGTCATGCTGCTGCTTACGAAAAGTGTTATTGTGTTGCTCTATTTCTCACAGATATTTGGGAAGTTGTTTTGGTTTGTAATATGTTTGGAGTGTTAAGAGGGGAAGTCTGAATACCCTCATAATTCTTCCTATATGTCTATGCTTGTGTATCTTTCCAGGAACCTTAAAGCGAAACAACTTTTGTACATTGTGGATGATTGTGGTATGCTACTGTTGTGAGAAGTAGTCAAAGGGAAAGTCTGACTACCCTTAATTTTCTTGAATTTAATTGCCTCGCACTTTCATATTGATCACTACTTATGAATGACAATAATTCTGAATACCCTAACTCCTGTTGAAGCACTTGAATGGTTTTACTGACTGTTGTAAATAATGATGACTAGTTGCTTTTGGCATGTTTGGTACCACTACTACTTGATCCTTGCCATGTGAATGTTATTTTGAAAAGTGAAAAGCAAAGTATATTGGTAGATTGTATTATGATCTTTAAATTCAACTTTTGGCTCTTGTGTTCACTAATTAGTTCTCATTAGACTATGAGTGAGCTTTAGAGTTCAATTGCTTCTAATTGGGACTCGAATATAATTGTCTTCCTCTCTTTGCTTATGCCATGTGTGGTGAGATGTTTGTGTATTCATTTGTGTGCTTTAGATGTAGAACTTGTCCTAAGTGTGCTTTGAAGCGAAATCCTAGGTTGTGCTTGGCTTCAAAAATAATTTTAGGCTTTCCTTAGCCCGCTAGTAACCTAAAAAGCCTACCCTTGCATTATAACCTTAGTCAACCCCTTTGAGCTTAATATCCTTTCTTTTAGCAATCACATTATTAACCCGGACCAATTCTAAGTACTTAAAGCACTAACTCTCTTTTTGGCCCTACCTCTTTGAGTGCATTGAAAGACGTGCAATTTAGGCAAAAACCTAAGTTTGGGGGTGGCACGAGTTATGGTGAAAGTGTGGAAGTCAATGAAAATCAAAAGAAAGAAAAGAGCAACAAAAGTAAGTTGAAAAGAAAATATCTAAAAAAAAGAAGAGAAAAATGAAAAGAAAGAAAAAAAAAACAAAAAGAAGCAAGTGAAAAAAAGAATGAAAAAGAAGAAAAATGGAAATGATGAACAAAGAGGGGAAGACTAGTGTATAATCCTCAGTTTAGCAAGGTGTAAATGCAAGAAAAATGAAGCGTGCTTTCAATTTTTGTACGGTGTAGTGCTCAAGGAGGTGTGTAGTCACTATTTGCCCACATTTTACCCACCTTAGACCAAAAGCCTACATTATAGCCCTAACAAAGTCCTAATTTATTTCGGATCAAGCATTCCTATATTAGTGGAGATGTACATGAAGGGCAAGCTTATGGTATCTCTAGTGTGCAAGTTGAACTTCTTTTGAGAGGGTGAGTGAATTCTTCTATCATATATCCCAATTGTGTTTAATATTACATTTTTGCATGTTTGGGATACTCTCTTGTGTGGTGAGGGCACTTGTGAAGTTGAGTTGAGGACTTTGTTTCATCTTTCAACTGAAGTGAGCGAGCAAAGAAGTGAGCTCTTGTGACAAAGAGACAAACTTTGAAGTTCTTGTGTCATGACTTGATTTCCTTTTAATTTGTATTATTAATGAGAACTTGGTTTTGTAAAATAATGATTTGAAAAAGAAATAGTATTTTACATGGCTTGGCTTAATTGTTGGTACCAACCTATGTCATGGTTGATAAGCTAAAAGTTGATTTTTGACTTCTTGTGGCTTTATGGGTGTTAAAAATGATTGAAATGCAATTTTGAATTTAGTAGTTTGTGCTTTACTTGATGACAAGAAATAGTTTAAGTTTGAAGGTGTGATGTGTGGTTAAACTACCACACATTACATACTTATACTTGAGCTTTTGTTGTGTTAAATTGGTGAAATAAGTGCACTTATCATGGTTTTGTTGCATTTTGTAGGTTGAATATGTTTGGAGAAGAGTGATGGAAGAAACAAATCAAAATGAAGTCTAGTTGAATAAAAAGAAGAAAAGTGGCTATTCTGTCAAAACATGCAGCAGAAAAGTGGCTTGCGTGAAACAATGACTAAGCTCAGCAGTGATAAAGTGGCTATCGGGTGAACTTTTGGTGCCAGGATGGCATGAAAAATCAGAATTTCTTCATTTTAACCTAGGGAGAATTTTGGAAAATGATGGTATTTCATTTTGGCAACACATAAATAGTTGGTAGCTTTCATTTGTACATATATTTGGCTACTTTTCTAATTTGAGAGCAAGAATCATCAACAATCTTTGGAGATAGAAGATTGGGTGCACTTTAATGAGCAATTCTTTATCCCTTTCTTTATTTCTTTGATTTGTATAGCTACATTTGGATAGTTGATGTAACTTTGGTTATAATTATATGAATGATTCATAACTACTAATTTATATATTTGGGTTTTGATTATCTAGCTTCTATTTCTTTGGTTTCTTAACTTTAATGCTCATGACACTAAAGTTACATGTCTACTTTGGTAATTAAAGACTCGGGAGAGATTAGTTAGCATAGAATAGTGAAGCTAGCAAGGATTTGGGTTGATAGGCTATTTCATAGACTAACTCATCTAAAAGAAGTTACGCTCGGAAGAGGTCTTCTTTCCTCGAGTTATGGGTAGTGCTTTATAGGCTCAACTTTGGCTTTGACGAGCGCCGTTGAGGTAAATCCCTTCTAGGTCGGAAGGATTCTAGGGATTACATTAGAACGACACGGCCATAATATATAAACCCCGTGCTATAATTGCATCCTAGGTTCAAAACTTGTCTTCCTTGATTGTGAGAAGACCATTGATCACCTTTACTTGCTTTCCTAGTGTAGTTTGTAGTTGTTAATATCATTCCATCACCTTGTTATCCTAGTTTGGCTTAGTCAAATAGGTTTAGTTCCTCCACTACTTTGATCGCATCACTTTGTTCCTTGTGGATTCGCCCACGACTCCTAGTTAGGTAAATTGTATTGCGATGACCGTTCATACCTCAAGCCGAGGTATGTGTTGAGCGTTGTCAATCACTAGGGTCAACATAACTCCCATCCTCATCACTTTCCACTTTTGCTTCAACAATACTTTCCACCTGCTTCTTTTCAGCCACCTTTTTACCCTGCTTCTTCTCAATATTTGCAACCTTTTCTGCCTGCTGTTTCAGAGCAGACCTAGTAGCCACCCTCCTAGGTCCTGTCTGCACAGTAGGTTCTTCATCACCCCCATTTTCACCCTATGAGTCTTCATCACTCTCATCTACCAGCCTGGTTTTAGATACAATTTTTCCACCTTTTACCAACCTTCTTCTATTTTCTGTTACTGGCTTTGTTTCACTTATAAACACTTCCTCCTCTTCTTCCTCTTCTCCCATCAGCTTCTCATCCTCTTCACCAAATTTTCTTTTCACACTTTTCTTTGGTTTCTCCACAACTTTTTCACTACCACCAACACCATCCTGAATTTTCTCAACTTTGTCTTCCTCAGAGTCAGTCCAATCAAGTTCTGCATCCTCAGCTACTACAGGAACTGAGCAAGAGCCAAGTTCTTGACTCAATTCCTTTGTAGCTTCAAAAGAACTAGGTCCTCCACTCACTGGACCTTCCAACACAGACACCACATGAACTTTCTCAAGGGGAGCAGCCTCCGAACTAGGTTCGTCGACTGGGCCGTTTTGAAACTCAGCAGAGTCCTGCTCTCTAAATCTCTCCAAAATATTTTCCACTACATTCACCTCCACCACTTTGTCAGTTACTAAGGGGACATGAAACCCACTCCCAGGAACAAAGTCCTCTAGTACAATCTACAAATTTTCTTCACTAGCATTCCCCCTATCATTTGTGCCACTAGGCTCTACTGTTTCTACAATTTCATCTAACCCTTTAACCAAAATTTCAGTGCTCAACTTCTCAGGGCTTTTAACTAAGTCTAAAGCAGTAGAACTAGTTAGAGTTGAGTCATGTCTTACCTCAACTGATTTTTCAACAGGAACTGGTGATGCCGACATAGGAGGCGAGGGTTTCGCGGCAACTTTCTTGGGACCCTTCTTTCCCATCTTTTTTGTGGAATTTCAACCTCGCTTTGGCGATTCTTTCAGCAAGAGTAGAGGCGGGGGGTTTGAGAGTGGATTCTTTGGAGGTATGGGTTTCTGAAATTTTTGCCGGAGAGGCGGATGATGATTGTGCTTGAGACATGGTGTGAGTTTTTGTTAGGGTTTGAGAGAAAGGTTTTTCCTTGTTTTGAACTTTAGAGAGAGAACAGAGTAGAGGAGAGTTTGATGAATGTTTCTCTTTCTATTGCTTCAATATGAGAAAGAATAACGGTGGGTTCAAGCTTCTCTAGGGAATAGGTAGTAATGATGGTACTGTAAAGAGGATCAGCTTTTTAGAGTTTTGGAAAACCGGAAAAGTGTAGGATTTGACGGTTATTTGAATTGCCTCATTAAGGCTTCTAGAATAGGTGGGGTAGGTTGAAGTCCAAAAAATTGTAACCATAAAAGGAATTTTTCTATAATTATGGGCGGTTACACAAACATGGAAGGTTTTCTTGATGCACGTTCATTGAACAATCAATTTCAGTTATAACACTTAACATAAATAGCTGTGTAGATGTACCTGGAAATGGTTCCTTCTACGTACCTTATTGGTTCTTTCATGGGAACACATTAGAACACTCTAGTGGTACTTACTTGAGCAAGTACACTTAAATAAAGTACAAAATTAGACTGGACAATAGCAAGTATAGTTACAAACAAAATAATGAACACTTAACTAGCCAAACATTGGGAAAGAAATGCTGAGTCATCCGTGTATTTTGGTCATTCCTAACTCCAACCTATTCCTCTCAAATTGAACTTTGTTCATTGCTTTGGTAAAGATGTCAGCAATTTGATCCTCAGTCCTGTAAGAGTTCATGGTAATTAGACCCTTCTCCACATTATCTCTAAGAAAATGGTGTCTAATATCAATGTGCTTGGTTCTTTTATGTTGGACTGGGTTCTTGGCAATGTTCACTGCACTTGTATTATCACAGAAGATAGTCACAGCTCAGCATTTCATTCCAAAGTCCTCCAACTGCTGTTTGATCCATAGCAATTGTGATCAGCATGATGCAGCAGCTACATATTCTGCTTCTGCAGTAGACAAAGCTATTGAATTCTGCTTCCTTGTAGCCCAAGAGACTAAGCAAGGACCAAGAAAATGTGCATCCCTGAAGTGCTTTTCCTGTCCACCAGATGACCTGCATAATCAGAATCAGCAAAGCCAATTAATTCAAAAGTACCACCCCTAGGGTACCATAGACATAAATCCTAAGTTCCCTTCAAATATCTCAATATTCTCTTCATAGCTGTTAGATGTGATTCCTTAGGCTTGGACTAAAATCTAGCACACAGTCCCACACTGTATACAATATCAGGTCGACTAGCTGTGAGATAGAGTAGTAAACCTATAATTCCTCTATATTTTGTCTCATTTGTAGAAGGACCTAGTTCATTCATATCCAGCTTTGTTCCAGGAGCGATAGGTGTGGACATTTCTTTTGCTCCTTCCATGTCGAACTTCTTTAAAAGCTCCTTGACATATTTTTGTTGATGAATCATAGTTCCTTCAGGTGTCTGTTTAATCTGCAATCTTAGGAAGAAATTGAGTTCTGCCATCATACTCATTTTGAATTCACTTCCCATCAACTCCGCGAATCCCTTGCACAGTTCCTCATCAGTGGCTCCAAAGATAATGTCATCAACATATACTTGAACCACCAATAGATTATTTTCTTTCTTCTTTAGGAACAGTGTGTTGTCAATCTTTCCTCGTAAAAATTCATTCTTAAGCAAGAACCCTGATAATCTCTCGTACCAGGCTCTAAGAGCTTGCTTCAACCCATAAAGTGCCTTATCAAGTTTGTAAACGTGATCAGGAAATTTACTGTTCACGAAACCTGGAGGTTGTATCACATAGACTTCTTCATTCAGGTATCCATTCAAAAAGGCACTCTTCACATCCATCTGGTACAGTGTGAAATCCATGTATGTAGCAAAGGCAATCAACATTTTTATGGCTTCCATCCTGGCTACTGGTTCAAAGGTCTCATCATAATCAATTCCTTCCTCTTGACTGTATCCTTAGACTACCAGTCTAGCTTTGTTTCTTGTCACTATACCATGTTCATCCAGTTTATTTCTGAACACCCATTTTGTTCCAATAATTGATTTGTCTTTTGGCTTAGGAACCAGACGCCAGACTTTGCTTCTTTCAAACTGATGTAGTTCATCCTGCATGGCTAGGACCCAATCAGGATCTTCCAAGGCTTCCTTTACATTCTTTGGCTCCATAGATTATAGGAAGGCAAAGAATTCACAGAAGTTCTTCAAGGCAGATCTAGTCATAATTCCAGTATCTAACTCAGATAGCAATTCTCCAGAGGATGAGAACTTTGATGTTTCCATGGTCGAGGTTGTATGTGATGAGAAGAACCTTCAATAACATCTAGAGTGGGTTCTTCCTGATCATTTGATTCATCTACTTGATCTGTTATTCCCCCTGACATGTTGACTCCTTGTTCCCTTTGAATTGAATTTCCATCTTCTTCACATGGTTCCTCTTTTTTATCTGGGTTTCAGAGTTAGAATCTTCTCGAGCAAGACCAATAGCCTGATCATCTACCTCTTTTTCATCAATTTCCTTATATGACTCATCAAATACCACATTCATGCTCTCCTCGACTGTTTGTGTTCTTTTGTTAAACACTTTATACGCCTTGCTTTGGGTAGAGTACCCAAGAAATATTTCCTCATCGCTTCTTGCATCAAATTTTCCCAATGGTTCCTTGTCGTTGTTGTGAACAAAGCATTTACACCCAAAAGGCCTCAGATGCGCAATATTTGGTTTTCTTCCTCTGAGAAGTTCATAGGGAGTCTTGTCAAGAATAGCTCTTATGGAACACCTGTTCAGCAAGTAACATGCAGTGTTTATAGCTTCAGCCCAGAAGTTCCTTGCAAGACCACTTGATAGCATCATGGTTCTTGCCATATCCTCTAGGGACCTGTTCTTTCTTTCAACTACTCCATTTTGCTGTGGAGTTCTTGGTGCAGAGAAATTATGATCAATATTGTGTTTGGTACAATACTCAGAGAATTTTATGTTTTCGAACTCCGTGCCGTGGTCAGATCTGATGCTGACCTATTCGAGACTCAACATTTTCTGCACAACTCCTGCCGAATCCTTGAAGCTATCAAAGGCTTCATCTTTAGACGCCAAGAACATGGTCCATGTATACCTTGAGTAATCATCAACTATCACAAACACGAATCTCTTTCCTTCTCTGCTCCTGACTCTCATGGGTCCACATAGATCCATGTGTATCAACTCCAGTGGCTTTGATGTGCTTACCACCTTTTTGGACTTAAAGGATGATCTCACATGTTTCCCTTTAACACAAGCATCACACATCTTTATATTTTCAAATTTCTTGTTTGGCAATCCACAAACCAGCTCTTTCGACACTAACTTGTTAAGCTTTGACAAACTAGCATGTCCCATCCTTTTGTGCTACAGCTGAGAGTCACTTTCTTGAACATTCAGGCATGTTAAGTTGTTTTCAGGCAGTGATTTCAGTGATGCTTTGTACACATTAGTCACCCTTTTTCCTTTCTATGACAAGTTCTCCACTCTGTAGGTTCTTCACAATACACCCTACATAGGAGAAACTCACTTCATTTCCTCTATCACACGGTTGAGAGATACTCAGCAAATTGTGTCTGAGACCATCAACACAATATACATTTTCAATTGCATGATCCAAAGTTCTTCTAACTTTTCCGATTCCCACAATCTGACCACTTTTTCCTCCTCCGAAAGCTACATTGCCTCTTTGAAATGCTGCGAGTGAGAGAAATTTCCTTCTATCTCCAGTCATATGTCTTGAACAACCACTGTCAAAAATCCAGCTTGGGTTATTCACTCTCACTCCAGCCTGCAAAACAAATCAAGGGTTAGTTTTAGGAACTCAGAGAAGCTTGGGTCCCTTCTTATGAGAAAATGGATTAATTAAATCCTTTTTAGCCCATTCAGGTAAAGCACTCCTTTTATTTTTGGTCTTTGCCTTGCTTCCATTCATACACATTTGTCTGTAATGCCCAGTTTCGCCACAGAAGGTGCACAACATGTTACAAGGCAAACCCACATATTTACTCTTTGGGTTATATGGAGGCAATGGTTTCTTGAATCCTAGCCCTTGGTTTCCTTAGTTCTGGTTTTCAAGAATCTAATTCATTGCCTCAGAGGATTTATTTCATTTTGTTAATCTAGTAAGCTCATATTCAGTTTTAACAACATGTTGTTTGAGAATCCTGTTTTTCTCAGTCTCCTGATACAGGATCTCATTTGTTCTTTTAAGCTCATCTTCAAGAAAGGTTTGAACTTCACTAATTAGTTGCTTATCATTCACACTCTCCTTGAACTGATTTAATTCCATTTCTAATTCTGAGATCTTAGAGTTTGACACAAGAGCCTGTCCTTTCAGAACAATATTAATTTCTTCCAGTTCAATATTTTGCTCTTGAAGACTCTTGTGTTTTTCTCTTAGATCACTCATATCTTCAGTCAATTTATCTTTCTCAGTTTTTACCTTTTCATGACCCTCAATTAAGGTGGCATTTATTAAGACCAAATTTTCAGTAGAGTATGTGTGCAGGTTTTCTTTTAGTTCAGAAAGACATACCTCTGCTGAATAAGCAGCTTCTTCTCCATCGGTTGCCATAAGGGCTGATTCCTTCTTCTGATCATCTTCTGCGTATATCTCTTTCAACTTCTCCTAAATTTCTTTGGCAAACTTGTATTCCAGCACTTTTGTTAGCACATCAGTCGTCAACCCTTTTCTCAAGAACATCACAGCTTTTGCATTAGCTTGCAGCCAATCTAAATCTTGAGGATCAAGTTCTTCTACCAACTTTGGAACCAAAGATCCATTTGCTACTCTCTTCACAGGTACATGAGGTCCTCATTTTACGGTCAACCAGAGACTATAATCCATCGCTTGAAGGAAGATTTTCATTTGTTTCTTCCACCATTTGTAGCTTTTCCATTAAACACAGGTGGCTTGGAGGGATCTCTTCCTCCTCTGAATTCCCGTAGATCTTCCTCATCTGAACTCTCACCTCAATGCTAGTAGAGACTCATCCTAAGATTCCTTTTCCTGGTCAGATTCACTATCGGTAGGTCCCCATGTAGCATAAAAAGCTTCCTTCATCTTCTTTCTTTCTGCTCTGAAGTTTGGAGGTCGTCTGAATTTCTTCATGTCTTTATCAGTATCTTTTGATGCCTCCTTCTCCTTTGTAGCTCTATTTTTCATCCACTCAACTTCCCACATTGGACAGTCTACAACTGCATGGTCCTTCTTGAAACATTTAAAGTATCCTGAATAGTCTGGGCTGTCAACAATGTTCTTTCTACCAGAGTTTTCTTTGTTGTTTCTTTTGAATCCCTTGAACTTCCCCAGATTAAACTTCTGCCTCAAGGCACTGACCATAGCAGCTTCTACTGATTCCAAATCAACATATTCCTCGGATTCATCAGTTGCTTCCAGTGGAAGAGTCTTGTCCTTCTTGGGTACTGGTTTACTCTTTAATTCCTTCATCATCTCATGTGTTTTCAAGCTTCCAACCAGTTCTTCAAGTTTGATAGATTTGAGAGGTAAGGAATCAATGATAGTAGTCATTTTGGGTTCCCAGACATCAGGAAGTACATTTAGAATCTTGTCCACCATTTCTACTTCTGGCAGCTCCATATCTAGAGACCTCATCTCGTTTGTGATAATAGACAACCTTGTCATCTTTTCTTGTATTGACTCCTTCTCTCCCATGGTGAACAATTCAAATTGTCGTTTGAGCATTCTTCTCTTTGAATCCTTAACTTAAGTAGTTCCTTCATGTGCAACTTCCAGGGCATCCCAAATTTCTTTAGTCATCTTATAAGAAGAAACTCTATTGAACTCTTCAGGACCAAGCCCACAAATTACCAAATATTTGACTTTGTGGTTCTTTTCAACCATCTTATAGTCAGCCTCATTGAACTCCTCTTTTGATTTTGGTTCTTCTCGAGTAGCAGCTCCTTCCCCAACTACTTTGGTCGAAATCAAGTTTCCTTCAGCTACTATCAACCAAAGTTGATAGTCTTCAGCACAAATATAGTTCTCCATTATGTTCTTCCACCACGCATAGTACTGCCCATTAAACTGTGGGGGCCTCAGAACCGACTGTCCTTCAATGATAGTATGTTGTGCACTCATGATTTGATCTTTCTTAAGGTGTTAACCTAAAGCGAGAAGACCTGCTCTAATACCACTTGTTACACTCTAAGCACCTCCTATGGACACTAGAAGGGGGGGTTGAATAGTGTCCTCCGTTTTACGTCGAAGAACCCGATTCTTATCGTCAAGAACCTTGTCCTTGTCGCAACTGTTTCCACGGAAAATACCTCAGCACACACAAATTGCAAACTTAAGGAACACGGTGTTTTTACGTGGAAAACTCCTTGCTCAAGGGAGAAAACCACGACCTATACTCTGGAATTTTTTGAATCAATTCACTAACACAAAGAGCAAGTTTTAGATTACAAAACTTTGTAACCAAGGGGCTACACTCTAGACTCTAATCATTCAACAAAGCTAAACTCTAGCTTTACAAAGTAATCTCACGATAGTTCACCTAATATAATTGCTTCTAAACTAAGCATGTAGGTAAAAACAATGATAGTATAAAACAACGACAACTCCAAGCAAGAACCTAGACAGAATATCTAAGTTCAACTCTGTAGCCTTCAACAGTTGTCTTCACTAGTTCAGTCACTTTGAAAGTTATTGGATCGCTTTTGTATTGCTCTCAAATTTCTTTTGTAAATGACTGAATATTGGCTGCCTCAATTACTAGCTTTTATAAGGGTTTCGTAACCCTAGTAGTATTTCACAAGGTTTTTCACAAGGAAACATTGTAATTATAGTAAGACAAGATTTCATGTGACTATTTCCTTGTTTAGCTCCAACTCCTATTCGTACTTCTAAGACACAGCCACGGCACAACCTCTTTTAGCTGATTAGGATACATAATAGTTCACGCGCCACTATTCCTAGTTCTGCAAGGATTTACATTCCTTAATCTTTTCGATCAGTCGTGCCCTTCTTCATAAGGACCAAGTTCTCCTACAATATCACTGGGTCCTTCGTTTGTCATTCTTCAAAATATTTAGTTCAACACATTAGTTTGTAATTCGGTTGTGGAACACTAAAAGTGAATCAAATCTGATAAATCCCTCCATCTCTCGAAGGTGCTCATGCCCTGTGTTTTGGAAGATCTATATGTTTTTCTATCTATACGTGGTAAAGTTGGAATAGCCATGAACATTAAGAAAGAAATGGTAGACTTTTGAAATTTGGGCCACAAATATGTCACGACAAATTATATGGGTTTTAAATTTTTTTTATCAACGTAAAATGAGAAGTTTATGTTAGATTCTTTTGTAAATATAGAAAATTGTCTTCTTCTTTTTTCGGGACAACTAAAGAGAAAATGTTGCTATATAAACTATGAAATGCTGCTACATAAACTAAAAAAGATGGAGTTGCTTTGGGATAAGTTAATACTGGGATAAGTTAACATCATGGGGTCCTTGGTATTGATTTATCCATCAAATTATAGATAAGTTTATATTGGGATTAGATAATACTGATTTGAATTTGCAAACCAAATATAGGATAGAATTGTCCAGTTTTTTATAAGAGGATTAATTAATCCTATACCACATACCAAATGACCCCTAAGTGCAGCTGCAAATTTTGGTACATGTATACTTGTGAAGCACATGTAATGTGCTGATGATACCGATTTCTTCGATCGCTTTATTTCGAACATATGGGTAAAGTCATAACTTGATCCATCTATTTTCTGTTAGCTTTTGGTGCGACAGTCTTTTTTGATGAAATTTTGTCACCAAATGTAACTATCTTGCACTATCCATGAACGTAAGAAATAAATCAAAATTCCAGTGGATCTTTTGGCTCGCCAATTGCTTCAAGAACAATGGTTTCAGAATAATATTGTTGAAACATGTTGGTGCAATATATCACTGGTTGAGGCATCAGGCGTTAGTAATCCATATCCCAGTGATGAGATAAAAGAATTAACCAGCTTCGCACTTTGCCCATCATTAATAATCAAGAGACGAAGTTTCAAGTCTTCAATGCAGGAGCACAATCAGACTATTGATAAGTGACAAAAACAAGACATTTTTCCTTTCTTTTCCAATTAAATTGGTACTAAAAAGCCTAAATACTTGAGACGAGTGTTTTCTAAAAGCAAAATGCCACTAGTTAAGGAATTGATAAGTTTTGAGCAGATTTTGTAGTTTAATAGGTGAAACGGATTGCTCTGCGGTGTTAGAAATAGAGTCGATAACAAAGACAATAGTAAGTGAATTTAACAGGATAAATGCAAAGAAAAGTGACTTGTTTTTCTTTTTCTGGATAAGAGAAAAGTCCTCTCAATTCTGCAGTGGAACACTACAAGTGAATATATTCTAGTCTATCCTTCATCTCTTGCAGGTGCTCATGTGCTGCGTTATAGAAAATTCATCTGTGACACAGCCGAATATGAGAAAAAAATGATTAATCAAACGGTATGTTGACATGTCATGTGAAATAAGATAAAATGTTTTCCCGTTAAAATAACATAACTTTGAGGCAGGGGCTGGAAGTATGGGATATATAGTACTGGTTTCGATGGTTATTTGAAATGGTTTTACTTTACTTAGTGTTATACTACCTGAAGTGAAACTGAACATTTTGGCACATAAATACTTGAGATGCACATGTAATGCGCTGATAATACTAATTTCTTGGATCAATTAAACTGCCATAGTACGGGTGAAGTCATAATATGAAACAATAGGCTCATGAACCAATTTGAAAACTACCTATATATGGGTACCAGAATAGAAAACTTTGTCATATCTGAACAAGTTCAAAAGAGAATTTGAGCAAAGTAGCTGCCCTTTATTGTTGCTAAGTACAGGTTTCAAGGAGGTGAAAATCAAGAGGAGAAAAAACAAGAGGTTCTTTACCATTATGTCCTGCAAATCCTGTTTCCTCAATCAGTAGATTCTGAACCATCTCATTAATCTCACTCTACCAACTGTTGACAACACATAAATCGAATCTTTCAGATCATTTAGAAACTTGAAGTAGGCATGTCTCCATGAGGCTTTGATGAATAATGTGCCCAAAACACCCCAGAACCCAAAAAAGAAACCGGTGCCGATGCACAAGTAGAACTCAATAGTCACAATCTTATCATCACTTTGAACATCCTGGTTTTCAATGTTGTCACTGGTGGTAATGCTTGAAGCATCTTTAGGACACTTCGGAAGTGGAGACCCACACAATTGACTATTCCCAGAATAGGAGGATGAGTTGAAACTTTGCAACTGAGTGCTGGATGGAATTTTTCCTGAAAAATTGTTGTTTGACAAGTCCAGGACTGCAAGAAAGGTTAAGCTAGCCAGTTCCCTGGGAATTTCACCAGAGAGTTGATTGTGCGACACATCGAGAACCTCTAACTTCTCCATATGATTTATCTTCTTAACAATATTCCCGCTCAAGTAATTTCTTGACAAGTTTAAGGAAATCAATTGTCGCTCCAAACGCACACGCAAGTATACGCGGTCGATCAAGTAATAAAGTGATAAGAAAGTATCGTTCCCACGAGGACTATTGATTAACTATTAACTAGACAAACTTCAATTCAAGTATTGTTCAAGAGAGTTTAACCAGATTTCAAGTTGTGTTTAATTAACTAATTAACTAAAAGTAATTGAAGTAAATGGAATGCAAGACAATTCAAGAATTTTAGATATCAGTGAGAGTAAATATTCCAGGATTATGGGACGATCACCAATCCAGTTGCACTCATCCGCTAGTTGAATTAATTTTACTTATCTGAGTTGCTAATCACAGGGTTAATTATACTCACAGAGCTCTTTCGATACCCTGCTCGCCTATTCAAGCCAACCTAACGCCTATATGTCTATGGAATTAGAATTAACAAGAATGCATGTGTTTTTCCTGTAAACTGATTAAGCGTGACTGTTAGGTATATTTCTATCGTAACCGCGAAACCATTCCCCGATGCCCGGGTTCAAGAACACGCTTTATTCAATTCTATTGCAACCTACGGTTCCCACTTTCGACTTCAACCTTAGGTTCATGGATAATACTTAACAACTGGCCAGGAAATTAAGTAATTCAGAGCAGAATTAAATAAACAACTCAATCTGATAAATTTAATAGAATTCAACCAACTTCAGAGTACAACTTTCATGGTTAACCCATAACCCTAGAATAATAGAGTTTAGCTACTCATAGACAAGTTAGCTTTCTCACAAAATAATCTAGAATTCATGAAACAATAAAGAGGGAAGAAGAATTACAACTCAATTGATTAATCTTGGTTCTCTAGCCTCTACTATGGTTCTTGCCTCCAAAAATACGTAATTGAATAAGAAAAATCGTTACAAGGGTTTTTAATCCTAGGAAATATGCCTATTCCCACGTTTTTAGCTAGTCCTGGCAGCTCTGGGATTAGTTTACGGCGCATACACCGGAGCATGCCAAGCATCCGTGGATGTATGCGCTCCTTTTCCCAATTTCTTCAATATTTGCACTCTTCCCAGTCCATACAGCCTAGCATGCCAAGCATCCAACGCTGTATCCATTGCTTCTTCCTTGTTCTTGTCCAAATCAAGCTCCAATTTCCTTCAATTTGCTCCTAAAACATCCAAACACCTCAAGTTAGTATTTTACTTTAAATCTCACATTGTTGGGCACATAATACGCTGAAAATAACTCAAAAGATGTAAGAAATCAATGCCGAGACATAAGATATACGCCCAACATCAACACCCCACACTTAAACTTTGTTCGTCCCCGAACAAACAAACCCAACACACTTATACTCAATAGGTCTTAACTACCCAACTCAAGAACTTCAAGGAAGCGCACCTATGAAATAGGTTGATACCAACAATTAGCCACTAGACATACAAACACACAACTCCCCATATTTGCACACCACACATTTAGAAAACAAGGATTATCAAGCAGTCAAGTAGCAACAACCAAGCCTCAAGAAACGACTCTTCACACCAACTTACTCACGACCTGTCCACTTGCTCAAGATTAGGGCCTAATAAAAGCTCCAACCTCTCATAATCCATGTGGCCTCATCAATCAAAGTCTAGTCCCAATCACACAAAAATATATCAACTGAATTAGACTTTCGAGATAGGAAGAATACGCTCACCCTCAAAAAGAATCTCAAGTGCCACACAATGGTACCATAGGCTTGCCCGTAGTGTAGGACTCCACTAATGTAGGCTCGCTCCTATTCGGGATTAACTAGGACTTTAAGGGTTGTAATGTAGGCCAAAGGACGGATAATGGTTAAATGACTACCTCCCTAAGCACTTTAATACATCACTTCCACTTTTTATAGCTCAACTCTTTGCAAAAACAACCGAGCTACCATCCGCACATCAACTCAAACACTTCTCTCCCTTTAAGTTTTTTTTTTTTTTATCAATGTGCACAACACTAGCAAGGATTGAGAATTTTTTTTCCTTTTTCTTTCTTTTTATTTTTTTTCTTTCACTTTTGATTCTTTTCTTTTTCTTTTTTTTTTTCAACATTTGTCACTTTTTCCTCAATCTTGCCAATGTACTTTTTCCTCAAAAATACCATCATAAATTTATTCTTATTGACTCCACTCAAAAGCCATCAATTTCCACCAATCACAACTCCACTAACAACAATATTTTCAATTAAAGTGCTCTAGGGAGTACGGGTTCAAAAAGAAGGTAATTACGAACAAAGGGAATAGGCTTGTAATGTGGGTGTCAAAAAAAACTCATAGGCTCAAAAAGGATTACAAGGGATATATATGAACGGGTAGGCTAATCAAGGCTGCAAAAGAGAGGTTCATCAAAGAAGGCCTGTATCATCTCCCGACTAGAGCAAACCTAGGATTTCGCTTTGAACACACGCGGGGCAAGTTCTAGACCAATAATGCAAGCACGAGAATAAAGAAAAGCACCTCACCACTCATGGCACATGAACTACTCAAGGTGAAACAATTCCAACACCTAACAAAAACAAGCGAGACAAGTCATGCTATTCAGTCAGCACTCAGAGTCAGAAACCTGAGCCGAGGAGTCACTAACACGACTGACTATCAATCCAATATACAACTCACACAAAAAAATCTTTAGGGAAGTTCAACTCGCATGTAAAGGACTAAATATGTCAGTATCAAACAATTCACAGAGAAGGCACAGGTCCTTACCACTTAGCTACTCCTATTTCCTAATTTTTTTGTATTTTAAATATCTATTTTTTTTTCATTTTTATCTAAAAAAACACCCGGTTCAAAACAAAAGGCATCCTCGGGAAAGAACCGTGGCTTGAAGAAAACCCAAGGATTATGCCACTAATCTAAAAAAAAATTAAATGCAGTAAAAATATACAAGTACAAATCATGATACCCCACCCCACACTTAAAATAGTGCATGGGCCCCACTGCACAAGTACAAAAATAATAACAAGAGTGGGTATCAAGAAAGCTCCCTCAAACCGCAGAGTCTGGAGGTGCGTCAGACCAGTCTGAACCCGCGGTCTGAGCAGTGGAGGGATCCAACAAGGTAGTGCCAGCTGCATCCATCGCATCAATCAGCGACCCCTCCATAGTAGTGGCAGTAGCCGGAGCTGGCTCTGCAGCAGTGCCATCAGTAGCACTCAGATCCACAACCTCCGCACTGGACCCTGCATCAGTCTGGACGCCAATGGAATGCGTCACTCTGGGACTCTGAATAGCGGCAAGGATCTCTGCCAGTATGCTCTGCATCAGGGTATCTCGAGCTGCCTGCTCCTGTCTCAACCGGGTCAGCTCTGCCTGCTGCTCCTGTCTCAACTGGGTCAGCTCTGCCCGCTGCGCCTCTCTCAGCTTAGCTAGCTCGGCTTCAAAGCCCACAAGTCGCTCTGATGTAGTTCTCTTATCTGCTTTGGCCGCGACCGGGTCAAGCACTGAAGTGATGTCATGAGCAATGGGCACCTCCAAAAGATCATCCTCCGTATAGAATGGCACCCTGTGCTTCCTCATCAAAGCTGTCAGAGTGTGCACAAAATACAGCTTCAATGTCTTCTCCTTACGAGTCCGCATCATCTGCTCGTACATAAGCTCACCCAAGTTCAGTACTATTCCATTCATCAGAGCATAAATAAGAAGCACCCGCTCCCGAAGTACATTCGTCTGATGGTCAGCCTGCATGATCCTGTTAGACACCCAATTGAGCCAAGATCGACTCTCCCTCGACATAAACCGCTTGGGTAAAGTGGCATATTTTCTCTGCGTGTTGTGCAACCACGCAGGCTTCGAAGATTCGCGATCATCCAGAACAGCTGGTGGGTCACACAGTACCTCAATGACATCCGCAAAATCCGGCTCTGCTAGCATCTTCTTATAATCATCCATTGCCACTTCAGGCACCCTGTATTGTGCATTAATGGCTCGGGCAGAAATATCAACATCAACATCTCGAACCCACACTATGCTGCTCCTCGGGTTCTCCCAGTTTGCATATAGCTCCTGAACAGCAGTAACATTTCCCTTGCCCGTGGGACCCTGCATAAATCTGTCCCACTTCCTATCTTTAACAACCTCCAGAATAGCCGGGCACGCCTTCTCACATGCATGATAGTTCAGTGGTCTTTCCTGTGTAATCTGCTTCTTAAGGATCCACTGATATGCCAAATATGCACTCTCGCTCTCAAAGGTGTCCTCCCACAATGCCCTGTCAATCGGGCCACTAGTAGAGGGAATGTCCTCAGGCTCTGGAATAGAAGTGTACTCCTCCTCAGCATCATCATCCTGATCATCCTCATCATCCTGCTCTATTGGTTTCTTTCCCTTGCCCTGAACTGCTCTCCTTTTCTTAGCCGGTGGTCTAGAAGCACCACCTTCACGGATCACCACGGGCTTTTCCTTAGCAATGGTTGATTTCCTCTTGCCCGTGGTTACTTGAGAGGCGGGAATGGTCATATCCGGAGCATGTGTATCTTGTTTCTTCTTTGAGCGTTGCTCCCTTTTATCCTTGCCCTCAGGTTGATTCCGTGGTGGTTGGCCACCGTCCCCGCTTCCACCACTCTTGGATGGTTGCTTTGCAATCGCCATTTTACAATAGAATACATGCATCCAAACAATGTGAAATTAGCCAATGAGTTATTCCCGAGCTCTTTAAAGTAGCTAGAAACTAAGCCAATTCAAGCTAGTCGTCTACTTCTCATTGGTGCGCACGCACCCCACACTTAAAACTCAAGTGTAATCTACAATTAATCAAGTTATGCTCATAGTCCGCTCATTGTAATATTCGCGAGGTACTCAGACTTCCCTCGACGCGCACTTCTTTATTCGAAACAATTCTCATGGTTAAAATTCAACAAAGTGTGCAACGGTCTCCACACCCCACACTTATGCTCTACTTCATCTCAAAAATATGGAGAAATATTATTTGAAGCAAAGCAATAAAAACAGCCCGTGAATTGCACAACGGGGCAATGGCTCGCTCAAGTAAAGTGCAAAACAACACTTCTAGTGTATGAATAAAGTGCATTGAGTGTCGTTCATAAGAAAACACTTTAAAATCAGCCCCATGTCCTAATTCTAACTAATATATGTTCAACTTATGCCCCCTAATTGATTTGGCTACTCAGACTTCACCAAATACCTCAAATTGTTCATTGGGGAATTTTATCAAACACCTTATGTGCAGTAAATTGGACAGCTTGTGTATGCACTTTTTGTTAATGTTTGGACCTCCCAACTCTGGGAGCTTACGTATATACTCATCATGGTGCATCACCGCACCCCCCACATCAAATACCAATCAAACAAGCAAGTTTCGACATGTTTTCATCATAAACTTAATGTAAAAACCAAACCTAAGGGAAGAGGGAGATGGGAATAGTTCTAGCACGACCACAGTGCTGGTAGCTTCAGGGATGAGAGAGAAGCACAAGATAGAGGAGAAGAAATCATACCTGAGAGATTGAAAGCAACCAAGAAGATTCAGCCGTGAGCTTTTCCCAGTTTTCTTTCGTTCCCGTTTTTTTTCTTTTGTTCTTTCCGTGTTCTGTTCTTTGTTTCGTGTCGTGTGTGTGTGTGTTCAAGTAGTATAAGGAGTGTTAAATATTTACCAGCATACAGGGGAGCACGTTTTCACATCGCAATACTGTCCCAAAACAAAAAGTTTCAAAACAAAGTCGCAGCCCACACAGTGCAGCGTGCGACGCATGCCTCGCTGTGTGGGAGCTAAACTTGAAAACAGTGGCTGCGGTTTCCAGCCCACACACTGCCTTGGTTCCTATTTTTTTTCACAAACGATGGCTGGGCACAGCCAAGCATGCGACGCATGCAAGGCTGTGCTGACTTCAAAACAGTTTCCTTTTTTTCTTTGCTCCATTTTGTTGTCCGGGGCCGGCTATTTCGTTGATCCAACCGATTTCGAGCCCCGGCATCCTGTAAAAACACTACACAAACATGTTAAACACATAAAGAATCCATTCTTTTTGTTCTTTTCTATTTTTTATATTTTTTTGTTTTATTTTATTTTAAATGAAAATGCGGATTAACTACTCTAAAAACGATAAACATGGGTTGCCTCCCATGAAGCGCTTGATTTAACGTCGCGGCACGACGAGTACAACCCTCTTTCAAGGGTCGACCAAAGAAATGGAGGATTTAAGCCTATCGACTTCACCTCCCCAATATCGCTTCACTCTTTGCCCATTCACTAGAAACGACTTATCCGAGCCCGGGGCTCGCAATGCAATCGCTCCATGGGGCGTCACCTTAACAATTTCAAATGGACCAGACCACCTCGACTTGAGCTTGCCAGGGAAGAGCTTCAACCTGGAGTTAAATAAAAGAACTTGTTGGCCCGGCTCAAAGTGACGATGCTGAATCCGCTTATCGTGCCACCGCTTAGTCTTCTCCTTATATAACTTGGCGTTTTCATATGCGTGCAACCTAAACTCATCGAGTTCATTGAGTTGCAACAATCTCTTCTCACCCGCCAAGCCTATATCAAAATTTAGCTTCTTTATCGCCCAATAGGCCTTGTGCTCAAGCTCGACTGGCAAGTGGCACGCTTTTCCATATACCAACTTGTACGGTGAAGTCCCAATTGGAGTCTTATAAGCTGTCCTATATGCCCAGAGTGCATCATCGAGCTTGGTAGCCCAATCCTTCCTATTCGCACTGACAGTTTTCTCAAGAATTTGCTTCACCTCTCTATTGGATACCTCAGCCTGTCCACTGGTTTGCGGATGATAAGCGGTGGCGACCTTATGCTTGACCCCTTATTTAGCTAGAAGGTTGTTTAACAACTTATTACAGAAGTGTGTACCTTCATCGCAAATCAAAGCCCGCGGAGTTCCGAACCTGGTGAAAATGTTCTTCTTGACGAAACTCACCACCACCTTGGCATCATTAGTAGGAAGAGCAACAGCCTCTACCCACTTAGACACGTAATCCACTGCCAGTAAAATATACTTGTGACCATTCGACGAGGGGAAAGGACCCATGAAGTCGATCCCCCACACATCAAAAATCTCCACCTCTAGAATGCCTTGTAGAGGCATCTCTTGCTTCCTGGTGATTGTGCCAGTTCTTTGACATCGATCACACTTCTTTACAAAAGTGTGAGCATCTTTGAACAGTGTTGGCCAATAGAAACCAGACTGGAGTACTTTGGCGGCTGTTCTATCACCACTTTACAAAAGTGTGAGCATCTTTGAACAGTGTTGGCCAATAGAAACCAGACTGAAGTACTTTGGCGGCTGTTCTATCACCACAATGATGACCTCCATAAGGAGAAGCATGGCACTCTTGCAGAACAGCCTCCGTCTCTTCCTCAGGAATGCATCTTCTCACCAACTGATCTGCACACACTCTAAACAAAAACGGCTCATCCCAAACATAAAATCTTACGTCATGAAAGAACCGACGCTTACCTTCTGCAGTCAGATGTGGTGGCACTGCCTCACTTACCAAATAGTTGACATAATCAGCATACCATGGGTCCGAGTGATTGGTGATGGCAAAAATTTGCTCATCCGGGAAGGTTTCTCTGATCAACCCTCCCTCGTCCACATGCTTATGGTTCTCCAACCTAGATAGGTGGTCAGCTACTTGATTTTCCGTTCCCTTACGGTCTCGGACTTCCAAGTCAAATTCCTGCAGCAACAACACCCAACGAATTAGTCGAGGCTTAGCATCCTTTTTATCAATTAAGTACCTGATTGCTGCGTGGTCTGTGTAGACAATAACTTTGGTTCCAACCAAGTATGCCCGGAACTTATCAAAGGCATACACTACTGCCAGCAACTCTTTTTCAGTAACTGTGTAATTCAATTGGGCAGGATTAAGAGTTTTGCTGGCGTAGTAAATGGAATGGAACACCTTGTTCCTCCTTTGCCCCAGGACTGCACCAATAGCGACATCGCTAGCATCACACATTAATTTAAATGGTGCAGTCCAATCAGGAGCCACTATTATTGGCGCAGATACCAATTTCTCTTTTAATTCATTGAAGGCCCTCAGACAGGCCTCATCGAACAAAAATGCTGCTTCTTTCTCAAGTAACCTGCACAAAGGAGTAGAAATCTTAGAAAAATCTTTAATAAACATCCTATAGAAGCCAGCATGTCCGAGAAAACTTCGGACTCCCTTCACAGACGTGGGTGGGGGTAATTTTTCAACCGCCTCCACCTTCGCCTTGTCAACCTCAATTCCAGCACTGGACACCTTGTGTCCCAAAACTATACCTTCACGAACCATGAAATGGCACTTTTCCCAATTTAAAACAAGGTTAGTTTCTTCACACCTAGCAAGCACTAGACCAAGGTTAGTTAGACAAGCATCAAAAGAAGATCCGAAGACAGAAAAGTCATCCATGAACACTTCGACAAACTTTTCCACCATATCAGTGAAAATAGCCATCATACACCTTTGAAAAGTCACAGGTGCATTACATAGCCCGAACGGCATCCTCCTATAGGCATAGATACCGTAAGGGCATGTAAAAGTAGTTTTCTCCTGGTCTTCGGGAGCAATCCATATTTGATTGTAGCCAGAGTAACCATCGAGGAAACAGTAATACTCTTGGCCAGCTAGCCTATCTAACATCTGATCAATAAAGGGGAGAGGAAAGTGATCCTTTCGGGTGGCTTTATTCAATTTTCGATAATCAATGCACACCCTCCACCCCGTAACAGTTCTTGTGGGGATAAGTTCATTATTCTCATTCTGCACTACTGTCATCCCTCCATTTTTAGGGACACATTGCACTGGATTTACCCACTTGCTGTCAGAGATAGGAAAAATTATACCTGCATCTAACCATTTAATCACCTCTTTCTTTACCACGTCCTTCATGATTGGATTAAGGCGACACTGATGCTCCACACTTGGCTTGTAACCGTCCTCCATAAAGATCTTGTACATGCAGAAATCCGGGCTTATTCCCTTGAAGGCAGCTATGGTCCAGCCAATAGCACTCTTATGCTCTCGTAGCACTCTCAACAGCTTTTCTACCTGCAAGTCAGACAACAGAGAAGAAATAATCACAGGTAAAGTGTCAGATTGTCCCAAATAAGCATACCGAATATGCGCCGGTAAAGGTTTGAGCTCAAGCTTGGGTGCCTCTTCAATAGACGGCTTGGGTGGTGGCCCGAGCGGTCTATCTAAAGGCTCAAACTTGGGAAACCCAGTAATAAATGCACAAGAACAGTCTAAGAGCTGCAATATCTCCTCTATGTCAGCATCTTCACTGGTTTCTTCTCCCAACATCAGTACTCGCTGCAAATCATCATTGACATAATCAGCTGGGTCAGTCGACTTCTCCTCTGGGTCATTCACTGCGATCATAGACAACTCTTCATGATGGTTAGGCATTTTTAGAGCCTTGTACACATTAAAAACTGCTTCCTGATCATCCACCTTCATTGTCATCTTTCCCTCTCGGACACGGATCACAGCATCACCAGTGGCTAAGAAAGGCCGTCCCAAGATGATAGGGACTTCCTTGTCTGCCTCATAGTCCAGGATAACAAAATCAGCGGGCAAAATAAATTGACCAATCTGAACCAGTACATCTTCAATCACCCCCTCAGGATAAGTAGTAGACCGATCAGCTAACTGAAGTGAGACTGTTGTTGGCTTTGGAGTGCCGAGACCCAGTTGGTTGCACACAGACAATGGCATAAGATTTATGCTAGCCCTTAGATCACATAGGGCTCTACCAACTGCTACGTTGCCAACACGGATAGGAATGGTAAAACTACCTGGATCCTTCAACTTCTGAGGGAGTTTGTTCTGAACTCTGGATGTGCACTCTTCAGTAAGTGCCACAGTTTCAAATTCATTGAGCTTCCTCTTTGATGACACTATGTCTTTGATATACTTAGCATACTTTGGAATTCCCCTGAGCACATCTACCAATGGAATATTGATACTAGTCTCACTGAGTATGCTCAAGATCTTTGTAACTGCAAGGTCTTGCAGATTCTTTTGCAACCTTCGAGGAAAGGGAGGTGGCGGTTTAGCAGCAATCACTGCCTCTTGCTTTTCTGCCTCCTTCTCGACTTCGACTACTGGCTCTGGCTCTTTTCCTTTGTCAGGGTGAGACTGCTTTGGCTTCTTTGGCAATTCTTCCAGTTCTCTCCCATTTCGTAATAACACTGCTTGTACTTGCTCCTTGGGATTAGGATCAGTAGTGCTTGGCAAAGCACCAAGTGGCCTTGTATTTTGGTTACTAGCAAGTTGTCCCATTTGTTTTTCTAGAGAGAGAATGGCACTGTCTTGGTTTTGCTGGAGAGTTGAAATTTTCTAGTTAAGATCAACAGCCAATTTTTGAATCATTGCCTCTATTTTTGATGTTTCAGACTGTTGCTGCTGCGGTGGATTCTGCACCTGCTGAGTATTACCTTGGGGTTGTCTGCTGCCTTGTCCGCCTTGATTACCGCCCCATGAGAAGTTAGGGTGGTTGCGAAAATTAGGCGGGTAAGTGTTGCCATACTGAGCATTTTGGTTAAAACCCCTGCCCTGCTGACCCACGTAAAACGCAGACTCTGGGTTTTCCGTGCAAATATTACTCAGATGATCAGAACCACCACACACCTCACAGTATGGAGTTGCTTGCACTTGTTGAACCTGGGGTGGGGCCGGTTGCTGAGGTTGTGGATGTGGCTTGCTTACCTGGACAAGTACCGCATCAAGTTGCTGCTTAACAGAGTGTTGCATTGCTGCCATTTCAGCTTTCATAGCTGTCAGCACATCCACTTCCACCTTTCCACCTAGCTTGAGATTTTTACCTCTGCCTAAGTCACCATGATAATGCTGACTGCCTTCTGAAATTTTGTTAAGAATGATCTCAAGCTCATCATACTGCTTCTCTAGACTTGGTTCGCCACAATAAGCATCCAGCAAGATTTTACTATGCGACTGCAGTCCCTCAACAAAAATATGTCCCAACACCTCCTTTGATTGACCATGGTGTGGGCAGCTTCTCAATAATGCCTTGAATCTCTCCCATGCTTCACCTATCTCCTCTGATGAATTTTGACTAAATGACACTATCTCACCTCTGATCTTTGCAGTTTTGCCTGATGGAAAGAATTTGATCAGAAACTTCTGTGCCAATTCGTCCCAAGAGTTAATGGAGTTTGGTGGTTGAACCAAGAGCCACTTCTTTGCTTCACCCAGCAAGGTAAATGGGAACATCGTCAGTCGTATGTATTCATCCGACACATCAACATATTTGTAAGTGTCGCTGATCTCCAGAAAGTTCTGCATGTGCTGCTGAGGATCTTCATTTGACAGTCCGGCGAACTGACCATTAGACTGGAATAGTCGGATCATACTCTCCTTCAGCTCAAATTTACCAGTAATGGTGGGCCTCACAATGGCCTTGGCCATGTTATCAAGAGTAGGTCTGGCCACATCCAGTATCGCGCGGTTTTGATTTCCAGCCATCTCTGCAGGTTCAGAAATAGGAGCTTTCTCTAGCTTTGCTTTGAGTCTGGCTTCCTTCCTTAGCCTGTGAAAAAGTCGTTCAGGTTCCGGGTCAAAAGTGTAGAGTTTATCACCACTCTTGCTACTTCGCATTCAAGCTACAACCTGAAACACCCAAAGACAACTAAAACCAAAAATTAATCTTGAACAAATAACAAATAAAAGCTAATCTAGAAATTAATTAAATCTTAGTCCCCGGTAACGGCGCCAAAAACTTGTCGCTCCAAACGCACACGCAAGTATACGCGGTCGATCAAGTAATAAAGTGATAAGAAAGTATCGTTCCCACGAGGACTATTGATTAACTATTAACTAGACAAACTTCAATTCAAGTATTGTTCAAGAGAGTTTAACCAGATTTCAAGTTGTGTTTAATTAACTAATTAACTAAAAGTAATTGAAGTAAATGGAATGCAAGACAATTCAAGAATTTTAGATATCAGTGAGAGTAAATATTCCAGGATTATGGGACGATCACCAATCCAGTTGCACTCATTCGCTAGTTGAATTAATTTTACTTATCTGAGTTGCTAATCACAGGGTTAATTATACTCACAGAGCTCTTTCGATACCCTGCTCGCCTATTCAAGCCAACCTAACGCCTATATGTCTATGGAATTAGAATTAACAAGAATGCATGTGTTTTTCCTGTAAACTGATTAAGCGTGACTGTTAGGTATATTTCTATCCTAACCGCGAAACCATTCCCCGATGCCCGGGTTCAAGAACACGCTTTATTCAATTCTATTGCAACCTACGATTCCCACTTTCGACTTCAACCTTAGGTTCATGGATAATACTTAACAACTGGCCAGGAAATTAAGTAATTCAGAGCAGAATTAAATAAACAACTCAATCTGATAAAGTTAATAGAATTCAACCAACTTCAGAGTACAACTTTCATGGTTAACCCATAACCCTAGAATAATAGAGTTTAGCTACTCATAGACAAGTTAGCTTTCTCACAAAATAATCTAGAATTCATGAAACAATAAAGAGGGAAGAAGAATTACAACTCAATTGATTAATCTTGGTTCTCTAGCCTCTACTATGGTTCTTGCCTCCAAAAATACGTAATTGAATAAGAAAAATCGTTACAAGGGTTTTTAATCCTAGGAAATATGCCTATTCCCACGTTTTTAGCTAGTCCTGGCAGCTCTGGGATTAGTTTACGGCGCATACACCGGAGCATGCCAAGCATCCGTGGCTGTATGCGCTCCTTTTCCCAATTTCTTCAATATTTGCACTCTTCCCAGTCCATACAGCCTAGCATGCCAAGCATCCAACGCTGTATCCATTGCTTCTTCCTTGTTCTTGTCCAAATCAAGCTCCAATTTCCTTCAATTTGCTCCTAAAACATCCAAACACCTCAAGTTAGTATTTTACTTTAAATCTCACATTGTTGGGCACATAATACGCTAAAAATAACTCAAAAGATGTAAGAAATCAATGCCGAGACATAAGATATACGCCCAACATCATCAATCCTCTCAAAGAAGCAATGTCTTCCAGAATGTGTCCAATCAATTTGTTGCTAGAGAGATCAATGCTTGTCAGAAGTCCTAATTCATTTCTGTACTCAAATACTTGGTGTTTCCATTGGACCACGGCATTATCTATGTAATCGTCCCCATATTGAGGGCCATTTTCAAAAGAAAAGGGATATCTTATAGCAATTGTTACAGCTGAACTTTTCATTTCAACCAAAGATGTAAAGTTTCTAAAGCCTTGTGGGATTTCTCCAATTATTCTGTTTCCTGACAAATCCAAGATATGAATGTTGTTGAGATGAAACAGGTTTTCAGGTATGCTTCCGTAGAACTTATTCTGACGAAGGCTGAGGACAATCAAACTCATTAGGTGCGTCCCTATCCAAGGTGGAATTGCTCCTGTTAACTCATTCCCTCCAAAATCCAGGACTTTCAGCTTTCTGCAATTCTTCAAAGATGCAGGTACATTCCCAGTGAAATTGTTGTCTCGTAAGTGGAGAGATTCAAGCTGATACAGAAAGCCCAATGAAGATGGAATAAGGCCTATGAATTTGTTATTTGAGAGATTGAGGATGACTACATTGCCTTGATTCATCAAACAGTCAGGAAGCACACCTGTAAGTTGGTTATTTGAGAGGTCAATAGAATGAATGGCATCATGAGAAGTTCGACATACTGCAGAAATTGATCCGAAAAACTTATTCTTGAAGAGGTGTAATGATGAGAAGTTCGGGGGAGCAAAGGTATTAAGCCTGTGAAGTTATTGGAGCTTAAGTCTATCCTAGGATGACCACCGAACTTGGATGACAAATCAGGCAATCTTCCTGTGATATGGTTGTAGGACATATTAAGATAATCCAGTTTACGAGAGAGGTCCCAAAACCATTTAGGTAGTGTATCTGAAATATCAGTGAAGGAGATATCTAGCTCAGAGAAGCTATTTTGAGTTTGAAGCCACCCTGGAAATTGAGGCCCCATTTTACAATTCAAAAGATGTATAATCTCCAACTGAAAAGGTGGAATCCATTTAGAGCTCAAGTTCAAAGAGAGTGAGTTGTTGGAAAAGTCTAATGATTTTAGTCTGGTAAGATTGAGGAAATGGGCTTCAGAAATCGTGCCACCAAATGAGTTTGATGAGGCAAAGAGTATCTCCAGCTTAGATAGTTGTCCAAGTGTTTCAGGTAACTTTCCATGAAACTGATTGTTACTCAGATCAAGCTCTACTAGTGATGAAAATGGAGCCAAATCTGGCAGCATACCTGTAAATTGATTGTTGTCTAAATGTAACCCTATGACATTGAACTGTTGTCCAAATGTTTTGGCATCCGGCAATGAGCCTGTGAATTTGTTGCTAGACAGTTCTAAGTACCAAAGATTCAAAAGTCGCCCAAAGCAGTCGGTTAAGGACCCATTCAATTGATTGTAACTCGCATCTAACTCCCCCAAGGATGAAAAGCTAGAAATGTCAGGTATTGGACCCCAAAGCTTATTGTTAGACAGAACTAATGCATATAACGACTTCCCTACTCCCGCAGATAAAGTTTGAAGTAACTGAGCAAGTGGTTCATCTAGATGATTGCTTCCCATGTTAAGAGAGTGGAGGCGACTTAAGTTTCCAAAAGAACTAGGAATACCACCTTTGAATTGATTCGCTGAAAGATCAAGATTCTCAAGAAATGTCATATCTCCAAATGCAACAGGGAGAAGGCCTGCTAATTTGTTGGAAGAAAGGTCTAGATTGGTAAGGCATGTGCTCAAGTTGAACAACCAACTGTATTCTGAAAGAGAAGTCATAAAATTAAAAGATAGATCAAGGGAGGAAAGGGATGTCGAAGAAGCATTAGCTAAGTAAGGGATGGTGTGATTGAGGCCACAATTTGCCAAGGACAGTTGTTCAAGGAAAGGCAGCTTAACTATTTGTGACATCCAATCAATACCATGAAGGTTAATATCGCTGAGATCAAGGTATCTTAGTGAAGAAAGATGAGAAAGCCAATCAAGAGTTTTTACCCTAAGGTGGAAGTTCAGGCTAACATCAAGAACTTGTAAGTTTCTGAGGTTCCCAAGCTGGTAAGGAATTTCACCAGAAAAGTTAGCATAAAAGAGTTTCAAGATTCGCAGTTGTTGGAGGGAACCAATGAACTCTGGTATTTGTTGAAGCTGGAAATCGTTGTTACTGAGATCCAGGTGAGATAGATACTACAAGTCAACTAGAGCAGAGTTGATTTTACCTCTCAAGACTTGTTTCTCATATCCATACTCTTGTATTACTCTAAGATCAAGAATGATGACATGGCTAGTGTTTTTATTACAGCTAACACCCCACCAATTGCAGCATTCTTTCTTGTCATTTTCAGTACCCCATGAAGACAGAATCCATTGATCATCAATAAGGGATTGCTTGAATTTGAGAAGAGCTTGCCGCTCCTTCTCATGGCACCTTACATTTTCATTTCCTGCAGTGAATCCAACAAGTAAGGAGCTCATGAAAAGCAAATGGATAAGTACACTGAAAATCATTCTGCTTTGAGTCATCTTAGTTATTCCTAATTTGAGAAGTTGAAAAGCCAGTATGTGAACTTGTGAAGTGAAAGAGGGAACAAGCACTTGACCTTTTTCTTTTATTATAACTAAGAAATTCTCGAGGGCAATGGTGTGAGGTTCGGTGGCTAATGATGAGCTCGCTTGTTAGCTTGGATAAGCTTGGAGTTTTGACTGATGACTGAGGAACGGATTCAAAGGACCTATTCCTTTGAATCACTGCAGCAGAATAGATAATTCATGCAAAATCGTTTAATTGAGATATTATTATTTATCCTAAAACTGACGTATATCTTGATAATTATGCAGGTCTAAACGGATACGAAAAGATTGCATAACTAAGGGATAAAGGATAGAAGATTCGGATTCTAGAAAGAAGAATCCAATTAGGACTCAAAGTCATGGAAGCTTTGGAGTTCTAATTGCTCAAGACTTCTTGGCTGCTGGAGCTATAAACGTGGAGCATATCAGCCATAGAAACATACACAAATACAGAGAGCATCGAGCAAAAGCTGAGAAGAATTATTAGCTTATTTGTGTAATCAGTTAGCTACAGTAGAACTAAGTGAGAACCTGTTCCTTAGATTGAATCTTGTAAAAGTTCGAGTCTTAGTTCAAGTGTAGTAAGCAAAAATCGAGTTGTAAACTTTCTGGTTCAAGTCGTGGACTTGACACAACTTCACTGATCGTGAGAAAGATCACTAAAGGATCAGAGTTAGTCCTAGGTTAGTAAGAGTGAGTCTTGTAACCAAGTGGGTCTTTTTACATAGTAAAGTTGAAATCCTACTTCCCGTGTCTAGGGGTTTTTTCCACACTAATATCTGGTATTCAATTACTTACAGTTTTAATTCCACACATCGTAGAGTAAAGGAACACATTTTAAGGAACTGGTCCTCAAAACAGTAAAGTGGTGTAATCGTGGGAAATAACAACTGGTATCAGAGCCAGGTTATCCTTGAAAAGGCTAACACCTAGGATTAGATGAGTACATCACGAGAAAACAGTGAGGGCCAGTCAATGGTTAGAGCACCTTATTTCAATGGGAAATACTATTCATAGTGGAAAGAGAGGATGCGCGATCACCTTCAAGCAGAAGACTATGAATTGTGGGACATAGTAACTGAAGGTCCCATGATCCCAATGAAGAAGGATGCTGATGGGAAGGATGTTCCCAAAACCAGGAAGGAATGCAATGCTGAAGACATAAAGCAATGGGAAAAGAATGCAAAGGCAAGGAAGTGGCTGGTTGGTGGACTTAGTCCTGACGAATGCACTAGGATCAGAGGGTATGCCACTGCAAAGGAGATTTGGGATGCTCTACAAGTTGCACACGAAGGAACAAGTCAGGTAAAAAGGTCCAGAGGTACACTTCTTTATGCTGAATATGAAAGCTTTAAAATGAAAGAAGAAGAATCAATCTCTGAAATGTATACTAGATTTAATGCCATTGCTTCTGAACTTATCTCTTTGGGAAGGGTTTTAACTGTGGAAGATAGGGTAGAAAAGATTTTAACTAGGGTTTTTCCAGATTCTTGGGAGATCAAAGCTTGTGCTATCATTGAAAGTAAAGATTTAACCACTTTATCCTTAGATGAGCTTATAGGCAATCTAAAGACTTATGAACTGAGGAAAAAGGTTAAAAACATAGGAGTACCAGTTAAAACTGAACCTAACCTAGCATTGACTGCTGGTGATAAAATCATTGATGATAAGGAACTGGTCCTTATCGCTAAAATTGTTCAGAAATATTTGAATAAGAAAAGGGAAATTAGTGGACAAGGTAGGTCTACTAACATGAAACAGGCTGGAGAATGCCACAAATGTGGAAGCTCGGAGCACTACATCAGCAAATGTCCAATTATGGAAGGAGAATGGAGGAAGAAATTCATTGATGAAAGGAAGAAGGCTAGGGAACAGGTCCATAAGAGAAGTGGAAATCCCAAAGCGCTGGTCGCAGGATGGCAAGACAGTGAAGATGAAATAACTGATGACGATCTGGATGAGGATCTTGCTCTAATGGCACTTGGAGATTCAGAAAATGAAGAGGATCCTGAGGTATTTGTTTCTAAACTTAAAGAAGATGTAAAAAGCATGTCCAGAGAAAAGTTGGTTAAAGTATTCCATATTGTGCTAAATGAATTTAAAACTCTAAGGGATGATAATCACCAACTGCATGATAAAGTTGACTGTTTAGAAACAGAATGCAAAGAGGAAATAGTTAAAAATGATTTTCTGGAAAGGAAGATTAGCATGCTTGAGGAACAGGTCCTCACACTTGAAACAACTGCTCAGGAATTAGAAAATGATAAAACAGTTGTAAAAGGTAAAGGCATTGCTAATTCTCATCAGATCATTGCTGAAGAGAAACTGAAAGACACAGTTGATGAACTGAGTAAGAAAGACGAAAAGATAAGATCTTTAGAAGAAGACTTGGTTAAAATAAAAATGGAATTAAGAAAAACTGTAGAATGGAACAAGTCTTCTGAAGCACTAGAATGGTTACAGGAAAATCATAGTAGTAACAGGAAAGGTATTGGATTTATGAAAGCACAGAGTTCATCCAAATGGAATCCAAAGAGTAAGTACTTATCATTTCCTGAAAACTGGCTATGCACTCACTGTGGGAACACTGGTCACCGGAAAGAAAATTGTCAATCTTTAAAAAGGGCTGCCCAGAGAAACAGGTCCTATAAACCTGTTCAAAATCCTGTGAAACAGAAGAATGGGTCCTACAAACCTGTTCAACATTCTGTAAAAAAGGAAAATGTTCACACAAAGAAACCATTACCATTCTGGGCTAGGAGAGATCTGATTCATCCTTTTTCAAAAGGAAAGGAACACAAACTAGTTTGGGTTCTTAAAATTAATCCCTAGTTTTCTTTTGCAGGCTAGAGTGAAGGAGATAAACCACAAATAGTACATGGACAGTGGTTGCTCAAGACATATGACAGGGCATAAGGAACTGTTCCTTTCACTCTCAGCCTTCCAATGAGGAAATGTTTCCTTTGGTAATGGTAAGAAAGGGGAAATTATTGGAATTGGAAAGGTAGGTAGGTCTGATTCACACTGTATAGATAATGTATTTCTAGTAGATGGGCTGAAGCATTGCTTATTGAGCATATCTCAATTGTGTGACAAAGGTAATAATGTTAATTTCTCATCTACTGGATGCACTGTGACTAATCAAGCTTCTGTAGAGGTTATTTTGCAGGGAAACAGACATGGAAACATCTACAAAGTAGACTTGCTGACATTATCTGATGGAAGCTTGAGCTGCTTAAGTGTGGAGCAAAATGACCCCCTCCTTTGGCACAAAAGACTAGGACATGGTAGTCTTTCACAATTGAACAAACTTGTGTCAAAGGACATGGTGATAGGTCTTCCTAACATCAGGTTTAATGAAGAAAAAGTATGTGAAGCATGTGCCAGGGGGAAGCAGGTAAAATCCTCCTTCAAATCGAAGAAACAGGTAAGTACCACTAAACCTTTGGAACTGGTCCATATGGATTTATGTGGCCCTATGAGAACAATGAGTCGTGGAGGTAAGAAGTATGTTATGGTATTGGTGGATGATTACTCCAGATTTACATGGACTATATTTCTTGCATCTAAAGAAGAAGCATTTAATGCATTTTCAATTTTTGCTAAGAAAGCTCAAAGAACTCTAGATAACCATATTATTGCCATTAGGTCAGATCATGGAACTGAATTTGAAAATCATATGTTTTCCAATTTTTGTAATGAAAATGGCATTAATCATAATTTTTCCTCACCTAGAACTCCACAACAAAATGGTGTAGTGGAAAGGAAAAATAGGACTCTAGAAGAAATGGCAAGGACTATGTTGATATCTGGAAATCTTCCACAGAACTTTTGGGCTGAGGCTATTAATACTGCATGCTACATAATAAATAGATGTATGACAAGACCTTTAATAGAAAAGACCCCATATGAATTGCTTAAAGGAAGAAAACCAAATATTTCTCATCTTAGGGCTTTTGGTTGCAAATGCTTCATACACAACAATGGGAAGGATGCCTTAGGAAAATTTGATCCTAGAAGCGATGAGGGAATATTTGTTGGTTATTCTTTAAATAGTAAATCTTATAGGGTGTTTAACAAGAAAACATTGAAAATTGAAGAAAGCATGCATGTTAAATTTGATGAAACTGACAGTCTCACTCAAGAACAGGTACAGGAGGATGAAGAAATTGGAATGCTGAAAGAGTTTGAACTTAATCCACAAATGCAGATTCTGGATATGAGAAGTGAACTACAAGGAACTGTTCCTCAGGACAGAACTGAGAAGAGTAGCACTGAAACAGGGGGAACAAGTGTTGGTCCCACCTCACAAACTGGAAACACTACTCTATCAGGAACTGTTCCTCAGCAGAGGACTTCTGACAATGGATTGACACCCAAGCCTTTCAAGTATCAAAGGTCACATCCTGTGGATCAAATAATCTCAGATAAGGCTGCCGGAGTTCAAACTAGATCAGCAGTCAAGAATCACAATCTGTGTGCCTTTAGTGCCTTCTTATCTCTTGTTGAACCTAAAAATGTGAAAGAAGCACTGAAGGATGCAGATTAGATTAATGTTATGCAGGAAGAACTGAATCAATTCCAAAGGAGTCAAGTTTGGCATCTGGAACCCAAGCCAAGGAACAGGTCCATAATTGGAACAAAATGGGTTTTCAGAAACAAACTTGATGAGGATGGCATGGTAACAAGAAACAAGGCCAGGCTAGTCATTCAGGGATATAGTCAAGAGGAGGGCATCGACTATGATGAGACCTTTGCTCCAGTTGCAAGACTGGAAGCAATAAGACTTCTTATAGCCTTTGCTACATACATGGAATTTACTCTACATCAAATGGATGTTAAGAGTGCGTTTCTGAATGGTTACTTGAAAGAAGAAGTGTATGTCAAGCAACCTCCAGGCTTTGAAAGTGAACAGTTCCCTGAACATGTGTACAAGTTAGACAAGGCCTTGTATGGGGCTCAAGCAGGCACCAAGAGCATGGTATGAGAGGCTATCAAAATTTCTACTCCAGCATGGATACAAGAGAGGTAAAATTGATAGTACTTTGTTCTTAAAAGAAAAAGGTAAGGATCTCTTAATTGTTCAAATCTATGTAGATGATATAATTTTTGGTGCCACTTGTGAAAATTTAAGTAAGGAATTTGCAAACTTGATGGAGAGTGAATTTGAGATGAGCATGATGGGTGAATTCAATTTCTTTTTGGGTTTACAAATTAAGCAAACCTCAAATGGAACTATGATCCATCAACAAAAGTATGTTAAGGAATTACTTAAAAGGTTTGATATGGATAATGCTAAGGAAATTGACACACCTATTGCCACTGCCACAAAATTGGATCTTGATGAACATAGAATATCAGTTGATCAAAAATTGTATAGGGGCATGATAGGTTCTCTACTTTATCTAACTGCTTGTAGACCTGATATTGTGTTCAGTGTTGGTTTGTGTGCTAAGTTCCAATCAGATCCTAAGGAATCTCATTTGAAAGCTGTTAAAAGAATATTGAGGTATCTGAAAGGAACATGTCCCTTGGGACTTTGGTATCCAAAAGGTGGTAGTTTTAATCTTGTTGGAGATACTGATGCTGACTATGCAGGTTTCCTTGTTGATAGAAAAAGTACCTCAGGTATGGCACATTTTCTTGGTGAGTGTTTGGTTTCTTGGGGAACTAAGAAACAAAATTCAGTGGCACTTTCCACTACTGAGGCTGAATATGTTGCAGCTGCTTCATGTTGTTCACAGTTGTTATGGATCAAACAACAATTACAGGATTTTGGTGTTGATGTAGGAACTGTTCCTATATATTGTGATAACACTAGTGCTATTAATATGACAAAGAATCCAGTGCATCACAAAATGACTAAACACATTGATATAAGACATCATTTCCTAAGAGACAATTATGAAAAAGGTTTGATCACCATAGCATTTTGTCCTACTGAAAAGCAAATAGCTGACATTTTTACTAAAGCTCTAGGTAGAGATGATTTTGAAAGAAATAGATTGGAGTTAGGGATGATTAAATTCACATAAAATCATCAATGCTTTACTTCATAATTGGCTAGAAAATTGCACTTAAAATGAATTTTATTCAAGTCATTATGAATAATTCAGTCCAGTTTAATACTTAAATGTATACTCTTATGCCATATACCTTATTTAGAGTTGCTAAAATTTAATGATGTTACCCTTATGCTCTTAGAATTTCAGATGATCAAAATATTGCAAATTGGAAGGACACTGAATTGTTGTGTTAAAAACAGGTATGTACTCGTTATTATTCAGTTAATTTAGAAGTATAAAGGCTATAGGTAACTTGTGATTAGGATAAATCCCACTAAGTTTCCTACCCATATCCAAATTGTAAAAGAGTCCCATCGGAGGAACAGTTCCTATTCTGAAAAGGTAATCTGCAGCCTAACGGCTCTTTTTCTCCGGGAGACTCCCAAGAGTCCTTAACCGTTGCATGTTGTTGATGAGGTAAGTTGATCGTTTTTCACTCAAACTCCACTACCTATTTCACTTTATAAATACACTTCTTCTTCCTCATTATTATTTTACATTGTTCATCAATTAAAACTTTCACAATTTCAGAAAGAGTAGTAAATTATTTGTTAATTCGAATTGCAAAGATGTCTCTTCCTTCTGATAATTCTTCAACTGCACCTATTGATGACCAACCACAAAACCTTAGTCATCTCTCACCCATGGAAACCACTGACCTAAACCCTGAAGTTCCTGAACCAATTCCAGAAATACCTGAACCTGAAATTCAGGGGGAAGGACCAGTTCCCACGGCTGAATCAATTGCTGAGCAGGCTGAGGATTTGTCACGTGCTATGGTGTTGTATCAGTATGAGGTAAACTTCACCTATCCTTTGAATGTGGTTATAGACGAGAAAGAAAAGGGAGAGGGGTCTGGGGCTGCTCTTGAGGGGGAACCTATTAGGAGTTTGGAAACACCCATGCATGGGTCATCGGGATCTCCAGAGGCTGCTCCTAGAGTACCCATGGAGGATGTGATCGATGTTGATAAGGCTATCAGTGATAGTGATAGGCCCTTGGTAGACTTGATCAAAATTAGGAGTATGCAAAGAAAGTTGGCTAGAAAGGGACCTATTGATGCTCATGTAACTACAGAAATTGCTGCTAAGTTGAAGAAAATAGGTGATAGTTATAAGCCCGGAAATAAGAAGAAAGTTGAGAGTTCCTCTAAGGCAAAAGGACATGTTCCTTCTGCCTCAACCCCTGCTTCTGGGGGTAGGAGGACAAGAAGTGCTGCCAAAGTTGCTGATGAACAACTAGCTGCTGCCTTGGAAAGGAGCAGAAAAGGGAAAGAAAAACAGGTGGTTGAGGAGGAAGAAGTGGATGATATTGATCTTGCTGATTTTTCTGAAGATGATGAGATGGTAGATGTTGAGGAAGTGGTGCCTCAGTCCAAGAAAAGAAAAGTTCCTGAGAGAAGGGTAACAAGAAGCTCAGTTAAAGCTGCTGAGAAAGTTGCTAAGAGGACCAGGTCCTCAAAAAGAGTGGTTGTTTCTGAAAGTTCTGCTAGTGACAGTGATGAGTTTGTTGCTGAAGATGAGAGTGATAGTGATGCTGAAGGTGGTGAGTCTGTGCACTGTGTTCATGAAGACATGTTCACCAGGAAGGTTTTGAAAGGTCGGGTTATGTCTGATGTGAAAGAAGAAGGAATGTTGTGGCTGCTGCAAAAACTGCATGCTCAGGGTTGGAGGGACATGGTCCTTAAGATCTCTGGGAGGTGTGCAAAGGGGATGGTGCAAGAGTTCTACAAGAACTGCTCCATCAGAGAGGATACACTTACTACCTCTGTCAATGACAATGTAATTATGTTTGACATAAGGGAACTTGGTGAGCTGCTGGGGATTCCTGCTACTGGGTATGCTAGCTATGTCAAGAAGGTCTGGCCTGACTTGACAGACTTGCCTACTGATCTGGAGATCACTAGGAAGTTTACTGAGAATGATGGTGAAGAGAAACCCAGGGCTGTGCAGAAGAGTGAGATGCACCCACAGCACCAAGTATTGTTCGAGTTTGTGAACAAGATTGTGATGCCAAGGCAGGAGAAAAGAGGAGTTGCCAGTTTCATGGACCTGGTCCTTATGGAACTGTTGGACACTGAAAAGCAGATCAATTGGCCCAAATTTATGATCCACCTGATAAAAAGGGTGATTGCTGGGAAGAGAAAGCACTCCCTGCCGTTTGGTTTTATTCTGACTGATATCTTTGCCAAGTTGAAGATTCCCTTAGAAGGGGTTGTGAAGGCTACAAAGAAAGAAAAGTTTGGTTGTGCCACTTTGATAAGTTGTGACTTGCCAGTTCAGGCTGATCCTCCACAAGCTGGTGTTAGGAGGCAGCCACTAAACAACAAAGTGAGGGCACTTAGGCAACAGGTTGCTATGCAGGCTGCTGAGATAGCAAGGTTGGAAGAGGAGAAGAATTTCTGGAAGGCAGAGGCCTCGAAGGCCAAGGAGACCAATGAGGGAATGCTCAAGCAGATGTTTGAGTTGCTGAACAAGTCTCAGGGACCTGGTCCTTCCACATCCTGACCACCTTAGCCTTAGCCTTTAGCCATCTTATGTCTAGTGGGATCTAGCCTAGCTTAGTGCCTTAGCCTTTTTCTTCTTTAATTTTTGGATAATTCTGTAGTATGTGCATGTATCCCCTGGTTTCAATGATTGATTTAATGAATTGTCTTGGATGGCTAATATCATTGTTTTGCAGTTGCTTTAATTTAAGTTATGTTTGCATTCTGAGTTGCCTCAATGGCCATGTGCTGATTAATTCTAACACTTGAGTTATATTTTTTATGCAACCTTTTCAATGATGCCAAAAGGGGGAAGAGTAAGTTGACTTTGCATGGTTTTATCCCTAATGAAAATCTGTTCCTTAATGATGAATTAATCTCCACTAATTGAGTGTCTTTTTGAGCTGAAATTGTACTTCAGGACATTAAGGAGATGAAGCTATGAGTATGAATTTGTCATCATCAAAAAGGGGGAAATTGTTAGCTTGGATAAGCTTGGAGTTTTGACTCATGACTGAGGAACGGATTCAAAGGACCTGTTCCTTTAAATCACTGCAGCAGAATAGATAATTCATGCAAAATCGTTTAATTGAGATATTATTATTTATCCTAAAACTGACGTATATCTTGATAATTATGCAGGTCTAAACGGATACGAAAAGATTGCATAACTAAGGGATAAAGGATAGAAGATTCGGATTCTAGAAAGAAGAATCCAATTAGGACTCAAAGTCATGGAAGCTTTGGAGTTCTAATTGCTCAAGACTTCTTGGCTGCTGGAGCTATAAAACGTGGAGCATATCAGCCATAGAAGCATACACAAATACAGAGAGCATCGAGCAAAAGCTGAGAAGAATTATTAGCTTATTTGTGTAATCAGTTAGCTACAGTAGAACTAAGTGAGAACCTGTTCCTTAGATTGAATCTTGTAAAATTTCGAGTCTTAGTTCAATTGTAGTAAGCAAAAATCGAGTTATAAACTTTCTGGTTCAAGTCGTGGACTTGACACAACTTCACTGATCGTGAGAAAGATCAAAGGATTAGAGTTAGTCCTAGGTTAGTAAGAGTGAGTCTTGTAACCAAGTGGGTCTTTTTACATAGTGAAGTTGAAATCCTACTTGAGAAGTAGGTCGTGGTTTTTTTGATCCCGTGTCTAGGGGTTTTTTCCACGCTAATATCTGGTGTTCAATTACTTACAGTTTTAATTCCGCACATTGTAGAGTAAAGGAACACATTTTAAGGAACTGGTCCTTAAAACAGCAAAGTGGTGTAATCGTGGGAAATAACATCGCTTCTCTACACTTCTTCACGTTAAGACCACCTTTTGTTCGTGAGATTTCAACCTGTGATGTTCTATCTTACCAGAGAAATATTCTGCAGATCTACATTTGACTAGACTGTAGATTCTTTATACTCCATTGTTTTTATCATTCTCAGGATTCCAGATTAACTAGTTACTAGATGGAATTTTGGGGTCGTTTGGTTTAGAGATAAGTTATCTAGGGGATTAGGATTGTATGAATTGTTATGCATGGATTGATGATATAATGCACTGAGTTGTAAGTAGAGATTAAAATACATGTTTTATTTACTCTTTCAAAAAAGTTATAGAATACTGTTATGTTCCAAGAACGGGTCACGAGGCGGTGAAGATAGTATGCTCATCAGAGAGAGCTCCAACCTTAGCTCGTCAAAGGGAGCTCTAACCTTAAGACTCATTGAGAGAGAGTCTCAGATTTCTAGATTTTTGTCAAATTTCTGCTTATTATTAAGCTCAGAAATATTACTCTTTAAATAGAGCTTATAAGAGTGTTAATTGAAATAGAACTAGAAGTCTACCATAAACCAATAACTTGAACAAAAGATACCTAATAACCTTAAATAACCTAAACCTAGTAACTTCAAATAAATTATTAAATTAATAACTAAATAACATAAATAATATTAAGTAATCTACAATAATTAAACCACTAGATCCTAAGCATATAACAAATACACTAGGGATATTTTGACAATTTTATTTGCTAATTTAATGTACTACTAATTTTCATATTCTTATTCTTATTTTTACTTCCCTCTGCATAAAATGTTGTATAGATCCATGCATAATTAATTAAGTTATTTATGCGGTTTCAAAAAAGCCTTTCCAGAAAAGCAACCAAATATTGTATCGCTAATGACGGATTTTATGCGAGTGTTACAATATAGTATCAGTAATGCAACCAAACGGGAAAAGTTGGTCGAACAATCAATTTAGTTCTCCACCAAAATATTCCAAAATAATATGCTATATATCAAACTTTCCGAAGAAACATTTCACTCTTTTATTTGAGGATTTATTAAAGGCTGTAAAGAATACTAGAAAAGACTAGTTTGCAAAGAGTTTTCAATCAAGAAGTTAGAACAAAGTTAACTTGACTAGTTGACTTATCTCCATCCAAATAGCAACTTCTATCCACCCAAGTAGACCATAGCTTGTTGAAAATTGCAGGGATGATGAATGACTAGTGGCTACTCCTAGTCTTCACTGACTATTTTTGCTAAGACTGCGACTTAATGGCAAGAGAAAGTCTTTCATTTTGACTGTTAGTCGAAAGTGGGCAATTTTATATCTAATAATATAATGTGGAATTCCATCTTGAATATTTGAAGTTGATTTCGTCTCCATTCATTGTGTATCTTATAAGTATATCTGACAAAGCATAGAATTATAAACCTCAACAAAAAATGACTTTTTAGTTAACATATTAATTACCTCAATAATCTGCTATTTCAATTTGACTCAACTAACAATAAGTTGAAATTTTTATTTAGTTAGAAAGGAAACAAAGACCTCCACTACTAGAAAATAAGATTACAGAGCTTTGGTTGTTAGAAATTCAAATCTGGAAATCAATTGACGCTTTAGGGATCTTTATTATTATAAAATACGCCAAGACTTTTAAAAATTACAAAACATAACGATATTTACAAATTTATTACAAAATATAGCACTTTAGCAAACACACACAACATATAGATACATACAATGATATGCAAAGTTGTATACATATGTTCATACATATATATACATAGTTGTAGGAATTTGATATATATTGTTTTGTTTGTAAAATGATATCTGTATTTTTTTAAAATTATTCTCTACTATTGTGTATTTTTGCAAAGAGCACTTTCTTTGCTGCTTCTCCACATGCTTGCAAAAATTTTCACCTGTGCTCTTCGGGCTAAGTGCACGAAAGGTCACTTTTGCCACTGGTCTTAGGGCACAGGCCACTAATATCAAAACATTTAGTTTGTGGCCACTTTTGCTTAAAGAGATTGAACTTCAGTCCAGAGGCCGGATTGAAGTTCAGTCCTTAAAAATTGAACTTCAATCCACGGCCATATGGACGGAAGTTCAGTCCAGTCCTTAAGATGGAACTTCAGTCCATGGCCATGGACTGAAGTTCGGTCAACTATCAGAACTTAAGTCAATATTTATTTAGTAAAGGCCCAAAAGTGGCCTCTAGTGTAAAACCAAAAAAAATAGTGGCCTCAAACTAAATACCAGTTTTAAAAGTGGCTGCTGGGCGAAATTTTTACGTGCTCTTCATAAGGAGTGGTTTCGCAAGTTTGTCCCGTTTAACAATATTTTAGCAAAAACTACCCTTATGTTTGCACGGGAGACAAGGCTTCAATGCACAAATTTGTAAGTGTTGGTTTTAGACAAGAGGTCAAGGGCAAGTGTTGCCTTGCCAACACTTCAAGTTATATGGGGAGAATGTAGGAAGAGATTGGAAGGTACAAGTGTTGTCTTTTGCCAACACTTCAGGGGCAAATATTGGCAAATAGAGAGGGATCAAAGACCAAGTCTTGGCCCCATATGAAGAGATTGAAAGAGGTATTTTTCTCCAAAATTTTTTTATGAAACTTAACGGGCATTTTGCAAACTCATGTTAAGAGCGGACAAAATGGCAAACATTGCTTATGATGTCATATTTCTGCAAAAAGACCACCTGCTTATGGTTATTTAGCTTGGTAGCGACTTTGTACCGATAAATTTCACTACATGTATTCCTTATTCTTGGTTATGATTTTTTGTCCCCACTTAAGAATGGTTTAGCAAAATGGCCTCGGTAGGCAACACTTCACGTTATAAATTTACAAGTATTCCCTCGGGGGAAACACTTCAAGAATAAATTGCACAGGCGGCACTTCAAGTTATTTGGGGAGAATGTTGACAGAGATAAAAGGTCAAGTGCTGCTACGGGGTCAGCACTTGCAGCACTTGTCATTTTATACTTGAAGTGTTGCCCCCGTGGGTATACTTTATACTTGAAGTGATGCCCTCGTGGGTGCACTTGTCAAGTTATAACTTGAAGTATTGCCCACGATGGAGCACTTTCTTAAAATTAGTGAGGTCATTCTTGAAAAACTACTTTAAGCGAGGTCAATAAGGCAAACCATTGCCTAAGGTGTCCTAGTTTTGTAAATGGCCCAATTTTTAGGCGCCGAATGAGGAACAGATCTCGCACTTGCAAAGTTTTAGAGAAATAACCACAACCTAAAAATACGGACTAAGGTTCTGATAAGCATTTACTGAAAGTCTAGAAAAATTTGTTGGAACACTGAACTAAATTAGTTTAAAGTTACATGAATATTTCTGGGCCCATAAAATATGAAGTCCCATAAAACTTTGAATTAATTCCAGTAAATTTTTCTCGAAATTACAGAACATGAAGTTTAGTGTTCTATTACTTTAAGGTCTAAAAAATTTCTTATTGAGTTCAGTGTTTTGGCCCTTCAAAGTCCTTGATTTTTCCCTGTTACAATTTCTTTTATTTCTACACAAAATAAATCAGTGATATATGAATAGGCATCAAGAAACCCTAGATTGTTTATTATTTCTTGGGTAGGGTGGAGGGTTACAATCTTTGTACGAGTTATTTGAACTCTTCAGTAAATTGAAAATCATTTGGTCACTTCCAACTGCTAATGACTCTTTATAAGTTACTCCGTATAAGCTAATATGCATAATTAAAACAATCATCTCATGGAATTTTGGCAATATCAACCTTTTATTTCTTAAAAAATCAAAAGCCTACTACAACAAAAAAACACATATATCCAGACCCCAGCGTTCAACATATCCGCAAGTCCTATATAACCACTCTGGATTAGTGGATTAAAAGGCATGATAACAATCTATAATCTGATATAGAAGTTTTTTTTTTTTAAACTCAAAGTCAAGATTTTATTACCACTTTCTGAAACATACAGATAAGAGAAGGGGGCTTTGTCTGACCTTCCTTACAAAATAAGGTTGTTTGTTAATAAAAACAAATATAGCATGATAATTGACCTTACAAAAAGAACAGTGGTGATAAAGCTTAGTAATCTCAAGGTGGTTCAAAGATAAACAATCTTGGTCTTCTCTTCTTGACTCTGAAAGACGAAAGCTGCCACCTTTCTGCATTCAGTAAACCTTTGATCTGTCTAGGTATGCTACTAAAGTCAGTAAATATATGTACTTGCTCCACTCTGTGGCTCAGAGCAGCCAATCTATCTACAACTTGGTTGGCTTCTCTATAACAATGGTTAATAATCATACTATGATTCAACACTAAGTTTTTGATCTCGTAAACTATTCTTTCCATTCTCCATGGTGTAGCCCACTTGCTTAATATACAGTTATGAAGAAGGAGAGAATCAGTTTCCCCTATGGTCAGTGCATGTCCCTCCTCTATACACAATTTTAGACCAAAGAGGAGAGCATTTGCTTCTGCCCAGTTGCTTGTCCCGTTTTCCAAAGGTAAGACGTAGGTCTTGACAAGTTTGTCCCTGCTATCCCTTACTACACCACTACCACCACATGCACCATTTATACAGCTTCCATCAGAGTTGACTTTGACAAAAGATAATGGAGGTTTAGCCCAGCACACCACCAACGATGTGCTATCAATCAGTGGAGAGTCAAACGATTTGCAAATATCCTCCCAGACACATCCCACGTTGATACTTGAAAATGTAGAGCTCACCAGTTGGATCAAGTAAAAAGAAATTAACTTTGAAGATCTACTAACAGAAGGTTTCTCCATGTCATACCTACTACTGCACCTAGATCTCCACAGTACCCAAATTACCACTGGAGGAAGGATTTTGAAGACATACCTTGCAATAGCATTGCCATTTCTATGTCTCCAGCAGTTATGAATCAATGATCTCAGGGGAATATCTCTGAACTGAATTCCTACTCTTCCTGCAAAGAGGCTCCATATCTATTGATCAAACTATCCTTGTGCAAAAGGACGTTCCACAGTCTCCTCTCCAGGATACATCTCAGGTTCTGGGCAGCAGGAACATTTTGAAACCACATTAATGCCAAACAAACCGATTCTATCATCTGTTGAAATTCTATTATGGACAGCCCTCCACATCAAAAAGGACATTTTGAAGAATACATCCTTGTGTCAAATCATTGAATCAAAAAGTTCCATCTCCTTTCTTTGCCTCATAAGATTCTATGCTGAAACCACTAAGAAGACCCCAGTAGATGAGACAGACCATACTGGAGTATCTTGAACATTCTGCCTATAAGAGACCTTAACATTTCTCAGCATTTCTTTCACTGATTCTGGTGGTTGGATATATATATTAGCCCATTCTCATTGCCCATCTCTGTACACTTCATTAAGAGCAGTGTCATTATATTCACCCCCCTTCACACAATTTGCTACATATAGGTCCAAGCTTGGACCAATTATTATACCAAAAACTCATATTTCCTTCGCCTATCTTCCACCAGATATTTTTCTCAATTTCTAGTTTCAAATCACCCATAGCTTTCCAACTGTGTGATTGCCCAGGAGACTACTGCTTATATACTGGTTGGAATTCATTGCAGTACTTTGCTCTAACAAGTTGAGACCATAGAGATTTGGAGGTCCTTAAGATCCACCACTGCTTGACTGTAAAGGACTTACATTTATCTTGTTCTTCTAAAGTTTGCCCCACCTTCAACATAAGCTAAGCACAGCTTGGACCATGCAGTCCAGTGATATATTATATTGTATTCCTGGCCAGACCAAAAAAATATAGCTATGAATTTTTCAATTGTGTCAAGTGTTCCTTTTGTGGGATGCACTACAGACAACATATGAATATTCAGAGCAAGCAGTACATGCCTAATTAATGTAGCCCTTCCTCCTGCAGAAAGAAACTTCAGATGCCAACCTTTCATCCTGTTCACTATCTTAGTCACCATTTCTCAGAAGAAAGCTATTTTTTTCCTTCTTGAAAAGACAGGGAACTCAAGGTACTTGATAGGAATATTTTCAAATCTCATTCCAGTGATTTCTGCTACTCTGTTGATAGTTATTTGTGATGCATTAAGCTTGAGAAAAAAACTGCATTTTGGCTTGTTCACTTTCTGGCCAGAAACTATCTCATAATCCTGAAGAACTTCTAGAATCAACTGCAATGTAGCCTTACTACCATAACAGAACAAGATGGTATCATCTGCAAAGGCCAAGTGATTTATTTGGGGCCCATTGTTGCTCATGTAGAAACCTTTGTACCTGCTATTGAGTTTCAGATTATTAAGCAACACAGACAAGAGCTCAACACTTAGTATGAATAAAGAAGGAGAAAATGGATCTCCTTGTCTCAAACCTCTGCTTGATCTAAAGAAACCATACCTGCTACCATTCACAATTAGAGTATACCAATTGTTTGAGATGTATCTATATATTAGATCAATCTCAAAACCCATCTTGCTCAGTATGATGCATAGACAATGCCAAGAAACCCTATCATATGCTTGGCCATGTCAAGTTTCATCACCACATTCCCCCCTCTTGCAGGTTTAGCAATATCATTTACAATCTCTTGAGCCAACATAATATTCTCAATCTAGAATTTAAGATCTTAGCTATTATCTTGCTTGATATATTACATAGACTGATTGGTCTTATATCAGAGAAGCTCTGAGGGAAGTCAATCTTTGGTAGCATAATCAAGGAGGTGTGTGTAAAGAACTTGGGCAAGTCAGCTCCACAGAAAAAGGCCACCACAGCTTTGTAAAAGTCTTCAGCTATTACTGGCCATGCACTTTGGTAGAACTTTCCACACAGGCCATCAGGGCCAGGAGCACTGTCTGGATGCAGTGAAAAAGCACTTACTTTAACTTCTTCCATGGTTGGTACTGCCACCAGATTCAGGTTATCTGTGTCACTGACAGATCTTCTTACCCCATCAAGAATGTTAAGGTCCACACTATTACTCTCAGCACTACATAAATGTTGAAAGAAGGTAACAGCTGCATCTGCAATTTCACTTGTCCCCTCTACCCAATTGTCACTTGAATCTTTGATTTTCTGGATGTTATGCCTCTTTCTCCTATCCTTAATAACAAAATAAAAGAAAGCAGAATTAGTATCACCTTCTTTCAGCCATTTCACCCTTGCTTTCTGTCTAGTAATGCTATCCTGAATCTTCAAAAATCTAGTGAATTTAGCTCTAGCTTTTGATAGATTCTCTATGTTCTCTTGACTATTTTCAACTACCAGAGTATCCTCAAGGCTTCTAATGAGAATCTCCAGTCTCTTTGGTTAAGCATAGATATCACCAAAACCTTGTCTGGACCAATTACTCAAAGCTATACAAACTTTCTTTATTTTTTGCTGGAGAATATAAAAAGGATTTCCATTCACTGCTTCTATCCATGCCTGATGAATAATGCTCAGGTAATCTTCATGATCCACCCACATGTTAAGGAATCTGAAGTATTTGACATGTTCAGTATCTGTATGGCCCAGTGAAACTAAAAGAGGTGCATGGTCAGAGCCAGTTCTGGATAAGTGAGTAATAGTAGTGCTACCAAATTCATCAAACCATTCTGCATTATATACCATCATATCTAACCTTTGCTAGATAGTATGAGGAGGACCTCTATTATCACTCCAACTGAATTGAGAACCCACAAACCCAGTGTTAACACCCAATTTTATCCCTTCGTTTTTTGCAATTTGGCCATATTTAATTAAAATTTATAATAGTAATTATTAAAATAAAATTGCATTAGATAGCATGCATTTTACGTATGTAATACTATTATTAATCCCCTATTTATATAATATTTATTTAATTGTAACTATATTACGTAATTACATTCATTTAGGCTACTTTCTAAAATACATATGATATTTGCGCAATTCAATGCATTACGACAGTATTTAATAATTATCTGTAACTATTTATATTTAATCGGTATTATCTGAGTTCATCTGTATTTATTTAAATTATTTACAATTTTTTCATATTTTATACAAATTATTCATATTTATAAACATTTTAATTGAATACTAGTCAAATTTATCAATTTACAACTCATCCCCATTACATTTAGTCCACGTCATCACCCTTTGTCCACGTATACGCCACTTAAGCTCCACATAAGCCTAACACCTCACTAAATACACTTATAGCACAGAGTACACACACATTAGGCGTCTGTACAACTCACTCCAGCACTTGGTACAACCCTCCCAAAGCACATTTTCCTACACCTCAGCAATACAGAGTCATATACGCGTATATATACCCACCCTCAACAAGCACACGTGGCTGAATCATGGCCCTTCATCCGTTGGTCCAACGGTTGTGATCTATTCCTATAATTTTAATATTGTGCACAAGCACTCAAATCCTAAAACCTAAAATCATACTCCCTCCTTCCACTCCACAAATTTATCTGCCACCCATCTTCTCCTCTTCCCCCTTTCCCTAATTTTCAGTCCAAATACATCATGACACCTCCTCCGCCGCCATTAACGCTACTAACTTCGCTGCGACCCTCTCCTCTTTCTTATCTCTGATTACACGGGGACAAATTCCTCTCTCTCGCTCCTTTGCCTCATGGAATCCGAAATAGGAACAAGAAAATTGGGTACAAATCTGCAAATCCGGAAAACATAGAGCAACAGTTCGATGATTGATACGTACAAGAAAATCACAAAAGATTTGAACTCGGATCAAAGCAAAAATAGATAAAAACGAACGGATCAGATTCGACCCGTCCCGACACCAAATCGGGTAACATCCTTTCATATATACATTTTCATATTTTTCTCTATGATTATATGTTTAAAACATGGAAAATATCATGCCTGCTCCTATGCTTAATGTGCGCACTTGTTCGGATTTAGTCGCGCTGATTATTCACAGACTAGTTTATCACTTTAATATCCTTAGAATTCATTTATCGTCACTGAAACGTTTGGACTGTTTTAGCGTGAAATTAAGAGTCAAGTATGACACTCGCCTAACCGAATTTGCAGTAGTTTAACTGAGTCGAGAAGTGTCCAATCGTTTGGAATCTGATATCGTTCTTTCTATTAAAATCTTTCAAAGTTGTTACATATATATATGGAAAGATGGGAATATAATTGTAGGATAGATTATTTACTGTCTAGCAAAAGAAAATATACTCCCTTGACTTCAAATTTCAAACAGGTACACTATTTTTGGAAGCTCTATTTGTTGTAGTTAATAGCCCGATTCCCTGCTTGCCTTGACAGTAACTTAACTGATCTTTCATTTCTTTCTTAACAATGATTTGAAAACTTAAACACCCTACACTTTAACTATATAAACGGGCCTCTCCTCAGTTTATTAAAAAAGGACGCACAAGAGATCGAACACCTACAGACCTTCCTACAAATTCTCTTCTTCATGAAAAAACATATACTGCTCTTCTCCTCCTTTAAGTACTTGTTTCTGGAGGCTTCACTTGGCTGGATAAAAGCAGAGACGAATTTTCTTAACCTGTTACTGGATCTGCACCTGTGGGCGCTCTTACTGAAGTTCTATTGCTGAAATTTCCTGTTTGCTATCTCACTTTTTCCTACTTATTTCAACTCACTAAGGTATTATAACTGAATGAATGGACTCCTTTATTATCTTATATCTAGCATGAACTATGGTTGTATCTGTAGATTGTAAACTGCAACTTTGTGCCTATCTGGGTCTATTAGAGGCCTTTTTCTAACTCTTTTTTACAGGTTCTTTTGAATTGAATTAGGATGGCCAAAAGTGTCATACCATAAATGTTTATTACAAGTTTCTCTTTGAATTGGGTAGAACCTATATACATTGGTTCAAAAAGGGATCTGACAAGAATTCAAGGGATGAAGGCCCTGCTTCTTACCCCTTATTCTTTTATTATTGTTATGCCATATTGTAACTAGAAACTTGAATTCTTAAATCATGTATTCATTAGGTATTGACAGCATGTATAAGCACCATAAGGTGCAAGTTAGTATTTAGGACAGGTACTACAGCTTGTACGCTGCCAAGGGCAATTGAAATTGGCTATGAAGGGGCCACTTCTAACTCTACTCTTTAATTCTATGTGTGAAAGGGCCAAAATCATGATGCATGTTGAAAACTGGCTCATTGGTGCAAATAGTAAAACTGAAAACTGTAGTCATATCTTAACAGGTTTAAAACTGAAAATCTAATGTCAATCTAGATTATTTGTGTAATCTTAATGTGCCAGGATTAAACTATATCAGAAAATAAGCTAAAAGCGCAAGAATATTTGAAAACAGGATTATTTCTGCAATTATTATATTCTGAAACGTAACAGTACTTTTTGTTCCCTTGGAAGTGGCTAAAACTGATACTATATTTTAAATTCAGTCTATTATTTGCTCTGAAATGCAATAGTACATTGTGAACGTGGAACCTGACTTGTTTTCTTTCAAAAGCTATTTAATTTGGAGGCTTCACTTTAATTAGTTTGAATTGAACATTGTGTTAGCATAGTTCGCTTTGTTTGCTATGCATGACCGTATATTGTTTGACGCCTAGTGGTCTAGCTTCGGGGCACTTAATACACTTAGGGTGTCTAGATATTTAAAGTGGTGTCCCAAAAGCCTCCGGGACTTTAGGATGGGATGCTAGTAAACTTTTTAGGCCGAATATTAGGAAACGCTCTAGTTAAATACTTAAATAGGGTATGGAGGTTAAAGGGAGTTAAGCCCCTCGGATATGATAGAAACTACCCGAGCTATATATTTGATAGTGGATTCTGAAACTATCGTCTCTTACGAAAGCCGGGTTCTGATCCAAATAGGATAATAAAACCTAGGGTTATTTATTTTAATATTTAATTAATTATTATTGTTTTATTTATGGCTATTTGTGTAACATTATTATTATTTTAGATAACTCATGCAAATGTATTATAACTGCTTATTTATTTTACATCTTATATCCCTTCTATTTATTTTATTTAGCTTTCATCTTTTTCTAAGCAATGTATTAAACCCAATATAGAAATCGGTCGGGAACCACATCTAGTGGAACTTAGGAGGTGCCTAACCACTTCCTTCTAGGTTATTTCGAACACTTATCCGAATCTCTGTCTAGTAGACCAACCCAGAGTTAATCCTTTAGATGGAATTAAAAATTAAAAGGTGACCTAATACGCCTAGGAAATTTATTAGGTGGCGACTCCAAAACTCTAACTCCAAACGAGTTACCCCAATCGAAAACTGCTTACTATTTAAGTGGTGTGCGACATGATGGCGACTCCGCTGGGGATTTAATGTTCTAACCATTACGATTTTTATCTTGGGTTTATATTTTGCTTTGATTATTTTGATACGAAACTAACTTTTCTTCTTTGCAGGTTTGTTGTATTTTTCTCATCTCTTATTTTGGCATAACTTTGTACGATATAATATTTATTTATGTATATTCCATTCATATTTCCTCCAATTCAAAATTTGAGTACTTAAAGCGGTTGCGGGGGTTTCTCGACCGTTGCTCACTTTTCAAAATAAATTTATTCTGAAAAGAACCCCCGTGATAGGTTATTTTGCGGTGCAGATGACATCCCCGGAGCTTTCCCCTTTCAAGTTGTCCGCTTGAAAGGAAATGGCCAGGTCTATTCCCACTCTTAGACAATCCTTTTAGGAACCATGCATCATGTCATATTTAGAAAAAATTGACTTTTGCTCGTGTTTAATTCTATTAGTTCACCATGTTTGAACAAACCAAACGGATTTTCAACCCTAAGGGACATTTAAATATGTTATGTGTGCATTTATTTAAAGTTGAACGTGTCTAATGTAGACTATTTGTCCACATAAAAGTGGGTTCTCTTAACAAAATCAATTATTTATTTCTATTTGCCTAAAATCGTTATTTATACGACGAAACCAATTATTTTATAAAATTATTTTTGGGTAATGAACGAAATTACTTTTATGAAAATAATATCATAGACTTTAAATTAATTTCTTCTACTTTTAATGTAACAAGATCACTTATTTATTCCTATTTACCTAAAAAAAGAGAAAATGTGTTATTTCTACATTTATTTAATAAAATTAATTTTCATTCATTTTTGGGTTATGAGAACAAATGGGATGACGCAAAATACACGTTCAATTTTAAATACCATAATCAAAATTAGGAAGGCTTAACATCCTTGGCATGTTAAAGTCCATTAGCTAACTTCGTCCAAAAGCGTCGTCATATGACGCCTATCATGCATATTATGTGTATTAATCTTGTTAGGTCTACCTCCGGCACAAGAGAGGTCCCTTGCATTATAGGGAGTGATATGTTTTGCATTTGGTAATTATTACCTCGGCACTAACTTATTGTTTTTATGTTTAAGTTTTACTCCCACTCATGAGGTTGACTTGTGCATTCTGGCCGACCATCAGCACCGGACGAGAGCCAAAGGACCAGTTACAACTCATCCCTCCTCACGAACTAGGAGAAGAGGAAAGCGAAACATCATGTCTGAGTTGAATAATGCTGCTCTTAGTGACGATAACATTAGGAATAATGGGACACCCCGCAAACTTTCCCTGGTTAGGTATGATGAACATGTTGCTACTTTAGAGAAAAGAATTAAAGAACTTGAAGAGAAACTGACAATGGCCAATTTACCTATTGTTAACTCCACCCTTTCAAGGGAACCAGTCGATCCAAGTGGGTCAGCTCGCCCTAATCGAAAGGACCCTATACACCCAACTGATCCCCCTGTTGTTTACCAAGCAGTACCACCGGCTACATACCAAGAAGCACCACCAACTACCTACCAAGCAGCACCACCAGCTACTTACTAGACCGCACCACCAGCTACTTACCAAGCAGCACCACCAGCTACTTACTAGACAACACCATCTGCTGCCTATCAGACAGCACCAACTGCTACTTACCAAGCAACCCTACCCACCACTTATCAAGCACCATTCCCTGCATATCCTACTTACCCAAACACGAACTTACCTCACACCAACACCACATATCCGCAGCCTTACAATTTCATGTCCACTGCTGAAACCAAACAACTTACTTCACCCGTCAAAGACCATGAAAACTATGAATAGGCGGAGGATGAAGCCAATGATGATGGGACAAAAAAGAAAGTTCGTAAGCTAGAGGCAGCCTTTAAGAAGTTTGAGTTAGGAAAAACCACTAAAAGTTTAGCCTATGAAGATTTGTATATCTATCCTACTTTGAAATTACCTGATGGGTACAAGATAACAAAAGTTCGACTTGTTCAATAGCACTGGACACCCTATAGTTCATTTGAGAACATATTGTGACAAGTTGATTGGAGCAGGGGAAGACGAGAAAATATGAGTAAAGCTATTCAGCCGAATCTTATCTGGAGATGCTTTAAGTTGGTTTTCTAAACAGAAACCAAGCACATGGCTCGGTTGGAAAGATATGGCAGCAGACTTTGTAGAAACATTGGGTATAATACCAAAATGGTACCAAATCGCTTCTATTTAGAAAAGTTGAAAAAGAAACCCACAGAGACGTTCAGGGAATATGCTACTAGGTGGAGAGCAGAAGCTGCCAAAGTGCAACCCGTTATGAATGAGAAAGAAATAATCAACATATTCATTCGCATACAAGAGGATGTATATTACGATAAGTTGTTGCACATGAAGAACCAAAAGTTTGCAGATGTAGTGTTGATGGGAGATGACATAGAAGAAGGGTTAAAAAGTAAAAAGATTATTAGCTTAGCTGCACTACAAGCTGCAAACTTGATATGTGAGTCTCTCCAAAAAGAAGAAAGATGAAGTCTCTTTTGCTGCAAACTTCAAGACCCCGCTTTCAACCACTATTATCAAACACCACCACCATTCTATTCATACCCTCACACACCATCTGAAAAATCCGTTTATAACACTAAACCCACTCGGCCTATATTCCATACCCCAGTACAAAGACGTCCATCATACCAGCAAAATACTCAAACCAACTAATGAAATGCATCACCATACTTTCCTAGGCCTCACCCTGAGGCAAATCAAAGACCCAAAAAAAACTACACTGCATTAGCTGAATCCCGCACTCATTGTTCAAGAGGTTGAAATCTTTTGGGCTTATTGTCCCAATCCCTCAAAAGGCACCAGACAATCCTTCACCATACTTTGATTACAGCAAAAGGTGCGCATACCACTCAGGTAGACCGGGGCATGAGACAGAGAAATGTTTTGCATTGAAAGATAAGATTCAAGACCTAATAGATGAAAAAGTCGTTCATTTGAAGACGTCAAATGTGCATATAATCCACTACCCAATCATGGAGGTGAGAAGGTGAATATGATTGACGTCGGCGAAGAATGCAATCTAGAAGATACAATCATAAAGGCAAAAACAGTGTTCGATGAATACAAGTTTGGCATAGGGTACATCCTGGTTTGCAAAGGAGAAAGCACTACAAAGGACACAAGAGATTATCATTCATTAGAGCAATTTATTCCAACTCTGAAATAGGTCTCCATCCTTTCAAGCTACGTCAAAACTCTCGATGGAGGAGGACATACCAAAGGTGCTCGTGATGTAGAAGATGAGCTGACCGGGCTAAAGGAGCCATTCGTGGAAGAATGTGATGCAGTACCTAAAAAGCATACTGAAGCCCTAAACATCCAAAAGGCTGAAACTGGAATTATGCCGAACAACTGAACCTGCAGCACATTCTGAGCATGCCGAGAACCTTAGTGGAGCTGTGGCATTAGTTGTTTTCTTAAATAAAACATGACTCCGAGTCGTTAGCTTTTCTTTTCTTTATTTTCCAACTTTGTTGCATCATCACTTTCATTCAAAGACTGATTCTTGAGTCCAATAATAAAAGCTCGTTTTTCCTATTTTTCGTGTTAGAATATACATCATTCACTTCCTATAAAATCATTTTAATTCTATTGAATCTATGACTGCGATGTGAGAAAGAAATCTAAAACGACGAGTACAAACCAGGCTATAGTTATTTTGACAAAAGAAATTTGAGGAACTTCATGATGATCTTATAGCAGACAACTGAGGCAAGAGCATAATGAGGAGGATGACTTACAATTCAAGGCGAAAAAGTAGAAATGCATATAAGGAGCAGAATTAGACGATCTCAAACGGACTAAAAGCATATTCGAGCAAGTGACGCTCATGGATAGTAAAGAATGAACACAACAAGCAATAAAATGACAAAGGCATTTACGAAGAAAGTTAGAGCAAGACAGTTGATCCTAAAATAGAATTCCCTAAATCGAGACAAAATTAACAAGATCCTTTAATCAGATACAATCAAGAGATACTACAAATCAAGCAACATTTATCTTTACTAGACTTGAACTACGTAGCGACCTGATTCCCAAAAGGGGATACGTAGGCAGTCTACTCAAGGCACGGTCATATCATAAGAGAATTTTATTATACATTGGGGCAGAATTTTTTGAGTTTTCCTCAAAAAATTCAAAGAGTACATCACAGCACACTGGGGCAAAATTTTTTAGGGACCTCAAAAATTCAAGGAAAATACGAGCAGCACACTGGGGCAGAAATTTTGAGTTTGCCTCAAAATTTCAAAATGAAAGATCTTTGAACAGCAAATGGATATAGAGGAGACTATGTCCAAACAACACGTCGCAGTCTATGATTCAATGGAATAAATGTCGCATCACTCTTTAAATATTATTTTTCTCAAAACACATGCATATCCCCCTTTCCTTATGCCTTTTGCTCACAGCTCAAGTAAGGTTCGACGTTCGAAAATTGAGGCATTACAAAGAAGATAATCATGCAAGATGCAGCAGTGGAGTGCAGTACAACAAATCCGCAACTCAACCTGTCCCCAAAATACTCATAAATTATCTTTGATTGCAGGTTTACACAGGTATCGAGTATACCTAACAACTCTTGCGAAGCAACATCATTTTGACAAGCATAGAATCCATGTCAGTGGATATATAGGATCCGCACCGGTGGACATGACATCAATTTGACAAGCATAGAATCCATGTCGGTGGATATATAGGGTCCGCATCGGTGGACATGACATCAATTTGATAAGCATAGGGTCCATGTCGGTGGATATATACGGTCCGCGTCGGTGGACATGACATCAATTTGAGAAGTGTAGAATCCATGTCGGTGGATATATAGGGTCCGCTGCGGTGGACATGACATCAATTTGAAAGACATAGAATCCATGTCAGTGAGTATATAAGGTCCGCATCGGTGGACATGACATCGTTTGAAGAAGCATAGAGTCTGTGTCGGCGGATATATAGGTTTCACGGTGGTGAACAGGACAACAATTTGTGGCAGAGTAAGGTCCGCATTGGTGGGCATAGCAGTGGCAAGATACTTGGTTCGCATATGTGGATGAGACATCATTTGAACAAGCATAAGACAAGACAACATTGAGAAAGCAACTTGGATACTCGAAAGCCCGTGTTAGTGGAGATACATACAAAGTGGAAAGCAAGACAAGCAGAATTCATATATTTTCGACATGACAATTGGAATGAGACATCTCAAAAAAAGTCCAAAAGACAAGTAGCAGTGAGAGATTTCGAAAAAGTTTTGAGGAGAGATAGCATCCTTCCCATTTCTCGTCGTAAATTCCTATTCCCATTTCTAATATCGTGCCTAAAACCTTTACTCGTGCGTCATAAACCCTTCACACATACTATATGCTATTTCATTTGCCGTGACAAAATTGGCTATTCCGTCAACTATCTTTGCCCGAAGACTCTTTCATCATCCCCGGGCAAAGAGGGGCAGTTGTTGACACCCAATTTTGTCCCTTCATTTTTCGCAATTTGGCTATATTTAATTAAAATTTATAATAGTAATTTTTCAAATAAAATTGCATTAGATAACATGCATTTTACGTGTGTAATACTATTATTAATCCCCTATTTATATAATATTTATTTAATTATGACTATATTACGTAATTACATTCATTTAGGCTATTTTCTAAAATATATATGCTATTTGTGCAATTTAATGCATTACGACGGTATTTAATAATTATCTGTAACTATTTATATTTAATCGGTATTATTTGAGTTCATCTGTATTTATTTATAATTATTTACGATTGTTTCATATTATATACTAATTATTCATATTTATAAACATTTTAATTGAATACTAGCCAAATTTATCAATTTACAACTCATCCTCATTTCATTTAGTCCACGTTATCACCCTTTGTCCACGTATACGCCACTTAAGCTCCACATAAGCCTAACACCTCACTAAATACACTTATAGCTCAGAGTACACACACATTAGGGGTGTGTACAACTCACTCCAGCACCTGGTACAACCCCCCCCCCCCCAAGCACATTGTCCGACACCTCAGCAATACAGAGTCATATACGCGTATATACACTCACCCTCAACAAGCACACATGGCTGAATCATGGACCTTCATCCCTTGGTCCAATGGTTGTGATCTATTCCTATAATTTTAATATTGTGCACAAGCACTCAAATCCTAAAACCTAAAATCATACTCCCTCCTTCCACTCCACAAATTTAGCCACCACCAGTCTTCTCCTTTCCCCCTTTCCCTAATTTTCAGTCCAAATACACCACGACACCTCCTCTGCCATTAACGCCACTAACTTCGCTGTGACCCTCTCCTCTTTCCTATCTCTGATTACACGGGGATGAATTCCCCCCTCTCTCTCTCCTTTGCCTCATGGAATCCGAAATAGGAATAAGAAAATTGGGTACAAATCACTGCAAATCAAGAAAACATAGAGCAATAGTTACGATGATTGATACACACAGGAAAATCACGAAAGATTTGAACTCGGATCAAAGCAAAAACAGACAGAAACGAATGGGTCAGATTCGACCCGACCCGATACCAAATCGGGTAACATCCTTTCATATATACATTTTTGTATTTTTCTCTATGATTATATGTTTAAAACATGAAAAATATCATGCCTGCTCCTATGCTTAATGTGCGCACTTGTTCGGATTTAGTCGCGTCGATTATTCAAAGACTAGTTTATCACTTTAATATCTTTAGAATTAATTTATCGTCACTGAATCGTTTGGACTGTTTTAGCATGAAATTAAGCGTCAAGTATGACACTTGCCTAACCGAATTTGCAGTTGTTTAACTGAGTCGAGAAGTGTCCAACCGTTTGGAATCTGATATCGTTCTTTCTATTAAAATCTTTCAAAGTTGTTACATATATATATATGGAAAGATGGGACTACAATTGTAGGATGGAATTTTTACTGGAGCAAAGGAAAATATCCTCCCCTGACTTCAAATTTCAAACAATTACACTATTTTTAGAAGCTCTATATGTTGTAGTTAATAGCCCGATTCTCTGCTTGCCTTGACAGTAACTTGACTGATCTTTTATTCCTTTCTTAACAATGATTTGAAAAATTAAACACCCTACACTTTAACTATATAAACCAGCCCCTCCTCAGTTTATTAAAAAAGGACGGACAAGAGATCGAACACCTACAGACCTTCCTAAAATTCTCTTCCTCCTGAAAAAATATATACTACTCTTCTCCTCTTTTAAGTACTTGTTTCTAGAGGCTTCACTTGGCTGGATAAAAGCTGAGATGAATTTGCTTAACCTGTTACTGGCTCTGCACCTGTGGGCACTCTTACTGAAGTTTTATTGCTGAAATTTCCTGTTTGCTATCTCACTTTTTCCTACTTGTTTCAGCTCACTAAGGTATTATAACTGAATGAATGGACTCCTTTATTATCTTATATCTAGCATGAACTACGGTTGTATCTGTTGATTGTAAACTGCAACTTTGTGCCTATCTGGGTCTATTAGAGACTGTCTTCTAACTCTTTTTTGTAGGTTCTATTGAATTGAATTAGGATGGCCAAAACTTCATACCATAAATGTTTATTACAGGTTTCTCTGTGAATTGGGTAGAATCGGTTCAAAAAGGGATCCGACAAGAGTTCGAGGGATGAAGGCCCTGCTTCTTACCCCCTTTTCTTTTATTATTGTTATGCCATACTGTAACTAGAAACTTGAATACTTAAATCATGTATTCATTACGTATTGACAGCATGTATAAGCACCATAAGGTGCAAGCTAGTATTTAGGATAGGTACTACAGCTTGTACGCTGCCAAGGGAAGTTGAAATTGGCTATGAAGGGGCCACTTCTAACTCTACTCTTTAATTCTATGTGTGAAAGGGCCAAAATCATGATGCATGTCGAAAACTGACTTATTGGTGCAAATAGTAAAACTGAAAACTGTAGTCATATCTTAACAGGTTTAAAATTGAAAGTTTAATGTCAATCTAGACTATTTGTGCAATCTTAATGTGCCAGGACTAAACTATATCAGAAAATAGGCTAAAATCGCAAGAATATTTGAAACCATGATTATTTCTGCAATTATAATATTCTGAAACGTAACAATACGTTTTATTCTCTTGGAAGTGGCTAAAACTGAAACTATATTTTAAATTCAGTCTATTATTTGCTCTGAAATGCAATAGTACATTGTGAACGTGGAACCTGACTTGTTTTCTTTCAAAAGCTATTTAATTTGGAGGCTTCACTTTAATTAGTTTGAATTGAAAATTGTGTTAACATAGTTCGCTTTTTTGCTATGCATGACCGTATATTGTTTGACGCCTAGTGGTCTAGCTTCGGGGCACTTAATACACTTAGGGTGTCTAGCTATTTAAAGTAGTGTCCCAAAAGCCTCCAGGACTTTAAGATGGGATGCTAGTAAACCTTTTAGGCCGAATATTAGGAAACGCTCTAGTTAAATACTTAAATAGGGTATGGGGGTTAAAGGGAGTTAAGCCCCTCGGATATGATGGAAACTACCCGAGCTATATATTTGATAATGGATTCTGAAACTATCGTCCCTTACGAAAGCCGGGTTCTGATCCGAATAGGATAATAAAACCTAGGGTTATTTATTTTAATATTTAATTAATTATTATTATTTTATTTATGGCTATTTGTGTAACATCATTATTATTTTAGATAACTCATGCAAATGTATTATAACTGCTTATTTATTTTACATCTTATATCCCTTCTATTTATTTATTTAGCTTTCATGTTTTTCTAAGCAATGTATTAAACTCATTATAGAAATTGGCCGGAAACCACATTTAGTGGAACTTAGGAGGTACCTAACCCATTCCTTCTAGGTTATTTCGAACACTTACGCGAATCTCAGACTAGTAGATCAACCCAGAGTTAATCCTTTAGATGGAATTTAAAATTAATAGGTGACCTAATACGCCTAGGACATTTATTAGGTGGCGACTCCAAAACTCTAAATCCAAACGAGTTACCCCAAGTCGAAAAATGCCTACTATTTAAGTGGGGTGCGACACCCAGCATCTTGTAGGTCACAGTTAGCTAAACAAGCCAGGAAGTTGAAACTATCTTCAATTCGGAAAGGTCTACCCCTACCTTCTCTTCAATACATGATATCACATTAAAGTCACCCACAACTGCCCAGGGTCCATTTATTCTGTTTGCAATTCTTCTTAGCTCTTCCCATAATTCCCATCTCAAGGCTTCATCACACTTTGCATACACAATAGAGATACATAAGGGAGAGGCTCTTTTTGGTTGGTTAATCTGGAGCAGAACAAGTTGTTGATTATCTTCCAGGATAGAGACATTGATTTTATTTGACAAGAATATCCATATTTTATTTGTGCAATTAAAGAAGCATGATTGAAATCCTAGCCTTCTTTTGAATCTTTTAATTTTTCTTGAACTCACCATAGGTTCCTGTAATATTACCAATGGGAGATTATATTGATCTTTGAGTACTTTGAGTCTTTCACATGCACCTTGGGACCCTATGCCCCTTATGGTCCATGATATTGTATTAATTATGGAAAGTTAAGGAAAATATCATTTGAAATCTCTTTGGGGACAGAAATTCCCCTCGGAGAAAGATTGTTGTTCTGAGTCACATCATTGTGATCATGTGTGTTGTTGCTGATTTACAGTTCTTTGCCAATAAGCCTAGTACCCTTTCTTGCAACCTCATCATCTGACGTTGAAGCTTCCAGGTCATTTGATAGAGAATCCATATCAAAATCATCAATTCTCCTATTCAACTCTATTTGTCCTCCAGGGTCTCTAATATCAACATCTTGTGCCCCAGTCTCACTGTTCATGTGAGTTAAGTTATTGTTTTCGCTGGTAGTGTCATTACCAATAGGAGAATGGTTCACCATAACTCTAGATTCTTCCACACAGGCAGCTCTAGGAAGTCTATTTTGGAGATCTAGAACAAAGAGTCTATCCATAGTTTCATCAATCTTTCCATTCACTTCCTCACTCCCCATTTGGAGGTTTTGTGGTAGGAGCACCATTGAGGTAAATTTATTTCTCTTATTCTTTGGAACCTTATTAAGTTCCTCTTCATTAAAATTCACTAGTGTCCTTGCATAAGTTGCATCTGGTCTTCATCTTCAGGAATTGTTGCCTCTTCCTAGCTTTCACCTTTTTACTTTCCTTCCTGATAGCTGAAGCTATTGGTTTCTTTACATTCTGCTTCCCTTCTCTCTATTTGTCCAATCTTATTTTTTTCCAGCTTGGACTTGATACTGGCTGGTGAGTAGCTTGTGGAACCCCCACCTTTGGTTCAACTAATATTTCCATGTTTTCCTTATCATCATTGTTGTTATGTGTGATCACAACAGCCTTCTGCATAGATTGCAATTTTGTTTTAAGGTCACCACAGGTTCCTTGAACCTTTTGATTTGTGTTTGATATTTCAGCTAGGGCACCCTTCTTTCTGTTATTGCCTCTCCTTTTTTCAACAGTTTGCCATTCACATTCATCTCCAGCAGAGCTTTGATTTCCATTTATTTTTCTATCAGTCATTGTAAGTTCATTGTTGTTACAATTCAGGTTGGTGTTCTTCCTAGCTCCAGGCTCAAAACTCCTCTGGCATAACTTTTCCAGTTCCATCAATTATAGTAAATGTCTCTTTCAGTGATTGATCAGAATTTTTGAGCTCTGGATGTTGAACATTGCAATTGATATCGCTATGTCCCTGAATTTTACTATAGGCACAGAATTTCGGGATAGTCTCATAATCAACTTTTTAAACAAAGGTTTCACTATCTCCTTCCATGTTTCTTATTTGAACTTGCACTTCACTAATCAAAGGCTTGGCCAGATCTATCTCCACCATAATTTTAACTGTGGTAGGCCTTTTTTGGAGAATGTGGCTTTGTCCATGAAGAGAGGTGTGCTTACTAGTTCAACAATTCTACACAGAGCATCCCATTCGTAGAAATGCCACGGGAGATCTAGAAGGTTAATCCAAACTGGAGCAAACGTAGAGTCAGCTTCTAGTTTGAATTTAGGGTTCCATTTTATGATTTTCATTGAGTTTCTACCAATCTGAATGGAGTTCCTAGAGCAAACATTCTCATGGTCTTCTTTGTTGTCAAAATCAATAAAAATATATTTCATATCATAAGCTCCAATGGAAATTTTACCTTTTCCCGTAAAAGTCTTGCAAATTCAATTCTGATGAACTCAATTGATGGTCTTGTTCTGTTGAATCTGCCCACAATAGTCCATTTGCATGTTTCAGCAAAAAGTGAGTGTTATTCTTCAGTAAAAACAACCACTGGCTTCCCCTGAATCATCCCATAGGATCTAGATGGTAACTTCACTTTTTCCTTTTTTGTTTCTGAGCTCTGAATTCCAGTAACAGTAGCATATGATTCATTCGTCTCAGTTTGTGTTCTTTGTTCATCATCATTTTGGACTGGTTCTAAATTCTCTGTATATCTATTATCTTCCAGCTGAGATCTATTTTTTGACGAAGTTCCTGGACTGGAGGTGGAGTTAGAGTTGATTAGATAACTTATGGGGCCATTGTTGTCAGATTTTAAGGCTAGGAACGCATTTAAATCCTGATGGTTACCCATTTTGTACAATGGAGTTAATGTGGTTTGAGGTAGTTGTTTAGAGATGGGTTTGCTAATATTGTTAGTTGAGTAATTGATGGACTGAGGTAGTTGGGTAGTAGGGATTAGAGACTGCGGATCCACGGTTAACGACATCAGTGTCCCGCCGGAAAAGGGGTATTGGGATTGAGGTTAGGTGAGGAGAGAGAAAGGAGAGTGTGTCATTGTAGATTACGGATATCTGATATAGAAGTTCAAGCAAGGCATATGTTAAAGTAATATCATCATATAGGCCTGGAAGAAGTGAATCATTAGATCTAAACAAGTAATTATATGAAGACTTATTAAGCTTATTGCAACATAGGAGCACTGTTTTAAGTGAGTTTCAGACGCCTTGCTATCATACACCAGCCACAGTTTCCAACCAATCACAGTTTGCAAAAGCCACATTATTTGTGTAAAGTAAAAAATCCCATAATTCTTGGGGTACGGCCCTTCCCCGAACCATGTGTGGATACGGGGTGCTTTGTGCACCAGGCCGCCCATTTTTAAAAAAAAATCCAAACCCTTTCCCATCAATTTCTCTGTCCAGCTTACTTATTGACTATCCATGCACAAAGCAGCAAACATTCCCCTCAGAATATCAAAACTCTCTCTCCTCTATTCATATTCTCTGAGATATTATCCACTCAATACTACTCACGTAAGAAACCAAACTTTCTGTAAAGATTTAAACTTCCCTCATTTTTTGAGTTATTTTCTAGTAAATCTTAAGACTTTCCAATTATTGTCAAAGAATCTCATCCATGAACCAAAGAACAATAACTACGAAGCATATTTGTGAATAAGACAATAAATTTGGAGTTTATAACTCAAATAGTCCAAAGTTCGAGTGTATTCGTCTGTTCGTCCCTATTATATGTTCTTGAGCATATTTTTATCAGAGCATGATGTCTCTACAGGATAAATGGGTGAGAGGTCTCATGTCCTGGTACATTTAATCCAACGTGAGACATTACCATCTCCGCATTCTCCTGCACATGCAATTTACACTGTATTAAGGGTACAGCAGTATGATATGCTACTTACTATAGAATAATGATAAATACAAATAGGCCCTAAGAAAATATTTCATTTATGTTTGTCTTTCTTTCTTTAATATTGTCTGTCGTTAAGTTTAAGTGAACTTTTAGTACAAAGTAGTGTGTAGTTTACCCTTTAATTAAACACAAGCTATTGTCTAGTTCTTGCTCATTCCTATTTCAGTATTCAAGGTATATATTAAGCATCTGACAAGGATCAGAAACTTGGCAAATAGAGGAAATTTTTCAAGTGCTTGAACATGAAATTAAGCTTGTTTATCCTAGTTATTCGGACAATATTTCAAGCGATCGCCTATTTTTGCTTGTTTTAAATCAAATCTTTAATTAGAAGTTGATAAAACTATGTTCCATGCGTCAATCAGAATAGGTCCCTGAGATCCTTGCATATTAGTTTATGCTAACAGTGAATTATGAATTGGATTGTATTTCATGCTATTCTACATTACAACGTGTAATTTATTTAGACATTAGTACTTACTTTTAGGGCTATACAAACCAAACCGGTAAACCGAACTAAACCGAGAAAAAAAACCGACTATGGTTTGGTTTGACTTGGTTTGGCGTTGGCGAAAAAAATCGACATATTAGGTTTGGTTTGGTGTTACCCATAAAAAAGCTGAACCGAAACCAAACCGAACCGACATTACATATATGTTATTTTTATATTTTATATGTATAAAATTAATTCATTGAAAAGTATTATAAATATTTTAATAGCTTTTTTTTGTTATGTACTTATGTTACAAACTTATGATTAACAACACACATCTACAGGAACTAATTTTAATAAGAATGAGTTATATGTTTATGGCCCATAAAGGAAAGCCCTCTAGAAAATAACAAGTGAACCTAAATTAAGTGCACAAAAGAAAAAACCTAATTAGTAAAACTAATTTCCTTAGAACAAGAGATTTTTGCACTCAAACATTTGAGCAGCTATTATTGTCTTTTTAAGTGGTATCTATCTGCATCTGGATGTGCTATATTGTACGTCTCTGAATCTATATTTGGAACGTCTGATTGAGAGTGCTAATTCTTGTAGGACTCTACAGTTACCTATCAATGAAAAATGAGAAAGTCTTGAACTCTATGTATCCAACACAGTTTTAATATGAACTAACTTGGTTTAACTTGTCTTCTTTTGTACAATTGGATACGAGCTATTTACCTATATTTCTAAAGGAGAGAAAGCACCACACATTTATTGTTAATAAATAAAAATCGAATAAACCGAATAACCCGAATAAATCGAATAAAACCGATATTAGAAAACCCGACTTTGGTCGATTTGGTTTGGTTTAAAGATTATAAAACCCGAAATTATTGGTTTGATTTGGTAAATGAAAAAACCGAACTAACTCGACCTATGTTCACCCCTACAGTTACTTCTATAGTTTGATACACTGAATATGCATCCTCTCGAACATAGAAGTATAAACGTTGTGGTTTATTTCCTCCATTAAAATACTAAGACTTGCATAGACGCATTATTTCTTTGATGTTTATTCCGAAACGATAAAAGAGTAGACTAGCTAGTGTTGTTGTGGCGTTTCCAATGAAGCAATGGGTCCGTTTGGATAGTTATAAATCCCAGGTTGCCCTCTTCTACCTGAATCTTCATAAATATCCCAACATCTCCTTCGTTCATCAAGATAGATAAGATTGGGCATACACCCAGGTATCTCAGAAGGATCCATAAAAAAGTGGATACAAGACCAAAGAAGAGAGCTCTGCCTCCCAAGTGCTTAACTCGAATATACTTTTTGTTCCTCACATCAATATGTTGAACAATAAGTAGGTCATTGTCATTGTCTCTTCCAACTCTGAACACTTCCCTTCATCTGATTCCACTAGAAAACATTTGCCAATGATCAATAACAAATGAGCTAGGATGAACTCTCGCTGATTCCATGACCAATTGCACAGCTGGGAAATAAATTTTCATGTCCCAAATTACAATAGTCCCTCGGAAATCCGGGGTATAAAGCTGCTCATTGCAGCAAGTAATGGACACCCACCAAACGACAGGTTTGTAATGGCCTACTAGTTCAGTAAATACATCTTTTCCCGGTCTCCAAAAGGCCAAGCCACTCGAGTTATTTCCTTCGTAAAGGACAAACAAGGTGTAATTTGAACAAGAAGAAGAGCTTGAGGACAAGACAGCGCTTTTGATAAAATCCTGTTGATAATATTCAGGGAAAGTGCTTACATGGGGTAAACTTATCTCGGCACAAGAAAACAGGTGGAATAGACATGTGTTTCTGTTTTCGCTAAAACCGAAGACCCATCCCTTTGTTGCAAAGTAACGCTCATTATGATTATAGTAATAACGAACCTTAGTTAAACTACAACTGAAGTCCATCGTGGGCAATGCTTTCAAGTTGTGGAAGACATGGACAGCGTTTGACAAAGGAATAATGTTACGAGCGTGAACTGCACAAGCAAATTGGGTAATTCCGGTGAAGTTCTCCTTAGGGTCAGCGGATCTCCATGTGGAGCACACTCCCCTAAAGGCAACAAAATCTTCAATCAACTTTATTTTTCCAGCAATAATAGCTAAAAGATCCTCTGGAACATCACACCAATTCCCCATCTTGTTACTCTTTTTCATCAGTGCAGAAGCTTTTCTACGTTTTCCTCTCATTGCTCCTACTACAACTGTCAGAAGCTAGCCATATATTTTATAAGCGTCATGCTCAGACCTAATGGGCCTCCCCATAACGAGCTTTAATAGGTCTTCAGCTGGTTTACACTACTAACCATGCTCGACGAGTGACTCAAGTGTGCTCTTTTATTCTTTTATATTTTCCGATGAACTCATATGTACTTCAAATACTACATATTTGGAACAAGGTTTCCGAACCCAACAGTATTTTGCTTGAAAATAAAATTGAACTGCAAAAAAAAAAATAAGTTTGCCCATATTCATGAAATCCTAAAATTATGTGAAATCCAAGTAGGAACAGCCAAACAGATGTCAAATTATAGGATTATTTTCTAAGCTTGATAAGATTTTCTTGTATGAGGTAATTTGCAGGAACAGGGTCCCAAATTTAATTTTTATACATATCTAGTGGATATAAAAAGTGACAGGAAAAATTCTTTGATTGTGAAGGATTGCAGATTACTCTGTATTTTTTGATAGGCTAATGCAGAAGCTTTTTTCTATATATTGTACAACTTTTGATTCAAAAGTCCTGTAGGCTGCCAGCGGTTAAATAAAGGTTGCTTACTAGTAATAAACACAACCTTTGAAGATTACTATAGCTGGAAAAAAAAAGATTACTACTCACTCCGCTTAAAAAAGAATAAACCTATTTGACTTTAAACAGAGTTTAATAAAGAAGAGAAGACTTTTGAAACTTGTGGTCTAAAATAAATTATAGATGTTTGTGTGGCTACAAATCATCTAATTAAAGGTAAAAGTGAGAGTTTATTTCCAAGTTTAGAAATAGGCCATTCTTTTTAAAACGGATTAAAAAGAAAATAGGTTCATCCTTTTTTAAATGGAGGGAGTACTATTGTTCACGAATCACGATACGATAAACTTATGTGTCTGATCCACGTGGATGAACACTTTAAACTTATAAATAGCCTGAACATGTTTATATTGTAACACAAATAGTAACAATTAATACACACTACCTAGTGTTGTGGTGCTTGAGCTTGAATGGAGCAAACTTGGATCCGTTCGGAAAACTATAAATACTAGGTTTAGCTATGCACGAATGTTTGTCTTAGTCTTTAAGAAGATATTCTTGGTATATACTTGTCTCACCAGGAAAGATACGATCAGGCATGCATCCAGGTATCTCGGAAGGATCCATAAAAATACAGACACAAGCAAGAAGATCAAAGAAGAGTGCTCTGCCTCCCAAGTGCTCAACTCGAACACACTTTTTATTCATCACATCAATTCTGTGAACGACGAATTGGCCATTGTAATGGTCTTTTCCAACTATGCATGCTTCCCCGTTATCCGATTCCACTAGTAATATGTCCACAGGTGCAGTATAGAATGAGTTTCTTTCAACATTTGGTAATTTGATAACCATGTGTATAATTGGGACATCGTGACTATTGTGGTCGATCTTCATGTCCCAACCCACGATATGGCCACAGGTATCCATCGTAAAAAGTTACCCGTTGCTGCAGCAAGTAATGGAAGACCACCCCAACACAGGTTCATAATGCCTACCAGTTCAGTAAAAACATTGTTTCCAGGATTCCAGAAAGCCAAGCCACTCAATATACATCCTCCGAAAAGGACTATCAAGGCGTAATTTAAACAAGAGGAAGGGTTTGAGGACAAGACATCCTGAGTGATCAAGCACATTCAGGGACAGTGGTCACATGGGGTAAACTTATTTGGGTACAAGAAAACGGGTGGAACAGACATGTGTCTCCATGTCTACTAATGCCGAACAGCCATCCCTTCAATGCAAAGAAATGCTCCTTAAACCTAGTTGAAGTTATTGATGGTGGTGGTGAGTGGTGGTGCAAGTGGTATAGGGTGGCCTTTGTGAGAGGAACAATATGAAAGAACATATATGCAGCGGAAGCAGTTCAAGCATCATACTCACATGTATTCTAGACAAAACAGTAGCACATATTCAGTTTTACAATAATATAAAACAGAATACATGGAAAAGCACTCACAAAGACCTTCAATAACCTCATTGTTCAGTTGCTCCAGCTTTCCACGGTCTTCTTCCCGGACCAACAGTACTTGGGTGGAACAAGTTCTTCAGAGAAAGAGGGTGAAAAACTGTGTTTTTCGTATGTACTTAGTGCAGGACGAAAATCCTCTTTTATAGGCTAGGTTTTGCGGGTTAAAACTCTCCTCCAAAATCTGTTAGGATTTTTCTTTTCCACCAAATAACTTTTCTCCCAGTCCAAACTGAAATCGGTCACAACGGGGACCATAGAATCAATTAATAAGGCTTCCAATTATGGAATTAATTTTTTTCTCTAGAATTAACTTTTCCGTAGAAAATTACAAATTATTTCCACTAGAAATTCGTAATTACACTCCTTAGTTGAATTTCGAATTCTTCCATAAAATCTTATTTAACTCCTCACGTTAAGATTACAGACATCAATCAATAATATTAAATTACTGACAATTTAATATATTGACTAAATGAATATCCTTTAGACTTCCGCTTAGCTCATTCTATGTGCCGTATACAAAATCCACTAGCTTGGTTTACACATAGAAACTTATAAGCTTTCATGAAGAGATGTCACCAATCTCTATACCAAGACGTGGATTCTACCAACTAGCTATCACTTCGCAAATGCATATTATCATTATCCAACTTATCAGAAATTATTTGACCCAAATATCCTGGACCTCACCTATTGATAAATCAAGACAATGAATAATATAAACCACTAATAGTAGCTATATCAAGATTAAGAGTATTAGTACATTTGATGAGCTAGAGAGTTTGTTTCATATAGTCAGTATGAAAACACTTATCTCTACTTGGTCCGTTCAATGCATACAAAATGCACTAGCACAAGAAGTTGGAACTATGTCGTTCCTATAATCAAGATAAATTATATATAATCTCGTAGTACAATCATATCGATGATTTTGTCCAATTTCATCTTAGATTGTGAACACTACTTTATTTATAAGAATCGATGATTTAATCTTCCGTGTATAAGCTTGGCTCTATACACTAAATCAACTAGTACTATATAAATAATATGACACATGTGACACAATTAATCTAAATAAATAATATTTTATTATATTTAGTAATTCAATAATTGTTCGACAAAAAATAATTTAAGTAATAACTGCATGGTTATTAGTATATTTTCTAACACAATATTACTAGCTTGGACTGCACAAGCAATTTGGGTGACTCGGCAAAATTCTACCTTAGGGGCGGCAGATTTCCAAGAGTAGCACACTCCCCTAAAGGTAATAAAATCCTCAACCAATCTTATTTTTCCAGCAATTATTACTAACAGCTAGTCTGGACCATCAGACCAATTTCCCATCCTAATTTAAAAAATCACTAGTTTGTAGCAAACAGTATCTCTGTGTATATAACTTTTAAAATATGGGATACCAAAAACTAGTTAAAAATATGATATTAAAGTTGTTTCTCTAAAATCTTTAACTCTTCTTACAACCAAATAATTAAGGTTCTATTAAATCAAATATTAGACTTATACTAAAACAAAACAACCAAACATTAAAGTAAATCAAAATATGCAAACTACTACTATAAAGTTTTTACATCGTGAACTTCCTAACCCTTTTGGATTCTAAATCATGGTTCACCTCTGACTCTAATGTGCTTCAAATCCTAGTACATGTGGGACTAGGATTTCCGAGTCCAATAGTATTTTTGTTCCACCGATTAAATGACTGTACACTTGGTAGTATTTTGTTTTAAGCATTCGAATGCTGAAATAAATTTAATGAAGAAAATTGTTTTACCATTTATACATAAAGATTGTAGTTGTTTCTTCATGCTTGTACTACGAAAATCATAGCATATCAAATTGACAATCTTATATCTTATAGGCAAACAATTCTCTAATTGAGTCAACTTTCAGAGGCCAATTATTTTTCTTTTATTTCTTGGTCTTGTAGGTTTTCATATGATTTCTCTGCTCATCATCTGTTCTGTATTCCGGAAACAATGCAATTTCTTCCTCGAAGTTTCGTACATCACCTGTACATAGTGAGGGATAGCCTTTGGACCATTAGTTTGTAATTCGCCAGTGGAACACTAAAAGTGAACCTAATCTGATTAGTCCCCCCCCCCCCCCCCCATCTCTAGCAGGTGCTCATGCCCTGTGTTTTGGAAGATCTATATGTTTTTCTATTTATACGTGGCAAAGCTTAATAGGCATGAATATTAAAAAAGAAATGAAAGATTCTTGATATCTGAGCCACAAATATATTACAACAAATTATGTGGTTTTAAATACTTCATATAGAAAGTTGTCATTTTTCCTTCGGAGCAACTAAAAAGGAAATGCTGCTATATAGACTAAAAAAGATGGAGTAATTGCTTTGAGGCATAGATAGATGACATGTCAAGTGTGAGAACAATGATTTATCAAAGGGAAGGTTTTAACTTTGCTTAGTTGTTACACTGAGTGCAACTACATATTTTGGCACGTATATACTTGAGAAGGAAACCGAATGTGCTGATAATACTGATTTCTTCGATCACTATATCTACAAAATTATGGGTAAAGTCATAACCTGAACCATCTATTTTCTGTTAGCTTTTGGTGCGACAGTTTTTTTTTAATCAGATTTTGTCACCAGATGTAATGATCTTACATTATCGATGAACGTAAGGAATAAATCAAATGGGGATCTTTTGGCTCGCCAATTGCTTCAAAAACTATAGTTTCGGAGTAGTTTGATTGTTGAAACATGTCGGTGCAATATAACACTGGTTGAGGCACCAGGCGCTAGTAATCCATATCTCAGTGATGAGATAAAAGAATTGACCAGCTTCGCATGTTACCAATCATTTAAACTCAAGACACTGTTTCAATTCTTCAGTGCAGGAGCACAATCAGACTATTTATCAGTCATCAACTCACAAGCTGAAATGAGATCCTATATGAATAAAGCTGTAGAACATTGGCAAATTTTCCACGATTCCAACTTGCTTCGACACCAAATTGTCTGGACGGTTGGCAAACGTCTAGGCGATTGTTGCTTCAAACGGATATTTGACACCCTTGATGGAGGGCGGGTCAAGTAGGACCCGCAAACCTTCTAAGCTGGGAAGCTTCTAAAGATGGTGTGCACATAAAATCGTAGGCTCAAGACAGTGTTGGGTTTGGAATGAAGGTAAATTGGTGTGAATGGGAAATGAAATAAATATTAATATAAAATATTAATATTTGATATGGAGCCGGTTTCGTAACGAAATTAAAAAGTGGACTATTTATGCAAATATTCCAAAGGTGGGCTGCTGTAACATTATTCCAAATGAAAGGGTGCTTTCATTGAACAGCCACTTTGAAGGCTGCCTTTCATGAACAGCTACTTCACCAATGAAAAGGTTTCATTGAACAGCCACCTTGAAGGCTGTCTTTCATGAACAACCATTTCACCAAAAGACACCTTCATGCCTTTTCACTCCAAATCTAGTGGCTATAAATAGAGAGGCATTTTTCCTCATTTTGATAATCCAAAAATTTCATACTCTCTCTCTCATTACCTTTTTGCATTTGTTTTCAAAACAAAAGTAAGTTCTGAGTCAGTGTGATTTGCTACCATTATTTGAGTTCGCTGTTCACTGTGATTTGAATTACCGCTATCACAGTGAGGATAATTCCATTCTATCCTGGGAGAAATTAATCACAAACCTTGGGTAACTGTGAGGGGATTAGATTTCTTAAGGACAGGCAGTGTATACTGTTGGCTTGGAATTTTTCTACTTCATCTTATTTCTGTTTTGGTCATTATCGAAAGTGCAGACATTTAACAATCTTAAGAAATCTAATTTGTATTTTGGTCTGCTAATCGATAATAGGCTGTTTGTGGAGACTAAAATCTGAAAAGATTTTCTACTCCAAACTGTTGTGGAGACTAAAATCTGAAAAGACTTTCTACTCCAAATTTAATATTCCGTTTTTGAAGATTTAAATACTTCAACGGATTATTAAAATTATTGTGTGTTTAATCCGTTCAGAAGATTAAAAACTTCCGGATTATTAAAATATTTATATTATTATTTGCAGTTTGAAGATATAAAAACTTCACTGTACATTAAATCAGTTTGAAGATAAAAAATCTTCACTGTACATTAAATCAGATTGTTTGAATCTGACTGCGTTATTTTATTTTTACAGAATAATGACGAACACAGAAAATAACAACGGTGTTTCTGGTACACCAAATGCTTCTATTGGTGCAAGCTCCAGCCGCCCTGCATCTTCACCGGCCCCTGCGCCAGCACCGGCTGAAAAGCCGGGAAAGTTTGGCGGGATTGACTTCAAAAGGTGGCAGCAAAAGATGTTCTTTTATCTGACCACGCTGAGTTTGCAACGATTCATTAAGGAGGATGAACCTGTCCCGGCAGACGATACTCCTGAAAATGAACGTTTCGTTGTTATTGAGGCATGGAAGCATTCTGATTTTCTATGTAAAAACTACATTCTGAATGGACTGGAGGACGACTTATACAATGTCTACAGTACTGCTGCAACTTCGAAGAAGCTATGACTTGCTCTTGAAAAGAAGTACAAAACTGAAGATGCTGGGATGAAGAAATTTGTAGCCGCCAAATTTCTGGACTTTAAGATGGTGGACAGTAAAACTATCATAAGTCAAGTCCAAGAGTTGCAAGTGATCATTCATGATCTCATTGCTGAAGGTATGATCCAAATTAATGCTCATATTAGAAGTATTAATTATCCTATTAGTAATAAATTTCTCATTGAAGGTTTGGTCATCAATGAGGCGTTTCAAGTGGCTGCGGTAATTGAAAAGTTACCACCTTTGTGGAAAGATTTTAAGAATTGCTTGAAACACAAGCGCAAGGAGATATCACTCGAAGATCTCATTGTTCGTTTGAGGATCGAGGAAGACAACAAGATTGCGGAGAAGAAGGTTGCTCGTGGAAGTTCAACAGTAATGGGAGCAAATATCGTTGAGACAAATGATGCACCAATGAACAACAAAAGGAAGAAACCTTCTGGACCAAACAATCAGCCGAAAAAGAAGAAATTCAAGGGCAATTGTCGCAACTGTGGCAAATATGGACACAAGGCTGTAGACTGTCGTGCCCCAAAGAATGCCAAAAATAATAAAGGTCAAGCAAACATGGTAGAAGATACTATTTCCCAAGGAGTGCAAGAGATAGATCTTTGTGCAATGATTTCTGAGTGTAACTTGGTAGGAAATCCGAAAGAATGGTGGATGGATTCTGGAGCCACCCGCCATGTTTCTGCAAATAAAGATGCGTTTACTAGCTATGCTCCCGTTGGACCTAATGAGACACTCTTCATGGGAAATTCTGCAACAGCAAAGATTGAAGGTTATGGCAAGATAGGCCTAAAAATGACCTCGGGCAAGGTTGTGACTCTCAACAATGTTCTTCACGTTCCAGAAATACGTAAGAACTTAGTGTCAGCTTCACTTCTCGTCAAGAACGGGTTTAAATATGTTTTTGTTGCTGACAAGGTTGTATTAACTAAGAATGATAGTTTTGTAGGAAAAGGTTACCTATGTGAGGGCCTTTTCAAGCTGAATGTAATGACTGTTTCTATCAATAATAAAGTTCAAGCTTCTTCTTACTTACTTGAGTCAAATGAATTATGGCATGCACGTTTGGGACATGTTAATTATAAAACCTTGCGAAAAATGATAAATATGAAAGTATTGCCTAAATTTGAATGTGATAAATCAAAATGTCAAATATGTGTTGAGTCTAAATTTGCGAAACATCCTTACAAATCACTTGAAAGGAATTCCAAACCTTTAGACTTAATTCATACGGATATTTGTGATATGAAGTCAATACCATCTCGCGGTGGAAAGAAGTATTTCATAACTTTTATTGACGATAGCACTCGTTACTGCTACGTTTATTTACTTAGTAGTAAAGACGAGGCTGTAGATGCATTCAAGCAATACAAAAATGAAGTTGAAACACAACTTAACAAAAGAATAAAAATGATAAGAAGTGATAGGGGCGGTGAATACGAATCTCCTTTTGAACAAATATGTTTGGAATATGGTATTACTCACCAAACTACTGCCCCTTACACGCCACAATCCAATGGGATTGCGAAAAGGAAAAATAGAACTTTAAAGGAGATGATGAATGCCTTGTTGATAAGCTCGGGTTTACCCCAAAACTTATGGGGGGAAGCTATTCTTACAGCTAGTCGAATACTTAATCGTGTACCCCACAGCAAAACACAATCCATTCCATATGAAAAGTGGAAGGGAAGAAAGCCAAGCTTGAATTACCTCAAAGTGTGGGGGTGTTTGGCAAAGGTACAAGTTCCTAAACCTAAAAGGGAAAAGATATGACCAAAAACCGTTGATTGTGTTTTCATAGGATATGCCAAGAATAGTAAGGCATATCATTTTCTAGTTTATAAATCAGAAAATCCCGACATTCATATAAATACGGTTATGGAATCAGATAATGTTGAATTCTTTGAAAATATATATCCGTATAAAAGTGAATATGAATCGTCAAGTGTCAGCACGAAACGACCAAGAGAAGGTACAAAAGGAAGTATGCCAAATAATGATAATCCAAGACGTAGTAAACGTCAAAGGACGTCTACTTCTTTTGGACTAGATTTTATGACTTTCCTATTGGAAAATGAGCCTCAAACTTATAAAGAAGCAATGGCTTCTTCAGAGTCTCCATATTGGAAAGAGGCAGTCAATAGTGAGATTGAATCCATTTTAAGTAACCACACATGGGAGTTGGTTGATCTTCCTCCTGGGAACAAATCTTTAGGTTACAAATGGATTTTCAAAAGAAAAATGAAAGGTGATGGTACTATTGACAAATACAAGGCTAGACTGGTCGTTAAAGGTTATAGACAAAAAGAGGGCCTTGATTATTTTGATACATACTCTCCGGTAAGCAGAATTACATCCATACTGATGCTAATAGCTTTGGCCGTCGTGTATGATATTCAAATCCATCAAATGGATGTAAAGACGGCCTTCTTAAATAGATATTTGGAGGAAGAAATCTACATGGAACAACCTGAAGGGTTCGTGGTTCCTGGGAAAGAAAAGAAGGTATGTCGACTTGTTAAGTCTCTTTATGGACTAAAACAAGCACCTAAACAATGGCATGCGAAATTTGACAGTACAATGTTGTCAAATGGCTTCCAAATTAATGAGTGTGATAAATGTGTTTACATTAAGAACACTCCAAATCATATAGTCATTGTTTGTCTATATGTGGATGAAATGTTAATAATGAGTAAAGATATTGCTGACATCAATGCTACTAAGTGTATGCTAACTAGCAAGTTTGATATGAAAGACTTGGGAGTTGCGGATTTAATCTTGGGTATTAAAATTCACAAAACTCCTCAAGGTTTGGCATTATCTCAAACTCATTACATCAGAAATGTCCTGGAAAAATTCAAGTATTTAGACTTCAAAACTTCAAAGACTCCAATTGATGTTAATCTTGCCTTTACAAAGAATAAAGGACAAAGCACGTCTCAACGAGACTACGCTAGAGTGTTGGGAAGTCTAATGTACATCATGAATTGTACACGACCAGATATAGCTTGTGCTATAAGTAAACTGAGTCGATACACAAGTAATCCTGGACAAAATCACTGGATGGCTATGAAACGAGTTTTGGGTTATTTAGAGTACACCCAAGACTATGCTTTGCACTATGATAAGTATCCCGCTGTTATAGAAGGATATTGTGATGCAAATTGGATCACCGGCTCAAAAGAATCAAAATCCACAAGTGGATATATTTTCACAATAGGTGGAGGAGCGGTAACTTGGAAATCATCCAAACAAACCTTGCTTGCTCGCTCTACAATGGAGGCTGAGTTCATAGCTTTGGACAAAGCCGGTGAAGAAGCTGAATGGCTCCGAAACTTCTTGGAAGACATTCCATTTTGGCCTAGGCCGTTGACACCTATATGTATACATTGCGATAGTCAATCGGCAATATCGAGGGCTGGGAGCCTTATGTATAATGGTAAAAATTGTCATATACGACGAAGACATAAAACCATTCAACAACTTATCTCTAGAGGAATTATCACAATTGACTATGTTAAGTCAAAGGATAATGTATCGGATCCACTTACTAAAGGTTTAACTAGAGATGATGTTGAGAGATCATCAAGAGGAATGGGACTATGGCCGAGGACAAGTCGTCATGGCGGTAACTCTACCTAGAAGACTGGAGATCCCAAGATCTAGGTTCAAGGAGCTCAAACAAAGTTGTGTACGACCGCTCCAACATTGTCAAACAACTTAACCCATCCTCTTAATAAGACAATGTTTAGTACCAAGGATAAAACGTTAAAGACGTTTTTTAATGATTATCTAAGTTTGATACGGGGTTTGTCAAATAGTGTAGATCTACGGGATTACACGTTTAGAAATCACCTATGTGAGTGTGAAGTGGAAGCCGCTTCAAGGAGAATTCTGTAAGGCCAATTCTCTACGCACTCATGAACCAGGCGATGTTCATGGCTGAAACGAACACAACAATGAGAACCAAAAATGGTCAAGGATTAATTGTGTGACATATGTTGTCTAGGTATATACCAAAGTTCGACGGTTCAAAGATATCAAATCTACCGATTGACCGAGTATCCGATATATGTTCACTACGGAAAGTTCAAAGGGAAACCCACTTATCCAGATGCAATTAATTCTTACTTGCAAATCACATAGTTTTCTGCATATTTTCTTCATATAGACATTCCTCATTCATGTGGGGGATTGTTGGGTTTGGAAGGAAGGTAAATTGGTGTGAATGGGAAATGAAATAAATATTAATATAAATGGAGCCGGTTTCGTAACGAAATTAAAAAGTGAACTATTTATGCAAATATTCCAAAGGTGGGCTGCTGTAACATTATTCCAAATGAAAGGGTGCTTTCATTGAACAGCCACTTTGAAGGCTGCCTTTCATGAACAGCTACTTCACCAATGAAAAGGTACCTTTTCATTGAACAACCACCTTGAAGGCTGCCTTTCATGAACAACCATTTCACCAAAAGACATCTTCATGCCTTTTCACTCCAAATCTTGTGGCTATAAATAGAGAGGCATTTTTCCTCATTTTGATAATCCAAAAATTTCATACTCTCTCTCTCTCATTACCTTTTGCATTTGTTTTCAAAACAAAAGTAAGTTCTGAGTCAGTGTGATTTGCTACCATTATTTGAGTTCGCTGTTCACAGTGATTTGAATTACCGCTATCACAGTGAGGATAATTCCATTCTATCCTGGGAGAAATTAATCCACAAACCTTGGGTAACTGTGAGGGGATTAGATTTCTTAAGGACAAGCAGTGTATACTGTTGGCTTGGAATTTTTCTACTTCATCTTATTTATGTTTTGGTCATTATCGAAAGTGCAGACATTTAACAGACAGACAATATATACCATAGATTTGAGTTGTGATAGGTTGCCGTTAATAGTTAAAAACAATTAACAAATTTAAGTCTTGAATTCCTAAAGCAATAAGTATTTTAACAAAATTGAGATAATTAAAATGGGATTTAAATTAAGTGGGATCAATATTAATACTATTATTAAATAATTATCAAATTAGAAATTATGACATTATTTTTTTGAACAAACTAAAAGGAAAAGTATAAGAATGCTCATCCAGTGATCTTTATCACTGAGTTACTGACCAAAAAAGAAGAAAAACGTAAGCAGTTTGAATTAAGGGGGCAGCAGAAGAGGAAACAAAAGGGCTTTAAGTAAAGATTTTATTTATAGTTGTCGTTCCCTTCTTTAATGTCTGTCTTGAGGTTCACTTTTTTAGGACCAAGTCGACGAAATCGTTTGTAGTTTACACGTGATGAAACAGCCTTTTTGGCAGCTCACTTTAATACGCTTTAATTTAAACTACTATAACAACTTTGAAGGACTTAATAGTTATTGAAAAATTCTCTAAAACCGAATATTGGAATGTTGATATAAAGACCCGCTTCTTATTGGCTTTTGCTAACATTGAGTATCAAAGATGGCCTTTTCGCGCATATTATTCTACATTATACTTAACTTGCAATTGATTCAATCTCCACATACTACTATTGTTCGATCAGTTTCTGATTATGCATCTTCTTCTACTTTAATCACAATTTAAAACCATGGTTAAAATCTAAATCAAGTTAAATGGAAGTAAGAGTTTCTGTATCAAAATGTGCTTATAGAAGTACTGAAATTGTAACTGGTCGTATGGAAGATCATTTCCTAATGTAGTATGTAGCATTTATGTAAACTGATAAAGAATATAAGAGTTGTGGTTTATTTCCTTCCTAATCTAATATTCTAAAACTTGTATGCATTATCTTTCTGTTTCCTCAACATAAACAAATTCATTAGAACCATGCGTTTTTGGTAGTTTGAATCAACCTTTTGGCGTTTGGTTGAAAACTAAAAAGTGCCTTGAGACATTTTTCTCAAGATTTTTAGACGTCTTTAAAACATAAAGCCTTAATGCATAGAAACTATTTAAATTGCTTTTTTTTTTAATTTTCATTTCCAAAATCTTTGAAAAGAATATCTCGTAAATAGGCTAAAGGCCTACTCATGAAACTTTTGATTTCATTTTACTTCGGGAGCTTTGTGAGTAAAAAATTTTGATTTTTTTTCTATTTTGAAAAACTAACACCCTTTTTTTGTTTTTAAAAACCTATCAAAAACCCGCCAAAAAGTTTGTTCAACCAAGTTTTCTCCAAAAAAATATTTGAAAAATTGCTTTCAAATTTTATAAACAAAAGGGAAATGTATAATGCTTTGAAAGTTGGGTCAACAAGGTGTTTTCTGTTTTGTCTTCTTCTTATAAGTAACTGTTGAAGAACCAAAGGTAAAAGTCTTCTTTTGACCTTTTTAAAAATCCAGTGATTGAGTCAACGATGCCAAAGTCAAGATTCTGCCACAAAGCTCAATTGGGCAGCAGAATCCCATGCTCCCTTGGTCACTGTTTTTTGTCTTTTACTCTTCAATCCCAATTCACAATTCGAAGTGTTTTTATTGGGCGGTAATTGGCCTTATTTTAATGACATAATGGTAGAATTTTCAAGATGTACAAGTTCTCAAAGCTTCTAATTTTAATTATTATATTTGGAGGCGGCGCCATGATTTGAATTTTTCAAGTTTAACATTCTAATGTTACTCCCTCTGGTCCATATTATTTGATTTTTTTGGTGTTTTCACGCATATTAAAAAAATCATATTTTTAGCATTAATTAGCAATACAATTGACTATATTAATCCTTATTCAAGCTATTGTTACTTATCATTTTGTTTAAAATCATTTATTAGCAAGGGGTGACACTGTAAAATTGTGTCTTAATTTCCGAAAAGATCAAATATTGTGGACCAAAAAAAATAGACTAAAAAATTAAATAAAATGGACCGGAGGAAGTATTTTTCTAAATTAATCATTCATATTGACTCAGAAATTGTCTTAAAATAAATACAGGATTTATGAATAAAAGTAGGAATATATGTTCGACCGAACTCATGACTTAAACTCTAGCTGCACCAATGTTCATTTATGGGGGCGGGAGAATGGGTATCATTATAATGGTTTAACTTTTATGCATTATTAGTGTGAAATAGTTTTTTGCATTGCAAGTTGCTTAAAATGTAACTACCACCAAAAATTGTCATGTTAAGTGTGACAAATAATCTAATAAATAAAGTAACATGTTATAACATGTTCAAACACATACTAAAAAAATTGTATTGTCTTATCCATAAATACTTATCAGATGGTGATGGTGTAATTTAACATGTTAAAACACACGGTACAAAAGTTATTTGTATTATATTATCCATAAATACCTATCATATACTGATGATGTAACTTCTTTCTTTTTAACGCTGGACATGTGAAACAATATGGTTTAACCACAGAGATTCTCAACAAGGTTTAACAATCACTTTAGGCTAGCTAGCCTTAATCTACTGTAAGACTAATACCCCAGACAAAATCATTGCTTGGAATTACTATATGAGGTCCAGGGGACAGTTAAAGTTGACTAAATTCAAAGTCGAAGACTTCATTCAATGGCAATAATGCACCAGAAAACTGGCAAAGAGACAAAAAAATTTCCAAGGTTAGGTACAAAAAAACCAGCTCAAAACTCACTACTTGTCCCTATCAGCAAATACTCAATCTGCTTCATGCTTTACCCTATTTGACATTTACATAAACCTGTTTGGACAATTACAAGTAGGACAAGTAGTTACAAAAATTAACAAATATTCCCCACTTGGTTAACCAAAAGCTTCTGGTTGTCTAATGTTCAGAATTTTTCTCTAAGAAAGATCATCGCAGTCAGAAGCTCCTTTCGACTGTATTATAACCCGAGCTCCTGAAGCAAGCCTGTTGAAAGAAACAAAGAAAACATCTCAACCAACATAATCCAGTAACAAGGAATTTAACATATCTTGAGTCGGTCATACTCAACTTTCTTCAATTTTGGTCACATTTTCTTTCTCCTCTCTGAAAGAGTCTATTCTATTTGAGTGTCTCTTGCCAGATGATGGCTCTGTAATTCGCTTGCTTCCTCCACAAGATGTGCTGGATGTAATGGTCCGTGAACTATCTATCCCGTCTGATGAGATTCTAGGACCTTCGGAAAGAGGAGATCTCATTGACTCACTTCTTGCTTGCTGCTTATTCAGGGAAGCCTTGATCGAACGTGGAATGCACTTTGTGCCCGAGCTTTTCTCCTCTTTGTCTTCAACTGAATCTCCAAGTTCTTTTTTTGTTCTGCATCGACAAATTTCATTAACAACTCAACAATTAGAATACCATGGAAAAGCAAGCAAAGAATTAATTACATCATGGACAAGAATCACATTTGCACAATCCAATATTTGCCATATCCTTTTTCAGAGTGTCAATGAGCTACTATTTCACTTACATAGGATGTCCTGGAGTAAGTAGACTTATGCCCTGATTCATTCCACGTAATTACTCAAGCTAGTTCTATCACTCCACTGTAGTTTATATAACTTGCAAATATGCAAATGGCTGCTGCAGTGTATTTTATAATCTTGGCGATCTGTCATTTTTTAAAAGGAAATCTATGCGACCCCAATTTGTTTGGGACGGAGGAGTAGTTGGTTTAAATCTAGGCAATCTTTCAAGGTTAAATTAATCAAAAGACTATTGTCAGAATACTGATTTCTTCCTGGAATGTGAAAATACTCTAAAGGCAACCACCATGAGGAAGGACAAATGTAATCAAACATGAGAATCATCCTATGATCTGCACAATGAATGTTGGCATGATTGAAACTGAAGGAAATCAGATAAGTTCAGGAAAAAGATTCAGATCTATCCTGGTTATACATGTCAATGGTAAATTCTAATTTGCAAGAATCTGAAATGCCATATTGGTAAAGCATCTATTAGTTATGTATAGGTGATTCTCGTGTTTTAATGTAGAAGAACAACAAGAACTAACAACCTGTCAGCATTATAGGACGACGACCGCTTTAGAAGAGTAGGTACCCCTTCCTTGGGCATATTCGTCTCAATCAGGCTGCCACTAAAGTATTCCTTATCTTCCAACTTCAAACCCATAAACCTAGGATTCTCTGCCAGGCAATCAAGATCTCCTAAAGTCAATGAGGTTGAATACAGAGGAGATGAAAATTTTGAATGTGAAAATCTTGGCCTGTAAGTAGGTATAATGCCAAAACTATGATCCTTGACTGAAACTGATCCACAAGAAATTAGTTGCATCAGCACATTTGAGGGCTTTAACTTGGTTCTTGGAACCCGAAACTCCTCCCCTTCAATTATTCTAAAGCTGTTGAGCTTATTAATATCAGCTCTGATGAGTGATTCCAAGGTATCTGTTCTACCACCAGATGATGATGCACTTGATGAGGATGGAGCAGGTGATACTGTCTCCCGGCATATCTCTGCAGATTCATTTGTCTGTTGAACCTGAACCTCATGAATTTCATTGTTTACAGGCTCTACAGACCCATCATCTGTAGAAACACCTCTTGTGCAAGTCTCTGGAGGTGTAGCTTTGCTTGCATTTTCATCAGTCTGAGTTGAAGCATCCGACAGGCCTTCATTCTTATAGATCTTGTACTCTGTCAAACTCAATGAACCATTCCATGAAGAACTTTTACCAGCACTGGACTGAGGGGATACTGCTGACGAACCTGAACGTTGAACAGGAGGTGATGATTCATCATCTTGAGAATTCTTTGTACCTTTTTCATTCATGCTAGACGAAGACGAAGAATCATCTTGGCTTCTAGAAGTTGGTGGTTCTGGTAGTAGCTTTGGGTTTGTCAATCTAACATTTCCAGCAGGACTGAAGCAACCTGAGAGCAGAAGGCCAGTATACTAACGGTTTATTACCCCCATTAACAACAAAAAGTAATTCCGGTAGCAAGATACTTCACGCGAAAAACTAATGCTCCCAAAGTTATCCTCATTCTAATTTCTTGCACTAACACTCCCAATTATTACGTACTATACAAACAGGACGTGGTTCAGAGTTTATTATACGATGTATACTATACCTGCATTGGATTCGTCGAAAAGCTCTGAGCCTTTGAGAACATATTCATTACCATGAGCAGGAAGAATGAGGTCATCTTCACAAAGATCATGCCACACGAATCCATTCTTGTACCCTCTGTATTATAACAGACAAATGTAAGCCCGACAAAACTCTATAATTATGTCTTTCATTAAAAGCCGAATTTGATAACAAAACCGAAATTGTAGGACGAGTTTTACCTCTTGCAAGACCAAGAGTACAATGAAGCCATTCCTCGGCCTCTCAAAACATTTAGCCTCTCAATTACATCTTCAAAAGTACAAGAACACAAATAAATTCCAAAACAAACAAAAAACAGCCAGTAAGATAGATTCTATAATCAACCATACAACTCAAACATATGTGTATACACAATAACCAGAACTGCATTACCCCTCAAGTAGAGACCATCGGGCGAAGACAAGGGTACTTCAATGAAATGAGGATGCTCAAGCTGTCTATTTCGACACAAATAGTATACCACAGGCACTTTGCCATTACTCAATCTTGGCTGCTGCTGCTGATACTTTGGTGATTTTTCAGTCCAAACTTTTGCTCTTTCTGGACTCAACTGCCTATACTTCTTCATACGCCCGTCCATTTGCAAAACTTACTCACCAACAAACCCTTAACTTATCCTTCACAACTTTGATCTCAACAAATACCTGGTGAATCAGTTCAACAATCAAATCATCAAACAACACAGCATCAAATATTTCATCACAAATACAACTATAAAGCTACAATTAGATCTAAAAATGACTAAGAAAATACCCAAAAACTGCGAAAAATCACTCGGTTGAAGATGACAAGAAACAACCATTCTCCATTTCCAAATTCAAATATGAATACCATTTTGCTTATTTAGTAAAATTTGGAATAACAACATAATAAAAATGGAATCTTGATAATTTCCCACATACAGAAATGTCTTACACAACACACATTATGAATAATAAAGAGTAAAAGTTAGTATTTTTCAATAATCAGCATAAAAAAAAAGGAATCTTGACAACTACCCACATATAGAAATGTCTTAAACAACACATATAATGAAAGATATGAGTACTCATTTGCTTATTTAGTCATGAAAATACTAAATTTGGCATAATACATCAAAACAATGGAATCTTGATAACTACCAACATACAGAAATGTGTTAAAAAAACATATTTTTGCACATATTATGAAAGATAAAGACCACAAATTAAAGTCCAACCTGAGATGTAACATGGTCTATTGCAATTAATGCATGATAGAGGGACCATTATGGGTGGCATTGTGAAGGGAAACTGGAAATGACAGGCAAAAATACAGAAAGATTTATCTAAAAATATAAAACAACTCCGTGCACAAAGGATCCCGCATTTATACAGAGTCCGGAAAAACACCGCTGTATACAGAAAGACTTATCTAAAAGACAGAATAGAAATGAAAGGGACTAGTAAGATACACAAAGAACAATAGTTAAACTTTGGATTTTGTATTCTTTTACACTGTGTGTGTGTGTGTGGAGTTTTTGAAAACTGTAGTGGTGGTGGTCTTTTGAGGGTTTCTTTTGTTTGCTTTTCTACTACTACTAACTTTTTGCTATGGCTTTTTCCTTATTTTGTGTTTGTGTTTGGTTGTGTGATGTGAGAGAGATCTTTTCTGGCCTATTCCCTTGGGGGATTTCCTTTTTTCTGGCTTTTTTTCTTGATAGGAATTGTATTGATTTGGTTTTGGACCTTTGGTCCCATTTCTTTGTCCATTTTGTTATCTTCTTCCCCCTCTTTGTAACGTTTCCTTATTTTCCTTTACACAATGTACTTGTTTTTTTAGTTGAAACTTGATACTATTTGGTATTTAATATTTACGGGCTCGAATCGGTTATGTAGACTTTGATGAGAGCAAGCGTTTCTTATCAGAAATTCTTTATTTCTTAGCTCATATCCAAATCTTCGATTAAGATATACAGATTTCATACATTCATCATATTCTTTGTGTCACGATTTAATTGTAAATATAAACAATTAAAGTAGTAATATAGTAATTTGAGTATAAAAACAACTATAGAAAATAGTACAGTAAATGGAAGTATGGCCAGGAGGAAAGGAAAGAAAAATGGTGGATTAGGTTGTTTATGATTCAACTCTAAACCACTTATTTTAGTTGAAGTAAAAAAAAAAAATTAAATGAGCAAAGTGTTGCTAAATTTATGTTAACACTTTTAAGGACGTAAATGAGGGGTAGGTTGACAATAATGTAAAAATAGTTTAACCATTGATAAATTCTCTAAATATTGAATGCGCCCACCTAGCAGCTATTGTGCACTTGTTGAACAGATAAAGTGAAATAGATACAAGACATTCATACAGCCAGTCTTATATAACCTGGGATGGATTAGGCCGGGCATCTCCAATCTTGTGCACCATTTTTTGCACTAAAAATCTAAAATAGTGCATGCACCAAAATGGTGCAAACTAACTCTGATAAGACCCAAACCCCCTCAAGACCCTTCACTCGGAGTCAAGCCAAGTTGATCCAAGATACCCATCTTCACTTGATATGGAAGGGTATGGAAGAAGGCCCCGAGAGTGACTTGAAGACCATGCTTTGGTGTGCCGTGGATGGAGGACCCTCTAGGATACTTGGAGAGGCTCAAGAGGCTCAAAATGAGACACCCCAAGGGGCTCCAGAACAAGGCGGAGCGCCTCCCAGCTGAGGCGGGGCGCCTCCCAAAATCCAGAGAGCAGGAAGTCAGGAGGCGGAGCGCCTCAGACAAGAGGCGGAGCGCCTCAGAGAAATCCAGAGAAGCTGAAGCTGCTAGGCGGACCGCCTAGCTACCTAGGCGGACCGCCTCCCCCTGTGACGAGTTGCGGGATATTTTATTACTTTTGCCTTGGACTTCCAACTTTAGCCCTGCGTGGCCTTATTTGTTTTAACCCACTTTGGGGGTATTTTAGACCTTTTAGTATGACTAAGTGAAGCCTATAAATACTTCACTTAGCCTCTTTGAAACATTAGCTTACCTTTGAATCTTATGAATGATGAATAGAGTTTATCTCTTTTTATGAAGAAACCCTTTCTTGGTTGCTTGAATTCACTAGTGGAACCTAGTTGAGTCTTGAACCGAAAACCCGATCATTCTATTTGCGAGTCCCAAGTGTGGCTCGAGGGTAGTTGCATAGTGTAGGTCCTCCTTGACACCGATACGAGGGTATTATGGAACGAGTTCTCCATAGTTACTTCGTAGGGAGTTCGAGTAGTGTCTCGCTCTTTATCTTTATTTCCGCGTTTCGTTTTTGATTCTTATCATCTTAGTATCAGAGCAAGGCTCGGGTTTTGTTTCTACAAACCCCCGACCCTTGATTCTTCGTGTCTAGGTCGATTCCTATCTTTAGTTTCTTGTTTGTTGTTATTGAAAGAAGAAAATTACAAAAAAAATTGAAAAATTGAAAATCTAAAAATTTGGTGTAACTTGTTGGTTTGGATGATTCATGATATGGGTGTTATAGATTCTTGATCGTGGTTGAAATCCCGTCGTTTGGATACCAAAAACACTTGGATTGGTGAAGATTGAAAATCAAAACCCCAAAACCCCTTTAAACCCTTGATGAACTTGTTCTTGATGACCTTTGATTGATTCTTGGGTTGGATTGATATTGGGTTGAGAACTTGATATTGGGGTTTGATCCTTGTGTGATTCCCGTTCTTTTGGTACCTTAAACACCCAATTTGGAGTTGTATTGCATGAATTGAAGATTTGAAACCCTATGAGAATTTGAAAATTTTGAAACCCTAGCTTTGAAGAAGGTGATCATGGTGGATTGTTTGTTTTCGATTGGGATTTGATAAAAGTTGTTGGGGTTTGATCTTTGTGACTAATACAACATTTGGGTACCTTTGAATCGCTAAAACAACGTTTGATTAGTTGAATTGTTGGGTGAAAAACCAAGAAAACACGTTGTTGAACTGTGCTGAAGGTTGCAGAGGCGGAGCGCCTCAAATCTGTGACCTCTCTGGAAATTGCTGAGGCGGAGCGCCTCCCTGCTGAGGCGGAGCGCCTCCACTTGGCACTTTACCCTGGGCGGACCGCCCACTAGCTGAGGCGGGGCGCCTACTTCCTGAACGTTGGGAATTGGGTAGTTTCTTCTAGGTTCTCGTGTTTTGTTGTTTGCATTGCTTCTAATTGGTACTATTAGAGTATAATCCTACTTGATTAGTACTAATTACTTCGAGCTAATTAGGATCATCGTGCCTTAGAAAGGAGACTAGAACTCAAAGAAGATCCGTAGTGCCTTTTGACTCAAGTCCTCACTCAAAGTGCTTAGCGATCCAATCGAGTCCTATTAACTCCACTCACCCCGGAGTGCATTGGGCTTTTGAGTCGAGTGATTAAGTTTAGGTTTACTATTCAACTTCGTGAAACTTTGAGTTCAACCAAGAGTGAAAAAGCCATCACCACCAAACGAGTGATCCGAGTGAACACAAGTGAGGGAGTGAGTGAGGTGTTTTGACTAACTCTTGTTTCTTTTCTTTGTAGGTACAATGGCCAACGAAGGTCAAGATTTCATCAAGGAGGCCTTGGCTAGCCTTCTTGCCAAGATGGATGTCATGACTCAAAGGATTGAGTCACTTGAAAAGGGTGCCTCAAGTACCCAAGGTGACCAAGGGACCCCGAGTGTCCCGATTGAAAAGGGGACCCCGAGTGTCCAAATTGAGGCCGGTGAAGGCTCGAGTAGCCCTACCTTTACCCCGGAGCAAGTTGTTGAATTGCTCAATCAACAACGGGTAAAGGAAGATCGAGAGAGAATTGAACGAACGGGCATTCCCCGTATCTTGGATAATCCCCTAAGACACAACCCATTACCAAGACCCATCCGAAACGTGCAACCTCTTGAGCAAGTCGATGAAGCTCAAGAAGGGGAGGAAGTTGATTATGGTGACGATGTGTATGGTTTTGATGATCACTTTCAACCAAGACGTGGTATGAATTGGGGTCGTAATGTGGATCGAGGTAGGGGCCGAGGTCGAGGGCCACCTATGGGATATGTTGGAGGGAATGCGAGAAGGGAGTATGGTGTGAATGAAGACCACTATGGGGGCCAACCGGAGCCATTCCGTGGGGGTCGTGACAACAACAACAATCTTAATAGTGTGAAGATTACTATTCCTCCTTTCAAAGGGAGTAGTGATCCGGTGGAGTACATTGACTGGAAGTTGTCCATGGAACGTATATTTGACACCAATGACATGCCCGAAGTGAAGAAGACTAAGTATGCTATCTCTACCTTTGAGTCCTTTGCTTCTACATGGTGGGAGTCGGTAAAGAGGAATAGAAGGAGGATGGGGATGGTTCTTAATCTTACTTGGGATGAGTTGATCCGTGTGATGGATGAAAAGTACTTGACTAACCAATACTGAGTGGACCAACAAAAGCGTCTCTATGAATTGAAACAAGGTTCCAAGTCGGTTGGGGAGTACTTCAATGAGTTTGAACAAGTCCGGATGACTCTAGACTTGGATGAGGAAGACAATGAAACGACCATGATCCGTTTCAAAGGGGGCTTAAACCGAGACATAGCTTCACTTTTGAAGTTTCACAAGTACAATGATCACTACAAGCTATTTGAGGATGCGGTTGAAGCCGAGAAGTGGCTCAAAGAGGAGAAATCCCTTCGCTACAAGAGTAATGCAATTACTCCCTCGAACAAGCCAAAGGATTGGAAGTCTCCTACAACTAATGCCAAATTCCCAAGTGCAAGTGGTGCAAGTGCTAGCAAGGAAGTGAAAAAGCCTTTTGAAAGGTCGACACAACCCGTGGGGGGTAACTCTAGAACTCAATTGAGTAATCCAATCTCTTCTTCTACTCAATGCTTTAAGTGTAAGGGATATGGTCATCTCTCTAAAGATTGCCCTACTCGGAAAACTATGGTTCTTGTTGGTGACTTGGTCTATGAGCAAGATAGTGAGCCCGAGGAAGAAGAGGGAGTAGAGGGTGATGAGGGTGAGGGAGATGAAGGGGAGATTACTATGATCGAAGATGATGACTCCCATGCCTTCCTTGTTGTGAGGAGGAGTCTAGGGGCCATGTGTGTGGAGGATGTTGAGACCTTACAACGAGAGAATCTTTTTCATTCCAAATGCCGAGTCATGGGTCTCATTTGCTCTATGATCATTGACTCGGGAAGTTGTGCTAATGTTATTAGCCAAACACTAGTTACCCAATTGAAAATACCTACCTTGAAGCACCCAAATCCTTATAAGCTTCAATGGCTTAGTGAGTGTGGTGAGTTGAGGGTGGTTAAGCAATGTTTGATCAAGTTCAAGATTGGGAACTATGTGGATGAACACATGTTCGATGTCGTGCATATGCAAGCATGCCACCTACTCTTTGGTAGGCCTTGGCAATTTGATCGACGTGTGGTTCATAATGGTCATGCCAACACCTATACGGTGACGCATGAGGGGAAAAAGTTTGTGCTCCAACCTATGACTCCCAAGCAAGTGAGCGATGATTACAAACGGATGCGGGAGTTGAGAGAAGTGGCAAAGGCTAAGTCGGTTGTTGAGACTAGCCCTTTGTCCAAAAGCTTGGTGGCAATCCCACCTGCTTCTACCGGTGGCATATGTGCCATGATGCAACCGGGCGAGATCCTAAAAGGAAATGATGGCAACAAGCTTCTCATATGCCTAGTGCACAAAGGTATGGTTCTAAACTCTAATTGTGATTTTTCTTCTAACCCTTTGCCTAGTGTGTTTGAGAATGTTTTGAAGGATTTTGGTGACATGTTCCCGGATGAAATGCCGGATGGATTGCCTCCTTTAAGGGGCATTGAGCATCAAATAGACTTTGTCCCGGGATCTCAAATCCCGAACAAAGCGGCCTATAGGAGCAACCCGGAGGATACAAGGGAATTGCAAAAGCAAGTTGATGAATTGCTCACTAAAGGTTTGGTAAGGGAAAGCTTGAGTCCTTGTGCCGTGCCCGTGATCCTTGTTCCCAAAAAGGATGGCACTTGGAGAATGTGTGTTGATTGTCGGGCTGTGAACAAAATAACGGTAAAGTACCGTCATCCTATTCCCCGACTTGATGATATGTTAGATGAATTAAGTGGTTCATGTGTGTTTAGCAAAATTGACCTTAGGTCCGGCTACCATCAAATCCGGATGAAACCGGGTGATGAATGGAAAACCGCATTCAAGACCAAGTTTGGTCTCTATGAATGGTTGGTGATGCCCTTTGGGCTCTCCAATGCACCTAGTACTTTCATGAGGCTAATGAACCATGTTCTAAAGCCATTCATCAACAAGTTTGTGGTCGTCTATTTTGACGATATATTGATCTATAGCAAATCAATAGACGACCATGTTGAACACCTTAGGCTAGTGCTTGAAAAGTTGAGAGCCGAAAAGCTCTATGCTAATTTTAAAAAGTGTGCCTTTGGTGTTGAAAAGGTGGTCTTCCTTGGGTTTGTTGTGAGTGCCCAAGGAGTGGAGGTGGATGAGTCTAAGGTAGAGGCCATACGTGATTGGCCTACTCCTACTACCGTGACTCAAGTGAGGAGCTTTCATTGTCTCGCAAGCTTTTATAGGCGATTTGTGAGGGACTTTAGCTCCATTGCCGCTCCACTCACCGAATTGGTGAAGAAAGACCAACCGTTTATTTGGGGAGAGCCTCAAGAGAAGGCCTTCCTAGAGTTGAAAAGTAGGTTGAGTACCGCCCCGCTATTGCAATTGCCCGACTTCGGAAAGGCATTTGAGGTTGAGTGTGATGCCTCGGGGGTGGGAATCGGTGGTGTCTTAATGCAAGATAGCAAACCCATCGCCTACTTTAGTGAAAAGTTGAAAGGGGCCTCCTTGAATTATTCTACATATGACAAGGAGTTGTATGCCCTTGTGAGAGCCCTTGCCCATTGGCAACACTATCTTTGGCCTCGTGAGTTTGTAATCAAGAGTGACCATGAGTCACTCAAGCATTTGAGAGGCCAAGAGAAGCTCAATAAGAGACATGCCAAGTGGGTTGAATTCATCGAGTCTTTTCCCTATGTGATCCAATACAAGAAAGGGAAAGACAATGTTGTGGCGGATGCGCTTTCGAGAAAGTTTGCTCTAGCCACCACTCTCACCTCTAAGCTCATGGGTTTTGAGAGCATTAAATTGATGTATGCTCATGACCCAAAGCTAAAGAGTGTCCATGACACTCTAGAGAAAGGGGAGAGAGTTGACAAATACCAATGGGTTAATGGTTATATCTTCAAAAATGGTAGAGTGTGCATTCCGGAGTCCTCTTGGAGAGAGTTACTTGTGCATGAGGCACATTGCGGGGGACTCATGGGACATTTTGGCACAAGAAAGACTTTGGCCATTCTTCAAGAACAATTCCATTGGCCAAAGATGAGGGTGCATGTGGAAAAGTTTTGCGCTAATTGCCTTGAGTGCAAGCGAGCCAAATCTAAAGCCCACCCTCATGGGTTGTATACCCCTCTCCCCGTACCTACTAGTCCATGGTTGGATATCTCAATGGATTTCGTGATGGGATTACCAAGGACTAGGGGGGGCCATGATAGCATTTATGTTGTTGTGGATAGGTTCTCCAAAATGGCTCATTTCATTCCGTGCAAGAAATGTGATGATGCGCAACATGTGGCAACTTTGTTTATTGAAAATGTCTTGAAGTTGCATGGTGTGCCTCAAACCATAGTGAGTGATAGGGACACTAAGTTCCTAAGTCATTTTTGGAAGTGTTTATGGGGTGCTTTAGGCACCAAGCTCTTGTTCTCCACGTCCCACCACCCCCAAACCGATGGGCAAACGGAAGTGGTAAACCGAACCTTGGGTGCTCTTCTTAGAGCCATGACTCGAGGTAAGGCCGGGACTTGGATTGATCGTCTACCTCTTATGGAGTTTGCCTACAATCGCACATTGCATAGCATGATAGGCATGACTCCATTCGAGTGTGTTTATGGATTTAACCCCTTGATTCCCCTTGATCTAACCCCTTTGCCAAGGGAAATGGTTGTTAATTTTGAAGGTAAAGCTAGAGCCAAGGCTTTGGTTGAACTCCATGCAAAGGCAAAGAAGAACTTGGAGGAAGCTTATGCTAAGGTTGCCTCCAAGAAAAACAAAGGCCGCAAGAAGGTGGAACTCAAGAAGGGTGACTATGTGTGGGTGCACTTCCGGAGAGAAAGGTTTCCCAACCTTAGGAAAGGGAAGTTGGCACCTCGGGGAGATGGCCCATTCCAAGTGCTTTCGAAGATAAACAACAATGCCTATGTGGTCGACTTGCCAAGTGAGTATCAAGTCTCTAATACTTTCAATGTTTGTGACTTGGTTCCTTTGAATGTAGGTAATGAAGGGGTCGTGCATGATGATGAAGAGGTCGTGGATGATACTTCGATTTCGAGGACGAAATCTTCTCAAGAAGGGGAGGATGATAAGACCCAAACCCCCTCAAGACCCTTCACTCGGAGTCAAGCCAAGTTGATCCAAGATACCCATCTTCACTTGATATGGAAGGGTATGGAAGAAGGCCCCGAGAGTGACTTGAAGACCATGCTTTGGTGTGCCGTGGATGGAGGACCCTCTAGGATACTTGGAGAGGCTCAAGAGGCTCAAAATGAGACACCCCAAGGGGCTCCAGAACAAGGCGGAGCGCCTCCCAGCTGAGGCGGGGCGCCTCCCAAAATCCAAAGAGCAGGAAGTCAGGAGGCGGAGCGCCTCAGACAAGAGGCGGAGCGCCTCAGAGAAATCTAGAGAAGCTGAAGCTGCTAGGCGGACCGCCTAGCTACCTAGGCGGACCGCCTCCCCCTGTGACGAGTTGCGGGATATTTTATTACTTTTGCCTTGGACTTCCAACTTTAGCCCTGCGTGGCCTTATTTGTTTTAACCCACTTTGGGGGTATTTTAGACCTTTTAGTATGACTAAGTGAAGCCTATAAATACTTCACTTAGCCTCTTTGAAACATTAGCTTACCTTTGAATCTTATGAATGATGAATAGAGTTTATCTCTTTTTATGAAGAAACCCTTTCTTGGTTGCTTGAATTCACTAGTGGAACCTAGTTGAGTCTTGAACCGAAAACTCGATCATTCTATTTGCGAGTCCCAAGTGTGGCTCGAGGGTAGTTGCATAGAGGTCCTCCTTGACACCGATACGAGGGTATTATGGAACGAGTTCTCCATAGTTACTTCGTAGGGAGTTCGAGTAGTGTCTCGCTCTTTATCTTTATTTCCGCGTTTCGTTTTTGATTCTTATCAAACTCCAACCCATTGCACTATTTTTTGCACCAAAAAAGAATATTCTATTTATATTCTTCTCTCTCTTCTATTTTATATTATTTTTTTACTCAAATTTTATATTTTAATTTCATAAAATAAATATTTTCCTTTTTTCTTTTTTACATATTTATCCATATAATTCATAATCCATTGTTATATAACTATTTAATAGCAAATTATTTTATACCATTAATTTTTAAATAATATAAATTGTAAGCAAATATTATACGTTATACATACTAATGGATAATTCAAATAAAAGTAATATCATTGGTACAATAGAATTAAATAAATATTACATTACGGTAGAATTTATTTTAATTCTACATAAATATTCAACTTCCATGATTAGCACGTTGCTCCTATAAATGCTCTATTAGTGAACTACGAAGTACAAAATGAGCATCTTTGTTCTTAATTTTCTCATAAAAATAGTGCACGAAAATTAATTATAAGACACTCCAAAATTAAGATGTAAAATTAATATTATAAAATATTAGATAAAAAATTATTAGGTATATTAGGAATCTAAATGTTAAAATTAAAATTTAAAATATGTTAAAATAAAAGTGTTATAAAAATAAATAAATAAAATAAAATATTAATGAATAGTAATGGTGTAGATGAATAGGCATATTAGAAATTTAAATGTAAAAATTAAAATTTATATATTAAATTAAAAGTGTTAAATAATAAAAAATAATAGTAATAAAATAATATTAAATAGTAATTGTGCAAGTGAATAGTGTTGCACCAAATTTGGTGCAACACTATTCATGCACCAAAATGAAGCAAAAAATAGTGCAAGGTTGGAGCTCCATTGCACCATTTTTTACACCAAAATAGCATTTGGTGCAAGAAATAGTGCAAGGGTGCAAGGTTGGAGATGGTCTTAGGGACATTCATCTTTTAGGTAAAGGATTTTGAGGTTTTGACTTTTGACCAAGATATAGAGTAAACATTACTCTTCAATGATTTGCTTATTTTAATCTCATGAATTGAATTTGAAAATAAAAAGGGAGGTACCTATCTTTTGATACTTAAAACATGAACATGAGAAGGTGCTAAAATTACTTTATCATATTAAATATTAGTTTTGCTTAATCAAGGATTGGTTGCTCAAATTGTTCAAGTGATGTTACATTGTTGGTACGCGACCAAAATGTATAAAGAATTAAAAGGAACTGACAAGGGACACACAATATTATTCTTGTCCACTCCACTATGCTCTCGTTTCCATAATAAGAAGATGATTCAGACAAGTGGATTAAAGTAATTGTCTAATTAATGCTGCCACAATGTCCAAAGTTTTAAGTGACACTTTCTATAATTCCTTCATGAAGAGGGAATTTGAGTACCATCTTAATCACCTATTTATACCATCCTTTTATTGCTCTGCTACAAGCTTCTTTTTGAAAAAAAGAAAAGAAAGCTTTTTATTACTAGCAACTAAACAACCACAAACTTGAAAATTTAAATCTTTGACGTATTATTCTTTTATTTAGTACTCATTGTTTTAGAATAGAATATTATTTTTACTTTTTTTTTAATCTGATTTCTTTGTGAATGAACTCAGATCTTTCTATAATAGTCATATTATATAATATGGAGAATTTTTTAACAACGACTAAGTTTTATTTGAAACCATTTTTATAACAATATTTTACTGTAGCGGTAAAAAATATATTGATAAATAACGGCATTATAGAGACTTCACTGTGAAATACGCCTTTGGAAATTCTTATTTGTGCAAAGTAACCATGGCAAAGTCAGTGCTGGTAGGTACTCAAAAGCTCAATAGCTCCTTGAAATTTAAAAATAATAAGTAAAAATCAATACCTCCGCGAAAACATGGACATATTTTACTGTAAAGGTATGAAACACGTTCAATAAATTTGTAGGTGTCTACAATTTTCCAAATTTTGTTTCGAGTTCTTAGATCGTGGTAGATTTTTTGAAAATGGTATAACTGCTTATAAGTATATTTTGACAAATTTGTCAATTTTCCTTTGTACTATATCAAATGTGAAATATTTTTGGCATCAATTAGAATTTTAAGTAGTATAATCCCCAGTATTAGGAAAAAATCTTTTTTTTTCTTTTGCTCTCGATCAATGAACTCCAATTTGCTAGTAATTTTAAATATAAATCAAAGTAGTACAGGGCAAATTTGAACCTCATCTTTTGAAGAATTTGGATAATGGAATTCATCCATAAAGGGTGTGATGTGACAAGAAATGTAAAAATATTTAAGGCATTTATTTCCAAGGAAGAAAACAAGACAAGAAAAGTCCTTGATTGAGATCCGGAGATGGTGGATTGATCCAAAACATTATTGTGGCATCGAGAGAAAGAAGATGGACTATAATGATGAGGATTTAATGGTGCAGATCTCATAATTATGTTTTTGCTGACTTTAATTTTAAAAATTTTCTTTTGTATTTCACAAGTGTTGGTTTTGTGTAGACCTTCTGTAGCAAAACCATATGCATACGGCATATAAAGCCAACACTGGCAGAAAGACAGACACATGTTCTTATACTGCAATACCATTCACTCTGTCCCAACAATTAATAGATCCGTAGATTTAAGTTAAGGGATAAACTTGTTCATGTATTATCCAAAAGTTGAGCATTTTATGGTATGTTAAACTTTTGATCTGAATCATTCCTATCATTAGAAAAATCTCGTTTGCTCTTCACTCATATTGGAGGCCTAACACTAGAGTAACTTTAATTAATACTTTAGAAAATGATAGGAAAAGATGGATATTTTTTCTCAAAGAATTTGCATAGGTACTCTATAGTCCACTCATTTCATATTTGATATGAGATGATTTGGCAATTACAAGAGTATGAATTGATAAAAGCCTAATAGATATCATATTAATCAATTTCGAATTAGGAGCTTTTTCCTGCGCTTTATGTACATATTAGTGTGATTGCAAATTAATTGCACCATTTACTTAAGAACCTGTTACTAATATTAATCAAAACTTTAATATTCTTATATGTCATCTATTCTTTGAATATATTTTTACATCACCAGATATACACTGATAATGGTTTTTGATGGATCGTCTTTTCTGGAGACAATTTTTTAAGAAAATACGTACATGAATACATGTTGGAGAAAGGCGAACCGGAAGGATCGGGAAATTCCAGAATAATGAAAAATTTTACTATAGTAAAATCATGTCCGTTATGAATACGTTGTATTGTGGATGTCCATTATTTCCATAGCTTCGTGAAGAAGCTTGATCTACAAGTAGCTTACAAGCAGATAGCTTGCAAGTAGCTCGTGCAGGCAGCTAACAAGCAGCTCTATGAAAAGCTTGCATCAGCTTCGAAAAAGCCTTGCAGCAGCTTGAAGAGGCTTGCAATCAAGCAGACAGCTTACAAGTAGCTCATGCAGGCAGCTTGCCAGCAGCTTCTGAAAAGCCTTGTAGCAGCTTCCTGAAAAGTTTTGTAGCTGCTTCTTTTCTTTTATAAATAGGAAGTTAATTCAATTTATTATGTACATCAGTTTGAAGTGAAATAATATATCAGTTGTATTGGGTTAAATCCATCGTCACCAAAGTTGATGACTTGGCGTCCACGTAGGACGGCGCACAGACGACACGTGGCTGCGAATGGATATAAGGGCAATGGATAAGATCAAGGATAAACAGTTACAACGGACAGATAAACAGTCGCTACGGCCAGAAAAGTCGCAGCCCATCGATCAAGACAGTTCAAAATAGGAATCTTATCCACAAACAACGCAACTGCTCGACTAAGGAGTTACAACTGCTTGTGAACGGACACATAGCTGCCTATATATTGTAATCTAAGTCACGAGCATAGAATCTAATGCTTCTCTGAATCTACACTTGTATTCAAACTATTTACTAGCATTCAATTCTTTGTCTCCAGCAGATATTTATTACTATTGCTGATCGAAAGATCTTCTTTATTGTCTCGTTAACTGAATCTCATAAAGAGTACGAGGAAGGAAATTTAGTCAAGTCTGAACGGCCTGAGCACGGTTCCTTTTTTCGTTCGATCAGTCATTTATTATATCGCATTAATTGCCTCTTTACTTTTGTCGATTTTTATTGCTATCATTTATATTCACTTCATTAAGAGCGTTTTAATCTCGATTATTGACCGTGACTCCGCTCTACAAATTTAATTGTAAATTAACCTAATAAAACGAAACTACGGTTAAACAATTTGGCGACCACAGTGGGAGCCGGTCAATAACTTCCGTAGGTTAAATCGCTCGTCGTATTTTGTTGTATATTCGTTTTTCCTTCGATCACTGGTTCTCCCCGTTTTCTCTTTGTTGAAATGGCAGATAACAACTCGCACAACAACGTTCCTATTGAAGAGCAACAAGACCTCAACGCTGCGGAGCAGATAAACCAGAATCTGGCCGGAGACGGGCAGCAAGATGTTCCCCTTGCAGACGACGACGTGATCCCCATTGCAGAGGACGAGAATGTGCTCCCAGCGGAACAGGAGAACGAGCACAGCCAGCAAGGTAGCAGAAATAGCCGCAATCCTAGCCGAGTAAATGTCGATCAGGGAGCTGGAGGATCTAGAAGACCCAATGGCCCAAGGAATTCGAGGAACTCTCAAGATGCTATCCTCAAATTCATACGGCAACAGGCCGAGATCAACAGGCAAATACGGGAAGCTATCGATAGCCTGCGAGGACAGAACCTGCCAAACACGGGAAATCCACCCATGGGACGTCCAAGGGATGCTTCACCGTCTCATGCTTCGAGGCGAGCAGAAAATCAGAATGCGGGTTCAGCGGTGCCAACTGAGATGAGCGAAGTCATGGAGGCCCTCACCAAGCAGTTCAAGGAGAGTCAAGAGGCTCTGCAGCGCTCTCTTCATGAGAGGATCGACCAGATCCCTGGCGCACCACCCACTTTGAAGAAAGTAGACGTTCAGCGGTATACTCAAAGGCCTTGGAAGAAAGAAGCAGCACCAAAGGCCATCCCCAAGACATTCAAAATGCCAAACATACCAAGATATCGGGGAACAACTGACCCCAATGATCACTTGATGATGTTTAGCAATTTCATAAAAGCAAGCGACCTCACCGACGAGGAGATCGAGTCAGTGCAATTAAAGAAGTTCGTGGAAACATTGGCGGACGGCGCTCTACGGTGGTATTCCATGCTGCCACCAAATTCAATAGGATCTTTTGCCGAGATGGCGGAGTTATTCGTCAAAGCACACACAGGCGCCCAGAAGACAGAGACAAGAGTTGAGGATATCTTTGAAATCAAGCAGCTGCCTGGGGAATCTCTCCGGAAGTACGTAGATCGCTTTCAGCGCGAGCGTATGTTGCTACCCAAGGTTCCAGATCGATGGGCAGCTATTGCATTCACCAACAGCTTGGACGTCAAGAGTTCTGAGGCGACCAGGCGACTATACGAATCCCTGCGAGAATATCCTGCGGCGAGCTGGTCGGATGTCCACAACCGTTACAATTCCAAGGTACGTATAGACGAAGATAAATTAATTGGCACAGGTACCCGAGGACGGAGCCAAACTCGCACCAACGGCGCTGGGGGAAAGATCGAGACAGATAGGCCAGATGCACGGCACGAGCCATACCCCAGCCGGTCACGCAACAACTCAAACGGACGCGGTCGCAACAACAAAGGCCTGGCAAGGAGCACTGATTCTGCCTCAACTTCTAGTGGGATCCCAACCCTGCCCGTCTTCAACATCGGAGCGATCGAGCTTGTAGCAGTGCTCGAGGAGATGAGCGAAAATGTCAAATGGCCCAAGGATATGAAGGGTGACCCCAGCAAACGCAACAAGAACTTATGGTGCGAATTCCATCGCGATCACGGTCACACGACGGATGACTGCAAAGCTCTAAGGTATGAAGTTGCTAATTTGTTGAAACAGGGCTATCTCAAGGAGTACTTGACAGAAAAAGGGAAGCAGACTCACGCGAAGGCCCAGCAAAACAAATCAGGACCTCCCCGAGTATCTTCTCCAAAAATGACGGTCAACGTCATCTCTGGCGGAATTGAGGTTGATGCAGTCACATACACAGCAAAGAAGTATGCCAAAGTCTCTATTATGAAGACCAAACGACCGCGACTTGAGGATACGATGACTTTTGAAGAAGCAGATGCAGATGGCTTGCAGTTTCCTCACATGGACGCTTTAGTGATAACGCTGCGAGTGGAGGAGTTCGACGTCAAGAGAGTGCTCGTTGATCCAGGCAGCTCAGCAAACATCATATTATCTCGGGTCGTGCAGCAGTTGAAGCTATACGATGGGATTGTACCAATTTCTCGCGTTCTCTCAGGATTTAACAATTCCAGCGAGAAAACGTTGGGAGAAATTACACTGACGACCCTGGTCGAAGGTGTCATGAGACGGACAACGTTTCATGTCATTGATGGAGACATGGCCTACAACATAATCCTTGGGAGGCCATGGATACACGACATGCAGGCAGTCCCGTCAACCTATCACCAAGTGATGAAATTCCCTTCAGAGTGGGGAATACGAGAAGTTCGGGGAGAGCAGCGTTGCGCTAGAGATTGCTACTCAGTCGCAGTCAAGCTCCCCGAGGAAGCAAAATAGCAATTAAGGAATCCGGGATCGGAATCGAGCAATGAAACTTCAAACTACCAAATCCCGGAATTCATATCAAAATTGGATGCACGAGAAGAGTACGCGCCAACCATTGAAGCTCTGGAACCAGAAGAACTTTTCGACAACATGCCTGAAAGGAAGGTATATTTGGGAGCAGAGCTGAACAAAGACTTACGGAAAGACATCTTGCACTTCCTCAAGGAGCGGCACACCACCTTTGCGTGGTCACATGAAGACATGACGGGAATCTCCCCGAAGATTATCTCTCACAAGTTGAATGTGGATCCATACTTCCGCCCAGTGAAGCAAAAGAAACGCCAGCAAGGAGCATTTAGGAACCAGATCATAAACGACGAAGTTGACCGCTTGCTCAAGATTGGCTCTGTCCGGGAAGTCAAATATCCAGAATGGTTGGCCAACGTGGTCGTAGTGGCAAAGAAAAACGGCAAGTGGAGGGTCTGCATTGACTTCACTGATCTGAACAAAGCCTGCCCGAAAGATTCCTATCCACTACCTCAGATTGACCAACTAATCGACGCAACGGCCGGGCACGAGGTGCTCACATTCCTTGATGCGTATTCAGGCTACAACCAAATCTTGATGAATCCCGACGACCAGGAGAAGACCTCTTTCATTACTTGCCGAGGTACGTATTGCTACAAAGTAATGCCTTTTGGACTTAAAAATGCAGGTGCAACCTACCAACGGTTAGTCAACCGAATGTTTCACGATCACATTGGCAAAACCATGGAGGTTTACATCGACGACATGCTGATCAAGTCCAAGCGAGCAGAGGACCACTTGGCTCATTTGGAGGAAGCCTTTCGAATCCTTGATCAATACAACATGAAGCGCAACCCGGAGAAATGCGCATTTGGAGTGGGTTCAGGGAAGTTCCTTGGTTTCATTGTCTCCCAGCGAGGAATCGAGGTAAACCCCGCCCAGATAAAAGTAATAGAAGCCATCCCCGACGTACTTCACAACAGAAAATATGTAATGCGGCTAACCGGGAGAGTAGCGGCGCTGAGGAGATTCATCTCCCGCTCGTCTGATCGGTGCAAAAGCTTCTTCGACGTGCTGAAGCAAAACAAGGAGTTCGAATGGACCCCTGAATGTCAGCAAGCTCTTAAGGACTTGAAGCGGTACTTGTCAAGCCCGCCTCTACTTTCAACGCCACAACCAGGTGAACAACTATTACTCTACCTGGCTGTATCTGAGTCAGCGGTAAGTGCAGTCTTGGTGCGAGAAGACAAAGGTAAGCAACTACCAATTTATTACATCAGTAAATCTCTATTAGATGCTGAAACACGCTATCAACCTTTGGAAAAACTGGCACTAGCATTGGTAATCGCTGCCCGCAAATTAAGACCTTACTTCCAAAGTCATTCAATAGCTGTAGTTACTACCTTCCCCCTACGTAGTATCTTGCACAAACCTGAATTTTCGGGCAGACTAGTAAAATGGGCAGTAGAATTAAGTGAATTTGATATATCTTATCAACCCCGAGTAGCAATAAAGTCTCAAGCTCTAGCAGATTTTATCGCAGATTTTAGCGCCACCATGTACCCTGATGCTCAGCGTGAGGCGGTTCTTTTCGCCGGATCCGAGCCGGGGACTTGGACCTTGCATACCGATGGATCCTCGAGCGTGAAAGGGTCGGGGCTAGGCTTAGTCCTCACCACTCCCTCGGGTGAGACCATCAGACAGGCTATAAAATGTCCTTTTATTACTAACAATGAGGCCGAGTATGAGGCCGTAATTGCAGGATTGAAATTAGCTCGAGATTATGGAGCAGATAGGATTCATCTCAAGAGTGATTCCGCCCTGGTCGTCAACCAGATAACTGGAGGTTTCGTTGCAAGGGAGTCTCGTATGCAGAGGTATCTTGCCCGAGTTACTGGTTTGCTGGCACAATTCAACAATTGGGAAGCCACACAGATCCCGCGAGAGGAGAATCATGAAGCCGATGCCTTGGCCAATTTGGGTTCAGTCGCAGAAATTGGAGCAGCAGGTTCAATGGCCGTAGCTCACCTCCTGTGCACAACAATCGATAAAGACGCAATGGAGGTCAACACGACCAGTCTAACTTGGGATTGGAGGAATGAGATAATCAATTACATATTGCATGGAACCTTGCCATCAGACGTTAAGGCTGCTCGAAAATTGAGGATAAAGGCTGCCAGATATACAATTATAGATGGCACCCTCTATCGAAAGACTTTTGCAGGTCCACTCGCCAAATGTCTAGGCCCCAGCCAAACAGAGTATGTGATGAGAGAAGTTCATGAGGGGTGCTGTGGGAATCATTTGGGAGGAAAGGCGCTTGCGCGAAAACTCATACGAGCAGGTTATTATTGGGACAAGATGGAGAAAGATACTAACGAGTTTGTCAAAAAATGCGATAAGTGCCAAAGGTTTGCGCATCTCCTCCATCAACCGGCGGAGCCCTTGCATTCAATCATCTCCCCGTGGCCGTTTATGAAGTGGGGGATGGACATCGTTGGACCACTACCCACTGCGCCTAGGGGGGTGCGTTTCTTGTTAATAATTACTGATTATTTTACAAAGTGGGTTGAGGCCGCGGCATATTCGAAAATACGTCAAACGGAAGTAATTGATTTCCTGTGGCGTTACGTCATTTGTCGATTCGGAGCACCCAAAGAAATTGTCATGGATAACGGTCCCCAGTTCGTGGGTCAGAAGGTCACAAAATTCCTTGAAGATCTGCATATTAAAAGGATTACTTCCTCCCCGTATCATCCAGTGGCAAACGGGCAGGCGGAATCAACCAACAAAATAATAGTGGATTCACTCAAGAAGCGCCTCGAGCAGGCCAAAGGATGTTGGGTGGAAGAACTCCCCGGGGTTCTTTGGGCATATAGAACAACCACGAAAATGAGCACCGGGGAGACGCCCTACTCTTTGGTGTATGGATCCGATGCATTGATCCCAGTCGAAATTGGCGAGCCAAGTCTACGATATGCCCATGCAACCGTAGAATCCAATTCAGTCAACCTCTCCGAGGAATTGGATTTTCTGGAAGAACGCAGGGAGTTAGCACTAATACGAGTAGTGGCTCAGAAAGAAAGGATAGAGCAATATTACAATCGGGGACTGAGACTACGTAACTTCGAAGTCGGGGACTTTGTATTGCGTAGAGTCTCCCAGAGTACGCAAGAGGCGAACGTCGGCAAACTTGGTCCGAACTGGAAGGGTCCGTATAAGGTGGTTGCATTAGCTGGTAAAGGTTCATACCGATTGGCACGACCAGATGGATCGCTTCTACCCAGCAGTTGGAACGTGACTCACTTGAAGAGGTACTACTTCTAAGTGGTACAGGGGTTAGTGTTTTTGTCCATTTTTACATTGCTTACATGCCTTCGCTCTCTTTTAAGTTGCTCTGTTTTCTTATCTTTGTCTAAATGGTACTAACGGTCTTCAAAAGGCCAGATCCGTTTAGCTCAACTGGCAGAGCTCGAAGTCCTCGTGCTTCGCGGCTGTGGGTTCAAATCCCGCAACGGACACACTCCTCTTTTGGTTATATGTGTTCTCAGATGCAGCGCCTTACCCATTGTCTTTTCATGTCTGAAATTACGAAATTTCGACATGAAAACAGGGGGGTGGCAAGGGCCCCAGTAGGCCAAAATCCCGGCTAACACAGGTGATCTTCGAGCAGAGCAAGGTCATTCGTTAAGAGCACGGCTAAGCAAAATCAAGTAAGTTCAATAGAACTATTTTACTTGTGCTATATTATCTCCTACGTCTTTTGCGACCAGCATCCGCTCAGGTCCCACGGCTTTACGACCAGACAATCTTGTGTTCTGATTTACGACCAAACAATCCTACGTTCTGGTCATTAGGTTACTTGTCCTTTTCAATAGAAGTAACAGGGCAATTTTAACCAAACCAAACCAAATTTTTTTTCGTTTCTCTGCAAAAACTTTCAACTGTCAAATACGATAAGCAAAGTTTATCGCAGAACCGTCTTACACGGTCAAATTTCGGTCAGCCAGAACGACCTGATTTCGTTCAGCCTAGAAGGCCTGACTTCAGTCATCCTAACTAAGGGTAACTTAACCTGGTTACGATCATATTTTATTTCAAAACATCTGCGCAGATTAAACCAAAAGGGGTACTCAGACACTAAGGTTTGAAACATAACCTTGACCTCTGAAAACTCCACTAAGCAACAATCAGCATTCATGTGAATAAGACTTGAGAGACTAAAGAAGGTCATCAAGCCTCAACCAGTCAAACAAAAGAGGAAAACAGCCAAAAATATACATTCATAAAGTTAACAAATATTCGAAGTTAACAACATCCAACAGTTAACAACATCCAACAAATGTAACAGGAGGACTAGACAAAGCATCAATCATCATGTTGACCAGGGTCCCGACCTGATGCACTAGCTCCATCTGTCGGATCCCCGCCCAAGTCTTCATCTTCTTCATCTTCATTGTCCTTGCTGCCTTCATCGTCCCCTTCGACTCCATCATCCACTTCCATGCCCAGGACTTGCTTGACACTGATGATGGCTGCTATGGTCTGATCGAGGACTAAGTCGACATTGATCTGGCCGCGCTGCATTTGGATAAGCAATTTCTTTTTGGCCTCCAGAGCTTCTAACTTGGATTCGATCGTATAACGATCCCGCAAGTTAGCCAAATCCTTCGTCAATAGCTCTTGAACCTTTGCAGATTCCGCGACCCGATTTCTGGCCTCTTGTAGTTCTCCTCGAGCAGCTTGAGATTCAGCCTCAGCTTTGGTCATGTTCCTCAACATCAGGTCGGAAGCGTCGCGGATACTTGCCAGAGTAATTTCCTTCATATTGAGCTCATGGGCAAGTTGGGAGATCTGACGGCCTTGCTCATCCATCTTTGCTTTTAGATCTTCAAAAGACAACACAAACCTGTCCTTCTCATCTAGAAGACGGTCCCTTTCCTCGAGGAGTGCGCTTATCTTGTCGTTAGCTTCAGCGTTGGATTTCTCCAACCTATCTACCTTATCCTCAAAAAAGTCGCGTCTCCCCTCCAGGACCCGCTTCTCCCCGATTAGAACCTTTTTCTCCTCTTCCAAGGCCTGATTTGCCTGGAGAACCTCCAAAAGGTCTTTTTTCAAGCCAAGGACTTGATCTTGGTTGTTCAACCTGGAGCGAAGCATGAGCTCGGTAGCCATCATACTCGCCTGGCAACAAGTAGGAAATACACAGATAGTTAGGACTAAGGATTTTTGACTAACATAAGGAAAGTAAAAGAAGGAAACATTACCCGAGCAGTATCCTCAGCAATCGCATAAGCCAACTGCTCATCGTTCATGCTGCGCATGTTCCACTCTTCACGAGGGCCGATCAGCTTGGACGTTACCTTGACTAAGTGGCCAGGCTTCGTCAAAAAATCCGTGTATGGGGGGATGATGAAGTCACACTCCCTCATGCACGGCCTGGGCTCTCTCGCCTGCTCCGAAGGGTAGTCGGGGCCAAATTTGTGGCGAATACCTTTAACAGAGTACGCACCAATCGTACCTCCCAAAGATACCCGCCTGGTGAGCCTAGTCCGAGAGACCTCGACGTCGCCTGTCTCGCCGAGGCCCAGGGTGTCGCACTCCTGCAAATAAACTGGCGCCACCCCGTCAGCGACCAAGTTTATCATGTCTTTATAATAAAAGACCTGGGGTTCAGCCTCCCCCCCAGCCTTCTTCCGATCATCAATCTCCTCACCTGTCTCACCCTTCTCCTCACCCTTCTCCTCATCATCTTCTCCCATCGGCTCCTTGCCTGGGCGCCTGTTGCTGGCCTGCTCAGGCTCACTCTGTAGGCTTTCAGCCCGTTCAGGTTCGTTTGGCTCTGAGGCCTCAGGAAAGAATGCAAAACTTTCGTGCATTCTTCCCTCCCCCATTTCCTCAGCCTTCTCTCCCTCCCCATCACCAACTCGGGGACTTTCCTCGAAAGCATAAGAGGAAGTCTCTACGGCTCTCCTCTTATCACTCCGAAGATATGCCCTCCTCCTCTGAGTCAAGCCCTCATCGGGGACCTCTGAATCTGACAGGACAACCACCACGGGCTCAGCTGATTCAGGGGCAGCCGCCGAGCTTTTTATGCTTTCCTGCCCAGACTTGGGAGTCTCAGCAGCAGCTACAGTGGCCTCAACTGTTTTCTCAGAAGACTGAGGGGTCTTGCGAGCTGTCCTTTTCCTCTTCCTGGGTTTACTCTTTTCAGAGTCGGTTTGCTTTCTCTTCAGGCTCGCAAGAACCTCCTCGCCACCCTCCCTAGCTTTGATAGCTGCTGCAGTTTGAAGGATAGCAGCCGCCTCCTCGTTGACCTCAGCCACAGGGTCAACAACCACCTCCTCGGGAGGAGGAGTAGGAAAGTAACTACCACCAGTACCTAGGCCTGAAAATAGAAGCGTATCAGTGCCATAATAAGCTCTGCATAAGTTAGTAAGAGATTCAAGTAAAAATCCTACCATGGGTGCTGGGGTTAGACAAGTGCTTCAAGGAAGCATAGTGAGGCCATTGCCTCTGCTCGTGGGTGAACTCTGTCAGAATTGGTTCAACCCAAGCAGACAACTCCTCCTCAGTAATCAGGCCATCATAGGGAATCTTGTCAGCTAACCAACAAAGAATGGAAATTAGAAACTGCAGATACATAATTCAAAGAATATTCAACACAGATACTCGGGGACTTACGAGTCTTGTTCCAGGCCTCGCGGAGATTAGTTTTGTCGCCGCGTGTGAGGAGTCTGGACTGCACGTAAACATACCGGTGCATCCAACCCCTATCCCCTGAGTCTTCGGACTTGCTCACTAGCGCTTTTCTCCCTCTCATACGGGCATTAATATACCCATCTCTGGCAACCTGAAGACTGTACAGAGCAATGAAATGCTTAAACTCAAAATCCTGCTCGGTCTCGTCGGCAAACCACTGCAGCAGGGTAACGATCCTATAAACGCTGGGACACAACTGCCCCGGGCAGATCAGATAGTATTTACAGATATCTTCTATGACAGGGTGCAGCGGGAACGTATAGCCTATCGTGAATGGATATGTAGATATAGCCGTCCATCCAGGCCTCACTGAAGTGATATTTTCCGTTGGGAGGGGGCAAGAAATCATAAGGTCATCATCCCACCTGCAATCTGTCCTAACCTTGGGTAGAAGGTCAGGAGTGATTGAACTCTTGAAACGGCTTGAAGGCCATGACCTTACGTTGCCGTAATGACTAAACGAGCTGACTGAACTGTCATTTTCAAGATTTCCCCAAATTTTTGGGATCACATCGGCGACTGAAGTTGGAGAACTCGTGGGTTGTCCGGCCGCTGCCGAAGAAGTGCTAGCTGCAGCGTCCATATTCAGAACCCTCTTAGCTTTTGGAGACATTTTTAAAAGATTAAGAGAATTTGTCACGTTTCAAATTTTTCGCTGGAAAGTTGTTAGGAGCTCTGAAGGATAGTATGAAATTTGGAATGAAGTAAAAGACTTTCAGCTGGAAGAAATCATATTTATAGGGTTCGCAAAACCCACACGTGGCGGACATCCACACAAAAGATGAATCGATCCAGCCGTTGGAGAAAATAATGAAATAAAAATCGGAATGACGGTTTTTCGCCTTGGGACGTGCAAGACGTGAGTAGGCGCAGTTCAATCATCACGCCTGCAGTCTCGGAACACGCAACAGTCACTTCTCCAGTAAAAAGTGGAGCGGAATGGACAGCTTGCACGTTTTGTCTTTAGCAGAGCATTTAATGCACACACTAAAAGGACGCCAATCAGTCAGAAGCTTTTGAGAAAACATTTAATACTCATACTGAAGGAATAACGATCAGTCCAACGAGAAGTATCTTGTAAGGACTCACGCTTGCTATGTAAGGAGAGGTCAAAAGAGTTCATTCCCACTCGCAGTTTGTTTTCCACTCCTCGACCAGATCCTCTGCCCGAGAAGTGCGGGGACTATCTGTATTGGGTTAAATCCATCGTCACCAAAGTTGATGACTTGGCGTCCACGTAGGACGGCGCACAGACGATACGTGGCTGCGAATGGATATAAGGGCAATGGATAAGATCAAGGATAAACAGTTACAACGGACAGATAAACAGTCGCTACGGCCAGAAAAGTCGCAGCCCATCGATCAAGACAGTTCAAAATAGGAATCTTATCCACAAACAACGCAACTGCTCGACTAAGGAGTTACAACTGCTTGTGAACGGACACATAGCTGCCTATATATTGTAATCTAAGTCACGAGCATAGAATCTAATGCTTCTCTGAATCTACACTTGTATTCAAACTATTTACTGGCATTCAATTCTTTGTCTCCAGCAGATATTTATTACTATTGCTGATCGAAAGATCTTCTTTATTGTCTCGTTAACTGAATCTCATAAAGAGTACGAGGAAGGGAATTTAGTCAAGTCTGAACGGCCTGAGCACGGTTCCTTTTTTCGTTCGATCAGTCATTTATTATATCGCATTAATTGCCTCTTTACTTTTGTCGATTTTTATTGCTATCATTTATATTCACTTCATTAAGAGCGTTTTAATCTCGATTATTGACCGTGACTCCGCTCTACAAATTTAATTGTAAATTAACCTAATAAAACGAAACTACGGTTAAACATCAGTCTCTCTTTATATAATTTCTCTGTTTTATTTACTTTAAAGCTTTTATTTACAATATGTTATCAGCACGAGGCTCTGCTATCTGGAGAAAGTATAAGGTAAGGATTTTACTTTTTAAATATATGGAAAATATTTCTGAGATTGAATTTACTGCCCTTGATATATCGGGCAAAAGTTATCTCTCATGGGTTTTAGATGCTTAAATCCATTTGGATGTGATGGGTCTTGGAGACAGTATCAAGAATAACAATCAACCATCTAATCAAAACTATGCTAAAGCAATGATATTCCTGCGTCATCATCTTGATGACGATTTAAAGATGGAATATCTCACGGTTAAGGATCCACTCATGTTGTGGAATAGCTTAAAAGACATATATGACCACCTGAAGATGGTCATACATCCGCACGATATGACTGGATCCATATGAGGCTACAAGATTTTAAAACCATCAGTGAATATAATTATGCTATGTTTAGAATTATTTCTCAGTTAAAATTATGTGGAGAAAATATCACTTATAATGACATGCTTGAGAAAATATTCTCCACTTTTCATGCCTCAAATGTGCTCCTGCAGCAGCAATATCGAGAGATGAAATTTAGCAAATATTCTGAGTTAATTTCACATCTGCTAGTTGCTGAACAACATAACGGATTGTTAATGAAAAATCATGAAAATCGACCCACTGGTTCTGCTCCATTCACAGAAGCGAATGAGATGAATTTCCATAAAAAGTGTGGAAAGTGGCATGGCCCCAGTCGTGGCCATGGCCGTGGTCGTGTCGAGGAAGAAACTCGTATCATGATGATTGTTATGCACCAAAATCCCCTCACTACCAGCAGTGGAAAAGGAAGGACTAAAAGCATGAAGCGGTGCAAATGAAAAATTCAGAGAATGGTTACTAGCGTTGTGGAGCAAAAGGACATTGGTCACATACTTGTCGTACGCCAAAGTACCTAGTTGATCTCTATCAAGCATCTCTGAAAAAGAAAGAAAATAATGATGAAGCCAACTTTATGTCTGAAGATAATATTGATTTCACACATTTGGACGTAGCAGATTTCTTTGAGATCCCTGAAGGACAAGTAGATCATCTGATTGGTGATGGATCTGTAGCCAAAGAGACTTAAATATATTTTAAGTTACGTCGTTTGTAATAGTTTGTATGTTTAATATTATTGTAGTAATACTAGTAAAGTTTCGTTTTGATAATAAAGCATGTATTATATGATGTCTATTTTGTCAATGTTATTTTATTTTGAAGAATACATGAATATTCCTCAAACTTTATTTGGATCAAAGAATACATGAATATTCCTCAAACAACACATATCATATTCAAAGAACGGAAATATTTTTCACACTTGATAATGAGAAAGGCAAATGTTTCTACTATTTCTGGTAATACTAATTTAATTAAAGGCTCCGGAAGAGCAACTATATTTCTACTTAAGGGAACAAAACTTATTGTTGATGATGCATTGTTCTCTTCCAAGTTCAGAAGAAACTTGTTAAGTTTTAAAGATATCCGCCGAAATGGATATCATATTGAGACAATAAACGAAATGAATAATGAATATCTTTGTATTACAAAGAATATCTCTGGTCATAAACATGTTTTAGAAAAGTTGCCAACTTTATCTTCTGGCTTATACTGTACAAAGATTGGTACAGTTAAAGCATACTCTGTCGTAAACCAGAAGTTTACTGATCTAAATAAGTTTGTGCTTTGGCATGATCGTTTGGGTCACCTTGGATCAATAATGATGAGACGAATCATTGAAAATTCAAATGGACATGCACTTAAGAACCTGAAGATTCTTAAAAGTGATGAATTTTCTTGTGATGCTTGCTATCAAGACAAATTAATTACTAGACCATCACCAACAAAGGTTGAGGTTGAATCCCCTACGTTTTTAAAACGCATCCATGGGGATATATGTGGACCTATTCATCCACCTTATGGATTGTTTAGATACTTTATGGTCCTAATTGATGCATCTTTAAGATGGTCTCATGTGTACCTATTATCATCTCGCAACCTAGAATTTGCGAAATTATTGGCACAAATAATTCGATTAAGGGCACAATTTTCTGACGATCCTATTAAAGCTATTCCCCCTGATAATGCTACAGAATTTTCATCCCAAGCTTTAATGATTATTTTTTATCAGTCGGAATAAAAGTTGAACATCCTGTAACTTATGTTAATACACAAAATGGCCTTGCAGAGTCATTTATTAAACGACTACAGCTGATAGTGTTGACACCCAATTTTGTCTCGGAATTTTCAATTAGCGTCTAAATTATGTTAAAATAAGGTTAAATTTTTATAATAAATTAAGTTAATAATTTTAACGTAAAAAGGCCATAATTGCCATTCATTTTGAATCCCGGCCTATTTACGCGATACCCAATTTTTCTAGCCCAATTTTTAAAATAGCCTAATCATTTTACCCATATATATATATATATATATATATATATATATATATATATCATTATCCCTTAAACCCTAGCCCCCCATTCACCATTATTCACTATCTTCTTCCACACAAAAACCCTAACACCCATTCATTGATTTCACACACAACACTACCACTAAATCAGATCTAAAAATGGCCTCTCCTCTCAACACCCTCACACGACTCACCATTATCATAGTCGTGCCCCCTTATGTCTCTATTTTGTCCCTCTCCTCTAGAACACCTACATACACATTACCACACACACACGAACATATACATATCTGAAGAAAGGAAAAGGTGACAGGGGTAAGGAAAAGGGATAGTGATATGTTAAAAAGGGGAGATTGCAAAACGGCGGGGTCAGTAGCAGCACCACCAGCAGTGGCTGAAACTTGGCCGGAAATTCGAACGTCGGCCATGGCGATTTGGTTCTATTCCTTCATTTTGTTCCATTCCACGTGCTGTTGGAAACTTGATAAGGTTGTTGTGGAGTTGAAGTGACGCCGCTTTTGCTCGGCAGTTGCTCCTCCGCCGCTTGTCTTGTTGTCGCTCTGTTTCGCCGTTATTGTTGTCTCACCGGAAAACCCATTTCCGATCGACTCATATTATAACCCATTATCGGGTTCCCTGTTCTCATTGCTCTCCTTTGTTGGTGGATTTTTGATTGAAATCGAAAATGGGAGTGGAGGGGTTTGGGGTGGTAGTGATGCCTCCTCGGCTGTCGCTCCTCCTTACCTCTCTTTCTGTCTCATCGGCATTTGTCGTTTCTCACCGGAAAACGTCATTCTCAGCTGATATGTTATTTAGTTCTTATTTCGTTTATTTGAGAGGTGTATTTCACTGTGTTTACAGAATTTTGCAGGTCTCTCCACAAGCTTTCTGCTTGTTTGGTTTGATGGTAGTCAAAATGAATAAGGGAAATGTTTGGCCCCTTTTCCATGGTTATAGTGACTGAACATTGTTCCTTGCTCGTCGACTGGCTTGAAAATATTGTTATACTTGGTCCTGGCTAATATCTGATTATGCTCATTGTTGTTGAACCAATTCTTTTACAATGAATTTTGGTATTGAGTTACTGATTTAACTTGAAGTATTGCAGATGTATTCATTCCCTTTTTGGGGAGACTACATTCTTCTTTGGCATTTCTGGTGGTTGATCCGAACACAGCTATGGGCCGATGAAAATACATATATACGTGTTGAGGCCGACACAAGGAATTGACGGATAATGAATTGACGGATTTTGAACATGATACTACACTTAAACCGTCCCGTTCCCGTGTCCCTAACGCAAAAGGCGATGATGAATGCATTTTAATGCTAAGCAAGTTGAATAGAGTAGTGGGTTTGGTGCTTTGGCACGGCAATACGGTCCGGGCTCCGTGTTTGCAACCGCAACAAATCCCGAGCCTCTATTCGACGCGCCATACAAACCTGAGCCTTAATTTTGCAAAAACAAAACCCCTTTATTATTATTATTATTATTCTATTATTATTATTATTATTATTATTATTATATATTCTATTATTATTATTATTATTATTATTATTATTATTATTATTATTATTATATATATTTTTTCTTATTATTATTATTATTATTACTTTATTATTATTTTATTTTATTAATCATTACACTTTATTATCGTACTAATTCCGTTTAATTCCCGTTTTATTGCGAGGTATATTTTGGCACGAGCAATTCGGGAACGCTTTTGGCTAACTCGCGAATGAGAATAGTCCTTTGCATTGAGGGCATTTGGAGATTGAATTCGGACCCGAGCATTCAGAAATAAGACTTAGGAATTTTAGAAAAAATCAAGACTCCCGCGAGTTGATCAATTTACCGGTTCTATCTTTAACTTTGCCTTCCTTAGATATTTATGTAAATAAAATGTGTGAATTATTTTATTTGATAATAATATTTGATTGCTTGGTATATTGCTTTACTTTATGTGCATTATCCTTTTTATTTTTGAAGTCGTTATTTAATTTATTGCAAACTGGGGCAAATTAGCAAAATGCGTGCAAAAATTAAAATATTTTTCATAAACAAGTTTTATTTCAATTAATTATTTTAGATAATTTTTTTTAGAAAAGCATATTTTGCAAATATTTGGAAACCTGTCGGATTAACCGTATTTTACGGAATTTCGGAAGTGCCTTAAAAACCTTCTTCCAAAATTAATAAAACCTCTTACTTTTAGAATCTCTGGAAGAAAGACCGTCTTTTTTATAAAAACAGAGTTTTGCACGCATTTGTTAATTTAGTTCCCTGTTTTCCTTAAATTGGGTGGCGACTCCAAAAACTCCAAAGGAGTTAGCCCATCCTGTCGATATTCCGGAATTTATCCTTTTCGGGGTAATTTTTGGGGTTCAACAGATAGCAAGACCTCTACTAATGAAAACAAAATTGCCCACTACTGCTTGGGGGTCATGCTATTTTACATGCAGCATCACTTGTTTGCAGGGGCGGATTCAGGATTTGAATCTTATGGGTTCTAAATTTTAGGATAATTATCTTAAGAGCAAGTTACTGGGTTCTTGACTTGATTTTTGTACATATTTAATAATTTTTTTAATAGAAATACGTTGTCTCTGCAAAACCTACTGGGTTCTACCGAACCCGTTCCTTCCACTCTACATCTGCCACTGCTTGTTCGTCTCAGACCGACACATTATCATGAATTCTCCCCATCACAATTAGTTTTTGTCCATGAACCAAATATTTCTCATCTACGAATTTTTAGATGCACTGTATATGTGCCAAAAGCACCACCACAACGCACTAAGATGGGACCCAAAAAAGGCTATGAATATATGTTGGGCTTGAGGCACCATCTATTATTTGCTACCTTGAGCCATTGACGGGTGATTTATTCACTGCTCAATTTGCAGATTGTCGATTTGATGAAATAATTTTCCCACAATTAGGGGGAGAGAATAAAGAAATAAATAGAGAAATTATGTGGAAAGTTCCATCATTATCTCACTTTGACCCACGTGCCCCCATATATGAACAAGAGGTCCAGAAGATCGTTCATTCGCAAAATATAGCAAATCAAATGCCTGATGCATTTACTGATTTGAAAATGATTACTAAATCACATATACCTGCAGAGAATGTGTCAATTCGGATGGATATCCCAGCAGGACCATCTAGTAGTGTCATAGCCAGTGAACCTAAAGTACACATGAAGTGTGGTAGACCATTGGGTTCCAAAGATCGAAATCCTTGAAAAAAAAAGACAAATGATCAAGATGAAACTATGAAAGAATCTCTTGAAGAGACCCAAGATCTTATTAATCCTGAGTTTCCTGAAGAAATCAATGATCCTGAGACTCAAGTGAGTGAGGAATATTTAATAAATTCCATTGGTGATGGAATAAATTTGAATCGATTAGAAATAGAGGTTGATGATGTTTTTGCATATAGTGTTGCACTTAATATTATGCAAGATAATAAGGATTTTGAACCTCAATCTATTCAACAATGTCGACAAAGAAGTGATTGGCCTAAATGGCAAAAGGCAATTCAAGCAGAATTGAGCTCACTTGCCAAACATGATGTTATGGATGGAATAACATTTCGTTATCTCATCAGTTTAGTTGTACATGAAAAACTTGAAATACACCTGATGGATGTAGTTACAGCATACCTATATGGCTCACTTGATAATAAAATTTTTATGAAAATCTCTGAAGGATTTAAAACGCCTAAACCATATAATTCAAAGTCTCGGGAAATGTACTCAATCAGATTACAAAGATCTTTGTACAGTTTAAAACAATCAGGACGCATGTGGTATAATCGCCTTAGTGAGTACTTGCTAAAGGAAGGTTATATAAACGATGTAATTTGTCCATGTATATCCATAAAGAAAACAACATCATAGTTTTTATACTTGCTGTTTACGTTGATGACATAAATCTTATTAGAACTCAAGCAGCGCTCCAAAAGGCAATTGATTATTTAAATAGAGAATTTGAGATGAAAGATCTTGGAAAGACAAAAATTTGTCTTGGTCTACAAATTGAACATTTAGTAGACGGGATCTTTATTCATCAATCTGCCTATACAGAAAAGGTCTTGAAACGATTTTACATGGATAAAGCACATCCATTAAGTACTCCAATGATTGTTCGATCCCTTGAAGTGGATAACGATCTGTTCCAACCTCAAGAAGAGGATGAGGAACTTCTTGGTCCTGAAGTACCATATCTAAGTGCAATTGGTGCACTTATGTATCTTGCTAATTCTACAAGACCTGATATAGCATTTTCTGTTAATGTTTTAGCAAGATTTAGTTCTGCTCCTACGCAACGACATTGGAAAGGTATCACACAGGTATTGCGATATCTGAAGGGATCTGTTGATATGGGTTTGTTTTATTCTAACAAATATGGTGCAGATCTTGTTGGTTATACAGATGCAAGGTATTTATCTGACCCGCATAGCGCTCGATCTCAAACTGGTTACCTCTTCACATATGGGGGTACTACTATATAATGGCGCTCTACAAAACAATCAATGGTTGCTACTTCTCCAAATCATGCTGAGTTAATAGCTATTGATGAAGCAAGTAGGGAATGTGTATGGTTGAGACCAGTGATATATTTGATTCGAGAAAGATGTGGTCTGAAGTATGATACCAAAATACCCACAATTTTATATGAGGACAATACTTCATGCATAAATCAATTGAAAGAAGGATTTTTTTTTTTTTTTTAAAAAAAGATAGAACAAAACATATTTTACCAAAGTTCTTCTTCATTCATGATGTCCAAAAGGATGGTGAAATTAGCATGCAACAAATATGTTCGTGTGATAATTTGGCAGATTCTTTCACCAAATCTTTACCGCCTGCAACTTTGGAAAAGATGGTATATAATATTGTAATGAGGAAATTTAGACACCTAGATCGAGGTTTCCATTATGGGGAGCAAAATACGTGTTGTACTCTTTTTTCCTTAACCATATTTTTTCCCACTGGGTTTCGTGGTAAGGTTTTTAATGAGGCAACTAATAATGCACATTACAAGATAAGTGTACTCTTTTTCCTTCACTAAGACTTTTTTTCCCACAGGGTTTTTTCTTAGTAAGGTTTGAATGAGGCACATTATCTATTAATGAATATCCAAGGGGGAGTGTTATGAATACATTGTATTGTGGATGTCCATTACTCTCCTAGCTTCCTGAAGAAGCTTGATCTACAAGTAGCTTACAAGCAGATAGCTTGCAAGTAGCTCATGCATGCAGCTAACAAGCAGCTTTATGAAAACCCTTGCAACAACTCTTAGAAAGCCTTGCAGCAACTTGAAGAGGCTTGCAATCAAGCAGACAGCTTACAAGTAGCTCATGTAGACAGCTTGCCAGCTGCTTCTGAAAAGCCTTGCAGCAGCTTCCTGAAAAGCTTTGCAGCTGTTTCTTTTCTTTTATAAATAGGAAGCTAATTCAGTTTATTATGTACATCAGTTTGAAGTGAAATAATATATTAGTCTCTCTTTATACAGTTTCTCTATTTTATTTACTTTAAACTTTTATTTTACAATAATTTCCAAATTAGTTCAAATATATCTACGTTTTGACCAAGTACTCATATTTTTATTTAAAGAAGATATAGGTTAAATGATGCATTGCAATTTAATTCTTTATCATTGAAATATCGAAACAATACTAAACATGACAATTTACTTCTTTATCATTGAAAGTTCAGAAAAGGACCAAAAATGTCCTCGAACTATCAGAATTAGATTACAAATACCCTCAGTTTCAAAACGATGGCGAAAATACCCCTAACATCCATCCATTCGGTCATAAATGCCCTTCTACTTAACGGAAAATCCATGAAAGCATTAAGAAATGCAAGAATAATGAAAGTATGATGATATGACTGCCACATAGACTTGACACATAAGCCTACCCATTTTTCTCCCATTAAAGGATTGAGTAGGGTCTTCTTCCCCAACTTTAAAAATCCTAACTTCTTCTCTCCTAAAAACAACTCATTTTAGTGTGAATAGAAATCATTTAATTCGCAATATCGGATTGCTCTAGTTCACTTGTGAAAGTTCAATAAAAACATATAGCTAGATTCTTTAGTTCAAATTTAATTCAATTATTTAAATTTTCCTTTACCCTAAAGTTACTTTATATCAATAATTCATCAATCAATATTAATCTGGATATTGAAATGTTAACATTAGCTTTGATTATTAATCCATAAACTCGGGCAATCCCTTAAACATGTGACATAATCATTCCTTTTAACAAAAAATTAAACTGAATTTAACTTGACTAAGAAAGATGAAACTTGAAAATTCATATCAACAATCATACCACGTTCCTGAATTAAGTTCTAATCGAGTATACGAATACTTAAAATCTAATCCGATTTTCGACCCGTTTAACTCCAATCTTGTCTTAAAAAAGACAGTTCTTTTAAACCCCAACTAGCAAATTGAGTTCACAAATTTCCAAACGTTTGCGCTATACTTTGGTATTAGGTTTTCAAATTTGATTTTTTTTTAATCTCATGTTTAGGGTTTTAATGAACTAGAGCAATCCGACATTGTGAATTAAAAAAATTCTCTTCACACTAAAATGAGTTGTTTTTAGAAGAGAAGAAGTTAGGATTTCTAAAGTTAGGGAAGAAGACCCTATTCAACCTTTTAATGGGGGGAAAAATGAGTAGGCTTATGTGTTAAGTCTATGTGGCAGCCATGTCATCATACTTCTATTATTCTTGCATTTTTTTATGCTTTCATAGACTTCCCATTAAGTAGAAGGGCATTTGTGGCCGAATGAATTGATGTTAGGGGTATTTTCGCTACCATTTTGAAGCAGATGATATTTTTGGTCTAATTCTAATAGTTTGAGGGTATATTTGGCCCTTTTCCATTGAAAGTTCGAAATATTAAATGGTTATAAGGTCACGTCACGTGTAATAGAAAGCATGGTAATTACAGTAGTGACTGGGCACTTCTCAATTTATATTTAGAGTTTTAAATTCTATATTTTCACTTAGAAATAAATTATAACTTCTGCAATTTGAATTCTTTATTGGTTAAGACAACTAAAGAACACACGAAGCTCAGTGATATGTGTTCTTCTTTAAAATTTGACGGATATCTATGGATAATGGAGTATTTAAGTTGAAGTTTCTAAAATTGTGAATATTAACAGTCCAAAGAAATTTGTAAAAATACCAAAAATAATAAAAATGATAAAGTCGTTATTGTAACAAGTTATATTGTAGTACTCATGATACGCCCAAAATTTTCTGAATCTTCGAGTTGACCATTTATTGTTTTTTGTTTATAGTTGTTTAAGATCCGTATTTTTTTCTTTTTCATTGTAATCATCTTATATTGGTACGCTCGACGGGACTAATTCGGATTTGTGCCGCATTAGATCCATTAATAAGAAAAAAACTTTTACTATGAATGTCTCAATACTTATGGTTCGAACCAAAGACCTCTGATTAAAGATTAATAAAAAAAATTGTATCCATATTGCTACACCGATTGATGGTTAAGATCGACATTACTACATGTCATCATGAGTTTCGTTTAAGATTTAATTTGCTTCTAAATCAATAAAAGTTCATATCAGTTCACATGTTTTGTTTTGTTTTTTTTTTTTTTTTTTGTTTTACTATAGTTGAAAAACCATAGTATATATAGAGAGTAAATTTCCTACAAGTGAGTAGATAATAGGTACCAACAAGACGTGCTCGTTAAAACGATGATAATTGAAATGACAAACTTTGAATGATAAATAGGCATATCAGAGAAAGAGTGTGTATATAGGAAAATTGAATGCAAAATATTAAACGTCATCTGATCCATAATTGTATATGCTATTCAAAGCATGAAGCTTGAATAAAGCTTTGTATAGTGATGTTAATGGTGAACAAAGAGGCGTGAGTTGGAGATCAAAGCTTGTTGCAAGTAATCTAAGCAAGAGGTAAAATTTGAACGACTTTATACACTCAAGTGGTTATGAGAATCGTCTTCGTTGATCCCTCATTTGCATTTTATATGGCTCGAATCCTTTGAATCAAAGTCTTCGATTAATTTTTATAGAATGATTGTTGAACCGACTTAGCTAGTGATGTTATGGAATTCATGCTCAAGCTTATATAAATTGTTTGATTAGCTTGTTATGCACCGATACTCAGTCATATATTGTATTGGATAAAAAAATCACTGAGGTCTCGAGCAGGGCACGAGACCTGATATGAGTATAATTTATGAGGCGAACCTACGAGAGGAAGCGACATGACTCTCCGCCTCGGAAAGCCGTCTGGAGGAATGAGGAAAACCAAGTTCAAGGCACCAAGATCGGAAAGATCGTCACAACCACACGACCCCCGAGCAAGTATAACACCTCGGTAAATGAGGCATGGTCTTTTGTAACCGTCGACCATTGCTCTGGCTTTTAAGAAGAAGATCGTGAGCTGTCCACGATCAAATGTGGAGTAATGGTCATAAAGACATACTCCCTCCGTTCCACTTTAGATGAACCTCTTTGCACGGAGTTTAATAAAGAGAGAAGGCTTTTAAAATTTGTGGTCTAAAATAAGGTATAGATATTTGTGTGGCTACAAATCATCTAGGGATGCGTAAAAGTGAATATTTCTTTCCAAGTTTTGAAAGAGGTCATTCTTTTTTAAACAGACTAAAAAGGAAATAGGTTCATCATTTTTTAAACGGAGGGAGTAGTTATTATGGCTATAACGTTATTCTTTTCATCAATTATAAATAGGACTCATTTGTAATCAAGCAGGATATCCAGAAATACAATACTTGACTTATATTTTTTGCATTTTGTCCCGCTTATCAGTTGGCTTTTTCCTTTCCTCGTCATTTTTCAAAGCATTCATCTCGTTTAAATCTGATCCTAGCCTAAGCACGACTTTAATACAAGCAAATTATCAGTAAAACTCAAAACAAATTTGATTTGATGTCCTATCTCGATCTAGGCCAACACAAATTGGCGTCGACTGTGGGATTTGATAATAGCGTTTGTTCTATGGTCGAGTTTTTTCCAGATCTCAGTAAGATGTCAATAACCTTGATGTCACGAAGATCTGCAAACGTCATAACCGGCGGCATAGAAGTAAACGGCATCAACTTTTCCTTGGTGTGGAAGGCTACGAAATTCTCAACCAGCACGAAAAAAGAACCCAAATTGAAGAAGGTGATAATGAAATCATTTTTGGCGAGGCAGATTGCCACGAGGTAATGATACCTCATCATGAGGCTTTGGTTATTACCTTAAGGGTTAATGATTCACATGTAAAACGGGTCTTAATAGACTTTGGAAGTTCTGTAAATATCATCAATCAAAGAGCCATTGAATAAATGTGGCTAAAGGACCTCGTTGTCCCGAAGACAACGACTTTAGCAGGATTCAACAATTCCGTAGAAAGAACCTTAGGGGAGATCACCCTCGTGAACACTGTCGAGGGAGTTGACAAGAAGACGGCTTTCTAAATAATGAATGAGGATATGGCCTACAACGTCATCCTTGGTAGGCCTTGGATTCACGAAATAGAGGCCGTACCATCAACCCTCCATCAAGTAATTAAGTTTCCCACCCCGTGGGGAATTGATGCAATTCGAAATGACCAATTAGAGGCTCGAAAATGTTATTCAATCGCTGTAAAAAATAGGAACTCCCCGATGGGCACTCGAAGTCAAAACCAAGCGGCTCAGAGCCCCATAAAGAGGAGAGCTCGATCAAAAAAATAGTTCCCCTAAAGCAAGAAGAGGAGATCCTAATTTTCATTCAAGAGTCTCGAAAGCAAAGGGCCGAGGACTCAACAGTGGAAGAGCTAGAATCTCATGCCTTGTCAGAAGAATTCCCAGAAAGGAAAATATTCGTGGGCTCGGAGCTGGATGCCTAGTCTAAGAAAGCTCTCATCAAATTATTAAAAGCTAATGATGATTGCTTTGCTTGGTCTCATGAAGACATGGTAGGGATCGACCCCGAGATCATGACGCACAAGCTGAATGTCGATCCCAACCATCATCCGGTGAAACAGAAGAAAAGGCCCCATTCCAGAGTAAAGAAGAAAGCGATCCAAGATGAAACCAAGAGGCTGCTCGATAATGGGTTCATAAGAGGGGTCATTTACCCAGACTGGCTCGCTAATGTGGTAGTGGTACCTAAGAAAAACGGCAAGTGGAGGATGTGTGGATTATACCGACTTGAATAAATTTTGCCCCAAAAAATCTTACCTACTACCTCAAATAGACAAGTTAATAAACTCCACGGCTGGTCCATGACCCCTTTTTAGAGCGTATAAGGGGAGGTCGAATTCCAAACCTTTTCTCTCGAGTATACCCATTACCAAAAAATATACGTCACTTACACAAATTCTTAACCTTTTTGGATGCATATTCGGGGTACAATCAGATCCTGATGGAGCCCAATGATGAAGAAAAAACTTCTTTCATCACGGATGAAGGAACTTATTGCTATAAGGTGATGCCCTTCGATTTAAAAACGCTAGAACAACTTATCAAAGGTTGGTGTTTCAAATGTTCAAGGACTACATCGGGGAAAACGATGGAAGCATATATCGATGATATGTTGGTGAAATCTGTCCAACTGGAAGATCATTTGAAACAGCTAAATTAGGTCTTTGTAATTTTGAGACAGTACTGCATGAAACTCAACCCTGAAAAATGTGCTTTCCGGGTCAGTTAGGGAAAGTTCCTAGGATTCATTGTCTCAGAGAGAGGCATCGAGGCAAATCCTGACATGATCAAGAACTGTCAAGCCCGAAAGAAGTCCAATGCTTAATTGGACGGTTAGCTGCCTTGAGTCGATTCATATCAAGGTCGTCCGAGCGGTGCCATAGGTTCTTTTCCAGTTTGAAAAAGAACACTTCCTTTGAATGGACTCCCGAGTGCAGGGAGGCTCTGAGAGAGTTGAAATATTATTTGGCCAACGCCCCATTGTTAGCCAAACCGAAAAATGACGAAACTTTGTTGGTTTACCTGGCTGTCTCCGAAGTGTCGGTCTGCGCAATCCCAGTTCGGGAGGAAGAAGGAAAAAAAACAACCAATATATTATGTAAGCAAAGGTCTCCTCGACGCTGAAACAAGGTATCCCCATTTAGAAAACTTAGCGCTGGTATTAATCATTGCTGCTCAAAAATTACGCCCCCTATTTCCAATGTCATCCAATAGCTATAGTAACAACCTTTCCCTTAAGAAGTATATTGCATAAGCCAGAATTGTCGGGGAGGTTATCTAGGTGGGCAGTCGAGTTAAGCAAATATGACATCGTATACCAACCTCGCACAGCCACAAAATCCCAAGTGTTAGCTGATTTCGTAGCTGATTTTAGCATTAAACTACTTCCCGAGGCAGAAAAAGAGAGTCTAGTTTCGAAGGGCCCCACCCATTGGGTATGGAATCCTTATACAGATGGAGCAACCAATTCCAACGGCTCAAGGCTCGGAATAGTGCTCATAGCTCCCACAGGAAAAAGCTAAGACACTCAATGAAATCCGAGAGGCTGACCAACAACGAAGCTGAATACGAGGCCGCCATAGCAGGATTAAATTTGGCCAAAGAAATGGGAGCCAATAATGTAGAGCTAAGGTGTGACTCGCAACTAGTGGTGAATCAGGTCCTCGGTGGATATACGACTCGAGAGCCTAGAATGAAACAGTTCGTGATAAGAATGCAGCAAGCGCTCGGCGCCTTTCAGGAATGGAAGGTCATGCAAATACCACGAGAAGAAAACGTCGAGGCCGATGCTTTGGCGAACTTGGCCTCGGTGGTGGAAGCAGACGACTCGGGGACTGTCGCCACAGTTAGGATTTTTACGTCAGCCATAGGAAAGATAAAGCTGGAAGTAAATATGGTGAATCGACATTGGGATTAGCGAACAAAGTTCATCTCCTACCTAGAGTCGGGGACTCTACCACCAGATAAAAGAGAAGCGGCAAAATTCAGAAAGCAAGTAGTCCCATACACATCGATATATGGATAATTATACAAAAAGCTTTATTGCGGCCCGATGGACAAATGTCTAGGCCTAGGGGAATAGTAATACGTGATGAAAGAAGTGCATGAAGGAATGTGTGACAATCATTCTGGAGCCAAAGCCCTCATGCGAAAACTACTACGAGCTGGCTACTATTGACCAAAATGAGCGAGCATGCTAGAGTGTTTGTTAGGAATTGCGACAAATGTCAAAGACATGCTTCCATGATTCACCAACAATCCGAGCCCTTGCACTCGGTGGTTTCGCCATGGCCCTTCATTAAGTGGGGAATGGATATCGTAGGGTCATTCCCTAAAGAGAAGGGCAGTGTTAAATACATCCTCGTGCTCGCTAATTATTTTTTCAAATGGATCGAAGCAGGAGCTTTTGCTAGAATCAGGCAAAAAGAAGTCATCGACTTCATATGGAAAAATATTATATGCCGATTTGGAATCCCAAGGGAGATTACTTGTGATAAAGACACACAATTTGTTGGCTCAGAGGTCACAACTTTCTTCACAAAATGGGGGATAAAAAAAGTGACTTCAATATCCTACCACCCCAGTGCCAACGGACAAGCTGAATCATCCAACAGAATAATCGTCGACAACCTCAAAAAGAGAATGGACAAAGCCAAATGCTCATGGCCCGATGAGTTACTAGAAGTGTTATGGGCATTGAGGACAACGGAAAAGAATAGCACCGGCGAAAACCCATTTTCTCTCATTTACGGAGTAGATTCGCTAATTCCTGTCGAGGTTGGTGAGCCAAGCCTTCGCTATGCCCACTCAACCGAGAAATCGAATCAAAAAGCTATGCGAGTGGAACTGGATCTGCTCGAAGAACGAAGGGAGATGGCCTTGGTTCGATTGACAACTCAAAAACAGCAAATTGAGGCCTACTTGAACAAAAAGGCCAAGTTGAGAGAATTCAAGATTGGCGACTATGTTTTGAGGGCCTCGAATCAAACGACCAAAGAGAAAAATGCAGGAAAATTAGCCGCCACGGGCCCCTACCGAGTAAATGTAATCGTAGGGAAATGGTCCTATCAACTGGCAGACCTTGAAGGTAAACAAGAGCCTTTAAAGTGAAATATATCTAATTTGAAGAGATACTACTTCTAACAACGATGGAACATGGCCCCGAAGCCAACGGTGCTCGAGTCCTCATCCTTCACACTCAACTACTAGGGATGCAGGGGAATGAGATCAGTCTGCAATCGACTCATAAAATAACCCAGACTCTGGGACTTAACCCGAGGCCTGGTTGAAATATGCTCGGTTACTCATACTCGTTGCCTCAAACGGCTTTTGTAAATAAAATATGCCTAAGTACAACTAGGCTCTATATAAATTGACTCAATTTCTATCAATGGAATAAAAATTGATTTATCATCTTTTTATCCATTAAAACTTCGCTTAAGCCTCGGCTCGAGGACGAGACGTCGCTTGGGTTCGCCCAATACAAGAACTACAGCCCGCTTTAGTAGATAGAAAGACTCTTTGACGGGCTACTCCCCAAGCCGAACAATGTCCTAAGCTAGCTCTATAATACATTTAAAGTCCTACAAGCAAACAAAAAACTGAAAAAGATATCGAAATAGTTGATATATTCACAAGGCTCAAAGGCTAGAATAATTACAAAGAAATGGCTCGAAGGCCCAAAAAAAAAACGAGCAGTCACTCACTCAGACCCGCTATCGCTACCCGAAGCCTCTCATTCATACGAGCTATCACTGCTCGAAGGAAGCTGATCTAAAAAATTCCTAGCCGTAGCGACATCTACCTTAGCCTTGGCAATCTCGTCATCCAAACTAACCCCCTTCTTACATTGTTCAAGGGTCCTCAACTTGGACTGGATGATTGCCCAATTTCTATCAACCTTTGCTTTGAGTAGCTCTTAAGTCCAGCTTGGCCTTGAACTTGAATTTAAGCTTAGAAGAGGATGCTGACTTTCTACACCGAATGGTCTTCACTTCGGCTTCAAGAACCTTGTTCTTAGCCTCAATCTCGTCCATCTTCGAGGAGAGCAACGAAGATTTCTCCTCGAATTGCTCAGTCAATTTTCTGAGCGGTGCCTCTGCTGCATCAGCCTGCTTCTGAAGCTCAAATCGATGACTCTCCTCTTGAGACCCTCTCTCAGCTAAAAGATTGGAAACTTCTCTACGAGCCTGAGAGAGTTCGGCACCTAATTGCTCGACTTCTTTCTGAGACCGACCCAAATTGGCTTCTGAGCCAGAGAGTTGTTTTTCGAGCTCATAAACACGAGCCTCAAGTACACTCCTCCTACGATCCCACTCATCCCCGACCCGTCGAAGTTGTGTTGTTTGTTGGGCTTCGATCTCAGCCGCCTCCATGTCATAGACGTAGTCCTGCAACCAAGGGGAAGGAATCAGAAATGAGAAAAGCGATTAAAGTAGTAAAGCAAGTAGAAAATTTCACATAAATCGCATGTTGAGCCGAATATGCCATCAAATTGTCAGAGGGAATGTTCTTGAGCCGATCGTTTTCTAAAGGCCCAAGCAACTCCTTACAGCTAATGGCAACTCCCATGCTGTCGTCCAGCAAGCAAATATTTATTGGAACTGGGATTCGCCTAATCCCTTGAGGAAGATTTGCCTTAGCTCGGGTCTAATCAGTGTTCACCCCCTCAGAGACAAAATCGCCTCGCAGGGTTAGCCCCGCCAGACTCAAGCTCCTCGTGAACCTCATCAACGACTTGACTTTGTCCCTTAATGTTCGCCGCCTCGACCTCACCTCGAACACATACATCGTCTGGTTCATCAACTAGTCTTCGTCGAGGAACCGTAGGCAAATCAACCCGAGGAACTTCAGCCTTAGCTGGCTTCTTCGGTGTATCGCCTTTTCTTTTCAAACTTAAAGAAAAGAAAATGTGTTATGAAAAATAAACAAATACCTCTTGGGGCCTGAGTAAGAGTATGGACAGACTCCTCAATGGATTGTAAACTAGCCTCGACGACCTCCGCTCATCGTGCCTGCTTCTTTTTCTTCTCCTTCTTGTCTTTCTCCTTCTCCGCCTCGGCATGCAACTCGTTGAAATCTGAAAAAGACAAAAGAAGTAAGATCAAGAAGAGGTGCATCAAGGAAAAAGAATATCGAATTTGGGAACATGCTAACCGAGTCGCTTGCCCGACCACTTATTTTCCGCACGAGCGGCTAAAACCATATAATCTCTTTGCAGCCTCCCCTCAGAATTGATAATGGCTTGCACCCAAGCCTCTAAATTCTTTGGAGGATTGATTGGAGGCCTCCTAGCTAAAAGTTACTACAAAGAGTTAGCTCTCCCGCACTCATTAAACCCGAGTTAAAAAAAACAGAAGGAAACTTACGTGTTCTATTCCACACCTCAGGGAACCCAGGCCCGACGGAAAGAGAAGAGGTAGGAAGGAGAACAAACCAATCACACCAGCTACGATCCTCGGTGTCATCACTCTTAGTGATGAGGGAAAACTGACCGCACTTGTTTAGCTGCACAACGGCGTCTTTGTGCAGAGAAGGAGAAAACAAAGAAATTATGTAGTCGTACTCAAATACGACCTCGAATTTATGACTAATATAGTCGAGGCACTGAATGACTCTCCAGAAGCCGGGGCCAAGCCGAGCCAAGCAGATATTGTGTAACCTACAAAAAGTGTCTGTTACGGGGTGAAGAGGAAGGGAAAAACCTATCAGAAATGGATAAGTATAGACGAAATATTGCCCCGGAACACTGTCGCACGTGCAGTCCTCGGGGGTAAGAATCGAGATTGGAACCTTGGGGCCCCAATTGCATTCCTCTCGGATTAAAATTATATGTTCCTCCGAGGCAAGGTTCGGAGAAAGCTGAACGGGGAGGTTTCTTTTCCTCATAATATTCGAGGCCGTTTGCCACCTCATCTTAAAATCCTTACTGGGATCAAACCACCTTGGAATAACCATTGCGGTTTGGTTCCGCTTGATAAACTTGTTTCTTTCTCTTCTTTGGGGGTGAAGTCTCAACCACCTCATTACCATTATCATCGTCAACAACCTCTTTAGTCGCCACCTCGTCATCAATGAAAGGTTCTTGACTAGCGGCGCTACGACTATCCTCCGAACGGGAAGAAGTCGCCGATGAGGGAGAATTTAACAAATCTTCAGTCGATGCCAAAATACTGGCATCAACGATGTTCTCACGACGGGAAGGTGAAGACATGGTAAAATTTTTAAGTGAAAAAGAGGTTGGAAGACGCAAATGGGTTCAAGAAAAATTATGAAATGACGAGGATAATAACAAAAATGGCCCATTTATAAAAAAGAACAAGTGGATCGAAACACCATGATGGCAATTACATGGGGAAGATAAAACGAAAAGCTGCAGCCATTGAAAATAAAGCCACGTGCAGAGGATGCGACATTGAAGTGACGTTCGCCTTTTCAAATTCCTGGCTAAGAACTCGCCACGTCACTCTCCCGCTTAAAATTCATTTCACTCCTCGACAGATCTGGCAACTACTCGAGGAGTGAGAGGACTATCTGTACTGGATAAAAAATTACCGAGGCCTCGAGCAAGGGTACGAGACCTGATATGAGTATAATTTACGAGGCGAACCTACGAGGGGAAGCGACATGACTCTCCGCCTCAGAAAGCCATCTCGAGGAATGAGGAAAATCAAGTTCAAGGCACCAAGATCGGAAAGATCGTCACAACCACACGGCCCCCGAGCAAGTATAACACCTCGACAAACGATACCCGATCTTTTATAGCCGTCGACCGTTGCTCTGGCATTTAAGAAGAAGATCGTGAGCTGTCCACAATCAAATGTGGAGTAATAGTCATAAAGGCATAGTTATTATGGCTATAACGTTATTCTTTTCATCAATTATAAATATGACTCATTTGTAATCAAGCACGACATCCAGAAATACAATACTTGACTTATATCTTTCGCACTTTGTCTTGCTTATAAGTTGGCTTTTTCCTTGCCTCGTTGTTCTTCAAAGCATTCATCTCGTTTAAATCCGATCCTAGCCTAAGCAAGACTTTGATACAGGCTAATTATCAATAAAACTCAAAATAAATTTGATTTGATGTCCTATCTCGATCTAGACCAACACATGTATGGTGTTGTGGCATGATGTAAAATAAATTGTGGATGTCGTAACTCGTGACTTGTTCTTCTATGCTCATATCATAGTAAGGCATATGACTTAGGGGCTAACCCTGTCGAGCAAGTCATTCATATGCTATGCTAAGAAGCAAGCGCCAAGCCTACTCAGCAATAAACATTTTGTTATTACTTGCTCGGGGCTGGCTAATCAAGCGTTTGCTAAGCAAGGTGTTATTTATGGGCACTACAGTTTCCCTTTGAGAATATCCCATAAAATTGGAATGATAGACGTAGCATGTCGAAGCTACAAGAATTTAAACATCAACAATGACAACAATGCCTCAATTTTAATTAAGTTCTAATCGGGTATATAAATTTTCTTTTCATGTCTTTATAATTAACATCAACTTATATTATCATGCAACTAGCGGATATCAAATATGCATAACGAAAAGATATGTTTAATTCTTGTCAACTTGTGCTTTCTTATAGCCTGTTTGGCCAAGCTTCTCAAAACCGCCCTAATTGAGAAGTATTTTTCTTCAAAAGTATTTTTCGTAAAAGTACTTTTGGAGAAAAACAGTTTGTGCTCGGCCAACTCATTTGAGAATCAACTTTTGTCAACTATTGAGTAGTACATTGTGTTTGACCAAACTTTTGAAAAGTACTTTTGCATGTTAAATTACGAGTAAGAATATTTAAAGTTTCACGTTACAGTTATTTAACTAGATGAATGATTATAAATATTTTTTTCTCAAACACTAATTTTTTATTTTGTTAATTTTTTCAATATACAATATACATAATTGAATATTCTAAATCTATACCTTGAAAAAGATATTATTTAATTAAAAGTTTCTAACAATAGTGATGTGAGTATACGTAGAAAAAAAAAGTAATATACTATTTATATATAATAATTATTAGGTTAAAATAAATATGGCTATTTAGATATATAAGTATTTTTGGTAAAGATATTTTTGAAATGATAGAAATATATTTCCACACTCAAGAGCAGTATTAGGGAAAAATTACTTTTCCATAAATAGGATTTGAAAGAATGTGATATATTTAGATCTTATTCTAACCGAGGTGGTGATACTGTTTCTAATAGACCTGGTGAGATTAGTTTATAGAGCGTCCACCAATTGTGAAAATACACCTCTTTCCTTTCCCGCCATCCCACACCCCTTTCCCTCCTTCCTTGTCCATAGAGAGACCTTTTCCAAATTGAATGTTGTCTTTGAGTTCATGTTGCCACTCTTTTAAACAACCCCTTAAACCCTCTTCAATCCTTCTTCTTTTCTCCCTAATACCCTCTTCCCTTAAACCCTTTAATAAACCCCTAATTTCAAACCCTAATTCAAGAACCATGTCCTCCTCCACTCGTCGTTCAGCATTTGATGTCCTTATGTCAAATTCCAAGAAAAAGAACACAACCCAAGATTCCTCACCCAAAAAAAGAAAAACCCAAGAACCTGAAACTTCCAATAAAGATTCAATTTTGAAGCCAATTGAGGATACCCTTTTGGTTAACGAGTCGAAAAACGATGAGCTTGTGGTGAAAAAACAGAAAAAGATAAGCCCAGATGAGAGCATTGTTGAAATTAAGAAAAAATCTGTCAACTTTGATCCAAGAAAAGCTGCTTATTGGGTGGATGGTGAAAGAGTGCCGTTTATGTTTGTCGTTAAGGCGTTTGATGCGATTTCTAAGGAGTCAGGAAGGATTGTGATTACTGAAATTGTTACTAATACATTGAGGACTGTGATTCAGACGACGCCCGAGGATTTGTTGCCTGTTGTGTACCTTTTGGCTAATAAGATTGCATCTGCTCATGAGGGTTTGGAGCTTGGTATTGGTGATGCTTCCATTATTAAGGCACTTGCTGAAGCTTGTGGCGCTAAAGAAGCGCATATCAAGAAGCAATACAAGGTAGTAATAACTTTTTGTTAGCTATATTAATCGTTGATAGATTAGGTTCAAAGTCGACAAATGTGTAGTGTAAATGTGTAGGTTGCAGCTGAAACAGTAAGTCAGTAATGCACTGTAGTGTTAGTTATGTTGACAAGTTGAAAGTTTTCTGCACTTTCTCGTTGTGGGTTCTAATGGGGGCTGCAAACATGACTTGGGTATTCATGTTACTGGAAAACACTGCTGCATGTGATAGAAACTTTGAAAGGGATATTAGAAAGTTAACATTGTATTTATTGACTAATTGCCTAAGCTGGTCTTGAGAAGTTGCGTAATTTGTCCTACTTGATTGTTAGTTTGCAAGGCCTGATGAAATGATTGTTGGAAGTGATACTGTTAGCTTTATTAACTCAGTGAGTTCCCATATATATGCCTAGCTATATGACATGGTCTATCAAGATGATGATCTTTGTGGTTTCTTCAAGTGAGACATATATATGTGGAACTTTAACTATGACTCTATTAGACATATGAAGAGAATTAGCTTTGCAATTTTTGCGCCACTCTGGTCGTGTTCAGAGAACTACATCAGGTTTTGTTAGTAATTTCATGCTACTTGACGCCACTGTTTCTGTTTTATTTTTCTCTTCTTTCATTGTCTTCAAATTTGTAAAATATAACTAGGGCTTTGGTCTAATGATAAGAGCTCAACGCGTAATGTGTGGGTTAGACACACGTTACGAGTTCAAACCTTGCCGTGGACAAAGTCCTGGTAGTTAAGTGGAGAAAGGTAGAGGGGCAGGCCCATTATGTACCGAGTTTAAAACCTTGCGCCTCTTGCCATCTCACATTCTCTGTTATTAAAAAAGACTAGTGTTTGCAGATCTACTTGACAAAAAGTGAAATTCAGGTTCATATTGTATGAAGGAGATTGAAGGGATTGAGAGTGTGGGGGTTTGGTGGGCTGGGGAATTAGTGGGAGATCAAATGCTGCATGTTTTTGGCATGTACTAATTTGGAAGTCTAAAATTGAAGAATATCTATCTTTGCCATGGACAATGCCTGCTATATGTACAACTTCATGTAAATAGTTTGGTTAGGTTGTCACTTTCAGTAAACAGTGATGTGGTATTCCATATGTTGATTCACTTCTTTTTCTCTTTTTAAATCCTAATGTTCACTCCTCTCGCCTTTTCGTGGACGAAATCCTAGCTGAAAGCCTTAAGGAAGCGTCATATTGAACTGATTGCAATCTCTTGTTTGATGTTTCAGTCACCAAGAAGGAACTTTCGCTTTTGTTTACAATCAATTTTCCACTGCATTCTTGTCATGTATATCCCGAAATTCCGATTATCGCATTTATCACATGCATAGACCTAAATGGAGTAGGTAAAGATGTGAATGATTATTTTGTACGACTAAGGCACTAATAGGAAATTTGTGAGGTTATTACATACAAAATTGTATTTCGGTAATGTGTGCATAGTACCCGTTCTATTTGAACTAGACCATGCAATCTAAAGATTCAACCTTTTCCCTTGTTCAGTTTTGACTGGTCCAAAAATCTATTTTTCTTTGTCTAACAGGAGCTTGGAGATTTAGGCCTTGTTGCAAAAGCAAGCCGTTCATCCCAGCCTCTGATGCGTAAACCAGAAGCATTAACAGTTGCCAAAGTTTTTGATACTTTTAGGGTTATTGCCAAGGTATTCCATATTCATTGTTCACTTTTCTTTTCTATACTTCTTGAAGTGGGACTAGGCTGTTAAACGAGCTTAGCTTCCATACCATATCTTAAGTTCCTATAAAGCATACAGCCAGTTGTGTGCATTGTGCTAAAATGGGGTTTGCATGGAAATTACAGAATAAGCTTCTTCCATTTCTGGTGTAGATGCTTTTCAATTTATATACTTTATTCAAGGATTTCTCGTGCAGTTGTCTTGCAGCATGATATCTAGTATTAGTTCCAAGTATTTTTTGAAGAAGGAGTATTAGTTCCAATTATTAAGTTGCCTTTGCTTATGTGGGAATTTTTTTCAGGAATCTGGCAGGGATAGTCAGGAAAAGAAAAAGAATTACATTAAATCATTACTTGTTGCAGCTACTGATTGTGAACCCCAATATTTGATCCGTCTTCTCCAGGTTAGAGTAAACCCTGTTTACAGGGAGCTAGTTAGCTGTTGCTTTGCACATTGAACCTTTACTCAGTTGATTTCTCTTTCTGCAGACAAAGCTACGTATTGGTTTGGCTGAACAAACTCTCTTAGTTGCACTTGCTCATGCTATTGTGTACTCAGATAAGAATTCATCATCTCCTGCTGGTGTAGATTCTCCTCTCGAAGAGGTGTGTTTTTGTTCTCCTTTTGGGTAATATTGTACTAGATTCCTTTAATGCGAACTTAAATGAACTATGTTGAAGTAGCAGTGGTGGAACCACTACTTTTCTTGACGGGGCCACCACCCCACCACCCGAAGGTTTAATGTGTAGAGAGATGCAATGTGCTTGTCTTTACTCTTTAATGGTCACAAGAATTTGAAAGGCATGGGAAGAGAATGGACTGCAACAATACTCTTTAATATTAGTGCTGGAAATTATCCAGTACTTGCTCCTTGTGTCTCTTGATGCAGTTGCACTTACTTGGTTATTCATATATTTGATTGAAAGCATACTTGTATTTGGCATAATGTTATCAGAAGCATTTGGTAATGATCAAGACAATGAGTTGCTCATGAGGATACATACTAATGCACAGGCTGATATAATTACTCACCCATTGGTGGAGCTCAATAGCTCATTGTACCTAACTACCTTGGTCGTTGGGTTTGGTAGTGTGACAGGGTCTCAAGCTGCTCGGAAGTAGGAGAGCAGTTACTTGTCTAAAGACAGTTAATGAAGTCTAGACTTAATTTTGACAGACTAGTGGTTAACTCATTGGTTTGTATTTTCATTTGATGTTTTTGTTTGCCAGGCTGCCAAGATTGTTAAACAAGTGTACTCTGTAATTCCGGTTTATGAAAAAGTTGTCCCTGCTCTTCTTGCTGATGGTGTCTGGAAGCTTCCTGAAACATGCAACTTCTCACCTGGGATTCCAGTTGGACCCATGCTAGCTAAGCCAACTAAAGGAGTATCTGAAATTCTTGATAAGTTTCAGGATATGGAGTTCACATGTGAATACAAGTATGATGGTGAACGCGCTCAGGTATTCTTATCCTTATTTTTAATTAGTGGAATCAATACTGATTCATATACTTCCTCTAAAAGGAATCAACTCAAATGGATTTGAACTAAATTGTTATGGAATACTAGTAACTCTTTCAAAGAATACGCAGTAAAAATATTTCCGCAGCATTTTAATACTTTCTGGCACCTCCTGGATGTGTACTCCTTTCTAGAATTCAGAATCATTTGATGTTCCAGAACAGGGTAGAGAAATGCTTGTAGCAGCAAATTAGAGACTAGATGAGCCTGCTACTTTCATTGACAGATGGCTAACTTACTGAGTTAGATCTAGCACAGTTAGTGATAGTCTTCATTCAAGCCATTTGCGATCTCTTTTCTGCTTGTGATGACTTCCCTCAAGTTATTTGCTGTAGTCTTCATTCAAGCCATTTGCGTGCTCTTTCCCACTGATGACTTCCTTTAAGTTGTTTGCTTTGTGTTCACTTGAATGTACAATATGTCCAGGCTTTCATTCTTTTTGCTTCTATTTACCTATTGCTCCCTTCTCAACTCTCCCCATCTGATCTATAGAGTCTTAGCTGCACATCCTTAATGTAAACTGTCAACTGAAGTCAGCTGAAAATATCACATTGTCTGCGACCTTTTAGTTTTTTAAAAAGAAATTTATTATTTGTATTTTCTGTTTTTGTTTTAAATAACCAGATACACTACCTGGAAGATGGTTCAGTTGAGATATACAGCCGAAATGCTGAAAGAAATACTGGGAAGTTTCCTGATGTTGTTGCTGCTATCTCAAGGTAGCACTTCCATTCAACGGGGTTGTTGTTTCTGAAGTTGTTGCATGTGACTCCCTTTAGCTTTATGATCTCCTCAGATGTTAAAAGCTTACCATTTACTAGCTACGGTATATTGGAGCCTTAGCACCATGCTCTCTAATTTTACAATATACTGCTTAAAAAAGGAAGGTTGCATGATGACATTGACATGTTTAGGTGTGCTGTGTTCGCTTGGAACGCTGACTTAAATTGAATCTAAAAATTTCCAAATCCTGGATACAAATTTTTGTCAAACGTTTGCTATTACAGACAAAAGTCTATTGAATCTGTATATATGAAATTCTTCAAGCACTTTATTGATACTGAATTTCTGGACAACTAGAATGGGAAGACATCAAACTAGATGACTAGAGGAACGAATGAACCAATTTGCAGTGCATCTTGCAAAATTATCTGGGCTTTTCAACTGCCTCCTAGTTGTCAAGATTAAACCACTATTTCGTACTTCTTAGTTATAGCTATATGATGTATGAGTCCCTCAGAAGTTAGATTCCAATTTCTACTAGCAATATTATTTCTGACACTTCTTGGGACTTGATTTTTGCTAAATTTCTTGCTTATTCTTTCTTACATTGTGAAAACTGATTTTGGGCAGACTTAAGAATTTCATACGACCTATCAGTAAAGAAAAGCATTTAATACTATAATAAGGTCTGTGAGTTGTTGCTATAAGAATTGTATTCTCCAGTTATGTGCGCCTTGTGTAACAGAGTCATACATGACCTGAAATCGTACAAGTTTGTTAGCTTATTGTTTTAGTTGCATTGCAGATTGAAGAAATCTCCTGTAACATCATTTGTTCTCGACTGTGAACTGGTCGCATATGATCGTAAGAAACAGAAGATCCTGCCCTTTCAGGTGAAGTATCTCTACCTAATCTTTGGAACTCTCTCTTTTTCGAGTGCTAGATCTATCCTTGGGAATTCCGATGTGGTAAATTTGAGTATAGAGGCCATCCAACAACTATTAATCATGAAGGAATCATCTCTTCTCCATAGCAAAGTAGATATATAATTTACGTTCACGTGTGGCAGCAGCTCAGTATGTGAGCTGCTTTGTATGTCACCTCTGTTTCTTGCTTCTTGTCGAAACCATGCACTCTGGTGTTTATTGTATAAAATAAAGAAGAAAAAAAAAAAAACAAGGAGGAATTACAAAAAAGTTGGAACAGTGGTATACTTCAGAACAAATTATTAAATTCTATGCTTTGACGGTAGCTGACCTTGTTAGCTCTTATTCACTAAGAACTTATTCTATTCGGTTCGTATATGATGGAGCAAGATGTTTCTGCACTCCTTCAAAGTTACAAGTTTTGTTTTTTCATTTTCTTGATATTTCATTTTTGCAAACAAGCTTCCACTGCTAATTTCTTTGTCAAGGTAAGCAAATTTTATTGATATAACAAAAAAGTACAGAATTACAAAGATCTTCCATTAGCATTGTCAGTCATCTCAAAGTATCTGAAAAGTCTAAACCATCTGATAATTTATCTACTGTCCTCTCCTTGCACCAGTAAATTAAATTCTCTAAACAATTATATTTAACAACAGCTCTCGGTTTCTTCTCTCCATCAAAACATCTATTTCTCTCCATCCTAATTCTCCACATAATGCATAAAGGGGCTGTTCTCTGGAGCTTCTCAGATCTGCCTTCACTCTTCTGTGTTTGCTGGTTTAAGAGTAAAGTTTGCACATCAACTGCTAATATTTTCCTTAATATATACATTGTTTGCTTCGAGAAATTATCATGTGTTATTTGTGTAGAAAGAATAATTTACAAAGCGAAACTTACAGATACATGTTCACCACAGATCCTCAGTACGCGTGCCCGTAAGAATGTTGTCATGAGTGAAATCAAGGTCGATGTTTGCATATATGCTTTTGATATCTTATATCTTAACGGACAACCACTACTACAAGAACAACTTAATATTCGCAGAGAGGTATTCTTTTTCTTCTTGCTGTTGATCATTTGACCATTCTCATGAATATATAGTTCTTGCCTCATTGAATTTTTCTTCATATTTGGTATTCCATTGTGCTTCCATGGAAAACCAAGTCGCATTTGTCTAGATGGGCTTTTGTCCATTTAATTGGTATTTAGTACCCAGTGACGTGTATTTCAGTGTAGAGTCTTACTCCGTAAGTGTCGAGTTTTTTCTTGACTCTTTAGGCTGCTGTGTGGGAGGAGGAAATGTGATTCTCACAGAAAATGCTGCAAAAACCTCTGTATCTACTTCAACTTCGAAAACCTCTATATGTTACTCAGATCCATGTAAAATTTTACATCTCCCTTTTGCTATTGCCCCTTAGACCTGTGTTTCTCAGATCCTTCAAAATCCTTGCTGCACCCGTCTTAATTGTTCAGATGTCATTTATAACATTTTTATAGTTTAGGACTCAAATTTAAACAAAAGAATCTCTTGAAATTCAGCAATATAGCAGTTCATTTTATCTTTGATATCATTTGGACTGATTCTGATGTTTCTTCCATGAACCTGGATCTCATCGAAGTTATTAATCAGTTACATGAGAAGACTGTAAATTTAGAGTCACGTATGGTTTTATTACCAGAAATAGTGACATTTGGCATGTACTATGTAGTCGGAAAAAAACTGCATCTGAAGATGCATTCATGAACAAGAGAACGATGTGCAAGTTTGCTGCATTTTTCGCGTTCTGTTCTATTTTGCTTGATCTAATTATTATTCAGGAATCAGTAAGAATTTTCGATAATTATTTTCTTCAAGTGTTTTGAGCATTTGTTATTCATACTTCGCCCTTTCTAATCTACTTGATATGCTTTCCTTTTCCGCCATCTCCATATATTGCAGCTTTATGATTTCTTAAATCTTTTTCCTCACTTAATATCCATGCTAATTAGCGCTCAAAGGAATGGCTTAGCGGTCAAGGAGTTGGGACCTGGGAAAGGTTCGAATTCAAGTAGGGACGACATTAGGTTAATTCTTCCTATCTACCTAAACCTTGATGGACAAAGTCACCATGTTGGAGGGAGGTACGAGGTACCTGGTAAATTTGTTGAAGTGAGCGCAGGCCAGCCTGAAAGCCATTATAAAAAATATGTACTAATCCGTGCTAATCAAAAGGAGGTCATCCATTTGGGGTTGGAGTGTGTAGAACTCTTTATGTTTTAAGATCGTTAAACTTTATTTTCAGCTAGTAAATTAATCAAGCGTCCAATGCCAATCCATATATTCTTCAAATTAGATCTTCTTCCATGTCTAGTTCTATTGGAAGGATGGATAGAACAAACACAATTCCATGTGCATAATGGCTTCGATTGTTGGTCAAATAGGATTCATTAGTAGTTTAAAGGTTTTAATCTCCTTTAGGTGAGATAGGCTTATTCATGCTTTATTTTAATTTGTCTTCACTTTTCTCTCGTATTGATGTCTTCTCATGTTACCTCATTTAATACATTATGAGCTTTTGCTCAGTTGACCCTACCCTTTTGTCTGAAACTAACATCGTTCGAACAATAATTTATTGCTCGACACATCACTTTACATTCTTGATCGTTGATACTGTTGCTTCAAACAGCATCTTTACAAGTCATTTGAAGAAGAACCTGGATATTTCCAATTTGCCACAGCTGTAACCTCAAATGACCTCGAGGAAATAACAAAATTTCTTGAAGCTGCAGTCAATGCCAGGTAGTGGCTTGATATTGATTTCTAACTAGTTGTTTCCTTTTTAGGCTTTTTTGATAGTTAAGGTATATTTGTATTTATAGTGACATACAATTTTATATAGTCTGTGATAAGCTGTTTATGTCGAGCATTTGAAAACTGCGGTGCTTGTCAATTTCTAATCCATATGGGCAAATAGCTAATAGGTCAGAAATAGAACTCGCGATACTCAAATTTATGGCTTTATTTAATTTTCATTCACCCTATTGGCTGATTGATTGTTAGCTTGATACCCTAATAGCCAGCTCTCAATAGTTGACCTCCTCTTTTGTGTAAACCCCAGCGGCTTACATACAATTTTACTGTAAGCAGACCTCCTGTCTTGATGTCTATAATTTTACTATAATTCGTTCGTTTCTGCAGCAATGAGGGATTGATTATCAAAACATTAAGTAGAGATGCTACATATGAGCCTTCAAAGCGGTCAAATAACTGGCTAAAACTGAAGAAAGACTACATGGAGAGGTAGGTGGGAAGTACTGTGTTGCATAAATTGCTGCGTGTACTCAATTAGAAACTTCATCTTCTACCATTCTGAGTTGCAGTATTGGTGACTCACTGGATTTGGTGCCAATTGCTGCTTTTCATGGCCGAGGGAAACGTACTGGTAAATCCATTATCCATCTACTTTTACGAGGCAGAACAACCTGTTCTTTTCTCACCTCTCTCTGTAGCCCATGAAACTGAGTTAATGCAACATTTTCATTTCTTAAAGGTGTTTATGGAGCTTTTCTACTAGCTTGTTATGATAGCAACAACGAGGAGTTCCAAAGCATCTGTAAAATTGGTGAGCTGTTTACTTCTCTGTATGTTAAGTAGCAATAATTTAGCCTACCTATGCTACTTGGTGTTCATGGGCCATGTGTTTTATGCTATGCTGGTTAGGAACTGGATTTTCTGAAGCAATGCTTGAAGAACGCTCGGCCAGCCTTCGTTCTAAAGTTATCCCTAAACCAAAGGTTGCATTTTTCAACTCTCAAATTACTGGGAAGCACTTTGCTTTCAGTTTGTGGGATACTCGTGCACCTCTAACATCTGCTTGATATCAGTCGTATTACAGGTATGCAGAAACCATTAATCCAGATGTATGGTTTGAACCTACCGAGGTAATAGTTGTATTTTCATTCATTTTCCATACTTCAAAACTTTGTAGTGCTTTTTAATTCTGTCTCTGTCTCTCTCTCAAATATTAGCTATGGAAGTGGTTCTGTTATATACTTTGGTGCATAATGCGAGCGTTTCACATCAAGTACTTGTCTGCATCTTTTGGTATTGAGTGATAAAGTTGTTTTTGGATTTTACCAAATTACCATCTTATGAGAATTTGTTTATGCTGAATGTTCATGAGTCTATTATTGGGGTTTGATCTTCTCGTGGGGTGGGGGTTGGGGGGGGGGGGGGGCTGCAAAATCTGACTCAGTTCCTTGTTCAAGCCACAATGAACACTAACTGACCACTGAATGTCATTGTTGCTGAAATTGGAGGCCTTAAGAATTCTCTAAATGGATCAACTATCTAACTCTCAATTTTTTCTTCTTCATTTCCAAACTCTTAAATGTCTGAAATTGGGTTAATAGTTTTTCCATATAGATATGCATTGTGCTCTTATCATATATAATCAGTATTCCTTGAGGCAAAGGTTAATATATTCATAACACTTGTGTTAATATCAGGTTTGGGAAGTGAAAGCTGCTGATCTTACCATCAGCCCTGTTCACCGGGCGGCCCAAGGTATCGTGGATCCTGGGAAGGTATGTGTCTTTTCTATAGAACATGCTGTGAGAACACTGAATCTTGCTCTTTATGCCACCCTAAGCAGCTCTTGAATACTTGTTTTACTCTGCCAACACATTCTTTTATTTATTGGGGGCTCCGAACAGGTTGGGCAATCTCTTCCCAAATGCATAGCATATATGCCACTGTATTTATAAGTGGCAAATTAGAGCTCTACCTTCATGTTGCATGCACACATAATGATTCTTAAGTATACATCATTTGTTCTTTCTTCTTAAAGGGAATTTCTTTGCGATTTCCACGTTTGGTTCGTGTACGAGAAGACAAGAATCCTGAGCAGGCCTCATCAGCAGAAATGGTGATTTTTTTTATTATTAGTTTTTATATTTTAATTGTCATCTCATCTTTTGCTGGTTTACGTTCTATTTGTTCATGACCTTGCTGGTTTGAACCCTTTTGTTTCCTCATAACCTGCTTCTCAGGTTGCAGATATGTATAATGCTCAGAAGCACAATCATAAAAATGATCAGGATGACAATGAAGAAGACTAATCAAAGATCGCTTCACGTCTTTTATCTGAATGATCATGTCCATTGTAAAGATCAATGTCATTGGCGGATGCAAGTTGGGTTCATTCCCTCTATTGATCTGCTGACCCTGATGAAAAAGTAGAGTTGATGAGAATTCATCTACTGGAGGTGAAGTGGTGCGTCTTACCACTTAATTAGTTGCCTCTATCAATTTTCTGAAAGTTAATCTAGTAGTCTAGTGTCAACACTCTTGTATGTATAATTTGATTTGTTGAAAAGTGGAAAATTTCAAGCCTTCCGAATGGGAATTTTGCAAGTACTGGGTCTGGAATTATAGATCTGAATAATTTTTCAAGCATTAAAAATGAACCTTCTTATGGTATTGTTTCACGTGATTGTCAAAATGACGCCCAACATGACGTCATGGCTTCAAACCTTACAGCAGTGGATAAGCCTAGTATTTAACAGAGAAGGGTAGGGGATAGACTTATTATCCATTGAGTTTCGAATCCTGCATCCATTACGGATTTATCGGCTGAAAAAAAAATATGCTAGCAAACATGTGGTTGTCTGCTGTTAAATAAAGAGAATTTGTTAATGTGAGCGCAATATTTCTTTGCTAGTCTGCTGCATGGAGCACGTTGTTGACATGTTTGCTTTTCTGTTGGCTGTGGTCAAATTACATGAAAATATCCATGTTTTTTCTTCCCTTTTGGTTTTACAAAGTCTACGAGCGTAAGCTATTGAGTTATTCGGTAATTGTGCTATTGAGTTATTGTATAAGTGAGAGGTAACAGATATGTGATGAAATAGTTGAGGCTAGCACAAATTAGTCTAAACACCACCGGCATCAAGACACTGAGTTAAAACTTTACACAACTATTGTTTGATAACTCTACCAAATAAAGAAAAGAAAGAATGTACGAGTCAAGAGGTTGCTGCGGATCTCATCTACCTCGTTTAGCATGTGCTGACTTCGGTTTCATTTTATACACATTATGTTACTTATTCTAGAAAGAAAAATTTGTGTTTTTTAGCATTAGATAAGGCAACAGAGGAAATTATGATCATGATTGTAATGATTCAATTATGTCGTTTCAGCAGGGAAAGTGAGGGGGAATGAATGTCCCATTACTTAAAATAGAATAGCTGTCAAATTGCAAGAATATTGATCTGCACATAGGAAGTTTCTCATGGTTTCACCTTTGTTTCATTAATCACGAGTCATCAGGTTAGATGCGTCCTGAAAGTTGCAAAATCTGTACAGAAAATATCATTTTCAATAGCTAATTAATAAGGGTATTGTCTGTCCTCCCTTGGATTATACACATTATCGAAGTTGAACATGTGATAATAGGATAACTTAGCAACTTTACTATTAAACCGTAGAAAGTCACTTGTATTGAACATGATTTAGGTCTGATAAGGAAGCATAAAGACAATTTGATATTTCTTCATGTTCTAAAAGTCGAGATGGGAACTATACTTAGTTTTGGATTTTATGAGTATTGTTAACATTCCATGTTCTAGATAACAAATACAAAAGTAACAAATAAAGGTGACCTAAGTTTGTATACACATTTTAGTAAGTGTGGTTTTTCCTAGGGGCTTCAACATGAAAACTTCGGCACCTGAAGGTTTTATCCTAATTGATCTGCTTTTAGGGGAAATTATGTTCATGCAAAAAAGCAAAAGCTAAGATACATATTGATTGCCACAAGAAACTATCAACCATATACAATAAGTTGAACAATAAAGAAACTTAGTGGGGTTTGATAGCAAAAGTAATTTAGAGAAAGGTAGATAGAGAATGATTAAGAGAAACTAACTTATGTCAAATCAAAGTTTAAAATAATTTTAACATTACATTAGGAGTAGATCCTGATTCTGATTTGTAGGTTCCCACTCAATTACTCACCCCCGACAAGGCTGAGCTCTTAGACCTTCTGGTTGTTGCTTTCTTCCATCTTTTCCAATCTCTAACAACTCCATAGTCCACACTCCAAAAGTCCAAATTCTTCCCTCCCAAATATCCAAAAAATTCACAAAAGAAGACGAGCTAACATGACTTCCATCATCGAGGCTTGTAATCTAGTGGTACCATTGTAATTTCCACACGATATGTGGCAATTTAATATAACTAACCGATGCAACTGTTTTCTTTTTAAAATATTTCCATTAATAATATAAAGGCTTTGCCGAATTTCTCACAAATAATGAGGCTTTTTTTTTTTTTTGAAAAAATTGAATTTCAAGTTTCATTCCTCGTCATCTCTAGTTTGTACGTTTCTGTTTCTTTCCTCATAGCCAATCCTTAAGATGTTCTTGAATCTCAAGCAGCTTGAATCACGAGGTTCAATTCTCACTTGATCCTTTCTTTGTTCCCTTCCCACGCCCCAAGAATTACAAATTTAGAAAGAAAGCTAATAAGGAGGAGAATTGGAAACTCATAGCTAGGGACTGATTCACTAGTAAAATCAAGCATGTACCAATTTTAAGACTAAACTTATCTCTTGCTAACCATTCATTTAAGAACAAAAGAATGTGACAAAACCAACAAAATGCAAGGAGAGGGAGAATGTACTCACTAACATGTCGAGCGGAATAATAATAATAATAATAATAATAATGCAAAATCAAACTCTAAAAGATTATAGTAATAATGAAGGAAAGAGACAATCCAACCAACATACTAGTACTCACCAAAACTAAAAATATAGCTCAAGTACAATAATTTTCTCTTTTCCCACTTCTCTTCAACAAAGTCAAATTTTTTATCTCCTCACTTTCCTAAATCAAACCTCTTCAATTCTATACAAAAATTTCTAACATCAGCTTCTTTTCTACTACAACGACATACTCAATATGATTCCACAAGTGGGATATGAGAAGAATGAAGTGTACGTAGACCTTATCCTTACATCGATTGAGGTAGAGGTGAAGTTTCCAATAGACCCTCGGCTCAAGAATCAGCTTCTTTTCTATATCCTTAAATATAATACTAAGTACTAAACTTATAAGCATTGAAACATCAAAGCACAACCCTTTGATACTTAGTTTCAATAGAAGAATCAGACTCATCAAAAAGACCACCACTCCTTTTCTTGTTAAGTCTCCCACAATTAGCAATAATGCTATTAAAAGCATTGCTGCTATTTATATCAAAAACTGGATCATGAGATGGAATAACCACAGGGGGTGGTGGAATTTCATAAGAATCCATAGGTGGTGGAGGGTGTCTCCATTGAGGAAGTGGACCAGCAAGAAGTAGTGTTTGAAGTAATGGCCCTGCTTTCATAATTGCTTGCAAAAATTTGCCATTTTCTGGCAATGGTTTGTTTATAACAATTGGCAATTCTTGAAAAAAGTTGTCCTTTTCTTGTTCTTTGTCTATATTTGGTAAATGGTGTTGTTGTATTGTGTCTATGATAGGTGAAGACACAATACTTTCATCACAATCTGAAGATGAAATGCCTTTTCTTGATTCATCTTCAATGCTTGAAATTCCAGATAAATTTGGACATGTTTGCTGAAGTTGTTGTTGTAACAGCTGTTGTTGTTGTTGGTACATGATTTTCTCCATGACTAATCTTTGGCATTTGTCTTGAGCTTCATTTTTTTCATTAATAGCTCTGTTTAACAACTCTTTCAGCTGCACTATTTCATCATCTCTTATTTTTAGCTCTTCTTGAGCTTTCAACCTTGTGTTTTCCAGCTCCAATGTTGTCAGCAATAGTGTCTGCTTTAGCTCATCCATGTTCTGTTTTTTCAACCAAAAAAAAACATCAATATTTTGCTGCCAATTATTAAGAAAATTGTATTTAATTGTCCATACAAATTCTTGAAAATGTAAAACTGAAAATGTATAAAAATGTAGTGTAGTGAAAGAAGTAATTCTTACCTTTCCTTGGCAAAAGTAAGCCCAATTGAGAAGTGTAGTTCTTTGGTTGTCCATAAACTTAGTCTAGTACTAGTAAATTTAGTTAAATATGTTTGAGAATTTTTGTGTTTTTTTTGTAGACAGAAGAAAGAAAAAAGAAAGCAAAGTGGTGTGATGAGAGAGATGGAAGGTAAGGGAGGTAGTATTGTTAGGGAGCTGCATTGCTCCCTTATAAGGACTATACTTTTTGGCACTATTATCATTTTTCACTTGTTAAAGATCATTTTTAGTGTAATTACAAATAAGGGTCATTAAGTTTTGAAAATAACATTTGGGCCATGACATCTTGTAAAGTTGCAACCGTGTAAAAATGGTCATTACCTGTTTCTACAAAACTTGACTTGGTTAAAGTGGATTTTCCCACTTGGTAGAGTAGCTTGCAACAATTTTTTTCCAAGTTGCTTTTCAAAGTCCTTTTGAAAATCTGAGTCCTACTTCTACAACTTCTTACTCAAAAGATGGGTTAGAAATAGGCTTTTTCTCTAAACGAAGATTAGGGAATCTTAAGTTTAGATGCACATCATCCAATTTACTCCACTAGACGGACATAATCTTGTAACCTAACCAATTTCATCGCTTTTGTGTATGATCCGATTAGACTATTGTTCTTACGAAAGAGTGTCCATTGGTATGTGATCATTGCTTCACAGAATTTTTCACTACAATAAGTCGAAATATTCAGAGATGGTAAAATTTAAAATAACTGTAGTTCTTGAGAACAATTGAATTTTCCCATCTAAGATCATGATAGTTTCAAATTGAGATGCCCATTGATCCTGGGATGGAACTACATTGTTTTATGTAGGTGTTGCACTCTTGAATCATGTAGTTGGAAATTTTAACTGTTAACACTATATTGCCAGCTGAGATTCAAGATATATCCAAAAATTTCTCAGTAGAGGTAAAAATATATTAGGTTATTTATTTTTATCTTTTTAAATCTTACTCCTAATAGACAAACTTATTTGTAATTGTGTTGATAGGAAATAAAATGTGTACTTAGTACAAAAGTCAGCTACATGCAAAATGACTCGGGCACTATCCTTATTAGTATTAAAAAACAAGTCTGAATACTCAATGACTGGAGAGTGGAGACTAACTTAACTGCCTAAGTTCTACTCTATGCTTGATTTTTCAAAAGAAAATTGCAAAAGGAAGAACTTAAGAACTAGGGAAAGTTATAGAGGGTTTGGTTTAGACCTTAGACAAATGCACAAAAGGCCAAGAAGGCTATGCTGGACAAACCTACGGTTGGGTATTTGAGGGTTATGACTGACAAGTCATTGGCTTATGTTTGGACACAGTCGGCTGATGCCTCTCTTCTATTTCAGACTTTACAAATCAGCGCCAAATGCGGGAGTAGTAAAGACAACTCTCTGCTCACTGTGCACTGATGTTACCTCTAGTGTTTTTGCTCCAATGACTGGCAATACATTGCTTACTTTACAGTTTTATTGGCCTTTTTACATTTACATGTTTTATGGCTATAAATCGCACATGTATGTGAAAGAGAAATTAGTGACTGTATGGTAAAAGTGAACTCGAGGTTTAACCGCTAATCATTAGTTCCACTACCTATAGTTATCAACCGATCATTATTTTAAAAAAAAATTATATTAGGAGAACAAAAGGTCTCCACTATATATTTTTTAGCCTCTCAATTTTAAAATTATCTTAAACAAACAACTAACCACACCTCATATCCTTTTGTAGCCATTCCCTATCTAGGGTTTGTAGCTTTTCCTTCTACTTATTCCTTTCTCATTTACCACCACTTGCGCCCCTTTCCCTCCGAGCACCGCCATCTTCGTCACTGCGCGATCCCTGTCGTCCCTGATGCTCTGGCGAAGCAGCAGGGAAGACAGAGCAGATCTGCCTTTTTTTTCTATGTACTATTTCATCGCTGCTGACAACGACGGAGCTACTCCGCTACTTCGTTTTGCACATCTGTGATCGCGCCCCTGCAGGGCTTCTATTCCGTTGCCGCACGACGACGTCTGTTGCTCTATTATGCTGATCTGTGGTCGCGCTGCTGCTGGGATATTTCTCCTCCAGGAACCGGCGACGACCACTACTTCTTCAATTTCTTTTTTTTTTTGGGATAATGGTGTTATTGAAAATGCATACACAAATTTATTATATTAAAATATGTATAGTATAAAAAAAAATTATGTATACACAAATTATAACTGAAAAAAGTGTTTGTATACATTGTGTATAACTGATAAATTTGACTGTATACACCGTAAAAAATAGGCATAGACACTGTGCATACGTGAGAAGACTGTTTGTATACACCCTGACATTGTTTGTACACACTGTGTAATCATTTTGTATATTCTAGCTATTAAAAGTAAGAGCTAATCAAAAGTAGGGGAGGGAAGTTGCCTAGTTGTTATAGTAATCATCCCTTTTTTTAAAGATCTTTCCCATACCAAACAGTATTGGTTTAGCGTTTAGACTAGCAAGTCTTTGGAGTAGACTAAGAGTTCATAAGTACCCAATGTAATACTATTTGAAAAGTCAAAAAATTTGAATAACTCGACCCATTTGTTGTGCTAGACGGAAAAATTACATTGTGTGACTCTTTAGGTATCTTAATAATTATAGAGGTGGCAAACGAACGGGTCGGGTTGAAGTTGGGCGGGTTAAGATGGGCTAATTATTAAAAGGGTCAATGCCCACCCAATCCAAAGTGTACTTTGGCTAAGAAAGATTGGGTCAAGACGAGTTAATTACAGTGGGTTATAGTCTAACCCACCCAACTTGACCCATCAATTTTATAATTTTAAATTTACATTTCATTATTCTATATAGTATAAGGAGGCTTATAACATAAAGATAAAGATGATTTAAAATAAAAATTGGGCATACTAATTTTACTTAGTCAAATATAGAGTATAAGGCAAGCTAATATTGAACATTTCATGGGTCAAGATTGAGCATGACCACGGGTCAACTTGGGTTGTTGATTTTTTATGGGCTAACTTAGCATAATCCAAAATCAACCCATCCTCAAAATCATCTAACACAAACCCATCAAAACATCGATGGATTGGGTGGGTTAAATGAGTTTGGTTCAATTTTACAACCCTAATAAAAAACAGTTGAAAGTATCGGTAAGAGAAAATTCCTTAATACTAGGATTACTTTTTGTTTAGATTTAACCCTAATACCTCACACTCTTTTTACATACTTCACCTAGTCTCCACCGCCCACCCCCATATGCAGCTTCGTCAGCCGGCTGATGAATAAATCCCAAAATTAACATTTGAAAACATATCCGATGTCATAGCTTACAACTCGTTGAACTTTTCCTTTCAACACATGTGGAGCCACTGCAGCGCCACCATTCTCTTAATGTGCGTGCTTATTCTTCGATGGAAACACTACACACCAGCGTCCTCTTCCTCCTCCTCCCTCTTCTTCTTCTTCTTCTTCTTCTTCTTCTTCTTCTTCTTCTAATAATAATGTGTCGATGCTCTGGCGTGTTCTAGATTTGTCGCTTTTTCAAGCTCTCTCAGTTGTTTTCTTCCACCAGACTCATCTTTGGAGAAAATTTGGTGCATTTTTCTAGAGAAATGTTTCTCCATATCTGACACTAATGCTCACTCTTGTGCTTTTTTTTAGGTGTTTTTGTTGCGTATATCAAGTATATATCAAATATGTAGCGATTGTATATTTTTATTTATCAATTGTATCAAACTAGTATTAATTGTATCTATTTCGTGTATCTCTTATGTATCGCTTGTGTATTTATGTGTATAGTTCTTATTCTTCTCCCTCTTTTATTTTTGTGGTGTTTATGATAGTTGTTATGGTATTTTTTGTGATGGTGTGAAGGTGGAAGGATTGTATGTTTCCATTGTATATACTGTTAGCTTGGATAAGCTTGAAGTTTTGACTGATGATTGAGGAATGGATTCAAAGGACCTGTTCCTTTGAATCACTACAGCTAAATAGATAATTCATGCAAAATCATTTAAGCTGAGATATTGTTAATTATCCTTAGACTAATATTTATCTTGATAATTATGCAGGTCTAAACGTGATATGAAAAGATTGCATAAATAATGGATAAGGGCTAAAAGATTCGGATGCTTAAAGTGAAGAGTTCAATTAAGACTCAAACTCTTGGGAGCTTTGGAGTTCTAATTGGTCAAGACTTCTTGGTTGCTGAAGCTATAAAACGAGGAGCATATAAGCTATTGAAGCGTGCACAAATACAAAGAGAATCGAGCAAGGCATTGAAAGAGTCATTATCTTATTTGTATAATCAGAAAGCTACAGGGAACTAAGTAAGAACCTGTTCCTTAGATTGAGTCTTATAAAAGTTCAGTCTTAGTTCAACTGTAGTAGGTATTATCGAGTTGTATCTTTTCAGTTCAAGTCGTGTACTTGACAAAGCTTCACTGATCGTGAAAGAGGTCACTAAGAATTAGAGTTAGTCCTAGGTTAGTAAGAAGGTAGTCTTGTAACCAAGTGAGTCTTTTACATAGTGAAGTTGAAATCCTACTTGGAAGAGTAGGTCGTGGTTTTTTGATCCCGAGTTCAAGGGGTTTTCCACACTAATATTGGGTGTTCATTTACTTATAGTTTGAATTCCGCACATAACATAGTAAAGGACCACATTTTAAGGAACTGGTCCTTAAAATAGTAAAGTGGTGTATCTTGGGAAGTATCAATTGGTATCAGAGCGGGTTATCCTTGAAAAAGCTAACACCTCGGATTAGAATGAGTACATTACAGGAAAATGGTGAGGGTCAGTCAACTGTTAGGGCACCTTTATTCAATGGAAAGTATTACTCATGGTGGAAGGAAAGGATGAGAGATCATCTTCAGGCTGAAGACTATGAGTTATGGGATATAGTGACTGAAGGTCCCATGATTCCAATGAAAAAGGATGCTGATGGAAATGATGTTCCCAAAACTAGAAGGGAATGCAATGCTGAAGACTTAAGGCAGTGGGAAAAGAATGCCAAAGCTAGGAAGTGGCTTGTCTGTGGACTCAGTCCTGATGAGTGCACTAGAATTAGAGGGTATACCACTGCAAAAGAAATTTGGGATGCTCTACAGGTTGCACATGAGGGAACAAGTCAGGTAAAAAGATCTAGAGGTACACTCCTTTTTGCTGAATATGAAAGCTTTAAAATGAAAGAAGGAGAATCAATTTCTGAAATGTATACTAGAGTTAATGCTATTACATCTGAACTTATTTCTTTGGGAATGGTTTTAACTGTTGAAGATAGAGTAGAAAAGATCCTAATTAGGGTTCTTCCAGATTCTTGGGAGATTAAGGCTTGTGCTATTATTGAAAGTAAGGATCTGACCACCTTATCCTTAGATGAGCTTATAGAAAATGTGAAAACTTATGAATTAAGGAAAAAGGTTAAAAACATAGGTGAACCAGTTAAAACTGAACCTAACCTAGCCTTGACTGCTGCTGATAAGCCTATTGATGATAAGGAATTGGTCATTATCGCTAAATGTGTTCAAAAATATTTGAATAAGAAAAAGGGGATTAGTGGACAGGGTAGGTCTTCTAACATGAAACAGGCTGGAGAATGCTTCAAATGTGGCAGCATGGAGCACTACATCAGTAAATGTCCAATCATGGAAGGAGAATAGAGGAAGAGATATATTGAGGAAAGAAAAAAGGCTAGGGAACAGGTTCGAAAGAAAAATGGAAATCCCAAAGCAATGGTTGGAGGATAGAAAGACAGTGAGGATGAAGTATCTGATGAAGATCTGGATGAGGATCTTGCTCTAATGGCTCTTGAAGACTCAGATAATGAAGAAGATGATGAGGTATTTGTTTCTAAACTCAGACAAGATGTGAAAAACATGCCTAGAGAGAAATTAGTTAAAGTATTTCATGCTGTGTTAAATTAGTTTAAATCTCTAAGGGATGGCAAAAATCAACTGCATGATGAAATTGATAGTGTGGGAGCAGAATACAAAAAGGCAATAATTAAAAATAACTTTCTGAAAAGAAAGATTAGCATGCTTGAGGAATAGGTCCTCACACTTGAATCAACTGTTCAGGAGGAATTAGAAAATGTTAAACAGTTGAAAATGGTAAAGGCATTGCTAATTCTCATCAGATCATTGCTGAAGAGAAACTGAAAGTCACAGTTGATGAATTGTGCAAGAAAGATGAAAAGATAAGATCTTTGGAAGAGGACTTGGTTAAAACAAAAATGGAGTTAGGTAAAACTGTAAAATGGAACGAGTCCTCTGAAGCACTAGAATGGTTACAGGAAAATCATAGTAGTAACAGGAAGGGTATTGGATTCATGAAAGCACAGTCTTCACCCAAATGGGATCCAAAGAGTAAGTACTTATCACTTCCTGAAAACTGGCTTTGCACTTATTGTGGGAACACTGGTCACTTGAAAGAAAATTGCCAATCTTTAAAAATGGCTGCACAGAGGAACAGGTCCTATAAACCAATTCAAAATTCTGTAAGAAAGAAAACTGTTCACACAAAGAAACCATTACCATTCTGGGCTAGGAGAGATCTAATTCATCTTTTTTCTCAAGGAAAGGAACCCAAACTAGTTTGGGTTCTTAAAAGTAACCCCTAGTTTTCTTTTGCAGGCTAGAGTGAAGGAGAGGAACCACAAATGGTACATGGACAGTGGTTGCTCAAGGAACATGACAGGATATAAGGAACCGTTCCTTTCACTCTCAGCCTTTCAAGGAGGAAGTGTTTCCTTTGGTAATGGTAAGAAAGAGGAAATCATTGGCATTGGAAAGGTAGATAGGTCTGAATCACATAGTATAGACAATGTGTTTCTAGTAGATGGGCTGAATCATTGCTTATTGAGTATATCTCAATTGTGTAACAAAGGTAATAATGTTAATTTCTCATCTACTGGATGCACTGTGACTAACCAAACTTCTGGAGAGATTATTTTGCAGGGAAATAGACATGGAAACATCTACAAGGTAGACTTGTTGACACTATCTGATGGAAGCTTGAGTTGCTTAAGTGTGGTGGAAAATTATCCCCTCCTGTGGCACAAAAGACTTGGCCATGCTAGTCTTTCACAACTGTCCAAGGATTTGGTGATAGGTCTTCCTAACATCAAGTTTAAGGAGGAAAAGGTACGTGAAGCATGTGCCAGGGGGAAGCAGGTAAAATCTTCCTTCAAACCAAAAAAACAGGTAAGTACCACTAAACCTTTGGAACTGGTCCATATGGATTTATGTGGACCAATGAAAACAATGAGTCGTGGAGGTAAGAAGTATGTTATGGTATTGGTGGATGATTACTCCAGATTTACATGGACTATATTTCTTGCATCTAAAGAAGAAGCTTTTAATGCATTTTCAATTTTTGCTAAGAAAGCTCAAGAACTCTAGATAGTCAAATTGTTGCCATTAGGTCTGATCATAGAACTGAATTTGAAAATCATACGTTTTTCAATTTTTGCAATGACAATGGCATTAATCACAAATATTTCTTCACCTAGAACTCCACAACAAAATGGTGTAGTGGAAAGGAAAAATAGGACTCTAGAGGAAATGGCAAGGACTATGCTAATATCTGGAAATCTTCCACAAAACTTTTGGGCTGAGGCCATTAATACTGCATGCTACATAACAAATAGATGTATGACAAGGCTATTAATAGAAAAGACTCCATATGAGCTGCTTAAGGGAAGAAAATAAAATATCTCTCATCTTAGGTGTTTTTGGTTGCAAATGTTTTATACACAACAATGGGAAAGATGCCTTAGAAAAATTTGATCCTAGAAGTGATGATGGAATCTTTGTCGGTTATTCTTCAAATAGTAAATCTTATAGAGTTTTTAACAAGAAAACATTGAAAATTGAAGAAAGCATGCATGTTAAATTTGATAAAACTGACAGTCTCACTCAAGAACAGGTACAGGAGGATGAAGAGATTGGAATGCTGAAACATAATGAAATTGATCCACAAATGCAGACATTGGATGTGAGAAGTGAACTGCAAGAAACTGTTCCTCAGGACAGAACTGACAAGAGTGGCACAGAAACATGGGGAATAAGTGTTTGTTCCACCTCACAAATTGGAAGTACCACTCCCTCAGGAACTGTTCCTCAGCAAGGGACTTCTGACAATGGATTGATATTCAAGCCTTACAAGTATCAAGGGTCACATCCTGTGGATCAAATAATCTCAGATAAGACTGCTGGGATACAAACTAGATCAGCAGTTAAAAATCACAATCTGTGTGCCTTTAGTACTTTCCTATCTCTTGTTGAACCCAAAAATATGAAAGAAGCATTGAAGGATGCAAATTGGATCAATGCTATGCAGGAGGAATTGAATCAATTCGAAAGAAGTCAAGTTTGACATCTAGAACCCAAGCCAAGGAACAGGTCCATAATAGGAACAAAATGAGTTTTCAGAAACAAACTTGATGAGGATGGCATAGTTACAAGAAATAAGGCCAGGTTAGTTGTTCAGGGGTATAGTCAAGAGGAGGGCATCGACTATGATGAGACTTTTGCTCCAGTTGCAAGATTGGAAGCAATAAGACTTCTCATAACCTTTGCTACAGACATGGAATTTACTCTAAATCAAATGGATGTTAAGAGTGCATTTCTGAATGGTTACTTAAAAGAAGAAGTGTATGTTAAGCAACCTCCAGGTTTTGAGAATGAACAGTTCCCTGAACATGTGTACAAGTTAGACAAGGCCTGTATGGACTCAAGCAAGCACCAAGAGCATGGTATAAAAGGCTATCAAAATTTCTACTTCAGCATGGATATAAAAGAGGTAAAATTGATAGCACACTGTTTTTATAAGAAAAAGGTAAGCATCTCTTAATTGTTCAAATTTATGTAGATGATATAATCTTTGGTGCTACTTGTGAAAATTTTGAGTAAGGAATTTGCAAACTTGATGGGGAATGAGTTTGAGATGAGCATGATGGGTGAACTCAATTTCTTTTTGGGTTTACAAATTAAGCAAACCTCAAATGGAACTATGATCCATCAACAAAAATATGTTAAGAAATTACTTAAAAGGTTTGATATGGATAATGCTAAGGAAATTGACACACCTATTGCCACCGCCACAAAATTAGATCTTGATGAACATGGAATATCAGTTGATCAAAAATGGTATAGAGGAATGATTGGTTCTCTACTTTATCTAACTGCTAGTAGACCTGATATTGTGTTCAGTGTTGGTTTGTGTGCTAGGTTTCAGTCAGATCCTAAGGAATCTCATTTTAAAGTTGTTAAGAGAATATTGAGATATCTGAAAGGAACAGGTCCGTTGGAACTTTGGTATCCAAAAGGTGGTAGTTTTAATCTTGTTGGATATACTGATGCTGACTATGTAGGTTTTCTTGTTGATAGAAAAAGTACCTCAGGTATGACACATTTTCTTGGTGAGTGTTTGGTCTCTTGGGAACCAAGAAACAAAATTCAGTGGCACTTTCCACTACTGAGGCTGAATATGTGGCAGCTGCCTCATGTTGTTCACAGTTGTTATGGATTAAACAACAATTACAGGATTTTGGTGTTGATGTAGGAACTGTTCCTATCTTTTGTGATAACACTAGTGCTATTAACATGACAAAAAATCCAGTGCATCACAAAAGAACTAAACACATTGATATAAGACATCATTTCTTGAGAGATAACTATGAAAAAAGTTTGATCACTATAGCATTTTGTCCTACTGAAAAGAAAATTGCTAACATCTTTACAAAAGCTTTAGGAAGAGATGATTTTGAAAGAAATAGGTTGGAATTTGGGATGATTAAATTCACTTAAATTCATCAATGCTTTACTTCATAATTGGCTAGAAAATTGCACCTAAAATGAATCTTATTCAAGTCAATTTGAAATATTCAGTCCAGCTTAATACTTCATTGTATACTCTTATGCCATAATTTTTGTTTAGAGTTGCTAATATTGAATAATATTACCCTTATGATCTTAGAATTTCAGATTGAACAAAAGTATTTCATATTGGAAGGACACTGATTTTTTGTGTTAAAATCAGGTATGTACTCCTTATTATTCATTTATCTTGGAAGATTAAGGCTATAGGTAACTTGTAATTAAGATAAATCTCACTAGGAATCCAAATCATATCCAAACTGCATAAGAGTCCCATCGGAGGAACAGTTCCCATTCAGAATAGGTAACTTGAAAGCCTAACACTCTTTTTTCCGGGAGACTCCCAAGAGTCCTTCAACGGCTGGATGTCTTTCAATGAGGTAATAGTGATCGTTTCACACTCAACCTCCACTACCTATTTCATTCTATAAATACACTCCTTCTTCCTTATTATTCTTTTATTTCGTTTTAAAATTGCACTCTCAAAATTTCATAAAGAGTAGTAACATATCTCCTGAATCGTATTGCTAGAATGTCTCTTTCTCCTGAAAACTCATCATCTGCACCCATGATTGATCAACCAAAAATTCCCAACCCTCCTCCACCCATGGACACTACAAACCCAAACCCTAAAATTCCTGAAAATATCCTAGAAATACCTAAAATTCCTGAAAATATCCTAGAAGAACCTGAACCAGAAATTCATGGGGAAGGACCAGTTCCCACTTCTGAGTCTATTGTTGAATAGGTTGAGGACTTGTCAAGGGCTATGATTATCTATCAGTATCCGGTAAATTATGCTTCTCCCTTAACTGTAATAGAGGAGGAAGGGGAAAAGGAAGAGGGGTCTGGAACTGTTCCTGAGGGGGAAAGGGAAACTGTAAAATGGTTGGAGCCACCCATGCATGAATCATCTGGGTCTCCAGAGGTTGCTTTTAGGGCACCCATGGAAGATGTGACAAATGTTGAAGAAGCTATGAGTGATAGTGATAGGCCTATTATTGATTTGATTAACATTAGTAATTTGAAAAGAAAACTTGCTAGGAAGGGACCCATTGATGACCAAATGTCTGCTGCCTATTTATACTTCTATTATCCAATCTTGTAAGTCGCTGATGTCCAGGCTCCAAATGCCGCTAATCCGGCATAACTTTCAACAAGGCAATAGGGTTGCGCACCTTATGGCAAAAGGAGCTCCTACAATGTCCAATCCAACTTCAATCCATCATTATGCAGTGCCACCTTACTTCCTCTATAAACACTTTATGGAAGACAAGGAGGGTACAAGTTTTGCAATCACCTCGTCGGATAGTATTTGTCGTCATCTAGCATCTCTAGGAAATTTGAATGCGCTTAATGCCATTCCGTTGTTTTATGTTAATTCCGTTAATCATGTCATTGATCCCCTGGGGATCCGTATGAACACTTTATGTAATCCTCCGTAACTACTACTAGTAATATAATATCGTGTTTGCACAAAAAAAAAGAAAAAAGAAAATTAGTGACCGTTATAAGCCAGGGATTAAGAAGAAAGGTGAAAGTTCCTCCGAAGCAAAAGGACCTGTTCCTTCTGTCTCTACTCCTGCTACTGGGGGTAGGAGGACAAGGAGTGCTGTAAAGGCTGCTGATGAGAAATTAGCTGCTGCTATGGAAAGAAGCAGAAAAGGGAAGGGAAAACAGGTTGCTGATCCTGTTGAGGAAGAAGAGGTTGAGGTGATAGAGAAAGAAAAGGATGTTGTTGATGAAGATGATGAGATGGAAGACGTTGAGGAAGTTGTGCCTCATTCTAAGAAAATAAAGGTTGCACAGAGGCGTGTGACAAGGAGCTCTGTGAAAGCTGCGGCAGAAAAGTCTTCCAAGAGGACCAGGTCCCCAAAAAGAACTCTTGTTGATGAAAGTTCTGACTCAAGTTCTGATGAGTCATTTGCTGGTGAAGATAGTGAAAGTGAGGATGAGGGAGATGAGGTGCAACACTGTGTCCATGATGACATGTTGACTAGGAAAGTCTTGAAAGGAAGAGTGCTATCTGATATGGAAGAAGAGGGTATGATTTGGTTGCTGCAAAAATTGCAAGTTCAGGGCTGGAGGGACATGGTCCTTCAGATTACAGGAAAGTGTGCAAAGGAGATAGTTCAAGAGTTCTACAAGAACTGCTCTATCAAGAGGGACATGATTACCACCTCTGTCCATGACCATGTGATTACCTTTGACACTAGGGAGCTTGATGAACTGCTGGGGATTCCATTTATAGGATATGACAGCTATGTCAAGAAAGTATGGCCTGATTTGACAAATTTGTCTACTGGATTGGAAATCACAAGGAAATCTGCTGAGAATAAAGAGGAAGAAAAACCAAGAGCTGTGCAGAAAAGTGAGATGCATCCACAGCACCAAGTGCTATTTGAGTTTGTGAACAAGATTGTGATGCCAAGGCAAGAAAAAAGAGGGATTGTCAGTTTCATGGACCTGGTCCTTATGGAACTACTTGACACTGATAAGCAGATCAACTGGCCCAGGTTTATGATCCATTTGAGCAAACGGGTTGTTGCTGGGAAGAGGAAGCACTCTTTGCCCTTTGGCTTCATTTTGACTGACTTGTTTGCAAAATTGACAATTCCTTTGGAGGGGGTAGTTAAGGCTACAAAGAAGGAGAAGTTTGGATGTGCTACATTGATCAGTTGTGACTTGCCTGTTCAAGCTGATCCTCCACAGGCTGGTGTTGGTAGACAGCTTTTGAACAATAAGGTGAGGGCACTGAGGCAACAAGTTGCCATACAAGCTGCTGAAATAGCAAGGTTGGAGGAGGAGAAGAATTACTGGAAGGCAGAGGCTACAAAGGCAAAGGAGACTAATGAGGGAATGCTCAAACAGATATTTGAGTTGCTAAACAAGTCTCAGGGACCTGGTCCTTCCACATCCTGATCACCTTAGCCATAAGCCATTTTTTGTCCAGTGGGATTTAGACTAGTTCTAGTTCCTTAGTCCTTTCCTTTTCTAGTTTCTGAATAATTTTGTAGTACTTGCTTATATCCCCTGGTTTAACCTTTTTTTAATGATGACTTGTCTTCGATGGCTAATATCATTGTTTTGTAGTTTCTTTAGTTTGAATTTTATTTGCATTTTGAGTTGCCTCAATGGCCATGTGCTGATTATTCTAACACTTGAATTATATTTTTATACAACCTTTTCAATGATGCCAAAAAGGGGAAGAGTAAGTCTGATTTTACGTGAACTTTATACCTAATTGAAAATCTGATCCTTAATGATAAAATAAGTCTCTACTGATTGCTTTTGAGCTTTAAGTTGTACTTCACGACATTAACGATATGCAACTATGCTTATGAGTTTGTCATCATCAAAAAGGGGGAAAATGTTAGCTTGGATAAGCTTGAAGTTTTGACTGATGATTGAGGAATGGATTCAAAGGACCTGTTCCTTTGAATCACTACAGCTAAATAGATAATTCATGCAAAATCATTTAAGCTGAGATATTGTTAATTATCCTTAGACTAATATTTATCTTGATAATTATGCAGGTCTAAACGTGATATGAAAAGATTGCATAAATAATGGATAAGGGCTAAAAGATTCGGATGCTTAAAGTGAAGAGTTCAATTAAGACTCAAACTCTTGGGAGCTTTGGAGTTCTAATTGGTCAAGACTTCTTGGTTGCTGAAGCTATAAAACGAGGAGCATATAAGCTATTGAAGCGTGCACAAATACAAAGAGAATCGAGCAAGGCATTGAAAGAGTCATTATCTTATTTGTATAATCAGAAAGCTACAGGGAACTAAGTAAGAACCTGTTCCTTAGATTGAGTCTTATAAAAGTTCAGTCTTAGTTCAACTGTAGTAGGTATTATCGAGTTGTATCTTTTCAGTTCAAGTCGTGTACTTGACAAAGCTTCACTGATCGTGAAAGAGGTCACTAAAGAATTAGAGTTAGTCCTTGGTTAGTAAGAAGGTAGTCTTGTAACCAAGTGAGTCTTTTACATAGTGAAGTTGAAATCCTACTTGGAAGAGTAGGTCGTGGTTTTTTGATCCCGAGTTCAAGGGGTTTTCCACACTAATATTGGGTGTTCATTTACTTATAGTTTGAATTCCGCACATAACATAGTAAAGGACCACATTTTAAGGAACTGGTCCTTAAAATAGTAAAGTGGTGTATCTTGAGAAGTATCATATACAATATGTCCTATGTATAATTATACATGCATTGAAGATAAACAAGAAATACAATTAATATACAATGTATGCATATATCACTGTACATATGACGGATATATATTAAGCATAAAATGTATTCAATCACACACATAGTTCTATATACATGTACTCATGTATATACGTAATTAAAGGGAGGAAACTATTAAAAAAAAAAGAGAAGAAGATTCACCGGCGACACCGACCAGAGGTGACAAACATCGGAGGTGATGGTGCATGGTGGCAGGGAGCAATATGGTGGTCTATAGTTATTAAAATCTTTTATCGTAGTATTTACTATTTTTATTAATGTAGCTTCTAATACTGCACAGTTATGTAATTAACTCATCTTGAAAAGCACCAAAGGATGGTCCAGCGGCCGAAGAATTTGGTTAAGAAAAATGGGATCTCAGATTCAAAAATTGAGTGATCTAATTTTTTCCTATCAGCCAAGTCTTGATAGACAATGGTATCCGTAAGCTAATCCGAACGTAATGGTTTTAATTGAAAATTTTAACCTTTATTTTGGAAGTGCTGTCCATATTTCCTGAAGTCGCACACTTTCTTTTCTATTTTTGACGCGTGCAATGTGCTGTATGTAATTAAAAAAATAAAAATACAGTTATACTCCACCTTGTATTTTTTTTTCTAGATAAAAGACAACTCAGAAGTTGAATTCCTTGTGACTGATGAAAAATAAAAGATAAGATGGAAAATCCAGTAAATTGTCTAACGGTGTCTTAACAAAAATCCCTTGGCACATGGGTTGCTGACCCACACGGTTTAAGATGTAATTCTCTCAATTTGATACTCCAAAACGTTGTTACCTTTTTTTTTTTTTTGCTTTGTTACAGGAAGAGGCCAGCAGCAATTTTGCTTAAACAAAGTTATCATTTTCCTAAGATTTTGAGGAGATAAAAGTAATTAACAGCATATGATACGGACTGTAACTACTGTTCGTTTTGTGTCAATTTATATTTTAATTTTCGTTTTTTTGAGAATTAAACAAAAATTTCTTCAACCTTGATCTTTAAATATATTTTTAAATACTTTAAATTGTTAGTTATTGTAATTTACTTTTTATGTAGTTTCTAAATATGTAAATTATTTTTTAAAAAACTTAAAAATTATATGAAAAGTTTACCTTCAAAACGTACAAGTATAACTCTAAAAATTTAAACAATTACATAAATTGGGACGAAGTGAGTAATATAAATACACACTTATGATTGAAATTAAGTATCAAAAATTAATATCATTAATTCAAGTCTCATATTTTACAAAATATATAAACGTCAGGTTTCAAACACAAGTCGAAACGAAAACGCTACCATAAGTCGAAACGAAAACGCTACCACTATAGAGTTACTGTAGCACGACTCTAGATCATACCACTGAGAAAAAATGAAAAAAATTAATTAACAAGAAGTAAGCAAGCCCGGTGTTCTCGAAGAAGAGAAATGGAGCTTACCAGCTCTGTAAGTACTAACAGCTACTGAATCAGTCTCCAGTAGAATCTCTAGGTTAAGGGTGGCTAGTGGTCCATTTCGGTCCGAGACTGGATTTTTTTACCAGTTTCGGTCCGGTGCGGCCACTGAGGGGGGTGGAAACTGGACCAAACCGATGTTACCGGTCCGGTCCACTCCGGTTATAGAATGTAGAGCCGGGTCGGGACCGGCACCGGCGACCGTTATGCCGGTCGGTCCGATTCGGACCGGTCCGGTTCCCGATTTATATAAATTTTTTAATTTTTTTTTGTTTTTTTAGGCAAACACAATGTAAATTAAAATTGAAAAACTAAACAATTTATTAATGAAAGTAAACACCATTTATTGATGTAGTTACCACAATTTATTAAAATATAAAAAATTATTAATGTAAAGTAAACACTAAACAAATGTTGAGATTGGAAAAAAATGCATACAATTTATTGAAAATTCGAAAAATACATAATTAAAATGACAAAGACAAACTAGAAATTGAAAATTACAAAGATACTAAATAAATTAGATATTCGAAAATACATAATTGAAATGACAAAGACAAACTAGAATATTAAAAGTTACATAGAAAATTCCTTAACCATTTCTTACGCAGATATTTGCCCCCACTCGACGACTCTATTCGAAATTATGTTGTGTTTCTAAGTACAACTTAAGTTTCTTCGTCCCACCCAATAAGCTCCTCTCTCTTTGACAAAGTAAACATTTAGCTCTGTGAGTACTTGCATGACTTATTGGGTAACTCTGGAGTTGCTGTGGGATTGGTAGCTTGATTTGATGAACTTGGTTGTTTTTAAATATTCTTGGCATGGATTTCGTGAGAATACAACATGATTAGTGCATATGCAACTTGTTAAGTTCCTATATAAACCCAAGTCATTGTGTGAGTTATTTTGGTGTTTCTTGAGTTCAAGGTCTAGTTTGCTAGAGGACGAGCAAAGGTTGAAGTGTGGGGTATTGATATTCGGCGAGAAACGCATGTTTAGAGTCATGTTTTGCCTCATATTTGTGACCTTTGCGCATTTAATGAGTTTATATCTTAGTGTTCTTGAGCTTATTATATGTTTGTAATCGTGAAGGAACGTACTTGGAGAAAATTGATTGATCTAGAGCTGAAATAAGAAGAAATGGAGCTTCGAAGTCTGAGTAGAAGCCCGAGACTCGACCCGGAGCCAAGTCATGGATGAAAAATAATAAAAAAATTGGACAAGCAGTAAAATAAGCATGTTGCGCTACGCTAGGTGTTACGCTACGCGATGCAACAGAGGCGAGATCCAGAGAGATGTGAATTTCGAAAACATGCAGATTTTGCCCTACCGCACCGCGCAACGCACACGATAGGTTTAAAATCCTGACATTTTAGTTCCGACTTTATTTTGGATTTCCGATTTGTGTGGGACTATAGGGACGGTATAAAATCCCTAAAACACGCCCAAAAATATAAATTTTAACCTGGGAAGGAGCAAAAGGAGGCTAGAGCTTTGGAGACTTCAAGAACACAAGAGTTTTTCTTAAATTCTTCCTTTCTTTTTGTAATTTATTCATTCATGAATTATCTTTGCATAATTGTGATAAACACGAGTGGCTAAGTTACCCATTCTCGGGTTGATTGAACCACTCCAAAATTTATGTGTTACGAATTATTGCTTTAATGATTGAAACTTGTAAATCTTCCTATCTAAGTGTTTATGATTTGTAAGATATTGATTGGTAGAACTCCCTATTGATTGTACCCTTTATTCTTGTGCATCTAGGGATAGGTTCATGAGTTAGGGTTAAACACTTAGCAATATTTCAATCTAAAACAAAGGCATTACCTAGGTTGTCAAAAAGGTGATTTGTAACCATTGACCCCGATTGTGAACCATACTTTTAGTCCTCCACATCTTCATTAATTAATTGAGAAATTAGTTAGTGAAAGTTACAATTATTACACGGGAGTGAATAACTTGCGATTTCGGAGCAATTGATAATAGGAAGAAGCAAGTTGAATCCATTAATGCATTGTTCTAACACATGAGTATGAGTTGGGTAGATCAATCCTAGGCTTCTATATCCTTGATCTAATCTATTTCTTACTTCTTTGTTATTTACTTTACTGTTAATTAGTTGTTACATTGAAACCATCATAAAAATATAAACTTTTGAAGTTAATTGATTAGATAAGTTAGTTAGATTAGCAACTAGATTTCGAGTGTTCTCTATGGGATTCGACCTAGGGACTTTAAGTACCGTACTATATTTTCCATGACCACTTAGTCCTTTTTATAGGGCGTAGTTGGGCAAGATCAGAGCACTTGCTTAATAGGAAGAGTTAGGGAAAATTGATAGGGGAAATTGATAGCACAATACTTTAGCACAAGTTAGGAGCTGGGAAAATTAATCCTTGGTTTTCCATCTCTTGAATCAAATCTATGTTTCTACACTTATTATTTACTTTCTTGTTTAGTAGTGTTAGTGTAAACCAAACCAAATATATAATCTTGAAGTTGGTTGAGTAGATAATTTATCTAGATTAATTGCTAGGAGTCGTGTTCTCTATGGGCTTCGGCCTCAGTACTTTAAGTACCGAGCTATATTTATTGCAACCACTTAGTCCCTTTTATAGGGCGTAGTTGAGCGTGATCAAAATGCATGGAACAAAGCAAATCCCACTTTTACTCAGCCTGTTGTTCTTAATGGAAGCATCCCTAATGTTGTTCCTATGGGCGTAACAATAGGGGGACTTATAAATGGAGCTACTTCTGGAGGATCGGTGATTGCCCTTATGGGTACCCAACCCTTCGGGACAGCCCCTACAGTGGCAGAGACTAGTGTCTCGTTAGACCTAGAAAAATGGATAAAAAAAATTCAAAGTCCGATTTGAGAAACGGCTCGAAAATATTCCCGGAGTCAGGAAGCTCAACGAGTGTTGGACATTGATAGGTGCAAGAAACAACTTTTCAAGCCTGAGGCTACTCCTTCTCCATTCCCAAGCATTTCAAGATGCAGATCTTGAAAGAAATATGATAGAACGACTGATCCAATTGACCATATAACTGAATACATGGCTATGTTCAAAAGCAACGACTTGACCTCGGTGGAAAGAGAATCTATGTTCCTTAAAAATTTGGGGATACCCTCGAAAAAGGAGTGTTGTGTTGGTATATGCACCTCTCCTCCGAGTTGATCTCAAACTTCGAGGAGTTAGCTGACTTATTTATCAAAGCTCACACTGGGGCTAAGCGAAGGGAGGATATATTTAGGATTAAGTAAGGATACCTCAAGCCTATTAAGGACTTCCTCGAGCACTTTAAGGCTGAAATGATGGATCTACCAACAATGGGTGATGACTTGGCAGTTATGGCATTTGAGAAAAATATAAATGTCAGCAACTCCGAGGCCACTGTTGAATTGAAGATAGAACTTCAGTAGTAGTAAGCACGAACTTGAGATGCGTTACATGATAGAGCCACTGCAAAAATTAGGCTCGAAGAGGTTGAGGGGAGGGCGACATGACGACACAATGCCTATAGAAATCTCCCTGAGTCTTCCCGACACATCGACGCGTCATGAGGAAACTCACGGGGTCGGTATGACCTCTACAACTCACAAAGGCAGTATGTGAGTCAGCGCCTCGGAGGGAAATCTATAAATAAAAGGCTCGGGGAGAAAGCCAACACGAATGCTAGCCAAAAGAATTCCCTGGGGCCATCTCTAGTGTCCAAGGACAAAGAGTTGCCTCGTATCCCAAATTATAACTTCAACGTTTCTACCACGGAGCTAGTAAATGTAATAAAAGGGATGATGGATCAAGGCGTGAGGATACCGAGGGATATGAAGACACCCTCGGGAAGAGAGATCAAAGCCTACACTGTGAGTTCCATGATGATTATGGACACGAAACCAAAGACTGCAAAGCTCTTTGTCTCGAGGTAGCTCACCTGCTTAAGAAGGGGTTGTTGGCTGAGTTTCTCACAAACAAGGGGAAGCAAAATTTTTCCAAAAATAGGGGAGGTAATTAGCCTCCAAGGGCTCCATCCCCTAAGAGAATCGTGAACATGATAACAGAGGGATAAGAGGTGAATGGTATAAATTTTGCTGCCTCAAAGAAATTTGCGAAACTTTCAATTACCATGGAGAAAAGGACTCGAACGGATGGTTCGGGTAAAAAGATAGTGTTTGATGATGATGATTGCGATGGGATGATATTTCTCAATCATGATGCCCTCGTGATTATGTTAAGAATCAATGACTCAGAAAAGACGTTAGGAGAAATCACTCTCACTAATACCGCCGAATGGGTTGACAAGAAGACAGTGTTTCAAGTTATGTCGGAGGATATGGCCTACAATGTTATACTCAGGAGGCCTTCGATCAATAAGATGGAAGTTGTGTCATCTACATTATACCAAGTTATCAAATTCCCTATCCCATTGGGGACAGGACCAATACGAGGCAAGCAACGAGTGGCGCTCGGTTTCTATGAAGAACGGAATCGCTTCGAGTGGGCAATCCAAATAGCAATTAATTTGCCCAGGGTCTAGTGAGGAAGTGAGTTTAGTTCTCAAACTTTGCTCTCAGAAAGAGGTGGAGAAGATCCCGGGGTATGAACAAGAGCCTCGGAAGCAGAAAATCGAGGATTCAATAATTGAAGAATTGGAATCCGAGAGGAAGATGTTCATGGGAAAAGTTTCTTGCCAGTTGGAAGATCTCCGAGGCAAGCAAGAACACTTAAATTGGAATGTCTCCAATTTGAAGCTTTTCACCTACCGCATCGAGCCGCCGACGCTCCAATGCTTAGGTCGGATAATTTTAACCCCTTGGTTTTCTATGCTTGACTTTTTCAGGAAGCGGAGGGAATGACATACAATGCTTGGGTCTTCATTAATTCATACCCGACCTCTGGGGGGATGTAAGAGGACGGCATACAGTCGAGATTGACTTGAAGCCTTTCGAAAGAGGGACTCAAAGCGGACCCCAAGGTTAGCTATCTGAACATCGGGGACTGACTTCCGAAGATTAGCTTAGATGATTTAGGTTTTGCCCAAAGTGGCTTTTTATTTAATAAAAATTTGCCTCAGTCTCATTGACTAGGTCTTATGTAAGCATGGCTTAACTTTGTTGATAAAATAAACTTGATTCGAACATTTATTTATTTCAATGTCAAGTTTATGGAGTTATAAGTTTTTTCCCATATGCCACGGCTCGAGAACGAGACATCATTCTAAGCTAGCATCAGTACAAAATAAATTTTGTTTAAGTCTTGCAAGCAAAATTATTCTAAAGTGACTTGTCGAAACAGTTTCAAAGCAAAGTAAAGACTATCACTTCTCAGAAATTCAAATTCATTGATAAAGACCCAAAGGCCATAATAGTTATTTGCAGAAGGCTCAATGGCCTTAGCTAAAAGAAAGAGCAAAAGTAGGAAGATGTCATCACTTCTCGGGCTCCTCCTCACTCGAAGTCTCAACCTCAGTGGCCTCGTTGTCTTCTTCATCGTTGACAGCTTCATCATCCGAGCTTTCACTACTCAAGGGAAGCTTGTCTATAAGCTTCTAAGCCTTGGTGGCATTGGTGTTAGCTATCTCACTGTCCAAATCCACCCCACCTTTGCATTTTTTTAAGAGTTTTCAGCCTGTTTTGGATAATGGACCAATTCTTATCCACTCGGGCCCTGGTGGCTTTTAATTTGAGCTTTGCTGAAGACGATGCCTCCTTGCCCTGAAGTGTCCCAACCTCAGCCTCGAGCAACTCCTTCTCAGCTACCAACTTGGTCATTTTAACCATATACGCCTTCAGTCTTTCATGATATTCTTCGGCGACTCTCGTTACTTTGGCGTTGGCTTGATCCGTTAGCTTTTGGATTTCAGCCCGATGGTTTTCCTCTTGTGTTCTCATTTTTGCCTAGAAAGAAGCAACATCTTCGAGAGCTTTAGTTAACTCGAGTCCAGGCTTATCGACAACCTTACGGGCTTGATTTCGCTCGAGGCTGGAGTTAAGTAGTTTCCCTTGAAGTTCAGCCACTTTGGATTGGAGTTCAGACTTTAGACGCTCCCACTCATCTCCAATCCTCTTGAGGGAGGCAGATCGGTGCACTTCCATCTCCACAGCGTTGATCGCATATACGTAGCTCTGCGAAGGGTTTGAAGGAGGGTAAAGTTAAAATAATGGTTAAAGCCAAAAGAAGTTGCAGTCAATGGAGACATACCTGAACTGCATATTGAGCTGAGAAAGCTATCAAGTCTCCACGTGAGGTATCCTTGCTGCGCTTTCCAATGGCTCGAGCAGTCCTCTTAGACACATAGGAACATCCATGGAATCATCCAAGAGGTATAAATTGGAAGGGACCCCAATCTTTCTAAGTGCTGTTTGGGAGACCGAGGTATTAGAAAGCTCGGAGGTAGAAGGTCGAGTGCTCAGTGCTACTCTTTCTTCGTTAGAAGGAAGGTTTTCAGTAGTTTTTTTCCTTAACAACTGAAGAAACTTCGGCTTCGCCAATCTTTGGCTTTGTCGGCAGCATGATCCGATCCCTCGAGGTCAACCACCTCGATCTCATGAGGAACCTCATCGCCAATAGGTTCATTGACCAAACCACGATGAGGCGCAGCTGTCGCCTCTGGGCCAGGAGCAGTTTCCACCTCTACTCGAGGTCGCTTAGCCTTGGAAGATTTCTTCAAAGCTGATCTTTTTCTCTTCGAATCTGTGAAAGTTTGAATTAAAGACTTAGAGGAAAAAAAATCAAAAAGTAAAGAAGAAGATAAGCTAGCCAAGAAAGGTGTTGTTACCTTTCGAAGCACCTTAGCCCGGAGACCCCTTGGGGACTTCAGTTTCTGCAAGGGACCCAATTAGGCCTCTAGCTCATTCAAATTGTCCCCAACATCGGGGACTTCCTTCTTCTTCTATTTTTTTCCTTTCTTTTTCTTCTCTTTCGGCTCGGTAGCTGTCCTGTTCGGAAGGCCTATAAAAGGCAAAAAGAGTCAGAAAAAAGAGAGGCTCGAAGGATATCAGAAAAGTGAACAAGAAAAACTTACCGTGTCGTTTTCACGCCCACTTGTTTGTTTCCAAGGCAGTCAAGACCATCCATGATCTTCTCGGTTGCTCTTTAATATCAATTATTGCTTGAACCCAAGGAGTCAAGTCTTTGGAGGGGAACGGTTGGAATTGGTTCAGCTGAAGAGTTTTATGCAAGAGTTAAAGGCTAACAAGTTACGAAGGGAAATCAACAAGGGCTATCAAAGTGAAACTTATGTATAGGATTCCACGCCTCGGTGAACCCAGGTCGAGGAGACATGAGGCTGGTTGGGAGGAGAACGAAGCGATCGCACCATCCTTGGTTTTTTGTGTCTTTGCTTTTTGTGATTGACGAGTACTTGCCTCGTTTGTTGAGTTGGACAATCCCATCTTTGTGCAAAGTGAGGTAGAAGATAGAAATTAAATGTTAAAAAAAAGGGACCCGGCTTCACGACTTAAGTAGTCGAGGCATTGAACGACCCTCCAAAGCCCGGAGCCAAGTTGAGCCAAACATAGGTTGTATGTTCGCCAGAAGGTGTCAATTGCCTCGTGAACAAGCAAGGAAATCCTATCGTAAAGGGGTAAGTGTAAACGAAGAATTGCCCTATCATTCTATCACAGCTACGGCTCTACGGGGCAGGAATGCCAATCTGGACCTCGTGGCCCCACTTGCACTCTTCCCGAACCAAACCAATATTAGCTTGAGTAATCAAGCTTGGTGTAGTTTAAACTAGGATGTTTCTATTGTTCTCGATGTCTGCAACAGTTCGTTCTTGCAGCTTGAAGTCACTGGTAATATCAAACTTTAAGGGGATGATGTGACGAGGCTTGAGCTCCTTGGTGGTAGATTTATTCTTTGATTTTGAAGCTCCTGCCTCAGTATCTCTACCCATGACAGTTTCTCTAGACGTGGTAGTATCCTCAGCCACGACGGTGTCCTCTTTTCCTAAAGATTTATTGCATCAGCGGGATCACGATTGGCGGTGGTCATGCGCCGCCTTTGGATTGAGCCACTCGCCTACATCGTCACCTCAGCGTCACCATCAGAGATTAGAACAATATTGACTGGTTCTGGAACATTCACCACTTCATTACCAACGATCATGGTGTCGCCGGTACGGATTAGTTTTTCAGAAGGACTCTGAGAATTTTGAACGAAGTAAGACATTTTTGGTGAGAACTGAGAAGGATGGATATGAAGAATTCAAAACTAAAAATTTGTTGTAAATATTTTTCTTTTATTGTTGCTCAGAAAATAAGAAGTGAAGATGAAGAAGGATAAGTTGAGTTATAAATAAGGGAGAATGCCATCATTGCGTTTACACGGGGAAGGAACGAAGGGTCGTGGCTTATCAGGAGTCGCCACGTGTGATGGATGGGAATTCGAAGTGATAACCGTCTTTTTAAATTTCATGGCGTACGTGCGGGCACGTCAGCTCCCCGCTCAAATTCATGCCACTTCTCGGAAGTTCTGTCAACTACACGAGGAATGGGGGGGACTATCTGTATTGGATGAAAAATCAAGCGAGCCTCGAGCCTTGGGCTCGAGCCATAGCTCAGGGGGGCTCTCAAAACTGATTTCTCAAGGCCAGGAACTGAGGTCAAGTTTCCACAGCAAGCTTTAATAAAGACCAAGCCTTGGTCAGTTGAAGACACATCTCCCAGAGGCAAACGATCTAACCCTCGGGGAAGTATTGCTTTCCAGTGAGACCGTTCTGTAACTGATGCCCGTTACAATGGCATTCAAAGGGAAAATCATGGGCTGACCATGATCAAACGTGAGATTAATGGTAATTAATTGCATTTATTACTTTGGCATCCATGTAAACCATAAATAATTGTTTGATGATCTTTGTAATGAATCTAGAACCCAATAAAGAAACTCCAAAATTAACCTGCTACTTTATTGTTCAGCTAATGTCATTTTTTTTTTAATTATTTTCTGCTAATTATTTTCTTTGATACAACTAATTATTTGTTAACCCCAATTACAAATTCGATTGATTCTCTTTATCCGATTTAGGACAACACAGTATTTAGGAGTGTTCCCAGCACCCTAAGCTAAGCGTTCGACTCTGTTGATTAGGAGTGTTCATGGGTTGGTCTGAGTCGGTTTTTCTCTAAAAGATAACCAAATCAATTAATTCGGTTATTCAAATACTTAAACCACAGCTAGACCAATTAAGTTGGTTTTTCACTTTTTCGGTTTTTATCGGTTTTGTCAGTTATTTTGGTTTGTTCGATTTTTTTGTCAGTTTTTCTCTCTCTAAATTTGTGACATACACTTGCAAGGATCAATCACATAGTCGAGTGACTATATTCCACCATGATATACTCGAGCCAAGTACTTTATAGAAAAGAATAAAGTGTATATATATAATGAAATTACATATGCCGCTTCATTCAAAAATCGTATGATGATATATGCATTTAACCATTTTAACTAACTAAATCAAACTTGCGTACAACAATTTTTTTCGTGTTTGAAAAGTTGAAGAGATATCATTTTCCAAGATATATCTTGATGATATTGAATTAACCAACAATGAAGGACTACCAGACAAGTTGTTTTTAACGTATAATAGATTATTTGACGTATCAAAATAAAGACTAGAATACATATTAGAATACAAAATATAAAAACTATAAAGTTGAGGAACTAGATTAGAATTCAAGAGCGTAAAGAAAAATAACATATAGTGTGAATACACATACTTGTATGTATAAATATAATTTTTATGTAAGTATTTGTCTAATTGGTTTGGTTTGGTTATTTCGGTTATTTTTTTTCTTAAAACCAAAAGCAAACTTGATAATAGGCCAAATTTATACATAATTGATGTGTTTTACCCATACTTTGGTGCATTCTAGTTATGTTTGATGTTTAAAATATGGTGAATTGAGCTAATTGGTTGTATTTTGATGTATATGAGGCTAATGATGCCAATGGAAGATGAATTTGAGCAATAATGGAGCCAAAACACAAAGTTTGAAGAAATTGAAGGGTGTTGTGCATCGCATAACCATAGCACATCCCTTAGATGAAATTTTGATGAAGAAAAATATTTCTTAGGTAGTGAACTAACTCCCTATCGCATAGCCAACACAAAAGGTGAGAAAAATAAGTCAGGGGGGTCCTGAAGGGTCCTGTGCGTCGCACAAGACTTCAGAGAAGTTCCAGGAATCCTGTGCTATGGTTGTGCTTCGCCCTACTATAGCACAAGGGCAAAAATTTTGCAGCTTTGTACAACGGGGCAGTTTGGTCATTTCGCTCAAGAACGTGATATAAAGGTCTAAAAGTCAATTTTTAGAGGAGTTCTTAACCTAGAAGGAACAAGAAGAAGGTAGGGCAGTGGAGAACAAGGATCTAACGGGTTTTCTTAACTCTTTCAATCATTTTCTTGTACTTTATTGATTATGATTGTTTATGTGATGAATCTTGTGAACATGAGTGGCTAAGTTAGCCCTTCTAGGGCTTGTCTGAATCGTTATAGGATGATGTATTGAGTATATTATTAATTCAATCGAGCTTGATATTATTATTCCTGATTATTCAACTACTTTTTGATTGCTTTCGATTGTAGAGCTCACAATTGAATGTGCCATTTATTCTTGTAAACCTTTGGAAGTGTGTTTTGAGTTAGGATTAGTTGAATTCCGATAGTTTAACCCAAATCAGGAATTGTTTAGGGAAGAAGAGTGGGGTATGTTTGGGAACGACGAACCTTGTCGTGGTCACGTGGGTTGTCCAACTTATCGTCTTGTGTTAAATTAGAAAAGTAACTCATGATAGTTATTGCTTGTTATTGGAAAATACTAGCGGTAAACTGGGAGTTCACGATCATTAGGGATAGTTAAGCGAGATTGAATGCATAGTATTCGATACGTCACTTCGATAATTGGGGAAGTCATGTCCTAGGCCTTTTATTGTTGAATCTTCTCTAGTAATTATGACTTGCTTTTAGTTAATTTTCATTAATTTCTAGTTTACATACCAAAATCATTATAAATCGTTCCTGAAATTGTTTGAACTAAACTTGGTAAAAGTTGAGTTACGAATTAACGTTTACTCTCTGTGGGATTCGACCCAGGACTTGTTAAATCGGGTTATATTTACAGCGACCGCTTCTCCTTTTTAGAACGAGTTTTGGGCATGATCAATACTTGGTGCACATAATTTTAGATAGAGTTCATTATCTAAATGGTCACTCAATTATTGAAAATAAATTAACAAAGTCACTCTTCTTTATATTATTTCTAAAAAGTCATCCAGCTTTGTATAATTGACTCAAATGGTCATTCTTGCCAGAAGTTCATAAATATAATGACGCGACATTTTTTTAATTTAAAAATATAAAAAAATTTAAACTCATCCATTTAACCAATTATCCAATAAACACTAATGGAGAGAGACAGATGGTACTCTTTGTTAGGTAGCTTGTTGCACCAGTGATAGAAGTGGTCTTGCCCTCCCTAAACCGATCAATGCAGCACGATTCCACTGATGCAGAATGTTCACAGAAGGGAGCTAGAGGTAAAAAAATTTCGAGGAGTAAAATACATATTGTAAATCTTTATACGTAATATATTATCAGAGAAAAAAAATAGAAAACTACGTTATACATGGAAATAATACTAGAAAACTATTGAGAGCTCAAATACTGAGTCACACCTGGATTTTGGTTAGATACCAAAATCAAACCAAAATGGTATACCTTTTAGTGCAGTAGGAAAATTTTGCCCTGTCCAAAAATATTCATTGAATTATTAAATCCTTGAAATGGATGAGTTTAATTTTTGTGTATTTATTAAAAAAATTGTCATGTCATTATATTTCAGCCAGCCACAATGCTTATTTTAGTCAATTATGTAAAGTTGAGGACTCTTTAGAAAAAATATAAAGAAAAATAATTTTGTTAGTTTATTTTAAATAATTGAGCGATCATTTGAGTAATTGACTCGTTTTACATGTTGGTACGGAGATATAATCTTCTTCAGCTGACGGCACAGTAGCAAAACTAATTTTGCTTTCTTTATATGGGCCGAATTTATGTTAAAGTGCTTTGTGAGAGGCTCTATAATCAATTATAATGTCTCCAAAAGAACAAACACAATATCAACATCATTTACAAATAAAGTTGTCGTTCAGATACCCGTATATGAAAAATGGACTTATACCTAAGGGGTCATTTGGTACAGGGGCGGACCCACATGCTAACTTACGGTGCTCGAGCACCCATTGAACCCGATATGGAATATGCATATGTACATAGACAGTATGTAGAAAATGTATGTATGTATATAAGGAGCACCCACAAAACAAAATGTCCAATTGGTGCTTTGGCTTATCTATGTGTGTTAGAGCTTGGGAGCCCACAGTCTCAAGGTCTTGGGTTCAAGTCTAGGTAGCAATGAATATTTTTTTCTTTACAAGGAAAGTGAGCACCCACGACATTCAAAAATCCTAGATCCACCACTGATTTGGTAGCATGCACTATTTTGTTAATACCCACATTTGCTACTATCATGTTTGGTTGCACCATTTGGAGAAATAATTCCCTCATTGAAAGTTGCATTATTTTGTATCATGTTTGGTTATATTTTGTATTCCACATAAAACATCGCATTGTTAATACAATATTTAGTTCAAAGGTTTGATTTCCGCATAGTTAATACCCGCATTAGTTATGCGGAAATCTATATTATTTTATGTGGGGTAGAAGATGAAATTAGTAATGTAGGTATTAGCAATGCATGTATTAAGATTTAAAATGGAAAGGCGGAATAGGTTGTCAGCTCCTTAAAGTTGGCACGAAAAGTCACTTGGCGCCCTCAACCCTCCTCTGTACCATCTAGCTCCCTCGACCCATTTTTTTTTTGTACCACTCAAGCACAAAATGATTACATGGCACAAATCGTGTCTTGCAGTTTTCTGGAGCGCGTGGGAGCCCTTTTATTCTTCCTACATGGCACTCCAACGGTAACAAACGGCCTAATTTCTTATTCCCTATATAAATTCATGGCCAAACATCAAATTGGCCTTAATTTTTCATCTTTTCTTCCCCAACAGCCCTTTATTTTATTTCTTCAAGGTTTTTCTTCAATGGCTAATTATCAAAATATTTATTGTTTATGTCGAGTTGATGCTAAAATGTGTACATCTTGGACAGAAGCTAACCCGGGTCGAAGATTCTACTGTTGCAAATTTGGCCGAGGAGAAGGTGGATGTAATTTTTTTATGTGGCATGACCAAGAAATGACACCACAAGCCAAGAGAGTTATTTGGGGTCTTTTGAAGAAGGTGAAGAAATATGAGGAAGAAAGGATTCAGTCTAGACGTAGGACTATTTTCAAGTTTATTGTCATTGTAATTTTACACATGATATATAATTGGCTAATGGCATAGGCGGTTTAGGCATGATATGTATTTTGGGAATTCTAGTCGACTAGGAGGAGTTGTTAAATCTGCAAATTTTCATATGCTGTGTAATTCACTATTAACAAAGCTTCAAATAGACTAATTTTCATATGAAGTTCCATTAATTCAAACTGTACCAAAAGGCACTTAAACAACATCCAAAAAGGTAACATACATGTACCAAAATAATAACATACATGTAGCAAAAGACAATGGTACCAGTCTACCATACAGTTCCAAAAACAAGATACATGGACACTATTTTAGTCCTAAGTTAAACTACTTAGAACTATCTTCCTTTCCTCAGATTCATACCCCAGAAGATGCAGTACTTGTTTGTTTCCTGTTAGCTTTTGCCTTGTTGCTTTTCATTTGTTGTAGTTGGGCTGTTGAGATTGCCTTGTTGCCCTTCCATTTCAGACCTGTTGGTTGGAAACCAAGGTCAAGATTGGTACCAGCTGCTCTTTTGAGACTTTTTCCACGCATGACAACTCTTTCTGCAATTGTACCAGGCTGATACAAAATTCAACACAGCAAAAACATGAAAAAATTAGACACTTGGTTGTACCAGCAGAAAACATAAGGACAGAAACATGACAAAATAAAGTTTAGCATAAAAGATGGAAAATACTTACATTAAGGACTGTTCTTGATGTATTTGGATCTATGTATATGCCATAGCCAGTCTGTTTTGGCTTCTTTGCACCACTTCTAACACTGGTACCAGCAGCTGCAGTGGCACCAGTAGTAGCAGCTGAAATTGAAGGCCCTTCCCTTGCCCTCTTCTTACCAGCAGCATCATTGGTAGTACTATCAGTAGCAGCTGCAGCTGAAGTAGTAGCAGTAGTAGCTGAAGTAGTTCCTCTTCCCCTATTTTTAGCAGCATGACCATCTCCCCTACCTGGTGGAATAAAGGGACCTCTTCCCCTAGCAAATCCTCTCCCTCTTGCATTGCTTGTAGCAGGTGCAACAGCAGAACTTGCAACAGTATTAGCATCCATTGTTGGTGCTCTAGCTGAAGAGCTACTTGGGATAGCACATGAGTCTTGGTGGCTTGACTGAGTTGGGGCAGCATTTGAACCATTTCTGGTTGTATCTTGGCTGCTTGACTGCCCCACTCCACTCTAAAAATATCAGACAATCCAATTAGTATCTAAGACAACAAAACATAATTGATAATTAACATAATATTTTGAAGTTGAGCAGTACTTACAAGATTATAACACATTTTCTTGTTGTGGCCCAATTGATGACATTTTGAACAAGTCATCTTGACACCTTTTTTGGACAGCTTTCCCCACTTCTTTTTTGGCTCATCTTTAGACTTTCTTCTGTTCCTTTTAGGTCTGCCTGGCATGATTCTTGGGGCAGGAGGCTCAATGACAAGATTATTAGTAGGAGGCCACATTTTCATGTTTGGTATTGGTTGAATGACAAATTGGTAGGCTTTAAGGAAAGCTTCCTTTCTATACCAATGTTCAACATGCTGTTCAGGCTCTATTTCAAGATGGAAATAAGCACACACAGCATGTACACAAGGAATACCTCTTAATTGCCATAGTCTACAGGTGCAAGTTTTATTTCCCATGTCAAGTGTATGGATAAACTCTCCATCTTCAACCTCACAACCAGTGTCCCCATTCCACAGAACCTCACAATCCCTAGCAGCATCTTTATTGTCATCTAGAATTTTCTTAGCCATTGGAGTTATATCCACAATCTTATCATTGGAAAACTTCCTCATGTCTACATGCCTCCTCATAATCTTATGTCTAATATCTTCTAGCATGCTTATCACAGATTTATGCCTAGCATCTAGAATCTAAGAATTAAAAGTCTCACACATGTTATTTTCAACTATGTCACATTTTGAGTGCTCTTGGAATAGAGCCTTACACCAAAACTCTTTGTTATAAGACAATAAAGACTCACAGATTTCTTTCTTTCCTAGTTTACCTAAGGCTGCAAATTCTTCAGTTAGTTTTACCTCAAATGAAGCCTTTGCACACTTCCAGAACTGCTTTCTTCTTGCTTCCCCCTTCCAATTCTTGGACCAGTTGGACCAGATGTGTCTGGCACACATCCTTTGCTCACAATCAGGCAAGAGAGCTCTAACACTTGCTAATAGACCCTGCCAAACAAAATTAAGAGATAAGCAACAGTTATTATCAACCATAAGCAAAAAAAAAAATTAAACATAAAAGGGAAAGGATTACCTTTTGCATGTCAGACATGACTGTTAATCCTTCACCAGTTCCTAACTCCAAATCTGCTATTAAATGCTGAATGAACCAGGTCCAAGAGTCTATAGTTTCAGTACCAACAACAGCCCAAGCAATGGGATACATTTGTTGATTCCCATTCCTACCAACAGCAACCAATAACTCACCTTTGCAAGCACCTTTGAGAAAACAACCATCAAATCCAATAATGTTTCTGCACCCTTCCATCCATCCCCTCTTTAAAGCATCAAAACAAACATAGAAGTATACAAAAAGATTCTTTCCAGGAACTGTTTCCCTATCAGTTTTAATGAAACAAGAACTACCAGGGTTTGTGGACTTAATCATCTCAGCATAGTCACAAAGTCTAGCAAACTCCATGGACCAGTCACCCATACATTTCCTTAAAACCCTCATCTTAGCTCTATAACACACTGATCTTCCCACATACATGCCCAGTTTTTTTCTAACCTCTTTCTGCACATCAAGAATCGACATTGAAGGTTGTCCTGTGATCCTGTCTTTTAGTTTATAGGCAATATACTTTGAATTGCACAGTTTGTTGACATTTTTTGTGTCACAATTATGAACTGGATGGTAGTTCTTCACAATAAAGTCCCCTGAATCTCTATCATGACTTGCAAACAACAACCACTTACAATTTTTTCCCTTACACTTCACTCTAACCCTTGTCTTATCATTTGGCCTCATCTTCACTTGCACTTTGTTTTGAATGGCATAATCAGCAACATCTAATCTAAATTCAACAGCATCTTCAAACACCATGCCTAACTGAAAGATTGCAAGTGCAGCATCTTTATCATACCTAAGTTTAGTAGTCTTTCTCCTCCTAGGTATATCAACACCAAGTACAACATCTACATCAAACTCATCTTCACTGTCCTCACTCTCACAATCTGAACTATCAATATAGACTTCATCACCCCCTAGCTTACCAGCATACTTTCCTGCTTTGTCCTTGCTAATGTCCTCAAATCCTCTATCTATCCCTGCCTGACCTAAGCAAACCTCTTCTGCCCCTCCTGTTTTTTTTTGATTTTTTTTCAGCCTCCTTAGCAGCCTTATCTGCAGCCTTTTTTGATCTTCTTTGATCCCTGAATGCCTTTAGCTCTTCATCTATATCAGAATCATCTTCATCTGGAATGTTATCTAATTCAGATGCACTACTTTCAACATCTGAATCAGTCCAATCCAGATCTGAAAGTTCATCTCCTAGCCCCTCCTCCTGCACCCCTGCATCTACCCCTTCCTCTTCCCTGTTATCAGTCTCAAAGTGTACACTCTCTTCTCTTTCTGTAGTTGTATTTTCTGAATTAGTTGCCCTAGATCCTACTGTTGGACCACTAGCATTAATAGATGCACTTTCAACATATTCAGGCCCACTTTCAATTGGCCCAGTTTCATCAGAAGGCCCAGTAGGACCAGTTGCATCAGCAGGCCCAGTAGGCCCAGTTTCATCAGGCCCAGGAAGCAAGGCAACTGGTGCTCCTTCAATAGGAATAGGATCATCAATGATGTGATGGACATACACATCAAAAATGTCCCCATGTACTAGGTCCTTGACTAGGTCTAACAAATGCAAATCAGTTTTAATTAGGACAAAGTATTGAAGTGTTGGGTCAAAGTGGAAAAAGCCTTCTACAATATCATATCCCAAATCTTCACAATGAGTACACAATTCAACCAATGAAAAATGGTCTTTGTCTAATATAAACCCGACAGTCTCCTTAACAGTAACATATTTAGGGACAGGATCTTTTTTAAACAAGCCCCCATGGTTAAATCTAGTGATAATATACTCATTCATCACGATTAAACTAATTACAAGTGTATAGGAAATTGGAAAAAGTCACATGCACTTAATTTATATGTAAAAACCCTAGGTTTTGTCCCAAATAACCAAAATACCATACAACTTCAAAAATTCAAAATAGGGGAGATAAGAGAACTTATTCGTGCAAATTCCTTTTTTCTTCTCCAAGAAATCACTCTGAATCGATTTCTGCAGAATCTCCACGACTTCGCCCTAATTTTTAACGGGTTCTTTTCCAAACGCTGAAGATTACCACGAAAAAACCCTAAACTACTGATCGTAATTGTTGAATTTATGTTGGAATTGAACAGATTTTAGGGTTAGGATTTTAGGAATTGAATCGCTTAGATTTTAGGGATTAAAATCGGGAGAGAATTGGGAATGGGTGTGGGTAAAATGAAATGGGTTAATTGAATTTGACCCCTATAGTGGAATATCTGATGTGGAGTTTTTATTTGACGTGGCTTTTTTTGTATTGGAGCTGATTTACACGTAGGAAGCAATTGAATACACGACATGAACTTTACAAATTCCACATCATTTTGTGCTTGAGTGGTACAAAAAAAAAATGGGTCGAGGGAGCTAGATGGTACAGAGGAGGGTTGAGGGAGCCAAGTGACTTTTCGTGCCAACTTTAAGGAGCTGACAACATACCCTCATAATAATAAAAAAAATTAAATTTATTTAAGGAGTAACTAAATATTTTAAATTATAACATTGTATATTAATATGTAATATATTGATGATTTAAGAAATAATCCCTACATTATCTTACTTGCGTTACTAATTCCTACATTACTAATACCCGCATTACTAATTACTTCATTACTAATACCTGCATTACTAAAACTTGCATTGTTAATACCTGTATTATTAATACTTGCATTGCTAATACTTGCATTACTAATATCTGCATTGCTTATACCCACGTAAATCAATTGAAACTAAACCAAACCACCCCTTACTTTCAATATAGACTTAATTTAGCCTCATTTACCTTCAGATATCATTTGCATATTGTATTATTTCATAACTCAGTGTCCCAACATTTATGAATAGTTATCCATTCATCGAGTACACTGACCCCTTTTTTATGCCTTCTACATACTCATTCAAAGGTAGAACTAGAGTAAGGGTGGCTAACAGTCCGACTCCGACCAGGCCGGATCGAAAACTGGCTCGGACTTGCTCGAACCGGTTGCGACCTGACCAAAACCCCCAACCAACTCCAACCTCGGTTCCGATGTGGTCCTTTAAAAAAATCAGATGGACCGGTCTGGTCCCAAAAAAAAAAATCCTGAAAATTCTGCCGTTAACTAGACGTTGGCAACGGCTCTTTTGGCCCCTTAACCGTTGTTCAACGACCAAAAACGGTCATTTTCACCCCTCTACCACCCCATAACTACCTGTAACTAATTGTTTCCTATAATTACCCCATTATTTCATCATATTTTTCACACAAATCATCCAATTCTCTCTAATTCTCTCAAATTCTCTACAATATTGCTATTTTGCTACTTTGGCTATTTGTTAAATGTTTACAATTTTGCTACTCTATCAAGTTTTAATTGGAATTGCTATCGAAGTTATATTTGACTATTTTGTGAAGTTTTCGAATATCAAATATTGGGTCAATTGGAGGCGCTACTTGGTTGAAATATCAATTTGGCTATTTTTACAATTTTTCGATTATCAAATATTCAACTAATTAATTGAAGTGGAGGCTCAAGTTTCAACTTCACCTCAGTTATACGGTTATATTTGGTTGGTCGTTTCTACTTTCTACTCTTTTATAATTTTTTTTCCATATATTTATTTTATTTACTATAATTATGTCTAAAAAATGTTCAATTGAAACTAGTAGTGGGGCTGGGCATGTGGTCATGGGGGAAATAGGGGTAAAAAAATTGCTGGTAGTTCTAGTTATTTCACCCACATAGATAGTTCTCAATATTATCATGATGTTAGTGCTAATAATCCACTTGATAATGATATGTTAGAAGCACAATATGGCCATCAAAGCGGGGTTAATTTAGAAGAAACACATGAATTTCAAGCTAGTCCACCTGAAGTTCAGTCTGACTTATCTCCTGTACCTCCTACTAGAGTACCGGTTAAACGTAACGATAGATTTGAGGTGTGGGAATTTGTGAAATATAAAGTTGAACAGCAGAAGGCAATATGTGGGCTTTGTGAATTGGAGTGAGTTTTTAAAACTAGGGGTAATGATGGTGGGACGGGTAAAATTAGGACCCACTTAAGAAATAAACATCCTAAAAAATGGTCAATGCGGGGGGGGGGGGGGTATATATTTAGGGACCGAACATGGGGGAGTAGCGCATGATGAATCTTCGGGTACCCAAATAAAAAATTAACCAAACAACATGAGGGCTTCTTACTTATGATAAACAAAGGGATAGGGAAAATATTGCTAAACTAGTTGCAGTCGAGGGATTACCTTATAGTTTTCCTTCTTCTACTGGTTTTGTTCGTTATGTTTAGTCTACATATAATCCCTCTTATAAAGATTTTCCAAGTACTACTGTTAAAAATAATATTATTAACTATAAGAACGATTATCAAGATTATTTGCGATATTTATTTGATAACTGTGTGACACTAGAGTATGTCTTACTACGGATATGGGTCGTTCTACTAATAGATGTGATTATATTACTGTTACTGTTCATTGAATAGATCCTGATTGGGTATTTCAAAAACGTATTATTGCTTATAAAGTTGTTGATGAACCACACACGAGAAATTATATTTGTAATAAAGTTTCATCAATTTATCGTACGTACTGTTAACTAACAAAGTTTTTAGTATTACGGTAGATAATGCTACAAACAACACAGATGCACTTAGGAACTTAAAACCTATTTTGAACCCCATTTTTGTGGAATTTTTTCATGTTAGGTGTGCATGCCATATTTACAACTTAGTAGTAAAAGATGGTCTTGACTTGTTTAACGACATTATCAAAAAGGTGAAAATAGCTATTACTTATATTTTTAGAAATAAAAACCAAGAAAGGAGAAGAGAATGAGAAAGAAAATGCATAGAATTAGGAATGCCAATTAGGAGAGTCCCAAAGGAAGTTTGTACTAGATGGAACACTTTATATGAAGCATTGAGAGTCGCTTACGATTATAGAGTGCCTATTTCTCAAATGTATAACAAATATTTAATGGAAATCTATCACCTTAAGGAGGATGATTGGAAACAGTTCAACATCTCCTTCAGTTTTTACAAAATTTTTATAAAACTACTTTAAATTTTCCGGACAATATTATCCAACTACTCCTACCATGTTATATTATATAGCTGGAATATCGGAATTATTGAAAACATATAAGAAATATGAAGTATATAAAGTGGATGTAGAGGCTATGATTGAATAATTTAGAAATTTTTTTTCCCATTCCTACTCTTTCTTGCATTGCTTCTGTGTTGTTGCATCTTGTTTTTAGCTTAAGTCAACTGAACGACTTGTTAGAGAAATATATGCAAATTTAGAATTTACAGAAACTGAAATTGAGGCTAATGTATTTCTAAGTGTCAAAAATGTGGTTCTTAAACTTTATATATGCAGATACCGTGGTTGTTTTTATAAAGTATAGAGCTTGGGCAGACGCTGATACACCAACAATACCAATACAATCTACCGGTGGAAGTTTTTCTTAAATGGACAAAAGACATGTAGGGATGAGCACTTTTGGGGGATTTGATGAAAAGTTGCTTTTAGAACAGGACGAGTACGAGGAGGAATACAGCGAGTTCCAAGTGTATTTAATTCAATATTCAAAGAAACTTACAAACTTTGGAACTCATGATTTGTTGGGTTATTGGAAGAATCAAGAATCGCAATTTCCAATTCTTTCAAAAATGGCCCGGGGTCTATGAACAATTCAAGCTTCATCAGTTGCATTGGAAAACGCTTTTAGCCAAGGAAGATTTCATATTGGAGATCACAGATATTCGTTGAAGGATGAGGCAATGGAGACATGAGTTTTATTCAGGGATTGGATCAGAGCAAAGCGAAGAAACTTTGGTCTACCAGAACTTTCTGAGAAAAAAGACAAAGCATATCTCGGTCAAATTTTGGGCGACAGAACAAGTGAAGAAGGGAGTCAAACCAGCAATGAAGAAGAAGAAGAAGAAGAAGAAGAAGAAGAAGAAGAACCAGACGGAGATGATGAACAAATACAACAACGGCCAGTTCCTAAAGAAAAGCCTACGACTATCATAAAAAAATTAGCCAGTATGTTTAAAAGAATATAATTTTTTCTAAATTAGAATTTTGAAATTATAAGTTTGAAAGTTTAGACATTGTAGTATGTATTGCACTACTTATGTCTTAAACAATTAAATAAAATTGCTCCAAGTCTTGGAATTCCATCAAAACTCTTGTCTCCATATTTTTTATTTTTAATTTATTCTTTGCACAAAAATACTACAATTAATTACTAGTTTCTAAATTAGTTCAAATTTGATTTTATAAAATTAATTCAAAGTTTGAACTTATCAAATTAATTCAAAAGTTTGAACTTGTCAAATTAATTAAAGGTTTGAATCTAATTTCAAACTTTGAAATTAATTCAAAGTTTGAAAAATACTAAAAGTTTTTTATTTCTAAGTTTAAACATTAAAATAAACTAAACATTCCAAATATATAGATACAAAGTTAATATTTGATAATATTTTGTCGCTATATTTTCAAAAATTTAAATTTATCCATGACTTTAAATATAAGACAAATAAAAAAAGAAGAAGATATAGGGCGGACTGCCGCATCAGACCGGATTGCCTAACACCCCCCCCCCCCCCTATCGCCCCCTATACCCCGCCAAACCTATTTTTATCTATATATACCCTATTATTTCATCATTATATTACACAATTTATCACTTTCTACCACTTTCTCTCCCATATTTTTCTCAAAGGCTATTTTCTAATTTTTTTCCAAACAATTATAATGGCTGCAAATCAACTTAATGGTCCTCCTAATGTAGCTTAACCTGCTGGTCCTAGTGAAACTGGACGTGCATAACGAAAATGTCGATCTGAAGTTTGGGAATTTATGGAGCATAAGGCAGAAGCTCACAAAACTAAATGTTTACTTTGTCAAAGAGAGTGGAGCTTTTTGGGTGGGACGAAGAAACTTAAGTGGCACTTAGAAATACAACATAATTTCGAATGGAGTCGTCGAGTGGAAGGCAAATATTTGCGTAATAATTGAAGAAATGGTTAAGGAATTTTTCTATGTAACTTTTAATTTTCTAGTTTGTCTTTGTCATTTCAATTATGTATTTTCAGATTTCTAGTTTATTTAGTATCTTTGTAATTTTCAATTTCTAGTTTGTCTTTGTCATTTCAATTGTGTATTTCCCGAATTTTCAATAAATTGTGTGTATTTCTTTTTCAATCTCAACGTTTGTTTAGTGTTTACTTTACATTAATAATTTTTTGTATTTTAACAAATTGTGGTTACTATTTCAATAGATGTGTTTACTTTCATTAATAAATTATTTAATTTTTTAATTTTAATTTGCATTGCATTTGTCTAAAAAAATTAAAAAAATAAACTTGGATCCGGACCGGACCGACCGGCATAACGGTCATCGGTGCCGGTCCCGACCCGGCTCTACATTTTATAATCGGAGTGGATCGGACCGATAACACCGGTTTGGTCCGGTTTCCACCCTTCTCAATGGCCGGAACGGACCGGAACCAATAAAAAAATTCGGTCATGGACCGGACCACTGGCCACCCTTAGTTATGATCATTCCGGTGGTCTGAGCTATGAAATTCTCCATTCTTTAAGATTTTTTTGCGCTAGATTTCACCCAGAAAAGAATAGCTAGGAGGGAAAAAATGACTAATTAATATCAATTTTTAAGTAACTAAATAGTTTAACTAATTAGCAACGGACTAATTGAAGTATATGATCTTAAATAAAAATATTACACATGTACAGACTCATCAGTTTCAAACTCATCATTTTTGCTCTCACATGCCATAAAGCAAGTGGGCACACTCTCTGTGCCACCTCAACATCTAAGAATGTATTTATTCCACTACAAAATAGTTCAGGGACGTAATAGGACCTTCACAAGGGTAAGGTGTGTAACTGACTATTTGGCCATAGTTCAAGGGGGGGTACTTAGGCCTTTTCCCAATGAATAAATTACAAAAAGAAAGGAAGAATTTAAGAAAAACTCTTGTGTTCTTGAAGTCTCAAAAGCTCTAGCCTCCTTTTGATCATTCCCAAGTCAAAAGTTATATTTTGGGGCGTGTTTTAGGGCTTTTATACCGTCCCCATAGTCCCACACAGTGCGGTAGGGCAAAATCTGTAGGTTTTCGAAATTCACATCTCGGTGGATCTCGCCTATGTTGCATCGCGTAGCGCAAAGCCCAGCGCAGCGCAACATGTTTATTTTACTACTTGTCCATTTTTTTATTATTTTTCATCCACGGCTTGGCTCCTGGTCAATTCTCGGGCTTCTACTCTGACTTCGAAGCTCCATTTCTTCTCATTTCAACTCCAGATCCATCAATTTTCTCCAAGTACGTTCCTACATGATTACAAATACGTAATAAGCTCAAGAAAAGTAAGATATCAACTCATTCAATGCGCAAATATCACGAATATGAGGCAAAACAAGACTCTAAACATGCGTTTTCACCGAATATCCTGCTCCAAGTTTACAATTACTCGCTTCCGTTAAGTAATCATAACTTTCATTAATTAACTATTCTAATTAACTAATGAAAATATGGAGGACTACACTTATGGTTGACAGTAAGGATCAATATTCCTAATTCACCGTTTTGAAAACCTAAGCAATGCCTTTGTTTTAGGTTGAATACTGCTATGTCTTTAACTCTAACTCATGAATTTATTCCTAGTAGTCACAAGAATAAAGTGGACAATTAATTGGGGATCCTACCAACTAGTTAGCATGAAATTCGTAAGCAACATAGATAGGAAAAATTAACAAGGTTCATTTATCAAACAACAATTATTATCACACAAGTATGTGGAGTGGTTCAAACAACCTTAGAATGAGTGATTTAACTACACATAGTCATGTTCTAAGACAAGATGTAACTATAAGTAAGTAAAAATCACAATAAGATAGAAAGATGGATAAAGTAGAGCCTTGAATCTTGATCTCCTCTCTTCCTTGTATCCTTTAGATGTGGAATAGGTACAACGTTCTATTTTGGAGCGTGTTTTAGGGCTTTTATATCGTCACCATAGACCCACACAAGTCAGAAATTCAAAATAAATTCGGAATAAAAACGTTAGGATTTTTGGCCTGCCGCGTCGCGCCATGCGTCGCAATGCGCGCCGCGGCAAGGCAATTTGCCTACGTCTGAGAAAAATTCACATCCTCAGCGTCGCACTGCGTGATGCGTAGTGCGGCACTGCAAGCCAATTTTGCTGCTTCTCAATTTCTTCTGTAAGTATTGTTCGCGCCTTGATTTTCAATCAGCTTTCAGGCTTCTACTCAGACTTCAAAATCGTTGATTTTCATCAATTATACTTGTAGAAACCCAATTTTGTCCCGAATTTTTTTCAAAATTATTAAATTATGGTAATATTTTTATAATTGAGGTTAAATTTGAAAATTAAATAAAATAATAATAATAAGAGAAAACCCATTAATTTTGAAGAAAGAGGCCAAATATGAAAGACGCAACCTCTATTTTGTCCTACTCGTGCAATTCATTCTACATATTCCATTCACAGTGACCTGTTGTTGAAATCAAAAAGGGGTCTCGTAGCCTGTCGCCAGCGACTGGGAAATCACCCCGTCGTCGAAGTCCCTGTTCTCGATGTTTTCCTCCATTTATGATTAATTTATGATTGGAATCGAAAGATAAGTGGTAGAAGTTGTAGTGACGCCTTTAAGTATACTGGTGTTGCTCCTCCCTTTCACCGCTGCTATGACTGGGAATCTGGTTTTGGTCCTGTTTATCATCGACATTTTCACCGGAATCTTCGTTCTCCGGTCACTTTCCTCTCTGCGTTGCTAGAATCCCACTGGTTTGACCAGCGACTAACGATGGTTTCTGGACTTTGATTGACCTCTGTTTGGTCTTCTTTATTTTGACTAATCCTCTTGTGTTATAGTTTTGTCCTCATTTCCATTACTCTTCTGTTACTTATCATTGCTTGGAGCCGGATCATTTTTGACTGTTATTATGTGGCCTATCGCTGATTCTGATTGACCCGTTCAAATCTGTTGGATTACTTCACTGAACAATTCCACTCTATTGGCTTATTGAGATGCAATTGACTCGTTCACATGGTTGGACCACTGTGTATGCATTAACTGGGTTTCTGAGTGCAGGAATTTTGGATAAATTTTATCCATTATGGAATATTGAACTGATATGGAACCGATACTACACATTGGCCAATGAAAAAATACATACACGTATTGAGGCCTACACAAGGAATTGACGGACAATAAATTGACGGATTTTGAACATGATACTACACTTGAACCGTCCCGTTCCCGTGTCCCTACAGCAAAAGGCGATGATGAATGTATGCATTTGAGGCAAAACAAATCGAATAGAGTGGTGGGTTTGGTACTTGGCGTGGCAACACGACCGGCTCCGTGTTTGCAGCTGTACCAAATCTCGATCTTCTATTCGACGCGCAATACAAACCTGAGCCTAAATTTTGCAAAAACAAAACCTCTTTTACTACTATTATTATTATTATTATTATTATTATTATTATTATTATATATTCTATTATTATTATTATTATATATTTTATTATTATTATTATTATTATTATTATTATTACTTTATTATTGTTATTTTATTTTATTAATTTTTACACTTTGACTATCGTACTAATCCAGTTTAATTCCTATTTTTTATTGCAAGGTACATTTTGGCACGAACAACTTGTGGACGCGTTTAGCTAACTCAAGAATGGGGATAGTCCGTTGCATTGGAGTCGTTTGGATTGAATTCGGACTCAAGCATTCAAAATGAGACATTAGAAATTTAGAAAGTTCAAGACTCCCGCGAGTTGATCAATTTCCCGGGTTTTATCTTTAACTTTGCCTTTCTTTCCTTAGAAATATTTATGTAAATAAAATGCGTAAAATATTTTATTTATCAATAATATTTGATTGTTTGTATGTTGCTTTACTTTATGTGCATTACCCTTTATCTTGAAGTCATTATTTAATTTATTGCAAACTGGGGCCAATTAGCAAAATGCGTGCAAATGAAAATATTTTTCATAAACAAGTTTTATTTCAATTAATTATTTTAAATAAATTTTCTAGAAAAGCATATTTTACAAATATTTTGGAAACCTGTCGGATTAACCGTATTTTACGGAATTTCGGAAGTGCCTTAAAAACCTTCTTCCGAAATTAATAAAACCTCTTACCCTTTAGAATCTCTGAAAAGACCGTTTTTTCTATAAAAACGGAGTTTTTGCACGCATTTGCTAATTTGGTTCCCTGTTTTCCTTAAATTGGGTGGCGACTCCAAAAACTCCAAAAGAGTTCGTCCATCCTGTCGATATTCCGGAATTTAGCCTTTCGGGGTTAATTTTTGGGGTTCAACAGCATGGCGACTCCGCTTGGGAGCAATAAAGGTTTTGACCATAAAGGTTTCCAATTGTTTGCAACTATGCCTAATTTATTTGCTTTTTTTTTTTTATCTCTGTTTGTTTGGTTTGCCTTATAAAGCATGTATTGTATTAATTTGTGCATAATCTGCATTCCGTTCATATTTCCTCCCTCATGGAGCCTGTCAATTCTCTTTCACCTCCTCGATTTCATCACAGGGTGCCCGCTTGACGGGTAGTATGCAGAAAGGGCATTGCCCTTACCTCACTCTTTGAAACTTCTTTCGTGTCACCAAAAGTTAGTTCGGGATATTGAGATTGCCTGGTTTTGTCATGGCCAGTTCTACTGCATTGTGAGGCCAGGTCTATCCCGCATAGGTCGATTCAGCCTCAACCGTTAGCCCACTCTTAGAAAGAGATTAGGTCATGCATGCATATACACCTTAGTTTGGGGGAAAGTTCGGCAGATTTGGTTGGTTTGTGTTTGAGATGGCCTGGTGTAGTGAGATCTAAGAGGCGAAGCCCCCTGGTGTCTTTAAAAGGATCAGTGGGGTCCCTCTCGTGAATGGCTTTGCGTGTGTGCAGGCCTATGTTGATTATCCAGCTGCAACTTTATAAAAAATTGAAGTATGCTTGTCGCATACTAGGAGAGCGAAGCCCTTGTGTCTTTGAATGACTAGTGGGGTCCCTCCTTGAAGACCAGTGCGGTCTTGGCTACCTAGGAAACTGAGAGGCTTGATTAAAGCCGAGGACCAGTGAGGAGCCCTATGAACAAGGTCAGTGAGCCTTGCAAAACCTAGGAAGCTGAGAGGCTTGTCTTAAGCCGAGGACCAGTGAGGTTTTATTTTGAAACGCCAATTGGCGCCTTTCGTGATTTGCAGTCTGGTATTGTAGAAGCAGTTGGAAATTTTCTCCCTGGATGTTGTAAAACAATTGGGAATCGTGTTTGGAGGAGTGTGCATGTTTGCAAAAGCTATGGAGGATTGTTTCGGGTTTTAGGCATTTGGGTTTAGAATTTTGTGCATATGTTGTGGAGAGCATGAGCTGTGTTAAAATGTTAATTGCCTGCCTTGCTTTATTTGCTCAAAATGCGTTAAATACTAGGTGTTGCTTGCTTGTATGCAATCCTATGTATGACATGCAAACTATCTTAGTTACCCTCTGTGAGATTTCTTTTGTTTTGTTTACTTCTCTAGCAAATGTTGGATTTGTGAAGTGGCTGACCATCCACCATGCAAGGGTTTCGAGATATGATTGATGGTAGACGCTCTAGTTCGCGAACGATGTAGCACCAGAAGCTAATGGCATTGCTTGAAAGAACTTGGCAATTGAACTTAGTAGCATTATTTTCAATTATAATTCAGTTTGAGGCCCTGAATTGCATTGTACTTTAATGCTTATGTTAATCTGAATCAACTCCTTTTGAATTTATGAAAGTTGAAATAAAATTCATCACATTCTTATTATGTTATTTACGCTTGCATTTGTTTCCATTGCAAAATTAAAATTGATAAACCTGTCAAAGCTTTACTTGTAACGAATGGCAAAACAACTGAACAATTTAAACCGACGCACTGAAAGGTTGCTGTCTGCGTTCTTTGGATATCGCACTATCTGTTAGAACTTCAACTGGGGCAGCTTTTGTTTGTTGGTGTATGGCACTGAAGCAGCGATGCAGAACTACGCACGGTCTGATTCCCAAGGAGGGATACGTAGGCTCCCCCATCGGGCTCGACCCTTTAGCATTTAAATTTTCATTTTCCCCCAAGAAGGACAACTGGGGAAATTTTTGCTAAACGAGTTAGAGATGTGGAAGATAATAACTGGGGCAGAATTTTGCAAGAAGCGACGTTGGTTGTTAAAGATGAGTTGGCAAGAACTCTATAATTGGCTAAGCGAGCAGTGCAAAGTTCAAGGCAAAGGACGTTCAGTTTGTTTTAAAATATGTTGCAAGTTTATGTCAAGGCAAAATTTTTCAAAATGCATCTTTTACTTCATTTGCATGCTTATTTCACTCGCTATATTGCATTAAAATATTTTATCTTGCCTCTATTTTTCAAAATCTATGCTATTTGAGTTCATGAGCCAAGTTTCTGAAAGCAATTCGCAAATCCAAGTCCAATGAAGACGAGGAAGCAGCAGAAGCAGCAAGATCAGGATGAAGTCTGCACAAATCAAATGTTTTCCCCCCCTTCTCAAAATAACAACTTTTCTTTGAGAGCAGGGACATTAAGACTTGCAACTGAAGATATACATCTCAGCAAGTCAATCTCCAAGATTCTCATAGCTAGGATTGCAATGATATTTGGATAAAGCTCGTGCTTCATGACCCGACGCTTTTTCCAATTTGCCGAAAGGCGGCATTTCTATTTCCCATTACTCTTGCAAATTATAAGAATATCTATTTCATTTCCTTTCCCTTTATGAGACCACTTACTAACGTTCCATTTCTTTTACAGATATTGCCAATCCTGGGGTTTTACTTTATTTTGTAGTCAAGACCATTCCTCTGTGGAAGAGTTCACAGAGTATCACGTGTTCACGCTTTCAATAAGCGTATTCGTTGCCCCGGAGGCGTATTTATATCACCTCGAAGGTGTTAGTTATTTGAATGCATCGAAAGCGAAATTTTGTTGCCCCGGAGGCGTATTTATATCACCTCAAAGGTGTTAGTTATTTGAATGCCTCTAAGGCGTAATTTTGTTGCCCCGGAGGCGTATTTATGTCACCTCGAAGGTGTTAGTTATTTGAATGCCTTTAAGGCAAAATTTTGTTGCCCCGGAGGCGTATTTATATCACCTCGAAGGTGTTAATTATTTGAATGCCTCTAAGGCGTAATTTTGTTGCCCCGGAGGCGTATTTATATCACCTCGAAGGTGTTAGTTATTTGAATGCCTCTAAGGCGTAATTTTGTTGCCCCGGAGGCGTATTTATGTCACCTCAAAGGTGTTAATCATTTGAATGCCTCTATGGCGTAATTTTGTCGCCTTGATAGGCGCTTTAATATTTGTCACTCTCTTAATTATATTTTTGTAAGCCTCCTGAGGCGTTTACATTTGCTTATACATATTTTAATAGCCTTACGTCGCTAATAAGTCTATTAACATGCAGGATAATGTGAATATCCCGGACGTATTACTATCCGAGATTGCATTCAAATTGGCTCCTCATAACTTAAAGTATTATGCTTTGTCATGAGGTTGACCATCGGCTACGAGAATTCCCTTTGTTGGACTATCTCTCCTATTGATTCGCCAAATGGCTCTTGCATTGCTCTACATTCCTGCACTGCTTTTCTTTGTACTTGCTTTAAATTATGCCTTTACACTTGCTTTAAAATTGATGTCTTGCTTTATATTTTTCAGATTGACCACCAGGCGGGACTTCTCTCTTGTTGGACTTTCATGCCTGTTGATTTACTAAATCGCTTTGGTGTTGCTTTACATTTCACTCTAAATTGTTTTGCACTTGCTTTCAATTATGTATTTGCACTTGCTTTATATTATGACTTGCTTTACTTTTAGTTTAACAGGTCAGCCCCGAGACCCTCCTTGCTCTGTGCCGGATCGGATCGCCAGCTGATTTGTCGACAATCAATCCCAAGACCCTCCTTGCTGCGTGCCCGACCGGCTTGCCAGTTGATTTGTCAAGATTGTTCAAATTGCTTCGCACTTGCTTTAAATTATGCTTTCTCATTTTCTTTGTATTACATCTTGTTTTACTTTTCAGGTTAACAGGTCAATCCCGAGACCCTCCTTGCTCTGTGCCGGACCGGATCGCCAGCTGATTTGTCGACAATCAACCCCAAGACCCTCCTTGCTGCGTGCCCGACCGGATTGCCAGTTGATTTGTCAAGATTGTTCAAATTGCTTCGCACTTGCTTTAAATTATGCCTTCGCATTTTCTTTGTATTACATCTTGTTTTACTTTTCAGGTTAACAGGTCAGTCCCGAGACCCTCCTTGCTTCGTGCCGGACCGGTTCGCCAGCTGATTTGTTCGACAATCAACCCCAAGACCCTCCTTGCTGTGTGCCCGACCGGCTTGCCAGTTGATTTGTCAAGATTGTCCAAATTGCTTTGCACTTGCTTTAAATTATGCCTTCTCATTTTGTTTGTATTACGTCTTGTTTTACTTTTCAGGTTAACATGTCAGCCCCGAGACCCTCCTTGCTTCGTGCCGGACCGGTCCGCCAGCTGATTTGTTTGACAATCAACCCCAAGACCCTCCTTGCTTCATGCCCGACCGGCTTGCCAGTTGATTTGTCAAGATTGTTGAAAATGCTTTGCATTATGCCTTCGCACTTGCTTTATTGCTTCGCCAGTGGATGGGAAGACAATTTATCAAAGATATTGCAGCTTGCATTTACAAATTACGTCATGCCTACCGTAAGCAATCGGGGGCCTTATTATGAGTCTATCGTGAGCAAGCGAAGACTTCATTAGTATTTGAAGCCTACCATAAGCAATTGGAGGCCTTATTCTGAAGCCTATCATAAGCAATTGAAGGCTCTTTTATTATTGATCCTACCGTAAGCAATCGGGGGGTCTTATTATCAAGTCTATCGTAAGCAAGCGAAGACTTCATTAGCATTTGAAGCCTACCATAAGCAATTGGAGGCCTTATTCTGAAGCTTATCATAAGCAATTGAAGGCTCTTCTGTTATTGATCCTACCGTAAGCAATCGGGGGTTTTATTATCAAGTCTATCGTGAGCAAGCGAAGACATTGTTATCATTTGAAGCCTACCATAAGCAATTGGAGGCATTATTCTGAAGCCTATCATAGGCAACTGAAGGCTCTTTTGTTATTGTTCCTACCGTCAACCATCAGTTTCTCAAAGATCATTCGCCTTGTCGCATATGCAGCACAAATCTATTTCTTCCTTTTTTCATTATAGCTTTTGCTTTATTATTCACTCGTTTTCTAACGCATTCACTTTAAATTTGCAGAAATTAAACATCAGATTCAATAAGAACTGAAGGCATTCAACGCTTTGCAGCACTATTAATTCAAGCAACACGACCCAGTTTTGCTTATTTGTTTTGCATCATCTTGCCTTAATTAATCCAATTTAGAACTTTGTTTTGCAAGCTGCTATCAAATTTAGGCTCGTTCACCTTATATTGACCGTTTTGGGCTCGTTCGCCTTATAATTGAACGTTTTAGGCTCATTCACCTTTGAATGTTTTGGGTTCGTTCGCCTTATAAATGAACGTTATGTTACCTGCGTAGGATATAGATTAGCCAAGTCGACTTGAGATATTATGTCTCGTTAGTTAACTTATCTTATGAAAGCCTTGCACTTTATGATTCGTTCTCGCTTTACTTATTGTTTTGCTTTACTGTTTCAGAATAAGGATCAGCTTAGAGGTTCTCCGGGCGGAGTACCTTGTCAGTTGATCGAAGGAAGAACTTATCGATGATACTGCAACCTGCATTTACAATTTTATCAATTATTACAGTTTATAAGCAGTTGTACGCTTACCGTTTGTTGAGATTGTTACAGGATTTGTAGCAGCACCGCAGTAGCTTTTGGAGCATAATATGGAGCTTTTCTTAGCAACGAACCGGGGAAATCGTTGATATGAGCTAGACTCATCAACGAGGACCTGAAGAATCGCACCCGCATAAGTCGTCAACCCCAGAGGTAAGTCTCTTGTTAACCCTGAGTTTGAGATTTGAGATTAAAGACAAGATGGCTCGGTTATCGAGGTGCAGTGGAACCTATGTCCGTGTAAACCCCTCTTTATGGGTGTGTTGTCGACCACATTCTCATAACTTGGGTGATTACAAGCCTCTTTTCCCGCGCTTGAGTAGTCGTTACTATCTCGTCTTTGATTTTCAAATCGCGTCGAACTACATATGGCCTGATTCTCTTTCAGCCCGAGATATGTAGGCAACTCGGAAACCGAAGTTCGGCCATGTCTATAAGCCTCGCGCTTTGGTCCTTGGAATCAAAGTACTTGGCTTTGTCGTGGCAAAATTGGTTTCTCGTCAACTTCTTTACCCTGAAAACTCTTTCATCCTTTTCCGGGTAAAGAGGGGCAGCTGTTGACACCCAATTTGTCCCGAACTTTTTTTCAAAATTATTAAATTATGGTAATATTTTTATAATTGAGGTTAAATTTGAAAATTAAATAAAATAATAATAATAAGAGAAAACTCATTAATTTTGAAGAAAGAGGCCAAATATGAAAGACGCAACCTCTATTTTGTCCTACTCGTGCAATCCATTCTATCTATTCCATTTATCCTAAAAGGGGCTAATTTCATTCTTAATCTTAAAATCCAACCTATCTTTGCAAAGCCCTATACCCATATAACCTTTAAACCCTAGCCCCATTCATTATTCATCATCTTCCTCACACATTTTTTTACTTACAAAAAAGGTCAGTTCTAAAAATGGCCTCTCCTCTCAACACATATATACACACACGGTATAAAAACCACTACACACCATAGACACCAACTTCTCCTTTTCACTTTCATTACCACTACAAACCCACCACACCCACGCACACCAAACAAACTCGAACACAGATCGAACGGAGACAAGGGGTTTGGGGAAATGGGTCAGTGGCAAAAAGGGCATCACCACCTCTGAGACCTCTTTCTCTGTTTTCACAGTGACCTGTTGTTGAAATCAAAAAGGGGTCTCGTAGCCTGTCGTCGGCGACTGGGAAATCACCCCGTCGTCGAAGTCCCTGTTCTCGATGTTTTCCTCCGTTTATGATTAATTTATGATTGGAATCGAAAGATAAGTGGTAGGAGTTGTAGTGACGCCGTTAAGTAAACTGGTGTTGCTCCTCCCTTTCACCGCTGCTATGACTGGGAATCTGGTTTTGGTCCTTTTTATCATCGACATTCTCACCGGAATCTTCATTCTCCGGTCACTTTCCTCTCTGCGTTGCTAGAATCCCACTGGTTTGACCAGCGACTAACGATGGTTTCTGGACTTTGATTGACCTCTGTTTGGTCTTCTTTATTTTGACTAATCCTCTTGTGTTATAGTTTTGTCCTCATTTCCATTACTCTTCTGTTACTTATCATTGCTTGGAGCCGGATCATTTTTGACTGTTATTATGTGGCCTATCGCTGATTCTGATTGACCCGTTCAAATCTGTTGGATTACTTCACTGAACAATTCCACTCTATTGGCTTATTGAGATGCAATTGACTCGTTCACATGGTTGGACCACTGTGTATGCATTAACTGGGTTTCTGAGTGCAGGAATTTTGGATAAATTTTATCCATTATGAAATATTGAACTGATATGGAACCGATACTACACATTGGCCAATGAAAAAATACATACACGTATTGAGGCCTACACAAGGAATTGACGGACAATAAATTGACGGATTTTGAACATGATACTACACTTGAACCGTCCCGTTCCCGTGTCTCTAACGCAAAAGGCGATGATGAATGTATGCATTTGAGGCAAAACAAATCGAATAGAGTGGTGGGTTTGATACTTGGCGTGGCAACACGACCGGCTCCGTGTTTGCAGCCGTACCAAATCCCGATCTTCTATTCGACGCGCCATACAAACCTGAGCCTAAATTTTGCAAAAACAAAATCGCTTTTACTATTATTATTATTATTATTATTATTATTATTATTATTATATATTCTATTATTATTATTATTATTATTATTATTATTATTATTATATATTTTATGATTATTATTATTACTTTATTACTTTATTATTGTTATTTTATTATATTAATTTTTACACTTTGACTATCGTGCTAATCTAGTTTAATTCCCATTTTTTATTGCAAGGTACATTTTGGCACGAACAACTTGTGGACGCGTTTGGCTAACTCACGAATGGGGATAGTCCGTTGCATTGAAGTCGTTTGGATTGAATTCGGACTCAAGCATTCAAAATGAGATATTAGAAATTTAGAAAGTTCAAGACTCCCGCGATTTGATCAATTTCCCGGGTTTTATCTTTAACTTTGCCTTTCTTTCCTTAGAAATATTTATGTAAATAAAATGCGTAAAATATTTTATTTATCAATAATATTTGATTGTTTGTATGTTGCTTTACTTTATGTGCATTACCCTTTATTGTGAAGTCATTATTTAATTTATTGCAAACTGGGGCAAATTAGCAAAATGCGTGCAAATGAAAATATTTTTCATAAACTAGTTTTATTTCAATTAATTATTTTAGATAAATTTTCTAGAAAAGCATATTTTACAAATATTTTGGAAACCTGTCGGATTAACCGTATTTTACGGAATTTCGGAAGTACCTTAAAAACCTTCTTCCGAAATTAATAAAACCTCTTACCCTTTAGAATATCTGAAAAGACCGTTTTTTCTATAAAAATGGAGTTTTTGCATGCATTTGCTAATTTGGTTCCCTGTTTTCCTTAAATTGGGTGGCGACTCCAAAAACTCTAAAAGAGTTCGTCCATCCTGTCGATATTCCGGAATTTAGCCTTTCGGGATTAATTTTTGGGGTTCAACAATACTCTATGAATACCTACTATCATCAATGTAATTTGTACAACATAAAGCATACCAAATGAGAGAAATTTTGTTCAAAGTACTAACAAATATCACAAGTCGAAGCATGAACACGAGGCGAACGTATAAGAAATATAACAATATCTAGTCTCATATCAAGTTTCCAGATATGTAATGAATTGCGGAACTCAGCATTGAAACCTTCTTGCATAGAAAACTGTGCCTGGAGTCCTTAAAGGGTATTATCACATAAGTTTTTTTTTTTTGGGTGGAAGAAAAATTTTTATTCATCACCAACAGTTACATATGTTGTTTTTCCTTTTGGATCCACTCTACACAACTGCCTCTACTCTATGTAGCTATACTACTCTGCCTCCTCTAATAATTTAGTTATATAATTGCTCTATCCATTCCTTCTCTTTTCTATATCCTCTATATTTTCCTATTGAGTCCAATTTATATTTACATTCTTGTTTCACCCTATTACATATGATCTCTGGTCTTATGACTTTTTGATTCTAGTATGCATCATTTCTTGCATCCATATTTAGTAAATCAGCGCTGACAATGTTGCCCTTACAAATTTATCACATAAGTTTTTTGATGCAGATAAAGAGGGATCAATTGGTGGTGCAATTGGCGGAGTCATACCATTTGATGGAATCGCGCCAACTGGTGGAGTTGCGCCAACTGGTGGGGAGTCATGCCAATTGGTGTTCCATTGCCTTGTTGGGTCGATGGAACTTGGGATTCATCTATAACTTGCTCAACTGCGTTATTTGTGTTATCAGCCATTATTAAAACTGGAAAAGAGAAATTGGTAATCATGACACGCAACTTTGGAACAACACTATTGTTTATTCCCTACAGACGGCGCCAATTTGTGTTGGCTTAAATCGAATTAAGACAATAAATCGAATTTGTAATTGGGGTTAACAAGCAATTAGTTGTATCAAAAAAATAATTAACTGAAAATAATAAACATAGATGAAATTAGCTGAAAAGTAAAGTAGCATGTGAATTTTGGAGTTTCTTTATTGGCTTCTTGATCCATTACAAAGATCACAAAATAACTATTTATAGTTTACATGGATGGCAAAGTAATAAATACAATTAATGGCCATTATTCTCATGTTTGATCATGGTCAGCCCATGATGTTCCCTTTAAATGTCATTGTAACGGACATCAGTTACAAAATGGTCTCACCGAAAAGCAACACTTCCCCAAGGGTTAGATCGTTTGCCTCGGGGAAATGCATCTTCAACTGTCCGAGGTCAAAGCTTGCTGTGGAATCTAGACCTCGGTTCTTGGCCTTGAGAAATCATTTTTGAAAGTCCCCGCTAAGCCATGTCTCGTGCCTTTCGATTTAGTGAGATTTTATCTCTTTTTTAAAGTCCAAGGCTTGAGGGTCGCTTGATTTTTCACCAAATACAAATACCATAATCTGGTACGGTTGGTCAAAACTGTTTCCATTGTTACGTTTTGTTATCTGTTCAAATCCAAATCATATTCTTGCTTCAAGCGAAAAATACAACTTATCTTATGCATATAACCAAACAAAGGGCAAAGGAATGTCAGTAAAGTTAGTGTGCTTAAATGAATTCCAGTTAAAAAATACTCCTAAAAGGTTATACAAAGTATTTACTGAATTAAGTACATTTTTGAAAGATTTTAATTAATTTAAAAAAAAAAAAAGAAATAGTATCGTACAAGACCATATAGAACGACTCGACTAACGTGAACACAAGCCATGTCTTAACACGTGGGCTCAAATTACAGAAAAATCTATTTACACATGGCTCAAATTAGAGATAAATCTAATTCTTTTACGATGCTATGAAATGTTGAACTTAATCCGACTCCAAAAAATAACCAGATAAGCAAAAATTACCCAAGACCAATTTGTAGTCTCACTCAAGGTGGGACTCTTAAGAATAATATATCAAATTCCGTGCTTATTGCTTAGACATTGTTTACTTTTTGAGTAAAAGGTTGAATTGCTTTGACACTGTCATACGTGACAATGAGTTCATTATAAAAGAATCCATGCATTATTCAATCTCAAAATTAATAATATAATTACATTGGGACAGTTGTCTTAAGAATGTACTCCCTCCGTCCCTATTTGTTTGTCATAGTTTGACTTGGCACAAAGTTTAATAAAGTAAGGAAGACTTTTGAAACTTGCGGTCTAAAATAAGCCATGAATATTTGTGTGGCTATAAATGAGTCAAAAAATAACTTTAGAGTTGAATTATTACAAAATTTAGAAGTATGTCAATCTTTTTGGGACAGACTAATAAGGAAAGTATGACAAACAAAGTGGGACAAAGGGAGTACTATATACGTATACAAAGATTATCGCACTATCAGGTTCGTTGTTAAACTAAAATTCATAATTAAATATACCTATAATGGGAATTAGGTGAAGGGATCTTTTACTTTTGCTTTGAAGTTCGAAAGAGCCTTTTGTTCTCTTTGATTTTTATAAGTGGAATATGGTTGTATTTTAAAGTTTTAGTATGTCGGAGTTGATCCGTCTTGTCCTATTTTTAGAATTTAGCGTGTGTATGCAATGGTATCTGGTAAAATTTATTCATTCCATTTCCATAAGTAAGATTGTACGGGGATGAGAAAGAGGACAAAATTTATTCTATTTCTCAAGCAGACTCGTGGAAGCGAACCCCAATTCTCAAACTGCCAAATCTCTTTAGATTCACCCCTTTCTGACAAAATAGAAGGAAAGTTTATATATATATATACATATATATATATATATATATATATATATATATATATATATATATATATATATATATTATTATTATTATTATTATTACTATATAAAAGCATATCTTCTAAAAGTCTAAAAGTTAGATTACTTATTTGTCCTTTTAAATAACTAAAATACCTTGCTTATCCAAATAAAAATTATCTAATATTGATATACAAAATGAAAACTAAAAAAAATGTTATAGCTAATAAATTAGCTGTCGGGGAGCAGTTGACAGAGCAAAGAAGAATTTCTACACAAAAGGGTGCCCTTTTAGGAAAGGTGACTTTTGGTTTAGTTAATTAATTCTAGGAGACGCCTATTAAAAAAAAACTCTAACGCCTCAAATATTCATCTGCGGTGTGCTTCTTATGAGTTTTGACCACACTATATGAACACTGTTTTCCATTGATTCAGAAGTGCAAGCACCAAATTGGTACCTTTTTCTAACATTCAATCAATTCTCTCTGAATACTAATTTCAGATATTTTTCAATGGAGAATATATAAACTATGAGAGCAAGCATTCTTGCTTTAGTTTTACTACTTAACCGCTTTATCAATATCTTTCATGCATGCACGCAGTATTAACAGCCTCGGAGCGGAGTTTTCCGAATGATTTTGATACTTTTTCTCGATGTGATAAATATTCAGAAGACAATGGCTTGGCATAATCAGTGCCATTGTTCACTCTTTTTTTAACAAGTATGCGTCGAAAATTTATGCTATACTCCATTGATGATTCTTATGGTGAGTATGGATGAAACTCTTAACTTTTTCTTTAATTCTTCCTTGTCGTAGCTTTCTAGTTTTACCTTTAATATATGCTACTTATGTTGTGGTTTCATTGATTTGTTAGATTGTTTTGGAGCTGTATTTATAACTAAAAAGATTTATCTTATACTAACTACGCTTGATGGTTTAGTTTAGGATACATAGATTACTACAATAATATACTAATAGGTTTCATTTTTAGTTTCTTTCCGTGGTCAATATTGGAGGTTAAAAATATGGATGAGTATGATCTTTGCGTAATTCTTTTTTATACTATGGGTTGAGTATAAGCAATCCACATGCCTTCAGATACAATCAACTTTGAGAAGACAATTATTCTAATGTACAATTGACATTGATATGACTGAAGAATCTAGAGAAGATAAAGTTGATCAACTCATTCTATACTTCCACCATCGTCTGTTGGAGCAATCAAATTTCAAAGGCACAATTTACCAAAATTTAATTGATAGAATGATGTCCTACAAGAACGGTGAGGATAGAGAGTATGTCATTTCACTTTATTCATAAAAGATCTTTTAGGTTATTCGAGCTTTTGGTATATTTCAGTATGTAATTTGTAACTATACAACAAATATTTTTCGAGTATGTATGTGTCATATAAACTATTATAGTGCATGTACATGTTCAAATTAAGGTGTAACCCTTTGTTTTGATGGTATGTCATTTGTTACCCACATCATTTGTGGAATTACAATAAACAACATGATATCTACGTACAACGCACGTGTTGAGTAACTAGTCTACAAAAAGGCAAGCGCAGAGATACTCAAATAGAGATGTTAGGTCGAGAGCGTTATGGTTATTGCACACCTAAAAAATACTAGGGGATGAATGGTATTTATATTCAATTTTCAATTAAGTTTGTTAAGGAAACTTTAACAGTTTTACTAATATAAAGAATCGGCTTCTCGATGTTGGTCCAAGTAAAAATACTAAAAGTAAAGTGCGTTATATAAATTGAACAATGTATTTTTACGTAAACAAAAATTCCTTACTCAAGCGAGTTAAAATCCACGATCCACCGCCGTGAGATTTCCTCAAATTTTCTCTAAACACGCGACAAGGTTCACAACCTCATAACACAGTGATTAGTCCAAGCCAGTACCACTATAATCCAATCCAAGACTTGTAGCAGTAAACCTAAGCAGTCCAACCTAGACAGTTGCATGACCAGTCGAAGTCCTTACAACTATAAATTGTAGTAACAAAGATTCCTTTTACAAGACACCAATTTTTTATGCTTCTATAATAAACATATATTAGTATAGCTCGATCATCTATTATATCTTTGTTAAAAAAAAAACAGAAAAATAACCTAATCCTAGACCAAGTTTTTCGGTCCATCTTTGATGTATGTACTATAATACTGCTCTAGGTTTTGATTTGTGAATAGTCCGTAAGGGCATGAAATCTTGAAGTCATCAAGTTGTTGAATATATATTGTGTAGGAATCATTTATGAGCATATCAAAACCTTCTTTGTAATAACTTGTAAAAGTCCGTCTCCGATTATGACTTTCCTTCCTACACAATTTGTCACCTTCTTAGACTTTAGAAAATCTTTTCCAAATTTTTCCGTGTCTTCCAAGAAACATCTTCTAGTTGCGCTGAGTAGGGGTGTCAATGATTCGGTTCGGTCGGTTTTTTCATAAAATTTATACTATACCAATTTTTCGGTTACTCTATTGTGCATAACCAAAATAAGACTTTTCAAAACCGTTCCATTCATGTCGTTTTTCCTTCGATTTCGGTTCAGTTCGGTTAATTTTCGGCAAAAATTTTTAGAACTCTATGGTAGAGTCATACCATTATTAGAATGCCTATAAATTTGATATAACACATAAAATATGATTTAAAATAATATTTGAATAAATAATGACTCTTAAATGGTCGTAAGTCGTAACTTATATTTAAGTACTCGACATATTTTCATTCTCCAGTATCGAGCTACAAGTAATTGTCACTCTCTATTAAGTAGATAATAGAACACGATACCATATATATGACTTTGGTAAAATTTATTTATAAGGAAATTAATCAAAAGAACATTATTCTATAGTGATATTATAAAATCAATGAAGCAAAGACAAAAGAATTCTAAATAACACGAGTTGACAGATATTTGATTAAATATAACTCAAGAACTAGAATAATAAAAGATTAAGTATATGCTAAGAGAAATTTAAACGAGTGGAAAAATATTTGATACTTTGGTCATTTAGTAGTCTGAATATGCTCAAGTTTATTAGTCATACCAATTGATATTAGTTTTAACAGGATTATACGAGTGCAGATGAGTTTGGTAGTTTGCACTTTAGGTGCTAATTAGTATATGCAACGTTGTGTTTCCATCACCTCAAGGTCCAAGACCTCATCTAAAAATGTTTGCTTATATTTATTTTTAGACTTAACAAACAACACACACACACACACACACACACACACACACACACACACACACACACACACACACATGTATTGTGTAAATATATTCGGTTCGGTTCGATATTTTTTCGATTTTTTTAATAAAAAAACCTACCCTAAGTATTCGGTACGGTTATAGAGTATTATTAAAACCATCGGTTCTGCTAAAAATAACCTAATAATCGGTTCGGTTCGGTCGGTTAGTTCGGTTTTTCGAAAACCATTGACACCCCTAGCGCCAAGGGCTTTTAGATTTTTATATTCTTGCCCTAGAAGGAATCACATCGTTGCCTTAAATTAGTCCCAAATCAATAAGGAATGCAACTCTACCATTATATAGAGCTAACAATAACTAACTTCAGGAGTTAGTTACTCTAACTGATTTCCGAAACTGTAAAAATTACTAATCTGCCCTTCGTTTAACTAACTAACTGCTGCTTTGCTTAACACTCCCCCTCAAGCTAGGAGGTGCAAATATATCAAGCATTCCTAGCTTGGAAATCAACAAGGCATGCTAGACTCTGTTCAAGCCTTTTGTCAATACATCTGCAGGCTGATTCTTAGTATGAATATACTCAGTTTGAATCAGTCCTTTCTGAATATTCTCCCTTATAAAATGGCAGTCAATCTCAATGTGTTTGGTTCTTTCATGAAACACTGGATTGGCAGCTATCTGAAGAGCTGATTTACTATCACTGAACATCTTCACAGGATTTAGAACTGTAACTCCAATTTCTTGTATTAAACTGATTAACCAGGTAAGCTCAGCTGTTACAGAGGCAAGACTTCTGTACTCAGCTTCAACAGAGCTTCTGGAGATTGTAGTCTGCTTCTTTGACTTCCAGGATACCAAAGATTCTCCTATTTTGATTAGGAATCCAGTAACAAATCTCCTAGAGAAAGAACATGCAGCCCAGTCTGCATCACAGTAGGCAGTGACTTCAGTCTCATCTTGAGCTTTACTGGATAGCAAGGCTCCCTGTCCTGGTTGATTTTTAACATATCTAACAACTCTTAGGGCAGTGTCCATATGAGATTGTTTGGGCTGCTGTAGGAACTGACTTACTGTTTGTACACTGAAGGCAATGTCTGGCCTGGTTACTGTCAGATATAATAGCTTTCCTATTAGCCTTTGGTAAGGACCAGCACTGGGTAGCAGTTCATCATGAATGACTTTAGTAGTTGTCCTGCTATTGACCAGATCATCAAACTCTTTTGTAGTCAGTTTAGTGTTTGGATCTACAGGTGTAGGTGCAGGCTTGGCTGCACTTAGTCCAGTTTCAGAGATAAGTTCAAATGCATACTTTCTCTGATGCATAAGAATTCCTTCTTTTGACCTGGCAAATTCAATCCCAAGGAAGTACTTTAGTTCTCCCAAGTCTTTCATCTTGAAGGCTTGTTGCAATGCACCTTTTGTAGCTTCTATCAGTTTAAGGTTGTCCCCAGTTACAAGCATGTCATCTACATATACCAGTATTACCACTGTTCCAGCCTCAGTCTTTTTGGTGAACAGTGAATGGTCCAGTCGACTTTGTTTGAACTTTAGGTTCACTAGTGCTTCAGTCAACTTTGTGTTCCACTGTCTAGGGGCCTGTTTTAAGCCATACAAGGACTTCTTGAGCCTGCATACCTTGTTCTCCTCCTGGCTCTTGAATCCTTATGGTAGTACCATGTAGATTTCATCAAATAGATCACCTTGTAGAAAGGCATTGTATACATCCATTTGATGTATATGCCAGTGCTTAGATGCTGCTATAGAGAGTACTGTCCTCACAGTGACCATCTTCACTACTGGGGAAAATGTTCTTGATAGTCAATGCCTTCTTTTTTACTGTACCCTTTTGCCACCAATCTGGCTTTAAACCTTTCTATCTCACCTGTTGACTTGTATTTCACCTTATAAATCCACTTGCATCCTATAGGCTTCTTTCCTTCTGGCAGTGTAACTACCTCCCATGTGCAATTATTCTCCAGGGCCTGTATCTCAGCTTGCATAGCTTCTATCCACTTAGGATCTGTAGATGCTTCTAAGAAACTTCTTGGTTCTGTGATAGCTGAAGATGCTGCTATGAAAGCCTGGTAATTTTCTGACAAGCCTTCATAGGATAGGTACTTGTTCAAAGCATAGGGGTGATCTTGATGCATATTCAGTGAGACAAAATCCTTCATCCAAACAGGAGGTGTAGTATGCCTTCCTGATCTTCTTGCATTGTCTTGTACAGGGTTGTTCAAGGGTAGTGGATTTTGTGCTTCTGCAATGTCAACTACTTCTTCCGGCTGGTTATTTTCTTCATGCGCATGCTGAGGCATATTCATCTCTTCTTGTTCATGCTGATGCATATTCAGCATAGGATCTACTATGTCATCTTCATAGTGTTGATTCTTATCAACCTCTATTTCTTGAACAGGTTGATGTATATCATCATATAAGTCTGTATCAGCAATTGAGTGTAGATCAAGGTCCTCAGCTACACCAGGTCCAATATTGGAATTGAACAGTTTAGGTGATGTTTGAGGTTTGTGAAATGGAAATACATCCTCTCTGAATAGGACATCTCTGTGTACAAAGAATTTGCCTGTTTGTAGATCATATAGAATGTATCCCTTCTGAACTTGAGAGTACCCCATGTGTACAGCCTGCTTGCTTCTTGACTGTAGTTTATCTGTGAGTTGCAAGATCTTAGCATAACATAGACAGCCTATAACCCTTAGATGATCCAGTGAAGGGACCTTGTTATACAGTTTTTCATATGGTGACACATCTGCTAACACAGAAAAAGGTAATCTGTATATCAAATACACAACAGCCATTACACAGTGCCCCCAAAACTTGATAGGAATGTGTGCCTGAAATCTAATGGCCCTAGTCACCTCTAATATATGTCTATGTTTTCTCTCAGCAACTCCATTTTGCTGAGGAGTGTAGGGACAAGACCTCTGATGAACCATGCCAAGTTGTTCAAACAGTGCATGACATATGGAGTTAACAAATTCAGCTCCATTATCTGTTCTTATGATCTTTATTGTCCTATCAAACTGTGTTTTGATAGAAATGAAGAACTGTTTCAGTGCAACACACACATCAGATTTGAGTTTGAGCAAATATATCCAGGTCATTCTGCTCAGATCATCAACAATTGTAAGAAAGTACTTGTAACCATCAACTGTAGGGACATTATATGGACCCCAAACATCTACATGAATTAGATCAAAACATTGTTTTCTCTTTATACTGCTAGATGGGAAAGGCAGTCTGACCTGCTTAGCACAAGGACATATTATACATTTGTCTAAAACACTGACTACATGCTCAGAATTAGCTGAAACTAGTTTCTTGAGTACACCAGAAAATACATGACCCAATATTTTATGCCATAGGCTGACATCTATATTGGCTACACTATGCACCCTTGCATTTTCTTCAGTTGTCTCCTTCATCAGCAGATATAATCCATTCTTCTCCTTACCAATCTCCTTCACCTTCCCACTGGAGAGATCCTGAAAGACATAGAAGTTGGAATAAAAAGTGACAGAACATCCCAATTCTTTTGTTATCTTAGATACTGAGAGTAAGTTGTACTTGAACTGGGGAATGTGAAATGCATTATTCACTGTGCTCCTATTAGATAAGGTACTTGTACCAGTGTGAGTCACAAGAGACACATCCCCATTTGGCAAATAGACCTTTTTTGGACTAGTCTTATTCAGTACAGTACACTGATCTAGCATTGTGATATCTGACACCATGTGGTTAGTGGCACCTGTGTCTATTATCCATTCTTGTACATTGTTGGAAACTAACATTGCACTACTAATACCTGCTATATTAGCTGAGGAGATGGAAGTGTTTTGACTCTGATTAGTGCCCAACATCTGCAAGATCTGATCATATTGTTCCTGAGAAAAGGTGCAGGTTCTTGTTTGTCCTGCATGTTGTTTCTGCATCTTGTATTGCTCAGGTTCATTGTCTGCCATCACATTGTAGGCTGTGGAACATGCATTTCCTTCTCTTCTTCTCCTTGGGCTTAAAATCAGCAGGATAGCCAATTATTTTCCAGCAACCTTCCCCTATTATGCCCTTTTATCTTGCACACATCACAGTATAGGTTCAGATTCTTCTTGTATCTTGAGGGACCACCATTCCTGTTAGAGTACATTGCTACAGGATCTAAACTACTCAGCACAGGTGCAGAACCTAGGACTCCAGGAGCTGATATGATACCTTTTTGACTCTCATCACTTATGATCATATTATAGGCTTGATTCACAGTGGGTAGTGGACTCATTAACAGAACTTGGCTTCTAGCCTGTAGATAGGTGTCATTCAACCCCATCAAGAACTGATACAGTTTTTGTCTTTGTAGATACAACACAAAATCATTGGATTTTGCACAAGCACAGGCAGGAGATGGGACCAGTGCATCAAATTCATCCCAGTAATCCTTCAACTTAGAGTAATAACCAGAAACAGAATTTGTTCCCTGGGTTAATGACACAATTTCTTTATGCAAGTGAAAAGTTCTTGAATCATTTACTTTGTCAAATCTCTCTTGTAGATCCTCCCACACAGCCTGTGCACTAGTTGCATATACAATACCACCCAAAAGACTACTGAACACTGAATTCAAATCCACACTATGGCATTGCACCTTTCCCATTGTGGCCACAGATTTTCTTGAACACTAGTTTTCTTGCAAGTACCATCTACCAGACCTAGTTTGTTCCTTCCTAACAAGACTATGCGCATTGATCTAATCCACATAGAATAATTTTTAGACCCAGAAAGTTGAATAGAAATTAGGGAAATGCCACTTACATCATAAGAGTGCAGATACAAAGGGTGATTGTGGTTGAACACTGTGACTCCTGTGTTCTGTGCTTGTGTATCTCCATTCATTGGTGGAATACCAGCCATGTTGCTTATTCAGATCAAGAAAAGGTTTCAAGAAATGTAATTGAACTACTGAAATTCAAGTGAGAGGAAGAAGAGGAATGACAGATCAAGGAAGCAATGTAGAAGAAATGTACTGCAGAGAAATGTGCCCTGCTCTACTGCATTTTAGTACCAGATACACTGATCTGGCCAAGCTCTGATACCATGAAATTATAGACGAGTGAGTGAGGAGGAGAGATGAGGAAGAAGATGATCAAAGGAGTAAGTAATCATTCTGAATTGTATTCTAAAAGTGTTAATGAAATCATACACATAAGCCCCATTATATAGAGCTAACAATAACTAACTTTAGGAGTTAGTTACTCTAATTGATTGCTGGAACTGTGGAAATTACTAATCTGCCCTTCGTTTAATTAACTAACTGCTGCTTTGCTTAACACACACACACACACTTATATATATATATATATATATATATATATATATATATATATATATATATATATATATATATATATATATATATATATATATATAGAGAGAGAGAGAGAGAGAGAGAGAGAGCTAACAATAACTAACTTTAGGAGTTAGTTACTCTAAGAGCATGTTTGGTATGGTGTATAAGCATAAATACTCTATGTATAGAAATTGGTATTGGCTTATACAATGTTTGGTTGCCATTTCAAAGTTGGTATAACTAATACATGCTATAACTTAATACACCAATTGGTGTATTGAGTTATTCTACCACCAACATGGAATAACTTATCCATGTATTGCTTATACATGGATAAAGTATGAAAAGACTAAACTACCTTTCTTTACCTTTTTCCTAGAAACCAATGAGAGTTGAATATTCAAGGGTAAAATTGTAAACTCATTGATTTAAAACTTAAAAATAAATTCATATATTAAATAATATCATCTACAACTACTTTTTTATATAATGTACCAAACACATGATAAAAACAATCCCTACATAGCTAATCCCTGTATTATTAATCTCTGCATTACTAATCCCTGTATAACTAATTCATGTATAACTTGTTTTCCTACCAAACGACCCTATTTCTGGAACTGTGGAAATTACTAATATGCCCTTCGTTTAATTAACTAACTGCTGCTTTGCTTAACATATGTGTATATATATATATATATATATATATATATATATATATATATATACACACACCATTGCGGAAAACCTTTTTCCTGTATGACATATTCTTGTAATAAAAGAATCCTTTTTTTTTTTTGGCTAATGGTAATAAAAGAACTCGTTGTCAATGATCTTTTATGTTAGAACGAAGAAAATATGTAAAGATGTGTGCATGTGAATTGAGTATAAGTTAGACCGACGACTAAAGGACGTGTTTTGTTTGGATTGCCAAGTATATTACATCTGATTATAAAAATATGATAATTGATTTTTTTTTCGTTTTGTTAAAATTTATAGAAATCAATTGAGCACTATAGTGAAAAGATTGTCCAATAGCTAGACATTTATCACTACTTAACTACGTAAAAATTATCCAACCAAATAAATATCAAGGAAATGATGAATAAATTTATATTTTTATCCTACATCGTCTTTTTTCCTTTTTTTTTTAATTTAGCCATCCGATTTTTCAAATACCAATACAAGAAACCCTATTCAACATGTCTCTGCAAAAAAAAAAAAAAAAAAAAAAAAAAAAAAAATCCCGGAATGCAAAAAATCAAATATTTTTAAAGATTCAGTTGTTTAGGGCAGAATAAACTAGTATAATGAAGTTAAGTAAGGAAATTTGGGCCATTGTAATGTTCTGTTCGTTCTAAACACACATTGAAATCAAGTCAACCGGTTCCTTTGCCAAGAAATCAAGCGACGTTGTCTGGACCTATGGAGGTTGTTTTACTGCTGAATATGAAGAGATTAATTGCTTTCCAGTTCTGGTGGGGATGGCGAAAATGAAACTGGTGGACTTATGGAGGAGGAGGCGGGTAATTTAGAACAAGAAAAAGATTAGAAAAAAAAAAGAACAAAGGAAAAGAGTAATGAAAAGAAAAAGGAATTAAAAAATACATTTGACAAAAAAATATGTCAAAATATAAAAAATTTCTTTTTTTTTTTGTTCCTCCCACTCTTTTAAAGAGTTATATACGCTTCTTATGCCACGTAGGCTCAAAAGCACGTATTAATACCAGTTTAAAGTTGTTCAAGAAAGTACTAAAATCCGCAAAATTCAAGTGTCAAGTTAGAAAAAAGTCATAGTTCACGATGTACTTTAGGCATTTTGCCCAATAAAAATATACCCTCAAGCAAAGGGTAGAGTTTTATTGGCTAATAATGGCAATTAGTGAACATTCCGAAAAAAGTACAAGTGCCTTGTATCACTAGTAAGCAAACGTCACACAACGGTACTTGCATTTGACTCAAAAAAGAAGACGCTGCATGTGCACTTCTTTTTCACAACAAGTGTTCTTTTAAACCCAACATGTACTCAAATTTTCCAATTTCTTACTCTTCAACGACTATTGAATTTTGTTTTATTGCGGAAGGGGTCAACTTAAGATCGTTTATTAGTTAGAAACAAGAAGTTGAAAACTGAAAGGCAAAAAATTCCAACCCTTTTTAACGAAAGAGAGTGATGGAATCGGCCGTTTTATTGTAAGGTACGCTAAGTTTTATTCGATGGGAAAGAGGTAGGCTTCCATTAAACAATTTTTCTTGGGTATAACCACCCGGTATTTTGGCAAACTAGCCCAATTTAGCTAGATATGATCGTGTAAGATGTGTGGTCGAAATTGTGCCACCTATAAATACGGAAGTGAAAGATCAGCTGTCTCGGATCAAGGGAAGAAGGGGGTTGCGGGTTAGACAAATACATAGAAGGCCAAGAAGGGCTATGGTTGAAAAACCTACGTTTTGAGAATTTTAGGGTCATGAGTACAGTCATAGGCTTATGTTTGGATAGAGTCTGTAGATGTCTCTCTTCTATTTCGGAATACAAATCAGCGTGCACTGCGGGAGTAAAGACAACTCTCTGCTCATTGTCGTAAAGACAACTCTCTGCTCATTGTCCATCTTATGTTATCTATGGAGATTTAAGTTTAGTTTATTCATAAATTTTTACAGTATCAGATTATTATTATTAATAAATTTTTATGGTATCAAATGTACAATTTCTGCTCCAATGACTGGCTGTGTATTTTCTCTAATTCTACTATCATCTGTGGTTGACTTACTTCGAAGTTCGATCAAACTTTTACTGGCTTAGAAGGTGATTACGAATGGCTTATTTGACGAGAAAATCACTACTTCATCCGTCAATTTTTACTTGTCATATTTTAAGATTTTTTTTATTTTTTTATTTTACTTGTCACTTTGAGCAAATCAAGAGATATTCATGGATGATTTTTCAATTTTATCTATATCATTAAATAAATATTTCTCAAATCATAGTTATATTTTATTTTTCAAAGCATATTAATAAAAATAGGTAAGTAAAATGGCTAAATTTATTTATAATTTTTTGATGGGTACAGTATGAAAAGGTAAAAGATTACAAGTGAAAATGGACAAAAAAAATATATCGTAAAGGTAAAATCGAGGTTTAACTACTGATAATTAGTCCCCACTAGTCTCTTTAACCTAGTAATCATAATTGAAGAATTTTCCTCACAACCCTAAAAGGAGAGAAGTTGAATTAAATAGTGATAATTACTCTCCCATCCCAAAATAAGTATCTACTCTTAATTTGTCTTAAAAAGAGCGTTTTTTTTCACATTTGGTAACTCTTTAATTTTGTTTTGGTCCACAAGATTTAAGGACATTGGCCCACATTACACAACTTTAATTTTAAACCACATGATTCAAAATTTTTTCTTATTTTCTTAATCTCCGCACCAAGTCAAATTCAGACATTTATTTTGGTACGAAGAGAGTAATACTTTTGCACTCACTATTTATTCGTGACATTGAGTGCGATTTAGCATAAATATCCATAGTCCAAAAGGAAAGGTATAATCGTATACCTATATTATTCAAATTATTCAATTTTATCTTTATTTTTTTGCCCTGGGCAGTAATGGAGGTCAAACGGATGGCTCGACATGTTCAAATATAAACGAAAAAAAGGTATTCTTTTGGTTTCAGGTAGTCTAAGCAAAGACCATGATATAATATGTATAGACTGCAAATCTTTGGAGCATAAGAAAGAGACTAATGAGGACTCAACATAAGTACCCTAACAACAAGAAGAATTGAACAATTTAACCCATTTGTTGTGCTAAACTAATCTTAGTTTAAATTTTTGTTTGAAAGTTCACCAAATGACGAAGAGAAATGAAGAAACTAAGTGGGAGAGAGGGATCGTCAAATGTTGAACTGAAAGGGTTGACCAGTCTTAGTTATTACTCCATCCGTTCACTTTAGATGAGCCCATTTGACTTTGCAGGGAGTTTAATAAAGAAGGGAAGACTTTTGAAACTTGTGGTCTAAAATAAGTTATAGATATTTGTGTGGCTACAAATCATCTAGGGATGAGTAAAAGTAAAAATTTGTTTTCAAATTTAGAAAGATGTCATTCTTTTTTAAACAGACTAAAAAGGAAATAGGTTCATCCTTTTTGAAACGGAGGGAGTATGTGTTATTTCTATTTTCTGTCCTTAAGTTTACTTATTTACAAGTAAGTCCTTAAGTTATTAGTAATATTTAATGAGTCTAGTTTCTAGAAGGGGATATGTGTCCACCTAAATTAAGATAAATACTAGCTAGGGTTTTGTAATATCCTATCTGAATTCTAATGAAATTTCCTTATTTTGTCTTTAATTTTATATTACTGTTTCATTAAAATTACAAAAATCCTTCAATCACTATATTTGGTATTAGATACTCTGATTCTGGCTGTAAGAAAAAAAATTTGGGTGTGGATGAGAGCTTGAAGAAGCTTGAATCGCTAATCCAAGCTTTGTTTGATAACACTGGTAAGAGATTTGAACAATTAGCGAAACGACAATCGGGGTTTGAGAAATCAATGGTGTTGTTCGCTGAGAGCTTCAAAAGGGTAGAAGAAGGGTTATTCTCGCGTAACCAAAAGGATGTGACGGATTTACCCTCATCTTCTTCAGGCCCCCAAAACGCAGTGAGTTCATCCATGGGTAATACAGAGGGTGGTCGGTAGTTTCAACAGTTTTTCCTTTGGTGGCCGAGGGAGTCTGCACTTCACTCACCCTAGCCTTGCCATCAGCTTTCTCAGTGGCTTGGCTTGGTTTGGCCCCTCGAGGTCTACCACTTCAACTTCTTCGTAGGCCTCTTCATCAATAGGCTCTTCAATAAGCCCTCGGCGCGAAGCCTTGGGACCAGGGGCAATAACTGTGTCAGCTCGGGAACGTTTTTGCCCCGCAAGATTTCTTCGACTCTCGCCTTTTCCTCTTTGAGGCTGAACAAAAATGAATCGAAGACTTAGGCGTAAAAGATAAAGGGGATGATATGTAAGTTTTTCGACCAAGGAAGACGTCATTGTCACCGTTTGAAGCTCCTTGGCCAGCCGACTCTTTGGAGGTTTTGGCCTGTTCAAGATCTCCGACTAGATCTTCCAATTCCTCGAAACTTTTCCCCACATCGAGGTTTGTTTTTTTCTTTTTCTCCTTCTTTCCTTTTTTCTTCTCTTTCGTCTCGTTAGTCGACCTACTAAGAAAGCCTACAAAGAGAGAAGTAAAGTTAATAAGGACAAAAACCTCGAGGAAACACTAAAAAATTGAGATATAAGACAAATGGAAATTTACCGTGCCGCTTGCACAATTACTAATTCTCACTCAAAGCGGCCAAGATAATCCACGATCTTTCTGGCCTCGGTCTGGCATTAATAATCGCCTGAACCCAAGCGGTCAAATTCTTTGAGGGCACGATCGGAATTTTCTCAGTTGAAGCTTAAAAAACAGTTATAAGGCAAGAAATTATGAAAAGAAGAGGTAATCGAGGATCGATGAAAAGGTTACTCACGAGCTTTATTCCACTCCTCGAGAAATCCAGGCTCGATGGATAGGAGGTTGGTTGGAAGAAGAACAAAGCGGTCACACCAACCACGATCTTCTGTATCTTCACCCTTTGTAATCAACGAGTACTTGCCTCGTTTGCTAAGCTGAACAACCCTACCTTTGTGCAGCGTGGGGTAGAAAAGGGAAATCAAATGATGAAAAGTTAAAGGAACCTTGGGTAATCAGGCTCGGTGAGAGTTGAACGGTATGTTTTTGTTCTTCTCAAGCTCGATATCTGTTTGATCTTATAATTTGAAGTCTTTGCTGTGGTCAAAGTTCGAAGGAATAACCTGGTAGGGTTTAAGTTATTTTACGGCAGACTTCTTTGTCTTGGATTTTGAAGCCTCTACTTCGGCGTCACCTCCATCGCTAACTTCTTTAGTTACAGCGACGCCTTCATCAACAACTACCTCTTCTTGAGCAGCAGTGTCGCGTTGTTCTTGGAGCAAGCCGCCTGGTTGCGACATTTCTTCAGTATCATCCGCCACCGATGGGACGTCCAACGGTGAAGGGACGTTCTCAAGTTCGTCGCCAACCACCATGGTACCAGCATAAAAAATTCTTTCTTCTGACGGGCTTGAAGAAGTTTAAGCAAAGAGAGTAGAAGACATTCTTTGAAAAGTTTGACAATTGAGATCTCATTTAGAAGAAGAAGTATGAGCTTTCAAGAAAATTTTACTATTGCTTGGGGAAGTGAATGTGGTGAAAATAGAGATTGGGATGAACTACTTATAGGGGAGGATCTTCATCATTACCTTTACATGTCATCATTGCGTTTACATGGGGAAGGTGAAACGAGGGGTTACACCCACTCACAGGTTGCTACACATAATGGATGAGAATTTGAAATGACAGTTACCTTTTTTAAATTGCCTGGCGCACAAATGGCCACATTAGTTTCCTGCTAATTTCATTCTACTCCTCGAAAAATTCTGTTAATATTATTCCGAGGAGTGGGGGGACTATCTGTACTGGGTGGAAAATTAAACGTGCCTCGAGCGCAAGAATCGAGGTATGACTTAGCAAGTATTCTCGAAGTTGGTTTTTCGAGGCTAGGAACCGAGGTCACGATTCCTCAGAAAGCTCTGACGAGGTCCAAGCCTCGAGCAGTTGAAGACGTATCATCCCGAGGCGAATGATTTAACCCTCGGGAAAACGTTACCTTCTGATGAGTCGTATTTGTAAATAATGCCCGTTAAAATGGCTTTGAAAGGGAGAATCATGGGCTGGCCATGATCAAATATCGGAGTACTGGCCATTAATTTTATTTATTACTCTGACATTATTGTAAACTATAAATAGTTGTTTTGTTAACTTTGTAAGGGATTCAGAACTTAACATAGAAATATAGAAATACATCTACTACCTTTCTTTTTCAATTAATTCTAGTTAATTTCAATTCTATTTATTATTTCGGTTAATTATCTTCTTTGATACAACTAGTTGCTTGTTAACCTTACTACAAATTTGGTTTATTGACCGAATCTGATTTAGGCCAACACAACTAGTAGCAACAACAATTCCATCCATTACAACAACCGTGGGTGAAAATCTTCTAAAACGTAAGTTTTGTATTGAGCTCAGTCCTTCACCCTTTCATCAATCAATTATACATTTTCAGTAATATAGTCTTAAATACTATATGTACTCATTCAGGTTTTAATGGTGACTGTCTTTGGTTTTATATAACTATTTGTTTGTTATGTTTGCTTTAATCATCGAAAAGCAGTTGGTATTCACATTAGTTTATGATAAGAAGAATATCTTGCTATATTTGATAAAAAGTATTATTCCTAAAGTAGATGCTGTAATCACACAATGCAAAATAATCTTTTTTGGAGTTGGAGTAACTATGATAGCTTGTTTTTCTAGTGATGCCTAATTCGTGGAGCAATAATCAAGAAATTATTCCTTTTTTAAGTTGTGAATCACCAGTCTATGACTGCATCAATAACTTGTTTATGGATTCAGAAAGCATGCACTTTACTTCTATGTTATCTAATTCCTTTTTCTATTTGTCCTTTTTTTATTTTTCCAAGAGTGAATGCTTAAGGTATCCAGTGTCATTGAGATGGAAGATGCAAATGCTGCTAGTCCAGATATGCATGGTTTATCCGTGGACAAGAAGTATTTTTAGGCTTGGGATTAGCTATTAGATCTAATGGAAATCCATTGTATTCTATTATACTGTAGAGACCATATCTTGCACATTGATTTGTATGTATTAGATATTGCTAATAAATGTCATCATTTATTTAAGTTCATTTTAAATATTAAATTACAGAATTTTACTTTATGGTCATGTTATTAATAGAAAAATAGTAAATGAATAATAAAATTTACCAATAGATTCACATTATGCATGTAAAATTACCGATGGATACTAACCTATTGCCTATGAATTTTGAGAATTGAATAATTGGATTTACCAACGGATTACTAATATAAGTTATTGAAATTACTAATGAAATTGAAAAAAAAAAAAACAAGATTTACCAATGAATTTTTGATTTGTTAGTAAAACTAACAACTGAATAACAACTAATATTCTGTTAGTAATTTTGCCAACAGAAATTCTAGAATCTGGTCATGAAAATTACCAACGGATTTTGAGTTGTTTACTGACTATTTTACGTTAGTAAATTTACCAACTGACTCAAATTGGTTCGTAAAAGTTGCCAACGAGCCTTTTAGCAACAGAATAAAATCTGTTGGTAGTCGGTTATTAACCTAATTTATAGACCAATTTGAGCTACTAATGAAAAAAATTGTTGGTAATCCCAAGTTTTTTTGTGCGGAAATGTTGGATCCAGAGCATCTACATATTCTCCAGTCAGTTTCTCAGGTTCACAACAACCACAGAAATAAAGCCACCAATACACCGCAACCCAAGCTCTTATCCTCAAAGATTGTATGAGAATTATGTAATGACACCATTAAATCCCTCGACTACAACCTATAAACCATCCTCTCAATCCAATGTTTCTGCGCTTGCTAACCCTAGTCCACAATTTGATTTAAACCCATCTGTCACTAACCCTAGCCCACAAAACACCCGCTATTTTGTTCCCCAAAATTTTCAACAATCAGTGGCAGTAGTTGGGTCTTATGCTAATGGGTTTATCGGCTGGCCCAATTGTATGCCCCCAGGCCCAGATTTATTTGGCCCCCAATAATAGATTTCCTCCCCCGAAACTCCATTTCCCTGATTTTGATGACAAAAATCCTCGGAGTTGGATTCGTAAATATGAAAAGTTTTTTGACCTTTATCAGATTATGGATGAATAAAAAATGACCTATGTTGCTATACTTTTCAAGGACTATGTTGACAACTAGTTCGATAGTTATGTTAAGGATAAGAAAGGAAAAGTGAATTGGGATATATTTTGTGTTGATGTGTGTTTGAGGTTTAGTGAGAACATGCCCATTAACACCGTTCATGAGTTTAATAGATTAGACTAAACTGTCGATGCTGAGACCTACCAACGCAAGTTTGAGGAGTTGCGATAACTCAATCATGGATATTCTTACTTTATTAGATGTTTCGCTGGAGGGCTGAAATCAGATATCATGCCTTGTAGAGCAAGCACACCCACAAACATTGCAAGAGGCCTATAGTTGTGCTAAAAGATTTGAGTCCTCATTTGGTTCTTTATATCATCAAGTTGTGAACAAAGTGACTCAAAAATTTTCTTATATAACGTCTAAACCTGCTAATAGTCCTAATATAGTTAAGCCTCCTAAGGTTTTTAACACTAACGACAATAATAACAAAAACATGACTTATGATATGTTACGTGAGTGGAACTTATATTTTAAATATCACGAGAAATATTTTCCGGGGTCATGTTTATAAAACCACAGCCTTAGATGCTAAGGAAGAAGAAGAAGAGTACTTTGATGCTCCTGGCGTGTTGATGGAGGAAGAAGTCTTGGTTAATAAGGGAATTCAAGACCAAGGGGAAGTCTCTCTTAATGTGTTAATGGGAGTTGAACAGTCCCTGATAACTATTAAGCTTTTGAGTTGAGCTAAGAAATACAGATTATTGATTTTGATAGATAGTGGGTCGACCCACAGTTTTATTGACCCACAAATTATGAAAAGGCTTTCCATTAAGGTTAATTCCTTAGAGTATCCCATAAAAGTTAAGGTTGCCAATGGATAAAGTGTTTACTATGAACAAGTTTGCGAGCAATTTAAGTGGAGAATGATATGGATTTTGAATTTTCATTAAGGCTGTTAAAAGGTAGGGGGATGTGATGCAGTGTTAGGCATGGATTGGTTGGACTCTATATCTCTAATGGTTTTGAATACTAGGTCTTTGGGCCTGTCATTTGTGAAAGACAATGACATTGCGCATCTATGGAGTCATGAAGGCCCAAATCCAATTATATTGACTGACTCTAAGAAGCTGCATAGATTTCTTGGAAAGAGCCAATGATATTACATGGCCCAGTTGTTGAGGGTAGAGGAGGACGTGCTGCCCAAAGTAATTTCTGATTCAATTCAAAGCTTAGAGGAGCTGTATATAGTGATTTTCAAAGAGTCTAAGGATTTTACCTCCATGTCGTTCACATGATCATGCAATTGAATTGCTTCCAAGGTTGAAACCCATAGATATCAGGCCTTATCGTTATTCTTTCGACCAAAAGAATGTAATTGAGCAGATTGTGTCAGACATGCTGAAGGTTAAGACTGTTACTTCGAGTATCTCTCCCTTTCTATCCCCAATTTTAGTGGTAAAAAAGAAAGACTCCAATTGGAGACTTTGCGTTGATTACCGCAAGTTGAATGAGTTAACCATCAAGAACAAATACCCTATACCAGTAATTGAGGATTTGTTAGATGAATTATGTGGGGTAGAATACTTTTCAAAGTTAGATTTACGTTCAGGGTATCATAAAAAAAGAATGAAAGAGGGGGATGAGTATAAAACACCCTTTAGAACCCGTCATGGGCTGTGGGAGTTCAAGGTGATGCCCTTTGGGCTCACCAATGCCCCCAGCCACCTTTCAGGCTCTAATGAACCAAGTTTTTGGGCCCTATCTGCGTAAGTGTGCTTGTGTTCTTTGATGACATCTTAGTTTATAGTCATCCATTACTAGAGCATGAAGCATACTTGAAGACTATTTTGAGTTGTTTGTGGAACATAGGCTGCTTGCAAAACAGTCCAAATGCAGTTTTGGACATGATAGGGTTGAGTAAGGTCATATTATTTCTAGCAAAGAAGTGAGTACATATACTGTTAAGATTGATGTTATGCTATCCTGGTCTCAGCCCAAATCAATCAAATAACTAAGGGCTCACTGGTTACTACCGGAGGTTTATTAAAGACTTTACTATTATTAGCAAGCCTTTTACTAATCTTCTCAAGAAAGGAGGGTTCATGTGGACTGATGAGGCCACCAAATCATTTGAAGAACTGAAATAGGCTATGGTAAGAGCTCCAGTAGTTGCTTTTCCTAACTTCAACATATAATTTATGGTGGAGATAGATGCTAGTGGAAGCGGGTTGGGGGCTGTTTTGATGCAAGGGGGCAGACATGTGGCCTATCTTAGTCAAGCACTAAGTCCTAAACATCTAGGATTTTCTACCTATGAAAAGGAGTTGATAGCTTTGTTGATGGCAGTTTAGTGGTGGAAACACTATGTGCAGCCTAATCATTTTGTTATAAAAACAGATAATTTCAGTCAAAATTCCTCAAAGATTAAAGAATTACAACCTCTCTTCAGAATAAGGGAATCACTAAACTGTTAGACATAAGCTATGAAATCTATTACAGGAAAGGGGTTGAGAATGTGGCTGTTGATGCTTTATCCCGCAGATTTGAAGAGAGTGAATGTAACACAGTGATAGTGGTGCAACCTCAGTGAGTCTTGGATATGTTGGAAAGCTGTGAGAATGATGCACATGCTTAAGATTTGTTTTCACAATTGGCTGTTGACTCAAGGGCCGTACAAGGAATAATATGGCAGAATGGTATTCTCAGGCGCAAAGGGGAAGTATGGATTGGGGAAATGGTGGTGTGAGGAAGAAACTTATAGATGAATTTTATTGTACACCTTGGGGTGGTCATTCAGGGATCTTGGCAACTCAACAGCACATCAGGGGAGTGTTTTACTAGCCTCACATGTTACAAGATGTTAAGCAAATGGTGAGGGAATGTGAAATGTGCAAAAGAAATAAAGATGAGAATGTGCCTTATCCAGGATTATTGCAACTACTGCTTATTCCTAGAAGGTTTTGGGAGCACATAGCTATGGATTGCATTTGAGGGTTACCTAAGTCCCATGACAAGAATTCAATTCTAGTAGTAGTTGACAAGTTCTCCAAATATGGCCATTTCTTTGCCTTAACACACCCATATACAGCTACACAAATTGCCTAGATCTTTATGGACAACGTTTGTAAGTTGCATGGGCTTCCCTCTTCTATTGTGTCAGATTCTGACCCAATTTTTGTTAGTAACTTTTAGAAAGAACTATTCAAATGACTCAAGGTCGAATTGAAGCTCAGCTCCTCATATCACCCACAAACAGATGAGCAATTGGAGAGGTTGAATCGTTGCCTAGAGAGCTATCTACGATGCATGACATGGCATAAGCCAAAGGAGTGGAGTTGCTGGTTATTTCAAGAAGAATTTTGGTACAATTTCAGCTACCATAGTTCCCTAAAAAGGTCTCTTTGTGGCCTTTTATGGTTATAACTCCCCACCCCCCATACCAACATTTGAACTGGTAGCCCAAGCCAAGCTTGAGTCAGTTGACCAATTGCTAAAAGAAAGACGACTGATGAACAAGATTTTTAAAGTCAATCTTAATCAAGCACAGAGTCGCATAAAATATTTTGTAGATACAAAAAGGAGTGAACGATCTTTCAATATGGGAGATTGAGTTTTTGTAAAACTTCAGCCTTACCGTCAATCATCTGTGGCAGTGCATGAGAATCTCAAACTATCTGCCAAATTTTATGGTCCTTATGAAGTGATTACAAAGATTGGGCAAGTTGCTTACGAATTGAATATGCCCGGTGGATCCAAATTGCACCAAGTGTTCCATGTGTCGCAATTGAAGAGGAAAACTGAGAATTTTGTGGTTGCTTTGCTAGATCCACCCTATTGCACTGATGGAGGTCAAATTCTCACAGAATCTTTGGCCATCTTGGATCGTCAAATGATAAAAGGGGAAATCGAGCTGTGGTACAATTGTTGATTCAGTGGGCCAATCTTTCACCGGACGAGACAACTTGAGAGGATTACAATTTCATGCAATCCCAATTTCCAGAATTTGAACATTGATGTAATCAATGTTCTTTGAAGGGGAATGGAATGTCACGAAATGATGATGAGAAATGAAGAAACTGAGTGGAAAAGAGGGATCGTCAAATGCTGAAGTGGAAGGGTTGACCGATCTTAGTTATTATGTGTTATTTCTATTTTCTGTCCTTAAGTTTATTTGTTTACAAGTAAGTCCTTAAGTTATTAGTAATATTTAATGTCTAGTTTCTAGAAGGTGACATGTGTCCACCCAAATTAGGATGAATATTACCTAGAGTTTTGTAATATCCTATCTGAATTTTAATGAAATTTTCTTATTTTGTCTTTTAATTTTATTTTACCATTTCATTAAAATTATAATAATCTTTCAATCACTACAGAAAGTGACACTCATATTGTTGAAGTCGCCCACTGATCACTTTATAAACTTTGAGGTGTACTGATCAATTATACATTTAAAGATAATAAAAAATTAAAAGCACAACAACTACATACCCAATGATTGTCTCGAGAGAGTTGAGGTGTACATATACCTTATCCCTACATACTGTGTGAGAGGTAGAGAGACTGTTTACAGTAGATCTCCGAATTAGCAAAAGCATTCTTGAAAACTGATTTGAAAAATGCTAGATCAAATGGTAAGATAAAAATATAAATGAAAAAAAAATGTGTTGCCAAGAAAATAGGGAAGATTAAAAAAGTAAAAGAAACAAGAAAAATAGTAATAATAAAAAGGAATACAATAATACTAGAATAATACCAATACTACGAGTAAAGAAACAAATAAAGTACCCCTAAAGACTCCTAAAAATTGGTAGAAGGTTCGGACTATCTTTTTGTAAAACCTTCCTCTACCATAAATAAGGGAGAACACGCTCACCTACATACTAACCTTCTACCTAATCCTCGACCTCCATGCTCTCCTATGTTGAATCATGTTCTCGGTGAGTTGTAGATGTTCCATGTCTTACCTAATTATCTCTACTCAATTCTTTCTCGGTCTACCTCTATATTTCCTTAGATTCATCACTGCAAACCTCTTGTACCTCCTCACTAGGGCATCTATGCTCCTCCTCCTCACATGTCTCTACCATTTCATCCTTGATTCTCTCATCTTATCCTCCCATAGGCCACTCCCATCTTGTTCCGTATGTTTTCTTTCGTAATCTTATCTCTCCTATCACGTATTGGGTTTTGAAGGAGGAAAGTAGTAAGAATGGAAAATGGAGGGAAAGTGAAAAATCTCTTTTTATAAAGGAAATACACTTTTTCTAACATTGAAATAGGAAAAAGACTTTTGTTGAGTTTAAAGAGAATCACTTCTACTAACTCTTAAAAGAGTTGAGAAGAAGGAAAGCCTCGCACCGCCGTCGTCATTGCTCGTTTGACTCGATTCAAAGTCGGTCAATTGATATGATTGATTGACTTAATTTTTTGGATTAACAGAAATAGTATTTCTTTTATAATATAAAATATTATTTTATATTAATATTTTGAACTACACTAAGGGTATTTTAAAATTTCCTTTTGAGTTTTACAAAAACCCACTAGAGTGGGCGTTTGTCGTAACCAACCATGTCTAAAAGGCTGCCATTTAAATGGCACCTCTTCATTTCTACCTTCTTCTTTGATTATGTATTCCTCATTTCAACCTCCTCCTCCTCCTCCTCCTCCTTCTTCTTCTTCTTCTTCTTCTTCTTCTTCTTCTTCTTCTTCTTCTTCCTTCTTCTTTTCCCTACAAATAACTCTGAATTCATCTCCTCTTCTTTCTACATCATTATTTAAAAAAAAAAAAAAAGCAAGTGAGTCGTGTGATTTTGCTCAGTTATTTGAGTTCGTCGATAACTCTGTGGTCTAAAGTGCCGCTACTGCAAAATTGAACATTCAGTTCTATCTTGGGAAGAATTAATCCATAAACTTTGGGTAACAGTGAGGGAATAGATTCATTAAGGATGTATAAGGAACTTGTGGGCTCGGAATATTTATTAAACTGCAGATTTCTGCTTCTGTTTTCTGTCTAATCAGTTACGAAATTAAGAATGAATCTAATATATACTTTCAATTTTGATTTTTGAATTGATTGTGGAGACTAAAAATGAAACGACCTCGGTCAGTCGTTTCGGAAGTTAGGACTCCGATTGGCGTGCCACTAATTTTAAAATATTCGCAAGGTCTATTAGGACTTGTCTGTAAAAATTTGAGCTAAATCAGACCTCGTTTGGTAGGCATCGGAAGAAGGTTTCAGTTTTTGTTATCAATAAATGTTAAAAAGAGATTTTTGAGCTCGGTGTGGGCGAATGAGCTTCGATTCAAAATCCGAAAGCACCGTTAGGTTCGTATGATTATTTGAGACTTTTACGATTTTTCGAAAGTGAATTTCGATATTCTTCGGCTAGTTCCGCAAAAATGCCGAAAGTTAAATAATTTGACCTTTTTCATTTAAATTCGCATCTTGAGTTTCGGGAATCCCATTTGAGATCCGTCTTCGCGAGTATGTTACATATATTTTGTATAGCTTACTTGAAAAATTTGGGATCATTTCGACTTCTCTAGGGTTCCATTTTAATTTTAATCGTCGTAGCGAATTTATTAAAAAAAAAAAAAAAAAAAAAAAAAAAAAGAGAGAAAAAGTTAAAGTGATTGTCGGTCAGCTAAGGGGATTAAATCCCTTAGCTTGCTAGCAAGTAGCAATACATACAGAAACATTCGAAACAACGCAGAAAGGAGAAATTAGAATAGAGAGAGGGGAAAAAGGGAAAAAGGAGTAGAAAAATAGTGGAATTTCTACCCCAAATCTTCAGGTAATGATGCTAACTCATTATCTTAGCTTATTACGTGTGTTTGAATATATTTTTACGGTAAAAATAAGGATATTATACATCACCCTATTGGCGTAAATTGATAGTTTAACGGGTCAATTGGACCCCGATGATGGAAATGATTATATATTCGTACTCAGTGAGTTATGGACAACATATAAATGTAATTTATTTAGGGTTTGGTTATGGTACTTTGAACCCTGTATATAGGCCTGGTCTGCGTATTGCGTATGCGAATAGGGTATCAGGTTCCTAACTGGATTGCCCTAAAACATAAGGAATGAAGCCTTTAGCTTTATCTGATATAATTTTTCTGCGTATTGAATAGAAAGGGATCATTTGGCAACTAATACAAAGGAAAAGTCAGCGGTTGAGTAACAGGACTACCTTCTGGGATACGGTAAGTGATTATATCCATTTCTTTGGAGGCACCTGGCCTCGTGGATTTTCTACCACGTGTTCCTTACGTGTGTAGCTGCCGATAGGCGTACTCATTACGCCTTAGCTTTGGATTTACATTCTATATTATATATTATGTCCTGTTATTGATATTGCATTGGGAATCTGAGTATTTTACTTTGGCTTGGAGTTGGCATCTGCTTCCCGGCTGTCGATGAGAATCCTGTGCCGGTGAAGGGTTATTATTGCATCACATTGTATTCATATGCATTACATTGCATATCATACTGAGTGCAGGAGTATTCCGCCTCAGTTTTACATTTTATCGGGTGCAGGAGTATTCCGCCCCAGGAGAGTGCAGGAGTATTCCGCCTCTGGTTTATATTATATCGGGTGCAGGAGTATTCCGCCCCAGGAGCAGGAGTATTCCGCTCCAGTTGGTTAGCAGATTGGATTCCCCTCGAATGCAGGAGTATTCCGCTTCGGGCTGGGATTATGGGCACATGTGACCCTTTGCATCTCATGTCATTTCATCTCATTTCATTTTATTTCATTCATCCCATTCCATTTCATTTCGTTCTATGGAGTAGATTTTTTGTACATGAATACTGTTCTGCTTATATGTGCATTGTTTTTTTTGTTGATTGTTGTCTGGTTCTGTTTCCCTTACTAGCGTATCTATTTTTCGAGGTTGCTAGTTTGTTCACACTTATTGAGTCCTCATGACTCACCCCCCCTATTTGTTCTTGTGTTTTCCTTCGTTCGGCAGATTCTGCTCCAGGACCCAGCCAGTCGCGCCGTGATTGAGGAGTAGTACGTTCTCAGCTGTCTACGGTGAGCCATCCTGTTCATTGCGGCCACCCACTGCAGATATTACAGTTTTTCTTACTTTTGCTCCGTTCGGGAGATGTGTATATTTTTGGCCTTCTTAGATGTCTGATCTGGAATCCTTTAAACTTGTGTATTCTGGGTAGTTAGTTGTTTTGTCTAGACAGTTTGTATATATGTCTATCCTTGAGAGTTATTTTATGTTGTTAAGGTCATGTTTAATTTTATTTTCAAGGTAATTGTGTGCCGTTTTTATCGATTCAGTCAATAGGGTTCGCCCGACAGGTTTAGGGGAGGTGGTCGGGTGCCCGCACGGCCTAACCGAGAATTTGGGTCGTGTCAGTTGGTATCAGAGCGAGGTTTAGAGTCTTTCCAGATCATGACAGTGTCTAATAGGGTCTCGCTGATCGGGCGGAGACGTCCGTACCTATCTACGAGAGGCTATGATGGCATTTAGGCAGTTTCCCTTCTTTTTTTTCCTGTCATGCGTGAGTCTTCTTATCTGAAGTTGAATATTTTAATTTTCCGCAGTATGGTGAGAACGCGCGCGAATGTTCGGCGAGAGGCGGAGGAGCCAGCGGTCACCCCTATGCCTGCTGCTCCGCGAGGTCGCGGTGTTGGCCGCGGTAGAGGTCGTGGTCGAGGCAGAGGTAGAGTTGCCCAGGCCGCGAGGATGGTGGATCGTGTTAATCCTGTTGCAGAGGTTCCGGTAGTGCCAGCTTTTGCCGGGCAGGGGGAGCAGGGCTTATTCGTTCCCCCCGCACTTCATGACGCTTTTATGAGATTCTTAGCGACACAGATGCCCCAGGGACCTCCTATTCCTCAGGCTGCCGTAGATGCTCATATTACTCAGGCTGCTGTGGATGCTCCTATTCCTCAGACTGTCGTAGATGCTCCTATTCCTCAGGCAGCGGTATATATTGGTTCTCAGGTTCAGGAAGCCCCCATTCCAGCTCCACAGGTAGCCCCAGCAGTTCATGTTCTAGGTGGTTATGTTCCAGAGGTAGCGGGTGTTATACCTCCAGTTGTTCAGGTAGCAGGTCAGGTTGATGATCCGGCAAGGTTGCATTATTTTACCCGACTTAATCCTCCGAAGTTCTCTGGTCAGAAATCAGATAAGCTTAAGCCTCGTGAGTTTCTTGATCAATGTCAGCGTATCTTAGAGGCCCTTGGATATCTTGAGCAGTATGGAGCTGATTATACTGCTTTCCAGCTTGAGGGTCCAGCTTTAGCTTGGTGGACCGCGCTCCAATCAGCTAGGCAGGGCTTACCTAAGCTGACCTGGAGTGAGTTCTCTCATCGATTCATGGAGAAGTTTTTCCCTCGTAGTCAGCAGGATGAGAAGAGGAGACAGTTTGAGAGGATTGGACAGGGTAACCTGTCAGTCACGGAGTACGAGCTTTTATTTTCAGAGATGTCCAGCTATGCTCCAGATCTTGTGCAGGAGCCCTCTGAGAAGGTCAGACGTTTTATTGATGGGCTTTCTCCTCATTTGCGGTCCCAGATGGCTCGTGAGATTGAGGCTGATACTCTATTTGATGTTGCTGTTGATATTGCCAGGAGGTATGAGGCCTATCATAGATTGGAGATGGAGGAGTTAGAGCGGGAGCGTAAGAGATCTCGTGGTCCAAGGCATTCTAGTACCTCGTATGGAGGTAGGAGTTATCAGCAGCAGAGTAGGCCTCCTGTCAGACCAGCTCAGTTTCCAGCGCGTGGTTCTCAGAACGCGCCTACTTCTTCTCAGGGTCAGTTTTGGTTTCGCCCGCGAGATCAGTCTCAGTTTGATCAGCGTAGATTTGCTCCAGGGTGCTTTATCTGTCAGGATCCAGGGCATCATAAGAAGGATTGCCCTTATCTCCTTCAGCAGGGTAGTAGCCGCCCTTTCCCTCGCCTTCCAGCGCCTATGCAGCAGTAGCCTCAGGGTGCCCCTCCAGGGTCTCAGCCAGCTAGAGGTGCACCACCACCCGGTAGAGGTCGTGGACGTGGTCCTAGTGGTCCCTCTAGAGGTGGTCGTCAGGGTAGCGGCTCAGCTCAGCCGCAGAGACAGCTATATGCACTGCCGGCTAGGCAGGATGCCGAGGCATCACCAGCTGTTGTGACAGGTATTTTATCTGTTTGTGGTCGAGATGCATATTCTTTGGTGGATCCAGGATCTACATATTCATATGTATCTCCTTATTTTGCTTCGGGTTTTCATGTTGATTATATGTGTCTTCGTGATCCATTCTGTGTTTCTACTCCTATTGGAGACATTATCATCGTGGATCGAGTTTATCCAGCTTGTACCATATCTTTTGGGGGTCGTGAGACACTAGTAGATCTTCTAATCCTAGATATGGTTGATTTTGATGTTATTATTGGCATGGATTGGTTGGCGTCTTGTCATGCCATATTAGATTGTCATGCCAAGTCTCTTCAGTTGTCTTTTCCTTGTTCAGCACCAGTGGTGTGGCAGGGTTCTTATTTGCCACCCATGGGACATGTTATTTCTTTCCTGAAGGCAAAACGGATGATGGATAAAGGGTGTTTAGCATATCTTGCCATGGTTCGAGATACCACTGTGGAGATTCCATCTCTTGATTCTATTCCTGTCGTTAGGGAGTTCCCTGATGTGTTTCCAGATGATTTGCCAGGACTTCCTCCTGATCGAGAGATCGAGTTTGGCATTGATACAGTGCCAGGGACTCAGCCTATTTCTATCCCTCCTTATCGTATGGCCCCATCAGAGTTGAAGGAGCTGAAGGAGCAGTTGCAAGATTTGCTTGATAAGGGGTTCATCAGGCCGAGTATTTCTCCGTGGGGTGCTCCTGTTCTATTCGTGAAAAAGAAAGACGGGACTATGCGAATGTGTATTGATTATCGTCAGCTAAATAAGGTCACCATCAAGAATAAGTATCCCTTGCCTCGCATTGATGATTTGTTTGATCAGTTGCAGGGTGCCAAGTTCTTTTCGAAGATCGATCTGCGATCTGGTTATCATCAGCTAAAGATTCGTGAGTCAGATATCTCGAAGTCTGCTTTTAGGACTCGTTACGGCCATTATGAGTTCCTAGTTATGTCTTTTGGGCTGACTAATGCCCCTGCAGCCTTTATGGATCTCATGAACCGGGTGTTTAAGCCATTCCTTGATTCCTTTGTCATTATCTTCATTGATGATATTCTTATTTATTCTCGTAGCCGCGAGGAGCATGATTATCATCTGAGGGTGGTTCTTCAGACCCTCCGTGATCGTAAGTTGTATGCCAAGTTCTCGAAATGTGAGTTTTGGCTTGATTCTGTAGCATTTTTGGGTCACGTAGTATCAAGTGAAGGTATCAAGGTTGATCCGAAGAAGATTGAAGCAGTGCATAAATGGCCTCGTCCTACCACTCCTACGGAGATTCGCAGCTTCCTTGGATTGGCAGGTTATTATCGGAGGTTTGTGGAAAAGTTCTCTACTATTGCAGCTCCCCTGACTCGCTTGACGCAGAAGGCGGTTCAGTTTCGATGGTCCGATGAGTGTGAGGCCAGCTTCCAGAAGCTTAAGGCCTTATTGACTTCAGCTCCAGTGTTATCCCTTCCTTCGGGTACCGGTGGATTTGTAGTTTATTGTGATGCATCTCGTGTGGGCCTTGGTTGTGTTCTTATGCAGCACGGGAAGGTAATTGCTTATGCTTCCAGACAGTTGAAGCCGAATGAGAAGAATTATCCGACTCATGATTTAGAATTGGCAGCTGTGGTCTTTGCTTTGAAGATATGGAGGCATTACCTTTATGGCGAGCCTTGTGAGGTGTATACGGATCATAAGAGTCTGCAGTATCTTCTCTCTCAGAAAGATCTTAACGGCCGACAGCGGAGATGGCTTGAATTGATTAAAGATTATGATCTCACTATCCATTATCATCCTGGGAAGGCGAACGTGGTAGCAGATGCTTTGAGCAGGAAGTCAATGGGCAGCATGGCTTTTCTTTATGCTGATATGAGACCATTGGCTCGAGAATTGCAGTCCCTTGGCGACTTTGGCGTGAGATTTCTTCTTCCAGACTCCAGTAGAGTCTTAGCGTGTATTGCAGCGCAGTCTTCCTTAGTCAGTCAGATTAAGGGAAGACAGTTCGAGGATCCTCATCTGCAGGAGTTGCGTGGTCGTGTCCTAAGTGGAGGAGTTCCCTCCTTCGAGCTTGATTCAGATGGAATTCTTCGGTTTAATGGTCGACTCTGTGTTCCTGATGTTGGGGATTTGAGGCAGTCAGTGCTCAGTGAAGCTCATAGCTCGCGTTATTCTATTCATCCTGGTATCACAAAAATGTATCAGGACCTCCGAGAGCTATACTGGTGGAAGGGGATGAAGAGAGATGTATTTGATTATGTATCTCGTTGCTTGAACTGTCAGCAGGTTAAGTTCGAGCACCGGAGACCAGCAGGGCTAGCTCAGGCATTGCCCATTCCCGAGTGGAAGTGGGAGCACGTTACGATGGATTTTATAGTTTGTCTGCCAAAGACCCTGCGGCGCCATGATTCAGTCTGGGTCATTGTCGACCGACTGACTAAATCAGCTCATTTTATCCCTGTAAAGACTACTGATTCAGCTCAGAGACTGGCTCGGATTTTCATTGAGCAGGTGGTTAGATTGCACGGTACTCCTGTATCTATTGTCTCAGATCGTGGTTCCCAGTTTACTTCTCAGTTCTGGCAGTCTTTTCAGAGAGAGTTGGGGACCCAGGTGCAGCTTAGTACAGCATTTCATCCTCAGACTGACGGTCAGTCCGAGCGGGTTATTCAAGTTCTGGAGGACATGTTGAGAGCTTGTGCACTCGACTTCGGGGGTTATTGGGATGATCATTTGGCATTAGCAGAGTTCTCTTATAATAATAGCTACCAGTCTTCTATTCAGATGGCTCCATTTGAGGCCTTATACGGTCGTCGATGTCGTTCTCCTATTGGCTGGTTTGAGTCTCGAGATGTCGAGGTGATGAGTTCAGATATGGTTCGTCAGACTCTTGAGGTTGTTCGTGTTATTCAGGATCGTTTACGGACCGCCCAGAGCAGGCAGATCTCATATTCGAACCGGAGGAGCCGAGAGTTAGAGTTCGAGGTCGGGGACATGGTATTTCTGAAAGTGTCACCGATGCGAGGTGTAAAGAGATTTGGCAGGAAAGGAAAGCTTAGTCCCAGGTTCATTGGCCCTTTCCGTATCGAGAAGCGTATTGGTAAGGTAGCTTATCGGCTCGACTTGCCAGCTTCTATGCCAGTTCACCCAGTTTTCCATGTATCGATGCTTCGAAAGTGTATCCGAGATCCTTTCGAAGTGATCGAATTAGACCCTGCTCAGCTAGATGTGAATCTGGCTTACGAGGAGTTCCCAGTTGCTATAGTAGCGCGTGATATCCGGAAGCTTCGTTCGAAGCAGATTCCGATGGTTTGAGTGCGATGGAATAATCGTCCTCGTGAGGAGGACACTTGGGAGCTTGAGTCCAGTATGCGTGAGAGGTATCCTTACCTCTTCGACGATTCAGGTTCGAACTTGATCTTTAAAGCCTAAAAGTTCTAATCCTTGTATATGATTTTGGTTTCGTAATAAATGTCATTGAAAATTTGTGTAAGCATTTGTATTAGAGGTGTGAAATCTATTTTAGACTCTTGCTCGTTCGAGGACGAACGAGAGTCTAAGTGGAGGAGAATGAAACGACCTCGGTCAGTCGTTTCGGAAGTTAGGACTCCGATTGGCGTGCCACTAATTTTAAAATATTCGCAAGGTCTATTAGGACTTGTCTGTAAAAATTTGAGCTAAATCAGACCTCGTTTGGTAGGCATCGGAAGAAGGTTTCAGTTTTTGTTATCAATAAATGTTAAAAAGAGATTTTTGAGCTCGGTGTGGGCGAATGAGCTCCGATTCAAAATCCGAAAGCACCGTTAGGTTCGTATGATTATTTGTGACTTTTACGATTTTTCGAAAGTGAATTTCGATATTCTTCGGCTAGTTCCGCAAAAATGCCGAAAGTTAAATAATTTGACCTTTTTCATTTAAATTCGCATCTTGAGTTTCGGGAATCCCATTTGAGATCCGTCTTCGCGAGTATGTTACATATATTTTGTATAGCTTACTTGAAAAATTTGGGATCATTTCGACTTCTCTAGGGTTCCATTTTAATTTTAATCGTCGTAGCGAATTTAAAAAAAAAAAAAAAAAAAAAAAAAAAAAAAAAAAAAAAAGAGAGAAAAAGTTAAAGTGATTGTCGGTCAGCTAAGGGGATTAAATCCCTTAGCTTGCTAGCAAGTAGCAATACATACAGAAACATTCGAAACAACACAGAAAGGAGAAATTAGAATAGAGAGAGGGGAAAAAGGGAAAAAGGAGTAGAAAAATAGTGGAATTTCTACCCCAAATCTTCAGGTAATGATGCTAACTCATTATCTTAGCTTATTACGTGTGTTTGAATATATTTTTACGGTAAAAATAAGGATATTATACATCACCCTATTGGCGTAAATTGATAGTTTAACGGGTCAATTGGACCCCGATGATGGAAATGATTATATATTCGTACTCAGTGAGTTATGGACAACATATAAATGTAATTTATTTAGGGTTTGGTTATGGTACTTTGAACCCTGTATATAGGCCTGGTCTGCGTATTGCGTATGCGAATAGGGTATCAGGTTCCTAACTGGATTGCCCTAAAACATAAGGAATGAAGCCTTTAGCTTTATCTAATATAATTTTTCTGCGTATTGAATAGAAAGGGATCATTTGGCAACTAATACAAAGGAAAAGTCAGCGGTTGAGTAACAGGACTACCTTCTGGGATACGGTAAGTGATTATATCCATTTCTTTGGAGGCACCTGGCCTCGTGGATTTTCTACCACGTGTTCCTTACGTGTGTAGCTGCCGATAGGCGTACTCATTACGCCTTAGCTTTGGATTTACATTCTATATTATATATTATGTCCTGTTATTGATATTGCATTGGGAATCTGAGTATTTTACTTTGGCTTGGAGTTGGCATCTGCTTCCCGGCTGTCGATGAGAATCCTGTGCCGGTGAAGGGTTATTATTGCATCACATTGTATTCATATGCATTACATTGCATATCATACTGAGTGCAGGAGTATTCCGCCTCAGCTTTACATTTTATCGGGTGCAGGAGTATTCCGCCCCAGGAGAGTGCAGGAGTATTCCGCCTCTGGTTTATATTATATCGGGTGCAGGAGTATTCCGCCCCAGGAGCAGGAGTATTCCGCTCCAGTTGGTTAGCAGATTGGATTCCCCTCGAATGCAGGAGTATTCCGCTTCGGGCTGGGATTATGGGCACATGTGACCCTTTGCATCTCATGTCATTTCATCTCATTTCATTTTATTTCATTCATCCCATTCCATTTCATTTCGTTCTATGGAGTAGATTTTTTGTACATGAATACTGTTCTGCTTATATGTGCATTGTTTTTTTTGTTGATTGTTGTCTGGTTCTGTTTCCCTTACTAGCGTATCTATTTTTCGAGGTTGCTAGTTTGTTCACACTTATTGAGTCCTCATGACTCACCCCCCCTATTTGTTCTTGTGTTTTCCTTCGTTCGGCAGATTCTGCTCCAGGACCCAGCCAGTCGCGCCGTGATTGAGGAGTAGTACGTTCTCAGCTGTCTACGGTGAGCCATCCTGTTCATTGCGGCCACCCACTGCAGATATTACAGTTTTTCTTACTTTTGCTCCGTTCGGGAGATGTGTATATCTTTTGGCCTTCTTAGATGTCTGATCTGGAATCCTTTAAACTTGTGTATTCTGGGTAGTTAGTTGTTTTGTCTAGACAGTTTGTATATATGTCTATCCTTGAGAGTTATTTTATGTTGTTAAGGTCATGTTTAATTTTATTTTCAAGGTAATTGTGTGCCGTTTTTATCGATTCAGTCAATAGGGTTCGCCCGACAGGTTTAGGGGAGGTGGTCGGGTGCCCGCACGGCCTAACCGAGAATTTGGGTCGTGTCAAAAAACGCTGTTGTTTTTCTACTCCTACTGTTACTGGTTCCAATTATTTATTGTGTTCATATTGGTGATTAAAATCTATGTCATTTTCTACTCCTAATAATAGAAGATTAAACTCTTCACTATAGTGTTAAAAGTTGATTTAAAAAATAAAATTTTCACTGTGCTTTTAAATTTGGTTTGAAGAGTTAAAAGCTTCACCATTTACTTAATATGTTTGCCTCATTTTGAAAGGAAGAAAAAAAAACGAATAATGTTGCAAACAATGCAACAAATATTGTTTTTTCTGAGCAAGTTCGAGCCGTCCCCCAATAGCACCAGCACTAGCAGAAAAAGCCTATTTTATTTTTTTTGGAGCTGATTTCACTACTTTGAGTTTGCAAAAGTTCATCAACTAAGACATCCCTGTGGTGCCTGATGGAACTCCGAACAATGAATGATTCCTCTTGTCTGAAGCATGAAAATATTCTTACGTCCTTTACAAGAATTATATTCTTAGCGGATTGGAAGATAATCTGTACAATGTTTATAGTAACATTGGTACGTCGAAGGAGTCGTGGAATGCTCTTGAAAGTACAAAATGAGAGATGTTGGGCTAAAGAAGTTTGTGGCTGCCAAGTTTTTGGAATATGAAATGGTGGACGGTAAATCTGTTGGGTCCCAAGTCCAAGAGCTTCAAGCCATTATTCATAATCTCCTTGCTGAAGGTATAATTCGAACTAATACTTTTGTTTGAAGTATTAGTTGTGTTGTTATTAACAACTTTATTCATTGAAGGTTTGGTGATCAATGAAGCATTTCAAGTAGCTGCGATAGTTGAAAAGCTGCCTCCACTATGTAAGGACTTTAAAACCTACTTGAAACATAAGTGCAAAGAGATGTCACTTAAAGATTTGATTGTCTGCTTAAGGATTGAAGAGGGTAACAAGTCTGCCGAAGTGTAGACTCATGGAACCTAAACAATAGGGGGAGCAAATATTGTTGAGCATAACCCAAAATAGAATAACAGAAGAGGTATTCTAGAAAATAGAACTATCCTGACAAGAAAAAGTTCAACTGTAACTGCTACAACTATGACAAGATTGAACATAATTCCTCTGATTGTCGTGTCCCAAAGGAGGATAAAGATACGGACAAGAAAAAGAAAAATGGTCAAGACAACATGGTTGAAGAGAACAAGTTGTCCCAAGGAGTGCAAGATATTGATTTATGTGCTATGATTTACTAATATTATTTGGTCAGAAATCCATAGGAGCGGTGGATTTATTCTGGAGCCACCCATCATGTTTGTGTGTTTGCTTCATATGCTCACGCTGGACCCAATGATACGCGCTCCATGAAAAATTCTGAAATGACCAAAAGTGAAGGATATGGAAAGATATATCCCTGAAGATGATGTCTAGTAAGGTGGCGACTCTGAATAATGTTTATCACGTTTCTGAAATACGTAATAACTTGGCGTCTGCTGCACTTTTTGTTAAAAATGAGTTTAAATGCAGTACTTTTATTTGATAAAGTTGTAATAAGTAAGAACAAACTGTTTGTATGAAAAAGTTACCTAACTGAGGGCTTTTTCAAACTGACCATAATGGTCGTTGAGAAAATAAATAAAACATCAATTTCTTTTTTACTTATTTTGTCAAATAATTTATGGCATTCTCGTTTGAGACATGTCAAAAACTTTGCGTAAAATATTTAATTTGAAAGTATTACTTAAATTTGAATATGAAAAATCAAATGTCAAATGTTTGTTTAGTCTAAGTATGCTACACATTCTTACAAGTCAGTTGAAAGGAATTCTGAATCCTTAACCTAAAGGTTCTGGCACATAGGCTGCTGACCCACAAAAATTAGGATATAAAAAATTTGGAATTAATTTTTATTCAAATTGCCAGTCAGGGTTCACTATTTACATTTTTTAAGTCATATGAGTGCTTACGGTATAATATTTTCTCTAAAAATTATTTCGTTTCTAAATGTTAAAAAATGTTAAATGTATATTTGTAATACTTTAATTTGTTTTTTGCTAACCTCAGAGGAAGGTGTAAATATCAAATTTGCTTAATCTAAATTTCTAATATTTCTCTGAGTAATAAAAAAATTTAACATCAGTCTCTTTGATTTTTTTATCATTGGGAGACGCTTAGACAACAACGAACATTTGTTACTACACTCACGAATCATTATTAGAGAGATTATTATGACATTTTCACATTAAATGATAAACTTTTTACCTAATAGGTGTTTTTTCTTAAACTTAATCAGTTTTCAAGCGAAATAATTAGAGATACATTTTTTTTGTTAAAATATGAATGATGCCATTAGTTACAGTTTTTAATATCATTATTAATAGGGCCTTACTAATAGTGTGTATGCTAGCGAGAAAACTGGGATCAATTATGGCAGTCTTAAAAGAGAGCATGTTAGCTTTATTAGTTTGTTTAATACGTTTGACATCATGTTTATCATTTTCTCGACCTTTTGAGAAAAAAAGAAAAAACAAAACTTTCAGATTTTGATCGTTGAATTACTTCGACTCTGTCATACTTTCCATTCTTTTTTTTCCACCTCATACTTTTCACTTTTGACAACGGCATCATTATAAAGGAATCCATGGATATTTAATCCGAAAGTTTATTCTACTAACAGTTAAAAGACTGTTTTAGATTAAGTGTTAAATCAAAAGTCATAATTAAAATAGACCTACAATGGGATTTAGGTGAAGTCTCTCTTACTTTTGAAGTTCAAGAATCAAGAGTACTTTTTAATTTGTTAAGTATTTTTTTTTTTTTCAAATTGACGGCTGTATCATATTAGAATTATAGGACTCCCTCGATTTCATAAAGGAGATCGTGATTCGGATTTCAAAAATCAACCGAATATTTTTTTGACAGCTATATTTTCATATATCCTTTTAATATTGTGAATTATTTATTATTGTGACTTGTAATACTTTTTATGTAGTTTTCCAATATATAAATTTTATTTCAAAAAATTTTCAAGGTTCTATAGTAGAATCTACGGTCAAAATTAACTCGTTTAACTTTCGAAATCTGAATTACGACATCCATCATGGAACGGAAGGAGTAGTAGATATGTCGGACTTTACCAATCCTGTCAGACTTTCAAGTTTTAGTTTGAAATGGACAGATTTGATGCCAATGTTACATTCTTGGCCTCTATAAGAAATGTCTTACATTTTTTTTGTCTTAGTCAGGAAAAACTCATGGCAATCGTCAATAGTCATAAGAGGTCACTCCAAGCGATTTCCAGGTCTTGTTACTAGTAAAATTTGTCGACCAACCGGAGTTTTTCCTGACGGGAGACAAACTGTAACAGAGCGCCAGAAGTATATTTCTGTAAATCTTTTAGTGTGGGAAATTTACATTTCTGGCCTTCCTTAAAATCTGCTTAAGCTAGCATTTGGACATAGAATTGGTTGGAATTTGAAAAAAAAAATGAAGTTGTGTTGAAAAATATTTTTGGAAATTTGAGGTTGTGTTTGGAAATATCTATATCTATATATATATATTAAAAGGAATATAGTAGCCTATAAAAAGTAGCCAAGTGGAAGTAATAAATATATGCCACATGTATTCTATTAGGACAAAGTTTTACCAACTTTAAAAATAGTTGAAAATTAGTTAGGTTGTTAAATCTAAATAGGCAATTTAAAATTTGAATTTAATATCTGCACCACAAAACTACTACGTAAGCAGTGAATTGATAAGAGAGAACGGTAGTTTTCATTAGTTAGTGGATAACATGTAAGTAGTGGAAGTTAGGAAAATTAGTAAAGTGATAAATCACGTTCTCCCCAACACATCTATTGCAGTTTCAACCACTGGGAGAAGTTTTAACTAATTTGTAGTCTTTCTTTTCCATCTTTCTTATCTTTTTATATTTGTCTGTTTAAATTTTAGCCTAAAATCAAAGATCAAACTTTGTGGTTAACAATTAGAGTGGAGATATGGAATGATTCCCTTAAAATCGCACATATTAGTAAGTAGAATGCATCTTCGTTGTGGCTCTTCATTTGTTTTAAGTAAAGGATTCTGCCTTGATTTTCTTTATGGTTGAAGTTTTTGGATTTGATAGATTTTTTACTTTGAATTGCACGAGTACCATCTGAAGAAAATAGAGGATGTGTTAGATATAAAGAACTGAGTTTCTTTCTTATTCTTCTTTTTTTTCTTTTTTCTTTTTAAACAGATGCTGGGGAAGTGTTCTGAGATAAAAGGCGGTGATCCAATGGTAAAACTCCAACTTTAACACTTGATGTATGCTTATACAATTCTTCTTCTTTATTTTTTTAGGAATCAATTTATTTACTGTTTGAGCATTAGTAGTATATAAATTTTGACAAAATAGATTTCCTTGGTTTTGATCATCAAACAGATTTTGACAAATCATGTTTTTGTTGAAAGGTTAGCTTTTGAATCTACAGATAAAAAATTTCAATTCATGTGTGTTTGAACTTTGAAAACAAACGAGTATCATACATAAGATTAATATCATTTCAACCTAAAAAGATAAAAAATGGTAAAATAGCTTCTACTTTGGTTTCGCCCGAAACATAGGCAGGGACAATTAATCTCATGATTTACATTGGCTGTGTATCCATTGTTGGTTATTGGCGATGTCTATCCATTGTTGCTTCTGCATCTTTGAGGGTTTGTGCTTGCAATTCCAGATTTTGATGCAAGTTATTGGTCTTTTTCTCTTAACTTAGTTCTGTATTGAGTTTATATTCATCCATTCCTTTATTATTTGAGTATTTTTAATATGTTCACACTTGAATTTTAGGTACACGAAGCTATTTGGTCCAGAAAGAAAGAGCTATTTTGTATGATCATTTGTTTTAGTTTATTCTTTTATGTTCTCTGTTATAAAGCATAATTGGTTCAGGTATTGACTGCGATTTTTACTACAGATTAAGATTTTTTTTCGTGGGAAGAGTTATGGTGCTCTTTGGTGGTGCTAGTTACTGGAGTGCTGGTAGTACTATTACTATTGGTCCCTCTATGGGGTTTAAAGTGCTGATAATAGTTATCTATTTTGAACAGGCATGCCCAACTCTCTTTTGCTTATCACGGCTCCTACTTCGATTTATATCAACTATCTCATGCAATAATGACGTAACTTAATGGGGTTTGTTTTTAAAATATTAACTTCGTAACGTATTTTTGAATGAATTATTAATGAAAGTTGTTTTCATTCTTTCAATTTTGTCATGATCTGTTTCTTCCTAATTGTGAGTACTAAAGTGGTGCCGACAAATAAATACACTATTTTTGGCTCAATACTGCAAGTGTGACCATGGCTCTTATGTGTAGGTAAACAAAAAGGTAAACACATATACAAACATATATTTTGGTGTTGGACGTATTTAAATTAAATTAGTTTATATGTATGTGATTTGGAGTTTGGAATTGAAAAGGAAAAAAAAAAGTTGGAGTTTGGACATTGCGCACTCTGTAAATGATATTAATTTCTTTCAGTAAATTATTTCAAAACAAAGCGGAATGAAGTACATCAACACATATGAATTGGAACAGGTGTGGACCATGTAAGTGATTCCTCAAAGTTCCATTATGACTCATACACAAACATGCGATTATGGTCATGCTAAATGTATCCAATCTGTGGAACCAAGAGCCTGCTGCAAGTATGTTTTCTTTTTCTTCATACTAATATTTAAACATTCAACCAAAAGAATAAGCTTTTTAAGTTGTGAGTTGTCTTATTTGTACACCATTAGGATTTGAACTTAGTGATTTTTTTTTTTTCCATTACAACTCTGCCTTTATTGGTAGTTTATGATTCATGATTGCAAATATTGATTGCTGACAATGGCTTTAATCATCTGTCAAATTACAATTGTCTATATCCTCACCTAGACATAATTACAGCATTTAAGTTTCAAATATTTAAGGAATAATCTTTCTTCTAATTTTAAATGAGGAAAGAAGCAAGTTTAGAATAATACGTTGTCATACTGTTTATGCCACCTCTAATAGCTTAGATGTTCTCAATTCCATTGTATTTTTAGGTTGGCTTATTCTAAGGAGTTGAGCATCTCTTTAGTTCAGTTTACCTGTAAATATAAACTATTTATACTACTTTTGAGAAGGCATTATGATACAAGCCATGCACTTCTATGAGTCTTTGTTTTAATTTTAATATGCTGGTCCATTTTGCAGATAATTTGTAAGAAAAAGATTCATTTGTTTGATAGGTAGATTCTTACAACAGTCATTACGATCATATTGGGGTTCATATTTTATTTTTATTTTTTAATTCAGGTTGTAATTGGTGATTTTGAGTGGATTTTGATTTATTTTGTTCAGTATATTATGTAAACCCGTGTTATTTCATTTCCTTTTAGTAGTGGGTTGTTTATCCTTTTTCAATGATCATGATTCTAGAGAGTTGGTAATTTGAGGAGGAAGAGGTTGTGAATGATGTGTTGAGAGGTAAATTATTTATTTTAATCTTCACTGAACTTATCTTGGCATCAAATATTTGCCTTTTTTTCTCCTTTTTGTCATCTTTAAGTTAAATACTATATTTTACACACTTAATGGCAGCAACAAGTCATGTTTTGGATTTTTTGTTTTGTATTATATTTTATGTTACTTAAAGAATATAATATAATTTTGGACTACTTTTACTGCAACCATTGGTGTACTCTTATCCTTGAAGGAAGATTTAATTGATATGTTGCCATACTGTTTATGTCATCACTAATAGCAAGATTGTCCCACTTCCATTGTGTATTTCAAGTGGGCGTTTTTGGATTATGTAAGTTCTAAAATTTGTTATTGTATAGCGGTATCTCAAATAGTGAATGTAAGCCTTCTGAATCTTTTTATTTGATTGTATCAATCATAAGGTCGATCGCTTGAAAGGAGTGAATTTTCAGTAGTTTTATTGATGGATGATATTTCAATTAATATTCATAATTTCTATCTTAATAATGTCAGTCGTTTATCTATTTGATCCAGCATCGGAAGAAATTGTAACGATTCTTTTGGAGGAAAAAAGATGGAAGAAAGGAAGAAATTAGTAACAACTTTTCTTCCAATAGAAACAGAATAATTAATGGTTTAATAGACGTGGAAGAAGAATATATTTTCTTTCTTGCCATGAATCTTTTAGGTCTTCCGAATTAGTTGAAAGAATGTTATGATTATTTGAATATTTTTATTTCATATTTGCTAAATTCTTTCTACTAATGTATACTTTTCTCCCAATGAGTTATTACATTGATATTTAAGTTCTTGAATGGAGTGAAAGAGATTCAGAATCTTTGGGTCAAGGGATAAGTATTTGTACTTTAATTAAGTACTAAAGTTGATTTCAATAGTTTTGTATAAACATTGGTTGCACGTAAGTTTTTACTATTAAAATATATTACTTGATAAACATTTTTGTAGTCCTACTTCAGTTATAAATATCCCAAAACCAAGAGATGTCCTAAATATCAATCCTTCATTGAAAACCTTGCTCTTGCTATATTCAAAATGATTTGGAATTACCAAGAAGAATATTTTTAAGAAGCCAAATTTTACACTTTACAAGAAGGGCTAAACTTAAAATTGTTTGAAACCGCGCATCGCGCGGGTACATATACTAGTATATATTAAAAGGAGTGTTGTAGCCTATAGAAAGTAGCCAAGTGGCATATAAAAAAAAAGGCATGTGTAAATATTTAGGACAAATTAGTTATTAGTTGAATTTTAGTTAAAATGTAACTATTTTGTAGTTTGATATAAATAATTGTGTAAACGAATGGATTACTTAGCATAACCGTTTATATATCCCACTCCCCTCCACTACTCCTAAAATATAGGAGTCAGATAAATTATTATTTGGAATAGATAAAATCAAATTTGAGCTGTTATTACGTTGAGAATTCTAGAAAGGACTTAGGAATTTTATGAAGAAACAAAAACTGTCATAGAGGAGTTCTTTAATTATTTGAAAAATAAATTAAAAATAATAAACCACTTTAAAACCGCCGGGAGGAGTTTCTCCTCTCATGATACAAAAACTGTCACTTTGCACGTTTGAGTTCTATTTGTATTGAGATAACTATCTTTTTTTATCATTATCTAAAAAGAAGCTATTGCTGGAAAAAATAAAAACAAAATATAAAAAAGTTTACTCAAAATATAACCACTACACACGAATAAATACTGGCGGCATGAAACAGTTTTTATTTAGAGGATAACTTCTTTTTTGACTTCTGCTACGTGTAATATTCTTCTCCAGATGAAAAATATCTGAAAATTGATATTTTAGCATTGTAGAAGGTATGCTACTTCTCTATTTCTGTTATTTTAATTATTATTTTTTTAATATATATTGTCATCCAGAGATAAGTGCTCAGGATATTGTTTAATTTGTTTGGTGATTACCCACGGAAAGTTGTGTATTGTACTGAACTATAGTCTATATTTGATGAATGGATAAATAAAGATAGTTATTGCCTTTTTTATACAAAAACATGTGAGAGTTGCAATTCCCACACAACATGTTCTAAAAAAATATGACAAGCATTGCCATTCTGCGGATGTTTGGAACACTATTTTATCTCAGTTGTAAGTTTCTATCAATCTTTAAATAGAAAAAGAGAACTTTGCGAAGGGAGTTCTTATAACTTTGGAGACCAAAAATTGATTACAACATTCACCATTTTATATGAAAATGATATTATGTTTAGTGTGTTTAATTTTTTTTTTTTATATTTAACATATGAAGATTTATAAGATAAATGAATTGGAAATATCTCTCCACATGTTTGATATTTTATGAAAAGAGTTTACTGCAATTTTGAGAGAGCACTTATAACTACATGTTTTGCTTCTATGGACAGGATTGAGTGAAGACCACAAAATGATAGCCAGAAGATTTGGTACATGAGTTGAGGTTAGTTTTCTTTGAACAACAACTCCAAATATCTATTTATCTCTATGAAATTTATCCCATTAACAAAAAGAAAAACAATAACTTAAAAAAGGGACGTCCATCTTTGAAATTTGTTTTTATCAAGAGATTTATGTTATAAATTTGTTTCTTTTTAATGTCACATTACGATGGCAAAATCAATTTGAATTTGATGTGACAATATCCTATCTAAACACATAATCTAAGTGTTGCCATATACTATTACATTTAATTACTGGTTGAGAACTTGGCCAGGGTATCAATGAAGAATGAAGTAGACATGGTAATGAAAAATGAAATAGATATGTGGATAATATTTTTTACTTATAATAAATTATTTTTTTATTAGGGGTATGAAATAGGACATATATATCAATAGCTTATAATTTATTTTGTAATTCCTTTAATAGGTAGTTCATCACTTCATTATTTAATGTGTCAATGTTAATAACTTTTATAAGTTAATTATAGTTTCATTTTTTTTTTTGTGTAGCATCTACATGTGAAGGTGAAGCTAGACATAAATCTTGAACAAAATTAGCATAGACTTCGAAAATAACTTTAGAGATGCAATGAGTAAACATAGTAAAATAAAAGGATGATAGGACATATCAGAACAAAAATTAGCTGGTTAGAAGAAACAACAAATTAAATTTCCAAACACATAGATGTATAAACTAAATGATTTATTGTATTCTGTTTTAGTTGTGGATTGATTAAGTATTATGAGAATTAGAACTTTAATTATTTTTCTAATTCTATATTCTTTTAGCTCTTGATGGGGTTAAATGTACATATTTCTCTTTAGTTTATACTTGCCTATTGAAATTCTTCACATGAGTTGACAATAAGATATGATTCTTGGTATTTTGGTAATATTAGGACTTGAAAGGTTTGACGCAATAGTTGTACTCAACTGCAGAATAATTTGAGTTTTCATCCGGAGAAAATGATCATCAACAGACATTTCCTAATACTTTGTTTAGAAAATGTGACGCTGATTCCTAGAAACTTTAAAAGATTATGTGAGAAAGGTAAGAGGTAAGCCGATGGCTATTGCATCTGCAGACTGCAAATACCAAAGCTCTACCTATGATTGCCATGTTGCCTCCTTGAAGAAGAGTGTGTGAAGCTTTGGCCTATCCAATGGTGATACAACTTGAAAAGTGATAACTTCAGGCTAATACGTAAGCTGATTTATATGTACTAACATTCTTTCATTTGAATTAACATATAAATGATTGAATGTTATAAGTTAGGAAAAAGGTTGTCATGAGCTGTGATATCTTTACCAAGAAATTTTTCGAAAAGATGTTTAAGAATTTACTAAAAAATAGGAACAGTGGGATATGATGATGGTGGAGTAAGATTAGTTGGTCACAATTTAAATAATGGAGAGAAGTTTATAGTATAGTGTCTATACAGGTAATTAAGTTCTTTTTTTCATAATTAACTTTCATTAAAAAATGAAAATATAGTGAAGTCTCCCCTTATTTCTATGGAATGTTTGTTGAATCAAAATGACTGATCTTTATAGAAAGAACGAATCATGCTATACGAAGCATGATGGTGGATGGAATTTTGAGTGTAATACCAGTCCTCATCCATTAGATTTTTGCTATGTATATGTGTATGTGTATGTTTTAATGAAATATTGTAAATCTTTGTTGTATCATGTGAAGTTTTATAAACTTTGATTTGGATTTTTATGCAGTTTTTATGATCCTGAAGATAGCAGGAAAAATAACACAAAGGTAGGTGTTGAGTAAAATTAGGTTAGAACCATGTTGAGAGATAGAACTGGTTGTTAACATATATGCACATATATAAATACTATTAGAAAATTAATGGTATAGCAATCTATATTAATGTTTTGTAGCAGAAGGTAACATGACTTAATTTTCGTGTTAATAATATCATGTTATATAGATAGATATCTATAATTATCTTTTAAATCTGATAGCACTGTACAAATTCTTCTACAATTGTTGTATATGTAGAAATTACTACTACTATTGCCACAAAAAAAAAATGCTTTAGTTACTAAAAGTGTCATCTTTTATATACGTATTCACCAAACTCTCCTTACGGTCTTAGATGATCCCTACCCTATGTAAATATTTAATTTGAGTTTGCCGTTGTCTTTTTTACAGGCTATACAAGTGGTGGACAATATTATTCATTCACTAACTTTGATTTATTGTGTTGCTCCCTTAATTAATATTGATAATTTTAATCCAAAGTTTATTCACCCTAGAGTTTCTTTATATCATGTTTGAATGAATTGTAAAAAGAGAGGATAAAAAGCATACATTGATGTTGATTAGAAAAATATATATATAGATTCTTGCCAGCACTGTTCGGTGGATATAATGCTTCATTCGATGATTTATTACTCCAAAATATAGAATTGTCCCTAAAATATTACACATATCTTATTATATTATTATATTTTTATTCATGACCACTAAATGTCAAGACAAATTCTTATATGACTCCAGTAAATTAAGATCTATCTCTTATTTTAATTTGAGATTATTAAAAAAATGAGTCATGTACTTTTAACATTTAAAAACACATTATATTGGGTACCTTTTTAAGAAAATATGATAATATTTTTCATTCCGCGCATCGCGCGGATACTAAGACTAGTATTTTACTTAAAGAAAAGTTGAAATTTTGTGAATGTAAGAAAAACTTTCACCCAAAAACTGTCCCAAACCAGTTTTTGGAACTAATATCTTCAATTTTTTTCAAAAACCGGTCAATTTCATGAACAAACATTGTTTTAAAAAATTATTGAAAAAAATACTTCAAAAAGCACGTCCAAACGGAAACTAAGTTTTAGTTCTCATTACCAGAATATAGAGACCCATCGTCAAACACGGAGATTGTTCTGGTGATCTGCGAGGATACAACTCGAAGAACTCGGTCCAAAGTTCTCTCTACAAGGCTTGATGGATTTTCAGGATTTTCTCCGTGTCCTAGGATAGAGGGCGAAGTGCGCAAAAGGCCAGTTTGGCCACTGGTCTTATAGCAGAGGCCACTAAACCCAAAACATTAACTTTGAGGCCACTTTAGTTACACCCACAATAAATGAAAAAGGTAAAAGACTAAATTGCCCCTCGTTTATATATACAACAGACAGTTCGTTATTCTCTATACTTTGTCGCTGCTGCTGCTGCTGAATTCTCCACCAATTCTTCACGCCCCAATCGCAATTTTTCAAATTTCTTCACAAGTTTTGCTTCAAAAATTGTAAGTATTCTACGTTTAAATATTACGTTATACTGAATTAGGAATGAGTTTCAACTAAATTCATTCAATGTGAACTGAATTCAGAAAAATTCGTTTTAAATTTACTAGTTTTAACACCTCGATATGCCGTTGATGACTGAACATCAGTATCGCCATTGTCGTATCTAGTATCAGCACTAGTTTTAACACCTCGATGTGCCGTTGATGACTGAACATCAGTGTCGCCATTTTTGTGTCAAGTATAAGCATACTAGCACTGAAATTTGAACAAAAATTCAGTTCATTAAGTACTTTACGTTTGAATTTTACTTTATGCTGCATTAGCACTGAGTTTGCATTAGGACTGAGTTTGAATCTATGTGAACTGAATTTAGAGAAATTCATTTAAAATTTACTAGTTTTAACACCTCGATGTACCGTTGATGACTGAACATCAGTGTCGCCATTTTTGTGTCAAGTATAAGCATACTAGCACTGAAGTTTGAACAAAAATTCAGTTCATTATGTATTTTAATTTTGAATTTTACGTCATGCTGCATTAGGACTGAGTTTGAATCTATGTGAACTGAATTCAGAGAAATTCGTTTAAAATTTACTAGTTTTTATACCTCAATGTGCCGTTGATGACTGAACATCAGTATCGCCACTGTCGAGTTATCAGGATACCTCGAAGATCAGTCTTTGAACTAAAAATTAGTTAATTATGACTGAATTTCAGTGCTTAAGGGGTGAAAAAGTTCATTTATAATTGAAATTGCTTATTGGCATTGGCATGTTAAGCACCAGCACGCTAGGACTGAACTTCACTTCATAAGACTGAACTTCATTGGTTCAATCGTTGTGCATATAACTTAAGTCCACGTGAACTGAACTTCAATCCACATGCCGTAAAAGCTTTTTATAAACTGAAAGAAGCAACCTCAAGACTTTGTGATTACTTATTGACATTGTTATTAAGACTGAACTTCATAATAACACAATTCTTTCTCTGGTTTACTTATTCAATGCAGAATGGATACAGTTTGTTTAGTTATTGCTTTCAATGGGAATTGGACAAAAGATTACAAGTACTTGCATCATGAAACAAAACTTCTGCTTGTTAATCAAATGATCGAATTCAGAACATTCATGCAGAGGATTTATGAAGCAACACATTTCACTGGCACTGTCAATATATGGTTTGATATTGGAATGGACTCGAGCAGGGGAATGCTTGTAACTACAGAAGAAGAACTGAGAACATGCATGCTTTTGCTGAAGAATGATCCGACTTTCAAGAATAGTCGTTTCGTGATTGAGAAGCTAGAGAATAAAACTCCTCGTACAGAAGTTTCACCCCAGGAGGGGACCCTTATAATGCAGATCGACTGCATTCAAGCAGTTGAAAATAATCATACTCCATGCACAGAGCTTCCACAACAAGAGGGACGCTTGATAATGCAGATTGACTCCCACCTAGCACTTGAAACACCTGGCATTGCTGAGACACTGCAACCAAACAATACTCAATTTCAGTCACCAGCGCCAACATTTGAATGCCCTAGTAGCACACCAGCTGCCAAGACCAAACGGAAAAGGTCCAGGGTAAAACAAAAACAATCTCCAGCTATGATATTAACAGGAGATGTATCATCAAAAGATGTAGCAGCATACTCAACATTTGACACCAAAGAAACCATGATGAAGTGTTTTGTCAAGATGGCAATCAAGGAGCATTTTGAGTTCAAGGTTATCAGATCAAATAGAACGAGATATGAACTGAAATGCATCGATCCAAACTGTGAATGGAACATCAGAGCAAGAAGGATAAAAGATTCCTCACTGTTTAAGGTGATTAAGTTTCAGAATACACATACATGCTCTGTTGACGTTAAGAAGGCTGATCAAAAACATGCCACGTCAACATTGATATGTGAGTACTTTCTTGAAAACATCCGCGACAACAGAACAGATGTTAGACCGACATTTATTGTCAACGAAATGAGAAGGATACACGGGGTTGAAATAGGATATCACAAGGCATGGCGTTCAATTCAAGCAGCAAACGCATTAATTAGGGGACGGCCTGATGAGAATTATCATCTGCTCCCTTCATACTTGCATGTTCTGAAAGAGAGAAATCCAGGCGCTTACACAAATCTAAAGATAGACAGTCTTAATCGGTAAGCATTTCTCAAAAGTCAGTTCGATTGCTACACGGAAATTGAAAACTTTCTGAGAATTTTTTAAAATGTTTCAGGTTTATGTATATGTTTGTTGCTTTCAAACCATCAATAGACGGGTGGAGGTATTGTCGACCAGTGATAGCAGTAGACGCGACGTTTCTGAAGGCGAAATATCTAGGTGTTCTCATCATTGCTGTAGCAAAAGATGCAAATAATCAAATCTTCCCTCTAGCTTATGGGATTGCAGACTCTAAAAATAATGAAGCTTACACTTGGTTCTTCACTGAGCTGCGAAGGACAATAGGTACTCGTTCTGAACTGGTGTTTCTATCAGACAGAAACAAATCAATTGCACATGCAATTGCACAAGTTTATCCTGATAGCCACCATGGTATCTGCATCTACCACTTTGAAAAGAATCTAAACCAAAAGAACGTGAGAACCACAGTGATAAGTCTGTTTCAAACTGCTGCAAGAGCTTATAAGCGTGAAGAGTTTCATTATTTCATGTCCGAATTAGAGGGAATGGATAAAAACACGTACAACTACATAATGGAAGAACCACCTGAAAGATGGGCTAGATCTTACTCACCGAGGCGATGATATGATATGCTTACAACAAATATAGTTGAGTCGATGAATTCTGCATTACTTGAAGCAAGAGAGTTGCCCATTTTAAGCCTTTTGGATTTAATCATTCTTAAGAAGCAGAAATGGTTTTGTGAAAGAAGAACTGCTGCTCTAGAGACTTTTCATAGCTTATCAAGGTGGGCAGAAGATGAATTGAACAAGAAGATTCAGCTGGCCTTCACAATGAATGTAAGTATACAGCGCCAAATATGCAATCCTAATAGTGTATAAAAAATACAGATACAGATAGACTGAAAATTCAGGACTGTGATTTGAACTTCCGTAAAAAAAAGGGGGAGGGGGTACATAACCACTGGGGGGGTGGAGTTCAAATACTTGTTGCTACAAAATTCAGTCCATAACATTAACCAGTACATACAGTTCGATCCTTGTGCGATTGAACTTCAGTCCATATGATTTGAACTCCAATCAGTCCATTAGAACTGTACTCATGCACTCTTGCTCTGACTGACTAATAGCCGATTTTAAATAACATATGTACTGACTCACAAAAGTTGTTATTTTTCATTTCAAATAGGTATTCCCCACAGGTACAACAACATTCAATGTGCAGGATGAAGGAAAAAGCTTCAACGTCGACTTAAAGAATAGGACCTGTGACTGTCTTCAATTCCAGACTGATGAACTCCCATGTGTACATGCAATTTCATGCATTGAGAAAAGACGCCTGCTGAAATCTAAGTTCTGTTCAAAATGGTATTCACGAGAGTTTTGGTTAAACGCATATCAAGGTGAGGTGAATATGATAGGGCACAAAACCTCTTGGATTGTACCAGATACCGTGAAAAGCCAGAGGATAGAGACTCCTAACGTCAAAATACAACGAGGAAGAAGGAAAATAAAGAGATACGTCCCGATTGCTGAGGCTGTACGGGTCAAAGGAAACCAATGTAGTCGATGCAAACTCCGCGGACATGATAGAACCTCATGCATAAATACTCCAGTACTCCGACCCTATTCAAGGAAATATAGGTACTGCTACTTCCTTCGTTAACCATAAACTTTTTTTTACTAAATATGTCCCTCCTACTAATTTAATTTTCTAACTTCTTTTTGTTTCATGAAACTGCTTCGCTGTCAATGATGGTGCAGAAATAAATGAAGATATTCAAATTACTGATAGTTTCTTATCAAACATTCAAGATAATGAAGGTATTCAAACTCTGAATGCATTGCAGTTTATTTTTTTATCTGTGTGTGTGTATGTTAATAAGTTGGATACTAGTATTTGAAGCACTTTCAGTCCATATAAAGACTGAATTTGTAGTAACTTATGGAGTGTAAATTCAGCCTTTCAAATATGAACTGAAAAGTGGGATGTACGAACTTCATTCCCATAATGATACCACTTCAGTCGATATGGTTTGCACTTCCATACTTGGAAGCAAATGTTTATTCCTGGTGGATAGAAAGCTCAGTCTATATTCTACAAACCAAAAGCGCATAAGTTTGAGCTTCCATCCTTGTGTGAGTAGAAGTTTGATCTCATGAATTAAAAACATCCATCCTTAAAAAAGACAGAACTTCAATCGAATAGTTAGAGACAAAAGTTCAAAGTCATTGTTGCAGCATTGGTGAACTGGAAAACAAAAAATTCTAGAAAACTCAAAATTTATTACCAACAAAATATAAGAGACAACACATAGATATTATCTTATCAGGCATCTTCAACAACAGACCCACTACTAGAACTAGAACTAGGACTGGAACTTAAAGGTTCTCTAACATCCTGCCAAATAGTAGCACTTAAAACCACACGATCTGAGGATTCAACAACTCCAAAAAGTATCCTAGTTCCTACTCGTAGATTATTACTACGGACAAATTCCCTCCATCCATTAGACAACCACCTTTCCCTTCCCACTTTTAGGTAGTTCATCCGGAAATGAGTACCACGGCAAATTACAGTTGCTGCAACATTACGTCTGGGAAGCCTAATTGCCAACAATGCTGGCAAAACCTTTGCAACAAAAAGAAAAATGAACAGTGTTATTTTTTAACAACAAATAACAAAAAAATAATACTTTTGAAAGACAAAAATTTTATGAATAACTTACAAACTGATCTGATTCAGTATCCAATTGAGTCAAAACTGCATCAATGAGTGCTGCCATTATTTGATTGAAGATGCCTGATAGGATGCTGTAGAAATAGAAATTATTTGGTTGTTCTCTTGAATTATAGTAAGGGCTATTTCTATTGCTATAATTATAGAAAAGATATTCTGTCTTTTTGTGTTGTCATTTCACTGTTGGATAAAGCTGAAGATTCTTTCTTCTTTTGTTCTGTAGTAAGCTGAAGACAACACACCTGACAGGATACATGACCCCACTAGGATTCAACTACACAATTCACAGGAATACATGACCCCAGTAGGATTTAACAACTGAACTGCAATTTCAGTCCATTAGGGGGGAGTGAAATTCAGACAAAAAACTGCATTTATTAAAAAAACAACATAATCCCAGTAGGATTTAACAACTCCACTGCAATTTCAATCCATGAGGTGTACTAAACGTCAGTCAATTTTTAGTTTCTAAAGTTCAGTCAATGAGGGGACTAAAAGTTCAGTCAAAAACTGCAATTAATAAAAAAAAAAAAAAATGCATACCCTTCTGTAGGATTTACCAAAGTGCTGTGCAATTTCAGTCCCCAATTGAGGGGGTAGTGAAGTACAGTCCATATCTGGTTAGTGAAGTTCAGTCAACGGGCGGGTACTGAAGTTCAGGTCAAAAACTGCCATTAATAACCATAACTGTACAGTTTCTTTAAGACCATAAAAAGCATAACTGTACAGAAACTGTAACAGCATAGAAAACATAAACTTCTTTGACCTCATTTAATGAAGCATAGACCATAACCGTACAGAAAACTGTAAAAAGACCATCCACTTGCCAGTTACTGATTTTTTAACTATAAATACCCCCTTTGCATTTAGAGGAAACTACAAGGTTTATTCACTCTTCATCTGATACATACTACATAGTTTTTTTTTTTTCAGAAAACAAAATATGGCAAATGAAAACAATCGCATGGAGGAACTAGGCAGTTTCAGGAAGAAAATAACATCGTCTTACTATAACAGAGATGATTTTGTATGTTAAAACAAATGACCAGAGTATATTTTATATTTTTCATTTAACTTTTCAGTGTTTTGTGATTTTGTTTATTAACTGTGAGATATTCTTGCTTTTAGATCTTCCCAGACAATTGGAAGCAGAGGCTGCCAGGTGTAAATGGAGTGGCATGCATAATTTGTGACGGTGAAAATGATGATGTACATATGATGCACTTCAAAGTTGGGAGGCATGCAAGGCTGTGTAACGGTTGGAAGGCTATGCTTATTAAGAAAGGCTTCAGAATAGGTCAAACGCTTCGTTTTGATCACCTATGGCACGAAATGATCGACGGTGTTCCATCTGTTGTTTTTGCTGTTTCTCTTACAAACAATCAGGCTGGTGAAGGAGAAGATGATTATGATGATGATGATTTAAGCACTGACGATGATGATAATGGTGGTGGAGCATCAGTAGACAATCCAATTTTAATTGAATAATTCTAGAAGTTGTTTGTTGTTTTCCTTTATGCAGTACTGTTTGTTTTTGTTATGACAATGTCTATTTTTAATATATGAACTTTAACCTAGTTATGTTTTATATATTTGAATCTCTCATTATTAACTGAAAATAACTAAAGTAGAAGCATCCTCATGGACAGAAGTTCTGTCCATGAGGATTAGAAGCTCCATGTTTAAGTAAACATAGAACTTAAAACAACATGGAACAGAACTTCTACCATCATGGACAGAACTTCTGTCCATAAGGATCAGAAGCTCCTTGTTTAAGTAAACCTAGAACTTAAATCAACATGGAACAGAACTTCTATCATCAGACTGAAGTTCTGTCCATGAGGATTTTAAGTTTCAAATTGAAGTAACTCGATTAGAAGCTCTTTCTTTAAGTAAACACAACTCATCACGGACAGAACTCTTATTATCATGGACTGAAGTCTCTAGCCACTTGCATTTGATTATCTTCTTTCACAGAATTAAGAAAAAGACTATACTTGGAATATATGTAAAATGTAAAAACTTAACATTAAACATTAATAAAATGTTGATACATATATAGGCACAAAACTTATAAAAAACTCTACACCATAGAAACTTCATACATATTCAGTTATGGAGATGGTGGTGGAAGACCAGCAAGATCAAAACCAACATGTGCTGCTATCGCTTCAATAGCCTGGGTCATCATTCGCACTCGTCGCCTTTGGATGTTACGCATATACAAAATATCATTTTGCATTTCCTGTATTGCATTCTCCTGGTCCTGAATCTGCCGCCTTAGGACTGCAATCTCCCATTGTATATTATTTCGAATCCCTACTGGTACTGGTGCAAATCCTGGTGCTGGGGCAAACCCTGGTGCACCTGATTGTTCTACTTGTGGTGGTTGATTCACACTACTTTCAGACATTCTTGCACCTGAAGTTTAGAAATCTCAAAAATAGATAATCCTAAAATAATAAGATGATAAGAATTAACAGTCTGTTATGTATTTATAGTAAAAAACCAATAAAATTATAACAGTTACAACTTGTAGTTGAAAAGGCACAATAAAATACTAACAGTTGCAACTTATAGTTCAAAAAGGCACAATAACATTTTAAAAGTTGCAACTTATAGTTGAAAGGTCACCAGTCGATAACAGGTAAAATAAATATTGAACAGTCATAATGAGGGTAATAAAGTTCAACCAATGATGATAGAAGTTCAGTGCATCAATGAACATAAAACTTCTGTCTCTCTCTGAGGATAAAACTTCAGTCACCCTGTAGATTGAATTTGATGGCATATAAATAGAAGTCCAACCTTGGAGAGAAGTCCTAGTGGACTGAAAACACACACAGACACAGGGTTGATGTACACTTCTGTCATGAGGATAAAACTTCAGTCCTCTGAGGACTTCAATCAATTGGAGACACAGACATTCATCCCCTGGTGGACTGAACACACACATACACACAAATACACACACACACACACACACACATGGGGGGTATAAAAAAGGTTCACTCCATATAATTGCATCACTGCAACATAAATGGCATTTACATAATTCTATGCATAATAATCTGTTCATCTGTACATAATATCTGTTTCACCATACTTTACCAAAACACTTTACAAAAAATATTACTACGAATTCTTAAGATAAAAACAAAAATATTTACAACGGACACATGTCATCATTATGTTGCCCATAATCATGCTCAACAAATTCAGGTGGAGTCTCAAATCCATCCCTAGCCTTTGCACGACCATGAGCCCAAAGCTGACAACCAAACCGCTCCCTGTAATGATGAATTAGACTTGGTTGAACCTTGTCAACACTTTTACCTCTGGTCAGCAGATCAGCATACCATATTACAAAAGCGCCACAACTAGTCCTAAAAAATGAGGCACCAAAACAAAGAGTAAGACATAAGTAGGCAGGGGGTTATAAGTTCAGTCAATTATATCAAATTTTGCACTAAAACTTGCACAAAAATGAAAAGACTTACCGATCTAGTTGATTCGGTGATAGTACCCAATGGGCTTTATAGGCAGCATTGAACTTGTCGTTTTTGAAAGAATCATGCAGAGACCCGAAGTTGACATACTTGAACAGATGTGGGAGCACAACAGCATAAGCCTTGATGTGGTCAAATTTGTCTGCTGGTGGCTTCCTTCTTTTGACCATCGAATCATATACACGTATTTTCTTATCGTGCAAATCAAAGACTGCCAAAAAGTAATGTGTCACCGTTTCACCAGGTTTTGCTTGCAATCGGCACGGAAAATAGTGTTTATCAACCCCACCCCAGGGAATTGAACACCTCCGTTCCAGACCATGAAGGTAATCACACATATACTGTCCAATACCGTCAAGCCAGATTTCATCACCCGGTCTTTTACTTTTGTCTTTGAATTCTGACTCATAAATAGAGCACATATAACTATCAAAAACAAGATCAGTAGTTGACAGTGTGTGAGGAAACTTGAACAAATGGTAGCATGCCCTCTTCCTAAGATAATACATAGCAACATCGATATGCTGCAAAAAAATGAACCTGTTTAGTCAATACACAGAATAACGAAAACGGAACAAACCAAAGAACAGAAAATGCACTAACATTATCAGACAAAGGGTAGGCAACATCTACAAACTCCAAAAACCACTGCTTGTCTGGCTTCATTGTTTCCAGCTGATATGGATTACTGTCGTAATCATTATCGCGTATATAACAAGCACGGTTGTTCCTAATTAAAAAGATACAAAATACAAAACACATATTACTTTTCAATGAAGTTCAACAGAAAATGCACTAACATTATAAGAATATAATAGGCAATGAAGTTCAATCTTATAGGTGGACAGAACTTGGCATGTCCTTGTGCACAAAAAAGTCCATGGCCTTTTGACTGAGGTTCAATTCTCCATATGCACAGAAATTCGATCCATAGGAGCAGAACTCAAGGGATAAGAAGTTCAGTCCATAGGGGATTGACCTATAGGTTTCCAAATTCATCCACTATGCACTGAACTTATAAAACTACAGACAAGAAATCATAAAAAAATACAAAATAGACTTACTCATCAAGTTCAGTGCCATTTCTTTGAAATAGCAAAAAAGATTTAAACTCATCCAACACTGCTGGACTAATCTTCAATTGGTGGAATGGACAAATACGTCTGTAATTACCCTTCCAGTCAGTTGTCTTCTTTTTAGTTCTTGTGGTATTATACGGAGATAGCAACCACTGACTGGGCTTTCGGTCCCTTTTCCCCACAAGACCTTGCTGTTCCAACTGTTCTACCTTAGTACTTTCAGGGGCTTGGTCACTTGCCTTGGCAATCGCCCTAACAATCGGAAAAGGCCTCTCATGTTCCTGTGATGTAACCTCTTCTTTGGGTGCTTCATCAATTGACTGCTGATCTTCAGTCATCTCCCCATGTATTTCAACTTGGTTACTTCTATCAGCCTGTTGTTCTTTGTTCAGCTCCTCTTTCCCCTGTTCCTGAATCATTACTTCTTCTTTGCCCGTTACACTGACTGACTGTTGTTTGTCGACAAGACTTTCAAAAGTCTGTGGGTCAGTCAAATCAACTTCTCTTCTTGTTTGCTCAATAGCCTGGGGAGTCTCCATAACAATCTTAAGAGGCATCTCCTGTTGCTGTGTCGTAATCTCTTCTTTCGGTTCTTCATCAATTGACTGACATCCAAGAGCCTGCTGATCTTCAGTCATCTCCCCATCTCTTTCAACTTGGTTCCTTCTATCAGCCTGTTGTTCTTTGTTCAGCTCCTCTTTCTCCTGTTCCTGAGTCATTACTGCTTCTTTGCCCGCTATACCGACTGACTGTTGTTTGTTGACAAGACTTTCAAAAGTCAGTGGTTCAATCAAATCAACTTCTGTTCTTGTTTGCTCAATAGCCTGTGGATTCTCCATAACAATCTTAGGAGGCATCTCCTGTTCCTGTGTCATAATCTCTTCTTTGGGTGCTTCATCAATTGACTGACAGCCAAGAGCCTGCTGATCTTCAGTCATATCCCCATCTCTTTCAACTTGGTTACTTCTGTCAGCATTCTCCATAACGACATCAACAGGCATCTCCTTTCCGTGTGAAATCACCTCTTCTTCTACTGTTTTGTTGACCGACTGCCCTTCTGGTTCTTCTCTTCCTGCTTGATAACTCACATCAACATTATACATTTCAACGTCATCGGTCCTCTCCTGTTGCAGAATTATGCCTTGTTCTTTTCCAAGTTCAACCTGCTGCTGATTTTTCGACATATCTTGCTGAATTTCTTCAGCTCTTGGTGTATCTTCAGCATCACATGAACCCCCGCTAACACTTTCTTGACTCGGTGGCAGTATATTAAAACTAGGCATATCAGGATGTGAACTATTTTTCTTCAACTTCTTCCTTTTCCTTTCATAGGTTATTGTACCTGATTTCTCCACAATCATATCCTGAGGGAGCAAGCGAGGTGTCGACAGATCAAGCTCTCCACTTATACATTGCAATTGAATTTCAAGCACCTCCTTCTGGGCTGCAGTCAACTCACCAAACATATCTAATTCACTATCAATTCGTTCATGAATTTGTCTAGGGGTTTCATTGACAAACGCACCTTGTAAAGCTCCATGCAATTGTATAGCTGAATTTAGACCTGCACAACCACCGCTAACTTCTTTTATGACATCTGAACAGATTTTTGATTTCCTAACTACACTGCCTTTGCTGGAGTCTTGTCTGTCATCTGAAGGAGATTTTGATTTCCCGGATACAGCTCCATGACTGAAGTCTTTTCTTACATCTGGAGGAGACTTCATCTTCCTTCCATCACTAGCATTGCCTCCACATGAATACAAGTTTAAGGAATTACGAACACTACCAGATTGTTCCTTGCTCCTTCTTCCACTAACATCTTTCCCTGATACAGCTCCATGACTGAAGTCTTTTCTTACATCTGGAGGAGACTTCCTCTTCCTTCCATCACTAGCATTGCCTCCACATGAAAACAAGTTTAAGGAATTACGAACGCTACCAGATTGTTCCTTGCTCCTTCTTCCACTAACATCTTTCCTCCAACTTGCCTCCTTTTCCTCAAAATTCTTAGAAAACTTCTTCATAAAATCCAGAACACAATCGACCTTGTTTTCTACACCACGAACCTTGTTTTCTACACCACGAACCTTGTTTTCTACACCACCAATATACTTCCTTATACACCGTCGCTGACTACGCATCCTCTTCCGGAATTTTATATTCACCTTCTGCAAAAACAAAAAAAAACAAATCAATAGAACTGATAAAAATATTCAATTAAAATAAAAACAGAAAAAGATGAATGCACATGATACTTGAAAACTCACTTTAACAATTGCATTAACTAAATCTTCATCAAGCTCTACACCATGTCGAGCATCCTGCTTATCATCACAAGCAGCCTCACCCGCATGAATATCATCCTCAGTCTCAGCAACATCATCCTCACCCACATCATCATCATCCTCACCCACATCATCATCATCCTCAGTCTGAGCACCAACATCTCCACTTTCATCAGCACCATCCTCAGTTCCACCACCACCTTCCTCAGTCTCAGAACCATCCTCAGCCTCAGCAGTATGTTCACTCTCAGAACCATCCTCAGTCTCAGTCTCAGCAATATCTTCACTCTCAGCACCATCATGATATGTCTGAGCCCCACAAACCTCAAAATCATCAGAAGTATCCTCACTATCTTCAACAACTTCTTTTCCTTTTAAAAGTTTACATGCAACAACAGGTACAGCAGGACCTGCTTCTGTCACATTCAATTCCACCGACCTTTTTTCTTCCTCAGACAGAACAATTGGAACCATTTTAAATTTGTCAAAACTCTATAAAAAAAAAAAAAAAACCAAGAGAAATATATTAGCACCACAGTAAAATAAGAATAAAACTTTTATATGCAGAAATAAAAGTTTTGTCCTCATGGACTGAACTTCAATTGGTGTTTATTTTAGAAGTACAGTCCATGAGGACAGATACATGGATGGAAGAGAAGTTCAGTACATTATGATAGAATTCAGTCCATGAGGGTAAAGAACTTAAGCAACCACACACACACACACAGACACAGATATAGAAACTTACATTTACATTATGAAAATACTGATCAACCAAAGTGTTATACTGAGGATTTTTGAAACTAATAAACCTAACCATCCTTGGGAAGCCACGACCATTATATGTACAAAAGTTAGAACGAAGTGATGGAAATAAATCCAAAAACCAAGCGCATAACACAAACGGGAATCCCAGTACATAGTAATTTACACCACTTTTAAGAGGTCTCATTCCAGAGTTAACTAGTGCTTCAAAACCCGCACTCCCCCAGGGATAAGCTCTACAAAGATCCTCGTTGTCAATAATATCCAAGTAATGCACTTCAACCAAGCTTGTTTTTTTGTTAGAACACAAGATGATTGACTGAAAAATATAAAACTCTGCAATCTTCACTGCATCATCTTCATCGACCAGAGATGCCGGGGTCATTGATACTAAAAATTTACGAACGTCTGACACCTGAAGATTTCTTTTGCCACGAAAGTACTGCTTCAGAAGCCTCTGATTCATATTTATAGCAGGTCCATCAAACAATTCCTCACGGTTTGCAGAAAACCTCAAACCAGTGTAAACATGATATTCTTCGGGACCAAAATGGATGAGATGACCAAAAATATTAAAACTTAATCTATTCGGATCACTGCTCACAATACGTGACAATAATAAACAGTGCAGTAACCTCATAGAAGTTTTGTACGACTGCAACTTCAAAAAGTCTCCAAACACACCATCCGAAAGCTTCTTACGCTGTGCTTTACTGAAATTTGAAATGATATTATCCAAATTGTGCTCCCCTTGCCAATATGCATTCATGTTGAACCAGCGGTCAAATGGATACACTAGATTACCTTCCATTCCAGCATCCATATTGCACAAAGCTAACAATAAAAGAAAAAACTATCAGTCACACATACAAAATAAACAAATACAGGTTTGAGGATACACACAGACACACGCACGCACACAAAAGTTCATTCCTTGCAGACAGAAGTATAATAATAGTAGGCTGAGAGCACACACTGAGTCACACACATATGGGCGATAGGCTTCAGTCCACTAGAAATGAACATCTGTCCTATGTGGACTGAGCATACACACATACATAAGTTATTGGTGCTGCACCAGCTATAGGCAACTTGAATCAGGGTGCAATGTACACTAAGGTCAGAGGAAACCAGGGAAATAAAAACTTCAAGAGACGGGCAAAGAAATTCTACTGTGATTTCTGCAAACTGACTAAATGGCGGCTGGAAACTAAATGCCTACCCTCAAGATTACAAAAAAAGAAAAATTGGTCCTTCTGCCTATAATGTGCAATCAGAAAGTGAAGATATTCCTTCACAGATTGGAAAGATAAGTCAAAACTGGAAGCTGCACTATTCAAACCGTGTTCAATGAAGCGCACGCTTCATCTGCTGAAGCATGAAGCAACTGAAGCATGAAGCGAGCGCTTTAAGCGATGAAGCAACCGATTTTACAAACAACGCTTTTACAAACAGTGCTTTCTACCTAAATGCAATGGTGACACATACTGTGTTTTTTGCCTTGAGATAGTGCTTGTGACACACACACACAGAGACAAGAGTTCAGTCCATCACACACAGAGACAGAAGTTCAGTCCATCACACGCAGAGACAGAAGTTCAGTCCATCGCACACAAACACACACAAACACAGACAAACACACACACACACTGAGTCAGATGCATTGGGAACCGAGGGGGGGGGGGGGGGAGACTTCAGTCCACTAGGAATAAACTGCAATCACTGGAGACAGAAGTTCAATCCTAGTGGAACTTCAGTCCATCACACACAAACGTAAATTCAGTCAATCACACACACGCACACGCACTCGACGATCACAGAGACGCACACACACATAACTTTACTACACACACACTAGAACTTGAATAAAAATTAACTACTAAATACGCAAAAAACATACAAAATTAAACTTAAAAATAACGTTACTTAACTTAACAACAACATATTTCACAAAAAAATACAAAAAAAAAAAAAAAAAAATACAAAAAAGTAGTATATGAAAAGAGAGAAATGTTATACCTGCGAAAATGCAAAGGTGAAGAGAGAAAACGTAATGCAATACAACTAAAAATGAGTTCGTTAACTATTCTACGTTTGAAGATGATTTTTGCATGAAGATTCAGTGAAGAAGAAGGGTTAAAATGCATGAAATGAACAGGTTAAAATGAAGAGAGGGGTTTTAAAAACCCCTGTCAATTCAGAAAAGATGAGGGGTAATTTGGACTTTTAAATATGCCCCGTTTAGTGTACTGCCACAAAAGTGGCCTCTAGTGTAAAGCCACTGAAAAAAGTGGCCTCAAACTAAATACCAGTGTTAAAAGTGGCCTCTGGGCGAAATTTTTACTAGGATAGAGGATAAAACTTAAATAGTCAGGATTTTTCATCAAGAAATTTAATGGAGCCTCCGCTGAGGGCCATTAGGTGCAAAACTTGGTTTAGTGAGTACAAGAATATATTGGAACACAAAAGAAAATGGGTTTTTGATATATACAAATATATTTTTATGTTATACGGCTCTTTCATATGAAAATTAACACATAAGATCAATTAATGCAACACAAGAGATCTTTACAAGGCCGTTTTCATTTATTCAAATTGTAAATGGTCATAAAAGACATTGATAAATATGTACTACTATTCTTTTCAGTTAGCTTAACAATTTAATCTTGCTTTATTCCATAACTGAAATTGCACGATTGACATAAGTAATTTATTTCTTAAGTAGACTCGTGGAAGCAAACTTTAATCTTCAAACTACCAAATCATTCTAGATTCATCCCCCCCCCCCCCCCCTGAGAAATATATAATAATGTATTTCTATAGACAAAAGCCAATAATAGAGATTTTCAAATAGGGAATGCTAGCTAGGTTCTCCATCTTCTATTAAATAGCCCTTTTAAAGTTGATAGTATCTGTCAATTAAACATCTTAGCTTAAACTATACAGACATCTTTAATTGGCACCAGTATGTGAATAATGGAGAATACTTTAATCTGGTTTTACTAGAAGTAAACATCACCGACTGGCATTTGCATTTGACTTAAAAGAAGAACCTGCATGTGAACTTCCTTTTCACAACATGTTGGCTGTTTTTCTAGACCCAACATGTACTCATTTTTCCAGTTTCTTACTCTCCAACTTCTTCTTTTTCTTTCTAAATCTTTTGTTTTATTACTGACGGAGTCAACTTTAAAATTGTTCTAATAGTCGGAAAAAGAAGCTGAAATGTGGAATGGACCCCTTTTTTAATTAGGTTGGCAAAGTCATCTTTGATGGGAAAGAGTTAGGCTTCCATTCTACGAACAAGAAAAATGAGTTCTTTTTGGAATAAAGGTTTTATAACTTTAATATTGATTTTTTCCCCAATTTGAAATATTATATACACCGAGAACTCGAATTAGGTTCACCTACAATATGCTGATGATATGTGTCTAAAAAGAGAGATTGTTATGACTTTATTAGCCTTAATTTAACTTTCTTTTAAAAAAAAGTGAAATAAGGCGATATTGTAGTTGAAATCAGCACATTTTACTTCATATATGGATTAACCATTTGAAACGTCAAATAATCCATGTTGCTATTCAGATTTACTCGCTATTATGTAACATATATGCTCGAATTCGAAATCTTTTCGTTTTCGTTTTATCTCTTTTTTTAGTGCATTTCTTATTAGCGTTATTACTGTTGTAATCAGTTAGTGACAATCCATTCTTTTTAAGATCTAGAGAACTCACGGTTCACCTATACTGTAGTAGAAAACTAGGATTCGCTCTTAATATCCTAAAAACCTAAATTTTAGATAATTAAAAACAAAAGAACAACGAATAAAACAGCACTGTTTGTAGAGTCTAATTAAGAAAAGAACAGAAGGTAAGCTGTCAATTTTAGAAGATTTGATATGAAGGTGGATAAAAAATTGGAGCATGTGGCTCCCAAAGTGTCTTGAAATGAAGGTGGATCAAGGATTACTTGGAGCATGTGGTTCCAAAGGAGACTTGAACTCATCTCAAGGTAGATCAGTTATCGTAATGTTATTAAAAATATTGTTCCAGTATCAACAAAGCCCAATTCAAAGTTCTCAATCCCTCGCCCCTCCCGCCAAAATTTTCACCAGATGTCCTCAGTAAGAAATGATTTTGTAAGATTGCTTTTGACTCGTTAGCGTTACCCTCTTCAATCCTTAAGCAATGCCATGCGCAGTTGACTCTCGAGAAGGTATATTCAACATTATCAATTGGTATACCTTCAGAACATCTTTGACTCGTTAAATAATATGCGTCAACGATTCACAGTTGACTCTCGAGAAGATCTCGAGTCTCCGAGCACAATTACTTTATTATCACGATTTGATTTATTAAGTATGATTATAGTATTTTTCCATTATTTTGGAAGTCACGCTTTGATTTTTTAAAGTAGAACTAGTAAAATGTCCCAAGTTAGGCTTGTCGAATTACTCCAAACTAAAATATTGACCTGATTTGATTAAAATATTAGTAACTTAACCTACCTTAATTGAACATGGACACGTTTGGAAAAATGTGGCAGTATTAGGAAAAGATGAGTCCAATTTCTGTTAACTCCCTTAATTAAGTGATTGGTTGGTTTGCAAAGACTCTGAAGTGACAAAATATTTAATGACCCTCAAGTAGTTGGCTATTTTACCAAATTAAGAAGTTGTTTACTAAAGAGGGGTTGTTTGTGTCAAAGATGATCATGGGCCAAAATTGACCAAAATCGTTAGGAGCGTCTTTTGTAAAAATTTCGTGCAGGGGCCTGTTTGGCGCGCGTTAATTGATTTGTAGCCGTCAAAAATAAATTCGCTGAGAAATAACCACCTCCGGACAAATCCCAATATAAATACTGGGGCCTTGAACAAAACTTGTTCAAAGCCCCAGTATTTATATTGGGAAGCTTCAGTAAACTAACCCCCAACATAAAATAGGGTGACTTACAAAAATACCCACACAAGGTAAAGTATTTACACCCCCTACCCACAACTTTCACATATTACCTCATCTACCCATTAAAATAATTACCTAAATACCCATTTAAACACTCCCGCTTCGCCCAGTCCAAAACAACCTTACAACATCCAAAACACTCCCGTTTCTCCCGGTTAATCTCTTCCAATTTCACGATTCCAAAACCCTAATTTCACGCTCACAGTACCGTATACAGAGATCGGTATACTCTCTTCACTAATGGAAGTCGAAATTTTAGTACAATTTAACGGTCATTGGGATTCTGCTAATAGGTACTGTGATTTCCAAGTTGCTGGTTTTATGATTGAAAATAGCTGTAGTTTTAAACAATTTCAGACAGCTATCGCAGAGCTCCTAAATATCGATTTGTCGAAACAACAATTTGAGATCAAATTTGTGGTAAAAGATGCATATCCTCCCATGTCGATCAATAATGACATGTCAGTGAAGCTGTATATACAGCAAAAGAGGAAAAAACCTGAGATGATTGATTTTCCAATCTCAGTAACCTTAATCCGCAACCTAACAAGCGCGGGGAGTTCCACGGCATTGAATTATATGGAAGGGATTGAAATTTCGTCGAACGAGTTGGGGATGATCGATATGGAAATTGCAGAAGGCGATCACATTGTTCAAATTGATGAAGGCAACATCATTACGGATGAATATCATCGAAACATTAAAACTGGGCAAGTTTTCAGGGACAAGGATGTCCTCAGTAGTGTTATGAAGCACTATGCGATTTACAGGAAATTTCAATTTAAGGTTGATCGATCGTGTTCGAGAAAGTAATATAACTATAATTTATCTATTATATACTATTTTAGTATATACTTCTATTGTAATAGTATACTATTCTAATGTACTCCAACTATAACAGAACTGTATGCGCTAACAAAATACTATGGAAATAACAGTATACCAAGCAGGTATACAGTACAATTGTACCCCCTAGAAGAAGTAATTTATCACTTTACTATTTCTGAGTAGTTGTATAACATACTGCATGCACTATGTTTCCTGTTTTTTGCGCAAATCTATGCCATAAGAAATATGTTGCAAAAATACCAAGGGTGTATACAGTGCAAATGCACTTGCTACTTCTGTTGTTTTTAGTGTAAATGTCGAGGCAGTAGCAACAGAGAAAAACTCTTCAGTGTATACCTCGGTAATGTACATTATACCCTGGAGGTATACTAGTTTTATTCCTCTGTATTACTGCTGCGCATGATTCCTTGGTACTCTTACGTAAACAGGTACTGTCTTATATGCATTGATGAGCAATGCGAGTGGGTTCTGAAATCGTCAAGTGTGGGAAAGTCAAACCTATTTAAAGTAACATCTTTCAAGGATGAGCACACGTGCTCACATGAGCAGAGGTTTAATGCACAAAGACAAGCTACTGCTTCAGTTATTGGAGGAATGATAAAAAAAAATTATGAGGATCCGAGGACAGTCTACACACCAGCAGATATAATGAGGTATATGAAAAAAGAGCACAGTGTTGACATAAACTACATGCAAGCATGGAGATCAAAGGAAAAGGCGTTACAAATAGTAAGAGGGAAACCTCGTGACTCTTACAAGAAGTTACCGAGTTATTTGTATGTTCTGCACCATGCAAATCCTGGATCAATAATACGCCTACACACTGCAGCAAATGGGCGCTTCCTTTATGCTTTTGTTGCCCTTGTAACAACGATTGAAGGATGGAAATACTGTAGGCCAACAGTTGTAGTCGATGCGAGCTTCCTCAGAGGTGCATATGGAGGGACATACATTATTGCATGTGCACAAGATGCAGGAGGTAAACTACAGCTTTTTAAAGAAGGAACATTTATCGATTTCAGCATCTTAGTGAAAGTTGTCAAAAAATAAAGTACACTCATGTTGTTACTAAATAATAACTCTTCTTTTTACAGGACATATCCTACCCCTAGCATATGCTGTTGTCGATTCTGAGAATTATGCATCATACCATTGGTTCTTTCAATGCTTCAAAGAAGCGTACGCTCAGAGGGATGGCATGTGCTTTGTATCTGATAGAAATGAGAGCATTCACAATGCACTAACCACAGTGTATCCTCATGTGCCGCACTGTATCTGTATATTCCACCTATAGAATAATATAAAAGTTAAGTTCAATAGGATGCACAAGAAAATTTCAAAAACATACTATAAGTTAGCAAGAGCTTACACCGTTACAGAGTTCAACATACACATGGGTGCTATTGGGAAGATTGATAGCAATGTCAAACAGTACTTGATTGACGCTGGATATAAAAGATGGTCGAGGGCATATTCCATTGCAAATAGAACAAACACCATGACCTCCAACAATGCAGAATCGGTGAACTCTAGAACGAGGAACATAAGATACCTCCCCGTAATTAATTTTCTAGACTATATGATGCATCTGGTTAGGGAATGGAACTTTAAAAATAGGATGGAAGCTTTGGGTACTTGTAAGGAGCTGAAACTGTCTAAAAAGTATGATGATATCTTGAGAGCAGAAATCATCGCATCAAAAACAATGAAGGTATGATGTACTTCAATGTATGCTTTCTGAAAGTACTGTCTATTGTATGTTTCAATGTCAGTAATACAATTTGTTTCACAAAAAATGTAGGTCCTGCCATCAAATGACTTCTTGCATTCAGTAGCGGATGGTTTAGTAACGTATCAAGTGTCCTTGGCTGAAAAGAGATACACTTGTCGATGGTTTGACCTTGAAGACATGCCATGTCGTCATGCCTTGGCAGTGCTGGACAAATTTAAATTGTCTCCATACCAATACTGCTCTGAATACTACATTAGGGAGAGTTTTATACAAACGTATGCAATACCAGTTTATCCTATACCAGATGAAACTACATGGCAGATACCAAAAGAGGTTTTATCACAAGAGGTGCTACCACCAATAGGCAGAATACCACCTGGAAGGCCAAAGACTGGAAGAATCAAATCAAATTGGGAAATGTCTTATGAGAAAGTGCAACTTACATGTCAACGGTGTGGAAGGAAAGGCCACAATCGTAGGACATGCAAAAATGTCCCTATAGACCCTTGATATACCAAGAAATTATGTTGGTTTCTTTTATTTTAGTGTTTGTCTGAAATAGCTGATACTTTCACTGTTGGTGCAATTGGTGCATAACTTTTAATTGTCTACATTGCTACTGTGTGGTATACCCTATTGGTATACTGGATTTATTGTGTTGGTTATGCAATGTTATGGTGTTCAATATCAATTATTCTCCACCATGTAGTAAAATTTGTTCAATATGGCTATTACATTGTACATTTACTCATTAATTCGTTTACAGGAGAAAATATATTACTACTTTTGCTTTAATGTAGTGGTGTTGATTTTGTATAATTGGTTTGTATGTACTTCTGACCACTTTGTCTGTATAAATAGTATTATTCTATTTCCAAAATCATGGCACAGTTATATACCTTTGTAGTATACAAAATAGCCTAAAATGCTATACACATTTGTTTTGTTAGAACATACTTCCCTATTAAATATAAGGAAGTATGTTGCAAGTGTATACCTTTCTACTTAAAAGTATACCTAAAATGTTGTGTAATATATTTTTGAAAAATATATTTTTTTGTAATACATTTTTTGACAATTCACTGATTTTTTAATATATTTTTGTAATCTGATTTAAAATATTATATATTTTTAACATATTTGTCCATACTAACAAAAAGAATACCATTTTAAATTATATACTTTTCTAGTAAACAGTATACCACAATGGTATACAGATTTGATTTGTCACAGTATACTTTTTATTAATAGAAAAACATGGCGCAGTTGTATACCTTTGTAGTATACAGGATAGGCCGAATGGTATACACATTTCTTTTGTCGGACCATTTTAAGTGTACTATACTGAAGTCTTCTATGATAAAATGTATACTGTTGGGTAGATAGCTATATACTAGTGTGGTATACAAGTTTCATTTTGTACTAGTGGAAATAGGAATAACTTTTTAGTGCATGATATGCCCCTGATGGTGTACAATATGCCACAGCATACAAGTATACTTATATGGTATACAGAGCACTAAAATAGCATACTATGAATGTTCGTTCCACACTTCTCTTTGCACTTCCATCATTTGTTTCCCCTTAAGATATGCTGCACTTTTATGGGAGCATAGTTGTCAGAAAATCTCTAACAATGAAGATAGTGATTCTGAATTTTCTAGTAAATGTATGGTGATGGTTGTTAGAAAATAGTTGGTAGCAATTAATAACGGAATGTATAGGTTTATATTGTACGAAGTAGTATTGTGCAACTATTAGATAAACTGTTGAATTGCAATCTTTTGTGGTAACTCTTTATAATTGAAGATCTTTGTTATGTTTTTAATTTATATTTCTTTCTTTCATTTGGCGGATGTAACTCAAAGCGGACAGATTGTGTTGGTGTTGGTCAAATACTGTACAACTAGTTATACAGAAACTGCTAATATAACTGTCAATATAGTATACCATTAGGGTATACTGCATAATTAAAGAAGTGTATCATTAGGGTATACTGAGCAGTTGACAGTCATATTGCATGAAGTAGGCAGTTTTTTTTAATGCAAACGTGTAATGGTGCAGCTGTGCAGTTCCCTTTTTTTAGGCATGTAATGTGTGGAAGTTTATGTATGAAACCTGACCTATAAAAAGGGGTTATTTTGCTCTTTTATTCTTCAAAATCTAATATTAGAACAGTTTGTTTCATTTTCTGAAACAAATTACCAAAATACACGCACATAGAGAGAAATGGCTCGTAGACCAAGCACTGCAGGATCTTCCTCTGCACCAACAACAAAGATTGCAGTGCAGCAATTAAGAGATGAACTTGCAACTTTTACGGCTATTTTTGAGGAATTCCTTCAACAGTACAAGAAGGATGTTCGTCGAATGAAGAAAATGCTTCATAGACTTCTTGCAGATCATAAAATGGACCCTGCTGACTACTATACTTCTCCAGAAATTTGAAGTCTTCTGTCAAGTTGTCAATTTAAGTAGTATTTTCTATTTTAGGTGAAATACTTTATGGTTTGTTGTGTTCTATCATGTTTCTTCCAGTTAAGTAGCCTGTTTATGTTACATGTGTACTTGTTGTTGTCTTGTATTTTTACTGTAATGTATACTGTTCATAGAGCAGTTATAGAAGTTCTCTGATGTCGTCGTTTATGTTTATTCAAATCTCCATCTACTATGCATCTTTCTAATGTATACCTTCCCAGAATACTGTATACCATTGCTTTATGATATTAGGTATATGCCAAATGCTATACCTTTGCAGTATACAGTAAAATCGCAATGGTATACAACTTCAAAATTACTTATACCAGCCTTGATTGTTTCTTTCTATACAGCAGTATACCATACAGGTATACTTATATGAAAAGTATACTACTTCAACTAAAAATATGATAATTCAAACTTTTATATTGACTGGAATAAATACATTTAAACAGTCAAAAAAGACCACCGTGTTTGGTACCCATTTTCATTTGAAGAACTTTTCTTCTCAAAGTAGGGTGATTCAAAATCTAGGGTTTCAAGTTATGGACCGTAAAATAAGGTCTTCCGCTAAGTTTCCAAGTTTTCGTATTGATCATGAAATGGATTCGCCATTATTTTCGAGTGATAGCCCTTTAACCCAAAATAGTCAAGATGCGACTAAGCTAAAGGTAAATTTTTGTTTGATTTTAAAATTCCTTTATATTGTTTGCGTTATATCAACTTAGTATACTACTTTGAAGATTTACTTTTATATGATTAGTATAGACTATTACAGGTCTATTTTTAACAAAAGGATACTTGATTTAAAGTAAACATTAATGGTATACATGTTCTTATTTTCCAGTATACCACCTTAAATTCCACAACTCATCTTCACATTTCTTTCTGAATTCGTTCAAGGATTCCACCTCATTCTTCAAATTTTCAAAACGCCAACAGAGGTGTCTTGGTATTGAAGGTAAGTTTGTAACATGGCTTTGAGTTGATGGTCCATGACCATTCTAGAAAACCTGTCTTCCATTAGATGGTGCGTGGCCATTCGATAGTCTGTGAGTATTCTCCATATGTACTTTTTTATCAGATTGTATATTTGACAGAATTTCTTTTTCTTTTTGGTTCAATAACAAAAATGACAGATTGGGTCGGAATTTATAGACAAAAATGGCATCTGTTTGTAAGAGTCACTTTAGAAATTCTCAAAAGGTACAATGTTTACAATGGGTCACACTGTTTTTTAACAGATTTTTGAATTAGTAGTTATATTGACAGATTGGGACATTGCCATCTGTGCTATTATTTTAAATTTCAATTACTGTATCTGTTCAATTAATTTAATGTATAATACATTTTAACAGCCATAAGTTAAACTATTCAACCATGGGAGAGCAACAATCTGCAGAAAACTTCTGAAAGAAGAAAGAACTTAGCAATCAACTAGTCATCAGATAGAAATTCAGTCACCACAGATAAAACCTGTCTAATCACGCATGGTACCTTGCTAATGTTGTATACCTTTGTACTATACTATATAAATCCAATGTTATACGACTTTCTCAAGCGTACAAGGCTTTGCTTTCATTAACATATTTGTCCCTACTAACAAAAAGAATACTTTTTCAATTATATACTTTTCTAGTAAACAGTATAGCACAATGGTATACAGATTTGATTTGTCACACTATATTTTTTAGACTTTTTATTAATAGAAAATCATGGCGCAGCTGTATACCTTTGTAGTATACAGGATAGGCCGAATGGTATACACCTTTGTGGTATACTATATAAATCCAATGTTATACAACTAAAAAAAAAAATATCTCGCAATTTGATACCTTTCTAACATATGATATTACTCGACTGGCGTACGACTTTCTCAAACGTACAAGGCTTTGCTTTCATTAACATATTTGTCCCTACTAACAAAAAGAATACCATTTTCAATTATATACTTTTCCAGTAAACAGTATACGTCAATGGTATACAGATTTGATTTGTCACACTATACTTTTTATTAATAGAAAATCATGCCACAGCTGTATACCTTTGTAGTATACAGGATAGTCCGAATGGTATACACCTTTTTACTTTGTTTTTGCACCAGACTTGCTTTGGGGTAACACAGCTATATCTTTCTATTGTATACATTCATATAGTTATATCCCAGGTTGAAGACTATAATATGTGAAAATGAAACAACACAATCTGCTTTGAATTACAACGAGCAATTGAAACAAAATTCATCATTTATAAATGGTAAAAAGCTGAATCTAATTCAACAGTGAAGGTGGTATTTCACAATATTACTTCCTAAAATGTAAATATATACATTTCAAATGACCAAAAAAAAAAAGTGAGTCCTGAAGTTTCTTCACTAATTGCTAGTTACTATTTCCTGACAACCATCGCCATGCATTTTCCAGGATGTTCAGAATCAGTTTCTTCATTTTGTGAGATTTTGTGACAACCATGCTCCCACAAAAGTGCAGCATATCTTGAACGAAATTTGTGTATATCAAAACCATGTAATTTGATGGCGATCCCCTCAACAATATGCTCTGCAAAAGTAGCAACAAATGCTCCACAATCTCTGTACACACACATAAATTGCACAGATTATTAAACAAATATGAAAAAAATAATAAGTTATTGTAAATGTATATGTGCAGAAAGGCTGCTTACGCTAAATTCTGCTTAGGAAGTTTCTTGATATACTCAACGTCGTATCGCTCCGTCAAAGTCTTCCCATTATGTAATCCATTTTGCATATCAAGGTCATACCTGTTAGTATAAAACCCATTATGGCACAAAAGCAAAGGGACAACTACAGCATAAGCATTCACTGCATCTTCAATAGCTTTAGTTATCCGTCGAGTGGGCATCGAGTTGTATACATATATAACCTTGGTCCGTAGCAACAGTCTCAAGAGAATCCAATGGGACTTTTTGTTAATATAAACAAAAGATAGAACCTCGTCAAAATTATGGCATGGAACGTTGCAGCAGAGACGATAACCAAGCATATACTTCTTAATTTCATTTGATCCCTTCAGCGTGTCCACTTGTGCTCCTCTTTTCATTAATTGATAAACATCTTGAATGGTGTTGTCAAAATAATGATCAGTAGTTGTAATCTTCACTTCAAGGTGGTACTTTATCTTCTTTCTAAGGTAGTAGAAGATAACATCTAGATGCTGAAACAAATGTGTTTGCAGGAATTAGCATAAGTTGATAAACAAAATTAAAAAGGACACTATACTTCCAATGAATGATACAGAAAGCTAAACAATAAGAAAAAGTTGAAAAAGATGTTGATATACCTCAGAAGATATTAGAGCACCACACGTTTGTAATATCCGAGACCAATCCTTACTTGTAATCTGAGCAACCCCCAAATCAATAGCTGGATCAAGAACATCATCTGCTTCCTTACTATATAATCAAAAAGACATAAAATCACCAAGCAAAATATATAAAAGTAAAGAATTAAAATAAAAGTATAGAATATAAAAAAGTCAAAAACCGCCAAGAGTCATTACTTACTGTCCCTTAGGCTTATACATCGCTTTCTTTAATGCAGTCAAACAGTCAGAGCTACAACACTTTAAAATAGATTTTTCAAACAGCGACCGTCCAAACAATATCTTTTTCTTCTTCTTTGGCAATACAGTGACAACACTAGTGCCAGAATCACATTTAATGACAGAAGGTGAATGCTGCACACATTGAGTTATTCTTTTGCTTCGACGAGGACCAGAGATTGGAGAGTTTTGAGCCTTTCTTTTAGGACGACACTTGATAGGAGATATTTCATTTCTTGTAGAGACACTAGGATGTACACGTTCAGAATTCAGATCTGCATCTTTTAATCCTTTATTGATAACTAATGTTCCACCAAACAAACACTGGTAAGTAGCCAATCTGGACAGATATGACAAAGTGCAGCTATAGGAAAATCCAAACCTGCAGTAAGATTGGGACCACTACCATCTACTACTACAGCTTTCTCCTGACTCTTCTGCTTATCCGTTCGACCAGCATCACCATGATTTGCAATACCATCAGAAACTTCAGTCATTACACTGACACTGGGACCCAAAGTTTCATGATTTACCTCTAAATTAGCTCTGGTTGCATCCTAGGAATAAAGAAAAAATTAACTTTTAAGAATCTGGAAATATACAATAACTAAACAAGAAAAATACCTTATTATCTGTCAAATGTTTATCAATAATTGAAGGAATATCATCTAGCTCGTTCGCAATCTTGTCGTCAACATACTGCTTAACCTATTAAATTAATAAACAAGATAAGATGCAGGCAAATTTTACCTAATATAACAAGCAGGTATAATTCTAGGGGAAAAAGAAAGACAAATACAGGGGGGGGGGGAAAGACAAATACAGTATACCTGCTTCATTAAATCAGGAGAGTAATCATTGGCACTACTTTCCTGAGTAGGGTTTTCCCTACATGCTGCATGTTCAGAATTTTTTCCTTCAGACCTAATAAAATCTCTATTCCTTTGACAAGCTCTATCACTAGTTTCCATAGCATCAGCCAGATCAGTTCTGGTGCCATCCTAGAAATAAAGAAAAAATTGATCTTTAACAATCTGTTAATATACAATAACAAAAAAAGAAAATTACCTTATTATCTGGAAAATGTTTATCAATAATTGAAGCAGCTGCATTTAGCGCATCCACAATCTTGTTATCAACATACTGCTTCACCTGTTAAATTAATAAACTATATAAAATACAGGCAAATTTCACGCAACAAAAAAAGGCAGTATAATAGTAGGGGAAAAAGAAAGACAACTATGCTAATACCCATTTCATTAAATCGGGAGAGCAATCATTGGCAGCAGCACTACTTTCTTGAGAACGATCTTTCCTACTCTTCTGCATACGGTTTTGTCTTTATAATCAGAAAGAGAACAATATAATATATTAAGAAATTACACTTAATCATCACATTAAAACATAAGCATATAAACTGAACCTCTTTGCCCAGTGGGTCTTGCATTGTAGCAGCAACATTGCTAGCTTCAGGAACAGAACTCTGATTATGAGTTTGTCCACCATCAGCACCCAAGTCTTGTTTACCAACATCACTAGCTTCAGGACATGGTCCCCTTTTCTCTCTTTGCCCAACAGTGGAACTCAAGTCTTTTTCAGCAATATCAACAAATTGAAAACCATCTAGGCCTAATTGTTCGCGCTCAGCATTAGTTGGTAGTATGTTTCTTATGTTTAACTGTTCAACAAGTATTCAAATAAGTAAAAGCAAAGAACAAAAAACAAGCATAATTATAGATGTACACTGTAAAGGTATACTGCAATAAATAAGGATACCTTCACAGTTACACAAAAGTATACCTTGAAATTATAGAAGTGAAGAAAATAACTTGTTCAAATGACTTAGTAAATATGCCGAGCAGTTGAGAAATAGAAGCAGCATCCCTGTCATCTCCGCTCCAATTCAAAAGTCGTGGTATCTTTGAACCACCTACAGATAAAATCCGAGAAGCAATCACTCCCGCAATTGGTGGACAAGTCTCACACAACCATGCTTGAATTGCAAGTGTAAAACCAAGAATTTTATAACTACTAGGCCTTGATAGAAGCTTCTTGTCTATTGACGCTTTTGTTATGTTTAAAACATCAACACCCCAAGGATAATTGTCATAGTCTCCCTTCTCAACAATATCAACATATTTCATGTCAACATAGCCATGATCTTGCCGTGTAGCAAATAGAAAAGTGCAAATAAAATACAGCAATGCTATCTTCAATGCATCTGCGTCATTGTTTTTCCAACATTTGTTACTGAAGCAAGTAGTTAAATCAGACCGGTAAAGACGCACCTTTCCACCAAAATACTTTTTCATCAAATAATTGTTTGTAGGAGATGTGTTCTGCTCCACATTTCCTGTACACTTCAACCCAGTGACCAAACGAAACTCACCCAACCCAAAATGAAGATGATGACCATTCACATCAAACCACAAATCATCACCAGATGCAGGCTTGATTTGCCTCATCATTAACCAATGAAGAACAGCATTCTGACGAATTTGTTGTGGCATATCCAAAAAATATCCAAAACATGTCCTACGAAACATCTCAAGTTGACACTCCGTCAAATTGTCAGTTAACTCTTTAACGATGTTAACATTGAGATCATTGTTGATTTTCGGAGTATATCGATCATACCTAGAAGGTGCAGCATAATAATTCCAATCCTAGAAAACATATAAGAAACAACAGAATAGTAATTACTTGCTATACATTACATTGGTATAAGAACACTTTTAATTAATTTTTAATAAGATATCAGACAACCCTTTTATACTTTCACAGGTATACTACAAACAATTACTTACTATATACACTTTACAAAAAAATTAATTTATGCATGTACTAAAATCTGTTGACTAATAGAAATTTGCCCATAACAAATGAAAACTTACCTTAACCTTATATTTAGCATCATCAACGCGACTGCCACAACTATTAATCTGTTCAGTATTACAAATTTTTCGACTTGATGCACGACCCATTACTGCATATCAAACACAAGAAAGAAATTCACCCAATTGAACGATTAAACACTTTTGGCGTGGGAGAAAGAAAGGAAGTAGGTGGAAGACAGACAATAAATAGTTAAATAAATAGAAAGGAAGCAGTGGAAGAGACGTTGGATGTGACTCTAAAAAAAGTTGTGTAATATATTTTTGAAAAATATATTGTTTTGTAATACATTTTTTGACAATTAATTGATTTTTTAATATATTTTTGTAATGTGATTTAAAATATTGTATATTTTTAACATATTTGTCCCTATTAACAAAAAGAATACCATTTTCAATTATATACTTTTCTAGTAAACAGTATACCACAATGGTATACAGATTTGATTTGTCACAGTATACTTTTTATTAATAGAAAATTGTGGCACAGTTGTATACCTTTGTAGTATACAAGGTAGGCCGAATGGTAGACACATTTGTTTTGTCAAAAACATACTTCCCTATTAATTATAAGCAATTATGTTGCAAGTGTATACGTTACTACTCAACAGTATACCTAAAAAGGTATATTGACAGATTTAACTGTCAGTTTTTTCATTAACAGTGCTATTATTTTAAATTTGAATTACTGTATCCGTGCAATAATTTAATGTAAAATACAGTTTAATTGTCATAAGTTTAACTATTCAACTATGGAACAGCTGTATACCTTTCGGGCTCTATCTGTGCTATTAATATAAAATACATTTTAACTCACAAAATTGGCAGCTTTTAGATGTGACACAAGGGAGAGCGACAATCTGCAGAAAACTTTTGAAAGAGGAAAGAACTTAGCAATCAACCAGCCATCATATAGAAATTCAGTCACCACAGATAAAACCTGTCTAATCACGCATGGTACCTTGCTAAATGTTGTATACCTTTCTAGTTTACTATATAAATCCAATGTTATAGAACTAAAAAAAAACATCTCGTAATTTCATACCTTTCTAATATATGATATTACTCCAATGGTATACGACTTTATCAAACATACAAGGCTTTGCTTTCATTAACATATTTGTTCCTACTAACAAAAAGAATACCATTTTCAATTATATACTTTTCTATTAAACAGTATACTACAATGGTATACAGATTTGATTTGTCACACTATGCTTTTTATTAATAGAAAATCACGGCACAGCTATATACCTTTGTAGTATACAGGATAGCCCCAATGGTATACACATTTGTTTTGTCAGAACAAATTTACGTATTAACTATAAGGAATTTATGTTGCAACTGCATAGTTATATACTCAACAGTACACCTGTTTACTTTGTTTTTCCACCAGATTTGGGTAACACAACTTATCTTTCTATTGTATATCGGTCTATTTATATCGCAAATTGAAACCTATACTATGTGAAAATGAAACAACAGAATCTGCATTGAATTACAACAAGCAAATGAAACAAAATTCATCATTTATAAATTCTAAAAAGCTGAATCTAATTCAACAGTGAAGGTGGTAGTTCAGTATATTACTTCCTAAAATGTAAAAATATACATTTCATATGACCAAAAAGAAAAAGCGAGCCCTGAGGTTTTTTCACTAATAGCTAGTCACTATTTCCTGACAACCATCGCCATGCATTTTCCAGGATATTCAGAATCTGTTTCTTCATTTTGTGCGATTTTCTGACAACCATGCTCCCACAAAAGTGCAGCATATCTTGAACGAAATTTGTGTATATCAAAACCATGTAATTTGATGGCGATTCCCTCAACAATGTGCTCTGCAAAAGTAGCAACAAATGATCCACAATCTCTGTACACACACATAAATTACACAGATCATTAAAGAATAAATATGAAAAAACAATAAGTTCTGGTAAAAGTATATGTGCAGAAAGACTGCTTACGCTAAATTCTGCTTAGGAAGTTTCTCGATATATTCAACTTCGTATCGCTCCGTCAAAGTCTTCCCATTATGTAATCCATTTTGCATAACAAGGTCATACCTGTTAGTATAAAAACCCACTATGGCACAAAAGCAAAGGGACAATTACAGCATAAGCATTCACCGCATCTTCAATAGCTTTAGTTATCCGTTGAGTGGGCATCGAGTTGTAAACAGATATAACCCTGGTCCGTTGCAACAGTCTCAAGAGAATCCAATTGGACTTTTTGTCAATATAAACAAAAGATAGAACCTCGTCAACATAATGCCATGGAATGTTGCAGCAGAGACGATAACCAAGCATATACTCCTTAATTTCATTTGCTCCCTTCAGCGTGTCCACTCGTGCTCCTCTTTTCATTAATTGGTAAACATCTTGAATGGTTTTGTCAAAATAATGATCAGTAGTTGTAATCTTCACTTCAAGATGGTACTTTATCTTCTTTCTAAGATAGTAGAAGATAATATCTAGATGCTGAAATAAATGTGTTTGCAGGAATTAGTACAAGTTGATAAACAAAATTAAAAACAACACTATACTTCCAATGAATGATACAGAAAGCTAAACAATAAAAAAAGTTCAAAAAGAAGTTGATATACCTCAGAAGACATTAGAGCACCACATGTTTGTAATACCCAAAACCAATCCTTACTTGTAATCTGAGCAACGCCCAAATCAATAACTGGATCAAGAACATCATCTGCTTCCTTACTGTGCAATCAAGAAGACATAAAATCACCAAGCAAAATATATAAAAGTAAACCATTAAAATAAAAGTATAGAATATAAAAAAGTCAAAAACCGCCAAGAGTCGATACTTACTGTCCCTTAGGCTTATACATCGCTTTCTTCAATACAGTCAAACAGTCAGAGCTACAACCCTTTGAAATAGATTTTTCAAACGGCGACCGTCCAAACAATATCTTTTTCTTCTTCTTTGGCAATACAGTGATAACACTCGTGCCAGAACCACATTCAATGACAGAATGTGAATGCTGCACACATTCAGTTATTCTTTTGGTTTGACGAGGACCAGAGATTGGAGAGATTTCAGCCTTTCTTTTAGGACGACACTTGATAGGAGAAATTTCATTTCTTGTTGAGACACTGGGATGTACACGTTTAGAATTCACATCAACATGTTTTAATCTTTTATTGCTATTAGGTAATACGTGGGGTGGCCTAGGCGGGGCGCCTGGATATTGGGCGGAGCGCCCCACTGTGCAGTGGTTTGGGTGGATCGCCTGGGAGTAGGGCAGAGCACCCAGTTGAGTAGCTCCCTGGGTGTAGCGCCTAAGGCCTTGGGCAGAGCAGCTGGCCCTGGGTCTTCTTCGATGCTGCTTCAATTCACTCCCAAAGCTGTTGACTTCTAGTCTTTGGCATCCTTGAAGCTTGGCACACGTTGCGAAGTGTCTTGGCACACTGGGATGTACACGTTCAGAATTCACATTTACATGTTTTAATCCTTGATTGATAACTGATATTCCACCAAACAAACACTGGTAAGTAGCCAATCTGGACAGGTATGACAAAGTGCAGCTATAGGAAAATTCTAAACCTGCAGTAAGATTGGGACCGCTACCATCTACTAATACTGCTTTCTGACGAATCTTCTGCTGAATGTTGATATCATCTATATCCGTTCGACCAGCGTCACCATGATTTACATCTCTATCTTCTAATCTCTGATTGTGAATGGCTGTTGCATGGAACAAATACTGCTAAGTAGACAATCTGAACAGGTATGACAAAGTGTGGCTATAGAAAATTGGATACCTGAATAAATATTCGGACTGGTAGAACCTACAAATGCTGCTTGTTTGGAACTGTTTTGTTCAAACCTAATAAAATCTCTATTCTTTCGACCAGCTGTACCACCACTTTCCATATTATCAGACTGATTAGCTCTGGTCACATCCTAGGAATAAAGAAAAAATTAGTCTTTAAAAATCTGAAAATATACAATAACTAAACAAGAAAATTACCTTATTATCTGTGAAACGTTTATCAATAATTGAAGTAATTGCATTTAGCACATCAGCAATCTTGTTATCAACATACTGCATCACCTGTTAAATTAATAAACTATATAACATGCAGGCAAATTTCACCCAACAAAAAGAAGGCAGTATAATACTAGGCAGTACCACTACTTTCTTGGGAACTGTCTTTCCTACTCTTCTGTATACGGTTTGGCTTTATAATCACAAAGGCAACAACATAATATATTAAGAAATTACACTTAATCAACACATTAAAATAAAAGAATATAAACTGAACCTCTTTGCTCAGTGGCTTTTGCATTTGAGCAGCAACATTGCTAGCTTCAGGAACAGAACTCTGATTATGAGTTTGTCCACCATCAGCACCCAAGTCTTCTTTACCCACATCACTAGCTTCAGGAGCTGGTCCCCTTTTCTGTGTTTGCCCAACAGCGGAACTCAAGTCTTTTTCAGCAATATCAACAAATTGAAAACCATCTAGGCCTAACTGTTCGCGTTCAGCATTAGTTGGTAGTATGTTTCTTATGTTTACCTGTTCAACAAGTATTGAAATAACTAAAAGCAAAGAATAAAAACACAAGCATAATTATAGATGTACACTGTAGTATACTGCAATAAATAAGGATACGTTCACAGTTTGCTTCAAAATAAAAGAATCCTTGTGCAAACAAAACTGTACTGTATACTAATTACACAAAAGTATACCTTGAAAGTATAGAAGTAAAGAAAACTAACCTGTTCAACTGACTTAGAAAATATGCCGAGCAGTTGAGAATTAGAAGCAGCATCCCTGTCATCTCCGCTCCAATTCAGAAGTCGTGGTATCTTTGAACCACCTATAGATAAAATCCGGGAAGCAATCACTCCCGCAATTGGTGGACAAGTCTCACACAACCATGCTTGAATTGCAAGTGTAAAACCATAAATTTTATAACTACTTGGTCTTGATAGAAGCTTCTTGTCTATTGACGCTTTTGTTATCTTGAAAACATCAACCCCCCAAGGATAGTTGTCATAGTCTCCTTTCTCAATAATATCAACGTATTTCATGTCAACATAGCCATTATCTTTCCGTGTAGCAAATAGAAAAGTGCAAATAAAATACAACATTGCTATCTTCAACGCATCTCCATCATTGTTTCTCCAACATTTCTTACTGAAACAAGTAGCTAAATCAGACCGGCTAAGATGCACATTTCCACCAAAATACTTTTTCATCAAATGATTGTTTGCAAGAGTTGTGTTCTGCTCCACGTCACCTGTACACTTCAACCCAGTGACCAAACAAAACTCGCCCAACCCAAAATGAAGATGATGACCATTCACATCAAACCACAAATCATCACCAGATGCAGGCTTGATTTGCCTCATCATTTACCAATGAAGAACTGCATTCTGACGAATTTGTTGTGGCATATCCAAAAAATATCCAAAACATGTCCTACGAAACATATGAAGTTGACACTCCGTCAAGTTGTCAGTTAACTCTTTAACGATGTTAACATTAAGATCATTGTTGATTTTCGGAGTATACCGATCATAGCTAGAAGGTGCAGCATAATAATTCCAATCCTAGAAAACACATAAGAAACAACAGAATAATAATTACTTCCTATAAATTACTTTGGTATAAACTACACATATAGAAACACTTTTAATTAATTTTTAATAAGATATCATATAACCCTTTTATACTTTCACAGGTATACCACAAAAAATTACTTAGTATATACACTTTACCAAAAATTTAATTTATGCATGTGCTAAAATCTGTTGACTAATACGAATTTGGCCATAACAAATGAAAACTTACCTTAACCTTATCTTTAGCATCATCAACACGACTGCCACAACTATTAATCTGTTCACTATTACAAATTTTTCGACTTGATGCACGACCCATTAGTGCGTATCAAACACAAGAAAGAACGATTAAACAGTAAATTCTCAATAGAAAGATGCAAATGCACACTTTTGGCGTGGAAGAAAGAAAGCAAGTACGTAGAAGACATACAATAAATAGTTAAATTAAAAGAAAGGAACTAGTGGAAGAGACGTTGGATGTGGCTCTAGAAAATGTTATGTAATTTTTTTCAAAAATATATTGTTTTGTAATACATTTTTTAGACAATTAACTGATTTTTTAATATTTTTTTTAATCGGATTTAAAATATTATATATTTTCAACATATTTGTCCCTACTAACAAAAAGAATACCATTTTCAATTATATACTTTTCTAGTAAACAGTATACGACAATGGTATACAGATTTTATTTGTCACAGTATACTTTTTTATTAATAGAAAATCATGGCACAGTTGTATACCTTTGGAGTATACAGGATAGCCCGAATGGTATAAACATTTGTTTTGTCAGACAATTTTAAGTGTACTATATACACTGTTTTTATACTGAAGTCTTCTATGCTAAAATGTATACTGTTGGGTAGATAGGTATATACTAGTGTGGTATAAAGTTTCATTTTGTAGTAGTATATATTAGTATACATGAAAGCATGGTTTTTTTTGTATAACTTTTGAGTGCATGATATGCCCCTGATGGTGTACAATAAGCCACAACATACAAGTATACTTCTATGGTATACAGAGCACTACAATAGCATACTATAGGAAAACAGATGATCACTTTTTCACAAAAGAATAGTAATTTATGTAAAAATTAAATCGACTGAAATACATAGATTTAGACGTTCAAACCCCATGTGTCTGTCTACAATAAGAGTATCTTAGATGGAAATAATGCTTTTGCTCAACAATATATCACTTAAAAGCATATGTATAACATTAGAATACATGAATAGAAACGACAAATTCAAGTACTAATATCCATAAGTACTAAACAAATTAGTACTGATATCCATAAATGTAAGAAATTTCGAATAACATTCCAAGACAGTAATGTCTAAGATATTGCAGTTTCACCAGTAAGATTTTTAACATTTTACTGCTCATTTTAAAACATATAAATCTAATCTATTTCTTGCGCTTCTTTCCTCGACGATGTTTACCCTGCCTTTCAGGATTCCGACCAGGATCCTCAGAGTCACTTTGTTCATTGCGTTCCTGTTTGTCCTTTCCATATTTCCACAATAAAACTGCAAATCTTGCTATGCATGAGTGTACATCAAATTTGGCAATCTCTACACCTTCGATTATATGTTCAGCAAAGCTGGCGACAAAAGCCCCACAATCGCTGTATTACAGGCATTAGCAATATCTCAGAATCTAACATATACATTAGTTATAAATGTTAAGTAAATAAAAGAGCAAAGAATTCAATTCTTACATGCCATCCTGTGTTGGGAGATTACGAATATACTTAATTGTGTAAGGATCTGCCAACTCTCTACCCTTATGCCTACCACCTTGTATCTCAATGTCATCCCTCTTCTCATAAAAATTAATCGTCAGCAGAAATAGTGGCAGCAACACAGAATAGGGTTGTAATGACCTCTTGACAGAAATTTCACCACTTGGATCCCCCAGAGAATCATACACATATATACATCTATCTACAAGAGATATTCTAGCCAAGATCCAGTGCCACCCAGTTAGGTCATGAACAGGACATAGAACCTCATCAACATCATACCATGCAGTGTTGCAAAACATAGTAAAACCAAGCATATAGTCAATCACATCATCATACTTATCTATGTTAAATTTGTTTTCTCCATTTCCAGTTAAATCTTCATAAGCCTCTGTGAGGATCTTATGAAAGTTGTAATCTGTTGTTGTCATCTTCAAGTTAAGTGCGTATTTAGCTTTCTTCCTCAGATAGTAGAAAATGACATCTAGATGCTGAAAAAAATAATATCAGTATACTGTGCATGTATACAAACAGAAAAACAGCTACAAAAAAATACGAATTTGAAACTGTACATACCAAAGAAGTCAGATCTTTTCTAGGAGTATATAAGGTACGAAACCAACTCTTACTGCTGATCTCACCAACTTCAAATTCAAATAACTTGTCAAGCTTCTCGGATTCCCTAATTTGAATTGAATAAAACCAAAATCTTAAACACAACAAATACATTGTTAAACTCAAAAAATCACACTTGTAACACAGTAATAAAAAATCTCATTAAACTCACCCCTTTTCTTCTTCACAAAATTGTTGAATTCACACTCAAGATTGAAATCAACATGCTGTGTTATACTTCCAACGAACGGAAACTTCTTGGATACAACCTTTTTTGGTGATGATGCTGTATTTACGTTTCCCTCAGATATTGAAATAACACTTGCACCGAAATTCCATGTAGAGACATAAGGAGACTCTTTAACTGCTGCAGTACGTCTGCATCTTTTACGAACCACAGGTGTCTTCTCAATACTATGTCTTTTCATACCAGCTGTAACATCATTGTCACCTTTTTCAAACACATCATCATCATGAGAATCAGTGTTATAATCCTTGGAATCATCTTTACTTGGGACCTGCAGCTAAATAAATACAAATAAGGTTATTATATCGAAGTAAAATGAATGCCAATATACCCGCAGCATAAGTGCATAACATTAAAGTATACGTTCTAGTTAAAAATAAAGATATACCAATTATAAACTTGAAAAAATCACCTTTGAATATGTCGCCGGGAGCGCAATGAGTGCAATATGACTGTAAGATTCTGACAAGCTCCTTTCCAGCTCAGAACCCTGAGCTACAGTTACTGATAAAGAAAGGTAATTAGATATTATGAAATTTTTATTCAAAGATGAACAAATTAAAAAGTGCATACCTGAGGTTTTATCTGCAGTATCATATGTTGCTTGGCGTGCAATACCACCAACTAATTCATTAAGTTGAGACTCAGTCATTTGAAGTTCACCATCATTTTCCATTCCATCAGAGAGTTCAGTTATTGTTCCTTCAGATGTTGCAGAGACGGTGGGACAAAAAGGTTCATGATTTATATCGCCATCTTCTAATATCTGATTATCAACTGCTGTTGCGCCAAACAAATACTTGTGAGTATCCAAATCCAGACCTGAAGGCCAAGGGTATAAATCAGACTGAAAAAGACCCATACCTGCAGTAGCATTGACACTGGTAACCCCTACCGATGTTGCAAGTTCAAGACTATTCTGTTGCAAGGTAATAAGATTTCTTTCCTTTCGACCAGCATCACCATCATTTTCCATTCCTTCAGAGAGTTCAGTTAATCTTCCTTCAGTTGTTCCAGAGACGATGGGATGAAAGGGTTCATGATTTATATCGCCATCTTCTAATATCTGATTATCAACTGTTGTTGCGCCAAGCAAACACTGGTGAGTATCCCAACTCAGACCAGAAGGCCAAGGGTATAAATTAGACTGAAAAAGGAGCCATACCTGGAGTAACATTTGGACGGCTAAGACGTACAAATATCGCTTTTTCAGGACTGTTTTGTTCCAACCTGATAGGATCGCTATCCAATCGACCAGTGCTACCATCATTTTCCACCACATTAGCCTGATGACCTTTGGTACCATCCTAAGAAAAATGAAAAAAGTCTTCACTGTAACATCAAATTAGAAAAGGAAAAAAATAGTATACCATTCAAGTATAATATAATTTAGTGTATGGCCTTTTACCACGATGTATACTATAATGGTATACCAGGCTTAACAATACTAAAAAACTTCTTTTTCTATTTGTATGCTCATTAATGCTAGACTGTATACCCACAAAACTATATACTACTTTAACTGAAAACTACCCACCTTTTTTGTTATAAATTAAGTTAAGTGAATCATATACATTTAAGAATCTAGAAATATACAACAACAAAAGAAAAAGATTACCATATATTCAAGCACACACTTATCAGGAAATAAAGCAATTCCATTTTCCATTCCATCAGAGAGTTCAGTTATTCTTCCTTCAGTTGTTCCAGAGACAGTGGAAAAGAAAAGTTCATGATTTATATTGCCATCTTCTAGTGTAAACCAGAAGACCAAGGGTATAATTCATACTGAAAAAGGAGCCATACCTGCATTAACATTCGGACTGCTAAGAGATACAAATGCTGCATGATCAGGACTGTTTTGTTCAAACCTGATAGGATTGCTATTCAATCGACCACTGCTACCATCATTTTCCATAACATCATCCTGATGACCTTTGGCACCATCCTAGAAATACAGAAAAAAGTATTCATGGTAACATCAAATTACAAAAGGTAAAAAAATGGTATACCATTCAGCTATACTATTATTCAGTGTATAACCTTTTAGCATGATGTATAGTACAATGGTATACCAGGCTTAATAATACTAAAAAAACTTCTTTTTTTTTGTATGCTTATTATGCTACACTGTATACCCACAAAAGTATATACAGTTAACTGAATTATATAATTTAAGAATCTAGATATATAGAATAACAAAAGAAAAATATTACCGTAGATTGGGGCACACGTTTATCAGCAACTAAAACAATTGCCTTTAACAGCTCGTCCAACTTACCATTGATCTGTTCCTTGAAATCATCAAATTCTTTCTTTCCCTAAATTAGATGAACAAATGTATAAAGTCCTATATATCATGGAAACGCATAAAAAGTAGAAAAAACACAATGAACCTCTATAAATTTGGTATCAACGTAAGTCTGCAAAGACTGAAAGCCACTATCAACCTAATAAAAAAAAAGGTCAGAAATATGAAAAGTTTTAAAAATACTGCAGAGTAACTGATACTCAGCAAAACAGAAATGATTAAACATACCACTTTCTTGAATTCTGCGAGGTTTTCATTCGTATCAACAGCTCTTGTTTGAGAAGGAATTGATGTTGAAGCAGCAAATGTCCTTGCTGCTTTGCTAGCTTTTGCAGTTGCAATAAACTCTTCATTCAGTCCTTGTTGAATCTGACATGTTCCAATATCACCTTGCTTACTTTGCTGTTTATTTTTAGTATGGTCAATGACAATGAAATGACTGTTCTGATACTCATTGGGTATGCCAAATTCTAAACCATCCAACTCTAATTCTGCCCACTCAGCGTCACTTGGAGTAATGTTACTAGGCTTCAACTGTTGAATTATAATGCAACATGCAAAACAAAACAAGAACAAAAATGTAAAGGTATACTTTAAAGGTGAAATACCACAAAGTAGTATACTGACCGTTTCAACAAGCAAATAAAATAACATATTCTATAAAAGTTACACTACATATACCGTTTCAACAGGCAAATAAAATACATCCAACTCAGAACTATTAGCTGCAAGTCGCTTCTTTCCTTCCCAATTGAGCATACAAGGAACCTTGGTGCCAACCCGAGTAGCAACTTTTCCCCCAATCAATGGACAGCACTCACAAAACCAAATCTGAAAAGCATGCGTAAACCCAGCATGCCTTGCAAATGTAGGGACATCTAACAGCTTTTTATGAAGTGATTCCCTTATAACCTTAAATATGTCGATACCCTATGGGTAATCAACCAAGTCAACATAACACCGAGCAAGACATGTAGTTTTTAATGGTAGAAAAAGAAATGAAGAAAGAAAATGCAAAACAGCAATCTTCACCGCATCAGTGTCAGAATTTCCCCAACATTTCGTTTCAAAACGATGCGCTATCTCCTGTCGAGTGACATTGGCAGACCCATTAAAATACATGCGTAATAGGTTATTGTCTTCACGATAAACCACCTCTTGGACACCCGTACATTTAAGACCTGTGACTAATGCAAACTCACCAAGTCCAAAACGTAATTGACAGCCATTCAAATCAAACCATAAAGCGTCTGGTGAATCATGATGGACTTGCCTACTCATCAAATACTGCACAAACCGAGTTTGCTTTGTTTGCTTTGGCATATCCAAGAAATATTCAAAGCAAGTTTCCCGAAATAGCTGGAGTTGTGTCGAGGTCAAGTTTGACTTCAAATCGTCAACAATATTTAGATTGGCATCATACGCAATCTTTGGGAAGTACGTTTCATGTAAAGGCAAATAAAAATCCCAAACCTACAAAAAAAAAAGTAGATTGGCATCATAAGCAGTACAATACATATGACAAAGTTTAAAACCTACTTCATGCAATTAAGCTAATTCGTTAATTAATTCAAAAAATTCTATTATATGGTAGTTAACAAAAGCTGAGAGTAAAAACATACTTTACTTAGGTGGTATACCTTTTAGTATATAGTATACTTTACTGGTATACCAATTTACTTCGTTTCACAAATTTGGTAATTTTATTACTTAGCTGGTATACCTTTTAGCATACAGCATACTTTAATGGTATACCTTTTAGCATACAACATACGTTTAATATGTAACCTGCATTGCAGATTAGTTTGATGTTCTACATCTGCAGCACAATGTGCGACATGGTAGCTCATCTTCTATGTCCGATGTGTTTTATGTGCATTATGTACTTCATGGATCGCTTCAACAAAACTATCGAATGCTTTTTCTAAACATTGGGTGCAACACTATTAATTGCAATAACCACCCAGTAAAAATGTCAAAAATGTCAGTAACAGCGGGCGCAAAACCAGTGAAACGAAGTAATTTTGTATACTACAAAAAATAAAAAAGTACCTTAGGCTCCGTAGTCTCCTTAGGCTCCGTAGTCTCCTCAACAGGAACAAGCGACATATTAGTTGGACTGTTACTACGGCGTCGACGTTTATAAACGTTTTTCAAGCTCAATTTTGAATATCTAGGGTTTAACATTTGGGATTGATTTGAGAGAATGTAGAATCTAATTATACAAGTCGGTAGAGTGTATGCATCATAGATTTTGGGGGAGATGGGGAGATGGGGAAGATCAGAGAAATGGGAAGGGGCGGGAAATGGAAAGGGAAGGGATTTGAGGGAAAGGGTATGGGCTGTAAATATTTTTCAATAAATGGGTAGGAAAAATTCAAATGGGTATGCTCTGTAATTACTATCAAAAGGGTGGGCATACAGTGTAAATTACCCCATAAAATACTAGGGCTTTGAACAAGTTTTGTTCAAGGTCCCAGCATTTTGTTATGGGACTTTGTATAAAGCTTCAGTCCCATAACAAAATGCTGGGGCTGTGAACAAAACTTGTTCAAAGCCCCAGCATTTTGTTATGGAACTGAAGCTTTATATATAAAGTCTCATAATCCATAACAAAATGATGGGGCTGTGAACAAAACTTGTTCAAAGCCCCAACATTTTGTTATGGGACTGAAGCTTTATATATAAAGTCCCATAGCAAAATACTTGGGCTTTGAACAAGTTTTGTTCAAATCCCCAGTATTTTGTTATGGGACTAGTTTGTGGTGTTTTTCCAACGCTAATGGAGCTTAAGTGTGCGCGCGAATTTTTGACTATTCTTCAATGAATTTGAAAACGGTGGATCGTCCCCAATGAGCGCGTCCAAAAATGGTTAGTGATCAAAATTTCCCGCGTCTTTTCATCCATTTCAAATCTTGATTTCTGTCCATTTTAATTTTCAGATTTTAATCAGGTGAGAGATCTTATTTTTGGGATTTTTACATGGACTTCTCACAAAAGTAAAATATTTACGTTCTTGTGCCCATTTAAAGTTGTTTACACTCAATACCCACTTGACTCATTTATTAACATTGTATATCCATTCAACCCATTTTATTTTATATTATATACCCCATGAGAGTCCAACTCCCAAAATGGCCCGTTTAAGCGCAGAGTGTAAAGATCCTAACCCCTCATTTTTTCCATTCGCTCTCAAATCATAAGTCAAAGGAATCTGTCCAAATCTTTTTTCTCCGCCAGAGCCCATCGTTGGCCACCAGTCAACGGTGGTCAACCATCGCCAACCACCAATTTTTATACCCTTACAAAATCGTCTTGAGATCATCTCTCCGTATACGAAATCAATTTCACCAAATTTCCTCTCCTCCACCATAAATCGAGACTTTAATGGTCGCCGGATCCCCATTTTTCCGGTCAATATGTATATCTGTAGTTTCCTTTCACTCCCCCCTTCACGCTTCTAGGCCTGATTTCTCCTAAAAGGTACCTCAATTTCTTCTCGTTTTCCACTGCTGCGGTACCTTGTTTTTTATAGTGGCGACGCAAATACGGTGACGCGATGGCGTGATGATTTACTTGTTATTTCTGTGTCGACGCATCAGTATTGTCGATGCCATGATAGTGATGTTTGTTTAGCCTTTCTCTGTCGATGCAACATTGTTAACGCCAAGGTTGTCTCAATGGTGCAGAGGCGGTGTAAACTTGTGGTGATGCATTGTACTTGGCGGGTTAGAAGTCAAATCCCAGTAGTTTCTGTATTTCTTTTAGTTCACATGTTAAAGTAGTATTACGTTTAGTATCGACAGGGAAATCGTGCATATGTATAACTTTTTTTGTAAATGAATATATGCCAATTACTGTTTGCTTGCGCTCGTGGAGAGCCATTACATTTGATTAGAAGAATGTTTTTGTCTTATTTTTATGTGTGTCTGTTTATGTGACCAAACTCGTGCAATTAGGATTTATATGTGACCAAACTCGTACAAATTTTATAACCATCACGACTTTATATTAACCATCAAGACTTTTGATTGTCATTGTATTAGACTATAAGTTATCTTATAACCATCAATACTTTATATTAAAGCTCTTATGTTTATCGAACCTCTATTTGATAACTACACTGGGTCCTGAAGCAGCCAATCTATTAATTCAAAATTTTATGGTGATCTTGTCATTTTCTTTCAAAAAGATGCGACTCTTGGCAAGAATGCTAAATGTGTTTGTATTTCACAGTTGTTGGGTTCTTTTAGTTTGGCCGATGATATGGTATGAAGCATTTAAGCTTTATATTTTTATGAGCTTGAATATCGGCAAGTCTAGTGTCGTTTGACTTAACTTATATGGTTAAATTAGATTTGGTTTTGTTTAAGCTAAGTATCTTCTTATAAAAATGTATAAAGCAGCTACTAGGAGTAAATTAACTCAATAAGGTCATGCTGGCCCCATGAAATAGAGGCATACTTTAACTCATAGATAGTTTTAACAAATGAGCTACATTCTTACGTCCTAACGAACAAGTAATAGTTGTACAATCAAAGTTCAAAAGTAGTTGTACTCATAGCAGAGGAGTTCCACTCGTAAGCAATAATCAAAACTATGTTTTGCCCGTAAATCAATGGCCTTGACTTGATAAGGCTAAATTTACACGGGAATAAGGCTATGAAATTTGCATACTATGATTAAAGTTCAGAAAATATTCAAGTAAAGTTATATTGCTTCATCACAAAGCATACTGCTTGGCAAGGAACTTGCTATCTTTGAGCATTCTTTGTTGATGCGTAAACAAGCGGTGCTGGACAATTGCTAGTTTCTCAATTTTTTATATATTGGGAGTACAATGTCACTCATTTTTAATTTGTTTACATTTGAATTCAGCGGGTGACCATCAGTAAATTGGAAGATGTATAGTGGTTTTCCTTTGGCTTCTAGAATACAATAACAATCTGCATACCCTTTTGCATATGTTGCATTTGCAATTTATGGTGAATATGACTCGTCATTATTATTTTATAACACATATTAGCATTGGCTTTTTCAAATAACTCATTTTCCTATTGTGATAAAGAAAGCTCTTTCAAATACTAATATTTCTACAATGATAAAGAAATCGTGGTTTGGTAAACTAAAAACTTGTTAAATTCCAATTATGTTTTCTATTTAAGCATGTGATTTTCCTTTTCCTTTTGTCACTCATGAAAAGTCTGTCTCAATAAGTGGACTAAATTAAGCCTATAATTTTTTTTTCATTTTTACTTTCTTTTTATATGGTGGATATTTTTGATTTATTTAAGAGTTATTTTTATGCTAAGATGGTTTTCTATTTAGATAGTACAAACAAATACTTGATTTTAGCTTGATAAATTGATGTCTTATCTTCCTATTTAAAAACAGTACAAATATATATTGGTTTTAGCTTGATAAACTGTAACCTTATCTTTCTTTACAGTTGGGTATATCAATTTCTTGTTAAGAATAAACTCAATGTGTGTCGTTGTGGTGCAAGCAAACCAGAAGGAATAGCTAAACACAAAACGCGGAAGAAAACAACAAGAAAGTAAAAGATAGAAGCAAGACAAATCTTGCTTCGATTCAAAAGAACAGTGAGGAACCTGTCTCAAAGCTCGATTGAATGAAATCAAGACGCACCTATACTATGCAACAATCCTCAAGAAAGACCCGCTTCTTGTAAATTGAATGACCAAGAAGAAAATGTTCAAACGAATAACACCGATTGACACAAGTTCTTTAAAAACCCACGTCGGGGTTCGGCTCCATCGGAGACTCACAATAGCACTTGCTATGTTTTTCATACAACTTCCATAATACCTACAATGAAATGAAAATAGAGTATTTATAGGCTATGCTAAGGATAAAATAGTAAATAGTCACAATTGACTAATAAAAACAAGCCACGCAAGGCTGAGCTAAGTGTATGTTCGGCAGCCTTGACTTCGGTGCGTGGTTGCTTGCTCGAACTCATTGTCCTCGGGTGCTCACTTGTCTTCGAACACAATTTGTTGGTGTTCGGTCACTTTGTCCTCGGGCTCAAATTTGAAGATGACGCCCTCGGTTCTGGAGCCCAGCCACTCAGCTTCGGAGCAATTGCTTTCCTTCGGCCAAGCCAAGTGAATGGCTTCGTGTCATTGGTCTCCTCGGTGGATCGAACACTTGATCAGCACGTGTTCGGGCTGCATCACATTGCTTCATCTTGCTTTACAGATTCATTTTGTTTGTCATTCTCAAAGTTAAACAGTTTACTAATGCTAGTTCACTTTGCTGGTAATAGTAGATAAACATCACTTTTTGGTCATGTATGCAGAATTCCAAAGCCAAAGATGGCGAAAAATATTGATTGAGGTAATTTATGAAATTAATCTCCTAAGAGAAACAATGGAAGAATCAACATGGATCAGAAGTTGCTCGAGCAATAGTTTCAAGACATTCTTATTTTTTTTTATGGTATAAGCCATTAGAATATCTTTGAAGTCGTTTTAGTAATGTGTCTGTGCAACAATGTAGTGAATATGTTCTGTCATGTCGTCAACTTTTTAGCAATGCAAAGATCCTGCAGTGTTCCTCTTTAAGAAATGTCTTGTTTTTGAGAATATTAATGGGTAATTTTGTCATTGTCATGCGATCATTATATAGTTGCGAATTGATATTTTTATATTAAAAATTTCTATTGTGGCGACTGATGTTGCCACAAAATATATGAACCATCTATAGCAACCTTATTGTTGCCATCAAATGTGTATTGTGGCAAGTAGAGTCGCCACCAAAAATAAAATTTAGTGGCGACAACTCTGAGAAGTGTCTTTTCTGTAGCAAACTTAATTAACTTTTGTGGCAGCAAAAGTCGCTACGGAAAGTTGACCTTTTGTGGCGACTTATTTGATTGCGACGAATGAGTATACTGTATACCCTTGGAGTATACCATTTTTGTGTAAGATGCTATCGAACATAATATTGTTATAAACAAAGTATACCTTTTGGTATATTGTATACTCTTTTAGTATATCTTCAAGCATTCTTTGAAGCAAAAATTCCGATAAATCAAGCCTGCGTAGAATACTTGACTTTTTGTGTTTGGATCAAAGAGTGTGATGTTATCGAGCAAATAGATACTTTTCTTTTGTTGTTATAAAAAAAGTATACCTTTTTGATATACCGTATACTCTTGTATTATGCCTATTCATGTTTGATCAAAATATGTGATGCCATCGATCAAATAGATATTTAATTTTTGTTGTTTTGAACGAAATATACCTTTTTGGTATACTTTATACTCTTTTGGTATACCTTTTCGTGTTTGATCAAACTGTGCGATGCTATCGATCAAATAGATATTTCAATTTTTGTTGTTTTGAATAAACTAAACTTTTTTAATATTGTATACTCTTTTGGTATACCCTTTTGTGTTTGGGTCAAAGTGTGCGATGCAATCGACCAAACAAATATTTCAATTATAGTTGTTTTGATCAAAGTATACCTTTTTGGTATATTGTATACTCTTTCGGTATACTTGTTATGTTCAGATCGAAGTGTGATATGCTACCGAACACATAGATATTTTAATTTTTATTATTTTTGATGAAGTATACCTTTTTGGTATATTGTATACTCTTTTGGTATACCTTTTTGTGTTTGGATCAAAGTGTGTGATTCCTTCCCTTATCATTTATGTTGTTGTGAAACACTTCAACCTCAGCCCTAACTTTGCCCAGTTTCCCTCCCTTATCATTTTCTTAGCTTGTTGTAATTTATTTTAAGATAATTTATTTTCAGTTGTAACTAATTTGGTCCACCCAGGTGTGAATCCTGAATAATTATTTAAATTATTCATTTTTATGTTTTGTTAAAATGTTAACTGCTGCTTAGTATTTTATTTGAGCTGGGTCCTTAGGTATTGTTCATGACTTATCATGAATGTTTGCTTGCTGCCTATAGCTATAGATTGAATTTTTGAGCTCTTTTCAATGATGCCAAAAGGGGGAAGTGTATGTTGCTGGACTGTTCGTGACCCTGTTCCATATGTGTATGTGTTAAGTCTGTTCAACTTTGTTGTTTGCATGCGTGTTTAATGTATGTGCAACAGGTCAGTCAACATTGACTTGTCATCATATGGGGAGGGGATGGATTTTGTAGAGTATGTCTTGTTGATTGAGGAACAATTAAAGGACCAAGTTCACAAAGCGTGTCTACCTTGGGCTGGAGAATGAGAAACACATGAGCGCTCGTCCATGTTGGAAAAGGAGAACCCGGATGATGCATTAAAGACACGATGATGTAATAAGCCCTATCTGCATTGATGTTTAAAGTCCCCTGAACTTTGGTGGAAAGACAACTATGTAATGTTCTATATATGGAATGCGTCCAGGTAAAGTAGGAAGCTGTTGCGTAAAGGGAAAGAGCAACTAAAGAAGATCTTCCAGTTTATACTAGGAGAATCTCCAGTCCAACCTAATCCTACTTATGCCGCACATATATATACATATTATTCATGGTTGCAACATTCATTAATCATTGAAAGAGGCAACAAGCAAGCAAATGTTTAAAGAGTGAATGGTCATACAGAGCAATAGTTGAAAAACCAAGTCAGGAAGCAATACTCTTTAGTTCTTAGGCTGTTGGTATATGTGTTTGCTATTGAAGCGTAAATCTAATTTTTCTTTCTTAGAAGCCTTTGTTAGGTCTTTTTGAAGACAATCAAAGTTATTCTGTTAGGCTAGAGTTTAGGTTGCGAGAACTGAGGGCTAGAGTGCTAATCCTTATTCATATAGTTGTAACAAAACTTGCTCGTGTGTTAGTAAAGAGTTTCAAAATTCTAGAGATGGGTCGTGAATTTTTGCTCCCTTGAGCAAGATGATTTTTCACGTAAAAATCTTGTGCAAGTTAATTTCCGCAGTTTGTTTTATTAGTGTTCCGTTTCATTCAGAGAATAATTTATGTGTGTTTCGAAAAACTCGTAACGACACTATTCCCCCCTGCTCTGGTGTGTTTTAAAAAGCAGGTAATGACTCTATTCCCCCTCCTTCCTAGGTGCATTAAGTGCAACAATTTCTAAATATTACAAGAATTTACGACCAAAATTCATAATTTTGATTTTCGAAATCCAAACTACAATCACATAAATTGAGACGTATGGAATATGTACCTCTCCAATAATATAAATATTTAAACGTACTAGTTTCTCGACACGTGCGTTGCACGTGTATGCCGAGTGCGGTAGTAAATAGTGTTTGAAATGCTTTGACTAAATAATCAAATATGAACAAATAAAATACAACTTTGTAAGAATGATCAAACAGGGACTGTCGACAAAAATAGATATATGAATGTGATGTCTACATTATTTTATGAATAGTCTTTCATACAATTCAAAGCTGCAAATATTTTCAAGCTTCTAAAGTGAAGTATACTCATATAGTATCGTTAGAAAAAGTATTGAGACTTCAAAGCTTAAAGACCTTTTATGAATAAAGTCTAATAACATACACCTAGTGTACAATGAGTATTTTTTAATGTATACTGAATGGAAATTAGGAGCTGACCAAGACAAAATCAAACAGAAAATAAAGTAAATATTAGAGATTGATATCTTCTTGTGGTGACTTGCCAGGTTCTTCACGTTAGCCTTATTAAGAAAAGATGTATCATTTCTCACCCTGTCTAACTAATTTGAACTAAGATGAAGGAAAGTAAGTTCAACAAATAACAGTTATAATTTGTTAGAACAAACTGAAGTGACATCCTTTCATTGCTCGGATTCAGAGAAATGTTCTTCCAATACAGTAGACCTAGAGGCTTAAATAAAGAGAAAAGGGTAGCATGTATTGTTACACTGATCAAAATGTTGGTCTCTATTGTTGCTTTGTCCCTCTAACTTCCTGAAATGATGAAGATGTCATAGTATATAACCCAAATTGTAAAAAGTATATACTTCAGGAATGCAACCGACTAATAAAAGCAGTAGAATAGGGACTAACAAAACATGAGTTGGTATATGTATGTGTGATTTCATCTTCTCTAACATGTACGAGATATGCTATCTGCAAGAGTGAAATGTCAAATAGTGAAATGTCAAGAGTGAAGAAGCTGGATTGGCATATATTATTAGTGAGATGCTAAAAACAAATAGTCAAATGTCAATAACAAAATAAGTAGGATGATGGAAAATAAAGTTCCTAGTAAACATACACGGGTAAGAATTTGTTTGTTGTAAGGAGTTTCTTCACTCTAGAACTTTTTATTTTGCTCAAGTCATATTTCATATGAAATTTTATCTTTTAGAAGTCCACACTCAATTGGACTGAAAAAACAAGGAAGAAAGACTTCATGAACAGAAACTTGAATATGAATAATATAAAAGTGATTCTATCATAATAAAAATAATTTAGTAAGAATATAGAATAAATTGGTTAATTTTTTAGAATGGACAAAATAATAAGAAACTGATTGAACATATCAAAATTGTGAGTTAGCTTATATGATATCATCCGAGGACTATTACATGCTAAAGGTATATTTGAAAAATAATTTAAATATTGCGATAAAGCATGATATTTAATTGTTAGAACAAGAAATGGCGAGTATTAAGCAGGAGTAGGCAGCCTAACATTAACTTTACCATGCTTAAACATGACTATAAATGCATTTGAGTTGATTTTCTATTTTCAAATTTTTATAGAATTATGTTTTTTTATGACAGTATTCAATTACTGTTTTATCCAAGTTGATCAATTATTGTGCAATGATTTTCAATGAAACTGCAGATATCAGTGTATAAACAGGAAACATCTGTAAGTATAACTTTAAACACAATCAACTAAGCCTCATTTCAGAAGTTTGATCCAACACTATATATTTTAAAGAGATAAATGACACGTTTGAATCATTCACAATATCAAAAATGAAGAAAATCAATTTCAAATGCAAAACTTGGGTTATTAATATCCAACTCATTTGCCTTAAGTAGAAAGCCACGTCAAGTGTTCTATCCCAGCAACGAATGACAGAACATACAAAATAACGCAACCATGTAGGAAGATATCAGGTTTTGTTCTTTAACACCAATCTGCCAAGTTCTTGTTTGTCTACAATTCTCCTAAAATTTATTTTTTTTCATTGGGTTGAGTTCTTGCAGGTGTAGAAAGATTCAAGAGTGAAACTTTCATATCTTGCTACCAATTAAGAAAATTGAAATGAAACTAACTTAGGTAGTCATTTGAGAAATTTAGACTCCAATTGATGTGCTTATAATTTTAAAATTTTTGTCAGGTCTATTAGGACATGTCTGTAAAGTTTGAGTTAAATCGGACCTCATTTGGTAGGTACCGGAAGAAGGTTTCACTTTCCGTTGTCGGTAAATATTAACAAGAGATTTTCGAGCTCGATTTTGGCGAATGAGCTCCGATTCGAAATCCGAAAGCGTCGTTAGGTTCATATAATTATTTTTGACCTTTATGAATTTTCAGAAGTGAATTTCGAGGTCGTTTGGATAGTTTCCATTAAAAGGCCGAAAGTTAAAGAATTTGATCTTTTCCGTTTTAATTTGCATTTTGAGTTTTTTCGGGGATCCAATTTGAGATCCATCTTAGTGAGTACGTCACATAAATTTTATATAACTTTCTTGAGAAATTTTAGATCATTTCGAATTTTTTAGGGTTCCGTATTAATTTTCGTCACGAAAATAAAAGAAAAATACAAAAGAAAAAGAAAAAGAAAAAGAAAAAGAAAATGAGAATGTCGGTGGTTAAAGGGATTATATTCCTTAGTGATGCATTTCCACAAATCTCTCGAAACAGAAACAAGAACAGAAACGAGAAAGTGACAGAGACAATGAAAAATATGCTAGAAAATAGAAAAAGGAAAGGAAAATGAGCGGAGAAAAAAAATAGAATTTTCACCCTGAAATATAAAGATAATGATGTTAACTTGTTATTTTAGTTTATTACATGTGTTTGAATATATTTTGACGGTACAAATCAGGATATTGGACATTGTTCTAACAAGTTAATTTAATAGGTTGAAGGGTTAATTGGATTCCGATAATGAAATTGATTATATATTCGTACTCAGTAAGTTATAGGCAACCTGTAAATGTATTTTATTTAGGGTTTGGTTATGTGACTTTAAACCATGTACATAGGTCTGGCCTGCGTATTGCGTATGCAAATAGGGTATCAGGTTCCTAACCGAATTGCCCTAAGATGTAGGGAATGAAGCCTTTAGCCTAATTTGACATATTTTCTGCTTATTGAACAAGCAGGATCGTTTGGCAATGAATCCAAAGGACAAAGCGGTTGCTGAGTAGTTGTGCTAACTTTGTAACAATGTAAGTGATTATATCCATTTCTTTGGAGGCCCTTGGCCTTGTGGATATTCTACCACGCGTTCCTTACGTGTGTAGCTGCCGATAGGCGTACTCATTACGCCTTAGCTTTGGATTTACATTGTATAGTATATGTTATGTACTGTTGTTGGGATTGCATTAAGCATCTGAGCATTGCACTCTATTTTTGAGCTTGACATATACTTCCCGGTAATCGATGAGAGTCCCGAGCCGGTGAAGGGTCATTATTGTATATACTTCCCGGTAATCGATGAGAGTCCCGAGCTGGTGAAGGGTCATTATTGCATATATCTCCTGGTAGGTGATGAGAGTCCCGCGCCGGAGATAGGTATCAGACATATGTGACTGCATTGCATCATACCGCATTCATCCCATCTCATTGCACCGCATACTGACTATTGTGTGTATTGTGTTGTGTTTTATGTATGCGGTATGTATACCATGTTAAGGACATATCTCAGTTTGCTTATATATTTCTGGCTCATATCCCGAGTTGCACGCCGAAATAGTATAAATATATGGATTGGGTTGTACGCCGCAACAGTATAAATATATGGATCGGGCTGTACGCCGCAACAGTATAATATATGGATCGGGCTGCATGCCGCAACAGTATGAATATATGGATTGGGTTGCACGCCGTGACAGTATGAATATATGGATCGGGCTGCACGCCGCGACAATATGAATATATGGATCGGGTTGCACGCCGCGACATTATGAATATATGGATCGGGTTGCACGCCGCAACAATATGTATTTGTGATTGTTGATATGTTCGGGATACTTAAAAACCTATATGTTCTGGTCTATCTTATGCCCCTGGTTATTTATGAGTTTATGGTTCCATACGTGCTTCTAGTTATTTTCTGGCTCTGCCTTTTTATAGTTTAAATAAGATGGATTTGGTTTACCTATTTTTCTTCTCCCTGGCTAGCTATCCTATTCTTTGAGGTGGCTAGTCTGCCCCACTTATTGAGTCCTTTTGACTCACCCTTGTTTGTTGTTTGTTTCTTGTCTATCTATTTCATTTCGGCAGGTTCGCTCTAAGATTGAGTTCACCACGTTGTTAAGGAGTGAAGACAACTTCAGCTGTCAGGGTGAGCCACTTTCTGTTCAGGATGGCCACCAGTGGTATGTTTATTATTTCAGTCGTATTTTGCTCCCTTCAGGAGGCGTATGTATTCATTCGTACTCTTAGATGTCTAGTCTGAATAGTCCTAAACCTAGTATTTTGGGTAGTTAGCTGTAATTTATTCTTTGTACAACTTAGAGGTATAAGTATACCTGTGCTTTTTTCTAAGTCTTGTTCTTATTAATGAGTTGGATTTATACCCATTTTCCTAATTCAGTTGTTAAGGGTTCGCCCTATGGGTCTAGGGGAGGATGTCGGGTGCCCGCACGGCCTAGCCGGATTCCAGGTCATGTCAGTTGGTATCAGATCCCGGTTTATAGTCTAGTCTGGACTAAGACAATGTCTAGTAGAGTCTCGCTGATGGGTACATAGACATCCGTACTTATCTACGAGAGGCTATGATGGCATTTATGAAGTTTCACTTTCTTCTTTTTTGATCGTGCGTCGATCTAGGATGCAAAAGTATTTTTGTTGATTCCTTCGTGGTAATCGTGAACCCTCGTGCGATAAATCAGCAAACGGTAGGAGTTCAGGATGAAGCAATCTAGCCTGGGGTTAGCGCTACTTAAGCCCTTAAAGTTGTGGATCGTGCTGACGATCCAGATGCAGAGGACCTAGATGTACGAGCTCGCGATGGGCAAGGGAGCAGGGCCTTGTGGTTCCCTTGGCTCTCTATGATGCTTTTACGAGAATCTTGGTGATGCAGATACCGCAAGAACCTATTATTCGCTAGGCAGCTTATCAGGTTGTCGCAGATGTAGACATTCGGTCTCAGGGATCTCCTGTTCTATTTCTTAATGTTATCGCAGTAATTTATGTTCCGGAGGCAGCATGCGTTGTGGCTGTAGTTATTCTGGCTAGTTAGCTAGCCCAGGTAATAATTCGGTCTGAGTGCCCGAGGGGGCTGTATTATTTTATCCGGTTGAACCTTTCGATATTCTCAAGCCATGCATTATATAATCCCAGAGAATTTTTTTAAAAAACAATAATGTAAGCATATTCTTCATGCTCTCAGTTATCTAGAGCGGTATGGTGTTGACTATTCTACTTTCCGGTTTCAAGGGTCCAGTCTTGGATTGGCGGATCGCTCATTTATTAGCTAGGCAGGGCTTTCCTAAGCTGAATTGGTGCGAGTTTTCTTGTAGACACATAGAAAAGTTTCTTTCGAGCAGCGAGCGAGATGAAAAACATCGCCAGTTTAAGTGGATTAGACAGGGTAGCCTGTCGGTTTCAGAATATGAGATTGAATTCTCTAGGATGGCTGGATATGCACTAGAACTAGTCCACGAACCTTCCAAGAAGGTTCGAAGATTTATTGGTGACTTTCTCCTTCCTTGAGATCCTCGATGTCTTGAGAGATTGAGGTTGAGACTTTATTTGATGTTGTTGTTGATATTTCTTAGAGGTATTAGGCATACCATAAGTTAGAGCGGGAAGAGTTAGAGTGGGAGAGCAAGAGATCCTCTGGCCCTGGTGGGCACCATGGTACCTCATTTGGAGGTAAGAGTTCTGAGTATTTTGGGAGGTCACTTGCCAGGTTATCTCAGCATGTAGAGCATAATTCTCAGAGTGCATGAGTAGTTTTATCAAGATTAGACTCAATGTTCTCTTTGTAGCTATCAACAATCTGTTCAGCTTCAATTTTTACCAAAAAGGTATTATCATTGCCATGAGCCTCGTCATCCTAGGAGGAACTGCCCCTTATTTCAGCAGGAAGGCAGTCGTTCTTTCTCTCGTCATCAGGCACCTGCACAGTCGCAGGGGATTTCATTTAAATCTTAATCAGCCAGAGAGATGACACCATCCAGTAGAGGTCGAGGGCGTGGTGGTTGTGGTTCTTCTGAATGTAATTATCAGGGTAGCGGCTCAGCTCAGCCGCAGAGGCAGTTCTATGACCTGCTAGTTTGGCAGGATGCCGAGGTATCCAATGTAGTAGACCCATGTATTTCTTCTTCCCTTATATGTAGGTAAGATTTATTTTTTGATTGATCTGGAAATGGTTTATCATATTTCCATGGTTTCCTTAGATGTCGTTTCCATCAAGAATTGGTTGTAGTAAAGGGGTGAGCTTCTGGTATGATTTATTCCTGGCATTTGTGAAACCCCACTAGTTGATCTGGTTTAAATGTGAGAAATTGGGGAGAGAGTGTCGGTATTTTCAGCTTGGCATCCTGTTGTGCCACCTTCTCTTATTATGTCGAGTCAGTTTATCTCTCTCTTTGGGATTCGGTGTTGATACGGTAATGGATTCTTATTCGTCATCATCAGAAAGTGTCATTGTTTCTTCAGACATAAAGTGGTTAGTAAGTAATATTCGATCTACTTATCTCCTCTTGGTTCGGGACGCTAGTAAAGTCATGTTATTCTATGAGCTTGTCTTAGTTATAAAAGAGTTTTTTGGTAAATTGTTAGAGTTCCCTTCTTATTGGGAGGTTAAATTGGCATGGATGTTGTTCCATAAAGCTCATTTAATATCTATTTCTTAAATTGTGATTCTTTGGCTAGCTTGACTCGTAAGTAGTCTAGCTTTGTTGCCAAGCAAATAAGAAGATGAGCTTCCTAAAGTTCTAATTATTCCTATCCTCAGTTCATTGCCATCTCTTCTTCCTCCTGCACTAGTGAACTTAGGTGGTCAATAGCCGCTTGTGATGTTCCTTGTGTGGAGCCAGAGTGCATCCCAAGTTAGCCGGGTATGCACATTGTATTTTAAGGCTACTAAGGGTAATGAGAAGCGTCATTTGACCCCTGAGTTGATCCATCAGGCAGTGGTGCTTACATTAAAGGCATGGAGTTGTGAAATCGAGAGTTTCAGTTGTTTGGCAACTCGAGAGGGTAATTTAGTAGCTAAGGTCTAAGCCGCATTATGTTTTTAGCTAAGTCTTCCTTAATCCAGCAGGCTGTGTGTGGATGGCTGTTTCTATTCAAATTAGCTGTATGAGTTTATGCTTTAAGTGGAGAAGTCTTCCTCCAATTGATACCGAACCCTAATATTAAATCTCTAAGGCGTTGCTGAAGCGTAAGCTAATTCTTAGTTTCATCGACCTGTTCTATATCAAAAAATATATCGACGAGGTGATTCGTCGGTAGAATCATATTAATCCATCAAGAGTTTCGTGTATCTTTTTTCGAAAATATCGAAACTCTCCTCTCGTAATCGAGGAAGTGTCAGCTTAGCTCGATAAGATTGGAAATGGTGTTATGATATTATCCAGATATGTTTATTCTAAGAGTACGATATCCATGTTATAATTCATATTCTGTAGTCAGACAATGTCCGTGGAATAGTTTGTGAAGGTCGTGCAGGTTCTCTTGTTATATGTGTGAATTTTTCTTTAGACTCAAGCTCGTTCGACGACGAACGAGAGTCTAAGTGGAGGAGAATGAAACGACCTTAGGTAGTCGTTTCAGAAATTTTGACCTCGATTGGCGTGCTGATAATTTTAAAATCTTTGTAAGGTCCATTAGGACCCGTTTGTAAAGTTTGAGCTAAATCGGACCTCGTTTGGTAGGTATCGGAAGAAGGTTTCAGTTCCGTTGTCGGTAAATATTAAAAAGAGATTTTCGAGCTCGATTTTGGCGAATGAGCTCCGATTCGAAATTCAAAAGCGCCGCTATGTTCATATGATTATTTTTGATATGTATGAATTTTCGGAAGTGAATTTCGAGGTCGTTCGGATAGTTTTCGCTAAAATACCGAAAGTTAAAGAATTTGAGCTTTTTCATTTTAATTCGTATTTTAAGTTACGGGATCCGATTTGAGATCCGCCTTAGCGAGTACGTCACATAAATTTTGTATAGCTTGCTTGAGAAATTTGGGATCATTTCAAATTTCGTAGGGTTCTGTTTTAATTTTCGTCACGAAAATAAAAGAAAAAGGAAAAGACAAAAAAAAAAAAAAAAAAAAAAAAGAGAGTATGGCGGTGGTTAAAGGGATTATATCCTTTAGTGCTGAATTTCCACAAATCTCTCGAAACAGAAACAAGAACATAAACGAGAAAGTGACAGAGACAATGAAAAAAATGCTAGAAAATATAAAAAGGAAAGGGAAAGGAGCGGAAAAAAAATAGAATTTTCACCCTAAAACATCAAGGTAATGATGTTAACTTATTATTTTAGTTTATTACATGTATTTGAATATATTTCTACGGTAGAAATTGGGATATTAGACATCCTTCTAACAAGTTAAATTAATAGGTTGAAGGGTTAATTGGATCCTGATAATGAAATTGATTATATATTCGTACACAGTAAGTTATAGGCAATACATAAATGTAATTTATTTAGGGTTTGGTTATGTTATTTTAAACCCTGTACATAGGTCTGGCCTGCGTATTGCGTATGCGAATAGGGTATCAGGTTCCTAACCGGATTGCCCTAAGATGTAGAGAATGAAGCCTTTAGCCTAATTTGATATATTTTCTGCTTATTAATTAAGCATGATCGTTTGACAATGAATCCAAAGGACAAAGCGCGTTTTGAGTAGCTGTGCTAACTTTGTAACAAGGTAAGTGATTATATCCATTTCTTTGGAGGCCCCTGGCCTTGTGGATATTCTACCACGTGTTCCTTACGTGTATAGCTGCCGATAGGCGTACTCATTACGCCTTAGCTTTGGATTTACATTGTATATTATATGTTATGTCATGTTGTTGGTATTGCATTGAGCATCTTAGCATTGCACTCAGTTTTTGAGCTTGACATATACTTCTCGGTAATCGATGATAGTCCCGAGCCGGTAAATGGTCATTATTGCATATACTTTCCGGTAATCGATGAGAGCCCCGAGTCGGTGAAGGGTCATCATTGCATATACTTCCCGGTAGTCGATGAGAGTCCCGAGCCGGTGAAGGGTCATCATTGCATATACTTCCCGGTAATCGACGAGAGTCCCGAGCCGATAAAGGGTCATTATTGCATATATCTCCTAGTAGACGATGAGAATCCCGCGCCGGAGATAGGTATCAGGCATATGTGACTGCATTGCATCGTACCGCATTCATCCCATCTCATTGCACTGCATACTGACTATTATGTGTATTGTGTTGTGTTTTATATATGTTGTATGTATATCATGTTGTGGACATATCTTAGTTTGCCTATATATTTTTGGCTCGTATCTTGGGTTGCACGCCACAACAGTATAAATATATGGATCGGGCTGCACGCCGCAACAATATAAATATATGGATCGGGCTGCATGCCGCAACAGTATGAATATATGGATTGAGCTGCACGCCGCAACAGTATGAATATATGGATCGGGCTGCACGCCGCGACAATATGAATATATGGATCGGGCTGCACACCGCGTCAGTATGAATATATTGAGCCATAGTAACAAAACGATGCACATGTTCACCAGAGCAATAGAACCTGTTGGCGTAAGTTTTATTCTTAATCAGGGATATGTCAGGTATTTAGATTCTTTAAAAGGATATTTTGGTATTTTACCTATTCATGTTTAGTAGAACATGCTTTTATTGTAATATATATATATATATATATATATATGATACGATGATTAATCACATAATTTAACTGTGGTGGTCCTATTCATCCCAATAAATTAAAGGATAACGTCCTTGATTAGGCAATTTCTCAAACCCTTTCAGTCACGCTTTGACAACGTTATTGTAGCCTGGGCCAACTCCACCATTATTGTCCTTATATGATCCTCTGGTTCAGCAATACACACGTGGACAATTGCTTATGTTTATATTATAGGAGTAGTTTTTAATCATTCAAGTAGTCTTTAGGAAATTCCAACAAGCGAACACCTGCATTGAGCACAGCTTAGTGAAATTGTTTCTGTTTTTTCCTTTTCATGATCATTTTTGGTGCGGTGTCAATTGTCATTAGATAAATCTCAAAAAGGAAAAGTCTATTAGGTTGACCTATATATGGGATGACTCATACTGTATGACCACAATTTCCACTTATAAACCAACAAGCCAAGGTGCTTACAGTCCCATGTCCACTAATTGAGCCTTTCAAGAACGTGCTCTTCCCCTTTAAGCTTTTATGCAAATTCGCCTCATAGAACCAATAATTGCACGCCTTCTGCCTTGCACCATCGCACATATCGGATATGAATAATACCTATTTATGAAAAATATACATGAGTAGAAGGATACCTGGAGACAATTAGCCAGAGAAAAAAAGTGGCAATACGCTGGTAAGTCCCGAAATAGGACAATGGTTTGTTTGTGGATGCGTTTTGGCACTAAAACCCACAACCAAAGCAACTGAATCTTTCAGTTGTTGACTCTTTTGCATGCATGTGTCTTTGCCCTTCTCTAACTAGAAAAGCCAGCCTAAGAAACTACTCCTTTCAATATAACATGATAAGTATATATTATTTGTTTGGATCAAACTCGCATTACTTTTCTTCAATGGTTCGCAGAAGCACAAAGAGTTTTTTTTTTTTTTTGACACTTTATATGTAACTTTGTTTTTTCTTGTTAATTTCCAATCATGACTTTGTTGCAAATCCAACTATCTTGCCTGCGATCTAAGTACTACATGAACCATTCATCATTAAAATTCACGAGCTTATCTAGAGGGAGTTATATTGTGTCACCCACAGAGTGTTTGTAGCCACATGGTTCTTAATTCTTGTGCGTCTCCGAATAAGATAGTAAATCGGCTCGTAAACGTACGAACCGGATAATGTCCAAAGTTTAACTTAAAACAAAATTATTGTAATTTTGTACTTTACCTTAAAAGTAAAATAATTTTGTTTGAATAAATTCATCTCATAAAAAACAATTGGGGTTGTTAATTCGAAAGTTAACTAAGATATGCTCACTGCTTATTTTACCAGACCTTTTCTATCTAGTGACAGAGCACTAATCCATGAAAGACAATTAACTTTTAGTATTGGTATTATAATAGAATTCTATTTTATGTCACAGGGTAAGGCAGGGAGGTTACGGGGATCAATTTGGGTTTATAATTAACTTATAAGTGACAGAAAACTCTGTTCCTAAATACTCAGTAATTATAAAGGAAAACAAAAGAGATTCTCAACAAGTGGGACCAAAGGAACATCAGAATCACATGATAATTGGAAGTGATTGTGTGATGAATCAATCTTCAATTGTATCACAAGTATTTACTGTCTCCTTTTGCCAATATATACCAAAAAAGACCCCTAACAGTTACTCTTGCCAAGTGCCACATTGATGCCACCCTTCATACTTGACATTTGAGTCACTCACTTTCTCTACAAAATTATGTTCTACTCTTCCTTATTTTCACCTTTTCCGTTTACTTTCTTACAAATCGTGATAATATGTATAGCTGGTTTAAATTTTGTCTACACAACTCCAGCAAAAATTGGCCAAGGTTATAAGTTGATCTCCATAGAAAATTCACCTAATGGAGGCCTTATAGGTCACCTCCAAGTCAAAGAGAAGAACAATATTTATGGTCCAGATATTCCTAATTTGCAGCTCTATGTTAAGTAAGTCTTTTGTTTTTTTCACTCAAAAATATGGACTTGCATGAACATCATTTTTGAAAAAAAAAAGAAGAAGTTGGAGTTCTATGTTAATTTTCTGATTATTATCCAGGCATGAAACACAGGATCGTTTGAGAATTCATATTACTGATGCAGAAGAGCAAAGATGGGAAGTTCCTTACAACTTGTTACCTAGGGAAACACCCCCATCATTGAAACAATCTACTGGTAGCTCTAGAAAAAACATTTTTCCACTAGCAGCATCAGAATATTCAGGAAATGAGTTAATATTCAGCTATATAAATGACCCTTTTAGTTTTTCTGTGAAAAGAAAATCGAATGGACAGACCCTTTTCAATTCCAGTTCTGATGATTCAGACCAATATAGCAGTTTGGTGTTTAAAGACCAATATCTTGAAGTATCTACAACATTGCCTAAAGATGCTTCATTGTATGGCCTAGGAGAAAACACACAACCCCATGGGATTAAGTTATATCCTAATGATCCTTACACTTTGTACACAACTGATTTATCAGCTATCAATTTGAACATGGATTTGTATGGGTCTCATCCTATGTACATGGACGTGAGGAATGTGAATGGAGAGGCAAATGCTCATGCAGTTTTGTTGCTAAATAGCAATGGGATGGATGTGTTTTACACAGGGAATTCTTTAACTTACAAAGTAATTGGTGGTGTTTTTGACTTTTACTTCTTTTCTGGTCCTACACCTCTTGCTGTTGTTGATCAGTATACAGCCTTCGTAGGCCGGCCTGCTCCAATGCCTTACTGGTCTCTAGGTAAGTTTACAACTGTCTATGTATCTTCTTTACTGCATTTGCATTAATCGTGGTACATACTCTTTGATACTATTTGTTATATATGTCTTGTTAGTATCATTTACGTATGTATTTTCCCATTTCTTGGATGACCTTTGTTAAATTTTAAGATTGAGCTTCGAAACTTCTTAATCATTTTTGGATACAAATAGGTGGTTCTACTTTTGCTCATGTTGTAAATATTTTAGCCCAGAACTAGATGGTGGTGTATGTAATTACTCCTAGTTTACAAGCATAAAGCTCCCGCAGCATATCCTTGACGTTTTTCGCACTACAATATATTAGGAATGCTTTTCATACGTTAAATAACAAATACTCCATGCGACTCAATTTATGTGACGCTTGACTAGGCCAATAGCTTTACCGTTTATACATGTTGGAACAATGACAACCAACTTCACCTGAAGGAGGCGGTGGAGAATATATGCTGTCTTAGGTTTGTCCTCGTTATGGTTAGGTGTTAATTAGAACCCGTGACTTGTAAGAGTTTTGGCTGTTCTTTTATCTTTTATGTTGGACATATCGTGTTATGGACAAAAACCTCAGCTTTTCGACTTTGGCCTTATTTCCTTAAATATAATAAACTTTTGCTTTCCATGGTATGAGGTCTTCTGTTGTTCCTTAAAAGGAAGGTAAATAGTACCCCGTGAACCATCTCAATAATTGCTTTATCAGCAAAGTATTACGGTCAGAAGTATTCCTCCCGCATACGATCTTGATTAGGAAGGCATTAATTTTTACCAAAAAAAGAACACTAAACCAGCTTGCTTGTATAGTTAATTCTAGAATGCCTAGTGATAACTACTGATGGAGTATTTTTAGAAGAAAAGGGGAAAACAGGCAATTTGTCTTTTGCAATAACATATTGAAGAGGATTGTAGGAATGAAATGATTCAGTTGATAAACACTTAACAGATCATAATGTGATGAACTGTCTCATTTTATTATTTTTGTTTTTTATTGCCATTTTGGCTAGTCATGATTATGCACAATGAAATATTTCAATTAATCACTCCAAGTATGGAACGACTTGAAATTAAATAAAGGTATTTGTACAGCACCTATATTTAATCAGGTCATAGTAAGTAGGTTTTTGATATAATAAATTGTTACTATCGGAAATTATACAACATAGTTAAAAAACAAAAAAAAAAAAAATCCTATGCCCACTAACAATTTGAACAAACGGAAACGTCCCTACAAAGATTTCCTACAGAGTTCATTATTGACCTATGGCATGTATTTCACATTGAAGAGCCCGATGGATGCATGATTTTTATTATGTTCAATATAGGAGCTCTAATTCTTCAATTATCCTTGGCAATTTATACATTGTAGAGACCTTTATTATCTAAATGGTACAAGTCTATTGTCCCAAAACTAGATAAAGTCTAAAGGTCTTCAGTTATATACCCAATCACCAATGGAATTCTATTAGTGCAGTTTAACAAATTATACATAGCACTAAGTATATTTTTTTAGACTTGCTAAAATCAGCATAGTCTCCCACGATTAGCTTCATATTGAAAAGCACTAGTAGTGTGTGGTAAAATATCTCATAATCAATTTGCTATTAAACTATATATTGGTTGATGATTGCAACAGGATTCCATCAATGCAGATGGGGTTACCACAATTTATCTGTAGTTGAGGACGTTGTTGAGAATTACAAGAAAGCCAATATCCCTCTTGATGTGATATGGAATGATGATGATCACATGGATGGAAAAAAGGATTTCACCCTCAACCCTGTCAACTACCCTCGCCCGAATCTATTGGCGTTCTTGGAGAAAATTCATGCCCAAGGCATGAAGTACATTGTCATCATTGATCCTGGAATTGGAGTTAATAATACTTATGGTGTTTACCAAAGAGGTATAGCCAATGATGTCTTCATTAAATATGAAGGCAAGCCTTATTTAGCGCAAGTATGGCCTGGAGCTGTCAATTTTCCAGACTTTCTCAACCCGAAAACTGTTGAGTGGTGGGGTGATGAGATTAGGAGGTTCCATGAACTTGTTCCTGTTGATGGACTCTGGATTGATATGAATGAAGTTTCAAACTTTTGTTCTGGTTTATGCACGATACCTGAAGATAGGATATGTCCCAATGGCACTGGTCCCGGTTGGGATTGTTGCCTAGATTGTAAAAACATAACAAATACTAGATGGGATGATCCACCTTACAAGATTAATGCTTCTGGAATACAAGCACCAATTGGTTACAAAACCATAGCCACTAGTGCAGTTCATTATAATGGAGTTAGGGAATATGATGCTCACAGCATCTACGGTTTTTCTCAGTCCATTGCAACTCACAAGGCTCTTCAAGGGCTTGAGGGCAAGCGCCCATTTATATTGTCTCGTTCCACATTTGTTGGTTCAGGCCAGTATGCTGCACATTGGACAGGGGATAACAAAGGAACATGGGATGATTTGAAATACTCAATATCTACAATGCTGAACTTCGGTTTATTTGGGGTTCCAATGGTTGGTTCAGACATATGTGGATTCTATCCCGCACCTACTGAAGAGCTTTGCAACCGTTGGATTGAAGTTGGTGCTTTTTATCCATTTGCAAGAGATCATGCAAACTACTACTCCGCAAGACAAGAACTTTACCAATGGGAGAGCGTGGCTGAGTCTGCTCGAAATGCTTTAGGAATGAGATATAAGTTACTTCCATATTTCTACACTTTGAACTATGAGGCACATACCACTGGGGCACCAATCGCTCGTCCATTGTTCTTCTCTTTCCCCAATCTGCCTGAGCTTTACAATGTGAGCACACAATTCTTGATAGGAAGCAGTATCATGGTCTCTCCTGTGCTAGATGAGGGTAAAACTGAGGTGAAAGCTCTGTTTCCTCCAGGAACTTGGTACAATTTATTCGATATGACACAGGCCATTGTCACAAACGAACTACACTATCTCACACTAGATGCACCTCTACATGTGGTCAACGTACATTTGTACCAAAATGCTATAATACCAATGCAGCGTGGTGGGATGGTATCAAAAGAAGCAAGAATGACACCTTTTACCCTCATTGTGACCTTCCCATCGGGGACAACTGATGTTGAAGCTAAAGGAAATCTTTTCCTCGACGATGATGAGCTTCCAGAGATGAAGTTAGGAAATGGACACTCAACATACATAGCTTTTTATGCAACAGCAAGTAATGGAACAGTGAAGTTGTGGTCAGAAGTTCAAGAAAGCAAGTTTGCATCAGATAAAGGCTGGTACATTGAGAAGGTTACTGTATTAGGTACAAATGACACTAATGGAGCCTTTGAAATTAAGGTCGACGGACACCCAATTGAAGATATTTCCAACGTGCAGTTTACCACAAGAGAACACAAGTATCTTGAGAAGTTGGAGGATGGAAGTGATGAGAAGAAGAGTATGATGATGGATATTCATGGACTTGAATTGCCTCTATGGAAGAACTTTGTTATGTCTTGGACAATGGGAACCTCAGCTTGAGAATAACACTCTAGTTCTTATGTTTGGATAAATTACCTGTCATATATTATTATGTCACACTGTCATACAATTAGGCAAATAGAACCAATTAAGCACAGTATCTGTAAGAGTTAGCCCAACTGTTTTCATGAAAATGGGCAAATAGAATAGTACTATTCCATAGATTCTGTTAGAGCTGCCATCATTCTTAGATCCAGTAAGTTTTTAAACAATATTTAAAAAACCTTAGAATGTCAAAGCTGCGCCTTGGTCAGATATCCAATGGAAAAAGCAAATATTAGACCATATAAGTTGGATTTCTACAATCTTATATTATTACCATGATTCTAGATTCGATTTTTGTGTCACGACATACATACCAAACTGAAATTGCAGAATCTGAACTAAAACTAATGCTAGGAACTTTATTTTGCTACGTGAGGGGATTAGCTTATCCTAAATTTGTCCTGTCTGATTTTGGGGAAACAAAAGTTTTGAAATGAGGCAATTGTAGCCTATGAGCTGATAATGCAATGGCCGTGTATAGTCCAATTATAGCTCTAATATTTCTTTTCCCATAGGAGAACTATTTAACTTTTAGCTCCAAGTTGCCAGAAGTTGTCAAAACTCCTGGTGAATGGGCAGCTCCACCAGGAACTATTTATATTGAGTTTATGGTGACTTGGCAGGAGTTCTGGCAACTGTTGGCGACTTGGGGCTAAAAGATAAATAGTTCTCTTACGAAGACTGGAACCGTGAGAGGGCGTCAGAAGTGCTATATTTGTGTAATTTTTCTTATTTTTATTGCACAGCCCAAATCAGTTATGCCAAAGGGTTTGGATCTCAATCAGGCCAGTCTATGAGTGTATGTTGCCAATGGCAATGGATAAGCTTCAAAACGGGTGTGATGTTATTTCTTATTATCCATGTCTTTTCGGAATATGATATGTTTTCTCCATTCTTTTCCTAGTGATTTCCGTTAGTATATTATCCGTAGAAGTGTTTGCTTCAAAGTTTTGTTGTTTAGTTGAGATTCAAAGTAACAAATGGCAAATTCTTTGATTCCAAATGGGGCCAGGCCTATCACTTTATCTAATGCTTTTTGCTCTTTATACAAAGAACACATATAATTCCTACTGGAGAGTGCTTTTATGTAGTACTAGTGAAGACTGAAGAGTGCTAATATCCCCAACACCATCATCATTTGTCTTAGCTGTATGACCTTTTGACCTTTGTGTTTTTGACCTCTGCGTCATGTGGTGCAGCTCTTGAAGCTTTGATAGCTAGGTAGTATTGGGGGCCAATTTTTCTTGATAGGAAGTAAAATGGTTACTTTGTTAACCAAAGGTCTTTGTTATCTACTCGTATTTAGATACTCCTTTGGTTTTTGGAAGCTGAGAGAGCAAGCTAGCTATACACTGATTCTCTCTTGAAAATATTAACCTCACCCTTTACAAATGACCAAACTAATGATAACATGATAAGTCTCTGCTGTATGCATTTTATTTAAGTAGTACCATTTTATATTAAAGGGCAATCCTAAAGTAAGTAAAATGGTTTTATACTCTGTATGTCCTGCCCAGCTAGGAACTTCTTCGTGAGATCATATAAGTCGTTTAATGCTTGTCCGGAACGAGTCTCAATATTGCAAAACATTCCGTAGGCGTATCTTTTATTTTTCTTTTCTTAGGTAGCCGTATATCGTACCCTTCTTTCCTTCTTATTTTTCTGAATATTTCGAAGTATGGTTTCCGGAAAGTGTGATTACAAAATTACAGAGGCCTTCTAGCACATCACTTTGACACTTTCCGTCCTTATACAACAACATATCCGATGACGACGATGAAGGAGCACGACGAAGGAGTTGCTGCTTCTGGCATGGGGACGATAGAGTTGCAAATACTAAGGTGAGGGAGAGGGAAGAGAGAGCGAGACTTAAGGTTTCATGACACATATTTTTGTGTTTTTACTATGTTTGGTAGCATAGGCGAAGACAGCTTTTAAAGTTTGGGGGTCAAGTACTTTAAGTTAGGGGTTCTAAATCTATAAGTTGTACATATTAAATAAAATTTTCAAGAAAAATATACATGGTTTGATCAAATCTACGGGGTTCGACCGAACCCCCGTCCGGCATGCTAGCTCCGCCTCTGTTTGGTAGCATTTGTCAAAAATATTGTGTTTGGTAAACTAGAAAAAATATCTCTCCGTCTAAAAATAAGTTACCTATGTTTACACCTAGTGTAATTCATCCAAATTATTTAAATGGAGTAAACAAGGTATGACTACATATTTAGCAATGACCATAACGTCTTTCGAATTCCAATTTGTGACACTGTTGGTCGAAATTTTATTTGTTTATTCTTTTTAAAAACATAGTTTACGACGGAGTAAGCAAGGCACATTGTGTACTAGTGACCAATAGAATTCTATTATGTGACACTACAATTTGACTTGTAAACTCCTAACCACTGGATAGATCATTAATTAGGAGAAGAAAAATCTTCCAATTGTAGTAGACTGTAGAGAGAGATGATGTTTGGCATTTTATGCCTATATTTCCTTAATATTTCCTCACGTTTTAGTACCTTATTCGCTCGTTTTATGGTTTATAAATGTGATTTTGCACTGATTTGATGTCGTGTGTATGTAGGTTGTTGTGCAGTGCAATTGGAGCTTTTAAGAGCATGATTGAGCGAGAAAAGATTGGATTTTGATTGAGGATTGGATCGAGCACACGAAGGCACAACACGAAACGAGAAAAGGAGGAACGGAACAAAAAAAAATGGCTGGGCGCTGTGGGCCATGCGCCGCGCCCTCCAGCGCGCGCCACCCCCAGGCGCAGTTCTCCATGCGCCGCGGACCAAAAGCGTGCCAAGTTCGACGGGTTCTGATTGTTGTAGCGCGTTACGAGGCGCGGGGCGCCCGTTATAGCGCCCCTGGAGCGGTTTTTACTTCCTATTTCGTCTAGGATTAGGTGTAACTTATTACTAGGTGTTTGTAAACCCTATAAATACTCTTTTACTTAGTTTTTGATAGGGAGTTCAGACTTTGGAGCAAGTTTGGAGGAGAGGGGAGGAGCCCTAGATGTCTTCTAGCAAGTTCTTTCTCTTTTTCTCTTATTCTTCTCTTTAATTCTATAGTTTGTTTGTTCTAGGGTTAGAGTAAATACATGAAGGTTGATGTTTGAAAGTTGATTTCTATATATTGATTTACCATTACGGATTGTTTATTCTTTCTTGATCATAATTGTTTGATTATTGAGGCCTGATAATTGAACACTATCCATGGTTTTAAGACTGAACTCGAAAGAGGGAATTTAATTACGCAATAAGAAAGAATAGAACTAGTTTGTGAACCCGGGCATCGGGGAACCAATTTGTGAGTAGGATAGATATATACTTGCTCGCCTAGTTTAACTCATTACAGAATTCGTTAAAGCGTGCACGTGATTCAACCCATAGACATATAGGGATTGGAGTAGCCTGCATAGACCGTGAAGAATCGAAAGGTTTTCACGGGTACAATTAATCTGTTAGTTAGCAATCTAGGAAATCAAGAAGTAGAATCAACTGGAAAACTCAACTGGATTGTTCGTAACTCTGACCCTGGACCGTTTCTCTGTTATTGATAACAACTTAGAATTTGCTCTGTTACTTGATCTCAATTATTTGTTTTAATTATTGCATTTAGTTAGTAAAAATCTCAACCATTAGAAAAAAACCCTGAATAGTTTATATAAAGTGTTTGCTAGAATTCAGTCTGAATAGTCCTCGTGGGAACGATACTCTACTTATCACTTTATTACTTGTCGACCACGTATACTTGCGTGTGCGTTGGGAGCAACAAGTTTTTGGCGCCGTTGCCGGGGACTAAATTGACTGTTTTCTTTTTGAACAATTTATTATTTTCTATTCAGGTTTAATTTTTTTTAATTTTTTTTTTTTAGTTTATTATTTTATTACTAGTTTACATGGCATCTTTTAATGAAAGTGGGTTGAATGATGGTTGCTCAAATTTTGTTGATTCTTGTCTACTTTGTGGAGGACATCATTTTTGGGAAAATTGCCCGAGTCTTCCAACCCTGCGAGACTGGTTATGTGAATTTTCTACCACCTTTGATTGAAATTTTTGTAAATTGTGTGGTGGTCGGTGGAATGATTGTCCTAAGTGTCATGCTCCTTCCCCCAATAATTTTGGTGATGATTCTAATGATGTTTATGAGTTTGACAGGAGCGATAAAGTGCAGGTTGTTAGCGAAACTTGGCTAATGGAGCAAGCCAAACTCTTAGAAGCTTATGGGGATTTCAGGAGTGAACTTGCAAATATGACGAGGCAATTTATAGAAGAGAGGGTTGTGCTCAGGCAAGAGATCGACGAATTTGGCTTGACTATTCACGATTTCGAGGAGAATTTGAGTGATATGGTTGAGGTGTCTAATGCCCAATTATCAGTTGTCGTGAATAGTAGATTTGAGATAGAAGAGCTTAGAAGCCAATTTGAGGAGCAAAAAGTGGAATTCCTACCATTCGACCCAATAGCAGTTGATGATGCCAAGGTTGAGGAAATCACATTAGAGTCAAGTGAGGAAATAGAAAACATCATAGGTGAGGACTCTAGTGTTTGTGCAAGTGAGGGTGTCAAAAGTAATGCAACTTTAGAATTGAAGCGCATTGGACCTCATTCCAATCATTTTTCAACATTGTGTTTGGATGGTGACATGAAAATTGAGCCACCCGAGCCTATGAAGAAACAAAAGGAGGAGGAACAAGGTGCCTATATTTTAGAGTTTGTGATGCCGAGGAGACAAAACGACATCCCTCATTTAAAGGCTAAGAAGTGCAAAATGCGGCATTGTTTACTTGGTCCTGTTGTATTTTTGCCACCACCCCAATACCATAGTTGTAAACTTGAGGCAAAGTTGGGGATTCAATACATTAGTTCAAGGTGGAGACAAAAGTGATGAAGTTATCTTCATCGTGCCGCGACGTTAAATCAAGCGCTTCTTGGGAGGCAACCCAATTTTCTTTCTTTACTTTTATTTATTTTTATTTTATTATTATAGTTGTATATTACTTTGGGTGATTCTTTGGATTGCAGGTTCATGTAATGTCGAGGCTAAGTGTGGGGTGTCCTCACCCTTGCCTAATATTGATGACCTGATGAGGGAAGTCTGAGTACCTCATACGATATGGAAGCTTGGAGGATGCTAGCACCAAGGACTAGAATCTTCAGGGAAGTTTTCTTTACCTTGCGCTTGTTTATTTTTAGCACTGAGGACAGTGCTTAGTTAAGTGTGGGGTGGGGGAACTACCCCTTTATCTATTTTTGAGGTTAGGATGCATGTACCATAGGAATTTTCTTTTGTCACTTGACTTTATTTTTATTTGTTTCTTGCTTTAATAAATGAAAAAAAAAAAATTAGAAAACCAATGAAAAGTTCCAAAAAGATTTTCCTTTTAGTTTAATTTTATTAGTGGCACATGTCATCCACCCCGTTGTTTTTCTTATGGCCTCGGTTCTTTTCCACGGGGAGACCTTTGAACCGGATAGTTTTTTATTTTTAGGATTAGAATAGTTAGTATAGGTGACCCTAGACGTAGGAAAAAGGTAGAATGCTAGGTGCCTTTGAATTGTTTGATACCGGTGGACTTGAATTGATTACATGTGCTATTTGTGGTGTCCTTGGGTTTTAATTGTGATGCATGCCTAGGAAAAATTGGAACGACCCCCTTGAGATGCTTGAGTCCACTTGCTTGATTTTGTTGTGAACCTTTGTGCATTAGTGCTTAAATTTCCACAAGTTGCATTCTAGATGCTTGAGTGAGAGTTGTTGATGGAACCTTTTTGTGTGGACCATGTGCTATGTGTGTGTGAGGCATATTCTTGTTTACTCCATGTTGCATGTTAATGTCTAGAACTTGCCCCGTGTGTGTGCAAAGCGAAATCCTAGGTTTGCTCTAGTTGGGAAATGATACAAGGCCTTCTTTTGATTTGCCTGCCCTTACATATATACCTTGGAAAAAATTGTTGTTGTGATTTCTTTGACCCTTTTTGTTGGCACCCACACCCCGAGCCTACCCATTTGTTCTAAATTGTCTCTTTTGGCCCTTTACTCCTTAAGCACTTTAGTTGATATTGTGTAGTTGATTGGAGTTGTGGTTGGAATTGGGAGGTTTTTGAGTGGAGTTAATGAAGGGGAATAATTGAAAATTTGTGAAGTAGTGAAAGGCATTGGCAAGGTTGGATAAAATTGAAATAAGAAAAGAAAAAAAAGAGCAAAGTTGAAAAAAAAAATTGTGGAAAAAGAAATAAAGAGAAAAAGATATCCATTCCTTGTTAGTGTGTGCTTAAAAGAAAAAATTGCTACTTGTTGAGAAGGTGTATGTGTAGAAGTGTTAATTGGGTGGCTTGATGAGATTGATGCTTAATTTGAATGTGATGTATTAAAGTGCTTAGGGAGGTAGTCACTATTACCATATGTATCCTACCCGCCCCTTAGCCTACATTCCAACCTTTTTAAAGTCCTCGTTAATCCCGATTGGAGTAAGCTTACATTAGTGGAGTCCTACACTACGGGCAAGCCTATGGTACATTGTGTGTGACATGTGAGACTTCCATGAGAGTGAGTGAATTCGTTTGCTATTGTCCCCATTCTATTCTTGATATTCATGGTTGTGTGTCATACTTGGGGGACACTCTTTTGCTTCATATTGGTGAGGGCGCATGGTTTGCATGAAATAGGTGAAATTGATGGTTCTTGATTGAGTAGATAAGTGTGATTTTGTGGGAGCATGGTTGCATTAAGTTGAGTTTGTGCATTTGAGCTATTTTGGGTGGTTGTTCTCATATTTTTGGTTTTGGTAAATTGTTGGCATGTTTGTGGATCCATAGTAGTCATATGTGCATTGGTTCAATGGTCGGTATCAACCATAGTCATGGGCAGACCTGTTCTACCTAGGTTGGAAGTTATTTGTGATTGCTCGAGGGCGAGCAAAGGTTCAAGTGTGGGGTGGCGATGTTTGGCATTTTATGCCTATATTTCCTTAATATTTCCTCACGTTTAGTACCTTATTCGCTCGTTTTATGGTTTATGAATGTGATTTTGCACTGATTTAATATCGTGTGTATGTAGGTTGTTGTGCAGTGCAATTGGAGCTTTTAAGAGCATGATTGAGCGAGAAAAGATTGGATTTTGATTGAGGATTGGATCGAGCACACGAAGGCACAACACGAAACGAGAAAAGGAGGAACGGAACAAAAAAAATGGCTGGGCGCTGTGGGCCATGCGCCGCGCCCTCCAGCGCGCGCCACCCCCAGGCGCGGTTCTCCATGCGCCGCGGACCAAAAGCGTGCCAAGTTCGACGGGTTCTGATTGTTGTAGCGCGTTACGAGGCGCGGGGCGCCCGTTATAGCGCCCCTGGAGCGGTTTTTACTTCCTATTTCGTCTAGGATTAGGTGTAACTTATTACTAGGTGTTTGTAAACCCTATAAATACTCTTTTACTTAGTTTTTGATAGGGAGTTCAGACTTTGGAGCAAGTTTGGAGGAGAGGGGAGGAGCCCTAGATGTCTTCTAGCAAGTTCTTTCTCTTTTTCTCTTATTCTTCTCTTTAATTCTATAGTTTGTTTGTTCTAGGGTTAGAGTAAATACATGAAGGTTGATGTTTGAAAGTTGATTTCTATATATTGATTTACCATTACGGATTGTTTATTCTTTCTTGATCATAATTGTTTGATTATTGAGGCCTGATAATTGAACACTATCCATGATTTTTAGATTGAACTCGAAAGAGGGAATTTAATTACGCAATAAGAAAGAATAGAACTAGTTTGTGAACCCGGGCATCGGGGAACCAATTTGTGAGTAGGATAGATATATACTTGCTCGCCTAGTTTAACTCATTACAGAATTCGTTAAAGCGTGCACGTGATTCAACCCATAGACATATAGGGATTGGAGTAGCTTGCATAGACCGTGAAGAATCGAAAGGTTTTCACGGGTACAATTAACCTGCTAGTTAGCAATCTAGGAAATCAAGAAGTAGAATCAACTGGAAAACTCAACTGGATTGTTCGTAACTCTGACCCTGGACCGTTTCTCTGTTATTGATAACAACTTAGAATTTGCTCTGTTACTTGATCTCAATTATTTGTTTTGATTATTGCATTTAGTTAGTAAAAATCTCAACCATTAGAAAAGATCCCTGAATAGTTTATATAAACTGTTTGCTAGAATTCAGTCTGAATAGTCCTCGTGGGAACGATACTCTACTTATCACTTTATTACTTGTCGACCACGTTTACTTGCGTGTGCGTTGGGAGCAACAAGAGAAAAACATGATTTTTCACTTCTTTTCCAAGATAAGAATGCCGTATTATATTGTTCAACTGAGAGGAACTATCAATTACTTCAAAAGAATTACGAAAGAAGAGCTGTATACAATAGAAGATTCCAAGTATCTGGAACTCCAGCAACACACCAGTGACTGCAGTCAAATTTGCCACCCTGGACATACATAGATGGATGCCCATCCTTTCTCAACTGAGTTAGCAATGTAATATCAAGCAAAAATACAGGCTTCTTCATTGTGTTCAGCACTTCCTTAATGACAGGTTCTCCTGGATACCTCTGACCTCGATAAGCTGATCCCTCTAGAGGTTTAGTTTGTCCCTTGCAGTTTTTCTCCTGTGGCTCACCCCAATCTGCACCACTAGTCAAAGCCAACCAAGAAAAGATCACAATTGAAGTGTTACCCTTAGATGATACTCTCTTAGATCCATATTTTTTGTCTATTTTATTTTTGCACACCCTTTAAGGAAGACAATTATAGCCTTAATCATAAGAACTTTTTCAAATAGTACCATTCTCTTATAAAACATCCCACTTAATTAACACTTGATTTATTGAAACAATAAGGGTAGATTTGAAAAGAAAAAGGAAACAAAAAAGAGCTTATGTTTGTTTGAATGTCACATATGCCAATACAAATTCAGTTTGCTAAAATAACTCATATTTGAAACTAGAGGTAATCGTAGTAACTCATCACATTTATATGAACTTACGCAAAATGAACTGCAGGAATTCCTTGAAAGAATACTCTAGTCTTGGTAGGATCAATATTGGAGTCAATCCAATGAGCCCAAGTAGTCAATGCGATCCATATCTTTAAATAGTTCGCCGCCAACTTCAAAGTAATCCCATCTTAAGAGAATAAAAGAACAATAATTATCAGTATCTCCACATAGATGATTCATTCTAATATATAGATTTGCAATATAGAATTAATTAATGGCAGAATTACGTTTGTAACTTCCCGGTATGAGTCCACCAGTGATAACTGTTGAAAATTAAAACATCAGCTTCTTTCCAGTATGAGCTGCTACTGATAGAGTCAAGCTTTAAAACTCGGCCAACATTCTCAGAAGAAAGGTCTACCAGAAATTCATTCTTCAAGTACTGCAGTGACACTCCATATTCCTTCCAAAGGGTAACTCATCATTATTCAACACTTTAGATCAAGGAAGATAGGAAGCTATGGCATGTAATATTATTACTCCTATTAGGTAATCTAGGAGATAATCATTAGTAATCGATAACCTCGTAAACAAAAAATAGCCATTATTTTTGTATATTTCATGTATAATATATGAATATTAGGTGTATAATCTATGTATCCCAATTAGTGTCACTATTTATGTAAAGTCTTTTAAAAGAATATTTACACCATTAATATATATAACTTGAAATTTCATTGGAACTTTATTCATTAACAGTGCAGTAACTTTTCCGCCAACATTTTAATTATTTTAATCTATACATCGATCCTGACAAGGGCAACTATTAGTTCTATGAACAGTATGGAGGTAGAAGCACAGGTTCGGTTTCGATCAAAGTCAATATTTTTCCCAAACATTGTATTTGTACTAAGAAATTTATTAAACATGTGAAATGATTAAATTTAGAACTCACTTATTAGTATTTGGAGCCATGTTCTAAAATCCATAACCTAGCTTTGCCTCTGCGAATTACATGCAATTATCTTTTCGATTTTTTGATAGCATAAAATACTCCTACGCAATCGGTGTACAGAAGTTAAAGTCTTTTTCATTAGGATTTAGATTCAAATACTTATGCTTACCGGAAATTTAAGAGTAATGAGAGATGCTTCTGGCTCATAGACATATTTGAAAGCAGGAACAGAAGCATGAAGCAAGCATGCAAGGGACTGCCACTGATTGTTCCCGAGAGAGTCTCCCACAAATATTAACTTTTTACCTTTAATCTTTTCCAGCAAAACTCTTCCATCAAACCTATGTCAAAATTTAACAAAACAAATTTACCGTGACTAAATTTCACTGTAATATTATTTTTCGTTTAAAAAGAAGCCGAGTGCTATCAAATGTTCACTTTAGTTTACACAATAGATTTAACTAGCTAATATTATAGGATGAAAGGAATGAAATACAGATACTCTCTCTATTCTTAAATGAGAAATAGGTTTTTGAAGCTTGACAATTAAAATCTCTTCATTTTTGTTCCGTTGGACATAGCATGGTAATTTTTAAAATATAATTTACGAGTTTAATACTTATATTAAAGTACCATAAAATATTATATTTAAAATCAAACCATATTAGAGAAATATTGAGCAAGACAAAGTATTTTTGGACAAGAAGTTATAGTATTTCTCCTTTATAGAAAGGGCTTGAAGGAGCTCAAGCAGGCAGGACTTGGATGTCCTGCTTATGACCTGCCTGCTTGGGCTAATTTTGTAATTTCACTGGTTAAATGAGAATTTCCTCCGACACTCAAGTTTTTACTACTATCTGATTGGTCCATCTTGAGTGACTTTGTATTCTTATTGGTAACAATATTTCTTGTGGACTATTTTGCCCTTCTTTGGCTGGCGAAAAGATTGCCTCAAATCTTGCATCATACCTGCATCCTTTTGAACCTGATTCTCTCTCACTTACACCAAATAGATTACCGTGTGTACTATCTTCTTCCATGTTCCATCAGCCTCATTGCCTTCATAGTCAAAATACATTCATTTGCCATGAATTAAAATTCAGACAGTTGATGAAGTATCAACTCACTCTCAAGCCTTAAAATTAAAATTAGATAGGTAACATGATACAGATTAAAGACACAAAAGATTTAGGTAAAAGTTGAAATTTTAACGGGCATTCCTGAAAGTTCAACACAACAGCTTTTTCAAATTTGGGTAGTGAAGAACTTGTTAAATTTGTGTCTTCCACAAACTCAGAAAAGTAAGAAAAGAGTATGAAAAAATTAATTTTTCATATATGTAGTGTCTGTAAGACCCATTAGAGAAGACGTTGAACTGTTGGTAATATTATTGAAACCAATGATGAAAGTGGTTAAATGCAATATGAAGAGGTCAGTAAGAAGCTTAAAGGAAGGTAATGAGGTGATATAAGAATGAAATTAAAAGCTTCGGAGCTAACGAGGAAGACAATGGCTTTTGTCTTTCCTATCAAATGAAGCAATCTAGAAGCTGGTTTTAACTTTTAAGTAATGGTGACAATACATGTGTACTCAGTGGATAACAGTTGTTTAAAAGCTAGGCAACATTTACATGCACATGGACCCATGTCCCCACTCCTCTCATTTAAGTATACTAAACAATAGGAATATAAGGTATAGACATAAAAAAGAAGAGAAATATTAATATGAGATACTTTACTAAACAATATAAGGTGTACATTGAAAATTACATGTCAATATTTTAGCTGGTATGAATATAGGATAACTTTGTTGAAAAATATTTAAAGAATATATTGGAGTTTGTCAAAACTCCAAATGAAAGAAAATAAGCTGAAAGAGCAAAGAGATAAACTGTTGTGTCGAGAAGAAAAAAGTCTAAATAATTTAGATTTAAATTCTTATTTAATGAGTATATTTTCATGTGAACTTTGTGATTAGTTAGTACTATATGTTAATTGTATTTAAATATTCTATTTCTGGATTAAAACAATCACAAGAATTGTGTTGCATAGAAGAATTTTGAGGGGACATTTATTTTACATACTTAACATTCAAAACTAAACCCATAAAAGAGTAGCCCTAAAATAGAATAGTAGAATTTTTTACATCAAACAATTTTCTTCAAAAGATTAAAATAAAAAAGGGTGAGGTAATATTTCAAATTACATGAGAGATTATTGCTACAAACGTAACCTATTGTGAGGTCTTACCTTACAAAATTTTAAATTAGATTAAAGAATTAATTCTTAGGTAAATTAATGTGACATTTTACTGTTGCAATTGAAGTACTAAAAGGGAGGAAGAGAAGGAAGGAGAAGACGGAGAAGAAGAATGAAGAATAAAATAAAGGAAGAAGAAGAGGGAAAAGAAGAGCTGGGATGAAGTATCTGTACGTATTTATGAAACTTTTTAATATGAACAATAAAGCTAAAACACCCCATCATAAAAGGTATATTTGGTAAAAATATTCTGAATAAAATGCACTATAACATGAGCCTTTTGTTTAGCATGTTAGGCTCGTGCATAAGTAATACTGTAAAAAATCAAGCAGTATTAGTTTTTTATTTTTTCAATCTAACTCTTGCTATTCAAGAGTGTAACTGTGATTAGTTTATCATTTTTTATAAGTGGGATACTTTGTGTACTGGACTGCTCTCTGTCTTACATTTAATAGACACTAATTAAATAAAAATAATTAAGTACATAACACGTTATATTTAATATTTTTTCTTAATAGACGTAAAATGAACTTAATAAATTGACACTTAATAAAAAACGGAGAAAATATTATATTTCTTGAAAAATAAGAAATTTTTGGTAAAGAGTACTTCCACTTTTAATAAGCCTTGCATGCGAGACATTTATATTAACCAATTCACTTGGTTACAGATACAAGATTCAAAGAGTACTAAGAAGAAAAAACATGAGTACAGGAGAAGGGAAACACTAACTAAATACTCGATAAATTTTTTTTGAATAACACACACTATTACAAATTGGGCCGTGCTGGCACGGGTCTCTCCCCCTAGTATAAAATAGAAATGAGAGGGTACCATTATTTACTACAGTACATTTTAACTTTTCTATGCATGTCTTTGGTTCAACTATTTTTAGTAATTTGCATCGACAAGGAGTCTATTACCTAAATGGTCACTCAACTATTGGAAATAAACCAAGAAAGTCACTCTTTTTTATAATGTTCCTAAATGGTCACTCAGCTTTGGATAATTAACTCAAATGGTTATTCTTACCTGAAAAGTTGCTATCTCCGATGATACATGCTGACGTGGAATTGTTTCTTAGAAAAATAAAACATAAAGAAATTTAAATTCTACTGTCCCCACCCATTTAACATAATTATCTGACCATACCCGACCCAAATAACTTAATGGGTTCAAGTATTAAAAAAGCCCGTGCAACTTTAGTCCTAAGATACTATATAATGTTTCCCTCCTCCTCTTCTTTTTAGGGTTCTATAGGGAGAACCAAAATTTTACTTTCAATCGATTTCTTCCCCAATAAAACCATCAAAATTAAACTAAAATTCTCATAAAATACATAAGCTCATAATATAATACATTAGAAAACCTCAACATTTCATTCAAGATTCTTGAGTCTTCTAATGATAGAACACAGAAAAGTATGTTAATAATATTAATAATTTTAATAAAATACATACACCTTATATAAAAGTGTCATACTAACTTTTAGTTTGTTACTCCTAGAAACTAAAAGAAGAAAATAAAGTAAGTTACTCCTAAAATTTACTCCTAAAAAATATTAGTAGGTTAGTAAACTGTTAGTAAGTTACTCCTAAAAACCAACTCCTAAAAAATGTTAGTAAGTTAGTAAACTGTTAGTAAATTATAATTGTTAGTAAGTTACTCCTACAAACTAAAAGAAGAAAATAAAGTGCTTTATTAAGCTACTCCCTCCGTCCCAAAATGAGTGTCTAGGTTTGACTGGGCACAGAGTTTAAGAAAATAAAGAAGACTTTTAAATCCTGTGGTTTAAAATGAAAGGTGTGTGTAATGTGGGCCAGAGTCTTTAAATCCCGTGGTCCAAAACAAATCTTAGATTTAAAGAGTTTCCATAAAAGGAAAGAGACACTTATTTTCGGACAAACTAAAAAGGAAAGGTAGACACTCATTTTGGGACGGAGGGAGTATTAGTCATCAATTGGTAAACTAGAAAATCATTCTCACCAGTTATTAATTTATGCTACAGCTACTTACACCAAATATTTAATTCATGTCAGTATCATTCATGATGTGTAAAAGATAAAAAATCGTTGATTTAGTCATATCTAGTACCATTCTCATGTATTATGTTATGAGCTTATGGTATTTTATGAGAATTTTAGTTTGATTGCAATGATATTATTGGGGAAAAAAATCAATTGAAAGTAAAATTTTGGTTCTCCCGATAAAACCCTAGAAAGAAGAGGAGGAGGGAAACATCGTAGAGTATCTTAGGATTAAAGTTGTACTGGCTTTTTCAATAGTTGACCCATTAAGTTATTTAGGTCGGGTATGGGTCAAATAATTATGTTAAATGGGTGGGACAATGGGATTTAAATTTCTTTATATTTTAATTTTTTTTTTTAAAAAAAATTCCATGTCTGCATGTATCATCGGTTAGCAACTTTTCAGGTGAGAATGACCATTTGAGTTAATTATCCAAAGTTGAATGACCATTTAGGAACATTACAAAGAAGAGTGACTTTCTTGATTTATTTCTAATAGTTGAATGACCATTTAGGTAATGGACTTCATTGACAAGGTACAAAATAAGTTATGCGGCTGTCTTTTCATTTATAGTTTAACATTTGATTATTCTACAGTAATTAAGATCAATGTAATCTCCTACTCGCAACTGGCAGGAAAAAAAACCACGCATACACACCGTCCAAAAAAAAAAAATAATAATTAGGAAAAAGGAAAGAGTTAAGGAAAAATTGCCATACATGAGATGGCATAATCTCAGATAAAGTGGAATGGAATTGTTAGAGAGAGAAGCAGTGACTTCTCACTACCTTTCTGCACTTAATTTCCTCATTAACTGCCATCTTCGTTTTCTGCAATCTTCTAACGATTTCTCTTCCCAATCCTTTGCATTCAAGTCACATGGAATATCAACAGTCTGAACCCTTCAATATTCCTCCAAAACCACCCGACCCCCTCACTCCTCTCTTACTCTCTCCACACCCAAAATAATCTACAGACTCTCCGATGTCTTTCAAAGACAAACTTCTTACTTTCGAAAAATTTGGAACAACAACAACAATTACTCCAGACTCTGATACAGATACAAAGATGAATCTCTTAGAAACCCAGGGTTTGAGTTCTCCCAAGAGATCAACAGTTTCATCACTTTGTTCCAGTCTAGAAGTGATCGAATTAACACAAGCAGACCAACAACGGATCTACGCTCCATGGAGACACTCCCTTATTATAAAGCTATTTGGTAAGCGTATCTCTCACGACTATCTTAAGGTAAAAATCTCTCATCTATGGAAACCATTGGAGGAGATACTGCTAATAGACCTAGGGAGTGATTTTAGTTTTCAAAAAAAGAAAATATGCAAAAAGTTCTTTTAGAGGGTCCTTGGTTCATCAATGACCATTATCTCACTGTCAGGCCTTGGGAACCAAATTTTGTTGCAACTAATGCTAAACACTTATCATCGGCAGTTTGGGTTCGTCTACCCCAATTGCCTACTGAGTTTTATGACAACGATATTTTAAAGCGCATTGGAAATTTTATTGGTAAACTTTTAAAAATCGACTACTGCACGAGCACTACTCTGAGGGGTCGATATGCTCGCCTCTGTATAGAAGTTCCTTTAGATCGTCCTGTCAAACCTTTTGTCATGATTGGTTCACATAAACAACTAATTATCTACGAAGGGCAAGGACTGCTCTGTACTTTCTGTGGGTTTTTGGGCCATGCAATTACTTCTTGTCCTACTAATCCCTTGTCTAAAGTTGTAGTACAGGATCATATCAATCATTCACAGGGAAATGCTATTCCACTAATCTCAAATACTGCAGCGATCCCTCCTCTGGATACACATTGGCAAGTTGTTAATTTTCCAAAGAAGAGTAGTGGCCTGGATGTTTCTTCTCAACCTACCAAGGCAGTCACTACAACAGATAAATCAGGTACCAAATTTCCAAAAAACACAAATAACAAGGCTGGTAAGTCCTCCTCCTTCATTTATTCCCAATCCTCTAGAACTAGACCTACTGTTCTTACTAGTCATATAAGTAATGTTAATTTACCTGTTAATTCTAATTTAACTAGTAATCTCAGTCCAAATAAAATTTATCAATAAAAAAATAAAGATATTGCATCCACTAGCAAAAGTGCCTTTATAGCCTCTAGTAATCAGTTTGAGGCTTTAAAAAATATTGAAGACAACCTCCCAAAAAACACCTTTTCTACTACGACCAATGATATCCACTGTCCACATAAGGACACTATTTTGGATATTAATTCCAATAATACACAGACACCAAACGTGCCACTAATTGTGGTGGGTCCAGATATTCAGCCAATACATCCTACTCCTAATTTGGACCCTCATTTTTTAATCAAAAATGAAAATAATAAAAACCATAAAACTGACACATCATCTATGCATGCACAATTGGAAAAACAAAAGAATGCCACATCAAATTTGCATGCAGACAACATAGAGCCAAAAAATGACACCTCATCTCCTCAATTAAATATGCCACCACAAATGGCAACTCCTATTGGCCAAGCGGCCATGCACATGCAAATTACCCAATCGACTACATCTAATGATTATAAGTTCCCTTCCACCAATCCTTCATCTCCCATGCAGTTGGATGAACAAGTAAAAAATCCTCACACTAACCAAGATATCATCTCATCTTCTTTAAGTAATCCTTCTCCTTCCACCAATGTTTCCATATCAACAGAGACTCTACCGGAGGAGAGTGATCCTAATACTAGTGCTAGGGAGACTGCCACCCCAAAGAATGGCCAACAACAATCCTCCACCCAACTTCAACCCACCACCTCCACCAGTAATATTTGCAACACCTCCCCCACCACCAAATCATCAACCCATCTCATAGCTAGAGCAGTCTCTCATAGGTCGAGCAATATCTTTCAACTTGGACATGAATGGTCAAGATGTTATACTGATACTATAAAAACCAATGTTCATAACACAACTGATTACAGAAGGGATGAGGTTGGCCATAGAAAACTATGTCCAAAACCTGTGGATGATGAATATTCTAGACCCTTTAGCTCCAGCCCTGGCTGCAGCACTCCTTCCTCATCATCACTGGAATTTTCCCCAGAACTTCAATCTTACTCCTTTGGTGAACCCCATTCAGAATCTCCCCTTCTTCCCACCACTCGATTTGAATGCTCCCCCACTCTTCTTTCAATGGGAACCACAACCTCTAAATCAACATGCATTCCACCCTCAGATGAATCCACCTGCCATGAATCCCATCAATCCACAGGAAGTGAATCCACCTCCTATGAACCAGGATCAGGCACCTATGATGAATCAACCACTCAACCACCCCCATCCCCAACCAGAGGAACCACATGATGAGATCCTGAACGACGAGGAAGCACCTCCCACTGCTCAAGAACAAGAAATGGAAGAGGACACAGTGGGAATGCATCCTATACCCCAGGGATCATTCACAGAAACTTCAAACCTATGCGTAGCAACATGCATGTTGTTCCCCGAGTTGGAAGACAAGAAATACATCCAAATCCTTCCCCCTGCGCTTCACAAATGCTCCTTGGATATAATACCAACTGTGAACAAAGCTGCAGGCAAATATGCAGCAGTCCTAAATCCTTCAGTGGCCAGGAACCACCTACTCTCGAAGGAAGCAGGAATTCACCTGAGGAAACACCACACCAACCCCTTAACAATGAACTTAAAAACTAGCTTTATAATCTGGAACATTAGGGGCGGTCATAGTGATGAATTTAGAAGGAACTTTGTGGAACTCCTCCGAACCCACAATCCTTGCCTAGTTTCTCTGCTTGAAACCAAAATGGTCACTCATGTGGCTCTTCGAAATTTCTCGGGCTTTGATAGGATGATTGAAATCCCTGCCAGAGGCAGATCTGGTGGGATGGTAGTGCTTTGGAAAACAAGCTATCTGAATGTGTATGATATACAAACAAAAGATCAGGATATTCATGCTATGATTCAGGTACTACCAAATCACCAACCCTGGTTATTTTCGACTATTTATGCTAGCCCTAGGTTTAGTTCTAGGCTGGAACTTTGGCAAAACCTAATGCAAATTTATGATGAGTACAAGGGTCCTTGATTTATGGGAGGTGACTTTAATGAAATATTAGCTCAATCTGATAAATGTGGAGGCCGGTTATTAAATACAAATAGGCAGTCTTACTTTGTAAATTGCCTAGATTATTGTAATCTTCAGGATTTGGGTTTTAAAGGTCCTAAATTTACTTGGTCAAACCATAGGAGATTCTCCAAAAGTTTAATTTTAGAGAGACTTGATCGTTGTGTTACTAATGACTTATGGCTTCAACTATATCAAGATATTACGATCACACATTTGCCTAAAACCCATTCTGATCATAATCCAATTTTAATCACACTCTTTAAACCATATCCCACTCAAGTAAATAAACCCTTTAGGCTTGAAAAATATTGGTGTACCCACCCAGATTTCCCTAAAAAAGTTGATTTAAGTTGGTCTCATAACACCCTTCAAATAACTATTCCACATTTTATATCATCTATAAAACAATGGAGTTCTGAGACTTTTGGTAATATCTTTCAAAATAAGAAGAGAATTTTGGCAAGGCTAGGAGGAATTCAGAATTCGGTACACTACTCTAACAGTTATTTCCTCCAAAATTTAGAAAAACAACATTTTCTTGAATATAATAATATTCTAATCCAAGAAGAAGATTACTGGAAAATGCGCTCTCATATTAACTGGCTTAATAAAGGAGATGCCAACACTAAATTCTATCATATCACTGCCCTTAATAGACGTAGAACAAATAAAATTAGTTTTTTTAAAGATGATAATGATAAATGGATTGATGATCATCATATGTTATTAGACCACACCCTCCAATATTTTGTTAGCATTTTCACTACAGACCATCTATCCACTGATCTTAAGAATATTATTACTTCCCCATCGAGTTTCCACTCCATAGATTTATCTTCCCTAGATAGACCTCTAATGGATTTTGAAATAACTAAGGCTGTCTTCTCCTTTAAGCGCTACAAAGCTCCAGGTCCAGATGGTCTGCATCCTTTTTTCTACCAAAAATATTGGAATAAGGTGGGCCCTACCATAATGAAGTTTTGTCAGGACGTTTTCACTCAAAATTCTATCCCTCCTGACATAAATAAAACACTCCTCTGCTTAATTCCCAAGTTCCATAATGCAAGTAACCTAAAAAACTTTAGGCCTATAGGATTGTGTAATACGGTTTATAAAATCATTACTAAGATTATTGTTAATAGAATAAAACCTTTACTCAAGCATCTTATCAGCCCTTGTCAAACAAGTTTTCTTAAAGGAAGACGTACGGCTGATAATGCCATAATCATCCAAGAAATTATGCAGCATTTCAATAAAATTAAGGGGTCTAGATCAAAGATGATCCTAAAAATTGACCTGGAAAAGGCTTTTGATAGACTTGAGTGGTCCTTTGTTAAGCGTACCTTACAATACTTTAAATTCCCTCCTAAAATCTCCAAATTAATCCTCTCGTGCATTTCCACAAGTTCAATTGCTATTATGGTCAACGGTACTTTAACTGAATACTTTTGTCCATCCAGAGGCATTAGACAGGGTGATCCAATGTCACCTTATATTTTTATCCTCTGTATGGAACTTTTATCCCACTTAATTAATCACTATGTTGATTATGCCCTATGGGATCCAATCCAGCTCAGCCCTCAGGGCCCACATATAACTCACTTATTCTATGCTGACGATCTAACTATTATGGCCAAGGCAAATACAAAAAGTGCAAATTCCATTCAACAATGTTTTTCTCTCTTTTGTAAATTATCAGGCCAGAAAATCAACAGTCTTAAAACTAGGCTAATGTTCTCCTCAAATTGTTCTGTCACACTCAAAAATTCTATTAGTAGCATATTAAACTATAGAATTGCTACTTCTTTTGGCAAATATCTAGGGTTTCCCATCCTAAATAGTAACCCTAAAGCCTCAGACTATCAATATATCCTTGATTCTATGCTAAATAAATTAGCCTCATGGAAATCAAACTTTCTCACACTAGCAGGCCGTATTACTTTGGCAAATGCTACCCTCAATGCCATCCCTACTCATACTATGCAATATCACTTCCTTCCGAAAAAGAATACTATCCTCTATTGATAGAATACAACGTAACTTTATTTGGGGCTCTACAGCTACCCAAAGGAAATTACACTATATCAACTGGGAAACTCTAACCCTCCAAAAATCCCATGGAGGATTAGAATTTAGACAATCTATCCACAAAAACTTAACTATGCTCACTGCACTATCTTGGAGAATGATTTATAATCCATCACAACTATGGGCTTCCATTCTAACTCATAAATACTATCTTACCACAAGATCCTCACCCACTTCCTTTATATGGAAGAATATTTATAAAGGATTAAATATTGGTAGGAAAGCTCTAAAGTGGTCTGTAGGCAATGGTGCATCTATTAATATTTAGGATGACTCATGGATCCCCTCAATGCCACCACTTAGAAGCTGCTTATATGGCCCCCTATCACGTAATGAATACAAACTCACAGTCCAACATATGATGGGCCCATCGACTTGGAATTTCCATTTGCTATCTTTTGACCTACCTTCACATATTATTGCTGCAATCAACCTCTTATCTCCATCAAGACAGCCTACTGCCACAGATAAACCATCATGGACAATTACTCCAAATGGTTCCTTCAGTGCCAAATCTACCTACCAACTAATCCAACATCTTCCTCTAATGTCCATTGATTTTAATTGGATTTGGAAACTAAGTACACCTCCCAAAGTAAAATTTCTCCTCTGGAAAATTTTGCACAATCGCTTGCCTACTAAACTTTATTTGACTCAACTAGGAATCCTAACTGACCCCCTATGCTCATACTGCCATCAACATGAAACTATCGAACATATTTTTCTTTACTGTCCACTAGCTTCTCGTTTTTGGACTGCCCTTAATATTTCCATAGATTTCCTTACCCCCCAAGGACATTGGTTAATTGATCTCTATCATAAACATGCCCATTCTACCTTCGACTCCATGTATGTCTCGTGGAAAGAGCTGTTTCCTTTTGAAATTTGGCATTTATGGATTAATCGAAACTCAAATATCCACCATAACAGGCATGCCTCTCCCTCCCTCACACAAGTCTTCATGCGTACTCAAGAGTTCAAATTCTCCACAGTCTTACTGTCATAAAAATAACCTTAAAATAATAATTACATTCTCTTGGTTGCCTCCTCTATATGCAAATTTAAAGTTAAATGTTGATGGTGCCTTTGATCAACCAAATGGTAATGGAGATATTGGAGGAGTCTTTAGAAATAATAATGGAGACTGGATACTCGGTTTCTCTATGCTAGTACCAGGTTCTTCCTCTATTTACTTTGAAATATTAGCTCTCTCTGTTGGACTTCAATTAGCTCTCGACCATAACTTCAACAACCTGGAAATTGATACTTGTTACACCCCGTACGTCTAAATTGACATATATCATTATAATATTACGTTAAGAATGATTTAAGTGAGTTTAAAGTAATAATATGACCATATATGATGTTTATATGTTGAATATAAAGTTTGGGAAAAATCAGATTTAAGTTGCGGAAAAACCGACTAAGGAATTGCCTTGTAACGGAGCTTTTTCAGCAATTAATTTCATGTGTTATATGAAGTCTTTTGGGGATATATCATATACCAAATTGAAGGTCTTGGAGTGTAGTTTCCAACACTTTTAACGGTTTGCTCATATAACTTATAGATAATAAGAGATGAGCGTCAGAAGTCAGACCAGAAAAAGGGACATAAGCGCAAAAGAGGGCTAGAAATGAAATATTTTTATTATAAAAGAGAAATTTCTCTTTCTCTCTCTTGAAATTTCCAGTAAAACTATGATATAAACAGAGCTCGTTCAGTTTGAATCCATTTTTTTATGATTTTGAAGATAGAACATCAATTTTGATACGAAACGGAAGATGGATTGCGTCAAAACGCTCTACGCGATTAGGGTAACATTATGCTACCTTCAATTTCGTCTATAGTTTGAGTTTTAGAATTACTTCATAGCTAAGTAAAGTATCTAAATTCTATTTTATAGCTTGTTTAAGCTTTAGAAGGTGTGGAATTCAAAGGAAACGAAGTTTAGAAGCTAGAAATATCAAAGGTATGTAAGGCTAAACCTTTCTTTTAGCAAGGCATGTATCTTTTAGATTTTGAAGCTTTTATTAGTTTTAAACTTAGTTTTTCTTGTGAGAAACTTGTATGGTACCAAGGAAACCTTGTATATACTTAATTTGGTACTAAAATCCAAGGTGAAAGACGTCCAAATCAGAAAGGCAAAACGTTTCAAAATCTGGAAAATTGTTTTGAACTTTGGACAGTTGTTAGTATATTGATCATAACTCCTTATACAAAATTGATATTAAGATGATTTAAGAATCTCCAGAATCCTAATACATATATCTATAACTTTCATGAAGACCATGAGGTCTATAACTTTTATCTGCACCCTCAAAACTATGATGCAATACAGGACGCTGGTACTGTCTAGAAATTCTGTACATCCATGGAATTGTTACGCCACTCTCATCTTGTTATCCAGTTAATTTGTTTATGTTATCAGTTTATCCGGGTATCCATTCCCGTGTATAGTATAGCGCTGGTTCTGTTTTGCGTATCATCCAGTTTCAGTGGAAACTCTGCCGAAATTTTTATAAAAATCAAAGAGTTAGACAAATTCTAAGTTTCAGGTTGTGTCTACAATTCCATCCAGAGTTTTCTTATCATTCCTTTGAGTCCATATATATTGTCGCCACATGTGTTATGCCTCATACATGCTTATGCTTATATTGTGATCATGTTATGTGTGATTTGGAGTCCCCCATAGAGGCTGGACATTGGACACACAGTCCGGTCGCGTGTGATACTACCCGTCTAGGGGATACAGCCCCTCTGGTTCAGGCGGGAGTTGAAACACCTAGTGTGACCGGGTGTCATTCACACACTCTGACCAGAGAGACTAGATATTACTGGCTGGGGAGGATATAGCCCATAACACCCACCAGGTTTGTTATATATGCGTATATAGCCACAATATGCACTGCATGATTATACATGAGGCTAGTTCCGGTTTTCAGTACCTGATTTGGGGGGATACAGCCCATAACGCCAGACAGGTACTAGTTCAGATGTTCAGTTACCTGATTTGGGGGGATATAGCCCATAACACCAGGCAGGTACCAGTTCAGATAACAGTTCAGTTTTAGTTCAGTTGACAGTTATCAGTTCTCAGTTATCAGCCACCAGTTCTTAGCGTCAGTATCAGTTGACAGTTATCAGTTCCAGTTTCTAGTAACCAGCTATCAGTCATATTACAGTTATTTATCAGTATAGTTCAGCTCAGTCTTCAGTTCCAGATTCAGCTAGACTTCTGTTTATATTCAGATCATGTTTAGTACGTTCTTCAGATTTCCAGCTATATTGCTATGCTCCAGCTCATATTTACATATTTATATTCCAGCCTTACAGTTTCATTCAGCTATGATATATTATATGCTCATGCCTTACATACTTGGTACATATCGTACTCACGCCCTTTTCTGGGGCGCTGCGTTTCATACCGCGCAGGTGCAGATAGATCAATGCTTGGACCATGTTAGTAGGCCATCTATCAGCTACTGGAGTCACTCCGCTTACTCCCGGAGTTACTTATCTTTTGGTATGTGTACAGTCAGCCAACTTGGGTATGGCGGGGCCTTATCTCGTCCTTTGTATATTCAGTTCATCACTCTTAGAGGCCTGTAGATATGTCCTTGTGTGGTGCGGTCAGTATGTTATGTATGTCAGCTTATGTTAGCCTTGTCAGCTATTTGCATTGCATACTCCTTATCAGCTAGGTTTATGCTTATTCTGTTTATCAGTTATAATGGTTAGCATATTATCAGTAGGATTAGTGATGATCGACACTTAGTGTTGGTCATCCGTCGCGGCCCTAAGTTGGGTCGTGACAATACTGATGCACTTGAAGTGCTGCAGCTCTTGGACTCTGATAATACTTCGTATTCTGATCTTCTCCATACATGCAGGTTCGCGCTCCAGAAGTTGGGGAATCCAGCACTCCGGCATAGTTTTAGAGAAGCAAACAGGGTTGCTCATCTTTTGGCTAAAAAAGCTCTCCATCTGCATGAAAGCCATCGCTTAATGCACTATGCTCAACCACCGGAGTTTGTTTTGGGTGCAATCCTTTCTGATAATGATGCTACTATCTACTCTAGGTCTATTACTAGTAATGCTTGTAATATTTTGGCTTCCTAAGGCAATATCTGTGTACTAAATAGTAGCACTCATGCTACTACTACTACTTCTGCTAATACCAGCTCTGTACTACTAAGTGCTCCATGCGCATCTATTAGCTAATTAATAATATATTTCGTCTTTTACCAAAAAAAAAAAAATTGCCATACCTGGGAAGATTGCAAGACGTAGGCTGCCATCTATATTTGAGATAAAACCTATCAGGCCTTCCATTCTTAAGACAATTGAAACCATTAAGTAAAAAGGGGCAACTCGATGAATCATAAAGTGGGTAGGAATCATCATACACCCAACTTCCATTAAACAAATTACAGCTTCCCAATTTCCTACTTTCTTCATCATGCCCTATTGTTAAATTTATTCCATTTGATTTGTGAGCAAAGCATGATATTAAGGATAGAAGAAAATGAATATAGAAGCTAGCCCTTTCCATTAGGTAGACGTGAAGAGAATTAAGGGAGACTAAAATGATATTAATTTATACAAGAATTGTGAAGTTAGAAAAAGAAATGTGAAGAGATAATTAGTGATGTACTTACGTACATCAAATACAGTATTTCTTAATTGAGTCTTATGAGTCATTTTGTTAATCACGTCATAAATAGTAATTCTCCGGTGATAAATAGCTAAAAAATTAAATAACATTATGTCATGCTTTTGAAAGAAAAGGTATATCACTCTCAAGTGATTACTCACCTCTGCTGAATAGGAAATACACCACTCTTGCAAAAAGGTAAATTATTCCCAAGTATCTACTGAATAGGAAATAAAAAGCTAAAGAATGGCAAAATGATTGTAATAAATACTCAGCCCGAGAAGATGGCCATTATGATCTTCATCCTGGCAAGATCCATCTGATCCTATCTGTTAAATCTTTAAAAAATGTCAAAGTAAAAGAAAATCATTAAATTTCAGATCACCTTTGATATCAAGTAAGTAATAGCAGGAGTATGAACAAATGGGAATGCTCAACGTTGTTTTTTTCTTTTTCTAGTAACATAGCAAATTGAAGATAAATTAAGAAATGAATGTTTGTGCCTAAAATTGGACGAGTAGGTTAAACAGATAAATATAGGAGGGGTTTATGGACAATTAAATAAATACGAGGAAAATAATATGAAAGCGGTAAAAGATATGTATTATTCTTGAGAATAGGCGAATTCGTAGTGAATCGTTTGATGTCGAATACAATGGAGGAGAGGGGTATCTATGGTATTAGATTTCTCTCAATTCTAATTATGGTAAAATACTATGTTTATAGGTCGTGGAGCTGTTTATACAAGGTGGTGATACTAAGTAAATCTTAACTAGGAGATTGTTGATCTTAAGGTGGCGGGATGTGTGCCTTCTGGCCCTGGGTCCGTGCCTGATGAGCGGCCTGGCTATGGGAAAGGCGTATATCCTCAGCGCCCGATAACTTGTAGAGAAAGTCTAGTCTCTGTCAACTGGACTCGTACTCCTATAATACTGAGGATAGATGAAACGGATATCAAATCCCTTGTCATAGCACTAAGGATAGGTGACACAGATGCTAAGCTCCCTGGTCATAACATTGAGGATAGGTGACACGGATGTCAAACACATTTTGGTCGACGATGGCAGTGCCGTAAACCTCATCAAGTGGGAAACCGTGCGGGCAATGGGAATTGAAAATCAAGTAACTCCAAGCCTCTATACATTGTCTAGCTTGAACAACTCCTACGAGAAATCCGTCGGAGAAATAAATCTTGTAGTATGGACACCGGGAGCAGAACATGTTACACCCTTTCAGGTAGTTGAGGGGAGGGGGGAGGGTTCCCCTACAACGCTATCATTGGACGACCTTGGCTTCACCAGATGAAAGCAGTACCTTCCACCCTTCACCAAAAGCTAAAATATCCTACTGAATGGGGGATAAAAAAGATAAATGGGGATCAGGAAGTGGAAAGAAAATTTTATACGACAGCTATTCTTGGAGCATCCAAACCAGTACAGTGTCAGAGGTAAGCCCCCTCGAAGCTAATGAAGACCTCAAAACCTCAATCAACCAAGATGACTACTCTGGCCTCTTGGTTCATTGAAAGTTTGGGCTGGGGGAGAGGGGGGGAGGAGTGGTATATATGGAGCTATAACTCTTTACATTTATTTACCTTAATTAAGTTCTTTTAGCTTTACTTATCAAATTTTAGCACTTTCGTGCTTATTAATTGTGTTATGAGGTTTCACCCACATCATTACGAGCCCAATGTCCTCATTTTTCATTCACTAAAACTATTATTTTACTTAGTCAGTTTTACAATTAGATCTATCTATGATCCAACTATTCATAACTCTGGCCATATTTGAGTTGAAGTAATACACTATTTTTCATTATAAAAGTAGAATAAGTTACTCGCTTGAAGCTAGATCACTTCTAGTTAAGCCACCAGGCATTATCGTAAGTTGAAATTGTCAATTCAACACTTGCACGAATATGTCGGTGGGGACGCCCGCTGACATCTTACCGTTAAAGACTTGAGCACTCGAGTGGACAAACACAACCATTCTAGCTTGACTGCAAAAATGCCTCGTTACATACAACGGGCTAAAGACATAATTTGGGGGCGCGAGCCTTGCCTTAATCAAATTCGTCTACCTCAGACGTGTCTAAGCCATCATTTACTAGTGCATAAAACAACATCCAACAAGCACACACCCATCTTTAAAAGACAAACACTCATAAAGACACCAAAATAATGTTGCTCGACTACATTACAAGTAGCTACGCAAGTAAGCAAAATATCTTGATGAACATCCATTTTCATTAATATCAAAGGCCCGCAGGCTTATAATTTATAATCAAGTTCTTTGGAATACAATACTGTTCATTACAAGTGTTCTTAAGAAAGCTAAAAGTCTCAAAAAGACTAAACCTGCAAGTTCCTCCGAATTTAGCACGGCCGAGATCCTTCATCTGGATTGTAGCTCTTGCATCAAGACCTCTCTCAGTGCACAGAGGGCAACATTAGCAACCCCAAGCAGCAACAGCATCATGTTGTTGTACCACGAGCAGTAGAAAACCAGTCCAACTGAGGAGTAGAACAATGGAAGAAGCAGCGCATAAGCCAGCAGTTTCAGTGGGCATCGATAGAGAGACACTAACATAGAACAGCCAGCGGCTTCATGAGCACTATGTTAACCCTCTTCTCTAGACGATTCGAAGTTGATGCAACCTCTAAATGCAAACAAGGGTAGAGGTACGCGACCGTCCTAGATTCTAAAGTTTTGGAGAAATTTGTTACATATCAATCACCTAGAGATGGAGACCATAGGAAGAACCCTATCGCATCAGGTGGCGCTACCTTTGGACTATTCGTCCCATAGAGCCAAAAGACGAGCAGATGCAGAAGTCCTGCTTGGTAAGCATTCTCCTGCTGAAGAGCTCCATATGACAAGAGGAATATCACAAAAACTGATGCGTTAGAATTAAATGAGCACATTGTAATCAATTCACATGCCATGGAGAAGACATTCTGGAGAATGTCATTGGAATCCCGATTAAACTTCATGAATCGAGGGACTTCATTCACCCTGTCATGAATGGAGGAACAAAGAAATATAATTATGGAAGTTTCTTTGCTCTCAGTTTCCTCAAACATCATCCATTCTAAATGAAGAAGTTGTTCTGGGAATATCAAACTAGAATCAAAGGCAAATATTTTTCGGATGAAATGAAATTACTCTCTCATAAGGAATTTTCAAGGAAGACAATATGGTTTTCTAAAAGAGTTTGGGGTTTGCATCTATTGTGAAGCCCCTTTTTATAGGTGGAATGAGATAAAGATGGAGCATGAAACTGTCAATATAATTATGGCATGAAAATTTGAAACGATTCGGCACAGTAAAAGGGAATTATGGAAATGTGCATGGATTCGACAGAAGCCAACAAGTGAAGACGCGTGGGATTCCAAAAAATTAGGCGTCTGTCTCGGTCAAAGAGACTGCGAGTTTGAAGGAGTTAATGAGATATCTTTTCACACTTCTCTTCTACATACCTCTTTGAGTTATTGAGATATCATTTCACTCTTCTCTTTTACATACCTCTTTCACTTCCTGACTGCTTATGTCAATACTCAGCAAGTAGACTGACTGACTGTGTGGGTAAAAGTATCCACCTATGATTAGGGGGATACGAGTCCAACTAGCAAAGACTAGACTTAATCTACAAGTCATCGGGTGCAAAGAATACACGACCTCTCAGCAGGCACGAGCCCTGGGACGTAAGTCATACATCCCGCCGCCTTAGGTTTATAATCTCCTATCTAGGGTTAGTATATACACCACCTTGAGTAAACAGGCCCACGACCTTATTAGTCTTTGTATTGCACCATAATTAGGACTGAGTAAAACTTATAGTTATAAATACCCTTCCTTCCATTATATTATACAATCAAGCGACTCATACAGAATCCGACTATTCTCAAGGAATAAAATTACTTAATTTTCTGTTTAATTATTCATTCCTCAGTTTTGCTTACTTTTCCGCATATTTTACTGTATTGCTTGTGACCCTATTATAAATCTATTTGTTTAACCTATGAGGAAAATTTTAGGCATAAACAGGGTCGTCATAGTATGATGTTATTTGAGATTGCATGTCATCACCTGGGAGGGCATTAGCTTTGAAACCCCTGGTATTAGAATCTGGATGACTATCTCCACTACCGACTTCTCGCTCGAACTATTGAAACTGGTTATTATATACGGGCTTAGGACTATCTGTCCTAGCAGCTCCACGTTACAAATAACTTCCTATTGAATTATGTTTACGGCGCTTTCTGTGTCCACCAGCACTAGCTTAACTTGGGTATCGAGGACCCTAGAGTGATAATTAAGGCGTCGTTATACAGAAAAAAGAGATCATTCTTGTTTTTCCCGTTGAACTCAATTGTGCAGATACAGGGTCTCATTCTCCTTTCCTCTTGAGTTTCACAAACCATTACTACCTCGACATTCTCACGCTCAATCCCTGGGCCGTCGAAGATAGTATTGACACCTTGCTTGTCCTCTTGGCAAGAAGTCGAGGGTCGTCTTCCTTTCTCAGCAAGTAGATCATTAAGGTTTCTCTCACTCAACAGATGAGCCACCTCGAGCATGAGAGGTTTTCAATTAACGGTGCCATGGCCATTTCCTTGGTGGAACTCGCACTAGGCCGACGAAGTCTTCCCTGAATTTTTTCTGATGGTCGGAGGCCAGTGTACTCGCAAAACCAACCTCCTAAAGTGATTTGTGACTAAATCAACCACGTTCACTCGCAAACCAAAAGCTTTAGTATTCCGAGACTCGAAACTTTTCTCTTGGAAAGTCTCTCCTTGGGCATCGTTGCGCTTCTCAGAAGATCTTGCGGGACCAACCTGATATTTTATTCTGCCATTCGTTTCCGGCTGTCTGTTTCTTCCCTCTCAGATAGGGCTACATCTCTGAGTCTTTTGGGTGTTTTCGTAGGACGCTTGGGATGCGTTAAAATCTATCTGAAGCTTATCATTGCATCGTCGATATATCGTGTCCCAAGTCGTCATTGGGTGCTCTTGTAAACTCCACTGTAACTCTTGTGTGGCCAACAAACTTTGGGGGTTCAAGCTTTTGCCGAAAGCTACTGTAGCAATATTGTCGGGTACATGAGGGAGTGTAGTATGTTCTCTCTGGAACCTTTCCAAGTAATCTTTCAAAAGTTTGCCTTCTCGCTTACAGATCTCAAATATGTCCTCCATAATTTTTTCTCCTTTTTGGGCACCGAAGTGTGCATTCTTGAATAAATCTTGTATTTGGGTGAAAGATTTGACCGACCCTATGGGCAGCAAAGTGCACCATGTTAGGGCTCCCTCGGTCAGGGTCGAACCAAACTTTTTTACCATTGCAAACTTGATATATTCTTATGTTATCTAATTATTCTTGACGACCGTGTAGTATGCGGCTATGTGCTCGTCTGAATCAATGGTTCCGTAGTACTTAAGGTTTCCCGGCAGACAGAAATGCTTAAGTACCGGGACTAGAGTAACGCTCGCCTTGTAAGCATGCTTGAAGAACTACTGTTCATCCATTATGGTCACCTGAGGTGGTACGCCCAACATGTTTGATATCCGATCATGGAAGACCTTCAACTTCTTGAGTGTACCCTGAGGGCGCTGGATAATTGGCCGCCGTTGAACTTATTAGGGAGGTCTCCAAGTTGAATCTTTGTCTTGGCACAGAAGCCGAGGTATTACCTATAGGATTCGATCCACGTGGGGATCCTTGCCTTGGTATTGACTTGGCAAATAGTGCCTCGATATTTTTGGCTAGAGTTTTGGCTATTGAGACTGAGTTCTGAGCCGTCTGATGCTTTTGAGCTTTGAGAAATCTGTCGAAGGCTTTCTTAAACTTATCGTTGGCCCTAACGGGGCTTCTATGCCGCGACTCATCATGGTCACTTTCTTCTCATACGTGGATTGGTGCCGTTGACTTATCTTTCTCTTGCCTGTCAGGATCGCTTGGATCCTTCGAAGCATCATCAATGCATGAGTTGTGTTCTGTATGAGACCATCATTGTCGTTGACATGGTCGTGGGTTTCCTTCGTAAAAACTAACAATTTCATGGGACCCACGGTGGGCGCCAAACTTTTTATACCTATAATTGGCAAGTAGTTTAAACAAATAAATTTTTGAAGAGGTCAAAGACAATAAAGTACATATGGGGAAAATAATATGAAAGCAGTAAAAGAGATGTATTATTCTTTGAGATTATGCGGATTCATAGTGAATTGCTTGATGCCGATTACAGGAGAGGTGTATTTATAGTATTAGGTTTTCCGCAATCCTAAGTATGGTAAAATACTTTGTTTATAAGTTGTGCTCCTTTTTACACAAGGCATGGATACCAAGTAAACCCTAACAAGGAGACTGCTGATGTTCATATAGCGAGATATGTGCCTTCCAGCCTTGGGCTGGTGCCAGATGAGCAGTCATGGCTATGGGGCGGGCGTATAACCTCAGTGCTCGGTAACTTGTAGAGAGTCTAGTCTCTATCAGCTGGACTTATACCCCCATAATTGTAGATGATGTATTTTTACCTACACAATGAACAAATCTGAAAATAAGTTCTGATAGATTTTCAAAAGTTACAACAATAACAACATACCTAGTGATATACCACAAATGTGGTCTAGGAAGGGTGAGATGTACCCAGACCCTACCTCCATTAGAGTGGAGTGGTTGTTTTTAACAGACCTTTAGCAAAAGAAAAATATGTTTTGAAGGGAGAAAACAAGCTGAAAATCATAGTAAAGCAAATACTGATAGATCATCAAAAGTTATTAACGAATAAACTTTGTATGAATTCGTCAAAATTTAAAAATAAAGTTAGTTTTCAAATATTTATTAAATCGGGACACAAAGGAAACAACATGTTAAATGAAGTTAGTTTTCAAATATTTATTAAATCGGGACACAAAGGAAACAACATGTTAAATGGGGGCTATTTGTACAAATCACCCACTTTTCTTGCGGGTTATTTATATATCTACGACACCAAAAGGTAATTTACAAAACTATGGCACCATAGGCAGTGGTTTGCCTTATTGACCGTTTAAAGTGGTTTTTCAAGAATGACCTCCGCTAACTTTAATGAATAAAATTCGAACAGAAATACTCCAGACAAATTCTTATAATGATACCCACATCCCGCCATTTTTTTCTCGTAAGTGGTGCCTCTTAAGCAGCACTTGACAACACTTGACTTTGACCTCTTCTTGTATAGGCAAGATTTTTCCTTTAATCTCTTCTCATATTCTCCCAGATAACTTGAAGTGATGCTTAGGCAGCACTTGCCCCTTCAATCTCTTCCTACATTCTTACAGGCAACACACTTGCCCTTTGATATTTCTCGAAGAGGCAGCACTTGCCGTTTCAAAACTTGAAGTGTTTCTTCTTAGGCCATTTTACTAATCATACTTAAGCGGGGACGAAAGAACATAACTAATAATAAGTGGGTACACGTGGTGAAATATTTTGCACCAGAAGCAATGGTTTGCTTTTATGACCCAGTTTAACATAGGTTAACAAAAATAGAACTCTTCTAATTAAGTTAATGAATAATATTTAGACTAAAATACCCCTCAACACTTACTTAATGATGTGTATTCTCCCTCACTCCTTCTCCAGCTAAATTTTATTAAAGTTCTGGCAGGAAAATACTTGTCATCAACCTTTTCCCTAGTATCCAGCTAAATTGCTTTGAAATCTTGGTAAATAGATAACCTTTGAAGTCTTGGTTGGGAAACATTTGACATCATCCCTATCCTTCCATCAAACTAAATTGCCTTGAAATCTTGACAAATAGGCAACACTTGTATACAACCACTTCACCCCATTCTCACAACTAAAGTGCCTCTTGACCCATTCACTTTCTTCACAACTAAATTGTATTGAAATCTTAGAAATATGCAATACTTGCCCTCGACTCCTTTAGCCCCTTTTCTAGTTAATTTACCTCGAATCTTGGTGGAGCAACACTTGCCAAGCTGGAGATCGTATTTTTTAAACCATGAAAAATGGGGACAAACACTCAAAATCAGTCAAATTTGAGCACATCGGGCGAAACTTTATCTTTCCTATCGGCCATTCTAAAGAGGCGATTCATAAGCAAAGGACAGACATGCACCACTCTCAAACTTTTGGCCCTATTTTAAATATCATATAATATTTTCCCTCGACGCTAGGGATTTTGAAATTGAACCTGGCAGTTTGCCCAGAACATGCTTACAAGTAATGGAAAAAATCACCAGAAGTAGGCTTGGGCATAGAGCTGAGCAGGCTCGGAGCTCGGTCCGGATCGATTGCCTCTCGGCTCGATCTCATTTAAAATTTGGCTCAGCTCGGTTCGGCTCAGTTAAAGCTCGATCAAGCTCGGCTCGACTCGATTAGCTTGATTAATCATGTAACTTTTTTAAAAAAAAATATAACTTCCATTCATTAGTCTTAATTACCAAAAAAAATTTAGAAATCTACGTGATATTTAATATACAATAGTTAACAATTGATAAACTAGTTCTTTTATATTTATCTATGATTATGATAAAAAGGAAAATTAAAATATTATTTTTTCTATTTTTAAGTATGGGGACACAAGAAAAAAAATCGGCTCGGACTCGGCTCGGGCTCGATTAGGCTCGGTTCGTGCTCGGCTCGCTCACTCGATGCCCAAGCCTAACCAGAAGTTTGACCAAAGTTCATGAAAATTTACCAGAACTTGCTGAAGCCTTACAAGAAGTTATGGTGAATATCCAGAAGTGTTGGCCAACTTCTTGGTGATTCACCAGAACCTACAAAAAGCCTACAGTAAATTATGGTAAATCTCTAAAAGTTTTGGCCAATTTCTTTGACATTCACTTTAAGTCGTTTACAAATTTACCAATACGTTTTGCTTCAAATCTGATCTAAATTTATCCAAATTAACACGAAGTGACTCATATATTTGATATCAAACATTTTAACATCAATTCCAACAGTCTCAATAATTAAATTTAACTTAAATCTTCAGAAGCTAATAATCCCACTCTGTCGTCTTCACAATCAAGCTTAAACAAATCCAACTATGATATTTTTCAAGTTTATTCATCAAAGCCAAATTCAAAAAATAACAACAAATATTTGATATGTTACTTTTTTTTTAAAAGGATGTGTAGGAAGGAGGACGAGGAAGAAGTAATAGCGAAGAAGGATGAAGAAGCATGGAAAGTGTAAAGGATGAAGACAAAAAATGAAACACCATTGACTCGTTTAATAGTATGTATCAGAGTATCTGAATAAGTATCTCGATTGACACTCAGGAAGGTGTGAGGCACCCTCGATTCTAATGTCAAGCACAATTGCTTGTTTGATGTGTTTTCGCTCTTATGATATATGTTCGTCATATTCACTGAGTTATTTGTTACGTTTTGATTTAGTTTGAGAGTCAACCGTTCATTGAGGGAAACTCTATTGAAGTTTATCCGCACATACATTATCCATTCGAATGTTTCAATATAAGTAAGTTTCAGGTAAAAGTTTGGCAACTTAAGTGATTTAATTTAGATTGCACATCTCTAACATTCACCTAATTGTGTGAAATTTAAATTGTTATTTATTTATGTGTTACGTTGTTGACGTTACTTTCGTCTCAGCTTTATGTCTTTCAAGTTTCCTAATCCTATTTCACCAATTTAAAAGGATTAATTATTTGCAAGTTACAAGATGTTCCATTATTAAACTCTAACTTGCCAAATCGGTGTTGGAACAACCCATATTTATTAAGTAATGGGCCAGATTCAATGTTAAAAAAAAAAGGATTCTTTACATAAATAGCAGCCCGTATAAAAATATTTACTATTCTTTAGCCCTTACTTTTGGTAGCCACAACATTACACTAAAATAATAGAAATAAATTCTAGAGTTAACAATTATATAATACTATTTTTCTTAAATAAAAAATATATATATCAATGCTAAAAAAATAAAATATATATCACCTAAAAAGAAAAATTTGCATAATACTATTTTTTATTTTTTTCTTTTAGTCGCCATATTTAATATTTGCATAAATAAAATACATATCACCTAAAAATAATAATAACAAATACTAAAATAAATAAACATTGAATATACGCCATATTCAAATAGTTATATATTGTATTAAAATAGTAAATATTAATATTTATTTATTATATATTTAATATATATTACATATCATATATTTAATATTTAATCACTTAATATCTTAACATATGTATGTAATATATATTGAATTATTATTTTATATATTAATATTTATTGGATACACAATATATGTATGATCTTTAATATTTGTTTTATATCTATTAATATTTATAGATACACCACATATGTATGAAATTTTTATATTTTTATCTAAAAGATATACGATATATTTATGATGTTAATATTTTATATATTTTATTAGATATTTATAAAAATATTATTATTTTATATATTAATATTTATTAGATACATGATATATGTATGATATTTAATATTTATTTGATATACGATATATGTATGATATTATATTTTATATATTTTATTAGATATTTATAAAAATATTAATATTTATTAGATATTAATATACTTTTAATATTATTTATTTGATATACTATATATATATATGATATTTACATTTTTTTATTACATATTGTGTATCTAATATTTAATCACTTAATATTTTAATATATTGTGTATGTGAGATTTATTAAATTAGAATTTATATATTAATATTAATATTTATATATTATCATATTGTATATAATATTTATTTAATTACTAAATTAATCAAAAATTTACATATTATTTAATATTTCAAATGGTGGTTAATCCCTAATACAAGGGATAAATATTTTTTGTATGAAATACAATCAATAATATATAAATAAATATTCTTAAGTACTCCTAATATACTTGCATAACTAATATTTTAGTATTTTAACATATTATTGTCTATGTACTGTTTATTGTACATAAACAAATAGTAAAGAACCCTACACAAATAGTACATAAATAATATCATGTATTTAATATTTATTTATTAAATTTACAATATTTAATATCATACCGTGTATTTGAATAATTATTCTCTTAATTTTTAAAATATTATGTATGTATTGTTTATATATTAATATTTGTTTTATATATACACATAGAGGGAGGATTTAAATCGTTAAAAAGTTGATTTTGCGCTAAATATGGTATATAGGCGATTTTAGGCGTCAAAACACAATTAACAAATTCATTATAATCTCTACATAAATACACAATTATTTTTTAAATATATTAATACAATAATATGAATAAGATTATAAATATTAGAAAAATAAGTAAAATATGCTCTATATGTGTGTGTGTGTGTAATATACTCAATCATTATTATATTATAACTATTAAAAATAAATTCTTGAAATATTCATTTTGTACATTTAAAATATAAACATAAATAAATATGCAATAGGAAAGGAAATATAAAAAAGTTTAATTTGATAGTTATGGAAACTAATGGAAAGAAAATATTTTATTAACTAGCATTATGAAATAAACAATAAAGAGCTTTTTAAAAAAATAATAATAGACTCCTATAATAACTCATGTCTTTAATTCTTAAAATAACATTAACAAATATGAGATCAGCATTAACTAAACCCTTAAATTAAGGAATAATTTTTTTTATTAATTTATAAAATAGGTTAATTAATTTATAAATTATTTAACGGTTAGAGAAAGAAAGGGAGTGAAAAGTGAGGCTAGAAAAAGTAAATAAGTACTACTCATATGCTTATTGAGTAATTCTCTCAAAAAAATAGAGCTTTTTACACTACATGCCCATATTTTATAAATATTACATATTTTTACCCATTTTAAACTTCATTTCACTTCATACCCATTTTAGGATAAATATTTACACGGACTACCCACACTACAAAAGTTTGGCTTTTAGCCACGGTCAAACAGTAGCTAATTAACCGAGGCTATCTACAGCATTTTGCCACGGCTTTACCGTAGCTAACGACTTATTTTAGCCACGGTACTTAAACCGTGGCTAACAAGTTGTAGATTTAAAGATCCAATAAACATTCGCCACATAAGACCCGCGGCTAATTTGATTTGTATGTTTTACGAATTTTATATTAATCAGTGTTCAGCCGTGGCTAAGTAATTTCATTTTTTAAAAAAAATTAATATTTAAATAGAAGACGTTTACTAAATTCTATAACATAATGAGACCCAAACATATAAAAGTATATGCTATTAATAATCAATTTTTCTTAAAGATGCAACTATAAGTTATTTATACATATTAAATAAGATTTAATCATACTTAAAGAGCTTATTACATTCTATTTAGCTTCCAAATGAGTTACCTATTTAAAGATTTTTCTTTTCACATTTTTTAATGTATACTATTGTAGTACATAGTATACCTTACTGGTATACTATTACACTAAGTCTCAATACCACTATATACCTTTTCGGTATACCACACAAATGGATATTTTAAATTTTATTTTATTTTAAACACTGTATACCTTTTTTATAAATCGTATACTCTTTTTGTACACCTTTTTGTGTTTGCATCGAAATATAAGATGCTATATAATAAATTGTTATTTTATTTTTTGAATAAGTTTATTTTGTTTCGATCCAAGTGTGCGGTGCTACCGAGCAAATAAATATTTCAGTTTTTGTTGTTTTGAACAAAGTATACCCTTTTGGTATACTGTATACTCTTCTGGTATACCCTTTTGTGTCTGGATCCAAGTGTGCGATGCTACCGAGCGGATAAATATTCAGTTTTTGTTGTTTTGAACAAAGTATACCCTTTTGTTATACTGTATACTCTTCTAGAATACCCTTTTGTGTTTGGCTCCAAGTGTGCGATGCTACCGAGCGAATAAATATTTCAGTTTTTGTTGTTTTGAACATAGCAAACCCTTTTTGGTATATTGTATACTCTTCAGGTATATCCTTTTGTGTTTGGATCCAAGTGTGCGATGCTACCGAGCGAATAAATATTTCAGTTTTTGTTGTTTTGAACATAGTATACCCTTTTGGCATACTGTATTCATCTTCTGGTATACCCTTTTGTGTTTAGATCCAAGTGTGCAATGCTACCGAGCGAATAAATATTTCAGTTTTTGTTATTTTGAACAAAGTATACCCTTTTGGTATAATGTACTCTTCTGGTATACTCTTTTATGTTTGGATTCAAGCGTGCGATGCTACCGAGCGAATAAATATTTCAGTTTTTGTTGTTTTGAACATAGTATACCCTTTTGGTGTACTGTATACTCTTCTTGTATACCCTTTTATGTTTGGATACAAGTGTGCGATTCCACCGAGCGAATAAATATTTCAGTTTTTGTTGCTTTGAACATAGTATACCCTTTTTGGTATACAGTATACATCTTCTGGTATATCCTTTTTGTATTTGTATCCAAGTGCGCAATGCTACCGAGCGAATAAATATTTCAGTTTTTATTATTTTTAATAAAGTGTATCCTTTTGGTATACTGTATACATCTTCTGGTATATCTTTTTGTGTTTGGATCCAAGTCTGCAATGCTACCGAACGAATAAATATTTCAGTTTTTGTTGTTTTGAACAAAGTATACCTTTTTTGTATATCATATACTCTTTTTGTATACCATTTTCTGTTTGGATAAAAGTGTGAGATACTATCGAGCAATTAAAATATTTCAGTTTTTGTGTTTGTAAACAAAGTATGCCTTTTTTGGAGAAAGAAAAAAAAATTAGTATAATAAGATTACGGAGAATGAAAATAAATAAAAATATAAAATGGGGGGACATGAATAGTGCTAGAAACAGGAGAAAGAAAAAAAAAAGAAAGAAAAAAGAGTAGAAAATGGAAAAAGAAAAAAAAAATAAGAATAGTGAAAGCGGGAAAGGAGAAAAGAATAATAAAAGAATGCCAAAAAAAAGGAGAAAAAAATAATACAAGATATGAGGAGAGAGAGGAACTTGAGTTCCTTATTTTATGCTTCAAAATAAGAAGGTAATTAGCTAATGGGTATAGAGTGTAAATAAGTTATGGGTATAAATTTAATGGGTAGAGTTATGTAAAAAAAATAGGATGTATGTGTATTTTTATAAATCCCCCTAAAAAATATGTAATATTTATTGGGCCTGATTTACTTGTTTCTCTCTATTAATTTCATATTTAATTATGCAAGTTTTTTTCTTTGATTTACAGCTAAAAAAGTTTGATTTCAAGCACCTCAAATGTTGGTATTAACCTCCCAAAGTTATTAGAAACAAGATTTTACAACACCTACTTCAAATGAACAGATGACTGGCCAGGCGGTTACCATGAGCAGACCCAGAGCAGTAACGTAACGCTTCCCGAATCAGCGTGATTTGAATGAACAGTTACCGGATTGTGCGCGATTGCTTAATGAATAGTCATGAAGGCAACGGTTACACATCCAGCAGTTACATATCCAGCAGTTACGTATCCAACGGATACACACCCAGCGGTTACAAATCCAACGGATACTTATAAGATCTATAAATAGCACTCGTTCCGAATCATTGTAACATAGAATTTATTCTCTGTCTACAATATCAATAAAAATACTCTCTCTCGCTCTTGCTCAATACTGTTCTTCATTTACGTTTGTTGGATACTTTGCTCTCAAATCTTCAAGTATAATCAGTAACGAGGAATCCTCACCGGGATCGAGTGATCCGATACGGTTCCTTCTATCTATTTTATTCACGCTTTGATCTTATTTATTTTCGATTATCTCTTATTATTTTCATATCGTCAATTATCATCGTTGAGAATCGTGCATATATTTATAAGCTAGTAATCAACGCAATTCTGTATTTAATTTGGTTAAGCTTTTAATCTAAACTATTGATCGTGACTCCACAAATATAAATTGAATTGTTAATTAGCCTAAAATCGGATTTAGGTTAAATAATTTGGCGACGACAGTGGGAGCCGGTCAATAGCCTCTATAGGTTAATAGTTTATCTTTTTCCTGCATTACATTCCTCTCTGTCGATCTTTTTACAACTAACATGGCAGAAAACGGTTCACAACGAACTATAGTGGGCGGAAGTCAGGTACGTACCCCTTCACCAAGTCCCAATTATTCTCCAAATTACTCGTCCGACGGGCAGGAACAATCTTCCCAAGGACCTGTCAGGCAGCAAAACAGGTGTAGGCACTCTCAGAGCGCAACGCTGCCTAGGAGACAACGCTATAGGAGTCTCTCCCCTGACCAAAGGAACCTCCAGGAGACGATCTTTGCATTTATACAGGAACAAGTAGAGGTTAACAGGGGAATAAACGAGGCGATCAACTCTCTCCGAGGGAAAATCCCTCCAGTTTCAAGGGCTGATACTGCAGCACCAGGTCGAGATGCTCCTTCTTCGCACACTTCAAGGCAAGGTGGGGAACGAAATGCGGCCAACAATGGAGGGACCGTGGATCCAGTGACCCAACTCAACCAAAATCGAAATGGAAGATCAATGGCGTCCACTGAAATGAGCGTCGTCGTGGAGGCCCTCACCAAACAATTCAAGGAGAGCCAGGAAGTGCTTCAGAAGTCTTTCCACGAGAGAATTGATCAGATACCGGGTGCTCCACCCACGTTGAAGAAAGTTGATGTACAATGCTACTCACAACGGCCTTGGAAGAAGGAAGCGGCACCAAAGGCGATACCGAAGACGTTCAAGATGTTTAGCAACTTCATAAAAGCAAGCAACCTCACTGATGAGGAGATCGAACCAGTCCAACTAAAGAAATCGTGGAGACGCTAGCGGACGGAGCTCTACGATGGTACTCAATGTTGCCACCAAACTCCATTGGGTCCTTCGCGGAGATGGCTGTGCTGTTCGTAAAAGCCCACACGGGTACTCAGAAGACGGAAACTCGCGTGGAAGATATCTTTGAGATCAAGCAAAATCCCGGCGAGTCTCACCATAGGCATGTGGATTGTTTCCAAGAGCGTATGTTGTTGCCCAAGGTACCGGAAAGATGGGTGGCCATAGCATTCACCAATAGCTTAGATGTCAAGAGCTCAGAGGCTATGCGTAGGCTATACGAATCCCTGCGCGAATTCCCAGCAGCCTATTGGTCGGATGTCTAGCTACAATTCCAAGGTACGCATTGATGAAGATAAACTGATAGGAACCAGCGCCCGAGGAAGAAACCAGTCACGGAGCGGCGGCTCTGGCGGAAAGATGGAGTCGGAGAGGTCAGACATGCATTATGAAGCATATCCAGACCAATCGCGCAACAACTCCAAGGGGCGCGATCGCAACAACAAAGGGCTATCACGGGGAGGTGATCCAGATTCAGATACTCGTGGAGCCCCAAGTTTAGTAAGCTTCAACATGGAGATGTCTGAAGTAATTGCAGCGCTCAAAGACATTGGAGAAAAGGTCAAATGGCTAAAGGACATGAAAACCGATCCAGAAGAGAAATCAGGACCTATGGTGCAAATTTCATCGCGACCACGGGCACACAACTGAGGATTGCAAAGCCTTGAGGTGCGAGGTCACGCACTTATTAAAACATGGATTCTTTAAGGAACTTCTGACCGAGAAAGGAAAGCAAACTCACGCGAAGGCTCAGCAGAACAAGTCTGGCCCTCCACGAGCATCCTCCCCCCGAAAAGGACAGTCAATGTTATTTCAGGCGGGATCGAAGTGGACTCTGTCGTTTTCACGGTGAAGAAGTACGCAAAGGTCTCTTTTACAAAGACCAAGCGTCCACGGCCAGAGGAGACAATAACATTTGAAGATTCAGACACAAATGGCGTGGCAGAATTTGATGTCAAAAGGGTGCTCATTGATGCGGGCAGCTCTGCGAATATTATTCAATCACGAGTTGTACGGGAGACGCAGCTGTCGGAGAAGATCGTACCGTTGTCTCGAGTTCTCTCCAGCTTCAACAACTCAAGTGAGAAGACTCTTGGCGAGATTACTCTCACGACTCTCGTTGAGGGGGTAGCGAAGGAAACGACATTTCACGTTATCGACGGGGACATGGCTTACAACATTATCCTTGGAAGACCCTGGATCCATGATATGCAAGCGGTTCCCTCCACCTATCATCAAGTATTGAAATTCCCATCAGAATGGGGAATACGTGAGGTTCGAGGAGAGCAGCGCTCTGTTCAGGACTGCTATTCGGTGGCTCTCAAGCTGCCCGAAGAAATCAAATAGCAATTACAGCAACCGGGATCAGACGTGGCAGGTGAAGAAGCAAAATACGAGGTCCCCGAATTCATCACAAAGCTGGAGGCACGGGAAGGTCACATGCCGACCGTGGAAGCTTTGGAGCCCGAAGAATTGTTCGTGGACAAGCCGGAGCAGAAGGTCTACTTAGGGACCGAATTGAGCGAGCGCTTATGGGGAGATATCCTCCAGTTCCTCAAGGAGCGGCACACGACGTTCGCTTGGTCTCATGCAGATATGACAGGTATTTCTCCAGATATTATCTCTCACAGGATGAACGTCGATCCGTACCACCGTCCGGTAAAACAGAAGAAGCGCCAACAAGGAGCTTTTTGGAATCAGATCATCAACGATGAGGTCGATCGACTATTGAACATTGGATCTGTACGTGAAGTTAAGTATCCAGACTGGCTAGCCAACGTGGTCGTTGTGCCTAAGAAAAACGGCAAATGGCTGGTCTGCATTGACTTCACTGATTTGAACAAAGCCTGTCCGAAGGATTCGTATCCTCTTTCCCGGATAGATCAGTTGATTGACGCAACCGCTGGACATGAGGTGCTGACCTTCCTCGACGCATATTCTGGGTACAAGCAGATACTGATGGATCCCGATGACCAAGAGAAAACGTCATTCATAACTTGCAGAGGTACGTATTGTTATAAAGTTATGCCATTTGGGTTAAAAAATGCAGGTGCGACGTATCAGTGCCTGCTCAATCAAATATTCCATGACCATATCGGTAAGACCATGGAAGTGTACATTGATGACATGCTGGTCAAGTCAAAATGAGCAGAAGATCATCTGGCGCATTTGAAGGAAGCCTTCCGGATACTCGACCAATACAACATGAAGCTTAATCCGAAAAAATGCGCGTTCAGAGTAGGTTTAGGAAAATTCCTGGGCTTCATCGCCTCTCAACGGGGAATTGAAATCAATCCCGCTCAAATCAAGGCGATTGAATTAATTCCAGACGTGGTCCACAATCGGAAGGATGTTATGAAACTGACCGGTAGGGTGGCAGCCTAGCGCAGGTTTATCTCCCGCTCGTCAGACCGGTGCAAAAGTTTCTTTGACGTCCTGAAGCAGAACAAGGAATTCGACTGGACCCCCGAATGTCAGCAAGCGCTGAGGGATCTGAAGAAATATCTGTCCAATCTACCACTACTCTCTACGCCTCAACACGGGGAGCAGTTGCTGATCTACTTGGCAGTGTCAGAATCCTCGGTGAGCGCAGTCTTGGTTCGAGAAGAGAAAGATAAGCAACTTCCCATCTATTACGTTAATAAAGCTCTAATTGACGCAGAAACACGTTATCAACCCTTAGAGAAGTTGGCTTTAGCACTAGTAACTACTGCCCGTAAATTGCGACCTTATTTTCAAGGTCATTCCATAGCTGTAGTTACAACCTTTCCTTTGCGCAATATTTTGCATAAACCCAAATTTTTGGGAAGGTTAGTTAAATGGGCCATAGAATTAAGTGAATTCGATATTACCTATCAGCCTAGGGTAGCAATAAAATCACAAGCCTTAGCAGACTTCGTAGTAGATTTTAGCGCTAATATATATCCTGAAGCAAAAAAAGATGCCATTCTATATGCTGGGCAGGCCCCTGGCGCATTGACCCTGTACACTGATGGCTCCTCGAGCGTCAAAGGGTCCGGTCTTGCACTGGTTCTCATCAACCCATCCGGAGAGACCGTCAGGCAGGCCATCAAGTGCCCGTTTATTACTAACAATGAGGCCGAATATGAGGCCGTAATTGCAGGATTGGAATTAGCCCGGAGCTATGGAGCAAACATCATCAATCCTAAGAGTGACTTTCAACTGGTAGTCAATCAGGTGACCAGAGGTTTTATTGCACGAGAATCTAGAATGCAAGTATACTTTGCCTGTGTGAAAGAACTTCTGGCCCAGTTTGATGAATGGGAAGCACTCCAAATTCCACAGGAAGAGAACCATGAGGCAGATGCTCTCGAAAATCTGGGGTCAGTAGCAGAAATGGGAGCGGCCAGTTCCTCGGCTGTCGTTCAACTACTCTACACAGCCATAGACCGAGAAGAGTTCAAAGTTAATGCTATAAACGCAACTTGGGACTGGCGAAATGAGATTACAAATTACATTCTTTATGGAACTCTGCCCGTTGACGCGAAAGCCGCTCGCAAACTCAGAATAAAAGCTGCTCGGTATACTATCATCAACGGCGATCTCTACCGCAAGATGTTTGCAGGGCCTGTCGCAAAGTGTCTAGGTCCAAACCAGATCAACTATGTGATGCAGAAGGTTCACGAAGGCTGGTAATCATTCTGGGGACAAAGCATTGGCGCGCAAATTGATTCGCGCAGGGTACTACTGGGATAAGATTGAGAAGGACACGAATGATTTCATCAAGAAATGTGATAAATGTCAAAGGTTCGCGCATCTTCTCGATCAGCCGGCAGAACCGCTCCACTCAATTATCTCCCCATGGCCATTCTTGAAATGGGGTATGGATATAGTCGGTCCTCTCCCCGCTGCGCTGAGAGGAGTACGTAATGGACTTCCTTTGGCGATATGTCGTATGCCGCTTTAGGGCACCTAAGGAAATAGTCATGGACAACGGCCCGCAATTCATCGGCCAGAAAGTGACTAGGTTCCTCGATGACTTACACATTAAAAGGATTACTTCTTCTCCATACCATCCGGTTGCTAATGGACAAGCGGAATCAACAAACAAAATAATCGTTGAATCTCTCAAGAAGCGCCTCGAGCAGGCCAAAGGGTGTTGGGTAGAGGAGCTTCCCGGTGTGCTATGGGCTTATCGCACGACGATAAAGATGAGTACAGGAGAGACACCTTACTCATTAGTGTATGGTGCAGATAATCCCAGTTGAAATCGGAGAACCCAGGCTACGGTATGCACATGCCACTAAAGAGTCTAACTCGGTCAATCTCTCCGAAGAATTGAATTTCCTCGAAGAACGAAGGGACCAAGCACTTGTACGAGTAGTCGCCCAGAAAGAACGAATTGAACAATATTACAATTGGGGACTGCACGTACGAAGTTTCCAAGTTGGAGATTTTGTACTGAGGAGAATATCCCAAAACGCGCAAGAATCAAATTCGGGGAAGCTAGGCCATAACTGGGAAGGCCCTTACAAGGTAATCGCATCAGTCGGCAAAAGATCTTATCGCTTAGCACGACCATATGGCTCAATTGTCCCAAAAAATTGGAATGTGATTCACCTCAAAAGGTATCACTTCTGAATGGTAAAACGGTTAGTTATTCTCTTCCTACCTTTTACTTTTGAGACAATTCTTACTTTTATACTTCTTCTAAATGGTACTAACGGCCTGAAGAAGGCCAGATCCGTTTAGCTCAACTGGTAGAGCTCGAAGTTCTCCAACTTCACGGCCGTGGGTTCGAATCCTACAACGGACACACTCCTCATTTGGTTATATGTGTTCTTTTATCTACGACCAGCCTTAACTCTTTTTATGTTATAACTTCCCGTGTTACAACATAAAAACAAGGAGGGTGGTGAAAGGCCCCTGTAGGCCAGATAAGACCTTCATAAAGGCGAAGGACCTTGCGAAAAGGCAAGTTTTTAAAACTTTTTATGTGACAAGCTTCACGAAAATAAGAGAAGTCGTTCACTAGGCCAGCAACTCGGCCAGATTTAAACCATAAATTTTCTGCGATGACTTTCAACTATCAAAACTGATAAGCAACGTTGTTTGCAAGGACAACGATTCGGCCAGAACCTATCGACCACGACTCGGTTAGAACGAAACATCTGCACAGATCATTCATAACTTATAACCTCTTCCTTGGGAAAGGCTAAGTTAAAACATTCGAACAGACTTTTGAAGACCCGAACTTAGCAAAGTTCAAACTTCTAAAAAAGCTCATAAACAAAAGGCACGAAGGCCACAACACATCTAAACGAAAGGTCAAAGATTCAGGCTATATATAGTCATTGAATTAAAAAAGATCTGAAAATATGTACATTATCCTGACAAAACAATAAAATGCCGAAAACGGCTGATAGAAGTTTTGCAGAGTGATCAAGGCCAATGGAACCGGCCAAACAAGGATCAAAAAGTCCCTAAGAGACCTCTATCCACAACCAATCATCCGGCTCTCGCCAGATACACAAACCTACAACCTAATTACTTGGGGGCATAAATTTTGGGGGCTACGACCAGAGCCCGATGCACTAGCTCCATCGGCTCTGTCCTCGTCTCCCGAGCTCTCATCGTCATCCTCATCTTCATCGGCTTCAGAATCTTCGGGAGAAAGGTTCAGCACTTGCCTCACTTCACGAACAGCGCACTTTGTTTGCAGCATCGTGTCCTCAACATTGATCTGACCGGCATGGACCTTCTCGAGCAATGTTCGCTTGGCCTCGAGTACATCAAGCTTCGTCTTGATTTCAGATTGATCACGCAAGTTGGCCAAGTCCTTGGATAGCGCGCCTTGAGCACTCATCAACTGGGCAACTTGATCTTTGGCGGCTTGCAGCTCAGCTCGGGCTTTGGTAGACTCTTCCGTAGCCCTCAACAGGTCCATCTCAAAAGATCTATGCTCATCGAGTGACCTGTTCAGCGAAGATTTGCATTCTTCAAGCAAAGCCTCCAGGCTCCGAGCAGATAATGCGAACCCTTCTTTCTCTTCAGAAAGAAGGTCCTTCTCCCTGGTGGGTTCGTTAATCCGTTCAATTCGCTCGTTGTTAGTCTCAGCCAATCGATTAACTTCACTCCCAAGGAGACCACACTGCTCTGCCAGAGCCTTATTCTCCTTCAGAGCCTCCAGCAGCTCTTTCTTCAGTTCAAGTACCTGATCGACGTTGTTGATCCTAGAGCGGCAGCTCGGCATCCATCATACTTGACTGAAAAAGCAAAAGCAATGAGGTTAGAAATGTGAACTCGAAACTATCTTCGGCTCAATAAAGTATTAAGGCATTTACCCGGGCAGAATCGGCAGCGATAGCAAAAGCCAACTCCTCATCACTCATCCCCCTCATTGTCTACTCCTCTCGGGGACCAATGAGCGACGAAACTGCTTTGGCTAAACTGCCCGGCCTGGCCATGAAGTTGACATCAGGGGCTAGCTTCATGGTGCACTTCCTCTCGTAGTACTTAGGCTCCCAAGCTTGCTCAGAGGGGTAGTTTGGACCGAATTTGTAGCGCACGCCCCGAATGTCCCTCAGTCCGGTCTCACCGCTGATGGTGGCCTGCCGAGTGAGCCTTGTCTTTGACGTATCAGAATCACCTTCCATTCCAGGATCTCTTGCATCGCAATCGTGTAGACCGACAGGCACCGCCCCCTCAACGGCCACATTCTCCAAGTCCTCGAAATGCAAAACACGAGGACCTTGACCACCCTCTTGGGGGATTTCATCTCCTTCTTCTTCTTCTTCTTCTTCTTCTTCTTCTTCTTCTTCTTCTTCTTCTTCTGCTTTTTCTTCCTCTTCACTAACCTTCCTTTTCCCTTTATCTTCACGAGAATGAGCCGCCTTCACCCCGTCATCAACTCGGGGACTCCCCTCCGAAGTACGGGCAGACCCCTCCTCGACCTTCCTTTTATCGCTTCGAAGAAAGGGCTTTCTCACAAGAGGTTCGGCAGTTTCAGTCTCAGCATCTGAAATGTCGATTACCTCCTTGTCAAAACCCTCTCCCCGTGCAGAATTGGGGACTTCGGTAGGGGCCTTAGCACTCTCTTCCACAGGTTCAGGCATGCCGACATTGGGCGGGTTCTCACCCCCAACAGCTGAGGTTTGCCCGGCAGCAACGGAAGCCTTACGAGCAGACTTCTTCCGTGCTCCGCCTTCACCTTGGCCCTTCTTCTTCCTCTTCAAGGAGCTGAGGCCACTAGACAGAAACTGCTCGCTGCCTTCCCTCCCGTGCAGTGCCTCCGCTGAAGCTTTTATAGCTGCGACCTCAGCCTCGAGATCAACCGCGGGCTCGAACGGCACAGCCTGAGAGGAAGGGGCAGGGAAAAAGTCCCCCTGTGTACCTAGACCTACAAGGAACTGAATAGTCAGACACAGCAAAACCACGAAGAGAAGAAAAAGCTATAGAAAGCGGAAAGTTCTCACCGTGAGTCTTCGCGGTCAGACTCTTTTGCGCAGCAAAGTACGCCCATTCCCTCTGCTCAGGAGAGAACTTCTTCAGGATCGCCTCAACCCATGCTGTCAGCACACCAATTGATATGAGCTCGTCGTAGGGTTGCTTGGCGGCTCTAAGGAAGAGTCAAAAGAATGAGCAAACGAGAAAAGGGGAAGCACGAAAAACTCAAAGGAAAACTCAGGGACTTAAGTTTCTTGTTCCAGATCTCGGGGAGAAAAGTCTTGGAGTTGAAGGACAATGCCTGGGTGCGCACGAATACATACCGATGCAGCCAACCCCGGTCGCCTGTATCCTCAGAAAAGCACACCAAGCCCTTGCACCCGCGCATCCTAGCATTGAAAAAACCATCTTTGAAGATTTGTATGCTATACAGAGAAATAAAATGCTCGTACTCAAAATTTTGGTCGGTTTCTTCCGCAAACCAATCCATAAGCGTCACTATTCTGTACATGCTGGGGCACAATTGCCTCGGGCAGAGTAAATACTCCCTGCAGAGCCTCTCGAGCACAAGGTGCAGGGGTAATGTGCAGCCAACTATAAATGGGTAGGTGCACATGGCCGTCCACCCAGCCCTATGCGAAGTAATGTTCTCCATTTCAGATACCGGCAAGAGCGGAACACTCGCGTCCCAATTGCAGTCCTTTTCCAACTCACCCCACTTCTTGGGGATAATCTCTGCGGCAGTGGCCTGAGCAGCACTAGGTCTGGGAGTGGCCGCAGAAGAACTACCGGCGGCAGCATCCATGTTTAAATTTTTCTTAGCCTTTGACATAATTAAAGAAGAATTGAGAAGATTGAAAGAAAGAATGAAGAAAGTTCAAGGATTTTCTCAAAATTTGGAAGTTGTAAGATGAAAGCAAGTAAAAGGATTAAAATTCAGTTTACCTCTATTTATAGGAGTAAAAAGTCCGGCCCATCAGTTCCCGTGAGACACGTAGAGGTTATCGGACGTGCAGACATGCCAGCTAATGGGCACGTCATGAGAATTTGTCATGTAGCTGATGAAGTGCGCACGTCACCCAGGATCGTCATGTTGCAGATGAAAGTTGGACTTTGTGAATAGAGTTATCCGCCAAAATTTACATCCACTCCTCGAGCAGAAACTCTGCTCGAGAAGTGCGGGGACTATCTGTATTGGATAAAAACTGACGTCACCTAAAAAGTGACACGTGTCTGCCACGTGGCATGGGGAAAAGTTTTTCCGGGCAGATATCTAATGAACAGATGACTGGCCAGGCGGTTACCACGAGCAGACCCAGAGCAGTAACGTAACGCTTCTCGAATCAGCGTGATTTGAATGAACAGTTACCGGATTGTGCGCGATTGCTTAATGAATAGTCATGAAGGCAACGATTACACATCCAGCGGTTACATATCCAGCGGTTACGTATCCAATGGATACACGCCCAGCGGTTACAATCCCAGCGGATGCCTATCAGATCTATAAATAGCACTCGTTCCGAATCATTGTAACATACAATTTATTCTCTGTCTACAATATCAATAAGAATACTCTCTCTCGCTTTTGCTCAATACTGTTCTTCATTTACGTTTGTTGGATACTTTGCTCTCAAATCTTCAAGTATAATCAGTAACGAGGAATCCTCACCGGGATCGAGTGATCCGATACGGTTCCTTCTATCTATTTTATTCACGCTTTGATCTTATTTATTTTTGATTATCTCTTATTATTACCATATCATCAATTATCATCGTTGAGAATCGTGCATATATTTATAAGCTAGTAATCAACACAATTCTGTATTTAATTTGGTTAAGCTTTTAATCTAAACTATTGATCGTGACTCCGCAAATATAAATTTAATTGTTAATTGGCCTAAAATCGTATTTAGGTTAAACAATATGAACTTTCCCAATGTACAAGAATTAATATTTTGCAACGCCCACTTCGAATCAAACAACAAACAAAAAAAAATTCATATTCTAGAGCTTCAAGCTCAACAATGGTGGGTATTACAAAATAATCTCACAAACATCTCAAATCAACTCCAAATGTGACCAGATTTTGGTGTGAATTTCTCCAAGGTACAAGAAGCAAGTTTTTGCAACACCCACTTCGAATCAAACAACAAATTAAAAAAAATTAAATTTTCATATTCAAGAGCTTCAAACTCAACGATGGTGGGTATTAAAAAAAGAGTTTAACTAATATACAGCGATGGTGTAAGAAAAAATTTACACAAGTAGTTCATTCTTATATTATCTACATGTAATCCCTATAAAAAGTGGGATTTGAAATTTGATAATAAAACAAGTTACCTACTACATCAGGTAAATGTAACTTATTTGTGTAAATTCTGATAATATCAAAAACACCTCAAATCAACTCAAAATGTGACCAAATTTTGTTATGAACTTCCCCCAAGGTACTTGAAGTAATATTTTACAACACCCACTTCGAATCGAACAACAAAGAGCTTCAAGCTCAACAATGGTGGGTATTCACAAATCATCTCCCAAACACCTCAAATCAATTCCAAATGCAATAAAACTTTAATATGAACTTCGTCAAGGTGCTAGAAATAATATTTTGTGATACCTACTTCGAATCAAGCAACAAATTTTCAAGATGAAAACTGAAGCTACAAAAATACTACAATGAAAATACAAGTCGCACCATCAAAACACTAAAAAAGTGGATTAATACTACATATTTAAAGATTTGAGTAGCTAGTGGTAAACTTAAAGGGTTAACAATAAAGAAGGAATAGATTTATTAGGTTGGAAAATTAGGACAATGGAGAGAGAAAGAAAGAAAACAAAAAACAAGAAAAGTTCTTCGAATTAAAAGAATTTTGGGAATAGGTAGACTTGTAATAATTTGTACTAGAATGGGTATAAAATTTTGGGTTTTTACACAAATATACAAATTTTCACCCTTAATTACAAATTTGTACTAAAACCCTTATTGTTTTCTCTCTGTTTTTTCTCTCTCTAGCTCCTTACAGTTTTCTAATTCACTCTGCCTCCAATAACAAATCTACAACTATTGAAAATCATTACTTTTCTATTTCTATTTGTTTCTACATAGCGTACTCTGTTTTCGATAAAAAATTCTACAAAGCTGCTACCGTTTCTCCACTGTGTCGCGTCTGTTTCTGCTCTGTTTCGCGTCTGTTTCTGCTCTGTGTCGCAGCTGTTTCGCCTCTGTTCTGGTTGCTGTTACGAGTGCTGTACAATTTAAACATATCAAAATCGAAACTTTACAATAGATATGGCACAAATACAAATTCTACTAAAACATAGTGGAAGATGGGACAAATTCGACAATTATATTGATTTTGTTGTTGATGCAATCGCGATAAATCCAGATTCAAACTTTCAGATGCTTCGTGATACAGTTGCGAAGCAACTGAACATTGTAAAGTATAAGGTAATGGAAAAAAGTCCGGGTTTAGAAATACACAATGACATGGGTGTTTTAGTGTATACAGGATTGAAAATAGAGAAAAAAGGAATAGAAATCTATCCACTTTGTATCACACTGGAAGATATTATTGAGGATCAAAGGTTCTGGAGTGATAGACAAAGCATAAGGAGTCGTGATACAGTGGGAGACTGTGTTGATACTGACAGAAACAGTTGCAATATAAACACAAACATTGATGATACGCTTATCAGTAATGCTGAAATGGTAGAACTACTGATTAAAGGAACTTGTGATGAGAACGAGGTAGAAGAAGTTGCAGTAATTACCAATAGCTTGCAAAACGAGATAGTAGAGGGCCAAGTGTACATTAACAAAAACACTGTAGTAATGGCCATGAAACGATTTGCAATAACAGAAAAGGTTCAGTTTAAGGTAGAGATCAAGCGCAACAAGGTATTATATCTCAGTATTTTTGTTTTGTATCAATTTATTTCACATTGTATCATTGTATCTGTTTCTGTGTAACTGTATCATAAGTACTCTAAGAAATGTTCTTGATATCAGTATTTTTGTTTTGTATCAATTTATTTCACATTGTATCATTGTATCTGTTTCTGTGTAACTGTATCATGAGTTTGTTTCATGAACAAACAGTTTTTATATTGTATCTGAAATGTGTATTTTTTTTCAAGCAATAACAATTTATATGTCAGATACAATGTGTGAATTATGTATCACATTGTATCTGATTTATAACTCTACCATCTCTGATTATATGATACATGGCTGTTAGAAATTAAGTAAATCGTATTTGTATAATACTGTACAATTTTGTATCTGTTACTTAATTTCTGTAGCTTTCATACTGTATCTGCAGCTACTGCCTGATATGCAAAGGTAAAAATTGCAAATGGAAATTTAGGGCGTCAAGCTTGAATTCATCAAGTTTGTTCAAAGTTAGAAAATTCACCAATGAACACACATGTCCATACAAAGAAAGAGTTTATGGGCAAGCGCAGCTTACATCACGAATGATTGGTATGATTGTCAAGGACAGGGTTGATGACCCAAAGTCGACCTACAAGCCTAAAGAGATAATGGACGAAATGCAGAGGTGTTACGGTATACACATAGATTATATGAAGGCTTGGAGAGCAAAAGAAATGGCCATTGCAATGATACGAGGAGAACCAACTGAATCTTACAAGAAGCTGCCAAGTTACCTTTATATGTTAGAGCAAAGAAACCCAGGGTCAGTTGTTGCTTTACATGCAAGTGAGGACCATTTGTTCAAGTACGCTAATGCTTCAATAAAGGGATTTCAACATTGCAAACCAATCGTAGTTGTTGATGGTAGCTTCCTAAAAGCAGCGCACAAAGGAACATTCCTAGCAGCAAGTACATTAGATGCAGCAGGTAAATTGATTTCTAACAGTACCTGTTGTATCATACTGTTTCAACTGTTTGTGTCATAATATTTCAGCATCTCTCATTTGTTTCATACTGTTTCAGCTTTGTATCAGACTGTTTGAACTTTGTTATCAAGATTTTTAAGACCATATATTATCTGTTTCATCATCTTTTATCTGTATCAGACTGGTTCACTTTTGTATCAAACTATTTCCAGCTTTTGTATCAGGCTTTTTCAGACACATGGTTTATTTGTATCAGACTGCTTCAATTTTTGTATCACCTTTGTATCAAACCGTTTGAACTCTGCCACAAACTTTTTAAAGCCATCTATTTCTCTCTGTTAAATCATGTTTTATCTGTATCACACTGTTTCACTTTGTATCAAAATATTTACAGATTATTGCTATCAGTTTCTTTGAGGACTTTAAGCTTTCTATTTGAATCAGACTGTTTCAATTTCTACTTGTGTGGCACTGTTTCAAATATTTATCTTACTGTTTCTGTCCATAGGTAGCATATTGCCGCTTGCGTATGCAATTGTTGATTCAGAGAACGATTCCTCATGGCAATGGTTCTTTGAAAAGTTCAAATATGCTTACGGTGAGAGAGAAAACATGTGCGTTGTGTCAGACATTAATGAAAGCATAATTAAGGCTACTACAATCATATATCCTCAGGTCCCACACTATGCATGCATATGGCACTTGTGGAACAACCTCAAGACTAAGTTCAAGAAATGTGAAGACAAGCTCCATGAAACATTCTTCAGTATGGCAAAGGCATACACCATACAAGAATTTGACACATACATGAACAGTGTGGAAAAAATGGATAAACGTATCAAAGCATACTTGCTAAACGCTGGATACCAGAAATGGTCAAGGGCGCATTCAACAGTAAATAGGGGGTTTACAATGACATCAAACATTGCAGAATCTTTGAATGCAGTCAACAGGGATGCGCGTGATATGCCTGTAGTCGCATTTATGGAGTACATGCGCTCACTGATTGGAACTTGGACTGATGATAACAGAAAGAAATCACATGAGACATTCACACCTCTTGGATTCAAGTACAAACAAAATACTGGATGGATACAGAAGCAAAGCTATGCAGCTAAAGGTAGAATAGAAACTGTTTCATTTCCACTGTATCTAAGTTGTTTCATCCTTTATCTTGCTTGTATTTTCTGTTTTAAAAATGTATCATCCTGTGTGTTGTAGATACATTCAACAGGAAATGAAGCAGGTATCTATGACGGTGAAAAAAAATTCATTGTTAATCTGAATGAACGGACATGCTGTTGTGGAAAATTTCAAATGGAAGAACTGCTCTGTGTGCATGCTTTGGCTATTCTAAAGTACAAAGGCCTGGAAGAAGAAGATTACAGCTGTAACTACTACTCAACAAAGTCCCTGGTAAAGACATACGAGTTCCATGTTAATCCGATACCAGATGAAAGCAGATGGGAGATTCCAGCATTTATTTAAGAAATTAAACTACACCCGCCAGTTGCTAGACGGCCACCAGGAAGGCCAAAAACTACTAGATACAAACCACAATGGGAAGTACATGCAAAAAGGACAAAGATTACGTGTGCAAATTGTGGTCGCGAAGGACACAACAGAAAAACTTGCACACATCCTCCGAAGTCCAAATAGAACTTTTTTTAGTTCTTTCTTTTTCATTGAATCTGAAGTGTTAGAAGTGATACAGTTTGACAATTGCTGCGTGAACTTTTAATAAATTTAGCTGTCTGTAACAGAATGTTTCATGACTGTATGAAAACTGTTTCATGACTGTATGAAACTGTTTCACCTATATGTTTTATTTTTTTTCCAAATTGGATCTGAATGGTTAAAAGTGATACAGTTTCACAAGTGGTTGCTGAGATAGTCAAGATAATTTCAACTGTTTCTGTGTATAGTTAGCTATCTGATACAGTTAATAATTGTGTCAAAGTGTTTCATAGTTGTGTTTAACTGTTTCTTTGTTATTGAATCTGACTAGTTAGAAGTGATACAGTTTCACACGTGGTTGCTGAGGTAGTGAAGATAATTTCAACTGTTTTTATGTCAACTTAGCTATCTGATACAGTTAATAATTGTATGAAACTGTTTCACACTTCAAAAATGGACAAAAATAAAAGAGAATTGCTGTAAAATTTAAACCTTCCGAAATTGTCATTACATAGATAGTGAGTACAACAAACAACATCTAGAACAAACAACATCCAGAACAAACAACATACTAAAGTAGAAACGGTTACTCCTTGAAACATAAACATAGAAACATCACAAAAGAAACAGAACTAATGGTTGGGATTGGCAACTCGTAAACGACGCTTTATGGCGCCTTTTCTCTTAGCAAGACGCCCTGGATTTTCACATGCGCTCACTGCATCTAAATCAATCTTCCTTTTGCCATAATCCCAAAGCAGCGTTGCAAGACGGCCACGGTAAAGATCTATATCAAAATCAGGCACACTTGTGATATCAGTCTCAGAAATAAAGTACTCCGCATACGCCATGACAAACATTCCACAATCCCTGAAACAGTGATAAAAATATGACAATACATACAATTAGTAATTCTGAAACAGATGTGATTCAGATACAGGGAAAAGAAAGGGAAAAGAAACATACAGGGAACCATGACTCTGTTGCGGAAGGTTTGGAACAAAGAAAAACCCAAAAGGATCATCTAGATCTGCATCAGCATATGGTTCACTCATTAGAATATCAATGTCGGGCCTTGACTGGTAAAATTCGGTCAGTACAAGATACCGTGGCAACAACTCGGCAATCTTTTCAACAACTTCAACAACAGCTGCATTATGACGAGTACCCCCACCACTCATTGAATCGTATATCCCAATGGACCTATCCTTGAATGATACTACACCCAACACCCAATGACAGAGAGACTTTATGTTAATCGGGAGCAGAACATAGTCAACCTCTACCCAAGGCACATTTCCAAGGATCTTGCAGCCTCTAATGTAGCCAGCAACAGAATCAATATCAGAAAGCACTGAAACATCCTTGCCACTATTCACATACTTGGCATAGACAATCTCGATCATCGTTTTAAACCAACAATCAGTAGTAGTGAAGGATAATTCAGTCTTCGGTCGATACTTTCCTTGCTTACGCAAGTAGTAGAAAACAACATTAACATGCTGTAACATTGAAAAAAATATTAATGATATAAATAGATGATACATTACAGAAACAATGAAGAAACAAACAAAATTACAGTTGCAGATACACCGAGAAAGAAAAAGAAACAGTATAGGGGCATATGCACACACACAAATATAAAAGAAACAGAAACACACCCTCACACAGTAGAAGAAACAGAAAAGATACAGTAAAGATACAAAACACACACAGACTAAAAAGAAAAACAAAATAAACTTACTGAATCCTGCAATGCATGACCACCATGCAACAGAATATAGAACCACATTCGAGTTGACACAGTTTCGACTCCGAATTGAAACTCATATGGAAATATATTGTCAGTTTTGGAATAGAAACAAATCCTAAAAATAAAAACCAAAAAAAAAATGAATTTAAAAAATATCAACATGATAAATGATACAATAAACAAGCATTGAAGGGGAACAAACCTTCCTTTTTTCGGCTTAGCAAGATCATCAACAAATGATACAAACCGATTTAATAATTCTTCATCAACATCCTCTGTGACGGGAACACAAAATGGATACCTTTGCAACATCAAAGGTTTGGGCGAAACATAATTGGCACTAGTACCAGAAGCAAACTCATGCAGAAAAGGTGAAACATCATATTTACCAGGACGCTTCACCCTTACCAACGCCTGTGATGGTGTACTAGTATCCGCACGTGGGCTCGCATCCTTGTTCTCACGGTCACTAACCAACATAATATCAGAATCATCAGCATCGTGCTCAATGGGCTCTTCATCAGCAACAGTATCATGAGACATTTCAGAAACCCTAGCCCCATGCTCTGCAGCAACAGTATCAGAAGCATCTTCAGCAACACTGGGACTAGGATCTGCAGCAACAGTATTAGCAGGCATTTCAGCAACCCTAGCACCATGCTCTGCAGCAACAGTATCATAAGCATCTTCAGCAACAGCGGCAGCAGCATCTGCTTCAACAGTATCAGTGGCTGCTTCAGAAACAGTGGCACCAGGTTGTCCAGCAACAGGGTTGATTTCAAATTGTTTCTTCACATTCTTAATGGTGTCTGCAATGTTACGGTCCATCTCTGCAAACTGCTTGGCCGTCCAATTATCAAAGAAATCATCCGATATAAAAGAAGGTCCGGCAATATCTTTCTTAGAAAATGAAGCACCATCAACAGAATAACCTTTAATAAACTAATACAAAAAAAAAAAAAAATTAACGTCAGAAACAATGTACAAATATATGATACAGTTTACAAACAAGGGAGAAACAAAAGGCTTAAATAACTTAGAGAAAAAAAAAAGGTAAATGCGCGCACCTCATCAGGTTTAGGAGTCTTTAGAAAATCTTGGCTGAAATTCAAACCAAGGTCGAAGTTTGGGAATTGCAACGAAGGGGTCAAAGGAACCTTGGTTGAAACTGTTGCAGCCATTGGAACACGTTCTATAATAACAACTCTTTCAACATGACTGACACCACCATCAGCAGACAACCCAGAAACATCTTTTCCGCTGCCGCTTGCTACATTAGTCGCTCCACCAGTAGCACATGGCTAAAAAAATAAAACGAAAAATAATTGGTAGATGTACAAATTCATTGGCTTGTTAAACTGTTTCGAGTTGAAACTATCTGTAGCTGTTTGTATCTAAAAGTATCTAGTTGTTTCAACATAAATGAAATAAGCTACATACTGTAACATTAGCCGTACCAACATTTAAACTGTCTGTATCACCAACATCGGATTGAAACTTTTCTGTAGCATCAACATCATCAGAATTGAGCTTCTCTGCATCACCACTAGCAGGTGGTGTCCGTGGTGAACCTTGACGATTATCTGCACTACTTTGAGTACCCTGTATAAAAAAAAAAAGGTAATTGAAACGAACATTACATCGACAAGAAACAATAAACAGTTTCTTCAACAATTAATACCTGTCCTTGCGCAAGTAGCTTAATTGCATCAACAACTTTTCTAAGCTCCTCACCAAAGAATTCCTTGACATTATTAAACTGATCATCAACCTTCAAAAGAAACAAAGGAAAACAATATGACAATAATTCTAACTGTGTAAACAAAGTAAAAACACATAAACACAAATAATCCTCACATGACCCTTTAATAACTCCAAATCATTGCTAAGCTGAAACAAAAAACAAAAACTGTATCAGAATGTGCCAAAAAACAGTATCACAAATATTCAAGTGACTGAATGACTCAATATTAAAAACTAAACATACCTTCTCAACTGAGTGAGTCAATATGTCAATCTTAGCATCATTTTCAAACAGCGGCGCAGGTTTCGACTGTGCCTGCTTTGCAACAGTTTCAGAAGGAATGTGGACAAAAGCGGCAGAAGAGGAGGGACCAGACGCTACATGGTGGAGAAAAATATCATCCTCACTAGAATCTTGCATAGCATCCGCAACAGGTGTGACCGTATCATCCATCAACTCCAATCTGGCCAACTCGGCAACAGTTGGCTGCATAGGCCGGAAAACAGGCTGCACCATACATAATAGTACACAAATTAATGAAAACAGATACAAAAATAGATACAAAAAATATGCAAAACAGAAGCATGAAGAATGAAACAGATACAATAGAAATGAAACAGATACAATAAAAATGAAAACAGATACAAAACAATGAAAGTATACCTTGTTGACTGGGTCCTCTAAAATCTTACAAATTGTCTTATACTTTGAAAGATTACTCGTCACTTTCCAGTTCAAGATACGAGGACTTCGACTCCTAACGCGCATAGCTACTGATGACGGAATGTTTGTCCAACACTCATAAAACCATACTTGCAACGCAGAAGGCAAACCTACCACCCAAAAATATGTACTAGTAGTTTTGACCTTCTTGTGAATACTATCAAACAATTCTTTGAACGAATCAATACCCCATGGATAGTCATTGTAAAGACCAGACTCAACCAAATCAAAGTATTTCTTAGATACAGTTCGAACATCAGATACCGACATCACAAAATTCACAATAACATATAGAACTGCAATCTTAAAAGCATCCTCATCACCAATCCACTTCCGTTGAATAAAAGCATTCTTAATATCTGCATGAGACACCTTCTCCACAGTCGGGAAGTAACTACTCATCAACCGATTTGGACCACTCGTATCAAGAGAACTTAGAGTATCGCCAGAGCACTTTAAACCAGACACTACTGCAAACTCACGCAACCCAAATTGCAAACGTGAACCATTCACACAAACCTCAAACGTACAAGGCGTGGAGGACGCAATCTCACGCACCAGCAAAGACCGAAGCAACTGATTTTGAACGGGCAAACTTTCTAACTGTAACAAATAACCAAAACAGGTCTTTTTGAACATTCCCAACTGCACAGGGCTTAACACATCCTTCAAATGCGTTCCAATATCACCATCCGTAATAAGACGTAGATGAAACTCTTTCCAATTAAAATTCTGGGGAATATAAAACGATACAGCCTATAAAGGAAAAAATAAACTCAGTTAAAAAACAGTAAGTACAATACAGAAACATTAAAAATCAATGCAGAAACAAGGAAAGACACAATAAAAAATACTACAGTACACAATAAGCAAAAGTAACATACAATGATACAATCAACAAACAAGAAAAGACAGAAACATTAAAAAAACATACAGAACCAGTACAAAAACAACAGCAACAGTAAATAAACTACAACAACAGGAAAATGGAAGTCAAAAACAGTAAAAGACACAGATACAGGAACAACGAAAAGTCTACCGAACCAGTAGAAAAAGCTACAGCAACAATAAATAAACTACAACAACAGTAAAATGCAATTCAGAAACAGTAAAAGACACAGATACAATAATATATGCTAAAGAACAACGAAAAGCCTACCAAAGCAGTACAAACAGTAAAAGGCACAGATACAGTAAATATGCTAAAGAACAATAAATACACTAAACAAATACTAAATGCACTAAACAAACAAGTAAAAAACTACAGAAACAGTAATAATAACATACAAAAACAATAAAACACACAGCAGAAACAGAAAAAACTACAGAAACAATGAATACACTGAAGAAACACTAAATTACAAAAAATGCAACAACAAACAACAAATTAATAATTTGATACAGAAAACAGAAATAGAAATAAAATTACCTGTAATGCCACATCAGCCAACACAGAAATCCGACTTTTCTTCATTGGTCGAGCATCTTCTTCAAAATCATCATCAGCATCAACCAAAACTTTAGCTTTACCTTTACCCGTAGCAGGAGAGGCAGACGACCGCGTCACACGCTTCAATTGTTCTGGGGTTTCTTTCGGCTTAAAAACAGGAACTTTTACCTTTAAAACTGATTTCGACCCAATTTTATTTACATTTGTATCATGTTTCGTTTTACTCCTAAGTTCCCTAGAACTAGAAGACGAACTAGAATTAGACATTGAAATGAAACCCTAAAAAATCGAACCCTAAAAAATGAAAAAAACTCGAAATTTAAACACTGAAAATCAGTTATGAAATACTTCACAAACAGATATGATAGTGGAGAAAGTGGGAAAGAAAATGGGAGAGAAAAAGTAGGGAGAAACGGTTGAGAAACACGGATGATACAAAGGCAGAGGAATAGAAACAACGCTGAAACAGTTGAAAAACGGGAAAACTGAGAAAATAAGGAAAAAATAATATATTAGCACAAATTTTATCAAAATTACAAAAACGCCCCCAAACAGTACCAAAATAAAGAAATAAATAAAACTAGCAATATTTTTTGACATAAAATGCTATATTTGTAATTAGCTTGTGTTTTTCTCTATTTAGGGTTATTTTGCTAAAATGTTGTTATGTTTGGTAATTAAGTGCTAAAACTTGTACTTTTATGTAAAAATTCCTAAAATTTTAGCATGAATACCATTGGTAATTAAATTAAGTACCATGGGTATATAATGTAAAAACCCTTTCTTTTCTAGGGATTAATAAGGGAAAAGAACACTGTACAAAAAAACTCATTAGTATTTAAACAAAATAGAAATGGAAGATCAATATACTGATCTAATTCTATTTTTAGTTCACGTGGTATCTTTTTAACCAAACTTCAGTAAGAAAATTCTCCGTTTCTGGTCTCTATTTTAATTTCCACAAATTCAAAAAGTTTCTTTTCTTATACTAGCGCCTAAAAGAAACAACACAAAATTTTATCATTACATAAACAAAATGCTAGTAATATGTCTAATAATTCATTATATTATTCATTCAATTGAATGCTATTTTAGTTTGTCAAACTTCGTATTGACATTACTGATTCCCTTATAGAAGATAATGTCGTTAGACTCATTTTGATTAAGACAAAAACTACACTATGTGATGCTTATGTGGCAGGTAAGCAAAGGACTATGGTAGATATCTTGAAGACACATGATAGATTAACTCTCCAGATTTAGTGGAATGTCGCGTACCAATCAAGGAGGCTGACTAAGGAAAGAAGCTGATTGAAGACCTATCAAGGAGATCAATCAAGGTGGCCAGCAAAGGAAAGGATACAAACTGAAGATATGGATGTTAGGGTTCGCCTAAACAAACGAGATACTTTTTCAATGTGAACTCAGCCTTATTCTCAAAGGATTCCTTCAAGGATCCTTGAGGATAAAATCTCTTGGGTCACTGTATCTTGGTTGCAAAAAGATTGCCGTGCTCTCATTTACGGAAAAGACTCTCAATCAAATATCTCATCAAGACAAGTTCCTCAATCAAATAAGTAATCAAGGAAGCTACAAGGAAGCAACTCAAATCTCCTCAACGGGCCTAAACTCAGTTATAAAAGGACTACTCAGACTTGGGTTATACTTACGCTTTCTATTTCACTGTCTACACATTCTCTACCTTTTATTTACAATCATCACTGTATTCTTGAGAGATTACGAGTGTTCAAAAAGAAAAAAAAAAGAGAAGATCAAGGTAGCGGAAAATAGTGGTGTCAAGGTGCAGTTTGTCTGATAAGCTATAAATCAGACCTGGTCGTTTGTTGGTGAGCACAACATCAAAACCAACAGGAGAACGTTAGTGGTAAACGATAAACCACACTATGTAACCTTTAACAAAGAGCTAGAGAGATACCCTCCCTTGCGACCCAAGGGGACTGGATTAGGAATTACATTGGTTCTGAACCAATATAAAAATCTATTGTGTCAAGTTTTACTTTCTGCATTTACTTTATCGCTCAATTCCTATTATCACTTTTCATAGTTAACGGTTAAAAAGACTAAGTTGACGGATAACAATTAAAATTTATAATTCAGCCCTCCCCCTCTTGTACTTCAAATGTTTTGAAGAAGCAGTGTTTTAATTTCAAGGTTTGCCCTAAAGCTAAAGTTAATTCCTCAAAGGTTCACTTGACATACACAAATTATCAAAGAAAGTCAACTTTCTTTTATGAAGGACAATAAAATAACTTAAAGTTTATCAAAATGTCTTTGAAAAATCATTCTACAAGTTCCGTCTACTACGATCACCAAAAACAAATCAACGTTCATTTTTTAATTTAATTTTTTAATAAAAAATGGACCCAATACTTATTTTTCTTTTTTTTAAAAATCACCAAATTATATGACTTGTACTACAACGACCAAAGCACACTAGGATCTAAATAAGGAAGATTCCTCGATCATCTTTCCCCACAAGCATTTCATTTATGTAAATGATCAAATATCATTTTTTTTAATTAATGAATAGTTCACAAATTTTAACTTGCATAATTTTATTGATTTTAATATCTAGTAGATTTGAAATATCTTTTTGTAAAATTTTAGTTATCTAGCTACTCAGTGGGGAACTGTTTTTTATATATCTTGAAGGGAATATTCAAGTTTTTATGTGTCAGGTCATCTTTTTTTTTTTTCGTTTTGTTTTGTGTTGTTTTTTTTTTTTTGTTTTTTTTTTTTGTGTATTAGGTAGTATGATTAGTATAATTTGGTAGTTTCATTTTAATTAAAATAGGCGTGGGTCCATGTTTTATAAAATGAATATAAATAGAAATGACATGTACGCCTATTTTCGGTGACTTTTGTGGACAAAACCAATAGTATGATTATCAAAGATACTGTGATAAAGATTGGAATAAAGTTTGATACTTTGAGGAATTAACTCCATAGCAGCAATTGTCAATGGACAAATCTATGACCAAGAATGTTTTACAATGTTACACCAGCATAGACTTTGATCAGTGAAAAAGGTTGCCAAATTTGTTCACGTTTATTTTTCTCGTCATAGGCAACTTTGAAATAAACTTCGAAGGGGATGGGGATATGAAACAAGGGATATGAAACAAGGGAGAGTTGCATGGCAGGCCAAGTCTTTTTTGAGTGGAAAAAGGCTCAAGTTTTAAACATAAAATCTAAGGTCCTTATTTAATTAGTGTTATTAACTATCTAACATTCCCATCCCATCATAATGTATTGGTAGCGAAAAAAAAAGGACGCGCCAAGCTACGCGCCTTCCGAAAATATCCAAACTCCACCTACCAAAATAGAAAGTACACACCCCCCCTTTCCCGATGGAGCCGCCTGACGGCGGAGCTCCGGCGCGTACAGTAGATAAAAACATCCCCCTAGCTGAGTCGAACCCACCTCCACCTTCATCTGTTGGAGGAACCAATTCTTATGCTAATATAGTTAATATTCCACAAAAGCAACCTGAAATGGAAGAGGCGTTTCTTGCTAGAAAAACAACTCATAATGGGATTCCTGCATTGATCTTTAAAGCGAAAGACTACTATGGAACAATGGCGAAACCGTGTAAAAGAACTCTGGTTGGCAGATTTCTAAAGGCAAGACCACAAATAGAAAGAATTAGGTCAAAATTTTCAGAGAAGTTTGCACTAAAAGGAACAGTGAAAATTGGTGTATTTGATAACTTTAATATATTTATGGACTTCTCTAATGAGGAGGACTTCAATTCAGTATGGTTCAGAAGAGTGGTTGAAATCAGTGGACAACAAATGTGGTTGCAAAAATGGTCGCCAGATTTCAAGCCAGAAGAAGACTTGCCATTTGCACCAGTTTGGATTCTTCTTCACAAGCTGCCATATCATATGCACTCCTGGGCTTATATCAAGCAGATAGTGGGAGAAATTGGCACACCATTGGAATTGGATGCAGCGACAAAGAACAGGACTCGTCCAAGCATGGCAAAGGTACGAGTAGAAATTGACTTGTTAAAACCTTTGCCTTCTAGTATATGGGTTGGTTATGAGGATGAAAATACACCATTAAAAGGCTTTGAGCAAAAAATAGAGTATGAAGGAGTTCCTAAATACTGCAAATTCTGTAAGAAGTTGGGGCATACAGCTGGAAATTGTAGGGTTCTAGAGAAAAGAAGAATCATGGAAAGTCTAGAGGAGGAAAGGAAGAGGGAGATGGAGTTGAACAATCAAGAAACAAACAAGAGGGGAGAGAACAAATCCGAGACATTGAATCAAGAAAGAGAAGTTGATCAGGGTGGTGTGGAACAGATAACATTAGAGGTAACAAAAAATGCAGAACAGGAGACGACTAGAAAGCAAGATTATAACAAAGTGGAAGGGACAAACAGGGAGAAGGAAAACTCAGGTAAAGATAGCATAGAAAATGGAGGAAGCACAGAGGAAAGGTCTAATGCTTCTGATAGAGGCAGAGGAATCAAGAAGAAGAAAGGCATCAAGAAGGGTACACCAAAGAAAAAAGCCAAAGGTCACTTTCAAGCCAGGGAAGTTTTATCAATTGATAGATAAGCAAAGATCCAACAAAGAAAGACAGATGAGGAGAAATGGAAGAGCAGATGGGCATACATCTAGTATGTCAAAGGAAACTACAAGCAACAATGTTGTAAGAGTAGAGGAAACTGTTGTAGCCTCTTCTAATGACAGTAGAATGCAACAACTGACATGTAAAGAGGGTAGAAGCAGCAGCATACACAGGGTTCAGGAGTCGACTTTGGGAACTACAAGTATGGCTCTCAAGAGCAGAGGTGAAACAGAACCAAGAGAACTAGAAAATGTTGAAGAAGGGGAAATATTTGAACAAGTTAATGAAACTCCTCCAAGCTCTGAAGAGGAGGCAGAACAGGATTTAGCTGGGAATGAAGATAACAGCAATGACATAGAAGATCCATACCAAAGTCATCTGAAGGAGGTGATAGGGAAATTGGGACTGTCTCCAGTCAGAAAGGGAAGAAGTAGGACCAGAAACTCCAAAAGAAATGACAAGAAGGCTACAATGAAATCCAATCCTGCAAGGGGGAGGACACAAAAACAACTCTTTTGATCTTTAATGATTAATACAATTTTCTGGAATATAAGAGGGATGAGAACCAAAAAAGCCAATCATAGGCTCAAAAATTTAATTAAAATAAACAGCATTCAAGTTGCTGCAGTCTTTGAACCATTTATGAAAAAAGAAAAAATAGAGGGATACAAAAAGTTCTTGGGGTTCCAGCACTGTGTATCAAATGAGATAGGGCAGATCTGGTGCTTCTGGTCAGACAATTTGGAAGTGAATATGATAGCTATGGAGGATCAACAAGTTACTATTAAGGCTAAAGAGAAAAACAGCTCAGAAGTTGCATTTGTGACTGCAGTATATGCAAAATGTTCAGGGAGGGAAAGAAAAGAGTTGTGGGAGAGCTTGATTCAAACTGAAACTTTGGTGGATGCACCTTGGTGCATAGGGGGGGATTTCAATGTAATAATGGAAGCATCAGAAAAAGTGGGAGGAAGACTTCATAGGGCATACAAGAGCTTTGACTTTATAGAGTGCATGGATGCTTGTGGTGTTACTGATGCTGGATATGTGGGCTCCAAATTTACATGGTGTAATAACTGGTGTGCAAAGAAGAGAATCTGGAAGAGACTGGACAGAGTTTTCATTAATGATATTTGGAGGCAAAAGTTTCAACACACTGTTGTCAGACATTTGAATAGAACAGGATCTGACCATAGGCCTCTTCTAATGAAATGCAAGAACAATCAGTCAGAGACAGTTAAATACTTTAGGTTTCTAGACTTTTGGGTTGATCAACCTGGCTTCTATGATATAGTGCAGGAAGTATGGAACATGCATATAACAGGGAACCCCATGTGGAAGCTACAACAAAAGCTAAAAGTACTAAGTAGAAGGCTTGGTGACTGGTCTAGGGAAGTGATTGGCAATGTCTATCAAAAAGTTGAAGAATGGGAGCTGATTACCCAAGAAGCAGAAGAAGCAGATATTATTGAAAATTCTGACATGTCAAGGGAGAAATTAAATATGGCTCATGCTCAATATGTTAAGTGGATGGCAATGGAAGAATCAATGTTAAAGCAAAAATCCCAAATTAGATGGTTTGGAGAAGGAGATTGCAACAGCAGATATTTCCATAACACTATAAAGGATAGAAGGAGGAGATTACACTTGCATAGAATTAAAAATCATAAAGGCAAATGGATTCAAGGAGAAGAAAAAATAGCTAAAGCAGCAGTTAGGCACTTTACAAGGTTGTTTAATTTAGCTTCTGTTGAAGTGAATCCTGATACTTTGCAGTGTATCCCTGAAATTATTACTGAAGAGGACAATAAAACATTGGAGGCTACACCTGAGGAAGAAGAAATCAAAGCAGCTATTTTTGAATTGAGTCCAGCCAATGCGGCTGGACCAGATGGATACAATGGCTCCTTCTATCACAAATGTTGGGATATAATCAAAGGTGACTTAGTGGATGTGGTACAAAGCTTTTTTAGGGGAAGTAAGTTAACCAGATTCTACTCTCATACTTGTCTAGTGCTCTTGCCAAAAATAGAATCTCCTAACACATTCTCAGACCTTAGACCAATCAGCTTGAGTAATTTCTCAGCTAAGATAGTGTCTAAGGTTTTGTCAAAGAGGCTGAATAGACTTCTGCCAAGATTGATATCAGAAAACCAAAGTGGCTTTGTCCAAGGTAGGCTTATTACAGATAATGTGTTGTTGGCACAAGAGATAGTGCAAGGGATATCTCAGCAAAACAAAGGAGGGAATATTGTGATGAAGTTGGACATGGCAAAAGCCTATGATAGGCTGTCTTGGAAGTTCCTAAGTGCAGTAATGAAGAGGTTTGGTTTTTCTGAATGGTGGCTAGAGATAATTGAGAAATTAATCTCTAATGTTTGGTATTCTATCATCATAAATGGTTCAAGACATGGATTTTTCACATCATCTCAAGGATTGAAGCAAGGGGACCCTATATCCCCTTCATTGTTTATCCTAGGAGCAGAAGTGCTGTCCAGGCTGCTCAACAATCTTTTCTCTAATTCAATGTTTGTTCCTTTTTCTATGAGCAGGAAAACTCCTAATGTAAATCACCTTGCTTATGCTGATGACATAGTAATCTTTTGTGGAGGCAAAGGGAAGTCTGTTAAACTAGTGATGAAGCAAATAAGGAAGTATGAGAAGAGCTCTGGCCAAAAGGTGAATGAAGACAAAAGTTTTTTCTGCACTGGTCCAAGAACATCTATTTCAAGAATTAATAGGATTATTGACAGAACTGGTTACAAGCATAAAGATTTTCCTTTCAACTATCTGGGATGTCTTATATATGTGGGGAGGAAACAGATGAGCTACTTTGATCCAATGGTAACAAAGATTCTGAATAGAATATCAGGATGGCAAAGCAAACTTCTATCCTATGGAGGAAAGGTTACTTTGATCAATCATGTACTGCAAGCAATTCCTTCATATACCCTTGCAGCAATTAACCCCCCAAAAGGCATTTTCAAATTGATAGAGAAGCACTTGGCAAGATTTTTCTGGGGATCTGAAGGTGAAAAGGTGAAGTACCAGTGGAGTTCCTGGCAGAATCTATGCCACACAAAACAAGAGGGTGGCATTGGAGTTAGAAGGCTGGAACATATTAGTGAGGCTTTTGCGTGGAAGAGATGGTGGAACCTCAGAACACAACATTCTTTATGGGCTGACTTTGTGAAAGCAAAGTACTGCAGTAGGAACCATCTAGTTGCTAAAGCTCCAAGCTCTCAGCAATCTCATTCTTGGGGAAAACTGATTAAGGTGAGGGATATGGTGGAGAAATGCATGATATGGAAAATTCAAAGTGGAAATACCAACTTCTGGTGGGATAATTGGACAGGGAAAGGTGCATTAGCCAATCTGGTCGGCCACCAGTCAAGGGCTACAAAGGTTACTGTAGCAGAATTTATGAGCAATGGTTGCTGGAATATGCAAAAACTGTCAGAGAAACTACCTGCTGAACTGGTTCAGCATATCTCCAGTATCAATATTGGAGATCCAAACAAGGATGACTATGCTATATGGGAACCAGGAGAGAAAGGGATGTTTTCAACCAAATCTGCATACCAGGAGGTCAGGCTGGCAAGGCAGAAGGACATAGTAAGATCAAAAGTGTGGCATCCTAAACTTCCTTTTAAAATGTCATTTTTGGTGTGGAGGCTGATAAAAAAGAAGCTACCTTTTGATGAAGTTGTTAGCAAGTTTGGTAACAATATAGTGTCCATGTGTGTGTGCTGTTCAGTGAAAAAAATAGAGACAATTCAGCATGTGTTTCTAGAAAGTGAAACTGCCAAAAGAATCTGGAAACATTATGGTGACCCGTTGGGTATACCAAATTCTGGTAACACAATCAGTCATAGGCTGGAAGAGTGGTGGAAAAATAAGGCTAAAAATGGTGTTCATAAACTAGCTCTCAGCATAGTTCCCATTGTAATATGTTGGGAGATATGGAAACAAAGGTGTTCTTGTAGATATGGAGACCAAAAGAAGATGTGGGGTAGGAGCATGGAACACCAAATCTGGTGGAACATAAAGATGGTGTTGGAGTTGTCCTTTCCTAAATGTATACTAGGAAACACTTGGAATGAAGTCTGTGAGAAAATTGAGAAACTGAAGCCTATGCAGAAATGGACAATGGTGAATTGGCATAAACCAGCAGCAGGCATAGTCAAAATCAATACTGATGGGAGCTATATGGGAGGAAGAGCAGGCATAGGTGGCATAGTCAGAGACAATGAAGGCAGGATGATCATGGCATTTGCAGGACCAGTGGACTGTGCATCAAGTAATGTAGCTGAAGCTTTAGCTGCAAAAGAGGGGGTGCAATGGTGTGTTCAAAATGGGTATCAAAACATAACAGTAGAACTGGATTCAATGATTATATCAGATATGTTGAAGAAGGGTCATACCAGCAACCTGAAGTTGAAGCAGATTGTTGATGAGACCTTGCAGAAGTTGTCCCAAGTGAATTTCTCAGTAACACATTGCTTCAGGGAAGCCAATTCAGTTGCAGACTGTCTAGCTAAGGAGGCAATTAAGCTTGAAGAACAGAAGACTTATTATAGCTTTCAACAATTACCAAGAGAAGCTATTGGATTCTATCAGTTAGATAAGTCTCAAACTCCTAGTGTTAGAATTAGGTATGATAAGGCAAACTTTTTTGTTAGCTAATTTGCTTTGTACATATTTGACTTTGGGCAGAGTTCCCAAGTCCTTTTTGTGTAGCCCCCTATTGTGCAATGAAATTAACATCCTATGTTAGGGGTGTAAAAAAAAAAAAAAAAAAAAAACATTCCCATCCCAATGTTTTGTAAGTTACACAATAGTCCATGTATAAAAGCTTGTTTTTTGTCAAATTTAGCCATTGACCTAGCTGCTTCCCTCTCTCCTCCTCCCCCATTTTCCTCCATTTTTCCCCATTCCATTCCCGCCGAAAATTCCACCATAGCTGCTGAGCTTCCTTTCGTAGATCGAAATAATACCCATTCCACCATAGCTGCTAAGCTTATTTACTAAATATCCTTTCCAGTTTTAGGCAATTCAAGCTGAGACAACCCACATTTGGGTTATACGGCATTTTGTTAAATCTGGTCGTTTCTTATCCATTAGAGGGAAAATCTTGTTCCTCTAATTTTAATCATATCAATCCAGTCATCTCTGGTAAGTGTACTAGCTTTAGAACATGTTTTGAGCTGTTTTTGTTGATTCGAGGTTGTTACGGATTCAATTCCTCCGAACAATCTGCCTGAAATTCCAAACATCATTTCGACGTTCCTATGGTCGTAATTGTAATTCCAAACATATCGCTAGCGTTTTACACGGCGTATGTATTTATTGAAATTTTCACAAATGATGTTCGGAACATCCTGGTAGATGTTTGAGTGGTCTGTTAGCAGTTTGGAACATCTTGCATTAAGCAACGAAAAAGTGTAAGGTGATGTTCAGAACGTCTAATCAGATGTTCCAAACGAGCTACATTGAGGTTTAGAACATCTTGCATTAAGCAATGAAAAATTGTAACGTGATGTTCAGAACGTCAACAGAGATGTTCCAAACGAGCAAGTGAGATTTGGAACATACTGTATAAATATTAGTAATACTAATAGCTGGTCATTCCAATTTATTGCAGGTGACCATCGATAGGTGAGGTTATATTAGGAGTTAATTATCAAGGTGAATGGGTGGAGCGTTCTAAATATTTTGCGTGGGTTCCGAAGGTTAAAGAGTCAAGACCCATTCTTGTACCTAGAGATGTTACGTATTGTTGCTCCCAAACGCACACGCAAGTATACGCGGTCGCCAAGTAATAAAGTGACTAAGTCGAGTGTCGATCCCACGAGGACTACGCAGACCAATACTTCGTAAACAATTTCTATCAAACTATCCAGGGGTCTTGTTCTTAATTGGTGAGAAGTTATGTAACCAAAAAAACAGTAATTAAAATGCTAGAAGTGTAGTCAAACAATGGTGCAAACTTTGGGTGTTATCAATATTAAGAGGACGGTCCAGGGTTAGAATTACGAACAATCCAGTTGATGTATTCAATTGATTCCACTTCTTAAATCCCGGGTTACTAACTGACAGGTTAATTGTAATTATGAAAACCTTTCAGTTCTTCACAATCTATGCAAGCTACTTTAATCCCTGTATGTCTACGGGTTAAATCACATGCACGCATTAACGATCCTGTAATTAGTTAAACTAGGCAAGCAAGTATATGTCTATCCTACCCGCGAATTGGTTCCCCGATGCCCGGGTTCACAAACTAGTTCTATTCTTCCTTATTACGTAATTAGATTCTCTCTTTCGAGTTCAACCCAAAAACCACAGATGATGTATAACTATCGAGCTCTAACAATTATACAAGTTAAATCAAGGAAGAATAAGTAACCCGTTATGGGATTCAATCAATGGAAATCAATCTTCAACAATCAACTTTCATGTAAATTCTAACCCCAGAACGATAGGAAATTAGCCACACATATTCATAATCACAAGACAAAGATTTGGTGTAATAATGAAATAAATGATGTAATAGATGAAAGAATTGGGAATAACCCTTGTTCAATGAAGTGTGTAGCTCTCAATGTTGCCCAAAGTCAAGAACTCCTCTAAAAAACTAAGTAATAAACTATTTATATTGTTTCCAAACCCTTATACATAAGTTAATCCCAAAACTAGAAGGAATAGGAAGTCAAATTGCGCATAAGGGGCGCTATAACGGGCGCCCCGCGCCCCTCAAAGCGTGCACAAGACCAGAAAACGCCACCATGCCTCGTGCCATAGGCCTGCGGCGCGCCTATCAACGCGCAGCTTCCCTTGCGCTATGGCTGGCGCGGCGCGGAGGCCAAAGCGCCAGGCCAAAATCTGCTCTTTTCGCTCCAAAACTCGGCTTGTGTCGTGCCTTTGTGTGCTCGATCCAATCTTCAATCATCGTCCAATCAATTCATGCTCAATCAAGCTTCGAAACGCTCCAAATGTATCGCGTAACGACCTACACACGAACAACACAACATAAGCGAAAAACCACATTCACACGCTACCAAACAAGTGCAAAACAAGCTCAAATGTGCGGAAATATTAAGGAAAAGTAGGCATAAAATGCCGAATATCACCACCCCACACTTGAACCCTTGCTCGCCCTCGAGCAAGTCACATCTCACTTCCCATCCTAGGTAAAACAGGTCTGTCTATGACTATGGTTGATACCGACCATTGAACCAATGCGCACACAACTACTATGGATCCACAACATGCCAATAATTTGCCAAACTCAAAAATATGAGAACAACCACCCCAAAATAGCTCAAATGCACAAGCTCAACTCAATGCAACCATGCTCCCACAAAATTACACCTATCTACTCAATCAAAAGCCATCAACTTTACCTACTTCATGCAAACCTCGTGCCCTCACCAATATGAAAGAGAGTGCCCCCCAAAGATCACACACAAAAGCAAATATCATGAATAGAACGGGGGCATTAACAAATGAATTCTCTCACTCTCAAGAAAACTCACATGCCACACACAACGTACCATAGGCTTGCCCGTAGTGTAGGACTCCACTAATGTAGGCTCACTCCAATCGGAATTAACTAGGACTTTAGAAAGGTCGTAATGTAGGCTAAGGTGCGGGTAGGACATATTTGGGTAATAGTGACTACCTCCCTAAGCACTTTTAATACATCACATTTAATTTCAAGCACAAGTCTCAACAAACCACCCACTCACAAGTACCACACATACACCTTCTCAATAAGTAGCATATTTTTCTTTTCAATCACACACTAGCAAGGAAGGGATATCTTTTTTTTTCCTTTCTTTCACAACTCTTTTCTTTTCAATTTTACTATTTTTTTCTTTTTCAATTCACTTTGTTTTCTCAATTTTCATCAACTTCCAACCTTGCCAATGTTTTTCATTACTTCTTCACAATTTTCACAAATTTTCCCCTTTATTAACTCCACTCAAAAGTCTACCAACATCCAACCACAACTCCAATCTTCTACACAATATCAATAAAAGTGCTTAAGGAGTAAAGGCCAAAAGAGTCAATTAAGAACAAATGGGTAGGCTCGGGGTGTGGGTGTCAACAAAAGGGTCAATTCAAATCACAACAACAACTTTCCAAGGTATATATGTAAGGGTAGGCTAACAAAAGAAGGCCTTGTATCATTTCCCGACTAGAGCAAACCTAGGATTTCGCTTTGCACACACACGGGGCAAGTTCTAGACATTGATATGCAACACGGAGCAACAAAAATAATGCCTCACAACACACATTGCACGTAGCTCACACAAAGAGGCTCCATCAACAACTCTCAACCAAGCTTTTAGAATGCAACTTGTGGAAATTTAAGCACTCATGCACAAAAGTTAGCAATCAAGTCAAACAAGCGGACTCAAGCATCTCAAGGGGGTTGTTCCAATTTTTTTCTCTTTTTCTAGGCATGCATCAAATTAAAACCAAGGACACCACAAATAGCACATGCAATCAAGTCCAAGTCCCCCGGTATCAACCAAATCAAAGACACCTAGCATTCTACCTATTTCCTTAGCCTAGGGTCATCTAAAACTAACTATCCTAATCCTAAAAATGAAAAAACTACCCGGTTCAAAGGTCACCCCGTGGAAAAGAACCGCGGCCATAAGAAAAACCACGGGGCGGATGACATGTACCACTAACTAAAACTAAAAAAAAAGAAAATCTTTTTGGAATTTTTCATTGGTTTTCTAATTTTTTTTTTCAATTTTTTTCATATATCAAAACAAGAAACAAATCAAAATAAAGTCAAATGACAAACATAAAAAGTCCTAAGGTACATGCATCCTAAACCTCAAAATAAAACTAGATAAAAGGGCAGTACCCCACCCCACACTTAAACTAAGCAATGTCCCAGTGCGACAAAGAAGTAAGTGCAAAAGTAAGAGTACAAGAAAACTGCCCTGAAAGCTGCCACAACTAGGCCTCCTCCTCATGATCCGGCTCATACTCACTGTCCGGATCGTTGGCCACAACATCCGAATCAGTGTTCTCATCTTCCCTCGGATCCAGCGTTCCAGCCGCAACCTCGCCCAGAAAAATCTTCGAGGTCTCCGTCAGTGGGACCTTCCGGTCAATAGCAGCCATATCAACGCCCGACTGACGGGCCATAGCCTCCATCATCAAGTACTGACGCACGGCCAAGTTGGCATTTGTCTCTCGCCAATCCTCCGCCGTCAGCTTCACCGGTGCTGTGGTGATCACCCCCTTGACCGAAGAAATATCAAAGGGCCTCCCGAAGTCAAGGACAATACGATCCCCAACCTCATCCGCGGGGACCCCCGCCTTCTCTAAATACCGGGTCAAGAGGTTCCCAAAATATAACCGACTACAATGTTTTTCTTGCCTTTCCGCTTTCATCACTTTCAACATGTAGTACCCAATGTTCACCGGCCTCCCGGTCATGAAGAAATACACCATGCACGCCCGAGTCTTAGTGACCTCGGAGTAATGAGAACATGGAAGAATCCGTGCATTAATGAACCGCATCCATACACGTGCCGGCTTGATAAAGTGGGAGAAGTGCATAAACTTATGTCGCCCAGCTGCTCCTCGTCCCCACTTATGTGTGGACCCCTCACCACACAACGTCTCCCTCAAGGCCGTGTAATCCGGTGTTTTGATGTAATTTCTCAATTCCTCATGATCGGGGTCATCTACCCCCAAGAAGGCATTCAAGGCCGGGGGATCTAGCTTCACCTTCACTCCCCTAACCGTCACCATATCATCATCTCTCCACGCCTCATCGGGCTCCCAATTAGCATAAAGTTCTTGGACCATGTCCAAGTTGGCGGGCCCCGGACTCTCAAACACTGAGTCCCACTTGAGGGCCATGATCTGCTCGGCCACCTCTTTAAACTTTTGCATCACCGGCTTTTTATCAATGGCTTGCTCGGGTATGTACCCCGCAAGCCTCACATTTTTGTACCAAGTTTGGCACTCCCCCTTCTTCACACTAGAGAGGCCATACCGTGTTTTGCCACCGGGACGCGGTATCGGCACCGCGTCCTTTGGAATTTTTGCCTTGGCCTTGGGCTTGGCCGGTGCCTTGCCCTTTTGAGATGTGGATGAAGGCCCGGCTTGAGTTGATGCTCTCCTTGGACCCTCAGTGGATGAGGAGCTAGCCTTATGCTTTGTAGCAACCATGGTACCTTTTTTCGCGCTTTGGGAGGCGCGGGGCACTCCCGAACGCGCCCACGAGCGTTTTTTCGCACCGAATTTCGACTCCAAGCACAAACCAAGCGTGGGACATGTCTCGAGATGTCCCATCCCCCTCAATGCATCCATTTCACCGTATTTAGCTCACCCGATTCCTGCAAAAACGACACACAAAAACAACAAAAACGTGACACTATAAAAACAAAAGAAAACTAAACTATTACAAGTACAAACTCGGGTTGCCTCCCGAGAAGCGCCTTATTTAACGTCGTGGCACGACGGGTACAAATCAAGGGTCCCTCAAAGTGATTGAAGTGCGGTGATTCACCGTACCTCCCCAATAATGTTTCACCCTTTGACCATTAACCAAAAATGTGTTTTCAGAACCCGGGGCTCTCAATGCAACCGCTCCATGTGCGGTAACACGAACAACTTCAAAAGGCCCCGACCATCTCGACTTTAACTTGCCCGGAAACAATTTCAACCTCGAGTTGAACAACAAGACACGCTGTCCAGGCTCAAAAGAGCGATGCTCAATGTGCTTATCATGCCACTTCTTTGTCCGTTCCTTATATAATTTTGCATTCTCATACGCATGGAAACGGAACTCTTCAAGTTCATGCAACTGGAGCATCCTCTTCTCACCCGCTAAAGCCATATCAAAGTTGAGCTTTTGAATAGCCCAGTACGCCTTATGCTCTAATTCAACCGGCAAGTGACAAGCCTTCCCATAAACAAGCCTATATGGAGAGGTTCCAATAGGCGTTTTGAAAGCAGTTCGGTAGGCCCAGAGAGCATCATCTAACTTCATAGCCCAATCCTTCCTCGAGGCATTCACGGTCTTCTCAAGGATTTGCTTGATCTCTCTGTTAGACACTTCCACTTGGCCACTAGTTTGGGGATGATAAGCAGTAGCCACCTTGTGGCGAACCCCATACTTAGCCAATAATTTATTGAACAACCGGTTACAAAAATGCGTACCTTCATCACTAATGATAGCCCGCGGTGTCCCAAAACGAGTGAAAATATTCTTCTTCACGAACTTCACCACCACACTCGCATCATTTGTAGGAAGTGCAATGGCCTCCACCCATTTAGATACATAATCAACTGCCACAAGGATGTATTTATTGCCCATAGATGGTGGGAATGGACCCATAAAATCAATACCCCAACAATCAAACAGCTCAATCTCCAAAATGTTGTTCAAAGGCATCTCGTGACGCCTAGTAATGGTACCCGTTCTTTGGCAACGATCACATTGCTTCACTAATGCATGAGCATCTTTAAATAAAGTAGGCCAAAAGAAACCAGATTGAAGTACCTTTGCAGCTGTTCGATCTCCACCAAGGTGGCCACCATAAGGAGAGGAATGGCAGCTCTGTAGAATCGGCTCTACTTCTTCCCTTGGAACACATCTCCTAGCTAGTTGATCAACACCTATCTTGTACAAATAGGGCTCATCCCACACATAAAATCTGCTCTCATGAAGGAGTTTACGCTTCTGCTCGGCAGTTGCCCCAGGGGGATACACATTACTCACAAGAAAATTTACCATGTCAGCATACCATGGCACCTCAGCTACATCAAGAGCAAAAAGTTGCTCATCAGGAAATACCTCTTTAATCTCAGGCCCCTCATCTACATGATCTCTATTCTCCAGCCTTGATAAATGATCAGCTACTTGATTCTCAGTCCCCTTGCGATCTCGAATTTCAACATCAAACTCTTGCAATAGGAGAACCCATCTAATAAGTCTCGGCTTGGAGTCCTTCTTTTCAAACAAATACCGGATTGCGGCATGATCAGTGTAGACGACAACATGAGTGCCAACCAAATAAGACCTGAATTTATCAAAAGCATAAACCACGGCTAGCAACTCCTTCTCAGTGGTAGTATAATTGGACTGGGCTGCATCAAGCGTCTTGCTTGCATAATAGATGGAGTGAAAAATTCTTCCAATTCGTTGGCCTAGAACAGCCCCAATAGCATTATCACTCGCATCACACATTAATTCAAAAGGCAAAGACCAGTCAGGAGCAATGATGATTGGTGCGGTCACCAACCTTTTCTTCAACTCTTCAAAAGCCTTAATACAAGCATCATCAAACACAAATTTCACATCCTTCTCCAACAATTTGCACAAGGGAGTGGAAATTTTGGAGAAGTCCTTTATGAACCGTCTATAGAACCCTGCATGTCCCAAGAAACTACGCACCCCCTTAACAGAGATAGGTGGTGGTAATTTCTCAATAGCCTCTATCTTCGCCTTGTCAACCTCAATCCCCTGCTTTGACACCTTGTGCCCAAGTACTATGCCTTCTTGAACCATAAAGTGACATTTTTCCCAATTCAGCACCAGATTTGTTTCTTCACAACGGCTCAGCACAGCATCAAGATTCTTCAAGCATTCATCAAAAGAGTCTCCAACCACTGAGAAATCATCCATAAACACTTCCACAAATTTTTCCACCATGTCAGTGAAAATAGCCATCATGCATCGCTGAAAAGTTCCTGGGGCATTACACAACCCAAATGGCATCCTCCTAAATGCATAGGTGCCATAAGGACAAGTAAAAGTGGTCTTCTCTTGGTCTTCAGGGGCTATCACAATTTGATTGTAGCCCGAATAACCATCCAAGAAACAATAATACTCATGGCCTGCTAGTCTATCCAACATCTGATCAATAAAAGGGAGTGGGAAGTGATCTTTCCTGGTGGCCTTGTTGAGCTTCCTATAATCAATGCAAATTCGCCACCCTGTAACAGTTCTTGTAGGAATCAACTCATTGTTCTCATTCTTCACCACTGTCATGCCCCCTTTCTTAGGAACACATTGCACTGGACTCACCCACTTGCTGTCAGAGATAGGAAAAATTATACCAGCATCCAGCCACTTGATAACTTCTTTCTTCACCACCTCCTTCATGATTGGGTTTAGCCTCCTCTGCTGCTCTATGGATGGCTTATGATCCTCTTCCAGGAGAATTTTATGCATGCAGAAAGACGGACTAATCCCTCTAATATCAGCAATAGTCCAGCCAATAGCTCTCTTGCGCTCTCGCAATACCCGCAACACCTTCTCAACCTGCACATCAGACAACAAAGAAGAAAGGATCACGGGCAAAGTATTACCTTCACCCAAATAAGCATAACGTAAATGTGCTGGTAAAGGTTTGAGCTCAAGATTAGGAGCTTTCTCAATAGACGGTTTAGCAGGAGCTAAGGTCAACGGTCTATCAAGCTCCTCAAATTTCTTCCACCCTGGGATGAATCTACTCTGCATATTAAGAACCTCCACAAATTCTTCAGTATCTTCATCCTTCAGGATATCATCATCATCACATAAGAGTGCCCTTTCCAAAGAATCAACATTAGAAGCCAAGAATGACCTCTCATCAGCAGTCAACTCATCATCTATTACCTTTACCATGGACAACTCTTCATAATGAGAAGGAAGCTGGGTAGCTCTGAACACATTAAACACAGCTTCTTCCCCATTTACCTTCATGATCATCTTGCCAGCTCTGACTCTAATAACGGCATCAGCAGTAGCCAAAAATCCTCTTCCCAAGATGAGAGGAACCTCAGGATCAGCTTCATAATCAAGAATAATAAAATCAACGGGTAATATGAACTGACCCACTTGTACAAGCACATCCTCAATAATCCCCTCAGGGCATGTCAAAGATCTGTCAGCAAGCTGCAAGGTCACAGTAGTGGGTCGTGGCTCACCCAGGCCTAGCTTCCTAAAAACTGAAGAAGGCATCAAATTCACACTAGCACCCAAATCACATAAAGCACGACCAACCTCATGTTCCCCAATTTTCAAAGGGATGGTAAAACTGCCCGGGTCCTTCAATTTCTGTGGAAGCTTGCTTCTGACTCTGGAACTGCACTCCTCAGTAAGTGCAACTGTCTCAAACTCAGTCAATCTTCTCTTGTTAGCAACAATATCCTTGATGTATTTAGCATATTTGGGAACATCCCGCAAAAGCTCCACCAAAGGAATATTTACCTGAATTTGACTCAATATCTCCAAAAATTTCTTGCATGCTGCATCAACTTTTTGCTTCTGAAGTCTCTGCGGGAAAGGTGGTGGTGGTCTCACAATAGCAGACTCGGGCTGCTTTTCAATTACCTTTTCTGCTTCTTTTTCCACCTCCCTATCAACATTTGGCTCTAACTCACCAACAGGCTTCTTTGGCTTTGGGGGAACTTCCTCCAGTTCTCTTCCATTCCTCAAAGTCACTGCTTGCACAAATTCTCTAGGATTCTTCTCTGTATCACTCGGTAAAGCACCCCGAGGTCTATTATTTTGTGCTCCAGCAAGCTGCCCCAATTGTCTTTCAAGATCTTTCTGTGCATTGCTCAAATCTTTTATTGTTTGTGCCTGAGATGCTGACTCATCAATGAGCTTTTGCTGCCCTGCAAGAATTTTCTTAAGCATATCCTCCATAGTATTAGCCTGCTGTGGTTGAGCCTGAGACTGTGATCCCTGCTGTGGTGCATTGTTCTGATTAAATTGGGCTCTCTCATTACCCTGAAACTGCTCACGGGTATCTCTCCAAGAAAAATTTGGGTGATTACGCCAACCCGTGTTATAATTATTACCATACTGATTTCGGTTTTGGCCCTGTGATCTGTTCTGATTACCCACATAATACACTGATTCTGGATTAGAGGGACAAACCTCAGTGCTATGATCCTCACCACATACCTCACAAAAGGCCTGAACTTGCTGCACTAGAACTGGTTGTGGCTTTGCTTGGAGAGCCAGCTTGCTGATTTGATTGGAAAGTGCATCCATCTTTGCTCGCAACTCTGTGATTCCATCTAGTTGAAGTAACCCAGCAGCTTTCTGTGTAGCTGCTCTGCTAGCCCCCTCACTAAATATATTAGCTCTGCCATCACCCTGCCAATCAGGATTGCTCTGTGAAAACTTATCCAGCAAGTCATAGATCGCTCCAAAATTTAAGGCCAACACTTGACCTCCAGCAGCAGCATCAACCACAATCTTAGTCTGTTGGTTCAATCCCTCAACAAAAGTGTGAGCGATAACTTCATTAGTCTGATTGTGGTGAGGACAATCTCTCAATAACGCCTTAAATCTCTCCCAGGCTGCATATAATGATTCGCCTTCAAATTGCCTGAAGGATAAAATTGCACTCCTCAACCTGGCCGTCTTAGCAGACGGATAAAACTTAGCCAAGAATTTCGTAGCTAAATCCTCCCAAGTGGTGATAGACCCAGACTTTTCAGCCTTTAACCACTTCCTTGCTGCCCCAAGCAGTGAAAATGGGAACAAAGTCATCCGCACATAATCAGTAGGCACACCTGTCGGTGTATAAGTATCACTGATCTCCAGAAAGTTCTGCAAGTGTTGCTGCGGATCTTCATGCAGTAGTCCACTATATTGCCCCGTCACATGCAGCAACTGAATCATGCCGGGCTTGATCTCAAAGTTCCCAGTAATAGCAGGCTTCACAATACTTGACTCCACTCCTTTCAGACTAGGAAGAGCCACATCTCGCACTGCTACTGTTTGTTCTTCAGCCATTTCAACAGGAAGAGATGCAAGTACGATTGCTAATGCTTCTCGATCTCTCGCTTCTTTCCTTGTCTTCCTCAAGGTTCTTTCAGGCTCGGGATCAAAAGGTGCGAGTGATTCGTCCTTTTTGTTCCTCTGCATTCAAAACCTATTACCTGAAACAGCACAAGAAACTCAACAAAAAATTAAACCTGAATAGCAATTAAGTAAGTGTTCAAAAGTAATTAGTCCGTAATTAGTCCCCGGCAACGGCGCCAAAAACTTGTTGCTCCCAAACGCACACGCAAGTATACGCGGTCGCCAAGTAATAAAGTGACTAAGTCGAGTGTCGATCCCACGAGGACTACGCAGACCAATACTTCGTAAACAATTTCTATCAAACTATCCAGGGGTCTTGTTCTTAATTGGTGAGAAGTTATGTAACCAAAAAAACAGTAATTAAAATGCTAGAAGTGTAGTCAAACAATGGTGCAAACTTTGGGTGTTATCAATATTAAGAGGACGGTCCAGGGTTAGAATTACGAACAATCCAGTTGATGTATTCAATTGATTCCACTTCTTAAATCCCGGGTTACTAACTGACAGGTTAATTGTAATTATGAAAACCTTTCAGTTCTTCACAATCTATGCAAGCTACTTTAATCCCTGTATGTCTACGGGTTAAATCACATGCACGCATTAACGATCCTGTAATTAGTTAAACTAGGCAAGCAAGTATATGTCTATCCTACCCGCGAATTGGTTCCCCGATGCCCGGGTTCACAAACTAGTTCTATTCTTCCTTATTACGTAATTAGATTCTCTCTTTCGAGTTCAACCCAAAAACCACAGATGATGTATAACTATCGAGCTCTAACAATTATACAAGTTAAATCAAGGAAGAATAAGTAACCCGTTATGGGATTCAATCAATGGAAATCAATCTTCAACAATCAACTTTCATGTAAATTCTAACCCCAGAACGATAGGAAATTAGCCACACATATTCATAATCACAAGACAAAGATTTGGTGTAATAATGAAATAAATGATGTAATAGATGAAAGAATTGGGAATAACCCTTGTTCAATGAAGTGTGTAGCTCTCAATGTTGCCCAAAGTCAAGAACTCCTCTAAAAAACTAAGTAATAAACTATTTATATTGTTTCCAAACCCTTATACATAAGTTAATCCCAAAACTAGAAGGAATAGGAAGTCAAATTGCGCATAAGGGGCGCTATAACGGGCGCCCCGCGCCCCTCAAAGCGTGCACAAGACCAGAAAACGCCACCATGCCTCGTGCCATAGGCCTGCGGCGCGCCTATCAACGCGCAGCTTCCCTTGCGCTATGGCTGGCGCGGCGCGGAGGCCAAAGCGCCAGGCCAAAATCTGCTCTTTTCGCTCCAAAACTCGGCTTGTGTCGTGCCTTTGTGTGCTCGATCCAATCTTCAATCATCGTCCAATCAATTCATGCTCAATCAAGCTTCGAAACGCTCCAAATGTATCGCGTAACGACCTACACACGAACAACACAACATAAGCGAAAAACCACATTCACACGCTACCAAACAAGTGCAAAACAAGCTCAAATGTGCGGAAATATTAAGGAAAAGTAGGCATAAAATGCCGAATATCACGTATGATGTTCTACTTAACAAAATCATCGGAAGTTGGGGGATAAGAGACAATCCGAGGGACATTTGCATTACTTACATGCTGAGTGTTGCTGCAAATCAAAAGACTCCTCCCGTTACAATAAGAAATGATGATGATGTACGCCTTTATATGGCTGACGTTGATCGTAATGGTGCTAGGCCCACTTTAAGGGTAATTGTGGTTTCTACAATGGAGGAATGTGTTGGTTCTAATGACCAAGAAATGCCAAATAGTGGAGGGCATGATTTTAGTCAGCGATTGAATGACTTACGTGAAGAAGTAGAAGAAGACAAAGGAGGAGGGGTAGAAGAAGACAGACGAGGTGTAGATGTAGATGAAGAAAAAGAAGAAGAAGTAGAAGAAAAATATGTAGAGGACGATCCTTCCATTTATACCCCTGTGTTTCCAACACAAAGCAGCGAGCCGATATTTCACTTCGTCGATGGCACATGTTTTGAAAAAGGTATGACTTTGGCCAATAAGAAAGAACTGGTCACCAAATTGAAGATTGCAGCTGTTAAACATCGTTTTAATAACAAATCATTGAAGAATACTGCAAAGATTTTTAATGCTAGATGTTTAGATGTGAAATGCAAATGGTGGTTAAGGGCAATGAGGTATAAAAGTAATGATAGGTTCTACATTAGCGTTTACAATAACTTGCACACATGCGGTGTCCAACATCATTCCAGTTATAATTCACACGCCTCTGCCCAGATAATTGGTGAGTTCATGAAAGGTAAATATTTAATGGGAAAAGGTCCACCCACAAAAGCTGTCAGGGAGTCCCTTAACAACGATTTTGGTTGTAAGGTTAGCTACTGGAAGTGTCTTAGGGGTTGTCAATTTGCAAAAGCTTTGACACGGGGAACACATGAGAAATGTATTGAAATTCTTGATGCTTATGCTTATATGGTTAGGAGTAAGAATCCAGGAACCAAGACAGATTTGAGGCTTTCTAGCACAGGGAAGTTCTTGTATTTTTTCTTTTCTCTCTTATGGAGCGTGGATCAGGGGATTTACTTACGTGAGAAAAGTCCTAGCCGTTGACTGTACACATTTGTCTGGCGAGTATGGAAAGGTGTTGTTGTCTGTTGTTGCTCAGGATGCAATGAGTCACGTATTCCCTGTTGCTTTTTGTGTCGTAGAAAAAGAGTGTGACGCCTCATATGAGTATATTTTCGAACAATTACGCTGCATATATAGTTTCAGATAGTGAAGAGTTGTGCATTGTTTCGGATAGACATCCGAGCATCTCGAAAATGGTCGCCCAAGTGTTTCCTTCTGCACACTATGGAGTTTGCATGTGGCACCTAGGTGAAAGCATCCGAACAAAGTTTCAGTTTGGAATCAGTCTTCATAAATACTACACTGCAGCAAAGGCATACAGGGTAGAGGAGTTCACTGATGCTATGAATGAGATCAAGACTATTGATTGAAGGGTAGCGGATTATCTTGAAAATGTTGTTGGCTATCATAGATGGAGCTGATTATATTTCCCAAGAAACAGGTAAAGTATAATAACAAGATCTGATATTACTGTCTGCTTTCAATATGTTCCAAACGTCACACTATGCGTTCCGAACATAACATATATGTGCCATAACATTATAAGGAAATTTTATTTTCTATCGATGTTCCGAACCTGATGTTGTCGTTCTGAACGTATGCTTCATGTTAGGAACATCATGAATGTTCCGCACTTCTTATTCCTATATCTGCACTTGTGCTTTACGTTAGGAACATCTTTTGATTATTATAATATATATTCTTTTTAATAGGTTTCAAGATATGACATCAAACATAGCTAAGTCCATTAACTCCATGCTGAAGGAGCAAAGAGAATAACCCATTGCTGCACTCTTGAAGGATATAGGTAGGAATTTTGCAGAAAAATTCCACACTAGGGCTTTGAAGTTAATCAACCATCCAAATTTGTGCGTCCCAGACGTTGAAATAAAAATAAGGAAGAATAAAGAAGTGGGAGACAAGCAAGTTGTCAACAGGAAGGGAACTTATGGTTTTGAAATCATTAGTCCAGGGTATGAGGCAGAAGTTGATCTATATGAGAGGACATGTACATGTAGGGAGTTTGATCTTGATCAGTTACCTTATGTACATGCTATGACAGCAATTAGGGGGTTGCATGTCGATGAATATGGAAGTAGAGTGTATGAATACACTTCTGGACAACACAAGCATACATCCTTGCCTATGCAGAGCCTGTCAATGCAGTGCCTCCTGAAGAATCATGGGAGCTGAAGAGATACTTTATCCAGTGTCTCCGCCCCAAAGCCGAACAACCGTGGAAGGAGAAAGGTTAACCGGATTCGATCTAATGGGGGACGTCTTTCAAAGAGGAGAAATAAATGTGGCAACTGCAAGATATATGGTCACAAGAAAACTACATGCCCCGTTGTTCGTAGTGGAACTGAGGCTACAAGCCTGCCTACAAATTGAGTTTATGAATTGGACGAAGCATCGTCCTCGTTATAATTTCGATTATTTGGATTTCTATTTGAATTGCATAATGGACTTTTCGTCCTACTTGTATAATTTATATTGTGTTCATATTTGCTTTACTAGTTTCTTAATTTATGTTGTGCACATATTTGCTTTACTGCATCTTTTACAATTATGTTGTGCACATATTTGCTTATTGTTCGCAACACATCCAGTGTTGTTTAGGATATTACAATTTATGTTCCGAACGATGTCAAGGCACGTGAAAGCTTGTGAGGTCTTTATTTCACAACTCATAGTCGTAGCATTTACCAAGTGCTACCTTAGATAAAATGTTTGGAACATCTTGTCAATGATATTATATTATACTTTTATACGTGACGTTCCGAACAAGCCATTCAAAATTTAAAAGACACCAACGACTATAATGAATAGTTGGGATGCCCAAATACCAATACACCAAACGGCTAAAATACAAGTTGGTTGCTGTAACAGTCACGTCAAAACACATCCACACTTGTAAATATGCGTCCCTTCATTTGCCTCGGCCATCTATAAATACCTCCTTGATGAATACCCACTTTATAATTCATTTCGCATTAACCAAGTATCAAGTTCAGTTTTCACCAGTTTCTATCAAGGAAGAACAAGTTGAGGTACTCAAGTTTTCCATATTTTCTACGTTTTTCATAAAACAATTTCAAAATCTAATCTTTTTATAATTCCTTAAACATAACTCCACTTTGAATCTTTTCTAAATTTTAAACAACTTTTCATGCAGATGGCCAATAATGCATTTAACAATCCATGGAATAAGTACCACCGCGTCCGAGAGCCTCCAAACAAGTCGCTTCCTGCAAGACTGCTAGATGTGCATTTTGAAGTTGTTGACATCAAGGAGGTAGCAGATAATTGTGAGAGGTCCATTCAAATACTCGAGACAAAACTTGAGCAGATGCAATTGCAGTTAGATCGGATTGAGAAGGTTTTGCAAAATCAATTCGGTGGAGAGCAAATAATAACGAAGGCGCTATTATATATTAGTTGTTTAAGTAGTTGTACTGTTTATGAATATGCTTGTGTATCTCTTTTCAATTAATATTATTATGAAGGTCTTTAATTAGTACTGTTAAATCGTCTCCAAACCATCATGTTTGCTTATAGTTCGTAACACATGAACTGTCGTTTAGGATATTAAATACGATGTTCCAAACGACAATTTCTTCTACTCAATTTTTGGAAAAGTTAATAAATTCCTACACAATATTCGGAACATATATAATGTGTTCCAACAAAAAGATTTATGTTCGTAACGCACCCGGTATGTTCCATGTATAAATGCTAATCATTAACATTATACACGTCCAAATATCCAGAATATAGTGATAAATGATGTTCATTTTAACTAGAAAGTACAATTTATACTTGTTCGGAACAAAAAGTGACAAATGATGCTCATTCCGCTTGAAAGGACCAAATATAGTTGGTAGACTAATTAGCGTGATAAATGTTGACAATTATCAGTAGTGATGACCAATTGAGTGATAAGTGATGATCATCTATCGTAAGGTTGTTTTAGAACAACCTATTGATGTTTGTCACATTAAGCGGCCCTTCGGATCGCACAATTTTTAATGTTGCTATCTTCATCGTATGATGATCCATACACAAAACTAGAAGTTTGCCACATTTGTGTGTTGTTTCGAGCGCCCTGTTCAATTTTTTCTATCTTCATTATACTTTATCATAATTTGAGTATTTAGCGCGACAAAATCTGATGATTATATGACTATAAGTGACCAATTATACTTGTAAGAGTGATAAATTCATCAAATTTCATCTGAAAGACCACTTAAGGTAGTTTGTGTGACAAATGATGATCATTATGAGTAGAAATGACCAACTAGACTTGTTAGAGTGACAAATGATGATCACCATGTAAAGAAATGACCCACTATACTTGTAAGAGTGACAAATGATGATCACTATCACTATAAATGACCCACTATACTTGTTAGAGTGGCAAATCTTTATCCATACATAAAATATAGTTTCGAACATCAACTAGAAGTTTGTCACATTTGTGCGTCATTCCGAGCGCCCTGTTCAATTTTTTCTATCTTCATCATACTTTTTCACAATTAGAGTATTTAGCGCGACAAAATCTGATGATTATATGACTATAAGTGACCAATTATACTTGTAAGAGTGATAAATTCATCAAATTTCATCTGAAAGACCACTTAGAGTAGTTAGAATGACAAATGATGATCATTATGAGTAGAAATGGCCAACTAGACTTGTTAGAGTGACAAATGATGATCACCATGTAAAGAAATGACCCACTATACTTGTAAGAGTGACAAATGATGATCATTATCACTATAAATGACCCACTATACTTGTTAGAGTGACAAATGATGATCATTATACCTACAAATGACCCACTACACTTGTTAGACTGACAAATGATGATCACTATCACTAGAAATGACCAACTATACTTGTAAGAGTGACAAATGATGATCATTATACCTACAAATGACCCATTATACTTGTTAGAGTGACAAATGATGATCATTATACCTATAAATGACCCACTACACTTGTTAGACTGACAAATGATGATCACTATCAATAGAAATGACCAACTATACTTGTAAGAGTGACAAATGATGATCATTATACCTACAAATGACCCATTATACTTGTTAGAGTGACAAATGATGATCATTATACCTACAAATGACCCACTACACTTGTTAGACTGAAAAATGATGATCACTATATACTTGTTAGCGTGACAAATGATGATCATTATACCTACAAATGACCCACTACACTTGTTAGACTGAAAAATGATGATCACTATCACTAGAAATGACCAACTATACTTGTAAAAGTGACAAATGATGATCATTATACCTACAAATGACCCACTATACTTGTTAGAGTGACAAATGATGATCATTATACCTAAAAATGACCCACAACACTTGTTAGACTGAAAAATGATGATCACTATCACTAGAAATGACCAACTATACTTGTTACACAGATAAATGATGATCACTATCACTATAAATGGCCAATTAGAGTTGTAAGTGTGACAAATAAGGATCAATATGATAAGAAATGACCCACTATACTTGTAAGAGCGACAAATGATCACTATCACTATATATTCTTGATATAGGGAGAAATGATGATCCATACATATATCTTGTTTCGAACATCCAATAGCTGTTTTTCACATTATATGTGATGTTCCGCGCGCAATGATCTATTGTTTCTATCTTTATCAAGATTTCCACATTAGTGCAGCTAGAGTGACAAATGATGATAATTATAGCACTATAAGTTTGTGACCAATTATACTTTTAACATATATATATTCATAAACTTCTATCACAAAGAACACTTAGAGTAGTTAGAGAAGTTAGAGTGACAAATGATTATCCATCTATCTTTGTTGTTTCGAACATGCTGTCGATGTTTGTCACATGAACATCTTGTTCGGAGCGCCATTTTTTGATGTTGCTATCTTCATCGTATTGTTTTTGAAAATGTTCAGAACAGATAGCGATATGATTGAAACAACAAGTAAGTCATGCGGAACGACTTCGGTACAATGGTAATTAACAGGACAAAATAACAATTTCAATTGAGATTTCTTGATCATTAATACACAAATCATAACAATTGGAAATAAATAGAACCTAAAGTATGAACCAACAATTGATCCAAGTACAGAATATGAGAACAATTAGCACCACAACTAGCAGTACCCCAATACCCATTTTTTTCCGCCATAACCGTGCCTCTTTTCTCTCTTCTTCAACAGCTTTCAACTTCTTAAGTAGACCCCATATAACTCTCCTCGCTTGATCTGACATCTCTTCAACATGCCATCTAAAGTAGTTGCAGCCATTTGCATACATAAAAAAAGAAAATAAATACAACAAACAAATGACTACAAGAAAAAAAATAAACCCATCGCCTAACCTGACCATATTTGCATCCGTAAAACCTCCTTCCTGGGTTTAGTTGAGTCCACGATGTTTTTAACATCGCATAATCGCCACATCGACAAAATGGTACTACACTGCCACTATTAACGGATCTCTAGACATTTTAATATATATGTTTGATTTAATTTTGTAAACTGGTTTTATAAATAATGAACGAATATATAATGTGTTGGGGTGGTGTATTTTTTTTACCGTTGGTAAATAAATGTTGTTCACGCGCCCAATGTAATAATTTATCACGAGTTTGGTCAAGATCGTAATGATGTTCGGAACATCGTTCAAGGCAAATTCAAAAATGGCTACAATACCAATACACCTATCAGCTAGACTAGGTTGCAGATAGGTAGCAGCTAGGTCACAATGATGTTCGGAACATCTTTTCAAGAATACGTTACACGAATTCTACTTATATACGCTGACGTTCGGAACCACACGTTCAAAATTTGAAATACACAAACGGCTACTATTCAAGCCGCTCAAATACCAATACATACACCAAACGGCTACAAACGTTTCGGTTGCCTCTCTTTGCTTCTATAAATACCCCATAATTCAAAGCATTTCAATCAACATTCATCAACTTACAGTTCAAACCATTTCAATCCACGTTAAACAACTTACAATTCAAACCAGTCATCATAAAAAATGGCACGTTAACCAAGAACAAGAGGTGGCAACATGGCCAGAGGAGCCTCCACGCCTAGAGGAGCCTCCACGGCCAGAGGAGCCTCCACGGAGAGAGGAGCCTCCGCAGCTAGAGGAGCCTCTACATCGAGGCAAAACACAACTGTTGCATTAGCATTTGCAGACGAACCACAAACTGAAAGAGCTGTTGACATATTGGAACAACTAAGGGCAAAAGTGTGGGGTTGGAAGTTCCATTTTGCGGGGTTCCTACATGGCTACAGAAAGGACGTCGGAAAGATGACGAAGGAAATGCGAAGGACGAAAAGAATGCTCAAAGGGCTGCTAGCTGATAAGGCGATGCATTACCTTAACTTCTACTCCTCTCCTTCACGCTAGATGTGGACGTTCCTATAAATTTTTATTATATAATTTCTTTTTGAATATTTATAATCTAGTATCTTTTGTTAGAATGCTAGTATAAGTAGCATTCCTTTTGTAAAGCACTGACAGTGATGTTCAGTTTCTCCATTTGAATGCTAATATAACTAGCATTCTTTTTGTAAAGCTCTACAATGATGATCAACGAAAAATTGTTTTAGTTCCTGTAAGTATGTTCAGAACATCTTCATAATGTTCAGAAAGTTAATCTGTCATTCTGGAACAAAAAACAACCTTTATACAATGAGATATACATGTTTCGAACATTATCTTTACGCGCAGAACATCGTAATGTCGTTCTGAACAAATAATGAACAATTTATATGCTCTGTTCATTTTCTAAAAAACTAATCCATCTATAATTAAATAAACACAATATACCGAATGACTTACAAAATGTTCCGAACTGCATGTTAAAATCTAAAAGGCACAACAGTTACGAGTTTCGTCAAAAGTCACTTTCTATAAAACCATTCCCAACAGACTCGTCGGTTGCCATTTTACTCTTATAATTACCCAACAGTCACACATTGATTCCACATATTTCAAAATGCCTCGTCGTCCAAGAACAAGGGGAGCACCGATAAGAGGAGCATCGAGTTCAAGATGGCCTAGGGTTCATTCCTCGAGTTCACGTTCAGATTCTGAAAATTCGAACGAAGGCTTGGACCAGCTGAGGTATGAAGTGTGAGAATGGAAATTCAAATTCGAAAAATTCTTCCATGATTATAGAAGGGACATAAGAAATATGAAGAGAATGCTTAAAGGGTTGCTTGCTGAAAAGAGAATTGATTATGTCCCGTACTCCACACCACCAGGAACACCACCTGAAGCACCACCACAAGCTCAGCAACATGCACCCTAAGTTTGACTGCTTATGATTATTTTAGTTATAATTTTATATGTCAGTGGTTATATTATGGAACGACTGTCGTTCCTTCCTGAACGAAGTAATATTGTTCTAGGGTAAGCTTAATAAAATGTTGTTGATGTTTGGAACATCATCTTGTTTTTCTGGAACAATAATACGTCGTTCTGGATCTTATGTAATAATCGTCTAAATTTTACTGTCATTTTCTGTTGAATGCTGAACAACTGAATAATATATAAGAATGTTTGTTTTAATTGCGACTAATTATGGTATCCGTTTAAGCACATCAAAAGCTATTACTTGGCTAAGAAAATAAAAGTCATCCATACCTAATTACATAAGCAAAATAAAAGTTAAATAATTATCCAAATATTACATATTACCCAAATCAAGGCTTCATTTTGCCGTAAAAAATATAAACGGCTAAACGTCGCCTCCACTGATCAGGCACATTGTCACAAATTTTGTCCATAGGGGTGTTTGTAATGAGATGCTCAATGTACATCAACGCGAACACTCCACAGGATTGCCCTGTTAGATTTTGTGGACAACGTGATCTTGGCACTCTATCAAACGACCACATGTCTCCTTCCTTACACATCGGCTCCAAGTCTTTGAATAACTTAGAATTTCTGATATAGATCGGGAACATGTAGATAATGGGGACAATTATTGGCAAGAACTTTTCATCATCATTGCAACCATGATTGCAATCATACAGCCAAACCTTCGCTTCAACCATGTCAAACACCACTATCACGTAGTGATTGTCGTTGATGTTGAAGACGGCGAAGATCCTCTTAGAACCAGCCCAACACCTACCCCCTGGGTAGGGTAGCCTTCCATGTGCATACTTCAGATAATCCTCATCAAATTGATACGCCTTCAATGCCTCGTCAAGCGGTATCTTATTATCTTGCACATCATTTTCCAGTTGGTAGTACTGTTTTTTCATGTTTGTCAAGAATGCCATATCCAAAATGAGGTCACTTTGATCGTAATGATGGGCGAAATTCAAATGCCTCTCCCGCATCATTTTCATCAGAGCTTCTACATACTGCATAACATATAAGAGAGAAAAATAAATTGCAGTATAAGTGAGTGAAGGAAAGGTCTGTCTTTCCGAACATCATTATATGTTCAGAACGACTGTGTGATGTTTTAGAAATCTATGAGAAGCTAGAAATGCTTGAGTTGTTCCAAGCATAATAATGATGTTCTGAACACAGTTAGAATGTTCCCCACAATGATGTGAAGATCAGAAAATCATTCAAAAATAAACTTACAATATCCCACAGCCACACAGTCTTGTTCATCAGATCTTTGAAATCAACGTAACTCATCGGCAATCCAAGAAAAACATCTTTTTGTTTCTTCCTCTTTTTGATAAATGCGTTCAACACCAACACTTTTTTCCGCTTCAATGGCTTGTAAATATCCACTGGAATCATCGGACAAACTTCTTCCTGCTTCTTCTTCTCTTCTGTTTGTAGTGATTTCACAGCCTTTGCAGGTTTTATAATCGTTTTTCTCTTCAACTCCTCAATCGTCTCCTGCACGGCCCCCATCTCCATCTCCATGCCATTACACCAAATGTCGCAATCTTTGCAATTGCAACTGCTACATTTGGGATGTCGAATCCATCACCACCAGAAGAATCACCTTTGATTTGCTCAGAAGCACCATCCTTTGTCTCATAAGGCACGATCTGTTGCTCATAAGCCGCCATCCTTTTCTCATAAGCCACGATCTTTTCATCATAAGCAACCATCTTTTGATCATAAGCCAAAATCTTTTGCTCCATTGCTTCCCTCCATCCGCTGCATTCATCACATTTGCAGCCTCTGCAATTGGAGCTCCTTTTCACTATACCAACTTCAGTGATACCGGCAACTTCAAACTCACCGCCAACTTTATAACCATCAGCTTTGTTTCCAATGTCAATATTTACATCTTGCAGGCCACCAATTCCCTCTTCATTGTATTCACCATCACTTCCAAACATCATCGTTTCTGGGGCTTCCATAGCTTTAATTTCTATCACTTGTCTTGTAGGGGTTGCAGGATTGTTCTTGAAGATACAAATTGTAGTGCCACCAACAAGGCCAACACTGCAAGCATCCTCAAATACTTTACAAAAACGATCTATTGTGTCGTCCTCGGAGTCATCAAATGGCATGAGGTCTAGAAAGTAATCCATGTCCAGCTCTTCATCAATAGGAATGAGGAAAGGGTAAACAACCTGTTAATATACCCAACAACATTAAATAAATATCAACTAAATTTTAAAAATCTTTTAAAGTTGTTTGGAACAAAGTCATGTTGTTTGAAAACATCAGAAAAGGATGTTCCGAACATCGTTGACTGAAGCAGTTGACGGTTCTTCATGAAGATGTTCCGAACATCAATTAGAAATATCTCAGCAAACACGATGTTGTTCCAAACATTACATAACATATATGGAAAACAGAATACTTACAGGAACATCATGTTGGTCAAACAACCTGTCCGTATCTCTTTCACAAATTTCAGTAAGCCTGTTTATGATCCTTGGCATTATTTTTTCTTTTGGCAAATCCTTTGGTCTCAAGGCAGGAATAGCTTCATGAGCCCAGGCCATGAATGCCCATGGAAAGCCATAAAGATTGTAAGTCTGGCTTCCTTCTGCACGAGGTTCCATTGGCTTGATCAGATATTTCATTATTAATTCAAAACTCATCCTACCCCAAGGATAACGCTGGAATGCCTCAAGATCGGTCGACAAACACACCGCTCATTCCTCTATTCCATATTTGGAATCCCTCGCACAAAGAATAGTATGAACAAACCAAGCCATGCACAGATTTAAATACCACTTCTTGGGACAGGTTCTAGAACATACCAACTCAAGCAAGTCACCAGACTTCACAGCTTGCTTTTTCTTCGGCTGTTTTTATTTTTTGGGCTTGTTGAACTTCCTCTTTGCGGATGAAGGTGAGGCTGATGGTGACTCCTCTACCTTTTTCTTCCCCTTCCGCTTCCCACTACCCTTCTCCTTCTCCTCCTTTTCCTTTAACTCTTTCTCCTTCTCCTTCCTCTTTTTCTCCTTGAAATAATCAACAACAAACTTCTACAATTCCTTCCCCTTTTCATTCATTTTTTCCATGTACTGTTTACTTGGATAGGGCCCACAGTTTAGCCCTGTCATTAGTGCAAACTCGGATAGGCCAAAACGTGCAGGCAATCCATTGAAGGATATCCAAACCTCTTTCTGCTTCTTGCAAATAATCCTTCGCATGAGGAGGTTATGCACCAACTTGGTGCCAAACAGTGGATATTCCGGTAATTGCAAGAAAGGACCGAAACAGCTATTGACAAATCCCCTTCTCACCTGCAATTTTTTCAGAACCTCCTTGAACTGTATCATACCCCTAGCCAACGAAGAATGAAGAGTAATCTTCCCATTAAAAGGTTCATTGCTAGTCAGGAAGGTCTTGAAGAGACCCTCAACGTTACTCTTGAAAGTAGCATGACCAACGTCTTCATACTGCACATAATTTTAGCATAAAATTAATAAAATGAATCACAATGATAGTAAATTAATAAATATTCGGAACATGTTTATTCTGAGGTTCTGAACGACTGTATCAAACGTTTGGAACAACAGTCACGTGTTCCGAACGAGATCTATCAGCCTTAATGCTGATGTTGGGAACATATATAAATGTCGTATAGAACATCAACACTGGCGTTCCGAACAATACGTGTTTCAATTAGACTATCACCTAGTCTTCCTCCAGTTTCAATCAAGATGTTCCTTCAGCAGTTTTCTTCTCTTCACCTGCTTCCTCTTTAACATTTCCACCTGCATTATTTACAGCTTCCCCATCTATTTTAACTCTTTTTACACGATCCTTCAGAAAGTTGCTTTTTAAAATTACATCCTCCGCCTCTCTTCTACTTCTTTTACTGCTTCTTGGACTCTCCCCTGTTTTATCTGCTTCCCCCTCTACTTCTTCTTCTTTTTCTCCACTTAAATCATCAGCTTCTTCAGTTTTTTACCACCATCTTCCTCTTCCTTTTCACGATCACCATCTTCCACTCCATTCCTCAAAAAATCACTTTTTAACAGTTCATCAACACCGGCGTCATCTAAATCCACGCTTCTTTTACCCTCATCTGCAGCCCTCTCCAAATCCTCCCTACCTTTACTTAGATCGTAACTTGGTGCTGGACTTTGGCTTTCCTCTTGTTTATCACCTTTGTTCCGTGGACCTACTACTTCTCCCTGGCTATCGTCACTCTCCACAACTAATTTTCTTTTAGTTGTTCTAGTTGTTCTTGGGCGTTTAGGAGTAGGTTCTAAATCTGTAGGAGTACGTTCCGAATCTGAAGTAGTAGGCCTCTCAAGTTTCTTATTCGGCGAAGGGCCCTTTTTTTAGAAATTGCCTTCTTGGGAGTCTTTGTAGGCTGCTTCTTCTGCTCATCTTCATCTTTATTTCTCGGTCTTAAATTTACCATTTTTCTGCAAAGCAAAACAAGGGGATACAAAATTTAGTTACAGGAAATTATGAACATCCTATTAGATGTTTAGAACCTCAGCTACCATGTTGTTCGGAACATCAAGACACATAACAGCAATAACTTCAATTTGCAACTAAATAAAGCAGCGTCGGTTCCCAGAAAACCCTCAAATCGTCACAATTTAACCAAAAAATGTGAAAAGCCTAAAAATTTCAGGTGAACATCGAAAATCTCCTTTGTAGTTCGGAACTACTTTACCCATTAAAACACATAATGCCATTCAATTTATCACAATATTACACCTTTTGTACAAAAACAAACACCCAAATTATCGTTAATCACAGTCGACGAAAAAATTAAAAATAAAAACCTAGGTTCGACATTTACACCACAGTTTAAATGATAATGACATTGTTTACCTTTTGTTGTATTGCTGATCGGATTACTTGAAAACCACAGAGAAGTTGGAGAGTATTTTGTTTAGATTTGGCGTGACTTGGGAGATGAAGTGAAGTGAAGAAGGGTAGTTCAAAAGGCCACGCGTGGGGTGGGGAGGGAGTTTAATAGTATGTTGTTCCCAATGCTTGAAATGATGATTATGTATGTTTTAAGAAAAACTCTCAAGTTTTAAAAGTGTTAATTTGGTCCATGATTAGTGTTATCAAACTTTAAAAAAAAAAAATTGGAAAAGAAAAGTAGAGGACCTTTTCTGCCAAAAAAGACTTTGGGAGTTCTGGAACGCCACTTCTCATATGAAACAAAGAGGGGAGAGAAACAAAGGAGTCTTTTTCAAGCCTATGTCTATGACATATACATATTTTTTAGATAAATCTTTAAATATCTTTGCGAGGATCTTCTTCTGCAAGTAGTTAGATTTACCAGTATGGGGTTAGGCTTCCACATCAGAACATCCTATTCCATTTAAAAAAATTTGCATAGCAAATAGCTAGAAAAATACACTAAATTAAATACATATTAAAGTTTTTTTTTTTTCTATTAACACCTCTTAAAATGAAGTTTGTCTTTAGGGTCACGAACTTTACTGAGTCACCCTTAATAAGTGGAGTACTTTTTAACCATTATACTTGCAGTGTTGATACTACATATAGTCTTAAAATCCTAACAATAATCTTCAATTTCATCACATAGTGCATGTTGCAAAAATGTTGCCAACAGTCACATCAGAAGAAGGCATCTATGTACCTTACGAGTTGCAAACGGAAAACTTTTGTCATGCTATCTTATACAAGTAGTATTATTTTAGTCATAATTTTCTCTTTTCCCTTTTTGGATCAAACAGGGTGAGATGAGGAAGGTAGTGGAAACGGGACCGCAACAAAGAGTTTCTGAACTTTTCGGCAGGTTTAATTGAAAGTAGACAATCTTACAAAAGTGTCTCCTTCAAGTTTAGAGAGCATAGACATTGACACTCTTATAGAAATCTAATCAACTAGAGACTAATTATCATCCGAAGTAGTCAAGGGTCCTACTAGAAATCCACTTGAAAAGAAATGCAGCCAATCAACAACAAGAAACCAGGATGAACTTTTCAAACCTAGCCAATTGATCGAATAAAAGATAAGGCCACTATTCCTGGTCCCAAAAGTGCAGTCCCATTCTTTGTGAAAACATCCCAAAAACTCCCAAAATGTGCCCAAGAAAGGAAAAAGAGAAAAGTGTTTAAATTCATTTTCACATAGTAAAGAATTTTTATGTTATCAGATAATCGAATATGCAATTACAAGTAACTTTTATAATACGAGGAAATAATTATTTGATATATTAAATTATTAAGAGAATCAGTTGGCATGTACATTAAATGGATAGTATAAAAAAATCGTATACTAAACTCAATGTAAATATAAAAGCTACACACCGTAAGAATTGATTTTTTTGGGTCACTCCGCTCCGATATTTCCTTAAATAATTGCACTATCTATTTTCTTTGAACTTAAGATTCTATTCCCTTCTATACATAAGACTAAACTCAACATATTTCACTCACTTTCGTCTTCCACCAACTTTTCAATACCTATACTTTCAAAGATCCAAATTTCAAAAATATAAACACATATACATAATATAGCTGAAAACATTTATATGCATCCATGAGTTCAAAGAAAACATTAGCCAACGCTGTTGGTGCAAAGACTGCTAGAGCTTGTGACAATTGCATAAGAAAAAGGGCACGTTGGTATTGTGCTGCAGATGATGCTTTCTTATGTCAATCTTGTGACTCTTCTGTTCATTCAGCCAATCCTTTGGCTCGTAGACACGAAAGGGTTCGTCTTAAAGCAGCATCTTTTAAATCATCAAATGAATTTCCCAATTTGGAAAGTTCAAACTCAGCAACATCTTGGCACAATGGGTTTACTCGAAAAGCTCGAACACCTAGGAATGGTAAGAATTCAAGAAAAGTTAAGTCCATTGATGAGGAGGAAATAAGAAACCCTATTCATCTTGTCGTCCCTGAGATATTAAGCGATGAGAATTCGCACGATGAAAACGAAGAGCAACTCCTTTATAGAGTACCTACGTTTGATCCTAATAATGGAAATGAATACTCTAATGAGATGAAAAATGATTTTAGTGATATTGATATGAATATGTTTCATGGGATGCCTAATATTCAAACAGTGAAGGAGCTAGAAGAATTTGCAGCTGATGTGGAAAGTTTATTAGGGAAAGGACTTGATGATGAAGAGTCATTTAATTACATGGAAGGGTTAGGTTTTATGGAAGATTGTGTGAAGGTTGAAAATGAAGGAGAAGTGGAAATTGACATGGCTAGTACAAGTTTTGATAATCAAGTCGATTATTCAGAAATTGATATGGCTGGAGAGACATTTGAGCTTAAGTTTGATTATGATTCATCAATCATTAGCTTTGAAGAAGATATAAATAAAGGTGAAGTTGGTGCAGTTATGAAGAATAATGATGATGGAAAAAGTAAAAGGAGTAGTAACATTTTACTAAATCTTGATTATGGAGGTGTATTGAATGCTTGGGATGACCAAAGATCTCCTTGGACTACAGGCGAGCGACCTGAATTAGATTTCAATGAATGCTGGCCAGTATGCATGGTAAGTTAATTTCCTTATCTCAAATTTTTGTAAGAATTGTGTTCAAATTAGCACATAAAGTGAATAAGAAAGTGGTAAATTCTGTTAATTTTAAATTAGAGCTTAACTAATACGCATGCTGTAAACCTTTTAATTACACGGTCAGGTAATTTGAAGCCTATTACATCTTAATTTTAATTTCAAGTAACCTTAGCTGTTTTTATATTTGGACTTTAATTATGCCAATAATTTAGCCAAATCTAGTATGTGCCCTCGCTTTATTATCCAAGATACCACTATATGCTAGTTTTTGTCATTGTTATTTTTGAAGGTCAATTCTTCAGTTGTACCTTAAGTAATGATTAATTTTCTAAGCTAGATTAGCTATTTGAAAGGAGTATTTGGTTTGAAAATATAAAAACAACTAAAAATACTTGAAAATTTAATTATAATGAACTTCTGATTATCCGACAGTATAAAAAAAGATTTACACTATTAGTATATATTAGATTTACACTATTAGTATATATTAGTTAAACTCTTTAACTTACCTTTCCTAGCCGAAATAAAGAGGGCGAGTATTTACTTTGTTGTATAGTTTGCATAATACAAATATGAGCTATTGATATTTGACCTGTCTCATTCTTTCAAATCGCGCATTGATATTTTGTGAAGGGTTTTAACTTTGCATCTGGATATATAGGTTAAATGTCTATTACCTAGAAACCTGCTACTAATTACAGTTTTACTAGTCAAAGAATTTAAAATATACTCCCTCCGTCCCAAAAAAAAAAAAAAAAAAAAAACAAAGACAAACTGAACTTTTATATACTCTAATACTGACAATAAAAATAATGTTTATCTATTAGCTGATTTTACCTACTATAACATTTTATTTACCATCTATTACAGGTTATATATCATATCATATTTGTTATTAAAAGTTATCAGTGACTTTTTTTAAAGTGACCTGATAGCGTTATTACTTGTATAGAATTTAAAATCATCAAGAAAGAGTAGATGCAGGTCTTGCTAGTGCTGCATTTCCAATTCGGAGGATTGTTTCAAATTTTTTTCTTTTCAACTAGTATGGTTACATGTGAGCTAGTGGTTAATGAATTGATCAAAATTGGCAGGGAAATTGTGGAAAATATCATACTTATGAAGACATGGAAATATTGAAGGGACATGGACCAGTAGTGGATGAAGGAAGAGAAGCAAGAGTATTAAGGTACAGAGAGAAGCGGCGAACGAGGTTGTTCTCCAAGAAAATAAGGTACGAAGTCAGAAAACTGAACGCTGAGAAGAGGCCACGAATGAAAGGAAGGTTTGTCAAGAGGACCAATTTTGCAGCTGTCCCAATTCCTTTCCATAAATAAATAGCTCAAGGATCAGCCATCAGGTTTACGTGCAACTTATATATTATTACAGGAGTCAGTGTAAAACAATTTTACACTGTATATTAAAAGTAGACTTGAAATATGGTTTTGATAGATGTATGCATACAAACTAGTATGTAATTAGCAATGCTATGACAATTTTGGCATCTAGAAGTACGACTTTTGGAATGTATAGTCTCGAATAGATGTTTTTTCTCTACTGGAGATGATATAAGATAGAAAATGGCAGAGGTAGGGAAGGCAAATTGTTTGACTTGTTGAAATTGCTGCTAGCTATTGCACCACAGTGCAGTGAATATAAATTACTCCATCCATCCAACTTTGTTCGTCATAGTTTGACTTGACATAAAGTTTAAAAAAAATTGACTTGAATATTTTTTAAACTTTTAGTCTAAAATAAGAGCCTGTTTGGGTGGGCTTATAAACAGCTTATTTTAAGTGGCTTATAAGTCAAAAAATGGCTGAGAAGAAGTGACTTTTAAGCCACTTATGACTTATAAGACCAAAAATTTTTAAGTTACCAAACATATATTAATGGGCTTATAAGCTTATAAGCCACTTTAAGCTCACCCAAACGGGCTCTAAGTCATAAACATTTGTGTGGTTGTAAATGAATAAAATGAGAAGGTTGGGATTAGAATATTTCCAAATTTAGAACCATAATAATTTTTTTGGGATAGACTAATAAGAAAATATGATAAATAAAATTGATGCAGGAAAAACGGAAGCGATAATAAAAAGATAGAAACAAGACGAGGCTTGAACTATCCTTCAAGGTAGTATCGATGAACTAGTCTCGATACACCCTCGAATCGATGTCAAGAATCACCTATGCAATACAAACGGTCCTCAAAAGACACTTGGCTCTTGCAAAGGGTTCGGTCGGGTTTGGAATGAGGTTCAGTTAGTTCTACCAATTGATTCAAGCCAAAAGAAAGGGTTTCATTCATTCAAGAGATCATGTCTCAAATTGTTCTTCAATATTCAAAAGCTAAGTAAGTGAAATAAAAGAGGCTATTGAGGTATTTATAAGGTTTTCCTCAAGCCTAAGTAATGACTAAATCCCCCCACAAGTTGGGTAAAATAGATAAGCCATGCAGGGCCATTTTAGGAAATGTCTAGGCAAAAATCACGGAATTGGCACAGCTGGGCGGAGCGCCTGGAGCCTACGCGGAGCGCTTGGCTCCTTAGGCAGTAGCTTAGCCAGGCGGAGCACCTGCTGAGGGAGGCGGAGCGCCTGACTCCATGGCATCTTGGGCAGAGCGCCTATTGATCAGGAGGTGCGCCTGGATCCTTCAGCAGTGAGTGGTTTGGGCGGACCTCCTCCTCCTTAGGCGGAGCGATAGCATGTGATACTTCTTCAAATTGCTTCCAATGCTTCCATCTTTAAGGCCCTTCCAAACCAAGTATAGGTGAGCGTCTTTGATCTCTTTGGCTTGACTCCGGGTGAATGGTTCCCGTGGTATTTTGTCCTGTATCAAAGATAGGATGGGGGAGTAATATTGTACTCCCTCAGTCCCATTTTGTTTGTCGTAGTTTGACTTGGCACAAAGTTTAATAAAGAAAGGAAAACTTTTGAAACTTGTGGTCTAAAATGAGCTAAAGATATTTGTGTGGCTATAAATGAGTCAAAAAGTAAGTTTGAAGTTGAATTGTTTCCAAATTTAGAAATATGACAATCTTTTTGGGACGGACTAATAAGGAAAGTATGACAAACAAAGTGGGACAGAGGGAGTAGTAATAATTGAAGCTATTTATAATTACTTCTCTTCCTATATTTGGTCTAATACGTAAATAAAAAACTAACCTGGTTAGCTATGCTAATTGGAGGAAAAAATGTCAAGCCCCTTGGAAAACGAAATCTTTCCTTAGGCGGTAAATTTAAGGAATTTTTACATTGTATAGATATTTGGATTTGTCTCTAACACAAAATAGACACATTTTTAATAATTTATAGCATATAGAAATTTAGACTTATTTTACTATTTTTTAATAGTCTTTTTTAAAATATGATAAATATCTCTCTAAGCGTGCCTATTTTTCGGGAACTCGCATTTTTTTCTCTTAGTATGCATACTGCAATTATTTTTTCTGATTCTAAATTTATTACTCATTGAGAATGTGAGTTATCTCCTAAAAATTTAAATCAAATTTTTAAATTTCAAAATCAAAATTACACTCAAATTTCCTTTTTATTTTCTCCAACTAATATTTATTTTCATTACTAATTTTAATCAACAATATTATCAGTCTTGGTCGAGAATTCCTATCTTCCGCCGTGTTCATAATTGTTCGTGGTAATTCATTGATTATTTACACCAGTGGAATATTTTTTGCAAATTTGGTATTAAGTGTAAATGTTTAATTGTTTCCTGGTTTCTTTATAGAATCACAAAGAAGCAAAATATTAGCATTGTTTCATGTAAATAACAGATGCACTAATTTGTTTATATATACTCCAATGTATTATCTAAATTTATTTACACAGTTGATATAAGTTTAGTTTAGGCATAATACATATTTTACCCATTCATCTTTAACGCAAATCCCGCTGACACACCTTATTTTTACGGGTGCTATATTACACACAAAAGTTTGTAAAAATATGTCTATTACACACTATATTTATATTGACCAGTTTTGCTGAATAAGGTGTATGTCACACACCAATCGAATTGCAACATGTGTCATTGAAAAAAAAACGTTTGATATTTCCTTATTTAAAACGTTAATAAAAATAGAAAAATAAAAAGAGCACCACCCCCACCCCCTTGTTCAGTCATCTTCCCCAATACCCCTTCTCCCCCACCTTCCTCCTCCCAACCCTCCCATAAATGCCATCAGCTTTCCCCCAATTTCAAAGAATTACATGCCAAACATCAAACCCATTTCAATTTCGTTGAAAATTTACAACACAACAATTTATATCTACATGATTTACTACATCTATCCGTAAAAATTTCAGCAATATTTGGAGGATATTAGGAGTATTACTGATACGACCCGAAATCCGGCTAGGCCGTGCGGGCACCCGACATCCTCCCCTAGACCCGTCGGGCGAACCCTTACCAATTAAATTAGGAAAATAAATATAATTCAATTCATAAATAAGAACAAGACTTTAAAAAATACTGACATACTGATACCTCTAAGCTGTACAAAAGAAATTACAGCTGACTACCCAACATACTAGGTTTAGGGTTATCCAGACTAGACATCTAAGAGTACAAAAAAAGACAGATACCTCCTGAAGGGAGCAAATGCAACTGAAATGATAACCAATAAACTGGTGGCCATCCGGAATAAAAGCTGGCTCACCCTGACAGCTGAAGTCGTCTTCGCTCCTTCACAACGTGGCGAACTCAATCCTGGAGCGAACCTGCCGAAATGAAATAGATAGACAAGAAACAAACAACAAACAAGGGTGAGTCAAAAGGACTCAATAAGTGGGGCAGACTAGCCACCTTAAAGAATAGGATAGCTAGCCAGGGAGAAAAGAAATAGATCGACCAAATTCCTTTTATTTAAATTATAAAAAGGCAGAGCCAGATAATAATCGAAAACACGTAAGAAACTATAAACTCAACCAAGGATGTGAGCCAGAAACATATCAACAGATAAGCAATGCACATATAAGCAGAACAGCAGTCATGTACCGCAAGCCTACACAATGGTATGAATTGAGATGAAATGAAATGAAATGAAATCTGATGCAAAGGGTTACATGTGCCAAATGAATGGAGCGGAATCCTCCTACTCCAGGGCGGAATCCTCCTACCCTCAATATGATGCAATGGAGCGGAATCCTCCTGCTCCGAGGGCAGAATCCTCCTGCTCCGAGGGCGGAATCCTCCTACCCTCAATATGATGCAATGGAGCAGAATCCTCCTGCTCCGAGGGCGGAATACTCCTACCCTCAATATGATGCAATGGAGCGGAATCCTCCTGCTCCGAGGGCGGAATCCTCCTACCCTCAATATGATGCAATGGAGCGGAATCCTCCTGCTCCGAGGGCGGAATCCTCCTACCCTCAATATGATGCAATGGATAACCAGAAAACGTAACACATACGAATACGGTGTGATGCAATAATAACCCTTCACCGACGCGGGACTCTCATCGACTGCCGGGAAGTATATATTAACTCACAGCCAGAGTACAATGCTCAGTTCCTCAATGCAATACCAGCAATAGGACATAACATATAATATACAATGTAAATCTAAAGCTAAGGCGTAATGAGTACGCCTATCGGCAGCTACACACGTAAGGAATACGTGGTAGAAAATCCACGAGGCCAGGTGCCTCTAAAGAAATGGATATAATCACTTACCTCTCTCAAAAGTTAGCATTGCGACCAACAACCGCGTTATTCTTTGAATTCATTGCCAAACGATCCCACTGTGATCAATAAGCACAAAAATATATCACATTAGGCTAAAGGCTTCATTCCTCACATCTTAGGGCAATCCAGGTAGGAACCTGATACCCTATTCGCATACGCAATACGCAGGCCAGGCCTATATACAGGGTTTAAAGTCACGTAACCAAACCCCACATAATTTACATTTATATGTTGCCCATAATTCACTGAGTACGAATATATAATCAATTTCATTATCGGGGTCCATTTGACCCTTCAAACTATTAATTGAACTTGTTAAAACGATGTTTAATATTCCAAGTTTTACCGTTAAAATATATTTAAACACACGTAATAAACTCAAATAATATATTAGGATCATTACCTGAATGTTTAAGGGTGAAAATTCTACTTTTTCCCGGTCCCTTTTCTCATTTTCTGGCATTTTTCTCTTCTGCGAAACATATTTCATTTTCTGTCTCTGTTCTGTTCGACTATAGAATACTGTTAAGAAATTAAGCTAAGGGATATTGATCCCCTTCGCCCACCGCCCACTTGCTCTTTTTGTCATTTTCCCTTTTTTTTTTCTTTTCTTTTCGCGATGAAAATTAAAATGGTACCTTATGATATTCGAAATAATTCCAACTTTTGCATACAATTTATACAAAATATATGTAACATACTCGCAAAAGCGGATCTCAAATTGGACTCCCGAAACTCAAGATGCAAATTTAAATGGAAAAGAAGTCAAATTATTTAACTTTCGACATTTTAGCGGAAACTAGCCGAACAATATCGAAATTCACTTTCGAAAGTTCACAAAGGTCATAAATAATCATACGAACCCAACGGCGCTTTCGGATTTCGAATCAGAGCTCATTCGGCAAAACCGAGCTCGAAAATATCTTTTTAATATTTATCGCCAATAAAAACTGAAACCTTCTTCCGATGCCTACCAAACGAGGTCTGATTTAGCTCAAATTTTATAGACAGATCCTAATGGACATTACGAATATTTTAAAATTATCGACACGCCAATCGGAGTCCTAACTTCCGAAACGACTGACCGAGGTCGTTTCAATTACGGGTTTATGAAGAAGAATTTTAGAGAAGTTGGTTCCTTTTAGTTTACTAATGTAATTTTAGATTCAAATATTGCAGTAAATTTGGAAGGTTCAAGATTGCTTCTTGCAACTCTTGAGATGTCTTCAATGGCGGCTCAAGAAAAAAAAAAGATATTTCCTATTCGAATTTTAAAAATTGGTTCTTACATGCAGAATTGGTAAAATTTGTTACAAAAAAATTGAGTTTAGGGGTATAGGAAATAAGAAGAATCGAGGATGCAGGAGGATTTTTGGAATGTGGTGGTGCTTTGGTGGCAAAAGGTGGTGCGACGGTGGAGAATTTTTATGGAAAATAAAGAAGATGATTAAGAACAAAGAGAAAATGGAAAAATTCGCTTAAAAAATAAAATTGTAACTGTTCACTCGCTTAATTTCGGTGTAAGTCACACACATGACAACTCAGCATAGTAGTGTGTAATAGATACACTTTTATAAATTTGAGTGTGTAAAAATACAGCGTAAAGAATAAGTGTGTCATAGGGATTTGGGTAAAAAATAAATGGGTAAAACATGTATTTTGCCTTTAGTTTACTTCCAGTTTACTGAATGTATTGATAGCATAGTTCATATTTTGTATATATTTGCTGCATATTTGGTGTTTTTGTAATTACTTGTTACATATTTGGTATTCACGGCATATTTTGTACATATATGATTCATATTTGGTATTTTGTGATTCATCGCATATTTGGTATTCACTGTAAGTATTTGTTGCATATCTGGTATTCACTGCATATTTTTTGTACATATTTGTTGCATATTTGCATTGGTGTCATATTTTGATGATATTCCCGTAATACAACTTCAATAACGATAATTCTTCCTCTTGAATGTGTTTATAGAGATACCTTCTGTTCTAAAAAATATGGAATATTTCTAGGATATTTGTTCTATTAATATCATGAATATGGATATATATAGTTGTAAAGATTTGTTCAATACGTGCCTTGTAGGAATCCTGATTTTTCGGCCGATCAGATTCCATTTCCATTCAGTTAAGGGACGTGATGTTCTGGGGAATTCAGGCAGTGTTTAAGATATTCATGGACTGTTTTACAATCCTGATTTTTCGCCTGATTAGATTCCTTCTCTACTCAGTTAAGCGACGTGATTTTAATGAGATTTTTCGCCTGATTTTAATGAGATTTTCATGCAGTCTTTTAAGTTGTTAGGATATTCATGAACCTAGTTTTTAGCATTAATTTTGATTAGCCATAGATATTTATTAAATGTGTCTATTAAACAGTAGGGCTATGTGATATATATGGTTAGTTATGAAATTTTCTCTAAATTTAATACTACAAGTTTGAGTTGAAACTTGAAAGTGATGAATTTTGTTGAAAAGAGAGTAACCAAAAAAGACATCTCATCAGTGTGACGCTTTTTACCCATGAAATTAACTCGTCAATTGCCACATATGAAATCATCAAATCGGATATCTCTCAAGTACCCATAATTTGTTGAGAAGAATGGGCCAAAAGACCCTCTCAAGTCTTTAATTAATTAATAAAAGGGGACGCGCGTGGAGCGTTGAATAACGCGCGCGTTTAACATTAAACCATGGGCCAGATTAGAAACAACAAAACTTGCGGGGCTTGATTAAAAACTTTTTGGACTGAATTAGAAATCCCAAAATCTTTTAATCAAAGGTGGGAAAATGAACCGAACGGACTGAGTGCAATGATTTAAAACATCGAACCCCAAAAATCTTCTCATACACACTTCACAGTTCTCAAGTTCGTCTCTTCTACAGTATTCTACGCAGTTTTCTAAACATCATCGTCGCCGACCATATACATTTCTCCGGTAACATCTAAAGGTAAATTTTGAACAATATTGATGTTTTTCAAGTGAATCGGGGTTTTTCTTTTGCTATTTCGCTATTTTGAAAAAACTATGATTTTTACGACTTTTTACAGTACTGGAAGAAAGTTCTTGTGAAAATCTTTGTTTTTGTTGATTTTTTCGTCAAATAGTGCTATGTTCTTGTACAAATAGTGAAGTTTTTGCATGTTTATGTTATATTACCATGTTAAGAGCATACTCTTTCGAAGAGTGAAACATCGTGAGACAGTGTTCTAAACGTCTGATACGATGTTTGAAGTTGGTGATGCATTTTAGATGATTTTTGTTAAAATAAATTAGGGTTTATAAAATAAATATGCTAAAGGTTGAAAAAATGTTGTACGCATACTCCTTCGCAGAGTCAAACATCGTGAGACAGTGTTCTAAACGTGTGATGGGATGTTTGAAGTTGGTGATGCATTTTAGATGATTTTTGCTAAAATAAATTAGGGTTTTATAAAATAAATATGCTAAAGGTTGAAAAAAATGTTGTACATATAGTCAAGATTTTGCATGTTTATGTTTGTGCGTGCATGTTTAAAGTTCTGGAACATTTGAGACTGTGCTCCGACCGTGCGAGAGGATGATGACTCTACTTGAATTAGGGTTTGATAAAACATATGTATATTATGTTTCACACACCCATATTGCATGTTTGCACATCTTTAATTGATGAATATACTTGTGATTTGCAGCTATAATGGCTTATACGCGGGGAATTAAGAGGAAGGAGACTACTCCTCCTAGTAAACAGCCTCCTTGGAAGAGGAGAATTATATTGGAGGACGAAGAGGAGGGGTCCCTACACTATGATGTAAATGTAGGGCCACAAGAAGCTGTGAGGGTGTCGGACGATGGTAATCTATCAGAAGAAATAGAAGCGCTGTTTGGTGATGATGACTGGGATGAAGATGGAAACAAAAAAGAGAGCCTTTTAAATATGGCAGAAGAAGAGAAGGTGGGAAGGCTGGTAAATAATCTTGCAGGAGAATTTGAAGGAGTTGCAAATGTTGATGATGTACAAGAAGTTATAGAGGTTGTAGATGTTCAAGCTGGTGAAGGAGGTAGGAATGGTAGGGAAGAAGAAGAGGGTGAGAGATGCGAAGGAGACGTGGGAGCTGATTCTGCAGAGCCACCTAGAGAGGTATAGTTGTTGTCTAGAACATACATAAAGTTGTTCTTCACTTTACAGTAGAATGTTCAATATTTTTTTATGTGATTTGAGAACACTCGCATGCATGATCAGATCAGCCTTAACTATGTTCAAAGTATTTTCTTGTAGTTCCTTGGAACATCTCAAGGGATATTTCATGCATCTGATATTATGTTCCTACTACCGTGGTGATTCCTTAAACTAACAAATTTCAAAACATTGTGCAGCCTGAGTACGTGCAGCCTGAGTACGTTACCAGTGTCATTCCACCAATGGTGCTGAAGACTTACTTGGATGATCATGAGCATTTTCAATCCAAGATAACTGTCCGCTCGTCGCTTATTGGACGAATGCGTGAGTTCAGAATTGTGCTGCGTACAAGTGGTTTGTATGACAAGTTCAAAAACAGTATCTTTGGCCATTTCTTGGAGTTGCCGGATGAGCCATCGTTTCCAACCAGGTTGGTTCACAATATTCTGCTAAGAAGAGTTTTGTGCAATAAAGAAAAAGAAGATTGGTTCAATTTCAATGGAGTGCCTGTTCATTTTGGCCTCCAAGAGTTTGCTTTGATAACAAAGCTGAGATGCCAAGCCTATCCAAGTGTCCAATGGGAGGCTGCGATGAAAGAGAGGGGCAGGGAGATGTGGGAGTATATTTCAACGGCATGGGAGGATGGGAAAGCAAGGGCAGTTACTGCTCCCCGGTTGCTGAGTTTGATAGAAAATGAGGAAGTTCCTGAACGGTACAAGTTTGGGCTTGCCATGGCTTGGTTTGTTCACTCAATATTGTGCGCCAAGGACAAAAAAGCTGGTATTGAGGAATTACTGGTCTGCCTTGCATATCTTCCAAATGAATTTGCCAAGTATCCTTGGGAGCGGAAGAGCTTCGAGCTGACCATTGAGTACCTGACGAAGCCCATGGCTGATCGTGCAGCTAGCAAGGCTAAGGACGGGCCAAACTACAATCTTTATTGGTTTCCTTGGGCATTTGTGGGTTGGGTATTTGAAGCAATACCTGCGCTTCGTCCCATGGATTTTCCCAAGGAGAGGACCATGCCAAGGATGCACAGGTGGATCACTGAAAAGAATGAAAGAGACTCCCGAAGGCTGTTTGAGAATGTTGCAAAGCCTGTAAGTAGCTACAATTTTCTAAATGTTGGAACATCTTCAATGTCGTTATAATCATTTCTGTTAATGTTAAGAACGTCTTTTCAGATGTTCGATCACGACAGATATGATGTTTCATTTTTACTGGTGTTAAATGTCGAACAGTAATAATAATGTTCTGAACACTCTTTGTGATGTTAAGGTTTATTTCTCTTATACATTGTATTCTTAACAAATATTTATGGTATGTAGGTGGTGCACCCTTTCATTGACCCTATCGATGCAGAGAGGGAAGATGATATCTTTCAGAATATTGAGCCGTTTGTTGATGGGGGCGATGAGGTAATTGATCAGCTTGTTGTGATGTTGGAGAGGGCTAGCTCGATCGTTGGTGGTGATCGAGTGACAGTTTTTAGGAATTGCCCCAGGACCCCTCCAAGAGAGGTAATTGATGAAGGAAAGGTTGGTGAAGAATCTGTTAGTGGAGGTGTTGGTAGATGTGAAACACAAGTTGGTGATGAGATTGGTGGTAGGGCTGGTCGTTTTACTGGTGGTCTTTTTAGTGGCAGGGGTTTGTTCGAAGTTGGAGAAAGCTCTAGGAGGAGAGAACATGAGAATGTGCAGCCTAGTGTCTGCAGTTGCAAGTGTCACGACTGCCTTCAATGGCGACAAGGACTGGATCAGAAGCTTGATGCGATCCAGCTGTCCCTTGCTAATTTAGTAGCGTCGTCGTCAAAGAAAGAGAAGCAGCAGCAGCAACCAAAGAGGCATATTTTGCTGTCCAGGATGCTCCAGGCAAAGAAGAACAAAGGAAAGAAGAAAATGACTGCTGCCAGAATGACAAGGTTAGTAAAACATCAAATTAGAATCGATAAACATAAAAGGGACATTCTTCTATTAAATCTAGAGATTTTTTCAAATATTTTTTTTTTTTGGAAATTTAGAGAGAGAGATCAAGTCAGGCTCCAAGAGAGATTGCCAGTGACACTGTATAAGGCACTCAGCATTCGCCAGAAAGCTGCATTTGACGCTTTCTTGGAGGAGAAGAAGGAACAAAAGACTGCCTTCCTGTGTCAGAGTTTAATTACTTGGATGTTCTGGACTTCCTGGACGTGAAAGAGTGGATGTGGGATAGTGTAAGTGCATCTCTTTACTTCTATTGTTGTGTTACTGTTTGGTTTTTATCGAAGAACGAACATTTGTTTATCCGTTCGGAACCTAATGGTCCTATGTTCGTTGAACATTCGACTGGCTGGTCCAAACATAAAATAGTATGTGCCGTGCATAGTTTTATCCACAACTTCTAATTTGTTTTATTATGCAGTTTATGGATGAGTACTTGGCCTTGATGCGTGTGAGGCATAAGGCTTACCCCCGGCATTATGGTAGCTCTGATCTTATCCTCGATCTTTCATTCCTGACCAACTTGTGCGTACGATACGATGCGGCTGAAGCGGAAGCAAAGGGGTTTGATGTTGGCCTTGACAAGTACCTAGCAGAATATAAGTTTGAGGATACATTCCTTGATTATGCCAGAGGTAAGTCTCCATATCCGGGTGGAAGGAAGTGGGATGGTGTGAAAAGACTCTTTGCCGTGTATAACATTGAAAGCACGCATTATGTTACATGCGTCTTTTATTTAGAGGAGGCAAGGATCGCTGTCTACGACTGCAACATTGGGTTGTACAATGAAGATCGCTTTGATTCAATAATGGGGCCAATAATGTACATGTTCTCAATATACATCCGGCAGTCGGGGAAATTCAACCACCTCCCTCCTGAAATCCAATCGATGGAAATGTGGCCATACGAGCGCATCCAAGGCCTTCCAAGGAATTTGACTGGTACTGCATGTGGAGCGTATGCCATCATGTTCCTCGAACATTTGCTGTCCAACACCCCGATGGAATATCTGTGTGACAATGTGATAGAAGACTGTCTAGATAAATTTGTTGTGGACATATTCCATGGCAAATTAGTCCCTTAGTATGGGTTGTAAAATTTGGATAATTATGTTTTTGTTTTTGATGGGTGTAATATATGGATGATTACCCATTTTTTTATGTGTATATATGGCAAATGATGACTATTGTTTTGCATTATACTGAACATCGAGTTTAAATTATTAGAACATCTGTATTATGATAAGATTGACTTAAAAATATTAAAAATTATAGACTATTGGAACAGCATTAGTTATTTTCAGAACATTATGTTGTACGTTCAAATAGTTTTTAACTTAATGGATATTTGATGTTCAATAACTAGTAAATAGGGAAACAACAACAGATGTTTTGAACATTAAAGTTACTTTATACATTGATAATCAAGAACCAGGCAAAAACATTCTTGATCGTTCAAAGATTCAGCACTTTACAAAAGTATGCTAATTATATTAGCATTTAAGACATTACTTAATAAACAGTCATATTAACATCCTGGTCAAAATATGCGTTTTCACTTCAACGCGATGCAGTCCCTTCTTGTTTCAAGGTTGCTATCTGGAGCATGGTCTTTATCCTCTTTATTTCTTTCAACATCTTTTTGACATCCCTATTGTAGTATTCGAAGAATTCCTCAAATTTGAACTTCCAACCCCAAACTTCAGCACGAAGTTGTTCCAAAATATCGTTTGTACGTTCTTGTCGTTCTGCAGAAGTGTTTCGACTTTTTCTTCCTCCTATTAGCTTGGCTGATCCTCTTCCCATTTTTCTTTCTTTTTGCTTGGCTGATCCTCTTCCCGTTTTTCCTTCTTTTTGCTTGGCTGATCCTCTTCCCTTTCTTCCTTCTTTTTGCATGGCTGACCCTCTTTCCGTTTTTCCTTCGTTTTGCTTGGCTTCACTTCTTCCCGTTCTTCCTTCTTTTTGCTTGGCTTCACCTCTTCCTTCTTGTTTCAAGGTTGCTCCCTTTGTCATTTTTGGTACTCTTGACGTGGATGCTCTTGTATTTGTTGCTCCTGTTCTTGCAGTAGTAGCAACTATTGAGGAGGAAGGTCGGCGAACCATTTTTATTTTTTTATTTTTGGCTGAAGATTATAGGTTGTAGTGGTATAGAGTTTTTTGAATTTGAATGGTTTGATCGAGTATTTATAGGAGAAAAATAGGTAACCGACTTAAGTGTGTTTTATCCAAACACTAGCCGTTATGTATTTATTTAAACTTTTGAAGTGACGCATTCGTTGCTTTGATTCAGATTTGAATTGAAAGGGATAGCCGTTAAGTGTATAATGATGAGTAGTTTAAAAAATACTAATAGTCTACTGGAAGGGTATAAATAATTTTCAAACATGAAAATCAATTTGAATTATAAACGTCAAAAACCAATAGACTAATGGAACGACTATATGATGATTCGTATCGCCATGAAGATGTTCTGACTTCAGCGGGAAGGATTAGGAACCCCTGGTCGAAATTAAAACACGTATACTAACACCAACCATTCAATGTGAATAGGCGCCTCTTCAAATCATCACATATGCAGGCTAATGGAACGACGATATGATGATTCGTATAGCCATGAAGATGTTCTAACTTCCACGGGAAGGATTAGGAACCCCTGGTCAAAATTAAAACACGTGTACTAACCCCAACCATTCAATGTGAATAGGCACCTTTTTAAATCATCACATATGCAGCTGAAAAGGCACCAAGCCTGGTACCATCTATAAATGTTAAATGTCTGCACAACAACAACAAAAACAACAAGGCGAAACAAAAACAATGCCTCGCAGAGTAAGGCACCTAAGAGCACCAGAACATGATAGTGGAGTTCCAAATACTAGTAGGTTCACTGAAATCGATCATGTCCGTGAAGATATTGCAGATCTGACCTCAGATGTTGATCAGTTTGCAGTATATATAGAAAATGTTGAGGATCAAGTGGAGGGATTAAGAATTAGGTTCGATGAATTCCGTGAGGATATGAATCTTATTAAGCGTATGCTTCGTGGTATTCAAGCTGCACTCGAGATTGACCCCCAAAACTACCCTTCACCACTACGGCCTCCAGAGGAACACATGTGAAATGAAGAACTAACCTCCTTGCAAGTCTAGTCATTTAAGAAGAATTTCTAATTGTCTTGAATGTCGTGTTTTGAAGTGTTGTCCTTTAATTTTCAGTACAATGTAGCATGTTTTGAATATTTATGAAAGTTGTTTTGCATTACACTGAACATCCCGTTTGCAGTATTAGAACATCCGTATGATGATCAATTTAAATTATATACTACAAAAATAATATGAATTTGGAACGCCATCGATAAATGCTCGAAACATCAACTAAAACGTTCAAATTTATAGATCTTAGTAGTACTCGATGAACAGCGATTGGTATCAAATAAACCTAGCTACAATGAAACCATAAAAAACTGCCCAAGACAATAAGAAATACATCTTCCACCGTGGCAATTTAGCCTCTAACTTACTGATCTTCAATAAATTTGTAGTATTACAAGCCCCTAATTTGTCAACTTCCTTCAGCAAATTGGCCCTTTCTTCACAAACTTCATCAAGTGAAATTTTCAACTTGTTTAAAACCAATGTAGTAGGCTGGGGATACTCCTCGTCACACCATTCCCAAAATCCACAACTGCTAATACCCTTGTGGGGACACTTGCAAAATTTTAGTCCAGCATTCCACTGTGTGCCCGCCGTGAATTGTATTGCAGGTAAGCCACACCAACATCGACGATTTTGAGAGGAGCTGCGAGTACAAGTTGATCCTTGAGACATAGTTGAGTTAAGAAGAAGACAAAGTAGAGGGGGTAGGGGTAACTAATATTTCAATAATGGGGTAAAAAGACCTAATTAATAGAATGGTTGGGGTTATTCCACGTGTTATAAGGTAATAATAGAATGGTTGGATTAATGTAAGTTGTGTGGAGCAGATCGCTCCACGTATTTAAAACGGGTTGCTCAACTTTTCTTAGCATATAAAATTCCAACGATTGATGCCAAAACATCTAATCTACGTCACGAACATGGGTTAGTATGTTCAGTTCAAATAGGTGCCTATTTTAATGTGTAGTGTTCCAACCTTTAATATGATTGTAATAAGAAACTATATAACATGAAAAGATTAATAAGTCTTTATATTTAAGGTTAAATCATCATTACATAGATTATCCATTAGTTAGAACAACATCTAATGAAATACTCAATAACTTATTAAGTGTTTCATCTGATATAACTAAGTAATCGCCTTCGATAGATATAAATGAGTATACTCTAGTATAACTTTTATGAGTAAACACTTCCAATAGACATACTATTGATGTAGTCACCTTAAATACACATAATATTGAGTAATCTCTTTGAATATACATAAAATTCCAACGATTGATGCCAAAACATCTAATCTACGTCACGAACATGGGTTAGTATGTTCAGTTCAAATAGGTGCCTATTTTAATGTGTAGTGTTCCAACCTTTAATATGATTGTAATAAGAAACTATATAACATGAAAAGATTAATAAGTCTTTATATGTAAGGTTAAATCATCATTATATAGATTATCCATTAGTTAGAACAACATCTAATGAAATACTCAATAACTTATTAAGTGTTTCATCTGATATAACTAAGTAATCACCTTCGATAGATATAAATGAGTATACTCTAGTATAACTTTTATGAGTAAACACTTCCAATAGACATACTATTGATGTAGTCACCTTAAATACAGATAATATTGTTCAGTTCAATCAATACTTGTATGATTTGAAGTCTTAGTTGTTGTAGATAAACGAAGAATGTCTGTAATTGAGCTACACATAGATTGTAAGATCAACAAATAGATTACTAATGTGTCTATCTAGTGATATAACGTCCAATCTATGCTACACTTCGTTATAATACGCTTCTTAATATTTAAAATTGTTAATTGATCTAGAATCAAACCCTACACTCCTTATCCAAACAACTTAGTGTTTGCACTTTAGTATAATTAACGACATATATTTTGGTTTACTTACACATAGCATGTTTTGTAATCTTAATAAACTACTAAATCATTGTTTATGCATTTTAAATGATCCTTATATTAGTATTTATCAACTAATCCTCAACGGTGTAAAAACAACATCAGTATGAAGATCCAGAACAGACGTACCACGTTCGAGAGCGTTCCCTACAAGGTTCAGAACAGGAGAGCGAATGTTCTCTAAGTGTTAAAAAATTTTGCGGTTTGGGTTAGGGTTAGGGTTAGGGTTAGGGTTTGGGGTTCAGGGTTAGGGTTAGGGTTCAAACATCATTTATTATGTTCTGAACGTGAAAAAAGTATCTTTTATTTTTGAGCAACCGCGTTTCATTTTAAACGAACTACCTAATTGATTATTATGTTTGGCACGTCCAGAAGAACGTTCGAATATCTCAAAAAAGAAATGTACCCCCGCCCCGGGCTCTATTTTATACAGAAAAGGGACGCGCGTGGAATTCGGAAAAAAAAATGGTGGGGCCTTAATGGCAATTATGACAATTAAAAAATGCGGCTGATCAGTCTTATCAATTCCATCATTTCAAACATCGAACACCCGCGCCTTTCTTCTCTTACAAACTTCTCAAGTCTTCTTCTCGAGTCTTCTATTTCGTCGCTGACCATATACATTTCTCCGGTAACATCTAAAGGTAAATTTTGAACACTATTGATTTTTTTCAAGTGAATCGGGGTTTTTCTTTTGCTATTTTGCTATTTTGAAAAATCTAGGGTTTTTACGCCTTTTTACTGTACTGGAAGAAAGTTCTTGTGAAAATCTTTGTTTTTGTTGATTTTTTCGTCAAATAGTGCTGTGTTGTTGTACAAATAGTGAGGCTTTTGCTTGTTTGTGTTAATAACGATTTTAAGGCCAAACTCCTTCTGCTATGTCAAACATCTTCATACGGTGCTCTGAACTTTTGTTAGGATGTTTCAACTTGCTGATGCATTTTAGATGGGTGTTGTTAAAATTTATGCTAGCATGTTTACGTTGATAAGGATGTCAAACATCTTCATACGATGCTTGGAACGTGTGTTAGAATGTTTCAAGTTGCTGATGAAGTTTAGGCGATCACTTATGTAGTGGAAGTATTATCAACTTAACATATAATCTAATAACTTTCATTCATACTTAAGGAAACAAAATACATATAGAAAATTACTTGACATAATGCAAAAGTACTAGTACTATATATAATGCTTAAATAAAAGTTCTAGTTGTCATCATCATTGGGAGAATTTGGAGGAGTCGCAAACTGCTCCGGATTCATCCCTTGGTGGATAAGGAGTCCCAGAAGCATTCTTTCAATACACTCCAAGCGCTACACTAACACTTGCCTTATGCTCCATACATCAGCAGATGAGCGGTCCGCAGATGGTTGATTGCAGTAATGTCAGTTTGAATACCGGCAATATCCCAGGCGATGTTTCCATAATATTCGTTATGGTCAGGTTCGGCTGGGGCATAGTGGCCATTAGCGACAACTTCGTTTTGGTTATTTTCCATTTGTGTTTGTTGTCTATGAAGAAATTTTGATAATTCAAGTAGGAGGATAATTGTGTGTATGGAGGAACAAGGAAATGTATGTATTTATAGATGAATTTAACATAAAAAACACCAAAAGGCGTGATGTGAACATTGGAAAGACGTTCACTACTCTCTAGGTGATGTATCTGGATTAATTAATGGCTTTTTTCGTATGCCCGCTTAGAGGGATGCTTTCACACCTTTTAACTGCACAAGGCACCCTACGCTTGAATCAACATGACTATTGCATTACACTGAACATCCCGTTTGCAGTATTAGAACATCCGTATGATGATCAGTTTGAATTATATACTACAAAAATAATAGGAATTTGGAACGCCATTGATAAATGCTCGAAACATTAAGATAAACGTTCAAATATAAAAATATATAAAATTGTCAAGATAAAAAATCAAAAAGCAACACTTTGAGTTTGGGAGGATTGTCCACTATCCACTCGTTTGGGGCAAGTAGTTCTTTTGTGGCCTGACCTTTTGCAGATGCTATATTTATTTCTCCTACTTGAAAATACTTCACCAACTGATGGTATCCGCTTTTTCCTTCGTCTGCCCTTACCCACGTCGATGAAAGGAGGCAATATTCGTCTCTCAAGTAGCTCAGGAGGAACATTCCAAAATTCTTCCGGTGGAACAGCATTGATCGGTTATGCATAGGCAAGCATATATGACTCTAACTTGTAATATGCAGAAGTGAAGTCATAGACGCACGCTCCATAGTCTTCTGGACGCAGCATTCTGATAGCTGCCATAGCATGTTTACAGGGTATTAAGTCAATTCGATACTCTCTGCACGTACAAGTTCTGTTGAGTAAATCGACTTCTGCTCCCTGGCCGGGACTGATGATGGTGAAACCATACGTACCTTTTCGACTAATTGCGAGCTTACCCCCTTCCTCCAGGTTGAATCTTATTTTTCCTTCAATTGAAGGGACACATATGGTTGAAACCTCGAGGAACTCCGTAGCTCTCACATGGAATTTTTCGCCAAATGTACGATTGATGTGATTTAATAGGGCAACAATAGGATATTCTCTTTCATCCCTCAGCATTGCATTTGTGGACTCAGCAATGTTCGAGGTCATCACTGCAAATCTGAAATTGTAACAAACAAACAAAGACATTAATGTTAAATACGTCTAATGCAAGTGCGAACATTAAGCATGCGATCAGAACATCAATGATTACGTCATACACATCATTGGTACTATTTTGAACGTCAATTGGAATGTTCTCGGCTTAATTGCCATGTAAACATAGAACATTCCAACGCAACGTTCAGAACATTTGGTAAGAATGTTCATACTCGTGTACCTGTGCCCAGGGAAAAAGCATCTGCTCCATTTATGGAACCCCACGTCATCTTGAAGATATCTGGCAACCCTTGGATCGTTGTCTTCGATTTGCTTAAAGTGCGTTCTGAAATCCTCCACACGATATGCATCTGCTGCCAAGTAATAGGACCCCAGGTGATCTCCAAATTGAAACTTTGTACGGATATTTTCAGCAAGGTGCCTCGTGCAAACTCCATAGTGAGCTTGGGGAAACCACTTGGCAACTGATTTTGCTATGCTTTTATGCCTGTCTGAAATGACGCTCAACTCATCATTGTGCTGGGCTATGTCAACCAATTGTTCGAAAAAAAAAAACATAAGAAGCATCACATTCTTTGTCCACAACACAGAATGCAACAGGGAATATGTGCTTCTCTGCATCCTGGGCAACGGCAGACAACAACACACCGCCGTACTTGCCTGACAAATGAGTCCCATCAATAGCAAGGACTTTCCTCATATACAGAAAACCCCTAATCCAAGATCCGTAAGATATAAAAAATACTTAAACCTCCCACAACTATCAAGCTTCAAAGCTGTCTTGCTTCCAATATTTTGGGACCTTACCATATAACTGTATGCCTCTAAAATTTCATAACTTTGTTCATGTGTCCCTCTTGCTATTGCCTTTGCAATCTCACATCCTTTCAAACTTTTCCAATAACTAATGTTGCATCCCAATTCTCTGTTAAATGCAACTCTAATGTCTTTTGGTGTTATTCCTTTCCCTTCAATGTACCTATCTTTCATGTATTCACCAACAACATCAGCTGTGGCATGTGTATGGTGGCTTTGCAGGTGCTGCACACCGCACGTGTGCTCGCCATTGTAGATTGTAATATAAAATGTATCACTACTATGATACCTCAATGCTCGAAGCCACCACTTGAAATTTGCATCAACACATCTAGCGTAAAACAACTTTTTTGTATTCTTCACAGCTTTGAAAGAAAAAGGCTTCCTCACTGCAGCAAGCCTCAACTTCACCACTAATTCTCGCTTGTTCTTGAAAGTCATACCCTTTACAAAACCTGTGCCGTCTTTTCCAAAAAAATCGTTGCGGCTACTCTGTGATGGTGCTATTTCTGAAGGATTACCAACTACTTCTCCACCTTCTTCACTCACCTTCTTCGTCTGCCTCTCCACCTTGTTTTAATTCATCTTCATCCATCTCAACATGCATATCTTGTTCATTTGAACTTGAAATTCCTTCAGGCCTTGGAATCACACTAACCCTTAGTGTTGGCCTAGCCCCAGCTGGGTCTACATCAGCCATATAAAGCTGAACATCATCATCAGTCCTAATTTTAGATGGAGCAGTCTTTTGCTTTGCGGCAACACTCAGCATATATGAAATGCAAAGATCCCTAGGATCATCACTTAACCCCCAACTGCGTATGATTTTGTTGACAAGTTCATCATATGTAACATTCCTACTCACAAGGATAGGTCTTGTCTCTTTCACCTTAGGAATCCAAGCATAGAATTTCGAACGCTCAACCCATTCACCGAGAAAATCAACTCCTAGTAGTATGTTGTCCCCCATTTACTTTAACAATATCTGCAAGGTAGGATAAACATTCATCAAATGTTGTCCAGGTAGCAAAGGATACTGGAACACCGAAAAACAGATCCGAACATGCCCAAGGATGTTTAAGATTACAAGCATACCGATGTGAAACATCGATACATCAGTTCAGACCATCTACAAAAATGTTCCAACATTATGAATAGCATTTACTGAACATTATTCGGGCAACCAAAATTATGTTCCGTAACTCTGACTAGCACAATAGGAACATCAAAAGGATTATCCTGAGCATCTAATACAATGTTCCATAATTGTGACTACGTTGTACGAGTATTTGTAGAACAATCTTTATAATGTTGCGATCGTCACGGTAAGATGTTTCAAAACAGCAACATACTGTTTAAAAGGGTTTTTACAAAAATTAGGATAGTAGAGATTAGCAAGACGGAGATTTACACTTACAGGAGATATGAGACTTGTCAAGCTTTGCAGTTTGAAGTAATGCCCAACGTTATTCAAACAATTTCAACGACAAGCTTTCCAATTTCAAGTAAAGCAAACCAATTAAAAGTAATGCCAACCAGAAATTGTTATTCAAAGGGTCAAGGGTATTTTTCCCAAATTATTTTTTCAATTAGAGTCAATAATACCTAATTAACCGAAAAGGATTTAGATCTGACAATATTTTCCGTTTGGGAGAGTTGGAATGCAAGAATAATAGCGAAAACGAATGGAGATTGAACAAAGCCAATGCGCAGCAGCTATGGTGTTTTCACGTCGCGAGGGAGAAGATAAGAGAGGGGGGAGAGAGAGAGAGAGAGAGAGAGAGAGAGAGAGAGAGAGAGAGAGAGGAGGGAATAAACGGAGGAAAAAATATTTCCCTAATTTGGCAAATTTTATTTTTTATATACGTGAGGACCAAAGTGTAAGAAATGAAACTTTGAGGTGAAAGGGAGTGGAGGAAAGTTATGTTTAAGAGCATTAATTAGATGTGTCCCTTCTACTACATTAATTAAGACTTGTCCCTTTTACCTATTTTCACTCTTGAGTGTCCCTTTTGACCAAATGTCCCTAATTTGTTGGATATTTTATGAGTTGTAATTGATTGATGAGTACCAAAGTTCGTAGAGGGGTCAGTACGCTCTCAATTAACTGGCGATGAAGCTCAAAATTCTGGTACGTAATTGAGGTTAAATTTTAACAGATTTTTTGAATCAGGCCAAATGAGTATTACTGGCACTTGCATCTCTTATTTCCGTAAATCAAGCATAAAGAAATTGCAAAAAATTTCACCATGTGCCCTCCATTAGTTTTACAAAAATGTCCGCATTAATTAATATTTTAGCAAAATACCCTTTTTAATCCGGAGCCAAGACTTCAAGGCAAAAAGCTTGTAAGTCTTGGCAATTGCCAATACTTCAAGGGAAAGTACTGTTTTGCAAATACTTCAAATATATTGCGAGAATATAGGGAAAGACTGGAAGGGGCAAGTCTTGGTACTTACGACCAAGTGCGGTAAATATTGTCTTTTGCCAACACTTTAAGGGTAAGTGTTGGCAAATAGAGAGGGGTCAAAAACAAGTCTTGGCATTTACCAAAACTTACGACCAAGTGCGGCAAGTATCGCCTTTTGCCAACAATTGAAGGGATAACTGTTGAAAAGCAGAGAGCTAGGTATAAAGGCAAGTTTTGGCCCCGACATAAAAATTTGACAGGGGGTGTTTCCGTCCAGATTTTTTTTTATTAAACCTTAATGAGGGCATTTTTGCAAAACCGGGACTGAAGCTTTATACAAAGTCCTATAACAAAATAATGGGACCTTTGAACTAAAGGTCCCATTATTTTGTTATATGAATTTATCCCATAACAAAATAATAGAATTTATCCCATAACAAAGGTCCCATCAAAGGGATAAATCCCATTATTTTGTTATGAGACTTTATATATAAAGCTTCAGTCCCATAACAAAATGCTGGCCTTGAACAAAACTTGTTCAAAGCCTTGTTCAAAGCCCCAGTATTTTATACTGGGGTTAGTTTACTGAAGCTTCCCAGTATAAATACTGGGGAAAATTGTTCAAAGCCCCAGTATTTATACTGGGATTTGTCCGGGGTGGCTATTTCTCAGTGAATTTGTTTTTGACGGCTACAAATTAATTAGTGTGCGCCAAATAGGCCCCTACACGAAATTTTTACAAGTAATTTCTTTGGGAAATTTGTAGAAATAGGACACTGGCGTCACTCAACACATTTTTCGCCTCATAAGATAACTATTTAATTTTTAGTTCTTATCGCCAAACATCAATGCAAAACTTCCAGAGGTTCTTGGCAAATTTGTGGCAAAACTTTCATGCGTGCAAATTCTTGGTGATTTATAAAATAGGACACACTTCTAGCGCCCCGCCACAAATTTGCCCTCGTAAAGAAAGTCTTATAAATTTGGCCCCATCTGAAAGTTTTTGGTGATCGCCAAATCTTTCTGATAGCAAAGACTTGGTGATCTCCAAGAGTTACCCTTTGCTGGTCGCCAGAAACTTTTTCTAGGGGGGTTAATTTGTTTAAGACTTTTCTTATGAGAACAAAAGTGTAATAACAGCGCTAGATTTATCTGTTTTGCACAAAAATATTTTTCTTTGTGTTCGTTTCTTAGTAGCCGTTCTTTTGAAAAAACTTGAAAAAATAATCAAAACCTCTTTTTGGTTTCTCAAAAATCCATTTCTAAAAAATTTCCAAGAAAACTCTACTTTCTCATGAAACAAAATTTTGACAAATGAGTTTAACAAAGAAAAAAAGTTTTTATAAACAAACGTGCTCTACCTCAAAAATCTCAGCCAACTTCACGTGGACGAGTTCGCTGCTACTAGAAGAAATCATAGTAGTGTTATATAACTGTTCATAAAAGAAGAAATTAGAAACCTAAACATAAAACATATGTAACTTGCAAGGTTGGAACGCTAATTGTTTGAGTATATATTACAGGTCATACTACTCTTATTAATTCTATCCTAGATTCTATCCCCGCATACTCTATCCAGATTAACTTCCTTCTAGCAAACATCCTTAAAAATATTGATCAAATTTAGAATAATCATCTCAGGGGTTCCACTGCAGACAGAAGAAAGATTCATCATGTCAATTGGAATATCGTTACTACTAAAAAATCCAAGAGTGGTGTAGGACTCCATAAGGGTAAAATTGAAAAAAATGGACCCTTACAAGTCTAGCTTAGAAACTGAAAGTATATGATACTAACCATGGGCAAAACTGTTGGAAAGCAAATCAGCAAGAGGCAATTGTATCATCAGGAGTACTGTCCAAAATAATCAACGTTAGGTTTGGAAAATTAACATCCCAAACAAGTTGAAGTTCTTCTTTTGGTCCTTCATCATTGATAAGCTCCCAACGGGAGTTAATCTCTTCCATTGGGGAATCATTCTAACTGATCACTGCAAACACTATCCTGCTACCAGGGAATCCAGATTTTGTATTTTTGTAGATTGTCATAAAGCATCTAGAAATCTTGTTAACCTTGGATTTGATCACTCACAGGACCTTTACACATGGGTAAAGCTTTAGTGCAGTAAGAATAACCTAACATGTATATGATCCCATATGTTATTATCATCCCATTTGCCATTTGGCACATATGGACGAATTAAAACACAAATATATTTGAAGATAACAATATGTCGTCCAAAACCAACATATTTGCAAGCAAGCATCAGAGATCTAGAATTTTTTCTTGAAATGGGCTGAAATTTGAACTTCTTCCAATCTATGGGTGTGTCAGAAATTTTTTTCCAAAAATGGTAAAATTGCCAAGGGACATGGCGTTTTCTATATAAACTTTAACGTCCATTTATTACCCACTAGTTTAGTGTATAAAGAAAACGCCATTCATCTTGAAGTTTTTAAAATATTGTAAAAATTCAGAAAACTCCGTGGTCGATGGCGTTTTCTTTGATAATTTGATATTTATAAAAACTCCACGGCTGATGGCGTTTTTCTTATAAATATATACCCAACACACCCAAAATAATAGATACACAGTAGCCTTTATCTTCACGAGTGTCAAAAAATTCAGAAAACTCCATGGTCCCCTGGCGTTTTCTTTGAAAAACATTATTTTTGAAAAACTGTCATTAATTGTCAGGCTTTTCGGCTTTTCAGCTTTTTATAAAATACACAATAGATGGCGTTTTTGGTAGTGGCAATAGTACCCACAATTATTGCCTTTAGCAAATATTTTCTATATAACTGAGGGTGGCAAAAATATTGTAATTCATCTCCCTTTTGTACATCGTTCAGCAAATGTTACTAAATTTCTTAGCTTTTTTCTTCAAGCTTTTTTCTTAGTGGTTTATTGAGGAAGAGTTATAGTTATTCCGCTTAATCTAGTAAGTCATATATTTTCTTGAGTTGTTTAATTTTTTTTTTTTTGATGTTGCATACCTACTGATATTATTATTTTAATTATAACAAGGTTAAAAAATGTCGAATGATAACCGTGTGAGAGTTTTATTTTACAGGGGCGGACAAATTATTTCTGAAAATAACACAGTTGATTATAGTGAGCGTCCTCGTGCCATCGTTAAAATGTCGCAAGATGCTGAGTATGATTGGTTGGTTAGGAACCTGCATATTAGAATAAAAACCAACCCTGATGAGGTAAGACTTGTTATTTCCGGGAGATGGCTACATTCAACTGTGCGGGATTGTGCTCGTTACAAAGGATTTCCAATTGTTGATACTGAATCTTTGAAAGATTTTTTGTCGACACCTGACACTGTGCGTTATATGATGAACCTTAATTTACTTGAGATGTACATTAAGACTGAACCGTTGGAGGTTAATGAGCATCATCTAAATGAGTCATTTCCTGAAGTAATGAGTGTGTTACCTGAATTTTCTACTTTTACAAGCTTATTAATACAATGTACATCGTATCAAAATAATTTACCGTCAAGGCCAGGGTTATACTGATTTTGAGATGAAATTTTCCGATCACAATAACCCTTGTTATGATGTTACAGATGGTGCAGGACCTAACAGGACATCAGAATTTCCTGAGATACGGAGAGTATCTGAAATACAAGCTCGAGTAGAGGCTGATCATCATGCTGATCAAGGCGATGATGATTCTAAAGGTGATATCCCAAATGACCAATATGATTCTGACGAGATAGCAACTTCTGGTGAAGAAAGTGGCGGTGATGATGATGACCAACATCCAGCCGAAGAAGTACCCAACATACCACTGTATAGTGAGTTAACCCATTTCTTTATGATCTTCAAAGACGACCAGAAATATTTGCTTCTACCCGCGAGTCAGAGGGTGTTCAGTGCAGGATATGGATGGATGATAACATATATGTCTTGAGGCTGGAATGTTATTCCAAATCAAGGACATGTTAAAGAGCGCCGTTAAAAAGTGGAGCTTGCGGAACAATAGAGAATTTAAGGTGCGGGAATCAAAGAAAGAACAGTGGACAGTTAAGTGTAGGCGGTGGGAGTCTGGTTATAATTGGATGCTCAGAGCCAGGAAAATGTCAACAAATCTATGGAAGATTGGAAAGTACAACAGAAACACACTGGTCAAATGGCGATAATTGCATCATTTCAACTTAGATACTAACATGATTTCCTCTATGTTGTTAACCCATATCAGGGATAATCCTTCGTATAATGTGAAAAATATAATAAATACAGTTATGCTTTCGGTAAATCATGTACCCTCTTACAAAAAGGTGTGGCTTGGTCGAAGGCGTTCATTCACGACAATATTTGGTGATGTTGATGAATCATTTTCTTTGCTTCATAGATATTTGTTAGTTCTTAAACATTATAATCCAGGAACAATTGTTGAATGGTTGTACGCGGACCAGTCAACAGCGGAGGTAAATATCTTTAAGTATGTATTTGGGCATTTGAACAGTGTATAAAAGGATTTACAACATGTAGACCTGTTATATCAATTAATAGTACTCACATATATGGGAAATATGATTTGAAGTTATTGATTGCTGTGGGTGTTGATGCAAATGAACGGATATTTCTACTTGCTTTTGCAATGGTTGATAGGGAGACGAAATGATACAATCCGGATCGGTATCCAAAGCCGTGGGAAGCTTACGCTCAACATGCGGGGCTTAGAACGCTTCAAAGAGAGCTTGGAAACCAAGAGTAAAGTCAAGAGGTGGCCAAAAGACCAAGATGCAAGCTTGTTGGATTCTGAAAACTGATCAACACTGCGCGATCGCGAGAGGAGGGGCACTATCGCGCTGAAGAATTACATGCCCAGTGCGATCGCGAGGTTCATGGCGCGATCGCAATGACTAATTTTTCAGTAGCGTTCCAGAATTAACTTCAAGGGCATTTTTGTCCATTTATCATAGACTTAGGGGCTTTTAGTCATTTCACACTCATGTATTGGAAAACTATATAAGCTTCCCTTAGTATTTTATTTCATCAGTTAGTTTTTGATTGAGGATAGAGATAGATTAGGCCGAGCCTATCTTGTGAAAGCCCGAGGCTTCACGGACTCCTTTTCTTGGAACCGAGTGGATATCATCCTAGTATGGATCCTCGATATGTTCAAGTTTCTTTCTCTCTCTTGGATACTCAATCGTGTTTGAATCGAATATCCTTTCTTTCTTCTATTTCAGTCCTTCTCCGTCCCCCATTTTCTTGTTGTTGTGTTTATTTTATCGCTTCCGTTCCTTTATCTTGCTTCCGCGTGGTTTGGTTCATATAATTTAGTATCAGAGCAAGGCTCGGGTTTTGTTTCTACAATCCCCCGACCCTTGATTCTTCGTGCCTAGGTTGGTTTCTATCTTAGTTTCTTTTTTGTTATTGTTGAAAAGAAGAAAACACAAAAAAAAAAAAAAAAATTGAAAAAATTGAAAAACGCAAAAAAATTCATATTGTGGATTGGATTTGATGACCTGTTGATTGCTTGATATCGGGGATTGATCTATAATTTTTACCCATTAATTTGGTACCCTTGTTACGTGATTTGGTATTGAGAATCAAAAGTTGAAAAAAAAAATCAAAAACCCCCAAAGTTTGAAAAACCCTTGAATTTGATTGAAAATTTCTTGATTTGGAATTGTTATTGATTGGGTGTTGATATAAATCATTGGGAATTGATTGTAATAGTTGAAAACACAATTGGGTACCATTGGATTACAAAAACAAGTTCAATCGAGTTTATTCGAGTGATTGTGATTGTGAACCACTAGTTGTGTGTGATTGTGAACAACTAGTTGAGAGGGATGATAAGCCACATTATGATGTGAGCTCGATTTTCATTGAACCTCTCTTAAGTGAAGAATGTGTAGTTGACCTTACTTGTGAACCTTGTTATGACACCCCACCTATATTTGATAAAGGAGAAGACTAGTTGAATGAATATCCTAAATTGCTTGATAATGGTGGACCTATGTGTCGTAGTGAGGATGGTTTTGACCTTGAGGCGTCTCTAAAGTGTAAAATGGATCGATCTGTTTTTGATGACTCCTCAAGTGAGAGTGAAGAACTTAGTCTTGATGCTATGCTTTTGTTTGACCATAAAATTGAGGTGCATGCTTTTACATTCTCATTGCTTGAAGATAATCTCAATTGTTATCGTGAATTGTATCGGACTAGGATTGGTAGTAAAATAGAACCTCGATGGTTTGTGAAGTTAGACTCTATGGATGATCCATTGTTTGGAACTCCAAGTGGAATGAGTAGTCTTGATATTGGTTGTATTGAACCATCTTCTAGTAGTCCTAGCCTTCGTTATGTGGACTATAATGATGAAGGATCCATTTTGGAGACCTTCCTTTGGAGTTTGTCAAGTGAGGGAGATTGTCTTGGAGTTGTATTTGGAGGTGAGGAAGTCACTCTTGGTGTGTGTAAGGGTGCTTCCAAGAAGGGGAGTGGAGTGATTGATGTTAGTTTCCAATTGAACTATTTTGTTTACTCCACCCCACATGTTGATCACACCTTGGGTGTTGGGCATGCCAAATCCGATGTATCACATTGTGATAATATTGATTTGAAGGCTTGGTGTGGTCCATGTCCTATTGATCTCTTTGCTTGTTCTTGTGTTGGATTCACCTTTCTTTGGAGTCAAATACTTGTTGTTTCCTTTGGAGACATAAGCTTATTACTTTTTATTGATGCTTGGCTCAATCATAAGAGTGTGTTTTCCACACTTTTGGGCACTAACCTACTCTTGGAGTAGGAAGTTCGTTTGTCTTTGCCTTGCTTGTAGGTCTTGTTGACTTGATTTCGAGGACGAAATCCTTTTAAGAAGGGGAAAATGATACAATCCGGATTGGTATCCAAAGCCGTGGAAAGCTTACACTCAACATGCAGCGCTTGGCACGCTTCAGAGAGAGCTTGGAAACCAAGAGCCAAGTCAAGAGGTGGCCAAAAGACAAAGATGCAAGCTTGTTGGATTCTGGAAACTGATCAACCCTGCGCGATCGTGAGAGGAGGGGCGCTATCGCGCTGAAGAATTACATGCCCTGCACGATCGCGAGGTTCATGGCGCGATCACGATGACTAATTGTTTAGCAGCATTCCAGAATTAACTTCAGGGGCATTTTTGTCCATTTATCATAGACTTAGGGGCTTTTATTCATTTCACACTCATGTATGGGGAAACTATATAAGCTTCCCTTAGTCTTTTATTTCATTAGTTAGTTTTTGATTGAGGATAGAGATAGATTAGGCCGAGCCTATCTTGTGAAAGCCCGAGGCTTTACGAACTCCTTTACTTGGAACCGAGTAGATATCATCCTAGTATGGATCCTCGATAGGTTCAAGTTTCTTTCTCTCTCTTGGATATTCAATCGTGTTTGAATCGAATATCCTTTCTTTCTTCTATTTCTGTCCTTCCCCATCCCCCATTTTTCTCGTTGTTGTGTTTGCTTTATCACTTCCGTTCCTTTATCTTGCTTCCGCGTGGTTTGGTTCATATCACGAAAGATGCATGGTCATGGTTTATATCGTTACTAATGACTCATGTGGTAAAACATCGCAGAGGAATTACTTTGATATCTGACAGGGCTCCTGGAATACTTCGTAGTATAGAGGATTTGGTTGCTTTGCAGGAGCAGAATGTATATCATCGGCTATGTCTTAGGCATCTTAAGAGCAATTTTCTGTCGAGGTTCCTAAATAAGGAGCTCGAGGGATTTATGTGGATGGCTGCAACTCAACATCAAGAATGCAAGTTCACTGCCACCATGGATCTCATAAAAGAAGCTAAATCTCAAGCGTACAATTATTTAATGAACATCCCACAAGATAAGTGGTCTGTTTATTGTGATGGCGGCAGAAGGTGGGGTATCTTAACAACAAATCTTTTAGAATCATAAGTTTCATAAAGAAGGCTCATGGACTGCCAGTTACAGCAATGGTTAAGCTAACATTTGGGCAGTTAGTTGAGAGATTTGTGTCCAAAAAGCAATATGCACAACAACTCTTGTTTGAGCAGGAAAGCTTCACACCATTGGTGAAAGTTAAATTCGAAAAATATGAAAAGAGGTCGAAACTTCATACTGTCAATAAATATAATCTAGAAACAGGTATTTTCGAAGTAGAAACTCATCGACGTCAAAACCGTGGTGGTAGGGTAAACAAGGTGATGTTTGATAACAAAACTTGTGAATGTCAAAAGTGGCAGGATTACTACATGCCTTGCTCACACGTGCTGAAGGTGACTGGACAGATGCATAGGAATGCACATAACCCAGTAAGTAAATTTTACAGCACACGGTACTATTTGGAAATATATCGTCTGTCATTTGAACCTCTTACAGACGTAGCATATTGGCCTGAGGCCCCATTTAAGATGATTTGTAATCGTTCATTCATCCTGTGAACTGGTCGAAGAAGAACTACACGTATTCATAATGATATGGACATTGGGCGTGCAAGATATGCCAAAGTGTGTGGAATCTGTAGACAGACAGACCATGATAGGCGTGCTTGCCCGAACGAGGAACGTGTGTATCAACAGTAATTTGATATTGTGTTATGTATTAAGTCCTATTGTTACTTATGTATTTGATATTTTTATTTATCAAGTAGTAGTAATTTGTTTACTTATGTATCAAGTGTTTTAATGTCAAGTATTGTAATGTTTCTTCCGTTCACATCTCATTTTATTGAGTAATAATTGTATGTCATTGGTCAAACCACTTCTACTCAAAAAATGACATATTAGACTAGTTGAATTATTTTACTAACTAAATTATCATTTTCATAATATTAATTTGGCAATCGCCGTAATTATCAAATAAATTGTAACAGATAATAGTAGTACGTTATTTTTCCAACTAAAACTTATAACTACTTCATTAACTATTGTAGAATATATTTTATTTACACAATAAAAACTGCACCATTTTTCCATACCAATGTTATGTGTATTTACCAAGAATAGCAAAGTAAGACAGTGAAAAGAACAAAATAAAATAATTAAAAAACTGCAATTAAAACTTTTGGTAAAGTCCATCGAACTTGACTATATGACAAAAAAAGTCCCTTGATTTCCTTGTATTTTATGTCATGACCTCCTAAAGTTCTTTCTATGTATGTGTCCATGTATTTTTATGAATCATTAAAGATGTATCAGAACATATGGACATTGCTTTCCACTACAGATATATCAGCAAGAAGTCAAACTACTAAAGGCAGAGATCAAAGATGCCTTTCTCTAATGAAAACAACTTCACAACTATGGATGGGAAAAAGGGAAATGACAACAAAATGTGTGGAGTGATTTTGATGATGTTGCCTAGAAGAGTTTCTGTTCATTCGATAAGTTCTTAAAAAATGAGATACAATCATGTAATTACTCTTCTAAAAAGCTAAAGTCCCTTATGAATACATACTAAATGGTTGTTAAATAAATGTGGTTTTTTAAGATTTGCATAAATTCATTTTATTTGCAATATTTGTTTCAATAGTGTGGTTCATTGTTTTAGATTAATACAAATCACAAACGTGTATATCTAACTTATTTCACTATATATAAAATCTTGGTAATTCATCATAAATAATTAAGCAGAAGGTATTTTTCCTTTAGCTATCACTATCACAGTTACGCCCCTGCATCACATTTGTCCATACCTATAATTCTACATAATTTTTAACATCTTCCAAAGCAGAAAGATTGTTATTAACTTATCTTTTTGCTAAGTTAAAACAGCCTCAGGTTAAAAAAGAGTAATGAATTTCTAGTCCCTCAATCCTATAAAGAACCCAAAAACTTACTGCACTTAATTTATTTTTAACTAACTTAGAGTTGCCCCATTGTTTTCACTATAGGGTCAAAACTAAATAACAACAAATTTATTAAGAAGATAAAGTACTTACTTGATTTTGGGGAACAATCAAACCATTCAACAAAAGCTTTGTAATTTTACCGTCACCTTCAAAAAAAATCTATGAATAGGATAAGGGGGTCGTGACTTTTGATAAAATGGAGTGGGGGAAGGTGTGTTTTTAGGGTAAAAGTTGAAAAGTTGTAATGACCAAGAAGGTAAAGTAATGAGTGGGTTTGGGGGGGGGGGGCTGCGTGAGTTTTGGGAACTATGGTATTTTATAAATATTAAATTATCAAAGAAAACGCCATCGACCATGGAGTTTTCTGAATTTTTACAATATTTTAAAAACTCCAAGACGAATGGTATTTTCTTTATAGACTAAACTAACGGGCCGTTAATAAATGGACGTTAAAGTTTATATGGAAAACGCCATGTCCGTTGGCGTTTCTACCATTTTTAGAAAATAATTTCTGACACACCCATATATTAGAAGAAGTTCAAATTTCGGCCCATTTCAAGAAACAATTCAGAGATCTATCTCCTAGCTTCAAATCCTCTGGCCAATAAGCCCCAGCGTATCATCTATCTTAAATGGAAACCACCCGATGAAGGCTCCTTCAAACTAAACATTAATAGTGTTTGTCAGCCTTCAAACAACTCTGGTGGAATAGGAGGAGTTATCGAAAATCACCTCAGAGAACGAATAGTGGGCTTTGCTAAACACATACCTCATACATCTGTTATCCACGCCGAGCTCACAGTCTTACTAATAGGACTACATTGCTAGAGAACATACTTTTACAACACTTCAAGTAAAGTTTGACTCACATGCATTACTACACCTGCTTCAAGGAACTAATGTTACTCATTTACATATTTTGAATGATTGCAAGTCCTTGGTTATGAGCTGGGATGCCATGAAGCCAATCATATTTTCAGAAAAGTGAATTTCTGTTGCTGACTTATTATCTAAATTTGATTGTAATGCTTCTCAAGATAGTCTAATATGTTTTACTTATGCACCCCTTTTGTTATGTATGAACTGGATTATGATACATCCTCTCGTCTCAGGGAGAGAAAGATCAACTTTTGTAATCTTTTTGTTTACTATTTATAAATATCGGTAGTTACTAGCAAAAAACAAAACAAAAGAAAAAAAGCTTGTAACCATAAGCTGAAATGCATAGCGGTACAACAACAACAACAACAACAACAACAACAACAACAACAACGTACCCAGTGCTATCCCACGAGTGGGGTCTGGTGAAAGTGAGATGTACACAAACCTTACTCCCACCAAGGTGGAGATACTGTTTTTGATAGATCCTCGGTTAAAAAAAAATTATTTTGTAAATATGAAGAAAGAGAGAACAAGATGCAAACAAAATGTTAAAGCAAATATTGACATTTAAAACAAAAGGGAACCTAGGTGAACAAAAAATATCAAAGCACAATAGTCGAAGAATAAGCTAGAAATAGCAAATATATATGAATCAACTAATGCCTATATAATAGAAATGAAATATAGGCGAAGAATAAGCTAGGAGTATCAAATATTAATGAATCACACTAGTGCTTATAAAACATAAATCTCTCGACTACTATCTAACTCTCTACCCTAATCCTCGATCTCCAATCTTTCCTATATAGGGTCATGTCTTCGGTGATCTGGAGGTGGGTCATATCCTGTCTAATTACCTCGTCTCAATTCTTCTTCGGTTTACCACTACCTCTCCGTAGACCCAACAATGCCAACCCCTCGCACCTCCTCGCTGGGGTATCTGTGCTCCCTCTCTTCACATGTCTGAACCATCGTAGCATTACTTCGTGCATCTTATCGACTACAGAGGCCATTCCTACCTTATCATGAATGACATCGTTCCTAACCTTATCCATCCTAGTATGCCCACACATTCATCTCAGCATCTTCAACTTTACAATACTCATCTTCTGAATACGAGTGTTCTTGACTGGCCAACACTTCACTCTATACAATAAAGCTGGTCTAACGACCACTCTATAGAATTTACCTTAAGTCATAGGTGATACTATCTTATTGCATAGGACCCCCGAGGCGAGCCTCCACTTCATCCATCCTGCCCCTATACGATCTGTGACATCATCATTAATTTTCCCATTGGCTTGGATGATTGACCCAAGATACTTAAAGTTTCCCTTCTTGGGAATCACTTATGTATCGAGCATCACTTCCACCTCAGACTTGTGAGATGCATCATTGAACTTACACTCCATGTACTTTATTTTCGTTCTACTCAGCCTGAAGTTTTTAGACTCTAGAGTCTGCCTCAAAACCTCCAACTTAGTGTTAACTCTACCGCGTGGCTCGTCAACCAAAATAATATTATCTGCAAATAACATACACCATGGAACCTCCTGTTGAATATCTTATGTTAATTCACTATCACCAGAGCAAACAAAAAATGACTAAGTACTGACCCCTGATGCAACCTCATCTCGACTGGGAAGTGATCAGAGTCTTCTTTTATTGTTCTCACTTGGGTCTTGACTCTATTGTACATGTATAGTGAGGTCTTGGCTCTATCGTACATGTCTTTAATCGTTCTGATGTAAGCCACGGGTATACCTTTAGCTTCCAGGCATCTCCACAAAATCTCTCTCTGGACTTTGTCATAGGCCTTCTCTAGATCAATGAACACCATATGTAAGTCCCTCTTCTTATCCCTATATTGCTCAACCAACCTCCTTAGAAGATGAATGGCTTCCGTCGTCGATCGCCCTGGAAAAAACCCAAATTGGTTCTCGAAGATAGTTGTATCCTTCATCATACTCTTCTCAACCACCCTTTCCCAAACTTTCATACTATGGTTTAGATGTTTGATACCCCTGTAGTTGTTGCAATGTTGAATATTACCATTGTTCTTATACAACGGGACCATGGTACTCCAGCTCTACTCTTTGGGCATTCTAGCAGTCTGAACGATGACCTTGAACAACCTAATTTACCACTCCATACCTATTTCGCCAGCATTCCAAAATTCTACTGAGATCTCGTTAGATCCAGTTGCTCTCCCCCCTTTTATTTTACGGAGAGTCTCCTTAACCTTTTCAAATTTTATAGACCTGCAGTCTCTAGACTCACGACATATCTCGGAGTGCTCTAAATGACCTAGCACAATATCCTTGTCTCCCCACCCCTCTTTTCCTTTAAGAGTTTATGGAAGTGCTCTAAAATGCATAGCGGTGATTAATAAAATTAGTCACTAACCATACTGCTCGTGACCTTTGCCAAAAAAACCCATGTAACTCTCCCTCATCTCGACGATTTTCTCTAGAGGCAGCAACAACTTTTACGACCTTCTAAGGCCGTGTTGACTTGCAGGCAGCCTCCCCCGGAGGTTGTCCCACCCCCATCACTTATATTTTCTCTTCTAAAATTAAACCCCAACCTAATACAGCCTCTAAACCATTAAAACTACCAGTGTATTCACACGGTGAACCTACCCTCACGTGGACTTCAAAGGAGGTTCAAAATTCTATTACGTTGGAGGAATTACAACATGCTGTTTTATGGAAATTTACCTATGGCATTCCAGATATACAAACGTTAAGAAAGATTATACATTTACAATGTGAAACTAAAGTTAAATGCAATATAGGGTTTTTAAAGAGTAGAGAGGTTCTTATCCATTGTTCTTTGTTTTAAGACTATGTGAATCTCCTCTGTAAACCGGATTTTTATTTGAAAACCAAGTACGAGTTCATTCAACGCAAAATTTGCGATGGGATTCATGGGTTAATCCCACGGCGGAGACATCCATTGCTATTGCTTGGATCTCTTTTCCAAGCTTGACTCCTAATTTTTTTTACCCAAGAATTTACTTTTTCAATAGCATCAGTAGTAGGCAAATCATTACAAGTTGATACAAGGAGGAATAGAACTAGACTAAGTTGCACAAGATCACAAGTTGAAGTGGATATTCTTGGCTCTTTTCCACAACGGATTCAAAATTTGTGAGCTTGATAAGGAAACGAGAATGATTAAATCCAAATGGGCAAAAATCAAGTATCATTATATGTTGAAGTACTATGTTGAATGTTGCTTGCAAGGGCATAATGTAACTGAATGCTTTATAATTCATCTTGGGTTGAAGTTGAAACAAAAAGAAGTACCAAACCGTCATGAACCTTGTCGCACCCCACTTGAAGGTAAGTAAGTGGTTTCCGACTTAGGGCAACTCGTTTGGAGTTAGAATTTTGGAGTCACCATCTAATAAATTATTCTAGGCGTATTAGTTCACCTATTAATTTCTAATTGATTTAAAATATAACTCCGGGTTGGTCTACTAGTCAGAGATTCGGGTAAGTATTCGAAATAACTCAGAAGGGCTTAGGCACCTCCTAAGTTCCGCTAATTGTGGTTCCCGACCAATTTCTATAATTGGGTCTTAACATGCAAGGAAGTTAAGAGAATAAAAAAATTAAATAAAGTAAGCAAAGAGGACATGTATGCAAACAAGTTAAAAGATATGAAATAGGCAGTTCAGTATAAATAGTCTTAATTTATAGACATATTACATATATAGCTACAATTTACAATGTTAGGAAAAATTAAACAATATTGTCATCTTATACTTTACTTAACATAAGTTTACTTTTAAATGACGAAAGCAAGGAGAAAATATATAGTATAAAAAATGTACCCCACTAAATGATGGTATTGTGACATAGTTGGACACGTATCTTTAACTTTGATGGTAACTTTAATGTGAGGTCGCGTTTAAAATATAATTTGATTTAAAGTAAAAGGTATATTCAAAATACATGTAAAGTTATATCAAATTAAACACATAACATATTGAGAAATTTTAATGTAATGAGCAAATAGTGATATATCTAAATTAAGTAGGAAATAGATATCAATTTAAAAATATTACCATATAAGGAATTTAACAAGCAAATAACAATAAACACAAATATAAATTAAGCAGTGAGGCATTTGGGGAGTAATAATAAGTAATAAACAAAATAGATTTAGAAGACTAACTTATGAATTTAACAAAGAAAATAGTATAATTTTTTAAAGACTTGACCTCCAAAGCCCAAAAATCTCTCACAAGCTATAAATTAACTTGGAGAAATTATAAAATGAGTTTGTATTTTTTTTAAAAGAAATCACTCCAGATTTTCGAAAAAAGCAAAAAAAAAAAAAAAAAAAAAAAAAAAAAAAAAACTCTGTTTTAAGTTGGATAAACTCACGTTTCAGGATTTGCAGAAATGATCCTGCTTAAAGTAAAATGTTAAGCTTTTAGCCTTTCAAAAATCAATTGTAGTCCTGCTTCTGAACTCTTGCATTTTCCAGATTTTAGAATTTGCAGAAACGGACCAGCTTTAAGCAAAGATTTCAGCTTTGGCCACTTTCTTATATTTTGCAGAAAATAACCCTTATTAGGTTAAGCTTTACTATGACCCTGTTTGACATAAAATTATAGATTCTAACATACAACAATTTCACATTTTACATTGCACAAATAATTCTGTTTTAGACCAAATTCATTTTTTACCATTTAGCACAAAGAAAATGGCTCCTGATAGCCAATATGCTGCATATAGTAACGTCCAGCACCTGTCCTGAACAGATTGCATCTTACAGTACTTAATACAAACAAGATACCTAATGGATACATTTTACCAATTGTTCACTTTCTAATTACAAAATCAAATAGTAAAAGTAGGGGAAGAAAAGAAAATAAGCCTTTGTTCTCATTGATTCACAAGTTTTCTTGAATAAAACATGGACTCTTTCAGACTACATAAATCCGAATGATACACCGAGAACAAGAGCATGGCTTTCAGGCTTATGTCTGGATTATTTGAGTACCTGCAAGAATAACTAATAAAGGGTATAGCTTTTTTGGCTACCCCTAATTTACTCAAGTTCCTGCAAAAGAGTTAGTAGTGACCCTTCATAGGGTCCAAGCAAACAGGTATAAAAATATAAGCTAGCAACATACCATGAATAGAAGAATTCAAGCTAACACCAGACCGCACATATTAACACATAGGCTGAAAGTGTTTCTGGGATAAGAGCCTAACCTTATAAAGAATTGCAAAGGCTGAGCAAGCACGTAAGTATGTGTATAGAAATCAAGTAGCGACGCCCAGTATAAAGCAAAAGCAATAGAGCTTCCAGAGAGAGGAGGAAATAACAGTTTTTGCTTTCGAAGAAAATAGGGGCTGAAAAGTGTGTTTCCAGAGAGAATGAGAAGTGCTAGAGGATGTTGAAGATGTCATTTAGGGGAAAACAAGAGAAAAAGAAAAGAATGATTCAGTTTTAAAAATTAAGGAAAGCAAAGACTAGGTGAAACATAAGGAAAACTAATATTATGCCAATCCTGTCAAATATCTTGAGGGAAACTAACTTATATGATTAGCTAAAGTCAAGGAATTTGAATTAATGCCAATCTATTAAAGGAAGTAAATGTCTGAATTTGCATTCAAACAAGAAAATATATGAGAACATCATAACACAAATTTTTTTGTCTTCAAGCTATCCAGAATATCAGTGTCAATATGCAAGTACACCAACTGAACTTAGTCTTCTAGTTCTAGTGACGATAGCCATAGGAGGCATAATACAAGCGTAAAACTTCAATAAAACAACGGAAAAGGGTCAAATTTGCCCTTAAACAAATCGAAATTCAACACATTTACCCTCCGTTACGAGTTCAGTCTAGGCATACCCTTAACGTTACTAAAACTAGGGCAAATATACCCCTTATTTGACGGAACTTACTAATTAGACTGCTTATACACTAAGCTTGCTGATTTGTCAAATCTTGGCCACGTGTGCGCCGACGTGACGGAGGGCAAATGTGTTGAATTTCGATTTGTTTAAGGGCAAATTTGACCATTTTCCGTTCTTTTAAATAAAAGAGGTTGTTCTCATTTTCATCAACAACCTTGAACAACAATCAAACAAAGGACCTTGTTTCCAAGCAAACTTCATAAAAGAGCATGTTCTACCATCCCAAAGATCTTGATTTACAACTTAAATTGCATCTTAAGGAACCCTACTATAACCAAAAATTTCGTTACAACATCACAAGAAAGAAATATTAAGTCGTTCATGATATAATGTGCAATACAATACAATACAATTTCATTATCCTTCCCCTTCATACACTCTTTAAGCAGTTGATACAACAATAAAAAGATTATAGCGACTGTAGATGTATGAAATGCCATTTTGCTTACACAATCAAGTTAAACAGCTTAAGACTAGAGAAAAATAATCATTTTTCAAGTGAAGCCATATACAATTAGAGTCACTCGTAAAATGACATATAAGGGAAGTAAACATTCAGGGCAACATAGCTTATTGTTCGGAAAGAAACATGATTATCTTCATCTAATGGTTTTACTAATAAGAAACCAATCAATCTTTCTTTCTCTCTATAACTCTCTCCAACCAACATGGTCTTTCTTGTTTAATATTTCGATTTAGTTTAACGAAATGGTCATTGCTATTACATGTGATATTGTAACGAAATTTTTGATTATAGCAGGGTTCCTTAAGATGCAATTTAAGTTGTAAATCAAAATTTTTGGGATGTTAGAACATGCTCTTTTATGAAGTTTGCTTGGAAACAAGGTCCTTTGTTTGATTGTTATTCAAGGTGGTTGATGAAAATGAGAACAACCTCTTTTATTTAAAAGAACAGAAAAGGGTCAAATTTGCCCTTAAACAAATCAAAATTCAACATATTTGCCCTCCGTCACGTTGGCGCACACGTGGCCAAGAATTTGACAAATCAGCAAGCTTAGTGTATAAGCAGTCTAATTAGTAAGTCTAATTAGTAAGTTCCGTCAAACAAGGGGTATATTTGCCCTAGTTTTAGTAACGTTAAGGGTATGCCTAGACTGAACTCGTAACGGAGGGTAAATGTGTTGAATTTCGATTTGTTTAAGGGCAAATTTGACCCTTTTCCGATAAAACAATATCAGATTCAAAACGATCGGATGCTTCGGACTCGAATTAACAATGCCAAATACTAGAATTTAATTTCAACGAACTCAAAATAGTTCAATTATTATACTATGATTTAGATCAAATCAGTTTCAACCGATGAATATACATGAAAGATTTTTCCTATATTTAATATAATCATGGAATAGAAATGATAAGCATGCAGTTTTAGCATGATAATAATTAAAAAAATAGGCATGTTATTCACAATTTTTCAGCATAAAGAAATTAAAAGAAAAAACAGAAAATGGAAAGAGGTTACCAGGTAAACGTCGGGTCGGGTCGCGCATCTGACCCCATCAGTTTCTATTCGTTTTCAACATTTCAAATCTGAATCATTGATTTTCTTGCCTTATTTGTGCGTGTACGTTCTGATCTTGCTTTGCACGCTTTCAATTTGACAAGATTAGTACCCGATTTTATTGTTTCTATTTTGGATTCCACGAGGCAAAGGAGAGAGAGAGAGAGAGAGAGAGAGAGGAGGATTCATCCCCGTGTAATCAGAGATAGGAAATATGAGAGGGTCACGGCATTGATGGCGGAGATATGGGTGGTGTGATGGTGAACCTGGACGCTTTTAGGAAAAAATGGGAGAGGAAAGAACATGGGTGGTGGCTGTTAAGGGTGAGGGAGTGTGGGGAAAGTTACTTTAGGGTTTAGGGATGAGGGGGTGTGTGTAATATTAAAAATGCAAGAACATATCTTGGCCGTTGGATATGAAAAATGGAAGGATCAAATCATGCCCCATCGGCATGTGTGTATATAAGCGTGTATTGACTGTATAGCTGAGCTGGAAGGAAATGTGCTTTGGGGAGTTGTAGGGTAGGCTAGAACGAGTTGTACATGTAGTATAAGTGTGTATTTTGGTGAGGTGTAGACTTAGGTGGACCTTATGTGGTGTATGTATGGATAAAAAATGATGAGGGGGACTAGATATAGTAGAAATTGAGTTGTAAAATAACAAATTGGCTAGTATTTAATTAGAATAATCATAAATGTGAATAATTAGTATAAAAATAGAAAAATTATAAATAATTATAAATAAATATATTTATACACAATTAAATATAAATAAACTCAAATATAATACTAATTAAATATAAATAGCCGTAGATAATTAATAAGTGATATTATAATGCATTAAATTACACAAATAACATATGTATTTCAGAAAATAGCCTAAATGAATGCAATTACGCAATTATAATCGCAATTAAGTAAATATAATATAATAGAGGATTAATCATACTATTACACACGTAAATGCATGCTATTTAATGCAGTTTTGTTTGAAAAATTACTATTATCAATTTTAATTAAATATAGCCAAATTGTGAAAAATGGATGGACAAAATTGGGTGTCAACAAACCTAAGGAGAAGAACACTGATCCATTTAAATTTTGGCGAGTGGTAAAGTGGTTGGAAATTTTAATGGAGCTGCTAGATAAAATTTTAAGAGATTAAAACCTAGTACTAATGGATCCGATGAGTGGCAAGTTTTGAAGGGAAAAAACAAGGGTGTTACAAAGAATAATGGCAATCAGGTGGTTGTTTATGATGTTGTAAAAGACGGGCAACTGAAAAAGAGTGTGGATCAAGATTTAGTTTGCATTTGCTAAAGGTTGAAGCTGGTAGGGGTAAATGTGTAGAGAATAGGGTGGTTCCATTTGTACCTTCACAAGTAGGCAGTTTAGACCTTGAAGCTGGAAGGGATTTAACCTCATTATATTATTATGGGAATGATCTTATTCAAACGACACAACTAGCTTTTATGTAAAGGCCACAACAACAACAGCAACAGCAGCAACAACAGCAACAGCAGCAACAACAACAACAACAACAACAATATATCCAGTGTAATCCCACAAGTAGGGTTTGAGAAGGGTGATATGTACGTAGAACTTAACTCTACCAAGGTGCAGACTGTTTTCGATAAACCCTCGGCTCAAGAAAAATATTTTGTAAATATTCTTGCAAAAATATGATGAAAATACTCATGATAAAGAAAATACTGACAAAGAAACTATTATAACAAATTTTAATAAGCCTTATTTAAATTTGGATGCCCCATTGTTTGTGAAAAAATCATTAGTTTAGGTTGTTCTACATTCTTTGTTTCGAAGTAAACTACACACGGATAGTGAATTTCTTGCGCAAATGACTTGAATGATACTAAGGGTTTTCTTTCGCATCAAGTAACATCAACACAACAAATAGCGGTTCAAGAAAATTATCATTTAGAGGATAAATATACTTTTACGGCAGAGGAACATGATGAAGAATCAACCGCTCACAATTTCATTCATGTGGCTCAAGAGGGTGATTTGTCTCCAAGGGAAATTCAAGAAAAACTTCAAAGAGAGTGAAGAAGGAGAGGCAACCACTTGTACCTTAACTAGACTGAAATCGTAGTGGAGTTCAAAGTTTAAAAAAAATCAAAATTATGATTGCAAATATTTATGATCAAGATAGAGAGCCACAAGTTATATTTTATCAAGTTAGAATTTTAGGGCCTTTTAGTATATTTAGTTTGATCATTTGTCAAAGGAAGTGCGGAGTTCATAATTCCACCTTCCTCCTAGCTTTTATATTTTTTTATTATGTTAGTATCATCATATGTAATATCATCACAGAGTGTATTATAAACTCCATGATGATCATAAAATATTTGGTACTTTCTAGTTCTTTTATTTTTCCGCACACGTGCTAGGCACAAGGTTGTTCCCCTCGGTACGTAGGATGATATAAGGTATGGTTTGGCTCTTCTCATTTTGAATTGTACTCTTTAAGGATTTCTCTTTTATTACTAATAAAAAACTCATAGGCACCTTGCCTAGTGGGGATTTTGCTTAAAAAAAGGACCTTTGCTTAACCCTAACGTTGCCTCTCGACAAGTGAGAGTTCCTCAGATGGTAAGCATCCTCCACCTACAACCAAGAGGTTGTGGGTTCGCGTCACCGCAAGATCAAAAAGAGGAAGGGCCACTATTCATTTTCGAGTGAGGAAGAGGGGGTGGGATTAAAAAAAATTTAAAACAAAAAATGTTGCATCTCTCTGTACTGGTCGATCTTTCTCTCTACTGGAAGCCACCTTGTTCATGGCCAATCACGGCCAATTTAGATGGTGGCCAGCCCCCTCCTGGGATTGCCCCACCCTCCCAAACCTCTGTATATGTGTCATGTTTAAAACCCCAACCTCAAACGACCGATGCAGCCCCCCGTTGCACTTGAAAAACCTATTAAGTATCTGCATGGGCCAACAGTTCAATAGATGTGGAAATTTTTTGAAGACTTCATCATGAAGCAGAACTTAAAATATGCAATTATAGGAAAGTTTTCTTATGGTATGCCTGATGTAAAGGATTATGTAAATTAGTTTCTACTCGATGTGAATTAAAGAGTTCTTGCAATATTGGGTTTCTAGATTATTGATATGTTCTTATTAGATGTACAACCATGGAAGATTATATGAGTTTATTATCAAAGACTGCTTTTGATACCATGTTTCAAAATAGAATTTGTTAGCTTAGATAAGCTTGAAGTTTTGTCTGATGACTAAGAAATAGATCCAAGAGACATGTTCCTCTGAATTACTGCAGCTAAATAGATAATTCATGAAAAATCATTTAAGCTGATATATTATTAATTTTTCTAAGACTAATGTTTATCTTGATAATTATGCAGGTCTAAACGTGATATGAAAAGATTTCATAAACAGTGGATAAGGGCTAAAGGATTTCAGATGATTAAGTGAAGAGTTCAATTAGGACTCAAACTCTTGGAAGCTTTGAAGTTCTAATTGCTCAAGACTTCTTGGTTGCTATAAAACGAGGAGCATTTCAGCTATTGAAGTGTGCATAAATACAGAGAGAATCGAGTCTTAGCATTGAAAGTGTTTTAATCATATTTGTGTAATCATTAAGCTACAGGGAACTAAGTAAGAACCTGTTCCTTAGATTTAGTCTTGTCAAAGTTCAGTCTTAGTTCAACTGTAGTAGGTATTTCAGTTCAAGTCGAGTACTTGAAGAAACTTCACTGATCGTGAAAGAGGTCACTAGAGGACTAGAGTTAGTCCTAGGTTAGTAAGAAGGTAGTCTTGTAACCAAGTGAGTCTTTTACATAGTGAAGTTGAAATCCTACTTGGAAGAGTAGGTCGTGGTTTTTTTAATCCCTAGTTAAAGGGGTTTTTCCACGCTAATATTGGGTGTTCATTTACTTACAGTTTTAATTCCGCATATAATACAGTAAAGGAACACATTTAAGGAACTAGTCCTTAAAACAGTAAAGTGGTGTGTCTTGGAAAATAACTATTGGTATCAGAGCGGGTTATCCTTGAAAAGGCTAACACCTAGGATTAGAATGAGTACATCACAGGAAAATGATGAGGGTCAGTCAACTGTTAGGGCTCCTTTGTTCAATGAAAAATACTTCTCATGGTGGAAGGAAATGATGAGAGATCATCTTCAGGCTGAGGACTATGAGTTATGGGACATAGTGACTGAAGGTCCCATGATTCCAGTGAAAAAGGATGCTGAAGGAAATGATGTTCCCAAAACTAGAAGGGAATGCAATGCTGAAGACTTAAGGCAGTGGGAAAAGAGTGCCAAAGCTAGGAAGTGACTTATCTGTGGACTCAGTCCTGATGAGCGCACTAGAATTAGAGGGTATATCACTGCAAAGAAAATTTGGGATGCTCTACAGGTTGCACATGAAGGAACAAGTCGGGTCAAAAGATCTAGAGGTACACTCTTTTTTGCTGAATATGAAAGCTTTAAAATGAAAGAAGGAGAATCAATTTCTGAAATGTACACTAGATTTAATGCTATTTCATCTGAACTTACTTTTTTGGGAAGGGTTTTAACTATTGAAGATAGAGTAGAAAAAATCTTAACTAGGGTTCTTCCAGATTCTTGGAAGATCTGCCATCATTGAAAGCAAGGATCTGACCACCTTATCCTTAGATGAGCTTATAGGTAATTTGAAAACTTATGAACTAAGGAAAAAGGTTAAAAACATAGGTGAACCAGTTAAAACTGAACATAACCTAGCCTTAACTGCTGCTGATAAGCCTATTGATGATAAGGAACTGGTCCTTATCGCTAAAAGTGTTCAAAGATATTTGAATAAGAAAAAGGGGGCTAGTGGATAGGGTAGGTCTTCTAACATAAAACAGGCTGGAGAATGCTTCAAATGTGGAAGCATGGAGCACTATATCAGCAAATATCCAGTCATGGAAGGGGAACGGAGGAAGAGATACGCGGAAGAAAAGAAAAAGGCCAGGGAACAGGTCCGGAAGAAAAGTGGAAATCCCAAAGCAATGGTTGCTGGTTGGCAAGACAGTAAGGATGAACAATCTGATGGTGATCTGGATGAGGATCTTGCGCTAATGGCTCTTGAAGACGCAGATAATGAAGAAGATGCTGAGGTATTTGTTTCTAAACTTAGACAAGATGTGAAAAGCATGCCTAGAGAGAAATTAGTCAAAGTATTTCATATTGTGCTAAATGAGTTTAAATCTCTAAGGGATGGCAAAAATCAATTGCATGATGAAATTTAAAGTTTAGGAACAGAATAAAAAAAAGGCTATAATTAAAAATGACTCTCTGAAAAGGAAAATTAGCGTGGTAGAGGAACAGGTCCTCACACTTGAATCAACTGTTCAGGAACTGGAAAATAAAAAATCAAAATTTAAAACAGTTGTAAAAGGTAAGGGCATTGCTAGTTCTCATCAGATCATTGCTGAAGAGAAACTGAAAGTCAAAGTTAATGAACTGTGCAAGAAAGATGAAAAGATAAGATCTTCGAAAGAGGACTTAGCTAAAACTAAAATGGAGTTAGGAAAAACTGTAAAATGGAACAAGTCCTCTGAAGCACTAGAATGGTTGCAGGAAAATCATAGTAGTAACAGGAAGGGTATTGGATTCATGAAATCACAGTCTTCACCCAAATGGGATCCAAAGAGTAAGTATCAATCACTTCCTGAAAATTGGCTATGCACTCATTGTGGGAACACTGGTCACTTGAAAGAAAATTGTCAATCACTAAAAATGGCTGCACAGAGGAACAGGTCCTATAAACTAGTTCAAAACTCTGTGGGAAAGAAAAATGTTCACACAAAGAAACCATTACCATTCTGGGCTAGGAGAGATCTGATTTATCATTTTTCTTTTGCAGGCTAGACTGAAGGAGAAGAACCACAAATGGTACATGGACAGTGGTTGCTCAAGGCATATGACAAGACATAAGGAACTGTTCCTTTCACTCTCAGCCTTCCAAGGAGGAAGTGTTTCCTTCGGTAATGGTAAGAAAGGGGAAATTATTGGCATTGGAAAGGTAGGTAGGTCTGATTCACATAGTATAGACAATGTGTTTCTAGTAGATGGACTGAAGCATTGCTTATTGAGTATATCTCAATTGTGTGACAAAGGTAATAATGTTAATTTCTCATCTACATGGTGCACTGTGACTAACCAAACCTCTGGAGAGATTATTTTGCAGGAAAATAGACATGAAAACATCTACAAGGTAGTTTTCTTGACACTATCTGATGGAAGCTTAAGTTGCTTAATTGTTGTGCAAAATGATCCCCTCCTATGGCACAAAAAACTTGGCCATGCTAGTCTTTCACAACTGAACAAGCTTGTTTCCAAGGATTTGGTGATAGGTCTCCCAAACATCAAATTCAAGGATGAAAAAGTGTGTGAAGCTTGTGCCAGGGGAAGCAGGTAAAATCCTCTTTGAAACCAAAGAAACAGATAAGTACTACCAAATCTTTGGAACTGGTCCATATGGATTTGTGTGGACCAATGAGAACAATGGGTTGTGGAGGTAAGAAGTATGTTATGGCGTTGGTTGATGATTACTCCAGATTTACATGGACTATATTTCTTGCATCTAAGGAAGAAACTTTTAATGCTTTTTAAATTTTTGCTAAGAAAGCTCAAAGGACTCTAGATAGTCACATTGTTGCCATTAGGTCTGATCATGGAACTGAATTTGAAAATCATATGTTTTTCAATTTTTGTAACGAAAATGGCATTAATCACTATTTTTCTTCACCTAGAACTCCACAACAAAATGGTGTAGTGGAAAGGAAAAATAGGATCCTAGAGGAAATGGCAAGGACTATGCTAATATCTGAAAATCTTCCACAAAACTTTTGGGCTGAAGCCATCAATACTGCATGCTACATAATCAATAGATGTACGACAAGGCCATTAATAGAAAAGACTCCATATGAGTTGCTTAAGGAAGAAAGCCAAATATTTCTCATCTTAGGGCTTTTGGTTGCAAATGTTTCATACACAACAATGGGAAAGATGCTTTAGGAAAATTTGATCCTAGAAGTGATGAGGGAATCTTTGTTGGTTATTCTTCAAATAGTAAATCTTATAGAGTCTTTAACAAGAAAACATTGAAAATTGAAGAAAGCATGCATGTTAAATTTGATGAAACTGACAGTCTTACTCAAGAATAGGTACAGGAGGATGAAGAGATTGGAATACTGAAACATTGTGAAATTGATCCACAAATGCAGACATTGGATGGGGATACTGTGAGAAGTGAACGGCAAGGAACTGTTCCTCAGGACATAGTAGCACAGAAACAGGGGGAACAAATGTTGGTTCTACCTCACAAATTGGCAGTACTACTCCCTCAGGAATTGTTCCTCATCAAGGGATTTCTGACAAAGGTTTGATACTCAAGCCTTACAAGTATCAAGGTTCACATCCTGTGGATCAAATAATCTCAGATACGACTGCTGGAATACAAACTAGATCAGTAGTTAAAAATCACAATCTGTGTGCCTTTAGTGCTTTCCTATCTCTTGTTGAACCCAAAAATGTGAAAGAAGCACTGAAGGATGCAGATTGGATCAATGCTATGTAGGAGGAATTGAATCAATTCTAAAGAAGTCAAGTTTGGCATATGGACCCAAGCCAAGGAACAGATCCATAATAGGAACAAAATGGGTTTTCAGAAATAAACTTGATGAGGATGGGATGGTAACAAAAAATAATGCTAGGCTAGTTGTTCAGGGGTATAGTCAAGAGGAGGGCATTGACTATGATGAGACTTTTGCTCCAGTTGCAAGATTGGAAGCAATAAGACTTCTTATAGCCTTTGCTACATTCATGGAATTTACTCTACATCAAATGGATGTTAAGAGTGCATTTCTGAATGGTTACTTAAAAGAAGAAGTGTATGTCAAGCAACCTCCAGATTTTGAGAATGAACAGTTTCCTGAATATGTGTACAAGTTGGACAAGGCCTTGTATGGACTCAAGCAGGCACCAAGAGGATGGTATGAACGGCTATCAAAATTTTTACTTCAGCATGGATATAAAAGAGGTAAAATTGATAGCACACTGTTTTTGAAAGAAAAAGGTAAGCATCTCCTAATTGTTCAAATCTATGTAGATGATATAATCTTTGGTGCTACTTGTGAAATTTAAGTAAGGAATTTGCAAATTTGATGGGGAGTGAGTTTGAAATGAGCATGATGGGTGAACTCAATTTCTTTTTGGGTTTACAAATTAAGCAAACATCAAATGGAACTATAATCCATCAACAAAAAAATGTTAAGGAATTACTTAAAAGGTTTGATATGGATAATGGTAAGGAAATTGATACACCTATTGCCATTGCCACAAAATTGGATCTTGATGAACATGGAATATCAGTTGATCAAAAATTTTATAGAGGTATGATTGGTTCTCTACTTTACCTAACTGCTAGTAGACCTGATATTGTGTTTAGTGTTGGTTTATGTGCTAGGTTTCAGTCAGATCCTAAGGAATCTCATTTGAAAGCTGTTAAAAGAAATATTGAGATATCTGAAAGGAACAAGGTCCTTGGGACTTTGGTATCCAAAAGGTGGTAGTTTTAATCTTGTTGGATATATTGATGCTAACTATGCAGGTTTCCTTGTTGATAGAAAAAGTACCTCAGGTATGGCACCTTTTCTTGGTGAGTGTTTGGTTTCTTGGGGAACCAAGAAACAAAATTCTATGGCACTTTCCACTGCTGAGGCTGAATATGTGGCAGCAGCCTCATGTTGTTCACAATTGTTATAGATTAAACAACAATTACAAGATTTTGGTGTTAATGTAAGAACTGTACCTATCTTTTGTGACAACACTAGTGCTATCAACATAAAAAAATATCCAGTGCATCACAAAAGAACCAAACACATTGATATAAGACACCATTTCTTGAGAGATAACTATGAAAAGGGTTTGATCACTATAGCATTTTGTCCTACTGAAAAGCAAATTGCTGACATTTTTACAAAAACTTTAGGAAGAGATCATTTTGAACGAAATAGGTTGGAATTAGGGATGATTAAATTCATCTAAATTCATCAATACTTTACTTCACAATTGGCTAGAAAATATCACTTAAAATGAATTTTATTCAAGTCAATTTGAAATATTCAGTCCAACTTAATACTTCATTTTATATTCTCATGCCATAATTTCTTTTTAGAGTTGCTAAAATTGAATGATGTTACCCTTATGCTCTTAGAATTTCAGATTGAGCAAAAGTGATTCAAATTGGAAGGACACTGATTTTCGTGTTAAAATCAGGTGTGTACTTTTTATTATTCATATTTCTTAGAAGCTTGAGGCTACAGGTAACTTGTAATTAGGATAAATCCCACTAGGAATCCTAATCATATCCAAACTGCATAAGAGTCCCATCGGAGGAACCAGTTCCCAATCAAATCAGGTAACTTGAAAGCCTAACGGCTCTTTTTTTCGGGAGACTCCCAAGAGTCCTTTAACGGCTGAATTACATTCAATGAGGTAATAGTGATAGATTTGCACTTAATATCCACTAGGTATTTCACTCTATAAATACACTTTTACTTCTTCATTATTTCTACTTTGCTCACAATTGTATTCTCACAATTTCAGAAAAAATATTAAAATATCTCTTGAATCGTATTGCTAAAATATCTCTCTCACCTGAAAATTCATCATCCATGTCCACCTCTGATCAACCACGAATTCCCAACCCGCCTTCACCCATGGACACCACAAACCTAAACCTTGAAGTTCCTAAAAATAAACCTAAAGTGCCTGAACCAGAAATTCAGAGGGAAGGACCAGTTCCCACTGCTGAGTCGATTATAGAACAAGTTGAGGACTTGTCAAGGGCTATGATCATTTAGCAATATCAAGTAAACTATGCTTCTCCCTTAAATGTAGTAGAGGATGAAGGGGAAAAGGAAGAGGGGTCTGGAACTGTTCCTGAGGGGGAAGGGGAATTTGTAAAACGTTTGGAAGCACCCATGCATGGGTCATCTGGGTCTCCAGAGGTTGCTTTTAGAGCACCCATGGAGGATGTGATAAATGTTGATGATGCTATGAGTGATAGTGATAGGCCTATTATTGATATGATTAACATTAGGAGTTTAAAAAGAAAACTTGCTAGGAAAGGACCCATTGATGATCAAATGTCTGCTGAGATTGCTGCAAAGTTGAAGAAAATTAGTGATAGTTATAAGCTAGGAATTAAGAAAAAAGGTGAAAGTTCCTCTAAGGCAAAAGGACATGTTCCTTCTGTCTCTACTCCTGCTAGTGGGGTTAGGAGGACAAGAAGTGCAGTCAAGGCTGCAGATGAAAATCTTGCTGCTGCTGTGGAAAGAAGCAGAAAAGGGAAGGGAAAATATGTTGCTGATCCTGTTGAGGAAGAAGAAATTGAGTTTGCAGAAAAGGAGAGAGATATTGTGGATGATGAAGATGCCGACATGGAAGATGTTGAGGTAGTTGTGCTTCAGTCTAAGAAAAGAAAAATTGCACAGGGGCGTGTGACAAGGAGCTCAGTGAAAGCTGTTGTAGTGAAATCTTCCAAGAGAAACAGGTCCTCAAAAAGAACTTTGGTTGATGAAAGTTCTGATTCAAGTTCTGATGAATCATTTGTTGGTGAGGACAGTAAGAGTGGGGATGAGGGAGATGAGGTTCAACACTGTGTCCATGATAACATTATGACTAGGAAAGTTCTGAAAGGCAGGGTACTCTCTGATGTGGAGGAAGAGGGTATGATCTGGTTGTTGCAAAAGCTGCAAGTTCAAGGCTGTAGGGACATGGTCCTTCAGATAAAGGGTAAGTGTGCCAGTGTGATGGTTCAGGAATTCTACAAGAATTGTTCCATAAAGAGGGACAGGATCACCACTTTTGTCCATGACCATGAAATCACCTTTGACACTAAGAAACTGGGTGAACTACTGGGGATTCCATCTGTAGGGTATGAAAGCTACATCAAGAAGGTGTGGCCTGATTTGACCAACTTGCCTACTGGGCTGGAAATTACTAGAAAATTTGCTGAGAATGATGATGACGAAAAACCAAGGGCTGTGCAGGACAGTGAAATGCACCTTCAGCACCAAGTGCTGTTTGAATTTGTTAACAAAATTATGCTGCCAAGGTAGGAGAAGAGAGGGATCGCCAGCTTTATGGACCTGGTCCTTATGGAACTGTTGGACAGTGATAAGCAGATTAACTAGCCCAGGTTCATGATTCATCTGATTAAGAGGGTTGTTACTGGGAAGAAAAAACACTCATTGTCATTTGGTTTTATCCTGACTGATATGTTTGCTAAATTGGGAATCTCATTGGAGGGGGTAGTCAATGCTACAAAGAAGGAGAAATTTGGTTGTGCTACCCCGATCAGCTGTGATATGACTGTTCAAGCTGATCCTCCACTGGTTGGTGTTGGCAAAAGACCTTTGAACAATAAGGTGAGGGCATTGAGGCAACGGGTTGCCATACAAGCTGCTGAAATAGCAAGGTTGGAGGAGGAGAAGAACTACTAGAAGGCAGAGGCCACAAAAGCAAAGAAGACAAATGAGGGTATGCTCAAACAGATGTTTGAGTTACTGAACAAGTCTCAGGGACCTTGTCCTTCCACATCCTGATCACCTTAGCCATAAGCCATCTTTTGTCCAGTGGGATTTAGACTAGTTCTAGTACCTTAGTCTTTTCCTTTTCTAGTTTTTGAATAATTTTGTAGTACTTGCTTGTATCCCCTGGTTTAACCTTTTGTTAATGATGAATTGTCTTGGATGGTTAATATCATTTTCTTGCAGTTGCTTTAGTCTGAATTGTGTTTTCATTTTGAATTGCCTAAATGGCTATGTGCTGATTATTCTAACACTTGAACTATTTTTTATGCAACCTTTTCAATGATGCCAAAAGGGGGAAGAGTAAGTTTGATTTTGCGTGAATTTTATACCTTATTGAAAATCTGATCCTTAATGATAAAATAAAAATAAGTCTCTACTGATTGCTTTTGAGTTTCAAAATGTACTTTAGGACATTAAGGATGTACTTCAGGACATTAAGGAAATGCAGCTACGCTTATGAGTTTGTCATCATCAAAAAGGAGGAAAATATTAGCTTGGATAAGCTTGAAGTTTTGACTGATGACTAAGGAACAGATCCAAGAGACATGTTCCTTTGAATCACTGCAGCTAAATAGATAATTCATGCAAAATCATTTAAGCTGAGATATTATTAATTATCCTTAGACTAATATTTATCTTGATAATTATGCAGGTCTAAACGTGATATGAAAAGATTGCATAAACAGTGGATAAGGGCTAAAGGATTTCGGATGATTAAGTGAAGAGTTTAATTAGGACTCAAACTCTTGGAAGCTTTGGAGTTCTAATTGCTCAAGACTTCTTGGTTGCTAAAGCTATAAAACGAGGAGCATTTCAGCTATTGAAGTGTGCACAAATACTGAGAGAATCGAGTCTTAGCATTGAAAGTGTTTTAATCGTATTTGTGTAATCATTAAGCTACAGGGAACTAAGTAAGAACCTGATCTTGAGATTGAGTCTTGTCAAAGTTCAGTCTTAGTTCAACTGTAGTAAGTATTATCAAGTTGTATCATTTCAGTTCAAGTCGAGTACTTGAAGAAACTTCACTGATCGTGAAAGATGTCACTAGAGGACTAGAGTTAGTCCTAGGTTAGTAAGAAGGTAGTCTTGTAACCAAGTGAATCTTTTACATAGTGAAGTTGAAATCCTACTTGGAAGAGTAGGTCGTGGTTTTTTTAATCCCTAGTTAAAGGGGTTTTTCCACGCTAATATTGGGTGTTCATTTACTTACAGTTTTAATTCCGAATATAATACAGTAAAAGAATACATTTAATAAAATGGTCCTTAAAACAGTAAAGTGTCGTGTCTTGGGAAATAACAGAATTTTTCCAATGAGAACTCTGAATTGGACTCCATGGTTTGATCTTGATCTAGAGACATCAATAGCAATAGCCTGGATCTCTTTTCCCCAACATGCCTCCATATTTGTGCAAAGGAAGTATTATTTTTATTGGCTTCTGTAGTAGGCAAGCCCTTGAAGGTTGATATGGATACAAAAAATCAAACGCGCCCTGGTTATCCTAGGGTTAAGATCGAAGTGGATCTTCTTGGTGAGTTTCCGGGTTCAGATTAGGTGTTCGAATGAGGCGACAAGTAAAGTCAAGGCAAAGTGTATTAAAATTTAATATGATCATAAGCTTAGGTATTGTAAGAAATCATGTCATCAAGGGCACGATGAAGATGACTATCGTGTTATTCATCAGGAGTTAATTATTAAAGATAAAGTTGATGATAAGAAGATGGATGAGGCAGCGACTCAAGTAGGTGATCGATCAATTGCAAATTTTAAAGAGTGGTAAAGTTGTTGACCATTTGATTATGATTCAAGTAAGGTGGATGAACATGTCAAGAACAAGAAACAAGCTACAAAATTTCTCCACTCAAACCGAAACCCTAATGCTTTGACATTGGTGAAAGATAACAGGGTTTTGATAAAACAAACTGGAGATGGTACTACTATTGTCGTGCCTTTCCAACAACATGTTGCACCTGAAAAAGGTTATCACTAATAATTCTTTTGATGCACTGTCTAATGTTGTGACACAATCCGGAATCCGGCTAGGCCGTGCGGGCACCCAATATCCTCCCCTAGACCCGTCGGGCGAACCCTTACCAATTAAATTAGGAAAATAAATATAATCCAATTCATAAATAAAAACAAGACTTAGAAAGAGCACAGACATACTGATACCTCTAAGCTGTACAAAAGAAATTACAGCTGACTACCCAATATACTAGGTCTAGGGCTATCCAGACTAGACATCTAAGAGTACAAAGAAAACAGATACCTCCTGAAGGGAGCAAAATGTAACTGAAATAATCACCAATAAACTGGTGGCCATACGGAATAAAAGCTGGCTCACCCTGACAGCTGACGTCGTCTTCGCTCCTTCACAACGTGGCGAACTCCATCCTGGAGCGAACCTGCCGAAACGAAATAGATAGACAAGAAACAAACAACAAACAAGGGTGAGTCAATAAGTGGGGCAGACTAGTCACCTCAAAGAACAGGATAGCTAGCCAGGGAGAAGAGAAACAGATAAACAAAATTTCTCTTGTTTAAATTATGAAAAGGCAGAGCCAAATAATAACTAGAAACACGTATGGAATCACAAATTCATTAAAACCAGGAATGTAAGATAGCCGGAACATATAGGTTTCCCGAACATATCAACAATCAGAAATACATCCTGTTGCGGCATGCAACCCGATCCATATATTCATCCTGTTGCGGCGTGCAACCCGATCCATATATTTATACTGTTGCGGCGTGCAATCCGATCCTCGCAACCCAGAATACAAGCCAGAAATATATAGGCAAATAAGTAATGCACGTATAAGCCGAACAGTAGTTATGTACCACAAGTCTACACAATGGTATGAAAAGAAAAGAAATGAAATGAGATGAAATGAAATCTGATGCAAAGGGTCACATGTGCCCGTCATCCCATATCGAAGCAGAATACTCCTGCATTCGAGGGGAAATCTAATCTGATAACCAACTGGAGCGGAATACTCCTGCACTCGATATAATATAAACCAGAGGCGGAATACTCCTGCACTCTCTTGGGGCGGGATACTCCTGCACCTGATATAATGTAAAGCTGATGCAGAATACTCCTGAACTCTCTTGGGGCGGAATCCTCCTACCCTCAATATGATACAATGGAGCGGAATACTCCTGCTCCTGGGGCGGAATACTCTTACCCTCAATATGATACAATGGAGCGGAATACTCCTGCTCCTGGGGCGGAATACTCCTGCACCCAATATGATATGCAATGTAATGCATATGAATGACATATAATGCATATGAATGCAATGTGATGCAATAATAACCCTTCACCAGCGTGGGACTTTCATCGACAGCCGGAAGTAGATGCCAACTCACAGCCAGAGTAAAATGTTCAGATCCTCAATGCAATACCAACAACAGGACATAATATATAATATACAAGGTAAATCCAAAGCTAAGGCGTAAGGAGTACGGCTATCGGCAGCTACACACGTAAGGAACACGTGGTAGAAAATCCACGAGGCTAGGTGCCTCCAAAGAAATGGATATAAACACTTACCTCTTTCAAAAGTGGGCATTGCTAATCAACAACCGCTTTATCCTTTGGTTTCATTGCCAAACGATCCCACTCTATTCAATAAGCAGAAAAATATATCAAATTAGGCTAAAGGCTTCATCCCTCACATCTTAGGGCAATCCAGGTAGGAACCTGATACCCTATTCGCATACGCAATACGCAGGCCAGACCTATGTACAAGATTTAAGGTCACATAACCAAACCCCAAATAAATTACATTTATATGTTGCCCATAACTCACTGAGGATGAATATATATTCAATTCCATTATCGGGGTCCATTTGACCCTTTAAACTATTAATTGAACTTATTAAAATGATGTACAATATTCCAAATTTTACCATTAAAACATATTCAGACACACGTAATAAACTCAAATAATATATTAGGATCATTACCTGAATGCTTCAGGGTGAAAATTCTACTTTTCTCCGGCCCCGTTTCTCATTTTCTGGCATTTTTTCTTTTGTTTTCTACTGTTGTGCTCATGTTTCTCTCTGTTTGCGTTCATTGAAATATATCTGCTAAGGGATCAATCCCTTAGCTTAACCGACAGTCACTTCTTGTCTTTTCTTTTCCTTTTTTTTTTATTTTCTTCGTGACAAAAATTAAAACGGTACCCTACGATATTCGAAATAATTCCAACTTTTGCATACCAGATATACAAAATATATGTAACATACTCGCGAAGGCGGATCTCAAATTGGACTCCCAAAACTCAAGATGCGAATTTAAATGAAAAAAGTCAAATTATTTAACTTTCGGCATTTTAGCGAAAACTAGCCGAACAACATCGAAATTCACTTTCGAAAGTTCACAAAGGTCATAAATAATAATACGAACCCAACGGAGCTTTCGGATTTCGAATCGGAGCTCATTCGGCAAAACCGAGCTCGAAAATCTCTTTTTAATATTTATCGCCAATAAAAACTGAAACCTTCTTCCGATGCCTACCAAACGAGGTCTGATTTAGCTCAAATTTTACAGACAGGTCCTAATGGACATTACAAATATTTTAAAATTATCGACACGCCAATCGGAGTCCTAACTTCTTAAACGACTGACCGAGGTCGTTTCATGTTGATGTTGAGGAACCTGTTGGAGAAGTTCATATTGTAGCAGAAAAAACTCCAGAAAATCACATTGGTGCTGCGTGTGAACAAACTCCAGTAACAAATTTTAAAAGTATGCAGGAAGTGGTGGACCATGAGCATGCTGGTGCAACGGGAGATGGGGCATTCTTCCAATGGAAACTACTCCTTCAAGTCGTAAAATTGCAGCTCTATCAACAGAGGAATGGGTAACCAATTCATTCACAGAAAAGGAAAAAAAGTAACGAGTTGAGCAGCAACTCGATAATGTTCAAGGAAAGATGTCTATTGCAACATCGTCTGCTACCCAGGCTGTAGAGTGCCAAAGTGTACCAGGAAAAGAAGTTGATGTCCTAGACCACGATGCACCTAATATTGCAGCAGCTCATATGCCCACTGGTTCTCAAGTTGGAGGAGAAAAGATACAAGCCGCATGCCCTATTATTAATTTACATATTGCTGGAAGTACTTCCACTCCTAGGCAAGCTGGGAAACATGTGTAGGCCACTCCCGATGAAATTAGAAAAGATTCAGGGACAACGCAAGTTCAAGAAGCAAGATTAAGTGCTGACGAACATGTTGCATCTAATATAGCAGCGCTTGCAACTATTGTTGAATCAAGTAGAGTTCCATATTTAGAAAACAGATCGATGCAAAATATACCTTCTCAAGAAAGAAACCTAGATTTAGAAGCGGGAGAAGATTTGGTTCTACCATCTAATCATATTGGGAGGTACATCATCCCAACAGCGTAGCTTGGATTGTTGTTGACACCCAATTTCGTCCCGAGATTTAATTAGCGACTAATTATTTTAAGTGAAAACCAATCATTAAAAATAAAATTTAAATTAAAATTAATTGATTAAAATTGAGTTAAGGATCATTAATTAATTTCAAAGTAGACGCCAAAATCGTCCCTAAGTTAAAATCAAGCCTATTTTAAGCAACCCCATAATTGCTTTAACATATTAAAAAGGGGTTAAATTTTCAATAGTTCCCAATTTCAGCTTACTTACGTAAAACCTATATACACATATACATTTCACCAAATTAGATACCCTCATTTCAGCCCATCAGCACAATCCCCAAATCCCTAAACCCGCGACCCATTTTCGAGTCTCGCGACCCGACCAGTTGGTCGTCTTCTCTGTACAGAAGCTGTGCTGGACGAATAATACTGTTCCAGGCATATATTCTCGAAGTTTCATTAACAAACCCAGTTGTATCAATCCAAATCGTTCATTTTAAATCCAAATCTGATCCGAGCCGTAGAATGGGTTCAACGTCTATATTTTTCTTTGTAATCAGAGTTAAACCAGTATGATCCGGAGGATTATACCATTTTAACCCTGGTTTCAAAAGGGAAAAGAAAAGGAGCAAGGGTGGATTCGAAATTTCAAAGGAGTCCCATAACCCTAGCATTTCAGGTATAAAATCTTATTTTAGTTCATTTTAGAATAGGTTTTGGAGGATTAAAAAAAAACGGCACAACATAATACATAAGTTTTTTTTAGTTTAAAGTTTTAAGTTCATAGCACTACTGTGACTGGGTTTTCTGGGATTTATTTGTGTTGTCGCTTTATTGTTCGAGTCATCAACCTCGCTCGAGTCGCTTTAGTTCGAGTCTCTTTCTTCAGATTCACACTTTAGTTCACTGCTAAAAAATAGGTTATATTTTATTGCTTTTCCCGTTTCTTTGTGTTCTTGTATTTTTAAAATGCGATAAGTGAATGTAGTTAAACTTTGATATGTTTATGACTTTTATCATTCAAAATGTGAACCTGCAGTTGTTTTAAGAGTAGATTGATCGTTAAGCTTAGAAAAAGTGTTTCTTTGAGTTAAAATCAATAACTTTATGCATGCTTAAAATTGGTTAACTTGAATCCAGATTCTCTAGCTTTGAGATGGTGAAAATGGTGTTATAAATATGTATGTGCAGCTGGTTATATGTGTATGCAGTTCTCTGTGTGGGTGTGTTCAAGTTCATATGGATGTAGGCAGTTCTGAAGAGGGATAGATGCAGGGTTCAGGTGCAAGCAGGAGTATAGGCTCAGTTCGGGGAAGGTGCAGGTGTTTTGTAGTCTGTGCAGTCGTGTGTGTGATATGCAGTGTACTATGTATGGTTGTGTAGTGTGCCTTGTATGGGATGTATCTGTAAGGGTGTGAGTGAGGGAGTTGTAGCAGTTTGCAGGAGTTGTTGTTTGTGTTTGGAAGTTGTCTGAAGGTGCCATAGGTTAATAGGCAGGTCTAGAGTTCTGCTGTGTGTATAGAGGGTGCAGGTTGTTGTATAAGCTATGCAGGGGTGGTAGGAGAGGTCTCTTGGTGCAGGTTGTTATTGAAGAGTTCAACAGGGAGTTCAGGGAGTTGTTGAGCAGTTCTCTGGTGGTGCTATGATGTTTTGGGGCCAATTTGGTCTAGGTCTGTGGAGGTAATGTGCAGGTGTCGTAATGGGGGGTTCAGGAGTGTATCTTGGAGGTTGTAGAAGCCAGGGTGGTCTGTGATGTATGATGAAGTTTAGCAGGGGATCAGGAGAAGATATTACGCTGTTAGAAGTCAAATAGAGTATGGTTTGAAACCTGATTGTATGCAGGTGGTGTATGAGGGTGTGAGGGGCCTGGTAGTTTGTCCTGGGAGTTGAAGAGTGAGTTCAAAGAGCAGGTTGGAGTTGCAGGTCAGTTTGTTCAGGGAGTCAGGGGTAGTAGGTGATGGTTAGGTCTAATTAATAGTAGATGTTTAGGTCTGGAGCTTGCAGGGGTGTCTATGGGTATCTGTGAGCTTGAGTAGGGCATAGTAGGGGTTTTTTAGCTCAAGTTTAGATGTGTGTTTGTGTATAGAGAAGCTGATGTCAAGCTGCTTTGTGTTTAGCTTGTGTTTATCCTAAGGTTCTGGAAGTTGTCTTTATTATGGGCGACGCTAGTGTTATTGAATCCTATTCTTTTTTTCTATATTCTCTTATGAAGAGTAAGTACCCCTTTGAAATACCTGAGTTCTGTTCTTTAATAACATGCAATAAGCATCTGAATTTCCTGTTACAATTGACGACTCTCCTTTAATCCGTTAAGTAAAATTGGCTACTTGTCGGGTTTATGAAAGTATCCTGGTAGTTCGTCATGTAGCTTAAACCGTTCGCTCCAATGATGATAGCTCAAATATGGTAATCCGAATAATCGAATTAGTGTAACAAGTAAGTATGGCGCTAATTCCTTATCTTCCTTTTTTGCTTGACATGTAACACCTCTTGGGACGAGTTTGAGTTGCTAAACTCACAAATGGGGATGTCGTGCATTTGGGAAGTTATTTGATCCGCTTCGCATTTTCGGGACTTGATATCCCCGAAAATGTAAAAGAAAAGGAAAAATGAAAACCTTGTGAAATACAAGACTTGCGTTGAACTTGCTATCCGGGTTCTACCTTCTAAACTCCTCCTCTCCCACTCCCATTAGAAAAGCATGTTTTAGGAGCCGCTTTATTAAACTGTTATCTTATCGCATGTTTAGAATTGATTATATAATTGCTTATCCCGTTTCTTTGGGACTCGCCAATTAGTTTAAGATAATAGGAATCTTTGATTAACTATCGAGTGCAAAAGAAATCTAAAATTAAAATTGTATTCATTTATTCATTATTTATATTTAAATTAATTATTTATCCATCTATTATTTATGTACTCATTAATTAAATTATTTAAGTGGTCTCTATTTATAAATAAATAAATTACTTAATTTATTCATTTATTTAATTATAATTATTTATTTATTCACTTATTTTTTATTTAATCAATTATTATTCATTTTTTTCCTAATTTAATTGAATTCATATAAATATTTTTCTATTAAACTAAGTTATTATCTATTCATTATTTATCTATCCAACCAATTAATTAATCAATTATCATTATTTATCTAATAATTTATTTTATTTACTTAATTTTATTTAGCTTTTATTTATTTAAATAATTAAGCAATCAACCATTATCTCATTAGTCGTTTAATTAATCTTAAGTTTTGTTGTTTAGGTATCTAAGTATTGGCATAATCAAACCTTATCTTATTTATATTATATTATTCATTATCTATTTATCTTTTTATTTAAAATTTATCCTAAATTAATTATCTTTAAGTAAAATTCGTGAAAATCGCCGGACTAACCGCTTTTAGCGGATTTTCGAAAGTGCTCCCGCAAGGGACCTTCTTTCGAATTTAATAGAACCACTTACCTCAGAATCTCTGAATTATTTTCCTTTAAAGGAATAAAAGTTGCACTCTTTAGTTAACTTAGGTTCCTAATAATCCTTAAATTAGGTGGCGACTCCAAAGAAACCCTTTGGAGTCCCATTTTGTTGAAGTTAAATCCCGATGCATACTTGTGTGAATTTTGTTGGGAGGGTTCAACAGCGTGGCGACTCCACTGGGGATACGCGAATGGTTCTAACCAAAAGATTTTCACGAATGTGCGTTATTTATATATGTGTTGATTGTATGTATGCGTAGCTTAACTCTTTGTTTGTTTGCACGTGTAGAATTAATTGTTGTGAATGAATGGAGCTATATTTATTTGTGCATAGTCCGCATTCCGTTCATATTTCCTCCCTCATGGAGCCTATCAATTCTCTTTCATCTCCTCGATTTCATCACGGGGGCCCGCTTGACGGGCAATAATACAGGAAGGGCATTGTCCTTCCTAACTCTTTGAATTTCTTTCGTGTCACCAAAGTTAGTTGGGATATAGTTTGCCTGGTTTTGTCATGGCCGGTTTTACTGGTTTATGAGGCCAGGTTTATCCCCCATAGGTCGAGTCAGCCTCAACCGTTAGCCCACTCTTAGAAGGTGATTTTAGGACATGCATGCATATACATACCTTAGTTTGGACCCGGTCCTTGGTACCGTTTCCAGGAATTAAGAAACCGCCCTTTTGTTGACGGGTACTTGTAACCCAACGACGTTTCATTTTATTTGGTATGTGGTGGCCATAGACGGATCCATGCTGGTTTGCCTTTGAAAAATTTGGGAGTTTGCCTTACGGTTCCTTTTGTTTGCAGGGAGATAGCCGCTTGTTCATATAAGGTAATGTTCACAACTGTTTTCCAATGCGTTCAATATAGGTGAAAATTAGCAGTTGACAGATCTGGATCCGGCAAGGAGCAAACAGTTGTTGTTTTAGTCTTTCGGGACTGAGTTATTGTGTTTTATTTTCAAAATCAGTGTATTACCACGTTAATGTGGTTTGTTGCCGGATTTCTATTCAAGGCGGTAAACTGTTGGAGACATTTTTAATAAAAGACAGGCTTTTAAATTTTTATGTTTTATTGTATTGTTATCCCCAAATTTACATTGGCAATGGTTTGGATCAATCTATTACCACCGCATTGGTGTGCAATTTGACGATTAGGCTTACATATGGCACAAAGAGGCTCCTTACAGGATAGGACGCGTTCGCATTTTATTTACGCTCGACTACGTGTGATTGTCACATACCAATTTATTATTATATCTTTCATGTTCAAACTGCCAAAGCGCTACCTAACGCGCGCTATGTGCTTGTGTGCAACCTCGTAAATAACATGCAAACTAACATAGTTACCTTTGAAATTTTTGTTTTGTTGTGTTTACTCCCTTCCCCCGCAGAAGTTTGATTTGTGTTGAGTTTGAAATGGCTGACTTTGCAAAATCCAAAGCAAGAAAAGGAGATTTTCTTCCTATTGTGATCATAAAAAAGAATAAGGCAATGTCTGACCCGTCTTTGGAACAAAATGCAAAGAAGAATGAAAGGGTTCTCTTTGGTCTTACAAAGAAAAAGGGACAATCAGAAGTAGAACATGTATCCAGTCTGAATGAGTGGTGCCATTAGCAAACACAGGAGAAGTCTAGTCGATACCATGTGTCGAATTTGAAAAAGAATCCGACAGAAACTTTCCGTGAATATGCTAGCCGTTGGACAAGTGAAGCCACTAAGGTCCAACCACCTTATACAGAGAATGAAGCAATTGCATGTTTCATTTCATCTCTGGACAGTGAGCTCTACCACCAAATTCTTCGCCAAATTTCGGATACATTGGAAATAATATTTGCCAATATCGTTAAGATGGGAGAAACTATGGAAATCAAAATGATGCTTCAATCAGTCACTCCAAAAAAATGCAAATGCAATGGCCCAGTTTGCCAATGATAAGAAGAAAGGAAAGGGGGTACAGGTTCCAAGTTATCCAAACCTACCTTACAATCTATCTTGCCAAAACAAGTCCACTTTTAATCATCATAGTCAATGCAAAGCTCCTTTTGCGCCAATGCTTGATTTCAACCCTCCATTAAAATATCATCAATGCAACTAGCTTGTTTATCAGCCTTACCCACAACCGTATGTCCATCAAGCACCTTCAAATAACCATGCGCTCCCAAATTATCAACAATTTCTGAAGCACCAACCTTCATCTAGTCATCAACCTATAGCTTCTATTCGCCAAGGTCGCCTAGCCATGAAAAAACCCTGCACAAAGGTATTCAAAACTTTTACACCTATAGCCGAACCTTATAACAGTTTTATGAAAGGCTAAGGGAAGCTAGAATGATTCACCATATCGCTGATGCAACACCTAGTCCTCTTCCAAAATGGATCGATGAAACCAAACATTGTGTCTATCATTCTGGGGCGCCAGGGCATGACATCGGAAATTGCTACGCACTCAAAACAAGATCGAAAAAAATGATAACATCAGGAGAAATCCAATTGGTGTTGGCTCCTCCAAGTTCCCAATACTCATTATCTAGCCTAGCGTCTGGATCTAAGTCCAACTTTGAAAAGAGGGCTCGCCGAAAGTTTACATTTCCAACAGAATCTCAAGAGCATTTGTTTGAAAGGTTAAAAGGTGCAAAAGTTTTAAAGCCCTTTATAGGAGATGGGACATCTAATCCTCCTCCAAGATTGACTCATGGGGTCAAATATTGTGCTTACCATGGAGAATATTGTCAACGTGATACTAAGAACTGCATTACTCCGAGGCACAAAATTCAGGACTTGATTGATAATGGAGTACTCCAGCTTGCTTATGACGATGCAAATCAAAATTGAAGATGATGATCTCTGAGTTCATGCCTTCTGAAAGGAACTTGGCAATTGAGCTCGATAGTTTCTTTTTGCATCACAATTCAAATTAAGGCCCTGAATTGTGTTTTTGCCTTTAAAGTATGTCTTTTGAAAATGACTTTTAATTGTTATCTTTGCATGTCTGTCGCGTAAGCCTCCTTAAGTTAAGATAGAATAAATTATACATTTCATTCTCATTATATTATTATACTTTGTTTGCTTTATGGTATGCTTTTGATTAAATATTCATTTCTATTTCAATTTCATAATTATCAAACCTGCTTAAACTTTGCTTGTGGTCTATCACGAAACAACTGAATAAATTTGAGGATGATGCCCTGGAAAGGTACCTTTTGCACTCTTGGGATATTGCATTACTGTTAGAATTTCAACTGGGACAACTTTGTTTGTGGGCAAAAGGCGCTGAAGCAGTTTATTTGAACGAATGAAAATTCCTTCTGTAAGAATCATTGAAAAGCTGAGTTAAAAATGCTGAATGGGAGAAAATTAGATGTGAATAGCTGATGCTTATTGATGAGAAGAGAATGAATGCAATTTGTCACGGGCAACTTTATCAGAATCGCATGGTCAAGTCATTTGGCAAGAAAGTTAGAGTGAGAGAGTTCAAACCGGGGCAACTGGTATTGAAGAAGATCTTTCCTTAATCAAGAAGAAGCAAATGGAAAATTTGCACCGAATTTGCAAGGTCCTTATGTGGTTCATCGGGTTTTATCCGGAGGAGCACTGATTCTGGCTGAAAGGAATGGTCAAGTTTGGCCAAAAGCAATCAACACAGATGCCGTCAAAAGACACTATATTTGAAGCAGCCGCAAGTTAGTATTGTTGAATGTAATCTTTATTGTAACGTGAACTACACGTAACCTGATTCCCAAGGCTGGGATACGTAAGCAACTCATATAGAGCTTGGTTACACTAGCATAGGGATCCCCTATTTTCCTCTTTTATGTATTTTGAACTACTTCTGACCTGATTCCTAGAATGGAAACAGGATAAGTACGCAATCCCCATCGGATTCGGTCAAAATATTGTAACACTTTAGGTTTGTTTATCTTTTATGATGTAATTCCGAACTACGCATTCGGGCAAATATGTAGGTTTTCCAATTCGGATGCGGTTTCGTACTTAGATTGCCGTATTTTCCCCCAAAATCTTCATGTAAGCAGAACTACGTACAGTCTGATTCCCGTGGAGGGATACGTAAGCGCTCTTAACGGACTCGACTCTATAATATTAAAATTTTCAGTTTCCCCTAAGGCAAGCAACTGGGGCAATTTTTACAAGATGATTTGAAGATATGGAAGATGATAACTGGGGCAATTTTTGCAAGATGATTTGAAGATATGGAAGACGATAACTAGGGAAAATTTTGCAAATGAGTTGAAGATTCAGAAGATCATAACTGGGGCAGATTTTTTAAAATCGAATTGCTTATCAAAGGCTAGAATGGCAAAGTTCTAAGATATTCAAAATTGGTGCAAGTTGTGGATGCAAAGGATGTTTAGTTTATTTTAAGATATGTCACAAGCTGAAGTCAAGGCAGAAATTTTATAAAAGGCATCTTACTTTCATGAAATATTTGCATGGTTACTTTATTTACTTTATTACCAAACTACTTTTACGTTGCCTCTATTTTTCAAAACATCTATGCTTTTGAGTTCATGAGCCAAGTTTCTGATCATGATTCACAAATCCAAGTCCGAGGAAGACATGGGAGCAGAAGCGACATCAAGAAGATCGAGATCAAGTCAGCACAAATCAAACACCCATCCCCAAAACTAACGAATTTTCTTTGAGAGCAGGAACATAAAAGCTTGCAATGAAAGGATCATTCGCACTATGGATGAACAATTTATTGAACGCGCATTCAAAGTTGCCTTGCAGATTGCATTGCATTGCCTTTTCATTACTTAAAGCGTTATGCTTCGCCATGAGTTATTGCCGAACAGGCGGCATTTCTGCCTCTATGATTTTCATTCCCAAATAAGCAATGAAGCCAAGGCATGCGTTATGTTTTCAAATCACGCCAAAATAAACATTGCCTTATTTTAATGGACAATCTGCTCAAGACCATCATTGCCTGATTGTCTCGCCAATTGATTTATCAAATGGCTATTGCACTGATTACATTTCTGCACTGCTTTATTTTGCACTTGCTTTAAATTCTTTCTTTATATTTGCTTTAAATTAATGCATTGCTTTGCTTTTTCAGGTCAACCATCAGTTTTTCGGAGATTATTCGCCTTGTCTCATATGCAGCGCAAATCTATTTCTTTCTTTTTCATTATAGCCTTTGCTTTATTATTCACTCGTTTCTCCAACGCATTTACTTTAAAATTGCAGAAATTGAACATCAGATTCAATATGAACTGAAGGGAGCATTCAACACTTTGCATCACTATCAATACAAGCAACACCAATCAAGTTGACAACGCATATGATTCAGCTTGACAGATCATTCAAATCTACTTTTGTGGCATCTAAGCATTACATTTGATTATTGCCGAAAAGGAGGCACTTTTCTTTTCTCAAAATCTTAACATCGTGATAGAATTTACCTCGCGATAGTGATAGACAAGTCAACCATGAGACACCATGAGCGGTGTGTCTCGCCGGTTGGTTGTCCTGCAACAACTTTATATTATGCACATGTTTTAAATTATGAATTGACAAGTCAACTTTGAGACACCATGAGCGGTGTGTCTCGCCAGTTGGTTGTCCTGCAAAAGCTTTATATTATGCACTTGCTTTAGATTATGAATTGACAAGTTAACTTTGAGACACCATGAGCGGTGTGTCTCGCCGGTTGGTTGTCCTGCAACAGCTTTATATTATGCACCTGTTTTAACTTATGAATTGACAAGTCAACTTTGAGACACCATAAGCGGTGTGTCTCGCCAGTTGGTTGTCCTGCAAAAGCTTTATATTATGCACTTGCTTTAGATTATGAATTGACAAGTCAACTTTGAGACACCATGAGCGGTGTGTCTCGCCGATTGGTTGTCCTACAAAAGCTTTATTTTATGCATTTTTTTTTAAATTATGAATTGACAAGTCAACTTTGAGACATCATGAGCGGTGTGTCTCGCCGGTTGGTTGTCCTGCAACAGCTTTACATTCTGCACCTGCTTTAAATTATGAATTGACAAGTCAATCTTGAGACACCATGAGCGGTGTGTCTCGCCGGTTGGTTGTCCTGCAAAAGCTTTATATTATGCACTTGTTTAGATTAGAATAGACAAGTCAACTATGAGACACCATGTGCGGTGTATCTCGCCGGTTGGTTTTCCTGCAAAAGCATTATGTTTTATATCTGCACAGACTAAGATTTGGCAAAGCAACTTGAGGCATTATATCTCGTTAGTCGATTTATTTTGTTTATTGTTCTGCAATTCGTACCCGCTTTACTTACTGTCTTGCTTTACTATTTCAGAATAATGATCATCCTAGAGGTTCTCCGGGCGGAGTGCCTCGTTAGTTGATTGAAGGAAGAACTTGTTGATAGCATCACAACCAGCACTTACAATTTTATATTATCCCTTTATTTATTTCTTATTCCAATTATTATAGTTTATTAGTAGTTGCTCGTTTACCGTTTGTTAAGTCTTTACAGAATTTTGGCAATACCGCAGCAGCATTTGGAGCATAACGTGAAACTTTTTCTTAGCAGTGAATTGGGGCAATCGTTGATATGAGCTAGACTCGTCAACGAAGATCATTAGAATCGCACTCGAACAAGCAAGTCCTATTCTAATATTTTGCTTCGGATTAGGACGTCAGTTTGAATTCTTTCCTATTCGTGCGTCTTTTTCAATCAAACGTGCGAGTTTTCGTGTCTAAGTGTCGTTGAACTACATAAGGCCTGATTCTCTTTTAGCCCGAGATATGTAGGCAACTCAGAAACCGGAGTTTGGCCATAAGCCTCGCCTTTTGGTTCTTGGAATCAAAAGTCTTTCGCTTTATCGTGACAAAATTGGCTTTTCCGTCAACTTCTTTACCCTGAAAACTCTTTCATCCTTGTCAGGTAAAGAGGGGCAGCTGTTGACACCCAATTTCGTCCCGAGATTTAATCAGCGACTAATTATTTTAAGTGAAAACCAATCATTAAAATAAAATTAAAATTAAAATTAATTGATTAAAATTTAGTTAAGGATCATTAATTAATTTCAAAGTAGAAGCCAAAGTCGTCCCTAAGTTAAAATAAATGCCTATTTTGAGCAACCCCATAATTGCTTTAACTTATTAAAAAGGGGTAAAATATTCAATAGTTCCCAATTTCAGCTTACTTACGTAAAAACTATATACACATATACATTTCACCAAATTAGATATCCTTATTTCAGCTCATCAGCTCAATCCCCAAATCCCTAAACCCACGACCTATTTCCCAGTCTCGCGACCCGACCAGCTGGTCGTCTTCTCCGTACAAAAGCTGTGCTGGACGAATAATACTGTTCCAGGCATATATTCTCGAAGTTTCATTAACAAACCCAGTTGTATCAATCCAAATCGTTCATTTTAAATCCAAATCTGATCCGAGCCGTAGAATGGGTTCAACGTCTATATTTTCCTTTGTAATCAGAGTTAAACCAGTACGATCCGGAGGATTATACCATTTTAACCCTGGTTTCAAAAGGGAAAAGAAAAGGAGCAAGGGTGGATTCGAAATTTCAAAGGAGTCCCATAACCTTAGCATTTCAGGTATAAAATCTTATTTATGTTCATTTTAGAGTAGGTTTTGGAGGATAAAAAAAAACGGCACAGCATAATCCATAAGTTTTTTTAGTTTAAAGTTTTAAGTTCATAGCACTACTGTGACTGGTTTTTCTGGGATTTATTTGTGTTGTCGCTTTATTGTTCGAGTCGTCAACCTCGCTCGAGTCGCTTTAGTTCGAGTTTCTTTCTTCAGATTCACCCTTTAGTTCACTGCTAAAAAACAGGTGATATTTTATTGCTTTTCCCGTTTCTTTGTGTTCTTGTGTTTTTAAAATGCGATAAGTGAATGTAGTTAAACTTTGATAAGTTTATGACTTTTATCATTCGAAATGTGAACCTGCAGTTGTTTTAAGAGTAGATTGATCGTTAAGCTTAGAAAAAGTGTTTCTTTGAGTTAAAATCAATAACTTTATGTATGCTTAAACTAGTTAACTTGAATCCGGATTCTGTAGCTTTGAAATTGTGAAAATGGTGTTATAAATATGTATGTGCAGCTGGTTATATGTGTATGCAGTTCTCTGTGTGGGTGTGTTCAAGTTCACATGGATGTAGGCAGTTCTGAAGAGGGATAGATGCAGGGTTCATGTGCTAGCAGGAGTATAGGCTCAGTTCGGGGAAGGTGCAGGTGTTTTGTAGTCTGTGCAGTCGTGTGTGTGATATGCAGTGTACTATGTATGGTTGTGCAGTGTGCCTTGTATGGGATGTATCTGTAAGGGTGTGAGTGAGGGAGTTGTAGCAGTTTGCAGGAGTTGTTGTTTGTGTTTGGAAGTTGTCTGAAGGTGCCATAGGTTTATAGGCAGGTCTGGAGTTCTGGTGTGTGTATAGAGGGTGCAGGTTATTGTATAAGCTATGCAGGGGTGGTAGGAGAGGTCTCTTGGTGCAGGTTGTTACTGAAGAGTTCAGCAGGGAGTTCAGGGAGTTGTTGTTTAGCAGTTCTCCGGTGGTGCTATGATGTTTTGAGGCCAATTTAGTCTAGGTCTGTGGAGGTAATGTGCAAGTGTCGTAATGAGGGTTCAGGAGTGTATCTTGGAGGTTGTAGAAGCCAAGGTGTGATGTATGATGAAGTTTAGCAGGGGATCAGGAGAAGATATTAGGCTGTTAGAAGTCAAATAGAGTATGGTTTGAAACCTGATTGTATGCAGGTGGTGTATGAGGGTGTGAGGGGTTGGTATTTTGTCCTTGGAGATGAAGAGTGAGTTCAAAGAGAAGGTTGGAGTTGCAGGTCAGTTTTGAGTTGTTCAGGGAGTCAGGGTAGTAGGTGATGGTTCAGGGTCTAATTAATAGTAGATGTTTAGGTCTGGAGCTTGCAGGGGTGTCTATGTGGATCTGTGAGGTTGAGTAGAGCACAACAAGGGTTTTTTAGCTCAAGTTTAGATGTGTGTTTGTGTATAGAGAAGCTGATGTCAAGCTGCTTTGTGTTTAGCTTGTGTTTAGCCTAAGGTTCTAGAAGCTGTCTTTATTATGGTGCGGAGCTAGTGTTATTGAATCCTATTCTTTTTTTCTATATTCTCTTATGAAGAGTAAGTACCCCCTTTGAAATACCTGAGTTCTGTTCTTTAATAACATGCAATAAGCATTTGAATTTTCTGTTGCAATTGACGACTCTCCTTTAATCCGTTAAGTAAAATGGCTACTTGTCGAGTTTATGAAAGTGTCCTGGTAGTTCGTCATGTAGCTTAAACCGTTCGCTCCAATGATGATAGCTCAAATATGGTAATCTGAATGATCGAATTAGTGTAACAAGTAAGTATGGCGTAACCTGCATTTGTACCCATTGTCTTAGTCTTCTTTATCCAGAATATAATCAAATTACTGTCTTTTAAATCTTTGAGGCTTAGACATAGCTTTCGTTTGAAATGCGAGTTTTTTTTAACTTAAGCAATGAGCTAGTTTCCATGTTAAGATTACAATGCAAAAGTTAATGACATTCAGACCGTACCAAACTCAAGATCAACTTAGTCCTAACTAAATCTTGATTGAAATTTCTTGAATAATAAGCCTAAGTAAACCAATGTGTGTAGTAATCTTTGCAATGACATAAGTTGTACTCTTGCAATGTTAGCTTTAATTATGATTGGGCGCTAATTCCTTATCTTCCTTTTTTTTCTTGACATGTAACACCTCTTGGGACAAGTTTGAGTTGCTAAACTCAAAAATGGGGATGTCGTGCATTTAGGAAGTTATTTGATCCACTCTGCATTTTCGGGACTTGATATCCCCGAAAATGTAAAAGAAAAGGAAAAATGAAAACCTTGTGAATACAGGGCTTGCGTTGAACTTGCTATCCGGGTTCTACCTTCTAAACTCCTCCTCTCCCGCCCCCTTTAGAAAAACATGTTTTAGGAGCCGCTTTATTAAACTGTTATCTTATCGCATGTTTAGAATTGATTATATAATTGCTTATCCTGTTTCTTTGGGACTCGCCAATTAGTTTAAGATATTAGGAATCTTTGATTAACTATCGAGCGCAAAATAAATCAAAAACTAAAATTGTATTCATTTATTCAATATTTATATTTAAATTAATTATTTATCCATCTATTATTTATGTACTTATTAATTAAATTATTTAAGCGGTCTCTATTTATAAATAAATAAATTTATTTATTTATTCATTTATTTAATTATAATTATTTATTTATTCACTTATTTTTTATTTAATCAATTATTATTCTTTTTTTTTTCTCCTCATTAATTGAATTCATATAAATATTCATCTATTAAACTAAGTTATTATCTATTCATTATTTATCTATCCAACCAATTAATTAATCAATTATCATTATTTATCTAATCATTTATTTTATTTACTTAATTTTATTTAGCCTTTATTTATTTAATTAATTAATTAAGCAATCAACCATTATCTCATTATTCATTTAATTAATCTTAAGTTTTGTTGTTTAGTTATCTAAGTATTGGCATAATCAAACCTTATCTTATTTATATTATATTATTCATTATCTATTTATCTTTTTATTTAAAATTTATCCTAAATTAATTATCTTTAAGTAAAATTCGTGAAAATCGCCGGATTAACTGCTATTAGCGGATTTTCGAAAGTGCTCCCGCAAGGGACCTTCTTTCGAATTTAATAGAACCACTTACCTAAGAATCTCTGAATTATTTTCCTTTAAAGGAATAAAAATTGCACTCTTTAGTCAACTTAGGTTCCTAATAATCCTTAAATTAGGTGGTGACTCCAAAAAAATCCTTTGGAGTCCCATTATGTTGAAGTCAAATCCCGATGCATACTTGTGTGCATTTTTTTGGGAGGGTTCAACAATTGTTATGCCAAGGAGCTTCTCACACAATTGGAGAACTATTTTTAACATGGATGTCCCGTTGTTTGTTCCAAAACCAAAATCTCTTATACAGGTTGTTCCACACTCAATGTTTCAAATAAATTACGTTCGGACAATGATTTGATGGCACAAATAACATTAAATGGTACCGTAGGGTCTTCTGAGGAGGAGCATGATGAAGAGTCTAATACTCATAATTTTATTCAAGTGACTCGAGAGGGCGATTTGTCTCCAAGGGTAATTAAAGATAAAACCACAAAAAAGAGAATAAACAAGGAGAGGCCACCACTTGAGCCAACTAGAATACAACCAGGGAGGAGCTCAAAATCAAAAGGTTTAAAGGCATGATGGAAAGCATATATAATCAAGATAAAGAGCCTCAAATCTCATTTTAACAAGTTACAATTTTAGGGCCTTTTTACATATTCAGTTTTATCGCCTGTCGAAGGAAGTGTGGATTGCATAATTCCATTTTCTTTTAGCTTTTATAGTATTTCATTATATTAGTATCATCATATGTAGTATCATCACATAGTGCATTATAAAATTTATGATTATCATTCTTGGCAATAATTTTACAGATCTCCATTTTACAGAAGGAATGTTAGACACAAAGAAAGAAATGATAGAGAGAACAGGGGAAATTGAGAAGTCTGATAATGCAGAAGTTTTGAAAATGATGGGCTCCATCTCCCACACAATTCACACGTGTAATGTTTATTTTATTTATATGTAATTCTTTGTACTACTTATTATTCATAGACTTAGGGAATAAGTAATATGGTGTAATTTAGCCTAAGTCGGCTATATTATAATCAATAGGAGAGTGGTAGTGTTTATGTAGGTATGTTCTATTTTTGGTAGGTGTTGTTTTATTTTTTCCTATAAATAGAGACATGTACATAGGTTGGAAGACACAAGAGAAATATAGAAAAATTATTTCACAAATTATTCTGACATGGTACCAGAGCAGGATAACTAGATCCTACTCTTCATATTTTTATTTTCTTTATCAAAATTATAATCTCTATTAAATCTCTTTATATTTTTTCACATCATATTTTTTCAGTGGCTGCTCCTGAAGCTGGAAAAGCGGTTGACACTGAACTGATTTTTGCCTCTCACCCCTATTTTATTTCTCCATCAGATTCACCAGGAACTATACTTATTAATTTACCCTTTGATGGGAAGGGTTTTGCTAGATGGAAGAGGGCTATGTTGATAGCCCTTACTGCAAAAAATAAAGCAGGTTTCCTCAATGGAACAACTGTTGTACCTAAGTTGGGTACTGATCTCCACAAAGCATGGAGTAGGGCTAACAACATGGTTATTTCTTGGATCTTAATTCCCTTTCAAGGGAGATTTCTGAAAGCGTGATTTCTCCAACACAACTAAGGAAATCTGGTCCGAATTAGAAGAAAGATTTGGCCAGAGTTCAGGACCCAAGCTTTTTCAACTCCAGAAGGAATTAAGTGATTTGGTTCAGGGCTCCAGCGACTTAGCAAGCTATTTCATCAAGCTTAAACACTTATTGGATGAACTGGATTTCTTAGACATCTATACCCTTTGCAGTTGTGATTGTACCTGTAAGGCAAAGGAAAAGAATATTAAAGCTAATCAGGATGAACGATTGGTTCAGTTTTTGATGGGTCTAAATGATTCCTACTATGGAGCGAAAGGTAACATTCTAATGATTTCACCATTACCTACTATTGCTAATGCTTATTGTCTGTTGATGCAAGAAGAAAGACAAAGGGAGGTCCAGAACACCCCAAAGTATCCAGGAGAATCTTCCTTATTCATGGCAGCAAACAAGAATAATTTTAGACAAAAACTTCCTGGAGTAACTTCTAAGAACCAAAAGGGAAACTATGATAAGAAAAGACCAGACTTGTTTTGCAGGTATTGTAAGAAGGAAGGTCATTCCATTGAAAAATGTTACACGCTTCATGGTTTTCCTGAAGATTTTAAATTTATAAAGCCAAAGAAATTTCAAAACAACACACCTGGGAATGCAGTCATGGTTGACGACAATGCAGGCGAATATTTTTCTCACAAACCAGAGGATGGAAACACATTATTCTCATAAAATCAACTCAATCAGATTGTTCAAATTATTCAGCAGGTGAAAGTCAATGAACAGGGGTATGGTTCCGATGTAATAGCTACTGCCAATTGTGCTGGTATAAATTCTACTCCCTTTTCCCTCCATACCACTAGTTTTTATAATCAACTTTCTAGAGCTTACTGGATATTTGACTCAAGTGCCTCTGAGCACATGAGTTTCAACAAAAATTTTTTTATTTCTCTCAAGCCTTTAACAAAGGTGATCTCTGTCAATCTCCCAAATTTACAAAAGGTAAAAGTGACTCATACAGGGTCGGTCAAACTCAATCCCAACCTAGTTATTCATAATGTCCTGTTTGTTCCTAGTTTCAAGTTCAACCTCTTATCTGTTCATAAATTGTGCCAACAATTTCAATATTCTCTAACTTTCACTCGTTTTAAATATCTCTTGCAGGGCCCTTCCATGAAGAGCCCAATGGTCCTTGGTGAATCTCAAAGTGGAATATACCTATTGAAGTCTACCAATCAAGCTATTTCTAATGAAGTTCAGTCTGCTTTATTTTTTCATAATAAAATGTCTCTAGTAGTTTGTCTCGTTTTTCCAATTTCAATATAGTTAGTAGGCTGTGGCATATTAGATTAGGTCACATGCCACTATCAAATATTAGATTAGGTCACATGCCACTATCAAATATGAGAAATACTAATAATATTCCCTTTCAAGTTTTTTCAAAATTTGATGTTCCTTGTGATATTTGTCCATTAGCAAGGCAAGCTAAACTCCCTTTTACTACCAGTGAAATTACCTCAAATCATTTTTTTTTAATTCATATCGACACTTGGGGACCTTATCAAACCCCTATTTATGATGGATATAGATATTTCTTGACTATTGTGGATGATTATAGTAGAGGTATATGGACCTAATTGTTAACCACAAAAAGCAATACATTTCCTATTTTAAAGTCCTTCCTTAATATGGTAGAAAGACAATTTAACAAGAAAGTCAATATGATTAGATCAGATAATGCGTGGGAATTAGGATCCAGTCTTTCCTCCTCAGACTTTCTATCCTCTCAAGGAATCATTCATCAAACCTCTTGTGTTACCACACCACAACAAGATGGGTGGTTGAAAGGAAACACAAACATTTGTTGGAAGTGATTAGAGCTCTAGTTTTTCAATCAAATCTACCACCTAAATTTTGGGAAGACTGTTTGATGACAGCAACATTCTTCGTGAAAGGATTTCCGTCTAGAACGGAAGCATAAGAAGAAAGACTATGAGTGCATAATTAATAGATGTCCTACCAAATTACTAAAATTCCAAACTCCTTATGAGCTGTTATTTGGGAAAGCACCTTGTTATTCTAATTTGAGATGTTTTGGATGTCTTTGCTTTGCCTCTACTTTATCTCAAGGAAGAGCTAAACTGGATCCTAGAGCCGAACCTTGCATTTTTGTTGGATATCCTTTTGGAAATAAGGGTTATAAACTCCTTAGCCTAAAAACTCAAAAAAATCGTTTCCAGGAATGTAGTTTTCCATGAGAATGTCTATCCCCTTAGTTCCACTACGACTGATGTTCCTATTTTTCCTCTAGATACTTCACCACAGCCTATATCTGATTATGTCTCTCTACATCCTACCAATCCTAATTCTATGGCACCTATTCCAAGATCCCCCTCTATTTACCCTGCTATCCAATCTCCAATTCAGCATAGTCCAAGAGCTCCTGCACATGCTATTACAAACTATCTAGCTGACTACATCTACAATATGGTACATTTTATAGATGTTAGCTCGCATTGCTTTCTTGCTCCTGTTTCTGCCCCTTCCTACTCTTTCAATGCTCTATCTAGCTCCAATCATCATTTTCTTAATTCTCTCTCAAATATCCAAGAACCTACCAGTTTTTCTCAAGCTATTCTACACGCCGGTTGGAAAGAAGCTATGTCTAAGGAATACGAGGCCCTTGTAGCTAATCAAACCTAGGAAGTAATGGAATTACCCCTGGTAAGAAAGCTCTACCCTGTAAATGGGTCTACAAAGTGAAGTTAAATTCTGATGGATCCATTGAAACATTGAAGGCACGATTGGTTATTCGAGGGGACATACAAAGGGAAGGAATTAACTTTCATGAGACATTCAGTCCTGTGTTTAAAATGACTACTATCAGATGTATTTTAGCTATAGCTATGAAGAAAGGTTGGAGGATGTTTCAACTCGACGTCAACAACGCTTTTCTTCATGGAGAGCTCGACGAAGAGGTTTATATGAAGTTTCCAGCAGGGGTGTCTGCTCCTACTCCTAAGTCTGTTTGTCGCTTACGCAATTCATTGTATAGCCTTAGACAGGCCTCGCAGCAGTGGTATGCACGCTTGACTGCAGCTCTTACCTTTAAAGGATATTCTCATTCACTTAACGACTACTCTCTTTTTTTAAAGAAAAAATGGCCTCTCATTTCTATTCTGGTTGTTTATGTCAATGATATATTATTAACATGTGATGATGTTGAAGAGTTACATTCTTTGAAGTCCTTTTTAAACTCAGAATTTAAGATCAAAGATTTAGGGAACTTACACTATTTCCTTGGGATGGAAGTCCTGCGAGAGCCTCATGGTCTCATCATCAGCCAGCGTAAATTCACTTTGGAATTACTTTCAGAATTTGATTGCCTCCATCTACGGCTAGTGTCTTCTCCATTAGATCCCACCTACAAATTAAAGGTAGCTACGGGTGAGTTATTAGCAGATCCTACGGTGTATCGCAAATTAACTGGAAAGCTCAATTTCTTGACACATCCCCGTATGTATATTGCTTTCTCTGTTCAACATCTTAGTCAATATATGCAAACACCTTGACAACCTCACTTTGATGCTGCTATACATGTCCTCCGTTACCTTTTGTCCGACCCGGGCCTTGGACCTTTCATGTCCTCTACTCCTTCATATAAACTTTTGGCATTCTGCGGTTCTGATTGGGCTACCTGCCCAGAATCCCGTCGATCCATTAGTGGGTATTTCATCAGTTTTGGGGGTTTTCCGGTTTCATGGAAATCCAAGAAACAAATTTCCATTTCCCTTTCCTCTGCCGAAGCAGAATACCGATCGATGCGTCGAATAGTTGCCGAAATCACTTGGCTTGTGCATTTGTTTGAGGAATTATCTGTTTCGCTTTCCCTTTCGGTGCCGCTCCACTCCGACAGTCAGGCTTCCATCCACATAGCTAAAAACCCCATCTTTCATGAATGGATGAAGCATGTCGACCTTGACTGTCACTTTGTGCGCCAATAATTTTTGGCCGGTCTGATTTCTCTCTCTTTTATCCCATCTCCATCTCAACTAGCAGATCTTTTCACAAAACTCTTGTCGGGTCCTTCACATCAGAAGATTTTATCCAAGTTGGGTGTGCAACCAGCCCCCTCCAACTTGCGGGGGAGGTGTTGGCAATAATTTTACAGATCTCCATTTTACAGAAGGAATGTTAGACACAAAGAAAGAAATGATAGAGAGAATATGGGAAATTGAGAAATCTGATAGTGCAGAAGTTTTGAAAGGTGATGGGCTCCACCTCCCACACAATTCACACGTGTAATGTTTATTTTATTTATATATAATTCTTTGTACTATTTATTATTCATAGACTTAGGGAATAAGTAATATGGTGTAATTTAGCCTAAGTCGGCTATGTTATAACCAATAGGAGAGTGGTAGTGTTTATGTAGGTATGTTCTATTTTTGGTAGGTGTTGTTTTATTTTTCTTATAAATAGAGACATGTACATAGGTTGGAAGACACACGAGAAATGCAGGAAAATTATTTCACAGTTTATTGTGACAATCATAAAGTATTTGGTGCTTGCTAGTTCTTATTTTTTGCATTCATGCTAAGTTTGAAATAGTTCCCTCAACATTATTACGATGTAAAGTATGATTTGACCCTCTTTACTTTGCGTTGTTTTCTTTGAAGCTTGTTTTTTTATTAATAATAAAATAAACACGCACTAGACACACTGCCTAGTGGGAAAAACATAGCGGTGTAAAAATTAAGATATGAGGTATGTATACAGTAAGTCCTCATGAATGGATATTGTTGGATCGTTTTGGGGTGCAAAGGGCCAAAGGTGGAAATCCCTCTGTTTCGGTCAAACGGTGGCCGTTTCATTAATGCTTAGCCGTTCTGAAAATATGTGATAACTCTTTAGTTTATTGATGCTCTAAAAAGAAAAAGAAAAAAATAAATAAAGAAAGTTGGAACAAGTTGGTCAAATTGTGAGACATCTACCAAAGAATTCCAGACATTTGGTTTCGCGCAAATTTGCTGAGGTTTTGAATATCAAAATCTTCATGATGACAAGATTTGTAGTTGTTGCACCAAATCACAGTGTCGTCTAGTCACATGTAAGACTTTAATTTATTTTGCTAAAATCCTATAAAATTGTTCTCAAAATGATCAGATTATTATAATTGACTTATCATTTGTAACTGTGATTCTATTTTCCAATTAAGTACTACTCCCTTTGTTTAAAAAAATGAATTTATTTAACTATGCTAGGAGTTTAATAAAGAATGAAGGACTTTTGAAATTTGTGGTCTAAAATAAGTTATAAATATTTGTGTAACTACAAATCATCATATTAAAGTTAAAAGTGAAAGTTTATTTCCAAATTTAAAATAATGTTATTGTTTTTTAAACAGACTAAAAGAAAATAGGTTCATCCATTTTAAATGGGAGGAGTAGTATATATATTAAGTGAACAAGAATTAAATCCTTTCCTCCGTGAACCACAAATGATTACTCATGCACTATTTTATCATTCTTTTGTTGTTTCCATAGACATAATGACAACTAATGTTCTAAATTGAAGAAAAATGGCTAAAATGCAGTGGGGAAGTCCTGGAAAGCTTTTATTGTATAGCCATAGTGGCAACCGTTGGGCGGGGAACATATGTGTTAATTCTGGCTTTGCCTGACGTCTGAAGCAATACGAGTGGAAAACAGGCTCCAAGATTGAATGGTGTTTCAACTTATTCAGGGTGAAGATATATGGTCAAAATTTATAATTTGTCCGCACATACAAATTAAGTGCTTGCACAAACACATTTCTTACTAAATCTTGGTTAACTAATAGTATATTTTTATCTCTTTAAATTACGTAATCATAATTAGTTAGTATAAATTGTTGTAAAGACTTTATATGGGGAAAGGATTTTTACCAAGATATTGTGTGTAAATAAGAAATAATATAATTGTCAATAAAAATAATATCTCAATACTGTTTCCAGCGGCGGATCTAGAGTATTGTGTCACGGCCTAACTTTTAAAGTAGCACTCCGTGTGGCACTTGACGGTTTGTCTACCAAGCAAACTCAAGTAAACCTTTAACTTCACAAGATCGCTAAGAGAATGATAACAAAGAAAGACTAGAGAGATTGCCAAAAAGAGATTTGTATTCACTCAAACTTTTCTGGATGCCTTTACAAATGAATGCCCCCTCTATTTATACTAATCATCCAGGGGCTAACGTGTAAATAATAATTACATACAAGTCCCTACTATTTACATATAAGGACCTACTCTAGAAAATTCTATGGACCTATATTCTTCCATGCCCATCTTTACATTTCTAAGAGGTTCTAGGTTGGTCCATGAGAACTTCCCATACAATTCTAGAGTATTCCACTCCCTTTGGCTTGGTTGGCGCCATCCGTGCCCTATGTCGAGCCTATGTGGCGTGATGACTTTGCGAGGGTGTCACACTCTCCCCCACCTAATGTTGCGACGACCGCGGTGCAATGCTGCTGCATATACTCATGGCACTTATCCTTGAATTGCCACAAGTCTTGATATCGCTCCCACGTAGCCTCCTCTGGAGATTGTCCGTTCCAATACACAAGGAACATGGTTGTCGGCTTCTGACCCTTCTTGCCTCTGGCCTCATAGTCAACGACGGTTTCAATCTCACGATCCTGCAAGGCAGTGACGGTGATAGGTGTGCGAGTCATTTGGCTCCGACTCGGATCTTCCTTCTCCTCATGGTATGGCCTCAACACGCTAGCATGGAAGACTGGATGAATTTTCAAGTGGGTAGGCAAGTCCAACTTATAAGAAACCTTGCCTACCTTAGCAATGATCTCGAACGGCCCTTCATACTTGCCCACTAAGTTTGGATGCATGCCTCGTAGCGCCTTGAATTGTGTCGGGTTAAACTTGACTAAGACCATGTCCCCAACTTGATACTCCATGGGACGCCTCTTGCAGTCAGCAAACTTCTTCATCTTCCGGGACGCCTTGTCTAAGTAAGACTTAGCGGTGTCAAGCTGCTCTCTAAAGCCCTTAGCCATGTGATATGCTCCCAAGCTCTTGCCCTCGAACGCGGCCGGTAAAGAATGAGGAATTTGAGGCTGTTGGCCTATCCTAGCTCGAGCGGTGTATTCCCTGTGGACTCGCTCTGCTGCAAGTTATATGAGAATTGGGCTACATCCAAGAGTCTCACCCAATCCTTTTGATATGCGCCCACAAAGTGTCTCAAGTAGCACTCAAGTAGCGCATTGACTCGTTCCGTCTGGCCATCCGTCTGTGGGTGGAAACTGGTAGAAAAATGCAACTCCGTGCCAAGCATCTCGAACAACTCCTTCCAAAAGTTCCCACTGAAGCGAGGGTCTCGATCACTGATGATATGCCTCGGCAAGCCCCAATAATTCACAACATTCTTAAAGAATAATTTGGCGGCTTCCTAGTAATCACCTAATTTTGGCACCAAAAATACAAAATTACGTAAAATAGTTGTTTTAATTATTGTGTGATTTCTTGCTGGATTCTAGCCTTTATTTATCCTTTTTAATTTAATTTATTAGATAAAAATACTAGAAAAATATTGAAAAAAATAGAATCATGTGTGGTTAGTGTCAACGTGACATTTACGTGTTAGTATGCTTTTATTTAGTAATTGATTATTGTTTTGTGTTGATTTTAGTTTAATTAGCGATAGGAGTTAATGGTTATTAATCAAAAAAATTAGCCCATGTCCTCCAGCCTACTTCTATTTTCGACCCGGCCCATATCCTTTAGCTTAAAATCTGAAATTGCTATTTCAGTAAAGATTTTCCCAAAAATTTCCCCAGGAACAAAAGAAACTCTCTCCAGATTTTCCCCTTCACCAGGAACCACCGTAAGTCACCGGACCTCCACTGATGACCACCCGGCACCACATCAAACATGTACTCATCTTGATAGTTCCCAATCTTGAACTTTATCAAGACTTGCTTCATCACCTTCAACTCCCCACACTCACTTAGCCATTGTAATCGGTAGGGGTTTGGGTGTTTAAGGGTAGGCAATTTCAATCGTGAAACCAAAGATTGGCTCACCATATTTGCACAATTACCCGAGTCAATTATTATGGAGCACACTTGTCCCCTCACTCTACACCTAGCATGGAACAAGTTCTGTCTTTGCATTTCTTCCTTCTCCTCACTCACCATGGCACTCAAACTACGACGTACAACCAAGAATATGTTAGGGTCATCACCCTTTGCCGCTCTATCTTCTCTGTCTACTACCTCATTATCCTCAACAACCTCACCCTCGGGCTCAATTTCCTCCTCATACACCATCCCATCATCCATGACTATCATTACTTTTCGGGTGGGGCAATCTTTGGCAAAGTGACCATAACCCTTGCACTTGTGGCATTGGAAAGAAGAAGAAGAATGAGTATTTAATTGAGATTTAGAATTACCTCCAACTTCTTTGAATTCACTTCTTGGAGTAGCCTTCTCAAAAGGCTTCTTCACATCACGACTTCCATTTGCACCACTTGTGTTCGGGCTCTTCCATTCTTTGGGTCAAGTCATGGGAGTAGAAGTAGTACTCCTATAGCGAGGAGTCTTCTCTTCCTTGAGCCACTTTTCAGCTTCAACCGCGACATCACAAACATCTTAAAAAGAATGAAAGATGTGTAACCTCAATTGAGAAGCAATCTCCCGGTATAAACCATTCTTGAATCGAATGATATCTTGCTCCTCATCTTCCATTTCCATGTCAAGGGCCATTCGGTTCTTCTCAAACTCATTGAAATACTCATCAACCGACTTAAAGCCTTGTTTCAACTCATACAGCCTCTTGAGTTGTTTTTGTCGGTACTTGGGTGTCATATATTTGGTGCTCATCACCTCTTTCAATTCTTCCCAAGCAATGTTCATTGGCATCCCAACTCTTCTTCTTGACCTCTTGATGGATTCCCACCAAGTGGAAGAATATGACTCAAATGAAGCAATGACATAAGTAGATTTCTTCTCCTCGGACATGTCATTTGTATCAAACACCCGCTCCAATTGAACCTTCCACTCTAAGAACTTCTCCGGATCACTAGTCCCTTTGAAAGGTGGGATAGTGATCTTCACACTATTTAGGTTGTTTTTACAACCCCCACGGTTTTGTTCCCGTTGATCCCCATAGTAGTCATCAACTTCATCATATTCACGCCTCAAGTTCCTCCCCATATAAGCTCTTGGAGGTCCATGACCTTGCCCACGACCTCTATCCATTCCCCGGCCTCCATTCATTGCCCTCCTATTTGGATAGGGAGCATCAAATCATCATAGTTGTCACCAAGTTCGGGGCCCTCCCCTTCTTGAGCCTCAACAACTTGATCAAGGGGTGCTATGTTTCTTCGGGGCCTCATGAGTGGAACTTCACCTTGGGGATTGCCCAAGGGTTGGGGATTGCCCAATATTCTTTCACGAACAAGAACTTCTTCTTTCAACCGTTGTTGATGAGCTAGCTCGGCAAATTGTTCCGGCCTCACAGTTTAGCCATCACTTATGCCTTTCCCCGGAATCTTTGTGGACACTCGGGGTCCTTTCTTTTTCAAAGGTCTCCATTTTTAGGTTTAGAGTCTTCACCTCGGCCAAGAGATTAGCCAAGATTCTTGTTGGAACCTCAATGGTATCTTTTCCTTTCTCTTCCGCCATAAACCTACAAGCAATCAAAAACAAGAAAAGAGATTAGAGTATAAGTCCTCACGCATTCCCTCACTTTTGAATGTCACTCGGGTATACTCAAGTTTGGGTCAGGTTCACTCGTGCTTGATTCAAAAGGCTTCCTCGGAGTTGAACAACCTCCTCAACGACCAAACAATTCCACAAGTTCCAAGCGCTCTTCGGGAAGAGTGGAGTTAATAGGACTCTATGGGCGTTCGGCTTTATAAGTGAGCACTTGAGCCAAAGAGATTCTACGAGTCTTCTTGGAATTTTCAACCACCAACATGCACGAATATCCTAAGCGCTCAATGAATTAGTACTAATCAAGTAGGATAATTACTCTCAAAGTACTAACCAGAAGTAATGGAAGCAAACAAAATACGAAAACTTACAAAACGACTACCCGGACACCCCCTTCAGGAGTGGGCGGTCCGCCTCTGCAGGGTGGGCGGTTCGCCTACTCAAAAATCCAGAGAGCTGCAAAAATTTGGGCGGTCCACCTCCTATACTAGGCGCTCCGCCTACTGTGTATTGCAGCACAGTCCAAAAACGTGTTCTTGGCTTTTGGCACCCAATTTTCTAAGGTTTTTCAAGGTGTTTTTCCAATACAAAGGTACCCCCAATGTGTTTTCAACTATTACAAACAACCCCCAATGATTTATAACAACATCTAATCAACACAAATCCAAATCAAGAAATTTTGAGCAAATTATAGGGTTCTTCAACTTTGGGGATTTTGATTTTCAAAGTTTTGATTCACAACTCCAAAACATGTTTTGAGGGTAACCAATTGGAATACGACAACAAACAAACCCCGGTATCAAACATCAAAGAAATCATCATAACCAAGAACATCTAGCAATTTTTTTTTTTTTTGATTTTTTAGTTTTTGAATTTTTTTCTTCTATTCCAACAAGACAAGAACACGATCATGAAAAATAACAAAAAACAAAGATAAAAGGCACGAAGATTAGGACGAGGGTTTGTAGGAACGAAACCCTAGCCTCGCTCTGATACCAACTAATAAGGGAAAAACTACGGAAGCGATAAACAAAACGAGATGAGACTCGCACGATTGTTCAAGTAGCAACAAAGAACGATGTTTCGTTACACCCCGAACGATCCTCAAGAATCATGAGGTCCTTGCAAATAGAATGATCGGAGCGGATTGAAGTTCAACTTAGAATCGTCCAATTGAAATCAAGCCAAAATCAAGGGTTTCAATAGAGAGAATTATCATATGTTTTGTGTATTCAAAGTAGTGTAAATAAATTCAAGACCTAATGAAGACTCTTACAGTCTTCTACAACATGTAATGAAAGATCTAAAATATCTCTAAATTGAGTAAAAACAATATAAGCCACTTAGGGATAAAGTTGGAATAACACGCAAAATATACAAAAAAACTCGGATTGGCTTGCATCAGGGGTAGACGGTCCGCTCACCCCCTCTAGGCGCTCCTCCCCTTCAGTCTTCAGCAGAGTAGGCGGTCCGCCTCTGCAGATGGGCGGTCCGCCCACTCAAGATCCAGAGAGTGTGCAAAATTCAGGCGGTCCGCCCCTTCCTGTAGGCAGTCCGCCCCTTCCTGTAGCCTTTTGAGGCGCCTCAATTTGTGTCTCTTGAACCCCTCCTTGTGGCCTAGATGGTCCTCCTTCAATGGTTCTCCAATGCATGATCTTCTAGGTGCTTCCGGAGCTCCCTTATTCCACGTCCAAGCCTTTCAATACCAAGTGAAGGTGAGCATCATGGATTTGCCTTGGCTTGGATCCTAGTAAAGGGTCTTGTAGTGCCTTTCCTTGCATCAGTAGAGGGTGTTGAGAATGAAGCTTTGTTCTAAGTAATGGGAGGAGATATGGCCTATAATGTGATTTTAGGTCGACCGTGGATCCATGCCATTGGAGCAGTCCCGTCGACTTTGCATCAAGTTGTTATATTTCCTACTCTGTGGGGGATACACACAAGCAGAGGTGAGCAGCAGACTGCCTGAGAATATTATTTAGTGGCCCTGAAAGGCAGCGCTAACTCAAGCGCCCGACAATAGAATTTACAGCCACCGAAATCCTTGGCTGATAATGACGAATGGAGCCAAGACCTACGGACAAAGACTTTGCCAAGATTCCGGCATGTGTTAGGGAACCAGATAAACAAAAAGTTGGGGATTCGACGATAGAAGAATTGGAGGAAGTAGTTTTATTCGAAGATAAACCCGAGCGGAAAGTGTACGCTGGGGGCAAATTTGGACCCCGATATGAAAATGGAAATAATTTCCTTTCTCAAAGATAATGTTGATTGTTTTGCTCTGTCCCTTTAGGACATGGTAGGGATAAACCCAATGGTTGCTACTCACAAGTTGAACGTCGATCCATCACATCGACCGGTGAAGTAGAAGAAGCGACCTAACGGGGGATTCCGAAGAAAGGTTATTGATGATGAAGTGGACAAGTTATTGAAAAATGGATTTATCAGAGAAGTGAAATATCTGGAGTGGCTAGCTAACACAGTCGTATTCCCAAAGAAAAACGTGAAGTGAAGAGTATGTATGGATCACACCAATTTAAACAAGGCTTGTCCGAAAGATTCATTCATGTTGCCTCACATAGACCGGCTGATAAGCTCGACGGTGGGACACAAAATGTTAAGCTTTTGGACGCATATTCAGGATATAATCAGATATTAATGGGGCCAGAGGATCAAGAGAAAACATCATTCATAATGGACAAACGGACCTACTGTTATACGGTCATGCCTTTCAGTCTCAAAAATACGAGGGTTACCTATCAACGGTTGGTCACGACAATGTTCAAAGATTTGATTGGAAAGATGATGGAAGTTTATATAGATGATATATTGGTGAAGTTGTTAGAAGCAAAGAATCACTTAGATAATTTGAAGAAGACCTTCGCAATACTGAGGCGATTCGTCATGAGGTTGAACTCGGAGAAGTGTGCGTTCGGGGTCGGATCTAGCAAGTTCTTGGTATTCATCTTATCACAAAGAGGGATCGAAGCAAATCCGGACAAGATCAAAGCAATCGAAGGCATACCGAACGAGCTCACAACTATGAAGGACGTACAACGTTTGACCAGTCGAGTAGCCTATCTCAGTAGGTTCATCTTGAGGTCATCCAAACGGTGTCATAAGTTCTTTTCAGTCTTGAAGAAAAACACAAACTTTGATTGGACACCGGAATGAAAGCAGGCCCTAATAGAATTGAAGCAATACTTATAAAAACCTTCTGTTGCTCTCAAAACCGGTGGATGGAGAAGTGTTGTTTCTCTACCTTGTTGTCTTGGAAGTGGCTGTAAGTGCAGTTCTCGTCTGTGAGGACGGAGGTAAACCATTCCCTATTTAATATATTAGTAAAACTCTACTTAATGCAGAAACAAGATACCCACACTTTGAAAAACTGGCATTAGCACTTATTATAGCTGCACGACAACTAAGGCCATATTATCAATGCCATGCTATATCTGTCGTAACTACTTTTCCTTTACGAAGTATTTTTCAAGGACCAAATATATCCGGCCGGTTAATGAAGTGGGCGATTGAGCTGATTGAGTACGATATCACTTACCAGCCTCGCACCGCCATCAAATCACAAGTGTTGGTTGATTTTATAGTAGATTTTAGCGTAAGAATTCATCAGAAGGCGGAGAAAGAGGAACTGATGACGAGAGATCCGAACCCTGGGGTATGGATGCTTTATACGGAGGGTGCTTCAAACGTTAAAGGGACCGGCCTTGGAATTTTACTCATAGCCCCAACGGGCGAGAAATTAAGGTATGCGATTAAATTACATGCTAAAACTAACAACGAGGCCCAATTTGAGGCCCTCGTTGCAGGTCTTGAGATAGCCAAGGACTTGAAAATCGAGCGGCTGGAGATCAAAAGCGATTCCTAACTGGTGGTGAACCAAGTACAGGGAGAATTAAACACTCAAGACTCAAGAATGCAACAACTATTGGCCAAGGAACAAAATCTTTTGATTTCTTTTCAGGAATGGAAGATAATGCAAATCCCAAAGGAGGAAAATATTGAGGCCGATGCCTTAGCCAACCTTGGTTCTGCGGCCTGTTGACACCCAATTTTGTCCCTCCATTTTTCGCAATTTGGCTATATTTAATTAAAATTGATAATAGTAATTTTTCAAACAAAATTGCATTATAACCTGCATTTATGTGCGTAATACTATCATGAATCCTCTATTTATATTATACTTACTTAGTTATGACTATATTATGTAGTTGCATTCATTTAGGCTATTTACTGAAATACGTATGCTATTCGCGCAAATTATGTATTACGACATCGTTTAATGATTATATGTGACTAATTATATTTAAGTATTATTTAAGCTCATCTATATTTATTTGTGATTAAATACATTTATTTATAATTATTTATAATTCTTCCTATTTTTTGTAGTAGTTATTTGTATTTATAAGTACTTTAATAAAATACTAGCCAAATTGCTAATTTACAACTATATTCCTACTACATCTCAGTCCCTGTCATCAGTCTTCATCCACATATACACCACCTAAGCTCCACCTAAGCTTACATCTCACCAAAATACACTCCTAACACATATGTACAACTCACTACAACACACTCATAGCACAAGTATACACATATTAGGTGAATGTACAACTCATTTTAGCACGTGGTACAACCCCCTCAAGGTACCCGCTTATCCACTTCAGCATATCCACTCACACATACAACATCTACACTTAACACCCGATGTGCCACAAGGCACGATCTAAGCCGTCCCTTTTATCCAATGGCCAAAATTAAAACAAAGCTTTTCATATTTACAATTCACCCCTAATTTCTAAAACCCTAGAACAATACACCCCCTTCCCCAAATACATCTCAGCCGCCTACCCCATCTCCCTCTCTCCTTTTTTCCCCTCAAACCCGTCCACATACACGCCCAAACGACATCTCCACTCCGCCAGTCACTCCTTCCTCTCTCTCTCCCCTATCCGTTCACGCAAAAGATGGGAATACTAATCTCTTTCCCTCACTGTTGATTTGGCCACAAAATGGAAATAGAAGATTGATGCCAATCGTAATGAATACAACAGATATCAAGCGATAATCAAGCAAATCGTCAATGTCTATACACGAACAAAGCAAGAAATTGGAGATTCAACTTAAAACAAGGCAAAACGGGTCGCGCTAGAGCTGACCCGACCCGGCTCTTTCACCCCTGACCCGACCCGAATTCAAAATCGGTAACTTCTTTATTTAATCTGCTTTGTGCTCGATTTGTGATATTACATGCTTATTAATTATCTTCCTTAATTCTAGTTACATATTCAAGTGCTTTAGTTTGATGTGAATAGAAGTTTTAATCATGTGATTAGTTAGAATATGGTATAATGATTCTGAAATTCGGCTCATGATGTAATGTTGCATCCGTTTAAGTCCGAAGCACCCGACCGTTGGGATTGATTGTGTATAATGTGGCAATGGCATTACTAACTTGGCCATGTTTGTAATCACAAGATGATTTACTTATGATCGGTTTGAAACTGTATATACATGCCCACCGTTTTGCTGAATTATGAAAGATATAGCTAAGAAAATCTGTTAAACTTGGCCTCTAGTGTTTCCATATTTAGATTTCAAATTCGAAATCTTTGACAACCGTAAAATTACTCTTTTTCTTTGACCCTCAAAGTGGGGACTGAATATTTACCTCATTTATTTCTAACATGAGAATATTACCTCTCTTCAGGGATTTGACTGATTGTGTTAAGTAACTGCTTTTCTCATATAAGACCTGCATATTTATTAACATTTAAAGTAGATTTTTCTTTCTCTTAAATGCTTAGGATCTATTTGCCACGACCCGTTTTCTGAATGAGCTATGACCGGCACCTGGTACCTAAGCTTGACCGAGCGAACCACTTGTACCAATCTATCCTGTCTTAACCCTCAGAATACATGCAACTTAAACAATTCTCTTAAACATAAATAGTCTGAAAAATAATAATAATATTCTTAAGAAAATATCATTCTTGAAAATACCACAGTCGAATTACGTTTCTGTGTAAAACAATGCAAGACCGGGCCACAAACCCAAAATACTAGACTGTCTATGAAGCCTCTACTGACAAACTGACGCACTGCGCAGGACATGAGCTCCCTGGCTAGTTCACGACGAAATAAACAATTAAATAAGCTGACTTGAAAGGAAAGTACTCTACGAACGAAAGCGGAGCTCACCAATAGCACTGGAAGTGAGGAAAAAATCCTAGCATGTCGCCTGAGTATCTGCAACGCCGGTTCCTACGTTGCGCAATAGGACAACGTAGGTTCCCAAAAGAGAACGTCAGTACACCACGGCGGTACTCAGTGAGTCTCAACGACCCCCCCCCCCCCCCCCACTAAAGTGGGAACGAGACTTTTAAAATAAACTTGAAATGCACACAACTCGTAAACCATGAGAATATAAAATATTTAAAGAAACTGCAATAACTTAAAATAATAAAATTCCGAACTTTAAACATAGATATATACATATCGTTTCTTTACTTTTTGGGGAGTACCCATTAACTCTGACATAACATAAATACATAAAGTCACCGTGTGATCGGCACGGGTTCGATCCCCGCCTGATCGAATAGGCCCCTTCACTGTGGCGCCACACAGTTCCAGGTGATAGCATGCTGCGCATTTTGTGCCTTGGCCGTGTCAGGCAAATCTTATACTAAACTCCCACTCTGGCACGAGTAGTTTCGGGGTCAACATTAACCACCAATGGTCACGAAACCCTTCTCAGAATCTCAAGGTAACTCCCAAAATATTTTTATAAAACTCTACTTGACCACTTTAGGGTCCAATACGTTTCTTGAACATAATCCATGAACATAAACCATAATTTCTTGAATAAACTTGACATAAATATATGAAGGAATTATTCAATATAATTCAAGTAATTCTCTAATCCATAAAAAAAAGGGACATATAATATAACGTAAATTATCATAACAAAATATGAAAATCAATGCATATAACTCAAGGATAGACTCATGAATGATAACTTGAATGGGGTTTAGCTAATATGCACTCTCTCGCTCCAATTAAGTGCATATTAACTCTTTAAGGCATTTTATCAAACACTTGGTAGGCGGGATTTTGTGAGTAAAAACCTCTTTAGTAAAGGGTTATATCAACTCACCTCGATTGTTCCTCGAGTCCAAACATAACTCCAAACGACGTACTTCACGTTACCAACCAACTACAACAACCAATTTACGTAATCAATTCCAAAGTTCTCATCTTTACCCAATTTAAGAACTTAGGTTCAACTCTTAACTTTCTAGGTTTTGGAGAAACTTTTCCATAAATATAATCTATTAAGATGCTAAATTCTTGTATAATCATAATATAATTTCACTAATCCGCAAGAAAAACTTGCCTTGACGTTAATTTGAAGGTTGAATTGAAGATTGTATGATTCCCCGCTTCAGGTTCGGGCAAAGGGGTTACGGGAGTATTGTTTTGGTCACGCCTAAAACAGGCAGACTTCTGATGTAATTTGAGTTTTGCTAGTCCTCAATTATTTTAATATTAGTTGGTCAGAGGATTTTCATTTTCTTTTGCTAACTAGCTCTCTTTTGTGTGGCTCCTTAGTATATTAGCCATACACTACTATTTTAATTTTTAGCCAATATAAGTTAGTTTTAATTCTTGGCCTCTTTCAACTCCTCCTTCCACTTCCAACATTATTGAGTATTTACATCTCCTCCAAGATAGTATCATAATTCACGTTCACCCAATACTTAACACTTGGACCTCAACATACATAAGGAAGTACTTTACGTAAATATTTCTCATGCCCACAAGTGTTCTAAAACTTAGGAAATTTTGAGGGACGTCACATTCTTCCCCCCTTAAGATCATTCGTCCTCGAATGATTTTATTCCTCACTCCTAGGCCACTTTTCCATTCCACCAACTTGCCAAATGTTCCAAAATTTGGCTAAGTGTTAGATTTCTTAAAAATTTCGGCAGAGTCTCCCCTGTAACTGGACTATCCGGAAAAAAATGTCCCTGTCAGAAATACCACAACAATAACCAATACACCATAACAAGCCATCCATAGGCACTAATAATAGCTCAAAATAACCAATATCACTCCGGCAAGGAGGTAAATCCCAACAATAAATAAAACATGCTCCGGCAAGGAGCTGAATCTCAATAATAAATCAAACGAACTCCGGCAAGGAGCTAAATCACATAATATCTCATAATTAACTTGAAAAATTAAATACAAATTAAACCTTTATAGTTCACATACCTAGTTTTTCAAATAAATAGGGATACCTTTTCTTCATGTCTTCCTCAACCTCCCAGGTAGCCTCTTTTGAATTTTGACCACGCCACAATACTTTCACCGAAGCTATATCTTTTGTTCTTAACTTCCTGACTTGCCTATCAAGAATCTGGATTGGTACCTCTTCGTAACTCAAGTCTGTATTAATTTCTATGGTGTTGGAAGGAATAACATGTGACTCATCATGGATGTACTTTCGTAACATAGACACGCGAAAAACAGGATGGACCGAAGATAATTCAACTGGCAAGGCTAACTCATAAGCCACATTACCCTTCTTGCTCAAAATTTCATAAGGTCCGATAAATCTAGGACTAAGCTTGCCCCTCTTACCGAACCTCATAACTCCCTTCATAGGTGACACCTTTAGGAATACCATATCGCCTACATTAAACTCTAAGTCTCTGTGCCTCTTATCAGAATAAGACTTTTGAAGACTCTGAGCCGCTTTAAGCCTTTCTCTAATTAGCTGGACTTTCTCTAAAGCCTCATAAACAAACTCTGGGCCAAGTAACGGCACCTCTACTGGTTTGAACCAGCCCACTGGAGATCTACATCTACGCCCATATAGCGCCTCATACGGAGCCATCCCAATACTAGCCTGATAGCTATTATTGTAAGCAAACTCAATGAGTGGTAGGTGGTCATCCCAATTACCACCGAAATCTATAACACAAGCTCGCAACATATCCTCGAGGGTCTGAATGGTCCTTTCTGCCTGACCATCAGTCTGCGGATGGAAAGCGGTACTCAAGTTGACCTTGGTTCCCAACCTTTTCTGGAAAGCTTGCCAAAAATGAGTGGTGAACTGCGGACCTCTGTCAGAGATGATCTAGACTGGGGTGCCATGCAACCTAACAATTTCCTTGATGTACAACTGCGCATATTGTTCGGCAGTGTCTGTCGTCTTCACTGGTAGAAAATGAGCAGACTTTGTGAGTCTATCTACAATGACCCAAATTAAATCATGTTTACGATATGTGCGAGGCAAGCCTACCACGAAATCCATATTTATCGCTTCCCATTTCCACTGTGGTATCTCTATATCCTGAAGTAGACCACCCGGTCGTTGATGCTCTGCCTTGACTTGCTGACAATTCAAACATTTAGCCACATACTCTGCTACTTGCTTCTTCATACCTTTCCACCAATACAAATCCTTCAAATCTTGATACATTTTAGTAGCACCTGGGTGAATAGAGTATCTCGAGTTGTGAGCTTCTTCCATGATGGCTTTTCTGAGGTCATCTACATCTGGTACACATAACCTGTCATTTAGCTTCAAAACTCCATCGCTTCCAAGAGTGAAAGTGTTGATTTCTTTATTTTTGACTCCATCTTTTATTTTCACCAAATACGGATCCTCATCTTGCTTAGCCTTAACATGTGCAATAAGTGATGAACGTGCTAAGGCATAAGCAGCCATATCTCCTCCTTCTATCTCATCCAGTCTAATCCCGTCATTTGCCAGCTTTTGCACTTCTCGGCCTAACGGTCTCCTCTGAACTGATAAATGAGCTAAGACACCCATTGACTTTCTGCTGAGTGCGTCTGCTACCACATTAGCTTTGCCCGGATGGTAAAGGATATTAATGTCATAATCCTTCAATAGCTCGAGCCACCTTCTCTGCCTCAAATTTAACTCCTTTTGCTTGAAAATGTACTGGAGACTCTTATGGTCGGTATATATATCGGAACGCTCACCATACAAGTAGTGCCTCCATATTTTTAAAGCAAATACTACTGCTGCAAGCTCTAAGTCGTGAGTGGGGTAGTTCTTCTCGTGGTTTTTCAACTACCTGGAAGCATAGGCAACAACCTTTCCTTCTTGCATGAGAACACAACCAAGCCCTATTCTGGAGGCATCACAATACACCGTGAATCCTCCTAAACTCGTCGGCAACGTTAACACAGGTGCAGTAGTTAATCTCTTTTTCAATTCCTGAAAACTCTGCTCGCACGCATCTGACCACTGAAATTTAACTGCTTTCTGAGTCAGCTTGGTCAATGGTGCTGCAAGTGAAGAAAAGCCCTCTACAAATCTCCTATAGTAGCCTGCCAAACCCAAGAAACTTCGGATTCAGTCGGTGTTGTCGGCCTTGGCCAATTCTTAACCGCATCAATCTTTTGGGGATCTACTTTAATGCCTTCGCTAGATACCACGTGGCCTAAGAATGCCACAGACTGGAGCCAAAATTCACATTTAGAAAACTTGGCATAAAGTTGATTCTCTTTCAAAGTCTGCAATGTTATCCTGAGGTGCTCTGCATGTTCTTCCTTGCTTTTAGAATACACCAAAATATCGTTTATAAACACAATAATAAAGGTGTCTAAGTATGGCTTGAAGACCCTGTTCATTAGGTCCATAAATGCTGCGGGTGCATTGGTCAACCCAAAGGACATCACTAAAAATTCATAGTGTCCGTAGCGAGTCCTGAAGGCCGTCTTTGGGATGTCTTCTTCTCTGATTCTCAACTGGTGATACCCCGACCTCAAGTCTATCTTTGAGAAGTACTTTGCACCCTGAAGTTGGTCAAATAAGTCATCAATTCTAGGCAATGGATACTTATTTTTAACTGTAACTTTGTTCAACTGCCGATAATCGATACACATTCTGAGAGACCCATCTTTCTTCTTGACAAACAGGACCGGAGCACCCCACGGTGACACACTCGGCCTGATGAAGCCCTTGTCAAGAAGATCTTTCAACTGCTCTTTCAATTCTTTAAGCTCTGCTGGAGCCATTCTATAGGGAGGAATAGATATGGGCTGAGTGCCCGGGACGAGGTCAATACCAAACTCTATGATTCTTTCTGGAGGAAGTCTGGGAAGGTCATCTGGAAAAACTTCTATAAATTCCCCAACAACTGGCACAGACTGGAGAGTTGGCGCCTCTGATTCTGCATTAATGATATGAGCCAAATAGGCAACACACCCTTTACTTATCATCTTTTGCGCCTTAAGGTAAGAAATAAATTTACCCACGGGAGATGCTGAACTACCCTTCCATTCTAGGACTTCTTCATTTGGAAACTGAAATCTGACTATCTTGGCACGACAATCCAACGTGGCATGGCAAGAAGATAGCCAATCCATACCTATGATCACATCGAAGTCCACCATTTCTAGCTCTATGAGATTGGCCATGGTATTGCGGCCTTGGACTGCAATTGAGCAACTCTTATAAACTCTAGTTGCTTTCACTGGCTCACCAACTGGAGTAGATACTAAGAAGGACTCACCCAACTGTTCAGGTTCTAGCCCGAGACTCATAGCGAAGTACGGAGTGACATAAGAATATGTAGAACCTGGATCAATCAAGACATATGCATTATGTGAACAAACTTGAAGTATACCTGTGACAACTGCTGGAGATGCCTCTGCACTCTGACGATCAAGTGTAGCATATAAACGGGGTCGTCCCCCTCCCTGATTAGCTGAGCCTGAGCCTCTACCCGCCCCCCGCCCGGCCTGATACCGAGGGCCATGAGCTTGGGGTGGTGCAACTGTAGTACCTGAAGAACCTGCTGGACGTGCTACTCCCCTACCAAAATTTTGTTGCAGCTTTGGGCACTCAGATTTGAAATGCCCTTCTTTATGACAATAGAAACAACCCCCGGTACTCATCATACACGGCCCTGAATGTGCACGTCCACATAAAGTGCAAGGATCTTTCTGCTGAAACTGTTGTCCAACGCTGCTCTGACTCTGAGAGACATTTGCCTTGAAATTCTGATTCTGGAGGGACTGATTCCCATAGCTTTGGTTCTTCTTGAAGTATGACCCACCACCTGACTGGTAAGAGGACTGAGCTAGTGCAGATGTAACCTTGTTAAATGAGCTCTTTCCTCCTCCCATTGAACCATTGTAACCGCTGGATGATCGGGCCCTCTTGTTATTGTAGCTTTCCTTGTCATCTCTTCTTTGATGTTTCTTCCTTTCCATGTGCTTAGAAAATCCCACAACAGAGGATAAAACTGACATACCTGCTGCTGCTGCCGCTGTAGTGTCCTGAATGTGAATACCCAATCCATTAACGAATCTATCAATCTTTGCCCTTTCTGTTGGAATCATATGGGGAGCGTACTTAGCCAACTTGATAAACTCCATCTGGTATTCTTCTACACTCATTGATCCTTGCTTCAGTTGCTCAAACTGGGTAGCCTTAGCTGCCTTATCTTCTTCTGGTATAAAGTTCATTGTGAATGCTTCCTCAAATTCCTCCCAAGTAGGTTGACCATAATCCTCATCTCTCTCTCTTTCCCATATCTCGAACCAAGTTCCTGCCGTACCCTTCAGCTGGTAGGCAGCTAATTCAACAGCCTCATTATCAACTGCTTTCATCAACCGGAGTGCCCTTTTAACTTCCTCAAGCCATAACATTGCATCTTCACCAACCTTGGTACTGTAGAACTCTGGTGGTCTCAACTTGAGAAACTCGTGTGCCCTGGAGGTTATAGAACTTTCATGTCTGTTGCCCTGAGGTGGTGCCTCATTCTCCCTATGACCCTGAGTAGCCATGACTGTAGTAAACATCTCCATAGCCCCTCTCATTGCATTAAAAGCCTCACCCATCTCTGGTGGCAAGACAACTTGAGCTGGAACAACAGGTGGGGATTGCACTTGGTTCTGGTTAGCTTGCTCATCCATCTCAACCTGATCAACCTGCTCCTCTGGTTCAACCTGGGGCGCTGGAGTCTTCTTAGTTGGCTTTCCCTTCTTACTTTTCTTAGATTTACGCTGGGCCACCATAGCCGCAAGCGTTTCTTGATCAGCCGCTTGAGCTCTGGTGTTAGATTTTTGAGTACCAACCATTTCTGTGAATTCAAAAGAATGAATAGATTAGAAGGACTCTTAAAGTTAAGCTTTATTGCACGATCTAGAGTATGAAAGAAAGCGAGACTTTTCCTAAATGTCTGCAGCCTCCTGTTCATAAGTATGGCGCGCTTCATACCCATAAACAAGACTCTACTGACACGGCTTCATAGACCCCTAGGACTCTCTAAACCTGTGGCTCTGATACCAAGTTTGTCACGACCCGTTTTCTGAACGAGCTATGACCGGCACCCGGTACCTAAGCTTGACCGAGCGAACCACTTGTACCTATCTATCCTGTCTTAACCCTGAGAATACATGCAACTTAAACAATTCTCTTAAACATAAATAGTCTGAAAAATAATAATAATATTCTTAAGAAATATCATTCTTGAAAATACCACAGTCGAATTACGTTTCTGTGTAAAACAATGCAAGACCGGGCCACAAACCCAAAATACTAGACTGTCTATGAAGCCTCTACTGACAAACTGACGCACTGCGCAGGACATGAGCTCCCTGGCTAGTTCACGACGAAATAAACAATTAAATAAGCTGACTCGAAAGGAAAGTACTCCACGAACGAAAGCGGAGCTCACCAATAGCACTGGAAGTGAGGAAAAAATCCTAGCCTGTCGCCTGAGTATCTGCAACACCGGTTCCTACGTTGCGCAATAGGACAACGTAGGTTCCTAAAAGAGAACGTCAGTACACCACGGCGGTACTCAGTGAGTCTCAACGACCCCCCCCCCCCCCCCCCACTAAAGTGGGAACGAGACTTTTGAAATAAACTTGAAATGCACACAACTCGTAAACCATGAGAATATAAAATATTTAAAGAAACTGCAATAACTTAAAATAATAAAATTCCGAACTTTAAACATAGATATATACATATCGTTTCTTTACTTTTTGGGGAGTACCCATTAACTCTGACATAACATAAATACATAAAGTCACCGTGTGATCGGCACGGGTTCGATCCCCGCCTGATCGAATAGGCCCATTCACTGTGGCGCCACACAGTTCCAGGTGATAGCATGCTGCGCATTTTGTGCCTTGGCCGTGTCAGGCAAATCTTATACTAAACTCCCACTCTGGCACGAGTAGTTTCGGGGTCAATATTAACCACCAATGGTCACGAAACCCTTCTCAGAATCTCAAGGTAACTCCCAAAATATTTTTATAAAACTCTACTTGACCACTTTAGGGTCCAATACGTTTCTTGAACATAATCCATGAACATAAACCATAATTTCTTGAATAAACTTGACATAAATATATGAAGGAATTATTCAATATAATTCAAGTAATTCTCTAATCCATAAAAAAAATGGACATATAATATAACGTAAATTATCATAATAAAATATGAAAATCAATGCATATAACTCAAGGATAGACTCATGAATGATAACTTGAATGGGGTTTAGCTAATATGCACTCTCTCGCTCCAATTAAGTGCATATTAACTCTTTAAGGCATTTTATCAAACACTTGGTAGGCGGGATTTTGTGAGTAAAAACCTCTTTAGTAAAGGGTTATATCAACTCACCTCGATTGTTCCTCGAGTCCAAACGTAACTCCAAATGACGTACTTCACGTTACCAACCAACTACAACAACCAATTTACGTAATCAATTCCAAAGTTCTCATCTTTACCCAATTTAAGAACTTAGGTTCAACTCTTAACTTTCTAGGTTTTGGAGAAACTTTTCCATAAATATAATCTATTAAGATGCTAAATTCTTGTATAATCATAATATAATTTCACTAATCCGCAAGAAAAACTTGCCTTGACATTAATTTGAAGGTTGAATTGAAGATTGTATGATTCCCCGCTTCAGGTTCGGGCAAAGGGGTTACGGGAGTATTGTTTTGGTCACGCCTAAAACAGGCAGACTTCTGATGTAATTTGAGTTTTGCTAGTCCTCAATTATTTTAATATTAGTTGGTCAAAGGATTTTCATTTTCTTTTGCTAACTAACTCTCTTTTGTGTGGCTCCTTAGTATATTAGTCATACACTACTATTTTAATTTTTAGCCAATATAAGTTAGTTTTAATTCTTGGCCTCTTTCAACTCCTCCTTCCACTTCCAACATTATTGATTATTTACATCTCCTCCAAGATAGTATCATAATTCACGTTCACCCAATACTTAACACTCGGACCTCGACATACATTAGGAAGTACTTTACGTAAATATTTCTCATGCCCATAAGTGTTCTAAAACTTAGGAAATTTTGAGGGACGTCACACTATTTAGCTTTAGTTACACTATAAATAGGACTTACTTTTCAGCACCTCAGGGACATCTGGGAATACACTTTTACAGGCTGAATACACAGGCAAAACACTACAATACTCTTTTCTTCTCCTTCTCTACCCTTCACACACACTGAAAATCATACACACACACTGCATACCCTTCTTTTCAGAGCCAGAATTGTTCTGGCCTTCGTCTGTTGATGTTTAAAATTACTGACTGAAAGACAAAGTGAAAATTTGAGATCTTTCTGCACTTTGTTTGAATCTATACTCTCTTTCTTTGTCTGGTCCTGCTTGTTGTTCATTCCTAAGGTAAACATTCTATTTGATTGAATGGCAACTGAAAGGGGATAAATATTATGCCTTTTAATGTAACCCTATGATCTGTGTGCATGTGCTAGTTCGTGCAGGCCCTTTTTGGCCCCTCTATGTTAACTTTTTTGTGCAGGTTTACTATGCCGGATAGCTCTAGTAGCTATACCATTGTTTGAATTTTTTGCAGGAGACTAGTGCTCACGAACAAAGTGAACAGAGCATGAAATTAACCTCATTTGGACAGAAAAGAAAAGTGATCCTTCAAAGTCTAGATATTAGTATTTCAAGAATGAACTAAGCATCTCATTCACGTGCACACAGGGCACACCTCTTTTCTTCTTCTATGTGCAAATCTTGTCCACCCTCTAGACCCCTATTATGTATTTGTTAGGACGCCCCTTGGTGTGTATTGCTAAAACAGGTGCAAAGCCATGTTAATTGTGAGAAGTAAGAAAGCGGCTAAAAAAGGGCCCTCTCTAATCATTCCCTGGTTTTCTCTATGCGTTGGGTGTTAAAATCGTGATACAAGGTTATTTATACAAAGCTAAAACCTGAAATGTTGATCTGTTTATTTATTGCAGGATCTGAAATTTAGGTAGAATAAGACATGTTATAAAATCAAATTGTGTCAGTGGCTATTTTGTGCAAATTCCAGAAAATAGGCTAAAATGCAAGACCTCTTTAAATTTGGACTGTTTATGCAAAATTTATGCTTTTGTAACATAACAGTTCATATTTGTTTCTTGAAAATGGTTAAAATTGAAAGTCAGCCTATTTCTGGAAATTTGAGACTTTTAAAACGTAACATTACCTTTTTATTATTTAAAAGTGGCTAATTTTGCAACAAGTGCATGAAGCTGGTTTATTTCTGCAAATTCAGAATTCTGGAACGGTAATATATTATGCAACAAAATTGAAAGGGTTAAACTAATTTGGAGGCCTATTTCCTTAAGTTAAAATCATAGTTATATGTATCAAGTTATATGTGATTATTAGAATGACCATCATTATTTGCAACGCCTAGTAGAGTCGAGATTTGGGGCACTAATTAAATATAGTGGTCTAGATATTTTATATTTTTAATTGTCTCAATAGCCTCCGAGACTTTAAGTTGGGGCGCTAGTGAAAACATTTTATGACGTTTAAAATATTAGTAGTCCGCTTTAGTTAAATACTTAAATAGGGTATAGGGTTAAGATAAATTAAGCCCCTCGGATATGATGGAAATCACCCAAGCTATATATTTGATAGTGGATTCTGAAACTATCGTCTCTTACGAAAGTCGGGTTCTGATCCGAATAGGATAATAAAACTTAGGGTCTTTCATTTAATTGGTTAATTTTATAATATATGGCTGCTTATGTAATATAACTGTCATTTTATCCTATTTCTGCAAAACCATATAAACTGCCTATTTTCATATTTTTAACTTGTTTGCATACATGTCCTCTTTGCTTATTTAATTTCTTATCCTCTTAGCTCCCTTACGTGTTTAAACCCAATATAGAAATCGGCCGGGAACCATATTTATGGAACTTAGGAGATGCCTAACTCCTTCCTTCTAGGTTAAATTGAACACTTACCTGAATCTCAGATTAGTAGACCAAACCCGGAATTATATATTTTAAATTAGATAGAAAATGCTTTAGGTGACCTAATACGCCTAGATAAATTTATTAGGTGGCGACTCCAAAACTCTAACTCCAAACGAGTTACTCCAAGTCAGAAACCACTTGCTTACTTTAAGTGGGGTGCGACAGAATGACGACTCCGCTGGGGATCTTATGTTTTAAAAAATTACGATTTTTATTATTGGGTTTATTTTATTGCTTTGTTTATTTTTATTATGGGACAAACATGTTTTCCTTTGTTCTGTTTCTTTAGCAGTTATATTATTTTATTTTGATCTTTCAATGGTTATTTATGTTTTTTTTAATGATATGCATTTATAATAGTCATTCCGTCCATATTTTCCTCCACTCCTAGAAAATTGACAGGTGCACCCACACAAACGATTACGTGGATCTCACGGTCGTTTCACTCTCAAAAAGCCCTTTAGGAGGAATAGTTAGAATCTAGTTGGTCCGTGGTATAGCCAACAATTCTAAACGTTCCCACCCTTGGTTGTCTGCCTAGGGGAACCATGTCCTTGTCTAGATTACCCAACTCTTAGTTACACTCTGATTAGAAATCATACATCATGTCATATTTAGGGAAAATTTGACTTTGGCTCGTGTCTAAATCTGCTAGTTCACCATATTTGAATGAACCAAATAGGGCTTTGACCCTAAGGGACGTTTGAATGTGTTAGGTGTGCGTTTATTTAAAATAGAACGTGCTTAATGTAGACCATTTGTTCTAAAAAAGTGTGGATCATCCAATTATTTATTTTGGTTGGAGGTTGTCACAAGTCATGAAAACTTAGACTTTTAATTAATTTTTTTTCTTCTACTTTTATGTAACGAAACCAATTATTTATTTCTATTTACCTAAAATCGTTATTTCTTCGTTTATACAACAAAACCAATTACTTCATAAAATTATATTTTGGGTCATGAACGAAGTTAATTTTTTCAAACTTTCATGTAAACAAAACCATAGACTTTAAATTAATTTCTTTTACTTTTAATGTAATAAGATCACTTATTTATTCCTATTTACCCAAAAAAATGTGTTATTTCTATATTTATTTAATAAAATTATTTTCCATACATTTTTGGGTTATGAGAACAAATGGGATGACGCACAATACACGTTCAATTTTAAATATCATACTCAAACTTAGGAAGACTTAACATCCTTGGCATGTTAAAGTCCATCTGCCAACTTCGTCCAAATGACGCCTATCATGCATCTTATATGTGTTGGTCTTGTTAGGCCTACCTCCGATACAAGAGAGGTCCCTTGCATTATAAGGAGTAATATATTTTGCATTGGGTAATTATTACCTCGACACTAACTTATTGTTTTCGTGTTTAAGTTTTACTCCCACTCCTGAGGTTGACATGTGCATTCTGGCCGAGCATCAGTACCGGACGAGAACCAAGGGAGCAGTTACAACTCCCCTCCCTCCCCCTCCCCCCCCCCCCCACAAACGAGAAGAAGAGGAAAGCGAAACATCATGACTGAGTTGAATAACTCTGCTCTTAGTGATGATAACAATGGAACACCACGCAAGCTTGCCCCAGTTGGGTATAACGAACATGTTGTTACTTTAGAGCAAAGGATTAAAGAACTTGAAGAAAAACTGAAAATGGCCAGTTTACCCGTTGTTAACTCCGCCCATTCAGGAGAGCCTGTCGATCCAAGTGGGTCAGCCCGCCCTAACGGAAAGGACCCTATACACCCAACTGATCCACCCGTTGTTTATCAAATAGTACCACCAGCCACATACCAAATAGCACAGCTGCTACTTACCAGATAGCACCACCCACTATCTACCAATCAGCACCAACTGCTACTTACCAAGCAACCCTACCCACCAGTTATCAAGCACCACCTCCTGCACATCCTACTTACCTAAACACAAACTTACCTCGCACCAAAACCGCATGCCCGCAGCCTTACAAGCCCATGTTCACTACTGAAACTAAACAACTCACTTCGCCAGTCAAAGACCATGAAAACTATTAATGGCTGGAGGATGAAGCCAATGATGATAGGACAAAAGAGAAAGTTCGTAAGCTGGAGCCAGCCTTTAAGAAGTTTGAGTTAGGCAAAACCACTAAAGGTTTAGCTTATTAAAACTTGTGCACCTATCCTACTTTGAAATTGCCAGATGGATACAAGATAACGAAGTTCGACCTATTCAATGGCACTGGAGACCCTATGGCACATCTGATAACATATTGTGACGAGTTGATTGGAGCAGGGGAAGACGAGAAAGTACGGGTAAAGCTATTCAGCCGAAGCTTGACCGGAGAGGCTTTGAGTTGGTTCTCCAAGCAGAAGCCTGGCACATGGCTCGGCTGGGAAGACATGGCAGCAGATTTCGTAGAACGATTTGGGTACAACACTGAAATGGTACCAGATCATTTCTACCTGGAAAAGTTGAAAAAGAAACCTACAGAGATGTTTAGAGAATATGCTACGAGGTGGAGAGCAGAAGCTGCCAAGGTGCAACCCACTATGGATGAAAGGGAAATAGTGAACATATGCATCCGCATTCAAGAGGACGTCTATTACGATAAGCTGCTGCATATAAAAAATCAGAAGTTTGCTGATGTAGTGTTGATGGGAGATGACGTAGAAGAAGGGCTGAAAAGTGGAAAGATATTTAGCCTAGCTGCACTACAGGCTACTAATAAGGTTCTCCAGTTAGGAAATGTGAGTCTCTCCAAAAAGAAGAAAGATGAAGTCTCTTTTGCTGCAACCGTTCAAGACCCTGCTTTCAACCACTATTATCAAACACCGCCACTATTCTATCCATACCCTTACATACCACCTGAATATCCCATTTACAACACTCAGCCTACTCAGCCTATATTCCACACCCCAGCACCAAACCGTCCATCATACCAGCAAAATACTCAACCTAACTACCGAAATGCACCATCATACCCTTCAGGCCTCGCCCTGAGGCAAACCAAAGACCTAAAAGGAACTACACTCCACTAGCCGAATCTCACACTCAATTTTGAAAGATTGAAAGCTGCCGGGCTTATTGTCCCGATACCTCAAAAGATTCCAGACAACCCTTCACCTAACTTTGATTACAGTAAAAGGTGTGTATATCACTCAGGTGGACCGGGGCATGAGACGGAGAAATGTTTTGCATTGAGAGATAAGATTCAGGACCTAATATATGAAAAGGTCATTCATTTGAAGGCATTAAATGTGCACAGTAACCCACTACCCAATCATGGGGATGAGAAGGTTAATATGATCAACTTCAGCAAAGAAAGCAATTTGAAAGGCACGATTACAAAAGTAGAAACAGTGTTTAATGAATACAAGTTTGGCCTGGGTTACGTCTTGGTTTGCAAAGAAAAAGGTACTACAAAAGATACAAGAGGTTATCATTCACTAGAGCAGTTTGTTCCAACTTTGAAACAAGCATCTATCTTTTCAGGCTACATGAAAACTATCTCGAGAGAAGGACTTGTCGAAGGTGTTCATGATATAGAAGATGAGCTGACTGGTCTAAATGAGCTATTCATGAAAGAATATGATGCAGTTCCCGAAAAGCATACTGAAGCCCTGAACATCTAGAAGGCTGAATCTGAAATTATGCCAAACAACTGAACCTGCAACACATTTCGAGCATGCCGAGAACCTTAGTGAAGTTGGGGCATTAGTTGTTTTCTTAAATAAAACACGACTTTGAGTCGTTAGCTTTTATTTTCTTTGTTTTTCAACTTTGTTGCATCGTTGTTTCCTTTCGAAGACTTTTTCTCAAGTCCAATAATAAAATCATTTCCATTTTTATTTTAAGTATGCATCATTCACTATCACAAAAATTATTTTAATACCATTGAATCTGCGACTGTGATGCGAGGAAGCAGTCCAAAACGACGAGTACAAGCCAGACTATGGTGATTCGACAAAGGACATTCAAGGAACTTCATAGTTAATCATGGAAATCTTATAGCAGACAACTGAGACAAGAACATATTGAGGAAGATGACTTACAATCCAAGGTGAAACAGTATAAATACATATAAGAAGCAGAATTAGACAATCCTGAATGGATCAAAAGCATACTCGAGCAAGCGACGCTCATAGATAGCGAAGTATGAATACAACAAGCAATAGAATGACAAAAGCATTTACCAAGGAAGTTAGAGCAAGACAGTTGATCGTTAAGTGTAATTCCGTAAATGAAAACAAAATTAACAAGATCTTTTGCTCCGATACAATCAAATAATACTACAAATTGAGCAACATTCATCTTTATTGGACTTGAACTAAGTAGCGACCTGATTCCCAAAAAGGGGATACGTAGGCAGCCTACTCAAGGCACGGTCACATTATTAGAGAATTTTATTAGACACTGGGGCAGAATTTTTGAGGGACCTCATAATCACTGGGGCAGAAATTTTGAGGTTCCCTCAAAATTCCAAAACGGGTGATCTTAAAGCAACAAATAGATTTAGAGGAGATTATGTCCAGACGACACGTTACAGTCTATGATTCAATGGAACAAATTTGCATTACTCTTTAAAAATAATTTTTACAAAACACATGCATATCCCCTTTCCTTATCCCTTTTGCTCACAGCTCAACTAAGGTTTGACGTTCGAAAAGGGAGACATTACGAGGAGGAGATTATGCAAGATGCAACAACAGAGTACAACACAACAAATGCACAAGTCAACCTCCCCCCAAAATATTCACCAATGTTCTTTGATTGCAGGTTTACACAGGTACCGAGTATACCTAACAACTTTTGCAAAGTAATATTCTTCAATTTGACAAGCATAGGGTCCGCATCGGTGGACACACGCATAGAATCCAAGTCGGTGGATATATATGGTCCGCAGCGGTGGACATGATATCAATTTGAGAGGCATAGAATCCATGTCGGTGGATACATAGGGTCTGTATCGGTGGACATGACATGCATAGAATCAATGTCGATAGATATATAGGGTCCGCAACGGTGGACATGATATCAATTAAAGAAGCATAGAATCCATGTCGGTGGATATATAGGGTCCGCTTTGGTGGAATCCATGTTGTTGGATATATAGGGTCCACATTGATGGATATGACAGAAGCATAGAATCCGCGTCGGTGGATATATAGGGTCCGGGTCCGTGGAGATGACATCAATTTGAGAAACAACAGAAGCATAGAATCCATGTCGGTGGGTATGTAGGGTCTGCGTCTGTGGAAAAGACATCATTTGATGAGGCATAGAGTCTGCGTCGGTGGATATATAGGGTCCGCGTTTGTGGACATGACATCAATTTGACAAGCATAGAATCCGCGTCGGTGGATATATATATAAGGTCCCCGTTTGTGGATAATTCAGCAATTGAAGGTATAGGGTCCGCGTTTGTGGGTATAGTTCAACAATTTGCAACAGAGTAGGCTCCGCGTTTGTGGGCATAGTTCATCAATTTGAAGCAGCATAAGGTCCGCGTTTGCGGGCATAGTCAGCAATTTGAGGAAGCATATATAGTCCGCGTCGGTGGACACATTCAACCGTGAAAGCATCATAGGGTCCGCATATGTGGATATAGTCAGCAATTGCAGCAGCATAAAGTCCGCGTTTGTGGATATAGCCGGAATTGAAGCAACATAAGGTCTGGATTTGTGGGCATAACATTGGAAAGGTACTTGATTCGAGTCTATGGACGAGTCAGCCATGAAAATGACATAGGGCTCGCGTTTGTGGGCATAGTCCAGCAATTTGAAGCAGAGTAAAGTCCGCGTTTGTGGACATAGTAGCAATTTGGAGCAGTAAGGTCCACCTTTGTGGACAGACCAATTATTGATCAACCATAGAATCTGCGATTATGGATGATAGGGTCTGTGTTTGTGGGCAGTTCAAGCATTGAAGGAACACAAGATCTGCGCCTGTGGATACAATTCAACATTGAAAGCAACATAAGTATTGAAGAGACATATGATCTGTGTCACTGGATGGAAAGTTTGGAATCCACATTTGTAGATGAGATATCAATCAAACAAGCGTAAGGGATACAAACAAACAAGAAAGCAAGGCAATTAGAATTCAAGTTTTGATACATATGAAACAAGGAGACAATATCTACAGGGAGGAAATATCTTTGAATACAAGCAGTGATGCGCCTCACATGACAGAGACGCAAATATTTTTCGGCATGACAATCGGAATGAGACATCCCTTACATAGTAAAAAAAATCAAGCGAAAGATAGAGGTTTTCGAACAAGCTTTGAGGAGAGATAGCACCCTTCCCATTTCTCGTCATAACTTCCTATTCCCATTTCTAAAATCGTGCCTAAAATCTTTACTCCTGCGTCATAAACCCTATCACACCAGCTACACTCCATTCCGTCCGTTGTGACAAATTTGGCTACTCCGTCAACTATCTTTGCCAGGAGACTCTTTCATCATCTCCGGGCAAAGAGGGGCAGCTGTTGACACCCAATTTTGTCTCTCCGTTTTTCGCAATTTGGCTATATTTAATTAAAATTGATAATAGTAAATTTTCAAACAAAATTACATTATAACCTGCATTTATGTGCGTAATACTATCACTAATCCTCTATTTACATTATACTTACTTAGTTATGACTATATTATGTAGTTGCATTCATTTAGGCTATTTACTTAAATACGTATGCTATTCGCGCAAATTATGCATTACGACATCATTTAATGATTATACGTGACTAATTATATTTAATTATTATTATTTAAGCTTATCTATATTTATTTGTGATTAAATATATTTATTTATAATTATTTACAATTTTTCCTATTTTTGTAGTAATTATTTGTATTTATAAGTACTTTAATAAAATACTAGCCAAATTGCTAATTTAAAACTATATTCCTACTACATCTAAGTCCCCGTCATCAGTCTTCATCCACATATACACCACCTAAGCTTACATCTCACCAAAATACACTCCTAACACATATGTACAACTCACTACAACACACTCCTAGCACAAGTATACATATATTAGGTGAATGTACAACTCATTTTAGCACGTGGTACAACCCCCTCAAGGCACCCACTTATCCACTTCAGCATATCCACTCACACATACAACATCTACACTTAACACCCGATGTGCCACGTGGCACGATCTAAGCCGTTCGTCCCTTTTATCCAATGGCCAGAATTAAAACAAAGCTTTTCATACTTACAATTCACCCCTAATTTCTAAAACCCTAGAACAATACACCCCCTTCCCCAAATACATCTCAGCCGCCTACCCCATCTCCCTCTCTCCTTTTTTTCCCCTCAAACATGTCCACATACACGCCCAAACGCCATCTCCACTCTGCCAGTCACGTCTCCCTCTCTCTCTCTCTCTCTCTCTCTCTCTCTCTCTCTTATCCGTTCACGCAAAAAATGGGAATACTAATCTCTTTCCCTCACTGTTGATTTGAACTCGAAATAGAAATAGAATATTGATGCCAATCGTAATGAAAACAACAGATATCAAGCGATAATTAAGCAAATCATCAACGTCTATACACAAACAAAGCAAGAAATTAGAGATTCAACTTAAAACAAAACGGGTCGAGCTAGAGCTGACCCGACCCGGCTCTTTCACCCCTGACCCGACCCGAACTCAAAACCGGTAACTTCTTTATTTAATCTGCTTTGTGCTCGCTTTGTGATATTACATGCTTATTAATTATCGTCCTTAATTCTAGTTACATATTCAAGTGCTTTAGTTTAAAGTTAATAGAAGTTTTAATCATGTGATTAGTTAGAATATGGTATAATGATTCTGAAATTCCACTCATGACGTAATGTTGCATCCGTTTAAGTCCGAAGCGCCCGACCGTTGGGATTGATTGTGTATAATTTGGCAATGGCATTACTAACTTGGCCATGTTTGTAATAACAAGATGATTTCCATATGATCGGTTTGAAACCGTATATACATGCTTACTGTTTTTCTGAATTATGAAAGAAATAGGTAAGGAAATCTGTTAAACTTGGCCATTAGTGTTTCCATATTTAGATTTCAAATTCGAAATCTTTGACAACCGTAAAACCACTCTTTTTCTTTGACCCTCAAAGTGTGGGACTGAATATTTACCTCATTTATTTCTAACATGAGAATATTGCCTCTCTTCAAGGATTTAACTTATTGTGTTAAGTAACTGCTTTCCTCATATAAGACCTGGATATTTATTGACATTTAAAATAGATTTTTCCTTCCCTTAAATGCTTAGGATCTGTTTAGCTTTAGTTAAACCATGAATAGGACTTACTTTTCAGCACCTCAGGGACATCTGGGAATACACTTTTACAGGCTGAATACACAGGCAAAACACCACAATACTCTCTTCTTCTCCTTCTCTACACTTCACACACACTGAAAATCATACACACACACACACTGCATACCCTTCTTTTCAGAGCCAGAATGGTTCTGGCCTTCGTCTGTTGATGTTTTAAATTACTGACTGAAAGTCAAAGTGAAAATTTGAGATCTTTCTGTACTTTGTTTGAATTTATACTCTCTTTCTTTGTCTGATCCTGCTTGTTGTTCATTCCTAAGGTAAACATTCTATTTGATTGAATGGCATCTGAAAGGGGATAAATATTATGCCTTTTAATGTAATCCTATGATCTGTGTGCATGTGCTAGTTTGTGCAGGCCCTTTTTGGCCCCTCTGTGTTAACTTTTTTGTGCAGTTTTATTATGCCGGATAGTTCTAGTAGCTATACCATTGTTTGAGTTTTTTACAAGAGACTAGTGCACACGAACAAAGTGAACTGAGCACAAAATTAACCTCACTTGGACAGAAAACAAAATTGATCCTTCAAAGTCTAGATATTAGTATTTGAAGAATGAACTAAGCAGCTCATTCACGTGCACACAGGGCTCACCTCTTTTTCTCTTCTATGTTTAAATCTTGTCCACCCTCTAGACCCCTATTATGCATTTGTTAGGACGTCCCTTGGTGTGTATTGCTAAAATAGGTGCAAAGCCATGTTAATAGAGAGAAGTAAGAAAGCGGCTAAACAGGGGCCCTCTCTAATCATTCCCTGATTTTCTCTATGCGTTGGGTGCTAAAATCGTGATATAAGATTATTTATGCAAAGCTAAAACTTGAAATGTTGATCTGTTTATTTATTGCAGGATCTGAAATTTAGGTAAAATAAGACATGTTATAAAATCAAATTATGTCAGTGGCTATTTTGTGCAAATTCCAAAAAATAGGCTAAAATGCAAGACCGCTTTGAATCTGGACTGTTTATGCAAAATTTATGCTTTTGTAACATAACAGTTCATATTTGTTTCTTGAAAATGGTTAAAATTGAAAGTCAGCCTATTTCTGCAAATTTGAGTCTTTTAAAACGTAACATTACCTTTTTTTATTTAAAAGTGGCTAATTTTGCAACAAGTGCAGGAAGCTGGTTTATTTCTGTAAATTCAGAATTCTGGAACGGTAATTTCTTATCCAACAGACTTGAAAGGGTTAAACTAATTTGGAGGCCCATTTTCTTAAGTTAAAATCATAATTATATATATCAAGTTATATGTGTTTATTAGCATGACCATCATTATTTGCAACGCCTAGTAGAGTCTAGATTTGGGGCACTAATTAAATATAGTGGTCTAGATATTTTATATTTTTAGTTATCTCAATGGCCTCCGAGACATTAAGTTGCGCGCTAGTGAAAACCTTTTATGACGTTTAGAATATTAGTACTCCGCTTTAGTTAAATACTTAAAGAGGGTATGGGGTTGAGGGTAAATTAAGCCCCTCGGATATGATGGAAATCACCCGAGCTATATATTTGATAGTGGATTCTAAAACTATCGTCCCTTACGAAAGCGGGTTCTGATCCGAATAGGATAATAAAACTTAGTGTCTTTCATTTAATTGGTTAATTTTATAATTTATGGCTGCTTATGTAATATAACTGTCATTCTATCCTATTTCTGCAAAACCATATAAACTGCCTATTTTCATATTTTTAACTTGTTTGCATACATGTCCTCTTTGCTTATTTAATTTCTTATCCTCTTAGCTCCCTTACGTGTTTAAACCCAATATAGAAATCGGTCGGGAACCATATTTATGGAACTTAGGAGATGCCTAACTCCTTCCTTCTAGGTTAAATTGAACACTTACCTGAATCTCAGATTAGTAGACCAAACCCGGAATTATATATTTTAAATTAGATAGAAAATGCTTTAGGTGACCTAATACGCCTAGATAAATTTATTAGGTGGCGACTCCAAAACTCTAACTCCAAACGAGTTACTCCAAGTCAGAAACCACTTGCTTACTTTAAGTGGGGTGCGCCACGGCCGATACCGAAGGTAACCCTGGCGAATCGGTCGTACATATGTACAAATCGCCACTCAACCCGAGTGCGGAATGAGGTAAACAATGTCAACAATACATGGGATTGGAGAAACAAATATCTATCTTATTTGCAGGCAGGTATTCTCCCCAGAGACAAGAAAGCCGCCCGAGCTCTCAAAGCCAAAGCAGCCCGATATTGCCTTATGGATGACAAACTCTATAGGAGAATATATACCAGCCCATTAGCGAAATGTATGGGACCGGGAGAAGTAAGCAATGTGATGAGAGAAGTTCACTAAGGCGAGTGTGGCAATCACTCTGGAAGCAAATCATTGGTACGAAAGTTGATCAGAGCCAGCTACTATTGACCGACAATGGGAGAAGATACCAAGGCCTTCGTCCAAAAATGCAAAAAGTGTCAATGGCATGTCAACCTCATTCATCAGTAAGCAGAGCCCCTTCATCCGGTCACATCATCGTGGTTGTTCATGAAATTGGGGATGGATTTGGTCGGGCCGCTTCCAACAGCGCCGGTGGGGATATTTTAATTTTAACTGATTATTTTTTTAAGTGGGTTGAAGCAGTTGCTTTGGCGAAGACACAAGAACGGGAAGTCATCAAGTTTATCCATCAAAATATTATGTGCCATTTTGGGATCCTGAAGGAAATCACCTGTGACAACGGCAAGCAGTTCGTTAAAAAATAAATTAAAGGTTTCTTAAAAAAGTGGAGGATCAAGCGGATTGCATTAACTTCGTATCACCCCAGCACAAACAGACAGGCTGAGTCTTCAAACAAAACAAGAATTGAATATCTTAAAAAGAGGATGGATTAGTCAAAGGGAAATTGGCCGGATGAACTCCTAGGCGCGCTGTGGGCTCACCGAACAACGGAGAAAAATAGCACTGGCGAGACTCCATTTTCACTTGTCTATGGAGCAGAAGCATTGATTCCAGTGGAAGTTGGCGAACCAAGCCTCCGGTTTGCTCATTCCACCAATGAGTCAAACAAAGAGGCCTTGCTGATACACTTGGATTTCCTCGAAGGGAAGAAAGACATGGCGTTGATTCGGATACAAGCATAAAAGCAAAGGGCAGAAAACTACCTCAACAAAAAAAATCAGGTATCGAACTTTTAATGCAAGTGATTATGTACTGAAGAAGAAAGGGCCAAAGAAGGATGAACCCAATGAAGGCAAGTGAGAGGCAAATTGGGAGGGACCAAACCGAGTCAAAGGAGCGGTCGGTAAGGGATCTTATCAGCTGGAAATGCTAAATTCGAAACCAAATGAGTTCAATTGGAATATAACCCAATTAAGAAAAAATACTACTTCTAAAAACGCTCGGTATCGTATAATCCTACTTTGTACATTTATTTTTACTCCTTATTCTGATTCGGACATACTTTGTTATTGTTTTTGGTACTAACACTTTTAGATGATAGGCATAATTGGAGTCGAGTTATGACATCCATCACCCACGAACAATCGAGCTTAAGATGCTCTAAATTGGGGTCGATAAGTCTGACGAACGCTCTAACGTGGTCTTCATCTTTAAGTCTACCATTTTTCTTTGCATCCTTGTTCCAAGAAATACAAAGACCGTACAACGAAGACATTAGATCAGTGTCCGAATCCTCATACTTCGCACTCGAACACTGGGGGGATGGAAAAGGATGAAGGATTTTGATCAGTAGCTTGGGGACTGGGGACTGCCCAAAGCTCAAGTTGGCAACCATTTGAATAAATACTGGGGACTGCCCAAAAACTGGGGACAACCCCAAGATCAAGTTGGTGGCCGTTCGAAGAAATACTGGAGAGTGCCCCAGACTCTCTTCGAAGGATTTTTGCCTTTATGGATGAAGAACGAACACTCATACTGTGGACTGTTCGAATTATTAGATCAAATGAAATGTACACGGTCCGTTAGTGGCCAAAATAATAATATGTATATTCAAAAGTGCCTCAAACAGCCAAATTCCGAGACTGATCGCAACAATCAGTCGGAAAACATGTATAAGGTGCCCGATAGCGGCCGATATTGCAATTAATAAAACACACTTCTTGTCAAACACTTGGCATTACTCTTTATGCTAGTTAAAATGGCTCAAATGTTTAAAATAATTTTTCGAACTTAGTGTTCGAGGAGTGCATTTGCTTGAAAGTGAGATATCATTCTTCATTACGCACTATTACATTGGGCCCCAACTACTCAACTCTTTCTGATAGCAAAAACGGAATCGTTAAAACGACGAACGATGGAAACATAATTTGTCTTTTGAAAAAGAAATACTCAAACGAAGTCATTAGAATTTAAAAACGATAAAACATAAACTCTATCTTCGAAATTAGCATACGCAATGATAAACAGAAAGAAAGAGTTTTCATTAAAATCGGCCATAGGCCTCATCATATTTACAAAACAACCACAACCTCTGGTCGTAAAGAAAAACATATCAAAATAAAAACAAAAGATAACGAGCGATGCCAACTTATTCATTCTCTTTCCTCTCCTCAGCATGTTCTTCGGTCTCACACTCAATCTTCCTAGGAGAGAGGCCAAGGTTTTCACAGTAACCGTTTCTTCTACCTCAAGCAGCTTTGTGTCCATATCGTGTCCCTCTTCTAACAACTCCAAAAGGGCGTTGCGCCTCGCTTCAGCAATCCTAAGGTTTTCACGACAGACCATGTCAATTTTAAAATCGGCCACCTCTTTGCTCAAATTATGATTTTCCAAAACGAGGGCTCGGTTCTTACTCTACAGGTCATTAGCATCTTTAATGGCCTCGCTCCTTCCCTTTTGAGCGGCCTCGAGATTCTTCTTCACAAGTTCGAGATCCTTTCCCAAGGACTGAAGCTTGGCCTCATTGGTTTTTGCCTCGGCCTCAGTAATAGCCAGCTTCGCCTTGTCCTTAACCTCAATTTGGTGCAAGGTAGCAATTTCGGCTTCCAAGTCCGACGCCTTCAGCATTGTGGATTCGAGTTTTTCCTTGAGCTTGCAGAATTGCTTCTTCAATAGGACATATTTGATGCTAATTTTCTCAAGCTCTTGATAAAGAATGGAGCCGACTTTTACAACAGTGAAGAACCGATCTTGCCACAATTGGATTGTTGCCTTGAGTTGTCGAATCCGCTTAATATTTTTTAGTCGCCAGAATAGAGGTCTGAAACAAAACGGAAGCTTCAGTTCGTGAATGCTTAGTTGAAAATATGTAAAGTTTTGAATTACCCAAAAAGCATTATAGGCAGTCAGAGAAGCAAGCTGCAAATCATTGCGAGTGTTCATCCAAGCTCGCTCCATGGGACCAGTCATGTCATAGAGATAATCAACAAGATGCCTTGGGTGCCTGAGCAGATCGGTATCCTGAGGGACTGTTATTGTGATTTTTTCGGTCTTTCAGCTTACCAGTCGTCTCAGCTTGCTTGTAAGCAGTGAAAGCGGCCGCATCTTCCTCCTGGAAAGTGGGACGATTGGGGCATCATGGTTAGCGGAGAAAAAAGAAGAGCCTGAACTTTCAGTATGCTTGGATCGAGCTGGTTCAACCTCCCGATTGAAAGGAAGCTTGTACCACTCCTCCAGCTGCGCTAGTTCAGCTTCGGTCGCATCCTTGCCAGAGTCATTTTCGGCACTGGAAGGCACCTCTATCACCGCCGTTAGCTGACTAAAGGGAAGCAACGCCGGAGCAAACTCCACAATAGAGGGGGTTGACTCCCCTCAATCAACTTTAGCCATTCATCTTGAACTATTTCCTTCCCTGGTCATTTCGTCCGCTTCAACGGTTGCTCAGGTGATCACTCCGCTCCAGCATCTTGATCGAGGGAATGGAAGGTCTCAAAAATACCCTCTTCACCGATCCATTGAACGACCTCGATAGCTAAAACATCTGTGGCCGATGCGCTTTCACCTGCCCCGGCGTCAGAAGATTACCCTTTTGCAGCCTTTAAGGCCTGGGCCTTTTTACTGATAGATTTATATATGGATCAGCTATCTTCCTTTTCCTTGAGGGGCGAGGGGCCAGTTTTTCCACTATAGCCACCTCGACATCAGCGCCGGCGGCTTGATCACCTCTTGCGGCTGTTGGGGTTTCTTCTTCCCCCTTTATACCTACAAGAGATTGGCAACGTTAAAATAAAACTCAAGAGAGAAAATTAAGCTAAGGAGCATTCAGACGCTTACCATGGGTGGAGGCAACATACTTCTTCATTGAAGCAACATATTTCCATTGCCTCTGTTCATCGGTAAATCTTGTGGTGATCCGTGTCACCCAAGCCAAAAGATCATCGACCGGGATGATGTCAATCTTCTTAGCTGAACCAAGCAAGAAGAGTCAAAAGAAGGATAAAGGTGATGCATAAAGAGAAAATGAAGATAAAACTTACGAGCATGATTCCACCGTTCAGGAAGCAGTGGATCACCAGCTGCGACCAACGACCGCATAGGGATATATACAAAACAATGGTCCCAATGGCGAAGGTTGTCGTCGTTTTTCAAGATCAGCGCCTGGCCGCCTCTTTTGTCAAAATAAATCATTCCCCATTTGTAGATTTTGGGAATGTAGAGATTCAATACATGATTGATGTCGAAACCTTGCTTGGTTTCGGTGAAAAAGTAGTCGATCATAGAGACCACCCTCCAGACGGACGATGCAAGTTGCCCAAAACAAAGGTTGTACAATCTGCACAACGACGCAATAACCAGATGGAGGGGAAGGTAGAATCCGACCGTGAAAGGGTGGGTCAAACTGGAGGAATAACTAGCCTTGTAGTCCAAAAGTTTGCCTCCAATCTCTGGACAGATGACTTCAGTATGATTCCATCCACAATCTGTTTTGATCCATTCTATATTCTCTGGCCGAACGACGCACGTAATTTCAAAACCGAAACATTAAACTTGACAAATAATTGGTGAGGTGTTTGGACTGACACACTGTACTCATTGTCAGTCTTCCACTCTTTGGGAACGATTTCATGAGGTTTATCCGGTGGCGCAAGTTTTTTAATTTTTGCCTTTCGCTTCAGTCTGCAACGACTCCTCCGCGGCAGCAGGTTGCGGCATGGCGCTGGTGGCGACATCCTCAAGAACGTTGGGATCAGCATCGCCAACATCAGAATGGCGTGAAATAGTTGTGTCTTAAGTGGCCATCGGATAATTCAAGGTTTTCTTTTAAAAAATTGGTGGTTTTAAGGCTAAAACAATGGTGGATTCAGGTAAAGCAAAGGGAGGAATGTTAGTAAGTGGGATTGAAGAAGAGGAGATGTAAAGTTGGGAAAAGAAGTAAAAAAATGGCTTTATATAGGGGTAAGGTAATGATCACCTCGGTAACCGGTGAAGATTAACCGGCGCAGATTCGCATACACGTGGACCTGATGGGAAGTCGAAGTGACAACCGCCATTTTGAAAAGCTAGGTCAGGAAGCGGCCACATATTTTCTCGCCAAGAATTCAAGACACTTGTCAAGCTCTCACGGACACTCACTTGGCAAGTGGGGGGACTATTTGTATTGGTCAGAAATCGGACGCAAGTTTGGAACACAACATAAGCGACGTGGCAGATACAGCTTGTATATGGGAGTCGAGACAAACGGTACGAAAAGCATAGCAGCTTTGTTTGAAGGAATCGATCGGTCGCTTAATCAGCCGCAAAAGAAACGGAGTCAAACTAAAGAATAAGTTCAGAAGATTAGCTCGACTCTCAACTACCTCCGCTATTTTTGGAGACCGTTGCAAGTGGATTAGAACGAGGAAGAAACGTGTAGAGAGTGGAGTCATGCTAGGATTTGGATTCTTCTGGCTATAAATATAACCCATCACCCCATTTGTATTTTTACGTTTTATATAACATTACTCCCCCTATCAGCAATCACTACTCTCAGCAATTATCGTTCATTATAGCCATCATTATTTATTGATTACTACCATTATGCCATTGTAACTCTGTTTTGCTTTTGAGGAGACGAAGTCCATCTTCCTCGCCAGAGCACAAGCATCTTATTAATACAATAAGCTTACTATTTAATTTATCGCTTTCATTATCTTTGTTTTACTTGCCATTTACCTTTATTGCTATCTTTTTCATTAATTTAATTACTACTTAATTTGGCATCAAACATATTAATATCGATCGATCTGAATACTGATTGTCTAAGAACAATTTTGCGCTTCGCATTCACTAAGGATACTAATGGACATAACTTTTGTTACTCAGTTTATCCATTAGTTATAATGCCCGAGTTAGAGTTAAGCTGGTTAAAGCGTCTGTTTGACTTGTTCGTACAGTCGAATTCGTTTGTTCATATTTATCATCTATCCAACTTGTTTGCATATTCGTATACCCTCATTTCAATTTTGTGATCTTTGTTATTTGTTCAAGCAATATCTTTACTGTCCATTTTTATTCATAAGTAAGCCTTAATTGATCTAATCTGCGAATGTAAATCTAACGTCAACTATCGGATTTCGATATAAAATGGTCGCATGTGACTCAACGAAATATAAATTTAATTGTAATACCTGAAGCCGTATTTTAAGAAATACAAAACCGAATGAAAAAATTGAAATTTTTCAAGTTTGGTTTGGTTTTGATTTTTGATTTCAAAAATCGATAAAATTTGGTTTGATTTTGGTTTTAAAAAAAGAATAACTAACCGATCAGGAAATACTTACTTAAAAATAATAACTACACATATAATTACTAGAGGCATGATGCCCGTGCATCGCACGGGCCGAACATGTCAGTTATTTATTTCTTCTCTCTATTGTCTTAACTAAATCTTTTTTCAATTGTGTTTGGGACAATAAGCATAGTACCATGCACCGAAGTAAAAACCAATAATCTTACTAAGATTAGAAAAATATTTGATACAACATGAGTAGTTGATACAATGGGCCTTCCTGATTACAATGTATGCAGATAGATTTCTCATTTACACATTGCGAAGAAAAATAAAACAAAAGCAATGCCATTCCAATACCAATCCGCAATTGCTCAAAAGTGATAATTAAATTGCCTTGTCTTGTAAGCTGGCATTGCATACCCTGCTTCACTCATTATAGTGTTTTTTTCCTTGACCAGTAACACGTGGTTTAGGTGCAAATAAAGGACTAACATTTTCTAGTCACTTTCCTGAAAGAAAAAAAATAAAGAAAGATCGAATACAACCATGAGAATGAGTAACCAAATAGAGAACCTCGACAAACAGTAGTGTGTAAGGTTCTGATGGGTTGCAGGGATCAACCATTGCATTCCCAATGTACATGGTTGAATTACCCTTACTCACCTGATCATAATTTGATCAAAGATCCTAGAGAAAAAACCCTTTCATAGCATGCCTCTTCAAGTACCAGAAAGAGTAGTACTTCAAAGAAGCAAACATAAGTCTTGATGCATCATTCTACTTGTACACCTAAGAGTATGGAGTGTTAGCTCACGCTATTGCGCAGAGAAGATATTAAACACACTCCAAAGAATGAATTTCTTTCTCCCAAATACGACCTGGGTAGTAGAAAATCACTTAAAAGTAGCTTCAGCACGATCGATAGGTCCCTGTTGGCTTAGCAGTCATAAAATGCAAACATGTGCACTTAGCAGCAGAGATAGGCAACTTCAAAAGAAACAATAACATACCGGGATTCTTGAAAATGCTTAGAAAGAACAAAGTTTTTCATATGTATTCTTCCAAATGATGTAACCACTTCTTCATAGTTTTCAGAGTTCTTCTTTTGCATTTGCTAACGAAGCTAGTGGTTGAAAAGAAGCAAAAGGAAAAAGTTCTCTCTTTCAGTTGCTTTTCATATTGCAACATTCAAAAAAAATTCACATTATCCAAACAATTTCCCGTTTAACTCCACCATATATTGTTCATGCAGATAAAACATTAATGCACGTATAACTAATATACACTCTGAAATCACCTATATATCATTTCTCTTGCTATTCTCCCAATCTGATCATAACAAAAAGAAAAGAGTTACTAATAGTTTAGTCAAAAAGTGTTAAGACATGAGAATGGAAGATGCAATGAGTCATTCATATGCGCTTGCCTCCTTTCAAAAGAAATAATAAAATTGAAAGCTATTTGCAAGAGCATAGAAAGTTAAAATAACATATCAGTTAACTTTCAGTTTAAATGGAGTTTAATTTATTTGGTATGGGTGATGTGCAAATGGAAACAAAGGTCATACTTGTACATTGTTTGTACAGTCTCCTTCTACTAACCCAACCAGTTAGATGTATCCAAATCATTAATCAAGACCAAATAAATAGAAATTATAATATAAATCACTAACGCATTACAATACAGAGACTTTCCACATTGGCAACTCTACAAAGAATTTCACAAATTACCACACCATTCTGAAAGTCACATTGTCTTTTAATATCTTTGCAACCTAGTTTAGAGTAACCTAGCATTTCCCAAAGACTTTCCACATTGGTAACTCTCAAATTTGGGAATCTTATATTGACTCGAACAGACGCCTAACTGGTTTGTTGCTTTCCATCGTCAAGGGTATTTTTGTTGATTAATCCTCACGTATCGAATATTGGTTTGTCATTTTATTCCGGATATTTATTTCTCTACTGACCAGTCTAATTCTAGCCTAAGATTCTCGTAACTATAGCTTCGACATGTTCAGGTTGAATTCCTATATCTCTGTTTCTTCTTGTTTCTATTATATACCCATTTTTCATAGTACCACAATGACAAATTGTAAAATTAGTAATCCAATATTAATTAGATCATAATTTCAATAAAAACACAAGTTAAAAGAATCATGTAATATACCATGATTCATAAACCAGCTAACAAACAAAGTTTTAGTGAATACATGCGCGTATTCTGATGGACAGGGCTGGAAGAACATTATGTTGACGCAGTCATAATCATTTTCAATAGATCCAAAAAAACCCATTTTACCTTCAAAACAACATCTTAAACAACAAAAATTAGAAGAAAAAAGAAATGCCAAAACATCTATGTGCAAGTGATATAAAACAACTGCACGCATGCACAAAATTGAGCAAGAAACTATCTGGAAGAATACAGGAAAATGACATATAACCACCAATTCCCTTTACACAAAAGTGGACTACGAATAAATTCGTGAAACCCAATAAAATACATTGGATTAAAATTTCAAATTTCTTGTAATGGAAATACTTATGAAGTAAAAGAGATTCCAACATGCAGCAACTCAGGAACGAAAAGTAGCAGTACATTAAATACGAAGCAACAACAGAGGAAATGGGAGGAGAAAAAAAATTAGGAAATTTACCCAAAGAGAGATGACACTCTGAAGCACAACATGTATCATTTTTTCTGTAGAGAAAATTAGCAATTGAGAAGAATAAAGAGTAAGTAGAGAGAGAAAGACATGAAACCAGCAAGAACCCTACATTGAAGAATGAAAAAGGGCAAGCCAAGAAACCAAATGTCCCGCACAATAAAAAAGCAGACGTGTGTCATCAAAAGGGGAAGATTGATTTGGAAGTCCAATACACGTGTTTCAGAATGAAGCTAGGAAATTTAAAGTACCAATGAGGAACAACCACATGTAAAGTATAATTTGTATTTCATATGGTACAATCAGTTAGAGCAGTGTTCGTCCCTTTGTTAGTCGCTTATAAATAGTAGAAAAGAAATGTGTATTTCTATGTATATTTTTATGAATTTTACACCATATGCAAATTTTTTGCACTCTTGAATTCAAGTCTAACTCCCCACCTTTATAGTTTTTGCCTTTATATTCTGGTTTGTATTAACAATCTATTGTATGTCAAAAATAACTAGTCTTGTAGTCTTTCATTGCTGGTTAATTCAATATCATCAACTGGCAAATAATAGCTCTTCAATTTTTCCAACACAAAAAATAACGGTTGTAAGAAATCTGATTAAGTTCTTTTGAAATGGTTAGATTTATACAATTATACGATGAATGAAACCACATGTGTAACTTGATTACCTATATAGTTAATTCTTTTCTAGAGAGTACTTGGCTTGGGTGTGTTATGGTGGAATATAATCGCTAGAGTATGTCTTTGATTCTTGAAAATGTATGTCACATATTTAGAGAGAATAAAATCGAACAAAATTGACAAACCGAAATGACCGACAAAACCGACACAAATCGAATAAATGAAAAACTGGCTTGATTGGTTTGGTTGTGGTTTAAGTATTTGGAAAATCGAATAATTAGTTTAGTTTTCTTTTAGGGAAAACCGATCCAAAGCAGCCCATAAACACCCCCTAAGCAACTCATATAACAATAAAGTAATATTCACACAAACAACATCATTATTAAGGAACTTCACAATTATGCTATTATCACAAATAAGAAAAAGCGAATGTGTGATGAAATCCATAGTTACTTAAAACTTGTATCCATCTTAGTGCTGTTGTTATTTTCTTAGAACTCATTATTGCTTGAATGAAGATATGAACAGTCACATTGATGGTGTTTTGTAACACACAACTGCACAGACCAGACCAATAAGAAAACATTTCCACAAATAGAAAAAAAAATCGGAAAAAGTATATTTACGGGGTTCCTTAACTGTAAAATTTCGAATGTGAAAATCGGATACTGAGAATGAGTGTAAAAATGAAAAATGAACTAAGGAAAGAAGCAAATATATTGTCTCTTTAAGTCTTTAACATCAAGATTTGTTGTTAACCGTCCAAAAATCATTCTTTTAAGCAAATATATTTGTTGTTAATTTCTGTAAAGGCTCCAACACATTTGAAAATTTCTTGAGTACTTCATTTCAATTTTTATGAAGAACTTACATCTCTATACAATCTTCCTTAACTACGAAGAACTTAAATCATAAACCATTCAAATTTTAACATTTCAACATTCCTCAGATAACATCTATTGTACAACATATGTAACGAACTTACAATCCAGAAAGAAGATGAGGAAAAAAGTGAAAGAAAAGAGACAATTTAGCAAATAAATTGCATTTTCATTAGATCTCAATTGTCCTGTTACTGCTGTACACTATGCTGTATATATACATGTAAAGGAATCTATTTCCTAACTAACTTTAGCTAACAAATAAAATAGGCTAACAAAATTTGTCTACTCAGCTATTCTAGATTATTCTAGAACTCTTAATTACATTTTGTATCTAAGAATAATTCCTATAATTTCCTATACTATTGTCTTGTGCTGAAGGGCCTTAGCCCATTTCTGGATAAGTATCTTAGCCCACTTCTTTTAACTCTTTCGGTCGGCCCAGATCTGAAGACCAAACCCGGCCCATTGGTTTGGTCAAACTTCTTCGATGGAAACAAGGAGACTAGTCTTTGTCTCTTCCACTCTTTTCAGATTCTTCATTTCCAAAAATCAATACAGATCCAACGAATACTCTTGTCACCTTGAAAACTCCGGCTCCTTCTTCTTGTACCAATAGTGCCTCCGCCGGAGCTCCGTCATCACCCTCCTTCAAGGTGGAGTCCGGTGAACGGACTCCTAACTTGCCTAAAAATTGACGATGAAGAGGCCCAGCTAGAGCCTTAGTAAAAATATCTGCAATCTGAGAAGAAGAAGGAGTAAAAGATAAAGAAACTAAGCCATCAAGCAGTTTTTCACGAACGAAGTGGCAATCAAGTTCGATGTGCTTCGTTCGCTCATGAAAGATAGGATTTTTGGCGATGTGTATCGCCGCCTGGTTATCACAGCGAACAGACATTGGAGAAGAAAAATCAATAGTGAGATCTGAAAGGAGGCGAACAACCCATGAGATTTCAGCAACAAGTCGCTGAAAAGAACAATATTCTGCCTCTGCCGATGATAAAGAGACCACCTGCTGTTTTTTTGACTTCCAAGAAATGGGATATCCACCTAAGCTTAGGAAGAAACCACTGACGGATCGACGGGTGTCGGAGCAAGACGCCCAATCAGCGTCACAAAAACCCATCAACTGGAAGGATGAATCAGAGGGAACAAACAATCCTAGACCAGGATTACTTCGTATGTAACGAAGAGTGTGAAGAGCAGCCTGTAAATGACCGGATCTGGGATCCTGCATGTACTGACTGAGGGTTTGAATGGCATAAGACAAATCCAGCCTAGTGTGAATGAGATAGTTCAATTTGCCCAAGAGACGGCGATAAAGTGTTGGGTCAGGCAAAGGTTCCCCCAAATCGGCAGAAAGCTTGAAACTTGGATCAAGCGGAGTGCTCACAGTACGAGAAGGAGCAGTGTCAAACTCAACCAAGAGGTCCATGGCATATTTCCGTTGAGTGATCACCAAACCATCAGGTTCGTGTAGAATTTCCATACCTAGAAAATAACTGACTTTGCCCAAATCTTTGATGCGGAACTTAGAATTCAGGAAAGATTTGATGGAATGAATTTCTTCTGTATTGTTACCTGTTATTAATATATCATCAACGTACACATCAATAATTGTAATCAAATTGTTATGTTTCCTGTGGAACAGTGAATAATCGTTCATGGATGAAGAAAAAATCCTGGTCCCCAAAACTGCAGATAATCGAGCATACCACTGACGAGATGCTTGTTTGAGGCCATACAACGACTTGCGAAGAAGACAAGCATGGTGTGGGGGAGGAGAGGAAAACCCTGGAGGAAATCTCATAAAAACTTCCTCGTCCAAGTCGCCATGAAGAAAGGCGTTATTAACGTCAAGCTGAAACAGAGATCATCCTTTCTTCACTGCCACACTTAAGAGACAATGAATGGTAGTCATTTTCACAACAGGTGAGAAAGTTTCGTTATAATCAACCCCTTCCTTTTGTATATCACCACGAATAACCAATCGTGCCTTTATTCTTTCCAGGCTCCCATCTGACTTAAGTTTAACCTTATATACCCATTTGCAGGGCAAGGCCTTTTTGCCTGGAGGAAGGGGAACCACATCCCATGTGTGGTTGGAACTCAAAGCTTCCAGCTCTTTAGCCATAGCAGCTTGCCAGCCAGGGTGCAATGCAGCTTGTTGGTAAGAGGTAGGTTCAGTTATTTGTGCAACACGATTTATGACATGCTGATTGTGTGATGAAAATGTGTTAAAAGAATAGGAATGAAAGGGAATTAATGGGGGATTAGGGGAAATAACTGAATAGGCTGCATTGCAAAGGTAATCTGATAGGTAAGCTGGAGGCATAGGTGTCCTGGTACTCCAGCGTAGCTCTTGTACTGGAGGGCTGCAACCTGTATGCAATTCAACAGTTCTAGGACTGGTCCTTGAAGGGGAAGTAGAGTGACCATAAGAGGAAGTAGGACAATGAGGAGAAGAGTGTAAGGTATTATCTGTAGGTGACTGAACATTAGGAAATCTAGCAAAGAACTGTGTATCCTCTAGAGTAGATGGAAAAGAAGCAGGAAATAGACTAGACATAGGAGTGGGGCATGAGAATGGAAAAATGGATTCATGAAATTTAACATCTCTAGACACAAAGATTTGGTTTGTCTGAAGATTGAGCACCTTGTACCCTTTCTTCCCAAAAGGGTAACCCAAAAACACCCCTGGTACAGCTCTAGGCATCAGTTTGTCCCTGTTCCTGGATAGGGTAGATGCAAAACACAAGCATCCAAAAGACCTTAAATGGGAATAATTGGGAACACTGTTGAACAAGATCTCATAAGGAGATTTGTGATCCAGAACTGTAGAGGGAAACCTGTTTATTAGATAAGTAGCAGTTAGGAGACAATCACCCCAATATTTCTTGGGTAAATGGGATTAGTAGAGAAGAGCCCTACAATTTTCTAACAAATGTTTGTGCTTTCTCTCCACCACCCCATTTTGTTGTGGGGTGGCTACACAACTGGTTTGGTGGATAATCCCTAAAGAAGAAAAGTATTCTAATGGCAGATTGCCTGCTCCCAACTCATAAGCATTGTCAGATCTAATGCACTTAACCTTAGTGGAAAATTGTCTTTCAACCAGGGAGAGAAAATTCCTCAAAATGGTAAAGGCATTTGATTTGGTTGCTAACAGATAGGCCCAAGTAGCTCTAGAGTAATCATCCACTATAGTTAGGAAATACCTTTCCCCTTTGTAGGTTGGAACATTATAAGGCCCCCATGTGTCTATATGAATTAACTCAAAACAATGCTTGGATTTAATGGTACTGGTGGGAAATGACAGCTTAGCCTGCCTTGCCATAGGGCAAATGTCACATGGAATGCTCAATTTATCCTTAGTTCCCATTGGTATAGTTTTAATGTTCTTCATTGCATGATAAGGGAGATGCCCAAGTCTAAAATGCCAAAGCTTAGAGTCATCCAAAATTTCAGAAACAAGAACTTTATTCATAATTGGATGTGACAAGGATGGAACAAAATCCAGTACATTAGACTCAGATACATACTGTGGAATCACTGTATTACAAGACAACACAGGATCCTTAGGAGACAAAAGACTGACTGTAGAACAACTAGAACTAGAAACTGTTGAAAGTGGTTCCTCCAGTACATAAAGCCCTGCATTGACCCTTACCAAACACCATCTGCCTCCTCAGAGAAAGGACCTGTAGCATACAATCAACTTTAGTAAAGGTTAAACTGCAATCATGTTCTTTACACAATTGATGAACTGATAGAAGGTTGTGCTTGAATGATGGAACATACAAAACAGAACCAAGGGTAAAATCAGGGAATAATGTGACTGATCCTATATGTGTTACTTTCACTTTATATGCATTAGGTAAATTAACTAGAATGGGACTGACTAGTTCTCTAATGTTGTGTAAGATGTTCTTATCATGTGTCATGTGCTGTGTAGCACTTGAGTCTAGGATCCAGAAATTGGATGTTAGGGTAGAAAAACAAGATGTATAGGTGTGATAAGTTGCATTACCCACAAAGCTGCCACTAGCTTCAGATCCTGAAGCATTTGAAGGTCCTGAATGGGCTGACTGGAGCAGATGAATTAATTGCTCACATTGTTCCTTGGTGAATCCCTGTCCATTACTGGGAGCAACCATTCCTGAGTTCATAGGATTGTCCCTTGAACCTTGAGATCTGGGTGTATTAGTTTCATCTATTGCTGCATTAGCCTGAACACCTGCATTGTTTTTCTTAGCCTTGAGCTTGCGACACTCATCCTTAACATGCCCTGGTATCTTGCAATAACTGCAATATTTGTTTCCATTATAAGTCTTTCTCTGATCATAGTTGTTGTTTCTATTATTGTAATTCTGGACCCTTCCCCTGTTCTCATTGTTGTACCTTTGGTTGTTATAATTCTGATACCTTGCTATGTTAACATTGAAAGCTGCAGATTCATTATTCATGGGTGAGGTGTTGTGAACTTCCTTCTGAGTTTCCTCATGTAACAAAATTGAATATGCTTGTGCAGTGGTAGGAAGAGGTTTCATCATTAAAATGTGACCTCTTATGCTGGAATATGCATCATTCAGTCCCATCAAAAACTGAATTAGTTGTTGGTCCTCCTGCATCTTTGCATTGTGTGCCTTAGCTTCACACTTACACTCACAATTGCAGGTCATAAAAGTGTTCAACATTTTCAACTGATCCCAGATCTTCTTTAGCTTATTAAAATAACTTGCTATGTCATTAGTTCCTTGTGACATGTTGTTCATCTCCCTTTGTAATTGGAACAACTTTGTTCCATCAATTTGCCCATATCTTTGTTCTAACTCACCTCATAACTCTTGTGCAGTTTGGGAATACAGAACACTTTCAGCAATCTCCTTAACAAGTGAATTCAACAACCAGGCCAAGACCATATCATTGCACCTCCTCCATTGTTCAAACAAAGGATCTGCTAGGTCGGGCTTCTTAAACTCCCCATTGATAAACCCTAGTTTATTTTTAGCTGATAAGGAGATAAGGACTCCTCTTTTCCAGTTGCTATAACTGGATCCATCAAAACTTGTATTAATCAGATTCATTCCAGGAGAATCTGGAGCAGCCAGAAAATAGGGGTGACAGGAATCCAACACCTTCAAGGCAGAGTTAGCAGATGTAGATCCATCATCCATCAGAGCAGGATCTACAATTCCAGTCACTGTTTGATTAGGCATGAACGTTTATCAGAGAAATGTTGATAATGCAAGGCAAAAGTGAACTGAGGAAGGGATTAGAGCTCCTGCTCTGATACCATGAAAGAAAAGAGACAATTTAGCAAATAAATTGCATTTTCATTAGATCTCAATTGCCCTCCTACTGCTGTACACTATGCTGTATATATACATGTAAAGGAATCTTTTTCCTAACTAACTTTAGCTAACAAACAAAACAGGCTAACAAAATTTGTCTACTCAGCTATTCTAGATTATTCTAGAACTCTTAATTACATTGCATCTAAGAATAATTCCTATAATTTCATATACTATTGTCTTGTGCTGAAGGGCCTTAGCCCATTTCTGGATAAGTATCTTAGCCCACTTCTTTTAACTCTTTCGGTTGGCCCAGATCTGAAGACCAAACCCGGCCCATTGGTTTGGTCAAACTTCTTCGATGGAAACAAGGAGACAAGTCTTTGTCTCTTCCACTACTGATCCAACGAATACTCTTGTCACTTTGGAAACTCCGGCTCCTTCTTATACCAATAATGCCTCCGCCGGAGCTCCGTCATCGAAAAGAAAGGAGCATATCAAATAGGTGGGACTACATGTACCAAAAGGAACCTCCACTTTCTATACAGCTTTGCGTTGCAAACAAGCAAAGCATCGTCAAACCACATTGCACTGCAACGAAAGTGATGGATAAAAATAACCATACGCAATGATGGAACGTAAAAATCAAAGCCGTAAACGATTTTTATATAGTATATCTTACATATACAAAAGTGAAATGGACTACATCGATCACTCCACTCAACTACTAATTTTCCCCCCCTCTTTTTTACAAAATCTCTTCTAGTAAGGTTCCCCTATATTGAAATTAACGACCCCAGCACTTGCATCATTACAAAAGGGATCTACCTCACTTTAAAATTAGAACTCATTAAATTACTCCTAATTTCCATCTAATAACTTTGTTAATAACGACTCCCACTTTACTTACAAAGACAAAAGACACTATATTACATTTTACTTGCAATGGAACATATTTACACCAAGGCAAAAGATCTTTCCTCATTTTCTCTCATCATCTGCGGCTGCTAGAAAAACCAAAAGCTGACGACTCTTTCTTGAAATTTCAAGTTTCCTCTATGTACTATTTCTCAGTATTGGGATTAAGGTTTCTCTTAAGCCAAAGCAGGAATGCTGCAATTACGCGAATCCCTGTCAAGGCAATCAAAACCCTCAACTCTCACAGCCGGATTGTTGCCAAAATTCGCCCTCACGCAGCCGCCTTTCCTGGCTGAAGACGATGGGGACGGAACTAATCCGGAGGGAATTGGTATTGCCCGTGGTGAAAGGGGGGCGACCTTGTCATCCCCAAATCGGGCGTCTTGAATTAATGGGTTAGATACTCTACTCGGCGGTGACCCACAAAAAAAGGGGGGCGACGAGGCTACTTGTACAGTTGATTGATCAACACCACCACCACCACCACCATTACCCTGTAAAAAAAATTCAAAATCAAAATCAGCAAATGAATCTAAAGCTATATGTATAAATTAGAGTAACTATTATTATGCCTCAATCTCAAACAAACAAGCTGCGCTATCCTCGATGAATCAAAACTAAAAATAGAGAGTTAATCAATGTGTCACAATTGTTTCTAAGCAACTCTAGCATAACAAATTCACAACATAAAACTAGCACCGACATGAATATGGTGCCCACACACTTGGAATGTTAGACACAAGCCTTTTCCATAGGTCCACAAATTCTCTTTCTATATTTAATCAATTTTACTTTTATCAAATAACTAGCATTATATAACACCAAAAAAAATGAAAAGTTAGTGAACAAAGTTTTTTTTTAAAAAAAACGTACCTTAGTGAGGATGATATCCAATAAATCAGTACCAGCTCTTGAATCACAAAGGTCTTGCTGATGGCTGAATATAATAAATGGAAATTAAAGTTAGTCAAAACTGCCCAATTTAAAAGATGGGGGTGGAAGAACACCTCAGTGCACTAAGCATCGCGCGATCATGCAAGTCCGACAAACAAAGAAACATAGAACGGAAGGCTAAGAAAATTTACCTGACATGCCATCTGAGAGATATAATAGGACTGATACGGCGGGGCTTAGGGCAAACAACGGCGTCCTTTTTGTCGGAATAAGAGCGCATCATCATCTCTTCACAAACGGCAAAACTAGTTTGTTGAATAGCACAGTGATTCATTTTGTCCAGATAAATATAAACAACGGCTGCATCAAGGCAATTGAACATTTTCAAAAAGAAAAATGAATAATAAAATAAAATAAAATTCATATGGGAACTCGTAGATGGACTTCACAGACTAAAGATGACAATGACGCATAGCAGATGACACAAGAAAATATTAATTTACTTGAATTATTAAGTTGACTATTTTATAGATCTGGTCAAATTTTTGGCCGGCTGATATTTTGAGCTTTCTGTTGAGACTACCAGGGGAAAGAAAAAGGACAGTCTGGTGCACAAAGTATCCCGTGTTCACGTACGGTCCGGAGAAAGGTCGCAATTCAAGGAGTGTAATGTAGGCATCCTAACCTAATGCAAGCATTGGTGGCTGTTTCCACGGCTTGAACTAGACTACCAAAAATTGTCGAGATTTTTATTTTATTTTAGTTTTCGACAAAAAAAAAAAAATTAAGGGATCATGGAGCCAAAAATTCAATACCGTAAATTCATACGAAATAGTATGTGATAAATTCATAGAAGAATATAAAAAACACGTAAATTTCAAGCTTCCAATATGAATTTAAGGGAGCATGTTGTATTTGTGAAAAAATCAAAAAATTTAAGGAAACGCGGATCTAATAATCACACCTTCAAAGCATGTAGAAAATTCATAAAAGTAAGCAAATCACTGAACAAAATCAGCTTAATACAACTTTATAGGATAGAATAAATAATTCGTTAGAACTTACATAGTTACATATATAGTGAAAGTCGAAAAAATAAGATAGTTCCTTATTTCATTCACAGATCTGGACATATTTTATCATTTTACAGCAATTAAAAAAGGAGTAAAGTGGCAAAACAATAAGAGAAAACTAACTACTATCTCCGTCTCCGTTCCAATTTATGTAATAATATTTTCTTTTTAGTTTGACGTAAATTAAGACAGAGGAGCAGGGAGAAGTTGTTTACCTTAGCGAACTGTACAAAACTATATGAAGAGGAAGATTCAAAAATATGAACAGGAGAAGAAATTAAAAGGGGGAAAATTATTATGGAGAGAAGGAACGGACAGTTTTAAGACAGGAGTAAAGAAACATAAAGTAAAGGGGGGGGGGGGGGTTCTATAAGTTTTATAAAAGAGGAGAGAGAAAAATATCAAATATATTTAAATTAATTTTATTTTAGATTATAAAGGAAAGAGAAGTGAAGATGGAAAAATCCGTGTACGGAGAAGCAACAAGATCATGCAATGGTGCAACAATATTTTTTTTTTTTTAAAAAAGAGGGGAAAATATTATTGGGTTTATTTTTATTACTTATTATATGATATGATGTAGGCGGTGCCTCCTGCGACATATCTCATCGATGTTCCCACCCATTTCGAATCATTTTTATTTTTAATTTTGCTTTTAATATTTACTTCTTCTCTTTGTAAATGCCTCCTTCCATCCCAATTTAAGCTCTTACTATTTGTTTATACAATTTGGGAGTTTTTTTCAAATTTTTGTTGTTTATAGAATCTGTTTAATTTTAAAAATTATATTTTCAAAATTTGACTAAGACTAAGTTTTGGGGCAGACCCATAGTATTTAATGTACACCATTTAATGAAAATATTTACTAGCCTTCTATTTATCTGAAGTACCATTGTATATCTCTCTTAATGTACAACTTAAAATAACATTTAATTCACTTTATAGTCAGTACTTTAATTGAAACATTTATGGTAAAAAAGAAGGGATTATCAGATAGGAGTATATTTTTTTCTGAAACTTGCATTTCAATATCTTGTGTGTCATTGACAACTACTGTTGCATTGATAACGTCAGTGCACTAAAGTGTAGAACGTGATACTCAGCTGTTACCAACCTAAATGAACGGCCGACCTTTAACAATAAGGTTACAAGACTCGCCATGTGTCACAACAGGATTGTGAGTACCAAAGCTTCCATACCAGATAACTGTTGGAAGCATCGGTACTAGCAAGCCAATAAATTTGGGAAACAGTTTTATAAATAAAGATAAAGATAAATTTTAATCATAATTAATTTTCTCTTAATTTGTTAAACTGGACTTGATAAAGGGAAATTCTATTTTTGGCATAGTAAAAGAAAACGGAGTAAAAGATGGGGTAATTTACAGAAGTATGACACTTTAAACGGGCTCCGCTACATAAGTTTTTCTCCCTCCGTCACTCATAGCATTATGTTTTTTCACGTCCATCAGAAATCAACAAAAATAATGTATATTTTATCAAATTATTCTTATGAAATGTTTTTGAGAATTGAGGATTATAAAAAATAAATACTCCATCCGTTCCAAAATGATTGTCATAGTTTGACTTGGAGCAGAGTTTAGAAAATATGGTAAGACTTTTGAAACTTGTGGTCCAAAATAAGCCTTACATATATATGTGGCTATAAAGCATTTCATTAAGGGTAAAGTAATAGTTTCAACTCAAAAATATTTCCAAATTTAGAATTGTGTCATTCTTTTTTTAACGGACTAATAAGGAAATAGTATCATCCATTTTGGAACGGATGGAGTAATACTTTCTTAATGATTAAGGGTATAGTTGGAAACAATCAACTATATTGATCTTGAATTCCTAAAGCGATAATTATTTTGGATTTTATTTTAATTAAAGCGGTAACTAAGTAGGGACGGAGGGAGTTACATCTTTTGCCTAGTAAAAAATCTCCTAGGGATCGCTAGATCTTACTAAGAACAGAATCTGGCGATCGACAAGAGTTTCCCCTTAATGACTTTTCTTAATATGGGCAAAAAATGTACTCTCCCCCTCCCCCTCCGTTCCACTTTATGTGTCATAATTTGACTCAATGTGGAGTTTAAAAAATAAAAGAGAAATTTTGAAATTTAGGGTCTCAAAAAGACATAGATATTTGTGTGGTTATAAATCATTTTATTAATGGTAAAACTACAACTTTAAAATTAACTTATTACCAAATTTAGAATGTTGTCATTCGTTTTTGAACAGACTAATTAGAAAATTGTGTCATATAAATTGGAATGGAGTGAGTAAGACTTTTCTTATTAGGCCAAAACTGTGATAGCAGTGCCAAATCTGTCCATCTCGTGCAAGAAGTTGTTTGCTACGGTACTATATCTGTTTTTTACTTGAGAGAATTATTTAATAAGCATATGAGTAGTATTTATTTACTTTTCCTAGCCCCACTTTTCACTCCATTTCTTTCTCTAACCATTAAATAATTTATAAGTTAATTCACCAATTTTATAAATTAATAAAAAAATTTATTCCTTAATTTAAGGGTTTAGTTAATGCATCTCATATTTGTTAATGTTATTTTAAGAATTAAAGAAATGAGTTATTATAGGAGTCTATTATTATTTTTTTAAAAAGCTCTTTATTGTTTCTTTCCAAATGCTAGTTAATAAAATATTTTCTTTCCATTAGTTTCCATAACTATCAAATTCAACTTTTTTATATTTTCTTTCCCATTGCATATTTATTTATGTTTATATTTTAAATGTACAAAATGAATATTTCATGAATTTATTTTTAATAGTTATAATATAATAATGATTGAGTATATTACACACACATATATAGCATATTTTACTTATTTTTCTAATATTTATAATCTTATTCATATTATTGTGTTAATATATTTAAAAAATAATTGTGTATTTATGTAAGAGATCATAATGAATTTGTTAATTGTGTTTTGACGCCTAAAATCGCCTATATAACATATTTAGCGCAAAATCAGCTTTTTAACGATTTAAATCCTCCCCGTGTATGTATATATAAAACAAATATTTATATATAAATAATACATACATAATATTATAAAAATTAAGAGAATAATTATTCAAATACACGATATGTATGATATTAAATTTTGTACGTTTAATAAATAAATATTAAATACATGATATTATTTATGTATTATTTGTGTAGGGTTCTTTACTATTTGTTTATGTACAATAAACAGTACATAGAAAATAATATGTTAAAATATTAAAATATTAGTTATGCAAGTATATTAGGAGTACTTAAGAATATTTATTTATATATTATTAAATGTATTTCATGCAAAAAAATATTTATCCCTTGTATTAGGGATTAATCACAATTTGAAATATTAAATAATATCTAAATTTTTGATAAATTTAGTAATTAAATAAATATTACATACACAGTATATTAATATATAAATATTAATTAAATGTTAATATTAATATATAAATTCTAATTAAATAAATCTCACATACACAATATATTAAAATATTAAGTGATTAAATATTAGATACGCGATATGTAATAAAAAAATATAAATATCATATATAAAATAAATAATATTAAAATTATATTAATATCTAATAAATATTAATATATAAAATATTAATATTTTTATAAATATCTAATAAAATATATAAAATATAATATCGTACATATATCGTATATCAAATAAATATTAAAATATCATACTTATATCATGTATCTAATAAATATTAATATATAAAATAATAATATTTTTATAAATATCTAATAAAATATATAAAATATTAACATCATAAATATATCGTGTATCTTTTAAATAAAAATATAAAAATTTCATATATATGTGGTGTATCTATAAATATTAATAGATATATAATAAATATTAAAGATCATACATATATTGTGTATCCAATAAATATTAATATATAAAATAATAAATTCAATAAATATTACATACATATGTTAAGATATTAAGTGATTAAATATTAAATATACGATATGTAATATATATTAAATATATAATAAATAAATATTTATATTTACTATTTTAATACAATATATCACTATTTGAATATGGTGTATATTCAATATTATTTATTTTAGTATTTTTTATTATTATTTTTAGATGATATGTATTTTATTTATGCAAATATTAAATATGGCGACTAAAACAAAAAAATTAAAAAATAATATTATGAAAATTTTTCTTTTTAGGTGATATATATTTTATTTTTTTAGCATTGATATATATATTTTTTATTTAAGAAAAATAGTATTATATAATTATTAACACTAGAATTTATTTTTATTATTTTAGTGTAATATTGTGGCTACCAAAAGTAAGGGTTAAAAAATAGTAAATATTTTTATATGGGCTGCTATTTATGTAAAGAACTCTTTTTACTTTGTCATTTTTAGCATCAAGAGATATTTAGTACTAATATTTTTCTAATTTTAATCTTATCATTAAATAATTATTTTTTAAATCATTGTCAAATTTAAACTTTCAAAACATAAATAATAGGGATGACTTAGTAACATAATCAATTCACTAATAAATTTTAATGTAAATGAAAAGCTAAAAAGTTACAAGTGAAAATGGACATAATAATTAGTTGTAATAAAGTTGTTACATTAATTATATAAGAGCTCAAAATAAATTAGATTACTACATGTATTGGATAAAAATCGGCTCGCGGTGATTCGCCCCGGCCATACAATTTGATAGCGATCGAGCACATAACAACAAGCCAAAGACCGAAGCAAGATTAGTGGGTCACCGAAGTCACACATCAAGGTCGTCACCGAAGGCGGGCCCATAAGCTGAGCTTCGGTGATGTCTGCCTCGATCGAACAGCAAAGCCTCCCCACCGAGGTCACATATATGCGCCTCGGTGGATAGCCTCAGTTCCAGTGGCTTTGCAGCCCACTACTTCAGCCCACTACTCTTCCCACTAACATCAGCCATAAATGCTCCAAATATGGGTTTGGTCATGAAGAGTCGTGGAGAACGTGGGGGAGATTCACATGTCTATAAATAGTCTTTCGTTTTACATTGTATGCATTCAGAAATACATACTGAAATACTCATCATAATATATTGAAATCAAGTTATTCTTTCGCATTTACGCCTATTTCTTGCATTTATTTAGCTTTGATACGAAGTTTTGCTTATATTCAAGCCCAAATTCGATTTGTGATCCTAAAACTGGTTTAGGATCATACAAATTGGCGCCGTCTATGGGGATATAAGCAGAAACGCTTTGTTCCAAAGTTCTACGTCCTTTTTCGTTAAAGCTCACAGTTCAACGACGTTATGGCTGACAACAGTGATAATCTTAATGAACGGGCTGGCATTCCGTCGAACCAACAGTCCACATCACCAATGACAACCGAAGCGTTCCAAGCCTACGTTGTGAACGCACTAAGAGCTCTCCAAGATCGACAGGATGAGCAAGTCAACATCAATGCTGAATTTCGTGCCTCGTTGGAAGCGAGGAACAGCGCAGCACCGAACGGCAACCAGCCTTCGGCTCCAAATGGAGGCATTCCGAATTTCGTTCCTACGGGCGCGATAATAGGGGAACCTCTTAACGGAGCCACATCTGGGGGTTCGGGAAACGTACCAGCTGCAACGCCACACTTCGGGATGATTCCCACCGTGGCTAAAACAACGTCCTCGGTCGACGTCGAAAGATTGACCAGGGAGATTGAAACACACGTTGAGGCTCGCATCGAGGCACGCGTGGAAAAATGCCTCGAGAGCGTGCTGGGGTTGAGAAGGTTGAAGATGATCTTGATATAGATCAATACAGAGAGCTACCCTTCAAGCCCGAAGCGGCTCCAGCCCCAACTCCCAAGAACTTCAAACTCATGTTTTTGAAGAAGTATGATGGGACCACCTATCCCAGAGAGCATGTAAGAGAATACATGGCAATGGTAAAGAGCAAAGACTTAACAGCGATATAGCTCCAGTCGATGTTCTTAAAAAAGTTTGGCGAGTCCTTGGAGAAAGGAGCTCTGCGTTGGTACATGTGCTTACCAGCGGGGTCGATTTCTACCTTCAAGGAAATGTCCAACGCCTTCGTTAAGGCACACACCGGGCCCCAAAAAATCCTCCAAATGAAGGAGGACATATGTGAGGTTAAGCAAAAGCCCGGTGAACCACTCAAGGAGTTCCTCGAGCGCTTTCGCGCCGAACGCATGGAGCTGCCTCGGATGGATGATACTCTGGCCATTATGGCATTTGAAAAGGGTATCAATGTTTGCAATTCTGACGCCGTTGCTGAATTGCAAAAGGAGCTCCAACAATACCAAGTTCTGACATGGGAGGATCTACACAAGCGGACTTACTCCAAAATCAGATTGGAGGAAGTTGAGTTCAAAAGCCGAGGTTACAATTATAAAAGCTGAAGCGAATCCTCGCACCGCGTCGAGGCATCGCGAGGAAATCCGAAGGGGAGGTACGAACTATACACCTCGACAAGGCAGCCTGTTAGTCAAAGGCTGGGAAACTCCTTCGGAAATTCATAAACGAGTCCGCACATAAGCCAACGGCTCGGGGTGAAGGTTCAACCCAACACGAACCAAAGAAATTCCTCAGGCCCAGCTTCGGCCCCAAAGAAGGATCTGCCTCGGATCCCTGACTACAATTTCAACATATCGACCTCGGAGCTGGTCAATGTAGTCAAGGGGACTTCCGGGGTGAGAGTGCCCAAAGACATGAGGACTCCAGCAGATAAGAGAGACCACAGTTTGTACTGTGAGTTCCATGCGGATTATGGCCACCGAACCGAGGATTGCAAAGCTTTGCGCTTCGAGGTGGCTCACTTGTTGAAAAAAGGAGTATTGGCTGATTTTCTTACTAACAAGGGAAAAGACAATTTCTCCAAGAACCGACTGGGCCAAAACAATAGCAACTACAGCAACCGGGGTCGAGCGAGGAGGACCTCCGAGGAGAAATTGAGAAGATCCCGGTTTTCATTCAAGAGCCTCGGAAACAAAAAGCCGAGGACTCTACCATTGAGGAATTGGAATCTTTCATCCCATTGAAAGATTTTCCCGAAAGAAAAGTGTTTGTCGGCTTGGAGTTGGACCCAGAGTCGAAAAAAGCGATTATTGAAGTTTTAGAGTCCAACAACGATTGCTTTGCTTGGTCTCATTCAGACATGATTGGTATAGTTCCAGAGATCATGACCCATAAGTTGAATGTGCACCCAAAATTCACTCCGGTGAAGTAAAAGAAGAGACCTCACGCCGGGGTCAAAAAGAAGGCGATCGAAGATGAAACCACAAAGTTGCAAGAAAATGGTTTCATAAGAGAGGTGAAGTACCCCGAATGGCTGGCTAATGTGGTCTTCGTACCAAAGAAGAATGGCAAGTGGAGAATGTGTGTAGATTATACCGATTTGAACAAAGCTTGCCCCAAAGACTCCTACTCGTTGCCACAAATAGACAGGTTAATAGACTCCACGACTGGACATAAACTTTTATCTTTCTTGGATGCTTATTCGGGGTATAACCAGATCCTCATGCACCCGAAGAACGAAGAAAAGACCTCGTTCATCACTGACCGAGGTACCTTTTGCTATAAAGTAATGCCCTTCGGTCTGAAAAATGTTGGGGCGACGTATCAAAGATTGGTGTGTCATATGTTCAAAGAGTATATTGGAAAGTCTATGGAGGTTTACATAGACGATATGCTCATCAAATCGGTTCGAATGGAGGATCATTTGAACCACCTAAGGGAAGCCTTCGCCGTTCTGAGGCAATATGGCATGAAATTGAACCCTGAGAAGTGCGCCTTCGGTGTTGATTCGGGAAAATTCTTGGGATTCATTATCTCCGAAAGAGGCATCGAAGCAAACCCTGACAAAATTAAAGCCATCGAAGTAATCCCCGAGAAGCTGACCGAGTGAAAGAAGTTCAGCACTTAACTGGCCGAATCGCTGCCTTGAGTCGTTTCATCTCAAGGTCATCGGAGCGATGCCACAAATTCTTCTATGTTTTGAGAAAGAACAACCACTTCGAATGGACACCGGAGTGTAAAAAAGCGCTGAGAGACTTGAAATGCTATTTGGCTAACGCGCCGTTGCTCGTCAAGCCTAAGGAGGGTGAAACATTGCTAGTTTACTTGGCTGTGTCCGAGGTATCAGTAAGCGCGGTCCTGGTTCGGGAGGATGATGGAAAGCAACAGCCCATCTACTATGTGAACAAGACACTCCTCGATGTCGAAACAAGGTACCCACATTTGGAAAAACTAGCACTTGCTTTAATTGTTACTGCTCGAAAACTACGACCCTATTTTCAATGTCACCTAATAGCGGTAGTTTCAACCTTCCCCTTAAGAAGTATATTACACAAATCAGAGTTATCGGGGAGGTTATCAAAATGGGCGGTAGAGTTAAGTGAGTATGACATCACCTATCAACCCCGAACAACCATAAAATCCCAAGTTTTGGCCGACTTCGTAGCTGATTTTAGCGTCGAAATTCTGCCCGAAGCCGAAAAGGAAAACTCAATATCGAAAGGAACAGCTTCGGGGCTATGGATACTTCATACCGATGGGGCAACTAACTCCAAAGGATCGGGGTTAGGCATATCTTGAGAGCACCTACCGGGGAGAAAATTAGGCACTCGGTTCGGTTCAAAAAAGTGACCAATAACGAGGCTGAATATTAAGCAGCTCTAGCAGGCTTAGAGTTGGCTAAGGAAATGGGGGTGGAAAGAATCGAGCTAAGGTGCGATTCTCAGTTGGTGGTGAACCAGGTGCTCGGTGAATACACGGCTCGAGAGCCCAGGATGCAGCTATTCTTAGACCGAGCACAAAGGATTTTAGCACAGTTCCAAGAGTGGCAAGTTAAGCAAGTACCTCGGGAGGAAAATACCGAGGCCGACGCCCTGGAAAATTTGGGTTCGGCGGTTGATGAAGCCCACTTGGGGACTGATTCAGTGGTTCGGCTATCGTCCGCGCAAATGAGAGAGATGAAGTTGCAAGTCAACTCGGTGGACAACAGATGGAATTGGCGGAGTAAGTTCATCTCTTACTTCGACTCGGGGACTGCTCCCCAAGACAAGAAGGAGGCCAAAAAGTTGAGGACCCAAGCAACTTCATATCACTGAAATTGCCTGCGACAACGGAAAGCAGTTCATAGGGGCAGCCATCACCGATTTCTTTAAACAATGGGGAATCAAGAGAATCGCTTCGACCCCCATCATCCAAGTGCCAATGGCCAAGCTGAATCTTCAAATAGAATTATAATAGAAAATCTCAAGAAGAGGCTCGATGAGAAAAAAGGTCCTTGGCCCGAAGAGTTGCCAGGTGTGCTGTGGGCCATGCGGACAACGGAGAAGAACAGCACCGGTGAGACTCTTTTCTCACTTACTTATGGTATGGTTTCCCTCATCCCCGTGGAAGTGGGCGAACCAAGTCTTCGGAACGCCCACACCACCGAGGACGCAAATTAACAGGCTATGCGCATAGAATTGGATCTGCTCGAGGAAAAAAGAGAACTAGCTTTGGTTCGGCTAGTCGTCCAAAAAAGGCAGATCGAAGCGTACCTCAACAGGAAAGCCAAACTCAGAGATTTTAAAGTTGGTGACTATGTGCTAAAGGCCACAAATCAGTCAACGAAGGAAGAAAATGGGGGAAAGCTATTGCAAATTGGGAAGGACCTTACAGAGTCAAAGCGATTGTCGGGAAAGGGTCCTATCAAATCGAAGATTTACAAGGGATGCCCGAACCTTTAAATTGGAACATCTCCAATTTAAAGCGGTACTACTTCTAACCGAGGTAAATGTCTCTCACTCATTTTTTAAATATCTTACCCACGGCCCCGAGCAAAACAACGCTCCTAAAGGCTTAGGTCGAATGTACTAACTTGCTCCTCGTTTCACTTTTCTTGACCTTTTCAGGGAGCAGATTAAACGATTCTTAGTACCCGGGTCTTCATCAAGATTTACACCCAAACACTGGGGGGGAGTAAGGGACGAGTTGCAACCGAGGTCAAAAATGCGCCTCCCAATCGAAGACCGTCTATTCGACAACCAGGGACTGGTACCCAAGGAACAGAATTAGTACATTGTAACTCCGCCCGGTAGTGGCACATTATTAATCACATTATTAATTTGTGTTTTCATATTTTACCCAAGGTCCGCCTTGACTTGGTTTCTTGTAAAAAGCCAATTTCGGCTTATCAATAATTATCAATGAAATGAGCTTCATCCCATAGCTTTATGTCTTTATAAATTTGCACTATGAAGTTGCACTTTAAATGCACCGACTCGAGGACGAGACGTCATTCTAAGTTTGCATCGATTAAATTCAAATCAAGTCTTGCAAGCGAGTTATTTATTCTAAGATGTTCGGTACACGCAAAACCAACACTTAAGATAAAAACACTAAAGTCATTTCATTAAAAAGCCCGAAGGCTAAAATTATTTATATCAAAAGGACCCGAAGGTCCAAAACATAAGCATAAAAGCCCGAAGGCGTACAAAAAACCATGCTATCAAAGGCTAAGCCTCGGGAGAATCACCTCCATCCTCGGAGCACCCATCGGTATCTTCTACATCTTCTTCATCATCCTCATCGCTCGAGGCTTCACTTGAGGGGAGTTCATCAATGATAGCCTGGGCCTTTGCTGCTTTCGCCTCGGCCTTTACAATCTCCTCCTCCAAGTCGAGCTCGCCGGCGCGACATCGCTGGAGCAATTTCAACCGAGAGCTGATAATGGCCCACTGTTTATCCAGTTCAGCCCTCTTGACCTTGATCTTGGCTCTATTTTTATGGTCGGCGATTTCATCTCGCAGAGCTTCGATCTCAGCCTCCTTAGCTGAAAGTTTGGAGTTCTCACCCTCCAACTTTCGGATGTGAAGCGCATGCTCCTGCACATGATCGTGGTGCTTTTTGGCCATCTCCTCGGCCTTGCTCTTTGCTTGAGTCAGCTCGGTTTTTAGTCTCGCGGTTTCAGCTTCCAGCCGCGAGCGTTCAACCTGGAAGCCATCACCAAGGGCTTTGATTTTCGCCTCAGAAGTGGCCTCGGCCTCATGCAGATCAGATTGGGACTTGGACAAATCAGCTTTTAGTGTAGCTATTTGTGCATTGAAGCAATCTCTTTGCCTGTCCCACGCACGAGAAACACGCCGGACCTCTTCATCCCTCGAGGTCTCAACCTCGATAGCCCTCAGTGACAGAACGAAACTCTGATTAGAAATCAATCAGGAAATCGAAGTCAGCTATTAACCGAGGACAAAGATGAAGGGAAAATCTAAGGTAAAACTCAAGAGCGATGAAACTTACTCTGATAGCATTGGCAGCAATGGTGTTATATAGTTGACCTCGGGAAAACTCTTGAACGACCTTATCTTCCTCCGGGCCCAGATAAGACGTGAGGCTCAAGATGTCGGCTCGGCTGCATGCCAACAGATTTGAAGAGGTCGGCACCTCAAGCTTCCGATAAGACCTCACCGAGGATGAAACCCTCGGGGGGTTCGGATTGCGCCCTAACCGTGCCGGTGCCAGCCCTCTCTTCAATGATAGCAGCGCCATCCTCTGCAACCTTGGCCTTGCATTTGATCTTGGCAACTGCCGCCTCGGAGCTATGTTCTTGGTCTTTGAGGTCAACAAACTCGACCTCCCTACGAGCTAAACCCTCGGTAGCTGCATCGTCGGGCTTATCGATTAGTCTTCGGCGCTCTTCTACAGTTGCCTCGGGCCGGGGAGAAATTTCCGCCTCGGTGCGAGGAGCCACCGCACGTGAGGGCTTATTTGAAACTGCGCTCTTCCTCTTCACACCTACAAAAAGCAACATAGATGAGTTGAAACAAGGAGGCAAAGAAGAATGATAACCGATGAATTGACCAAGGTTGATGGTTACCTTTAGAGGACCCCCGAAACTTTTGAAGGCTTTGCAGCCTTCAGCTCCTTCAAATCACCTACCACCGAGGCCAGGTTATCGTCTGACTCGGTCTCCTCTCCATCTTTCTTCTTCTTCTTCTCTTCCTTCTTTTTCTTGCTTTTCTTTGAGTTAACAGCACGATTTGGAAAACCTGATGCCAAGGGGAAAGAAGTCAGCAAAAACAAAGCCAACGAAGCCAAAATCAACAGATCAGGTAAAACACCACAAAAGAGCTCACCATGCCGCTTGCACTGCCAACCAAATTCAGCAGCCATGTTCATCCACGTCCTCTCCGGGCGAGTGCGAGCTCCGGCCATGGCTTTCACCCACTCAGTCAACCTCTCGGGAGGTATGATGTCAACATTGTTGGCTAAAAAATAACAATGAAACAGGGTTAGCAAGCATGAATGATCACCGAGGATGAAGTAGAAAGGAAAGGACACTTACGTGTGTTATTCCACCGTTCGGGGAAATCAGGCTCGGCGGACTGAACACTAGTCTCCAAAAGGACATAGCGATCACTCCAGCCTCGGTCCCCATGATCCTCGCTCTTGTGGAGGAGCGCATATTTGCCTCGGTTGTTCAAAGCCACAACCCCGGCCTTGTGAAAGTAGGGATAATAGAGGGAGATGAGATGCTGCAGGGTAAAATTAACCCCGGCCTTTTTGCTCAGCCAGTCCATGCACTGAACAACCCTCCAGACGCCGGGGCCTAGTTGAGCCAAGCACAAATTGTAGGCTCGGCAGAAATCGTCGATGATCTTGTGCACCGGAAGGGAGAAGCCGAGGGTGAAAGGGTAAGTATAGGCGAAAGAAAGCCCCTCAATATGATGGCAAACTCTGCTTGTCGGATCATGAATGACCACTTTCACCTCGGGCCCGAACTTGCACTCCATCCGAACCCGCTCAATTTGGGCTTCCGTTATGCGGGTCGGCGTCTTGTTCACCGGTATGTTTCTGTTCTTCTCCTCCTGGTTAGCTGATTGAACTTGTAGCTTGAGGTCCTTGTCGTTGTCAAATTGAGAAGGAATTATTTGGTGAGGCTCGAGCTCTTGCTCGAGAGGAATCACCGGGCCCGAAGATCCCACCTCGGTGACGTTTCCTCTCTCACCCTCGTCCACGGCGTCGTCGTCCTTGACGTCCTCATCTCTGTGTGTGACATCATCAGTACCAGCCACCTCCATGACGTCATGACCCTCGACATCATCACCCTCCCCTAGGCTGACGTCCTTGCTTCCAGCAGCGACGTCACGCCTAGCTCTCTCCTTTCGACGCCTAAAGCCACCAGCACCAGAAGTCACCTCTCCGCCCTCTCCTGCCTCCACCACCTGCAGCGCCGGCACGGTGGTGATAAACTCACCGCTGGAAATAATGGTGGCGTACTGTGCAATCCTTGCCCTCTTGCCGGAGTCAATCGAATCTTGTCTTGAGTGAGTAGCAGACATGATTGGAGCTTAGAATTTAGAATTCTTATGAAGATGGAAATCTGTCGAAGAAAATATGGAAGTTCTTGCTTTTTCTCTCTTAGCACTGTTGATTGCAGAAAGTGAAAGTAAGAAGAAGAGTTTGGTGGGGAAGTAGTTATAGGTATGGAAGAGCCAGGTGGAAAGGTTTCATCATTGTAACGTTGGGAGAAACAAAGAATACGGCGTGACCGTTCAAAGAGCCAACGGATGGATGACACGTGTCAGTGAGAAGTGACCTGATGAGATGCGAACCGTTGATAAAATTTGAAACACTTGGATAAGATCAAGCCACGTCGCTTTCCCGCTGAATTTCACTCCACTCCTCGGTAACTTCGGTAAGTGACCGAAGAGTGGGGGGACTATCTGTATTGGATAAAAATCGACTCGCGGCGATTTACTCCGGCCATACAATTTGATAGCGACCGAGCACATAACAACAAGCCAAAGACCGAAGCAAGATTAGTGGGTCACCGAAATCACACATCAAGGTCGTCACCGAAGGCGAGCCGTAAGCTGAGCTTCGGTGATGTCTGCCTCGATCGAACAGCAAGGCCTCCCCACCGAGGTCACATATATGCGCCTCGGTGTATAGCCTCGGTTCCAGCGGCTTTGGAGCCTACTACTTCAGCCCACTACTCTTCCCACTAACATCAGCCATAAATGCTCCAAACGTGGGTTTGGTCATGAAGAGTCGTGGAGAACGTGGGGGAGATTCACATGTCTATAAATAGTCTTTCGTTTTACATTATATGCATCCAGAAATAAATATTGAAACTCTGCCAAAATTTATACTCATCACAATAAATTGAAATCAAGTTATTCTTTCGCATTTACGCCTATTTCTTGCATTTATTTAGTTTTGATACGAAGTTTTGCTTATATTCAAGCCCAAATCCGATTTGTGATCCTAAAACTGGTTTAGGCCCGTACACTACTGTATTTCCCAAAAATGTATCAGGTTTTACAATTAAATTTATATTTAGTTGAGTCTAAGGCGACCGTTTATATCTCAATTCGATCCGATTGATAAGCAACTTACGTTAGTGGAATAATTGAACTTTTGCGGTTTAATTCGAAAACGAGTAATATATCGATGTCAAGGATGCAAATTCGATGTCAGATATCACCTAACGATGTCAAATTCAAATAAACAGTTCGAAGGCAAGTGTGAACTGACTGATTCGAAGTGAATAGCAAGCCGACAATTTACGATGAGATGATTCCGTCCTAATTAGACGCACGGTTTCGATTAACTACGATGTCAACAACAGATTCAGCGATGATGATAAATACGATGACGAGCGAACGTAATATGATAGTGAATGAATGCAGTATGAATATATTTGATCGAATAATATGATAAGGTAAATGACAGCAACGTATCCGAGATAACCTAACAATGAGCAGACTGACGAACTGGCTTATGCGATCGGAATGAAGACACCAAGTTGATAAGATTGAAAGTAGTGAGATAACGAACATATCAAACAATAAATAAAGCAAGTATCAATTAAAACGAGCAAGCGACAAGGTAAATAATTAAAGCGATAAAAGCTTATTGTATTGAAGAACCGAAGGATGGTGCTTCAAATGAAAGAGATGATCCTTCTTCCATGTTTAACCAAGCCACGGCTGAATTTGATACAAGGATTGCTCTAAGGGCAACAGTAATTTTATGTATGTTGAAAGAACAAAGCAAAAATATTTGAGTGGCTGAATGAAGACTGAGAGTAATGCTGCTTCAGATGTGTGTATAACCGTGCCCTCAAATGAGAGTATAAAGACCTATTTATAGGTTGAAATGATGAAGAGTTTCAACCCTAGAAGAACTCTACTTTCTCACGTTTCTCATCCAACAGTCGCACGTTTTCACCCACTTCCCCTGAATCCGCTAAATTCGTTCCGCTAAATTTGGGATGAGGACAAACTGAGTTATCCATTGGAATGCTGTCTTCAAAAATATCCAATCGCAATGAGCACATAACCGATCATGGAAGTAAATGAAACCATTTCTTCCCAACCACAACGATTCCGAAGTCAATTAACGCCTCTTTATGAAATCATAGCCGATGACTGTGATTGAACAGAAATCGACCAATACAGATAGTCCCCCCACTTGTCAAGTCGTGTGTTCGTGAAAACTTGGCAAGTGGCTTGAATACTTGGCGGGAAAACACGTGGAGCATTCGTGTCCCTCCATTTTGAAACGTCAAACGTCGCCTCAACTTCCCATCGTTACACGTGTCAGAAATCGTGCGGGCAGCAGTTTCTTGGCGGTTTTGCCTTATAAGTACCCGCTTCAAAACTCACTTTACAACTTCTAAAAAATTTCTCCAAACTCTTGAAAAGCTCTCCAATTTTCTTTAAGCAAACCCCAGAAATTCCTTGCTTAGCTTGTTAATTCTTGCCACTTTTGCTCCAGATTATCTAAGAACTTTGTTTTACACTAATCAAATTTGCGCCTTGATAATGTCTACTTCTTCTCAAAACGTAATTGATGCCGAATTTACCTCCACTACGGCAGTCGCCGCCACAGCCCCACCGCAGTCCGGCACAGCGCCGCCACAGCCCCAATGTTGGCCCTTCAATAGACAAGAAGGGAAAAAGCGGAAGGAGAGGAAGGTGAAGGACTATGGTCCTAAGAAGTTGTGGTCGGAAATTCTTCCGAAGAAATTCACTTATGAGAACGATTGCAAAATCAGTGTTCAAAGTGAAGCGGAGCAAGGGAAGAAGAAGAATATTCCGATCGATTCAGTCTACTGTGCGATCACGCCGAAATCGATACCACGAGTTCGAGAGGAATGTGGTTGGAAAGTGGGTGACATTGACGTGATGTGTCCTCCAAGAAAATCGACGTTGGCGACTCACGTCGAGGATCACTCAGTGGTGCTGACTTACCCCTTTACGATCGGGTTTTCTCTCCCGGTCGATAACGTGATCGAAGAATTTTGCAGGATGTACAATGTCTGCCTTGGACAGCTTTCTTCGATGATATGGAGAACGATAATAATTATGCGATTCATTGCAGAGGAGGCGGAAGTGGAGCTGACACTTCGCCATGTTCTCAACATCTACTCTCCTCGAGTTTACAAAGGAGGGGTGATAAACTTGGCCAAACGAGGTCAACGGGCCTTGATATCCGACAACGATGACGATCTCCGAGGATGGGATCAACGTTTTGTCTTTATTCCTACGAAGCAGCTAACCGACCCTGAAAAGGAGCTGCTACCAAGCGTCTGGAATCGAACCCGTAAGCACTTCGTTCGTTCGTTTTTTTTTTTGAATGAATTTAAGATCTCTAAATCTCAAAGTTCTTCCAAATTTTTCAGCTGATGCGGTTGTCTTCGATCAAGTTGTCGATATTATACCATGGCTGATAAGGGTACTTGATAAGACGACCAATGACAAACGAGCTTGGAAGCCGGTCGCAGCTTTGAAGAAACTCAAAGCTAAGAATCATGGTAACTTTGAACTATCCTTGTATTTACGATCTTTGTTTCGTTGACACCTTTTGATACAAAAAATATTTCCTCAGGCATCACCGGTGCTGGAGGTGAGCCAAGTGACGAAGAGGCTGAGCCCGAGGGCAGAGAGAAAGTCGATGACGCTCCTCCGCCGAAGAAGAAAAAGAAATCGTTCCAAGAATTGAGGAACAAATACTTGCCCAAGATAGTGGTGGTTGAAAAAGGGCAAGGGGGTAGTTCATCGAATGCGCCCCAGACCATAGAGGATGTGATTGCTGGGACAAGTTCAGCGATCGCAGCGGCGAAAGCCGTTGAAGGAACGACCTCGGTCATCGACATCGAGGGAGAAGAAACCGGGGACGAATCGGGATCTGACCGATTGGTGAGGCGTCCCATGAAGCCAGTTAAAGAGAGACTCTAAGAGACAGCCATCCAACTGAAGGTGGCTGAACAGGGAGATCTCTCCGTGGATGATTATCAACTTTCCCCTGTAGCCGAAGAGGTCAATTCGGGCTCAGGGGGCTTGCCTAGTAGAGAAAGTGCTCTTGTTTCTTTAGGCGTTGCTCATGAAAACCAAGGAGAAATGATCGAGGCCTTTGACCGTGAACTTGAGGAGAGGGATCCAGCTAAAGGGAAAATGCCAGCTTTGGATCGGCCAATATCGACGACGAAGTCTAAATACGATGAAAAAATGGGGTCGTCGTTTTTTGGTGCGGATCATGCTGACCCTATCGCGCCTCTTCCTCGGGGCGAAGAAGCTGCTGCCTTTGCCGCTTTGGTAGGTCGCTTACGATAGAGGTGCCACCCAACGTTGATTTGCTAAGGTGCCCAAAGCGATTGGCAGACTATTTATTCGATGTCATTGGCCCGATGGAGCAAGCTCGATTGAATACGCATTCAGATCTGAGTTTACCTTCTCAGATTTCTTTTAGTGCCCTCAGGGTAAACTCCATACTTATAAAAATTTTCCTTTCTTGCTTTGCATAGATTTTTATGTACTTCGACTACAATTTGTTTTCAGAACTGCATAACGGCGATCGAGACTGCCGATTGGATCCGCCAGCTTCAGGATGGAGCTAAAGTTTTGAATGAGTAAATTATTCATCTTACTTCGGCTGGAGAAGACCTGCATCGGAAGCTGAAAGCTGCAGAGGCCAAGTATGCCTTGGCCAATTTTGATAAGAGTGCGAATGAGCATGCTCTTCGCCAAATGGAGCTGGAATCTCGGATCAGAGCTTTGAACGAACAGTTGAGTGATCACAAAGCCGATTCTGATCTGAAGATAGCCGAACTCAATTCTGTCTTGGAAAGCAAGAACAAAGAGTTGGCTGGCCAGTTCGAAGAGTTGAGCGTTCTTCGTAAAAGTAATGAAGACCTAATGGATCAAGCTGATAGCTTGTCGGAGCGGAACTTGTTGCTTCACAAGGAATCCACCACCCTAAGGCGTGATCTCGAGGAAGAGTTTGAAAAGAAGAAGGATCTGATCCTCGCAGAATCAAGGCGCGATGTCCTTAGGGAAATGTTGGATCGAGATGTCAATGTTCCTGCCGAATTGAGCGAAGCTGTTGCCATTGTGCGGTTAACTCGTGAAGATCTTGGTCTCCCAGCGAGTTCCTCCGATGAAGGCTCTGATGGTGAATGATCTGTGGTTGTTTTCGACTTGTTACTTTAGTCGTTTTTTGAAAGCTGATGTAATGCAGTCGTATGACTGGCTATGTACATATAAGATTAATATGAATGAAATTATATTCCTTTCATTGTTGTACTATTTTTTCCGAAGATGATTTTATTCGTTTAAAAATTGTGATGTTCAACAACAGTCGTCGAAAGAGATGATTGGGGCCCAATGTCTTAGTGCGTAATGAGAAATGACGTCTCATCTCCATATAATGCACTCTTCGAACATTTTCATGAGTTCGGAATTAAAAATGAACACTTGGTGAAAAACTTGGAATTGTAAAATTCGCTAATATTTGAAAAGGTCACTTGAGTCGGACAAATGTGAGAAGTTAAAATTGTAACCAGTGTTGCATGTCATTGAAATGAGCCGCTAACGGGCTTTAAATACATTTTGGATCATATATTTTGATCGATTACAAGATGTGGTCGTTTAAAGGCACAAACTTTTGATTGCTAACGGATCGTTTACATAAATGGGCAATCTTTGACTTTAAAATGAAGTTGTTAAAGTTCGAAACATCCGATAGTCAAATCTCCAATTCGAATGACTCCCCAGTTCGAGTGAACGTAGGCACTTTGATCGAATTTTGAACGAGTCCCCAGTTCGAGTGAACGTAAGAACTTTGATCGAATTTTGAACGAGTCCCCGGTATTGTTTTCAATCGGTCTCGTTCCTTCTTCCGATGGGAAGCCTCCGGTTCTTGGGCAGTCCCCAGTATCAGTTGATGACAATCGTGCTAACTCCATCTCCCTCCCTAGTGTTTGAGTATGAAGGATGAGTGGTCGAACACCGGTCCTGAAACGGAGTCATTGACACAAAACCGAGAAACCGTTATAGATGAAGACCAGGTTAGAATGTTCGTCAGACTTATCGACCCCGATCGGAGCGTTTCGAGCTCATGTTTTCGTGCGTGATGTTTTTCATCATTCGATTCCAACTATGCCTATCATCTAAGAGTGTTAGTATCAACAATTGATTAAATAATTCTTTCCGATGGAGGAGAAATTGAAATTTTGCAAGATTAAAAGATGAGAGTTGATGATACCGTAGAATTTCAAAAGTAGTACTTCTTCAATTGTGTGATATTCCAATTGAAGTCGACCGGCTTGGAGTCCATTGTTTCGAGTTGGTATGATCCTTTCCCGATTACTGCTTTGACCCGATATGGTCCTTCCCAATTTGCTGCTAGCTTACCTTCGTTTGGCTCATCCTTTTTCGGTCTTTTCATCTTCAGCACATAGTCACCTACATTAAAAGATCGATACCTGATTTTTTTGTTGAGGTAGTTTTCTGCCCTTTGTTTCTGTGCTTGTATTCGAACAAATGCCATGTCCCTTTTTGCTTCGATCAGGTTTAAATCTATCAACATGGCTTTTCTGTTTGCTTCTTCGGTGGAATGGGCGAACCGAAGACTGGGTTCTCCCACTTCCACCGGTATCAGTGCTTCTGCTCCATAGACAAGTGAGAACGGTGTTTCTCCGGTGCGGTGTTTCACCATTGTCTGGTGAGCCCATAGCGCTCCGGGGAGTTCGTTCGGCCAGTTGCCCTTTGAATCATCCATCCTTTTCTTCAAATTCTCGATTATTGTTTTGTTGGAAGATTCAGCCTGTCCATTTGTACTAGGGTGATAAGGTGTTGAGGCAATTCGCTTGATCCCCCATTTTTCGAAGAAGGCAGTGATCCGTCTTCCTACAAACTGTTTACCGTTATCGCATGTAATCTCTTTCGGGATCCCAAAACGACAGATAATATTTTGATGAATAAATTTAATGACTTCTTGCTCACGAATTTTAGCTAAGGCAATTGCTTCTACCCATTTAGAAAAATAATCAGTAAAAATTAAAATAAATTTTACCCCGCCGGGCGCTGTTGGAAGCGGCCCGACCAAATCCATTCCCCACTTCATGAATGGCCACGGTGACGTGACCGAATGAAGTGGCTCTGCCTGTTGATGTATGAGGTTGCCGAATCGTTGACACTTGTCGCATTTGCGGACGAATTCTTTGGCGTCATCTGCGATCGTTGGCCAATAATATCCAGCTCTTAGGATCTTTCGAACCAACGATTTGCTACCGGAGTGATTGCCGCACTCGCCTTCATGGATTTCTTTCAACACATAGTTTGTCCCATCTGGTCCCACACACTTCGCTAAAGGGTCGCTGAACATTCGTCTGTAGAGCTGGTTTTCTAAGAGACAATATCTTGCCGCTTTAGCTTTGAGTGATCGGGCAGATTTTTTGTCATCGGGAAGGATTCCTGCCTGCAAATAAGACAAGTATTTGTTTCTCCAATCCCAAGTATGGTTAACATTGTTTACCTCTTTAATGCTCCGACAGAGTGGTGATTCGAACAGGTGGACCACTGTTTCATCGATTTTGCCATCGATGACCGCTGCGGAACCGAGGTTGGCTAAAGTGTCTGCTTCGATGTTGTCCTCCCTTGGTATCTGAGCTATTTTCCATTCTTGGAAAGATGTAAGGAGATTTTGCACTTTTTCGAGCAACTGCTGCATCCTTGGATCTCAAACACAGAAATCGCCTTGGATTTGATTTACCATCAATTGAGAGTCACTTTTGATGTCTAGTCGTTCGACCTTCAAGTCTTTTGCAATCTTTAAACCTGCAGCGAAGGCCTCATATTCGGCCTCGTTGTTAGTTTTTGCATGTAGTTTGATTGCGTACCTGAGCTTTTCACCGGTAGGTCCTATTAATAAGATTCTGAGACCAGTCCCTTTCACGTTTGAAGCTCCATCGGTAAACATTTTCCAAACTCCGGGATCGGGATCCCTCATCATCAATTCTTCCTTTTTCGCCTCCGGGAAGATATTAGCGCTAAAATCTGCTACAAAATTAGCTAACACTTGAGATTTTATGGCAGTGCGAGGCTGATAAGTAATATCGTACTCGCTCAGCTCGACCGCCCATTTCATTAATCGACCAGAGAGATCTGGCCGATGTAAAATATTTCGCAATGGAAAAGTGGTTTCGACAGATATTGAATGACATTGGAAATAAGGCCTTAATTTCTGTGCAGCAGTGACTAGTGCTAGTGCTAATTTTTCTAGGTGCGGATATCTTGTTTCTGCATCTAAAAGTGTTTTACTAACATAATAAATAGGAAATTGATTACCTCTGTCCTCGCGGACGAGGACAGCGCTTACAGCGACATCGGAGACAGCCAAGTAAATCAGCTGCATTTCTCCTTCGATCGGTTTTGATAGGAGCGAAGCATTTGAAAGGTACAGCTTCAGTTCTTTGAGGGCCTTTTTGCATTCTGGTGTCCATTCAAAGCTTTTGTTCTTTTTCAGCACCGAGAAGAACTTGTGACATCGTTCCGATGACCTCGAGATGAACCTGCTGAGATAGGCTACTCGACCGGTCAGCTATTGAACTTCCTTCACCGTTGTTAAGTCTTCGGGAATGCTTTCAATTGCTTTGTTTTTGTCTGGGTTGGCCTCAATTCCTCTTTGCGATGCGATGAATCCCAAAAACTTGCCGGATCCAACTCCGAACGCGCATTTCTCCGGATTCAATCTTATGTTGAAACGCCTCAGTATCGTGAAAGTCTCCTCCAAATGACTTAGATGATTTTCTTTCTCAAGAGACTTGACCAGCATGTCATCGATATATACTTCCATGGTTTTTCCGATCAAATCTTTGAACATAGTAGTGACCAAATGCTGGTAAGTAGCGCTAGCGTTTTTAAGGCCGAAGGGCATGACTGTGTAGCAATAAGTCCCCATGTCTGTGATGAACGACGTCTTCTCCCGATCCAATGGGTCCATCGAAATTTGATTATAGCCTGAATAGGCATCCAAGAAGCTTAACATTTCGTGTCCTGCTGTTGAATCGATCAATCTATCGATGTGAGACAACGGGAAGGAATCTTTTGGACAGGCCTTATTAAGGTCGGTATAATCGACGCATACTCTCCACTTGCCGTTTTTCTTTGGCACTACTACAGTGTTTGCAAGCCATTCAGGATATTTGACCTCCTTAATGAACCCATTCGTTAGCAGCTATTCTACTTCGTCGTTGATTACTTTTCTCCGAAATCCTCCATTTGGCCGTTTCTTTTGTTTCACCGGCCGATGTTTTGGATCGACGTTTAATTTGTGTGTGGCGACCTTTGGATCGATTCCAACCATATCTGCATGGGACCATGCAAAACAATCAGAATTATCCTTGAGAAAGGATACGATTCTTGCTTTTATTTCAGGGTCCAATTCCGCTCCCACATAGACTTTTCGATCAGGCTTATCATCGAATAATGTTACTTCTTCCAGGTCTTCTATCGTAGAGTCTCCAGCTTTTTGTTTGTACGGTTCTCTCACACATGGTGGAACCTGTGCGAAGTCGCCTTCGACTTCGGATTCCGGTAGCTGCGTTAAGGCGCACGACGGAACCGAAGTGAAGCTTCCGGCCATGGTTTCCACTAGCTGTGATTGCTACAATCGAAAGCCATCCTTAACAGCTACTGAGTAACATTCTCGCGAAGCCTGTTGTTCGCCTCTGATTTCACGAATTCCCCATGGGGTAGGGAATTTTACGACTTAATGTAGGGTCGAAGGGACTGCTCCCATAGCGTGAATCCACGGTCGAACCAATATCACGTTGTACGCCATTTCGCCTTTCATTACTTGAAACGATGTCTCATTCTCAACGCCTTCTGCATAAGTCTTAATTGTAATTTCTCTAACGGTCACTTCACTCGAATTGCTGAAACCCGACAATACTGTTGAACGAGGTACGATCTTGTCGCTCAACTACAGCTGTTCGACTACCCTTGCATATATGATGTTGACCAAACTACCAGCGTCGACCAACACCCTTTTCACATCAGCGTCGTCGATCCTCATCGTGACTACAAGTGCGTCGTGATGGGGATGAATTCTGTCATCGAAATCAAAGTCTCCGAACACGATCTCATCATTCATGTCATCTCGTGTTCGCTTGTCTCGTGTAAATGAGACCTTTGCATATTTCTTGGTAGTGTAAGTTACTCCACAAACGTCATCTCCTCCGGTAATGACATTTACCGTCTTCCTAGGAGCAGGGGGTTTTGGCGGCTCATCGTCTTTCTTCTTATTAAAATTGTTTCGTCCTCTGTCAGTCAATAGTTCGACCAGGTGCCCCTTCTGCAGTAGACTGGCCACTTCGTATCTCAACGCCTTACAATCCTCCGTTGTATGGCCAAAGTCATGGTGAAATGCACACCATAGATTTTCATCCCTTGTATTTGGATTTGTTTTTATGCGACCTGGAAATTTTACAACCTTCTCACCCATCCCCTTCAAGTGATTCACCAAATTTGGTATTGATATGCAAAAATTGTACTCCGTCACTTTTGGGGGGAGTGGTCGATCTTTCGGAGCCGAAGATGCGTTCGACTGCCCTTTCTTCGATTGATTCTTCGAACCACCAGCTTCGTGGTTGTTGTTCCCCATTCGAGGGAAACTGTAGGGCTCCCATCGTTGGTCCCTGTAGTTTCGCCTGTCATTTTCAACTCTCCGTGGTGGAGGTCGATCATAATGGTAACTATTTCGGACTAGCTGCAACTCCTCCTCTTCAGCCCTAATCCGCGGCTCGCATTCCCGATATAGCACTTCGAATGTCCATGCATCAATCTCTCTGAGACGATCTTTCAACTTCCATGCCTCAATCGAATCAGTGCGCAGATTGTTAGCAAAGGTCAAGCAAGCCCACCTTTCTTCGAGATTCGGGATATGAATCTTCTCGTCGTTGAATCGCTTCACAAATTGTTTTATGGTTTCCCCAGGTCACTGCCTAACATTCAATATGTCTTCCACCCTCGGTGCTATCTTTTTCGCTCCAGTATGTGATCGAATAAACTTTGCTGACATGTCATCAAAATTCAATATCTCATTTTCAGGCAATTGCAGATACCATTTCAATGCCGCTCCTTTCAATGTCTCACAAAACTTTTTGAGGCTGACCGAATAAATTTCTTCCGAGGTTAAGTCGTTCGCCTGAACTGCAACCGAAAACATATCGATGTGATCCCTTGGATCTGTGGTCCCATCGTACCTCAAACTTTCCGGTAACTTGAAAGTTTTAGGAATTGGCATCGGTGCTGCACTTGCTGGGAATGGACGCTTTGAGATCGATTTCTTAGCGACCTCGTCCGTTAACTTTGGGACACCTGGCAATTTCTCCATAAATGATTTTATCTCACCGAATTTTTTGTCCACTGTGTCATTCAACAGAGTTTGCATCGTCGCTAACATTCTTACCTCTGCTGTAACCGAGGCCGGAGCTCCCATAGCTGCCGCGGCCGTACCCGATCCCCCAGATCCGACCCCCACTGCAAGTCCCCCTGTTACGGCGCCCTGAGGAACCGAAGTCGGAATGCTTGCTGGGGGTGTGATCGGTGGGGTGGGCGTTCTGTTTCCGATAGAATTAGATAAAACCCTTAGTTGCTCCTGTATCATTTCGAACTGAGCGTCGTGTCTTTTCAAATACGCCATTAGTGACGCATTTGCATCTCCTGACTCAGTTTCGACCACGGGCTCCTTACCCGGTCGCTGTCCTCGGGGTGCGTTCAACTGTGAACCAGCAGGAATGTCGTCATGAGTTGGATCCTGCTCGCGATTGGTAGACTCATCGACCGCTTCAACATCGGTCGGAACTGGAACTCCATCATTGGGATTGAGTTGTTGTTGACCGTTCAGAGTGGCGGCGGTGGTGTTACGTTCATCTGCCATTTCAAGACAAGGAAACAAACGTAAGTAGTATCAAAACGATTCAAATTTCGGAATAAATCGATTGCCTAGACCCCACGGTGGGCGCCAAATTGTATTTCCCAAAAATGTATCAGGTTTTACAATTAAATTTATATTTAGTTGAGTCTAAGGCGACCGTTTATATCTCAATTCGATCCGATTGATAAGCAGCTTACGTTAGTGGAATAATTGAACTTTAGCGGTTTAATTCGAAAACGAGTAATATATCGATGTCAAGGATGCAAATTCGATGTCAGATATCACCTAACGATGTCAAGTTCAAATAAACAGTTCGAAGGCAAGTGTGAACAGACTGATTCGAAGTGAATAGCAAGCCGACAATTTACGATGAGATGATTTCGTCCTAATTAGATGCACGGTTTCGATTAACTACGATGTCAACAACAGATTCAGCGATGATGATAAATACGATGATGAGCGAACGTAATATGATAGTGAATGAATGCAGTATGAATATATTTGATCGAATAATATGATAAGGTAAATGACAGCAACGTATCCGAGATAACCTAACAATGAGCAGACTGACGAACTGGCTTATGCGATCGGAATGAAGACAACAAATTGATAAGATTGAAAGTAGTGAGATAACGAACGAATCAAACAATAAATAAAGCAAGTATCAATTAAAACGAGCAAGCGACAAGATAAATAATTAAAGCGATAAAAACTTATTGTATTGAAGAGCCGAAGGATGGTGCTTCAAATGAAAGAGATGATCCTTCTTCCACGTTTGAACCAAGCCACGGCTGAATTTGATACAAGGATTGCTCTAAGGGCAGCAGTAATTTTATGTATGTTGAAAGAACAAAGCAAAAATATTTGAGTGGCTGAATAAAGACTGAGAGTAATGCTGCTTCAGATGTGTGTATAACCGTGTCCTCAAATGAGAGTATAAAGACCTATTTATATGTTGAAATGATGAAGAGTTTCAACCCTAGAAGAACTCCACTTTCTCACGTTTCTCATCCAACAGTCGCATGTTTTCACCCACTTCCCCTGAATCCGCTAAATTCGTTCCGATAAATTTGGGATGAGGACAAACTGCGTTATCCATTGGAATGCTGTCTTCGAAAATATCCGATCGCAATGAGCACATAACCGATCACGGAAGTAAACGAAACCATTTCTTCCCAACCACAACGATTCCGAAGTCAATTAACGCCTCTTTATGAAATCATAGCCGATGACTGTGATCGAACAGAAATCGACCAATACAACTACATAAATTCAAAAGGAGAGCAATAGATTAATGAGTACAACCGGTTCTGATATGAAACTCTGAGTCCCGAGGAATTTTTATACTCCATCTTGAATAGAGTAATGTTCACGACGGAAACAATGAAAGGATTTGTTTTTCTTTTCCGAGAACAATCAAAGAATTGCCGAGGTCTGTAATGTGCCGTGCTTGCACAGTTGCATCCACGTTCTTCCCTCCTTTTTTTTCTTTTCTTTTTGAAGTATTGTTAGTAATGGGAGAAGTTAGAGACTAAAGCACGACTTAGGTTGAACCTAATAGCTATTAATCAAATTTTATATTTATTTTAAAAAGTTCGTTTATTACTAATATGTGCAAAATGTTCTTTTAAATTCAATAATCAAATGAACTAAAATTACGAACTTATAAGCTTTGATTTTTGGCACCATCTCTAAAGGTTAATAATACGTAATGTTATCCTTAACACTCATCGGAGAAAAGAGAAAAAGAAGTTTCACGTGGAGCGGGAAGTGAAAGTTAAGGGCGAGAAGTGGGAAGCACAAGTTTCAGCATGTTTGACGCTCTACGCTATTTGATTTGAGTTTCCCCACTGCTTGTAGTGTTCTGTTCTATAACGTTGGATTGGCCACGTTTCGATTTCCCAATAGAAGAGAATACTGCCTTTACCCTTTAATTTGAAATCTCATCTCTCATTGTCCCTTTTCGTTACTAGTACGTGTCTGCTCTTCACTCTTATCAAAAATATCTTCCTTCGTATCTTTTGCTTCCTTAGGCTTCAATCAGCCGTACTATTAAGTCATTTGCTTTAAACAAGAGGATCCTAATACATACTTGCTTACATAAAAGTTTGTCTTTTCGTTTTAATAATAATATATCTAACCACATCATAATACAACGTTCAATGTACTATTAAGTTTTATCCGGACTAGCTATGTAGGATTAAAGATACAAATCAAACACGGTATCGTATGTCCTAAATTATGTTTTTAGGTAATACAATTGAATTTATAATTTTAGGCCACAAGCAATCCTTTATCCATCAAGATTTGAGACGTGATTAATACGATTAAGAATATGCTTGAATTAGTTAAACAGTAATAAGCAATAATCAGTTGACTATAAATAAGTAATGAATAAATGACAAAAGAAATCAAACAATAATATGACGAACACAAAAAAGCAAGAGTAATCTTATTGAGGTGATCTATGGTTGGCTTCAATGGCAGAGAGTCGTCGAACGACCGAAGTCCAAAGAACCAATAATGACAGCAACAAGATAAGCAAAGAGCACAGTTACAACGTTTTAGGGTACTTAGAGTAGCTAAGGGATACAATAACGGGAAGAGGGAATATATATAGGCTTAGAATCCTCTGCTAACACGTCTCTTCCTTTCCCACGTCTCTCAACGGGTCAATAAGGCTGCTAAGACGAGGTAGAGTTGGTCTCGAGATAAGCGGAGTCAGTTGAGGCATGATGATAATCTGCTCGAGCATCTGGCTGATTCCTTTCGATGTCTTGAGTGTCCGCTTTCTATTCCAGAAGATCAACTTTGTCCGATAACCAATTTTTCAGCCATTGTGTCGTCTGAGGACTTGTTGTCTCCGTATTTTATTTGTCCATGCCATGTAACTGGACATGTGACAATGATGTGTCTGTTCAAATTTTTATCAATACAGGTATAAATCAATACCACTATTATTTCTTCTATTATATCAAATCAAACGAGTCCAAATTGCACAAGCATACTTTTAAAAGAAGAGGGGGATAAAAGTCATTTAGTCATATATAAATAAAGTTAAAAGAAAGTATGTAGTTGTAGTAGCTCATTTAACTAAAGATATACCTTAGGTAATATATTTTCATAAACTTTCTAAGAGATCAGAGGTATATATACTCATACACAACACGATTAGATCATTCAAAAGTACTTAAGAAACTTATATTAGGTCATTCAAACTATTTAAATATAAGTTTCTTAGTAAGTGCAGGATTATCCACAATCCATCAACACAAAGTTCATTCCAAGATCACTGTATTTCTTTCACTAGTCTATAGTACAATCACATGTTATAAGACACGAACTGTACCGTAAATTAGTTCACAGTCTAAGATCGTACCTATTACAGAAGACTGTTCCAATTAGTAGAAGACCGCCTACATTCTTCTTGGGGAATCTTCCATTGAAGAAGGAGAGTTTTCTTCTGGTTTTTCAGAGTTCGAGAGAAGGAAAGAAGGGTTTCTTCTGTGACTTTTTTACAGAAGAAGCGTTGTATCAAAATTAGAAGTCCCAATATAAATTGGACTTCTTTTATCTTTTAGACACACCTCTTCAGAATAGTTGTGTCTTTTCACTCTTTTCCTTAATTTATCTTTTTATATATAACTAATTATATATAAATATTTATTGGATAAAGATCCGGGTTGATCTACATTGGTGCCCCAAATCCAATTTACACCAGTAAAGTTGGAAGTTATTAGACTTGGACCTTTAAAGCATCTCGTGCACATTAATAAAGTAGTAAGGTATATTGCTATGCCCGTAGACCGTACAAAAAGGTATAAGACTCCGCTATGTCTAATTTTAAATGTGACAGAGATCTAACATATCTCGGAGCTGTTAATAACAATTTCTTTTGAGTGATTCACAAGGAGAGAATTAGACATAGCCCATATAGTCTTCAAACATCAAACTGTTTAACCGTAATTTCGTTTATTAGGTTAAGTCACAATTAAATTTATAAAGCGGAGTCACGATCAATAATCAAGATTAAATGCCTAATGTGAAAAGATATAAATGACTATAGTAAATGTAAAGAAATAAAGACACAACTAATGCGATGTAATAAATGAAGACTTAAATAAAAGGAACCGTGTTCAGGCCGTATAGACTTGATCAAACTTCCTTCCTCGTACTCTTTATGATTTTTAAGCAGCGGAACAATAAATGAGATCACTTGATTGCGAGTAGTAGTAGTAAGTATTGACAGAAGGTAAAGAGTCGGGTATTAATTAATAATTGGAATACCGATGTATGTTCAGAGAAAAATTAGATACAATGCTTGTGACTTAAATTACAATATATAGATAACTAAGCGTCCGTTCACGAGCAGTTGTAACTCCTTAATCGAGCAGTTACGTTGCTTAAGGATAAGACTTCTATTTTGAATTGGCTTGATGACGAGTTGCGACTATTCTGGCCGTGGTGACTGTTCATGTGTCCGTTATAGTTGTCCATCTTCGATTCTATCAGTTGCCTTTATGCCCGTTCATAGCCACGCGTCGTCTATACGTCGTCCTACGTGGATGCTTAGTCACCAACTTTGGTGAAGACGGATTTAACCCAATACAGATAGTCCCCGCACTACTCGGACAGAGAATCTGGTCGAGGAGTGGAAAACGAATTTTGAGCGGGAAAGAACTCTTTTGAATTTTCCTCAAGTAACACATTTGAGTCCTTGTAGTCATATTTGGATGCTGCCCGTTGAACTCCTCAAGGGCTTTCGATTGATTGACATTCTATCAGTATAAGCATTATATGCTCCGCTAAAGACAAAACGTGCAAGTTGTCAATTTCGCTCCACTTTTTACTGAAAAAGTGACTGTCGCGTGTTTCGAGACTGCGGGAGTGATGATTGAACTGCGCCTACTCACGTCTTGCACGTCCCAAAGCAAAAACCGCCATTTCGCTTTTTATTCTTTTAACGGCTGGATTTATTTACCTCTTGCGCGGATGCTTGCCACGTGTAGGGGCGGGTCGGGTTTTTCTAACCCTATAAATATGATTTCTACCAGCTTGAAACCTTTTTACTTCATTCCAAATTTCATCCAAACCTTCAAAGCTTCAAAACACCTTTCTAAAAATCTCTAAAACGCAAAAATTCCTCCAATCTTCTAGTCCAAATGTCTCCAAAAGCCAAGAAAAGTTTGAATATGGATGCTGCGGCTAGTAGTTCTTCAGCAGCAGGTGGTCAATCCACGAGTTCCCCAACTTCGGTTGCTGATGTGATTCCGAAACTTTGGGGAAGCCTTGAAAATAATTGTTCAATCAACTCGTTCAGTCACTATGGCAATATACGGTCGTGGCCTTCAAGCCGGTTTAAGAGTTCAATTACTCCTGACCTTTTGCCTAAGGTTAGGGCAGATTGTGGCTGGGACGATGATGTTATAGTTTCTTGCCCCTATCCAACGGAGAATATTACTTCTGCGAGAACTGGATGGACAGCCATATCTACGTATCCATTCACGATAGGTTGTACGCTCCCGTTGCATCCTGTTATAGAGGATATTTGTAAATACTATCTTATCTGCCCGGGGCAGCTGTGTCCGAGCATTTATAGAATTATTTCCCTGCTACAATGGTTTGCCAATGAGACTGGGCAGGACTTTGAATTTAAGCATTTTGTCTCTTTGTATAGCCTTCAGGTTGCGAGAGATGGATATATTAATGCCCGTATGAGAGGAAGAAAAGCTCTAGTGAGCAAATCTGAAGATACAGGGGATAGGGGTTGGATGCATAGGTATGTTTATGTGCAGTCTAAATTCCTCACACGTGGCTGCAAAACTAATCTCCGCGAGGTGTGGAACAAAACTCGTAAGTCCCCGAGTCTTTGTATTGAATACTCTTTGAGTTACGTATTTGCACCCTCTAATTTTTACTCTTTATTGGTTAGCTGACAAGATTCCTTACGACGGTATGATTTCCGAGGAGGAACTGTCCGCTTGGGTTGAACCTATTTTGGCAGATTTTACTCACGAGCAGAGGCAGTGGCCTTACTATGCTTCTTTAAAAAATTTATCGAACCCTAGCACCCATGGTAAGCTGATTACCCAAATTTCTGCTAATTTATGCAGAACTCATCATGGTATTAATATGACTTTATTCTCAGGTTTAGGTGCTGGTGGTAGTTATTTTCCTGCTCCTCCTCCTGTGGAGGAGACCGTTGACCCCGTGGCTGAGATCAACGAGGAGGCAGCTGCCATTCTCCAAACTGCTGCAGCTATCAAGGACAGAGAGGGTGGTGAGGAGGTCCTCGCGAATTTGAAGAGAAAGAAATCTGACTCTGAAAAGAGTAAACCCAAGAAGAAAACGAGGACAGCTCGTAAGACTCCTCAACCCTCTGAAAAAATAGTTGAAACCAATGTTGCTGCTGCTGATACGCCCAAGGCTGGGCAAGAGAGTGTTAAAAGCTCGGCGGCTGCCCCTGAATCTGCTGAGCCTATGATAGTTGACATTTCAGATTCTGAGGCTCCCGATGTGAGCTTGACTCAGAGGAAGAGGGCATCTCTTCGGGGTGATAAGAGGAAGGATGTAGAGACTTCTTCTTACGCTTTCGAGGAGAATCCCCGAGTTGGTGATGAAGAAGGAGATAGATCTGGGGAAGTAGGGGAAGAAAGAATGCATGAAGGTTTTGCCTTCTTCTCCGAGGACCCAAAGCCAGATGAGCCTGAACGGGTTGGTGGTCAACAGGGTGAGCCTGAACAAGTCAGCCACAGGCGACCTGGCAAAGAGCCGATGAGAGAGGAGGATGAGGAGAAAGATGAGAAGGTTGATGAGCGGAGGAGGACTGAGGGGGAGGCTGAACCTCAGATCTTTCACTACAAGGACATGATGAACTTAGCTGGTGATGGGATGGCGCCAGTTTATCTGCAAGAGTGCGACACTCTGGACCCTGATAAGACAGGTGACATCGAGATCTCTCGCACAAAGCTTACTAGGCGAGTATCTTTAGGAGGAAGGATTGGGGCGTACTCCGTTAAGGGTATTCGTCACAAATTTGGTCCCCAATATCCTTCTGAACAAGCGAGGGAGCCCATGCCGTGTATGAGGGAGTGTGACTTCACCATTCCCCTGGACACAGATTTTCTGATGGAGCCTGGCCACTTGGTTAAAGTGATGTCCAACCTGATCGGTCCTCGCGAGGAGTGGAATATGCGCAGCATGAGCGACGACCAGCTAGCTTACGCAATCGCTGAAGATACTGCTCGGGTAATGTTTCCCTCTTTACTCCTTTATTTTTATTAAGACCTTAGTTCTGATTACCTGCGTATTTTCACTTGTTGCCAGGCAAGTATGATGGCTGCCGAGATCATGTTCCGTTCTAGGTTGAACAATCAGGAACAAGTCCTTGGCTTAAAGAAAGATCTTTTGAAGGCTCTTCAGGACAAGCATGCCTTAGAAGAGGAAAAACAAGCTCTGATCGGGGAGAAGCGGGTCCTGGAAGGGAGGCGTGGCTTCTTTGAGGATAAGATAGACAGGTTGAAGAAATCCAACACTGAGGCTAATGACAAGATAAACACCCTCCTCGAGGAGAAGGACCGTCTTTTGGATGAGAAAGAAAGGTTTGCACTATCCCTTGAAGATCTGAAAGCCAGGATGGATGAACAAGGTAGCCAGATTTCTCAACTTGCCCATGAGCTTAATGTGAAAGAAGTTACTTTGGAAGGCATCCGTAACGCTTCCGACCTGATGTTGAGAAATATGAACAAAGCTGAAGCTGAATCTCAGGCTGCTCGAGGAAAACTACAAGAAGCCAAGAATCGGGCTGAGGAATCTGCGAGGATCCAAGAGCTATTGACGATGGAATTGGCGAATTTGAGGGATCGTTATACAATCGACTCCAAACTGGAAGCTCTCGAAGCCAAGAAGAAGTTGCTCATCCAAATGCAGCGTGGCCAAGTTAATGTCGACTCAGTCCTCGATCAGACCATAGCGACTATCATCAATGTCAAGCAGGCCTTGGGCATGGAAGTAGGAGCCGACGATGATGATGATGAAGGCAGTGAGGATAATGAAGATGAAGATTTGGGTGGGGATCCGACTGATGGAGCTAGTGCATCAGGTCGAGAACCTGGCCAAAATGATGACTGACGCCTTATCTAGTCCTTCTTATAAATTTACCGGATGTTGTTAACTTTGAATATTGCTAACTCGTGAACGAATGTATATTTTGACTTTTTTTTTGTTTGACTGGCGAGGCTTGATGACCATTTTTGGTCTCAAGTCTTGCTTATATGAATGATGTTGATATTTGTTGTTTAATGAGGTTTTTCAGAAGTCAGAATTATGTTTCAAATCCTAGTGTCTGAGTTCCCTTTTTGGTGTTAATCTGCGCAGATGTTTGAAATAAAATTTGATCATAACCAGGTTAAGTTGCCCTTAGTTAAGATGAATGAAATCAGGCCTCCTGGGCTGGACGAAACCAGGCCGTTTAGGTTGACTGAAATCTGGCCGTATAAGATGGCCTTGCGATAAACTTTGCTTATCATATTTGACAATTGAAAGTTTTCGCAGAATTTTTTTTTGTTTGTTAAGGTTGAGGTTTTACCCTGTTATTTCTATTGAAAAGAATAGGTAACCCAATGACCAAAACACAAGATTGTTTGGTCGTAAAGTTATAGAATTTGGGCGAATACTGGCCACAAAATGTAAAAATAACGTAGCACAAGTAAAATAGTTCTATTGAACTTACTTGATTCTGCTTAGTCGTGGACTTGGCGAATGATCATGACCTTGCTCTGCTCGAAGATCACTCATATTAGCCGGGACTTTGGCCTACTGGGGCCCTCGCCACCCCCTGTTTTTATGTTGAAATTTCGTAATTTCAGACATAAAAAGACAATGGGTGAAACGCTGAATCAAGGAACACATATAACCAAAAGAGGAGTGTGTCCGTTGTGGGATTTGAACCCACAGCCGCGAAGCACGAGGACTTCGAGCTCTACCAGTTGAGCTAAACGGATCTGGCCTTTTGAAGACCGTTAGTACCATTTAGACAAAGATAAGAAAACAGAATAACTGAAAAGAAAACAATAACAAGTAAGCAACAGAGAATGGACAGAAACACTAACCCACGTACTACTTAGAAGTAATACCTCTTTAGGTGAATCACGTTCCAACTGCTAGGTAGAAGCGATCCATCTGGTCGTGCCAAACGATATGAACCCTTACCAACGGATGCAACCACCTTGTAGGGACCTTCCCAGTTTGGACCAAGTTTGCCGACGTTCGCTTCTTGCGTATTCGGGGAGACTTTACGCAATACAAAGTCCCCGACTTCAAAGTTACGCAGCCTAAGTCCCCGATTATAATATTGTTCTATCCTTTCTTTCTGAGCTACTACTCGTATAAGTGCTAATTCTCTACGTTCCTCTAGAAAATCCAATTCCTCGGAGAGGTTGACTGAATTAGATTCTTCAGTCGCATGAGCATATCGTAGACTTGGCTCGCCGATTTCGACTGGAATCAATGCATCAGAACCATACACTAAGGAATAAGGCGTCTCCCCGGTGCTCATTTTTGTGGTTGTTCTATATGCCCAAAGAACCCCGGGGAGTTCTTCCACCCAGCACCCTTTGGCCTGCTCGAGACGTTTTTTGAGAGAATCCACTATTATCTTGTTGGTCGATTCTGCCTGCCCGTTTGCCACTGGGTGATATGGGGAAGAAGTGATCCTTTTAATATGCAGATCCTCAAGGAACTTTGTGACCCTCTGACCAACGAATTGAGGACCATTATCCATGACAATCTCTTTGGGTGCTCCGAAGCGACAAATGACATAACGCCAAAGGAAATCAACTACTTCCGTTTGACGTATCTTTGAATATGCTGCAGCTTCAACCCACTTTGTAAAATAATCAGTAATAATTAACAAGAAACGTACCCCTCTAGGTGCAGTGGGTAGTGGCCCAACGATATCCATTCCCCATTTCATAAACGGCCACGGGGAGATGATTGAATGCAAAGGTTCTGCTGGTTGATGGAGGAGATGTGCAAACCTTTGGCACTTGTCACATTTCTTGACAAACTCGTTAGTATCTTTTTCCATTTTGTCCCAATAATAGCCTGCTCGTATAAGCTTTCGTGAAAGCGCCTTGCCTCCCAAGTGATTTCCACAGCAACCCTCGTGAACTTCCCTCATCATATACTCAGTTTGGCTGGGACCTAGACACTTGGCGAGTGGGCCTGCAAAAGTCTTACGATAAAGGATACCATCTATAATTGTATACCTGGCAGCTTTTATCCTCAGTTTTCGAGCAGCCTTAACGTCTGATGGTAGGGTTCCATGTAGTATATAATTGATTATCTCATTCCTCCAATCCCAAGTCAGACTGGTCGTGTTGACCTCCATTGCATCTTTATCGATTGTTGTACATAGAAGATGAGCCACGGCCACTGAACCTGTTGCTCCAATCTCTGCAACTGAACCCAAATTTGCCAAGGCATCACCCTCGTGATTCTCTTCTCGTGGAATCTGTATGGCTTCCCAATTGTCGAATTGTGCTAGCAAACCAGTGACTCGGGCAAGATACCTCTGCATACGAGACTCCCTTGCTACGAAGCCACCAGTTATTTGATTGATAACCAGGGCAGAGTCACTCTTAAGGTGAATTCTGTCTGCTCCATAATCTCGAGCCAATTTTAATCCTGCAATTACGGCCTCATACTCGGCCTCATTATTTGTAATAAAGGGACATTTTATGGCCTGTCTAATGGTCTCCCCCCAGGGGGTGGTAAGAACTAAACCTAATCCTGACCCTTTTACACTCGAGGACTCGTTAGTGTGTAAGGTCCATGTCCCCGACTCCGATCCGGCGAAAAGAACCGCCTCACGTTGAGCATCAGGGTACATAGTAGCACTAAAATCTGCAATAAAATCTGCTAGAGCCTGAGATTTTATGGCTACCCGGGGTTGATAAGATATATCAAACTCACTTAATTCTACTGCCCATTTTACTAACCTGCCCGAGAATTCAGGTTTGTGCAAGATATTGCGTAAGGGGAAGGTAGTAACTACAGCTATTGAGTGACTTTGAAAATAAGGTCTTAATTTACGGGCAGCGATTACCAAGGCTAGTGCTAATTTCTCCAAAGGTTGGTAGCGAGTTTCAGCATCTAATAAGGATTTGCTAATGTAATAAATTGGAAGTTGCTTACCTTTGTCTTCTCGAACCAGAACTGCACTTACCGCAGACTCAGACACGGCCAGGTAAAGTAATAGTTGTTCACCTGGTTGGGGCGTTGAAAGTAAAGGCGGGTTTGACAGGTATCGCTTCAAATCCTTAAGTGCTTGCTGACATTCAGGGGTCCAATCGAACTCCTTGTTCTGTTTCAGCACGTCGAAGAAGCTTTTGCATCGATCAGATGAGCGAGAAATGAATCTCCTTAGCGCTGCTACTCTCCCGGTTAGCCGCATTACATCTTTTCTGTTATGAAGTACGTCGGGGATGGCTTCTATTGCTTTTATCTGGGCGGGGTTTACCTCGATCCCTCGCTGGGAAACGATGAAACCAAGAAATTTCCCTGAACCCACTCCAAATGCGCATTTCTCCGGGTTGAGTTTCATGTTGTATTGATCAAGGATTCGAAAGGCCTCTTTCAAATGTGCTAAGTGATCTTCTGCCCGTTTGGACTTGATCAGCATGTCGTCGATGTAGACCTCCATGGTTTTGCCAATGTGGTCGTGAAACATCCGGTTGACTAATCGTTGGTAAGTCGCACCTGCATTTTTAAGTCTAAAAGGCATTACTTTATAGCAATACGTACCTCGGCAAGTAATGAAGGAAGTTTTCTCCTAGTCGTCGGGATTCATTAAGATTTGGTTATAGCCTGAATATGCATCAAGGAATGTAAGTACTTCGTGCCCGGCCGTCGCATCGATTAGTTGGTCAATCTGAGGTAGTGGATAAGAATCTTTCGGGCAGGCTTTGTTCAGTTTCAGTGAAGTCGATGCAGACCCTCCACTTGCCATTTTTCTTTGCCACTACGACCACGTTGGCCAGCCAATCTGGATACTTGACTTCTCGGACGGAGCCAATCTTGAGTAAGCGGTCAACTTTGTCATTTATGATCTGGTTCCTGAATGCTCCTTGTTGGCGCTTCTTTTGCTTTACCGGGCGATGGTACGGATCCACGTTCAACTTATGAGAAATAATCTCCGGGGAGATTCCTGTCATATCTGCATGTGACCACGCAAAGGTGGTGTGTCGCTCCTTGAGGAAGTGCAAGATATCTTTGCGTAAGTCTTTGTTTAACTCTGCTCCCAAATATACTTTTCTTTCAGGCATGTTATCGAAAAGTTCTTCTGGTTCTAAAGCTTCAATAGTTGGCGCGTACTCTTCCCGTGCATCCAACTTTGATATGAATTTCGGGACTCGGTAGTCTGATGCTTCATTGTTTGACTCTGATCCCGGGTTCTTTAATTGCTATTTTGCCTCCTCGGGGAGCTTGACTGCAACTGAGTAGCAATCTCTAGCGCAACGCTGCTCTCCCCGAACTTCCCGTATTCCCCACTCTGAAGGGAATTTCATTACTTGATGATATGTTGACGGGACTGCTTGCATATCGTGTATCCATGGCCTCCCAAGGATTATGTTGTAAGCCATATCCCCATCAATGACATGAAACGTTGTTCGTCTCATAACGCCTTCGACCAGGGTCGTCAAAGTAATTTCTCCCAACGTCTTCTCGCTGGAATTGCTAAATCCTGAGAGAACACGAGAAATTGGTATAATCTCATTGTATAGTTTCAACACATCAAACTCTTCCACTCGTAATGTTATCACTAAAGCGTCCACATGAGGAAATTGCAAGCCATCTGCATCTGTCTCTTCAAAAGTTATTGTATCCTCAAGTCGTGGTCGTTTGGTCTTTGTAATAGATACTTTGGCGTATTTCTTTGCTGTGTATATGACTGCATCAACCTCAATACCACCAGAGATGACGTTGACTGTCATTTTTGGAGATGATGCTCGGGGAGGTTCTGATTTATTTTGCTGGGCCTTTGCGTGAGTTTGTTTTCCTTTTTCTGTCAAGTACTCCTTGAGATAGCCCTGTTTCAATAAGTTAGCGACCTCGTACCTTAGAGCCTTGCAGTCATCCGTTGTGTGGCCGTGATCGGGATGGAATTCGCACCACAAGTTTTTGTTGCGCTTGCTGGGGTCACCCTTCATATCCTTAGGCCATTTGACCTTTTCGCTCATCCCCTCAAGCACTGCTACAAGTTCAACTGCTCCGATATTACAAACGGGCAGGGCTGGAAGTCCACTAGAAGTTGAAGTGGAATCATTGCCCCTTGCGAGGCCTTTGTTGTTACGACCGCGTCCATTTGAGTTGTTACGCGACCGATTGGGATATGGCTCGTGCCGTGCGTCTGGTTTATCTGTCTCGATCTTTCCCCCAGCGCCATTGGTGCGAGTTTGGCTCCGTCCCCGGGCACCTGTGCCAATCAATTTATCTTCGTCTATACGTACCTTTGAATTATAACGATTGTAGACATCCGACCAGTTTGCTGCAGGATATTCTCGCAGGGATTCATACAATCGTCTGGTCGCTTCAGAACTTTTGACGTCCAAGCTGTTAGTGAATGCAATAGCCGCCCATCGATCTGGAACTTTGGGTAGCAACATACGTTCACGCTGAAAGCGATCCACATACTTCCGGAGAGACTCCCCGGGCAGTTGCTTGATTTCAAAGATGTCTTCAACTCTTGTTTCTGTTTTCTGAGCGCCTGTGTGTGCTTTGACAAATAACTCCGCCATCTCGGCAAAAGATCCTATTGAATTTGGTGGCAGCATTGAATACCATCGTAGAGCGCCATCTGCCAGGGTTTCTACGAACTTCTTCAATTGTACTGACTCGATCTCCTCGTCGGTGAGATCGCTTGCCTTTATGAAATTGCTAAACATCATCAAGTGGTCGTTGGGGTCAGTTGTTCCCCGGTATCTTGGTATGTTTGGCATTTTGAATGTTTTGGGTATTGCCTTTGGTGCTGCTTCTTTCTTCCAAGGCCTTTGAATATACCGTTGAACGTCAACTTTCTTCAAAGTGGGTGGTGCGCCAGGGATCTGATCAATCCTCTCATGAAGAGAGCGCTGTAGGGCCTCCTGGCTCTCTTTGAACTGCCTGGTGAGGGCTTCCATGACCTCGCTCATTTCCGTTGGCACCGCTGATCCTGCATTCTGATTTTCAGTGCGTCTCGAGGCATGGGACGGTGAAGCATCCCTTGGACGTCCAATGGGTGGATTTCCTGCGTTTGGCAGGGTTTGTCCTCGTAGGCCGTCGATAGCTTCCCGTATTTGCCTGTTGACTTCAGCCTGTTGCCGTATGAATTCAAGGATAGCGTCTTGAGAATTCCTCGAATTCCAAGGACCATTGGGTCTTCTAGGTCCTCCAGGCCCTTGATCGAAGTTTCCTCGGCCAGGAGGGCGGCTATTTCTACTACTCTGCTGGCTGTGCTCGTTTTCCTGTTCTGCTGGGAGCACGTTCTCGTCCTCTGCAATGGGGATTACGTCGTCGTCTGCAGGAATAACATCTTGCTGCTCGTCCCCGGCCGGATTCAAGTCTATTTGCTCCGCAGCGTTAAGGTCTTGCTGCCCGTCAATGGGAGCGCTGTTGTGTGAGTTGTTATCTGCCATTTTGACAAAAAGAAAACGAGGAGAGCCAACGAGCAAGAAGAAAGCGAATAAAGAATAAAATACGATAAGCAATTAACCTACGGAAGTTATTGACCGGCTCCCACTGTGGTCGCCAAATTGTTTAACCGTAATTTCGTTTATTAGGTTAAGTCACAATTAAATTTATAAAGCGGAGTCACGATCAATAATCAAGATTAAATGCCTAATGTGAAAAGATATAAATGACTATAGTAAATGTAAAGAAATAAAGACACAACTAATGCGATGTAATAAATGAAGACTTAAATAAAAGGAACCGTGTTCAGGCCGTATAGACTTGATCAAACTTCCTTCCTCGTACTCTTTATGATTTTTAAGCAGCGGAACAATAAATGAGATCACTTGATTGTGAGTAGTAGTAGTAAGTATGACAGAAGGTAAAGAGTCGGGTATTAATTAATAATTGGAATACCGATGTATGTTCAGAGAAAAATTAGATACAATGCTTGTGACTTAAATTACAATATATAGATAACTAAGCGTCCGTACACGAGCAGTTGTAACTCCTTAATCGAGCAGTTACGTTGCTTAAGGATAAGACTTCTATTTTGAATTGGCTTGATGACGAGTTGCGACTATTCTGGCCGTGGTGACTGTTCATCTGTCCGTTATAGTTGTCCATCTTCGATTCTATCCGTTGCCTTTATGCTCATTCATAGCCACGCGTCGTCTATACGTCGTCCTACGTGGATGCTTAGTCACCAACTTTGGTGACGACGGATTTAACCCAATACACAAACTTAAGTTGGTAAACTGAAGTAGGAAACGAAAGCTTAAAACTTTTACTTTAATTCATCTAATAATATCAACAGTCTTCTTAAGGTGTCAAAGCTTGACGATAAAATATTACTTGTAGTTCACAAACTTTTAGAGTCCATCAAACTTCGTTGAATTTATAATCCGAATTTTCAAAATAAAATATAAATAATTAATACCTACAAACGTAGTACTCATTAATTTTATCAACTTAAACAGCTAAGTCAAAATATATATGTTGTACAAAAAATACCCAACGAATAATATCTTGAAAGTTCACAGGAGAAGTGTTTGATTTGGATTATGGGGTTACAATGGATGCATATAAAAGCTCATGTACACCCGATAATTTATTCCATCAATTAATGCGAAAAATGTGTTATGTATATTACTAATTAAGTATGGCTAGGTGATATGAATAATTTTAATTTGTAACTCTGAAAATAAAAATCATTAATTTATTATATAAACTAGGTGGGAGTAAACATTTCTCGTGAATTAATTCTTAGAAGTCAGAAGTTGAGACGAAATCATAAAGAGATTTGTGGGGTTGCTCCAAACCCTAACATGTTCTGCAACATTTTATTTTTTTCCAGCTTGATGTGGACCTCTCCAAGACCTAAATTAAGGCACATTGCCTGTGTCGGGCCATCACCTTCCACTAACAGTTCAACAAAATAAGTTTGCTTTCGCTATTACGAAAAATTCTTTGCTGTAAGATCATATGCACAATCATTTGACAACTACAAGTTCGTAATGTTACATGTGAATGAAACTGAGCAATAAATTTATTTGTACAGTTTGTTGCTGAGTATCCCTCTTTCACGAGTAAATCATACGATCTATAAGTGTTGCTGGATAAAACTTTTATTCTTCATCTCACTCTTTCTAAAAATTCACCTTCCTTTTATTTATGTGTACAGATACAGAATTGTATTAGGCCCCGCAAATCGTGCCGAAATGGAATGATCCCCCTTGGATAAATTACAAATTGGGGAACTTGACGAAAATAAAAGTCCAATTATTCAGCAAAGTGAGTTTGATGTTGATCACCAATATGTGGGGAATGGTTGAAATTCATTACTTTTAACTAGAGATTAACCTCTTGATTATGAGCATTTTACATGTAGTATGGCTATTCAGTATAAAATCAAATTAATTGGATCAATAAATTTCAAATACACGTGAAAATAAAAAATGAAAAGAAAAAAAGTTTGACAATGAAAGGAGCCTTGTGTGGTTTGGTTAGCTGAGTGGCAAGTTTTAGCATGATAATCATCACATGTTTCTGCCGTCTGTTTAGGCTTAATATCTTTAACCAGGCAAACAGGTAAGGTTCCTTTCCTTTCTCCCTTCTTGTAGGGTTCAAAATAAAAGTCTTGTTTCTTTTGAAACAATTTCTCATAACCGTACACCAAGTTAGCTGAGATGTTCTATGTTTGGCCAATACAAAAGTCTCTCTATAAAAATCTTTAGGTGTCCTGACTAGAATGTCAGAACCTCCTAGTCAAATTTTTCAAAGTGAAATGCTCACTTAATAGCGCAATGAAAATATCCAATAATTAAAAACAAAAAGATGAGCTGACCATTTCCTTTTCTTTCTCTCTTCTTTTGCTTAGCTACTTGCCTACTTCCAAAACAACTTACCTCGCAATACTCACACATGCGGCTTAGAATATAGGTGGGGAGTTTTAATTAAGTAAATGTATCATGTCTTTTTTTTTTTTGGGTAGATTTATCGAAATAGGATATATCAGCGACAATCATTAAGAAAGTTTTTAACAATTAGCCTTAATACCAAAATTTGGATGCAGTTCTTAACAGATCGTCAGGATTTAATTCAAAAAAGTCCTTGCAGATCCTGCCTTTTTTTTTAAATGCTAAATAAAGACTTTAATTCCATAACATAGTGTTGAGAGCTGGTTTTGAAGTACGACAAACAGGAAGGACACTGAGGTTCATGGAAGAACCTAGTCCTTGAGTTGAAGGGCACGCTTGATCGAAAAGATTACGGGTTGCAAATCCCTGTGGAACTAGGAGTAGAGGCGCGTGGTTGAAGACATATCATAGTCAGACTAAAAGAGGTGGTGTCCAGGCTGTGTCTTTGAAGTGTGAACAAGAGTTATACCTCAACATGGAAAAGAGTTACTGCGAATCTTCAAATACCATAATTAAAGAGGATTCCCAGTAGGACTCAACTACGGTTGCAAAACTCGTATAAAAGCAAGTAGAAGACATAGCCGAAGTTGGTTTTTCAAACAGAGAGTTCAGAGCATATAAAGGCGATCTGGAGAACTGTCTACGTAGGAAAACTGAAGAAGACAACTGATTTGCATGCAAAGTATTTGAGTCTAGAATTCTTGTCTAGATCTATCGAGTTGTAAGTTGTCTCGGTTACAAGTATTCATTGTTTTGTCTATTAGCTTATCTCAGAAGCATATGTATTAGGCAAACTACTTTGTGATTACTAGGAAAGCTAGAGTTTAGCTTTATTTAGTGATTAGGGTCTAGAGTGTAGCCCCTTGGTTACAGAGTTTGTAATCAGAAACGTTGCTCTTGTGTTAGTGGATTTGGTGTTAAAATCCCAGAGTGTGGGTCGTGGTTTTTCTCCCTTGAGCAAGGATTTTTCCACGTAAAAATCCTTGTGTCTTTTGGTGAATGTTTGGAGGTGTGTTCTAAGGTAGAAGGTTGCATAACAACGAACTGAAGAACCCTGTTCTACTACTGAAGAACAAAGTTCTTGCAACGAAAATCGGAGGATACTATTCAACCCCCCCCCTCTAGTGTCTCTAGGAGGTGCATAAAGCATAACAAGTGGTATCAGAGCAGGTCTTCTCTTGTAAGGCTAACACCTTGAGAAGGATCAAAATGAGTGCACCACCTACTATTACTGAAGGACAGTCGGTTCTGAGGCCTCCACAGTTCAATGGGCAATACTACGCATGGTGGAAGAATAGGATGGAGAATTACATATGTGCTGAAGACTATCAACTCTGGCTGATAGTCTCAGAAGGAAATCTGATTCCCACCAAAATAGTCGGTGAAGGAACCTCGACTACAAAAGAACCCAAACTGAAAGAAGAGTTCGATGAGACGGATTATAAGATGATCGAAAAGAATCACAAGGCCAAGCGGTTGGTCATATGTGGTCTTGGTCCAGAAGAGTTCAATCGAGTATCATCGTACAAGACGGCTAAGGAGATATGGGATGCCTTGCAGGTTGCACACGAAGGAACCACAGAAGTAAAAGACTCAAAAAGAAGAATGCTGAAAAGGCAATTTGAATTGTTTACAATGGGTGAAAGGGAGTCAATTCAGGATATGATGACCAGATTGACCATGATCACAAACGAAATGAGATCGTTGGAGATGGTATTACCTGAAGTAGAGATGGTTGACAAAATCCTAAATGTGCTGCCTGAAGCATGGGAACCAAAAATGACAGCCATCATTGAATCAAAGCCCTTGAAATCCATTAAGCTTGAAGAACTGGTTGGAAGTCTGAAGACGCATGAGATGATGAAAGACTCAAAGGCTAAACCTGTAGCAAAGAAGGACAAGACCCTTGCACTGGAAGCAACGGAAGACACTGATGACTATGTTGATCTTCAATCAGTGGAAGCTGCAATGGTAAGTGCGTTAAGACAAAAACGCAATCTGGGAAGGTTTAAAGGGTTCAAACGAGGAAACAAGGAGAGCTCTAGTAGGAAGAACATAGTTGACAGTCCTGACTACTCTGGGTGCTTCAAATGCTTCAAGAAAGACCATGCTGTCATGGACTGCCCGATGTGGGAAATAGAATGGAAGAAGAACAGAGCTGCTAAGGAAAAGGAGAAGGAAACCACTAAGGAATATGATACAGACAAAAGGAAGACAAGACGGCCCCCAAGCTTCAGAGCAGAGCGAAGGAAAAAGAAGGAAGCTTTCTATGCCACATGGGGACCAACTGATAGTGAATCTGATCATGAAAAAGAGGCTGAGGATGACTCACCACTAGCACTAGCAGGTATGACAGATGTCAGCTGTGATGAAGAAGATCCTCGAGAATTTAGAGGAGGAAGAGATCCATCAAAACCACCAGTGTTCAATGGGACTCATTACAATCACTGGAAGAAGCAGATGAAAAATTATCTACAGGCAACTGATTACAGCTTGTGGCTGATTGTGAAAAGAGGACCTCATGTTCCGGTGAAGAGAGCTGTACATGGTGTCCTAGTGCCAAAGAAAGTGGAAGAACTAGACCCTCAAGATCTGGACTGGTTACAAGCAAACTCCAAGGCTGTGGAGTATCTAAGAAGAGGACTCACTGAGGATGTGCATGCACGGATACTGGAGTGCAAATCTGCCAAGGAAATATGGAGGAAACTGAAGGAATTGTACATTGCCGACAACATCAAAAAGGACTCTGCTCTTATGGCAACTGATGGAGAGGAAACAGGAAATTCAGCTGAGGTATGTCTATCTGATCTAAAAGAAACTTTACATACATATTCTCCTGAAAATTTAATTCTAATCACAGCCACCCTGATTGAAGGGTATGAAAAAGAAAAACTTGAAAAGGATAACTTAACTGAAGAACTGAGTAATCTTAGAACTAAACACAAGAGTCTCCTGGAACAGAATATTGAACTTGAAGAAACTAATGCTATCTTGAAAGGGCAGACTCTTGTGTCAAACTCTAAAATTACTGAGCTTGAATTGGAATGTAATCAGTTGAGGGAGAGTAAGAATGGTAAGCAAGTTATGAGTGAAATTCAAACCTTTCTGGAAAATGAATTGAAAAGGACAAATGAGATTTTGTATCAAGAAATTGAGAAAAACAGGATGTTAAATCAAAAGGTTGAAAACTCAAAATTTGAACTCACCAGACTTACAAAATGGAATAAATCTTCAGAGGCAATGAATTGGATCTTTGAAAATCAAAATAAAGGAAAACAAGGTTTAGGATTCAAGAAGCCCCTGCCCTCATATAATCCTAAAAGCAAGTATGTAGGATTATCTTGCAACATGTTATGCACTTTTTGTGGTAAAACTGGTCATACTAAACAAGAGTCTATTAATATTGCCAAGGCAAGAGTCAAAAATAAGAAATGTGTTTTACCCAAATGGGCCAAACAAGATTTGATTTATCCATTCTCTCATAAGAAGGGACCCAAGCTTGTCTGGGTTCCTAAGGCTAACCTCTAATTGTCTTGCAGGCTGGAGTGAGGGAGAACAACTCAAGCTGGATTCTTGATAGCGGTTGTTCCAGGCACATGACAGGAGATAGAAGAAATTTTCTCTCACTCGCAGCATTCCAAGGAGGCAGTGTTGCCTTCGGAGGAGGAAAAAGTGGTCAGATAGTAGGCATTGGGAAGATTGGGAGATCTCTGGAACATGCAATTGAAAATGTTTATTGTGTGGATGGTCTTAGACACAATTTACTAAGCATCTCTCAACTATGTGACAGAGGAAACGAAGTGAGCTTCTCCTCTTTAGGGTGCATCGTGAAGAACCTACAGAGTGGAGAAGTGGTGATGGAAGGAAAAAGAGTGAACAACGTGTACAAGGCATCACTGAAGTCCTTACCTGAAAACAATCTGACATGCTTGAATGTGCAAGATAGTGACTCTCAGCTGTGGCACAAAAGACTGGGCCATGCAAGTCTCACTCAATTAAACAAGCTGGCCTCAAAGGAACTAGTTCGTGGATTGCCAAGAAAGAAGTTTGAAAATATAAAAATGTGCGATGCCTGTGTAAAGGGAAAGCATGTAAGAACGTCATTCAAGTCAAAGAAAGTGGTCAGCACATCTAAGCCACTGGAGCTGGTACATATGGATTTGTGTGGACCTATGAGAGTAAAAAGCAGAGGAGGAAAGAGGTTTGTGTTCGTGATTGTTGACGACTACTCAAGGTATACATGGACCTTGTTCTTGGCCTCTAAGGATGAAGCTTTTGAGAACTTTAAAGACTGGGCTGGTGTGGTTCAGAAAAGGCTAAGTCTTGAACTCATCAGTATTCGATCAGATCATGGAACTGAGTTTGAAAACTCAAAATTTTCTGAGTACTGTGCAGGGAACAACATAGATCACAACTTTTCTGCACCAAGAACTCCCCAACAAAACGGGGTGGTTGAGAGGAAGAACAGGTCGTTGGAGGATATGGCTAGAACCATGCTGCTGTCAAGTGGACTAGCAAGAAACTTCTGGGCTGAAGCTGTAAACACTGCATGTTACTTGCTAAATAGGTGTTCCATCAGAGCCATCCTTGACAAAACTCCATATGAGTTGCTCAGAGGTAGAAAGCCAAGCATTGCCCACCTAAGGCCTTTTGGGTGCAAATGCTTTGTTCACAACAATGGCAAGGAACCCTTGGGAAAGTTTGATGCTAGGAGTGATGAGGCAATATTCTTGGGATACTCCACTCAAAGTAAGGCATACAAGGTACTCAACAGAAGGACACAAGTAGTAGAAGAAAGTATGCATGTTGTGTTCGATGAATCAGATAAGGAAATAGGAGAAGATGATGCAGATGATCAGGTGATTGGCTTAAGAAGAGAAGAAAGCATAGATGAACTGGAGGACTCGGATGAAAAGGAGAGCAAAGTCATGTCAGATGAAGGAGTCAACTTGACAGGGGGAACTTCTGATGAAGCTGAAGATCAAGAAAGTCAAGAAGAAGCTACTCAAGACGATGCTGCAGGTTCTTCTAATCAGATCCAGATCAAGCCATGGAAACATCAAAGTTCTCACCCTTTGGAGAACGTTCTATCTGAACTGGATACAGGAATTATGACTAGGTCAGCATTAAAGAACTTCTGTGCATTCTTTGCTTTCCTCTCAGCCTTGGAACCAAAAAATGTCAAAGAAGCACTAGAAGATCCAGATTGGATTATAGCTATGCAGGAGGAACTTCATCAATTTGAAAGAAGCAAGGTGTGGCACCTAGTTCCTAAGCCAAAGGACAGATCCATAATTGGAACTAAATGGGTGTTCAGAAATAAGCTGGATGAACATGGCATAGTTACAAGAAACAAGGCAAGGTTGGTTGTTCAAGGCTACAGTCAAGAAGAAGGAATAGATTACGATGAAACCTTTGCACCAGTGGCACGAATGGAAGCCATTAGAATGCTGATTGCTTTTGCTACATACATGGAATTCACACTGTATCAGATGGATGTGAAGAGTGCCTTCTTGAATGGGTACCTGAATGAAGAAGTTTATGTAGTACAGCCTCCAGGTTTTGTGAGCAATGAATTCCCTGATCATGTGTACAAACTGGACAAGGCTCTGTATGGTTTGAAGCAAGCTCCTAGAGCCTGGTATGAAAGACTCTCAGGATTCTTGATGAAAAATGGTTTTTCAAGAGGTAAAATTGACAACACACTATTTCTCAAGAAGCAAGGAAAGGATCTACTGGTAGTTCAAGTGTATGTCGATGATATCATCTTTGGAGCCACTGATGAGGAGCTGAGCAAAGGTTTTGCTGACCTGATGGGAAGTGAGTTTGAGATGAGCATGATGGGTGAATTGAATTTCTTCCTTGGGTTGCAGATAAAGCAGACACCGGAAGGAACTATGATACACCAACAAAAATATGTCAAGGAATTGTTGAAGAAGTTTAACATGGAAGGAGCTAAGGAGATGACTACTCCTATTGCTCCTGGAACAAAGCTCGATATGGATGAACTTGGTCCTTCGACAAATGAGACCAAGTATAGAGGAATCATTGGCTCACTTCTTTATCTCACAGCAAGTCGACCTGACATAGTCTACAACGTAGGACTGTGTGCCAGATTTCAGTCAAAACCTAAGGAATCGCACTTGACAGCTGTGAAGAGAATTCTGAGATACTTGAAAGGGACTCAGGATCTATGCCTTTGGTATCCCAGAGGTGGAACTTTTGAACTAATTGGTTTTGCTGATGCAGATTATGCAGGTCATTTGGTTGATAGGAAAAGCACTTCGGGGATGGCACACTTCTTAGGTCCTTGCTTGGTATCATGGGCTACAAAGAAACAAAACTCTGTTGCCTTGTCAACTGCTGAAGCTGAGTATGTGGCAGCTGCTTCATGCTGCTCACAATTGCTATGGATCAAGCAGCAACTGGAGGATTTTGGAATCAAGTGTGGGGCAGTGCCAATCTTTTGTGACAACACTAGTGCTGTGAACATTGCCAAGAACCCAGTCCAACACAAAAGGACCAAACACATTGATATTAGACATCATTTTCTGAGAGACAATGTAGAAAAGGGTCTAATCACTATGAATTCATACAGGACTGAAGACCAAATTGCTGACATATTTACCAAAGCTTTGAACAAGGTGCAGTTCGAGAGGAACAGGTTGGAGTTAGGGATGACCAAAATACACGGATGACCCAGCAGGTAATCCCCTGGTGATTGGCTAGTTTAGTAGTAAAAGTGTCTGTTAGGAATTTGTCATTACTATCTGGACTAAATTTGTACTTGAGTAAGTACACTCGTTTTTAGTGTTTTGAGCATTAGGTACAAATAATGTGATCCCATGAAGAACCTACTGTGTACTGAGGAGGAACCAGTCTTAACGTGAGGAATCGTGTCCAGGTACAGTAAACCTACTCTAATTGTTAGTTGTCACAACTGGAATTAAAATTGTCTATTGTACGTGCATCATGGGAGATTCTCCATATTCTCATAACTGTCAAAAATTATAGGAACACATTCCTTTTTAGGATAGAACTCCTTTTAAATTGCTTGGACCCCACTTCTTGAAAAGGGTATATTTAAATTAAGTTCATAACCGTCAAATCTCTTAACTTCTCCCGGTTCTCAAAAAGTTCAAAAAGCTGCCCTTCTTTATACTCATTATTTTTTTGCCTTCCCTAGACATTGTCACTTCACCAAAACCCCTTCTCTTTCTACAGCACTCCTTCAATCTCTCATGATTTCATCCACCACTTCCAATTGAACATCAAAATTCTCTCAAGCCCTAAAATAGATAAACCGTCAACAAACTCAGAAATCTTTACAAAATTCTTCAAGATGTCTGAAAGATCACCTCCATCCACTCTTGCTGAAAGAATTGCTAGGGCTCGCCTAAAATTTCTCAAAAAGGGGGACAAGAAACTGGTCAAGAAGTTAAAATCAAGAGCCGTTCCTTCGACACCCACTACTTAAAGTTCATCTCAACCGTTACCTGAGGTAATTTCTGATCCTACTCCATCTACACCTGTTGGTTCAGTTGATATAGCCAGTCCTGGCATTGTAGAAACTGAAACCCTAGTTGCTGAATTAGATAAAATAGTAGATGTTGAGCAGAGGGACAACATAGATAGGGGGAACCCACGTGAGGAGGAACAAGAAACTAAAGAGAATGAACCTAGAGAAGATGTGCAGGGTGTTGTAGACGGTGTGTCTAGAGGCGAGTTAAATATAGCCGAAAAAATAGAAGAACAGTTGAAGGAACTAGATAATGATGAATCTCTGGGAAAAGATGTTGGTGAGTCAAGTAAAGATGTGAGTGGAACAGGGGTGTGTTTAGAGGATTCTGTGCCTAAAGGTCCGGAGTGTGTTGGACCTGCTACTGCTGAAGCTTCTGGGGGTGTGAGACAAGAGCCAGTTGCTTGTCAAAACCCCACTGGAGCTGAGGATGCAGATTTTAGCTGGACAGAATCTGATGAGGAAGGGAACAAGGAAGTTGTTGTTGAAAAGCAAGAGGGTGACAAGAAAGAAGAAAAATCAAGAAGAAAAAGAAAGTTTGGGGCAGAGGATGAGAAGTTGACTGGTGAGGAAGAAGAAGATGAGGTGGTGTTTGTAAAAGAAAATAGAATAGAGCCTGAAAAAAGAAGAAGGTTGGTGAGAGATGGTAAGCATGTGTTGAAAACTAGGTTGGTAGATGAAGATAGTGAAGAAGGAGGTGATAAAGAGGCTAGGGAGCCTGTTGTTAGAAGAATGGGTACTAGGTCTGCTTTGAAGACACAGATGGAGAAGGTTGAAAAGCTGGGAAGGACAATAACTAATGTGAAGATAAGGGAAGAAGAGAAGAAGAAAGAAGAAGAGGAGAAGGGTGCCAGGGAAGAAGAGCAGGAGAGTGAGGCTGGGAGTTATGTGGAACCCAGTGATTCTGACACTGACAGTGAGATTGAGAGTAAGAAGAAAAGAAAAGAAGTGGATAGGGAAGCCTTTTTCTCTAAACATCAGGTGCTGCCAGGCAGCATTCTGGATGATGTAAAAGAGTTTCATATGAAACCCTTGTTGAGGATGATAGGAAACCAGGGTTGGCTGAGTGTGTTTGTCAACAAAGACAGGAAGCTGTTTGTGGATGAAGTCAGGGAGTTTTATACAAATTGCAGGGTGGTAGCCAGGAGGGTGTTTACCACTGTGAAAGGAGTGGAAATTGAATTTGGGAGACCTGAATTGGGAGAAATTCTGGATGTACCTGCTGAAGGGTATTGCAGGTATGTCAAGCTAAAATGGCGAAAGAGAACAGATAGAGTTACTCCCTTAGATGTTGTGAGAAAGTTCTCAGTGAAACCCAGATTGAGGAAGGAGAGGAAGGTTGAGAAGAAGGAGATGGAGCCTGCACATCAGCTGTTGTTTGAATTTGTGCATAGGTTTCTTCTACCTAGGGGAGAAAGGAATTGTGAGGCTAGTGCTCTTGACCTGACATATATGGATCTGATGGACAGAGGGGTGAAAATTAATTTGCCTGGGCTCATTATTAGGCACATTAAGAGAATTTGTGATACTGATCAGAAGCCACACTCTCTTGTGCACTCTTACATCATCCATCAGATTCTTGATCGTTTTGGAGTGCCCTTAGAAGCAGGAAAGAAGCCTACCATCCATCAGAAGTTTGGGGTTAATGTGCTGAGAAACTGTGACTTCTTTCAAGAAAGCAGGGTCTCCAAAAGGCCAATGCAGGTCAAGCAGGAGGAGTCAGAGGACAGTGAAGAGTTTGGACCTGATGAGGCCATTGGTGCTGTGCAGGAACTGGAGAAAATGGTTCTCGAAGTTAATGAAGAAAATGCTGAACTGCACAGGCAGTTGAAGGTGAAGGATCAAGAAATTGATCGCTTGAAGATTGATTGCCACAAATATGAGGCTGAGCTGGTGATGGAGAGGGCCAAAAATACGAAACAACTTGAGGCACTCGTTAAGCACTTCAACCTTCAGCTGTGATTCTTCCAGTCCTGTCCTCCTATCTTTCTCTTTTCCTACCCCACCTGATCTTTACTCCTTCCTATTCTCCCTTGATTGCATGATTTGGATGTTTAAGACAATTTCTATTTTGTTGTGTAACTAAATAGAGTGGTGCTGCTGTCACCCTCTGGATGTTGATTTTAAATTTCTTATGTTTGCGACTGTGTCTTGTTTCAGTACTTGGTTCCTTGTTGGGCCCTTATTTTGATATACCTATGTTCTTGACACTGATGAGTTGCCTTGTGCTCTAGACTAGATTAATTTGACAGGTTCCTGCAGGTCTTTGAATCTTTTCGATGATGCCAAAAGGGGGAAGAAAGAGTGTTGGGGTGTTTGTGACCTAACTCATCTGTTTTTATTGTTCTGTTAGTTTTGTTTTTTTCTTGGTTTATGTCTATTCAGGTTCTTGAGCAATATTTGTTTGTCATCATCAAAAAGGGGGAATTTGTTGAGAGTTGGTTTTGAAGTATGACAAACAGGAAGGACACTGAGGTTCATGGAAGAACCTAGTCCTTGAGTTGAAGGGCACGCTTGATCGAAAAGATTACGGGTTGCAAATCCCTGTGGAACTAGGAGTAGAGGCGCGTGGTTGAAGACATATCCTAGTCAGACTAAAAGAGGTGGTGTCCAGGCTGTGTCTTTGAAGTGTGAACAAGAGTTATACCTCAACATGGAAAAGAGTTACTGCGAATCTTCAAATACCATAATTAAAGAGGATTCCCAGTAGGACTCAACTAGGGTTGCAGAACTCGTATAAAAGCAAGTAGAATACATAGCCGAAGTTGGTTTTTCAAACAGAGAGTTCAGAGCATATAAAGGCGATCTGGAGAACTGTCTACGTAGGAAAACTGAAGAAGACAACTGATTTGCATGCAAAGTATTTGAGTCTAGAATTCTTGTCTAGATCTATCGAGTTGTAAGTTGTCTCGGTTACAAGTATTCATTGTTTTGTCTATTAGCTTATCTCAGAAGCATATGTATTAGGCAAACTACTTTGTGATTACTAGGAAAGCTAGAGTTTAGCTTTATTTAGTGATTAGGGTCTAGAGTGTAGCCCCTTGGTTACAGAGTTTGTAATCAGAAACGTTGCTCTTGTGTTAGTGGATTTGGTGTTAAAATCCCAGAGTGTGGGTCGTGGTTTTTCTCCCTTGAGCAAGGAGTTTTCCACGTAAAAATCCTTGTGTCTTTTGGTGAATGTTTGGAGGTGTGTTCTAAGGTAGAAGGTTGCATAACAACGAACTGAAGAACCCTGTTCTACTACTGAAGAACAAAGTTCTTGCAATGAAAATCGGAGGACACTATTCAACCCCCCCCCTTCTAGTGTCTCTAGGAGGTGCATAAAGCATAACACATAGTTCAGATTCTAAAACAGACATTGACAGAATCCGAAAGCATAGTTTCCAGATTGTCAGTGTTCAAACTAGAAGAAACATTACAATACTTGACAAGCCTAAGATACATCGTTCCTAAGCAGTCATTTTGTTAACAAATTTTTACGCTGGGTAGATCTTCTTCCCTTTATCCTATGGCACATCTGGCTGCACAGAAATGCCAGGGTTTATAAGAACAATTTTAAAATCCCTAACAAAAGGCCAATTTACACACAAGTTCTATCGTCGGATCTAAAAACTAAATACAGGCTGCCACCAAAGGTCACTCAGGGAAATTTATCGTAAAAATTTCACGTAGGGGCTTGTTTGGCGCGCGCTAATTGATCCGTAGCCGTCAAAAATAAATTCGCTGAGAAATAGCCACATCCGGACAAGTTCCAGTATTTTATATGGGGCTTTGAACATATTCAAAGTCTCGGTATTTTATTATGAGACTTTATATAAAGCTTAAGTAAACTAACCCCAGTATAAAATAATGATACCTTTGAACATGATAGTTCAAAGTCCCATTATTTTGTTAAGAGACTTTATATATAAAGTCTCAGTCCAGTATAAAATAATGGGACTTTGAACTATGGGACCTTTGAACATGTTAGTTCAAAGTCCCATTATTTTGTTATGGGACTTTATATATAAAGATTCAGTCCAATATAAAATAATGTGATCTTTGAACTTGATAGTTCAAAGTCACATTATTTTGTTATGGGACTTTATATATAAAGCTTCGGTCCAGTATAAAATAATGGGGCATTTGAACATGTTAGTTCAAAGTCCCAGTATAAAATACCGAGACTAGTCTGGAGTGTTTTCCAACGCAATTGGAGCGTAAGTGTGCGCGCGAATTTGATAAAACTCATTAAGCGCGTCCAAAAATGGCTACGCATCAAAATTTCACTAAGTTATCTTTTGTTTTGCATAGCCTTTAAGAGCATTTAAAATTTTCGCCCAGTGGCTAGTTTTGATACTGGTATTAGCTTTGCGGCCACTATTTTCTTTGGTCTTACACTTAAGGCCACTTTTGACTTTACTAGATAAGGTCATTAAATACGCCTAACTGAAAAGACTTAATTACCCATCAGTCTGATTACTGGACTGAAGTTTGAAATACTACTGATTGAAGTTCAAACCACATGGACTGAAGTTCTATCCACATGGATTGAATTTCTCTACCCTTATGGACTGAAGTTCTATCCACGTGGATTGAACTTCTCTGCCCTGTATACTAAAGTTCCATCCATAAGGATTGAACTTATCTACTCTTATGGATTGAAGTTCCATCCACAGGGATTGGACTTCCCTACCCTTATGGATTGAAGTTCCATCCACAGGGATTGAACTTCTCTACCCTTGTAGACTGAAGTTTCATCCACATGGATTGAACTTATCTGCCCTTATGGATTGAAGTTCCATCCAGAGGGATTGAACTTCCCTACCTTTATGTACTGAAGTTCTATCCACATGGACTGATATATATACCCTTTTTCGTTTTTCTATTTCTGGTGGGTGTAAAAAATGACTATAAACTAAATATTGTGGTATTAGTGACTTGTGCCCAAAGACCAGTACCAGAAGTGGCTTTTCCTGCACTTCCCCCACAATTTTGCCATATGAATATTTAGTTAAAGTACCCATCACGGTAATTAATGAACTTAGCTTATTGGCCACAAGTTTATTTGTATCTAGTATCTCGACATATAAAATTGGAATATAAATATATATGTTAAAAATCGTTAAAGTTGAATATATATATATATATATATATATATATATATATATATATATATATATATAAAAGAATGAATCTATAATTCGAAATTTTAGTAAGCTTGGTGCCTCTATCGAGCTCATCTTTTTTTTTTTTCCAGCTATTTCTTGAAGTTCTATAACTCCCTTCGTGTTAATTTAGGTGAATCATTTAACTAGAGATGAAGTTTAAGAAAGAAGTGATAATTTAAAAAATTTTGGTCCCTAAATAAGTTATAACATTATTGTAGATGTATATATTTTAAAACTTGCAGTAATAAATATGCCATAATATTTCTGTTGCCATAAAAGTGTTTTCGTTGATTATAAAATTGGAAATTTATGTCAAGAAAAATTTCAAATATAAAAATAAATATTTTTTAAGGAACGGACTTACCAGAAAAGAGATTCCCATAAATTGAAAAGGATAAAGTATTTCCTTTCTTGCGTTACATACATGACTCCATCATTTGTCTAAGATGGTTGCGGTGTCAACTACATCAAGGACTGACTAAACAGTAGGAAAAAGGAAAAGAGAAATAGTTTCTCCATTTCCCTTGCTCAACCGTTTCTAAGACGGTCATTTGTTCCTATAGGTTGGGTTGCAAAAATTTATAAGCTAAGGTTTTAAAAAACTAAAAAAGAATAAGCATGTGCATTGTACCTTACCAGCATTAGTATAAAAACAATAGAAAACGAAAGATGTGAAAGGTACACAAGACTAATTCTATTTTGACTAATGTTGATCTCTCGTCTTCTCAAACTTTGAAATGTTACAATCTTCCTAGTACCTACCATTTGGACCACGTCCAATTTGAAAACATCAACAAGTTGCCATAGAGTCCGAAGGTCTGGGGAGAAAGTAAAGGCAAAAGGTATTACTATATTTTGGAAGCCATAAGAAAGAAAAAAAGAATACATATCTTTTGGAATTTTGCTAAACATCCCTTTCTGAAGTGAAAAAGCATCAAATTTTGTGGCCAACATATGTTTTGGCTCAAGCACAAGAGGGGTCAGATGCACCTCTTTTCTTAGCAAAATATTCCTCAGCTCGGGCAATGCTCTTGGCAACGGATGGCTTTATCCTTTGCTGATGCTGAAAAGGCACGTACCTTAAAGTTGAGCTTCACGATAGAGTCTAAAATTTGAAAAAGAAGATACAATAGAGGATCTTATGAAAGTTGATACAAAGAGCACTATAATGTCATCGTAATTCCAATACTATGATGGATATATGCTGCATGATTTTTTTATTTTTTATTTTTAAATAAGTTTGCCCAGCCATTTTGCTGTGTTGTATTCAATAAGCACAATGAGGGGGCTTGGCCTTACCTCTGGATACATCAACATTGACTTCCAGAGCAGTCACAAAAAATTGTAGGAAAGGACTAGCTCCTTCCTCTATATATATATATATATCTTTAACTTATAAAAAAATTAGCTTTATCATACCTAATCCTAACGCTAGGCAACTGGGACTTGTCCAATCGGAATAGTCATCTCGTAGAATTAGGCAGTTGAGAATAGTTTAGGAATGTAGTCCCTTCATTCATTGTAGAAGCCAGCTTAGCAAGAGAATCGGCTACTTGGTTAGCTTCCCTTAGACAGTGAATAATAGACACATTAGCATGTGCAATCTGTTGTAAAGTTTCTTCAAAATCATTCCTAAGTTTATAACTTTTGCAAGTGTTTGTTCTCAGCATATCTGCAACTATCAATGAATCCATTTCAAGTTCTAGGTTCTAGAATACTTGTTTAATACACAACTCTACTGCAAACTTGACCGCTTTAATTTCTGCTTCATTAATGCTTGAGGCCTGGATCGGTGTTGCGAAAGCCATGACAAAGTCAACGTTTCATTCCTTAGAATTCCACCTATTCCACCCCTTCCTGTTAACTTCAAGTAGCTTCCATCAGTGTTGAATTTGAGTTTCCCATAGTTTAGCCTGAACCATTGCACTTGCTTCTAGTTTGGAACTGGTTTTAGCTTTTCGATCACTTCTCACATTCTATGCCAAGGTGGTTTAAGCTGAACTTTTTGAAAGGTTTTATCCAATATAGACTGAATGATCCACATGACTTGAAGCTCATGCTGCTATGATAAAGTCGACTCTTGTCTCCATACATACCGGCAGCTACACTCCTCCATAGTTCCCAACAGATAACAACATGAGTTATTTGGAGAACCAGTTTATGAATTAAATTAATTGGTTTCTTTAACCATCAATGCTTGAATAAGTCATTAGTGGTTGCAACTTGGCTTTGAATTCCCAAGGGGGCACCAAACATTTTCCATAGATATGAAGCAGCTTCACTTTCACAAAAAAAAAAAAAATGATATATTGTTTCACCTTTAGGATCTGCACAAAACACACATCTTGAAACGTTTTGATTTCCACACCTGCTTATCACATCATCGAAAGAAATTTTCCTTTGAATCAGCCTCCATGACACGATCCGGAATCCGGCTAGGCCGTGCGGGCACCCGACATCCTCCCCTAGACCCGTCGGGCGAACCCTTATCAATTAAATTAGAAAAACAGATATAATTCAATTCATAAATAAGAACAAGACTTAAAAAAAACACTGACATACTGATACCTCTAAGCTGTACAAAAGAAACTACAGCTGACTACCCAACATACTAGGTTTAGGGCTATCCAGACTAGACATCTAAGAGTACAAAGAAGACAGATACCTCCTGAAGGGAGAAAATGCAACTGAAATAATACAAATAAACTGGTGGCCATCCGGAATAAAAGCTGGCTCACCCTGACAGCTGAAGTCGTCTTCGCTCCTTCACAGCGTGGCGAACTTGCTGAAACGAAATAGATAGATAAGAAAAAAAAAAAAAACAAACAAGGGTGAGTCAAAAGGACTCAATAAGTGGGGCAGACTAGCCACCTCAAAGAATAGGATAGCTAGCCAGGGAGAAGAAACAGATAAACCAAATTCCTCTTATTTAAATTATAAAAAGGCAGAGCCAGATAAAAATCAAAAACACGTATGAAACCATAAACTCAACGAGGAATACGAGCCAGAAACTGTCAACAAATAAGCAATGCACGTAGAAGCAGAACAGTAGTTATGTACCACAAGTCTACACAATGGTATGAAATGAAATGAAACGAAATGAGATGAAATGAAATGATGAAAAGGGTCACATGTGCCCGTAATCCCATCTCGAAGCGGAATAGTCCTGCATTTGAGGGGAATCCAATTTGATAACCAACTGAAGCGGAATACTCCTGCTCCTGGGGCGGAATACTCCTGCACCCGATATAATATAAACCAGAGGAGGAATACTCCTGCACTCTCCTGGGGCGGAATACTCATGCACCCGATATAATGTAAAGCTGAGGTGGAATACTCCTGCACTTAATATCTGACATAAGAGCGGAATACTCCTGCTCCTGGGGCGGAATACTCATGCACCCAATATGATATACAATGTAATGCATATGAATGACATATAATGCATATGAATGCAATGTTATGCAATAATAACCCTTCACCGGCGCGGAACTCTCATCGACAGCCGGGAAGTAGATGTCAACTCACAGCCAGAGTACAATGCTCAGATCCTCAATCCAATATCAACAACAGGACATAACATATAATATATAATGTAAATTCAAAGCTAAGGCGTAATGAGTATGCCTATCGGCAGCTACACACGTAAGGAACACGTGGTAGAAAATCCACGAGGCCAGGTGCCTCCAAAGAAATAGATATAAACACTTACCTTGTTACAAAGTTAGTACAACCACTCAATAACCGCTTTGTCCTTTGGATTCATTGCCAAACGATCCCACTGTGTTCAATAAGCAGAAAAATATATCACATAAGATTAAAGGCTTCATTCCTTACATCTTAGAACAATCCAGGTAGGAACCTGATACCCTATTCGCATACGCAATACGTAGGTTAGACCTATGTACAGGGTTCAAAACCTAATTATATTTAAATGTTGCCCATAACTCACTGAGTACGAATATATAATCAATTCCATTATCGGGGTCCAATTGACCCTTTAAACTATCAGTTGAACTTATTAAAACGATGTATAATATCCCAAATTTTACCGTTAAAATATATTCAAACACACGTAATAAACTCAAATAATATATTAGGATCATTACCTGAATGTTTCGGGGTAAAAATTCTACTTTTTTTTTCCGGCTCTTTCCTTATTTTCTGGTATTTTTTTCTCCTAAATTTTCTGATTCTTTTTTTTCGTTTTTCTCGTTCCCGTTTTTGCTTTTGTTTATGTTTTTCAATTCATATCTAAGGAACATTAGCCAAGGGGTTATTAATCCCAAGGCCACCACCTTTCTCTTTTACTTTAATTTCCTTTTCCATTTCTCTTTTCTTTTATTTTTGTCTTTTCTTTTATTTTATAATTTCTTTTCTTTTCGAAAATTAAAACGGTACCCTACGTAATTCAAAATAATTCCAACTTTTGTATACAAGTTATACCAAATTTATGTGACGTACTCGCTTAGGCGGATCTCAAATCGGATTCCAGAAACTCAAAATGCGAATTAAAATGGAAAAGATCAAATCCTTTTAACTTTCGGCATTTTAGCGGAAACTAGCCGAACAACATCGAAATTCACTTTCGAAAGTTCACAAAAGTTACAAATAATCATACAAACTTAATGGCGCTTTCGGATTTCGAATCGGAGCTCGTTCGCCAAAACCGAGTTCGAAAATCTCTTTTAAATATTTATCGACAATAAAAACTGAAACCTTCTTCCGATGCCTACCAAACGAGGTCTGATTTAGCTCAAATTTTATAGATAAGTCCCAATGGACCTAACAAAAATTTTAAAATTATCAGCACGCCAATCGGAGTCCTAACTTCCAAAACGACTAACCGAGGTCGTTTCATTCTCCTCCACTTAAACTCTCATCCGTCCTCGAACGAGCCTAAGTCTAAAGAAAAATTCGCACAGATAATAAAAGAACTTGCACGACCTTCATAAGCTACTCCACAGATATTATCTCATGATTGCAGAATCAGAATTATAACACGAATACCAAACTCTTGGAATAAAACATATCTGGATAATATGATAACACCATTGCCCGGATTATTCTGACTAAGATGATCCTTCCTCGATCACGAGAGGAGAGTTCTACATTTTCAAAACAAAGATACACGGAACTTTGAATGGGTTAACATGATTCCGCCGATAATCACCTCTTCGATATACATTTCGATATAGAACATGTCGATGGAACTAAGAATTAGCTCACGCTTGATACAATAGAGGAACTTTTGAAGTACCTTGTCACTACACACTATAGAAGATTCGATGCAAGCTATATTATTTTTACGAGCGTACCATGCAACATCTGAGTTGATGTTAGTGTTATTCCGCAAGCTCCTTGTGGGAATGTAGTTACTCATATTCCAATGTATGTCAAAGGTTCATCTGAACATGGTCTATCATATAAGGATAAAGATCATGCAAATACTACTGGATAGTATGATGCAGACCAGGAATGATCTCCAGACCGAACATTTACTTCAGGGTATTGTCTTTGAATTGGAAATATTATGACTTGAAAAAAATGAAAATAAAAGAGACATGTAGTTGGACCATGAGCTGAGGCAGAATACCAGCAACAAAGTTGATTACATGTGCATTTATAACACCAAAGTAACTTCTCAAAGAGTTGAGGTGTGAAGGAGATATGCCAATGATGGATGGACGATAAGCTGCACTAGACCTTTAACTCTAAATTTTCATGAAGTAAAACAGTGTCAGTATGAGGATCCAGTTCTAATTGAATATAGATAGATAGCCCGAAGAAAATCGGAGTCACCATACAGGGTTACTACTGACGGTGTTCTCATGTATAAAGATAGACTTTGTATTTCTGAAGTTGCAGATTTACGTGGACAGATTATGATAGAGGCACATTATTCCAAATACATTGTTCATCCAGGTTCGACTAAGATGTACTATGATGTTAAGCAGATTTATTGGTGGGACGGAATGAAGTGTGATATAGCAGAATTGCGGCTCAGTGTTCTAATTGCCAGCAAGTTAAAGTCGTGTCCTCTTTCCAGACTTTATGCTTTCAGCGGATAGGTACGTATATACGATCAGGTCGCCAACTTATCTCTAGCATTAATAGATTATTAGTGGGTTTAGCAATGATCGACACTCATTATAGGTTTCTGTCGTGGCCTTAGGTTGGGTCGTGACAAAAGTGGTATCAACGCCTTAGAGAATTAGTATTACCATTCAGTATTTGGAGGAAGACTCCTCCACTTAAACCACAAACTCATGCAGCTATTTGAACAGGAATAACCATTCCCGCACGGTCTGCTGGACTAAAGAAGATTTAGCTAAAGATTGAACGTAGGCAGACCTAAGCTACCAACTACCCTTTCGAGTTTCCAAACAGCTACAACTCTCGAGTCACAACTCCATACATTTTCTATAAGCACCTCCGCCTGATGGATCAAATCAAAGGTCAAATGATGTCTCTCATTACCCTTAGTAGCTTTGAAAAATAACAATGTGCTTACCCGTCTACCTTAATGCATACTCTGGCTCAACACAGGGAACATCACAAGCGGCTACTAACTGCCCAAGCTCACTATTTCCGGACGAGGAAAAAGTAGTAATAGACCGACGATAGGAATAATTAGAACTTCAGGAAGCTCATCTTCTTATTGCTTGGCTACCAGAGCTAGACTATTTCCGAGTCAGGCTAGCCAAAGAATCACAATTAAAAAAATAGACATTAAATAAGCTTTATGGAATGACATCTATGCCAATTTAACCTCTCAATAAGAAGGAAACTCTAACAATTTACCAGAAAACCCTTTTATAACGCAGATAAGCTCATAGGATAACATGACTTTACCAGCGTTTTGAACCAAGAGAAAATACGTAGATCGAATATTACTTACTAATCACTTTGCACCGGAAGAAATAATATCACTTTCTGATGGTGACGAATAAGAATCCCACCATCCTTTCAACACTGAATTCCAAAGAGAGATAGACTGACTTGACATAATAAGAAAAAGTGGTACAACAGGATGCCAAGCAGACAATACCGACACTCTCTCAAATTTCTCACATTTAAACCAGATCAACTAGTAGGGTTATCAAAAAAGCCAAGAATAAATCATATCAGAAGCTCACCCCTCTACCGCAACCGATTCTTAGTAGAAACGACATCCAAGGAAACCATCGAAACATGATAAGACACACCATTTCCAGATCGATCGAAAGAATCAAATCTTACTCGCATTTAACAGAAGAAGAAATCCTAGGGTCTACTACATCGGATACCTCAGCATCCTGTCAGACTGGTAGTTCACAAAACTACCTTTGCGGCTGAACTAAGCCGCTATACTGATAATTACCTTCTGAAGAATAACTGCCACCACGCTCTCAACCTATACTGGATCGTGGCATTTCTTTAGCTGATTGAGATCTAAATGAAATCCCTGCGACTGGGCAGGTGCCTGAGGGCAAGAAGAAGGACGACTGCCTACTTGCCGGAGTAAGGGAAAACTCCTCAAAGGATAACCAGATTCACGATAATGATATCAGGAAAACTCCTCAAAGGATAATCAGACTCACGACAATGATACCACCTTTTCGCTGAAAAATGAAAGCTGGAAAGATTGTTGATAGCTGTAAAGAAAAGACTGAATCTGATCTTGACGAGCTACTGGCACACTCTAAGAATCACGTGACACAAGCTGAGATAACCTTGAAGGTGACCTCCGAAAATAATCAGAACTCTTACCTCCAAATGAGGTACCATGGTTGCCCACCAGGGCCGTGGGATCTCTTACTTTCCCGCTCTAATTCTTCCCGCTCTAACTTATGGTATGCCTCGAACCTTCGGGCAATATCAACAACAAAATCAAATGAAATCCTGACCTCAATCTCTCGAGCCATCTGGGATCTCAAGGAAAAAGAAAGGTCATCAATAAATCTTTGAATATCTCGAAAGGCTCATGGACTAGTTTTAATGCATATTCAGCCATTCTATAGAATTCAATCTCATATTCTGAAACACCAACATGCTAACCGACAGGCTAGCATGTCCACTCCACTCAAACTGACAACACTTTTTATCTCGCTCGCTACTCGAAAGGAACTTTTCCACAAATCTACAAGAAAAACCGAACCAAATTAGCTAATAAGACAACGGCCCACCAATTCAAGGCTGGACCCTGAAACTGGAAAGAAGAATAATCAACACCATATCACTCGATATAATCAAAAGCCTGAAGGATACGCTAACATAATTTTATTTTAAAAAAAAATCACGAGGTTTATCTGATGCATTTCTTAAGAACATCGGAAGGTTCAACCGGGTAAAATAATGCAACCTCTTTGGGCACTCGGACCGAACTGTTACCTCGGCTGGCTAACCAGCCTGAATAATTGGTGGCGCAACACATGCTACCTCTGTAACATAATTTACTGGGGAAACATCAGGAACTGGAACAAGAGTTCTCTAAGACCGAACATCTCCATCTGCGGCAACCTGATAAGCTACATGATAAGCTACCTAGCGAATAATAGGCTCTTGTGGTATCTGCGTTGCCACGATTCTCGTAAAAGCATCGTCGAGAGCCAAGGGAACCACAAGGCCCTGCTCCCTTGCCTGTCGCGAGCTCGTACAGCTGGGACCTCCGTAACTAGATCGTCAGCACGATAAAAAACTCTCGGGGCTTCGTCAGTACTAGCCCCAGGCTAGACTGCTTCGTCTTGCACTCATACCGTTTGCTGATTTGTCGCACGAGGGTTCAAAATTACCACGAAGGAATTAACGAAAATACTTTTCAATCCTAGACCGACGCACGATCAGAAATGAAGGAAGAAAAACTTCCTAAATGCCATCATAGCCTCTCGTAGATAAGTACGGACGTCTACGAACCCATCAGCGAGACTCTGCTAGACACTGTCATAGTCTTGATAGACTCTAAACCTGGCTCTGATACCAACTGACATGACCCGAAATCCGGCTAGGCCGTGCGGGCACCCGACATCCTCCCCTAGACCCGTCGGGCGAACCCTTACCAACTGAATTAGGAAAACAGATATAATTCAATTCATAAATAAGAACAAGACTTGAAAAAAAACACTGACATACTGATACCTCTAAGCTGTACAAAAGAAATTACAGCTGACTACCCACATACTAGGTTTAGGGCTATCAAGACTAGACATCTAAGAGTACAAAAGAAGACAGATACCTCCTGAAGGGAGCAAAATGCAGTTGAAATAATAAACAATATACTGGTGGCCATCCGGAATAAAAGTTGGCTCACCCTGACAGCTGAAGTCGTCTTCGCTCTTGAATAACGTGGCGAACTCAATCCTTGAGCGAACCTTCCGAAACGAAATAGATTGACAAGAAACAAACAACAAACAAGGGTGAGTCAAAAGGACTCAATAAGTGGGGCAGACTAGCCACCTCAAAGAATAGGATAGCTAGTCAGGGAGAAGAAACAGATAAACCAAATTCCTCTTATGTAAATTATAAAAAGGCAGAGCCAGATAATAACCGGAAACACGTATGAAACCATAAACTCAACCAGGAATACGAGCCAGAAACGTGTCATCAAATAAGCAATGCACGTAGAAGCAGAACAGTAGTTATGTACCACAAGTCTACACAATGGTATGAAATGAAATGAAACGAAATGAGATGAAATGAAATAATTCAAAGGGTCACATGTGCCCATAATCCTATCTCGAAGCGGAATACTCCTGCATTCGAGGGGAATACAATCTGATAACCAATTGGAGCGGAATACTCCTGTTCCTGGGGCGGAATACTCCTGCGCCCGATATAATATAAACCAGAGGAGTAATACTCCTGCACTCTCATGTGGCAGAATACTCATGCACCCGATAATGTAAAGCTGAGGCGGAATACTCCTGCACTCAGTATCTGATATAAGAGCGGAATACTCCTGCTCCTGGGGCGGAATACTCCTGCACCCAATATGATATACAATGTAATGCATATGAATGACATATAATGCATATGAATGTAATGTGATGCAATAATAACCCTTCACCGGCGCGGGACTTTCATCGACATCCAGGAAGTAGATGTCAACTCACAGCCAGAGTACATTGCTCAGATCCTCAATGCAATATCAACAACAGGACAGAACATATAATATATAATGCAAATTCAAAGCTAAGGCGTAATGAGTACACCTATCGGCAGCTACACACGTAAGGAACACGTGGTAGAAAATCCACGAGGCCAGGTGCCTCCAAAGAAATAGATATAAACACTTACCTTGTTACAAAGTTAGTACAACCACTCAATAACCACTTTGTCCTTTGGATTCATTGCCAAATGATCCCACTGTGTTCAATAAGCAGAAAAATATATCACATAAGGCTAAAGGCTTCATTCCTTACATCTTAGAACAATCCAGGTAGGAACCTGATACCCTATTCGCATACACAATACGTAGGTCAGGCCTATGTACAGGGTTCAAACCCTAATTACATTTATATGTTGCCCATAACTCACTGAGTACGAATATATAATCAATTCCATTATCGGGGTCCAATTGACTCTTTAAACTATCAGTTGAACTTATTAAAATGATGTATAATATTCCAATTTTTACCGTTAAAATATATTCAAACACACGTCACGTAATAAACTCAAATAATATATTAGGATCATTACCTGAATGTTTCGGGGTAAAAATTCTACTTTTTTTTCCGGCTCTTTCCTTATTTTCTGATATTTTTTTCTCCTAAATTTTCAGATTCTTCTTTTTCGTTTTTTTCTTTCCCGTTTCTGCTTTTGTTTATATTTTTCAATTCCTATCTAAGGAACATTAGCCAAGGGATTATTAATCCTAAGGCCACCGCCTTTCTCTTTTACTTTAATTTCCTTTTCCATTTCTCTTTTTTATTTTTCTTTGTCTTTTCTTTTATTTTATAATTTCTTTTCTTTTCGAAAATTAAAACGGTACCCTACGAAATTCAAAATAATTTCAACTTTTGTATACAAGTTATACCAAATTTATGTGACGTACTCGCTTAGGCAGATCTCAAATCGGATTCCAGAAACTCAAAATGCGAATTAAAACGGAAAAGATCAAATCCTTTTAACTTTCGGCATTTTAGCGGAAACTAGCCGAACAACATCGAAATTCACTTTCGAAAGTTCACAAAAGTTACCAATAATCATACAAACTTAACGGCGCTTTCGGATTTCGAATCGGAGCTCGTTCGCCAAAACCGAGTTCGAAAATCTCTTTTAAATATTTATCGACAATAAAAACTGAAACCTTCTGCCGATGCCTACCAAACGAGGTCTGATTTAGCTCAAATTTTATATATAAGTCCCAACGGATCTTACGAAAATTTTAAAATTATCGGCACGCCAATCGAAGTCCTAACTTCCGAAACGACTAACCGAGGTCGTTTCACTCCAAGAAAGGAACGACATCTTGAAAGGCACATTTTTGTGCCATACTTTGTTGATGAACTCATTTTTTGACTATGAGTTCTCAGCAAATTCTAAGTTAGACTTGTTGGTAAAAACCCCATCTTCAGTTATGGTCCAGACTGCATAGTCTGGCTGATACTGCTTTCCCTTTTTTATCTCCTCAATATCTTGGATCTCACTATTGGGCAATAGTCTTCTTAACTTGTCTTGATTCCATCTGTCATCACAAAAGAAATGTTTGACCTTGAGTTTAGAAGATCTACCAATGTTCGGATATAGCTCTGTCAGTGGTCCTTTGCCTGTCCAATTGTCCCACCAGAAACTGCAATCACCTGAGTTAATTTTCCACAAAATTTCCTTTTCTCCTTTATCTCTACTATGAAGCAATCCTTTCCATGAATGTGAGTTTCCAGACGACCACATCTTATTAACAGGATGCGATCTAACACAATGTTTTGCTTTAGATAAGTCAGCCAAAGAGATGATTGTGTCCTGAACCTCCACCATCTTTTCATGCTACAAGTAAGGTTGATATCTTCCATGCTTCTTACTCCAATTCCTCCTTCCTCTTTAGATTTTTCAAAGTTTCTTCCACGAACTCCAATGATAATTATTTTTGCCATCAGTAGAGCCCCATAGAAACCTAGAAAAGTGTCTTTCAATGAGATGAAGAGTGCCTTTTGGTGGTGACATGGCAGACAAGGTATAAATTGAGAGAGATTGAAGAACATTTTATCAAGACAATCCTTCCTCCATAGGAGAGCATCTTCCCTTGCCAACCTGCTAACCTTTTAACAATTTTCCTAACCATCGCATCAAAGTAATGTTGACACCCAATTTTGTCCCTTCTATTTTCAAAATCAACCGTTCTTGAATTTTACACGCACTTGCGTCTCCATCACTACCTCGGCTATTCCTTTCAAATTATCTTCTCATAATAGCCTGGCAATTGAGGCCATCTTCAAAAGCATCGTCTCAAACCATAGCTATTTTGCAATTTTCTACAATTACTCCTATTTTTGACAAAACCCTCCAAAATTGTTTTAAGCCTCAAAATTGCAATTTTTAGGCATTTTAGCCTTCCTAACATTTTAGAATTAATTTCCTAATTTTCCTATAATTTTTATACCTTTTTTAATCCATTTTATACCACTTTATACTATTTTATACCTATTTACATAATATTTATACATATATCCACATATATACACACAAAGCACACACATAAGCCATTTCTTTACACATCACCTACCCACGTGACTTGATCCTGGCCGTCCACGATATTAATCCAGCGGCCAGGAATTAAACTTCCTTTTTTAACACTTCACACCCCAAAACCCCTTAAAACTATTCACATTTCCTCACACGCCCTCAGCCTGACTCTCTCTCTCTCCCCTCTCCTTTGGCGATTTCAATCGCCACCACTGGCGATCAATTTTTCGGCCATTGTGACCGGAGAAAATTGGGGGAAACGGCACCGTTGAGTTCCCTTCGAGGTCCGCTACAAAACCCTTGCAGTGTTGGCAATGTTTGGGTAAGGTTGAGGTACGAACCTCGACGACTGTGACGCCACCGCCGGGAAACACCTCCGGTGGGGCTCTGTTTGTTTTGAGATAATTCAATGAGAAAAGGTGAGTTTTTCTTCCTTGCAACCTTAATTAGAAGCGGGTCGATTTGTCCCGACCCGATTCAAACCCTAACTGATGTCCTCTCTACCCCCTATTTCCCTTTGTTTTCTTATTTGCTCCTACGTGATTTTAAAACCTAGATTTGCCTAGTTTGTTCAAAATCTTATCATGGCTTGTTATGATTTCTCAAACCAAGTATGGTTAAAAATTGGCAAATGATAATTTCTGCTCTTGATGACAATTTAGACACTGACGCTGAGTTCACAATTAGTGTCTTAGATTATTTATGTGATGATTAAGCTGGAGACCCTTGTTGGTTTGGAATTGTTGCTTGTTTTTGCCTGTCACAGTGTGCTTAGCTTTACCTTTCAAAATGTTTGATCCTACACGTTGGAATGCCTGAATTTGAAATGGTTAGTATGATTTGGCATGTTTTAGGTTTTAAAGAGATTTAGTTAAATCTTTGATTGAAATCTATGATTGGGATCTGTTATAACATCTTCTGAAATATGATAAATCGTTCTCAATGGTTTAAATTGGTTAACAGGTCAATCCCGAACCTGGATTGATTAAGTGTGAAGAGAGGAGATCTTGTTACCCTAAACTAAGGGCCTGATTGGTTTTATTTTTGGCAAGTCCACCTAAGGACATCTTTTAAACTTGGAAGGATTATTTTTTCTATTTCTTTTGATTGTCTACTGGCTTTGATTATGGGAGATTGATCCCCTCAGATTGATGACATGATTTTTCCCTTTCCTTTTTTAAAGTTTTGCCTTCTTTACCTCAAGATTTGAATGTTAAGACCCTAGACTAGACCTATATAAATCCTCCTCCTACTCGACTGAAAGGACATGCTCTAGACACAAAAAATCCAGAAGTCCTCCAATACACTTAGCAAAACAAAACAATCTGCATAGCTTCCTTGGCATCCATCTCTCTTTGCTTGCTTTGCTTTCTGTGGAGGATTGTTCTCTGGCTGTTGATTCTTCAATCTTCTATCTGTATTCTAAGCTAGAACTATGTTCTATTGCTCACAGAACCTTGAGGGTTCAATGAAATTAATGTATGAACTGCCAATACCGGTTCTGGTGTCTCTGGGATAAAAGAATCCCTGACTATTGAACCTCCCGGGCTTTGAAACTGGGAACCTATTTGGGAGACATGGCCCTTTTTTCTTTGGCCAATACTCCTCTCTTTCTGTTTTTTCCCTTAGGAACTGCCCCCAAAACTTGTATATTCATTAATTGCCCTTCTTAAGACAGGGGTATAACAATGATGTTATACCAAACAGGCTACGAGGGGCCATTCTTTCAACTCTCTCACCCTTTGTGTGCATTGCATCATTTTAGGCTTAAGTTGAATTGGTTCCAAGTTGTTTCTTTTGAAAAATGATAGTATGCTTAGAATTTTTACTTCCTCGAGACTCTGTACATTTTGAAAAGATCAAAAGCATGATCAATTAACATCATCGTCTGAATTTTCGATTAAACATGGCCTATATGTGTTCTATTTGTCTATAAGGGACTATCTCTGAAATTAAAACTGCCCCTGGTGTTAAAAATAGGCCTTTTATGTATTTAAACCATTTTCTATTTTGCGCAAGTAGTCCAGGCCCAGTAAACCTTTTAAAAGACGGCCTGTTTATGTGAAAAAATATTTTTTTGGATGCTCAAACACTCTTATACATTAATCTAATAGTGTATAAGGGTGTATAAAGCTTTGGGGGTGATTTATACGATCTTAAACTATATTTTTGAAAGTATAATCATCATCTAGTTCATGTATTTGCGTGAATATACCTATATGTATACTTATTATGTGCGGCAACCCATTATTTGCCTTTATGTGATCCCATTTTTGAAAATAGCCTTCTTTCTAATATATAACTTCCAAAACTTGACCCTACATAAAAATTCCATTAGGGTTAGGGCTCGACGATTAATGACGAGTCACGCCGACCCTAAACGAGCCGACATTTTGTTTTTAAAACAAACTCCTTTCGGTTCTTTGTTAAATCCAAAACTATTTACGAAACAAATTATTTATGCAAATACTCCTTTCAAAGCATGATTGATTACATATGTAAGTCGAGTTAGAATGTCCATTCGTATGATGATGCTTGTTTACGATTAGGCTTATGATATTAGAGGCCGTAGACACGACAAGGCTCGAAACCTAGGCCGAATGTGAAAACTGTTTGTATGTGTGTGTATAAGCATGTTATATCTTAGCTTAAATGTTAAATCCAAGTTGGTATTCATATGATAATAGACACTGCTTACATCTCAAAATTAAGACTCGGACAGTAACCATCTTGGGGTGGGGCTCGGGGAAGTGCCTAACACCTTCTTCCCTGAGTCACTGGGACTTCTTACCCCCATAGAATCTCTGAAAAGGACTAGTAGACTTATTTGAACACGACTCTAGACACTTAGGTGACCTAATACGCCTTAGAACTATATTAGGTGGCGACTCCAACACCTTAACTCAAACGAGTTCACCCAGTCAAATTCGAAACCAGACTCACCTCGAGTTGAGTCCAAAATCGGGTATGACAAGTAACAGAGCTTCTTTCTTCCCACATAAATGGGACAACCAAGATACACAAATGGGAACTCTTTGTTCATAAAACCAGTTACTTCTCTCATTCTATTAATCCTACCAGCTCCTGATTTGGGGGCAGTGATGAAGAAACTTTTCTTAGCATTGACCTTTTGGCTAGAGATCTTTTCATAATTTTTGACTTGCTTCATAACCAACCTAATAGACCTATTGTTACCACCAGAAAATATGATCACGTCATCTGCATATGCCAGATAATTAATTCGCGGTCCATTTGGATTTATAGAGAAGGGGTTAAAATTCTCATGATGGTTCAAGCTATTCAGCATTCTTGACACCACCTCTGACCCTAGAATGAAAAGAGAAGGAGATAGAGGATCTCCTTGTTTGAGCCCCGAAGAAGAAGAGAAAAATCCCTTCCTAGAGCCATTAACTTTTTTCACACTTCAGAGAAACCAAACTTCCTTAGTACAACATAGATGAATTTCCAAGACACCCTATCATAAACTTTTTTCATGTCTAGCTTGATGATGATGTTTCCACCCTTGTTATATTGAGAGACCCCTTGGACCAGTTCTTGAGTCAAAAGTATATTTTCAGTGATCAATCTTCCTTTCACAAAACCACTATGATTTTCTGAAATCAGTTTGGTGAGAATAGAATTAAGCCTTCTTGTTAAAATCTTGGAGATGATTTTGCTAGAAAAGTTACTTAGGCTTATAGGTCTAAGATTAGAGAAAGTTACAGGGTTATCTATCTTTGGCAAAAGAACTAAATATGTATGAGTGTAATACTTTGTCAATTCTTTGCCATTGAAAAAAGCCTGTACAAAATTAGTGATATCTCCTTTGACAATATCCCAACAAGTTTGATAAAATATCCCATTGTAGCCATCTGGACATACAGCACTAGATGTACTCATGTTGAAGACAGCATGTCTGATCTCATCTTTTTGTGGAATACATATTAGAAGCACATTGTCTTCCTCTGTTATACATCTGGATAGGCACTCTAAACCATCCAAGTTCCATTCTGAAGGTGGAAAATTGAATAGTTTTTCATAATGTCTTACTGCAGCCTTGCTAATTTTCTCCTCCCCCTTTATCCATTTATTTCTATGATTCTTGATTCTATGGATTTGAAGTCTTCTTCTTCTATCCCTGATAATACTGTGGAAGTACTTACTATTACAGTCTCCTTGATCAAACCATTTGATCTTGGACTTCTGTCTTAGTAAGGACTCCTGCATACCACTCCACCTTACATACCCAACAACATCTATTCATCTCCTGCCTGCTTTGTTCTGAGTTCTGATTTTGATCCATTTCCTCCGCCAGCAATATTTCATTCTCCCATTTTTTGACTTAATCATAAACATTTCTAACGGATTCTTTAGACCATTGTGTAAGCCTTCTAGTCAAAATTTTAAGCTTTTGTTGTAATCTCATCATCGGATTACCCTAAATTTTAACATCCCAGGCAGTCTTGATGTGGTCTTGAAATCCCTCTTGATGAGCCCAAAAATCAAGGAACTTGAAATAACTAATACCCTGAGTTGAATTGTTGTTACATTTCATCAGCATTGGCATGTGATTTGAACCCGTCCTTGCTAAGTGTCTGACGGTACTTGTTTGAAATAACCGAGTCCAGGAATCATTAACAAAATCCTGTCAAGCCTTTTCTATATTCTCTTACTTGGTCTTCTATTATTACACCAGGTAAATTTAGGTCCCAGATAGCCTAGATCAGCCATTTCACAATTCTCCATACAACTAATAAACTCAAAACTTATGCGAATTTTGTGAGGATTACCTCCTAATTTTTCATCAGACTCCATAATTATGTTAAAATCTCCCCCGATACCCCACGACCCATCGATGATTCCGTAGGTATCTTCTAAGTTGGACCATAGGTCTATTCTCTCTACTGATGTACATTTGGCATATAAAACAGACATGTATATATGCTTCTCTACCATGTCAAACTTTAACTTGAAAGTCATTTGATGTTCCTCATTGGTAATGATTGTGGCTTGACAGTTATGTCTCCAAAAATACCATATTTGTCCATTAGTATATGCAGTACAATGTTGAAATCCCAGGAATTTCATGTACCCATCCACTTTGCTTGCATTCACAAAAGGTTCTACAACAGCTACAAAGTCTATTTTATTAATTGTAATCAATTGTTTGAGTCTGTGGATTGCCTTTTTGGATCTCACTCCCCTTATATTCCATATGATTGTGCTAATCATGGAATAACAAAGGGGATGATTAACTTTGACTCCTTCCCCTCAAGGAAGGTTTGTTTTTGTTCTTGCTTCTTTTTCTTTCTTTTCTGCCTTTGCTTCTGCCCCTCCTAGCTGGTGATAGACCTACTCTTTCAATGACTTATCTCTCATGGATTTGAGCTGGGTCTTCAGGTTGTTTGTTATACAGGTTGCCTTCTATGAGAGAGACATTTGGATCTTCCATTTCATCATGTTCAATCCTCTGGCCTGACCCTATGTTATAAAGATCCACCACAAGCTTAACTCTAGGATTTCTTATCACTGATGGTAAGCTGGAAGAACTTGCATGAGAGTTAGGCACTCCAGCCATGCTTTGAGTTGGCTCACCTTCTTTGTTAACGCTTTCAGACTCCAAGACCTTTTCATTGGTTGCTTTTAGAATGTTCTCACAATTGTGAGTTAGCTGCTTATCACCAGCTTCATTGTTGAGAATGTAATCATCTTCCTTCTTCTTACTCCCAACTGCTTGAGATTTATCTGCATTTTCTGATGTTTCCTCCACTACTGTGTCAATAGACCTTTGACTTGTGCCTTCATTGTCTGCATCTATCTTGGTTTCTGGAACTTTATCAAATAGACCCCTTTTTATGTAAACTCTTTGAATTAAACTAGGATTAAAAGTAACAATTCTCTTTTTCTTTGGCATATTTTTCTTCTTAATTTTCTTCTTTTTATTTATTGTAATTGTGGCAGTCTGCGGTTCTTCCTCACCCTTCTCTTGTGTCACTTTTTCCTTCCATTTTCCTTGCACTATTTCTTCAGCATTGATATTGCTTTGTCTCCTCTGCCTGTTCCTTTTGGTATTAGGTAGTTGCCACTGATCTTCTTCGCTAACCACTCCCTTTGTTCCTTCTGGTTTGGTCAGATTCTTGCGTTATTCAGCCTCATTATCCTCTTGCTTATTATTGTGAGGTTTGTCATTTTTGGTCATGTTCTCCCTTTCTTTCATCTCATTAATTCTCATGTTTTGTACGATCCTACAGTTCGTCATGGTGCATGATTAATTATGTTAAACTTTCCCCTCTACTCAAAATAATGAAAAAATCAATCTCTTTCTATCTTTTCAAACCTCAAAAGTTATCACAGTTCATCATTTAAGTAATCTTCACGAGAAAGTTGAAAGAATCGCAGGAGTTGAATTTGAGCTTAAGATTTTACAGCTTATGGTTAGTCATATTGAAATACTACACCAAACACTTGGGTGCCGAATCAGGCATCGCAAAACCATACTTGCATAGGTTCATAGTTCAAATACACCAGCTAAACTAATGAAAATAAGATATCGAGTGGGAAGCAATTGCAAGTTCATAGTTCATATTACTGCTAAATTCAATGCCTAAATAATCATGCGAGCTGAAACTATGATGCAATTACACTATTTCCCAAAAAGGACATCAATCCACAAGCAACTAGTATTGATTCCTATCTGCATGTACAAGATGACCGAGGAGGAATTCTTCCTATCAAACCAGAAAAATAAATTTGAGGAGGTCTTGCTTTAGTTTTCATTTTTGTTGTTTTAGATTGGAGAACTGGCAAAGACTGGGTGGGGCTCTTCATGTGGTGCAATAAGCCTCAGATTTACTCTGTGGGATCCTAATGTGGATAAAGATGATATTACTATTTCATATTAATCCAGTTCACTTTAACCAACTTACACACCGAACTGTAAACCACATCATCTAAAACATTGTCACTGATCTTCAATTTTTAGAAGTTAAACTTTTTCTACCTTTATACATATACTCATGGAAAGTCTTTGGACGGATTGCTCTCAAAGACAACGAAAACAAATGCTTAACTCCGCAATTCTATGGATACAAGACCGCGTTCCATAATCCCAGGAAGGGGAATAGACGGTGATTTCAAACTAAGATATGTAACTAAGAGTATGAGCTCAAAGCACAAAAATGGACTATTGTGGAATCTGTAGATACAACACTTTTGCAGCTAAACTGGTGGAACCAACTTGGGAAGACACGAAAGACTTCCTCTCAACGCCAAGGCTAACTATTCCTTATTGTTCAATATGATACAACCTGATTTTGACTTTAGGTAAATAAGATACTACAACCATGGTTGGACAATCACTGACCATTTTGTTTGTCTTGGATTGTCCACAAGAACAAGGAAATCTGGGAGGATATAGATCAGATAAAGCTTTTCAGATCTTATGCATCAATGATAATTTGAGATTAATTTCTTAAACAATTGGTGAAGGGAACAATACCACAGCCTGTATACCTTCATGTATTTGTAAATCCACTACCTTAAGTGGACCAACTAGACCAACTAAATTTCAATATTTGTCAGCTCGCAACGTAAGCCCTTAACACAATTTCCTTTAACAAAGATTGCCAGGATCACTCTACCTAAGTTCTATTTCAAAATTAATATGTTAACATCGCCCTATCCTTGGCTTGAGTTCCCTATGTGTGTCTGAAGCAACACCTTTTATTTGATTGTATTATTGCGGCCCATATATGGGTTCTGTAAAATAATGTCATATCACCTTAACTTATGTATCATAGATCAGAAATCCATTAATATTTCATGAAATATATAATCGGAAAAGGGTCACATTTGCCCCTCTAGTAATCGATATATCAATTAGTTGCCCTCCGTTATACTTTCTACATATCCCTATCCCCACCGTTACCCAATCCGAAATATATACCCCCATGTTTGACGGCCCCCTAAAGCTGGACACGTGGCGCAAATCCGAGGGGCGTAATTAAATTAGCCCCAAACCCCTCCCAAACGGATCCCACCCCGACCCAAACATAAAAAACCCACCCGCTTTAACACATAAATAAAACATCCCCAATATTATACTTCATTTTCTCCCCAAAAAAACATACCGTTCAGTACAATAATCAGCCTCCTTTTTCTATTTAGGGTTCTTCATTTTGGGTACTATTTTGAAGTAACGGGTATGTCGGCTGGTACTTGTTGTTCTCAACAATGTCGGAGGTTGTGTGGTTGTGGCTTGACTGCAAGTTATTTTACTGCTTGGACACACTCTAACGCTGGAAGGAAGTTCTACAGATGTCCTAAGCCCGATGTGAGTAAATGTGCCTTTATCGTTTAATTATAATTTGTGTTTTAATTTGTTAAATTGAAACTGTGTTAGTGTGGTCGTTTTAATGCTATACTATGGTGACTGTAGAGGTATTCGTGTGGGTACTGGGAATGGGAAGATGAAAAGTTCCCTGATAGAGCTGTGATTGTCATCAAGGAGTTGAAGACTTCATTGGATGTTGCTGTGAAACAGAACTGCAAACTAAAGGAACAAGTAGAAGCAATGGAGTCGTTGAATCAGTTAAAAGACATAAAGATTAGAAATTTGGAGGAAAAATCACTGAAGTTGCAGAGAATTACACTGATATTGTTGGTGTTTATTGTTGGTTTTATTGGTGCTCGCTTGATGAACTAAAGTAATTCCAATTGTATGTATTTTTAATTATCTTGTTTCCAATGTAATGACTGGATTTTGAATTTTGGATTAACAAATATTGTTAAATTCAAATGTTGTTGGTGATTTTCTTAAGCATTGATTTATGATAATTCAAGAACATAACATAACATTCTCTTTATAACAAAGGATAATTCAAGAACATACTAGTACATTTGATTCTTTACTTAGACTAGTAGAAATGTAAAATAGCATAAAAACTGCTCCTAGATCCCTAAGCATTTCCTCCAGCATTATTTATGAGTACCATGAGAGTTTCCTTGACATGTTCGATACTTTCTTGGAAAAGTTGTCTCAAGCTCCAAAGTTGTTGTTTCAACTCTTCCATGCCTTCCTTCAAATCTGCTACTTGACGCTGCAAAACCGCTGTTTCCCACTGTCCTTGCTGCCTTGTTTGGTATCCATTTGATGGTATTCCAGGCATATTGGTGCCTTGTTCTATCAAATTTTTGTACATGTATGGATAATGGGTAAGTTGTTGGTATTTTATAGTGTTATGATATAGTTGAAAGGTCACCACCGAAAGGTCACAAAGAATGGTGAAAAGTCACAACATTTAACTAGTACATTACTAATGTTAATAAGGAATGGTGTTATGATACGCTTGAAGGGTCACCACTGTTATTGAAAGGTCACAACCTTTAAGTAGTAATTACAAAGCAAGGAACATAAAAGAGGGATTTGAAGGCATCAATTAAAAGTCACAACCTTTAAGTTGTAACTATACAGGAAGGAACATAACATTAGGGATGTGAAGACAACAATTACTAATTACGGCAGTCATCATTAATTTCAACTTGCATCATGTATTTACATCCAGAAATGACACTATGGATGCCAAGTTATAACCTCAAAACAAGTTACAAAGTAGGTCATAAAATGGCATCCCACTGTCAGCACCAATCACTAAAGTGATAAACTTAAAAGTGTCTAAATTGTACTGCCATACATAAGTTAATACAGAACTAAAATGTCTTGACAAACCAACTGTCACAAAAATAACAAAGCCTTAACATTCACAGACCCTTCTTCCTTGGCTGTAATTTCTGAACTTTTGATCTTGCTTGCTTGAGTAATTCATTAGTACTTACTGCATCTGCTCCATTCCATGTGAGGCCTCTAGGTGAGTATGGCAGGTTGGATGGTTCAGCAACACCAGTTAATGGATCACCTCTGAAGTTGATCACTCTTGTTCCCTTGGACCTAGCTGGTAGCTTTCTAGCCTCAAGCCTAGTAGACTCTGAAACCACCTTTGGCCTTAAGCTGGGGTCTTCTTCTTCAGGGGTGCTGCTACTGGACTGACCATAAGGGGTGCTGCTACTGGACTGACCATTATGGAATCCTGGAGTTGGCATGAAGGCAAATGTAGAGGCTTGACTGCTTTGAGACACTTGTGGTGCAGATAGCTGAATGATTGTTTCATCATGCACAACTCTCTTAGATCTTGGAGGCACTACTTCACTTGCAGCCCTTTTGTTCTTCATTACTTGCTTTCCCTTTGTTGTCTACAATCATAGTAGTTAATTTAAGTTAATTATACAGTAGTATATAATTAAGGAATACCATTAACAGAAAGGTTACCTTATGACAACCTCTTGCATTGTGGTTTGGCTCACCACAGTTCTTGCAAAACATAACCCTTCCATGCCTAGATGCTGACCATTCTCCCTGTCTCTTGCTAGCTTCATTTTTCTATCTAGTTCTCTTAGTCCTTGGTCTGCCAGCTTGTTTCACCAACTGTGGTGGTTCCATTGCTTGGGACTCTTGCACTTTCCAGAATTTAGGCCCCCTGACAGGCTGCAACTTGTATGAGTATGTTTTCATGAAAGCCTCTTTGCTGTACCACCAGTGCATCTCAGACAGTGGGTTAATTCTCAGATGCAACAATGCTTTAATTGCATGTGCACATGGAATCCCACATAGGTTCCATGTCCTGCAAGTACAAGTCTTGGTGTCCAGCCTAACAGTGTGTGTAGTTTCCTCTTCAGTTATCTCAAAGCCATGATCACCATTAAAATTAGCCACACACTTATGTGCTATGGACAAATAGTCTGCAAACAAATCCATGCTTTGTGGGCTGAAATGATCCTTCCACTTGTGCCCCTCCTGCTCATGTTCTGTCAACATGGTCATAACCTTGATTCTAATGTCCTCAAGCATCCTGATTATTGGCTTGTACCTTGCATCTAAATTAGGAGTAATACAAATCTTCCTTTGACTAACAATAGAATCTAATTCTTCAGAATCATAATCTGAAGATTCAGTCTCATTATGGCTATCACCATCCCCATCAGTAGAGCTATAATCAGTGCCTACCTCCTGAACATGATCAAACCTAGGATCATACTCATCATCAGCAGATCCATCAGACATATGCACTTGATCATGCTCAGACATAGGCACTTCATCATGCACAGAATTAGGCACTTCATCATGCACAGAATTAGGCACTTCATCATGCTCATGCTCAGGAACAGAACCCTCTACACCATGTTCAATAATATTTGGTACATAAACAGGCATCTCACAATCCTCTACAGCATATAAATTGATAACAGAATGTTCAACAGAAACTAAACCCAACAGCTTCCTAATACCCTCATCCCCTACAATTTCATAGTAGTTACCAGAGGTTTCCACTATTACTTGTTGAACCCCATCAAACAGCAAGTTCTTACAAAACTCATCTACAATGTCTATGAATGAGAGGTGATCAGAGTCATAACCTGTCCATGTGTGTACTAGCTTCTTAGTATACTTGACTTGAGGCTCTCTAGTCCATTCACCACCATAGTTGAATATTAAGTCCACAGTAACCATCTTAAAATAATCTGCAGTAAGTAAAGAAATAATAACATGACTCAGCCTAGTAAACAACAAAAGAAACTCTACATACCTAAAATAAACTAAAGAAAAGGTGCAGGGATATGTATAGAATAAAGACACAAGCTAGTGGAGGGGCCAACCAAAAAACACTATATTATTACTAAACAATGTCTGTTATACAGTCCCAATGACAATATGTTATACATTACTTGGTTCAATGACAATATGCTATACATATTCCAGGCATGCAATTCCAAACCCTAAATTTTAATACCAAAACCATCATGAAAAACCCTAAACCACCCATATTTATGCCAAATACTACACCAGACACTACCCTTAGCAAACCCCAAACAAGAGACCCTACCGTATTAAATTTTGGACACAATCAGTCACAATAAATTAAACCGGGACCACATTTTACAAAACAACAAAATTCTATAAAAACATTTACTAGAATAACACAAATATTGTTAAATTTACAGTCATGCACAAATAATGGGTAATAACTAAAACCCTAAATAACTAAGCTTAAATATAAGACAAATACAACCCTATGTTATGAATAATGAAGTACATTTGATAAAAAAACTCACCTCTTATACTATAAGGTCTTAATGCTTAAACATCGGTTTTATCGCCGGAGAGAAACCGATGTACTGAACGGTATGTTTTTTTTGGGAGAAAATGAAGTATAATATTGGGGATGTTTTATTTATGTGTTAAAGCGGGTGGGTTTTTTATGTTTGGGTCGGGGTGGGATCCGTTTGGGAGGGGTTTGGGGCTAATTTAATTACGCCCCTCGGATTTGCGCCACGTGTCCAGCTTTAGGGGGCCGTCAAACATGGGGGTATATATTTCGGATTGGGTAACGGTGGGGATAGGGATATGTAGAAAGTATAACGGAGGGCAACTAATTGATATATCGATTACTAGAGGGGCAAATGTGACCCTTTTCCGAATATATAATTGCATAGAATGGTATACCAAATAGATTAGTTAGATGTAGTTTTTATCTATCACATTATTGTTTTGGTAGAATACATAGATAGCCCCTCGAAGTTGGCTCCAATTCCCAGTTGAATACTTCAACTTTCCAAGTGATCAGATAGACACTTCTATTTGACACAGGTGTGTCTCGTAAATACTCGTATCGAACCGACCTTATGCGTGAACAACAATCGCGGGTGCCGTGGCAAACTACCAAATCAGATTGTGACACGTGTATTTTTAATAAAAAATTAACTTTGCCTTTAAAAAGATAAAATGTACTAATTTTTAAAGTAAAAAACATTTAGCAACCCCCCTCCCCCACCCCCTCCCCACGTTATCTTCCTCTTTGTCTCCAACTGTCCCTTTCCCCCATAACTTCTTTTTCTAACAACCTGCCATGTTTGCTGCTTTTTCCCCTCCCTCTCCCCTCTTCTTCTTCCTCCAATTAACTCATTCCCAGTCACTCCAAAACCCCAAAAAACCAAAAAGGGAAAAATGGTGGAAACAGGAGAGGAGGAAGAAGAACAACACACATTCCTCGATGAAAACAAAAAGCAAAAACTCGTCGGGGAAACAACCTCAATATCGTCAAAGAATCTGAAGATTCATTTCTAATAAGTTTTTTGATATGGATTTTGCCTCCCTTCCCTTCTTTATTTCCTTCTAGTTTTCTGACCACCCTCATAATTTTCTTCGACATCATCCATGGATTGAAATTGTTTATAGAAATTTCTGGGATTATGTTGGGTGTGGATTATACTTAATTGAAGCTGTTTTGTTCATGGTTTCTTGGTCCTTTCTGTTGCATCGGTCTCATCGGCGGTGGTGGAATTAATTTTGCCTGTGTTTCAACTTTCCAGCATCTCTATGGCTAATGAGTAAAGTTGTTGCTACTTAAAATTTCCAATAATAGGAAGAAAAAATAAAGTACCGCTACATTGACTTATTGATGGATAATGAAGTTAATTGAAATGGTATTTTAGATTTAAGCAAGTGGATGATGGTGTGAACTGTTACAGTGGCGAAGTAGGGCTGAGGATGGTGGTGAAAATATTGTAGTGACGGAGAGAATGTAGTGGGGCACACATATATTTTTTTACCTAAAAATAAAACAGAAAACGGGAAAATGCAAGGCGTCACGCGCTTTGATATGTTTGAAGTACACATAATTTGCCATGTCAGCATGAGGTGTTCATGGGATATGTTTCTGTCAACAAGAGGTGTCTAGTTGATCATTAGAAAAGTTGAGGTGTCTATATGGGAATTGAGGCCAACTTTAAGGGGCCATCTATGTATTCTGCCTATTGTTTTCTTTTGAAATATTTCCTAAAACTTCATAAGAAAAATACGGACGGTTTTCCTTGGAAAATATGCTAATAAAGATGTGTAAATATTTCTAAATATCATGTACTACACAAGGCATTTTGGATAAATAAAATACAAATTAGCTCATTGTTAGGTATGACTTAAAAGTCTATTATAACAGTTACTTTATATTTCCAATACCGAAAGAATGGCCAACTTCAGTCTGCAAATGAGTACTAGTTTAAGAGGGAGCTGGAGCCATTGATCGGTATTTTCAAAAACATCCTCCAAGCATAGTGTGCAGGTATTCTTTTTTCCTTCTTGATGAATGATGTGTTGACATAAAATAGCAGTTTACAGAGACACCGCGAGCTACTTTAGCATTTTAAACTAGCTTATGCTCCCCAGATGAACACACTCCTAAAATAGATTGCCATAATCAGCCGAATATTGTCAATTAAATCCTTGGAAACATGTCCGTGATCTTAATACTAACTTTAATTTGTTCTCTTTAATCACTTTGAGAATAGTGCTCGTTTAGAAATCTTATTACTGGAGTAACACCTTTTTTGTCTTAGGATGAGCAGCTGCAATGAATGGAGATGATATGGTGGCGCCTAAGTAATGTTAAGTTTCCAAATTAATATACTTGGCTAATCAATAAGGATGAAAAAGAAAATAAGCTTCAAAATTTTCCTGTTAAATGAATGTAAATTATCTATGGAATCAACATTATGTAGCAAACTAAACGTCAATGTTACTTTTTTTTCAGGGACTCAGGTCACACCTCCTCCGCTTCTTCAAATCCTGCAGCTTCTATAAATTTCAAGTTCACCGGCACAAATTTGGGAAGCCCAACATCCATGCCTGTACATTTCATAGGGGATCAATATTTTGGCCAAATTACGAAAGCGAAAGAAGCTGGAGCTAACATTCCTGTTGCGGTGTTAATTTTGAAGATTGACAAACAAAGGACCTGGTGAAGTACCTAGTCCTTCAGAGAAGGCATGACTAATTGAAAAGATTGGAATGCTAATCCATGCAGAACTAGGAAAGTTTAGCATGTGCATGCTTACTTATCCTTGTCAGCAAAGAGGTTATGCTGAGGCCGTCTCTATGAAGTGTGAACAAGAATTGGTGCTTTACAATGAGTATATCACTGAAGATCTTCTCTTACCATAATTGAGAAGATTCCTAGTGAGATACTACTAGGGTTTGCATAACCTATATAAAAACAAGTAATTGAGGCAGTCGTATTCATTCATTCACAACGAGAGTTGAGAGCAAAATAAAAAGGCGATCAAGTTACAATTCTTGAGTGTTTGAATAGGAATAAATAACCATTGAAGAAGTCAGAGCGTATTCAATAGTTAGTATAGGTTCTTCATTATTGTTGTCATATGTTTTTGGGATTATATCGTCTGGGAGACTGCAATTCATCACCTGGGATGTAGTTGTGCTCGTCACGCTCGGTATGTGAACCGGTAGAGCTAGTTCTCTAGCGGATGCTTCCCAAAATTCGTTGAAACTGTTATGTTTCGAGTACTCGAGGATATTTAAGGACAATGGCTGAATTTATGCAATACTTTCCCCCGAATAATATTAGAAATACTCCCCGGATCGGTAAGAGCTCACTGGATATGTCTGTAGGATATTTCCACAGGTACAACAAGGTCACCTTGTTGGTCTTCTTGCTCCCCCGGGCCGTGTTCGGCCGTTCGTCCATGAAAATTGCGTTGATGGTCTCCAAGATCTAAGACTCCGAACCTTTAAAACGGCAGGGCTCTTCTTCCAGTAGCTCTTTGAGATGTCCTTCCTTTAGTAAGTATTCAATCTAGATCAACAATCGACTGTTGCATGGCCCCCGTTGCGATAAAAATCACAATAGGGCGTTGTGTTTCTTTTTGTAGATCCTTTCGCATTAGGTGGCCATCGGACCATGCGGCCTAGTTAACCAAAGTGATTGGCAACTAGGTCCACAATATTGACACGAAGACCAAAGTCCCTGAAATTTTGGAGTTCAGTCTGCTTTTCCTGCGATCCGGATGCTCGAGAATTACTCTGCCACCCTGTGCCTTCTTGATTTTGAACCTTTGGCTTCACCCTTCTACCATCCCCTTCACCTTCTAGGGGCGGGCTTCTCGGCCTCTTCCTTCGCTCATCCTCGGGGTTATGAGAATGATCTAGTTCCAAACGAATTTTCTCAGTGTACCTCTGATGTAACGCACTCCATGTGGACACTGGTGTTGAGTCAAACTCCACTGCAACTCTCGGGTAGCTGAAGATCCCTTTGAATTCAAACTTTTGCCGTAGGCTACCACAACGATATTATCAGGGACTGGAGGGAGCTGCATGCATTCCTTCTGAAATCTATCGAGATAATCCTTCAGCAACTCGTTATCACGTTATCGTATCTTGAAGTTGTCTTCCATGCGCTTCTCCCGCTTACGGGTACCAAAATACGCTTTCTTGAACAGGTCTTGCATCTGAGTGAATGATTCGATGGATCCCATTGGTATCTGAGTGTACCAAGCAAGGGATTCTTCAGAGTTGAGTCAAACCTCTTTACCAGAGCGGACTGGATTTCTTCTTCATTAATCTCGTTGCTCTTCACAGTCGTATAGTAAGCAGCGATGTACTCGTCCGAATCGGTCGTTCTGTCATACTTCAAGTTATCCGGCAAGCGGAAGTGTTGTGGTATGCGGAGCGGTGCAACACTTGCTTTGTAAGAATACTTGTAAAACTTCTGCTCATCTACCGTGGTAACTTGGGGTGGAGCACCCGGCACGTCACTGATTCGGTCATGGATACCCTTAATCTCCTTTATGAGATCCTGAATGATAGCGGCTCCCTTAAGATCTTGATTGTTGATTGCTGCTGAACCGCTAGGGGCAGCGTCCAGGTTGAGCCTACGATTGGGAACTAATGCTGGCGAGTTGTTGGTGGGCGTCAATCTTCGCGGGGATAATGGCCTTTGAGACGAACCAGCAAACATTGCTCCCAATCTATGGGATATCCTTTCAGCTATGTTGTTCGAGTTCTGCTCGGACGCAGTTTTGAGGATGTCCAAGAGGAAGCCTCTGAACTCTAAATTACCTTTTGGGGGTTGATTGCCTTAACCATCAGTAGTGATAGGGATTGGTTCATTAGAGGAACCCTTCGGCTGCTCGACATGATCCTTTTATTGGGAGCCAAGATCGCTGAGATCCTTCGCAGACTCGTCTACTGTATTTATGGTGTTCTTTCGAACACTGCTGCCTTTGTCAGTCATGATCACGCCTTTTCTTTTGTAGGATACCTACAATTGCCAGGGCCCCACGGTGGGCACCAAACTGTTTATGCCTAATTTTGTATGTCTAGGTTAAACAATTAATTATGAATGAGGCCACAAGAAATACGGTGAATTACGATGAAAAATTAAGCAAATATAATAAAAGTAAAGTTGAGTAATTAAACAGGAAGTAATAGAGAAAGCGAAGTAATTCTTATTCCTTGAGAGTAGCCAATTTTGATGGCGAATCATCTCTTGTGTATAATACAATGTACGGAGGGGTATTTATAGTAGCGATACCCAGTCCTAACTAAGGTAAAATACAATTACTAATAAGGTCATGGGCCTACAACTCAAGGCGGTAGTATACTGAACCTTAACTAGGAGACTGTAAACCCTAGGCGGTGGGATGTGTCCCCTGCGCACTATGACCAAATTGCTTAAACAGTCGGTGGCTCTAAGAGTGGACGTATATCCTTAGTGCCCAGTGACTTGTAGGATAATTCTAGGCTCGCCAGCTGGACTCATATCCCCATAAAAATAGGTGGCGTATTTTTTCCCACACAAACTGCACAAGGAAGATCCCAAGAAGAATGAATCAGCCCTCATGGCAACTGATGATGAAGAATCTGCTCATGCAGCTGAGGTAAGTCTTTCTGATCTCAGAGAAAAGCTTCATACTTACTCACATGTAAGAAAAGCTTGAAAACACTAATTATGAACTCACCAGGCTTACCAATAGTATTAGTCCTTGGAAGCTATTAATTGGGTTCTTGAAAACCAGAACAGAAGAAAGAAGGGTTTGGGCTTTAGGAAACCTTTGCCACCTTACAATCCTAAAAGAAAATATGTAGGACTCCCTGATAATATGTTGTGCACCTTTTGTGGAAACACTGGTCATTACAAAGAAAGTTGCATGACTCTTAAAAGGGCTAAAACTAGAAATAAAAGGTTAAGGCTGCCTAGTTAGGCTAGGAAGGATTTAATTCATCATTTTTCTCATAAGAAGGAACCCAAGCTTGTATGGGTTCCTAAAACTTGTATGGGTTCCTAAAACTAACCCCTAATCTATTTTGCAGGCTGGAGTGGGAGTGAACAACCCAAGCTGGATTCTTGATAGTGGTTGTTCAAGGCACATGAATGGAGATAGAAGGTATTTTCTCTCACTCGCAGCATTGCAAGGGGGAGTGTGGCTTTTGGTGGTGGTAAGAATGGTCAGATTATTGGTATTAGAAAGGTTGGGAGATCAATGGATCACACAATTGAGAATTTATACTGTGTAGATGGACTGAGACATAATTTGCTTCGCATTTTCCAACTGTGTGACAGAGAAAATAAAGTCAGCTTCTCATCTGTAGGCTGCATTGTAAAGAACCTAAAAAGTGGAAAGGTAGACATGGAAGGGAAGAAAGCGAACAATGTGTATAAAACATCACTAGGCTCTCTTCTAGAAAACAATTTGACTTGTTTGAGTGTTCAGGAATGTGATTCACAACTATGGCACAAGAGATTAGGACATGCAAGTCTATCACAGCTGTACAAGCTAGCCTCGAAGGAACTGGTTTGTGGATTGCCTATCAAGGAGTTTGAGGAGATCAAAATGTGTGGTTCTTGTGTTAGGGGTAAATATGTCAGTTCATCTTTCAAGTCAAAGAAAGTGATAACCACCTCAAAACCACTGGAGCTCGTGCATATGGATCTATATGGCCCAATGAGAGTTAGAAAAAGAAGAGCAAAGAGGTTCGTGTTTGTGGTAGTTGATGATTACTCAAGGTATACATGGACTCTGTTCCTCATTTCAAAGGATGAGGCATTTGACAATTTCAAAGATTGGGCAGGTATTGTGCAGAAAAGGCTGAGCTTAGAACTAGTAAGCATTAGATTTGATCATGGCACGGAGTTTGAAAATGAAAAATTCACCGAATATTGCCTTAAGCACAACATTGATCACAACTTCTCAGCACCAAGAACCCCACAACAAAATGTGGTAGTTGAGAGTAAGAACACGTCGTTGGATGACATGGAAAGAACTATGCTATTGTCAAGTGGGTTAGTAAGAAATTTCTGGGCTGAAGCAGTTAACACAACTTGCTACTTGCTGAAAAGGTGCTCAATCAGAGATATTCTTGACAAGACTCCATATGAGTTACTCAGAAGCAGACAACCTAACATTGCATATTTGAGACCCTTTGGATGTAAGTATATTGTTTACAACAATAGAAAGGAACCTCTGAGTAAGTTTGATGCCAGGAGTGATGAAGCGATATTTCTGGGCTATACCACTCAAAGCAACGCCTACAAGGTCTTCAATAATAAAACACAAAGTGTTGAGGAAAGCATGTTATATTTGACAAATCTGACAAGGTTGTTGCTGATGATGAGGACCATGCCATATGTCTTGCTCGAGAAGAACCTGCTGAAGTCACAGAAAATCCAGAAGAAAATGAAGAAATACAAGAAATTGATGGTAAACCAACTAAGGGGGAATAAGGAATCAACATGGCAGGGGGAACAACTGATCATGTTGATGAAAATAATGAGGAAGATGATCATACTCAGAGTACAGCTGCAGGTCCTTCACATCAGATACAGCCAAGACCCTGGAAGCATCAAAGTTCACATCCTCTGGAGAATGTATTATCTGAACTAGATACTGGAATCATGACCAGTTCTGCCTTGAAGAATTCCTGTGCATTCTTTGCATTTTTTTTAGCCATGGAACTAAAGAATGTTAAGGAAGCTTTGGAGGATCCAGATTGGGTGATAGCCGTGAAGGAAGAACTACACCAATTTGAAAGAAGCAAAGTGTGGCACTTGGTTCCTAAGCCAAATGACAGATCAATCATTTGAACTAAGTGGGTGTTCAGAAATAAGTTTGATGAACATGACATTGTTACAAGGAACAAAGTGTTGAGAGATGGTTTTGAAGTATGACAAACGAGAAAGACTCAGAGGTTCTCACTAAGGACCTAGTCCTTATAATGAAGGGCACATGTGATCGAAAAGATTACGGGTTGCAAATCCTTGCGGAACTAGGAGTAGTGGCGCGTGATTGAATATGCATCCTAGTCAGACTAAAAGAAGCTGTGTCCAGGCTGTTTCTTCGAAGTGTGAAAAGGAGTTGGACTTCAACAAGGAAAAGAGTTACTGGGAATCCTGACTTGCCTTAATTAAAAGGATTCCTTGTAGAACTCAACTAGGGTTTCAAGACCTATATATATGCAAGTAGTAGGGGCAGCCGAAATCAGTTATTCATAAACGGAGAGTTGAGAGCATACAAAAGCGATCTAACATCTTTCTACGTGAGTAAACTGGAGAAGGCAACTTGAGTGCATGGAGTGTATGGAGTCTAGATATTTTGTCTAGGTTCGTCAAGTTGCAAATTGTCTTTAATTCGAGCATTCATAGTTTTACCTATTGGCTTATTTAGAAGCGCATATATTAGGTGAACTTTTGTGTAATTACTGAGAAGCTAGAGTTTAGCTTTGAGTAGTAATCAGGGTCTAGAGTGTAGCCCCGTGGTTACAGAGTTTGTAATCAGAAACATTGCTCTTGTATTAGTGGATTCAGTTCTAAAATCCCAGAGTGTGGATCGTGGTTTTTTTCTCCCTTGAGCAAGGAGTTTTTTCCACGTAAAAATCCTTGTGTTCTTGTGTTTATGTTTTTGTATGGTTTAGTGTTCCAGACAGTAGAAGAGATAATCTGAGAACTAGGTTCTTCGCTAGGAGAACAAGGTTCTTGTAACGAAAATCGGGGGACACTATTCAACCCCCCTTCTAGTGTCTTAAGGAGGTGCATAAAGTGTAACAAGTGGTATCAGAGCGGGTCTTCTTGTAAGAGGTTAACACCTTAAGAAGGATCAAAATGAGTGCACCACCTACCATCACTGAAGGTCAGCCAGTTCAGAGGCCCCCACAGTTCAACGGGCAATACTATGCTTGGTGGAAAAACAGGATGGAGAACTACATATGTGCTGAAGATTATCAACTCTGGCTGATAGTCTCTGAAGGAAATCTGATCCCCACCAAAGTAGTAGGTGAAGGAGCTGCTGCTAAGCAAGAACCTAAACCGAAAGAGGAGTTCAACGAAGCGGACTATAAGATGATTGAAAAGAATCACAAAGCCAAAAGACTGGTCATTTGTGGTCTTGGTCCTGAAGAGTTCAATCGTGTATCATCTTATAAGACGGCCAAGGAAATATGGGATGCGTTGCAGGTTGCGCATGAAGGAACTATAGAAGTGAAGGATTCCAAACGAAGAATGCTGAAAAGGCAATTTGAACTCTTCACTATGGGTGAGAAAGAATCAATTTAGGACATGATGACAAGGTTGACTATCATCACTAATGAAATGAGATCCCTGGATATGGAATTGCCTGAAATAGAGATGGTCGATAAAGTCCTGAATGTGCTGCCTGAAGCATGGGAACCCAAGATGACTGCCATCATTGAATCCAAACCTCTGAGATCAATTAAACTTGAAGAACTAGTTGGAAGCTTAAAGACTCATGAGATGATGAAGGACTCAAAGGCTAAGCCCTCTGTAAAGAAGGACAAGACCCTTGCTCTTGAAGCAACTGAAGAAACTGATGAGTATGTTGATCTTCAATCAGTTGAAGCGGCAATGGTGAGTGCCTTAAGACAGAAGCTAAATCTGGGAAGGTTCAAGGGATTCAAGAGAGGTGGAAAGGAGGATTCTAGCAGGAAGAACATAGTTGACAGTCCTGACTACTCAGGGTGCTTCAAATGTTTCAAAAAAAGATCATGCTGTAATAGATTGTCCTATGTGGGAAATAGAATGGATGAAAAATAGAGCCTCCAAGGAAAAGGAGAAGGAGACACCAAAGGAAGCTGATAAAGATAAAAAGAAGTCGAGACGGCCTCCAAATTTCAGAGCAGAAAGAAGAAAGAAGAAGGATGTGTTCTATGCTACATGGGGACCTACTGACAATGAATCTGACCATGAAAAGGATTTTGGGGATGACTAGCCATTGGCACTAATGGGTATGTCAGAAAGTAGTTCCGATGAAGAAGATCTTCGAGAGATGGGAGGAGGAAGAGATCCGTCTAAGCCCCCTGTGTTTAACGGTACTTAGTACAGGAACTGGAAGAAACAGATGAAGACCTTCTTGCAAGCCGCAGACTATAGTCTATGGCTAATTGTGAAGAGAGGACCTCATGTCCCTGTGAAGAGGGCTGCAAATGGTGTCCTAGTGCCAAAGAAGGTGGAAGAACTGGATCCCTAAGACCTAGACTGGTTACAGGCAAACTCCAAAGCTGAATGGTACCTGAAAAGAGGACTTACCTATGATGTGCTTGCTAAAATTTCTGAGTGTAAGTCGGCCAAGGAAGTCTGGGAAAGGCTGAAAGAGGTGTACTCAGATGATGTTCGAAAGAAGGACTCAGCTTTTATGGCAATAGATGGAACCGAAGATGCTCACTCTGCAGAGGTATGTCTATCTGAACTAAAAGAAACCTTGCACACATACTCTTCTGAAAATCTAATCTTAATCACTGCTACCGTGATTGAGGGTTATGAAAAGGAGAAGCTTGAAAAGGATAAACTAGCTGAAGAATTAAGCAATCTTAGAACTAAGCACAAGAGTCTCCTAGAACAGAACATTGAACTAGAAGAAGTCAATGCCACTTTGAAAGGACAGACTTTAGTGTCAAACTCTAAAATCACTGAGCTTGAACTGGAATGCAATCAGTTAAAAGAAAGTGCAAATGGTAAGCAAATAATAAGTGAAGTTCAAACCTTTTTGGAAAATGAATTAAAAAGAGCAAATGAAATTCTGTATCAGAAAACTGAGAAGAACAAGGTCCTAAGTCAAAAGGTTGAAAAATCAAAATTTGAGCTTACCAAGTTAACTAAGTGGAACAAATCATCAGAGGCAATGAACTGGGTTCTTGAGAATCAAAACAGAGGAAAACAAGGATTAGGATTCAAGAAACCACTGCCTCCATATAACCCTAAAAGCAAGTACGTAGGGTTACCCTGCAACATGCTATGTACTTTTTGTGGTGAAACAAGTCATATCAAACAAAAGTGCATACATGTAAGCAAGGCAAAGGCTAAAAACAAAAGAAGTGTTTTACCTAAATGGGCTAGACAGGACTTGATTTACCCATTTTCTAGTAAGAAGGGACCCAAGCTTGTCTGGGTTCCTAAGGCTAACCCCTAATCTGTTTTGCAGGCTGGAGTGAGGGAGAACAACCCAAACTAGATTCTTGACAGTGGTTGTTCGAGGCACATGACAGGAGATAGAAGAAAATTTCTCTCACTCGCAGCATTTCAAGGAGGCAGTGTGGCCTTCGGAGGAGGAAAAAGCGGTCAAATAGTTGGAATTGGAAAGATTGGGAGAATTCTAGATCATGCCATTGAGAATGTTTATTGTGTTGATGGCCTTAGACACAATCTGTTGAGTATCTCCCAACTATGTGACAGAGAAAATGTAGTGAAGTTCTCATCTGTAGGATGCATTGTGAAGAACCTACAGAGTGGAGAAATTGTAATGGAAGGAAAAAGGGTGAACAACGTATATAAAGCATCGCTGAAGTCATTACCTGAAAACAACCTAACCTGTCTAAATGTACAAGAGAGTGACTCTCAGCTGTGGCACAAAAGAATGGGACATGCAAGTCTCTCACAACTGAACAAACTCGTATCAAAGGAGCTGGTTCGTGGATTGCCAAGTAAGAGATTTGAAAACATTAAGATGTGTGATGCGTGTGTAAAGGGAAAACATGTGAGATCATCCTTTAAGTCCAAGAAGGTGGTAAGTACATCAAAACCACTGGAACTGTTGCATATGGATCTGTGTGGACCTATGAGAGTCAGAAGTAGAGGAGGAAAGAGATTCGTGTTCGTGATTGTTGATGACTACTCTCGATACACATGGACTTTTTTCTTGGCAACTAAAGATGAAGCTTTTGACAGCTTTAAAGACTGGGGTGGTGTAGTTCAGAAGAGGCTAAATCTTGAACTCATTAGCATCAGATCTGATCATGGAACTGAGTTTGAAAACTCAAAATTCTCTGAGTATTGTGCAAGGAACAGCATAGATCATAACTTCTCCGCTCCCAGAACTCCACAACAAAATGGAGTGGTAGAGAGGAAGAACAGATCTCTGGAGGATATGGCCAGAACTATGCTATTATCAAGTGGTCTCGTAAGAAATTTTTGGGCTGAGGCTATAAATACTGCATGCTACTTGCTAAACAGATGTTCAATCAGAGCAATTCTTGACAAGACCCCATATGAGCTACTCAGGGGTAGAAAGCCAAACATTGCTCATCTAAGACCTTTTGGGTGCAAATGCTTTGTTCACAACAATGGAAAAGAACCCCTGGGAAAGTTCGATGCTAGGAGTGATGAGGCAATATTTCTTGGCTATTCGACCCAAAGCAAGGCATACAAAGTGTTTAATAAAAGGACACAAATAGTAGAAGAAAGTATGTATGTTGTCTTTGATGAATCAGACAGGGCACTGGAGGAATGTGAGACAGATGATCAAGAAATTGGCCTTAGCAGGGAAGAAGGTGTGAATGAACTGGAAGACTCTGAAGACAAGGAGAGATCAGGAGAAGGTCCAAGTGCATTGGAACAAGGAGTAAATCTGACAGGGGGAACTGCTGATGAAACTGATGATCCAGCAAGTCAACAAGAAACTCACCAGGATGATAACGCGAGTTCTTCCAGTCATATCAAACTCAGGCCATGGAAACACCAAAGATCTCATCCTTTGGAGAATGTCTTATCAGAACTGGATACAGGAATCATGACCAGGTCAGCCTTGAAGAATTTCTGTACTTTCTTTACGTTCCTCTCATCACTGGAACCAAATAACGTAAAAGAGTCTCTAGAAGACCCAGATTGGATTCTAGCTATGCAGGAGGAATTGCATCAATTTGAAAGAAGCAAAGTATGGCATCTAGTTCCTAAGCCGAAGGACAGATTAATAAACGGAACCAAATGGTTATTCAGGAACAAACTAGATGAGCATGGTATAGTGACAAGAAACAAAGCAAGACTAGTAGTGCAAGGCTATAGTCAGGAAGAAGGAATTGACTACGATGAGACCTTTGCACCTGTGGCAAGGATGGAGGCTATCAGAATGCTAATTGCTTTTGCTACATACAGGGAGTTCACACTATACCAGATGGATGTGAAGAGTGCCTTTTTAAACGGATACCTGAATGAAGAAGTCTATGTTATACAGCCACCAAGTTTCGTGAATAATGAATTCCCTGATCATGTTTACAAACTGGACAAGGCTCTGTATGGACTGAAGCAAGCCCCTAGAGCCTGGTATGAAAGACTTTCAGGATTTTTATTGAAGAATGGGTTCTCAAGAGGAAAGATTGACAACACACTGTTCCTCAAAAAGAAAGGAAAGGACCTATTGGTGGTTCAAGTGTATGTCGATGATATTATTTTTGGAGCCACTGATGAGGGGCTATGCAAAGGCTTTGCTGATCTGATGGGAAGTGAATTTGAAATGAGCATGATGGGAGAACTAAATTTCTTCCTTGGATTGCAAATAAAGCAAATTCCTGAAGGAACTATGATTCACCAGCAGAAGTATGTCAAGGAACTACTGAAGAAGTTTGACATGGAAGGAGCAAAAGAAATGACTACCCCAATTGCACCTGGGACAAAGCTGGATATGGATGAACTCGGTCCTTCAACAGACGAGACAAAATATAGAGGAATCATAAGATCACTTCTTTATCTCACAACCAGTCGACCTAACATTGAATACAGTGTAGGACTGTGTGCTAGATTTCAGTCCAAACCCAAGGAGTCACATTTGACAGCTGTGAAGAGGATCCTGAGATACTTGAAAGGAACTCAGGACCTTTGTCTCTGGTACCCAAGATGAGGTACTTTTGAACTAATTGGTTTTGCTGATGCAGACTATGCAGGTCACTTGGTGGACAGGAAAAGCCTTCAGGAATGGCACACTTTCTTGGTCCTTGTTTGATCTTGGGCCACAAAGAAGCAAAACTCAGTTGCCTTATCAACTGCTGAAGCCGAGTATGTGGCAGCTGCATTATGCTATTCACAATTGCTGTGGATCAAACAACAACTGGAGGACTTCGACATCAAGTGTGGTGCTGTGCCAATTTTCTGTGACAATACTAGTGCAGTGAACATTGCCAAGAACCCAGTCCAACATAAAAGAACCAAGCACATTGATATTAGACACCACTTCTTGAGAGATAATGTGGAAAAAGGTCTAATCACTATGAACTCTTGCAGGACTGAGGATCAAATTGCTGACATATTTACTAAAGCTTTGAACAAGGTACAGTTTGAGAGGAACAGATTGGAATTAGGGATGACCAAAATACACGGATGATCCAGCAGGGAAATCCTCGATGATTGGTTAGTAAAGTATTCGATTGTCTATATCAGAATTTTGTCATTAATATTCAGTCTAACATGGTACTTTTATTAGTACACGTGCTCAGTTTTTAGCACCAGGTAAGAATAATGTGATCCCATGATGAACCTACTATATACTAAGAAGGAACCAGTCAAAGCATGAGGAATCATGTCCAGGTACACTCACACTACCCTACATGATAAAAGTCATAACTGAATTGAATTGTCAATCACACGTGAGTCAAGGGAGATCCTCCATGTTCTTATAATTGTCCAAAATTATAGGAACACATTCCTTTTCTGGGTAGAATTTTAATTGATGTATTGGACCCCACTAGTTAAAAAGGGGATATATCAATTAAGTCCATAACAGTCAAAACTTTAACTCTTCCCAGTTTTCAAAAAATTCAAAAAGCTGCTTTTCTCCTTTTTATCATTACTACTTTGCCTTCCCTAGACATTGTCAAATCACCGAAACCCCTTCCCTCTTAACCATATTTTCCCAACCCTTTACCATTCACCCACTCCTTCTTCTCAAAATCAAAATTCTCTCTCAAACCCTAAAACCAGAAAATTCTTCTATCTCTGTGTCAATACATAAAAACCGTGTCAAAATGTCTGAAAAACCACCACCATCTACTCTTGCCCAAAGAATCTCAAAGGCTCGTGCAAAGTTCCTTCAAAAAGGAGGCAAGAAGCTGGCAAAGAAGTTGAGATTAAGGACGACTTCCACTACACCCATTGCACAAAGTTCATCACAACCACTACAATAGGTAATCTCCGCTCCTATCTTATCTACGCCCGTTGTTTCAGTAGGGATGAACATCCCTGGAATTGCAGAAACTGAAACCCTAGTGACAGGGCTAGACAAAATAATAGGTGTTGAGCATGTTGAACAAATAGATAGGGGGAACCCACGTGAGGCAGAGCGTGACTGTGTACAAGATGAACTTAGGAAAGGCTTACAAGTGCCGTTTGAGTCTGGTGCAAAATTGAATGTTGTAGAAAAGGTAATAGAAAAATTTAAAGAGGATGATAGGGTTGAGAGAAATAGGGAAGAATCTGTGCCAGAAAGTCCAGTTGTTGGAGGACTTGGATCTGTTGAAGTCCCAGAGAATTTGGTGCAAGAGCCTGCTGCTTGCCCAAATTCCGCTGAGGCTGATGATGTAGATATAGATTGGACAGATTCTGAGGAAGAAGGAAAGAAGGAGACAGTGTTGGAAAAGACTGAATCAAAAGAAACTCCCAAGGTGGCTGAAGAACCAAAGAGAAAAAGGAAGTTTGGTGAAGAAGATGAAAAATTAGCAGGGGAGGAAGAGGAAGAGGAAGTTGTGTTTCTGAAAGAAAATATAGTGGAGCCTGAGAAAAGAAGGAGATTAGTGAAAGGGGGAAAACCAGTGCTGAAGACAAGACTGGTTGATGAAGCTTGTGATGAAAGTGATGACAAGGTTGGATATGAACCTGTGGCCAGGAGAGTTGGAACCAGGTCTGTTTTAAAACAACAACTGGAGAAAGTTGGGAGGTTGGAGAAAACAGTTACAAATGTAAGAGATAGAGAAGCAAGGAAGAAGGAGGAAGAAAGAAGAGTTGAGAAAACCCAAGAGGAAAGTGATGATGATGCTGGGAGTTATGAAGAGCCAAGTGACTCTGATACAGACAGTGAAGCTGAGACTAGAAAGAGGAGAAGAGGCAGTGAGGATGAAGCTGACAGGGTGGCCTTCTTCTCTAAGCATCAGGTGTTTCCTGGCAGCATCCTGCATGATGAGAAGGAGTTTCATATGAAGCCACTGCTCAGAATGATTGGTCACTAGGGCTGGTTGGGGTTGTTTGGCAACAAGGATAGAAAGTTGTATGCTGATGAGATCAGAGAATTCTATACAAATTGCAGAGTCAATGCTAGGAGGGTGTTCACAACTGTGAGAGGAATAGAGATAGAATTTGGGAGACCTGAGCTTGGGGTGATTCTTGACATACCTGCTGAAGGTTATTGCAGGTATATAAAGCTCAAATGGCCAAAGAGGACTGATAGAGTCACTCCTCTAGATGTTGTCAAGAAATTCTCTGGAAAACCCAAGCTGAGAAAGGAGAGGAAGGTAGACAAGAAGGAAATGGAACCTGCGCATCAATTGTTGTTTGAGTTTGTGCACAGGTTTCTTCTACCAAGAGGAGAGAGGAACTGCGAGGCCAGAATATAAGGGGATTCGAATCTTTTCGATGATGCCAAAAGGGGGAAGAAGGAAATGTTGGAGTGTTTGTGACCTAATTCATCATCTGGTTCTTTTCTACTTGTTATCTTTTGTTGTTTGTTGGTATTTATGTCTACTCAGGTTCTTGGGCAACATTTGTTTGTTCAAGGATATAACCAAGAAGAGGGAATTGACTATGATAAAACTCTGCACCAGTGGAAAGGATGGAAGCTATAAGAACGATGATTGATTTTACTACCTACATGGAATTCACAGTGTATCAGATGGATGTGAAGAGTGAATTCTTAAATGGATATCCAAAATGAAGAGGTGTATGTGATCCTTCCACCTGGTTTTGTGAATGGTGAATTCCATGATCATGTGTATAAGATAGACAAGGCACTTTATGGATTGAAGCAGGCACTTGGACCTTGATATTAAAGGCTGTCAGGGTTCTTACTTAAGAAGGACTTCACAAGAGGAAAGATTGACAACACTTTGTTCTAAAGAAGAAATAGAAGAACCCGTTTTTTGTGCAATTTTATGTTGATGATGCCATTTTTGGTGCAACAGATAAGAGCTTGTGCTAGGGATTTGCTGAACTAATGAGAAGCGAGTTCGATATGAGTATGATGGGAGAACTGAATTCCTTCCTGGGGTTGCAGATCAAACAAACTTCTGAAGGAACTATGATTCATCAGCATAAGTATATCAAGGAATTGTTAAAGAAGTTTGATATGGAAGGAGCTAAAGAGATGGCTACTCCTATTGCTCCTAAAACAAATTTGTATCTGGACGAATTTGGTCTTTCCACAAATGAAACCAAGTATAGAGGAATTATTAGGTCTCTCCTCTATCTTACTGCTAGTCGTCCAGACATTTGACTATGTGCAAGATTTCAATCAAGACCAAAGGAGTCCCACTTGACTGTTGTCAAGAGAATATTGAGATATCTTAAAAGAACTCAAGACTTATGTATATGGTACCCCAGGGGTGGCACATTCGAGTTGATAGACTTTGATGATACTGATTATGTAGGCCATTTGGTGGATAGGAAGAGCACTACAGGAATGGCACACTTCCTAGGTCCTTGCTTGGTTTCTTGGGCTACTAAGAAGCAAAACTATGTGGCTCTTTCCACAGCTGAGGCTGAGTATGTTTCAGCCGCTTCTTGTTGTTCTCAGTTGCTATGGATCAAACAACAATTGGAAGACTTCGAAATTGAGAGTAGACCAGTACCCATTTTCTGTGACAACACAAGCGCAGTCAATATTTCCAAGGACACAGTCCAACACAAGAAAACTAAATACATTGATATTAGGCATCACTTATTGAGAGATAATATTGAGAAAGATCTAATTACTATGAATTCGTGCAGGACTGAAGATCAACTCACTGACATCTTCACCAAAGCTTTAAGCTAGGTTCAATTTAAGAGAAACAGATTGGAGTTAGGGATGACCAAAATACAAGGATGACCCAGAACCTAATTCTTCAAGGAGTTGGCTAGTTAAGTATTTTATTGTGCTTGTAGAAATTTTGTTATTACAGTCCATTCAAAAATTGTACTAGAAATAGTATACTTGTTTAGTTAAGCATACACTTGTAGTATTGTGTAATGTGTTCCCACTAAAAGATTTGTTAGGCAGCAAGAAGAAGCTGAATGTCAAGACGAGGAACCATGATTAGGTATATTATATGTTCGTACTCATTAAGTTCGTAGTAAATATGTATGTTGTCTGGAATATGCATTATAATCATTCCTAACATATATAACTGTCTAGCCAATATTATTCACTAATTGGGTTTTCAAATTTTAAATTCTTTCTTACTTGTATAACTAGTCTTAATGACTTGTCAATTAAAAATGTCACATCGGCCACTTTTCCGATTTCCAAGTACCTAAAAAGCAATATCCTTTCTTTTCTTGTCATCATTAAACCTTCCTTTTTAAAGAAGAAACAAAATCTTCTCTCCAAATTTCTCTCTGATTCAAACCCTAGAAAACCACATCACCATCATCCTCAGGCTAAACAAAAAGTCAATCATGTGTCAATCCCAATCCACATCTGCATCACCCTCTAAAATCTCCAAAATACAAAAATCATTAAAGAAACCTATGGCTAGTGCTTCTTTTGCAAGAGAGAGGTTACAAAAGAAGCTTTCAAAAGGGGAACGGAAGAAGTCAAGACCAATCTCAGCAAGTATCTCTGCTACACCTGTAGTTTCTGAGCAAAAATTAACCGAGGTAAGAACTGACCTTACTGAGATTTGTTCAACCTTGCATGAGCATATTGTAGGCCCTGAAAAGGTAGCCACAAAATTACTAGTTACTAAAATGGATGATATGGTTGAATCTGTAGGAGTAGTGGGGTTTGTTTGTGAGACTGACCAGGGGAATGTGGAAACAGAAAAAGGTGATGCTTCAAAAATAAAACTTGATGAACCTAAGGTCAAAATTGATGTTACTAGCACAGTAGGGGAAATAGCTAGGGTAGATATTGTTGAAACATCATTAGAACCTGAAATGGTGTTGGACTTTGTGTGTTCTCAAGAGACCCAGTCGACAAACCTAGTTTGTGTAATCACCTAATTTTGGTACGAAAATTCACAAAAAAAAATTTGCTCAAAATAGCCGTGCTAGATCCTTTGGATTTTGGCTGAATTTTCCTTAAATAATAGTCTTTTATTTTATTTTAACTAAAATTATCATTAATTGGGAAGAAAATATGAAATCACCAAAAAATACTTGTTATGTATTTTGTTATAATTCTATGTTTTTAATTGTGATATTATTGTAAATTTATGTGGTTTTGATTGTAGTTAATTGTGTTGATTTTAAATAAGTGTAGACCTTTAATGGTCATATGTATAAAATAGATAGCCCAATATTTCAGCCCACAACCCAATCTCACGCCTAGGCTGTCCAAGTCCTGATCCATGATAGCCGTTGATCTAGTGTTGATCCTATGGTCCATAATCCTCCACAGTTGAACTATGTAATCCTAAAATCTATCATTTTTTTTCATTCCAACCCTTAGTCTGAATGAGTAGGGGAAACTATGTCCAAAGTTTCCCTCCTCACCGGAAAAATAAGCAGCCGCCAGCTCCACCAGGGTTCTGCCGTCCGTCCGCCGCTAGATCACCACCGCCGGTGGCCGAAAAAAATACATGCTTTGAAAGATCTTGACCTTCTCTTTCCATTTCCGCTATTGGCTTTCTCAAAAAGTGAATCGATTTTCGTAGATCGGGCTTTAAAGAGGCTGTCAAACTTCAACTTCGATGACCCCTAATTTTTTCGGTAAGTTTCGTGGTTCATTCTCATCCCCTCTCTTTTCTCTAGTACATCTCCTACCCTTTTTTTCAAAACCCTCATTTTCTCGCCCGTTTCCTTTCCTCTTTTCTGATTTTTTGTTTTCCTTCTTCTCATTTTTCTTCTTCTCATTTTGTTATGGTGTGGCTGCTGCAATTTCTCATTGGTTTTGGGGGACGGTTGGGTGAGGTCGTGATTTGGTGGCAGTGGTGGTGGTATTTTGATGTTGTTTTTTTTGTTCGGGCTGTTATTTTTTTTATCATGAAACAGGGGGGAATGCTTGGTTATGGCTTTGGTGATGTATGGGTTGCGTTGAAGCTGATTGAGTAGTGATGGTGAGGCTGTCATGTGATGGCGTGAGAGGGAGGTTGTAAGTTGATGGCTGATTAGGGGTTGAATATGTGGCGTTAGGGGGTCTGTTTCAGCGGCTCATGGGCGAGGGAGCAGCTTTTCGCGATGGCGAGGCTATGATGAAGCCGTGGCGATTCAGCCAAACCAGCGGCGACTGTGAACGAGGCCAAGCGTTAGCTCGACCGGTTAGATCAAAACTGATTTTTTCTTATTCTCTTTACCTCGTGTGTCTATGTTTCCTGTGAGTTTGTTTAGTCATTAAACAATGGTGCACTTGTAACTTTTAGTTGGAAAGAATTAGTTTAGTTAAGTTTGTTTGAGCATTTGCTCTCGATTATGCTTTAAGTAGTTGTTTTATAGTTTAGTCTTACTATTTGGCATGTGAACTAAGAATTATCACGCATGTTTTCCCGTTGTTGTAGCTTAATGAAGTTATGAATATTGATTGGTAAGATTAGTTTGAGTGGCTTTGTTAATTGGTGTATTGAATGTCACGTTGCCTGGAGAGTTTATACATACATGTACGAGTCTATATCTGTTTGAATAGAGCTGATCAGAGTTGCGCGTGGAGTATTTAAACTCTTGCTGGTTTATTGCTGGTTCTCATGAGTTTATGAAACAAATAAAATTAGCTGTGAGTTTGAGTTAATTCTGTTAAAGAATTAAACAATTTTGGTTCAGGTTTAATATGTGGGTGAGTTTGCTATGAGGGAAGTGAATCTAAAGCATGTTTTGAATTGTCCAGAAGATGAAACACTAGCTTAGATTGTTTGTTTCTTGCTTTTGAACTGAGTTTTGGTTTAGTTTTGTCGTAAATTAAGGTCTTGGATATTTTAGTTTAATTCTAAGTTAGTTTGATCTATTTAGTTAATTTAGTTGATTTTAGTTGGTTTAGTTTGGTCCTAGACCCCTTAGTTAGTAATGAGTGTTAAGGATGTCCTTTTAAAGGACACTACCTGCATTTTTCATCCTTTTAGGACAGTTTAGGTGGCTGAAACAGTCCTTTATAGCTACTGTACTATTTCTGAAAATATGACTAAAAGCACTCAAGTATAGGGGTGTGGGCTTGTACTTTTGCACAAGTCTACACTCCACCCCTTGCTCCAATTTTCAGCTATATATAGTAGTATTTACTCCTCTTTAAAAGACAACAATCAATCTAAAAAATGCAATTAATGAGAGGAAAAACACTTGAAAAAAAAAGAGATAAAAGAAAGCAAGTTTGAAAGAAGGATTTAGAACCAGAAACCTTTACACTAAGGGTCTTTTGGGGTGTAAATCTTGAAGTTTTAAAGGTCAATTAGAGTGCCAGTGGTCTGTTACAAGATGTTTGGTTTGATCACTTACTGCTTTGGTTAGGATTTGTTGGGGTCTTTTACTCTATTTGCACAAAGACTTTTGGCTTAGAGGTAAACACAATCAAACCTTGTAATTATGTTGAATGTTTGGCTATAAAAATCAAATGAGATTAGCATGTTTAATGGTTTGAAACATCTGTTGTTACATGTGTTGTTAAGCTACTCCATTTTGAAACTGGTTGCTATCTTAAAAGGTTAAAAGAAGGAAGCATAATGTCAAGCACTTTGTATGTTTACTTTTGACGCAAATGTGTGTATGAAGAAATTGAAGTAGCAGAAATGAAGCCTTTCAATAGGTAGTTTTTTTACATCCGATTGTTCTTTTTACCAAAATTTCAGCAAGCTAAGATTTGTACCATTGATCTATTTCTCTTTTCTTTCTGAAAAAATTAATTACATGTGGAAATTGCAAATTCTGAATAAAGATTAGGCGAACTTAGGATTTAACCATCAAAAAGTGCAAACTTTAAGCTCTGGCCGTTTTTGTAATTTGGGTTATTTTCTGTAATTTGTACATATTTGCAAATTCAAAAATTATTAAATCATGGTTATCTCTAAAACGATAAGTCAAGATATTGTTATAAGTGCAATGTTAATAAATGTGAAGCAAACGTACAGTATGCCCTTTTGCGGAAATAGACTAACAACTGCACTTGAATGAATAAATGGGAATGTGCTAATCTTTTGAAAATTTGGACCGCTTAATATGCCCATCATTTGTTAAGTTAGGCCATTTATAAAGTTTAAACATTTGGGTTCAAAACAAATTTGCAAAGTGACACGACCCGGATTCCAGTTAGGCCGTACGGACACCTGACATCCTCCCCTAGACCCGTCGGGCGAACCCTTACCAATTAAATTAGAAAAATAAATATAACAATTCATAAATAAGGACAGGACTAAAAAAACCACAGACATACTAGGTTTAGGGCTATCCAGACTAGACATCTAAGAGTACAAAAGAAGACAAATACCTCATGAAGGGAGCAAAATGTAACTGAAATAATAACCAATAAACTGGTGGCCATCCGGAATAAAAGCTGGCTCACCCTGACAGCTGACGTCAACTTCGCTTCTTCACAACGTGGCGAACGCCATCCTGGAGCGAACCTGCCGAAACGAAATAGATAGACAACAAACAAACAACAAACAAGGGTGAGTCAAAAGGACTCAATAAGTGAGGCAGACTAACCACCTCAAAGAATAGGATAGCTAGCCAGGGAGAAGAAACAGATAAACCAAATTTCTCTTATTTAAATTATAAAAAGGCAGAGCCAGATAACAACCGGAAACAAGTATAAAACCATAAACTCAACTAGGGATACGAGCCAGAAACATATCAATAAATAAGCAATGCACATATAAGCAGGACAGTAGTCATGTATCGTAAGTCTACCCAATGGTATGAAATGAGATGAAATGAAATGAAATGTAATGCAAAGGGTCACATGTGCCCATAATCCCATCCCGAAGCGGAATACTCCTGCATTCGTGGGGAATCCAATCTGATAACCAACTGGAGCGGAATACTCCTGCTCCTGGAGCGGAATACTCCTGCACCCGATATAGTATAAACCAGAGGCGGAATACTCCTGCACTCTCCTGTGGCGGAATACTCCTGCACCCGATATAATGTAAAGCTGAGGTGGAATACTCCTGCACTCAATATCTGACATAAGAGCGGAATACTCCTGCTCCTGGGGCGGAATCCTCCTACCCTCAATATGATACAATGGAGCGGAATCCTCCTGCTCCTGGATATGATACAATGGAGCGGAATCCTCCTGCTCCTGGGGCAGAATCCTCCTGCACCCAATATGATATGCAATGTAATGCATATGAATGACATATAATGCATGTGAATGCAATGTGATACCATAATAACCCTTCACCGGCGAGGGACTCTCATCGACAGCCGGGAAGTAGATGCCAACTCACAGTCTGAGTACAATGCTCAGTTGCTTAATGCAATACCAACAACATGACATAACATGTAATATACAATGTAAATTTAAAGCTAAGGCGTATTGAGTACGCCTATTGGCAGCTACACACGTAAGGAACACGTGGTAGAAAATCCACGAGGCCAGTTTCCTCCAAAGAAATGGATATAAACACTTACCTCGTTCCAAAGTTAACACTGCTATCCGACAACCGCTTTATTCTTTGAATTCATTGCCAAACGATCCCACTGTGTTCAATAAGCAGAAAAATATATCACATTAGGCTAAAGGCTTCATTCCTTACGTCTTAGGGCAATCCGGTTAGGAACCTGATACCCTGCTCGCATACGCAATACACATGCCAGGTCTATATACAGGGTTTAAGGTCACATAACCAAACTCCAAATAAATTACATTTATATATTGCCCATAACTCACTGAGTACGGATATATAATCAATTCCACTATCGGGGTCCAATTGACCCTTCAAATTATAAGTTGAACGTATTAAAACGATGTCTAATATTCCAAGTTTTACCGTTAAAACACATTCAAACACACGTAATAAACTCAAATAATATATTAGGATCATTACCTGAATGTTTCGGGGTAAAAATTCTACTATTTTCCCGGCTCTTTTCTCATTTTCTGGCCTTTTTTTTCTTATAATTTTCTCTGTTTTTCCTTCTGCATTTTTGTTTTGTATCTCTCTGTACATATGTTTCTTCTGTTCAATTAAAAAGTCTAAGGACCAAAAGTCCACCGCCATTCTCATTTTCTATTTTGTCTTTTCCTTTTTTTTCTTTTCTTTTTATTTTCGCGACGGAAATTAAACTGGTACCCTATGATATTTAAAATAATTCCAACTTTTGCATACAAGTTATACAAAATATATGTAACATACTGGTGAAGGCGGATCTCAAATTGGACTCCCGAAACTCAAGATGCGAATTTAAATGTAAAAAGGTCAAATTATTTAACTTTCGGCATTTTAGCAGAAACTAGCCGAACAACATCGAAATTTACTTTCGAAAAATTACAAAATTCACAAATAATCATACGAACCTAACGGCACTTTCGGATTTCGAATCGGAGCTCATTCGCCAAAACCGAGCTCGAAAATCTCTTTTTAATATTTATCGACAATAAAAACTGAAACCTTCTTCCGATGCCTACCAAACGAGGTCTGATTTAGCTCAAATTTTACAGACAGGTCCTAATGGACATTATGAATATTTTAAAGTTATCGGCACGCCAATCGGAGTCCTAACTTCCGAAATGACTAACCGAGGTCGTTTCATTCTCCTCTACTTAAACTCTCGTTCGTCCTCGAACGAGCCTAAGTCTAAAGCAAGATTCACGCAGATAACAAGAGAACTTACACGACCTCTATAAGCTACTCCACGAGCATTATCTTCTTATTATAGGATCAAAATCATAACACGTATATCGTACTTTTGTAATAAAATATATCTGGATAATATGATAATCCATTGCACCGCTTATTCTGACTAAGCTGATCCTTCCTCGATCACGAGAAGAGAGTTTTACATTTTCAAAACAAAGATACACGAAACTTTGAATGGGTTAACATGATTCAGCCGATAATCACTTTTTCAATATACCTTTCGATATAGAACAGGTCGATGGAACTAAGAATTAGCTCACGCTTGATACAATAGGGGAGCTTTTGAAGTACCTTTTCACTACACCCTATGGAATATTTGATGCAAGCTATATATTTTTTTCAAACGTACTATGCAACATCTCAGTTGATGTTAGTGTTGTTCCGCAAACTCTTTGTAGGAATGTATTTACTCATATCCTAATGTATATCAAAGGTTCATCTGTACAGGGTCTATCATATAAGGATAAGGATCATGCAAATATTACTGGATAGTACGATGCAGATCAGGAATGATCTCCAGACTGAACATCTACTTCAGGGTATTGTCTTTCAATTAGAAATATTATGACTTGAAAAAGTGAAAATAAAAGAGACATGTAGTTGGACCTTCAGCTGAGGCAGAATACCAGCAACAAAGTTGATTACATGTGCACTTATAACGCTAAGGTAACTTCTCAAAGAATCGAGGTGTGAAGGAGATATGCCAATGATGGATGGACGATAAGCTGCACTAGACCTTTAACTCTAAATTTTTATGAAGTAAAACATCATCAGTATGAGGATCCAATTCTAGTTGAATACAGAAAGATAGCCAAAAGAAAACCAGATTCACCATACAGGATTACTACTGACGGTGTTCTCATGTATAAAGATAGACTTAGTGTTCTTGATGCTGCAGATTTACGTGGACAGATTATGATAGAGGCATATTATTCCAAATACACCGTTCATCCAGGTTCGACTAAGATGTACCATGATCTTAAGCAGATTTATTAGTGGGACAGAATGAAGTGTGACATAGCAGAATTTGTGGCTCAGTGTTCTAATTGCCAGCAAGTTAAAGTCGTGTCATCTTTCCAGACTTTATGCTTTCAGCAGATAGGTACGTATATATGATCAGATTGCCAGCTTATCTCTAGCATTAATAGATTATTAGTGGGTTTAGCAATGATCAACACTCATTGTAGGTTTCTGTCGTGGCCCTGGGTTGGGTCGTGACAAAAGTGGTATCAACGCATTAGAGGTTTAATATTACCATTCAGTATTTGGAGGAAGACTCCTCCACTTAAAGCACAAACTCATTCAGCTATTTGATTAGGAATAACCATCCCCCGCACAGTCTGCTGGACTAAAGAAGATTTAACTAAAAACTGAATGTAGGAGGACCTAAGCTACCAACTATCCCTTTCGAGTTGCCAAACAGCTGCAACTCTCGAGTTCGCAACTCCATACCTTTTCCGTAAACACCACCGCCTAATGGATGATACTTCTATTTCCCTTAGAAGCCTTGAAAAATAATAATATGCTTACCCGGCTACAATAACACGTACTCTGGCTCAGCACAGGGAAGGAACATCACAAGCGGCTACCAACCGCCCAAGCTCACTAGTATCGGAAGAAGAAGAGATGGCAATAAACTGAGGATATAAACAATTAGATCTTTAGGAAGCTCATCTTCTTATTTGCTTTGCTACCAGAGCTAAACTACTTCCGAGTCAGGCTAACCCAAAAATCGCAATTGAAGAAATAGACATTAAATGAGCTTTATGGAACAACATCTATGCCAATTTAATCTCCCAATAAGAAGAAAACTCTGACAATTTACCAGAAAATCCTTTTATAACCCAGATAAGCTCATAGAATAACATGACTCTACTAGCGCCTCGAACCATGAGGAGATACGTAGATCAAATATTACTTACTAATCACTTTGCACCGGAAGAAACGATAACACTTTCTGATGGTGACGAATTAGGATCCCATTATCCTACCAACATTGAATTTCGAGGAGAGGTAAACTAATTTGATATAATAACAGAAGGTGACACAACAAGATGCCAGGCAGATAATACCGACACTTACTGCCAAATCTCTCGTATTTAGACCAGATAAACTAGTAGGGTCATCATAAATGCCAGGAATAAATCATATCAGAAGCTCGCCCCTCTACCGCAACCGATTCTTAATAGAAACGACATCCAAGGAAACCATGGTAAGATAAACGAAGTCCAGACCAATCGGAAGAATCAAATCTTACTCGCATTTAAGAGAAGAAGAAATCTCAGGGTCTACTATATCGGATACCTCAGCATCCCGTCAGACAAGCAGTTCATAGAGCTGCCTCTGCACCTGAGCTGAGCCACTACCCTGACAATCACTTTCTGAAGAACCACTGCCACCACACTCTCAAGCTCTACTGGATGGTGGCATTTCTTTTGCTGATTGAGATCTAAATGAAATCGCCTGCCACTGTGCAAGTGCCTGATGACAAGAGAAAAGATGACTGCCTACTTGTCGGAGTAAGGGAGAACTCCACCAAAGATGACAGGCTCGCGACAATGATAATATATTTTCAGTGAAAATGGAAGCTGGACAGATTGTTTATAGCTATAAAGAGAAAACTGAGTCTAATCTTGATGAACTACTCACACACTCTGATAATCACGCTCTACAAGCTGAGATAACTTGGAAAGTAACTTCCCAAAATAATCAGAACTCTTACTTCCAAAGGAGGTATCATGGTTGCCCACTAGGGCCACGATATCTCTTGCTCTCCCGCTCTAACTTAGGGTATGCCTCGTACCTTCGACCAATATCAATAACAACATCAAATGAAATCCCGACCTCCATTTCTTGAGCCATCTGGGATCTCAAGGAAAAAGAAAGGTCATCCATAAATCTTTAAATCTCTCAAAAGGCTCATGGACTAGTTCTAATGCATATCCAGCTATTCTATAGAATTCAATCTCATATCCTGAAATCAATAGGCTAACCGACAGGCTACCCTCTCTAATCTTTTCAAACTGGAGACACCCTTCATCTTGCTCGCTACTCGAAAGGAACTTTCCCACGAATTTAAAAGAAAAATCGAACCAAGTTAGCTAATAAGAGAGCGGCCCACCAATTCAAGGCTGGACCCCTGAAATTGGAAAGAAGAATAATCAACACCATATCGCTCGATATAATCAAGAGCCTTAAGGATACGCTGACATCATTTTATTTTAAAAAAAACTTACACAGGGATTATCAAATACATTGCTTGGGAATATCTGGATGTTCAACTGCGTAAAATAATGCAACCTCTTTGAGCACTCGGACCCAATAATTACCTCAGTTACCTAACCAGCCAGAACAACTGGAGGCACAACATATGCTGTCTCCGGAACATAATTCACTGCAGCAATATTAAGAACCGGAAAAGGAGCTCCCTTAGATCGAACGTCTGCACATGCGGCAACCTGATAAGCTGCCTAGCGAATAATAGGTTCTTGCGGTATCTGCGTCGCCAAAATTCACGTAAAAGCATCGTAGTGAGCTAAGGGAACCACAAGGCCCTGTTCCTTTGCCCATCGCGAGCTCGTACAGCTGGGACCTCCGTAATCAGATCGTCAGCATGATCAAAACTCTCGGGGCTTCGTCAGTGCTAGCCCCACGCTAGACTGCTTCGTCTTGAACTCATACCGTTTGCCGATTTGTCGCACGAGGGTTCACAATTACCATGAAGGAATTAACGAAAATACTTCTGCATCCTAGACGACGCACGATCAGAAATGAAGGAAGTGAAACTTCCTAAATGCCATCATAGCCTCTCGTAGATAAGTACGGACGTCTACGTACCCATCAGCGAGACTCTACTAGACACTGTCTTAGTCTGGATAGACTCTAAACCGGGCTCTGATACCAACTGACACGACCCGAATTCCAGTTAGGCCGTGCAGGCACCCGACATCCTCCCCTAGACCCGTCGGGCGAACCCTTACCAATTAAATTAGAAAAATAAATATAACAATTCATAAATAAGGACAAGACTAAAAAAAACACAGATATACTAGGTTTAGGCTATCCAGACTAGACATAAGAGTACAAAAGAAGACAAATACCTCCTGAAGGGAGCAAAATATAACTGAAATAATAACTAATAAACTGGTGGCCATCTGGAATAAAAGCTGGCTCACCCTGACAGCTGATGTCGTCTTCGCTCCTTCACAACGTGGCGAACTCCATCCTGGAGCGAACCTGCCGAAATGAAATAGATAGACAAGAAACAAACAACAAACAAGGGTGAGTCAAAAGGACTCAATAAGTGGGGCAGAGTAGCCACCTCAAAGAATAGGATAGCTAGCTAGGGAGAAGAAACAGATAAACAAAATTCCCCTTATTTAAATTATAAAAAGGCAGAGCCAGATAACAACTGGAAACACGTATGAAACCATAAACTCAACTAGGGATAAGAGCCAGAAATATATCAACAAATAAGCAATGCACATATAAGCAGGACAATAGTCATGTATCGTAAGTCTACCTAATGGTATGAAATGAGATGAAATGAAATGAAATGTAATGCAAAGGGTCACATGTGCCCATAATCCCATCCCGAAGCGTAATACTCCTGCATTCGGGGGGAATCCAATCTGATAACCAACTGGAGCGGAATGCTCCTGCTCCTGGGGCGGAATACTCCTGCACCCGATATAGTATAAACCAGAGGCGGAATACTCCTGCACCCGATATAATGTAAAGCTGAGGCAGAATACTCCTGCACTCAATATCTGACATAAGAGCGGAATACTCCTGCTCCTGGGGTGGAATCCTCCTACCCTCAATATGATACAATGGAGCGGAATCCTCCTGCTCCTGGGGCGGAATCCTCCTACCCTCAATATGATACAATATAGCGGAATTCTCCTGCTCCTGGGGCGGAATCCTCCTGCACCCAATATGATAATGTAATGCATATGAATGACATATAATGAATGTGAATTCAATGTGATACAATAATAACCCTTCACCGGCACGGGACTCTCAGCGACAGCCGGGAAGTAGATGCCAACTCACAGCCTGAGTACAATGCTCAGTTCCTTAATACAATACCAAGAACAAGACATAACATGTAATATACAACGTAAATTTATAGCTAAGGCGCATTGAGTACGCCTATCGGCAGCTACACACGTAAGGAACACGTGGTAGAAAATCCACGAGGCCAGGTGCCTCCAAAGAAATGGATATAAACACTTACCTCATTCCAAAGTTAATACTGCTACCCAACAACCGCTTTATTCTTTGAATTCATTTCCAAACGATCCCACTGTGTTCAATAAGCATAAAAATATATCACATTAGGCTAAAGGCTTCATTCCTTACGTCTTAGGGCAATCCGGTTAGGAACCTGATACCCTATTCGCATACGCAATACGCAGCCCATGCCTATATACAGGGTTTAAGGTCACATAACCAAACCCCAAATAAATTACATTTATATGTTGTCCATAACTCCCTGAGTACGAATATATAATCAATTCCACTATCGGGGTCCAATTGACCCTTCAAATTATAAGTTGAACTTATTAAAACGATGTCTAATATTTCAAGTTTTACCGTTAAAACACATTCAAACACACGTAATAAACTCAAATAATATATTAGGATCATTACCTGAATGTTTTTGGGTAAAAATTCTACTATTTTCCCGGTTCTTTTCTCATTTTCTGGTATTTTTTTCTGATAATTTTCTCTGTTTTTCCTTCTGCATTTTCGTTTTGTATCTCTCTATACATATGTTTCTTCTGTTCAATTAAAAAGGCTAAGGACCAAAAGTCCACCTCCATTCTCATTTTCTATTTTGTCTTTTTCTTTTTTTTTCCTTTTCTTTTCATTTTCGCGACGAAAATTAAAATGGTACCCTACGATATTCGAAATAATTCCAACTTTTGCATACAAGTTATACAAAATATATATAACATACTGACAAAGGCAGATCTCAAATTGGACTCCCGAAACTCAAGATGCGAATTTAAATGAAAATAGGTCAAATTATTTAACTTTCAGCATTTTAGCGGAAACTAGCCGAACAACATCGAAATTCACTTTCGAAAAATCACAAAAGTCACAAATAATCATACGAACCTAACGACGCATTCGGATTTCAAATCGGAGCTCATTCGCCAAAACCGAGCTCGAAAATCTCTTTTTAATATTTATCGATAATAAAAACTGAAACCTTCTTCCGATGCCTACCAAACGAGGTCTGATTTAGCTCAAATTTTACAGATAGGTTCTAATGGACATTACGAATATTTTAAAATTATCGGCACGCCAATCGGAGTCCTAACTTCCGAAACGACTAACCGAGGTCGTTTCACAAAGACTACCCCATTTTAATAAACAACCGACATCTTTGATAAATACCCATCACATGTAAAAAAATGTAATTAAATTTCGCAGAACTGACCTAAAAGCAGCCCACTTTCGCAAAATAATTCAGCCCATAATCAGTTAAATGACGGCAGTTTGTAAAACTTTTCTTTTTAAAAGACAGTCCACAAAGTTGTTCCAATTTAACAAATAGCATAATATATATACTTAATCAAATTTTGTTATCCATATTTTTCTTCAATCAATAAAGAAAAATTTGGGAGTCCCAATTTGTCACTTAATAAGTTAAGCGGTTGTACTTAATCAAATCTATTAGGCAAACTAAAATAGGAGTGAGAAGACTTCCACGATTAAGCATAATAATAAGTATGATTTGTGGTCTGCTTATTAAGCGAAAAGAGAAATTAAATTATATGACAAAGCCAATGTGTTAAAGTATTCCCAACGGGAGATTTGATACAATCTTTGGCTAAGCAATTAAAGCGTGACTTAATTGAAAGTTAAAAATATAACAACCACGTTTAATAACTCAAAACGCGATAATAAAGCAATTGTGCTCGGCACAGGACTCGGGGGTGCCTAACACCTTCCTGAGAGTCAATTGAGGACCTTACCCGAATCTCTGACGCAGACCATTAGACGAGTCAAGGGTGTTCCGGGTACATCCCTTTGGTGACTTGGCACACCTTTAACTTGTCAAGTGGAAACTCCGAATTCTCTTAATAATTGTGTACCTTGCAACACCCGTTGCAGCCTTATACAATTCTTTCCTTAGTTTTATTAAAAAGGGTCGTGACAGCTTGGCGACTCTGCTGGAGAAATTAGTGAAAACTAGAATCTCCGGCTTTATAAATTGTCCCATGCTTTAATTTATTGAATATCTGGTTGTTATATGTTTGCCGTTATCACATGAAAGGTTGAATGTTACCGCTTTGATTTTGTTGAACTGTATATAAACTGTCTTCTCCGCGTACACCTATGAGTCACTGAACACCTGCACACATACAATTACTAGATTGTCTGTGGCATCTGAGCCTTCTTACTAAAATTAGCCATGATTTAGGAGGAAGGCGTGATGGGGTTTTAGGTCGAATACACTGTTGTCGGATGCCCTTGATGCACTTTCCGCTTGGTTTGTCCACCGGGTTATGAGCCAGTCTAGACACCAAGTATGTTGTGTCACCTAGAGTTAAACCTTTAGGCCCAATTATCTGCATCATATTTGACTTAGTGAGGTGCGGCACACCGGTACCACACTTGTCTAGGATAACTCCTTATCGTCGAGATACTTTTGAAGTATTTTCTGTGTTGTATTTAGGAAGAAGGGTCGTCATGCTGACCGAATTAGGGAAGGGCGGATTTCAGAAGAAAAAAACAAAAAAAAAGGGAAATAAATGAAAAATAAAGAAAAAAGAGGAAGTAGGGTGAATTCCAGTTTGTAGATGTCTTGTTTTAATATATTTCATGTTTTGGGTCATACAGTAGAAACAGAAAATTTTTCAAAGATTTATGTGTCAGAAAAATTTTGATTCAGTTTTTACGTCGTCATAATGGCGAATTTTTTTCAAAAGAAAAGAAAAGAAAAAAAAGGATTTTTTTTTCATATTAAAGTTGTCAAATTTTCTGGAGTTAGTCTTGATACCGTTATAATGGCAAAATATTCCAAGTTTCAAAGTGCCCTGGTTGGCTGAAGGATTCTTTTTGGTTCAATTTTTTCACCATTATAATGGTAAATTTTTTGGAAATCGCTAAGTCCTATTGCGACAACCATGATATGCCCAATTTTGTTGAAAGTCTAAGCGTCTGTTTCGTTTTGGCGACAATATTTTCAGTCAATTTTTCACGTCTCTAGAATGACAATTTTTCCAACAGTTAGCTAGTGCCTTGGTTGGCCGAAGGTCTTTTATGGGTCAATTTTATGCCGTTGTAATGGAAAAATCTTGTGTTGAAAATCTGAGTCTCAAATGGTAAACACATGTTAGATTTTTAGGAGGTTTTAAGCATCGGTTTGTTTTGTCTGTCAATATTTCGAGGTACTTTCAGTTTTTCAAAATTAAGTGACACGTGTTTTTAGGTACCATGGCGGCATCGTCTTCTTGGTCTAGCAAGAGCACCCTACTGATGCCACCCTACCATCTATCATGATGACCGACGGTCCACCCGAATTGTTGAGGTCTAAGTGGAGGAGTATGAACGAGATGCAGCAAGGTTTAGTCCAGATGCCTCTATTGTTAGTTTTAGTCATGGTTGGATTTCATTTGACTACCTCTATGCTCGATTCGGGTGTGATAATGGTTTCAACAGTATGGCTTCGAGTTTCATGACAAGCTGATATATAATGAATGGGTGCAACTTTGTCCAAAGGTTTTTGTGTTTTCTTTTCTAGGTTTGTTGGTTTTCCCATTGTCGCATAAAAGGATATCCATTAAAGTCAGTTGGATTATGGTGGCCTTGTATGAAAAAGCACCAAATCCTACAATCGTTCCGACAATTCTGGGGAGAGTATCTTTCATGCTTTGACTCAATCTTTCATGCTTTGACTCAATGCTGCAAAGGTAAAAATGAGTTTTTCGAGGGGTGTAACCTCCTGTTGCAGGTGTGGTTTATGGAGCACATTCGCTCCCGCCCGTCTCATCATATTGCTGATTATTTTGACTGTGGGTATCTCGGTTATCATTTCGAACATATCCAGAAATTTAAGCTTTCAGATAGTGAGCGTGCTTGGAGGTCGTGCTTGTACTCCCTTACATCAGATAAGATACTGTGGCTATATAACTGGATTTCGATGGAGAAGGTTGTGCACAGATGCATCGAGCTCCCCTGTTTAGTTCTGATAGGTTTGGAAGTAACCCAACCTTATGCCCCTCTGCAGGTGCTCAAACAGTTGGGCCGACGACAGGTGGTCCCGATAGTTGAGGATATGAGTACTTATGTTTTAGTTTATCCACCAGGACTGTTTACCTATAGGGGTAAGATCTTGAACTTGTGGGACACTAGGCGTCAACTCATAAAAGAGACTAAGGTTCAGAATGGACTCATAGGAGAGGTCACTCAGGAGTACGGGTCATGGTATCGCCACCAGCCCATACCTAGAGAGATGCCTTCCAGGTCAAGTACTGGCACGGTTGACATGGAGGCTCAATTAGATATGCAGGTTCGGATGGCCAGGTGTGAGACTGAGGAGGGGTACCGTGCTACTATACAGGGCTTAGTTGCGGAGAGGGATGCCGCTAGAGCCGCTCAGCCTGAGAGCGAGGACTTGACACATCAATACTATGATACTATCAGGGGACTTCATGACTTGCACCATAAAGCTTTGACAGAGAAAGACACCGTTCTAGCCGCCCAGGCTGAGAGCGACAGATTTGCAGATAAGTGCCTTGGGAACATTGATCGGCTGCATAAACAACTTGATGATGCATTGAGATTAGCCACGACCAAACTTCAACAGATAGCCGTGTCAAAGAGAGTAATTGATTGAGGTCAGGAGCATGTGTGGGAACTGGCAGACTATGTGGCTAGGATGTGCCAAGATCATAGGATCTTGTCCAATAGGACTATCCTCATTGAGGCTCCGGATTATGCCAGGAATATATCTCAGCAGGTGCACGTATTGCATGATGTTTTGAGCCAGCCTTTGTCACCAGCAGAAAAAGATCCTGAGGAGCCACCTGACTCTCAGCCAGGGTTGCCTTAGCAGAAACATCAGTCCGAGATGATGCTACTTATTGTTTTATTTTGTCACTCATTTAGCATCTCGGCATATTGTATTTTATGTTGCTTTTGAACTTAGTAGTGGTAATTTATTTCTATTTTCAGTCATTTGTACATTGCTTAGGTTGTGCCTTAGAGCACTGTATGTCTTGTACTCTCTTTAGTAATGGAAATCTTTTGCTTATTTTTTGTGTTAATTTATTTCACCCTCTGGCCTCTCTTTGAAAAAAAAAAGAAAAAAAGAAAAGAAAAAGAGAACTCAAACAATACACTTGGGAATCTAATCCAAACCGTTTCGGGATGACGCATGACGACCTTAGGCTTGTAGGCACGCTGGGCTTATAAATATTGTATTTCCTAAACCTGTTTTGTTTGTAGACAAGTCTAGATTACCAGTGATTTGGTGCAGCACTCTGCCATTACCCCACTCTCACACAACTAAATCAAAGGGACCCGAAATTCCACCTGGTAATATGGCAACTGAAGGAGACAAATCTGATGCCGGTTCCGAGGAAAATGAAAGGACGAAAGAGGAGGTCCTAAGCTTGAAAAAATTCCTAGTAGACATGCATCATGCGATGACTACGGGACAAACACCTCCTCCCATGCCAAACCTCCTAGATGGGCTTGTGCCAACAGCTATCCAGCGAGCACCGGGCAGATCTACAGCAGTCAAGGATCCGACCTATCCCCTTGGTTTTGGACCTAACCATGGTGCAACGAAAGAGGCTGAAGTGCGCCCTCATGCGCCACAACCACCACCTCCACCACAAGGGCAGTATGGACAACATCCATCACAGGGGCAGTATGGTCCACATCCACCACAGGGACAGTATGGCCTACCTCCCCCACAGGTTCCCATTTTTTGGGGCCCAGCTAGACCTATCATGGCCAGGTGTAACAGTGAACCATATCTCCAGGCTGGGGATCATCATTATGATCAGCACCATGAACCCAATTTCCGACACAGTGACTCATATGACCAGGGGTTCCATCGCGAGTCTCAGGTTGAGGTTGATCGATCGGAAAAGCTGGGTGAGAGCGAGATTCTGCGAAAAGTGAAAGGCCTAGAACAAGTGGTAAGGATCATTCAAGGATATGGAGATCATACTAACATTTCTTTCAAGGATATTTGCCCCTACCCTGAATTGCAATTGCCAGATGGGTTCATAGTGTCAAAGTTTGATCTATACACCGGGCAAGGAGATTCAAGGGTTCATATGAAGACCTACTGCAACAAAATTAGAAGGGTCAAGAAAGACAAGTTGTTGATAGCATACTTTTCTGAAATCTTGGAGGGCGCAGCTGCCGAGTGGTTCATGAGGCAGGATCTAACTAAATGGTTGGCATTTGAGGATATGGCGCAGGCATTCTACGACTAGTACAAGTACCACATTGAAGTTTTGCCAAATCGATCCTCTTTGGATGCGATAAAAAAGAAGCCAAGTGAAAGCTTTAGGGAGTATGCCCTCAGATGGTGCAAGCAGGCTGCTCGAGTGAGCCCCGCAATACTGGATGATAATATGGTTCGTTTGTTCATTGAGGCACAAGATGAGGCGTCCTATGGTGCATTGATCGCCGTTTTTGGAAAACCATTTAGTGAAGTCGTCAAGATGGGAGAAATGATTGAATGGGGAGTCAAAGCTGGCAAGATTGTGAGTCAGACTGCACTAAAGGCGTCTACACAGGCTGTGCAGACTGGGGCAGCTGAGTTTAGTAACAAAAAGAAAGAGGATGTGGCCATGGTAGGGTCGGGTCCGTGAAAGTGGTATGAGGAGTGATACAATCAACATAATTCAGACCAAGATCCACAAACACCCCCTTTAAAACACTATTACCTACCACAAAATGAGCAATACACCATGCCTCCACCGCTAATATACTGTACACGCTGCACAACCATATGCTCCAATAACCTATCCGCAATGGCGTGCACCAGCCCCACAGCCTGCATATCACACACACCAAGCTTCACCTAATCACTATCAAGCTCCGCCGAACCCTACCTACTGACCAAGAGGTCCCGCAGGCTTCCGTCCAAGAGCTGAATTTAAGAAAGCCCGAGAAGAGAAAAAGAGAGAATTTACACCAATCAGGGAATCTTACACCAGTATCTTCGAGAAATTGCGAGCCTTGGACATGATAAAGCCAATTCAAGGAAACATGCATCCTATAGGGAAAGTGGACCACTCTCGGCATTGTGAATACCATTCGGGTGCACTAGGGCATGATACAGAAGATTTCTATTATCTCAAGAGGGCAGTGCAAGATCTGATTGACAATAATCAAATAGTAATCGAAGATGCAGAAACGGCGAACATTAATCGAAATCCTTTGCCAGTCCATGATATACACATGGTGGGTATATGTGAAGGGGGATTTGAAGATGAATCTGCAAGACCAATAGTGTCAGTCGATGCTATAACAATTGGAGTGGAAAGGATGCAACCAATTCCTTCGCTTGTGCCGGGAAAAGTAAGGCATCCCATCCAGCCAAACAAGCCAGTGTTGACATTGAAAAGAACCATTGAGAAAAAGGAAGCTGAAAAACCAAAGTTGGTGATCCAAAGGACCAGCAAAAATGAAGGGGAGGCAAACTGTGTGGCCAAACCAAAGTTGGTTATCAAAAGAGCACCCCGTGAAGTTGAACTGAACAAGCTGTGTGAGCCTGTTGTCATAAAGAGCGCACCTTAGATTCCTATGAAAAACACTAATGTTGTCCCATGGAGTTATGACAAGGCATTGGTGGCATACAGGGGAAAAGAGGTTGTGGCGGAAACAACACAAGTGGGCGGTCTAACTCGTTTTGGGCGGTGCTTTACTCCGAAAGAGTTAAGAAAGGAAAAGCAAGCTAGAGAAAATCAAGGCCCCATCAAGGAACCTATCACTGAGAAAGAGGCGGAGGAATTTCTGAAGAAGATGAAAGTGCAAGATTACTCCATTGTGCAGAAGCTGAGGAAGAACCCTGCTCAAATTTCTTTATTGTCCTTGTTGATGCATTCTGAGGCACACCGTCATGCTCTGTTGAAAATCCTTAATGAGGCTCATGTATCTGAGAAGATAACCGTCAGCAATCTCGAATAAGTCGCAAGTCGTATCTTTAAGGTGAACAGGATCACTTTCACTGACCAGGAACTGCTAATGGAAGGCACTGGTCATAAGAAAGCACTACATCTGCCTGTCAAGTGACAATTCTTATGTCACAAGGGTATTGGTTGGCAGTGGGTCTGGTCTGAACATCTGTCCATTGTCCACTCTAAAGAGATTAAAAATCAACATGGACAAAATTCGGACCAATACCATGAGTATCCGTGCTTTTGATGGAGAGAAACGACAATCGATTGGTAAGATAAAAATTGATACTGACAATCGGGCCCGTGGATTTTGCTATCGATTTTCAAGTTCTTGATATGGATTCGTCTTACAACCTGCTGTTGGGAAGACCCTAGATCCATATGGCAGATACAGCACCGTCGACCTTACACCAGACTATTAAGTTTGAATGGAATCATGAGATGATCATGGTACACGGAGAGGGATATCTGTCCGTCTACAAGGATCCATCCATTCTGAATATTGAAGTCACCAATGATAGCCCAACTCTGATGTACCAGGCCTTTAAAGAAGTCCATGTGGAGGAGGTTCCTGAAAGCAAGCCTTTGCCCCAAGCAAGATTGTCAGAAGCAGCAGTCATGATGGCTACGGAAATGTTGAAGTACGGTTTCCAACCTAGGAAAGGTCTCGGGGCAGCACATCAAGGAATATCGCATCCAATTAATCCACTTGGAATTTGAGGTACCTGAGGTCTGGAATACAAGCCCACAGCTTCAGACTGAGCAAGAGCTAGGAAGATGAAGAAACAAGAATGGTCTCTCGAGAAGCCTGTCCCTTGCCTCGCTCAATCTTTCACAAGGCCCAATGGGGGCAAGGTTGTTTCCAAAAATACTGAGGAGACTGAAGAACAAAAGAAGCTACTGTCAGACTTGAGGCACGTCTTTGGCATCAACATGGTGCAAACTGGCGAAGGACCTAGCAATGCAGAAATCCAGGACATTAGCTCTGATGTGAAGCTGAACAACTGGGAATCCACACCTCTCCCCACTAGGAAGGGCTATTGGTAGCAAGTTTTGTTATCCTTTCTGTATACTTGGTTATTCTAAGGGTTGTAATCCAAGTATATTTATTTTGCTTGTTATGATGTCAAACCCTTTTATCTTTCAAATTCAATGAAAAGCAAGACATGTTTCTAGCTCCTTATTCTGTCTCTCTACTTTCCTGATTTTTGTTTTTTGTTTCTTATTTCTTTCTGTAGCTATGTTTCTGATGGCCTTAATAACATGATATGCATGCTGAAATCACGCCCTGATCTAGACACACAGTTTAACTTGGTCTCAATTAATCAACCAAAAATTGAGAAAATATATGTTGGGGTGGAAGGATTATGAAGTAACAGTTGAAGAGGTAGATGACATGGAAGAGACTGATACAGAAGAAATATTTGAGGAAGAATATTATGAGGAGGGAGCCGAGAGCGAAGTAAATGGGGGAATTAGAACATTTTGAAAACAAGCCTAAGCCCAATCTGGATGACACGAAAAATATAAATCTGGGAAGTCCTAATGATGTTAAGGAAATCAAGATAAGCATGCACGCTGAACCGAAAGTGAAAAATGACATAGTCCAAGTCTTGTTTGACTATAGAGACGTGTTTGCTTGGTCGTATGATGACATGCCCGGTTTGAGCACAGATTTGGTGGTTCATAAGTTGCTGATTAATCTTTGTTTCCCTCCAGTCAAGCAGCTTTAGAGGAAATTCAAGACATATATGAGCAAGAAAATCTATGATGAAATCATGAAGCAGCTATCTGCGAAGGTGATCAGATCTCTTCAATATTCCACCTGGTTGGCCAATGTCGTGCTGGTACCCAAGAAATATGGGAAGACAAGAATTTGTGTTGACTATCGAGATTTGAACAAGGCCAGTCCCAAGGATAATTTTCCTTCGCCTAATATTCACATTCTCATAGACAATTGTGCTAAACACGAGATCCAATATTTTGTAGATTGCTATGCCGGATATCACCAGATCCTGATGGATGAAAGGACGCAGAAAAGACGTCATTCACCATGCCTTGGGGAACCTTTTATTACAGGGTCATGTCGTTTGGTTTGAAGAATGCTGGGGCAACGTACATGAGAGCCATGACAACCGTCTTCCATGATATGATACACAAACAAATTGAGGTGTATGTGGATGTGATAATCAAATCAAGAACAGTAGAGGATAATGTTAAAGACCTCAGGAAATTCTTTGAAAGACTCAGAATGTACAATTTGAAGTTCAACCCGGCCAAATGTGCATTCGGCGTTCTAGCTGAAAAGTTGTTGGGTTTCATTATGAACAGGCGAGGCATTGAGTCAGATCCTACAAAGATCAAGGCTATACAAGAGTTGCCTCCGCCAAATAACAAGAAAGAAGTCATGAGTTTCAAGGGGAGATTGAACTACATTAGCAGGTTCATCGCTCAACTCACCACCACTTGTGAGCCAATCTTCAAGCTGCTAAAGAAAGATGTTGCAGTCAAATAGACCGAGGAATGTCAAGTGGCCTTTGACCAAATCAAGCAATACTTGTCAAATCCACCTGTATTGGTCCCGCCGAAACTAGGTCGACCCTTATTCCTCTATTTGTCGGTGATGGACAATTCATTTGGGTGTGTACTAGGGCAACATGATACCACAGGCAAGAAAGAGCAGGCCTTCTACTACATGAGCAAGAAGTTCACAGATTATGAGGTCAAGTACACTTTGCCGGAAAGAACGTGTTGTGCCCTCACTTGGGTAGCACAAGAGTTGAGGCATTATTTGCGGTCATACACTACTGAAACGACCTCGGTCTGTCGTTTTAGAAGTTAGGACTCCGATTGGCGTGCCGATAATATTAAAATATTTATAATATCCATTAGGACCTGTCTGTAAAATTTGAGTTAAATCAGACCTCGTTTGGTAGGCATCGGAAGAAGGTTTCAGTTTTTATTGTCGATAAATATTAAAAAGAGATTTTTTGAGTTCGGTTTTGGCGAATGAACTCCGATTCGAAATCCGAAAGCGTCGTTAGGTTTGAATGATTATTTGTGACTTTTATGAACTTTCGAAAATGAATTTCGATGTTGTTCGGCTAGTTTTTGCTAAAAAGCCGAAAGCTAAATAATTTGACCTTTTTCCATTTAATTTGCATATTGAGTTTAGGGAGTCTGATTTTTGAGATCCGCCTTCGCGAGTATGTTACATATATTTTGTATAACTTGTATACAAAAGTTAGAATTATTTTGAATATCGCAGAGTACCGTTTTAATTTTTACCGTACCAGCGAATTTTTTTTTTTTAAAAAAAAAGACAAAATGTTAGGCGGTGGGTCAAGGACATTGTAGTAGCATATAGAGAAACAGAGAGGCAAACAATATTAACGGTCAAAAAATGAGAATGACGAAATGAAACAGAAAAATGCAAGAAAATGAGAAAAAAGCCGGAAAAAAGTAGAATTTTTACCCTGAAACGTTCAGGTAATGATCTTAATGCATTATTTGAGTTTATTACGTGTGTTTTACTATATTTTAACGGTAAAATTTAGAATATTAGACATCGTTTTAATAAGTTCAATTAATAGTTTAAAGGGTCAAATAGACCCCGATAATGAAATTGATTATATATTCGTACTCAGTGAGTTATGGGCAACATATAAATTTATTTAGGGTTTGGTTATGTGACCTTAAACCCTGTACATAACCCTGGCCGGCGTATTGCGTATGCGAATAGGGTATCAGGTTCCTAACCGGATTGCCCTAACATGTGAGGAATGAAGCATTTAGCCTAATTTGATATGTTTTTCTGCTTATTGAATAGAGTGGGATCGTTTGGCAATGAAACCAAAGGAAAAAGAGGTTATTGAGTGGATGTACTAACTTTGTAACAAGGTAAGTGTTCATATCTATTTCGTTGGAGGCCCTTGGCCTTGTGGATATTCTACCACGTGTTCCTTGCGTGTGTAGCTGCCGATAGACGTACTCATTACGCCTTAGCTTTAAATTTACATTGTATATTATATGTTATCCCCTGTTGTTGGTATTGCATTGAGCATATAAACATTGCACTCTGGTTTTGAGCATTGCATATACTTCCCGGTAATCGATAAGAGTCCCGAGCTGGTGAAGGGTCATTATTGCATATACTTCCCGGTAATCGATGAGAGTCCCGAGCCGGTGAAGGGTCATCATTGCATATATCTCCTAGTAGACGATGAGAGTCCCGCGTCGAAGACAGGTATCCGGCATATGTGACTGCATTGCATCGTACCGCATTCATGCCATCTCATTGCACCTCATACTGACTATTGTGTTTGTTGTGTTGTGTTTTATGCATGCAGTATGTACACCATGTTATGGACATATCTCAGTTTGCCTATATATATCTGGCTCGTATCCTGGGTTGCACGTCGCGACAGTATAAATACATGGATCAGATCGGGTTGTATGCCGCAACGGTATAAATATACGGATCGGGTTGCACCCCGCAACAGTATAAATATATGGATCGGGTTGCACACCGACAGTATAAATAGACGGATCGGGTTTCACGCCGCGACAGTATGAATATATCGATCGGGTTGCACGCCGCAACAGGATGTATTTCTGATTGTTGATATGTTCGGGATATCTATATGTTTTGTCTACCTTATGTCCCTAGTTGTTTATGACTCCATACGTGTTTTCAGTTATTATCTGGCTCTGCCTGTTCATAGTTCAAATAAGATGGATTTGGTTTACCTGTTTTTCTTCTCCCTGGCTAGCTATCCTATTCTTTGAGGTGGCTAGTCTGCCCCACTTATTGAGTCCTCTTGACTCACTTTTGTTTATTGTTTGTTTTTGTCTATCTATTTCGTTTCGGCAGGTTCGCTCCAGGATTGAGTTCGCCACGTTGTGAAGGAGCGAAGACGACTTCAGCTGTCAGGGTGAGCCAGCTTTTATTCTGGATGGCCACCAGTTTTATGTTTACTATTTCAGTTGCATTTTGCTCCATTCAGGAGGTATTTGTCTTTTTCTGTACTCTTAGATGTCTAGTCTGGATAGCCCTAAACCTAGTATGTTGGGTAGTCAGCTGTAATTTCTTTTGTACAGTTTAGAGATATCAGTATGTCTATGTTTTTTTTCTAAGTCTTGTTCTTATTTATGAATTGAATCATATTTATTTTCCTAATTTAATTGGTAATGGTTCGCCCATCGGGTCGAAGGGAGGATGTCGGGTGCCCGCTCGGCCTAGCCGGATTTCAGGTCGTGTTAGTTGGTATCAGAGGCTAGTTTATAGTCTATCCAGACTAAGACAGTGTCTAATAGAGTCTCGCTGACGGGTACGTAGACGTCCGTACTTATCTACGAGAGGCTATGATGGCATTTAGGAAGTTTCACTTCATTCTTTTCTGATCGTGCGTCGGTGTAGGATGCAAAAGTATTTTCGTTAATTCGTTCGTGGTAATTGTGAACCCTCGTGCGACAAATTAGTAAATGGTATGAGTTCAAGACGAAGCAGTCTAGCCTGGGGCTAGCACTGCCAAAGCCCCGAGAGTTTTTTTATCGTGTTGACGATCTAGTTACGGAGGTCCCAGCTGTACGAGCTCGCGATGGGCAAGGGAGCAGGGCCTTATGGTCCCCTTGGCTCTCTACGATGCTTTTACGAGAATTTTGGCGACGCAGATACCGCAAGAACCTACTATTCGCTAGGCAGCTTATCAGGTTGCTATAAATGGAGACGTTCGGTCTCAGGGAGCTCCTGTTCCAGTCCCTGATTTTGCCCCCAGTAAATTTTATTCCTGAAGCAACATATGTTGTGCCTCTAGTTATCTTGGATGGTTAGCTAACCTTAGTAATAGTTCGTTCCGAGTTCCCAAAGCGGCTGCATTATTTTACCTGGTTAAACCTTCCGGTATTCTCAGATAATGCATCAGATAATATTTTTGTAAATTTTTTTTAAAAATAAAATGATGTCAGCGTATCCTTAAGGCTCTTTATTATATCGAGCGGTATGGTGTTGATTATTCTGCTTTCTAGTTTCAGGGATCCAGCCTTGAGTTGGTGGACTGCTCTCTTATTAGCTAACTTGGTTCAATTTTTCTTCTAGATTCGTGGAAAAATTCCTTTTGCGCAACGAGCGAAATGAAAAGAGTCGCAAGTTTTAGTGGATTAGATAGGGTAGCCTGTCGGCTAGCCTGTTGGTTTCAGAATATGAGATTGAATTCTATAGAATGGCTGGATATGCATTAGAACTAGTCCATGAGTCTTTTCGGGAGATTCAAGGATTTATTGATGACCTTTCTTTTCCTTGATATCCCAGATGGCTCAAGAGATTGAGGTCGGGATTTCATTTGATGTCATTGATATTGCTCAGAGGTATTAGGCAAACCATAAATTAGAGCGGGAAGAGTTAGAGTGGGAGAGCGAGAGATCTCACAGCCCTGGTGGGCACCATACCTCCTTTGGAAGTAAGAGTTCTGATTATTTTGGGAGGTTACTTCCCAGGTTAACTTAGCTTGTGGTGCGTGATTCTCAGAGTGCGCAAGTAGTTCGTCAAGATCAGAATCAGTCTTTTCTTTATAGCTATCAACAATCTTTCCAGCTTCCACTTTTCAGCGAAAAAGTGGTATCATTGTCGTGAGTCTGGCTATTCTTTGAGGAGTCTTCCCTTACTCCGACGAGTAGGCAGTCGTCTTTTCTCTTGTCATCAGGCATCTGCACAATCGCAGGAGATTTCATTTAGATCTCAATCAGCAAAAGAAATGCCACGATATAGTAAAGGTCGAGAGCGTGGTGGCAGTGATTCTTCAGAAGGTGATTACCAGGATAGTGGTTCAGCTCAGCCGCAGAGATAGTTCTATGAACTGCCAGTCTGGCAGGATGCTGAGGTATCTGATGTAGTAGACCCATGTATCTCTTCTTCCCTTATATATGAGTAAGATTTGATTCTTCCGATTGATTTGGAAATGGTGTGTCTTATCATGTTTCGATGGTTTCTTTGGATATTGTCTTTATTAAGAATCGATTGTGGTATAGGGGCGAGCTTCTGGTGTGATTAATTCCTAGCGTTTGTGAGACCCTACTAGTTTGTTTGGTTTATATGTGAGAGATTTGGCAGTAAGTGTTGGTATTGTCTGCCTGGCATCTTGTTGTTCCACCTTCTGTTATTATGTAGAATCAGTTTACCTCTCTTCTCGGAATTCAGTGTTGGTAGGATGATAGGATTCTTATTCATCACCATCAAAAAGTGTCATTGTTTCTTCCGATGTAAATTTATTAATAAATAATACTTGATCTATGTGTCTCCTCTTGGTTCGAGACGCTAGTAGAGTCATGTTATTCGGCATAAAAGGGTATTCTGGTAAATTGTCAGAGTTTCCTTTTATAGGAAGGTTAAATTGATATAGATGTCATTTCATAAAGCTCATTTAATATCTATTCCTTCAATTGCGATTCTTCGATTAGCCTGACTCGTAAGTAGTCTAGCTCTGGTAGCCAAATAAATAAGAAGATGAGCTTCCTAAAGATCTAATTATTTCTATCCTCAGTTTATTGCCATCTCTTCTTCTTCCGGCACTGGTGAGCTTAGGTGGTCAGTAACCTATTGTGAGGTTCCTGTGTTGAGTCAGAGTGCGTGTGAAGGTATCGGGGTAAGCACATTGTCATTTTCAAGGCTACTAACGGTAATGAGAGGCGTTATTTGACCTTTGATTTGTTCCATCAGGCGGTGGTGCTTATAGAAAATGTATGGAGTTGTGACCGAGAGTTACAGCTGTTTGGCAACTCGAAAGGGTAGTTAGTAGCTTAGGTCTGCCTATGTTCAGCTTTTAGCTAAATCTTCTTTAGTCCAGCAGACTGTACGGGGATGAGTATTCCTATTCAAATAGCTGCATGAGTTTGTGCTTTAAGTAGAGGAGTCTTCCTCCAAATACTGAATGGTAATACTAAATCTCTAAGGCGTTGATACCACTTTTGTCACGACCCAACCTAAGGCCACGACAGAAACCTACAATGAGTGTCGATCATTGCTAAACCCACTAATAATCTATTAATGCTAGAGATAAGCTGGCAACCTGATTATACATACGTACCTATCGGCTGAAAGTATAAAGTCTGGAAAGACGACACGACTTTAACTTGCTGGAAATTAGAAAATTGGGCCACAAATTCTGCTATGTCACACTTCATTCCGTCCCACCAATAAATCTGCTTAAGATCATGGTACATCTTAGTCGAACCTAGATGAACAATGTATTTGGAATAATGTGCCTCTATCATAATATGTCCACGGAAATCTGCAACATCAGGAACACAAAGTCTATCTTTATACATAAGAACACCGTCAGTAGTAACCCTGTATGGTGACTCCGGTTTTCTTCTGGCTTTTTGTCTGTATTCAACTAGAACTAGATCCTCATAGTGACACCGTTTTACTTCATGAAAATTTAGAGTTAAAGGTCTCGTGCAGCTTGTCGTCCATCCATCATTGGCATATCTCCTTCACACCTCAACTCTTTGAGAAGTTACTTTAGCATTATAAGTGCGCATGTAATCAACTTTGTTGCTGGTATTCTGCCTCAGCTGAAGGTCCAACTACATGTCTCTTTTATTTTCACTTTTTTCAAGTCATAATATTTCCAATTCAAAGACAATACCCTGAAGTAGTTGTTCAGTCTGAAGATCATTCCTGGTCTGCATCATACTATCCAGTAGTATTTGCTTGATCCTTATCCTTATATGATTGACCCTGTTCAGATGAACCTTTGACATACATTAGGATGTGAGCAACTACATTCCCACAAGGAGCTTGCGGAACAACACTAACATCACCTGGGATGTAGCATAGTGCGTTCGTAAAAAAATAATATAGCTTGCATCAAATCTTCTATAGTGTGTGGTGATAAGGTACTTCAAAAGCTCCCCCTATTGCATCAAGCGTGAGCTAATTCTTAGTTCCATCGACCTGTTCTATATCGAAAGGTATATCGAAGAGGTGATTATTGGCTAAATCATGTTAACCCATTCAAAGTGCCATGTATCTTTGCTTTGAAAAAGTAAAACTCTCCTCTCGTGATCGAGGAAGGATTAGTTTAGTCAAAATAAGCTGGGCAATGGTGTTATCACATTATCAAGATATGTTTTATTCAAAGAGTTCGGTGCACATGTTATAATTCTGATCATGCAATTAGAAGATAATGCATGTGGAGTAGATTATGATGGTCGTACAAGTTCTCTTGTTATCAGTGCGAATTTTTCTTTAGACTTAGACTCATTCGAGGACGAACGAGAGTATACGTGGAGGAGAATGAAACGACCTCGGTCAGCCGTTTCGGAAGTTAGGACTCCGATTGGCGTGCCGATAATTTTAAAATATTTGTAATGTCCATTAGGACCTGTCTGAAAATTTTGAGTTAAATGAGACCTCGTTTGGTAGGCATCGGAAGAAGGTTTCAGTTTTTATTGTCGATAAATATTAAAAAGAGATTTTTGAGTTCGGTTTTGGCGAATGAGCTCCGATTCGAAATCCGAAAGCGCCGTTAGGTTTGAATGATTATTTGTAACTTTTATGAACTTTCGAAAGTGAATTTCGATGGTTTTCGGCTAGTTTCCGCTAAAATGCCGAAAATTAAATAATTTGATATTTTTCCATTTAATAAGCATATTGAGTTTAGGGAGTCCGACTTTTGAGATCCGCCTTCGCGAGTATATACATATATTTTGTATAACTTGTATGCAAAAGTTAGAATTATTTCGAATATCGTAGGGTACCGTTTTAATTTTTACCGTACCAGCGAATTTTTTTTTAAAAAAAGGAAAAGACAAAATGTTAGGCGGTGGGTCAAGGACATTGTAGTAGCATATAGCGAACAATATTAACGGACAAAAACTGAGAATGACGAAATGAAACAGAAAAATGCAAGAAAATGAGAAAAAAGCCAGAAAAAAGTAGAATTTTTATCCTGAAACGTTCAGGTAATGATCTTAATGCATTATTTGAGTTTATTACGTGTGTTTTACTATATTTTAACGGTAAAATTTGGAATATTAGACATCGTTTTAATAAGTTCAATTAATAGTTTAAAGGGTCAAATGGACCCCGATAATGAAATTGATTATATATTCGTACTCAGTGAGTTATGGGCAACATATAAATGTAATTTATTTAGGGTTTGGTAATGTAACCTTAAATTCTGTACATAGGCCTGGTCTGCGTATTACGTATGCGAATAGGGTATCAGGTTCCTAACCAGATTGCCCTAACATGTGAGGAATGAAGTCTTTAGCCTAATTTGATATATTTTTTTGCTTATTGATTAGAGTGGGATCGTTTGGCAATGAAACCAAAGGACAAAGCGGTTATTGAGTGGATGTACTAACTTTGTAACAAGATAAGTGTTTATATCCATTTAGTTGGAGGCCCTTGGCCTTGTGGATATTCTACCACGTGTTCCTTGCGTGTGTAGCTGCCGATAGGCGTACTCATTATGCCTTAGCTTTGAATTTACATTGTATATTATATGTTATGCCTTGTTGTTTGTATTGCATTGAGCATATGAGCATTGCACTCTGGTTTTGAGCATTGCATATACTTCCCGGTAATCGATGAGAGTCCCGAGCCGGTGAAGGGTCATTATTGCATATACTTCCCGGTAATCGATGAGAGTCCCGAGCCGGTGAAGGGTCATCATTGCATATACTTCCCGGTAATCGGTGAGAGTCCCGAGCCGATGAAGGGTCATCATTGCATATACTTTCCGGTAATCGATGAGAGTCCCGAGTCGATGAAGGGTCATCATTGCATATATCTCCTGGTAGATGATGAGAGTCCCGCGTCGGAGATAGGTATCAGGAATATGCGACTGCATTGCATCGTACCGCATTCATCCCATCTCATTGCACCGCATATTGACTATTGTGTGTGTTGTGTTGTGCTTTATGTATGCGGTAAGTACACCATGTTGTGGACATATCTCAGTTTGCCTACATATTTCTGGCTCGTATCCCGGGTTGCACGTCGCGACAGTATAAATACACGGATCAGATCGGGTTGTATGCCGCAACGGTATAAATATACGGATCGGGTTGCACCCCGCAACAGTATAAATATATGGATCGGGTTGCCCGCCGACAGTATAAATATACGGATCGGGTTTCACGCCGCGACAGTATGAATATATCGATCGGGTTGCACACTGCAACAGGATGTATTTCTGATTGTTGATATGTTCGGGATATCTATATGTTCTGTCTACCTTATGTCCCTGGTTCTTTATGACTCCATACGTGTTTTCAGTTATTATCTGGCTCTGCCTGTTCATAGTTCAAATAAGATGGATTTGGTTTAGCTGTTTTTCTTCTCTCTGGCTAGCTATCCTATTCTTTGAGGTGGCTAGTCTGCCCCACTTATTGAGTCATCTTGACTCACCCTTGTTTATTGTTTGTTTTTGTCTATCTATTTCGTTTCGGCAGGTTCGCTCCAGGATTGAGTTTGCCACATTGTGAAGGAGCGAAGACGACTTCAGCTGTCAGGGTGAGCCAGCTTTTATTCCGGATGGCCACCAGTTTTATGTTTACTATTTCAGTTGCATTTTGCTCCATTCAGGAGGTATTTGTCTTTTTCTGTAGTCTTAGATGTCTAGTCTGGATAGCCCTAAACCTAGTATGTTGAGTAGTCAGCTGTAATTTCTTTTATACAGTTTAGAGATATCAGTATGTCTGTGTTTTTTTTCTAAGTCTTGTTGTTATTTATGAATTGAATCATATTTATTTTCCTAATTTAATTGGTAAGGGTTCGCCCGACAGGTCGAGGGGAGGATGTCGGGTGCCCGCTCAGCCTAGCCGGATTCCGGGTCATGTGAACTACTTACCTCATATCCTGAATGGACCCACTGAAGTACATCTTCCAGAAGCCAATGCCAACGGGAAGGCTGGCCAAGTGGCAAATGTTACTCACAGAGTTTGACATAGTTTACGCCACCAGAACTGTAATAAAAGCCCAGGCTTTGGCTGATCATTTGGCCGAGAATCCGGTGGATGATGAGTATGAACCTCTCAAGACATACTTTTCGGATGAAGAGGTGGACATAATTGAAGAGCTTTACTCTGAAGATGATCATTACTGGAAGCTATATTTTGGTGCTTCTAACTCCAAAGGTGATGGTATCGGGGCTGTTCTCATATCCCTGACATGTCATTATTATCCGGCGGCCACGCAACTGCGTTTTTGGTTTACCAATAACACGACGGAATACGAAGCTTGCATCATGGGTCTACGCATGGCGATAGACATGGACATAAAGAACTACTAGTGCTCAGAGATTTCGACCTACTAGTACATCAAATCAAGGGTGAATGAGAAACTCGAGATGGGAAGCTCATCATGTATAAGCAGTGTTTGGGAGATCTTTACCAAAGATTTGATTCTATTGAATTTAGGCACATCCCAAGAATGCACAATGAGTTGGCCGATGCTTTGGCTACATTAGCATCAATGATCAGTCATCCTGACCAAACTCACACTGATCCTCTCGAGATTCAAATTCGGAATCAACATGCGTAATGCAACATGGTTGAAGAAGAACTTGATGGTGAGCCATGGTACCCGGACATCAAAAACTACATCAAGAATGGAGAATACCCGAGAGCAATCAGAAAAGAACCCTCTGCCATCTTACGAATGGTTTCTCTATAATTGGAAGGGTACTGTATAAGAGAACCCCAGATCTGGGACTGTTGAGATGTGTGGATGCGCAAGAAGCCTTGAAAATTCTTAATGAGGTGCATTCTGGAATCTGTGGGCCACACGTGAATGGCTATGTGCTAGCCAAGAAGATCTTAAGAGCAGGTTATTTTTGGCTCACCATGGAGCGAGAATTCATAGGGTTTGTGCGAAGATGCCACCAATGGCAAGTGCACGGAGATATGATACATTCGCCTCCCTTGGAGCTTCACACAATGTCCGCCCCTTGGCCTTTCGCAGCATGGGGAATGGATGTCATTGGGCCGATAGAACCAAAGGCGTCGAACGGGCATAGATTTATCTTGGTCGCTATTGACTATTTTACCAAGTGGGTGGAAGCCGCGACATTCAAGTTGGTAACCAAGAAAGCTGTGGTTGACGTTGTCCGTTCGAACATTATTTGTCGATTTGGTATCCCTAATACCATTATCACCGACAATGGGGCCAACCTCAACAGTCATTTGATGAACGAGGTATGTGAAAGACTCAAAATTGTGCCTAGACATTCCACACCTTACCGTCCAAAAGCAAATGGTGCGGTCGAAGCGGCCAACAAGAAACTTAAGAATATCCTTCAAAAAATGATGCAAGGATCTCAAGATTGGCATGAGAAGTTGCCATTCGGTCTTTTGGGTTATCGCACAACTGTGCGCACCTCAATAGGCACAACTCCATATGAACTGGTATATGGGACTGAAGTAGTCATTCCGGTAGAAGTCAAAATACAATCCTTGAGAATCATTGTGGAAGCTGAGATCGAGGATACTGAATGTGTCAAATCCCGCTTGGAACAATTGGCCTTGATTGACGAGAAAAGGTTAAATGCAGTATGTTATGGTCAACTATATCAGAAGAAGATGGCCAAAGAATACAACAAGAAAGTGCGCCAACGCAAGTTCAGTGAAGGTCAGTTAGTTTTGAAGCGCATCTTTCCACATAAAGAAGAAGCCAAGGGCAAGTTTGCTCCAAATTGGCAAGGACAGTACGTGGTGAAGAAGGTGTTGCCCAATGGTGCTCTATTCCTGACAGACATCGAACACACGATCGCTGAAATGATTGTTAATGTTGATGCAGTGAAGAGGTACTACATTTGATTTTCTTGGGTAGGATAGCGAAAGTCTTTGTTTCCCTTACCCAGATAATGTATCCCTTTTGTTGGCCTTTGGCTTTGTATTACTTTTGTAAACCCTTATTGTAAATCCTTGTAATTCCAATAAATTGAAGAAAGAAAAGATCCAAAAACAAAGTTTGCATAAAGTTGCCAGAGCTACGTCTGACCTGATTCCTCTCAAAAGCATACGTAGGAAACCACTCGGGTCCAGTCAAAATAGGGGAAAATTATATCTTTTTTTCCTTATCTCATATCGATGCAAAACTTGCCTCCAAGTTTGTGGCCAAATTCAAAGAAATCCAAATCCGCGGTTTCTGCTAAACTAGGGCAGAAGTTTGTTTTTATTTTATTTTTATTTTTGTCAATAAAATAAAATAAAATAAAACTTCTATGTTATTATACCATTCATTCAGTCTTAAAAGTGGGGAAGATGCTCAAAGCACCCTAGTTTACACTAAACTAGGGCTTAAGTTCTTTATTTTCTTAAAAGCGATCTCTATCGTTTCATGAGACGCTTTCGAGCACTCAGGCCAAACATTGCTTCCAAACTCAGATAAATGTCCAATAGACAATTTCTAGCCAATCTTGAGAATGTCAATCGAGCGAGAATTAGCTCAGGAAATCATCATCAATGGGTGAAATGAAAAGAGGTCCAATGGAGAAAAGAGAAAAAAAGAAAAACAAAAAGAGAAAAAAAGAAGAAGAAGAAAAAAAAAATGAATGAAGTCTTGTTGGTGAAAACCTGAAAGGGCGCCACACGACAAACAGTGAGGCAAAAGAACAAAGAGAGAGGTTAGTCGATGAAAACCCTGAAAGGGGCACCGCTAACCGAATGAGGGCTTTGGTAACTATCATCAAGATTGGGCTCGATGAGTATCATTTTGTATGTTCAAACTGGGAAAGGGTCGAGGGAAAACTATTGTGAATGGATCAGAGTTTGAAGCCAAGATGCACGTCATGTTTATTGAGGTCATCACTTCCACCTCCAGATAAGTTCTTTTACTTCCCTAAAGGACATCTCTCATTTAGAGTCCTTTATCCAGAATTTCTTCCACTTCTAACTTTCATTCAAAATAACATCAAAACGAGCAAAATAAAATTTTGCAAATTTTTTTTACCTATTTTGCAGTTGTAGTGGAGCACAGTCAGGACCCGCTTGGATAATGGAAGCCTATGAGGCATCTTGGTATCTGGAGTGACACACGAAGGTTTGCACCACAGAAGAGACTGTCAAGGAAAATATACCGTTCTTAACAAAGTTTGATGATGACTAGTTGGAATATTTTGCCGCATGATATTCTGTGTCAAAGGCCAAGGAGATACAAGAAAGCAAAAGAATCAAAAAAGGATTTATTTAAGAAGTCAAGGCATCCACCTGAAGAATGAGGGTGTAGTATCTTAAAAGTCGAGGCACCCATCTGAAGAATGATGGAGTAGTATCCTAAAGGCCGACGCACCCACCTGGAGAATGAGGGATTTTATTTGAGAAGTCGAGGCACCAGCCTGAAGAATGAGGGAGTAGTTTTAAGAAGTCGAGGCACCCACCTGGAGAACAAGGAAATTTATTTTAGAAGTCGAGGCACCCACCTGGAGAATGAGGGAACTTATTTTAGAAGTCGAGGCACCCACCTGGAGAACGAGGGAGTTTATTTTAGAAGTCGAGGGACCCACATAAAAAATCCGGGGAGTTATTTAAGAATGTCGAGGCACCCAATCGGAGAATAAGAGATTTTTATTTGAAAGGTCGAGGCACCCACCTGAATAATGAGGGAGCAATTTTAAGAAAGTCAAGGCACCCACCTGAAGAATGAGGGATTTTATTTGAAAGTCAAGGCACCCACCTGGATAATGAGGGAACAATTTGAGAAAGTCGAGGCACCCACCTGAAGAATAAGGGAGTAGTTTCAAGATCGTCAAGGCACCCACCTGAAAAATGAGGGAATAATTTGAGAAAGTCGAGGCACCCACTTGAAGAATGAGAGAATAATTTGAGAAAGTCGAGGCACCTACCTGAAGAATGAGGGAATAGTTTCAAGATCGTCAAGGCACCCACCTGGATAACGAGGGAATAGTTTAAAGAAGTCAAGGCACCCACCTGAAAAATGAGGGAATCTATTTCAGTGATAAGAGTAAGATCCATCCGAACCAAGAGCGGTGGTGTTTATTTTTCAAGAAATGAGGAGGGCGAGAACCACGAGGCTCATTCTCGGAAGCAGGAAGACTTAGAGTAGGATTACAATTTTCAATATTGTACTCTCATTTATTTGTAAAGGAATGACCGCCAATCAGCAAGCAACCAGTGACCAGCAGCGGCAGCCCTAGTGTGTTAGAAGTGTTTAGTTGTCAGTCAATTTGTGTGCCTAAAAGTATCGCGAGTCACTCCTAGTATGTCTAGAAGTGTCTAGTGTCAGTCTTGGCGTGGCTAGTGTTAGTCTAAAGAGTCTATAAGTCTGTCAAATGCGGTAGTCCCAGCTACCGCACGTGAGGAACTACACTGACCTGAATCCTTAGTCCGAGGATATGTAAGTAGCCCTGTAGTCAGGGTACGGTCACCATTTTGTAGAACGCGCTTTTGGCTAGAATCAAAAAAGCCAAATTAGTTGTTGATTACTTCTTGGTCCGAAAACTCTTCGTGTTCTCGAACAAAGAGGGGCAGCTGTAATCACCTAATTCTGGCACGAAAATTCAAAAAAAAAAAAAATTAGTCAAAATAGCCGTGTTAAATCCTTAGGATTTTGGCCAAATTTTCCTAAAATAATAGTCTTTTATTTTATTTTAACTAAAATTGTCATTAATTGGGAAGAAAATATGAAATCACCAAAAATTACTTATTATGTGTTTCGTTATAATTCTATGTTTTTAATTGTACTAGTATTGTAAATTTACGTGGTTTTGATTGTAGTTAATTATGTTGATTTTAAATAAGTGTAGACCTTTAATGGTCATATGTACAAAATAAATAGCCCAATGTTTCAGCCCACAACCCAATCTCACACCTGGCCCGTCCAAGTCCTAATCCATGATAGCCGCTGATCTAGTGTTGATCCTATGGTCCATAATCTTCCCCATTTGAACTATATAATCCTAAAATCTCTCATTATTTTTCATTCCACCCCTTAGTCTCAATGACTAGGGGAAACTATGTCCAAAGTTTCCCTCCCCACCAGAAAAATCAGCCGCTGTCGGCTCCACTAGGGTTCTGCCATCCGGCCGCCGCCGGTCCACCACCGTCGGTGGCCGAAAAAATACTAAAATACATGCTTGGAAAGATCTCGACCTTCTCTTTCCATTTCCGTTATTTATTTTCTCAAAAAGTGAATCGATTTCGTAGATCAGGCTTTAAAGAGGCTGTCAAACTTCAACTCCGGCGACCCCTAATTTTTCCGGTATGTTTCTTGGTTCATTCTCATCCTCTCTCTTTTTTCTAGTACATCTCCTACCCTTTTTCCCAAAACCCTCCTTTTCTCGCCCGTTTCCATTCCTCTTTTTTGATTTTTCGTTTTCCTTCTTCTCATTTTTCTTCTTCTCGTTTTGTTATGGTGTAGCTACTGCAATTTTTTGTTGGTTTTGGGGGACGGTTTGGTGAGGTCGTGATTTGGTGGCAGCGGTGGTGGTATTTTGATGTTGTTCGGGCTGTAATGCTTTTTTTATCATGAAACAGGGGGGTACTGTTTGGTTATGGCTTTGGTGATGTGTGGGTTGCGTTGAAGCTGATTGAGTGGTGATGGTGAGGCTGTGATGTGATGGCGTGAGAGGCGAGGTTGTGAGTTGATGGTTGATTAGGGGTTGAATCTGTGGTGTTAGGGGTCTGTTTCAGCGGTGCAGGGGCGAGGGAGCAGTTTCTCGCGATGGCGAGGCTATGATGCAGCCGTGGCGATTCAGCCACACCAGCGGCGACTATTAACGAGGCCAAGCGTTAGCTCGACCGGTTAGATCAAAACTGATTTTTTTCTAGTTCTCTTTGCCTCGTGTGTCTATGTTTCCTATGTGTTTGTTTAGTCATTAAACAATGGTGCACTTGTAACTTTTAGTTGGAAAGAATTAGTTTAGTTAAGTTTGTTTGAGCATTCGCTCTCGATTATTGTTTAAGTAGTTGTTTTATAGTTTAGTCTTACTATTTGGCATGTAAACTGAAAATTATCACGTATGTTGTCCCATTGTTGTAGCTTAATGAAGTTATTAATATTGATTGGTAAGATTAGTTTGAGTGGCTTTGTTAATTGGTGTATTGAATGTCACGTTACCAGGAGAGTTTATACATACATGTACGAGTCTATATCTGCTTGAATAGAGCTGATCAGAGTTGCGCGTGGAATATTTAAACTCTTGCTGGTTTATTGCTTGTTCTCATGAGTTTATGAAACAAATAAAATTAGCTGCGAATTTGAGTTAATTCTGTCAAAGAATTAAACAATTTTGGTTTAGTTTTAATATGTGGGTGAGTTTGCTATGAGGAAAGTGAATCTAAAGCTTGTTTTGAATTGTCCAGAAGATGAAACACTAGCTTAGATTGTTTGTTTCTTCCTTTTGAACTGATTTTTGGTTTAGTTTAGTCGTAAATGAAGGTCTGGGATATTTTAGTTTAATTCTAAGTTAGTTTGGTCTATTTAGCTAGTTCAGTTGATTTTAATTGGTTTAGTTTGGTCCTAGACCTTTTAGTTAGTAATAAGTATTAAGGATGTCTTTTTAAAGGACACTACCTGCATTTTTTCAGCCTTTTAGGACAGTTTAGGTGGCTGAAATAGTCTTTTATAGTTGTTGTACTATTGCTGAAAATATGATTAAAAGCACTCAAGTATAGGGATGTGGGCTTGTACTTTTGTACAAGTCTATACTCCACTCCTTTTCTCTATTTTTCAGCTATATATAGTAGCATTTACTCCTCTTTAAAAGACAACAACCAATCTGAAAAATACAATCAATGAGAGTAAAAACACTTGAAAAAAAGAGAGAAAAGAAAGCAAGTTTGAAAGAAAGATTTAGAACAAAAAATCTTTACACTAAGGGTCTTTTAGGGTGTAAATCTTGAAGTTTTAAAGGTCAATTAGAGTGCCAGTGGTCTGTTAGAAGCTATTTGGTTTGGTCACTTGCTGCTTTGGTTTGGATTTGTTGGGGTCTTTTACTCGGTTTGCACAAGGACTTTTGGTTTAGAAGTAAACATAATCAAACCTTATAATTATGTTGAATGCTTGGCTATAAAAATCAAATGAGATTAGCATGTTTAATGGCTTGAAAAATCTGTTGTTACATGTGTTGTTAAGCTACTCCATTTTGAAACTGGTTGCTATCTTAAAAGGTTAAAAGGAAGCATAATGTCAAACACGTTGTGTGTTTACTTTTGATGCAAATGTGTGTATGAAGAAATTGAAGTAGCAGAAATGAAGCCTTTCAATAGGTAGTTTTTTACATTAGATTGTTCTTTTTTCCAAAATTTCAGCAAGCTAAGATTTGTACCATTGATCTATTTCTCTTTTCTCACTGAAAAAATTAATTACATATGCAAATTGTAGATTTTGAATAAAGATTAGGCAAACTTAGGATTTAACCATTAGAAAATGCAAACTTTAAGCTTTGGCCGTTTCTGTAATTTGGGTTATTTTTTGTAATTTGTACATATTTGCAAATTTGGAAATTATTAAATCATGGTTATCTCTAAAAGGATAAGTCAAGATATGGTTATAAGTGCAATGTTAATAACTGTGAAGCTTTAAAACGTACAATATACCGTTTTGTGGAAATAGACTAACAACTGCACTTGAATGAATAAATGGGCATGTGCCAATCTTTTGCAAAGTTGGCCCGCTTAATATGCCCATCATTTGTTAAATTAGGCCATTTATAAAGTTTAAACATTTGGGTTCAAAACAAATTTGCAAAGACAATCCCATATCTATAAATAACTGTCATCTTTGATAAATACCCATCACATGTAACAAATATAATTAACTTTGGAGGCACCGGGCCTCGTGGATTTTCTACCACGTGTTCCTTACGTGTGTAGCTACCGATAGGCGTACTCATTACGCCTTAGCTTTGGATTTACATTATATATTATATGTTATGTCCTGTTGTTGGTGTTGCATTGAGGATTTGAGCATTGTACTCTGGCTCTGAGTTGGCATCTACTTCCCGGCTGTCGATGAGAGTCGCGCCGGTGAAGGGTTATTATTGCATCACATTGCATTCATACGCATTATATGTCATTCATACACATTACATTGCATATCATATTGGGTGCAGGAGTATTCCGCCCTAGGAGCAGGAGTATTCCGCTTCATTGTATCATATTGAGGGTAGGAGGATTCCGCCCCAGGAGAGTGCAGGAGTATTCCGCCTCAGCTTTACATTATATCGGGTGCAGGAATATTCCGCCCCAAGAGAGTACAGGAGTATTCCACCTCTGGATCATATTATATCGGGTGTAGGAGTATTCCGCCCCAGGAATAGGAGTATTCCGCTCCAGTTGATTATCAGATTGGATTCCCCCTGAATGCAGGAGTATTCCGCTTTGAGATGGGATGGCGGGCACATGTGACCTTTTGCATCACATTTCATTTCATTTCATTTCATTTCATCTCAATTCATACCATTGTGTAGACTTGCGGTACGTGACTATTGTTCTGCTTATATGTGCATTGCTTATTTGTTGATATGTTTCTGGCTCGTATTCTTGGCTGAGTTTATGGTTTTCTACGTGTTTCTTGTTGTTATCTGGCTCCGCCTTTTTATAATTTAAATAAGAGAAATTTAGTTTATCTGTTTCTTCTTCCTAGCTAGCTATCATATTCTTTGAGGTGGCTAGTTTGCCACACTTATTGAGTCTTTTTGACTCACCCTCGTTTGTTGTTTGTTTCTTGTCTATCTATTTCGTTTCGGCAGGTTCGCTCCAGGATTGAGTTCGCCGCATTGTTCAGGAGCGAAGACGACTTCAGCTGTCAGGGTGAGCCAGATTTATTCCGGATGGCCACCAGTTTATTGTTTATTATTTCAGCTGCATTTTGCTCCCTTCAGGAGGTATCTGTCTTCTTTTTTGTACTCTTAGATGTCTAGTCTGGATAGCCCTAAACCTAGTATGTGAGTAGTCAGCCGTAATTTCTTTTGTACAGCTTAGAGGTATCAGTATGTCAGTATTTTTTTTAAGTCTTGTTCTTATTTATGAATTGAATTATATTTATTTTCCTAATTTAATTAGCAAGGGTTCGCCCGACGGGTCTAGGGGAGGATGTCGGGTGCCCGCACGGCCTAGCCGAATTTCGGGTCGTGTCATGCTGATACTAGGAAGAAGAGACAATCCTTAGTGCACTCATACATATTGCAGCAGGTTTTCGAACACTTTGGTGTTCCTCTTAAGTATGGCAAGAAACCCACGCATCACCAAATGTATGGAATGAATGTGCTGAAGATTTATGACTTTTTTAAGGAAAAGAGGACATCCAAACATCTTATGGAGATCAAAGTTGAAAAGGCATATGAGAGTGAGAGTTTTAGGACAGATGAAATATGTCTACTGTGAAAGAATTGGAGAAGACCTTGCTGGAGTTGTAGGAGGAAAATGCTGAAATGCAAAGAAATTTGAAGCTGAAGGATCGAGATATTGCTCGTCTGGCCATTAAATGCAACAAATATCAGACTGAGCTGGTCGTTAAAAAAGCAAATAATTTAAAGCACCTAGAAGCACTGGTCGAGCACTTCAAGCTTCACTCCTGATCCTTTCATTCCATTCCTTTCCTGTTCTCTTAGTCTTTCTGCATTGTTTGTGATGTAAGCTTAAGACAATAGATATTTTGCTGGGTTGTACTTAATGGGCTACACATGAGTGTGCCCTGGATAATTGGTTTTAAACTACTTGTCTTGTTTATATGGTTTCCTTTTTGTTGTTTTTACCCTGTTGGGCCCTTGGATATTTTACTTTTGTGTTCTTACTTAACTAACTTGTTGTTTTGTGCTCTAAAATGGATTGTGTTAACTTGTTCTTGCAGAACTTTAGAATCTTTTCGATGATGCCAAAAGGGAAAGAAAGAAAATGTTGGGATGTTTGTGACCCAATTCATCTATTTTAAATTTTTTCTTTCAAATTGTGTTTCTGTTATTTTGCATTGGTGATTGTATGTACAAGTTATTTGGCAACATTTGTTTATCATCATAAAAAAGGGAGAATTTTTTGAGGTGTTAGTTTTGAAAATTGACAAATAAAGGATCTGGTGAAGAACCTAGTCCTTCAGAGAAGGAGTGACTGATAGAAAAGATTGGAATGTTAATCCATGCAGAACTAGGAATGTTTGGTGTGTGCATGCTTACTTATCCTAGTCAGCAAAGAGGTTATGCCGAGGCTGTCTCTATGAAGTGTGAGCAAGAGTTGGTGCTTTAATTACAAGGAGTATATCACTGAAGATTTTCTCTTACAATAATTGAGAAGATTCCTAGTGAGATACTACTAGGGTTTGCATAACCCATATAAAAGCAAGTAATTGAGGCAACCGTATTCATTCATTCACAACACGAGTTAAGAGCAAAACAAAAAGGCGATCAAGTTACAATTCTTGTGTGTTTGAATAGTAGTGGACAAATATTGAAGAACTCGGAGCATATTCAGCAGTTAGTATAGGTTCTTCATTATTGTTGACGTATGTTTTTGAAGCTAAACTATATTATCTACATTCTTAGTCTGAGAAGCGTTGTAATAGGTGAATCTTTTGAGAACATTTTTGTAAGGCTAGAGTTTAGCTTTCAGAGTGATTAGGGTCTAGAGTGTAGCCCCATGGTTACAGAGTTTGTAATCTAAAACTTGCTCGATTGTGTTAGTGGAAGAATTTTCAAATCCCAGAGTTGGATCGTGGTTTTTCTCCCTTAAGCAAGGAGTTTTCTACGTAAAAACTTTTTGTCTTTTATATTCAGTTTTAGATTGATTACTGTATCGGTGATTAATTAAGGTAACTAAGAACGGGGTTCTTCGAGTAACGAACAAGATTCTTTAGCGAAAATCGGAGGACGCTGTTCAACCCCTTTCGAGTGTCTTTAGGTGGTGCGCGCATATAATATAACAATCCCTATACCACATTAATCTGACATTGGGCATACGTTTTTTTCTTTTGTTATATCAAATCACCATATAGATGGTCCAAGCAATAGGAATATAGATGGTATAGAAAAAAAGGTGTATACTTCAGAAATTACTTTTGGTCATTGCAATAGCATCTGTTAGAAGCTATTTGGTTTGGTCACTTGCTGCTTTGGTTTGGATTTGTTGGGGTCTTTTACTCGGTTTGCACAAGGACTTTTGGTTTAGAAGTAAACATAATCAAACCTTATAATTATGTTGAATGCTTGGCTATAAAAATCAAATGAGATTAGCATGTTTAATGGCTTGAAAAATCTGTTGTTACATGTGTTGTTAAGCTACTCCATTTTGAAACTGGTTGCTATCTTAAAAGGTTAAAAGGAAGCATAATGTCAAACACGTTGTGTGTTTACTTTTGATGCAAATGTGTGTATGAAGAAATTGAAGTAGCAGAAATGAAGCCTTTCAATAGGTAGTTTTTTACATTAGATTGTTCTTTTTTCCAAAATTTCAGCAAGCTAAGATTTGTACCATTGATCTATTTCTCTTTTCTCACTGAAAAAATTAATTACATATGCAAATTGTAGATTTTGAATAAAGATTAGGCAAACTTAGGATTTAACCATTAGAAAATGCAAACTTTAAGCTTTGGCCGTTTCTGTAATTTGGGTTATTTTTTGTAATTTGTACATATTTGCAAATTTAGAAATTATTAAATCATGGTTATCTCTAAAAGGATAAGTCAAGATATGGTTATAAGTGCAATGTTAATAACTGTGAAGCTTTAAAACGTACAATATACCGTTTTGTGGAAATAGACTAACAACTGCACTTGAATGAATAAATGGGCATGTGCCAATCTTTTGCAAAGTTGGCCCGCTTAATATGCCCATCATTTGTTAAATTAGGCCATTTATAAAGTTTAAACATTTGGGTTCAAAACAAATTTGCAAAGACAATCCCATATCTATAAATAACTGTCATCTTTGATAAATACCCATCACATGTAACAAATATAATTAACTTTGGAGGCACCGGGCCTCGTGGATTTTCTACCACGTGTTCCTTACGTGTGTAGCTGCCGATAGGCGTACTCATTACGCCTTAGCTTTGGATTTACATTATATATTATATGTTATGTCCTGTTGTTGGTGTTGCATTAAGGATTTGAGCATTGTACTCTGGCTCTGAGTTGGCATCTACTTCCCGGCTGTCGATGAGAGTCGCGCCGGTGAAGGGTTATTATTGCATCACATTGCATTCATACGCATTATATGTCATTCATACACATTACATTGCATATCATATTGGGTGCAGGAGTATTCCGCCCTAGGAGCAGGAGTATTCCGCTTCATTGTATCATATTGAGGGTAGGAGGATTCCGCCCCAGGAGAGTGCAGGAGTATTCCGCCTCAGCTTTACATTATATCGGGTGCAGGAATATTCCGCCCCAAGAGAGTACAGGAGTATTCCACCTCTGGATCATATTATATCGGGTGTAGGAGTATTCCGCCCCAGGAATAGGAGTATTCCGCTCCAGTTGATTATCAGATTGGATTCCCCCTGAATGCAGGAGTATTCCGCTTTGAGATGGGATGGCGGGCACATGTGACCTTTTGCATCACATTTCATTTCATTTCATTTCATTTCATCTCAATTCATACCATTGTGTAGACTTGCGGTACGTGACTATTGTTCTGCTTATATGTGCATTGCTTATTTGTTGATATGTTTCTGGCTCGTATTCTTGGCTGAGTTTATGGTTTTCTACGTGTTTCTTGTTGTTATCTGGCTCCGCCTTTTTATAATTTAAATAAGAGAAATTTAGTTTATCTGTTTCTTCTTCCTAGCTAGCTATCATATTCTTTGAGGTGGCTAGTTTGCCACACTTATTGAGTCTTTTTGACTCACCCTCGTTTGTTGTTTGTTTCTTGTCTATCTATTTCGTTTCGGCAGGTTCGCTCCAGGATTGAGTTCGCCGCATTGTTCAGGAGCGAAGACGACTTCAGCTGTCAGGGTGAGCCAGATTTATTCCGGATGGCCACCAGTTTATTGTTTATTATTTCAGCTGCATTTTGCTCCCTTCAGGAGGTATCTGTCTTCTTTTTTGTACTCTTAGATGTCTAGTCTGGATAGCCCTAAACCTAGTATGTGAGTAGTCAGCCGTAATTTCTTTTGTACAGCTTAGAGGTATCAGTATGTCAGTATTTTTTTTAAGTCTTGTTCTTATTTATGAATTGAATTATATTTATTTTCCTAATTTAATTAGCAAGGGTTCGCCCGACGGGTCTAGGGGAGGATGTCGGGTGCCCGCACGGCCTAGCCGAATTTCGGGTCGTGTCATGCTGATACTAGGAAGAACAGACAATCCTTAGTGCACTCATACATATTGCAGCAGGTTTTCGAACACTTTGGTGTTCCTCTTAAGTATGGCAAGAAACCCACGCATCACCAAATGTATGGAATGAATGTGCTGAAGATTTATGACTTTTTTAAGGAAAAGAGGACATCCAAACATCTTATGGAGATCAAAGTTGAAAAGGCATATGAGAGTGAGAGTTTTAGGACAGATGAAATATGTCTACTGTGAAAGAATTGGAGAAGACCTTGCTGGAGTTGTAGGAGGAAAATGCTGAAATGCAAAGAAATTTGAAGCTGAAGGATCGAGATATTGCTCGTCTGGCCATTAAATGCAACAAATATCAGACTGAGCTGGTCGTTAAAAAAGCAAATAATTTAAAGCACCTAGAAGCACTGGTCGAGCACTTCAAGCTTCACTCCTGATCCTTTCATTCCATTCCTTTCCTGTTCTCTTAGTCTTTCTGCATTGTTTGTGATGTAAGCTTAAGACAATAGATATTTTGCTGGGTTGTACTTAATGGGCTACACATGAGTGTGCCCTGGATAATTGGTTTTAAACTACTTGTCTTGTTTATATGGTTTCCTTTTTGTTGTTTTTACCCTGTTGGGCCCTTGGATATTTTACTTTTGTGTTCTTACTTAACTAACTTGTTGTTTTGTGCTCTAAAATGGATTGTGTTAACTTGTTCTTGCAGAACTTTAGAATCTTTTCGATGATGCCAAAAGGGAAAGAAAGAAAATGTTGGGATGTTTGTGACCCAATTCATCTATTTTAAATTTTTTCTTTCAAATTGTGTTTCTGTTATTTTGCATTGGTGATTGTATGTACAAGTTATTTGGCAACATTTGTTTATCATCATCAAAAAGGGAGAATTTTTTGAGGTGTTAGTTTTGAAAATTGACAAATAAAGGATCTGGTGAAGAACCTAGTCCTTCAGAGAAGGAGTGACTGATAGAAAAGATTGGAATGTTAATCCATGCAGAACTAGGAATGTTTGGTGTGTGCATGCTTACTTATCCTAGTCAGCAAAGAGGTTATGCCGAGGCTGTCTCTATGAAGTGTGAGCAAGAGTTGGTGCTTTAATTACAAGGAGTATATCACTGAAGATTTTCTCTTACAATAATTGAGAAGATTCCTAGTGAGATACTACTAGGGTTTGCATAACCCATATAAAAGCAAGTAATTGAGGCAACCGTATTCATTCATTCACAACACGAGTTAAGAGCAAAACAAAAAGGCGATCAAGTTACAATTCTTGTGTGTTTGAATAGTAGTGGACAAATATTGAAGAACTCGGAGCATATTCAGCAGTTAGTATAGGTTCTTCATTATTGTTGACGTATGTTTTTGAAGCTAAACTATATTATCTACATTCTTAGTCTGAGAAGCGTTGTAATAGGTGAATCTTTTGAGAACATTTTTGTAAGGCTAGAGTTTAGCTTTCAGAGTGATTAGGGTCTAGAGTGTAGCCCCATGGTTACAGAGTTTGTAATCTAAAACTTGCTCGATTGTGTTAGTGGAAGAATTTTCAAATCCCAGAGTTGGATCGTGGTTTTTCTCCCTTAAGCAAGGAGTTTTCTACGTAAAAACTTTTTGTCTTTTATATTCAGTTTTAGATTGATTACTGTATCGGTGATTAATTAAGGTAACTAAGAACGGGGTTCTTCGAGTAACGAACAAGATTCTTTAGCGAAAATCGGAGGACGCTGTTCAACCCCTTTCGAGTGTCTTTAGGTGGTGCGCGCATATAATATAACAATCCCTATACCACATTAATCTGACATTGGGCATACGTTTTTTTCTTTTGTTATATCAAATCACCATATAGATGGTCCAAGCAATAGGAATATAGATGGTATAGAAAAAAAGGTGTATACTTCAGAAATTACTTTTGGTCATTGCAATTGCATCTTTAATCATTAAGCCCAGAGTCAACAACTCGACATCTTATCCCCTTAATGATTATTCATAGAATTCTAAGTCATCCCGTGTATTTATAGACTAGAATGTAACCCATAAAATTTGACAAATGTTTAATTAGCATATCCCTCAGATCAATAGCTTTTGAAAACTCACAAGACAAAATAGCACAGGTTCCTTTTTATGATTTCGTCAGTAATACACATGAAGTTCATAGATATATGTATTAATCAAGAAACTGCTCCTTCGTACAAATTGAATTGAAACTTGTTTCTATTTGTTTGTTGGTCATGCAAAATTATCAAAGCGACTGATGTTTGAAAGTGCAGAAACAAGAAAATAAAGTGGTTCAAAGCTCCCAAAAGAAGAGGCTTGAACATCTACTAGTGACATTTTAGAATTTACTCAGGACCTGGACATTTTAGCGGCAGCAACAAGAAAATTAAGTGGTTCAAGCAACAAAGAATTGGCTTGAACAGAAACAACCATTGACATTTTAAAATGTTTATTTAGTGATCATGAACTTGTCTAGTCGATCCAATCATGAACACATGCAACTTTTTCAAAGTGAATAAATGGTGAAGTTTGAAGAGATTACGAGAATTTGATGAACGTAAAACATTCTTACGTTGTTGATTGGGAATTTGATCACGTTCCATTTCTTAATTTTAAGTGTTCTTGATATGAGTTAGGAGTTGATTTATTTGGTTTCATAAGACTTTTATAGGCAGCTGTTAACTTTCTAAAACTTGTTATCATGATAACTCTATGAGGATTAATCTCATCATTGTTCTCAAATGGACAAACAAATTTTTAAGAACCTATGTCTCATAAGTTGTTTTTATTGTTCCAACTAGGAAGAAAATCCTCGTGTTCTTATTTTGTGTAGTTCGATTTTGTGTGTAGTTCGATTTTATTATAGACACACTTAGAACTTGCATGTCGTACCTCCTTTCAAGTTAATTATGAGATCCTACAGGTTATTTAAAATATTGATGTTCTTCTTGAGTACTTAAAACTTTTATGCTTAAAACAAAACTGGCTATGAAATTTCAGATTTCTATTATCGTGAGTCAGATCGAATGTGTTTAGCTAGCAAAAACAACCAGTTGCATCATTAAATATTATGTCAGAGTGCTGCTACAATTTTGCAACTATGATTTCCTACATTTTGATGACTCAATTCTAGATCTTCTTTTTCAAATATAGGAAAAGAAATAATGGGAAGTAATTCCTATAAGGATGTAACTATATTTCGAACAAAAAATATTTTAACATTTTGCATCTCTAGTACTCCCTTCGTTCCACAATGGATATCCTAGTTTTTTTATTAATCTGTTCCAAAAAGAATGACACAATTATATATTTGGAAACAATTTACTTTTAAACTTACCACTTTGCCCTTAATGAGATGATTTATAATTGCACATTTACCTATGGCTTAGTTTAGACAACAAGTTTCAAAAGTATTCTCCTATTTCTTAAACTCCGATCCAAGTAAGTTTAAGAAAATTATAAATAAATCATTTCTCTTTTGTAAGTTTCTCAATCAAAAGAGATATATAGTGATATTCTTTCCGGAAACAAGATGCGTGATTTTCACTTAAGAAATAACTTCAGGGCTATGATTGAGAAAAAGGGAAATGGCAACAAGGATGGTCAATATGAAGTATTTTTTCTATACTCCAAGAGCTTCAGAAGAGTATATAAATAACTTAAAAGATTTTTGGGGGAAAACAAATCTCATACCGTCGGTAATCACAAAGAGATGAGCTACAAACATTGTAAAAAGTCTAGATACTTTCACCAAAATTGTTTCAGATTGGAATAACCATAGCTTTGGAAACATTTTTCACAAGAAAAAAATCCTCCTTGCGAGAATTGATGGGCTACAGAGAATGGATATTTCCCGCAAAACAGACTTTCATTTTAATCTTGAAAACCATCTTACCAGCGAGTACAATATTATTTTGAAGCAAGAGGAGGATTTCTGGAAATTAAAATCTCGTGTCCTATGGCTAAATGATGGTGATCGGAACACTAGATTTTACCATCTATCCGCTACTCAGCGTAAAAGACGTAATCGTATCCTAGGCCTTAACAATGCCGCCGGTGAATGGACGTTTGATGCTGCCCAAATTTGCCATCATATCTACTCTTACTTCAAGAATATTTACACTACTGAATTACTCCTTACTCCTATTTCCCTTCCAAACTTAGCAACAAATGCACTTTCCGCTGCCAATTCTAACTCCCTAATTAGACCCCTTCTCTCTTCTGAAATTTACAATGCCATGTTTTCTTTCCAACCGCTTAAAGCTCCTGGCCCAGATGGTCTTCACCCTATATTTTTCCAAAAATTTTGGAATAATACTAAAACGGCTATTCAACAAATTTGTCTTGATGCTTTTCAAACTTCCACCATTCCCTCCAACATCAATTCCACTTATATTTCTCTTATCCCAAAAGTCAAAAGTCCTGAGTACATCACTCAATTTAGACCCATTAGCTTGTGTAATACAGTTTACAAAACTATTACTAAGATCATTGTCAATCGGATTCGCCCTTTTTTAAATAATCTCATCAGTCCTGAGCAATGTAGCTTTATCCCTGGAAGACGTGCTGTGGATAACGCTATTATTGTTCAAGAAGCTGTGCTATATTTCAGAAAGAAAAACTATAAAACAAAGAAAATGATTGTTAAAATTGACCTCGAAAAAGCTTTTGACAGACTGGAATGGTCTTTTGTAAAACACTCTCTCCAAGTCTTAAATTTTCCTCCAAAGCTCGTAACCCTCATCATGTCTTGTGTCTCCACAGCCAATACTTCCATATTAGTGAATGGGAAACCTACTCCTTTCTTTAATCCTACACGAGGAATTAGGCAAGGAGACCCTCTCTCGCCCTATTTATTTATAATATGCATGGAATCCCTCACTAGACAAATTAATCACTCCACTGAAAACTCCCTTTGAAAACCCATCTCTATTTCTAGAGCAGGTCCTAAATTATCTCACCTACTATTCGCCGACGACTTAATTCTATTTGGTGAAGCAACTGAACACACTGCCGCCGCCATGATTGATGTTCTCAATGAATTTGGTTCCTTATCGGGCCAAAAAGTTAATTTTGCTAAATCGCGTATTGTCTTCTCCCAAAATGTGACAAACCAAGCAAAAGACGATATATCATCAATGTTTAGCATTCGATCTGCCAACTCCATTGGAAAATACTTAGGCTTTCCAATCACCAATGCAAAGCCAAAAATTCGCGACTATCAATATCTTTTGGACCGCATGAATAATCGGCTTCAAGGTTGGAAAACGAATTTATTATCCTTGGAGGGTAGAACAATTCTCACAAAATCGGTGCTAGCATCAATTCCAACCTATGCTATGCAAATTAATTGTCTTCCTGTGACCATCACCAACAATATTGATCGAATTTCTCGAGACTTTATTTGGGGATCTACCAAAACTAAAAGGAAAATTCACCTAGTCAATTGGGAAACCGTCACCCTACCTAAGTGTAAAGGTGGCTTGGGTATTTCTAAGGCTAGAAATAAAAATATTTCTCTTATTACTTCATTAGCTTGGAGACTTAAAAAAAACCCATCAGCTCTATGGGCTACCATCCTTCACAATAAATACAAGCATCAGCGTATAAGACATGGTTCTCCGCTTACCACAACTACTGACTCTTATATTTGGAAAAGTCTTTCTAAAGGTGAAGAACTATGTTGCACGGCAGCTATATGGAATATGGGTGATGGATCTAAAATTAACATTTGGAATGATAATTGGATCATTCAGAAGTATAATCTCCTCTCCTTAATCTATGGGCCTTTACCTAAGAACTATTTAAATGCCACCGTTTCTTCTCTGCGTACTAATGGAAATTGGGATCTTGACACATTACCTTTCTCCTTACCCACATCCATTTCTAATCTTATATACAATACTTACGTTCAAATAACAAATCCTACTATTGATTCTCCCTACTGGAGCCTTACGAATTCAGGAATTTTCACTACAAAATCAGTTACGAAAATCATACCAACCGATAACTTTGAACTTGCATCCACCACAAATATCCCCTTTGACCATCACTGGATCTGGAAAACAAATACTCTGCCAAAAATAAAGTCCTTTTTATGGCTTCTCGTCCTTGGTAAACTCCCTACTGCAGATCTTCTACACTTCAGGTAAATTATCCCTAATTCAACATTCTCATCCTGTGGGGACACCAATGAGACCATCGATCATATATTTCTACATTGCCCTAAAGTCCTACCTTTTTGGTCATACTTTCCACACATCAGCCCCCCCACAAATGATTTTACAATGTGGCTCAAAACCATATGTCAAGGCAATCTTTGCTCTCTCACCTACGCTTCAGTCCAACTTCCCACGTCTACTCTACTATCCTTCATCACCTGGTCTATATGGAAAAACCGAAACAACCAAATTTTTAATGACTCCGGTCACCTGATCACCCCTAATCAAGCCATCATACATGCAGTGGAGTTTGTTTCTCTAACCGATTCTACTCCCTCCAAAACGATTACCCCTTCTTCCCACATTGTTTCCACACGTGAGGATCATAAATTTTGGAAACCACCTATTGAAGGTGTTTTCAAACTTAATATTGATGGGTCATATCACGATAGTACAGGAAAGGGAGCAGCTGGAGGAGTATTCAGAAATCATTTAGGGGATTGGATCTTCGGCTTTACCAAAAGCTTCTTCAGCCCATCACCCCTTTATAGTGAAACCATGGCTTTGCTTCTTGGTCTTCAAATTGGTGTTGAAAAGGGTTTCACATCCTTGGTCATAGAAACTGATTCAAAGGTACTTTGTAACAATTTATTTAATGATAACTCTCCATACTCACATCTAATTAATGATTGCAGGCACTTGCTGGAGTCTTTGCAGATGCCGATGATCACGCACATATTCAGGGAGGCCAACTCCCTCGCTGATTCGCTTGCCTCTCTTGGGAGCACTTTGTACCAGTCCAATGCACCTTTACATTTTAATGTTATGCCTACTTTTTGTACTCCATTTTGGAACCTTGATCAATCTAGCATAACAAATGCTAGAGAGATCCCCTTTTGTAATGACAACGACTGATTATAAATAAAACAAGTAGTCATTATTATCAAAAAAAAAAAAAAGAATAGAATGGTTGATACGCAAGCCACATGTATCTAATAAAATTTTGATTATTTTTTATTTAGTTCGTTTAATTGTTACCATGATCCACATTTACCATTCAACGAAAAAATTGTTCTTAAATCTTTGGTTTATAATAGTGTACTCAACGCTTTTTTTTTTCCTTACTAATATTGATATTTTTTTACAAAGGCCTAAGGCATGAATGGGCGTACACGTGTAAGGTACATGCTAAAGAATTAGTTTAAGATAAACACGTGGTGTGCGTAAGATTTTTTCTTGAATATATAACAGTATCATATTTAATGTTGAATTTCTTTTATCACCCTACCATACTATCTATGTGGCCAATATTTTTGTCTCGCTCTATAGTGTAAAGTTGTTTTGATTTTCGTACTATTTAAATTGTGCGGCCAATCATTTAATCTCACACATTGGTTTTAATTTTGTTTTTGCTTCCATACCATTTTAACTCGTACGATCAAGATCCTTTACTTCTAGTCAACGCTTACGTTCATTATTTCTATTATATAGAAGAGCCATAATGGTTGTTCGACGGCAAATTTATTATTTTTCTATTATATAGAAGAGCCATAATGGTCATTCGACGGCAAATTTGTCATTTCACAAGAAAAGTGCTGTAGATATTCACTTGATTGTTCACTCCACACAGAATTCTAGAAGCCTTAATTCATTCTCTCTTATTCCAACATCAGAGAACTGAAAGACATCCATCCCTTTGTCAATTCATACACTTTGATGAGTTCTCTTCATCTTATCATCAGAGTGATGCAATATCAGGTTAGCTTTTCTCTCCATTTTTATCCTAATCTTTTTCTGGGTTCTCTTAAGGTTTATCACTATTGGTCGGTTTAACTCTCTCTTTAATGTTCTTTGACATTCATTCCTCTGTTTCGATTATCATTACTGAATTTAAATTTTTGTCTCATTGCAAAATGTTGCATTTTTTATATTCTTTTTACCTTTTCATATTTCTTTGATTGCTTTTTCAGGTAGATTATGTGCTTTCTTCCCTTTTCTCTGTTTGTTTTAGAGGAGATTTAGGGGTAAATAATTATTTGATTTCAATTTTTATTGCACTTGATTTTTATTTAGGCATCTTTATAGTGAAACTCACCCTGTTGCTTTCCTGGTATTGCTCTAAGCGTATTTTTTTTTCCAAATAAGCTTTATTGCTGATATAATGAAATCACTGATCTCTGCTTCACCGAAAAATTTAATTGTTTTATAATTTTCAATAATGACCAATTAACAAGAAAATAAAAATTACCATAGAGCTTGGTTCTCAAATGGAAATGGTATAGTTGAGTATCATAGCTTCCGGAGACTATGCAGTTAGCTCAAATATGAATATTTGTTGGCATGATTGAACATTCATGTGAAAGTTTTTAATGATTCATTGTATTACAGGAGTTGCATTTCCTAGGCACTTGCTTTCTATTTATGTTACCATTGAAACAAGTGATATATATGTGCGACATATAAATATTTTAGTTAAGTTCTCTTTTTATTATTTTTTGGAAAATCTAGATTAGTAATGTTGAACCTTACATGAATGGTCAAAAGGTTTAATGGCAATTCCCTTTACATCAAAGCTACTTACCTTGCTTTGGTTTCTATTATTTTTATCTAGAACTACTCCCATTGCTTGTTGCTGTTAGCTACACTGAACAAAGACTTGATATACAAAGTTTTGTTCTCTGCTTTTTATACATTAGATCAATATTACAGGTAGTGAAATAAGTTTTTTCTTACCAATGAAACCTTTTATGTCGTGTAAGGTCCAATAGTGTAATGCTATTGGTTTATTAATTTTTTTTGCTTAGTATTGTTTGCTGGTGTATGTCAAATACTATTAAAGTACTCTCTAGCTCTAATTTTTTCTTGGTTTCCTTAGTTTTAGAGCCATGAAAGGTTGTGATCATTTAAAATGAGTAATAAGTGTATGTTGAATTCTTATCATGTTATTTTAGTTGATACAAGTTGATTTCATACCTGATGAGTTTCCTTATCTGAATTATTGTTCAGACAAACATGGCAACGCTTCTCAAGAATCTTTCCCGGCGTATGGCTAGCTTCGTCAACTCTTATTCATAAAAGATTGGATTAGTATTTCAAATGTATAACTACTATTTGACAAAATTAGGTTCTCTTTTTCTCGAGCATTTTGCGCTGCATGAGTTTGTGACAGCTCAATTATAACTATAGCAGAAAAACATGTATAGTTACCATTATTATTGCTTATTGAGAGGAGCAGAACTGGAAAGTTTACATGTATTTATTTGGTAATATTTTTTTAGTGTAGGCATCAAGGACTTCTCTATATTTATTTTGCGTAGAACCATGTGGGAATAAGAGTTGCTAAGGTAAGTTCTGAAGCCTAGCAATAATGAAGTAGGGATGTTCTTTCTCTTTTTAAAATTATAGAAGAAATTCCTACTGTCTCCTCGGATCGTTTCTGAATTGTTAGGAAGGAGCACTTTATGATCCCAAATGGGTAGCTGCTGATATTCTTCCAATCTACTTCATCCATTATCATCAAGCAATACATTAAGAGAGACAGTGCACGTGAAGAAATACAAGTACAATGTAATGTGTTTGTGCTCTATTACAATGCTAGCTCAGTAAAATGATTCAATTGTACTAATTGTGCTATTTTAGTCATGTGGTCGCCACTGTACAAGCAACACATCTCTACTGTATAATGTTTGATGATGAAAGATTCATGTGCTGTTTTTGTTTCTTTTCTTTAATCATATTTGGACGTGATTTTCGATTAATATGTAATTTTTCCCTTTTGCTGCATACATAGTGGAATAATCATGCTTGATATTGATGCACTGTACTTCTCCATTTGTTTCTATGTCTTTGTATTCAACTTTCCTTTAAAAAAATTCTATTAAAACAATGGAGTTAGCATTGATTTCTAAATGTTTAGTATTGGCAGATTTTAATTTTTTCCTGACGCATACAAATATCTACCCATCTGAACTTGAATAGAAGTCTGTATATGATGCTTGAAATTAAGCACGAAATTTAAGATTATATGTAATGCTTATTATTATGATTGTGGGTACACTGCAACATTTCATGCCTTCAGTATTTAGATACAAAGACCAAAGTTTGCTTACGAGAAAAAGAGTATTAGTACATTGGACATCTTAATATTTGAATGTGGCAGAACTTTTGTTTTGTTCAAACTTGATGTTGACAAACCATTATTTAATTGAAATTCAATTTATATCTCATCGGTAATGTTAAATGGTGCTTTGAAAATTTTAGGGAGATTTACAAATATATACAATGTTAACACCAAAATTATAAAAAATACCAACATTATTCTATTTTACAAAAAGTACCAACATTTTTTTACACATTATATACAAAAATCAACAAAACTAATAAATTAGGGTTCCTCCTTCTTCCTACTGCCCTCCCCCCCCCCCCCCCACTGCTACCACCCGCGGCGACGGCGCCGCCTAGTCACCGCCGGCCGCCAGTCAGCGGATTTAATTTTTTTATTTTTTTTTTGTAGATCTGGTGTATGGACAGTGAAAAACAGTAGATACACACACATACACTAATTATATGTTTGTATATTCTTTGTATGGGCACTGTATGGACAGTGTATATGTGTTGATTCACCGGACATACACACTAAAACAAATCATTACGTGTTGTGTATTTATTGTATGGCAAGTGTATATTCATTGTATGTCCGGTGTATATTCACTGTATATACAGTGCATACACCGCACATACAATGAAAATACGCATCACATACATTCCATACAGTCCACAAACGCCAATACTTACACCACAACCACCGTAGTTCCGCCGTGCACCACCGGAAAATTCAAAAAAGAAAAAAAAGAGGACAAAATGAGATCTGAACAGCCCCTTCGCCGGATCCACCATCACTGCTGCTCTGTATAACAAATTTACACAAAAATTCCTAACAACAAAGCAGCGCCGGCGACCTAAGCAGATCAACGCCATCGCCGACGCTGCAATGTAACAGCAGCAACACAGCAACAACACAGCAGCAACAGCGCCGGGGTAGGGGAACTCCGGCGACGAGCCGCTATGACGACGGGGATGGGAGTAGGGGAACTCCGGCGACGGGGATGGGATAAAGGGAACTCCGGCGACGGGGAATAGGTGGAGGGAGCCGCCGATCAGTGAGAGGGAAGGGAGAGGGAAGAGAGAGAAAGTAATAGGGAAGGTTAGGATTTTCAGTTAGAGAGAAAGAAAAATGATAATATTGTAAATGTTGGTATGTTGTATAATTTTTCAATAATGTCGGTATTTTTTGTAAATTAACTGTTTAATGTGTCAATTAGCATAAAAATGTCAAAATTTTAAGTCCTGAAAGAAAATTTTATATTTGATTTCAAGATTTTATTGCTTTCCTGATGCGAGGTAAAGGGAGGATAACAACTTAGGGAAAGCCACTCTTGATATTATTTGTATGATACTTCGTTTGGCTGTCTTACAATTTTGTTCTAGGGGGTCCAGGTTTTTGTTAAGCTCATGGCTGCAGGGCATTTGACCATGGCTCAACAATATTTTTCAATTGTTTTTTAGTCCATTTCATCCAAACTAATTTCTAACTCCTTTTGTTTATTTAAATGCTTTGATTTTTCTCTACTTTTTCGTATATTCATACTGGCTACTATTTCCTATCTTGATTTTGTCAAGCGACATGTCTTATTATTTGTATATGAGATTACACAAATGAGGTTGATAACAACAGAACTTGATTGACATTCTTCAAAATTAATGCATCACATACTAAAGAATGCTGGTATATCAAACAGGTGAACATCCATAAATGGATACTAGATACTTTTATAAACTCTTGGACATCATGTAAAGTTTGGTTCACTATGCACAATACATAGGCTTAGTATGTAGATTCAATCATGTTTTAGCTTACCAAATGTTCACTTGAGAACTGCAGTTGTACTCAATGTATTATACGGGTTTGTTTAACTATCTCTATAATATTGAACCCATATTGGTTCACTATTTTTATAACGTTGGGCCCGTGCTGGCACGGGTAATACATATCTAGTATATCTTAAATAATCTAGTGGTAACACGCACTCCATGAATCTTATTTCTTAATTCATATTACATATGCAAATTATTAAAATGCTTTCGTTCGAGAAATGCAGATACTTTCGTTCGAGAAATGTAATTATGTCCTTATAGGAAATAATTCTCATTATTTCTCTTTCTATATTTGAAAAATGAGATCTAGAATTGAGTCAAAGAGTAAGAAATCAGAGCTGCAAAAATTGTAGCAGCGCTCTAAGATAGTATTAAATGATGCAACTGGTTGTTTTTGCAAGCTAATCACAATCGATATGGCTCATGATAATAATGTGGAAGATAATTGATGATATTTCAAAGATTTGCGCAAGTGTTAGTGTGCATGTAACGCCATGAACAAGTGTCTAATTTGTTGTAAAATCAATGGGAATAGTTGATGATTTTGTAAAACCATTGGACATGTGTCTCAATGCATGAAAAGTGATTGTGGCAAACAGGTCATGGCATTTGTCATAAATAGAACACTCTGATCGGCCTATAAATACTATCATTGTTTCATGCGAAACACACACCAATAAAAAGCTTTCTCCTTCATACCACTGTTGTTAATCATTGGTAATTTAATTAACTAGCTCTCTTTTAGTGTCATTATTGCCTAGTCGATGACCATAATCATTTGCTATTCTTACAACAGAAACTTCCTTCTTCCTAATTATTCCGCCTTTGTCCATCACTGAAAATTGTTCATTCTCTCTGGTTACTGTTGTTGACTTGCTGATTTATGATATTTAATTTTTCTGATTTCTGATCCCTCTAAAATAATAGAGGAATGCTTGTTTAATCCTAGAGAAATATTTCAAGCTGCTGAAAATAGTTTCTTAAGACAGTGCCCAACGCGACTCAATCATCGTATATTTACTCGGAGACAATATAAGTATATCCTTTTCTTTTATTGTATTCAATAATATTTTTGTTATACATATTATTGTTATTATTATTATTATTATTGTTGTTGTTGTTGTTGGTTTTCCCGTTGTACCAACAAATAATCTGAAATTTAATAGCCAGCTTTGTATTAGGCGTCATGGTCTTAAATAAACTCAAGAAGAACAATATTTTGAATGGTGGGTAGAATCTCATAACTAATTTGGAAGGATGTATGGCATGCTAAGTTCTAAATGTGTCAATAGCAAAATCAGACTACATAAAATAAGGAACACGAGAATTTTTAGAACGATAAAAACAAGTGATGAGACATGGGCTCTTAGAAAATTGATTGTCCATTTGAGAACAATGATGAGATTAATTCTCATAGAGTTCATGATAACAAGTTTTAGGGAGTAAACCGCTGCCTAGATGTCTGATGAAACCATATACTTGTTATACCAACAACTAACTCATATCAAGAACACTTAAAATCAAATAATGGAATATGGTCAAATTCCAATCAACAGCGTAAGAATGCTTTTCGTTCGTCAAATTTTGGTAATCTCATCAATTTTTCAGCATTAATTCACCTTGGAAAAGTTGAATTCGCTAATGATTGGATCGATTAGACCTAAATCGAGTTGTTGTTGCTGTTTCAACCGGAGCAATAGAGAGGTAAACTTGGTTGACTAAAACAAAGAGAGTTCTTGGTTTAGATTTAGTGAGTTTGATACAAGGAAATAAAAATAATTGAACTTGGTTTCAAGATTCTTGAATTACCCCGATATATTGATGGACGTATATATCAATAGAGAATGGTAAAGAAAGAGAAAATCGTTTACCCTGAATGAGGAAGAAAGATGGTTCACGGTTGCAGTTGTGCTGTAGAAGTTTGGGAAATGATGGAGGGGAGGGAAGACATGTTGATAAAAAGGAGTGCGTTCGTTGAAATGTTGGCAAATTTCAACGGATAGGGGATGCATTTTGGAGGGGTTAGGAGAATCATGTAAAATACAATAGTCCTTCTCTAAAGACATGGCCGTCCAAACCATGTGTGTGTATATATATATATACTGCTCCTTCGTGCAAATTAAATTGAAATTTGTTTCGATTTTTTCCCTTTAGTTGTTGGTCATGCAAAATTATCAAAGCGGGGACAAATTGATGTTCTCAAGTACACAAAACAAGAAAATAAAGTGGTTCAAAGCCAAAAAAAAAAAAAAAAAAAAAAAAGCTTGAGCATCAACCACTGTCGACATTTTAGAATTTACTCATGAACAGGACATCTGAGATGCAAAAAACAAGAAATTAAGTGGTTCGAGCAATAAAAAAATGGCTTGAAGAGATTCAACCATTGACAATTTCGAATGTTTATTCATTCATCGTGAAGTGAACTAGTCTAGTCGATCCAATCATGAATAAATTCAATTTATCCAAGGTGAATTAGTAGTGAAAATTTAGAAGAGATTACCAGAATTTAATGAACAAAAAATATTTTTACGCTGTTGATTGGGAATTTGACAATGTTCCATTTCTTAATTTTAAGTATTCTTAGTATGAGTTAGTTGTTGGTATGACAAGTATTTGATTTCATGAGATTCCTATCGGCAGCTGTTAGCTTTTTAAAACTTGTTATCACGAACTCTATGAGGATTAATCTCGTTATTGTTCACAAATAAATAAATAATATTTTAAGAGTCCATGTCTCATTACTTGTTTTTATTATTCTAACTAAAGGAAAATTCTCGTGTTTTTTATTTTGTGTAGTCCGATTTTGTTATAGACAAAATTAGAACTTGCATATCATACTTCCTTCCAAGTTAATTATGAGATTCTACTGATCATTTAGAATATGTTCTTCTTGAGTTTACTTGCAACTTTTACGCCTAATATAAAACTTGCAACGAAATTTCAGGTTTTTATTATCATGAGCTAAATTGATTGTGTTTAGCTAGCAAAAACAATCAATTGCATCATTTAATATTATCTTAGAGGTCGTTTGGTTGGTGGCATTAGACTAATAGTCCCGGGATTAAATTTGGGACTACATCAATTCCATATTTGGTTGGTGGAATTAGTAAAATGGGACAACTTTTATACCACATTCATGGTATTATCATATCGCATATAGGAGATGGAATCGTTAATCCCGACATTATAATTCCAGGATTATTGTAGTTCCAAATTTGTGGAATATCCCACTTTTTTAATCCCACAAACCAAACGACCCCAAGGTCGTTTGGTTTGTTGGATTGAGATTATAACCCCAGGATAAAAAATGGGATTAAGTTTATCCCGTGTTTGGTTATCGGTATAAGATAAATGGGATAAAAGTTATCCCATATTTTATGGGATTGCTGTTACAATTTTTGCTAACTCTAATTTCCTACCTTCTGATGACTCAATTTTAGATCTCATTTTTCAAGTATAGGATTTGAAATAATGGGAATTAATTCCTATAAGGAAAAAAATTATTTTTCTCAACCGAAAGTATTTAACAATTTGCATCTCCAGTATGATTTTAAAAACGTCTATGAAGCGTGTGTACATTTGCATGATAGTGCGCGATACCACTAGATTTTAAAATACATTATTGAACATGAGTGTTGACAAGAAAAGAATTTGGATCGTACAAGTTAATATAATACAGAAGCAAAACAATTTAAAATCAATGTGAGATTAAAAGTTTTGACGTACAATTTAAATATAGTGAAAATAGAACTAACTTTACACTAGAACTCGAGATAAAAATATTCGGCAAATGGATAGTACAAGTAGGGTGATAAAAGGAATTCAACATTAAAATTTGTAATACTAGTATATATCCATTTGAAAAGGTAAAAATTTTACTCACACTAGGTGTTTATCTCAAATTAGTTCCTCAGCTCGTACTTTGCACGTGTATGTCCATTCAAAATTGAAACCAAAAAGCCATGATACCTTTAAAAGGATGACCCTTGAAGAGAAAAGTAGCTGATATAGGAACTTCAATAACAAGAGTGTATTCTTACATTGATATGACCAAGAAAAGTTAGTTGGGTCTCAATGCTACTGGAGGCTACATTTAGTTCAATTTTCCTGTAAAATTTAGTGTAACACTACTTACATAACCCCAAGAGTCAGATCACATTGAGTCTACCGTATGCAGTCTTACTTTATATTTCTGCAAGATGTTATTTTCCCAACTCGAACCCCTGACTTCTGGATCAAATGAAACATCTCTTCGTAACACTGTATATATAGCAAGTTATTTCTACATCGTATCTTATAGCATTGAAAAGGTAACTGCAGTCAGCACCCAAAGCATGACAAGAACAACTCATCCAAGACCAGGATTAGTTGAATTGAACCTTGTGGGTCATAGATTCACATGCGGTATGTAAAGGCAACTGGAGTAATAGATAAGCTTCAAATTTACAAGAATGAAATGAGCTAAAGTTTATACTTAAGGATGAAACTCTGAATAATATTCACTTCATATTTTCACAAACAATAATGTACTTCTAAACCGGTAGAAAATTACCAGTATATGAGTAAACATAATCTACATCTTGATGGAGCAAGGAAGTGAATCAACTACTTCATGTGTGCCTTTTTCTTCTTTATCGGTGCCCTCTCATCCACCGAGGCTGCCAGTGACAAGATTAGGATCCTATTACTCTCCCTTCTCCCTCTCTCTCTCTCTCGCCACATTAAAGAGGCATCAAACCTCAGATCTGAAGTCAAAATAACAACTTCACTTACTCTTGCGTTCCTCTAATTTGAAGAACTGAACTTGACATTAACCAAATCTGCAGCAAGTCGGGCAGCAGCAGATGCACGCTCTGCAGCAGAAATAGCAGCACGAGCTCTCTCCAATACATCTGATGTTTCTGGCCTTGTATCCTTTTTTATATCAACTGTTGCACCCAAAGTGAAGTCACCTGGTGATGGTTTATCTATATCAGTAGGCCATAGAGGTGCTTTAGTAACAGAGGTTGGAGACTCTAGCCTTCTAGCTCCTGGAGTGCCATTTGGTGTCACAGAATTTTGAGAAGTTGGTGGATGCTCACGACTGTTCGGTTCTAGAGATAGCTGAGCAGGTGCAGATATTTGCTTCGGTCCATTCTACATTATGTATAGTGGCAGCAAACAAAGATCAGGTCAAAAAACAAAAGAGCACTTACAGTCCAAATAGCTGAGCAGGTGGATTCTAGAATTGACTAAATCAATAATGTCCCAACTCTTGCTGAAATATAGTGGACATGGACCTTGTGGATATCCAAAATGTTAGTTCAAAGAAATCTTAAGAACTAACTTGCTATTGGTGAAGGTTGGTTTTGACCAATTTATCCTTGCATGCATAAGCCTCAACTGTGTCAGCATAAGAACCGATTGAAGAACTTTAATTCCTTCACCATTTGCAAAACATACATGTATATGTCATGGCCTACTAGTTCTCGGCCTCATGTCACAGCATGCTCCAATGTATATATGACTACTAACAAACCGCTAAATCTGTCACTCTTAAGTTGGGCATAATTAAGGTTAGACACTTCATTAACATCACATAAAAGCAAAAGCATGCAGCAATCACTACGAGAAAATACAGATGGACTTAGACCACACCCCTAATTCAGACATCATTTAAGCTTCCGAAGGACTAAAGGTCCGAGATGATACATACAACTAGATATTTAACAAAGGGAAGTACCAGAAGATCCTCTGGCTTTTTACTCAATTCTGCTTCTGTGTAAGAAGAATCCCACTCCACGTTGTACTCCATTGCAATTTCCCTCAATACGTTGAGCTTTACTTCAGCTGATGGAGCACTGACTGAAAGTTTCTCAACAATCTGAATACTCAAAGAGTCAAATCCAATTTAAAGTAGTCAATCCTGCAAGTATTTCTTTAGCATAATGAAATAGACAAGAAAGCTACTTAACTGTACGGTTAACACTTGTATCAGGACGAAGCTCAGATGCAGCGGATATGAACTCCTTTCCGTATTTAGCAGCAAATAGATTCCTGACATGCAATAGATCTGGCAAATCTGAACATCTTGGAGCTGCAAAGATTATACTTGCAACAGCTTCCCGCAACTCTGAAGGGCATTCCCTGATACACCAAAATAGATATTTACCAGATTTCATCACGTCACGCTTTTAGCTTATGGAAAGTAATAAGACAACCACTCCTGTCCACCAGACAGCTACAGTAAATAAACCATTGGACGTGACTTTTTTTTTAAAAAAAATAATGGTGGAGTCTGCACACCCATTGGACAAGAGTTTGTTGAAACTCGCAATTACTTAAAAAAGATAATAAACCTACTCTTTCTATATAACATGCTTTCCCTCGTGGCACCTTACATCCTTCACCTACCAGCTTGAAATAAAATGAGGTTTAGCGACTATTTTGGTGGTCAACTTAGACATTTCCATTTCGAAGGAACAAGGCCACTAAAGCTCAGCAAACAGTTCAAACTGGAAAAGGATCATATGCTAGTTGATACCAACTTGTTTTAGACTGAAGCATAGTTGTTGTAAAGTTTGCATCACACAGAAGGCGAAAGTAACACATATCAATGAATAAAATAAGTGAAAATAGCTTAAGATGGTCTGATCAAGTCTACGTGGACCTCCAAATGCACCAGTATGTATAAGTTACACTATGATGACTGAAGATGCGAAAAAGGTTACGAGCTAGATCTAAAATCACATGGAAGTAAGTCATCTCAACAGACGCACAACCTCTTAAAGTCTATGCTGACATAACGAAGAACAAACCAAAATGGAAGCACAGTATCTGCATAGTCGGTGTAGTTGTTGCTAGGACACTTGCTTTAAGTAGGATCTTTTAGTCTGGTCGGATAATGCATGTCAGTGTAAGGATAAGCGTGATATTTAAAGAGATCAATGCTTGCAAATTATTTGTCAGAGACTATTGAGCATTGTAAGTGGACCCATTCAGAACAGAATGAATAGCAATGATGCCTCAATTCCGACTTAGTCAGGATTGGAATAAGATCAAGGGTAGACGCAAAGGACGAAGGGAAGGAAATCACGGAAAGACAAGAATGTAATGTTTAGAGAGAGGGGGGAAGACTGTGTTCTACCATGTTACGTCAAAGGTGTAGCCATCGGTCAAACTTTCAAACAAGTAAGGATGTGTAATAATGTCTCTGACCAAACAATATTTTTTTAACAGAGAAATCCCCTAGGGCCAGTGGTGCACGATTCAAAACTCAGTAGATAATAGGCCAGCCCCTCTACTCTTTTCCACTTAAGTACCAGGCTTTTGACTGAGGTAAGGTTCAAAGCATGCAACTAATCCACACATGACATGCTGAACTTTTATCACTAGACCAAAGCTGAGATCAACCAAACAATTATATATGGCATGTAAACATAGTTCATTTGGTTTCAATTTCTTATTAACCATCCCATCGTAATGTGTGATTAAGAAACAATAATTTCACTTAAAGCTTACTCTATAGGCTCTGTATGCATTAGTTTTATTGTATTTCCCTTCTCTTTCCCTTTGCAACTAGCAACCCCTTCCTGAGGCTGCCCTATGCTCCTCTTCTGCACCTTCCTCTTCCCATAAGGCTTATTTGACCAAATGGTACTGAAGTTCCTTTGAAAGCTGGTAATTCAATACACTACTGAAGCCTGAAGAAAAACAGTACACATCTTTCCTCACATTTGAGAAGATAAACAACATCACTGTCGTGGGGCTTAAATCATCTTTTCATCAACTTTAGAGACGCCACTATTAGACCAATTCGTCTAGGTAAGTAACACTGGTTGTCAATAGAAAATTAAAGAAACATATATCAGACCTTTCAAGAACACTCGAAGCCTTAATGAGAAAGTATGAGGAAGATAGTTTGTTATACTTGGAAGGGGGTTCTCCTACTAGGCCCATACCCCTGGAAATTTTCAACTAAAGTACCAAGCGTCTATGGAAGCACTAATTAAATTGACAGATTAGAATATGATTCTAACTTGGAATCTCTAAGTGAAAGAAATGGATAATAAACGCTTTGAAGAATATAAGCATATTCTTGATAAAGCCTCAATTGGTTGGTAATCACATAGAACAAAAGACGCTCTCCCCATGGCCCAACCCTATATATATATATATATATAACAACAACATACCCAGTATATCCCACAAGTGGGGTCCGAGGAGGGTGAGATGTACGCAATCCTTACCCCCACCAAGGTGGAGAGGTTGTTTCCGATAGACCCTTGGTTAGGAAAATAAGGATATTTTAGAAAACCAAGACACCATATAATGTTAGAGGGAAAGATAAAACTAACCATATCCAAAATAAACATATAAAAACACATAAAGGTAGAGACTAAGATGTGAATCGTCTATATGCATATAATACTGCTAATAAAGGAACAGAAACTTGACTACTACTTCTCCTTCTACCCTAATACTCGACCTCCATACCCTCCTATCTAAGGTCATGTCGTCAGTGATCTGGATCTGGGCCATGTCATGTCGAATCACTTCAGCCCAGTTCTTCTTCGGCCTACCTCTACCTCTCCGTAGACATAGCACTGCCAACCTCTCACACCTCCTAACCAGAGCATCAACACTCGTTCTCACGTGGCCGACCCATCGCAACCTCGCTTCACGCATCTGCTCAGCCACTGGGGCCACGCCCACTTTGTCGCGTGAATCTAAGTTTGCAAAGGGTATCTGAATCTAAGTTTTTTTTTCCTTTGTGATAAGTGGTATCTGAAGCTTATTTTAAGCTAAGATTACGCATACTGTTCATGGGGAAGAAAAAGAAAAAGAGAGAAAGGTATTTAGTGAAGATTCTGGCAAACAAATAGTGTTCTGAAGTAAAACTTTACAGGAGAACATAAACCACATTTACCTATACAAAAGATCTCCTGATCTCAATTGGCTAAATAATGACATGATAACCCACACCTAAACAGTAAAGAAAATCCATTGCTTCGAGAAAAGAAAACGTGATGAGAAAATAGCTTACTTTTGGCTTTCGAGGATAGGGACACGGGCATAAACGAACTCGCAGAACAACTCCAAAATCTCATAAGCAGCCCATACATTTTGCTCCCGTATAATGTGCTCAACCTAAAAGAACGCAAATTAGTTAGAGGAATATGTAACAGAATAATCAACAAGTATCTCAAAATTTCTACCCTGATTCGAGCTATTGCTTCCTGGCCGGCTTGTAGAAATTGAGCTATCTCCCTGCGCATAAGTTTGAGCTGTGCATCTCTTTTGTTTTGTAATAATTTGATTCGTGAGATCGCCAAGGTCAAGCATGTCTTACTACAAAACCAATCCACCAAAATCAACAGTTACATTCACATATAAGAGTCGCAAGAATATAAAACAACTAAGCATCAATCCATACCCCGTTGGGGTCAGCTATATGAATCTTTTTTCTAGTAAGTTCAGTTATACCAATCTTATTAACCATTTTGTTGAGTTAGGACCAGATCATTCCAATGCACTTCTCTTACACTATAATTTTTCTACATTTTCTAACATAGAGTCACACAAGGGGAGCTTGGAGCAACGTTAAAGTTGTCTCCGTGTGACGGTTCAAACCGTGGAATCAGCCACTTATCAGAGTAGGCAGCCTATATTACACCTTTCTAAGGTGTGGCCCTTCCACAAACCATGCGTGATCGCCGGATACTTTGTGCACCCGGCTTCTATGTTAGAGATTGTTTATACTCTCAAATTGCACAAACCCAATTATGGAAAACCATCTTTGGCGCAATAAAGATGGAAATTTAAGAAATTTAAAATAAAAAAAACCCCCCATAAACAGAAAGTTTTGATTTTTTTTCTAAAATAAAAGTATGAAATAAATTGTTAAAGATTGAATCTTGGACTGACCATTTTGAGCCTTGAAGTCCTCTGTTGAAGAGTTGATTCAGTAGTGACATGATTCCAAGAGTTCTACAAAATTGCAATAATATATACGAACACAATTTTGTTAAGAGAATTTTACCAGTAAATAATTAGTTCATCTGTTAAGTCAGATCAGTGATTTACTAGTATACAAAAAGGAAGTGATGATTGATTTATGAAGTTGAACGGTAGGTGTATCTTTGCTGTTAATTCCAATGCTTTAGTTATATTATTAATTATTATTATTATTATGTTCTAAAGTGTTTCTTTAAAAATTACTATATAAATAAATTAAGGAAAATTTACACAACATAGACTACCTAATAACTAAATTACCAAAAAAATACTTATATTTACGAAATTTTTATATTATATAGAAATGTGAGTTCCTATGGACGACGAAGGGTAAAACTGTAAACACAACGAATCCTTATCTTTTGACTCATAAATTCTCTAGGTTCGAATCCTTGTACCTAAGCCTGTATGGGCTGTACGAATAAGGGTAATATAGTCCCTTAAATAAAATAAAAAACAGCTGGCTTCCATGTTCTCATTACATGTAAACTCCACCTACACTAAATTTTAGTCCTCCATCTGACGAAAGCAGCCATCCTCCATATCTTATTTCTCAAAAGGGAACTCATATTCATCTCTTTCACTCTTATCTGCGGGTGTTATTCTTCTTTACTTCTGGTGAGTTCTATTACTCCTTCTTTCAACTTCTGCATAATTTTACTTCAAATGATGTTTATGTCAGAAAAAACTCTTCTCATTTTGCTTATAGATTTTCTTTTTGTTTGACGATTTTGTACATGCATGTGGTAAATTATCGGATTTTGTCAGCGACTTTATTTTTTACTACATTCACCTCTACCCAATTTGGGGTTGTTGCTCTGTGACGACTGAGAAGCAGGAATTGAACAGATATTATTGCTTTTTGTTTGACTATCTCTGGGTAAATTGTCTTTGGAGTCTAAGAAAAATGAGGCTAAGTTTAAAAGCAGTGGCTGCTCTTTCACGTTAATATATTTTATAGTATCTTAGTATGATGTATTGGATTGGACTTTAAGCAAGATGAGAAGAGTTTAATGTAATAGTATTCCATAATAATTCACTGCATGAATTTCTGAAAAAAGGACCAATTTTTTTTAAAAAAATAAAATAAAATTGAATTTTAATGCTTTACTGCTATTTACTGGTTCTTTATTTTTTGTTTCCTCATTTTTTAGGAAAATTTGTTAGAGATATTTGGTGGTTCTAGAAGCTAATTGGTGATTTTCTTGGTTTTTGTATAGTTAATTAACTTAAACAGTGACATACCATTCTCCAAAAAAAAAAGTGACATACACACTGTATGCGACTTCCGAGTCTGTCTTTGAGGTTGTGGAGCAATGTAGAGAGTTTTACATTCTCAACTTTTGAACCTTCTAAGATTGGTCATTTTGCTTCTCTTTCTGTTCGCATGTTTTCTCTTTGTTTTCAGGTTTCAACCGATAATGGCACAACAACTACGTATATGTGAAATTACTCCTCACACATCCAACTGGACCTGCAAGATACAGGTTGTGGATAAATGTGGACCGCGAATAAGCAAAGATAAAAAGCTAAGATATCTGAATATGATCTTTCAAGATGAACAGGTTTGCATATTACTATTAAACCATCCATTTCATTACACACAGCTTTAACTATTTTATTTGCTTATACATGTGTTGTATGTTGAATATTTACAGGAAGAACAAATAAAGGCAAGTATTTATGGAGAAAACATCCCAAAGTTTCTCGAGAAATATAAGTTTGAACTGTACCGCAGCTATTTCATAACGGGGGCAAGTGTACAACCATCAGATTCGAGATTTGGAAGACCAATTCATGAATATGAGTGGGTTATTGATATAAAGACCATAATTGATCCAGTCAAAGAAAATGACCCCGATGAAAATGTGTTGCCGCTGCCAACAAAGCTTACCCTCACGTCCTTCAGTGATATTAAGGCTATTAAGGATAAGAAAGCAGAAATCGGTACACTTATTTTTGTTCTTTTTACTTACAAATTTTTCAACTTACTATCCTACAAATTTGCTTATCCGTTTGAATTGTTGCTGTCAGTAGATATTCTTGGAGTTGTTGTCAATTGTTTCCTTCGAGATGTGTATTAATGGAAAGAAAATTGCAAGAACTCAATGTTATTGATCCTCTGTAAGTGTATTAGTCAAGCTTCAATTTATATTAATCTATCTTTAAGTTTTCTACATAACTGCATATATCAAGATATAAAAAACACACAACTAAAACTATTACCTATTTTTGCTGGAAACAGGAAAGAGCCTTTCACATTTTCCATATGGGAAGAGGATATCATTGAAAGTGAAGGAAAGAAACTCCTGACATAATTAAAGAAATATCCTGTCATTCTTGCGAGGAGTGTCGGGTTGTCCGAATTCAATGGTCAGTTAAATGCAGATAATACCCCATCTTATTATTCAAAAATCAATATGATTTTGGCACTACTCATATATTTCGTCTATGTAGGTAAATCATTGCAAAAAGATTCAATACAACAATACAGATCAATCCACCATATCCACAATGCCAGCGACTACATGAATGGTAGAACATTACTTTTGCAACTGTATACTGTATTTTCACTCATTCTGCTTATTACTGTTCCAACAGTCGTATGGCTTTTTTCATATGAACATGGTAATGGAAAATACACAAATGTTGGCCTCTTACACCAGCAGGAGTACATCTAGATCTAGGTCTGCACCCGTCATCTCTGTTCCTGTGGATGAAGAAATAGTTTCGATAGCAAATGCCCAATCACAACAGGATGTACGTTCATAGCTTCTTTCCACAGTTCATAATTTGCTATTTGTTATTGCTATAATACCTACTTACTGCCATCCTCATAAAACAGGGCGACACTTTCTCCATCGAAGCAAAGATATCAATTCCAACCACCACCAGAATTTCTATGTTCTACTGTGTTCAAGTTGTGGACAAGAAGTGAGGATACCCGTGATAAGGGAAATCGACTGCATGATGTGTAAGAAAACAGCTATGTTAACTCCAAGGTAGTTTCTACGTTAACATAAAAGTCACAACTATGCTAATTTTTCACCAAATTCTTCCCCACTATATTAAATTAGTACTTTAATTGTACACTACCACAGGTTTCGATTTGATGTTGATCTTGAAGATGCATCTGGCTCAACAGTTGGGATTATTACGGGCAGAGATTGAGAAAATATATTATCCCTTACTGCGGCCGAGGTTTACGAAATAGTTTCAGTCAAGGTAAAAAATCTAACTATTGCCTTAAATAAAAGCTCGCTTAACAAAATCCAAGTGTTGTGCTGTCACTAAAGCTAAAAAGCTCACCATACTTTTTTTTTTTACAGAAAGAGCCCATGCCATTATAAGAAATTCAAAGCCGCCTTTCTCACAAACTGTTCAAAATTCAGGCGAAAAAAATCATTGGCACGCAATCCTGCATCAGTTAGAAAACTGTTTGTCATCTCATATGTTGAAAAATCAAATGCTCCCTGCTCTCTCCCCGCACGATCCTCGACTGATGTTGGCGAAGGCAGCAAGAGAAAGAAAGATTGTGTACTCTTATCCGATGAAGAAATTGAATTTCCAGCTGAAGAAGTTTGATCACTGAAGATGAAAAAAAAAAAATGGAGCCAACAACTCCACTAAAGACAAAATGAAGGTCACTTCTTCCTTTTTTATTTGTATATACATTTTGAAGGTAATAAAATCAAAAATAGTACTATTTATTTTAACTATGAATACTGTCTTATCAACACGTTTTTTCTCCTAAGAATTACATGATGCGGGAAACGATGTTTTCCTTCTTAAGAATTACCTGCTGCAGGAAACAAAGTCGTTTTTGGATGCTGGTAATCAGTCAGGTATTTTGTTGCGGTGATGATCAATCAGTAAGATTGTCATATGAACCAGTCACCAATACTTGATCGTTGTGAGTTCTTCTTCTGACTACTTTCTTTTTTGTTCTGCTTTTACTTTGAAGATTCTGAATTGCTTTTACTCTTTTGGTATTCTCTTGGATTCTCTGGTAACTTTTGAGCTTAATAAATCTTCTTATTAATGGTCAAAGAAGTGGAAACTAAAGTGTTTGATGTGTCTGGCACATAGATATAGAGATCTAACTGCCCATGTCACTGTAGTGCCAATAAATTATGCGTAAGTTAATACATATCACCACAAAAGTATTATCTAATTGCATTGTTAAAATATATATGACATTCAAGTTGTACATTTTACTTATAGTTGATGTCTTTAATCTGTTTGAAAGCTAAAGGCCAACTTAAGAAGGAAATACCATTAAGAAGGATTGAGATGTTCACATGTTAGTTATCTCCATTATATGTTCACTCATGATAAGTTATATTTTCTTTTGGCCATCTTAAAGCTATATATATAACTATCTAGAAAAAAAATTTCTCTCCTTTCCTCTAAGATAAGAATAGGTACAATCTTGAAATTAAAGTAGTAAACTTTCTTATAAATGATGTATGACCACTTTAGAGGAACTGGTAAATAGAAAGATTTGAAAGAAAAGAAAGTGACCATATTAACTAAAAATATGATGAAAGAAAAATGAAAGTAACCTTCGACATTTACAAACTGACTTTTTGGAGACATAGCAGACTCATTTGAATGTTCTATATATGAGTCGATTGGAGTTACTAAGTCTTTGTAAGTTTACAAATTATAGGATATATATAATTCCTTATGTTCAGGTTCTAGGAAATAATATTATCGGATACTTAAAGAAGAAGGAAGAAAGTTGAAAAGATAGGGAGAAATTATTTTTTTCCTGCAAGTAGGAGAAATACAGAAAAAAACTTTAAACTCCATGCTAGGGTAGATACTGTTCTTTCATTAAATATCTATGAATCTCTATTTAATTGAGCAAGGTTTTCCTTGAGATATTACTTCATCAGATTTTTTTGTGAAAGCATTAATTCTCTGCCAATAATTTTTCTTTTTGTTTATATTCTTGATTGTTTGTTGAGGTCTGGGGAAAAGTTGTTGCTTCTATCTTAATAGAAAAATGAAAGTGGGTGTCAATAGTCATGAGTCCTTGCCAAACAAATCAAACAATTAGTTTATGAAAAAATTAAACTTTTCTTCTTTGTTTAGAGTTCATAATAAAAGAAAATGTGCTCTTACTTTTATTTTTTGTTGAGCTATGAAATCAACTTTTATGCTTATTGCAGACTTGACAGTAAAATTGTATACTCAAACGCAAATAGCTAAGAATTCCCAGCTTCTTAATGTTTTTGTCAGTTTGATTGAGAAAAAGAGCTCTCATACACAACTTAATGGTGATGTAATTCGGATTATATTAGAGTGTCATGCAGTGATTACTTAGATGGAATGAAAGTTGAAGGAATGAAATTTGCTGTCAACTGCTTAACCTTCAGTTTCAATTCTGTTAGCCTGAACTTTTAAATTTCTGCATCATGGTTGAAAAGGAATCTGTATTTGATGTTACTTACACTTTAGACTACATTATGTGGTTATCAATCACACAATAATAGAATAAATGTTTCATATGTTTCTCTTTTATTTTTTGTTTTTTTTTTGTTTTAATCATTTGGAAACAGGTTTGCAGATCTATCAGCAACTATGCTTGGTTTTCAAACGACAGGGGCTCTGAAACGCCCTCGGTCAGTCGTTTCGGAAGTTAGGACTCCGATTGGCGTGTCGAAAATTTTAAAATATTCGTAATGTCCATTAGGACCTGTCTGTAAAATTTGAGCTAAATCAGACCTCGTTTGGTAGGCATCAGAAGAAGGTTTCAGTTTTTATTGGCGATAAATATTAAAAAGAGATTTTCGAGCTCGGTTTTGCCGAATGAGCTCTGATTCGAAATCCGAAAGCGCCGTTGGGTTCGTATGATTATTTATGACCTTTGTAACTTTTCGAAAGTGAATTTCGATATTGTTCGGCTAGTTTCCGCTAAAATACCGAAAGTTAAATAATTTGACTTCTTTTCCATTTAAATTTGCATCTTGAGTTTCGGGAGTCCAATTTGAGATCCGCCTTCGTGAGTATGTTACATATATTTTGTATAACTTGTATGCAAAAGTTGAAATTATTTCGAATATCATAGGGTACCGTTTTAATTTTCATCGCGAAAAGAAAAGAAAAAAAAATGAAAAATGACAAAAAGAGCAAGTGGGCGGTGGGCTAAGGGGATCAATATCCCTTAGCTTAAGTTCTTAACAGTATTCTATAGTCAAACAGAACAAGGATAGAAAATGAAATATATTTCGCAGAAGAGAAAAATGCCAGAAAATGAGAAAAGGGACCGAGAAAAAGTAGAATTTTCACCCTGAAACATTCAGGTAATGATCCTAATATATTATTTGAGTTTATTACGTGTGTTTAAATATATTTTAACGCAAAACTTGGAATATTAGACATCGTTTTAACAAGTTCAATTAATAGTTTGAAGGGTCAAATGGACCCCGGTAATGAAATTGATTATATATTCGTACTCAGTGAATTATGGGCAACATATAAATGTAAATTATTTGGGGTTTGGTTACGTGACTTTAAACCCTGTATATAGGCCTGGCCTGCGTATTGCGTATGCGAATAGGGTATCAGGTTCCTACATGGATTGCCCTAAGATGTGAGGAATGAAGCCTTTAGCCTAATGTGATATATTTTTGTGCTTATTGATCACAGTGGGATCGTTTGGCAATGAATTCAAGGAATAACGCGGTTGTTGGTCGCAATGCTAACTTTTGAGAGAGGTAAGTGATTATATCCACCTGGGCTAAGGGGATCAATATCCCTTAGCTTAAGTTCTTAACAGTATTCTATAGTCGAACAGAATAGAGACAGAAAATGAAATATATTTCGCAGAAGAGAAAAATGCCAGAAAATGAGAAATGGGACCGGGAAAAAGTAGAATTTTCACCCTGAAACATTCAGGTAATGATCCTAATATATTATTCGAGTTTATTACGTGTGTTTAAATATATTTTAACGGTAAAACTTGGAATATTAGACATCGTTTTAACAAGTTCAATTAATAGTTTGAAGGGTCAAATGGACCCCGATAATGAAATTGATTATATATTCGTACTCAGTGAATTATGGGCAACATATAAATATAAATTATTTGGGGTTTGGTTACGTGACTTTAAACCCTGTATATAGGCCTGGCCTGCGTATTGCGTATGCGAATAGGGTATCAGGTTCCTACATGGATTGCCCTAAGATGTGAGGAATGAAGCCTTTAGCCTAATGTGATATATTTTTGTGCTTATTGATCACAGTGGGATCGTTTGGCAATGAATTCAAGGAATAACGCGGTTGTTGGTCGCAATGCTAACTTTTGAGAGAGGTAAGTGATTATATCCATTTTTTTGGAGGCACCTGGCCTCGTGAATTTTCTACCACGTATTCCTTACGTGTGTAGCTGCCGATAAGCGTACTCATTACGCCTTAGCTTTAGATTTACATTGTATATTATATGTTATGTCCTATTGCTGGTATTGCATTGAGGAACTGAGCATTGTACTCTGGCTGTGAGTTGATATATACTTCTTGGCAGTCAATGAGAGTCCTGCGTCGGTGAAGGGTTATTATTGCATCACACCGTATTCGTATGTATTACGTTTTCTGGTTATCCATTGCATCATATTGAGGGTAGGAGGATTCCGCCCTCGGAGCAGGAGGATTCCGCTCCATTGCATCATATTGAGGGTAGGAGGATTCCGCCCTCGGAGCAGGAGGATTCCGCTCCATTGCATCATATTGAGGGTAGGAGGATTCCGCCCTCGAAGTAGGAGGATTCCGCTCCATTGCATCATATTGAGGGTAGGAGGATTCCGCCCTCGGAGCAGGAGGATTCCGCTCCATTGCATCATATTGAGGGTAGGAGGATTCCGCCCTGGAGTAGGAGAATTCCTCTCCATTCATTTGTCACATGTAACCCTTTGCATCACATTTCATTTCATTTCATCTCAATTCATACCATTGTATAGACTTGCGGTACATGACTGCTGTTCTGCTTATATGTGAATTGCTTATTTGTTGATATGTTTCTGGCTCACATCCTTGGTTGAGTTTATAGTTTCTTACGTGTTTTCGATTATTATCTGGCTCTGCCTTTTTATAATTTAAATAAAAGGAATTTGGTCGATCAATTTCTTTTCTCCCTGGCTAGCTATCCTATTCTTTGAGGTGGCTAGTCTGCCCCACTTATTGAGTCCTTTTGACTCACTCTTGTTTGTTGTTTGTTTCTTGTCTATCTATTTCGTTTCGGCAGGTTCGCTCCAGGATTGAGTTCGCCACGTTGTGAAGGAGCGAAGACGACTTCAGCTGTCAGGGTGAGCCAGCTTTTATTCCGGATGGCCACCAGTTTATTAGTTATCATTTCAGTTGCATTTGCTCCCTTCAGGAGGTATCTGTCTTTTTTTGTACTCTTAGATGTCTAGTCTGGATAACCCTAAACCTAGTATGTTGGGTAGTCAGCTGTAATTTCTTTTGTACAGCTTAGAGGTATCAGTATGTCAGTATTTTTTTAAGTCTTGTTCTTATTTATGAATTGAATTATATTTATTTTCCTAATTTAATTGGTAAGGGTTCGCCCGACGGGTCTAGGGGAGGATGTCGGGTGCCCGCACGGCCTAGCCGGATTTCGGGTCGTGTCAGGCTCATTGTCAACTTGGAAGAAAGAAGGACAGCATATAGATCAAGGGGATAACTACAATATGCTTAAAGATATTCTGCATTTCCACTTATTTTGGAATATGTTGTCTATCTAAACTATATAACCGTGACTACTATATATTTTTGTACATGCAGATGTTTGTCCTATTAATTATCCGTATAAAGCCTTTCAAGAACAAAGGTTACATTAAAACAAATATGTCAAAACTGCATACTTAACCTAAGATTGTTCAAAGTTAATTTAATAGGTGAAAGCAACGACGACATCAGCGCACGGGCACGATATCTAGTATTATATAGAAATGTGAGTTCCTATGGACGACGAAGGGTAAAACTGTAAAACAACGAATCCCTACCTTAATGTGAGTTCCTACGGACGACGAAGGGAAAAACTGTAAAACAACGAATCCCTTCCTTTTGACTCATAAATTCTCTAGGTTCGAATCCTTGTACCTAAGCCTGTATGGGCTGTACGAATAAGGGTAATATAGTCCCTTAAATTAAAAAAAAAACAGCTGCCTTCTATGTTCTCATTACATGTAAACTCCACCTACACTAAATTTTTGTCCTCCATCTGACGAAAGCAGCAACTTTCACTCTCATCTTTCGTCTTCCTCCATATCTTATTTCTCAAAAAGGGAACTCATCTTCATCTCTTTCACTCTTATCTGCTGGTGTTATTATGCTTTACTTCTCATGAGTTCTATTTCTCCTTCTTTCAACTTCTGCACAATTTTTACTTCAAATGATGTTTATGTCAGAAAAAACTCTTCTCATTTTGCTTATGGGTTTTCTTTTTGTTTGACGATTTTGTGCATGCATGTGGTAAATTATCGGATTTTGTCAGCGACTTTATTTTGTACTACATTCACCTCTACCCAATTTGGGGTTGTTGCTCTGTGACGACTGAGAAGCAGGAATTGAACAGATATTATTGCTTTTTGTTTGACTATCTTTGGGTAAATTGTCTTTGGAGTCTAAGAAAAATGAGGCTAAGTTTAAAATCAGTGGCTGCTCTTTCATGTTAATATATTTTATAGTATCTTAGTATGATGTATTGGATTGGACTTTAAGCAAGATGAGAAGAGTTTAATGTGATAGTATTCCATAATAATTCACTGCATGCATTTCTGAAAAAAGGACCAATTTTTTTTTTTTAAAAACTAAAATAAAATTGAATTTTAATGCTTTACTGCTATTTACTGGTTCTTTAGTTTTGTTTCCTCATTTTTTAGGAAAATTTGTTAGAGATATTTGGTGGTTCTAGAAGCTAATTGGTGATTTTTTTGGTTTTTGTATCGTTAATTAACTTAAACAGTGACATACCATTCTCCAAAAAAAAAAAGTGATATATACACTGTATGCGACTTCCGAGTTTAACTTTGAGGCTGTGGAGCAATGTAGAGAGTTTTACATTCTCAACTTTTGAACCTTCTAAGATTGGTCATTTTGCTTCTCTTTCTGTTCACATGTTTTCTCTTGGTTTTCAGGTTTCAACCGATAATGGCACAAGAACTACGTATATGTGAAATTACTCCTCACACATCCAACTGGACCTGCAAGATTCATGTTGTGGATAAATATGGACTGCGAATAAGCAAAGATAAAAAACTAAGATATCTGAATATGATCTTTCAAGATGAACAGATTTGCATATTACTATTAAACCATCCATTTCATTACATACAACTTTAACTATTTTATTTGCTTATACATTTGTTGTATGTTGAATATTTACAGGAAGAACAAATAAAGGCAAGTATTTATGGAGAAAACATCCCAAAGTTTCTCGAGAAATGTAAGTTTGAATTTTACCGCAGCTATTTCATAACGGGGGCGAGGGTACAACCATCAGATTTGAAATTTGGAAGATCAATTCATGAATATGAGTAGGTTATTAATATAAAGACCATAATTGATCCAGTCAAAGAAAATAACCCCGATGAAAATGTGTTGCCGCTGCCGACAAAGCTTACCCTCACGTCCTTCAGTGATATCAAGGCTATTAAGGATAAGAAAGCAGAAATCGGTACACTTATTTTGTTCTTTTTACTCACAAATTGTCAACTTACTATCCTACAAATTTGCTTATCCGTTTGAATTGTTGCTGTCAGTAGATATTCTTGGAGTTGTTGTCAATTGTTTTCCTTCGAGATGTGTATCAATGGAAAGAAAATTGCAAGAACTCATTGTTATTGATCCTCTGTAAGTGTATTAGTCAAGCTTCAATTTATATTAATCTATCTTTAAGTTTTCTACATTACTGCATATATCAAGATATAAAAAACACACAACTAAAACTATTACTTATTTTTTCTGAAAACAGGAAAGAACCTTTCACATTTACCATATGGGAAGAGGATATCATTGAAGGCGAAGGAAAGAAACTCCTAACAGAATTAAAGAAATATCCTGTCATTCTTGCGAGGCGTGTCGGGGTGTCCGAATTCAATAGTCAGTCAAATGCAGATAATACCCCATCTTATTGTTCAAAAATCAATATGATTTTGGCACTACTCATATATATTTCGTCTATGTAGGTAAATCATTGCAAATAAGATTCAATACAACAATACTGATCAATCCACCATATCCACAATGCCAGCGACTACATGAATGGTAGAACATTACTTTTGCAACTGTATACTGCATTTTCACTCATTCTGCTTATTACTGTTCCAACAGTCGTATGGCTTTTTTCATATGAACAAGGTAATGGAAAATACACAAATGTTGGCCTCTTACACCAGCAGGAGTACATCTAGATCTAGGTCTGCACCCGTCATCTCTGTTCCTGTGGATGAAAAAATAGTTTCGATTGCAAATGCCCAATCACAACAGGATGTATGTTCATACTTTTTTTCCACAGTTCATAATTTGTTATTTGTTATTTCTATAATACCTACTTACTGCCATCCTCATAAAACAGGGCGACACTTTCTCCATCGAAGCAAAGATATCAATTCCATCAAACCACCAGAATTTCTATGTTCTACTGTGTTCAAGTTGTGGACAAGAAGTGAGGATGCCCGTGATAAGGGAAATCGACTGCATGATGTGTAAGAAAACAGCTATGTTAACTCCAAGGTAGTTTTTACGTTAACATAAGAGTCGCGACTACGCTAATTTTTCACCAAATTCTTCCCCTTTATATTAAATTAGTACTTTAATTGTACACTACCACAGGTTTCGATTTGATGTTAATCTTGAAGATGCATCTTGCTCAACAGTTGGGATTATTACGGGCAGAGATTGAGAAAATATATTATCCCTTACTGCGGCCGAGGTTTACGAAATAGTTTCAGTCAAGGTAAAAAATCTAACTATTGCCTTAAATAAAAGCTCGCTTAACAAAATCCAAGTGTTGTGCTGTCACTAAAGCTAAAAAGCTCACCATACTTTTTTTTTACAGAAAGAGCCCATGCCATTATAAGAAATTCAAAGCCGCCTTTCTCACAAACTGTTCAAAATTCAGGCAAAAAAAATCATTGGCACGCAATCCTGCATCAGTTAGAAAACTGTTTGTCATCTCATGTGTTGAAAAATCAAATGCTCCCTGCTGTCTCCCCGCACGATCCTCGACTGATGTTGGCGAAGGCAGCAAGAGAAAGAAAGATTGTGTACTCTTATCCGATGAAGAAATTTAATTTCCACTTGAAGAAGTTTGATCACTGAAGATAAAAAAAAAATGGAGCCAACAACTCCATTAAAGACAAAGAGAAGGTCACTTCTGCCTTTTTGATTTGTATATAAATTTTGAAGGTAATAAAATCAGAAATAGTATTATTTATTTTAACTACGAATACTGTCTTATCAACACGTTTTTTCTCCTAAGAATTACATGATGCAGGAAACGATGTTTTCCATCTTAAGAATTACCTGCTGCAGGAAACTAAGTCGTTTTTGGATGCTGGTTATCAGTCAGGTATTTTGTTGCGGTGATGATCAATCAGTAAGATTGTCATATGAACCAGTCACCAATACTTGATCGTTGTGAGTTCTTCTTCTGACTACTTTCTTTTTTGTTCTGCTTTTACTTTGAATATTCTGAATTGTTTTTACTCTTTTGGTATTCTCTTGGATTCTCTGGTAACTTTTGAGTTTAATAAATCTTCTTATTAATGGTTAAAGAAGTGAAAAATAAAGTGTTTGATGTGTCTGGCACATAGATACAGACATCTAACTCCCCATGTCACTGTAGTGCCAATATATTGTGCGTAAGTTAATACATATCACCACAAAAGTAACATCTAATTTTATTGTTAAACTATATATGACATTCAAGCTGTACATTTTACTTATAGTTGATGTCTTTAATCTGTTTGAAAGCTAAAGGCCAACTTAAGAAGGAAATATCATTAAGAAGGATTGAGATGTTCACATGTTAGATATCTCCATTATATTTTCACTCATGATAAGTTATATTTTCTTTTGGCCATCTTAAAGCTATATATATAACTATCTAGAAAAAGTTTTATCCCCTTTCCTCTAAGACAAGAATAGGTACAAATTTGAAATTAAAGTAGTAAACTTTCTTATAGATGATGCATGACCACTTTAGAGGAGCTGGTAAATAGAAAGATTTGAAAGAAAAGAAAGTGACTATATTAACTAAAAATATGATGAAAGAAAAATGAAAGTAACCTTCTGACATTTACAAACTAACTTTTTGGAGACATAACAGACTCATTTGAATGTTCTGTATATGAGTCGATAGGAGTTAATAAATCTTTGTTAGTTTACAAATTATAGGATATATATGATTCCTTATGTTCAGGTTCTAGGAAATAATATTATCGGATACTTAAAGAAGAAGGAAGAAAGTTGAAAAGATAGAGAGGAATTATTTGTTTCCTGCAAGTAGGAGAAATGCAGAAAAAAACTTTAAACTCCATGTCAGGGTAGATACTGTTCTTTTATTAAATATCTATGAATCTCTATTTAATTGAGCAAGGTTTTCCTTGAGATATTACTTCATCAGATTTTTTTGTGAAAGCATTAATTCTCTGCCAATAATTTTTATTTTTGTTTATATTCTTGATTGTGTTGTGGGGTCTGGAAAAAAGTTGTTGCTTTTATCTTAGTAGAAAAATGAAAGTGGGCGTCAATAGTAATGAGTCTTTGCCAAACAAATCAAACAATTTAGTTTATGAAAAAATTAAAGTTTTTTTCTCTGTTTAGAGTTCATAATAAAAGAAAATGTGCTCTTACTTTTATTTTTTGTTGAGCTATGAAATCAACTTTTATTCTTATTGCAGACTTGAATGTAAAATTGTATACTCAAACGCAAATAGCTAAGAATTCTCAACTTCTTAATGTTTTGTCAGTTTGATTGAGAAAATGAGCTCTCATACACAACTTAATGGTGATGTAATCCGGATTATGTTAGAGTGTCATGCAGTGATTACTTAGATGGAATGAAAGTTGAAGGAATGAAATTTGCTGTCAACTGCTTAACCTTCAGTTTCAATTCTGTTAGCCTGGACTTTTAAATTTCTGCATCATGATTGAAATGGAATCTATATTTGATGTTATTTACACTTTAGACTACATTATGTGGTTATCAATCACACAATAATATAATAAATGTTTCATATATTTCTCTATTTTTATTTTTTTGTTTTTTTTTTGTTTTAATCATTTGGAAACAGGTTTGCAGATCTATCAGCAACTATGCTTGGTTTTTAAATGACAAGGGCTCATTGCCAACTTGGAAGAAAGAAGGACAGCATATAGATCAAGGGGATAACTACAATATGCTTAAAGATATTCTGCATTTCCACTTATTTTGGAATATGATGTCTATCTAAACTATATAACCGTGACTACTATATATTTTTGTACATGCTCATAAAGAGACTGCAGATGTTTGTCCTATTAATTATCCGTATAAAGCGTTTCAAGAACAAAGGTTACATTAAAACAAACATGTCAAAACTGCATACTTAACCTAAGATTGTTCAAAGTTAATTTAATATGTGAAAGCAACGACGACATCAGGCACCCGTGCGAAGCACGGGCACGACATCTAGTATAATAATAGTTTTTAAGAATTACTCTAACTACCATTTTTTTTATTTCTCACTCTCCCCCAAACATAAAACCCTAATTTTTTCCTCTCTCCTTCTCTCCCCTCCTCCACTCACCCATTGGAGGCCGTTGTAGTCATTTTGTGCTTCGATCGATTCCCCTTCTCCGATCGCTGTTGTTGCTGCCCTGTGGCGGCGTTGTTTCTCTGCAGCGGCGGCGCGAGCAGCTACTTTGTTTTCTGGCGCTGCTGTTACTTTTTGCCGGCGTTGTTGATGCTGTTTTCCGGCGCCGCTTCGATCTGCTCCTCCTTTTGTTTTTCATTTTTGTATGTGTATAAAATCGTATATGTCATGTATATCTTTATATTTTGTATATATAAATATGTATATCTTTGTATATTTTGTATAAAAATATCTATATCCACTTTTATATGTGTATATTTTTGTATATATGTGTAGGTTGTTGTATGCTTGTGTATATGTATGTCTAGAATAGATAGTTATTTGTATGTGTGTTTTGTGTATATCTATATACGTTTGTGTATATTTTTTGTATGTTTGTGTACGCTTGGTTATGTATAGTTTCAAAACATTAATTTTTTTTTTAAAAAAATAAATGTATATATGTGTATTTCTGTATGTTTCATCTTGTAGATCCAAATTAAAATTTAAAAATAATTCCGGTGGGGATTGTTGGTCGGCGACAGTGAGTGGTGGTAGCAGCCTCCCATGGCAGTGATGGGTGGAGAAGGTAGGAAGAAGGAGATGAAACTTAAATTGTAGGTATTTGTTGAAACTTGTATATGCAATGTAAAAAAATTATTGCTATATTTTGTAAAGTGGTAAACTATCAGTATTTTTTATAAATATGATGCTAAAGTTGTATATTTTTTTAAATCTCCCGGCAATTTCGTGCCTCTGATTCAATTATGTAGTCCCCTCTAAGTAGTTTGTTGCACAACTAGCTCTATTTTTGAAGTTTTGTCATATGGAGCAACACTTCATCTCAATTTTTTTTTTTTTTTTTTTTTTTTGGGATTATTTCAATTGTTCAAAAGTGTTGCTCTGCCCGTTAAAGTTTGAAACTTAGGCCTATTTTGCACAATTCCTTAAACGGACAAACTATCAGTGGCCCCAAAATGGAACATCCAGTGAAGTTGGGGAGTGCTCGTAGAATATATTTTAGGTGCTTCATTTAAGATGTAGCCAGTTCATAATGAGTATTTAGTTTTTTAGCCGAAATGTTAAACTTTAGAACTTCGGGTCTGAAGTTGGGATCCGTCTAGCCTAACTTCAAACCTAAATGTCTAAAGTTGAATTTCTAGCCTTCATATTTGAAGTTAGGCATGGGCAGATTTCAAGTTCAACTTAGCGGCTAAAAAATAAATAGTTCTAAAGGCTGACTAAAACCTAAATAGCATGCCTAATATAAGCTCCCAGATTTCAAGTTAAACTTAGCGGCTAAAAAATAAATAATTTTAAAGGCTGACTAAAACCTAAATAGCATGCCTAATATAAGCTCCCACACAAAATTTGATATTTTGTTAATAGTTGGGATTTTTATACAAATATACAAATTTTCACCCTTAATTACCAAAAAAAAAAAAAGCAATATTTTACAAATTACAATACATAACAATATTTTTACTAGCACATTTTAAGCTCTAACACAACATAAACCATATAAAAAAACAGAGATTCTCCAACTATCTACGATTTTTTTTGTTTCCTCTTTCCTGAGCATTATGAGACGATACAATCCCACCACCCTTACAACACCATCCCCACACCCCTAATCCTACAGACACTCATCATAAAAGGGTTAATTTCTCCACTCATCAGTTGTTAGTAAAGAGTAAGAATTATCACCGTAAGCTTGTGGATTAGTTTTACACTGAAATCGATAATTTTACTGATGCAATTGAATCTAATTTGTATTCGTCTTTATAAATGGAAGCAAAAATATTTTATGAACGGATTGAAAAGCGCATTCGATTTCAAAGAAGAAAACAGAGAATAAGGGGGAAAATGTGAGAGAGGGTGATGTTGTGGTCATAAAAAAGAAGTACCATTTTCTAGACCACCTCGTTCTCAGGTACTCTTTTTTCTTCTGCTACATTTTAGTAGTGTCTTATTCTAAAGCTTATGTTCTCGCATTTAAATTTGTTTACGCTCACATGTAAATCTTCACTTTGAGAAGCCATGGAATTGGAGGAAAGAAGAATGAAAATTTTGAGAGTGCGAAAAAACAAGCAAGGGTTTTAAAGAAGTCAGCAACAAAAATTCTGTAAAGTCAAGCCTTGGAAGGAAAGGTATAAGAAATGGAGGCAATAAAACAAGAAATGGTTTTAAAGAAGTTAGCAACAAAAATTCTGTAAAGTCAAGCCTGGAAAGGAAAGGTATAAGAAATGGAGTCATGATTGCCTCGATCAACGCCCCATGAACGGGTAGCTAGCAATTGCCCATATTTGAAAAAGGCAGAAAGAAAAAAGATAGGAGTCTCTTTCAATTAAAAAAGTGAACAGCAGCGATAGTCGCGTAAATTTTTCTGCCAGTAAACCTTTTCCACTTCCCAACAAGTTTTCGAGATCCAGCTGGCAAGTGCGAGAACTATCTGTATTGCAAAAAATCCTACACATCGTCACAATATATCATGTGGCATAATAAATTTGGTGACTCATGAAGGTGAGGTGAACTCGGCCGTAGCTAATCAGATCACGGCCGCAGCCCTTCTGGATACCCAATGGCTACTCAAACATTCATTAAAGGCAGACTATGCCATTGCTACCTTTTACTCTCTCAATCGTGGCTCTGATAGTTACGATTGGTTAAAATAAACAGTGATTCACAGTGAATGTAAGCCATTAAGGCTTATTTATATATAAACTCTCATATCCCTCTCATGTAAATCATCCAGGAACAACCACTATTACTTGTTATACTCTAAAAAGCAATACAAAGGCTCTCTCCCATTTTCTTCATATCTGGCACTGTTTACAATTCTATTTCTGTTGTCGAAAACCAAGTTCCAGGACATACAGATAGGGGATTCTTTTTCGTCTGAATTCTATTACTTTAACATTATTATGTTAATTTTGTTATTTATATACAATTCTTGATACAATTATATTGTTTGTGGTCTAACAAAAAAATTCAATTACTTAATTTATGAAGTCATTTTAATGGCTAAACAGAACAAATAAAGAAATAGTGAGTGTAACAACAAGGGTTTTAGTGATTAATAAGGTCCTCAAATTTGTAATGTTGCTGCTTCCACTACTAAAAATACGGTATATGGCGTTCCAACTGCTATATCCATCAGAATACAAGTGATTTAATTTTTTTATATAACGTCTGACGGCTATCTGTCCATTAATAAAATTCAAAAAAAATAAAAAAAAATTATTAGTGTCTGACGGCTGTCTGTCGGAGGGTTAAAAATAATATTATACCCTCCAATGAACTTTCATCGGATGATTACTTAAAATACACTCGCATAAAAAATTAGATCTAAATAGAGCACCTCTCGTCTCACTCTCTCTCTCTCTCTCTCTCCTCTAAAAACATATCCAACATATAAATATTTTACACAATTCTTCCCCAAAATCTTTCATTTTTTACGCTTCTTCTTTAATACAGATAGTACGTTTTCTCTTTCTCCCCCTTCTTTATTTAAATTCATACCCATTTTTCACTAATTTCTTTTTTCTTCAGTCCCCGGCGATTCATAGGTACTTTTTTTTATTTTTTTTTTATTTTCTATTTCTTGTTTTACTTTATGGAAAAATTATTTTACATATATTAATATATTTTGTTCAATTCTTGTTTAACATGAACTAACTTATAAATATTTTAATCCTAATCCTATGACAAATATCCCAATTAGTTGGCTAATATTGATATTTTCAAATTTTTATTGTCATAGACAGATTTTTGTCGTTCTTGTTGTTGTTGTTGTTGTTTATATGAAATAATTTTTTTGTTTCTTCAAGTCTTTTAGCTTTGGGAGAAGCGTCTCACCCGATTTTAGACTCAACTCAGAGGGAGTCGGGTTTCGGATTTGACTGGGTGACTCGTTTGAGTTCAAGAATTGGAGTCGCCACCTAATATAGTTTTGTAAGGTGTATTAGGCCACCTAAGCGTCTAAAGTCGAGTTTAACTACTAGTCCGGTTTCAAAGATTCAATCGGGTAAGAAGTCCAAATGACTCGGTGAAGAAGGTGTTAGGCACTTTCCCAAGTCCCACGAAAGGTGGTTCCCACCCGAGTCTATATTTTGGGATGTCTTAGTAAGGTTGAGAGCGCTATTATATGCAATACTAATTTAAGATGTTACTCTCGTATCCAATTATGAAAGTAAATATACCATGCAAGTTTAAACAACAAATAGGCTTTAAGTTTTACATATACGACCTATTTTACATTCAATCGCGTTTCAAGGCCTCTAGTACAAATGCCTAATCGTATAGTAAGGTTAAAATCTGCAAAAGGTGTAATAATTCAACTTAGTTGTGCAATTCCTGCCTTTTAAACAGTTTTGCGCAAATAGACAGTTTTGCAAAACTAGACAGTTTTCATAAATAATTTCGGATTTTAGTCAAACCAAATGAGTGTTGTTTTTAAAACGAAATATTAGCCATTTAGGGTCGGTGTGACTCGTCATTAATTGTCGAGCCCTAATCTTAATAGCTATTTTTATTTAGGAGCCAGCTTTTGAAAAGTATTTAGATAAGGGGCTGTTTTTCAAAAGCGGGTCACACAAAAGCATAGAAATGCAAATAAGGGAGCTGTCACACATAGCTTTAAGTATAAGCATGCAAATACATGAGTAGATAATAATTTTAGACTTTAGAAAACGTTTATATATTCGTATAGTCGACCCCTATAACTTATACACCCCTAAACACTATTAGATTAGTGTATAGGAGTTTCAAAGAAATAAAAAATAGTTTTAGCATATATAAGGCTACATTTGAAAAAAAGTTTTGGTCTTAGATCGTTTACACAAAGAGAGGCCGTTTAAGCTTAACAGGAACAGTCCAGATTTAGCACATTTTGCACAAAATAACCCCTGTTCAAAGAAAATCATTTTCCATAGATTTTTTCAAGTGTAAGAGGCTATTCTACCCTAAACTTGGTCAATTATGAGTTATGTTCGAATGTTCAAAAATTATCCAGTCGTGCACAGTTCATGTTTATCAATGTTGAACACTTATAAATTTATTCCTGTTTAACATGCTATGATTTGATGCAAACCACAAAAGTAGGAGGGGATAAGAAAAGGCTCCTGAATAGCCGATTTACATAGTCTTCATGATGTATAACCTGTTTTAATCATATACAACAGAGAGAGCCCTAACAAATTTACACATAAGGGGGAACTAGTGAGGGAAAAGCATGTACTAAGGCCTGGTGCTTTAATCACTGAGTTAAAACTGCCAAGGTGATTAAGAATCTCAGTAATTATGCCTCATTAATCTGTAGTAAAATGGAATAGCAACATCCTGTATTTGTTAACACTGGTATGGCCTGTTTAAGCCATCCTAACAAGCTGTAAGAAAGATTAATAGGGGCTGAAGGGAACCCAGAACCACTAGGGAAAACCAGAACTAGGATGCACTCAGACAAAAATTATGAAAGTAGAAGCCATTTAGAGTCATGAAACAAACAAAGAAAAAGAGCAATTCAAAGACCAGGCATAGGCAGATTACAAAGCATGAATAACAGTAATTAGAGTAGGAGTATACCTTCTGAGCAACAGTAGTGAATCAAGGAAATAAAATGCAAGCAGTACAGAGTCAAGAAGAGAAACTGAGAGCAGGGTCCTTCCAATTAGAGAAGGAGTAGTAGTGTGTAGTATTTTGTAGGATTTGTGTATGCTTGTATGTTCTTATTTTCTGAACTCTTTTTCTCTAAAGTTCCCAGTGTGTATTGTATATAAGAGAACTGATTTATATAGGCAAGGGGTTGGGGGATCAGTTCTAACGGGTAAAGAACTAAGAAAGGCAAGGAAATATTGCTTCCCATAGTTAAGACAATCAGCCTAATATTCCTTCCATGTTTAGATTAATCAAACCCCACAGATTAAGGCAAAATAAATCATATACAAACTAATATCCCTTCATTTGAACCCTAAATAAAGTCTAGGTTCACAAACATGTTTTGCAATATATTTAGGCTAATTTTAGGATCGGAATCAACCAATTAACCTGACAATTCTCAGCTAAAATCACATTAACCTCAAAAGTGATCCCCAATCCAGTCATCAATCAAGAATTCTAATGGAAAGATCCTCTTAATCAATGCCTGAACCAAATGTCAATCAACAATTCAAATCGAAATCAGTCAAGAACCCCCCACCCCCAAATCATGCTTAAACCAACTCATCATTTCAGTTTTACCCATGTAAACACAAAAACATGTATCTCGATGGAACTAAACAATGGATGCACTGTAAGATATGGCTAATAGCGATTAATTCAGAAACCATCATGGATTTTTAACACTAACAGAGACAACCTTTAAACGTGCAAAATTTAGAGCAATGTCCAGCCAATTTAATGAACTAATTCAAGGATTAATAATCATACTAACTTAACATACAATACTTAGTCGACTAAGCATGTTAACACATAGGTATCACGTAGATTGAAGTGAAAAAAAGAAAAAAATGGTTTACCCGTTTACGTCGGAGACGGGTCAAATTGACCCGTTATGAATTGACTTTGCACGAGGGGTTTCTTACCCTTTTTCAGGTGACAGCATTATTTAGGACGTCCTTGGACCAACGTCAGAGGTATTTTCCGGTGGTGGTGACTCCATCGACGAGGGTCAAGAACTGACCTCATCCAAATATTGTCGAAAGTGTATGAGTTCTATAGCGGTTGAAACGGGGAACCCAAATATACTATTTTTCCTAAATTTTGCCGGCCAAATTGACTGGAAAACACATCGATAATGGTGGCGTGACGTTTCGCCGAGGAGAGAGAGAGTGTGTGTGTTTATCGGGTGAGGGAGATGGGAAATGGAAATGGGAAATAAGGTTTAGGGGTTGTTTGGGAAATAAAATGGAAGTTTTGATCCTGGCCGTTGGATCAATCACGTGGATGGCCATGGATAGCCAGGATTTGCCACGTGGGCGCTGAGATGTAAAAAAAAATGGTGATGTGTGCGCAGATATGTGTGTGTGTGTATATGTGTGTGTGTAAATAGTGTCTGATAATGCATAAATTAGGTATAAGTGCGTATAAACTGTATAAAATATTTATGAAAAAATTATAAAATTAAGGAAAAATAATTACAAGACTAAATAATTAAAGAAATCTATTATATTAGGTTTTAAAAATAATTTAGGTATCCTTCCTTAAAACAACAGTAATTGTGAAAAATATTGACAAGACGTGCAAGTTTTGTAAAAATGTGACTGTTCGTGCAAATGCTTCTAAAAATAGTCTAATTGGCGTACGTGCATGTGACAATGACTCGGGATGGGGTAAGTGTAGGATATTTATGTGGTTATCAATGCAATTTGTCTGAATAACGACTATTGAGACAGGAGGGACAAAATTAGGTGTCAACAAGAAGTATTTGTGCACATTATTAAAGTAAATATCAAATGGTGTATTACTTTAGAATTGATGTTGTTGCAAGCATTGGCTATTAACTGATGTTGTATTGTTATTACACTTAGATAAAAGAGCTAGAATAATGTGTGTAATTCGGAAAAAATAAGTTATGCTTTGAAAAATAAGAAACTTGTTAAAGTAGTGGGAATTGAAGTGCTCTAATGCAAAACTCGAGAAAATAAGCTAATTTTATCAAACTTTAAGTGATGAATTAGAAGTTAAAAATTAGCTATACAACTTGATACTATGCTAGTGTAATATAATATAATCTTTTTTAGTGTTTTAAATATATCACTTTGTAATTTTCGCGTAAATGGAAAATGATGAAACTGATGACACATTTGAAAGTGTTCAAGACATCATAAATATCAAAGCCAAAGACTCACTTGGAATAGTTCAAGATACGATCGATATCGAAGTTAAAGACTCAACTGAGATGATTGATAGTGAAGTCGAAAACTCGTTTATGCGAAGACACGAAAAATATTGATGAAAAGGTAGCAGAATCAGACTTGGATGAAGAGGTAGAATCTTCTGACAGAGACGAACTACAACAAGTTGTTACTCCCTCCGTTCCACTTTATATATCATAGTGTGACTCGACACGGAGTTTAAGAAATAAAGAAAGACTTTTGAAACTTGTGGTCTAAAATAAAAAAGAGTTGTTTGTGTGGTTGGAAATTATTTTAGTATGAGCAAAGTAGTAATTTTTAAGTTAAATACTTACAAAATTTAGAATGCTGTCATTCTTTTTGAAACGAACTAATAAGGAAATGCTGCGGCATAAAATAAAATGGAGGGAGTAGGATAATGTTAGAGGTATATCTTCCCCACTTCTATTGAGATCTTATTATGGCCTTGAATCAAAGAAAATATTCCTTCCTGACTTGTATTAAAATATTATTATTAATATCGTGATTAGTTTATCGTCATTACTACACACAGAGTAGCAAACGTGTGTTTTTGGGGGCTATCTTTGTTTTTTGCAGGTGGTGTATCTTGTTTGTAATACTTTGTGTTGTAGGAAAATGTGTTTTTCCGACGGAAATCTGTTGGAAATTTACCAAATTTTTTACAAAAATTCATGTTTTTCGGGAGACTTCAATTGTAAAATAATAAATAAATGATTTTTTGTTGTATTTTGAAAGAATTCTGTCGGAGAATTAATTTTTTCTCTGATGAGCGTCTGCCGGAACCCTCGTCCACATTTATGGTAGTGTCGAAAAATAATACTCTGACGGTTGTCCGATGGGCCGTTGTAGGTACGAAACTCCGTCGGAAGCGTTTCCAAATAAAAACTGTTCGACAGACAATTTTTGTCAGAGATCTGTCGCAATAATCGTTATTCCGACGGTTTTGTTCGTCGGAAACACCAAACTTTTTGTAGTATTTATATGAGGATATTGTTGGAAGAGTTTAAGTTTGTTGCATTACCAGTATAAATTTTTTACACAATCAGATAATATTGACCTGCTATAATAGGTTACCGACTTTTTTTATTAATTTTTTCTTTTCCTAATAAATTATCATACTTTTTTCTTTTTAGCTCCTATATCTACCTTACGTTAATCTTGTTAGACTACAAACTAACCTTTCGCTAATCTTCGTAGACTTCAAATTACATCAATGGTGCAATATCAAGGGTGTAATATTACCTAAAGGTATACAATTTTTATATACCGATAGTGCACCAAACTTAAACTCTTATTGGAATATCAATATTGTTTTTGATCAAACTGGACTAATGAATCTAAATTTACTTTCCTTTGTTCTACGTTTGATGTTTTAAAATATTACTTTCTCAATTGATATTTTAAATAGTACATGCCACAAATCCTAGGTTATCCCCATTCATTTCGTATTGATGTTTGGCATTTTATGCCAATGTTTTCTTAATATTTCCGCATGTTTGAGCTTTTTATTCACCTGTTTATAGTTTATGAATGTCGTTTTGCACTGATTTTATGTTATGTGTATGTAGGTTGTTATGCAGTGCATATGGAGCTTTTAAGAGCATGATCGAGCAAGGAATGATTGGAAATTGATTGAGAATTGGATTGAGCAAACGAGGGCACGACACGAGGCGAGTTGCGGAGCAACGAGGTGCAGGAATTGGCCTGGCGCTGTTAGCCACGCGCCGCACCTCCCACAGCGCTCCACTGCTGGCGCATTTTCCAATGCGCCGCGGAGCCAAAGCGCCTGATGTTCGACGTCTTCTGCTTGTCCAAGCGCGGTCGTGGGCGCGAGGCGCCAGTTATAGCGGCCCTGGAGCGTGTTTTGACTTCCTATTTCGTCTAGGCTTAGGTGTAACTTATTACCAGGCCTTTGTAAACCCTATAAATACTATTTTACTTAGTTTTTGATAGGAGTTCAGAGTTTGGAGCAATTTGAGAGCACCATACTTCATTGAACAAGGGTTTATTCCTAATCTTTCATCTATTTAATCATTTACATCATTATTTCATCAATTCATTGCCTTGTGATTATGAATACGCGTGGCTAATTTCTTACGTTCTAGGGTTAGAGTATTACATGAAAGTTGATTGTTTGAAGATTGATTCCCATTAATTGAATCCCATAACGGGTTGCTTATTCTTTCTTGATTTCACTTGCTTAATTATTAGAGCTCGATAATTATGCATTATCTATGGTTTTTAAATTGAACTCGAAAGAGGAAATTTAATTACGTAATAAGAAAGAGTAGGACTAGTTTGTGAACCCGGGCATCGGGGAACCAATTTGTGAGTAGGATAGACATATACTTGCTCGCCTAGTTTAACTAATTACAGAATTCGTTAATGCGTGCACGTGATTCAACCCATAGACATATAGGGATTGAAGTAGCGTGCATAGATTGTGAAGAATCGAAAGGTTTTCACAGGTACATTTACTCTGTCAGTTAGTAACCCGAGATTTAAGAAGTGGAATCAATTAGAAAACTCAACTGGATTGTTCGTAACTCTGACCCTGGATCGTCGTCTTAATATTATTAACAATTAAAGTTTGCACCATTGTTTGACTACACTTCCAGCATTTTAATTACTACTCTGTAGTTACTAAAACTCTCACCATTGAAGAAAAAGATTCCTGAATAGTTGGTAGAAATTGATTGTTAAGTGTTAGTCTGAATAGTCCTCGTGGGAACGATACTCGATTTATTACTTTATTACTTGTCGACCACGTATACTTGCGGGTGCGTTTGGGAGCAACAAGTTGTTGGTGCCGTTGCCGGGGTTTAATTATTGACTAATTTCTTTTTGAACGATTACTTAATTTCTATTTCGGTTTAATTTTTTGTTGAGTTTCTTGTGCTGTTTCAGGCAACAGATTTTGCATGCAATGGAATAGAAAGGACGAACCACTCGCACATTTTTATCCCGAGCCTGAAAGAACCTTGAGAAGCGTAAGAAGAGAAGCAAGAGACCGAAAAGCACTAGCAATCGTACTTGCTTCTTTACCCATTGAAATGGCAGAAGAACGAGCAGTAGCAATGTGATATGTTCCTCTTCCCAGTCTGGGGGAGGGGGAGTAGCTTCAAGTATTGTGAAGCCCGCTATTATCGGGCACTTTGAGATTAAGCCCGACATGATTCAGTTGCTGCATGTGACTGGGCAATATACTGGATTACTTCATGAGGATCCGCAACAACACATTCAGAATTTCCTGGAGATCAGTGATACTTATACACCAGCGGGAGTTCCTACTGATTATATTATCTTGACTTTGTTCCCATTTTCACTGATTGGGGCAGCAAGGAAGTGGTTAAAGACTGAAAAGCCTGGGTCTATCACTACTTGGGAGGATTTGGCTCAGAAGTTCCTGGCTAAATTTTATCCGTCTGCTAAGATAGCCCGGCTGAGGAGTGAAATTATGTCCTTCAGACAGATAGAAAGAGAATCTTTATATTCAGCCTGGGAGCGATTTAAATCTCTATTGAGAGATTGTCCACACCACAACCAATCTAATGAGGTTATTGCACACACTTTTGTTGAGGGGTTGAACCAACACACTAAGATCGTGGTAGATGCTGCTGCTGGAGGCCAAGTACTGGCCTTAAATTTTGATCAGATTTATGATTTACTTGACAGGTTTTCGCAGAGCAATCTTGATTGGCAGGGTGTTGGTAGAGCTACAGTGCAGAAATTTGCTGGGATACTTCAATTGGATGCTGTTTCAGAGCTAAGGGTGAAAATGGATGCTATTTCCAATCAAATCAGCAAGCTAACTCTGCCGCAGGCTAAACCACCAGCAGCTCCAGTGCAACAACTTCAAGTCTTTTGTGAGGTTTGTAGAGAGGATCATGCCACTGACGTTTGTCCATCTAATCTAGAGTCAGTGTATTATGTGGATAATCAGAACAGGTCACAGGGTCAGAATCGCAACCAATATGGTAATAGCTATAACACCGGTTGGCGTAATCACCCAAATTTTTCTTGGAGGGATAATCGTGAGCAGCTTCAAGGCAATGAGAGACCCCAAAATAATCTTCAAAATGCACCACAGCACGGGTCACAGTCACAGACTCAGCCACAACAGTCTAATTCAGTTGAGGATTTGCTTAGAAAAATTCTTGCAGGGCAGCAAAAGCTCATGGATGATTCAACAGCTCAGGCACAAATAATTAAAGATTTGAGCAATGCTCAGAAAGATCTTGAGAGACAAATGGGGCAGCTAGCTGGAGCATAAAATAATAGACCTCGGGGTGCTTTGCCAAGTGATACAGAGAAAAATCCTAAAGAATTTGTGCAAGCAGTTACTTTGAGGAATGGAAGAGCTCTAGAAGAAGTTCCCCCAAAGCCAAAGAAGCCTGTTGGTGAGTTAGAGCCCAATGCTGATAGGGAAGTGGAGAAAGAAGCTGAGAAAGTGATAGAAAAGCAGCCCGAGCCTGCTATTGTGAGACCACCACCACCTTTCCCTCAGAGACTTCAGAAGCAGAAAGTTGATGCAGTATGCAAGAAATTCTTGGAGATCTTGAGTCAGATTCAGGTAAATATTCCTTTGGTGGATCTTTTGCGGGATGTTCCCAAATATGCTAAATACATCAAGGATATTGTTGCTAACAAGAGAAGACTGACTGAGTTCGAGACAGTTGCACTCACTGAAGAGTGTAGTTCTAGAGTTAGAAGCAAGCTTCCTCAGAAATTGAAGGATCCTGGCAGTTTTACTATTCCCTTGAAAATTGGGGAACATGAGGTTGGACGAGCTTTATGTGACTTGGGTGCTAGTGTGAATTTAATGCCTTCATTAGTGTTCAGAAAGCTAGGCCTGGGTGAACCACGACCAACTACTGTGACTCCGCAGCTGGCTGATAGATCTTTGACGTGCCCCGAGGGGATTATTGAGGATGTGCTTGTACAAGTGGGTCAGTTTAGATTACATGTTGATTTTATTATTCTTGATTATGAAGCTGATCCTGAGGTTCCTCTCATATTGGGAAGAGGATTTTTGGCTACTGCTGATGCTGTTATTAGAGTTAGAGCTGGAAAGATGATCATGAAGGTAAATGGGGAAGAAGCTGTGTTTAATGTGTTCAGAGCTACCCAGCTTCCTTCTCATTATGAAGAGTTGTCCATGGTAAAAGTAATAGATGATGAGTTGACTGCTGATGAGAGGTCATTCTTGGCTTCTAATGTTGATTCTCTGGAAAGGGCACTCTTATGTGATGATGATGATATCCTGAAGGATGATGAAATTGAAGAATATTTGGAGGTTCTTAATATGCAGAGTAGATTCATCCCAGGGTGGAAGAAATCTGAGGAGCTTGATAGACCGTTGACCTTAACTCCTGCTAAACCATCTATTGAGAAGGCTCCTACTCTTGAGCTCAAACCTTTACCTGCGCATTTGCGTTATGCTTATTTGGGTGAAGGTAATACCTTGCCCGCGATCCTTTCTTCTTTGTTGTCTGATGTGCAGGTTGAAAAGGTGTTGAGGGTGTTGCGAGAGCGCAAGAGAGCTATTGGCTGGACTATTGCTGATATTAGAGGGATTAGCCCTTCTTTCTGCATGCACAAAATTCTCTTGGAAGAAGACCATAAGCCATCTATAGAGCAGAAGATGAGGCTAAATCCAATTATGAAGGAGGTGGTGAAGAAAGAAATTATCAATTGGCTGGATGCTGGTATTATTTTTCCTATCTCTGACAGCAAGTGGGTGAGTCCAGTGCAATATGTTCCAAAGAAGGGGAGCATGACAGTGGTGAAGAATGAGCATAATGAGATGATTCCTACAAGAACAGTTACAGGGTGGCGAATTTGGATTGATTATAGAAAGCTGAACAAGGCCACCAGGAAAGACCACTTCCCACTTCCCTTTATTGATCAAATGCTGGATAGACTTGCGTGGCTCGAGTATTATTGTTTCTTGGATGGGTACTCGGGCTACAATCAGATTGTGATAGCTCATGAAGATCAAGAGAAGACTACTTTTACTTGTCCATATGGCACCTATGCATTTAGAAGGATGCCGTTTGGGTTATGTAATGCCCCGAGGACTTTTCAGCGGTGCATGATGGTTATTTTCACCGACATGGTGGAAAAATTTGTGGAGGTATTCATGGATGATTTCTCAGTGGTTGGGGATTCTTTTGATGATTGCTTGAAAAATCTAGATGCTGTGCTGAGCCGTTGTGAAGAAATAAATCTGGTGCTGAATTAGGAAAAATGTCACTTTCTGGTTCAAGAAGGCATAGTACTTGGGCACAAGGTTTCAAAGCAAGGGATCGAGGTTGATAAAGCGAAGATTGAGGCTATTGAGAAATTACCACCACCTATCTCTGTTAAGGGGGTGCGTAGTTTCTTGGGACATACAGGATTCTATAGACGTTTCATAAAGGACTTCTCCAAAATTTCTAATCCCATGTGCAAGTTGTTGGAGAAGGATGTAAAATTTGAGTTTAGTGATGCTTGTCTCAAGGCATTTGAAGAGTTGAAGAAAAGGTTGGTGACCGCACCAATCATCATTGCTCCTGACTGGTCTTTGCCATTTGAATTGATGTGTGATGCGAGTGATAATGCTATTGGGGCTGTTCTAGGCCAAAAAATAGGAAGAATCTTTCACTCCATCTATTATGCAAGCAAGACTCTTGATGCAGCCCAGTCCAATTACACCACCACTAAGAAGGAGTTGCTAGCTGTGGTGTATGGTTTTGATAAATTCAGATCTTATTTGGTTGGCACTCGTGTTGTTGTCTACACTGATCATTCCTCAATCCGGTATTTGTTTGAGAAGGACTCTAAGCCTAGACTAATTCGATGGGTTCTCCTATTACAAGAGTTTGATGTTGAAATTCGAGATCGCAAGGGGACTGAGAATCAAGTAGCTGATCATTTGTTAAGGCTGGAGAATAGAGATCATGTAGATGAAGGGCCTGAGATTAAAGAGGTATTCCCTGATGAGCAGCTTTTTGCTTTAGATGCAGCCAAAGTGCCATGGTATGCTGACATGGTGAACTTAATTGTGAGTAATGTGTATCCTTCTGGGGCTACTGCTGAGCAAAGGTGTAAACTCCTTCATGAGAGCAGATTTTATGTATGGGATGAGCCTTATTTGTACAAGATAGGCCCTGATCAACTAGCTAAGAGATGCATTCCAAGGGAAGAAGTTGAGCCTATTCTACAGAGCTGTCATTGCTCTCCTTATGGTGGCCATCTTGGTGGAGATCGAACATCTGCAAAGGTACTTTCGTCTGGTTTTTTTTGGCCTACTTTATTTAAAGATGCTCATGCCTTGGTGAAGCAATGTGATCGTTGCCAAAGAACGAGTACTATTTCTAGGCGTCACGAGATGCCTTTGAACAATATCCTTGAGATTGAGTTGTTTGATTGTTGGGAGATTGAGAGATTGATTTTATGGGTCCATTCCCACCTTTCATGGGCCATAAATACATTCTCGTGGCGGTTTATTATGTGTCTAAATGGGTGGAGGCTGTTGCACTTCCAACAAATGATGTGAGTGTGGTGGTGAAATTCGTGAAGAAAAATATTTTCACTCGTTTTGGGACACCGCGGGCTATAATCAGTGATGAAGGTACGCATTTTTGTAACCGGTTGTTCAATAAATTGTTGGCCAAGTATGGGGTTCGCCACAAGGTGGCCACTGCTTATCATCCCCAAACTAGTGGCCAAGTGGAAGTATCTAATAGAGAGATCAAGCAAATCCTTGAGAAGACTGTGAATGCCTCAAGGAAGGATTGGGTTATGAAGTTAGATGATGCTCTCTGGGCCTATCGAACTGTATTTAAAACGCCTATTGGAACCTCTCCACGTAGGCTTGTTTATGGTAAGGCTTTTCACTTGCCCGTTGAACTAGAGCATAAGGCATATTGCGCAATTCAAAAGCTCAACCTTGATATGGCCTTGGCGGGTGAAAAGAGAATGCTTCAATTGCATGAGCTTGAAGAGTTCCGTTTCCATGCTTATGAAAATGCAAAATTGTATAAGGAACGGACAAAGAAGTGGCATGACAAGCATATTGAGCGTCGTCAGTTTGAGCCCGGGCAGCTGGTGTTGTTGTTTAACTCGAGGTTGAAGTTATTTCTGGGCAAGTTGAAATCTGGATGGTCGGGGCCATTTGAAGTAGTTCGTGTTACCGCACATGGAGTGGTTGAATTGAAAGCCCCGGATTTGGAGAAAACATTCTTGGTAAATGGCCAAAGGGTGAAGCATTATTGGGGAGGTTCGGTGAATCATCGTACCTCCATTACTTTGAGGGACCCATGATTGATACTCGTCGTGCCACGACATTAAATAAGGCGCTTCTCGGGAGGCAACCCGAGTTTGTACTTGTAATAGTTTAGTTATTTTGTGTTTTATAGTGTCACGTAGTTTTTGTTTTTGTGTGTCATTTTTGTAGGTATCGGGAGTGCTAAACGAGGTGCTAGTAATGTATTGAGAGGTACGGGACGCTTTGATACATGTCACGTGCTTGGGTTCGCACTTGGAATCGAAATTTGGTGCGGAAAAATTGGTTCGGGCGCGTTTGGGAGTGCCACGCGCGAAATTGAGACCTGAAGCAAAAGGCTTGGCGCGTTTGGGAGCGCCCCGCGCCTCCCAACGCGCCATGGCAAACAGAATGTGGCTTTTGGCATACGCGGTAGGGGCGCGCCGCGGATGGCAAAGCGCCCGGCTAATTTTTGGTAATAAACCGGGTCCAAACGGGTTTTAACCCGCGACCCCGTTTCCGTCTCTCCCTATACCCGATCCCTACTCTCTTTTCTTCATTATTTTCTCTCTAATCAATCCCTAAACATCCCCTAAATCACCTCTAACTCTTGGAATCAATCACACGTATTTTTCAACTCATTCTAACTCTTTCAAGTAAGTGAATTCTTACTCTCCTCTCTCCATTACATGTAAGATTAACTAGTTTTTTTCATGGTAGATTTCTTAACTTGTTGCAAGCTCATGCTTAGAAATTACTCTTAAATTGCTTAAATTGATCATTAAGCTTAATAGTTAGCTTGTGTATTTGTAAAAAGTGATCTCCCAAAAATTTGGGAGGGTTAGCACATTAAAAAAGTTATTGAACTTGAAAGTTTAAAAGTGTGCACACCAAGTGTTTTGAAAAAGCCTCAACTATGAAAATTGTCTAATATTGTGAATTCTTGAGTAACAATGAAATCCTAAGGCTTAATATGAACATTAAGTGTCTCACACACATAAATATTAGCTATTTTACACCTGCACTAGCTTGATCATGATAACCACAAACGTGGCATATTTTTTACAAAGCTAGTTTTGGCTAAGTGTGGGGTTTCTTGTGCTATTGAGTTGAGTTGTTGATACATAGAGTGAACGATAAGTGTGGGGTGGTGCCCTACTAATTGTGCTTGAATTGAATTTTTGGTGCTTAATTTGACACCTCACATTGATCTTCTTGTTTGTTGTAGGCACCATGGTTGTAGGCACCATGGTTGTCACACCTCACAAACCAAGTTCTTCATCCGCCTCGGCCCCTAGGAAATCACTCCAAGCCGGGCCCTCTTCTAGCAAGCCAAAGGGCAAGGCACCGGCCAAGCCCAAGGCCAAACCAAAGGCCAAGGCAAGAATCCCTAAAGACGCGGCGCCTATACCAAGGCCCGGGGGCAAGACACGATATGGTCTCACTTTTGTGAAGAAGGGTGAGTGCCAAGCTTGGTATAAAAGTGTGAAGCTTGCGGGGTACATTCCCGAGCAAGGCATTGACAAGCGGAGAGTGATGCAAAAGTTTCGAGGGGTGGGTGATGCGATTCATGCCTTACATTGGGACTCGGTCTTTGAGAGTCCGGGGCATGCCAACCTCGACTTAGTACAGGAACTCTACGCAAATTGGGAGCCGGATGAGGTATGGAAGGAGGATGACATGGTTACTGTGCGGGGTGTGAAGGTGAGGTTAAACCACACGGCATTGAATGCCTTCTTGGGGGTCGAGGACCCTAAGTATGATGAGCTGAGAGACTTCATTAGAAAGCCTGATTATAAGGCTCTGCGGGATACACTGTGTGGTGAGAGCTCCACTCATAGGTGGGAGCGAAGTGTGTCCGGAAGACACAAATTCATGTTCTCCTCGCAGTTTTTGAAAACAGCTCGTGTGTGGATGAGATTGATAAATGCACGCATCTTGCCTTCATCTCATTATTCCGAGGTCACCAAGACTCGGGCGTGCGTGGTGTACTTTTTTATAACCGGGAGGCCGGTTAACATCGGCTACTACATGTTGTGGTTGATGAAAGAACAACAGGAGTCAAAGACATGTAGCCGTTTGTACTTTGGGAACATCCTTACCCAGTATCTGGAGCAGGCTGGAGTCCCAGTGGATGAGATCGGGGATCGCATTGTCCCCGACATCAAGAAGCCTTTTGATATTGCCGCGGTAAAGGATGTGACCACTACTGCACCTGTGAGACTGACGGCTGACGAGTGGCGGGACACAGACGCCAACTTGTCCGCTCGTCACTATTTGATGATGGAGCACATGGCCCGGCAGTCTGGCATGGATATGGCAGCTCTTGATCGCACCGTGCCTTTACTGGAGTCCTCGAGACGCCTGCTGGGCATGACTCAGGCAGTAGAGATGCCCCCGGAGGAGGATGAGAACACTGATTCGGACATTGTTGATCGTGTTCCAGACAGTGAGGCTGTGGAGACTGATGCTGAGGGCGGTGCCTCTGATGGGGAGGAGGACTAGATTCACACTCCTGCGCACCACCCAGTGTTGGTCAGCTGGCTTTCAGGGAAGTTTTCCTTTACTTTTGCACTTACTTCTTTGTCGCACTGAGGACATTGCTTAGTTTAAGTGTGGGGTGGGGAACTACCCTTTATTTATTTTTTTAGGTTAGGGATGCATGTACCGTAGGATTTTCTTTTTGTCACTTGACTTTATTTTGATTTGTTTCTTTCTTTAATATATGAAAAAATTGAAAAAAAATTAGAAAACCAATGAAAAATTCAAAAAAGATTTTCCTTTTAGTTTTTATTAGTGGTACATGTCATCCACCCCGTGGTTTTTCTTATGGCCTCGGTTCTTTTCCACGGGGAGACCTTTGAACCTGGTAGTTTTTATTTTTAGGATTAGAATAGTTAGTATAGGTTACCCTAGACGAAGGAAATAGGTAGAATGCTAGGTGCCTTTGATTTGTTTGATGCCGGTGGACTTGAACTTGTTGCATGTGCTATTTGTGGTGTCCTTGGGATTTAAATTGTGATGCGTGCCTAGAAAAAAAAATGGAACGACCCCCTTGAGATGCTTGAGTCTACTTGCTTGACTTTATTGTGAACCTTTGTGCATTAGTGCTTAATTTTCCATAAGTTGCACTCTAAATGCTTGATTGAGAGTTGTTGATGGAGCCTTTTTGTGTGGATCATGTGCAATGTGTGTGTGAGGCATATTCTTGTTTGCTCCATGTTTGCATATTAATGTCTAGAACTTGCCCCGTGTGTGTGCAAAGCGAAATCCTAGGTTTGCTCTAGTCGGAAAATGATACAGGCCTTCTTTTGATTTGCCTACCCTTACATATACACCTTGGACTTGATTGTTGTAATTTTTTTTGACCTTTTTGTTGGCACCCACACCTCGAGCCTACCCATTTATTCTAAATTGTTCTCTTTTGGCCCTTTACTCCTTAAGCACTTTAGTTGATATTGTGATATTATTGTGGAGTTGTGGTTGAATATTGAGAGGTTTTTTAGTGGAACCAATGAAGGGGAATACTTGAATGAATTGTGTAGTAGTTGTTTATGAGCATTGGCAAGGTTGGAAAGTAATGAATAGAAAAAGAAAACAAATGAAAGAGAAAAAAAAGAGCAAAGTTGAAAAGAAAAAATGTGGAAAAAGAAATAAAGAGAGAAGAATATCCATTCCTTGCTAGTGTGTGCTTAAAAGAAAAATTTGCTACTTGTTGAGAAGGTGTGTGTGAAAGTTGTTGATTGGGTGGCTTTGATGAGAATTGTGCTTAAATTAACTGTGATGTATTAAAGTGCTTAGGGAGGTAGTCACTATTACCCATATGTATCCTACCAGCCCATTAGCCTACATTACAACCTTTTTAAAGTCCTAGTTAATCCCGATTGGAGTGAGCTTACATTAGTGGAGTCCTACACTGCGGGCAAGCCTATGGTACATTGTGTGCGACATGTGAGACTTTCATGAGAGTGAGTAAATTCGTTCCATGTATTGTCCCCGTTCTATGCATGATATTCATTGTTGTGTGTGATATTTGGGGGACACTTTCTTGCTTCATTTTGGTGAGGGCACATGGTTTGCATGAAATAGGTGAAGTTGTGGCTTCTTGGTTGAGTAGATAGGTGTGATTTTGTGGGAGCATGGTTGCAATGAGTGGAGTTTGTGCGCTTGAGCTATTTTGGGGTGGTTGTTCTCATGTTTTTGATGTTTGATAAATTGTTGGCATGTGTGTGGACCCATAGTAGGCATGTGTGCATTTGTTCAATGATCGGTATCAACCATAGTCATAGGCAAACCTGTTCTACCTAGGTTGGGAAGTTAGTTGTGACTTGCTCGAGGGAGAGCAAGGGTTCAAGTGTGGGGTGGTGATGTTTGACATTTTATGCCAATGTTTCCTTAATATTTCCGCATGTTTGAGCTTTTTATTCGCCCGTTTTACAGTTTATAAATGTGGTTTTTCACTGATTTTATGTCATGTGTATGTAGGTTGTTATGCAGTGCATATGGAGATTTTAAGAGCATGATCGAGCAAGGATTGATTGGAAATTGATTGAGGATTGGATTGAGCACACGAGGGCACGATACGAGGCGAGTTGCGGAGCAAGGAGGTGTAGGAATTGGCCTGGCGCAGTTAGCCACGCGCCGCACCTCCCACAACGCTCCACTGCTGGCGCGTTTTCCAAAGCGCCTGATGTTCGACGTCTTCTGCTTGTCCAAGCGCGGTCGTGGGCGCGGGGCGCCAGTTATAGTGCCCCTAGAGAGTGTTTTGACTTCCTATTTCGTCTAGGCTTAGGTGTAACTTATTACCAGGCCTTTGTAAACCCTATAAATACTATTTTACTTAGTTTTTGATAGGAGTTCAGACTTTGGAGCAATTTCAGAGCACCATACTTCATTGAACAAGGGTTTATTCCTAATCTTTCATCTATTTAATCATTTACATCATTATTTCATCAATTCATTGCCTTGTGATTATGAATATGCGTGGCTAATCTCTTACGTTCTAGGGTTAGAGTATTACATGAAAGTTGATTGTTTGAAGATTGATTCCCATTAATTGAATCCCATAACGGGTCGCTTATTCTTTCTTGATTTAACTTGCTTAATTATTAGAGCTCGATAATTATGCATTATCTATGGTTTTTAGATTGAACTCGAAAGAGGGAATTTAATTACGTAATAAGAAAGAGTAGGACTAGTTTGTGAACTCGGGCATCGGGGAACCAATTTGTGAGTAGGATAGACATATACTTGCTCGCCTAGTTTAACTAATTACAAAATTCGTTAATGCGTGCACATGATTCAACCCATAGACATATAGGGATTGAAGTAGCCTGCATAGACTATGAAGAATCGAAAGGTTTTCACAGGTACATTTACTCTGTCAGTTAGAAACCCGGGATTTAAAAAGTGGAATCAATTGGAAAACTCAACTGGATTGTTCGTAACTCTGACCCTGGACCGTCGTCTTAATATTGTTAACAACTAAAGTTTGCACCATTGTTTGACTACACTTCCATCATTTTAATTACTGCTCTGTAGTTACTAAAACTCTCACCATTGAAGAAAAAGATCCCTGAATAGTTGGTAGAAATTGTTTGATAAGTGTTAGTCTGAATAGTCCTCGTGGGAATGATACTCGATTTATCACTTTATTACTTGTCGACCACGTATACTTGGGTGTGCGTTTGCGAGCAACACGTATCTTCTCTGATGAAATCAAAGCCTTGAATACAAACTATAGAAAAATTTGGAGTTTTGTTTCACTACTCTAATTCATGCGATCACGAAGCCAATAAGCTATTGCACCATCAAAAGCATCCAGTACAATAGTGCGTGAAGTATTATTAATTTGATGTCAAATTAGTAAGGAAAGCTGAAACATTACAAGAAAGACGTGCAGTTAAAGAGAGGGAATATAACAAATAACAAATTGTTGAATTAAATTTCATCTGCGCACGTGCGCATGAACATAGGAAGAATGCGCTTTTTGACATTTAACGGGGAAGTACTTATCTGGTAGATTTTCAACAAAACAATAGTTCCATATTGGAATGTACATTTGGTTATAAATGCAATTGTATAGGCTATTTGTGTAATGTGCATATAGTTAGGGTAAAGTTAGTTGTATATTGGGCCAAGCCCACTAGGGATAGCTCAGGGATTAAGTTACGGTTTTATCATTTTTTTTTATATAAATAAGGGTTCATTCATTAATGGAGGCAAGAGTTTTCACCTAAATTTTGTGTTGTTGTGTTCATTTACATGGTATCAGAGCCACAGTAAAACTCTTCGTGTAAGTGTAAGTGATGGCAGCTCCAATAGACGGTACTGGTGGAGAAGGTGTTCGTGGAGTTGGGAGGGGTGATGTTGCCATCGTACGGAAGACCATCTCTCCGTACGACATTACTTCAAATGCTAATCTCTGCTTGATTATCACACAGGTCCAGTTGACCGGAGAAAATTATGAGGAATGGGCACGGTCTGTTAGAACGCGTTGCATGCAAGGAAAAAGTTTTGTTTCATCGATGGGTCGATTAAGAAGCCAGGTGAGGATTCGATTGATTATGAGGATTGGTGGACTATGAATTCTCTTATGGTGTCATGGATTAGGAACTCTATTGAGTCTACCCTTAGGACCACCATATCGCATATTGAGGTTGCTAAGGATTTGTGGGAGAGCATCTGAGAGCGTTTCTTAGTGGAAAACGGACCTCGGATTCAGGAATTGAAGGCTACTTTGTCCAGGTGTAAGCAAAAGGGATTGACCGTTGCTGCTTACTCTGGGAAATTGGCTAAGCTGTGGTAAGAACTTGGAGACTATGATAAGTTTCCGATGTGTTCATGTGCAAATTGCTCTATAATCTCACGGTTGCAGTGGAGAAGAAGAGAGAAAAAGATAGGGTCTGTTTGTTTCTTATAGGGTTGGATGAAAATCTCTATGAAACCGTCCGTTCCAATCTCTTGGCCCAAAATTTGTTGCCATCCATGAATTAAGTTTACCAAAAGGTTGTTCAAGATGAACGTGTTAAGGGAATGGCAGAAACACAGGAGGAACGGGGGGGAGGTGACAGTGTTTGCTGCACAACGGTCGCCCCCACTGAGGAAGCCCAATAAGGAATGTCACGTGTGTGACCGACATTGACACCCTCCGGAATGTTGCTTTGAAGTTATTGGATATCCGGAGGGTTGGGTCTACTATTCGAAACAAGGATCTCAAAATGGTGGACGTGGCAGAGGAAGAACTGAGGCTACCAGGGGTGGTAGAGGTCGTGGATATCAGCAGAATGGCTCAAATGTTGGTCGAGGACGTGGTGGTAATCGGGCAAATATTGCTCAAGCTGATTCCAAGAGTGGAGAAACTGGACACATGACTGCACACGGACAAACGAACCTATCCGGGATAACGAGTGACCAGCTGCAAATGCTGTTCGAGTTGCTAAACAGAGAGAAAGCGAGCACAAGTGAGCCATCGATTGGTAAGCAAATTCGACTTCCGTGGATTATTGATACGGGAGCATCGAATCATATGACCGGTCAATTGAGTGTTTTGGAGGATCTACGGACAATTCCACAGTGTCCGGTGGTCTACCAAACGAAAGCAGTATAATAGCTACGCAAGAAGGATCCATCAGATTTAACGAAGACATGGTTCTTCAGAAAGTGTTATATGTTCCCGAAATGACTTGCAATTTGATTTCGATATCTCAATTGATTGATCAGTTAGGTTGCAATGTAAATTTCACTAATGATTTGTGTATTATGTAGGACCGGGCTACGGGGAAGTTGATTGGAGCGGGTGAAAAAAAGAACAGACTCTACTATTTTCGGACGGTACCCCCGGTAAAGGAAATAAAGATTGATGTGATGGATTTGTGGCATCAATGGTTAGGGCATCCTTCGATGCAAGTAACCAAATCTCTTTCAGTGCTAGAAGATAGGAGTAGGAAAGGCAGCTTAGAGGAAAAACCATGTGATCTATGCCTTCGGGCAAAGCAAACTAAGAATGTATTTCCTTCAAGTGATAATAAAGCTGCCGAACCTTTTGATTTAATTCATTGTGATTTGTGGGGCCCCTATAGAATTGAATCCTCGTGTGGTGCATCATATTTCTTTGACTATTGTCGATGATTGTTCACGAGGTGTATGGTTGTTTTTGTTAATCAATAAGAAATAAGTTGGACAAAAGTTGAAAGGTTTCTTTGCGATGGTGGAAAGACAATTTAATAAACGGGTTAAATGTGTCCGGAGTGACAATGGAAGTGAGTTCATAAGTCTGAAAGGATTTTTCTCCGAACAAGGGATATTGTTCCAAACTTCTTGTGTAGGGACATCACAGCATAATGGTAGAGTTGAATGAAAACATCGACATATCTTGAATGTAGTACGAGCGCTCCATTCAAGCTAATATGCCGATCAAATTTTGGGGAGAATGTGTGATGACGACTTGTTATCTAATCAATCAGACGCCCTCTAAGTTGTTGAACGGTAAGACAACTTACGATATTTTGATGGGAGTGACACAAAATTATGATCATTTGAGGGTGTTCGGATGGTTGTGTTATACTCGCAATCAACTACGTACGGGCGATAAATTTGAGAGTAGGAGTCATCGATGTGTTTTTATGGGGTACCCGAACGGAAAGAAAGTTTGGAAGGTGTATGACTTGGAGGCAAAGAAATTTTTGATATCGAGGGACGTGGTGTTTGATGAAAATGAGTTTCCGTTTGCATCAAAAGAGGAGGAAAAAGAAAAATGGAGTCATGAAACGGTTCCTGTGACCATAGCGTTGGAAGAAGAAGAGGAGAGTATGAAAGTGGAGGGGGCATTGAGAATGACGCTCAAGTAGAAATGACTCTGGGAATTAAAGGGATGGTTCGTGGAGACACGAACCCCGATGCTGCTAACGGACGCATAGAAGATGATGTGATGGTAGAAGAATTGGGCCGTGGAAAGCAGACTAAGAGGGAAAATATTTTGCTGAGAGATTTCGTCACCAATACGGTCCGAAAGTTGAGTCATATCGGGTATCGTCCTGTGTCTCAAAGTCTGAATGTTCACCTATTTCTCAACAACCTTCCGGTAAGTCCTATCCTCTAGCACATTATGTCAGTTGTGATAATTTTTCTTCGAAACATGTAAGTTTTCTTGCAACCATAATATAGGGACATGAGCCTACCTCCTATTTAGAGGCGGTGAAAGATGAAAAGTGGAGAAAAGCCATGTAGTGAGAGTTACATGCATTGGAGGCAAACAAATATTTGGAAATCGTTTGCTTATTCCAGGTAGGAAGTCCCTCGGCTGTCGATACGTGTATAAGATCAAGTATAGTTTAGATGGTACCATTGAACGGTACAAAGTAAGATTGGTGATTTTTGGGAATCATCAAGTAGAGGGAGTTGATTACACGGAGACATTTGCACCGGTCGCTAAAATGGTGACTGTTTGAGTTTTTCTGGCCGTGGCAGCAGCTAAATGTTGGGAATTACATTAAATGGATGTGCACAATGCATTTTTGCATGGTGATCTTCGTGAACAGGTATATATGAAATTACCTCCGGGGCATCAAATGAATGGGAAAGGAAGTGTGTGTCGCCTCCGAAAATCTTTGTATGATTTAAAACAAGCTCCTCGGTGTTGGTTTGCAAAATTGTCGGCCGTTCTTAAGAAATATAGATTCCGACAGTCATATTCCGATACTCATTATTTACGATAAAAAAGGGAAATGTACAACTGAATGTGCTCGTATATGTGGATGATTTGATTATCTCCGGAAATTATTCGAGGGCTATTCGAATTTTCAAATTGTATCTCTCTAAATGCTTTCATATGAAAGATTTAGGCACTTTGAAATACTTCTTGGGGTTGAAGTGCCGAGGAGTCCGAAAGGCATTTTCTTATATCAGAGAAAGTATGCTTTGGATATCACAACGGAAGCAGGTCTATTGGGGGCGAAACCAGTGGGTACACCAATAGAGAAAAACCATCGCTTGGCGCTAGCAACTAGTCGTTTTACCAAATACCCTGAACGACTTCGAAGACTGATTGGGAGATTGATTTATTTGTGTTTTACGCGTCCGGATTTGTCTTACAGCGTGCATGTGCTGTCACAATTCATGCAGAGTTCCCGGGTTGAGCATATGGATGCAGAACTTCGTGTCATTCGATATAAATACAATTGTATAGTCTATTTGTGTAATGTGTATATAGTTAGAGCAAAGTTAGTTGTATATTGGGCCAAGCCCACTAGGGATAGCTTAGGGACTAAGCTAGGATTTTATCATTTTTCTTGTATAAATAGGGGATTCATTCATTAATGGAGGCAAGAGTTTTCACCCGAAATTTGTGTTGATTTGTTCGTTTACATTTCAGCTCCAGTTTTTGAAGGTAAAAGGGATATTTGATTCATGCAAGGGGTTGAAATTATACCGTGAAAACTTTTTAAAACGAATTTTCATACCTCCATGATTTGGGATTTGAGACTTTCCAAGTGAAGCAAATATTAAAAAGAAAAAAGTTCACAATATCTTTCGTCTAGGGAGAATGTTCCCTCCTTGTTTTCGTATTTGTTCTAGTTTATTTGAATCTATTTCATTTTAATCCATTTAAGAAAGAATGATTTCGTTCTAAATTTAGAAATAATGTAACTCCAATTTATCAGTGTACCCTTAATGATATGATTTATAGTCATACAAATATCAATAACTTATTTTAAACCACAAATTTTAAAAATATTATTTTATTTATTAAATTTTGTGTCAAGTTAAATATATTCACATTTTTACTCAAACGATCATATTATTGATGGATGAAAAGGACATATAAGTCGAGGCAGGGGTCTGCCTCCTGGTCTTTGAGAGGAAATGCATATCATCCTTTGTTCAAGTGTACCTATGCTATGCAAGTAATAGAAAATTTCTTCAAAACTATACAATTATGGAGGATCAAAATAAATGTCTGCCGCTTTTTGTTGTCGAATTTTGAAAGATGCCATCTCCCATTTGTCAAGTTGGACTAGCCCTCTAACTGATCTTGGAAGTCTAGTGAGTGTTGATTCAACCAACTGCTGTTGGTGCACATGGCTTAGCGATGCTAACTTTCCAGCTACCTGTTCGCCTCACGGTAGCAGTGTTGGAAAATCTTCACCTTCTGCTCCGTAATTTTTTTATCTCTTCAACTGTTTGAGCTATTCTCCAGGGGGTGCTTGACTTCATGTTTATAGAATTAATTAGAAGTAGAGTTAGCTTCCACTATAATATTTCTCAATCCAAGTACTTCACACCGTCTTATCCCAATGAGTATGGCTTTACCCTCCGCCCAGTTACTTGTCCCTTGGCCAAGAAAGAAGGAAAAGGCAAAAATGAATTTGCCATTGTGATCTCTTAGTACACCACCTGCTCCACACCTACCCTCTTGACAACTGTCATCCGTGTTAAGCTTGTAATATCGTGGAGGTGGCTTGAACCATTTTATCGAAATGGTCGATTTGTGAGTCATAGGATGATCAGCTAGGTGTCGTAGATGTTCCCAGGAGTGTTGCAACTTTAGCTTACCAAATCTTTGGCCAACTAACCAGTGGCGGATGTAGAGTGTCCATTGCGGGTTCGGTAGAATCCAGTAGGCACGATGCAGATATTGTATTTGTGTTTAAAAAAATTATTAAATATATGCTAAAATTAAGGCGAGAACCCAGTTACTTGCACGTGATATCGTTATTCCAAAATTTAGAACCCATAAGGTTCAAATCCTAGATCCGCCTCTACAACTAACTCAAACAAAATTTGAGAAATTAGAAACTGATGGAGTATCTAAGGTACAACTTAATTTTCTACCGTGTTTGAGGTTGAAAGCTCTTTTGGACCAAATAAGGGTGCCTTTGGTATGAAGAAAAAATTATCTGCAAAGTGTTTACCAATTTCACCAAATAAGGGTACCAATTTTCACAAGTTTCAAAAATATTATTTTATTTATTAAATTTTGTGTCAAGTCAAATATATTTACATAAATTGAAACTGATGAGTATCTAAGGTACAACTTAATTTTCTACCCTGTTCAAAGTTGAAAGCTCTTTTGGACCAAATAAGGGTGCCATTGGTATGAAGAAAAAAATTATCTGCAAAGTGTTTACCGATTTTCACATATTTTGGCCTGTCAAAAATCTTGAAAATATTTTATTAGAAAAATATTCTCTTTCAATGCAAGGAAAACGACTTTCGTAATCGTAAGTAGTGTAGGAAAAAGAAGTTCTATAAGAACCATTGTCTCCCCATAATTACCCCCAAACACTGCCCCACACCCTCATCCCAAATCCCAACACTACTACCACCCACTCAAACATCCCCTCCCCCCCCCCCACCCACCTTCAAATTATAGTTTGCCATTTATTTTGTACTCGACTTTCTACTTAGCAACCCAACACCAGAAATTATATGACAAAATCAGTCATTTTTCAAAAGTTATTTTTCATAGAAATCATTTTCCCCGCAAAACCCTAAAAAAACATTTCCCTTCATACCAAATACACCCTATAAGTAAAAATTCTCATACCACTTCCATACTTTTTTGAAAGTCGTGAACTTAGCTATGAAGGCTAGCTAGGACAGGAGAAGTTCTACGCCAAAAATTGCTTTACACTATTAAGATTTCAAAACCAATTTTATGTAAGCATATATAATTGATCAAAGAAGATTAGTGGCTGGCGAAATTAGAAAGTGCCTTTCAAATCGAAGCATGCGGCCTTTGATGTGCTAGCGTAGTATAATGATTGAGGATGATAGAAAGAAAAAGAGTTGAGTATCACTAAATATTACTCCATTCAAATCAAAGCGCATCAAATCTTCGAGGAGCCCATCGGCAATTATCTTTAAAGTGCATAGTACAAGGGGTCTTAATTCAAAGATAAGGCTTAAAGAGGTGACACAGAACTAAAAGTCATCCAAATATGGGGCTTCTCATGCTTTTCTACTAGTCTGTCTCCATCTTTTCAAATAAACTTCACAAGTTCCAGACTTTACCGGGGCAGAAAAAGAAGTCACTATATTTTAAGATCTGACGTTCTTGGTATCTTTGAAAGTTAACTCTAAGAAGGTGAAAAGGGAGCTAATGACAGTGACTCTAATGATTGAGAGATGATCATCACACGTTAATTTTCTTTTCTTTCTAGAAACTAGAAAAGAACAGCGTTCAATGCAAAAACTTAAGCAATGTAGAGTCGTCATGAAGGATATAATGAACCACTTTGTAAAAGTTTGCGCGGCCATTTGGCCAATAAGGGACAAGTGCATTTTGTAATTCCGTTGGACAACACATGGATTTCAATGACTTCTCTTCTTATCTTTTTATTTCTTTTATTAGAACATTGAAGAGTCTACCTGTATTGGGTAAAATTTGACCCACGGCGATTTGCCCCGGTCACGCAGATCACAACGATCGAACACGTTGCGACTAAGCAATCGCCGAAGCGGTTGAGCGAATCGCCGAAGCCTTGGATCCGAAGACGCGTTACCGAAGGCGAGCAGTGAGCTGAGCTTCGGTGACTATCTCCTCGGTCAAGCAACAGGGCCAAGTCACCGAGGTTGTAAATTCTCACCTCGGTGGATCCCCCTCGGTTCGTCCGGCTTTGCAGCCCACCACTTCACCCCACTAACTCAGCCACTACACCTCAAGATCGTGGGACAACATGGCAACGGATAGTGGAGATCATGGGCAGAGACTTACATCTATAAATAGCAGTTCATTCCATGTAATAGGGATCCAGAAATTTATACCGAAACTCTGCCCAAATTTGTACTGAACATCCATATATTGAAACCAAGTTATTTTACGTATTTTTCATCTGTTTCGTGCATTATTTACCGCTTTGATACAAAGATTTGCTTATATTCGAATCCAAATTCGATTTGTGTACCTAAAACGATTTAGGCCCATACAAATTGGCGCCGTCTGTGGGGATATAAGCAATAACGCTTTGTTCCAAAGTTCGAAATCTGTTTTTCATCAAGGAGTTTGTGATCTAACGCTATGGCTGTGAAACGACCTCGGTGCAGGAGTATTCCGCCTCTGGTTTATATTATATCGGGTGCAGGAGTATTCCGCCCCAGGAGCAGGAGTATTCCGCTCCAGTTGGTTATCAGATTGGATTCCCCTCGAATGCAGGAGTATTCCGCTTCGAGATGGGAGGATGGGAACATGTGACCCTTTGCATCAGATTTCATTTCATTTCATCTCATCTCATTTCATTTCATTTCATACCATTGCGTAGACTTGTGGTACATAACTACTGTTCTGCTCATAGTGCATTGCTTATTTGTTGATATGTTTCTGGCTCGTATCTCCTGGTAGACGATGAGAGTCCCGCGCCGGAGATAGGTATCAGACATATGTGACTGCATTGCATCATACCGCACTCATCCCATCTCATTGCACCGCATACTGACTATTGTGTGTATTGTGCTGTGTTTTATATATGCGGTAGGTATACCATGTTGTGAACGTATCTCAGTTTACCTATATATCTCTGGCTCGTATCCCGGGTTGCACGCCGCAACAGTGTAAATATACGGATTGGGTTGCAAGCCGCAACAGTATAAATATATGGATCGGGTTGCACGCCGCAACAGGATGTATTTCTGATTGTCGACATGTTCAGGATATCTATATGTTCTGTCTACCTTATGTCCCTGGCTGTTTATGATTCCGTACGTGTTTTCAGTTATTAATTGGCTTCGCCTGTTTATAGTTCAAATAAGATGGATTTAGTTTATCTGTTTTTCTTCTCCCTGACTAGCTATCCTATTCTTTGAGGTGGCTAGTCTGCCCCACTTATTGAGTCCTTTTGACTCACCCTCGTTTGTTGTTTGTTTCTTGTCTATCTATTTCGTTTCGGCAGGTTCGCTCAAGGATCGAGTTCGCCACGTACTGAAGGAGCGAAGACGACTCCAGCTGTCAGGGTGAGCCAGCTTTATTCCGGATGGCCACCAGTTTATTGTTTATTATTTCAGTTGCATTCTGCTCAATTCAGGAGGTATCTGTCTTTTTTTGTACTCTTAGATGTCTAGTTTGGATAACCCTAAACCTAGTATGTTGGGTAGTCAGCTGTAATTTCTTTTGTACAGCTTAGAGGTATCAGTATGTCAGTATTTTTTTTAAGTCTTGTTCTTATTTATGAATTGAATTATATTTATTTTCCTAATTTAATTGGTAAGGGTTCGCCCGACGGGTCTAGGGGAGGATGTCGGGTGCCCGCACGGCCTAGCCGGATTTCGGGTCGTGTCAGGCTGATAACAACAATGGTGGTAATGGTGATCGGGTTGACGTTCCGACGAACCAACAATCCTTCACCCCAATGACAACCGAAGAATTTCAAATGTATGTTGTCACCACACTAAGAGCTCTCCAAAATAAGCAGGATGAGCAGGCCAGTATCAACGCCGAGTTTCGCGCCTCGCTAGAAGCGCGAAACAGCGCCGCCCCAAACGGCACTCAGCCCTCGGCTCCTGGTGGAGGCACCCCGCCTTTCGTTCCTCAGGGCGCGACAACAGGGGGACCTCACAACGGAGCCGCGTCTGGGGGGTCGGGGAGTAATCCATCTTCCATGCCACACTTCGGGACGGTTCCCTCCGTGGCAGAAACAACGTCGTCGGTTGACGTTGAAAAAATGAGTAGAGAAATCGAGGCTCGCATCGAGGCGCGCGTCGAAAAACGCCTCGAACGCGTACCGGGGATAAGCAAGGAGGAAGATGACCTCGACATCGAGCAATATAGGGAACAACCTTATAAGCCCGAAGCAGCACCAGCTCCAACTCCTGTGGGTTTCAAACTCACTTTCCTCAAAAAGTATGATGGGACAACTGATCCCAAGGAGCACGTTAGGGAATACATGTCCATGGTAAAGAGCAACGACTTGACGTCCACGCAGCTTGAATCCATGTTCTTAAAGAAGTTTGGTAGTTCATTGGAAAAGGGTGCCCTTCGGTGGTATTTATGCTTGCCGCCGGGGTCAATCTCCTCGTTTAAAGAACTATCCCGCGCCTTTGTCAAAGCTCACACCGGCGCGCAAAAGATCCTCCAGAGGAAGGAGGATATATGTGAAGTGAAACAATGGCCCGATGAGCCACTTAAAGAGTTCCTCGAGCGATTCCATGCTGAACGTATGGAGTTGCCCCGAATGGATGATACCTTGGCTATCATGGCCTTCGAAAAAAGTATCAACGGTCGCAATTCAAGTGCTGCTGCCGAATTGCGAAAAGAGTTGCAACAATATCAGGTCCTGACGTGGGAGGACCTGCATAGAAGAGCTTACTCCAAAATCAGATTGGAGGAGGCGGAGTTCAAAAACCGAGGTTACCAAAACCGAGGTGATATTTCAAATCGCGCCGAGGCGCCACAAAACAATTTGAAAGGGAGGTATGAACCTTATACCTCACCAAGGCAGCATGTTACTCAAAGGTTGGGGAACAACCCCGGTAACTCATACCCGACGTCTCACATAAGCCAAAGGCTTGGAGGGAAGGTTCAAACCAGTATGAACCAAAGGAATCCCTCGAGCTCCACTTCGGTCCCAAGAAAGGATCTTCCCCGGATCCAAGATTATAATTTCAACATATCGACCTCGGAGCTGGTCGACGTCGTTATGGGGACAGCCGGGGTAAGAATTCCCAAAGACATGAGAACCCCGGCGGACAAAAGGGATCAGAATCTGCATTGCGAGTTTCATGCAGATTATGGTCACAGAACCGAGGACTGCAAAGCTTTGCGCCTCGAGGTAGCTCACCTACTGAAAAAAGGAGTCTTGGCTCAATTCCTCACTGACAAGGGGAAAGACAATTTTTCAAAGAACCGGGGGGATGGGCAACCATCTCGGGCTCCACCCCCGGAGAGAGTAGTTAACGTCATCACCGGGGGGTCAGAAGTAAACGGCGTGAACTTCGCCGCAGCTAAAAAATTTGCTAAGCTCTCCATCACCATGGAGAAAAGGACCCGAGTTGGAGGCTCGGGCAAGGACATCGTGTTCGATGAGGATGACTGTGATGGGATGATGTTCCCTCATCACGATGCTCTAGTCATCATGCTAAGAATTAACAACGCCGACATCAAGAGAGTACTGATTGACCCCGGTAGTTCGGTGAACATCATCAGCTACGGGGCGGTGAAGCAGATGTGGCTAAAAGGGGAAATCGTTCCCAAATCAACAGTGTTGGCTGGTTTTAACAACTCAACAGAGAAGACGTTGGGTGAAATCACGCTGAAGACATTCGCTGAGGGTGTCACCAAGGAGACACTGTTTCAAGTGATGCCTGAGGATCTGGCCTATAATGTAATCCTCGAGCGGCCATGGATCCACTCCATGGAAGCTGTTCCTTCCACTTTACACCAAGTGATCAAATTCCCAACGCCTTGGGGGGTTCGGTCAATTAAGGGGGAGCAGCGAGTAGCGAGGGAATGCTACTCGGTTGCACTGAAGAGTGGAGTCGCCCCGAGCGGGCCCAAAAAATAGCAACCAATGCAACCGGGATCGAGCGAGGCGAGCCTCCAAAATGAAATTGAAAAGATCCCGGCATGCGTGCAAGAGCCTCGGAAGCAAAAAGCCGAGGATTCTACCGTTGAAGAGCTGAACTCTTTCACTCTACTGAAAGAGTTCCCAGAAAGGAAAGTGCACATCGGCTCGGAGTTGGACCCGAAGTCGAAAGAGGCAATTATGGAAGTTTTAAGGTCCAACCATGACTGTTTTGCTTGGGCTCATTCAGACATGACGGGTATCGATCCGGAGATCATGACTCACAAGCTGAATGTAGATCCAAGATTCACCCCGGTGAAACAAAAGAAGAAACCTCACGCCGGGGTGAAAAAGAAGGCGATTGAAGATGAGACCACGAAGCTGCAAGAAAATGGTTTCATCAGGGAGGTGAAATATCCCGAATGGCTGGCAAATGTGGTAGTTGTGCCGAAGAAGAATGGCAAGTGGAGAATGTGTGTAGACTACACCGACCTGAATAAAGCTTGCCCCAAAGATTCTTACCCGTTGCCACAAATCGACAGGTTAATAGACTCCACGGCTGGACACAAACTATTAACTTTCTTGGATGCGTATTCGGGCTACAATCAAATCCTCATGGACCCTGAGGACGAAGAAAAAACCTCGTTCATCACTGACCGAGGCACATTCTGTTACAAGGTCATGCCCTTCGGTCTCAAAAACGCCGGGGCGACTTACCAAAGGCTAGTATGTCGCATGTTCAAGGATTATATTGGAAAATCTATGGAAGTCTACATAGACGACATGCTCATCAAGTCGATCCAAATGGAGGATCACCTGAATCATCTGAGGGAGGCCTTTGCCGTGTTGAGACAATATGGCATGAAATTGAATCCTGAAAAGTGCGCCTTCGGCGTTGGGTCTGGCAAATTCTTGGGATTCATTGTCTCTGAACGGGGCATCGAGGCTAATCCTGACAAAATCAGAGCTATCGAAGAAATCCCCGAGAAGCTTACCGGGGTGAAAGAAGTCCAACGCTTGACTGGCCGAGTCGCCGCCTTGAGTCGTTTCATCTCAAGGTCCTCGGAGTGATGCCACAAATTCTTCTCCGTTTTGAGAAAAAACACTCACTTCGAATGGACACCGGAGTGCGAACAAGCGTTGAAAGACTTGAAACAGTATTTGGCTAACGCACCGTTGCTTGCCAAGCCAAAAGAAGGTGAAACATTGCTAGTCTATTTAGCAGTGTCCGAGGTATCAGTAAGTGCTGTGCTGGTTCGAGAAGAAGATGGCAAGCAGCAGCCCATTTACTATGTGAGAAAGACACTCCTCGACGCTGAGACCAGGTTTCCACATCTGGAAAAACTAGCTCTTGCTTTACTTGTTACTGCTCGGAAATTGCGGCCCTATTTTCAATGCCATCCAATAGCCGTAGTTTCAACCTTCCCTTTGAGAAATATTTTGCATAAGCCAGAGTTGTCGGGAAGATTATCAAAATGGGCGGTAGAGTTAAGTGAATATGACATCACCTATCAGCCTCGGAACGCCATTAAGTCCCAAGTCTTGGCAGACTTCGTGGCAGATTTCAGCGTTGGAATCTTACCCGAGGCTGAAAAAGAAAACGCCGAAGCTAAAGGAACAACTCCGGGCTTATGGGTACTCTATACTGATGGAGCAACTAACTCCAAAGGTTCGGGGCTGGGCATAGTCTTGAGAGCACCCACCGGGAAAAAATCAGACACTCGGTTCGATTCAAGAAAGTAACCAACAACGAGGCAGAATATGAGGCGGCTTTAGCGGGTTTAGAGTTGGCCAAAGAAATGGGGGTTGAAAGAATCGAATTGAGATGTGACTCTCAGTTAGTGGTGAACCAAATCCTCGGTGATTACACGGCTCGTGAGCCCAGAATGCAGTTATACCTAGATCGGGCACAAAGGATCTTGACCCAATTCCAAGAATGGCAAGTTAAACAAGTGCCTCGGGAGGAGAACACCGAGGCTGATGCCTTGGCGAATCTGGGTTCGGCTATTGACGAAGATCACTCGGGGACTGACTCGATGGTTCGGCTACTATCTGCACAGATGAGAGAGATGAAGCTGCAAGTCAACTCGGTAGACAACCGATGGGATTGGCGAAGTAAGTTCATCTCCTATTTCGACTCGGGCCCTGTCCCCCAAGATAAGAAAGAAGCGAAGAAGCTGAGGACCCAAGCTGCCTCGTATCACATGATCGAAGGCAATCTATACAAGAGGTTGTATTGCGGCCCGATGGCCAAATGTTTGGGTCCCGATGAGGCAAGATACGTGATGGCAGAAGTGCATGAAGGCGAGTGTGGCAACCACTCGGGGGCAAAATCCTTGGTACGAAAGCTATTAAGAGCTGGGTATTACTGGCCCACTATCAGTACCGATGTGAGGGATTTTGTACAAAAATGTGACAAGTGCCAACGCCATGGGCGGCTGATCCACCAACAGGCCGAGCCTCTTCATTCGGTGGTGTCGCCATGGCCCTTCATGAAATGGGGAATGGACGTTGTTGGACCATTGCCCAAGGGAAAGGGTGGTGTTCGTTTCATCCTGGTATTGACTGATTACTTCACCAAATGGGTGGAAGCAGCGGCTCTCACCGAAGTTAAGCAAAAGCAAGTAATCGACTTCATCAGAAAGAACATCATCTACAGGTTCGGGGTCCCAAGAGAAATTGCTTGCGACAATGGCAAACAATTCATGGGGACTGCTATCACCAACTTCTTCAAGCAGTGGGGTATCAAGAGAATAGCTTCGACTCCCTATCATCCAAGCGCCAATGGCCAAGCCGAGTCTTCAAGCAGGATCATAATTGAGAATCTCAAGAAAAGGCTCGATGAGAAAAAAGGTCCTTGGCCCGAGGAGTTGCACGGGGTTCTGTGGGCCATGCGAACGACTGAAAAGAGCAGCACCGGGGAGACTCCTTTCTCTTTGGCGTATGGCATGGACTCTCTTATTCCCGTAGAGGTGGGCGAACCAAGCCTTCGATATGCCCATACGGCCGAGGACGCAAACCAGGAAGCAATGCGCATTGAGTTGGATCTGCTCGAAGAGAAGAGGGAGTTAGCTTTGGTTCGGTTGGTTGCTCAAAAGAGACAGATTGAAGCATATCTCAACAGAAAGGCTAAATTCAGGGACTTCAAGGTCGGGGATTATGTGCTGAAAACCGTGAAGCAATCAACCAAAGAAGAAAACGGAGGAAAGCTCATTGCAAATTGGGAAGGACCCTACAGAGTCAAAGCAATTGTTGGAAAAGGCTCTTATCAAATCGAAAGTTTGCAAGGAGAACCTGAACCGTTGAATTGGAATATTTCCAACTTGAAGCGGTACTACTTCTAGTCGAGGTAAATATCTTCAAACTTCTTTAAATCAAACAGCCCCGAGCCGAACCCCGCTCCCATGGCATTAACAGAAAATGTACTAACTTACCCCTCGTTCCGTCTTTTTGCTTGACCTTTTCAGGAAGCGAACCGAACCGATTCCAGTGCTCGGATCTTCATCAAGATTCACAACCGAACACTGGGGGGGGAGTGAGAAGGGGTTGATATCGAGGTCGGCATCGAGCCTCCCAACCGAAGCTTATCTATCCGACAACCGGGGACTAACGCCCGGGGACTAGATTTAGTACATTGTAAATTAGCCCGGTAGCGGTGTGTTTGTCAGTTTGCTTTTATTTCGAAATTCTACCCAAGGTCCGTTTCGGCTTGGTTTTATGTACATAGCCTTTTGGCTCGTCAATATCAATAAGAACGACTTCGATTACACTCATTTTATCTGTTTAAATCTTGCATTTTGAAGCCGCGTAATGCGTCGACCCGAGGACGAGACGTCGCCCTAGGTTCGCATCGGTCAAATTCCGTCTAAATCTCGCAAGATTAAAGTAAAGTTTGCATCAAAGTGTCCGATATGCTTAAAAGGCCATTACACAGAATAAGGATGCAAATATTTCTTACTGAAAGCCCGAAGGCTGAATATATACATTCTCAAAAGACCCGAAGGTCGAAAGTACAAACTCAAAAGCCCGAAGGCTTGCAAAAGAAGTGCTAAAAGTAATTCAGGCCTCAGGAGAACCACCTCCATCCCCGGAGCCCTCTTCGGCCTCGTCATCTTCCTCATCTTCATCATCACCGCTCGAGGCTTCACTTGAAGGAAGATCTTCGATGATAGCTTGGGCTTCGGCTGCTTTAGCTTCGGCCTTCTCAATCTCTTCATCAAGATTAAGCTCCCCGGCGCGACACCGCTTGAGCAACCTTAACCGAGACTTGATGATGGCCCACCGCTTGTCGAGCTCGGCCCTTTTCACCTTGAGTGCAGCTTTATCCTTGCGGGCCGCAATTTCATCTTTCAGGGCAACGATCTGATCATCCTTGGCTGAAAGCTTGGAAGTTTCGCCCTCTAGCTTCTTAATATGAAGCAGATGATCTCTCAGCTGCTCTTGGTGCTTTTTGGCCATATTAACCGCCTCGGTTTTGGTTCGTGACAGCTCGTCCCTCAGCCTCGCGACTTCCTCTCCCAGCCGTGAGCGTTCAGCTTCAAAGTCATCACCGAGGATCTTAATCTTAGCTTCGGAGTTCGCCTCAGCTTCGCGTAAATCGGCCTGAGACTTGGCTAAATCAGCTTTCAGCAAAGCTATCTGAGCATTGAATTTATCTTTTTGCTGATCCCATAGGCGAGACACACGCCGAACCTCAGCGGTCCTCGAAGACTCAACCTCGACGGCTTTCAAAGAAAGGATGAAAGTCTGAGCAAAGGCCAAATAAACCGAAGTCAGATATAACCCGAAGGTAAAGATGCAAATCAAATTCTTTTGGTCTCTTAAAAGTTTTTAATATGGCGAAACTTACCCTTACTGCGTTGGAGGCCAGGGTACTGTATAACTGACCCGGGGTAAACTCTTGCATGAGCCTATCCTCGGTTGGCCCTAACAAGGGTGTAAGTCTAAGGAGATCCTCGGGGTTGCACCCAAGAAGATTTGAAGACATCGGCACCTCAAGTTTCCGGTAAGACCCCACCGAGGAAGAAATCCTCGCGGGTTCGGAATGCGCTCTCATTGACCCGGGGCCAGCCTCTCCGATGAATGCAGCAGCTCCAGCTTCGGTAACTTTAGCCTTACCTTTGGCTTTTTCCGCAGCTGCATCTGGCTCGGGCTCTTGACCTTCGAGATCTACAACAGCGACATCTCCTCGAGACCAAGCCTCGTCGGCTGCCTTATCCTCGGGCTCGTCCACCAGTCCTCGGCGTTTCTCAGCCACTGTTTCGGGCTGGCGAAGTGTCTCCGCCTCGGTACGAGGAGCTACCGAGCGGGACGACTTCTTCGACGTAGCCCTCTTCCGCTTCACGCCTACGAACGAAGGAGAAATTTTAACATTGGAACAGAAAGAAAACGATGCTTAACAACGCGTGCCGAGGACAAGAATTACCTTTGGAAGTCCCTTGATCGGGGGCTCCCTTGGAGATTTTTGAAGACTTGGAAGCCTTCAATCCTTTATACTCCCCGGCTACCGCAGCCAGATCATCGTCAGACTCGGTCTCTCCATCATTTTTCTTCTTTTCTTCCTTCTTCTTCTTACTCTTCTTGGTGTTAGCAGCACGATTTGGAAAACCTGACACCGAGGGAAGGAAAGTCAGTAAAATCCCAGAGTTAACCATTATTAAAACACTATCAAAACTCACCGTGCCTCTTGCACTGCCAACCAAATTCGGCAGCCATATTCATCCACGTCCTCTCGGGGCGCGTGCGAGCGTTAGTCATCGCTTTCACCCACTCAGTCAAGCCCGCCGGGGGCACGATGTCAACCTTGTTGGCTGAAGAAACAGCAAATGAAGGAAATCAGTTAACATTGGCAAACTACCGAGGAATAAAATGACAAAAGCGATGTGCTTACGTGTGTTATTCCACCGTTCAGGAAAATCAGGCTCGGTGGATAAGACCTTGGTCTCCAGCAAGATGAACCGCTCACTCCAGCCTCGGTCTCCGTGATCCTCACTCTTGTGAAGAAGAGCAAATTTGCCCCGGTTGTTGAACGCCACCACCCCGGCTTTGTGGAAATAAGGGTAGTAGAGGGAAATAAGATGTTGAAAGGTGAAGTCCACCTTCGCCTTTTTGCTTAGCCAATCCATGCATTGGACGACTCTCCAGACACCGGGGCCAAGTTGGGCCAGACACAAATTATAAGCCCGGCAAAAGTCATCGATGACCTTGTGGACAGGAAGAGTGAAACCGATGGTGAATGGATAAGTATAAGCAAAAGACATACCCTCGATATCATGGCATACCCTACTTGTTGGATCGGGGATAATGACCTTGACCTCGGCGTCAAATTGGCACTCCCTCCGAACCCGCTCAGTATGAGCCTGAGTAATGAGGGTTGGGGTAGTGTTCACGGGGACGTTCCTGTGCTTCCCCTCCTGCTCAGCTGTCCGAGCCTGCAATTTTAGATCCTTGGAGTTGTCAAAATGGGAGGGAATGATTTGGTGTGGTTCAAGCTCCTGCTCGAGGGGAATAGACGGCCCAGTGGATCCCCCCTCGGCAACATCTACGGCCTCGGCACCTCTGCCCTCGGCATCGACGTCCTCGGTGCCAACTCCCTCGCCATCCCCTCCATCGTCGTCGTCTCTAAGGAGAGCATCACTAAAGCTGCGTAGAGCGGCGTCGTCCAGCACGGCGTCGTCCTCGTCTGAGGCGACCTCCTCCTCCGCCGCCAGCTGGCGCATAGCCCTCATCTTAGGGCGCTTCACGCCCCCAACGCCTGATGATACTTCGCCACCTTCCACCACAGCTGTGGTAATCACCGGCGTAACAGCGGCGGCGTCGCCGCTGACAACAGCTGCAGTTGGAGGCGGAATTCGCACTCTCTCACCTGAGTCGCTGGAGTCTTGCCTAGAAATTGTGGTAGACATGGTGATGAATTCGAAACTGGAGGCTTTTCTGTAAAGTTGGAAGATTGGAAAGAGTTTGGGAGAATTCTTAAGTTTTTACTGTTGATTGCTCTGAAGTAAGTGAATAGGCGGCTTGGCGAATGGCCCCTTTTATAGGTATGGAATTTTAAAAGAAGATGACGTCAGCGTCATCATTGAGACGTTGGAGAAAACAAAAATTTCGGCGCGACGGTTCGGTCAACCCACGGATGAGCGCCACGTGTCATTGAGAAGAGACCTGATGGGACGCGAACTGTTGACAAAATTTTTGAAACGCTTGGATAGGATTGAGCCACGCCGCTTTCCCGCTAAAACTTCATTCCACTCCTCGGTCTCCTCGGTAGGCAACCGAGGAGTGGGGGGACTATCTGTATTGGGTAAAATTTGACCCACGGCGATTTGCCCCGGTCACGCAGATCACAACGATCGAACACGTTGCGACTAAGCAATCGCCGAAGCGGTTGAGCGAATCGCCGAAGCCTTGGATCCGAAGACGCGTTACCGAAGGCGAGCAGTGAGCTGAGCTTCGGTGACTATCTCCTCGGTCAAGCAACAGGGCCAAGTCACCGAGGTTGTAAATTCTCACCTCGGTGGATCCCCCTCGGTTCGTCCGGCTTTGCAGCCCACCACTTCACCCCACTAACTCAGCCACTACACCTCAAGATCGTGGGACAACATGGCAACGGATAGTGGAGATCATGGGCAGAGACTTACATCTATAAATAGCAGTTCATTCCATGTAATAGGGATCCAGAAATTTATACCGAAACTCTGCCCAAATTTGTACTGAACATCCATATATTGAAACTAAGTTATTTTACGTATTTTTCATCTGTTTCGTGCATTATTTACCGCTTTGATACAAAGATTTGCTTATATTCGAATCCAAATTCGATTTGTGTACCTAAAAACGATTTAGGCCCATACACTACCTATATTAAGTTGTAAAAATTTAGTGTAGGGGCCTGTTTGGCGCGCGTTAATTGATTTGTAGCCGTCAAAAACAAATTCGCTGAGAAATAGCCACCTCCGGACAAATCCCAGTATAAATACTGGGACTTTGAACAAAACTTGTTCAAGGCCCCAGTATTTGTACTGGGAAGCTTCAGTAAACTAACCCCAGTATAAATACTGGGGCTTTGAACAAGTTTTGTTCAAGGCCCCAGCATTTTGTTATGGGACTATGTATAAAGCTTCAGTCCCATAACAAAATGCTGGGGCTGTGAACAAAACTTGTTCAAAGCCCCAGCATTATTATGGGACTGAAGCTTTATATATAAAGTCTCATAACCCATAACAAAATGCTGGGGCTGTGAACAAAACTTGTTCAAAGCCCCATCATTTTGTTATGGGACTCAGCTTTATATATAAAGTCCCATAACAAAATACTTGGGCTTTGAACAAGTTTTGTTCAAAGCCCCAGTTTTTTGTTATGGGGCTAGTTTGGGGTGTTTTTCCAACGCTAATGGAGCTTAAGTGTGCGCGCGAATTTTTGGCTATTCTTCAATGAATTTTGAAACGGTGGATAGTCCCCATTGAGCGCGTCCAAAAATGGCTAGTGATCAAAATTTCCCATATTGAGTACCCAAGGAACTAAAGAGACTGAAGAGAGGACCTAGAGTAGAGAAAGAGTAACTCAAATAAGTTAGGCCCGAGGGAGGGAGGGAGAAAGATCAAGAGTCGGAGCAATCTTCTTTCTTTCTCTCTTTTCTTCCTTCCTATTAATGTGGGACCACATCGTTTCAAATGAAGTCTTATCATAATATTCCTTTTAGAATCAGTATGGAATTGATTCGATGAGTTGAGCGAGAGAGAGGCCTAGAGCTATACAACATATATAGGTAGAGAGAAGAAGATTGTGAAATTATGTTTGTCTAACTGAGCTTTGACTTGGATACCATATATAGAACATTAAAAACTCCTCTATAAACTCTTTCACAATTAGTGAAGGAAAAGTCATTTTGTATATCACTCTCTCTCCAAACCAGACTTGACCCCTTTTTGTTTGTTTGTTTTTTTTTTTTTTTTGTGTCGTTTTTGAATCATCTTAAAGAATAGGAAGTAAACATATATAATATCAACTTTCAAGTGGCGAAAAATGTCATTCTTGAAGGGCCTCTAATTCAGTCTAACATTTCCAGAGAGTGGAATAAGTATGGAGGGTTGACTAAATCTGTATATAGTGTTCATATCATGGCAAGGTGAATATTATGTTCCGACGTACATTTATCATCCATAATACTCGGTGGACTACACCCTGGAGTTGTACATTCCTACATTTCTAGTGTTTTTAACGAAGATCTTTGCTGTACTTAGTCATTTCACGATTCGCAAACTTAGCACCACTCCGACAGTCAAAATCTTGTCAAGAGCTCAAGTTGCATACAAAGGTCAAATTATTAGTAGATGGTATGTCCAGGTCTGGATTTCAAATTACGTGTGGGTGCGGCAATGCCGCACACACAAGTATATGTGGTCGACAAGTAATAAAGTAGGGAGTTAAGTATCGTTCTCACGAGGAGTACTATTGTTAACTACTGATCCTAGCAAACCATTTCCTATAACCTATCTAGGGATCTTTTTCAATTGTCATTAAGATGTTTCTACTAACTAAAAAAAATATTAATTAAAACAACATGTAATTGAAATCAAGTATTTGAGAGCAAGTTGTGATCAGTTGTTATCAATAAGAGAGAGATGGTCAGGATTATAGCGACAAACAATTCAGTTAAGTTTTTCAGTTGATTCTAATTTTTTATTTCCTAAATTGCTAACGGAAAAGTTTAATATATTCATGAAAATCTGTTGATTCCGCGGCTCTATGCAAGTTAACCTAACGCCTATATTCCTATGGAATTAGATCTAACAAGCATGCATTAAAAGACCTTTATATTAAGCTAAACAAGGCGAATAGGTATGTTGATTTCTTGATGTTCAAGTTCACAATCAAACCTATTCCTTCTTATATACATTCACAAATTTCCTCTGTCGAGTTCAACTTATCAATCGTAGATAGTTTGCAATTATCGAACCGTAATAACCAAACAATTAAGCTCAAGAAAGAATAAATAATGTGTAGCGGTAAATCAATAGGTAGAAATTAATTTTCAAATATCAACCTTATAAATAATGTGTAGTGGTAAATCAATAGGTAGAAATTAATTTTCAAATATCAACCTTATAAATAATGTGTAGTGGTAAATCAATAGGTAGAAATTAATTTTCAAATATCAACCTCCATGTAATTTCTCTAACTCTAGAACGATACGTTTAGCTACGCATATTCATGATAACAAAATAAGAATTCATGTAATGAAGATGTAATATTGTAATATATGAAGGAAAAGAATTAAACCCTTGGTTCAACTGTTAGGAACCCAATATTTGCTTCAAGATCTGACTTTCCTCTACTGAAAATGAGATTATAAAGTTTCTATAATGTTTACAAAGTACTAAGATAAGTTAAACCAAATCCCCAAATTCTAAGCTAATTGGGGAAACTTGTTCTCGTCAGGCCTAAGGCTTTTGTGGAAGCCTCGCTCTCAAAACAACCTCCACTTTTCAAGGCTTTATCAGATGCTTTGCCTTCAATACAACTTCCAATCTTCAACGCTATCTTGGATGCTTTGTTTTCAAAACAGCTTCCTGTATATCAGTTTGATCCTAACCTTGCTTTTCAAAGTATTTGGTTCTATTTTGCTTGTTCTTGCCTCGATTCAACCTAAATAATTTCTAAAATCATGAACACAATAAGTGAGCACAAGAATCGCAATTATCACATATAATGAACAAATAAAGTACCAAAATGCAAAAAAATATTAAGGGCAACTAGTCGAATCTCACCGAATATCAGGGCATAAGCTGTATTAATTAGCAACTAATTCAATCGTTTTCGGTTCTTAGTTAATACTATTCCTTTATAAATAGGACGATATCTGATAACAATGTCAATTATATATGTCATGCTTCAAGGTGAATAGACTTGCGAGTTCACACTGCCTCTCGTGTAGCGTTAACATGCTTTTACGCAATGCTAAAGATATAAGAGAATATTGTAATAGTAGTAGTAGTAGCAAAAAGATTTCCAAATAACGGTTGTGAATATAAAACAAGAGGAAATAGTTTGGAATATTGTGTCAAAACAAAGTGATATTCAAATTATTTATTCGTTTTCCTCTTTGATTAGCAAAAAGAGTAAAGTTTCAGATAATAATGAAAGTTTGAAATTTAGCCAAGGTTGCTGCGGTCAGGTGGATTACTTTTGCTAACGTCAAAGATCTCAATCATAAGAAGGATTTGATATAAGATTTACGCGTCATACTATGGAGTATGGATAGGTCAAGAGAATTTTTAAGCACATTTTTTTAATTTTGTCCCTGTTTTGGAATTTGTGATCGAAGATATGGAGTGTTATGAGTACTTCATTTGAGTGTCTGGCCTTCTCATGGTCTAAGCCTCTGCATGAAAACTGAATATGCAATATAGATGAATTTGTCTTTCTTGCTTCAGGTTGTAGTGCAGTAGCGCAGTTTGTGTGTTCAGTCACTGTGCTTGTAATTGCGGCTTCTCCGTAAAAATTTTGCGTAGGGCCTGTTTGGCGCGCACTAATTGGTTTGTAGCCATCAAAAATAAATTTGCTGAGAAATAGCCACATTCGGATAAGTCCCAGTATAAATACTGGGGCTTTGAACAAGTTGGGAAGCTTTAGTAAACTAATCCCAGTATAAATACTGGGGCTTTGAACAAGTTGAGAAATAGCCGCATTATTTTGTTACGGGACTTTGTATAAAGCTTCAGTCCCATAACAAAATGTTGGGGCTTTGAACAAGTATATAAAGTCCCATAATAAAATAATTAGATTTATCCCTTTGATAGGATGTTCAAAGCCCCAACATTTTGTTATGAGACTGAAGCTTTATACAAAGTCCCATAACCAAATAATGAGATTTATTTATATAAATCACATTATTTTGTTATGCGACTTTGTCCCATAACAAAATAATGGGATCTTTGAATATGTTAGCTCAAGATCCCATTATTTTGTTATGGGACTTCTCCAGTCCCATAACAAAATACTTGGGCTTTGAACAAGTTTTGTTCAAAGCCCCAGTATTTTGTTATAGGACTAGTCTGGGGTGTTTTTCCAACGTTAATGGAGCGTAAGTGTGCGCGCGAATTTTTGACTATTTCTCAATGAATTTTGAAATGGTGGATAAAACTCTTTAAGTGCGTCCAAAAATGGCTACGCTTCAAAATTTCCCAGCTTCTTCGACATATTTTTTGGGAAATTTTGATGCGTTGCCATTTTTGGACGCGCTCAATGAGTATTATCTACCATTTCAAAATTAATTGAGAAATATCCAAAAATTTACACGCACATTTACGCCCCATTAGCGTTAGAAAACACCCAAGATTATTCTCGTGAAACGACCTTAAGTAGTCGTTTTGGAAATTACGGCTTCGATTGGCGTGCCGATAGTTTTAAAATCTTGGTAAAGTCTATTAGGACCTGTCTGTAAAATTTGAACTAAATCGGACTTCGTTTGGTAGGCATCGGAAGAAGGTTTCAATTTTTATTGTCTGTAAATCTTAAAAAGAGATTTTCGAGCTCAATTTTGGCGAATGAATTTCGATTCGAAATTCGAAAGCGCCGTCAGGTTCATATGATTATTTGTGACACATGTGAATTTTTGAAGTGAATTTCGAGGTTGTTCGGCTGATTTCGGCTAAAGTTCCGAAAATTAAGAATTTGATCATTTCAATTTTAATTCGTATCTTGAGTTTCGGGAACCCGATTTGAGATCCGTCTTAGCAACTACGTCACATAAATTTTGTATAACTTGTATGCGAAATTTGGGATCATTTCAACTTTCGTAGGGTTCCGTTTTAATTTTCGTCACGAAAACAAAATAAGAAAAAAAGGAGAAATAAAGAAAGATAATGGAAATAACTAAGGCGGTGGCTCCTTAGCCTATATAACTAGAACGATACAGAAACAAGAGGAATAGGCAAAGAATGCAACGAGGAAAAAAAAACAAAAAATAAGAAAAGAGCCGGAGAAAGATAGAATTTTCACCCCGAAATATTCAGATAATGATCTTAATGCATTATTTTAGTTTATTACGTGTGTTTGAATATATTTTGACGGTAAAAATTGAGATATTAGACATCGTTTTAATAAGTTCAATTAATAGTTTAAAGCGTTAATTGGACCCTGATAATGGAATTGAGTATATATTCGTACTTAGTAAGTTATGGGCAACATATAAATGTAATTTATTTAGGGTTTGATTATGTAACCTTCAACCCTGTACATAGGCCTGACCTGTGTATGGCGTATGCGAATAGGTATCAGGTTCCTAACTGGATTGTCCTAAGACGTAAGGAATGAAGCCTTTAGCCTTATGTGATATATTTTTCTGCTTATTGAACAGAGTGGGATCGTTTGGCAATGAATCCAAAGGACAAAGCGGTTGTTGAGTAGCTGTACTAATTTTGTAACAAGGTAAGTATTTGTATCCATTTCTTTGGAGGCCTTTGGCCTCGTGGATAATCTACCACGTGTTCCTTACGTGTGTAGCTGCCGATAGGCGTACTCATTACGCCTTAGCTTTGGATTTACATTATATATTATATGTTATATCATGTTGTTGGTATTACATTGAGGATCTGAGCATTGTACTATGGCTGTGAGTTGGCATATACTTTCCTGCTGTCGATGAGAGTCCCGCGCTGGTGATGGGTTATTATTGCATCATGTTGCATTCATATGCATTATATTGCATTTATATTAGATGCTGCAGGATTCCTCCACAGGAGCAGGAGGATTCCGCTCCATTGCATCATATTGAGGGTAGGAGGATTCCTCCCTAGGAACAGGAGGATTCCACTCCATTGCATCATATTGGAGGCAAGAGGATTCCGCCTTAGGATCAGGAGGATTCCGCCCCAGGAGCAGGAGGATTCCGCTCCATTGCATCATATTCAGTGTAGGAGGATTCCGTCTCAGGAGCAGGAGGATTCCAGTCCATTCCATTATATTGAGGATAGGAGGATTCCGCCCCAAGAGTAGGAGGATTCCTCTCCATTACATCATATTGGGGGCAGGAGGATTCTGCCTCAGGAGCAGGAGGATTCCGCTCCATTGCATCATATTGGGTGCAGGAGGATTCCGCCCCATGAGCAGGAGGATTCCGCTCCATTTCATCATATTCAGGGTAGTAGGATTCTGTCTCAGGAGCAGGAGGATTCCGCTCCTTACATCATATTGAGGATAGGAGGATTCCACCCCGGAGTAGGAGGATTCCGCTGCATCTATTTGGCATACGTGACCTCATTGCATCATACTGCATTCATCCCATTTTATTGCACCGCATGCTGATTATTGTGTGACTAGCATGCTGTGTTTTGTGTATGCAGTATGTATACCATATTGTGGACATATTTCAATTTGCCTATATATTTTTGGCTGGTATTCTGAGTTGCGGGGATCGGGATGCACGCCGCAATAGTATAAATACATGGATAGGGTTGCACGCCACAGCAGTATAAATGTATGGATTGGGTTGCACGCCGCAACGGTATAAACATATGGATCGGATTGCATGCCGCAACATTATAAACATATGGATCGGATTTCACGCCGCAACATTATAACATATGGATCGGGTTGCACGCCGTAATAATATTTGCATATAATAAGATGTATTTCTGAAGCGTAAGCTAATTCTTAGTTTCATCGACCTGTTCTATATCGAAAGGCATATCGAAGAGGGATTCATACGCAGAATCATGTTGATCCATCCAGAGTTCCGTGTATCTTTTTTCAAAAATATAGAACTCTTCTCCCTTGATTGAGGAAGGATTAGCTTAGTCAAAATAAGCTGGGCAATGCTGTGATAATATTATCCAGATATGTTTTATTCCAAGAATTCGACATGCGTGTTATAATTTTGATTATGCAATCACGAGACAATGTCCGTGGAATAGTTTATGAATGCTTCGATTAGCATGCCGATAATTTTAAAATCTTGGTAAAATCTATTAAGACATGTCTGGAAAATTTAAACTAAATCGGACTTTGTTTGGTAGGCACCGGAAGAAGGTTTCAGTTTTTATTGTCGGTAAATCTTAAAAAGAGGTTTTCGAGCTCAATTTTGGCGAATGAGCTCCGATTCGAAATTTGAAAGCGTCGTTAGGTTCGTATGATTATTTGTGATACGTGTGAATTTTTGAAGTGAATTTCGAGGTTGTCGGCTGATTTTGGCTAAAGTTCCGAAAATTAAGAATTTGATCATTTCAATTTTAATTCGTATCTTGAGTTTCGGGAACCCGATTTGAGATCCGTCTTAGCAACTACGTCACATAAATTTTGTATAAATTGTATGCGAAATTTGGGATCATTTCAACTTTCGTAGGGTTCCATTTTAATTTTCGTCACGAAAACAAAATAAGAAAAAAAGGAGAAATAAAGAAAGAAAATGGAAATAACTAAGGCGGTGGCTCCTTAGCCTATATAACTAGAATGATACAGAAATAAGAGGAATAGGAAACAAAGAACGAAACGAGGAAAAAAATACCAGAAAATGAGAAAAGAGCCGGAGAAAGATAGAATTTTCACCCAGAAACATTCAGGTAATGATCTTAATGCATTATTTTAGTTTATTACGTGTGTTTGAATATATTTTGACGGTAAAATGTGGAATATTAGACATCGTTTTAATAAGTTTGATTAATAGTTTAAAGGGTTAATTGGACCCTGATAATGGAATTGAGTATATATTCGTACTCAGTGAGTTATGAGCAACATATAAATGTAATTTATTTAGTATTTGGTTATGTGACCTTAAACCCTATACATAGGCCTTGTATGCGTATTGCGCATGCGAATAAGGTACAGGTTCCTAACTGGATTGCCCTAAGACGTAAGGAATGAAGCCTTTAGCTCTATGTGATATATTTTTCTGCTTATTGAACATAGTGGGATCGTTTGGCAATGAATCAAAAGGACAAAGCGGCTGTTGAGTAGCTTTGCTAACTTTGAAACATGGTAAGTGTTTGTATCGATTTCTTTAGAGGCCTTTGGCCTCGTGGATAATCTATCACGTGTTCCTTACGTGTGTAGCTGCCGATAGGCGTACTCAGTACGCCTTAGCTTTGGATTTACATTATATATTATATGTTATGTCATGTTGTTGGTATTGCATTGAGGATCTGAGCATTGTACTCTGGCTGTGAGTTGGCATATACTTTCCGGTTGTCGAGGAGAGTCCCGCGCTGGTGATGGGTTATTATTGCATCATGTTGAATTCATCTGCATTATATTGCATTTATATTGGGTGCAGGAGGATTCCGCCCCAGGAGCAGGAGGATTCTGCTCCATTGCATCATATTGAGGGTAGGAGGATCCCGCCCTAGGAGCAGGAGCATTCCGCTCCATTGCATTTATATTGGGTGCAGGAGGATTCCGCCCCAGGAGCAGGAGGATTCCGCTCCATTGCATCATATTGAGGGTAGGAGGATTCCACCCCAGGAGCAGGAGGATTCCGCTCCATTTCATTTATATTGGGTGCAGGAGGATTCCGCCCCAGGAGCAGGAGGATTCCGCTCCATTGCATCATATTGAGGGTAGGAATATTCCGCAATAAGAGCAGGAGGATTCCGTTCCACTGCATCATATTGAGGGTAGGAGGATTCCGCCCCAGGAGCAGGAGATTCCGCTCCATTGTATCATATTGAGGGTAGGAGGATTCCTCCCTAAGAGCAGGAAGATTCCGCTCCATTGCTTCATATTGAGGGTAGGAGGATTCCGCCTCAGGAACCAAAGGATTCCGCTCCATTGCATCATATTCAGGGTAGGAGGATTCCGCCTCAGGAGCAGGAGGATTCCGCTCCTTACATCATATTGAGGGTAACAGGATTCCGCCCCGGAGTAAGAGGATTCCGCTCCATCTATTTGGCACACGTGACCTCATTGCATCATGCTGTATTCATCCCATTTTATTGCACCGCATGCTGACTATTGTGTGACTATCATGCTGTGTTTTGTGTATGCTGTACGTATACCATATTATGGACATATTTCAATTTGTCTATATATTTTTGGCTCGTATTCTGGGTTGCGGGGATCGGGTTGCACGCCGCAACGGTATAAATATATGGATTGGGTTGTACGCCGCAACAGAATAAATACATGGATCGGGTTGCACACCGCAACAGTATAAATACATGGATCGGGTTGCATGCCGTAACGCTATAAATGTATGGATCGGGTTGCACGCCGCAACGGTATAAACATATGGATCACATTGCACGCCGTAACATTATAAATATATGGATCGGATTGCACGCCGCAACATTATAAACATATGGATCAGGTTGCACGCCGCAACAATATTTGCATACAATTAGATGTATTTCTGATTGTTGATATGTTCGAAATACCTATACGTTCTGCCTCTCTTATGCTCCTAGTGATTTGTGAGTTTATGGTTCCATACGTGTTTCCGATTATTATCTGGCTCTGCCTTTTTATATTTTAAATTAGAGGAATTTGGTTTATCTATTTCTTTTCTCCCTGGCTAGCTATACTATTCTTTGAGGTGGCTAGTCTGCCCCACTTATTGAGTCCTATTGACTCACCTTTGTTTGTTGTTTGTTTCTTGTCTATCTATTTCGTTTCGGCATGTTCGCTCCAGGCTTGAGTTCGCCACGTTGTGAAGAAGTGAAGACGACTTCAGCTGTCAGGGTGAACCAGCTTTTATTCTGAATGGCCACCAGTTTTATATTTATTATTTAAGTTGTATTTTGTTCCCGTCAGGAGGTATCTTTCTTCCTTTGTACTCTTAGATGTCTAGTCTGGATAGCCCTAAACCTAGTATGTTAGGTAGTCAGCTGTAATTCCTTTTGTACAGCTTAGAGGTATCAGTATGTCTGTGCTTTTTTCTAAGTCTTTTTCTTATTTATAAATTGAATTATATTTATTTTCCTAATTTATGGTAAGGGTTCACCCGACGGGTCTAGGGGAGGATGTCGGGTGCCCGCACCGCATAGCCGGATTCCGGGTCGTATAATCTCGGTATTTTATACTGGGAGTTTGAACTAACATGTTCAAAGGTCCTATTATTTTATACTTGACTGAAGCTTTATATATGAAGTCCCATAACAAAATAATGGGACTTTTGAACTATCATATTCAAAGGTCCCATTATTTTATACTGGACTGAAGCTTTATATATAAAGTCCCATAACAAAATAATGTGACTTTGACCTATCATGTTCAAAGGTCCCATTATTTTATACTGGGGTTAATTTACTGAAGCTTTATATAAAGTCTCATAATAAAATACCGGGACTTGTTCGGAGGTGGCTATTTCTCAGTAAATTTATTATTAACGGCTACGGATTAATTAGCGCGCGCCAAATAGGCCCTACGCGAAATTTTTACATTTTTTTTCTCTCTTGATTGCTTCATTATTTTGAGAGTACATTCCCTAAATGGTTACCGAACTTCAACAAATTTTCTACAAAGTTACTTCTTTTTGGTTTAGGACACTAGTATCATTTTTCCGTTACCCCGCAACCGATGATTCTATTGTATTTTGAGTGCTTTTAGACAATTGTAATTTTTATTAAAGAGAAATCCTAATGTGCTTTTTACTTGGAGCATACTCGTAATGTTTTGTAATAAGTTTACTGATTGCTGATCCAATTTAATAAAACTTTGGCTTTGAGTTCCGAAAAAGATATAAAGGAATATTAATTACTACACTAGTACGGCCCACGTCCCCCTTCTTATAACTACTGCAGCTTGTGAAGGAACATTATACTTTAATCAAACGTTCTTCTATTAAATCAAAATGAAAGATAAAGATGCTCGGGAAAACTCAAGTTAGAATTGAACTGGAAGAAAAATTAGACATGCATACTTTAACAAATAGATCAAGAATATTTCCCATTCCCTGATTTGAAACATTTTCTCTGTTGAAGGATGAGTTTTGAAGATGACAAAGGACCTAGTGTTAAGTGGACCACGAAAAGGTTCACAGTCGAAGTGAGAAGACCATCTGTTCAAATGAGATATTTAAGTCAGAGCTGAAGAAGGAAAGAAGAGAACAGTTGGGTCAAAGTTCCAATCCTACCGGAAATAGAAGAAGCAAGAAGTGGTGCTGAGAAGGACGCGGTTCCTAAACGTAAATGGATTGGGAACTAAGGCAAATTAACTTAGGTTTTAAATAAGAAAATATGGGTAACCTTGTTTAAAATGATTTCAAAGAGGAAAAGGATTCCTAAACTTAGTTGGATCCAGCTGAGTCTAGTTCCTATAAATACAAGTTAATTTGTCCAAATTCAATACGCACAAAAGACATCTCAACAGAGCATATCAAGTACAATCAGATCGTTAGAAGCTTTGTGTGCAAGAACAAAGATTGAGCAGCAGAACCTTACGAAGGAGCATTTTCATAGATAAGTCTGTTGTTTTAGGTTCTTTGTTATAGGCTATTGAGTTGTAGTCTATTCAGCTTGTTTAGAAGCATTAAGTAGAGATAACTTTTTGAGGTTAAGTAGAGGTAACCTTACCAGCTAACGTGTGGCAATGAAGGTTCTAGGTACTAGGGGGTTCTAGTTCCTTGATTACATTACGTTGTAGTCTAAAACTTGCTCGGATTTTCCTTTAATGGAAGAGTTGAAATCCCAAGAGTTAGGGTCGTGGTTTTTTATCCTTGAGCAAGGATTTTTATTTGTTTAGTTTTAGAGATAGGTGAAACTTGCAAGGAACCTGGTTCTTTGTGAGTTAGGCACAGAAAGTTTAAAGGCAAGTTTTAGGATTTGAAAATCGGGTAAGAACACTATTCACCCCTTCTAGTGTCTTGCGAAGGTGCACCAAGTGCAACAAGTGGTATCAGAGCAGGTTCTCTGGAAGAAAGACTAACATCTTGAGAAGGATCTGAAAATGAGTGCACCACCGATAATCACCGAAGGACAATCTATCAGCAAGCCTCCACAGTTCAACAGTCAACACTACAAATTCTAGAAGTTCAGGATGGAAACCTTTCTACAGGCACAAAATTATTAGCTATGGAGGATTACACAGAATGATCCCTTGATTCCCACCAAGATTGGTACATCAGGGAACAAAGTCCAAAAGCCTGTAGAAGAACTTAATGAAAAAGACTTCAAACTACTTCAGTCGAATGCTGAAGCCATGAAGATTCTTCAGTGTGGACTAGGGCTTAATGTATGTTTACGTATTCCCAAGTGCTACTGCAAAGGAAATCTGGGATACGCTAGACAGGTTATACAATGAAGAAACTAAAAAGTCAGAAGAGATTTCAATCGAGGTCATTCCTGTCAAGAATAGCACTGTAAAGAATCTAAATCACTCGGATGCTTCAGGTGTGGCAAAAGAGACCATGTTATTAAACATTGCCCAACATGGGGACCTTCTGAAAGTGAAAGTGATGAAGAAGAAAAAGAACCGGAAGATGACTCTTCATTGGCACTGATGGCAGATAATAAATCTTCGATTGTTGATACACCTGAGGTTAGTCTCGATGAACTCAAACCTAGACTTCATAATTGTTCTCCAATTGAATTAAATTTGCTTGCCCTGAATTTATTTGAAGAGATTGAAAATTTGAGGTCTGAGAAGGAACAAGCACTTTCTGAGAAGGACCAACTAATGTCGCTTGTGTTTGATTTTTCAATGAAAAATAAAAACTTGGAAAAAGCTAAATCTGATCTTAAAAAGGAATTAGCTGCTAGTGAAACTCAAGTTTTTGAACTAAATCAAAAAGTCTCAACCCTTGAATTAGAAACTCTTCAATTAAAGAAATAGGTGCTTTGTGAGAAGAAGCTAGAGTCTGCACTCGAACTTGAGAATAAAAAATTGAAAGAAGTGTCTGGTAAGCAAGGAGTTAGTGAGGCTCAAATCAACCTTGAAGCTGAGCTTAAAAAGAAAAACCAGGCTCTACATCAGGAGACTGAGAAAAACTGAGTTATTTAGGAGAAGGTTGAAAAAGCTAACTCTGAGCTCACCAGACTCACTAAATGGAACAAGTTTTCTGAAGCTTTGAATTGGTTGCATGAAAATCATAATAGAGGTAAGACTGGATTAGGACATAGGAAACCTTTACCTGCTTGAAACCCTAATAGTAAATATGTAGGACTTCCTTGCAACAAACTCTGCTTCTTGTGTGGTAAGACTGGACATATTAAGAATGAATGCAGTGTTGCAAAAGGAGCAGTGATAAAGAATAAAAAATCAGTTTTACCTTATTGGGCTAGAAAAAATTTGATTCATCCATTCGATAACAAAAAGGGACCCAAGCTTGTCTGGGTTCCTGTTACTAACCCTTGATGTTTTTTTTTGCAGGCTGGAGTGAGATGGAACAACCCAAGCTGGATTCTTGATAGTGGGTGTTCCAGGCACATGACAGGAGATAGAAGAAACTTTCTCTCACTCGCAGCATTTCAAGGGGGTAGTGTGGCTTTTGGAGGAGGCAAGAGCGGTGAAATTGTTGGTACTGGAAAAGTTGGGAGATCCATCAATCATGCTATTGATAATGTACTCTGTGTGGATGGATTGAGGCACAATCTTCTAAGTATCTCTCAACTATGTGATAGAGGAAACTCAATGAGTTTCACTTCTGTAGGTTGCACTATAAAGAACCTGCAGACTGGTGAAGTGATAATGGAAGGGAAACGAGCTAATAATGTGTACAAGGCTACATTAGGTTCTCTTCCTGAGAATAATTTGACTTGTCTGAATGTGCTGGAGAATGATAGTCAGTTGTGGCACAAGAGACTAGGACATGCAAGCCTGACTCAATTGAATAAGTTGGTGTCAAAGGACCTGGTTCGTGGAATGCCAAGCAAGAGGTTCAATGACATCAAGATTTGTGACGCTTGTGTTAGGGGGAAACATGTAAGATCTTCATTCAAGTCAAAGAAAGTGGTTAGTACTTCTAAACCACTTGAGCTGGTTCACATGGACTTGTGTGGACCAATGAGAGTAAGAAGCAGAGGAGATAAGAGATTCGTAATGGTAATAGTTGATGACTACTCCAGATACACATGGACCTTGTTTCTCAGATCTAAAGATGAAGCATATGATATGTTCGAGGACTGGGTCAGAGTCAATCAGAAGAAATTGGGGCTTCAACTAGTAAGTATAAGGTCCGACCATGGTACAGAATTTGAGAATGCTAAGTTTGCAGAATATTGTAATAAACATGGTGTGGATCACAACTTCTCTACACCAAGGACCCCTCAGCAGAATGGTGTAGTGGAGAGGAAGAACAGGTCCTTGGAGGACATGGCTAGAACAATGTTGCTGTCAAGCGGTCTATCAAAGAATTTTTGGGCTGAAGCAGTCAACACCGCTTGCTACTTGCTAAATCTGCACATATCAGAGCTTTTGGGTGCAAGTGATTTGTGTGTAACAACGTGAAAGAACCTCTAGGAAAGTTTGATGCTAGAAGTGATGAAGCCATCTTCTTAGGATATTCTTCATAAAGTAAAGTTTATAAAGTGTTCAACAAGAGGACTTTGATTGTAGATGAAAGTGTGCATGTGGTATTTGATGAATCTGAAAGTGTTACAAACAGACAAGAAGATGATGATCAGGAGATTGGTCTTACAAGAGATGAACCTGCTGAAGACCCTGAGAATTTGAATGGAGTTAAAAGTTATCAGGATGATAAGGATCAAACTCAGGGGGAACTAGAAGGCAATCAGATAGGGGGAACTAAAGAGCAAGATGAAGAAGACCTAGATGACTCAGGTCCTCCTGGGAACGACACTCAGCAGATTCAACCTAAACCTTGGAGATATCAAAGTTCTCACCCACTGGAGAACCTCATGTCTGATCTAAATACTGGAGTGGTTACTAGAAGAGCTTTGAAGAACTTCTGTGCATTCTTTGCGTTTCTGTCCTCAATAGAACTAAAGGATGTACGCGAAACACTTGAGGATCCAGACAAGGTGATTGCTATGCAAGAGGAACTTCATCAGTTTGAACGCAGTAAGGTATGGCACCTGGTCCCTCGGCCAACAGACAGGTCCATCATTGGTACTAAATGGGTCTTTAGAAACAAGCTGGATGAACATGGCATAGTAACAAGGAACAAGGCAAGACTGGTGGTTCAAGGTTCCAACCAAGAAGAAGGAATCGATTATGATGAAACCTTTGCACCTGTTGCAAGAATGGAGGCCATTAGGATGCTTATTGTTTTTGCAGCTTACATGTAGTTTAAGCTGTACCAGATGGATGTGACGAGTGCATTCCTTAATGGTTATTTGAATGAAGAGGTGTATGTGATTCAACCACCTGGCTTTGAAAGTACAGAGTTTTCTGATCATGTCTACAAACTTGACAAGGCACTGTATGGGTTGAAACAGGCTCCTAGGGCTTGGTATAAAAGATTGTCTGGGTTTTTATTGAAGAATTGGTTTACTAGAGGCAAAATAGACAATACTTTGTTTTTAAGGAAGAAAGCCAAGGACCTGCTAATTGTTCAAGTGTATGTAGACGACATCATCTTTGGTGCTACAAATGAGAACCTTTGCAAGGAGTTTGCCGACCTGATGGGAAGTGAATTTGAGATGAGTATGATGGGTGAGCTAAATTTCTTCTTAGGCTTTCAAATCAAGCAATCTCAGGAAGGTACAATGATCCACCAGCAGAAGTACATCAAAGAGCTACTAAGGAAGTATGATATGAAGTCTGCTAAGGATATTAACACACCCATTGCTCCTGGAACGAAGTTAGATCTGTATGAAACTGGTGCTTCCACTGATGAAACTAAGTAACAGAGGAATGATTGGTTCTTTGCTGTATTTAACTGCAAGTCATCCAGATATTGTTTATAGTGGGGGTTATGTGCAAGGTTCCAGTCATAACCAAAGGAGTCATACTTAACTGCAGTCAAGAGAATCTTAAGATATTTGAAAGGAACTAAAGATCTTGGTTTATGGTTGGTTGATAGGAAAAGCACATCTAGGATGGCACACTTTCTAGGTCCTTGTTTAGTTTCATGGGCTACAAAGAAACAAAATTCAGTGGCATTATCCAGAGCTGAAGCTGAAAATGTAGCAGCTGCTTTATGTTGTTCACAGTTATTATGGATCAAGAAGCAGTTGGAGGACTTTGGAATCAAGTGTGGACCAGTTCCAATCTTTTGTGATAATACCAGTGCAGTCAATATTGCCAAGAACCCAGTCCAGCACAAGAGAACAAAGCACATTGATATTAGGCATCACTTTTTAAGGGATAATATTGAGAAAAGCCTAATTACTATGAAATTTTACAGGACTGAGGATCAAATTGCAGATATCTTAACTAAGCATTGAATAGGGTACAATTTGAAAAGAACAGGCTTGAGCTAGGGATGACCAAGATACAATGAACAAAGCAGCACCTGGTTCTCCCAATGATTGGCTAGTGAAGTTTCCTTGTTTTACTTAGCTTAACTTTGCTTAGTTGATTCTACTATGAAAACTTAATTGTTTTGCTTGCTAATCTGTTTGGAACCTGTTTTCATGACTTAGATACTGGAAAATTTTTTATATAAAGGATATAATTGAAGAAATTGGTGCATGGACATTCAGGTACACATTCTATATCACTTACTGAGTATAAGTGTTGTCTTATGTGGCCTAATTTATTACCAATCACCCTCACTTGGCGCCGGATTAGTGTAAGCTTTTAAATTTCAAATACTTTGAACCATGCTGGCGTCAGCTCCTATGCGTCATAATTAGGTAGCAGCTTTTTCGTATCCCATCAACCCGTTCCCCTTCTCGATACACCTGTACCCGTCTCTATTCCATCATTTGATCAATGAAACATTGTTTCTATCGGCTAAAATGCTAAAATTCTCTTAAAATATTTTCTCTCTCTAAAACACAACTCTCTCTAAAGAAGAAATGTCGGCCAGTTCCAAAGTGGATTCTCACATCTCTTCTCCTAAAATCAAAATATACAAACTAAATCAAAAGGCAAAGCAACTTGCAGCGAGTCGTTCTGTGGCTGTGTCGAGAAAGTTTGTGAAACTGAGACAGAAGAAGTTGATGGAAGAAGCAACTAGTAAGGGGGAAAGTGTTCCAGAAACTGGTACGGAGGAAGGAATCATTGAAACAACTCAAGAAATCGTTTAAGAAACTGAAAATATAAACCCTATTTCTCCTACTGGTACTATAGTCGTCGATACAGTTTACCTTCTGTGCTTGTAGATTTAGTAGAGCCTGTTATGTCTGTAGTTGGAGAGAAGGAGGAGGTAGTTGTAGAAAATATTGAAAAGGTCGTTGAAACAGAGATTGATGTTGTTGTTACAAAAGAAACTGAGAAAACTGTTGAGGAACCTGTTCCTGAGACAGTTCCTGCAGTGGAAAAGACTGTTAGTGACAAAGGAGAGGAAAAATCTGCTGAACCTGCTAAAGAACCTGAGAAAGAACCCAGTTCGTTCTCTGGTTCTGTGGCAGGTGATGATGCAGATCTGAGAGATATTGATGATTATGTGGAAGAGAACATAGAAGGTGTAGGTTTTACTGAACCTTTGGATGTTGTGCTGCCTGAGCCCAATCCTACTCCTCAAGCTAGTGAAGGTTCCTCTAGTGAGACAGATGTTGTGCTGGTGGAGAAACAGAGGAGATTGGGAAAGAGGCCTGTGGTTCAGGAACAAAAACAAACTATGAAGAAAAGGAGGTTGGTAAATGGAGGAGAATTTGTAGGTAGTTCCAAGATTGGAAGTTCTGGAGATGCAGAGGGTATGGGAGAAAGCAGCAGAAAGACAGTGAGTCATGCTAGGAGACCTGCTACTCGAGGTTCTGTAAGAGAGCAGCAGGAGAGGATAGTGGAGGTACCTGAGGTTCGTAGGAGAGGTTCCAAATCAAAGCTGGTGATTGGAGATGACAAGGAAGACAAGAAAAGGAGGGTGGCCTATTTTAGAGGTCTGCCAATGGTGAAGGGTAAAACTCTCACTGATCTGGAGGTTGAGGGAATGACTCAGCTTGGTGCTAAGTTGAGGGCTTAGGGTTGGTTGAACCTATTCAGTGATCGTGCTAGACAGCTGAGAGAGCAAGAGGTTCGAGAATTTTATTCCAATTGCATAGTGAGTGAAGGTATTGTGACAACCATAGTCAAGTGGCTGGTAATCCAGTTTGATAGTGTGGAACTGGGTGAGATTTTGGGTGTTTCCTCTCAGGTCTACAGCGAGAATATGAGGAACTCATTGCCGGCTAGAGGAGATGGTGTGTCTGCTTTGGAGGTGACCCAGAAATTTGTAGGGAGACCAAGACTGGCAAGGGCTACACAAGTTAAGAAGAAGGCAATGCAACCCTTCTACCAGTTTCTCTTTGAATTTGTGCTGAAAAACCTGCTGCAGAGGTCGGAAAGGAGGAGTGAGGCAAACTTTTTAGATATGACCTATATGGACTGGCTAGATCGAGAGGTTTATATTAATCTGCCTGAATGGATGATCAAGCACATTGGTAGGGTAGCTGATATGGGGTTAGGCAAACATGCACTGGTCTATGGATTTCTTTTGGGGAAGATATTTGATTTCTTTGGGGTTCCTGTTGGTAAGTGGATTGAGCCGGACCACAATTACTTGTTTGGGAGGAACATTCATTAATCCTGTGACTATGTGTTGGATGGTGATCCTGCTGATGAACCAGAGCATATGGAGGAGGATGTAGATGAAAGGAGGAACAATAGAATTGACAGGAGGATTGAGGGGTTCAGGAGGCAGCTTGAAAGGAAAAATGATGAGCTTGCCTGGATGAATGCTGAAAACACAAGGCTGGATGCAGAGCTGGAGCGTGAAAGAGAAGGAAACTCGCCTCGCCTCGCCTTGTTGCTTGCTCACTTTAACATCCCTGATATTCCCCAGTTCTGAACCATTTCCTTTCCCTAGTCCCTTCCTGGTTCTTTTATGGCCTGTTTTTAAGACAATCTTACTTCTCGGTTTGTAATATTTTAATGATGTTTGGATGTTTTAAGCCGGTTTGGCACTTTTTGTTGATATAAATATCCTATCATGCTAGTATTTATTGTCTGAAACAGGTTCCTGACGTTTAAAGATTGGCTTGCTGCCTTTGGCACTAGAGTCAACTAGACTTAATTTAAGTTGAGGAGGTTCTTACAACTGTGAAACTTTTCGATGATGCCAAAAGAGGGAAGTTAGTTGTTGATTAGTTCATTATATGTTTGTGACCTATTTTCGCTTAACTGTTATTACCCTGGTTCGTGGTTAGTGTTTGTTTTTTTACAGGTTCTTGAGAATATAAACCCTCGTTAAGACAACATGGTTTGTCATCATAAAAAAGGGAGAATTTGTTGAAGGATGAGTTTTAAAGATGAGAAAGGACCTGGTGCTAAGTGGACCACGAAAAGGTTCACAGTCGAAGTGAGAAGATCGGCTGTTCAAACGAGATATTCAAGTCAGAGCTGAAGAAGGAAAGAAGAGAACAGTTGGGTCAAAGTTCCAATCCTACCGGAAACAGAAGAAGCAAGAAGCGGTGTTGAGAAGGACGCGGTTCCTAAATATAAATGGATTGGGAACTAAGGCAAATTAACTTAGGTTTTAAATAAGGAAATATGGGTAACCTTTTTTAAAACTGATTTCAAAGAGAAAAAGGATTCCTAAACTTAGTTGGATCCGGCTGAGTCTAGTTCCCATAAATACAAGTTAATTTGGTCAAATTCAATACGCACAAAAGACATCTCAACAGATCATATCAAGTACAATCAGATCGTGAGAAGCTTTGTGTGCAAGAACAAAGACTGAGCAGCAGAACCTTACGAAGGAGCAGTTTCATAGATTTAGGTTCTTTGTTATAGGCTATTGAGTTGTAATCTATCAGCTTATTTAGAAGCATTAAGTACAGATTACTTTTCGAGGTTAAGTAGAGGTAACCTTACCAGCTAACGTGTGGCTGTGAAGGTTCTAGGTACTAAGGTGTTCTAGTTCCTTGATTACATTATGTTGTAGTCTAAAACTTGCTCGGATTTTCCTTTAGTGGAAGAGTTGAAATCCCAAGAGTTTGGGTCGTGGTTTTTATCCCTTGAGCAAGGATTTTTCTAGGTAAAAATCTCTGTGTTCTTTATGTTTCCGCAATTTGTTTAGTTTCAGAGATAGGTGAAACTTGCAAGGAACCTGGTTCTTTGTGAGTTAGGCGCAGAAAGTTTAAAGGCAAGTTTTAGAATTTGAAAATCGGGTAAGAACACTATTCACCCCCCTCTAGTGTATTATGAAGGTGCACCAAGTGCAAATTTCTCCATTTTCAACACTGTTTAGTTATGTGGTTTTTTGTTTGTCTGATGGTGCATTACTATTTTGTAAATATGTCAAACTAGTTTAGACTTCATGTTGGAGCATGTTTTGAACAAAGATCTACATAAAAATTCAATTATGATCTTATTTAATATCAAGCAAGAACACAGTTAGCATATGAGAATTTCAGTTTGCCGAAAAAATTCAAAATGATGACTTACCTACAATGAAATCGTACAAACTGTTGAATATCGAGGAAACTATCTGGACCAACTGAACAAACAATACTGGAGTGTTGAGCATTGGTTTTGAAGAATGACAAACGAGAAGGACTCAGTGGTTTCGGAGAAGAACCTAGTCCTTGAATAGAAGGGCACGACTGGTCGAAAAGATCTGAGGGTTGCAAATCCCTATGAAACTAGGAGTAGTGGCGCGTGAATGAATATGCATCCTAGTCAGACTAAAAGAGGCGGTGCCCAGGCTGTGTCTTCGAAGTACGAATATGAGTTGGACTTCAGTAAGGAAAAGAGTTACAAGGAATCTTGTCTTACCATAATTACAAGGATTTCTTGTGAGACTCAACTAGGGTTGTAAAGCCCATATAAATACAAGTAGTTGATACAACCGAAATCAGTTATTCACAAACAGAGAGTTGAGAGCAAACAAAGGCGATCTAGCAGCTTTCAGACATGGGATAACTGAAGAAGAAAACTGGTGGAGCTGAGTAGGTTGAGTCTATATAATTTTGTCTAGGTTCTGTGCTTTGTAAGTTGTCTTTGTTTGTGCGATCATTGTTTTACCTATTTTCTTATCCTAGAAGCAGTGTATTAGGTGAACTTTTGAGAGATTACTTTGTAAAGCTAGAGTTTAGCTTTGTTTAGTGATTAGGGTCTAGAGTGTAGCCCCTTGGTTACAGAGTCTTGTAATCAGAAACTTTGCTCGTGTTGTTAGTGGATTGTGATTCAAAATCCCAGAGTGTGAGTCATGGTTTTTCTCCCTTAAGCAAAGATTTTCGACGTAAAATCCTTGTGTTCCTTGTGTGTGTGATTGGTGTGTGTTGTGGTCGTCAGGTTGCAAATCTTCAGAGGGAAGAACATGGTTCTTGACTCAGGAGAATCAAGTTCTTGAATCGAAAAATTGGTGGACACTATTCAACCCCCCCTTCTAGTGTCCTTAGGAGGTGCATATAGTATAACAACCGGTATCAGAGCAGGTCTTCTCGTGCTAGGCTAACACCTTGAGAAGGTTTAGAATCATGAGTGCACCACATACCATCACTGAAGGACAGTCAGTTCAGAGGCCCCCACCGTTCAATGGGCAGTACTATGCTTGGTGGAAGAACATGATGGAAAATTACATATGTGCTGAAGACTACCAACTATGGCTTATAGTATCTGAAGGAACTTGATTCCCACTAAAATAGTCGGTGAAGGAGCGGCTGCCAAACCAGAACCTAAGATGAAAGAGGAGTTCAATGAGGCGGACTATAAGATGATTGAAAAGAATCACAAAGCCAACCGTTTGGTAATTTATGGTCTTGGTCCTGAGGAGTTTAACAGAGTATCATCTTACAAGACTACAAAGGAAATCTGGGATGCCTTGCAGGTTGCGCATGAAGGAACCACTTAAGTGAAGGACTCAAAGAGAAGAATGCTAAAGAGACAATTTGAACTGTTCTCTATGGGAGAGAAATAATCAATCCAAGATATGATGACCAGGTTGACCATTGTCACTAATGAGATGAGATCCCTAAATATGGAGCTGCCAGAAGTAGAGATGGTGAACAAGATTCTAAATATGCTACCTGAGGCTTGGGAACCTAAAATGACTGCTATCATTGAGTCTAAATCTCTAAGAACCATTAAACTTGAGGAACTGGTTGGTAGCTTGAAAACTCATGAGATGATGAAAGATTCAAAAGCAAAACCAGCTCTCAAGAAGGACAAGACCCTTGCACTTGAAGCAACAGAGGAAGCTGATGAATATGTTGATCTGCAATAAGTTGAAGCAGCAATGGTTAGTGCCTTGAGACAGAAGCTTAACTTGGGAAGGTTTAAAGGCTTTAGAAGAAGTGGCAAGGAAAACTCTGGAAGGAAGAACATAGTCGACAGCCCTGACTACTCAGGATGCTTTAAGTGCTTCAAAAAGGATCATACAGTTATGGATTGTCCTATGTGGGAAGCAGAATGGATGAAAAACAGAGCAACTAAGGAAAAGGAAAAGGAGACGTCAAAGGAGAATGACAAAGATAAGAAGAAGGAAAGACGACCTCCAAACTTCAGAGAAGAAAGAAGGAAAAGAAAGGAAGCGTTCTATGCTACATGGGGACCAACTGACAATGAATTAATCATGAAAAGGAATCTGGAGATGAGTCACCACTAGCACTGATGGGATTAACAGGCATCAGTTTTGATGAAGAGGACCCTCGGGAGTTTAGAGGAGAACTAGATCCTTCAAAGCCACCTGTGTTCAACGGGACTAACTACAAGTGCTGGAAGAAACAGATGAAAAACTTCCTACAAGCAACGGATTACAGTCTCTGGTTGATTGTCAAGAGAGGACCTCACCTTCCTGTGAAGAGAGCAGAGAACGGAGTTCTAGTGCCAAAGAAGGTAGAAGAACTGGATCCTCAAGATCTGGACTGGCTACAGGCAAACTCCAAAGCTGAATTGTACTCTAGAAGAGGGCTGACCAATGATGTGTTGGCAAGGATACTTGAATACAAGTCTGCTAAGGAAGTATGGGAAAAGCCGAAGGAGCTGTACACAGGTGACGACCAAAAGAAGGACTCTGCCCTTATGGCTACTGATGGAGCTGAAGCTGCTCATTCAACAGAGGTATGTCTATCTGATCTTAAGGAAAATCTACACACATACTCTACTGAAAATTTGATTCTAATCACAGCCACTTTGATTGAGAGTTATGAAAAAGAGAAAATTGAAAAAGACAAATTAACTGAAGAGTTAAGTGATCTCAGAACCAAGCACAAGAGTCTTCAAGAACAAAATATTGAACTGGAAGAAAGCAATGCCATCTTAAAAAGGCAGATTCTTGTGTCAAACTCTAAGATCACTGAACTAGAATTGGAACTTAATTAGTTAAGAGAGAGTGTAAATGGTAAGCATGTAATAAGTGAAGTTCAAACTTTTCTTGAAAATGAATTTAGAAGAGCTAATGAGATTCTGTATCCGGAAACTGAAAAGAACAGGATTTTAAATCAAAAGGTTGAAAATTTTGAATTTGAGCTTACCAGATTAACAAAATGGAATAAATCATCTGAGGCAATGAACTGGTTTCTTGAAAATCAATACAAGGGAAACCAAGGACTGGGTTTCAAGAAACCACTTCCTCCATATAATCCTAAGAGCAAGTATGTGGGATTGCCTTCCAACATGTTATGTACCTTTTGTGGTGAAACTTGACACCACAAACAAAGGTGCATGACTACAAGCAAGGCAAAGGCTAAGAACAAAAGAAGTGTTCTACCTAAATGGGCTAGACAGGATTTGATTTATCCATTCTCTCATAAGAAGGGACCCAAGCTTGTCTGGGTTCCTAAAGCTAACCCTTAATCTATTTTGTAGGCTGGAGTTAGGGAGAACAACCAAAGCTGGATTCTTGATAGCGATTGTTCGAGGCACATGACAGGAGATAGAAGAAACTTTCTCTCACTCGCAGCATTTCAAGGAGGCAGTGTGGCCTTCGGAGGAGGTAAAAGTGGACAAATCGTAGGAATTGGAAAAGTTGGGAGAACACTAGATCACGCAATTGAAAACGTATACTGTGTCGATGGTCTCAGACACAACTTGCTGAGTATCTCTCAACTATGTGATAGAGGAAATGAAGTGAGTTTCTCCTCTGTAGGATGTATTGTGAAGAATCTACAGAGCGGAGATATTGTTATGGAAGGAAAGAGGGTGAACAATTTGTACAAAGCATCACTGAAGTCATTGCCTGAAAACAACTTAACATGCTTGAACGTGCAAAAAAGTGACTATCAGCTGTGGCACAAAAGAATGGGTCATGCAAGTCTCTCACAACTGAATAAGCTTGTATCTAAGGAGCTGGTTCGTGGATTGCCTAGCAAGAAGTTTGAAATCATAAAAATGTGTGATGCTTGTGTTAGAGGGAAGCATGTGAAATCATCCTTTAAATCAAAGAAAGTGGTAAGTACTTCAAAACCACTGGAATTGTTGTATATGGATTTGTGTGGACCTATGAGAGTCAGGAGCAGAGGAGGAAAGAGATTTGTGTTCGTATTTGTTGATGACTACTCTAGGTACACATGGACCTTGTTCTTGGCATCTAAAGATGAAGCTTTTCACAGCTTCAAAGATTGGGCTGGTGTTGTGCAGAAAAGTTTAAGCCTAGAACTTATCAGTATTAGATCTGATCATGGAACAGAGTTTGAAAACTCAAAATTCTCTGAGTATTGTGCAAAATACAGCATTGATCATAACTTCTCTGCACCAAGAACGCCACAGCAAAATGGAGTAGTTGAAAGGAAGAACAGGTCTCTGGAGGATATGGCAAGGACCATGCTGTTGTCAAGTGGGCTTGCAAGAAATTTTTGGGTTGAAGCAATAAACACTGCATGCTACTTGCTAAACAGATGTTCCATTAGAGCTATTCTTGACAAGACCCCATATGAGCTACTCAGAGGAAGAAAACCAAATATTGCACATCTGAAACCTTTTATTGTAAATGTTTTGTACACGACAACAGAATGGAACCATTTGGGAAATTTGATGCTAGAAGTGATGAGGCAATATTTCTCGGTTACTCCACTCAAAACAAAGCATACAAAGTGTCTAGTAAAAAAACACAAATAGTGGAGGAAAGTATGCATGTGGTATTTGATGAATCCGACAAGGCATTAGGAGAAACTGAGGTAGATGATCAAGCGATTGGCCTCAGTCGAGAAAATAGTGCAGCTGACTTTGAAGACTCGGAAGACAAAGAACCATTAGGTGAGAATTCAACTTCACAAGAACAAGGAGTCAATATGACAGGGGGAACATCAGATGAAGTTGATGATCCAGCAAGTCAGGAAGAACCTACCCAAGGTGATGCTGAAGGTTCTTCCCGTCATATTCAACCCAGGCCATGGAAATATCAAAGCTCTCACCCACTGGAGAATGTTTTATCGGAACTAGATACTGGAATCATGACCAGGTCAGCCTTGAAGAACTTCTGTGCATTCTTTGCATTCCTTTCATCTCTGGAACCAAAGAATGTAAAAGAAGCTCTAGAGGATCCCGATTGGATTCTAGCCATGCAGGATGAACTTCATCAGTTTGAGAGAAGCAAAGTGTGGCACCTGGTTCCTAAGCCAAAGGACAGATCAATAATTGGAAGAAAATGGGTGTTCAGAAACAAACTGGATGAGCATGGTATTGTGACAAGGAACAAGGCAAGACTAGTGGTTCAAGGATACAATCAGGAAGAAGGAATCGACTATGATGAAACTTTTGCACCGGTGGCAAGAATGGAAACAATTAGGATGCTGATTGCTTTCTCTACATACATGATTTCACACTATATCAGATGGATGTGAAGAATGCCTTCTTGAATAGCTACCTAAATGAAGAAGTCTATGTAATACAGCAACCAGGCTTTGTGAACAATGAATTTCCTGATCATGTTTACAAACTGGACAAGGCACTCTATGCATTAAAGCAAGCTCCTAGAGCATGGTATGAAAGACTTTCAGGATTCCTACTGAAGAATGGGTTCTCAAGAGGAAAGATTGATAATACATTATTCCTGAAGAAGAAAAGAAATGATCTATTGGTAGTTCAAGTATATATTGATGAGGTTATTTTTGGAGCCATTGATGAGGAGTTATGCAAGGGGTTTGCTGATCTGATGGGAAGTGAATTTGAAATGAGCATGATGGGTGAACTAAATTTCTTCCTAGGACTGCAGATAAAGCATATGCCTGAAGGAACCATGATTCATCAGCAAAAATATGTCAAGGAACTTCTGAAAAAATTTGACATGGAAGGAGCAAAAGAAATAACTACGCCTATTTCTCCTGGAACCAAGCTGGACATGGATGAACTAGGTCCTTCGACAAATGAGACTAAATATAAAGGAATCATAGGTTCACTTCTCTATCTCACAGCTAGTCGACCTGATATTGTATATAGTGTGGGACTGTGTGCTAGATTTCAGTCCAAGCCTAAAGAGTCACATCTGACAGCTGTGAAAAGGATCTTGAGATACTTGAAAGGAACTCATGATCTATGTCTGTGGTACCCAAGGGGAGGTACTTTTGAACTAATTGGCTTTTCTGATGCAGATTATGTAGGCCATTTGGTGGACAGGAAAAGCACTTCAGGAATGGCACACTTTCTTGGTCCTTGTTTAGTTTCTTGGGCAACAAAAGAAGCAAAATTCAGTAGCCTTGTCTACTGCGGAAGCTGAGTATGTAGCAGCTGCATCATGCTGCTCACAATTGCTATGGATCAAACAGCAGTTGGAGGACTTTGGAATCAAGTGTGGAGCAGTGCCAACTTTCTGTGACAATACAAGTGCAGTGAATATTGCCAAGAACCCAGTCCAATAGATAAGAACAAAGCATATTGATATTAGACACCATTTTCTTAGAGACAATGTAGAAAAGGGTCTGATTACTATGAATTCTTGCAGGACTGAAGATCAAATTGCTGACATATTTACCAAAGCATTGAACAAAGTGCAGTTTGATTGGAACATGTTGGATTTAGGGATGACAAAAATACACGGATGACCCAACAGTTTGTCCCTCAATGATTGGTTAGTTAAGTGTTCAATGATTTGTGTGTAACATTTGTTATTATTGTCCAGTCTGATATTGTACTTTATTAAGTATACTTGTTCAGCAAATAAGCACCAGATGAGGATAATGTGATCCCATGAAGAACCTACTAAGTACTGAAAGAGGAACCGACTGAAGCATGAGGAATCATGTCCAGGTACAGTCACTTTACCTTGCATGATAGAAATCATAACTGAAATCAGATTGTCAAAATTATACGTGTGTCAAGGGAGACTTTCCATGTTCTTATAACCGTCCTAAATTATAGGAACACATTCCTTTTTGGGTTAGAATTCTAGTGTATTTGTATGGACCCCACTACTTGAAAACTTTTTATTTGAGTAAGTCCATAACCGTCAAATCTATAACTCTTTCCCGGTTTTCAAAAATTTCAAAAAGCTGCTTTTTACCTTTTATGTCATCATTACTTTGGCTTCCCCAGGAAACCGTCTCATCACCAAAACCCTTTCTCCTCCTTGATTGTCACAGAACACACATACTCAACAACCTTTCCCCTTTCAACCTATTTTCTCTCTAAAAAAGTCAAGCAAAAAAAAACTTCGTAATCTCAGTCAAAACTCTAACCAATTTCACCATGTCTCAAGCACAATCTTCATCAACATCACCCACCAAAATTCTCAAGAAATCAACTCCAAAACCCCCTCCTTCCACTCTTGCAGAAAGAATTGCCAGGGCTAGGTCAAAGTTTCTCAAAAAGGGAGAAAAGAAGTTCGTCAACAAGATGATGGCAAAACCCTTGTCGACTATGCCTACATGACTAGTTTCCTTTGAAACATCCGTTGAGGTAATTCCTGACTCTACCCTATCTACTTCTGTCGATTTAGAGGGTGTAAAAAGTCCTCGTAAAGTGGGCACTGAAACTTTAGTAAAAGGACTAGATGAAATCGTAGGAGCAGTAGAGTCTTGTGTTAAAATTCATAGGGGGAAGGTAGTTGAGAAGAAGCAGCAGGATGTTCGGGAAGAACCTAAGGCTAGTCTGCATGTGCATGTAGTAGAAAAGACTGTGTTAGAGGTTGATGTAGCAGGAAGAGTGTTAGAACAACTAAGGGAAGATGATTCTATTGAGTCCCTTAAAGAACATGCTATTGAACCAAGTTCTAGTGTTGTGCTTGTTGAGAAAAGTTAAGGGGTGTCCATGCTTGAAGGTCCAGCTGGTAGAGGACCTAGATCTGTTGAGGCTTCACAGGATTTTAGCAAAGAACCTGGTTCTTGCCCAGATCCTACAGAGGCTGATGACGCAGAACTCAAGTGCACAGACTCAGAAGAAGAAAAGGATGAGGAAGTTGGAGAAGAGAAAATTGAAAGTGAGAAAGTTACAAAGAAAGCAGAAGAAACAAAGAAGAAGAGGATGAAAAGAAAGTTTGGTGAGGAGGATGAGAAGCTGATGGTTGAGGAAGAGGAAGAGGATGTGATATTTATGAGTGAGAACAGAGTAGAGCCTGAGAACAGGAGAAGACTGGTGAGAGGGGGAATGCCGGTATCCAAAAGCCGGTTAGTGGATGAATCGAGTTAGGAGAGTAATGACAAGGCTGTGGCAGAGCCAGTTGTAAGGAGAGTAGGAACTAGATCTGCTCTGAAACAACAGCTGGACACTGTTGGAAAGCTTGAAAGAACAATTACAAAATGTGAGAGATAGAGAAGAAAGGAAAAAGCAGGAAGAAAAGAAGAAAGCTGGTGAGGCAGAGGAAGAGAGTGACGAAGCTGGCAGCTATGTAGAGCCAAGTGACTCTGAGACTGACAGTGAAGCAGCAAACAGGAAAAGAAGAAGAGGATCACAAGAAGAGGTTGATCGAGTGGCTTTCTTTGCCAAGCATCAGGTGCTTCCAGGTAGCATTCTGCATGACGAGAAGGAGCATCATATGAAACCCTCGCTCAGGTTGATTGGTGACCAAGGGTAGCTGAGCTTGATTGGAAACAAAGACAGAATGTTATTTGCTGATGAGATCAGGGAATTTTATACAAATTGCAGAGTTGTAGCCAGGAGAGTGTTCACGATTGTGAAGGGAGTTGAAATAGAGTTTGGGAGAAATGAGCTAGGGGTGATCCTTGATGTACCTGCTGAAGGTTACTACAGGTATATTAAGCTGAAGTGGCCCGAGAGGACAGACGGAGCAACCCCTCTGACTGTGGTCAAGAAATTCTCAGGGAAACCAAAGCTCAGGAAAGAAAGGAAAGTAGACAAAAAGGAGATGTAACCAGCACACCAATTGCTGTTTGAGTTTGTGCACAGGTTCCTTCTGCCTATAGAAGAAAGAAACAGTGAAGCTAGTGCTCTAGACTTAACCTACATGGACCTGCTGGATAAAGGGGTGACGAAGCTGGCAGCTATGTAGAGCCAAGTGACTCTGAGACTGACAGTGAAGCAGCAAACAGGAAAAGAAGAAGAGGATCACAAGAAGAGGTTGATCGAGTGGCTTTCTTTGCCAAGCATCAGGTGCTTCCAGGTAGCATTCTGCATGACGAGAAGGAGCATCATATGAAACCCTCGCTCAGGTTGATTGGTGACCAAGGGTAGCTGAGCTTGATTGGAAACAAAGACAGAATGTTATTTGCTGATGAGATCAGGGAATTTTATACAAATTGCAGAGTTGTAGCCAGGAGAGTGTTCACGATTGTGAAGGGAGTTGAAATAGAGTTTGGGAGAAATGAGCTAGGGGTGATCCTTGATGTACCTGCTGAAGGTTACTACAGGTATATTAAGCTGAAGTGGCCCGAGAGGACAGACGGAGCAACCCCTCTGACTGTGGTCAAGAAATTCTCAGGGAAACCAAAGCTCAGGAAAGAAAGGAAAGTAGACAAAAAGGAGATGTAACCAGCACACCAATTGCTGTTTGAGTTTGTGCACAGGTTCCTTCTACCTATAGAAGAAAGAAACAGTGAAGCTAGTGCTCTAGACTTAACCTACATGGACCTGCTGGATAAAGGGGTGAGAATAAACTTGCCTGGGCTAATCATCAGACATATTAAGAGGATTGCAGATACTGATCAAAAGCCACACTCTTTAGTGCATTCCTATGTCCTTCAGCAGGTTCTAGAGCATTTTGGGGTTCCACTGGAAGTAGGGAAGAAGCCAAAAATTCATCAGATGTTTGGGTACAATGTACTTAAAAGCTGTGACTTCTTCAAAGAAAGGAGAGCTTCTAAGAAGCCCATACAGGTTAAGCAAGAGCTAGCTGAGGAAAGTGAGGATTATGGACCTGAGAAGACCATTACAGCTGTGAAGGAACTGGAGAGTCATGTTCTTGAAGTCAATACAGAAAATGCTGAGCTTCACAGACAGCTGAAGTTGAAGGATCAAGAAATTGATCGTTTGAAGATAGATTTCCACAAGTATGAGGCCGAGCTGGTGATGGAAAGGGCCAAAAATACAAAGAACCTTGAGGCACTTGTCAAACACTTCAACCTATAGCCCTAAGTCCTCCTGTCCTACCTTCCTGTCCTTTCTCCTAATTGCTTTTATTTCTTTCCATTCTCCCTGCACATGTGATGTTGTTTAAAATAATTTATTTTCAGTTGTGTACTTCTGGATAGGGTTGTGCTGCTGTCACACCCTGGATGATGATTGTAATTTTCTCCTGTTTATGGTTGTTTGCTCTATAGTACTTGGTTCTTGTTGGGCCCCTAGCCTTATCTTTGTGTGTCTATATTTTAGCTGACTTGTTGCCTCGTGCTCTAGACTGGATAGTACTAACTGGTTCATGCAGGTATTTGAATCTTTTTTATGATGCCAAAAGGGGGAAGAAGGAAATGTTGGGGTGTTTGTGACCTAACTCATTTGTTTTACATTTTTCAAACTTGTTATTTTTGTTTTAGTGTTTTTGGAAAATTTTGTCTATTCAGGTTCTTTGGCAACATTTGTTTGTCATCATCAAAAAAGGGAAATTTGTTGAGCATTGGTTTTGAAGAATGACAAACGAGAGGACTCAGTGGTTTCGGAGAAGAACCTAGTCCTTCAATAGAAGGGCACGACTGGTCGAAAAGATCTGAGGGTTGCAAATCCCTACGAAACTAGGAGTAGTGGCGCGTGAATGAATATGCATCCTACTCAGACTAAAAGAGGCGGTGCCCAGGCGGTGTCTTCGAAGTACGAATATGAGTTGGACTTCAGTAAGGAAAAGAGTTACAAGGAATCTTGTCTTACCATAATTACATGGATTTCTTGTGAGACTCAACTAGGGTTGTAAAGCCTATATAAATACAAGTAGTTGATACAGCCGAAATCAGTTATTCACAAACAGAGAGTTGAGAGCAAACAAAGGCGATCTAGCAGCTTTCAAACATGGGATAACTGAAGAAGACAACTGGTGGACCTGAGTAGGTCGAGTCTATATAATTTTGTCTAGGTTCTGTGCTTTGTAAGTTGTCTTCGTTTGTGCGATCATTGTTTTACCTATTTGCTTATCCTAGAAGCAGTGTATTAGGTGAATTTTTTAGAGATTACTTTGTAAAGCTAGAGTTTAGCTTTGTTTAGTGATTAGGGTCTAGAGTGTAGCCACAGAGTCTTGTAATCAGAAACTTTGCTCGTGTTGCTGGTGGATTGTGATTCAAAATCCCAGAGTGTGGGTCGTGGTTTTTTTCCCTTGAGCAAAGAGTTTTCCACGTAAAATCTTTGTGTTCCTTGTGTGTGTGATTGGTGTGTGTTGTAGTGGTCAGGTTGCAAATCTTCAGAGGCAAGAACAGGATTCTTGCTTGGGGGAGAATCAAGTTCTTTAATCGAAAAATCGGTGGACACTATTCAACTCCCTCTAGTGTCCTTAGGAGGTGCGTATAGTATAATATGGAGCAAATTTAATTAACGGCAAACACTTCTGTTTCATTTATAACATCATGGTCTTCAGGATGAAAATTGAAGGTACTCAAATTTTTTGGTTAATCTAACTTATGTACTTGTTTTTCTAAAAGATAGCAATGATCACTTTTAATATTTGAACCAATAGCAGATCCTGATAATCGATCAAGAAAAGAAAAGGAGTAATGCAAAATTCACACGCGAGGAATCAGAAATGTTGATGATCGTTCATACAGGTGTTCTACTAAATTATTTGGAAAAATAAGCAATAGTTATGATTAAGGATATCGGGACATGTTCACAATACAATATAATTTTCTATATAATCCGCAACTTGGTTAAATAAAGTAATACGAAATTTTCAGCTCAACTCACGTATGTCATAATAACTACAAATAATTTCATAAAAAGTGATTAGTAATATGAAAAAAATAAGGAACCTTGCATACAAGATATAAAATTCTATTGCAGTATAAATGTTGTTTAAATAGTCGATGTATAGAAATTATAGTTTTAGCCGCATCATAAATAATATAGATTAAGAAAATATGTACATTAAGCTAGAGAAGAAAGGCATGTCCCCTCGATCTACTTTCCACTGCAATATGTTCTTTTTAACCAATTGAACCTTTTTCTTAAACTGCATTTTAGTTATCCTAGCTAGATGATTTTGCTTCATGGAAATCTCACATTGTTGAATAAAAACTAGTTTGTGGTTTCATCATCAGATTTTATTACCATTAAATATTAGTATAAAACTAATTAGTAGGGCTCTGAGGGGAAATCAGAAAGATGTAGGCGACGTTCAAGTAATTTTAAGTAATATGGACAGCTAGTAGAAATCTCAAACGAGGAGGGAATTTCATCGATTTCTCATTTGTTTGGTTGAGAAAGTAAAAGATATTGTTTGAAGATAACTTTTCTTTTCAGAAATCTACACAAATTTACTGACTTCGGCAACTTTATAACCATACCTAAAGTAGAGGTGGATTTATTATTTGAACCTTATAGGTTCGGAATTTTAGAACATGGTCTCAAGTGCTACTTGGTTCTAAATTTTAATTTTTCTGCATATTTAGTAATTTCTTCAGCATTTATACAAATTTGGACCAAAGCTATTGAGATTTTTAGAACACACAATTGAATGATAGCTCCGCCCCTATTTAGAGACTTTTCTAAAATGCTACAAAATATACCAAACACTTTTTGAAGCTATGAAACATAGTAAAATATTTGGTATCACTTTTTTCTAACCTTAGATTTTTATCTCTCTCTACCCATCTCTATCTCCTTTTGCCGCCACCATGTCCCGTCACTTTATGCCCCCCTCCTTATCTCCTTCTGCCACCTCCACCCCATCTATATCTTATATATGTCGCCGCCAACATAGGAGAAGAAGGATACAAAGAGGCAGCGGTACCAGACCTAGAGCCATCGTACTGCCACCTTTTGGTGGTGTTTATTGGTAGCCGCTGGTTTTCGATGGTGGAAGAAGAAGAAGCAGCCGCGGTGGTAGAGATCTTTCATCCTCCTATTCTTCCTTCTCCTTATTCTTTTTCTTTTTTTATGTTGAAATAATTTTGATATATTTTGGTAGAATTAGTGATGGTTATGATTGTTTGTGGGGGCAATTGGTGGTGGATTAATTGTATGACATTGTATGTTTTAGTTTATAAAAAATAAGAATATTACAATGCTAGCGAGAATGAACTCTAACTAATTCTTGAAAGAGAGAGGGAGAATATTTTGAATGGAGTGGTAGAAGTGGTCGGTTTTACCACCTGATTTACTTTACTGTACCGCATATTTAAATTTTTGCATTGCATATTATATATTGTTGGCACTGCCACCTGATTAGTTTATTAATTAATTAATCTGCACTTACTTCATGTCCTTACTTCTCCTTATTTCTTCCCTTTCATTTAGAGAGTTCACTTCTGGGATCTTGGTATATATGCACACACAGTTTACCTTAAAAAATGGAGACCCTCTAACGATTTTTCAATGGGGGGAGGGGGTAACGGGGAAAACGACCGTGTGCGACTAGTCGTTGGAGTAGCATCGTCATGAAATTAGGGTTTGTGTGAAAGAAAGATAAAAGTAAAGAAAAAGAATTTTAAAAATCCCTAATCTGTGGATTTTATATTATGTAGCATTGTAGTCTACTATTGTATATTTGTAAAATAAAAAAAAAAAATCCCTTTTTATGTGATAAATCTTATAAGCTAGTTCAAGAGGTGGTGATTGACTCATGACAAAAGGAAAATTTTGATGAATAGCCACTTTTTAGAGTGTTACCCGACTAATAACAAGCATCTCCAAAATTGTTGATGGATTGCATTACACGAAAAGTTCTAGAAAATAGCCAATAGAAATTCCATGACACAATTTTGAAGTTGAAGTAAACTTCAAGATTTGAAATAAACTCATGGAGTGTTTGAATCCCAAGATAAAAGTATTGATCTATCTTTGAGTTCAATGCAAACTCCATGATTTTATCCTAGAGCATAGGATTTTTATCTCCATGACCATGATAAAATATTGTAGTTCAGTTCAAACTCAAGTTTTGTCAAGGAGTTCAATTCAAACTTAGGCATTTTATCCTAGTGTTTGAGTGACTATATTTATACAATATTTAAGGTGTGGTTATTCTTCAAAGACTTTACAAATCAATGTTCTTTATTGATTAGCGCGCTAAAAGGTGGCTATTTAAGAAAAATGGGAAAGATGACACCACCGCTGCATGACCAACAACGGGTAAACAAGAATTGAGATAGGCCTATGATGCGGGGCAAATTGGAGCCCAAGCGCCAACCATCAAGAGCCAAGTGTGAGAGCACAAAGTATTCAAGACAAGGGCATCGGAGGAGGGTTTGAGAGTGATTTGGAGTCATGAACTTGAGCACCATCGAGGGAGGACCAGCTATGGACCAAGGAGGAACACTTAGAGTCCAGTTTGAGCCGTTTCCAAGCCTCCCAGGAAGGGGGCAAACCACTCATTGGACTAGGCGGACTGCCTAGTTGACTGTACACTCTCTGGACTTTGGGCCGCCTACTTTTTGGGCTGACCGCCTACTTTGAAGCTTGGGGCGCCTACTCTGCAGGTCGGGTGCCTACTCTTCTAGGTGGGGCGCCTGTTTTGCCTAGTTTTGGACGGAATTTTGACGTGTAATCCATATTTTGGCCCTACGAGGCTTGTATTATTTTTACATCATTTGAGGGCTTTTTAGACATTACATTAGGAGTGTGGAACACCTATAAATACCACACTTAGTCATTTCATTTGAGGAGCGAGATTTGATTATTGAAGAATAGACATTAGAAGAGACTAGGTCCTTCTTGTTGAAGCTTGGCTTCATGTATCTCTTACTTGGAATCCATGGTGGATCAGAGCTAGTGTAATCCCGTTAGTGGTTCGAGTCTCTTCTCCCTTAAATCAATCTAATTTGTTTAGTTTGATTCGTTTTTTCTTCTATTTTTGTTCTTCCCCATCCCTATTTTCTCTCTATCGTGTTTACTTTATTGCTTCCGTTACCTTATTTTTGCTTCCGTAATTTGACCCCTATCAGCCTAGCTCTAATACCCTAATAAAATATGAGCCTGGGAACCCCATACTTAGTTGAAGAAGTGAGAATTGCCCAATAGCATATAAAAATTTGAGTTTTTTTTACAGAAATATACAAACTTGCATCCCTATATTACGAAAAAATAGAAATATTATGCAAATTACAAGGTATAATAATATTTTTCCTAGCACACTTCACAACAATCAATATCAACCTTCTGATCTTGCCTTTTCTCTTGCTACCAACTTCTCTTCTGGTCCTACCCTTAAACTCTCTTACTCCACTGCTACCCCACATACCCTTACCACCCCACTACCCCTCCTTTAATTCTTACACTCAAATCTGAATTGGGGTTTTTGGTTCTCCCAGGAACTCACCTTTAGTCATTTCTGCTAACTTTTCCTTTTCCCTCCAAAGTTAAAATCAAAACTTTACCTCTCTTTTTAAACCCCAATTGGCTTATTTTTCGCTTTAAAAAAGTACTGGTTCTGATTCTACTGCTAAAGATTATGACTTTAGTAAGCTGAATGGTGAGGGGAATTCATTTGGTTTTGATCCTTTAGAAAGGCCATTGAATTTTAAGGACTTTCATTGGAGATTGTGCTAAAGATTCAATCTTTAAGGGTATCGTTGTAATAGCGAAAACCAAAATGCTTTTAACAAAAAAGGGTTATAATGTATTGTCTCTCTTTTCCCTTTAGCACTGGTTCTTACCTTTATCCCTCTATATTTTTGTACTCAACAGTCTGAAACGGCGCTGAAACAAGCGGAAACAGTGCTGAAACAGCTAGATACAATGCAGAAATAGTCTAGAAAAAATGAGAGACAACGCAGTAATAGTGCAAAAACCCGAAAACAGTTAGATAAGGTGCAAAAAAAATACAGATACAACAAAATACAATGAGATACAACGTGATACGAGGTGGTTGGTTTTTTGTGGTAAGATGAGATACAACGAGATACAACCAGATACAACAGTAGAATTTGCTCGAATCTACTGCTTCCATTAAAAGAAGCTGGGAGGAAGTAAAATTTGGGGATGGGAAGAGGAAAAATGAAATTGGGGGAAATGAGAGAAAAAATATAAGGTTTTGCTATGTTATACTATTTTTTGCTATGTTTTGTAATTAACTTTTCCTTTCCTCTATATTAGGTAATTTTACTAAAATATAGCTATGTTTTGTAATAACTTCTCAAAAGCGTACTTTTCTATAAAAATTCCTAAATAATTTGAGCTCTATAACAGTGACATTTGTCTAAAAATATCAGTGAATCCAAAAGCAAGGTGATGTATATATGTATAATGACAATTAATCTGTAGATATTATTTGGAAGTTATAGGTAAAGTTATGCAAAATTCATTTGTCTTAACTTTTAATGCTATAAAAGAAGACAACAACAACAACAACAACAACAACAACAACAACAACAACAACAACAACAACAATACACAGTAAGCAAACAAAATATTTTGGAAACGTGATAGAAAACTACAACAACCAGAGTAATGCAGGACAAGATAATACTACTAAGTACAAGAATAATAAAGCTAAAATATCAACAACCAATCGCCTTCTACCCTAATCCTCGACCTACATGCTTTCCTCTCAAGGGTCATGTCCTCGGTAATCTGGAGGTGAGCGATGTCCTTACGAATCACCTCGCCCCAATTCTTCTTTGGTCTACTTCTACCTCTGCGAAGACCCAGCACTTCCAACCTCTCGCACCTCCTAACAGGAGCATCTATGCTCATTCTCTTCACATGGCCGAACCATTGCAACATCACTTCTCGCATCTTGTCTGCCGCTGAGGCCACTTCCACCTTATCATGAATAACCTCATTCCTAATCTTATCCAGCCTCGTATGCCAACACATTCATTTAAGTATTCTCATCTCTCCTACTCTTATCTTCTGAATGTGTGTGGTCGTGACGGGACAACACTCTGTGGCGTACAACATAGCTGGTCTAACAACCACTTTTGTAGAACTTACCTTTCAGTCTAGGTGGCATTTTCTTATTGCATAGGACACTATATGCAAGTGCCCACTTCATCCTACCTGCCTCTATACGATGGGCAACATCATCGTTAATTTCCCCCATTACCTTGAATGATTGAGCCAAGGTACTTGAAGCTTCTCTTTTGGGGAATGACCTGCGAATCAAGCGTCACTTCCACCTCTGACTCTTGAGACGTATCACTAAACTTGCACTCTATGTGTTCTGTATTCGTCCTGCTCAGCCTGAAACCCTTAGCCTCAAGGGTATGTCACCAAACCTCCAACTTATCATTAACTCCGCCGCGAGTCTCATTAACCAAAATTATATCGTCAGCAAATAACATACACCATGGAGCCTCCCCTTAATGCTCTATGTCAATTCGTCCATAACCAGAGCAAATAAGAACGGACTAAGAGTTGACCCCTGATGCGAACCCATCTCGACTGGAAAGTGATCGGAGTCACCTCCAACTGTTCTCACACGAGTCTTGGCTCCTCGTACATGTCTTTAATCACGTTGATATATGCCATTGGTATACCTTTAGATTTCAAGCATCTCCACAGAACATTCCTTGGGACTTTGTCATAAGCCTTCTCTAGGTCAATGAACACCATATGCAACTCTTTTTCTTACCCCTTTACTGCTCAATGAACCTCCTCATAAGTTGGATGGCTTCTCTAGTCGATCACCCATGCATGAATCCGAATTGGTTCTCAGAAATTGTTATATCCCTCCTCATCCTCCTCTCAAGCACCCTCTCCTAGACTTTCATGATGTGGCTTAATAGTTTTATGCCCCCTATAATTGTTGCAATTTTGAACATCTCCCTTGTTCTTGTACAACAGAATCATAGTACTCCACCTCCATTCTTTGGCATCTTGGCCATCTTCAGGATAACATCAAACAACCCAGTCATCCAAGTCAAACCTGCTATACCTGCACTATTCCAAAACTCCACTAGGATCTTGTTAGGCATGATTACTTTTCCTCCTCTAATCTTGTGATCCTGGTTACTCTTCCTCCTCTAATCTTGTGAATTGTGTCCTGCACCTCTACAAATCCGCTGCACTTGCAGTGCCCAAAATTACGACGACTCTCTGAGTGCTTTAGATGACCAAACATAATGCTCTTGTCTCCCTCTTCATTTAAAAGTCTATAAAAGTAATCTTGCCATCTTCGTCTAATGTGAGTCTTGTCGACTAAGACCATGCCATCCATTTAAAAGTATTTGATACACTTTACTTTGGCAAGCCTGTACAGCTTCTTTTCTCCACCTTTGTCCGCTAACTCTTGATACAAGCGTTTAAAAGCTACCGATTTAGCGTCTAAAACTGCTAGCTTCGCTTCTTTCTTCGCATACTTATACTTTTTCCCTATTCGACCTTTTCTCCTCCTCGTCTTTACTCTCTATTAACTCTATGTAGACCGCCTTCTTGGCCTCCACTTTTCCTTGGACTTTATAATTCCACAACCAGTCTCTTCTATGTCTATTATGGTAGCCCTTCGAGACCCCTAAGACCTCTCTAGCAACCCTTCTAATACAATCTGTTGTCTTAGACCACATATTGTCCTCATCTCCTTTACTCTCCCAAGCCCCATTAGCTACTAGCTTCTCTCCCAACTCCTGAATCTTACTGCTAGCCAAGGCCCCCCAGTTGATTCTTGGTTGAACATCTGAAACCCTCTTCTTCTTCTTCCCTCAGATCTCAAGATCCATAACCAAGAGGTTATGAGATTCTCGCTCGATAGAACCTTACGATCCACACATGCTCCTCTATTTCTCCTCTTAAGAAGTAGGAAGTCAATTTGAGTCTTCGCCACCGAACTGCAAAAGGTGACTAAGTCATCCTCCTTTTTCTGGAAACTCGAATTGGCTATCACCAACTCAAAAGCTCTAGCAAAATCCAAAAGAGAAACTCCTCCATCATTTTTATCCCCAAAACCGAAGCCGCCATGCACATCATCACAACCCTTGCAGATGTCCTGATGTGCCCATTGAAATCTCCTTCTATGACATGCTTCTTAGTGACGGTGATACTCAGAACTTCCTCATCCAAATCCTCCCAAAAAAGCTTCTTGACCTCATTGTCCAAGCCCGCTTAAGGTACGTAAGCACTAATTATGGTATAAGTAAGCCCTCCAACAACTAGCTTAATAAACATTATTATGTCATTCATCACCTCTACAACTTGATCGCGAAGGTCCTTATCAATAAAGATGCCGATACTATTACTATTCCTCGAGACCCCAGAGTACCACAATTTATACCCATCAACATCTCGCACCATAGTACCCACCACCTAGTCTCTTGGATACAAGCAATGTTTTCCCTCATCTTTTTTAGAATCTTCACTAACTTGATAGATTTCCCCGACAACGAACCGGTATTCCATGACCTAATTCTAATCATAGCGCCCCCTTGAAACCTTTGCCCCTCACCCCAAACGTCGCCCCCAACCGAGGACATGCCCTTAGTCTGCCATTATTCGCTAATGCCACTAATTAACAATTAAGCCAAAGAACAAGATTACCATACTATGAAAAAGAAAATAACGGGACTATTATTAATAACGCATGAATCTGAATAATAGCAATACAACAAGAAACATGTTAATGACTGAACGCTAGAGAAAAGAAACAAGACTAAAACTTAGAACAGGACTGAAATAATGCAAATAACAATACTAATATAGTGTCAAGATTCTTAATGTGATACTGAAGCAACAAAACAGAATACTTAAAGTCAACAAATGAAAATTTTGGTAAGATTTTTGGATTGATACAAGAATAAAGACTTTAAAGAAATCACGTAAAGAATTTGCAAAAAAAACGTAAAGTGGAAGGGATCGTACTTGGGCTACCTTGTGAGTGAAAGGCAGTGTTTTGCACTGCAATGACAAATCCGGTTGCTACTGGTCTGTGGTAGAGGAGTGGTACCTTAGCGGTGAGAAGAAAAAGGAGAGAGACAGGATGGGACAGGGCCAAGAAACTTACCAGTGATAATTGTTGTTGGAAGTCAGTGCTAGAAAGGTGGGGTCGTCGCCGGAGATTGTTAGGAGAAAAGGAAAAGAAGAAACAAGCAGTGGAGCAAGGGCGAAAGATAGAGAAGATAAAGAGAGAAGGAGAAAGGAGAAAGGAGAAAGGAGAAAGAGAGGACAGAGAGAGAGAGGCGATGTTCTTACCAAGGGCTGCCGGAGGCGGTGATCGGAAATGATGCAGAAGTTATGTTACACCTCCACTTGACATACACACACATACATACAACGATTTACAAAGCATATAAAAATTAGTATATATATATTTGCTGCACCTAGACTTACACACACAAAAATACAAAAATATACAGAAGCGCGCGCGCGCGCGCACACACACACACACACACACACACACACACACACACATATATATATATATATATATATATAATATAGACATACAAAATTCATTCTACCAAATTCATCACGACAAACCACCATATCCACCACCACAAACCACCATAACCATCACCTATTCCACAAAAAATTCTCAAAATCGTGTCTAAAAAAATGAAGAAGAATAAGAAGATGACGAGTCCAATGTGAATAGGATTTTTCTGTTCGTGTTTGTCAAATTCTCGTATAGTTTATGATATCGTCCCATAAATATGGAGAAATTTATGCTATAGACTTGAATTATTCTAACGACTTTTTTAGACAATCAAAATGATTAAAAAAATGAGTTTTGATTAACTTTACTAAAACAAAAAAAATATGGGAAGAGCTTTAACTTAAAAAGAGTTGGGAATCACTGAATTCACTTTATAATATTTCTAATAAAAACCTCAATTTTTTACATGTATTTTTTAAAGAATAATTGTTTATTGCTAATTCAATTATATTTTTCTTATTAAGAAATATTCAATTAATAACATACCGTGAGGGTATGTAAATTAATTGAGTTATAACTCATAACGGTTAAACAAAAATAATTTTCTTCCCTGAATTGTGCAAAAAGCAGTAAAACTTTACTGAAAGTCAATAATATTCCCCACAATAGTTACTCCATGAGAATTAAAAATGAGGGAGGTAACATTACGGATTTGGAATAGTTGATTACTAAAAATTATTTTCATTCTATTATTTATTCCTCTTATTATATATCAATTTTACTTCCTGAGAATTTCAAAATTAATATCATAACAACCTAGGGATAAAATATGTAAAATTGCTAGTAAAGAGTAATAAAATTATTATTCCAGCATGAACATGTAAATATAAAACTTCACACCAAGCATATAATAAAACTAAGATAGCTATTATAAATATATCAAGTTCCATCAAATATTCCAAGAAAAAGAAATTACTCTGTTATGAAGTAAGAAAAGCACACAAAGAATTTAGAAGACAAGGAATATTTATAAGACTAAGGAAATATTTTAACTACAAGAAAGATACAAGGGAAAGACCCGAGCTCTATGTCGCATTCTATTTTTTACTGAATCGGTTAAAGTTCGATATAGGGCTCGACTTATTGGGCAACTCTCGGGTAAAGTGTTGGAGTCGCCACTTAACATATTTTTTAACTAGGCGTATTAGGGCACATATTTGTTTCTAGCTAATTTTATAATTAACTCCGAAACTTAATCTTACAAATCAGAAATATAGGTAAGGTTTCAAGTTAACTCGAGAGGAAGGGGTTAGGCACCTCTCAGGCTCCACCAAATTTGGTTTACTGGCCGGACAAAACAATTGGGATTCTATGTAAATAATCAAATAAAATAGCTAGCTAAAGTAGATAAGTAATTAAATGGATATGATAATATGCATTGTTGCACTTGGTGCACCTTCGTAAGACACTAGGGAGGTGAATAGTGTTCTTACCCGATTTTTAAAACCTAAAATTTGCTTTTAACTTTCTGCGCCTAACTCACAAAGAACCAGGTTCCTTGCAAGTTTCACCTATCTCTGAAACTAAACAAATTGCAGAAACGTAAAGAACACAGAGATTTTTACGTGGAAAAATCCTTGCTCAAGGGATAAAAAACCACAACCCAAACTCTTGGGATTTCAACTCTTCCACTAAAGCAAAACCCGAGCAAGTTTTAGACTACAACGTAATGTAATCAAGGAACTAGAACCCCCTAGTACCTAGAACCTTCACAGCCACACGTTAGCTGGTAAGGTTACCTCTACTTAACCTCAAAAGTAATCTCTACTTAACGCTTCTAAACAAGCTGATAAATTGCAACTCAATAGCCTATGACAAAGAAACTAAAACAACAGACTTATCTATGAAACTGCTCCTTCGTAAGGTTCTGCTGCTCACCCTTTGTTCTTGCACACAAAGCTTCTCACGATCAGATTGTACTTAATATGCACTGTTGAGATGTCTTTTGTGCGTATTGAATTTGGCCAAATTAACTTGTATTTATAGGAACTTAACTCAGCCGGATCCAACTAAGTTTATGATTCCGTTTCCTCATTGAAATCAGTTTAAACAAGGTTACCCATATTTTCTTATTTAAAATATAAGTTAATTTGCCTTAGTTCCCAATCCATTTTCGTTTAGGAACCGCGTCCTTCTCAGCACCGCTTCTATCTTCTTCAGCTTCCGGTAGGATTGGAACTTTGACTCCAGCTGTTCTCTTATTTTCTTCTTCAGCTCTGACTAGATTAACCCGTTGAACTGCTGACCTTCTCACTTCGACTGTGAACCTTTTCGTGGTCCACTTTGCACCAGGTCCTTTGTCATCTTCAAAACTCATCCTTCAACATGCATATAATTAATTAAGGTTAAATGAAAAAAGTTTTAAATCTACGACTTGACTTCTTCCAAAGATAACAGTAATATTAATAAATAAAAAAATTTCTTCTAGTTGTTCTCCTTCAAAAATAGGCCGTCTTTCATCCTTTTTTACCTCACACAAAATATAGAGAAAATAGGTTAGCGTAAAAATAATAGTATAAAAATATTAATAATAGCGATAATAATTAATATAAAATAATAATAACAAAATAAAAGGGGGAAATGGATTTTATAAAAGTGTAGGCTCGGGTATGTATGAATCAGCTAGAGGTTAGGGACGTTGGTACGGCTAGAACACGCTGGCCGGTCGTGTTGCCATGTCAAGTGTCGGTCCCATGACTCCATCGCCGGCTCGTTTTTTGCAATTGAAGCTCATACATGTCATCATCGCCTATTTGTTTTAGGGACATAAGGATGGGGCTGTTCAAGTATAGCATCATGTTCAAATCAGTGAATATTGTCCGTCAAATTATTGTCTGGGCCTCAAATATATATATTCATAGACCAAATTTATGTCCAGATTAGTGTTACATCGGGCAACGCCAAAAGAACTGCAAAAACTCATCAGCAAATTTGATCAGTAGGAGCAGCGGGCCCAAGCCAGTGGAATAAACAAAGTCAAAGAAACAAGGCAACATAACAGTTGAATTCAACAACAGCATTAAACGAAATGAATCACAACAAAACCAATAGGTCATAGCAACTCAATAACTCGACATAAAATAGCGAAAACAGTAGTGAAACAATTAAATCTCAGAATATCATAAAGTTCCAAGTCCCAACGAAATTAGAGTCTGATACGCCGATAGGCAGTTCGCCGGTGAGGAAAAGTAAATGAGAAGCGACTGCCGGCCTGCTTTTGGCGGTGTCGCTGCGACTCACTTACGCCATCTCCTTCTCCGATTTCAAACATCAATCATTCAAAGACCACGAGAAAAGGACCCCGACGATGGGTTTGATTAGAGAATGGGTTTTCTGGTGGGCACCCTGTTATCCCCGTCCCCAATCTGTTTCTGTACTTTGTTCCCGACCCCAATATCCCTCTGTTTTTATTTGTATCATGGTGTGTGGGTGTGTATTGTGATTGGAGAGAGGAGGAAGGTCCGGTCGGTGGTTTGGTGGCGCGTGTGGAGGAGATTGGTTTTTGTGTGCGTGGATGTTTGACTGTGAGGAGGGTGAAGGCGTGTGTGTGTGTATGTATGTTGTTATCTGATTGTAGTGTCTACGGATGTTGTTGTGTATAAGGGAAGAAGAAGAAAAAGTAGGGGGGTGTGTGTGCAGAAAAAATATGTGGGTCTGCTGGCGTATATATGTACAGTATGTGCGTGTGTTGATGTATGATGGAGTGGAAATGTGGATGTGGTATATAATGTTAGGAAAGTTTTTTTTAGAAAGAGAAGGTGGGAACCGCATACTCATGTTATGTGTGTGTGAGTATGTTGCTGATGATATAGCCACAAGTTTGTAAAAGAGTTGTTGGTAATTGATTGGAATTAGGGAAAAAATTAGGAAAAGATTAAAGGGGGATTGGAGAGAGATTTTGGGGATTATGAAAGTGATTAGAAGATAACAAAAATCAAGAAAAAAATTTGAAAAAATACTCCTTTCAAAATTCAAATAATAAGGATGTATCTAGTTAGAAATTTGGTCTAGGTTCAAAAAAAAATATATAATTAAATAGAAAAAGTAAATAAAGATGAATATGCATCAAATAAAGAATTATTGTGGGGAAATTTTAAATATGGAGGATTTAATAAAAGAAATTTGAACATTTTCTTTTAATTGGCCAATATTCAACTTAAAGGTGCAACAAATAAAAAATATAGATATATATATTGTATAAAATACACAAATAATCATTAAATAAACTCAAATAAAATTATTTAAATATAGATAATCACAGATAATTACTAATTTGCACAAATGATCACAAATCGATACAAATTTGACATATAGCCTAGATGATGCAATTGTATGATATTATAAATATACTAATTTATGCAAACAGTCACGGTTTTGACAAATAACCTAAATGATGCAAAATTACGTAATATAGCCACATTTAGGTATGTAATATACAAGTAGATAACGCACGTAAATGTATGATTTCTAATGCACGTTTTGTACAAATAGCCAAATTACACCCTTAAGTTAAATTATAGCCAAATTTAGAAAAAGGAGGGTCAAAGTTGGGTGTCAACACTCTAGAGAGTACAACAACTATTCTCTTCTTTCTACTTATAGAATTGAATTTCTTCATTAAATGTTTTAATATCATTATAGAAGATGCATCATAAGGAGAGAGCCTTATGATACATATCTGTAGTAACTTTCTCGCATTCTAAATGTTGTAATGTCATGAGATGAAGATTCATAGTGAGGAGGAAATATCATGGGGAAGATGTGTAGCAACTTTCTTCCATTGTGAAATAGGCACGTGAAACCTTTTCTCCTTCTAGCTTCTTTATTTTCTTTTTCCAAGTATTCTCTTTCCTACATATATATGTATATTTTGAGTGGTGGGTTTTATTATTGTTATTAAACTTTTGAATCTCCCCTGTAACGTCTCTTTGACTTACTTCTCCCGACATTGCCGATCAACGACGAATCTCAGTCATAGGTAAACTTTCCACTCTCTTGTCTCTATCCTCCCTCCTACTCCTTCTCTCCCTCTTCTCTCTCCTCTTCCTATCTGCCCAGCCCTACCTCTTCCAGGAACTTCACCGGCTACACCACCAGAAACACTACCGAAGTTTGCAGAACCAACAAAGAGATATATATCACAAATTTCGTGCAGATTTTTCGAGGGATTGTCAATAGCCTCAGTTCACCGCAGGATCAATTTCAACTGCTGCCGATCGACAGCGGTTCAGGTTTGCCTAAAACTTAGTAGTATGCTCGTTGCTTTGTTTTGTTCGTTTCCTTTGGTCTTGTCCTTGTCTACCTAACTTGCTCTTGGCTGATTAATAGACTCTCAATATATATATATATATATATACTGCTTTCTTGCCATAATTTGACTAAACTGCTTGATTTCTTATTTTTCCCTGCCTTGGAATTATACCCAATATTCTATTTCTTGTATTCTTTTCTTTAATTTTCAACCTTAGTGTGTAAGTGGTGGCTTTGGTTGGGGATGGTAGACTAAGGTCTTGTCCTCAGTTAGGGTTGGGGGTAGGGTCCAAGGGTGTCTCTAGGCTGAGAATTGGATCTTGGAACATAGGGTTTTTGACGGAAAAATCTATAGAGGTAGTGAAGACCCTCAAGAAGAGGAAGATTAGCATAGCTTGTGTCCAGGAAGCAAGATGGGTGGGCACTAAAGCTCAGGATATAGATGGCTATAAGTTGTGGTACTCAGGAGTCTCGAAGAGTAGGAATGGGCTAGACATTTAAGTTGAGCAGGACCTTCGAGAGCAAGTGGTAGAGGTCAAAAGGGTAATTGATAGGATGATGGCTATTAAGCTTGTTGTTGGAGGGCTTACCTATAATGTTATTAGTGAGTATGCACCTCAAGCGGATTTGGACGATGAGGTCAAGAAGCACTTTTGAGAAGGATTTGGACGAGGTGGTTTGGGATATGCCTAGCACCAAGAAGCTTTTTCATAAAAGGCGATTTCAATGGCCACATCAGGTCATTTTCAGCGGTTTATGATGATGCGCATGGAGACATCGATTTTGGGAATAGAAATGATAGAGGAGTCTCTCTTCTAGATTTTGCAAATGCATTTGAGTTGGCGATAGCTAACTTGTGTTTTCTGAAGAAGGAGGAACACTTGGTCACCTTTTCTAGTGCGATGACGAAAACTCAAATCGACTTCCAACTTCTTAGGAAGAGCAATATAGGAGTTTGTGTAGATTATAAGGTTATCCCAGTGAGTATCTTATAACCCAACATAAGCTCTTAGTTATGGATCTTCTGATACACGGGTGGAAGATGGAGAGGTCTCTGGTTGGTCGACCTAGAATTAAGTGAGGGGCCCTGACCAATGTGAAATTTAAAGAGTTATGAGAGAAGCTAATATATATGGAGGCTTGGGAGAGGATGGGAGATATGAGAAATATGTGGGCTAGAACAACTATTTGTATTATAGGATCAACTAGAGAGGTGTTAGGGGTCTCAAAGGGCAAGCCTAATAGGCACAAAGGAGACTGGTGGTGGAATAAAGAGCCCGTTTGCGTGAGCTAAAAGCGTCTTATAAGCTAGTAAGCACATTAATAAATATTTAGTAACTTAAAAATTTATGGGCTTATAAGCACTTATGTGCTTAAAAAAGCCAAAAGCTAGAAGTTAGAACTTATAAGCCACTTTTGGTCTTATAAGCCACATAAAAAAGCTGCTTATAAGCTCACCCAAACAGGCTCGAAGAGGTTCAAGAGAAAGTGGAGGTCAAGAGGGTTGCATTTATGAAACTAATGGAGAGCAAACATGAGGAGGAGAAGGAACAAACATGGAAGAATATAAGACCGCGAAGAAGCAGGCGAAGCTAGCGGTTTCGGGTGCTAAAATGGAAGCTTTTGAATGCTTGGACAAAGAAAAAGTACGAGGTGACTCAGAACACTTCCCCGTTGAGATGGGGTTACATAAAGGGTCGGCTGTTAGCCCATTTTTATTTGCTCCGGTGATGGATGAATTGATGAAGAGTATTAAAGGAGAGGTTCCATGGTGTATATTATTTGCTGATGACATAGTTTTGGTTGATGAGAATGATAAGTTAGAGGTATGAAGGGAGACTGTCGAGTCTAAAGATTTCAAGCTGAGCAGAACGAAGACAGAGTACTTGGAGTGCAAGTTTAGCGAGGCACCTCAGGAGCCAGATGTGGACGTGACGCTTGATGCATAAGTTGCCCCCAAGAAAAGAAGCTTCAGGTATCTTGGGTCGATTCTCCAAGGTAATGGAGAGATTGACGATGATATGGCACATCGGGTAGGGGCTAGTTGGATGAAGTGGATCCTCGCGTCCGGTGTCCTATGTGATAAGAAAGTGCCACTTCGGCTTAAAAGTAAGTTCTACAAAGTAGTCGTTAGACCAGCTTTTTTGTACGGGGCAGAGTGTTGGCCAGTAAAGGCCGCCCACATTCATAAGATGTGCGTAGCAGAGATGACGATGCTTAGATAGATGTGTATAAATACTAGGATGGGTAAGATCAAGAATGAGGCTATACGCGAAAAGGTAGGAGTGACTGCAGTGGCAGACAAAATGCGAGAAGCAAGGCTGAGGTAGTTTGGGCATGTGAAGAGGAGGATCACAGATGCTCCGGTGAGGAGGTGTGAGGGGTTGGCAGTGTTGAGTCTACGGAGAAGTAAAGGTAGATCAAGGAAAAGTTGGGGCGAGATAATTAGACAGGACATGGTCCACCTTCAGAATACCGAGGACAAGACCCTAGATAGGAAAGACTAGAGGGCAAGGATTAGGATAGAAATATAGATAGTAATCGAGGGAGTTATTCATTTTGGTAGTAGTATTATCTCCATATATTCTATCTCTAGCTTACTCTTCGTTGTTTACTGTTGGTGTTTTCAATTTATCTTGGGCTTGCTTAAGTATTCTTATTAGTATTTCACTTATTTTGGTATTGTCATCTAGCTTTTTATAAACATGTTTTCTTGACAATTTTGTTTAGTTGAGATTCTATCGGAAACAGCCTCTCCACCTTGGTTGGGGTAAGGTCTCCGTACATCTCACCCTCCTCAGTCCCCACCTTGGGGGAATATCACTGGGTATATTATTTTTTTGGTTATGTTGAGTGATGAGTTTTGAAGATTGACAAACAAAGGACCTGGTTGTGGACCTGGTTCTTAGAGAAAGGCGCAACTGATCGAAAAGATGATGAGTTAGTTTCTTACGAAGAAGACCAAGCAAAGGAACATGCTAACTGGAAATCCATGTTGAAGTAGGAGAAGTTGAGTGCGCGCAAGTTAGTTATCCTAGTCTGTTAAGGAGTCGTGTCTTAGTTAGTGTGAATCAAAGAGAGTCAGAGTTATAAAAGGAATGTGATAATTGGAGATCTTCTCTTTCCATATTTGAGAGAAATGTCATAGTTGGAGATTGCTAGGGTTTTTCTACCCTATATAAACTTAAGTGAGGCGTGATGAAAAGACATTCATTCACTACGAGAGTTCATAGCAAAGGCAAAGGCAATTACTGATCGTATGTGAGTGAACAAGATAGTCAAAGAACCAAGTGCTGAAGGAGTTTCTCATAGTGTTCATCGATTGTTTTATTTTGTGTTAAGTAGAATCTGTTACCTATTTTCTTATTTCTAGAAGCTTTGTAATAGGTGTTATTTGTAAGGATACATTTTTTAAAAGCTAGAGTTTAACTTTAGTTGGTGTAGGTACTAGAGTTAGTCCCTTGGTTATAGTAATTGTAACCTAAAACTTGCTCGTTGTGATAGTGGATTTGGTTTACAAAACCCCAGAGATTGTGCCGTGGGTTCTCTCCCTTGAGCAAAGAGTTTTCTGCATAAAATTTCGGTGTTCATTTATTTATGTTCGTGTTTGAATCATATTACTGTTTGGGAGAAACATATCAAGAACCAAGTTCTTGAAGGGACGAGAAAGGTTCTTTAATAAAGAAAAATCGGAGGACACTATTCAAACCCCCTTCTAATGTCCGTTAGAAGTACACCTGGTGCAATAAAATATATATTTTATTTAAAATATTTTTTTTATATATGAAATTACATAAATAATTTATGTTCATCAGAAGAAGACTTGGAAAAAGTAATATCTAGAAGAAGAAGAAACTCTGGAGCAAGAAGAAGATATGGAGGAAGAAAAAAAGAGCAGCATCCACATCATATCTCGAGGAAGAAGACGAGAGCACCATCAGATTAGCAACGGCAACAACAATGCCGGATAGGGATGACGAAGAGCAGAAACCATGGGATGGTGATACTGGAGTTACACCAGCAACGGTGAAGATGTTCGAAGGCGGCAGATCTCAAGATGGTAGAGAGATGGAGTTAAGCGGTAGAGAGAGATACCAAAAAATTTGTCTAAAATCAAGGGTTTTCTATTATCCAATATTTTGTAAAAACTTTATTGAAACGATCCGGGATCCGGCTAGGCCGTGCGGGCACCCGACATCCTCCCCCAGACCCGTCGGGCGAACACTTACCTATTAAATTAGGAAAGTAAATATAATTCAATTCATAAATAGGAACAGGACTTAGAAATAGCACAGCCACCCTGATACCTCTAAGCTGTACAAACGGAATTACAGCAGGACTATCCAGACTAGACATCTAAGAGTACAAAAGAAGATATATACCTCCTGAAGAGAGCAAAATGCAACTGAAATAATAAACAATAAACTGGTGGCCATCCGAAATAAAAGCTGGCTCACCCTGACAGCTGAAGTCATCTTCGGTCCTGAACAACGTGGCGAACTCAATCCTGGAGCGAACCTGCCGAAATGAAATAAATAGAAAAGAAAAAAACAACAAACAAAGGTGAGTCAAAAGGACTCAATAAGCGGGGCAGACTAGCCACCTCAAAGAATAGAATAGCTAGCCAGGGAGAAGAGAAGCAGATAAACCAAATTCCACTTATTTTAATTATTAAAAAAAAAACAGAGCCAGATAATAACTGGAAATACGTAAGGAACCAAAAATTTATAAACAACCAGGAACATAAGATAGACAGAGCATATAGGTATCCCGAACATATTACAATTAGAAATACATCTCATTATAGGTAAATATGGTTGCGGCGTGCAACTCGATCCATATGTTTATACCGTTGCAGCGTGCAACCCGATCCATATATTTATACTGTTGCAGCGTGCAACCCGATCCATATATTTATATTGTTGCGGCGTGCAACCCGATCCATATATTTATACTGTTGCGGCGTGCAACCCAGAATACGAGCTAGAAATATATAGTCAAACTGACTTATGTCCACGATATGGTATACATACTGCATACACAAAACACAACATAATAGTAACACAGTAGTCAACAATGCGGTGCAATGAAATGGGATGAATTCAGTATGATGCAATAGTGTCACATGTGCCAAATAGATGGAGCGGAATCCTCCTACTCCGGGGTGGAATCCTCCTATCCTCAATATGATGTAAGGAGCGGAATCCTCCTGCTCCTAGGGCGGAATCCTCCTACCTTCAATATGATGCAATGGAGCGGAATCCTCCTGCTCCTAGGGTGGAATCCTCCTGCACCCAATATGTATGCAATGGAGCGGAATCCTCATGCTCCTGGGGCGGAATCCTTCTGCACCCAATATGTATGCAATGGAGCGGAATCCTCCTGCTCCTGGTGCGGAATCCCCCTGCACCCAATATGAATACAATATAATGCATATGAATGCAACATAATGCATATGAATGCAACATGATGCAATAATAACCCATCGCTAGTGCAGGACTCTCATCGTCAGCCGGAAAGTATAGGTCAACTCACAGCCAGAGTACAATGCTCAGATCCTCAATGCAATACCAACAATATGACATAACATATAATATATAAGTAAATCCAAAGCTAAGGCGTAATGAGTAGGCCTATCAGCAGCTACACACGTAAGGAACATGTGGTAGATTATCCACGGGGCCAAGGGCCTCCAAAGGAATAGATACAAACACTTACCTTATTTTAAGTTGCTACTCAACAACAGCTTTATCGTTTGGATTCACTACCAAACGATCCTGCTTATTCAATGAGCAAAAATATATCAAATTAGGCTAAAAGCTTCATCCCTCACATCTTAGTGCAATTCGGTTAGGAACCTGATACCTTATTCGCATATGCAATATGTAGCTCAGGACTATGTACAGGATTCAAAGTCACATAAACAAACCCTAAATAAATTATATTTATGGGTTGCCCATAATTCCTTGAGTACGAATATATAATCAATTCCATTATCGGGATCCAATTAACCCTTTTATCCTATCGATGGAACTTATTAAAATGATGTCTAATATCCCAATTTTTACTGTTAAAATATATTCAAACACACGTAATAAACTCAAATAATGAATTAACATCATTACCTGGATGTTTCGGGGTAAAAATTTTACTTTTCTCTGGCTCTTTTCTCTTTTTCTGGCACTTTTTTTTTTGCTGCACCCTCTCTGTTTTGATATGTTTCTGGTCCCGTCTCAATCTTAGAAGCACCTGCTAAGGGATTTAATCCTTAGCAACCGACTTTGTCATTTCCTTTTTTTTTCTTTTCTTTTTTTTTTTTTTTTTTGAAAATTTTATATCGTGACAAAAATTAGAGCGGAACCCTACGAAATTCGAAATAATCCCAAATTTCTCAAGCAAGTTATACAAAATTTATATGACGTACTCGCTAAGGCGGATCTCAAATCGGATTCCCAAAACTCAATATGCAAATTAAATGAAAAAAAGTCAAATTATTTAACTTTCGGCATTTTAGCGGAAACTAGCCGAACAACCTCGAAATTCACTTTCAAAAGTTCACAAAAGTCACAAATAATCATACGAACCTAACGGCGCTTTCAGATTTCGAATCGGAGTTCATTCGCCAAAATCGAGCTTGAAAATCTCTTTTCAATATTTACCGGCAATAAAAACTGAAATCTTCTTTCGATACGTACCAAACGAGGTCTGATTTAGCTCAAATTTTACAGACAGGTCTTAATGGACCTTACGAATATTTTAAAATTATCAGTACGCCAATCAGAATTCTAACTTCCGAAACGATTACCTAAGGTCGTTTTATTTATAAATGTCGCTGTGTTTCAAAAATTATTAAATTGTTTGTATTTAAGGTGCCTAAAGTGTCAGCTGATGTAAAAATATAAGAAAATAGTCATGATGTATGACTCTTGTCTTGTGCGTGGATAGAAGATAAATTCTGATTATCTTGTTTGTGGCTTCTCTTATTTTCCTTTTCTTTTTCTCAATCAGGTGGACATATTTTTATTGGGGGGAGGGGGATTGTAGAATCTTTGCAGAAATAAATTCAGATTTTTATAATATTCCTTCTCTCCAATGCTCGAGCTTCCATGAAGAAACAAGAAGAATAAACAAACGCAACTCGACTAAATATAATAAATTAATTTCTTTAAATAATCTAAAAAAAAGTTAATTAACGTCCACAATCTCACTGATGTCTTCGTTCCAATTTGTTTTATGGAAGTCAATAGCACGATTTATTTTTACAAACCAATTCAAGATTTGGCAATTGTATTACCAACATGTGGATGTTCATATGTTAGGTATAAAACTTTGAGCTTTATTAAGGTTAAATGTCTTAATCTCAGTTTGACTTAAAAAACAACGATAATCGTTAATCTATCTGAAATTGATGTTTAAGTAAACCTCAATTGCCACTAAGATTCTACAGTAATATGTTCATAAGTTTAATGATGGATTAACTTTAAGCCTAACGTACGTCAGATTAGATGGAAAAACCTATCTTCTAAGATCATATTTTTTTCACATAATTTATTGTGCTTTGTGCTAATCCTACTAAAAGCCTAACGCACATATCAATACTATGGGTGTGTTTGGTATGAAGGAAAATATTTTTATTTTTTAGGAAAATAATTAAGTTTCTATTTATGTTTTAGTGTTTGATAGTAAAATATAAAAAATAATTTCGTAATTATACCCCATCCTTAACTCTACTTCACCTTCACCCCACCTCCCATCAAACCCCACACCCCCTAACCCCTAAAAGACTTACCCACCCCAAATCGCACCTTCCCTTCACCCCCCAAACACACCCTTACCACCCACCCAGTCATGTCCGGATTTAGTCTCCAAATTTAATCATCGGCGACGTCTTTCGCGGCAGCGACAGAGAAGTCCTCGCAGAGAGTGGCGAGAATCAGAGCCTCGGAGACGCAACAGAGGACGTTGTAGGCAGCAAGGGCAACGAGGCAGTAGACGGAGGCTCGGATTTTGCCAGTGTCGGCAACAACATCGATAGATTCTGATTTCAGAGGCGGGGGGATTATAGGGGTGGAGATGTAGGGGGTGGTACAATCGAGGAGTTAGGGGAGGGGTGAGGTGGGGTTTTTTTTGGTATGGGGTAAGGGAAATATGGGAGTAGGAGTGAGAATTAGGGTTTGTGATGTATTTTTGGAAAATATTTTCCCTTCAGTTTTGAGGGAAAGCATTTTTGTACAAATGGAGGAAATTAAGTTGGGTGGAAAATATTTTTCAACTCATATATGCAAACCAAACATGAGAAAATAGGAAAATATTTTCTAAAAAATGTTTTCCACCATACCAAACACACCCTAAATGACTAGTTCTAGTACAAGTAATAATTTGAATCAGAGATACGTTTATTTGGCCACAATTATGTTAATTAGCGTGGTCCATCGACAAATACAAAAAATAACGATACTTTTACATTTACAAAACATACCAATAGTTTCCACTTAATTACCTTACATACCATTTTTCATTTTCCACTCTCCTTAATACGAAACCTTAATATCTTCCTCTCTTTTTCTTTCCTTTCCTCTCCTCTCCTCTACCCATCCACCTATCCAACCGCTGTCCCCATCCCCTATCGCAGGCAACCAGCCAGTTGTTGTTGCTTCTGTTCCTCCGGTGAAGTAGATCTGCCACCATCCCTGCTGCTACTGTTATCGCCGTTGCTGCCTATGCAGTGCAACGGTGCTACTCCTCTGCGGCGGCACTGCTGCACTATAGCGGCGGCTGCTCCGATCTCGTATTTTTCGGTCTGCTCCTCTTTTTTCTTTTATATGTGTATATGATATGTATATATATATATATATGTATTTTTTGTATATAAATACGTATATCCTTGTATTTTTTGTATATCAATGACTATCACCATTTTTGTGTGTATATGCATTGTATATATGTGTATGTTGTTGTATACTTGTGTATGTATATGTCTAGAGTAGAAAAATTATTTGTATGTTTTTTGTGTATATGTTTATATGTTTTGTGTATATTTTTGTATGTTTGTGTCTGTTTGATTGTATATAGTTTCAAAATATTAATTTTTAAAAAGTTTCAATGTACATATGTGTATTTTTTTATGTTTCATTTTGTAGATCCAATTTTTTTTAAAAAGAAAAATCCGGTGGTGCTGTCGCATGCCGACGACGGCAGTCCAGCAGCAGCAATGGCTTGCCGGCGGTGCTTGTAGCAACCCCATAGGGCAGTGATGAATGGAGAAGGTAGGAAGAAGGAGATAAAACCCTAATTTGTATGTGTTTGTTGAAACTTGTATATAGTATGTACAAAAAACATTGGTATTGTATTGCTCGATTTATGTTCCATCATGCAAAAGACACGTGGTTGACTACGTGGCAAAGTTATAACAGATTTCGAAGACATTGTGAGGCGAGATCAAGGTGGAATTAGCCTCGACCACTGGTGTGATCGATTGTGTTGTATTGAGATCGGGATGATTCGAAGACGATTGTTCAAGCGGATAACCTTGGTTGATCTTATCCCACTTTTATCGAAATAAATCCAGCGCAATCTGTGGAACGTGGGTAGCTGCTGAAGAGACGTGGGGAAGTGGAGTTCTTCTAGGGTTAGGAACTCTATACTTTAGCTAATCTATAAATAGGCCCCCATTTCCCCAATTTGTGGCCTACGTTCATCAGAACAAAAAGCATCCCCAGTTCATCTGCCATATTATACCGTTATTATTATTAGCAAATCTTCTACTATTAACGTTACAGTCTCAACTATTGTATAAGACATCAGTCGCGGCTTGGTTCAAATTTGGAGGAGGATTCATCTCTTTCATTAAAGCGCCAACCTCCGACTCTTCAATACAATAAGCTTTACTGCTTTATTCATTGATTTATTATTGTTTATCTCATTATTTGCTTGCCATTTCTATTGTTTAACATATCTGTTTATCGTCATTGGTTTCGTTAAAACCCAGTTATTGTATTGATCGTATGATTGCTTCACTGAGTGTGTTTATTGGTTAATATCGATCACATTGAAATGACTGTCATTATTGTTTGGTTCGTAATATTAATTTCCGTTTCATCAACTGCATCTCTATTGTTTCATTCAAATTCAACATTGGCTAAGTCATACCATCTTGCATATTTGTCATCGCTAATCTGATTCTATCATAGCTTTACTTGTTGAATCTGGCTGAAATAGTTTATTTGGGATCAAGTATAACCAATCAATTTGACTGTGTTCGGAATCGTACAACATCAACTGCTTGTGTTCGTTTAATTTCTTATCGTGTTTAGCAATTCCATCGTTTAATTCTATATCTGATCGTACCTGTCTTCGTATTGGATTTGCAGCATAACTTCATCGAATTCGTTATTCCATTTATTCGAACTTGTTGCATCTTTTTCACGTTAACAGACAGAAAACCAATTACTTGTCAACGTAAATTACTTGTCAATCGATCAAATTGAGATACAAACGGACGCCTTAGACTCAACTAAATATAAATTTAATTGTAAACCTGAAATACGTTTTTAGGAAATACAATTTGGCGCCCACCGTGGGGTCTAGGCAATCGATTTATTCCAAAATTTAAATCGTTGATACTACTTACGTTCGCTTTTTTGTCTTACGATGGCAGATGAACGTAACATTGATGCGACCACCGCTTTGAACGGTCAAAAACAGCTCAATCCCAATGACGGGATTCATGTCCCGACAAACGTTGAAGCGGTCGATGAGTCAACCAATCACGAGCAGGATCCGATCCCCGATGATATTCTTGCTGGTTCACGATTGAACGCGCCTCAAGGACAGCGACCCGGTAAGGAACCCGCGGTCGACACTGAGTCAATAGATACGAAGATGGCGTTGATAGCGTATTTGAGAAGCCATGATGCGCAATTCAAGGTGATACAAGAACAGTTGAAGATCCTGTCTAGCTCTATTAGAAATAGAGCACCCACCTCCCCGATCACACCCCCCGCAAGCATTCCGACTTTGGTTCCTCATGGCGCCGTAACAGGGGGACTTGCAGAGGGGGTCGGATCTGGAGGATCGGGTACGACCGCGTGGCTATGGGAGCTCCGGCCTCCGTTACGACAGAAGTAAGGATGCTGGCTACGATTCAAACGTTGTTGAATGATACAGTAGATAAGAAATACCGTGAGTGAGAAATTGCCAGGTGTTCCGAAGTTAACGGATGAAATCGCTAAGAAATCAATCTCAAATCGTCCGTTTCCGCCAAGTGCGGCCCCACTACCCATTCCCAAGACTTTTAAGTTGCCTGAAAGCTTGAGATACGATGGAACTACAGACCCAAGGGATCACATCGATATGTTTTTGGTTGCAGTTCAATCGAACGACCTGACTTCGGATGAGATCAATTCAGTCAGTCTGAAAAAATTCTGTGAAACGCTGAAAGGGGCAGCGTTGAAGTGGTATTTACAGCTACCCGAAAATGAGATATCAGACTTCGATGACATGGAAGCTAAGTTCATTCGAGCACATACTGGAGCTACAAAGATAGAACCAAGAGTGGAGGATATCTTGAAAATTAGGTAGCGACCCGGTGAAACTATCAAACAGTTTGTAAAACGGTTCAACGATGAAAAGATTAACATCCCAAACCTCGAGGAGAGATGGGCTCTTTTGTCTTTTTCTAATAACTTGTGCACCGATTCGACGGAAGCATATGCGAAGTTGAAAGATCGTCTGAGGGAAATAAACGCATGGACCTTTGATGATTTACATCGTGAGTGTGAACCAAAGATTAGGGCTGAGGAAGAGGAGTTGCATCTAGCCCGATATAATCATCAATATGATCGACCACCACCACGGAGAATTGAGAATGACAGGCGAAACTACAGGGATCAGCGATGGGAACCCTACTGTTTCCCTCGAATGTGGAGCAACAACCACGAAGCTGGTAGCTCAAAGAATCAACCAAAAAGGGGGCAGACGAACTCATCTGCAGCTCCGAAGGATCGATCACTGCCTCCTAAAGTGTCATAATATAATTTTTGTGTGTCGACATCCAATTTGGTGAATCACTTAAAGGGAATGGGTGAGAAGGTCGTAAAATTTCCCGGTCACACAAAAACGAATCCAAACATGAGGGATGAAAATTTATGGTGTGCATTTCATCATGATTTTGGCCACACAACGAAAGAATGTAAGGCGTTGCGATATGAAGTGGCCAGCTTATTGCAAAAAGGGCACTTGGTGGAATTTTTGACTGAAAGGGGGCGAAACAATTTTAATAAGAAAAAGGATGACGAACCACCAAAACCCCCTGCTCCTAGGAAAACAGTGAACATAATCACTAGAGGAGATGACGTTTGTGGGGTAACTTACACTACAAAGAAATATGCAAAGGTTTCGTTTACGTGAGACAAAAGGACACAATATGACATGAACGATGAGATTGTGTTCGGGGATTTTGACTTCGATGAAAGGATTCATCCCCATCACGATGCATTAGTGGTAACGATGAAGATCGAAGATGCCGATGTAAAGAAGGTGTTAATCGATGCTGGAAGCTCGGTTAACATAATACATTCCAGAGTAGTTGAACAGTTGCAGTTGAACGACAAGATCGTGCCTCGTTCAACGGTGTTATCAGGTTTCAATAATTCGAGCGAAGTGACCATTGGAGAAATTACAATTAAGATATATGCGGAAGGCGTTGAAAATGATACATTGTTTCAGGTAATGAAAGTTGAAATGACATACAACGTGATACTGGGTCGACCATGGTCCACGCTATGGGAGCGGCTCCATCGACTCTACATCAAGTTGTAAAATTGCCCACTCTATGGGGAGTGCGTGAAATAAGAGGTGAGCAGCAAGCTTCTCGAGAGTGCTACTCGGTGGCTGTTAAGGATGGCGTTCGAAAATAGCAATCACAGTTAGCGGAATCTGTCGCCGAAGACTTCACTACTACTCCGTCATGTGCTCAACGAGTACAGTTAGCGGAGCCCGTAATCGAAGAAGAATTCGCATCGATTCCATCATGTGTTAGAGAACCACATAAACAAAAAGAATCGCCAGTTCATCTGCTACATTACACCATTATTTATTAGCAAATCTCTTACTATTAACGTTACAGTCTCAACTACTGTGTAAGACATCAGTCGCGGCTTGGTTCAAACTTGGAGGAGGATTCATCTCTTTCATTAAAGTGCCAACCTCCTACTCTTCAATACAATAAGCTTTACTGCTTTATTCATTGATTTATTATTGTTTATCTAATTATTTGCTTGCCATTTCTATTATTTAACATATCTGTTTGTCGTCATTGGTTTCGTTAAAACCCTGTTATTGTATTGCTCGTATGATTGCTTCACTGAGTGCGCTTATTGGTTAATATCGATCACATTGAAACGATTGCCATTATTGTTTGGTTCGTAATATTAATTTCCATTTCATCAACTGCATCTCTATTGTTTCATTCAAATTCAACATCGGCTAAGTTATACCATCTTGCATATTTGTCATCGATAATCTGATTCTACCATAGCTTTACTTGTCGATTCTGGCTGAAATAGTTTATTTGGGATCAAGTATAACCAATCAATTTGACTGTGTTCGGAATCGTACAACATAAACTGCTTGTGTTCATTTAATTTCTTATCGTGTTTAGCAATTCTATTGTTTAATTCTATATCTGATCGTACCTATCTTCGAATTGGATTTGCAGGATAACTTAATCGAATTCGTTATTTCATTTATTCGCACTTGTTGCGTTGTTTTCACATTAACAGATAGAAAAGCAATTACTTGTCAACGTAAATTACTTGTCAATCGATCAATTAAGATACCAACGATCGCCTTAGACTCAACTAAATATAAATATAATTGTAAAACCTAAAATACGTTTTCGATGATAAACCAGATCGGAAAGTATACGTCGGGGCGGAGTTGGATGCCGAAGTAAGGACGAAAATCATATTTTCTCAAAAGTAGTTCTGACTGCTTTGCTTGGTCCAACGCGACATGATAAGGATCGACCCGAAGGTTGCCACACATAAGTTGAATGTCGACCACAGACATCGGCCGGTAAAGCAAAAGAAGCGACCGAATGGAGGATTTCGAAAGAAAGTTATCAACGATGAAGTAAACAAGTTGTTGTCGAATGGATTTATTAAAGAGGTTAAGTACCCAGAATGGCTAGCAAACACTGTTGTAGTACTAAAGAAAAATGGGATGTGGAGAGTATACGTCGATTACACCGACCTTAACAAAGCCTGCCCAAAAGATTCGTTCCCACTGCCTCACATCGATAGATTGATTGATTCGACGGAGGACACGAAATGTTGAGTTTTTTGGACTCTTATTCAGGCTATAATCAAATTTCGATGGATCCAGCAGATCGGGAAAAAACTTCGTTTATCACAGACACGGGGACTTATGGTTACACAGTTATGCTCTTCGGCCTCAAGAATGATGAGACTACTTATCAACGTTTGGTTACCACCATGTTTAATGATTTGATCGGAAAAATAATGGAGGTGTATATTGATGATATGTTGGTTAAGTCGTTAGAAAGGAAAGATCATTTGAGTCATTTAGAAGAAACTTTTACAATACTAAGACGCTTCAACATGAGATTGAACCCGAAATGTGCGTTCGGGGTCGGATCCGACAATCTTGGGATTCATCGTGTCGCAAAGAGGAATCGAGGCCAATCCAGACAAAATCAAGGCGATCGAAAACATATCCGAAGATCTGACAATGGTGAAAGAAGTTCAGCAACTGACCGGTCGAGTAGCCTATCTCAGCATGTTTATCTCGAGGTCATCTGAGCGATGTCACAAGTTCTTTTCGGTGCTGAGGAAAAAAAAAGCTTTGATTGGACACTGGAATGCAAAAAGGCCCTTAAAGAATTGAAGCAATATTTATCTAACCCTCCATTACTTTTAAAACCAGTTGAAGGAGAAATGTTGCTGATCTACTTAGCTGTTTCCGAAGTGGCTGTGAGCGCTGTCCTCGTTCGCAAGGACAGAGGTAACCAATTTCTTATCTATTATGTTAGTAAAACACTATTAGATGCAAAAACACGATATCCACATCTAGAAAAACTAGCACTAGCATTAGTCACTGCAGCACGAAAGCTAATACCCTATTTCCAATGTTATTCCATATCTCTTATAACTACTTTTCCATTGCGAAATATTTTACATCGGCCAGATCTCCCTGGTCGATTGATGAAATGGGAAGTCGAGCTGAGTGAGTACGATATCACTTACCAGCCTCGCACCGCCATCAAATCTCAAGTTTTAGCTGATTTTGTAGCAGACTTTAGCGCTAACATCTTTCTGGAAGCAAAGAAAGAGGAGCTAATGATGAGAGATCCAGATCTCAGAGTCTGGATGATGTACACTGATGGAGCTTCAAACGTGAAAGGAACTGGCCTTGGAATTTTGTTGATAGCACCTACCAGTGAAAAACTCAGGTATGCGATCAAATTACATGCAAAGACTAACAACGAGGCCGAATATGAGGCTCTCGCTGCAGGTTTAAAGATCGCAAAAGACTTGAAAATCAAACGACTAGACATCAAAAGCGATTATTAGTTAGTGGTAAGCCAAATCCAAGGGGATTTTTGTGTTCGACATTCGAGGATGCAGCAGTTGCTCGACAAGGTACAAAATCTCCTAACTTCTTTTAAGGAATGGAAAATAGCCTAGATCCCGAGAGAGGATAATATCGAGGCAGACGCCTTGGCCAACTTCGGTTCTGCAGCAGCCGTCGATGGAGAACTCGACGAAACGGTAGTTCATTTGTTCGAATCTCCACTCTGTCGGAGCATCAAGGAGGTAAACAACGTTAATCATACTTGGGATTGGAGAAACAAATATTTGTCCTATTTGCAGGTAGGCACTCTTCCCAACGATAAGAAATCTTCCATATCGCTCAAAGCTAAAGCGGCCAGATATTGCCTTGTAGACAACCAACTCTATAGGAAAATGTTCGGCGGCCCTTTAGCAAAGTGCGTTGGGCCAGATTGAATGAGCTATGTGTTGAGAGAGGTTTACGAAGGCGAATGTGGCAATCATTCCGGCAGCAAATCGTTAGTTCGAAAGATAATCAGAGCTGGATACTATTGGCCAACGATCACAGATGATGCCAAGGATTACGTTCGTAAGTGTGACAAATGTCAACGATTTGATAACCCCATACATCAACAAGCAGAGCCCCTTAACTCGGTCACGTCACCGTGGCCATTCATGAAGTGGGGAATGGATTTGGTCGGGCCACTTCCAACAGCGCCCGGTGGGGTAAAATTTATTTTGATTTTAACAGATTATTTTTCTAAGTGGGTAGAAGCAATTGCTTTGGCTAAAATTCGTGAACAGGATGTTATCAAGTTCATTCACCAGAATATCATTTGCCGCTTTGGGATCCCGAAAGAGATCACCTGTGACAACGACAAACAGTTCGTGGGGAGGCGAATCACAGCTTTTTTCAAGAAGTGGGGGATCAAGCGGATTGCATCAACACCCTATCACCCCAGCGTAAACGGACAAGCTGAGTCTTCCAACAAGAAAATAATTGAGTATTTGAAGAAAAGGATGGATGAGTCAAAGGGAAATTGGCCGAACGAACTCTCTGGAGCATTGTGGGCTCATCGAACAACGATGAAACACAGCACCGAAGAAACTCCGTTCTCACTTGTCTATGGAGAAGAAGCATTGATTCCGGTGGAAATTGGTGAACCTAGCCTTCGGTTCACTCACTCCACCAATGAATCAAACAGAGAAGCTATGCTGATAGAGTTGGATCTGATCGAGGCAAAAAGGGATATGGCACTAGTTCGAATACAAGCACAGAAACAGAGGGCAGAAAATTACCTCAACAAAAAAATCAGGTATCGAGCTTTTAATATAGGTGATCATGTGTTGAAAATCAAAAGGCCAAAGAAGGATGAACCAAACGAAGGCAAACTGGGAGCAAATTGGGAGGGACCCTATCGAGTCAAGGCATTAATCGGAAAAGGTTCATACCAACTCGAAACAATGGACTCCAAGCCAGTCGACTTCAATTGGAATATCACACAATTGAAGAAATATTACATCTAAATTCTACGGTATCGTATGATCGAATTTCATTTTTTACTTGCATAATTTTCATTTCCCCTCCATCGGGCGCACTTGTTTAATTGATTATTTGACACTAACATTTTTAGATGATAGGCATAGTTGGAATCGAATGATGATAAATATCACCCACAAACACTTGAGCTCGAAATGCTCCAATCGGGATCAATAAGTCTAACGAACATTCTAACGTGGTCTTCATCTATAACGTTCTCTCGGTGTTTGTCTTTCAGTGATTTCGTTTCAGATGTCAAAGATCGAGGTCCAGTGTTCGACTGCTCATACTTCACACCCAGACACTGGGGGGGATGTAGTTAGTAGGATAGTCACACATTCAAAGACTGAGGACTGCCTAGAAATCGAGGACTTCCTTTCGAAGATAAAGACGAGGTCGACTGAAGACGATACTGGGGACTCGTTCAAAATTTGACGAAGGCTTCAGGCCCCAACGTTGTCACTCGAACTGGGGACTCGGTCATTTTTATTCAAACTGGGGACTCGTTCGTTTTCACTCGAACTGGGGACTCGTTCAAGTTTGTCGAAAACTTCAAACTCTAATGCTTTCACTTAAAATTGGGGACTGTTCATTTAGTTGAGACATGCAGTATGTAAACGATCCATTAGCGGTCAAGAAATTTCTATCATCAATAGCTTTAAACGGCCACATTATGTAACCGATCGAATCAACCGATCCAAAAATATATCAAGCGCCCAATAGCGGCCAACATTTCAATAATATACAACACTTGGTCATTTTTACGACTACACTTATTGACTCGTGTTATCGGTCTACACATTGATGAATTTTATCATTCACTTAGTCATTTTACGACTTCTACACTTGTTGATTCGTGTTATTGGTCTCTACGTTGGTGAAATTTACAATTCCAATCTGGTGAATTTATAATTCCAATTTTTGACAAGTGTTTAAATCTAAGTTTCCGAACTCGAAGTTGTTCGAAGAGTGCACTGCGTAAAAGTGAGACGTCATTCTTTACTGCGTACTAAGTACATTGGGCCCCAATCACATTATATTCTTCCAACGACTATCGCTAAAACATTAACATTTCAAGCGATCAAATTAACTCATCTTCGGAAAACAACATACAAAACGATAAGAGGAAATATCTGGAAAACATAATTCATTCATTCGAAAACATTTACACCGGTCAAAAGACCAAATCATATCAAAAACAAAAAAGACCAAGCTACTGGTCAAAACAACTAGATAAAAAACAAGTTCAGATTACAACTCATTCATCTTCGTCGGAGCCTTCATCGGAAGAACTTTCAGGGAGACCAAGATCTTCACGAGCCAACCTCACAATGGCAACAACATCATTCATCTTGGTGGGAATATCAATACTTCGATCCAATATCTCTCTAAGGACATCGTGCCTCGACTCAGCAAGGATCAAGCCTTCTTCTACTCAAACTCTTCCTCGAGGTCGCGCCTTAAGTTGGTCGATTCCTTTTGAAGTAATAGGTTCCTCTCCGACAGGCTGTCAGCTTGAACTTTGAAGTCTTCGTTGACTTTACGAAGAACCTGCAGCTCCTCGGACATATCAGCCAACACTCGATTTTTGCTCTCCAAAGCATAGCTGAATTCGGCCATTTTCAAATCCGAGTTGGCTTCATGTTCGCTACGCTGCTCGTTCAAGGCTCGAATCTGAGACTCCAAGTCAAATTGATGAAGTGCATGTTCATTCGTGCTCCTGTCGAAGTTGACCAGAAGTTCAGCATGTTTGGCCTCCAAAGCCTTCAATTTCCGATGCAGCTCTTCCTCCGCCGGAGTAAGATGAATGATCAGCTGTCTCGATCGCCATTATGGAATTCTGAAAAATAATTCATAAGTAAGATTCAAAGGGAAGGAGGAAAGCAAGTGATGAAAGTTTATACAAAGGGAAGGAAGAAAATAAAATTTACCCTGAAGGCGCCAAAAGCAATCTGCGAAGGCAAGCTCAGATCTTCATGCGTGCTCAAACGAACCTGCTCCATCGAACCTATGACATCGAAAAGATAATCGGCAAGCTGCTTTGGGCACCAAAGCAAGTCAAAATTGCGCGGCACTGATATTGTAAGCGATCTGTCACCCAATGCTTCAGACTCGCCCAGAGCAGCGAAGGCAGCATGAAACGACCTCGGTCAGTTGTTTCGAAAGTTAGAACTCCGGTTGGCATGCCGATAATTTTAAAATATTCGTAAGGTCCATTAGGACCTGTCGGTAAAATTTGAGCTAAATCAGATCTCGTTTGGTAGGCATCGGAAGAAGGTTTCAATTCTTATTGTCGATAAATATTAAAAATAGATTTTCGAGCTCGATTTTGGCGAATGAGCTCCGATTCGAAATCCAAAAGTTCCGTTAGGTTCGTATGATTATTTGTGACTTTTTTTAATTTTTGAAAGTGAATTTCGATGTTGTTCGGCTAGTTTCCGCTAAAATGCCGAAAGTTAAATAATTTGAGTTTTTTTCCATTTAATTTGCATCTTGAGTTTCGGGAACCCGATTTGAGATCTGCCTTAGCGAGAATTCTATATATATTTTGTATAACTGGTATGCAAAAGTTAGAATTATTTCGAATATCGTAGAGTACCATTTTAATTTTTACCGTAGCAGCGAATTTTAAAGGAAAAAGGAAAAAAAAGGGAAAAGACAAAAGAAAATGTAATTAATGGAGGTTCCTTAGCTATAAGCTAAGAATGATATCAGTAACAGTAAGCAACAGAACAGAAAAAAATGAAATAGAGAAAAACGAGATGACAGAGTGAAAGAGAAAAATGTCAGAAAAGAGCCAGAAAAAGATAGAATTTTCACCCCGAAACATTCAGGTAATGATGTTAATGCATTATTTGAGTTTATTATGTGTGTTTGAATATATTTTAACGGTAAAAATTAGGATATTATACATCGTTTTAATAAGTTCAACTGATAGTTAAAAGGGTCAATTGGACCCCGATAGTGGAATTGATTATCATACTCAGTAAGTTATGGGCAACATATAAATGTAATTTATTTAGGGTTTGGTTATGTGACCTTAAATCCTGTACATAGGCCTGGCCTGCGTATTGCGTATGCGAATAGGGTATCAGGTTCCTAACCGGATTTCCCTAGGACGTAAGAAATGAAGCATTTAGCCTAATTTGATATATTTTTCTACTTATTGAATAGAGTGGGATCGTTTGGCAACGAAACCAAAGGATAAAGCGGGTGTTGATTAGCAATGCTAGCTTTGGAACAAGGTAAGTGTTTATATCCATTTCTTTGGAGGAACCTGGCCTCGTAGATTTTCTACCACGTGTTCCATACGTGTGTAGCTGCTGATAGGCGTACTCATTACGCCTTAGCTTTGGATTTACATTATATATTATATGTTATGTCATGATGTTGGTATTGAATTGAGGATCTGAGCATTGTACTCTGGCTGTGAGTTGGCATCTACTTCCCAGCTGTCGATGAGAGTCCGGCGCCAGTGAAGGGTTATTATTGCATCATATTGTATTCATATGCATTACATTGCATCATATTGAGGGTAGGAGGATTCTGCCCTAGGAGCAGGAGGATTCCGCACCATTGCACATATTGAGGGTAGAAGGATTCCGCCTCAGGAGCAGGAGGATTCCGCTCCATTCTATCATATTGAGGGTAGGAGGATTCCGCCCTAGGAGCAGAAGGATTCCGCTCCATTGCACATATTAAGGGGTAGGAAGATTCCGCCCCAGGAGCAGGAGGATTCCGGTCCATTGCATCATATTGAGGGTAGGAGGATTTCGCCCTAGAGTAGGAGGATTCCGCTCCATTGCATCATATTGAGGGTAGGAGGATTCCGCCCTGAAGTAGGAGGATTCCGCTCCATTCATTTGACACATGTGACCCTTTGCATCATATTTTATTTCATTTCATTTCATCTCATTTCATACCATTCTGTAGACTTGTGGTACATAACTATTGTTCTGTTTATACGTGCATTGCTTATTTGTTGATATGTTTCTGGCTCGTATTCCTGGTTGAGTTTATGGTTTCATACGTGTTTCCAGTTATTATCTGGTCCTGCCTTTTTATTATTTAAATAAGAGGAATTTGGTTTATTTGTTTCTTCTCCCTGGCTAGCTATTCTATTCTTTGAGGTGGCTAGTCTGCCCCACTTATTGAGTCCTTTTGACTCACCCTTGTTTGTTGTGTGTTTCTTGTCTATCTATTTCGTTTCGGCAGGTTCGCTACAGGATCGAGTTCGCCACGTTATGAAGGAGCGAAGACGACTTCAGCTGTCAGGGTGAGCCAAGTTTTATTCCGGATGGCCACCAGTTTATTGTTTATTATTTCAGTTGCTTTTTGCTCCCTTCAGGAGGTATCTGTCTTCTTTTGTACTCTTAGATGTCTAGTCAGGATAGCCCTAAACCTAGTATGTTGGGTAGTCAGCTGTAATTTCTTTTGTACAGCTTAGAGTTATCAGTATGTTTGTGCTTTTTTTTTAAAGTCTTGTTCTTATTAATGAATTGTTATATTTTCCTAATTGAATTAGTAAGGGTTCGCCCGACGGGTCTAGGGGAGGATATCGGGTGCCCGCATAGCCTAACCGAATTCCGAATCGTGTCACAGCAGCCTCTTCACCTCGAGAAAGAGGTATGATCGGATCAGCATGTTCCACACCAAAGAACGACGAACCCGTTTCTTCATCGTATTTAGATTTTGCCGTTGCCATTGGCCGATCTAAAGCCGGCATCTTTCCTTTTGCCGGATCCCTCTCCTCGAGGTCCCGATCGAAAGCGTCGATCATCTCCTCTTGAACCTCAGGTACAATGTCCAAGGAAACAATGGCACCTTCTCTGCTGGGTAAACCCCCTGAGCTCGAAGTGACCTCTTCGGCAATTGGAGATAGGTGGAAATCATCGACTAAAAGATCTCCAAGTTGTTCAGCCGCCTTGAGCTGAATAGCTGTTTCTTGGAGTCTTTCCTTCACAGGCTTTTTGGGACGCCTCACCAATCGGTCAAACCCCGATTCGTCTCCAGCCTCTTCTTCCTCGACGTCAATAATCGAGGTCACTTCTTCGGCGGCTTTCATCGCGGAAATAGCTGAGCTCATCCCAACAATTACCTCTTCAATGGTTTGGGGCGCAGCCAACGAACTGCCCCCTTGTCCACGGCCCTGGACAAATACTTGTTTCTTAAACCATTGAAGGATTTCTTTTTCTTCTTCGGAGGAGGAGTGTCATCGACTTTCTCCTCGCCCTCAACTTCAAATTCTTCGTCGCTGGGCTCGCCTCCGTTACCAGTGATGCCTATCAAAATTCAAGAATTAGTGGGAAGAGCAAATCAAAGTACAAATTCAATACTAATTTGGAAGGAAGAATCATACCATGATTTTTGGCTTTCAGGGTCTTCAAAGCCCCGAACGGCTTCCAAGCCCTCTCATCGTTGGTTGTCTTATCTAGAACTCTGATCAACCATGGTACGATGTTAGAAACTTGTTCGAACAAGACCTTGTCGGCTGAAAACAGGAAGATGGATTTTCAAGGTTAGATAAGTTAGAAATTTGTTCAAAGGATAAGAAACAGATAAAATACTTACTAGTTCGGTTCCATACGCTCGGAAGCGGCTCCCTTCCGGGCACGTTCAATTGCTCCGTTGGATGAAAACGAAACGTTGATCCCACCTCCGAAGATCATCATCGTTGTCAGAGATCAAGGCCCGCTGGCCTCGTTTGGCTAAGTTAATCACCCCTCCTTTAGAAACTCGGGGGGAGTAGATATTGAGAATGTGGCGAAGTGTCAACTCCACTTCTGCCTTCTCTACGATACACCGCATGATCACCACCATTCTCCATATAGCCGGAGAAAGCTGTCCGAGGCAAACATTGTACATCTTGCAAAATTCCTCGATCACATTATTGACTGAAAGTGCGAAGCCGATGGTAAAAGGATAGGTCAGCACCACCAAATGATCTTCAATGTGGGTAGCTAGAGTCGACTTCTTCGGAGGACACATCCCATCGACTACACCAGTCTTCCAACCACAGTCTTCCCGAACTCGTGGTATCGACTCCGGAGTAATTGCACAATATACAAGGTCGAAGGGAATATTTTTCTTTTTGTTCTTCTTCGTTTCACTTTGAACACTGACCTTGAAGTCATTTTTATAAGTGAATCTCTTCGGAAGAATTTCCGAATATAACTTCTTGGGCCAAAATCTTTTGTTTTCCTCTCTTTTCACTTCTTGCCCTTCTTATCTCATGAAGGGCTGGTGACGGTGGTGATTTGCTCTGCCACCACGGTAGACTGCGGCGGTGCTGTGGCTGCAGTAGCAGTAGAAGCAGCAGCTTCAGCATCATTAATATTTTAGGAAGATGAATACATTTTTTAGCAAGCACAACTTAGTGATTTGAACAACTGATTTGGAGATTTGAAACAGAAGTTGATGAAAACATGCAAGAATTCTTGAGATTTTCTTGAAGAAGTTGGAGAGTTTTTAGAAATCCTGAAGTTATAAAGTTTGTAGAAATGGTTTAAAATCGGTATTTATAAGGCAAAAAGTCATCATTGCCTCGGTAACTGATGAAAACTGTCATTCGCACGATGACTGAAACGTGCGGCTATGGGAAGTTGAAGTGACAGTTTGACGTTTCGGATTTAAGGGCCACAAATGCTCCACGTGTTCTTCCCACCTAAAGTTTCAAGCCACTTGCCAAGTTTTTCGAACACACGCTTGGCAAGTGGGGGGACAATCTGTATTGGTCGATTTATGTTCGATCACGCAAAGGACACGTGGTTGACTACGTGGCAAGATTATAACAGATTCCGAAGACATTGCGAGGCGAGATCGAGGTGGAAACAGCTTCGACCACTGGTGTGATCGGTTGTGTTGTATTGAGATCGGGATGATTCGAAAATGATTGTTCTAGCGGATAACCTTGGTTGATCTTATCCCAATTTTATTGGAACAAATCCAGCGCAATCTGTGAAACGTGGATAACCGCTGAAGAGACGTGGGGAAGTGGAGTTCTTCTAGGGTTGGGAACTCCATACTTTAGCTAATCTATAAATAGAGCCCAATTTTTCCCATTTGTGACTTACGTTCATCAGAACAAAAAGCATCCCCAGTTCATCTGCTACATTACACAATTATTATTATTAGCAAATCTCCTACTATTAAGGTTACAGTCTCAACTATTGTATAAGACATCAGTCGCGGCTTGGTTCAAACTTGGAGGAGGATTCATCTCTTTCGTTAAAGCGCCAACCTCCGACTCTTCAATACAATAAGCTTTATTGCTTTATTAATTGATTTATTATTGTTTATCTCATTATTTGCTTTCCAATTCTATTGTTTAACATATCTATTTATCGTCATTGGTTTCGGTAAAACCCTGTTATTGTATTGATCGTATGATTGCTTCACTGAGTGCGCTTATTGGTTAGTATCGATCACATTGAAACGATTGTCATTATTGTTTGGTTCGTAATACTAAATTTCCGTTTCATCAACTGCATCTCTATTGTTTCATTAAAAAATTCAACATCGGCTAAGTCATACCATCTTGCATATTTGTCATCAATAATCTGATTCTATCATAGCTTTACTCGTCGAATCTGGATGAAATAGTTTATTTGGGATCAAGTAAAACCAATTAATTTGATTGTGTTTGGAAATCGTACAACATCAACTGCTTGTGTTCGTTTAATTTCTTATCGTGTTTGGCAATTCTATCATTTAATTCTATATCTGATCGTACCTGTCTTCGAATTGGATTTGCAGCATAACTTCATCGAATTCGTTATTCCATTTATTCGAACTTATTGCATCATTTTCACATTAACAGACAGAAAACCAATTACTTGTCAACGTAAATTACTTGTCAATCGATCAAATTGAGGTACAAACGGTCGCCTTAGACTCAATTAAATATAAATTTAATTGTAAAACCTGAAATACATTTTTAGAAAATACAGATATATTTTGTAAAATGGTATTGTATCGACAGTAATGAAACCTATTGAACTATCACCGTATAAGGCGATAGTTTTAATTTAAAATCTCATTTTAAGCTTAATTAGGTACTAATTAGAACAATTTAGTACCTAATTAAGCTTAATTAGGTACTAACTAGATCTATCGGACGAACCCTATTGACTTAATTAGCATAAAAAGTGTGAAAATAACTTAGAAGAAACATAAAAGAACTCATGACGAAACATAACATATACATAGGCTGCTGAGAAAGAAACACAAATATTTACCCGATGTACAAGGTTCAGACCTATCCAGACCAGACATTTGTGAGTCCAAAGATATATACACCTCACAAATGGAGCAAAAAGTGATATAACAAAAGATAACTAAAGCTGGTGGCCATCACGAACAAAAGATCGGCTCACCATTGACAGCTGAATCGCCTACTCTCCTCAACTAGGCGCCGAGCTAGGTTCTGGAGTGGTATTTGCCAAAATGAATAGGCAAATAAAAATCAGATAGGGAGTGAGTCGAAAGGACTCAATAAGTGAGGACTAGCTAGCTATCTCAAATAATAGATTGTCTAATTAGGTGAATCAGGATGATATAAGCAAATAATATAAGATAATCAATGCACGAACAAGTTAATGCATAGAGTATCAAATAGCCAGCAACTCATGTAATGGAAAGAAGTGTAGTGCAATATCATGCAATAGGGTCATATGTGCCCGAAAACTTATCTCTAGCGCAGGACTCTCATACACTACCAAGAGAAATATGTAATAACAGCCCTTCACCCCCGTGGGACTCTCATCGACTATTGGGAAGTACACGTGATATGCAATTCTGATATGAAGCTACGACATAGTAAGTACGCCCTATCGACAACTACACATGTAAAGAAAACGTGGTAGGACATCGATACGACAAAAGGCCATCAAAAAAATGGATATTGTCACTTACCTCAAGTTCGGGGGTCAAGTCATCTACTGAATGATCGCTCTCCCCTTTCGAAGCCTTCTAGAACCATCTCGATATAAGCCATGGAAGAATAACGGCTTGTATAAGTGCCAAGATGAAGGATTACTATCCATAACGCGACTTTATTGAGAAATTACCAAAATGACCTTAGACCTGGCTTAGCCGAATATCCATAAAAGATATATTTTCGGACTCCTCATGGTTCCACGATACCAATTATACTATTGAATTGAAATTCTAACCTCATTTCCCCAAAATTCCCTAATTCTCAAAATTTAGTGTTCCAACCCAACTCTTCCAAGCCCAAATTGCAAGAATTCCCTAACCCAAACCTTCAATTAGCATCATAGAAAGGTTTAGAGAAATTACCTAGACCGTTGGAACGAATTAGTACCTTAAAATCGCTTTAGATCAACTTTATATTGAAGAAATTTGATGATAAATGAGTTCTGCCGACCTAAGGGTCTCTTTATACCCTAACTCAGCGCTTGCACGCTCATGCAGCCGCGATAGCAACTTTGTTCATCGCGATCATGCCCAGATGAGCGCTTTCGTGCAGAATAACTGCTTCCTTCAGCCCTGACGCGCTCAAGCTGGCTTGGCTCCAGGTAGCCTTACAACACAGGCTAGTGCTACATTTTTTATCCGAACGGGACCCTACTTTACTCAGAATCACCTCAAACTTTGCACACAAGTTCCAAAACATTTTTATACCTTGTTCGCGATTTCGGATCACAAAATGAACCTCCAATAAGCAATACAAGGGTTAAGGGAAAGGAGGAAAAGTTTCAACTCTCAAAACATATGCAAAAACTATCCGAACAGCCTCAGATCTCACTTTCGAAAGTTCACACAGGTCACAAATGACCATACAAACCTAACGACACTTTCAGATTCCAAACGGAGCTCATTTACTCAAAACGAGCGTGAAACCCATAATTCGACTTTACCGAAACTAGAAAACGAATACGTCTTCCAAAACTTATCAAACGAGGTTCGATTAAGCTCAAACTTTATAGATAGGTCCTAATGGACCTTTTGGAGCTTTTAAGACTGTTGGTTTGCAAATCAAGTTCGAACTCACGAAACAATTGATACGGGCATTTTTCAATAAGCATACATGCTCAACTCCCAACATATTTAGGATGGAGCTTTTATATGAAATTCTTAATACATAATGCGAGACTTAGTTAAAATTAAAAGTGGGATATATATATATATATATCACACACTAAGTGATGGCTCACCTCAGCACAACATAGATCTAGTCTTGAACTGACCAAACGTACCCATATAATCACTAGTTTAATAACGTAATCTTTACGTAATTGTACGGTTATGTGTAACAAAGACTCTGCAAAACTCAGCCCCATTATCTTACACACTAGAGCATGTCTTGGGAAAATACACATGACGATGTGAATGTTTTGACAAGTAATATCACAATCTAATAGCATATGGTTGACATATATGCAATACTGTCAAAGATACGCAATAAGCTAATATGAGGTAAGTAAAAAATATGCATTCATTCATCACACACACCACATACACGTACTAGACCTTAGTGCACTAGCCAGATAGCCTTGTAGATCAAACTTATGTCACTCATAGTCCATACTGTGCAAACATCCCAGTCTCAGACGGAGGCTATATGTACACATGTCACAAAACAACTCATTGTATGGCAAAGCTCATCCCAAAATGTACACATCATAATATAGTCCATATTGTACTCTCGATTTCGATAGTATGATATACATCACTATACAGTCTACAGTGCATTCTTAATATCTATAGTATGTGTGCACGTCACAATACAATCCATAATATATTGTATCCCCAATGTCGATAATAAATGTGCATAAAAGCAAATACATAATATCACATGATTTTATGGTGATAACTACCCACAATCATATCTAATCGTCCATTAGTGATGTGAATAAATACATGAAAGAGTAGGGTTAAATTCACTCCATGCAAGAAATCATGCGAGAAAATATCCTCATTGTTTGCTTGAAATAACTGCTGAAATTGGTTATTGTGATTTATATCCATCATAGATCATCGTGACCACAAATACCCTAGTGCAGTCACAACTCTCTAACTTCCAAGGTCGTGTTATTGCAAAAATCTTGCAGAAACCATCTCATGCCACGTTTCTTACTTCCTATGACCAACTCAGTTGGCAATTCATCGCGCTTCGAGAGTGAAACGACTTTGTCTATTCGTTTCAGAAGTTAGGACTCTGATTGGTGAGTCAAAATTTTTAAAAGTATGTTAAGGTTCAATAGGACATGTCTGTAAAGTTTGAGCTGAATCGAACCTCTTTTGATAGGTTTTGGAGAACTTTTCATTTTTTGGCATTTGTAAAGCTGAATCAAGGTTTTTAAGCTAGATTCGAGTAAATGAGCTCTGATTCAAAATTCAAAAGTGTCGTTAGGTTCGTAAGTCATTTGTGACTTGTATGGACTTTTAAAAGTGGAATCCGAGGTTATCCGGATAGTTTTTGAACTTGTACCGGAAGTTGGAGTTTTGCCACCTTTTGCTTGACACTCGCCTTGTGTTTCAAGGACACGAAAGATCCGACTTCACGAGTAGCATATCCGTGCTTAATAACTTGCCTAAAAATTTTAGAGTGATTCTGAGCTTTGTAGGGTCCCGTTCGGACCCATAATGCATCACCAGATGATGTTGTCATGAACCTAAGAAAATGCCCTACGCAACAGTGCCCGAGCTCATGCGATAGCAATAAGGAAATCTGCCCTTTTGCGCTTAAGTGTGCATGTTGGTGCGATAGTGAAGGTTTGTGTGCGTTAGCACTTGCTTAAGCACAATAGCATTGAGTCGATGTATACATAGACCCCTGTGGTCGGCTAATAAACTCATTTTTAGTCCAATTTTTTTTTAATATCTTGTCGGTCTAAGACGAAATCAAGATACCAAGTTGGCCCAATTGATAAGGTAATGTCCCTAAACTTAATTATGATGTTAATTAAGGGTTGGAAAATTGAAATCTCCTGAATTTGGGCTTGAGCTAAAGTGGGTTTAACCCTAGGCTTACTAAATTGGGGAATTATGGTTAGTTGAACCCGAAAGTGTTATCCAATGGTATATTTGATACCATACAACTACGAGGAGTTTGGAAATATAACTGTTATGGGTGTTCGGCTAAGCCAAGCCAAGCGCATCCCAGAGGCAGTTTAGTAATTTCTTCTTTTTCCTGTCGGATAACTAAATATTCCTTCTACGGGCACTTATATGTGCGTTTACTCTTCTATGGCTTCGAGAAAGATAGTTCTGAAAGTCTCTAGAAAGGAAAGGGACCATTTAGTAGATGATTGAGTCCCCAGCTTAAGGTAAGTGGTTTCACCTAATTCTTTGACGACCTTCAGCCTTATGGATGTCCTATTCACGTGTTCTTTGTGTGTATAGCTTCCGATATGACGTACTTACTACGCCATGGTTTCAGACTATATTTGTAGTCTGTGTTGTATTGCTTTTGGTTTTATATCATGATATGAATAAAGATGTTTTATTATGGCTATAGAAATTGATTGAGGTGCTACTTTTTGTTTATTCATGTGTGTTATTCTGCACCTTGGTTGTTGTATTGGTTGACGGGGTAAGATGACAGGGTCGCGCGGCGTGGCACTATGACTATAAGGATCAGGTTGTACACCACAACAGTCATATTTAAGTAGGATTGGGTTGCATGCCGCATCACTATGATTATACGGGTCGGGTTGTACACCACAACAATCATAGTTAAAAGGGAACAAGTTGCACGCCGCAACACTATGATCATATGGACCCGGTTGTTCGCTGCAACATCATAGTTAACCGAATTGATTTTTGTGTTATAATATCATATGTGTAGATGTGATAGGTAATTGTTTTATACATTGTTTCAGGGTGTGTTGGTTGTGTGAGACATGTTTTGCTACGTTATGTATTGTCTGGTATCTTTTTATCTAGTTAGCCCCTAGCTAGCCTACCTATCATTCAAGGTAGGTGGCTAACCTCCACTTACGGAGTCCTTTCGACTCACCCCATGTTGTTTCTTATCTGTTTATTTCATTTCGGCAAGGTATTTGGCTCCATTTTGTTTGTTCTTGCCTTGAATTCACTCAAACCATTCTTAAAAATCACAAAATCGATAAGTGAGTGCAAGAATTACAAATATCATATATAATGAACGAATAAAGCAACCAAAATACAAGAAAATATTAAGGTAAACTAGGCGAATCTCGCCATTATCAGTGATGTACTAAGGTAAATCTAGTATAAACCGTGACATTTAATGCTTTTTAAATCTTAAATTACGTTTTATTGTTTTTCTTATGTTGCTTATAAAGATGTGGGTTCTTTTCTAAAAACACTTACATAAAAATTTAGCATTTCAGGTGAAAAATGTTAAACTCGGATATGAATTCACTTTTGGTGCGACCTTAATTTTAAGTCATGTTGGACACATCGCAAAATATGGTGCTAATCAATCAAGTTAGAGACTTTTTATAAGTCAAGTTCGACACATGGCAAAATATGGTGCTTAATTTTAAGTTATGTTGGACACATGGCAAAATATAGTTTTGAATTGAACTATTAACGAAGGGAATGAATAATTTCGCATAATTCATAGTACATTTAAACCTTTTGCCAAAAATTACAACACGACTAAATTAAACTACTACTGGAGTATGAGCTAGATTAGGTTAATTGATTAAGAATAGTTGATAAGAATAAGTGTTGACAAACACTTTTACGTATTGAAGCAGATTTTTATGAACAAGCATTTTGCCTATTTGAATAGAAGTGCGTAGTTGGTAATTTTTTATGTTAAAAAAATAATAAAAAATAATTAAATATCCTTAAATTTATTTTGAAATATATATAAATTTAAAAATATTTCAAAAAAAAATACTAAATATAAATAAGAGGTGCTTGGAAATTTCATTTTGAGAATAATATTTATGATAAAATAGTAAAATACTTAGAGGATATTGTCTAAGAATATAGGGTAATTTACACTGTATGCCCACTCTTTTGATAGTAATTACAGAGCATACCCATTTGAATTTTCCCTACCCATTTATTGAAAAATATTTACAGCCCATACCCATTCCCTCAAATCCCTATTCCCTTTCCCTTTCCCGCCCCTTCCCATTTTCTGATCTTCCCCATCTCCCCATCTCCCCCAAAATCTTTGATGCATACACTCTACCGACTTGTATAATTATATTCTACATTCTCTCAAATCAATCCCAAATGTTAAACCCTAGACATTCAAAATTGAGCTTGAAAAACGTTTATAAACGTCGACGCCGTAGTAACAGTCCAACTAATATGTCGCTTGTTCCTGTTGAGGAGACTACGGAGCCTAAAGAGACTACGGAGCCTAAGGTACTTTTTTATTTTTTGTAGTATAAAAAATTACTTCGTTTCACTGGTTTTGCGCCCATTGTTACTGACATTTTTGACATTTTTACTGGGTGGTTATTGCAATTAATAGTGTTGCACCCAATGTTTAGAAAAAGCATTCGATAGTTTTTTTTGAAGTGATCCATGAAGTACATAATGCACATAAAACACGTCGGGCATAGAAGATGAGCTACCATGTCGCACATTGTGCTGCAGATGTAGAACATCAAACTAATCTGCAATGCAGGTTACATATTAAACGTATGTTGTATGCTAAAAGGTATACCAGTAAAGTATGCTGTATGCTAAAAGGTATACCAGCTAAGTAATAAAATTACCAAATTTGTGAAACGAAGTAAATTGGTATACCAGTAAAGTATACTATATACTAAAAGGTATACCACCCAAGTAAAGTATGTTTTTACTCTCAGCTTTTGTTAATTACCATCTAATAGAATTTTTTGAATTAATTAACGAATTAGCTTAATTGCATGAAGTAGGTTTTAAACACGTCGGACATAGAAGATGAGCTACCATGTCGCACATTGTGCTGCAGATGTAGAACATCAAACTAATCTGCAATGCAGGTTACATATTAAACGTATGTTGTATGCTAAAAGGTATACCAGTAAAGTATGCTGTATGCTAAAAGGTATACCAGCTAAGTAATAAAATTACCAAATTTGTGAAACGAAGTAAATTGGTATATCAGTAAAGTATACTATATACTAAAAGGTATACCACCCAAGTAAAGTATGTTTTTACTCTCAGCTTTTGTTAATTACCATCTAATAGAATTTTTTGAATTAATTAACGAATTAGCTTAATTGCATGAAGTAGGTTTTAAACTTTGTCATATGTATTGTACTGCTTATGATGCCAATCTACTTTTTTTTTTGTAGGTTTGGGATTTTTATTTGCCTTTACATGAAACGTACTTCCCAAAGATTGCGTATGATGCCAATCTAAATATTGTTGACGATTTGAAGTCAAACTTGACCTCGACACAACTCCAGCTATTTTGGGAAACTTGCTTTGGATATTTCTTGGATATGCCAAAGCAAACAAAGCAAACTCGGTTTGTGCAGTATTTGATGAGTAGGCAAGTCCATCATGATTCACCAGACGCTTTATGGTTTGATTTGAATGGCTGTCAATTACGTTTTGGACTTGGTGAGTTTGCATTAGTCACAGGTCTAAAATGTACGGGTGTCCAAGAGGTGGTTTATCGTGAAGACAATAACCTATTACGTATGTATTTTAATGGGTCTGCCAATGTCACCCGACAGGAGATAGCGCATCGTTTTGAAACGAAATGCTGGGGAAATTCTGACACTGATGCGGTGAAGATTGTTGTTTTGCATTTTCTTTCTTCATTTCTTTTTCTACCATTAAAAACTGCATGTCTTGCTCGGTGTTATGTCGACTTGGTTGATAGTGGTAACTTTAATGATTACCCATGGGGTATCGACATATTTAAGGTTACAAGGGAATCACTTCATAAAAAGCTGTTAGATGTCCCTACATTTGCAAGGCATGCTGGGTTTACGCATGCTTTTTAGATTTGGTTTTGTGAGTGCTGTCCATTGATTGGGGGAAAAGTTGCTACTCGGGTTGGCACCAAGGTTCCTTGTATTCTCAATTGGGAAGGAAAGAAGCGACTTGCAGCTAATAGTTCTGAGTTGGATGTCTTTTATTTGCCTGTTGAAACGGTATATGTAGTGTAACTTTTATAGAATATGTTATTTTATTTGCGTGTTGAAACGGTCAGTATACTACTTTGTGGTATTTCACCTTTAAAGTATACCTTTACATTTTTGTTCTTGCTTTGCTTTTGCATGTTGCATTATAATTCAACAGTTGAAGCCTAGTAACATTACTCCAAGTGACGCTGAGTGGGCAGAATTAGAGTTGGATGGTTTAGAATTTGGCATACCCAATGAGTATCAGAACAGTCGTTTCATTGTCATTGACCATACTAAAAATAAACAGCAAAGTAAGAAAGGTGATATTGGAACGTGTCAGATTCAACAAGGACTGAATGAAGAGTTTATTGCACCTGCAAAAGCTAGCAAAGCAGCTAAGACATTTGCTGCTTCAACATCAATTCCTTCTCAAACAAGAGCTGTTGATACGAATGAAAACCTCGCAGAATTCAAGAAAGTGGTATGTTTAATCATTTCTGTTTTGCTGAGTATCAGTTACTCTACAGTATTTTTAAAACTTTTCATATTTCTGACCTTTTTTTTTTATTAGGTTGATAGTGGCTTTCAGTCTTTGCAGACTTACGTTGATACCAAATTTATAGAGGTTCATTGTGTTTTTTCTACTTTTTATGCGTTTCCATAATATATAGGACTTTATACATTTGTTCATCTAATTTAGGGAAAGAACGAATTTGATGATTTCAAGGAACAGATCAATGGTAAGTTGGACGAGCTGTTAAAGGCAATTGCTTTAGTTGCTGATAAACGTGTGCCCCAATCTATGGTAATATTTTTCTTTTGTTATTCTATATATCTAGATTCTTAAATTATATAATTCAGTTAACTGTATATACTTTTGTGGGTATACAGTGTAGCATAATGAGCATACAAAAAAAAAGAAGTTTTTTTAGTATTATTAAGCCTGGTATACCATTGTACTATACATCATGCTAAAAGGTTATACACTGAATAATAGTATAGGTGAATGGTATACCATTTTTTTACCTTTTGTAATTTGATGTTACTATGAATACTTTTTTCTGTATTTTTAGGATGGTGCCAAAGGTCATCAGGGTGATGTTATGGAAAATGATGGTAGCAGTGGTCGATTGAATAGCAATCCTATCAGGTTTGAACAAAACAGTCCTGAGCATGCAGCATTTGTATCTCTTAGCAGTCCGAATGTTAATGCAGGTATGGCTCCTTTTTCAGTATGAATTATACCCTTGGTTTTCTGGTTTGGATTGTGATACTCACCAGTGTTTGGTTGTTGCAACAGCAGTTGATAATCAGACACTAGAAGATGGCAATATAAATCATGAACTTTTTTTTTCCACTGTCTCTGGAACAACTGAAGGAAGAATAACTGAACTATCTGATGGAATGGAAAATGGAATTGCTTTAGTTCCTGATAAGTGTGTGCTTGAATATATGGTAATCTTTTTCTTTTGTTGTTATATATTTCTAGATTCTTAACTTAATTTATAACAAAAAAGGTGGGTAGTTTTTAGTTAAAGTAGTATATAGTTTTGTGGGTATACAGTCTAGCATTAATGAGCATACAAATAGAAAAAGAAGTTTTTTAGTATTGTTAAGCCTGGTATACCATTATAGTATACATCGTGGTAAAAGGCCATATACTAAATTATATTATACTTGAATGGTATACTATTTTTTTCCTTTTCTAATTTGATGTTACAATGAAGACTTTTTTCATTTTTCCTAGGATGGTACCAAAGGTCATCAGGCTAATGTGGTGGAAAATGATGGTAGCACTGGTCGATTGGATAGCGATCCTATCAGGTTGGAACAAAACAGTCCTGAAAAAGCGATATTTGTACGTCTTAGCAGTCCAAATATTACTCCAGGTATGGCTCTTTTTCAGTCTAATTTATACCCTTGGCCTTCTGGTCTGAGTTGGGATACTCACCAGTGTTTGCTTGGTGCAACAGCAGTTGATAATCAGATATTAGAAGATGGTGATATAAATCATGAACCCTTTCATCCCACCGTCTCTGGAACAACTGAAGGAAGATTAACTGAACTCTCTGAAGGAATGGAAAATGATGGTGATGCTGGTCGAAAGGAAAGAAATCATATTACCTTGCAACAGAATAGTCTTGAACTTGCAACATCGGTAGGGGTTACCAGTGTCAATGCTACTGCAGGTATGGGTCTTTTTCAGTCTGATTTATACCCTTGGCCTTCTGGTCTGAGTTGGGATACTCACCAGTGTTTGCTTGGCGCAACAGCAGTTGATAATCAGATATTAGAAGATGGCGATATAAATCATGAACCCTTTCATCCCACCGTCTCTGGAATAACTGAAGGAAGATTAACTGAACTCTCTGAAGGAATGGAAAATGATGGTGATGCTGGTCGAAAGGAAAGAAATCATATTACCTTGCAACAGAATAGTCTTGAACTTGTAACATCGGTAGGGGTTACCAGTGTCAATGATACTGCAGGTATGGGTCTTTTTCAGTCTGATTTATACCCTTGGCCTTCTGGTCTGGATTTGGATACTCACAAGTATTTGTTTGGCACAACAGCAGTTGATAATCAGATATTAGAAGATGGCGATATAAATCATGAACCTTTTTGTCCCACCGTCTCTGCAACATCTGAAGGAACAATAACTGAACTCTCTGATAGAATGGAAAATGATGGTGAACTTTAAATGACTGAGTCTCAACTTAATGAATTAGTTGGTGGTATTGCACGGCAAGCAACATATGATACTGCAGATAAAACCTCAGGTATGCACTTTTTAATTTGTTCATCTTTGAATAGAAATTTCATAATATCTAATTACCTTTTTTTATCAGTAACTGTAGCTCAGGGTTCTGAGCTGGAAAGGAGCTTGTCAGAATCTTACAGTCATATTGCACTCATTGCGCTCCCGGCAACATATTCAAAGGTGATTTTTTCAAGTTTATAATTGGTATATCTTTATTTTTAACTAGAACGTATACTTTAATTTTATACACTTATGCTGCGGGTATATTGGCATTCATTTTACTTCGATATAATAACCTTATTTGTATTTATTTAGCTGCAGGTCCCAAGTAAAGATGATTCCAAGGATTATAACACTGATTCTCATGATGATGATGTGTTTGAAAAAGGTGACAATGATGTTACAGCTGGTATGAAAAGACATAGTATTGAGAAGACACCTGTGGTTCGTAAAAGATGCAGACGTACTGCAGCAGTTAAAGAGTCTCCTTATGTCTCTACATGGAATTCCGGTGCAAGTGTTATTTCAATATCTGAGGGAAATGTAAATGCAGCATCATCACCCAAAAAGGTTGTATCCAAGAAGTTTCCGTTCGTTGGAAGTATAACACAGCATGTTGATTTCAATCTTGAGTGTGAATTCAACAATTTTGTGAAGAAGAAAAAGGGGTTAGTTTAATGAGATTTTTTATTACTGTGTTACAAGTGTGATTTTTGAGTTTAACAATGTATTTGTTGTGTTTAAGATTTTGGTTTTATTCAATTCAAATTAGGGAATCCGAGAAGCTTGACAAATTATTTGAATTTGAAGTTGGTGAGATCAGCAGTAAGAGTTGGTTTCGTACCTTATATACTCCTAGAAAAGATCTGACTTCTTTGGTATGTACAGTTTCAAAATCGTATTTTTTTGTAGCTGTTTTTCTGTTTATATACATGCACAGTATACTGATATTGTTTTTTTCAGCATCTAGATGTCATTTTCTACTATCTGAGGAAGAAAGCTAAATACGCACTTAACTTGATGACACGACCCAAAATTCGGTTAGGTCGTGCGGGCACCCGATATCCTCCCCTAGACCCGTCGGGCGAACCCTTACCAATTAAATTAGGAAAATAAATATAACAATTCATAAATAAGGACAAGACTAAAAATAAAAACACAGACATACTGATACCTTTAAGCTGTACAAAAAAAATTACAGCTGACTACCCAACATACTAGGTTTAGGGCTATCCAGACTAGACATCTAAGAGTACAAAAGAAGATAGATACCTCCTGAAGGGAGCAAAATGCAACTGAAATAATAACCAATATACTGGTGGCCATCCGGAATAAAAGCTGGCTCACCCTGACAGCTGAAGTCGTCTTCGCTCCTACACATCGTGGCGAACTCAATCCTGGAGCGAACCTGCCGAAACGAAATAGATAGACAAGAAACAAACAACAAACAAGGGTGAGTCAAAAGGACTCAATAAGTGGGGCAGACTAGCCACCTCAAAGAATAGGATAGCTAGCCAGGGAGAAGAAACAGATAAACCAAATTTCTTTTATTTAAATTATAAAAAGGTAGAGCCAGATAACAACCGAAAACACGTAAGAAACTTATAAACTCAACCAACGATGCGTGCCAGAAACATAACAACAAATAAGAAATGCACATATAAGCAGGACAATAGTTATGTACCACAAGTTTACACAATGGTATGAAATGAAATGAAATGAAATAAAATGAAGTGAGATGAAATATGATGCGAAGGGTCACATGTGCCCGTAATCCCATCCCGAAGCGGAATACTCCTGCATCCGAGGGGAATCCCATCTGATAACCAACTGGAGCGGAATACTCCTGCTCCTGGGGCGGAATACTCCTGCACCCGATATAATATAAACCAGAGGCGGAATACTCCTGCACTCTCCTGGGGCGGAATACTCCTGCACCCGATATAATGTAAAGCTGAGGCGGAATACTCCTGCACTCAATATCTGACATAAGAGCGGAATACTCCTGCTCTTGGGGCAGAATCCTCCTACCCTCAATGTGATACAATGGAGCGGAATACTCCTGCTCCTGGGGCGGAATACTCCTGCCCTCAATATGATACAATGGAGCGGAATACTCCTGCTCCTGGGGCGGAATACTCCTGCCCTCAATATGATATGCAATGTAATGCATATGAATGCAATGTGATGCAATAATAACCCTTCACCGGCGCGGGACTCTCATCGACAGCCGGGAAGTAGATGCCAACTTGCAGCCAGGGTACAATGCTCAAATCCTCAATGCAATACCAACAATAGGACATAACATATAATATACAATATAAATCCAAAGCTAAGGCGTAATGAGTACGCCTATCGGCAGCTACACACGTAAGGAATACGTGGTAGAAAATCCACGAGGCCAGGTGCCTCCAAAGAAATGGATATAAACACTTACCTCTCTCAAAAGTTAGCATTGCGACCAACAACCGCGTTATTTTTTGAATTCATTGCCAAACGATCCCACTGTGATCAATAAGCAGAAAAACATATCACATTAGGCTAAAGGCTTCATTCCTCACATCTTAGGGCAATCCAGGTAGGAACCTGATACCCTATTCGCATACGCAATACGCAGGCCATGCCTATGTACAGGGTTTATGGTCACATAACCAAACCCCAAATAAATTATATTTATATGTTGCTCATAACTCACTGAGTACGAATACATAATCAATTTCGTTATCGGGGTCCATTTGACCCTTTAAACTATTAATTGAACTTATTAAAACGAGGTATAATATTCTAAGTTTTACCGTTAAAACATATTCAAACACACGTAATAAACTCAAATACTATATTAGGATCATTACCTGAATGTTTCAGGGTGAAAATTCTACTTTTTTTCCGGACCCTTTTCTCATTTTCTGGCATTTTTCTTCCTTACCGCGTTTTGTCATTCTCTCTGTTTCTGAATCTTCTTCTTCTTACTGAATACATAATCAGATATGCTCAATAGCATATATGTATGCCACCGCCCTTCATTAATCCATTTTGTCCTTTTTTGAATTTTGTCTTTTTCCTTTTTTTTTTTTTATTTTTCTTTTCGCGACGAAAATTAAAACGGAACCCTACGATATTCGAAATAATTTCAACTTTTGCATACAAGTTATACAAAATATATGTAACATACTCGCGAAGGCGGATCTCAAATCAGACTCCCTAAACTCAAGATACGAATTTAAATGAAAAGAAGTCAAATTATTTAACTTTCGGCATTTTAGCGGAAACTTGCCGAACAACATCGAAATTCATTTTCGAAAGTTTACAAAAATCACAAATAATCATACGAACCTAACGGCGCTTTCGGATTTCGAATCGGAGCTCATTCGGCAAAAACCGAGCTCGAAAATCTCTTTTTAATATTTATCGCCAATAAAAACTAAAACCTTCTTCCGATGCCTACCAAACGAGGCCTGATTTAGCTCAAATTTTACAGACAGGTTCTAATGGACATTACGAATATTTTAAAATTATCGGCACGCCAATCGGACTCCTAACTTCCGAAACGACTGACCGAGGTCGTTTCATTCTCCTCCACTTAAACTCTCGTTCGTCATCGAACGAGCCTAAGTCTAAAGCAAGATTCACGCAAATAACAAGAGAACTTGCACGACCTTCATGAGCTACTCCACGGGCATTATTTCCTGATTACAGAATTAGAGTTATAACACACATATTGAACTCTTGGATAAAACATATTTGGATAATATGATAACATCATTGCCCAACTTATTCAGACTAAGCCGACCCTTCCTCGATCACGAGAGGAGAATTCTACATTTTCGAAGCAAAGATATACAAAACTCTGGATGGACTAACATGATTCAGTCGAGAATCACCTTTTCGATATACCTTTCGATATAGAACAGGTCACTGAAATTAAGAATTAGCTCACGCTTGATGCAATAGGGGAAACTTTTGAAGTACCTTGTAATTACACACTATAAAAGATTTGATGCAAGCTATATTATATTTTTACGAACGCACTATGCAACATCTCAGCTGATGTTAGTGTTGTTCCGCAAGCTCCTTGTGAGAATGTAGATACTCATATCCTAATGTATGTCAAAGGTTCATCTGAACAGGGTCTATCGTATAAGGATAAGGATCATGCAACTACTACTGGATAGTATGATGTAGACCAAAAATAATCTTCAGACTGAACATCTCCCTCAGGGTATTGTCTTTGAATTGGAATTATTATGACTTGAAAAAGTAAATATAAAAGATACATGTAGTTGGACTTTCAGCTAAGGCAGAATACCAGCTTCAAAGTTGATTACATGAGCACTTACAACGCTAAAGTAACTTCTCAAAGAGTTGAGGTGTGAAAGAGATATATATACCAATGATGGATTATCGACAAGCTGGACTAGACCTTTAACTCTAAATTTTCATGAAGTAAAACAGCGTCAGTATGAGGATCCAGTTCTAGTTGAATACAGACAGATAGCCCAAAGAAAACCGAAGTCACCACACAGGGTCACTACTGACGGTGTTCTCATGTATAAAGATAGACTTTGTGTTCCTGATGTTGCAGATTTACGTGGACAAATTATGATAGAGGCACATTATTCTAAATACACTATTCATCCAGGTTCGATTAAGATGTACCATGATCTTAAGCAGATTTATTGGTAGGACGGAATGAAGTGTGACATAGCAGAATTTGTGGCTCAATGTTCTAATTGCCAGAAAGTTAAAGTGGTGTCATCTTTCCAGAATGTATGCTTTCAGCAAATAGGTACGTATATATGATCAAGTTGCCACCTTATCTCTGTTGCTAATAGATTATTAGTGGGTTTAGCAATGATCGACACTCATTGTAGATTTCTGTCGTGGCCTTACTTTGGGTCGTGAGAAAAGTGGTATCAACACCTCAGAGATTTAACATTACCATTCAGTATTTGGATGAAGACTCCTCCACTTAAAGCACTAACTCATGCAGCCATTTGAATAGGAATAATCATCCTCGCACAGCCTACTGGACTAAAGAGGATTTAGCTAAAAGCTGAACGTAGGCAGACCTAAGCTACCAACTACCCTTTCGAGTTGCCAAATAGCTGCAACTCTCAAGTTCACAACTCCATACCTTTGTCGTAAAAACCACCGCCTGATGGACGGTACTTCTATATAAAAATTTCGACAGAGTTTCCCCTGAAACTGGATGATCCGCAAAAACAGAACTAGCACTATACTATACATGGGAATGGATACCCGGATAAACTGATAACATAAACATGTTAAACGGATAACCAGATGAGACAAGTGGATAACATGACAAATCCGCAGATAGAATGTCTGGACAGCACCACTGTCCTGATTTTCAACCTAAACAATAATATGCTTACCCGGTTACCTTGACATGCACTCTGGCTCAACACAGGGGACATCATAATAGGTTACTGACCGCCTAAGTTCACCAGTGCCGAACAAATAAGAGATGACAACGAACTGAGGATAGAAATAATTAGAGCTTCAGGAAGCTCATCTTCTTATTGCTTGGCTACCAGAGCTAGACTATTTGCGAGTCAAAGTAGCCCAAGAATCGCAATTAAAGAAACAAATATTAAATGAGCTTTATGGAACAACATCCAAGCCAATTTGACCTCCCAATAAAAAGGAAACTTTGACAATTTACCATAAACTTTTTTTTTTTTTTTTTTTTTTTTTATAACCCAAACAAGCTCATAGGATAACATGACTCTACTAGCTCCTCGAACCAAGAGGAGACAGGTAGATTGAATATTACTTATCAGTTTACACCGGAAGAAACCATGACACTCTCTTATGGTGATGAACTAGAATCCCATCATCCAACCAATACGGAATTCCGAAAAGAGAGGTAGACTGACTTGACATTATAATAGAAGGTGGCACAATAGGATGCTAAGTAAACAATAGCGACACTCACTATCAAATTTCTTATGTTTAGACCAGATAAATTAATAGGGGCTCATAAATGCCAGGAATAAATCGTATCAAAAACTTACCCCTCCACCGCAACTGATTCTTAATAGAAACGACATCCAAGGAAACCATCGAAACATGATGAGACATATTATTTCCAGATCGATCGAAAGAATCAAATCTTACTCACATATACTGGAAGAAGAATTACATGGGTGTACTACATCGGATGCCTCAGCATCCTGCCAGATTAGCAGTTCATAGAACTGCCTCTGCAGCTGAACTAAGCCGCTATACTGATAATTACCTTCTGAAGAACTACTGCCACCACGCTCTCAACCGCTACTGAATGGTGAAATTTCTCTGGCTGATTAAGATCTAAATGAAATACCCTGAGACTGCGCGATGCCAAATGACAAGAGAAAAGATGACTGCCTACTCGCCGGAGTAAGGGAAAACTCCTCAAAGGATAACCAGACTCATGACAGTGATAACAGATTTTCATTGAAAATGGAAGCTGGACATATTGTCGATAGCTATAAAGAGGAAAACTGGGTCTAATCTTGATGAACTACTCGCGCATTCTGAGAATCACGCTCTACAAGCTGAGATAACCCGGAAGATGACTTCCAAAAATAATCAGAACTTTTACCTACAAATAAGGTACTATGGTTGCCCACCAGGGCCACAGAATTCCTTGCTCTCCCGCTCTAACTCTTCCCTTTCTAACTTATGGTATGCCTAATACCTTTGAGAAAATCAACAACGACATCAAATAAAGTCACAACATCAATAAATTTTTTTTTAGCCATCTGGGATCTCAAGTAAGGAGAAAGGTCACCAATAAATCTTTGAATCTCTCGAAAGGCTCATGGACTAGTTCTAATACATATTCAGCCATTCTATAGAATACAATCTCATATTCTGAAACCAACATACTAACCGACAGGCTACCCTGCTTAATCCACTCAAACTGGAAATACTTTTCATCTCGCTCTCTACTCGAAAGGAACTTTCCACGAATCTAGAAGAAAAACCGAACCAAGTTAGCTAATAAGAGAGCGGCCCACCAATTCAAGGCTGGACTCTGGAACTGGAAAGAAGAATAATCAATACCATACCGCTCGATATAATCAAAAGCCTGAAGGATACGCTGTCATTCTTTTATTTTAAAAAATCACGAGGTTTATTTGATGCATTGCTTAAGACTATCGAAAGGTTCAACCGCGTAAAATAATGCAACCACTTTGGGCGCTCGGACCGAACTGTTACCTCGGCTGGCTAACCAGCCAGACAATTAGAGGTACAACACATGCTACCTTCGGAACATGCTTTACTGCGGCAATATTAAGATATGGAATAGGATCTCCCTGAGACCGAACATCTACATCTGCGGCAACCTGATAAGCTGCCTAGCGAATAATAGGTTCTTGCGGTATCTGCGTCACCAAGATTCTCGTAAAGCATCGTAGAGAGCCAAGGGAACCACCAGGCCCTGCTCCCTTGCCCATCGCGAGCTCGTACGGCTGGGACCTCCGTAACTAGTTCGTCAGCACGATCAAAACTCTCGGAGCTTCGTCAGTGTTAGCCCCAGGCTAGACTGCTTCGTCTTGAACTCATACCGTTTGCTGATTTGTCGCACGAGGGTTCACAATTACCACAAAGGAATTAACGAATTAACGAAAATACTTTTGAATCCTAGACCGATGCACGATCAGAAATGAAGGAAGTGAAACTTCCTAAATGCCATCATAGCCCCTCGTAGATAAGTACGGACGTCTACGTACCCATCAGCGAGACTCTACTAGACACTGTCTTAGTCTGGATAGACTCTAAACCGGGCTCTGATACCAACTGACACGACCCAAAATTCGGTTAGGTCGTGCGGGCACCCGATATCCTCCCCTAGACCCGTCGGGCGAACCCTTACCAATTAAATTAGGAAAATAAATATAACAATTCATAAATAAGGACAAGACTAAAAATAAAAACACAGACATACTGATACCTTTAAGCTGTACAAAAAAAATTACAGCTGACTACCCAACATACTAGGTTTAGGGCTATCCAGACTAGACATCTAAGAGTACAAAAGAAGATAGATACCTCCTGAAGGGAGCCAAATGCAACTGAAATAATAACCAATATACTGGTGGCCATCCGGAATAAAAGCTGGCTCACCCTGACAGCTGAAGTCGTCTTCGCTCCTACACATCGTGGCGAACTCAATCCTGGAGCGAACCTGCCGAAACGAAATAGATAGACAAGAAACAAACAACAAACAAGGGTGAGTCAAAAGGACTCAATAAGTGGGGCAGACTAGCCACCTCAAAGAATAGGATAGCTAGCCAGGGAGAAGAAACAGATAAACCAAATTTCTTTTATTTAAATTATAAAAAGGTAGAGCCAGATAACAACCGAAAACACGTAAGAAACTTATAAACTCAACCAACGATGCGTGCCAGAAACATAACAACAAATAAGAAATGCACATATAAGCAGGACAATAGTTATGTACCACAAGTTTACACAATGGTATGAAATGAAATGAAATGAAATAAAATGAAGTGAGATGAAATATGATGCGAAGGGTCACATGTGCCCGTAATCCCATCCCGAAGCGGAATACTCCTGCATCCGAGGGGAATCCCATCTGATAACCAACTGGAGCGGAATACTCCTGCTCCTGGGGCGGAATACTCCTGCACCCGATATAATATAAACCAGAGGCGGAATACTCCTGCACTCTCCTGGGGCGGAATACTCCTGCACCCGATATAATGTAAAGCTGAGGCGGAATACTCCTGCACTCAATATCTGACATAAGAGCGGAATACTCCTGCTCTTGGGGCAGAATCCTCCTACCCTCAATGTGATACAATGGAGCGGAATACTCCTGCTCCTGGGGCGGAATACTCCTGCCCTCAATATGATACAATGGAGCGGAATACTCCTGCTCCTGGGGCGGAATACTCCTGCCCTCAATATGATATGCAATATAATGCATATGAATGCAATGTGATGCAATAATAACCCTTCACCGGCGCGGGACTCTCATCGACAGCCGGGAAGTAGATGCCAACTTGCAGCCAGGGTACAATGCTCAAATCCTCAATGCAATACCAACAATAGGACATAACATATAATATACAATATAAATCCAAAGCTAAGGCGTAATGAGTACGCCTATCGGCAGCTACACACGTAAGGAATACGTGGTAGAAAATCCACGAGGCCAGGTGCCTCCAAAGAAATGGATATAAACACTTACCTCTCTCAAAAGTTAGCATTGCGACCAACAACCGCGTTATTTTTTGAATTCATTGCCAAACGATCCCACTGTGATCAATAAGCAGAAAAACATATCACATTAGGCTAAAGGCTTCATTCCTCACATCTTAGGGCAATCCAGGTAGGAACCTGATACCCTATTCGCATACGCAATACGCAGGCCAGGCCTATGTACAGGGTTTATGGTCACATAACCAAACCCCAAATAAATTATATTTATATGTTGCTCATAACTCACTGAGTACGAATACATAATCAATTTCGTTATCGGGGTCCATTTGACCCTTTAAACTATTAATTGAACTTATTAAAACGAGGTATAATATTCTAAGTTTTACCGTTAAAACATATTCAAACACACGTAATAAACTCAAATACTATATTAGGATCATTACCTGAATGTTTCAGGGTGAAAATTCTACTTTTTTTCCGGACCCTTTTCTCATTTTCTGGCATTTTTCTTCCTTACCGCGTTTTGTCATTCTCTCTGTTTCTGAATCTTCTTCTTCTTACTGAATACATAATCAGATATGCTCAATAGCATATATGTATGCCACCGCCCTTCATTAATCCATTTTGTCCTTTTTTGAATTTTGTCTTTTTCCTTTTTTTTTTTATTTTTCTTTTCGCGACGAAAATTAAAACGGAACCCTACGATATTCGAAATAATTCCAACTTTTGCATACAAGTTATACAAAATATATGTAACATACTCGCGAAGGCGGATCTCAAATCAGACTCCCTAAACTCAAGATACGAATTTAAATGAAAAGAAGTCAAATTATTTAACTTTCGGCATTTTAGCGGAAACTTGCCGAACAACATCGAAATTCATTTTCGAAAGTTTACAAAAATCACAAATAATCATACGAACCTAACGGCGCTTTCGGATTTCGAATCGGAGCTCATTCGGCTAAAACCGAGCTCGAAAATCTCTTTTTAATATTTATCGCCAATAAAAACTAAAACCTTCTTCCGATGCCTACCAAACGAGGCCTGATTTAGCTCAAATTTTACAGACAGGTTCTAATGGACATTACGAATATTTTAAAATTATCGGCACGCCAATCGGACTCCTAACTTCCGAAACGACTGACCGAGGTCGTTTCACTTGAAGATGACAACAACAGATTACAACTTTCATAAGATCCTCACAGAGGCTTATGAAGATTTAACTGGAAATGGAGAAAACAAATTTAACATAGATAAGTATGATGATGTGATTGACTATATGCTTGGTTTTACTATGTTTTGCAACACTGCATGGTATGATGTTGATGAGGTTCTATGTCCTGTTCATGACCTACTGGGTGGCACTGGATCTTGGCTAGAATATCTCTTGTAGATAGATGTATATATGTGTATGATTCTCTGGGGGATCCAAGTTGTGAAATTTCTGTCAAGAGGTCATTACAACCCTATTCTGTGTTGCTGCCACTATTTCTGCTGACGATTAATTTTTATGAGAAGAGGGATGACATTGAGATACAAGGAGGTAGGCATAAGGGTAGAGAGTTGGCAGATCCTTACACAATTGAGTATATTCGTAATCTCCCAACACAGGATGGCATGTAAGAATTGAATTCTTTGCTCTCTTATTTACTTAACATTTATAACTAATGTATATGTTAGATTCTGAGATATTGCTAATGCCTGTAATACAGCGATTGTGGGGCTTTTGTCGCCAGCTTTGCTGAACATATAATCGAAGGTGTAGAGATTGCCAAATTTGATGTACACTCATGCAGAGCAAGATTTGCAGTTTTATTGTGGAAATATGGAAAGGACAAACAGGAACGCAATGAACAAAGTGACTCTGAGGATCCTGGTCGGAATCCTGAAAGGCAGGGTAAACATCGTCGAGGAAAGAAGCGCAAGAAGTAGATTAGATTTATATGTTTTAAAATGAGCAGTAAAATGTTAAAAATCTTACTGGTGAAACTGCAATATCTTCGACATTACTGTCTTGGAATGTTATTCGAAATTTCTTACGTTTATGGATATCAGTACTAATTTGTTTAGTACTTATGGATATTAGTACTTGAATTTGTCGTTTCTATTCATGTATTCTAATGGTATACATATGCTTTAAAGTGATATACTGTTGAGCAAAAGCATTATTTCCATCTAAGATACTCTTATTGTATACAGACACATGGGGTTTGAACGTCTAAATTTATGTATTTCAGTCGATTTAATTTTTACATAAATTACTATTCTTTTGTGATAAAGTGATCATCTGTTTCCCTATAGTATGCTACTGTAGTGCTCTGTATACCATAGAAGTATACTTGTATGTTGTGGCTTAATGTACACCATCAGGGGCATATCATGCACTCAAAAGTTATACAAAAAAAACCATGCTTTCATGTATACCAATATATAGTACTACAAAATGAAACTTGTATACCACACTAGTATATACCTACCCAACAGTATACATTTTAGCATAGAAGACTTCAGTATAAAAACAGTGTATATAGTACACTTAAAATGGTCTGACAAAACAAATGTTTACACCATTCGGGCTATCCTGTATACTACAAAGGTATACAACTGTGCCATGGTTTTCTATTAATAAAAAAGTATACTGTGACAAATAAAATCTGTATACCATTGTCGTATACTGTTTATTAGAAAATTATATAATTGAAAATGGTATTCTTTTGGGTAGGGACAAATATGTTGAAAATATATAATATTTTAAATCCGATTAAAAAAATATATTAAAAAATCAGTTAATTGTCTAAAAAATGTATTACAAAACAGTATATTTTTGAAAAATATTACATAACATTTTGTAGAGCCACATCCAACGTCTCTTCCACTAGTTCCTTTCTTCTAAAAAATGTCTTCTACGTACTTGCTTTCTTTCTTCCACGCCAAAAGTGTGCATTTGCATCTTTCTATTGAGAGTTTACTGTTTAATCGTTCTTTCTTGTGTTTGATACGCACTAATGGGTCGTGCATCAAGTCGAAAAATTTGTAATAGTTGTGGCAGTCGTGTTGATGATGCTAAAGATAAGGTTAAGGTAAGTTTTCATTTGTTATGGCCAAATTCGTATTAGTCAACAGATTTTAGCACATGCATAAATTAAATTTTTGGTAAAGTGTATATAGTAAGTAATTTTTTGTGGTATACCTGTGAAAGTATAAAAGGGTTATATGATATCTTATTAAAAATTAATTAAAAGTGTTTCTATATGTGTAGTTTATTCCAAAGTAATTTATAGGAAGTAATTATTATTCTGTTGTTTCTTATGTGTTTTCTAGGATTGGAATTATTATGCTGCACCTTCTAGCTATGATCGGTATACTCTGAAAATCAACAATGATCTTAATGTTAACATCGTTAAAGAGTTAACTGACAACTTGACGGGGTGTCAACTTCAGATGTTTCGTAGGACATGTTTTGGATATTTTTTGGACATGCCACAACAAATTCGTCAGAATGCAGTTCTTCATTGGTTAATGATGAGGCAAATCAAGCCTGCATCTGGTGATGATTTGTGGTTTGATGTGAATGGTCATCATCTTCATTTTGGGTTGGGCGAGTTTTGTTTGGTCACTGGGTTGAAGTGTACAGGTGACGTGGAGCAGAACACAACTCTTGGAAACAATCATTTGATGAAAAAGTATTTTCGTGGAAATGTGCATCTTAGCCGGTCTGATTTAGCTACTTGTTTCCGTAAGAAATGTTGGCAAAACAATGATGGAGATGCGCTGAAGATAACAATGCTGTATTTTATTTGCACTTTTCTATTTGCTACACGGAAAGATAATGGCTATGTTGACATGAAATATGTTGATATTATTGAGAAAGGAGACTATGACAACTATCCTTGGGGGGTTGATGTTTTCAAGATAACAAAAGCGTCAATAGACAAGAAGCTTCTATCAAGACCAAGTAGTTATAAAATTTATGGTTTTACACTTGCAATTCAAGCATGGTTGTGTGAGACTTGTCCACCAATTGCGGGAGTGATTGCTTCCCGGATTTTATCTGTAGGTGGTTCAAAGATACCACGACTTCTGAATTGGAGCGGAGATGACAGGGATGCTGCTTCTAATTCTCAACTGCTCGGCATATTTTCTAAGTCAGTTGAACAGGTTAGTTTTCTTTACTTCTATACTTTCAAGGTATACTTTTGTGTAATTAGTGTATAGTACAGTTTTGTTTGCGCAAGGATTCTTTTATTTTGAAGCAAACTGTGAACGTATCCTTATTTATTGCAGTATACCTTTACAGTGTACATCTATAATTATGCTTGTGTTTTTGTTCTTTGCTTTTAGTTATTTCAATACTTGTTGAACAGGTAAACATAAGAAACATACTACCAACTAATGCTGAACGCAAACAGTTAGGCCTAGATGGTTTTCAATTTGTTGATATTGCTGAAAAAGACTTGAGTTCCGCTGTTGGGCAAACACAGAAAAGGGGACCAGCTCCTGAAGCTAGTGATGTTGCTGCTCAAATGCAAAAGCCACTGAGCAAAGAGGTTCAATTTATATTCTTTTATTTTAATGTGATGATTAAGTGTAATTTCTTAATATATTATGTTGTTGCCTTTGTGATTATAAGGCCAAACCGTATACAGAAGAGTAGGAAAGACAGTTCTCAAGAAAGTAGTGGTACTGCCTAGTATTATACTGCCTTCTTTTTGTTGGGTGAAATTTGCCTGCATGTTATATAGTTTATTAATTTAACAGGTGATGTAGTATGTTGATAACAAGATTGCAGATGTGCTAAATGCAATTACTTCAATTATTGATAAACGTTTCACAGATAATAAGGTAATTTTCTTGTTTAGTTATTGTATATTTTCAGATTTTTAAAGATTAATTTTTTCTTTATTCCTAAGATGTGACCAGAGCTAATCAGTCTGATAATATGGAAAGTGGTGGTACAGCTAGTCGAAAGAATAGAGATTCTATTAGGTTTGAACAAAACAGTTCCAAACAAGCAGCATTTGTAGGTTCTACCAGTCCGAATATTTATTCAGGTATCCAATTTTCTATAGCCACACTTTGTCATACCTGTTCAGATTGTCTACTTAGCAGTATTTGTTCCATGCAACAGCCATTCACAATCAGGGATTAGAAGATAGAGATGTAAATCATGGTGACGCTAGTCGAACGGATATAGATGATATCAACATTCAGCAGAAGATTCGTCAGAAAGCAGTATTAGTAGATGGTAGCAGTCCCAATCTTACTGCAGGTTTAGAATTTTCCTATAGCTGCACTTTGTCATACCTGTCCAGATTGGCTACTTACCAGTGTTTGTTTGGTGGAACATCAGTTATCAATCAAGGATTAAAACATGTAAATGTGAATTCTGAACGTGTACATCCCAGTGTGCCAAGACACTTCGCAATGTGTGCCAAGCTTCAAGGATGCCAAAGACTAGAAGTCAACAGCTTGGGGAGTGAATTGAAGCAGCATCAAAGAAGACCCAGGGCCAGGTGCTCTGCCCAAGGCCTTAGGCGCTACACCGAGGGACCTACTCAACTGGGTGCTCCGCCCTACTCCCAGGCGATCCACCCAAACCACTGCACAGTGGGGCGCTCCGCCCAATATCCAGGCGCCCCGCCTAGGCCACCCCACGTATTACCTAATAGCAATAAAAGATTAAAACATGTTGATGTGAATTCTAAACATGTACATCCCAGTGTCTCTACAAGAAATGAAATTTCTCCTATCAAGTGTCGTCCTAAAAGAAAGGCTGAAATCTCTCCAATCTCTGGTCCTCGTCAAATCAAAAGAATAACTGAATGTGTGCAGCATTCACATTCTGTCATTGAATGTGGTTCTGGCACGAGTGTTGTCACTGTATTGCCAAAGAAGAAGAAAAATATATTGTTTGGACGGTCGCCGTTTGAAAAATCTATTTCAAAGGGTTGTAGCTCTGACTGTTTGACTGTATTGAAGAAAGCGATGTATAAGCCTAAGGGACAGTAAGTATCGACTCTTGGCGGTTTTTGACTTTTTTATATTCTATACTTTTATTTTAATGGTTTACTTTTATATATTTTGCTTGGTGATTTTATGTCTTCTTGATTGCACAGTAAGGAAGCAGATGATATTCTTGATCCAGTTATTGATTTGGGCATTGCTCAAATTACAAGTAAGGATTGGTTTCGGGTATTACAAACGTGTGGTGCTGTAATGTCTTCTGAGGTATATCAACTTCTTTTTGAACTTTTTTTATTGTTTAGCTTTCTGTATCATTCATTGGAAGTATAGTGTTGTTTTTAATTTTGTTTATCAACTTGTACTAATTCCTACAAACACATTTATTTCAGCATCTAGTTGTTATCTTCTACTATCTTAGAAAGAAGATAAATTACCATCTTGAAGTGAAGATTACAACTACTGATCATTATTTTGACAAAACCATTCAAGATGTTTACCAATTAATGAAAAGAGGAGCACGAGTGGACACGCTGAAGGGAGCAAATGAAATTGAGGAGTATATGCTTGGTTATCGTCTCTGCTGCAACATTCCATGGCATTATGTTGACGAGGTTCTATCTTTTGTTTATATTGACAAAAAGTCCAATTGGATTCTCTTGAGACTGTTGCTACGGACCAGGGTTATATCTGTATACAACTCGATGCCCACTCAACAGATAACAAAAGCTATTGAAGATGCGGTGAATGCTTATGCTGTAGTTGTCCCTTTGCTTTTGTGCCATAGTGGGTTTTATACTAACAGGTATGACCTTGTTATGCAAAATGGATTACATAATGGGAAGACTTTGATGGAGCGATACGACGTTGAATATATCGAGAAACTTCCTAAGAAGAATTTAGCGTAAGCAGTCTTTCTGCACATATACTTTTACTAGAACTTATTGTTTTTTCATATTTATTCTTTAATGATCTGTGTAATTTATGTGTGTGTACAGAGATTGTGGAGCATTTGTTGCTACTTTTGCAGAGCACATTGTTGAGGGAATCGCCATCAAATTACATGGTTTTGATATACACAAATTTCGTTCAAGATATGCTGCACTTTTGTGGGAGCATGGTTGTCAGAAAATTGCACGAAATGAAGAAACAGATTCTGAATACCCTGAAAAATGCATGGCGATGGTTGTCAGGAAATAGTGACTAGCAATTAGTGAAAAAACTTCAGGGCTCGCTTTTTCTTTTTGGTCATATGAAATGCATATTTTTACATTTTAGGAAGTAATATACTGAACTACCACCTTCACTGTTGAATTAGATTCAGCTTTTTAGAATTTATAAATGATGAATTTTGTTTCATTTGCTTGTTGTAATTCAATGCAGATTTTGTTGTTTCATTTTCACATAGTATAGGTTTCAATCTGCGATATAAATAGACTGATATACAATAGAAAGATAAGTTGTGTTACCCAAAAGCAAGTCTGCTGGAAAAACAAAGTAAAAAGGTGTACTGTTGAGTAAATAACTATGCAGTTGCAACATAAATTCCTTGTAGTTAATACGTAAATTTGTTCTGACAAAACAAATGTGTATACCATTGGGGCTATCGTGTATACTACAAAGGTATATAGGTGTGCCGTGATTTTCTATTAATAGAAAGCATAGTGTGACAAATCAAATCTGTATACCATTGTAGTATACTGTTTAATAGAAAAGTATATAATTGAAAATGGTAATCTTTTTGTTAGTAGGAACAAATATGTTAATGAAAGCAAAGCCTTGTACGTTTCATAAAGTCGTACACCATTGGAGTAATATCATATATTAGAAAGGTATCAAATTGCGAGATGTTTTTTTTTTAGTTCTATAACATTTGATTTATATAGTAAACTAGAAAGGTATACAGCATTTAGCAAGGTACCATGCGTGATTAGACAGGTTTTATCTGTGGTGACTGAATTTCTATATGATGGCTGGTTGATTGCTAAGTTCTTTCCTCTTTCAAAAGTTTTCTATAGCACTGTTAATGAAAAAAGTGACAGTTAAATCTGTCAATATACCTTTTTAGGTATACTGTTGAGTAGTAACGTATACACTTGCAACACAATTGCTTATAATTAATAGGGAAGTATGTTTTTGACAAAACAAATGTGTATACCATTCGGCCTATCTTGTATACTACAAAGGTATACAACTGTGCCACAATTTTCTATTAATAAAAAGTATACTGTGACAAATCAAATCTGTATACCATTGTGGTATACTGTTTACTAGAAAAGTATATAATTGAAAATGGTATTCTTTTTGTTAATAGGGACAAATTTGTTAAAAATATACAATATTTTAAATCACATTAAAAAAAATATTAAAAAATCAATTAATTGTCAAAAAATGTATTACAAAACAAATATTTTTCAAAAATATATTACACAACTTTTTTTAGAGTCACATCCAACGTCTCTTCTACTGCTTCCTTTCTATTTATTTAACTATTTATTGTCTGTCTTCGTACTTGCTTTCTTTCTCCCAATGCCAACTTTTTTTAGAGTCACATCCAACGTCTCTTCCAATGCCAAAAGTGTGCATTTGCATCTTTCTATTAATCGTTCAATTGGGTGATTTTCTTTGTTGTGTTTGATATGCAGTAATGGGTCGTGCATCAAGTCGAAAAATTTGTAATACTGAACAGATTAATAGTTGTGGCAGTCCCGTTGATGATGCTAAATATAAGGTTAAGGTAAGTTTTCATTTGTTATGGGCAAATTTCTATTAGTCAACAGATTTTAGTACATGCATAAATTAAATTTTTTGTAAAGTGTATATAGTAAGTAATTGTTTGTAGTATACCTGTGAAAGTATAAAAGGGTTGTCTGATATCTTATTAAAAATTAATTAAAAGTGTTCTTATATGTGTTGTTTATACCAATGTAATGTATAGCAAGTAATTACTATTCTGTTGTTTCTTATATGTTTTCTAGGATTGGAATTATTATGCTGCACCTTCTAGGTATGATCGGTATACTCCGAAAATCAACAATGATCTCAATGTTAACATCGTTAAAGAGTTAACTGACAATTTGACGGAGTGTCAACTTGAGATGTTTCGTAGGACATGTTTTGGATATTTTTTGGATATGCCACAACAAATTCGTCAGAATGCTGTTCTTCATTGGTTAATGATGAGGCAAATCAAGCCTGCATCTGGTGATGATTTGTGGTTTGATGTGAATGGTCATCATCTTCATTTTGGGTTGGGTGAGTTTCGTTTGGTCACTGGGTTGAAGTGTACAGGAAATGTGGAGCAGAACACATCTCCTACGAACAATTATTTGATGAAAAAGTATTTTGGTGGAAAGGTGCGTCTTTACCGGTCTGATTTAACTACTTGCTTTAGTAACAAATGTTGGAAAAACAATGACGCAGATGCATTGAAGATAGCATTGCTGTATTTTATTTGCACTTTTCTATTTGCTACACGGAAAGATCATGGCTATGTTGACATGAAATATGTTGATATTGTTGAGAAGGGAGACTATGACAATTATCCTTGGGGTGTTGATGTTTTCAACATAACAAAAGCATCAATAGACAAGAAGCTTCTATCAAGGCCTAGTAGTTATAAAATTCTTGGTTTTACACTTGCAATTCAAGCATGGTTGTGTGAGACTTGTCCACCAATTGCGGGAGTGATTGCTTCCCGGATTTTATCTGTAGGTGGTTCAAAGATACCACGACTTTTGAATTGGAGCGGAGATGATAGGGATGCTGCTTCTATTTCTCAACTGCTCGGCATATTTACTAAGTCATTTGAACAAGTTAGTTTTCTTCACTTCTATAGTTTCAAGGTATACTTTTATGTAAGTGTGAAGGTATCCTTATTTATTACAGTATATCTTTACAGTGTACATCTATAATTATGCTTGTTTTTTGTTCTTTGCTTTTACTTATTTGAATACTTGTTGAACAGTTAAACATAAGAAACATACTATCAACTAATGATGAGCGCGAACAGTTAGGCCTAGATGGTTTTCAATTTGTTGATATTGCTGAAAAAGACTTGAGTTCCACTGTTGGGCAAAGGGGACCATGTCCTGAAGCTAGTGATGTTGGTAAACAAGACTTGGGTGCTGATGGTGGACAAACTCATAATCAGAGTTCTGTTCCTGAAGCTAGCAATGTTGCTGCTACAATGCAAGACCCACTGGGCAAAGAGGTTCAGTTTATATGCTTATGTTTTAATGTGATGATTAAGTGTAATTTCTTAATATATTATATTTTTCTCTTTCTGATTATAAAGCCAAAACCGTATGCAGAAGAGTAGGAAAGACCGTTCTCAAGAAAGTAGTGCTGCTGCCAATGATTGCTCTCCCGATTTAATGAAATGGGTATTAGCATAGTTGTCTTTCTTTTTCCCCTACTATTATACTGCCTTTTTTTGTTGCGTGAAATTTGCCTGTATTTTATATAGTTTATTAATTTAACAGGTGAAGCAGTATGTTGATAACAAGATTGCGGATGCGCTAAATGCAGTTGCTTCAATTATTGATAAACATTTTCCAGATAATAAGGTAATTTTGTTTTTTTGTTATTGTATATTAACAGATTGTTAAAGATCAATTTTTTCTTTATTTCTAGGATGGCACCAGAACTGATCTGGCTGATGCTATGGAAACTGGTGATAGAGCTTGTCAAAGCAATAGAGATTTTATCAGGTCTGAAGGAAAAAATTCTGAACATGCAGCATGTAGGGAAAACCCTACTCAGGAAAGTAGTGCCAATGATTACTCTCCTGATTTAATGAAGCAGGTATACTGTATTTGTCTTCCCCCCCCTGTATTTGTCTTTCTTTTTCCCCTAGAATTATACCTGCTTGTTATATTACGTAAAATTTGCCTGCATCTTATCTAGTTTATTAATTTAATAGGTTAAGCAGTATGTTGACGACAAGATTGCGAACGAGCTAGATGATATTCCTTCAATTATTGATAAACATTTGACAGATAATAAGGTATTTTTCTTGTTTAGTTATTGTATATTTCCAGATTCTTAAAGGTTAATTTTTTCTTTATTCCTAGGATGCAACCAGAGCTAATTTAGAGGTAAATCATGAAACTTTGGGTCCCAGTGTCAGTGTAATGACTGAAGTTTCTGATGGTATTGGAAATCATGGTGATGCTGGTCGAACGGGTAAGCAGAAGAGTCAGGAGAAAGCTGTAGTAGTAGATGGTAGTGGTCCCAATCTTACTGCAGGTTTGGATTTTCCTATAGCTGCACTTTGTCATATCTGTCCAGATTGGCTACTTACCACTGTTTGTTTGGTGGAACATTAGTTATCAATACAGGATTAAAAGATGCAGATCTGAATTCTGAACGTGTACATGCTAGTGTCTCTACAAGAAATGAAATGTCTCCTGTCAAGTGTCGTCCTAAAAGAAAGGCTCAAAGCTCTCCAATCTCTGGTCCTCGTCGAAGCAAAAGAATAACTCAATGTGTGCAGCATTCACCTTCTGTATTGCCAAAGAAGAAGAAAAAGATATTGTTTGGACGGTCGCCATTTGAAAAATCTATTTCAAAGTGTTGTAGCTCTTTCTGTTTGACTGCATTGAAGAAAGCGATGTATAAGCCTAAGGGACAGTAAGTATTGACTCTTGGCGGTTTTTGACTTTTTTATATTCTATACTTTTATTTTAATTTTTTACTTTTATATATTTTGCTTGGTGATTTTATGTTTTTTTGATTATATAGTAAGGAAGCAGATGATGTTCTTGATCCAGCTATTGATTTGGGGGTTGCTCAGATTACAAGTAAGGATTGGTTTCGGATATTACAAATGTGTGGTGCTCTAATATCTTCTGAGGTATATCAACATCTTTTTCAACTTTTTCTTATTGTTTAGCTTTTTGTATCATTCATTGGTAGTATAGTGTCCTTTTTAATTTTGTTTATCAACTTATGCTAATTCCTGCAAACACATTTGTTTCAGCATCTAGATGTTATCTTCTACTACCTTAGAAAGAAGATAAAGTACCACCTTGAAGTGAAGATTACAACTACTGATTATTATTTTGACCACACCATTCAAGATGTTTATCAATTAATGAAAAGAGGAGCACAAGTGGACACGCTGAAGGGATCAAATGAAATTAAGAAGTATATGCTTGGTTATCGTCTCTGCTGCAACATTCCATGGCATAATGTTGACGAGGTTCTATCTTTTGTTTATATTACCAGAAAGTCCCATTGGATTCTCTTGAGACTGTTGCTACGGAGCAGGGTTATATATGTATACGACTCGATGCCCACTCAACGGATAACTAAAGCTATTGAAGATGCAGTGAATGCTTATGCTGTAGTTGTCCCTTTGCTTTTGTGCCATAGTGGGTTTTATACTAACAGGTATGACCTTGATATGCAAAATGGATTACATAATGGGAAGACTTTGACGGAGCGATACGACGTTGAGTATATCAAGAAACTTCCTAAGCAGAACTTAGCGTAAGCAGCCTTACTGCACATATACTTTTACAACAACTTCTTGTTTTTTTCATATTTGTTTAACAATCTGTGCAATTTATGTCTGTGTACAGAGATTGTGGAGCATTTGTTGCTACTTTTGCAGAGCATATTGTTGAGGGGATCGCCATCAAATTACATGGTTTTGATATACACAAATTTCGTTCAAGATATGCTGCACTTTTGTGGGAGCATGGTTGTCAAAAAATCTCACAAAATGAAGAAACTGATTCTGAACATCCTGGAAAATGCATGGCGATGGTTGTCAGGAAATAGTAACTAGCAATTAGTGAAGAAACTTCAGGGCTCACTTTTTTTTTTTTGGTCATATGAAATGTATATATTTACATTTTAGGAAGTAATATTGTGAACTACCACCTTCACTGTTGAATTAGATTCAGCTTTTTATCATTTATAAATGATGCATTTTGTTTCATTTGCTCGTTGTAATTCAAAGCAGATTGTGTTGTTTCATTTTCACATATTATAATCTTCAACCTGGGATATAACTATACGAACATTGTATACAATAGAAAGATATAGTTGTGTTACCCCAAAGCAAGTCTGGTGCAAAAACAAAGTAAAATGGTGTATACCATTCGGACTATCCTGTATACTACAAAGGTATACAGCTGTGGCATGATTTTCTATTAATAAAAAGTATAGTGTGACAAATCAAATGTGTATACCATTGTCGTATACTGTTTAATGGAAAAGTATATAATTAAAAATGGTATTCTTTTTGTTAGTAGGGACAAATATGTTAATGAAAGCAAAACATTGTACGTTTGAGAAAGTCGTATAACATTGGATTTATATAGTATAGTACAAAGGTATACAACATTAGCAAGGTACCATGCGTGATTAGACAGGTTTTATCTGTGGTTGAATAGTTTAACTTATGACTGTTAAAATGTATTATACATTAAATTAATTGAACGGATACAGTAATTGAAATTTAAAATAATAGCACTGTTAAAACTGACAGTTAAATCTGTCAGTATAAGACCACGCACAGATGGCAATGTCCCAATCTGTCAATATAACTAATTCAAAAATCTGTTAAAAAACAGTGTGACCCATTGTAAACATTGTAGCTTTTGAGAATTTCTAAAGTGACTCTTACAAACAGATGCCATTTTTCTCTATAAATTCCGAACCAATCTGTCATTTTTGTTATTGAACCAAAAAGAAAAAGAAATTCTGTCAAATATACAATCTGATAAAAAAGTTCATATGGAGAATACTCACAGACTATCGAATGGCCACGCACCATCCAATGGCCACGGACCATCTAATGGAAGACAGGTTTTCCAGAATGGTCATGGACCATCAACTCAAAGGCATGTTACAAACTTACCTTCAATACCAAGACACCTCTGTTGGCGTTTTGAAAATTTGAAGAATGAGGTGGAATCCTTGAACGAATTCAGAAAGAAATGTGAAGATGAGTTGTGGAATTTAAGGTACACGCAGCGACAATATTACGAAAAATTGATGGAATTGCTTAAGGTAATGGCAGATCCGCTGCAATTGCACAATGGGGGGCCAGGGGAACCAATGTTTAGAAATTATGGAGAATAAACAAGGTTTTTATTTTATATATTAATTATTGTTGTTCTGTCACATATTTACTAATTTTTTTATAATGATAGGTAGTTATAGGTATTCTGTGTAACTTTATATTGTTGTTCTAGATTTATGTTTCAATTGTATTCTTTTTTTTTTTTTTTTTTGCCTTTCAGATTATAAAAGTTGTGTTCAGAATTTTAATTTTTTGTTGTGTTATATTTTATAACTTATATATACCAAGGCTTGTAGCACAAAATTAATTAAGAAGGTATACAGAACAAAAGTCCTATACTGTTGTAATTTCACAGTTCTAATACTGCAGTGACTGTAAAGTAGTATACTATTGTAAAAACTGTACAATAGAAAGGTATATTGAAGAATGTTTAGATTTTTTTTCTCCATAGAATAAAGTCTAGTTCATAACTTTCTGTCTGACGAACTTATTTTTTGTGTTCAGGATTTTAAATTTTTGTTGTGTTATATTTTATAAGTTATATATACCAAGGCTTGTAGCACAAAATTAATTAAGATGGTATACAGAACAAAAGTCCTATACTGTTGTAATTTGACAGTTCTAATACTGCAGTGACTGTAAAGTAGTATACTATTGTGAAAACTGTACAATAGAAAGGTATATTGAAGAAAACAGTTTATATGAGTTTAACTAAATAATAAACTATTAGGGTATATAGTATACTAGAAACGTATACCAGTGATAAGACTCCTAATGTATACAGTATTCAAATAGGCAGAATGTCATAAAAACAGAATGAAACTGCACTTCACAACTGATATTTCATTTAACATTTAAAGACTACTGTTTGGACATTATCTTCTATGATAGAATTTCATATGAAAATAATACGGTCGAGCATACACAAAAAACAGACATCTTTATAAAATGACTAGTTTTTGGAGACCACCATCTTCTTGCTCTGCTTTGCCGCTACAACTTCATCAACCATTCCAGATTCGTCAAAATCACTACACTCATTCTGCTCAACTTTGTGCTTACCATATTTCCACAGTTTAAGAGAATATCTCGCTCGACATGCCTGTATACAAATTTTGTCATAATCAATTGGGATATTTTCAATCAGGTAATCTGCATAAACAGCAACAAAGGCTCCACAGTCCCTGTAAGAATAGAAACACTCAGGAATTTTAGTGAAACAGTAGTGTATAAAAACTTAAACAAAATGTTACAATAGATTAGAAAAAGAGTGCTTACGTAGTTTTCTCTTTGGGAACATCTAGAATATACATAATATTAAATGGATCTGTTAAAGCATGTCCATTGTGCAGTCCATTTTGCAAGATGATGTCATCCCTTTCAGCATAAAAGTTAGTTGCATTTAACAACAAAGGTAATTGGAAAGCATATGCCATTACTACTAGCTTAACTTCTTGAGCAGCATCTGTGTTCTGATCGAAGTCATATACATATATGCACCTATCACGGAACGAAACTCTCCCTAGCATCCAGTGCCACTCCACTAACACATGCATAGGAAGGAGGACCTCATCAACATTCTTCCATGGTGTGTTACATAACAACCTGTGACCAAGTATATACTCCTTCAAAGCAAGTTTTGTTCCTGCTAGTCTCTGATTCCCTTCCAAACCTATGGACTTCTTATACAGACTTTGAATGGCATTGTCAAAATAACTGTCTGTTATTGTCATCTTTGCTTTAACTCCATACTTTGCCTTCTTTCGAAGGTAGTAGAAAATGACATCTATGTGCTGGAAGAGAACTATAAATGCATGAATATACATTCTAACATAATATTATACATTATTAACAAAGAACGAAGCAGTAGTCTTTTTTAGTTTTTCTACTTTTATTATAAATGGATTGATCAAGAGAGAATGATCACACGTTGCAAGACAGTTCATATTCTCATCAGTTAACTCCATGAAGACAATTCATCATAAAATGGATAAAACCGGTATAAATCTAAGGCATACTATATACCAAAAAAGTATACAACAGTGGGAATAAACCTTGGAAATCAATAAATTTTCAAGTTAGCCAAACAGTATACTCTATTGAGTATACAGTATATGATAAAGGTATACAATAATAACAATAAATAAAAGTATACACACCTCAGGAGAAAAAGAAGCACTACTCCTTTTTAACTGCCAAAACCACTCTTTATCTTCTATTATAGCAACCTCAAAGCTGTATGCTGGCTTAAGCAAGTCGTCCTCCCGAGTTCTGTTCAGGTCCTTGTTCATTTTGGTAACAATAGTGTAAATAGAAGTAGTACTAATACTTTCTTCGAATGGGTAGCGTCCATACACAATACTCCCTTTAGTTGCTCGTCGAACACGTATACCAGATCCCCATTCTGAAATGCGAGGTGACTGTATCAGCGGTATAACGTTTGGAGCAACAGACGTTGTTCCAGACGACACCGTTCCCGATGCTGCATACTTCACTATTGCAGGTACTACTATATTCAAAGTAGCACCATCAGAAGCAATACCACTTTCATTGTAGAGTGGTTGGGTGCTAGGAGTACTTGTATACACATAGTCAGAACTTGAAAGTGCATCCATAGAAGATTCCTCCAAACTACCATCAATTGAATCTTCAGTGAAATCCAGGTACTCAGAACTTGATAGTGGATCTAAAGAAGATTCCTCTAAACCACTGGGATCAATTGAATCAGTTAAATTCACACAGTCGGAACTCAAGAATGGGTGTACATTATTGTCATACTGGGCAAAACAACGTTGATCTCTATTCATCCAATTGGTAGAACAATTACATTCTTCATTATGATTGCGATCATCTCTAGTCATATCCTTAAAAAAAAAAAAAGTAGCAAACCTAAGAATTGTGCTCTAAAAGAATCTGGTAAACCCTTGGAGAAAATTTTTTGTCTTGTTGCAAAACAGTTAAACAAGTACACTTTTATGGTATACAGACTATTACAATGGTATACAATAAGAAAATAACTTTTTATTATTGTTTTCCAAAAATGGACATAGAAATGTTAAGGTAGTATACCGTTGACGTATATAGCATAGCGAAATGGTATACAAGTGTAGATAATAAACCAAAAAAGAAAGTACCTCTGGATACGGCAGAAATTTAGGTTTTCCAAGTAAAGCAACAGCTGCAAGCATGTCATCAAATTTTACAGCAACATGTTCCTTTAAGCTTCCCAATTCTTTCTTTATAGATTGAGACCCACTTGCTATCTGATAAAGTAAGTAGCAAAAATGCAATCTGTAAATACTGTAGGAAGTGTTAATTAACAAATATAAAGTTTATAAACATACAAGTTTCTTAAATTCTGCAACATTGACGTTGGCACCAACTATTTGATCTTTTCCATTATCGTGAACAAGAGGGTTTTTTGCAATTCGTTTGAAATCCATAAATCAAGATTTTGAAGTAATTGGCTAGCAAAAATGTTACGTCTTTGTCCTAATCAAAGTACACTATCGGAAAGAAATGCAGAATAATTGTTGCATTAGTAATAGATTTGTGTGGTGAAATTGTCATTTTTTGTTCTACTTATGAAAAATGTGGCATTTTTAGTTTACATGTCATCTTACTAGAGATATAGCCTAAATATTCCAACCTATTTTTTGTGAAAATATTCTCAATACTGATGCATACGGGACGCTCATGATGTCGTTTATGATAGACAGGTGTATATCTTTTGCGACTATAAATGTTCATTTCAGACTAAATATAATGTTATCTCAATACAGAGTATTTTTTTATCAAATTTGTTTCAACATATTGCAACACAAGTGAACTATATTGCAACACAAGTGAACTTGTACAGTTTAGTTGAGAGTGCTACTATTGTATACAATAGGAAAGTAGTAGTGAGCGTATACCTAGTCAATGCAGTATACCATTTGGGTATACTTCATAGTAGAAAGGTATACTAATACTGACTTAATAAAAAATTGGTCGCTTTAATGGCAATCGCGTGCAACAGGTGTTGTGCTTTTAGTTAACGACCACAAAACCACCATATCTATGTCTTGCCTGCTTGTACCTGCTAGTTAGGTCAGGCCGTTTAAATCTTTTGTATAATCAACAACACTAACTGTGAGTTTTGACAGCAGCCCTAAGTGTTGTCAATTTGCAATTCAGTATACTTTTGTAATATCCAGTATACCTTTCTGCTATACTTCTTTAAATTTGTCCTAGTATATGCTGGTGGTAAACAGTCACATATTTTATAGGCCATAAAGCCACAAAACTGACTTTCAAAGATAAAACTAGTAATAAAATAAGTAAGCAAAATTTAAACAGTACCCATTTGAGTATACTGTCTAGTATAAAGGTATACAGAAAGATATTTGTATATTGCCATAAGCTGACAATCTTCAATTCACGTATACTTTTGTAATATTCAGTATACCTTTCTGCTATACTTCTTTAAATTTGTCCTAGTATATGCTGGTGGTATACAGTCACATATTTTATAGGCCATAAAGCCACAAAACTGACTTTCAAACATAAAACTAGTAATAAAATAAGTAAGCAAACTTAAATAAACAATAATGTTTAATTAAAGCATACTACAAGTTCTTTGAGTATAAAAGAGAAGCATCAGTGCTACACTGAATAGTGACGGTGAAAACAGCCATATTAACCAAAAACATTCAATAGGATTTCAAAAGTAATTCCTAGACAGTAGATTACTAGTTAAATATACAATAGGATTTTGAACAGGATCCTCAGAATTTTAGCCTCTATTCAGGATCACTTTCTTCATGGTTCATGGTTTTGTTAGAGCCATACTCCCACAAAAGTGCAGCATATCTATATCGAAATCGCTCAATGTTAAAATGATTAGCTTTAATAGGGATATTCTCTATGAGGTGCTCTGCAACACTAGCTACAAACGCTCCACAATCCCTGCACACACATCATTTCACAGAATGTCAAAAACACAAACCTGAATAACATATTAACTAATGTCAATACTATACATGGGATATAGAGTTCTTAAGCTAATGACTGGCTTGGAAGATTTTCAACAAATACAACTTTATACGGCTTTGTCAATGGCTGACCAATGTGTAAGCCATCATGCAAAACAATATCGTTCCTCTTATCATAAAACCTAATTTTGCATAGAAACAAAGGGACTACAAAGGCATAAGCTTGGACCATCTCTTCAACAGCTTTAGATTTCCAGCTAGACTGCATTGAGTCATATACAACGATAGTCCTAGTTCGTAGTGACAATATCAATAGAATCCAATGTGATTTTTCGTCGACATGACCAAAGCTGAGCACATCATCAACATTATACCATGCAGTGTTGCAATTCAAATAACACCCAGTCATGTACTGCTCAATTACATGTCGTCCCTCCAATATTTCAATAGATACTGCTCCTCTCAACTGCCGATAAACTTTTTGAATGGTGTTGTGAAAATAATAATCAGTAGTCGTAATCTTTGCTTCAAGAGTATGCTTCATCTTCTTCCGCAGATAGTAAAAGATGACATCTAGATACTGAATATAATTTGATGAGTTACCACAACATAACACACAAAATGAGAAGTGACAACAATATAGAGACAGTTATACAAATCACATACCTGAGAAGACAATGGGCTCCCATTAGCGCTTAACGCCCGGAACCAATCCTTATCGTTAATCTTGGCAACCACAAAATCAAGAGGCGGATCAAGAATATCATCTGTTTTCTTGCTGTCAAATCAGCAATACATAAAACAAGAAAGACAAAACATAAAAAAGTAAACCACAAAGTGAGCAAATTCATATACCAGTAAAGTATAATATATACTTAAAAGTATACTAACTAAGTTATATAATGACCAAATTTGTAAAACAAAGTAAATTTGGTATACCAGTAAAGGTATACCAACTAAGTACAAATACTTACTGTCCCTTCCGCTTGTGCATTGCTTCAGTCAATGCAACCAATGATTCGTCATCACAGTCCGCTGTAATAGACATTCCAAATGGACACCGTCCGGTCACAATTTGTTTCCTCTTCTTGAATAAGTTGCAAGATGAATCTTGGACTGGTGGATCTTTTCTCTTTCCTTGGGTAGCAATGCAAATTTGGGCTTCTACTTTCTCAGGTTGATTTCAATAATTCAAAAGCTGAAGTTGAGACTCACTCCAATCTGCAATATCATAAGGAATATCCTTTGACTTGGGACAGGCACTAGTGTTTGAACACTCTTAGGTGGTGCCTTCTCATTAGGAATACCCGAAGTTAGACGATGACACTGATACCCTGTCATACTCATGTCAGCAATATCCTGTTTATTGGGGGAAGCAATACATGTATCAGTAGGGAGGACTACACCAATTTCTTCTTTAACCAAATTCTTTAAGCATTCATATCCTAGAAATAAACAGGAAGCCTATTCTATAAGAATCTGGAAATATACTATACAAAAAAGAACAAAAACTACCTTTGAATCTGCCACACGCTTATAACCCGCAACTAATTCAATTGCTTTCAGCACCTCTGCAATTCTCACATCAACATATTCCTTAATATCAACAACATCAGTCTTTAAGGAAGTAAATTGATCTTGCACCTAAAATGAACAAAAAAATGTAAAAAGCATGTAAAACAACCCCCTGTAAAAAAAGCTAATGAGCATACCATTTGCTTTAAATCAGCAAGAGAATCACTTCCATCACCACTGCTTGACTGACAAGGATGTATACCTTTTGACTGCATGAACACAAAAGCAAGAATATATTCAAGTATAATAAATGGAGATATAGTCTAATATATTAGATGAACTATACTGAGATACTATTTAAACTAAACATCATGCCCTTACTGCGTATATAACAGTATACCATAGTAGTTATTTATTAAATTAAACTATAAGTACATAAATAAAACCTCTTCAGACAGTGGTTGTTGTCTTCTAGTACCAACATCACTAGCTTCAGGAACTGCTTGCTCATTGTCTTCCTCAGCAAAATAAGTACCTTGTGGAAGAGTTTGCTCATTCTGTGTTTTCCCAGCAACAGTACACAACTCCTGTTCAGCATCACCACTAATTTTAGGAACAGGTTGGTCAGCATCTACATCTAGCGCTCCCTGCTCAGAATCAGTTGGCACCATGTTTGTTATATTCAACTGTTGAAAGTAAGTATATAACGTATTGAAATAAGTAAAACTAAACTACATAAAACTTATAGTATACTGGAAAATAAGAACAGGTATACCATTGATGTTTACTTTAAATCAAGTATCCTTTTTGTTAAAAATAGACCTCTAATAGTCTATACTAATCATATAAAAGTAAATCTTCAAAGTAGTATACTAAGTTGATATAACGCAAACAATATAAAGCAATTTTAAAATCAAACAAAAATTTACCTTTAGCTTAGTCGCATCTTGACTATTTTGGGTTAAAGGGCTATCACTCGAAAATAATGGCGAATCCATTTCATGATCAATACGAAAACTTGGAAACTTGGCGGAAGACCTTATTTTACGGTCCATAACCCTAGATTTTGAATCACCCTACTTTGAGAAGAAAAGTTCTTCAAATGAAAATGGGTACCAAACACGGGGGTCTTTTTTGACTGTTTAAATGTATTTATTCCAGTAAATATAAAAGTTCGAATTATCATATTTTTAGTTGAAGTAGTATACTTTTCATATAAGTATACCTGTATGGTATACTGCTGTATAGAAAGAAACAATCAAGGCTGGTATAAGTAATTTTGAAGTTGTATACCATTGCGATTTTACTGTATACTGAAAAGGTATAGCATTTGGCATATACCTAATATCATAAAGCAATGGTATACAGTATTCTGGGAAGGTATACATTAGAAAGATGCATAGTAGATGGAGATTTGAATAAACATAAACGACGACATCAGAGAACTTCTATAACTGCTCTATGAACAGTATACATTACAGTAAAAATACAAGACAACAACAAGTACACATGTAACATAAACAGGCTACTTAACTGGAAGAAACATGATAGAACACAACAAACCATAAAGTATTTCACCTAAAACAGAAAATACTACTTAAATTGACAACTTGACAGAAGACTTCAAATTTCTGGAGAAGTATAGTAGTCAGCAGGGTCCATTTTATGATCTGCAAGAAGTCCATGAAGCATTTTCTTCATTCGACGAACATCCTTCTTGTACTGTTGAAGGAATTCCTCAAAAATAGCCGTAAAAGTTGCAAGTTCATCTCTTAATTGCTGCACTGCAATCTTTGTTGTTGGTGCAGAGGAAGATCCTGCAGTGCTTGGTCTAAGAGCCATTTCTCTCTGTGTGCGTGTATTTTGGTAATTTTTTTCAGGAAATGAAACAAACTGTTCTAATATTAGATTTTGAAGAATAAAAGAGCAAAATAACCCCTTTTTATAGGTCAGGTTTCATACATAAACTTCCACACATTACATGCCTAAAAAAGAGGAAACTGCACAGCTGCACCATTACACGTTTGTATTAAAAAAAACTGCCTACTTCATGCAATATGACTGTCAACTGCTCAGTATACCCTAATGATACACTTCTTTAATTATGCAGTATACCCTAATGGTATACTATATTGACAGTTATATTAGCAATTTCTGTATAACTAGTTGTACAGTATTTGACCAACACCAACACAACCTGTCCGCTTTGAGTTACATCCGCCAAATGAAAGAAAGAAATATAAATTAAAAAACATAACAAAGATCTTCAATTATAAAGAGTTACCACAAAAGATTGCAATTCAACAGTTTATCTAGTAGTTGCACAATACTACTTCATACAATATAAAGCTATACATTTCGTCATTAATTGCTATCAACTATTTTCTAACAACAATCGCCATACATTTACTAGGAAATTCACAATCACTATCTTCATTGTTAGAGATTTTCTGACAACCATGCTCCCATAAAAGTGCAGCATATCTTAAACGATATTTGTGAATATCATAACCCTTCTGTTTAATAGCAATTTGCTCAATGATGTGCTCTGCAAAAGAAGCCACATATGCTCCACAATCCCTGTACAGATGCATAAAATGCAAATAGCATCAAAAAAATAAATATAAATAAAACAAAAAGGTAATGGAAAAAATATATCTGCAGAAAATGTGCTTACGCTAATCTCTGTTTGGGAAGTTTCTCGACATATACAATTTTGTATGGCTCTGTCAAAGCCTTCCCATTATGTAAGCCATTTTGCAGTACAAGGTCATTCCTCTTACTATAAAACGCAGTACGGTCCAAAAGCAAAGGGACCAATACAGCATAAGCTTTCACCACATCATCAATAGCTTTAGTTACCCGTCGAGTGGCTAGCGAGTCGTATACAAAGATATCCCTAGTCCGTAGCAACAATCTCAACAGAATCCAATGTGACTTCTTGTCAATATAAACAAAAGAGAGGACCTCGTCAACATCATACCACAGAGTGTTGCAGCAGAGACGATAACCAAGGATATACTCCTCAATTTCAATTCGTCCCTTCAGCGTTTCCGCACATGCTCCTCTTTTCATTAATTGGTAAACAGCTTGAATGGTGTTGTCAAAGTAATGATCAGTTGTTGTAATCTTCACTTTAAGATCATGCTTTATCTTCTTTCTAAGGTAGTAGAAGATAACATCTAGATGCTGAAAGAAACGTGTTTGCATGAATTAGCATAACTTGACAGACAAAAATCAAATGCAACAACACTATACTTCCAATGATACCAAAAAATTAAACAATAAAAAATGTTCAAAAGAAGTTGATATACGTCAGAAGGCACTAGAGCACCACAGGTTTGTAACACCCGAAACCAATCTTTAGTTGTAATCTCGGCAACCCCAAAATCAATAGCCGGATCAAGAATATCATCCGCTTTCTTACTGTGCAATCAGTAAGACATAAAATAAGCAAAACGAAATACATAAAAGTAAACCATTAAAATAAAAGTAAATAATACAAAAAAAGTCAAAAAGTGGCAAGTCTAGATGCTCACTGTTTGCTAGGATTGCGCATAGCTTCAATTAATGCAGTCAGACAGTCGTTACCACAATCCTCTGAAATTGATTTTTGAAAAGGGGATCGTCCAGACACTATCTTCTTCATCTTCTTCGGCAATGCCCTGACATCACTAGTGCCTGGATCACATTCAATGACAGAAGATGGATGCTTCGCAGATTCAACTGTTATTTTGCTTCGACGAGCAGTGAAGTTTGGAGAGCCTTGATCTTTTCTTTTACGACCACGCTTGATAGGAGTAATTTCTGTTGTTGTAAAAACAGTGGGACGTATAGGTTCATGATTCAAATCTCCATCTTCTAATCTCTCAGTAAGAACTGTTGTTGGACCAAACAAAACACTTCTAAATACCCAACCCAAACTAGTATAACAAAGTACGACTTAGGAAGTTGCAAACCTGCAGTAACATTATTGGGAGTGCTACCATCTAAAAAAGGTTCATTTTCATGAATATTCTGCTGAAAGTTTATATCATCTGTCTTTGTTCGACCAGCGTCGTCACTATTTTCCATAGCAACAGAGATTTCAGCTTTTATTTTTACAGTATCATTGCCATCGGAAACTTCAGTTGTTGCACAGACACTGGGATGAAAAGATTCATGATTTACATCTCTATCTTCTAATGGCTGATTATGAACTTCTGTTGCACAAAACAAAGACTCCTAAGTACACGATCTGAACAAGTATGACAAACTATGATTATAGGAAGTTGCTTACCTGCACTATCATTTGGACTGGTACGATCTACAAATGCTACATGTTCAGGACTGTTTTGTTCAAACATAATATCATCCCTATTATCTCGACCAGGACTATAATCATTTTCCATAGCATGAGGCTGATCACCTCTTGTCCCATCCTAGAAATAAAGAAAAAGTTGAACCTTTAACAATCTGGAAATATACAATAAGAAAACAAAAAGATTACCTTATAATCTGGCACATGTTTGTGAATAATTGAAGCAATTCCATTTAGCACCTCCGCTATCTTGACATCAACGTATTGCTCAAACTAGTAAATTAATAAAATATATAAGATGCCCAGAAATGGCGGTGAGAAAAAAGAAGCCAATATAATACTAGGCTATACAAATAAAAGATTATACTGTCTTACAAAACAAGTCAACATAATAATTGTAGGTAAAACGAAATCACCTTTTCTTTAACATCTGTCTTAAAAGAAGCAAGTTCATCTTGCACCTAAAACAAATCAAAAAGCAAAAACATAAGTATATATCAAAATAAGTTGTTATTCTTACGGAAAAAAAAAGACAAATACAGCATACCAATTTCATTAAATCAGCTTTGCAATTATTGGAAGCAGCAGCACTGTGCTGAGAAACGTCTTTCGTACTCTGTTGTGTACAGTTTGGCTTCAAACACATATAAGCAACAACATCTTAAAGCAAGAATATATTAAAAATAACACTTACTCATCAAATTAAAATACAACCGTATAAATTTAAACCTCTTTGCGAACTGGCTCTTGCATTCGAGCAGCAACATTATTAGCGTCAGGAACAGCTCCCTGATTATAACTTTGCGCACCATCAGCATTCAACTGTTCTTTAGCAACATCACTACCTTCAGGAACGGCTCGCTGATTATAACTTTGCACACCATCAGCAACCAAGTGTTCTTCACCAACATCACTATTTCCAGGAACAGATCGCTGATTATAACTTTGCACACCATCAGCAACCAAGTGTTCTTCACCAAATTCACTATTTCTAGGAACACCTCCCTGATTATAACTTTGGACACCATCAGCAACCAAGTGTTCTTCACCAACATCACGACCTTCAGAAACAACTCCCTGAGTTTGAGGACAATAGCACCCAAATCTTCTTCAGCAATATCACTAGCTTCAGCAGCAACTCGCCTGTTTTGTGTTTGCGTATCAGTAGCACTCAAATCTTTTTCACCAATTTGAATACCATCTACGACTACCTCTTCTCCCTCAGCATCATTTGGGAGTATGTTTCTTATATTTAACTGTTCAAAAAGTATTGAAATAAGTAAAAGCAAAGAACAAAAAACAAGAATGATTATACTAGTAAACTCTAAAGGTATAGTGCAATAAATAAGTATACCTTCACAGTTTACTTCAAATAAAAATTATCCCTTATGCAAACAGAATTGTAGTGTATACTAATTACACTGAAGTATACCCTCAAAATATAAAAATGCAAAATACTAACCTGTTCAACTGAATTAACAAATATGTCAAGCAGCTGAGAATTTGAAACAGGCTGCCTGTTAAGTGCACTCCAATTCAGAAGGTGTGGTACGTTTGAATCACCTACAGAAGGAACTCGTGAAGCAATTACTCTTGCAATTGCTCGACAAGTCTCACACAACCATGTTTGAATTGCAAGCGTAAAACCAGAATGTCTATAACTACTCGGCTTATGAACAATCTTCTTGTGTAGAGACGCTTTTGTAATGTTGAAAACATCAACACCCCAAGGGTAATTGTCATACTCTCCCTTCTCAACAACATCAACATACTTCATGTCAATACAGCCTATATCTTTCCGGGTTGGTGTTGCAAATAAAAAAGTGCAGATAAAATAGAGCATTGCTATCTTCAACGCATCTGCATCATTATTTTTCCAACATTTACTGTAGAAACAACTAGTTAAATGAAACCGGTAAAGACTAGACTTTCCACCAAAATACTTTTGCATTAAACGATTCGTCGCAGGAAGTTTACTTTCCTCTACAGCACCAGTACACTTCAACCCACTTACCAAACCAAACTCGGCCAACCCAAAATGAAGCCGATAACCATTCACATCAAACCATAAATCATCACCAGATGCAGGCTTTATCTGTCTCGTCATCAACCAATGAAGAAGTGCATTATGACGAATTTGTTTCGGCATATCTAAAAAATATCCAAAACATGTACTACGAAACATCTGAAGTTGACGCTTTGTCAAGGTGGCAGTTAACTCTTCAACGATGTTAACATTGACATCATTATTGATTTTGGGAGTATAATGATCATACGTAGAAGGAGCAACAAAGAAATCCCAAGCCTAGAAAACACAGAAGAAACAACACAATAATAATTACCTGGTATACATTACTTTGGTATAAAAAAGCACATATAACAAAAACTTTTTTAGTTAATTTTTAGTACATATCCTACAAAGTGAGCCCAATCAATCAATGTTAGTGGATCTAATAAGTTACTTCAGTTTTCTAAATCAAAGTACGGAGTGTCCAAGTACAAGATTTCCCTTTTCTACTGTCACAACAAAAATAAAATTGAAAAAATCCGAAAGATTTGATTATTTTCCCTCTTGCTCAACAAATCCTTCACTTTTGTTCTAACTACTTGCTATACATTACAAAACACAATATACAAACAGGTATACACTTCTAAAGACCATATACTACACAGTATACTATTAAAAAGTAACTACTATAGACAATGTACCAAAAATTAACTATTATATACATTTAAGTAAAAATGAATTTATGCATGCACGAAAACTTGAAAAAAATGCACTGTGGAATTGAAGTTTGACCATAGCAAATGAAAAATTACCTTAACTTCATCTTTACAAGCAGCAACGCGACTTCCAGTCGAAAACAAACGCGTATCAACGTGTTCACTACTACCAAATTTTGGAATTGACAGTGAAGACCTAGGTTTACGACCCATAAGTGCGTATCGAATTGAACGAAAATTAAAGATCTATAGTTATGGGGAAACGAATTCTGGAAGTGGAAAGAGAAGTGTGAGACGATTCTGAACATGTATTTTGTGAATATTCATAGTATGCTATTCTTTAGTGCTCTGTATACCATATAAGTATACTTGTATGGTATACTTATAAGTATACTTGTATACTCTGTATACCATATAAGTATACTTGTATGGTATACCATATAAGTATACTTGTATACCTATTGTACACCATCAGAGGCATATCATGCACTAAAATTATACCTATTTCTACTAGTACAAAATGAAACTTGTATACCACACTAGTATATACCTTTCTACCCAACAGCATACATTTTATCATAGAAGACTTCAGTATAGTACACTTAAAATGGTCTGACAAAACAAATGTGTATACCATTCAGCATATCCTATATACTACAAAGGTATACAACTGTGCCATGATTTTCTATTAATAAAAAGTATACTGTGACAAATCAAATCTATATACCATTGTGGTATACTATTTACTAGAAAAGTATATAATTTAAAATGGTATTCTTTTTGTTAGTAGGGACAAATATGTTAAAAATATATAATATTTTAAATCAGATTACAAAAATATATTAAAAAATCACTTAATTGTCAAAAAAAGTATTACAAAAAAATATATTTTTTAAAAATATATTACACAACATTTTAGGTATACTGTTAAGTAGAAAGGTATACACTTGCAATATACCTCTGTATATTTAATAGAGAGGTATGTTCTGACAAAACAAATGTGTATACCATTCGGCCTATCCTGTATACTACAAAGGTATACAACTGTGCCATGATTTTCTATCAATAAAAAGTATACTTTGACAAATCAAATCTGTATACCATTGTGGTATACTGTTATATACCTTTCACCTGGGATATAACTATACCAGCATGCTATAGAATAGAAAGAAATTTTTGTTACCCAAAAGCAAGTCAGGTGAATAACAAAGTAAAAAGGTATACCTTTTTAGGTATACTGTTGAGTAGAAAGGTATACACTTGCAACATAATTCGTTATAATTAATAGGGAAGTATGTTTTGACAAAACAAATGTGTATACCATTTGGGCTATCGTGTATACTACAAAGGTATACAACTGTGCCATGATTTTCTATTAATAAAAAGTATACTGTGACAAATCAAATCTGTATACCATTGTCGTATACTATTTACTAGAAAAGTATATAATTGAAAATGGTATTCTTTTTGTTAGTAGGGACAAATATGTGAATGAAAGCAAAGCCTGATACCTTTGGGAAAGTCGTATACCATTGGTGTAATATCATATATTAGAAAGGTATCAGATGGCGAGATAAAGTGGACAAATAGAATAATAGTACAGAAGTACATACAAATAAATTATACAAAATCAACACCACTACATTAAAGCAAAAGTGGTAATATATTTTCTCCTGTAAACGAATTAATGAGTAAATATACAGTGTATTCTAGGAAGATATACAATGAAATAGCCATATTGAACAAATTTTACTACACGGTAAAGAACAATTGATATTGAACGCCATAACATTTTATAGCCAACACAATAAATCCAGTATACCAACAGGGTATACCACACAATAGCAATGTAGACAATTGAAAGTTATGCACAAATTGCACCAACAGTGAAAGCATCAGCAATTTCACACACGCACTAAAATAAAAGAAACCAACATAATTTGTTCGTATATCAAGAGTCTATAGGGACATTTTTGCATGTCCTACGATTGTGGCCTTTATTTCCACACCGTTGACATGTAAGTTGCACTTTCTCATGAGACATTTCCCAATTTGATTTGATTCTTCCAGTCTTTGGCCTTCCAGGTGGTATTCTGCCTCTTGGTGGTAGCACCTCTTGTGATAAAACCTCTTCTGGTATCTGCCATGTAGTTTCATCTGGTATAGGATAAACTGGTATTGCATACGTTTGAATAAAACTCTCCCTAGTGTAGTATTCAGAGCAGTATTGGTATGGAGACAATTTAAATTTGTCCAGCACTGCCAAGGCATGTCGACATGGCATCTCTTCCAGATCAAACCATCGACAAGTGCATCTCTTTTCAGCCAAGGACACTTGATACGTTACTGAACCATCCACTACTGAATGCAAGAAGTCATTTGATGGCAGGACCTACATTTGTTGTGAAACAAATTGTATTAATGACTTTGAAACATACAATATACAGTACTTTAAGAAAGTATACATTGAAGTGCATCATACCCTCATTGTTTTTTATGCGATGATTTCTGCTGTCAAGACATCATCATACTTTTTAGACAGTTTCAGCTCCTTACAAGTACCCAAAGCATCCATCCTGTTTTTAAAGTTCCATTCCCTAACCAGATGCATCATATAGTTTAGAAAATTAATTACAGGGAGGTATCTTATGTTCCTTGTTCTAGAGTTCACCGATTCTGCATTGTTGGAGGTCATGGTGTTTGTTCTATTTGCAATGGAATATGCCCTCGACCATCTTTTATATCCAGCGTCAATCAAGTACTGTTTGACATTGCTATCAATCTTCCCAATAGCACCCATGTGTATGTTGAACTCTGTAACGGTGTAAGCTCTTGCTAACTTATAGTATGTTTTTGAAATTTTCTTTTGCGTCCTATTGAACTTAACTTTTATATTATTCCATAGGTGGAATATACAGATACAGTGCGGCACCTGCGGATACACCGTGGTTAGTGCAGTGTGAATGCTCTCATTTCTATCAGATACAAAGCACATGCCATCCCTCTGACCGTATGCTTCTTTGAAGCATTGAAAGAACCAATGGTATGATGCATCATTCTCATAATCGACAACAGCATATGCTAAGGGTAGGATATGTCCTGTAAAAAGAAGAGTTATTATTTAGTAACAACATGAGTGTACTTTATTTTTTGACAACTTTCACTAAGATGCTGAAATCGATAAATGTTCCTTCTTTAAAAAGCTGTAGTTTACCTCCTGCATCTTGTGCACATGCAATAATGTATGTCCCTCCATATGCACCTCTGAGGAAGCTGGCATCGACTACAACTGTTGGCCTACAGTATTTCCATCCTTCAATATTACAAGGGCAACAAAAGCATAAAGGAAGCGCCCATCTGCCGCAGTGTGTAGGCGTATTATTGATCCAGGATTTGCATGGTGCAGGACATACAAATAACTCGGTTCCTTCTTATAAGAGTCACGAGGTTTCCCTCTTACTATTTGTAACGCCTTTTCCTTTGATCTCCATGCTTGCATGTAGTTTATGTCAACACTGTGCTCTTTTTTCATATACCTCATTATATCTGCTGGTGTATAGACTGTCCTCGGATCCTCATAATTTTCTTTTATCATTCCTCCAATAACTGAAGCAGTAGCTTGTCTTTGTGCATTAAACCTCTGCTCATGTGAGCATGTGTGCTCATCCTTGAAAGATGTTACTTTAAATAGGTTTGACTTTCCCACACTTGATGATTTCAGAACCCACTCGCATTGCTCATCAATGCATATAAGACAGTACCTGTTTACGTAAGAGTTCAGTAACAGTTTTCAAATGTATACCATGCAGTGTAGTGCACGTCTGGCAACAATGCTATACTAGTATTGAAAATCAGTTATCTCATAAATTAGTTCTTTTATGGCTACAATTCGTCTGTACAGACTATGGAATTACCGGAAATACTGTATAATTGATATTAAACCGCATAAAACCATATACCCCAGGGTATATTATACACTACTAAGGTATAACACGCAACGGAAATACAAGATATACTGTACAATTGCTATTGATCCACATAAAACCAGTATACCTCAGGGCATATTGTACACTACTAAGGTATAACACGCAATGAAAATACATGATATATTACATAATTGATTCTGAACCTCATAATTACTTCTTCTAGAGCTACAATTGCTCTGTACATGCAACGAAAATACAGGGGTATACTGTATAATTGATATTGAACTGCATACAACCAGTATACCATGACGGTATATTGTACAGTATCAAGGTATAACGCGCAACAAAATACAGGGTATACTGTATAATTGATATTGAACCGCATAAAACCACTATACCCCAACGGTATACTGTACAGTACCAAGGTATCATGCGCAGCAGATATACAGGGCCATAAAACTAGTATACCTCCAGGGTATAATGTACATTACCAAGGTATACACTGAAGAGTTTTTCTCTGTTGCTACTGCCTCGACGTTTACACTAAAAACAACAGAAGTAGCAAGTGCATTTGCACTGTATACGCATTTGGTATTTGCAACGTATTTCTTATGGCATAGATTGCGCAAAAAACAGGAAACATAGTGCATGCAGTATGCTATACAACTACTCAGAAATCGTAAAGTGATAAATTACTTCTTCTAGGGGGTACAATTGTACTGTATACCTGCTTGTTATACTGTTATTTCCATAGTATTTTGTTAGCGCATACAGTTTTGTTATATTTGGAGTACATTAGAATAGTATACTATTACAATAGAAGTATATACTAAAATAGTATATAATAGATAAATTATAGTTATATTACCTTCTCGAACACGATCGATCAACCTTAAATTGAAATTTCCTGTAAATCGCATAGTGCTTCATAACACTACTGAGGACATCCTTGTCCCTGAAAACTTGCCCAGTTTTAATGTTTCGATGATATTCATCCGTAATGATGTTGCCTTCATCAATTTGAACAATGTGATCGCCTTCTTCAATTTGCATATCGATCATCCCCAACTCGTTCGACGAAATTTCAATCCCTTCCATATAATTCAATGCCGTGGAACTCCCCGCGCTTGTTAGGTTGCGGATTAAGGTTACTGAGATTGGAAAATCAATCATGTCAGGTTTTTTCCTCTTTTGCTGTATATACAGCTTCACTGACATGTCATTATTGATCGACATGGGAGGATATGCATCTTTTACCACAAATTTGATCTCAAATTGTTGTTTCGACAAATCGATATTTAGGAGCTCTGCGATAGCTGTCTGAAATTGTTTAAAACTACAGCTATTTTCAATCATAAAACCAGCAACTTGGAAATCACAGTACCTATTAGCAGAATCCCAATGACCGTTAAATTGTACTAAAATTTCGACTTCCATTAGTGAAGAGAGTATACCGATCTCTGTATACGGTGTGAGCGTGAAATTAGGGTTTTGGAAGCGTGAAATTGGAAGAGATTAAGCGGGAGAAGCAGGAGTGTTTTGGATGTTGTAAAATTATGAAAGTTGAGGTTGTTTTGGACTGGGAGAAGGGGGAGTGTTTAAATGGGTATTTAGGTAATTATTTTAATGGGTAGATGAGGTAATATGTGAAAGTTGTGGGTAGTAGCTGTAATTATTTTAGGTTTTGTGGGTATTTTTGTAAGTGTCCCAAGAATATAAGTTGTTCAAACTAGCTTATGAGTACTTTTTGGCTTATCTAAGCGTTTGTTAAGTACCAAAATTATTTATAAGCCAAAATCAGTCATAAACCATAAGTTGGTGACGTTTCAGTTTATAAACACTTTCAGTATGACCAAGTATTTTACAATATTTTCAGTAAATTATTTTGTAATCCATAAAATATCATTTTAAAACAAGTTTTTCAACACCCTCTTTATTTTATATTCGTTAGTTTTTTAAAAAATACTTATAAATTTATGTTCTTTGTAAACAACTTTAATGATATTTTAGTCATTTTAATAAAAAAAAATATATATGAGCACTTCTGTATTAAACATACCAACTTATTATTACCAAACACTTCCATCCAAAAACATAACTAATAATTTATAAAATCAACTTCAGCACCTAAAAGTTCTTTTCAGCACTTAATGTTTATCAGCAATTTAATGGGCTCTAAATTAAAAGTCAAACTTAAAAGTGCTTATAAATCGAAAAGTCATAAGTTGAAAGTAACTAACTTCTAAATTATGGCTGATTTTTTACTTATAACCACTTGGCATATAACTATTTTAATGGTTGCTGCACAAATAGATAAACAAAAAAAATGTCTATATAAGCTTAGCATAACACTGATATTTTCCAAATATCTATATATTGCTAACTCCAACAGTTATGCCGGTGGAGAATATAAAAGGGACATGAATCCTCCCTCATACCTCCAGTACTACAAGTCTATTACCAAAACTTTCTTCATTTTCCTGTCTGTCAATCCCACAGCAGAGAAACCAGATAAAATCAGTTGAACCAAGAATCACCATTTTACAGCAACTGATCCGTACACTTCCTTACTTCAAATCAATGGCAGCAACTATACTCGTCCAATAAGAAGTTACCATGAAGGAGAAGACAAAGGTCCAACAAGAAGATAGAAGAGCTTGAAAATGGTTCATGTGTATATATTTTAAAAAATGGTGCTGAAGGAATGAGAAGCTAATGATTCGAGATTGAAGAACAAGAAGCAACATTATATAGACGGAATAATAAGGAGTATTTTGTAACAAATACTCAAAAATATTACTCTGTTCTTTTTCTAAATCATAACAAATATAGTAAAAAACCACCCCATTACCTGTTCATTACATCAACCCACCTACTAGTCCTCTTGTTTTTCTTTTCAGTACTACTATTCTGCCAAAGCAAAATATACCCCCTTTTTTTCTCTTTCATGTTTTTTGTATGTTACTGTACATATTAGTTTGCTTATCTCACCATAACACACACTTTAATTTATCACCATCATTTTCTCCCTTATGAGAAAATTATCATTTCTATCAACAACTAATAACCATCTTTGCTCAAACAGTTTCATATTCCCTCTCACTGTCCAAAGAAAAGTCTTCTTTCCCAATCACAAATGGTCCCATAATATGGTCACAGCTACGCAACCAATTTCCACCACCACTACCACCATACCACGACGACGATCCAACAAAAAGATCGTCGTCATAATGGGTGCTACTGGATGTGGAAAATCCAAACTTTCCATTGACCTTGCCACTCGTTTTTTCCCATCAGAAGTAATAAACTCGGACAAAATCCAAGTTTACAATGGCCTTAACATTACCACCAACAAAATATCAATGCCTGAACGCCGCGGTGTCCCTCACCATCTCCTCGGAGAATTCAATGCATCCAAGTTACACCCGGAGTTCTCCCCCTTAGATTTCCGCTCAGCTGCTGCTTGCAGAATCAATGAAATAGTTAATCGTGGAAAAACTCCTCTTATTGTAGGTGGCTCCAACTCATTCATCTATGCTCTGCTTGCGAAACAATATAATCCGGAAGTGGATTTTCTTGAACCATCCAACCCAGTAAACCTGGTAACGAATGAACTTCGTTACCGGTGTTGCTTCATCTGGGTTGATGTTTCAGGTCCGGTACTCAATCAGTACCTGGACAAACGGGTTGACGAAATGCTCAACTCGGGGATGATCGAAGAACTACAAGAGTTCTTCAAGAATGAAGGGTTTTCTTGTTCCAACACAAACAGTGGGATTCGTAAGGCAATAGGGGTGCCTGAATTCGAGAAGTGTCTCAAAGGGGAAGGATCATACGAGGATGCAGGGAAGGACATTAAGGAGAACACGCGCATATTGGCAGAGAGACAAGTGGGAAAAATTATGAGGCTGAAACAAGCTGGATGGGACCTACAAAGAGTAGATGCCACGGCGGTGTTCGCGGCGGCGATGAGTTCAGAGAATTTTATTACGTCAGAATCCGGCAAAGAAATGGCTACGGGAATTTGGGAAGAACATGTGCTGGAACCAAGCGCCAAGATTGTGAAGCAGTTCTTGTTGGAGTAGGTTTTCCAGCTATTTCCAGCTCTCAATATTCTGATCCCTTAATCTCTCTCATGTTTTTTTTTTATTTTTTGAAAATATACTTGGACTTCTATCTTATTTCTTTTTTTTTTTTTTTTTTTTGTTTAATATAGGTAACAGTAAAAAGAGGCAGTGAATTTGATTAATCGAGTCAAGTTATTGAAGTCGAACTCGTGACACTATGATTCAAATTATTATACTTGGCCATCGAGCTGTTTCCGCGGAACATTTTTGGTTTGACTGAGCCTGGTTTTCGGAACGAGCTGCGACCAATTTTGGGACAACAGGTCGCCATTGACATATAGGTGCACTTTCTCAGCTAACGTATAGACACACAAGGTCAAGGAGGAGGCAAGAAACAGAGTCTATTTCTCTGTGTTTTGATGATTTAGGATCACTTTGGTTTTAAAATTTACACTATTTAGTTTCATACTTGACCCATATATAAGAGTTACTTTTGGGGGTTTAATTAAGTGTAAACACTAATGTTGGTTCCATTTTTGTCTGCATAACGAAAAGAGGAAGGAGGAGTAACGTGCTAGCAAATGTGGTACAGAGTTGATTCTCTATGTAAAGCTATATGTTATCATTAGACAATGTTTTTTGCGTTCAATTGCCTGACTACTAGTTGCAATAAAAAGTGGCAAAATGAAAAACTTTTCGTACCGTATAGTTCCTTTGGAGACAATTAGATGTTAGATGATGCACTAATAAAATTGTGCCAGTTGGCCTCTAGAAATGTACTCCTTTCATTCAAGTTTATGTGACAATATTTCATTTTTAAATTTGTTTAAAAAAATAATAATTTTCTAAAATTAGAGATAACTTAACTTAAAATTCTAATTTACCTTTAATGAGAGTTAAATGTTTTATAACTACAAGTTGGAAATTATGCTTTATTTTTTCATTTTAAACTAAAATAGATGGAGCACGCAGTTCTTTTGGTATCTGGCACAAATCGTGACCCTCCCGTGCTCCAACTTTATTGTGTTCCATTAAATTCTTTTCCAACGCGAAGGAGGTAATAAAGGAATTTCTGACGTTTGACCAAAAAGTGAAGTTACTTTTAAGAATGAACTGAAATTCTTGGAGTCTAATGGGCCCCTAGCTCATTCTAATTTGTCAGACATCTGACTAAATAGGACTGTCCTTAAAACCAATCTTACCAAAGGGGAGTCTCGATTTACCCTCTTTCAGCAGGACAATTAGACAATGAATAATCAAAGTAATGTTACATTCTTAATTCTCATTTATCTACCTTCAAATTCCTCAAATGAATTTTATTATTCACCTCTGTTTGATTTTATGTACATAATTTGAAATTTGAATTAGTACGGAACTTAAAAAAGAAATAAAAACTTTAAAATTTTGCATCTAAAATAAGTTACTGATGTTTGTGTAGTTATAAATTATTTTATTAAGGATGAATAGTAATTTATTAGAAGTTAAATTGTTTTAAAATTTAAAAAGTTATTGTTCTTCTTTGAACAACTACCATAATAAAATGTTGCCGCGTAAACTAAATCGGATAAAGTATTTTCATTTATCCACACTCATTCGTACTATACTCTTAGTTTTTTACCAAGTTCAATAGCCGCTCTAACACATTCCACTTTGGGCTAGAAAGTTCACTATGTAAATAAAACACACTCTATTAGACGAGACTCCATTCTAAGATTCAAACTCGAGATTTTTAATTAATAATGAGTGATACCACAATCTTTGGTGGAACCCACACTCCTTCGTGGAATCTATAAGTTTATTACCCCATTAAAAAACGAAGAAAAAATTATTATCCCCTTCGTTTAAAAATGGATGACACTATTTTCATATTAGTCCGCTTCATAAAGAATGCAACAATTCTAAATTTGGAAAAAATTTAACTTGAAGTTACCATTTCATCCTGAATGAGATGATTTATGGCCACACATTTATCTATGACTTATTTTAAACAACAAGTTTCAAAAGACTTCTCCTATTTCTTACATTCCGATCTAAGTCAAATTAAGACATTCTTTGTGGAATATTAACGGATGGAGTATGGGAAAGGGAAAACGGGAAGGAATGATGAGGTGGGGAATCAATCCGATACCATTACGAACAAGGTAAAAAATTCAGGTAGCTAACCAAATGAATGGCTAAGATATTCCAATAACATGAACCTTAGCTTCAATAGGTAGATTGGAGATTAAATATTAAAAAAACAGCAAACTCTACCAATCAAGGCATCCCACTTATCTGAAGTGCATTTATCCATTTAACGAGGAATATTTTTGTTTTGATCATCCCAGATTGTGAGGCTGTGTAACTGTTATTGCTAATAGTATATATGACTTTCTTAGGTAAAGCGCTTCGAGCCCTAAAGCTGTGGTTGAGAAGTTATTCTTCACCGGAGTTTGACAGTTGAAATGAGAAGTTTTAGCCTTATTATTTCCAAATGCCATAATCCTATCTGTATATTTAGAATTCCTAACCACATTCACAGTAAAATGATATAAAATAATTTTGGCTTACTTCACCAAATCAAAGAGAAATTTACATCTTGGAGAACGTATAAATTTTGTTCTATCTTCATCTTTCAATGTACACACCGCCTAAATAATCAAGTTATATCTATGCTATGTTGGTTCCGAAAATATTTCCTCTATTGATGAAGGAACACAAGAAGATAAAATGGAAAATGAAGAGATGAAAAGGCTGAGAAGAAATGAAAGACGAAGAGACAAGAAGGTTGATTCTCAATCAAAGCAATTGGAAAGTCTACAGACAAAACTAGGTCTTCGATGATATTTATGTTGACTAGATCTATGGACCGGGTCATCAATTTTTGGGCTCAGAAATAACACAAATACATTGGGCCACCTGACAAAGTTTTTACACAAGTCTACACAACCCGTTTGGCCCAACAGTTAGGTATACATTTGTACATAATATTTTCCATAAATTAGTTTATACATGTAAATAAATTGTAAAGGAATGCCAGGAAAAATTATCTAGAATATGATGAGTAGGATAGTTTGTTAGCATATTCTATCTAGTTGTTAGGGGAAAATTAGGTAATATCGTACAATATTGTACTTGTATATAAGGAGGCACAGTGATTATGAATATACACATAAAATCATTTTTCTAAATTCTTTACTTTTCTACATGGTAGAGCTTTTCTGATTTCTTTGCAGCACAAGTTTTTCCTTCAGAGCTTTACTGGCTTCTCCATCTTCAACAATCAAAAACTCACCTCCAATCATCACTGAACCAGGCATCACTATTGATCCTGCTTCAGATCTCACAAAAACTCCTGTCATAGACACCACCAATCCTTTGTTTCTTCATGCCTCGGATTATCCTGGCATGAATCTTGTGAACACTCCCTTTGATTGAAGAGGCCATGGAGGATGGAAAAGATCCATTCTCATAGCCCTTTCAGCCAAGAACAAGGTTGGTTTCATTGATGGAACCTGCATACCACCAAAACTTAATTCAGTTGAGTATAAAATCTGGAATACATATAATGACATCGTGTTGTCTTGGTTACTTAATTCTCTTTCTAAAGAAATAGCAGATAGTGTCATCTACTCTAAAACTGCTAAAGATCTTTGGACAGATCTAGAGGTGAGATTTTGACAGTCTAATGGTGCCAAATTGTATCACCTCCAAAAGGAATTCAATGATTTGGTCCAAGGATCTAACAATGTCACCTCTTATTTTACTAGAATAAAAAAGATTTGGGATGAGCTTGATGCATTAAACACTAATGGCCATTGTTTTTGTGTTTGTGATTGTGGAGGAAAAGAAAAGGTCACCAAGTCTATTCAAGATGAAAGGCTTATTCAGTTTCTTATGGGACTTAATGAAGTTTATGCCTCTGTTAGAAGTAACATACTTATGATATCACCTCTGCCTAGTGTTAGTCAAGCTTATTCCCTGATCATACAAGATGAAAAACAAAGGGAAGTGTATGTTCCCAACCAGTACCCCAGTGACTCTAGTTCTTTCGTAGTCACAAATCAGTGTAATAACTCTAAAAGGTTCTTTAACAATGATTCTAAGGGAAAGGGAATTTATGAAGGAAGGAACTCTTCCCTAACTTGTTCTTACTGTAAGAAACCAGGGCACACTGTGGACAAATGTTATAGAATTATTGGCTTTCCTCCTACTTTCAAATTCACCAAGTAACTTAGCTGACACGACCCAGAATCTGGTTAGGCCGTGCGGGCACCCGACATCCTTCCCTAGACCCGTCGGGCGAACCCTTATCAATTAAATCAGGAAAACAAATATAATTCAAAAATACAAACATAATGATATCTCTAATCTGTAAAAAAAAGAAAGAAATTACAGCTGATTACCCACATACTAGGTTTAGGGCTATCCAGACTAGACATCTAAGAGTACAAAAGAAGACAGATACCTCCTGAAGGGAGCAAAATGCAGCTGAAATAATAAACAATAAACTGGTGGCCATCCGGAATAAAAGCTGGCTCACCCTAACAGCTGAAGTCGTCTTCGCTCCTTCACAACGTGCCGAACTCAATCCTGGAGCGAACCTGCCGAAACGAAATAGATAGACAAAAACAAACAACAAACAAGGGTGAGTCAAAAGGACTCAATAAGTGGGGCAGACTAGACACCTCAAGTAATAGGATAGCTAGCCAGGGAGAAGAAACAGATAAACAAAATTCCTCTTATTTAAATTAGGAAAAGGAAGAGCCAATTAATAACTAGAAACACGTATGGAATCACAAACTCATTAAAACCAGGAACGTAAGATAGCCAGAACATATAGGTATCCCGAACATATCAACAATCAGAAATACTTCCTGTTGCGGCGTGCAACCCGATCCATATATTCATCCTGTCGCGGCGTGCAACCCGATCCATATATTTATACCGTTGCGTCGTACAACTTGATCCCCGCAACCCAGAATACAAGCCAGAAATATATAGGCAAACTGAAATATGTCCACAATATGGTATACATACCGCATACACAAAATACAGCATGATAGTCACACAATAGTCAGCACGCGATGCAATGAAATGGGATGAATGCAGTATGATGCAATGGTGTCACATGTGCCAAATAGATGGAGCGGAATCCTCCTGCTCCGAGGGCGGAATCCTCCTACCCTCAATATGATGCAATGGAGAGGAATCCTCCTGCTCCGAGGGCGGAATCCTCCTACCCTCAATATGATGCAATGGAGCGGAATCCTCCTGCTCCGAGGGCGGAATCCTCCTACCCTGAATATGATGCAATGGAGCGGAATCCTCCTGCTCCGAGGGCGGAATCCTCCTACCCTCAATATGATGCAATGGAGCGGAATCCTCCTGCTCCGAGGGCGGAATCCTCCTACCCTCAATATGATGCAATGGAGCGGAATCCTCCTGCTCCGAGGGCGGAATCCTCCTACCCTCAATATGATGCAATGTGCATACGAATGCAACATGATGCAATAATAACCCATCACCAGCGCGGGACTCTCATCGACAGCTGGAAAGTATATACCAACTCACAACCAAAGTACAATACTCAGATTCTCAATGCAATACCAATAACAGGACATAATATATAATATAGAATATAAATCCAAAGCTAAGGCGTAATAAGTACGCCTATCGGCAGCTACACACGTAAGGAACATGTGGTAGAAAATCCACGAGACCAGGTGCCTCCAAAGAAATGGATATAAACACTTACCTTGTTACTAAGTTAGCACAGCAACTCAATAACCGCTTTGTCCTTTGGATTCATTGCCAAACGATCCCACTGTGTTCAATAAGCAGAAAAATATATCACATAAGGCTAAAGGCTTCATTCCTCACATCTTAGGGCAATCCAGGTATGAACCTGATACCCTATTCGCATACGCAATACGCAGGCCAGGCCTATGTACGGGGTTTATGGTCACATAACCAAACCCTAAATAAATTACATTTATATGTTGCCCATAACTCACTGAGTACGAATATATAATCAATTTCATTATCAGGGTCCATTTGACCCTTCAAACTATTAATTGAACTTGTTAAAACGATGTCTAATATTCTAAATTTTACCGTTAAAATATATTTAAACACACGTAATAAACTCAAATAATATATTAGGATCATTACCTGAATGTTTCAGGGTGAAAATTCTACTTTTTCCCGGCTCCTTTTCTTATTTTCTGACATTTTTCCACTGCGTATTTCCTATTTTACATCTCTGTTTCTCGTCAAGTCAATCCTCTGTTTTTGCTATCACTTTTGAACTTATAAATGAGCTTTAAGCTCATCAGCCGCCTCCATTCTTTGTTTGTTTCCTTTTTGTCGTTTTCCTTTTTTTATTTTTTTATTTTCTTTTCTTTTCACGATGAAAATTAAAATGGTACCCTACAATATTCGAAATAATTCCAACTTTTGCATACCAGTTATACAAAATATATGTAACATACTCGCGAAGGCGGATCTCAAATCAGACTCCCGAAACTCAAGATGCGAATTTAAATGAAAAGAAGTCAAATTATTTAACTTTCGGCATTTTAGCAGAAACTAGCCGAACAACATCGAAATTCACTTTCGAAAGCTTACAAAAATCACAAATAATCATACGAACCTAACGGCGCTTTCAGATTTCGAATCGGAGCCCATTCGGCAAAAATCGAGCTCGAAAATCTCTTTTTAATATTTATCGCCAATAAAAACTGAAACCTTCTTCCGATGCCTACCAAACTAGGTCTGATTTAGCTCAAATTTTACAGACAGGTCCTAATAGACATTATGAATATTTTAAAATTATCGGCACGCCAATCGGAGTCGTAACTTCCGAAACGACTGACCGAGGTCGTTTCATTCTCCTCCACTTAAACTCTCGTTCGTCCTCGAACGAGCCTAAATCTAAAGAAAGATTTACGCAGATAACAAGAGAATTTGCACAACCTTCATAAACTACTCCACGGACATTATCTCATAGTTACAGAATCAGAGTTATAACACGCACATCAACTCTTGGATAAAACATATTTGGATAATATGATAACATCATAGCCCAACTTATTCGGACTAAGCCGACCCTTTCTCAATCATGAGAGAGGAGTTTTATATTTTCGAAACAAAGATACACGAAACTTTGAATGGGTTAACATGATTCAGCCGATAATTACCTCTTCGATATACCTTTCAATATAGAACAGGTCGATGGAACTAAGAATTAGCTTACGCTTCAGCAACGCCTTAGAGATTTAATGTTATGATTCGGTATCAATTGGAGGAAGACTCCTCCACTTAAAGCATAAACTCATACAACTAATTTGAATAGAAATAGTCATCCTCGCACAACCTGCTGGATTAAAGAAGACCTAGCTAAAAGCTGAACATAGGCAGACCTAAACTACCAAACTACCCTTTCGAGTTGCCAACTAGCTGCAACTCTCGAGTTCACAACTCCATACCTTTGCCGTAAACACCACCGCCCGATGGATGGTACTTCTATATAAAAATTTCGGCAGAGTTTCCCCTGAAACTGGATGATCCGCAAAACAGAACCAGCACTATATTATACATGGGAATGGATACCCGGATAAACTGATAACATAAACATGTTAAACGAATAACAAGATGAGACAACTGGACCAAAACAATAATATGATTCCAAAACAATAATATGTTTACCCGACCACAATAACACGTACTCTGGCTCAACACAGGGAACGTCACAAGCGGCTACCAATTGCCCACGCTCACTAGTGCCGGACGAAGAAGAAATGGCAATAGATCGAGGATAGAAATAATTAGAGCTTCAGGAAGTTCATCTTCTTATTTGCTTGACTACCAAAGCTAGACTACTTCCGCGTCAGGCGAGCCAAAAAATCACAATTGAAGAGATAGACATTAAATAAGCTTTATGGAAAAACATCCATACCAATTTTAACCTTCCAATAAAAAGGAAATTCTGACAATTTACCATAAACCCTTTTATAACTAAGACAAGCTCATAGAATAACATGACTCTACTAGAATCTCGAACCAAGAGGAGACACATAGATCGAGCATTACTTACTAGCCACTTTACACCGGAAGAAACAACGACACTTCCTGATGGTGACGAATAAGAATCCCATCATCCCACCAACACTGATTTCCGAGGAGAGAAGTAAAATGACTTGACATAATAACACAAGGTGCCATAACAGGCTGCTAAGCAGGCAATAGCAATACTCACCGTCAAATCTCTCATATTTAGATCAGATAAACTAGTAGGGTCTCATAAATGCCAGGAATAAATCGTATCAGAAACTCACCCCTCTACCGCAACCGATTCTTAATAGAAACAATATACAAGGAAGCCATGGAAAAATGGTAAAAATAAACGAAGTTCAGACCGATCAGAAGAATCAAATCTTACTCACATATAATGAAAGAAGAATTACATGGGTGTACTACATCGGATGCCTCAGCATCCTGCCAGACTGGCAGTTCATAAAACTGCCTCTGCGGCTGAACCAAGCCGCTATATTGATAATTACCTTCTGAAGAACCACTGCCACCACGCTCTCAACCTCTACTGGATCGTGGCGTTTCTCTGGCTAATTAAGATTTAAATAAAATTCCCTACGACTGTACAGGTGCCTGATGACAAGAGAAAGGACGATTGTCTACTTGCTGGAGTAAGGAAAAACTCCTCAAAGGGTAACCAGACTCATGACAGTGATAACAGCTTTTCATTGAAAATGGAAGCTGGACATATTGTCGATAGCTATTAAGAGAAGAACTGGGTCTAATCTTGATGAACTACTCGCGCACTCTGAGAATCACGCTCTACAAGCTGAGTTAACCTGGAAGGTGACCTCCCAAAATAATCAGAACTCTTACCTCCAAATGAGGTACCATGTTTGCCCACCAGGGCCACGGGATCTCTTGCTCTCCCGCTCTAACTTATGGTATGCCTAATACCTTTGAGCAATATCAACAACGAAATCAAATGAGATCCCGACCTCAATCTCTCGAGCCATCTGGGATCTCAAGGAAGGAGAAAGGTCATCAATAAATCTTTTAATCTCTCTAAAGGCTCATGGACTAGTTCTAATGCATATTCAACCATTTTATAGAATTCAATCTCATATTCTGAAACACCACCAGGTTAACCGACAGGCTACCCTGTCCAATCCACTCAAACTGGAAACAATTTTCATTTCCCTCGTTACTCGAAAGGATTTTTTTTCCCACGAATCTAGAAGAAAAACCGAACCAAGTTATCTAATAAAAGAGCGGCCCACCAATTCAAGGCTGGACTCTGAAACTGGAAAGAAGAATAATCAACACCATACCGCTCGATATAATCAAGAACCTGAAGGATACGCTGACATCATTTTATTTTAAAAAGAATCACGGGGTTTATCTTATGCATTGCTTAAGAATATCGAAAGGTTCAACCGCGTAAAATAATGGAACCTCTTCATGGAAATGATGTGCAGACTACAGCACATAACAGTTCTGTTGCTCCCTGTTCTGAAACTGGAAATATACCCCAGGCCACTTTGTCTCAGGAGAAACTTAATCAGCTTGCCCAAATGATCATTCAGGCTCAGATTATGTCTTCAGAAACTGTTGCCAATGCTACTATTGCTGCTGGTATATTTTCAGGATCTTCCGCTTGTATCTCATGTTTTACTCACATCAGCTTTAACTCCTGGATTTTAGATTCAGGAGCATCAGAACATATGACTTCTGATCAATCCTTTTTATTTAATCTTAGGTTGCTACCTAGGCCTCTCACTGTCAATTTACCAAATTCTTATAAAATCACAGTTACTCATGTTGGTAGTGTTTCCATTTTACCTGATCTCATTCTGGAAAATGTCATGTATGTTCCTAGTTTCAAGTTCAACTTTAATATCTATCCAAAAATTATGCCCACAGCTAAATTGTACACTAACCTTCTCCTCTATAAATTTTGTTTTGCAGGCTCCTTCAATGAAGAGGCCTCTGGTTCTTGGTAGAATTAGAGGTGGACTGTTCTTACTATATACCCCAGTCTCAGGAGTTGTTTCTAGTTCCAGCTTACCCAAGGCAGATGCCAAGCATGTTTCCATTTCCAGTTTTCCTAAGGCAGTAGCCACAACTGTTCCTACTACAACTTATCTTTCAGAATATAATCAAACTAGTGATCTATCTAAGTCTAGTCCTTTTTATATTAACTCTTATAATGCTGTGAGCTTACCATCTGATGTACTTCTACGGCATATAAGATTAGGCCATTTACCATTTCAAGCAATGAAAAATATTCCATTATCTTCACAATGTTCTGATTTTATTTCGAAGTCTCCTTGTGGAATCTCTCTCTTGCTAGACAATCTAAATTACCATTTTTATCCAGCACTATTTCCACTTCTCATAATTTTGAGTTGATTCACATTGATACATGGGGATCTTATAAGGATCCTACATATAATGGGTACAAGTATTTTTTAACAATAGTAGATGATCATAGTAGAGGGACCTGGACATTTTTGCTCTCTACAAAAAGTAGTGTCTTTTCTGTTTTGAAGAATTTCTTATCAATGGTAGAAAGGCAGTTTGGAGTAAAGGTTAAAAATGTGAGGTCTGATAATGCCTTTGGGTTGGGATCAAGCACCATTTGTGCTGAATTTTTTGCATCACAGGGCATTCAACATCAAACTACTTGTCGTTACACAGCCCAACAGAATGGGGTGGTTGAAAGAAAATATAGACATATTTTGGAAACTTGCAGGGCTCTCCTCTTTCAGTCTAAGGTTCCAATTAAGTATTGGGGGGAATGGTTGTTAACTGCACATTTTTAATCAACAGATTCCTCTCCAGAGTTCTTCATTACAAGACACCTTATGAAGTTTTATTTGGACAGACCCCTGATTACTCTTTCTTAAGGTGTTTTGGATGCTTATGTTATGTTTCCATCATCCCAGTTCACAGGAGTACATTGGAGCCTAGAGCAGCTCCATGCGTGTTCTTATGCTACCCCTTTGGTAAAAAGGGATATAAGGTGCTCAATCTGAACACCAATCAAATTTCAGTTTCAAGAAATGTGACTTTCCATGAAACTATTTTCCCTTTTACCAAGGTTTCTTCACCACCTATTCCAATCTTTCCCACTCCTCCCCCTACCCATCACTCTTTTCCAGATTATCTTTCACATTCTACTCCTTCACCCTCTATTACACAGTCTACCCCCCATACACCATTACATTCTCCTATCCATCACTCCTATTCTCCCTCAGCTTCACCCTTATTCCCTATTCCCTATTCCCCTCCTCACCAGTCACACTGAGTCACCCTTCCCCTATTCTAAGAAAGTCAACCAGACTTCATAATCCTCTTTCATACCTGAAGGATTATGTGTATGGTTCAGTTCATTTGCTAACCTAGACAAAGCCTGTTTTATGGCTCCAGTCACCCATTCCACCTATTCTTTTGATGCCCTCTCTTCCTCTAACCAAAACATTCTCACTTCTATTTCCTCTATCACAGAACTTACCACCTATGCTCAGGCTTCTTTACATCCTGGTTGGAAGGCAGCTATGGATAAGGAATTTGAGGCGCTTATGTCCAATCTCACATGAGACATTGTTTCTTTACCACCAGGCAAGAAGGCTTTACCTTGTAAATAGGTTTACAAGGTGAAACACAGGTCTGATGGCAGTATAGAAAGGCTCAAGGCCAGATTGGCTGTCAGATGTGATATTCAGAGAGAAGGGGTTGATTTTACTGAAACCTTCTCCCCTGTTGTCAAAATGACAACTATCAGATGCATTTTGGCCATTGATATTAAAAAAGGTTAGCGAGTTTTACAATTAGATGTGAACAATGCATTTCTACATGGGGATTTGCAGGAAGAAGTCTATATGAAATTTCCTGCAGGTTATTCTTCCCCAGATTCTACTTAAGTTTGTAGACTTCGCAAGTCTTTATATGGGTTAAAGCAAGCCTCAAGGCAGTGGTTTGCTAAACTCACTGCTGCTTTAACCTTCAAGGGTTTTACTTCATCTTTAGATGATTATTCTTTGTTCTTTAAGAGATCTGCAGATTCTATCACTATAGTTGCGGTCTACGTTGATGACATCTTAATTACATGGAATAGTCCTAGTGATATTTCTGCTATCAAGACATTTTTGGATGATGAATTCAGTCCTTTACATTATTTTTTGGGCTTAGGGATTCTAAGAGAGAGTCATGGATTTATTATTTGCCAAAGGAAATAAACTTTGGAACTACTAGAGGAATTTGATTGTGCACACTTACCTCCGATGTCTTCTTCTTTAGATCCATCTTTCAAGCTTAGTGCCACATCTGGAGTTTTGCTTTCTGATCCTACTGCCTGTCATCGTCTTCTTGGTAAGATCAATTATCTTACCAACACACGTCCAGATCTATCATTCGTTGTTCAACACTTAAGCCAATTCATGGCAACCCCTCGCCTTCCTCACTTTACTGCTGCTCTTTGTGTTCTCCGCTAATTGCGAACAGATCCGGCTCAAGGTTTATTTTTTTCATCAAATCCATCATTTAATTTGCTTGCTTACTGCGACAGCGACTAGGCTTGCTGTGTTGATTCTTGTCGTTCAGTAAGTGATTTTTTTATCAGCATAGGAGGTTCTCATGTTTCCTGGAAATCAAAGAAACAAATTTCAGTTTCTTTATCATCCGCAGAAGCGGAATATAGATCTATGAGACGAGTAGTTGCAGAACTCACCTGATTATCTCGTCTCCTTGTTGATCTCTCCATCACGCCAACACTTCCTATTCATGTTCTCTCCGACAGCCAATCAGCAATCCACATCGCCCGGAACCCCATTTTCATGAACAGACGAAACACGTTGAACTGGATTGTTACTTTTGTCCATCAACAGTTTCTATCGGGGTTAATTTCATTATCTTATATTCCCTCTTCCCTTCAACTCGCCGATCTGTTCACCAAACCTTTATCTGGGCCTTCTCATCGAGGTTTGATTGGTAAGTTGGGGGTTGGTTCCCTTCCCTCCAACTTGAGGGGGGTGTTGGTTCTGAAAATATTTCCTCTATTACTGAAGGAACACAAGAAGATAAATGGAAAATGAAGAGATGAAAAGGCTGAGAAGAAATGAAAGACGAAGAGACAAGAAGGCTGATTCTCAGTCAAAGCAATTGGAAAGTCTACAGACAAAACTAGGTCTTCGATGATATCTATGTTGACTGGATCTATGGACCGGGTCATCAATTTTTTGGCTCAGAAATAACAGGAATACAGTGGGCCACCTGACAAAGTTTTTACACAAGTCTACACAACCCGTTTGGCCCAACAATTAGGAATAAATTTGTATATAATATTTTTCATAAATTAGTTTATACAATGTAAATAAATTGTAAAGGAATTCTAGGAAGAATTATCTAGAATAGATGAGTAGGTGACACGACCCGAAATCCGGCTAGGCCGTGCGGGCACCCGACATACTCCCCTAGACCCGTCGGGCGAACCCTTACCAATTAAATCATGAAAATAAAAATAATAATTTACAAATAAGGACAAGACTTAAAATAAAAAGACGGATATACTGATACCTTTAAGCTGTACAAAAGAAATTACAGCTGACTACCCAATATACTAGGTTTAGGGCTATCCAGACCAGACATCTAAGAGTACAAAAGAAGACAGATATCTCCTGAAGGGAGCAAAATGCAACTGTAATAATGAACAATAAACTGGTGGCCATCCGGAATAAAAGCTGGCTCACCCTGATAGCTGAAGTCGTCTTCGCTCCTGAACAACGTGGCGAACTCAATCCTGGAGCGAACCTGCCGAAACGAAATAGATAGACAAGAAAACAAACAACAAACAAGGGTGAGTCAAAAGGACTCAATAAGTGGGGCAGACTAGCCACCTCAAAGAATAGGATAGCTAGCCAGGGAGAAAAGAAACAAATAAACCAGATTTCTCTTATCTAAATTATGAAAAGGCAGAACCAGATAATAATTAGAAACACGTATGGAATCGCAAACTATTCAATAACCAGGAACGTAATACAGCCAGAACATATAGGTATCCTGAACACATCAACAATCAGATAAACATCCTGTTGCGGCGTGCAACCCGATCCATATATTCATACCGCTGCGACGTGCAACCCGATCCATATATTTATACCGTTTCGGCGTGCAGCCCGATCCCCGCAACTTAGAATACGAGCCAGAAATATATAGGCAAACTATAATATGTCCACAACATGGTGTACATACCGCATACATAAAACACAATATAATACACACAATAGTCAGTATGCGGTGCAATGAGATGGGATGAATGCGACATGATGCAATGCAGTCACATACTCTTGATACCTATCTCCGGCGCGGGACTCTCATCGTCTACCAGGAGATATATGCAATAATGACCCTTCACCGGCTCGGGACTCTCATCGATTACCGGGAAGTATATGCAGTGATGATCCTTCACCGGTGCGGGACTCTCATCGCCAATCGGGAAGTATATGCAATAATGACCCTTCGCCGGTGCGGGACTCTCATCGCCAACCGGGAAGTATATGCAATAATGACCCTTCGCCGGTGCGGGACTCTCATCGCCAACCGGGAAGTATATGCAATAATGACCCTTCGCCGGTGCGGGACTCTCATCGCCAACCGGGAAGTATATGCAATACTCAAAACCAGAGTGCAATGTTCATATGTTCAATGCAATACCAACAACAGGGCATAACGTATAATATACCATGTAATTCAAAGCTAAGGCGTAATGAGTACGCCTATCGGCAGCTACACACGTAAGGAAACACGTGGTAGAAAATCCACGAGGCCAAGTGCCTCCAAAGAAATGGATATAAATACTTACCTCTTCCAAAAGTTAGTACGGCTAATCAACAACCGCTTTATTCTTTGAATTCATTGCCAAACGATCCCACTGTGTTCAATAAGCAGAAAAATATATCACATTAGGCTAAAGGCTTCATTCCTTACGTCTTAGGGCAATCCGGTTAGGAACCTGATACCCTATTCGCATATGCAATACGCAGGCCAGGCCTATATACAGGGTTTAAGTTCACATAACCAAACCCCAAATAAATTATATTTATATGTTGCCCATAACTCACTGAGTACGAATATATAATCAATTTCGTTATCGGGGTCCATTTGACCCTTTAACTATTAATTGAACTTATTAAAACAGTGTCTCATATTCCAAACTTTACCGTTAAAACAGATTCAAACACACGTAATACACTCAAATAATATATTAGAATCATTACCTGAATGTTTCAGGGTTAAAATTCTACTTTTCTCCGACCCCTTTTCTTATTTTCTGGCATTTTTTTCCTTCTCCGCATTTTCTGTTTCCTTCCACTGTTCGTGTTATGTTTGTGGTTTTGCTAGGAACTTAGCATATCATGCTAAGCCCACCGCCTCCCTTGGTCACTTTGAATTTCTTTCCTTATTTCGTCTTTTTGCTCTTTTGTCTTTTCTTTTTTTTTCTTTTTTTTTAAATTCGCTGATACGGTAAAAATTAAAACGGTACCCTATGATATTCCAAATAATTCCAACTTTTGCATAACAAGTTATAAAAAATATATGTAACATACTCGCGAAGACGGATCTCAAATTGGACTCCCGAAACTCAAGATGCGAATTTAAATGAAAAAGGTCAAATTATTTAACTTTCGGCATTTTAGCGGAAACTAGCCGAACAACATCGAAATTCACTTTTGAAAGTTTACAAAGGTCATAAATAATCATACGAACCCAACGGCGCTTTCAGATTTTGAATCGGAGCTCATTCGACAAAACCGAGCTCGAAAATCTCTTTTTAATATTTATCGCCAATAAAAACTGAAACCTTCTTCCGATGCCTACCAAACGAGGTCTGATTTAGCTCAAATTTTACAGACAGGTCCTAATGGACATTACGAATATTTTAAAATTATCGACACGTCAATCGGAGTCCTAACTTCCGAAACGACTGACCGAGGTCGTTTCATTCTCCTCCACTTAAACTCTCGTTCGTCCTCGAACGAGCCTAAATCTAAAGCAAGATTTACGCTGAGAACAAGAGAACTTGCACAACCTTCATAAACTACTCCACTGACATAATTACAGAATCAGAGTTATAACACGCACATCAAACTCTTGGATAAAAACATAGCTGGATAATATGATAACGTCATTGCCCAGCTTATTCTGACTAAGCTGATCCTTCCTCGATCACGAGAGGAGAATTCTACATTTTCGAAAACAAGATACACGAAATTTGAATAGGTTAACATGATTCAGGCGATAATCACCTTTTTGATATACCTTTCGATATAGAACAGGTCGATGGAACTAAGAATTAGCTCACGCTTGATGCAATAGAGGGAACTTTTGAAGTACCTTGTCACTACTCACTATAGAAGATTTGATGCAAGCTATATTATTTTTACGAATGCACTATACAACATCTCAATTGATTTAGTATTACCATTCAGTATTTGGAGGAAGACTCCTCCACTTAAAGCACAAACTCATGCAGCCATTTGAATAGGAATAACCATCCTCGCACAGTCTGCTGGACTAAAGAAGATTTAGCTAAAAGCTGAACGTAGGCAGACCTAAGCTACCAACTACCCTTTTGAGTTGCCAAATAGCTCCAACTCTCGAGTTCACAACTCCATACCTTTGCGGTAAACACCACCACCTGATGGATGGTACTTCTATATAAAAATTTCGGCAGAGTTTCCCCTGAAACTGGATGATCCGCAAAAGCAGAACCAGCACTATACTATACATGGGAATGGATACCCGGATAAACTGATATCTAAAATAATAATATGCTTACCCGGTTACAATAACACGTACTCTGGCTCAACACAGGGAATGTCACAAACGGCTACCAATCGCCCAAGCTCACTAGTGCCGAACGAAGAAGAAATGGAAATGGATCGAGGATAGAAATAATTAGAGCTTCGAAAATTTCATCTTCTTATTTGCTTGGCTGCCAAAGCTAGACTACTTCCGAGTCAGGCGAGCTAAAGAATCGCAATTGAAGAGATATACATTAAATAAGCTTTATGAAAAAACATCCATACCAATTTAACCTCCCAATAAAAAGAAACTCTGACAATTTACCAGAAACCCTTTTATAACCCAGACAAGCTCATAGGATAACATAACTTTACTAGAGTTTTGAACCAATAGGAGATACGTAGATCGAGTATTACTTACCAGCTACTTTACACCGGAAGAAACAACGACACTTCCTGATGGGGACGAATAAGAATCCCATCATCCTATCAACACTGATTTCCGAGGAGAGAGGTAAAATGACTTGACATAATAACACAAGGTGGCATAACAGGATGCCAAGCAGGCAATAGCAATACTCACCGTCAAATCTCTCATATTTAGATCAAATAAACTAGTAGGGCCATCATAAATGCCAGGAATAAATCATATCAGAAGCTCACCCCTCTACCGCAACCGATTCTTACTAGAAACGATATCCAAGGAAACCATCGAAACATGATAAGACACAGCATTTCCAGATCGATCAAAAGAATCAAATCTTACTCACATTTAAGAGAAGAAGAAATCTCAGGGACTACTATATCATATACCTCGGCATCCCGCCAGACAAGCAGTTCATATAACTGCCTCTGCAGCTGAGCCGAGTCACTACCCTGACAATCACTTTTCTGAAGAACCACTGCCACCACACTCTCAACCTCTACTGGTATGGTGGCATTTCTTTTGCTGATTGAGGTCTAAATAAAATCCCATGCGACTGCGCAGATACCTGATGACGAGAGAAAAGACGACTGTTAACTTGTTGGAGTAAGGGAAAACTCCTTAAAGGATAGCCAGACTCACAACAATGATAACAGAAAAACTTTTCAAAGGATAATCAGACTCACGATAATGATAACACCCTTTCACTGAATATAGGAACTGGGCAGATTGTTGATAGCTATAAAGAGAAAACTGGGTCTGGTCTTGACGAACTACTGACGCATTCTGAGAATCACATGACACAAGCTGAGATAACCTGGAAGGTGACCTCCCAAAATAATCAGTACTCTTACCTCCAAATGAGGTACCATGGTTGCCCACTAGGGCCACGAGATTTCTTGCTCTACCACTCTAACTTATGGTTTGCCTAATACCTCTGACCAATATGAACAACAACATCAAATGAAGTCCCAACCTCAATCTCTCGAGCCATCTGGGATCTCAAGGAAAAAGAAAGGTCATCAATAAATCTTTGAATTTCTCGAAAGGCTCATGGACTAGTTCTAATGCAGGTTTAGCCATTCTATAGAATTCAATCTCATATTCTGAAACCAACATGCTAACCGACAGGCTACCTTGTCCAATCCACTCAAACTAGCAACACTTTTCATCTCGCTCGCTACTCGACAGGAATTTTTCCATGAATTCAGAAGAAAAATCGAACCAAGTTAGCTAATAAGAGAGCGGTCCACCAATCCAGGACAAGACCTTGAAACTGAAAAGCAGAATAATCAACACCATACCGCCCGACATAATCAAGAGCCTGAAAGATACGCTGACATCGTTGTATTTTAAAAATTAAACAGGGATTATCTGATGCATGGCTTAAGGATAGGATCAATGGGTAAAATAATGCAGCCTTTTCAGATACTTGGACCGAGCCATTACTCGGGCTAGCTAACCAGCCAGAACAATTAGAGGTAAAATACATACTACCTCCGGAACATACTTTACTGCGGCAATATTAAGAACTGGAATAGAAGCTCCCTGAGGCTGAACATCTGCATCTGCGACAACCTAATAATCTTCCTAGCAAATAATAGGTTCTTACGGAATCTGCATCGCCAAGATTCTCATAAAAGCATCGTAGAGAGCAAAGGGAACCACAAGGCCCAACTCCCTTGCCCATCGCGAACTCGTACAACTGGGAGCTCCGCAACAAGATCGTCATCACGATCAAAAACTCTCGGGGCTTCATCAGTGCTAACCCCAGGCCAGACTACTTCGTCTTGAACTCATACCGTTTGCTGATTTGTTGCACGAGAGTTCACAATTACCACGAAGGAATTAACAAATTAACAAAAATACTTTTGAATCCTAGACCGACGCACGATCCGAAAAAGAAGGAAGTACAACTTCCTAAATGCCATCATAGCCTCTCGTAGATAAGTACGGACGTCTACGTACCCATCAGCGAGACTCTACTAGACATTGTCTTAGTCTGGATAGACTCTAAATTAGGCTCTGATACCAACTGACACGACCCGAAATCCGGCTAGGCCGTGCGGGCACCCGACATACTCCCCTAGACCCGTCGGGCGAACCCTTACCAATTAAATCATGAAAATAAAAATAACAATTTACAAATAAGGACAAGACTTAAAATAAAAAGACGGATATACTGATACCTTTAAGCTGTACAAAAGAAATTACAGCTGACTACCCAATATACTAGGTTTAGGGCTATCCAGACCAGACATCTAAGAGTACAAAAGAAGACAGATATCTCCTGAAGGGAGCAAAATGCAACTGTAATAATGAACAATAAACTGGTGGCCATCCGGAATAAAAGCTGGCTCACCCTGATAGCTGAAGTCGTCTTCGCTCCTGAACAACGTGGCGAACTCAATCCTGGAGCGAACCTGCCGAAACGAAATAGATAGACAAGAAAACAAACAACAAACAAGGGTGAGTCAAAAGGACTCAATAAGTGGGGCAGACTAGCCACTTCAAAGAATAGGATAGCTAGCCAGGGAGAAAAGAAACAAATAAACCAGATTTCTCTTATCTAAATTATGAAAAGGCAGAACCAGATAATAATTAGAAACACGTATGGAATCGCAAACTATTCAATAACCAGGAACGTAATACAGCCAGAACATATAGGTATCCTGAACACATCAACAATCAGAAATACATCCTGTTGCGGCGTGCAACCTGATCCATATATTCATCCTGTTGCGGCGTGCAACCCGATCCATATATTCATACCGCTGCGACGTGCAACCCGATCCATATATTTATACCGTTTCGGCGTGCAGCCCGATCCCCGCAACTTAGAATACGAGCCAGAAATATATAGGCAAACTATAATATGTCCACAACATGGTGTACATACCGCATACATAAAACACAATATAATACACACAATAGTCAGTATGCGGTGCAATGAGATGAGATGAATGCGACATGATGCAATGCAGTCACATACTCTTGATACCTATCTCCGGCGCGGGACTCTCATCGTCTACCAGGAGATATATGCAATAATGACCCTTCACCGGCTCGGGACTCTCATCGATTACCGGGAAGTATATGCAGTGATGATCCTTCACCGGTGCGGGACTCTCATCGCCAACCGGGAAGTATATGCAATAATGACCCTTCGCCGGTGCGGGACTCTCATCGCCAACCGGGAAGTATATGCAATAATGACCCTTCGCCGGTGCGGGACTCTCATCGCCAACCGGGAAGTATATGCAATAATGACCCTTCGCCGGTGCGGGACTCTCATCGCCAACCGGGAAGTATATGCAATACTCAAAACCAGAGTGCAATGTTCATATGTTCAATGCAATACCAACAACAGGGCATAACGTATAATATACCATGTAAATTCAAAGCTAAGGCGTAATGAGTACGCCTATCGGCAGCTACACACGTAAGGAAACACGTGGTAGAAAATCCACGAGGCCAAGTGCCTCCAAAGAAATGGATATAAATACTTACCTCTTCCAAAAGTTAGTACGGCTAATCAACAACCGCTTTATTCTTTGAATTCATTGCCAAACGATCCCACTGTGTTCAATAAGCAGAAAAATATATCACATTAGGCTAAAGGCTTCATTCCTTACGTCTTAGGGCAATCCGGTTAGGAACCTGATACCCTATTCGCATATGCAATACGCAGGCCAGGCCTATATACAGGGTTTAAGTTCACATAACCAAACCCCAAATAAATTATATTTATATGTTGCCCATAACTCACTGAGTACGAATATATAATCAATTTCGTTATCGGGGTCCATTTGACCCTTTAACTATTAATTGAACTTATTAAAACAGTGTCTCATATTCCAAACTTTACCGTTAAAACAGATTCAAACACACGTAATACACTCAAATAATATATTAGAATCATTACCTGAATGTTTCAGGGTGAAAATTCTACTTTTCTCCGGCCCCTTTTCTTATTTGCTGGCATTTTTTTCCTTCTCCGCATTTTCTGTTTCCTTCCACTGTTCGTGTTATGTTTGTGGTTTTGCTAGGAACTTAGCATATCATGCTAAGCCCACCGCCTCCCTTGGTCACTTTGAATTTCTTTCCTTATTTCGTCTTTTTGCTCTTTTGTCTTTTTTTTTTTTTTTTTTTTTTCTTTAAAATTCGCTGATACGGTAAAAATTAAAACGGTACCCTATGATATTCCAAATAATTCCAACTTTTGCATAACAAGTTATAAAAAATATATGTAACATACTCGCGAAGACGGATCTCAAATTGGACTCCCGAAACTCAAGATGCGAATTTAAATGAAAAAGGTCAAATTATTTAACTTTCGGCATTTTAGCGGAAACTAGCCGAACAACATCGAAATTCACTTTTGAAAGTTTACAAAGGTCATAAATAATCATACGAACCCAACGGCGCTTTCAGATTTTGAATCGGAGCTCATTCGACAAAACCGAGCTCGAAAATCTCTTTTTAATATTTATCGCCAATAAAAACTGAAACCTTCTTCCGATGCCTACCAAACGAGGTCTGATTTAGCTCAAATTTTACAGACATGTCCTAATGGATATTACGAATATTTTAAAATTATCGACACGTCAATCGGAGTCCTAACTTCCGAAACGACTGACCGAGGTCGTTTCAGTAGGATAGTTTGTTAGCATATTCTATCTAGTTGTTAGGGGATAATTAGGTAATATTATACAAGATTATACTTGTATATAAGGAGGCACAGTGATTATGAATATACACAGAAAATTATTTTTCCAAATTCTTTACTTTTCTACATGCTAAGAGCGATAAGTAGCTAAGGCGAAGACATAAAAAATGGATAAATTAACTTCTTTAGACTTATATGGGCATGGTGAGTAGGGTACAAACAAACAAAAATTTAACACATCTCTATCTTGGACGATCAAGAAGACGAAACTTTAATCAGATATACATGCTGTTCCACGTTGAAAACAAACCCCCCCCCCCCCGGCTAATATTTGTGATTAGATTCTGTTAGTAAAGTCACTTCCTTAAAGAATTTAGGTGTGGTAGTTCCTGAATCCTTCAGCTCAGAGGATTCGCACGATGATTATAATACTCAAAATTTTTGTCTTCTTCTGCATTCCTCGAGGCTTTGCGCGGCCAAATGTTCATCCAAAAGGAAGAGAGACAAAAAGATATATGTGCACAACATTTGAGAAAAATAGAAATAAGTAGTGTTATATACATGGCTGCACGTTTAAAATTACGCACTTGAACCTAATTTTGGTGTATATTTTGAGGATCCAATCCTGATTACAATTCAATATGAAAGATTACTTTTGACCTTTTTATATTCACCCAATCTATCTAAAAGATCATAAAATCTTAGCCTACACAAATTTATGAAACATGTACTTACTTTTGATTGAAAAAATCAAATCTTATCATACTAATAACGTTCATTACTTAGAAAGGTGGTCACAAAATAATGCGTCTAAGATATTTCCCTTTAAGTATTTTCTGTTAGATATTCGACTAACAACAAATGGATACATGTGGATCTCTTCACATATAATATGGATACTCTGGATTTTAGTTCGAAACGATATTCTTTGATTTGCAAACAAGACAAGACACTACTAGAAATTGGAAGTCTTTCTCTATTTTTTGGCTTTCCCTCGCCAAACACCTACTTTCTCTCGCCAATAGTAATAAAAAAAATTGATATTGGAAAGGAAATTCCCTAGCCAGTCCAAAAAAAATTTAATTTCTCTCCTACACTGCTTGGAAATTCCCTCGCCAAAAAAAAAAAAAAAAACAGCTTGGGAGTTCACTCGCCAAGAAAAAAAAAATCTCTTGCCAATCAAGCACTGCAGATTTGTCAGGTGCTTGGCGTGGGAATTCCTTAGCTATTCAGTAAATAAAAATTATAGACTCCTTCACTGTAAGCCACAAAACAAATCTCACACATCCACAAACAAAATAAAAACATTTCTCTCCCTCATCACTGCCTCGTCCATTTTTATCCGGCGACTCCATTTTTATCCGGCGCCTCCACTTACTCCGGCGACTCCATGTTAATTTCTCCGGAAACTCATCGCAAGGTTCTCCCCATCAAGGTAAATATCTCCATTAAATATTCTCTTATACCTTATGATTTTTATTATTATTATTATTATCCCTCAAATAAATTAGGTTTAACATATAATCATGAAATTTTATTGTATAATGCTTCGGAATTGTTTATCCTAACTTTGATTTGAAAAAGAAATATAATTAGAAAATTATTGTAATTACAAAATAATATGAAAATACTTGTTTAGCCTTAGTTGAATGATATCCCTTAGAAAAAAATTTGGACATACTTGTTTAGCCTTAGAAAATAATTTGGAAATACTTAATGAGCTTTAGTTTAGCCTTAAAAAAATTTAAAAATACTTGATTAGCCTTAGTTTAGCCTTAAAAAATAATTTAGAAAAACTTGTTTAGCCTTAGTTTAGCCTTAAAAAATAATTTGGAATTACTTCTTTAGCCTTACAAAATTATTGAATAATTTTTATTATTATTAAGAAAATAATTGTAATTGAAAAATTTTGAACTTCATTTGTGCATAATGGTGGTTGGTTAGAGAACGAAATTTAATTATAAAATAATTATAATTAGAAAATAATTATTTATCCTTAGTTTGATTAATGAGGAAATAATAGTTAACTTGTTGAAAAAATAGTTCATGAACAAGAAAAGGTTTAATTAGCAAAATTAATAAATTTTAAAAACAACTAGTGTACAAGTGATATACTTTATTGCATTATTCTAAATATATTTATTTATAGCCTTTGTGTAGATGGAATCTGGTGAAAATCGTAGTTGGATGTATATTAGATTTTATGAAAATATGGATTTGCGGAAATCATTCGTAGATGGGGTCGAGCGTTTTATTTCTAAAGCTAAATTGCTCCCAGAATATATGAGAGAGGGTAAAATCAAATGTCCTTGTTTGAAATGCAAGTGTAGCAACGTGCAACGAATAGATGTCGTTGTTCTACATCTTTATAAAAAAGAATTTATGCCCAATTATTTTGTGTGGACTGGACATGGAGAGTCTAACCTAGTGTCGATGAGGTCAACAACCAAAATGAATATGTTGGGGTTAAGGGTGCATATGTAGGGTATAACTATCCTATGCATGAAATGAAAATGATGCATGTAGGATGTGTTTTTTGTTTGTGTTAGTTGGTTAATTGCCCGAATATAGCTTTATTAGTATGTTAGACAGGTTGTGGTATTTATGATGTGAATCGTTTTGGTGTTTTGGTTCTGCTGTAATTGATCTTCGCAGATATAATATGCTATTGTTGTTGCTGTGCTGCTTTGTATTGTTACTGATTTTTGTTTTTCAGGTACACTAGGCTTGGCGAGGGAATTCCCTAGCCAAGTGCAACAATAAAAATATTTTTATTGTACCTGGAGTGGGAATTTCAGAGCCAAAGTGAATTAAAAGTAGATAATTTTTATACTTGGCCAGGGAATCCAACAGTTTGTAGAAAAATATATTTTTTATAGTTAGAGAGAGAATTCCGTAGCTAAACTGCAGTAAAAATATTTCTCTCCTTGGTTTGGCAAGGGAAATCCTTAGCAGTGTAAAACTGACACAATATATAAAAATGGGCCTACACAAAAGCTGGCTAAGTCTTTCCCTCGCAAAAAATGCTCAACGACGAGTCGAATTCCGAGGCGCGTGTTGCTAGAAAATTCCCTCTCCATCGCGCGTTTGGAGAGGGAACTCCCTCGCCGACCTCCCTCGGCAAACGCGTGATTTCTAGTAGTGAGATTATAATCCCGCTACCTTTTTAAAATCAAATTCTTAGGTATGGCTTTTTCAAATTAAAGACTTATTGTCCAGATTTTATTAAAGGGAGATTTATACAAATATACAACCCTAACACCATATTTACAAAAAAATAATAATACTTTTCCACTTTACAAAATATAGCAATAGTTTTTTTACATTTCATATACAAACCTCCATTATACCATACAAAGGCAAGATTTATACCTCCCTACGCCAGCTGCCAGTGCTGCCGCCGATGGCCGCCGGCCAGTCGCCGCCAGCCGGCCGCTGGTGGAAGGTTGCCAGAATTTTTTTTTCTTTAAATCTGGAAAAAGCTTATAAACATATAAAAACACACTCATACACATAAATACTTATATACAAAACTATACAAAATACAAAACTATACCAAAAAATACCATACACTTGAAATACAAAAAATACACAAACATACAACGAATATACAAATAAAAACATATAGAAATTCAAAAAAACATAAATGTATTTATACACCAAAACATACACATACACGCAAATACAATCTTATATATTTTATATACAAATAAATACACATACAAAATCAAAAATCAAAAATCAAAAAGAAAAAAAGGTAAATCAGAATATGTATATACAAACTACAGATATATACATAAACATACACATATATACACATAAAAAAAAAGGAGATATGAAATTATATATACAAATACAAATATATACATAAACATACGCATATATACACATACAAAAAGGAAAAAAGAAAAAAATGACCAAATCATGAAAACCCACTGGAAAACCACCGGAAAAAACATAAATCCGGGCGTTCCACCGCTGCAGTGCAGCAGCGCCGCGACAGTATCGTGAGGGGGACGTGTGGTTGGAAGAGAGAGGGGGACGGTGGTTGGAAGAGGGATGGGGATGGTGGCAGCAGTATTGGCGGTGGAGAGGGAGGGGGACAGTAGTGGGTGGGTGGTGGATGGGCGGAGGAGGGGAGAGAAGGGGAGAAATTAGGGTTTCATGTTTGGAAGGGGTAGTGAAAAATGAGAAAGTATTGTTATGTATTGTTATGTATTGTAAATATAGTAAAATTATTGTTATTTTTTGTAATATAGCTATTAGAGTAGTCATGTGGTGTACATTTTCCTTTATTAAATGACCCCACAGTATTTCATACATAAAAAAATACACACATTTTTTAAGCTAAAATTGAGGTCGCATGATTGGGGATTTGGGGTTATGTATGATCTTCTGACAAAGACGGGGTGAATGCTTGAGAACTTTAGCTGTTGGGACAATTGTCGCATTGTCAATTATGGCGTAGGAGGGACAGCTATTCGAGTCAAAGGTTCTGAAACTTCAGTGAAAAAATAATGGAAACTTCTACCAGGTCTTCAAATGGTCATTATCTCTATACAAACTCCAATACAATTCTAATGGAGACTCCAAATTTCTAGTTGTAGGCTCTGCTAAAGCCAAAATGGGCTAGTATTCAGTAGAGGGGGGTGAAAAACATTGGATATCAGGATTCAAATTTCCACAAACGGAAAAAAAGTTGTGATTCCTTTTATTATTTGTATTTATAGTAGCTATTAAAGTAAATATAACAAACGTGGAAAGTATAGTAAGGAAAATATAGTTATGATGAATATTTTTTATTTGTACTTTTAAGGGTCGTTCGGTTCATCCATAAGTTATCCCGGGATTAATAATCCGAATCCCCTCGTACCGAACAACCCCTTAGGTTTCGGTTAGTTTGGTCAAAAAAGCTAAGGAATCTTTTAACTTGTATAAATAAGTTGATATATAATGAGAAAAGATGAAACTTCTCCCACAAATTGTTGCGGTATTCTTTTGATTTTAGCATGGTATCAAAGTCATACCATGTAACTCCTAAATAATCTTAGAGCATCGCAGACATGATCGGAGCCGATGGAAAGGGGATGAGTCGGCGAGCGGAACCCCCGGGCCTAAGCAACGAGCAGTGGTAAACATTGCTAAGGATGTTGAACAACCAAAAGCCGAGTGGAATAGAGAAGATGTAATGTGATATGATCCTGGATTCTAGACGATGATTGAATGACGTTTTCATGTGTTTGAGCGTGTTCATGGCCGAGGAAGTGAAGAAGGAGCCAACACATGTTATGAATCTCGTCCATAAATTTTGGGTACACGACTGATCCATAGCCTGACTGCTGTGAATTTTTGGTTTGAGTTTCTCTTCACAACTAATACACTGCCTTGGGGCCTAAATATACTGCCTCAAAATGCATTGTGGCGAACTAATAGGTTTTTCCTATATAAACTAGGAGTGTGTTTTACCTTTTGGGGTATCTTCTAAACCCTATAAATACCTAATTACGTCATTATTTTTGGTAGTTGACGACTATTACTAGGAAAATAATAATAGTTTGTGAGATTACATTACCTTTTGGATTGAATCAAACAAACTATTGCATGTTTTCAACAACTTTTTCGTGAAGGTTATTATTTATCAAAATTTTTATATCTCTGATTCAATTTTTCGTTCATAAATGATCTTGAATTTAATATATTTCTTATTGATAAAACATCATATTAGGGTTTGGGATTTCTTCTTCAGTTATCCTAGATTTCTCAATCTAATATAATCTATCTTTAATGTTGTAATTTAATTTTGTGTTGTTTATTAATTTTTGTTGTAATTGTATTACTCCCTCCGTCCCAAAATGAGTGTCTACCTTTCCTTTTTTGTTTATCCCAAAATAAGTGCATATTTCCTTTTATGGCAACTCTTTAAATCTAAGATTTGTTATGGACCACAGGATTTAATGACTCTGGCCCACATTACATAGACCTTTCATTTTAAACCACATGATTTAAAAGTATTCCTTATTTTCTTAAACTCTTTGCCCAGTCAAATCCAGACACTCATTTTGGGACGGAGGGAGTAGTTAGTATCAAAGCAAAGGCTTGGATACTGTTCCTACAAAACTAACATTCCAAAGTTATTAAAATCAAGATCAAAATTATTAAATATAAGGAAAAAACAAAGCGAAAGAAATTTTTTCTTGAGAAGGAAAAAAAACGTTCTTGAGATTAAAAAAGAAAAAGAAAAAGACTCAAGAGATTAATGTAGTATTTGTTTTGATTGTTTGAAAAAAAGAAAAAAATATTCCTTGGGTTGGAAATATTGGGATTCTAGTTAAGCTTGAAATAGTGTTAGCCACATTTAACTATCTTGAAAATCAATTTCTTTTGTGTCGATTCTTTTCTGCTTTTCTCTTCTAAAATTTTTTCGTAGATTTCTTATTCCCAACCGTATAAGCGCTTCTTGCTTTTACTCAAACTACTCTTTAAAGTTACCTTCAAGAAATTCCTCTTGGATAGATAACTTGTGAGTTGGATTCGAATTTTGAGGCTAATAAAGAGTGTGACAAGAGATAATTTATGCGAGAAAAGTGAGGCCACCTAAATTGTGATACAATGTTAGGAATAAAGATATTCTGCTGGCAATAAGGGACTAGCTCCGGCTAAAGAGACTAATGAAATGTTGCATGCCATGATGCAACAATTACATTAGTTGACCGTACATGTTGGAAATTTACAAATGGTGAACCAAGCAGATATAGTAGAGCCGGTAGCATCTCATGCTCCACCTCAAGATGCTAGAAGGGAATTGAGAAAATCGAGAACCTTTAGCAGATGATCCATTTGTTGAGTTTGATGGAGTGAGTATGATGATTACATGGATTATAGTAGGCAAAGTTTTCTCAGAGGTAGAAGAGGGTGTATACCATGCTGAGAATATGGATTTCAACAATGGACCCGACAAAGATGATGGCTTAGATGGAATTGGGAAGTATCAAATGACACTTCCTTCTTTTGAAAGAATGAACAATCCCAATGCTTACTTTGATTGGGAAACAAAAGTTGAACAAATCTTCAAAAATCATAATTATATTGAAGCGAAGAAGGTTCGGATAGCTATAATGGAAATGCAGGGTTTATGCTTCTTCTTGGCTTAAGAAATTATTAACCAAGGTTGATCATAGAAGGTTTGGGCAGAGATCCATCGAGTCTTGGGAGAGTTGAAGTGAATCAGGAGAAGTCAATTTTGTCTTTACATTGTCACGGAGAAATTATCAAGAAATTACGGGAGCAAGGTAACTAAGTGTTAACATGGAGATGATTTAATGAGGGCTAACTTGCAAGAGGTGAAGAAAGTAAGATGACTCAGTCTTCACTAGGTTAAACAATGAGATAGTTGATCAGTTGGCTACTAGGTTAAACAATGAGATAATTTTTCACTCTTGGTAGAGATACTCCACTTGGCTACTAAAGTAGAGAGGATATTTAAAATCAAGAAAGATCTTCATCTACTAGTTCGAACAAAGAAGAGAAAATTGAAATTCTTCATCTGGCTAAGGTAGAGAGGTGAAGAAGGAAGTGAAATCATTTGAATCTACTGAAAATGGTTACAATAAGATCGAAGTTCAAGAGTAAGGAACTTTATTTTAAAAAAAAAAATATGAAAAATCTAGTGATATTATTTGTCAGAAATGCTAGAGTTAAGGGTATACGCAGTATGAGTACCCCAATCCGAGGATGATCTTATTGAAGAATAATGGTAAACATATTTCCGGTCGAGATAATGTTTGAGATTCCGATGGTGATGGCTCAGTGATGTTGGGCGTATATTTTATGTCTCAGCATTGATTTCTTATAGCTTTTGAGTTATTTTCAGTATATTATGTGCCCAACAGTGCGGAATTTAAAGTAAAATGCTAACTTGAGATATTTGGATGTTTTAGGAGCGAATTGAAGGAAATTGGAGCTTGATTTATACAAGAACAAGGAAGAAGCAACGGGTACAACCATGGATGCTTGGCATGTTAGGCTGTACGGTCCGGGAAGAGTGCAAATATTGAAGAAATTGAGAAAAGGAGCGCATACAGCCATGGATGCTTGGCATGCTCTGGTATATGCGATGGTAAATAGTCCCTGAGCAGCCAGGACTAGCTAAAAACGTGGGCCACTAGCATATTTCTGATTGTTAAATCCTTGTAACGTTTTTCTCTTTATTATTACGTACTTTTTGGAGGGAAGAACTACAATAGACGCTAGAGAATCAAGATTCATCAATTGAGTTGTAATTCTTCTTTCCTCTTTATTGTTTCATGAATTCTAGATTATTTTGTGAGAAAGCTAACTTGTCTATGAGTAGTTAAACTCTATTATTCTAGGGTTATGGGTTAACCATGAAAGTTGTACTCTGAAGTTGGTTGAATTCTATTAAATTTATCAGATTGAGTTGTTTATTTAATTCTGCTCTGAATTACTTGATTTCCTGGCCAGATGTTAAGTACTATCCATGAACCTAAGGTTGAACTCGAAAGTGGGAACCGTAGGTTGCAATAGAATTAAGTAAAGCGTGTTCCTGAACCCGGGCATCGGGGAATGGTTTCGCGGTTAGGATAGAAATATACCTAACAGTCACGCTTAATCAGTATACAGGAGAAGCACATGCTTTCTTATTAATTCTAATTCCATAGACATATATGCGTTAGGTTGGCTTGAATAGACGAGCAGGGTATCGTAAGAGCTCTGTAAGTATAAATAACCCTGTGATTAACAACTCAGATAAATAAAGTTAATTCAATTAGCGAATGAGTGCAACTGGATTGGTGATCGTCCCATAATCCTAGAATATTTCCTCTCACTGATATCTAAAACTCTTGAATTGTCTTGCATTCCATTTACTTCAATTACTTTTAGTTAATTAGTTAATTAAACACACTCGAAATCTTGTTAAATTCTCTTGAACAATATTTGAATTAAAGTTTGTCTGGTTAGTAGTTAGTCCTCGTGGGAACGATACTTTTTTATCACTTTATTACTTGATGGACCGCGTATACTTGCGTGTGCGTTTGGAGCGACACTCAGCTGATAGAACTACTCTTTATAAGGGGGAAGGGCCCATAAAGATAAATGTGTGACCCGACGAAAAAATATTTTTGAGCAAAGGAAGATTTTCATTTGTGAGGTATTGAGAGAGAAAAGATTATGAGAGGTAAGGGAGTGACAAGTGACAGATCACGAGGGAAAAAAAGGAGAGCTTAGTTAAAAAAGAAAAAAATAAGCGAGTTGCCACAGGAAAAAATGAGAGAGCTTAAGAATGAGAGAGAAAAATTTGATGAGAGCGTAAAGTTAGCGAGTTTGAGTAAGGTTAACTCTTATTCTTACTCTAACAGTAATGATGATTAGCTTTTGTAGGTACTTTTAGAGGGAGAAAGCTTAAAGCAATCTACATTGAAAGACTTCAAACTCTTAGAGGAATTTTAAAAGATCATATCCTATACTCCAAAGAAGTGAATAACATTGATAAAGACCAAGGGTTTGTGTATGACAACCATGGTAGAAGGATATGATGAGAAAATTGAGCGAAGAATTACTATCCAAGAAAGTAAGGGGACTTACGATTTTGATGACTTAGATTATGTGAGTGTCAAGTTGAGCGAGGAATATAGTATATCAAGTGTAGAAGAGAATGCTAAAATTGAATATCTCAAAGAAGAATAGGGAAGTAAAATGATTGACACTCCTTCTATTATTTATTTCTTTACTTATTGCTATTTTAGTTTGACGGTCTATTTTGCTGGTTAAATGTTTTATGTTACAAGTAGAATATAATCCGTTTAAAGATTGGCATGATATTTATTTGAGCATGGTACTTATATCGCTAGGAAAAATGAGTTTCATAAGAATCTCTGTACGCATTATTACTTATCTAGTACATGCCATATATTTCATACATATAAGAGATATTTTTATTTGTATGTGCTTGAGTGGGTATAGATTTTATTAGGAAGATGATGACCATATGATTTTTAGGGGTGTATTTAAACTAGCTAGGTGTAGCTGGATCAAACTGATGCATGTACGTTATATGTTACGTTGCTACATTTTAAGGCAAGATTCGAGATGATTATTTCTAAGATGGAGGGATTAATACGATCCTAGATTTTAAGCGATGATAGGAACCACACTTTCACGTTTTTAGAGTGTGTTTGTGGATGATAAAGTGAAGGAAGAGCTAAAACATATCAATTGAATCTCGCCTAGAAATTTTGGGTCCGCGGTTGATCTATACTCTTACTATGACTTGGTTGTGAACCTTTTGGTTCAACTTTATCTTCACGGCTAATCGACGGCCTCGGGGCTAACTACAATGCCTCAAAATACATTATGGCAATCTAATTGGTTGTCTTTACCGACTAAGAGTAGGTTTTATCTTTTGGGGATTTTTTAAATCCTGTAAACACCTCATTACTTTATTGTGTTTGATATTTGGCTAATTACAAGGAAATGAAATTTATTTTGTGAGATTACGACATTTTGTTTCGAATCAAACAAACGATTGACTATTTTCAAGAATCTGTTTCTTTAAGTTAATCATTCCTATAAAAGTTGATATCTCTGATTCTAACTTTAGTGCTTAGATGGTTTCAAATTTAATATATTTGTTAATGATAAGACGTTCCATTGGATTTTGGTATTCCTTCTTTAATCGACTAGATTTCTCAACCTAATCTATCTTTAATTTCGTAATTTTATATTGTTTATTAATTATTTATGCAATTTTATCTCGAATTGTACCAAGATGAAATGTAAACTTTAAAATTTCCCCTAAATTATCAACATAGGGGGTATCCAATCACACGACGGGTGACTTAAAAAGGCTAGGTGATCTTTAGGAAATTTCAACGTGTCCCATTGATATGCCAAATGGAAGCAATGTTGTAGATACTAAAAAGGGTTCAACCAGCCCTGCTGAGATATTTCTGTTAAAGGTTACTCTTTATGTGCCTATTTCGAATTGTAATTTAAGTTTTATTTTGCAATTAATTTATGATCAGATTGCATCGTTCAATCACTAATATAGGGCCTAACTTTGAGGATGTTAATTAGAGCGGGTGAATATAAAGACGGATTTATCACTTTCGGAATTCCTCACTTAAAGGCAATGAAGATGGACGGTGCCTTATTCGGTCTTTGACACGAGCGATTGGGGCATCCTCCTTTGGGAGTGACAAAACTGATTCCTGGAGTAGATTTTATGAAGAGTAATAATGATTTGCTACTAAGTTGTGATGTCTCTCAACTGTTACATATATATATTATAAAAAAAAAAAAAAAAGAAAAAAAAAAAGAAGAGAGAGATTGGTTTCCTTTAAGTGATAGGAGAGCTTATGATTCTTTTGAACAGATTCACTGTTATATATGGGCCCATACAGAACAGCTTCTTTTTGTGTTGCTTCATATGTTTTTACTATTTTTGTTGACTATTCTCCTGATGTGTGGGTTTTCTTTTTGATTGATAAGAAAGAGTTGTCTCAAACTCTTAAAAAAATTTACTTTGATTTCATTTACCGATAATTTGGTGAATCAGTTAAGATTGTTAGGAGTGATAATCAAACAGAATTCACATATATGAAAAATTATTTCTTTGAACATGAAATATTCTTCAGACATTTTAACATAATAAAAGAGCAGAACAAAAACACCGTCATATATTGATTGTTGCTAGAGTCTTGCATTTCCAAGGGCTTCTTCCAATTGACTTTAGGGGATAATATGTTCCGGCTGCTTTATACTTGATTAATAAAACCCTATCTTTGGTATGGCATGGAAAATGACCCTATGAGATTTTGTATGGTCTGGCGACTGGATATGGACATTATAGATTATTTGGGTCATTATGTTATGCAAATAAGCAAGGAAGAATCCGCGATAAATTTGCAAGTTGAAGTCGTCAGTGTGTTTTTGTGGATTATCCCAATATAAAAAATAAAGGTGAAAATGGTATTGCGAGGGTGGGTTATAGGCATCTACATGAGAAGCACGTGTTGGGGGATCGAGTGGAGGAAGCCCCGATAGAAAAGCTAAGCAAGAATGAGCGGGAATATAGGTGTTGGTAGTGAATAATCGGTTAAGGAAGGCTAGAAAAAGGAAGCTCGACGAGAAGGACATAGCAAGGATGAGAGAGGTGTGGAACAGTTTAGTCATGGGTAGAGCTGGCAAGATGGATAGAATTCTCAATTATCCATCCAAATTATCCGCTTAAAAATGGGTCGGATAATTGATTTGTTTAAAGTGGATAAAATATGGATTATATCCATATTATCCGCTTTAAAAAATGGATAACCATGGTTAACCAATGGGTCAAGAATGAACCATCACCATTACAGTCACTTTGTAAACTTCTTCCAAGACTACCCAAGTATTAAGTGGGCTATAGAAGTACAGTTCATAGAATTACAGTGAAATACAATAGTGGGTTTATCTCTCAAACCCAAAACATATCTCTGGTAGGGGATGATAGGTGGGGTGGCGATGGGGGTGGGTTGAAGTGGGGTAGGTTGGGGGTATTAAAATTACCTTAGCTAATATTATTACTACATTCGTTCCACTTTGTTTGTCATACTTACTAATTCGAATATAAACAGAGATCTTACTAAATAGCCGCAGCAGAAACTTAAAGTGAAATTCATTTACAACTGTAGAGTTATCAAGGGAATTGGTGTAAAACTTTCCCATTGAGAATTTCAAGTTCGACTTGATACATAGGCGACGTACATCTAAGGAAATATTAGGACTATTGCAGGCATACAGGGTAAAGCAAAAAGCTGTACAGTTTTTTCTAAGCAATGCAGCATTGTGAAGCTTATTTGCATTTGGTTTTTTGGCAAAACTTGTGGGATTTCAGGCCGCTCCTTATAGGTATAAAAGGGATGAAAAAGGCTGCACAAGTTTCCAGATTTTCATCTGCACCTAAAACTTCTAACACACCTACCTGATCGGCTGATACACATATATACAAACATTTCCACACTTCAAAGATGGAAAGTGACAAGTAAAGCCAAATTTTTTAAATTTGACCGAGAATTTGACATATTTGAAAAATAAAAGAAATGTACTACAAGTCGCAATAAATTACTTTTCAAAATATTTAAAAGATATATAAGAATATTGCGGTTAAAAAACTCGTTTGACCCTCGAAATCTGAACTACGACCAACAAAATAGGATTGAGGAAGTACTTTATAAAGAAAAAAGCCACGGATAATATGGATAACCGTGTTATCCATCACTCAACCCATTTTTTATCCGCATTAAATATGGGCAGGCTGGATAATTATCCATTTTTTTCCTATCCATTTTTGACCAGCCCATATCCAATCCGACCCGCCCGTTTGCCAGCTCTAGTCATGGGAAATGTCAAAAGATGGAGTCGTTACGATTGTATGATTATGTTACCGACTGTTTATGCCTAAAACTTTTTTAATAGGAAAAATAGTTAAATTTATAGAGGGTCACAAAAAATAATAGAATATCAAAGAAGAACAAGTAAAATAAAGTTGTATTCCTTGAATAAGAGCTGAATTCTAGCCGAATCTCGATAATCATTTACAATGGCGGAGAGGGGCATATATAGACTTAGATTTACCCTAGTTTTAATTATGGTAAAATACTTATTCTAATGGCCTTTGGCCCATTACAAGAGGTGGTTACATGAGGTAAAATATAACTAGGAGTCTAATTACTGATCCACGCTCAATCTTACACCATTAATGGTGAAGGGCGGTCGTCAAAGTATAATACCCGATGTGAGTCGGGGTCGATTTCCCAAGGGAACTAGCACGTTAAGTGAGAGAGTTGTAAATAGATATTCAAATGAGGTTTAGTGTTGAGTCCTAGAAGTATGATTTGTTTCATGAAAACTATGATTAATTCTAAAGTGTAAGCAATTTAACGAGTAAGTTGTTCGATATTACTAGACTAGGGGTGCAACCAACTAATAGTGATTTCCAACTAATGGGTGTCTTTACTTCACTTCCCCAACACAAGTATAATTATGGTCGAGCATTCCAATCGTGATCTCTAGAATCCTTCCGGCCTAAGAGAGATCTTTCACAACCCGCTCGTCAAAGCCTTAGTTGAATACTTAAAGCACTACTCAATGACCCGAGGAAAGGAGACCTCTTCCGAGCGTAACTCCTTTTAGATGAGTTAGTCTATACAAATAGCCTATCAACTCAAATCCTCGCCAACTCCACTATTCTACACTAATTAATCTCTTCCGAGTCTTTAACTAGCAATGTAGACAAGAAATCCCAAATATCATGGATTTTGAAATTTTAATGTTATTGTAATGGGGAGTTGGATAATTGTTACTTGTGTTATAGTTGGTGAAATGGAACAACACCCATTGATTTTCTATCACTATAGCATATTTACACCCCTAGTTATGGATTTAGCTACTCATAACTAGGGTTTGAATCAAAACAATCAATATGTAATGAAATGATGGATTGAAATCAAACATAGACTTTGGATTGATATATGAATCAATATTCAAAGATACAAGTGTAGAAGCTTACAAAAATAATGTTAAGTCTCCAACTTGGCTCCCAAAATCGTCCAAAACCTTTAGAGTATAAGTATATAATTGGATAATGCTAAAACCCTAGCTTTTAGTATTTATAGAAGATCAGGAACCCGTATTTTAGGCGGGGCGCCTGGCTAGGTGGGGCGCCTGAGCCATTTCTTCTTCTTTAGACAGTGTGCAAGCTAGGAGGGGCGCCTGCTCTAGGCTGGGCACCTGAACCTCTTCCATTTCAGGCGGGGCGCCTGGCTAGGCGGGGCGCCTAGAGACCTTGCAATTCAGGCGGGGCGCCTAGCCAGCTGGGGCGCCTGTGACATTTTTCTCTTCTTAGGCAGTGGCTTCTTCAGGCGGGCGCCCGAGCTAGGCGGGGCGCCTGGCTCTGTGACTCCGATCTTGATCTCTTGACTCTAATTCTTGCTCTTTTACTTCATTTTCAATCAACGACTCGTTTACACTCGTCATAACCTGAAATTAAGCAATTCACGGCATCAATAGCACATATTATTGTTTTTGGATTCAAGAACAAAAGCTTAAAGTAGTATTTAAGTTGGTAAAATACCAACTTATCAACTCCCCCAAACTTAAGTCCTTGCTTGTCCTCAAGCAATTCAAAATCAAAGAGATCAAATCATGTTCTAGTTAAAGCTCAAGACTCAGTTATGTTCCTCGATTCAAAGTCACGAACATCATTTTGCATTAATGAGTCAGTTGATACTAACTAGTCTCAATCACTTCCATGGACATTTGACAAGCACTGCTCATGTCTAATCAACTACGGCTAGAGGAAACACATTACTTTCAAGGCTTGCCTTAAGGTCGTCGGCTCGCTTCACTTGCTTATGCTCCTTATCATGCACCTGAACTTGTGCTCAAGACTCACTTGCTATTCTCACCGAAAAGAGTAGAGTCCCTCACTCACCAAAAATATTTTCACAAAAATTCTTTTGGGACTCTTAACAAATTGAGCTCTCACTCTCGCAAGGAAATTTCATGCACGCTTCTCGAGAACTCAAAGACTTGCCCTTCTTGTACTTCTCCACTAATGTAGGCTCACTTGACTCAAAATCAATTAGGACTTGACAGGTTGTAACGTAGGCTTTTGGTTTAAGGTGTGGTAGATTTGGCTAATTAGTGACTAATACCTCCATAGCACTACATCATTTCATTCTCTTTTGTGCAACTTTTTCTTTCTTTTCATTAGGCTCATCCTACTCTTCTTTTGGAGATGGTGCCAATTTAGTCCCTCCTTTATCCAATACTTCTCTTTTCTTCTTCTTTACTCCCTCTCCTTTTCTTTTTTTTTTCTCTTTTTTTTTTTTTATATATGCATACTTCGTTTCTTTTTCTCTTTCTTTTGTTTCACTTTTCTTCTTTCTTTTATATATTTCAATTTGACATTCACCATGGAATTCCAAGCTTTTACCATCTCCCCCAAACTTAGGTTTTAGCCTAAGTTGCATGTTTTTCAATGCACACATGGAGGTTAGGGCCAAAAAGAGGGTTGGTGCCTTAGCACACAAGAATTGGCTCGGGTTTCAATTTAGTGACTGCCAAATGAAAGGTTAAGGCTCAGAGGGGCTAACTGGGGTGAATATGTACAGGTAGGCCATTTAGGATAGTAGCGGTCCAAGGAAAAGCCTAAAATCATGTTTCAAGTCAAGTTCACCTAGGATTTCGTCTCAAAGTACACTAAAGGCAAGCTTTAAACTCTCAAGTCACCCACACAATTTATTGAACAAAATGCCTCACCACACAAGCAAGTGATTTCTCAAGTACATTTTTCAGACACACAAGACGGACATTTACTCGCAAAGCATGCAATGGTCCATTTGGACCACGCCAACAACTCAATAAGCCAACACAAGAACTTCACAGTCTACAACTCTAGCTATATCAATCAGAACACAAATTCACTTGTCATTTGCCATGAAAATGAAGAAACATAAGACGGTATCACATGAATCACTACTGCATTTCAAAAGGAGTTCAATGTACATGCTTGGTTCAAAAAGAACCTCCGGAAAGAACCAAGTGAAGAAAACCGGAGGCTTATTAAAAAAGAAAATAACTAAAGCATCTTTGGAACATAACTAAAAATTAAGCTAGACTAGCAACATAAAGTGTATGTACACCAAAAGTGGTTCGAATGTATACGTGGATAGCATATAACACACAAGTGCAACCCAATCCAAAATACACATATACATTCGAACCCCTCCCCCAACTAAAAACTCTAGCATCGTCCCGCATGCTAAGTAGACAAATGAAAGACAAAGGGGGGTAACAAAGGGACTCCCTGGTGGTGCTCAAGCCAGGTTCTTGTTTTTGCGCCTATAAGTGATAGGACCCGGAGCTGGCGAAGGCTGAGTAGGAGCCGGAGGAGCATGAACAGTGTGCACAGTGGAAGCAGCTGTGGAAGGAGCAATGAGACCCATGGGCACATTAAAGTGCCGAGATAACCCTGTGACAACTGCTGACATCTGATCAACGGACAGCCTGGTCTGCTGAAGTGCCTGAGTATGCGCCTGAATAGCTGCTGTATGTTGTGCAAGGGCTGCTGTGTTAGCCTCGATGGCAAGAGTGTGTGCCCTCATAGCTTGGAGCCTCTCAATGGACTGGTCTGCTGGGGCTGCTGGAGGTGGAGGGGGTGGTGGTGGGATCTCGGGCTCATCACTCATAGCAGTGTCATCAGCTGCAATAGGGTCGGAATCAAGTGGAATGTCCGCCCGTGAACTAGAAGGCAGTGGAGAGGCAGGTAAAGCAGGGGCACGAGAGGCCAAAGGGGCTGCAGAATCGTCCTTGACTGAATACCAATCGAACGGCTTCTTTGCTGGGCTGAAGAAGTCTCCAGGGAATTCTTCCACTCCATGATGCATGAGATACTCTGTCAATGTCTGTGGATAGGCAAATCTCTTCCTGTCTAAATGTACTACTTCCATTATTTCTTTTGCCATCTCTACGCCCAAGTTGATCTTTATTCCACGCATAAGGCATGCAATCATCACGGCTTGATGGACAGTGACTTTGTGATCCTGACTAGTCGGTCTGACCCTGGAAATCAAGATGGAATGCCAGCACTTTGCTTCAAAATTAAGGTCACCTCTATAGATTTGCACACCGACCTGTTTCCACTTTGGTTTGGACTCTCTCCCAGTGATGGGTACAAGCCATGCCCGTTGTTGCTTTTCAGTCAAGTCTAGCTTCTTTTGGAACCCGGGCGTCTTGAAGTTGTCAAGATGTAAGAAGTCATTGAACGCAGCCGCAGTCATGTCCACATACTTGCCTCGACAGAACACTCGTGTGTCTCCTTCCTCGTTGGTAGCCAAGTTAGCATAAAATTCACGAGTCAATGCATCATTAGACTTTGGAAGTGGTCGACTCAGGACTTGTACCCAATTGGCATGCTGTTGAACCCTTTTATACATGTTCGGGTTCTTCTTTTCAAGACTGTCGAACTTGATTACCCGCTCATTGTTTGCTTCCCGGTCCAAGTATTTCCTTAGATACAACCAGAAAGCTTTCTTCCTTGTGAACGATTCCCTCCAGTTCTCATCATCGGGTGACTCCCCGCTGTCTTGGATCCGCGATTCCTCTGTGGCACCCCCCTTCCATGTGAGTCGCCTCAGTTGCCCTTGGCATTGTTGTTCTAGCTTGAGATGAAGAAGCATCTTGCTTCCTCTTTGATCGGTTTTCTCCTCTTACTTGCTTTGGTAGGTTTGCTAAGGGTACATCGTCCCGTGCACCGTCCTCGGAGGGGGTGGAGGAGACTTGTTTTCTCTTTTCTGGTTGTCCCATTGTACCTAAAGCACATACAAAGCTTTGTTAGATGTGGAGAAATACATGACACAAGGAAAACAAAGAACACAAAAGAAATTTTTTTTTTTTTTTTTTTATGTACTGTAACAGGCCCAGGCGGGGCGCCTAAGTGCCCAGGCGGGGCGCCTAACACCAATGCACTGCTTAGGCAGTTTCAGAGCTGGGCGAGGCGCCTGCTTTAGGCGCAGGGCCTGGTGCAATCAGGAGGAGTGTGTAACCAAGATACAATCCGCACTTCTCCACTCAAGATGCACGCAAAGTTTCAAGTTTCAAAACCACCTCAATCAATTAAAACTAGGCATCAAGAGACATGATTTTAACACATGAGTTCAAGCGCAACTATCCACTTTCAAGAGTCCCATTTAATCCAAACATGAAGTCATTCCGGACAATTCCAAATACTCAACCTACCTGAAGAATGCCTAACAATACTACACAATCAACAAGCGCAAGAATACCATATTATCAAGTGCGGCACAAGCCCAAGTTATACAATCAAGCATACAAGCTCCAACTTCAAGCGCAAGTTCAATTTCAAGCATCTAGGCAAGAGGTCTTGCTTCCCCCAACTAATGGCTTGACAAATATAAGCTTTCAATGCATTAAAATGACCTTCCCCACATTCCCAATGATGTAAAACATCAATTGCTAGGGAATTCAAGCCATGGGTCCAAATTTGCACTAAAATTCCAACTTTTTACATCATCAACCCTAACTTTCCTAACTATTCATCTTCACAATGGAGCATTCAAGCACAAGGGACAAGTTCTTACTAATTTCAACTATTATCAACTACTCTAGGTCTAAGAACATTATACTACAAAATTAAATGGACTCTAAGATAATTTTAAAACAAAAATAAAGAAAATTTTAGTGCACATACCCGATTTCAAGTGAACTTTGAAGAGTGAAAGTGATTTGTGTGTGTTGGTGATGATTGGAAGTGACAAATATGGATTGGGGATGAGATTTTCGGCCAAGGGGTGTTGCTCTTTTGTTAGATTTGTGAAAGAATGAAAAATGGGTGAGTTTTAGGTGTTTTCTACACCTCACCCGCCGGGTTTTAGCTTAATGGGCCGGGGCGGACGCCTGTGGGCCAGGCGGGGCGCCTGCCTATATTTTTTTTTTCTTCTTTTTTTTTTCTTTCCTTTTTTCACATTGGTACTTACCTGGGCGGCGCTCCTAGCATTTAAGGAGGTCCGCCTAGACCTGAGCCGAGATTCCCTTGGTTGTCTATCTTCACTTTTCAACTCCCGAGTTCACGAACACTCGAACACCTGCACCACTAACAACTAATTATACTAAAATCATGGGTTGCCTCCCAAGAAGCTCCTCGTTTAACGTCGCGGCACGACGGTTTTGGCTATTCCTCTTCAAGGCTCATCAAGGTAGATGCACGCCGCTTCACCAACCTCGGCGTTGCATCCCAAATAGTGTTTCACTCTATGCCCATTGACCCGGAAAGTTCTTCCGCCGTCTCTTGATTGCAAATCAACGGAACCATAAGGAGTAACTCCTACCACCTTAAAAGGCCCCTTCCACTTGGACTTGAGCTTGCCCGGGAATAGCTTCAAGCGAGTGTCGAACAACAACACGACATCTCCTTCTTTGAACGTCCGGTTCCATATCCTAGAATCATGGAGCATTTTCATTTTCTCTTTATAGATCATTGCATTCTCATAGGCTAGGAACCGGAATTCATCAAGCTCATGCAAATTTGAGATTCTTGCATTGGCGGCATCATCCCAATCCATGTTCAATTTCTTCAATGCCCATAGGGCTTTGTGTTCAAGTTCTACCGGTAGATGACAAGCTTTTCCGAACACCAACTTGAATGGGGACATCCCAATTGGAGTTTTGTATGCGGTTCGGTAAGCCCATAGAGCTTCATCAAGCTTTCTTGCCCAATCGGTTCTATTTGCATTAACCGTCTTGGCAAGAATGTTCTTTATCTCTCGGTTCGAAACCTCGACTTGGCCACTTGTTTGGGGGTGGTAGGGAGTTGCAACCTTGTGTTTTACTCCATATTTTTTAAGGAGATTTGAGAAGGCACGGTTGCAAAAATGACTCCCACCATCACTAATGATTGCCCTTGGAGTCCCAAATCTTGAAAAGATGTTCTTTTTCAAGAAACTCAATACACTCTTGGCTTCATTGTTGGGGAGCGCAACCGCTTCCACCCACTTAGACACATAGTCCACCGCCACCAAAATGTATTTGTTTCCATATGAGCTCACAAAGGGTCCCAAGAAGTCAATCCCCCATACATCAAACAATTCAACCTCCACAATGGGATTCATTGGCATTTCATGCTTTCTTGAAATTCCCCCCATCCGTTGGCATTGATTACAATTCTTGACCCAAGCATGGGCATCCTTGTGCAAGGTTGGCCAAAAGAAGCCACATTGTAGCACCTTAGCCGCCGTCCTAACTCCACCATGATGTCCGCCGTAAGGCGAAGAATGACACCCATTCATAATGGCCTCTTGCTCGGACTCGGCAACACACCATCGGATGATTCCATCAACACATACCCTAAAGAGATAGGGCTCATCCCAATAATAGAACCTTGCATCTTTTGCCAACTTCTTCTTTTGATAAAACGTGAAGTCTTCGGGGTAAACTCCCCCAACTATGAAATTGGCTAAGTCGCCATACCAAGGGATTGGTTCCCAAGACACGGCCAAGATCCTTTCATCCGGAAAGGTATCATCTATCTCCACTTCTTCCTTCGGGCGACCTTCTTCCTCTAACCGTGACAAATGATCCGCCACTTGGTTCTCGGTCCCCTTTCTATCTATCACCTCAATGTCAAACTCTTGAAGAAGTAACACCCAACGAATGAGTCTTGCCTTGGAATCCTTCTTTGCCATTATGTACCGGATAGCGGAGTGGTCGGTATGGACAATTGTTTTCGACCCCACCAAGTATGCCCGGAATCTTTCTCCGTCACCGTGTAATTCATTTGAGCTCCATTCATTGTTTTACTTGCGTAGTAGATAGGATGAAACATCTTCTCCACTCTTTGACCTAGCACGGCTCCCAAAGCCACATCACTAGCGTCACACATGAGCTCAAATGGGAGCTCCCAATTAGGACTCACACGGTGCGGTTGTCAACCTCTTCTTCACTTCTTCAAAAGCCTCTAAGCAAGCTTTGTCAAACACGAATTTGGCATCCTTCTCCAAAAGTTTGCACATAGGATTCACAACTTTGGAGAAGTCCTTGATAAAGCGGCGATAAAATCCCGCATGCCCCAAGAAACTTCGGACACCCTTCACGGTCATTGGAGGTGGGAGTTTGGAAATCACCTCAATTTTCGCTTGATCTACTTCGATGCCTCTTTTAGAGACTTTGTGTCCCAACACTATACCTTCTTGCACTAAGAAATGACATTTCTCCCAATTGAGCACAAGCCTTGTTTCTTCGCATCTCTCTAGCACCCTTTCCAAGTTTGACAAGCAATCATCGAATGGATCTCCAACTACCGAGAAGTCATCCATGAAAACCTCAAGAAAATTCTCCACCATATCATGAAAAAGAGCTAGCATGCACCTTTGGAATGTGGCGGGGGCATTACAAAGACCAAATGGCATTTTGCGGAATGCAAAGGTGCCATAGGGACAAGTGAAAGTGGTCTTGTCTTGATCCTCGGCCTCAATGGATATTTGGTTATAGCCGGAGTACCCATCCAAGAAACAATAGTAAGAACGACCCGCCAACCGATCAAGCATTTGATCAATGAATGGCAAAGGGAAATGGTCCTTCCTTGTAGCGGTGTTGAGCTTTCGATAATCCATACACACTCTCTACCCGGTTACGGGTCTAGTTGCAATGGACTCACCCTTGTCATTTAGAATCACCGTCATACCCCCCTTCTTGGGCACACATTGCACGGGTGACACCCACTTGCTATCGGACAGTGGAACTATCACACCCGCATCTAGCCATTTGATGATTTCTTTCTTCACTACCTCTTGCATAGGAGGATTCAATCTCCTTTGGTGTTCTACACTTGGCCGACACCCTTCTTCAAGCAAGATTTTATGAGTGCATACCCCCGGATCAATACCCCTTATATCCGCCAAGGTCCATCCTATAGCCTTAATCCTCATCTTCACCACTTCAACAAGTTGGGATTCTTGAGTTTTGGTCAAATGAGATGAGATGATTATGGGTAGAGTGGAGTTGGGACCAAGGAAGGTGTATCTCAAATGGGATGGCAAGACTTTCAATTCAAGTTTCGGTGGTTCTTCGATGGATGGTTTTATTGGTGGTGTTTCTCAGTTCTCAAGGTCTATGGATAGCTTTTTAGGTACATAGGGTTTTGATCCAAGGCCTTCCAATGCCTTCACTACCTCCGCTACACTCTCTTTATTTTCTACATCCATGTTCCATATCACCGCCGCCAACGTGTCTTCTTGACTAGCTAAGACACTCTCCTTTTCTACTAGGGCATCAACCACAACATCAACATAAGAACAAGTCGCGTCATTATCCATTGGTTGTTTCAAGGCCTTGCAAATATGAAAAACGGCCTTCTCTCCATTGAACCTAAAAGTAAGTTCACCTCTCTCCACATCGCAAAGAGCTCTCCCGGTTGCCAAGAATGGTCTCCCAAGAATGATGGGTACTTCAAAATCCACGGGGCAATCAAGAATCACAAAATCCGCCGGGAAGACGAATTTGTCCACCTTCACCAACACATTGTCAATAATTCCAATCGGACTCTTCATTGAGCGATCGGCCATTTGTAAGTTCACGGTTGTTGGTCTAGGTGCCTTGGTATCCAATGTTTTATACACCGCATATGGCATTAAGTTGATACTTGCACCTAGGTCACACAAAGCTTTCTCAAAGTGTCTTCCACCAATTGTGCATGGAATGGTAAAAGCCCCGGGATCTTCCATCTTTGGAGCTATATGTTTTGACACAATTGCACTCACTTGATGCGTCACCTTGATTGTCTCGAAATCTCCATACATCTTCTTGGTCACCAAATCTTTCATGAATTTAGCAATGTTGGGCATTTGTCCCAATGCATCAACCAATGGAATATTGATTGAAGTGCTTGCAATTTTCTCCCATATCTTCTTGGCATGTGTGATTTCTCTTTGCTTGTTATTCTTTTGTGGGAATGGAAGGGGAATTTTTGGAAAGGAGCTTGGAATGGAAAGGCTTTCTTTGGGTGGTGGAGTTTTCTTTGGTTTAGCTTTTTGGGTAGTGGTGTTTTGGGGTGTAGGCTTGGGAATTTCTTGAACATCATCATCATTGTCTTGTACAAACACCTCACCTTGCCCTTCTTTTTCTTGCAACACTTCATCCCCAATAGCATCATTAGAATGTTCCTCGGCACCCTCATCATTGCCTTGCATGTTCCACCTTTCATTATCATCGTTCTTGGCCTTTTGATAATCATATTCATTGCCGCTTCTAGTCTTTATTGCCATGACTTGATCTTTTCCGCTCTTCTTGGGATTTACTACCGTGTCACTTGGTAGCGTACCATGCGGCCTTTGGTTGACTTGGTGAGCCAATTGACTCATTCGTGATTCAAGCTCCTTGATTGATGTTGTATGGGATGTTATGGTTTCCTTTATGCCTTGTTGATTTTGAAGCATTTGACTCATCATTTCTTCCAATTTTGTGGTAGTCTTTGCTTCTTGATCATTTTGCTTAAACGGAGGTCTTGGAGCATATTGTTGAGAAGAACCGGCTCCTCTCCCCTCTTGGTTGTTACTCCAACTACCTCTTCCTTGACATGGCCTCCATTGCCCTTGTTGTTGATAGGCTTGTTGATATGGTTGTTGGTAGGGTTGTTGATAAGGTCTTTGGTAACCACCTTGATCATACCCTCTTTGCCCTTGGTAGTTGCCCACATAATTTACCTCTTCTCCTTCTTGCATATGATAGCATTGCTCCGGATAATATCCTTCTTGCCCATGTTGGAGAAGGGTCATAGGAACACCTCCGGGAGTAACATAACCCATTGGGGCCACTTGATGTCCGGCATTTGTAGTGTGGATATTTTCCACCTTGTGCACTCTTTTTTCATTGGCCTCCCTATCGGCCTTTGAGTTATTGTTCATGAGGTCCACCGACGTCAATATCTTTGCCATCTTCTCATCTTGGGCTTCAAGTCTTTCTAGCATCATTGGACTAATCCCAACTTCTCTTCCCGGGTTCTTAGCTCTTGATTGCCATTCTTGAGAGCGCTTGGTCACCTTGTCTAGGATATCTTTTACTTCTTCGTACCTCTTGTCCATGGTGACACCATCACACAAGGTGTCCAAGGTGGATTGGTTCATCTTGTTCAAACCTTGGTAGAAGCTTGCAACAACATGTTCCCATTGAAACCATGATTGGGACACCGGAGCAACCCATCTTGGAAAGCCTCCCAAGCCTCGGTCAAAGAGTCGGATGTCTCTTGTTCAAACATGTAGATTTTATCTCTCAACGCCGCTTGCTTCCCTTTTGGTGAAAACTTCCCAAGGAATTGTTTTACCAACTCTTGCCAAGTGAAGATGGAATTTCTCGGCAACTTGTTCAACCACTCTTTAGCTTTTCCGGTGAGAGAGTAAGGGAACACTCTCAACCTCAATGATTCTTCCGATACTCTTGCCGACTTGTAGAGGTTACAAGTTTGCACAAAATTCCTCAAGTGATCATTTGCATCTTCATTTTTACTACCACCAAAGCACCCATGTTGTTCAAGACCTTGAAGAATTACATTTGGGATGCTAAAGCTAGCATTGCCATGAATAGGGGGAGGAATTATGGCACTTGCAAAACAATTCATATCAATTTCTTCCTCAACCTCCTCATCATCTTCATAATCTCTCATCTCTTGTTGATAGTTCCGAGCACCTCTAGCATACTCTTGTTGATAGTCTCGAGCATCTCTACCATACTCTTGGTTCCGGTTGACATTGCGAGCATTAACTCTATTGGCATTGCCCCCTCGGTTGACATTTGCTCTACCTTCACGGTTTACACCTCGACCCCCTTGGTTCACACCTTGGCCGCCTCGGTTTGCATTGTTGCCACCCCGATTAGCATTACCCGCAACACCTTCATTTCCTCCAAGATTTTCTTCTTCATTTGCTTGGACCCCCACATTTGCTTGGCCAAAAGGGTTGTCATCATGAGGGTTCACATTCTCCACTTGAGGGTCATTAGCTTCCTCTTGTATCTCGTCTTCATCCACTTGTTCAACATGGAATGGATATCCCTCTTGGTTGAGTTCTACGTGGAACTCTTCATCATATTGCTCTTCATAACCTTGCGGATCCCCATGTTGTTGATTGTAATAATGGTTGTAATTGGGGTTCCGCAAGTTCCGATTAGGATTTCATCGATAAGCCATGTTTCACCTACACAAGGTAAAACCAAAACCAAAAGTAAAATGCTAGGACTAGCGAACTAAACAACTTTGATTAACTAATGCAACTCAATATTAAAACCATAGTTCCCCGGCAACGGCGCCAAAATTTGATCCACGCTCAATCTTACACCATTAATGGTGAAGGGCGGTCGTCAAAGTATAATACCCGATGTGAGTCGGGGTCGATTTCCCAAGGGAACTAGCACGTTAAGTGAGAGAGTTGTAAATAGATATTCAAATGAGGTTTAGTGTTGAGTCCTAGAAGTATGATTTGTTTCATGAAAACTATGATTAATTCTAAAGTGTAAGCAATTTAACGAGTAAGTTGTTCGATATTACTAGACTAGGGGTGCAACCAACTAATAGTGATTTCCAACTAATGGGTGTCTTTACTTCACTTCCCCAACACAAGTATAATTATGGTCGAGCATTCCAATCGTGATCTCTAGAATCCTTCCGGCCTAAGAGAGATCTTTCACAACCCGCTCGTCAAAGCCTTAGTTGAATACTTAAAGCACTACTCAATGACCCGAGGAAAGGAGACCTCTTCCGAGCGTAACTCCTTTTAGATGAGTTAGTCTATACAAATAGCCTATCAACTCAAATCCTCGCCAACTCCACTATTCTACACTAATTAATCTCTTCCGAGTCTTTAACTAGCAATGTAGACAAGAAATCCCAAATATCATGAATTTTGGAATTTTAATGTTATTGTAATGGGGAGTTGGATAATTGTTACTTGTGTTATAGTTGGTGAAATGGAACAACACCCATTGATTTTCTATCACTATAGCATATTTACACCCCTAGTTATGGATTTAGCTACTCATAACTAGGGTTTGAATCAAAACAATCAACATGTAATGAAATGATGGATTGAAATCAAACATAGACTTTGGATTGATATATGAATCAATATTCAAAGATACAAGTGTAGAAGCTTACAAAAATAATGTTAAGTCTCCAACTTGGCTCCCAAAATCGTCCAAAACCTTTAGAGTATAAGTATATAATTGGATAATGCTAAAACCCTAGCTTTTAGTATTTATAGAAGATCAGGAACCCGTATTTTAGGCGGGGCGCCTGGCTAGGTAGGGCGCCTGAGCCATTTCTTCTTCTTTAGACAGTGTGCCAGCTAGGAGGGGCGCCTGCTCTAGGCTGGGCGCCTGAACCTCTTCCATTTCAGGCGGGGCGCCTGGCTAGGTGGGGCGCCTAGAGACCTTGCAATTCAGGCGGGGCGCCTAGCCAGCTGGGGCGCCTGTGACATTTTTCTCTTCTTAGGCAGTGGCTTCTTCAGGCGGGCGCCCGAGCTAGGCGGGGCGCCTGGCTCTGTGACTCCGATCTTGATCTCTTGACTCTAATTCTTGCTCTTTTACTTCATTTTCAATCAACGACTCGTTTACACTCGTCATAACCTGAAATTAAGCAATTCACGGCATCAATAGCACATATTATTGTTTTTGGATTCAAGAACAAAAGCTTAAAGTAGTATTTAAGTTGGTAAAATACCAACTTATCAATTACCACAAGGCTCGTGCCTGATCAGCGGCCGCGGCTGATGGAGTGGGCGTATATCCTTAGCACCTGTTGACTTGCAAAGCAAGCCTGATCCTCACTAGCTGACTTCGTACTTCCATATTTATAGATGGTATATTTTTGCCCACACAACCAGTCCCCCCTCCCCCACTTTCTGAGTGCTGATGTAAGTAGTCATGAAGTGAAAAAAAAGAAGGTATGAAATGATGTGAAAAGAAAACGATGAAAATCTGGTTGTATATTCTTAATCTTTTGAACTATTTAGACTGTGCTTGACGCTTTGTCTCTTTGAGACTTCCACGTGTTTGCACCCTACTGGTTCTTTTGATCTGCTGCATCTTCCCAAGAATGGTCACTCTTAATACCATTACTCTGCCGAATCCCTATCTATCCATTTCCATAATTAGCTTTCGACCGTTTCACATCACCTCCGTTATCTTCTTTTCTCCTATATAAGGGCTCCTTCGTAAGCTCTTTCTTCATTACTTCATCATCTTTTGAACGTTTAATTCTTCTGAAATGACATTTTTCCTTGAAAAAACTCTGGCCTTTCCTCTCTATCTTTCTCAGTTGAGTATTTTGATCTTCATCATCCCTACCTTTGTTCTTGATCCTTTAATCCTTTCAAAAGATTATTATTCCTGGGATCAATTCGTATGTGAGAGAACTGAAAACTTTGGCTCATATGACCTTTTTTTCCCTTTTTGTTATGTTAAGATCGAAAGGGAAAGAGTCATCTGCTTCTCAAAACTGGGCCAGTACGTCGATGATGCACTTCGGACTGTTTTTGCTAAAGAATGTGCGCCAATGTCGGCAGACTTGTCTACTAATGCAGCATTTGCTGTGATATTTTTCTTATCATGAAGAGCTGGCTTATACAGGCACGACCGTCATCATGAGGCTTCTGCTTTTAGCTGCCTCCAAAACCTAGCAATTTCATTGACTCTATATGGTCTATGGCCTGTCCCCTTCGCTGCCTTGTTCCATTTCTTGCCAAGACTGGGTTCAACTTCTCAAAGCCATCAGGTTATAGAGACTTTAAAATCTATGCTTGTCTGTGGCTTGGGGGTCATCCTTTATTCGAGCGTAATACGCTAGTAGCCATTATTATGCCCTTCGGCTTCTGGCAGCGATCTGCTTTGAGAGAAAGTCCCTCCCTCACCTAGACCTTCTAGCTTCGTCCTTCTCCTCTTCGATAATTGGAGGGCATTCATGCCTTTAGGTTCTCTTCGAGTCCCTTCTTCACAAGAGGCCTATTGTAACTCGGGCGTTTCTAAGCTCGAACTATGGGCGTTGTGTTGGTGCTGACGTTTGCCTATGAGAAGGGCGTTGGAAGTGATGCAAACTCTAAGTAAGGGGTTGCTTTGGCCTTCTTAACATCCAGGTTGAGGAATAGGCTCGGTCGGAGCTAGCGTGTCATATAGGATTCCAAATGATATTTCCGACTGAGTCCCCCAGGACCATTTCCTTGGTTAGGTTAAGATAACTCTTGTTATGATTTTCGTATTTAGATCGTAGTTGTATTTTGTAGCCTTCAGGACTAAATTCTAATGGAGTAAACAACCGTTCATCAGATTTGCTTTACATTCATCTCGATTTTGTATTTCATCAATTATTATGTTATGCACTACTTATTGGAATAACATGTATATGAGAGTGCCTTTGCGCCTTTGAATGGTGTTTGTATTTGTCTGTTGGAGACTTATTTGTGCCCGTGAAGTGCGTCTGTAAAGTTGCGCCCGTAAGTGGTGTATTTTAGAAGGGCATGGGCCGCGCTCTTTATAGGACATCATTAGTCTGTTGATCTAAATAAGTCATTTTTGTGCTCATAGATAACGTCTTCACTTGTCCACTTGAGTGCGTAAGTCTTTTCGACACTGTGTAGGTGAGCGTCCTCCCTTACATAGGTGCAAGTTAAATTTGACAATTTCAACATACGTCATAGCCTAAAGGCTTAGTTAGAGGTGATCTATTTAGTTGGGTTAATGATTCTAGCTTGTAATATCGAACAACGCTAACTTTAAAATGATCTAACTGATCGTAAAACTGACTAAAATTGAAATAATAGTTTTTATTAAAAATGACGACTAGGGTTTGAACAACGAGTCTAAAAGAGACTTTGAAAAAAGTTAATTGGGGTGAGTTACCATATTATTCAAAGTTGAGATATAAGGGAAAAATACCCTACCCAACTAATAGAGCCTTCTTAGTCATGCTTGTCCCAAGACTTCAGGGATTGTACTTCTTAAGCCATGTCCATGTTAATTGTTCAGGATGACAATACCTTCCATGTCTTCAAGGGTGTAGGCCCCTTTTCCGGCGACCCCTCTTATCTTGTAGGAACCTTCCCAATTCGGGGCCAACTTACCCACATTGGCTTTCTTGGTACTTTGAGATACTTTTCTGAAGGACTAATTCCCATATATTGAAAGAACGCAAGGTTGTTTTCATATTTAATAATGTTCCACTTGTTGCTTTTGGACAGCAAAGCATACTGCAACAAGCTCACGAAGCTCGTCCATCAGATCATGCCTGACTGCCAGGGCTTCATTGTTGGACGCCTCTTTGGCATACGTCCTACGCAGGCTGGGTTACCCTATTTCGACAAGGATATTGGCCTCCGATCCGTACATAAAGGAAAATTAGTTTCTCATGTACTTGCGTTCGGCGTGGTTCGTTATGCCCATAAAAATCCTAGTAGCTTTTTTGGCCATTTTCCTTTGGCTTCCTCCAACCGTGTCTTCAGGCAGTCCGTGATCTTCTTTTTCGAAGATTTCACTTGTCTATTTGCTGCCAGGTGATAAAGTGTCGAGGTTATCCTTTTAATCTTCAATTCTTTTCAAGAAATACATAATCTTTGTCCGCACGAATTGAGGCTCATTATTGCATGTAGTCTCGGTGGGGTCTCTGAATCAGCACATAATGTTCCTCCAAATAAACTAGATCACCTCTTGCTCCTTGATTTTGGTAGACAACGTGTCTTCCACCCATTTGGTGAAGTATTCAGTAATTATATGCAAGAATTTGATGCCCCCAGGCGCTTTGGCAGCGACTCCATATGATGCCCATTCCCTAAATCATGAAAGGCTTAGGGCTATTACCAAATGCAGTTGTTCAACCGATTGAAGTACCGCAGAAATATTGGCACCTATCACACTGCTTAACAAGCTTATCTGCATTGCTCTCCATTCGAGGCCAGTAGTAGCATGCTTTGATTACTTTCCGTGCTAGGGCTCTTCCTCCTGAGTGGTTCCTACAATATCCCTCACAGAACTCCAACATCACATAATCGGCTTGTGTTGGGCCCAGACACTTGGCCAGTAGGCCGCTGAACATTCTCCTATACAATTCCCCTTGAACCTAAGTTGGCTTTTCTTTGTCGGCTAACAATTCTCTAAGGTGTCTTTCGTTCAATAGGTGTGCTACTTTGAGCATGTGGCTTTGCAATTGGCGATATCATGATTGTTCCCCCGATGAACTCGCAATAAACTGAAGAGTCTTTGCCAGAGTTATTTCGTATATCTGTGGGCCAGTGTACTAACTGGTTTAATCTCCCAAGATGATATTTTACTAGGTCGATTGTGTTTACACGAAGCCCAAAGTCATTTAAGTGTTGTGGCTCGGGCCCTCCTTCCCGAGAATCTGCTCTTCGAGCGTTACGATGCCCATCTACTGATCCTAGCTCATCTGAACGGTGTTCTTTTTTTATTTTCATTTTGCGGTCGCCCATTCTTTCTTTGCCCGTGGGGCTGCGCCCGCGGGTTCTACTGCTTCTCTCTTCTGTTTCCTCAGTCATATCTGACTCGATTATGAGCTTATGACTGTATTGGTGGTGCGACGAGCTCCAGCTTTTTTCTGGGTGCTCTTGCAAGCTTTTTTGGGAGTTGATCACGTGTGGCCGCTGAACCTCTGGGGTTGGGGCTTTTGGCAAATGCTACAGTTTTTATATTATCCAGTGGGAGTGTCATACGCTTCTTCTTGAACCATTACAAGTAATCTTTCAACAATTCGCCCTCCTACTACTTGATCTCAGAGACATCTTCCTTGCGATTTTGGGTACTGAAGTACGCCTTTATGAACTGGTCATGCATCTGCGCAAAAGATTCTATAGACCCTTAAGACAGCTAAGTTTACCAAGTGAGGGCCCCTTTAAACAAAGTAGAGCTGAACTTCTTCACCAGGGCCGATTGGATCTCTTCTATGGTCAGATCATTGCTTTTGGCTGCCTTGCGGATGCAGAATAGTCCTCAGGGTCCGTGGTGCCATCATATTTCAGTATGTCAGGCAGGCAGAAAGTCTTGGGAACTACCAGCGGCGTGGTAATGGTTTTATAAGGTTGTTGAGGGTGCGCCAGTATTTGATGCATTCACTTATTGGTTTTTTTTATTTCTTGACGTAGTGTTTGCACGAGGGAAGATCCGTGGATTCTGAAACAAGGCTGTATCGGAGCTTCCTGGGAATGAGTTCATGTTTATTTATGGTGCCATGGATGCCGATATATTTCTTGAGGGTCTCGATCCTTGAGGAGATTCTAGTCGTGGTGTTGATTTCGTGAACACCTCCAGGCGCTTAGATAGTGTGTCAGCCATCAGTACAATTGCTGCAACTACTGTGCTTTGAGGGGTTTGTCGAACGCCGTTTTCGAACGTAGTTTTGGTCCTGTATGCGCTTCCTCTTCAAGCAGAGTCAATCTCATGGGCTCATGACTCGCTGTGATCACCCTTTTCCTCCATGTCCACCGGGTTCTTCTATGGATCAACTTCATGACCAACGGTATCATTGGGATCTTTCGTTGTGTTGTCTATCGTCTGGGCGGTGTTTCACCAAATTCCAAGTAAAATAAAGTTGTTCTTTGAATACGAGGTGGATTTTGGTTGAATCTCGATAAACGTTTACAATGACGGAGAGGGGTTTATATAGGCTTAGGTTTACCCTAATCCTTATGGTAAAATACTTATTCTAATGGCCTTTTACCCATTACAAGAGGCGGTTACATGAGGTAAAACCTAACTAGGAGTCTAATTATCACAAGGCAGCTAGGAGTATGCATGTTGGCTTTGGTTCCGTGCCTTACGAGTTGTCATGGCTAATAGAACGAGCGTATATCTTTAGCACCCGTTTCTTGTAGAGCAAGCATGATCCTCACCAGTTGGCCTCATACTCCCGTTTTGTAGGCGGTGTATTTTCACCCGCACACTGACATGGTAAAAAACTTAGTCTATTTGATCATTTTTTCGAGCCACATCATCTCTCAGGGATGTCTTATCCTAGTTAATTGGTTATAAAAGTTTCCTTGCTGCAATCACTACTAGGCAAGAGCGAATGAAATTTTCAAAAACTATGAAAGATGGGTAATGGTTGGAGGCAATGCAATAGGATATACAAACATTGGAGAACATTAAAATATATGTGATATTAGATTGCCTTCTAGTAAGAAAATACTTGGTTGCAGATGGGTTTACGTGATTAAATACAACTTAGACAACACTTTTAAATGGTGACTATACGAACATTTTTTGTTGTTACAGCTGCTAGAAATTGGGAGTTGCATAAGATGGATGTTTACAATAATTTTCTACATGGCAATCTTGAAGGAGAAGAAGTGTACATAAAATTACCCTCTAGAGTTTCGGCCTACAAGTCCTGGAGAGATCTATCGACTTTAGAAGTCTCTTTATGGGTTGAAAAAGGCTATGTGATGTTCGTATATCAAGCTATTAGCAGCCTTAAAGGGCTATCCGTTTAAGAAATCATATTGCAGTTATTTTATAATTACTTGCAAAGAGTAGATGTGAGACTTAATGTTCTCATGTATGTGGATAACTTGATTATTTCTGAAAATGAATAGAGAGTCATTCAAAATTTATACTTATCTTAAGAAGTGTTTTCCCATAAAAGATTTTGAGTTTTGAAATATTTTTTGGGAGTTGAAGCTGCAAGGGAACCAAAGAGATCTTTGTGTTAGCAAAATATGCCTTGGACATTATTTTTATGGTCGGACTACTGGGAGTCGATCCTGTCCGCATTCCCTTAGAGCAGAATTATCGATTGGCGTTCGGCCACTTGACGAACACTTGATGACCTTGATGATTGATTGGACGTCTCATATGTTTTTGCTTCATATGCCCGGAGTTGTCTCATAGGGTCCATGTGCTTCTTCAGTTCATGCAACAACCGAGGTAAATCATTTAGAAGCTTCTTTTTCGGGTTGTATGTTAATTGAAAAGAAGCCCGGGACAAGGTATAAATATGCTTCATTTTGATTTTGATATCCATTTGTAAGGCTATTTTGACCTGGACATGGCCAAATGCCCTTTGGCAAGGCCGTCTCTCATGGGATGGTATGTTTTCTTGGGTGGCTTGCCCGTATCTTGAACAACTAAGGTTCAACGTACTATGCCTCGCTCGCCGGCTGAAGCAAAATATCTGCCCATGACCATGATGATTTGTGAGTTGAAATGGCTAAACAAGATTTTATCGAGTCTCAGTGTGGATCATAGTTATCTTTATTGTGATAGTGAGGCGGCGTTGCATATAGCAAAAAATTCTGTCTTTCATGAATGAACCAAACATATTGAAATGGACTGTTTTTTTGTTCGTGATGAGATATATGATCAGTGAAGCTATACGGCCAGGTTGTGTTGCCTCGCATGCGTAATTGGTTGATACCTTTAGAAGAGCATTGAGAAAAATCATAATATGAATACTTCATTCAAAAGTTGAGAATTTGAAATCCCAATGCACCAACTTAGGGAAATACTACGGGTTTTGTATTTATGATAGCTATTAAATATGAATATAACAAATATGAAATATAGTTACAGTAAAGTTCTTTTTCTTTTACCTTTTAAGTTTTTGTTAGTTTGGTAAACAAGACAGGGAAACTTCTAACGTGTATAAATATGTTGATTTGTAATAAGAAAAGGTGAAAACTTTTCTCAAGAATTGTTCCTGTGTTTTTTTGCACTTTTGTGGACTGAGTTATTAGATTTTTAGTTGGTAAAGTCTAAAAGATACCCCCCTCACAACCCAAGGTGATGTGACTTAGTTTGGCTGGGTACGAAATTTAAGAAAAAAATGAAAGTTTTTGAAATTTATGGTTTAAAATAAACTATAGAAATTTCTGTGGTTGTATCTCATAAATAAAAATTATTACTACATCTAATAAGTGTCATTCTTTTTGGGACGGATTAAAAAATATGATCACATAAATTGAAACGAAAGGAGTAATAAATATTTAAAATAATTGAGGCAACCGCAAGTTAACCTAGACATTGTCGTTATAATAAAAATAACACTAATAAAAGTGTGGTAAGTGGGGGTCCTAACACTACAAAGTCTGCATCACATTGCGTTCAAGCAATCAACATATGTATGCTTTTCTCTTGTGTTCTGTTCCAAATGCCCTAGTTTTGTATGACTGGCTATGACCTTTGGGCTAAATAGGTAAGCTATGATCTAACCATACTATAGCATAGGAAAAGAGTAATGTATTGGGTCCCAATGGATAGGGTACGTAGGACCTATATCCATGACTTGTGCCAGCTCATTTTGATCAAGTATGCGCAGAGATTCCTTATATTAGAAATGGGCATTCTGCATTTGAATTCTTACATCTCAACAACTTTTCAAGGTACTTAGAAAATATAAACATGGGCTAAATACAGTTCAATTTGCGTGATTAGGCATATATTTTCCACTGATTATCTGTTGATATAGCAAAGCAAATACACAGCTAAATTTCTATGCTAATGTATCTTGCTGGATGACAATGTCTAGCCAACTGTTAACTAATATCCACAATTTTATGATTAAAACATGTCTACTTGATTAAATAAATCATGAGTTAGTGATTCGGTGACCTTCACCAGCCAATCATATTATGGTTGGAATTTCTGCAAACACATTTACGAAGAACTTAAGCAGAGCAAATATCACAACTGTATCGTTTTCCAAAGCAAGTTGCTTTTTTTCTTACTACTCACTCTGTTTTAGTACATGTGGCAATATTTTATTTTTTATCAATTAAAAATAATTTAACTTATGCTTCATATTTTATCCTTAGTTAGAAGTTTTTCTAGCCACACATGCTGTAGAATATTTAAGACCACATAGTTTTACAATCTTATAACTTCGTAAATGTTAAGGCATTATTATGACCATAAATTCTAAAAAACTTAATTATTTAGCCTTCTGGTTAATTTCAGTAGCAAGAAAAAGAACAGCACGGTTGATGTGCTCATTGTGAAATTACTCAACAAACCAGCAAAATGACATAACTTCAAAGTTGGCCTAATGGTGCCTAATTGGATTTTGCCATAAAGTAGAGGTATTTTAGAGTCATATCCACTAGTCTCAATCTCAACTCAATAATTTAGAGAAATAATCAGAATATACATTCATCGATAATAAACTGAAGCAGCATATATTATTTGAGTAAAAATAGAAAAAATGTGATCGATATTGTTAACCTCTCAAGTACTATATATGAATCCTTATGGAAAGTACTCTAAAATTTAAGTTACTTAGATTGCAGAAACCTTAATTCGACTCAACAGTCGGGCCGAATTTAGGATTTCAAGACTATGAATTCATCACTGTCAGGAGCGGAGTTACAGCGTCACAAAAGAGATTGACGAACAACCTTCATGAAAAAATTTATTGTTAATATAGGTTAATTAACATTTTATGTAATGAGATATTATGGAAAAAAATATTAAAAGACATTTAAATGAGGATTCATCCATATTTCTATGAGTAAGTGAACCACCGCTTGACCCATTGAACTATTTAAATTTTTATAGTATGAGTTCTCAAATATCATATAAAAAATATTTTATAAAATATTTACATAATATATCTAATTTCGTGGGAAGGGTATGAGTTCCCATGAACCATAAAATAAGCGGAAGGTCCGCCCTGTCAACAGCCAAAGCCTTTTATTAATTTAGAACCACTTGGTATTTAACAGCAATCTCAACGGTGATGTCCGCTTTGCTTTTAGTCCTTAGGTAAAGCGTCACTATAGTATAACGTGTGCATACTTCCTTGTATAATCACCAATCTTGTGGACTTGTCGAAGGCATCATACAGACACCCTTCGAGAACTTAAGCCTACTAGCTGAGGTTTGCTTTATAATCACTCATGGTTGTACGCGAAGTGGCTCCGATATTATATACTCCCTCCGTTTCAGAATGGATGAACCTTTTCGTTTTTTTAGAGTCAAAACTCGATGAACTTTGACCAACAATTTAAGATGATTTTTTTAATCATATTGATATTGTGTATTTCCCAAAAAATATATCAGGTTTTACAATTAGATTTATATTTAGTTGAGTCTTAGGCGACCGTTTTATATCTCAATTTGATCGTTTGACAGGCAGTTTACGTGAACGAATTAATCGACCTCAAGAGTTTGATTCGGAAATAATTCTAAAATCGATGTCAAATAGATTCGATATTAAATGAATTCGATGTCAATTAAATCCGATGTCAGGCAAGGATATGAATGCTGTCTAACAAATTCGAACTCAATGAAAAGACAATGATATACGATGAAATGACTTCGTTTTATCAAGATTCACAATTATCCGAACACGATTATGATACTTGAATCAACGAAAATAATAGCGATACGATGACAACTAAGTGAAATGAATAAACGTAACACAGTAACGAATGAACAAACGTAATCGACAACAGATCCGATGAACAAATCAAATAGCTGACAAATGAGTGACGATAACAGATTGTCCCAGTTACACACAGATTTAAAGATGTTACGATCAAGATAGATGCAGATCTAAACGAAGCAAGCAACAATTAAATAATCAAAGCAGTAAAGGCTTATTGTATTTGATGGATCGATGGATGTTGCTTCAATGGAAAGAACAGGTCTCCCTCCACGTTTGAGCCAAATCACGATCGAAGCTTTAAATACAATGACGGTTTCTGATGTAACAAACTGATAAAGGTAAATGACTGTTGAATATTTTCTTAACAAGAGAATAGTGGTTTGAAGAATAGAGTAATGTTTTGCTCAGATGAACGTATCCCAAAATGAAAATATAGGGCCCTATTTATAGGTTGAAATGGAGGAGAATCCCCAAACCCTAGCAGACTTCCACTTCCCCACGTTTCTCATCCCACTGTTGCACGTCGTCATCTGCTCCACTAAATCCGCTTTATCTGTTCCGATTTTTTAGAGATGAGGGTCAGTTTGATCTGATCTTCAATAATGTTGTCTCCGATTTTATTCGATCAACATCGCATAACCGAACCAAATCAAACCGAAGCAAACTCTTTCCGATCTCATATCTTTTCGAAGTGAATACGCATATCGGATGCGATCGAGTTTGCTTCTTTCGTGATCGGACAGAAAACAGACCAATACAGATAGTCCCCCCACTTGCCAAGTGTGTTCGTAAAGCTTTTGGCAAGTGGATTTGAGTTTTTAGCGGGAAAACACGTGGCACGTTCGTGTCCCTCCAATTCGAAATGTCAAAACGTCGCCTCAACTTCCCATCGCTACACGTGTCAGAAATTGAGCGGGCAGCGACCTTTGACGGTTCCCGAGGCAATGATGAACTCTTCTCTATAAATATCCGCTTCACTTCCAGCTTTACAACTTCTGAAACTTTGTTAAAGGAACCAATTTGCAAAAATTTCTTCAAATCCCACAAAATCTTCCATTCTAATCCGCTGATTCTTGCTGTTTCTGCCTTTAGATTTAAACATCTTCTTACAAATTTCACTTTACCGCGAATTCTAACAATGTCTACTTCATCACAGAACATAGTAGGGGTTGATATCACTTCTACTACGGCAGTTACCGCCACGGCTCCGCCGCAGTCTGCTGCGGTGGTGGAGCGAGCTTCCGCCATTGCAGACCCTTCAGTAGACAAGAAGGGAAAGAAGCGGAAAGAAAGGAAAGTGAAAGATTACGGTCCAAAAAAGTCATGGTCGGAGATCCTTTCGAAAAAGTTTACGTATGAGAACGATTGCAAAATCAGTGAAGCGGAGCAGGGGAAGAAGAAAAATATCCCGATCGACTCCGTTTACTGCACGATCACGCCGGAGGCGATTCCTCGGGTTCGAGAGGAGTGTGGTTGGAGAGTGGGTGACATCGATGTGATGTGCCCTCCGAGGAAGTCGACGTTGGCGACCCACGTTGAAGGTCATTCCGTGGTGTTGACTTACCCATTTACGATCGGATTCTCCCTTCCGGTCGATAACATCATCGAGGAATTTTGCAGGATGTACAAAATTTGCCTCGGTCAAATTTCTCCGATGATATGGAGAACGATCATAATCATGCGATACATCGCACAGGTGGCGGAAGTGGAGTTGACACTTCGTCACATTCTCAACATATACTCTCCTCGAGTTTATAAAGGAGGAGTGATAAATTTGGCTAAACGAGGTCAGCGGGCTTTGATCTCTGACAACGATGACGACCTCCGAGGATGGGATCAGCGCTTCGTTTTTATTCCCACGGAACAACTAACCGACCCCGGAAGTGAGCCGCTGCCGAATGTCTGGAATCGGACTCGTAAGTATTTTGTTTTACCTTTCCTTTGAATTGGTTTTGGCAACACAATCTAAATTCCTCTGAAAATCTTCAGCTGAGGCAGTTGAATTCGATCAAATTTCCGACATCGTACCCTGGCTGATAAGGGTACTTGAAAAGACGACCAATGACAAGTGAGCCTGGAAGCCGGTCGCAGCTTTGAAAATGCTCAAAGCCAAAAATCATGGTAACTTCACTGTTTTTGTTTTTACTTCTGTCTTCGTTGGTGTTTTTCGATACTTAAGAAAATTCTTCTTCAGGTATCACCGGTGCTGGGGGAGAGCCAAGCGACGAGGAAGTTGAGCCCGAAGGCGGTGAAAAACCCGATGACGCTCCTCCTCCAAAGAAAAAGAAGAAATCATTTCAAGACTTGAGGAACAAGTACTTGCCTCGGGTAGTGGTTGCAAAAGGGCAAGGGGATAGCTCATCGGTTGCGCCCCCAACCATAGAAGATGTGATTGCTGGCACGAGTTCGGCGATCGCGGCGGCGAAAGCTGCCGAAAGAGTGGCTCCAGTTATTGACATCGAAGAAGAGGGTCATGGGGAGGAGTCAACGTCTGATCAGTTGGTACAGCGTCCCAAAAGGACAGCTAAGGAAAGACTCCAGGAAACGGCCATTCAGCTTAAAGTGGCCGAACAGGGGGATATTTCCGTGGATGACTACCATCTCTCTCCCAACGCTGAAGATGCTAACTCAGGTTCGGGAGGCTTGCCTAGCAGGGAAGGTGTTCTTGTTCCTTCGATCACCGTCCCTGAAAATCAAGAAGAGATGATCGAGGCCCTCGATCGTGAGCTTGAAGGGAGGGATCCTGCAAAGGGAAAAGCGCCGGCTTTGGATCGGTCAATTGAGACGATGAAATCCAAATTCGATGAAGAGACGGGGTCATCGTTTTTCAATACGGATCATGCCGATCCAATTGTTCCCCTTCCTCGAAGTGAAGAAGCCGCTGCTTTTGCTGCCTTAGGCGAGTCCGAGAAGAGGGGCGTTAGATCGCTCAAGATCGAGGTGCCAGCCAACGTTGATCTGCTTAGATGCCCAAGGAAATTGGCGAACTACTTCTTCGATGTCATAGGTCCGATGGAACAAGCTCGGCTGAATACACACGAGGATTTGAGTCTGCCTTCCCAGATTTCCTACGGCGCTTTTAGGGTAAGTTCTATTTTTGGAGCTCTTTTTTACTTTAGAAATTCTTCGCTTTGGATTGATTTCATGACTTTGAAATTGATCTTCAGAACTGCATAATGGCAATCGAGACTGCTGATCGGATCCGCCAACTTCAAGATGGGGCCAAAGTCTTAAATGAACAGATCGTTCATCTAACTTCAGCGGGAGAAGAGTTACATCGGAAACTCAAGGCATCGGAGGCCAAGAATGCTGAACTTTCAGCCAAATTTGACGAAAGCGCGAACGAGCATGCTCTTCGTCAATCAGAGTTGGAATCTCAGATCCGAGCTTTGAATTCGCAACTGAGTGATCATGAAGCCAACTTTGATCTGAAATTGGCCGAACTCAACTCTATTTTGGAGAGCAAAGACAAAGAGCTGGCTGACCAATCTGAGGAGTTGACTGCTCTTCGAAGAAGCAATGATGGAATAAAGGCTGAAGCTGCCAGCCTAACGGAGAGGAACTTGCTACTTCAGAAGGAGTCCAACATCCTAAGGCGTGACCTTGAAGAAGAATTTGATAAGAGAAAGGATTTGATCCTTGCCGAATCAAGGCGCGACGTCCTAAGGGAGATGTTAGACCGGACTGTCGATGTTCCTACCGAGTTGAGCGAAGCCATTGCCATCGTAAGATTGACTCGTGAAGAACTTGGTCTTCCAGCGAGTTCATCCGATGAGGGTTCTGACGGGGACGCTGATGAATGATTTTCTTGCTTTTGCACTTGATCGATTTTGAAATTCACTATCTCATGAAATCATCCATGTATATATGACTTATGAATGAAATCACTTCTGTTATTGCTGTGTTGTTTTTTGCTTTTCGAAGATAATTTAATCGTTCAAAGAATTCTTACGATAATCGTTGAAAGAAATGATTGGGGCCCAATGTTTTAGTGCGTAGTAAAGAATGACGTCTCATTTTCACGTAATGCACTCTTCGAACATTTTCATGAGTTCGGAATGAAGAATTTAACACTTGGTGAACAACTTAGATGTAAAATCTGACTAATATTTGGAACGATCTCTGAAATCGAACAAATGTAAAGAATGAGTATAACCAGTGTTGTATTATTGAAGTAGACCGCTAATGGGTCTTTGATACATTCGGGATCGTATGATTCGATCGATTACAAGATGTAGCCGTTAGGCACGGACATTGATCACTATTGGATCGTTTATATGAGACTGATGACGCTTGATTTCAAACGAGCCGCCGATTCGGACGTCTTGGAGCTTTTGCCGAAGTTTGAACGAGTCCCCAGTTCGAGTGAACATCGGGGCTTCTATCCAATTTTGAACGAGTCCCCAGTTCGAGTGAACGTTGGAACTTCTGTCGAATTTTGGACGAGTCCCCAGTTCGAGTGAACGTTGGAACTTCTGTCGAATTTCGAACGAGTCCCCAGTATCTGTCGATGACCCTTATGCTGCCTTCATCCCCCCCAGTGTTTGGGTGCGAAAAATGAGCAGGCGAACACTGGTCCTTCGATTTCGTTACCTGAAACAGAATCGTTGGGAGACCAAAACCAAGAAACTCGTTATAGATGAAGACCACGTTAGAGTGTTCGTCAGATTTATCGACCCCGATCAGAGCGTTTTGAGCTCAAGTGTTCGCGGGTGATGTTTGTCATCATTCGACTCCAACTATGCCTATCATCTAAAAATGTTAGTACCAAATAATAAAAGCATCTTCCGAGGGAGGAATAATAAAAATTGCGAAGTGGAAGTAAAGGGTGAAGATTGATACCGCAGAACCTCAAAAATAGTATTTCTTCAGTTGTGTGACATTCCAATTGAAGTCCACCGGTTTGGAGTCCATTGTTTCGAGTTGGTATGAACCTTTTCCGATCACTGCCTTGACGCGGAAAGGTCCCTCCCAATTTGCTCCTAGCTTCCCTTCGTTGGGTTCATCCTTCTTTGGTCTTTTGATTTTCAGCACATAATCACCTACATTAAAAGATCGATACCTGAGTTTTTTGTTGACGTAGTTTTCTGCCCTTTGCTTTTGTGCTTGTATCCGAACAAATGCCATATCCCTTTTTGCTTCGACCAGGTTCAGATCTACCAGCATGGTTTCTTTGTTGGCTTCTTCGGTGGAGTGGGCGAACCGAAGGCTGGGCTCCCCCACTTCCACCGGTATCAGCGCTTCTGTTCCGTAGACAAGTGAGAACGGTGTCTCCCCGGTACTGTGTTTTACCGTTGTCCGATGAGCCCACAGTGCTCCGGGGAGTTCGTTCGGCCAGTTGCCCTTTGAAACATCCATCCTTTTCTTCAAGTACTCGAGTATTGTTTTGTTGGAAGATTCAGCCTGTCCATTTGCGCTGGGGTGATAAGGTGTTGATGCAATTCGCTTGATCCCCCATTTTTCGAAGAAGGCTGTGATTCGCCTTCCTACGAACTGCTTACCATTGTCGCATGTGATCTCTTTCGGGATCCCAAAACGACAAATGATATTCTGATGAATGAATTTGATAATTTCCTGTTCACGAATTTTAGCCAAGGCAATAGCTTCCACCCATTTAGAGAAATAATCTGTGAGAATTAAAATAAACTTTACCCCACCGGGCGCTGTTGGAAGCGGCCCGACCAAGTCCATTCCCCACTTCATAAATGGCCACGGTGACGTGACCGAATGAAGTGGTTCTGCCTGTTGATGTATGAGATTTCCAAATCGTTGGCACTTGTCACATTTGCGGACGAATTCCTTGGCATCATCTGCGATCGTTGGCCAATAGTACCCAGCTCTTATGATCTTTCGAACCAATGACTTGCTGCCGGAATGATTGCCGCATTCGCCTTCGTGAACTTCTTTCAGCACATAATTTGTTCTATCTGGCCCAACACACTTCGCCAAAGGGCCGCCAAACATTTTCCTGTATAGTTGATTTTCAAGGAGGCAATATCTTGCTGCTTTGGCTTTAAGCGATCGGGCAGACTTCTTGTCATCGGGAACAGTACCTGCCTGCAAGTAGGACAAATATTTGCTTCTCCAATCCCAAGTTCGATTAACATTGTTTACCTCTTTAATGCTCCGACATAATGGAGATTCGAACAAGTGAACCACGGTCTCATCGAGTTTTTCATCGATGGCTGCTGCCGATGCAAGGTTTGCTAAAGCGTCTGCTTCGATGTTTTCTTCCCTTGGTATCTGGGCTATTTTCCACTCCTGAAAAGAAGTTAGAAAATTTTGTACCTTTTCGAGCAGCTGTTGCATCCTTGGATCTCGAACACAGAAATCGCCTTGGATTTGATTTACCACCAGTTGGGAATCACTTTTGATATCTATTCGTTCGATTTTCAAATCCTTCGCGATCTTTAAACCTGCAGCGAGGGCCTCATATTCGGCCTCGTTGTTAGTTTTTGCATGTAATTTGATCGCGTACCTGAGCTTTTCACCCGAAGGCGCAATCAATAGAATTCCGAGGCCAGTTCCTTTGACGTTGGAAGCTCCATCGGTGTACATTACCCAGATCCCGGGGTCTGGATCTCTCATCATCAACTCTTCCTTCTTTGCCTCCGGTAAAATATTAGCGCTGAAGTCCGCTACAAAATCAGCCAAAACTTGAGATTTTATGGCGGTACGAGGCTGGTAAGTGATATCATACTCACTCAGCTCGACCGCCCATTTCATTAATCGACCAGAGAGATCTGGCCGATGTAAAATATTTCGCAATGGGAACGTAGTTATCACAGATATTGAATGACATTGGAAATAAGGCCTTAATTTGCGTGCAGCAGTGACTAGTGCAAGTGCTAGTTTTTCTAGATGTGGGTACCTTGTTTCGGCATCTAACAGTGTTTTACTAACATAGTAGATAGGAAATTGGTTACCTCCATCTTCGCGAACGAGGACAGCACTTACAGCGACATCGGAAACAGCCAAATAGACCAGCAGCATTTCTCCTTCAATTGGTTTTGACAGAAGCGGTGGATTTGAGAGGTACTGCTTCAGTTCCCGAAGAGCTCTTTTGCATTCTGGTGTCCAAAGAGCTCTTTTGCATTCTGGTGTCCATTCGAAACCTTTGCTCTTTCTCAATACTGAAAAGAACTTATGACACCGTTCAGATGACCTCGAGATGAACCTGCTGAGATAGGCTACTCGACCGGTCAGTTGTTGAACTTCTTTCTCCGTTGTCAGGTTCTCAGGGATATTTTCGATCGCCTTGATCTTGTCTGGATTTGCTTCGATTCCTCTTTGCGATACGATGAATCCCAAGAACTTACCGGATCCAACCCCGAACGCACACTTCTCTGGATTCAATCTCATGTTGAATTGTCTTAGTATTGTAAAAGTTTCTTCCAAATGAGTCAGATGATTTCCCTTCTCAAGAGATTTGACCAACATGTCATCGATATAGACTTCCATGGTTTTCCCAATCAAATTTTTGAACATAGTAGTGACCAGACGCTGATAAGTAGCGCCGGCATTCTTTAGGCCAAAAGGCATGACCGTGTAACAATAAGTTCCCATGTCTGTAATAAACGATGTCTTCTCCTGATCTGATGGGTCCATCGATATTTGATTATAGCCTGAATAGGCATCCAAAAAACTCAGCATCCCGTGGCCCGCCGTCGAATCGATCAATCTATCGATGTGAGGCAGTGGGAACGAATCTTTTGGGCAAGCTTTGTTGAGATCGGTATAGTCGACGCATACCCTCCATTTGCCATTTTTCTTAGGTACTACGACCGTGTTCGCAAGCCATTCTGGATATTTTACTTCTTTAATGAACCCATTTGCTAACAGCCTTTCCACCTCATCATTGATTACCTTCCTTCGAAAACCTCCATTTGGTCGTTTCTTTTGCTTCACCGGTCGATGTTTCGGGTCGACATTTAACTTGTGCGTGGCGACTTTTGGATCGATTCCCACCATATCTGCATGGGACCAAGCAAAACAATCAGAGTTGTCTTTGAGGAAGGATATGATTTTTGCTTTTACGTCGATGTCCAATTCAGCTCCAACATAAACTTTCCGATCAGGATTATCATCGAACAATGTTACTTCCTCAAGTTCTTCTATCGTAGAGTCTCCAGCTTCTTGTCTATGCGGTTCTCTCACACATGGTGGAACCTGTGCGAAGTCGCCTTCGACTTCGGATTCCGGTAGCTGCGTTTGATCGCACAACAGAGCCGAAGTGAAGCTTTCGTTCACGGGTCCCACTAGCTTACATGGTGAAACCTGTGCGAAGTCGCCTTCGACTTCGGATTCCGGTAGCTGCGTTTGATCGCACGACTGAACCGAAGTGAAGCTTCCGACCACAGGTTCCACTAGCTGTGATTGCTACAATCGGAAGCCTTCCTTGACAGCTACTGAGTAACAGTCTCGTGAAGCCTGTTGCTCGCCTCTGATTTCGCGAATTCCCCATGGGGTAGGGAACTTTACAACTTGATGCAAAGTCGATGGAACTGCTCCCATAGCATGGATCCATGGTCGACCCAAAATCACGTTATATGCCATTTCGCCCTTCATCACCTGAAACGACGTCTCACTCTCCACTCCTTCTGCATAGGTTTTGATTGTAATTTCCCCAACGGTCACCTCACTTGAATTGTTGAAACCAGACAGGACCGTTGAGCGAGGCACAATCTTATCGCTCAACTGCAATTGTTCAACCACCCTTGCATGTATGATGTTAACCGAACTGCCAGCATCGATTAACACTCTTTTCACATCGGCGTCATCGATCCTTGTTGTTACTACAAGTGCATCATGATGGGGATGAATCCTTCCATCGAAATCGGAATCCCCGAACACGATTTCATCGGTCATATCATCGCGTGTTCGTTTGTCTCGTGTGAAAGAGACCTTTGCATATTTCTTCGTAGTGTAGGTTACCCCACAAACACCATCTCCTCCGGTAATAACATTCACCGTTTTCCTGGGAGCAGGAGGTTTTGGTGGTTCATCGTCTTTCTTCCTATTGAAATTGTTTCGTCCTCTCTCAGTCAAAAATTCGACCAAGTGACCCTTTTCCAGCAAGCTGGCCACTTCATACCTCAGCGCCTTACATTCTTCCGTTGTATGGCCGAAATCATGGTGAAATGCACACCACAGAGTTTCGTCCCTAGTATTTGGACTTGACTTTATGCGACCTGGGAATTTCACAACTTTGTCACCCATCCCTTTCAAATGATTCACCAGATTCGGTGTCGATATGCAAAAATTGTATTCCGTTACTTTTGGAGGCAGTGGTCGATCTTTTGGAACCGAGGATGTGTTTGGCTGGGCTTTCTTTGATTGATTTTTGGAGCTACCAGCTTCGTGGTTGTTGCTCCCCATTCGATGGAAACTGTAGGGCCCCCATCGTTGGTCCCTGTAGTCTCTTCTGTCATTATCAACCCTCCTTGCCGGTCGGTCATAATGATAATTATTTCGGGCTAGCTGCAGTTCTTCCTCTTCAGCCCTGATCCTCGTCTCGCACTCGAGGTACAATACATCGAAAGTCCATGCATCAATCTCCCTAAGACGATCTTTCAGTTTCCATGCCTCAATTGAATCAGTGCGCAAGTTGTTAGCAAAGGTCAAACATGCCCACCTTTCTTCGAGATTTGGTATAAGAATTTTCTCATCGTTAAACCTTTTTAGAAACTGCTTGATAGTTTCCCCGGGTCGCTGCCTTACGTTCAAGATGTCTTCGACCCTTGGTGCTATCTTTTTTGCTCCCGTATGTGAACGAATGAATTTCGCTGACATGTCATCGAAACTTAGTATTTCGTTTTCGGGCAACTGTAAATACCATTTCAGCGCTGCCCCCTTCAATGTCTCACAAAACTTTTTAAGGCTGACCGAATTGATCTCCTCCGAGGTCAAGTCATTTGCCTGAACCGCAACCGAAAACATATCAATGTGATCCCTTGGATCTGTGGTTCCATCGTATCTCAAGCTTTCTGGTAACTTGAAAGTCTTTGGTATAGGTAGTGGGGCTGCACTTGCTGGAAAAGGACGTTTTGAGATTGACTTTGTAACGCCTTTGTCAGCCAATTTCGGAACGCCTGGCAATTTCTCCATAAATGACTTGATTTCATTGAACTTCTTATCGATGTTATCATTCATCATGGTCTGCATTGTTGCCATCATTCTTACTTCTGCTGTAACCGATGCCGGAGCTCCCATAGCTTCGGCGGCTGTACCCGATCCCCCTGATCCGACCCCTGCTGCAAGTCCCCCTGTTACGGCGCCCTGAGGAACCGAAGTCGGAATGCTTGCTGGAGGTGTGATCGGTGGGGTAGGTGCCTTACTTCCGATAGAATTAGATAGTGCCTTCAACTGCTCCTGTATCATTTCGAACTGAGCATCATGCCGCTTCAGATACGCAAACAGTGCTGCGTTTGCGCTTCCAGAATCAGTTTCGACTGCAGGCTCTTCGCCTGAACGCCGCGCTTGGCGTGCGTTCAACTGTGAACCAGCAGGAATGTTGTCGTGAGTTGGATCCTGCTCGTTGTTGGTAGATTCATCGACCGCTTCAACATGGGCCGGAACATGAACCCCGTCATTGGGATTGAGTAGCTGTTGACCGTTCAAAGCGTCAATGTTGCGTTCATCTGCCATTTCAGGACAAGAAAGCAAACGTAAGTAGTATCAAGCGGTTCAAATTTCGGAATAAATCGATTGCCTAGACCCCACGGTGGGCGCCAAACTGTATTTCCCAAAAAATATATCAGGTTTTACAATTAGATTTATATTTAGTTGAGTCTTAGGCGACCGTTTTATATCTCAATTTGATCGTTTGACAGGCAGTTTACGTGAACGAATTAATCGACCTCAAGAGTTTGATTCGGAAATAATTCTAAAATCGATGTCAAATAGATTCGATATTAAATGAATTCGATGTCAATTAAATCCGATGTCAGGCAAGGATATGAATGCTGTCTAACAAATTCGAACTCAATGAAAAGACAATGATATACGATGAAATGACTTCGTTTTATCAAGATTCACAATTATCCGAACACGATTATGATACTTGAATCAACGAAAATAATAGCGATACGATGACAACTAAGTGAAATGAATAAACGTAACACAGTAACGAATGAACAAACGTAATCGACAACAGATCCGATGAACAAATCAAATAGCTGACAAATGAGTGACGATAACAGATTGTCCCAGTTACACACAGATTTAAAGATGTTACGATCAAGATAGATGCAGATCTAAACGAAGCAAGCAACAATTAAATAATCAAAGCAGTAAAGGCTTATTGTATTTGATGGATCGATGGATGTTGCTTCAATGGAAAGAACAGGTCTCCCTCCACGTTTGAGCCAAATCACGATCGAAGCTTTAAATACAATGACGGTTTCTGATGTAACAAACTGATAAAGGTAAATGACTGTTGAATATTTTCTTAACAAGAGAATAGTGGTTTGAAGAATAGAGTAATGTTTTGCTCAGATGAACGTATCCCAAAATGAAAATATAGGGCCCTATTTATAGGTTGAAATGGAGGAGAATCCCCAAACCCTAGCAGACTTCCACTTCCCCACGTTTCTCATCCCACTGTTGCACGTCGTCATCTGCTCCACTAAATCCGCTTTATCTGTTCCGATTTTTTAGAGATGAGGGTCAGTTTGATCTGATCTTCAATAATGTTGTCTCCGATTTTATTCGATCAACATCGCATAACCGAACCAAATCAAACCGAAGCAAACTCTTTCCGATCTCATATCTTTTCGAAGTGAATACGCATATCGGATGCGATCGAGTTTGCTTCTTTCGTGATCGGACAGAAAACAGACCAATACATATTGGAAGAGTAGCATGTAGTACTTTTCGTATAGTTTTTCAATAAGTAAATTTTTATTTGAAAATATTAATGTATAATAGTCTAATTTAGATTCAAAAATTAGTCAATTGATTTTCAAAAAGTGAAAATGTTCATTCATTTTGAAACAGAATGAGTATAATATTCTGACCCACTAATAATATTGTTCACTTTGAATCTACACCGACATGTCATTAAAATGCTTCACTAAAATATAAAGCATGCTTCTTGACATAACCAAAATATCGTTCGTATTTTACCAAGTGTGAGATTCGCTAAGGATTTCACATAGGAGTAATAAATTTTGCAAAGAAAGGACAAAGTCGTAATACTAACACTTAACAATCAAACTTGTTCATTCTTGCCAATAAGTAATATTCCTCCGGTCCATTTTAATTGTAAGGGTTGACTTTGCACACACCTTAAGAAATCATAAATAAGCATAATAATTTTATGAATTTACCCTTTTATTTTTTCTAGTATTTTCAAGAAAAAGCTACTAATATTGAGGTGTTTGTATTTTTCAATAACATTTAATATTAGGGGTATTATGGGGAAGAAATGATAAATTTTACCTTATTATTCTAAATTGACAAATATTTTAGATATTCTATGAATGGAATACCTTACATTTAAAATAAATGGGAGGGAGTATTTTAATGTGACGTAAGAATTACTACATATACTTTTCATAACAATATGCATCGGCAATGTCTACGAAACATGGTATACTGATATAGGACTTTGATAGTCATCTTTAACAGATGGAGGTAGCATTAATTAGCAATAAATTTGTTAAGAAAATGATTTTGGGACCATAAAACATATACAGAAGACAAAGAAGAGTGGCATGCGTGTAACCTAATGAAATATGATTATATTATTCACCCCCTATTTCCTAGTAAAGAACAAACCATGGATGTGGACAAAATAGTAGCAGCGCATGCTCCCAGCCAACTAGCCACATTATATGCAAAGCATTGGCTGAATTTGGACATGCTGGTTTACTTATCCAAGCTTTTTGGCTTAAAAAAGAACTATTATAATACATCCATCACATGAACAAATTTCCCATATAGGAGTAGTAAATAAAAATGAAGGGAATGATGATAGAAGAATGGGAGATCCAAGGTTAGCGAAAAGAGTGAAAGACAAAAATATCGATAAGAGAGTGAAATCAGTGCCTTGGAAGCATCTAGCATATGATCTGATATTAAAGAACACAAATAAAAACAAAACAATTAGGAGTAATAATTGTCCACCGTGCATTATTCTAAATGAAATATCCACTCTTTCCATTAGTATATGTGAAGAAAATGGTGGTACCGAGAAGAGCTGCAACGAGTAGAGGTTTCTTGATTGCTTCTGCCAAGGTTAATGGCTAGGAAGAATGACTAGAGGTGGTGATGTGTGTTTGAGTCAGTCCGCGTGCGTCCTTTTGCGCATGATCCTATAGAACCCATGCTGCCTCATAACATGTTCCGTCCGTCCACTTTTCGAAAGTTAAACTTATGGGTGTCTTTTGGTACAAAGAAAAAGGATTTTCTACATTTATATACAAACCTACACCTCTATATTACAAAAAAAAGTAATAAAATTACAACACATAGCAATATTTTTTTTAGCACATTTCCCCTATTTCCAATTTCTATCCGAAATTTCGAACATTCTTCAGCATCTAACAACACTCACAACTTTCACTTGTCCCTGCTGCAGCACTGCTAGTGGTGCCCTGAACAGTTCTCAGACTCGCCATAGTCCCGTCTCCTTGGCACAAGTTGTCCGCGGCGGTGCTGAAACAACCACCGCCGTCATAGAGACACTTTACTCACCCAGCTTCGTTCCCCTCAACATCAAAGTCAAAGATCTCGGCATCGACAGATACTACTCCGTCGACGAAGAAATAGGTCGCTGTGTAAGCCAACCCGCCAACTCAAACCCCTCAATCCAAACACGTGAACTCATCGCTTGTGGTATCAGAGTCAAAGTTGCAATCTTCGCTAACAAATTTGCCGGTGTTTATGCAGCCACGTGTCTTAACCCTGATGAAGCACATAATGCTCATTTGATTAATAACTGTAGTGTACTAACTGTACTGTACTCGCCGTCTCCGGCATGAATACTTCGCTGGAAGTTGCTCTAAACGTTCTGAAGACGTTTCTAGAAACACATTTAAGTCACCTTGTCCTGCTTCAGGGACCCAGCCATGGCCTAATGATATTTCTGAATTCTTGGAAAGTTTAGTTCTTGAAATGTCAAAAATTGAAACTTTAGGACCAAATTTGAAAAACAAAGAAAATTTGGGTATTGAAAGTGAATAGCTAGTGAAAAAATCTAAAATAAAATGTAAAAAATAATGTGAAACAACGCCAAAAAGGTGAAATAGTTTAGAAACAGTGAGAAACAATGTTGCTGACACAACCTAAAATGGTGCTGAAACAACCTGAAACAACGTAGATACAGTTAGATACGGAGCAAAAATAGCGCAGATACAGCGGGATACAACGCAGAAATAGTCTAAAGCAGCTATTGAAAAAGTCTGAAATAAAATATAAAAAATAATGTGAAACAACGCAAAAAAAGTGAAAGAGTTTAGAAACAACGCACAAATAGGATGTAACAATGCTGCAACAATCTAGAAACAGCTAGATACAGTTTAGAAATAATTAGATAAGGTGCAAAACAATGAAGATACATCGAGATACGACAAGATACAACGAGATACGAGGTACCTGGTAGTTGAGATATAACGAGATACGATGTGGTTGCTAGTGAGATACACCAGATACGAGGTGGTTAGTAGTTGAGATAAATCGAGATAAACAAGGTGGTTGGCAGGTACACGAGATACGAGGTGGTTAGTAGTTGAGATATAACGAGATACAACGAGATACGAGGTTGTTGGTAGTTGAGAAATATCGAGTTACGAGGTGGTTAGTTTTTGAGATACAACGAGATACGAGGTGGTTGGTAGTTGAGAAACATCGAGATAGAGGTGGTTGGTAGTTGAGATACAGCGAGATACAAGGTGGTTGGTAAGCGAGATACAACGAGATAAGAGGTGGTCGGTAGTTGAGATACAACGAGATACAATGTTGTTGGTAGTTGAGAAACATCGAGATACAGTGAGATACGAGGTGGTTGAGGATGGGAGGAAGAAAAGTAAAATTGGGAGAAATGGGAGGAATAAAAGTGAAATTGGAGGAAATGAGAGGAGGAAATGTGAAATTGGGAAAAATGGGAGGAAGAATGTAATGTTTTGCTATGTTATGATATGTTTTTGCTATGTTTTGTAATTAACTTTCCTTTCCTCTATATTGGATAATTTTGCTAAAATATTGCTATGTTTGTAAATAACTTCTAAAACTTGTACTTTTATGTAAAATTTCTAAAGAAAAATATGTTTCATTGTTTCTGAAAAATAAGTTTGATGAGTATTTTATATATTTTATGGTTTTTGGTAGTTAAAAAAATGATTACATGTTATGAAATTTATTTTTCCTACTCCCACTTATGGAAATCATTTACCTTAATTTGAAGGAGAATGCTTTCAAATAAAAAATAATTTTTCAAAACTTTTGACCAACAAAATATGAGAGAATTGGAAAAGAATTTCCTTTCATACCAGACACACCCTATAAACATAAATTTAAATACTGGTATTAATTCAGTTGAATTGATTTTTACAATTTATTGCTCTACTTTTTGAGTTACAATAGTACAAGTTTGCAAGAAAATGAGACGGATGAAGTAGTAACTTTATACGTTAAGAATAAATATTTTATAAATCAACATAATATCTAATAGCGGAAAAGATTCAGTATAGTCAAAATGTACAGAAAATAAAGTAAACTTAGTTACATTAACTTTATACGTTAAGAATAAATATTTTATAAATCAACATAATATCTAATAGCGGAAAAGATTCAGTATAGTCAAAATGTACAGAAAATAAAGTAAACTTAGTTACATTTATATATGCTCGTTTTAGCAATTGCAGACCAAAGTCAAAGTGTTTACCCATATCAACACAGTGGCGATTGCTTGTGTTTAATTTCTTTCAACTGCCACGACTGTTTATAAGCACAAGGAGAGGAATGTTTGTTGGGTTTTTGCATGCTCAACATTTTAATATTTTCTGTAACTCTTAGTCAACCGCTCCCCAAGACAAAAGGAAAATAAAATATCCACCTGCTGTCTATTCAAGTTGACACATCTTGACTACACAGTGACACAGATCACAAGCTGACAAAACCAAATATTAGTACATTTTCACTCTTCGCCTCGTAACTCACGCAGCTAATTAATTACCAAAATGTAGTAGTACTAGCTTGGGTGACTTGGCTAAAAGACCTCTGCAATGAAGGAAATAGAGGGAATAACCCTCAAGTCTTAAAAATTGGGTGTATAACCCTTTAATTGCTTAATGACCATTTAACACTAATGATCTTATCCAAGTTCTCTAGTCTCAAACCCCCAGCCCCCAAGTTACAAAAACTACACTTTGGTCTATTATATAAACAATTATTATTTACCTAAAATAGCGGAAAAGACAATTAAATCTTCCCACCAAAATCCCTAGACCCCCAGCTGCCTTCTTCTTCCCTCCAAGCTTTCCCGCCCAGAACCACCTGCGCCTTCAATGGCTGTTTGAGCTTCGTTTTTTGCTCCATTTCTCCCATCAAGAACTGCGTCATCTCGATCTATAACTGTTTTATCTTTTGGAACCCGTTTTTCTTGAAATTTCTTGTTGCGGCTGTAACGTCTCGATGCGAGTAATGTGGATGGAAATCTGAGGTGAATTGGTCTGGGCTTCCGTCTTTGCACATACATCCTTTCATTTCTTCAACTGGTAAGAAGTTCAAGCTGTTTTTTATTCGTTCGCCATTGTTGCAGAACTGCTGCATTATTTCATCGACCATCGACCACATTCGGTTGATCATCGACTTCGTTGAAGTAGATGGGGGGTTTCGTAGTAGTAGGTGCTGACTTTATGGGTGAATGGATTGAGACCCCAAAATGCTAGAATTGGCAATCTAGGACAAAGACAACAATCCCTATTGCATTAAATCTGGAATGTACCTACGATCAGTTAATTGACCAATTAATCGATCGCGGCAACTTAACGTGCCATCGCAGCGAGGTTTCAATTAGCTATGTTTTTAGTGCTGCTCCTACGAGGGGTAAGGTGGCTCCTTCTTTTATAAGGAATGATAATGATTTGCATATCTATATGCTCGATGTTGGAAATAATGGTAGCAGGCCTATTTTAAAGATATTTGTTGGCGAGAGCTCTCAAGCAGGCTCAAATGCTGCCACTAATGGTGCAGCTGATTCTGCAAGACCACCACGACCACCACTATTCAATGAGAGTACGGGTGATCATGGCAGTGATGCTGGAGTTGGTGAAACTGCTGGTGATATGGATAGTGAAGAAGAAAATGCTATTGAAGATCCAGAGGTTGGAGAACCCGCTGTAAATGGGAGCAACTGTGTTGCCGAATCTGCTCCCACTCAAGGCAGCAACTTGGGTGATGTGGTTGATGATTGCACAGGTTTTCATACTGGGAAAACCTTCGATACCAAGAAGAGCCTGGTTGTGGCTTTGAAGATGAGTTCAATGAAGAAGCCATTCACATTCAAAACAAAGAAGAGTACTAAATCCCTGTATGTCGTGGCATGTGTAGAAGCGTGCTGCAGGTGGATGGTGCGCGCCATGAAGTATGTTAATTCCAACAGGTTTGTGATCACCAAATACTTTAAAGAGCACACATGTGGGGTGCAACATCTACCAAGCCATCATCCACATGCTTCAGCGGATGTCATCGGAGAATATTTCAAGAACAGGTTTATTGAAGGCAAAGGGTTGACGACAAAAGATATCAAGAGCGCTTTGAATCAACAACTGAATAGTAAGGTAAGTTATTGGAAGTGCTGGAAAGGAAGAGAAATTGCAAAGGCTTTAGTTAGGGGCAGTCCGGAGCACAGTTACGCAATTTTAGATGCGTACAACTTTGTGTTGGAAAGCCTAAATCCTGGCAGCAAGACTGGGTTAAGGGTTGATGAACAGGGGAGGTTCAAGTATTTTTTTGTAGCTTACGGAGCTTGGGTTAGAGGGTTTACATATATGAGGAAGGTGATATCAGTCGATGGGACACATTTATCGTCCACCTACGGCGGTGTTTTATTGACGGCTGTCGCGCAGGACACGGAGAACCACATTTATCCATTGGCTTTCTGTGTGGTAGACAAGGAGTGCGATAGCTCATGGCTATTCTTTTTTGAACAGCTGGCTCACGCAGTCCCCAATACACCGGACCTGTGCATAATTTCCGATCGCGCCAAGGCCATAGCAAATGGGATTAGAAGGGTGTATACCTTAGCATCTCATGGCTGTTGCACCAAGCACCTTGCTGAGAACATGCGCGTAAGGTTCAAGTGTGGATCATTTTTGAAGGATTATTACACCGCTGCGAAGGCGTACCGTTTTGAAGTGTTCAGCGATGCTTTTAACCAGCTCGCGTCAAAATGCCCTGCTGCAGCTGCTTGTCTTAAGAATGAAGTGGGCTTCCATAAGTGGACGAGAGCATTTTTTACAGGAAACAGGTATGATGTAATGACGACAAACCTTTCCGAGTCCCTCAACGCAATGTTCAAGGACGAGAGAGAATACTCCATCCTGGGACTGTGCAATGCTATTACTCGCAGGTTTACTGACAAGTTCAATGAGAGGCGTGAGGAGATGAAGAAACACAACACCATTTTGGTGCCCAGTGCTGAAACAAAATTGAATCAGAATATGCTTGAAGGAAACAAATTGATTGCTTATCATGCAGGCGGGAGCGTGGAAGTACCGAAGTACACTGTGGTTGGAGATGGCCTATCCCACACTGTCAATCTTCATTTCAGAACGTGTACATGCAGGGAGTTTGACCTGGACAAGATACCATGCAAGCATGCGTTTGCAGTGTTGAGGATAAGGTATGGAGATGAATATGGTGCTAGCGCGTACCATTACACTTGTCCATTTTATAGGCTTCAGACTTACATGTGTGCGTATGAAGAAAATGTTTATCCAATGCCACCGGAGCAAGAATGGATGGTTCCTCCAGAGGTAGTTCATAGAAGAATTCTTCCGCCGATGGTCGATCCCAAAAAGGGTAGAAGGAGAATTAATCGTTTTCCCTCAGTTGGTGAAACTTTTTTCTCAAGGAAGAGGCAAAATAGATGTTCAAACTGCAAGAGAAGTGGCCATAAGAGGACAACCTGCCCTGCTTTGGTACGAGGTTGATAATCAACCTTGCAATTTTGATTTGGTGTATTAGCTTAAGTTCTTCATATTTGGTGTGTTTAAGTAGTGTTAGATGTGGTTGTCTTAATTTGGTACTGTGTTATTTGTTGGAACAATTTGAACTGATTGTAATAGTTTCGTTACTGTATTTTATTTCTATTTTAAGTGTCTTGTATAAGAATGACTATTATTTGAGTTCAGCAAATGCTGGACATGCTTACAACCAGTTGAGTATTTACAATTTCGATTAATAGACCCAATGCAGTTGATAAAGTGATTGAACTCATTTAATAGACGCGTGCGCCCCGTCATTGAAAGCAGCCGGAATTGGGTTAAACGAAGTGGCAGTTCATAATTGCCACTTGAAACGATGAGACTCGAAGTGGCTGTTCATAATTGCCACTTGAAACGATAAGACTTTTCTTTTTCTGGGAACACCAAAGGTTGCATCGATTTGGAGCCTATAAATAGAGGCATTAGATCCAACAATCCACAACACAACTCAAGAATCAGAAACATCTTATAATGGCAAGAGCTCCAGGAAGTGCCACCAGAAACAACAACAATGGCAATGTCACTCTCAGGAACAACGACCCAGAGGTGCTGCTGATCCGTGCTGACATAGACAGGCTTATCCGCCTCCTGTATGAAGATCGCAGGAGGCAGGAGATGAACATCCGCCGTACTGCTAGGATGTTGAGGGTGCTCATGGAACGAGCAGGGGAGGATCTGGACAACTACATCACCCCTCCCCCCTCCCCTCGTAATAATTAGTTTTTTTTTTTTATTTTTAAATGTAAAAAGAAAAGAGTTTTCATTATGATTGCTCTTTTCTTTAAAAATATTATATATGAAAAGCCCCCTGGGTTATTATTAACTATGATTGTGCATTTAATTTCTCGTTCAGTTTCCCGCTCCCCCATTTTTTTTTTTTTTGCGTATTCTTGATGAACTGTCCATACTCTATTTTGGTGTATAATCAACCAACACCAAGTAGATAAATCGATAGATAGGTTCGCAAAAATGGAAATAATCAGAAAATGACCAAAAACAAAAATATAAATAGAAAAAGATAAAAGTAAAGTAATAAATTACGATAATAATATTTACTGGAAAATGTAAATAAAATAAATATTAAGTAATACGAAAAATATTTAAGTAATGGCAGGATTTTCTGAAGTCGGGACTTGAATGGACAAAGGTAATCGGCTATTAACCAAATCAACCCCGAAAGGGTTGTTTATCGACCTAGTGTAATTTCAAATAAAATCAAAAAAATCATGACTAAAATGTCTTGTTACACCATATGTGATGGTATATGGACCCCATTTGAGTATTATTGACCAATTTAGTACATTATAACAACTGTATACATAAGCCTACTATGTCTATTCTTGTTAAGCAATGCCTTAGTGTCATGACTCATATGTCTTGTTACACCATATGTGATGGTATATGGACCCCATTTGAGTATTATTGACCAATTTAGTATATTATAACAACTCATTGATGCCTACAAGGGAAAATCTCATGTATACATAAGCCTACTATGTCTATTCTTGTTAAGCAATGCCTTAGTGTCATGACTCATATGTCTTGTTACACCATATGTGATGGTATATGGACCCCATTTGAGTATTATTGACCAATTTAGTACATTATAACAACTCATTGATGCCTACAAGGGAAAATCTCATGTATACATAAGCCTACTATGTCTATTCTTGTTAAGCAATGCCTTAGTGTCATGATTCATATGTCTTGTTACACCATATGTGATGGTATATGGACCCCATTTGAGTATTATTGACCAATTTAGTACATTATAACAACTCATTGATGCCTACAAGGGAAAATCTCATGTATACATAAGCCTACTATGTCTATTCTTGTTAAGCAATGCCTTAGTGTTATGACTAAAATGTCTTGTTACACCATATGTGATGGTATATGGACCCCATTTGAGTATTATTGACCAATTTAGTACATTATAACAACTCATTGATGCCTATAAGGGAAAATCTCATGTATACATAAGCCTACTATGTCTATTCTTGTTAAGCAATGCCTTAGTGTCATGACTCATATGTCTTGTTACACCATATGTGATGGTATATGGACCCCATTTGAGTATTATTGACCAATTTAGTACATTATAACAACTCATTGATGCCTACAAGGGAAAATCTCATGTATACATAAGCCTACTATGTCTATTCTTGTTAAGCAATGTCTTAGTGTCATGACTCATATGTCTTGTTACACCATATGTGATGGTATATGGACCCCATTTGAGTATTATTGACCAATTTAGTACATTATAACAACTCATTGATGCCTACAAGGGAAAATCTCATGTATACATAAGCCTACTATGTCTATTCTTGTTAAGCATACTAATTTCTATTCTTGGATTCGAGAATAATTCAATATGTTAATTTTCAAGATACAAAGTTGATTATCGACTACTATATGTCGATTATCCCTAAACCCAAACCCCCAACCCCAAATCCCCAAACCCCGAACCCAAACACGGAACACGTCACGCCCCTGGTCACGCGGCTTAGGTAAAAGTCAAAAAGTTTGAGCGGAAAATGGAGCCCAAATTTCCCGCCTCACTTAAACATTAACTTTAATATTTTAAAACAAATCCCCAAATATATAAAAGCTGATTTAACGATTCCCCAAACAATTTCTAGAGAACCCCAATAATTTCCCCCAATTTCTAACCTAACCCACCCAATTCTTCAAAACCTTCTCTTTCACGACCCCTCTTTCACCAGCTGAAAAATCAAACAACTCAAAGACAATCATGAGTGAAGATTCGTCCAGCTCCAACGTAGAAGCCGATATCTGTTTCTGCGGCAAAAGTACGAAGCTGAGGACATCTCGTACTAATACAAACCCTGGACGCAGATTTTGGAGTTGTAAAACTCCAAAGGTGAGTTACTCATACATTATAGTTTTGTTTTTGTTTTTGATTATTTGTTAGTGTAGTGATTTTTTCTTGGGTTTTGTTAAATAATGCAGTCAAGTGGTGGGTGCGACTATTTTCGTTTTTGTTTTTGATTATTTGTTAGTGTAGTGATTTTTTCTTGGGTTTTGTTAAATAATGCAGTCAAGTGGTGGGTGCGACTACTTTCGGTGGTTTGATGGTGGACCACTGCCTGCAGCAGCATCGAGTGTGATTGGGAATCTGGTTAGAAAGCTTAAGGATACCGAAGACAATTGTGTTTTACTGAGACAACTACTGAGTGAATGTGAAGAGCAGAATAGTTTTCTGAAAATCATGCTGAGGGATGGTGAAATGAAGTTGAAAGAAGCTGAGAAGAAGAGGGAAGAAGCTGAGCAGAAGAGTCATCGACTTAAGGTGTTGATTAAGTCGATGGTAGCTGGTTGTGTTATCTGCGCCGTTTTTAAATGGATCTCCTAGTAGTTCGCTTCTTTTAGTATGTGTAGTATTTTGGGGCTGTGTACATTTTGTTCATAATTCGGATATGTGTATTATTATTTTGACGCTGTGTTAACATAAGGTCAATCGTTTGGCCGTTTTTGTATAAAGGCCCATAACTTGGCCGTTTTTGTATAAAGGGCAATAACTTGGCTGTTATTGTATAAACTTAAGGCCAATAAATAATTTGGCTGTTTTTGTATAAAAGCATCGATATTGTAATGTAGTTGGGAAAGCTCTGTTTTGTTTTTGTTATAAAATCTTCGTTATTGTTTGAGTTGCGAGCACATAAGAAGAGAAACATGTTATTAGTTGCAAACCATAATTGAAACATTGAACAATGAATGAAATGAGTTCTCTCCTAACAAGTACCCTGCATTGATAAACCCACTGTTCATGTCTAAAAACAAGGTCAGCCACCATACACTTGTCTATGACTAACCAGGAGATAACCAGAGATAACTATAATAGAATATACTAGACTGTCATCAATAGAATATACCTTAACAAATTTAAAGTTAACCATCAACTACTGTTATAAACTACTAGTTCAACATTCAACTTATACAAAACCAGGAAACCAATCATTAATACTGAACCCATCAAACATTATCTGTTCCAATATTCTCTGAAGGAAACTGAACATTCAGACTTGCAAGAACTTCATTCACAACAACATTAGCTTCATCCACATGCAATGCCGCTTGTGTCTCGCGATTTTCTTCAACAATCTCTTCATTTCTAGCTTCTTCAACAATCTCTGCATTGTCTCCTTCTTCAGACTTCTCTTCATCTACTCCATCAACTTGAGCTGCATTTCTGGCATCTTCTGCATCTGCAGCATCTGCAGTCATCTCTTCATCTGCTCCATGAACTTAAGCATCATGGAAAACCTCTTCTTCTTCATCGACTGCCGCATTGTTTTCTCTCACATCTTCATTCTTCTCTTCATCATTATTCCCTTCATTCACTTCAACTAAAAGGAAATACTTAGAAATTGACAAAAATAATCAAATTATCATTAAAATGAATATACATACCTTTCTTTTTCCTCTTCACAAGCTTCCTTTGCTTGAACAGCTTCCTCTTCATCAAGTTCCTGGACTTTGTTTTCCTTTCACTGTTCACCTTCTTCTCTTTCAACAATTTTAAAATCTCCTCACTCACCTCCAACATTCTTGTCAGAACACCTTGCACATGCCCACAGTGCCTGCAAGTTCCCCTGCTACCACCATCAACACCATCACCAGCAACAGCATCATCACCATCATCAACATCATCAACCCTATCTTTCTGGCTTTCAGTTTTGTGCATTTCATCAGCATACTCCTCCACAATGTACTTAATCCCAGTGACCCCCTCCAGCATAGCCCTCACCTTGTCCAATGCAGGATCCTCGACCTCATCAGCATAAGGAGAGACAAATTTTTTGCAACCCTCAACTTCTTGCACTGTTGGGATCAAGAAAGGGTGCAAAACCTGTCATCAAATGATAAAATAAATAATAAATTAATTAATCATTAAATGATAACATAATTAATAAATTGAATTGGTACATACCTGTCTAGCTCCTTGATGGCCTGCATCAACATCTCCCACATTTCTTCTTGTATGCTGCCACCTCAGCATCCTTGGGATTGGCAAGGGGGACTGTTCAGATTTCCCAGCATTACGGCCAACCAAGGGTACAGCCTCATATATCCATGCCTGCCATGAATGCCACAGTCACATTACTTATGTTTTCACACAATCATTCTTAATAAAACTGGAAAATAAAATAATAATACTTACAAGGAAGGCCCATGGGAATCCAAACAGTGCATAACCAGCAGTTTTACCCTCTACATGCTGTCGATGGGTCTTCGCAAAATTCACTTTGTTGTAGAGGTAGTCCACTGTCAGGTCATAACAAAGCCTGCCCCAGGGGTACTTGCTGAAAAAGTCCAGGTTATCCACACATTGGATCCACCATTTCTCAACATTTTTAGTTTTGTCCCTGGCCATCAAGACAGTATGGAGGAACCACAGGAGAGCCAACTTTAGCTTCTCTTCCTTAGAGAACTGTCTCTGCTCCATCAAGTACAGTAGATTTTCTGCCCTCACATCCCCACCACCACAGACCTTCTCTAGAAATCCTTCACCATTTGCCAAGAACTTGGCCTTCAATTTGGTATCTGGCTCTTCACAACAGTTTAAGCCAGTCATCAGGTAGAACTCTCTCAAGCCAAAACAGACTGGCTTACTATCAATTAAGAACCACATCTCATGCTTTTTCTTGGACTGTCTAATAGTCCTCAAAAGCACTGAGTGCACCAACTGACCATTGAAGGTCCAGTTCTCAGAAAGGTTTAAGAAATCCCCAAAAACTGATCTCCTAAACATCTTTTCAAGACCCAACTTTGCCAGCTTGGTCTTGAAGTCATAAAATTTTTTAACTGAAGATCTCACAGAGATCTTTGCATTAAATGATTCAAACCTGGACAACCAGGTTTTGAACCTAAAGGTACTGACATCAATGTCAATCACCTTCTGTGGAATGCTTAATCTGTCAAGAGGATGCACATCCTCTTCATCATCCTCATCTCCCTCTTTATCAACTCCATCACCTGCTCCATCATCCCTCTCACCAGCCTGATCCCTATCAACCCCTTTATCAACTCCATCATCCCTATCACCAGCCTGATCCTCCTCTCCATCACTCTTCCTACTTGCCTCCCCAGAATCACCCTCATCCTCATCATCATCAATCACAACAGTTTTTCCTCTTCTTTTTGCTGCAGCAGCAGCACTACTACCAACTCCATCTTCAGCTTGAAATCTGTCAATCTGATCAAAGGTATCAGCAGATGCACCTTTTGAACTCAAGTTGTCACCCACCTCTGTTTGACCACCACCAACATCTTTATCAGTTGATGTGGCATCACTGTCATCATGTTCTTCCTCCACCCTTCTTCTTTTGCATTTGACAAAATCTGAGGGGATGTTCGCAGACACCCAAGCTTCTTGTGCTGCTTTGCGCATGGACCACCTACGCGTACCTATATGTTGTTCCCTAGCTCTCCTCTCTTCTAAAAGCTCCGCTCTACGCTGTTCCCAAGTTCGCGGACCTTTTCCTTTAGGAACGGCGTGCTTTACCCTAGGCATTTAATCACCTAAACATAACACAGTTTTACAACGAAAGTTAAAGAAAAAACCCCCAATAATTACACCTACACAAACCACATTTTAATACGAAAGTTAAAGAAAAACCCCCAAAAATTAAACCGTAAACCAGAATCGAAAATTGCGTATGAACCGGTAAAATAACAACACCCATTGCCCGAAATCAAGATGTAAAGATGCAGAATAGCCATTAATCGTAGAAAATACAAAGTTAAATTTCAAATAAAAACCCTAACAAAATCTCGATGCGTACCTGTTTATGCTGTTCGTCGATAATGTGCTTAACCCACAGAGATCCTTTAAATAACTCCAAAAAGACACTCACAGCAGTTGAAGTCGTGCAGGCAGTTGATAGAGAGAAAATAGGAGAAGTTGAGCGTGAAAATTGGAATGGAATGCAGTGGTGTATGATCAACCAAACAGAGGAGATGTAGTATCCGTTATTGTTTAAATTACCCGGGTACTTTTTTTTTATTTCAAAAAGAGCTCACAAGTTTTTTTTTATGTTTTGCACCCTAAGGAATTATTGTTTTGCACCCACAAGTTTCTAAGAGTGCTAATCCAGTCCCTGGTCCCCACTTAAACCCACTTAAATTTTTCTCTCTCCAAAAATAAGTCAAAAAGAAATGGAAAGGTTAAACTTTTTATTCAGCACTTTGAGGGGTTTTTTAGCTAATTCTTCTCTACTAGCTTGCAATGAATATTTTATATTCCAGCCACTATTTTAAAAGGGTGGATGCCAGTTGAGAGGAGGCATTTTACTTACTTTCGAATAAGATGAAATTAAGTTTCGAGACAAGGGTATAAGCCCTGATATTAAAAGCTTTTAACTTTTGAATTAGCAAAATAGAAACACAACAAAAAAACATAGAGAATACCTAAAAAGTTCTATAAAAATTAAAAATGACTAAGAAATTTATAGAAGTTAATATATCAACATAATATTACATGTATAAGTAATGTAATAATGTTAAGTTTATTATGAGATACAAAAGAATAACAAGGTATTACCTATAAAACATTTAAAATTTCATAATTTGTTGAAAAATATTATAGATCCCTTAAAAATAAACAATCAATAAAATTTATCACTAATATAATTTTAAAAATTACTTCCTCGTGAATAACTATAATATTGTTTTCAAATAGCACCATAATAAAAGACTAATAATTTTGAGAGATAAACGTTAATATATATATATATATATATATATATATATCTCTCTCTCTCTCTCTCTCTCTCTCTCTCTCTCTATATATATATATATATATATATATATATGGTTGGCCCTTCAAGGTCACACCAAATGGTACAAGAACTGGAATCCTTCCGAAGCCTATGTTCCGGCTTTAGAAAAATGGTTCCTAGAGAATCCAAAGTATTTGTCTCCAACAGATGCTGCCCAATACTCATTTTTTCAGCAAAAATCAATAGCATCTGCACAGTTAGCCAGCTCTAGCAATAAAAGAGATTTCATTGAACAAATGAAATTAATCCTGCAACAACTTAAAGCTGGATCCTCCAGCCAGAAGTCTCAACCATCTTCATCAGAAGAAGACGAAGAAGAAGAAGACCCTGATTATGACTTAGCAGAGGAATAATCAAAATGCGCAAGCATGACATCAAGGTGTCATCATTTTTGATGCACACAAATTATTACATCAGCATGACAAAACATGACATCAACTAAAGCTGACATCATTCATGACCTCAGCAAGCATTAGCAAGATAAAGTTGACATCATCCATGACATCAACAAGCATTAGCAAGAGTTGACATCATCCATGACATCAACTAGCATTAGCAAGATATTTTATGTATTTTTTGCTATAAATACCCCCCACTATCACTTGTAAAAACACACACCACTTCTACTACATCACTCACAATATCCTCCCTCTCTCTCTATTGGTTAGAGTTCTATCCCTCTAGCTTTGTAATATTTTCAAGTTTAATATAATCTTCTTATATTAAATTTTATCTCTGATCTTTATATTGTGAATCTCATGCATATGGTCGGTCTTACCGCCTGATTTTACTTTACTGCACTGCATATTTAATTTTTTACATTACATATTAAATATGGTTGGCACTGCCACCTAATTAACTAACTTACTTAATTAATCTGCACTTGCTTCCTGTCCTTTCCTTTATTACTTCTCTTTATTTCTTCCCTTTTATTTAGGGGGTTCGCTTCCGGTCCCTTGGTATATATATATATATATATATATAAAGTCTTGTGATGTTCTTAGCTAAAAAATATGTGATGCTATGTTTCTATATTATAGATACTAAATATTTCATATTTCTATAGAGGAATAATGACGTACCCAATTTTTTAGCGGGGTCACAAATACCTTCCTCGTTGAGTAGAGATCAAACACAAGGAACTAGTATGCTTGACACAAAGTAGTTAAGTGGGTTGCTTTCATTGATTTAGTTAACTATATCCTAAATTAGATGAAATTGTATGTATAGCTACTAATTTACATAACAAATAAATTCTATTTTTTTTTTAATGAGTTTAATGGACTAGGGTTATAATCTTTACTTAGTTCAACAACCTAATGGGTGTTATTGATTAAGCTAAATATAATGTTGAGTCGTCAAACGGGACTAACAAAACATCACCCAACACACCCATTTTGGTGGTAAGCGGGAATAACACCTCAACAACCGCAACAACACCTACCCCCGATTCCTTGTCACTGTCATACCCATTCCTAAAAATACTCTTTCGACGTAGATTTAGTATATTACGGCTTAACTTGGGTTGTACACCACAAGTTGTTAAGATTTTAGCTTGAACATAGTGAAATAGATCATTCTCATCTAGATTCAAGCTTGATAAAATAGACTCATTAAGTTGTTAGACTAAGATTTGATTATAACCCTAGCTAAGAATTTAGCTACTCATGGAATGTAAGGAAAAATCACATATAAATGAAGATAAGAATTGCTTAATCATAAATATGAAAGATTCCTTAGAGATTGTTGTTGTTCCTCAAAATGGTGAAATTTTCGAAACAAGCTAAGACCAAGTTATGGGAGGCTCAACAAGTTAAGAATTGATACAAAAGACCTATTTCATATTTATAGTTGCAATATTTACAAATTCCAAAAATTTTCCTTTTTGGTAAAGGGTGGCCACCTCAACTGAGGAGTGGAGCACCCTTTCTTCTTGTTGACTGACTGCTTTTGTCTTCTTGCAGGTGAAATGGAGTGCCCTTTTTAGGAGGTGGTTGCCTTCTCTTGTTACCATGAAAAGGGTGGCCGCTCATTCATAGGGGGTGGCCGCCTATTCATTAAGGGTGGGGCGCCCTGGTGGAGGGTGGCCGCTCTTTCAAGAATTTTTGGCATTCTGTTTTGTGCCAATTAGTAAAGAGCGCCCCACCCTTTACACGTAGGGTGGACGCCCTTTCCTGCACTTCAAAAATTTTCCATCTTGACTTGTATTTTGCTCTTTTGATTTCTTTGTTGTTCATTTGTATCAAAACCTGAAAATCAAGCAAAAGTGTATCAATTTTATTCTTATTCGTTTACTTTTAGACTAAAAAATGAAAGTATAAAGGAGTATAAAGTTGACATATTGTCAACTTATCAAATAAAACTTTTATCATTCGTTGTTTTTAAGAATATTGTGGTCAACCGTGCTGATTAGAAAATTTGAAACATGATTTGCGTATAAACTATCGGGCGAGTCCTTGAACATGAAGTGTTAGGGTGCAAAGAGTGCACAATCAGACACTTGGCGTAAACCTTATAGTACCAAGCACCAACATAAGAACCTCAGAGCATTTTGCTAGTGTCTAACCCTAAGACGAGCACCGAAAAAGTCCCAAAAAGACCTTTTAAAATAGAGATGGCATTACAAGGTCGTTATGGGCAACCAACACATACTTGGTCAGGCTAACCCAAAACTAATCCATTAACAATTCTCATATCATAATAAAAACTTACCGAAAAAATTCAGAAGTTAACAACTTAAACAAGTTTATATCCTCTATTGTGAGTCATGAATATTTAGAAAGGAAAAAGACTATTAATACAATCTCTAATTAATTGAAAGATAGAGAAATAATGGTATAATTTGCTATTCGATCTTGAGATTCGTATGATCCGGCAGTAATAGCTGCCTAAAGAATTACAAGGCCGTGCTTGGCACCCTACACCTGCTCGGTCAGATACCCAAACTAAATTCAACAACAATTCTCATATCATAACAAAGTCTTTTGGAAGAAAAAATGTAGACATTGATAAAGGTAACGTTGCTAACATGCGGAAAAAGAGCAAAAATAGAAGAATTGAGTTAGGCTTTATGTGAACATAAAAAGAGAATGGGAAAATATTTTTTGATATTATTCAGAGGATGAACTACAACTCTAGAAAATATCTCTACCAGTTCTATTTATACATTAGGCTTTGACTCGGCTATACTAAACATAAAATAACATATACAATGGCCCAAAAATAATACAGCTAAGCTATTATATAAATAATATAAAGCATCAGCCCATAATACCCTTCATCCTTGTCGACTTGCTTCAACTTTGTATTCATGTAGCCCAATACCCTCTTTCCAGGGGAGAACAACTTCAAGTTGCACAATAGATGAGGATGCAACAAGCCAGTAAGGGGTTTTGTGAGAATGTCAGCTAGCTGTTGAGTGATCGAAACATGTGACAAAGTAATCAACCCATCCAGCAGCTTTAACCTCACAAAATGGCAAGCAACCTCAATGTTCTTGTTTCTTTCATGGAACACATGATTTTTAGCTCTGTGGATAGCAGCCTAATTCAAAAAATGTAGCAACAGGAGCAGTTAAGTCATTGAAAATTCGAGTAGCCCAATCAATCTCAACAACCACCTTGCTAAGGGCTCAATGCTCAGCCTCAGTAGAAGAAATGGACATAGTTAGTTGTTTCTTAGATTTCCAACCAACCAACCCATCACCAAGAAGTAGGCAAAAATATGTAATAGATCTCCTGATGTCTAGGCAAGCAGCTCAATCACTATCAAACTATGCAGTGACAAAAAATCAGGAAAGACCCAAATCAGAGGTGCCTTTTAGATATTTAAGGACATGCAGTGCAACTGACATATGGGTAACTTTGAGAGGCTGAATACACTGACTCAAATGTTGAATATCAAAACAAATGCCAGGCCAGGCGTGAGTGAGGAATAATAACTTCCTAATTAAACACCAATATTTTTCAACATTAGGTAGTAATTTCCTATGACCAGCATTCAATTTAATGTTGAGTTCTAAAGGACAGGGAACAAGAGTATTATCACGAAGCTTGAATTTTTGTAGCATGTCTCTAGCAAATATCTTCAGATTGAGTAGAACCCTATATGAAAGTTTAGAAACTTCAATAATAAGGAAATGATTGAGAGAGCCTAAATCATTGATTTTGAAATGTGAACCAAGGAACTGTTTTAGAAGTTAAACTTCAGTTATGTCATTTATAATCAACATTATGTCATCAATATAGACAACCACTATAACCACTAAACTAGAGGGCTTATTGATAGATAAAGAGTAATTATTTAAGGATGGAATACACGTCCTGAACATAATGCTTGAGATTATTTGGCATACCATTGTCTGGATACTTGTCTCAAGCCATAAAATGAATTTGTTAAGTCTGCAAGTATGAGGAACAAATAAAGGAGAAGAGGTAGTAAGGTCAGGAGGTAACTTCCTCTATACTTCCTTATCGAAGCCTCCGTGAAGGAAAGCATTGTTGACATCTAATTGAAAGAGAGGCTATTTCTTCTTACATCAACTGAAATTAAACACTTCATGTTGGATATCTTGACTACAAGAGAAAAATATCTTTGAAATCTATTTCTTCTATCTGCGTGTCACCTATAATGACTATTCTAGCTTTATTTTTCCACACTACAATCAGCTTTATATTTTAACGTGTAGACTCATTTGCAACCAATAAGCTTCTTTTGCTTTAGGTACTTCTACAAAATCACATGTGTGATTAGCCTCAAGAGACTCAAATTTCTTTGATGTGGCTTCTTGCCAAGCAGGAATATAGGATATTCCTAAGATTTAGTGGTAGGTTCAATACCTGCAAATGAATCAGTTGAACTAGAGCAAGAAAGAGAAATGGGAACCTGAAGTGAAGTTGGGAGGTGATACTGGTAGTCGTGAAGATAAAAAGGAATAGAGTGAGCTCTTCCAGATTTCCTAGTGCTTGAGGGGGGGGGGGGGGGGGGGTGGAGGGGTAGGAGATCAGACTGGTGTGGATAGAGCGGAAGAAATATCAGGGGGAGGTATAGAAGAAGTGGTACTGGAAGATAAAGAAAGAGATGGATCACATTCGAACATGAATTAGGGGTGCAAAGAGAAAGTTGAGTTGTGATCAGTTGGCGGTGATGAAGGAGTAGAGAAAGGAAACTGGTCCTCCTGAAATATAACATCCCTGGAAATGAAGCATTTTTTGGTTTCAAAATTGTATAGCTTATACCCTTTTTTGTCAAATTGATAACCCACGAAAACACATATAACTGCCTTTTGTTTAAATTTGTCTCTTTGAGGGTATGGGACTGTAGCAAAGCATAGACAACCAAAAGTTCTTAGATAATCATAAGAAGGTGGCACATTATCAAAAGTTGAAAAAGAGATTTGTTGTGAAGTAATTTAGAAGGAATTCTGTTCACAAGGTATGTAGTCATTAAGAGACAATCACCCCAAAAGATGACAGGGACTTTAGATAGTAACATTAAAGATCTGCTAGCTTCAAGTGATGTCCTATATTTTCTCACTACAACACCATTTTGTTATGGGGTATGATGGCAGGTGGTTTGCTGAATTATACCATTTTCAGACAAAACAGAGAGTTCGGAATAAGATGAGCCTAGCTCAAAACCATTGTCACTCCTAATGAATTGGACATAAACTTGAAATTGAGTTTTCTCTATTGTAATGAAAGCTTTAATTAAAGAAAAAACATTAATTTTTAGAGGCCATTAATTGTGACCAAGTTTCCCTAGATAAGTCATCAAAAATTGTGAGGAAGTATTTGCAACCTTAATGAGTAGATGTGTGGTTTGGACCCCACATATCAATGGGGATCTACTAGAAAGGTCTATGCTTTTGATTGAACCGTCTGGAGATAAAAGCTTAGTTTGTTTGGCCATGGTGCATATGTTGCGAGGAAATGATTGTCTTGAAAAAAGTAGTAGGGACAATACTAAAATAGCTTTCATCTTAACAAAAGGTGCCATTCAACATCTGTCGTATTCAATATGGCATTATTACATTTTGATGTATGCGATATAGTACAACGAAAACTAGGCATGCCACTATATCTAGAAATGTTATACAAAGTGGTAGAGGCAGTATGAAAATGACAAGGATTGAAAGAAACAATATGAGCTTAGTAGATTGAGGTACATCCAGAGTAGCTTGTAGAGTCTACTTTCAAGATTTCCAATTACCAGTGACTTCTTCATAGAAGGGCCCTGTAAAATACATGAATGTGGGGGTAAACTGGATGGTACAATCAAGTTTCTAAATGAGCCTATTGTACAGAACTTAGATTGTGTTGAAATATGGGTAAATAAAGAATATATTGAAGATTGATGGTGGGTGTTAAAGAAAAGGAACCTGTGGAGCTAACCTTAACTTTATACTAATTAGGAAGAGATGCCAAAAAGGAACAGGTAAATGACTGATATCAAAAGAGTGCATATTTGTTAGATGTCATATGATCGAAAGCTCCAGAGTCTATTATCCACACTACTAGTAGATTGACTTAAAATGAAAGTGTTGGACTTTGACACTAACTTATCAGGCGGTAAAACACCAGCAAAATTTGTAGATCTCTTGATGTTATCTTGAGAACCAGCATCTGTCAAAGAGGATTGTTGGAGTAGACCAGCTTTGGAGTTGCTAGAGTGGTTGAAGTTGTTCAATTGACTCGAGCTAGAGTGTTCAGTATTAAGAGTGTTTAGATGATGAGGATAGTGGTGGACATGGTCAAAATCAAGGGTATAGTCTGATTCAGAAGTTGCATAGTATCCACTCCTTTAAATTTTGTGTTAGTGAACTTAAAACTAGGGGGATACCCAAAATGCCTGTGGCAATTATCAATTGACTTCCCATCCTTCTTGCAATCCTTACAAAACAAAAACCTTTTGTCATGTTGATTTCCTTTTAGTTGGTTGAAAATGGCTCTTGTATAGAATTTTTAGGCTTATAAGTTGGATGGCCTCATATTGTATGGAGAATATTCAGTTTTGGATTAAGCATATGATTTTATTGTTATTGAGATAGACATTGAATGAAGCAGAGGCTGGACCAAACTGACCAGTGGGCATGACTTCTCGTTGTTGTTCATCTTGAAGGAGAACATTTATATGTATTGTCTAGGGATAGGAGAGGTTGCAATTATTAATCGACCCCACATATACATCATTCAGGCCCATGAGAAACAAGAACATTTTACTCCTCAACCCCAGATATATATCATTCATGCCTATGAAAAAGTGAGACAGATTATTCTCTTCCTTATCCTTCTGTATACTTTTTCTAGCAAAACAATTGCAAACATTAACATGCTTCTTACACATTGCCTACAATTCATCCCACATCTTTTTAACTTGCTAAAATAAGAGGCAATTCCAAATTCCCTTGATGAGTGGATGCCAAAGCCTTCTTAGTTTCAAAAACTTTGACTCTATTTAGAGTCCCATATCTTGCCAAGAGTTGTTTCCAGATACTTTCTGTTGTCTTAGAGTATTGCGCACTCACAGCAATTTGCGGAGACAGGGAACTAGTCAGCCAAGACCATGTTATTACACCTATTATATTGACTAAGTTTGGGAGAATTATTTGGATACCCTTGACACGACATATCGACAAATCCTATTTTATTTTTAGTTGACAAAGCCACTGTTACACTCATTTTCTATCTCCCAAAGCCAACACCTGAGAATGAGATAGTAACTAAGAATATATTAGGAATATCATATGAATGTATGAAAAGAAGACTAGATGCATTAAGTATGAAATGATTATTAACAGGTTTCACATGGGCAATTGTTGAGGCATTGGTTGTGTTGTTAGAAGTATTGTCAACCGTCGCCGTGAATGAGTATACTACAGAGTAATGATGCAGTTTAAATCCTAAAAATTTAGGAAAGTTATAGATTTACCAGCCTTCTTCGCCGCTGGAAGAAGTAACAGTCTTGAAAAATAAGTACACCATCAACCGTCGCAAACATATGAATAGCCCCTGTACAGCCTCCATGAACCGTCGCGAGTAGGAAAAACGCCGCCAATTTGAGAAATTTTTCATAAAACCCTAGATTCACAACAAATGAAATCCTACCCTTAGATGTCTTCGAAAGCCCTAGAGTGAATGATATAAAGCAATCTGTGGAGTCGATGCAATTAAATTCGCCGAAAGAACTCCAAGAAAATGGAACGGAAAGCACCGGAAAGAAAAACAAAGCTCCACTAAGTCCTTCGCGGGTAACGGCGGACGATGTGGAGGCTTAAGACCTATCTAAATCTATGCTCTAATACCATGATTAACACTAAAAATGAGAGTAATTAGAAGAATTGAGTTTGGCTTTATGTGAACATAAGAGAGAGAATGAGAAAATATTGTCTCATACAAACTAAAATTCTAGAAAATATATGTACAAGTTCTATTTAGATATTGGGCTTTGACCCGGCTATACTAAACATATATACCAGGGACAATTATATTGAGAGACACCCACTCATGAAAATTATCAAAAAAATCCCTATTTTGCTACCTTACATGACATAGCACCCCTTCCTTTTTTTTTATTTTTTCTTTCACTCCATAGCACCCCTTTATAAAGAAAAAAAACCCTAGCCCCATTTTTCCTCTCCTCCTTCCCTCCTTCCCATTTTTCTCTCCTCTCTTCCCCATTACACATAATCCGCCCCCCCCCCCCTCCACTCTTCCACCACTGCCCCACCATCATCCCCTCTCCTCCAAACCACCGATGTCGCCGTCGCCGAGGTCGTCACCACCACCACCGCCGCCGCAGCTTCTTCTTCTTCTTCTTCTTTTCGTTTTTTTTTTTTTTTTTTGCTTTTTGAATAGCAATGTTGATTTTCGTTGTATAATCCGATCCAAACTCCGGTGAGGAGTTTATTTATCGAATTTCTTTTTTTTCTTCACTTTTATCATAAAAATTCATTGAGATCTACTAGTTTTTTATAAAACTTTTGTTTAATGTTTAGATCTAGTGTTTTTCTTGTATAAAACTGTATAGATCTGGGATGTTTGTTAAGCTTTTGTATAAAAGCTGCTTGAAGTACTGTTTAAAGTCAGTTTTGCGAGTTTATACACTTTTATACATTTTTATACAAGTTTATACAATTCTGTAAACGTGTATAAAAATGTATAAATCTGTATATGTACGCATTAATAGTGTATAAAACACATTCTATGCATTGTAAATTTTGTATAAAGCTGTATATGCGTGTATGAACAATGAATAAAATAGTATAAATTTCAGATTCGTGCACTTTTATGGATGTTTTGTATAAAATTTATATTTTTTGTGTATATTTTTGTATTTTCCCTGTTGCATACACATTTTTATATGTATTTACATGTATAATTTATTATTTTGATAGATTTAGGTGTATAAAATTATCAAAAAATAATTATTTAAGCAAATCCACAAATAAAATAAACAAATCCGGTACATTTTTGATTTTTCGGCCACCGGCCACTGCCGGCCGGCGGCGGCAGCGGTGGCAGGTCGGTTCCTGGTGGTGGGGCAGTGGTGGGGGAGGGTGAGGGAGTGGTTCCTAGGATTTTAGTTTAAATGGGTGCTATGTTGTGTAATTTTGAAAATAAGGGGATGATATGTTGTGTAATGTAAAAATAAATGGGTGCTATGGATGAAATGTGGCATCTCATTTGTAATTTTGTGTTGAGAGGTGCCTAGTTTTGAAAATTCCCCTATATACAATTACATATACAATGGCCCAAAAACTATACAGCTAAACTACCATATAAATGCATAAATTTTTACTGTCTGCCCTTGTTAAGACCTGGTCTTAGCAAATTGCACTCACTTTCAAATGTTTTAAGTAAATACCCTCCATGTCATCCACCCGTCTATAAAAGGACTATTTTGCCCCTAACTAAACCTAATTCACACTAAACACGTTTCTTTCTCTCTTTTCCCATTCTTGGCCTCCTTCTTTCTTCTTTGTGTGCTGGAGATTTAGGGTTTGTTCTTATCTCTTTTTCGTATGTTTTTTCTATTATTTTTTCTTTATATTATAATTTTTATTTTGCGTAATTATTTATCTGCATTTATTTTATCCTGTAATCTTTTTTATACTTATTGTTTATATATTTATCTGTTTATTTTTTCCATTTCGATCTATGATTGTTGAATTAAGTTTGAGGTTCTTGTGGATTTTTTTTGCTTGTGTTTGCTTGATTCCTGTGATTTGAAGATTTTTATTGCCTATGGCTATTAGATATTCCTGTTGCTCATTATATAGAGCTTAAAGTCTTGGACATGGCTAAGAGTTGCATAAACTTTCTCTGCAAGTTACTTATTGCGGTAGAGTTTAAAGTCTTGGCTATTGCCAATACTTATAGATGTTCCATGTAAGTTTTTTCTTCCACCAGAACTTAGAGTGTTGGCTATTACCAAGAGTTGCAGAGACTTTGTCTGCAACTTGTTCACTGTAGTAGTGGTAGAAGTCTTGGCAATTTCCAATACTTTTAGAGATTTTCAGTGTAAGGTTTCCCTTGCAGCAAAACTTGAAGTTTTGATTATTGCCAAGAGTTGGAGTGACTCCTCTGCAAGTTTTTCACTGCAGTAGAGGTAAAATTCTTGGCAATTAGCCTTGCAGAGACTATTTGTACAAGTTACCCCTTCCAATAGAGTTTAAAGTGTTGGCTATTGGGAATAGTTGTAGAGACTCTTTTCTGTAGTTTGCTCTTTTCATCAGTCATACGTTCTGTAGTTGTTGATATGCTTTTCAGTTGTCTTTGCTTTTGGCCTGTTGACTTTGAATTATGGTAATGGCGCAGAAAATTTCTGCATATTAATCGTGAGTTCATGATGGCACGTCATAATGTATGTTCACTACAAGAAATGTGACTTTTAACGTCCATTTTTTAACGAAGGGATATTAATCCGGACGTTGAAAGTGTATATATTATGATCAAATACTTTTCCGGTCGTTAATTTTAGTTTTTTTGTTTTGCAACATTAACGAGGGTGTAATATGCTGTCATTGAAAAGCACGATATCCGGATGTTAACACTAGTTAGTCAACAAAAATGAGGTGCTATGTTTTACCTCTCTTTTTTTCTCCAAACCCACCCTCCCTCTACCTACACCCCCCTTAGTCAACAAAAAAGAGACGCTATGTTTTTCCTTGTTGTTTTGTGATCATACTATTATTATAATTTTGTTTGTTGGATATGCATATTTTATTTTTTATTTTATTTTTTCTTCTCATAGGAAGGAGATTAATTTTTTAAGTTTGAGCACTGGTTTGATGCCAAAGGTTCTTGGGGTGGAGATGTGAAGTATAGTAGTTTGGTTAGTGAATTTTTGACGGAACGGCAGTTGACGTAGTTGAATGATGAAATTTTCGGAAAATTTATGGAGTTGGGTGATATAAATTTATGAAGTATGTTTGTATACGGTCTTTTCATTATTGCTTCATTGTTTTGTTATTATGTGTTGCCATTGTTGTTTTAAATTTTACAGGTAATGGATATTGAATCCTCTGATCATGATCATGTACATTTAGATGCAATGGATGATTTTATAAGTCAGCCAAGATCTTTTGATGAGGGTGGCATGAAGAGGTAAAAATGTTATGTGGGCGATGAATTTTCAAATTTTTGTTTGTTACCTCCATCGCAAGATGATCAGTGTAGTAGTCAAAATGAGACTTTTAGTACTGCAAAAGAGTTAGAGAAAGCCGCTGAATAGTTTTAATTATGTTTGTTTCATATTTACTGTGTTTGTTATGTTTATGTAAACAAATATACTTGGATGTTTGATATTATTGTTATTTTAAAGACTGGAGTAGTTTTGAATTGGATGATGTGGAAGTGTTAGCAATTGCAAGACTTAAAAGGCATTTTAGTTGTTGTGGGGTGAAGGGATTAGATGGAAAGTCTTGCCAATGGGTAAGACTTGAATTCTAGTTAATTAATTCCAAGTCTAATATTATATAATTAATTTAAAATTGATAAATAATTCGTGGAGGGTCATGCTGGTAATATTTTTGCCAAGACATGGTGGAAATTTAGTTGTCAATACTATTGCCTATGGCAAGACTTCAATGCAAGTTAATTATTTCTAATATTAAAGTCGATAAATAAGTTTTGGTAGGAAGTATTACCCTTTGCCAAGACTTTGCATCAAGTTAAATTGGATTGATTATCTGTATGAGTGTAAAGTCTTGGCTATTGCCAAAAGTTCAGTTTATTGATAATATTGACTTTCCAATCACATTTAATTTTTAAAAATATTTATAATCAACAACTGCCCTTCCTTTTGATGCAACACCATGCTATGATAAGCTTCATTCACAAAGAATCACATGTACTTATGGTGGTGGTGGTGCTGTTGCTTGACAGGTCATTAATTTTAATAACTTCTACTATGAAGCGGGATTTTCTGAAATTGTCATCATTCTTCAGCAGGTACATGCAAGTCATAAGTTCTTGATCATTTGTTAACATCATGCCTCTGCACGTTTCCAGATTCGTGTCAAACCTTATCTTTGCTTCACTTTCATCGGTGTTGATGCTTAGAGCATTACGAATTTCTTTTTCAAATGCCTGGTAGGGTATACCGTCTTTGACAAGTATCAACTTTATGTCATGGTTTATGTATCTGCTGTTTGCATCCCATTTTCCATTATAAGCTATGTAAATGCAATGTGTTTCCATAGTGATAATCCTGCACATAATCAATACGAATGATATGCTTAGATTTTCGTACACATATCGCTTTGATAGAAACAGGATCATGGTATATTGGAAGGGAATGCTAGGTAAAAGTGTTGCCCTTTCTGTTGGACTTGAGATAAAAGTCTTGGGCATGGCCAGGACTTGCAGAGACTTTATCTAAAAGTTGGTCATTGCAACAGGGCTTAAAGTCTTGGCAATAACCAAGAAGTTTCTCCAAGGTGCCCATTGCACCAGAACTCCAACTCTTTGGAATAGCCAAGACTTGCAGAGACTTTATCTGAAAGTTGGTCATTGCAACAGTGCAAGGTGCCCATTGCACCAAAGCTGCAACTCTTGGCATAGCCAAGATTTGCAGAGACTTTATCTGTAAGTTCCCCATAGCAACAGGGCTTAAAGTCTTGACAATAGCCAAGAAGTCTCTCCAAGGTACCCATTGCACTAGAGCTGCAACTCTTGGCAATAACAAAGATTTGCAGAGACTTTATCTGCAAGTTGGTCATTGCAACAAGCGTTAAAGTCTTGACAATAGCCAAGAAGTCTCTCCAAGGTTCTCATTGCACCCGAGCTTGTAAAGACTTTATCTGTAAGTTCCCCATTACAACAGGGCTTAATGTCTCGGCAATAGCCAAGAAGTCTCTCCAAGGTGCCCATTGCACCAGAGCTGCAACTCTTGGCTATAAGCCAAGAGAAGGCATATAGCCAAGAGTTGCAGAGACTTTCTCTGCAAGTTTCCGATTGCACCAGATATTAAACTCTTGGCAATAAGGCAAGAGTTGCAGAGAAGTTTACCGTTGCAACATGGCTTAAAGTCTTGGCAATAACCCACTACTAGAAATCATCTGTTTTGCGTCACAGTTTGGAGACGGAATTCCCTCTCTAAAAGGAGTTTGGAGACGGAATTCCGTCTCTGCACGTCCTTCGCTATTTGGCGCGTCGTTGGCCACGTTGGAGAGGGAATTCCGTCTCCAATTCAAAGAGACTGATTGTGTCAGTGAGTGCTTGGAGACGGAATTCCCTCTCCAAGCATTAAATTAATAAAATATTTTTATTGTTTAGAGACGGAATTCCCTCTCCAGGCATTAAATTAAAAATTATTTTTATTGTTTAGAGACGGAATTCCCTCTCCAGTAAAATAATAAAAAATTATTTTTATTGTTTAGAGACGGAATTCCCTCTCCAAGAAAATAATTAAAATTTATTTTTATTGTTTAGAGACGGAATTCCCTCTCTAACTATATTAACCCTGCTAAATTAAAACATTAAAAACTCGCTACAAAGCAACCAAAAACAGAGATGAAGGGGTCGTTAACAGCAATAAGCTCAACATCGTCTCTTTGAAGAGCAACCCGAGCTACTAATCGTTCAATTCTTCCAAAACCTACAAGCAAAAATAGATTTGAAACCCGATCATAGCAAAATTTACCCGAGAAAGTCTAGAATTTAGATAAAATTAACTTAATAAAAATTATAGAGTCTTACCGTTGATTCCAATCTTAACCTTGGCTGCAAGAGTCACAACGGACTACAGATGGGAAATTGTGCAAATAGATGGAGAAAAAGCAACCTCGAAACTACTGAAACAAGAATGCAGTTACATGTCATGGAAGAAAATAGTTTATACTACCAACAAAGAGAGCATATCTTTCCCCCATAAAAAATGTTCAAATTTAAAAATATCACCGAAAAATGCTCACGAAAGTAACAGCAACCACTGAAGTTCATGCATTCTATGGGAGAAAGACACTAGGAAAAGGAGGACATACTCAGATCCAGTGATGCCAGCTGATGGACACTTCAAAAGTAATTTGAGTATCACTCAAAGGCTGTATGGAGACGTGTGGCCTTATTTCATCACTGGATGTTATGGAGTAGGGAGTGGACATACCCGGATTTTTGTTAAATGGAAGGACAGAGAAGAACTGAGTGAGTTGTTGAAGGGTTTTGGAGATAATGGGGTGGAAGATTTTGGGAATTTTGAATATTTTGGAGCCCGCTTAAATTGGAAATTATTTAGAGTTGGAGACGGAATTCCGTCTCCAACCAAAAAGCAAAAAGGTGTCAGTGATTGGAGAGGGAATTCCGTCTCCAATCACTGACACCTTTTCTGCTTTTTGGTTGGAGACGGAATTCCGTCTCCAACTCTAAACAATTTAATTAATTTTATATTCAATACACTGATTGGAGACGGAATTCCCTCTCTAACTGATTGGAGAGGGAATTCCGTCTCCAACCTTTTTGTAGCTTTTTCATCGATTTCTAGTAGTGACCAAAAGTCTGTGCCATGTGCTAATTGCAGCAAAGCTTGAAGTCTTGGCTATTAGAGACTTTCTCTGCAAGTCTGCATGACAAATGTGTTTAAAGTCTTGGCAATAGGCAAGACTGGTAGAGAATTCATACAGTTTCTACAATTAATACAGATTAATTAATTTTTATGAAACTGCATATTATAAATATTGTAATCAATCTAATGTCATGTGTTTCTATACAACATGTGTTTTTGGATTATTATGAATAAATTTCATGGCTCGTTTGGTTTATATAGATATTAAAGCAAAATTAACCATAATTTAAATGAAATTATGAAGAAACTAATGAAACTTTTTATAAAAGTTAATAGCAATTTGAAAAAAATCTTGCCTTGAATATTATTTGAACGGAGGAATCTGTAAAAGGTATGGGTTTTAGGGTTCTGTTGATCGCATGAATGGGGAAGAGGAAGAGGGGGCGGGGGGATATGGGTGGGTCTTTTTATTGGTTGTTAGGGATATTTTTATCCGAAAAATCTTTCATTAAAGTAATGGAGGGCATTTATACTGAACCACTGTTAGTAAGGGCATTCATACAAACCATTTATTCCCGTAGCATATTTATGTAATATGCCATATAAATGATACAAAGCTTTAGCCCGTCATATCTTCGTCGTTGTCCATTTACTTTACCTTTGTGTTCATGTAGCCCAATAAACATGCAGCTTAGATCTCATAGGCCTAATTAATACCTTTGACAATTTTTAGTTCTTTCAAGTTTAGCTTCTTTTTTTTTTTTTCATCTTGACAAGAAGTGGATTATGTTTTTTATTATTAATAAAATTACTCACTAGATATCCCATGTGGTGAGGAATCAATAAAAAAGTAAAAACCTTTAAGTTTAATTAAAAACTCATAGTGTGAAAAATCGTACTCCCTTGATTCCATTTTACATGCACTGTGCTCCTTTTTTAGTTTGTTGGAAAAAAAAAAGAATGTTGGAAGCATAATAAAAGAAAGTACAAGCCAGAGAATGTCGGATTGAGAGACCACAAATTATTATGTGAAATTGGATGAATTATTCTAGAGATTAATATTACCGTTACTTGAAAAATTCATTTTTTGTGTAATTATGTTAAGTTAATGACACGTTAATTGAACATACTGTAGTATTTTGTAATACGTACTACTCCTATTACTTAAAGAACAATATATTATGATAGAAAAGAAAAGGAAAAAAAAAAGATATATAGCCTCCTAAGAATTTTCACCAGTCGCGCAATAATTTTTTTTATTCAAAATATTGGGTCGCAGAGAACTTATCAATAGAGGATTGATTAAAACAATGTGAATTACTGTTGATCCTTCTATGAGTATGGTGGAAGTGTTTATGTATAAAACTTTCTCGCTAAGTAAAATAATTAAATTTATATTGGGTCTTACACAATAAAGAAATAACGAAGAACAATGGAATAAAAGCGAAAAAGGAGTTGTATTTCTTGAATAAGAGAGAATTTTAGTCGAATCTCGATGATGAATTGCAATGAGGGAGAGAGCTATATATAGGCTTAGGTTACCTGAGTCCTAATTATGGTAAAATGCTAATTTTATAGGCCTTTAGCCCATTACAAGACAACGGTCATATGAAGTAAAACCTAACTACGAGACTAATATTTTCAAGGAAGCTAGGTGAACACTCGTAGACTTTAGGTCCGTACTTGAAAAGCGGTCGTGATTCATGGAGGGGTGTATATCCTTAGCGTCCCTGCGGCTAGGTGTATACCCGTCGACTCTAGGCCCGTGCTTGAAGAGCGGCCGTGACTCACGGAGGGGGTGTATATCCTTAGCGTCCGTTGGCTTGGAGGGAAAGCCTAGTCCTCGCCAGGTGGTGTATTTTATCCACACAGTCATTCCTCCCACTTTCTGAGTGGTGCCGTAAGCAGTCAGGAAGTGAAAAGAAGCGTGAAAGTAGGTGAAAAGATCTTATAGATGAAGTTCACACCCCCTTATGCTCTGTCTTCAGCGCACATCAAACTGTACTTGAGTGCGCTTACGTGCTTCCCCAAGAGTACTGATGTTCCTCTATCATTCCCCTCATCGGCGCGACGTCTCATGCCTGTCATAATTATCACGTTCTCACTTTTCCTAATCAATGTGTGTGGTAAAAATACACCACCTATATTAACAAAGATACAAGTCCAGCTGGCGAGACTAGACTTAGCTGACAAGTCACCGGACATAGAGGACACACTCCTGCTCCTCAAGCCATGACCACTCAGCCGGTACGGGCATAGGATGCAAGGTATACATCCCGCCGCCTTAGGGTTTACAGTCTCTTAGTTAGGGTTTCGTATATAGCACCGCCTTGAGATTACAGGCTCCTGGCCTTATTAGTCTTTGTATTTTACCATAATTAGGACTAAATCTTAGCCTAAAATACCCATCGTTACATTATATTGTACATCAAGCGATTCACATTGAATCCGGCTATTCTTAAGGAATAAGATTATTACTTTCTTGTCTATTTACTTTCTCTCAGTTTTTACTTACTTTTCCTACTTATGCACTGTATTGCTTGTGACCCTCGAACAAATTTAATTGTTTTACTTAAACGAACAAATTTAGGCCTAAACCGTTTGACGCCCACCATGTGGCCCATGCAAATGTAGGTTTCTACAAAGGAAAAGGCGCAGTTATCCCGAACGACGATGACGGTATCTCAAAGAATGCCGCCATCAAAATCTGACAGATGGCTTGTAACTCGGATGTCAATGACCAACCTTTATTTGTTCACTATTGAGGCCAGCATCCCATTGAGAATCTGTGCCCTGTAGTAACTCCAACAAAGCAGCATCTAAAGGACAGGGTACCTTAAGATCCATCAATACGATCTTCGGGGGATCCGGGGTTGATAACAGTAGAACTATTATGGTTTGTGAGGCTCACCGCGCGGTGACCAAAAAGCCCCGTATCAATATACCATTGAATTCCGCGATGGAGATGTACAACAGGTCCTCTACCCGCACCATGATGCCTTGATCATCACCTTGCAGGTGCATGATGCCTTGATCATCACCTTGCAGGTGCATGATGCCCAGGTCAAGCGTGTGATGATAGATCCGGGCAGTGCTGTGAATATTTTCTGTTGGAAAGTAGTCTGCCAAATGGAGATGCAGCACCAAATAATCCCCAAACCATATACCATAACAAGATTCAATAGCTCCAACGAGAAGTATGTGGAAGTAGTGCTCCTGCCGGTCCACCTCCTTGGAGTGACGAAGGTAACGTCCTTCCAGGTAATGACACCCGATCTCTCGTATAACATTATTTTGGGAAGACCTTGGATTCACAAAGTACGCGCAATGTCTTCTACACTTCATCAAGTCCTAAAGTACCCTACTCCTTAGAGGGTGAGAGAGATTCGGGTAGAAGGGGGCAGAAGTTATCCAAACGTTGTTATGTGAACGCCGTGACATGCGCAATTAAGAAAGATGTGAAAAACTAGAGGAAGATAGTAGATAAAATACTCGGCCCTGCCTGGTCACTAACATACCATTTGGGTCCGAAGGGCAAGAAAGAACTGGACCCCGGGAGCCAGCTGTCATGCCCCGAGACTCGGACGATGAAGAGAAGATCGCCAAGGCCACTATCGACAACATCTACCCAGTAATCTTCGACGACAGTTTCTCGGATAAGAAATTTTATGTGGGGGCCAAACTCTTGTCCGAAACCAAGCAAGACTTTGCCAGCTTCCTGTGTGCTCGGTCAGGTACTTTTCCTAGACACACACCGATATGCCCGGAATCTCAACCAGCGTCATCACGCAATATTTGAATGTTGATCCAAACTTCAAACCTGTCAAGCAGAAAAATGACTGATCAACCATGAAAGATGGCTGGCAGTTCTCGAAGAGGTCGAGAAGCTGTTTAATAACGAATCCATTCGCGAGGTTCAATACCCCGATTGGCTGTCCAATGTTGTGGTGGTCCCCAAGAAGAATGGAAAATGGAGAATGTGCACCGACTTCACAGACCTGAATATAGCATGCCCCAAGGACTCCTTCCCTCTACCCAACATCGATCAACACATTGATTCGACAGCAGGCCACGAAGGCCTCAGCTTCTTGGATGCGTACTCAGGATATAATCAAAGCCTCATGAACCCGAATGATCAAGAGAAAACCTCTTTCATCACGGACATGGGGACTTACTGTTACCGAGTAATACCTTTTGGTTTGAAAAATACAGGAGCAACTTACTAAAGATTGGTGAACCTGATGTTCAAGAAATAGACTGGAAAAACTATGGAGGTTTACGTCGACGGCATGCTGGTCAAGTAAAAATTTTCTAAAGACCATGTCAGTCACTTGGAAGTACCATTCGACATCTTGGACAAGTTTGGTATGAAGCTCAATCCGGAAAAATGCGTCTTCAGTGCATCCTTAGGGATGTTTCTCGAGTTCATCGTCTCTAACAGATTTATAGAAGCAAAGACCGAAAAGATCAAAGCAATCGAGGCCATACCAAAAGTGCTGAAAAGCGAAGTGGAGGTGGAGAGACTCAACGGTCAGATAGCCGCGCTCTGTCAGGTTATCTCACAATCTTCGGAGAGGTGTTACCAGTTCTTCAATGTCCTGAAAAAAATAAGAGCTTTGAATGGACGGAGCAATGCAGTTAGGAGCTCTGAGAATTTAAGCAGTATCTGGCCAATCCACCATTGTTAACAAAGCTATGTGAGGGCGAGTCGTCGTTGTATCTCGCGGTGTTCGAAGTCGCTGTCAGTGCTGTTCTAATACGGGATGAGAAAGGAGTGCATTCTCCGATATACTACATAAAAAACCTCTCTTGGATGCGGAAACTTGCTTTTAGCATCTGGAAAAACTAGCGCTCGCATAAGCGACAAGGAAGTTGCGACCGTACTTTCAGAGTCATACGCATTGTAGTCTCTTATTTCCCTTTACAGACTATCTTGCACAAGCTCGAGCTCTCGGGTAGGCTAGCAAAATGGGCCATAGAGTTAGGCGAGTATGATATCATCTATCAGCCACGTACGGCCATCAAGTCACAAGTCACAAGTCCTTGCGGATTTTGTTGCTCACTTCAGTGCCAATATGATGCCAAAGGCTGAAATCAAATATAAGATGATGGAAGGCATTGCTCCCGGGGAATGGGTGATCCACACCGATGGAGCCTTGAATGTCAAAAGAGCCGGCCTCAGTTTCGTGATCAAGTCCCGGACCAAGAACCTATTTTGGAAGGCCATCAGCTGCTCATCGATCACAAATAATGAAGCAGAATATGAAGTCGTAATTCAAGCATTAGAATTAGCTTACATATTGGGGGCTAGGGAGATCAGTCTCTTTAGCGACTCTCAGCTAGTGGTCAACCAGATAATCGGAGCCTTCGGTGCTATGGATGTCTGCATGCAGGAATACCTAGCACAGGTGGAGAAGCGCTTGACGAATTTTCAAAAGTGTAAGGTTGTTCAAATACCAAGAAAGCAAAACACAGAGGCTGATGCCCTAGCCAGTCTAGCGGCCGCTGCAAATATAAACGCAGACAACCCGATAATTGTTATCAAATTAACCTACGCGGACGTCAAGCGCCATAAGGTTAACGTGATAGGATTTTTTAGGATTGGCGACACTCGATTATTGAATATCTGGACATGGGAACACTCCCAGAAGATAGGAAAGAAAGCAAGAGGCTGAGAGTCCAAGCGACTTGTTATTTCCTAATTAATAGAGAATTGTACTGCTGAATGTTCAGCGACCCTTTCGCTAAGTGCTTAGGGACCTCACAAGTTATTATGTGCTAAGAGAAATCCATGAACGAAAATGCGGAAATCATTCCGGGGGATGGTCTTTGCCTCGTAAGTTAATCAGGACGTTCTATTTCTGGCCCTAAATGGAATACCACGCGAGCAAATTTTTCCGAGCATGTGACAGTTGCCAGAGATTCTTCCATATACTTCATCAGTCAACGGAGCTTCTACACTCAGTAGTAGCACCATGGCCTTTCATAAAATGGGGGATAGATATCGTAAGGCCCATGCCTAAATCACCCGGAGGTTTCAAGTTCTTTTTTATCATGACAGATTACTTTACTAAGTGGGTTGAAGCAGTTGCTTACTCTCGAATCCGGGAGCATGAGGAAATACCGTTCATCTGGAAGAATGTCATGTGCCACTTTGGCATTCTAGCAGAAATCAGTTATGACAACGTGCCTCAATTCATAGGGGATAGGGTCACCACTTTCTTAGTAGAGTGGGAGATAAAGAGGGTTACCTCGACACCTTATCATCTTGCGGCCAATAGACAAGCTGAGTCTTCTAACAAGACTATACGGAAAAGTTTGAAGAAGCGGCTCAAGGAGGCCAAAGGTAAGTGGGCGAAAGAACTGCTAGGAGATCTATGTGCCTATCGCACCACCTCATAGGCCAGCATAGGAGAAACACTATTCTCATAAATGTACGAGACAGACGCCATGATCTCTAAGGAAATAGGAGAATCAAGCTTGCGACGGTCGTTTGCCATAGAAGAATCAAATAACGAGGCTTTAGCAGCCTCACTTGATGTCCTGGACGAACATCGAGAGATAACAGCCATACGTTTGGCAGCCTAGAAGCAACGAGTGGCAATACTACAACACACGGACCAACTTACGCGCCATTAGCATAGGGGACTTGGTTCTTCGTAAGGTAACTCAAGGAGGCCAGTGCTGGCAAGCTAGCCCCAAACTAGTAAGAGCCTTACAAGGTCCGAGGCATAGCTGGAAAAGGTCCGTACGTTCTTGAAGACATGGAAGGAATGTCCATTTAAAATAATTAGAACATATCTTGGCTTAAGAAGTACTACTCTTGAAAGGTCAACTGAGCCTATATACTCGAGACATGTACTTTCTTCTTTCTTACTCTTTGTCTTTATCATTACTTTATACAAACACTTAGCCCAGTCTTTGTTAAGTTTTATTTGGCTCCGCGCCCCTTTTATCTATAAAACTACTAATCTACTTAGTTTGTTTTACAATCAGATCCATCTACAATACAAATATTCATAGCCTCGGCGCAACTTAAGTTGGAGTAATACCCTCAGTTTTTGCTATTAAAAGTAGGTACACTACTTGCTTAAAGCTAGATCCATTCTAGTTCAGCCACAAAGTATTATTCGTAAGTTGGAATTATAACTACATGTCAGTAGGGATGCCCGCCCGCGTAGTCCCAGAAAGTAATAAAACGCTCGAATAAGCAAGCACAGATGTTCTAAGCTTCAATGCAAAAATGCCCCATTACATAAAACGGATCAAAGACGTCCCCTAGCGAGCACGGGCTTTGCCCTAAAAGCCATCTATTGCAGACGCAATGCAAGCCATAAGCTACTGGCGCATATACAACGGACGTACATGCTTGATCAAGCTTACTGATAAACACTCTAGGCGTTAGAATAAAATAGGGCGTCCGTTACTTTAAAACATGCTGCTTGAATACACTACAAGTAACCACGCAAGTACGCATAAAATATTGATGAACATTCGTTTCATTAATATCAATAGCCTGTAGGCTTACAAACAATATATAATTAAGTTCTTTCAGATACAACACTGTTCATTACATGCATTCTTAAGTAACTAAAATGCTTCAAAAGCTAAAACTGCAAGTTTCCCGGAATTTTAATGGCCGAAGATACTTCATCTGGACTGTAGCTCTAGCATCCAAGCTTCTCTCGGCACGCAGAAGATAACATCACCAAAATAATGCCCCTAGGAGCAACATCTTTGTGATGCTGCATCATGGGCATTGAAAAATCAATCCAATTTAGGAATCCCTCAGTAGAACATCAGGAGGAGCAGCGCGTAAGCCGAAAGTTTTACCTGGAATCACTTGGAGAGACACCCAACATGGAAATCACCATTGGCTGTAGGGTCCCTTGTTCCCCCTCTTCTCTAGACGATCGGAAGCAGATGCAACCTCCTAATCGCAGAACAGGGTAGAGCTATATGGCCACCGTGAATGCAAAGATTTAGGAGAAATTAACTACGTATCAACTACACAGGGAAGGAGAGAATTCCATAGTGAAGACCCCGCCTCGTCAGGTGGAACTATTTATTCTATAGAGCAAAAAGATGAGCAGATGCAGAAGCATTGCACGACGGACATTTTTCTGTCGAGGAGCTCCGCATGACAAGAGGAATAACACAGAAACCATTGTGAGCGCACTGTTATTGGTGCATATGCCACATTAAAGACTTTCTGAAGAATGCCAGTGGAAGCCCGATCAAACTTCATGACTCGGGGAACTCTGTTCATCCAGTCATGAATGGAGGAATAGAGGAAGAAAACTATGAAGGTTCTTTTGTTTACAGTTTTCTTATGCACCATCCATTCTAAATGAAAAAGTTGTTCTAGGAATATCAAACCAGGAACAAAAGGAAACATTTTGGAATAAGGAAGGCTATTCTTTCATAAATAAGGCTTGGAAAGAAGTAATGAATTTTTCTGAAGGAAAGTTTGTGATTTTTGTCTATCATGAAGCCCTTATTTATAGGCGGAATGAGACAAGGATGAATCATGAAACAATAAATGTAATTATATCCAGGAGATATGAAACGATTCGGTGTAGTATAAGGCATTTATAAGAAAGGTGCATGGAATTGACATCGACCAATCAGATGGAGATACATGGGCTCTCCGAATAAATCAAAGCGACAGTATCAGTCAAAGAGTATGCGAGTTTCAAGAAGTCAGTGAGATGTCTTTTCACATCCTTTTTGCATACCTGCTTCACTTCCTGACTGCTTATGATAGCACTCAACAAGTAGGGGGACTGATTGTATGGGCAAAAATTCACCATGTACGTTTACGGAGATATGAATCCAGCTGGCGAGACTAGATGTAGCTTACAATTCAATGGGCATAGGGGATACACGCCTGCTCCTCTGGCCACGACCGCTCAGTCGGTACAGACATAGGATGCAAGGTATACATCCTACCGCGGGTTTACAGTCTCCTAGTTAAGGTTTCATATATACCACTACCTTGAGTTTACAGGCCCATGGCCTTATTAGTCTTTGTATTTTACCATAATTAGGACTGGGTAAATCTTAGCTATAAATATCTCTCCTTACATTTTATTGTACATCAAGCGATTGACACAGAATCAGACTATTCTCAAGAATAAGATTATTACTTTCTTGTCTATTTACTTTCTCTTAGTTTTTACTTACTTTTCCTGCGTATGCAGTGTATTGCTTGTGACCCTCTAACAAATTTAATTGTTTTACCTAAATAAACAAATTTAGGCCTAAACAATGTGCTTGCCTTCACTTGATGCGTCTAATTCTTCCTTTTTCTCGAATCTCTTCTATTTGCTATGGCCGCTCCTCTAAAATTTCTTCCTAATAATTTTAGGGCTCAGGAAGACATCCCTATCTACCCAGTTTCGACAATGACAGCAAGATACTCTGACAAACTGAGAAAAAAGAGAAAATGAAAAACATTACCATCGAAGCTTATCCCTCTGATATATGTGAGGAAGACTTTCATCGTGTCAAACGTGACTGTGGTTGGGGCGTGGATGTTGAAATTAGTGTCCCCCCTATGGAATACAGGATTTCTAGCCGTCGCAAAGGTTATTCCTTCATTCATACTTATTCTTTTACTATTGGGCTCGGACTTCCGGTGCACCAAGTTGTTGAAAAGATGTGCCGACAGTACAACATCTGCTTGGATCAAGTCGGCCATTCTGTGTGGTATTTGACTGCCTTTCTTGACTACCTAGGCTCCAAGGCTGGGTTTTAATTCAGTTTCTGGCATCTCCATGCCTTTTACTCTCCCCATCGGATTAAGTCTATCATCCCGAACTTCAAAAGGGGGGAAAGAAAGCAATCATCTCTAACAGCGAGGATGCTGGTGACCGTGGGTAGTGTTGTTGACCTTCGTACTTCTAACTTTGTTTCTTCCATTCCGTACTATGAAATCTTTTCAAATGTAAGTTGATCCCATAATTTTTCTTCTTTAAGTTATATTGTTGGTCCTTGGGGGGTAGTCTCCACCGTTCCTGCTCCTATTTTACGGTGCACTAAAGTCCCCTGTGTGATCGAGCTGTCGGCTGCTGGGGCCTATTCTGTAGTAGATCCATCTTTCGTAACTCTCTCTTTTTTCCACCCATGTTTCTTAAAGATGGAGGCACGTTATTGAAGGGAGCTCCGAAGCCGAAGAAGAAGTTGAGGACGATGTCAATGTTGACGCTTCTGTTCCTTCCTCATGTTGGTCACTTTTGCTTAATAATTGCCTTCCATATTTTAGATTTCTCCCTTCATAGATCAATGCCTTCCTTTCCTTCTCCTTGATGATTTGCTATCCTGCTTCAACAGACTAAACTCCTGCACTGTCCAGCCCCTTATTTAGGTGCTGTCATGGGAAGAAAACATTCTGGTACGGCACCACAAACATTGAACATGAGGCTGCCAAAATGGATAGTAGTGTAACTTCAGCTAAGGGTGCCACGCGCAGTAGTTCCATTGAGATTGTGCTACCTATACCAAAGGGGGGTAAATGTATTAAAGTATCTTGACATTGTCGTTGACATTCTTAAGGGAATACTCAGGCCGACTGAGCAACGTTACTTTGCTAATTTTGATTCTCGAGAGCTGATGGGCAACCTTGCTGATGTTACAACAGTGGTAAGCACCTGATCCCTCGTGCCTTTGCTAGCCAACTCTAACTTTTCGAGTATTACTTACTTACCTAGCATTGGTCGCTTCTCTGGAGGCTCTCCACCAATTCATCCATCATGGGGAGGTGGAGAAACTCATTCGAGAAGAAAATGACAGTTTGAAAGCTATTACAAAGAGCTTGTGCCCCCTAATAGATGAAGTTAAACTGGTAGAGTGTTTGAAGAAGACCTTAGAAATTGAGGCTCCTTAGAACTGGCTTCAAAAGGAAAAGCTGGAGAAAGGACCGAAGAAATTATCTAGAAGCACAAAGAGATGGGCATTTGATCTTGAAGCGTCCCTCAAGGAAGCGGAGGTTATTAAGGCCATGGCTTGGGCCGAAATAGCTCGTTTAGATGCCTCGTTAACATGCATGGATCAGTATGTTTCGCCCGTCGAGGAGAAGGTTGCTATGGCTGAGGAGGAATCAGCGGATTTATCAGGTGTCGCTCAGCACTTGCAGGATTAAAATGACTAGCTGCGAAATAAGGTTGCATCCCTTAGGCGAATCTGCAATACCTTTTATTACTGGCTTCACTCCATAACCGACAAGTACATGTTTAGAATAGACTACACAACCTTGGCTACGTGACTATTCACCTTCCGAAAAGTATGTGACAATCCTAACTTCGACTTAGCAGCTAAAATTGGGAGGTTGTAGGCTCTGGTGGTTGCTGGCGATGCTCAACTTGCCTCTGACGCTAAAGAGGTTTCACAAGAGGCTGATCTTAGCGATGAAAATGACGTCCTTCTTGGGGGGCCAAGCTAGTGATTAATTCAAGATGTCAAGGATTGTTTCTGAAGAAACAAACTCTTCCCCCATGTTTCCCTTTAATGCTATTTGTTTGTCTTTTTATCATGAGCTATTTGCATAATTTATCTTTTTTTATTCCTTTGTAATTGAGATGAGCGTTTCGCGTAATGCATAAGTGATGCGTGAGAATTTTGCTTATAATTACTCGCTTAAACTTCTGACTTTAAATTAAAAAGTGACCAATCAATATGACAAATGATGCATTTTTGCTTAGTTTCAGGTTTCTAAGCCAAATGAGAGTCTGAGAAGCCATACGGAGGAAAATACCCAAGGAAAGTGGAACATTTTCAAAGAAGCTGCAGAAATAAGGAAAGTGTGGCCGCCCATGACAAGGGCGACCGCCCTTTCCGTGTATGTGGAAATCATGCCATTCCAAAAAGGCCCCAGCCCATTGAAAGGGCGGCAAAAAGGGCCCAACCCTTTCCAAAAGGGTTAGGCCCTAGCCCATTGAAAGGGCGACAAACAAGGCTCTGGCCCATTCAAAAAGGGCTTCAACTCTTTCCTAAAAGGGCTCCCGCCCTTTCCAAAAGGGCCTCCATCCTTATGGCTATTTAGCAAAAAGTGACTATGCAATCAACACCAAAAAGTGGTTATTGGATCAACATTTCGCACCAGAGTGGCTATCCGTAAAAAATTAGACTTTTTCTTCCTTAAAACCAAGGGAAAGTATTGAGAAAACATAGTATTCATTCTAGGAACTATAAATATATAGTTTTAACATCTTTTCCGGATCTTTGGCTTATTTCTCAAGCTTGGGGGCAAGAGTTCATCAACCAAGTCAAGGGTTTAAAGATTAGGAGTTTATATTGTCAAATCCTCATTTTCTTCATCACCTTGGTTTGCATTTCATTATCTTGAATTCTTGGTGTTATTTTGATACTAAAAATATATGTAGTGGTTAAATTGGTAGAGCTAAGGCTTTTGTATTGACACCATTATGCTGTTGAGCTATTGAGTACTCCCTCCGTCCCAAAATGAGTGTCTTGGTTTGACTGGGCACAAAGTTTAAGAAAATAATGAAGACTTTTAAATCTTGTGGTTTAAAATGAAAGATGTGTGTAACGTGGGCCAGAGTCTTTAAATCCTGTGGTCCAAAACAAATCTTAGATTTAAAGATTTGACATAAAATGAAAGAGGCACTCATTTTGGGACAAACAAAAAAGAAAAGGTAGACACTCGTTTTGGGACGGAGGGAGTACTATTTTACCATTACTGACTTGGTTGTTTGGCTTATAAATCACTACTTGCTTTAATTCTCATGAATTGGTAGTTGCAAATGCTACTTCTAGCCCTATGAGTAGTAGATTTACATCGAGAGGGTAAATCTAGAAATCTGATAGTGATTAGCGGTGTACCGGGGGTAGGTGTGCCGCATTTATCCCGGGTTACCAGGTTGAGCACCGAGAGGAGGATACCTTACTTGGACACAATATTGATTGAGCGTAATACAACACTTCGCTGCTCCGAGAGGGTGAGAGGTGTTAGGCTTGGTAATCACCGAGAGAGGCTATCCGGGTATAATAGCTCGAGGTGTCACGGCTTTACAGAAGATTGGTTAACAATTGGTCGATTACACTCCCTAAGCTCTACTACCTTGAATCCTTGCTTGCGAGGCCATTGATCAATTTACATGCTTTCTTAGCGTAGTTGTAGTGCTAGCATAATTCTCTAGTTATTCCCTCATTTTGCTTAGTCAATAGGTTTAGTTCCTCCACTATCTAAACCGCATAACATTGTTCCCTGTGGATTTGACCCCGACTCATTGTTGGGTAAATTATATTGCGACGACCGTATCACTTATCTTTGGAGAGGTGTTTTGGACGTTATCAATTTTGGCGCCGCTACCGGGGAACAATTGGCATATTAGGGTAGTTTGAGGAGTTTAATTTGTTATCTTTGATTCCAAACATTGTAAATAGTAGTTTGTGCATGTATTTATTTGTTAGTGTTAGTTAATTAATTAATTGTGCGAAAACTTGAAATGGCATCTTGGAATAAAAATGAACCGAATTGTGATAGATACTTGGTTGATTGTCCTATATACTTTGACCCATACTATATGAAAAATTTGCCAAACATTTCTAGGACTGAGTTCAGTGCACCTTCTCATTCTTTTGAGATAAATGCATGTGAGTTGTGTGGTGGTCATGGAGGTCATTGGGGCGAGTGTCCAAATAATTATATTTCTACCCAAGTAATTTTCAAAATGGTGCCAATGTGTCTTGGGAGTGTGAGAGCTCCAATGAAGCTTATAATATGAGATTTGAGCCCGAGTGGCAAGGTATTCAAGCAAAGCTTCAATACGAGATGTGATGTTTGGCATTTTATGCCAATGTTTTCTTAATATTTCCTCATGCTCGAGCTTTTTATTCGCCCGTTTTATAGTTTATGAATGTGGTTTTGCACTGATTTTATGTCGTGTGTATGTAGGTTGTTATGCAGTGCATATGGAGCTTTTAAGAGCATGATCGAGCAAAGAATGATTGGAAATTGATTGAGGATTGGATCGAGCACACGAAGGCACGACACAAGGCGAGTTGCGGAGCAAGGAGGAGCAGGAATTGGCATGGCACCGTTAGCCACGCGGCGCGCCTCCCACAGCGCTCCACTGCTGGCGCATTTTCCAATGCGGTGCGGAGCCAAAGCGCGCAGCTTTCGACGTCTTCTGCTTGTCCAAGCGCGGTCGTGGGCGCGGGGCGCTAGTTATAGCGCCCCTGGAGCGTGTTTTGACTTCCTATTTCGTCTAGGCTTAGGTGTAACTTATTACCAGGCCTTTGTAAACCCTATAAATACTATTTTACTTAGTTTTGGGGAGAAGTTCAGACTTTGGAGCAATTTGAGAGCACCATAGTTCATTGAACAAGGGTTTATTCCTGATCTTTCATCTATTTAATCATTTACATCATTATTTCATCAATTCATTACCTTGTGATTATGAATATGCGTGGCTAATTCTTACGTTCTAGGGTTAGAGTATTACATGAAAGTTGATTGTTTGAAGATTGATTCCCATTAATTGAATCCCATAACGGGTTGCTTATTCTTTCCTGATTTCACTTGCTTAATTATTAGATCTCGATAATTATGCATTATCTATGGTTTTTAGATTGAACTCGAAAGAGAGAATTTAATTACGTAATAAGAAAGAGTAGGACTAGTTTGTGAACCCGGGCATCGGGGAACCAATTTGTGAGTAGGATAGACATATACTTGCTCGCCTAGTTTAACTAATTACAGAATTCGTTAATGCGTGCACGTGATTCAACCCATAGACATATAGGGATTGAAGTAGCCTGCATAGACTGTGAAGAATCGAAAGGTTTTCACAGGTACATTTACTCTGTCAGTTAGTAACCCGGGATTTAAGAAGTGGAATCAATTGGAAAACTCAACTGGATTGTTCGTAACTCTGACCCTGGATCGTCGTCTTAATATTGTTAACAACCAAAGTTTGCACCATTGTTTGACTACACTTCCATCATCTTAATTACTGCTCTTTAGTTACTAAAACTCTCACCATTGAAGAAAAAGACCCCTGAATAGTCTTTAGAAATTGTTTGTTAAGTGTCAGTCTGAATAGTCCTCGTGGGAACGATACTCGATTTATCACTTTATTACTAGTCGACCACGTATACTTGCGTGTGCGTTTGGGAGCAACAAGTTTTTGGTGCCGTTGCCGGGGACTAATTATTGACTAATTTCTTTTTGAACGATTACTTAATTTCTATTCAGGTTTAATCTTTTGTTGAGTTTCTTGTGCTGTTTCAGGCAACAGGTTTCGCATGCAAAGGAATAGAAAGGACGAACTACTCGCACATTCTGATCCCGAGCCTGAAAGAACCTTGAGAAGGGTAAGAAGAGAAGCGAGAGACCGAAAAGCACTAGCAATTGTACTTGCTTCCTTACCCATTGAAATGGCAGAAGAACGAGCAGTAGCAGTGCGAGATGTTGCTCTTCCTAGCCTGGGGGGAGTAGTGTCGAGTATTGTGAAGCCCACTATCACCGGGCACTTTGAGATTAAGCCCGGCATGATTCAGTTGCTACATGTGACTAGGCAATATGCTGGATTACTCCATGAAGATCCACAACAACACATTCAGAATTTCCTGGAGATAAGTGATACTTATACACCAGCGGGAGTTCCTACTGATTATGTTCGCTTGACTTTGTTCCCGTTTTCACTGATTGGGGCAGCAAGGAAGTGGTTAAAGGCTGAAAAGCCTGGGTGTATCACTACTTGGGAGGATTTGGCTAAGAAGTTCCTGGCTAAATTTTATCCGTCTGCCAAGACAGCCCGGCTGAGGAGTGAAATTATGTCCTTCAGACAGATAGAAGGAGAATCTTTGTATTCAGCCTGGGAGCGATTTAAAGCTCTATTGAGAGATTGTCCACACCACAACCAATCCAATGAGGTTATTGCACACACTTTTGTTGAGGGGTTGAATGCACACACTAAGATCATGGTAGATGCTGCTGCTGGAGGTCAAGTACTGGCCTTAAATTTTAACCAAATCTATGATTTACTTGACAAGTTTTCGCAGAGCAATCCTGATTGGCAGGGTGTTGGTAGAGCTATTGCGCAGAAATCTGCTGGGATACTTCAATTGGATGCAGTTTCAGAGCTAAGGGCAATAATGGATGCTATTTCCAATCAAATCAGCAAGCTAACTCTGCCGCAGACTCAACAACCAGCAGCTCCAGTGCAACAACATCAAGTCTTTTGTGAGGTTTGTGGAGAGGATCATGGTACTGACGTTTGTCCATCTAATCCAGAGTCAGTGTATTATGTGGGTAATAAGAACAGGTCACAGGGTCAGAATCGAAATCAATATGGTAATAGCTATAACACCAGTTGGCGTAATCACCAAAATTTTTCTTGGAGGGATAATCGTGAGCAGGTTCAAGGCAATGAGAGACCCCAAAATAATCTTCAAAATGCACCACAGCAGGGGTCACAGTCGCAGACTCAGCCACATCAGTCTAATTCAGTTGAGGATAGGCTAAGAAAAATTCTTGCAGGGCAGCAAAAGCTCATGGATGATTCAGCAGCTCAAGCACAAACAATTAAAGATTTGAGCAATGCTCAGAAAGATCTTGAGAGACAAATGGGGCAGCTAGCTGGAGCACAAAATAATAGGCCTCGGGGTGCTTTGCCAAGTGATACAGAGAAAAATCCTAAAGAATTTGTGCAAGCAATTACTTTGAGGAATGGAAGAGCTCTAGAAGAAGTTCCCCCAAAGCCAAAGAAACCTGTTGGTGAGTTAGAGCCCAATGCTGATAGGGAAGTGGAGAAAGAAGCTGAGAAAGTGATAGAAAAGCAGCCCGAGCCTGCTATTGTGAGACCAACACCACCTTTCCCTCAGAGACTTCAGAAGCAGAAAGTTGATGCAGCATGCAAGAAATTCTTGGAGATCTTGAGTCAAATTCAGGTAAATATTCCTTTGGTGGAGCTCTTGCGGGATGTTCCCAAATATGCTAAATACATCAAGGATATTGTTGCTAACAAGAGAAGATTGACTGAGTTCGAGACAGTTGCACTCACTGAGGAGTGTAGTTCTAGAGTTAGAAGCAAGTTTCCTCAGAAATTGAAGGATCCTGGCAGTTTTACTATTCCCTTAAAAATTGGGGAACATGAGGTTGGGACGAGCTTTATGTGACTTGGGTGCCAGTGTGAATTTAATGCTTTATCAGTTTTCAGAAAGCTAGGCTTGGGTGAACCACGACCAACTACTGTGACTCTGCAGCTGGCTGATAGATCTTTGACATGCCCCGAGGGGATTATTGAAGATGTGCTCGTACAAGTGGGTCAGTTTATATTGCCTGTTGATTTTATTATTCTTGATTATGAAGCTGATCCTGAGGTTCCTCTCATATTGGGAAGAGGATTTTTGGCTACTGCTGATGCTGTTATTAGAGTTAGAGCTGGAAAGATGATCATGAAGGTAAATGGGGAAGAAGCTGTATTTAATGTGTTCAGAGCTACCCAGCTTCCTTCTCATTATGAAGAGTTGTCCATGGTAAAAGTGATAGATGATGAGTTGACTGCTGATGAGAGGTCATTCTTGGCCTCTAATGTTGATTCTCTGGAAAGGGCACTCTTATGTGATGATGATGATTTCCTGAAGGATGATGACATTGAAGAATATTTGGAGGTTCTTAATATGCAGAGTAGATTCATTCCAGGGTGGAAGAAATTTGAGGAGCTTGATAGACCGTTGACCTTAACTCCTGCTAAGCCATCTATTGAGAAGGCTCCTACTCTTGAGCTCAAACCTTTACCTGCGCATTTGCATTATGCTTATTTGGGTGAAGGTAATACCTTGCCCGTGATCCTTTCTTCTTTGTTGTCTGATGTGCAGGTTGAAAAGGTGTTGAGGGTGTTGCGAGAGCGCAAGAGAGCTATTGGCTGGACTATTGCTGATATTAGAGGGATTAGTCCTTCTTTCTGCATGCACAAAATTCTTTTGGAAGAAGACCATAAGCCATCTATAGAGCAGCAGAGTAGGCTAAATCTAATTATGAAGGAAGTGGTGAAGAAAGAAATTATCAAGTGGCTGGACGCTGGTATTATTTTTCCTATCTCTGACAGCAATGGGTGAGTCCAGTGCAATGTGTTCCAAAGAAGGGGGGCATGCCAGTGGTGAAGAATGAGCATAATGAGTTGATTCCTACAAGAACAGTTACAGGGTGGCGAATTTGCATTAATTATTGGAAGCTGAACAAGGCCACCAGGAAAGACCACTTCCCACTGCCTTTTATTGATAAGATGCTGGATAGACTTGCGGGGCACGAGTAGTATTATTTCTTGGATGGGTATTCGGGCTACAATCAGATTATGATAGCTCCTGAACATCAAGAGAAGACTACTTTTACTTGTCCATATGGCACCTATGCATTTAGGAGGATGCCGTTTGGGTTATGTAATGCCCCGGGGACTTTTCAGCGGTGCATGATGGCTATTTTCACCAACATGGTGGAAAAATTTGTGGAGGTATTCATGGATGATTTTCTCAGTGGTTGGTGATTTCTTTGATGATTGCTTGAAAAATCTAGATGCTGTGCTAAGCCGTTGTGAAGAAACAAATCTGGTGCTGAATTGGGAAAAATGTCATTTTATGGTTCAAGAAGGCATCGTAGTTGGGCACAAGGTGTCAAAGTAAGGGATCGAGGTTGATAATGCGACGATTGAGGCTATTGAGAAATTACCACCACCTATCTCTGTTAAGGGGGTGCGTAGTTTCTTGGGACATGCAGGGTTCTATAAACGTTTCATAAAGGACTTCTCCAAAATTTCCAATCCTATGTGCAAATTGTTAGAGAAGGATGTGAAATTTGAGTTTAATGATGCTTGTCTCAAGGCATTTGAAGAGTTGAAGAAAAGGTTGGTGACTGCACCAATCATCATTGCTCCTGACTGGTTTTTTTCCATTTGAATTGATGTGTGATGCGAGTGATAATGCTATTTGGGGCTGTTCTCGGCCAAAGAATTGGAAGAGTATTTCACTCCATCTATTATGCAAGCAAGACTCTTGATGCAGCCCAATCAAACTATACCACCACTGAGAAGGAGTTGCTAGCCGTAGTGTATGCTTTTGATAAATTCAGATCTTATTTGGTTGGCACTCGTGTTGTTGTCTACACTGATCATGCCGCAATCCGGTATTTGATTGGAAAGAAGGACTCCAAGCCTAGACTAATTCGATGGGTTCTCCTATTGCAAGAGTTTGATGTTGAAATTCGAGATCGCAAGGGGACTGAGAATCAAGTAGCTGATCATTTGTCAAGGCTGGAGAATAGAGATCATGTAGATGAAGGGCCTGAGATTAAAGAGGTATTCCCTGATGAGTAGCTTTTTGCTTTAGATGCAGCTGAGGTGCCATGGTATGCTGATATGGTGAACTTAATTGTGAGTAATATGTATCCTCCTGGGGCTACGGCTGAGCAAAGGCGCAAGCTCCTTCATGAGAGCAGATTTTATGTATGGGATGAGCCTTATTTGTATAAGATAGGCCCTGATCAACTAGCTAGGAGATGCATTCCAAGGGAAGAAGTTGAGCCTGTTCTACAGAGCTGCCATTCCTCTTCTTATGGTGGCCATCTTGGTGGAGATCGAACAGCTGCAAAGGTACTTCAGTCTGGTTTCTTTTGGCCTACTTTATTTAAAGATGCTCATGCCTTAGTGAAGCAATGTGATCGTTGTCAAAGAACGGGTACTATTTTTAGGCGTCACGAGATGCCTTTGAACAATATCTTGGAGATTGAGCTGTTTGATTGTTGGGGGATTGATTTTATGGGTCCATTCCCACCCTCCATGGGCCATAAATACATTCTCGTGGCGGTTGATTATGTGTCTAAATGGGTGGAGGCTGTTGCACTTCCAACAAATGATGCGAGTGTGGTGGTGAAATTCGTGAAGAAAAATATTTTCACTCGTTTTGGGACACCGCGGGCCATAATCAGTGATGAAGGTACGCATTTTTGCAACCGATTGTTCAATAAATTGTTGGCCAAGTATGGGGTTCGCCACAACGTGGCCACTGCTTATCATACCCAAACTAGTGGCCAAGTGGAAGTATCTAATAGAGAGATCAAGCAAGTCCTTGAGAAGACTGTGAATGCCTCAAGGAAGGATTGGGCTATGAAGTTAGATGATGCTCTCTGGGCCTATCGGACTGCATTTAAAACGCCTATTGGAACCTCTACATATAGGCTTGTTTATGGTAAGGCTTGTCACTTGCCCGTTGAGCTAGAGCATAAGGCATATTGGGCAATTCAAAAGCTCAACCTTGATATGGCCTTGGCGGGTGAAAAGAGAATGCTTCAATTGCATGAGCTTGAAGAGTTCCGTTTCCATGCTTATGAAAATGCAAAATTGTATAAGGAACGGACAAAGAAGTGGCATGACAAGCATATTGAGCGTCATCAGTTTGAGCCGGGGCAGCTGGTGTTGTTGTTTAACTCGAGGTTGAAGTTATTTCCGGGCAAGTTGAAATCTAGATGGTCGGGGCCGTTTGAAGTAGTTCGTGTTACCGCACATGGAGCGGTTGAATTGAAAGCCCCGGATTCGGAGAAAACATTCTTGGTAAATAGCCAAAGGGTGAAGCATTATTGAGGAGGTTCGGTGAATCATCGTACCTCCATTACTTTGAGGGACCCATGATTGGTACTCGTCGTGACATCGTCGTGTCACGACGTTAAATAAGGCGCTTCTCGGGAGGCACCCGAGTTTGTACTTGTAATAGTTTAGTTGTTTTGTGTTTTATAGTGTCACGTAGTTTTTGTTTCTTGTGTGTCGTTTTTGTAGGTATCGGGAGTGCTAAACGATGTGCAGTTAATGTATTGAGGGGTACGGGACACTTTGAGACATGTCCCGCACTTGGGGTTGTACTTGGAATCGAAATTTGGTGCGGAAAAAGTTGTTCGGGCGCGTTTGGGAGTGCCCCGCGCCTCACAACACGCAAAATAGAGACCTGAAGCAAAAGCCTAGGCGCGTTTGGGAGATCCCCGCGCCTCCCAACGCGCCATGGCAAGCAGAATGCATGGTTTGGCAACTGCGGTAGGGGGCGCCGCGTAATGCAAGGCGCCCGGCTAATTTTTGGTAAAAACCGGGTCCAAACGGGTTTTAACCCACGACCCGGTTTCCCTCTCTCCTCTATACCCGATCCCTACTCCCTTTTCTTCATTAGCGGTGTACCGGGGGTAAGTGTGCGGCATTTATCCCGGGTTACGTGGTTGAACATTGAGAGGGGGATACCTTTCTCAGACACAATATTGATTGAGATTAATGCAACACTTCTTTGCACCGAGAGGGTGAGAGGTGTTAGGCTTGGTAGTCACCGGAGGGGCTATCTGGGTATAATAGCTCGAGTGTCAGGCGCGCGCCTAAGCTTAATTGGATGAAGCTCTTTGCGCAATATTGGTTAACAATGGGTCGATTACACTCCCTAAGCTCTACTACCTTGAATCCTTGCTTGTGATGCTATTGATCAATTTACATGCTTTCTTAGTGTAGTTGTAGTGTTAGCATAATTCTCTAGTTATTTACCTCGTTTGACTTAGTCAATAGGTTTAGTTCCTCCACTATCTAAACCGCATCACATATTCCTTGTGGATTTGACCCATAGTTGGGTAAATTATATTGCGACGACCGTATCATTACTCTTTGGAGAGGTGTTTCAGACATTATCAACAAGTATGCATCCGTTGTCAAGACTTTCAATAGAAACCTATGTGCTTATGAAAGTTACTTAGATTCTTGCATTACAAAGGCATGATTTGCACCCGCAAGAAGTGATCTTCTACTAGTTTTAGTGAAAAAATTTGTGCCTGCGGGGGACGTCCTTACTTTTCGCTGATAGAGACATAACGTGTGCACATAGAGGACGTTTTTTTGAAAGGCATGGCCCGTGCCCACAAAGGGATGTCTTCAGTCTTGTTTTAATCAAGACAGTTTTGTGCCCATAGTGGACATCTTCGCTTGTCCACTCGAGTATATCAGTCTTTTTTTGCACTGTGTAGATGAGAACTCCCCCCTCCCCGCATAGGTGTAAGTGTTGAATTGATGATTTCAGCGTACGTCGTAGCCAAGTAGCTTAGCTAGAATTGATCTAGTTAGTTAAATTAATATGATGACTTCAACTTATGATATGGCATGGGGCTAAAATTGACTAGATGATCGTAAAACGGACTAAAGTTGAAATAGTAGATTTATTGAAACGAGGACGCAGGGTCTGAACATGAAAAAGTTTGATGAGCTTATACAATCCAAGAAGCTGTTGTATAGCATTCCTTTGCTGTATATTGCTCTCCTCGAATCTTTTTTATCCTTCATTTAGTTGGATATTTCACCTTCTAGTGTAGAGTTGACAGTATCGCCTGTATCTCGTGTATCTATGGTCCCCCTACAATAGCATTATATGGGATGTCACCCCTCATCAATTGAAAAAACATTACGTTGGTTACATTAGGCATGTAAACTGGTAGAGTTATCTCTCTAACTGACTTCTCACTCGAGTTGTTGAAACCCGAAAGTGTGCATGAGCTTGGGACTATTTGGTTTGTAATTTCCATAGTCTGCACAACTTCCCACTTGATGAGGTTTATAGCACCGCCAACGTCAACTAGGACTCTCTTCACATCCATGTCTCAGATCCCTGAGGTGACGACCAAAGCATCAAGATCTTGATTTATGAATTTGTCTCTATTTCCCCTTTTGGTTAGTTCCTTTTTTTTTTGTAATTTATATGTTTGTTACTCAGTTTCATGTCACTTCGACGATAATATTACCTTTATCAATTTTTTTGTTCTATAACTAAAGAAGGAATTGATAACGTTCTGGGTTTATTTGCTACATAAATTGAAAGATTTTTTTTGTTTGTTTGGGTGATTAGTGAAGGGAAAATGTAGAGGTTTAGTGAGGAAGAAAAGCAAAGAAGAAGGCTTAGCCATCTTTTGTCCAACTATTTACAAAGTGGTAGGATTTCTATTTGACACGATCCGGAATCCGACTAGGCCTTGCGGGCACCCGACATCCTCCCCTAGACCCGTCAGACGAACCCTTACCAATTAAATTAGGAAAATAAATATAATTCAATTCATAAATAAGAACCAAACTTAAAAAAACACATACAAACTGATACCTCTAAGCTGTACAAAAGAAATTATAGCCGACTACCCAACATACTAGGTTTAGGACAATCCAGACTAGATATCTAAGAGTACAAAAGAAGACAGAAACCTCATGAAAGGAGCAAAATACAACTGAAATAATAAACATAAAACTGGTAGCTATCCGGAATAAAAGTTGGCTCACCCTGGCAGCTGAAGTCGTCTTCGCTCCTGAACAATGTGGCGAACTCAATCATAGAGCGAACCTGCTGAAACAAAATAGATAGACAAGAAACATACAACAAACAAGGCTGAGTTAAAAGGACTCAATAACTGGGGCAGACTAGCCAACTCAAAGAATAGGATAGCTAGCCAGGGAGAAAAGAAACAGATATACCAATTTCCTCTTATTTAAATTATATAAAAAACAGAGCCAGATAATAACTGGAAATACGTATGGAACCAAAAATTCATAAACAACCAGGAACATAAGATATATAGAATATATAGGTATCCCAAACATATCAACAATCGGAAATACTTCTTATTATATGCAAATATTGCTGCGGCGTGCAACCCGATCCATATGTTTATACTGTTGCGGCGTGCAACCCGATCCATATATTTATACTGTTGCGCCGTGCAACCCAGAATATGAGTCAGAAATATATAGGCAAATTAAAATATCTCCACAATATGGTATACATACCGCATACACAAAACACATCATGGTAGTCACACAATAGCCAGCATGCAGTGCAATGAAATGGGATGAATGCAGTATGATGCAATAGGATCACATGTGCCAAATAGATGAAGCGGAATCCTCCTACCCTCAATATAATGTAAGGAGCGGAATCCTCCTGCTCCTAGGGCGGAATACTCCTACCCTCAATATGAGGGAATGGAGCGGAATCCTAATTAGACAAGAAATCAGGTTTTCCGTGGCGACATTTGTAGTCGCCACAAATTTAAGGGTATTTGTGGCAACTACTGATAATCGCAAAAAATAGTTATATTATTAGTGGCGCCCTATGATAGTCGCAACGGAAGGTATGTTTTTAGTCGCGACTATGTAGAGTCGCCACAAAAGTGACCGTTTTAGTGGCAATTCCAGTTTGGTGGCCACAAATGTTTTCTAAATTTGCATTTTAATGCCACATAAATATTTATTCTGACGATTTAGTTGCCACGAAAAATATAGCGTTTTTCTTTTAGATTAAATTTTAAGAAATCATAAAAAAAAAAAAATATTAGAACTAAGTATTCGATTATCTTACGTCAAAAAAATAAATTATTTAGATCAACACCCAACCTGTGAATCCCAAATTTTTTTTACTCGAACAAAAAGTAAAAGAATAAGTAATAAAATTGCAAAGAGCCAAATTAAATCACTCTCTAAATTTGCCACCCAGAATATCCTTTCCAAACCCATATTCCAACGATCCCCAAATTCAACGCGATTGATCCTCTAGCAACTCTGACGGGCAATTTGCCTCTCCTTTCCCTCTCGCCTCCCTTATTCCTTAACTTATCTCCTCTCATTTATATTTATCCCTCTAATTTAACCCCAAATGTATCCGAGCCCTAAGTCATCAATCCACTCAATTCTCCATAGCAAATGGACTAGAGTGAAACGTTGGTATATTTACTTAAAATTCTTGTGAAGAAAGACTTTGCAGGTATGTTAAAGTTATTTTTTTCTTACAGGTAGAAGAAAATTAGTTTCCTTCTTCTTTTTTGTGGGGGGTGGGGGGTGGGGAGGGTTGCTAGGGTGCGGGGGGATGGTGAAGTATTTGGATGTTGCTGCATTCTTGGTTAATTGAGAAAGTTGCCTTTAGATTAACATTTTTGCTTCTACATCAATGAATCCAGATTTCAACTCTCCTTTTGTTCTTTTCAATCCTGTTATTCACCGGAAGTTGAGCTTAATGATTTTAAGATAAATGTATTATCTATGAGTTTGATAGTTTTAAAAGTTCCATAGCAGTTCATTATGTTCTGTATCCGTCCACAGTTTCGAGACGACTTTTTTGTTGTACTAGTTTATTGTACAAGGCAACAGAATCTGAAGAAGATGTCGCGAGGACCCCTAGTTAATTACCATGCTAAATATGTGACAACATATGCCTCGCTACTAGTAACAGGAATACTATACTTCAATGTCCTTTTCAAAGAAAAAATAATAGCATACTTCAATGTGTGAGAAGCAATTATTTAGCTAATTCGTATGGATAGGTGTGGAAGTTTGTGGTTTCACCTTGCGTTTTTCAGAGGCTAATATTCATTTAATGACTTGTTCTTACGAATGTCTTTATTTCTTACCCTTTCGACAGTTCTTTAATTTTATTCTCCTTTTGATAGTATTAGCTGAAGTCATTCCTAAGGTTGCATAGATATACACAACTAGCAATTCTACTGGTGTAGTTGCTTATACTTGTATAGTTGCCTATATGAGGCACATAATTTGTTGGTTTGCGCCTAGACACATTAACATATTTTTGTGTTTGAGTAATATTTTTGTGATGATGCTCATTGGTTATTACATACTACCTGTGCAAGATTGGGTCCTAACCTTTAGATTTCAAATAATTTCTTCCATATTTTCTTGCTACAAAGTTTCTATTTATTTTATATACAGTTTATGCATCTTATGGGCATCATTACACTTGCTAAGATGTCTCCCGGTGGTGGTGCTACTTTTAGGCAAACCAAGTAATTGTATACGCAGATTTTTTTTGCCTGATCTTTCCCAGTTTGTATCTTATTTGGGGAAAGTTAAGAGAAATTTCCCCCCTGTTATTTGTTAGGAAAAATGGTGTTGAGTCTCCTATCTGTTATAATTGACTCATTCAACCAATTGTGAGTCGTAAATCAGAGATATTGTTGGCTGCTATGCTGGTTTAACAAGTAAGTGTGCACTATATTTTTTTGTTATCCACCCATGTCATGCTAGGTTGCTTAAATATTTTTAAGGCTCGTTAGAACATGTGATGGTTTAGAATATGGTTAAGTTTAAAAGCTGAACTATTTGAATAGTTTTATAATTAGTTTGAGCAGCTTTCACATCAGTACTTTTTGGTATCCTATGTAACTTTTGATCACTTATTGGCTGAGAGAAATTACATGTTAATATCTTCATTAACACGTTGTATAAGTGTGTCTTGCATAAATTTTAATTTCAGATTACCAAAAAATGTTGTGCTTTTGTATTAGCTTATGATGTGATCCTCCGTGAAGCATTAGTTGTAGTACATTGTCAACAACATTGAATTTTCAAACGGTGTTAGATACGAAAAGGTAAAGATATGCTATTTCTCAATTTGCACTTCTATTAGTTCAACTAGACAGGATAACATATAAGATTCTCTATATACATACTAAATATTTTCCCTTGGCTAAATTACTATATGTTCTAGTTGGCCAACTTATTCCGTCAGTAAGAATTGGCCAATTTGAAAGGCTAAGTAAGGTGTTTGATAATTTTTGTAAATAACAATAATTTCTACTAAGTCCTGTTTTCTGTTTCTTCTTTCCAATGGACTTACTTGTCTTTCAGTAGGATAGTTTTCTGTTAATTGGTCTTCTTCTTTCCAAGACTCTTATGTTTATTTTATAAAATGATATTTGATGGAGAAAACTAGTCCCCAATATCTAACTTGATTATCAAGGATAAATCATAATAGGCTAGTATCAAAATTATTAAGGATGAGATGGGTTATGTGAAAGCTTACTGCCTCGCTTCTACAAATTTATCTATTTCTCAAACCTTCTATAGTAGCTATGTGGATAGATGACTCGATTTTAAGGATTTAAAACTTTTATTCTTATAATTTAACATTATATGAAATTAGTATTATCCAATGTGTTTATATTTACTAGGTCGCTGATGCCAATAGTGACCGAAAACGAGCAACACAAGCACCATGAATGCTATTTCAAGGTAATGATTCTTTTTTAAACAAAAAAAAAATTATGTGAATGTTCGATATTAGTTGTTGTTCTGCTACATAGAATGTGTGCAACATCTATGGTATAATTAAAGAAATATGTGGTCATTAAATCCTTATGTTTGGTCTTGTTGCTAGTATAAGTAGCTATGTTAATCACTTCCTACATGTTCCGGATTACTTCTGACTTCTATGTTCCTAAATTAGAGTTGTTTATTTTCCCTCTTTCTTTTCTTTATCCACTTTCATTTTCATTGAAATACTGCGTTGTTTGTTATTTCCTATTTGATGGAAAATTATTATTTTCACTCATGTTATACATATTTGAAATCAATCGTCGAGTATGTGTGGATAGCAACATTAAGTTACAAAAAGATGTTTCCAATTTCCTAAGAAGTTACAGATTCAAAATTGTGTCACACAGTACTCAAGATGGGATTAGCTAGGAGTTCACCGTATTTACAGAAGTTGTTCATTTGATAACACTATCCTATATACAAATTTATATGAACTATTCTTTTGAGCATCAATCAGATTCAATATGAACTTCAAATATTTAATCTAAATTTGCTTGAATTGATGTTTTCTAAATATAGATATTGCTTTTTTTTTTTTTTTTTTTTTTATGAGGGTTATTGGAATGATTCCTCTGCATTTCTTGAAATAGCAGGGTTTAGCTTCTCCAACAAGGGGAAATGATGTTTGTCAAAGTGAAGTTTGAAGACATCTTCAACAAGGAAAATGATGTTGGCCAAGGAGAAGTTTGAGGAGATTTTAATTTTTTCATTTGTATACACAATTCCAATATCTTATGGAGTGTTGTATCATTTGTTTATGTGTTATGTCATTTTTGTCCATTGATTTATATCATTTTACTTAAATGTATTTGGTGGTGATGTTTGTTATAATGTTTTAATGCTTTTGGGCAACTAATAGAAATACAACTGCCCAATAATAATTTTTTTTTTTGTAGAAAAGAAAGGCTTTAGTGGCATCTCAAGTTGCCACAGAAAATAGCCTTCAATGGAGACACCTAGTGCCACAAAAAAGAACGTTTTGCGTGGCAACTACGAAGTCGCCACTGAAAGCCATTGGTGGCGACTTTCTTGCTACTAAAAGTATATACTTCAGTGGCGACCTATTTTGAACCACTTCTGTGGATTGTATTCGTGGCGGTAATAGTCGCCACCAAAAATGATATTTTTTGTGACGACTCTTTCGGTCACCACTAATAAGTATGAGCTACTAAGTATAGCCAACGACCTTAGGGTCACCACGAAAAAGTATTTGTGGCGACTATTGGACTTTCTGTAGCGAGTTTTGTCGCTACCAAAGACTCCATTTCTTGTAGTCCTATTCCTGGGGCAGAATCCTCATGCCTTCAATATGATGCAATGGAGCGGAATCCTCCTACCCTCAATATGATGCAATGGAGCGGAATCCTCCTGCTCCGGGGGCGGAATCCTCCTACTCTCAATATGATGAAATGGAGCGGAATCCTCCAGCTCCTGGCACAGAATCCTCCTTATGATGCAATGGAGCGGAATCCTTCTGCTCCTGGGGCGGAATCTTTCTGCACCCAATATGAATGCAATATAATGCATACGAATGCAACATCATGCGATAATAACCCATCGGCAGTGCGGGACTCTAACCGACATCCGGAAAGTATATGCCAACTCACAACTAGAGTACAATGCTCAGATCCTCAATGCAATACAACCAAATACAGGATATAACATATAATATACAATGTAAATCCAAAGCTAAGGCTTAATGAGTACACCTATCGGCAACTACACATGTAAGGAACACGTGGTAGAAAATCCACGAGGCCAAGTGCCTCCAAAGAAATGGATATATATACTTACCTCTTCCAAAAGTTAGCACTGCTAATCAACAACCACTTTATCCTTTAGTTTTATTGCCAAACGATCCCACTCTATTCAATAAGCAGAAAAATATATCAACTTAGGCTAAAGGCTTCATTCCTTACGTCTTAGGGCAATCCAGTTAGGAATCTGATACCCTATTCGCATACCTAATACGCAAACAAGGCCTATGTACAGGGTTCAAAGTCACATAACCAAACCCTAAATAAATTACATTTATATGTTGCCCATAACTCACTGAGTACGAATATATAATCAATTCCATTATCGGGGTCCAATTGATCCTTTAAACTATCCATTTAACTCGTTAGAACGATTTCTAATATCCCAATTTCTAAAGTTAAAATATATTCAAACACGCGTAATAAACCAAAATAATGAATTAAGTCCATCACATGAATGTTTCGGGGTGAAAATTCTATTTATCCCTTCTCCTTTTCCTTTTCTTTCTCTATTTTTGGCTCCATTTTCTCGTCCGTGTTCTCGTTCCTGTTTTGCTTGTTTCTGTTTCGTTTCTTGAATGTTAGCTATAATATCCTTACCCACCGGCCATAGTTAGTTCTTATCCCTTTCTTTCTCTTTTTTTTTTCTTTTCTTTTGTTTAATGATTTCTTATATTTTCGTGATGAAAATTAAAATGAAACCCTACGGGATTCGAAATAATCTCAAATTTTCTCAAGCAAGTTTTACAAAATATATATAATTTATTCGCCAAAGCGGACCTCAAATCGAATTCCCGAAATTCAAGATGCGAATTAAACGGAAAAAGATCAAATTATTAATTTTTCGCAATTTTAGTGGAAATCAACCGAACAACCTCGAAATTTACTTAAAAAATTGACACATGTCACAAATATTTATACGAACCTAATGGCGCTTTACAATTTCAAATCGGAGCTCATTCGCTAAAATTGGGCTCGAAAACCTCTTTTTGAAATTTACCGAAATTTACCGACAACGGAAACTGAAACCTTGTTCTGATACCTACCAAATGAAGTCTGATCTAGTTCAAATTTTACAGACAAGTCCTAATGTACTTTACGAAGATTTTAAAATTATCAGCACGCCAATCAGAGTCCTAACTTCCGAAACGACTACCTAAGGTCGTTTCACTATTACTTTTGAAACTGTGGGTGGTATTCAATTAGCATTTATAACAATGGCTATTTTAAAGCTTCACCCCATTTCATGGCCCAAAAGAAATAAATTAGGTTTTATTTTACTTAGCTTCTAGAAGGATTTCTCAACAAAAATATAAGAAGAATATTGTGACTTTTACAACATACAGTCGCAATCTTTTCTCCCATGCATAATTGAATCTCTCAATAAAATTCAACCCAAATGGAATCGGAGAGAGATGAAGCCTCCCATCTACACCAAAAAAAAAAAGCAAACCGACAAATCATTCTCAATTACCATGAACTTCAATGCAAGGCTTAGTCCCTACCCTTCCACCGAACTCATCACTGAAATCCTCTTAAGCCTCCCCGTGAAACACTTGTTGCAATTTTTTAGGCGTGTTTCAAAATTGTTGCTCCCAAAGCACACACAAGTATACGTGGTCGACAAGTAATAGAGTTATAAGTCAAGTATCGTTCCAACGAGGACTAAGTGTAGACTGACGCTTAACAAACAATTTCTAACTAACTATCCAGGGATCTTTTTCAATGGTGAGAATTTTATTAACTAAAGAACAATAATTTAAATGGTGGAAATTCAGTCAAACAATGGGGCAAACTGTGGTTGTAAACAATATTAATGAGACGGTCCAGGGTCAGAGCTACGACCAATCCAGTTGAGTTTTCCAATTGATTCCCTCGAATCCCGGATTACTAACTAACAGGTTAAATGTACCCGTAAAAACCATTCGATTCTTCACGATCTATGCAAGCTACTCCAATTCCTATATGTCTATGGGTTGAATCACGTGCACGCATTAACGAATTCTGTGATTAGCTAAGCTAAGCGAACAAGTATATGTCTATCCTACTCATAAGTTGGTTCACCGATGTCCAGATTTACAATCTAGCCCTACTCTTTCTTATTGCATTCATAAATTCCCTCTTTCGAGTTCAATCTAAGAACCATAGATAATGCCTAATTATCGGGCCCTAATAATTAAACAAGTGAAATAAAGAAAGAATAAATAATCTGTTATGGGATTCAATATGTGGAATTCAATCTTCAAAGATCAACCTTCATGAAACGCTCTAACCCTAGAACGAAGGATTTAGCCACGCATACTCATAATCACAAGACAATGATTTGATGAAATAATGATGAAATGATTAATAGATGAAAGAATAGGAATTAAACCCTTGTTCAATGAAGTATGGTGCTCAACAAAATGCTCCACAATCTCCACCCCCCAATAAAAACTAAGTAGAAGGGTATTTATAAGGTTTACAAAAGCCTAGCAATTAGTTATGCCTAAGCCTAGACGAAATAGGACTTCGAAAAACGCTCCAAGAGCGCTCTAGCTGGCGCCCTGCGCCTCAAAACGCGCGCAACAAAGCAGAGTCCGTCCAATCTGGCACGTAACGGCCACGCCCCGCACCAAAAAATGCGGAGGACACTGGGCGCTGCAGCAGGCGCGGAGCGCCCCTCATGGCGCCAGGCCAATTCCAGTTTTTCTTCATCCGCAGCTTGCGTCGCGTCGTGCCTTCGTGTGCTCGATCCAATCCTTAATCCAATTCCAGCCTTTTCTTGCTCGATCATGCTCTTTAAAGCTTCAATTGCACTTCATAACAACCTACAATCATACGACATAAAATCAGTGCAACACTATGCTCATCAACTAGAAAATGTGTGAAGAAAGTATCCAAACGTGAGGAAATATTAAGGAAATATAGGCATAAAATGCCAAACATCACCACCCCACACTTGAACCTTTTCTCGCCCTCGAGCAATCACGAACGACTCCCCAACCTAGGTAGAATAGGTCTGCCTATGACTATGGTTGATACCGGCCATTGAACAAATGCATACATGATTACTATGGGTCCAACAAATATGCCAACAATATAACAAACTCAAAACACGAGAACAACCTCCCCAAGACAACTCAAATGCACAAACTCGTCTCATTGCAACCATGCTCCCACAAAGTCACCCCTACCTACTCAACCAAGAAGCCACGACTTCACCTATCTCATGTAAACCGTGTGCCCTCACCAATAATGAAGCAAGAGAGTGTCCCCCAAATATCACACACAACAATGAATATCAAGAATAGAACAGGGACAATAGCATTGAAAGAATTCACTCACTCTCATGAAAAGCTCACATGTCACACATGATGTACCATAGGCTTTCCCATAGTGTAGGACTCCACTATTGTAGGCTCACTCTAATCGGGATTAACTAGGACTTTAAAGGGTTGTAATGCAGGCTAAGGGGCTGGTAGGATACATATGGATAATAGTAACTACCTCCCTAAGCACTTTAATACATCACAATACAATGAAAGCACACATTGCCTCAAAACCAACAACCACTTCACCCAACCAACAAATTTTTTTCTTCACACCCCTTTTCCACAAAGTAGTAATTTTTCTTTTAAGCACACACTAGCAAGGATGGATATTCTTTTCTCTTTTTTTTTTCTTTTTCAATTCAATTCACTCCAAACCTTGCTAATGTTCTTTTTTTCAACTACTTCCCAAGTTACCACATATCCCCCTCATTGGTTCCACTCAAAAACCCCCCAACATTTAACCACAACTCCACATAATATCAAATTATCACTTAAAGTGCTTAAGGAGTAAAGGGTCAAAAGAAAGCAATTTAATACAAGTGGGTAGGCTTGCGATTTGGGTGCCAACAAAAAAGGTCAATATGGTCACAAAGCAAGTCCAAGGTGCATATAAAAGGGTAGGCAATTAATGGCTAGAAGGCAAATCAAGAAAGCCTGTATTATCTCCCGACTAGAGCGAACCTAGAATTTTGCTTTGCACACATACGAGACAGGTTCTAGACACCAATATGCAACATGGAGTACAATATATGCCTCACAACACACATTGAACACGATCTACACAAAATGGCTCCATCACAACTCTCAATCAAGCAAATAGGGTGCAACTTGTGGGAATTTAAGCACTAATGCACAAAGTTTCACAACAAAGTCAAGTGAGTGGACTCAAGCATCTCAAGGGGGTCATTCAATTTTTTCTAGGCATGAATCACAGTTTTAAAACCAAAACGACACCACAAGTATCACATGAAATAGTTCAAATCCACCGGTATCAAACAAATCAAAGGCACCTAGCATTCTACCTATTTCTTTCGTCTAGGGCCACCTATAACTAACTACTCTAATCCTTAAAAGAAAGAAAATAAAAAAAAAAACTACCCGATTCAGACGCCTCCCCGTGGAAAAGAACCGAGGCCATAAGAAAAAACACGGGGTGGATGACATGTACCACTACAAAGCCTATAAAGAAAATCTTTTTGTATTATTTTCTAATAAAACAAAAGCAAATACTAAAAAGAAAAACAAAATGTCAAGTGACAAAACAAAAATCCTAACAGTACATGCATCCCTAACCTCAAAAATAAAGGGGAGTTCCCCCACTCCACACTTAAATCAAGCAATGTCCTCAGTGCTAAAAATAAGAAAGTTCAAGGGTAAAGAAAACTTCCCTGAGGGCTAATCGGCCTAAAATGGACGGTGCGGTGGAGTGCGGTCCTCATCATTCTCCTCCACGTATGTGGCACCTCCCTCTGCATCTGTCTCCACACCATCACTGTTTGGATCACGGTCTATGATGTCCGAATCAGTGTTCTCATCCTCCTCTGGGGGTTGCTCCACCATCTGAGTCATACCCAGCAGGCGTCTCGAAGAATACAATAAAGGAACTGCGCGATCAAGTGCAGCCTTATCCATGCCGGCCTGCCGAGCAATATGCTCCATCATCAGGAACTGATGAGCGGACAAGTTGGCGTCTGTGTCCCGCCACTCGTCCGCTGTCAGTCGCACTTGTGTGGTGGTGGTCACATTCTTCACCACTGCGATATCAAAAGTCCTCTCAATATCGGGAACAATGCGATCCCCGACCTCATCAACCGGGAGTCCCTCATTTTTCTAGATACCTGGTGAGAATGTTCCCAAAGTACAATCGACTACACTTCTTCTTGTTCCTCTGCCGCTTCATCATTTTCAGCATATAGTAGCCAATGTTAACCAGCCTCCCGGTCATGAAGAAGTAGATCATGCACGCCCGAGTCTGGGTGACCTTGGTATAATGGGCCGCAGGTAGAATGTGTGCATTGATTAACCTCATCCATACTCGAGCCGTCTTCAAGAACTGCAAAAAGAGCATGTGTATGTGTCTACCTATCTCAGATCGCTCCCACCGATGAGTGGAGCCCTCGCCACACAGTGCCTCTCGCATGTCCTTGTAATCAGGCCTCTTTATGAACTCCCTTAGCTCATCATAATCTGGGTCCTCTACCCCCAAGAAGGTGTTCAAGGCAGTGGGATCCAATTTCACCTTCTTTCCACGAATTGAGACCATGTTGTCATCTTTCCACGCTTCATTTGGGTCCAAATTGGCATAGAACTCTTGCACAAGGTCGAGGTTAGCGTGGCCCAGATTCTCAAAGACCGAGTCCCAATGCAAGGCGTGAATGACCTCTCTCACACCCCGACACTTATGCATCAACTTCCTCTCATCAATGGCTTGCTCGGGAATATATCCTGCAAGCCGCACGTTTTTGTACCATGTTTCGCTTTCGCCTTTCTTGACAAAGGAGAGGCCGAACCTCGTCCTACCACCGGGCCTTGGGATAGGCACCGCATCTTTGGGAACTCTAGCCTTGGCCTTGGGCTTGGCCGATTCCTTGCCCTTTGCTTTGCTCGATGAGGCCTCGGCTTGTAGTGACCTTTTAGGAGAAGGGGCGGAGGAAGAACCCGCTTTGTTGGATGTTCTAACCATGGTGCCTACATCAAACAAAAATGCCAATGTGAGATTTCAATTCAAGCACAAAGTCAATTGGGTTGGTCAACACCCCACATTTATCGCTCATTAAATTCATCAACAATTCAACTCATAACCACGAGCGACCCCACACTTAGCGAAAACAAGCATTGTAAAAATTTTCCACGGGCGTGGACTTCATGATCAAGCTAGTGGAGGTTACAAAATAGCCAATTCTACGCATGTGTGACACCCAATGTTCAACTTAAGCCTAATGGTACCATTGCTACTCAAGAATTCACAAGGTTAAGCATTTTTCATTGTTGAGGCATTTTATCAAACAATTGGTGTGCACAATTTTCAATTTGCAATTTCAATGGCTAAAGTAATGTATCAACCCTCCCAAATTGTTGGGAGATCCCTTTTTACAAGTATACAAGCCAAACATTAAGCACAATTCATGAATATAAGCAATTAAGACCAATTTCTAGTCAACATGCTTGCACACTAGTTAGGGATTGAAACATGGAAAGATGATGTTAACTTACTATGTAATGGAAAGAAAAGGAGAAGAATCACTTACTTGAAGATTTTAGGATGATTGGAAAAGAACTTGAGAAGAATTGCAAGAAATAGGAGTGATTTGGGAGTGTTTTGATTGAAAAATATGAAGAAAAGAAGAGGAGAATCGGGTGAAAAGGGGGAAAGGAAAACCGGGTCACGGGTCAAAACCCGGTTTGGCCCAGATTTTAAATTTTTTTTACCTGGCTGCGATAACCAGCGCAAAGCGCGCCCGATGCGCCCAAGAATCTGTGCTCTCTGGATTTTTCGGCGCGGTTTGGCACGCGGGGCATGACCAACCGTGCCCCATTCAAATTTCTGGAAGCTGAAAATTATGCCCGGCGCGTTTCCTCCATGGGGCGCACGTATAGTGCTTGGAAAACTCCACTCTCAGTATTTTTCAGCGTGTTGGGAGGCGCAGGGCACTCCCAAATACACCCGAACAATTTTTTTCATACCAAATTTTTACAAGCACGAAACTAAGCGCAGGGCATGCCTCAAAGCGCCCCAGATCCCAGATGAGGTCCTTTTTGAATGAGATGTAGTGCGACGTTCCTTCAAGTGGCAAACCGAACCAAAATACATCGACTACATCTCGTTTAGCACTCCCAACACCTACAAAAACGACAAAACAAATCAAAAACCACGTGACACTATAAAACACAAAACAACTAAACTATTACAAGTACAAACTCGGGTTGCCTCCCGAGAAGCGCCTTATTTAACGTCGTGGCACGACGATTACCAATCATGGATCCCTCAAGGTAATGGAGGTACAATGATTCACCGAACCTCCCCAATAATGCTTCACACTTTGGCTATTCACCAAGAACGTCTTCTCCGAATTGGGGGCTCTCAACTCAACCGCTCCATGTGTGGTAACACGAACTACTTCAAACAGCCCCGACCATCTTGACTTCAACTTTCCTGGAAATAGCTTCAACCTCGAATTAAATAACAAAACCAGCTGCCCAGGCTCAAATTGACGACGCTCAATGTGCTTGTCATGCCACTTCTTTGTCTGTTCCTTATACAATTTTGCATTCTCATAAGCATGGAAACGGAACTCTTCAAGCTCATGCAATTGAAGCATTCTCTTCTCACCCGCCAATGCCATATCAAGATTGAGCTTTTGAATCACCCAATATGCTTTATGCTCTAGCTCAACGGGCAAGTGACAGGCTTTACCATAAACAAGCCTATATGGAGAAATTCCAATAGGCGTTTTAAATGCAGCCTGATAGGCCCAAAGAGCATCATCTAGCTTCATAAACCAATCCTTCCTCGAGGTATTCACAGCCTTCTCAAGGATTTGCTTGGTCTCTCTATTTGACACCTCCACTTGGCCACTAGTTTGGGGATGATAAGCAGTTGCCACCTTGTGGCGAACCCCATACTTGGCCAACATTTTATTGAACAACCGACTGCAAAAATGAGTACCTTCATCACTGATTATAGCCCGCGGTGTCCCAAAACGAGTGAAAATATTTTTCTTCAAGAATTTTACCACCACACTCACATCATTTGTTGGAAGTGCCACAACGTCCACCCTTTTAGACACATAATCAACCGCCACAAAAATGTATTTATAGCCCTTGGAAGGCGGGAACGGACCCATAAAGTCAATCCCCCAACAATCAAACAGCTCAATCTCTAAAATATTGTTCAAAGGCATCTCGTGACGCCTAGAAATAGTACTCGTTCTTTGATCACACTGCTTAACAAAAGCATGAGCATCTCTAAACAAAGTAGGCCAAAAGAACCCAGCCTGAAGTACCTTTGCAGTTGTTCGATCTCCACCAAGATGGCCACCATAAGGAGAGGAATGACAGCTCTGTAGAATCGGCTCAACTTCTTCCCTTGGAATGCACCTCCTAGCTAATTGGTCAGGGCCTATCTTGTACAAATAAGGCTCATCCCACACATAAAATCTGCTCTCATGAAGGAGTTTGCGCTTTTTCTCAGCTGTAGCCTTAGGAGGATACACATTACTCACAATTAAGTTCACCATATCAGCATACCATGGCACCTCGGCTGCCGCTAAAGCAAAAAGCTGCTCATCAGGGAATACTTCTTTAATCTCAGGCCCTTCATCTACATGATCTCTATTTTCCAGCCTTGACAAGTGATCAACTACTTGATTCTCGGTCCCCTTGCGATCTCGAATTTCAACATCAAACTCTTGCAATAGGAGAACCCATCGAATTATCCTAGGCTTGGAATCCTTCTTCTCAAACAAATACCAGATTGCGGCATGATCAGTGTAGACAACAAAACGAGTGCCAACCAAATAAGATCTGAATTTATCAGAACATATACAACGGCTAGCAACTTCTTCTCAGTGGTGGTATAATTGGATTGGGATGCATCAGGAGTCTTGCTTGCATAATAGATGGAGTGAAAGATTCTTCCAATTCTTTGGCCTAGAACAGTCCCAATAGCATTATCACTCGCATCACATATCAATTCAAATAGCAAAGACTAGTCAGGAGCAATGATGATTGGTGCAGTCACTAGCCTTTACTTCAATTCTTCAAATTCCTTGAGACAACCATCATTCAACTCAAATTTCACATCCTTCTCCAACAACTTGCACATGGGATTAACAATTTTGGAGAAGTCCTTTATGAAACGCCTATAGAAACCTGCATGTTCCAAGAAACTACATACCCCCTTAATAGAGATAGGTGGTGGCAATTTCTCAATAGCCTCAATCTTCGCTTTATCTACCTCGATCCCTTGTTTTGACACCTTGTGCCCAAGTACTATGCCTTCTTGAACCATAAAATGACATTTTTCCCAATTCAGCACCAAATTTGTTTCTTCACAACAGCTCAGCACAGCATCTAAATTCTTCAAGCAGTCATCAAAGGAATCACCAACTAGCGAGAAATCATCCATGAACACCTCAACAAATTTTTCCACCATATTGGTGAAAATAGCCATCATGCATCGCTGAAAAGTCCCAGGGGCGTTACATAATCCAAATGGCATCCTCCTAAATGCATAGGTGCCATATAGACAAGTAAATATAGTCTTCTCTTGATCTTCAGGAGCTATCACAATCTGATTGTAGCCCGAATACCCATCCAAAAAGCAATAATACTCGTGCCCAGCAAGTCTATCCAGCATTTGATCAATAAAGGGGAGTGGGAAGTGGTCTGTCTTGGTGGCCTTGTTCAGCTTTCTATAATCAGTGCAAATTCGTCACTCTGTGACTGTTCTTGTAGGAATCAATTCATTATGCTCATTCTTCACCACTGTCATACCCCCCTTCTTTGGAACACATTGCACTGGGCTCACCCACTTGCTGTCAGAGATAGGAAAAATAATACCAGCATCGAGCCACTTGATAATTTTTTTCTTCCCCACCTCCTTCATGATTGGATTTAATCTCCTCTGCTGCTCTATAGATGGTTTATGACCTTCCTCCAAAATAATTTTGCGCATGCAAAAAGAAGGACTAATCTCTTTAATATCAGCAATGGTCTAGCCAATAGCTCTCTTGCGCTCTCGCAGCACTCTCAACACCTTTTCAACCTGCACATCAGACAATAAAGAAGAAAGGATCACAGGCAAGGTATTACCCTCACCCAAATAAGCATATCGCAAATGAGCAGGTAAAGGTTTGAGTTCAAGAGTAGGAGCCTTCTCAATAGACAGCTTAGCAGGAGTTAAGATCAACGGTCTATCAAGCTCCTCAAATTTCTTCCACCATGGGATGAATTTACTCTCCATATTAAGAATCTCCACATATTCTTCAATTTCATCATCCTTCAGGATATCATCATCATCACACAAGAGTGCCTTCTCCAGAGAATCAACATTAGAGGCCAAGAATGACCTCTCATCAGCAGTCAACTCTACATCTACCACTTTCACCATGGACAACTCTTCATAATGGGAAGGAAGCTGGGTAGCTCTGAACACATTGAATACAACCTCTTCACCATTTACCTTCATGATCATCTTTCCAGCTCTATCTCTGATGACAGCATCAGCAGTAGCCAAAAATACTCTTCCCAGGATGAGAGGAACCTCAGGATCAGCATTATAATCAAGAATAATGAAGTCAACAGGCAATATAAACTGACACACTTATACAAGCACATCCTCAATAATCCCCTCGAGGCATGTCAAAGATCTGTCAGCCAGTTGCAGAGTCACAGTAGTCGGTCGTGGTTCACCTAGGCCTAGCTTTCTGAAAACTGATGAAGGCATTAAATTCAAACTAGCACCCAAGTCACACAAAGCTCGTCTAACCTCATGCTTCCCAATTTTCAAGGGAATAGTAAAACTGCCAGGATCCTTCAATTGCTGAGGAAGCTTGCTTCTAACTCTAGAACTGCACTCCTCAGTATGTGCAACTGTCTCGAACTCAGTCAGTCTTCTCTTGTTAGCAACAATATTTTTGATGTATTTAGCATATTTGGGAACATCCCGCAAAAGCTCTACCAAAGGAATATTTACCTGAATCTGACTCAAGATGTCCAAAAATTTCTTGCATGCTGCATCAACTTTCTGCTTCTGAAGTCTCTGAGGGAAAGTTTGGTTGTGGTCTCACAATAGCAGGCTCGGGCTGCTTTTCTATCACTTTCTCAGCTTCTTTCTCCACCTCTCTATCACCATTAGGCTCTAACTCGCCAACAGGCTTTCTTGGCTTTGAGGGAACTTCTTCTAGAGCTCTTCCATTCCTCAAAGTAACTGCTTGCACAAATTCTTTAGGATTTTTCTCTGTATCACTTGGCAAAGCACCCCGAGGTCTGTTATTCTGTGCTCCAGCTAGCTGCCCCATTTGTCTCTCAAGATCTTTCTGAGCATTGGTCAAATCTTTTATTATTTGTGCCTGAGCTGCTAAATCTTCCATGAGTTTTTGCTGTCCTGCAACAATTTTTCTGAGCATATCTTCAACTGAACTAGGCTGCTATGGCTGAGCCTGCGACTGTGACCCCTGCAGTGGTACATTTTGAAAATTATTTTAAGGTCTTTTATTGCCTTGTAGCTGCTCACGGTTATCCCTCCAAGAAAAGTTTGGGTGATTACGCCAATTGGGGTTGAAGCTATTACCATATTGATTGCGATTCTGACCCTGTGGCCTGTTCTGATTACCCACATAATACACTGACTCTGGATTAGATGGACAAACGTCAGTGGCATGATCATCTCCACAAACCTCACAAAAGACTTGAAATTGTTGCACAGGAGCTACTTGTTGCTGAGTCTGCGACAGAGCTAGCTTGCTAATTTGATTAGAAATTGCATCCATCTTCGCCCTCAGCTCTGAAACTGCATCTAACTTAAGTACCCCAGCATATTTCTGCGTAGTAGCTCTACCATCTCCCTGCCAACTAGGATTGCTCTACAAAAATTTGTCTAGTAATTCATAGATCTGGTTAAAGTTTAAGGCCAGTACTTGGCCTCCAGCAGCAGCATCTACCACGATCTTAGTATGCGCAGTCAACCCCGCAACAAAAGTATGTGCCAGAACCTCATTTGATTGGTTATGGTGTGGACAATCTCTCAGTAAAGCTTTAAACCGCTCCTAGGCTGAATACAAAGACTCTCCTTCTCTCTGTCTGAAGGACATAATTTCACTTCTCAGCCGGGCTGTCTTGGCAGATGGATAAAACTTAGCTAAGAACTTCTTAGCCAAATCATCCCAAGTAGTGATAGAACCAGGCTTTTCAGCCTTTAACCACTTCCTTGCTGCCCCAATCAGTGAAAACAGGAATAATGTCAAGCGAACATAATCAGTAGGAACTCCCGTTGGTGTATAAGTATCACTGATCTCCAAGAAATTCTGAATGTGTTTCTGCAGATATTCATGAAGTAATCCACCATATTGCCCAGTCGCATGTAGCAACTGAATCATGCCGGGCTTAATCTCAAAGTACCCGGTGATAGCGGGCTTCACAATGATAGACGCCACTCCCCCTAGGCTGGGAAGATCAACATCTCGCACCGCTACTGCTCGTTCTTCTGCCATTTCAGTGGGCAAGGAAGCAAGTACAAGTGCTAGTGTTGCTCGGTCTCTCGCTTCTCTTCTTACCCTTCTCAAGGTCCTTTGAGGCTCGAGATCAAAAGGTTCGAGTCGTTCATCCCTTCTATTCCTTTGCATTCAAAACCTGTTACCTGAAACAGCACAAGAAACTCAACAAAAAATTAAACCTGAATAGATAATAAGTAATCGTTCAAAAAGAAATCAGTCAATTGTTAGTCTCCGGCAATGGCGCCAAAAACTTGTTGCTCCCAATGCACACGCAAGTATATGTGGTCGACAAGTAATAGAGGGATAAGTCAAGTATCGTTCCCACGAGGACTAAGTGTAGACTGACGCTTAACAAACAATTTCTAACTAACTATCCAGGGATCTTTTTCAATGGTGAGAATTTTATTAACTAAAGAACAGTAATTTAAATGGTGGAAATTCGGTCAAACAATGGGGCAAACTGTGGTTGTAAACAATATTAATGAGACGGTCCAGGATCAGAGGTACGACCAATCCAGTTGAGTTTTCCAATTGATTCCACTCCTCGAATCTCGGATTACTAACTAACAAGTTAAATGTACCTGTGAAAACCTTTCGATTCTTCACGGTCTATGCAGGCTACTCCAATCCCTATATGTCTATGGGTTGAATCACGTGCACGCATTAACGAATTCTGTGATTAGTTAAGCTAGGCGAGCAAGAATATGTCTATCCTACTCACAAGTTGGTTTCCCGATGCCCAGGTTCACAATCTAGCCCTACTCTTTCTTATTGCATTCATAAATTCCCTCTTTCGAGTTCAATCTAAGAACCATAGATAATGCCTAATTATCGGGCCCTAATAATTAAACAAGTGAAATAAAGAAAGAATAAATAATCTGTTATGGGATTCAATATGTGGAATTCAATCTTCAAAGATCAACCTTCATGAAACGCTCTAACCCTAGAACGAAGGATTTAGCCACGCATACTCATAATCACAAGACAATGATTTGATGAAATAATGATGAAATGATTAATAGATGAAAGAATAGGAATTAAACCCTTGTTCAATGAAGTATGGTGCTCAACAAAATGCTCCACAATCTCCACCCCCCAATAAAAACTAAGTAGAAGGGTATTTATAAGGTTTACAAAAGCCTAGCAATTAGTTATGCCTAAGCCTAGACGAAATAGGACTTCGAAAAACGCTCCAAGAGCGCTCTAGCTGGCGCCCTGCGCCTCAAAACGCGCGCAACAAAGCAGAGTCCGTCCAATCTTGCACGTAACGGCCACACCTCGCGCCATAAAATGCGGAGGACACTAGGCGCTGCAGAAGGCGCGGCGCGCCCCTCATGGCGCCAGGCCAATTCCAGTTTTTCTTCGTCTACAGCTTGCGTTGCGTCGTTCCTTCGTGTGCTCGATCTAATCCTCATTCCAATTCCAGCCTTTTTTTGCTCGATCATGCTCTTTAAAGCTTCAATTGCACTTCATAACAACCTACAATCATTCGACATAAAATCAGTGCAACACCATGCTCATCAACTAGAAAACGTGCGAATAAAGTATCCAAACGTAAGGAAATATTAAGGAAATATAGGCATAAAATGCCAAACATAAAAAATCTTGGCTTGTTTTAATATGTAGTCATGAATTCATTAAGACCTATCTTAATTTATCAACTAATAAAAAAAAACACCAACCATAAGCTCGTGTGGAAATATAACCATAGTCAAGGTTGTTCTCTTAGCTCTTTACTTTGCGAGTCTGAAATAATTCAAACATCTGATTTGGATTTTACCAAGAAAAACTCATGTTATATTTTTTCAATTCATTCCAATGGATTAATTTGTCTTGCTAATGCTAATCGAAGTTTGCTTCTATGGAATCCAACAATTATAAAACACAAGAAATTGCCTCATATTGAAACTACATCGAGTGATAATTTTTTTTATCGTTTCGCATATGATGTGCTCTGTGATGATTATAAGATAGTAGTCATTTTTATACTTATTTGAGACGTGAGATCTAAATATATAGTCTGATGAGTAATTCTTGGAAAAGTCCTGATGATTGTCCAAGTGGGGTGCTATCAAAACTTTCGGGTAAGTTTATGAACCGAAAAATTTGTTGGGCTATTACTGATTCCGTTCTTATGATGTATAATGATCGGAACATCATTTCTATTGATTTGGCTGGTGAGAAATGGGAAAAGGTGGAACAAACCTCCTATGGAGAAGGAGATGATGTTTTGATGTGGGGAGTGATGGGTAGTAATATTTCTGTATTTTTTATTAATCTGCAGGTTTATTTGGCATCAAAATCAAACATAGGGTATAATTGTAGTGACACAGAAATTTATGTTGAGAGCATGTTTTCTCCTTTTTCTACTGATGGGAGTAATGATGCCACAAAGCATTATCAGGAAAAGCTCATGCCAAGACAATCAAGTAAAGAATAATTTGTGAGAGTTTCCCTCTATATTTTTTTTTCAAGTCATTAAATTTTATTAGTTATATCAACGACAAAATAGTCATATGTAAAGGACATTTTAAAACCACATTATTTGTAAGAGTCTCCCTTTATGCACTTGACACAACCCAAATTTTCGGATAGGCCGTGCGGGCATCCTACATCTTCCGCTAGACCCTTCGATCAACCCTATTGAACTTAGTCATCAAAATGAACATAAAATAGCTCAAAATAAGATATGAACAACATATATATAGGCTGTTAGCAAGAAAAGAAGCTAGCTACCCAAAAAGTACTACAAGATTTAGAGGTTATCCGGATCTGACATCTAAGAGTACAAAAGATATATATACATCTCCCAGAAGGAAAAGAAGGTTAACAAAAGAGAGCTAAAACCAGTGGCCATCACGGACAACGGCTGGCTCACCACTGATTGCTGAAAATGCCTTCACTCCTCAATCGCGTGTCAAAATAGGTCCTGTAGCCATATATCAATTAACAATATATGCAATGAAATGGTATGAATGCACTTATGATGTAATGGGGTCACATGTCTCGAAATTTCTCCTTGGTTCAGTACTACATCGATCACTAGGAGAGCTGGTGCGGGACTATATCGACTATCAGGAGAGCCGGTGCGGGACTACATCGACTACCAGGGGAACCGGCGCATGACTACATTGACTGTCGGGTGGTATATGCCGTAACAAGACTATAACCGGCATAGGGCATGCATCGTTGACTAAGTGGTACTCAAGGATTCATAAATACAACATAACACCTTTATTCTCAACATGATACCAAGCATAAAGTTTAACAACACAATATGGAAATGCAATCCGAAACTATGTCGTAATAAGTACGCTCTTATCGGCAGCTACACACGTAAAGAATACATGGATAGAACGTCCATAAGGCAAAGGCCATCAAAGAATTGGATGGAACCACTTACATCAAGTCCTGAGCCAATCCAGCTACTGAACGATCTCTTTTCCCTTCCGAAGCCTCTCAGTACTATCTCTCTCTGAGCCATGGAAGAATATTCGCATATATAAGTACTAATACAACGGATATCTAGCAATAACACAACTTTATTAAGAAATTTCTGAATTGCCCCTGGGCCAGGCTTAGCCGAATACTCGCAAAAGCTATATTTCTGAACTCTTCATAGTCCTACGATGCAAGATATAGTAGTATACTATGGAATCGCAATTTCAACATCAATTTACCTAAATTCCCCAATTATAAAAGTATAGGGTTCCAACCTAATTAAATCAACAAAAAGCTCATGAATTCCATAAGCCTAAACCTCCAATTAACAACATAGGAAAGTTATAATTCATTGCCTGAATGATTTGGATGATTTGGTACCTTGAAATTACTTTAGAAAAGACCCCACCACAAGAATATGGTTAAAAATGAGTTCTCCCAACCCACTGGGTCTTTTTATACCCTAACTCAATGCTATCGCGACCATACCACAGTGCGGCTTTACCAACACTAGAAAAAAAAATCTTCCAAGACCTATAATACGAGGTCCGACTCAGTTCAAACATTACAAATAAGTCCTAATAGACTTCACGCAGATTATATGACTGTCGGTTTGCAAATATGAGTCTAAACGTCCGAAACAACTGATCAGGATCATTTTCTACTTTAAAAAAAGTGATCCTAGGTTTTTTTTCTCTACTTGAGCAGTGTAATATTGTGTCACTAGACAAAGTAAGAACTACCAGGGGCATGGAATTGTAGCAGATGAATGTGCTAATGATGCCTAGGTAAAGCTCTTCCTTAGTTGTTTGAATCTAATTATACACTCATGACTTTGTCTAGTAGTAAGAGTTCAACTTGTGATGTATATGTTAGGTCCATCTCGTCGGTTCGAATCATGTCGCACTAAAAAAAGACAATATATATGTGGAGAAGGATACTGCGAGACTATTATCCATTGAACTTGTATCATTGGCCTTTTGGTAAAAGTAAAAGATACTTTTCAAGTGGAAACTTAATAGAGGATAAAGAAAAAAAATCAATAATTATGCAACAAGGATTAAGATCATGCATCTTATTCTCTTACTGATCATTTGGTCCATCAAAGGTTGAATTAATCTTCTTCACTTTGAGAGTAACATTAACATGAGCAGGAGTGTGGGTGTGGGTAGCTAAGAACAAGGGAATATATGAGAAAGAAATTTTGGAATGTACTATGTTTAAGAGGGACCTATCTATTTATTGTAGATAGAGAAGTGAAAACTCTTGTTATCTTCACTACTTTAAGCAAATAGTTTTAATCAGTCCAGTTTCCTCCAATAAAGCATTAGATGCCTTACACCTGTGACATTAGATATCCCAACCAACTATTGAGCATGTTCCCAATGATAAAGCAAAGCTCTTCTATAAACGGTTGGAAGAAGCTAGTCATCCATTGTATGAAGGCTCAGTGTATTCTAAGTTGTCAGTTGATGTTAGACTGTTAAGTAATAAATCTGATTTTAGTATATCTCAAGCAGCCATGGATTCCATCATTGGGCTTATGAATGAACTTAATCTGACTAAGAAGTTGGTTATTACTACACTAAGAAGTTGGTTCCCACGTTAAGGCTTTCTTCGGAGAGAATTCACTATTGTGTTAATGGTTGCATGTTCTTCTATAAGGATGATGCAGAACTAGAAAATTGTAAAGTTTGTGGAGATGCTCGTTACAAACCAGTCCTAAATGGAAAAAAGAAGCCGATCCATGTTAACGCGATGCATTACTTACCCCTTATATCTAGGTTAAAGAAGGTGCAAAATGACCCTAAGTATAAGGTTAAAGACATAAGGCTTAACTTGGAGAATGAATTTAGCTTGGAAGTGAATGGCACTAAGCATAAGAAAGCTAAGAGGCTGGTTTTGGAGAATCTAGATTGAAATTACAGGGATAATTTCAATAATTAGAAGCATATGCAGTAGAATTAAGGCATAGCAATTCTGGGAGATGTAGTGATTAATATATCCAAGGATACTCTGGTAGAAGGTATAAGGAGGTTCTTAAGACTGTATATATGCTTCCAAGCCCTTAAGAAAGGCTGGAAAAGAGGTTTAAGGCCGCTTATAGGGTTGGATGGTACATTTCTAAAGGGAAAGAGCACTGAAATTCTGTTGGTAGCTGTTGCACAAGATACAAACAACCACTTCTATTCACTTGCTTGGGCAGTATTAGATAGAGAGACTAAGAGAACCTGGACATAGTTTGTGCAATTGCTGAAACATTATCTTGACTTAAATGATGGTGAAGGTGTAACATTTATGTCATATATGAAAAATGTTAGTATGTTTTAATTCTTTCCTTCTTTATATTAACTGTTACACTATTGTTATTAATGTAATTTCTATTTTTTATTAGGGTTTATTGGAAGCTGTGAAGGATGGTCTTCAAAATACCAGTCACAGATGGTGTGTTAAGCATATTGAAGGAGACTGGGGAAAAAGTGGAGAGTAGGGGAGATGCACAAGTATCTATGGTGGGCAGCTTGGAGCACTTATGATTAGGAATTCAAAGATCAATTGAATGAGTTGGGGAAACTTGATGTGCAAGCTGTTAAGAAATTGGTGACATACCCACCAGAGTATTGGTCAAGGGCCTACTTTGATACAAACTACAAAAACATGATGGTGGACAACACCTTCACAGAGTCCTTCAACTCTTGGATAGTAGAAGAAAGACAAAAACCAATAATTAAGATGCTTGAAGACATCAGAGTCAAGGTTAGTGTTTATTGACTGTTATTTATTTATTTTATGCCTTTTATTTGTTTAAGTATTCAATGTTCAACTTAGTGTTAATTCTGTTATGAATAGGTAATGAATAAGTTTAGGGAAATTGAAGAAGAAGTGCTACGTTGGAAAGATGAGTTCTCTCCATATGCAATGGATCTGTATAAGGATTGGAGAACTATAGCTCAAAAGTATACTATTGACTACAATGGGGAAAATGGATATAAGGTGACTGATAGGAATAATAGGCATAAGGTGAACTTAGTTGAGAAAGATTGTACATGTATACAATGGGAATTGTGAGGAATCCCATACCCTCATGCAATCAAGCCTCTTAACTACAAACAGATAAATCATGTTGGTGAAATTGACTGGTATTACTCTAGGGATGCTAATCTGTTGTTGTATAACCCTAAGCTTCAACCAGTTACGGGTGAAAGATTCTGGAAGGTTGAGGCAAAACATTCAATGGATCCCCCTACTCTGTGCAAAATAGTTGGCAGACCTAGAGTGAAGAGAATAAGGGAGAAAGATGAGGCGAGAAAGAGGCAAGAGATGTGGTCAGTGTTGCTCCCAAACGCACACGCAAGTATACGTGGTCGCCAAGTAATAAAGTGATAAGATGAGTATCGTTCCCACGAGGACTATGCAGACTGAGTTCTAGCAAACAATTTATTTAAACTATTCAGGGATCTTTTTCCAATAGTGAGGATTTTGTTAACTAAAGAACAGTAATTAAATGGTAAAAGTGAATTCAAACAATGGAGCAAGACTTGGTTGTTATCAGTAATAAGGAGACGATCCAGGGTCAGAGTTACGAACAATCCAGTTGAGTTATCCAATTGATTCTACTTCTTAAATCCCGGGTTACTAACTAACAGATTAATTGTACCCGTGAAAACCTTTCAGTTCTTCACGGTCTATGCAGGCTACTCCAATCCCTATATGTCTATGGGTTGAATCACGTGCACGCATTAACGAATTCTGTAATTAGTTAAACTAGGCGAGCAAGTATATGTCTATCCTACTCACAAATTGGTTCCCCGATGCCCGGGTTCACAAACTAGTCCTATTCTTTCTTATTACGTTAATAAATTCCCTCTTTCGAGTTCAATCTAAAAACCATAGATAATGCGTAATAATCGGGCCCTGACAATTACACAAGTGAAATCAAGAAAGAATAAGCAACCCGTAATGGGATTCAATTAATGGGAATCAATCTTCAAACATCAACCTTCATGTAATACTCTAACCCTAGAACGATATGTTTAGCTACGCATACTCATAATAACAACACAAAGAATTGATGTAATAATGAAGTAATGATGAAATAGATTAATGGAAGGAAGAAAAACCCTTGTCTTGATGTTATGAGCTCTCCAATTTGCTCCAAAGTCTGAACTCCTTACAAAAACTAAGTAATAAACTATTTATAATGTTTCCAAACCCTTGGTAATAAGTTAGACCCAAAACTAGAAGGAATAGGGAGTAAAATCGCGCACAAGGGGCGCTATAACGGGCGCCCCGCGCCTCGGAACGCGTGACAATGGACAGAGGACGTCGAAAGTTGGCCGCCTTGGGCATGCGGCGCGCTGAAAAACGCGCAGGAACAGTGGGCGCGGTGGGGCCCGCGGGGCGCCCCCTACAGCGCCAGGCCAAATTCCTGTTTCGTCCGCTCTTTTGCTCGCTCGTGTCGTGCCTTCGTGTGCTCGATCCAATCCTCAATCAAAATCCAATCTTTCCTTGCTCAATCATGCTCTTAAAAGCTCCAATTACACTGCATAACAACCTACATACACACGACATAAAATCAGTGTAAAACCACAGTCACAAGCTATAAAACAAGCGAATAAGGTACTAAAACGTGAGGAAATATTAAGGAAATATAGGCATAAAACGCCAAACATCACCACCCCACACTTGAACCTTTGCTCGTGCTCGAGCAATCACAAATAACTTCCCAACCTAGGTAAAACAGGTCTGCCTATGACCATGGTTGATACCGACCATTGAACCAATGCACACATGACTACTATGGATCCACAACATGCCAATAATTTACCAAAACCAAAAATATGAGAACAACCACCCCAAAATAGCTCAAATGCACAAAATCAACTTAATGCAACCATGCTCCCACAAAATCACACCTATCTACTCAACCAAGAAGCCATCAACTTCACCTATTTCATGCAAACCATGCGCCCTCACCAATATGAAGCAAGAGAGTGCCCCCCAAAAATCACACACAAAACCAATATCATGACTAGAACGGGGGCAATACAAATGAATTCACTCACTCTCATGAAAATCTCACATGTCACACACAATGTACCATAGGCTTGCCCGTAGTGTAGGACTCCACTAATGTAAGCTCACTCCAATCGGGATTAACTAGGACTTTAGAAAGGTCGTAATGTAGGCTAAGGGGTGGGTAGGATACATATGGTAATAGTGACTACCTTCCTAAGCACTTTAATACATCACATTCAAATTAATCACAAATCTCATCAAACCACCCAAATCAACAACTTCTACACATACACCTTCACACAAGTAGTAATTTTTTTATTTAAGCACACACTAGCAAGGAATGAATATTCTTTTCTCTTTTTTTTTTCTTTTTCCACAATTTTTTTTTCAACTTTGCTCTTTTTTTTTTTTCTCTTCAATTCCATCCAACCTTGCCAATGCTCATAAACAACTACTTCACAATTTTTCACAAGTATTCCCCTTCATTAACTCCACTCAAGAACCTCCCAATATCCAACCACAACTCCAAAACAACACACAATATTAACTAAAGTGCTTAAGGAGTAAAGGGCCAAAAGAGACAATTAAGAACAAATGGGTAGACTCGGGGTGTGGGTGCCAACAAGAAGGGTCAATTCAACTCACAACAACAATTTTCCAAGGTATATATGTAAGGGTAGGCAAGTAAACGAAGACCTTGTATCATCTCCCGACTAGAGCAAACCTAGGATTTCGCTTTGCACACACACGGGGCAAGTTCTAGACATTAATATGCAACATGGAGCAAATAAGAACATGCCTCACAACACACATTGCACATGGTCCACACAAAAAGGCTCCATCAACAACTCTCAACTAAGCTTCTAGAATGCAACTTGTGGAAATTTAAGCACTAATGCACAAGGGTTCACAATCAAGTCAAGCAAGTGGACTCAAGCATCTCAAGGGGGTTGTTCTATTTTTTTCTTTTTCTAGGCATGCATCAAATCAAAACCAAAGACACCACAAATAGCATATGCAATCAATTCAAGTCCACCGGTATCAAACAAATCAAAGGCACCTAGCATTCCACCTCTTTCCTACGTCTAGGGTCATCTACAACTAACTATCCTAATCCTAAAAAAAATAAAAACTACCCGGTTCAAAGGTCTACCCGTGGAAAAGAACCGATGCCATAAGAAAAACCACGGGGCGGATGACATGTACCACTAATAAAACTAAAAGGAAAATCTTTTTGGAATTTTTCATTGGTTTTCTAATTTTTTTTTTTTTCATATATTAAAGCAAGAAACAAATAAAAATAAAGTCAAGTGACAAAAGAAAAATCCTATGGTACATGCATCCCTAACCTCAAAAATAAATAAAGGGTAGTTCCCCACCCCACACTTAAACTAAGCACTGTCCTCAGTGCTAAAAATAAGAAAGTGCAAGGTAAAGAAAACTTCCCTGAAGATTCTAGTCCTTGGTGCTAGCATCCTCCAAGCCTTCATATAGTATGAGGTACTCAGACTTCCCCCAACAGATCATCAACATTAGGCAAGGGTGAGGACACCCCACACTTAGCCTCGACATTACATGAACCTGCAATCCAAGGAAAAACAACAACTACGTGACACTATAAATAAAATAATACAAGTACAAACTCGGGTTGCCTCCCGAGAAGCGCCTTAGTTAACGTCGTGGCACGACGACACTTTTAGCTCACTTCCAGCCTTTATGTCTTCTCTTCTTACGCCGAACTTTTGCTTTCTTCCCTTCTTTTAGAGAACCCATCTTCAACTTCACATGTGGTTTACTTCCATGTTCTTGTTTGACACATTCAATCATAGAGCACTCTTCCACCTTAGCTATGTGCTCCTTCTCATTATAAACCTTGAAAGTAACCTTTTCTCCATGCGCTCTAACAGTCATCTCACCCAGCTCCATGTCAATAATTGCCTTCGAGGTGACTAAGAATGGTCTCCCCAAAATGATTGGAGCTTCTCGGTCCTCTTCATAATCTAGGACTACAAAATCAGCAGAGAATGTAAACTTACCAACTTTTATCAACACATCCTCCAACTTACCCTCAGGGTGAGTGAGTGATCCATCCGCCATCTTAAGAGTAACTGAAGAGGGCTTGATTGCTCCTAGCCCTAGCCTTTTGCAAACAGACAGAGGCATGAGATTTATGCTTGCACCCAAATCACACAAGGCACCAGTGATACTATGCCCTTCAATGGTACAAGGAATGGTAAACTTCCCAGGATCTTGAAGTTTTGGAGGTAGCTTACTCAAGATTGTGCTACACTCCTCAACTAACTCAACTGAATCTATTTCTTGAAGCTTTTTCTTCTTGACTAAAATCTCTTTTAAAAACTTCACAAAGGATGGCATCAATTCAAACACATCAGTCAAAGGAATATTAACATGAAGTTCTTTCAGCATACTCACAAATTTTTGATACTGGGCTAAATCCTTCGACTGTATAAGCCTCTGCGGGAATGGTGGAGGTGGCCTAGGTGCCTCCTTTATCTCTTCTTTCTTCTTTACCTTCTCCACTTTTTCAATTTTTTCAAATTCAGCTTTCTCCTCAGGCTTGGCCATCAGCTCTCCACCTCCAATTAAAGTCACTGCAAGACATTGTTCAGGCTCTTTCCTCACAGTGCTTATTTCTCCCACCAACTGCCCCAACTGGTGCTCCAAGTTCTTGTGAGCACTGGCAAGATCTTGTATGGCCTGTGCATGGGCTGCAGTGTCAGCTATCATTCTCTGCTGTCCCGCCATTATCTGCTTTAGCATCTCCTCAACTGAATTGCTAACCTGCTGTGGTGGAGCTGGAAGTGGGTGGTAATTATTCGGGGCTCTCATATTGCCTTGATAATAACCATTACCAAACTGATTTTGACCCTGCATCCTGTTTTGATTACCTACGTAATAAACTGACTCTGGATTAGAAGGGCAAACCTCTGTAGCATGATCTTGACCACAAACCTCACAAAAACTCTGGAGTTGTTGCACAGGAGCCACTGCTTGCTGAGTCTTCGATAGAGCTAGCTTGCTAATTTGATTGGAAATAGCATCCATCCTAGCCCGTAGCTCTGAAACTGCATCTAACTGAAGTACCCCTGCAGGTTTCTGCGTAATAGCTCTACCATCTCCCTGCCAATCAGGGTTGCTCTGCGAAAAGTTATCTAGCAACTCATAGATCCGGTCAAAATTTAAGGCCAGTACTTGACCTCCAGCAGCAGCATCTACCACAATCTTAGTATGTGCAGTCAACCCCTCAACAAAAGTATGTGCAAGAACCTCATTGGATTGGTTGTGGTGTGGACAATCTCTCAGTAAAGCTTTGAACCGCTCCCAGGCTGAATATAAAGATTCTCCTTCTAACTGTCTGAAGGACATAATTTCACTCCTCACCCGGGCTGTCTTGGCAGATGGATAAAACTTAGCCAAGAACTTCTTAGCCAAATCATTCCAAGTGGTGATAGACCCAGACTTTTCAGCCTTTAACCACCTCTTCGCTGCCCCAATCAGTGAAAACGGGAACAATGTCAAGCGAACATAATCAATAGGAACTCCCGTTGGTGTATAAGTATCACTGATCTCCAAGAAATTCTGGATATGTTGTTGCGGATCTTCATGAAGCAATCCACCAAATTGTCCAGTCGTATGTAACAGTTGTATCATACCGGACTTAATCTCAAAGTTTCCAGTAATTCTTGGCTTAACTATGCTTGAAGCTACTCCATCCAGGCTGGAGAGAGCGACATCTCGCACAGCTAAAGCTCGTTCTTCTGCCATTCCTGTAGGTAAAGATCAAGCAGGACCTAATACCTGAAACAGCAGAAAACTCAAAACAAAAATTAAACCTGAATAGAAATTAATAAACTGTTCAAAAAGAAATCAGTCAAAAATTAGTCCCCGGCAACGGCGCCAAAAACTTGTTGCTCCCAAACGCACACGCAAGTATACGTGGTCGCCAAGTAATAAAGTGATAAGATGAGTATCGTTCCCACGAGGACTATGCAGACTGAGTTCTAGCAAACAATTTATTTAAACTATTCAGGGATCTTTTTCCAATAGTGAGGATTTTGTTAACTAAAGAACAGTAATTAAATGGTAAAAGTGAATTCAAACAATGGAGCAAGACTTGGTTGTTATCAGTAATAAGGAGACGATCCAGGGTCAGAGTTACGAACAATCCAGTTGAGTTATCCAATTGATTCTACTTCTTAAATCCCGGGTTACTAACTAACAGATTAATTGTACCCGTGAAAACCTTTCAGTTCTTCACGGTCTATGCAGGCTACTCCAATCCCTATATGTCTATGGGTTGAATCACGTGCACGCATTAACGAATTCTGTAATTAGTTAAACTAGGCGAGCAAGTATATGTCTATCCTACTCACAAATTGGTTCCCCGATGCCCGGGTTCACAAACTAGTCCTATTCTTTCTTATTACGTTAATAAATTCCCTCTTTCGAGTTCAATCTAAAAACCATAGATAATGCGTAATAATCGGGCCCTGACAATTACACAAGTGAAATCAAGAAAGAATAAGCAACCCGTAATGGGATTCAATTAATGGGAATCAATCTTCAAACATCAACCTTCATGTAATACTCTAACCCTAGAACGATATGTTTAGCTACGCATACTCATAATAACAACACAAAGAATTGATGTAATAATGAAGTAATGATGAAATAGATTAATGGAAGGAAGAAAAACCCTTGTCTTGATGTTATGAGCTCTCCAATTTGCTCCAAAGTCTGAACTCCTTACAAAAACTAAGTAATAAACTATTTATAATGTTTCCAAACCCTTGGTAATAAGTTAGACCCAAAACTAGAAGGAATAGGGAGTAAAATCGCGCACAAGGGGCGCTATAACGGGCGCCCCGCGCCTCGGAACGCGTGACAATGGACAGAGGACGTCGAAAGTTGGCCGCCTTGGGCATGCGGCGCGCTGAAAAACGCGCAGGAACAGTGGGCGCGGTGGGGCCCGCGGGGCGCCCCCTACAGCGCCAGGCCAAATTCCTGTTTCGTCCGCTCTTTTGCTCGCTCGTGTCGTGCCTTCGTGTGCTCGATCCAATCCTCAATCAAAATCCAATCTTTCCTTGCTCAATCATGCTCTTAAAAGCTCCAATTACACTGCATAACAACCTACATACACACGACATAAAATCAGTGTAAAACCACAGTCACAAGCTATAAAACAAGCGAATAAGGTACTAAAACGTGAGGAAATATTAAGGAAATATAGGCATAAAACGCCAAACATCAGTCAGGTTTTAGAAAAGGTCTGAGGATGACATGTGGTTACTATAGTCCACCCAACCACAGCATAAGAAAATGTCCCTTGGTAATTGTTATTTCCGCTCATTGTTTTTACTTACTCTCTCTTCTTAAATGGTCTGCTCCTAACTAATTGCCCCTTTGTAATGTTGTTTTCACTGTAAGTCCCTTGTAAGCATGCAAAAAATTTTCAAGATGACTTCTTGTCCCAAGCAAGATCAGAAAATACACCAAACTCGGATTTTTACTTCATTCCAACTCCTGGAATAACTTAGCAAAACAGTCATCCTATACCTGCAAGTTCAAGCCATCGAGCAGCCAGTTCTTCAAGTCAGTCAGCTTGTCAACCTGCCCCTGAACCTTCTAGTCAAGTCTCAGACTTAGAACATGAAGCTGACTATGTGTTAAGGCCAAGAATACTGTCTGAAAGAGACACTATGTATCAAGCTAAGTTGATGAGGAGAAATACTGGTGCAACGCAGATATCTTTCAAGAATGTGAAACAAACAACAACAAACCTCCCTTACTCACCCAACAAAGTCACATGGAATGGGAAACGAGCAGCCACTTCAACATAATCAAGCTGAGTAAGAGAAGAAGATTGGAAAACTTCAAGCTAGAAGGGGAAGGTCCAGATTAGATTCTAGGCTGTGTTATTTTTGTGATTTGGTGTGTCAATCCCAAGTCAAAACAATAGTACCTTTATATTTGCAGTCCAGTTATGGTTGTTATGTTTTGGAAGTGAATGTCTTGCTTTTGACAAAACCATTGCATCTTTTGGGCATCTTTTGTGACTTATTGTTGGTTTGTCAAACCTAAGTCAAAAGAGTTCTTATGTTAATGACTATCTAGTCAGTTACTTCTTGTTATGTTATGTTAATGACTATATATTCAGTTGTTGTGTTTTAGTTTTGGTGTTCTTTTTTGCATATTTCTTTGCTTCAACTGTTGTCATCAAGCAGGTTAGTTAGGACAAGAAATGTTATTGACATAACAGCTTCCAAAAACTTGCATTAAAAGTGCAGAATATGCACATAAAAAAAGTACAATTACTACCATACAGTAGCATTACATACGCATATAGTAGATTCGAAAAAACTAAGTCACGTGCTTATACCATCCTAGCAACTACAAATCCTAAGAAAACAGTCCACAACACAAAGAATCTTCTTCAGCTTTTGAACTTTAGCCTCTAACATAGAACTTTTCCGCACCACCATAGAGCTCAAACCATCAAATTTATCAATCATTCTCTTCAATTGTCTCTTTCTTCACAAGCGGCATCCAAAGATGTTTTGAGATCGTTCATAACCATTTTTACTTGAGATGGAAATTCTCCATCACGACATTCCCAATAACCACAATCTGAAGACTACTCAAAACAAATAACCTATTAAAATCCAGAAATTAAAATAAATAATTTAAGCAAAATTAATGACAAGTTTAAGCATATACCAAAGCGAGGGAATTTTTAGAATCGACGCCCATAATTTTTCATAGTCCCTGCTGTCATATATCTAACCACCAATCCACAGTAACATCTGCGCAAAGAAAGATGAGGCAAGGAAGAAGTAGAATTCTCGGATATTGAGTTAACTTATAGTTCTTTTACTTCTTTTGGTTGTATAAGGAATGACAAAGAAAGATGGAATGTAACAACCCACTTAGCTAAAACACCATATAAATTTGAAGAAGAAGAAGAAGAAGAAAGAAACAATGGAGCTCAACAAAAATGGGGTATGAGTGGGGCAACTTATAAAAATGTAGGGGTTTTTGTTTCTGATGGATTGTGGGTGGATCGGATCGAGTTAGAGTGGGTGGGTTTGGGTTATTAATTAAGTGCTGACTAGGGCACCAAGGTGGACGAATGAGGGCTGGACATTTGAATTTTCTATAGGCCCATGTATGCCTACTCAGGATTTCGTTAGCGGAATGGCATAAATGAGACAAATTTTAACGTTGATGACTTTTTGTTAAAATAGGTGGACGGATGGTAAAAGTGACCTATTTCCAATAGGTTGATGGAAATCAACCACTTGGGTGGAGCAGTCTACCCCGGCGCGCTGCGGAGCAGTCCACCCCGTTTTCTCAAGTTAGTTTTTTTTTGTCTATTCATGGTATAATGTTGAAAATGTGTGAATCTGCTTTTTTTTTTTTTCGTTATGTTGAAACTGCTGCGTTTTCGTCTCATCTCTTAGATTTCAAGGATTCTTTTAATGCGTAGTTATATATGTTGTCACATTTTAGGAGATAGGGTTTAGTGAGATTGAAACAAGAAAGACAAGACAAAGATATATCTAAACAATAGTTAAAGTGGAATTAAACAAAAAAAGAAAGTGTTAAGTTGTTTACTAGATATGAAACATATGGGGCAGGAATTGAGGGAAGGTAGGGAGGAGACAAATGCACATTAATTAATTGTTTGTTTAAAAAAAAAAAAGATAAAGAAAAATAGGAAGCTTTTATCTTAATGGTCAAGGGGAATGAATAATAATGGTTATATATGTACAAGGTACATGAGTGTTTGTGAATAAATTAATGTTAATGGTAACATTATTATATAGTAACAATATAGATAGAGAAGAAAAAGTTGGAGAAGAAGAAGATGATGATGAAATGGTTTATTGATGAATATGATGATGGAAAAAGAATGAGAAGGGGGAAGGACTTAGTTTTTTTTTTTTTTTATTTTTTTTTTTTAGTTTAATACTTGCATAGCAGAAACTAATTCTCTCAAGTTGAGTTTGTGTAAGTCAAAATTACGATAGTTGACTATCTATTTACTCATAATGTAGCAATGTTATCCTAGTTTAATAGTTTCATTTGTATTCTGGTTCAAATAGAGGATAAATAAAGAGGTGTATTTAATATTGATTCTTTTGATAATTATAGTGAACAATGGTGTTGTTGCTGCTTAACTTTTACCTCTAAAATCCTACAAAGCTCATCCTTTTACCTCTAACTAGAAATGATAATTAACTGTATACTTATACATGTGGAAGTATGACTAACTAGATATTTTGTATAGTGATTCAGAGCTGCTCTTCTTAATAAAATACTAGAATACTAAAGAAATTTTTGAATGAAATAAATTAATCTAAATATCTCATTTTGTTATCTCATATTAATTAGAATGAAATAAATTAATCGGAATATCTCATTTTGTAATCTCATTAAATTAATTTTGCATGAAATAAATTAATCTGAGTATCTCATTTTGCAATCTTTTCATAGATATGGAATATGGAAGTCGTAGTTGGATGTATAATAGAAATAATTCCGGACGGCGGGGGATGAGGACTCAATTTGTAAAAGATATTAGAGAATTTATTGAAAAAACGAAAATACTTAATGATTTTATAAGGCATGGGCAGATTATGTGTCATTTTGAGAAATGCAAGCGCATAAAAGCACAAAATTTGGTAGATGTTGGAATGCATCTTTATAGGAAGAATTTTGTGCAAAATTATTTTGTTTAGATTCATCATGGAGAGTCTGATGATAGGGATGTTAATTTTTAAAATGCTTATGACGGTGGGAGTGGTCAGTTTCTGGAGAATTTTATTGATAATCACCGAATGAATGATATGGTTAATGATGCTTTTGAGATGTACCCAGAGGAGCCATCCCAACCGGGTAAATCCCAACCAACTATTGAGAATGTTCCCAATGATGAAGCAAAACTCTTCTATAAATGGTTGGAGGAAGCTAGTCATCTATTTTACGAAGGCTCAATGCATTCTAAGTTGTTAGTTGCTGTTAGATTGTTAAGTATTAAATCTGATTTTAGTATATCTCAAGCAGCCATGGATTCTATCATTGGGCTTATGAATGAACTTAATCCGATTAAGAAGTTGGTTATTACTACACTAAGAAGTTGGTTTCCACGTTAGGGCTTTCTTCGGAGAGAATTCACTGTGTTATTAACGGTTGCATATTATTCTATAAGGATGATGCATAACTAAAAAATTGTAAAGTTTGTGGAGAGGCTCGTTACAAGCAAGTCTTAAATGGTAAAAAGAAGTCGATCCCTATTAAGGCTGTGCATTACTTACTCCTTATACCTAGGTTAAAGAAGTTGTATGCGTCGATGTGCTCTGCTCCACATATAAGATAGCATCATGGGCATACAAAACAGCCTGACATTCTAAGCCATCTGTCAGATGGTGAGGTATGGAAATATTTTGATAGGGTGTATCTGGAATTTGCTAGTGAACCAAGAAACATTAGGTTGGATTTATGTTCAGATGGGTTCACTTCATTTGATGTCTCTTCTACACCCTATTCTTGTTGGCCCGTATTTTTCACGCTTATGACAAGTCCATATCTGTTTCTGAATTGCGTTATCCCCGGTACGCATAACCCAAAAGCCTCGTGATGTATTTTTGCAGCCTTTGATTGATGACTTAAAGTTACTGTGGCATGAAGATGTGGAAACATATGATATATCAACAAAACAAAACTTTCAACTGCATGCTTCTTTGCTGTGGACTATAAATGACTTTCCAGCTTATGGAATGTTGTCTGGGTGGTCCAGTGCTAGCAAGTTCTCTGCCCATTTTTGTACGGAAGATACAAAAGCATTCACTTTGACAAATGGCGATAAGAACATATAGTTCGACTGACATCGCCGATTCTTGCTAGTGGATAATCCGTTTAGGAATAACACTAGTGCATTTATGAAGAATCAGGTTGATTTAGATGAGCCTCCATGAAGGCTGTCTGGAAGAGTTTGGGATAGGGTTAAGGTGCATCCTAAGGTAATTGATCAACGACCATCTAAACAACATGGTTATGGTGTTGACCATAATTTGACTAAACATAGTATCTTCTACTCTACAACAAAATAGGCCTACGACTACCATTGCAAAGTGTGGCCTTAGCCATCCAAAAGTGTGGCCTTAGATCAATGGCCACACTTTTCGACTTAAGGCAACGCTTTTATAGGGGTGGCCAAATCCAGTGTTACCTTTGCTCTATGGCCACGCTTTTCAAGTGCAGCTCCTATAGCCACGCTTCAAAAGTGTGCCAAAAAGAGGCAAAAGGCTACGCTTTTGCAATTTCTTAAGGCAACGCTTCCTATATCATAGGCATCGCGTTACCAATGTAGCCTATATCACCTGATAGACAACTATTTCAAAGCGTGGCTTATATTTCTTATAATAGGCAACAGTTCTAAAGCGTGGCTTCATTGTACTATAGCCTACAGTTCTAAAGCGTGGCTTCTATTTCTTATAATAGGCAACACATTTGATAATCCCTAAGGACACAATTTTAAAGCGTGGAAATTGCAATTATTATTAAAAATGTTTATATAGCCACAAATTTATTGTTGAGAATTACATTTCATATCTTTTGATGATCTCAAGCATGAAGTAGATGATAAATAACTAAAAATATGAGTCAAATCTTATATTTGCAATAAAATTTGCAAAAGAAACATCTATCCGGTACTAGACATACTAATAGAACAATGATTCAAGATGTGAACTAGTGATGAACGCTACAAAACAAAATGCATTCATATAGTATAATCCACAAAAAAAAAAAAAAAAAAAAACATCAATAATTTTTTAAAAAGTCTTCATCATTAACTTCAATAGATCATCAGGTTGACTTGCGGCCACAGTTTCTATTTGCACCACCTGCATTTTCCTACACATACAACATGAAATTAAAAGTTAGACAGAAACAACAAACTTTTCCAAATCCCAGCTAGATGTTAAGCAAAATCAAAGACACAGCCTCAAGAAACAATCAGGTAGCTAGCCATGCTCAGAATTACTTTACTATGCAGCTTTCTGGTGCAAAAGATTAAAGAAGATCAAGTATATATGATGTCACAGTAGTTACTAAAGTTTGCTAACTCGGGTCCCAAATAAAATTAGCTAAATTTCCCATTGTGCCCTCCAAGCAGCTATCTACGTTCATAACAATACCCCCGATCTTAATAAGAACCTTGCCCTCAAGGTTCGGGTAGAGTAACGTGATGGTTTCGAGGCTTCTCTCAACTGGGAAGAAAAACTCATGTTGTGCAAGACCCCAAAGAGGACCATACAGTTTGGAAAGTGAGAGCATCAAAGTCCTTGAATACTTTTGCAGAATCATAATAGTCTCTTGGATCAATAAAGTTGGCATAAGCATCAAGCCCACCAATTATGGAACTAGTGAGGAGATTAGGATCAGCTTCGTTTCTACTAAACCAGGTGGCATAGCCCCCAAAACAGTTTACAAAAGTAGGATAATCCATGATAGGGACAACTAAGCAAGCTCTGTAGCACACTTGTCTTTGGTAATCGCTTCCATATCCTACCATGTAAATTGTGGCTCTTGGAGTACCTCCCAGAATGAAGTTTGCAGAGGTCAAATAGTCAGAATAAACAAGGTCAATGAAGGAAGCACTTGTGACATTGTTCCATCTATGCCAAAAGATGAGCCTCCAGACTCGACTGAGCAGGTCGATTGCTATTTCCTTGGAAGGAACACCATGCAGTAAGAAGAATTGAGCCATGTAAAGTCATCGACATTCTCAACATGAATTGTTGCACCAGCAGGAGGATTGACAAGGAACCACATTTTCATAGCTGGAAAGTTCAATTTATCTATGACAACATGGAAAACATGCTTTTCAGGATCCTTTGCGTGTAGTATAGTAGAGTTTACAACAACAGATGTGGCAAGTACATTATCAGAAAATATTGCATAATGGTACAGAGAAGGATCTTCAAGCTTTTCCTTGTTTGGAAATCCTCTTTCTTCATATTGATGTAGAAAGTAGTCTGCTGGACCTGCCTCTAGTTGCATCAAGAGCTGGCCAACAAGAGTTTAGGCACTAGCATACTTGGCATTCCAGCGCAACTTAATCATAGACCAACCAATTCCGCCAAGAAAGACCGCTGCCATGGGAGTTCGAGATGAAAGCACCAATGTAACAACCTCAATTCGGCACAAGTAGTTATCTACGTTCATAACATAAAATATAGTAGTTACTTGCTGCATTCCCAGCAATTTTTAGTCAAGAACAACATGATGTTTCTCTGCCCACATTCTGGTGCTGCTTCCCATTTGCATTGTATTTGTGTGGGTATTAGCCAAAGTGGACACCAAAACTACCAGAGACATTAACCTTACAAAGCTTTCCACTAAAACTCCCCAAAGTCACTTGACGCTGTTAGCTGTGACCTCTCATTCGTATAATCAAAAGCAAGAATACCATTACCAGTTGTCATCCAGTAAAAAACACCATTCACCTGAACCCCTGATTTTGGCACAACTTTTCTAGCTCCAAAAGATATTGCTTCAATCCCATTGCAGCTCTATTCGAAAAAGTAGCAGGACTATGAATAGTACATGAATATGTCATGCTTTTTACTACTATTAGCTGGATTGATATAAAGGAAATTAACTCAAGAATTGATAAATTTACGAAAGTTGAATCATCATATATATAAAAAGGAGAAGGTTCATCGTTCCAATAAAAACACACCACCCATTAATGTCGAAATATATTTACCTTTTCACGATTCGGAGCATGCGTTGAGCCAGAAGAAAGTGGAAGATTTTAGCTTACTAAGACAATTTCACCATTATCAGGCAGTATATATGGGCCTATCGAATGTTCAGACGACTCATTTTCATAAAAGTGTGCAACATCAGATTCAAGTTGGTCAGTTATGTTAAAGAGGTCCCTCGGGACCGTCTTCATAACATAATGCTTATCTTGATCATACGGATCTTGCACATAGAAGCATTGGTGTGCTTGAGATGCTAGCACAAAAGGCTCTTCCTGATAGCATTTCTCGTTGAAGTAGACATAAGTAAGGCCATAAATATCTTCTTCAACCTCATACCAGTCACACTTGAATAACACAACCTTGAAATGACCATAATAGTCGAATTCAAGTATATCAACTACTCTACCATAATATGTCAGATTTGCTTTCACCGGATTTTTATCCTTTTAGCTTGCAAAGCTTGTAGTTAGGGCAACTAAATGAACGCCACTATTTTCTGTCTTACGCCCTGCATCACGCCTCCTCGTGTGGAATCTATATCCATTTATGAGATACCCGGTATATCTTTTAGCAACATTATTTGGTCCTCTAGACAATTCTTTTATCAGATCCGGCAAATCTTCATGCAACACACGAGTTTCAAATCATTGAGAGAAGTTTTGAGAATGCTGCTTGGCCTTGCTCCATTTAGATCCTCGCTTCTGTCTATTAACCTCAAGCTCATGCTCTCTACACAAGGTATTTTTATTTGTTAGCAAATACATAAATAAAATTATTTAAGAATTATCTGCATAAAAGAAAATAGTACAAGTTACCTAATATATTCTTGAACTTTGTCACAGTTGTTCAATATGTATGCATGTCCCTGGCTTAGTGTCTTGTCATTTAAAATAATTGGATCACTCTTTTGCGCTCCTAAAGGACAACCTCTATTGGGGAACAAACTGGAAGTTTGTGCATCAGCTGAACCACATTCATCATCATTTGGGGATCTTCTATTAAATCTAGTATGTACACCCCCATGTAAGTATCTAGAGCATAAAGTCAACCATTCTTCAACCAAATATGCCTCGGCAATAGATCCTTCTGGATGAGTTCTGCTGCGAACGGCCGACTTAAACGTACCCATATTTCTTTCAGCAGGATACATCCATCGACCCTGAACTGGACCTCCTAATCTCACCTCGCTCACCAAATGAATAGGCAAATGAATCATTATATCAAAAAAAGTAGGAAGAAATACTTGCTCCAATTGATTCAATGTTTCTTTAATTTCTGCTTCCAAACAATCTAGTTCTTCCAGTGTGATAACTTTTTGACATAACCGACAAAAGAAGGAACTCAGGCGAATCAAAGGAATAGCAACATGATCAGGAAATATGCTTTTAATTGGTATCGGCAACAAGTAATGCAACATGAAATGAGCATCATGGGTCTTGTAGCCAGATATTTTTCTTTCATCTAAGTTAACACACCTAGATATGTTGGAAGCACTACCGTTAGGCAGCTTTGTGGTCTTTAGAACACCACAAAAAACTGATTTCTCTCCATTAGTCATTGAGAAGCAGGCTTTTGCAAACTTTGTTCTCTTGCCATCCTTTGTGTCTTTTGGATGAAGGTCCTTTTTAATGCCCATCTCTCTTAGATCGTAGCGAGCATTTGCATGATCCTTAGACTTGCCAGGAATATCCAAAAGGGTTCCAACTATGCTATCAAATATGTTCTTCTCTATGTGCATTGGATCGAGGTTGTGACGTAACGTGTTATGCTGCCAATAAGGCAAATAAAAAAAATTTACCTTTTCTTCCACGGGCCATCATTTGATTTCTTCTGCTTCTTTCCAAACACGTTGGTAACATTCTGTAAGCTTGTAAAAACATCGCTTCCCTTTAACAAAGGTGGAGGAGGCCTAAATTCTGTTTTTCCATTGAAAGACCTTTTGTTAAATCTCCACGGATGAGTCATGGGTAAAAACACACGATGGTCCACATAACACATTTTTCGACTATGTTTAAGATGGCGAGAATTAGTGCCAAAATTACAACAAGGGCAAGCAAACTTTCCTTTTGTACTCCAACAGGATAGCATAGCATATGCAGGGAAGTCACTAATTGTCCATAAGAGAGTTGCTCGCATTTGGAAGGTTTGATTTCTTGAAGCATCATATGTCTCTACTCCAGACTCCCACAACAAATTTAGCTCATCTACCAATGGCTGTAAATAAATGTCTATGTCATTTCCAGGTGATCGCGGCCCAGGTATAAGCAAAGAAAGCATGCTGTACTCTAGCTTCATACACAACCAAGGAGGCAAATTATACACCATTAAGATAACAGGCCATGTGCTATGAGATACACTCATGGTCCGAAACGGATTGAACCCATCACTTGCCAAGCCAAGTCTCAAATTGCGACAATAACTTGCAAAATCTGGATGACAGCTATCGAAGTCTTTCCAAGCTTGGCCATCAGCAGCATGCCTTAACTTTCCATCTTTTGAACGCCCTTTGTCATGCCATCTTACTAAATCTGCTGTCTTTGAGCACATAAATATCCTTTTAAGTCGAGGAACTAATGGAAAGTATCTCAAAATTTTAGCAGGAACACGATGAGGTTTTTTAGAAGGCTCAAGTTCATCATCTACCGTAGGACGTTCAATATATCGAGACGCTCCACAAACATGACAATGCGTGTCATCTTATGATCATTCCTAAATAACATACAGTCATTAGGACATGCATCAATTTTTTCAGAATCAAGACCTAAATCCTTTACCATGGCATTGGCTTCATAGTAGGATGTAGGAATATTCAACTCAGGCATCGCCTCTTTCAATAACTCTAACAAGGAAGTGAAGGAAGTGTTGCTCCATCCATGGAGACACTTTAGCAAGTACAAACGGATTGTGAATGATAATCTAGAAAATCCTTTGCATCCTGGATATAGTTCTTGGCTTGCCTCATCAACCAAGTTATAAAATTTTTGGGCTTCTTCATTTGGGCCTTCATAAACTCCTTCGGCTTGTGCAACATTTCTAAATTGATCATTTAACAGCCCATCAATATCATCATACGAGTTAGCTTCATCATCTATGTCACCATCAATATTCATAGGGGAAACCCATTCCCCATGGTTAATCCATCTTGTATAGCCATCAACAAACCCCCGGCTTATTAGAGGATCCTTTACTATATGCCTTTGAAACCAATAGATATTACAACAGTCTACACAAGGGCATTGAATTTCTTCACCTTGAGGATCTCCAACAGAGTAAGCAAAGTCCAAGAAAGATTCTACACCATCAAAATACTCTTTTCCGTACCTTGGTAAATCCATCCAATCCTTGGATGGAACGTTTGAAGTCCTAAAAATCAAATATTGTTGTTAGAAATTCAAATATATATTAATTAACTAGTAACTTATATTTTCCTAAATAAATCTTTAAAGATAATATTACTTTTCTGCAATCAAGTGTTGTAAGATGACAAGAACTTCTTACCTAGTCATGGCACTTAAATTAAGTCAAACACTACTTCAAGTCAATCACGGATCTTCCTGAGCGTTCACTAATCTTTTTTAATCTTTTTTGGGAAAAAAAAATTAGTAGGACTAAATGATTGCATAACCAAGATCATGGAATCAAATTCACATCGACATTGAATAAATTAACTATAACAAACATGTAACCCCACGAGTTGTACTAAAACAGACATGAAACAACTATTTGAGACCAAAGAGCTTTGAAACTCATTTATGTAATCAGTTCCACAGTATCAATCCAAAGAACTAAAAAGCAATCCCTCATGGAAAGCTAACCACACCAACTACATGGAAAAATACACAAGCAACATTATCATGGTGAATATAACATGATAAAAAAATTTAGTAGCCTGAATATTATATATATGCTAAATCAAACTAATCCTTGTTTATCAAAGAAAGCTTGCATCAGGATGAATGACAGAGTCAACTTCTTCAGACATGAACACTAATGCTAAAGTTTTACCAAAAATATTTAATCACTTTCATTCATCAATGACATAAGTGATACGATAAATGCTATACGCTGTCAATTGATCATGAAGATTCTGTGATTTTATTGATTCTGCTCTACGTTGCACATATTTCAGCCACCTGTACCTAAAACTCATTGTCTTTCAGAAATGACCTATCGTTCCTACATCTACTACACTCTCTTGACGCATTGGAATAAGAATATACATCCAGTCCATTCAAAATATTAACACTTCACATAACTCTTATTTGCTCTGGCCAAATAGTTTTGAAATCGCTGAATTTTGGAGTCTATGACTAATGCAGTTTATTACTGAAATTAATGTACAAAAACATAATGAGCATTATAAAGCAGAACAACAAGCTCAAATAGTTTTGAAATCTCTGAATTTTGGAGTCTATGACTGATGCAGTTTATTACTGAAATTAAAGTACAAAACACCAAGAATTTATCCGAACAAATACCAAAAGACGATTACAGCAATTACAAGACTAAATCAATCCATATAAATTAATAAATCGATATCAGACCTGAAAAGCAGAGCCGAGAGCAAAGGTGAAGCAGCAGCGGCGGATCACCTTCAGTAGCGCACGAAAACGAGGGTAAAATTTTCTCTGAAGCAGCAGCGGTGGATCTAAAACTAAAAGCAGCAGCGGTGGATCGATCAGCTTCAGTAGAAAAGCAATATTCAGTATAGAAAGTTTGGTTTGACTAAACCTAAAAGTTGTGGAGGGAAAAAGCAGAGCTCGGAAAAAGCTTTTAGTTTCCCGCGTGTGTTTCAGTCTTAGGAGAATATTTTAGGGGTACTTTTTGATAAAAGTTTTCTAGTTGCCGCGTGTGTTTCAGTGTTAGGAGAATATTTTAGGGGTACTTTTTGATAAAAGTTTTCTAAGAATTATTTAGGTTACGCTTGTAAAGAGTTATTTTTGGTATGAATATATAGCAACCCTTTTAAAGCATTTCCTTTTAGTTAATAACCGTTGCTAATTATGTTATGATTTGGCAACGTTTTGTAAGTGTTGCCTATAGCACTAAAAGGCACGCTTTAGAGGCATTGCTTTTTAACCCATGGCCATAGGCTCTAGTCAAAGGCAACACTTAAAAAGCGTGGTCACAAGCATTTTTGGCAACACTTTTGAACTGTGGTCTAAAATTTGTGTGGTCGTAGGCCTATTTTGTTGTAGTGCTAGGAGTTACCTTATTGGAAGAATAATCTTAGTCGACATAACCTGGATCCCATGCATATTGAAAAGAATTATTTCGAGACTGTCTTTAATACTGTGATGGATGCCAAGAACAAGACAAATAATAATGTGAAGACTAGGTTGGACCTTCAGGAACTTTGTAGGTAACCTGAGTTACACTTATCTCAAGTCAGCAACAAGGTTTAGATGCCCAAGGACAGCTACACATTCGGATTGGATGTGTGAGAATGATATGTGATTGGGTAAAGAATTTGAGGATGCCAGATGGGTATGCGTCAAACTTAGAAAGGTGTGTTGATATGAAAGAAGGAAAGTTGACTCACATGAAAAGGAAAGATTGTCACATCTTCATGGAAAACTTGCTTCCAATTGCATTCAATGGCTTGCCTGATAAAGTATGGAAACCCCTCACATAGACAAAGCTTTTTTTTTTTAAGGAGTTGTATTCTAAGCCATTGAAGGAAGCAATCTTAAATCGATGGAAAATAACTTTCCAGTAGTCTCAACTAAGCTGACAAAAATCTTTCCGCCTGGTATCTTCAATGTAATGGAACATCTTCCAATTTATCTTGCGGAAGAGGCACTACTGGGAGGCCCGGTGCACTGTAGATAGATGTATCCTTTCGAGAGGTAATGTCCCTTTATCATTAGCTCAGTTTTTGTTTAGCTAAGTAAATTTATTAAAAATGTATTATGCAGGATTATTGGCAAGTGTAAGTGTGACGTGAAAAACAGGTCCCAAATTGAGGGGTCAGTATGTGAGGCATATCTGGCTAGGAAAGCTTCTCATTTCCGTTCATATTATTTGGATCAGAATGTGTCATGTTTGAGAAATAGGTCGGAACAACATGATGATGGTGACAACAATGATCCAAATTATCCATTATTTTCTATATTTAATCAACCAAGTAGAGGACCAGAAAAAGGTGAAGGAAAAAAATTTACCGACCGAGATAGAAAAGCAGCTACAACACATGTGATGTTGAACTGTCCTGGCATCCAACCTTTTTACAAGTATGATTCATTTTATATTAACGCCTAACCTGCAAGATCCGTCATTATTTTAACTAATGAATTATTTTGTTGTATTTGCGCCAAACAATCACTTTGATACATAATTTGGCGTTGCTGCTGTTTATGAAAACTTTTCAGATTAGTTTAGAGGATTTGCAAGTGTTACATAAACTAAAACGTAAAGTTTTCAGCTATATAATAGTTGGTGTGTGGGCAAAAATATGCCACCTATTGTTACGGGGATACGTGTCCAGCTGGCGAGACTAGACTTATCCTACAAGTCATCGGGCATACTGGATACATGCATGTTCTATGAGTTACAGTCGTTCAGGCGGTACGGGCGTAGGACACAAGGCATACATTCTGCCGCTTTAGGGTTACAGTCTCCTAGTTAGGGTTTCGTATGTTCCACTGTCTTGAGTTTATAAGCTCATGAGACTTATTAGTCTTTGTATTTTACCTTAATTAGGACTAGGTATCCACTACTATAAATACCCCTCCTTACATTGTATTGGACATCAAGCGATAGACTACCAAATTCGACTATTCTCAAGGAATAAAAATCTTTACTTTTCTTGTCTATTATTGTTCCCTTTATTTACTTACTTTTCATCGTATTTTAGTGTATTGGTTGTGATCCCTTCATAAATTTAATGTGTTTAACCTAGACGTATAAATTTAGGCATAAACAGTTTGGTGCCGACCATGGGGACAAGGCAATTGTAGGTATTCTACAAAGAGAAGGCGCAATCATGTTAGCCGACAACAGCCCAAATAATACTACTAATGCTATATGCGACTCTGTGCAGAAACCTGGCGATCCTAGCATGCAGCAAAGCGATCCTGCCAAGGAGGGAGTCTATTTGGCCAGCGACGGTGAAACTGATCAGTCACGCGAAGGTAATTCTGATCTCAGAGGTTTTCTTGTTAATCTCCTCACAACCCTGTCAGTGGGGGCAGAGCAGAAGTCGGTCAATATGGTCGATGGTATATCTCAGAAGTTTGGAACTATGTTCGTTGGATCGTCTCAAAGTCCAGCATCCCCGCGAGGACCAGCGCCCATGAACGATATTCCAGCATCTGCTCCTAATTGCAGGCTCAACATGGACGCCACTTCTAGCGGTTCAACGACAGTCAACAATCAAGACCTCAAAGGAACACCTGTCATTCAGGAAATCCTAAAGGAGATGATGGCCATCCATGATCGGATCAGTAACATGCCAGGTGCACTACCCCAGGTTACCACCATAGATGAGTAAGAGTTTTATAAGCATGCATAAAAAAACAAGCACAACACGAGTCCGCGTACCAAAGCCTTTGCGTTTGCCGGATAACTTGAAGCACGATGGAACTACGGATCCGAATGAGCATATTGCTGCATATTACACAGCCGTCAAGAGCAACGAAATCTCAAAGAAAGAAATCCAGTCTGCTCTGGTGAAAAGGTTCGGGTCAGCCCTGACCAAAGGTACCCCACTCAGCTATCGATGGGCTCTATTAAGTCATTCACTCAAATGTAAGATTTGTTCAAGAAACCGCACTCTGGCGCCCGTAAACGGGAGAAGCGCATGGAAGATATCTTTGAGATTCGGCAGCACGACGACGAGCTTTTAAAAGACTATAGGGAATGCATGGAGCTTCGTTTAGTCCCCGATAATATCGATGTGGTAGCCTGCATCAAGAGCCTGAATTCCAAAGGGTCACTGGCTACCAGGTAATTACAATGGAGTTTAACTCAACATCCTGTGACGACATAGAGTGCTTTACATTAGAGATACAATGAAAAGTTCCCCCTAGCCAGAACACTCCCAGAACCCTGAATTGAATGAAGGAAACGAGCAGGAAGTCTGTTCCTTGAAGGAGAAGAGGATGGAAGAAGAGTAAAAGGAAAGATGCAGCAAGCAGGAGCGACAAAGTAAGGAAAAACCCAAGTCCCAGGAGAAAAGAATCGAGCCCCGCAGCTTTCGAGATTTTGGTTTGCGAGTCAACACCGTGAAACTGGTTGCCAATCACTTAGGTAAACTAGGGCCAAAAGTACGGTGACCGCCTACCGTTAAAAGAGCATGTGGGAGGAATACAACGGCCTATTGTGACTTTCATCGCATCAATGGTCATGTTATGGTCGGCTGCAAGGCTCTGATCTAGGAGATTGAACATCTACTAAAGCAAGGTCGCCTCAAAGATTTAATTGAATTAGGACCGAGGTGCTCGAGAGCATTAAAATTTAAGGACAAACGGCATATCAATACGATCTTTGCAACACCGGGACCTATCACGGCTAGGGGGGGACTAAAAAGGTAGCATCGACCGCTTGTACTATCACTTTCAGTTTGGAAGACGAATCAGAATATAAGACACTCTCACGATCCCCGAAAAGGTGTTGAGTCTTCAGATCGAGCAAGCTTTGGTGGATCTAGGGAGCAATGTGAATGTTATTCAAAGAAAGGTGCTATAGAAGCTAGGACAAGACCATTGGATGACACCGAGCTACCATAGGATAACCGGCTTCAACAGCCACTATGAAGAACCTGTAGGGGAATTAGCTCTACCAGTTCATATTCCGGCATGACGAGCATCACCTTCCTACAGGTACTTACCTGTGATATGTTAGATGATGCTATCTTTGGACGGCCTTGGATACACAATGTAAAGAGAGTTCGTTCAACACTCAATCAAGTTTTTAGATATCGTACCTTGTATGGGATTAATGACTTACAGAGTAAGCGGCCCACGATCCAAGACTGTCCTGCAGCCGAAAGAGGATTGGCCAAAGAGCCAATGGCCAAGGTAAACATGATCGACGAGGAATCAACTTGGTATAAAACGATGGAGCAGAAGGCTAGGATAGAGACAGAAGTTCTGAGGGAACGGATATCAGGAATGATCCAATTAGTCCCCAAGGCAGCGGAATCATGGTATCGGCTAACCAAAGTATTGGTGAAGCACGATGAGCCATTGTGGGGTGATACAGTGCTATTTGGTAGTGGCTCAGGTCAAGGTGCAACTTTTACAGCTTCCAAAAATCACCGAGCCGGCCCAGGGAGAACACCTCTACTATATGTTTCGATTTCTGAAATAGCATGGAATGCAATGCTCATACGAGAAGAAGACGGAAGGCAGCTTTCGATAATATGCTAGCAAGAGACTTATCGTATCCATATAGGCTTGTATCCCTACCTGTCCAACTTATTGCGGTCGTGGTTATAGGAACCAAAGAGTTGCGCCCGTATTTTCTCAGCCCAATAGTTAGTGTGGTGTCTTCGGTACCTCTACGGGACATTTTGTAAAGACCTGGTGTTGATACCCATTTTTGTCCCAGATTTTAATTAAAAGTATAATAATTTTAAAATTAAATTCAATTTTGAAGATTGCAAATAAATAGCTAATTTTAAAGGGAAATGGCCAAAATCGCAAGTCGTCCCTTTATTTGCAGCGTGCTATATAATTATTTGTTTAATTTAATAAAGGGCTAAATCTGTTCTTAAATTGCAATTTTGGATCATTTCTGCAAAGCCCATATAACACAAAACCCCAAGCAACTATTCAATCATCTTCCTATTTATCACACATACATCAAAAAAACCCTACACCCATTTTTGGCATTACACCAGCCGTGCCCCCCCCCCCCCCCCCCTCACAACTCATCTCAAAAGACCCCTCCAACTATCATCATCAACCCCCAGCCGCGACACCCATATCCTCTCCACTCCCTCATCTTCTCAAAACCCACACCCACACACCCACAGATCGACGCACGCACACACTCACAGCTATACAAAAAACAGAGGAACCCCAAGTCTTGATTGATGTTGCAGATCTGATTAGGAGAGATCGGGGAAGGGGACATCGGGGGTTTATTTTCCCTTGTTCTCTGCGTCTAAAACAACAAAAGAAAGGCCTGAAACAAAGAGTGGCAGCGATGCCGTGAGGTTCGCCGGAAAACCTCGCCGGCGGTCGCTCCTCTTCTTCCATTCCTGGTTGTCGTCGCCATCGCCTCGCCGAAAATTTTTTTTTGGCGACTGCTGCCTTTTGGGAGTTACTGATTCACGAGAATCATTGACAAAAAACATTGATGTCGACGGTGGTATTGAACCTCACCGGAAATCTTCTATCACTGCCTAACTATGTTCCTTGTGGTTTGTGGATTGAATTCAATTGGATGCATCGGGGTTGAAGCGACGTCATTTAAATGGCTGTTGCTCCTCCATTTTTGGTCTTCGTCACTGCCGATGTTGTTTTCTGCCGTCGTCGGATTAGTAGAACCAAAGATGATGGCTGGTTTATTTGCTTGGCCTGAGCTATTAGTTCTGTTGATTATCTTTCTGGCTATGAACATCTTATTCGTTTGTAGTTTTTACTGAGGTTTGGGATTTCAATCGGCGAAGGCGCCGTTTTGTATATCTTTTGAACTCAAGTTCCTTAGTGACCTTGGCATTTTGATTATATTATTGCTTACCAGATTTGTTCTTGGTTCCAAGTTTCTGATAATGTTGGTTGATGATGTTGTGCATTGGATTTGTTTAGTCGATGGTGGCCCTTTGGATTTATTCTCTGATTATGTGTTTGGAATCTGGAACTTGATATCGTTCTGGGTTCAATTGGTTCACTACTTTTGTCTACAGGGTTTAACCACTTTGCTTCTTTATTTTGAGTTATAAATATTCCTGATGTTTTCTTGGTTGTTTGTTATAGGAGTATGGAGGAATTTATTCTGTTTGACTCACTTGGTTGCTTCTGATGTTGGTTGACTTCGAAACAAGTCTATGCAATTGCAGTGATGATCTGTGTTCTGTTGATTTGGATCCAAACATAGTATTATGCCTGTGAAAACAATTTATCTTGAGGCCTGCATAAGGATTTGACGGCTATACAAGGAATTGACAGATACTATACGTTAGAATTGACGGACTGATATTGAACCGATACTACACGGGCCAATGAAAAAATACATACACGTATTGAGGCCTACACAAGGAATTGACGGACAATAAATTGACGGATTTTGAACTTGATACTACACTTGAACCGTCCCGTTCCCGTGTTCCTAAAGCAAAAGGCGATGATGAATGTATGCATTTGAGGCAAAACAAGTCGAATAGAGTGGTGGGTTTGGTACTTGGCGTGGCAACACGACCGACTCCGTGTTTGCAGCCGTACCAAATCCCGATCTTCTATTCGACGCGCCATACAAACCTGAGCCTAAATTTTGCAAAAACAACCCCTTTATTATTATTATTATTATTATTATTATTATTATTATTATTATTATTATTATTATTATTATATGTTCTATTATTATTATTATTATTATATATTTTTTATTTTTATTATTAATATTACTTTATTATTATTATTATTATTATTTTATTTTCATTAATTATTACATTTTATTATCGTACTAATCCAGTTTAATTTCCATTTTTTATTGCGAGGTATATCTTGGCACGAACAACTCGGGAACGCTTTTGGCTACTTACAAATGGGGATAATCCATTGCATTGGAGTCGCTTGGCTTGAATTTGGACCCTAGCATTCAGAAATAAGATTTAGGAATTTTAGAAAAATCCAAGGCTCCCGCGAGTTGTTCATTTTCCGGGTTTTATCTTTAAACTTTGCCTTTCTTTTACTTAGAGATATTTATGCAAATAAATGTGTAAAAATATTTTATTTATCAATAATATGTTGATTGTTTGTATATTGTTTTACTTTATATTCATTGCTTTTATTGTGAAGTCGTTATATAATTTATTGCAAATTGAGGCCGTCTTAGCAAATGCGTGCAAGTAAAAGAATATTTTGTAAATAAGCTTTTATTCGATTAATTATTCTTATTAATATTATTACTATTTTTTTATAATTCTTTTGAAAGAAAAGCGCACTTGTAAATATTTGGAAACTTGTCGGATTAACCGTTTTTAACGGAATTTCGGAAGTGCCTTAAAAACCTTCTTCCGAAATTAATAAAACCTCTTACCTTTAGAATCTCTGAAAGAAAGACCGTCTTTTTTATAAAAACGGAGTTTTTCACGCATTTGTTAATTTGGTTCCCTGTTTTCCTTAAATTGGGTGGCGACTCCAAAAACTCCAAAAGAGTTAGTCCATCCTGTCGATATTCCGGAACTTATCCTTTTCGGGGTAATTTTTGGGGTTCAACAGCATGGCGACTCCGCTGGGGAGCAATAAAGGTTTTGACCATAAAGGTTTCCAATTGTTTGCAACTAGCATGCTTAATTTATTTGCTTTATTATATCTGTTTATTTGGTTTGCCTTATAAAGTATGTATTATATTTATTTGTGCATAGTCTGCATTCGGTTCATCTTTCCTCCCTCATGGAGCCTGTCAATTCTCTTTCACCTCCTCGATTTCATCGGGCATTGCCCTTACCTCACTCTTTGAAACTTCTTTCGTGTCACCAAAAGTTAGATCGGGATATTGAGATTGCCTGGTTTTGTCATGGCCAGTTCTACTGCGTTGTGAGGCCTGGTCTATCCTGCATAGGTCGATTCAGCCTCAACCGTTAGCCCACTCTTAGAAGGAGATTAGGTCATGCATGCATATATATCTTAGTTTGGGGGAAAGTTCGGCAGATTTGGTTGGTTTGTGTTTTGGAGATGGCCTGGTGTAGTGAGATCTAAGAGGCGAAGCCCCTGGTGTCTTTAAATGGATCCGTGGGGTCCCTCTCGTGAATGGTTTTGCGTGTGTGCAGGCCTATGTTGATTATCCAGCTGCAACTTTGTAAAAAATTGAAGTATGCTTGTCGCATACTAGCAGACCGAAGCCCTTGTGTCTTTGAATGACCAGTGGGGTCCCTCCTTGAAGACCAGTGCGGTCTTGGCTACCTAGGAAACTGAGAGGCTTGATTAAAGCCGAGGACCAGTGAGGAGCCCTATGAACAAGGTCAGTGAGCCTTGCAAAACCTAGGAAGCTGAGAGGCTTGTCTTAAGCCGAGGACCAGTGAGGTTTTATTTTGAAAGGCCAATTGGCGCCTTTCGTGATTTGCAGTCTGGTATTGTGGAAACAGTTTGTAATTTTCTCCCTGGATGTTGTAAAACAATTGGAAATCGTGTTTGGAGGAGTGCGGATGTTTGCAAAAGCTATGGAGGATTGTTTCGGGTTTTAGGCATTTTGGGTTTAGAATTTTGTGCAGATGTTGTGGAGAGCATAAGCTATGTTAAAATGTTAATTGCCTGCCTTGCTTTATTTGCTCAAAATGCGTTAAATACTTGGTGTTGCTTGCTTGTATGCAATCCGATGAATGACATGCAAACTATCTTAGTTACCCTTTGTGAGGTTTCTTTTGTTTTGTTTACTTCTCTAGCAAATGTTGGATTTGTGAATGTGGCTGACCATCCACCATGCAAGGGTTTCGAGATATGATTGATGGTAGATGCTCTAGCTCGTGAATGATGCAGCACCAGAAGCTAACGGCATTGTTCGAAAAAAACTTGGCAATTGAACTTAGTAGCATTATTTTCAATTTTAATTCAGATTGAGGCCCTGAATTGTATTGTACTTTAAAGCTTATGTTAATCCGAATCGACTCATTTTGAATTTATGAAAGTTGAAATAAAATGCATCGCATTCTTATTATATTATTTACGCTTGCATTTGTTTCAGTTTCAAAATTAAAATGGATAAACCTGCCAAAGCTTTGCTTGTGATGTATGGCAAAACAACTGAACAATTTGAAAACGATGCACTGAAAGTTATTGTCTGCGCTCTTTGGATATCGCACTATCTGTTAGAATTTCAACTGGGGCAGCTCTTGTTTGTTGGTGTATGGCACCGAAGCAGTGATGCAGAACTACGCACGGTCTGATTCCCAAGGAGGGATACGTAGGCTCCCCCATCGGGCTCGACCCTTTAGCATTTAAGTTTTCATTTTCCCCCAAGAAGGACAACTGGGGCAATTTTGCAAAAACGAGTTAGAGATGTGCAAGATAATAACTGAGGCAGAATTTTGTAAGAAGCGGTGTTGGTTATTAAAGGTGAGTAGGCAAAAAATTTTGTAATTGGTTAAGCAAACAGTGCAAAGTCTAAGACAAAGGACGTTCAGCTTGTTTTAAAATATGTTACAAGTTTAAGTCAAGGCAAAATTTTCAAAATGCATCTTTGACTTAGTTTGCATGCTTATTTCACTCGCTATATTGCATTAAAATATTTTATCTTGCCTCTATTTTTCAAAGTCTATGCTATTTGAGTTCATGAGCCAAGTTTCTGAAAGCAATTTGCAAATCCAAGTCCAATGAAAACGAGGAAGCAGCAGAAGCAGCAAGATGAGGATGAAGTCTGCACAAATCAAACGCTTCCCCTTTCCTCCCCAAAGCTAACAATTTTTCTTTGAGAGCAGGAACATGAAAGCTTGCAATGAAGGGATCATTTACATTATGGATGAACAATTTATTGAACTCGCTTTCACAGTTACCTTGCAAATTGTGTCGCATTGCCCTTTTCACGACTTAAAGCATTATGCTTTGTCATGAGTTATTGCCGAACAGGCGGCATTTCTACCCCTATGACTTTAATTCCTAATAGGCTACAAAGTCGAGGCTTGTTTTGCGTTTTCAAAACTAAGCCAAATAGGGCATCGCTTTGTTTCAGGTTATAATCCGCACAAGGCCATCCTTGCCGGATTGTCTCGCCAATTGATTTATCAATGGCTATCGCACCGGCTACATTTCTGCACTACTTTGCTCTGAACTTGTTTTGAATTATGTCTTCGCACTTGCTATAAAATTAACGCCTTGCTTTACTCTTCCAGGTTGACCATCGGCTACGAGTATTCCCTTTGTTAGACTATCTCGTCCATTGATTCGCCAAATGGCTCTTGCATTGCTCTACATTCCCACACTGCTTTTCTTTGTACTTGCTTTAAATTATGCCTTCGCATTTCCTTTGTATTACGCCTTGTTTTTACTTTTCAGGTTAACAGGTCAGTCCCGAGACCCTCCTTGCTTCATGCCCGACCAGCTTGCCAGTTGATTTGTCAAGATTATTGAAAATGCTTTGCACTATGCCTTCGCATTTGCTTTATTGCTTCGCCAGTGGATGGGAAGACAATTCATCAAAGATATTGCAGCTTGCACTTACAAATTACGTCATGCCTACCATAAGCAATTGGAGGCATTATTATGAAGCCTATCATAGGCAATTGAAGGGTCTTTTGTTATTTATCCTACCGTAAGCAATCGGAGGTCTTATTATCAAGTCTATCGTGAGCAAGCGAAGACTTCATTAGCATTGAAGCCTACCATAAGCAATTGGAGGCCTTATTCTGAAGCCTATCTTAGGCAATTGAAGGCTCTTTTGTTATTTATCCTACCGTAAGCAATCGGAGGTCTTATTATAAAGTCTATCGTGAGCAAGCGAAGACTTCATTAGCATTGAAGCCTACCATAAGCAATTGGAGGCCTTATTCTGAAGCCTATCATAGGCAATTGAAGGCTCTTTTGTTATTGATTCTACCGCAAGCAATCAGAGGTCTTATTATCAAGTCTATCGTGAGCAAGCGAAGACTTCATTAGCATTGAAGCCTACCATAAGCAATTGGAGGCCTTATTCTGAAGCCTATCATAGGCAATTGAAGGCTCTTTTGTTATTGATCCTATCGTAAGCAATTGGAGGTCTTGTTATCAAGTCTATCGTGAGCAAGTGAAGACTTCATTAGCATTGAAGCCTACCATAAGCAATTGGAGGCATTATTATGAAGCCTATCATAGGCAATTGAAGACTCTTTTGTTATTGCTCCTACCGTCAACCATCAGTTTCTCAAAGATTATTCGCCTTGTCGCATATGCAGCACAAATCTATTTCTTCCTTTTTTCATTATAGCTTTTACTTTATTATTCACTCGTTTTCTAACGCATTTACTCTAAATTTACAGAAATTGAACATCAGATTCAAAAAGAACTGAACACATTCAACGCTTTGCAACACTATTAATACAAGCAACACGACCCAATTTTGCTTATTTATTTTGCATTATCTTGCCTTAATTAATACAATTTGCAACTTTGTTTTGCAGGCTGCTATCAAATTTAGGCTCGTTCACCTTATATTGAACGTTTTGGGCTCGTCCGCCTTATAATTGAACGTTTTGGGCTCGTTCGCCTTATAAATGAACGTTATGTTACCTGCATAGGATATAGATTAGCCAAGTCGACTTGAGATATTATGTCTCGTTAGTCAACTTATCTTATGAAAGCCTTGCATTTTACAATTCGTTCTTGCTTTACTTATTGTCTTGCTTTACTGTTTCAGAATAAGGATCAACTTAGAGGTTCTCCGGGCGGAGTACTTTGTCATTTGATCGAAGGAAGAACTTATTGATAATATCACAACCCGCATTTACAATTTTATCACTTTATCTATTTCTTATTCCAATTATTACAGTTTATTAGCAGTTGCACGCTTACCGCTTATTGAGATTATTACAGGATTTTTAGTAGCACCACAGCAGCGTTTGGAACATGGAGCTTTGCTTAGCAATGAACCGGGGCAATCGTTGATATGAGCTAGACTCGTCAACAAAGACCTGAAGATTCGCACCCGCATAAGTCGTCAACCCCAGAGGTAAGTCTCTTGTTAACCCTGAGTCTGAGGTTTGAGATTAAAGACAAGATGGCTCGGTTATCGAGGTGCAGTGGAAGCTATGTCCGTGTACACCTCTCTTTATGGGTGTGTCGTCGACCACATTTTCATAATTTGGGTGATTACAAGCCTCTTTTCCCACGCCTGAGTAGTCGTTACTATCTCGTCTTTTATTTTCAAATCGCGTCGAACTATATATGGCCTGATTCTCTTTCAGCCCGAGATATGTAGGCAACTCGAAAACCGAAGTTCGGCCATGTCCATAAGCCTCGCATTTTGATCCTAGGAATCAGAGTCTTGGCTTTACCGTGACAAAATTGGTTTTCACATCAACTTTCTTTACCCTGAAAACTCCTTCATCCTTTTCGGGTAAAGAGGGGCAGCTGTTGACACGCATTTTTGTCCCGGATTTTAATAAAAAGTATAATAATTTTAAAATTAAGTTCAATTTTGAAGATAGCAAATAAATAGCTAATTTTAAAGGGAAATGGCCAAAATCGCAAGTCGTCCCTTTATTTGCAGCGTGCTATATAATTATTTGTTTAATTTAATAAAGGGCTAAATCTGTTCTTAAATTGCAATTTAGGATCATTTCTGCAAAGCCCATATAACACAAAAACCCCAAGCAACTATTCAATCATCTTCCTATTTATCACTCATACATCAAAAAAACCCTACACCCATTTTTGGCATTACACCAGCCGTGCCCCCCCCTACAACTCATCTCAAAAGACCCCTCCAACTATCATCATCAACCCCAGCCGTGACACCCATATCCTCTCCACTCCCTCATCTTCTCAAAACCCACACCCACACACCCACAGATCGACGCACGCACACACTCACAGCTATACGAAAAACAGAGGAACCCCAAGTCTTGATTGATGTTGCAGATCTGATTAGGGGAGATCGGGGAAGGGGACATCGGGGGTTTATTTTCCCTTGTTCTCTGCGTCTAAAACAACAAAAGAAAGGCCTGAAACAAAAAGTGGCAGCGATGCCATGAGGTTCGCCGGAAAACCACGCCGGCGGTCGCTCCTCTTCTTCCATGCCTGGTTGTCGTTGCCATCGCCTCACCGGAAAATTTTAACGGCGACTGCTGCCTTTTGGGAGTTACTGATTCACGAGAATCATTGACAAAAAACATTGATGTCGACGGTGGTATTGAACCTCACCGGAAATCTTCTATCACTGCCTAACTTTGTTCCTTGTGGTTTGTAGATTGAATTAAATTGGAGGCATTGGGGTTGAAGCGAAGTCATTTAAATGGCTGTTGCTCCTCCGTTTTTGGTCTTCGTCACTGCCGATGTTGTTTTCTGCCGTCGTCGGATTAGTAGAACCAAAGACGATGGCTGGTTTATTTGCTTGGCCTGAGCTATTGGTTCTGTTGATTATCTTTCCGGCTATGAACATCTTATTCGTTTGTAGTTTTTACTGAGGTTTGGGATTTCAATCGGCGAAGGCACCGTTTTTTATATCTTTTGAACTCAAGTTCCTTAGTGACCTTGGCATTTTAATTATATTATTGCTTACCAGATTTTTTCTTGGTTCCAAGTTTCTGATAATGTTGGTTGATGATGTTGTGCATTGGATTTGTTTGGTCGATGGTGGCCCTTTGGATTTGTTCTCTGATTATGTGTTTGGAATCTGGAACTTGATATCGTTCTAGGATCAATTGGTTCACTACTTTTGTCTACAGGGTTTCACCACTTTGCTTCTTTATTTTGAGTTATAAATATTCCTGATGTTTTCTTGGTTGTTTGTTATTGGAGTATGGAGGAATTTAATCTGTTTGACTCACTTGGTTGCTTCTGATGTTGGTTGACTTCAAAACAAGTCTATGCAATTGCAGTGATGATCTGTGTTCTGTTGATTTGGATCCAAACATAGTATTATGCCTGTGAAAACAATTTATCTTGAGGCCTGCATAAGGATTTGACGGCTATACAAGGAATTGACAGATACTATACGTTAGAATTGACGGACTGATATTGAACCGATACTACACGGGCCAATGAAAAAATACATACGCGTATTGAGGCCTACACAAGGAATTGACGGACAATAAATTGACGGATTTTGAACTTGATACTACACTTGAACCGTCCCGTTCCCGTGTCCCTAAAGCAAAAGGCGATGATGAATGTATGCATTTGAGGCAAAACAAGTCGAATAGAGTGGTGGGTTTGGTACTTGGCGTGGCAACACGACCGGCTCCGTGTTTGCAGCCGTACCAAATCCCGATCTTCTATTCGACGGGCCATACAAACCTGAGCCTAAATTTTGCAAAAACTATTATTATTATTATTATTATTATTATTATTATTATTATTATTATTATTATTATTATATATTCTATTATTATTATTATATATATTTTATTATTATTATTATTAATATTACTTTTTTATTATTATTATTATTATTATTATTATTATTATTATTATTTTATTTTCATTAATTATTACATTTTATTATCGTACTAATCCAGTTTAATTTTCATTTTTTATTGCGAGGTATATCTTGGCACGAACAACTAGGGAACGCTTTTGGCTACTTACAAATGGGGATAGTTCATTGCATTGGAGTCGCTTGGCTTGAATTTGGACCCGAGCATTTAGAAATAAGATTTAGGAATTTTAGAAAAATCCAAGGCTCCCGCGAGTTGTTCATTTTTCGGGTTTTATCTTTAAACTTTGCCTTTCTTTTACTTAGAGATATTTATGCAAATAAATGTGTAAAAAATATTTTATTTATCAATAATATGTTGATTGTTTCTATATTGTTTTACTTTATGTTCATTGCCTTTATTGTGAAGTCGTTATATAATTTATTGCAAATTGGGGCCGTCTTAGCAAATGCGTGCAAGTAAAAGAATATTTTGTAAATAAGCTTTTATTCGATTAATTATTCTTATTAATATTATTACTATTTTTTTAATAATTCTTTTGAAAGAAAAGCGCACTTGTAAATATTTGGAAACCTGTCGGATTAACCGTTTTTAACGGAATTTTGGAAGTGCCTTAAAAACCTTCTTCCGAAATTAATAAAACCTCTTACCTTTAGAATCTCTGAAAGAAAGATCGTCTTTTTTACAAAAATGGAGTTTTGCACGCATTTGTTAATTTGGTTCCCTGTTTTCCTTAAATTGGGTGGCGACTCTAAAAACTCCAAAAGAGTTAGTCCATCATGTCGATATTCCGGAACTTATCCTTTTCGGGGTAATTTTTGGGGTTCAACACCTGGGCTTTCAAAAGATTTGGCAGAATGGGCCAAAGAGTTGGGAGAGTACGATATCATCTATCAACCGAGATTGGCCATCCAGTCACAGGCTTTGAAAGGCTTCACTTCAGATTTTGTGGAAGAATTAGCAGCGAAGGCGGAGGAATCAATCTGGCATGCAGGAACAATTGAGCCCGACCACTGGGGAATTTGTATGGATGTAGACCTCGAAGGAGAAGAAGCCACCCTCGATTTATGGATCAAGACGCCTACCGAGAAGGTTTTTTACAAGACCGTAAAATTTCCACGCATCGTAGCAGAATATGAAGCCATAACTCAAGCTCTTGACTTAGCCTACATATTGGGGGCCAGGGAGGTAAACCTTTTCAGCAGTTCCCAATTGGTGGTTACTCGAGCGAATGAGGTTTTTACCACGGGGAACATCTGTGCGCCAGATCAGTAAGAAAAAGTCAAGGCACTTCTGAAAAATTTCTGTAAATGGGAGTTTGTCTATAAGGAGGAGAGCTCAGGTGAAGGCGAGCCCTCAGGGATTCACGCACTAACTCAGACGATCAGTAGATAGTAGTCGAACTAGTCCACGCGGACCCGATGAACCTTGAAGTTCCGTCTCGAAACAACATCACACATTGATTAGCTACTTGGACAAGGGAATACTCCCCGAAGATAAGTTAGAAAGCCGACAGCTAAGAAGGCAGGCAGTTCACTAATGCTTAATCAACAGGGATGTATACCACCAGGTTGATAGGGATTGGCGTCTTAAGCTAATACACCGCATTTATAGCTAATTGGAGGTATATTCTTAGCTTTCATTGCAAAATATAACATTCGTCTGTGTTATAATACGAGGTCTGGATCATCCTGAGTTCTACAATCCCGATTGACTCCCATAAGAGCATTTTTTTCACATACTAGATTTTTTTTTCCTCCGAACCATCACTCCCACAACTCGGGTTATATACATAACTTTGTAAGGCTTGGCGCTGCCATTATAACGGTTTGTCTCCCTAGCCAATTTATCTTACCGTGCAATCTTGAGGTCCTATCTTTCTATCTCAATTATACATAGATTTTCATTCTTGTTCTTCCGAATATAATTGTTTTCAACTTAGGAACACCCTTTTCTAATATGTGATTCTTCATGTCTTTTCTTATCTGTGTAGCAATGGGCTTTATCGTGCTGGCCATCCCAGTATCTCCATTAATTTTGAGCATAGCTTAGGAATAAGGTTGCTGACCTCTACAACTTATCTGACTAGCGTAGCCCCTCATGATGGTCCTTACAACTCTAGCATTGTTTTACGATATTGTGACCTCATTTCTTTTATGTAAGTCTTTTCACTATAATTAATGGCTAATCCGTCAGCGGTCTCACTCAGAACCACCTCAGCTTCATCTTTCAAGCAACATTTACCTTGATTCATTCTTGGCCATCATCATCATTCCAATTTCGAGGGCAACTAACACCATACGCGACATATCTTAAGTAGTTGTCACTTTATGCATCATTAGCTCTTACATCATCTGATAATGTCGCTTATTTCAATCATCCCAATGATCGATGGAAGTAGGAGTATCATTCTTACTTTAAGCTTTAACGCACGATCTAGAATAAGAAAGAATATGAAACATTCCCTAAATGCCTGCAGTCCCCCGTTTATAGATATGGGGCCCTCATACCGATAAACGAGACACTACTGACACGGCTTCATAGACCCCTAGGACGCTTTAAACCTGCTGCTATGATACCAAGTTTGTCACGACCCGTTTTCTAAACGAGCTATGACCGCCACCCGGTACCTAACCTTGACCGAGCGAACCATCTACACCTGTCAATTACGTTATAATGCTGAAAATACATATAACTCAACAATTCTCTTAAACTCATACTCTGAAAATAGTAGCAAAACAATATGGGAGTAATAATAATTAATAGTAGCAACTCATCTTTAGTCTGCTTTTATGCAAAATAATGTAAGTAAGGACCACAACCCAAAAATACTAGACTGTCTATGAAGCCTCTACTGATAAACTAACGCGCTGCTCAGGACATGAACTTCCTGGCTAGTTCCCAAGGTAACAACTAACTAAATAATGCTGACTCGAATGAAAATACTCCACGAACAAAAGCGGAGCTCACCAACAACGGAGGATGTGAAGGAGAATCCTAGCATGTAGTCTGATCGCCTCTGTGACCTGCGTCTACGTTGACAAATCCAACGTAGGTTCCAAGAAAAAGGAACGTGAGTAACGAATCGCTCGTCACCTAGTGAGTATCATTGACTCCCTCACTAAGACCGGAACGAGAGTTAATAAAACATGAGTGCATAAATTTTACTTTAAGACAGCTGAAACATTAGATCAAAATAAACTCTTAAATATTATAAAATAGCTTATACTTTCTTTCTTTAGGGAGTACCGCTCAAGTATGACATCTTTTCTTTCTTTCTTTCTCTTTCCTATCCCCGTGGCGTCCCACAGTTCAAAGTCTGACATGCTAGCATTTATTGCCCGACTATGGCAATATAACATAGAGCCCGACTATGGCACAAACCTACCCTGTCAGGGTAGTTTTGGGGTAAAACGCAATCCGACAATGGTCACGCTCCGCAGCCCGACTATGGCTACGAACATGCTTACCCTTCTCAAAATTTAAGGTAGCTCCCAAAAATATTTCAAAAATATTGCTTGGCACCAAAGGCCTCAATTTGAACTTAACCTTTCATGTAAAATCTCATCATAGCTTCAATAGCTTTCAAACACAAATAAATCTTGAAATCATTTAATAATAATTATAAAATAACATAAATAATCTCATGAAATCATACTCAAGTAAAGGTATGTTATCGGGATGTAAGGAAGCTATGAAACATAATTCTAGATACTTGATACTAAAGAACAACTTGGAAACATTAATGGATAATGAACGTTTGCCCGCTCCAATCAAACGTACATTAACTTTTTTAAAGCAATTTATCAAACACCTTAAATCATGCACTTTGTGATAAAAAGGATCTTAGAAAGGGTATATCTCAACCTCACCTTGATTACTCCTCAAGCCTAAACGTAAGCTCCGATTCACGCACTTCACGTCACGGGACAACTACAACAACCACCAATTTGTCTAATCAATTCTAAAGTTTTCATCTTTTTCTCTCCATATAAAACATAGGTTCAAATTCTAACTTCTAAGTCTTGGGAAACTTTTCTATGAATGGAATCTATTTCAATGTTAAGTTCTAGCATATATATATATGATGTGATAATTGTGGTTGATTCATAGGAAAGCTTACCTTGGTGTTAGCTTGGAGATTTGTTTTCATCTAAGTAGTGGAGGACAAACGTGCTCTGCCTCTTTGTTTTTGGTTCTTCTCCCTTCCCGTAATAGGAACATTGCTAATAAGGGTACTTCTTTGACTTTTCTTAAGTCCAGCGTAAAGGAAAAAAAGAATCAACTTTGATTCTTTATGGTTTGCTGCCCTCTTAGCTACTAGGTTATTAACGTAACCTTTTTCTTTTTTCTTTTTTTTTTTTTTTTGATTTAAGGTGCCACTCTAACTTGACATTTAAACTTTAGCCTTTTTAAGCTAACTTAAATTTTTGGCTTTTTTCATACTTTCTTCTTTTACTTTCAACATAACTAAGTACTTATATTTCATCCATGATATATTTTATAATATACTTTCACCATATACTTCGTACTCGGACCTCGTCATGACATCAACGAGTTTATTTAAATTATTCTCCATATCGACAAAATTCTGAAACATAAAAATTTGAGGAACGTTACACCCCCGATCAGCAATGGAAGTATAATCCTTCCTAGTGTCTACTTTAATCAAGTCTTTAGTTTCTTTTTACAGTATTTACATACTTGTCTTCATGTTACGGGTTTCCACCCACAACAACTCAGGCTCTGAGCCCACATTCATCAATAAAACTACTATTTAGTCAGTTTTACGATTACAATTCTGATCCATCCACGATCTGACTATTCATAGCCCCGACCAGACCTAAGTTGAAGTAATATACCTACTTTTCGCTACAAAAAGTAGGGTAAACTACTCACTTAGAGTTAAACCATGTCTAACTTAGCCAGTAGGCATTATTCGTAAGTTGAACTCGTCAATTCAACTAAATTTGCACCTACATGCCAGTAGGGACGCCTGCCCACTAGTGCCAGAAAGTCTTAAAATACTCGAGTAAACAAGCAACAACATTCTGAATCGAAATGCAAAAGTGTATGTATCCACGCAGGCTACAGTCGTCCCATTGTGGACGCAAAACAGTCGTCTATCACAAGCGCAATATAAGTCATCAACTACTGACACAAATGAAGCACCTTCAGTGCGCACATTTGTCTTTTACAGACACTAGCCCAAAAAGGCACACAAACATACTTCTTAAATTATATAAGTATGCATAAAAACATTAATGAACAATCATTTCATTAATAACAAACAGTCTGTAGGCTCATAATATAAAATTATATCTTCTTGAATACAATATTGTTCACAAAAATTGTAAAAAAATGGAAAGGAAAGGCTAAAAGCTTCAAAGTTCTCAAAATCTGCACGACTGAAGATCCTTCATCTGGATTGTATCTACTGGCCGCTAAGCAGGTCGAGGCTATCCCGGCATCAAGATATGTGTCAGTCAGAGGAACCTTCGGCATATGACCTTTGAAATGACCAAGATCTGGATACCTTGATTAAAGCAAGGGTCATCGAAACAGATTTTGCCCCATTAAGAAAGTCTTACAATTTTAGCCTTAATAAAAAACGGTCTGGTGGCTCATAATATAAAATTAGTTCTTCTTGAATACAACATTGTTCAAAAAAATTGTAAAAAAATGGAAAGGAAAGGCTAAAAGCTTCAAAGTTCTCAAAATCTGCACGGCTGAATATCCTTCATCTAGATTGAATCTACAGGCCGCTAAGCAGGTCGAGGCTATCCCGGCATCAAGATATGTGTCAGTCAGAGGAACCTTCGGCATACGACCCTTGAAATGACCAAGATCCGGATACCTTGATTAAAGCAAGGGTCATCGAAACAAATTTTGCCCCATTAAGAAAGTCTTACAATTTTAGCCTTAATAAGAAAGTTCCCTGTGATCGCCAGATCCTTTTATCAGTATATGTTTTCCTTTCCTTTTTGAAGCCAATAGTCGTTCAATGAAAACGACACCACAAAAGACGCTCAACTGTGAGGTGATTGCACAATAATTGGGCAAGGGATTGTTCAAGTTTCAAAACCAAATCGGCATTGCATCTAAGATTTTATTGGTTTAAAAATCAAAGCTGGAGTTGAATCCAACCAAAAAAACTTTTAATTCAACTTAACCAAAAACATCAGTACTTGGTAGCTATTTATAAAATTAAGAAGGGTACATTTGGTTAATGATGAAATACAAAAATCAATAAGAATTCAATGAAAAATATAATTATCTCAATCTGTCATCATTTATTCATATTATGTGCCAAATATTAAGTACATTTTTCAAACAAATGAATCCAAATCATCTTCACTTAACTCATCCATAAATGTAGACAATCTGATCGTACTTATTCATAACTACGCAAACCTACAATGTCTTTTTTACAAGTAAACGACAGCAAATCGTCATCAGTTTGGCCATATGCAAAAATTCAAAGTAAAAATAAAGTAAGGCCAATTCGACATCATTTACTTAAAAGTGAGCAAAACTACTTTTTCTATTTTACAAGTAAATGACACCAAATCTTCATCACTTTGCCCAAATACAAAAAAAAGTAAACATAAAATAAGACCAATTCGGCATCAATTATTTACAAAGTGAGCCAAATATTACATACATTTTTATAAAGAACTGAAGACAAATTGTCTTCTCTTTCTATAATTAAGTCATAAACACCAAAATACGTCATTGCTTTACTAATTAAGAATTATACCCAAATTAGAATTAAAAATTAAATCTGGGAATGGAAGACTTAAAGAGTAGGCTAGAAGATGAGCTATCTAAAACAAACATAGGTTCATCCAAGATCAGCAGTGAAGGTTTCATGACCACTTCCATTCCCACATTTACTCTTTTCCTCCGACCACAAGAAATTTCACGCTTCTCAACAGTTCCAACAAGTCAATCTCTAACTCCCTGAAGACCCAATGATTGAATAACTCTCTCAACTACAAGTACCCTGTCAGCTTTTGGCAAGTCCGCAGCTAGTATTTATGATATTGAAGGTTCAATGAAATACATAAAATGAAAATAAAAAAAATAAGAATGAACATCTAAATGTCAATATAATCAAAATGGATCTTAAAGTACATGAAAAGCAATGTAAAAATTTAAAATACTCCCATTTAAATAGAACAAGAAGACGGGAGCCGGATCTCATGTTCTCATCGATAGTTCATCTTCAGAAAAATAAAACTTCATTGACAAGTTTGCACGTTTTTCAAAATCAGATCTACACAAATTTAGTGTGATTTTAAAAAAATCAATGGTAGAAACGGAAATAGGATGCCAATACGAATATAGAGATGTAATTTTTGTAACATTCTGGTGACACACCAGCGATGGTCACTACCTGTCAACGTCGTCTCTGGCAACGCGGCCACGGTGGGAGAAAGAGGAGATGTGGAGATGGGTTTTCTAGAGAGAGAAATTGTGAAAGAAGAAGTTGTGAAAGAAGGATTACATCTCGAGGTTCAACACGTAGCGATGAAGAAGTTCTGGTGGATACCCCCGATCATCGATGGAAGTATAATTCTTCTCAGTGTCTACTTTAATCAAGTCTTTAATTTCTTTTTACAGTATTTACATACTTGTCTTTCATGTTACGGGTTTCCACCCACAACAACTGAGGCTCCGTGCCCCCCATTTCTCAATAAAACTACTATTTAGTCAGTTTTACGATTACATTTCTGATCCATCCACGATCCAACTATTCATAGCCCCGGCCAGACCTAAGTTGAAGTAATATAGCCACTTTTCGCTACAAAAAGTAGGGTAAACTACTCGCTTAGAGTTAGACCATGTCTAACTCAGCCAGTAGGCATTATTCGTAAGTTGAACTCGTCAATTCAACTAAATTTGCACCTACATGCCAGTGGGGACGCCCGCCCACTAGTGCCAGAAAGTCTTAAAATACTCGAGTAAACAAGCAACAACATTCTGAGTCGAAATGCAAAAGTGTATGTATCCACGCAGGCTACAGTCGTCCCATTGTGGGCGCAAAACAGTAGTCTATCACAAGCGCAATATTAGTCATCAACTACTGACACAAATGAAGCACCTTCAGTGCGCATATTTGTCTTTTACAGACACTAGCCCAGAAAGGCACACAAACATACTTCTTAAATTATATAAGTATGCATAAAAACATTAATGAACGTTCATTTCATTAATAAAAAATGGTCTGGTGGCTCATAATATAAAATTAATTCTTCTTGAACAAAACATTGTTCACAAAAATTGTAAAAAAATGGAAAGGAAAGGCTAAAATCTTCAAAGTTCTCGAAATCTGCACGGCTGAATATCCTTCATCTGGATTGTATCTACAGGCCGCTAAGCAGGTCGAGGCTATCCCGGCATCAAGATATGTGTCAGTCAGAGGAACCTTCGGCATACGACCCTTGAAATGACCAAGATCCGGATACCTTGATTAAAGCAAGGGTCATCGAAACAATTTTTGCCCCATTAAGAAAGTCTTACAATTTTAGCCTTAATAAGAAAGTTCCCTGTGATCGCCAAATCCTATTATTAGTATATGTTTTCCTTTCCTTTTTGAAGCCAATAGTTGTTCAATGAAAACGACACCACAAAAGACGCTCAACTGTGAGGTGATTGCACAATAATTGGGCAAGGGATTGTTCAAGTTTCAAAACCAAATCGGCATTGCATCTAAGATTTTATTGGTTTAAAAATCAAAGCTGGAGTTGAATCCAACCAAAAAAACCTTTAATTCAACTTAACCAAAAACATCAGTACTTAGTAGCTATTTATAAAATTAAGAAGGGTACATTTGGTTAATGATGAAATACAAAAATCAATAAGAATTCAAAAAAAAATATAATTATCTCAATCTGTCATCATTTATTCATAATATGAGCCAAATATTAAGTACATTTTTCAAACAAATGAATCCAAATCATCTTCACTTAACTCATCCATAAATGTAGACAATCTGATCGTACTTATTCATAACTACGCAAACCTACCATGTCTTTTTTACAAGTAAATGACAGCAAATCGTCATCAGTTTGGCCATATGAAAAAATTCAAAGTAAAAATAAGGTAAGGCCAATTCGACATCATTTACTTATAAGTGAGCAAAACTATTTTTTCTATTTTACAAGCAAATGACACCAAATCTTCATCACTTTGCCCAAATATAAAAAAAAGTAAACATAAAATAAGACCAATTCGGCATCAATTATTTACAAAGTGAGCCAAATATTACATACATTTTTATAAAAAACTGAAGTCAAATTTTCTTCTCTTTCTATAATTAAGTCATAAACACCAAAATACATCATTGCTTTACTAATTAAGAATTATACCCAAATTAGAATTAAAAATTAAATCTGGGAATGGAAGACTTAAGCTATCTTAAACAAATGTAGGTTCATCCAAGATCAGCAGTGAAGGTTTCATGACCACTTCCATTCCCACATTTACTCTTTTCCTCCGACCACCAGAAATTTCACGCTTCTCAACAGTTCCAACAAGTCAATCTCTAACTCCCTGAAGACCCAATGATTGAATAACTCTCTCAACTACAAGTACCTTGTCAGCTTTTGGCAAGTCCGCCGCTAGTATTTATGATATTGAAGGTTCAATAAAAGACATAAAATGAAAATATAGAAAATAAGAATGAACATCTAAATGTCAATTTAATCAAAATGAATCTTAAAGTACATGAAAGGCAATATAAAATTTTAAAATACTCCCATTTAAATAGAACTAGAAGACGGGAGCCGGATCTCATGTTCTCATCGATAGTTTATCTTCAGAAAAATAAAACTTCATTGACAAGTTTGCACGTTTTTCAAAATCAGATCTACACAAATTTAGTGTGATTTAAAAAAATCAATGGTAGAAACGAAAAGAGGATGCCAATACGAATATGGAGATGTAATTTTTGTAACATTCTCGTGACACACCAGCGATGGTCAATACCTGTCAACGTCGTCTCTGGCAACGAGGCCACGGTGGGAGAAAGAGGAGATGTGGAGAAGGGTTTTCTAGAGAGAGAAATTGTGAAAGAAGAAGTTGTGAAAGAAGGATTACATCTCGAGGTTCAACACGTAGCGATGAAGAAGTTCTGGTGGATACCCCCGATTATCGATGGAAGTATAATTCTTCTCAGTGTCTACTTTAATCATGTCTTTAATTTCTTTTTACAGTATTTACATACTTATCTTTCATGCTACGGGTTTCCACCCACAACAACTCAGGCTCCGTGCCCCCCCATTTCTCAATAAAACTACTATTTAGTCAGTTTTACGATTACAATTCAGATCCATCCACGATCCAGCTATTCATAGCCCCGGCCAGACCTAAGTTGAAGTAATATACCCATTTTTCGCTACAAAAAGTAGGGTAAACTACTCGCTTAGAGTTAGACCATGTCTAACTCAGCCAGTAGGCATTATTCGTAAGTTGAACTCGTCAATTCAACTAAATTTGCACCTACATGCCAGTGGGGACACCCGCCTACTAGTGCCAGAAAGTCTTAAAATACTCGAGTAAACAAGCAACAACATTCTGAGTCGAAATGCAAAAGTGTATGTATCCACGCAGGCTACAGTCGTCCCATTGTGGGCGCAAAACAGTCGTCGATCACAAGCGCAATATAAGTCATCAACTACTGACACAAATGAAGCACCTTCAGTGCGCACATTTGTCTTTTACAGACACTAGCCCAGAAAGGCACACAAACATACTTCTTAAATTATATAAGTATGCATAAAAACATTAATGAACGTTCATTTCATTAATAAAAAACGGTCTGGTGGCTCATAATATAAAATTAGTTCTTCTTGAATACAACATTGTTCACAAAAATTGTAAAAAAATGGAAAGGAAAGGCTAAAATCTTCAAAGTTCTCGAAATCTGCACGGCTGAATATCCTTCATCTGGATTGTATCTACCGGCCGCTAAGCAGGTCGAGGCTATCCCGGCATCAAGATATGTGTCAGTCAGAGGAACCTTCGGCATACGACCCTTGAAATGACCAAGATCCGGATACCTTGATTAAAGCAAGGGTCATCGAAACAGATTTTGCCCCATTATGAAAGTCTTACAATTTTAGCCTTAATAAGAAATTTCCTTGTGATCGCCAAATCCTTTTATTAGTATATGTATTCCTTTCCTTTTTGAAGCCAATAGTTGTTCAATGAAAACGAAACCACAAAAGATGCTCAACTGTGAGGTGATTGCACAATAATTGGGCAAGGGATTGTTCAAGTTTCAAAACCAAATCGGCATTGCATCTAAGATTTTATTGGTTTAAAAATCAAAGCTGGAGTTGAATCAGACCAAAAAAACTTTTAATTCAACTTAACCATAAACATTAGTACTTAGTAGCTATTTATAAAATTAAGAAGGGTACATTTGGTTAATGATGAAATACAAAAATCAATAAGAATTCAAAGAAAAATATAATTATCTCAATCTGTCATCATTTATTCATAATATGTGCCAAATATTAAGTACATTTTTCAAACAAATGAATCCAAATCATCTTCACTTAACTCAACCATAAATGTAGACAATCTGATCGTACTTATTCATAACTACGCAAACCTACAATGTCTTTTTTACAAGTAAATGACAGCAAATCGTCATCACTTTGCCCATATACAAAAATTCAAAGTAAAAATAAAGTAAGGCCAATTCGACATCATTTACTTATAAGTGAGCAAAACTACTTTTTCTATTTTACAAGCAAATGACACCAAATTTTCATCACTTTGCACAAATACAAAAAAAGTTAACATAAAGTAAGATCAATTCGGCATCAATTATTTACAAAAAAAGTTAACATAAAGTAAGACCAATTCGGCATCAATTATTTACAAAGTGAGCCAAATATTACATACATTTTTATGAAGAACTGAAGACGAATTGTCTTCTCTTTCTATAATTAAGTCATAAACACCAAAATACGTCATTGCTTTACTAATTAAGAATTATACCCAAATTAGAATTAAAAATTAAATCTGGGAATGGAAGACTTAAGGAGTAGGCTAGAAGATGAGCTATCTAAAACAAATGTAGGTTCATCCAAGATCAGCAGTGAAGGTTTCATGACCACTTCCATTCCCACATTTACTCTTTTCCTCCGACCACCAGAAATTTCACGCTTCTCAACAGTTCCAACAAGTCAATCTCTAACTCCCTGAAGACCCAATGATTGAATAACTCTCTCAACAACAAGTACCTTGTCAGCTTTTGGCAAGTCCGCCGCTAGTATTTATGATATTGAAGGTTCAATAAAAGACACAAAATGAAAATAAAAAAATAAGAATGAACAGCTAAATGTCAATTTAATCAAAATGGATCTTAAAGTACATGAAAGCCAATATAAAAATTTAAAATACTCCCATTTAAATAGAACTAGAAGACGGGAGCCGGATCTCATGTTCTCATCGATAGTTTATCTTCAGAAAAATAAAACTTCATTGACAAGTTTGCACGTTTTTCAAAATCAGATCTACAGAAATTTAGTGTGATTTAAAAAAATCAAAGGTAGAAACGGAAAGAGGATGCCAATACAAATATGGAGATGTAATTTTTGTAACATTCTCGTGACACACCAGCGATGGTCAATACCTGTCAACGTCGTCTCTGGCAATGAGGCCACGGTGGGAGAAAAAGGAGATGTGGAGAAGGGTTTTCTAGAGAGAGAAATTGTGAAAGAAGAAGTTGTGAAAGAAGGATTACATCTCGAGGTTCAACACGTAGCGATGAAGAAGTTCTGGTGGATACCCCCGATTATCGATGGAAGTATAATTCTTCTCAGTGTCTACTTTAATCAAGTCTTCAATTTCTTTTTACAGTATTTACATACTTGTCTTTCATGTTACGGGTTTCCACCCACAACAACTCAGGCTCCGTGCCCCCCATTTCTCAATAAAACTACTATTTAGTCAGTTTTACGATTACAATTCAGATCCATCCACGATCAAACTATTCATAGCCCCGGCCAGACCTAAGTTGAAGTAATATACCCACTTTTCGCTACAAAAAGTAGGGTAAACTACTCGCTTAGAGTTAGACCATGTCTAACTCAGCCAGTAGGCTTTATTCGTCAGTTGAACTCGTCAATTCAACTAAATTTGCACCTACATGCCAGTGGGGACGCCCGCCCACTAGTGCCAGAAAGTCTTAAAATACTCGAGTAAACAAGCAACAACATTCTGAGTCGAAATGCAAAAGTGTATGTATCCACGCAGGCTACAGTCGTCCCATTGTGGGCGCAAAATAGTAGTCTATCATAAGCGCAATATAAATCATCAACTACTGACACAAATTAAGCACCTTCAGTGCGCACATTTGTCTTTTACAGACACTAGCCCAGAAAGGCACACAAACATACTTCTTAAATTATATAAGTATGCATAAAAACATTAATGAACGTTCATTTCATTAATAAAAAACGGTCTGATGGCTCATAATATAAAATTAGTTCTTCTTGAATACAACATTGTTCACAAAAATTGTAAAAAAATAGAAAGGAAAGGCTTAAATCTTCAAAGTTCTCAAAATCTGCACGGCTGAATATCCTTCATCTGGATTGTATCTACAGGCCGCTAAGCAGGTCGAGGCTATCCCGGCATCAAGATATGTGTCAGTCAGAGGAACCTTCGGCATACGACCCTTAAAATGACCAAGATCCGGATACCTTGATTAAAGCAAGGGTCATCGAAACAGATTTTGCCCCATTATGAAAGTCTTACAATTTTAACCTTAATAAGAAAGTTCCTTGTGATCGCCAAATCCTTTTATTAGTATATGTATTCCTTTCCTTTTTGAAGCCAATAGTTGTTCAATGAAAACGACACCACAAAAGATGCTCAACTGTGAGGTGATTGCACAATAATTGGGCAAGGGATTGTTCAAGTTTCAAAACCAAATCGACATTGCATCTAAGATTTTATTGGTTTAAAAATCAAAGCTGGAGTTGAATCAGACCAAAAAAACTTTTAATTCAACTTAACCAAAAACATGAGTACGTAGTAGCTATTTATAAAATTAAGAAGGGTACATTTGGTTAATGATGAAATACAAAAATCAATAAGAATTCAAAGAAAATTATAATTATCTCAATCTGTCATCATTTATTCATAATATGAGCCAAATATTAAGTACATTTTTCAAACAAATGAATCCAAATCATCTTCACTTAACTCATCCATAAATGTAGACAATCTGATCGTACTTATTCATAACTACACTAACCTACAATGTCTTTTTTACAAGTAAATCACAGCAAATCGTCATCACTTTGCCCATATACAAAAATTCAAAGTAAAAATAAAGTAAGCCCAATTCGACATCATTTACTTATAAATGAGCAAAACTACTTTTTCTATTTTACAAGCAAATGACACCAAATCTTCATCACTTTGCCCAAATACCAAAAAAGTAAACATAAAATAAGACCAATTCGGCATCAATTATTTACAAAGTGAGCCAAATATTACATACATTTTTATAAAGAACTGAAGACAAATTGTCTTCTCTTTCTATAATTAAGTCATAAACACCAAAATACGTCATTGCTTTACTAATTAAGAATTATACCCAAATTAGAATAAAAAATAAATCTAGGAATGGAAGACTTAAGGAGTAGGCTAGAAGATGAGCTATCTAAAACAAATGTAGGTTCATCCAAGATCAGCAGTGAAGGTTTCATGACTACTTCCATTCCCACATTTACTCTTTTCCTCCGACCACCAGAAATTTCACGCTTCTCAACAGTTCCAACAAGTCAATCTCTAACTCCCTGAAGACCCAATGATTGAATAACTCTCTCAACTACAAGTACCTTGTCAGCTTTTGGCAAGTCCGCAGCTAGTATTTATGATATTGAAGGTTCAATGAAAGACATAAAATGAAAATAAAAAAAATAAGAATGAACATCTAAATGTCAATATAATCAAAATGGATCTTAAAGTACATGAAACGCAATAAAAATTTAAAATACTCCCATTTAAATAGAACTAGAAGACGGGAGCCGGATCTCATGTTATCATCGATAGTTCATCTTCAAAAAAATAAAACTTCATTGACAAGTTTGCACGTTTTTCAAAATCAGATCTACACAAATTTAGTGTGATTTTAAAAAAATCAATGGTAGAAACGGAAAGAGTATGCCAATACGAATATGGAGATGTAATTTTTGTAACATTGTCGTGACACACCAGCGATAGTCAATACCCGTCAACATCATCTCTGGCAACGAGGCCACGGTGGGAGAAAGAGGAGATGTGGAGATGGGTTTTCTAGAGAGAGAAATTGTGAAAGAAGAAGTTGTGAAAGAAGGATTACATCTCGAGGTTCAACACGTAGCGATGAAGAAGTTCTGGTGGATACCCCCGATCATCGATGGAAGTATAATTCTTCTCAGTGTCTACTTTAATCAAGTCTTTAATTTCTTTTTACAGTATTTACATACTTGTCTTTCATGTTACGGGTTTCCACCCACAACAACTCAGGCTCCGTGCCCCCAATTTCTCAATAAAACTACTACTTAGTCAGTTTTACGATTACAATTCAGATCCATCCACGATCCAACTATTCTTAGCCCCGGCCAGACCTAAGTTGAAGTAATATACCCACTTTTTGCTACAAAAAGTATGGTAAACTACTCGCTTAGAGTTAGACCATGTCTAACTCAGCCAGTAGGCATTATTCGTAAGTTGAACTCGTCAATTCAACTAAATTTGCACCTACATGCCAGTGGGGACGCAAGCCCACTAGTTCCAGAAAGTCTTAAAATACTCGAGTAAACAAGCAACAACATTCTGAATCGAAATGCAAAAGTGTATGTATCCACGCAGGCTACAGTCGTCCCATTGTGGGTGCAAAACAGACGCAATATAAGTCATCAACAAACTGACACAAATGAAGCACCTTCAGTGCGCACATTTGTCTTTTACAGACACTAGCCCAGAAAGGCACATACTTCTTAAATTATATAAGTATGCATAGAAACATTAATGAACGTTCATTTCATTAATAAAAAACGGTCTGGTGGATCATAATATAAAATTAGTTCTTCTTGAATACAACATTGTTCACAAAAATTGTAAAAAAATGGAAAGGAAAGGCTAAAATCTTCAAAGTTCTCGAAATCTGCACGGCTGAATATCCTTCATCTGGATTGTATCTACAGGCCGCTAAGCAGGTCGAGGCTATCCCAGCATCAAGATATGTGTCAGTCAGAGAAACCTTCGGCATACGACCCTTGAAATGACCAAGATCCGGATACCTTGATTAAAGCAAGGGTCATCGAAACAGATTTTGCCCCATTAAGAAAGTCTTACAATTTTAGCCTTAATAAGAAAGTTTCTTGTGATCGCCAATGAAACGACCTCCGTCAGTCGTTTCGGAAGTTAGTACTCCGATTGGCGTGTCGATAATTTTAAAATATTCGTAATGTCCATTAGGACCATTCTGTAAAATTTGAGCTAAATCAGACCTCGTTTGGTAGGCATCGAAAGAAGGTTTCAGTTTTTATTGTCAATGAATATTAAAAAGAGATTTTCGAGCTCGGTTTTGGCTAATGAGCTCCTATTCGAAATCCAAAAGCGCCGTTAGGTTCGTATGATTATTTATCACTTTTGTGACCTTTCGAAAGTGAATTTCGATGTTGTTCGGCTAGTTTCCACTAAAATGCCGAAAGTTAAATAATTTGACTTTTTCTATTTAAATTCACATCTTGAGTTTCGGGAGTCCAATTTGAGATCCGCTCTTATATCAGATATTGAGTGCAGGAGTATTCCGCCTCTGATTTACATTATATCAAGTGCAGGAGTATTCCACCCCAGGAGAGTGCAGGAGTATTCCGCCTCTGGTTTATATTATATCGGGCGCATGAGTGTTCCGCCCCAGGAGCAGGAGTATTCCGCTCCAGTTGGTTATCAGATTGGATTCCCCTCGAATGCAGGAGTATTCCGCTTTGGGATGGGATTACGGGCACATGTGACCCTTTGCATCATTTTATTTCATCTCATTTCATACCATTGTGTAGACTTGTGGTACATAACTACTGTTCTGCTTATACGTGCATTGCTTATTTGTCTATATATTTCTGACTCGTATTCTGGGTTGCTGGGATCAGGTTGTACGCCGCAACGGGATGAATATATGGATCGGGTTGCACGCCGCAACAGGATGTATTTCTGATTGTTGATGTGTTCGGGATACCTATATGTTCTGGCTGTCGTAGGTTCCTTGTTGTTGAATAGTTTGCGATTCCATACGTATTTCTAGTTATTATCTGGCTCTGCCTTTTCATAATTTAAATAAGAGGAATTTGGTTTATATGTTTCTTTTTCTCCCTGGCTAGCTATCCTATTCTTTAAGGTGGCTAGTCTGCCCCACTTATTGAGTCCTTTTGACTCACCCTTGTTTGTTGTTTGTTTCTTGTCTATCTATTTCGTTTCGGCAGGTTCGCTCCAGGATTGAGTTCGCCACGTTATTCAGGAGCGAAGACGACTTCAGCTGTCAGGGTGAGCCAGCTTTTATTCCGGATGGCCACCAGTATATTGTTTATTATTTCAGCTGCATTTTGCTCCCTTCAGGAGGTATCTGTATTCTTTTGTACTCTTAGATGTCTAGTCTGGATAGCCCTAAACCTAGTATGTGGGTAGTCAGCTGTAATTTCTTTTGTACAGCTTAGAGGTATCAGTATGTCTGTATTTTTATTTTAAGTCTTGTCCTTATTTGTAAATTTTTATATTTATTTTCCTGATTTAATTGGTAAGGATTCGCCCGACGGGTCTAGGGGAGGATGTCGGGTGCCCGCACGGCCTAATCGGATTCCGGGTCGTGTCAGTTGGTATCAGAGCCTAGTTTAGAGTCTATCCAGACTAAGACAGTGTCTAGTAGAGTCTCGATGACGGGTACGTAGACGTCCGTACTTATCTACGAGAGGCTATGATGGCATTTAGGAAGTTTCACTTCCTTCCTTTCCGATCATGCGTCGATCTAGGATGCAAAAGTAGTTTCATTAATTCCTTCATGGTAATTGTGAACCCTCGTGCAACAAATCAGCAAACGGTATGAGTTCAAGACGAAGCAGTCTAGCCTGGGGTTAGCACTGACGAAGCCCCGAGTGTTTTGATCGTGCTGACGATCTAGTTACGGAGGTCCTAGCTATAAGAGCTCGTGATAGGCAAGGGGGCAGGGCCTTGCGGTTTCCTAGTCTCTCTACGATGTTTTTATGAGGATCTCGGCAATGCATATACTGCAAGAACCTATTATTCGCTAGGTAGCTTATCAAGTCGCCGTATATGCAGATGTTCGGACTTAGAGAGTTCCTATTCCAGTTCTTAATATTGCTGCAGTGAATTATGTTTTAGAAGCAGCATGTGTTGCGCCACCAATTGTTCTGGCTGGTTAGCCAGCCGAGGTAACGGTTAGATTTGAGTGCCAAAAGAGGTTCCATTATTTTACGCGGTTGAACCTTCCGATATTCCCAAGCAATGCATCAGATAAACCTCGTGATAATAAAATGATGCCAGCATATTATTCAGGCTCTTGATCATATCGAGCGGTATGGTGTTGATTATTCTTCTTTCCAGTTCCAGGATCTAGCCTTGAATTGGTGGGCCGCTCTCTTATTAGCTAACTTGATTCGGTTTTTCTTCTAGATTCGTGGAAAAGTTCCTTTCGAGTAGCGAGCGAGATGAAAAGTATTTCTAGTTTGAGTGGATTGGACAGGATAGCCTGTCGGTTAGCCTGTTGGTGTTTCAGAATATGAGATTGAATTCTATAGAATGGCTGGATATGCATTAGAACTAGTTCATGAGCCTTTCGTGAGATTCAGAGATTTATTGATGACCTTTATTTTTCCTTGAAATCCCAGATGGCTCGGGAAATTGAGGTCTGGCTTTTATTTGATGTTGTTGTTAATATTTCCCGAAGGTTCGAGGCATACCATAAGTTAGAGCGGGAAAGTAAGAGATCCCACGGCCCTGGTGGGTAACCATGGTACCTCATTTGGAGGTAAGAGTTCTGATTATTTTGGGAGGTCACCTTCCAGGTTATCTCAGCTTGTAGAGCGCGATTCTCAGAGTGCGCGGGTAGTTCATCAAGATTAGACTTAGCTTTCTCTTTGTAGCTATCAACAATCTGTCCAGCTCCTATAGTCAGTGAAAAGGTGTTATCATTGTCGTGAGTCTGATTATCCTTTGAGGAGTTTTCCTGTTATCATTGTCGTGAGTCTGGCTATTCTTTGAGGATTTTTCCTTATTCCAATAAGTTAGCAGCCGTCCTTTCTCTTGTCATCAGGTACCTGCACAGTCGTAGGGAATTTCATTTAGATCTTAATCAATCAGAGAAATGCCACCATCCAGTAGAGGTCGAGAGTGTGTTGGCAGTGGTTCTTCAAAAAGTGATTATCAGGGTACCGGCTCTGTTCAGCCGCAGAGGCAGTTCACTGAACTACTGGCAGGTTGCTGAGGCATCCGATGTAGTAGACCCAAATAATTCTTCTTCTCTTAAATGTGAGTAAGATTTGATTCTTTCGATCGATCTGGAAATGGTGTGTCTTATCATGTTTCGATGGTTTCCTTGGATGTCGTTTCTATTAAGAATCCGTTGCGGTAGATGGGTGAGCTTCTGATATGATTTATTCCTGGCATTTATTATGACCCTACTAGTTTATCTGGTCTAAATATGAGAGATTTGACAGTGAGTGTCGCTATTGTTTACTTGGCATCCTATTGTGCCACCTTCTATTATAATGTCAAGTCAGCCTACCTCTCTTTTCGGAATTCCGTATTGGTTGGATGATGGGATTCTAGTTCATCACCATAAGAGAGTATCATGGTTTCTTCCGGCGTAAAGTGGTTAGTAAGTAATATTCAATTTACGTGTCTCCTCTTGGTTCTAGATATTAGTAAAGTCACGTTATCCCCTGAGCTTATCTGAATAAAAGGGTTTCTGGTAAATTGCTAGAGTTTCCTTCTTATTGGAAGGTTAAATTGATATGGGTGTTGCTCCATAGAGCTCATTTAATGTCTATTTCTTCAATTGCGATTCTTTGGGTAGCCTGACTCGTAAGTAGTCTAGCTCTGGTAGCCAAATAAATAAGGAAATGAGCTTCCTAAAGATCTAACTATTTATATCCTCTGTTTATTGTCATCTCTTCTTCTTCCGATACTAGTGAGCTTAGGCGGTTAGTAGCCACTCGTGATGTTTCCTATGTTGAGCCAGAGTGCGTGTCAAGGTAGTTGGGTAAGCATATTGTTGTTATTCATGGCTACTAAGGGTAATGAGAGGCATCATTTGACCTTTGATTTGATCTACACTCTGAAAATTAGGTTGAAAATCAGGACAGTAGTGCTGTCCAGAGATTCTATCTGCGGATTTGTTGTGTCATCCAGTTGTCTCATCTTGTTATCTGGTTAACATGTTTATGTTATCAGTTTATCCGGGTATCCATTCCCATGTATAGTATAGTGCTGGTTCTGTTTTTGCGGATCATCCAGTTTCAGGGGAAACTCTGCCGAAATTTTTATATAGAAGTACCATCCATCGGGCGGTGGTGTTTACGGCAAAGGTATGGAGTTGCGAACTCGAGAGTTGCAGCTAGTTGGCGACTCGAAAGGGTAGTTTGGTAGTTTAGGCCTGCTTATGTTCAGCTTTTAGCTATGTCTTCCTTAGTCCAGTAGACTGTGCGAGGATGACTATTTCTATTCAAGTTAGCGGTATGAGTTAATGCTCTAAGTGGAGGAGTCTTCCTCCAATTGATACCGAATCATAATATTAAATCTCTAAGGCGTTGCTGAAGCGTAAGTTAATTCTTAGTTCCATCGACCTGTTCCATATCGAAAGGTATATCAAAGAAGTAATTATCCGCTGAATCATGTTAACCCATTCAAAATTTCGTGTATCTTTGTTTCAAAAATATAAAACTCCTCTCTCATGATGGAGAAAGGGTCGGTTTAGTCAGAATAAGCTGGGCAATGGCGTTATGATATTATCAGGCTATGTTTTTATCCAAGAGTTCAGTGTTAGTGTTATAATTCTGATCATGTAATCAGGAGATAATACTCGTGGAGTAACTTATGAAGGTCTTGTAAGTTCTCTTGTTATCTCCGTGAATCTTGCTTTAGACTTAGGCTCGTTCGAGGACGAACGAGAGTTTAAGTGGAGGAGAATGAAACGACCTCGGTGAGTCGTTTCGGAAGTTAGAACTCCGATTGGCGTGCCGATAATTTTAAAATATTCGTAATGTCCTTTAGGACCAGTCTGTAAAATTTGAGCTAAATCAGACCTCGTTTGGTAGGCATCGGAAGAAGGTTTCAGTTTTTATTGTCAATAAATATTAAAAAGAGATTTTCCAGCTCAGTTTTGCCGAATGAGCTCCGATTCGAAATCCGAAAGCGCCGTTAGGTTCGTATGATTATTTGTGATTTTTGTAAACTTTCGAAAGTTAATTTCGATGTTGTTCGGCTAGTTTCCGCTAAAATGCCTAAAGTTAAATAATTTGACTTTTTCTATTTAAATTCGCATCTTGAGTTTCGGGAGTCCAATTTGAGATCCGCCTTCGCGAGTATGTTACATATATTTTGTATAACTTGTATGCAAAAGTTGGAATTATTTCGAATATCATAGGGTACCATTTTAATTTTCGTCGAGAAAAGAAAATAAAAAAAATGAAAAAGGAAAAAAGAAATGGCAAAAGAGAAAGACCATGGGCGGTGGCCCTTGGTCATGATATGTATAACAACAGAAACGGGAAACAAGAGTAAAGAGCAAAAAAAAAATGGAGAGGAAGGAAAAGGGAAAGGAAAGGGAGCCGGAGAAAATTAGGATTTTCACCCCGAAACATCCAGGTAATGATGTTAACTTATTATCTTAGCTTATTACGTGTGTTTAAATATATTTTTACGGTAAAAATAGGGATATTAGACATCGCCCTAATGACGTAAATTGATATTTTAAAGGGTCAAATGGACCCCAATAACGAAATTGATTATATATTCGTACTCAGTGAGTTATGGGCAACTTATAAATGTAATTTATTTAGGGTTTGGTTATGTGACCATAAACCCTGTACATAGGCCGGGCCTGCGTATTGCGTATGCGAATAGGGTATCAGGTTCCTACCTGGATTGCCCTAAGATGTGAGGAATGAAGCCTTTAGCCTAATGTGATATATTTTTCTACTTATTGATCACAGTGGGATCGTTTGGCAATGAATTCAAAGAATAACGCGGTTGTTGGTCGCAATGCTAACTTTGGAACGAGGTAAGTGTTTATATCAATTTCTTTGGAGGCACCTGGCCTCGTGGATTTTCTACCACGTGTTCCTTACATGTGTAGCTGCCGATAGGCGTACTCATTACGCCTTAGCTTTGGATTTATATTCTATATTATATATTATGTCCTATTATTGGTATTGCATTGAGAATCTGAGTATTGTACTTTGGTTGTGAGTTGGTATATACTTTCCAGCTGTCGATGAGAGTCCCGCGCTGGTGATGGGTTATTATTACATCGTGTTGCATTTGTATGCACATTGCATCATATTGAGAGTAGGAGGATTCCGCCCTCGGAGCAGGAGGATTCCGCTCCATTGCATCATATTGAGGGTAGGAGGATTCCGCCCTCGGAGCAGGAGGATTCCGCTCCATTACATCATATTGAGGGTAGGAGGATTCCGCCCTCGGAGCAGGAGGATTCTGCTCCATTGCATCATATTGAGGGTAGGAGGATTCCGCCCTCGGAGCAGGAGGATTCCGCTCCATTGCATCATATTGAGGGTAGGAGGATTCCGCCCTCGGAGCAGGAGGATTCCGCTCCATTGCATCATACTGAGGGTAGGAGGATTCCGCCCCCGGAGCAGGAGGAGTCCGCTCCATCTCTTTGGCACATGTGACACCATTGCATCATACTGCATTCATCCCATTTCATTGCACCGCGTGCTGATTATTGTGTGACTATCGTGTGGTTTTTTATATATGCGGTATGTATACCGTATCTCAGTTTGCCTATATATTTCTGGCTCGTATCCCGGGTTGTACGTCGCGACAATATAAATACATGGATCGGATCGGGTTGCACGCCGCAACAGTATAAATATACGGATCGGGTTGCCCGCCGCAACAATATAAATATACGAATTGGGTTGCACGCCGCAACAGTATGAATATATGGATCGGGTTGCACGCCGCAACAGGATGTATTTCTGATTGTCGACATGTTCAGGATATCTATATGTTCTGTCTACCTTATGTCCCTGGCTGTTTATGATTCCATACGTGTTTTCAGTTATTATTTGGCTTTGCCTCTTTATAGTTCAAATAAGATGGATTTAGTTTATCTGTTTTTCTTCTCCCTGGCTAGCTATCCTATTCTTTGAGGTGGCTAGTCTGCCCCACTTATTGAGTCCTTTTGACTCACCCTTGTTTGTTGTTTGTTTCTTGTCTATCTGTTTCGTTTCGGCAGGTTCGCTCCAGGATTGAGTTTGCCACGTTGTGAAGGAGCGGAGACGACTTCGGCTGTCAGGGTGAGCCAGCTTTTATTCCGGATAGCCACCAGTTTATTGGTTATTATTTTCAATTGCATTTCGCTCCCTTCAGGAGGTATTTGTCTTCTTTTGTACTCTTAGATGTCTAGTCTGGATAACCCTAAACCTAGTATGTTGGGTAGTCAGTTGTATTTTTCTTTCGTACAGCTTAGAGGTGTCAATATATCTGTATGTTTTTTTAGTCATGTCTTTATTTATGAATTGTTACATTTATTTTCCTGATTTAATCGGTAACGGTTCGCCCGACGGGTCTAGGGGAGGATGTCGGGTGCCCGCACGACCTAATCGGATTCCGGGTCGTGTCAACATGTAATCAACTTTGTTGCTGGTATTCTGCCTCAGCTCATGATCCAACTACATATCTCTTTTATTTTCACTTTCTCAAGTCATTAATTTTCTAATTCAAAGACAATACCCTGAAGTAGATGTTCAGTCTGAAGATCATTTCTGGTCTGCATCATACTATCCAGTAGTATTTGCATGATCCTTATCCTTATATGATAGACCCTGTTCAGATGAACCTTTGACATACATTAGGAAATGAGTAACTACATTCCCACAAGGCGTTTTCGGAACAACCGTAACATCAACTGAGATGTTGCATAATGCGTTCGTAAAAAATAATATAGCTTGCATCAAATCTTTTATAGTGTGTAGTGACAAGGTACTTTAAAAGCTTCCCCTATTGTATCAAGCATGAGCTAATACTTAGTTCCATCGACCTGTTCTATATCGAAAGGTATATCGAAGAGGTAATTGTCGGCTGAATCATGTTAACCCATTCAAAGTTTCGTCAATCTTTGTTTCGAAAATGTAGAACTCTCCTCTCATGATCGAGGAAGGATCAGTATAGTCAGAATAAGCTGGGCAATGGCGTTATGATATTATCAGGCTATGTTTTTATCCAAGAGTTTAGTGTTCGTGTTATAATTCTGATCATGTAATCAGGAGATAATACTCGTGGAGTAACTTATGAAGGTCTTGTAAGTTCTCTTGTTATCTCCGTGAATCTTGCTTTAGACTTAGGCTCGTTCGAGGACGAACGAGAGTTTAAGTGGAGGAGAATGAAACGACCTCGGTCAGTCGTTTCGGAAGTTAGGACTCCGATTGGCGTGCCGATAATTTTAAAATATTCGTAATGTCCATTAGGACTAGTCTGTAAAATTTGAGCTAAATCAGACCTCGTTTGGTAGGCATTGGAAGAAGGTTTCAGTTTTTATTGTCAATAAATATTAAAAAGAGATTTTCCAGCTCGGTTTTGGCTAATGAGCTCCGATTCGAAATCCGAAATCGCCGTTAGGTTCGTATGATTATTTATGATTTTTGTGAACTTTCGAAAGTGAATTTCGATGTTGTTCGGCTAGTTTCCGCTAAAATGCCGAAAGTTAAATAATTTGACTTTTTCTATTTAAATTCGCATCTTGAGTTTCGGGAGTCCAATTTGAGATCCGCTCTTATATCAGATATTTAGTGCAGGAGTATTCTACCTCTGGTTTACATTATACCGGGTGCAGGAGTATTCCGCCCCAGGAGAGTGTAGAAGTATTCCGCCTCTGGTTTATATTATATCGGGTGCAGGAGTATTTCGCCCCAGGAGCAGGAGTATTCCGCTCCAGTTGGTTATCAGATTGGATTCCCCTCGAATGCAGGAGTATTCCGCTTCGGGATGGGATTACGGGCACATGTGACCCTTTGCATCATTTTATTTCATCTCATTTCATACCATTGTGTAGACTTGTGGTACATAACTACTGTTCTGCTTATACGTGCATTGCTTATTTGTTGATATATTTCTGGCTCGTATTCTGGGTTGCGGGGATCAGGTTGTACGCCGCAACGGGATGAATATATGGATCGGGTTGCACGCCGCAACAGGATGTATTTCTGATTGTTGATGTGTTCAGGATACCTATATGTTCTGGCTGTCTTAGGTTCCTTATTGTTGAATAATTTGCGATTCCATACGTATTTCTAGTTATTATCTGGCTCTGCCTTTTCATAATTTAAATAAGAGGAATTTGGTTTATATGTTTCTTTTTCTCCCTGGCTAGCTATCCTATTCTTTAAGGTGGCTAGTCTGCCCCACTTATTGAGTCCTTTTGACTCACCCTTGTTTGTTGTTTGTTTCTTGTCTATCTATTTCGTTTTGGCAGGTTCGCTCCAGGATTGAGTTCGCCACGTTATTCAGGAGCGAAGACGACTTCAGCTGTCAGGGTGAGCCAGCTTTTATTCCGGATGGCCACCAGTATATTGTTTATTATTTCAGCTGCATTTTGCTCCCTTCAGGAGGTATCTGTCTTCTTTTGTACTCTTAGATGTCTAGTCTGGATAGCCCTAAACCTAGTATGTGGGTAGTCAGCTGTAATTTCTTTTGTACAGCTTAGAGGTATCAGTATATATGTGTTTTTATTTTAAGTCTTGTCCTTATTTGTAAATTGTTATATTTATTTTCCTGATTTAATTGGTAAGGATTCGCCCGACGGGTCTAGGGGAGGATGTCGGGTGCCCGCACGGCCTAACCGGATTCTAGGTCGTGTCAGCCAAATCCTTTTATTAGTAGATGTTTTCCTTTCCTTTTTGAACCCAATAGTTGTTCAATGAAAACGACACCACAAAAGATGCTCAACTGTGAGGTGATTGCACAATAATTAGGCAAGGGATTGTTCAAGTTTCAAAACCAAATCGGCATTGCATCTAAGATTTTATTGGTTTAAAAATCAAAGCTGGAGTTGAATCAGACCAAAAAAACTTTTAATTCAACTTAACCAAAAACATCAGTACTTAGTAGCTATTTATAAAATTAAGAAGGGTACATTTGGTTAATGATGAAATACAAAAATCAGTAAGAATTCAAAGAAAAATATAATTATCTCAATCTGTCATCATTTATTCATAATATGAGCCAAATATTACGTACATTTTTCAAACAAATGAATCCAAATCATCTTCACTTAACTCATCCATAAATGTAGACAATCTGATCGTACTTATTCATAACTACGCAAACCTACAATGTCTTTTTTACAAGTAAATGATAGCAAATCGTCATCAGTTTGCCCGTCTACAAAAATTCAAAGTAAAAATAAAGTAAGGCCAATTCGTCATCATTTACTTATAAGTGAGCAAATCTACTTTCTCTATTTTACAAGTAAATGACACCAAATCTTCATCACTTTGCCCAAATACAAAAAAAGTAAACATAAAATAAGACCAATTCGGCATCACTTATTTACAAAGTGAGCCAAATATTACATACATTTTTATAAAGAACTGAAGACGAATTGTCTTCTCTTTCTATAATTAAGTTATAACACCAAAATACGTCATTGCTTTACTAATTAAGAATTATACCAAAATTAGAATTAAAAATTAAATCTGGGAATGGAAGACTTAAGGAGTAGGCTGGAAGATGAGCTATCTAAAACAAATGTAGGTTCATCCAAGATCAGCAGTGAAGGTTTCATGACCACTTCCATTCCCACATTTACTCTTTTCCTCCGACCACCAGAAATTTTACGCTTCTCAACAATTCCAACAAGTCAATCTCTAACTCCCTGAAGACCCAATGATTGAATAACTCTCTCAACTACAAGTACCTTGTCAGCTTTTGGCAAGTCCGCAGCTAGTATTTATGATATTGAAGGTTCAATAAAAGACATAAAATGAAAATAAAAAAAATAAGAATGAACATCTAAATGTCAATTTAATCAAAATGGATCTTAAAGTACATGAAAGGCAATATAAAAACTTAAAATACTCCCATTTAAATAGAACTACAAGACGGGAGCCGGATCTCATGTTCTCATCGATAGTTCATCTTCAGAAAAATAAAACTTCATTGACAAGTTTGCACGTTTTTCAAATCAGATCCACACAAATTTAGTGTGATTTTAAAAAAATCAATGGTAGAAACGGAAAGAGGATGCCAATACGAATATGGAGATGTAATTTTTGTAACATTCTCGTGACACACCAGCGATGGTCAGTACCTGTCAACGATGTCTCTGGCAACGAGGCCACGGTGGGAGAAAGAGGAGATGTGGAGATGGGTTTTCTAGAGAGAGAAATTGTGAAAGAAAAAGTTGTGAAAGAAGGATTACATCTCGAGGTTCAACACGTAGCGATGAAGAAGTTCTGGTGGATACCCCCAATTATCGATGGAACTATAATTCTTCTCAGTGTCTACTTTAATCAAGTCTTTAATTTCTTTTTACAGTATTTACATACTTGTCTTTCATGTTACGGGTTTCCACCCACAACAACTCAGGCTCCGTGCCCCCCATTTCTCAATAAAACTACTATTTAGTCAGTTTTACGATTACAATTCAGATCCATCCACGATCCAACTATTCATAGCCCCCGCCAGACCTAAGTTGAAGTAATATACCCACTTTTCGCTACAAAAAGTAGGGTAAACTACTCGCTTAGAGTTAGACCATGTCTAACTCAGCCAGTAGGCATTATTCGTAAGTTGAACTCGTCAATTCAACTAAATTTGCACCTACATGCCAGTGGGGACGCCCGCCCTCTAGTGCCAGAAAGTCTTAAAATACTCGAGTAAACAAGCAACAACATTCTGAATCGAAATGCAAAAGTGTATGTATCCACGCAGGCTACAGTCGTCCCACTGTGGGCGCAAAACAGTCGTCTATCACAAGCGCAATATAAGTCATCAACTACTAACACAAATGAAGCACCTTCAGTGCGCACATTTGTCTTTTACAGACACTAGCCCAGAAAGGCACACAAACATACTTCTTAAATTATATAAGTATGCATAAAAACATTAATGAACGTTCATTTCATTAATAAAAAATGGTCTGGTGGCTCATAATATAAAATTAGTTCATCTTGAATACAACATTGTTCACAAAAATTGTAAAAAAATGGAAAGGAAAGGCTAAAATCTTAAAAGTTCTCGAAATCTGCAGGGCTGAATATCCTTCATCTGGATTGTATCTACAGGCCGCTAAGCAGGTCGAGGCTATCCCGGCATCAAGATATGTGTCAGTCAGAGGAACCTTCGGCATACGACCCTTGAAATGACCAAGATCCGGATACCTTGATTAAAGCAAGGGTCATCGAAACAGATTTTCCCCCATTAAGAAAGTCTTACAATTTTAGCCTTAATAAGGAAGTTCCTTGTGATCGCCAAATCCTTTTATTAGTATATGTTTTCCTTTCCTTTTTGAACCCAATAGTTGTTCAATGAAAACGACACCACAAAAGATGCTCAACTGTGAGGTGATTGCACAATAATTGGGCAAGGGATTGTTCAAGTTTCAAAACCAAATCGGCATTGCATCTAAGATTTTATTGGTTTAAAAATCAAGGCTGGAGTTGAATCAGACCAAAAAAAACTTTTAATTCAACTTAACCAAAAACATCAGTACTTAGTAGCTATTTATAAAATTAAGAAGGGTACATTTGGTTAATGATGAAATACAAAAATCAGTAAGAATTCAAAGAAAAATATAATTATCTCAATCTGTCATCATTTATTCATAATATGAGCCAAATATTAAGTACATTTTTCAAACAAATGAATCCAAATCATCTTCACTTAACTCATCCATAAATGCAGACAATCTGATCGTACTTATTCATAACTACGCAAACCTACAATGTCTTTTTTACAAGTAAATGATAGCAAATCGTCATCAGTTTGCCCGTATACAAAAATTCAAAGTAAAAATAAAGTAAGGCCAATTCGTCATCATCTACTTATAAGTGAGCAAAACTACTTTCTCTATTTTACAAGCAAATGACACCAAATCTTCATCACTTTGCCCAAATACAAAAAAAGTAAACATAAAATAAGACCAATTCGGCATCAAATATTTACAAAGTGAGCCAAATAAGACATACAGTTTTATAAAGAACTGAAGACAAATTGTCTTCTCTTTCTATAATTAAGTCATAAACACCAAAATACGTCATTGCTTTACTAATTAATAATTATACCCAAATTAGAATTAAAAATTAAATCTTGGAATGGAAGACTTAAGGAGTAGGCCAGAAGATGAGCTATCTAAAACAAATGTAGGTTCATCCAAGATCAGCAGTGAAGGTTTCATGACCACTTCCATTCCCACATTTACTCTTTTCCTCCGACCACCAGAAATTTCACGCTTCTCAACAGTTCCAACAAGTCAATCTCTAACTCCCTGAAGACCCAATGATTGAATAACTCTCTCAACTACAAGTACCTTGTCAGCTTTTGGCAAGTCCGCAGCTAGTATTTATGATATTGAAGGTTCAATAAAAGACATAAAATGAAAATAAAAAAATAAGAATGAACATCTAAATGTCAATTTAATCAAAATGGATCTTAAAGTACATGAAAGGCAATATAAAAATTTAAAATACTCCCATTTAAATAGAACTAGAAGACGGGAGCCGGATCTCATGTTCTCATCGATAGTTCATCTTCAGAAAAATAAAACTTCATTGACAAGTTTGCACGTTTTTCAAAATCAGATCTACACAAATTTAGTGCGATTTTAAAAAAATCAATGGTAGAAACGGAAAGAGGATGCCAATACGAATATGGAGATGTAATTTTTGTAACATTCTCGTGACACACCAGCGATGGTCAATTCGTCTCTGGCAACGAGGCCACGGTGGGAGAAAGAGGAGATGTGGAGATGGGTTTTCTAGAGAGAGAAATTGTGAAAGAAGAAGTTGTGAAAGAAGGATTACATCTCGAGGTTCAACACGTAGCGATGAAGAAGTTCTGGTGGATACCCCCGATCATCGATGGAAGTATAATTCTTCTCAGTGTCTACTTTAATCAAGTCTTTAATTTCTTTTTACAGTATTTACATACTTGTCTTTCATGTTACGGGTTTCCACCCACAACAACTCAGGCTCCGTGCCCCCCATTTCTCAATAAAACTACTACTTAGTCAGTTTTACGATTACAATTCAGATCCATCCACGATCCAACTATTCTTAGCCCCGGCCAGACCTAAGTTGAAGTAATATACCCACTTTTTGCTACAAAAAGTATGGTAAACTACTCGCTTAGAGTTAGACCATGTCTAACTCAGCCAGTAGGCATTATTCGTAAGTTGAACTCGTCAATTCAACTAAATTTGCACCTACATGCCAGTGGGGATGCCCGCCCACTAGTGCTAGAAAGTCGTAAAATACTCGAGTAAACAAGCAATAACATTCTGAGTCGAAATGCAAAAGTGTATGTATCCACGCAGGCTACAGTCGTCCCATTGTGGGCGCAAAACAGTCGTCTATCACAAGCGCAATATAAGTCATCAACTACTGACACAAAGGAAGCACCTTCAGTGCGCACATTTGTCTTTTACAGACACTAGCCCAGAAAGGCACACAAACATACTTCTTAAATTATATAAGTATGCATAAAAATATTAATGAACGTTCATTTCATTAATAAAAAAGGGTCTGGTGGCTCATAATATAAAATTAGTTCTTCTTGAATACAACATTGTTCACAAAAATTGTAAAAAAATGGAAAGGAAAGGCTAAAATCTTCAAAATTCTCGAAATCTGCACGGCTGAATATCCTTCATCTGGATTGTATCTGCAGGCCGCTAAGCAGGTCGAGGCTATCCCGGCATCAAGATATGTGTCAGTCAGAGGAACCTTCGGCATACGACCCTTGAAATGACCAAGATCCGGATACCTTGATTAAAGCAAGGGTCATCGAAACAGATTTTGCCTCATTAAGAAAGTCTTACAATTTTAGCCTTAATAAGAAAGTTCCTTGTGATCGCCAAATCCTTTTATTAGTATATGTTTTCCTTTCCTTTTTGAACCCAATAGTTGTTCAATGAAAACGACACCACAAAAGATAGCTCAACTGTGAGGTGATTGCACAATAATTGGGCAAGATTGTTCAAGTTTCAAAACCAAATCGGCAATGCGTGTAAGATTTTATTGGTTTCAAAATCAAAGCTGGAGTTCAATCAGACCAAAAAAACTTTTAATTCAACTTAACCAAAAACATCAGTACTTAGTAGCTATTTATAAAATTAAGAAGGGTACATTTGGTTAATGATGAAATACAAAAATCAGTAAGAATTCAAAGAAAAATATAATTATCTCAATCTGTCATCATTTATTCATAATATGAGCCAAATATTAAGTACATTTTTCAAACAAATGAATCCAAATCATCTTCACTTAACTCATCCATAAATGTAGACAATCTGATCGTACTTATTCATAACTACGCAAACCTACTATGTCTTTTTTATAAGTAAATGACACCAAATCGTCATCACTTTCCCCATACACAAAAATCCAAAGTAAAAATAAAGTAAGGCCAATTCGACATCGTTTACTTATAAGTGAGCAAAACTACTTTGTCTATTTTACAAGCAATTGACACCAAATCTTCATCACTTTGCCTAAATACAAAAATTCAAAGTAAAAATAAACAAGACCAATTCGGCATCAATTATTTACAAAGTGAGCCAAATATTACATACATTTTTATAAAGAATTGAAGATAAATTGTCATCACTTTTCATAATTAAGTTATAAACACCAAAATACGTCATTGTTTTACTAATTAAGAATTATATCCAAATTAGAATTAAAAATTAAATGTGGGAATGGAAGACTTAAGGAATAGGCTAGAAGATGAGCTATCTAAAACAAATGTAGGTTCATCAGAGATCAGCAATGAAGGTTCCATGACCATTTCCATTCCCATATTTACTCTTTTCTCCGACCACGAGAAATTTCACGCTTCTCAACAGTTCCAACAAGTCCATCTCTAACTCCCTGAAGACCCAATGATTGAATAACTCTCTCAACTACAAGTACCTTGTCAGCTTTTGGCAAGTCCGCAGCTAGTATTTATGATATTAAAGGTTCAATAAAAGACATAAAATGAAAATAAAAAAAATAAGAATGAACATCTAAATGTCAATTTAATCAAAATGGATCTTAAAGTACATGAAAGGAAATATAAAAATTTAAAATACTCCCATTTAAATAGAGCTAGAAGACGGGAGCCGGATCTCATGTTCTCATCGATACTTCATCTTCTGAAAAATAAAACATCGTTGACAAGTTTGCACGTTTTTCAAAATCTGATCTACACAAATTTAGTATGATTTTCAAAAAATCAATGGTAGAAATAGAAAGAGGATGCCAAGTCGAATATGGTGATGTAATTTTTGTAACATTCTCGTGACACACCAACGACGGTCAACACCGGTCAACATCAGCTCTGGCGACGAAGCCACGGTGGGAGTAAGAGGAGAATTGGAGATGGGTTTTTTAGAGAGAGAAATTATGAAAGAAAAAGTTGTAAAATAATTGCAGAAAAATGCTTAAGGGTAGAAGTAAAAATATCTTTAAAAGTGCTCAATAATTCAAGACCATGAAAAAACAGTTCAGCAAATCAAGAGCATACCCAAAAGTGTTCAATTCATTTAAAAAAAATAAAAGAAAAGGGGTGATTTACAGAAATAGGACGCTTCTGGAGTCTCATCACAGATTTTGCCCTATAAAGAAAGTCCTACGGTTTTAGCCTTAATAAGAAAGTTCCTTGTGATTGTCAGACCCTTTTATCAGTATATGTTTTCCTTTCCTTTTTGAAGCAAATAGTTGTTCAATGATAACGACACCACAAAAGAAGCTCAACTGTGAGGTGATTGCACAATAATTGGGCAAGGGATTGTTCAAGTTTGAAAACCAAATCGACATTGCGTCTAAGATTTTATTGGTTTCAAAACTAAAGCTGGGGTTGAATCATACCAAAATAGAAGAAGAAACAGAAGTGTTCAATTGAGTTTTAGAATTACCTCCCATATTTGGTGTTGGCTTCTGATAAGTCTTCTTCACTTCACGACTTGCACTTGCATCATTTGTGTTTGGACTCTTCCATTCTTTTTGTCTACTAACGGGAGTAGGAGTAGTACTCCTATAGCAGGTGGACTTATCTTCTTTGAGCCACTTCTCGGCATCAACTGTGGCTTCAAATAGTTCATAAAGAGAAGCATACCTTCGAAACCTTAATTGAGGGGCTACCTCTCGGTTTAAGCCGTTCTTGAATCGAATAAAGACTTGATCATCTTTCTCTGCATCCATGTCTAAGGCCAATATAAGTCATCAACTACTGATGCAAATGAAGCGCCTTCATTGCGCACACTTGTCTTTTACAAACAATAGCCCAGAAAGGCACACAAACATACTTATTAAACTATATAAGTATGCATAAAAATATTAATGGACGTTCGTTTCATTAATAACAAACAGTCCGTGGGCTCATAATATACAATTAGTTCTTCCTGAATACAACATTGTTCACAACAATTGTAAAAAATAGGGAAAGGAAAGGATAAAAATTTAAAACTTCTCAAAATCTGCACGGCTGAAGATCCTTCATCTGGATTGTACCTACAGGCCGCTAAGCAGTTCGAGGCTATCTCGGCATCAAGAGATATGTCAGCCAGAGCAACCTTGGGTATACGACCCCTGAAGTGACCAAGATGTGGATACCTTGATCAAAGCAAGGGTCATCAAAAGCGTCTGAGCAAGGCCACAATCGTCCACCATCTCGTCTGCCGAACTCGAAGATAAACTAGAAGATCTGCTTTAATCCCTGCTTGTCAAACGGGAGAGCACTGACCTGCAGATCTTCAAGCGCAATTGGGAGCTCATCACGGACAGGACGGCTTGAGCTGGGAACCTACCACAAGGGAGCCTTTTTCCTTTGGGAATCCCACAGCAAGCGGCCGATGAGACGTTGCAACAGAATTACGGTCGAACCGGCTAACCAAGAGACAACCCCAAAACATGAGAAGAGTTAGAGCTTGGTGACTCGTTAATCCAGCCATGGTTCAGAACTGTGTCCTTTTGCTTGCTATGGAACGGAGTCAGACAAGTAGGCTTCAACCCTACTCCGTCAAAGTGGCAACTTGAGCACCAGGAAAATCCTGGTGGAGAAGTCTCATGACAGCTGAAAGGGCCAAGCATCCTGATCCCACATGACAAGAGGAATATCACAGCAACTACTGTGTTAGAAGTAAAGAACACCGTAATAAGTATGCATGCCATAATGAAGACATTCTAAAGAACATCATTACGATTACCGATCAGACTCCATGACTCGGGAGACTCCATTCATCCAATCACGAATGAAGAAAGGGAAGAAGAGAATTACAGATAATCTCTCCCTTACAATTTTCTCATGCACCGTCCATTCAAAGTGAAGGAGTTTTTCTAGGAATATCAAATCAAGATCAAAGGAAAATATTTTTGAAGATTGAAGAACCATTCTTTCATAAAGAACATTGAAGTGGATAAAGTATTTTTCTGAAGGAAACTTATGATTCTACTACTGTCACAAAGCCTTATTTATTGGCTATAAAAGATAAGAATGGGTCACGAAATGGTCAAGCGTAATTATGGCATGAGATATGAAACTATTCGGCGCAGAAAAAACTATTCTTTAAAAGGTGCATGGAATCGACATCAACCAACCAGATGAAGACCATAGAGTTTTTGAATAAATCAGCATCAGTCTTGGTCAAAGAGATTGCGAGTTTCAAGGAGTCGCTAAGATATCTTTCACACCGCTTTCACTTCCTGACTGCTTACATCAGCACTCAGCAAGTAGGAGGACTGACTAAGTTGAAAAAAATACGCTACCTATTGTTACGGGGAAACGAGTCCAGCTGGCGAGACTAGACTTATCCTACAAGTCACTGAGCACACTGGATACATGCATGTTTTATGAGTTACAGCTGTTCAGACGGTACGGGCGTAGGATACAAAGCATATATCCTGTCGCCTTAGGGTTACAGTCTCCTAGTTAGGGTTTCGTATATACCACCGTCTTGAGTTTATAGGCCCATGAGCCTTATTAGTCTTTATATTTTACCTTAATTAGGACTGGATATCAACTACTATAAATATCCCTCCTTATATTGTATTGGATATCAAGCAATTCACTACTGAATTCGACTATTCTCTAGGAATAAAAGCTATTTACTTTTCTTGTCTATTATTGTTCTCTTTATTTACTTACTTTTTATCGTATTTTACCGTATTACTTGTGACCCCTTCATAAATTTAAGTGTTTAACTTAGACGTACAAATTTAGGCACAAACAGTTAGTTTAACATGTAAAACATTCTTAAACATTATATAGGTACTCAATCCTTCTACTAGAATAAACATCCCGTTGTTGTATGATATATCTTATGGGCCTTATTATAAATACAAGAGGATGTATAAGTACTTTGTCAATGGGTACAAGTTTCATACTAAAGAATGGTCCTTGAGGAAGAAAACTAGTAATAGCAGTGTGTGTGTGAAAGGTATTACTGGTGACCAGGATGTAGATTTTGATTATTACGGTGTGATCTAGGAGATTTTAGAAGTAGAGTTTACAGCAGGTTGGCCTCGTAAAAGATTGATGCTTTTTCGGTGTGTGTGGTTTGATCCGAGTCCTAAGGGTATAAGGATAAACCCATGTTCTAAAATAGTTGAAGTTAATCACACAAGGTCATATGAATATTATTATCCTTTCATCATTGCCCAAAATGTGAAACAAGTCTCTTACATTCCTTATCTACCGACCAAGAACAAATCCAAATCCAAGGCTAAGGCCGATTGGTGGGATGTTCTAAAAGGCAAGCCGGTAGGATGAATGCAAGTAGATGATGTATTAGATGTTTCATTTCAAAATGAGGTTTCAAGTATTCCCCTGATTGCGGATATTGAATTAGCTGATCAGTTGTAACATTGTGAAGGCATCTGTGAAGAATTTGATGTTTCGGTAGTTAGTCGTGAAAAAAAAAATTTGGAGAAGGAACATTGAGGGAAAATGAGGAGGAATGTGTTGATGATGTTGAAACAAGTGAGGAATAATTTATTGATGATAATGAGACGAGCGAGGAAAAAGAACTAGCTGATGAAATTGAGATGAACGATGATGATTGATATGTTGGTAGTTTTATGTTTCCTACATTAATACTTCATTTATTAAAATCACTCTATAAATGTATTCCATATAAAATTATATTGTGCTTATATTGTACTAATTTATTGTGCATATATTACAGATACGACATCTACGGGGAAGGCTAATAAATCTAAGGGGAAAAATAATGTTCAAAATTCCTACTTCTGCTTCTGTTCATACTACTGCTCCTCTACCTCATATGCTTCCTACATGTCCATTTTCTACATATTCTCTTGGTTTTTTCACTACACCCTTTATGGCTTACCCCAGCATGCATTCTATGTCTGGATCCGACCCTCCATGTCAGTTTTTTCCTACACCTATCATGCCACTTTCTTCCCCGGGTTATGTTGTTTGTCTGCATGGCATGACCTCATCCATGCCTTCACCATCTCAAGTCTATCACCATCCACGCCATCATCTACTCCTATTGTATCTAGATTGCAGTTTGTTAACCCTGCATTATCCCCGTCCGTTGGCGTTAATGTACCGCCTAGTGATCCGAGAACATACATTGGTGAGCTTGGCACATTCGATACTCAAGGGAGGTTGAGGAATTCTCATGAGGGAAATCATAGGTAAGTATTATTTTTGTTAGTTTTTAATTATTGAATATATTTATTAACACTAGTAAATTTTTAATAGCTTGTATCCCTCAGAAAAGGCACTTAGTTATGGAATGCATATGACTTAAATTTACAGAAGCGTGGACATCCTAGGGTAAGGTACCCTATCCCCAAAAGTTGGAGTTGTTTGACATATTTCATGTATTAACTATATTTTATTTATTAATTATTTAGTTAATCATCAATTTTTTTAATCTATTATTGTTAATTATTTCAGATAAAGTGTGTAGCATCCATCATATGATCATAAAATACGAAGCAATTTCCTCAACAAATGCTCAGTTAGAGTCAAAGATTCCCTTTTTACATGTCGACAGAGCGGAAAGAAGCCCGATTGGATATATAGGAAAACTTGGAACTAACTTATGCAATACTGGGGGAGTGAATAATTTCAGAAGAAGAGCACCCAAGGAAAGGCAGCTCGAGCCTCTGAAAATGGTGGATCGTTACATACGGGGGTTCAGTTAGTGCAGTGACTCAGCGGATGAGATTGGTAACAAATTTTTTATATGTTTTCTATAATTTAACTCTCATTACTATTTTATCTAACCTATCCTCTTCTTAATTTCGTAGGTAAAGGAAGAAGCGTGTCCATTGACTATGCCCGTGTTCTTTAAGAAGAGGCATATATTTAAGGACAAAGAAGAGAAAGAAGTGTGGGTCGAGGAGCGTACTAGAAAAGCATATATAAGTTATTAACCTCAAACTTGTTTGTATAATCCTTCAATATTTATATATCAAATTCTTATTATTAAATTTATTTCAGGGGGAATATCTAGCAGCCTTTGAAGTGAGAAATACAAGTCAGGCATCCAAATGTGGTAGCACAGCCCCAACTCAGCGGTCCCTTGAAGAGGAAACAACACTATGGTTGGAGGTGACTGGTAAGGTAAAGAAGGGATGTGCATACAGTCTTGGATCAAAATATTCCTCGGATCATCTAAATCCAAGTTTGATTGGCACTTACTCTTTTAGCTCTTCACTTAATCCATCAGCGGAAGCCTTGTTGCGCAATGATATAGAAGCGCTAAGAAAAGAGTGCGGAGAAGATTGTAAACGTACAGAGGCAAGTATAAAAGCGATGCTGGATATGATGGTCAACTTTTTGAATGAGAAGTCGAAAAAAGAAAAAGAAAAGAGAAAGGGAAAGAGAAAGGGAAAGGGCAAGGGCAGGGCAAGAGCAAACGTCGATATGAGTCTGACTCAGAGGGAACGAAGTAGTAATGAATTGTTGATATTTTTATATATATATTTTAAACTTGTGGTTGGTTATGTTTAACTTTTTTGATCATTAGACTTGTGGTTGGATTTGTTCAACTTGTTTGTTGGTTATGAAGTATTGATGTTATTTAACTGGTTAGATTTTTCGTTTAAAGGCATTAAGGTTTGTTTAGCTTGTTGTTTAAACTAGTATTAGATGTGTTAAAGAAATTAAGACTTGTAGAAGCCTCTTGTTTATTGGTTACTGCATTGTATTGAATTGACAGGTGGTGGCGCACTAGTTGCAGTTTTATTTTATTTTTTTACCCAGATTTTCGACTGATTCGGTCGAAAATTTAGGTAAATTTTTTTCTAAAAATGCATATTTTCGACCGATCTAGTCAGAAACTTGAAGAAAAAAATATTTCCAGACACGAACATTTCGGACATAATCGGTCGGAAATCTGTAATAACATAAAATACAAAGAACAAAACCGACTGATTGAATTTTTTTAAAAAAAAAAAAACTATTTTACTCAAGAACATCTTCGACCGACCTTCCACTGCCTGTCAGTCGCAATGTCTGACCGAATCGGTCAGAAACTTATTCCAACCAGCAATTATCCGATTGCCCATTTTCAGTCGGATATCGATGGGAATTGAGGATTTTTCTACCGATTTTCGGTCATTTTGGCAATCGAAAAACACACAATTTCTGATAGTGTAAGAATGTAATATGTGACTAGGGGTGTCTACTACCAAGTCACACCGAGCCCACAAATAAAGAGAAAAACGGTGAATTACACAAATGAGCTCAAAAGATCATGATCTTAATAAGTTGAGCAATTTTTTTGTTTGTGGTCTTAAAAAATTGAGCACTTTAAATTAAATGAAGATGAATGTTTAAAAATACCCTAACTAATAGAGCACTTCTTCTAATTATAAAAATATCACCGCACCTTTTTGAAGTTGTAATTACATAAATGCCACTGCACGTTTTTAAATCCAGAATTATAAAGATTTCCAACGTTTCCTACAAAGCAGAAAACAATGCCAATCCGGTTGTGTTTCACGTCCATTTTATAATTAAATAAGGTAAAATTGGCATCATTTCTCTCATATATAAGACAGTCAATCTGTCTGTATTTCACATCTATTTTGTGAATAAATAAAGCCACATCGTCATTGTTTCGCTCATATACAAAAATCAAAGCAAAACATAACGTAAGAACAATCTGACATTATTTATTCATACAATGAGTAAAAAATCATGTTCATTTTGTTAATAAATGATGCTAAATCGGCCTTACTTTATTGATTCACAAAAATACCTTCAAGTGCTTATATATTTCGAAATAATAACAATCCGTCTGTGTCAATGCATATATTGAACCAAAAATTACGTCATGTTTTGCAAACAAATGAGTCCAAATCATCTTCATTTTCTTCATCCACAATAATGTATTTGAAATACAACAATTAATAAGAATTCAAATAAAAATATAATCACCCCAATCCGTCATCATTTATCCATAATATGAGCCAAATATTAAGTAGATTTTTCAAATAAATGAATCCAAATCGTCTTCACACCATTCATCCATAAAAACAATGAAGACAATCTGATCGTACTTATTCATAACTACGCAAACCTACTATGTCTTTTTTATAAGTAAATGACACCAAATCGTCATCACTTTGCCCATATAGAAAAATCCAAAGTAAAAATAAAATAAGACCAATTTCGGCATCATTTACTTATATATGAGCAAAACTACTATGTCTATTTTACAAGCAAATGACACCAAATCGTCATAATTTTGCCCAAATACAAAAATTTAAAGTAAAAATAAAACAAGACCAATTCGTCATCAATTATATAAAAAGTGAGCCAAATATTACATACATTTCTATAAAGAATTGAAGACAAATTGTCATCACTTTTCATAATTAAGTCATAAACACCAAAATACATCATTGATTTACTAATTAAGAATTATATCCAAATTAGAATTAAAAATTAAATGTGGGAATGGAAGACTTAAGGAGTAGGCTAGAAGATGAACTATCTAAAACAAATGTAGGTTCATCCAAGATCAGCAGTGAAGGTTTCATGACCACTTCCATTTCCACATTTACTCTTTTCCTCCGACCACCAGAAATTTCACGCTTCTCAACAGTTCCAACAAGTCAATCTCTAACTCCCTGAAGACCCAATGATTCAATAACTCTCTCAACTACAAGTACCTAGTCAGCTTTTGGCAAGTCCACAGCTAGTATTTATGATATTGAAGGTTCAATAAAAGACATAAAATGAAAATAAAAAAAATAAGAATGAACATCTAAATGTCAAGTTAATCAAAATGGATCTTAAAGTACATGAAAGGCAATATAAAAATTTAAAATAATCCCATTTAAATAGAACTAGAAGACGGGAGTCGGATCTCATGTTCTTATCGATAGTTCATCTTCAGAAAAATAAAACTTCATTGACAAGTTTGCACGTTTTTCAAAATCAGATACACAAATTTAGTGTGATTTTCAAAAAGTTAATAGTAGAAATGGAAAGAGAACGCCAAGACGAATATGCAGATGTAATTTTTGTAACATTCTCGTGATACAACAACGATGGTCACCACCAGTCCACGTCGGCTCTGGCGATGAAGCAACAGTGGGAGAAAGAGGAGAAGTGGAGATGAACTTTCTAGAGAGAGAAATTGTGAAAGAAAAAGTTGTAAAATAATTGTAGAAAAGTGCTTAAGGGTAGAAGTAAAAATATCTTTAAAAGTGTTCAATAATTCAAGACCATGAAAAAACAGTTCAGCAAATCAACACCATACCCAAAAGTGTTCAATTCATCTTTAAAAAAATAAAAGAAAAGGGGTGATTTACAGAAATAGGACGCTTCTGGAGTCTCGTCACAGATTTTGCCCCATAAAGAAAGTCCTACGCTTTTAGCCTTAATAAGAAAGTTTCTTGTGATCGCCAGATCCTTTTATCAGTATATGTTTTCCTTTCCTTTTTGAAGCCAATAGTTGTTCAATGATAACGACACCACAAAAGAAGCTCAACTGTGAGGTGATTGCACAATAATTGGGTAAAGGATTGTTCAAGTTTCAAAACCAAATCGGCGTTGTATCTAAGATTTTATTGGTTTCAAAACCAAAGCTGGAGTTGAATCAGACCAAAAAACTGCTAATTCAAACTTAACCAAAAACATCAGTACTTAGTAGCTATTTATAAAACTAAGAAGAGTACATTTGGTTAATGATGATGTTATACATTTTCCTATTAAAGTAGTTTAAATAAGCTGTCACATGAAATTTGACTCACCGATAGACAAGAGTGAAGCTTTTATAGGCTTCATATTATTCTTAAATCTCTTTTATTAAATGCTTGAAATTTACTGTATGAAATGTCCATACATTACCCCACGTTTACATGTTTTCCCTTGTTTTTACATATTTTGTCGTGTATTCCACTGTCGCGTGTGAATTATTACCGCACTTCATATGCTTTCATATGTTTTTACATGCTTTATATTACCCACTTTCACATACTTTCACAAGTTGTCATGTATGAAGGAGTAGTTTTACAGGTCCTTCACATGTTTAAAGGGGTCCACTTATAGGATAAATTTGTCATGTAAAATAAATTAGTCATATAATGATCTCATATCTTCCATATAAAGAAGGATATGTAGTATTTGGAAGATCATTTAGTAGCCATTGTAAAATATATGTCAGTAAAAAAAATTAGGCAAATAGCAAAATAAGAAGTTTGTTACAAATACATGTATGTAGTATAAATGTAGATGACCACTACTCTCCATTTATTCACTTGTAACATATGATTTACTATCCCACTTTCTCCTACTTAATTCCTCCCCACTTTCTCCTACTTAATTCCTCATTTAGGGATGACTTGTAACTTCCTATGTATTGGAGTCCTATAAATAGAGGACACTTTGTCTATGGAAGACACACTTGAAGCACTTTGAGAATACAAGTTCTTCCTTCTCCTCTCATATACTTTTGTCTTGTTCTTACTTTACTATTAGTTTTACAATACGTTATCAGCACGAAGAGCTCTAATATTCTACAAGTCAAGTTTCAATCTTTCCCAACGGTAAGCCTAGGTATAATTTCTACTAATCTTTTTCAGCTTCATGTCTCTAAGTATAATTTTGTTATAGATTAATATATAAATAAGAAAAGTGAACACCTTATGTTACAAATGAACTACGGCTAGCAACTTGCTTGACCAATGAATTATTTAACGTTTTTTTATCTTCATATATATATATATATATATATATATATATATATTACATTTAATAAGAAATAGAGTATTAGACATTCTTGTTTTGATTGATAATAATTCTAATCTATTTTATTTTATTTGATAGTTTTCATTATGTCAAATTTATCAAAGCTTGAATTTGTGGCACTTGACATATCCGGCAAAAACTATTTGTCATGGGTGCTTGATGCCGAAATACATTTGGATGCCAAAGGTCTTGGTGATACTATCAAAGAAGGAAATGAGACATCAAGCCAAGATAAGGCTAAAGCCATGATTTTCCTTCGCCATCATCTTGATGAAGGATTGAAAACAGAATATTTAACCGTAAAAGATCCACTCAAATTGTGGACTAACTTTAAAGAACGGTATGATCACCTTAAAGCCATGGTACTACCAAGGGCTCGGGATGAATGGATTCATTTACGGTTACAAGATTTTAAAACTGCAACCGAATATAATTCTGCTGTTTTCAGGATCAGTTCTCAACTGAAATTATTTGGAGAAAATATTGATGATGCTATGATGTTGGAAAAGACACTCTCCACTTTCCATGCATCGAACATGGTGTTACAGCAACAATACCGTGAAAAGGGATTTACAAAACATTCTGAGTTGATCTCATGCCTTCTGGTGGCTGAGCAACATAATTCCCTGTTGATTAAAAATCATGAAGCCCGTCCCACTGGATCTGCTCCGTTCCCTAAGGTGAATGTGGGAGCACATGCTCCATTCCCTGAGGCGAATGTTGTAGCAACAAATAATGTGCCTGAAAGAAGGCAAAATAATTACCGTGGTAAAGGCCATGGTCGTGGGCGCGGCAAGAGACGAAATAAAACTCGTCGTCACGGTGGAAATAAATATGAGAACAATAAGAGTTCTCAAGCTAATCCTTCAAAAGGCAAGAATAATAATATTTGCCATCGATGTGATGGGAAAGGTCATTGGGCGAAAATTTGTCGTACGCCTGAACATCTTGTCAAGCTTTATCAAGCTTCGCTCAAAAGAAGTGAAAATAATGTGGAGGCACATTTGACCTTTCAGAATAATGACAATGGGACACATCTGGCACATCTTGCTGACAAGCATGATGAGACGGAGGCGTATCTTGCTGTAAAAGATGATGATCTTTTTGTAGGCCTCCCAAATATTACCCATTTAGAAGCTGGAGACTTCTTTGAGAATCGTAACTGAAGAACTGATGTTGTAACTGGGGAATAAATATAATAAAGAATAATGTTGTCTTTATTTTATATTTTAAAGTTAGAAAAAAAATTGTCATCTTTATTTATGTTTCAATGTTTAAAATTAAAGTACTTTTCTAAAAAATGTCATCTTTATTTATGTTTCAATGTTTAAAATTAAAGTACTTTTCTTGTACTTTATTTTTAATATTTCTTACTATGTAATTTTTATCTTTTTATGAAGAAAATAGAAATTTCCCAGTCTTCAGTTGGATTCAAGCTCGATAATAAAGATATATGTCTCTTCGATAGTGCTACAACACACACAATTTTAAAGGATAAGAAATATTTTTTTTATTTGATTAATAAAGAATCCAATGTTAGTACAATATGTGGTAGTACAAAGTTGGTTGAAGGTTATGGCAAAGCCAATTTATTATTACCTGGAGGAACAAGTTTGGCTATTGATGAAGCCATGTATTGTAGTAAGTCTCAAAGAAACTTGTTAAGTTTCAAGGATATTCGCCAAAATGGCTATCATATTGAGACTAAAACTGATGGAAAGATTGAATATCTTTATATTACTACAACAAAGTCGGGTGAGAAATATATTCTTGAAAAGCTCCCCGCTCTTTCCTCCGGTTTGTACTACACAAACATTGGTACAATTGAATCACATGCCATAGTAAACAAAGGGTTTACGGAATCAAATGATTTTATTATTTGGCATGACCGGTTGGGCCATCCCGGTTATAATATGATGCACAATATAATTGAGAATTCAAATGGGCATACATTGAAGAACCAAAAGATTCTTCAATTTAAAGAATTCTCTTGTGCTGCCTGTTCTCAAGGAAAGCTAATTACTAGAGCATCTAAAGTTGGGATCAGGATCCCTGCATTTCTGGAACGTATACAGGGTGATATATGTGGGCCCATACACCCTCCATGTGGACCATTCAGATATTTTGTGGTTTTAATAGATGCATCTACAAGATGGTCACATGTGTGCTTATTATCAACCCGCAATATGGCATTTGCGAGGTTGCTTGCTCAAATAATAAGATTGAGAGCACAATTTCCAGACTATGCTATTAAGACAATTCGTCTTGATAATGCTGGTGAGTTTACATCTCAAGCATTTAATGATTATTGCATGTCAACTGGGATTACAGTTGAACATTCAGTTGCTCATGTTCATACTCAAAATGGTCTAGCAGAATCATTTATCAAAAGCCTCCAATTAATGGCTAGACCAATGCTTATGAGAACTAAATTACCCATTTCAGTATGGGGTCATGCTATTTTGCATGCGGCAGCTCTTGTTCGGATTAGGCCGACAAGTTATCATAAATTCTCCCCACTACAATTGGCTTTTGGTCAGGAGCCAAATATTTCCCATCTTAGAATTTTTGTATGTGCGGTATATGTGTCAATTGCTCCACCACAACGCACAAAGATGGGACCCCAAAGAAGGTTGGGGATATATGTTGGGTATGAATCTCCGTCTATTATTAAATATCTTGAGCCCATGATGGGAGATTTATTCACCGCAAGGTTTGCTGATTGTCATTTTGACGAATCAGCTTTTCCAACATTAGGGGGAGAGAATAAGCAGCTGGAAAAAGATATTGACTGGAATGCATTAACACTATCTCATTTAGATCCTCGTACAAATCAATGTGAACAAGAAGTTCAAAAGATAGTGTATTTGCTAAATGTTGCAAATCAACTGCCAGATGCATTCACTGGCCTACCAAGGGTTACTAAATCCCACATTCCAGCTGCAAATGCTCCTGTTCGATTTGATGTCCCGGTAGGACAATCTATAAGTGCAAGTGAGTCTAAGATACGCTTGAAGCGTGGTAGACCACCCGGTTCCAAAGATAAAAATCCTCGAAAAAGAAAAGGAGCAATTGATCAAAAAGATCAAAATATGGAGGTAATTGCTCAAGAAGAGCATAGAGACATAACAATTGATAAGTCCTCTTCAGGAGAGGCTCAGGTACCTGAAAATACTAAAATCGAAGAGATCTCAATGAATTATGTCTCTACCGGAAAAATATGGAACCGAAATGATATTGTTGTCGACAACACTTTTGCATATAATATTGATGTTGATGTTGATGTGATGCAACATAATGAGGATCTTGAACCAAAATCTGTCAATGAATGCAGACAGAGAAATGACTGGCCAAAATGGAAAGATGCAATTCAATCAGAATTGACTTCACTTGAAAAATGTGAAGTTTTCGGACCAATTGTCCGAACACCTGAAGGTGTAAAGCCAGTGGGTTATAAGTGGGTATTTGTGCGAAAACGAAATGAGAAAAACGAAGTCGTAAGATATAAAGCACGACTTGTGGCACAAGGATTTTCGCAAAGACCTGGCATTGATTATATGGAAACATATTCTCCCGTGGTGGATGCAATCACCTTCAGGTATCTCGTAAGTCTGGCAGTACGAGAAAAACTTGATATGCATCTAATGGATGTTGTCACAGCCTATTTATATGGTTCATTGGACAACGAATTTTTCATGAAAATCCCCGAAGGGTTCAAAATGCCTGAGGCATTTAAAGGCTCCCGAGAAGCTTGTTCAATAAAGCTTCAAAAATCCTTGTATGTGTTGAAACAATCGGGACGCATGTGGTAAAATCGCCTTAGCGAATACCTGTTGAAACAAGGATACAAAAATAATCCAGTTTGTCCTTGTGTTTTTATAAAAAGGTCTGGATCTGGATATGTCATAATAGCTGTGTATGTGGATGATTTGAATATCATTGGGACTCCTGAAGAGCTCCCAAAGGCAATGGAATGCTTCAAGAAAGAATTTGAGATGAAAGATCTTGGAAAGACAAAATTTTGTCTTGGCCTACAAATTGAGCAATTGCCTAAAGGAATATTTGTTCATCAATCTACATATACAGAAAAGGTCTTGAAAAGATTTTACATGGATAAATCACATCCGTTGAGCACTCCAATGATTGTGAGATCACTTGATGTGAATAAAGATCCATTTCGACCTTGTGAAACTGATGAAGAGTTTCTTGGTGCTGAAGTACCAGATATAGCTTTTGCTGTAAGCTTATTGGCAAAGTTTAGTTCTTCCCCAACTCGAAGACATTGGGATGGTATTAAGCATATGCTTAGATACCTCCAAGGCACTATTGATAAGGGTTTGTTCTATTCGAATGAATCTAAGTCACAAGTGATTGGTTATGCCGATGCTGGTTATTTATCTGATCCACATAAAGGTCGGTCCCAAACGGGCTATTTGTTTACATGTGGAGATACAGCCATTTCGTGGCGTTCAGCGAAACAAACTATTGCTGCTACTTCTTCAAATCATGCAGAGATATTGGCTATTCATGAAGCAAGCCGGGAATGCATTTGGTTGAGATTAATGACTCAACATATTCAGCACATTTGTGGTTTTCCTTTGAAAAAGATTCCAACAATATTATATGAAGACAATAGCGCGTGCATTGAGCAACTGAAAGAAGGATATATTAAAGGAGACAGAATAAAACACATTTCACCAAAATTCTTTTTCACTCATGATATTCAGAATATTGGTGAAATAGATGTTCAACAAATACGGTCGAGTGATAATCTGGCGGATTTGTTTACCAAAGCATTACCAACCTCAACATTTGAGAAGCTTGTTTACAAGATTAGGATGCGTCGTCTTCGAGATGTCAAGGAGTGTCTTCATCAGGGGGAGTAAATACTCGCTGTACTCTTTTTCCCTTAACAAGGTCTTATCCCACTTGGATTTTACTTGTAAGGTTTTTAATGAGGCAGCTCTAAAAGCGTATTACAAGATATGTGTACTCTTTTTCCTTCACTAGGCTTTTTCCCACCGGATTTTTCCTAGTAAGGTTTTAACGAGGCACATTATCTTCCAAATGGTCATCCAAGGGGGAGTGTTACAAATACATGTATGTAGTATAAATGTGGATGACCACTACTCTCCATTTATTCACTTGTAACATATGATTTACTACCTCACTTTCTCCTACTTAATTCCTCCCCACTTTCTCCTACTTAATTCCTCATTTAGGGATGACTTGTAACTTCCTATGTATTGGAGTCCTATAAATAGAGGACACTTTGTCTATGGAAGACACACTTGAAGCACTTTGAAAATATAAGTTCTTCCTTCTCCTCTTATATACTTTTGTCTTGTTCTTACTTTACTATTAGTTTTACAATAAAGTTATTATTGAACAGGATTTGAGGAAAACCTCTTTTCATAAGACTGAAGGAAGTAAAGTTCTTACTCAGTTACACATTATTAACCAAATACATTCTGCACAATTACCAATGTCAATTGACCAAACAACGGAATAGGATTTAGAATGCAGAAATTTCGCTGTAAAAGGAAACCACTAAAAAAATACTGTTGGCACTAACACCTAATAGTGGAACCAAAATTGGTGCCGTAGGGCCAGTAAGTGACTAACTTTTGTACATAAGCTTCGATAGAGAAAGATGAAAGATGGATAATGGAGGCCAGTAGTTTGAAGTCGCAAAATATTCCATTCAAGGAAGAAGAAAACAGAGTTCCTTGATTGATATTGGGTGTTATATACCTTGCTACAAGACATTCTAATCATCTTGTAGTACTAGTATGCACAACAGGTTCAGTAGTAAGGACAAAATTGCTAAGGTGACAAATAAAAGATACTTAATGTTTCCTTCCTTAAGCTTCTACAAGTAACAAATGAAACACTCATCTTTTAATGTACTAGTACTAGATAGCGGAAATAGAAGCATTGCAACTTCTGTTTATCTCTAAAAGTGATGGAACCTGGTCCAGGATCTATATTTAGCGTGACATGAGAAAAGAAAAAATAGGTTGTAGTTCTATACTCATATGAATTAACCAAAGGTGCACAGGTGAAACAAAAGTTGAAAGGTAAGATTATCTCACAGTGGCGTAGCCAGAATTCTCGTCAAGATTGTTCAAACTTTAAAGAAGTTAATAATTTTTTTCTTCAAAGAATGGGAACACCGATATTTCTATCAAGCTTTTAGCTAAATCATAAAAACGTGCAATAAAATTACTATTTTATAAATCGAAATAACACAAAAAAACTTAACACAAAAAATTTCAAATATATCGTCACAATCGTACACGGCGATCTTTCAACTTTTGGAATGTTTTTACAATAGACTCATTAGAAATAGTACGAAATACTTTTCTTTCTACATAAGGCACAATACAACCGTCTAAAAGTTCATCATCCATTCGATTTCGCAAGTCATTCTTGATAAACTTCACTACTTTTTTTTTGCAACTTTACTAAAGTATTTCCTCAAGTCCATTGACACTTCAAACTGGAATAGCAATCAAAATTCAAAGGCATTGAGTTATTACGAGTGAAACAAAATGCAAACTAATGTGCACTACACAATGATACAATTTTTTCTGATTTTAACACTACTTTCAAACACAAAAAAAAAAAAAAAAAAAAAGAATAGTAACAACACACGGGTAAATTCACACACAATAATATAAACTATTATTTAATATAATTTAATTGAGACCCACATTCTCAACCAACAAAGCCCCACATATACAAAATCATAGTATCAATTAAAACAAGCCAATATAATGATTAGATATTAATTTGCTAGCTAAAAAAAAAAGGATTAAGTGGTACCTTTAAAAAAAATGACAGCAAAGACGTTCTTCTTTTTTTTCTAGCTTTTGTTTAAAAGTCAACTGGGTAGGTATTGTTTATATATAAAGGGGTGGGCCTAAACTTTTGTTTATAGTTAACTTTTAGTAGATGTGGGCCAAGAAATTTTGGTTTCTGGGATAGGCCCGCCACACAACAAAGTCCAGAATTTTAGTAGTTAGAGGCAAAATATAAATTATGCTTCAGCGAGGAATCGAACCCGCGCCCTTGCGCACATCCTGAACACCCAGCTCCAGCTGAACTGCTTTACCTAATATGTTTAGGTTGTTCATTGCCAAATATATATATGTTTTTTTATAATACTTGACCTATATACACAATATAATTTTCCGGCGAAGGTTGTTCGCCTGACCACCCTGAGCTCAGCCTAGCTCCGCCCCTGTTATCTCAGCATAACTTCTACTTTGAACACAGAATAGTAAATTGAAATAAGCCAAGAAAAAGGTATTCTATAGGTTGTCAACTGCATACACAATGCAACTTTTAGAATTATAATGTAGGATGCTATGACGTCACTTGTTTGAATATACCTTGTTTGATTATGTGATTTTAAAGAACAAAAGAACATTTGTAAGATGATCCGATCCTTCAACAAAACTACGAAGACCCGATATATCACTTATCAAGTCATCTGCAGCATAGACAAAAAAAAATGTTCAACAAATTCCCGGGAACTAGAGAGAGAGAAAACAGAACACCAAACAAAATATATCTATGTCTTGATATTTCAAACTTTGTCATATTTGACAACAAATACCCTTTCAAACAAAATACCAAAAATTTGAAGTTGTTAAGTTTCTAGAATCTATCTAGAAAAATAGATCAATAATTTTTAGAAATGACAATATGCATTCAATTTGCAATAGAGACAAATTAGTTGTATAACCTATCTGATATAAGACAAGCACTCAAGAGTTGGTTCTTGGATTTTTACACGCTGGTTTTTTTTACACACCGACTTTTATTTATGTCAATGGTAAGTGTTGCACTTGGTGCACCGTTACTGGATACGAGAGGGGATGAATAATGTCCTCCAATTTTCGTCTATCAAAGAATCCTGCTCGTCTCTTCAAGAACCTAATTCTTGTAGTGTTTCTCCCAAACACTAATACTACCAAATGAATAACTGAGATGAACAAATACAAGGAATTTTACGTGAAAAACTCATAGCTCAAGGGAGAAAAACCACGACCCAATTTCTTGAATAACCAAATCCATTAACACAACGAGCACATTTAGGTTACAATTAGTATAACCAAGAGACTAAACTTTAGTACTTATACCAAATAAAGCTAAAGTCTAGCTTTTACAATGTATTGCCTTACAACGAACACCTATTACAAAACTTCTAGTAAAAGCAATAGGTAACAATTCAAACTCAACAATAGAAGACACAACAATAGAATGCACTCTACTTTGTTCACGCATACACAATCAGTAAGTTGTGTTTCCTTTGCTCCGAACTCTCGTAATGAATGAATAATGGTTACATCCCACCTTACTTAAGTATTTATAGGGTTGAAACCCTAGCGGTCTCCAACTAGGATACTTCTCCATATATGGAAAGAGAAGATCATCAATAAAGATATTCCTTTTAAAACTCTAAACTCTTTCTTACTTGACTTGAGGCGGCTAAGGCACACTCCTTACTTTAGGAATTTATCATTCTGTGCACTTAGCTTCTCCTACTACAACAAGGTCTTCCGGTCTATTCCTCCACTTGTTCCTCTCCATGTTCGAGTAGAATTATGACACATCATCTTTTCAACCAACTGTGCATTCAACCATGAACCAGATCCTCTACCAGGTTATTTGGTTTTCATTCTTCAAAACTCAACTTCAACACTAAGTGACCTGATATTTTGAAGATTACGTAGCTCAATCTTTTTCAACCCAATACAATCTTTAATGGTCAAACTGACAATCAAGGGACAACTAGTAAGTAGAACCTGTAACATGTTATCGTCTAAACCAACTTCAGTTAGAGAAAGCTTTCTAAAAAAACTACAGTCCACCATACCAATTGATATGAAATTTTATCAGATCACAACCCTTCAGAACCAATTCTCTTAAAGATTTTGTGGCTAAGATTGTGATAATGGGCAATAGGTATAATGTACTATCATTGATGGAGAACCTCTATACACTAGATGTGCTACACCATTCTGCACAACAATGCCTAGCCACTTATCAATCGAACGGGAAACGACGAAACTCAAACTTTTGACAATTCAAACTTCTCTATAGGGATTTTTCCATCCCTGTATTGATGAATACAAGAGGGGGGTGAATTGTAAAACTGCTTTAAGTTAGTCGACTGTGAAATTCGTAAGTTGACTTAGAAGTATAAAAACTGATTAAATGCAGAAATAGAAATGCTGTAAATAGGTAGGGAACGACACAGAGTATTTATATTGGTTCAGAACCAAATGGTTCCTAGTCCAGTCCCCTTGGGTCACAAGGGAGTTATCTCTCTTCAAGCTCTTAAGTAAACACAAATACACGTATGGTTTATCGTTAACCATAAACGTCTTCACACAGGTGGTTTTTAATACTTCGCTCACCACTAACGATGATGTCTGATTTATAGAGAATCAGACCAAACTTCAGTGACACAACTATTTACCTCACTACACGATCTCTCTCTTTCTTTTCTTGTTAAACTCTAGTAAACTCTCAGGGATACAGTTTGTAAGTAAAAGACTTAGAGATAGTAGTTTGTAATTAGAAGCGTGAGGAGGTCTTCAGAAACTCTTGAATAAATAGTAGCAAGGCAGGGAGACCGTTGCGGGAGAACAGGGCAGAATCTTGGATGAGATGTGATTGAGAGAGATTGACGATACTCTGATGATAGAGAGATTTGACCCAAGAGATTTGATTCTCTTAGGGATATAAATATCTCCAGAGAATAAGGCAAGAGCCATAACCAAACCTACGGGAATAGCGGCTGTCAATCTAACTTTCCAAAGCTGACTCCGAAGGAGAATCAATTTGCGATCCACAGAATCAATTCCAAACAATAAGGTCCGAAACCTGCGAGAAGTACATAGACTGATTTAGGTATCACATTCTTTTTGTCATAATCAAAATGTAGTCTAGATTAACTTAACAATCTCCCCATTTTTTGTGATGACAAAAAGTGAGAGAGTGATACTTCCCTTTGTTTCTGAAGTCGACTGTTCAACTCTGATAGCTGACTTCCTCTGGGTGTCCTAACTCCCCCTGAGTGTTAGCTCAGTCTTGATAGGCAACAGGGTGGGGAGGTTAGTTGACTCCCCCTGAGTGAGTTGCCCTTTAAACAGAAGACATAAAGCATCTAGAGGCAAATTCAATATTCACATAAACACATAAACACATAAACAACCTAAAGTCTGTTCTCCCCCTTGGCATCAACCAAAAAGGAGCAAGCAAAAATAAGCACATCAGTGCTAAGTTGTCCTAAATATTACAGACCCAAAGAGTTAAATTTAGCGAGGAGCAAGAAAATAAGTGAGAGTGTTCACAACATTGTCAGTCATACGGTCTAGCTTAGTCTGAACATCAGTGGACATGGCAGTGATTCTGGCTTGAACGTCTGTAGAGACAGCATCAATACGAGCATGAACCTGCCTTAAGGCAGCAGCAGAGTCTGTAACAGCATTATCAAGTTTAAGAGTGAATCGACCTACATCCAACTTAAGTTCAGCAATATCCTCAAAGGCCTTTGCACTTTTGTAGTGCAAACTCAGCAACAGGTCATTGACATCAGCCAGAGCATCTTTGAGCTTACCTGCAGGCTCAGTTTCAACTGGAGCAGAAACCTTAGAAGGACCAGCAATATCATCAACAGGTTTGGGGGATTTTGGTTCCTTACGAACCCATGAGTCATTAAGATGAACATACCCCATTGAAGCAAATGTGCGGGAATTGTAACAAGCAGTTAAAGAGAAAGTTTTCCACTCAGAGATATTTACTTTGTAAAAATGCAAGATACGAGTGATGAGGATACCATATGGAAGAGATGCACATTCAGCAGTACTTTCAAGCATGTATTCAATAATCCAGGTAGCTAAATCAAATTTCTTCTTAGTGACCAGACAATAGACAATCAGGGTGTCACGTTGAGATAGAGAACTGAGAGAACCAGTCCGAGGAAGCAGGGTAGTGCCAACAATGTGGGCAAGCACACGCATTTCAAAAGATAGGTCTAGGGGGCCTAGTTGCCCTTCAGGAATATCAGTCTTATCAGAAAGAAAGGTCTTGGCCTGGTCAAACGAGACCTCAAAATCAGCAGGCCAGGAGATTTTAAAAAAGTCAGAATAACCAGAAGACTTACAGCCCAGAATGCGGCAGAGAATGGCTTTAGTAATGACAATGCGAGTGTTTAACACCATAGTTTCAAACCCACCAGAAGAACAGGGACGGAGATTAGCATAGAATAGCCTTACCAGATCCTCAGGGATGTCAACGGGCTCGGCAGAGAAGAAACTTGACCAGTCCTGAGCAGCAAACCATGGAATCAGAGAGCAATTTAGAGAATCCATAGCCTCCAAGTCCACAAGTCTACCATGAGCCAGATGTTTGTCCTTAAGAGCGACAAGCTTGTCACACGCAGAGGCATCCCAGAAATCTAGGGTTTCATCCAGGTCACCCTCTTAACACATTCATCATCAGGGGATTGCATGGGTCTTTTACCGGCTTTCTTAGAAGAGATAGGGTTTCGATTTGGGCTTTGATAAGTGGACATGGTGTTTTCGGAGTGGTCGGATTCCACTGGAACCGGAGTGGTAGATGTGGTGGGTGGTTTTGATTTAGTGCGCTGGCTTCGGCGTGCCGAGAATGATGTTTTGCGAACCATTTTAATGGAGGTAATTTGAGTAGAGGGAAGGAGATGAAGTGAATTTGGGGGAGTGGAGAAGTTAAAAATGAATGGGAGTGGTAGACGAACTGAAGAGACGTGATGGCTGATGGAGAGGAAAGGACAGAATGCAGACCGTTGGAAACCGTTTCCCACGCCGCCTGTCAGCCTTTCAACTAAAGACAGTAATAATGACAAGTAAAAGAGTAAAAAGTAATAATGACATAGTAAAATAAGCATTAAAAATTAAGAGAGTCCGGTAAGAAAAATACACATATGCTTAAGGTAATAAACTGAGGAAAATTAGGAAGGATCAGGCAAAATTCCAAGTAGGTCACGTAAAGCACAAAATCGTTCTTCTAAAAGAGGTTTTGTGAAAATATCAGCTAATTGAAAATCAGTGCTAACAAAAGCAATATCAACATCACCATCCTGAACATGATCCCTAATAAAATGATAACGCACATCAATATGCTTAGTCCTAGGATGATCAACTGGATTGTAGGAAAGTTCAATTGCACTAGTATTATCACATAGCATAGGAATGGGTTTAAAAAATAAGTTATAATCAGAGAGTTGTTTGCCCATCCAAAGGAGTTGAGTGCAACAATGTCCTAGAGCAACATATTCAGATTCAGCTGTGGAAAGAGCAGTACAGTCCTGTTTCTTGCTGTGCCAAGAAACAAGAGATTTCCCGACGAAGAAACTTGCACCACTGGTGCTTTTTCTATCAACCCTGTCACCTGCATAGTCAGCGTCTGAAAAGCCAATAAGATCAAATAAACTTGTGCGAGGATACCATAAGCCATAGTTAACAGTGCCAACAAGATAACGAAGGATTCTTGTAACTGCAGTGAGATGAGATACTTTGGGAGCTGACTGAAAGCGAGCACATTTATATACAGAAAGCATTATGTCTGGTCGACTAGCAGTTAAGTAAAGTAGTGATCTAATCATACCTCGATAAAGCGAAGCATTGATACTTGTACCTTTTGAGTCACTTACCAGATGTGTAGCTGGGCTCATGGGGGTTTTAGCCGGATTTGCATCATTCATTCCAAACTTAACAATAAGTTCTTTGGTATACTTAGATTGACAAATAAAGATGCCATTCTCATATTGTTTGATCTGGAGTCCGAGAAAGAACGTGAGTTCTCCCATCAGGCTCATTTCAAACTCCCCCTGCATAAGTACTTCAAATTTCTTGCATAATTCTGGATTAGTGCTACCAAAGATGATATCATCAACGTAAATTTGAATAATAAGAATGTCAGAGGAGGTTTTTTGTATAAAAAGGGTTTTATCACTTTTTCCTCTAGAAAATCCATGTGATAATAAGAATGAGCTTAGTCTTTCATACCAGGCACGAGGTGCTTGTTTAAGACCATAAAGAGCTTTGGAAAGCTTGAACACATGATGAGGGAATTTAGGGTTTTCAAAACCTGGAGGTTGTTTGACAAAAACTTCTTCTTTAATAAACCCATTTAGGAAAGCACTTTTCACATCCATTTGAAAAAGTTTAAACTGTTTGAAAGAGGCGAAAGCTAAAAGCATGCGAATAGATTCAAGTCTAGCAACAGGAGCAAATGTCTCGTCATAGTCGACTCCCTCTGTCTGAGAGTAGCCTTGAGCTACTAGACGAGCCTTGTTTCTTACCACTTTACCTTCTTCATTGAGTTTGTTTCTGAACACCCATTTGGTACCGATAATAGATTTGCCTTTGGGTCTAGGGACGAGGTCCCACACCATGTTTCTCTCAAATTGATCGAGCTCTTCTTTCATGGCAAGAACCCAAGATTCATCTTGAAGAGCTTCATCTATCTTCTTTGGTTCTATCTGTGAGATGAAAGCCAGATTAGATTTAAGAGAGTTTCTCGTTTTCATACCTTCTCGTGGATCCCCAATGATATATTTCTGTGGATAGTCGGGATCACTTCTCCATTCATTTGGCACGACCACTTCCAGTTCTTTGAGCTGTGAAGTCGACTTAGGCTGTTCTGGAGTAGAGTCAGAATCCTCAGCCTCCTGAATTTGAGGATTAGGAGACTCAGGGGTCATTGTTGTAGTTTCTGAGAGACTGGATGGAGTTGGTTCAACTTCGTCGTCATCTGCATTATTACCTTTCTCGGCATGGATCAAGGAATCATCAAATACAACATGCATGGATTCTTCAACTGTTAAGGTTCTCTTATTAAATACTCTATATGATCTGCTAGTGTTAGAGTATCCTAAGAAAATACCTTCATCACTACGTGGATCAAACTTTCCAAGATTATCTTTACCATTGTTATGAATAAATCATTTACAACCAAAGGAATGAAAATAACTAATATTTGGTCTCTTGCCTTTCCACAGTTCGTAGGGAGTTTTATGAAGGATAGGACGAATGAGACATCTATTCAAAATATGACATGCAGTACTTACAGCTTCAGCCCAAAAATGATTTGGAAGAGAGTGTTCAACTAACATAGTTCTGGCCATGTCTTGAAGAGTACGATTCTTCCTTTCTACAACACCATTTTGTTGAGGAGTTCGAGGAGAGGAGAAATTGTGAGTGAATCCATGAGAGTTACAGAAATCTTCAAAAACTTTGCTTTCGAATTCCCCTCCATGATCACTTCTGATAGTGGAAATGTAGTAACCTTTCTCTCTTTGAACTTTCTTGCAGAAAACTTCAAAACTTTTAAATGCATCATCATTATGCGATAAAAACATAACCCAAGTAAAGCGAGAGTAATCATCAACAATAACAAAAGCATATCTTTTTCCTCCAATACTAGCAGTTCTAGTTGGACCAAACAGGTCCATATGTAGTAGTTCTAAGGGGTTAGAAGTAGAGACAATATCTTTTCCTTTAAAAGAGGTTCTAGTTTGCTTACCAAGCTGACATGCATCGCAGATATGATTTTTTGAAAAGTTAAGCTTTGGTAATCCAATTACTAGTTCCTGTTTAGACAGTTTCTCAATCAAAGACATACGGGCATGACCTAATTTCCTATGCCATGTCCAGGGGTCATTGGTAATGGAAGCAAGACATAAGTGTTTACCTGAAGAAGTTTTACCATTGTTAAGAACATAGATATTGTTTTCCCTGGATCCGGAGAGAACTACCTTACCTTTGGTGTCATGAATAATGCATCTGCTGGATTCAAATTTTACCTTGTACCCTCCATCACAAAGTTGACTGATACTAAGAAGGTTGTGCTTAAGTCCATCAACAAGGAATGCTTCCTTTATGTCACATGAGGGACTTAGAGAAATGATTCCAATGCCAACGATCTTTCCTTTTACATCTCCTCCAAATTTAACAGATCCTCCATCAATTTTAGTAAATGATTTGAACAGCTGTTTGTCGCCAGTCATATGACGGGAGCAGCCACTATCAAGAAACCATTTTCCCATCTTTATTGATCCTTTGTGGCGTCCCTCGCTCGAGTCATTTGATTGAATTCCACTGCTGGTGGTGTTATCTGAGGCCATGAAGCAAATGTTAGCTGCTTCTTCTTGTTCAGTGTCAGCAATATCTTCATCACTCCATGCGGCATAAGATCTATTTCTGCCTTTCCTTTTAGCGTCAGGACAGTTAGTTGCAATGTGACCTTGTTTGCCGCATTCGAAGCATCGGCCTTCATTTCTGTAACTGGTTTGATCTTTCTTGAAGGGAGCTTTGCCTTTTCTGAATTGAAGTCTTCGGTTCACAAGTCCATTTAAGTTTCTGGACATCATAGCGAGCTGTTCTTGGATATCATCTTCTTCAATGTCCTGATCGTAGTCGACTTCTTCCACTGTAGTATTGAATGCTACAGTTTTCTTTTTCTCTTCCAACACATTGCGTTTCAAATGTGTTTTCTCAAAAGCAATCAAATCTCCTCTCAGTTCGTCATAGGAGATTTTGTTAAGATCTCCGCTTTCAATATTTATGACTTTGGGTTGCCAGGTCGTAGGAAGACTCCTTAGAATCTTTCTTATCTGCTCACCATTTGAATAGATTTTTCCAAGTGCTTTAAGTTCCCCGACAATCTTGCTGAACCTAGCAAACATATCTTCAGCAGATTCTCCATCTTTCATTTGGAAGAGTTCGTACTCATATACGAGAAGATTGATCCTTGTTTCTTTCACTTTGCTAGTTCCTTCATAAGTAACTTCTAGTTTATCCCATATTTCTTTGGCTGTTTCACAACTAGAAATTTTCTCATATTCTTCACCACTAATAGCGTTGTAAAGAATATTGACAGCTTTGTAGTTGAGTTGGATAATCTCACGTTGTTCATCAGTATAATCATCCATATCAACGTCAGTAGGAGCATTCTGAGGATCTCCTTCTTTCTTGACAGATTTGATGGTGGGAATATCAAAGGGACCTTTCTTGATGACACGCCAGACCTTAAAGTCAACCGATTTAATGTATGTTTCCATACGAATCTTCCAATGACTGTAGTGCTTACCATTGAAGTAAGGAGGTCGGGTGGCAGAAGTCCCCTCTTGTAGAAGAGCCCCATTCACAACGTGTGAAGACATGATCTTTTCTCACTTGCTGTAAGGCAAAACAAAAATGTGAGTCCAAGCTCTGATACCAATTGATGAATACAAGAGGGGGGGGTGAATTGTAAAACTGCTTTAAGTTAGTCGACTGTGAAATTCGTAAGTTGACTTAGAAGTATAAAAACTGATTAAATGCAGAAATAGAAATGCTGTAAATAGGTAGGGAACGACACAGAGTATTTATACTGGTTCAGAACCAAATGGTTCCTAGTCCAATCCCCTTGGGTCACAAGGGAGTTATCTCTCTTCAAGCTCTTAGGTAAACACAAATACACGTATGGTTTATCGTTAACCATAAACGTCTTCTCACAGGTGGTTTTTAATACTTCGCTCACCAATAACGATGATGTCTGATTTATAGAGAATCAGACCAAACTTCAGTGACACAACTATTTACCTCACTACACGATCTCTCTCTTTCTTTTCTTGTTAAACTCTAGTAAACTCTCAGGGATACAGTTTGTAAGTAAAAGACTTAGAGATAGTAGTTTGTAATTAGAAGCGTGAGGAGGTCTTCAGAAACTCTTGAATAAATAGTAGCAAGGCAGGGAGACCGTTGCGGGAGAACAGGGCAGAATCTTGGATGAGATGTGATTGAGAGAGATTGACGATACTCTGATGATAGAGAGAATTGACCCAAGAGATTTGATTCTCTTAGGGATATAAATATCTCCAGAGAATAAGGCAAGAGCCATAACCAAACCTACGGGAATAGCGGCTGTCAATCTAACTTTCCAAAGCTGACTCCGAAGGAGAATCAATTTGCGATCCACAGAATCAATTCCAAACAATAAGGTCCGAAACCTGCGAGAAGTACATAGACTGATTTAGGTATCACATTCTTTTTGTCATAATCAAAATGTAGTCTAGATTAACTTAACATGTATCTCTCCATGATTTTATCCACTCTCTTCATGTCTTTGCGATAATTAACTTCGAGTTCCAAATTGGGATGAGCCGGCTTGTAACCATGCTTTGGAGAGAATGCTCATCCACACTGCTTTTCTAAAACTAAGGTAAGAAACTATTTCCTGAATGATGCAGTCATGCAATATGCCAACTGTACCTGTCCCATGGAAGCTACGATATAGATTCTTGAAGGATCTTGCATTAAACCCTACTGTGCATGACAATATATAGCTTGCTAGTTTTTATAAGTAAGTCATAGTTAATTGGCTAATTAATCATAAGTTATGAAAATATTGCAGTAAAGTCACTTTTATATTTTTTGTAATAATAAAGTCACAAATATTGTGTCATCAATCCCAGTAAGTCCCGCAATGATGACGTTTACATGCCATGTTAGAACCACTAAACCTTTGAATTTTTCGTATGGACATGGCCATCCAACTTACAAAATTTTACAAAGTCTTCTTCAATTTCTTAAAGGCGAAATAGGTTATGTACCCCTAAACTTGTCCCAAATTACTACTTTTTCATTTTATCTTTACGGACATTCGTTCTACCCCTTAATAAGTTTGTAGTGATACTCATTCCACCCTTAAAGCTGACGTGGCAAAGAGAATATAATTATCTCATTAAACAGAGAATGAGGTGCAAAAATATAATTTAAACTGAATTAAATTGGACACATGTCAATATTCAATTGGACATTTATACTAATTAAACTTAATAATTTGTGGACCCTCCTCTTTTTCTTTTTCTTTTTCTTTTTGCTTTTTCTTTTCTCTTTTTTATTCTTTATTTGATCATCTTTCTCTTTCATTTCTCAATTCCCATCAGAGCCCCCAAACCCTACCCTTTCTCTGCCCACCACACCCCAATTCCCCCCACCAACGTCAAACACCATCTTAACCACGATAATTTCTCTGTCATTTTTTTTCTTTCTATTTCAGTTTCTCTCTTTCTTATTTCAAATTATTAAAAAAAGCTGAAGTCATAGTCGTCACTAAATCCATTTTCTGTTTAAATATCTCTCGCAGCTTCCTCAAACCTTACACCTCCGCTGCAACCACCGACCTCGCCGTCACCTCCACCGTCGACGCCGAAAAAGTGGGACCCACTCTCCAAAGTGAGCTACTAACCACAGAATTAAGAAGCTCAATTAGTTGAAAAAATCCATTATTTAATCAAAACCCATGAACAACATGAATAATCCGATCAAGAACAGTCAAGTTCTTCAGCACCTTCTTCCCGACAAGTTTTTATGAATCACCAATTTCTCGATCTTCGGGTTCAAGATTAAGAATTTGACTAATTTATTTTCGTTTTAATTGAATTTGGCGGGTGGTGATGATGGTGATATCTTTTTGCTTATGGGTAGTAAAAAGATGGTGGCTTTTCGATTTTTTTGATGATTTTTAAATTTTAGTTGGACTGAATTTTGGTGGTCTTCTAAGATTCTTAAAATTGATTTGGTGATGACTTAGTGGTGATTTTGATTTGGTGGTATTTTAATTTAATTTCATGTGAGTTTAAATTAGATTTTTGGTAGCTTTGATTTGTGGTGGTTTTAGTTGTGGTTTAATTTGATCACTATTGAGGTGGTTTTATTGTAGTGGCGGCAGATATGGTGGGGGCATGGTTGGGCGTGCTGTAGAAGAAGCTGACATGAAGCAAAGAAAAGGAAAAAGTAATAAAAGATAAACAAAAGCAAATTAAAAAAAATTAAAATTTGAAAGTATAAGTATTAAAAAGAAAATCATTACTTGTCATTGACATGGATGCCACGTATTGCTTAGTTGACGTGAGTGTAATACACTCTCCACCGTGCAACTAGGTCAGAGTCCGAGAAGGGGAAACTAATATCAGTTGGAAGTTGCTAAGGGAGAAGGGAATGGATGCCCATAAAGATAAGATGGAAAAGTGGTAATTTGGGACAAGTTTAAGGGGTAAACAATCTATTTCGATATTTCTTAAATAAACTGTGTGCTTAATCAATACTTAATATTTACTTGTTAAATATTTTCATTCACAAAATAATTCTTATTTTTATTTTATCACCATATAAAACTTGTTCAATAATATTTACTTGTTAAATTTACACCATTTTCCTTCATGCATTTATTCAACAAGTGTATCTTTACTTGGTTAAAACTAGTTGCATAGCCAGGAATTTCCCCAAATATGTTCAAGCTAAGCAAATTTTTTTTTCAAACTATATAGGGTGCAACCAAATGTATAACTTAGGACTCACACCTGCATTATTCAGGTATTTTTAACACTCTGCGCCACTACGCTAGCGCTATCAGTAATGTCAAGAGTGTTCAAAACGTAATATTTAGTTATAATTAGTTAAATTATGCTCCTTTAAATTACTCGTAGCATAAGCAAGTGTAAAGGAACGAACGGAGCATTCTCATAGGTGAAGCAAATCAAACCTATTTTCAGACAAAAGATAAAAAAAGTTTAGCCTATTTACACGGTATAATTTTTTGGCGAAGCCTGATCACCTTTCTACTAAGGTGGCTCCGCCGCTGGTTAAAATAATATATTTATCGAGTAAAGTCTAGAACAATAAATTTGGTACATTGATATGTAAAATAACAAACGAAGCTTGTGATAGTGGTTCCTTGAACTTTACTAACGGTTCCTAGTCGTTAAGGTTAAATGCGGGAAAAGGGAGCTGAAGTTTCAAGTATTACTTTTTAGGTAAAACTTTTGATCGTCACTTAATTAGGCGCCTTAAGTGTTAATTTTCTCGATCAATCCTTGTTAGATATGTTAGATAAAAAGAGCCATGGTAGTTGGGGGAACCAAAGTTGTCACAATGTTGTTTTATTTATGCTTGGATGTAACTAAACTTGGGTACAATGAAAATTTTGCAGAAAATTTTCCTATTATCCTTCTCTTTTTCTCTCTTTCCTTTTCCCCTGTTCTCATACTATCCTGCTAGCTTGGATGAGCTTGGAGTTTTGACTGATGATTAAGGAACGGATTCAAAGGACCCGTTCCTTTGAATCACTACAGCTAAATAGATAATTCATGCGAAATCATTTACGCTGAGATATTGTTAATTATCCTTAGACTAATATTTATCTTGACAATTATGCAGGTCTAAACGTGATATGAAAAGATTGCATAAATAATGGATAAGGGCTAAAAGATCCGGATTCTCAAAGTAAAGAGTTTAATTAGGACTCAAACTCTTGGGAGCTTTGGAGTTCTAATTGCTCAAGACTTCTTGGTTGCTGAAGCTATAAAACGAGGACCATATCAGCCATTGAAGTATGCACAAATACAGAGAGAATCGAGGAAAGCACTAAAAAGAGTCATTATTTTATTTGTGTAATCAGTAAGCTATAGGGAACTAAGTAAGAACCTGTTCCTTAGATTGAGTCTTGTAAAAATTCAGTCTTAGTTCAACTGTAGTAGGCATTATCGAGTTGTATCTTTCTAGTTCAAGTCGTGTACTTGACAAAGCTTCACTGATCGTGAAAGAGGTCGCTAAAGGATTAGAGTTAGTCCTAGGTTAGTAAGAAGGTAGTCTTGTAACCAAGTGAGTCTTTTACATAGTGAAGTTGAAATCCTACTTGGAAGAGTAGGTCGTGGTTTTTTGATCCCGAGTTCAAGAGGTTTTTCCACGCTAATATTGGGTGTTCATTTACTTACAGTTTGAATTCCGCACATAACGAAGTAAAGGAACACATTTTAAGAAACTGGTCCTTAAAACAGTAAAGTGGTGTATCTTGAAAAATAACAATTGGTATCAGAGCAGATTATCCTTGAAAAGGCTAACACCTAGGATTAGATGAGTACATCACGAGAGAACAGTGAGGGTCAGTCAATGGTTAGAGCACCTTTGTTCAATGGAAAATATTATTCATGGTGGAAGGAAAGGATGCGAGATCATCTTCAAGCTGGGGACTATGAATTATGGGACATAGTGATTGAAGGTCCCATGATTCCAATGAAAAAGGATGCTGAGGGAAATGATGCTCCCAAAACCAGAAGAGAATGCAATGCTGAAGACATAAGGCAATGGGAAAAGAATGCAAAGGCTAGGAAATGGCTTGTTGGTGGACTCAGTCCTGACGAGTGCACTAGAATCAAAGGGTATACCACTGCAAAGGAAATTTAGGATGCTCTACAAGTTGCACATGAAGGAATAAGTCAGGTAAAAAGGTCTAAAGGTACATTTCTTTTCGCTGAATATGAAAGTTTTAAAATGAAAGAAGAAGAATCAATCACTGAAATGTATACTAGATTTACTGCCATTGCATCTGAACTTATTTCTTTGGGAAGGGTTTTAACTGTGGAAGATAGAGTAGAAAAGATCCTAACTAGGGTTCTTCCAGATTCTTGGGAGATCAAAGCTTGTGCTATCATAAAAAGTAAGGATCTGACCACCTTATCCTTAGATGAGCTTATAGGTAATTTAAAGACTTATGAACTAAGGAAAAAGGTTAAAAACATAGGAGTACCAGTTAAAATTAAACCTAATCTAGCTTTGCTGATAAGCCTATCGATAATAAGGAACTGGTCCTTATCGCTAAAAGTGTTCAAAAATATTTGAATAAGTAAAAGGGGATTAGTGGACAGGGTAGGTCTTCTAACATGAAACAGGCTGGAGAATGCTTCAAATGTGGCAGCATGGAGCACTACATCAGCAAATGTCCAATCATGGAAGGAGAATGGAGGAAGAGATATATTGAGAAAAGGAAAATGGCTAGGGAACAGGTCCGTAAGAAAAGTGGAAATCCCAAAGCAATGGTTGCAGGATGGCAAGATAGTGAGGATGAAGTATCTGATGATGATCTGGATGAGGATCTTGCTCTAATGGCTCTTGAAGACTCATATAATGAAGAAGATGCTGAGGCTAGAGTGAAGGAGAGAAACCACAAATGGTACATGGACAGTGGTTGCTCAAGGCACATGACAGGACATAAGGAACTGTTCCTTTCACTCTTAGCCTTTCAAGGAGGAAGTGTTTCCTTCAGTAATGGTAATAAAGGGGAAATCATTAGCATTAGAAAGGTAGGTAGGTCTGATTCACATAGTATAGACAATGTGTTTCTAGTAGATAGGCGGAAGCATTGCTTATTGAGTATATCTCAATTGTGTGACAAAGGTAATAATGTTAATTTCTCATCTACTGGATGCACTGTGACTAACCAAACTTCTGGAGAGATTATCTTGCAGGGAAATAGACATGGAAACATCTACAAGGTAGACTTGTTGACACTATCTGATGGAAGCTTGAGCAGCTTAAGTGTGGTGCAATATGATCCCCTCCTATGGCACAAAAGACTTGGCCATGCCAGTCTTTCACAACTGAACAAACTTGTGTCCAAGGATTTGGTGATAGGTCTACCTAACATCAAGTTTAAGGATGAAAAAGTATGTGAAGCATGTGCCAGGGGGAAGTAGGTAAAATCCTCCTTCAAACCAAAGAAACAGGTAAGTACCACTAAACCTTTGGAACTGGTCCATATTGATTTATGTGGTCCAATAAAAACAATGAGTCGTGGAGGTAAGAAGTATGTTATGGTATTGGTGGATGATTACTCTAGATTTACATGGACTATATTTCTTGCATCTAAAGAAGAAGCATTCAATGCATTTTCAATTTTTGCTAAGAAAGCTCAAAGAACTCTACATAGTCATATTGTTGCCATTAGGTCAGATCATGGAACTGAATTTGAAAATCATATGTTTTTCAATTTTTGTAATGAAAATGGCATTAATCACAATTTTTCTTCACCTAGAACTCCACAACAAAATGGTGTAGTGGAAAGGAAAAATAGGACTCTAGAGGAAATGGCAAGGACTATGCTAATATCTGGAAATCTTCCACAGAATTTTTTGGGCTGAAGCCATCAATACTGCATGCTACATAATAAATAGGTGTATGACAAGGCCTTTAATACAAAAAACTCCATATGAGCTGCTTAAGGGAAGAAAACCAAATATCTCTCATCTTAGGGCTTTTGGTTGCAAATGTTTTATACACAACAATGGGAAAGATGCCTTAGGAAAATTTGATCCTAGAAGTGATGAGGAAATCTTTGTTGGTTATCCTCAAATAACAAATCTTATAGAGTTTTTTAACAAGAAAACATTAAAAATTGAAGAAAGCATGCATGTTAAATTTGATGAAACTGACTGTCTTACTCAAGAACAGGTACAGGAGGATGAAGAGATTGGAATGCTGAAACTTAATGAGCTTGTTCCACAAATGCAGCATTTGGATGGGGATACTGTGAGAAGTGAACTGCAAGGAACTGTTCCTCAGGACAGAACTGGTAAGAGTGGCACAGAAACAGGGGGAATAAATGTCAGTTCCACCTCACGAATTGGAAGCACCACTCCCTCAGGAACTGTTCCTCAGCAAGGGACTTCTGACAATGGATTGATACTCAAGCCTTACAAGTATCAAGGGTCACATCCTGTGGATCAAATAATCTCAGATAAGACTGCTGGGATACAAACTAGATCAGCAGTTAAAAATTACAAACTGTGTGCCTTTAGTGCTTTCCTATCCCTTGTTTAACCCAAAAATGTGAAAGAAGCACTGAAAGATGCAGATTGGATAAATGCTATGCAGGAGGAATTGAATCAGTTTCAAAGAAGTCAAGTTTGGCATCTGGAACTCAAGCCAAGGAACGGGTCCATAATAGGAATAAAATGGGTTTTCAGAAACAAACTTGATTAGGATGGTATGGTAACAAGAAATAAGGCCAGGTTAGTTGTTCAGGGGTATAGTCAAGAGGAGGGCATCGACTATGATGAGACTTTTGCTCCAGTTGCAAGATTGGAAGCAATAAGACTTCTTATAGCCTTTGCTACATACATGAAATTTACTCTACATCAAATGGATGTTAAGAGTGCATTATGAATGGTTACTTAAAAGAAGAAGTGTATGTTAAGCAACCTCCAGGCTTTGAAAATGAACAGTTCCCTGAACATGTGTACAAGTTGGACAAGGCCTTGTATGGACTCAAGCAGGCACCAAGAGCATGGTATGAAAGGCTATCAAAATTTATACTTCAGCATGGATATAAAAGAGGTAAAATTGATAGCACATTATTTTTGAAAGAAAAAGGTAAGAATCTCTTAATTGTTCAAATTTATGTAGATGATATAATCTTTGGTGCTACTTGTGAAAATTTAAGTAAGGAATTTGCAAACTTGATGGGGAGTGAGTTTGAGATGAGCATGATGGGTGAACTCAATTTCTTTTTAGGTTTACAAATTAAGCAAACCTCAAATGGAACAATGATCCATCAACAAAAATATATTAAAGAATTACTTAAAATGTTTGATATGGATAATGCTAAAAAAAATTGACACACCTATTACCACTGGCACAAAATTGGATCTTGATGAACATGGAACATCTGTTGATCAAAAATTGTATAGAGGTATGATTGGTTCTCTACTTTATCTAACTTCTAGTAGACCTGATATTGTGTTCAATGTTGATTTGTGTGCTAGGTTCCAGTCAGATCCTAAGGAATCTCATTTGAAAACTGTTAAGAGAATATTGAGGTATCTGAAAGGAACAGGTCCCTTGGGACTTTGGTATCCAAAAGGTGGTAGTTTTAATCTTGTTGGATATACTGATGCTGACTATGTAGGTTTCCTTGTTGATAGAAAAAGTACCTCAGGTATGGCACATTTTTTTGGTAAGTGTTTGGTCTCTTGGGGAACCAAGAAACAAAATTCAGTGGCACTTTCCACTGCTGAGGCTGAATATGTGGCAGCTGTCTCATGTTGTTCACGGTTATTATGGATTAAACAATAATTACAGGATTTTGGTGTTGATGTAGGAACTGTTCCTATCTTTTGTGACAACACTAGTGCCATTAACATGACAAAAAATCCAGTACATCACAAAAGAACTAAACACATTGATATAAGACATCATTTCCTGAGAGATAACTATGAAAAAGATTTGATCACCATAGCATTTTGTCCTACTAAAAAGTAAATTGCTGACATCTTTACAAAAGTTTTAGGAAGAGATGATTTTGAAAGAAATAGGTTGGAATTAATGTTGTACTTCATAATTGGCTAGAAAATTGCACATAAAATGAATTTTATTCAAGTCAATTTGAAATTTTCAGTCCAGCTTAATACTTCATTGTATACTCTTATGCCATAATTTTTGTTTAGAGTTGCTAAAATTGAATGATGTTACCCTAATGCTCTTAGAATTTCAGATTGAACAAAAGTGTTTCAAATTGGAAGGACAATGATTTTTCCGTGTTAAAATCAAGTATGTACTCCTTATCATTCATTTATCTTAGAAGATTAAGGCTAACGGTAATTAGGATAAATCCCACTAGAAATCCTAAACTTATCGAAACTTCATAAGAGTCCCATCGGAGGAACAGTTCCCATTCAGAAAAGGTAACTTGAAAGCCTAACGGCTCTATTTTTCCGGGAGACTCCCAAGAGTCCAGTAACGGCTGCATGTCTTTCAATGATGTAATTGTGATCGTTTCACACTCTACCTCCACTACCTATTTCATTCTATAAATACACTCCTTCTTACTATTATTCTTTCACTTTGTTTTTACAATTGCACTCTCAAAATTTCAGAAAGAATAATCACATATCTCTTAAATCGTATTGCAAGAATATCTCTTTCTCCTGAAAATTCTTCATCTGCACCTAGTTCCGATCAACCACAAAATCTCAACCCTCCTTCACCCATGGACACCACAGACCCAAACCCTGAAATTCCTGAAACAATCTCAGAAGTACCTGAACCAGAAATTCAGGGGGAAGGACTAGTTCCCACGGCTGAATCAATTGTTGAACAGGTTGAGGACTTGTCACGAGCTATGATTATTTATCAGTATCAGGTAAATTATGTTTTTCCTTTAAATGTAGTAGAGGAAGAATGGGAAAAGGAAGAGGGGTCTGGAACTGTTCCTGAGGGGGAAGGGGAAACAATAAAATATTTGGAACCACCCATGCATGAATAATCTGGGTCTCCAGAGGTTGCCTTTAGGGCACCCATGGAAGATGTGATAAATGTTGAGGAAGATTTGAGTGATAGTGATAGACCTCTTATTGATTTGATCAACATTAGGAGTTTAAAAAGAAAACTTGCTAGTAAGGGACCCATAGACAACCAAGTGTCTGCTGAGATTTCTGCTAAGTTGAAGAAAATCAGTGACAGTTATAAGCCAGGGATTAAGAAGAAAGGTGAAAGTTCTTCCAAGGCAAAAGGACTTGTTCCTTTTGTCTCAACTCCTGCTTCTGGGGTTAGGAGGACAAGGAGTTCTGTCAAAGCTGCTGATGAGAACTTAGCTGCTGCTCTAGAAAGAAGCAGAAAAGGGAAAGGGAAACAGGTTGTTGATCCTGTTGAAGAGGAAGAAGTTGAGGTGATGGAAACTGATGTTGTTGGTGAAGAAGATGATGAGATGGAAGATGTTGAGGAGGTTTTGCCTCAATCTTAGAAAAGGAAAGTTGCACTGAGGCGTGTGACGAGAAGCTCTGTGAAAGCTGCAGTAGAAAAGTCTTCTAAGAGGACCAGGTCCTCCAAAAGGAAAGGACTTTGGTGGATGAAAGTTATGCTGATGATAGTGACAGTGATGAATCTTTTGCTGGTGATGATAGTGAGAGTGAGGCTGAGGGAGAAGAAGTCCTAAATTGTGTTCATGATGACATGCTGACTAGGAAAGTATTGAAAGGGACAGTGCTCTCTGATGTGGGAGAAGAAGGTATGCTGTGGTTGCTGCAGAAATTGCAAGTTCAGGGCTGGAGGGACATGGTCCTTCAGATTTCTGGAAGGTGTGTAAAGGGGATGGTGCAGGAGTTCTACAAGAACTGATCTATCAAGGATGACAGGATTACCACCTCTGTCCACTACAATGTGATTACTTTTGACACTAGGGAACTTGGTGAGCTGTTGAGGATTCCATTTGCTGGATATGACAGCTATGTCAAGAAAGTATGGCCTGACTTAACAAACTTTCCTACTAGATTGGAAATTACAAGGAAGTTTGCTGAGAATGAAGGAGAAGAAAAACCAAGAGCTGTGCTGGAAAGTGAGATGCATCCACAGCACCAAATGCTATTTGAGTTTGCGAACAAGATTGTGATGGCAAGGCAGGAAAAAAGATGAATTGCCAATTTCATGGACCTGGTCCTTATGGAACTGCTTGACACTGATAAGCAGATCAACTGGCCTAGGTTTATGATCCATTTGATCAAAAGGGTTATAGTTGGGAAGAGGAAGCACTCTTTGCCCTTTGGCTTCATCTTGACTGACTTGTTTGCAAAGTTGAAGATTCCTTTAGAGGGGGTAGTAAAGGCTACCAAAAAGTAGAAGTTTGGATGTGCTACATTGATTAGCTGTCACTTGCATGTTCAAGCTGATCCTCCGCAGGCTGGTTTTGGTAGACGGTCTTTGAACAATAAAGTGAGGGCACTAAGGCAACGGGTTGCCATACAGGCTGCTGAAATAGCAAGGTTGGAAAAGGAGAAGAATTACTGGAAGGCAGAGACTACAAAGGCAAAGGAGACTAATGAGGGAATGCTCAAACAGATGTTTGAATTGTTGAACAAGTCTCAGGGACCTGGTCCTTCCACATCCTGATCACCTTAGTCTTAAGTCATCTTTTGTCCAGTGGGATTTAGACTAGTTCTAGTGCCTTAGTCTTTTCCTTTTCTAGTTTCTGAATAATTCTATAGTACTTGCTTGTATCCCCTGGTTTAACCTTTTGTTAATGATGACTTATCTTTGATGGCTAATATCATTGTTTTGCACTTGCTTTAATCTGAATTGTGTTTGCATTTTGAGTTGCTTCACTGGCCATGTGCTGATTATTTTAACACTTGAGTTATATTTTTATGACACCTTTTCAATGATGCCAAAAGGGGGAAGAGTAAGTCTGATTTTGTGTGAACTTTATATCTAATTGAAAATCTGATCCTTAATGATTTGAGCTTTAAGGTGTACTTCAGGACATTAAGGATATGCAGCTATGCTTATGGATTTGTCATCATTAAAAAGGGAGAAAATGTTAGCTTGGATAAGCTTGGAGTTTTGACTGATGATTAAGGAACGGATTCAAAGGACCTGACTGCAGCTAAATAGATAATTCATGCAAAATCATTTATGCTGTGATATTGTTAATTATCCTTAGACTAATATTTATCTTGACAATTATGCAGGTCTAAACGTGATATGAAAAGATTGCATAAATAATGGATAAGGGCTAAAAGATCTGGATTCTCAAAGTAAAGAGTTCAATTAGGACTCAAACTCTTGGGAGCTTTGGAGTTCGAATTGCTCAAGACTTCTTGGTTGCTGAAGCTATAAAACGAGGAGCATATCAGCCATTGAAGTATGCACAAATACAGAGAGAATCGAGCAAAGCATTAAAAAGAGTCATTATCTTATTTGTGTAATCAGTAAGCTACAGGGAACTAAGTAAGAACCTGTTCCTTAGATTGAGTCTTGTAAAAGTTCAGTCTTAGTTCAACTGTAGTAGGCATTATCGAGTTGTATCTTTCTAGTTCAAGTCGTGTACTTGACAAAGCTTCACTGATCGTGAAAGAGGTCGCTAAAGGATTAGAGTTAGTCCTAGGTTAGTAAGAAGGTTGTCTTGTAACCAAGTGAATCTTTTACATAGTGAAGTTGAAATCCTACTTGGAAGAGTATGTCGTGGTGTTCTGATTCCGAGTTCAAGGGGTTTTTCCACGCTAACATTGGCTGTTCATTTACTTACAGTTTGAATTTTGCACATAACATAGTAAAGGAACACATTTTAAGGAACTGATCCTTAAAACAGTAAAGTGGTGTATCTTGGGAAATAACATATCCTCTCCATCACGAACAGTTATCTGCTTAGCTCCGAAGCATCTTAATTGATTAGTGGTTGGTAAGAAAGTGATAGATGTTACTTACTAACAGTCTAGTTAGATAGTTACTGAATCAGTGCATATATAGCATTACTAAGTGTAAGTGACTATGCAAATATCAACCTTTTCTTTCTTTTTCTTTTTTTTTTTTTTTTTTTTTTGGTTTCCCCCCAACCCCCTCCCCCCCCTCCCTCGGTGTCAGATACCCTCATTGAAGCCCCGATTAATTCGGATTCGCGCCGCGTAGGGTCCCATTCGGGAGCTCTCTACCATTGATTTTTCCATCCCAGGGCTCGAACCCCAAACATCAACCTTTTCACCAGTCAATACAATTTTCTATTCAATATACTCTTTACCCTTTTCCGTTTTGTTCTTCTTCCTCAATAAAAGATTCAGTATATCAAGCGATCTCGAGCTCAACTTGAAGCTCCTCATCTTCTTTTACCAGAATCACTTTAAAGGCTCATCTTTTCCAGTCTTCCCCATTTACCACTGTCGCACAACTGAATCAAGGACTCCTATAAACTAAACTAGTATAGTACCCGCACGATGCGCGGTCGATATCAATAAAAACTTATCGCGACAAATTTTATATATCAAAATAGCAAATATAATTTTTTTAATAAGAATTTGGTATTTACCAATGTTCGTTCATCATTTTTTTTCTTTTGGTTGAGACCCATCCAGTAAATGATACCCCAATTAAAAAATATGGAACAACTAAAGATGAATCCATTCAACGGGCATAAAATTTGAGAAAATAAAATAATAATATAGTTTGCGAAACAAATTATTTAATGATCATGTAGATAATGCTACAACGTCTAATTATATTTGATGGTAAATCATAAAAATTTCTACTGAAAACAAAGAAGATAATATTCTTCTACACATAAGAGAAACCACCCGTCGGTGCAGTAACTGGAGATTTTCTGAGATATGGTCACGTATGGAAATATTTATATTAAATCCTTTTAAGAGTATTTTTTAAGAGGAAAAGATTTAGGAGAACTTCATCATGGAATATTAACGAAATTAATCATAAAAATGTTCATTTAAACAATCATTGCAAATTATTTAGAATTTAAAACTTATGAAATAATAAAAACTAATAATCAAATATAAGTTTATGAAATATTTATGTTTCAAAAATATTAATTTGTATATTCCATAACTGATATCATAATTGAATAAATTCCCAGTGACTTAAATAATCTCTTGCAAATGAATATGAAGATTATATGCCTCTAAATAGTAACACTAAATAAAGAGTATAATAACACCATTTTAAAATTATGTTAAACCCCAATAAAAAAAGTTTACCTACAAATTAAAGTGAGTCATTATTACGTTGAGTCACGTCAAAGGCCCAAACAAAAAGAAAAAAAAAACAAAGTGACTACTAGCTACTCTCTGTTAATGGTGTATTTCACATCAAAAAAATTCATGAACAGTATGAAAGAATAGAATAATATTTGAAATGAATACATATAATCCAAGAAATACATTTAATCATTTCGCATCTTACATTAAAACCTCAAATAAAGTTTATCAGTGAGGAGGCCACTTACACTTGAGACAAATATATAATTACATTCACGAATATAGGAATACTTGCACCGGAGTACACAATTTTTCTTCTCCAATAAAACATTGTTCTTACAAATATACATGCATGGAGTTATAACTGTATTTGCACTGAAATGCGATAACATTATTGCATTATGTGTGGAAAATACTAAAATAATTAATCATAAATAATTGTAATCTTAAACATCAAAATTTTAAAATCTTCCTGTCATCATTGACTTTTTTATGAAACTCAAATTAAATATCTTATTGCTTATATTATGATACAAACAACATCAATTACTACTTTATTCAATACAAATATAAATACATGATCGAATAAAAATATATTCAATAATGTATCAAACTGATAACAAACATCTTATTAAATATTTTATATATGTAGAACTTTTTAGAATGAAAAATATATCAAACTGATAGCAAACATCTTATTAAACATCTTATATACGTAGAACTTTTTAGAAGGAATAAAATAAAAGACTTAAATAAATGTGACATGAATTATTAATAAGAACTTTACATGAATTAAACTTGGAATTATTGCTCATCATGCATGAGAAAGTTAATCGCTTATCCATCTTTTCAGTAAATATGAAGTTGCTATTCTTTCTCGGAAGACACTGAATAAATTTTTTTCACTATATATCATCCTTAAAATCAAAATTATTAATATTAATATAATAAACAACTTATTTGCTAAAATAGAAATTTACTTATAAGATCGATAAATTAATTTAGAAGATGGAAGTCCCTTAAAGATTTTTCTTAAAAAAGTAACTTCAATCGATAAATGACAATTCTTTACACGTGAATTTAATCTTTTTCACCTGAATTGATAAGTGGCAATTGTCCACTCATGACTTTAATCTTCTTCTACGACTATTGTTTTATTGTCATCACTATTTTTTGGCCACAAAAACAACATACAATAAATCATTAATTAAATCAAATTACTTATGCTTTAGGTTGTCCATAAAAAATGGTTCGAAGAAAATAAAATAGTTTAAAATAAAACGTCAATAATAGCTAACAAAATTGGTTGGTTTCATCCGTCGAAGACATGATAACATCCAACAATTGGTATTTTGAAGTGACAACATATGGATGCATAATCTATATTAATCTAAACATTGTTAGTACAAACTTTACAACCATATGAACATGTATACTGATATTAAAAGAAAGAGGCCCAATTTTGTTTTCTTTTAAAAGGAGGAAAAAAAATAATATAGTAAGCAACATGACTTAAATAGTTTTGTAAAATAATGAAGTATTGTGTTATGTTAACATTAGATAAAGTTAGATATTACATTTTTAATCCAATGTGCATTATCTTTTTGAAGAAATAATGTATACATTTTTATACTTAAATCAAATACTCTATCTAATTAATTTAATAATTAAAACAAACTCTTCGCAGTTGTTGCTAACAAACGATTTAATCTCGTTTGAAATTATTTAGGTGACTCCAACTTTAATATCGTTTGGAATTCGTAGCAACGTCTCGCCTGTATAAGACCCCATCATGCTTCAAACTCGTTTGTTTAGGTTTAACTTTCAATTGCAAAATCCTTATCTTTTTATAGAAAAATTTATCATTTAACTGATGTAGAATTTCAAAATTGTTCGTTAAAAATAGGTATATTTATGTTCCTTATTAACAACGTATTTCATGCATGTAAAAGTTTATTCTCTAAAACATCTCTCTATTGACTACTTAGCGTTTCAATAAATTCAGATAAGGAGAATTGAAAGAGGAAGATGACATAATTTGCTATACCTATCAAAAGTCTGATTTTCACTAAAAGAAGATCCCGTATGAGTGCTTATTTTCCAATAAAAAAAAATTAGGGTTTGTGCATAATTAATCACAAAGCAGACATTTTGAGTAACAAAGATGACAAAATTATGAAGTAAGTAGTAGCTTTGAATGTTCAATTTCGTAAATATATTACAGTTAATTGGAAAAAGCATACTTTAATTTATGAAAATCAAAACAAACTAAAGGCAAGTTTTTAGAATAAAAGAAGTTAAAACTTATATTTGTAGCCTACAAAAATTGGGACGTCTCATGGGTTTGAGAAGAAAATTTGAGAGAGTATTTCTGAAGAAGTGCCTGACTGATCCTTTCTTTCTGCAAACCTGTAGAAGCACCAAAAACATAAACAAAAGTTAGTATACCTGTATGTAACAGATAAATTTCCCACATTCACCATTGGAATGGGTTTGTTCTCTTGGGTTTTAGTAGTATTTAGAAATAATTGATAACAATGCATGTGAGTAAAGGAATAGAAGGAAAAACATGAATAATGGGAAAAGATAATCAAGAATAAAATAAAATTTGACCGTCCGCGCAGTGTTCTAAGAACATTTAAACGATCATCATCTTACAAAAAGTATTCGGAAGAAAGAAAGTAGATAAACTATTGAAGATAACAAATATACCTATGCATAATAACAACAAACAGAATAGTGTGAATAGTTCACCAAGTAAAGTTTACAATTCATATATACAAATATTTATTCACCTCAATAGAAGTTCATACTTTTGAAATGTTAAGCCTATACTAAAAAAAAATACTGTAATAAAGAATCAAATAATAATCATAAGAGATATAATTAGAGATAGCGAAGCATTGCATACCACATAAAATAGGAGTAGAACATTGCTTGGGATCTTTCTCTTGAAATCAACCTCCATGAAAGCAAGATCTATAAGCAAAACAAAATATTTTTAGAAATTGATAGGTCTTGAACAATCTATAATTGCCATAGAGCTGATATGTTGTGCCTCATTAGGAGTGTACTTATAACGTAATACACTCTTGCCCCAATCTATCAAGAGCTAATTTATGATTTTGTCTTCTGTCACTCAGTGCATATTAGAGTGCTCCATCCCTGCAAAAGAATCACGAGTTTTCATTGTAGAATAACAAAACAAAAAGATCTGACACAGAAACAATAAGTTTTCAATCATTGGCCATCATTACTTACCAAAAATACTATTGAGTATAGTGGGCATTCATGTGGCATCCCCTTCTCAAGTCAAAACCAACTGATATCATGCTTATCCTCTATAGTTAGTAATGGATATTATTATACCAACTAAAGATATGAAGCGAAGATGCTAAATACATATATGAAGTATAACAGGACATCATATAACTGTAACATTATTCACCTCCAAGGCATCCTACAATTCGTTTGTCATAGAAATTCTAAACATTAGAGGCAAAAAAGAAAATTTACCTTGGGTTTTTCCTTCTCTCTTGACTTCCTTCTCTCCTGAAGTCAAAAAAATGTAGTCCCACCATTTTACCAATTTCTTCTAATCATTTCCAACACTGTTTCATGATAGATCTCAATATGCAAAGTGAGAAACATGAAAGTTATGGAAATAGGAAAATAAAACTCAGTTATAGAAAGTTGTTAATCTTCCAATCACCACAAATGAAACATAAAAGTCCATTACATAAAATACCCAAAACAAAATGTCAAATCAAATAACAAAGATGATAATTTTGAAGTGATAATACATGCAATTCAAAAATGGAGATTATTTGCCGGATGGATCGAAGTAGTAATAGAAACAGTTGTATTTTGATTCAAATTCATTAAAACTTTATCTACTTATTTATGGGAAACTTATGGGAAACACATACTTCAAATGATATGTGGACTCCTATATTTTAGTAGGTGAGGAGGGATAGGATTAAACTGTTATCTTAATTCGTGGTCAGTTATATTAGTGGATTCCTAAAATTAGTGGTGGGAGTGGGACAAAACTTAATCGTGGAGTCCTACAGATTCAAAGTTAGGAAGTGGGACGAAGTTTAACTCAGTTTTTATCTAACTAAACTAAAAAAACTGATTACTTTGTAACTAAAATTCAAAAGTTAACTATTTTGTCCTAAAAGCTAACACATGGCCTTTTGATGCTGTGACACTTAATGACACTTGATATATAGTTCAAAAAGGAGGAGCCCCAACTTTATTGCTAATATTGCAGATATGTAGTGTATTGGACAAAAATCAACGTATTCGGATAGAACTTCGGTACAACGAACCGAGTACAAACAAGCTGATGCTCCGAAGGAGAATGATCGAAGCAGGCGATCAAAAAACGAAGGCGAGCTTCAATATCACTATCGAAGACGAGCCGCGAGCTGAACTTCGGTGACATCCTTTTCAACCGAACAGCAAGGTCATGCTACCAAGGTCACACACTTGAGCCTCGGTGGAACACCTCGGTTCAAGCGGCTCAGCACCCCCACTACTTCAGCCCACTAACTCTCCTATTAAATGTTCAGAACGTGGGTTGAAGCATGATCAGTCATGAAGAACATGGGCAAGGGCCCATTAGCCTATAAATAGCACTTCATTTTACATTGTATTGATAGAAAAACATATACAGAAACTCTGGCAAAATTTTTACTCTCAGCAATATATTGAAATCATACTACTTTCTCGTATTTTCGCTTATTTCTAGCATTTTCTTGACTTTGATACGAAGATTTGCTTGTATTCCTTACCCAAATTCGATTTGTGATCCTAAACTAATTTAGGCCCATACAAATTGGCGCCGTCTATGGGGATTCAAGTATAAACGCTTTGTTCCAAAGTTAAACGTTCTTTTTCGTTGAAGTTCATAACTTTTTGACGATGAAATGGCTGATAACAGCAGAAATTCTATTGAGCACCAGTTAACTCCCGATGGACAAACTGGTGTTCAATCAGATCATACTTCTTCGTCCCCGATGACGACCGAGGCGTTCAAGCCTTTATGTTGTTGCTTCGCTAAGAGCTCTTCAAGAGCGACAGGATGAACAAGTTAACATCATCGCCGAATTCCGCGCCTCGTTAGAGGCGAGGAATAGCTCGGCACCGAACGGCACTCAGCCTGCGGCTATAAATGGAGGTATCTCGCCCTTCATTCCTACGGGCGCGATAATAGGAGGGCCTCAAAATGGGCCCACGTCTGGGGGTTCGGGAAATATAGCGAGCACGACGCCACACTTCGGGACACTTCCTACCGTAGCAAAAACTACATCTTCTGTTGATGTTGAGAGGTTGACTAGAGAAATTGAAGCCCAAGTCGAGGCTCGCGTCAAAGCGAGTGTGGAAAAGCGCCTCGAGAGCGTCCCTGGGGTGGCTAAGACCGAAGATGAGCTTGACATCGACCAATATAGGGAGTTGCCATTCAAGCCCGAAGCAGCACCAGCTCCAACTCCCAAAAATTTCAAGCTCCTCTTCCTAAAGAAGTATGATGGGACCACCGATCCCAAAGAACATGTAACTGAGTTCATGGTGATGGTAAAGAGAAATGACTTAACGGCAATAGAGCTCGAGTCAATGTTCTTGAAAAAGTTTGGCGAATCCTTGGAGAAAGGAGAGCTGTGTTGGTACATGCGCTTACCAGCGGGATCAATTTCCACCTTCAAAGAAATGGTTAACGCCTTCGTTAAGGCCCACACCGGCGCACAAAAGATTCTCCAAAGGAAGGAGGATATATGCGAGGTCAATTAACGGCCCGGTGAGCCACTTAAGGATTTCCTTGAGCGCTTTCATGCTGAGCGCATGGAGCTACCTCAGATGGATGATACTCTAGCCATCATGGCATTTGAAAAGGGTATCAATGTTCGCAACTCCGACGCCGCCGCCGAGTTGCGGAAAGAGCTTCAGCAGTATCAAACTCTGAAGTGGGAAGATTTACACAAACGAGCTTACTCCAAGATAAGGTTGGAGGAAGCTGAATTTAAAAACAACAGCCGAGGTCATAACTACAAGAACCGAGGCGAATTCCCGTATCACGCCGAAGCGTCGCGAGGAAACTCGAAGGGGAGGATCTTATCAAATTGAAGAACTGCAAGGCGTACCTGAACCCTTGAATTGGAACATCTCCAATTTGAAGCGATACTACTTTTAATCAAGGTAAACATTCCTTGATCATTTTAAATTTACCCACAGCCTCGAGCCGAAAAACGCTCCTAGGGCTTCGGTGGAAATGTACTAACTTTCTCCTCGTTTCATTTTACTTGACCTTTTCAGGAAGCGGATAAAATGATTTCCAGTGCTCGGATCTTCATCAAGATTTACACCCGAACACTGGGGGGAGTAAGAGGCGGGTTGCAACCGAGGTCGATACAAAGCCTCTCAACCGAAGTCTATCTGTTCGACAGCCGGGGACTGACACCCAGGAAATAGATTAGTACATTGTAATTACGCCCGATAGTGGCATGTTGATTCGTTTTTACGCCCAAGGTCCACTTCGACTTGGCCTTATGTAAAAAGCCGATTATGGCTCGTTGATATTATCAATGAAATGAACTTGAGTCAACATCTCTTCGTTTCCATGATCTTACTAACTGAAATTATATCCTGAATGCATCGACTCGAGGGCGAGACGTCGTCCTAAGCTTGCATCGGTTTTATTTAATTAAGTCTTGCAAGCAAATTACTTAAAATGTTCGGCTCATACATGAGCTAACACTTAAGGCGAAACGCAAAATCATATCATTGAAAGGCCCAGAGGCGAATTGTTTTCATCAAAGATAAGTTGACCCGCAGGTCAAAATTATATATATTAGAATGCCCGAAGGCTTACATTAAAAGGCATAAAGGCCTAAACAAAAAACACAAAACAAAAGACGAACTATTTGTTCCTAAGGGTCCCCCCCCCCCCCCCCCGGCATCTTGACGACCCTCTTCGGCACTTTTGCCCCCCTCATCGCCCTCGGATTCACCATCATCCGAACCCTCACTCAAGGGAAGGTCGTCTACAATCTTTTGAGCTTCGGCGGCAGCATCCCTAGCTTTAGCTATCTCCTCTTCGAGCACAATTTGCCCAGCTCGGACTTGCTCAAGTGTGATGAGCCTAGTCTTAATGACAGCCTGAGCCTCCTCGAACTTCGCCCTCGTCGCTTTGACTTCGGCCCGCTCGTTGAGGTAAGCAATTCTTCCTTGAAGTTTTGAGACCTTGCCTCAAAGAGCAGGCACTTGATCTACTTGGCTTTGCAGCCCAACAAGCTTGGCGTTATACTCCTCCAGCATGCAGCGATACTTCTCGCCTGCCTCAATTACTTCGGTTCTGGCTTTAAAGAGTTCGGCTTCAAGTCGAGCATTTTCAAGGCTCAACCTCGAATGCTCATCAGTAAACTGGTTGGTCACAGCCTGAACCCTAGCCTCGCAGACTCCGAAACCCCATGCAGGTCAGCCTCCGCTTTAGCCGATGCCACGTTAGCACGCTCCAACTCCTCATTCAAAGTAGCAAATTTGGCTTCGAGCTCGACGATTCTACCCACAAATCCCCTCTTTTGCTCTCCCCAAGCAGCAGTCGCCGCCTGAACTTGCTCTGCTAGGTCGCGCTCGAGGTGGATAGCTTACAATGCGAGCACCAAGCTCTGCATAAGACCCAAGTGTTAGCATTGGGAGAAAGGGAAAAATAAATCGTGTGAACAAAAGTTCATGAAAACTTACTCGAAGGGCAGAAGCGACTGAAACACCCATCAAACTCATAGGGCTGAGATTCCGAAAGGCGTGAGCCTCAGTAGACCCAAGCATAGCATCAAGGGAAGCAACGTCCTCTATGGAGACTGGAAACTTTCTTCTCTGTACTTTCTACTGTTGGCAAGAGTTTTGTCAAGTGGAGAAGAAGACCTCTAAGTGAAGTATTTATAGGGGTTACGCACGTGCAAGCAGCAGAGGCAATGATGACTGTAACGTTGGAGAAAGCGAAAGAGTCGGCGCGACCGTTCGGTAGCCAACCAACGGTCGCCACGTAATGTGGAACAGTAATTAGAAAAGGCGTGCAACTTTTTGAAACTCTTGGATAGGCTTGAGCCACGTCAGCTTCCCGCTTGAATTCATTCCACTCCTAGGTGACCCTGGCGCTCAACCGAGGAATGGGGGGACTATCTGTATTGGGCAAAAATCGACGTGTTCGGATAGAACTTTGGTACAACAAACCGAGTACAAACGAGCTGATGCTCCGAAGGAGAATGATCGAAGCAGGCGATCAAAAAACCGAAGGCGAACTTCAATATCACTATCAAGGCGAGCCGCGAGCTGAGTTTCGGTGACATCCTTTTCAACCGAACAACAAGGTCATGCCTCCGAGGTCACACACTTGAGCCTCGGTGGAACACCTCGGTTCAAGCAGCTCAGCAGCCCACCAACTCTCTTATTAAATGTTCAGAACATGGGTTGAAGCATGATCAGTCATGGAGAACGTGGGCAAGGGCCCTTTAGCCTATAAATAGCACTCCATTTTACATTGTATTGATAGAAAAACATATACAGAAATTCTGATAAAATTTGTACTCACAGCAATATATTGAAATCATACTACTTTCTCGTATTTTTGCTTATTTCTAGCATTTTCTTGACTTTGATACGAAGATTTGCTTGTATTCCTTACCCAAATTCGATTTGTGATCCTAAACTGATTTAGGCCCATAAATGTAGTTAACTGTGTACTAAAACATTGTCCATCGCAAAGAAAGTGTTTCCTATGAAATAATGATCCCTTTTTCTAACATATATAGAGTATATCAAATTGCGCAAAAACCTAATAGAGCTGTAATTTCAAGGATCTACACAGCAAATTCAGAGTAACTGAAGAAGAGACAGAACACTGGACACAGTGTCCCTGAGCCTTGACATTTCAAACTTAGTCACATTTGAAGAAAGACCCTTTTTAAGAGAACTTTATAAATTTGAAATTTCTTATATCTAGAATTTATCCTGAAAAAATACAGATTACTAAACTTTCAATTGAATAAGTGCTTTCAATTCACCAATCTAATGGAAAAATAAATTTCTGCCCTCTTAAGGGTCCTCTAGCTCCCCACTTTTGAGTTCCAACAGCTGATTTTCCCAATCAATTGTGTAGGCTTTTAATTCTTTTAATTGACCCCAACACTTGCCTCTATGCGAAGCAGTATGAATTGAGTTCATATACATTAGTTTGAGCTTTTGCTGAAAAAGAACAAATAGACCAAGTACAACTTGTTAGTCAAAAAATATAATTCTGGACTTTTAAGATCAAATTTGGAACAGTTATAAATTAGAACAGCGGAGCACTTCATGATCTATCTTTTTAATATTTTTTAACTTTGAATAAGCAAAAAGTAGTTTATATTCCCGCTCTACAGTCTCTCTGAAAAGTAGGGAAAAGGAAAATATACATTGTTAAATATTTGAAGCCAGCATAAAATAAGGAAAATTTGCACCTCATGAAATTCTTGAGCAAGACGACTTTTCTGGACTTTTGTAGACAAGCACACTAGTTCATGCCTCCTGGCGAAGGAACTGAACGAATTTTGATCTGAACTCTGAAGGGATTCGGACAGGACGGTAACTTTTATTAAGCCACACTGCTGTTCCTCTTGCCTCCAAGATAGGCTGGGAAAACACAGTAATCCAATACATTAAGATATGAGACGTTTAAAAGTGGTTTGTTTTGCTTTTTTTTTACCGTAAATTATTCATTAATATTTAGTTGAATTGGTAAGGGAGCCAACTGACCTCTTGATCTGGAAGCTTGAAGATGAAGTGTTCAAAGAACAAACGAGCAGCTGAAGAGTCAGATATTCGCACCTTCACAATGAATCTGTCTCCACTCTGAACCAATGATGAAACAAATGATAATAGGGCAGGCTAACATAACACAACACTTGAGCAGTTTTTTCAATGTTTGGAGTCGTAAACAGTTTAGTTTTGGAGTTGCAGTTACATAGCAGTATTATGGTAATTAAAAAAAAAAGGATTAATAATCAGTTGACAACACCAACAAATACATGAACCATATACAGCACGAGGTAAATACCGAGATGCAGTACCACTATGCCAATTGTCAAAAGTACCCTCTGATCCTCTCTTCCTTTTTCCCCCATTCTTAGAGTAAAATTTAGAGTAAGAGTCAAAAACATGTCTACCAAGAAAAGAATATATTATAGGAGTAGCAGGTTAAGATAACCAAGCAACTAATAGATTGGCAAGTCAAATAAATTGCAGCAGCACCACCTAGTAAGCAGCTGCAAATGTTCGATAGTATTTTCAACACACACCTTGTATTTTAAAACAGCCTAGGAATGCCTTTTGATATATTCTATAATCAAGGTTGCCTAGTCAAGTTTGAAGCCTAAAGGCTCTAGGGAATTAATGAAACATGCCAAACATAAAGGAGTTTACAGAAATTAGACCAAGTAATGATGGTTAGGCAGGTACAGCCACAGTTCCTTGCGCTAATGTATAATATTTGAGCATCACGTCGAGACCCAAATAGATCAGAAGATCTCCCTCAGGCAACCGAAAGTGATATAGAAAATAAAAAAACCTCCTTCATCTACCACTGTTGCCTCCAATCAATATTGTTACATGCCCCAAGTAGATGACGTGTCTAAGTAGAACATCACTCGAGGGAAATATTGATCGTTCACTTAAAGACAGATGATAAATATTTACTAATAGTTTAAGGTGAAACTGTAGAAAAATCAATTGAAAGCATGTCGAACAAAGATTAATTGAATGTAAAGTGAAATTAGATGATACTGACTTCAAGTCATCGTGCCATGTAATTTGTAATGAAGGCAGTATTACATTATAATCAGCTGCAAAAGCTACCGTTAGCCGACCCATGATCCATCTGATTTTAATGTCACATAACTATGCTTATATGAACTCGTCACACTTGAAACCGAGCTTTAAGCCTTCTCCATTTCAACATGTATCCATAGATCTAGTTTTCTTCTTTAAAAGAAGAGTTTATGCCACAATTCAATCGGATAGGACATGTAATCAAGGTCTAAAACTTCTGGGTGCATATTTGTGTTCTTAATGATGTGTAGATGCAGGTCATACCCTTAGAGGTGCTAGATACTTTAGTGTCATCTCTGTTAGTGCTAATGCTTCACCATTGCGTGCCACTGCATCAGCATTTACGCCAATCCTTTCCAGAAGCTCATGCCGACCTGTTTAATATATTGAAAATAAGGCATAACTGTAAGAAGTGTTCTTTTAAATAGGACTGTCATTGAGAGGTCTATGATATGGACTAGTTTTTTTAAACACAGAATGGACAAGATTTAACTGCCTTTTCATTTGGCGCAGAAATGACCTACATGATGTAGAAAATATGATAGAATTCCACAGTTGTCTCAGTATGTAGTACTAAGGAGCTAAGGTTTTGTAACAGCCCATGTACATATGCCACACAAGCTTAGTGCTAAATTTTGAAGCAATAGAAACTTACTTATTGAGAAATGTCAACTTGTTTAAAAATATCCATTTTGTCTACACTCTTCAATTTCATTTTACCATATCATGAAAAAGGACAGACCTTTTTGCACATAAAAAGTTCAAGTCATCAAAAGATGAAACTTATATCCACTTTTTGTCCTACTCCCACTTAAGCGCTATAAAACTGCTATAATTGCCCTAACACTCATGTGCAATAAAAATATTCACTTAATTTGAGCCGGAAAGATCTTTCATGGAAATGAGAAAATAATCAATAACAGAAAAGAACTATGTAGAGGTAAAACTTTCTCGGACCCATCGACTTACAATAGCCAACTAAAGCATTTTCACCTTTTTGTAGCTCAAAGATCTGTTCTTGAGATGATCTTAACATTATTGTTTGCCTCTAGCAAGGTAACTCTGAGTTTTCTCCACTTTGTATGAAGTATATATAGAGACATTTTTCTTAAGTTCACATACAAAGTGGATATTGGTACGTCTAAAACACAAGATCATTGAACACATAAGTTCCTTTCGACGCATTCAATAATCAAGGGTAACAGATGAGCTAACTATAAGGTCACAAGAAAAGGAACATATAGCCTAAATAAAAGATCCTTTTCCAGTAATTTCTATACATACCACAGTTTCCTTTTTCATTAAAGCTAACTCACAGGTAGAAGTTTAATTTGATAAATAATAATACATGCATAATATGCTAATCACTGAAATGCAGATTAAAACTGAAAATCTTACAATGTTGGCAGTAACTAGCATAAATAGCATTGTTTACAACACCATATTGATCCAATTCATAGTCCCGGACTTTGAGTTCGACTTCATAGAACTCATTCATTCTGCAAACCCAAGACTCAAATGTTAGTAACTCATATCAAAAAAAAAAAAAAAAACACTCTTTCTTTTCTTTGCAATATCATTACGAATGAAGACACCAAATTGATAACATCAATTCTTGCTTTACACTCCCTCTATACCAATTGTCCAATTTACATGACACTATTTTCTTAAGTGAATCACAAAAAAAGAACGACACATTATTAAAGCTAATAACAATTCAACTTTAAATTTCTCATTTTACCCTTAATTAGAGGACGAGGGGTAATAGATTGTACTTCCTCCCAGAAGTTTGACTAGGTACGGAGTTTAATAAAAAATAAAGACTTTAAAACTTGTTACAAATTAACTTCATAAATTTGTGTGGATGCGACTCATCTAAAACACCGACTAAAAAGAAAAGTGTGTCACATATATTGGTACACGAAGGGAGTACATTAATTAAAATAATAAATCATACCCTTGGCCACCTCTGAGGTCAAATGCATGAGTTGTAAAGCTCCTTAATTTACTAAACGATAAATGTAAACGTTGAAAAGGGAGTTGCCTGTAGGGAATAACTGGAAAAGGAGTTGGGCATGGTGGGTTTCTAATTGAGGTGGGTATTGTTTGTACAACGTGAATCAAAGGGGAAAAAACTAGGGATTTAGACATCTCTGTGTCTGTGTTTGCAATTCTTGGCTACAATTGCAAAGAACTAAAGAGTAGGTCGAACAGCAATGATTGGAAATTTGTTTTTTAAGGTTTGTAGGCGTTAAGGTTTATGCTTCTGTTATTGCAACGGCTAACCACTCTCGCCATTTGCCAAAACAGGTGTGGGTTTTTCATAAAAAATACTCATCAAAATCAAACTGCTTATTCCTCTCCCCCCATCACTTTCATATTTACCTGAAATATTCAAAAACTATTTACCCACCCTACCCACTCAAATCCGACCAAGTGTCCCATAACGTATACTAGAAAGATAGTGAAAACATATTATAACGGTATACTGTAAAATAGTTACAACTGATAAATACTTTGGATTGCATGATTAGTGCAAATTTTAATGGATAAGTCAGGTAAATATTTTAAATTACATAGATATGTAGGCAAAAATCTCAAAAGTTAATGCACTCTTTTTGAAGCAACCGTTTGTTGACTCTAGCTATAATCAAATCTAACATGGGAAACTATAATAACCATAGAGTCAAGAAAAGTCAAACAAATTAACAAAAGGTAAATATGTGAGAGGAAATTAATTATGGGTTTTTTACACAAATATACAAATTTTCACCCTTAATTACAAAAAAATAGTAATATTTCTCTAATTACAAGACATAACAATATTTTTTTTAACATATTTTACAACAATCAACATATTCATTTTCATTTTCCCAAAATTATGCATTCTCACTTACTCTCTCTTCCTCCATCACCCAACCCCACCACCCCAACACCATCACCCCAACCCCATCGCCACCACAACTCCCCTCCCACAATTCACCACAGTTCAATTACGAGATTCTGCCTCCACAACTCCCGTCGTGCAATTTCTAGGGTTCTGTCAACCCGATCCCACACATCACAGGTAGATTCGGTATCAAAACCAAACTTCAAAAGAGATACAAATAACAATATGCATGCTGAAGCCGACGATGTTTACAATGGCCCATTCCGATTCCGGCGTGGATGAGTTGAAACGCCATGGTGTAGCATCGTCGACTCCATTTTCCGATGAAAATGATACAGTGAGCCGCCGAGTCAACAGCAGCCGACGACCTCAGATCTGGCCCTCTCCGTCGATGCCATCGTCGATCTAACTGTCGTCAACAACTACGATCAACACTATGTTTTTTTAGTTCCTTAATTTCTGTTATTTTATTTATTTATTTAAATGTTGAATTTTGTTTGGATTTGCTTCATTTTTAAGGTTTCTATGATTTTTTGGATCCAAAATTTATTGTCACCTAGTACAAAGGTTTTTTTTTACAGCAATTGAAAGTTCAGTTTTTGTCAGATTATGGTAGATATGTTATTCTTGAATTTGATTGGTTGGTTCATTGATTTTGTGTCTCTGTTTCTGTTTATGTTTCAGCGGTGAAACAGTTTGAAATCGGCGCTGAAACAGTTAGATACGAAGTTGAAACAAATTGAAACGGTATTGAAACAGTCTGAAACGGAGTTGATATAGTCTAAAATGGAGTTAAAACATCTAACAATATTAAAACACTGTGATACAGTCAGAAACAGAGTTGATACAGTTAGATACGGAGTTGAAATAGTCTGAAACGGTATTGAAACACTATGATACAGTCTGAAACGGAGTTGATACAGTCTAAAACGGGAGTTGATACAGTTTAAAATAGTCTGATACAATCTGAAACAGTGCAGAAACAGTTGAAACGGTGCGGAAACAGTTGAGATACGGTGAAATACAACGAGATACATCGAGGATGGGATGAGGAAAAGTGAAATTGGGAGAAATGATAGGAATAAAAGTGAAATTGGAGGAAATGGTGGGAGGAAAATTGAAATATAGAGAAATGGGAGGAGCAAAAGTGATAGTGGGAGAAATAGGAGGAAGAATGTAAGGGTTTGGTATGTTATAGCAAAATATTGCTATGTTTTTGCTATATTTGTAAATAACTTATGTTTTCCTCTATATAGGGTTATTTTGCTAAAATGTTGCTATGTTTGCTAATTAAGTTCTAAAACTTGTACTTTTATGTAAAAAAATCCATTAATTAATGAGTTATCAGACCCTATATAGCCTTAATAAAACATTGACACCTTCATAAATATTTGATGCCTCTATCATCTAGATTGGCACCTAAATGGTTTTAATGATGCATTCCGACCTTGTTAACGCCTTGCACAACTTTGTGATGCTATTATGACTACGTTGACTCTCTATTAGGCTTTCGAGTTGACGTATAATGTCGACATGTACTCACGGTATACATTGGATGACTGGCGGAGCCGCGTTGTAATAGGTAATATTTTTTTCATATATACTCTATTAAATCGGAGAATTCGTATGCTCTTCCGACTTAATCTTTATATTCTGATACCCCCAGGGGACATATAATTTTTTTTGTATGTATACATATAATAATGTGCCCATTACCCCTTTATAAAAATTCTGGCTCCGCCACTACAATTGCCGCCTTCAAACAATGGGCATGAAGGCAAATGTCAAGCCTTCGGGATTATTTGGGGCATACAGGCTATATTCGACTCCTACAGGACCTTATTGAACCATGCCATATTGATGTACTTGATGCCTGGACCGTGTTGAATGCAACACTATGAATAGTTATGACACAAACACAAACTGTAGTCGAATCATTGATACATAACATACAAGCATTGAAAACAAGATATTATACCGATACAGAAGATGGATATCAGGATCTGTGATTCACACACACTGAACTTTGCTCCCTACTTCAAACTACATAAACAAAGGTAAAAGATATCCATTGAGATCCTACAAAAGGTGCAGACTGTGTGAAATAATCTGCCCACCTCAGTCTCCCCGTAGAGCATGAGTATCATCAATGTAGTCCACAACTGCAGATTTGTTCTTTTTACCATCCACTCTATGAAATCTCACTCTGATCAAAGGAAACACTAGAAAGAGGGAAGATGCGCACTATTCTGAAATATTATTATAGACCTGTTACCAAAAAGGTTAATATCTAAAACATAGACATAGCAGATTTCACCATATTTCTGGCTTTATATAAAATATGTATGTAAACTCATGAGTTCTATTTGATCTCATGAAGTAGCAACATAAACTAAAATCTGCCCAAAGCGATAAACTAAGAAGAGAACCAGCAAAACGAAAAACGGGAAAAGCAACTGGCCTCTTATAAGCTTAATGCAAGTGAAGGGATATTCCATGACTATGGGATCCTCCAATATTAGGGACCGGGTATCTTATCCGCAAATTCAACAGGAAGTACAGGTATAGAGTCCCACCACTCCTTTACTCTCCTATTTACTTTCTCATTTTGCATGTATTTCCCAATTTTTGATGTTGCCACAAAGATGCACAATGTCATAGCCATAAGGATTAACTTGAAAGGAACCACCGCTAATATCACTGCAGCACTAACCATAGCCACCATTACCAAATCTGCATGCTGTAACCATCTATCCAAAATTAGCAAATGATCCGGTGTGCCACATCGTGACAAAGCTTAGGTAAAAAGGACAGATCTAAAGGGAAGGTATGCAAAAAGATGAGTTCATTATGTCTACAAACTTCATTTCCAACGAAAGAAAAAAAGAAACGATATCAGCTAAGACGAGTAGGTACCTTTGGAGCTTTGGAAACCAATATGGACCAGATTTTCAGTAGTACTATGTTTATGGTCTGAATCAAGTCATAGACATTTCTTAGACCCTGTTGTGCTGATACAATGCTTTCGATCGTTGTCTGATCCGATCCAGTGTGGATAACTATCTTATTTGCCTTATCTACTATCCTTCGTTGTCTTGCCCATACCATTGTAGCAACTGTTCCTAATAAGAGGGCTGCTATTGCTTTGCCAACACACTCCCTACATTGCAAACATCCATTAGTCTTTTCTGGGGTTGTACAACAGAGATGGTCCATTTTCTTCAAAAATTAAGATTACTTACGTATAAATAACTACGAGCGCTGTCAGCACAGAAATAGAAGTGCATAATGGTCTTTCCCATTTAAGAACCTCTTGAAGATAAGGTACTAACCTTCCGAGCGGCTTGAGAAGACCCTAATTAGTACAGACAAAACAAAGACATCACTTCAGGCTATTTTGAAACATATATATGCCACTCAGAACTCTTCAATTCAGATTATGCGATACAGAGTTCTAACAAAAGCGGATTCTCAAGCTTCAATTCTAGTTATGAAAACCATTTCCTCCTTTCTGGCCTTGCCACTCTCTTAGTTCTACTGGAGACATGATATGCATGCATTCTCCTTGGAATCTCCAAGAAGCACTTACCATAAGAACCTGAACACTGTTTCCCATTCCTTCCCCTTTCAGGTCCTCAACAGTAGCTTTAGCCTTTTCAATTTCCTTTGCTTCCTCTCTTGCTTGATCAATAGCACTCTCCAATGATGAGACATTATCAGTTTGGATAGGGAGGCAGCTGTTGTCATCAACTTTTCCGGCCGCTTCACTGGGAACAGACAACACAAGTACATTCAGGCTTCTCAAGATAGCACTACATGAATGTCCAGTGTCAACTTTCTTCAGACTCTCAGCAAGCTCTTCAAGCACATAGTCTCCCTTTGGCAGCTCATCAAGTAAATCAAATATTAAGAAATTCTTGGGAACTGGTGGTGAGATTCGTAGCATTTCTCTAGCTGCATGAAGCCTCATAATTCCTAGTATTGCCCTCGCATGCATCTCCCATGATTCTGAAGGTGAATCGATCTTAAACTTCCGTAAAAACCAATGCAATAGTGTAATCTCTTTTATAAGAGCAAGCCAGTGGTCACGCCTTGTTGAGCTTGTCATCTCTGGAAATTCCAAGACAACAGCTTCTTCCCTAAATTTCAGCAGTGCCAACGTAAGTTCTCTTACTACTATATACATTATTCTGCACCAACATGGTTCTTGAATCCATATAAGCATATACAGAGTCTTGCAAATGTACAATTCCTAATAAATTGTGAAATTCCACACGAGAACAGTATATTACAGGCAAAAGCCAGCAGCAACAAAAACAACAACATACCCCGTGTTATCCCACAAGTGGGATCTGGGGAGGGTGAGATTTACATAGACCTTACCCTCACCAAGGTGGAGAGGCTGTTTCCGATAAGCAAGCAAAAGCCAGCCTTGAGCAGAAATCTTTGAAGTACTTTTTTGCAGAAAGAATAGTGTTTAAAGTTGCCTTTCCCTACTTTGCCTAGTCTCTTGTATCTAAAGCAGTTAACAGTGTCATCTTTATACATACTTGGTCCTCAGGGAAGGGCGAAGTGCTTGATTAAACCAGTGCATTGATCTTATAGGAAGCTGAGAGAATACTTACAATTCAGAAGAGTCGCAAACTATTGCTTTGTCAAAGAGAGGAGCACCCCACGGACCTGTAGCAGCAGATTTGACACTCTGCTCAATGTCTTCTGAAAGATTGAGCTTAAGAGCATCTTTATAGGAGATGATTCCAGATTCCTCGAAGTAAAGGGCATAGTTTGTTAGTGTTAGCCTACCTAGAAACAGAGTACCTTAGGAACTATATTATCTTTAAAATCCCCAGTCAGATAACACAAAACAGAATAAAGGCTAGAGTACCAGGCCAACTTGTCCCTCCAATATGTCGCACTACTCTTTGTGAGCTTGCAGTTCCTTCAACATGAAGTATAATCTCGCCATCTGCCAGGACCACGCCTGTTGGAGTTGATTGTTTCTGCAAATGCATTATGCACCTATTGCAGGTCCAAGGATGCATCATGATGAGGTTTGGAGTTAAATTTTACTTGAAATGACAGATAAGGCAACAATTTCAGAAGCAAGATGGTATATGTTCCTCATTTTTAGGTTGGTTTGGTTTTGTTTTGTTTTGTTTTACCAATTTGAATCTTCAGCACACCACCACCATCACCTGACCTCTAACCCCCCTCGCCCCACCTCCACCCCCACCCCCCCAAAACAAAAAAGAAAGGAGAAAGAAGTTAGGCGGATAAGCTTTGTAGACTTGAAACTGAGATAAATAGTTCTTCTTGATTCTAATAGGTAAGAACTTCATGAGTTGGAAGTTGTTCTTCACTAGGAATTCCTTCATGATCACAGAACCCTAAAGTAAATCTCAAAATCCACCATTAAAACCTAGCATTTTTACTTGGCTGTTAACCAACATTACTATCTATTGCATCTTTTTTGACATTGGTTGTGAATCCATTCAGGCATAATAGCTCCATCAGAATAATCTTCCAACTAATAGGAGAAAAAAGAAGAAATTAGGACAATTACTTTAAAATCTCCTTCAAGAATATGTTATACGCAGGAAAATGAAGTCGATTTTCTGTAGGTGCTGTCAGAGTCTCGAAAGTAAATCTTCCATTAACAACATCAGCTACTAAATGTACAAGTGTTGCCAGCCACAAGAAAGAATCCTCCCCAACACTTGGTTTATGGTTGACCTGCCAACACAACCACTTTCTATTAGGAGAATAAAATGCAGTGGAAGAAAACTTAGCTACGTCAAACCTTCGATCTAAGTCGTTATCATCTTAAGTTGAGTAACGAAGATGTAAGCAACCAAAGGGAAATATGTAAAGCATTAGATACTTTTTTTAATCTGCTATTGTATTTCGAACAACATAACGTAGCAAAGCACCTGTTCCAACTCAAGGATTCAAATTTCTTACAAGGAGAGGCAGGAGATCTGAGTAGAACAAAGGGATCTCATCCTGAGGCATCTCATAGACCACCTTTTTATCTTCTTTTTCTTTTGCCAAAGACTCCTGCATTTTTTTAGGAAAAGCATGTAATGTTATGTGCAAATCATGTCAAATTCTAACTAGAGTTCGAACTGTAACAGTTAAAAAGCTCCCAACTTGGTTCATCCAATATTCTACAACAAAACCAGCAAAGCTCTGGTAGGGTTAAAAGCTTAACACCTGTAACATTCTATGTCGAATATAAGAAACTACTACGTTTTACATATTTCCTAGGATGGACCTGAGATGATTATCTGTAACCTTGTTCTCTTTGTGTCAATAATTTTCAATTTTACTCAGTATGCTAATTGTACGAAGTTAAAGTGTTTGCTCATAAGTATTTCAAAAAGATTCACAAAAATCCTTACCTCTAGATAATTCAACCTGCAGGAATTATTGGGTTGCAAGCATTTTGATTGAGAGGAACTAAAATTAAAACAAGAAGCTCAAACCATTGGTCCTGACCATCTTCAAATTCAACAAATATTAGGACATCCGTTACAGCTTTAAGGAATTAACCATAAAAAATCTCATTGATTCAAACAAAAAAAAATGATGGTTATTAAACCGAGAAGAATAAAACAAATGAAGATTGTTCTTAAGAAAAAGCTGATGGCCCAGATATTAACTTCATGTATCTCTTCTTCTGCTGAACTAGGCATTTCCCATGCCAACATCATATCAAACGTGAATCGGCTAAAAGAACCATTGTCGATCGACTCTTCTAAGTTACTACACATGTCACTGAGGCCCTTGGAGCAGCAAAACTCCACTAGCTTCCTCGAGTATCCTTCCATGTCAGGCTCCCATCCAGCCTCGAATTCATGGACAAGCTTATCCACAGAGGTGTTCAATTTCCTGAGGGGAATAGTCTATTAATCACAAAAATACACAGTATAGTGGTGAGCTTTCACAAATTTTGTATACAGAAGTGTAGAGTTCAAATTGAAGGACACTTGATATTGTTATTAGAGCTGGTGTGGCAGAATGGCAAACCAAAAGCTCGTAACTTGTGACAATGCACCCATCGTCTATAAAATTCATAAAATACAGCATGATCAAGCACCAGAAATCCCATGTAACTCTGTCCTCGACCATTGGTTTTCACAGGTACAAATTTGGCTTAGGTTAGAGAGATTTCAAATTTAAAACCAAGCTAAACAGCGCTAAATGAAAGAAGACACATCCGATTAATCAACCAGTACAGCCCAAAAGGAACGCAAGCAGAGTTTTAAACCATGATTCATAGAAGGAAAACTATACCAAATGGTTAGATTTCTCGTGCTTTATGAGTTGAGAAAACCGCTAACGACCAAAATAATTTCACATATATCAACTAACTTGTTGAATCTGCAAGAGGAAGGACTGATGTAGCTAATTCTTACATCATTAAAGATTAAATGGGTTGACCATGATGTACAAAAGTGCAGTGCGCTCATAGACAGCTTTTCTCTATATTATATTGGCAGTAATTAATAAGACTTCTTTTAATTTTGCATGATTGTTGAACCTTGTCAACAAGTTCTATTATAGTGCTAAGCATTCATTGTATTAACTTCTAGTGTACACATACACAACCTATCCGAATTCAAGATCAAAGTTCCTGCATGCCAAATTTGAGGCCAAACGTATATAATCATCAAGATGTACTCCATGACTAAGCATTCAGGGACTAGAGTTCTAGTGTAGCATATATAATGCGTGCCCAAATGTATAGAATGTCGCCAATTGTGTGAAATTGGCCAACCGACCTCTCTTAAAAAACAAAAACAATTCAATCGTGTTTTTTCCTTCACAGGTTGTTTGGATGGTTGTTAGCTATTGTATTACTCCCTGTTCCAGTTTACGTGTAACATTTTTTTTTTTTTTAATACGTTTCAAAGAGAATGACGACTTTATAAATTTGATAACATTCTAATGTATTATTTTGGAAGGACAAGAAACAATACAATCTAAGGACAAAAAACAATACAATCTATCAAAACGTTTACCCAAAAAAATACAATAAAATACAATATAATACTATACGATACATTACAAAACAATATTAATAACCATCCAAACAAGATGTTACTATGCTTTCTTATAAAAAAATGTTTCGCACTCATTAGTTTCATTCCATTTCGAAATATTTCTATCCTCCAATAACATATATAGGGGTTATAGAGAGGGGGAGAGAGAGAACTAACTGGGCACAACTTTGAATGACATGGTTGGCAATAGAGGAAAGATGCTTCTTTTCCATGGATAGAGCTGAGCTTCCTTCAGTTCGATTGCTATCAACTTCGGACACTTATTTTGGTTTGAAATGTATTGTCGTTACTGCATTTGAGAGGAACAAAAAAAGAAATAGTTTTGGTTTTAAGGCCACGTGCTCAACATGCAAACAAGCCATTCTATGTTCAAACCGACGGGAACCTCGTATGTTTATTTTTTTCCTTTAATCTGTTTTGGGGAAAAGGTACTATAGAAACAGCCCAGGCTAATGCCTAAATTAAACTATCAATTCCTCGCTACTCCCCTTCTTCCAACAGAGGTAATCACTTTCTATATTTAGTAAGTAATAATTTAATTAGTAGAATAATTTATGATCATATAATATTTTATAATTTACTTTATACTATAAGTTTTAAAGTTTTTTTTTAAACTTCGTGTCTAGTCAAATTAAATTATATAAATTGAAATAGATGGAGTATTACTTTGTACGGAACCTATAACTCCGTACTTTTTTTCAAAAGGGAACAAAGACGCTTTTAAAATGCTACAAAGCATATTTGTGTTAAAGAGTGAAACACGCAACTGACCCTCGTAGTTCCCACTTACATTTTTTTCTCCCTTGTATTCAACCAACAAAACTTACTGTACAGAATACCCGAATTTTTGAAAAATAACACCATCAAAGAATCTCTCCCCCACTGCACAACTTGATAACAACACTTTAGCGATCCACCATAACCATTTTTTCTCAAGAACTACAAATTAGAAGAAAGTGAAAAAATTAAAGCAAAAGAAGGTGAAATCTAGAGCAACAGAAGGTTTAAAATTTCACATTAGAAAATTTTGACTCTAGAGAATAACAATAATTTCGAGATAGGCATCAGCCAACTGTGTTGGAATTCTGATGGAGAAAGAAAAGAAAAAGAAAAGAGAAGGGAAGAGAAACTCTATTTTTTGTAGATTGGAGTAGCGATAATTGATTTTGGCAAATTGAAAAGTCATAGTAGGTGAAACATTTCTTATTCGACTAGCTTCAGTTTCGACTGCAATGGCGCTAAAAGTGATTACTGAAAACCATTGATAAGCAAAAGAAAAAAGAAAAGAAAAGAAAAGAAAAGCAAAATAAACACTACTAGAAATCGATGAAAAAGCTACAAAAAGGTTGGAGACGGAATTCACTCTCCAATCAGTTAGAGAGGGAATTCCGTCTTCAATCAGTGTTGGAATAAAAAATTAATTAAATTTTTTAGAGTTGGAGACGGAATTAGCAAAAAGCGTGTCAGTGATTGGAGACGGAATTCCGTCTCCAATTCTAAAAATATACACAGTCTCCCATTCTTTTCAGATTCATTATCTCCCCAAAAACACAAAACCCTCCCCCATGCGAAAACTCCCTGCCCCGGCGAAAATACCCCCTGCCCCAGTGAAATTACTCCCTCCTCCGGCGAAAACTCCCCCAATCCATCCTAACAACTTATTCAAGTAAGTTTTCTTCATCTTCCCCATTATTTTTAGCTATAATTCGAATTATTTTCTCCTCCCCATTTTCCCCACCTTTTAATTCGGCCCCCATTTTCCCCTCCCAAATACCAACTTTGACACTCCATTATCATCCTTATCAATGTTGAATTTATTGTATAATTCTATCATGTTTGTATACTTGTGTGATTGTTTAATATTCCCCTCATTTTTAAGAATATTGTTAGATTGGATTATTAGAAATGTCATTAGTTCTTGGAAATTTGGAAATAGTTAGAAAAAAAATATAAAGTAAATAAATTTAATGCAAGGATAATTAGAAAGAAATAATTAAGAACAATGTTATTGAACATGGCAAATAAAATAAATGTAGGGAGTTTGATTTAGTTAGTTAATTAAAAAGTTAATATACAACATAATTTAACAATAATGTTATACACCTATAGTTTGCTAGAAAAATTGCTATATTTTGTTGCATTGATTTATATTTATTTGTTTGTAACTTTTGTAGATGGAACATGATGAAAATCGTCGTTGGATGTACAATATGTTCTATGAAAATATGGGTTTGAGGAAAAGTTATGTAGATGGGGTTGACGGGTTTATTGCTAAAGCTAAATTACTTCCTGAATATATACGAGGGGGTTCAATCAAATGTCCTTGTGTGAAATGCAAGTGTAGCCACGTGCAACCAATTGAAAATGTCGTGTTGCACCTTTATAGAAAAGGATTTATGCCAAATTATTTTGTGTGGACTGCACATGGAGAGTGTAACCCTAGTGTCCATAGAGAGAACTTCCAAAATGACTATGTCTGGTATAACTATCCTATGAATGAGATGTTGAATGATGTGTTTGGAATGTACCAAGGGGAACCCTCTCAACCGAATGTTGAGGAGATTCCCAATAATGAGGCGAAGCTCTTCTATGAACAGTTGGAAGAAGCAAGTCGCCCATTTTACGAAGGAGCAAGCCATTCAAAGCTGTCGGTGGCAGTTAGGTTGCTTAGTATTAAATCAGATTATAACATATCTCAAGGAGGCATGGATGAGATCATTGGACTCTTGAATGAACTAAACATAAGTAAATTGGGGTTGCCTTCCTCGTACTACGATGCAAAAAAGTTGGTTTCGTTTTTAGGGCTATCTTCAGAAAGAATTCACTGCTGTAAAAAAGGTTGCATGTTATACTACAAAGAAAATAAAGATAAGCAATTTTGTACGTTTTGCGGTGAAGCTCGCTACAAGCCAGTCAAAAATGCTAAAAAGAAACAGGTCCCAGTAAAAGCGATGCATTACTTACCTCTTATACCAAGGTTAAAGAGGTTGTATGCATCAATGAGTTCTGCTCCTCATATGAGATGGCATCATGAACGTACACGACAATCTGGTATTCTATGTCATCCGTCTGATGGAGAAGCATGGAAGCATTTTGATAAAGTGTATCCTGAATTTGCAAGTGAACCTAGAAACATCAGGTTGGGTTTAAGTTCTGATGGGTTTACTCGTTTGCTGTCTCTGCTGCACCATATTCTTGCTGGCCTGTATTCGTCACACCGTATAATCTACCCCCAGAAATGTGTATGACAAGTCCATATATTTTCCTAACTTGTATTATCCCCGGTCCTAGTAACCCAAAAAGCTCTATTGATGTATTCTTGCAGCCTTTGATTGATGATTTACAAATATTGTGGCGTGATGGTGTTGTAACATACGATTGTTCCTTGAAACAAAACTTTAGATTGTATGGTTGCTTGATGTGGACAATTAATGATTTCCCTGCATATGGCATGTTGTCTGGTTGGTCCACTGCTGGTAAGCTATCTTGTCCTATTTGTATGGAAGATACAAAAGTATTTTATTTGAAACATGGGCGTAAGCACACATGGTTCGACTGTCAGCGCCAGTTTCTGCCAGATGACCATCCATTTAGGAGAAACACTAGTGCCTTCATGAAGAACAAGGAGGATTTTGATGATCCTCCACAGAGGTTGACGGGCCATGAAGTTTGGTCCCGGGTTCAAGGGTATCCCAAGGCAACGGAGCAGCAACCATTGCCTAGAATAGCAGGTTTTGGTGTTACACATAATTGGACAAAGCAGAGCATATTTTGGGAACTTCCTTATTGGAAGAACAATCTTCTTAGGCATAATCTGGATCCAATGCATATTGAAAAAAACTTTTTTAATGCTGTCTTTAACACTGTGATGGATGTCAATAACAAAACAAAGGACAACTTGAAGGCAAGGTTAGATGTTCAGGCATATTGTCGGCGACCTGAATTGCACCTACAATCAAATGGGGTTAAGGTGCGCAAGCCATTAGCGAACTACACTTTTGACTTGGATGAGAGAAGAATGATTTGTGAGTGGATACAGAATATTAAGTTTCCTAATGGTTGCGCATCGAATATATCCAAATGTGTAGACATGGAAGAAGGTAAGCTTACGGCAACCAAAAGCCATGACTGTCATGTTTTCATGGAAAATTTGTTGCCAATTGCGTTCAATGGCTTGCCTGATACAATTTGGAAACCTCTCATTGAAATGAGTGTGTTTTTCAAGGACTTGTGTTCTAGTACATTGAGGGAAGAAAATCTACAATTGATGGAAAGTAATATTCCTGTGATCTCTACTAAATTGACCAAGATATTTCCCCTTGGTTTCTTCAATGTTATGGAGCATCTGCCTATGCACCTTGTTGAAGAAGCAAGACTTGGAGGCCCGGTTCAGGGAAGGTGGATGTATCCTACTGAAAGGTAATGCATATCAAAGATTTCCTCCTATATTTAATATTTTTTAATTCATTATTAAATTATATGGCTATCTATGTTATACAGGACTATTGGCAAATGTAAGCGGACTGCAGAAAATAGGAATAGAATAGAGGGATCGATATGTGAGGCTTATCTTGTTAGGGAAACGTCGCATTTCTGTTCTTATTATTTTGGGGACGAGGTACCTTCTCTAAATCGCAGGCCTAATCGACATGATGATGGTGGAAACGGCAATTCACTGTATCCTCATTTTTCCATATTCAATCATCCCGGTCGAGGATCAGAAAAAGGTTGCACAAAACCATTCAGCGACATTGATAGACAAGTTGCTAAGACACATGTACTGCTGAATTGCCCAGAAGTGCAACCTTTTTATAGGTATTTGTCACTTTCTACAAATAAAAAAAAAGGTTAATACATATATTAATTTGTACATCCTGAATATTTTTTTGTGCATAGCAGTTTATTTGTCAGTAACTTTGGGCACGATGCTGTGACGGCTGATAGTTGTAATTTATATAATATTAATTAAGTAAATATGTTAAAATATATGTGATTATATTTTATTTGTATGCATATATTTAGTTAATATTGCAGGTTAACGAGAAAATGGAAATGGAAGAAAATGAAAAGAAAAATAAGACAAAAAGATAAATTTCACCGAGCCTTCGGCAAGTTTCACCGAGACATCGGCAAAAGTTCCACTGAGCCATCGGTAGAGTTCACCGAGGCATCGACAAGTTCCACCGATCCATCGACAAAGGTCACCGAGACATCGGCAAAAGTTCCACCGAGCCATCGGTAGAGTTCATCGAGGCATCGACAAGTTCTACCGATCCATCGACAAAGGTCACCGAGACATCGGCAAAAGTTTCACCGAGCCATCGCCAGATTTCACCGAGACATCGGCAAAGCATTTTCTATAAATAGCTACCTAAGTTTCATTGTAAAAAGCATCCTTTGTCTTTGTAAAAGCCAAATACTCTCTATGATATTGGCTTAAGCTTTTAAAGTTTTAAAGTTTTATTTTTCCTTTCTAAAATACTTAAGTATTTCAACTTTTGTAGTATTTAGTATTTTCTCCATGGAGTAATTTCTTTTAAGTTGGGATCAGTGTTGAAGCTTGGTATTTTATTATAATAAAATATTCGGTATTTTTATTATTCTTGAGTGAGAATCCTACTTTGTCAAATTCTTACATCAGAGTATTAAATATTATGTTATTCAACTTTATCAAGTCTATATATTTATGTTATAATATTTCTTGCTAATTTTTGTTATCGAAAGAAACAAAAATTAAATTTGAAATAGTGATAACTAAATATATTCTCGTGATAATTTGAAATAGTTATATTTAATCACTCAAAATTCTTTATCTTGATATTTGAGTTTTTCATTCGAGAGAAGAAAATCATTTAGCCAAGTTTTGGAATTTAACAAAAGCTAATCGAAAGAGGTTTTTGTTTATACAATGTACTCATTCAAGAAAAGTATTTTTTTTTTTACTCCAATACTATAAGTTAATCAATTTATTCTGCTAATCGAAAGAGGTATAATTAATTGAGAAACTTATAGTAGTATTAATTGCTTTTGTTATGCTAATCGAAAGAGGCATAATTGAGCGATTGATATGTGGAATAGAAAATGAAATACCAGAATTTCATTATAATTTTATACCAAGTGAATTCATGAAATCCCAACTCTTTTATTTTAAGAAAATCAAAAATAAATTTTCTTGTTGTCAAGTAGATTATAAATCCAACTCTTTTCACCCGAAATTGACTCTCTTAAATAGTAGGATCGATAATAGAAATTTGTAGGATAGATTCTCCAATCTCTGTGGACGATATCTTAAACTATACTATAATTTGACAGAGTACGAGCAGTAATTTTCTATACGCCCAGAGCTCGTCAAATTTTTGGCGCCGTTGCCGGGGATTGGCAGTTGTCTACTTCAGATTAATTATCTTCTTACTAATTTAGGAAACCATTTTTTTTATTTTGTCTTGTTACTTTTTTGTAGAGATTTCAGCTAGTATATGACCCGCTCCTCTTCAAGGGAGCTTGTTGAATACAATCCTGAAGTTGAAAGATTATTGCGAAAAAGTAAAAAGGGTCAAAACTCCATCTCTTTCTCTTCATCATCTACAAATATGGAACATGAAAATAATCCACCAACACCACCAGACCCACCAATTGCTGAGGACCAATTTGATGAAGTGGTCCCCAGGCCAGCTAACATGATCCTAAGGGATTACTCTAGACCAGATCCTTTTGATTGTGAGTCAAGTGTTAGAAGGCCACCAGTGGCCGCTAATAACTTTGAAATCCGAACTGGCTTAATTCAAGCCATACAACAAAATTGTGTATTTAATGGAGAAGCCAGTGAGGATCCTCATAGTCATTTAATTGATTTTCTAGAATTGGTTGAAACAGCAAAGTATAATGGCGTCTCACCAGATGCAATTAAGTTACGACTGTTTCCATTTTCTTTAAAAGGAGAAGCAAAATTATGGTTGCGTAGTTTACCTAGAGGATCTATTACCTCTTGGGATCAGATGACCCAAAAATTTCTCAGCAAATATTTTTCCCCAGCCAAAGCCACTAAAATGAGGCAAGACATAACCAATTTTGTGCAAACTGACTCAGAGTCAGTATACCAAGCCTGGGAAAGACTGAAAGCTATGTTAAGAAAATGTCCACATCATGGCATCCCTGAGCACATGCAACTGTATATTTTTTACCATGGTCTAAAACCATAGGTGAGAAATGTTATAGATGCTGCAGCTGGAGGTGCCATAATGGGAAAAACCACTGCAGAAGCTCTACAGTTGTTGAATGAGATTTCTGAGAATGCAGTACAATGGCCATCTGAAAGAGTGATACTTAAGAAAGCTGCAACCATAAATCAATCTGATGTTCTGGCTACCTTGTCAAAACAAATTGCTTCTCTGACTCAAAAGTTTGATACTTTTCAGATAAGTTCTCACCAACCTACTTCATCTGACAATTGTGATATATGTGCAGGAGATCATCAGAACCATGAGTGTCAAGCTGGTAATCAAGTTGATGAACAGGTAAACCAAATTGGATACAGAGCGTATCCATTTGGTAATTCCTTGGCCCAAAAGCATCCTGGCTTTCAGTGGAGTAATCCTAATGGAGCAGAAAATGCTCAACATTTTCAGAAACAGTCACCACAAGGACCACCGGGATTCCAAGGACAAAATAGGATACAACAAAATTTTAGGCCATATCAACCCAGACCACAACAGCAGGCACCAACTTTGGAGGATTTGATGTACAGATACATCAAAACAACTGATGAAAAAATGGAAAGTCAAAATGCAGCCCTCAAAAACCTGGAAACTCAAGTAAGTCAATTGGCTACTCTTGTTTCAGGAAAGATTCAAGGACCATTGCCCAGTAATACTGAGAAAAATCCAAAAGAACATGTCAAAGCCATTGCTTTGCGATCAGGTAAGAATCTTGATAATCCATACCCAAATAGGGAGGGTAAGTTACAGGAAGATCAAACAGAAGGTGAAATTGTTGATAATGGTAAGGAAAAACCTGCATTTGAAACAAAGGAAAAGATTGCTCATGAAAATAATGAAAATACTGTTAGTGAGCCAATTCCTTTTCCACAAAAATTAAAAAGGGAAAAACTTGATCAGCAGTTTTCAAAATTTTTGGAAATTTTGAAACAATTGTATATTAATATTCCTTTCACGGATGCTTTAACTCAAATGCCATCATATGCCAAGTTTTTAAAAGAAATTTTGTCCAGCAAAAGAAAACTTGAAGGAATTTCAGTGGTTAAGCTTACGGAAAAATGTAGTGCTATTTTACAAAATAAGCTTCCACAAAAACTTGGAGATCCTGGCAGTTTTACCATTCCTTGTACCGTGGGAGGAACTCATTTTGAAAAGGCTTTGTGTGATTCAGGGGCATCCATCAATTTGATGCCGTTTTCTATTTTTCAAAAATTGAAACTTGGGGATATTAAAAATACAATTGTTTCTTTGCAACTAGCTGATCAAAGTACAAAAAAGGCAAAAGGAATAATTGAAAATGTTCTTGTGAGAGTTGATAAGTTTGTGTTTCCAGTAGACTTTATTGTCCTTGAAATGGAAGAAAATACTGATGTGCCTCTCATTTTGGGAAGACCTTTTCTAGCTACAGGAAGAGCGATAATAGATGTACATCAAGGGCAATTGATTTTGAGAGTAGATGAGGAGAAAGTAATCTTTGATATGCAGAAAATGATGAGATATCCTGATGATGACTCATCATCTCATTGTTTTACTATTGACCTCCTTAATGATCTTACAGATGAGTACAAGGATGACCAATTACTTTCAGACTCATTGGAGAGGTGTTTGGTAAAATCAGGCACAACTACTGATGAGGATATTTCCATTAGAGAAGAAGCTGAAACTTTAGAAAACGAGGGAGAAGATGAGCCGGAAGAAACAATCCAATCAAAAATTGAACTCAAAACTCTTCCCTCTAATTTAAAATATGTTTATCTTGAGAAAGAATCTTTTCCAGTAATTATTTCATCTTTGTTAACCAATGAATAGGAATTGCAATTGATCAAAGTGCTGAGGGAGCATAAGAAAGCTTTGGGATGGAAAATATCAGATATCAAGGGAATCAGCCAGCTATATGCACACACAGGATACTGATGGAGGAAAGCTACAAGCCAATTGTCCAGCCACAAAGAAGGCTAAATCCAGCAATGCAGGAAGTTGTGAAAAAAGAAGTGGTAAAATTATTGGCAGCTGGTATCATTTACCCAATTTCTGACAGCTCTTGGGCAAGTCCAGTACAGGTAGTACCCAAAAAGGGAGGTATGACTGTCGTGAAAAATGAAAATAATGAGCTCATACCTACCCGGACTGTCACAAGGTGGAGAGTCTGTATTGATTACAGACGATTAAATAATGCTACCAGAAAAGATCATTTTCCTTTACCCTTTATCGATCAAATGTTGGAAAGAGTAGCAGGTCATGCTTTTTATTGTTTTCTTGATGGTTACTCAGGGTATAACCAAATTCCAATATCCCCAGAGGATCAAGAAAAAACAACATTTACCTGTCCTCATGGTACATATGCTTACAGAAGAATGCCTTTTGGATTATGCAATGCACCGGCCACTTTTCAACGGTGCATGTCCGCCATTTTTTCAGATATGACAGAAAAGTTTTTGGAAATTTTTATGGATGATTTTACTTTGTTCGGAAAAACTTTTGAAAATTGTCTGCATAATTTGACTCTTGTACTCGAAAGGTACGAAGAGACATATTTGATTTTAAACTGGGAAAAATATCATTTTATGGTTACGGAGGGAATTATTTTGGGGCATAAAATCACTTCTAAAGGAATTGAAGTAGATAGAGCAAAAATTGATTTAATTGCAGGATTGCCCCCTCCAACAACTGTGAAAGGCATTAGAAGTTTTTTGGGACATGCTGGTTTTTATAGAAGATTCATAAAAGATTTCTCAAGAATTTCAAAACCCCTCACAAATCTTTTAATGAAAGATGTGCCTTTTGAATTTTCTGAAAATTGCAAGAAAGCTTTTGAGTTGTTAAAAGAAAAACTGACCAATGCGCCGGTTGTTGTTTCTCCAGATTGGTATCAACCATTTGAAATTATGTGTGATGCAAGTGACACTGCTGTTGGAGCTGTGTTAGGACAGCGAAAGGACAAAATTTTTCGTCCAATTTACTACGCTAGTAGAACTTTAAATGAAGCTCAATTGAATTATGCTACCACAGAAAAAGAGCTACTAGCAGTAGTATTTGCTTTTGATAAATTTTGTTCCTATCTAATTGGAACCAAGGTCATTATTTTTACAGATCATGCAGCATTAAAATATCTTTTGACAAAAAAAGATGCTAGACCTAGATTGTTAAGATGGATACTTTTGTTGCAAGAATTTGACCTTGAAATAAAAGATAAAAAGGGAATTGAAAATCAAGTAGCAGATCATTTGTCTAGATTGGAGATACCACATGTGGAGTTTGTAGAAATCAGAGAAGAATTTCCAGATGAACATATTTTCTCTATCTCTGTGATCACTAAAAAGGCACCTTGGTTTGCTGACATTGCAAATTATTTGGTTGGACATTGGATACCAAAGGAATTTTCTCCGCAACAAAGAAGGAAGCTCAGGACTGATGCTAGACATTATTTTTGGGAAAATCCTTACCTGTTTAAATTTTGTGCAGATAATGTAGTGCGAAGATGTGTACCAGAAACAGAAATGAAGGATATCCTGAGTCATTGTCATGACGGAGCAGTTGGAGGACACCACAGTTCCAACAGAACAGCTTCTAAAATTTTGGAAGCAGGATTCTACTGGCCTACCTTGTTTAAAGATGCAAGGTCATATGTTTTGACATGTGACAAATGTCAGAGGGCAGGTAACATTTCAAAAAGGGATGAAATGCCTTTAAACTCTATACTCATATGTGAAATATTTGATGTTTGGGGTATAGATTTTATGGGTCCATTTCCTTCCTCATTATCCTGTCAATACATTTTGGTAGCAGTAGATTACGTTTCAAAATGGGTAGAAGCAATTGCAACAACAACAAATGATGCTAAGGTTGTGTGCAAATTCCTTAAGAAAAATATTTTTACCAGGTTTGGAACTCCTAGAGTGATAATCAGTGACCAAGGCACACATTTTATGAATAAGCAATTTTCCACTTTATTGTCTCGGTATGGGGTCACACACAAAACTGGCACACCTTATCACGCACAGACAAGTGGTCAGGTTGAGGTTTCTAACAGAGAACTAAAAAGAATTTTGGAAAAAACTGTTAGTACTTCACGTAAGGATTGGGCTTTGAAATTAGATGATGCATTGTGGGCCTATAGAACTGCATTTAAAACACCCATTGGGACTTCACCATATAGGCTTGTTTTTGGGAAAGCTTGTCACTTACCTGTTGAAATTGAGCACAAAGCCTTCTGGGCAGTAAAAAGATTAAATATGGAAGAAATCAGTGCTGGTAAAAATAGATTGTTCCAAATTGACGAGTTAGATGAATTTAGGTTGAATTCTTATGAAAATGCTTTGTTGTATAAAGAAAAGGTGAAAAAGTGGCATGACAAATTGATTCGCCACAAAGAGTTTCAGACTGGGGATCAAGTGCTTCTGTATAATAGTCGATTAAGACTATTTCCTGAAAAGTTTAAATCCCGCTGGACTGGTCCATTTGTAGTAACTGATATTACCCCATATGGAGTAATTGAGATTCAAAGACTCAATGGAGGTGAGAAATTCAAAGTGAACGGGCACAGGTTGAAGTTATATTTTGGAGGACAGTATGAAAAACAAGCTTTTGCTATTGAAATTCGGTGATGTAGCATGAACCAAAATAAGTCGAGCTGACGACGTTAAACTCAGAACTACTTTTCAAACCCGTAGCCATTGAGGGTGAAGCATTGGAGCCTTATAAGTCCAATATAGATTTGTTTGATCAAATACTTAATCAATTGATCTGGTTAATATCCAGGTTAGTGTACAACCGGAACTGTAAATGACGGCCTCTACAAAAACAGTGTCACCTACACAGGAGCAATTCCATGGTGATCGGTATGCCTGAGTAACTGGTTGGTTAACTATTTGCTTATGTTAATCTAATATAGGCACAGGTAATTTTCTAGTTTATATTAAACTAGGACCTATGACTGGTAAGGTCTAAAAATTTTTCAGCCTATTGCACATAGAATATGTGTGGTCACAGTTTCTTTCAAGCTTTCTTCTGTGACTGTATTTTTGAAAGCCAAAAATATTTTCATATTTCTAGTTTATAGCTAAATTTATGATTAAGTGGATTTTTTTTTTTACTAATATATTTTAAGTGTAATCCTTTTACATGTGAGAAAATATATTATAAGAAAAGATAGGACTATGCTGGAGTTGTGGTTTATGTTTGATGCTTTTGGTTGTTGCTTTTAGTTTGTAAATAAAAGTTGAAGTGTTGAAGGAGAAGAACTTAGAAGTCTTTAAGAGACTTTGGTCATCCTGGAGAATGACAATATTCAGGTTGGGGGAGATAGAAGAAAAATCTATGTTGGAAATATTGATGGCTACTGTTTAGTAAATAGGTAATAGACAGTACCCTTCAATATTAAATATTAAAGTTTTTTTTTGCGGGCCCACATAGATGCCTAAAATGTGAAACTACCCCAAGTATTGTAAATTATTAGATGCAATATTAGTATTTCTTATCTTATCTAAATCTCTTGTGTTTTTAGTATTTTGGATTATTTCTACTAATGTTTGGCTCACTAACAGTTTTATGTCTTTGATGTTGTTTTGATGGTATAATATTTTTATTTAAAAAAAATGAGTTTAGTTTTTGGATATATATCTTATTTACATACTTGATATAATATAATTATATATGTGCTTTTATATATATACTACAACCTAAAAGTTTTTTTTTTAATCTTTTTCTGTCTCTTCAAGGATTGATGTTTTGCATCATAAAAATATAATTATTTCCTATGTCAAGTGAAGTGAACTTTTTTATTTCTTCTTGTGTCATGTGCTTTCCTCCTTAGAGTAAATATAACAAGACATACACTGCTTGCCTTTAAATTTTTGATGTTGATATGAAATTTTTCCATGTGATATTTAATTGGGTCTTCGAGTTTCAGGAGACATATGCCCTTTGAGTTCATGCATATTGATTACTTTGGCAGTCTTCTGCTTTAGCCAATCATACATAGTTACTCTTTTGGTTGTTGCACTTTGTATATAATAAATCTACAAGTTAAAGTTTTTTTCACTCGTTACAAACATTTATTTCTTTGATTTTTATCATCTAACTTCTAAGCTGATGATTTTCATTTTGTGAAGGCAAAAGCGAATATCTCAAGCTTAAAGAATCATTCAACTTGAGAAATTTTATGGTCTAAAACAGGTGAAACCTATATCTTTTAGTAGAACTTGCTCCTAAATGTCTTTCTAAAATAAAAGTACAGACAAACACTAAATCCTGAAAGGCATGCTTCCTTTTACCTATCATATATATATCCTTTCAGAAAATTAAAAAAAAAGAGTCAAGATATAGCATTGTGGTTCTGAGAATATTGTGATATAAGGTGACTTAAAAAAAAAAAAAAAAAAAGTTGGAGCAGAAAAATGAAAAAAAAAAAAGGGGTGACCCACGCAGGCCACCTTAAATGAAATAAAAGAGTTGTAAATTCTATTGCTCAAGAATAGGAAAGCTATGTAAAGTCACCTTATAATATTTCTCTCCATATTATAAAAAATCCAAACCAATCCACCAGCCAAATAAATGCCATAAATATGTTATGGGTTTTGTGTTGAGTTATTGAGAATGACATAAGGAGCAACTCTATGAACGAAAAATGGTTACATTTTGTTTATAAGATCATAAAATGATCAATTTTTATTGAGACATAAAGTGATAGATATTGGTTTTTATAAAGCAAATACAAAGTCAAAAGCAAGGTAAGATTTGATAAACATGGAAAAGTAAATTGTTTGACGTAGTGAAAAAATTTTATTTGCCCAGATTTTTTATTTTACAGAGAAGCAATGATAATGAAAAGTAACTACTATTCTATTTTCCTCGAGGACGAGCAAAAATTCAAGTATGGGGGAATTTGATAGTTGTAATTTATATAATATTAATTAAGTAAATATGTTAAAATATATGTGATTATATTTTATTTGTGTGCATATATTTAGTTAATATTGCAGGTTAACGAGAAAATGGAAATGGAAGAAAATGAAAAGAAAAATAAGACAAAAAGATAAATTTCACCGAGCCTTCGGCAAGTTTCACCGAGACATCGGCAAAAGTTCCACCGAGCCATCGGTAGAGTTCACCGAGGCATCGACAAAGGTCACCGAGACATCGGCAAAAGTTCCACCGAGCCATCGGTAGAGTTCACCGAGGCATCGACAAGTTCCACCGATCCATCGACAAAGGTCACCGAGACATCGGCAAAAGTTTCACCGAGCCATCGCCAGATTTCACCGAGACATCGGCAAAGCATTTTCTATAAATAGCTACCTAAGTTTCATTGTAAAAAGCATCCTTTGTCTTTGTAAAAGCCAAATACTCTCTATGATATTGGCTTAAGCTTTTAAAGTTTTAAAGTTTTATTTTTCCTTTCTAAAATACCTAAGTATTCAACTTTTGTAGTATTTAGTATTTTCTCCATGGAGTAATTTCTTTTAAGTTGGGATCAGTGTTGAAGCTTGGTATTTTATTATAATAAAATATTCGGTATTTTTATTATTCTTGAGTGAGAATCCTACTTTGTCAAATTCTTACATCAGAGTATTAAATATTATGTTATTCAACTTTATTAAGTCTATATATTTATGTTATAATATTTCTTGCTAATTTTTGTTATCGAAAGAAACAAAAATTAAATTTGAAATAGTGATAACTAAATATATTCTCGTGATAATTTGAAATAGTTATATGTAATCACTCAAAATTCTTTATCTTGATATTTGAGTTTTTCATTCGAGAGAAGAAAATCATTTAGCCAAGTTTTGGAATTTAACAAAAGCTAATCGAAAGAGGTTTTTGTTTATACAATGTACTCATTCAAGAAAAGTATTTTTTTTTTTTTACTCCAATACTATAAGTTAATCAATTTATTCTGCTAATCGAAAGAGGTATAATTAATTGAGAAACTTATAGTAGTATTAATTGCTTTTGTTATGCTAATCGAAAGAGGCATAATTGAGCGATTGATATGTGGAATAGAAAATGAAATACCAGAATTTCATTATAATTTTATACCAAGTGAATTCATGAAATCCCAACTCTTTTATTTTAAGAAAATCAAAAATAAATTTTCTTGTTGTCAAGTAGATTATAAATCCAACTCTTTTCACCCGAAATTGACTCTCTTAAATAGTAGGATCGATAATAGAAATTTGTAGGATAGATTCTCCAATCTCTGTGGACGATATCTTAAACTATACTATAATTTGACAGAGTACGAGCAGTAATTTTCTATACGCCCAGAGCTCGTCAACGGCAACTTTGGGCACGATGCTGTGACGGCCAAATTTTTAGAGTGGTTTTGAGAATACGTAAGTATTTTAGTGGCACATATCCCGTTGGTGAATACTATACGCAAGTATGTTTTAAATTTTAAATTTAATTCTATGCATGTTAGGTGCACAATCCTGAAAATGGCGTCAATCATTCACTGTTTTGTGATTTATCATTGGGCCCTATTTATAAGTACAGACAAATGTCTAAGTACTTCATCAATGGATATAAGTTTCATACTGAAGAATGGTCCATGGGGAAGAAAACATATAACTGCGGAGTGTGGGTGAATGCAGGCACTGGTGATGGAGAGTTTGACTATTATGGTGTAATACATGAAATATTAAAGCTAGAGTTTAATGGTCATCCAAGGAAAAAGTTGGTGCTCTTTCGGTATAAGTGGTTTGATCCAACACCACTTCGGGGTACAAAGGTGCATCCAGTATATAAAATAGTTGAAATCAATCACAAAAGAACGTATGCACATTATGATCCATTTATCATTGCTCAAAATATGAAACAAATGTACAAAGTTCCTTATCCAAAGTGCAAAAATAAACTGAAGAACAAGGCAAAAGCAAATTGGTGGGTTGTTTTGAAAGCCAAACCGGTTGGAAGAATTGAGGTGGATGATGCATTAGATGAAGCGTACCAAAATGACATTTCAACTGTTCAAGAAATTGTAGATGAAGAATTACCCGACGAGTTGCATCAGGGTGTGGATTATTTTGAAGAATTTGATATGTCGGTGCTCAATCAAACCATGGAAACGTCTTTGGGAAATGAAGAAGGGGAGTACATAGATGAAAATGAATCAACTAAGGATGAATTACTTGATGAACTAGAAGGAAGCGATGATGATTGATGTTAGTAGTTGAATATTTGTGCATTATATTGGTTGTTTGTGGTATTTGTGACTAATATTTTGCGTAATATTTTTTTATTAACGATGATACACTTTTTAAATATCTAATTCTATTGAATTTAATATTAATTTGCAGATATGGCATCTCGAGGTAGGAAAGGACCTAGGACCCGTGGTGGCCATACTTCCACAGGTCATACTACTTCTCTACTTCCGGCACTGACCCCTACCTCTGCCTTGCTCTCACAGTTAGGTAATTATCCGAGTACATTTTTCGCTGGTCTCCGTAGTACCCCACTATTCCATCAGCCACAAGCCCCTAGTATATCTGCACAGACCATGCCACATACGGGGCCACACTATCAGTTTGGCCAGCCTGCTGGTCCCTCTTTTCATTCTATGCCTATAGTAGGCACATCCCCTCAGTCTGTGCATGTACGGGCCCCTACATTTCAGCCATTCGGCGCACCGGGCCCTTCACAGCTGATGATGATACCTACTCCTACTATGCATCCACATAGTTTGCCATCTGCTACACCTTCCATTTCGAGTACTGTTCCATCTGCATCATCATCGGCATGCCCCAAATCGAGTACACCCGTACCAGAGACTCAGCCAGAGTCCTCTCCATCTGTCACCACTACAGCGCGAAAGGGTAAGAAAAAGCGTACTAGTACTACAGTTTAGTTGCCTGGTGGTATTGGATCTCTCAATGAGTCTGGGAGGTTGATTATCATGCCTGACAGCAAAGAAGGGTAAGATTTATTCATTAACCTTTAAATTATAAACTTTTGAATTGAATGCAATATATATTTATCAACATAATTTTGTATGTTAAATTTAATGCAGGTTTATTCCATCGGACAAGGCAGTGAAACTTGTTGTTGAATCTATGACACCACACTTTACTGATGGTTGGCCGACCTAGGGAAAGGTGCCAGTACCTGTTAGAAACCGCATGTTTGAAGCTTTTACGGTATTAACTATACTTATGAAGCTTTTGTCATTTGATTATTATATGTGTTTTATTAGTTTTCACTTATTATATTGTTATTGTTTCAGCACAAGTGTTCGTGGGATGCTATATATGATGATGAAGTCCAAGCAGTTTTTGAGAAAAAGGCGGCTAAAAGGCTAAGTGATTCCTTGTCAAAATACAGGCAAAAGGTTAAAGTTCCCAAATGGATTTATCAACAGAATTGGGATAAACTCAAAATTTATTGGGAAACACATGAATTCTTAGCCCAGAGCGAGCAGGCTAAGAAAAACAGAGCATCCGCAAAGGGAGGATTGAAACACACTTGTGGTTCAGTTAGTTTGGCCACCCATCGGGCACGATATGTAAGTCAATCTAATTTTTATTTAAATTAAAAACTTAACACCATTTTGATTTAGCATTAACACATTTGCATTGTGTAGGAAGCGGTACATGAAAAAGTTAGTGATTATGAATTTTTCCGTTTGTTCCATTATTTATATGACGAACAAGGAAATGAGGTGGGATGAGTCGAGTCACGTGCACAACAACTAGAGGTGAGATATCATAAATAAATTTATTTTATTTTAAATTATTCTTTAATTAATTATTCTAATCACTTCGTGTGTTTTAGGAAAACTACAAAGCTCTACACCAAGAATGGCTTGAGAGCCAAGGGTCACAAGTCGATGAAGGCTCTCCTAAACCCACCCAGGATGAAGAAAATGCAATGTTCGTTCAGGCGGGTGGTGGCTATACTAGCAAAAATCGAGCCTATGGCCTTGGTCCTTCGAGGTACAAGAAGCCTTCTCGTGTAAGTATTGTCAATGCTAATTGTTCTTCTTCTTCTTCACCTGCACCACAAGCTGTGGATGATGAGTTGCGCTCTAAATTGGCAGAAATGGAGCAAAGGCTACTAGATAGTGAAAGGCAACGGTTGGAAGACCGTGAGAATGTGAAGAAATTAGAGGAAATTGTGGCAAAGATTTGGAGAGATAAGGAGCAAGGAAGTGGCTCCTCCCAAGGGGCGGATTAGTCTCATGGTTTGTTAAGTTTGTGAACATGTTACTAATTAAATACTTTAGTTTTTATTTGTGTTGAATGTTTAATGATGAAACATGTATGTAGAATTGTTTAATTGGCCGTGGTGGCTTTGTTTTATGCTAAACAGGTGTTTTATGTTAAATAGGTGGTTTTTGGTTTTTGGTTGCTTTGTAGCGATTTTCTAATATTTTAATTTAGCAGGATTTATATAGTTAGAGACGGAATTCCATCTCTAACCAACCAAAAAAAATTTAATTATTTTACTAGAGAGGGAATTCCGTCTCTAAACAACAAAAATAATTTTTAAATTTTTTACTGGAGAGGGAATTCCGTCTCTAAACAATAAAAATAATATATACATTTCATGCTGGAGAGGGAATTTCGTCTCCAAGCATTAAATTAATTAAATTTTCCCTCTCGAAATGCAAAAATCAGTGCGCACTGACACATTCTTGGATTTGGAGACGGAAATTCCGTCTCCAAGTTGTCCAACGACGCGCTTTTTCGCGAAGGACGTGCAGAGACGGAATTCCGTCTCCAAACACCTTTTAGAGAGGGAATTCCGTCTCCAAACTGTGACGCAAATCAATCAATTTCTAGTAGTGAAAACAATAGAAAACTAGGGGAAATTAATATTTAGAAATCAGAATAATGTCAAAATTGCCCTCCACTTGTTTAAAATATACTTGCCCTTCGTTCACCTATTGATTTAAAAATGTCACTAACATTATTTTATGGATTAAAATTGTCATTTTGTTAACGAGAAACTGACCCAGCTCTAATGTAGGGCTCTAATTAAATATGTATCACCTTATTACTGGTCCAACTGGATTAGTGACCAATCATATTAGATCCTGACTCATTTAAAAATAAACCCATGTACTTGCCACCAACTTCACCTTGTACTACTTCCCCATCTCCACAATCTCAACCTTCTTTCCCCCAAAACAAGACACACAAAAATATTTACATAATTCATTCAAACATGATCTAAATTATTAGTCTCACATTTGAGACAACACCTCTTAACAATAACCAAAGCAAGGCCCAGTAGTCAGTTTTAGACTTCAATCACAAACTCTAAAAGACCCATTTGAGAAGTTTTCAAGCTTTTACAACTCATTTAATGAAATATTTTTAAGTTCTTTCAAAATAGTGTTCCGAATGAGATTAAACAATAACAATTGAAGATTTAGTTCACAAACAACTAACCCACATCGGCAATAATGCTATTTATCCAAACTAATAATCCAAGTCCACACATTAACTGATTATACACTAACATGGTCAATTTTTATGAATTCATGATACTTCAATTCACCAATATCAAAATCTTACAAAAGAAGAAGAAATATGATCCACGCTCAACCTACACTTCAATGGGTGAGGGCGATCGTCAAAGATACAGTACCTGAAAAAGTCGAGGTCGAATTCTACGAGGAGCTAGCACATGTTCTAGTTAGAATGGATAAAGTCGAGTTCTAAAGCTCGTTCGAGTATCCCTAAGTAAAAATAGATGTTGTTTAACACTAGAAGTAAAGTGATCAACTAAATTAACATATAATAATAACACAATCAAATGTGCGTAAATAAGTAGAGAAAGCTTGGGGTTTACCTACTAAAACAAGACCCTAATAACATAAACACTAATATAATCATACAATTCCATGGGTAATGATTTAATGGTCGGATTTTTACATTTAAATCTTTAAACTTTTAGGTTTAGAGAGGCTCTACAAAGTCAATCCTGTTAGGGTCAATAACGAGGAGCTTAAAACCCTAGTCCAAAGACCCCGAGCAGAAACAACAATTTTGCTCGTTCCCTTTAGATGAGGTAGGCTCATGAGATATAACCCAAATTATTGCTAGTTTCTGTATTCCCACACCTTTAGCGCGATCCGCTTATCTGTTGAAAAGTACCATCCAGTTAACCCTGTTAGGGTGAAGAAAGCAAAGTGGAATTTTTGTCAAGCGAGCCTCACCTTAAATCATTTTTATTAAAAGAACAATAGCAACTAGATTAACATTAGCCCATAGATTTTATAAGATTAAAGCAAGTATTTAAGTTAAAATAATCAATTCATCATAGATAAACTCCTAGTATGAGTTTAGCTATTCATACTAGGGTTCAACACAATCGTGGAATGGAATGGAATAGTAAGAATCGTGTAATGGATTAAATGAAAGAGTGAAATTCTTACAAACATTAATGTTAAAACCCTTCCTTGCCTTCAAAGTTTATAAGAATATTCAAAAGTAATATGAAATAAAGATACTTTGTCTTGGAGGCCTAATGATTTATTTATGCTTATGGGTTTGAAAGCAAAAAATCTAATTACAAGTTTTCCATTTCGGTCTATTTTTCTACATTAAGCCGATCATTAGGCTCCCGCTGATTACATTCGGCGGTCACCTAATGCTGATTCACTAACTGTCTTCTTATCTTCCGCCTTTCAGGTTCATCGGGCACCCATCGAGTAGCAGAGTGTGTAGCTTTCATCGACTTTCTTCTGAGCCCACTGTGAGTATCGGCGGGCAGCCGATAACTATGCAGTCCGCCAATCGAATTCGGCCCATATATCAGCGGCCGCCTATTTAGTTTTGAGGCTTTCTTCTGCAGTCTTGAACTCTCGTCTCTTCACTAGATGGCTTCTTCAATTTAGCCTCTTATTCGGCCGGGCCGATCTAGTTCTGCTGCTGCCTTATCTCCAAATCTTCAATTTGTGGCCTCTAATAAGCCTTTTTGTTTCTCCTTGAATTGAACACATCCCAATAGATAATCAAAATTTCTTAAAACATCTAACAAGTTGTTAAATGCATATGGCTTAGAAGCTGAACTGGTAGTGACAAAAATTTGATTTTTTGTTGAAGAATTGAAAAGTAGAAATTTAAAATAACTAGAGAAATATAGGATGATAAGTGCAACACAAAATATGATTGTGATAGCTAATGTGTTAGACGAATTTCAATTGCATTTTTCTGTTTCAAGAATTTACAAAATGAATTAGCTCAACTTCATAGTTCATCACTATGATTAAAGGAAAATTTAGAATCAATGTTGTGGCAACGACCCAGGCAACCTTACCGGTGTTTTTGGCTGTGGTTGATATGCTCGAAGAGAAGATGGTAGAGATGAGGAGGATGGTAAGAGTAGTTTAGGTTGGGGTGGGTTTAGGTTATTGGGTCGGGTAAAGTAGTTTGGGTTGGGGTCTATTTAGTTTGGGTTATATATTAAGCTACATGGGCGAGTGAAATCAAGTCACATGTTAAATAAGACCTGGAAATGAAATCATGTCACATGTTAAATAAGACTCACCCTAGTCCCAACTCATCCATCCGTCAAAAGTAGGGCAATTTTAAGCCAATTTTTTATGTTAGTGGAATTTTTAAATCAATAGGTGGACAGAGGGTAAGACCTATTTCCAATAGGTTAAAGACATTTTTAACCCTTTTCCATTTAAAAAATACATATATGTATAAAGATATTTCCTCCCTTTCAGTTTATGTGAAACTATTTTTTTTAAGTCCGTTAAAAAAATGACCTATTTCTAAAGTTGAATCAATTTAACACCAAATTTACTATTGTAGCCTCAATGAAATGATTTTCAGCCACACGAATACTAATGACTTATTTTAGACCACAAGTTTAAAAAATCTTCTTTTCTTTATTAAATTTTGTGTCAAGGCAAATAAGTTCACATTAATTAAAATGGAGTGAGTAATTTTTAAAATAATTGACTTGGTCAGTTTTTCAAAGAGAGTGTGCCTGCTCTCTTTGCCACTTCAACACTTTCGGAGGTAGTAATTCTACTTTAAAATAGTTTAAGACTCCCGTAAAACAAGAGTGTGTGACTGAGGAGAAGAAGAAATCGAGAGATTCTCTCAAGTCTTCAATTAATTAAATGATCTCCTATTTTCTTTTTCACCTGTGCTAAGTGGGACGCGGGAGCCAAAGTAGAGATAGAAAAAGTTATGGGTGTTTGTGAAACTTATGAAAAAAAATATAAGAAGACTCAATAAAACGGGTCGGTAATCGAGTAATTTCAAAATGGGCTCCCACTCTAATTTTATTATGCCCCTCTTCCTCTGTTGACACTCAATTTTGTCCATTCTTTATCATACAATTGGCTATGTTTAACCTAAATGTGCAATATTGACTATTTGTGCATAATTTGCATTAGAAGGCGTGCATTTACGTGTGCTATCCTCTATTTCTATATTACATACTTAAATGTGGCTATATTATGTAATTTTGCATCGTTTATGCTATTTGTAAAAACTATGGTTGTTTGTGCAATTTAGTACATTTATTGCATTTAATAAATATTTGTGGTTATTTTTACTTAGATAATTAACTTTGACTTTGATTGTTTTATATGTGCATCTTTTGTATATGTATATAGAGTATATATTTATATTCATGTAGCACCTTTAGTAAAATATTTGACTAATTAAAATACATTCAGTCCAATTTTCTTACTATTCCATATCCACTTTCAAATTCAAATTCTTTTAAATAATTTCTCAATCCATTTTCTTATTTATTTATTTTCCTTATTCTTTGGTTAGAATATCCTATCTTGAACCTAGCCAAAAGGTAGTCTAGATATATTTTTTCACTCTCTCTCCCATCTCTCCTAATCTCTCCAATCCCACAAATCTCTCTAACGTCTCTCTCTTTCCTCTTCCATTTCTTGACTACATACATCCACATCATTTAAGGAGAAATCCCTAAAATATCTTCTCCTAATCTCTTTAATTAGAATCCCTATCACCCTCAATTAACTCTCCAAATCTTCTTTCTAATTCTACCTTGAACCTTGACACAAAAGCAGTTCAAGTACAATATTCATTGACCAAATACACTTGCCCAATCTCTTGTCAGATCTCCAACCCCTCAAATTTCTCCCCGAATCTCTCCTATATCTCCTCCCCGAATATCGCTTCAAATCTCTCCCTCTTCCCCACTTCTGAGTCTACTTACATCATTACTACTTAAAGAAAATATTCCCTCATCAAAATCTATTGATTCATTCTCATTCAAAAATCCCCGTGAATCATGCAGTCAATTTTTTCCTACCACCTCAACACCCTAATCCTTTACTATAAATTCATTTCAATTCTCATTCATGGAGGACACACAATTTTTCTCTACTTCTCCCTTAGCAAGAAAAGTTCTTCTCCTCAAAAGTTTCTAGCTCCTCTTTCCTTCATTCTATTTTCGTACTCACAGATGCATCTCCATAGACAACACCATACTCAATCTTTTCATCTCTGAACATAAAACTTCGTTCATCTTCTCAGACATCTCTTCATATCCTCTATACGCCTATTCCATTTTAGTGAAATGGACATTTAATGTCGAAGATGCCCTACGCTTTGATGTCGCTAAACAGGTTGTATCTTTCTCTTATTTTTAATTTTTTTTAGTATTTGGTCATAATTCTTCTGCATAAAGAAAAGTTATTTGAATTTTATCTTAAGACAACTCGATTTAAGTATATAGCGGATTCTTTTATTATTACGTTAAGTCTATTGTTAGATAGATGCAGTCAAGATAATATTTTTTATCTATTTTCAATTTGGACTAAGTGATAGCTGTGTCGAGCATCTGTTGCCTCGGTTGTGGAAACTGTAGTTTCAATTTCTCATCACGTTAACTTATGAATACATTGCATGATAACCAAGTATCCATTACCTAGTTTTAGTTTAAACGACATACTTACTGTTTCATTAATTAATTCAAAATATGTACTTCTTTTTCTTTCCCTTTCTTAGTTAAAACCTCAAAAACATAGATATACTCTCTCACATTTTTTTAATTGTTTACTTTGCATGTACACAACGGTCGAGAGACGTGGCTGGAAGCTCAACCATGATAACAACGGGTCAATGCATGAAGATTGAGTGGAAATGACGCCCCGAGCAAGTCAGGTACGTTCAGGGATATGATGACAATGACATGCTAGTCAACTTCTCAAATGAAGAACACATATATAACTTTATAAAATTAAAGCGACGCGTTACTCCCTCAATTTTGATTTGACATGTCACTCTCTTAAGAGTTTTAAAGATTCATCACTTCTACCAATTTTTTTTTTTAACTTTCATTCTCGTTTAAATATTTGACATATTTTCAAAATTAAATATCAAACTATTTTTTTAACCTTTATTGTAACAACGCTTCTGACACTAAAAAAAATGACTTGTACTCATATTATTAATGCTATATTATTTTATAGTGGATAGTATTTATTTTAATACTTCTTTTGTTATGTTTAAAAGTATTTAAAATTGTTGATCATACAAAGCCAAATAGAGAAAAGTGACATCGGACCTGGCGCTTCTTATCCTCGCCTATATACCTGATCCTGCATTCTTTTTAATACTTTACTTGAGTTAATTTTTTTTAAATTATTTAATTAATTTCTCAATTTATATTCGCCAACAAGGATAAGGTGGCACACTCTATACTAATATTTTTCTCTTTTTTTTGTGAAGTATTACATTCGAAAGGATGCTATATGGAGGATTCTAAGGATTTCGCTCTATTCATGTGGCTTCGTACATAACATACATAGTAAGTATGTGTATATATATATGTGTGTGTGTGTGTGTGTGTGTGTGTGCGCGTGTGTGTATTTTTTGTGGAGTTGGGGTGGTGTTGATTATTGCTAGCTTTTAATCCCTTTAAGACATAACGTAGTCTAATACTTGCTTAGTTTAAAATCTTGTTTGATTAGTTAGACTTTAAGCCTAATTATTAGTTTAATCGCTTGACCTTTTGTTTAAAATGTCAATCATTTAGTCTGGTCGGTAACCATATTTGGTGGAACCTGAGAGGTGCCTAACACCTTCCTCTTGGGTTAACTTGAACCCTTACCTAGAATTTTAGTTTGCAAGACCACATTTTCGGAGTTAACTATAAAATTGGCTAGAAACAAAAGTAGGTGCCCTAACACGCCTAGTTAAAAAATAGGTTAGGTGGCGAGTACTCCAAGTCTTACGCGTGAATTCCAATAAGTCGAGCCCTGTTTCGAACTCTAACTGGTTCGGAAAAAATGGGTGTCAACACCCCTTCCCCCACTTCCTATTTGTTTGAAACACTCTTCATCTTCTCAAGAAAACTTTCTTCCCCACCTCGACTATATTCAGCATTTTGATTATGGCCTAAATCACAAATTTTTTTAATGATTTTAGTCCTATTTGGAAGATTTGAAGTAGCAGTTGTAGCAGTAAGTCAAGTCTCGATTTCGTCAGGCAAGAAACCTTAATATTGTAAAAAAAATTATTTTTCTGATTCTTTATAAGTTGAAGCTCTTATCTGCAAAGGTTAATGGCGTTTTGGTAAATTTTTGGTGTTTGTTGGCCTTTTCCACTTTAAAAATTGAATTTTTTTCTTTTTTGGTTGTTTATTTATTTGTTTGATTAACTTGGTGGATATTTATCAATTGGCTTTATGAAGTCTTTATTTTGACTGATTTATATGGATGAAATTTTGGCAAGACTGAAGATAAAGAATTTAGGTCATCTAAGCGCTAGACAAAGGAAAAGCTTAAGATTAATAGCAAGAAGAGGCGCTGATAATCAATCAGTATTAGTTGATAATCAATCTCCAGTTGCTGAATTTGATAATCAATTAGCAGAAGTTGACAATCAATCTCCAGTTACCGAAGTTGATGAGACTGAACTCCAGATGAAAAATATTATAGAGGATCAATCTAAACAAGCAAGATATAGTAGTTGAAGACCCACAAGTTAAAGCAAAAACTGAAGAGAGCTCCAATAAAGATATATTTGCTGAAATCAAAGCTTATCAATAGGACGAACTTTCTAAAGCAGAGAAAGATAAGAAAAATACTGAAAATAATGGAAAAAGTGTTGATGGTGAGGAAGGAATTTGAGAGGAAGAGGAACAAAAAAATGGGGAAGAAGAATTATGAACAAGAAAATGATAAAGAAAAGGATGATGAAGATGATGATGAAGATAAAGAGCCTTAGAGTATGCTAGATCGTTTATATAATCCAAATTTTGTCAAGAAAACTGACGTACGAAGGTACGGTTTTAGAACTTTACTTGATGAATTAGAACCTTTCCAAACGAAGATATATGTTCGATCTAGCATAAAAACATATTATGAATTCAATAAAATTGTTGAAAATGCCGAGACCACAAAAGCGCTTTAAGGAGTGTGTGTTTGGTCAACCACTTGGACTATACCTGTATTGCCAATTCAATGGACAGATGGTCCACTACCTACTTGTGTATAGAATTAAATATCAAAAATTGCATGAGGTTTGGTTCTTGCTAATAGAGAGCCTACTTATTTTGGGATTAGGGAGCTTTGTCTTATGACGGGTTTGTTTTATGGGGAAAAATCAAGTGATGCAAGAACAAAGAAGATGTTGAAGAAATTTGAGGAATTTTAGAATAAAGTCTCTATGAAGGGCGGCACCAACCAAACCGTTAAAGTGACATCAGAGAGGCTCTTGAAGTTATTGAAAACCAGTAGAAGATCTGACAAATAGGAAAAGTTTAAGTTGTGCTTTTTGTGGTTTACATGATATTAATAGAAAATGATACTTCAAAGGCTGTTAAGAAAAGTGGATTTTAATGGTTGATGAACTGAAGTTCTTCTCCAGATATCTATGCGGCGGAGAGTGCTTCGAGCTGACTATTGATTATTTGAAGAACAAGCTTGATATGGCCAAGCATTATAACAGCTATATTGAGAACGGAAAAGCACCAGAACATTCTTTGTTTGGCTTCATCTTGGCATTATTGGTAAGTCTACAATAAACCAATAATATGTTGATTTTAACTTTGCATGTATCATATTCTAATTATATGGTTTCAGTTTTTTAGGCCTAGATCTGTAAAGTATTTCTTGTCATTGGTAGAAGAGCTGCAATATCAGAGCACTCTATTTTGCCAAAGCCTTTGATGTGCTAATGGTACTACAAAAAGCTATCTAACTCCTTCGACCCATTTCTAACAGAAGAAAGATAAAATTAAGGTAACATTGCTCTATTGTCATGCCATTAAATTAACCAATCTTAATAGCTAATAAATTTGACCTAAAATGATTATTTTACTCAACTTCTATGTAGATTGTGCACCTTACTTAATTCCTACTGTCCTCGAGGTGAAATTAGGGTGGAAGGATTATCTGTGTCATACTTTGATGAAGATGACGATGCAGAAATGGATGCTCTAAAGGCTGAATTAGAAGGGGGTCACAACCATCATGAACAAACCAGTGGTCCTGCTGGTGAAGATGTAATGGATAAAGATGGAGAAGAAGATGGAAGAGGTGATTAAGATTTTTTTTTCAAGGTGATTAAGATATTGGTGGAGTATATAGGGGCTTGTTCTTTTGTTTGTCATGCTATTTGCCTGAGGAGCTTGTTGAATAATATTCATAAAAATAATAAGATGCAACAAAGATTTTTGTTGATAACAAATCAATATCAGCTATTTAATTGCAAAAAATTTAATATATATGGTATGGAAAAGGCAAACATATTGATACTAGGTATCACTTTATTAGAGAAGACATATTTTATAAAGAGTTGGACCTTGAGTTAGTGAAGTCACAAAACCAATTGTTGCGGATATTTTACCGAACTGTTGAAGATTAATATTTTTCAAAAGCTAAAGATGGCTCTTGAAGTAGTGAATCAAGTTTAAGGGGAGATGTTGAAATACTAAATGATATTAAACTTCTTCACATTATATTTAGTTTATTTTATGAACTACAAGATGTATGTATCTGTTGACGCATTTGTAATGAATAAGAAAAGAACAACTATTATGAAATTAGTAGATAGATGAATTGATGTTTTAATTTACTTGTCAGTTTTTGATATCTTGTTTGCTGCCTTGATCTCTCATATTTTTAACAATTAAAAATTGTCATTCATTTATTCTATAACTCGCACCTTCTATCTGTAACCTGTGAAGAGTCACCTCTGCTGTCCCATATTGTTACCCTACTTATAGACTAGAGACTTCAAAAAATTTGTAAGGTCCATTATATTAAGGTCTACCAATTAAATTTTTGTTTCTTAATGCTTTAGGCTTCTCAAGGGATCACAAATTTTCCTTTTAATTTCCTTCAAACACTTGTGCTCACCTGCCCTTTTCTTTTTGATCTTCTTCTTTTTGCTTAGTTTTCTATTTCTAAACATAAAATAAAATTTGTGATCCAAAACGAGATGGGCCGCATTTCGTACTCAGCTAAAGCTTTTTTAAGTTACTACAAAAGAATAGTATGACATAATCAACAGTCCAATTAGGATTACAGAAAAAGAAGTAATACTTCACTATTTGAGGCATTATTGAATGGTATTTGGCTAAATGAATCATGACACTCTCACACAATCTTAGAATGATTGAATATTCTCGAATAGCATCCCATTATTAGTATAAAGGGTCACCAAGCTTTGTTAATCTTCCAAGAGATATAATTTGAGGGACCTATAAATATACATGATTTAGGTTTTCTTGTTTCATGCAACTTTCTTCATTCTCATGTCATGATGTGATTTCAAAGGAGATTAGGACTTCTCATGGTTCATTCTCAATTGTTTGTGAAGCTGCTGAAGGATCTCAGTCTATGCACTTTTATATATGCCCCAGTTCTATATGTAGGGTACAAATTGTAGGATACATAATGACAGGAATGAGAAACGGAAACGGGGATAAGTTTTGAAATCTACATACAAAGAATTCTATTTCACTAACTGATACACTTCATTCAACCGATAATCCCTTCGGTCGCATGTATTAATCACTTGTGCAAATTAAACTGGATTTGTTTCTGTTTTAATTAGATGAGTGTTGATTAAGGAGACCTTTAAGTGAGAAATAAATGGTTGTTTGAATAAATACCCTTAATTGAGGCTATTAAATATATGCTTCTTAAAGGATGGCAAAAACCTGGAAAAAAATCAGTTAATCTAGACCAAAAGTAGTGTTAGCTATTGCTAAAACATAAGTGCACAAAATATTCTTCTAGGAAATGAAGTACGTAAATACATTCATGAAATATGAGGATCTTATGTGTTTACAAATTAGAATTGTAATTAGGCACTTTCAGTTACAACATATGATTAAAGACTTGAAATTGAGGTAAAGTACCTCTAGCTCGACCTCGTTAACGGTGTAATTGCATTTTTCTTCATAACCACTGCTATTTTTTGAAATTACTAGAATACGAAAATTGAAGTACAAAAAATAAATTGCTTGAAATGGAAATAATTAAGGGTTTACCACCGAAGTAAAGGAGTTCAAACACAGTAATCTTGTACATATTATTGGGACAAATTCAAATCAGTATATTTTCTTAGTGAGCTTTTAAAGGATGATGAGTAGTGGTAGGTCAAAGAGGCCAAGTTGTTTGAAACTGAGGAAATCCTCCATACCCTTCACCAACACTCTTCCCCATTCCTTGAGCTGCATACCCGTTTGTTCCCTACATGTCAATTTAATTTTATTGTCAATTGAGGCATCAAATTAAAAGAAAATGTTCAAAAAGATTCCACATATATATATACTTGTTTAATTTATGAATCAGATAAAGTAGCTTAATTAATTGCTAGGTTATTCTAGCTTCTTACAATTTAATGTGACTCAGTTCCATGAGAAGCTTTTTTTTTCGTAATTTAGAAAAGAGAGGTACATTAGTTTAGATTGGTCTCAGTACGTCTGCCTATAAAAAAAGATCAAAAGAAACGAAACAGCCCATTTATGATTCCATTCCAAAAGACAAGTAAAAGGAAAGATAAAAAATGTTAAGTACATATTGTAGAAGTTATATTAGTTGGCGAGAAAAGAACTTTCTTTATGGAAAATGTTCAAATAATGTGACGATGATTTAACATTACTAAAAGAGAATGAGAAATATACACAAATGAAAGCACATAAAACTATAAGTGTACCTGCATTGACTCCATATCATCCATCTCTGATGAGTTGAAATCATAAAACAAACTTGCTGCTGATAGTTTCATTGAAAGAAACTTAAACAGAAACGTCAAAGAAAGCAAAAGAAGAGAGAAGATCAGTTACCAGAATTTATTGTCTTAGTTTGACATATACGTAATCAAGATTTTGATAAGTCTAATATCTTACATCAATTTGATTTTGCAATGAGCGGACATAGTTGATTATTACATCCAACATCACTGCCATTCCCATAGTCTGCAATAATTACATGTGTTATAAGAATAATGATGGTTTAATTTAAGGCAAAGACAATAACTATAAATATCCTGAAATGGAAATATTTGCAGTACATGTTTAAGAATGACTTTGATTTGATTAAAACGACTATACTATATATATGTAGAATGATATAGTATAAGTGTATAGATAGGAACAACCGTTTTTACCTTATAACATCCAGGAACCAATTCTTGCAAGCATCTAAGCTTTTCATTTATTTTCTCCCTTCGCAACTAGGTCACAAACAAGAAATTCAAGATCATAATATCACAAGTATAAGTATGATTTTAATTTATTAAACTATACTATATATAATGATCGAATTTCATAGATTTTGCTAATGAAGAATCGATGAGATATGTTGACAAATAACACTATAAATAAAAATTAAAGAAAGAATATTTACTCTTTCAGCCAAACTGTGACTATCAGTAGCTTGACCTCTCTTGGCTCTAACATGAACAACTTCTCTTGGCTTCTCAGCTTCTTTCTGATTGTTTCTTCTTCTCTTTCTCCCATCACAGTTCTAAAATCAAGAAAAATCACCACCTTTCAATAATCAAAACAAAGAGTTTTTTTCTTGTAACAAAAGAAACAAGCATATAGTAATAATTTCTATTGACCTTGATAGTATTTCCTGCAGACACTAGAGGTTGAGGAGTTGGAATAGTATTATTATTCATCATGGACTCTGATTCAGGTATTGAATTCATACTGCTAGTGCATCCATAACTTGGACCTCCTAAGGTAAAAAATTGAGCTGCAGCAGCTGGATCATACATATTCTGGGAATGAATGGAACTGGATAAATTCATATTATCAGTACGAAAAGCCATGATTGGGAGCTGATGGATACTTTGATGATGATCAGAAAAGCTTTCATTTGACAAAGATAATATCCCATGTTGAATATTTGAGCTGAAATTCGGATCAGCTTCAAGGCTCATGCTATTTAGGAGTTCCAAATTTGAGTTCATGATCATAGGGGAAGAATTAGTAGAATTCAAAGCCTGAAAATCTGCTGCAGAATCACCCATGAAATGATATTTGGGATATCTTAATGTCTTTATGTGATAAGATAGAGGTAACGCAAGAGAACAAATGTAAGGATACTAGTTTCTATGGAAGGTCTTTAATACTACTTCTTACGTACTTTTATTGTGGTGGTGTTTAGTTACACACACATTTTAGGAAACAAGGAAATCTTTTGATGGGTAAGTTAAATTTATTCAAATGACCAAAATTATTTTATTACTACTATTAATAAGAGTTATAAGTGTTACTTTTGTATTTTTTCACCTCATAAAAAATTGAATTGTTATATCAAGTGGGACTTAACATACCATGTTATTAAGAAAAGTGAGGGTGACAAATTAAATGGTTTGTAACTAAAATAAAAAGAATAATGTGTCACATGAAAGAATATAAATGGAGTACTTAATATTTATCCTTCAAACTATGGCAAGCAATTTAATGTATATTTTCGACGATTGGAGAAAATGGATTTTTGGGGAAATTTTAAAGGAAACTCATGGATGTAATCTCTTGATGGGTCCACTTCAGTTTGATATATCAAGTAAATGGGACCATTACTCACCTTTGATTCAGTATGATCCAAATTGAGAATTTCATTGAAAGTCCTTTTAATGGTTTGGCATTGAGTTGTTGGAAATGACAAGAGTGTACATTCCCATTGACCACTTTAATCCTTCTCAGAGTTGGACCTCGTACTAGTAGTTATCACTGATTGATAAAGATAATGATATCATGCATCATTGAGAAAATGATAGAGTTAGATAGTGTAGAAGTGTGTGATTATTTTATTAAAAAAGGTTAATTTGTTAGAGAGATTGCATAATACAAATAGTTAAAATATGCGCTCTGTAACAGTCTAAATTATAGTAAATGAATCATTTCGACACGGTCTAGCATTTCGACAGATTTTATGTATTCAAGTACATCTCCTATCAATTATAAAAAGTAAAAAAGAATTTACATATGTCCCATAAAAGAATCATACCTATATAAGGGGTATGAGATACCCACAGATGAGGGAGTGTGCATAGACATAATTAAATAACTAATTGTGTATTTCGTTTAACAATTTGGACTTTTAGCTGAGATAATCATATACTTCAATAGTAACAAATTAATTTTGTCAAAAGGGTTAATATTTAGGACCCGTTGAAGTATGTCGTAAGTGAAATTCAAGGACATAATCTCCTACAATAAGTTATAATTTGAATATAAAAAGAAGATCATATAAAAATATCTTATATCAACTTAAATAAAATTTGTAATCTTTCCGTTTCAGTTTATATGAACTTATTTTCTTTTTAGTTTGTTATTAAAAAAATGACCCCTTTTTAAATTTGGAAATAATTTAATTCCAAATTTATAACTGTGTCATTAATGAGATGATTTATAGTTACAGAAATAACAATGGTTTATTTTGCATAAGTTTCAAAAGTCATACTTGCTATATAAAAAGAGATATTTATAATTATCCCAACGAAGCTTACTACTCAGTTGATAGATCAGGTGAGCCGGCCATAATCACTAAACATACCAAACCTGCAGTATATTCGAATTAGAATTATAGGTTTCCATATCCTTAAGGAAAATAGGATTTGCAGGGTAGGATACGAAAGTTTATTTTTACAATGAAAAACTTTGTGTCAAGTCAAATAAGTTCACATAAATTAAAACAGATAGAGTAGTATGTAATAGGTCATAAATGGAAATCCTGGTAATATTCTAAGTTACCAAAGTACGATATTATCATGGAACATCGGGTCTTTGACGGGAAAATTTATAGAGTTGGTAATGATTCTTAAGAAGAGGAAGATCAGTATGCCTGTGTTCAGGAAATCAAATGGGTGGGAACTAAGGCGCGAAATATGGACGGGTATAAATTGTGGTACTTTGGAATCTCGAGGGACAGGAATGAAGTAGGTATTTTAGTCGATAGGGATCTGCGCGAGCAAGTGGTGGAGGTAGGAGGGTGAATGATAGGCTGATGGCTATCAAACTCGTCATAGGAGGGCACCTCAAGGAGGCTTAGATGAAGAAGTTAAGAGACAATTTTGGGAGGATCTGGATGAGGTTGCACGGAGCATCCCTGCTAATGAGAAGCTATTCATTGGAGGAGACTTCAATGGCCACGTCGGTGAATCTTCTGGGACCTACAATGGAGTGCATGGTGGTTTTGATTTTGGGGATAGAAATAAAGGAGGAGTTGCTCTTTTGGACTTTGCTAAAACTTTTGATTTGGCAATAGATAACTCAAGTTTTTAGGAAAAAGAAGAACACTTGGTCACCTTCTATAGTTTGAGGGCAAAGACCCAGATTGATTTCCTCCTCCTAAGGAAGAGCGATATGGGCGCGTGTAGAGATTGCAAGGTTATCCCGAGGGAAAATTACCTAACATAGACTCTTAGTTTTGGAGCTAGTTATTATAAGGACGAAGAAGAAAAGGGTTGTGTCAGAGCGTCCTCGAATTAAATAGGGGCCCTGACCATGGAGAAGACCTAGGAGCTGGGGAAGAAGCTGGATGTTATGAGTGCCTGGGAGAGTTGCAGGGACGCGAGCAGTATGTGGCCTAAGATAGCAGAGTGCATTAGGGGAGCCGCTAGAGAAGTGTTAGGGGTTTCTAAGGGAAACCCATGTAGACACAAAGGAGACAAGTGGTGGAATGAAGCTGCCCAGGAGAAAGTAGAAGCCAAAAAATATGCATACTTGAAATTGATTGAGAGCAGTAATGAGGAAGAAAAGATGAAGAATAGGGAAGGATATAAGACTGCAAATGATGAAGCAAAGTTAGCAGTCTCGACTGTTAAAACGACTGCTTTTAAGTGGCTATATAAAGAATTAGCTGAAAAAGGAGAAGATCAGAAGTTGTATGGGCTCGTGAATGCAAGGGAGATGCGATAGCACGATCTGGACCAAGTGAGGTGCATTAAGGATGAAGATGGTGCGATGTTGGTGGAAGAGGCTCATATTAGACAGAGATGGCAGACGCACTTCCATAAAATCTTGAAATCCGATGGTGATAGGCATATTGTGCTGGGTGAGTTGGCGCACTCAGAGGGTCGCCAAGATTTCAGGTATTTTAGGCGTAAAAGAGTTGAGAACGTCAAGGGGAAAGTCAAAAAATACGAGGGGGAAGAGCGACTGGGCCGGACGAGATTCCAGTAGAGTTTTGGAAGAATGCGGGCAGAGCAGGTCTGGAGTGGCTGACCGGGTTATTTAATTTCATCCTTAGGTCAGACATAATGCCTGAGGAATGGAGGTAGATTTGCATGGTTCCATTATACAAGAACAAAGGGGATGTTTAGAACTGCAACAATTGTAGGGGCATCAAACTACTCAGCCACACTACGAAAGTTTGGGAGAGGGTGGTGGAGATGAGGATAAGGAGGGATGAGCATATTTTCGAGAACCAGTTTGGATTCATGATTAGGAGATCGACTACGGAAGCCATTCATCTGTTGAGGAGGCTGGTCGAAAAGTATAAGGATAAGAAAAAGACCCATTATATATGGTTTTCATTGACCTAGAAAAAGCGTATGACAAGGTCCTCAAGGAGGTTATGTGGAGATACCTGGAATCTAAAGGGGTTCCAATGGCATATATCAGGGTGATTAAGGATATGTACGAAGGAGCTAAGACTCGGGTGAGAACAGTGGGAGGAGACTCAGACCACTTCTCGGTCGAGATGGGGCTTCATCAGGGGTCAGCGATTAGACCATTTTTATTTATGCTGGTGATAGATGTATTGACTCGGAGTATCCAAGGAGAGGTGTCGTAGTGTATGTTACTTGTAGATGATATGGTGTTGGTGGATAAGACACGCAGAGGTATCAATGAGAAGCTGGAGGAGTGGAGGCAGACTCTAGAGTCTAAAAGCTCCAGATGAAGCATGATAAAAATAAAATATATGGAATGCAAATTTAGTGACGCTCCTGATGAGTCAGATGTGGAAGTGAGGCTCGATTCGCAAGTCATTCCTAAGAAAGAAAGCTTCAAATATCTTGTCTCAATCTTCCAAGGTAATAGTGAGATCGATGATGATGTCACACACCGTATAGGAGTAGGTTGGATGAAGTAGAGGCTCGCTTCCGGTGTACTATGTGATAAAAGAGTGTCACTTAGGCTTAAAGGCAAATTCTATAGAGTAGTCGTTAGACCAACTATGTTATATGGTGCAGAGTGTTGGCTGTGTGGGTAAAATAATGTCACCTATTTTTATAAGTATACGAGTCCAGCTAGCAAGACTACACTTATCCTACAAGTCACCGGGCACTGAGGACATACGCCCGCTCCTGGAGCCAACGACCGTTTAGGCAGTTTGGTCAAAGGGTACAGGGCACACATCCTGCCGCTTAGGATTTTGTATACCACCGGCTTGAGTTGTAGGCTTCATGGCCTTATTAGTATTTTTATTTTACCTTATTTAGGACTGGGTATCACTACTATAAATACCCTTCCTTACATTGTATTGTACACAAGACAATGCACAATTTACCACCGAAATCGGCTACACTCAAGGAATAAGAATTACATTGCTTTCTCTATTGTTTCCTGTTTAATTACTTGTCTTTACTTTTATCGTATTACCTTACTTTTCCATCGTAATTTACCATATTTCTTGTGATATCATTCATAATTAATAGTTTAACCTAGAGATAAAAATTTAGGCATAAACAGTCTGGCGCCCATCGTGGGGCCCAGGAAATAATAGGTATTCTACGAAGGAAAAGGCGCAATCATGTCTGACGACGACAGCAGCATTCCAAAGAACACCGTAGATGGACTGGACGATTCTGCAAAGGATCTTGACAATCCTAGCGTTCAAAAAAAGGATTCAGCTGAGCAGCCAAAAGATTCTTCTCAAGAATCGACCTCTGTCGCCAGCAATGAAGTAATGAACCACCCATTGGAAGGTAACTCTGAGTTCAGAACTTTCATCACTGATCTCCTCAAAACTACACAAGACAATGCACAATTTACCACCGAAGTCGGCTACACTCAAGGAATAAAAAATTACGTTGCTTTCTCTATTGTTTCCTGTTTAATTACTTATCTTTACTTTTATCGTATTACCTTACTTTTCCATCGTAATTTACCATATTTCTTATGATATTATTCATAATTAATAGTTTAACCTAGAGGTAAAAATTTAGGCACAAACAGTTTGGCGCCCATCGTGGGGCCCAGGAAATTGTAGATATTCTACGAAGGAAAAGGCGCAATCATGTCTGACGACGACAGTAGTATTCCAAAGAACACCGCAGATGGAATGGACGATTCTGCAAAGGATCTTGACGATCCCAGCGTCCAACAAAAGGATTCAGCTGAGCGGCCAAAAGATTCTTCACAAGAATCGACCTCTGTCGCCGGTAATGAAGTAATGAACCACCCATTGGAAGGTAACTCTGAGTTCAGAACTTTCATCACTGATATCCTCAAAACTATTATGGAACAGGCGGAACAAAACTCCAACTACATGATCGATGGGGTATCTCGCAAACCAGGCACAATGTTTACATGATCGTTTCAGAGGCCATCATCTTCCCAAGGACCAGTGCCTGTGAACGATTCACCAACATCTGTGCCTAGCCAAAGGCTTAACATAGATGCTGATCTAGGAGGCTCATCAACAATCAACAACCAAGATCTTAAGGGAGCCCCTGTCATTCAGGATCTCATAAAGGAGATGAAGGCCATCTATGAGCGGATTGGTAACGTATCGGGAGGTCCACCCCAAGTTACTACGGTGGATGAGCAGAAGTTTTACAAGCATGCTTACAAGGCAAGTGTTGCACCAGTTCGCATACCAAAGCACTTCTTCTTGCCGGATAACTTGAAGTATGACGAAACGAGTGATTCGGATGAGCATATTGCTGCATACTATACGGCTGTGAAGAGTAATGAGATTACTGAGGAAGAAATTCAGTCTGCTCTAGTGAAGAGGTTTGGCTCAACTCTGACTAATTGAGCCCTTGCTTGGCACACTCAACTACCAATGGGTTCGATCGAAAAAATCACTCATATACATGATTTATTCAAGAAAGCGCATTCTGGTGCTCGCAAGTGAGAAAAACGCATGGAGGATATCTTTGAAATCTGTCAGCGAGGTAACGAGCTGCTCAAAGATTATTTCAACAGGTTCCACAAGGAACGCATGGAGCTCCCTCCAGTTCCCGACAATATTGATGTGGTAGCCTTTGGCAAAAGTTTGAATTCAAAGAGATCCCTAGCCACCAGAGAGCTGCAATGGAGTCTTACTCAGCACCCTGTGTGAACATGGAACGCCCTGCACCAGAGGTACACCGAAAAGCTTCGCCTAGAGCCCGGGGAGTCTTCTGCTCCCGAGGAAGTCCGACCGGCTATCAAAGATGTCATGCGCCAAGGACAAAAATAGGGATACGTGGAGGAACCTCGAATGGGAGAGAAAGGCAAGCGAAACAGAAAAAAATAGCAGGGACGGTCTTCCAAAATGGCAAGACGGTCAGGGAGCGTCAGGGTCATTGTCCAAGGGATCACTCAACGTGGAGTGGGTTCCTAATCGGTTCGAAGAACTGGGTCTACGAGTCAATGCCGTGGAATTTGTAAGAGATCATATGAAGAACGCACAAATCCATTGGCCAAGCAACTTGAGAGCAGAACCTGGCAGGAAAAATAAAGAGCTTTACTGCTAATTTTATAGGGACCAAGGACACGACACGGCCGGGTACAGAGCGTTGATTTTAGAGGTCATGAGTTTGTTGAACACGGGTTACCTCAAGGACCTACTCACTAACAAGGGAAAGCAGATCTTCACCAGAAGTGAGAACCAGGACGCATTGCCAAGTATGCCCGATCTTAAGAGGTCCATCAGTGAAAGGGACTAACATTGCTCAGGGGGTCAGAGGATATATCAGCAAAGCCCAACCAGATTCTCACCCGAGATGAGACGATCAAATTCAGCGAGGAGGACAGCATCATCTGTAGCACCCCGCACCATCAGGGCCTGGTCATAACACTTAAAATGGAAGACACAGACGTGAAACTTGTACTGGTCAACGCCGGTAGCATTGTAAACCTCATCAGATGGGATACATTAAAGTTGATGGGTATTGAAGATTGAATTATGCCGAGCGCTTACACGCTCGCAGGCTTCAACAATTCTTGTGAGAAAGCTATAGGCGAAATTAATCTGACTACCCGCTTGTTGGGATAGATTATGTTTCATCTTTTCAGGTAATCAAGGGAGGGCTTTCTTACAATGCGATCGTCGGGCGACCATGGATTCATCAAGTCAAATCAATACCATCCACCTGGCATCAGAAACTGAAGTATCCTACTCAATGGGGGATAAAAGAAGTGAATAGTGATCAGGAGGCCGCAATGGAATGCTATACGAGCGCAACCCTTGGAGCAGCTGTCCCCAAGCAAGTGCCCGAGGTCATATTCCATGAGACCCGAAGACCTCGAAGCCGCAATCAACCAAGACTGTGATTCAGACGGTATGGTTGATTGACGTCTTTCGGGGGGAGAATGAGTAGGAATAATTGGAAGTACTTTTCTTTTCAGAATTTACTTAGCATATTGGTCTTGCTCTTAGATTACAGTATTTTCATTCTTATTTTTGGACATGTTACGGGTTTTTCACCCACAACATCCTAGGTTCTGTGCTTTTATTATCAAAACTACTATTATAGTAAGTTTTTAACAAATTTAGATCCATCTACGGTCCAACTATTCATAGCCCAGGCCACATACAAGTTGAAGTAATACACCCACTTTCCATGACAAAATTAGGGTACACTACTCGCTTAGAGCTAGACCACGTCTAACTCAGCCACCAAACATTAATCGAGGGTTGAACTCGTTAAGTAAACAATTGCAGCTACATGCCGATGTGACGTCTGTCCACATAGTGCCTGAAAGTCCTAAATACTTGAGCAACTAAGCGAAGACATTCTATCTCAGAATGCAAAAGGACTGTTACCACATTGGCTAAAGTCATCCCATTGTGAGCGCAAACAGCCATCTAATACGGATGCAACCTAGCCACCGTCTATCGGTTCACAATGGACATAATTGCTTAAGGCAGGCACACTGACACACGTTCTTAAATAACTAGAACAGTCAGGATGACCGGAAGTCATCTAATTCTTAGGTTCAAATGCCTACAGAGGCAAAATTTAGCATTACTTATTGTTTATGGCAAAACTTAAAAAACATAGCAAACAAATGCACAAGTAATTTAAGGTAATATGCCACAAAACGAGCCCAAAATTTACATTAAACATCTGCATACGCAGATAAACATCTAATCACTGGATGCATTAAAAAAAGAGCATCAAACAGAGGGGGGATTTTCATTCCTCTCTCGGGGGACTTCCTTCATCGGCAACAGTCCGTGAAGTTCCTGCTTCACCAGCTGCAGGTTCCCTAGTCGGTGTCTCCTCTCTTTCTCTACTCATCTCTTCTGAGCCTTCCTCAAGATCAGGACCAAGTTGAGCATCTGCCTGGGTTTCAAGGCCAGTATATGAGGAAATCTCAGCGGCCAGGTCAAAATTAGGGTCGTCACGAACCCGGAGAAGAGTGACAAGAGCAGCTGCGATGTTGGCACGATCAACTTCTGCTATGCAACGATCATTCAGAGCTTCTCCATGTTGATCCTTCAGGTGGCACTCCTCACAAAGGTTGACACGAATTCGTTAAAGTGACGCCACTTTACCTTTCAGCCTTTCATTCTCATCTTGAAGGAAGGCGGAGAGACCCTAAGCATCAGACACATACTTTTCAGCGGCATTCATTTTTCCTCCATGCCGGATAGTCTGCAGCTCACCTTTAAACTCCTCAGCTTTCTCCACAAAGGGCTGCAAGCTGGCTACTTGTCTACTAAAGCAGCAATTTCCTCGACCAGATTGCCTTCTAAGCCTCCCCGATGGAGTATCTCATTATACACCATCAATCCCTAGATAATGGTAGGAACATGAGTTTTGTAAAGTAAAAATGATGTTGAACAGTGGCAGGGAACTTACCCGAAGGGAGCATATGGTGGCGACCTCAAGCAGCTCGTGACTGCTATAGCCAGAGAGGTGTTCTTGTTCTGTAGGGCCAATTAGTTCAGCAGTACAGTCTGTTACAACCTGTGGAGTATTCATCAGGTTAACCCCCGCAGCAATACGAATTACAACCTCCCGAGCTCCACCTACGGGTTCATACACAGCCTCTACAGCCACTTCTTTGCCAGGGCACCACTGGAAGGAGTCAGAGCCCTTAGGAGTCGGACCAGTGGCAACAGGTTCTAAACATAAACAGACGATGTCAGCCTTTGAAGTCAACAAAGAAAGAGTGTTATTTCAAAAACCGAAGCCCAAACCTGGAAATTGCGGATCTAAAGGTATGGCAAGGAGCAAGATATCATTCTCCACACTAGCTTCTTCCTCGACTATGGGAGTCTCTTCGATCAGATGTCTACGCTTTTATGAAGAAGGGCCAGCTTTAACTGCAGCAGACGTGGTTGTTTTAGCAGCCTCGGACACGGGTACTCGGGGGACATCTCCCTCACCATCAGAAATCACAAAGGTTTCACTAGCAATGGACACGTTGGCATGCCTAGAAGTCCTCATCCTCTTCGAGAAATGGGATTGGCTCGCCCTCTCCAAAATTCTTCCACCAGATGCCTGTACATTGGGCAAGGGAGCAATATACGGGCCGTCAATCTGAATCTCCACCAGCTGGGGCATATCGCAACGAGAGAACCCTGGAAATAGCGGTAAATTAAAATATTGGAGAAATTTTAGGTAGAAAGAACGGCTCAATAATTACTTACCGTGGTCATTCGCCCGCCAGCCATTCACACTCGCCAGGGCCGAGAAAGTCATGAATTCAGGAGGATTCCTCAAAAAGATGTTGGTGACCCACGTCATCAGTTCGTTGTAGCTCAAAGAAATGGTGGACACAATGTTCACTGCACAGAAGAAAGGAATCAGTTTGAAGCAACCACAGTTGAAAGCAAGGAGATAAGTTTATGTGGATTTACACTTTCTGTTGAAGACCTCCAAGAAGGAAAGAGAGGATACTAAAATCGGTCGTTCGCACTGCCACGTACCTGTGCACCCAACTATGGTCTTTGGAATGTTCACTATTGGGGACTATACCTTTTTCCCTCATTTTATGAACATCAGCATCCCAGCTTTATGAAGACGTTGGGAGTACAAGGCCAGAAGATGATCAAATGAAAATGCAACCTGGGCATAGTTAGCCAAGTGATCAAGCATGGCCACTAGTCGCCACACGGAAGGGCTAATCTGACCTAAATAAACTTTGTAATAGCGGCATATGTCCTTTATGATCAAGTGGGCGCGCTTATGGAGATGAAGAGTGAAAGGGTATCTATGAACCATCGAAAAACCAGTCCGATGGGAAGAAATTATTTCCTCAATGCCAGGCGCAAGAACGGAAACAAAATCAAGCCATTTGCATTCATGACTGATGTGCATAAAGTCAGTCTCCGTGACTGCAGAATGGTAGAACTCAATGGAGAGATTGTTGTTTTCACCCTCTTGTTTAAGGGTTTGGCCCAGCTTGCGGCAATCGTTCTTAAAATTGGTAAGGTAATCCTACGCTCTGAAGTTCGCTGGGAGAAAGGTTGTACCTTGTGCTATGATGATAATATTAGCGGGATTGGAAAAGAGATTATCGTTTATAGAAGAGTTATTGAAAATTTTTGGAAGGTTGTGAATAAATTTTCTCACTTATGACGTATATATACACGTCTGGGCTGGAAAGGTAAAGAGGAATTAGAATGATTTCAATCACGTGGGATCGTAATTATGGTTACTGCAGTCTAAGTGATATGTATCCCCATAATTACAGAATGTGAACGGAGCAGCAATAACATTGGGAAGATACGTGGAAAACCCCTATAATCATTAGGGGCCATATCTTTGTACTAAGGAATTTTCATTTAATACGACGCACGCGAAGAGGCAAGGAGACGAGCATCAGTACTGTCACACCTTTACATCTTCTATCACGCTTCTTTTACTTCCCGACTGCTTGTGTCAGCACTCAGCAAGTGGGGGGACTGACTGTGTGGGCAAAAATATGTCACCTATTGTTACGGGGATACGAGTCCAGTTGGGGAGACTAGACTTATCCTACAAGTCACCGGGCACTGAGGATATACACCCGCTCCTGGAGCCAACGACCATTTAGGCTGTTTGGTCAAAGGGCGCAGGGCACACATCCCACCGCGTAGGGTTTATAGTCTCCTAGTTAGGGTTTTGTATACCATTGCCTTGAGTTGTAGATCCATGGCCTTATTAGTATTTATATTTTACCTTATTTAGGACTGGGTATCACTACTATAAATACCCCTTCTTACATAGTACAATACACAAGACAACATACAATTTGCCACCGAAGTCGGCTACACTCAAGGAATAAGAATTACTTTGCTTTCTCTATTATTTCATGTTTAATTACATCTCTTTACTTTTATCATATTACCTTAGTTTTTCATTGTAATTTACTATATTTCTTGTGACATCATTCATAATTAATTGTTTAACCTAGACGTACAAATTTAGGCATAAACATTGGCCAGTCAATAACTCTTACATCCAGAAGATGAACGTAGCGGAAATGAGAATACTTAGATGGATGTGTGGGCACACTAAGATGGATAAGATTAAGAATGAAGTCATTTGTCACAAGGTTGGCGTAACCGAGTGGCTGAGAAGATACGAGAAGTGAGGCTACGATGGTTCGGTCACGTGAGGAGGAGGAGTGTAGATGCTCTGGTTAGGAGGTGTGAGAGATTAGCAGTGATGAGTCTACAGAGAGGTAGAGGTAGACCGAAGAAGAACTGGGTCGAGGTGATTAGACAGGACATAGCCCGGATCTAGATCACCGAGGACATGACCCTAGATATGGGGCGTAGAGGTCGAGGATTAGGGTAGAAGGTTAGGTTGTAGTCGAGTATCTTTTCCCTTACTAAATGCAGTATTATACTTATATAGATGATTTTTATTTTACTCTTCGCCTTTATATCTACTGTTATTATCTGTTTGTTGGATGTTTTAATTTTAACATTCTCTATAGCATGATATTATTGGCTTGATTTTCAAAGGTGTTTTCCAATATGTTTTTTTTCCTAGCCGAGGGTCTATAGAAACAGCCTCTCAACCTTGATGGAGGTAAGGTCTGCGTACATCTCACCCTCTCCAGACCTCATTTATAGAATATACTGGTATGTTGTTGTTGTACCAAAGTACGATATTGACAAGTATGATAGGAACTTCACAAGTACTTTGTGATAACTATACATGTTAGAAGATCGTATATGACAACATTTTCATCATCATAACCCAAGATCCTCATTCGAGTACATCATTTTCAAGTCCTAATGCGAGGCTTTCCAAAAGGTCGCTCTTTTCTTGCAACTTTATCACCAATTTCCAGAAGTATCAAGGATGCATAAAATTTACTGATGCAACGAGAAAACGAAAAAAGAAGTAGACAATCAAGAGTTTCCGTTCTGATCATTTTTGTACAATCGGAACTTGACTGGAACTGTACCAATTTATCTACCAATGCATGATGGTCCATACCTTCCATAGTAGGACCACAAACAACGCACAAATTAAAGTCTTGGACATGAAAATATGGCAAGCTTTATATACCTTACACAGCAGTTTATAACGTTGGAATCATAGGAAAATCATGTAATACTGTTGGTCGAAACAAACAGACTAAGTTGCTTTTTCCCATGAGATGCCCCTTTCTCTTTCACGAATGAACTGGCCTTTCTCCCGTTGTGCATCTATTTTTCCATAGGGATCATCCTACTAATTTGTTTAATTTTCCAAGAAATGACCACTTTTTGTTTCTTTTTATAGAATTTTTCATCAATATTCCTTAAATTTCACAATTAATCTCCATAGACATGAGCATTGGCGAAATTAAAGTAAATTCAAAAAAGTCATTTTAACACACTATTTTCGGCTCTACTCACTTCTTTAAATACTGCAAAAGCACGTATATAAACCTTTTGTCACCCTTAAAACAATAATGATAATAATGTTATTAAAGGTGAAATTTGCCCTTCTACTATTCGAGAATGTTCACTTTTGCTCCTAGTTATACTACTTTCAAGTTTAACAACCGTTAGTGGAAAAGGGTATTTTTTGGACCACAAGATAACGGCAGAAATATTTTTGGCATGATAGTATAACGGCAGCCAAAAGTGAACATTATTGATAGTTGACACTCTTTACATTATCGATGTTGTTTTTATTATTAGTATTATTAGTTTAATTTACAAAAATTAAATAAAATTAAATATGTCATGTTGATTCTTAATATTCTGAAACAATTTAATATAGTAGCTTATTAAAGAGACAATAAGATTTATTAGTAGCTTCTTAATAAATGCCAAGTGAAGCTTCAATTTAGATTAAGTATTATTCATTTAAACGTCCAAATTAGCTAGGAAATCTGGATACAAATAACCACTTTCTTTTAATGGTAAGTTTTAATGTTCATACTCATACCCACCTACGGCCTTGTTTGGCTATATGGAATAGGAGTTCCAAAAGCTAGGATGGGGTAAAGATTCATATAATTTATGAAGCAATATTTATCCTAGGGACCTATCACCTATATATCATTGTTCTGCCGTCTCTACCATAATTTTCCTTTTTCTTTCTTTTGAAATTTATTTCGTCCCTACGATGATTTTCATTTGTACATTTCCTCGCCTAACTAAAACAAGAGAATCACAATGGTTTTTCTTTCCATTTCTTTATGGAATAACAGAAGGATTTTTTCTAAAGCCTCTCACGCACTTTGATTTTAAGTTGTTTTCAATCATATTAAATTTATTTGTATTACCTTATAAGTGAGTCGATTTTGTAAATAATTTTTCTATTCCAGTATATGGAACTTAATTGCTTAAAAGTAGCTTACTTGTAATAAGATTTGTTTTAGTTGTTGGCAGACAAAAGTTTTATAAATATGAAGTAAGGAAATCCAAGGATATAAATTAAATTAATCCCAATCACTTAAAGAAAAGATAGTCTGTGTAAAATACTCCCTCCGTCCCATTTTAGTTGTCGTTTTAAGTTTATGCACGCCCATTAAGAAATCAATAAATAGGGTATGTTTTTTACTATTTTACCCCTAATAAATGAAACTGGATTGACTTTTTTGGGAAATACTCCTTTATTAAATATGGGCATAGTTGGAAGGAATTGGTAAAAAATGTCTTGAAATGCTAAAGCGACAACTAATTTGGGACAAATGAAACTTGCTAAAGCGACAACTAAAATGGGACGGAGGGAGTATATATGCATATAATTGTGTGTAATCAGTAAATAATCTATATTTATCGACTAGTGAATGTAAAATGGGCCAACTATTTCAGTAAAGATCCCTAATTAATTGCTAGTAAATGATACCGAGTAGTAGATTTTAGAAACCTAGAAGAATGTCAGCAGTCAGCACTTGTCCTGACATGTTGTCCTTTCGTCAATTTGGGAATTAAGCCTTACTTTCCTTTTGTCCTCGTTTAATTTTGGTGTACGGACAATGACTAAGAGGAAGTAAATTAGGAATGTGACTATATCGCTAAAATTGACAAACTACTACTGTTGATTAGGAAAGGCTCTCTTTCCTCTTTTCCTTTTTATCTATTTTGGGAAATGATACATTTTCTTTGAAATTAATTAAAATGTACATGGCAAAGAAGTATGAGTGATCTCTTAATTGACCTACTACTAGCGAAACAAGTTAATGGATTTAGTACGACGAAAATGCCCCATTACTAAAATTGGTATCAGAACTTTTATTTATCAAAAGTAATATCTTAATTGCCTAACTGAAAGAATACTAAGTATGATTTGGTACCATTAAGTCAACTTTTTCTTTTATTTTCAAGATTTACCTATAATTAAGTTAACCTTACCGACTTGGTTTTTTGTAATCTAGCTAGCTCTAATAGCATGAGCTACTGCATACATGGTTTCTACTTTCTACATTAATGCTTGCACTTAGTCACAAACAAACTAAGTAAGATTCAAGGCGTACGTAATCATGGCAAATCTTATCCGTTATTAGACTAATGAATTCCCTATTTAGATAAGTGCTTTATTTTGAAAGGATTGCAAGTTTTTCCCAACAAATTCATTTTTTTTTTTTTTGCTAAAAGAAGCATTTTTGTATATTATTGTATATTATTTGCCGAATTACAAAAGTTGACACTCTTTTTCCCTGAGCCAAAAAGAAGATCGTCAATATCCAGATCATAGAGTATAAACATAGTTGCAGTAGTGAAAGATATAATTGATGTTTGGAAAGCATTATTACAACCCTATTAGATAAGATATCTGCCACACAATTTACTTCCTTATATTATATGCCTTGGCTCCAAACATCTGAACTCACACACTGCAGTCATGAAGTAATGGTACCCTGCAGCTTATGCAGTAAAGCGGAAGATCAAATTCAACTTGGAGGAGATGGATATGAAGATCTTTAGCAAACTTTAACCCCTCGTACAAAGCTGAAAGTTCTGCATGAATCACACAGTTGAGACTGGAAGTAATTTAGCAAACTTCCAACTTAAGTTGCTTTTGTATAGCGCTTCTCTATATTTTAAACGTATAATTCTAAGCTTTAGACGGTTTAAGAGGAAGACCAGAAATACTTTCTACCAATCCATTTAAGTTTTCAGAGGGTACGTTTAGATAGAGTTCAGAGGAAATCAAGTACCATCACATACTACCCATAGCATTTAACAGTTTTTTATTATGGTAACTTGAGAAGATTTAATTAAAAGAACTCCAAAAAATTTGACTTAACAAAATGACCTCCTCTTTTTCTTTTTGACTTATTTTTTTGTGGGAAAAATGTTAAGTGTGGTTAAGTGGGGGTCGGGGGCTAGATTAGAAATAGAGAAACTTGTGGGTAAAAGTGCATATTACAGAAAAGTATATAAACTTAACCAAATCGGGTCATTTTAACGGGTCAAAAATAAAAAACTGGTAATCAGAAAAGGATTCTTCTTTGCTCGCATCTCTTCCAATTTTAAAAAACGGGTAATCAGAAAAGGGTTCTTCTTTGCTCGGATCTCTTCCAATTTTTTGAACAGATTTCATGTCCCTTCATAAGTTCTCCTAAACGATTTCGTCTCTCATCCAGCTATTTAACAATTATTTCGAAGATTTGAAGTAGTAGTTGAAGAAATTCCAGAAATCCCGATTTCTTCAGGTGAGCAACGTTAATATCATTGCATTTTTGTTCTAGCTCTCATACAAGTCTTAGAACTTATGAAGAAACGTCAATGGTGTTTTTTGAAGAAATTTTGATTTTTTGTTTATTGTTCTTTCCAACTTTTTCCTTTTTTATTTTATATTGTTGTTTTCTTTGTGTTGATTGCTTCTGTATGTAGATAAATTAATGACAGTGCTGAATCAAATCAATACGGCTGCTCGAAGTGGTAAATCTAAAAAGAAAAAGGCTAGTAAGCAATCTAAAGAAGATGACAGTGTTAGACAAACTCCTGAAACTGATGCTGCTGAATTGGATAAACATTCAGTAGAAGGTGACAATCAACCTCCAAGTGGTAGAGGAGATGAAACTGAAGTTGTTGAACTTGATAAACATCGAAAAGCAGATGACAATCAACCCACAAGTGGTGGAGTTCCTGTAAGTGCTAATAATCCAGCAGTAGATGACAATCAATCTCCACTCGTTGAAACTGGTTTAATAGATGCTGAAGTTGGTGTAAAAAAACTCCAGATTCAAAAGACCGTAAAGGATCACTCTGCAAAAGATATTATGGTGGAAGAAGCCCAAGTGGAACCCCAAACTGAGGATCTTTTGGCTGAAATCGACGCTTTTCAAGCGGATGAACTCTCTGATATAGGGAAAGGTAAGGAAAGCATGGATGATAGTAGTGGTGATGATGGACAAAGATCTGCTGCTCCTGATGAAGGAAATAGAAATGAATCAAGAGAAGATGAAAGTGGTGAAGAAGAAGAAGAAGAAGAAGCAATTGAAGAAGAAATTGATAAAGAAACTTATCAAGAAGGGGATAAAGCAAGGGAGCTTGAGTATGCGTTGGACCGTTTATCAGTTCCTCGATGCATCAAGGAAATCAACTTTCAAAGGTATCGATTTAAAAGTTGGCTTGATGAAATTCCATCATTCCCAGTGAAGATATCTGTTCGATCTAGTATTAAAAAATTATATTTATTTAAAAAGTTGTTGAAAACCTTAAAATTAGAAAAGAAATTTAAGGAGACTGTATTTGGGAAGTTCCTTGAAATGTCCAATTTTTGGAAATTCAATGGACATATGGTCCGCTCTCTACTTCTTCATAGAATAAAGGATAAAAAGCGTCGGGAGGTTTGGTTCTTGGTTGATGGGAAGCCAGCTTGTTTTGGGCTTTGAGAGTTTGCTCTAATGACTGGTTTGGAGTGTGGGGGTAAAACCCAGCGATAAAGCAAAGGATAAGGTTGTGAAGAAAGGCGAGGAATTTTATGAAAAAGTAACTTGGTAACCATCTACTGAGGTGAATGTTAAAGTGACATCGTAGAGGTTGTGGAGGTTGTTGAAAACTAGCAGAAGATTTGACAAAGAGGAACAGTTGAAGATTGCCTTTTGTGGTTTCTCCACACGATGTTGATGGCAAAGGATACTTCAAAGTCTGTTGAGAAGGAATGGGTTGTATGGTTAATGATCTGGAGTTCTTCTCCAAGTATCCATGGGGCAGGTTGTGCTTCGAGCTTACGATTGAATATTTGAAGCCCAAGCTTGACATGGCCAAGCATTATAAAACCTTTAGTGAGAAAGAAAAACCACCTGGATATACTCTTTTTGGCTTTCCCTGGGCATTTTTTGTAAGTCTACAATAAATCAATAGTTAGTTGATTGTGAAGTTTTCATTTTTCGTAGTCCTATTAAATCTTTTATCTTAGGCCTGAGTCAATGAAGCATTTCCTGCCATTGGAAGGAGAACTGCACTGAAAGGTCAGTCTCCTATGCCATGCCCTCGGATGCTTAAATGGTACAGTAAAAGGGTGCATAAATCCTTCGATCCATTTGTGGAAGGAGAAAATAAAATTAAGGTAACATTGCACTATTTTCATGTCATTTAATATTTTTATTCAAACTGTAAGAAACTAATTTGCTCGACTTCTATCCAGATCGTGCGCCCTTACCTATTACTATTGATCAAGAAGCGTGATCGAGGTGGGAGGATTCATATGTGCCCTATGCAGATGAAGTTAAGGATGTGCCCTATACAGATGAAGTTAAGGATAGGTCGGTGGATGCCCTTAGGGCTGAACTTGAGGGGACTACAGCAATCAAGAAGACTGCTCTTAATCCTGCTGGTGAAGGTGATATGGATGTAGATGGTGAAGAAGATGCAAGAGGCGATGAAGATGTTGGTGGAGATCGTACATGAATTTTTGGAGATGGTGCAGGTCTTTCAAGTGGTGGTGTCAGCGCTGCAAGTCCTTTTTTGCATGTTGTGCTCGATAGGCTGACAGCAATGGAAGACAAATTGGTAGATGTTGCTAAGATGCTAGCGGAACAACCAAAGAAGACATTATGCAAATACTTGTTGTTGACACCCAATTTTGTCCCTCCTTTTTCTAAAATTGGACATAATTCAACTTAAGGGTGCAATGTGACTATTTGTGCAAAATGTGCATTAGAAATCATGCATTTACGTGCGTTATCCTCTATTTATATATTATATACTTAAGTGTGGCTATATTATGTAACTTTTGCATCATTTAGGCTATTTATCAAAACTGTGACTATTTGTAAAATTAGTACATTCATAATATTAGTGGCTATATGATATAATTACGTCATTTAGGCTACATGTCAAGTTTATTTTAATTTGTGATTATTTGTGCAAATTAGTAATTATTTGTGATTATATATATTTAAATAATTTAATTTGAGTTTATTTAATATTTATTTGTGCATTTTATAATATATGTATATCTATATTTTATTTTTACACCTTTAAGTTAAATATTGGCCAATTGAAGTGTCCAAATTCCTTTTTATTATTAATTCTTCCATATTTCAAAATTACTACCCAAAATTCTTTATTTATCTTTATTTATTTTTATTTATTTACATTTTACTCTGAACCTAGCCAAATTTCCTAACCAAATACATCCTTATTATTTGAATTTTTAAATCTCAAACCTTCTTCCTAATTCTACCTTGAATCTAGACCAAATAATAGTCTAGATACGTCTTCCCGTCCAAGTTCATCCCCCCTCCCCCCAAGTCTTCTCCTAAATATATCTTGATCTTATTCTTAAAAATTCCCCAGTCCCTACCCCACTTTTAGTACCAAGTTCATTTCCCAAATCTAATCCCCAATTTTTCTCCAATCTCCCTAAATCTCTCCCTTGATTCACTCCCATTCACAATCTCCCTAATTCCTCTTCTTCCTAATTTTAGGTCACCATTTTCCCCACTTTCAAGTCTACATACATTATTGAGGAAAATCATTCAAATCCCCCTCAAATCATTCCCCTTAATCTTATCCAATCAAATCCCTCCCATTAAGCCTAAATTCCCCAATCACCACCCATTTTCCTTAACCACTCTTTTTCAAAAAACACTATAAATACACCTACTTCTCACATTCATTCATCACTTACTCTCATCTTCTCCTATACACATCTCCTAACATATTGATTCATCATCACTTGCAATTACATCTTCTATACACATTCCAACATTCTCACTTCTCACAACTTAACCACATATTTCTCTACACTTCTTTTATCCTTTAACACACCACTCTATTTTTTATTATTTTATTGGGAGCCACATTAAAGACTTGTCCAGAAGCTCGTATTGACAAAAGTTATCCATTCATTGGAAGGTAACTTGTATTGAACTTTTTTTAGTATTTTGTGCTAACGTTGCAGGTACAACTACAACTATATATAAGTTACTGCTATGTAATGTGAATATTTGGTTAAGCAGGGGCCACCTTCTACCCTCTATTTATTTGTTGTGTGTTGAAATGAGTGAAATCATAAGATATGTTGAGAATGTGAAGTGCTACTTGAAAACTGAAATGTTTTGCGTGAATCTGGAAATCTGAGTTTTACTTTTTTTTTTTTTTTTCCCACCCATTTATCTGAGTTTTACTTAGTTAATGCATGACAGGTTTTTTTTTTAAGATTAAATTAGTGCATGGAGCTGGCTTATTTCTGCAAAATTGAGTATTCTGAAAATTTAACAGTAGCATGAAGGCTTTGCATCTTTATTACAACTTAGTTGTTTTAATTTGGAGGCCTACTTTTAAAGCTTTTGAAATTATTTTGCTTACGTGATATTATTTGACTTGTGTGATTTGCATGACCGTACTCTTTATGTGACGACTAGGAGAGTCTAGATTGGGGTTAACACAATTAGAGAGTCTAGACATTTTACATTTATATTAGTAGTCTCTATGGCCTCCGAGACATTAAGTGGGACGCTAGTAAACCTTTAGGACGTTTAAAATATTAGCTAGCGCTTTAGTTAAATACTTAAAGAGGGTATGGAGGTTAAAGGGAACTAAGCCCCTCGGAAATGATGGAAATTACCCGAGCTACATTTGATAGTAGATTCTGAAACTATCGTCCCTTCCAAAAGCCGGGTTCTGATCCGAATAGGATAACTAAACCTAGGGTCATTTATTCAAACGTTTAATTGGTTATTTATTATTCCGTGGCTATTTGTGCAACACAACTATTATTTCAAATTATTTATGCAAATATATTAAATTACCTATTTTACTTTGAATCTTATATCTCCTTTGTTTATTTATTTAGTTTCTATCCTTTTTATAAGCAATATAATAAACCCAATATAAAAATCGGCAGGGAACCACGCTTAGTGGAACCTAGGAGGTGCCTAACCCCTTCCTTCTAGGTTATTTCGAACACTAACCCAAATCTCTGATTAGTAGACCAACACGGAATTATATTTTAAATCAATTAGAAACCAATAGGTGACCTAATACGCCTAGAATAATTTATTAGGTGGCGACTCCAAAACTCAACTCAAACGAGTTACCCAAGTTGTAAACCACTTTACTATTAAAAGTGGGGTGCGACAGAATGGCGACCTTTTGTTCTCAAAAGTGTGGATCATCTAATTATTTATTTGTTGGAGGATGTCACAAATATCTGAAAGATCAAATAAAACAGACTTTAAATTGATTTTTCTACTTTTGTGTAACAAAATCAATTATTTATTTTTATAAATGGAAATCGTTATAGAAATAATTATTTATTTCTATTTGCATATGAAATTTTTTATTTCTACATTTATACAAAACCAATTATTTTATAAAATTATTTTTTTGGTTATGAAAGAAATTAATTTTTCTACTTTTATGAAAACAAAATCATAGACTTTAATTTAATTTTTTCTACCATTCCTATTTACCTAAAAATATTATTCCACATTTATACAATAAAATTATTTTTTCCGTTAACTTTGGGTTATGAGAACAAATGTGATGACGCACGATACACGTTCAATTTTAAATATGCAACTCAAACTTAGGAAGACTTAACATCCTTGGCATGTTAAAGTCCATTAGCCAACTTCGTCCAAATGACGCGTATGATGCATCTTATATATGTTGGTCTTGTTTGGCCTACCTCCAATACAAGAGAGGTCCCTTGCATTATAAGAAGTGATATGTTTTGCATTTGGTAATTATTACCTCGACACTAATTTATTGTTTTCATGTTCAAGTTTTACTCCCGCTCCTGAGGTTGACTTGTGCATTCTGGCCGAGCATCAGTACCGGACGAGAACCAAAGGGCCAGTTACAACCCCTCCCCCTTCACAAACTAGAAGAAAAGGAAAGCGAAACATCATGTCTGAGTTGAATAATGCTGCTCTTGGTGACGATAACCTTGGGAATAATAGGACACCCCACAAACCTGCTTTGGTTGGGTATGATGAACATGTTGCTACTTTAGAGCAAAGAATTAAAGAACTTGAAGAGAAACTGACAATGGCCAGTTTACCCTTTGGTAACTCAGCCCATTCAAGGGAATCAGTCGATCCAAGTGGGTCAGCCCGCCTTATTGGAAAGGATCCTATGCACCCAACCGATCCCCCTGTTGTTTACCAAACAACGCAACCAGCTCCTTACCAAACAACACCACTTGCTACCTACCAAAGCGCACCAACCGCCACATATCAAGCACCGCCTCCCTATCCAGCACCACCATCTACTTATCAAGCACCACCTCCTGCATACCCTACTTACCCAAACACAAGCCTACCTCACACCAACACTGCATATCCACAACCTTACAATCCCATGTTCACTGTCGAGACCAAACAACTCACTTCACCTGTCAAAGACGATGACAACTATAAATGGGCGGAGGATGAAACCAACGATGATGGGACGAAAGAGAAAGTTCGTAAGCTAGAGGCAGCCTTTAAGAAGTTTGAGTTAGGCAAAACTACTAAAGGTTTAGCTTATGAAGACTTGTGCATCTATCCTACTTTGAAATTGCCAGACGGATACAAGATACCAAAGTTCGACCTGTTCAATGGAACTGGAGACCCTATGGCACATCTGAGAACATATTGTGACAAGTTGATTGGAGCAGGGGAAGATGAGAAAGTACGAGTGAAGCTGTTCAGTCGAAGCTTGACCGGAGAGGCTTTGAGTTGGTTCTCTAAGCAGAAGCCTGGCACATGGCTCGGTTGGGAAGATATGGCAGCAGATTTCGTAGAACGATTTGGGTACAACACTGAAATGGTACCAGATCGTTTCTACTTGGAAAAGTTGAAAAAGAAACCCACAGAGACGTTTAGAGAATACGCTACGAGGTGGAGAGCAGAAGCTGCCAAGGTGCAACCCGCTATGGATGAAAGGGAAATAGTGAACATATTCATCCGCATTCAAGAGGACGTCTATTACGATAAGCTGCTGCATATGAAAAATCAGAATTTTGCTGATGTAGTGTTGATGGGAGATGACGTAGAAGAAGGGCTGAAAAGTGGGAAGATTATTAGCCTAGCTGCACTACAGGCTACTAATAAGGCTCTCCAGTCAGGAAATGTGAGTCTCTCCAAAAAGAAGAAATATGAAGTCTCTTTTGCTGCAACCGTTCAAGACCCTGATTTCAACCACTATTATCAAACACCGCCACCATTCTATCCATACCCTCACATACCACCTGAATATCCCGTTTATAACACTCAGCCCACTCGACCTATATTTCACACCCCAGCACCAAGCCGTCCACCATACCAGCAAAATACTCAACCCAATTACCGAAATGCACCATCATACCCTCCTAGGCCTCGCCCTGATGCAATCCAAAGACCCAAAAGAAACTACACTGCATTAGCTGAATCTCGCACCCAATTGCTTGAGAGATTGAGAGCTGCTGGGCTTATTGTTCCAATCCCTCAAAAGGTGCCAGACAATCCTTCACCACACTTTGATTGCAGCAAAAGGTGCGCATACCACTCAAGTGGACCGGGGCATGAGACGGAGAGATGTTTTGCATTGAAAGATAAGATTCAAGACCTAATAGATGAAAAGGTCATTCACTTGAAGACACCAAATGTGCACAATAATCCACTACCTAATCATGGAGATGAGAAGGTGAATATGATTGACTTCGGCGAAGAGTGCAATCTGGAAGGCACAATCATAAAAGCAAAAACAGTGTTTGATGAATACAAGTTTGGCATGGAGTACATCCTGGTTTGCAAGGTAAAAGGCACTACAAGAGGTTATCATTCACTAGAGCAGTTTGTTCCAACTCTGAAACAAGCATCCATCTTTTCAAGCTGCATGAAAACTCTCAAGGGAGAAGGACTTGCCGAAGGTGTTCACGGTATAAAAGATGAGCTGACCGGTCTAAAAAAGCTATTCATGGAAGAATATAATGCAGCTCTTGAAAAGCATACTGAAGCCCTGAACATCTAGAAAGCTGAAGCTGAACAACTGAATCTCAAGCACATTTCGAGAACGCCGAGAAACTTAGTGGAGCTGGGGCATTACTTATTTTCTTAAATAAAATACGACTCCGAGTCGTTAGCTTTTGTTTTCTTTGTTGCATCGTTGTTTCCTTTCGAAGATTTTTTCTCAAGTCCAATAATAAAATCATTTCCATTTCTATTTTAAGCATGCATCGTTCACTTTCAGCAAAATTATTTTAATTCCATTGAATCTGCGACTGCAACGTGAGGAAGCAGTCCAAAACGACGAGTACAAACCAGGCTATGGTGATTTGACAAAAGACAGTTGAGGAACTTCATGAAAATTTTATAGCAGACAATTGAAGCAAGAGCATCAAGAAGATATTGAGAAAATGACTTAAAGAGACATAGTAGAAATACATATAAGGAGCAGAATTGGACAATCCCAAATGGGCCAAAAACATACTGGATCAAGTGATGGACAAAACAAGAAATATAAAGGCAAAGGAATTTAACAAGAAGTTTAGCAAATTATAGTTGGCCCTGAAGTAGAATTCTCTAAATCGAGAAAAAATGAACAAGATCCTTTGAGATACAATCAAGAGATACTACAAATCGAGCAACATTCATCTTTATTGGATTTGAACTACGTAGCGACCTGATTCCCAAAAGGAGATACGTAGGCAACCTACCCAAGGCACGGTCACATCTTAAGAGAATTTTATTGGACACTGGGGCAGAATTTTTTGAGTTTCCCTCAAAAAATTCAAAGAGTACATTATAACACACTGGGGCCTCAAAAATTCTGGAGAATATAAGCAGCACACTGGGGCAGAAATTTTGAGCTTCCCTCAAAATTTCAAGATGAAAGATCTTTGAACAACAAATGGACATAGAGGAGATTATGTCCAAACAACACGTCGCAGTCTATGATTCAATGGAACAAATGTGCATTACTCTTTAAAACTAATTTTCATAAAACACATGCATATCCCCTTTCATTCTCCCTTTTTGCCCACAGCTCGACTAAGGTTTGACACTCGAAAAGAGAGATATTACAAAGGAAACAATTATACAAGATGCAGCAGCAGAGTGCAGTACCACGAAGGCGCAAGTCAACCTCCCCCAAAAAACTCACAATTTTTCTTTGATTGCAGATTTACACAGGTACCAAGTATACCTAACAACTCTTGCAAAGCAAAATCTATCAGATTATCAGAGCATAGAATCCATGTCGGTGGATATACAGGGTCCGCATCGGTAGACATGACATCAATTTGAGAAGCATAGGATCCATGTCGGTGGATATATAGGGTCCGCGTCTGTGGACATGGCATCATTTGACAAGATCATCGAATCCATGTCGGCGGATATATAGGGTCCGCGTCAGTGGACATGACATCAATTTGAGAAGTGTAGAATCCATGTCGGTGGATATATAAGGTCTGCATCGGTGGACATGACAAGCATAGGATCCATGTCGGTGGATATATAGGGTCCGCAGCGGTGGACATGACATCAATTCGAGAAGTATAGAATCCATGTCGGTGGATGTATAGGGTCTGCATCGGTGGGCATGACAAGCATAGAATCCATGTCGGTGGATAAACAGGGTCCGCAGCGGTGGACATGACATCAATTTGAAAAGTATAGAATCCATATCTGTGGATGTATAGGGTCTGCATCAGTGGACATGACAATCATAGAATCCATGTCGGTGGATATACAGGGTCCGCATCGGTGGACATGACATCAATTTGAGAAGTGTAGAATCCATGTCAGTGGATATATAGGGTCTGCATCGGTGGACATGACAAGCATAGGATCCATGTCGGTGGATACATAGGGTCCGCAGCGGTGGACACGATATAAATTTGAGAAGTATAGAATCCATGTCGGTGGATATACAGGGTCCGCAACGGTGGACATGAAATCAATTTTAGAAGCATAGGATCCATGTCGGTGGATATATAGGGTCTGCGTCTGTGGACATGGCATCATTTGACAAGCATATAATCCAAGTCGGTGGATATATAGGGTCCGCAGCGGTGGACATGATATCAATTTGAGAGGCATAGAATCCATGTCGGTGGATACATAGGGTCTACATCGGTGCACATGACATCCATAGAATCTGCGTCGGTGGATATATATAAGGTCCGCGTTTGTGGACAATCCAGCAATTAAAGGTATAGGGTCCGCGTTTGTGGACATAGTTTAGCGCTCTGAAGCAGAGTAAGAATCTGCGATTGTGGATGATAGGGTCCGCGTTTGTGGGCAGTTCAACACAGGATCCGTGCCTATGGATACAGTTCAACATTGAAAGGACCTCAAGTATCGAAGAAACATATGATATGTGTCACTGGATGGAAAGTTTGGAGTCCATGTTTGTGGACGAGATATCAATCAAACAAGCGTAGGGTCCGCGTTTGTGGGCATACATCAACAATTTACAGTAGAGCAAGGTCCGCATCGGTGGGCATAGCATTGGAAAAACATTTGGATGAGACATCAATCAAACAAGCATGAGACAAAACAACCACCCGGCACAACAGGGAAGTTTACTTTATCTTTATCTTTATATCTATTCTATTTATCATGATTTTGCTGCAGGGTACTCCCTGATTTCTCGACAAGCCCCTGTGCCATACTCTCACGCCTGTTCCCAATATCACTACCAATCATGCAACCACAAAACCTCAAACACGCACAAAGCAAAGCCTAACCCTACATACAATGCCTTTTGCTGCACCCGAAAGCTACCTATCTTGTCGAGTTCCAGGCTACAATTCCATACTCACGCCAGTGGTCTACCTAATCCTTCCTTGTCGATTGGATGTCCGTTTCGTATTCCTCCATATTCGTATCCATCTGCGTCAATCGTGCGTATTTTCGCGCTTAATCGTGCCCGTCTGTTTTAATCGTGCACATTCATAAAACTCGCTCCCCAAATGTTTCCAAGCTCATTCAAGGAAATATTGAAGGCGAGATGACCCATTTATCGAGATGAAGTGGAAACTATGTCCGTGTAAACTCCTCTTTATGGGTGTGTCGTGCACCACATCTTCATAACTAGGATGATTGTAAGCCTCTTTTCCCACGCTCGATCTATCGATGTTATCTCATCTTCGACAATGCCTCTGCTTCATTCTTCATTCATCTTGCCAAAAGGCAAAGCATACATTGAATCTAAACTTTACAGATTTGGAGAAGTTTAGTCTTTAACCAAAACCGTGCGTCATAAACATCTCACACAGGCAACATGCCATTCTAGAACTACACACGGCCTAATTCTCGTGAAACCCGAGATATGTAGGCAACTCAGAGAACGGGGATTCGGCCAAAAACACCCAAAACTCCCATTCTTCCCCTTTCAATGTTCTGCCTACCGGTCGTGACAAAATTGGTTGTAAAGTCAACTATCTTTGCCCGAAGACTCTTTCATCATCCCCGGGCAAAGAGGGGCAGCTGTTGACACCCAATTTTGTCCCTCCTTTTTCTAAAATTGGCCATAATTCAACTTAAGGGTGCAATGTGACTATTTGTGCAAAATGTGCATTAGAAATCATGCATTTACGTGCGTTATCCTCTATTTATATATTATATACTTAAGTGTGGCTATATTATGTAACTTTTGCATCATTTAGGCTATTTGTCAAAACTGTGACTATTTGTGAAATTAGTACATTCATAATATTAGTGGCTATATGATATAATTACGTCATTTAGGCTACATGTCAAGTTTATTTTAATTTGTGATTATTTGTGATTATATACATTTAAATAATTTAATTTGAGTTTATTTAATATTTATTTGTGCATTTTATAATATATGTATATCTATATTTCATTTTTACACCTTTAAGTTAAATATTGGCCAATTGAAGAGTCCAAATTCCTTTTTATTATTATATCTTCCATATTTCAAAATTACTACCCAAAATTCTTTATTTATCTTTATTTATTTTTATTTATTTACATTTTACTCCGAACCTAGCCAAATTTCCTAACCAAATATATCCTTATTATTTGAATTTTTAAATCTCAAACCTTCTTCCAAATTCTACCTTGAATCTAGACCAAATAATAGTCTAGATACGTCTTCCAGTCCAAGTTCATCCCCCCCAAGTCTTCTCCTAAATATATCTTGATCTTATTCTTAAAAATTTCCCATTGTCCCTACCCCACTTTTAGTACCAAGTTCATTTCTCAAATCTAATCCCCAATTTTTCTCCAATCTTCCTAAATCTCTCCCTTGATTCACTCCCATTCACAATCTCCCTAATTCCTCTTCTTCCTAATTTTAGGTCACCCTTTTCCCCATTTTCAAGTCTACATACATTATTGAGGAAAATCATTCAAGTCCCCCTCAAATCATTCCCCTTAATCTTATCCAATTAAATCCCTCCCATTAAGCCTAAATTCCCCCATCACCTCCCATTTTCCTTAACCACTCTTTTTCAAAAAATACTATAAATACACCTACTTCTCACATTCATTCATCACTTACTCTCATCTTCTCCTACACACATCTCCTAACATATTGATTCATCATCACTTGCAATTACATCTCTATACACATTCCAACATTCTCAGTTCTCACAAGTTAATCACATATTTCTCTACACTTCTTTTATCCTTTAACACACCACTCCATTTTTCATTATTTTTTTGGGAGCCACATTAAAGACTTGTCCAAAAGCTCGTATTGACAAAAGTTATCCATTCATTGGAAGGTAATTTGTATTGAACTTTTCTTAGTATTTTGTGCTAACGTTGCAGGTACAACTACAACTATATATAAGTTACTGCTATGTAATGTGAATATTTTGTTAAGCAGGGGCCACCTTCTACCCTCTATTTATTTGTTGTGTATTGAAATGAGTGAAATCATAAGTTATGTTGAGAATGTGAAGTGCTACTTGAAAACTGAAATGTTTTGCGTGAATTTGGAAATCTGAGTTTTACTTAGTTAATGCATGACAGGTTTTTTTTTTAAGATTAAATTAGTGCATAGAGCTGGCTTATTTCTGCAAAATTGAGTATTCTGAAAATTTAACAGTAGCATGAAGGCTTTGCATCTTTATTACAACTTAGTTGTTTTAATTTGGAGGCCTACTTTTAAAGCTTTTGAAATTATTTTGCTTACATGATATTATTTGACTTGTGTGATTTGCATGACCATACTCTTTATGTGACGACTAGGAGAGTCTTGATTGGGGCATTAACACAATTAGAGAGTCTAGATATTTTACATATCTATGGCCTCCGAGACATTAAGTGGGACGCTAGTAAACCTTTAGGACGTTTAAAATATTAGCTAGCGCTTTAGTTAAATACTTAAAGAGGGTATGGGGGTTAAAGGGAACTAAGTCCCTCGGAAATGATGGAAATTACCCGAGCTACATTTGATAGTAGATTCTGAAACTATCGTCCCTTCCAAAAGCCGGGTTCTGATCCGAATAGGATAACTAAACCTAGGGTCATTTATTCAAACGTTTAATTGGTTATTTATTATTCCGTGGCTATTTGTGCAACACAACTATTATTTCAAATTATTTATGCAAATATATTAAATTACCTATTTTACTTTGCATCTTATATCTCCTTTGTTTATTTATTTAGTTTTTATCCTTTTTATAAGCAATATAGTAAACCCAATATAAAAATCGGTCGGGAACCACGCTTAGTGGAACCTAGGAGGTGCCTAACCCCTTCCTTCTAGGTTATTTCGAACACTTACCCAAATCTCTGATTAGTATACCAACGCGGAATTATATTTTAAATCAATTAGAAACCAATAGGTGACCTAATACGCCTAGAATAATTTATTAGGTGGCGACTCCAAAACTCAAATCAAACGAGTTACCGAAGTTGTAAACCACTTTACTATTAAAAGTGGGGTGCGACACTTGTACCGTCCTTCTGCTTGGTTGATGAGGCACATAAAGAGGAAGGCACCATGGTACCGCTGGAAAGACCATTACATTTCTGAGAAAGAAGCGTAGATTTGATGAAGTGGTTGTTACTGTCAGTGCCACCAGTGTCAGTGCCACCAATGCCAATGTAGTTGATGCCAATGCCACCAATGCCAATGCAGTTGATGCCAATTCCAATGCCAATGCGGTTGATTCCAGTGCCAATGCAGTTGATGCCAATGCCACCAATGCCAATGCAGTTGATGCCAAGGCAGTCGATGCCATTGCCAATTCCAATGCCAATGCAACTGATGCCAGTGCTAATGCAGTTGATGCCACCAATGTGAGTGATAATGAACTGCTAATTAAAAATGGGGAGGACGATGAGGAACAGTTTTATAAAGCGGATGATGCATCCCATGTCGAATCAGAGTTGAACTTGAATGGAGAAGTTGGTCAATATCCCGAAGAAATTATATCGGATGTATTGGAGAGTTATGACAAAGAGTGTATTAAAAAAATGAGAGCAAAGATTGATTTTTCAATCTTTAAATATTTGTTGTAATATATTTATTGTAATCTTGTTTGAGTGTTAAACAATTGTATTTGACGATTATTTTTTAAATCTTGTTTAAGTGTCAAACAGTTGTAGATGAGGAATTTTATTTAAATTTGTTCGGATGTTAAAAGAGTTGACAATGCATTTTGCTACTGTTTAAAATAAGCTTGCATAGGAATGATCGCTGATAGCTAAATAATTTATTAAATTGTGAACTATAGCTGCTGAATGCATACTGAAATAGGCCGATTATCGATATGGAAATAAATATTTATAGTGGCAATTCTATTTTTGGACAACTAGGAATAAAACTATAAACTACTTTACATGGTCGACATTAGACAATTGCTGGATTATACTTGTACTATTGAAAATATTGTGGTTGTATAAGTTGGAAGCTTTTCGAGCTTAGACCAAATGTGCATAGACTAAAGACAAAACAATATTTCAACCAATCAAAAAATAGATGACGTATATTAATAGACGTGTATCTTAGCCAACACACAAAGTAGATTGTGCGGTAGATAATAGGTGTTCTGAAGTGTGGCAGAGCAGTTGGTAATGCACTGCCCAAAGCAAGTATTGTCAAGTCAGAGCCGTTTTTCTTTTTTTGAAACTAAAAGACTTGATTAAAGGTGCCCATTTGCTTTGTAATAATTAATTAAGAAGTGACCATTGTATTTAATTTGTATCTCTTCACTAACCTTTGCAACTCTTCAACATTATTTCTATATAAACCCCTCAACATTGTGTGATTTTTCCACTCCATTTTCAATACAAATTTTTCTGCATTTAAACTATCAAAAGAAGATTCCAAAATGGTTGGACCATCCAAGAAGCGTGATATCTACTGGGAGTTAGTCATTCTGCAATCAGAGGTTACTGAATTGTGGGAGTATTTGAAGAGGCTTGAAAACAAAATATGGGCAGAGGCGCAGGCGATGGAGAATCAGGTCAGAGCGATCAACGCAAGACTTGATGCAATTCATGCACCACCAGCGCCAGAGGCAATCGTCATAGAGGAAGATGCTAGTCCACCAGGTTCACCAGAAGCACCACTGGATATGGTTGAAGAATCCCCACCGAATTCACCAAATGTACCAGGTTCACCAAATGCACCGGCTTCACCAGATGGACCACTAGATATGGTTGAAGAATCCCCACCAAGTTCATCCAACGAACCGAACTAGTCATTTGTTACTTGTTGTTTATGTTTTAGTGGTCTTTTTTTTTTTTGTTTATGTTTTAATGGTCTGGGTTTTGTTGTTTATATGTTTTAATGGTCTAGACCTTTTAATTATGTAATATTGCTTCAGTTGGTAATATTAGTTTCAGTTGTGTTTTGATTATCCACCGGTGCGGTCTATTGATATTGTTTTTCTCCGTGTTAAAGTTTCTGTTGTAATTTTGATTGTCTACCAAGTATAGTCTATTAGATAAATTGTGGAAACACTGGGAAAGTTATGATGGTTAACAGTAATCAAACCAATAAAATAACTAAATTAGTAAATTACTAGAGAAAATTGCTATCACATTAATAAAATTAACTAGACCGAAGTAGACCATTTAGGCATTTACAAACTAGTTTAACTGGAAGATATGCATCAACCTTAGTTCCGTCTATTATACACTTATTGAAAAGCTGAGCGTTGAAGTTCTAGCGTTCAGGATATTATCATGCGCACGTTTGACATTTAGGGATTGTGATGTTTGGGGTTTAGGGTCTAGGGTCCACGCGCTTAGGGTTTGGGATTTGGGCTCTAGGGTATAAGTAGATCATTTTGGATTGTGGGTATATTATCAACGATCCAAAATTACACTGTCTTTGATTGTAAACGTTGCTCAGGTTGATAATATACACTCATGATTTTGCTTAAAATAATATAAAAATTGTTGAAAGCTGGTTTTGAAGTATGACAAACAGGAAGGACACCAAGGTTCATGCAAGGAACCTAAAGAACCTGGTCCTTGAAGGGAAGGGCACGTTTGATCGAAAAGATTGTGGGTTGCAAATCCCTGTGGAACTAGGAATAGTGGCGCGTGGTTGTATACGTATCCTAGTCGGACTAAAAGAGGCAGTGCCCCAGCTGTGTCTACGAAGCATGGAAAAGAGTCAGACGTTAACATGGAAAAGAGTTACTACGAATCTCAACTTACCTTAATTAAGGGGATTCCTTGTAGAACTCAACTAGGGTTGCACGACTCATATAAAAGCCAGTAGTAGAGACAGCCGAGTTTTTTTTAGCTGATTATTCACGCACAGAGAGTTGAGCACAAGCAAAGGCGATTCAATAACTTTCTACGTGGATAAGCAGAAGAAGACAACTAAATTGCATGCAGAGTATTAAGTCTAGATTTCTTGTCTAGGATTATCGAGTTGTAAGTTGTCATTGTATCGAGCATTCATTGTTTTACCTATTTGCTTATTCTTGAAGCTTATGTATTAGGTAAACTCTTTTGTGATTACTAGAAAAGCTAGAGTGTAGCTTTGTTTAGTGATTAGGGTCTAGAGTGTAGCCCCTTGGTTACAGAGTTTGTAATCTAAAACATTGCTCTTGTGTTAGTGGATTCAGTGCTAAAATCCCAGAGTGTGGGTCGTGGTTTTTTCTCCCTTGAGCAAGGAGTTTTTTCACGTAAAAATCCTTGTGTAGTTTGAGTTCTGTTCTGTGTATGTTCTTGTTAGACGGAGGTAGAAAGAAATTCTAAGAACCTTGTTCTACAGTAGAAGAACACAGTTCTTGCAAAAATCGGGAGACACTATTCAACCCCCCCTTCTAGTGTCCTTAGGAGGTGCATAAAGTATAACAAGTGGTATCAGAGCGGGTCTTCTCTTGTAAGGTTAACACCTTGAGAAGGATCAGAATGAGTGCACCGCCTACCATTACTGAAGGACAATCGGTTCTGAGGCCCCCACAGTTTAATGGGCAATACTACGCATGGTGGAAAAATATGATGGAGAATTACATATGTGCTGAAGACTATCAACTTTGGTTGATAGTTTCTGAAGGAAATCTGATTCCCACCAAAATTGTTGGTGAAGGAACCACTGCCTCAAAAGAACCTAAACTGAAGGAAGAGTTTGATGAGACGGATTATAAGATGATCGAAAAGAATCACAAGGCCAAGCGGTTAGTCATATGTGGTCTTGGTCCGGAGGAGTTCAATCGAGTATAATCATATAAGACGGCTAAGGAAATATGGGATGCGTTACAGGTTGCACATGAAGGAACTACAGAAGTAAAAGACTCAAAAAGGAGAATGCTGAAGAGACAATTTGAGTTGTTTACTATGGGCGAGAAGGAGTCGATTCAGGACATGATGACCAGGTTGACCATGATCATAAATGAAATGAGATCCCTTGAGATGGAACTGCCTGAAATAGAGATGGTCGATAAAATCCTGAATGTGTTGCCTGAAGCATGGGAACCAAAGATGACTGCCATCATTGAATCCAAACCGTTAAAATCCATCAAGCTTGAAGAATTGGTTGGAAGCCTGAAAACTCATGAGATGATGAAGGACTCGAAGGCTAAACCATCAGTAAAGAAGGAAAAGACTCTTGCGCTGGAAGCAACAGAAGAAACTGATGAATATGTTGATCTTCAATCAGTAGAAGCCGCAATGGTGAGTGCTTTAAGACAAAAGCTCAATCTGGGAAGGTTTAAAGGGTTCAAACGAGGAAACAAGGAGAGTTCGAGTAGGAAGAACATAGTTGACAGTCCTGACTACTCTGGGTGCTTCAAATGCTTCAAAAAGGATCATGCTGTCATGGACTGCCCGATGTGGGAAATAGAGTGGAGGAAGAACAGAGCTGCTAAGGAAAAGGAAAAGGAAATCACTAAGGAATATGATACAGACAAAAAGAAGACAAGACGGCCCCCAAACTTCAGAGCAGAACGAAGGAAAAAGAAGGAAGCTTTTTATGCCACCTGGGGACCAACTGATAGTGAGTCTGATCATGAAAAGGAGGCTGAGGATGACTCACCACTAGCACTAGCAGGTATGACAGACGTTAGCTGTGATGAAGAAGATCCTCGAGAACTTAGAGGAGAAAGAGATCCATCAAAACCACCAGTGTTCAATGGGACTCATTACAATCACTGGAAGAAGCAGATGAAAAATTATCTACAAGCAACTGATTACAGCTTGTGGCTGATTGTGAAAAGAGGACCTCATGTTCCTGTGAAGAGAGCTGTAAATGGTGTCCTAGTGCCAAAGAAAGTGGAAGAACTAGACCCTCAAGATCTGGACTGGTTACAAGCAACCTCCAAGGCTGTGGGGTATCTAAGAAGAGGATTTACTGAGGATGTGCATGCACGGATACTGGAGTGCAAATCTGCCAAGGGAATATGGAAGAAACTGAAGGAATTGTACATTGCTGACAACATCAAAAAGGACTCTGCTCTTATGGCAACTGATGGAGAGGAAGCAGGAAATTCAGCAGAGGTATGCTTATCTGATCTAAAAGAAACTTTACATACATACTCTTCTGAAAATTTAATTCTAATCACAGCCACCCTGATTGAAGGGTATGAAAAGGAAAAACTTGAAAAAGATAACTTAACTGAAGAACTGAGTAATCTTAGAACTAAGCACAAAAGTCTCCTGGAACAGAATATTGAACTTGAAGAAACTAATGCCATCTTGAAAGGGCAGACTCTTCTGTCAAACTCTAAGATTACTAAGCTTGAATTGGAATGTAATCAGTTAAGGGAAAGTAAGAATGGTAAGCAAGTTATGAGTGAAGTTCAATCCTTTCTGGAAGATGAACTGAAAAGAGCAAATAAAATTCTGTATCAGGAAACTGAAAAAAAACAGGATTTTAAGCCAAAAGGTTGAAGACTCAAAACTTGAACTTACCAGACTGACTAAATGGAATAAATCTTCTGAAGCTATGAATTGGGTTCTTGAAAATCAAAACAGAGGAAAACAAGGATTAGGATTCAAGAAACCCCTGCCTCCATATAATCCTAAAAGCAAATATGTAGGTCTACCTTGTAACATGTTATGCACTTTTTGTGGTAAAACTGGTCATGTTAAGCAAAAGTGTGTTAATATCAGCAAGGCAAAGGCTAAAAATAAAAGATGTGGCTTACCCAAATGGGCCAAACAAGACCTGATTTATCCATTTTCTCATAAAAAGGGACTCAAGCTTGTCTGGGTTCCTAAGACTAACCTCTGATTTGTCTTGCAGGCTGGAGTGAGGGAGAACAACTCAAGCTGGATTCTGGATAGCGGTTGTTCTAGGCACATGACAGGAGATAGAAGAAACTTTCTCTCACTCGCAGCATTTCAAGGAGGCAGTGTAGCCTTCGGAGGAAGAAAAAGTGGTCAGATAGTAGGCATTGGAAAGATTGGGTGATCTCTGGAACATGCAATTGAAAATGTCTATTGTGTGGACGGTCTTAGACATAATTTACTAAGTATCTCCCAACTGTGTAACAGAGGAAATGAAGTGAGCTTCTCATCTGTTGGTTGCATCTTAAAGAACCTACAGAGTGGAGAAGTGGTGATGGAAGGAAAAAGGGTGAACAATGTATACAAGGCATCACTGAAGTCTTTACCTGAGAACAATCTGACTTGCTTGAATGTGCAAGAAAGTGACTCTCAGCTGTGGCACAAAAGGTTGGGTCATGCAAGTCTGTCTCAGGTAAACAAGCTGGCTTTGAAGGAACTGGTTCGTGGATTACCAAGCAAGAAATTTGAAAACATAAAAATGTGTAACGCCTGTGTAAAGGGAAAGCATGTGAGAACATCATTCAAACCAAAGAAAGTGGTCAGCAAAACAAAGCCACTGGAGTTGATACATATGGATCTATGTGGACCTATGAGAGTCAGGAGCCGTGGAGGAAAAAGATATGTGTTTGTTATCGTGGATGACTACTCAAGATATACTTGGACCCTGTTCTTGGTCTCTAAGGATGAAGCCTTCGAAAGTTTCAATGATTGGGCTGGTGTGGTTCAAAAAAGACTAAGCCTTGAGATCATCAGTATGAGATCTGATCATGGTACTGAGTTTGAAAACTCAAGATTCTCTGAGTATTGTGCAAGGAATGGCATAGAACACAACTTTTCTGCACCAAGAACTCCCCAACAAAATGGTGTGGTTGAAAGGAAGAACAGGTCGTTGGAAGATATGGCTAGAACTATGCTGTTAGCAAGTGGGCTGGCAAGAAATTTTTGGGCTGAAGCTGTAAACACTGCATGTTACTTGTTGAACAGGTGTTCCATTAGAGCAATTCTTGACAAGACTCCATATGAGTTGCTCAGAGGTAGAAAGCCAAGCATTGCTCATTTAAAACCTTTTGGTTGTAAGTGTTTCGTTCACAACAATGGGAAGGAACCTTTGGGAAAGTTTGATGCCAGGAGTGATGAGGCGATATTTTTGGGATATTCAACTCAAAGTAAGGCATACAAAGTGCTTAACAAAAGAACACAAAGTGTAGAAGAAAGTATGCATGTTGTATTTGATGAATCAGATAAGACACTGGGAGAAACTGAAGCAGATGATCAAGAAATTGGTTTAAGGAGAGAAGAAACCACAGATGAACTGGAGGACTCAGATGGAAAGGAAGATCTGAACAATTCGGATGAAGGAGTCAATTTGACAGGGGGAACTTCAGATGAGGCTGATAATCCAAAAAGTCAAGAAGAACCTAACTCAGGGAATGCTGCAGGTCCTTCAAGTCAGATTCAAATCAAGCCATGGAAGTATCAAAGTTCTCATCCACTGGAGAATGTCCTATCTGAGTTGGACACTGGAATTATGACTAGATCAGCATTGAAGAACTTCTGTGCATTCTTTGTATTTCTCTCATCCTTGGAACCAAAGAATGTAAAGGAAGCCCTAGAAGATCCAGACTGGATTCTAGCTATGCAGGAGGAACTTCACCAATTTGAACGAAGCAAGGTGTGGCATCTAGTTCCTAAGCCGAAGGACAGATCTATAACTGGAACAAAATGGGTATTCAGGAATAAGCTGGATGAACATGGGATAGTGACAAGGAACAAGGCAAGACTAGTGGTTCAAGGATACAGTCAGGAAGAAGGAATAGATTATGATGAAACTTTTGCTCCAGTTGCAAGGATGGAAGCCATTAGGATGCTGATTGCTTTTGCCACGTACATGAATTCACACTGTATCAGATGGACGTGAAGAGTGCTTTTCTGAATGGTTATTTGAATGAAGAAGTCTATGTGGTGCAGCCTCCAGGTTTTGTGAGCAATGAATTTCCTGATCATGTTTACAAACTGGACAAGGCTTTGTATGGTTTGAAGCAAGCTCCTAGAGCCTGGTATGAAAGACTCTCAGGGTTCCTGATGAAAAATGGTTTTTCAAGAGGCAAAATTGACAACACACTATTTCTCATGAAGAAAGGAAAGGATTTGCTGGTAGTGCAAGTGTATGTTGATGATATCATCTTTGGAGCTACTGCTGAAGAACTGAGCAAAGGTTTTGCAGAATTGATGGGAAGTGAATTTGAAATGAGCATGATGGGTGAACTGAACTTCTTTCTTGGGTTGCAGATAAAGCAGACTTCTGAAGGAACCATGATTCATCAGCAAAAGTATGTCAAGGAACTATTGAAGAAATTTGACATGAAAGGATCAAAGGAAATGACTACTCCTATAGCTCCTGGAACAAAGTTAGACATGGATGAACTTGGTCCTTCAACAAATGAAACGAAATATAGAGGAATCATTGGTTCACTTCTATATCTCACAGCTAGTCGACCAGATATAGTATACAGTGTAGGACTGTGTGCCAGATTTCAGTCAAAGCCCAAGGAATCACACTTGACAGCTGTGAAGAGAATTCTGAGATACCTGAAAGGGACTCAGGATTTAGGTCTTTGGTATCCCAGAGGTGGGACTTTTGAACTTATTGGTTTTGCTGATGCAGATTATGCAGGTCATTTGGTGGACAGGAAAAGCACTTCAGGAATGGCACACTTTTTAGGTCCCTGCTTGGTCTCATGGGCTACAAAGAAGCAAAACTCAGTTGCTCTATCAACAGCTGAAGCTGAGTATGTAGCAGCTGCTTCATGTTGCTCACAATTGCTGTGGATCAAGCAACAACTGGAGGACTTTGGTATCAAGTGTGGAGCAGTGCCAATTTTCTGTGACAACACCAGTGCAGTGAACATTGCCAAGAACCCAGTCCAACATAAAAGAACCAAGCACATTGATATCAGACACCATTTCTTGAGAGACAATGTAGAAAAAGGTCTGATTACTATGAATTCATGCAGGACTGAAGATCAAATAGCTGACATATTTACCAAAGCTTTGAACAAGGTACAGTTTGAAAGGAACAGGTTGGAGTTAGGGATGACCAAAATACACGGATGACCCAGCAGGTAATTCCTTTGTATTTGGCTAGTTAAGTATTTGATGCGGTTGCTTGAAACTTGTTATAGATGTTTAGTCTAATCTCGTGCTTGTAAAATACACTCGTGTTGATGTTTTGATCACAAGGCACAAAAAATGTGATCCCATGAAGGACCTACTATGTACTGAGAAGGAACAAGTTTGAACACGAGGAATCATGTCCAGGTACATTCATCCTACTCTGTATGATAGTATTCATAACTGAAATTAAAATTGTCATTCATACGTGTGTCACAGGGGTCTACCATACTCTCGTAACTGTCCTAAATTATAGGAACATTTTCCTTTTTAGGATAGATCTTTTTTTAAATAGCTTGGACCCCACTTCTTGAAAAAGGGCTTATTTAATTAGGCTCATAACCGTCAAAATATGTAACTTCTCCCGGTTCTCGAAAAATTCAAAAAGCTGCCTTTCTATACTACTCATTACTTCTTCCCTTCCCTAGACAGTGTCAAATCACCACAGCCTCTTCACTTCGACCACACTCTCTCAAATCCCTTACACTTCACCTACTTCTCTTGCTAAAACACCAAAATTCCCACAAACCCTAAAACAAAATCTTCTTAGAAATCTCAGGAATCACTCATAAATCTTTCAAGATGTCTGATACACCACCTCCATCTACTTTGGCTCAAAGAATTGCAAGGGCACGCACAAAGTTTCTGCAAAAGGGGGATAGGAAACTGGTAAAGAAGATGAAATCCAGAACCGTTCTCTCAACACCCACCGGTCAAAGTTCATCACTATCGTCACAAGAGGTAATTCCTGAACCTATTGTATCTACGCCTGTTGATCCTGTTAATATAAAGAGCCCTGGAATTGTAGAAAGTGAAACCCTAGTTGCTGAACTAGACAAGATAATGGGTGATCAAGAAAAGGATAGAATAGATAGGGGGAATCCATGTGAGGGGGAACAAGATAGTAAAAAGATTGATTTTAGGGAAGATGTGCTAGGTCCTGTAGTTTGTGAGTCTGGAGATAAGTTAAATATTGCAGAAAGAATAGTAGAACAGTTTAAAGAACAAGATAATGTGGAAATCTTGAGGGAGGATACAGTAGAACTGAGTAAAGGAGTGAGTGAAACTGTTGAAGTTGTGAAAGAATCTGTGCCTAAAAGTCCTGCAGGTGATGGACTTGGTATTGCTGAAGTCTCAGGGGAGTTGAGTCAAAAGTCTGCTGTTTGCCCAAATCCTAATGAGACTGATGAGGCAGGTTTTAGTTGGACAGATTCTGAATAGGAAAGGAAGAAAGAAGATGTTTTAGAACAAGAGGAGATAACCAAGAAAGTTGAAGAAACAAAGAGGAAGAGAAAGTTTGGGCAAGAAGATGAAAAATTAGTTGAGGAAGAAGACGAGGAAGTAGTGTTTGTGAGAGAGAATCTAGTAGAGCCAGAAAAAAGAAGAAGATTGGTGAGAAATGGGAAGCCAGTGCTGAAATCTAGACTGGTTGATGGAGATAGTGTAGAAGGTGATGACAAGGCAGCAGATGAGCCTGTTGTCAGAAGAGTTGGTACCAGATCCTCTTTAAAAGTGCAGTTAGAAAAGCTTGATAAATTGGGAAGGACAGTCACCAATGTCAAAGAAAGAGAAGAAAAGAAGCTGGAAGAAGAAAGAAGGGAAGCTGGTGAGGCTGAGCAGGATAGTGAGAATGGGAGCTATGTAGAACCCAGTGATTCAGATACTGATAGTGAGGTGGAGAATAAGAGAAGAAGAAGAGGGGAAAATGAAGAAGAAGTGGATAGAGAAGAATTTTTCTCTAGGCATCAGGTTCTGCCAGGAAGTATTTTGCATGATGAAAAGGAGTTCCATTTGAGACCTTTACTGAGGATGATTGGTGATCAGGGGTGGCTTGCTGTGTTTTCCAACAGGGACAGGAAGTTGTTTGTGGATGAAGTGAGAGAATTCTATACTAATTGTAGAGTAACTGCCAGGAGAGTGTTTTCTACTGTTAAAGGAATTGAAATAGAATTTGGAAGACCTGAACTGGGGGTGATTCTGGATGTACCTGCAGAAGGTTATTGCAGGTATGTTAAGCTAAAATGGCCAAAAAGAACAGATGGAGTCACCTCTTTGGATGTTGTAAGGAAGTTTTCACGGAAGCCAAGACTGAGGAAGGAAAGGAAAGTTGAGAAAAAGGAGATGGAACCTGCCCATCAACTATTGTTTGAATTTGTGCACAGGTTTCTTCTACGTAGGGGTGAAAGGAATTGTGAGGCCAATGCTATGGATTTGACCTATATGGATCTGATGGATAGGGGGTGAAGATAAATCTGCCTGGGCTGATCATTAGGCACATTAAGAGGATCTCTGACACTGATCAGAAGCCCCACTCGCTTGTGCATTCTTACATTCTTCATCAGATTTTTAAGCATTTTGGGGTCCATTTGGAAGCAGGAAAGAAGCCCACAATTCATCAGATGTTTGGGATAAATATGCTAAAGAATTGTGATTTTTTCAGAGAGAGCAGAGCTTCCAAAAGGCCAATGCAGGTAAAAGAAGAGCAAGCAGAGGACAGTGAAGACTTTGGTCCTGATGAGGCCATTGATGCAGTGAAGGAACTGGAGAAAATTGTTCTTGAGATTAATGCTGAAAATGCTGAGCTCCAGAGACAGTTGAAGGTGAAGGATCAAGAGATTGATCGTCTGAAGATCGATTGCCACAAGCATGAGGCCGAGCTGGTGATGGAGAGGGCCAAAAATACGAAGCAGCTTGAGGCACTTGTCAGACACTTCAACCTTCAGCTTTGATCCTTCCAGTCCTGTCTTCCTACCCCTATCTGATCTTTCCTCCTTCTCATTCTCCTGTGATTGCATGTTATGGATGTTTAAGACAATTTTTAATTCGGTTCTGTAACTATTAACAGGGTTGTGCTGATGACACAATCTGGATAATGTTTTTAAACTTCTTGTGTTCTTATCTGTTTTTGCTTAAGTAATCAGGTTCTTGGATGGGCCCTTATTTGTGTATGCTTGTGTCCTTATTCCTAACGAGTTGCTCTGTGCAGTAGACTGAACTAACTTGACAAGTTCCTGCAGGTCTTCGAATCTTTTCGATGATGCCAAAAGGGGGAAGAAGGAATTTGGGGTGTTTGTGACCTAACTCATCTGTTTGTTTTTTATTTTGTTCTCTTGTTTTGGTTTTTTGGTTTATGTCTATTCAGGTTCTTGGGCAACGGTTGTTTGTCATCATCAAAAAGGGGAAATTTGTTGAAAGCTGGTTTTGAAGTATGACAAACAGGAAGGACACCAAGGTTCATGCAAGGAACCTGAAGAACCTGGTTCTTGAAGGGAAGGGCACGTTTGATCGAAAAGATTGTGGCTTGCAAATCCCTGTGGAACTAGGAATAGTGGCGCGTGGTTGTATACGTATCCTAGTCGGACTAAAAGAGGCAGTGCCCCATCTGTGTCTACGAAGCATGGAAAAGAGTCAGACGTTAACATGGAAAAGAGTTACTACGAATCTCAACTTACCTTAATTAAGGGGATTCCTTGTAGAACTCAACTAGAGTTGCACGACTCATATAAAAGCCAGTAGTAGAGACAGCCGAGTTTTTTTTAGCTGATTATTCACGCACAGAGAGTTGAGCACAAGCAAAGGCGATTCAATAACTTTCTACGTGGATAAGCAGAAGAAGACAACTAAATTGCATGCAGAGTATTAAGTCTAGATTTCTTGTCTAGGATTATCGAGTTGTAAGTTGTCATTGTATCGAGCATTCATTGTTTTACCTATTTGCTTATTCTAGAAGCTTATGTATTAGGTAAACTCTTTTGTGATTACTAGAAAAGCTAGAGTGTAGCTTTGTTTAGTGATTAGGGTCTAGAGTGTAGCCCCTTGGTTACAGAGTTTGTAATCTAAAACATTGCTCTTGTGTTAGTGGATTCAGTGCTAAAATCCCAGAGTGTGGGTCGTGGTTTTTTCTCCCTTGAGCAAGGAGTTTTTCCACGTAAAAATCCTTGTGTAGTTTGAGTTCTGTTCTGTGTATGTTCTTGTTAGACGGAGGTAGAAGGAAATTCTAAGAACCTTGTTCTACAGTAGAAGAACACAGTTCTTGCGAAAATCGGGAGACACTATTCAACCCCCCCTTCTAGTGTCCTTAGGAGGTGCATAAAGTATAACAAAAATCCTATGTTAAACACTAGTAAGAGGTAATTTTGTAATCTACGAACTAGAAAACCACTTATGTGACAACTTTGTTGCATAATGTACCTTAATGATGGTCAATAGCATTGATAAGGACTACATTGGATAACACATATAACATAATGCATACTAATGTTAAGGTTGTGAGAAAGCAAGACATCTTTCTCTAAGCATGGAAGAAGATCACATTGCTTGGGAAGAAGATTATGATCTTATATCACTTGCAATGTGAGTGATACATGATCATAATATTCTTCCCAAGCAATGTGATCTTCTTCCATGCTTAGAGAAAGATGTCCTGCTTTCTCAGAACCTTAACATTAGTATATATTATGTTATGTTTGTTATCCAATGTAGTCTTTATCAATGCTATTGACCATCATTAAGGTACATTATGCAACAAAGTTGTCACGTGAGTGGTTTCCTAGTCCGTAGATTACAAAAGTACCCCTTACTAGTGTTTAACATAGGATTTTTATATTATTTTTAGCAAAATCATGAGCGTATATTATCAACCTTAGAGCCGTTGACAATCAAACACACTGTAATTTTGGATCGTTGATAATATGCCCACAAGCCAAAATGATCTACTTATACCTTAGAGCCCAAACCCCAAACCCCAAGCGCGTGGACCCTAGACCCTAAACCCAATCATCACAATCTCTAAATGTCAAACGCGCACGTGATAATAATATCCTGAACGGTAGAACTTCAACGTTCCGCTTTTCAATAAGTGTATAATAGACCGAACTAAGGTTGATGCGTATCTTCCAGTTAAACTAGTCTGTAAATGCCTAAATGGTACTCCCTCCGTCCCAAAAAGACTGTCTGGGTTTGACTGGGCACAGAGTTTAAGAAAAAAAATGAAGATTTTTAAATCCTGTGGTGTAAAATGAAAGGTGTGTGTAATATGGGCTAGTGTCTTTAAATCCTGTGGACCAAAACATATCTTAGATTTAAAGAGTTGCCATAAAAGGAAAGAGGCACTCATTTTGGGACAAACAAAAAAGGAAAGGTAGACAGTCTTTTTGGGACGGGGGAGTATACCTTAACCCTAGAGCCCAAACTACAATCCGGATGATTTTGGAGATGAATCTGATGTTATAATTATTTCATTAAAAAATGTGTTGTCTCAGTCATATTAAATCAAGTTTAGCAGTGATGATTGTCAATCCAAAATAGTTGATTATCAACTTTTATAGAAATCATATTAATTTTAGAAAGTGTACCGTACTATGTTATGGCACATTGAATATTTATTTTGGTTGTTTGTATACTTGACGTGAGTTATCAGTTTATACACAGAAATTTCTATCTCAGTACAGACATTTTTAAAACCACCAATCCTTTTCCATGATTTTATGTTAGTTGTTCATAGACTTGAATTCGTTTAATATCAAGTTCATCAGATCCATGTTATAAATTTTTCCTGGTCTCCATGTTAAGTCGTTTATCAACTTCACTTGGTCTATTATTATGTTGAACAGATCCAGTCATCTACTTCAATGAAAACAAAGTAGAAACAAGTATTAATTCAATAGCAACACCAAAATTAGTATGCCAGCAGCAAAATTTCTCAATTCCATTCACATTTTTTTAATAGTTACATATTATAGAGCTTTCTTTAATCAGAAACCTCTTTACAAAATAACAAAAAATAAAATGCATATATGCTTAAACTAACTTAAAATATTGAACATACTTAAACTAACTTAAAATATTTAACCTACTTTAAAAAAAAACATACAAATTAAGGAGAAGTTAGGGGGGTGATGAGGTTGTCAGGGTTGATACCGACGCGGCGACACATTGCACGAAGAATACGTGCAATGCGTCGAACGTTCATCTCTTGGCACTGCTTGTCCTCGTTAATTCTTCGTATGAGGATGTCTAGAGCTTGACGGATTAGTAGTGTAACTTGGGAAGAAGATATTGTTGTGCAGAAAAAAGCTTTACAAAAACTTGAGATTTTACAGTTGGAATTGTGTGAAAGAAAGTGTAAACAATAGTCCTATTTATAATAGAAGAAGAAGAAGAAGAAGAAGAAGAAGAAGAAGAAGAAGAAGAAGAAGAAGAAGAAGAAGGTGAAACAGATTGGGGGGGGAGTCTAACAGTCATGATTAAATCCATTTTCCGGTGAGATTTTTCCCACTCCATTAAATCCGACGGGACATGACAAGCTTGGGCAGTGCACTACTTTAAACATGACACGTTTTCCACTCACCTATCAATATACTTAGCTTACTCATTAAGTTTGTTATCTATTAATATACGACAACTAGTTATTATAATTTGAATATGTATTTGTCTTTAGTCTATGCGATTACAGTATATGATCGAATAGCCAATAACAAATATTCAATTTAGTTTGAATCCATATTTATTTTGTGAAGACTGTATATAGTAGTTTACACAGTATTTTATTCCTAGTCCAGAAAAAGTTTTCAACTACATATGAATAAAAATCATTTAAAATATAGTGTCACCAACGGAAGATCGATTGTCAACTACGCATACATAGCCAACAAATACCAATTTCTTGTGCATCAAGAGTTTATTATCAACTTTGCTAAGTATATGAACATAAGACAGTAAATAAAGGTAAATTGGAAGATCGTCAAATACTGTTTACTTCGCCTAAAAATAATAACTTATAACAAACTTAACAGTAGGAACGCCAAAACTAATATGCCGCCAAAATATCACCCATTTTCATTGATAATATTTTTAATAAATACATTAATAAAAAAAAAAGAGCATTCTTTACTAAACTGTTAAAGAGGTCCTCTTGTTCGTGGCATCATATGCACACAAAAACAAAGACCATGTTCAGGATGTCGACGCATTATTTGAAAGTGGAGAACTTGGCCTTGAGTGATATGACGATCATTAATAAACCTTAACCAACTTCGCTGAAGCGTTTCGCGAGTTGGTGTCACACGTAGTTCCATGAAGTATCTAACATCACCACTGTAGATAACAGCTTGCATCGTGTAGTCGGGTAAAAGATATGCTATGTTCCATGGAAAAATCTATAATTAAAGAGTACAGCGTTTAATGTGTTAAAAATCAAATAACTAAGGTAAAAAAATCCAAATATTAAAGAACGAGGTACGAAACTTACTAGGTCATCATTTATACATGAATATCTATTTACAGTAAGAGTGAAGCATGTACGGTTCCTTGTAATGATGTACATTCCATCCGGCCAGACATAGTCATTACTTGCATCCCCTGCATCTTCTGGCATGTTTTAAGAGGCTTGGAAGGAGATCAAAGAGGTGTAAAAAGTAGTGGTAGAAGAATTAACTTGTTGATGGGTGTTAAAAAAAATTAGGAAATATGAGCCCTATTTATACTCTATAGGGGAAGAAGGTCAAAAGACAGGAGTTATTGGAGCCATTGTATTAGATGAGATAGTTCACACTTTGGGCAGTGCACCCTTTAAAGAACTTGGCACACGTTTCAACTGACCGATTATTAACCACACAATCCACTAGCAAGCTAACTGTTGGAAATGATGTCTTCAGTCTATGCTGAATTGGTCTATGTTCAAAAAATCTACAACCAACAGTAATTACTACGAATATCAATAAAGCTAGTTAAGATTTTTTGTCAACTTGTTAAAATCGAGAGTTAAGAACCTCAACCGCAGCTTAAAAAAAGGGTTTATTATCAACATATGTAATCTAATAAACAACAAGACTAAACACTGGTATATTGGAAGCAAAGATACAGAACTTATTCAATTCACAAGTTATTATAAATGTTCAAAAAAATAATTTATTACACTCATTAGGGAAAAAGCAATAAATAATCAATCACTGTCTATTTTGAGCCAGAGGGTTGTTTTTTTATGGCCGAGTCGCTTACAATTTGAATATTTATTCCTTCTCTTCTTGGACGTAAATGATACACCGATGGATGGAATGTGCTGAACTCTTTTCCTGCTCCTTTTGATAAATGTCTTACATGTACATGTTCTTTTATCTCCCACGAAGGCACTACGAAGGTGGCTCGTAGCCTTCTCATCATTCTTGTACAAGAGTGATTTGCCAGTACCATCTCCAATAATATTGCTGGACTCAACCATTTGATCATCAGTTTCTATGGGAGATGCCGCAACAACATTTGAAGCTGCGGCGGACCTCTCGACCCACGAAATATAAAGAATACGCCTACTACCATTACCATCTACATCTAGGAGGTATATGCGCAGATCACTGTCATTCCTAATGAACGAATGAGCTATTTTCCCCCTAGCAGGCGCAGCATTAAGCATATAACTAATAGATACGTCGCCGCGATCATAAGTTAATTGTCCGCGTTCAGTGACGCTGTCAATCAACTCGTCAAATGTACCCTCCAATTTCAATGCAATAGGTACTGTTGAACTAGTATTGGAACGCCAAGACCAGCACTTAGGCGTCTCTACCAGTTGCCCATTGTAATTAGCACCCACTACTGAATAGCACCCCATAACAGCTCTATTTACTGATATATGAACAAGTAAATAATATACTGAAACAGGCCGATGAACAAAAACAGAGTTCTAATGGAACTGAAGCATAGTTGTTCTAATGGAACAAAAACAATGGTGGATATGATAAAGCAGCTTACCAGCTCAATAAAACACTTCGTATAGCACGATGAAGTTGATATCTACTCAATTCGAAGTAATTGCACCCACCACGATAGACGGATTAGAACCTTTTGAAATTGAAATTTTAAAAGCTTCCCACAACTATAAATCAAGAAATGAGAGCAAACTGAAGATGGGAATTGGATTTCTGATGGCTATGGAACAAAATGGTTGGATTTGGGCTCTGAAACGAGGTTCAGCTGAAGAAGAGGGCAATGGAGGCGGCTGGAACGAGAGGAAAGGGGGAATAGGGCAGCAAATTTTGAAGGGGGAGAAAATTTTCATTTTTTGGTAATGGGCCAAAGTGTAATATTTAGAACTTGGGGGATTGGGATGTGTAGGCATTTTTTGGGTATAATTAAGTCCTAATCCTGATCTCTAAAGTTACTAGGGACTTCTTGCTCCTTGACCTCTCCCAAGTCTTCAATTAAAAAAATAACCTTCAAGTTTAAAAAAAAAGGAAGTCATCTAGCCAATTTTTAAAACTTGAAGGTTATTTTTTTAATTGAAGACTTGGGGGAGGTCAAGGAGCAAGAAGTCCCTAGTAACTTAAGAGATCACGGTTATTTAGGACGAGGGAGAGCAATTTCTTTTTGTTAAATTACTTGAACTTGAGAATAGAGATTTTCAAGAAAAGCGATGTTGAGACAAAATAAAAATATAAAAATATCCAAAGTGCAGCATGTTTTATAAGTGCTCTATGTGTAAAATTAATCATCATTTCTTATGGGCATCATTGAAATCATCATTTGCTACTTCCGCGGACAATCCAAATGATAAAAGCTCATGGCAGTGAATATCGTAAAAATTTTGTGCAGGGGCCTGTTTGGCGCGCGTTAATTGATTTGTAGCCGTCAAAAATAAATTTGCTGAGAAATAGCCACCTCCGGACAAATTCCAGTATAAATACTGGGGCTTTGAACAAGTTTCAAAGCCCCAGTATTTATACTGGGAAGCTTCAGTAAACTAACCCCAGTATAAAATACTGGGGCTTTGAACAAGTTTTGTTCAAGGCCCCATCATTTTGTTATGGGACTTTGTATAAAGCTTCAGTCCCATAACAAAATATTGGGGCTGTGACAAAACTTGTTCAAAGCCCCAGTATTTTGTTATGGGACCGAAGCTTTATATATAAAGTCCCATAACCCATAACAAAATGATAGGGCTGTGAACAAAACTTGTTCAAAGCCCCAGCATTTTGTTATGGGACTGAAGCTTTATATATAAAATCTCATAACAAAATACTTGGGCTTTGAACAAGTTTTGTTCAAAGCCCCAGTATTTTGTTATGGGACTAGTCTGGAGGTGTTTTTCCAACGCTAATGGAGCTTAAGTGTGCGCACGAATTTTTGACTATTCTTCAATGAATTTTGAAACGATGGACAGTCCCCAATGAGCGCGTCCAAAAATGGCTAGTGATCAAAATTTTCCGTCAATATCTGGCCTTTTGAATCTTTACGGGATGCTAATGGACCGCAAGACAACGGCCTAAGTTTCACTTGGTATCCATATATTAAATCGTGTTTAAATTTGTTCCCCTTTTTTAAAAGTTACTAGTTTCTCTATTGCAGGTGTATGCCGAATTAAATATATGTATTTTTATAAAATTTTGTAAATGCATATTGTAATATTTGATTGAGAAATAGAAGTTCCAATCACACATTCCCTCTTCATCAGAAACGTAACAAATTCGTCTAAACACAAAATCACAATTTAGTTCATAGTTTATTCCGAGTCTGAAGAATACAACAATAACAACATACATAGTAATAACCTGTTAGAATAATACACCCACAAATTTAAACGGAATGCAATATTAACAAAAAAATAATTCAAGAAAGTAATATTATGACAATACCTTTACTTTATAACCTTCAAAGTTTGCTTGTTCGACAGTCAAACAAAAATTCAATCAATCTTCGATTGTGTAAGAGACGAAAGTGCATTGTTATTATCAAATGCAAGCAAATCGCCAAATCACTTCATTAATGACCGTAATCGAAGAATGTAATTTGATTATTGAAAAAGTAGTTATGAGAAAGTTTTAATCTTTTAGCTCAACAACAGTGTCATAACTTTAAACGACAACTTTCACCCTTACTTTATTTTGTAAAAGATATAGTAGAACAACATCCAACTAATATAACAAAAACATATGAAGGTTTATTGAACATAAAAACTTGTTGATGCTAATGGTATGTATGTCACGACCCTCCTATAGTTGAGGAAATATCAACTTTTCATTTTGTATCTTCTGTACAAATAATTTAACCAAAGAAGATAACATGATTCCCCTATATTTCTCATCACATTCATTTAAAGCAGACACCTTAATGTTGTTTGTATACTCTTTAATGCGACAATTAGAAACAACTAAACGTGTACAGTTTTACGAAGCAGTCGAAACAAAACTCAAAAGAGAAAAATCAAGATGTCCAATGGTTATGTTTTCTTTTCTATATATTTAATATTGGATAAATTATTTTATTGAAACTATTTTACCACTGTACTCAAGAAATTAACTGAGTATATCATGGACAGGAACTATCAAATGTATAGGGAGAAACACAAGAAAAAAAGTCCAATAGAGACGGGAAATATGGTCCTTAAAAGTTCATTTCCGGTCCTTAATGCTTAATAGCGACTAGAAAAATCTGGTCGCCACTCGTCGTTATAGCCTCTCTCGCTAAAAATCATTAACGACAAGTGTACTGTCTGGTCGTTAAAACATATTGGCGACCAGAACTTTTCTGCTCCTAAAAGGGTTTTAAAGACCAATTTTCTGGTCCTCATGAAGATTTTAAGAAACAATATCTTGTCCCATAGTTGAACTAGCAACCAGATTTCTGGTCATTAACTTAATTCATTGTTGTGTTCATACATAGTCGTAGCGACCAGATTTAAACAAGAACATCTGGTCCTAAATAATTTTCAAAATTCACATCAATTATTGATTCAACAAAACAAATCAAATTGATTCTACCGGTAATGATATTAAATCTCGCAACAATAAAAAAGCTGCATAGATATATATAAAATATAAATGTATCTAGACAACAAAAATAATATTACATCCCATTAGAGGCACTGTAGCCACAATGTAAGTGACAACTTTGTTCAGTTTCATGAGCAAAAATATTAGCTACTTGACATTCCAGAGTACTATTGTACAAACTATCGCAATATTCCTAGCAAAAGTCAACTATGTCCCAAGTCTGCTTCTTTTGTGATTGTGAATTCCAATCTCCAAACCTGTAAAAAGTTGTTAAAAAAATTCTCTTTTAGAAAAAGTACATAGATACGAACAATAAAAAGAGAAAACAGAATAGATCAACTAGACAATTGGTGAAATAGTTTTCTATAGTTATAGAGAGTTAACCTCTAGAAGTGTAGCCTGCTTTAAACATGTAGTTTCAAGAGAATTTTATTGTTTGTAACTAAAAAGATCTCACAACTATTCCAGAAAAACTCGAATAATCACAGGTATAACATCAACAGTACAAGTTTAGAGTAAACTCCACTTTATCCTAGTGGTGGATTTTATCATATTTCTACCATCATCCTACATATAGCTTCATTTATGGCATGTATTATTGAACAATCCATCAGACATGCACGACTAAGCCATCAGGATAAAAAAGGAAGCTTCAACAATTCTATTCCTACTAGACAAGTTTATGTCTTTCAGTAGAGTTAGTTTATATTATAAAAAGTTGGTAGTTGTTTGGTATATTAATGTACTGCACTTCTTGATGGAACAAATAAGGTCAGTTTCTAATTCACTATTAGCTGCATAAAATCACTGCTAACACAGCAAGCGCATCAAGATTAGCTTAGCTACACGAACTAGCAAATCTGGAACCAAAAAACGCATATTTCCAAATGTGATACATTCGAAGTATCAAAATAAATTGAAGTTTCAGGTAAAATGTTACTAACTTGGTATGTTCATCAAATTGATGGTCATTCTTCTGAAGTAGGCAAGGTTGAAGGCTGGATGTTAGACTGGCGAGCTAATAACAGTTCTTTCAATTGCTTCACTTCTTTCATCTCATTTTCTAGAGTTGATAAGTGATCCCTCAAATATTGGTTTTCCTCTCGAGATAAGCGCAACTCAGACAATAATTCAGACTTTGAGGACGTCCCACCCTTCAAGTCTTTCGCCTTCACCCCACCCCCAAAGCCAAATACATGGCTACAATTTTGAGCTCCAAAGCATTTTTCTATAATCTCTATGCTAGAAAGACATGATTCGGACTGCACCATTTCTTGAATTTGAGCCTACAAAATATAGAGAATTCAGTCATAACCAATACATACTCAAAGTAAAATATATATTCAATCAACCAAATGCACATGTTTTTCAACTGTTTCAGAATCAACAAGCGTATTATTCTTCTTACGAGCCTCAAAGAAAATAGTTGACATATCTGGTGGTTTGCCATATTTTCCTCCCTATACATCAAAGTAAACATGTCAATTAACGACTCATCAATATTTACAACAAAGAGGAATTGAGATTTTAAAGTAACACCTTTTGATAAATAAATCTCTCTAATTGGCTTGCTACCAATATGATGATGCATCTTCAACGTAGCTCTATTTTTTGCATTCCTGTTGCTTCTCGCCTATATTTATGTAACATTAATTTTCCATGTCATTAACAATTCTCGTTTAAGGCAGCGGGATAATGAAATTTCATAAAAAGGTGTTACATCAAACCTGAAAAATTTCCGAAGAAAAATGTTCCTTAACCAACAACTCCCATTGTTTCTTGTCTACCCCTTTAGCATATTCCTGAGAGCCTCTTGAATAGGCTTACCCCTCACATACTTTGTGTACAATTGCCCTCTCCATTTGTTCCATAACTCTTTCATCCATCCCATGATATGCTCGCGATGGATATGCATGTCATCACTCTCAAATTTATCCTACAATAAACCAAACAAAGGTTGAACAAAGAACAGTTTGGGAGCACCACTGAGACGTACAATATAATTCCAGAATGATGTCCCTCATAAGTTCTCAAGTCAAATAGGAGCTACACTTATCAAAATTAATAAGGTACCAATACCCATGAAACCATTAAACAACACTTTATTTTATTAGTAACAGTCATGAGAAAAAATTCATCCTACCCCTCCTTAGCTCAAAAGTAACCGATCAGATTTTATATCAAGTATAGGACAAGAAATATAGGCGAGAAGCAACAAAAAGAAGAAGAACCAGAAATGCAGTTTTCTGATTCCCAGAAGATACCTTCCAAGTGAACTTTTGGAAATAGACCATAAGCAGATCGGATTTTTTGTTACCTCAACAGCTGCCCACATGTGATTAAATTTTTCTTCCTTAATGTTGCGCCACGATGATACTGCTAAAGGACACATATTACGATCACGAACTAATTTTCTCAAGTGCCTCGAAAACATATTGCTATTCTTTCCAACTGTTCGATTATTGTAAAATGTTACTTTTAGTTTCTCTCCTACTTCAAGTGATGCAACTTCTTTGCACTTGTTCTTTCCTCGAACTTTTTTTATCTTTCCGCTAGCACATGAACCAACATCTGCATAATCTATAGATGTCTAAAATTATTATAAACAAATTTATGATTTTATAAAAAGCAGATGTCAAATTCATAACATAATATTAGAAAAACCATACTTGTGTCAACTTGATCGGTAGGTGGAGGCATTGTTGCATTAGTTTGCATATGCTCTTTTTCAAGAACCAAGGTGTTCTTATTCGTTGTTCGAAATCTTTGATCAGCATATGTGGTATAAGTTGGTCTTGTGCTGATAGAAGGTGGGCAACACCCTGACTAGCAAAGAAAGAACTCTTATGGAAAGATCCCTCCTCATCTCCAGACTCATCTAAAGAGCACATAGGTTTCCCTCGCCTTCATTCCTTCCCTATAGCACATGGTGCACGGAATCATATTAGTAAAAACTTAAATTAAAATCAGGTTCTGCAAATTAATAACATAATTTAATTGAAAAAACCTACTTGTTGCAACCGTTTGGGAGTACTGCATAACCTGATCGGTAGACGAATGCAATGTAGTTTCAAATTGGCCGAAGTACACCAAAGATCACTTTTGGCAGTGGTCTTTGGTTTGAGGCCACTTTTTTTATTGGTTTTACATGAAAGTCCACTTTTTGGAACTTCAATTCTTTTGGGTTGAACTTCACACAAGTTCAGCCCACAAGGATTGAAGTTCAAGTTTAGCCCACCACAAGGATTGAAGTTCAACTTCAGCCCACAAGAGTTGAAGTTTACGCATCTATACCTAAAAGTTCAGCCCTTACAGATTGAAGTTGAAACTTCATAATTTAGGCATGAAGTTCAACCCACAAGGTTTGAACTTTAGCCCATAAAGACTGAAGTTCCAAAAAGTGGCCTCTCATGTAAGACCATTAAAAAAAGTGGCTTCAAACTAAATACCAGTGACAAAAGTGGCATGTGGGTGAAAATTTTACCATCTAGACTTGTATACTAGTATTATTTATGCATTATACCTGTGGTATAATCACAAATATATACAACCCTAACACTAAAATTACACAAAATAACAATATTATTCCAATTTACATAAAATACCAACATTTCTTTACACATTATATACAAAACCAACAAAATTAACAAATTAGGGTTCCCCCTTCTTCCTACTGCCCCCTCCCCCAACTGCCACCACCCCAGGCGGCGGCGTCGTCTAGTCACCGTCGGCCGCCGCCGCCGGCCACCCACCGGATTTTTTTTTTTTTTTATCTAAAATATGAAATACACATATAAACATTGATTTCTCTTTGAAAATACACTTGCAACATACATATAAACAAAAAATACATGTAAATACACAAAAAAAAATATATTTTACATACACTAGACACACACATACATACAAGGATCTATGGATCTACAAATTAAACATACAAATTTATGTATGTCACACATACAATTGACATACACACAAAAATAAACACAAAACATACAATAGATGCTCAGATATATATGTTCATACAGTAACATACACGTTTATACACTTGTGTGCTGAAAAACATGACATGTATATACACGAACATACAGATACATACATCTGCGTCTGAATATCTGAATATGTATATTCAAAATAAAAAAAAAAAAGGAGGAGAAGCAGATCTGAAGAATATATAAAAAACTACATATACATACATAAAATACACACATATACACATACAAAATGAAACAAAAAAAAGAAAAAAGAAGAGAAGATCGAGAACCAGCCGGCTCTAGTCTCGCCGGAGGTATAGTAGCAGCGGCGGCGGGCAACAGAGGGTGGGGAACGACGGGAGGTGAGTGGGTGGGAGGGAGGGTGGGTGGAGGAGAGGAGAGAAAGAGAGAGGGAGAAGTTAGGGCTTTGGATTAGAGAGAGAAAGGAAAATGATAAAATGGTATGTTTTGTAAAATTCATACAAATGTCGTTATATTGTGTAATTTCTTAATAATGTCGGTATTTTTTGTAATTTCACTGTTTAATGCGTCAATTAGCGTAAAAATGTCTAAAGGTATACATCTATAAGTTATAACAAAGGTATATAGTAATAAATGTGTAGGTTGGATAAATACTTTTAATTTCATGGGTTGCGTAATTTTTAATAAGTATGATTTGTAAATATTTTGAATTTTATGGGTATATAGTGTAAAAAATCCTAAAATAAATCCTAGCCTCTTTAACAACTTCTCTCTAAGCTCTGAAACTCAACTCTAAATTGACATTCAAGGACTGGAATCGACCTTCCTCCGTCTCAAGATAAACGATTTTAAGTTCTCTTCGTCATCTTCTACTGCTTCTTCGTCTCCCCTTATCTCTTTTTCTCACTGTTTAAGAAAAAAGGGGCTTTTTTTTTTGTGAACCTGTATGTGTAAGTACTTAATAGTGATGGTAGCTGTAGAGATGGTTTTTTGCTATGTTGCTTAATTCTTCCTTGTCATCTATGTAAGAATTGGAGTTTTGAGTTTTTTTGGGAACAAACTTTTTACTATCTTGCTATGTTGTTTGATTCGCATAGAACAACAGCAAAATGTCGAGAAATTTTCTCTTTTATGAAGAGTTGGCTAAGATTGAGTTCGAAACTTAGTGGCTAAGATCTATCCTGAGCTTTTCTGTTTTTGCATTTCTCCATTTTGCTTCTGTGGTTTCTGTAATAATCTGTTCTATAAGTTGAGTGCAATATTATGTAGTTTTCTTTTTTTTTAGAAAACAAAAGATTCATTGTTAGTAGATTTTCAGTTTGTTGGTAAGAATATTAGCGCATCTTCCTTTGTTTCATCCATCTCAAGGGCACGTCCCTTGCTCCCATTTTTCTGGTTTGGACGAAGATAAAACAAGGAATCAAGGGTATCAACTAATCTCACCACAGTTTTAGGCTTTTCTTATAATCTGGAATTTTCCTTATTTTGGGTTGTCAAGCTCTTTTTGCATATTTCCTCTATTATTCTATTTTACTCTTTCCGTTGGTGACTAAATTTTTGTAATCTGTGTTATAAGCAGAGAATGTTTTCATATGAATGTAATGTTGTAGAGACTTTTGTTGCTGGTCATTATTGGCTTATGTTTTTATAGTTAAGTGGTTACATACATATTGAGCTTTCATGATTAATTACAGCTTCTTGCTTAAGTTGCTAGTGTGGCATAAATAAATTTAGTGTGTACCATTTTGTTTTATTATCTAGTTGAGGTTGTTTTTGTGGTTCCTGCGTTCAAACAAATCAGAAAATACAAAAAAGAAATGTATAAATCGGTGTGTATGGAATAATCCCGAGCCCACAATGACACGACCCGAAATTCGGTTAAGCCGTGCGGGCACCCGACATCCTTCCCTAGACTCGTCGGGCGAACCCTTATCAATTAAATTAGAAAAATAAATATAATTCAATTTATAAATAATAACAAGACTTAGAAAAAGTACAAACATAATGACATCTCTAAGCTGTAAAAAAGAAATTACAGCTGACTACCCACATACTAGGTTTAGGGCTATCCAGACTAGACATCTAAGAGTACAAAAGAAGACATATACCTCCTGAAGGGAGCAGAATGCAACTGAAATAATAACCAATAAACTGGTGGCCATCTAGAATAAAAGCTGGCTCACCCTGACAGCTGAAGTCGTCTTCGCTCCTTCATAACGTGGCGAACTCAATCCTGGAGCGAATCTGCCGAAACGAAATAGATAGACAAGAAACAAACAACAAACAAGGGTGAGTCAAAAGGACTCAATAAGTGGGGCAGACTAGCCACCTCAAAGAATAGGATAGCTAACCAGGGAGAAGAAACACATAAACCAAATTTCTTTTATTTAAATTATAAAAAGGCAGAGCCAGATAACAACCGGAAACACGTAAGAAACTTCTAAACTCAACTAAGGGTGCGTGCCAGAACATATCAATAAATAAGCAATACACATATAAGCAAAACAGTAGTCATGTACTGCAAGTCTACACAATGGTATGAATTGAGATGAAATGAAATGAAGTGAGATGAGATGAAATGAAATAAAATATGATGCAAAGGGTCACATGTGCCCGTAATCTCATCCCGAAGCGGAATACTCCTGCATTCGAGGGGAATCCAATCTGATAACCAACTGGAGCGGAACAATCCTGCTCCTGGGGCGGAATACTCCTGCACCCGATATAATATAAACTAGAGGCAGAATACTCCTGCACTCTTTTAGGGCGGAATACTCCTGCACCCGATATAATGTAAAGCTGAGGCGGAATACTCCTGCACTCTCCTGGAGCGGAATCCTCCTACCCTCAATATGATACAATGGAACGGAATACTCCTGCTCTTGGGGCGAATACTCCTACCCTCAATATGATACAATAGAGCGGAATGCTCCTGCTCCTGGGGCGGAATACTCCTGCACCCAATATGATATGCAATGTAATGCAATAATAACCCTTCACCGGCGCAGGACTTTCACCGACAGCCGGGAAGTAGATGCCAACTTACAGCCAGAGTACAATGCTCAGTTCCTCAATGCAATACCAACAACAGGACATAACATATAATACATAATGTAAATCCAAAGCTAAGGCGTAAGGAGTACGCATATCGGCAGCTACACACGTAAGGAACACGTGGTGGAAAATCCACGAGTCCAGGTGCCTCCAAAGAAATGGATATAAACACTTACCTTGTTACAAAGTTAGTACATCCATTCAATAACCGCTTGTCTTTTGGTTTCATTGCCAAACGATCCCACTCTATTCAATAAGCAGAAAAATATATCAAATTAGGCTAAAGGCTTCATTCCTCACATTTTAGGGCAATCCGGTTAGGATCCTGATACCCTATTCGCATATGCAATACGCAGGCGAGGCCTATGTACATGGTTTAAGGTCACATAACCAAACCCCAAATAATTTACATTTATATGTTGCCCATAACTCACTGAGTACGAATATATAATCAATTTCGTTATCGGGGTCCATTTGACCCTTTAAACTATTAATTGAACTTATTAAAGTGATGTATAATATTCCAAGTTTTACCCTTAAAACATATTCAAACACACGTAATAAACTCAAATAATATATTATGATCACTACCTGAATGTTTCAGGGTGAAAATTCTATCTTTCTCCGACTCTTTTTTTCATTTTCTGGCTTTTCTTTTTCGCCCCTGCTTCATTTCTGTTTTACGTGTTTCTTGTTTCTCATTTCGTTTCTGTTACTTGAGCTCAAGCTAAGTGATATGTATCCCTTAGCAACCGACTAGGAAGTTTCCCCTTTTGTTTTTTTTTTTTAATTTGTCTTTTTCTTTTTTTTTTATTTTTTTTTTTACTTTTCTTTTCGTGATAAATATTAAAACGGTACCCTACGATATTCAAAATAATTCCAACTTTTACATATAAGTTATACAAAATATATGTAGTATACTCGCTGAGACGGATCTCAAATCGAACTCCCGAAACTCTATATGCAAATTAAATGGAAAAAGTCAAATTATTTAACTTTCGGCATTTTAGCGGAAACTAGCCGAACAACATCGAAATTCACTTTTGAAAAATCACAAAAGTCACAAATAATCATACGAACCTAACGACGCTTTCGAATTTCGAATCGGAGCTCGTTCGCCAAAACCGAGCTTGAAAATCTCTTTTTAATATTTATCGACAATAAAAACTGAAACCTTCTTTCGATGCCTACCAAACGAGCTCTAACTTAGCTCAAATTTTACAGATAAGTCTCAATAGACCTTACAAATATTTTAAAATTATCGGCACACCAATTGGAGTCTTAACTTCCGAAACGACTAACCGATGTCGTTTCACACAAGTTCCTTGTGTCTCCTTAAGGAATCTAACCCCCTCACAGTTGCCCAAGGTTCACGGGTTAATTCCTCCCAGGATGGAATGGGATATCAGTTCTACGGTAGCGGCACTTCAAACCGTAGAACTCGTCGAACTCAAAGTAGCGGAGCAAATCACACGACTTACTAATTTTATGCAGAAAAGGAGAGGAGGCAGTCAGATATTTGATGTGTTCTGTGTGTGTCAAAAGACTGACAAAAGACAAGTATATATAGCCATGGGAAGGCAGAATAGAAGAGACATCACCCTTTCAGATGTGGCTGTTACAAAAACGACCACACTAATGGCTGATTTCAATACATAACGGGAAAATTATTAAAGTGGATGAATGAATCAATCTGAATGAATTCAGAATCCCGTTACAAAAACGGATTATTAAATATTAATATTTTTAGTTTTTGTTGGTCCAAAAATTAAGTCAATCAATCATATCAATTGACCGAATCCGAGACCGAATCGGAAGCCGAAGCCGAAGTCAAGACCGAATCGGAAGCCGAAGCCAAAGCCGAGACGAGCGAACGATGACGACGGTGCGAGGCTTTCCTTCTTCTCAACCATTTTAAGAGTTAGAAGAAGCACTTCTCTATTTAAAACAACTAAAGCCTTTTCCTCTACCAATGTGGGAGAAAGTGCGTTTCCCTAATAAAAGAAACCTTTACACCTTTCTGCCCATTTCCCATTCACACTCTTCACATTCCAAAAAATCCCAACAGTTTTCATTATACTTCACAGTTATCTCACTAGTTTTAGTTTCTTAAATGTCATTAGTTCATATTCTCTTTTATTGATACTGTCTTTATATTGTCTTACTTCTCTTCATAAAAAGAATTAATGTCTTTCTTGTTCTTTTCTCTTTTGCTTTCAGGTTTACTATGAAACCAACAAAAACTGGAAATGAGGTGAGATCCACTGTTAAGACTACTACCAAATATGCATTCCTTGCTTCATGTGCTATAGGAAAGGGACGAGGACGAAGGCGAGGGCGAGGGCGAGGGCGAGGGTGAGGGCGAGGGTTTAGATCTATGTGCTCTTTAGGGTTGTCTGGAGATGAGTTGGGATCTTTCCGTCCTAGTTCTCTTTATACTAGCGAGCGTAAAAAGAATATGGAAAGTGACAATTTAATGCCTATTGATCAACTTATGAAATACATCCAAACATTTGAAAAAGGTATAGTTTTCTCAAATCTGTTGTGTTATTAATTTGCATAGCTAAAATTTAATTCTAAGGTTCTTACTAAAATGATTTTCATGCACCAGGTGCTACAGAGAAGGGACGAGGGCGAGCACTAAGTCAAAATATAACAGCAACTTCTTTGATAACAAGATCAAATGCTAGTCAAGGAATGCAAATTAATAAAAGCCCTTTAGCTATTGAGAAAAAGCATATGCAATTTGAAAGTAAAATTTTCACCCACAGGCCACTTTTATCACTGGTATTTTATTTAAAGCCACTTTTTTTAATGGTCTTATATGAGAGGCCACTTTTTGGAACTTCAATCTTTGTGGGCTGAAGTTCAAACCTTGTGGGTTGAACTTCATGCCTAAATTATGAAGTTTCAACTTCAATCGGTAAGGGCTGAACTTTTAGGTGTAGATGCGTAAACTTCAACTCTTGTGGGCTGAAGTTGAACTTCAATCCTTGTGGGCTGAACTTATGTGAAGTTCAACCCAAAAGAATTGAAGTTCCAAAAAGTGGCCTCTCATGTAAAACCAATAAAAAAAGTGGCCTCAAACCAAAGACCACTACCAAAAGTGGCCTTTGGTGCACTTCGCCCGTCTAGATGGGTATGACATGTAAATAGTTATCGGTATGGCTTGTAAATATGAAATTTATGGATAGAGATAGGTAAATATTTTGATTTTGATGGGTATTTTCGTAAATCTCCCTTTATTTTAAGTTTGGAAGAATAAAGTGTTTTTTTTTTCTAAGAGAGTTAAAATATTAAAATATCTTAAAATATTTTGGTTTGCCGCCTCTCTCCCGCACTCAATTTTTAGTTTTATGGACCAGATAGGGACCTATTAAAATTGGGAAAAGTGCACGAAAGGCCATTTTTGCCACTGGTCTTTGGACACAGGCCACTAATACCAAAATATTTAGTTTGTAGCCACTTTCACTTAAAAGATAGAACTTCAGTCCTGGGGCCGGATTGAAGTTCAGTCCTTAAACACAGAACTTCAGTCAATGGCCATGTTGACTGAAGTTCAGTCCTTAAAGATTGAATTTCAGTCCAGGGCCATATGGATTGAAGTTCCATCTTTAAGGACTGAACTTCAGTCCAGGGCCATGTTGACAGAAGTTCAGTCCAGTCCTTAAAGGTGGAACTTCAGTCCAGGGCCATATGGACTAAAGTTCAATCCTTAAAGATAGAACTTCAGTCCAGGGCCATGTTGACTGAAGTTCAGTCCTTAAAGATGAAACTTCAGTCCAGGGGCCGTACAGTTCTTTTCTATTATATTAGTCTTTTCTATTATAATTATATTAGACTATTATATTAGATTAGTATTAGTTAGTGATCCCGACTTAGTGAGTCCTTTCTTCCGTGATGAACTGTTGGCACCAGTCCTACATTTTGTCTCTGTGGACCGAGGAGAAAAGGGGCTCGGCGGGAAGAGGAGTGTACCATGAGAGAAGCAAGGAGGTCAACTTCTTTCAAATATACAACATGGATTCTGGCAATGTAGTTGGACTCTCATGTCGATCCGAATGAATCATCCTTTCCACGGAGGTAAATCTTTGCCTGCTAGGCAAGAGGATAGCAAGTTCCAAATTCTGTCTTGGTAGGACATGTATTCGTATGGACTGAACTTCAGTCAATGATCAGAACTTAAGTCAATGTTTATTTAGTAAAGGTTCAAAAAGTGGCCTCTAGTGTAAGACCAAAGAAAATAGTGGCTTCAAACCAAATACTGATATTAAAAGTGGCTGTTGGGCGAAATTTTTTACATTAAAATTCTCTTCGCTATGATAAAAATTAAAATGAGAAAGTAAAGACCATAATTAAAACTCGCCTCTAAATGTCACTTTTATGGGCCGTTTTTATTAGTGGTCCCAACATATTCGTTCGTAAAGACCAATTTTTCTTGTAGTGATCCTTGAAGCAAATTTGAAGGTATGCACCATACTTAAATATCTATATTATCTAAAAACGAATTAGGAGCATCAAACAGACTACGTACGCAATGCCATTGAATAAAAAGATACTACTAATTGGTTTAGGTTTTTGCCCGGAAAAAAATATTAGTTAACTGATACCCAAGGTTCATCTAGCAGCGGCAATTCTTCGACATATTTCAAATAGAAGCCTACTATTTGAAACCAATTTCATTTTCATCCTATATGATCGATAAAAAGTAGTGAACTTCAGCATATATAGTTTATTTAAATTTGTCTCTAATAATTCGTAATTGGATAGTTACAAAATATAGAGAAAATATGGCGACAAAATCTGGCATATAATGAATAATGGAATAGCTTACCAAGCTGGCATGTTATGAATAATATAATAGCTTACCAAGCTACACTGACTATATGTTGCAAAGAGGAACATTATATTCTATTCTCTAAATACAACCTGAAGTTGTAGTTCACTAAAAATATTATTTACTATTATTTTCCTTTGCTTTTACTAAAAAAGGAGAAACCTGATAGTTAATTTCCCTCTTCTTCAAAGCACTGCTAAGTGCTAACCACTAACCAGTGAGGCACCCATGTGGCTGTGTGCTGCTATTGGTGGATGAAAAGGTCCAGAATCTCCCTATAAATTAATATACTAAAACAAATATATACCATCATAAAGCATCGGAGCGATTACATGAATAGATTTTATGATGAAAGGAAGAGAATAATACAAATATAAGATTGAGAGGTCCATTCTCTTATTTGACACAATTTCAACCATTTTGTCTTCAGCAAGAAACTCTAACTGCATAATTGAGCAGCAAGAAAAACATTAATCAAGAAAGTGAAACAACACAAATAAAATGCTTTGGCGCTAAAAAATTGTTCCTATAATTAAAAGGAGCTTTTCAAAATTTAACCTATAATATAATTATCTCACCACATCATACCTCCATTAAGCCACACGCCTTAGCAAATCTTTGTATCTTCTACTGCGTGCTTAGAAATTCTAACTTTAATACATTTTTTATGAACTTGATTTGCGCTGTTAGTGAAAATTTTACTTAATTGTACGATGAGAAATCAAAGAAATATCAGTGCGGGTAATTAAAGAAGTAAGCAAACCTTGGCGGTAGAAAATGCGAAAGGGTGTGAGGATATGATTGGGAGGCATTCTGTTGCTTTCAAATTTATTTATTGCGTTGGTTTCTTTTGTGATGTTTGTGACGTTAAATAAAGTTATGAAGCGTGGCCAATTTTTTGTTCTTGGCGTTAGTTTTTATAAGTTATTGTAGGATTATTTTTATATTTTAGAAGGGCTTTTTTGTAATCTGACTTTTGGTGATCTTGAACATGGTTTTATATTAATATGAGATTATGTCATTTAGATGCAGCGACATATGACCTCTCCCTACTTCAGGCTCCTTTACCAATTAAATTATATTATTGAGAGTAAATTCTATTAAGGAGCTTGGGCTACTCAACTCATCAGCTAATAGGAACAAAAATTTCACTCGGTGTCCTTATTGACTGGTTTTAAGAGTTTGTCCTCATTTAACATGAGTTTAGCAAAATGGCATTCGATTCATCTGTTAATATCACTTCAAGTTATCAATGGAAAAGTGTTGCCTCTTAGGAAGAGGTCAAGTGGCAAATGTTGTCTACGCAACACTTCAAGTTACCTAGAAAAATGCGGGAAGAAATTGAAGGGGCAAGTGATGCTCAGACAACACTTTATCTAGGAGGATATGAGATTCACGGGCAAGTGTTGTCTAAGAAAGAAGGGTCAAAGATACGTGTTGCCTCTTAGAAAATACTTACAGAGAAAGAGAGGGGAATACAGGCGTCATTATAAGATTCATAGGGGTACTTCCATCCGAAATTTATCCATAAAACCAAACGGATGTCATTTTTGCTAAACCACCTCGCGGGGTAAAAATAAGGCAAATCATTGCCTATGGTGTCATAGTTCTTGTTTATGTCTAAACTTGTACGTCTAGATTAAACAATTAATTATGGTTGGGGTCACAAGAAATACAGTAATTACGACGGAAAAGTAAGTAAATATAATTAAAATAATAATAAATAAGCAAGACGAAATAAGCAAGAAAATGTAGAGTAATTCTTATTCCTTGAGAATAGCCGGATTCTGTGGTGAATCGCCTTATGTAAAATATAATGAAAGGAATGGTATTTATAGTAGTGATACTCAGTCCTAAATAAGGTGAAATACAAAGACTAATAAGGCTATGGGCCTATAACTCAAGGCGATGATATATAGTAAACACTAACTAGGAGACTGTAAACCCTAGGCGGCGGGATGTATACCCTGCGTCCTACGGCTGTGCCGCCAAAACGGTCGTTCGCTCCAGGAGCGCGTGTGTATCCTCTGTGCCCGTTGACTTGTAAGATAAGTCTAGTCTCGCCAGCTGGACTCATATCCCCGTAATAGTATGCGGCCTATTTTTGCCCATACATTCAGTCCCTTCACTTGCTGAGTGCTGACGCGAGCAGTCAGGAAGTGAAAAAAGCGTGATAGAAGACGTAAAGGTGCAACGGTACTGATGCATGCCTGCTTGCCTCTATGAGTGCGTTGCATTAAATGCAAACTCCCTGGTACAATGATGTGTCCCCCTACGATTGGAGGGGTTTTCCGCGTATCTTCCCAATGCTGCTACATGCTCTATTCATATCCCATAATTATGGGGATACATATCACTTGAACTGCAGTATCATAATTATGATCCCACGTGACTGAGATTATTCAACTTATCCTTCAAGTTATCCGCATAAACGTGTATATATACATTGTAAATGCAAAAGTTTATTCACAATCCTCCAAATAATTCGAAGAACTTCTCTTAAAAAGATAATATTTTCCCAATCTTAATAACATTTTCGCAATGGCTCAAGGACCAAGTTTCCTTCCAGCAAACTTTAGAGCGCAAGATTATCTCACCGCTCAGTTTTGAGGACGATGGTTGTATGCTACGCCAGACCCCTAAATAAGAGGGTGAAAACATCAATCTTTCCATAGAATTCTATCCTTCCGCGGTTACAAAGGATGACTTGATGCGTATCAGGCATGAATGTCAATGGCCTGAGTTTGTTAACATCATCGCTCCTAACATTGAGGAAAGAATTTCTTCTCATCGGGTTGGTTATTGGATGGTCCACACATATCCGTTCATGCTTCACCTTAATAGACGTGTCCACTTGGTCATCGAGGACATATGTCGCTGCTACAACATTTGTTTGGGCCAGATCAGTCCTTTTGTCTGACGTTTAGTAGCCATGCTGGATCACTTGGCTAACTATGCCCAAGTTGCCTTCTCCTTTGATCATCTTCTGGCTTTTTATTCTCTACTTCTTCAGAAAGCGGGCATGCTGATGTTCATAAAGTGGGGAAAGAAAGGTGTAGTCCCCAATAGTGAAGATTCAAAAGACCGTAGCCGGGTGCACAGGTACGTCGTTGTGCAAATGGTCAATATAGTATCCTCTCTTCCCTTTCCATAGGTCTTCAACATAAAGTGTAATCCTTCGAGAACTTTCCTTTATACTTCGCCTCCACTTGCTTCAAACTGATCTCTTCTTTTTTTAGTGAACAATGTATCTACCATTTCCTTGAGTCATAAAGAGTTGATGATGTGGATCACCACCATTTTTATAAGGAACCTCATGTTTTATTGACCTTCGCAGCCTTGGCTAGTGCAAACGGCTGGCGGGCGAAGGACTATGGTAAGTTATTACTGTCAGACCCTTTTTTCGGCCCAAACTTATGATTTCCGGACTAAACTTGTTGCTACCTCAGGATTTTCTCGTCGTGAAATGCCACCATTGAGGGAGATTAAGATTGTTGCCCCGTATATTGCTCATTTGCCTGATGTGCAGGCGTCTGGTGGGAGAATACTTGAGAGGGCGAGCAGTTCTCGTTCCTCAAAGAGGAGAAGATCTTCTAGGTCTACTAGCGTGGTAACTGCTAGTAAGACCTTGATGATTTCTAATGGCGAAGGTGAAGTCCCCGGAATTCCCGCGCCTGAAGCCGTTGAGACAAGCCCAATTGCTACTGCTGAATCTGGTCCATCCACGCGAAAGCGTAGGCATTTGATTGAAGACACCCCCATAGCTGAGGAACAAGCTAGTGTGGACAATGATATGGTGCTTCCAGCCATTTCTTTCTAGCCCCGTTTTCCAGGTTAGACCTTCGCCTTTCAGTGACATAATATGATTTCCTTGTACGCTTTCAGAAATTGATATCTCCTACTTGCACTTAGAACCCATTACGGCAACTCCGGCCCCTAAACCTCTGATTCTATCCAACTTCGGCCTGTCAAAGAAGTGGTTGTGGATGATGTGCATGAACCCGTGAGTGGAGCCCGGTAGGTTGTAATCCCTATTGTTGCGGGGGTTAACCAGATGAAGACTCCAAGGGTTGTGACAAATCATACCACCGAATTCGTTGGCCCTGCTGAACAAGAACACATTTCTGGCTATAAGTGTCTTGAGCTACTTGAGGTCGCCACCTGATGCTCCCTTAGGGTAAGCTTTCTTTCCTCATTGTGCAAATCATAACATCATTTTTCTCTACTGACCGCTTGCTTTGCCCGTTACCCAGGGGTAGATGGTGTACCATGAAATGCTTAGCGGGGTGGTCTGGAGGGAAATCTTGTTGAGAAGGTTGATGCTTTGTGCGGATAAGTTGCCTGCCTACGATCCTTTGTGGAGAAGGTTGAAGAGCTGAAGGGAGAACTCCAGACCACTCATGATGCTTATTGAGCGGAAGCCTTGAAGAGCATGAACTTGGAGAATGCACTGGCCAGCGAGATTCATCAGCGCAAGCAGACCATAGAGGACCTCAAGTGTTTCTTCACAGATGCTTAAGGTTTCAGAGCAACTTCATCTCAGTAATGTGAATCGCATGGAAGGGATCGTGGAAGACCTGTAGTGACAACTGTCTGGTATGGAGGAGAAGATGAATGCTGCCGAGAAACATACCTCGGATGCCCAGGGTCTCTCTGCTTTCCTCCAAGATGAGAATGACAAGTTGAAGGGAAAAGTGGCGTTTCTTGAGCGAATCCATGATAAGCTCTGTGATGATGGTCATTTGAAGGACCAGCGGATGAACTCTCTGAATGCTCGTCGCATAGCAGAGGTGGATCGTGCCAACGTCACAGTTGCTCTTGCCACTCTCCTCCGGGTTCGTGACGACCCTAACTTGGACCTGGCTGCTGAGATTGCCTAATATATCGAACTTGTCGCTCAGGCAGATGCTCAGTTTGGGCCTGACCTTGAAGAAGGTTCTGAAAAGGTGAGTTGAGAAGGAGATGAGACACTGAATGGGAAACCTACACCTGGTGAAGCAGAACCTTCACAGAGTGTTGCCGATGAAGGAAGTCACCGAGAGAGGAATGACGAGAGTCCCATCTCGTCCCTTTTGTTGCTTTTTTTTTTTTTTTTTTTTGCATCTGACTTTTAATGGAAATATCCAGGCCCGTCTTGTAGTGTGTTAACTTAATTTACTTGTATATTTGTTTGTGACATTTTCTAATTCTCGCCGTAAAGAATAAGTAAAGTTAAATTGTACCTTTGCTGGTGTTTTCACCGAAGAGTTAGATGGATTCCGGTCCTCCAGAATGTTCTAATCGTTTAAGAACGTTTATCAGTGCGCCTGCTTTGGGCAATTACATCCATTGTGCACCAATGTTTGGTGGTTGTGTTGCATCTGTAGCTGTTTCCGCCCACAATAGGACGACTTTAGCTCGTGTAATAACAAGCACTTTTGTGTCCGACTTCGAACGTCTCTGCTTAGTTACTCAAGTATTTAAGGCTTTCTAGTACTACACGAACAGGCGTCCCCATCTGCGTGTAGGTGCAGTTATTGAACTAATGAGTGTAATTTACGATTAATACCTGGTGGCTGAGCTAGACGTGATCTAGTTCTAAACGAGTAGTGTACCCTACTTTTTTTCACGAAAAGTGGGTGTATTACTTCAACTTGTGGCCTGGGCTATGAATATTTCGATCGTAGATGGATCTTAATTTATATATAAAAAAAAAAAAAAAAAAAAACTGACTATATTAATAGTAGTTTATTAATAAAGGCGTGGAGCCTGGAATGTTGTGGGTGATAACTAGTAACATGTCATAGAAGCATGAAAATGCTGCAATCTAAGAACTAAAAAGCTAAACAAAGTAAATTGTGAAAAGAAAAGTACTTCCTCATCCCTACTCCTTCGCCCCCCCCCCCCAGAAAAACGTCAATCAACCATACCATCTGAATTGTAATCTTTGTTGATTGCAGTTTTGGGATCTTCCGGAACTTCAGAGATGTTCACTCCGGGTACTTCCTCAGGGACAGCTACTCCCAAAATGGCGGCCGTGTAGCACTCTCTTGCTGCTTCTTGGTCATCGTTAACTTCCTTTATCCCCCATTGGATAGAATATTTCAGCTTCTAATGCCACGTAGATGGTTTTGCTTTGACTTGATGGATCCATGATCGTCTGACGATTGCGTTGTAACGAAAGCCCTCTTTGATTATCTGAAAAGATGAAACTTAATCTGCACCTGGCAAGTGAACAATAAGGTTAACTTCGCCGACGGATCTTTCACAAGATTTATTGAAGCCAGCGAGCATGTAGATATTCGATGTAATTCTGTCCTCGAGCCCCATCGCATATAGTGTATCCCATCTGATAAGGTTCACGGTGCTACTGGCGTCAACCAAGACGCGTTTGACGTCCGTATCTTCCATCCTGAGTGTTATAACCAAGGCATCATGGTGTGGAGCATTACAAACGGTGCTATCCTCATCGCTAAAAAAAATTCATCTCATCTCTGACGTGACCCTTACTGGGTTCTGTCGTACTATTGTTTAACCTTATGAGCAGCGTTCGACCTCCAATTATGACGTTGTTGGACCTCTGTTGACACCCAATCTTGTCCCTCCTTTTACTAAAATTGGCCATAATTCAACTTAAGGATGCAACGTGACTATTTTGTGCAAAATGTGCATTAGATATCATGCATTTACGTGTGTTATCCTCTATTTATATATTATATACTTAAGTGTGGCTATATTATGTAACTTTTGCATCATTTAGGCTATTTATCAAAACTGTGACTATTTGTGAAATTAGTACATTTATAATATTAGTGGCTATATTATATAATCACGTCATTTAGACTACATGTCAAGTTTGTTTCAATTTATGGTTATTTGTGAAAATTAGTAATTATTTGTGATTATATATATTTAAATAATTTTATTTGAGTTTATTTAATATTTATCTGTGCATTTTATAATATATATATATATATATATATATATATATATATATATATTTTATTTTATTTTTACATCTTTAAGTTAAATATTGGACAATTAAAATGTCCAAATACCTTTTATTATTAATTCTTCCTTATTTCAAAATTACTACCCAAAATTATTTATTTATCTTCATTATTTTTATTTATTTACACTTTTACTCTGAACCTAACCATATTTTCTAACCAAATACATCCTTTACAAAAACCATGTCCAAGTTCATCCCTCTCTAATCTCTCCCCAAATCTCTCCCCTAAATTCAAAATCCCTTAAATCACTTTCTTAAATCTTATCCTAATTCCCCTGGTCTCTCAGAATCCCTCAATCTCCTCCATTCCTAAAAACACTCCGAACAACTCTTCCCCTCCCCCCCCCCCCCCAAATTTTATATACATCATCAGCATCTCTTTACTCTACATCACGGTACCCGAGGACCCCACTCTCTTTCTTCATCATCTTCCCCATTACTCCAATACCCATTTCTTCTTCCCCAAACATTCATGAACCCACATACACCACCATTACCAAAATACCATACACACAGACAACACGATCCAGACACCCTTCTCCTCCTTCCCCGTTTATTACCGCCAGTACAAGACCAATACACCACACACACTACTCCAACACCACCTCATACCCCATTTTTTCTCCTTCTCACCTCGTCCTTGCCATACACACACCCAAGAATCAGAAACTTCACCATCACCCTTATTTTCAATCCGAACATTTTTAGCAGATCATAAACAACCAACACACACACACACACACACACACACACACACACACACACACGGAACATTAATCAAAACCTAAAGAAAAACAGGGGAGTGGGAAAATCACAGATCGGGGTTAGGGATTTGGAAGATATAACCAGTAGCACCGTCAGCCACCACCACCACCATTGATTCCGGTGAAAACATCAAAAACAGGGGGTTACAACCACCTTTTCCCTCACATAAAAATTCCTTTAGGGGGAACGACTCGGAATCTATTTTGTCCGAGACGTTCCCGCTCCTGAGTCGTCCTCTTGGGAGGATAATAAAACCTGCTCTATCTAACTCCGTTCCTATTATCGGCGTTAGGAATCATGCATCATGACATGACATTAGTCGACTTGTTCTCAAGTCCGATAGGCCAACTTGTTCAAACAATCTGAACGGGTTTTTAACCCCCAAAGAGCGTTGGACATGATTTATTTGCATTTACTTAAAGGATTAAACGTGCAAATGTAGACCGTTTATTAACATTGTTCTGCATTCAGTGCCATTTAAAGGCACAAAGGTTACCTAAGAGGCTTTAAAAAGCCCAAAGTAAATCAGAAATGATTGTTTATTCCTACACGGTTGGAGTTACTATGTATTCAATGCCATTCAAAGGCACAAAGTTACCCAAGAGGCGTCAAAATCCCAAATTGAATCAGAAATGATTGCTTAAACAATCAGAGGTACTCTGTATTTAATGCCATTTGAAGGCACAAAGGTAACCCAAGAGGCGTCAAAAGCCCGAATTGAATAAGAAATGATTGCTTAAACAATCAGAGGTACTCTGTATTTAATGTCATTCAAAGGCACAAAGGTTACTCAAGAGGCGTCAAAAGCCCGAATTGAATCTAAAATGATTGCTTAAACAATCAGAGTTATTCTGTATTCAATACCATTCAAAGGCACGAAGGTAACCAATGAGGCGTCAAAGGCCCAAATTGAATCAGAAACGACCGTTTATTTCTTAAACAATTGGAATCACTCTGTATTCAATGCTATTCAAAGGCATTAAATGGTAACCAAAGAGGCATTAAAGGTCCAATTTGAAGCAGAAATAACCGCTTGATAGACGGAATGGCGCATAACGCACATTTATCCTTTAAGCATTATATGAAGAGTTACATCCTTGGCATGTCAAAGTCCATTAGCAATTTCCTTCTAAAGTGTCTAAAGGATTCTCAACTCACAACGACACATCTCCTCATATCCTCTGTCGCATTATTTTCAAAAGCTTGTGCCGCACACTGATCATTTTGCTCACAGTAAAGCGAATCTTAGTCATTTTTCTTCTCCATTTTTCCTATCATCTTTCACCTTTTTCAAAATATCATGGCCACTAGAACATTTGACATGGTTGTTGAAACCCCTCAGTTGCTCAGGGATTAGTGGGGAAACCTAAGCATAGAACAACAAGACCGAGTCAAAATGGTGATGGGTAATATGATTTCACTAATGTAGCACACTGCAGTGGAAGGGATGATAGAAGTAGCAGTATATTATTGGGATGCAGACCGAGCAGTATTTCACTTTGGGAATGTAGAGTTAACACCATTACTGGAGGAAATAGGTGGCTTAACTCAATTACCATTTGAAAGTGAAGAAGTCTTGATGCCTAAGAACATTACACCCGAGGAGTTCTTCGAAATGGTAGGGTTAAAGCCTGAGTTGTGCACAGACAGTATACGACAATCAGGAATTTCTATAACTTTCCTCTACATCAAATTTGGGTATGGAGAGGTATTTCAAGAATCTGAAATCTATTTCAGCATTAACCAGGTAGATTGGCAAGAGCGGAGGGTACTTGCTTTTGTCACCAGCTTTCTAGGGACTATCATCTTTCTATAACACAAAGGACGAGTTGATGTTTGCATGGTCACAGTTGCTGATGTCTTACTCAAAGACACTAACAAGAACTACGCTTTGGTACCGATGATTGTTGCGGAGATGTACCGAGCTTTAGAAAGATGCAAGAAGAGGCTAGTTTCTTTTAAGGTTGCAATTTGCTTTCACAAATTTGGCTGATGGAGCATTTGCAAAGGACGGCTAGCACAAACCAAGCTTTCCATTCCATGCCAAGAGAAAACTACCTCTTGACTCATACCGCCCGCATGAACAATGCTTTTGGGAAATGGGACCAACTAACAAACGGCAACAGTTGGCACCACATGTTCTTTCAATTGACACCTAAGAACATTCAATGGATGTTTGATTACTTTCCCAGCACAACAGTAATCACACGGTCCGAAAAAGACTCATTTCTTATCTTAGTGGTCTTTAGATGAGTTTATTCATACACTTCTTTAAGGACACTTAGATAAGTAGGAAGAAAGCAGATTGTACCTCAAATTGCAGACATCAGAAATTTCAAAGCAAATATTCTCGGAGGAGTGATACCGTTCAAAGACAAGATAATAGAACTTTGGAAAGAAAGGCAACGAATGGGAATCAAGACTATTGGACGAGACAGGTTTGACGCTGGCTATGATGAAGACTATCCAGACTGGCTTAGGAAGGACATAGCAAGGGAAATTCAACCAAGTTCAACAACAAAAAGGAAAAAGAATGCTGATGAGTTAGAATCTGAGTACAAAAGGTTACGCAAACAACTGACAAGGGCACAAGGGAAAATAGTAAAGAAGCAAAGCTTGGTCGAAGCAAAGAACGAAGAAAAAGGCAAATGGCGTAGCAAGGCAGAGCTCCTGACAAAATGCATAGAGTCTATCTGAGTATGGGCTGGCGAGTGGATGAACTCTGTGGCAAATAAAGGAATAGAGGAGAAAGGAAGAAAGGCTTGGGAAATGTTGAAGAACTTCACATTTGACATATCCCGGCTCTTAACTGATGCAGACAATATCATAATCCAAGGATACTCATCAGAGGCAAGCTTGTCCAAGGAAGACTCGACCGAGGAAGAAGAAGAAGAAGAATCTTCTGGGGAAGGATCAGCATAAAGAAGTTCACATGGCCATGATCTAACCCTCAAGCAAAGTTTTCTTTCTCTTAAACTGTTTCAATATCAGCCAATGTAACAAAAGTTCAATAAATGCAATATTGTCTTTATGCTTCACATTTTGTTAGCAAGTGAAATGATGCATGTGGCGCAAAGCGTTTTCTAAAATCGTCGTGCGTAAAACGGTCCTTCATATTAGGATGCATTTCTTATTTGATATGTGTGCATTGCATGAATTCGTCTGTTGTTCTGAGTCTTTTTCTACCTAAGGAATCCTTTTTTCCAAATTCAACCACCTACTGAGGCACCTCCTCTCTCCACTTTATGATCCAATCTTTCGCATGCCCAAACTGTCTCTAAATTCACCTATCAAACTCAAAGCCTATTACCAAAAGGTTGGCTCGAGTTGAATACCAAGGCAAAGGACATGGTTAAGCGAGCTCACTTGTCAAGGATTTACCGAACTAAGGAGTTCTTCACAGCAATTCCTACAAGCCCTCTCCTATCTCTACATTACCTCCGCTGCACTACAAACTACCAATAACGTTTACCAGGCTGGAAATGTGAGCATTTTTAAGGAGAAAGATGAAGTCTCTTTGGTCGCAACCATCCAAGACCCTACCTTCAACCACCACTATTGAACAACGCTGCCAATTTTATCCCTACCTTCATATACCACCTAAATATCCCGCTCAGCCCACTTGATATATATTCCACATCCCAACACCAAACCATCCACCATACCAGCAAAATACTTAACCCAACTACCGAAATGCACCACCATATTCTCTAAGGCCTCGCCCTGATGCAAACCAAAGACCGAAAAGAAACTACACTCTACTGGACAAATCCCACACTCAATTATTCGAGAAATGAGAAGCTGTCGGGCTTATTGCCCCAAGCACCTCAATTTTCCATCGAGCAATATGAAAATTGACAAGGCAATGAAAATGTTGGTCAAACTCAAAGGAACCTTAAGACCTTTTGACACCAACATTCAAGGATCATTTTGTTGCACCTGTCCACACATTCACACCACCTACAATACATGACTGTGACCCAAAGCATCTTCCAATTTATTCCCATCATGATCAAAATAGCAGTCAAAGGGCCAGTTAAATACAACATCGAAAAATAGAGGTGCAGCAAATACTTGTGCACAACATCCAAAACAAACAAGCCGATTCAACTTGCAAAGGAGAGACAAAACACAATTATAAAGCCATCATCATATAACCAACCTGGAAACCCCTGGAGCGTTTGGAAGCATATCCCTATCCACTAGCAAAGATAAAGCAAGACAATAAGGTTATTCGACACCCTTACCATAGCAAGGTTTGAACTGATACAAAAGCACAGGCATATAGAATTCATAGAGCAACCTTGGTCGAAGGCTTTACTGGGGTGATATGAAGTCTCATGATGACCACTACAAAAGGACGTAGCAATCTAAGAACGAACATGATACGTAGCAAACCTACATCAAGTTCAACGCCTTAGCAATAAGATATTATCCAACAAGAGAAGTTGGTGAAAGGACTATATTGCAGCAATTGGTTGACAAGTATGAAAGATGATAAGTATCTCTTCAAAGACACATAGGCGTCGTGACAAGCAAATTTGCAAGAAAGGATGACAAATGCACTCAAGGTCCTGGTATTCGACAAAAGCCAACAACTTTTTTTTTTCACACAACACAATCTATTCCTTAACACAGCGTCATTACCACCTTTCATTGACAGTCAACTCCTTACCCCCCGCTTAAGTAAGCGTCCGTCGTCTGGCCAAAATCCTTGTCTTGACTGCTACATAAGGCACTTGGGCAATCTCTTGTGATATCTATATGATCTATCACAACCTCTAAATTCAAGCGTTAATCCGTCATCCGCGGTCTAGGCATTCTCTTAAGTTCACGTGTCATTTTTGCTTCAAGTTCTTTGCTAACATGCCCACACTATTTTGTGCATTTCACCACTGTGTTATGGTTGCCTTGCGTCTGAACACCGAAATCGGTCAAGAATCTGCATTCGAAAAGGCCTAAATGGCAAGCCGAACCAAAAACATTTTCGCCTATGACAAAGTCCTTTGAACCACCAACATATAACACCAACAGCATTCAGACAGTCCCAATACTGCACAACCTGCATTATACTCACACGAGAGTCACAACCAAGAAGTCCAAATCACTATACGACCGAGCTCACAACCTCACATTGCACCCAAACTTACACAATAAACAACCTCCTCTCCGTCAAGACTTCCAATCACAACCTTATCAGGCTCAATACAATCAAAGACATACAAAAAGAGTAAACCTCACATCTTTGTTTCTTTAGCCCAATCAAATGACATTGCAACCAACAGACAAACTACTCTTTATATACCCATTCCTAAAATGCGATCCAAACATCCCATACCATGACACCACAAGACATCCAGTACCGAAGCACAAAGTTCAGAGCCTGATTGACCCCAAGCAAAACAGTGGTACAACAAAAACCAGCAAAGAGAAACTCTAACTCCCAAACCACAAACACACTTTCTACAAAGGTCTATCCACCCAAAGTTAGCTCCATACTTTCGAAAGCACAACCCAAGACAAATACAATTCTAGACAATCTCCAAATTCAGCAAAATCCAAATATCAAACCTCAGTCTGATTATGCAAAATATCCGTATACTCATAGTCATCAATACATCCAAACGTCACACTAAAAGATGAATGCAGACTTCTAGCCAATATATTTGGTGTTTGGTGCAATGTAACCATCTTTTCTCGGTGATCTGTCATAGACAATAAATTGGGGTCGAGTTTTGAGGAGCCCCTCAAAAATTCAAAAAAATGACGCAAACTTGACACTGGGGCAGAAATTTTTGAGGTCCCGTCAAAAATTTCAAGAAAAGTCCTTACAATAGCAACATGATAGCCTCCTTAGTACATCGCATGACATACAATAGTATTCTACTTGTTGCATATTACTCTTGATGCGTCGATTGAGGGTACACAGCCCGATGTTGATTTATCATTTTAAATTAGCTGAGGGCACACAACCCGAGGCATCGATTGAGGATACACAGCCCGATATCGATTTGTCCCTTTAAATTAGCTGAGGGCATACAACCCGAGGCGTCGATTGAGAGTACACAGGACGATATCGATTTGTCATTTTAAATTAGCTGAGGGCACACAACCCGAGGCGTCGATTGAGGGTACACAGCCCGATATCGATTTGTCATTTAAATTAGCTGAGGGTACACAGCCCGAAGCGTCGGTTGAGGGTACAAAGCGCGATATCGATTTGTCATTTACATTAGTTGATGGTACATAGCCCAAAGGGTCGGTTGAGGGTACATAACCCGATATCGATTTGTCATTTAAATTAGCTGAGGGTACACAGCCCAAAGCATTGGTTGAGGGTACACAGCCCGATATCGATTTGTCATTTACATTAGCTGAGGGTTCACAGCCCGAAGCGTCAGTTGAGAGTACACAGCCCGATATCGATTTGTCATTTACATTAGCTGAGGGTACACAGCCCGAAGCGTCGGTTGAGGGTACACGGCCCGATATCAATTTGTCATTAGCTGAGGCCTACACAGCCCGAAGCGTCTGTTGAGGGTACACAGCCCGATATCGATTTGCATTTAATTTTGCCGAGGGTACACAGTCCGAAGCACCGACGGAGGGTACACAGCCCAATGTCGAAACTGACACCACGGAGGGTATAAAGCCCGATGCAAATTTTGACATTGCAAAAGGAAGACAGCCTGGAGGGTAGACAGCCTGTTGAAAGGACAACATGGCAAATGGTGTGCAACCAAAATGAAAGAATGATAGGCAACCCAGCATGGAAAGATGCACAGCTCAATACAAAAGGAATATACAGCCCGACGTCGCAAGCACACATTTAAAGGACGAAAAGCAATGGACATACAATCCGGCGTTGCACTGGCAAGATGATCAAACAACAGTTCAGCATGACAAGGCAACTACCTCATGACAAGAAGCACTTAGCAAATGGATATCCCCCAGAGAAGAGGCACACATTCCCTAGCACTGAGCACCTGAAAGCGGACCAGACAAAGGAGAGTTCAACTCAACAGGGAAGTTTACTTTATCTCTATTTTTTATCTCAAATTGCATTTATCGTAATCTTACTGTAGGTGACTCTCCCGATCTCCCGACAAACCCCTATTTATCCTCACACCTGCTCCCAAAACCACTATAAATTATGCAACCGCAAAACTCCAAATACATCCCAAAGCCACGGTTCCGCGCTCGCTTCAGTGATCTACCCAACCTTCCCATGCCAATTAGGTACCAGCTCCGTATTCCTTCCTATTCGTGCCTATCTGTTTGAATCGCGCATATTCATCGTGCTTTACTCCTCAAAATTCCTCAGTTCATTCAAGACCATATTGAGGCCATGATGACTCCTCTATCGAGTTATGGTGGAAAATGTGCCCATGTAAACCCCTCTTTATGGGTGTGTCGTGCACCACATCTTCATAACTAGGATGTTTACAAGCCTATTTCACCACACTCGGTCTACCGATGTTATCTCGACTTCGACATCGCCTTTGTCCTACCTGCAAAAACACCTATTCTGTCAAATTCTGACATGCCCAAAAGCCAATCATTCCATGCCCTCACAAGTAATCTGCCTAATCTTCCATTGCGAATTAGGTTGTCATTTCGCATTTCCTTCCAACTAATGCCTACTTTGCCTATTCAAGCCTGTCTGCGTCAGTCCTGCGTGTTTTCGTGCTTAATCGTGCCCATCTATTGAGTCGTGCACATTTATAAAACTCGCTCCTCAAACCCTTCCACGCTCAGTCAAGGCAATAATGGAGGCGAGTTTACTCATTTATCGAGACGAAATGGAAACTATGTATGTGTAAACTCCTTTTTATAGGTGTGTAGTGCGCCACATCTTCATAACTAGGATGATTATAAGCCTCTTTTCACACGCTCGGTCTACTGATGTTAATTCATCTTTGGTAGCGCTTTTGCTCCCTCCTTCATTTATCCCGCCAAAAAGACAAAGCATACGCAAATCTAAACTTTACATACTTGGATAAGTTTAGTCTTTACCTCCAAATCGTGCGTCATAAATATCTCACACAAGCAACACACCATTCTAGAACTACACACGGCCCGATTCTCGTGAAACCCGAGATATGTAGGCAACTCAGAGACCGTGGGTTCGGCCAAAAACACCCCCCAAAACTCCCATTTCCCCTTTGAATCATTTTTGCCTCCCAGTCATGATAAAATTGGCCGCACTGTCAACGTCTTTGCCCGAAGACTCTTTTATCATCCCCTGGGCAAAGAGGGGCAGCTGTTGACACCCAATTTTGTCCCTCCTTTTTCTAAAATTGGCCATAATTCAACTTAAGAGTGCAACGTGACTATTTGTACAAAATGTGCATTTGCGTGCGTTATCCTCTATTTATATATTATATACTTAAGTGTGGCTATATTATGTAACTTTTGCATCATTTAGGCTATTTATCAAAACTGTGACTATTTGTGAAATTAGTACATTTATAATATTAGTGGCTATATTATATAATCACGTCATTTAGACTACATGTCAAGTTTGTTTCAATTTGTGGTTATTTGTGAAAATTAATAATTATTTGTGATTATATATATTTAAATAATTTTATTTGAGTTTATTTAATATTTATTTGTGCATTTTATAATATATGTATATTTATATTTTATATTTTATTTTTACATCTTTAAGTTAAATATTGGCCAATTAAAATGTCCAAATTTCTTTTATTATTAATTCTTCCTTATTTCAAAATTACTACCCAAAATTCTTTATTTATCTTCATTATTTTTATTCATTTACACGTTTACTCTGAACCTAACCACATTTCCTAACCAAATACATCCTTTACAAAAACCATGTCCAAGTTCATCCCTCCCTAATCTCTCCTTAAATCTCTCCCCAAAATTCAAAATCCCCCAAATCACTCTCTAAAAATTCCTCAATCTCCTCCATTCCTAAAAACACTCCCAACAACTCCTTTTTCCCCCAAATTTTTATATACATCATCAGCATCTCTTTACACTACATCACGGTACCCGAGGACCCCACTCTCTTTCTTCATCATCTTCCCCATTACCCCAATACCCATTTCTTCTTCCCCAAACATTCACGAACCGACATACACCACCATTACAAAAATACCATACACACAGACAACACGATCCAGACACCATCTCCTCCTTCCCCGTCTATTACCGCCAGTACAAGACCAATACACCACACACACTACTCCAACACCACCCCAGACAGCCGTTTTTCTCCTTCTCACCTCGTCCTTGCCGTACAGACGCCCAAGAATCAGAAACTTTACCATCACCCTTTTTTTTCAATCCAACCATTTTTAGCAGATCATAAAAAACCAACACACACACACACACACACGAAACATCAGTCAAAACCAAAAGGGAAACAGGGGAGTGGGAAAATCGCAGATTGGGGTTGGGGATTGTGAAGACATAACCAGTGGCACCGTCAGCCACCACCACCACTATTGATTCCGGTGAAAAACATCAAAAATAGGGGTACCCAAACACCAGTAGTAAACAGGAACGCAGGAGTCGAAGCGACGCCACCGGCTTCTTCTTATGGTGTCGCTCCTCCGCCTCAGTTCAACGGCGACTCCGTTGGTCGCCATCGCTCCTCCCCGTTCGTTAAACTGTTCCACCCGTTGTTTGTGACTGTTCCATTCCGTCGACTGTAGGAGTCGTTAGTGTGACAGTCTTTGGTCACTGTTGGGTTTTATTTTGCTATTCTGCTGTGTGCTCTTATGTAGGGTTATTATGGGTCCCACTGTGGTTTCACCGGAGACGGCGCACCCATCTCGTTGTTTACTGCTTTTGCTATATTTATTTTCTGCTTATACCGGTTCCAATTGCACTTGATCTTTGTTTATTTTGCAGACTATGAAATGATGATGCTGAGGAAGCATTTGATTTTTTTTATCACTGGTGTTACTGGAATTGGCGTGTTTTGTTGATATAGCCAAATTCCATTTTGGTTGACTTGATCTCGGTCAAGGCAAGAATAGCTATACATTTTGACTATACTAATCTACACTTAATTTGTTGCTTTGCTACTTAATTTTGCAGATAGAGTTGCACGTGGGAGCAAGGCCAATGAAAAAATATATTTTTACATATATTGAGGCCTACACAAAGATTGACGGATGTTAAATCAATTACGGCCAAGAAAAATAATTATTTATTTGAGGCCTACTGATTTGAACGAATAAACAATCCCATTCCCTATCCCTAACACAAAAGGCTATGATGAAGTGTATAAACCGTGACTACAAACGAGCCGGTGATGGAGTGATGAGACCGGTACCTGACATGGAAACATGACCGGTCGGTGTGGTTGCAGCCGTATCGACGTCCCTAGCATCCACCCAATTCATACACACCTGAGCCGACACTTTCAAAAATCTCTTTCCCCCTTTATTTTAAAACTGTCATTATTAAAACTATTATTATCATTATTATTATTTTAAATTACTATTATTATTATCGTTATTACTTCAAATTACTATTATTTACTATATTTATTATTATTAACATTATTATCATTAATATTATTATTATTGTTATTATCATTATTATCAATTACTTATTTATTATTATTGATATTAACCATATCTCCTTTATATTTTGCAAGGTAAAATTGGATGAGATGCGACAATTTATTTGGAAAAAGAACAAATCAAAGAGAAGTAATTTTCTCATTATTATTTTGTTCTCCTTATTATTAGTATTTATTACTATTTTGCTATCATTTATTATTTGTTATTATTATTTTACTAATTCATTTTTCATTTGTTTGCAAGGAGTAAAGGAGGGATTCATTAGCAAATTATACCTATTTACTTAATACCATAATATTTTACTAATCATTTAAATTATTTATCTACTCTTAGTTGCTTAGCCGCTTGTTTGAATCCCAATTATAAGTTCAGCCGGTAACCATATTTGTGGAGCTTGAAATGTGCCTAACCCCTTCCTCTCGAGTTAACTTGAACCTCGTACCTGAATATCTGACTCGTAAACCAACCCGGAGTTAATTATTAGAAATAAATAGGTGACCTAATATGCCTAGAAAATTTATTAGGTGGCAACTCCAAAACATCTAGAACTCAAACGAGTTCACCCAGTCAAATCCGAAACCCGACTCGCCTCGAGTTGAGTCCAAAATCGGGTATGGCAACCTCTTAGGATCAGGTAGATCTAGCGGTTCGTCTTAGTTCTCGCTTTTGGTGAAAGTCTATTTTCCCCTGTCGATGAGCAGCTCCTTGAGATAATCCTTATTCAACAAATCCATGACTTTCAAGATTAATGCTCTGCATTTTGTCGTATCGTGCCCGTGGTCCCTGTGAAAATTGCAATAAAGATTCTTATTTCTTCTGCCCGGTTCGGCCCTCAAATTGCTTGGCCAACTTATTTGGACGTCCTTCATATGATCCCTCATGAACTCTACGGCGTTGACTCACAATCCCAACTTTTATAGCAGATCAGGAACCCACTCCACGCTGAGTGACCCCTTGGTTGGCGGAGTTGAGGTCTTTCCACTGTCTTCCCGCTTCAGGAAACTATCTCTATAATCTCTCTTGTTCCGCTTCCTTTTTTCTCCCGTTCGAGACTCCTCGACATACCCTATTTCTGCCCTTGGCGGATGACGTCTTGGATAGCTAGTCGAACTTCCTCGGGGATAGATGACTCTCCAGGGTCAAGGCGCAGCTTCTTGGTGCACCTCTGGTGCAGGGCGCTCCATGTTGAAAAAGGGTGTTGAGTCAAGCACCACTGCAATTCTCTAGTGGCCAGCGATCCCTTCGGGTTCAGACCTTTGTCGAAGGCTACCATAGCAATGTTGTCAGGGACAAGAGGAAGCTCAATGCGTTCCCTCTGAAATCTGTGAAGGTAGTCCTTTAATAGCTCGTTGTCCCACTAACATATCTCGAAGATATCTTCCATGTGCTTCACCTGCTTGCGGGCACCATTTCACTTTCTTGAACAAGTCTTTCGTCTGAGTGAATGACTCGATAAATCCCATTGGTAGTTGAGTGTACCAAGTGAGGGCCCCTTTAGTCAGGGTCGAGCCAAACCTCTTCACTAGAGCAGACTGGATTTCTTCCTCGGTAATTTCATTGCTCTTTAAAGTCATGTAATACGCAGCAATATGCTCATTCGAATCAGTCGTTCTGTCATACTTCAAGTTATTCGGCAAACAGAAGTGCTTCGGTATGTGGATCAATGCAGCACTTGCTTTGTAAGTATGTTTGTAAAACTTTTTCTCATCTACTATGGTACCTTGGGTGGAGCACCGGGTACATTACCAATTCAATCATGGATGACCTTCATCTCTTTTGTGAGGTCTTGAATGACATGAGCTCCCTTAAGGTCTTGGTTGTTGATTGTCAACGAGCCTCCGGGGGCAGCATCTATGTTGAGCCTTCGGCTAGGAACGGACGCCGGTGAATTGTCCGTGGGCGCTGGTCCTCGCGGGGTTGCTAGCCTTTGAGACGATCCAGCAAACATCGCTTCTAGCTTTCGAGATACCCCTTCGATCACGTTGTTCGAGTTTTGTCCTGTCTGTTCAAACATAGTTTTGAGGAGATTAACAATGAAAGTTCTGAACTCGGGATTACCTTCCAGTGATCGGTCTCCTTCCCCATTACTGGAAACATGGATCGATTCCTGGTAAGAATCTTTCCGCTGCCCGACGAAATCTTTAGCTTGGACGCTGGGATCATCGAGATACTTCACTGACTCGTCTACTGCATCTGCAGTGTTCCTTGGAATGCTACTGCCGTCGTCAGACATGATTACACCTTTTCCTTCGGAGAATACCTACAATTGTTTGGGCCCCACGGTGCGTACCAAACTGTTTATGCCTAAAATTGTGCGTCTAGGTTAAACAATTAATTATAGTTGCGGTCATAAGTAATACAGTAATTATGATGGAAAGTAAGTAAATATAATGAAAATAGTAATAGATAAGCAAGACGAAATAAGCAAGAAAAGGTAGAGTAATTCTTATTCCTTGAGAATAGCCGGATTATATGGTGAATCGGCTTATGTACAATACAATGAAAGGATGGGTATTTATAGTAGTGATACCTAGTCCTAAATAAGGTAAAAAAACAAAGACTAATAAGGCTATGAGCCTATAACTCAAGGAGGTGGTATATACTAAACCGTAACTAGGAGATTGTAAACCCTAGGCGGCGGGATGTATACCCTGCGTCCTATGGCCGTGACGTCTAAACGGTCGTTGGCTCCAGGAACGGGCGTGTATCCTCTGCGCTCGGTGACTTATAAGATAAGTCTAGTCTTGTCAGCTGGACTCGTATCCCAGTAATAGTAGGTGGCGTATTTTTGCCCACATAGTTCTGCATTTCAGCTGGATAGGAACAGAGGTTTGTTTCCAAAATTATTTTTTGGGTAGATTTTAAGGTTATTAATACTATGTGGAATATCCACTTAACGAATAAGTGATTTTAAAAATCAGACAGGAAGAAGAAGAAGACTTGGAGATGGATTATACGTCTATATTTGGAGGACATTGTAAGATAGGGACAAATTTTAAATGCGACTCCCAAAAGGAACAGCCACAGAAATTTGGTGGTCCTTACCTCCCCCTTTTTCTTCCAAGCATCAAATCGTTTTGGAAAAATTACACCACATATAACTCCAGGGAACTTATTTACCAAACATAGAGATATTTTTCCTACTTTAAAAATAATAGCGATATTTTAAATATTCATTAAAAAACCTAATAAATAGGTAAAAATAAAGATTCTCTCTCATAAACCAAACCCTAGTTGGGTTCTATTATTCCCAACTATTTTGATATGTCACCCGCCACCCCTTTCCTTGACATTTGCTATTTCGTCACCCTTCTCCGGCGAGCAAGCCACCACCGCTGCGAGCTTTTCTATCGACGAAGCCACTTCCAACAAGAGTAGAAGATCCGGTGGACGATGACGATGAGGAAAGCACAAGCTATAGGGATTTGATACTTGTCGTCGTGTTCACTGTGATACCGTTGCAGATCCGTCGTGCCCGCGTGATACTCCCTATGTTACTTCTTCTTTTTCTCCTTCTTTTCTTTTTGGATTTTTCTTTGTAGCTTCCTTGTGTATTATGTATATCAAATGTATCACGAATATATAACTTTCTATGTCAAGTCGTTTCACATATGTTCCAAAGTTGAAATTTGCAGATCGGAAAATTATCTATGCCAATTGTATGGGAATTGTATATGCACTGTATATCAGTTATATCTGAGTTATATATGATTTGTATGTCCTGCTTATCAATTGTATCGCTTGTATATATGTATGTGTTGTTCTTCTTCTTCCTATTTTTTTTTTAATTATAAATTTATGGTGACTATACATGTTGTTCTGCTGTTTTTGATGGTGATTTGAATGTGAGAAGAAGCTTTGTCCATTATTTTTTTATTGTATGTGCAGTGATACATTCCATATATATTGTGTACACAATAGGCATACAGTATATATACAAGTGTTATATAATGATATACATCAATTGTATAATTGTATGTTATGGTGCATACAATAGGCATACAATATATATACAAGTGTTATACAATGGCATACATCAATTGTATAACTGTATGTTATGGTTTATCAATTTGTGTGTTTATTGTATACTTTGTATATATAGTGAAAAATTACTTGGCATACAAGTATAAATATTTTTTTTTTAAATAAAAGTTTCGGCGACAGATGGCAGCCGGTAGTGATCGACTGAAGGGGCAGCATTGGGATGGGTGTTGGCAACAGTAGGGGTAGTGTGGATGAAGAAAGAGATCTACGGTTTTTTTTCACATTTTATTTATATTTAATTATTATTATTATTATTTTTGGATAAATACGACAAAGGGCAAAATATGCCACTTAACTATCGCTTTTGGTACAAATATACCACCCATTAAAAAGTGTCTCAATCATGCCATTGTCGTGACAACAATGGCTCATACATGCCATTTTCTCCATTTTTGACTAACGAAATTTTTTTAAACCCTTTTAAAATCATTTACTCCATTTTTTATTATAAGAAAAATTAAAACACCCCCTCCCCCTATTTTAATTTACCTAATCCACCATCTCTTAAAAATTTATCCGACCCATCTTGTTGTTCATTCCCTCCATACATTTCATAAAAAACCTAGTAGCCAAAAATTTTAATTACTCCATTTATTCCGGTTACTTCTCCAATTTCAATTACACCATTAATTCTAGTGACCTTTCCTTTAAGGAGTTAATCTTACAAATTAAAAAAATATCCCGATGTTTGAGTTGCTCATACGGATCGATGAAGATATGTCATTGTGGATTTATTGCCTAGATTTTAAAAATAAGAACCTGTGATAATGCTAGAAGATGTTTTTTGAAGTGCTTGAAACCTGATGCAAGTATTTTTTTCACAAAATTATTTGTTTTAGTTAATCTTTTAAGATAATCCTTAAATTTTAAGGAAATACTTTTAATGTTTGTGGCGGTCTCAAGGTTGTGGATTCTGAAAATCGGAAGATAAAAACTTGCTAACAGGGCTGAGGAGGGCATCACTGACTTGAAATTGGCTTTAGCGGCTCTTCAAATTGAAAATAATATGTTGAAGAATAAGGTGGCTGATTTTGAGGCTTCATCTGTCCTGGATGGTAGAAAAATAGCAAAGTTGGAGGAAAAGTTATTCAGACAGTGTATTATTATTATTTTGATGGTTGGTTGCTTCGTTGGTTTTATTGCAGCGGGGGCATTAAGCCATGTTTGTAATCTATTAGAATAGGTCTTATCCATCCTTTATAATGACAACTTAGTTTAGTTCTTAGTTAAATGATAGTGTTTTTGATTTTAGATTTAATGTGTAGTATGTGTCTTTATAATCTTTAGTTAATTGTGTCTATGTAATGCAAATTTTTTTTAAACAAATGATTTGTATGAATTACCTCTGAATTATGTCTCTAATGACTCCTCATGTTGTTTCAGTTGGTATTCTGAAAGTTGAATCTGGATCCTCATGTAATTCACCACTTGTGCTACCATTTTTTCTTCACTCCTTTCTAATGGAATATATCAAGGAACATGAATTGTATACTGAAAACAGTGAGTAAATTCTGGGCATTATAGGGTGGCTTATTATTAGACTGAGAAATATCTAGCAGTTCAAATTTCACATCGTGCTTGTCAGATGGTTTGTTATCCAATCTAGTATTCAAAGATTCCACTTTTAGCTGCAAAGAGGATACCTTTGGCTCAGTTGACAACTCATGTCCAAACATTTCTGCTGAGATCTGGGAAGAACATTGATCTTCATCTTGCATTTGTATGAAAGATTGGGATAATGCAGTATGTGCTGTAACATGTGCTAGAGCTTGTTGGTGTGCTATTCCGAAAGGACTCCACAAGAAAGTTGAAATCCAATAAGTAACCACATTATTCCATTGTAATTAGATAAACTTTTAGTTTAAATATGTCTATAACCAATCATTGTATGCATCATAATTCACAAAGGAGTAGTCCTTTCTAATAGCAATGCTAGTTTCCATTTAGACTATTGGTCAGTGACAACATCAATGTTGTAGACACAATACAGCCAAAACTTTTATTCATGGAAACACCACCAGGAAACAAAGATTAGAAATTTTTGCAGGGTGAATTGTTGTGATTTGAATTTGAAATGAAAGTGATCCTTATGGGTTGCACATATGAAAGATGAACCAAGGGATTATATCGAGTGATATGAGGCTATCTGGGCAGAATTTAATCTCACTCGGAAAGTGCCTGGACAAGCACCATTCAGTAGGGAACTAAAATTTTAGCTCGCCTAGCGAGTGTGTCAGCGAGCATAGGGAAGCAGCAGGACGAGGCAACCAGCCGGCGGGTAGAAATGTTGCTCGCTCAGTGAGCTGTCTTGGTGAGCGGAGCTGGGAGCAGCAGCTGGATATCATGCAGGATTGAAGCAGCGTAAGGGCATAACTTATGCTTGCTCAGCGAGCTCCTAGCGAGCAAAGCTGGGCAGAAACACATGGAGACTGAAGTTATATGCTTTCTATATACTTGATTAATAATCACAAAGTCACTCTATCGTGAAATACATGGAGAATGAAGTTATCTCAAACAATTCACAGGTATTTCACACAATAATTTAATTGTACGAACAGAGTTACACTTATTTATAATTAAGGACCTAACAGTTGTGGATGTTCAACAGCTCTCATAAGAAGCACAAATACTCGGTACTCATTATAACATAAGAAACATATGCTAATTTTAAGACTACAAATTACATGAGAGTACAAGAGCAATGTGACACTAAATCAGATTATCCATTAGGTAGAAACATACAACAACTTGAAGCAGGTCAACAACTCTAAACAAACAAAAAACTATAATTGGCTACATTACTCAACTAACAAGTGTTAATGCCATAAGTTTAACCAACAATCACTATATGTTTAGAAACCACCTAATGCTAATACCATAAGTTTAAGCTAAAATAAACTAAGCTAAATCATAAGGTGATGTTGAAGCTTGTCCCTAACTCCTCCTTACTATTTGGTTGATTCTTGTAGTTCTTAATTGTCCTTACAACGGGTGCAATGTGGTTGCTTCAACCCCATTCTAAGATAAGCTTTTTGGTGTATATGGCAGGTTAGTTGGGGTTTACACTCCAGTGGCATCTCCTATAAAAGAAATCTTCCTAGTTCCAGTTGCAGGCCTTTGTAATTTTCTCATTTCCACCCATGTTTGTGTCTCATACACAACCATTGGCCTTAGTTCTGGATCTTCTTGAAATTCAGCTTCAGGACCATAAGCAGTGGACTATTGGGATGGTGTATCAATTTGAGAGTCTTCATTTACTGTTGATTGTGAGCTTTGGTCTCCTGATTCTTGTCCAATTTGGCTCCCTCTTTTTGTCTTATTTGATAGTGAGCTTTCTTCAGTAATATAGTCATGTAAACAAAGTTAAATCAACAAAAATTTACCAAACTTAAGGAAAAAACAATTGTCAAATTTCTTACATTGATACAACTTCTTAAATTGTGGCCCCATTCACCACAGTTGCTACATGACATTACATACTTCTTTCTTGATGTACATCATGCTCCCTTTTCTCAATCTAGCCTCATCAGGTGCTCTAATTATTTTAATCTTGAGTCTACCAACTTTACTAACAATAGCAGGAGGTTCCATGACTTGACTAGGATTAACTTTCCAAAAGTTTCTTCCCCTAACAGGCTACATCTTAACCTTGTATGTCAACATATAAACTTCTCTACCATACCACCAGTGTACTTCTGCCAAAGGATCTATCTTTTGTGCATCAATGCCTTGATGGTATAGGGGCATAGAATTCCACTTAAGTTCCATATCCTATATGTGCATCTTTTTTCCTCTAGATTCACAGTGTGCCTATCTTCACCCTCTGTTATCTCATATCCATTGTCTCAATTAAACTCAAATTGGTAAGTGTGTGATATACCCCTATAGTCATTGTAGAGTTTCCTGCAAGCTGGACTAATATCACTATTTCAGTCCCTTAATTTTTTTTTATTTTTAGCCAACAATCTCATAACTTTAACCCTTATATCCTCCAACATTTTGATGATTGGTTTTCTTCTTGCTTCAAGAATCCAATTATAAAAGGACTCAGTGAAGTTATTGTAAACCAATAGATTCTTGTACTGAGTGTCAAAGTATGCCCTACATCAAGCTTGTGGGGGATACTTGACCAAGTCTTCTGCATTTTTTTCATCCAACTCACCTAACTTGTTAAGTTGATCAATAAACTCCTACTCATAGCTACTCTAGGCACACCACCACATATACTTTTTTATTTCTCCACTTCTCCACCTCTTACACCAGTTGGCTTCAATATGCCTGGCACAATATCTATGATGTGCATCAGGTATAACAGTTCTCAGAGCTTCCAATAGTCCCTGAAATTAGTAAGAAAAATTATACAAATCAGACTTCTAGCCATCAATCACTAACTTGAGTTTGAAAAAAAAACAGAAACTTACCTTTTGCATATCGGATATGAAATTTACTCCATGCCCACTGTTTAACTCCAAAAATCCCTTCAAATTTTCTATGAACCACCTCCAAGTCCACTTAGTTTCCTTATCCACCACTACCCATGCTAGTGGATAGAAACTATTCATATTGTCTTGTCTAATTGCAACTAACAGCTGATCCTGACACTTACCCACTAAGAAAGTTTCGTCCAAGCCTATCAATGGTCTCAAACCAGATTTCCATCCTTCTTTCAAAGCTTGGAGACATATGTACATTCTTAAGAACTTTCTTACCCCTTCTTGTTAAAGTGTATCCCTTGAAGTATTGACTACAATATCTTTGAAGGTCATTCCTACTTCTATCTTCTTTTCTAATCTATCATTCACTACTCTTCTTCTTTCTAGGGCAAAACCCTCAAGCTTATCTTCATCATAATCACTACAAATTTAATCTGAAAGAAATTCATCACCCTCACAGTATTCTTGATCAGTTCCAACATCAACATTTACCCCATATATTTCAGTATATTGTGTGATGTTTTGAGCAAACAAAGTAACTTCGTGCTCATCTACGGCAAAGAACTGTAAGGCCCTGAACTCATTAGAAACTAGTGACTGGAGAGTCTTAACGCCATCATCCCCTTCTACTAGATAGTACCTACCCGAAGGCCCAATTACAAGCAATTGTTTACTACCTATGAACCTTAATTTATCAGTGAACTCTCCACGTATGTCCTTGAAGGAAAGAAGGTTTGGATTGTGAGCATACCAAGTACGCACCAGATATTTATTGTACACCAACTTAGGAGAAATTACCTATCTGTCCCCAAAATTCAAAATAATCATCTACCATATTCACAAGTAAAACAACAGAAAAAATAAATATCAAGGGACCACATATGCATTGAATTTAAAGCATCAAGGAAAGAATTGAATAAAAAAAATCCTAAAAATACTAATTTTACAAATAAAGACACAAAACTACATAATAAAATATCATTTAATCATATAGAGAATCTAAAAGCACATGGTAAAAGACCTTGTCAATCCAACTGACACAACTCCGTTTCTTTAAACAAAATCCTAAAAATAGATAATATACTATAAAAAAATACATACCTTTAATCGATGGTTTAATCTCCCTTGAAATGACTCCAACAACCTTTTTTCGATGGTGTAGCAGCAGCTATTGAAGGGTTTGATGCAAACCCTAAGCCATTGAACGGATTTGAGGAGGCTATTGTGTTTCCATGAAATGAAAAAAAAATGAAGGGTCTGGTAAAAGTTTTAAGGGAGATGGTGGGTCGGGTAAATTTTTAAGGGAGGGTGAGGTCACGTAAAATAAAATAAGGAGGGGTGTGTTTTAATTGGGCCCTTTTAATTTTTTTTATAATAAAAAATAGAGTAAATAATTTTAAAAGGGTTTAAAAAAATTTTATTAGTGAAAAATGGAGAAAATGGCATGTATGAGCCATTGTTGCCACGACAACGGCATGATTGAGACACTATTTTAACGGGTGGCATATTTGACTCTTTAAAGTATTGTTATTTTTGAAACTCTAGAATATTGTTAGTTTTGTGTAAAGTATAATGTTAGTCTGTATAGTTATATAAAAGATTCATTTATTTTGTAAAAATTTTGCTAGAAATCCTATTTTACCTGCCATATTTAGCTTAATCACTTTTTAAAATAATTTGTAAGTGTAGCCATCTATTTTCAAACCAGAAGAGTTGAAGTTATGTATTCAACTTCAGTCCATGGTTTGATATTCTCTCAACTTTGAAATTTTTCGTCTGAAATGAGTCAATTCAAATTAAAAGTGTGAAGTTAAGCTGAACTTCAAATTAAATTCAAAACTTTGGTCTGAAGATAGGCAAAGCGGCCAAAAAAATTGAGTTATTTTTGCACTTCCCCAAGAACATGTCAATCAAAAGTCAAAACCTCCCATGATCTTTTGAGATTTATTCAACTTTTCTATTTTTTTTATTTTTGTAAAAGCTTATATTAGTAAGTTCATTTTACGTGTTGAAACCGATATATTTTCCTATAAAGATTCCAAGTAGCCTATTGAAACTTATGATATTGCATCGACTTCATTATATTTATTATTTAGTATATGCACACTTAGCCACATTGACTAAGGAGTTTGAGGCAAGTGATTTATGCTCAATCTACACCTCAGTGGGTGAGGGGCGGTCGTCAAAGATAATACCTGATAGAAAATCGGGGTCGATTTCCTCGTGGAGGTAGTACGCGTTCTATTTATAAATTGAATAAGGTCAAGTTCTAAGAGATGTTCGAGTATTCCTAAGTAAAGAGTTGAAATTGCTTACAACTAAAATTACGACTAAAAACTAAGCAAATTACTAACATGTAACATTATCATAATTAAAGTATTGGTAATGATATGAGAGAAAGCTAGTGGTTTACCCATTCAAACAAGACTCTATTAACCTAACACTTCTTCAAACCATACAAATCATATGGGTAGTAATTAATGATCGGACCACATATTTAATCCTAATAAATCATTTTAGGTATAAAGAAGGCCAAGTTAAACTTGTTTGGGTCAATAACAAGGCGCATTAAACCCTAATCCAAAGACCCTAGCGAGAATGACTTTTTTAGGTCTTTTCCTTAAGATGGGGTAGGCCCGTGAGCCAATATAACCCAATTGATCGCTAGTTTCTATAAACCAACACCTTCAACCCCGTTAGGGTGATGAAAGCAAAGTGAGGTTTGGTCCAAGTATGGCCATACCTTAAACCATTTTCACTAAAAGTGTAATAGAAACTGGATTATATTAACTCATAGATTTTGTAAGATTAAAACAAGTGTTAAAATTAAAATAATCAAGTCATTATGGATAAACATCTAGTATGAGTTTAGCTACTTATACTAAGGCTCAACACAATCATAGTAAGGAATGAAATAGCAAGAATCATGTAATGGAATATATTAAAGATGGAAATCCTTATAAAAGTTGTTGTTAAAACCCTTGCCTGCCTTCCAAAAATATTCAAAAATGAAAAATATGATATTCTAATGTTATTCCGAGATACTTTGCCTTGGAGGCATAATGATAATTTATAGGCATGGGTTTGAAAGCCAAAATTTTAATTATAAAAATTTTATCTCGGACTGTTTTCTATCTTCAACCGATCATTTGGCAATCCACCAATTACATTCGACGGTCGTCTGATGCTGAGTTTCTGGCTTTCTTTCCGCCTTTCAGGTTCAACAAGTCACCCTTCAAGCGGCGGAATTGCGCAACTTCATCACCGATTTTCAAAGCCACTATGAGTACCAGCAGGCAACCGATTACTCTGCAGAACTGCCAATTGATTTCAGCCCATGGTTCGGCAGTCCGCTGTTACACTTCAGCGGCTCATCTTGAACTCTTGAAGTCTCATCCTCTCCGGCAGGTGGCTTCATCCATTCAACCATTTATTTGGCAGGGAGTCGATCCAATTCTACTGCTGCTTTGTTTCCATATCTTCAATTTGTAGCCAATTTTTCTTGTAGCTTGCCCTTTCTTCTTTTCTTTTGACTTTATAACAATGATTATCATCAAATTCCTGAAACATGGAAGTTTACAAAAGATTTGCACGAATATTAAAGCTAAAGGACATAAAAACTAGTCTAGAAAGATCATAATTTAGCATAAAATATCAACATATTAGCAAGCACAAAAATTGTGTGTAAAGAAAAAATTTTACTATAATTTTCTATCACATGACAAAGTTCATGACTTCATTTACAATTTTTTTTTTTAACAAAAAAAAAAAAAATCATACGGAGAAATGATCACAATTCATACACCAATATGTTTTTCAATGTGTAAATATATAATCTCACTTATTAGTCACTTTTCCTGAAAAAGAATCATCTAGAAGTGACGGATACAATTAAAGCTCAGTTGAAATGGGTAGGTCCAAATTGATATATGGGTATTTGCACAATTTGAGTTGCAAAAGGAGGTTACTCTATTAACTCATTTAGTGATTAAGCTAACCAGCATTTTCTTTAGATGCCACACGACTTTTTCGGCAACTTTTTAATAAATTTGACCATTGTGACTCTGGTATACACCGAGTAGGAAATGCTTCCCTCCTTAACGAACCTTCTATAGCGAGTTGGACCATTCAACTCATATTCAATAAGATTATTGCATTCGAACTCTTGACGCAATAGTTCGATTTGTTTCCCATAATCTCCTAACACGCGACTTAATCAAGAAAATGCTCAATTACAATCTCCTGAATATCCAAAGTTTTTTAAAAAAAAGGATTTTTTTACATAAATATACAAATCTACACTTCTATATTATAAATAAATAGCAATATTCTACAAATTACAACACATAGCAATATAAATATACAAATCTACACTTCTATATTATAAATAAATAGCAATATTCTACAAATTACAACACACAACAATATTACATTTCCCAACAATCAAGGAGTAAGATTCAGAAAATGGAAAAACTCAAAATCCACTGTCGAGCACTGAACAATTCAAAATCTCTCCACTTTCCTTTCCCATACACGACCGTGGCCAGAATATCTCGAGTTGATGTGTATTTTGGGTTGAAGAAAAGAAATCGGATATAACTGATTATCCTCTCTATATCTCATTCAGTGATAACGATTTGAGTGCAACTAGTTCAACTACTAATGTTGCTACTGCATCAGCAAGTATACCACTGCCACAGTACACTGAAGAAGTTGCTGCCAGTGTAAAACATCGTCGATCCTCCGGCATCTATCCGATGCTTAACCCGAGTTTGTCGGAACTTCTATTACTTCTCCTTCAATTACGAGCTTCAACGGAAGGTGAAATTGAAATTGAAGACAAAATCAATACTTATGCGGTTGATGTTGCAAACACAAGGAAATGAGGGATCTTAACAGTGGAAAATTTTATCTCCGATCACTCTTGTCGCCGGAAGTTGAACTCCAAGCTATCGATCTTCAAAGAACAGATCCAGGACGCTAAAGGAATGTTGGAATTATGTTGTGTCAAGAAGAGCCCAAATGAAGATATGGGTTCCTAAGAGAAGAAGATTGATCTGTCGATGGGGAAGACTAATAAAATCAATTGTGACTTCGAGGAGGCTGGTGGTCTTGTTGGCGTGGAAGAAAAGATAAACAAGTTAAATTTGGGAGATGGTTTCAGATCCAAAATATGATGTTTATAAATGCATCATTTTTCTCCTTTTTAGAGAGATAGAGAGATTCATATATTAAGTAATGTGCAAATTTTTTTGTGATGTTGTTGCGTGTCGGTTGCTCTGTTGCTTTTCCAAGATCCCACAAGTATTTTTTTTATCGTATGAAAATTTTGAAATTTTGTTCTGATTGTACTTTTTGCCCATTTATGTGTGAAAAAGTTGTCAAGAAATAATTATACACAATGCAGAAACAGTTAGATACGGTGTAAAAATAGTGCAGATACAGCGAGATACGAGGTGGTTGGTAGTTGAGATACTACAATTTACAGCGAGATACAACTAGATACGAGGTGGTTGGTTGTCGAGATACAACTAGATTCGAGGTGGTTGGTTGTCGAGATATATCGAGATACAAAGTGGTTGGTAGTTGAGATACAACGAGATACGAGGTGGCTGGTTGTTGAGATACATCGAGATACTGAGAGATACACCAGTAGTATCGCTCGAATTTACTGCTGCTTCCATTAAAAGAGGGGAGGGGAGGGGAGGAGAAAAAGTGAAATTGGGGGAAATTAGAGTAAAAATATAAGGTTTTGCTATGTTACGCTATTTTTTGCTATGTTTTGTAATTAACTTTTTCTTTCCTCTAGTATTAGATAATTTTACCAAAATATTGCTATGTTTTGTAAATAACTTCTCAAAAATGTACTTTTTTATAATTAAAAAATCCTAAAAGAAATTGGATTCCAACTAGGTCCATTTGGTTCTTGTGAATACCTTATTAAGCCCAAAAAATTTCACCGCATACCCTCCATAAGGAGTGATTTTACAAAATTGCCTGCGCTAAGGAATGTTTTAGCAAATTGTTCTTATTTAGTCCGGAGCCAAGACTTCAAGGTAAAAATTTTATAAGTCTTGGCAATTGGCTATACTTCAAGGGCAAGTGCTGTTTTGCCAATACTTCAAGTTATATGGCGAGAATGCAGAGAAAACTGGAAGGGGCAATTGCCAAGACTTACGACGAAGTGCGACAAGTGTTGCCTTTTGCCTACACTTGTCGTTCAGGTGTTGGCAAATCGAGTAGGGATCAATGGCAAGTCTTGCCTTTTTGCCGAGACTTACGGCCAAGTGCGGTAAGTATTGCCTATTGCCAATACTTGAAAGGATAAGTGTTGAAAAACGGAAAATATAAAGGCAAGCTTTGGCCCCGAATTTTTTTCATTAAATTTTAGCGGGGGCATTTTTGCAAACCATCTGTTAGCACGGACAAAAATACAAACCATTGCTTCCCGTGTCATATTTTTGCAAATCAACCTATTAAGCCCATACTACTTTATGGACACCTACTTCTAAGACCCAAACAGTGGTTCAATCCACTTTGGTTTCTTTAAGATAACATAATCTTCTCTCTCTCGTTTTTGCTAAGGCAAAAAAAGAAAAAGAAAAAAAAAGGGTTTATATTTTCATACCTGAGAAATAACCTGAGACAGAATAGCTTGAAGTGGCTTATTATTCCCATTATTTTTGGATAAGTTTAGATGATTAAAATGTTTCAGTAAGTCGTCAATAACTTTGTAATTAGAACATGTAGTTGAAGCTAGAGGTGGCAAAATCTGCAATATTTTTTGGCATGAACCATGAGGGAATGCTAGTACTTGTGGCATTTTCTTTAAATAAGTTACTCCCTTCGTTCCATTTTATGTGTCATAATTTGATTCGGCACGAAGTTTAAGAAATAAAAAAAGACTTTTAAAATTTGTGGTCTAAAATGAGACATAGATGTTTGTGTGGTTGTAAATCATTTCATTAATAGAAAAAACTGTAATTTTAAAGTAAGATTCTTACCAAATTTAGAATGTTATCATTTTTTTTGGAACAGACTAAAAAAGAAATGCTGCACATAAATTGAAATGGATGAAGTATGTTATTACAAAAAATGGAAATTTCATTTTAACCAAACGTCATCAGAGATTTATCTTTTTAGTTTTTCAAAAATTTGAAAATATACTTCACTAAATACCATTAGAGAAATAATTTTTCAGATTTTTCAAACATTTGAAACTGAAACTTGTCACAGTGATGATGTTTATTATTCTTAAAAAATCAAAGACGCTTCTGACAGAATATTTCAAATCTTTGAATGGATATTATAATATGTTCCGTATTCTCTCTCCTCAAGGAAAGTAAAGAAGTTGAAGACACGTGTGCATTTCATTCTTTTTCGCCCCTTTAAAGTAAAACTTTACTAGTATTTCGTAGAGAACTATGACTCTCACAAATTGCATATACATAAAAGATTGCAATCCCGAGTTACCAAAGAAAAAGATAAAGAGTTCAACAAGAATTCTTGTTTGCTGAGACCCTAACCAACAAATTTCTCAACCATTCCGTTACTTATTTCAAAGAAATGATGCTTTCAGTTTCAAATTCATTGTATCTACAAAATTCGTGAATCATATTTGGAGTAGGTTTTAGATTTCTTTCCATTTCAGACCTTTTTCCCTAATTTTTATAACATGAAATCCTTAAAAAATGCATGGACTCTATGATGTTTTCCAACTTTCTTGTTAAACATTTTCATATTCCGAAGATTGATGGGTCCTTGGGAGCTTGGAGTAACGAGTAAAGTTGTCTACGTTGTATTACCTATAGGTCACGAGTTCAATCAGTGGAAAACACCACTAATGCTTATATTAGATTAGGCTTTGTGTCAACCCGGGATGCTTTGTGCACTAGACTGCCCTTAAGATTGATGACAATGTGAAACTAACTCAAATCAGCTGGACAAAGACCCTCTGCTCCCCAAACTTTTGCAGATCTTTGAGGAATAAGATGATCTTACACTAGCAAATGTAGCTCATCACTCAGGAGAGTATGGAACCTCAAGGTATTAGAATTACAATAGGGTAGTGTGACTTACACCGACATCTCAGAGATTGTAGCAGCAGATTCATGGATGAATTCACACATAAACAGCGGATCGGAATGTGGTATCTTGAAGATGTACCACTAAGTTATCAATCTCAAGTATAAGGAGAATCAAAGAACCAACTGGACATTTCATCAGTCACTAGCAACTAGGCAACTAAAATGTCATAGTAAGAGTGCAGATTCCAGTTGCATTTCAGATAGCAAGGTAGGAAGGCAAGTTTACTTGCGTATAACTTCAAAGCACTTCAGGATCAAGCAATCATAAAAACAGATTAAACAGTAGAAGATGGTTGAAATCTCTCATAGAACTTCACAACAATGTTACAGAATTGAAAAGGGAGCTTTCAATTTCAGAAGACCATTCGCGAAAAGGAAAAATTTAGTCTTGGATAATCATATAGAAGAAAGTAAACAACTACTTTCATGAGGAATACAGACAACTGAATTTACAGAGAACAAGAACAAGGCAGTGAGTAATGCACCTGGAAACATTTAAAATTTCAGCTAACATTGTGAACAATTGTCATTGATCTGAGAACATTTCCACCATATTAAACTTATTCCAATGAACATCAACAAAGAAGATTATGAACAAATCCAATCATCTAAACAGAATTAGCATTGTAGGAGCAACTAAACTTTTCTCCTTCTTACACCCCTCACTCCCCCCCCCCCCCCCCCCCAATTACAATTCAATCGGTGAACCAAATGTATTGATTTTTGTCAAGAAATGCTTACAGCTTCCAATCTGCAGAAAACAAACAACAAACTCACAGTTAACTCCCAATTTCGCAGTAAGATGATTCATGATATTCAAAAATCTGAAACATTAATGGCCTTACAAAAGTAAAATGATGAATTGTTTACCTTTTTAATCTACTGATCCTCAGGCACTTTGTATAAGTCAGCTGTAATTTCCGTCAACCACAACCCCGGAAATAGAGTCTACAAATAAACCAATGAAACAATAAATTGAAATTACACTATTAAAATGATCAACAACAACTATTATGCTCCAATCCCAAACTAAATGGGGTCGGTTATATGAATCTTTTACTTACATCCAAATTCTTTTGAACCAATCTAGCACGTTTCTTGGGTCTACGAGGGGGTCTATGTCCGATCATCGCCATGAAATCCTCTTCGATCTCTCCTCGAGAAAGGGGAACCGAAAACTTCACCCTTTCTCTCTTTTCTCCACTTGTAGAAGCTCCAGCAACCGCTGCACCACTTGGAATTCTCAAAGATTTGTTTTCCATCCTCAACAGCAATGAACCATCATTGTTTCTATTAATATCATTACCATTAGGTTCCTTACAAGCTGCTCTACGAGTCCTCAAGTTCCAGGGGGCAGAGGCCGGGGCCGGAGACAATTCCTTCTCCGATAACTCATTCAATCTTTCTTGAAACATTGTTTCTTTCATTTTATCAGCTTCTGTTAAGAGATCAAACATTAGTTTCTCTTTTACAACCCCAATGGTATCTTCATTTTCCGCCCTGAAGTTTGATCGGCGATGATCAGGCTCTTTACGCCGTCCGATCGATACAGAACCATATGACTTACGATGAACGGCAGAGATTTGACCATTGGATTCAACCTTAGCACACCTCAAGAACTTCTGGCTACCCCACTTGAGACCACATGGTAAGTTGAAATTATGCAAAGGCGGCTTTGATCTTTCTGCTCTCATCGCCATTAAAAGAGTCTAATATTTTTCAAAATTGCATACACCCACAAGCCCAAAATGAACAAGTCTGTAAATTTGGTTTCACTTTGCTTTTAAGGATTTTCAGGGAATCATTAGTCTTGTGTTTGTGTATTTGGTGTAGGCTCATTAGTTTACGTGAAAGTGTGTATATATATGAAGCAACAGCCACAAAGGAGAGAGAGGGGCGATTTTAACGTTCGGTTCTGAACATAGTAGGTGACTAGCTAGGTGCTAAAGTGCCCGGTAAATTCAGCGCTTTTTTAGCTTTTTTTTTTTTAATTTTATATATATATAGGTTTTTTTTTTTTTTTCCTATTTAACTAGATATTCAATATCCAACAATCTAAACATTCGTGCCATATAGGATCTATTAATCCTGTTTCAAAAGGCAGAATTGAAATTTGCGCGGAGTGAGGCACTCGTAAAACGCCTCTGTGCTTATGTGGGAGACTCTTGTCTAGTGAGATTTACACCTCAAGCGTCTAGGCTTACGCCCCTGACGCATTCAACACCCAACTCCCGAGACTCGCTCAAAAATTTTTTATGCAATAAAGTGTAATTAGCCTATTATATCCTCAAAATTACTTTATTAGCTATTGACTCTTTAAAATTAGTATTCATTAAGTACAAATTAGAATTTGAGAATATTGTAGTTCAAATTATATAGTAAATTATCAATAAAAACGAAATGATATGCGATACGGTGATGGAACCAATATTTTAAAAGGCGGAGGCGCAAGGCGAGTTATTTTACTTACAATGTGACGAGGCGTAAGCCTCGAGACGTGGGGCATAAGCCCCATGGATCTAATTTTTTAATTAATTTTAATTAATAAATAGCATAATGAGCCAGAAAATATCGAAAATACATTTAAAAAAATTAAGAAAATTAAAATAAGAAAAAAATATAGTAACAAACAATCTAACATAAGAAATTGAATAATGTTACAATTTTTATGAGGCAAATAAGCTATATTAACTTTCAACCAATTAAAAAATAAAATTTTGTTAATATTAAAGTGAATAAACAATAAATTTTCTTATTATTATAATTTAAAATATTAATTCTTCATTGATAAATATAAATTGCTTCTAAATTATAAAATAATTGACGTCTAATTTTGAATGACAGAAATAAGACATGAAGACTAATAATAAATGATGATATATACACCGACTACGTATTTTAAGATTAAGTATACAGAAGAAATATGTCTCGTTAATTGAGCTACACTCAATTTCTCAATTTTTATAAATGAATACAACTTGTATTAATTATTTTAAAGAAAATTGTGGATGAACAATCTTAATTAGGGAATTGGGCAGATTATTTGTATATGTTCGATAAAGCGAGCCCCGGCCGTTGGGCGTTGGGCGTACTCTGGGCGCACTGCCGGGCGCTTGAGACGTAAGTCTCATGGATCTAAGCCCCGCCCGAAAGTCTAAGGGCGTTTTGCAAGTGCCCCGCCCCAGGACGAGTCCCAAAATTGCCTTTTAAAACAGAGGATGGAACTTTAATCCCAAAAATATTTATGTATTAATTTTTGTTAAGTATTCACTAAGTCTTCAATATTTTTCTCAAAATTAATGTTCTTTTATGAGCTTATGAAGCACGAAACCTTTTTTTAGTTGTGCTTGACAAAACTTGTTAATTTAATAGCAAAATACTAGTGAGGTAATTTTATATATATATATATATATATATATATATACACACACACATACAAGCATACATTCATATATTACCCCATTAGTTATGAATTATAGTATTGTAAGTTGTTTGCCAAATCTTCTATCCAAGACAATATTTTGGATAAAAAATAAATAAATATTATATATATAAAACAACAACATGCCCAGTATAATTCCACAAGTGGGATCTGGGGAGGGTGAGATGTACGCAGACCATACCCCCATCAAGGTGGAGAGGCTGTTTCCGATAGACCTTCGGCTCTAGAAACAATAATCCAACAACATGCTAGCAAAAATAAGATGAACTGCCCATGATAATTAACATACTAACGAAGAAACTACTAATAGCTAAAGAAACAGACAACAATATAAGTAGTATAGAGGCAGAAAACAGTAAACAAAGTATCTAAATACTACAAAGGGTATTAAAGACACACTTTTATGGCTACTACTTAACCTTCTATCCTAATCTTTGACCTACACGCTCTCCTATCAATGGTCATGTCCTCGGTGATCTGGAGGTGAGCCATGTCCTGACGAATCAGCTCACCCCAATTCTTCTTTGGTCTATCTCTACCTCGACGTAGACCCAACACTGCCAACCTCTCACACCTCATCACTGCAGCATCTGTGCTCTTTCTTCTCACATGCCCGAACCATCTCAGCCTTGCTTCGCGCATCTTATCCGCGACTGCGGCCACTCCAACCTTGTTACGAATGGACTCATTCTTAACCTTATCCATCCTCACATGACCATACATCCATCTAAGCATTCTCATCTTTGCTACACTCATCTTCTGGATGTGTGACGTCTTAACTGGCCAACATTCCGCTCCGTACAACATAGCAGGCTTAACAACCACTCTATAGAACTTACCTTTGAGTCTAAGTGCCATTTTTTTTATCGCATAGGACACCAAACGCGAGTCTCAACTTCAACCAGTCTGCCCCTATACGATGAGTGACATCCTCATCAATTTCTCTATTACCTTGCAGAATGGAATCAATGTGCTTGAAGATCCTCTTCTTGTAAATGACCTGGGAGTCAAGCATCACGACTACCTCCGACTCCTGGAATGCATCACTAAATTTGCACTCCATGTACTATGTTTTAGTCTTGCTCAGCTTGAAACCTTTGGAGATCAGGGTATATTTCCAAACCTCCAGCTTATCATTAACTACGCCGCAAGTTTCATCAACCAGAACTATATCGTCTGCGAATAACATACACCACGGTATGGTACCTCCCCTTGGATGATCTGTGTCAATTCGTCCATCAGTAGAGCAAATAAAATTGGACTAAGTGTCGACCCCTGTTGCAACCCCATCTTGACTGGAAAGTGATCAGAATCGCCTCCAACTGTTCTCACTTGAGTCTTGGCACCATCATACATGTCTTTAATCGCTCTGATGTATGCCACTGGAAAACCTTTAGATTCCACGCATCTCCACAAAACCTCCCTTGGGACTTTTCATAAGCCTTTTCTAAGTCAATGAACACCATGTGTAAGTCTCGTTTCTTGTCCCTATACTGCTCGATTATCAACCTCCTCAAAAGGTGGATAGCTATTGTAATCGATCTCCCAGGCATGAATTTGAATTGGTTCTCAGAAATTGCCACATCCTTCCTCATCCTCTTCTCAACCACCCCTCCCATACTTTCATGGTATGGGTTAATAGCTTGATGCCCTTATAATTGTTGAAATTTTGAACATCGCCCTTGTTCTTGTACAACGGAATCATAGTACTCTACCTCCATTCTTCGGGCATCTTTGTCGTCTTCAGGATGACATCAAACAACCCAGTCAGCTAGGTTAAACCTACTACACCTGAACTCTTCCAAAACTCCACCAGGATCTCGTCAGGCCCGGTCGCTCTTCCCCCTCTCATCTTACGAATTGTCTCTTGGACCTCTCCAAATCCAATACACTCGCAGTGCCATGAATCACGGCGGCTCCCTGATTGCTCTAGATGACCTAACACAATACTCTTGTCCCCCTTTTTGTTTAGAAGTTTATGGAAGTACTCTTTCCATCTCCGTCTAATGTGGGCCTATTTCACTAAGACCGTGCCATCGTCATCCTTAATGCACTTCACTAGATCTAGGTTACGTGCCCGCCTCTCCCTTGCCTTGGCAAGCCTATACAACTTCTTTTCTCCACCTTTGCCCGTTTTCTCCTGATACAAGCGCTCAAAAGCTGCCGTCTTAGCGTCTGTAACTGCTAACTTCGCTTCCTTCTTCGCATTCTTATACCTTTTCTTATTTATCCTCCTTTCCTCCTCATCCTTACTTTCCACTAGCTTTAGGTAGGCCGCCTTCTTGGCCTCCACATTTCCTTGCACTTCATCATTCCACCACCAGTCACCTCTGTGTCTACGAGGGTTACCCTTCGACACCCCTAAGACCTCTTTAGCTGCCCTTCTAATTCACTCTGTTGTCCAGGACCACATACTGTCAGCATCTCCTCTACTCTCCCAGGCCCCCATAGCTACAAGCTTCTCTCCCAAGTCCTGAATCTTACCGCTGGTCAATGCCCCTACTTATTTTTTGGTCGAACAACTAGAGGCCTCTTCTTCTTCTTCTTCCCTTGGGTCTCCAAATCCAAAACCAGGAGCCTATGTTGGGTAACGAGACTCTCACCCGGGAAACATTACAATCCACGCAGACTCCTCTATCGCTTTTCCTAAAAACTAGAAAGTCAATTTGAGTCTTCGCCCCCGAACTGCGAAAGGTGACTAAGTGCTCCTCTTTCTTATGGAAACTCGAATTGGCTGTCACTAGCTCAAAAGCTTTAGCAAAATCCAGAAGAGCGACTCCTCCAACATTTCTATCCCCAAAACCGCAACCGCCAAGCACATATTCATAGCTCCCTGCAGACGTCCTGATGTGGCCATTGAAATCTCCTCCTATGATAAGCTTCTCGGTAGTAGGGATGCTCCGAACTACCTCATCCAGATCCTCCCAAAAGTACTTTTTAAGTTGTTGTACGCAATTCATATAACATGATATCTTATGTACTTTCATGTTATCCATAGTTATGTTATAATTTATTCTTTAAATTTTCAATACTTAGCTTTTTAAATTTTATGTATTTTTGTAATATTTACCTAATTTAGACTATTTTAAAATTTTTGAAATTACTATAATGTCAAGATTTGTGCGGCTTACGCCCCATGTCTTGGAGCGTCTCGCCTCGTCCAGTCCAAGCTAAAATGCATCGCCTTACGCACTTTCCTTTGAAACACTACCCGTTAATGTGAGACGGTAACTAGGAGTAGTTTTATTCTCAGAGCTTGCATCTGAAATTTTTAATTAAGAGTGGATATAATCCTCCTAAAATGATTACGATAATCCTTTATAATAATTTAGGGTTTTAATTCTTTCAAGCCCATACACACCTTATAGCAGCATGCTGCTGGATTTTAAAGAATTTGTTTTGTTTGATGATTAAAAATTTCCATCAAACGTATTTTGGAAGTGGATTTTTCCTTCAACAGTTGCTAGTGCACCAAGTATGGTATAGGTAAGATCACGACCAAGTAAGTACAATCATGGCGATTCAACTATTAAGTCCCTGATGCAAAGATCGATTTAGAAATGGGAAGAACTGATCCAGGAGTATTCCTCGAGGAAAATGGAAGCTAACTCAGGATTCAATCGAGAGGAAAGCAGAGAGAAGAATAGAGATTTAAGAGAGGGAAATGTGTATTTGATATTGAATGAATGTTTACAACTCAATTACAATGTATTTATAGAATCTAGGACTAAAAGGAATTGAGCTAAGATCCTAACTAACTATCCTAACTAACTTCCGGAACTAACTAACTTTCAAATGCTAACTAACTTGTAACTAACTTGCCACGTCAGCTTCTTCTTCTTTCTTAGCTCAGCTTCAGCTTCTCTTTTCTTCTTCTTAGCTCATTTTCCAGTCTTCTTCTTTATAATTGCATTAATACCCCTTCGACAAGCACACCCTTGTCCTCAAGGGTGAAAGGAAGGAAACCTGACCTTCAAATCAGATAGGAACTCCCAAGGAAGAAGAAGCTGGTGTGGCAAGTTAGTTACAAGTTAGTTAGCATTTGAAAGTTAGTTAGTTAGGATAGTTAGTTAGGATCTTAGCTCAATTCCTTTTAGTCCTAGATTCTATAAATACATTGTAATTGAGTTGTAAGCATTCATTCAATATCAAATACACATTTCCCTCTCTTAAATCTCTATTCTTCTCTCTGCTTTCGTCTCGATTGAATCCTGAGTGAGCTTCCATTTTCCTCGAGGAATACTCCTGGATCAGTTCTTCCCATTTCTAAATCGATCTTTGCGTCAATTGGTATCAGAGCTTGTGATTCTCGGCTCAATTCACTATGGGTAAAAATGATAAGAACCCTAATGCTGAAAAGACAGTGGAAGGCAGTGACAGATTCTCTGAAATTCAAGGGCAATTACTGCTGATCATGGAGAGTTTATCAAATTTGAATGCAAGAACTGAAAATATAGATAAGAAGTTGGGAAAATTAGAGGAAGTAGTGGGATTAACAAGGCAACAAGAGCTGGGTGAGACTGAACTAGACACAGTTCCAGCAATGATCAACAGGATGAGGGAGCCCCAATGTCAATCCAGCAACAATGGTAATTACCTCACTCGACTCTCTAAACTAGAATTCCCTAGGTTTTCTGGTTATGATTTGAAGACTTGGTTGTATAAGGTAGATCTGTTTTTCTCTGTGGATAATGTACCCCAAGATCAGAGAGTAAAAGTAGCATGCATTCACCTTGATGGTGATGTTATTGCTTGGCATAGAGCTTATCTGCTGTCTAGGAACTCTAGTAATGAACCTACTTGGAATGAATATGTTATGGCTTTATATGAGAGATTTGGGGAAGACTATATGGACCCTAGACAAGAATTGCAAAATCTTAGACAAACAGGTAGTGTCAATGCATATCAAAATGAGTTTGACAAGTTGATAACCAGGGTGAATTTGACACAAGATCAGGCAATCAGTCTGTTCTTAGGGGGGTTAAATCGTGAGATAAATCACACTGTTCAGCCATAGGTTCCTAAGTCCTTGATGAAGGCTTATAAGGCTGGTAGAGTTCTTGAAAAAATACTAGCAGCTAGAGCTGCAAATCCACCAGGCAGAACCAATCAACACATTTTTCATAAAACAAATCCTATACTACCTACACCTACAAACAGGAAACCATTTGAACCAAACAACTATCACATAAATGCAAGAATAAACCAGAGTAATCAACAGAATCCTAATAGGAGGGTGTTAACAGCTGCAGAAATGAATGCAAGAAGAGCCAAGGGCTTATGTTACTTCTGTGAAGAAAAGTTCACACCTGAGCATAATTGCAGGATGAAGAAACAGTTGTACATGTTTGAGGCAATAGAAGGTGAGGAGGAAGAACTAGAGGATGAATTAGATCATGATCCAGAAGAAGAACTTATGGCTATATCTCTGCAGGCACTAACAGGTACCATGGGGTACCAGACACTGAGGGTCACAGGCTACCATAAGAAAAGACCACTACAGATTCTTATTGATTCAGGAAGCACTCATAATTTCTTAGATTCTGAAGTAGCTAAACAGTTGGGTTTTGATACCAATTCTATGGCTTCTCATTCAGTAAGAGTAGCTGACGGTAGAAGTTTGCAGACCACCATATTATGTAAAAATTTCCAGTGGTTACTACAAGGAACAACATTCACTACTGATTTAATGTTGTTACCCTTGGATAGTTTTGACATGGTGCTAGGGTGTCAATGGTTAACCACATTAGGTGACATTAAGCTGAACTTTAATAATTTGACTATGGAGTTCAAGTATCAGGGTAAGAAACACTTGCTGAGGGGGTGCAACCAGTAAGGTGAAGGGGGTACAAGCTAAGAATGTCACTCTGAAAACAGCAGAAGGAGCTCACTTCTTTATGATGTCAATGACTAGCAGTTCTGATTCAGCTATCTTCAATAGCTTGCAAGCTCAGCAAGGTGAGAATCTACTACCTGAACTGGCTTCTTTATTTGAGCAGTATACCAGCATTTTTGAAACACCCACTACATTGCCCCCACATAGAGGACCCTTTGACCACAGAATACCACTGACTAACCAAGCAACCACAGTCAGCAAAAGACCATACAGATACCCTGGAATAAAGAAGGACATCATAGAAAAATTGGTGCAGGAGATGATGGATAAAGGATTCATTCAGCATAGCACCAGTCCCTATGCCTCACCTGTTGTGCCAGTAGGGAATAAAGATGGTACTTGGAGACTCTGTGTGGATTATAGAGAGCTAAACCAGCTGACTATCAAGGATAGTTCCCCATCCCAATCATAGAAGACTTATTAGAGGAGCTAGGAGGAGCTAAAGTCTTTTCCAAGATTGATTTGAGAGCATGATACCATCAGTTGAGAATGGCACTAGAAGATGTTCACAAAACTGCCTTTAAGACTCATGAAGGGCACTATGAATTCCTAGTCATGCCCTTTGGCTTGACTAATGCCCCATCTTCCTTCCAGAGTCTTATGAATTCTGTGTTCAAGCCATTACTAAGAAGATCTATCTTAGTTTTCTTTTATGATATACTAATCTACAGTAAGGATATGCAGTCACATATAGCTCACCTACAAGCTGTCTTTGAACTCATGAAGCAATATCACTTGTATGCTAAACCTTCTAAGTGTGCATTTGGTGCAGAGGAAGTAGAATACTTGGGACACTTTATTAGTGGTATGGGTGTTGCTTCTGATCCCAAAAAGTTCTCAGCTGTGAAGGAATGGCCTATTCCTACTAACATCAAACAGTTAAGGGGGGTTCTTAGGTTTAGTTGGATACTATAGGAGGTTCATCAAGGGCTTTGGAGCTATTTGCAAGCCCCTGCATGAGTTGCTCAAGAAGGATAATTACCACTGGTCTGCTACAGCTACCACTGCATTCAATCAACTGAAGGAAGACTTAGTATCTGCCCCTGTACTGGCCTTACCTGATTATTCTAAACGATTCATCATTGAAACAGATGGTAGTGGCACAGGCAATGGAGCTGTGCTGATGCAACAAGGCCATCTTATTTCCTATATCAGTAAATCCTTAGCTCCCAGGCACCAAGCTATGTCTGTATATGATAGAGAGTTATTGGCCTTAATATTTGCTGTCACTAAGTGGTCACACTATCTTCTGGGAAAGCAGTTCATCATCAAGACTGATCAAAAGGCCCTCAAACACCTTCTAGAGCAGAGTATACACACTGATTTCCAGGTGGCTGGTATCTCTAAGCTTATGGCCTTTGACTTTACCATTGAATATAAGAAGGGAAAGGAGAACAAGGCTGCTGATGCCTTATCCAGAAACACTGGTGCTGAATTGTTGGCTATGTCTTTGCTGACTCCTAATGACCACCTATTTGAAGAAATCAGGCAAACTTGGGTAACTGATAACACCTTACAGGAGCTGATTGAGAAGTTAAAGACTCAACCTTATAAATACTAATATACCATAATCATCGATTCATACAGGGTAAATTAGGGGGTTTTAGGCCTAAGCCCTTGGAATTATATGTGAAATCGATTACACTCATGGACTTGATTAGAAATCTAAGCATAGATTTGGACTCGTAGGGTTAAGAATAGCCCCTTTATGAATTTTTTTTTTTAATTTATGACAATGTGTATTTGAGGTTGACTTTTTCGTTGATTTTGTCTGGCCTGACCTTAAATTTATGAAATTGACTGTTGTAGCTCATTTTCTGCATAAAGTTAACTTGCGTGGAGGGACTTAAAGCGTATAAGGACGGTCCTGAGCTACTTAGCTTTCGTCACACTGTCGTGAGCTTGATCCTTACATTTCTAGTGGACTTTCTCAATATTAAGTTGTTTATGTATGATTTCTTTCATATGTAGTGTATTGGATAAAAGCTTACAGGACTTGAAAAGGTGACACGTGTCTACCACGTGGCACGAGCAGAAGTTCCAACGGACAGACACCTAATGGACAGACATTTATCACGAGCAGACCCAAAGGAGTTATGAAACACTTCATTAGTCAACACGGTCTAAATGAGCAGTTATTAACATGATCATTCACGATCATTCAATTAGTGGTCATTAAGGCAATCATTGCAACCCAGCAGTTATGTATCCAACGGATACGTGTCCAGCAGTCACATATCAAGACGGATCCATGCCCAGTGGTTACGAATCCCAACGGGTGCCTATTAGACTTATAAATAGCACTTGCCCTAAACCATTGTAACAGAACTCGACTTCCTGTCTACAATATCAATAAGAATACTCTCTCACTCTTGCTGAGATACTCCTTTTTGCTCATGTTTGTCTAGTATCTTAATTCTTCGATCCTCTAAGCACGATTGGTATCGAAGAGCTCTCTCCGGGGATAAGCGATTCGATACGGTTATTTCTCCTTATTTCTGTCTGTGCTTTATTTTTATTAGTTCATACTTATATCTCGTTCTCGTATTGTCATCATTTTGGTTCGTCGTTCAAACTCTTAATCTCAACTATTGATCGTGACTCCGCAAATATAAATTTAATTGTTAATTGGCCTAAAATCGGATCTAGGTTAAATGATTTGGCGACCACAGTGGGAGCCGGTCAATAGCCTTCGTAGGTTAATAGTTTATCTTTTCTGATATTACACCTCTTTTCGTCAGTCTTTTTGTTCTGTAACTAACATGGCAGAAAGCAATTCCCAACGAACTATCGTAGGCGAAAGTCAAGTAAATACTCCTCCACTCAGTCCTAATTACTCTCCTGATTATTCTCCCGATTACTCGTCCGATGGGTAGCAACAATCTTCTCAAGGACCGGTCAGGCAGCGAAATAGGCGTATGCACTCTCAGAGCACTACCCCACCCAGGAGACAACGCCATAAGAGTCTCTCCCCTGGCCAAAGGAACCTCCAGGAAACACTCTTTGCTTTCATGCAGGAACAGGCAGAGGTGAACCGAGGAATAAACGAGGCACTCACTTCTCTCCGAAGGAGTAACCCTTCAACTGCAAGGGCTGACGCTGCAGCACCTGGTCGAGACGCTCCTTCCTTGCATACTTCGAGGCAAGGTGGAGAGCGGAATAACGGAGGGACTGCGGATCCAAAGACCCAAGTCAACCAGAATCAGAATGGAGGGTCTATGGCACCTACGGATATGAGCCTTGTCGTGGAGGCTCTCACCAAACAATTCAAGGAAATCCAGGAAGCACTTCAAAAGTCTCTTCACGAGAGAATCGATCAGATACAGGGCGCTCCACCCACGCTGAAGAAAGTCGATGTCCAACGATATTCCCAGCGACCCTGGAAGAAGGAGGCAGCCCAAAGGCGATACCTAAGACGTTCAAAATGCCAAACATTCCGAGGTACCGCGGAAAGTCTGATCCCAACGACCACCTCATGATGTTCAGCAACTTTATAAAGGCTAGCGATCTCACCGACGAGGAGATCGAATCTGTTCAATTGAAGAAGTTCGTGGAAACCCTAGCAGATGGAGCTCTACGATGGTACTCAATGTTGCCACCCAACTCCATTGGGTCTTTCGCAGAGATGGTTGAATTGTTCGTGAAGGCACACACAGGCGCTCAGAAGACAGAAACCCGCGTAGAGGATATCTTTGAGATCAAGCAAAGGCCCGACGAGTCTCTCCGCAAATACGTGGATCGCTTCCAAAGAGAGCGTATGATGCTCCCCAGAGTACCACACAGATGGGCGGCGATCGCGTTTACCAACAGCTTGGATATTAGGAGCTCAGAGGCCACGCACAGACTTTACGAGTCTCTTCGCGAGTTCCCAACAGCCAGTTGGTCAGACGTCTACAACCGTTACAATGAAGATAAATTGATTGGAACAGGTACTCGAGGAAGGGCTCAGGCACGCAATAGTGGATCCAGCGGGAATGCAGAGACCGAGAGAGCAGACGTACGTTATGAACGGTTCCCTAGTCAGTCACGCAGCCATTCCAAAGAACGCAACCACAACAACAAAGGATTGTCCCGGAGAGATGATTCGGAGTCAAACCTCCGTGGAGCCCCAAACCTACCAAGTTTCAACGTGGAAATGACTGAAGTAGTGGCAGCACTCAAAGACATGGGAGAAAAGGACAAGTGGCTGAAAGACATGAAGACCGACCCAAGCAAGCGAAACCAGGACCTGTGGTGCGATTTCCATCGGGACCATGGTCATACCACCGAGGACTTCAAGGCCCTAAGGTATGAAATTGCTCATTTTTTGAAACGGGGATTCTTGAAGGAGTTCTTGACCGAGAAGGGGAAGCAGACTCACGCGAAGGCTCAGCAGAACAAGCCTGGCCCTCCACGAGCATCCTCTCCAAGGAGGACAGTTAATGTTATTTCAGGTGGAATCGAGGTGGACTCCGTTACCTTCACAACAAAGAAGTATGCAAAGGTCTCCATCACAAACAACAAATGCCCATGATCAGAAGAAATAATAAAATTTGAGGATTCTGATGCAGACGGCTCGCAATTCCCACATGCTGATGCGTTAGTCATAACGTTACGTGTGGCGGAGTTCGATGTCAAGAGAGTACTCATTGATGCGGGCAGTTCTGCAAACATTATCCAATCACAGGTTGTCAGAGAGATGCAGTTGTCGGACAAGATCGTATCCATATCTCGAGTTCTCTCCGGCTTCAACAACTCAAGCGAGAAAACTCTTGGTGAGATTACTCTGACAACTCTCGCCGAAGGGGTAGCGAAGGAAACAACTTTTCATGTTGTTGATGCGGATCTAGCCTACAACATCATTTTGGGAAGGCCTTGGATCCATGACATGTAAGCTGTTCCTTCAACTTATCATCAAGTATTGAAGTTCCCATCTGAATGGGGAGTACGTGAGATCCGAGGAGAGCAACGCTCTGCCCAAGATTGCTATTCGGTGGCTCTCAAACTGCCCGAAGAGAACAAATAGCAATTACAGCGACCAGGGACAGATATACCACATGAAGAAGCTAAGTACGAGGTCCCAGAATTCATCACGAAGATGGATGAAAGAGAAAACCACATGCCAATCGTGGAAGCTTTGGAACCCGAAGAATTGTTCGCCGATAAGCCGGAGCGGAAGGTGTACTTAGGGACTGAACTAAGCGAACGCCTACGAGGAGATATCCTCCAGTTCCTCAAGAAGCGGCATATAACATTCGCCTGGTCCCACGCAGATATGACAGGTATTTCACCCGACATCATTACTCATAGGTTGAACGTCGATCCATATCACTGCCCGGTGAAACAGAAGACGCGCCAGCAAGGAGCCTTTCGGAACCAGGTAATCAACGACGAGGTCGACCGGCTGTTAAAAATCGGGTCAGTACGTGAATTCAAATATCCAGACTGGCTAGCCAATGTGGTTGTTGTACCTAAAAAGAATGGTAAATGGCGAGTCTGCATTGACTTCACGGATCTAAACAAAGCCTGCCCGAAGGATTCATATCCCCTTCCCAGGATAGATCAACTGATCGACGCAACAGCCGGACACGAGATGCTCACGTTCCTCGATGCGTATTTCGGATATAACCAAATATTGATGGACCTCGAAGATCAGGAGAAAACGGCGTTCATAACCTGTCGAGGTATGTATTGTTATAAAGTGATTCCATTTGGACTAAAAAATACAGGTGCAACATATCAGCGTCTAGTCAATCGAATGTTCCATGACCATATCGGAAAGACTATGGAAGTGTACATCGATGATATGTTGATCAAATCCAAACGAGCAGAGGACCATTTGGCGCATCTGAAAGAAGCTTTCCGAATCTTGGATCAGTACAATATGAAGCTGAACCCGGAGAAGTGTGCATTCGGAGTTGGATCGGGAAAATTCCTGGGATTCATCGTTTCTCAGCGTGAAATTGAAGTCAATCCCGCTCAAATTAAAGCCATTGAATCAATCCCAGATGTATTTCACAACAGGAAAGACGTCATGAAACTGACGGGGAGAGTGGCGGCTCTGCGAAGATTCATTTCCCGATCATCTGACCGGTGCAAGAGTTTTTTCGATGTCTTAAAACAAAACAAGGAGTTCGAATGGACCCCTGAATGCCAACAAGCATTGAAGGATCTAAAAAAAATACCTATCCAATCCACCACTGCTCTCCACACCTCAAGAGGGTGAGCAGCTGGTGATTTATTTGGCAGTCTAAGAATCGTCGGTAAGTGCCGTTCTAGTTCGGGAAGAAAAAGGTAAGCAACTTCCTATCTATTACATTAGCAAAGCTCTAATTGACGCAGAAACACACTATCAACCCTTAGAAAAATTGGCGTTGGCACTGGTAACTGCTGCTCGTAAGTTATGCCCTTACTTTCAAAGTCATTCGATAGCTGTGGTTACAACCTTTCCTTTACCAAATGTTCTGCACAAACCTGAATTTTCAGGAAGGTTAGTAAAATGGGCTATAGAATTATCTGAATTTGATATCACCTACCAGCCTAGGGTAGCAATAAAGTCACAAGTTTTAGCAGACTTCGTGGCAGATTTCAGCACTAATATATACCCTAAGGCAGAAAGAGAAGCTATTCTTTATGCAGGGCAGGATCCTGGCACGTGGACCCTTCACACAAACGGCTCCTCGAGCGTCAAAGGGTCCGGGCTTGGATTGGTTCTCGTTGCTCCATCCGGAGAGACGGTAAGACAGGCTATCAAATGCCCATTTATTACTAACAATGAGGCCGAATATGTGGCCATTATTGCAGGATTAGAACTAGCCCGAAGTTATGGAGCAACCATCGTCAAACTAAAAAGTGACTCTCAGCTGGTTGTCAATCAGATAAATGGAGGCTTCATTGCACGAGAATCCAGGATGCAAGTGTATCTCGCCCGAGTAAAAGAGCTCCTAGCACAGTTTGACGAATGGGAGGCATTTCAGATTCCACGGGAAGAGAACCATGAAGCCGATTCTCTCGCAAATATGGGATCAGTGGCAGAGATAGGGGCAGCCAGCTCTTCAGCTGTTGTTCAACTTCTCTACACGACCATGGACAGAGAAAAGTTCGAAATCAACACCATCAACGCCACTTGGGACTGGCAGAATGAGATAACAAACTATCTTATCCATGGAACTCTACCCGTAGATACAAAAGCTGCTCGCAAACTTCGAATAAAAGCTGCTAGGTATACAATTCTCAACGGCGAACTCTACCATAAAATGTTTGCAGGACCTCTCGCAAAATATCTCGGACCGAGTCAAATCAATTATGTGATGAGAGAAGTCCATGAAGGCTGTTGTGGAAATCATTCCGAGGGCAAGGCGTTAACCTGGAAGCTGATTCGCGCAGGTTATTATTGGGACAAAATGGAGAAAGATACGAACGAATTTGTCAAAAAATATGACAAAAGCCAGAGGTTCGCCCATCTTCTCCATCAGCCAGCAGAACCACTCCACTCAATAATCTCTCTGTGGCCCTTCATGAAATGGGGGATGGATATTGTTGGTCCTCTTCCCACAGCACCAAGAGGGATGCGCTTCTTATTGATCATCACTGATTACTTCACAAAGTCGGTCGAAGCGGCAGCATACACAAGGATACGACAAACGGAGGTTGTCGACTTAATCTGGCGTTTTGTTGTATGCCGCTTTGGAGCAACTAAGGAAATAGTCATGGACAACAACCCACAATTTATCGGCCAGAAAGTGACTAGGTTCCTTGACGATCTGCACATCAAAAGGATCACTTCCTCTCCATACCATCCTGTCGCCAACGGACAGGCAGAATCTACCAATAAAATCATCGTTGAATCCCTTAAAAAGCGCCTCGAGCAGGCAAAGGGATGTTGGGTAGAAGAATTACCTGGAGTGCTATGGGCCTATCGCACAACGATAAAAATGAGTACTGGAGAAACTCCTTACTCATTGGTATATGGTGCAGACGCTTTAATCCCAGTTGAAATAGGAGAACCCAGCCTGCGATACACATATGCCACTGAAGAATCAAACTCAGTCAATCTCTTCGAAGAGCTGGACCTCCTCAAATAACGGAGAGAGTTAGCCTTAGTACGAGTAGTCGCCCAGAAAGAACGAATTGAGCAATATTACAACCGGGGACTGCGCGTACGAAGTTTTCAAGTTGGAGATTTTGTGCTAAGAAAAGTCTCCCAGAGCACACAAGAAACGAATTCAGGGAAGCTTGGCCCTAATTGGGAAGGCCCCTACAAAGTAATTGCTTCAGTCGGCAAGGGATCTTATCGCTTGGCACGGCCAGACGGCTACACTGTCCCGAACAGTTGGAATGTGGTTCACCTCAAAAGGTATTACTTTTAAGTGGTAAGACGGTTAGTTATGTTATACTTACCTTTTATTTTTACGAAAGTTCTTACCTTTATTATATTTTCTCTCTAAATGGTACTAACGACCTAAACAAGGTCAGATCTGTTTATCACAACTGGTAGAGCTCGAAGTTCTTCAACTTCGCGGCTGTGGGTTCGAATCCCACAATGGACACACTCCTCGTTTGGTTATATGTGTTCTATATGCAGCTCACCGCAACTCTTTTCATGTTATCACTTCACGTGCTCCAACATAAAAACAAGGGAGGGGGGGTGGTGAGAGGCCCCTGTAGGCCAGGTAAGACCTTCATAAAGGCAGAAGACCTTGCCAGAAGGCAAATAGGTAAGACCTTCATAAAGGCAAAAGACCTTGACAAAAGGCAAATTTTTAAAGTTTTTTAAAAACTTTTACGTGACAAGACTTCCACGAAAATAAGAGAAGTCGTTCACAAGGCCAGCGACTCGGCCAGAGCCAATCTACAAAGCCGTGCAACAACTTCCGATTATCAAAACGATAAGCAAGGTTATGCGCACAGAGCAACGATTCGGCAAAAAATCTAACGACCACGATTCGCTCAGATTACTTACAACTTACGACCTCTTCCTAACGAAAGGCTAAGTTAAAAACATTCGGGCAAACTTTTAGAGACCAGAACTTAATAAAGTTCAAACTTCAAAAAATTGCCAGGCACGAAAGCCACAACACATGCAAACGAAAGATCAAAAGTTCAGGCTAAATATAGTCATTGAATGGATCTAAAAGCATATAGACATTATCTTGTAAAACGATAAGATGTCGAAAACGGCTGACAGAAGTTTACAGAGTGACCAAAGGCTAAATGAAACCGGCTATACAAGAGACCAGAGAGTCTTTACCAGACTTCTGTCCACAAACAACCAAATCTGGCTCTCGCCAGACAATAAAAAAATCAATCAAAGATTGGGAAAGGGCATCAACATTTGGGGCTACGATCAGAACCCGACGCACCAGCTCCGTTCGTTCTGCCATCGTCCCCCGAATTCTCGCCATCATCTTCGTCCTCATCTTCATCTTCACCTTCAGACTCCTTAGGAGAGAGATTCAGTGCTTGTCTTATTCTACGAACAGCACTTTTTGTCATCTGCAGCATCTCCTCAACATTAACTTGTTTAGCTTGAATCTGCACGAGCAATAAATGTTTAGCCTCAAGCGCAGCAAGCTTGGCCTTAATCTCAGACTGATCGCATAGGTTTGCCAAGTCTTTGGTCAATGCGGCCTGAGCACTCATCAATGGAGCGACCTGATCCTTGGCAGCCTGAAGCTCAGCTCTGGCCTTAATAGATTCTTCATTGGCCCTTTGCAGATCCATCTCAAGGGATGCACGATCATCAATAGCACTGTTCAAAGAAGCTGTACATTCTTCAAGTAATCTCTCTAGACCTTGAGCAGAGCGTGCGAACCCTTCTTTTTCTTCAAGAAGAAGGTCCTTCTCCTTGGTGAGTGCGTTAATCTGCTCGATACGTTCATTGTTAACATCAGTTAGCCGATTAACCTCACTCCCTAGGAGACCACACTTCTCACTCAAGATCTTGTTCTCCTTCAGAGCATCCAGCAACTCTTTCTTTACCTCTAGTACTTGACCGACGTTGTTAATCCTGGAGCGAAACATGAGCTCGGCAGCCAGCATACTTGACTGAAAAAGTAAAATAAGTAAAGGTTAGAAGTCTAAGGCCAAAGTTATTCCCAACACAAAGCGGGAAACACTTATCCGGGCAGAGTCAGCAGCAATCTGAAAGGCCAACTCCTCATCACTTAGCTCCCTCAGCACCCATTCTTCACGGGGACCGATGAGCGAAGAGACCGCCTTAGCCGAACCACCCGGTCCGGTTATGAAGTTAACATCAGGGGCAAGTTTCAGGGTATGCTTCCTCTCACAGTACTTGGGTTCCCAAGCCTGCTCAAAAGGATAATTTGGCCCAAACTTGTAATGGACACCCCTGATATCCTTCAATTTGGTCTGGCCACCGATGACGGACCGCCAGATGAACCTTCTTGATGAAAGGTTAGAATCACCTTCCATTCCAGGATTTATCGTCTCGCACTCGCGAAGACCGACAGGCGTCGCCCCCTCAGTAGCCACATTCTCTAGGTCCTCAAAACGAAAAACACGAGGACCCCGGCTACCCTCTTGGGGAACTTCTTCCCTAACTTCTTCCCTTACTTCTTCCTCTTCTTCTTCTTCTTCTTCACCTACCTTTCTTTTCCCCTTATCTACACGAGAAGGAGCTGCCTTCACCCCATCATCAACTCGGGGACTCCTCTCCGGAGTACGGACAGCCTCTTCCTCAACCCTCCTTCTGTCACTTCGAAGACAAGGCTTTCGCCTAAGGGGTTCATCAGCTTCGACCTTTAGTATCCGAAAGATAGATAACCTCCATGGCTAAACCCTCTCCCCGTGCAGACTCGGGGACTTCAGCAGCAGACCTGACATTCTCTTCTATAGACTCCGGTACATTGGCTCTAATCGAAGGCTCACCCCTAGCAGATGAGGCTTGCCCGGCAGCCACGGAAGTCTTACGTGCAGACCTCTTCCATGCTCTGCCCTCATCCTGGCTCTTCTTCTTCATTTTCAAAGAGCCCAGACCATCGGACAAGAGTTCCTCGCCCCCCTCCCTGCTGCGTAGTGCCTCCACCGAAGCTAGTATAGCGGCGGCCTCAGCATCTGGGTCAGCGACAGGCTCGGAAGGCCCATCTTGGGGAGGAGCAGGAAAGAAATCTCCTTGAGTACCCAGACCTGTAAAAAGGTAAAACGGTCAGACACGGAGAAGTTTCAAAGGAGAAGAATAATCATGAAAGCAGAAATATTCTCACTATGGTTTTTCACGGTCAGACTCTTATCCGCAGCAAAATGCGCCCATTCTCTCCTTTTAGGAGCGAACTCCTTCAAAATTGCCTCAACCCACTCCGTTAGCTCATCAACATATATGAGCCCGTTGTAGGGTTGCTTGGCCGCTATAAAAAGAAGTTGAACGGAGTTAGCAGATGAGAAGAAAAAGAAGAACACGAAAAATTTCAAAAATACTCGGGGACTTACGCTTCCTGTTCCAGACTTCAGGAAGATAAGTCTTGTCGCCAAAAGTCAAGGCCGAGGAGCGCACGAACAGATACCGGTGTAACCAACCTCAGTCACCTGTATCCTCAGAACTGCACACCAAGCCCTTGCTCCCGCGCATCCTGGCATTCACATAGCTATCTTTTAAAATTTGTATACTGTACAAAGAAATAAAATGTTCGTATCCAAAAGATTGATCGGTTTCCGTCGCAAACCAATCTAAAAGTGTAACTATTCTGTATATACTGGGGTACAGTTGCCTCGGGCAGAGCAGGTACTCCCTGCAGAGCCTCTCCAGCACAGGGTGCAGGGGTAACCTACATCCCACTGTGAAAGGGTAGGTGCACATGTGTCCACCCAGCCCTGTGGGAAGTAATATTCTCCTCCTCGGAGACCGGCAAGAGGGGAACCTCGTCATCCCAATGACAGTCCGTCCTCACCCGTGGGATCAACTCCTTCGTGATCCCAGACCTAAACCTATACGCCGGCCAGTTGCGCGTATCTCCCTGATGATTATTAAAGGACTTGACGTTACAGTCCGCCTCTAATTCACCCTACTTTTTGGGGATAATCTCCGTAGCAGTAGCATGAGCGGCCCTGGGCCTAGGAGTGGCCGCAGAAGAACTACCGGCCGCGTCGACGTTTTGATTCTTTCTAACTCTTGAAGTCATGATTTCAGAAAGGTTATGAAGTTAGGAAGAAGAATTCAAAAGCTGGTTCAAAGGTTTTCAAGGAATAATGGAGAAGAAATAAAAGCAAGTAAAAGGTTTCTCATCCAGCAAACCCCTATTTATAGGAGTGAAGATTCAGCCCCTCAACTTCCTTCGAGACACGTAGAGGTCATCCAAGAGACTACGATCAAATCTGACCGTCAAAGGAAAGAATAGGTTTCACCAAATTTTATAGTGTCATCATTTCCCTGAAGTGCAGCGGTCACCTCGCGATCAACAGGCGATGTGTGCACGTGATTGAGGCGGTTAAAATCATTACTTTTACTCTTGGGACGCGCAGTAGTCACTTCAGAATGGACTGCAACCACGCAGGCGTGCCAGCTGCAGTTACTTTTTTATACGGCACATTAAATGCGCACGTCATAAGGGCTTGTCACGTAGCTGATAAGTTTCGTACGTCACCAAGCCTCGTCACATGAAGATAAAAGTTTACAAAGCATAAACTCCCGCCAAAATTCCTATCCACTCCTCGACCAGATACTCTGCTCGAGAAGTGCGGGGACTATCTGTATTAGATAAAAGCTTACAGGACTTGAAAAGGTGACACGTGTCTACCACGTGGCACGAGCAGAAGTTCCAACGGACAGACACCTAATGGACAGACATTTATCACGAGCAGACCCAAAGGAGTATGAAACATTTTATCAGTCAACACGGTCTAAATGAGCAGTTATTAACATGATCATTCACGATCATTCAATTAATGGTCATTAAGGCAATCATTGCAACCCAGCAGTTATGCATCCAACGGATACGTGCCCAGCAGTCACATATCCAGACGGATCCATGCCCAGCGGTTACGAATCCCAACGGGTGCCTATTAGACTTATAAATAGTACTTGCCCTAAACCATTGTAACAGAACTCGACTTCCTGTCTACAATATCAATAAGAATACTCTCTCACTCTTGCTGAGATACTCCTTTTTGCTCATGTTTGTCTAGTATCTTAATTCTTCGATCCTCTAAGCACGATTGGTATCGAAGAGCTCTCTCCGGGGATAAGCGATTCGATACGGTTATTTCTCCTTATTTCTGTCTGTGCTTTATCTTTATTAGTTCATACTTATATCTCGTTCTCGTATTGTCACCATTTTGGTTCGTCGTTCAAACTCTTAATCTCAACTATTGATCGTGACTCCGGAAATATAAATTTAATTGTTAATTGGCCTAAAATTGAATCTAGGTTAAACATGTAACTGCCTGTGTTGGTTTAATATGAGCATATATTTGATAATTTTCTCTATTTATGAAACTACTTGATCATATATTCGATTATGCCTCTACTTATGACTCTATTTGAGCATACATTTATTTGCCTCTATTTATGTGGTACTGATACGTATGAGTACGTATGAGTGGACATCATGTTCAATGATCTTAGTCTGAGCATGTGGACTCATGGACCGATGAACGTATAGTTCTACATTCTAGCTCCATGAGTTAGTTTTGACCCAATAATTAATGGTCATGACGATATAATCATGGCTCGGATTGCGTGTGTATTGATCATACTTCTAGAGTCCCTGACCTTTGTAGAGCCCGATCCTTGGTAGAGCCCATTGGTAATGTTCACACAGATATTGGCGTGCTTGTTTTTGTTGCATACATGTGCATCTTCATTCATCTTGTCATACAGTATATATATATTTTTGTTATATGTTGATCTGTTGCACATTTGATTATGCGGACTGCATATGTTGATTATGTTGATTGTTAGATATTTGTGATTATATACGATTTTGAACTATAACATCATTTTGACAATTCAAAATATGAAAGTACTACTTTAGATGCGCTAATTTTAAATGCTTGTTCTGGAATGTTGTCTTAAAATTCTTTTTTTGGTATTTGTTTTATGATATCAAACTTGATTAAAGAAGATGAATTGAAATTTCAAATCTTTCACTTACATTTATAAATGGTTTTGTTTCATTATTATTTCATATCATGTGGTGGCTAACCTACGTACTGTTTAGTAGGTTTCCGACCTTTCTTGCTGAGCTTCACTACTCATCCCATTTCTCGTTATTGTTTTGGGCAGGTTTTACATCAGACGGCGGCGACTGAGGCCTAAAGCTACTAAAGCAATGGCTTTAGGCCTCAATTTTTTGGGGGTCCTAAATTTTTCTATAATTATATAATTTATTTTTTTTTGTTTAAAAAATGTTTTAAAGAGAAGATTTTTTTTTTTTTTTTTTTAAAAGGAAAGATAGTTTTTCACTTGGCTTCACAAGCATTGCAACAAGTATATTGAAGCAAGTTATTTAATACAACTTCTAGTATTTGTGACTTTAAACTAACTAGTGAAAGTATATAGATTAGAGAACTTTTAGTGCTAAGCTCAAAGTTCATAAAGTAACAAACGAAAAAGTTAAGTCCATCAACCTCATTAGAAGTCATTCAACCCCGGTGGATGCAGGGCCGTCTCAACCAAATTGGGGGCCTAAAGCGAAACTTCACGGGAAGGTCTTGATTTTTCTTTTTTCTCAAAAAAAAAAAGAGAATAAATATTGTTATATATAGTTTTAATTAAAGTCTACTTTTGTCACTTTTTTGGATGCTAAGCCTTTATAATAAATTTGTTCTAACAATTTCATTTTAATTGAAAATATAGCTAATTCATTTAATCTCTCTTGAAACATCGTTGATCTTTATAACTTGTAAGAAGCAAGTTTGTAGAAAGCAGAGAGTTTGAGTTTTCATTAAAAATACTCAAATATTCAGCAAGAAAAGAATAAGAATGGTGAAAAAAGGTAATTATAAGATGTAAGTTAGCCAACAACAAAATAGATACCCACCTAAATAAGGAATTAAGGATACTACAATTACTAAAAAAGTAATAATTTTTTCACTCTTCTATTATATGCCCTCCCTTAAATTTTTCTTTAATTTGAGATTGAATATACAAGAACTTTTTTTTCCACAATATAAATAGTAGAGTAATACATCTTTAATAAAAAGTGGGGGCCCCAAGCCATTGCCTTATTGGCTTTATGGTAGAGACGGCCATGGTGGATGAAGAGGATGCACATATTATTAATATAGGTGCGTGGATTAATTTAGAAATGAGATGGCACAAAAATAAGATGATTGATAAAGACGTTAAAAGAATTGATAACTTAGCTATATTAATAATTAAAAAGAATTATTTTGAAAAATCAATTGTAAAAAACTAGTTAGTTTGCATATAAAAAGGCTAAAAAAGTACACTTTAAATAAAATTATGAGAAAATTATGTGGCATGAACATTTAGAAGAGTCCTTTACAAAAAATAGACATATTTTTTCTTTATTATAATTTATAGACATTTAACAATATGTCATTTATTTTTATAGACATTCTTTTTTGCGGAACACTTTTCCTCTTTTATGCCTATTTTAGATGTGATCTTATCTCACTTATTAAAGATATTTATTAAAGCATTTAATCTTTTCTTACGCTGATAGAAATAAATCTAACTAAAACATCATTCAATTAAATGAGAAAATATTGGGTCAAAATCTAAATTAGCATTGCATGATAAAATGTTTATCCCAATGTATACTTCTGCATATTTTATTAATTACGTATTGCGTATTCATTGCTTTAAAGTATAATATAATGATATTATTATATAAAAAATATTATGCTGATATAAATGTAATATATTCTGCATAATTATGATAAAAAATTTTAATATACAAAAATATTTTTACATATAATATTTTATTGATATAATTGTAATATATTATGCATATTTATGATACATCGCAATATATAGTATATTGATATTATTTTACATATGATATTTTGTTGATACAAGTGCAATATATTTTGCATATCTTTAATAACTATGTGATGTGAGTATTCTCTAATAGATATAGTGTGAGTATTCCCTATGTATTATTTATGTGGTAGAATTAAGTTGGTATTTACATAATTATAAGTGTGTGCATAATGAATACCAAAAATTAACGGAGAATGAATACCAATAAAATATGCAAAATGTAAAACTCAAAATATATACGAAATATATAATAAAGATATGCATTTTATGTATACGACAAAAGTATGCAAAATGTATACATAAAATATATGCAAAAGATATATATTTTACAATTTTTAGGTGATAATCATGTGATAACAGTTAATGGAGAAAGAGAATGTGGCTGATGATTGATATCCCAAAAAATAGCACAAAAAAAAAAAAAAACACGAAACTTCTTTTGCTGTAGGTCCACTATTTTAGGAAAATAATATTTGTAAACATATTAATATAAGTAATTTTGGCTAGCCTTTGTTTAACACTTTGTTTGGATCATTGTTACCCATTGTATTGTATTGTATTGTTATTATGATTACAACGTTTGCTTTGGTTGTTACTTTAATTTCGTTGTATTGTATTGTTAAGTTCCGTTGTTACCTAACAATGAAAAGATCAACTTTTTGTTACAACCGATTTAGTGGTTTTGCATTGTTACGCTTTTACACTTTCCCATCATGTCCTTAATTATAACCTTATAATCCTATTTTACCTTCTACCCTATTTTCTTATTTAAATACACCCAAGTAGTTATTTTGACCTCATCTCCCCTCTTCTCAAAATACAGTACGTTCCCTGCCTCTCTTATTACTTTGTACGTTCCCTGCATCTCAAATTATATTAAAGAAAATTTGTTACTTAATCTAATATTTAGAACAACTAAGGGTATATTAGTAAACTTATTAGTTACAATATAATACAATACAATCAAAACAAACAATAACAATGTTACTAAACAACGGGAAACAATACAATCAATTCAAACGTTGTTTTATAATACAGTACGATACAATACAATACAATACAATACATTATGAAACAATAGGTAACAATGATCCAAACAGAGTGTAAGAGTTCATGTGTCTATTTGAATGTAGGGCCATATTTGATTTTGGCTAAATATGTTATCTTCTCTAAAATTATTTGGAATTTAAGGCCTCTCATTGGAGTTTGGAATTTGGCCACAATCTTATTGAGTAGCCCCCGACTTCAAATTTAAAATGAGTTGGATAATTTGAAAACTATTTTCTCTTTTTCTTTAAATCTGTGATAGAAAATGCTCAGTCACATTTCTAAATTTTCATAACATTTCATATATATGAATTCTTCATTTTAGTTTCCTCTGTTTTTCGTTTCATTTATTTAATTTGGTTACTCACTAAGACACCCTTTTGATTAATTTAAAACAATAATCAGCTCCTTTATCCTATAAAGTTCGTATTGAAATTAACCTATAAAGGGCACATTCAATAAATGTGTTATATATTTGGTTTGAAATCCAAGGAGTGTATTCGCAAGAGAGTCATTTAAATGAAAATTTGGTGTACTTTATTATTAAGCTAATCATGTTTGACCTAGTTCCTCGCACTTACCAGAGACCTCTTAACCTGCTATACTCTATATGATTCCTCTATATAGTTATTTCAATGTTTTCAGTTTTAAGCTCATTGGGTTTGCAAAAAAAAGTCATCCATTTTTCTCCTAATCTTAGTAACATGTTATCCTTAAACATTTTTCTCAAGCATTTTCACATCTTTAAGGTTGATAACAACTTGAAACTTAAAATCAGGACAGAGACCCACAGCTCTCAAACGTTTTCAAATATTTGAAGAGTAGAATAGTCCTATACTTCAAATGAAGCATTCACAAAAGTCTTGTCTATATGACCAATATCAAGGAATGTACACTGGTCATTACATTGGCACAGTGTGACTACCTTGAGAGAAGTGTTAGAGCTACATCTAATGAAGGGGTTCAGTTGAATCCCCTCCCTTCAAAAATTATTGTGTGTAAATAGGATAGAAAAAAAACTTTTTGTACAAATGAAAACTGTTGAATTCCCTAGAAGATAATGGAAGCTTTTAGTCTAGCATAAGGTGGTTCAAACATTGTATGCATTATTTGAATCTCCTTGTTAGAATTCCTGGCTCCGTCACTACTTCAAAGATAATAGAAGCAGATTCATGAATGATTTCACAGAAGCAATGGAAGTGGGAACTTTAATATGCTTCACTGAGCTATTAGACCAAAATGCTAGGAGGATAACAGCAAATGAAGGAACAGATACCAAGACATTAACAGAATATACAACATCATCAGTTACCTAGCAACAGCTCCCAATCTCTTTGACGGGCCATAAGACTTAGAGTGCAGAGTTCAGTTGGATTTCAAATGAAAAGGTAGGCAGGCAAACATTGCAGCAACGTTCCATTTAACTTAAAAGTAGTTCCTCGTGAAGTTAACACTAAAACAGAACAAAGAGCAGGAGACAATTAAAATCTCTTACACAACTTCACTAGAATCTCACACCAGGGGAAGAGGCAGTTTGCACTTTCAGAGTGACCACGCCCCGAATATAGAAAATTTTGTTTTTTGACATCAGTTAGAAAAAAGCAGCCTCTCCACTTTGGTAGGGGTAAGGTCTGCGTACATCTCACCCTCTCCCCTCTCCAGACCCCACTCGTGGGATATTTCAGGATATGTTGTTGTTGTTGTTGACATCAATCAGAAAAAAGCAACCAACCACTGCTATGAGGAATACAAACAATTGAATTTACAAAGAACAGGAACAAGGTAGTGAATAGTGCACTTGGAAACATTAAAAATTCAGATCACATTTGTGAACAATGGTCTTTGATCTGACAGCTTTCGCACTATGTTAAAATTGTTCCAATGAACACAAACACAGAAGGTTATGAACAAATTGAATCATTTAAACAAAATTGCATCGCTAGAACACCTAAACTTTCTGCTTTTTACACCCCTTTTGGTACCCCGAGGAACTTCAACAATTTCATCAAATTTCCGAATTCAAGATACGCAGTATACACTAGACTAATCCATTGGTCACAAAGTTACCATCTTTTTTATACAAAAAAAAACATACTTCCATCGTCAGCAGAAACAGACATTAGCTTCCAAACGTGCATTTGAGATCGTTCGTGATATTCGTGTCCCAAACCTGAATAGTCTTCAAAAAGAATCAAAGCCACAATGATGAAATGTTAACCTTTTCAATCTACTGATCTTCAGACACTTTGTATAAGTCAGCTGTAATTTTTGTTAACCGCAAGCCCGGAAATAGAGTCTGCAAAATAAAACCAATGAAACAATAAATTCAAATTACATTTTTTAAATGATCATCAACAATAATAATATAACTGTTATGAATTCCAAACTAATTGGGGTCGGTTATATGAACCTTTAACTTACATCCAAATTCTTTTGAACCAATCTAGCACGTTTCTTGGGTCGACGAGGGGGTCTATGTCTGATCATCGCCATGAAATCTTCCTCGATCTCACCCCTCGAAAGGGGAACCGAAAACTTCACCCTTTCTCTCTTTTCCCCACTTGTAGAAGCTCCTGCAACCTCTGCACCACTTCGTAGTTTCGGAGATTTGTTTTCTGTCCTTAAAGGCGATAAAGCATTATTAGTTCTATTAATATCAAATCCAATAGGTTCCTTACAAGCTGTTCGACGAGTCCTCAAGTTCCATGGCCTTGATAAATCTCCAGAATCAGTCACATTTTTCCCCGGTTGCCCCTCCAAACCTTGTCTGAAAATTGCGTCATTGATTTTGTGATCAAACATTAGTGTCTCTTTTACAGCTTCAATACCCTCGCCACTATTATTTGGATTTGATCGATACCGGTCCACCACCGCTGGTTCCCTCAGCCGATGAACGGTGGAGATGTGATCATTGGACTGAACCTTAACACACCTTAAGAATTTCTGGTTACCCCACTTGAGACCACATGGTAAGTTGAAATTGTGCAATGGCGGCTTTGATCTTTCTGCTCTCATCGCCATTAAAAGCTTGTTCAAATTGCCCAAAGCTCTGTTTTTCACTATGCTCAAAGGGTGAACAATACTTTGAAGGGAAATTTTACTCAAATGGGATTCATATTCTTGTAATCTTTTTGAAGTTTGTGTTTTTTTTTCTTTAAATCTTTTGGTGTGTTGAGTTTACGTGAAATGGCCGGGAATGTAAAGTGTATGTATATATATGGAGGTAGGCAGAGAGAAAGAGAAAGAGGGGCCGATTTTAACGTTGGGGTTCTCAAACTAATTGTAGGTGCTTAAGTGTGTTTTTGGTATAGGGGAAATATAGTTTGGTTGGACTACTTGTTTTGAAAAATATTTTCCTAAGGGTAAAAATTTTGCATACATCACAAACCCCCTACCCTACTTCCCTAACACATATACTCTACCACTCCCACATCTCCACATCACACTTCCACCCCCTAACCCGCACATCTTTCCGTCACTAGAAAGTGAGTCCCGTTTCTGACGCCAACGTTGGCGCCGTTTTGCGTTTCTGATGCCGGCATCACCTCTGCTACCATTTCTGACGTTGTTGCCTGCTGCACTCAAGGTTTCTGTCATCGGCTTTGCTATGATTTCTGTTTCCTATGCTGGCTCTTGATCTGCTTTCGATTTTCGACGCCAGCATCGGTTCGGTTTTCTATATTTGGTGCCGGCAAAAATCCTTTGTTATTTTCGTGGCCTTCCGTCGTTACTCCAGCGTCTGGACGTGAATACGGTAGCTGGTAAGGAGGGGGTGGTTGGGTTTGGGGGTGATGGAGTGAATTGCTGATGGGAGGTGGGGTGGGGGGTTATTGGGGTAAGGTTAGTGATAATGGAAAAAAGATCGTTTTACTAATTTGTTTCCAAACGATTAGAAAATAAGTTAAAGCTCACTTTTCTTCCTACAAAATACTTTTTATTGAAAAATATTTCCAATTTTTCTATATACGAAACACACCCTAAGTGTGTTGTGGAGTAACGAAGTGCACTTTTATTTCTAGGGGTTTTCTTTTTTAACGGTACCTTTCTATGGAATCCACTAGGCTACACCGCCTTTTTGGTTTTTCTTTTGACAAAAAGTAACACACAACTCACCTTGGAGAATTTGATGATAATATTATGTTGCAATAATCATAAAAATGAAAGAGAGCCAAGTCTGTGGTATGAGAAATTATATACTTTTCTATATTTCAATTTAAATTACTTTAATATAGTATTAAACCTAAAAGTTGATTTAATAGATTAAGCAATTAAACTTGTATTTTAGGCCACAAACAATATAATTATATCAAAATAATTTGAGACTAAAATATGTGAAGCAAGACAAGAACAGATGATAAAGTAAGAAAATAAATAAATAAAACTGCTTATATGTGTGTCTGGAAGTCGTAATTTCTGACAACAAGAATGGTTGCAAGACTAATAAAAAAAAATAAAAGAAGCATAAGATGTATTATTATTTTTTGTAATCCAAGTTTATCAGATTGTTTTCATATGTCTTACACGCAAAGATGGATAAGAGTTTATACAGCGTATACAAACTCTAGTAAGGATCTATAATTATTCCTCAAGAGTAATGGTTGGAATCATGATCTAGTGAGTAAATATTGGCAACGACCAACTCTTGTATTATGTCTTCATTAATTAGCGTGTATTTGGCTGAGTGTATTTCCTACGTCCGGAGAGACACCTGTTGTCGAAAAAACCCGACAATGGTTATGCTATAATTGGAGGTGTGATCCTCGAAATCTTCCTTCTAGTGAGTGATTTTGTATCTTTGAAGTTCCTTCCTTCTAGTGAGTGATTTTGTATCTTTAAAGTTTCTTCCTTCTAGTGAGTGATTTTGTATCTTTGAAGTTTATGTCATGAAAAGTTATCGGGTCCATATACCACATATCGTGCTATGAAGTGGCATGTGATTTTACCCAACAGGTAATCCCTGCACTATGCAGCTGGATCTCGGGAAGCGGCTGAGAAACAGCAGGATTTTAGGCGAGAAAGCCGATGTGATTGTCGTTGCAGTTCCTTTTAAATTGGAAAAGCCCTGTCCGTTCATTTCAAAGTTGTACTACATGACTGAATATGAATCACGTGTGAATAAAACATTTTCCTGAGTCATTATAACTACTATATTTTTACCCTTTACAACACTCATTCCTTCTCCTTTTATTGACGCAATATTTATATTCAATAGTCTTCCACTTTCTTTTCTTACACTATCAATTTTTTAAAGAAATTCCTCATCTGAGACAATGGCTGCCAAAAATATTGATTCCCACGGTGCTACAAGACCTTCTTCTGTTGTCACCCCTGAACTAGATGTCCATTCCTTGAAAGTGAAAGCTCTTGAAGCAGGTGCACCGTTCACCATGTCGTTGATCAAAAATAAATCTTCTTTAAAGAAAGAAAAAAGAAGAGGGCCAGAGCTGTCTTCCACGCTGAAAGGAGATTCATCCGAGTTTATACCCAAGGATTGAATTTTAAACTTGGTGGTAATCCTTTGGATTCCCGTAGTGAGGATTTTGCTAAATTCACCTCCACAATAAAAGAATCAGACCTTCCACGAGCTCGTTCAGATTGCCAGCGGGGTGAAATTGATGTCCATTGTGTTGGTTCTTCTATTCAAATAATTGACCACATTTCCCGTTGCTCGCTCATTTACACCAAATCCTTTCTTCTTGCATTCAAATTCATATCGATCATGTTGTCGGTGAAATGTGCTATGAGTATTATGTTTTCCTAGCCTAGATTCTGTCTCAAATATAGAGTATAATTTTATGTCTGAGGTACCTCACCCGTTTGACACAAATCATTTTTTGCTTCTGTTATCTATTATGCCTTTATTCTCCAAGACTTCTTAAACGAGGCATGGTTTCCATCTTTCCCTGAGCGGAGTCATCTCTGATGCTGATGAAGGTCATGATTGTCAATGGTGTAGCGAGTTTGTGTGAATTCTGAGTACTGTGATTTCTTTAGAGGATAAGAGCCCCTTTCCGGAATTGTGGAATACTTTTCATAAGTTTATTTTGCTCTAAAGATTCACTTTTTTTTCTTCCACTATACCATTTACTTTGTTTTTGCAGCTTCCCTCATCGAGATTCTTGGAGTTGAAAATATCCATTAGTGGGTTAGGAAAATTCTCGACGTCTCTCCTTCTTCTTGTAGAAAATTTGAGTATTTTGACCACAGAGGGTATCAAACTCAAGAGTCACTATACTATTTTGAGAACTCTTCCTCTTTTGTACGTGATAAATTTCACACCTCTGAGTTTTCATTTCGTTGCATAAGTTTGTTACTGTGGGTCCACTAGCTGCTTCTGCTATTCCCTGGCCTCAAGTCACTCTTCAACTTCCAAACTTGGGTGAGGCTGGAGCCAATATTTTGAGACTTTTGGCTTGACGCCGGTAAATAAGAACATATAACGATTCGAAGAAGAGAAAGAGATCCTCATAAGAAAAGAAAACAAAAATCTGGAAAGGCTGGCAGCTCTTCCCGAACAAAGCTTCTTGCCCCTTCCTGCCATCTGACGAAAGAAGATTGTATAATGGTGGAGATTAAAGATGACAATTCTAGCATGCCAACCATCATGACTCCCTCATCTTCAGGGCTTTCTGTAGAAAAGAAAACACCTCTTTCGATGACAGAAGCTGCTCCTCCAATGATGAAGAAATCTGCAAGGCCTCAAGTCGTGGAGGTGGTACAACCCTCAATGCCTTGGGCCCCATCAATATCTGTGTTGCCTCCTGCTCTCGTTACGTTGCTACTCTATACCATCCTGAAAAGCACAATAATCATGGTCCAACCAGCTCACATCATTGGTATTGAGTAAAACAGTATTAAAGGATAGAGGGGCAGTTTAGTCATTAACTAGTAGTTCCAGATTATGGTTAAGTTAGTTAATTGAGCTGACTAGACCTAGTTAGTTAAGAAAGTTAGTTACACTAGTTATGCTTAATGATGAGTCTATAAATACTCATATGATGTATTGTTAATTCATTCAATCAACAAGATCATTTACTCTTTTTCTCAAATACTCTCTTCTCGTTAATCATCCTCTTCTCTCTGATTCATCATCTTCTTTCTTATTGCTACAATGAAGCACTACTGTTCTTCTTCATCTTCTTTATCATCTGATTCTGGTTAAATGCTTGAATAAGTTCATAGTGTCAGAGCCCCGTCGATTCAAACTACTGAGTTGATTCTTCGATCCTACAAATTCAGTTCTATCATTTCTGTGTTCTTGTTCTTTCAAGAAACAACAAGTTCTTGATTTCTGGTTTGCTTTCAATCTGCACTTGGTTTTTGTCTTCTGCTGAGAAAAGATAAGAAATAATGGCTGAAATTCCAAACAATGTGAATGGGGCACAACAAATTGCTGGAAATCACTCAGCTGCTGGAACTAGTGGACTGGTGATTGACCATAATCACCCATTGTTTCTTAACTCCAATGATGTAGGTGGCATTTCTCTGATTTCAATTTAGTTGACTGGTTCTGAAAATTATTCTTTGTGGAGTCGGTCCATGAAAATTGCCTTGTTGGGTAGAAACAAGCTAGGGCTAGTTGATGGCTTATGTAAGAAAGAAAAGTTTCAAGAAAATCTATGGACCCAATGGGAAAGATGTAATGCTATAGTCCTTTCTTGGCTAATGAACTCTGTTGCTAGCAATTTACTTGGTGGAATTGTCTATGCTTCTAATGCCCAAAGGGTGTGGGAAGATCTTCAAGAAAAATTTGACAAGATAAATGACTCAAGAACATTCAACCTTCACAGAGATTGTTACATTAACTCAAGGAACTGCTTCTGTATCTGTGTATTTCACAAAACTGAAGGACCTATGGGATGAGTTTGAAGCTTTGGTCCCCTCACTTGGGTGTGATTGTGAGAAGTCTAAGGACTTTCTGGTATATCTTCAGAGACAGAAGTTGTACCAGTTCTTAATGGGATTAAATGAGTCATATCTGCAGGCAAGAAGTCAAATCTTGCTGATGAGCCCCTTACCTACAGTGAATCAGGCATACAACATGATTATTAGTGATGAAAGCCAGAAAGGTGTAAGTGGTACTACTAGTATTCTTAGTGATGCACCAGCTATAGGCAATTTGGATCAGGCTGCAATGTACACTAAGTTCAGAGGAAACCAGGGAAATCAAAAATTCAAGAGACATGCAAAGAACCTATACTGTAATTTCTGCAAACTGACCAATCACACAAGAGAAGGCTGCTGGAAACTGAATGGCTACCCTCAAGATTACAAGAAGAGGAAAACTGGTCCTTCTGCTTATAATATACAGTCAGAAAATGAAGATGTGCCTTCACAGGTTGGAAAGATGAGTGAAGCTGGAAGCTGCACTTCCACTCAGGAGCAATATGCACAGATCTTGCAAATGCTGGAAAATAGTAACTCCATCTCTAAATCAGCAGCTAATGTGGCAGGTATTAGTTTTGCTTTACTAGTTTCAAATAGTTCAAATGAACGGATCATTGACATTGGGGCTACAAATCATATGGTCTCATACTTTTCTCTGCTAGATAAAGATTCAATACAGTGTGTAATTCCTAAGAAGGTCTTCCTACCTAATGGTGACATTTCCTTTGTGACCCCATACTGGCACAAGTACCATCTCAAAGCAAAACACACTAGGAAATGTGTTTCACCTCCACAATTCAAGTATAATCTTCTGTCTGTTTCACAAGTAACAAAATAATTGGGATGCTCAGTTACATTATATCCCAATTTTTGTGTATTCCAGGATCTCTCCAATGGGAAGGTGAAGCAGATTGGTAAATAGAAGAATGGACTGTACAAGCTGCTGACTGGTGACACTAAAGAAGAGGGAGCAGTCAGTCTTTCTACAGTCAAAGAGGATATAGATGTTGCTCTGTGGCACAAGAGATTAGATCATGTGCCTTCTACTGTCCTGAAGAAGTTGTTTCATATTAATTCTAAGTGTATTAGTAATGTAGTGAATAAGTGCACTGTATGTATCTGTGCTAAACAGACAAGGAATCATTTTCCTGCTAGCAGTATCAAAAGCACAAGTTGTTTTGACTTGATTCATGTGGATGTTTGGGGTCCATATAAACAGCCTACATATGATGGAAATAGATACTTTCTTCCTGTTGTTGATGATTTGTCTAGAATGACTTGGATATTTCTCTTGAAACTGAAATCTGATGTATGTGTTGTGTTGAAACAATTCCTCAGCTATGTTAGAACACAGTTTGACAAAATAGTCAGGGTCATTAGAACTGAAATGAAGCATAGGCACATTCTAGAGGTAACAAGAGCTATCAGGTTCCAAGCCAATATCCCTATCAAATTTTGGGGTCACTGTGTTTTTGCTGCAGTCTACTTGATAAATAGGATGCCATCATATGTACTAAAGAATCAGTCTCCATATGAAAGACTCTATGGCAAGAAACCAAACCTTAGCCATATCAAGGTACTAGGCTGTTTGTGCTACTAAAAAATGGTAAATGAGACTGAAAAGCTGATGTCCAGAAGTCGAATGACTGTACATTTGGGATACTCTGAGGTACAAAAAGGCTATGTGCTTTATGATTTAGCTAACAGAAGTTTCTCTGTTAATAGAGATGTGTCATTTAGAGAAGACTGCTTCCCCTTTATGACTAATAGTGAATCAAAACATATCTTTCTAGATACCACTACAGTTACTCCACCTCTTGAGTTCATCTATACACGGCCTCAATCAGTTACTCTAAATCCAGAACAAGATATTACAGACATACCATATATGGAACCTGAACATCTTGAAGAACCTCATATACCAGCAGACCAGCCAGAGCCACTGCAGGAACTACCATTACCAGAACTACCTGCACCTGTCACTCAACCAGACACAGGTGTTAGAAAGTCCATCAGGGGGGAAACAACACCAGCTTGGCTAAAGGATTTTGTCTCCTTGGGGATTCATAATAAAGTACCATATGCCCTTAATAAGTATCTCACCTATGATAACTTGTCTGCCAGATATCAAGCCTGTATAGCTGCCTTCTCCTCAACTATAGAACCTACATCCTTTACTGAAGCTGCAAAAGATCCTAAGTGGATAGAAGCCATGAAGTCTGAGATTGATGCACTTGAGAATAATCGCACTTGAGAATTGTCACGCTGCCAAAAGGAAAGAAAACAATAGGGTGCAAGTGGGTGTATAAAATAAAGTGTAAGGCTTCTGGTGAAATAGAAAGGTATAAGGCAAGGTTGGTGGCCAAGGGATACAGTCAAAAAGAGGGTATTGATTCAGGAAACATTCTCACCTGTGGTCAAAATGGTTACAGTCAGAACAGTCCTAGCAATTGCTTAATCTCAAAACTGGCCCATCCATCAGATGGATGTCATTAATGTTTTCTTACAGGGAGATCTGTTTGATGAAATTTACATGGAACTTCCACAAGGATTTAAGAGTCAGGGGAGAATAAGAGCCTGTTTGGCCAAGCTTCTAGGAAGCCAAAAGTGCTTATTTTTCTCCAAAAGTGCTTATTTTGAAAAATCGAGATGTTTGGCCAAGCTTCTAGGAAAAAATAAGTGCTTTTGAGTGGTAGCATAAGCTGTTTTTCTGCTGTTGGGGAGAAGCTGAAAAAAGTAGCTTTTTCTTAAAAGTGCTTTTGAGTAGAAGCAGAAGTTGTTTTTAATTTCTATGATTCCAAAAATATCCTTACCAAAAATACTTATATACTTAATTACCCCTATATATTTTAACCTAATGATTAGCATAATATATAAATAGTATATTACATTTTTAATCACTATTTTTTCTATGTGCACCTACATCACTATTGTTACAAACTTTTAATCAAATAATATCTTTTTTAAGGTATAGATCAAGAATATTCAATTATGAATGCTGTATTTTAGAAAAAATTTACTAAATAAAAAAAATTAAATATACTGTTTGAGAATAAATGTTTAAAATCATTCATCTAGTTAAATAATTGTAAAGTGAGTATTTAAATGTCCTTACTCGTAATTTAACACTCAAAAGTACTTTTTCAAAAGCTTGGCCAAACACAAATTACTACTCAGCTGTTGACAGAACTGATTCTCAGATGAGTTGGCCAAACACAAACTGCTTTTCTCCAAAAGTACTTTTACGAAAAGCACTTTTGAAAATAAGTACTTCTCAAATAAGCAGTTTTTAGAAGCTTGGCCAAACAGGCTCTAAGGCATGCAGACTCATTAAATCCTTGTATGGCTTAAAGCAAGCACCAAGACAGTGGAATGCAAAATTGTCTGAGGCACTACTCAGATTGGGCTTTGTGCAGAGTCAGCTTGATCATTCATTGTTTACTAAGAAGACAGCTGTAGGAATATTAATCATCTTGGTATATTTTTTCCAATTTTCTTTGTTTTAATGTATATACACTGCATTTTGTTGTATCTAGTGTATCATTTTATTTATTTCTGGGCATTCTTCTTATTTAAAGACATCTACACTGTATCTACATTGTATTTAATCGAATGATATATACTGATACAAACTATATAGATAAATTAGTGCTACATTCTAATGTATTTTATTATTATTTCAAGTAAAATAAACCTCCAAACTAATAAGTGTCTGCACGTGTAAATAGCCCATTAAAAGGTCAAGGTCTCAAAAGGACTTGCTGAGTTCATAATGATAGGCCCAAACGAATCAATTCTAGTATTCACTATTCAGAGCAGATTATGAACAATTATCATCCTGTGCTTTTCTTGGAATGACTGAAGTTACAGATTGATTTCACTCTGTTCAGATAGTAGTAGTAATGTTGTCATTTAAAAGTTCTTTTGTTTAATTATCGACTTATTCCTTACAAGCGATTTCTTCAAAAGATAGCTTAAGCATATATCCCCTCCCATACGCCTTAACAAATGAAAGCGACATCTAAAGTTAAGAATGTTTGGAGATAAAGAAAGTAAAGTAGAAAAACCCATCCCTAACCGTTTCTTCCATAACCAACTAATAAAATAAAATATTCTCAACTATATTTATTTGTTTATTTAATTGGGTATCCACCTTTTGCTTAATTTTTTTCCCTCATTTTGACTTGAATTTTGTCGATAACAACAGTACATCTTACTAAATTCATCGATCTATACGAGAACATATTCAGCTATAGAGATGAGTATGAGAGATGGCCTTTCACTGATAAATAAAATTAATCATTTCCTTCCAGCTGAGGGTTTACGATGTATGTCCTAAACTTAACATATGCTTAATTGATCATTCAGGATTCAAGTTCTAGTGTACATGCTACGCTGAGCTACGTAGTGAGTAGTTACTTCTATTTAATTTTTATAATAGCATTTTCTGTGTTCTTATTTAGGTACTTGTGTTTGATTCTTTGAATATGCTTATTGAAGTGAGTTGAAAGTTATTGCACTAAAATAACAGTGGATCATGGGTTGTGACAATTTAAAAACAAGGCAATGTCCATAAGATACGACAGTGCAAGTTGAAGTAGACACAGAAAATCGTGAGAGCCTAAACCTATATTAGGAACCTTAACTGGCGAGTTAAGTTAAGTTGAGTTTGAGGAGTGCAATTAATTGGTCATTAAGTATGAAATGCTTATCAATCTCATTGTGCATGATCATAAAGAGTAGTTCTAGAAAATAAAAAAAGTACTACTTGACTATTTTTTCTATCATTCGAAGTAAGAGCTGGGGTTGCGGGCAGAGAACTATTTAGAAATTAATTACTCCACTGTTAACTTATGCAAGATAATATAAATCGATATGGAATTTCAAAAATAATGAAGATTTTTGAAAATTGTAGCTTTAAACATATCATAAAGTTTGTGGTTATAAAAAAAATTAAGGGTAAAATGAGAAGTGTAATGACTAGCAATGGTATTGCGTCATTCTTTTTTGCACGGATTAACAATGAGTGTTACATGAATTAAAACAAAGAGATAATATATGTTGAAACGAAATCAACTTATCAAACGACTAATATTTGCGACCAAATAGATTAATACTTCAAAGAAAAAAAAACTATAGTTGTTAAAATACGTATAGTACTGCAGTTCCATTTGGACGAAAACGAATCTCTCGTAAAATGAAGCAATACAAAACTTGGATTAGAAGGTAACACTAACACAGCTGTATAATGTATTGTTCTGTTTCATGTAACATGACCAAGTAATAACAGAGGAAGGAATCGAAATTTCTTTGAATTTTATATATCTATTTTTCTGGTCCAGATTTGAATCGCAGAGAAGTTGCACTTTAACGGCTACTTCCTTATAAAATCCAAATTGACACCGACCCCAAACCTTTTTCCAGCCTAGCTTTTTTATTCTTGAAAATGCACCTTTTTTACCAATAAAATGCTCCACACATTACCCAAGAAACACTACAAAATAAAGCCTAGACCAAAACATTCCTTAAACTCCAAAGTGAGATTCACTTGTTATATAGAGCAGAGCTACACTGTGTACATTTAGCTCTGCTCTCTCACGTAACACACTTGCACTCAGTTTTGAACTAGACAAAAGAGTGTCATAAAATGCCCAAGAAAAGCTCACCTATTTTTCAGAAAGTTACAAGTCTATTAAACATGTCCATTTTTATAGCAAAAATGAGGAAACCAATTATACCAAAGCTCATTTCTTTAAAAAGAGCAAGGAAAATGAAGAAGTTTAGCCTTCTCAAGCATTACAATTATGGGTATGTTCAAGAATACCAATTCTCTCCTTCAAACACACCTTTGCTTCAGTACCATAAAAAGCCACTTAGAAAGGGGAGGAACTACAAAGATTTGTGTTCCATTTTCTACATTTCAAAATGTTTGAGCATGGTGAAAGGCCAAGGAGAAGAAAGAAGAAGGTATCCAGTGTCGGACTTGGATGGATTAGCTTCCATAAAAGATGCAGTGGCTAGAGAGTTTTTAGAAGCATCAGAGTTTAGTGAGGAGTTAGATGATTCAGTTGATGAGAGAGCTGAGAAGTTTATTGAAAGGTTTTATGAAGACATGAGGTTGCAAAGGCAAGAATCACTCTTGGAGCAGTTCAATGCAATGGTCGACGAGTGAGGTTTGTGCTGGTGGTAGAACATCTCCAATAGCAATCGATAAGTTGAAAGTTCGAGTAATGTAAAACATACATACTTGGATGAGTATTTTTGCTTCTATAAATTTTTTTTTTACTCGTGGGGTGTGGGATTTAAGATTTTGAAAATGATATTCTTTTGATTTATATTTCTCCACATTGTTTTTGGATGGGTGTGGAGATTTGTCGTTTCTTCTGTTTGTACTTGGTGGCTGGTGCTTAGCAATTTTGTTGGGCATTTTGATGTCTATTGAAATTGGATTGTTTTTCATTTTAATTTACAGGTTCGTGGGCTATTTAAAGACTTTCAACTTGAAATCAAGATTCATTTTGGGTTGGCTTGGTTTACAGGCTAGCTATGTGAAGATTAATTTGTGATTACGAACATAATGAATAACAGTGCAGAGATTGTTCCACCAAAAATAAGAATACATATGGATTGTTATGTTGTAAGTAATAGTTCATGGATTGCTATGTCTTTACATCTCTATCATGTATATCTAATATTCGTTTTTCTATCACATGTAAACATACATAAATGTCTGTATAAATTATACCTATTCAATAATACAAATGTCCGTATAACTTAAGGTTACTAATGCACGTATAAATAGGGCTAGAAGTTATATTGGTTAAATGTAAATAATGGTGATCTTAATGGGAGAGGTGTTCGTAAAGGTCCGTCCCACGAGGGTTGACGGTGGATTCTCCAATCACGCTGTGCAAGTTGTAAAAAGTCTTCCTATGGTCTTAAACCAATACCTCAATTGTAATTGAAATTTCCTAAAGCTTTATACGCAATGGTTCTTCCAAAAAAAAAAAAAAAAACACACACACACACACACACAAACCTTGTTCTGTTAGCCTTGTATCTTGATAGTATTGCATTCTCAGATAGGAATGGCAAATTGATCCAACCAATGTAACCGTACAACCCGTTCAAGTTTTGATAGGTTTGGACAAGAACGATTTTCATGATAGATTGATTTGGATTATGCCCAAATTAGCCCACAAAAAAGCAACCCATTTTAACCCATGATAATGCCTAACCTTTACCCATGAAAATGTTCAATCTTAGCCTATACTATACTCTATACTGGACTAGAAAAACTACTATGCTCAAGTTTTATTCAATCATGCATTCAAATGATCATTTTCTTTATGTTATAAATCTCCTTATATTGTATTACCTGGAGTCATGGAATGTAAATTCAAAAGTATATAATGGGTCAAGTTGGACGGATTAAACTACGACACATTGTTAAGCAATCTTGACTCAGCCCACCTTTGTCCAACCCGCCCATTTTTCACCTGTACTTCCAGGAAATACTGAAACAAATTGTTGAAACGACATCCTTTCTGAATTTGGTATCTTGCCCAAATAGTAGAAGGTGAGAAGTAAGAAGTAGCATAATAATATGATGTTCCCTTGGTGTTTTTAAGGAAGGTGCAGGCCACAATCATAGGCTAAAAGTAGAGCAATTCGAGATAGATTTCTGGAAGGAAATGATGGATGAAATAGAACATGCATACATGTGAGAAGGGGTAAGTTTACAAGAATCGTCGATACATGCAATTGCTTAGCAGTAATTTCTTTTTCATAAGAATTGAGACGCGCCAACCAGTAAAACATTACAAAATTACAGACACGGCAAAAAGGGACATCCATTGACTGAAATTACAACAGCTCTGAATTCAATAATCAATATGGATTGACAGCTGAAGCTCAGCCTAGTTGATTATGATACAACATAAGAATCATGCAAACACAAATAGAACCTATATTTCAAACCTCACGGGCCTTTTAAAGAGGGAAAAAAACCAGGGTAAGCCCAAGAAAGACCAATAAATAGAACAAAGAATACATGAGAACTTCAGCCAGCATAGTAATACCTGCCCTTGGCCTTTGCCAGCAATGCTAGAACTCCAAAACTCTGTAGGGGAAGTATAGAACATAGATAACAATGCACTTTCAGTTCTTTTTATCAGATCCTTTGAGGTTAAGATTGAACCATCTTTTCTTTGATGACTTGTCCTTGGAGTCAGAGCTTCCATCTTCCTCTGGACTTGCGGCTTTAAAATCTTCACAAGGGGCTTTACTGCTACTTCCATTACTGAAATGCGCACTTCCACTGCCACTTAGATTAGCAACAGACCTTGAAACTGTGAATGAAGAGTGGATGTTGTCTCTTTGTTTCAGCATCTCATCAACCTTCACAAATGGGAGGACTTAATCAATGTAAGAGAAACAATCAAATATAGAAAGTACAAAGTGAAGTAGTCTAAACAAACAAAAGATAGCCATCAAGAGATGCATTAATGATAGCAGCTCTAGGAAAAATATTTCTCTAACACTTCCCAAGCCACTAATGTTGTGAGAAATAAATTTGAAGAACGTCGAGGGGAATCAGGACCTAGATGAAATCAGGTGATTTGTGCTGCAAAATAGTTGGACCTGCCATCTCGATATGAGGACATATATGGAGTAATATTTATACTATGAGACTGCACATTGAAACTTACAGACTGTTTCTCTTGGCTGTATCTGTTCGTCACTTCCTGGAAGTGTGCCAATGCCTGTAAACATCATATCGGAATTAGTGAAATGAAAATATTTGAAATAAACAATGTCCCATGGTAAATATTGCCTAGAAGCAGATTGACAACCTTCCTATATTCTGTTTCAAACTGGCGAAGCTCATTTCTCTTCCTCAAAATCTGAGCCTCGATATCCTTGAGCTTAACAGTAGTATCCTCATATGATTTGGCACAGAGAGCCTCAATTGTATAAGTAGCAGGCTTGAAGAAATTATCTCCTGCAGAAATCAGATCAAACTTCAAAGATAAGGATTTAGCGTTGGACAATCAATTGGAAGATAGTGCTTTGCAGCAACAAAAACATATATTTCAGCAAAATAAGTAGCTCCAACCATAAACAGCGAATATGTGAGTGCCAGCTTTCAGTTCGGAGACCTCACAAGGTTGAAGGCCTTCAAGCCTCTTAAAGAAAGCAGCTTCAGGGTCCTTAGCCATTGCTAACTACGAAATTTCAAATTATTTATTAGTAACACTAAACTAATGGATTTTAATTGAGATGATGCTATCCACATACCGCATTTACAGTTGAATCCATTCTATACACCTGAAAGTGCAAGAAGTACATCCCTGCTGAAGTTACCTTACCCGTTTTCTCACTGTCTTCCTGCATAGTGATAATTTATCAGGTTTGTTAAGAAAATTTGATGAGTCAAATGATTGGTATACACAAGACATGCACATGTCCATCTAAAATCCAGTACATTGGCTCACAAATCATAGAAGATTGAGGCATATTAGAATTTACAGATAAGAATTACATTTTCCTTCTCTCTGGAAAAAAAAAAAAAAAAACAAGGATTACTCAGAATATAATTGTTGCAAAAGGCAACCCAGACTTGCAGGCAGATTCGAGGCAGATAAAGACTAGAAGACTACTATATGCTCTGTATAAGTGAGTTTTTTTTTTTTTTTGTACTGCAGTCTCACATCTGATGCAGATTGCAGACCATGAAAAACTTCAAAATCAACAAATTTGAGAAATTATACTTTAGGAGGTTTACTTTTCCAAACAGTATTGATACTGTTCAATTCTACACTTCTGTGTACTGCTTAAGAGCATGCAGCCTCATTTATTAAAGCTAGCCGAAATTCCAATGCACTCGTAAAAGTCATGAGCCATATGCCTAAAAAGCTTAGCTTACCAAGAAGCTCTGCTAAGGCAAATTATCAAGTGAATTCAACCCAATAAAGACTTGTAGGAAAATAAAGATACTACGATGAGTCGATGACATCAAGGACACTGAAAATAGTTAATATATCCATTTTCCAGGAACACATTATTTTTTTTTGATAAAGTAAATAATTTTATTAATAAAGGACCACAAAAAGCCGTATACAAGCGGTATACAAAAAAGTAGAAAAACCTACAAAAAGATATGGTCTTCTACGAATGACAACCAATCATCTATACAAACAGGAATTTCATGGGTGCACCAAAAAGAAATAAGAGAAAAAAGACTCCTTCTCAATGCGACAAAATTCATCTCTAAACCTTCAAAAGCTCTCATATTCCTTTCTTTCCAAAGTATCCACATAAGTGCTAATGGTGCCACACTCCAAGCCATGTGTCTCTTCTTCCGTCTACTATAATTCCAACTAAACAAAACCTCTTTCACAGTCCCCGGCATGACCCAAGTGATACTACACGAATACATTATAAAGCTTAGAATTGTCTAGCAAAAAGCTTATTAAGAAGTAGATTTGTTTTTCCTGAGAAGGTATTAAAGAAATTTATTATAAAGAGATTAGCACTAACATAGTGCACAAAAACTTAGTTACAGAGAGTGCAGTCCCAGATAGTATCTAAAATGGCATCCAAGTCCTGTATATAAGCTTAGATTGCATCTAACTCGATTCTTCTTCTTTTCAGAAGTAAAATTGACTAGCAAATTTTATAAGCAACATCTTTTTGTTAGCATTACAAAAGAAATAAAAAGTGCATAATAACATGTTATCAAAGACATTATATTTGATAAGTGAACACGGAAAAAAAGAATTAAACATAAAAAGTCAAGCTTGGCTTTAGCAAATACTAAAGCCCTTGACAGAACTTAATAGCAATAAATATATCTTGAATCCACAACGTGAAAAAACTGTAAAACGCAGTACCTGCAAAGCCAAACCATAACCCGCATTTGCATCTTGTTCAAAATACAGTAGCTGAAATTACACAAATTCAGATTTACTATCCAAACCCATGGCAAAGTAGAAACACAAAAACATGAAAATATGCAGGCACTGCTTAAAAAGTACATGCAAAATAACAATAGTAGCTATTATTTAAATTCTATAGATCTGGAGTGTACCTTAAATTTGCTTTGGGCTGCCGAAGTAACTCTAACTACAAGCCCAGCCTCTGCTTGTTCATTGGTAATTGTTACACCAAAAAAATGAGCACTTTGCTTTTCTACCTACAGCAAAAGCAAGCTAATAACCCTAGGTACAGCTGAAAGATCTTCTTCTGCTAACTGAAAGAGGAAATTAAACGCTACCTTTCCACTAAGAGATGTCCCTATTGGAAGAGGGCGGACTGTGACAGTTCCATTCAAAGCTTCTTCGAGAACATTAGCAGAAACAGTCGTTTTGATGGGGACACCCAACTTGCTATCAGATAGATAAAGATATCAAAACCAATAAAATCAACTAGAAATACAAAGTTTTGTAGGATGCTTACCTGAACAATGCAGCAAACATTGTGTTGACAGTTCCAAGGTTGGACAAATCAATTTCCATATCAGTTCCTTCAGCATCAAGAGCCTTAAAATTTTCAAGACCAAAGTCAGGGAGTACTGAATGGCACATTCTTGTGAACAGTTATGCAAGAACCGTAATCAGTTAGAAGTCGCCACCTATATTAGCCAATTGGGAGTCTCTCTAGGACTATTTTTTTTTAATAAGGTAAAGGTTTTTTATTAAGGTACCAAGGTGGTACTAAACAGATACAGAAGTCCTGCCGGGGATAGCCATGCAGTGAGTTACATGGCTATCCCCTGCATGGCAACTTATACCTCTTTTTTTTATTTGATAGATCAGCGCAAAGCTGAACAAAAGTACAAGGAAAAAGATAGTTACATATCCTGTAATGAGCTAATAAAATCAAGAATGGCTTCAGGTTCAAATACATTTGTTGTCGCCATCTTGCACCAAAATCTTAGTAAAGTTAAACATTTTGACTTAAGCCTAAAAGTAGTAATTTTTTTTGTCTTCAAAAATTCTGTCATTCCCCTCATTCCAAATAACCCAAAAAATAGCTGCTGGAATAGAATTCCAAGTGGAAAGAGAATGTTTTGTGCTTCCTCCCTGATGCCAAGCAGTTAGAAATTCCAGGGTGGATCTAGGCATACACCAACTGATTTTTAGGATAGTGAGTACCATATTCCATAAGCTATAGGAGACTTTACAGTGAAGGAAGAGGTGGTTTATATCTTCGGCTTCTTCTTCGCAAAGGGCGCATCTGCTGCACAACTGAATACCTCTATTTTGCAAATTATCTATAGTAAGACATTTTCCATGGGCCACAATACATACAAACTCTAAAGTGATTAGAGACGGAAGTTTAATACTTGGCAATAACACTTCCTCAAACTTAAAAAAAAAAGAAGAAGGAAGACGTGTCATCCCATGTCGACTAAACCAGAGATTTGACAATGCTAAGCTTGAGAAACTCGACGTATACTCATCTGGAGACCTCTTTGAAGCAGTTTGGTGCCATCTCCACTAGTATTAAGGTTCACATTTACCCCCTCTACTTTGAGAAATGGTTTAAAATGTACCCTCCATTTGAGTTTCCGACTATAACTAAACCTACCGTTATACTTTCGATCAAATTTGCCCCTAAACCTAACAGAGAGGACACGTGGAGGGCCAACAACAAAAATCAAAATACCTTAAAATATCCCGACCCATTATGCCCTAAATACTTCTCTCAATCTGACCTAGGAATGACCCCTATCACTACCTTAATAGTAATAAACGCCTCACCAAAAAACTGGTAATTCAATTTCCCTTGTCTCCTCCGCCACTCCATTCCACAAATCTTGCTCCTCTGTTCTCTTTCCTTCATCAGCTTCTTTATCTCTGAGCTCACATACTCGGCATCTTGATCGGTTGTTTCCCATGGTGGGTTTTGCTCGGAGTTGTTGGAGTTCGAACCTTCAGTTGCTTTAGGAATAGTGAATCAGTTGGGTTTTTGGAACTGGACATGAAAATGGTGTCAACCTATATGTGAAGGAGACGACTTTTCCTGTCAGCAAAGAGCTAAAAGTAGCACCGACCTTCCCCCACACCCCCCCCCCCCCCCCCAACACACACAACTCCTTCCCCCAAATGAAAAGTTTAGAAGAAATTCATTGCGACCATCTTGATAGTTCGGCTATGTACACAATTTAAGAAGTCATTGTTATATGGTTTCCTTTTACTCAATTTAACATATAGGGATGGCAAGCGGAATAGCAAATTATGCTATGCAGGGCAGGTAGAAAGCTTCACAGGTTTAGGCAGGTTTGCCTCGCAACCGCACCGCCCGCACCATTTGCCATCACTATTGACATACGATATGTCTTTGATGCATTAAGTCCGCATAAGATTTAGGGGATTGGTGGTTTCATTCCTCGAATTTTGGAAACTAATCTTATTGACGAAGAAATTGAAGTAGAATATGAACTTTCAAGGAAATTGTTTTTAACAATTATTGAACTATGTGAAAACACTGATTCTCAGCTATTGCTCTCTCTTATCGATCTTATGTTTGGTAAGCTCTAGCATTTAAAAGAATTTATATGTTGTGATAAAAATCAGGTTTCAAGTGAAGACGCCATAGAAACTGCTATTTCTGGCATTAAAGGAATTATTTAGGGCATAATGGTTCAGGTTATTTTAACCGGTTGGGTGAGAAAATGAACCGGTCTCTAATTTGTGTTGTTGGCCCTCCACATGTCCCCTCTGTTAGGCTTGGGGGCAAATTTGATCGAAAGTATAACGGTAGAGTTAGTTCTAGTAGAACACTCAAAGGTAACTTGACCCACCAAGGCTTACGCTTATGTGAAGAAATATATTAAGTTGTGTCTTTAATTGTCCATCAAAGACGAAAGATAAAGAATGCAATAATTTGGTACTTGGAAAACAAAGAGAATATAAAATGTACAATTACTTTCAAAGACCCTGTATTAGAGTATAATAAGCAAATGGATGTAGAGAATTGAACCTCAACTAACTTTTTGAATTGAGGTATAATTGATTGATTGACATATCGATAGAATCAAAAATAATAATGATAATGTGTTCCTCTTATTGGATCGACAAATCTTGAGAAGTTCAACATGCTAAAGGGGGTTTTTAAAGCATTGACCTCGATTGCTAGTTTGGTGTTTTAAAGACGAGGTACCAAGTAAAACAGATGATTTTGGGGGAAAAAAGGACAAACTTGATTGGATAAGAGTACGGCTAGTTGAGCTTGTTCTCAAGATTGATAATGCTTTCTGAAGACAATATTCTCTATTAAAATTATGATTTTAACACAATGGACATTTAATACTTGACAGTGGGCAAAGACAAAGTACCTCAAAACCTGCCATATCATATTGCCTCCTTTTTTCTGGATCAGATAAAACACTATATGAGAACGCAACCTCCTTGAAAAGTTCTGAAGCTTCAGGATTATTAGCATTCTTGTCAGGATGATACCTGCCAATAATTCAGGTGTTTATGGCTAATGCATAAGAAACTGTAGATCAAGAGATTTCCCTCTTAATCAAAATACTTATCTTCTATTTTTAATAAAACAAAAGCTTAGCTAATGAATAGAAGCAATAAATCAATAAACTTCCCCACACCTACACCCTTAAAAGCTAAGTGGCTCGGATCCTCCAAAATGCCGCCGCACCCGTGTCGGATCCTCCAAAAATGCTTTACTTTTGGAGGATCCGACACACACCCAATATCATTTTCGGAGGATCCGAGCAACACAGCTTAAAAGTCACTGCTTTCCTCCATAACCCAACTTACCTTCCTTTCTCCAAGTAAAAATTTCTAAACACCGATAAAAACTTCAACAAACTAATCCAAAAACAAGTAGCAATTGTCTATCTATTACCCAATTCACAAATCACATCAACCTGCAAACTACTAATTTCAATTCATGAACTGCTAAATTTAATGAATTTCGCACTACAGCTGAAATTTAGCCTCAACATGCTTCCTACATCCCAAGATAAACACCAGCTAAATGCATAGTGTTAGCCAAAAAACACCACATTTCAGTTAAGGGTACACCACATGTAAGTGCATACAGTATTCAAAATTCTAACAACAATAACTCAAATAATCAATCAAGTATGTCTCAACACCGCATTTAAGTAAGTATACTCATGCAAAACTATGACAATGATAGTATAACTTCAATCAACCAACTACATCTCAGTCCAAAACTAGTCAGGGTAACCTATATGAATCCTCTAGATACCCGTTATGCTCAATTCAAAGACCATTTCATCGCAACACCAAGTAATTTGCTCAATCCATCTAATCAAACCCAATTCATTTCAATACCAAATAAATTAACCGACAACGACTACAAAATGAAATTCTTAAGGTTTTTGGCCGTGCGATTCAAAATTAGGTGGATTTTGGAACCGGCCCTCTACCCTTCTCCAATAAACTACCCGGCTTTCGTCTGTGACAGGGTTCATAACCTGTTACGTGCTGTCTAACTCACACATCACAAGCAAAACTAAGACAGCGATAGTATAACTTCAATCAACCAACTAATCCTCAACTTAAAACTGGTCTGCACCATTATGCTCAATTCAAAGACCATTTCATCTCAATACCAGATAATTTGATCAATCCATCTAATCGAACTCAGTTCATTCCAGTACCAAATAAATTAACCGACAACAATGATAATGAAACCCTTTTCACAACCAACAAATCTCCGAGGGCCAATGGCGTAAAATTTCCAAACTGGCCCGCTCCCTCTACCCTTTTCAACTTAAATACCATTGAACCTGTGAGGTCCGCCTAACTAACACATCACAAGCCAAGCTAAAAATAAACTTAATACCATCGAACCTGTAAGGTGCGCCTAACTAACACATCACAAGCTAAGCTAAGCTAAAAAAAAACTGAAATTCATTGGCATAACATGGGAATGAATAACTTACTTAAGAGCAAGCTTTCTGTAAGCACTTTTAATCTCCTGATCAGATGAATCCTTTGTTACACTCAATACCTCATAAGGGTCTCTCCTTAAAAACGGAGTCGACGCCCCTTCCATTTTTGAACCAGCCATTATTCTCACCTTCTAAACAACTTTTTAACAAAATCCCAAATCACTAAATCAATTTTTCAATGCAAAAAATCATTCAAAAACCATTCTTGTCTGCAAATAAACAGACAAAGAAAACTTATACACACAAATCTATAAAAATAAACTTTCTTTTCTTGAATATGTCACAAACCCATCAGCAGTTGAGGGGAATTAGGAAGATTTTTCACGGAATTCAAAGAATTCGTTTTCTTGGGATTATGGTTAACTGTTTGAATGATAATTGAAAGAAAAAAATAAAAAAGTTACTAGATCTAAGAGAGAGATTTTAAAAATGATATATGAAATTAGAAAAGAGGGAAGCTTGGATTTCTATGAATTCGATTGGAAATCAATAAAAGATTTCTGGAAAAGGAAATTGCACCATGAGTGTACAATTATGTGCACGTGAGACTAATTATTTCTAAGGTGTAGACTTATTTTGAAAAATCAAAAATATTTTTCTAATAAGTATTTTTAAAAAGTTAGTTTAATTTTGGCACGCTCATTTATGTATGTTTTTTTCAAATGAATTGTGACTGAATTATCTTTACAAAAAGTATTTTTGAGTGTCGAGTTAGGAAGACGTACAATATTAGTATTCATTTTGTGACTAAATTTTTTTTTTAAAGGGTAGAAAAGAAGATTTAAATATTTTTTTATAAAAGACTTAACTTAATTTTTTATTTTCATTTAGTTTAAATTTAAAATAAAAACTAAAAAACAATATTAAGATTTTTAATCAGTAGAACAGAGTTAAACTAAAAGAGGAAAGCAGAGAACAAAGTTTTATTTGTATTTGAGAGCTATATTGTTAAACTAATTAAAAATAGTATGGTAAATATTTTTTATAAGAATATTTTTATCTTAAAAAGTTAATAAATTATTTCTGCTTCTGCTTTTTGGAAGACGCTGAAATTTGTAACTTCCCCCTACAGCAAAAAAAAATAATTTTACTTTTTCTCAGAAATATTTTTTTAGTTTTGCCAACCACCTCAAATTTCCTCAAAAATTCTCGTCTTAGAGAAGAAAAAAACACTTTTGACTTGTTAGAAATTTGGCCAAACATGCTACAAAGGCAAGCAACAGAACAAGTATTATAATGTACTCTTTTTCTCAATTCAAGTGGCACACTTTTTCTTCTTAATTTGTCGTAAAACAAAAGTCATAATTCTCTAGATAGAAATAATTTATCACATAATGTCTAGACGGAAAGGAGAGTAAAGACTATGAGGAGAAAAGGTCGAACAGGGAAAGGTATAAGATTGCGAATAAGGAAGCGAAGTTAGCAGTTTCAGACGCTAAAATGATAGCTTTTGAACGCTTGTATCAGGAGATAGCGGACAAAGTAGAGAAAAGAAGTTGGATAGACTTGTCAAGGTGAGGGAGAGTCGGGCACGCGACCTAGACCAAGTAAAGTGCATCAAAGATGAGGATGGTACGGTCATGTCGAAGAGGTCCACATTAGATGGAGATGGCAAGAATACTTTCATAGACTTTTAAATGAAGAGGGGGATATGAGCATTGAGCTAGGTCATGTAGAGCACTCCGAGAGTCGTCGCTATTAGTGTTATACATAGTTGTCATACATAGTTGTTTACTCTGGTTGTTGTAGTTTCTATGTGAGTACTTGAGCTACCAATGATTCGGAGCAGCTAATGGCAGTCCTTGGAAAGGTACGTAGAATCGATATTAACCAATCAAATGAAAGCACGCAGAGTTCTCGAAGAAATCAATATCATTCTTGGTCAAATAGACTGCGAGTCTCAAGCAGTTAGTGAGATATCTTTTCACATCCAACTTGTGCGCAGCTTTCACTTCCTGACTGCTTACATCAGCACTCAGCAAGTGGGGGGACTGACTGTGTGGATAAAAATATGCCACCTACTATTATGGGAATACGAGTCCAGGTGGCGAGACTAGACTTCTCTTACAAGTCTCCAGGCGTAAAAGATACACGCCCGTTCTACGAGTTACTACCGTTCAGGCGGTACAGGCGTAGGACAAAAGGCATACATCCTGCCGCCTTAGGGTTACTGTCTCCTTGCTAGGATTTCGTATATACCACCGCCTTGAGTTATAGGCACATAATCTTACTAGTCTTTGTATTTTATCTTAATTAGGACAGGGTATCCACTACTATAAATACCTTGATGCGGGGCAAACCACCACCACAAGGCCCTTTACGAGAAGCCAAGCCAAAGCACTTCATGATGCTCACTTATACTTGATTCGGAGGGGCGTTGATGATACGAGCTCCGGAGACCATTGGAAGATCATACACTTGAGTTCGTTGGAAGGAGGAATGGAAGGCTACAGGCACCAGGCGGAGCGCCCAGTACCTTAGGCGGAGCGCCCACAATGGGCAGCCACTGGGCGGAGCGCCCAGCCATAGGGCGGTGCGCCTCACCACTTTGACAGTGTTACTCACCAGGCGGAGCACCTGACCCATGGGCGGAGCGCCTGGGTCATGTCTCCACCAGGCGGAGCGCCCAGCTCCAGGGTGGAGCGCCCAAAATGCTGATTTGCCTATCTTTTTGTGTAAACTTCCTATTTTGACCCTAGCTAGTTCTATTGTATTTCTATCTAGCTAAGGGCTTAATTGATATTTCAATAGGTTGTAGAAGGGTGCTATAAATAACACCCTTCATCATTTATTGCCATTAACTTACCTTGAATATTAACATTGATGAGCATTGCTCCCAAACACTCGTAACCAATTTTGGTTTGAATCAATTGGATGAATCCAAGTTGCTTTTCAATCCTCTTTGATCACTCTATTTGCTTGAGCCGAGTGTCTCTTGAGGATAGTTGCATAGCGTAGGTACTACTTGACTCGAATCGAGGGTGTATCAAGACTCGTTCCTTGGTGGTACTTCTTAAGTGTTCTTGTTGCGTCTCGCTCTTTATCATTGTTTATTGCTTCCGTAGTTTGCCCCTTATAACAATACCTCTCCTTACATTGTATTGTACATGATCGCGATTCACCACAGAATCCGGCTTATTCAAGGAATAAGACTACTTTACATTTCTTGCTCATTATTTCTTTCTTTTATTTACTTACTTTTCCATCGTATTTACTGTATTGCTTGTGACCTCATTCTTAATTAATTGTTTAACCTAGGTGACCGATTTTAGTATAAACAAGTGACGGACCCAGGATTTCTACTAAGAGGGTTCAAAATATAAGGGAAGAACAAAATTAAAAAAAATTAACTGATGTCATGGGGATTCAAACTCATGTACTTTTGGATAAATTGCATAATTTTTTTTATCAGTGGGCTAGACGCTGAGCTTTCCCAAATGAGTTCATTATTTAATTATAACAGTTTTCTTTCAGAAAGGTCAAATATACACCTATACACAGTATAATTTTTTGACCAAGTGGGTTCACATCTAGTCTCTACATATTATTTCATTCACCCCTGTTAATGTAACATAGTTGGATTTTCGAAAATCAAACTTGTTAATAGTTCATCGAATCTTTAAGATTATTGAAATAAATTTAGAAGCTACATATAAATAAGTATTATTAGTCACAATAATTAACTATTCAAAATAATTAAAAAACATATTAAAAAAGCAAGGTCAAAGAAATATCGAGAAAAAAAAGTATTCCCAACATCAACAAACAAACCCTAGCTCCAAAATCAGAGGTTTCGTCAAAACCATTAAGGAACTAGCTAACTATCTGTTTTCACTTTGAATGGCAACCAGATTAGACGCTTCAGGAGTGATCTATTACTTTAGTATAAGAGGTGGGAAGCGTGCATGGTATCGTATTGATTTAAAATCCTTGCCTGAACATCAATTTTCTCCAATTGCTATCGACTTCACGTTTGAGAAAGATGCAAAGTGGACGGTTGTTGGTGAAGACATCTACTGTAACGGTGGCGTCAGAGAACCACAAAGATATGAGTTTTACATTTCTAGGCATTTGTATAAATATGATACCACAAACCCTAACACTAACTGGCAAATTGAATCTTGTTCCAGGAAACTTCCTCGGGACAGCCCGTTTGTGTTTGACATTAAGAGGAAAATCTATGTTCTTGGTGGCTTTAGATATCCAGCTAGTTATGGTGACGACGAGGTATCTTTCTCATCATCATCTGAAGAAGATTTATGGATAAAGTATTGGGGTGAAGTTTATGACCTGGACAGCCAAAGTTGGAGTATCATGGCGCCGGATTGGGAAAAACATGGTTACTTTTGTGCTAATGACGCCGTACTTATGGGGGAAACTGTTGTGTTTTATTTTAACGATTCTATGTTGTTTTAAGATACAGTAACAGAGCAATTCGTTTATGAAGAACATTCCTTCTTGGATTTGTTTCAAAGTCGTGATGGGCTCAAAGATTGTTAGTACTTTTCCGTACTGCAATTTATTACGATCAATATGAAGCCTGTTGTAAGGGACTCAACATTGTATTGGTTAAGCCATGACCTCTGCTTATATGGGTAAGATTTGTAAGTAATGTTTAAATACATTGAACACTTGAGATGGTCCGTTTCATCTGAACTAATTGAAGTCTTTCTTCAATGTCTGTAATAAGTAATAACTCACTTAATGTGAGAAACCGATGTCCAAATTTAATTGTTCAAAAAATGTTACCCATTTTTATTAAACTTATGGAGACGTTCTTGATGGAAGAACACTATATATGAAGTAATGGATAGGTCCCTACGCACAGAAAATACATTCAGTTATTACACCATCAAGTAAGGATTTCTAAGTGCTTAGAAGGTCTTCCATAGTTTGAGAAAGACTCACCTGAGTGAGTTCGACGCTGACAACGAAACCGATAACAATGGTTGGAGATAAATCGATCACTTAATTCTGCTGTGTACTTACTCATGACTGGTTCTTATTGACGAGAGGCTGAAGACAAGTTATTGCACAGTAACCTGGGTTCACCAGTAACCTACAGGTTATACCATATATGTTTCCACTTTTATATTAAATATTAATAAATAAAGTGCAATAATGAGTTTTTAAGATTCTCGAAACTCACGTCTTTTCTAAATATGGCATACGTTGCAATGACCATTTATTTTTTGTCAAACATGATTACATCAATTACCATATTGGATATTATTTTATAACGTATAAATTTTGTTTTGGTAAACCGGACAAGCTTTTGAAATTTTGTCTGTAGTTTCCTTTTGAGGTTTTAACTACTGATAATTTTTTTACTATGGAGATGTGCTTACTGTATAAGTATTGTTTTTAAACTTATATACCAAATTTTAAGAAAATATATGAGCACATAAGGAGTACTTTATTGCATAGTTAATTTTTAGCAATATATTTAGAATAGTTTTATTATTAATGACAATTGATCCGTGTAACTTTATTAGATTGAGATTTAGCCACAACAATCTTAATTAAATAAAATTATATATGTATAGGATCATGCAAGGAATGTCATTAAAGACTAATGTCTTAGTGATCTCCAAGTTTGTTTGATTGGAGAGTAGCCACAACATCTTGGTCAAATAACATTTAAGTTTAAAGATCACATAAGAAAAATTCAGGCATTTAGATTGTGATTAGCTATGCACAATATAATAATCTAAGAACTTTTATTATATTTTTGCATAATTGAGTAGGGTAAATATTAAATTCTTTTCATAATTATCCACAGGAATTATGAGTTAGAATTTGATGGTTTTATGATAAAGATAGAATATCATTCGAGTAATACATTGATAATTTTATCTTAAAGGATGAGTCTAATGGAATTAAAGATTTAGCCCACATACAATTTTTATGTCAGTAGATTCACTATTTTATATGATTTGCACTGGGTGAATCATGATTTGTACCTTAAATTTATTGTAAGCGTGTAATATTTTGTGCAGTTATGCAACCTATAAATTTCTCTGATGTTTGTAATGTTCCCGAACTGAACGACGAGAATTATAAGATTGGAAGGAGAGAATTCTTCTTCATTTAGGGTGCATGGACATTGATTATGCTATAAGGAAAGATGAACCACTTATTGTTGAAACCAACGCTTCAATGCAAATTGCTCTTCAGGAACAGTGGGAGCGGTCTAACCACTTGAGTGTCATGCTCATCAAGACCAAAATGATTGCTGGTATTCGTGGTTCTGTCGAACAGTATAATGATGTCAAGGCATTACTGAAGGCTATTGATGAACAATATGCTACTTCAGATAAAGCACTTGATAGCACCTTAATTATGAAATTCTCATCAACGAAGCTCACCAGTGTGAGAGATGTGCGCGAGCACATAATGAAAATACGAGACTTAGCGGCTCAATTAAAGACTCTTGAGGTTGAAATGTCTGATACTTTCCTTGTGAACTTTATATTGAACTCTCTTCCACAATAATATGGTCTCTTTAAGATCTCTTAGAACACGAATAAGGAAAAATGGTCTATTAATGAACTTCTGACCATGTGTATTCAAGAGAAGGGCTGACTGCTGATGGAAACAAGTGAAAATGCATTCACAGTTACTCAAGGAAAGAAGACATATCAAGCCAAAAAGATGGGGAAAGGAAAGGTGCCCCTTGAAACAGACATCAAGAAAGAATCCACGTGTTTCTTCTGTAGAAAGAAGGGGCATATAAAGAAGGATTGTGTCAAGTTTCAGAAATGGCTTGAGAAGAAAGGTAATCCAATCTCTCTTGTAACTTATGAAGCTAATATGACTGATCTTTCTTGGGCGAAACGGGGGATATCTCGATCGGTGTTAATCATAACACATGGTGGATTTATACTAGTTCTACAATCTATATTACGAATTCCTTACAGGGATTAAGAAACCTGCGGAAGCCAGTGGGAGCTGAGCAAAGCATCTATTCAGGAAACAAGATGCAATCGCATGTGGAGGCCATTGGGACCTGCGATTTAGTGCTTAGTAGTGGTTTTATTTTGAAGTTAGAAAAGACTTTCTATATTCCTAGTTTTTCTACAAATTTAATTTCAGTTTTCAGACTTGTACCTTTAGGTTATTCCTTCAACTTTTCAAAAAATAAATTTAATTTAATTCATAAATCAAAGGTTGTTGGAAATGGTACATTATCTGATGGTCTTTTCTCTCTTAATTTACAAAATGATGCAACTTATAATGTTATGTATGTTCAAGCTGGTACAAAACGATGTGTTATGAATGAAGAATCCTCTATTTTGTGGCACCAGAGATTATGACATATCTCCATAGATAGAATAAAGAGATTAGTAAATGACGGAGTACTTAATGCTTTGGATTTTACTGATTTCAATACTTGTGTGGAACGCATTCAAGGCAAGCAGACCAACAAGTCAAAGAAAGGTGCCAAGAGGAGTTCAAGCATATTAGAAATCATACATTTAGATATATGTTGTCCTGACATGGATGCATATGGTCAGAAATACTTTATCACCCTTATAGATGATTACTCACGATACATGTATCTCTATATGCTTCATAATAAGAACGAAGCATTAGAAGCCTTTAAGGTTTTCAAAGCTGAATTAGAGAAACAATATGGAAAGAAAATTAAGATTGTGAGAACATATAGAAGTGGTGAGTACTATGGTAGATATACCGAGGGTGGACAAGCACAAGGTGCATTTGCGAAGTTTCTTCAAGAAAATGGGATAATTGCCCAATATACTATGTCTGGTTCTCCGGACCAAAATGGCATAGCAGAAAGAAGAAATTGAACTTTATTGAACATGGTGCGTAGTATGCTAAGTAGCTCTAAGCTGCCTAAATCCTTGTGGATTGAAGCTCTCAAAACGGCAATGTATATATTAAATCGAGTTCCAACTAAGACTGTCTCAAAAACACCTTTTGAGTTATTCAAAGGTTGGAAACCGAGTTTGCGACATATACGTGTATGGGGATGCCCATCTGAGGTTAGAGTCTACAATCTACAAGAAAAGAAGCTGGATCCAAGGGCCATTAATGGGTATTTCATTGGATATGCTGAAAGGTCCAAAGGATACAGATTCTAATGTCCATCCCATATCACCAGAATTATGGAATCAAGAAATGCAAAATTTCTTGAGAATGACTTGATTAGTGGGAGTGATCAACTTCAGAATTCAATATCATTAAGAGATCAACCTTCTACTTCAAGTGAAATTCCACAAGCTGCTGAAAATATTCCAGTAGATCAAGTTGTTCAAGAAATTCCAGAAGCTATTGATACAACATTAAGGAAATATACTAGAGAAAGAAATCAGCATTATCTGATGACTATGTTGTGTATCTACAAGAATCTGACATTGGATCCGAAAATGATCCTGAGTCTTTTTCACAAGCCATGAATTGCGAAGATATGGTTCAATTACATGAAAGATGAGATGAACTCCATAAAAAATAATGATGTATGGGATCTTGTTGTATTGCCCAATGATATAAAAGCCATTCGATGTAAATGGGTCTTTAAAACTAAAAGGGATTCATCGGGCAATATAGAATGATATAAGGCAAGACTCATTGCTAAAGGATTCACTCAAGTGGAAGGAATAGACTACACAAACACTTTCTCTCCGGTGTCTATGAAAGATTCCTTGCGTGTCATGATGATATTAGTAGCCCATTTTGACTTAGAATGAAAACCTCATTTCTCAATTGTGATCTAGAGGAACAGGTTTACATGAAACAACCTAAAGGATTCTCCTCTAGTAATGGTAAGCACTTGGTATGCAAACTAAAGAAATCTATATATGGATTAAAACAAGCCTCTCGCCAGTGGTATTTAAAATTCCATGATGTTATCTCTTCGTTTGGATTTTGTTGAGAATATTATGGATCAATGTATATATCACAAGGTTAGTAGGAGTAAGATTTGTTTCTTAATTCTATATGTAGATGATATATTACTTGCACCAATGATAAGGGACTACTATATGAGGTGAAATAATTTCTCTCTAAGAATTTTGATATGAAAGATATGGGTGATGCATTTTATGTCATTGGCATAAAGATTCATCGAGATAGACATCGATGTATTTTGGTTTATATCAAGAAACCTATATCAACAAAAGTTTAGAGAGATTTCATATGAAGGATTGTTCACCACGTGTAGCTCCCATAGTGAAGGGTGACAAATTCAGTCTGAACTAGTGCCCGAAAAACAACTTTGAGCGGGAACAAATGAAAAATAATCCATATGCTTCTGTTGTTGGAAGCTTGATGTATGCTCAGGTTTGTACAAGACCTGACATTGCATTTGCCGTTGGAATGTTGGGAAGATATCAAATTAATCCAGGCGTTGACCATTGGAGAGCTGCGAAGAAAGTCTTAAGATATCTTCAAGGGACAAAAGACTACATGCTTATGTATAAACAATCAGACAAGTTGGAGGTGATTGGCTACTCTGATTCAGACAATGCCGGATGCGTTGATTTGCTCAAATCAACATCAGGATACATTTTTATGCTAGCCGATGGAGCTATATCTTGGAGGAGTTCCAAGCAGAGCTTGACTGCTACTTCCACTATGGAGGCTGAATACGTTTCCTGTTTTGAGGCTGCCTTATATGGTGTATGGTTGAAGAGTTTCATTTCTGGGCTTAGAATTGTTGATTCTATTTCTAGGCCATTGAGGATATATTGAGACAATACATCTGCTGTCTTGCTGGCTAATAATATCAGAACTGATAATAAGCACATCGACATTAAGTATCTAGCCTTGCAAGAACGTTTTAGAGATAAGAAAGTGGCCGTTGAATAAGTTGGCACTGATTTGATGTTAGCTGATCCTTTAACTAAGGGCATGCCACCATATAAATTTAACGATCATGTTGGTAATATGGGACTTGGTTCCATTACATAAACTTTTGTTATAGTAATGATTGTTTCTGAAACTCTATTTAATGTTATATTTCTCATATTTATTATTATGCACACATTACGTTATTTTGAGAAATACCCTTCAGTATGGACCTAGAATAATAAGAACTACTCCTATATAGAGAGTTGTCTACCTTATTGAAATTGATCTAGCTCTTACAACATAGTAGGTGTTGGATGTGGAGGGATTGTCAATGCTCTGAGTTTAGCGATATCCTTGCTCTTGTCGCTCTTCTCGTTCCTCTTGTTGTTGTGAGAATGGTGGCCTCACAAATCTAATAAGCCCCTGTTGAATTTTATGGCCTCTCTAGAAGTCTTAAGAACGCGGATCAATTCCCACTAGATGCTTATTTTTAATTAATATTTTTTCGACCTCTATTATTTACATTGGTCCAGCTTGTTTGTATATTTGCTTTAAAAAATAGAAATTGTTGCGCGGGAGATTTGAACTTGTAGCAATAACACATTTTAAACACTCTTAAACACTAGGCTACCATCATTATTTGTGTATGGATGTTCAAAATTTAAAATATTTTTATATAAAGTGTAATTAACCTATATACACAATATTATTTTCTGATAAAGGTTGTTTGCGGGCCACCCATAGAACACAGTAGCTTCGTCCATGGTACTGATGAACCTACTGTCTTAAAATTCTAGATCCACCTCTGAGTAGAGGGATAGAAGTATTGGAAATTTATGGGTTTGTACACCGTATTTCAATCATATGACAACTCTCGAGAAGGAAACATTTGCCGAATAGCTATTGTTATGAACCTTCTTATTCATAACCCGTAAGCCTTTATATTTCTTGTCTTTTAAATTTTGTCCACTATTTTAGCTATCTTTGGTGGAAATTGACTTATAAAAAGAAGAAGAAGCAGCTAATCTCTGGAGAAAGTGGAAAGAGAGCCACTGAATTAGTAGGAGTGAGTATATCACTCTACTGACTAGAACCAGCCTACCCCAGACATAGGTATTGTCAGTGTTTTTTAGCACGAGAAGCATATAAAAATAATAAGGTTTCCTGAATTCTGTTCATGGGAGGCGTATATTATCCTTACTATTTTCCTTCTTTCGTTCCTCTTGCTCTTGTGAGGATGGTGGCCTCACAATTCCAAGCCCCTGTTGAATATTAACAATATGGCATCTCTAAAAGTGTCCTGGTTGTCTCCCTGTCTACGGAAAATGCGGTAAAATGTCAACCATACTAGGCAACCTCCTCCATAAGAGATGTCATGCATGTTAGCATGATGAAAAACTACTTAGGAATATTAGAATAGATGCACATATCTTTGTAATTATAGTAAAGATATTTAGGGATGTTAATAGCTAATTGTTAGGGATTAAATAGCAGATCTTTAGGGATACATATAGCTGATCTATAGGGATGTAAATCAGGATTTATTCTATTTAAAAGAAGAGCTCTCCATTGGAGAAGCATTCAGCAAAAATCTTGACATGGTATCGGAGCCACAACCTTCTCTTGTCAGCTTCAATTCTTAGAGTTCAGCGTCTCTGTCGTCTTTATATTTTTTTACTAGTTCTCTTGGCTGAACTTCAGAATTAGTCCTAAACACCTAGGGCTCTTGGGTCTTGGATATTCTGGTTATTTCTTGGTTTCTTAGTTTTCTTAGTTATTCAAGAACATGTCTTCACATCAACTTGAATCCTTCAATGTCCGTTTCACCAAAAAAATTAAAGGCACCAATCCGTTCTAGGAAGAGGCCCCGGTTCAGTGTCGCGGTCAGTTTCATTGTTTTGATGTCCGAAGTGTTCTCAGTTTTTTGATAAAAAGTAGGGATTTCCTACGTGCAGATGAATATTCATCCTCTCCTCTGAGTGCATTATTCTTCTTGGGAGTTTCAGTTTCAATTATTTATTACTGGAAAAGAATTATGCGGTCACATAGATAGAAGCAAACCTGCTCCTACTGATGCTGCAAAGTTACGCCAATGGAAGGTCAAAAATGCTCGGGTGATGACATGGATTTTAGGGTCAATCGACCCTCTTATTATTCTTAATCTGAGGCCATATATAAGACTGCAAAAGACATATGGGATTATCTACGAAAATTTTTACAATCAAGACAATAGTGCAGACGTTTTCAGTTGGAACATGAAAGTGCTAATTACTCTCAAGGAAATCTCTCCGTTCAAGATTATTTTTCTGGAATTCAGAATTTATGGGCAGAATTTACTGATATTGTTTATGCAAAAATACCTGCTGAATCTCTATCTATAATTCAAGCAGTTCATGAGCAAAGAAGCGAGATCAATTCCTAATGAAATTGCGATCCGATTTTGAGGGTGTTCGCTCTAACTTAATGCACTGTGACCCTTCTCCCTCGTTGGATGTTTGTTTTAGGGAATTACTTGGTGAAGAGCAGCATCTTATAACCCAAAGCATCTTCAAGCAAGATAATAAAGTCACTGTTGTATTTGCTGCTCAAAGGAAAGGAAAAGGCAGGGATATGACTAAAATGCAGTGCTATAGTTGTAAGGAATATGGCCATATTGCTATCAATTATGGTAGGAAGTTCTGTAATTACTACAAACAACAAGGACACATTATCAAGGAGTCCCCTACACGTCCTCAAAATCGTCGGGTTAATGCTTTTCAAGCTGGGATAAATGGTTTTACTTTTGATACTTTATCTTCAGCAGGCCCTACCAATCAAGTTGCTGCTCCAGTAGCTTCCCCAAGCCCTTCCACTACATCTGGTCAAGTTCTTACTCCTGAAATTGTACAACAAATGATTGTCTCAGCCTTTTTATCTTTAGGACTCCAAGGAAATAATACTACATCTTATTTTTGGCTTATTGATTCTGGCGCTTCCATCATATGACCAATTCCGCTAATATGCTTACCAATGTTCGCGAGTATCATGGTCCATCAGAAATTCAAATTGCCAATGGTAGTAATTTATCCATTACTAAGATTGGAGATATTACTCCAACTTTCAAGAATGTTTTTGTATCACCAAAGCTCTCTACTAGTCTGATTTAGATTAGTCAGTTGGTAGATAATAACTGTGATATTCATTTTTCTCGTAATGGTTGCCTTGTGCAGGATCAGGTGTCAGGGACGATAATCGCGAATGGGCTTAAAGTTGGAAAATTGTTTCCCATTCACTTTTCCATTCCTCATGCCATATCTTTTGCTTGTACTTCTGGCTAGTAAGAGTGAAATTTGGCACAAGCGTTTAGGACATCCAAATTGTGTATTGTCTCATCTATCCAATTCTGGCTTACTGGAAAATAAAATTCAATTTTCGAATCTTTCCTTTGATTGTTCTACATGTAAATTAGGCAAAAGTAAAACACTTCCTTTTCCTAATTTTGGTAGTCGTGCTGCAAAGTGTTTTGACGTCATTCACAAAGATGTTTGGGGGATCTCACCAATTATTTATCATGCTAATTTCAAGTACTTTGTGAATTTATTGATGATTATAGTCGGTTTACCTAGGTATATTTTCTTCGTTCCAAATCTGAGGTATTTTCCATATTCAAGAATTTTCTGGTTTACATTGAGACTCAATTTTCAACCTGCATCAAAATATTAAGATCTGATTCTGGAGGAGAATATATGTCTCATGAATTCCATGATTTCTTGCATGAGAAAGGAATTATCTCACAACGCTCTTGCCCACATACGCCACTACAAAAAAGGGGTTGCTGAGCGTAAAAACCGTCATCTTTTAGATGTCACTTGTACTTTATTGATTGAGTCCTCTGTTCCATCTAAATATTGGGTGGAAGCTTTGTCTGCTATTGTATATTTAATTAATAGACTGCCATCTCAAGTGTTAAATTTTGACTCTCCATATTATCGTCTTTTATCACAAACATCCTAGCTATAATGATTTTTATACCTTTGGTTGTGTTTGTTTTGTACATCTGCCTCCTTCCGAGCGTAATAAACTCTCTGTTCAGTCTGTTAAATGTGTTTTCATGGGTTATAGTACTTCACAGAAAGGCTTCCTTTGCTATGATCCAAGTTCTAAAAAATTCCGTGTTTCTAGCAATGTTTTCTTTGAGAATCAATATTTCTTTTCTACTCATGTTGAGTCCTATACTACTTCTCCTATTCTTCCTACTTTTGAGGATTTTTCATCTCTTTCTAATTGGTTCAAACCTGGAGTAGTGTATGTACGACGTCGACCAACTTTACCCCATCACGAGACTGATCCGCCTCCTGAGACTGCTTCTAGACCAGAATCTGAGGTCTCTTCAAAGCATGCTTCTCTAGAGCCTACATGCCGATCTACCAAAGAATCTCACGCTCCTAATTGGTATGGTTATTCTTCTTTTTTATCCACCACAACTATTCCAACTAGTTACTCGCAGGCCTCCAAGAAAGAATATTGGCAAAAAGCAATGGAAGAAGAACTTTAGTCTCTTCAAGAGAATTACACATGGGACATTGTTCCTTGTCCTTCGAATATCCGCCCCATTGGTTGTAAATGGGTTTATTGAATTAAAATTCATTCTGATGGAACTCTAGATCGGTACAAAGCTCGTTTGGTTGCCTTTGGTAACAAACAGGGGTATAGTGTGGACTATGAGGAGACTTTTACTCCTGTAGCAAAAATGACCACAATGCGAACTATTATCGCCATTGCTGCTTCACAAGGCTGCTCTCTTTATCAAATGGATGTCAAAAATGCTTTTCTGCATAGTGATCTCAAAGAAGATATTTATATGAAACTTCATCCTGGTTTGTTCTCCTCCCCAACATCAGATGTATGCAAGTTGAAGCGGTCTTTGAGTACAGATTAAAACAAGCTCACAGGGCTTGGTTTGATAAGTTTCGATCTACTTTGCTTTATTTCTCTTTTGAACAGAGCAAATATGACTTGTTTTTGTTTCTTCGTAAAACATCTACTGGTTGTGTTCTTTTTTTGGTATATGTAGATGATATTATTATCACAGAAACTGATTCTTTCTTGATAACTACCCTCCAACAGCAGCTTAAGGATTCTTTTCATATGAGAGATCTTGGCACTCTTACATACTTCTTGTGATTCTTCAGAAGTTTTCTTAAACCAACACAAATATATTCAAGATTTGATAGCTTTGGCTGGTCTACAAGAATCTTCCTCCATAGATACTCCATTAGAATTGACTGTAAAGTATCTTTGTGAGGAAGAAGATCTTCTTCCCGAGCCAACTTTGTTTCGCCAATTAGTTGGGAGCCTAAATTATCTTACAATTACTCGGCATGATATCTCCTTTGCTGTCCAACAAGTTAGTCAATTTATGCAGGCTCCTCGTCATCTACATTTGGCGACTGTTCGTCGCATCATTCGATATCTCTTAGGACATCAACCTGTGGCTTGTTCTTTCCTAGTGGTTCTCCTGTTTGGCTTAATGCTTTTAGCTTCTGATTGGGCTAGATTTCCAGATACTCGACGCTCTGTCACGGGTTGGTGCATGTTTCTTGGAGATTCTTTGATATCTTGGAAGAGTAAAAAGCAAGATCGTATTTCAAAGTCATCAACTGAGTCTGAATATCGAGCCATGTCTACTACTTGCTCTGAGGTTTTTTGGCTTCGTGGGTTACTTGCAGAGATTGGATTTCCTCAATCTAATCCTACTCCTCTCCATGCTGACAACACAGTGTCATACCCGATTTTGGACTCAACTCGAGGTGAGTCGGGTTTCGGATTCGACTGGGTGAACTCGTTTGAGTTTAGATGTTGGAGTCGCCGATTTCTAAGGCGTATTAGGTCACCTAAATGTATAAAACCAAATTTAATAGGTCAACTAGTCAATTTCAGAGGTTCTATATGGGTAAGAAGTCCAAATGACTCGGGGGAGAAGGTGTTAAGCACTTTCCCGAGTCCCACGAAAAGTGGTTACCATCCGAGTGTAAGTTTTGGGATAAAAGAGTGTATATTGTCATGAAATACTAACTTGGGAAATCTACTTCAACATTCTAAATAAAAGAGGTAACATATTTAGGCTATTTTAGAACACACATACACATAGTTTTCATACCCGGCCTACACTTAAGCCTAATCGTAGTTACAGCCTCTAATATTAAACGCCTAATCGTAAACAACAGGGGGTTTGTTTGAAAACAAAATCTATAATCTATTTTGCAAACAAATTCAGATTTAGCACGAAACCAAAAGGGGGTTTGTTTGAAAACAAAATGTTGGCCATTTAGGGTTGGTATGACTCGTCATTAATTGTCGAGCCCTAACCTTAATGGATCTTTTTATGTAGGGGTCGGATTTTGAAAATATATATATGAAAAGAGGCTGTTCTTTTGAAAACGGGTTCACAGCAAGCACATAAATGCAGACAAGGGGCTATCACGCGTAAGAATATATACATATAGATATAAACATGCAAATACATGGTCCAAATTATACTTATAACTTAATACTTTTAGAATGTATAAACGACCCCAAAGCTTTATACACCCCTATACATTATTAGATTAGTATATAAGAGCATGAGTAATTGAAAAACTAATTTTATCACATACAAAGGCCGCTTTTGAAAAGGTTTTTGGGCCTGGACCACTCGTGGAAACAAACAAAGTTTAGTGTTAGTATAACGAACCGGATTTTAATACTTTTCACAAATAGCCTCATTTTTAAACAAAATTCCAGCCGAATCATCATAAAATACGTTTTCAAACAGTCAGAACCTGTGAGACATGTTATATACAGTAGTGCCGTTGTTTAGGAAGCATGGAGATTTTAAAGGTGTGCTATAACTTATAGTACTACTCAGATTCTCAAAGGAAAAAACTATGATTTTGGATGATGCAGCACATAAGGAGGTAAGGGAGAAGGAGAGGCTCCTGTGTAGCCATTCACACAGTCTAGTAACTGTGTGCGCTGTTTTAAGCAAATACAACAGGGAACCTAATGAATATACACGAAGGGGACAATTTCTAAAGGGGCAGGGTTTACCAGGCAAAGAAGGGGCTATTCTAAACATAGTCAGGATTTCCAAAGTTGCACCTAAGCAGGCATTGCAGAATGTAGCTAATAAACCTGATCAATAGTTTAAAATTCAAGACTCAAAGCAAGGTTGGCATGGCCTGAAATTCACAGACAAGTAGAACCCCTCACTAGGGGTCTGTATCATAGCCAAACACCTGTAATAGGACCTTGGTATATCCTTGAGGATATCCACACAACTCATGCACAAAGGGGTTAGCAAAAAGGGCAAAGAAAAGGCCCTGAACAGATGCAGATAAGAGTAGAGTAGGGACAAATGTGCAGCCTCTCAACAGGTATACTCAGAGTATAAAAGAGAATCACATAAACAGCTCCAGACAGAGACAACCAAAGATGAAAGACAAGTTTTAAAATAAAGGTAACATACAGTCAAGAATAGAGAGAAAGAGATACCTTCAGCAGTACTGGAACAAGTAAACAGTGTTGTGAGTGTAACACTTGCATATAGCCAAACCAGAAAGCAAATAAAGCAAGAGTCTTTTAATGATTTTTGAAAGACAATCAGGAAAGAGTAGAGTGTATGCTATATGTTTCTATGTGAGAAGAGTATTGCAGAGCTCCAGTTCGTTAAAACTGTGTCTAGGGCCAAGCTTATATAGGTGAAGTGACAGGAATTAGAGTTCCAACGAGTGGAGGCCAAGAATGGCAAAAGAATATTGCTTCGCAAAGTTAAGAAAATCAATCAAACACCCTTTCCGTATATAGATTAATCAGCCCCACAGATTAAGGTAAAACAAATCCAAAACAAACTAGGATCCCCTCCCTTAAACCCAAATAAGTCTAGGTTCACAAATCAGTTTTTGCAACATGTTTTAGGCTAATTTTAGGCTCGAAACCAGTCAATCAACTTGATAAGTCTCAGTTGAAATCACATTAACCACAAAACTAATTTCCAATCCAGTCATCAATCAAGAATTCAAATTGAAATAACTCAAAATCCTCCTAATCATGCTAGATTAGATTGCATTATTAATTTTAAACATCTAGTCGTGAAAATCAGGTATCTTGACAGAATAGGAGGCAAAATACATATCGAACAAGAACAAACATAACTAATTCAAAATTGTAATGGATCTCGACTTTACAGGTAGTAGAGGTGGTATACGGCACAAGTTATGAATACATCACCCATCAGACATGGGAGTATTCAAGGCAGTGTTCAATTAAATCAGTGAATTAACAAGAGTAGCAATCGCGTGAATTTTAGCTGGTTAATTAGCGAATAGCACATAAACATGTTGGTACACCTAAAATGTTAGGCAAGTTTAGGCATAAATTCACATAAATCCAAAAACATCAAAAAGGAAGAAGGATTACCTATTTAAGTTTGGAATCGGGTTCGAATTGACCCAACTCCGGTCATGCACATGGGTTTTCCCTTTCCCTAAGATGGTGTCATTCATAATTTTAGCAAATCGACCACCAATGTACCTTTTCCGGTGACAGGAAACCCTCGTCGACGAGAGGTCAATTTTGACCTCCGTCGAAACAACCAAATAGCACCAAGATTTTACAGCGGATAACGAGGGGATCACGACGATGTCATTTTCCCTAAATTTTGCCGGTGGAGTTGGCCGGAATCGGCCCTTGACAGTGGCGATTAGGTTTTGCCATGAGAGAGAGAGAGAGAGAGAGAGAGAGAGAGAGAGAGAGAGAGAGAGAGAGAGAGAGAGAGGATCGCGGCTGAGGGAGTGTGGAAAAATAGGGATCGATTTTAGGGTTTTGGGAGTGTAAAGTAATTAAAAAGGAAATTTAGTTTTCAACCGTCATATCAAAAGAACGAACGGCTAGTATTAAACCACGTAGGCGTGAGGTGGCACTGAAGTGGCGTCTACGTGGATAAGTGGGAAGGGCGTGAGGTGTACGTGTGTGTATGTGTGTTTATGTGTATATATTGTATATCTGGTGCATATTAGGCATAAAATAGGTATAAAATTGTATAAAAAATGGGTGTAAAAATATAGGAAAATTAGGAAATTAAATTTAAAGCATTAAAATGACTAGGGGGCGTATGAAAATATAATTTTGGGATTTAAAACGATTTGGACAATTCTGTCAAAAATAGAAGTAATTGTGAAAATTATAAAATGGCTATTGTTTGAGACGACACTTTTAAAAATGGCCTCAATTGTCAGACTATTATGAGAATATAATTTGAAAGAAATGGACAGGGCAAGAGTAGATACACGATCGTGTGTAAAATTCAGAAAATGTTGATTTTGAAAATAGGAGGGACAAAATTGGGTGTCAACACACATGCGCCATACAAATCGCTACCAATCCTGCTTATCATGAGATGACCAAACATATCGAAGTGGACTGTCATTATATATGACAAGCTGTCGAAAAAGAAGTCGTTACTCTTCCTCATATGTCGAGTGATCTTCAAATAGCTGATGTGTTCACAAAATCCATTCCACGACAATGTCATCAGTTTCTAGTCGACAAATTGATGATTTTTTATTCACCAACATCAATTTGAGGGGGATGTTAGCATGATGAACAACTACTCATGAAATACTTTCCTTCTATTTCTATATAATCTTAGGAATATTAGAATAGATGCACATATCTGTGTAATTATAGTGAAGATATTTAGGGATGTTCATAGCTGATTGTTAGGAATTAAATAACAGATCTTTAGGGATACAGATAGCTGATCTTTAGGGATGTAAATCAGGATTTATTCTATTTAAAGGAAGAACTCTCCATTGGAGAAGCATTCATCAAAAATCCTGACAATGCCAAATATCTTGGTAAAAGCTGATTTTACTGACATCACCAACTTGGAGAGGTGTGTTACTTTGAAACTCATCCCATAATTCCCTAATATATGCTTCTAGAATGCAGTACCAAATGGAGGGGTAGAAGTATTGCAAACTATTGGGTTAGTGCACAATATTTCAAAACTATGATAGCTTTGGAAAGGCAGCCATTTGCATAATAGACTATGCTATGAACTTTCAAATTCCTAACTCCTAAGCCTTTAGATTTCTAGTCTTCCGTCACCACCGTGGTCCAGGTGATTAGGTTGAAAGACCCCTTTTCTATTTCTTTGTCGCTGAAAATCCCTACGAATTTTGTCTAGTGTTTTAACTATCTTTGGAGGAAGTGGATTTGTCAAAAAACAGAAGAAGAAGAAGAAGAAGAAGAAGCTATCTTTGGAGAAAGTAGAAAGAGATCCATAGAAATAGTCAGGAGTGAGAATATCACACTACTGAGTAGAACCAGCCTTTTAGCCGAGGGTCTATCATAAACAGCCTCTCCATCTTATTGTTGGTGTTTTTCAGAGCGAGAAGCGGAAAAAGGTGATAAGGGCCTTGGTAATTTAAGCGAGAAATAAGCCATAACCCAATTAAGACAATATAAATAAGCAAATCTGTCAGTTCAAAAAACTAAAGTAAAAAAACAAAGAAAATAATAATTCATAGGCCAAGCAAAATGAAAACGGAAAACCAAATTATAATTGGATCACAATGCTATTCTTCACCTATCAAGAAATAAGAGAAAATTCAGATTAATAAAAAAATGTTAAACTGTTGCCTTTCTTCTTTTACAATGCTGTAACTTTAGACTTTGGTCTTTAGAGTCCCTTTTTATCTTAAATAAAATTCCATCTAGTAGAGTGTTTTCAAATTCTTTGATAATCCTTTGATTTTGGATGTACATCTCAAAAAAGATGATTCGACTTTGGTTATGAATTCTTTTGAAATGGGAAGAAGGTAATAGTATGAGATCCGCTCCCACCATTTAGTTTGTGATGAATTTTGTTGTGCTGATCATGGCTTGTTACATGATTGATGAAGGTTGAAGAATGCTGGACCAAGTTCTATGGTTGGAAAGAGAAAGTATGCAATGGAGGACTAATGGTGAGGTTTTATCATTCTTTTTTTTTTTACTTGTTTTGCCTTTGTTTGGAGAAAGAGTGTTAGTTAAGCAGGTTCCCCTTTTCCCTATTAAGTATCATTTGAAACAATGTTGAAGTGGTAAGGTCTGCATACGTCTTACTCTTCTCAGACCTCACTTGTAGAATTACACTTAGTATGTTGTTGTTGATGTGCATCCATTTGAATTCTTCGTGTACCTTCAATTTTTTAGCAATTTTTGTTACCCTGCTTACTTTGAACCAGCACTCCAGTGCCTTTCGTGTCTTGGTGTTGCCAGGGTTTGGGGAGGTTTTCTGTTTTTTTTTTTTTTTTTGGTTTTGGGGGAGGGGGGTTGGGGTGTGGTTCTTCTACCTGCTAGAGTCCTGAAATTACACTCAACTTGTCCTTAGTAACTGAACAGCTTACCAAGAAAAATGTAAAAATTTTCTCTTTTTGTAGTTGTTGTCAAGTCATTATGATCTTTTATGTTGCACGAATTTTTTATCAAGATATATTCTCTGACCTTTCTTCTTCTTTTTGCATTGCAGGAACTCTATTTAGGTTGATGCTGTGCATTTAAAGTGCGAGGTTTGTACTTCAGCTGTTTGGTAAACTGGTAATACTACATAGTTGCTCAAACTGAAGGTACTGTCATACATTTGCAAGTATGCAATGCAACTGCTTTATTCTCTCATATCAAAAAACAAAATATGATGTTGTAAATGTTAATGAGATAAAATAATTTTTTTATTGATTTTATACTTAGTACAAGGTACATGGTGGAATGCACTAAAGGATTGCTCCAATCGCTGGAAAATGAAGTTGAGTCGGGCCAAAAAGAATTTGAGATTGTAGAGTAAATGCGTGACTCAACTCATCATCAATATCATATGAAGAACTAAGTACGATAGTAGCTACAAGAAGGGAACACATATATTCCGTTTATTAGCCAATATGCAGCATACTTGTGCGATTGAAATCCACCCACAGTTTACAATGTTACACAAAAGTTTCAATATTTGTGTTGCCAAGGCAAGACGGGGTACTCTAATATTTTGAACATTCGTTGATTCTTTCTTAGGCTAATGATTTTTCATATATTCTACTACTTTGGCTTAAGGTAAATAAACTTGATAAACAATAATGTTGACAACACATAAACATGAATTATGATAAAGCTCTAGATGAAATGGTGGGTTCCATTTTTCCTTTTAAGACCTTTATTGAACTTGACACAAAGTTAAATTTTGTCTTATGTAATGAGTTCATAGTAGATATATTTTTTAAAAATCATCTCTAATAACACGGTATGGGTATGTTGTTATTGTCGTCGTCATATCTCTACGTGTTGGTCTAAATCGGGATAGGACAACAAATCAAACTTGTTTTGGGGGCTAATTGATAATATGCTTGTACCAAAGTCGTATTCGAGCTAAGATCTAACTTTAACGAGACTAATGCTTTAAAGACAAACGAGGCAAGAAAATAATCGAGAGAAAGTGTAAAAGTATAAGTTGAATACTGTATTTCTAGATGTCCTGCTTGATTACAAATGAGTCCTATTTATAATCAAAGAAAATGATAACGTTATGACTATAATAATTATGGCTTTATGGCCATTACTCCGTATTCGATCGTGGTCAGCTCTTGATCTTCCTCTTAAATGCCAAAGAAACGGTCGACAGTTATAAAGATTAGGCTTTATTCGGCGATATATGGTGCTCGCTCGGGGATCACGTTGCTGTGATGGTTTTTCCGAGCTTGATGCTTCGAACCTACTTTTCCTCATTCCCCGAGGTGGTTTTCCGAGGTGGAGGGTCGTGTCGCTCCCCTTCGTGGACTCGCTTCATAAGACAGACCCATATTAGATCTTGGGCCCCTGCTCGAGACCTCGATGATTTTTCATCCAATACAGATAGTCCCCCCACTCCTCGAGTGGTTGCCAAAATTGCGAGGAGTGGAATGAATTTTAGGCGGGAGATCGATGTTGCTGTTTTTGCATCATGAAATTTGAAAGCGGCGGTTGTCTCTCCATATTCCCATCAATCATGTGCGGCGATCACTGATTGGGCGTGATTTTCTATTTTGTCTTCCCCATGCAATTGTAATCATGACGCCTTAACCTATATATCGTTACGCCTCTTCTTCTTCTTCTTCTTCTTCTTCTTCTTCTTCTTCTTCACATATCTTCTTGCTTTTACAGTAAAAATCCTTGAATTTTCTTTGTAGCCCAGAGAATTTTAAGAAAATGTCTCAATAGAATTCAACAAGTTCTTCTCCTTCTTTTGTTGACGCCATGATTATTGGTGGCTAACTAGTTAATGTTCCTGAACCATTGAATGTAATTGTCTCTCCTGACTTTAACATGGAGGATCTTGCTCGCCCAAGTGGCTTATAGCGTCCAACCATGGCAGAAACTGTCGAGGCAGTTGTGGTGGATGATGATGATGTCACTATGAGAGATGCTGGTGATGATGGACCTCTCTTAGACGACCTCGAGCTTAAACCCAACCACATTATTCCTTTCAAAATTGACCTCTTGAAGGATTTCGTTATGCAACTTCAGACTGAGTCAAAGGTCAGGAGGAAAAGGAATATCCCCGTAAAAGATATGCCGAGTCTGATTACTCAGGCGAACATACATTTGGTTCGTTCTGACTGCAATTGGGGCCCCGAGGTTAAGGTTGGTATCCCGCCCCCGAGAGTCGAGTCTGTGACAGAGTCGAGGGGCGTTCCTTCATTTTTACTTACCGCTTTACGATAGATTTTTCTCTTCCTATCCCCGAGGTATTGGGCTCTTTTTACCGTACCTACCAGTTTTGCATAGCCCAAATTGGCCCTGGGATATGGAGGAACGTTCAATGCCTCGAATTTTTGAGTAGATTAGCCGGGGTCCCCTTCACCCTTGATCATCTTTTGTACCTCTTCTATTCCTCCCTTCACAAGGATGGAGTTGTTCAACTCAACAAGCGAGGCTTGTACTCACTGATCACGAAGAGTGAGGACCTTGAGGACCGTGGATGGAACGAGCGCTTCATCCTCCTACCTACTGAACTATTGTCCTCGAATCCTGGTTTCCTCGAGCGATGGAATCGAGCACATGAGTGTTTTTCTCCTCGTTTATTCTTGCTTCGATTTTTCATGTTTAACTCTTCGTTCCTGTCTTGTTTAGCTGAGGTGGTCCTAATTGTCTGTGCGAAGGATCTGACTCAACGGGTTCAGGCCATTATTGATGCCAAGCCTAGACCAGAAAGATAATGGATAGTTTTGGCCGCTTTAGATGAGAATCAATGGGCATGCAAACGGCATGGTGAGTTATTCTTTTAACCAATCTTTTATCTTGCTTAATTTCCCCGGGGCACCGTGTCTCGGTGTATCATTGTTTCTTCTTTGTTGTAGGTCTCCCAAAGAGGATGATTACTGCGCCGAAGGAGAAAAAGCGAAAGAATGAGAGAAAGGATAAGAAGGAGGATGTCCCCGAGGCTGGAGATGCTTTAAGTGCCCTTCAAGGTTTGATTGGGAACCTTTCGAATGGCAAGGGAGAAAAAGGCAAGGAGGAGGAAAGAAAAGGGACAATCCCCAAGGGGTCACCGGACCTTGAGGCTAAAACAGGTCGAGTGTTTTCCCTTTTGACTTCATTTTTCGTTTCGTTTTCTGGTCCATCACTCTTTCTCTTTTTCCTTTCAGTTTTGAAAAGGAAAGAGTTGTCCTCGAGGGAAACTTCGGAGGCAAAGCGGGCTAGATTGTCATACCCGATTTTGGACTCAACTCGAGGCTAGTCGGGTTTCGGATATGACTGGGTAACTCGTTTGAGTTCAAGTGTTGGAGTCGCCACCTAGTATAGTTTTCTAAGGTGTATTAGGCCACCTAAGTGTCTAGGGTCAAATCTATTGGTCATACTAGTCTATTTCAGAGATTCTAAAGGGTAAGAAGTCCAAATGACTCGGGGAAGAAGGTGTTAGGCACTCCCCCGAGTCCCACGAAAGGTGGTTCCCATCCGAGTCTATATTTTGGGATAAAAATGGTGAATATTATCATAAATACTAACTTGGTTGGTTAATCTAGTGTTTAGTTCAAGAAGATAGCATGTCTAGGCAATTTAATTCACACACATACAAACAGATTTCAAAGACGACCTACATTTAAGCCTAGTCGTATATTAGAGCCTCTAATACAAAGGCCTAATCGTAAGATGTTGTTTAAATATGCAAAAGTGTTCGATTTCAAACTATTTGTGTAATTCTAACATTTAATTTTTTTGCATAAATGGGCAGTTTTGTAAACTAATTTAAGATTTGTACCAAAACAAAATAGGTGTTGTTTTTAAAATGAAATGTTGGCCATTTAGGGTCGGTGTGACTCGTCATTAATTTTCGAGCCCTAACCTTGATGGCCTTTTTTGTTTAGAGGTCAGTTTTGGAAGTATATAGGCGAAAGGGCTGTTTTTGAAAATGGGTGTCACAGAAGCACGCAAATACAAATAAAGGGTTGTCGCACATAATATATATACGTATAGGTATAAACATGCAAATATATGATTTAAACAATAGTTATAACTTTAGAAAAATACTTATAAAGTATATAAGTGACTCCAAATACTTTATACACCCTTATACACTATTAGATTAGTGTATAGGAGCGTTAGAGTGGTAAAAAATTAGTTTTATGCACACAAGGATCCCTTTTGAAAATAGTTTTGGGCCTAGACTGTTTATGCAAAAGAGGGGCGAACTTAAATTTCAAAAAAACAGTTTCATTTAAGCAACTATAACTCAAATAGCCCCTATTTAATGAAATTCTGGATTTTTACACATTCAGAAAATATGTTTCATGACAGTTTAATTCTAAAACCTGCGTGACATAACCAAAAACATTGTTATAGCTTACAGATTCCCCCAAGAACATGCAGATTTCAGGAAAAAAAATACCCTAGAACTCTAATTCTCACTAAGAATGCTATGCATGTATCAAGAATGTCATGCTTAGCCAGATAATGCAACACATAAGAGTGAAAGGTCAAGAGAAGAGCCCCTGGATGGCTGCATACACAGTACAATAACTGTGTACCCCTGTTTTAAAAGATACAGACAGGGAGTCCTAAAATATACATAGATTGGGGACAGTTTCTAGGGGGTTAATCACAGAGACAAGCAAAGGTCAAAGGGTGGTGCCCTGTTCCTTAAGGATTGAGGTCAGGACTATTATAAAAATCAGAGGTTTGCCATCTCAGAATCTCAGTACCATAACCAATCTTAAAGGTCTTTACCATTGGCCTTATTAAGCTTTGGAATTATCCTGTAGTTAATGAGCATAGCAGGGTCTATCTGAGACCAATCAAACAAAGTTGCAAACATAAGATCAGCAGGGGAATGAGGAAAGGGAAGCCTGAGATTAAGGCCTTGTCCAAATTAAGAAAGAATGCAAAGAACCTTATCAATAAGGTGCAAACCATGCCCCTGCACTTTAGCAAGAACTGGCATGATCCCATTGGATCATTCAAATTAAACTGGACAAGATCAACAATGTACTAACAAGCAAAGAGTCTAAGCATGCAAAGTTCAAACACAGTCAGTCTAAGCTAATCATAGATGGAATGAAACAAACCAACTGTCCAGGCATAGACAAATAGGAAGATATGTGCAGTAAGTAATCAGGAAGAAAAGAAATACCTTTTGAAAGTAAAAGAACAAAGAAACAGTGTGAATATTGATCAGAACTTGCAAGACAGAGCCAATCCAACCAAACAGGGCAATTACTTTCCAGAAAAGAGAATTAGAGAAGGAGATGTGTAAAGCTTCAGAGAAAAAGTGCTCTGTAGCTTTTGTTTCTTCTGTGTAGAAACTGTGTGCTTCTGTGTGTGTTAATGTGTAGAATAGTACTAGTTTAAATAGGTGTGAGGTGAGGGCTTTTAATTTCAAACGGGTGAAAGAAAAAATTAGCAAGAAATATTGCCTTCTAAAATTAAAACAGTCATCTAGGTTGTCTTACCATGTATAGACTAGTCAAAACCCTAAACTTAAGGCAAATCCTATCACTGACATATATAGTTTCTTCTCCTTAAACATAACATAGTCTAGGTTCAAAATTAGCATATAAAGTATCTCAAATTGAATCAGGAATGGAAATCAATACATTAACCTAATAGATTTTCGATCAGGCTTTTATTTAAACTCTGTCAATTACAGGAAACAATTTCCTTCCTGGTTTTCAATCAAGAATTTCAAAAATCCCTTAATCATGCTAAATCTGATTACCACTTTAACTTTAAGCATATAATCGCGGAGATCACACATTAGGTCATAATCAAAGGAAAAACATGTTGTGAAACATAGAGGATCATGCTCAAACCTCAGCCATTACTGACCTTCTCATACAGAGGAAAACATAAATGACACAAGGCATAAAATATGGAGATACTATACACAGGCAGTCGAAAGTTCAATGTATTTATCTAATTAAATAAGTGCATTAGGTGAAAATCAGTAATCATGGACTTTTTCCCTAACTAATCGACCAAATAACAAATAGTCATGTTAATTTAAAAAGATTAAGCAGTTTAGGCATGCTATCACACAAATTCAAACAATCAAACAAAAGGGATTAGGGGTTACCCGTTAAACGCCGGAATCGGGTTGCATTTGACGCGTCCAAAATCGACTTGGTATGAAACGTTTCTTACCCTTTCTTAGGCGACAACGCCGTTCAGTCATAGCCCGAATCCCGTTGGAGGCATTTTCCGGCGGTGGTGACCTGGTTAACAAAGGTTGAGATTTGCCCTTGTCCAAATACCATTAAAACTATATAGGTTTTGTAGCGGACGACAAGGAGAGTCTAATGATACCATTTTCCCCAATTTTCACCGGCTGATTTGACCGGAAAAAGCCTTAACAGTGATGGCGTTTCATGTCACCAAAGAAGAGAAGAGAGAGTGATTATCGGGGGGTGGGGAGAGAAATGGAAAGACTGAGGGAGTTTTAGGGGTAGTGTAAATGAGAGTGGGAGATTTAATCTCGACCGTTGGATCAGAGAAACGAAGGGCCAGGATGAGGCCACGTCGACGCTGAGGTGTAAAAATATGTGTGATGTGTAAAATTTGAGGTGTAATATGTATATACATATATATATATATATATATATATATATATATATATATATATATATATATATATATATAGTGTATAATGAGCATAATTTGATGTAAAATAGATAAAAATGGTATAAAATAGGTATAAAATACAGAAAAACTAGGGAATTAATTTTTAAAAAATAAAATGGCTGGGGGAGCGTATAAAAAATGTATTTTAGGATTTAAAATGAGTTGGGTAAGTTTATCAAAAATAAGGGTAATTGTAGAAATTGTAAGAATAATTATGATTTGGGATGATACTTTTGAAAATGGCCTCGATTGTCAGGCTATTATGAGAAGATAATTTGAAAGAATGGATGGGGCAAGAAGTAAATGCACAATCGTGTGTAAAATTTGAAAACTATTGATTTTAAAAATAGGAGGGACAAAATTGGGTGTCAACAAGATTAGAGCCTGTCTCTTTCCCCGAGCTTACTTCTGCCGACGAGGTGAAGAAAGGTCAGGAAAAGGTTGTGGTTCCCCTACTCACGAGCCTTAACCGGTTCAGGTTGCTAATAAAGGCATGAGGGGAGTTCAACCTTCGTCTGTAGCGGCAATGGAAATGGATGGTGCTCGGCCATCTCGAGTGGGAGACAAGACTTCTCGAGCTGCTTCCGTGCCTACTCCCGGCAAATCTTCTTGGAGATAGTTCCGTTATATCGAGATTCCTTCTAAGCTTTTTCTCCTAGATGGCGATATCCAGGTTCCACTTAGTCTTCATGGACTCTTGGGTCCCATGGAACGTGATCACCTTGGGGAGTCCATATTTCTGATTTGATGGCCGATGCTGCTCGGCATGCCATTCATGTACGTTTATTTTAGCTTTTCCTTTTCAGCTTTGCATTTGTTTCCTTTCTTGATTCTTTGGATTTTTCCTTTGTAGCGCTACATCAATTCTATCAGGGCTGCCGAGATCGAATGCCGTCGAGATGAGAACCTTCGGTAAATGAAGGCTGGATGGAGGCGAGAGCGAGCAAGTCTCGAGGCCCAAATGAGGGGTCTTGAGAAAGAGTTGTTAAGTGCGAGGCTCGAGTTGGATCAGGCCAAAAGTGCCGCTAATAAATCTGATCTTGAGATGGTCAAAGCCCTTGAAGCCAAATCTACAGTTGAGGAAAAGATAGCTCGTTTGAAGGAGCTTTGTGATGCCGAGCTAAAAAGGATGAGAACTGAGGCTCAGTCAGCGATTAACAAGCGACCTAATATATTTCATGCTGACATGAGCAGAAGATGCTCAAGATGAATGAAATGACCAAGGAGAAGGAGCAGGTAGTCAAGGAGAAAGATCAACTTGAAAATGAGATCAAGTTTCGAGGGGCAAAGTTGATTCTTTCTCCTCAAGGCGGGGATGAGGAGGACTAGAGCCAAGGTCGACAAGAACTGGGCCGTCATTCAAACGAGGCTAAAGACTCTGAAGGAGTGTCGTAGCGGGGTTGACCTCAATGCCAAGATCGCCAAGGCCGAGAGTGATGCTGTCGTGGCCCAAAAGCTTATGGCAAATCTTTCTTCGAGCAACAAGAGCTCAGACGAGGGGGTGATGACTCCGAGGCGGAGGCTTAGAGTAGTATTTTTATTTCTTTTGTCGACATTTAGTTTAAGGGCTTCGGACCGCTTGCTTTGTGTCGCTCCAAACGCACACGCAAGTATACGCGGTCGATCAAGTAATAAAGTGATAAGAAAGTATCGTTCCCACGAGCACTATTGATTAACTATTAACTAGACAAACTTCAATTCAAGTATTGTTCAAGAGAGTTTAACCAGATTTCAAGTTGTATTTAATTAACTAATTAACTAAAAGTAATTAAAGTAAATGAAGTGCAAGACAATTCAAGAGTTCTAGATATCAGTGAGAGGAAATATTCCAGAATTATGGGACGATGCACTCATCTGCTAATTAAATTAATTTTACTTATCTGAGTTGCTAATCACATGGTTAATTATACTCACAGAGCTCTTTCGATACCCTGCTCGCCTATTCAAGGCAACCTAACGCCTATATGTCTGTGGAATTAGAATTAACAAGAATGCATGTGCTTCTCCTGTAAACGGATTAAGCGTGACTGTTAGGTATATTTCTATCCTAACCGCGAAACCATTCCTCGATGCCCAGGTTCAGCAACACGCTTTATTTAATTCTATTGCAACCTACGGTTCCCACTTTCGAGTTTAACCTAGGGTTCATGGATAATACTTAATAACTGGCCAGAAAATTAAGTAATTCAGAGCAGAATTAAATAAACAACTCAATCTGATAAAGTTAATAGAATTCAACCAACTTCAGAGTACAACTTTTATGGTTAACCCATAACCCTAGAATAATAGAGTTTAGCTACTCATAGACAAGTTAGCTTTCTCACAAAATAATCTAGAATTCATGAAACAATAAAGAGGAAAGAAGAATTACTACTCAATTGATGAATCTTGGTTCTCTACCCTCTACTATGGTTCTTGCCTCCAAAAATACGTAATAGAATAAGAATAAGCATCACAAGGGCTTTAATCATAGGAAATATGCCTATTCCCACGTTTTTAGCTAGTCCTGGTAGCTCTGGGACTAGTTTACGGCGCATACACCGGAGCATTCCAAGCATCCGTGGCTGTATGCGCTCTTTTTCTCAATTTCTTCAATGTTTGCACTCTTCCCAGTCCATACAGCCTAGCATGCCAAGCATCCAACGGTGTACCCATTGCTTCTTCCTTGTTCTTGTATGAATCAAGCTCTAATTTCTTTCAATTCTCTCCTAAAATATCCAAACACCTCAAGTTAGCATTTTACTCTAAATCTCGCATTGTTGGGCACATAATACACTGAAAATAACTCAAAAGTTATAAGAAGTCAATGCCGAGACATAAGATATACGCCCAACATCAACACCCCACACTTAAACATTGTTCGTCCCCGAACAAACAAACCCAATACACTTATACTCAATAGGTCTTAACTACCCAACTCAAGAACTTCAAGGAAGCACACCTATGAAATAGGTTGATACCAACAATTAGCCACTAGACATACAAGCACACAACTCCCCATATTTTCACACCACATATTTAGAAAACAAGGATTATCAAGCAGTCAAGTAGCAACAACTAAGCCTCAAGAAACGACTTTTCACACCAACTTACTCACGACATGTCCACTCGCTCAAGATTAGGGCCTAATAAAAGCTCCAACCTCTCATAGCCCATGTGCCCTCACCAATCAAAGTCTAGTCCCAATCACACAAAAATGTATCAACTGATTTATAAGGGACTTTCAAGATAGGAAGAATTCGCTCACACTCGAAAAGAATCTCATGTGCCACACAATGGTACCATAGGCTTACCCGTAGTGTAGGACTCCACTAATGTAGGGTCGCTCCTATTCGGGATTAACTAGGACTTTAAGGGTTGTAATGTAGGCCAAAAGATGGGTAATGGTTAAATGACTACCTCCCTAAGCACTTTAATACATCACTTCCACTTTTTATAGCGCAACTCTTCGCAAAAACAACCGAGCTACCATCCGAACATCAACTCAAACACTTCCCTCCCTTTAAGTATCTTTTTTATCAATGTGCACAACACTAGCAAGGATTGAGAATTTTTTCTTTTTCTTTCTCTTTATTTTTCACTTTTGATTTTTTTTTCTTTTTTTTCTTTTTTTTCTCAACATTTGTCAATTTTTCCTCAACCTTGCCAATGTACTTTTTCCTAAAAAATACCATCATAAATTAATTCTTATTGACTCCACTCAAAAGCCATCAATTTCCACCAACCACAACTCCACTAACAACAATATTTTCAATTATAGTGCTCTAAGGAGTACGGGTTCAAAAAGAAGGTAATTAAGAATAAAGGGAACAGGCTTGTAATGTAGGTGTCAATAAAAAATTAATAAGCTCGAACAAGGTTACAAGGGATATATATGAACGGGTAGGCTAATCAAGGCTGCAAAAGAAAGGGTTTATCAAAGAAAGCCTGTATCATCTCCCGACTAGAGCAAACCTAGAATTTCGCTTTGAACACACGCGGGGCAAGTTCTAGACCAATAATGCAAGCACGAGAAGAAAGAAAAGTACATCACCACTCATGGCACTTGAACTACTCAAGGCGGAACAATTCCAACACTTAACAAAAACAAACGAGACAAGTCATGCTATTCAGTCAGCACTCAGAGTCAGAAACTTGAGCCGAAGAGTCCCTAACAAGACTAACTATCAATATAATATACAACTCACACAAAAAATCTTTAGGGAAGTTCAACTCGCATGTAAAGGACTAAATATGTCGATATCAAACAATTCACAGAGAAGGCACAGGTCCTTACCACTTAGCTACTCCTATTTCCTATTTTTTTTTGTATTTTAAATATCTGTTTTTTTCTTCATTTTTATATATAACACCCGGTTCAAAACAAAAGGCATCCTCGGTTAAGAACCGTGGCTTGAAGAAATCCCAAGGATTATGCCACTAATATTAAAAAATTGAATGCAATAAAAATATAGAAGTACAAATCATGATACCCTACCCCACACTTAAACTAGTACATGTTCCCCACTGCACAAGAAAACAAAAATAATAACAAGAGTGGGTATCAAGAAAGCTCCCTCAAACCGCAGAGTCTGGAGGTGCTTCAGACTGGTCCGAACTCGCGGTCGGAGCAGTGAAGGGATCCAACAAGGTAGTGCCAGCTGCATCCATCGCATCAATCAGCGACCCCTCCATAGTAGTGGCAGTAACCGGAGCTGGCTCTGCTGCAGTGCCATCAGTAGCACTCAAATCCACAACCTCATGACTGGACCCTGCATCAGTCTAGACGCCAATGGAGTGTGCCACTCTGGGACTCTGGATAGCGGCAAGGATCTCTGCCAGTGTGCTCTGCATCAGGGTGTCCCGAGCTTCCTGCTCCTGTCTCAACCAGGTCAGCTCTGCCTGCTGCTTCTGTCTCAACTGGGTCAGCTCTGCCTGTTGCGCCTCTCTCAGCTTAGCTAGCTCGGCTTCAAAGCCCAGAAATCTCTCTGATGTAGTTCTCTTATCTGCTTTGGCTGTGACCTGGTCATGCACTGAAGTGATGTTATGGGCAATGGGCACCTCTAAAAGATCATCCTTCGTATAGAAGGGAACCTCGTGCTTCCTCATCAAAGCTGTCAGAGTGTGCAAAAAATACAGCTTCAATGTCTTCTCCTTACGAGTCCCTATCATCTGCTCGTACATAAGCTCACCCAAGTTCAGTACTATTCCATTCATCAGAGCATAAATAAGAAGCACCAGCTCCCGAAGGACATTTTTCTGATGGTCAGCCTGCATGATTCTGTTAGACACCCAATTGAGCCATGATCGACTCTCCCTAGACATAAACCTCTTAGGTAAAGTGGCATATTTTCTCTGCGTGTTGTGCAACCACGCAGGCTTCGAAGATTCACGATCATCCATAACAGCTGGTAGGTCACACAATACCTCAATGACATCCGCAAATCTGGCTCTGCTAGCATCTTCTTATAATCATCCATGGCCACTTCAGTCACCCTGTAATGTGCATTAATGGCTCGGGCAGAAATATCAATATCAACTTCTCGAACCCATACTACGCTGCTCCTCGGGTTTTCCCAGTTCGCATATAGCTCCCGAACAGCAGGAACATTGCCCTTGCACTTGGGACCCTGCATAAATCTGTCCCACTTCCTATCTTTAACAACTTCCAGAATAGCCGGGCACGCATTCTCATACGCATGATAGTTCAGTGGTCTTTCATGTGTAATCTGCTTCTTAATGATCCACTGATACGCTAGGTATGTATTCTCGCTCTCAAAGGTGTCCTCCCACAATGCCCTGTCAATCGGGCCATTGGTAGAGGGAATGTGCCTGTGCACTGGAATAGGAGTGTACTCCTCCTCAGCATCATCATCCTCATCATCCTACTCCATTGGTTTCTTTCCCTTGCCCTGAACTGCTCTCCTTTTCTTGGCCGGTGGTCTAGAAGCACCACCTTCACGGATCACCACAGACTTTTCCTTAGCAATGGTTGATTTCCTCTTGCCCGTGGTTGCCTGAGGAGCGGGAATGGTCATATCCGGAGCAGGTGTATCTTGTTTCTTCTTTGAGCGTTGCTCCCTTTTATCCTTGCCCTCGGGTTGATTCCGTGGTGGTTGGCCACCGTCCTCGCTTCCACCACTCTTGGATGTTTGCTTTGCAATCGCCATTTTGTAATAGAATACCTGCATCCAAACAATGTGAAATTAGCCATGAAATACTCCCGAGCTCGTTAAAGTAGCTAGAAACTAAGCCAATTCAAGCTAGTCGTACTTCTCATTGGTGCGCACGCACCCCACACTTAAAGCTCAAGTGTATTTTACAATTAATCAATTTATGCTCATAGTACGCTCTTTGTATCATTCACGAGGTACTCAGACTTCCTTCGACGCGCACTTCTTTATTCAAAACAATTCTCATGGTTAAAATTCACCACAGTGTGCAAACGAGGTCTCCACACCCCACAATTAGGCTCTACTTCATCTGAAAAATATGGAGAAATAATATCTTAAGCAAAACAATAGAAGCAGCCTGTGAATCGCACAACGGGGCATTGGCTCGCTCAAGTAAAGTGCAAAACAACACTTCTAGTGTATGAATAATGTGCATTGAGTGTCGTTCATAAGAAAACACCTTAAAATCAGACCCATGCCCTAATTCTAACTCATATATGTTCAACTTATGCCCCCTAATTGATTTGGCTACTCAGACTTCGCCAAATACCTCAAATTGTTCATTGGGGAATTTCAACAAACACCTTAAGTGCAGATTTTTGGACAACTTGTGTATGAGCTTTTTGTAATTGTTCGGACCTCCCAACTCCGGGAGCAAACATATATACTCATCCCGGTGCATCACCGCACCCCCCACAGCAAATACCAATAAAAAAACTTCACAATATTGCTAGAAATTGAGTCAAGAAACACGAACTAGAAGTAAATAACTAGGAGGGAAATGGGTGTGAGCGAGATGAAATCGCAGCAGTGAGGGACGAGGGTGATAAGTCGAGAAGAGATGAATGCATACCTTGGAAGAGAGAAGAAAATCTCAGTTCCTATGCCTATGATGTTGCGCGTTTCTCTTGACCTACTCTCTGTTATGTTTTGCCCGTTTCCTGCTTCTCCATCTCTGTTTTGTTTTCGTTTTTTTTTTTTTTTTTGTGTTGTGTGTAAGCAACTTAAAGGAGTTAGAAAAAAACTTACCAGCATACAGGGGCTGGGGATTTTAGCCCGCAACACTGTCTCCGTTCCTATTTGTTCTAAAAAGAAACTCGCAGCCCACACAGCATAGCATGCGACGCATGCTTCGCTGTGTGGGAGCAAAACTTGAAAACAGTGGGCTACGCGATCACCTTGCAACATTGTCCCAGCTTGTTAATTTGCTTTTACAATTTCAGCTGCGCATACAGCCCCTAGCGTGACGCGCAGGGGGCTGTTCTGAAGATAAAAACAACATACAGTCCCTGGCGCTTTCCCTTCACAACACTGCCTCGTGGCTGCATTTTTTTCAAAATTTTTCACTGAGCACAGCCAAGCATGCGACGCATGGAAGGCTCTGCTGGCCTCAAAACAGTTTTTCTTTCTATTTTGTTGTCCGGGACTGGCAAATTTTGTTGTTCCAACTAATTTTGAGCCTCGGGATCCTGTAAAAACACTATACGAACACGTTAAACATATCAAGATTCCATTCGTTTTGTTCTTTTCTATTTTTATTGTTTTGTTTTGTTTTATTTTTATTTTAAATGAAAATGCGACTAACTCTAAAAACGATAAAACATGGGTTGCCTCCCATGAAGCGCTTGATTTAACGTCGCGGCACGATGAGTACAACCCTCTTTCAAGGGTCTACCAGAGAAAAGGAGGATTTAAGCATATCGACTTCACCTCTCCAATGTCGCTTCACTCTTTGCCCATTCACTAGAAACGACTTATCTGAGCCCGGGGCTCACAATGCAATCGCTCCATGGGCATCACCTTAACAATTTCAAATGGACCAGACCACCTCGACTTGAGCTTACCAGGGAAGAGCTTCAACCTGGAGTTAAATAAAAGAACTAGTTGGCCCGGCTCAAAGTGACGATGCTGAATACGCTTATCGTGCCACCGCTTAGTCTTCTCCTTATATAACTTGGCGTTTTCATATACGTGCAACCTAAACTCATCGAGTTCATTGAGTTGCAACAATCTGTTCTCACCCGCCAAGCCCATATCAAAATTTAGCTTCTTTATCGCCCAATAGGCCTTGTGCTTAAGCTCGACTGGCAAGTGGCACGCTTTCTCATAAACCAAATTGTACGGTAAAGTCCTAATTGGAGTCTTATAAGCTGTCCTATATGCCCAGAGTGCATCATCGAGCTTGGTAGTCCAATCCTTCCTATTCGCACTGACAGTCTTCTCAAGAATTTGCTTCACCTCTCTATTTGATACCTCAGCCTGCCCACTAGTTTGTGGATGATAGGCGGTGGCGAACTTATGCTTAACCCCGTATTTAGCTAGAAGGTTGTTTAACAAATTGTTACAAAAATGTGTACCTTCATCACTAATCAAAGCCCGTGGAGTTCCAAACCTGGTGAAAATGTTCTTCTTGACGAAACTCACCACCACCTTCGCATCATTAGTAGGAAGAGCAACAGCCTCTACCCATTTAGACACGTAATCCACTACCAGTAAAATATACTTATGACCATTTGACGAGGGGAAGGGACCCATTAAGTCGATCCCCCACATATAAAAAATCTCCACCTCTAGAATGCCTTGTAGAGGCATCTCTTGCTTTCTGGTGATTGTGTCGGTCCTTTGATACCGATCACACTTCTCTACAAAAGCGTCAGAATCTTTGAACAGTGTCGGCCAATAGAAACCAGACTGAAGTACTTTGGCGGTTGTTCATGATGACCCCCATAAGGAGATGCATGGCACTCTTGTAGAACAGCCTCCGTCTCTTCCTCAGGAATGCATCTTCTTACCAACTGATCTGCACACACTCTAAATAAAAACGGCTCATCCCAAACATAAAAGCTCACATCATGAAAGAAGCGACGCTTACCTTCTGCAGTCTGATGTGGTGGCACTGCCTCACTTACCAAATAGTTGACATAATCAGCATACCATGGATCCGAGTTATTGGTGATGGAAAAAAGTTGCTCATCCGGGAAGGTTTCTCTGATCAGACCTCCCTCATCCACATGCTTGTGGTTCTCTAACCTAGATAGGTGGTCAGCTACTTGATTTTCCGTTCCCTTACAGTCTCGGACTTCCAAGTCAAATTCCTGCAGCAATAATACCCAACGAATTAGTCGAGGCTTAGCATCCTTTTTATCAATTAAGTACCTGATTGCTGCATGGTCTGTGTAGATAATAACTTTTATTCCAACCAAGTATGCCCGAAACTTATCAAAGGCATACACTACTGCCAGCAACTCTTTTTCAGTAACTGTGTAATTCAATTAGGCAGGATTAAGAGTTTTGCTGGCGTAGTAAATGGAATGGAACACCTTGTTCCTCCTTTGCACCAGGGCTGCACCAATAGCGACATCGCTAGCATCACACATTAATTCAAATGGTGCAGTCCAATCAGGAGCCGTTATTATTGGCGTTGAGAACAATTTCTCTTTTAGCTTATTAAAGGACCTCAGACAGGCCTCATCGAATACAAATGCTGCTTCTTTCTCCAGTAACCTGCACAAATGAGTAGAAATCTTAGAAAAATCTCTAATAAACCTCCTATAGAAGCCAGCATGTCCGTGAAAGCTTCGGACTCCCTTCACAGACGTGGGCGGAGGTAATTTTTCAACCACCTCCACCTTCGCCTTGTCAACCTCAATTCCAGCACTGGACACCTTGTGTCCCAAAACTATACCTTCACGAACCATGAAATAGCACTTTTCCCAGTTTAAAATAAGGTTAGTTTCTTCACACCTAGCAAACACTAAACCAAGGTTAGTTAGACAAGCATCAAAAGAAGATCCGAAGACAGAAAAGTCATCCATAAACACTTCTACAAACTTTTCCACCATATCAGTGAAAATAGCCATCATACACCTTTGAAAAGTCGCAGGTGCATTACATAGCCCAAACGACATCCTCCTATAGGCATAGGTACCGTAAGGGCATGTAAAAGTAGTTTACTCCTAGTCTTCGGGAGCAATCCATATTTGGTTGTAGCTAGAGTAACCGTCAAGAAAACAGTAATACTCTTGGCCAGCTAGCCTATCTAATATCTGATCAATAAAGGGGAGGGGAAAGTGATCCTTTCGAGTGGCTTTATTCAATTTTCGATAATCTATGCACACCCTCCACCCCGTAACAGTTCTTGTGGGGGATAAGTTCATTATTCTCATTTTGCACCACTGTCATCCCTCTTTTTTTAGGGACACATTGCACTGGACTTACCCACTTGCTGTCAGAGATAGGAAAAATTATACCTGCATCCAACTATTTAATCACCTCTTTCTTTATCACATCCTTCATGATTGGATTGAGGCGACGCTGATGCTCCATACTTGGCTTGTATCCGTCCTCCATAAAGATCTTGTGCATGCAGAAATCCGGGCTTATTCCCTTGATATCAGCTATGGTCCAGCCAATAGCACTCTTATGCTCTCGTAGCACTCTCAACAGCTTTTCTACCTGCAAGTCAGACAACAGAGAAGAAATAATCACAGGTAAAGTGTTAGATTGTCCCAAATAAGTATACCAAAGATGCGCAGGTAAAAGGTTTGAGCTCAAGCTTGGGCGCCTCTTCAATAGATAGCTTGGGTGGTGGCCCGAGCGGTCTATCTAGAGGCTCAAACTTGGGAAACCCCGTAATAAATTCACAAGAACAGTCTAAGAACTCCAATATCTCCTATATGTCAGCATCTTCACTAGTTTTTTCTCCCAACATCAGTGCTCGCTGCAAGTCATCATTGACATAATCAGCTGGATCAGTCGACTTCTCCTCCGGGTCATTCACTATGATCATAGACAACTCTTCATGATGGTTAGGCATTTTTAGAGCCTTGTACACATTAAAAACTGCTTCCTGATCATCCACCTTCATTTTCATCTTTCCCTCTCGGACACGGATCACAGCATCACCAGTGGCTAAGAAAGGCCGTCCCAAGATGATAGGAACTTCCTTATCTGCCTCATAGTCCAGGATAACAAAATCAGCGGGCAAAATAAATTGACCAATCTGAACCAGTACATCTTCAATCACCCCCTCAGGATAAGTAGTAGACCGATCAGCTAACTGAAGTAAGACTGTTATTGGCTTTGGACTGCCGAGACCCAGTTGGTTGCACACAGACAATGGCATAAGATTTATGCTAGCCCCTAGATCACATAGAGCTCTACCAACTGCTATGTTGCCAACATATATAGGAATGGTGAAACTACCTGGATCCTTCAACTTCTGAGGGAGTTTGTTCTGAACTCTGGATGTGCACTCTTCAGTAAGTGCCACAGTTTCAATTTCATTGAGCTTTGTCTTTGATGACACTATGTCTTTGATATACTTAGTATACTTTGGAATTCCCCGGAGCACATCTACCAATGGAATATTGATACTAGTTTGACTGAGTATGCCCAAGATCTTCGTAACTACAGGATCTTGCAGATTCTTTTGCAACCTTCGAGGAAAGGGAGGTGGTGATTTAGCCGCAATCACTGCCTCTTGCTTTTCTGCCTCCTTCTCGACTTCGACTACTGGCTCTGGCTATTTTCCTTTGTCAGGGTGAGACTGCTTTGGCTTCTTTTGCAATTCTTCCAGTTCTCTCCCATTTCTTAATGACACTGCTTGCACTTGTTCCTTGGGATTGGGATTAGTACTACAAGAAAAAGAGTTATTAGGGACCAGTATTTATGGGCCAGTTAGAAATCTGGTCCTAAAAATATATATTTAGGGACTAGATTTTGCTCTGGTCCTTAATTCTTAATTATTTAGGGAAGGGATTTAATCTGGTCCATATAATAACGAGGACCTGGTCCTTATTTCTACAATTGAGGGGGCATAGCCAATTTTACCTCCCCTAAATATAATGACATATGGAAAAGAAAAGCCTCTTTACAAAATTCCTCATCTCTCAAACCCTAACAATCTCTCAAAATCGCTTGATCTTTTACAGCTCGAAATCTCTAGACTCGAATCACTCATCATTTTGCTAACTGAAGATCTTTTATCTCCCAAACACCTTGTGTATCGTCTCCATTCAAGCCAACATAAGAACAAAATTTGGGGACTTTTTGAGTACAAATTCGGAGAAAAGATCTGAGAGTTCTACTTAAAATATCAGAGGAATAACCCTAAAAATGCCTTAGCCCCATCTTTTAGAATCCAGAATGAATTTCAAGGGAGTTGAAGGATTACTTAGGCACTCAATGCTTCAGATTCGAGGTTTTTTTAGATTGAATTTTCTTTACTTTTCTATGGTCTCTGATGTATGCTCTTTCTTTCTTTCTTTCTTTCTTTCTCTTATCTGCTTAAGATTTTCATGATGTTTTGTTGGTTACTGCTCGATACATCTTTTGTTAAAGTGTATATGAAATTTCGTAGATTGGTATTTTTCTAATGAAGTTTGTTTTCTATTTGGCACAAGGTTAAGTAATTCTGGGCTTCTTTTGTGCCTTTCTAATGAGATATACCTGTTAAATACACCTCTGGATATCTCTCCAGTGTCCTATTTTTCCTTAAGGAACCCTGTAGTAAACTCTTAATAAACATATGAAAGTTCAAATTGATTGCTTTTACAGAACTGCAATTTTGGTCGATCATGCATTTCTAGTACCATTGAACTTTAATAACATCAATCTTGTTTATATAAGCGGCCTTTAAACTGCTGATGCTATGTTAGAGAAGGTTGTCAATTTTCATCAAGATGAGTGAATCTAAGTCTGAACTGCCACCTTTACCTGTAGGAAAAATTTCTGATTTGGTGAGATTCAAGGATTTGAAAATCTGTATACTATTAGCTAATTAACAATACCAGTTGTTCCTCATGATGTTTTACTAGCTCTCTTTATAGTATAATGATGGTCTTTTTTCGTTTCTTAATTTTTGTTTTTCACGTTATGTAAAAAAGATAGTTGAGAAGTAGATTTTTCTGCTCATTACTGTTAGTTTGTTACCTAGTCAAGTTCAAATGTATGATTTGCATTGATAATACAATATTAATTATACCATCTTTTTTAAATCATATTTCTAAAGTTTAGTCACTATATGTAATTAAGGTCTTAACCTTTTCCCAGAACAAGACAAATTTGTTTTGATGGCACCTGAGGTACTACAAGCTCTTTTTCTATGGTGTTTGAATTGACATTTTTTTCTCGTTGTTTCATGTTATTCACTTATAAATTTATTATTTTTTGTATTGTAGACTCGCAAGTCTTGGTTAGGATTTGCAAGTAATATACACAGGGCCCTAATGCTATTGTCTGATGTATACTTTTGATAAGATGAGCTTCTTTGTATCTAATGGAAGCATATAAATTCAATTCTATCACTTCTTAGGAAAAATGTACAAGGTATGCTCATAGTTATTATTTCTTTTTTACTGCTTATGTCCCTATTTCACGTTTGCTGCTTGCTGAGCAAGATCTTCTTTTTCACAGTAAGTAAAGTAGTAAACGAGTCTTTGTTTTTTCACTATAATAGTTGGAGATAATAAATCCTCACTGATGTTGTATGTTTAATCCAATCATGACATTTTTTGTTGAATGATTTTGTACTATTCAAATGTGATGAATATAATTTGTCAGAGATCAAGTCTAACTGGTTGAAGCAATGGGGTGTGTCTAACTTTCAACAACATTTTGTGCTTGCTAAAGAAGTACCAGGTAATGAGGATGTGAGCTTGTTGCATCTCAAGTACTTTTGTTAAATGGCACAGAGCTAGACTCTATGTTAAGTGCCAGAAAGCTGGAGATATAGTATTTTTGGAGTTGTGCATATTGGAGGTATCATCTATGACACTACTCTGCATATCCTTTTCTTATTTGTTTCAATCTCATAAAATTGTGGAGTTTGATGGGCATTAATACAAGAAGAGTAGCCAGGTAATATTGAATAAGTCACCTGTGAGTGAAATAGCAAGAATTTGCTCTCAAATCTTCTTTTCAACTTCTGCTCCATTTTTTGGATATATATTATTAGTTGTTTAGTACTATGATTAATATACTGTAGGATAAATTTGAGAATGATGACTGGATACTCATCGCGATCATATCTTGGGATGGATGAAAGACTTACAGAACAAACGGAGATCTCAACTAAATGCAAAGTATGTGACAGCTAAGCTCCGGTATAATTTGATGCTTTCTTTTGGCTGATCCGAAAGTGAAAGACTAAAGGAACTTTAGTTAATTAAAGAATGAAACTAGGTATTCATATCTAAACATTGTGTTAGAACAATTTGTTGGGTTTTAGTTATATGCATATGAATCATTGTGTTCATTCTGTTCTATCTAGAATCTCTGTGTTAGAAGGTTGGATTAACTATGCACCATGAACTTGCTTGTGATATCCCTTGTCGTCTCATAAATTGCTTATTTCATGAAAGAGGGCTTACTGGACTAGAATTCTGAGAAGATCATCATTTCTTTGTTCTGGATAGTATTTATTTTTGACAAATTGAGGATACATAATCGGACTGCGATTTCTACATACTTATTAGACCTTTTCCACACGGTTCTTTGTCAAAGACTAGTACTTACTACACATTACAACTTTTTGCAGGTTTATATTCAAGATGCACGTTTTGAAGACATACAAGTGTCATTTGGTCGAGAATGTTGGGCAAAAGATTATATTTAGTCTAGGGTTGTTGGCTAGATGTTTGCTAAATGCTTTTGTAAACATATTATGACATACCTCATGGCTATGTACTACCAGTATGGATAGTAATCAACTTTTGTAATGAATTATTATTTCAGAGAAAGAATTATTTATCTTTATGTTATTTTTTCGAGATCAAATTTCTAGTTGCATATAAATATAACTCAAAAAATTATTTATTGTAAATTAGAAATCTAGACAGACCATTAAGGACCAGAATTGGGTCCCTAACAGTGTACTAGGACTAGAATATAAGCAGTAATAAAAGCTTTATGGGCCAGATTTTCATGTTCTATAGACCAGAAATGTCGTCCTTAAAAGTATTTTAGGACCAGAAAATGGTCGGTCGCAAAAGACTTTTATGGACCGGGTTTCAACACTCGTCGTTATTGACTTTTAACCACGGAGGCTTTAACGACAGGCTGACGACCAAATTTTCTGGTCGCTATTGATTTTTATGGACCAGAATTTGACTTTAAGGGACCAGTTTTCCCGTCCTTAAAAGCCAATTTTCTTGTAGTGCAGTATTGCTGGGCAAAGCACCAGGTGGTCTTGTAGTTTGATTACTAGCAAGCTGCCCCACTTGTTTTTCTAGAGAACGAATGGCACTGTCTTGGTTCTGCTGGAGAGTTGAAATTTTCTGATTAAGATCAGCAGCCAATTTTTGAATCATTGCCCTATTTTTGACGTTTTAGGATGTTGCTGTTGCGGTGGATTCTGCACTTGCTGAGTATTACCTTGAGATTGTCTGCTGCCTTGTCCGCCTTGATTACCGCCCCATGAGAAGTTAGGGTGGTTGCGAAAATTAGGCAGGTAAGTATTGCCATACTGAGCATTTTGGTTAAAACCCCTGCCCTGCTGACCCACGTAAAATGCAGACTCTGGGTTTTCCGTGCAAATATTACTCAGATGATCAGATCCACCACACACCTCACAGTATGGAGTTGCTTGCACTTGTTGAACTTGGGGTGGGGCCGGTGGTTGTGGCTGTGGCTTGCTTACCTGGACTAGTACTGCATCAAGTTGCTGCTTAATAGAGTGTTGCATTGCTGCCATTTCAGCTTTCATAGCTGTCAGTACATCCACTTCCACCTTTCCACCTAGCTTGAGATTTTTACCTCTGCCTGAGTCACCATGATAATGCTGACTACCTTCTGAAATTTTGTTAAGAATGATCTCAAGCTCACCATACGGCTTCTCTAGACTTGGTTCGCCACAATAAGCATCTAATAAGATTTTACTATGCGATTGCAGTCCCTCAACAAAAATATGTCCCAACACCTCCTTTGATTGACCATGGTGTGGGCAGCTTCTCAACAATGCCTTGAACCTTTCTCATGCTTCACCTATCTCCTCTGATGAATTTTGACTGAATGATACTATCTCACCTCTGATCTTTGCAGTTTTGCCCGATGGAAAGAATTTGATCAGAAACTTCTTTGCCAATTCGTCCGAAGAGTTAATGGAGTTCGGTGGTTGGACCAAGAGCCATTTCTTTACTTCACCCAGCAAGGTGAATGGGAACATCATCAACCGTATATATTCATCCGACACATCAACATATTTGTAAATGTCGCTGGTCTCCAGAAAATTCTGCATGTGCTGCTGAGGATCTTCATGTGACAATCCCGCGAACTGACCATTAGACTGGAATAGTCGAATCATACTCTCCTTCAGCTCAAATTTACCAGTAATGGTGTTCCTCACAATGGCCTTGGCCATGTTATCAAGAGTAGGTCTGGCCACATCCAGTATAGCGCGGTTTTGATTTTCAGCCATCTCTGCAGGTTCAGAAATAGGAGCTTTCTCTAGCTTTGCTTTGAGTCTGGCTTCCTTCCTTAGCCTGTGAAAAAGTCTTTCAGGTTCTGGGTCACCACTCTTGCTCCTTCGCATTCAAGCTACTACCTGAAACACCCAAAGACAACTAAAACAAAAATTAATCTTGAAAAAATAACAAATAAAGCGCCAAAAACGTGTCGCTCCAAACGCACACGCAAGTATACGCGGTCGATCAAATAATAAAATGATAAGAAAGTATCGTTCCCAAGAGGACTATTGATTAACTATTAACTAGACAAACTTCAATTCAAGTATTGTTCAAGAGAGTTTAACCAGATTTCAAGTTGTCTTTAATTAACTGATTAACTAAAAGTAATTGAAGTAAATGGAGTGCAAGACAATTCAAGAGTTCTAGATATCAGTGAGAGGAAATATTCCAGGATTATGGGACGATCACCAATCCAGTTGCACTCATCCGCTAATTGAATTAACTTTATTTATCTGAGTTGCTAATCACATGGTTAATTATACTCATAGAGCTCTTTCGATACCTTGCTCGCTTATTCAAGCCAGCCTAACGCCTATATGTCTATGGAATTAGAATTAACAAGAATGCACGCGCTTCTCTTGTAAACGGATTAAGCGTGATTGTTAGGTATATTTCTATCCTAACTGCGAAACCATTCCCCGATGCCCGGATTCAGGAACACGCTTTATTTAATTCTATTGCAACCTATGGTTCCCACTTTCGAGTTCAACCTAGGATTTATGGATAATACTTAATAACTGGCCAGGAAATTAAGTAATTCAGAGCAGAATTCAATAAACAACTCAATCTGATAAATTTAATAGAATTCAACCAACTTCAGAGTACAACTTTCATGGTTAACCCATAACCCTAGAATAATAGAGTTTAGCTACTCATAGACAAGTTAGCTTTCTCACAAAATAATCTAGAATTCATGAAACAATAAAGAGGAAAGAAGAATTACTACTCAATTGATGAATCTTGGTTCTCTAGCCTCTACTATGGTTCTTGCCTCCAAAAATACGTAATAGAATAAGAATAAGCGTTACAAGGGTTTTAATCATAGGAAATATGCCTATTCCCACATTTTTAGCTAGTCCTGGTAGCTCTGGGACTAGTTTACGGTGCATACACCGGAGCATGCCAAGCATCCGTGGCTGTATGCGCTTCTTTTCTCAAATTCTTCAATATTTGCACTCTTCCCAGTCCATACAGCCTAGCATGCCAAGCATCCAACGCTGTACCCATTGCTTCTTCCTTGTTCTTGTATTAATCAAGCTCCAATTTCCTTCAATTCGCTCCTAAAATATCCAAACACCTCAACTTAGCATTTTACTCTGAATCTCGCATTGTTGGGCACATAATTCACTGAAAATAACTCAAAAGTTATAAGAAGTCAATGCCGAGACATAAGATATACGCCCAACATCAACACCCCACACTTAAACATTGTTCATCCCCGAACAAACAAACCCAACACACTTATACTCAATAGATCTTAACTACCCAACTCAAGAACTTCAAGGAAGCGCACCTATGAAATAGGTTGATACCAAAAATTAACCACTAGACATACAAGCACACAACTCCCCATATTTTCACACCACACATTTAGAAAACAAGGATTATCAAGCAGTCAAGTAGCAACAACTAAGCCTCAAGAAACGACTCTTCACACCAACTTAAGCCTCAACTGAACCCTGTTAATATGGTTTCTTTTGGGACGACTAGGTCTTTCAACCACATCTTCTTGATTGCTCCATAGTTGATGATGTTCACCGAGCTGCCAGGATCAACCAGAGTTCATTTGACATCGCAATCATTGACCCTAAGTGTGATCACTAGCGCATCATGATGGGGAAACATGATCCCATCACAATCTTTTTTGTTGAACACCATCTCTTTACCTGATCCACCAACTCTTGCTTTCTTCTCCGCAGTATTGAATGATTTTGTAATTTTCTTTACAGCGGAAAAGTTTATCATTTACCTCCGAGCCCCTAGTGATGACATTCACTACCTTCTTCGGTGACTGTGTTCGAGGTGGTTGCTCTTTTATCCTATTCTTCGAGTAGTTGTGCTTTCCTTTATCAGTCAGATATTCAGCTAGCACTCCCTTCTTGAGTAGGTGGGCTACCTTGAGACGCAATGCTTTACAATCCTCAGTTGCGTGCCCGTAATCCATGTAAAATTCGCAATCTTGAGTTTGGTCTTTCATGCTTGGGGCATCCTCATGTCTTTGGGTAATCTCACACCTTGATCAGTCATCCCTTTGATCTCATTTACCAGCTCGGAGGTCGATATGTTGAAATTGTACTCAAAAAGCCGAGGCAAATCATTCTCCTTGGACACCAAAGACGGGCCCGAAGAATTTTAATTGGAGGATAATCCAGATTTTCCTCCGAGCCACTGGCTCACGTGTTGGTGCCCCCTGAGGCGTTGACTTATGTGTTGCTTTTGAGCTCCGTGGTATGGTTCGTATCGATTTTTCGAGTTCTCTCGTGGCACATCGGCGCGTCGAGAGGACTCAGATCGACCTCAGTAGGAGTGGCCCCGTTATGTCCTTCTTCACTCTGCTTCCTCGAACTTGATCTTTGCTGTGGCCCAATCATGCAATTCATTCTAAGTTCGAGCTTGCCATTGCTGGAGCTCTTACTTTAATTCAGCCGCGGCCTCTAAATTACCCACATTGATATTATTTTCAAAGGCCATGACTGTCAAACTGTCGTCCATCTTTGGTAGGTCCATTCTCTCGGCCTGAAAGCGTTCAAGGAAGTCCTTGATAGGCTCGAGGTATCCTTGCTTTACGTCGAAGATATCCTCCTTTCTCTTGAGGATCTTCTGGGCCCTAGTGTGAGTCTTAATGAACATATCCACCAATTCGTCGAAGCTAGAAATGGACTCGGAGGGAAGGAGCATGTACCAACACAACGTTCCTTTTTCAAAGGCGTCGGCGAATTTCTTCAAGAACATGGATTCCTTCTCGATTGGGGTTGACTCATTACTTTTAACCATGGCCATACATTCAGTAATATGGTCGACTGGGTCTTTTGTCTCGTCGTATTTCTTCAAAATTTGTAATTTGAAATATTTTGAAACGGGTGCTGGAGCAGCTTCAGGCTTGAAGGGCAGCTGACGACATTTTTTGATGTCCAGCGCTCGTTTAGAATTTTTAAACCCCTGGCACATTTTCAAGCCGTTTTTCCATGCTGGCCTCGAACTCCTTCTTCCTCTTCTCAAAGTTGGACGCGATGCTTGTTTGAGACATTGTGGGGACTGTAGTCCCCGAGCCCCCAGATTCGATCCCATTTGGGATACCTCCCATATTGGTGCCGATGGGAATAATGTTGGGGTTTCCTCCATTAAACACCACGAAGGGAGTATCACCGAGGTTGGGAAGGACTCTTACATTCCCAGCTAGAGCTTACAAGGAGCTTCGAAATTGTTCATTAAACTGAGCCTGTGTGGTTGCTTGTTCTCGCATCTATTGCAACGAGTTCACCATGAATTATTGGAATGGGTCACCAGAGTTTGAGGAGGTTGGATAAGCTGAAACTGCCCCTACGGAAGGTATTGGGCCAATTGGGGGAGTGGATCCATTTGGTGGCGTTAGTCCTACCAATGGAGAGGAATTATTTGTTGGAATGGGGCTAACAGCTTCTACTGTCTGATCTGGTACTTGGATAGACATATTATTATTGGTGATATCGGACATTTTTATTTTTAGTGAAAACCGAAGCTGTAAACTTTGGAACAAACATTATTACCAGTCCCTACAGACGGCGCCAATTTGTGTTGGCCTAAATCGGGATAGGACAACAAATCAAATTCGTTTTGGGGTTAATTAATAATATGCTTGTGTCAAAGTCGTATTCGAGCTAATATCTGATTTTAACAAGACTAATGCTTTAAAGACAAACGAGGCAAGAAAATAATCGAGACAAAGTGTAAAAGTATAAGTTGAATACTGTATTTCTGGATGTCCTGCTTGATTACAAATAAGTCCTATTTATAATCAAAGAAAATGATAACGTTATGACTATAATAATTATGGCTTTATGGCCATTACTCCGTCACCGATCGTGGTCAGCTCTTGATCTTCTCCTTAAATGCCAAAGCAACGGTCGATAGTTACAAAGATTAGTCTTTGTTCGGCGAGATATGGTGCTCGCTCGGGGATCACGTTGCTGTGATGGTCTTTCCGAGCTTGATGCTTCGAACCTAGTTTTTCTCATTCCTCGAGGTGGTTTTCCAAGGTGGAGGGTCATGTCGTTCCCCTTTCGTGGACTCGCCTCGTAAGGCAGGCCCATATTATATCTTGGGCCCCTGCTCGAGACCTCGGTGATTTTTCATCCAATACACTCTAATAACACTATATAAACACTCACTAGACAGTTTAAAATAAAAATAGGCGACGGATATTTGTTTAATCCGTGTAAAATATATCTATACCCATATCTATGTATATCGGCTAAAACATAAAATAATGAATCTGGATGGCTATTTGTAAAGAAACCACAAAATTTAGTAGATAATTTTTCGGAATCATTTCCTACTCGTCCTCATATTTCTTGGAAAAAAAACATAAATAACAAAAAGCAATCGTGACCCTACTTTGGAAAAGACACTCAATCATTGAACAAATGCTAGCAAAATCTTACCTTGTGGAAATATGTTTAGGATGAATTTTTTCCTAAAAAGTAGCGTGCAAATTGTTACTCTTAAAAGAAATGGGCAATTTACAAAATTATACAATCTAACACTTTTTTTAACACTAAAATGTCAATATTATCCCATTTTCAAGACATATCAATATTTTTTTTTTCAAAAAATAGCAAAATACATACAAAAGGGTGATAAAATCCTAGATCCACCTTCTACCACCCACCATCACTGCCGACGGCCGCCAGTCGCCATAATTTTTTTATTTTTTTATTTTTTTGTAGATCTGGGTATGAATGAACACACATACATTGTGCATACAGTGAAAATACAGTAGATACACACACATACGTTTGTTGTATGTTTGTATATTCTCTGTATAGCTACTGTATGCATAGTGTATGTGTGTTCATTCACCGGACATACACACCATATACAAGTCGATAACCCAAAGTACGTATAGTATATTTATTGTATGAAAAGTGTATATTCATCGTATGTCCGATGTATATTTATTGTATGTACAGTGCATACACCATATATACAATGAGAATACATGTGTAATACATTTCTACAACCAACAAACACCAATCATACATCACAAACCACCGTAGTTCCGCCGTATCTCACCGGAAAATTCAAAAAAAAAAAAAACAACAACCAGTGACAGATCCACGTAGCTACCACCAAAACGGCCGACAACGGGAGCCGCCTGAGCTCCGTCGTGGACAAAAATACAAATCGCAGCAGCGGAGAATGGGGGCGCAGATCGCAAGAGTCTACACACAAAAAACTACTGTAGTGGCACAACGGGGGACATGGGAGGGGCGCCGACAACGACAGGGGATGGGGGAGGGGACGCGGGCGATGGGGAAGGATGTGGGGAGGTAGATCACAGCAGCGGGAGAAAGGGAGGCGCAACAGCCATGACAAACGAATGCTGCAGCAGGTGGGAGAAAGGGGAGGTGCCGCAGACTTGGGATTGGGAGAGGGGAGACTTGGGATTGGGAGAGGGGACGCCAGCGATGGGAAGGGTGGGGGATCGGCGGCGGGAAGGCTGTGAGGGTTGGGTAAAGGTGGAAGAGAGAGAAAAAGGGAGAGGAAATTTAGGATTATGTTTTTTTAGTTAGTGACATGTTTGGTAGCATTTTTAAAAAATGTTGCTACGTTTCGTAAAGTGACAAAATATTGCTATGTTTTTTAAAAAAGTACCCTAAAATGACATTGGACGTAATTTAGCCTTAAAAAATAGCTTTAATGATGGAATCCCAAGTGCAATAAAAATATTATTTTTATGCCTATTATATATCCAATATTGTATCATGAAAATAAGGCAATTACTTTCCATTCAGTTCTTATTTTACTGCTTTGTATCTCTAAAATATTTATTGAAAAAGTTCACCATCAACTTATCCCTGTGTCTCTATAGTATAGCGGAAACAAACTCAACCAGGTACATATTCATCAACTTATCTATGGAATATTATTCAAATATCAATCTTAGATTATAATTTTTCTTTCCAACAGGTATATGGCTCCAATGAAAGTGTTGCTTCAATATGGTGGTGATTGGATTGATGACGACAAATTCATCAACTTCAAAGTTGATGGTATTCATCAATAATGTAGAATATATAACCAATTGCCTAGGTATATTTGATAAGAACTTGAAATATACTAATTGTGACTTCCGTATACTAACAATATGCATTATATTATTAATAAGAAAAAAAGACATAGTACATTGAATATTAACATCACTATAAGCATATTGGATCAGTAAAAATATGTACCAAATACACATGGGTAAAAAACAAGTCACAGATAACTGATATGCATATTGTATAGGTAAAATATGTACCAAATATACATGGGTAAAAAAACAAGTCACGTATAAATGATATGCATATTGTACCAATAAAATATGTACCGAATATACAATGGTAAATAACAAAGTCATATATATATGGTATGCACGTGCGCAATATAATAAAAAGATATCTGAGTAAGTCAAAATTATAGTGTGAAATATTTAGTAAATATAATATGAAATATTTAGTAATTATAGTGTGATTATAGTGTGAAATGTTTAGAAATTATAGTGTGAAATATTTAGTACATATAGTGTGAAATATTTAGTAAATATCTTTAATAATAAGGTGATATCACATCTAAAGATAACTGTCGTGTTATTGGATTCCACAAAAATAGGCACGTAAAGGGAAAGTGTTAAGCAAAAATGAATAGTTATACTAAGTAGAAGACATAAGGTTAAATGTCTATAAATTATAATTAAAGGAAAAATATGTTTATTTTTTATTAAAGATTCTTCTAAATATCTATCCCACATAATTTTCTCTATTTCTTGACCGTCTTTTTACATAAATATGACACCATAAGCAATTATTTTCCTTTTTACCCGCATTTAACATGGTTTTAAAAAATTTACCCATTAAATTTAATGAAAAATTCTGGACGGAAATACTCTTGTCAACCTCTTAGCACATAGACAAGACTTGTCCTTTGACCCCTCTCTATTTGCCAACATTTTCCCCCTGAAGTGTAGACAAAAGACAACACTTGTCTCTTCCAATCTCTTCCTGCATTTTTTCCATATAACTTAAAGTGTTGGCAAGACACTACTTGCCTTGACCTCTTGCCTAAAAGCCAACACGTAATATTTGTGTTTTGATGTCTTGGCCCCGTGCCAATATAAGGGTATTTTGCTAAAATATTGGTAAAAAGGGACAAACTTGCAAAACGACTCTTTATGGAAGGCGCCCTGTGAAAATTTTTGCTTAGAAACACCTGTTGTTTCCGTGAATATTAGGCCCCATAAATAGTCTATAGCACGTTGAATAAGAAATAATCAGCGTTTGAAATCTTTTTAGAAGAATAATCATATTTAAGAAGACAGAAATATTCAGGAAATTTTCTTGGGATTTTAAAATTTTCCTAAATTTTTCTGAATATGAAATCCCAAGATAATTTTATAGAACTTTGAAGTAAACTCAAAAAAATTTCCTAGAGTTAAGTTCAAATTTTGCAGAATATTTTTCTGAGGTTTTCTGTCTTTTGTTTAAGTGGTGGCTATGTTTCGAAATTTTTTTAAGTGATGGTTGTTTTTCCTTGAACGACACTATTTTTCGGCCTTTTTGCAGAAATATGCCACCATAAGGGGATAATTACACAATTGAGCAAAAATGAGCATGTTTTTAAAAAGTTGAGCTATTTTTGGTGGTCTTAAAAAATTGAACAATTTTACATTAAATTAAGCTGAAAGTACAAAAATACCCTAACTAATAGAGCACTTCTCGTAATTACAAAAATGCCACTGCACTTTTTAAATCTGAAATTATAAAAATGCCACTGCTTCCTACAAAGAAGAAAATAATGTCAATCCGGCTGTGTTTCACGTCCATTTTGTGAACAAATAAAGCCAGAGCGTCATCGTTTAGCTCATATACAAAAATCAAAAAGCAAACATAATATAAGACCAATTCAACATCATTTATTCATACAATGAGCAAAAAATTATGTTCCTTTTGAAAATAAATAAAATCAAACCGGCCTTACTTTAATGATTCACAAAAAATACATTCAATTGTTTATATATTTGGAAATAACGATAATCGAACTATTTTTATGTATATAATTCAAATGCAGAGGTTGAATTATCAATTGGATTACTGATGTGTTTAAAGACGATGGGAGCACGTGGATCACAAGCAAAGGAATGTCTTGATCTTCAGTCGACTTTGCGAGAGTTTAGGAGGTTCAACCTATGATAGAATGATGTTTTCACGTGTTTGGAGAGTGTCCATAGTCGAGGAAGTGAAGGGGGGGTACTCAACACATATCATTTAGAATCTTACTCAGAAATTTTGACTCCACTGCTAATCAATGACCTTGCTATGACTATGCTATAAACTTTTCATCCTAGTTTCTCTTCACATCTAATCCACGATCTAGGGGGCTAACTACACTGCCCCAAAACAAATTTTGGCAAACTCACAAGGACAATATTTGATTATGTAGCTTCTCCGAGACAATCTGACATTTTGGACTCTGATACCACGGTCAATCTCACTTTCTCACTTAGAAAGGTAACCCCTGATGGAGATGCAGCCACCCACACAATAATACCATTCACGTTAGCATTTGTTTCCCAAGAACTTTGTGTGCATCCAGAAAAATGACTTTCGCTCGATTAGTAATTGCTAAAATGTAAATACACATACATAAACAAACTTTATTAATTTGATCATTGTCATCCTGATTAAATGGTCTTTCTGGTGTAAAATGATGTGATTCATAAGATATTTTGGAGTTTAAAATTTGGGTTAAAAAATTGGTTACCCATCTTTGTTAAGATTAGTTAGATATTTTGTAGTTAATCAGTCAGTTTTTAGTGAGGGGTTTTAAAGTTCTTGTAATAATGATTTTAGTATTACGTGGAGCAAAGATAAGTAATTTTTGGATAATTATATAAAAATATATAACTTTCACTTTTTTGTGAGAATTGAGCACTTCTAAACTTGTTTTGAAGTTCTGAGTATTTTTTTCGTTGTCTTGAAATTTTAAGTACTTCCATTAATTTTTTTTTTTTAAAAAATAGCAACAGTAGCAGCCCCTCCTGATCTGATCTGCCGCGAGCCAAAGCGCTTAGAGTGTTGGTTTCGCCGATCGAAAACTTCATCCTCATTAGAATAAATATGCAGCGGCAATGGCGGCAGCACCGAGGGCCCAAAGTCACCTCATGCAACAAAAAACAACATGTTGGTAGCAACAGACAACGAAAATTGGAAAGGCAGAGGATTATCGAGGCATGCAAAAGAGTGCTAAAGAGGGGTTTTCTGAGGATTAATGAAATGGATTCAAGAAGAAATCAAGCTCGGGGCCATATTCTTACGTCATGGGCGGAAGATGATGGCGGAGGAGCAATATTTACTTCCCAAAGTGCATCAGCAGCAACGCTGCTTGCTGGCTTGCTATTGGACGGAACAACAATGATAATATCACTGTGATAGTGGTTGATTTGAACAGGAATCATATTGGAGTATAGTTTCAAGAGAAGTAACTTGGTGTAAACTCCTATGTGAAAAAATTAGAGAGCAAAGAGATGACGTTTTTCTTTAATTATTTGTAAAATATATATAGTATTTGACTCACATTTAAATAAATGATGCCAGATTGATCATAGTTATACTTTCCTTTGAATTTTTATATGTGAACGAAGTGATAACGATTTAGTGTCATTTATTTGTAAAAAGGCAGAGTATTTTGGATTAGTTATCCGTACGTGCTACCGGATTATCTGATTCTATATTTTCATATCTATTTTCATGGATGAATGAAGTTATGACGATTTGGCCTCATGTACTTGTAAAATGAAAAAAAAAAATTACTTAACACTATTAATAAATGATGCCGGATTGTCGTTATTTCTACTTGAAGTTATTGTTTTGTGGATATGAAGCGAGGCCACACGTTTGGTCTCATTTCTTTACAAAATGGATATAATTTTTGGTTCAATATATGCATAAACACAGACGGATTGACATTATTTCTACTTTGTAGGGAGCGGTGATATTTTTGTAATTACGATTTCATTAAGGTGCGGTGACATTTTTATAATTATGGCTTTCTTGAAGTGCAGTGACACTTTTGTAATTACGGAAAGTGCTCAATTTTTAAAGACAATATCTAAAGTTCTTAGAACTTCAACATCACCCACATTTTTGTCTATTTGTTAAACTTTACCAATAACTTTTGTATAATTAGGATAACTTAGGATGAGCAAGGCTGAATTGCACAAATATGACACGGTAAGCAATGGTTTTCATCTTTGCCCTCAATAACAGTGTTTTAGCAAAAGTGTCCTCCATTAGTTTAATAAAATTTATTCCGGATGAAAATATCCCTCACAACTAATAAAAGACCCATACTATCATCCCATTCATTTTCTCCATTCAAACAATCTCTAAATCCTAAAAGCCTACAACTTTTACAGATTTCTCCATTGAAACGAAGATTCAAGGTTAGATTCCTTCAAATTCCTACTCTCTTACATTTATTTGGATAACCTTATAGAAAATCTGTGAAAATGGGCATATCGCACAAACTTCTTGGCAATTGGCACCTTGCACATATTTCTTGGCAATTGCCAAAACTTTAAGCCCTGTTGCTATGGACAACTTTTCTCTGCAAGTCTTGGCTATGCCAAGAGTTTAAGCTCTGGTACAATGACACCTTACAAAGACTTCCTAGCAATTTCCAAGACTTGAAGTCCTGTTGTAGTGGCCAACTTGCAGAGAAAGTCTCTGCAAGTCCTGGCTATTGCCAAGAGTTCAAGCTCTAGTGCAATGGGCACCTTGCACAGACTTCCTGGCAATTGCCAAGACTTCAAGCCTTATTGCAGTGGGTAATTTACAGAGAAAGTCTCTTCAAATCTTGGCTATTGCCAAGAGTTCAAGCTCTGGTGCAATGGGCACCTTGCACAGACTTCTTGGCAATTACCAAGACTTCAAGCCTTGTTGTATTGGGTAATTTACGAGAAAGTCTCCGCATGTCTTGGTTATTGCAAAGAGTTCAAGCTCTGGTGCAATGGGCACCTTAACTAGGAAAATAAAGTGGAATCTAACACAAGAAAAATAAAAACAAGATTGAATGAAAGTTACGAACATCGTCATTAAGAGTCAACTTATCACTGGACAAATCAAGAAACCAACTTCTTTTATCAATGGTAACACTACCAAAGTGATGCTACTAAATTCTCTGCAATTTTTGGCAATAGTCAACATTTTAAGGTCGGGTGGAAGGGGACAACTTGTAGGGAAAGTTTCTGAATGTATTAGCAATTGCCAATACTTTACGATCTGGTGCCATAGGCAACTGTAGACAAAGTCTCTGCAAGTATTGGTAATAGCCAAGACTTTAAGCTCTATGCAATAGGCAACTTGCAGAGAAAATCTCTTCAAGTCTTGGTTATAGCCACAACTTTAATCTCTGTGCAATAGAGGCTACTTGCAGAGAAAGTCTCTGCATTAATGGCAGTAGCCAAGACTTTAAGCTCTGTGCAATGAGCAACAACAATATCTAATTGCTATTGCCAATAAGAACCTTAAAATCATCTTAATTAAGCATAAGAACTAAAAAAGTTTCACATGAACATCAATTTTAATTCAACGATCATCAATCAAAATGAAAAAAACTTACAGATAAGTGTATAAATAATAATTACCAAAAAGAAATAAAATACTAATAAAGGATTAGGCAAAAAAATTACATTATAACACAAATTAAAGAAAAAAAAGAAAATAAGTAAAATTTTTACAAATTTTCTAAATCTTTCCAGGACACAAAGAAGAAAGAAGGAAAGGAAGGAGGAAGGAGAGAAGGAAAGGATGGAGGAAAGAGAGAAGGAAACTGTTCCATGTGAATTAGGTTTAGGCAAGGACAAAATATTCTTTTCGCATAGTGAGGGATGATGTGGAGGGCAGTTAGTTAAAACATTTGAAATTAGGGGCATTTATCTAAAACTATGTCTTATCAAGAGCACTCGTGAAATTTTTTGGATGAGCACAGGTAAAATTTATTTTTAGAGTGTAATGAAGGGGTGTAGCTAAATTTGGGGGATATTAAAAAGATACCTTATGTAGACGTGTTCTTCAGTGTTCAATAGTTGCCAAAATGAGATTGGAGTTTCATTCCCGATTGATAAGGCACAAGTGCCCACGGTCTTAAAATTTAGACATCAACAAATTAAGGAGACCTTCACGCACTCATGTCTATGCTTTACATTTTATTTTTGCGGAGCTACATTGTAAAAGAGAGTACTACTCTCACTCATTATTTAACTTTACAACATAGAACTGAAAGTTACTTTTATTTTTTTTGGAAGTTAAATAAATGTAACGAATTAGTGTTCTCCATTTTAATGTAGGACTCGAAGAGGTATGATTTGTTGTTCCCCTCAATGTATTTACCTTTTGGATGTTGATATACAGGTAGGGGTTCAAAATCTCGACCATACCAGTATACCATTATGGTGGACTTTGAATTAAAATAATGAGGAACTTTTGTGGTTAAATAATTACTGTTAGCGCAGACAACCCAACCCCACAAGAAAAATCATTCATCTACAAACATAGAAACCTCAAAAGTTCTGAGTCAATTTGTTTGTACAATTTAAGAAAATACCAGAAGGTGTAATTGTTATGAATATAAGAAAATTTTATAATTGAATTTACATGTATGAATTTTTATTATTCTTTCTGTATTTATCATCATTGTATAGATTCATCTTAATATCTTCTTTAAACAATATAACAATATAAGAATACTATCATCCATGAGAAACCAACGTACGTTCCTTATATTATATGAATGATATAGCGTCCACAAATGATGTATTTTTGAAACGACCTCGGTCAGTCGTTTCGGAAGTTAGGACTCCGATTGACGTGCTGATAATTTTAAAATATTCGTAAAGTCCATTAGGACCTGTCTGTAGAATTTGAGCTAAATCGGACTTCGTTTGGTAGGTATCAGAAGAAGGTTTCAGTTTCCGTTGTCGGTAAATATTAAAAAGAGATTTTTGAGCTCGATTTTGGCGAATGAATTCTGATTCGAAATTCGAAAGCTCCGTTAGGTTCGTATGATTATTTGTGACTTTAGATAGGTTTTCTTAACAAATACGACCATAGGTCCTCTTCTTGGGAGTGCCTTTGGCATGACACATGTAACTTGGGACCTTCGGCCCTCTTCTTTCTATCCATCCATACCTGGGGCACGTCAATATAGCTCTTAAGTCCGTTGCAAGGGTCACAAATCTTAACTTGAAGCTACCAAGATCCTTATAGAAGGAATTTTCGATTCTCCCTCCATTGCCTCGATGGGACTTTGAACAGCGAGGGATGTGAGGATGGTGTTAAGCATCCTTCGGACCTTTTGCTGTTGCAAGTGGTACACTGGCTCAGCAATGTAATGGACTATGAAAACATTTGGTCCAGCTGCTAAAAAATCCTGGACTATCTAAACTGATTACTGCAGATACTCCTTGACACTGCTACTGCTATTGAGCAAAAACATGATGAAATCAACCTGGGCAGCCCACAGATCAATATTACAGCGACTTCGGACAAAAATATCTCTTGTAGGCTTCCTAGTGCACTAACATTGGACAATAAGAGCCTGAACTTCTGACATGTCAAACTTGAGTAAAATATGACAAAACTAGCACTCACAAGCATATGAAATCTGAATCTCATCATGAACAAATGGCACAAGCTCGAACTGTAGGCGTGTGCACCTTGTGCAACTTATGTCGAAAATGATTTTTCTGCAGACGAAATAGAATTTCGAGGTCATTTTACTAGTATCAGCGTTAAAGTCCATTTCCTAATATGCGGACACAAATTAAAGTCCATTTCCTAATATGCGGACACAAACATAAGCAAAGCTTTTTTGATGTCCTACAGCAATCTATCAATATTTGGCTTACACTAGATATATGAGGGATTTGGTTGATTTTTTAGCTTGCACCAGTAAGCACCGGTAACACACTTGTAACTTGCACCAGTAACACACTTGTAACTTACACCAGTAAGCAATGAGAAATACACTTAATACACCAGTAAATAAGCCAGGTGATACACTTGATAAGCCCAGAAATAGTACTTGATAGTTGATAACTTGCACCAGTAATATAATAGATACACCAGTAAACAATAGATACAATAGATTTTTCTAGAAATACAATAGATACAATAGATAAAATAGTAAGTACTTGATAGTGATAACTTCCAGAAATACAATAGATACACCAGTAAACAAGCACCAGTAATATCGTACTTGATAGTTGATAACTTGCAGCAGTAAGCACTAGTTTAGAATGAAAAAACCAGCAACTTTATTTTTCATTTAGTCAACAGTTTAGCAGCTCCAAAAATATTAAAACCAACCTGTGCACCGAGAGGCGAAACTAATCAAACAAAGTCAAAATTTACTTCTGAAAGTTTGTAGAGGTCACAAATAGTCATACAAAGCTAACGGGGTCCGCTGATTTCCAAATGGAGTTCGTTTACCCAATGCAGTACAATAAGTCTATTTTCTAGTCGGTTATGAATCCGAAATTGAAATGTCGTTCCAAAACCTATCAATTGGCCTCCAAGTAACCTCAAATTTTGCAGGCAAGTCATAAATGACCTAACAGAGCTTTTAAGGTAGTCATCACATTAAACAAAGTATCAGTTCTTTAAACGACGTTCGGATTGCTACACAATGGGAAAAAAATTCCAGCATCATATTTTTCATTACATCAGCAGTTTAGAAGCTCCAAAAACCAGTAAATTTAGCAGATAATCTCAAGTCTCCAGCACTACTCAAAAAATAAGCAAAGACAGAGGCATTTTTGCAGTACCAGCTTATAAAATCATCAATATAGCAACAAAATTTCAGTACTAACTTACAATATCAAAGTAAACAACATCAATATTGCATAAAATGAGGGGTTAACTTGCACCAGTAAGCACCATCTAAACTGATTTCTACTATTGCGCCTCCACTCAACTGCTGCCATTTGATCGTAAACACTGGATAAAATCAAAAGGGGCAGCCCACACCTCAATATTACAACAACTTCTTGTCTAACTTCAAGTTGTCCCCTTTTAACCTGGAATCACAATGTATAAACCAAGATTAAGTACTAAAGAGATAGAAGGTATCCCTAGGCTAAAAAGAATTCCAAAACATAATTAAAAAGAAAATAACAAAACTTTCTCTAACTTGGAACAAAATAAATGAAATAAGAACTACTTAATTATGTAATAGTATTAGCTTCTGATAAAGCACCATATTAAATAAGTTTTCTATTCAGACATATATTCATTTGCTGCTAAGTTAGTCACAATATTTGTCTCATTAATTATATGGTCCGTAGCCAGTTGTATATACTCATCACCATGGCCAAACATTTGTGCAAGCTCTTGCTCTTCGTATGGCTCATTCTCATATACTTCATCTTCCACTGCTTCTTCACCCATTTCATACAAATCTCTTGGCTTTACATGCACAGCAACACTCCACCCTTCGTTGACCACATCATCCACATAGTACACCATTTGTGCTTGAGATGCTTCGATGTAAGGCTCATGTTCTTCACGTTCACCAGTATGAATCAATCTATCAAAATTAACACAATTAAAATTCCAACGGTCCTCCTTATACCCTCTATCTCGAGTAGTATCAGCCCATTTACATTTGAAAAGAACAACCCTGAACCAACCATGATAATTAATCTCAATTATATCCTCTAACTTCCCATAATATGGTAAGTCTGCTTGCCTTAAATTCCCGTCAACACTACTTGCAACACATGATGTGTTAGAGGTTAAAAAAACTCCACTATTTTGTGTTTTCAGACCTTCTTCACGTGCTAAAGTTCGAAATTTGAACTCGTTGATATTATATGCAGTAATTTTTTTTGCATTTACTGATGGACCTCGTGCAAGAAACTTTAGATCAGTAGACATTGTGTCGATTGTGTCTGGATTCATAATCTGAATCAAAAAGAACTTATATTAGACAAGTTTCCAGATTCAGAAAGAAATATAAACTATGTACTTCTTACCAACCCGCTTATAGAACCAATCAACAAATTCCTTATTAACTCTCCTCTCTATCTCTGTAGGTGAAGGTCTCCTTCCTCTTGAACTCCTCTTTATGTACTGCCTGAATTCACTAAATGAAATAATTACATTAATGTTAGAGAACATGACTGCCATGATGCTTGTCTGCTAGAAAATTACTACATGAATTCAAAGTTTCATACATTACAATGAAAAAAATATAAAGTTCGTAAGAGTTACTCACTCCACAAATGGCGTGACTAATGCACAATTCATAAGCACATATCGATGAGCTTGTAGTTTCTGCATGGGAGATCAAGGGAGATTTTTATCAGCTCCTACCGATTTACCCAATTGAGGAAAGATAGACGACGTTTCAGAAGGCTCAACGTCGTTTGGGTCATCACAAACGCGCCTAGGTCTATTGAACCTTGTCTCAATATCATCCATATACCGAGAACAAAAGGTAAGAGACTCTTCGGCTAAGTAACCCTCTGCTATAGAAGCCTCTGCTCGTGCCTTATTTCGTACGAATGGCTTAAAATGGCCTAATTCCCTGCAAAAGCAATAGGCAATAACTTACAAAATATTATAATTTAATAGAATACATATGACTTTTCATTTGAAATGCTAATGGTTTACCTCTCCACAGGATACATATGTCGATATTGCACTGGACCTCCAAGTTTTACTTCCTGTATTAGATGGACAGTTAAATGAACTATGACGGTAAAGAATGACGGAGGGAATAACATCTCTAGGTGGCAAAGTGTCATTTCAATGCGCTCTTGGAGCCTATCAAGATCTAAAAGATTCAAGCATTTGCTATAGAGGGCTCTGAAAAATGAGCAAAATTCTACCAAAACAACAGTTACATGGTCTGGCAGCACATTGCGAATTGCCAATGGTAGCAATTGCTCAATAATAACATGACAATCATGACTTTTCAACCCAAAAATCTTTCTTTGGTCCAAATCAACACATTTAGAGATGTTACTTGAGTAGCCATCCGGTACTACAACATTCTTCAAAGTTGTAAGAAACAACTTTTTGGTATCAGGTGTACTACGCGTACGCGGTGTAAGAGAAAAAACAACAAGGTGATATGTACCATTATCATCTGGCCAAAGATCACGCCTTATGCCCATTTCTTTCAAATCCTTTCGAGCCTTAATATTATCTTTTGATTTTGATTTATCATGGAGCAACGTATATAAGGTATTGTGGCATACATTTTTTTCAATATGCATAGGATCAAGATTATGACGCAATAAGTTAGACTCCCAATATGGAAGTTCAAAGAATATACTTTCTTATTCCATTGCTTAGTTGGACGTCTTGATCTTTTCCCTTTACCTTCCAGCTCCGCTCCTCTCCCTTCTTCTATTTGCCTAAAAGTATCAGTTCCTGATAATTTTAATGGTGGATTTCGTTCCTCTGTGCTTCCATAAAAATGAACTCGATTCATTCTAAATCTGTGGTTTCTTTTTAGAAAGCGTCGATGACCCATGAAACACCACTTTTTACTATGACGAAGACGACAAGGTTTTGTGTCAAAGTTACAAGTTGGGCAAGCAAAACCAGTATGTGTGTTCCACCCAGATAAGATACCTAACCCAGGAAAGTCACTTATTGTCCACATAAGAGCTGCTCGCATTGTAAAAGCTTCATTTGACACCGAATCAAAGGTTTCCACACCATCATTCCATAACTCACGCAATTCCTTCACAAGGGGTTGCAAGTACACATCTATATTATTTCCAGGCGTCTCCTTGCCTGGAATAATCATTGATAGGATGAAAGAGGTGTGCTTCATACACATCCACGGAGGAAGGTTGTATGGAATCAAAAAAACTGGCCAAATACTATAGGTAGAACTCATTTTTCCGAAAGGATTGAAACCTGATAGCAAGGCCTAGGAAAACATTTCGAGAATCCGAAGCAAATTCAGAGTGTGTCAGATCAAATGTCTTCCAAGCTTCACCATCCCTTTGATGCCTTATCATCCCATCTCCATTACCCACCGAAGCATGCCATCTCATGTGCTCAGCAGTCTTATGACACATATATAATCTTTGCAACCTTGGTTTTAGCGGAAAGTAACGCAACACCTTTGCAGCTTTCTTTCTTTTCTTCTTATTAGGGTCCCATTTAGATGTATGACAGAATTTACATTCTTCCAATTCAGAATCACCTTCCCAATATAACATACAATTCATCGGACATGCAGGTATCTTTATGTAGTCAAGGCCAAGTTTGCTAATGGTTTTTTTGGCCTCATAAAAGGAAGAAGGTAACTTTGCCTTTTCAAATGCCTCCCTCAATAAACCTAGTATCATAGTCAATGCCTTGTCACTTAATCCACACAACACCTTTATATGATACAATTTTACTAAAAACTCTAGTTTTGTGTACTTGCTACCTTCATATAATGTTTCATTTCCATCTTTGAGAAAATCATAGAAGTCACTAGGATCAATCCTACGCCCCTCATTTGATATTTCATCAGAACCCAATGGTTGAGATGTACCTACATCAGCAGCTTGGTTGCTATGGTGCCCAAATGCATCAGTAATCATTGTTTCTATTGGATTTTCAGGGTTAAATATCTCTTCCGTCAAATTTATATTTTCAGAAGACTCCGCTGCATCTCTTACCTTCTTCTCACCGTGAAGATTCCAAACAACGTAATTTTCAGGGAATGGCTTGCGAAGCAAATGATCTTCTACCACATCTATAGTTCTCCACTTTCCAAAACCACATCTAGGACATGGACATCTTATTGTATCTCCAGTAGCTGCATATTTAAATGCAAAATCTAAAAATTTCTTCAAACTAGCTAAGTACTCAGGTGGGTTCCTTGGCTTTGTTATCCAAGATTTATCCATCCAAAATTATTATAAATAAATAATAAGAAACCTTTCGGGTGCGAGACTGATGATCCAAAATAAATCTTTTAAGAGAGCAGAATCATTCGTCGAATGCATTGAGCATGAATTGTTTAGAGTATATATCGAAAAAAGCAACGCTCTAAGTCCATGAGTATCTTCATATTCAGTTAGTTTCAATCTACTCGAAATTATTCAAGAGTTCCTTGAAGCAAAGTTAATTCTCAAAAACGACAAAGGAAAGAAAGAACCAATGAAGAATACAATATGTGGATCAAACAAGCAGTTGAGATGGATGATTAAAACTACAAATCAAATAATATAATTGAGATTTTCGCCAATCAGAGAGGAGGACAAAAAACTTTGCCCTTTTTTTTGTTAAGGAAAAAATGCAATTGCACTGATAAAAGCCAAGGTTTCTATATTTTTCAATTTTTTTTGTAACTACACAAATTGATATATAGGAAAAAAGGTAATATGACCCAACAAAGGAGCTTTAGTCTTTTGGTGAGGTGCCTTCACTTTGAAATGGAAGTCCAATGTTCAATACCTCCTAAGAACATAAATTTAGTTTAATTTGTTATTAGCTTTCTCATACCAATTATGTTAGCTCATCAATCACTTTAATAAAATAATTTTGATTTTATTTTTTATTAGCCTTCTAATACCAATTATGTTAGCTCATCAATCACTTTAATAAAAAAATCTAAATTTATTGATGGATAATTAAATTACACTAAATTAAGAAATATAAAAAGAAAAACGTCAATAAGAAAAAATTTAATATTTTATTATGACATTTTAAAACCTCCACTAAATTATACGAATTTGCGGCAATTGACAAAAGCCTCCACAAATTGATGCAATTTGTGAAGGTCTTGAAAACCCCCACGAATTACATTTTGTAACCTCCAAAAACTGATGCAATTTGTGCAGGTCTGAAACCTCCACGAATTACATTTGTTAACCTCCACAAAATTACAGAAATTTGCGACGGTTGACAAAACCTCCACAAAGTTATGCAATTTGTAGAGGTTCTTAAAATCCCCACAATTTAACCCCCACAAATTTAGCTTTTTCTTGTAGTGTTCCACCTTATGTTATTATGTCAAATCAGTTTACCTCTCTTCTCGGAATTCCGTGTTGGTAGGATAATGGGATCCTAATTCTTCACCATCAGCAAGTGTTATCGTTTCTTCCGGTGTAAAGTGATTAGTAAGTAATATTCGATCTACGTATCTCCTCTTGGTTTGAGACGCTAGTAAAGTTATGTTATCCTATGAGCTTATCTGGGTTATAAAAGGGTTTTCTGGTAAATTAACAGAGTTTCCTTCTTATTGGGAGGTTAAATTGGCATAGATATCGTTCCATAAGCTTATTTAATGTCTATTCCTTCAATTGCGATTCTTTGGTTAGCCGACTCGGATGTACTCTAGCTCTGGTAGCTAGGTAAAGAAGAAGATGACCTTCCCGAAGTTCTAATTATTTCTATCCTCGGTCCATTGCCATTTCTTCGTCGCCGGCACTATTGAGCTCGGGAAATTAGTAGCTGCTTGTGGTATTCCCTGTGTTGAGCCAAAGTGTCGTGTCAAGGTAACCGTGTAAGCACATTGTTGTGTTTTTCAAGGCTACTAAGGGTAATGAGAGGCGTCATTTGACCTTTGGTTTGATCCATCAGGCGATGGTGCTTATAGAAAATGTATGGAGTTGTGACTCGAGAGTTGCAGCTGTTTGGCAACTCGAAAGGGTAGTTTGATAGCTTAGGTCTGCCTACATTCAGCTTTTAGCTAAATCTTCTTTAGTCCAGCAGACTGTGCAGGGATGATTATTCCTATTCAAATAGCTGCATGAGTTTGTGCTTTAAGTGGAGGAGTCTTCCTCCAAATACTGAATGGTAATACTAAATCTCTAAGGCATTGCTGAAGCATAAGCTAATTCTTATTTTCATCGACCTGTTCTATATCGAAAAGTATATCGAGGAGGCGATTCATCATTGAAATTATGTTAATCCATCCAGAGTCTGGTATATCTTTGTTTCGACAAAGTAAAACTCTCCTCTCATGATCGAGAAAGGGTGAGCTTAGTCAGAATAAGTTAGGCAACGGTGTTATGATATTATCCAGATATGTTTTATTCCAAGAGTTAAATATGCGTGTTATAATTCTGATCCTGTAGTAAGAAGATAATTCCCGTGGAGTAGTTTATGAAGGTCGTGCAAGTTCTTTTGTTATCTGTGTGAATGTTGCTTTAGACGGAAGCTCGTTCGAGGACGAACGAGATTCTAAGTGGAGGAGAATGAAATGACTTCGGTCAGTCGTTTCGGAAGTTAGGAGTCTGATTGGCGTGCCGATAATTTTAAAATATTCGTAAAAAGTTCATTAAGATCTGTCGGTAGAATTTGAGCTAAATCGGACTTCGTTTGATAGGTATCAGAAGAAGGTTTAAGTTTCCGTTGTCGGCAAATTTTAAAAAGAGATTTTTGAGCTCAATTTTGGCGAATGAATTCCGATTCAAAATTCGAAAGCTCCTTTAGGTTCATATGATTATTTGTGACTTTTGTGAACTTTCGAAAGTGAATTTCGAAGTCGTTCGGCTAGTTTCCGCTAAAATGCCAAAAGTTAAAGAATTTGATCTTTATCGTTTTAATTCGCATATGGAGTTTCGAGAGTCCAATTTAAGATCCGCCTTAGCAAGTATGTTACATATATTTTGTATAACTAACTTGAGAAATTTGGGAATATTCCGAATTTCGTAGGACTGCATTTTAATTTTATTACGAAAACAAAATAAAAATAAAAAGAAAAGGAAAAGAAAAGATTAAAGAAATTGAAAAGAAAGGAAAAGAGCAGAAGGCGGTGCCTTAGCACTCAAAATGAACAGAACAAGAAACGAAACAGAGAGAAAGAAATAAAACAGAAAAAAATACTAGAAAATGAGAAAAGAGCCAGAGAAAAATAGATTTTTCACCCCGAAATATTCAGGTAATGATCTTAATACATTTTTTTTGTTTATTACGTGTGTTTGATATATTTTGACGGTAAAAATTGACATATTAGACATCGTTTTAATAAGTTCAACTGATAGTTTAAAGGGTCAATTGGACCCCGATAATAGAATTGATTATATATTCGTACTCAGTAAGTTATGGGCAACATAATGTAATTTATTTAGGGTTTGGTTATGTGACTTTGAACCCTGTACATAGGTCTGGCCTACGTATTGCGTATGCTAATAGGGTATCAGGTTCCTAACCGGATTGCCCTAAGATGTGAGGAATGAAGCCTTTAACCTAATTTGATATATTTTCTGTTTATTGAATAAGAAGGATCGTTTGGCAGTGAATCCAAAGGATAAAGCGATTGTTGAGTAGCAATTTGAAATAAGGTAAGCGTTTGTATCCATTTCTTTGGAGGCCCATGGCCTTGTGGATAATCTACCACGTATTCCCCACATGTGTAGCTGCCGATAGGCGTACTCATTTCGCCTTAGCTTTGGATTTACATTATATATTATATGTTATATCATGTTGTTGGTATTGCATTGAGAATTTGAGCATTGTACTATGGCTGTGAGTTGACATATACTTTCTGGCTGTCGATGAGAGTCCCGCACATGTGAAGGGTTATTATTGCATCATGTTGCATTCATATGCATTATGTTGCATTCATATGCATTCCATTGCATACATATTGGGTGCAGGAGGATTCCGCCCCAGGAGAGTGCAGGAGTATTCCGCCTCTGGTTTACATCATATCAGGTGCATGAGTATTCCGCCCCAGGAGCAGGAGTATTCCGCTCTTATGTCAGATACTGAGTGCAGGAGTATTCCGCCTCAGCTTTACATTATATCGGATGCAGGAGTATTCCGCCCCAAGAGAGTGCAGAGTATTCCGCCTCTGATTCATATTATATTGGGTGCAGGAATATTCCGCCCCAGGAGAGTGCAGGAGTATTCCGCCTCTGGTTCATATTATATTGGGTGCAAGAGTATTCTGCCTCAGGAGAGTGCAGGAGTATTCCGCCTCTGGTTTATATCATATCGGGTGCAGGAGTATTCCGCCCCAGGAGTAGGAGTATTCCGCTCCAGTTGGTTACTATATTGAATTCCCCTCGAATGCAGGAGTATTCCGCTTCGAGACGGGATTACAGAAACATGTGACCCCATTGCATCATAATGAATTCATCCCATTTCATTGCACTGCATGCTGACTATTGAGTGACTATTATGGTGTGTTTTATGTATGCAGTATGTATATCATGTTGTGGGCATATTTCAGTTTGCCTATATATTTCTGGCTCGTATACTGGGTTGCGCGCCGCGACAGTATAAATATATGGATCGGATTGCACGCCGCAACAGTATAAATATATGAATTGGGTTGCACGCCGCGGCAGTATAAATATATGGATTGAGTTGCACGCCGCAACAGTATAAATACATGGATCGGGTTGCACGCCGCAGCGGTATAAATATATGGATCGGGTTGCACGCCGCAACGGTATAAACATATGGATCGGATTGCACGCCGCAACATTATAAAAATATGGATCGGGTTGTACGCCGCAACAATATTTGCATATAATAAGATGTATTTCTGATTGTTGATATGTTCGGGATGCCTATATATTTTGTCTATCTTATGTTCCTGGTTGTTTATGAGTTTTTGGTTCCGTACGTATCTCCAGTTATTATCTGGCTCTGCCTTTTTATAGTGTAAATAAGATGAATTTGTTTACCTGTTTTTCTTCTCCCTGGCTAGCTATTCTATTATTTGAGGTGGCTAGTCTGCCCCACTTATTGAGTCATTTTGACTCACCCTTGTTTGTTGTTTGTTTTGTCTATCTATTTTGTTTCGGCAGGTTCGCTCCAGGATTATATTCATCACGTTGTGAAGGAGCGAAGACGACTTCAGATGTTAGGGTGAGCCAGCTTTTATTCCGGATGGCCACCAGTTTAATATTTATTATTTCAGTTGCATTTTGCTCCCTTTAGGAGGTATTTATCTTCTTCTGTACTCTTAGTGTCTAGTCTGGATAACCCTAAACCTAGTATGTTGGGTAGTCAGCTGTAATTTCTTTTGTACAGCTTAGAGGTATCAGTACATCTGTGCATTTTCTAAGTCTTGTTCTTATTTATGAATTGAATTATATTTACTTTCCTAATTTAATTGGTAAGGATTTGCCCAAGGAGTCTAAGGGAGGATGTTGGGTGCCAGCATGGCCTAGCCGGATTTTGGGTCGTGTCAATTTTACAAAAAGACATATCATCAAAACAAAAGGGTACAACTTAATTTGCATGTGTACGTGTACACCTTAACAATTTAATTATAAGATAAATACATATTGGAGAAACGTTTATTGTAGTTACGAGTTACATACTGAAATATACCCAAAACTCGAATAACCTTAATGACCTTTTATGTGTAAAGTTAATTGGTTTTCTCTCTATCCTCTGATCAACTCTATCACCATTCTTTTAGGGCATCTTTCTATCAATTAAACGTTGGTATATCTTGCTTTTGAAATATGATTACTCCAATAGACAATTACATAAGCAAATTATTTAATCAACTTTCTCCTTCGGCCTTTACAATGTCAGTTGTATCTTGGAATAAGTATCTTCTCAAGGTTGATTGCACTTTTCTCAATATTCAAGCCTCGCTTTTTCTATTTTTGTGTACATATCATGAATAAAATCTTCGGTTTCATCACATACACCTATAAGTAATATTAATGTGTACATAGATAGATGTTTAGAATTTAAATCTCATTACTCGATGTGAAAGGTTTAATTGCACAGTTTTTTTTTTTTTTTTTTTTTTTTTACAATTCTATTTAAAGGAAATAGATAATTAAATAAGACAATGAAAAATCAAGTCAGTATTAGACCTTGATATTTTGTTGGGGTGACCTGCGAGGCCCTTTCTTCACGTTAGCCTTATCACGAGGCCCTAACCATGTAAGTAAATCGGGCTTATGAAGGCGACATAATTTTGTTCATAAACAAATAAATAAAATAAATGGCACATAAACTCGACGGAAACACATTTATAAGATGTAAAAACAAACAAATTTTTAAGAGAAACATAGGATAAGTCAGATAAATTTATGAAAATGATGGACTTTGAAGTTGCTTTGTCCCTCTACTTAAACTAAAGTAATAGTATGGTGACTCACAGAACGTTGGGTAAATGTATGTGCGATTCCATCTTTCTCAAATATATATAAGATCTTGCCTGCATAAGTAAGAAGTGATGGCAATTTTAATATATTTTAAAAGATTATTTTACTTGGCAATGTGCATGAGAAGTGATGGACACTTGTCCATATTATTTGATAGGTGGCAATGTTTGGGTACATGTGGCTAAAATAATTGAGAGGTGGCAATATGTGTGTATAGGTGGCAACTATGTAGCAATATATGTTGGCTTAGCGGCAAGCTAAATTGACAAGTCTGTGTACACTTGTCCATCTTATACTAAGTTATATTTGCTTAGAAATAAAGATGATGCATTTGATGCTTTTATTTCTTATAAATCTGAGGTTGAAAATCAACTTAGTAGAAAAATCAAAAGAATTAGATCTGATAGAGGAGGTGAATATTTGGCCTTAAATGATTTTTTGTGAAAAGGAAGGAATTATTCATGAAATAACTCCTCCATATTCACCCGAGTCTAATGGAGTTGCTGAAAGGAAAAATAGAACACTGAAAGAAATGATGAACTCCATGTTAATTAGTTCTAATGCTCCTGATAATTTGTGGGGTGAAGCAATTTTATCTACTTGTCACCTACAAAATAGAATACCTCATAAAAGAACTGGCAAAACTCCCTATGAATTGTAGAAAAGTTATAAACCTAATCTAAAATATTTAAAAGTGTGGGGGTGTCTTGCCAAAGTTCTGTTGCCTGAACCAAAAAAGAGAAAGATAGGTTCTAAAACTGTTGATTGCATGTTAATTGGATATGCTGAACATAGTGCTGCATATAGATTTCTTGTTTTAAAAAGTGATGTGCTTGATTGCAACACCATTATTGAGACAAAGAATGCTGAGTTCTTTGAACATATTTTTCCACTGTCTGATAAAGTTTCTCATGCACCTATTGAAAGAAATAAAGAGAGTACCTCAGTTGAGGAACTGAGAAGGAGCAAAAGGCCTAGAAAAGAATATTTTTCTTATGGAAATGATTTTCAAACTTTTATTGTGAATAATGAACCATTAAATTATTTTGAAGCAATTTCTTCTTCCGAAGCTGAATTTTGGAAAGAGGCAATTAAAGCTGAAATTGAGTCTATTATGAAAAATAATACATGGATTTTAACAGATTTACCTCCTGGTGCAAAGCCTATTGGTTGTAAATGGATTTTCAAAAAGAAGTTTAATCCTGATGGATCTATAGAAAAATATAAATCTCGTTTAGTAGCAAAAGGGTTTTCTAAAAAACGAAATATTGACTATTTTGATACATTTGCACCAGTAACTAGAATTTCTTCTATTAGACTTTTAATTGCCTTAGCCTCAGTTTACAAGCTTTTTATTCATCAAATGGATGTCAAAACAGCATTTTTAAATGGTGACTTAGAAGAAGAAATTTATATGGTTCAGCCCGAGGGATGTGTTGTTCCTGGGCAAGAAAATAAAGTTTGTAAATTAATTAAATCTCTTTATGGCCTTAAGCAAGCTCCTAAACAGTGGCATGAGAAATTTGATCAAGTCTTATTGAGAGACGGATTTTCTTCTGTTGAAGTGGATAAATGTGTTTATACTAAAGTGTTAAATGGTGATTTTGCGATAATTTGTTTATATGTTGATGACATACTTATATTTGGTACAAGTTTAAATATTGTGCAAAGTACCAAACTGTTTTTGTCATCTAACTTTGATATGACAGATCTGGGTAATGTGAGTATGATATTGGGAGTTAAAGTCATAAGAAGTGATGATGGTATTGTGTTGTCACAAGAACACTATGTTGAGAGACTTCTTAAGAAGTTTGATTGCTTTGATGTGACACCTGTGGCCACTCCTTATGACGCTAGCTCTCAATTGAAAAAGAATAAAGGTGACCCAGTTGCTCAGTCTAAATATGCTCAGATTATTGGGAGTCTGATGCATTTAATGAATTTTACTAGGCCTGATATAGCCTTTGCTGTGTGTAGACTGAGTAGATATACTCATAATCCCAATCAAGAGCATTGGTCTGCATTAGTAAGACTGATGAAATATTTGAGAGGAACCATGAATTATGGTATCTTGTATAGTGGATTTCCCGCTGTATTAGAAGGATACAGTGATGCTAACTGGATCTCCGATTCAGATGTGACAAAATCCACTAGTAGCTATGTATTCACCATTGGTGGTGGAGCAATAGCATGGAGATCCGCCAAGCAAACTATAATTGCTAAATCTACTATGGAAGCAGAGTTCACAGCTCTAGAATTGGCTGGTTCCGAGGCTGAGTGGCTAAGAAATTTCTTAGCTGATATCCCTTTAATAAAGGATGTGTTGCCTCCCGTGTCTATCCATTGTGATAGTAAAGCGGCAATTGATGTTGCCAAGAATAAATCCTATAATGGAAAATGTAGACACATTCATCTGAGACACAAAGTTGTCAAGCAGCTGCTGGGAGATGGAATAATTTCCATTGATTATGTAAAGTCAGAAGTGAATTTGGCAGATCCTCTGACTAAACCTCTGGAAAGAAAATGTATTCTTCAAACCTCAAAAGAGATGGGGTTAAGGCTAACATGATTGTCAATAGAGATGGTAACCCAACCTATGTGATTGGAGATCCCATGAAGTAGGTTCATATGGGTAATAACAAGTCGATATTGACACTGAAGCACTTAAAAATGAGAATGCTTAACTGCTACTGATGGAGAGGTTGAGTTTTAACTCTTAATGAATTCATAGTCCTTATGGATGGTGTATTAAAAGCAGTATACACTTGATGAATTCACCTATATGAGAGTAGGAGTGGAGCCGCTCCTATGAGATTCTAGCAAAATCTCTAAAGCTCTCATGAATACCAGGCACACGCACGGCCTATTCGCGCAAAACCGCGTTGAACAGCAAAATTGTGGGTCTGAATGTGACTGGTAGGACCTCTGGCTTACAAAAAGAATTATTGGTTCATAGAAATATTATATTTCACCAGTAATTCTGTGAGTCAAATTTTATCGGTCTAAGTTTGGTTCATAGTCCAGAAGACACCAAACCTATTGCATTTGGACCGTGTAAATTCAGCAAGTCTTATCCTACATACTTACCCATTGTTCTGCACCTCTTTATTCCTCAAAATATTTTAAAATATGTGGGGGACTGATGGAAATTTTAATATATTTTAAAAGATTATTTTACTTGGCAATGTGCATGAGAAGTGATGGACACTTGTCCATATTATTTGATAGGTGGCAATGTTTGGGTACATGTGGCTAAAACAATTGAGAGGTGGCAATATGTGTGTATAGGTGGCAACTATGTAGCAATATATGTTGGCTTAGTGGCAAGCTAAATTGACAAGTGTGTGTACACTTGTCCATCTTCTACTCCTTCATCCTATCTATAAATACCAAGGTGATTGGCCATCCAAAAACCATCAAAAAAAAAAAAAAAAAGCCTTAGCCGTTCAATACTCTCTTTAGCAATATAGCCTTTTCTTTAGCCACAATTTTCTTTTAGCCACTAATTAACAATTAGCCACCACTTCAATATAAATAGCCACCTAAAATATAGCCTAATCAATTATTTATCTCCACCCTAGACTTGCTGGGTACATTATATAATTTTTTCTGATTCCTGATCCGTCTATTAATATAGAGGAAGGCTCATTTTATCCTGGGGAAACATTCCAGGCTGTTGGAATAGTTTCTTAGGACAGTTCCCAGCACGACTCATAGCACCGTATATTTACACAGAGATAATATAACTATATCCTTTTCTTTTTATTATATTCAACAATACTTTAGTCGTACTTTATTATTATTATTATTGTTGTTGTTATTATCAGTATTATTGTTGTTGTTTTCCCCAATTGTTCCTACAAGAAGCATATAATAGCAGGGTTATAAGTCATATGACTACATCCTAAGAGAGTCTTCATTATCACTATAAGCAAGGCAACTATTGGAGAAACGCTCAGAAAAGCTTTCAGTGCAAGCAGGGCTGGTAACACCCAATTAAAAATGAAACACAAACAGAACAAAAGAAAGAGGAGAGGAATGCGCAGACAAACAGGCGATGTTAGTATGGTGTAAACGCAATACACTGTATATATATAAACATGGGATAAAACGGTGAGAACATGGAGGCACTCTTTGAGAAGAGGTAAAGAGGAGTCTGAACAATAGTGTCTGTTATTTTGTAGGCCAAAATAAGCGTCATTACAAATAGAAGGTGTTTTTTTTCCAAATCCAAAGCTACTTATGTTCAGGGGTATTTAAGTAAAATGACTTTTGATTATTCTAGGACATGCTTTTATATATATATATATATATATATATATATATATATATATATATATATATATATATATATATATATATTTCATTGAACCCCTTTCCCCGAAAAATTGCACTGCATATATCGGGTAAAATCGATTTTTTTACACATACCTACCATATGTTGAACCCCCTTGACATAAGTCTAAGCTTTATTTTTTAAATTTTGAACCCCTTTTGGGGATTTACAAAAATGCCCATCAAACCCTACTTATTTACATATCCATAACCATTACATTTTTACCCATAAACTTATTTACACTGTATATCCATTCTATTAAAACACACACTCTCTCTCCTTTGTAAGGTATACCTAATTCAGCAGTGTATACCATAGAGGTATACTAATGAATTCAATATACTCTAGGGGTATACAGTGCTTATTTGACCACTGCTTTCGTATGCATCAACCTAACTTAACAGTATACCATGGTGGTGTAATGCTGAATGCAGCATATTGTGGAGGGTAGACAGTGCATATGTGTCGCTGCCTTTTAAGTGCATTTTCTTCTGTATACCTATCTAGTATACAGTATACCCACATGGTATACTCTTTACAGTATACCCTCAAATCCATAAAGAAGTATAATTAATTTGGTATACTAAAACGGTATACAGTATACTAAAAAGGTATACAGAATACTGCACGGTATATAGTTAAAATAGGCGGGTGGGCATAGAGTGTAAATAAAATAGGGCGGATGGGTATTTTTGTAAATAAAATGGGGCACATGGGTATTCCATGTAAACTCACTTTTTTTGGGCACAAACACATAAATAATTTATTTTTGTGGGCATGGAGTGTAAATTCCCCTTATTGGAAATTCCCCTTATTGGAAATTCCCCTTATATGAGATAAAAATTAATAGCTTCAAATGCCTCATGATTATTTGTGTTCCTCCCGGTTGGATTAAATTTTGGATATTGGATAACGTATTGGAAGGATAAACTGGCCATGGATGATTTCCAAACGAAAGCCAGAAGAATAACGTTGAAGAGGGGACTACACTTTTCGACTATGAATTTCTATAACCGATTAACTAAAACTATTTAATTTCTGGCGTTAACATGAGACAAAGGCTAAATTACTTTGGCTCATGTCCATGTCCAAATCCTGGTGTTATATCTCCCTCTCAACGTATACCACTGTATTTATTCTCGTTTGATAATTGATACTAGCAATAGTTACAAAGTGCTGCCGTCTTTGAGGGATTTTCCTTTCTTTTACATATAGCACTTCAATTTAGATTACATGTGTAGACTATACTTTTTGCAATAACCAATTCCATTTAGATTAAATATGTGAACTATAAGTTCCTTTGCAATAATCAACATTACATGTTTTGCTTAAATGCACCAATTACAGTTCTTTGTCTCATTTGTGAATTGTGATGAAGGTCGTGTTGGTGGTGGATAACTCAAGTTTGTCATGGACTGCCTTTTTATTTTATTTTTTTGCTAATAAAGATGTCTTGAAGTCATATATGTGTGACTTGTGAGACAACTGAATGCAAAAAACTTCATGAATGGAAAAACGTGTACAATTTGAAGATGTATCGAGTAGTGAGAGAAAAGTAGAACACTCCAATTAGATACTTGTCTTATATAGATAAGGATTTTTCCCTTATCCTGTTGATAGGGATACTTTATTGTTGGAGTTATCTCTATGTATATTATTAGTAGTAGAAGTTTGTTTATATTTATCCTTGTAGTTATCTGTTGTACATCTATACTTTAGATTCCTATTATAAATAGGATTTTTTACATAAAAGTACAAATTTTAGAGCTTAATTACCAAACATAGCAACATTTTAGTAAAATTACCCTATATAGAGGAAAACACAAGATAATTACAAATATAGCAAAAACATAGCAATATTTTCCCATAACATACAAAACCCTTACATTCTTCCTTCTATTTTCCCCACTATCACTTTTGCTCCTCCCATTTTCCCCTATTTCACTTTTACTCCCATTATTTTTCCAATTTCACTTATACTCCTCCCATTTACCCCAATTTCACTTTTCCCAATCCCATCCTCAATGTATCTCGTTGTATCTCACCGTATCTCGTTGTATGTAATCGTTTCAGCACCGTTTCAGTTCATTTCAGCACCGTATCAAACTGTTTCTGCACCGTATCAAACTGTTTCTGCAGCACTGTATCAACTGTTTCTGCACCGTATCAAACTGTTTCTGCACCGTTTCAACTGTTTCTGCATCACCGTATCTAACTGTTTCTGCGCCGTTTCAACTGTTTCTGCAGCACCGTATCTCAACTGTTTCTGCACCGTTTCAACTGTTTCTGCAGCACCGTATCTCAACTGTTTCTGCACCGTTTCAACTGTTTCTGCAGCACCGTATCTCAACTGTTTCTGCACCGTTTCAACTGTTTCTGCAGCACCGTATCTAACTGTTTCTGCACTGTTTCTACTGTTTCTAACAGTTTCTGCTACCGTTTCAGGTTGTTTCAGCACCGTATCTAACTGTTTTTGCATCGTTTCAGCGCCATTTCAACACCGTATCTAACTGTTTCTACACCGTTTCAGCACTGTATCTGCGCTATTTTAAACTATTTTTGTATCGTTTCTGCACCGTTTCAGCGTCGTTTTATCACTGTTTCAGCACCATTTGAAACCGTTTCAGATTGTTTCAGACCGTTTCATCGCGGTTCAAGGGATGCTTTTATGTATAAGGTCCAAAAAAGAAGAAAGGGCCACACACTCTTAAAATGTGAGCGTAAACAAATTTAAATGCGAGAACATAAGCTTTAGAACAAGATACTACTAAAATGTAGCAGAAGAAAAAAGAGTACCTCTACACTTTTGAGAATCCAATTCGATAAACTAAGAAAAATAACACAAATTTCTCAGCACACATAAATCTAATTCTACTAGAATTATGCAACCAACAGAGTTTACACCTGAGAACGAGGTGGCCTGGGAAATGGTACTCCTTTTTTATGACCACGATACCCTCTTTCACATTTTCCACCTTATTCTGTGTTTTGTTCTTTGAAATCGAATGCGCTTTTCAATCCGTTCATAAACAACTTTTGCTTCCATTTATAAAGACGAATACAAATTAGATTCAAATGCATCAGTAAAATTACCGATTTCAGCGTAAAACTAATCCACAAGCTTACGGTGATAATTCTTACTCTTTACTAACAACTGATGAGTGGAGAATTTAACTCTTTTATGATGAGTGTCTGTAGCACCTATTGGGTCTGCATTTTATCTGGAATTGAATCTTCCACCATGGAAGGAGTTTGAAAAATTAGTTTAAAAAGCTTCGGGAGAGATTGGGGGTGTGGTGATGGTATTGTAAGGGTGGTGGGATTGTATCGTCTCATAATGCCGAGGAAAAGGGAAACAGAAAAATTGTAAATGGTCGGAGAAACTCTGTTTTTTTTTTTTATATGGTTTATGTTGGGTTAGAGCTTAAAATGTGCTAGTAAAAATATTGTTATGTCTTGTAATTTGTAAAATGTTGCTATTTTTTTGTAATTAAGGGTGAAAATTTGTATATTTGTGTAAAAATCCCTTATAAATACTAGTTTTGGTAACTTATATCAATGAGTAAATTAAATAATTTTATAAATATTACTAAAAATTAAAATATTGTACAAGTCTTTGAAATTATTGAATATTAATTCAATCCAGCATATAGCACAATAAAAGAAAATATTCTCCACAAAAGTCCTTAATTAGATGCATTATGTGATATCTTGTTTTGGCTCCCCTTTCCAAAATAATATAATTGTTTCTTTTGAGATTAACTAACTGAATATACCTGATATAAGATTGTTAAACAAATCTCTTTATCTCCTCTGAAATTAGAGGAATAGTATATACAACCGCAAATCAACATTGTGTACTATAATAATGATAATATAACAACAAAATAGTTTTACAAAGTAAATTAGAACAAAACCACTTTATAACAATTAGATTTTACTCATTTGGCCGTCAAACAAAATTCAATTGATCTTTATGGTTCTATAAAGAATTAAAGTGCACTATAATAATCAAATACAAGCAAATCATTTTATTATAATATAAGAGAAACCCATAATCCGATTGAAAAGTAGTTAGGAGAACATTTTAACTGATTTAGTTCAATAGTAGTGTCAAAAACTTTAAAGAACAACTTTTACCATAAGTATATTATTTTGTCAAAAGCATGAAAAAGTGGAACACTTTCGTGCGCATGTACACCATATCAAAGAGTAAAAAATTTTGAGTACATGAATATTGTGAAAAAATATATTTGAGTTAAGTAAAAACTTAAAATTGTAGGTGAAAAATTCAGACTCTCGGGTATGATGAGCATATATATGTTGATCTTATTTAGCTACTTATACGACTAGGAACCATATTCAGTATAACTTTTTAGATGTAAGGTACACACACCTAAACAGAAGCATAAATGTGTATGTATTTTTATTGACAATAACAAAAATATTAAGAAATAAATAGAGACAGGAACATTGAGCACAAAAAGAGTAAAATTAGAGAGGAAAAGAACCCGAACTGATGAATGTGAAGTGCTTGAATCTGTAAAGATGAACAAACAACTTTAGTTATTCACATGATCATTTGTAATTACATTATTAAAGTCTCTTATTAGTGAAATATGATCTACTTCTCACAACAAATTAAAGATAAAAGGATACTGGCAAATACCTGCTGGACCTACAAAACCTGTCAAGATGTTGCCAAGAGAGCAACCAGCCAAGCAAATACAATGACAAGTGCCAACGATGGGTTAAGTTTGGAAGAGGTGGATAGTTTATAGTTCCTAAAGTGACTATTGATTTTCTTCTTACCCATACGTTCAAAATTCACAATACATGTGCATAAGGCTGTCCAGCGGTCTGGTTTCACTGGACCGGCAACCGGCCCGGACCGGCGCAAACCGGATCAATTAAAAAAATTCGAAGCAGTTCGTCCCCCGACCCGTCACCCCCAATTTGAGCTGACCAAAACGGACCAATTTAGACCGAAACCGGACCGGTCCGAAAAAAATAAAAATAAAAACTGTCGGGCTTTTGGTGCAAAAATAGCCGTTGGGCAATGGCTCTTTCACCCACAGTCGTTGGCCAACGGCCAAAAACGGCCTTTTTTGCTCCCCCACCCCCTAGGTTCCCCCATACCCCCAACCTATTTTTTCTATAAATACCACCATTTTTCATCAATTTATTTACAATTTCTCTTATATTCTCTCTAAATATTTCTCAATCTCTCTTATTTCTACAAAGGCTATTTGCTAAATAATTTAAAGTTGCTCTCATATAAAGGGTTTAAGTGTTAAATTACATTACAAAAAAATATTTGGAGTGAAGTAAAAAATTATTTGGTGCGGTTCCGGTCAAGTTACAACTTTCACTTCTAAGTTTTACATTCTAAGTTCACGACATCAAGTAAACTCGTTCTTACTTCTTATTATCTATTTTAATTTTTGTGCAATATTGTTTCTAGCATATTTTAATAATTTATTTATTTGCTTTACTTATAATAATGTCTGGAGTGTGGAGAGCAATTACTGGGCGTGCGGGTAGCGGTCGTAGATCACGTGTTACTAACCGAGGGAGGGATGATAGACGTAGTCGTGCTTTAGGTAAAAGACCAATTGGTAGTTCTAGCGCTCCTTCTCATCTAGATGATTTTACTCAGCAAGATGAAACGCAATTTATCATGATGTAGATTTTGATCAACCACTAGATAATGATATGTTAGAGGTACGATATCAAGAAAATACCGAAGGGGTTAATTTAGATGATGAAACACCTACTAGTCAATTTCATGGTGAACCTGAAGAAACTGAATCTGAATTACAACCTATGCCTCCTAGTAGAGAACCAGCGGTACGACCGGATAGATCGTGCTCAGACCGCTAAATGTAGTATTTGTAAAAAAGTTTGGGATTTTAAAACCGGCAAGCATCATGATGGGACAGGAAGTTGAGAACGCAGTTAGAAAACCATCATAAGGATGAATGGGAAAAGAGGCCCGCTGGCACTCGATCAGGGAATAAAATGGCTCCATCTCAAGGTAGTGGAGTTCAACAGGAAATTAACCAAGTGGCGGGGGGGGGGGGGGGGCTTATACATTATGATAAGAAGAAAGATAGGGAACAAATGGAAAAAATGATTGCGGTAGAGTGCTTACCTTTTGTATTTGCTTCTTGTCAAGGTTTTATTCGTTATATTCAAACCGTATATAATCCATCTTTTTAAGGTTTTCCAAAAACTACGGTTAGAAGTGATATTATAAAATTTAAAAATGAATATAGACAATATTTACGATATATATTTTATCACTTTGATTGTAGAGTTTGTCTTACTACTAATTTGGGTCGTGGTGTTAACGGGTATGACTATTTAACACTTACTTGTCATTGGATAGATCCTAACTGGGTAATGCAAAAAAGAATTTTAGCATATACCGCAGTCGATGAACTACACACAGGAACATTTATTAAGAGAGAAATAATTGATATTTGTAAGGCGTATTTTATTAGTGACAAAATTTTAAGTATAACTCTTGATAATGCTGCAAACAATGATTTTGCTATTGGTAAGTTAAGACCCGTATTGCATCCCCTTTTGAAGAATTGTTTCATGTTAGATGTGCATGTCATATATATAATTTAGTTGTAAAAGATGGTCTTCAGTTATTTGATCCTACTATTGTGAAGGTTAGACTCGCAATTAGTTATATTTTTAAATCTAAAAAATCGGATAAATGGAGGGACTTTAAGGTATAGTGTAAGGGTGGCAAACGGCCCGGTTTCGACCGGACCGGGCCGGATTTGGGCTAGAAATCGGCTCAGACCGGCTCGGATCAGTTGAGACCGGTATGTTACCCCTTATTGGCCCCCCCGACCCGGTTCCGAAATGGTGCTCCAAAAGAAAAAAAACCGGATGGACCGGAAAAAAATTGGACCGGAACCGGCCGGACCGGTCCAAAAAAAAATAGGAAAAGTCGCATTTCAGCCGTTAACTAGCCGTTGGCAACGACTCTTTTGACCCCCTAGCCGTTATCCAACAGCAAAAAACGACCCTTTTGACCCCTCTACCACCCCATAACTACCCCTAACTATTTTTTTCCTATAAATACCCCATTATTTCATCATATTTTTCACACAAATCTTCCAATTCTCTCTAATTCTCTCAAATTTTCTACAATATTGCTATGTTAAAAGTTTATAATTTGGCTACTTTATCAAGTTCTAATTGGAGTTGCTATCAAAGTTATATTTGGCTATTTGGTGAAGTTTACAAATATCAAGTATTGGGTCAATTGGAGGCGATACTTGATTGAAATATCAATTTGGCTATTTTTGAAATTTTTAGATTATCAAGTATTCAACTAATTAATTGAAGTGAAGGCTCAAGTTTCAACTTCACCTCAATTATACGGTTATATTTGGTTGGTCGTTCCTGCTTCTACTCTTTTATAATTTTTTTTGTTATATATTTATTTTATTTGCTATTATTATGTCTCAAAGAGGTTCAATTGGAACTAGTGGTGGGGGGCGGGCACGTGATCGTAGGGAAAATGGGGGTAAAGAAATTGCTGGTAGTTCTAGCCAGTTCACCCACATAGATGATTCTCAATATTATCATAATGTTAGCGCTAAAAATGTATTTGATCACGAAATGTTAGAAACATGATATGTGAATCAAAGCGGGGTTAATTTAGAAGAAACACCTGAATTTCAAGCTAGTCCACCCGAAGTTCAGTCTGACTTGCCTCCTGTACCTCCTACTAGAATACCGGTTAAACGTAAGAAAAGATCTGAGGTGTGGGAATTTGCAACAAAGAATGTTGAATCGCAGACGGCCATGTGTGATATTTGTGAAAATGTGTGGGTTTTTAAAACTGGGGGTAATGATGGTGTGACGGGTAAACTTAGGACCCACTTACAAAAGAAACATCCTAAAGAATGGTCAATGCGGGCGGGTGGTATATATTTAGGGACCGAACATGGGGGAGTAGGGCATGATGAATCTTCGGGTACCCAAACAAGAATTAACCAAACAACAGGAGGGCTTCTTACTTATGATAAACAAAAGGATAGGGAAGCTATTGCTAAACTAGTTGCTGTCGAGGATTTACCTTATAGTTTTCCTTCTTTTACAGGTTTTGTTCGTTATGTTCAGTCTATATATAATCCCTATTTTAAAGGTTTTCCAAGAACTACTGTTAAAAATGATATTATTAAATTTAAGAACGAATATCAGGATTATTTGCGATATTTATTTGATAACTTTGACACTAGAGTATGTCTTACTACGGATATAGGTCGTTCTACTAATGGATGTGATTATATTACTGTTAATGTTCATTGGATAGATCCTGATAGGGTATTTAAAAAACGTATTATTGCTTATAAAGTTGTTGATGAACCACACAGGGGAAATTATATTTGTAATAAAGTTTCATCAATTTGTCGTACGTACTGTTTAACTAACAAAGTTTTTAGTATCATGGTAGATAATGCTACAAACAACACAGATTCACTTAGGAACTTGATATCTATTTTGAACCCCCCTTTTGCAGAATTTTTACATGTTAGGTGTGTTGACACCCAATTTTGTCCTGGAATTTTCAATTAGCGTCTAATTATTTTTAAAATAAGGATAATTTTTAGGATAAATTAAGTTCATAATTTTAACGGAAAAAGAGTCATAATTGCTTTTCGCTTTAAGTCCCGGCCTATTTTATGTAATGCGCATTTACAATTTTCGTATCCCAATTCTAAAAGCCCTAACCCTCACTCCTATAAAAATTAAAACCCTAGCCTCCTAACAAGGGAACTATTCATCATCATCTTCCTCACATATTACCACACCAAAAAATCAGATCTAACCCAATTATTCTCCATACACACCCTTACACCTCTCTATCCATACACCATACATAAACTCCTCTCACACACAAAAAACCCCAACACCCCAGAGCCTCCTTCTTCTTGACGACACCCACACGCTCACAATACCAAAACCACACACATCAACACACCAACAGTACCCCATTACCCGTTCATCTTCTGAATCGTTCGAACCCACTTCACCACACAAAATCGAACGGAAATGAAGGGAGATCAGCGGCGACACTGAACCTCGCCGGAAATATCCTCTTGCCATTGAACTTTGTTTTCTCCTGTTCTTTCCATGATTTGTGACTGAAATAGATCGAAAAGGGGTCGGGGACGGGGATGCAGATTTAGAAACAGAGGAGGGAGTAGCAGTGACGCCGCTATCGGAAAAGCGAAGCTGGTGTCGCTCCTCCTTTCAGTTTGACGGTGACGCCGCTGCTTCAGGTTTGTGGCGCTCTTCTTTTTCTGCTGTTATTTTGCCCGGTGTTATCGCTAATCGTTCACTAGAAATTTTGATGGTTGTAAGATGGTTTCCTCCGTCTATGAAAACGATGGCTGATGAATTTTGACTGTTGGATCGGTGTTATATTTCTCTGATTCATTGGATCCGTTTGATGTTGTTGCTGTTACTAGTATTATTAGGAGATAATGGTTCTTTGCATTTTTGATGAATATCTGTTACTTCTATGACATTACATTCTTGCAAGGATTCATCCATAAAAAGGGCTATTATACCTACTGTTTTTCAGTTGCTCTGTTCCTATTTTTTTTTTTATAAAAGGAGCTCGTGACACTTTTCCTCATGTTACTCTGGTTTTACTGATTTAAATGGATGTTATACTATGGTTGACTCGTTTCTTGGTCCCTGCTGATTGAACATGATATTATGCTTGAACGGTCCCGTTCCCGTGTCCCTAAAGCAAATAGGCGATGATGAATGTATGCACTTTAACGCAAAGCAAGTTGAATAGAGTAACAGAATTGGTACTTGGGATGGCAACACGACCGGCCGGCGTGTTTGCAACCGTACCAACATCCCGAGCCTCTACATGATGCTCCATACAAACCTGAGCCTAAATTTTACAAAATAAAACCCTTACTACTACTACTATTATTATTATTATTATTATTATTATTATTATTATTATTATTATTATTATTATTATTATTTTATTTTCATTAGTTATTATCTTTTATTATCGTACTAACTCAGTTTCATAATTTTTACGAGGTACATTTGACACGAACAATTTGTGGACTAGTTTGGTTAACTTACAAATGGGGATATGCATTGATTTGGAGTCATTTGGGGTCGAGTTCGGGCTCAAGCATTCAAGAAAATAAGACACATTAGAAATTTAGAAAATTCAAGACTCCCGCGAGTTGATCAATTTCCCGGGTTCTATCTTTAACTTTGCATTCCTTCCCTTAGATATTTATGTAAATAAATTGTGTAAATTATTTTATTTATCAATAATATTTGATTGTTTGTATATTGCTTTACTTTATGTTCATTGTCTTTTATTTTGAAGCCGTTATTTAATTTATTGCAAACTGGGGCCATTTAGCAAAATGCGTGCAAATTAAATATTTTTCATAAACAAGTTTTATTTCAATGAATTATTTTTAGATAAATTTTCTAGAAAAGCATATTTGGCAAATGTTTGGATTAACCGTTTTTAACGAAATTTTGGAAGTGCCTTAAAAACCTTCTTCCGAAATTAATAAAACCTCTTACTTAGAATCTCTGAAAGATCGTCTTTTTCCTAAAATGGAGTTTTGTACGCATTTGTTAATTTGGTTCCCTGTTTTTCTTAAATTGGGTGGCGACTCCAAAAACTCCAAAAGAGTTAGTCCATCCTGTCGATATTCTGGAATTTATCCTTTTCGGGGTAATTTTTGGGGTTCAACAGCATGGCGACTCCGCTGGGGACCAATAAAGGTTTTGGCCATAAAGGTTTCCAATTATTTGGAACTAGCATGCCTAATTTAATTGCTTTATAATATCTGTTTGTTTGGTTTGCCTTATAAAGCATGTATTATATTTATTTGTGCATAGTCTGTATTCTGTTCATATTTCTCCCTCATGGAGCCTGTCAATTCTCTTTCATCTCCTCGACTTCATCACGGGGGGCCTGCTTGACGGGCAATAATACAAGAAGGGCATTGTCCTTCCTAACTCTTTGAATTTCTTTCGTTTCACCAAAGTTAGTTGGCGTATGGTTTGCTCGGTTTTGTCATGGCCGGTTTTACTGGTTTATGAGGCTAGGTTTATCCCGCATAGTTCGAATCAGCCTCAACCGTTAACCCACTCTTAGAAGGAGATTAGGTTCATGCATGCATATACACCTTAATCTGAATCAACTCATTTTGAATTTATGATAGTTGAAATAAAACGCATCGCATTCTTATTATATTATTTACGCTTGCATTTATATTTGTTTCTGTTTCAAAATTAAATTGATAAACCTGCCAAAGCTTTTCTTGTGACGTATAGCAAAACAACTGAACAGTTTGAAACGATGCACTGAAAAGTTATTGTCTGCGATCTTTGGATATCGCACTATCTGTTAGAACTTCAACTGGGCCAGGTTTTATTTATTGGTATATGGCGTTGAAGCAGTGATGCAGAACTACGCACGGTCTGATTCCCAAGGAGGGATACGTAGGCTCCCCCATCGGGCTCGACCCTTTAGCATTTAAATTTTCATTTTTCCCCCAAGAAGGACAACTGGGGCAATTATTGCAAAACGAGTTAGAGATGCGGAAGATAATAACTGGGGCAGAATTTTGCAAGAAGCAGCGTTGGGTATTAAAGATGAGTTCGCAAGAATTTTGAAATTGGTTAAGCAAACAGTGCAAAGTCTAAGACAAAGGACGTTCAGTTTGTTTTAAAATATGTTACAAGTTTAAGTCAAGGCAAAATTTTTCAAAATGCATGACTCCATTTGCATGCTTGTTTTACTTGCTATATTGCATTAAATTATTTTACGTTGCCTCTATTTTTCAAAATCTATGCTATTTGAGTTCATGAGCCAAGTTTCTGAGAGCAATTCGCAAATCCAAGTCCAATGAAGACGAGGAAGCAGCAAGATCAGGGTGAAGTCTGCACAAATCAATCCCTTCCCCCTCCCTCTCCAAAACTAACAATTTTTCTTTGAGAGTAGAAACATGAAAGCTTGCAATGAAAGGATCATTCGCATTATGGATGAATAATTTATTGAACGCGCATCCAAAGTTGCCTTGCAGATTGCGTCGCATTGCCTTTTATAACTTAAAGCATTATGCTTTGTCATGAGTTATTGCCGAACAGGCGGCATTTCTACCCCTATGACTTTCATTCCTAATAGGCGACAAAGCCGAGGCTTGTTTTGTGTTTTCAAAACTAAGCCAAACAGAGCATCGCTTGGTTTCAGGCGATAATCCGCACAAGGCCATCCTTGCAGGATTGTCTCGCCAATTGATTTATCAATGGCTATCGCACTAGCTACATTTTCCGCATTACTTTGCTTTGCACTTGCTTTGAATTATGTCTTTGCACTTGCTTCAAAAATTAACGCCTTGCTTTACCCTTTCAGGTTAACCATCGGCTACGAGGATTCCTTTTGTTGGACTATCTCGCCTACTGATTCGCCAAATGGCTCTTGCATTGCTCTACATTCCCACACTGTTTTTCTTTGCACTTGCTTTAAATTATGTCATTTCACTTGCTTTAAAATTGATGCCTTGCTTTACGTTTTCAGGTTGACCACCAGGCGAGGCTTCTCTCTTGTTGGACTTTCACGCCTATTGATTCTCTAAATCGCTTTTGAGTTGCTTTACATTTCACGCTAAATTGCTTTGCACTTGCTTTCAATTATGACTTTGCACTTGCTTTATATTATGAACCGCTTTACTTTTAGCTTAACAGGTTAACAGGTCAGCCCCGAGACCATCCTTGCTTTGTGCCGGACCGGATTGCCAGCTGAGTTGTCGACAATCAACCCCAAGATCCTCCTTGCTGCGTGCCCGACCGGCTTGCCAGTTGATTTGTCAAGATTGTTCAAATTGCTTCGCACTCGCTTTAAATTATGCCTTCGTATTTTCTTTGTATTACGTCTTGTTTTACTTTTCAGGTTAACAGGTCAGTCCCGAAACCCTCCTTGCTTCGTGCCGGACCGGTTTGCCAGCTGATTTGTTCGACAATCAACCCCAAGACCCTCCTTGCTTCATGCCCGACCAGCTTGCCAGTTGATTTGTCAAGATTGTTGAAAATACTTTGCACTATGCCTTCGCATTTGCTTTATTGCTTCGCCAGTGGATGGGAAGACAATTTATCAAAGATATTGCAGCTTTCACTTACAAATTACGTCATGCCTACCGTAAGCAATCGGGGGCCTTATTATGAGTCTATCGTGAGCAAGCGAAGACTTCATTAGCATTGAAGCCTACCATAAGCAATTGGAGGCCTTATTCTGAAGCCTATCATAGACAATTGAAGGCTCTTTTGTTATTGTTCCTACCGTCAACCATCAGTTTCTCAAAGATTATTCGCCTTGTCGCATATGCAGCGCAAATCTATTTCTTCCTTTTTTCATTATAGCTTTTGCTTTATTATTCACTCATTTTCTAACGCATTTACTTTAAATTTGCAGAAATTGAACATCAGATTCAATAAGAACTGAAGGCATTCAACGCTTTGCAGCACTATTAATACAAGCAACACGACCCCACTTTGCTTATTTGTTTTGCATTATCTTGCCTTAATTAATCCAATTTGCAACTTTGTTTTGCAGGCTACTATCAAATTTAGGCTCGTTCACCTTATATTGAACGTTTTGGGCTCGTTCGCCTTATAATTGAACGTTTTAGGCTCATTCGCCTTACAATTGAATGTTTTGGGCTCGTTCGCCTTATAAATGAACGTTATGTTACCTGCGTAGGATATAGATTAGCCAAGTCGACTTGAGATATTGTGTCTCGTTAGTCAACTTATATCTTATATAGATTAGCCAAGTCTACTTGAGATATTGTGTCTCGTTAGTCAACTTATCTTATGAAAGCCTTGCACTTTACGATTCATTCTCGCTTTACTTATTGTCTTGCTTTACCGTTTCAGAATAAGGATTAGCTTAGAGGTTCTACGGGCGGAGTACCTTGTCAGTTGATCGAAGGAAGAACTTATCGATGATACCGCAACCCGCATTTACAATTTTATCACTTTATCTATTTCTTATTCCAATTATTACAGTTTATTAGTAGTTGCACGCTTACCGCTTGTTGAGATTATAACAGGATTTTTAGCAGCACCGCAGCAGCGTTTGGAGCATAACATGGAGCTTTTCTTAGTAATGAACCAGGGTAATCGTTGAAATGAGCTAGACTCGTCAACGAAGACCTGAAGAATCTCACCCGCATAAGTCATCCACCCTAGAGGTAAGTCTCTTGTTAACCCTGAGTCTGAGGTTTGAGATTGAAGACAAGATGGCTCGGTTATCAAGGTGCAGTGGAAGCTATGTCCGTGTAAACCCCTCTTTATGGGTGTGTCGTCGACCACATTTTCATAACTTGGGTGATTACAAGCCTCTTTTCCGGCGCTTGAGTAGTCGTTACTATCTCGTCTTTGATTTTCAAATCGCGTCGAACTACATATGGTCTGATTCTCTTTCAGCCCGAGATATGTAGTCAACTCGGAAACCGGAGCTCGGCCATGTCCATAAGCCTCGCATTTTGATCCTAGGAATCAGAGTCTTGGCTTTACCGTGACAAAATTGGCTTTCACGTCAACTTTCTTTACCCTGAAAACTCTTTCATCCTTTTCGGATAACGAGGGGCAGCTGTTGACACCCAATTTTGTCCTGGAATTTTCAATTAGCGTCTAATTAAAAATAAGGATAATTTTTAGGATAAATTAAGTTCATAATTTTAACGGAAAAAGGGTCATAATTGCTTTTCGCTTTAAGTCCCGGCCTATTTTACGTAATGCGCATTTACAATTTTCGTAGCCCAATTCTAAAAGCCCTAACCCTCACCCCTATAAAAACTAAAACCCTAGCCTCCTAAAAAGGGAACTATTCATCATCATCTTCCTCACATATTACCACACCAAAAAATCAGATCTAACCCAATTATTCTCCATACACACCCTTACACCTCTCTTTCCATACACCATACATAAACTCCTCTCACACACAAAAAACCCCAACACCCCAGAGCCTCCTTCTTCTTGACGACACCCACACGCTCACAATACCAAAACCACACACATCAACACACCAACAGTACCCCATTACCCGTTCATCTTCTGAATAGTTCGAACCCACTTCACCACACAAAATCGAACGGAAATGAAGGGAGATCAGCGGCGACACTGAACCTCGCCGGAAATATCCTCTTGTCGTTGAACTCTGTTTTCTCCTGTTGTTTCCATGATTTGTGACTGAAATAGATCGAAAAAGGGTCGGGGACGGGGATGCAGATTTAGAAACAGAGGAGGGAGTAGCAGCGACGCCGCTATCGAAAAAGCGAAGTTGGTGTCGCTCCTCCTTTCAGTTTGACGGCGACGCCGCTGCTTCAGGTTGGTGGCGCTCTTCTTTTTCTGCTGTTATTTTGCCCGGTGTTATCGCTAATCGTTCACTAGAAATTTTGATGGTTGTAGGATGGTTTCCTCCGTCTATGCGAACGGTGGCTGATAAATTTTGACTGTTGGATCGGTGTTATATTTCTCTGATTCATTGGATCCGTTTGACGTTGTTGCTGTTACTAGTAAAATTGGGAGATAATGGTTCTTTGCATTTTTTCCGAATATCCGTTACTTCTATGACATTAGATTCTTGCAAGGATTCATCCATAAAAAGGGCTATTATACCTTTTGTTTTTGAGTTGCTCTGTTCCTATTTTTTTTATGAAAGGAGCTCGTGACACTTTTCCTCATGTTAGTCTGGTTTTACTGATTTAAATGGATGTTATACTATGGTTGACTCGTTTCTTGGTCCCTGCTGATTGAACATGATACTACGGTTGAACGGTCCCGTTCCCGTGTCCCTAAAACAAATAGGTGATGATGAATGTATGCATTTTAACGCAAAGCAAGTTTTATAGAGTAACGGAATTGGTACTTGGCATGGCAACACGACCGGCCGGCGTGTTTGCAACCGTACCAACATCCCGAGCCTCTACATGATGCGCCATACAAACCTGAGCCTAAATTTTGCAAAATAAAACCCCTTACTACTACAATTATTATTATTACTGCTATTATTATTATTATTATCATATATTTTATCATTATTGTTATTACTTTATTATTATTATTTTATTTTTATTAGTTATTATCTTTTATTATCGTACTAACTCAGTTTCATAATTTTTGCGAGGTACATTTGACACGAACAATTTGTGGACTAGTTTGGTTAACTTTCAAATGGGGATATGCATTGATTTTGAGTCATTTGGGGTCGAGTTCGGACTCAAGCGTTCAAGAAAATGAGACACATTAGAAATTTAGAAAATTCTAGACTCCCGCGAGTTGATCAGTTTCCCGGGTTCTATCTTTAACTTTGCATTCCTTTCCTTAGATATTTATGTAAATAAAATGTGTAAATTATTTTATTTATCAATAATATTTGATTGTTTGTATATTGCTTTACTTTATGTTCATTGCCTTTTATTTTGAAGTCGTTATTTAATTTATTGCAAACTGGGGCCATTTAGCAGAAATGCATGCAAATTAAATATTTTTCATAAACAAATTTTATTTCAATTAATTATTTTTAGATAAATTTTCTAGAAAAGCATATTTGGCAAATGTTTTGGAAACCTGTCGGATTAACCATTTTTAACGGAATTTCGGAAGTGCCTTAAAAACCTTCTTCCGAAATTAATAAAACCTCTTACTTAGAATCTCTGAAAGACCGTCTTTTTCCTAAAACGGAGTTTTGCACACATTTGTTAATTTGGTTCCCTGTTTTCCTTAAATTAGGTGGCGAATCCAAAAACTCCAAAAGAGTTAGGCTCAGGTTTGTATGGCGCGTCGAATAGAGGCTCGGGATTTGGTACGGTTGCAAACACGGAGCCCGGGCCGTGTTGCCATTCCAAAGCACCAAACCCACTATTATATTCGACTTGCTTTGCATTAATTTCATACTTTCATCATCGCCTTTTGCTTTAGGGACACGGGAACGGGACAGTTCAAGTGTAGTATCATGTTCAAATTAATCCCGAGGCCTCAATACATGCATATGTATTTTTCATTGGCCAGTGTAGTATCGGTTCAATATCAGTTCGTCAATTCTAATGTATAGTATCCGTCAATTCGTTATATATCCATCGATTCCATGTCAAATATTTTCATTGGCCATTTCAAATCAATATCCGCTCAATATCCAGTGGGTCCCACAGCAGTGTAGTATCCGCTCAATATCCAGTGGGTCCCGCAGCAATGAAAAAGAGATGGTCATACCCTTGCCAAAGAACATTGAACCACACAGCCAAATTAAACAAAGAGGCCAGTCATGAATGGGAATCATCTGCAAGTTTCCCATCGAAACCAATTTCAGCTAAAGGACCATTGTAAAACCGTGGCACAAGCCGAGATTATCAAAACCAGACATAATTTTTCCATCGGCCAAGTAATATTGCAGCAGATACAAACGGAAAAATAAAGCTAACGACGACAGAGAACGGATCTGCAACCAAAAATCAGAAGCCCACAGACTGATGAAATGAAATAGACATGGAAAATGGTAAAGGCAATTTTAAACAAACGGAGCAACATCACCAAATATCGGAGCAACTGAATGGCAAGACAAATACAATCAGATGCCACCAACGCTGGAAGAAGGAGCGACTGCCTGCGAAAAGCGGCGTCACTACAACTCCGTCCCTTTTCAATTTCAATCTCAGATCGAAAAAAAAAAACACGGCAGAGAAGCAGTAGTTGATTTGTCGCCGGCGACGGGGATTTGGTCCCTGTTTATGAACACCCTTTGCCCGATCCCCTCTCTTAATAACAGTCAAGAACAACAATAACAACAAAAATCCAGAACCCCCCCCCCCCCCTTCCCTTGAACCCCGATCTGCTTTCTCCCTTGCATTTTCCGGTGGGGGTGAAGTTTACCCCTGCCTTTGATCTGTGCGTGTGTGGGTTTTTGAGAGGATGAGGGAGTGGAGAGGGTCTCCAAAAATGAGTGTGTCGCGGCTGTGTGTATTGTGTTTGTGTGAGGGGAACAAAAAATGAGAGTGGGGTTTATGGTGAGAGCCGTGTGGATGATGATAGTGAGAGGGGTAAGTGAGGTGCATCGGCTGGTGTGTAAAAAATTGGGTGAGTATTCTGATTTTTGGTGAGGGAGATCAATAGTATGAGGGGGCTGATCTCTTTTCTTAAATGGGTGTAGGGTTTTTTGATAAGGGAAGATGATGATTAATGGGCTGGGGCTTTTGTGTGATATGGGCATTTTTAGAAATGATCCGAAATTAAAATTCAAAACAGATTTAGCCATTTAATTAAATTAAACAAATAATTACATAGCACGCTGCAAATGAAGGGACGACTTGCGATTTTGGTCATTTCCCTTTAAAATTAGCTATTTATTTGCAATCTTCAAAATTAAACTTAATTTCAAAATTATTATACTTTTAATTAAAATCCGGGACAAAAATGGGTGTCAACAGCTACTTTAGAATTTTCCGGTCAATATTATCCAACTATTCCTACCATGTTATATTATATAGCTGGAATATCGGAATTATTGAAATTATATAAGCAGTATGCAGTTTACAAACCGGCTGTAGAGAGAATGATTGAAAATTTTAGAAAATATTTTTTTCCAATTTCTCCTCTTTTTTACATTGCTTCTGTGTTGCATCCTGCTTTTAAAATAAGTTAACTGAACGACTTGTTAGAGAAATATATGCAAATTTAGAAATTACTCCTACTGAAATTGCTACTAACGGGTATCCAAGTGTAGAAGATGCTATTGCTAAAGTTTATGCAGATACCGTGGCTGTTTTTGCAAAGTATAGAGCTTGGGAAGACACTGCTACACCAACGGAACCAATACAATCCACCGGGCAAAGTTCTTCTCAAATGGGCAGCACACAAGCGTGGATGAGCACTTTTGGGGGACTTGATGAAAAGTTGCTTTCAGAACGGGACGAGTACGGTGAGGAATACAGCGAGTTTCAAGTGTATTTAATTCAATATCTAAAGAAACTTAACAACTTTGGAACTCATCATTTGTTGGGTTATTGGAAGAATCAAGAATCGCAATTTCCAATTCTTTCAAAAATTGCCCGGGATATATTAACAATTCAAGCTCCATCAGTTGTATCGGAAAGCGCTTTTAGCCAAGGAAGATTTCAAATTGGAGATCACAGATATTCGTTGAAGGAGGAGACAATGGAGACAAGAGTTTTATTCAGGGATTGGATCAGAGCAGAGCGAAGAAACTTTGGTCTACCAGAACTTACTAAGGAAAAAGGCAAAGCATATCTCGATCAAATTTTGGGCGAGGGAACAAGTGAAGAAGAGAGTCAAACCGGCAATGAAGAAGAAGAAGATGATGAAGAAACCAGAAGGAGATGATGAACAAGAACAACAACGGCCAGTTCCTAAAGAAAAGCCTACGACTATCCTCAAGAAACAAGCTAAAGAATGTAATTTTCTAAATAAGAATTTTGAATTTTGAAATTACAAGTTTGAAAGTTTTGGCTATTGTACTATGTGTTGCACTACTTATGTCTTAAACAATTCAATAAAATTGCTCCAAGTCTTGGAATTCAATCACAACTATTGTCTTCATATCTTTTATTTTAAATTTATAGTTTGAGCAAAAATACTACAATTAATTACTAGTTTGTAAATTAGTTCAAATTTGATTTTTATAAAAATTAATTCAAAGTTTGAACTTTGAACTTAACAAATTAATTCAAAAGTTTGAACTTTGAATCATCACTTCAAAAATTTTATTACTTCAAAGTTTAAAAAAATACTACAAATTTTTTAATGGGATAATTACACTAAAAGACAAGCAAAAGACGAAAATTACCAAAAATGACCCATATATCCGAATCATACCCAAGCTGTCACCCTTTTCCTGAAATGGCAGACTGCCGCAAGTTTATACAAGTTTATACAATTTTATAAAAATTTATACATGTGTCTAAAATTGTATATAAGTGTGTATATGCGAGTGAATAAATCTGTATATTAAGGATTTTTATATGATTTTTTACTTTTTTGTGTATATATTTGTATTTCTCTCATTGCTATATATATATATATATATATATATATATAGGGAGATTTGTGTGTATAAACTTGTCCAAAGCAATGATTTAGACGCAATAAACAACATAAATTCAGTAAAATACAAAAAAGTAATGACACTATTGGTGGGGGAAGGTGTTTGTCGGTGGCTTAGTGGCTGGGGAGGGAAAAATTTGGTAGCAAGGGTGTTTTTATGAAAGAGTGCTAATTTTGGTTAGTGGGCTGCCTATTTTTGAAAATTCTCTTTTTTTAATTCTAAGTTTAAAATTTAAACACTAAAATAAACTAAACATTCCAAACATATGTACAAATAAAAACTTGATAGTATTTTGTCGTAATATTTTTCAAATTATCCATCACTTTAAATAAAACACAAAGGAAAAAAAAAATACATTTGGGCCGACTGTCGGACCGGGCCGGCAGTTTAAATTGGGCCAACGGCTCTCTTTGATATATAACCGTTGGCCAACGGCCAAAAATGGCTATATTTGGCTATCACCCCCCCCCCCCCCCCTAAACGCCCCCATACGCACCCAACCTATTTTTATCTATATATACCATCTTATTTTATCATTATATCACACAATTTAACACTTTCTATCAATTTATCTCTCAAATACTTTCAAAGGCTATTTTTTAAATTTCTTCCAAAATCAAAACAATTATAATGGCTGAAAATCAAGCTCCCGCTTCTCCCGGTCCTAGTGAAATAAGAATTGCGGAACGAAGATGTCGTTCTATAGTGTTGCAACTTATTATGAAAGATACTAAAATTCAGAAAGCTAAATGTAGCATTTGTAATAAAGAGTGGCAAATTTACACTGGTATGCACGGTGGAGGGACGGGAAAGTTTAGGAAGTACTTAGAAAAACTTCACAAGACCGAATGAGATAGAATAAATGGCTTTAATCTGCGTGATTGAAAATTTGAAGAGATGGTTAAGGGAATATCTATGTTATTTCAATTATGTATTTTCGAATTTCTAGTTTATTTAGTATCTTTGTAATTTTCAATTTCTAGTTTGTATTTGTCATTTCAATTATGTATTTTCTAAATTTTCAATAAATTGTGTGTATTTCTTTTCCAATCAACGTTTGTTTAGTGTTTATTTATTTACTTTACATTAATAAATTTAAAAATATAATTTACATAATTGTCTTGTTTCATTAAAAAATATAATTTACATAAACACTAAACAAATTCTTATGCTACCTCAATTTTTGTTGATGCCAAAATAATTCATAATTTTAACAAAGTGGCTAATATCGGTTAAAAATTTTCAATTGGAAGTAGCGTTACCTAAAGAAAAAAAACTTTAAAAAAAATAAAAAAACCGTTAAACCGGACCGACCGGCTTAACGGTCGCCGGTGCCGGTCCCGATCCGGCTCCAATATTTTTAACAGGATGAGACCGGACCGGTAGATCGGTATTTAGCGGTTTCGAATTTTTTTTGACCCGGAACCGGTTGCCGGTACCGGTCCGGTCCGGGCATTAGCCACCCATAGTATAGTGTATGAAAGAAGATTTGCAGCCTAGAAGAGTTTCTAAGGAAGCTTCAACTAGGTAGAACACTTTATATAGCTCTTTGTCTGTTGCTTACACTTTACGAGCGGCTATAACTAGTTATTTTAATGGCAAAGTGACTGTAGAGTATCACCTAGAAGAATCTGATTGGAAACTTGTTGAGAGTCTTCTTCTTTTTTTAGAAAAGTTTTTTTATGCTACTAAAGAATTTTCCGGTCAATATTATCCTACAGTTACTACCATGTTGTATTTTATAACTGGAATAGCAGAATTACTTAACGATTATAAATTAGTGCCTGGTTATGAACAAGTCGTAGAAGCAATGATTGAAAAATTTAGAAAATATTTTGTTCCTATTATACCACTTTATTGCATTGCTTCTGTATTACATCCCAGTTTCAAACGGTTTAATACCGAAATGCTTATTAGAGAAATTTATCGGATTTTGAGAATTACTGATGAAGAAACACCAAGTGTAGAAACAGCTTGTGCGCAGGTAATTGTAGATTGCCAAAGGATTTATGAAAGATATAGGAGTGCAGCTGATAATATTGTTCCAAGTGTTCCAAGTGGAGCTGGATCAAGTTCAACGCAGGCGAGTAAAAGAGCTGCAGCCGGATTGGGAAGTTTTTCCAGCCTTAATCAAAGGCTTTCTAGCAGGCAATCGAGTAGCGGAGGGTTCAACGAGCTTGATGTTTATTTACTTCATGGTTTCATGGAAATTGAGTATTTTGGAAGCGATCAACTACTGCAATTTTAGAAGGATCAACAAGCACAGTTTCCAGTTTTAGCAAAAATGGCGCGGGATATTCTAACAATTCAAGCATCATCAGTTGCTTCAGAAAGCGCATTTAGCCAAGGAAGATTACAAATTGGAGATCATAGACATTCATTGAAGGAAGAAGCAATGGAGATGACCTTATTATTCAGAGATTGGATTAGATCGGAGCGAAGAAATTTTGGATTTGCTGAAGAAAATGAAGAAGCAGATGCAACATATTAAACTGAAATTTTATCAGGTGATGGAAGTATGGAAAATGAAAATGATCATGAAGAAGATGAATCTTTGCCACCGGTTCCTCCTGAGGTGCCAGAAGAAATTATTCAGAAAATGAAAATTTTTTTATTAATATGTAGTTTTGCAATTTAATATCTATGTAGTATGTACTTTGCAAAAAAAAAAAAAATTATTCAATAAAATGTGTTACACCTTGCTATTAAGTTATCATCCTTTGTTATATTCTCAATTATCCTTTGTTATATCTTTTTGCAATTCAATACTTAGATACTAACTCGTAAATTCTAAATAGTAAATACTAAAATACCAAATACTAAATAGTAAATACTACTAACTTAATACTTAGTATTTATTCTGAAAAAATAACAAGTGTTATGTTTTGCTATTAAGTTATCATTCTTTTATATATTCTCAATTATCCTTTGTTATATCTTTTTTGCAATTCAATACTTTACTAAATACTACTAACTTAATACTTAATATTTATTTTGAAAAAATAACAAGTGCTGTGTCTTGCTATTAAGTTATCATTCTTTTATATATTCTCAATCATCCTTTGTTATATCTTTTTTGCAATTCAATACTTTACTAAATACTAAATACTACTAACTTAATACTTAGTATTTATTTTGAAAAAATAACAAGTGCTGTGTCTTGCTATTAAGTTCTCATTCTTTTATATATTCTCAATTATCCTTTGTTATATCTTTTTTGCAATTCAATACTTTACTAAATACTAAATACTACTAACTTAATACTTTGTATTTATTTTGAAAAAATAACAAGTGTTATGCCTTGCTATTAAGTTATCATTCTTTATATGTTCTCAATTATACTTTTACAATTTAATACTTAAATACTAAATACTAAAATACTAAATACTAGTAGTATAACTACATAAAAAATAACAAGTTATAGGCCTTGCTATCAATTTATAAGTATTTATTATTTTTTATTTAGTCATATACTTAATTTAAAATTCAAAAACTACTTCCAAATTAAAAAAAAAAAGATAACAAAAAAAATCGTCCAAACCGGGCCGGACCGGCCCAACAAAAAATTTTCAGCTCCCCTTTTGAAAAATAGCCGTTGGCAACTGCCATAAATGTCTATTTTTCCCTCCCCCACCCCCATAAACGTCTCAACAACCCTCCCCCACCTATATAAATACTCCCATATTTCATCAAATTAATCACAATTCAATATTTTCTATTCATTTCTCTCTAAAATTTTCTATCAAAGGCTATTTTCTAAATTTTCTATCAAACTGGCTTCAAATACTCATACTCAAGCTCAAGCTGCTACTACTGAAGGTCCCTCCAACCCAAGAACTTGAAAATTTGAAGTTTGAGAATTTATCACGAAATTATGATACCACTGCTCAGTGTACTCTTTGTAAGAAAATTTGGAATTATGGAACTGGACCACTTCATGGAGGGACAGGGAAGTTTAAGACTCACTTAAAAAACCAACATAGCCCCGAATGGGCAGCTCGTGGTGGTGGAATATATTTGCGCGAGCGCGACAATTGAGTCGTTGAAGTTGAAGATTTATGTATTTTTCTAATTTCTAGTCTATTTTTTATTTTTTTTTCTAGTATGTCACTTTAAGTCTTTAATTATGTATTTCCAACTTAATGTATTGTCGTATTATTGAATAAAATATGTGTTTTGTGTTGTTTATTTAGTCTACCATATTTTTTTAATCTATTTCAATTTTCAAAGAATCAAAAAATTAAGTAAAAAAAAATGCACGAAACCGAACCGGTACCGGATCGGGTCGAACCGGAACCGGACCGGTCCCCCCTTGCCGGTACCGGTTCCGACACGACATTAGTGCATTTGCACCGTTAGACCAGACGGTACCGGGCCGTTATCGATTTTTTTTTTTACTTTTACACCGGACCGGACCGGCCAAGGAGAACTGGAACCGGACCGGACCGGGCCGGTGGACAGCCTTACATGTGCATTAGAAACATTTCAGTTTCCAAGACTATTGAGTTCATTTAAAAGGGTGATACATGCATGAAAAATTGAAGAAGTTGATTCCGAAAATGAGAAGACATTAAACCTTAGCTAATTAATGAATCATCAATGACAATCATTAATCAAGAGGGGCTAACGCCCGACAAATACATGAATTATTCAATCTTCTTTTATTTTTGACATGGTGAAGATACAATCTTCAGCTCACCGTTTTTAATTCCTCTAATCCATTCTAGTATCATTTAATGCACATCAAAAAGCTAATTGAGAAAATATTTATATATTTATATATATAATTTATATTTCTAATAGTAATATTTATTATAACGCAAAAAAAAAAAAAAAAAAAATAAAAAATAGAAGGTGTAACTGATATTTAATTGGAGGGTAAAATGGTCATTCACTTTTAACTAAAAGGATTCCCACTTTTATAATAAAATATGATATGATATGTCTAAGGGGTGAGGAATACTCACACTTTATTTCTTCAAACAATCTCTTTCATCTTGGTATCAGAAGCACTCAACGGTCCTTCAATGGATTCAGAAATTTCTTCATCTTCTGCTCAAGCAACCATAAATCAATTCTCAGTTGGCCTACCCATTCCTCCTCCAACAGTTTCGAATATTAAAGTTTTTGTCCCTATCGAATTGACTTATGTCAACTATCTTACTTGGAAGAAAGTTTTCTCACGGTCCTTAATAGTCACAACCTTCTATCCGTAGTGGATGCGTTGTCCGGGTTAAATGCAACTGGCTCGCTTCCTTCTTTTATTGCGTTACGACTACTTCTCCTCACAGAAGAAGCGCACATTGCAAATACTTCTGATGTAGAGTCAAAACCTCAATCTGCTTTGGTTTGTGAAAACCCAAGGAAAATCCACTCCTAATGGATCATTCTCCCCCGGAAATCAGTTTGCAAAAGGACACTCACATGGGCGAGGCCGTGGAAAAAATAATAAAGAAAAATATGGTAGAGGACGCGGATATCACAATAATTTATCATGGTCCAGCATTCAGAATAATTTTCTGCATACACCTTCACTTGCTAATGGTATTTTGGGTAGTTCCCCTTTTGCTCCTACTAAACAATATCAAATTTGTTTTCACTATAATCATGCTGCCTTGGAGTGCCCAAATAGGTTCAATCATTCATATGTGGCTAACAATATTCCCAAGTCATTTGCTGCAATGCATTTAGAAGAGGTTCAACCAACAGTTTGGTACCCGGACTCTGGAGCATCCGCACACATGACAAATGATCCTTCCATCCTTAATTCTCACGCTCCTTACTCTGGTTCTTCTCAGGTCATGGTTGGAAATGGTACTCTTCTCTCAATTACCTCTACTGGTTCCTCTATTCTTCCTACAAATTCTAAACCTCTTCATTTAAAGAATGTTTTATATGTTCCTTCTCTTACTAAAAATCTGCTTTCTATTCAATGTTTATGTGCTGATAATGATTGTTTCATTGAATTTTATTTTGGTTTCTTTGTTGAGGACAAGAAGAACAAGTTAACGTTGCTCCACTGTAACAATACCAGATCTCTTTATCCTCTACATGTTATCCCATCTGGCTCCTCCACCTTTGGCCTCTTCGCTAAAGTCTTGCCTGCATCTCTTTGGCACCAGCGTTTAGGACATCCTGGTCAATCTTCTCTAAGTTCTTTAGTTGCTAGAAAATTAATTAGTAGTAGTTCTTCCTTTAGCAATAATTCTTATAATGTTTGTCATCGAGGCAAACAAACTCGACTGTCCTTTTTATTATCAAACAGTAATGCAAATTCTCCATTTGTTTTAGTTCATTCTGATGTATGGCAAGCCCCTATCGCCTCAAATTCTGATTATCGATATTACATTTTATTTCTTGATGACTACACTAAATTTTCTTGGGTTTACTTGATGCGTGAGAAATCTGAATCATTTGAAAAGTCCAAAGAATTCCATACTATGGTCAAAACTGTTTTTTGCACCTCTATTGATTATTTTCAATCCGACGGGGGTGGAGAATATGATAACAATAATTTTAAGTCTTTCTTCAAACAATATGGTATAATTCATCGCTTTTCATGTCCTCGCACGTTAGCTCAAAATGGTATGGTCGAAAGAAAACATAGGCATATTTCTAATGTTCTACGTTGTCTCATTTTTCAAGCGTCGATGTCCTTTAAATTCTGGGCCGATGCTTGTTTGTACGCCATGTACCTCATTAATGTTACTCCTCTTCCCATGTTACATTTTAAATCTCCTTTTGATTTGCTTTTTGGTCGTGTTCCAAACTATGGTTTAATCCGTGTGCTTGGTTGCCTCTGCTATCCCTTTGTAGCGTTGGGTCATTATTCTAAGTTCCTGCCTCGTTCCAAGCCATGTTTATTTCTTGATTCATCAGATAAACGCAAAGGGTTTAAATGTTTAGATCCATGTGACAATAGAGTTATAATATCTCGACATGTACATTTTGTTGGGGACACTTTTCCTTATCAAACTATGTTCCCTACTGACATGTCCAATGCTCATTCTAAGCCTAATCTCTGTTCTTTTTCCAATTATTTTTGATAACTCTCCTCAATCTTCTCACTCTCTAGTGCATATCTCACGGTCTGAAAGAAATTTACACTCCACCCTACAAGCTGGTTCTCCCAATCCAGCCTTATCAAATCCGATTTCCTTATCTAAACATTATGCTCCAAATATTCAGTAGCAAACCACGCCTACTAGTAGTCGACAGACTCCTCTTTCTTCATATGAATCTCCCAAGCAACAAACTTCTTCTACTGCCTTATCAAGTCCTGCTTCCTTATCTCAGAGTTCCACTCCTACAGATATGCAGCAACCTTCTTCACATCTCCCGCTTAGTAGAAGGTCTCCAACTCCAATATTTTAGTCACTTATTTCCATGATTCTGGACCTTCATTCCCTAGTCAATTTTCACCACAATTCATAATTCCTTGCAATTCTACATTGCCTAACTCTAGTCCAGCCACTCTAAAAACCCATAACATGGTTACTCGTTCACAAACTGGTTCACTAAAGCCACAAATTCTTCCTTCTTTAGCAGCTTCAGTGAGTCGTCTTTTATTTGAACCTACCTTTTTTGCTCAAGCTTCTAAGAACCCTCGTTGGTTGAAAGCAATGAGCAATGAGTTTGATGCTCTTGTCCAAAATAAAACCTGGATTTCGGTACCTCCTCATCCCAATGCAAATATTGTGTGTAACAAATGGGTGTCTCGAATCAAATTTTGTGCAAATAGCTCCATTGAAAGATATAAGGCACGACCAGTGGCTCAAGGTTTTTTGCAGCAGCCAGGGTGGATTACTTCGAGACTTTTGTTGATGTTGTTAAACCTAGCACAGTCCGTTTGGTCTTATCTTTGGCTCTTCAGCGGAATTGGTTTATGCATAAACTTGATGTGTCGAACGCAATCTTACATGGTGAGTTATCTGAGACAGTTTATATGCATCAACCGAAGGGTTTTGAACATCCAGATTATCCTCATCATGTATGTAAGTTGCAACGTACTTTATATGGTCTTAAACAATCTCCTCGTGCTTGGTTTCATCGTCTTGCCCGTTTTCTTCTTGATCTTGGTTTTAAGCAATGTGTCTTGGACCATAGCATGTTTGTTTTTCACTCGGGCACCGAATGTATATTTCTTTTGATTTATGTTGATGATATAGCTGTTTTCGGCTCCTCCAAGTCATTAATATTTCAATTCATCTCTACCATGAGTACAGAGTTCTCTATGAAAGACTTGGGCCGTCTTAATTACTTTCTTGGTATTGAATTCATGAAATGTAATTCTTTGGGGCTTCCATTGGTGCAACAACGTTATATTACTTCTATCCTTCATCGGTTCAAACTTGACAAGTGTAAACCTGATGTTTGGTATTTTATGCCTATATTTCCTCAATATTTCCTCATGTTTGGATACATTATTCTCACGTTTTCTAGTTGATGAATGTGATTTTGCACTGATTTTATGTCGTATGATTGTAGGTTGTTATGAAGTGCAATTGGAGCTTTGAAGAGCATAATCGAGCAGAAAAGATTGAATTTGGATTGAGGACTGGATCGAGCACGCGAAGGCACGGAACGAAGCGAGCTGCGAACGACGGAAGCAGGAAAATAGCCAGGCGCGGCGCGCCACCTATAGTGCCCACTTTTCTGGCGCGTTTTGGGGCACGGGGCATGGCCGTTGCGTGCGAGATTCGACGAACTCTGACTTGTTGCACGCGGTTTGAGGCGCGGGGCGCCAGCTATAGCGTCCCTGGAGCATTTTTGGAAGTCCTATTTCGTCTAGGCTTAGGTGTAACTAAGGCTAGGCTTTTGTAAACATTATAAATACTCTTTTACTTAGTTTTTAAGGGAGTTCAGACTTTGGAGCAACTTGAGAGCACCATACTTCATTGAACAAGGGTTTTATTCTTATTCTTTCATCTATTAATTATTTCATCAAATCATTGTCTTGTGATTATGAGTATGCCTGGCTAAATCTTTCGTTCTAGGGTTAGAGTATTTCATGAAAGTTGATGTTTGAAGATTGATTTCCATTACCCCATAACGGGTTACTTATTCTTTCTTGATTTCACTTGCTTAATTATTAGAGCTCGACAATTATGCATTATCTATGGTTCTTAGATTGAACTCGAAAGAGGGAATTTATGAACGCAATAAGAAAGAGTATGGCTAGATTGTGAACCTGGGCATCGGGGAACCAATGTGTGAGTAGGATAGACATATACTTGCTCGCCTAGCTTAACTAATCACAGAATTCGTTAATGCGTGCACGTGATTCAACCCATAGATATATAGGGATTGGAGTAGCCTGCATAAAACCGTGAAGAATCGAAAGGTTTTCACGGGTACATTTAATCTGTTAGTTAGTAATCCGGGATTTGAGAAGTGTAATCAATTGGAAAACTCAACTGGATTGTTCGTAACTCTGACCCTGGACCGTTTCGTTAATATTATTTACAATCAAAGTTTGCACCATTGTTTGACTAAATTTCCAACATTTAGATTACTGTTCTTTAGTTAATAAAACTCTCACTAGTGGAAAAGACCCCTGAGTAGTTGTTAAGAAATTATTTGTTAGGAGTCCAGTCTAAATAGTCCTATTGGGAACGATACTCTACTTATCACTTTATTACTTGTCGATCACGTATACTTGCATGTGCGTTGGGAGCAACAAGATTTTGGCGCCGTTACCGGGGACTAATAATTGACGGATTTCTTTTTGAACGATTACTTATTATCTATTCAGGTTTAATTTTTATTTTGAGTTTTGTAGTGTTTCAGGTATTAGGTCATGCTTGATCTTTACCTACAGGAATGGCAGAAGAACGCACCTTAGCTGTGCGAGATGTTGCTCTCCCCAGCCTGAAGGAGGTAGCGTCTAGCATAGTTAAGCCCGCTATCACCGGGCACTTTGAGATTAAGTCCGGTATGATTCAGTTGCTGCATGTTACTGGGCAATATAGTGGATTACTTCATGAAGATCCGAAACAACACATTCAGAATTTCTTGGAGATCAGTGATACTTATACACCGACGGGAGTTCCTATTGATTATGTTCGCTTGACATTATTCCCATTTTCACTGATTGGGGCAGCAAAGAGGTGGTTAAAGGCTGAAAAGCCTGGGTCTATCCCTACTTGGGATGATTTGGCTAAGAAGTTCTTAGCTAAGTTTTATCCATCTGCCAAGACAGCCCGGCTGAGGAGTAAAATTATGTCCTTCAGACAGATAGAAGGAGAGTCTTTGTATTCAGCCTGGGAGCGATTTAAAGCTTTACTGAGAGATTGTCCACACCATAACCAATCAAATAATGTACTGGCACACACTTTTGTTGAGGGGTTGACTGCGCATACTAAGATCGTGGTAGATGCTACTGCTGGAGGCCAAGTACCGGCCTTAAACTTTGACCAGATTTATGAGTTACTAGATAAATTCTCGCAGAGCAATCCTGACTGGCAGGGTGATGGTAGAACTACTACGCAGAAATCTGCTGGAGTACTTCAGTTAGATGCAGTTTTGGAGCTGAGGGCGAAGATGGATGCCATTTCAAATCAAATTAGCAAGCTAGCTCTGCCGCAGATTCAGCAACAAGTAGCTCCAGTGCAACAACTCCAGAGTTTTTGTGAGGTTTGTGGTCAAGATCATGCTACAGATGTTTGCTCCTCTAATCCAGAGTCAGTTTATTACGTGGGTAATCAAAACAGGCTACAGGGTCAAAATCAGTTTGGTAATGCTTATTATCAAGGCAATATGAGAGCCCCAAATAATTACCAACCGCTTCCAGCTCCACCACAGCAGGTTAGCAATTCAGTTGAAAATATGCTAAAGCAGATAATGGCGGGCCAGCAACGAATGATAGCTGACACATCAGCCAATGCACAGGCTATACAAGATCTTGCCAATGCTCAAAAGAACCTGGAGCACCAGTTGGGGCAGTTGGTGGGAGAAATCAGTACTGTTAAAAAAGGGCCTGAGCAATGTCTTGCAGTGACTTTAATTGAAGGTGGAGAGCTGATGGCCAAGTCTGAGGAGAAAGCTGAAATAGAAAAAATTGAAAAAGTGGACAAGGTAAAGAAGAAAGAAGAGAAAAAGGAGGCACCTCTGCCGCCTCCACCATTCCCGCAGAGACTTATACCATCGAAGGAATTGGCCCAGTATAAAAAATTTGTGAGTATGTTGAAAGAGCTTCAAGTTAACATTCCTTTGACTGATGTGTTTGAATTGATGCCATCCTTTGTGAAGTTCTTAAAAGAAATATTAGTCAAGAAGAAGAAGCCTCAAGAGATAGATACAGTTGAGTTAGTCGAGGAGTGTAGCATCATCTTGAGCAAGCTACCTCCAAAACATCAAGATCCTGGGAGGTTTACTATTCCTTGCACCATTGTAGGGCATAATATCACCGGTGCATTGTGTGATCTGGGTGCGAGCATAAATCTCATACCTCTATCTGTTTGCAAAAGGTTAGGGCTATGAGCAATCAAGCCCTCGTCAGTTACTCTTAAGATGGCGGATGGATCACTCACTCACCCTGATGGTAAGTTGGAGGATGTGTTGCTTAAGGTTGGTAAGTTTACATTCTCTGCTGATTTTGTAGTCCTAGATTATGAAGAGGACCGAGAAGCTCCAATCATTTTGGGGAGACCATTCTTAGTCACCTCGAAGGCAATTATTGACATGGAGCTGGGAGAGATAACTGTTAGAGTGCATGGAGAAAAGGTTACTTTCAAGGTTTATAATGAGAAGGAGCACATAACTAAGGTTGAAGAGTGCTCTATGATCGAATGTGTCAAACAAGAACAAGGAAGTGAACCAAATGACGTGTGTGAGCAGAATGTGGAACAAGATAGCAATGGCACATCACATGTGAAGTTGAAGAGGGGTTCTCTCAAAGGAAGGAAGAAAGCAAAGGTTCGTCGCAAGAAGAGAAGACATAAATGCTGGAAGTGAGCTAAAAGTTTCGTCGTGCCACGACGTTAACTAAGGCGCTTCTCGGGAGGCAACCCAAGATTGTACTTGTATTATTTTATTTATAGTGTCACGTAGTTTTTGTTTTTCTTAGGATTGCAGGTTCATGTAATATCGAGTTTAAGTGTGGGGTATCCTCACCCCTGCCTAATATTGATGACCTGTTGGGGGAAGTCTGAGTACCTCATACTATACGGAAGCTTGGAGGATGCTAGCACCAAGGACTAGAACCTTCAGGGAAGTTCTTTTACCCCTTATACTTTATTCTTTGTCGCACTGAGGACATTGCTTAGTTTTAAGTGTGGGTGGGGAACTCTCCTTTATTTTTGAGGTTAGGGATGCATTTACCGTTAGGATTTTTCCTTTGTCACTTGACTTTATTTTTATTTATTTCTTGCTTTAATATATGAAAAAAAAAATTTAGAAAACTAATGAAAAATTGCAAAAAGATTTTCTTTTTTTAGTCTTTATTAGTGGTACATGTCGTCCACCCCGTGGTTTTTTTTATGGCCTCGGTTCTTTTCCACGGGGAGGCCTTTGAACCGGATAGTTTTATTTTTATTATGATTAGAGTAGTTAGTTATAGGTGGCCCTAGACGAAGGAGATAGGTAGAATGCTAGGTGCCTTTGATTTGTTTGATCCCGGTGGACTTGAACTTATTGCATGTGCTATTTGTGGTGTCTTTTGGTTTTAAATTGTGATGCATGCCTAGAAAAAATGGAATGACCCCCTTGAGATGCTTCAGTCCACTCACTTGACTTTGTTGTGAACCTTTGTGCATTAATGCTTAAATTCCCACAAGTTGCACCCTATTTGTTTGATTGAGAGTTGTGACGGAATCATCTTGTGTGGACTGTGTGCAATGAGTGATGTGAGGCATATTCTATTATGCTCCATGTTGCATATTGGTGTCTAGAACTTGCCCCGTGTGTGTGCAAAGCGAAATCCTAGGTTTGCTCTAGTCGGAAGATGATACAGGCCTTCTTGGATAAGCCTTTTACCATGATTTGCCTACCCTTATATGCACCCTTGATTGTTGTGATCCCTTTGACCTTTTGTTGGCACCCACACCGCAAGCCTACCACTTGTCCTAAATTGTTTACTTTTGACCCTTTACTCCTTAAGCACTTTAATTGATAATTTTATATTATTGTGGAGTTTGTGGTTGAAGTATTGGGAGGTTTTTGAGTGGAACCAATGAGGGGAATACTTGATAAATTGTGAAGTAGTTGAAGGAGCATTGGCAAGGTTTGGAAAGAATTGAATAGAAAAAAAAAGCTGAAAAAGATTGGAAAAAGAAAAGAAATGAATATCCATCCTTGCTAGTGTTGTGCTTAAAAGAAAAATTGCTACTTGCTGAGAAAAAAACTTGGGTGGTGAATTGGATGGTTTTGATGAGATATGTGCTTAAATTGAATGTGATGTATTAAAGTGCTTAGGGAGGTAGTCACTATTACCCATATTTATCCTACCAGCCCCTTAGCCTACATTACAACCCTTTAAAGTCCTAGTTAATCCTGATTGGAGTGAGCCTATATTAGTGGAGTTCTACACTACGGGCAAGCCTATGGTACATTATGTGTGACATGTGAGATTTTCATGAGAGTGAGTAAATTCTTTCTATGCTATTGCTCCCGTTCTATTCTTGATATTCATTGTTGTGTGTGATATTTGGGGGACACTCTCTTGCTTCATTGTTTGTGAGGTCACATGGTTTGCATGAGGTAGGTGAAGTTGTGGCTTCTTGGTTGAGTAGATAGGTGTGACTTTGTAGGAGCATGGTTGCAATGAGTCGAGTTTGTGCACTTGAGTTGTCTTGGGGTGGTTGTTCTCATGTTTTGATGTTTGATAAATTGTTGGCATGTTTGTTGGACCCATAGTAGTCATGTATTCATTTGTTCAATGGTCGGTATCTACCAAAGTCATAGGCAGACCTGTTCTACCTAGGTTGGGAAGTTATTTGTGATTGCTCGAGGGCGAGCAAAGGTTCAAGTGTGGGGTGGTGATGTTTGGCATTTTATGCCTATATTTCCTCAATATTTCCTCACGTTTGGATACTTTATTCGCACGTTTTCTAGTTGATGAATGTGATTTTGCAGATATTTTATGTCGTATGATTGTAAGTTTAATTGGAGCTTTGAAGAGCATAATCGAGCAATAAAAACTTGAATTTGGATTGAGGATTGGATCGAGCACGCGAAGGCACGGAACGAAGCGAGCTGCGAACGACGGAAGCAGGAAAATAGCCTGGCGCAGTTCCAGGCGCGCCACCTATAGCGCCCACTTTTCTGGCGCGTTTTGGGGGGCGGGGCATGACCGTTGCGTGCGAGATTTGACAGAATCTGACTTGTTGCGCGCGGTTCGAGGCACGGGGCACCAGCTATAGTGCGCCTGGAGCGTTTTTGGAAGTCCTATTTCGTCTAGGCTTAGGTGTAACTAAGGCTAGGCTTTTGTAAACATTATAAATACTCTTTTACTTAGTTTTTGAAGGGAGTTCAGACTTTGGAGCAACTTGAGAGCACCATACTTCATTGAACAAGGGTTTTATTCTTATCTTTCATCTATTAATTATTTCATCATTATTTTATCAAATCATTGTCTTGTGATTATGAGTATGCCTGGCTAAATCTTTCGTTCTAGGGTTAGAGTATTTCATGAAAGTTAATGTTTGAAGATTGATTTCCATTAATTGAATCCTATAACGAGTTACTTATTCTTTCTTGATTTCACTTGCTTAATTATTAGAGCTCGATAATTATGCATTATTTATGGTTCTTAGATTGAACTCGAAAGAGGGAATTTATGAATGCAATAAGAAAGAGTATGGCTAGATTGTGAACCTGGGCATTGGGGAACCAATGTGTGAGTAGGATAGACATATACTTGCTCGCCTAGCTTAACTAATCACAGAATTCGTTAATGCGTGCACGTGATTAAACGCATAGACATATAGGGATTGGAATAGCCTGCATAGACCGTGAAGAATCGAAAGGTTTTCACAGGTATATTTAATCTGTTAGTTAGTAATCAGGGATTTGAGAAGTGGAAACAATTGAAAAACTCAACTGGATTGTTCGTAACTCTGACCCTGGACCGTTTCGTTAATATTGTTTACAATCAAAGTTTGCACCATTGTTTGACTAAATTTCAAACATTTAAATTACTGTTCTTTAGTTAATAAAACTCTCACTTTTGGAAAAGACCCCTGAGTAGTTAAGAAATTGTTTGTTAGGAGTCCAGTCTAAATAGTCCTTGTGGGAACGATACTCTACTTATCACTTAATTACTTGTCGACCACGTATACTTGCGTGTGCGTTGGGAACAACAAAACTTGTGCTTACACCACTCCTCATTAGGCTTGATTGGAACTCTAGTTCTTCTCCTTTGCTTGATGATCCTTCTACCTATCGTCAAATGGTTGGAAGTCAACAATACTTGTCTTTTACCCGACTGGACATTCAATTTGCAGTCAACCTTTCTTCTTAGTTTCTTCACCAACCGAGACAATTGCATCTGCAAGCAGTAAAATGCATCTTCAGATACCTAAGTGGCACTACTGATTGGGGCCTGCAGCTGTACAAAAATTCTCTCTTAGCACTTACTATTTATTCCGACTCTGATTGGACTGGTTGCTCAGCGACAAGACGGTCAACAACTAGTTTTTGCATCTTTTTTGGCTCAAATCTGATCTCTTGGTCTGCAAAGAAACAACCAACCGCTGCGCGCTCAAGTATTGAAGCAGAGTATAGAGCGCTTGCTGTCGCAGCTGCTGAAACCACTTGGCTTCAATATATTCTTCGTGATCTTGGTATTTTTCTCACTTCTCCAGTCTTAGCTAAATGTGACAACATTGGAGCCATCCACCTAGCCCACAATCCAGTTTTTCACTCCCATTTCAAGCATGTTGCATTGGATTATCATTTTGTTCGTGAGAAAATCAGTCATGGTAACTTGGTGGTTTGTCATGTTCACACCTCCGCACAACTTGCAGATTTGTTCGCCAAAGTGTTACCTTCAACTCGTTTTCGTGAGCTAACTACCAATCTTCACGTTCATTCTTCCCGTTCAGATTGAGGGGTGAGGAATACTCACGCTTTGTTTCTTCAAACAATCTCATTCATTTCCTGTGTCCTCTAAATTTTGTCATCATGGACCAATTTATTAAATCGATTAATCTCACATTTTCTATCAACTTTGTCATTAACAGAGTGTCACGTTAAATAAAAATCAACTAAAAGCTTCCCATATTTTATAATGTACTTTAAGTACTTATTTTTAGAATTCAAGATCAACAAAAATAAATTATTGTAATTTTTCTTTATCATAAGTTGGTATGGTTAGATGTAGCACTTTGTGCGACTAATATTTACCATTGAATATAATTAGTTTCTCTTTTTCCACGTAAGGCAGTTGTGCACATTTATTATTGGATAGATAAAACAAGTTAAATAAGAAGTGATCCTACTATATATACCTAATTACCTTGCTCGAAAAGTAAAAACTTTTATATATTAAAATATATACTACTTGAGATTTAAGCCTTTCCACTGGAGGAAAAGAAAGAATACATGTATGGAAATAATCCTCATAATCAGAATTGGTTTTTACCAGGATTGAGTTTTGGAAACAACAAAGAATAACCTTTTCCTACTAAAACTAAGTTTATGTTTATTAACTTGCTTAAACAAGGATAGAAGCCTCTATAAATTCATGCTTAGTTAACCCTGAACCCATCAATCTCATTCAACAACTACCATACTTAGTATCTCCTTGGTCAATGGCTTCCTTTGACACTAGCAACAACCTTTATTTTTTCTTCTTGCTATTAGTCTCGTTTTGCTTTTTGATTTCTTTTTCCACAAACGCACAAGAATCTGGTCGTTTTAATTCCATATACAGCTTTGGTGACAGTGGATCATTAGGTTCATCTTATTTAGCTGATATCCTTTGTCTGCCTTCTCCACTACCGTATAGCAACAAAGAGGCTGAGTTTGAGTTTGAGTCTGGTCTTAGTTTTATGACGCCGGGAGCAACAATTATGACCCCTTTTTTCTTTGCCAAAAATGGTATCTCACCGCCTCCAGAATCTCATCAATCTCAAATTAATAGTTTTATGAATCTCTTCTACAAGGATTGCTTCAATTTTCGTGACTGCGGCAGGAATAAAATTCTTCAGAAAGCTATTATATTCATGGATCAACCAGGTTTTAATGATTACAAAAGCGCGTTCTTGCATGGAAAATTATCTACGGTGGAGGTGTCAAAGTTTGTGCCTGAAATCGTGGAGACTATAAAGATTAATATAGAAAGACTTATTGATGAAGCAGGCACCAAACACTTTTTGGTTTCTGGAATTCTTCCTATGGGTGTCTTCCCGGTTTCCGAAATTTGGATACGGACAGCGGCAGATCAAACAGTTACAAATGTCACAAAGGACTTAACTTGTTCTCAAGACTTCACAATGATCATTTGTGGCAAGTCCTTCAGGAACTGCGATTAAAATATCCTCAAGTTGAGATCGTTTATGCAGATTATTTCAAGGCGTTTATGGATCTTCTTCGCAACCATGCAGTCCTTGGATTCAAGACTAAGACGTTAATGAAAGCTTGTTGTGATCCTATGAAGCAGTGTGGAGTGGAAGGAGTTGAAGCATGTCCAGATAGGGCTTCACACGTGCATTGGGATGGATTTACGCTAACACATGAGGCTTCCAAGAACCTGATTGATACTCTCTTCAACAAAAAGGGTTTTGTTTTCCCTGAGTTCAAGTTCGCAGTAGATCAAGCAGCAGCAGGAGGAGGAAGGCACCACTCCAAGATTTATGCACTATTTAGGGACAGTCTAAGGCATTTAATCGCTGCATAGGAATCAATTAAAGGAGTATCGGACATGGTTTTTGGCCTAAAAACTGGAACTACGATCCAGTTTATGTAGTCTTCAATTTTATTTTTTTTTTGGTGCTTATGCTATGATGTGGTTTGAACAAACAGGATTGTGTTTCATTTGATGAATATTTTTGTTCTTATATGGAGAAGATATATGGCCTACTAGAGTAGGCCCTCAATGCTCTTTCTTATGTAAAGGGGATTATCCCTCTTCCTAGCTCTCTGTAATAAATCTTTTCGTTCATCAATATTGAGCAATTCTTTCGTTTGTTTCAACTTTATATACTTCTGAGGCAGAGATTTGAGAATTCGGAGGACATCGTAATGGAAAAGATCAACTACGGTATAGTACTAGATACTCACAGAAGTTCATTAGATTAATCTTGAGATATATATTGAGTTGAGTGATCATCTTAGCCTAAAGGTCTAATTTAGGGATGCATCAATTTATATAGTTCTTTTGCTTTCAGGAAAAAGAAAAAGTACTTATTATAATGACATTGGAAATGCAATACAATCAAGTCAATTAATCTTCCACTCGTATGAAAATTGAATAAAGCAACTATAGTCACCTAAACTAAATCTGATCTTGTAGCAACTTTATTAAGAGTGGTAAAGAATGAAACTTTGCTTAATTTCGTCAATCTGCAATAGCAATTAGCAACTATGACAATGTTGGTCCTTTATTTTGTGATTATAATCACATATTCATAATGAACTTACGATGAGCTTATAAGCATTTATTTCAGTAAGAATCTATAGATAGTTAGGGAGATATGAATCAGGTGCTAATATAAGCAGAGTAGGTTTGACCGCACTGACTGCTTTTAACTTGACCTATATATGTACCTCTTGTTTAAGGTCGTGTCAAGTCTTTTTGAGAGTATTGCATGTGTTTCTCCAACAATTTTGAAAGTTGGTGAACAAGTTGAAATGACAAGTTGGCATCCTGAGCTTTGAATGCCAACCTAACATGTTCCCAAAATTTGTAGCTAACAACTTACATCAATTCCTAAACCTTAGTAGGGAGATTTGTGCAAACAATGCTTACATATTATGAGTAGACTACAATTAACATGACGCTACCCAGGGGGCTGTGCAAGTGTCAGTTGTGCGGGCAGCGCATGCTGACGATGAGCTCCTAAGGAGCATCTAGCGAAGGAACAATGAGGGATGCAATGACCATTGAAAGATGTTTCATTGCATGTCCTAAGAGTGCCAAATGAGTTTGGCAATGACTTGGGATGAGCCCAAGCCTATAGGTGACGGTCGCATGCGAGCCATGAGTGTCAGTGTCCGCATGTTCTCGAGCTATAAATGGAATCTTGGATACTGGGTGAGAGACCCATTTCTAAGATGTTGAAGAATATGCTAACCAAGTTTGGTGACATAGCCAAAGAGCACTGGCATTGTTGTAATTATTCAAAGCCTCAAAAGGAAACATCTCTTTAATTTCTACGGGTATGGAATGAGCTGAAACTTCATGGAGGAGTAAAGAAATTCAAAACGAGTCGTTAGGAACAAACGATTACCTTATTAGGAGGTCGAAGTATAAATTCTGATCATAAGTAGTCAGGCCAAAACATATCAACTTGGATCGCATGGATTTTCTGTTTTAAAGCATATATAAGGCCGATGGTGGGTATAAAAGGTATCAGCCCTCTCATACATATTGTTAGAAAGATGTTCCAAATGAACAGCTTTAAGAGACTTCTTCGAGGGCTGGTGTATTGGACAAAAATCACCAAGGTCTCGAACGAGACCTCAAAGTGCAACACGAAGACTGCGCCACGAGACAAACTCTCGAGGACAGATTGCATGGTTCCTTGCCCCAAAAATTACCTTAGGAAACGAGGGGGAGTGAGCTCGAAACACTGAGCTCGGAGAAAAACCTTGTAACCTCGAGCGGATGCCACACCTCGGAAAACGAGGGCCAACCTTTGTAACCGTCGACCGTTGCTCTAGCATTTAAGAGAAAGATGGTGGACCAATCAGGATGGAGCACAGAGTAATGGCAATAAAGGCACCATTATGACATTTACAACGTCATTCTTTCTCCTAACTATAAATAGGGCTCGTTTGTAAACAACAGGACACGATCAATACGATACAGAATTCTACTTCCACTTGTTGTCTCGTTTATCTTATTTCTTGCCTTGTTACTTTTTCAAAGTTTTCATTTAGTCCGAATTCAATTTAGCTCGAATATTACTTCGATACAAGCAAATTACCAGTTAAACCCAATACAAATTCGATTTGTTGTCCTATCTTGATTTAGGCCAACACAAATTGGTCCCTTCTGTGGGGATATGGTAATAACGTTTGTTCCGAAGTCCGTAGTTTCGATCTTCCATCAAAAACAAAATGTCAGACACTGTCAATAACAACATGACTATTCAAGTGCCAGACCAGACTGCAGGTACCACCGAGACCAATGGTGGAATCCCATCACAGCCAACTGGCTCGTTACACCCGTCAGTCCCATCCCGACGAACACCTCAGCTCTATGGTAAACTCACTACAACAAATACGAGAGCAGGCCACCGCTCAGGCGGCCGCGCAAGCTCAGTTCAATAAGCAGTTTCGGAGTTCTTTGCAAGCTCTAGCTGGGAATAGGAGAATTCACCCTGCCCTCGATGATGTTTCCTACATTGATGTTTAATAGAGGGAACAACACCACTACTCATGTTGGAATAAATACAGGAGGACTCCCGAATTGGATCTCGCCTGCGATCTCGGAGACTGTAGCCCCCACAACGTCTCAAACGAGCGTTGCGTCTGACTTCGAAATTAAAGAAGGAATGCGAAGCTAGCATGGAGAAACGACTCGAAAACGTACCAGGGGTCCGCTAACCCCAACGAGCACCGGACATTGAAAAATGTCGCCAATTACCCTTCAAGCCCGAAGCTGCTCCAGCGCCTGTCCCAGAACATTTCAAATTACAAATTTTGAAGAAGTATGACAGGATGACAGACCCAGTTGACCATATTATAGAATACATGGCTATGGTCAAAAGCAACGACCTAACCCCGATTGAAAAAGAATCCATGTTCTTAAAAAAATTCACCGACACCCTGGAAAAAGGGGCATTGCGTTGGTACATGCTCCTCCCTTCTGAGTCCATTTCTAGCTTCGATGAATTGGCAGATATGTTCATTAAAGCTCACACTGGGACTCAAAAGAAAGGAAGACATCTTTGACGTAAAACAAGGGTACCTCGAGCCCATCAAGGACTTCCTCGAGCGCTTTCAGGCCGAGAGGATGGATCTACCAAAAATGGATGACAGCCTAGCAGTCATGGCTTTTGAAAAGAACCTTAATGTGAGCAATTCAGAGGCCGCGACTGAGTTGAAGAAAGAGCTCCAGTAGTGGCAAGCTCGAACTTGGGATGAGTTGCATGACTGAGCCACGGCGAAGATCAGGCTCGAGGAAGCAAAGTGGAGAAGAACGAGACGAGGCCATTCTTACCGAGGCCGATCTGAATCCTCTCGAAGCGCCGATGCGCCACGAGGGAATTCAAAAAATCAATACGATCCATACAATGGAGCCCAAAAGCAGCACTTGAGTCAAAGACTCGGAGGGAAAGCTGGATCATCCTCCAACCAAAAATCCTCGGGCCCATCTTTGATACCCAGGGAGAAAGATCTTCCTCAAATCTTTGAGTACAATTTCAATATATCCACTTCCGAGCAGGTGAACGCGATCAAGGGAGTAACTGACCAAGGAGTGAGGCTACCCAAAGATATGAGAACGCCCCGAGAAAAAGAGACCAAACTCAACACTGTGAATTTCACATGGACTACGGGCATGAAACTGAAGATTGTAAAGCATTGCGTCTCGAGGTGGCTCATTTTCTCAAGAAGAGTATGCTAGCAGAATACCTAACCGACACAGGAAAGCACAATTACTCGAAAAACAGAAAGGAAGAGCAACCACCTCGAGCACGATCACCGAAGAGGGTAGTGAATGTCATCACTGGGGGCTCGGAGGTGAATGGAGTAAACTTTGATGCGGCAAAGAAAATGGCGAAATCATCCATTACAGTGGAGAAAAGAGCAAGAGCTGGTGAGCCGAGCAAGAAGATGGTATTCAGCAAAGAAGATTGCGATGGGATGATGTTCCCCCATCACGACGCGCTAGTGATCACGCTCAGGATCAACGACTGTGATGTCAAACGAGCTCTAGTTGATCCAGGTAGCTCGGTGAACATCATCAAATATGGTACGATAAAAAAAATGTGGTTAAAGGACCTAGTCATCCCAAAGGCGACCGTACTGACAGGGTTTAACAACTCTACCGAGAAAACTTTGGGGGAAATAACCCTCACACCTACTGCAGAGGGAGTGAACAAGCAAACTACCTTCCAAGTTATGGCCATAGTGTTGCTCCCAACGCACACGCAAGTATACGTGGTCGACAAGTAATAAAGTTATAAGATGAGTATCGTTCCCACGAGGACTATGCAGACTGAGTTCTAGCAAACAATTTATTTAAACTATTCAGGGATCTTTTTCCAATAGTGAGGATTTTATTAACTAAAGAACAGTAATTAAATGGTAGAAGTGAATTCAAGCAATGGAGCAAAACTTGGTTGTTATCAGTAATAAGGAGACGGTCCAGGGTCAGAGTTACGAACAATCCAGTTGAGTTTTCCAATTGATTCCACTTCTTAAATCCCGGGTTACTAACTAACAGATTAAATGTACCCGTGAAAACCTTTCGATTCTTCACGGTCTATGCAGGCTACTCCAATCCCTATATGTCTATGGGTTGAATCACGTGCACGCATTAACGAATTCTGTAATTAGTTAAACTAGGCGAGCAAGTATATGTCTATCCTACTCACAAATTGGTTCTCCGATGCCCGGGTTCACAAACTAGTCCTATTCTTTCTTATTACGTAATTAAATTCTCTCTTTCGAGTTCAATCTAAAAACCATAGATAATGCGTAATAATCGGGCCCTGACAATTACACAAGTGAAATCAAGAAAGAATAAGCAACCCGTTATGGGATTCAATTAATGAAAATCAATCTTCAAACATCACCTTTCATGTAATACTCTAACCCTAGAACCATAGATTTAGCTACGCGTACTCATAATAACAACACAAGGAATTGATGTAATAATGAAATAATGATGAAATAAATTAATGGAAGGAAGAAAAACCCTTGTCTTGATGTTATGAGCTCTCCAATTTACTCCAAGGTCTGAACTCCTATGAAAAACGAAGTAAAAGAGTATTTATAGAGTTTACAAACACCTAGTAATAAGTTAGACCCAAGCCTAGACGAAATAGGACATAAAAACGCGCACAAGGGGCGCTATAACGGGCGCCCGCGCCTCGGAACGCGCGACATTGGACAGAACCCGTCGAAATCAGCCCGCTACAAGCCCGCGCCGCATGGAGAACCGCGCCAGCCAGTGCGCGCTATGGGCTGCGCGGCGCGTGGGTTATGGCGCCCAGCCATTTTTCTGTTTCGCTTCTCCTTTTCTCGTTTCGTGTTGTGCCTTCGTGTGCTCGATCCAATCCTCAATCAAAATCCAATTTTTTCTTGCTCAATCATGCTCCTAAAAGCTCCAATTACACTGCATAACAACCTACTTACACACGACATAAAATCAGTGTAAAACCACATTCATAAACCATAAAACGAGCGAATAAGGTACTAAAACGTGAGGAAATATTAAGGAAATATAGGCATAAAATGCCAAACATCACCACCCCACACTTGAACCTTTGCTCGTCCTCGAGCAATCACAAATAACTTCCCAACCTAGGTGAAACAGGTCTACCTATGACCATGGTTGATACCGACCATTGAACCAATGCACACATGACTACTATGGATCCACAACATGCCAACAAATTATCAAAATCAAAGATATAGAAACAACCACCCCAAAATAGCTCAAATGCACAAACTCAACTTATTGCAACCATGCTCCCACAAAATCACACCTATCTACTCAACCAAGAAGCCATCAACTTCACCTATTTCATGCAAACCATGCGCCCTCACCAATATAAAGCAAGAGAGTGCCCCCCAAAAATCACACACAAAACCAATATCATGACTAGAACGGGGGCAATACAAATGAATTCACTCACTCTCATGAAAATCTCACATGTCACACACAATGTACCATAGGCTTGCCCGTAGTGTAGGACTCCACTAATGTAAGCTCACTCCAATCGGGATTAACTAGGACTTTAGAAAGGTCGTAATGTAGGCTAAGGGGCGGGTAAAATACATATGGGTAATAGTGACTACCTCCCTAAGCACTTTAATACATCACAATTAAATTAAGCACAAATCTCATCAAGCCACCCAAATCAACAACTTCTACACATACACATTCTCAACAAGTAGCAATTTTTTTTTTTAAGCACACACTAGCAAGGAATGGATATTCTTTTCTCTTTATTTCTTTTTCCACAATTTTTTTTCAACTTTGCTATTTTTTTTTTCTTTTCTTATTTCAATTTCATCCAACCTTGCCAATGCTTTTCACTACTTCACAAATTTTCAATTATTCCCCTTCATTAGCTCCACTCAAAAACCTCCCAGAATCTCACCACAACTCCAAAATAACAACACAATATCAATAAAGTGCTTAAGGAGTAAGGGCCAAAAGAGTCAATTTAGAGCAAATGGGTAGGCTCGGGGTGTGGGTGCCAACAAAAAGGGTCAAAGAAATCACAACAATAATTTTTTTTCAAGGTATATATATAAGGGTAGGCAAATCAAAAGAAGACCTTGTATCATTTTCCGACTAGAGCAAACCTAGGATTTCGCTTTGCACACACACGGGGCAAGTTCTAGACATTAATATGCAACATGGAGTAAACAAGAACATGCCTCACAACACACATTGCACATGATCCACACAAAAAGATTCCATCAACAACTCTCAATCAAGCATCTAGAGTGCAACTTGTGGGAATTTAAGCACTAATGCACAACGGTTCACAATAAAGTCAAGTGAGTGGACTCAAGCATCTCAAGGGGGTCGTTCCAATTCTTTTCTAGGCATGCATCAAAATTAAAACTCAAGGACACCACCAATAGCACATGCAATCAAGCCCAAATCCATCGGTATCAAACAAATCAAAGGCACCTAGCATTCCACCTAGTTCCTACGCCTAGGGTCATCTACAACTAACTATCCTAATACTAAAAATAAAAATACTACCCGGTTCAAAGGCTCCCCGTGGAAAAGAACCGAGGCCATAAGAAAAACCACGGGGTGGATGACATGTACCACTAATAAAACTAAAAGGAAAATCTTTTTGGAATTTTTCATTGGTTTTCTAATTTTTTTTTTCATATATTAAAGCAAGAAATAAATCAAAATAAAGTCAAGTGACAAAAGAAAAATCCTACGGTACATGTATCCCTAACCTCAAAAATAGATAAAGGGTAGTTCCCCACCCCACAGTTAAACTAAGCACTGTCCTCAGTGCTAAAACTAAGCAAGCGCAGGGTAAAGAAAACTTCCTTGAAGATTCTAGTCCTTGGTGCTAGCATCCTCCAAGCTTCCATATAGTATGAGGTACTCAGACTTCCCCCAACAGATCATCAACATTAGGCTAGGGTGAGGACACCCCACACTTAGCCTCGACATTACATGAACCTGCAATCCAAGGAAAAACAACAACTACATGACACTATAAATAAAATAATACAAGTACAAACTCGGGTTGCCTCCCGAGAAGCGCCTTAGTTAACGTCGTGGCACGACGACACTTTTAGCTCACTTCCAGCCTTTATGTCTTCTCTTCTTACGCCGAACTTTTACTTTCTTCCTTTCTTTTAGCGAACCCCTCTTCAACTTCACCTCTGGTTTACTTCCATGTTCTTGTTTGACACATTCAATAATAGAGCACTCTTCAACCTTAGCTATGTGCTCCTTCCCATTATAAACCTTGAAAGTAACCTTTTCTCCATGCGCTCTAACAGTCATCTCACCCAGCTCCATGTCAATAATTGCCTTCGAGGTGATTAAGAATGGTCTCCCCAAAATGATTGGAGCTTCTCGGTCCTCTTCATAATCTAGGACTACAAAATCAGCAGAGAATGTAAACTTACCAACTTTTAGCAACACATCCTCCAACTTACCATCAGGGTGAGTGAGAGATCCATCTGCCATCTTAAGAGTAACTGAAGAGGGCTTGATTGCTCCTAGCCCTAACCTTTTGCAAACAGACAGAGGCATGAGATTTATGCTCGCACCCAAATCACACAAGGCACCAGTGATATTATGCCCTCCAATGGTACAAGGAATAGTAAACCTCCCAGGATCTTGAAGTTTTGGCGGTAGCTTGCTCAAGATTGTGCTACATTCCTCAACTAATTCAACTGTATCTATCTCTTGAGGCTTTTTCTTCTTCACTAAAATTTCTTTTAAAAACTTCACAAAGGATGGCATCAATTCAAACACATCAGTCAAAGGAATATTAACTTGAAGTTCTTTCAACATACTCACAAATTTTTGATACTGGGCCAGATCCTTCGATGGTAATAGTCTCTGCGGGAATGGTGGAGGTGGCAGAGGTGCCTCCTTTCTCTCTTCTTTCTTCTTTACCTTCTCCACTTTTTCAACTTTTTCTATTTCAGCTCTCTCCTCGGACTTGGCCATCAGCTCTCCACCTTCTATTAAAGTCACTGCAAGACATTGTTCAGGCTCTTTTTTCATAGTGCTTATTTCTCCCACCAACTGCCCCAACTGGTGCTCTATGTTCTTGTGAGCATTGGCAAGATCTTGTATGGCTTGTGCATGGGCTGCAGTGTCAGCTATCATTCTCTGCTGGCCTGCCATTATCTGCTTTAGCATATCTTCAACTGAACTGCTAACCTGTTGTGGTGGTGCTGGAAGTGGGTGGTAATTATTCGGGGCTCTTGTATTGCCTTGAAGATAACCATTACCAAACTGGTTTTGACCCTGCAGCCTGTTTTGATTACCCACGTAATAAACTGACTCTGGATTAGAAGAGCAAACCTCTGTAGCATGGTCTTGACCACAAACCTCACAAAAGCTCTGGAGTTGTTGCACTGGAGCCACTGGTTGCTGAGCCTTTTGCAGAGCTAACTTGCTAATTTGATTGGAAATAGCATCCATCCTGGCCCTTAGCTCTGAAACTGCATCTAACTGAAGTACCCCTGCAGGTTTCTGCGTAATAGCTCTACCATCTCCCTGCCAGTCAGGATTGCTCTGCGAAAACTTGTCAAGTAAATCATAAATTTGATCAAAATTTAAGGCCAGTACTTGGCCTCCAGCAGCAGCATCAACCACGATCTTAGTGTGTTGGTTCAGCCCCTCAACAAAAGTGTGTGCAACAACCTCATTGGATTGGTTGTGGTGTGGACAATCTCTCAATAGAGCTTTGAATCGCTCCCAGGCTGAATACAAGGATTCTCCTTCTAACTGTCTGAAGGACATAATTTCGCTCCTCAGCCGGGCTGTCTTGGCAGATGGATAAAATTTAGCCAAGAACTTCTTAGCCAAATCCTCCCAAGTAGTGATAGACCCAGACTTTTCAGCCTTTAACCACTTCCTTGCTGCCCCAATCAGTGAAAACGGGAACAACGTCAAGCGAACATAATCAGTAGGAACACCCGCTGGTGTATAAGTATCACTGATCTCCAGAAAGTTCTGAATGTGTTGCTGCGGATCCTCATGAAGTAATCCACCATATTGTCCAGTCACATGCAGCAACTGAATCATGCCGGACTTAATCTCAAAGCCCCCGGTGATAGCAGGCTTAACTATGCTCGATGCTACTCCCTCCAGGCTGGGGAGAGCAACATCTCGCACAGCTACAGCTTGGTCTTCTGCCATTCCTGTAGGTAAAGATCGAGCAGGACCTAATACCTGAAACAGCACAAAACTCAAAACAAAAATTAAACCTGAATAGTAAGTAATAAACTGTTCAAAAAGAAATCAGTCAATAATTAGTCCCCGGCAACGGCGCCAAAAACTTGTTGCTCCCAACGCACACGCAAGTATACGTGGTCGACAAGTAATAAAGTGATAAGATGAGTATCGTTCCCACGAGGACTATGCAGACTGAGTTCTAGCAAACAATTTATTTAAACTATTCAGGGATCTTTTTCCAATAGTGAGGATTTTATTAACTAAAGAACAGTAATTAAATGGTAGAAGTGAATTCAAGCAATGGAGCAAAACTTGGTTGTTATCAGTAATAAGGAGACGGTCCAGGGTCAGAGTTACGAACAATCCAGTTGAGTTTTCCAATTGATTCCACTTCTTAAATCCCGGGTTACTAACTAACAGATTAAATGTACCCGTGAAAACCTTTCGATTCTTCACGGTCTATGCAGGCTACTCCAATCCCTATATGTCTATGGGTTGAATCACGTGCACGCATTAACGAATTCTGTAATTAGTTAAACTAGGCGAGCAAGTATATGTCTATCCTACTCACAAATTGGTTCCCCGATGCCCGGGTTCACAAACTAGTCCTATTCTTTCTTATTACGTAATTAAATTCTCTCTTTCGAGTTCAATCTAAAAACCATAGATAATGCGTAATAATCGGGCCCTGACAATTACACAAGTGAAATCAAGAAAGAATAAGCAACCCGTTATGGGATTCAATTAATGGAAATCAATCTTCAAACATCAACTTTCATGTAATACTCTAACCCTAGAACCATAGATTTAGCTACGCGTACTCATAATAACAACACAAGGAATTGATGTAATAATGAAATAATGATGAAATAAATTAATGGAAGGAAGAAAAACCCTTGTCTTGATGTTATGAGCTCTCCAATTTACTCCAAGGTCTGAACTCCTATGAAAAACGAAGTAAAAGAGTATTTATAGAGTTTACAAACACCTAGTAATAAGTTAGACCCAAGCCTAGACGAAATAGGACATAAAAACGCGCACAAGGGGCGCTATAACGGGCGCCCCGCGCCTCGGAACGCGCGACATTGGACAGAACCCGTCGAAATCAGCCCGCTACAAGCCCGCACCGCATGGAGAACCGCGCCAGCCAGTGCGCGCTATGGGCTGCGCGGCGCGTGGGTTATGGCGCCCAGCCATTTTTCTGTTTCGCTTCTCCTTTTCTCGTTTCGTGTTGTCCCTTCGTGTGCTCGATCCAATCCTCAATCAAAATCCAATTTTTTCTTGCTCAATCATGCTCCTAAAAGCTCCAATTACACTGCATAACAACCTACTTACACACGACATAAAATCAGTGTAAAACCACATTCATAAACCATAAAACGAGCGAATAAGGTACTAAAACGTGAGGAAATATTAAGGAAATATAGGCATAAAATGCCAAACATCACATAGCCTATAACGTCACTCTTGGAAGACCCTGGATCTACGGGATGGAGGCTGTGTCATCCACTTTGCATCAAGTGATCAAGTTCCCAACTCCATGGGGGGTAAGAGCCATCCAAGGAGAACAGCGAATAGCACGAGAGTGTTATTCAATCGCAATGAAGAGTACATTCGTCCTGAGTGGGCCAAGAAAAATAGCAGTGAACGAAGACTCAACAACCGGGGACTTCGCCAGGCAAAGCCCTCGGAGCACGATCAATTACCTCGCCAAAGGGTCACCCTTGGAACTTGCTCGAATAAATTCATGCTATTCTAGTTCCTTTCATCTAAGTCCTGTTATAACCAGGCATCTATTGTAATAAAGGCATGCAGATTCGATCAATGGAATAAACTTTGATTCGTCATATTTTTATTCTCATTTGAACATGCATGGCTAGTCATAAGTTAAGCCTACGGCTCGAAGGCGAGACGTCGTCCTAAGCTAGCTCGAAGCAATGAAAAGTTCTTACAAGAAAATTCATAAAAGGAATTTTTATTAATAAAAGACTCGAAGGCCCCAAATATTTACAAGGTAAATAGCACCAAGGCCTTAACAAAAAAAGAAATAAAAAGCACTACTTTAATACTCCGATTCGGAGCCATCAACTCCCTCATCTAAGCTCTCGCTGCTCGAAGGGAGATTTTTTATCAACTTCTGGGCCACAACAGCATCGCTCTCGGCTTTGGCAATCTCGGCATTAAGGTCGATCCCGCCACGACACTCCTTCAGAATCTTTAGCCTCGTTTGAATAACGACCCAATTTTTATCAACTTTGGCCAGAGTCCTCGTCATCCTCCGCCTCGAGGAGAAAGAATCAACCTTGCCCCTCAGGAACTTGACCTCACTTTCGAGCTGACTCATTTCCTTGGCCAACTGCTCTTTCTCCGCGGCCATCTCATTCATACTAAGCAGCTTCTTCTTTAAGTCTTCATGAAACCTCTTGGCCCTCTCATTAATAATTGACTGAGCCTCCTTCTTTACTCACTTCAGATCAGCATCACAAAGTTCCTTCAAACGGGCCATCTTCCCCTCAATGTCAGATTTAGCCTCGAGGGCCTTGGTCATCTCGAGGTCAGACTTGTTGGAAGCACTTTTATCCTGCTCGAACTCGAGCCTTGTGTTTACTAGTTCCCTCTCGAGAACACTCATCTGAGCCTCGAGACTCGCTCACTCTCGCCTCCATCCAGCCCTTAACTGCCGAAGCTTTTCGTCTCGGCTGCACTCTATCTCGGCAGCCCTGATAGAGTTGATGTAATGCTACAAAAAGGAATTCTAAAAAATCAGAGAAGGATGCAAAATGAAAAATTGAAAAGAGAAAGTTAGAGAAAGCATACATGAATGGCATGCTGAGCAACATCAGCCATCAAATCAGAGATGAGAGACTCCTTAAGACGATCGTGTTCCTTAGGATCTAAGAGTCCACGGAGGCAGATTGGGACTTGGATGTCGCCATCAAGAAGACAAAGCTTGGAAGGAATCTCAATATAACGAAATTGCCTCTAAGAAGACGCATCAGGAGCAGGCTCGGAGGCGGCTCGAGGAGCCTTGTCCCCCACTCGAGATGGCCCAGCCTCGTCCACTCTCATTTCCGTCGAAGGAAGGGGATGAATGTTCCCCATGTCTTTATCAACAACCTAAACTAGTTCAGGCTCATGAATAGACGGAACCACAACCTGATCCTGTCTTAACTCTGCCTCGCTAACAGGAGTGAGCTCAGGGAATGGGACACGGAGCTTCCACCGAGGACAACTCTTTCTTTCTCAAAATTGAAAGAAGAAGGGAAGGAGGTGATGAATGGAACAAACAAAAAAAATGGTGAAAACAAGAGGAAAAATACTCGACCTGTTTCGGCTCCAAGGTCCGGTGACCCCTCGGGAGCCATCTTTTTCTTCTCTTTATCTTTTCCTTTTCACCTTTTCCCCTCGAAAGGTTTCCAATCAAATCTTGTGAGGGCATTCAAGGTATCCCCAACCTCGGGAACCTCCTATTTCTTGTCCTTCCTCTCCTTCTTTCGCTTCCTCTCATTCGGCGCGGTGATCGCCCTCTTGGGGAGTCCTACAACAGAGAAAAGATAGTGAGGCATCGAAGCACAAGATCTCGAAAAACTAGATCAGACTCAAAGGTTGGGTAAAAAATAACCCACCATGCCGTTTACATGCCCATTGGTTTTCATCCAAAACAGCCAAAACCAGCCACGACCTCTCTGGCCTAGGTTTGGCATCAATAATGGCCTGAACTCATTGAACCAAGTTCTTTGGGCGAACAATCGGGACCGCCTCGGCTAGAGGAGTAAGAACAAGGAGTCAGAAAAAAGAAGAAGTAAAACGAAAATAAACGAAGGAGGAAAAACTTACGGGCTCAATTCTACCGGTCGGGGAAATCAGGCTTCAAGGAGAGAAGATCGGTAGGCAAGAGGACGAAGCGCTCATTCCACCCACGGTCCTCGAGATCCTCGCTTTTCGGCGAGTACGAGCCCTGTTTGTTGAGCTGAACGACTCCATCCTTATGAAGGGTAGGGAAAACAGATATAAGAGATGATCGAGGGTCAAAGGTACCCCCGCTAGTTTACTCAAAAATCCGAGGCACTGGATGTGACTCCATACCCCAGGTCCAATCTGGACTAGACACACGTGGAAGTTCGGCAAAAATTATCCAACACTTCGAGGATAGGGAGAGAGAAACCGATCATGAAAGGATAAGTGAAAACGATGACTCGATCACACACTCGGCTCTCGGGAGCGGGATATCAACCCTCACCTCGGGGCCCCAGTTGCAATCAGAGCGAACCAGATGAATGTTCGCTTGAGTAATCAAGCTAGGCGTATTCCCCACAGCAATGTTCCTTCTCCTCCTAGCCTCCGACTTAGTTTGTAGCTGCATAACAAAATCCTTCAAAAGATCAATTTTTGAAGGAATGACGTGGTGGGGCTTAAGTTCCAAGTCATCAGAAAGAAGTTCCTCATCGCCCACATCCTTCGTGGCGACCTTCTCCTCCTCCGCCGTGGCTACTCCGGCGGTCAAACCATAGCTGAGCAGTGTTCTTGATCCACACCGCTGGGACAAGTAAGATCCTCCATGTTGAAATCAGGAGGAACAACAACGTCCAGCGGTTCAGGGACATTAACCAGTTCCCCACCAACAATCATGGTGTCGACAAGGGAAAGTGAAGAACGTGATGAATCTTGTTGAGACATCTTTCTTTCGAAGATCTTTTGGGAGAAAATGCAAAAGTTTTACAGTTAAAGGCAAGAAGAAGAAGGCAAAGGTTCGACTATATATAGGTTAAAAAGCTCCATGATTACAGCCGCATGGGGAGGACAAAATAGGAAAGAGCGCCCAATCAGCGATCGCCACGCATGATTGACGGGAATTCGAAGTGACAACCGATGTTTTCAAAATTCGCGGAGCAAAAACAGCCACGTCAATCTCCCGCCTAAAATTCACTCCACTCCTCGATAGATTGGCAACCTCCTGAGGAGTGGGGGAACTATCTGTATTGGAAAAAAATCACCAAGGTCTCGAGCGAGACCTCGAAGTGCAACACGAAGACTGCACCACGAGACAAACTCCCGAGGACAGATTGCATGGTTCCTCGCCCCGAAAATTGCCTTAGGAAACGAGGGGGAGTGAGCTCGAAACACTGAGCTCGGAGAAAAACCTTGTAACCTCGAGCGGATGCCACACCTTAGGAAACGAGGGCCAACCTTTGTAACCATCGATCGTTGCTCTAGCATTTAAGAGAAAGATCGTGGGTCAATCAAGATGGAGCACAGAGTAATGGCCATAAAGGCACCATTATGACATTTACAATGTCATTCTTTCTCCTAACTATAAATAGGGCTCATTTGTAAACAACAGGACACGATCAATACGATATCTTGCCTCGTTACTATTTCAAAGTTTTCATTTAGTCCGAATTCATTTTAGCTCGAATATCACTTCGATACAAGCAAATTAGCAGTTAAACCCAATACAAATTCGATTTATTGTCCTATCTTGATTTATGCCAACACAGCTGGCCTGGGCTAAATGTCTAAGGCCCCCTTTATAAGTTAGGGAACTCAATGGACCGCATATAATTTCAGTGTTTGGGCATCCATACGTGCAGGAGGCTTGACCTATGGAACGACTATGCTCCATAGGCTATCTTCAGGAAGTATAAAGATGTACATGCCGAATTGCCGATTGAGCAGTCTGAGACACCAACTTTAAAGCCTCATTCGTTGACTGTTGAGCATGCTCGGGTTAAACATTTCAAGCAAAGGTCCGTTGGTCTAGACGTGTGCTCGTGGGTCATGTGGGATGGAAGTATGTCGCCAGGCAATGTTTGCCAATGCCACAAGATACTTGTGGTCAATCTTTGTGGGACGCACCTAACATTGACCAGAGTTGCCTGCTTAGAGCACAATCACATGCAAAAAGCAAATGTTAAGCTTGAGGACTGGATTATGCAGAACGAGAACGATGTCCAGTGCTATACGAGGGATAAGTGTGCCTTTACCATCCCCAAATGTGCGCATAGATGAGACCTTGCATATGATATGCACGCTACGCTAGGAGTACGCTAGCACGTCAAGGGTGGTGGAGCCTTAACACAGGGTCATGCAAGAAGACCTGGGAAGACTGATTGTAGGAAGGCTGGATTAGAGCTCCATACAGGATATTTATGTAATGCAGACACTATGGAGGAGTTGCCTCGTGACATTACTCGTCAATCTCAATTTGAAGGGAAGACTACAATTTTGCATGGATTTAAAAGGTCAAGAGGTAGTGAAATGCAATTACATCAGATAATCCTGCAAGAGAATATATTCTTACTCCGCGCTACTAACTTACTTGAAATTGGTGGGCAACTTGCAGAATGAGGCGTGTCTGGGCAGAAACATTTGAATTGGTAATTAGTCACATCAAAGCCACAATGTCCTCCACTTTCTGGACACTCACTGCACTTACTGGCTATCCAGTTTAATCTAAACCCCCTTTTCAGTAACAGTTGATAGTCAACAACTTGATTGGTTCGTTCATCTCCAAGCATTTCTACTGATACCATTACATGATTTTTGCACACTTGTAATGCTGACTCAAAGCTTTCATCCTCAGCAAACATTGCAAGACCCCAATCATTTCTGTTTTCTTCACCACAACCAATCTTGTACTTCAGAAGTGTCTCCGGTAAAGATTCATCACACTTTGACAACAGGTACATTCTTGATTCACTGACGAATTTAAAAGGGCACTTATCAAGCGTGACGTTCTTGATGCCAGAAATACAACCATTGCTCGTCCTGTGACTGTATTTTGCAGTTGAACAGTTTGATTTTGGTAAAAGATTTGTTCAATTATATACTCATTTTCAACTATCTGAAGAACAGGAAAGCCTTGTTGACTACAGTTCAAACCAAATCCAGGGTATCCACAGTAAGATTCCTGCAGATTTTGAATGTAAAATGGGAAGCTTATGTCTGGACCATGTCTGCAATTTATAGGTTGACATGCTACAAACTGCGGATCAACAGCAAAACATTGTTTCAACTTGAGTTGGAAAAACGACCAAACATAAAATGCTACAATGTAGGACGTTCCAACTTTTCGATTCATTTTGGGAGCTCGGGCTACATACAAATGGAGGAGGAAACTGCAGAAAAGAAAATAATACTAAAACTATAACAAAGCTTAGATAATCTTTTGGAGTACAGAGTCTAAACAAGTTGGTGCAGAAACGAGGAAAGTCAGTCATCGTTCAACATCTAGCTCTGCATTATTTTCGGGGTCCACGTATTTATGGTGCAAAGAAGAAAATTCTCATAAGGATATGAACAAAAATAATTGTAAGGTCTCTTTCGTTGAATATAACATAATAAGTACTTAATTTTCTTCCATGTACATGATAACGGCATCGTGTGAACTGATGATAAGAATTTTGAAGACTTCGCTTCTTGATTAATGATAAGAAATTGTAAATCTTTCTACATGTTACGTGAATACATTTTTCGTTTCATCCGGGAAAGCATCTTTTATCTTAACATTGTCTTTATCATTTGATTACATAACATTCCTCTAGATGGTGCCTTTTATTTGAGCTCCATGTAACAATTCTAAGAACCTTAGCCTAATATAGGATTGTTTCGCATATTAGTGCGCTGATATTATTTAATTTGCTTGAATATGGCAAAACACGCAGTTGACTTGGAATTATACTAGTACAAATTAACCACGTGGAAATAATAACATTTGCAAGAAGTAGGCGACCTCGTCAAATAATAAGCTCGTTTTATTTTTTTCAGTTAAATACTTTTCTCCTTTCCTAGTCAAACAATAAGCTCTTGCCTATTGTATATTATACAACAAAAACAACAACATACCAGTGCAATCCCACAAGTGGAGTTTTGTGAGGGTGAGATGTACCCAAATCTTACGACCACTAAGGTGGAGATGCTGTTTTCGATAAACCATCGGCTTGACAAATATTTTGGAAACAAGGTTTAACACAAATAAGGTAAGAAACAGCATGATATCTCAAATAACGACATAAACAAAAAATACCAATGGCAAAAAGACGTAGAACAAGATAAAACTACTATATATAAGAATAATAAAGCTAATATGCCACCAACTATTGTATATTATACAAGCAATAAAATAGTTAAGTACTTTATTCAGAATCTGTTTCAATATTCAAACCCAAGAGATGAATCAACTCATTCAATGCAGATTCTAGGATCCTATTTATAGCTAAGATTGTCCAATTAGCCTCATGCCTGACCCTACTCCTGACTAAGCTAATGCTATAATAAACATCACTTTAAGTAACATTCATGATTCCCTGAATTAACATCGCTGATGGACTAGATCAGAAGCATGAAGATAAGCCAATGGGTCAGCATTTTGTGCTCTAACAATATGGTACTCATGGACAACAAAACTGTCGGCCTTCCTTTTTCATATGCAAACTCCCACTAGGACTATGCTGCCAGCAAATTTATCAAAGCAATAATCTAAAGCTTCTCGGGATAACTTCTGTATTGGGGGTCCACAATTTAATGAAGAAGAGTCAATCACACAATAACATCCAACTCGAACAAATTGGAAACGATTTGAAACTACTTAAAGATGTGGAAAGTTTTGTTCTTTAACTGAAATTAAAGGTAGTTAATGCAAGAAAATAGAAAACGAATACTGAATGACTAATTTATCAGCAAACTGAGCAAACTACATTATGTCAGGTTGCATAGACTGGCGAGCAAGCATAACTTTTGAAGAACATCAAATAGGAATGTGAGTATATTCTATAAGACATGGTCATTTAAAATGCATGTCCTGGTACAGTTAGGCATTGTATTATAGTAAACAAGCAGAGAGCCAAAAAGATGAGACGAGACTGAAAGCTGAAAAATAATGAAGTAATCATTAACATCTACGGATTTTACCCACTAATACTAGTTGCTGTAGAGCTACTAGCCCATCTGTCATTCACAGAATTCGGTGAAGGATGAAATTTAGATTTCATTAACTGTACATCAGTTTTTGATTCAGCAGCTTGAGGGATTTCTGCATAGCTAAGCTCATTATCGATGAAATCAATCTCCTCTTTCATGTGGTTTTCACACTCGCCCCTCTGAATTGCCTTTAGAATTTCCAACACTTCATCCATTGCAGGCCTCATCTCATTCTCAAGTTGCAGACATCGAAAAGCTAGCTCTGCAACTGAAGTAGTCATTCTCCTAATTTCAGCATCAGACTCATAACCAAGAGATGGATCAATCAATTCCTCAAATGCACATTTGAGAATCTTGCTCATTGCAAAGTTAGCCAAACTAATTTCATCCCTATGCCTTCTTATATCCACAGCAGGCAGTGATGATACAAGCTCAATAAGGACAACTCCAAAGCTATAGACATCACTTTTACTAGTAAGCTGATAGCATGCATTATATTCTGGATCGACATATCCAGGTGTCCCCTGAGGAGCAGTTGAGATATGAGTTACATCAGTTGGAAAGAGTCTCGAGAGCCCAAAATCTGCTACTTTGACACAAAAGTTGTTGTCAAGAAGAATGTTACTTGTCTTAACATCGCGGTGTACTATGTCAGAAGCATGGAGATAAGCTAAAGCACTAGCAGTTTCTATGGCAATGCTCATGCGAATCGGCCATATTAGGGTTCCATTCTTTGCTTTTTCGCCATGGAGGTGATCAGCAACTGTTCCATTTGGAATGTATTCATAAACCAGGAGGAGCTCACGACTATGCCTTGATGTGCAACCATAAAGCACAACAAGGTTCTGGTGCCTTAGGCGAGTAAGAATTTCGATTTCATTCTTAAATTGCACCATCCTCTTGGAACTTTGCTCATAGAGGCGTTTCACTGCAACTTCTCTCCCATCACGAAGTTTACCTAATAATGAAAATACATTGTTAGCTGCTGTAATACGTTATCAACCTATAGCGTTGATATAATAATGCAAACTCTGCCTAATGCTTTTCCAAATTTGGTAAGGAAAGCCATGAACTTATTACAGTAGCTTCTCACCAAGGTATACGGTTCCAAAACCTCCATCTCCAAGTTCTTTGGAGGAATCAAAATTATTGGTGGCTTGTTCAAGTATGGAGTAAGAGAAGACAGGAACCCCATAGTAGTTGCTACCCCCTTCAAGATCCTGCCCTGAGGGATCAGAATATGTATTTCTTGTGTGAGAACAACCGCCCTTTCCTTTCTTGAAATGCCAAATCACAGTAAAAAGGCAAATTGAAAGGCTCAAGCCAATCACTGCAGGTAAGACTGAAGCACACACAGAGGAAACTAATCAGAGGTTGATTGAATAATGGCTCCAGAATAGTGCAAAGAATTCTATTGAAGCAGTCACTAGTTAGGCATCGCAGAATAAGGAACATAATTGAAGAACATGAAATGGAAGTACATTTAGGACATATGTAAAATCAAAAGGAATTTGTAGTTATAAATAGTTACCTACAACTAGAATTTGCTTTGACTTTCTTTTTCCTGCAACCAAAGCAAATCATGGAAAAGTTAGATAAATGTTGCACAAGGATCAACGGAGGAAGTGAAAACGAGAGTTAATTATGACTAGCTTATGCTGCAAAATAATATCCATAACAAGAGCTAGAGAGAACTTCCGAAACATTCTGCAACACAAAGAGAGTGTAAGATTGTAAACTAGGTAATGGACTAGTAAAAATTAATGCATAAGTGCCTTTTGGCACTACTTTGTTGCTCACTACAGACAACTGAAAGATCACCAGATGAGCAAAACTGAATATGAAGAGGCTGCAGCCATAAATCCTGCAGGAGTCTTTTAAAAATCATATCCACAGTAACACATGGAAACAAGCAGAATATTTGATTACTTTTGTAGCTCAGTATTTTCTAAATTTTCTTTTCGTTGTCATGAATTACTCTTTCATATATATTGCGCAACCCAATTTTTTTTAGCAAGCTACCTAGAGCAAACGACATATGCCAAAACTGACCCTCCAAATTGCAAGGACTAATGGCTCCAACAAAAGCAAAATGACACAAAGGAGAACAATTAGCTTCTGATAAAATGATGGCACCAGAAAAGGGAGAATTTCATGAAAGCAGTCATTTTTTAGAGCTCCAAAACAAGAAGCAATTATGTGATGAAGAACTATACAAAGCTTACAATATTGTCTGGCGAGCATATTGGACTCATGACAAGAACATCCAAAATATATTGCAGCGTAGAGTAAGAATGGTTAAGTATACAAACTTGCTTTGCAAGTAAATTTTACCTTGAGAATTGGAGGAACAATGAAATTTATTGTTGCTGTCAGTTAAACAACGACCTCCTTGATAGTAGCATTTACTACAATCATCAGACAGACTCCACAGAAGTCTGAAATTCGCAGTTAAGAGACCAAACAAGCTACTATTTTGGGTGTTTGACAGTGAACTCCATTGAACTGGCAATTGAATCAGGGAACAGTTATCAGGAACTCCCTCTGGTGGATTCCAGTTACCTTTCCAACTTCGACTCGGATACTTGTAGTATATGCTGAAGCCTCTACATTCAGTATAATTCAGATAGTCACGAAAATAATTATCATTTGTGCTCCTGTCGATGTCTATTCGGTTGGTGCATCTGAATAAGTAAACAGTGCGTTCGTTTGTACTAAACGAGACAGAAGGAGAACTTGGAAAGGATACACTTCTATCGAAAGATTGACAGCTGTTTTTCGCCAATAATTCCTCAAGCCTAAGGTCCACAACTCGAAAACTACTATCATTCAACCGTTGATTCTGAGCAGTGTAAACATTTTCTCCCAAATGAATTCTTGGACTTGGAGTGGCATCACAATCTATTGTATACAAGCCACAATCAGGTTGTGAGGATATGGAGAAAGGAAAGCTCACATTTCCAAGAATCCCACATGGAAATCCCCTGGGGCAGCTATCTTGAGATTGATTCTGAGCTTGAGCTGAATGAAAGATCAGCATGTGATAGGAAATCAAGAAAACTGACAAATAATCAAAAGCCACCATTCTTAACTCTATAATTAATAATTATATGACATAAGATATACACATTCAATACAAGGAAAGCAGGTGAAGTAAATAATATTTTCTGCATTTAAGTATACTTTTCTCCTCTTGTTCTTTTTCTGTACCACATATTTGTATTGTATGTATTCTATCCCTTCAACACGTTGGTTGACTTAGTATTTCAACTCTGACCATTTTAGAAAAGAAATCAAAAAGGAGGGCTGAAAAAGTGGCCTCTTTTGAGACTTGCAAAATGAAGGATTTTACCAACTATCATAGGAGACTTTTCAAACTAATCTGTTTTCTTCAATTTCACCAGTAAAAACCTGTGCTTAGTTTGAAATGTTAAGAAAAATGATTGAAGAAAACTGGTTTGCATGTTGGTTCTTGTAAGTGGAAAGAAAGGGAAATTTACACTGCACGAACATGGCTAAATTACTTCATAACATATTTTATGCATAGATTATGAATATTATGTGCATTATCTATATATACTGATCAGAGGGTTATTTCTGTAAAGTTGTGGAGAAGCATAAAGACAAGAAAACATGTTTTGTATAAGGGGTTGTCCTTATTTCAAAATTTCCTAAGTCTTTTTCCATTTTTTCTTTAGTATTAGTAGAGAAATGGGGAATCAATATTGAGTTTTGTCTTTCTTTAAGTTTTCAGAGAGACAGACATTACAGCTAGTTGGAATATATAATCATGCTATAATGGAGGGTGCCAAGTTTACCTTGACATATTCAGTCATCCATAAAGACTTGAACCCAAAATCTGACTGCTTTTTCAACCAATTTGAACAGAGAGAGATGTCAGCTTGTTTGGATGGTTGTTATATATTTGTTCCATAATATATCATATTGTATTGTATTATATTATTTTGGTGAGTTTAATATTTGGGTAGATTGTATTGTCTCCTGTCGCGTCATGATACAACACACTAGCAATATAAAAAATGATTTAAAATATTACTAAGAAAAATGTATGGTACGGGGTAGAGTTACTATAGAAAAAGTAAGAATATTAAGAGGAAGAAGAGAGAAATATATACGGGTAACGACACGATCTCACCAAATCAGTCATTACATAAATTGAGGTATTTCATCGATATGCAACAACAGACTAATAGTAGTAATACAATAAAATTAAAGTAAAAATCAAAACAAACATTGTTTTATAGTAACAATACAATACGACCAGCAACAACAGTCCAAAATGGAAAAAAAACATACAAGTTTTTTAACTTGCTTTCTGGGACTTAAATCTATTTCTTATAACGATTAATCGTGGACAACATTAGGACAAAAGTAGGATGTCACCATTTTATTGTAATTTTTGTTGGCTCCAAAAGCAGCCAATTAGATGAATCTATGCAAGTGGCTGTTTTGTGCGCCACCATCAAATTGTGTTTATATTGTCAATTTATGATCATCAAACGTTTTAAAAGCAATACAAACGGTAGACAGTTTAAAGGAAGCAGTGGATTCATTAGTGCCTAAGGGCCACCAAAGTTCAGCGTATCAGTAGACTAGTAGACCCTTTTAGGCAGCAAATGAACGGGTTGAGTTGGAAATAAGACTAAATAGTTAAACAAATAAAAGTTTTTTCATAAATAGCTAAATTTTAAAACTTTATGACAACACTATAGCAGCCTTTTTAATACCTAATACAATACTAGCATGGTAAAAATAACTAATATAGCACAATCCGAGCAAAATCTTCTTATCCATCTCCCGTGAGTAATTCCTACCAATTCTCATATAATCCTTTTCATAAATTTCGATCAAAATTTCCATATATGTCGTTGCAATTTTTATTTATTATTATTAGACCTCTAAAAAATCAGTAACTTTCTAAAGAGTTGCTCTCAAAATCTCTTTCCTTTCCCAAAAGATAGTTTTGTATTATGCTATTAGAAAAACACATGGTATATAATTTTCAAAATTTTAATTTATGTGTATTTAAATATAAATTATACTAAAAATATACTTGGTATATAAATATACATTAAAAATACATAGTGTATAAGTTCATAACACATGTTATATAAGATAGAAAAATACACATTAAAAACATAGTGTATGAGTTCATAACACATGTCACATAAGTTAAAAAATTTAATTAGAAAATAATGGTATATTGTGAATATAAGTATTTCTAATTATGTACGTGTATATATAGTGTGTTTTAGATATAAAACTAGTGCATCTAGATAAAAAAAGATGTATAATGTGTAAGTAGTAATATATATTGTGTATGTGTGTGTGTCTCTATATATATATATATATATATTTGAGGTGTAAATATGGTGTATCTAGATGAATAAATATAATATACATTGTATATATGGTGTATTTGGGGTGTAAGTATTACTGTTCTAGATAAGTAAAATATATACATTGTTATAACTTTTTTAATTTTATAAGGATTTGAGGAAAGGAAATCTTGAGAGAATAACAAAAAGGAATTAAATTATGGATGAGAGATAAATGTTGAGATAATAATGGGGAGTTGATTACTTGATTTGTGGGCGTGTGAAAAATTTTTTGGTGCATGAGATGCAACCAACAATAGTTGTATGAGGCTCCATTCACTTGTTGACAAGTATTTTTAGTGGGGTCATTTCCTTGGATTGATTTATTTTCAATAAATGGTGCATATAAAATTAATTTAGTGGAAAGTGGGCCAAGTTTTTGGATTTTATTTTAATGAATAAAAGGGAAGTAAATTGACTGTGGGTCCCACATATAAAACCAAAGTCTTACTAGCATTTTCCACTGGGAACAAACGCCCAGACTCTTCTTCTTCTTTTTTCAAGCATTTCTAACTATTCCAATTTCTTATCCAAGAACAAAATTTTGTTCATTGATTACTTATTTACAAAGTTTAGTTTTCTTGGTTCCTCTGCCTATTAGGTCTCCCACACAAAAAGGTTAGAATATAAGTTTCTTAAATTATCTCCCAAAAAAAAAAATTTCCTTTATATATATATATATCCAAAATATGTTTTTCTATCTTATTATATTGGATATGCAATTACTTTTATTTCAACCCACAAACCGGATAAATCGAAATTGTTATTTCCATTAAAAATTTAATTGTTAAGATTTCTTCTATAAATACTTTCATGCATCAAAGATGTAAGGTATGAAAATTTTGCAATCTTTGCTTGTTCTTCGTATATTAGACACAATCAGCCACACATTTCAAATGGTTAAAGCTGAAATTTTTAGAATATTTATCAGATCTTCTTCACTTGACATTTAGCATAACTCAAAAATTTGAATGTGACCTACCATTAATTATAAATTTCCATGCAGGTCATGCAAATAGGCAATTTTAGATGTTAACTACTGAAGGTGATCACAGAAAACAAAGAACTAATGGAAAAAAAAGAAAGGAAGAGAAGTAAGCTTATTGATTTACTCCATTTAAAAGGTATATTGTTCCTTTACTCGTCAAAAAATTTATTGCTTTTAGACTTGTACATATATGAACGTGAATTTTTTTACTTTTATTATTTTTTATTTACTTCAAGTTTCAATGGTTAGAAATGCTTGAAAGAAGAAGAAGAAGAAGAAGAAGAAACGTCTGGGCGTTTGTTCACAATGAAAAATGCTAAGATTTTGACTTTATATGTGGGACTCACAGTCAAATTTACTTCCCTTTTATTTATTTAAATAAAATCCTAAAAACTTGGCCCACTTTTCACTAAATTAATTTTATATGCACTATTTATTGAAAATAAATCAATCCAAAGAAATGGCCCCACTAAAAACACTTGTCAACAAGTGAATGGAGCCTCATGCAACTATTGTTGGTTGCATCTCATGCACCAAAAAAAATTTCGTGGGCGTGTATCTTTCCATTAGCGGCTTCTAGCCTTTCAATCTAAATCTGAAGAGAGCAATGTGATACACAATTTACTGAAAGCTTATGCAAGTAAGCTTGCAGTAACTAAAATATACTCCCTCCGTTCCAAAATGGTTGTCATAGTTCGGATTTCGAGAGTCAAACGAGTTTAACTTTGACCGTAATATTTTCATATGTCTTCTAAATATTTTGAATTATTAATTATTGTGACTTATAGTACTTTTTATGTAGTTTCTAAACATATAAACGTCGTTACAAAAAACTTAAAGATTATATATTTAAATTCACGGTCAAAATAAACTCGTTTGACTCTCGAAATCCGAACTATAACAACCATTTTGGAACAGAGGGAGTACTTATTTAGTGGTGGAATCTTTGTCTAGAGTTTAGGTGTCCGAAAAGCAAAGGGGGGATGTCTAGGCAACCAAGAGCTTATACAAGAGGATTCGCAAAAAAAAAAAAAAAAAAAAAAAAATTAGAATGTTATATTTGAGATTTGAACCTCTATGAACTCTCTTTGCCTCTATTAGAAGTTTTTTCATCGGTAAACAGGACTCAAAACTTTTAAGTATAACAAATACTCCTTCCGTCCTACTTTATTTGTCGTAGTTTTATTATTATTGTGTCCCAAAAAGATTGTCATACTTTTAAATTTTGGAAAGCATTTAGCTCCAAATCTCATTCATTTACAACCACACAAATACTTATGATTTATTTTGGACTACTAGTTAAAAGTATTCATCCATTTATTAAACTTTGTGTTAAGTCAAACTATAACAAATAAATTAGAACAAAATGAGTAATTCATATTTGTCCTACTTGTAGGTAATTTTTATAGGAAGAGATTGAATTAAATTCCCATTCCCCATCATAGCTTGCTGAATAGATACGAGTGCCATTGCAGGTACTTCAACTGATGGCTTATCACTAGACTAATACTCTAGACAGAGCAAAGGGAGAAGCAGAGTAGAGTAAATCAATATTTTAAAAGGCGGGACACAAGGCGGGCGTTTTACTTACAAAGAGGCGAGGTGTAAGCCCTAAGACGGGCGTAAGCCCCATGAATTTTATTTTTTAATTAATTTAAAATTAATAAATATCATAATAAGCCAAAAAATATCAAAAATACATAAAAATAATTTAAGAAAATAAAAAATAAAAAAGAGATTATAGAAATAAAAGATCTAATATTTTTTAGAAGTATAAGAAATTGAATAATATTACAGTTTTTATTATATATGAATAAAATATTAGGCTTTAACTTTCAAACAATTAGAAAAGTATAATTTTGTTAATATTAAAGGTGAATAAACAATAAAATTTATTACTATTATAATTTAAAATATTAATTCTTCATTGATAAATATAACATTGCTTCTAAATTGTAAAATAATTGAAGTCTAATTATTTTGAGAGACGGAAATAAGACATGAAGACCAATAACGTGTAATAGTATAAATTAACCTCAATTATGTATTTTTAGATTAAGTATACAGATGATATTCATCGTCATGATATTCTCAATTATAATACATACAATATTATGTTTCGTTAATTGAGCTGCACTCAATTTCTATAGATGAATATAATTTGTATCATTCAATTTTTAAAGAAAATTTTGGGTGAACAATCTTGATTAGGGAATTTGAGAGATCATTTGCATAGGTTCTATAAGGCGAGCCCCGAGCGTTGGGCACGTCCTGGGCGCACCGCCGAACGGTTGAGGCGTAAGTCTCACGGACCTAAGCCACGTCTGAAAGCCTCAGGGCATTTTGCAACTGTCCCGCCCCGAAGCCAGCCTCAGACAAGTCCCAAAAATACCCTTTAAAACAGATGAGTAAAGGTGCTATGACTGACCTACACAAATTTAATGCTAAAATAGCAACAGAATTTCATGAGCTGGTCTAAAATGAAAAGGATACTTCATTAGTGGATCAACTTTAAGATTCGAGGATGGTCATGTTTCATATTTCCAATTCATCAACCAATGTTTTAAAAAGGTACAGTTGTAGCTTGGGACTAGTGATGGAGTGACACTAGAGGCGGATCTATGATTTGAATCTTATGGGTTCTAAATTTTTGGATAATGATCTCAAATGCAAGTAACTGGGTTCTCCACTTGATTTTGTACATATTTAATTATTTCTTTTTTAATACAAATACACTGTATGTGCCAAACCTACTGAGTTTCGCCGAACCCATAAACTACTCCTACATCCGCCACTGGGTGGCACAGTTTTCTATGAAATGTTAATTGTAACGCTTGTATCATGTTGTCAAGCTAAGAATGTTATGATGCGATATGAATGTCAAGTATAAGCAAGGTTTTGAGGCCAAAGGTGCCAAAGAAAAGTTTAATAAATTACTGTTTTATTTGTTGGAGTCGCCTTAGATATCCTAGAAGGGTATTCGTAACCTTGATTGGATTGAAAGTTACTTTGAAATTACTAGGGATTTTTGGGTGAGAGAGACTCCTAAGTCTTTAAATAGTTTTTTAGGACTCAAGTCTCAAAAAATAGGTAAAAGGGACACTTTTAAGATTAGTACTAATTACTAACATTTTAAAAGCCGCTCAAGTTTTTTTATTTACACAAAGCCCCCACATCTCATCATCCACCCCCATCACCCCCTCCCCCACCCATCCACTATTCCACCACCACTCTCCACCACTCACCGCCACCTTCTACCACCTCCTACCACCCTCCACTACCTACCACCACCTTCTATTACCCTCCACCAGCAACCACCACCCTCCACCACCACCCTCCACCACTCCAATAAAAGGATGCGTACACAATAGTTGAAATGTGTACACATATAATTAAGATGTGTACACATCTCGTCTGATGTAATATGTGTACACATCTCATCTGATGTGTACGCATATTGTTATATGTGTACGAGATGTGTACACATATTATAATATGTGTACACATATTATAATATGTGTACGCATAAGACGAGATGTGTACACATCTTTTTCAGTCGTGAAAACATCTCCAAAATTGTATAAACATACTGAAAATATGTTTACACATATGAAAAGATGTGTAAAACTACTAGAATTAAAAAAAAACTTAAAAAAGAATGAAACGGGAAGGAAGAAAACGGAGAAGAACAAAGAAAAAATAAAATTGATACGAAGAACAAGAAAGAAAAATAACATGGATGGTGATGAAATAAAATTTGTAAAGAAAGCTAGAAGAAAGAAGAAGAAGAAGGAAGAAAAAAAAAAGAGAGAGAAAGAAGAGAAGTGGGAGAATTAAGTTTGAAATAATTTGAAATATGAGAGAGAGTGTAAAAGTAGGTGGGAAGGAGGGAGATTGAAAATTTGAAAATTGGGGTGTTTTTGTAAATCCGAAAATATTTAATTTGCCCACAAATTTTTAATGACTACACTTCAATCCTCACTTAAGTTAATTAAAAATTGACTTGGTCCTGGCCCTTATTCTTATTTAAAGACTTGGGAGGTCTTTTCCCCTCTTTTCTCTCACATTACTAGTGCCAGAGTAAGATAATAATAGTCATTGGCGCAGTTATTATGAAAAGAATGCCCTAGTAAGGCAAAGAAAACGTGGTAGCAACGAATGTCAAACCGTGTAGCCTAGCCAATCGGGTAGTGATCATCCGAATATTGATCCATGGGGAAAAGTTAGACCCAAGTGAAGTGTCAGAGTCGAATGTATGCTCAAAATGAAATATTTCAATTTAAGATTTTCCTAGGCTTTCAATGCTTTAGACATGTTTTAAGCTTTTCATATTATGCATTCATGTTTATAAAATCTCGCTCTGCCTTTTGTCAATGATATTCATTGAGTTACAAGAAAGTCATACTCACCCTCCTTTGTGGGGGCATTTATTTTGATTGTGTTATTACATGCACAGGTGTTATGGACGATTATCTGAAAAGCTAGGGTCTCCCTAATCTTCCCATAGATGGTGATCCTACACTTTGTGCTTTTTTTCGTGGCGGCTAAAATAGTACTACCCCGGTCCACTTTATATAATTTTTGGTATTTTTTCTTAGGTCCAAAATATTTGATTTTTTCAAAAATCAAGATGATATTTGTTATGACTTTCCAAAGTTACCCTTGTTAATAAATTAAACACATAAAACCCTCACAATTTTCTATGAGTAAATTTTAAATAAGATGAAGGTTAGTTTAGTAAATAAAATCTTTAATTAATGCTAAAAGGTGGATTCCTTGGTCTGTGTGAAAACAATCAAAAAATCAAATAATATGGACCGGAGGGAGTATTTTTGTTTAATCAATTTTGGGGATATTGGGTTTTTCTCGGCATTCCAGTTCATTCTCTTGTCATAAAGGTTTCATAGATACTATTAGGTTGTGGGTCCTTTTTCATGAAATTCATATGCTATTGAGAATGACATTGTTTTAGAAAAAATTATACTAGGTGTCATTCTAGGGAGTTTATTTTGAAAATGTAGATCCCACTTTACCATATACATAGCAATATTTTGAAAAAATGCTATCAAACATATTAAACATACAAAAAGATTGCTATTAATACCCTAATTCTTTCTCTCTCTTCCTCAACCCCTTGCCCACACTCTTTTCATTGCTGGCAGCATCGACAGTTCGGCGTCCTTTTCCCATACCCTTCACCGTTGTCGCCGTCCCTCCCCCCAACCCCCGTCGTTGTCTTCGTCCCTCCCCCCAACCGCCATCGCGGTGCTTCTCTTCCCCTTGTAGTTGTTTCTTGGCATTGCGTCGGAGCTCTGGCTGATGCTGCGTCAGAGCTCTGGCTGTGCTGCGTCAGAGCTCCGTGGGTTTTGCTTTGCCCTACTGCTTTAGATCTGGAGCAGGCTGCAGGCACTGCTTCTCTTTTCTGACAGGATTCTTTATTTTTTTTTTCCTTGTTTTGGAGGTTTCTCCGGCGACTACAATGGATCTATGGCGGTATACCTATTGTATGCCTGGTGTAGGAGAATATATGACATATGTGTACCCATCATATGCATGGTGTATGTCATATTTATACATTGGAGATACAACAAATATACAATAGGTATACACAGTACATACACTAAGTTGTATAAAATACATGTTATGTTATCCATTGTATGTTTTGTACGTACAATGTGTATCTTATGTATTGAACGTACATATAATGGAGATATACTCCTCATACAAAAATATAAACAAAAAAGTTCCAGTGGCCTGCTACGGCAACCTGAAGGGGCAGCCATGGGGCCGGATGGGGATTGTAGGGGTATAAAAGGGGATCTGGCATTTTTCCCTTCCTTTTATGTATATTGCTATGCTTTTTTTTTAACCAAACAAAAAAAATTGCTTTTGAAAATGGTGTGATGTAGTTATTTTTGTGTAAAATGAAAGGTTGGTTTATACATTTATGTAAATTTTTCATTATCTTGGTACAATGTTTTATGTGGGTGATTTACAAAATAGGACACCTTTGGGCTCCCCGTCAGAAATTTTATCTCGTTACGAAAGTCTTATAAGAATTCTCCCTTAAGAAAGTTTTTGGCGATCGCTAGATCTTTCTATTAGCAAACACATGGCCATTGCCAGAAGTTTTCCTCTAGCGGTAGCAAGCAACTTTTCATGACGGGGGATATTTTTTAAAAAATTTTCTTACGGGGGTCAAAATAGTAGAAGCGGCACTAAAGGTGTTATTTCGCACAAAAACATCTCATATTTATGAAAGGGAAGCAAATGGGAGACATATAGAAATGAGCACATTTGTAAATGGTCTTGTAAGATTGAGCACTTAAAATATGGTCTTTTGAAACTGAGCACTTTTACATATAATGAAGTCGTAATTATAAAAATGTCACCACACCTTTTATATTTAATGTAGCCGTAATTACCAAAAAAAAAAAAATCATCGCACATATTACATTTGATGAAGTCTTAATTACGAAAATGCCACCACAACTTTTGCATTTAATGAAGCCGTAATTATAAAAATATTATAGCTTTCTACAAAATAGAAATTAGGCATACGACCGTATTTATTCGTATAGTGATCTAAAAATTATGTCCATTTTGTAAATAAATGATGTTAGATATGCCTTACTTGGCAGTTGGCACATCCACAAAATAACTTCAAGTGCATTTCACGACAATCCGCCTGCACTTATTCATATAGTAGCCAACATACTCTATCAATTTTATAAATAAATGAGGTCAAATTGTCCTTAGTTCGCTCATCCAGAAAATACACATGAAAATATATAATCAAGACAATTTGACTATACTTATTCATAAAGTGAACCAAATACGTTGTACGTTTTGCAAGTAACTGATGCCAGACCGTCATCACTTTGTCAGATCAATGGCAAAGATGAGGCAACCATTATTCTCCAAAAAAATTTGCCTTCTTCTTCTCCCTCTCTTTCGCAGCTTAATACACCACCATTTCTAACACTATATCGTCCTGCATACTCAAACTCCATTCCTCTGCCTTGACACTGGAAACCGCCGTACTCAAGGCGTCAGCCGCTGATTGCTCGCTCTACTACGCCCAACTCAGAGGCCTCAGCTGTAAACTCTAAAGAAGTATGCAACTCAGATCTTGCTTCAAATTACTCGTCTCTTTCACACTAAGTTCCACACTCCAACTCGGCAATCACTGAGTTTGAAATTGAGTAATCAAAAGATTATAAGCGAAGAAAATGAGCTTATTTGGTGGCCCTCGGGACCAATGATGGAGCTGGCTCGACTCGTCGATGACTGTGGCGGTGATCCCGGTTCATTTCAAAGGACTCTTGATCCTATGGTCGAGTCACCGACAGTTGCAGAGGAACGCCGGTATAGTTGCGAAATTGTTATTGGGGAAGGATTCGTGACAAGATCATCGTGGGACATCAGAGATGACGGGGGAGACTCAAGGAGAAATACTATTTTATGTTAATTTTAATATTGGATGTGAAAAATTGCTCAGAATATCATATATTATGGAAAAGGTGCTCAACATTTTAATAGTAGGTGAAAATATGCTCAATTCGCACAAAAAATTGGAAGCAAAGCTTAGGTTTATGTAATGTTCTTAAAATTTCTATGCTACTTTGTCGATATATAAATGATTTAAATAAGCTCATCTGGTGTGCCGGATACTCTAGTATGAAATATATCATGAAATTATTTCTTGGCATTATCCTGTATGAGGTGCAAATATTTAGTGATGTTGATAATGGAAGGAGGAATTGCAAAGGGCCAAAAATTTAAAACTAACTTCTATTGACCAAAATTTAAATGGGACTATATTGCCAATGTCTTAAGTAGCCACATAAAATAGAGCTATTTAATTATTTTAAAAAAGGGAAAGAAAGCTATTTCATTCAAAGATAATCCCCAATACTTAAACTATTCAATTAATAGTTAGTGGAGTATCCTATGATCATGGAATTCAAGTGTGATAGAAATTACTGGTGGTAGTAACAGTAGCTATAGATTGTGTTAGTATGATCTGTGGAGAAGATAATTATGATTAAAGTGACTCTTGTTAGTATTTAGTATTATCCTACGTGGGTTAATAGAATAAATATAAAGTAGATGACACAAAATCTGAAGTTTTTAGTTAGAACTGACCTTAATTGTGTAGGTCGATTTCAAGAGCCTAATACTTAGTTTAATTTTGGAGGATGGAACTCGTGAAGCATGTTTAATGGTTTTAGCTATCTAAACCGCAGATTGTGGTTGGTTGAACACTCGAGACAATTCAAGGAGGTGAAATGAAGTCATTGATTTGAAGTGAGTTAAAATGTACCCTTTCTAAGGTATTTTTTTCACAAAGTGTTTAAGGTGTTTGATAAATTGTCTCAGAAAATTTAATGTGCATTTTATTAGAGCGGGCAAGCGTTCATCATCAACAAACATTTCCAAGTCAATTTTTTAGCATCAAGTATCTTCATAAATATGTTTCATTGCTTCATTTATATCACGATCACATGATTTTTACTTGATTATGATTTCATGAGATTATCCATATCTTTTATGATTATTATGAAGTGGTTTCAAGATTTATTTTGTGTTTGAAAACTAATGATACTGTGATGAGATTTTCAATGATTAGTTAAGTTCAATTAAAGGCATTTTGTTCCAAGCAAGATTTTTGAATTTTTTTTTTGGGAGTCTTGTTAGATTCAAAGATGGGTAAACTTGTTCGTAGCTATAGTCGGGTTATGAAGCATGATAATAGTTGAAATGTAGTTTACCTCGAAACTACTCATGACAGGGTAGGTAGGTCCCATAGCCGGACACTATATTGTATTTTTCAAGTCAGGCAATAAATGCTAGCATGCTAGACCTTGAATAGTGAGATTCCACGAGGATAGGAAAGAGAGAGAAAAAAAAAATGTCAGACTCGAGTGGTACTCCCTAAAGAAATAAAAATATAAGTTGAATTTCAATACTTAAAAATATATCATGTTTAATTGCTTTTAGATGTTTTAAAGATTAAAGTTTATGCATTCATGTTTTATAACACTCGTTCCAGCCTTAGTGAGGGAGTCAATTATACTCACGAAGTGACGAGCCATTTTTTGCTCATGTTCATTTTTCTAGGAACCTACCTTGGCTTCGTCAGTGTAAACGCCTGTCACAGAGGTGATCAAACTATAGGCTAGGACTCTCTCTGATGCGTGAGCATTTTGTGTACTTTAACTCGCTTAAGCTTTTGTCTTTAAACCCGAAAGTAACCAATCCTTAGGAAAGATTGATGTATTTTGCTTGGTTTCAGGTGTTAATACTGGATGAAAGACTTAGACAACAAAAAGAGCAAGAATGCCCAAGATAGTGATCAAGATTCAAGAAGCTGCAAAAATACTGAAAAGGTGGGTGCCCATGCTAGGGACAACCACCCTTTCTTTAGATGGGAAACCATGTTGAGTGCAAAATTGAGCTGCTAAAAAGGCCCCAACCCTTTGGAAGAGGTTGAAGAACTGGGAGAACGGTTGAGAAGGCGACCGCCATGGAAGAGGCGGGCGCCCATTGCTCTAGTCAAGAAAAAATGCTGAGAAGAAGAGTCGACTACATCACAAGGCTATACTTAGCCCTCTCATGGAAGAGAAGAAAAGACGGTTGCCTAGTGAAAGGCGGCCGCCCTCTTATACAACTCCAGAAAAGGGTGTCAGCCCATGTCCAAGAGGCGACAACCCTTTCGCCGGATCCAGCTCCAGAACTCAGCCCTTGGCAAAAGGGCCCTCGCCCAACCTGCAAATGAAAATTTGGTAATTAATTTTAGCAAAAACTATATATAGCTAGAAGTAGCTTTTTCAAGACATCTTACACTTTACATTACTTGAGAGGCAAGATAAAGATAAAGATCATTTTCTCTTTGTCAAGTTTCTTTAGATTGTGAAGAACACATCATATTTTGTAAGAATCATTACTACTTTACTATTTGAATGCATATTTCATTACTTTCAAGTCTGGATTCATTATTTGGTATGAGTAGTTAAATCACCCACTAGGGTGCTAATTAATCTCTAGTCCAATAATCTAAGGAGTATAGTACAATAAGCTTCTAAGCACCTAGGAATACCTCATTTCATTACTTTTGATTTCATTACAACAACTTGAGGTGTACAACTCAAGTTGAGCCCATTAGTACTAGACTTATACCGAGAGGGTAAATCAAGGAATGAGAAGTGTAGTGCTGGGGTACTAGGGGTAGGTGTATTGCATTTACCCCGGGTTAACGGGTTGAATACTGAGAGTGGGATACTTTACTTAGGACTAGTTTCTAGCGCTCAAAGCACCAACTCTTAGCACCGAGAGGACAAGGGTTGGTACTCTTGACTCACCACCGAGAGGGGTGAGTTGGGTATATGAGAGAAAAGTCCATTGGGTGACCTTAGTATGAAGAAGCTTAGAACTAAACTCATTGGATTAGAGGGACATGGGAGACTAGTATCATAGTTCTTTATTACTTATTAAATCTAGCATTAAGATATCTTCATTTAGCTATAGATAAATTTCAATTCAATTTTAGGGTTAACTCACTAAAACAATCGAATTTGAGAAAATTTAACTACACTGAACCTCGTGCAGGTCCCTGTGTTCGATCCCTACTTTGACTAGGGTAATTGTGACCCCTACCGTTAATCGGGATGTATAATAAATTGGCGCCGTTGCCGGAGACATCGGTAAACCATTTAGTTGAATTAGTTTGAATTATTGTGTTAGTTAGCTTAATCCGAGCACCTTTCACTTTTGGTTTTGGTTTTCTTGGTACTTGTTGGTGTTTGACGAAATGCCACCAAGAGTTGAAATTCCTAATGATGGAGGTGCACAACCACTACAAGGGGGTAGACCACCACCTCCTCTACCACCTAATGACAATGTGGAGGACATTGGTGTTGAATACAATGTTGAAATTCTTGATAGAGAGCAAGTAGATGGAGCACAACTTAATGCTCAAGCTCAATGTTCTAGAGCAAGAAGAAATGCAAGAAGGGAGAAATTTAATGATGATGGTTTTTGTGGAACCATTGTGCCTCCACCCATTAGAGCTACGACTAACTTTTAAATGCCTGCGGCCGCTAGGAATTTACTTAAAAATCGAGGTTTATTTGGAGGAGAAGAAGATGATAATCCCAACAAGCATCTCCAAACTTTCCTTGAGATATGCACTCTTAAAAAACATGTCGGGGTGACTGATGATACTTTTCGCCTTAGGCTATTCCCATTCTCACTAAAAGGGAAGGCTAGGGCCTGGTTAGATGCTTTGCCAAAAAGGAGCATTCACAATTGGGATGAATTGGTAAACGTCTTTCTTGATGAGTGCTTTCCACCAAGCAAGTTCGTGGATTTGAGGGATGATATTTACTACTTTCAAAAAAATGTGGGTGAACCCTTGCATAAAGCTTGGAAAAGATTTTTGAAACTCATTCACACTTGTCCCAATCATGCTTTTCTGGATAGAGTTCTATTGGAGACTTTCTATAGAGGTCTTGATGACAAAAATCAAATTACCATAAACCATGTTGCTCAAGGAGGCTTAATGGAGGGTAGTTTCCAACAAGCACTCGGTCTCATTTACAAGGTCACAAAACAATCAAGAGCATGGAAGTCAAGAGTGAGATGGTCGGGCACTTATGATCCTAACAATGATGTTATGGAAAAAGAAATGGAATCTCAAGAGGAAAGAATGGCTTAACTTGCAACAACGGTTGGGTTGCTTGCATAGAGCCAATTGAAGAAAAATCAAAAACCCACAAAGCAAGTGAATGTCGTTGACATACCTCCTAAAGAAATTCATCATGGTCCCAACTATTCATACCAATCCTATACTATGGGTTATGCTCCATCAGTCTATGTTCCTATGGGGTTTGTACCTCAAGGCCAAGAAGAAAAAAATTACAAATCAAGGTGGTCAAGAGCATGATGAGGAGGCAAATTATGTTAATTCTTACCAAGGCCAAAGATCTCCATATAATCAATAAGGCTATCAAGTTCAAGGCAAACGAAAGCCATACAATCAACAAGGAAACCAATTGGGGAACACACATAGATGGAGTGGAACAAATCAAGAGAGAGAGCAACATGATAATAAAAGAGGTTCCAATTAATCTCAACAAAGTTCAAGCAAATCCAAGAATTCAAGGTTAGAAGGGATGATGTAAAAGATGTTGAAGCTTCAAGAAGACTACTTAGGTGATATAAAGGATATCAAGCAAACCGTACTATCATATTCGACCTCCATCAAGTCGCTTGAATCCCAATATAGCTAATTGCCTCATCAAGTGAATCAAAGACCTCAAGGAGCACTACCAAGTGACACGGTAGTGAATCCTAAGAGGAATGGGAAAGATCAAGTAATGACCATCATGACTCGAAGTGGAAAAACTTGGGATGATCCCAAAATGGTAGGTGATGATATAGGAATTGTGAAGCAATAGAGGAAGAAAGAGAGATATTGATTGATGAGGTAGATGATGAGGAGAAAGTGCAAGTTGAGGTGGAGCCCCAAAATGTCCAAGAACAAAAAATTTCTCTTGAAAAGGAGACTCCACTACCAAAATCCATTACTGCCCAAAGAGCCACCAAACAAATCCCACTATCCAAAGAAGTCATTCCTACCAAGACCACTATCCCAAAGCCAACTCCATATTTCCTACAAAGAAATGAAAGATTGAGAAGAGCCGATCATTCCAAGAAGGTGTGGGAGAAAATTGCCTCTTCTTCTATCAAACTTCCTTTGGTTGATTCCTTAGGGCAAATGCTGGATGTGGCAAAATTTATGAAAGATTTGATGACAAAGACGAGGTTTTTGGAGTTTGAAACCGTCAAAGTCACACACCAATGTAGTGCAATCATGTCTTATTATCATACCCATGAAGATGGAAGACCACGATGCTTTCACTATACCAAGTACTATTGGGGTAGACACTTTGAGAAAGCATTATGTGATTTGAGGGCAACCATCAATGTTATGACCTATGCCGTTTACAAGATATTGGGAGGAAAGAACCAAGACCGACCTCAATAGACCTTCAAATGGCCGATCGTTCAACGAAAAGGCCAATTAGGATGGTTGGCAATGTGTTTGTGAAGGTAAATTGTTTTATCTTCCAGACGGATTTTATTATCTTGCATTGCGTCATTTATTATGATGTGTCAATTATTCTTAGCAGACCATTTTTTTTTCCATGGGAAGAGCATTGTGCGATATGGAGAAGGGGGAGTTGACATTTAGATTCAATGGAGAAAATGTGGTATTTCATATTTACAAGTTGATGAGGCAACCGGTTGAAGATGCATCATACTCTTATGTCGATATAGTAGTGGATGCATTGGTAGAAAAGGAGAGCTTAACAAGAGAATTTGATACGATGGCATCAGTGTTATGGAATGTGGATGTTGATGATGAGGAAAGTGTGAAGCAAGGTGTCCTTGCATTGGAAGGATTTGGAACTAAACTATATTCTCCAAAGAGACTCTTTCTTGATCTTGAAAACTGGGAAATCCCACCTATTAAGTCATCTATTGAAGAACCCCCCACTCTCGAACTCAAGGTTTTACCAAGCCACCTAAGATATGCCTACCTTGGTCCTAACTCCACTCTCCCAATAATCATTTCATTCCACTTAAATCAATCCCACGAAGAAAAACTGTTACAAGTTGCGAAGAAAAGATTCGGGCTATTGGTTGGACATTGGCCGATATTAGAGGCATTGACCCGGGAGTGTACACCCACAAAATCATTCTTGAATAAGGTTGCAAACCTTCGGTTGAGCATCAAATTCGGTTGAACCCGGTCGTGCAAGAAGTTGTTAAAAATGAGATCATAAAGTGGTTAGATGCGGGTGTTGTGGAATCTTTATCCGATAATGAATGGGTATCGACCGTCCAATGTGTTCATAAGAAAGGAAGCATGACGGTTGTGCATAATGAGAAGGGTGAAGCCATTTCCACTAGGACCGTGTCCGGGTGGAGAGTTTACATAGATTATCGTAAGCTCAACAAAGCTACAAGAAAAGATCATCTTCCCCTTCCATTCATTGACCAAATGTTGGATAGGTTGTCCGAAAAGGTATACAATTGTTTCCTTAATGGGTACTCCGGGTATAATCAAATTGCCATTGAAGCGGAAGATCAAGAAAAGACAACCTTCATTTGTTCGTATGAGACATTTGCTTTTAAGAAGACGCCTTTTGATCTTTGTAATGCACCCGCTACTTTTTAACGGTGCATGCTTGCATTATTTCATGATATGGTTGAAAACTTCTTAGAAGTATTCATGGATGACTTTTTCGTGGTTGGGGATTCTTTTGATGATTGCCTACACAACCTAGACTTGGCACTTGAAAGATGTGAAGAAATAAATTTGGTGCTTAATTGGAAGAAATGTCATTTCTTGGCGGAAGAAGGAATTTTGTTGGGGTATAAAGTATCCAAGCGGGGATTGAGGGGGACAAAGCCAAGATAGATGTGATTTCCGGGCTTACAACTCCCACTGCCGTCAAGGGAGTGAGAAGTTTCCTTGGTCATGCGGGCTTTTATAGGAGATTCATCAAGGACTTCTCTAAGATAGCTCATCATGTATGCAAGTTGCTTGAAAAGGAGGCAAAATTTGTGTTTGATGATGATTGTCTCAAGGCATTTGAAGAATTGAGAAGAAGGCTCACTACCGGACCCATCATTGTGAGTCTTAATTGGAAATTGCCCTTTGCATTGATGTGTGATTCAAGTGATGTGGCACTTGGTGTCATGTTGTGTCAAAGGATTGAAAAAAATGCATCATATTTTGTTATGTGAGAAAAATAATGAATGGGGCCCAATTGAATTACATGGTCATGAGAAGGAGTTCTTAGTGGTAGTGTTTGCATTTGAGAAATTTCAGGCTTATTTGATGGGATCCTAAGTGGTTGTTCACACCGACCACTCGGCTATTCATTATTTGATGAGTAAGAAGGACTCCAAATCTCGTTTGATTCGATAGATTCTATTGCTTCAAGAGTTTGATGTTGAAGTGAATGAGAGAAAAGGTACCGAGAATCAAGTTGTGGACCACTCGTCAAGATTAGAAGAAAGGGGAAGACCTCGTGAAGATGGTGAAATTAATAATATTTTTTCGGATGAAAGGGTACTTGCGGTAGCTTTGGAGAAAGTACCTTGGTATGCGGAGATTGCAAATTAAGTGGTATGTGGAGATTTGCTCGATGACTATTCATACAATCAAAGGAAGAAGCTAATGCAGGATACTCGGTATTACTATTAGGATGGACCTTATTTGTTTAGAATTTTTGCGAATGGGATGATTCGAATATGTGTTCCGGATGTTGAGCAATGAGAGATTATAAATGGATGTTATTCTTCATCCTATGGTGGGCATCAAGGTGGAATTAGTAGAGCCTCAAAGATCTTGGAGTATGGATTCTATTGGCCTACCATCTATAAAGATGCTCATGCATTTGTGAAAAGTTGTGATAAGTTTCAAAGAGCCGGGGGTGCGTCTAGAAAATATGAAATGCCTCAAAATCCTATCATAGAGGTTGAATTGTTTGATGTCTGGGGTACTGATTTCATGGGCCCATTTGTAAGCTCTTGTGGAATGAAATACATTTTGGTGGCCGTTGACTATGTACCTAAATGGATAGAAGCGGTGGCTCTAGCAAACAACGAATCTAGAAGTGTCACGATGTTCTTGAAAAAGAGCATCTTCACTAATTTTGGCACCCCTAGAGCCATAATTAGTGATGGTGGCTCTCATTTTTGCAACAAGGCATTTGACTTGCTAATTGAGAAGCATAGAGTCAAGTACAAGGTAGCAACTCCTTATCATCTACAAACTAGTGGACAACTTGAAGTGTCCAACCGGGAGATAAAGCAAATCTTGGCAAAGACCGTGAATGCCAACCGAAGGATTGGGCCAAGAAATTGGATGATCCACTTTGGGCTTATAGGACGGCTTACAAAACCCCAATAGGTTTGTCTCCTTATCGATTGGTATTTGGTAAGGCTAGTCATCTTCCGGTTGAGCTTGAGTATAAGGCTTTATGGGCATTGAAAAAGTTGAATTTAGATTGGGAGATAGCCTCGAAGTCTAAAATGGATGCATTTAATGAACTTGATGAATTCAGGTTCAATACATATGAAAATACCTTGTTGTATAAAGAGATGATGAAGATTGTGCATGATAAGAAGATATAGAATCGAGAATTCTAAGTGGGAGATTTTGTGATGTTGTTCAACTCCCGCTCCAATTATTTTGAAAAAGTTGAAGTCAAAGTAGAGTGGGCCGTTTAAAGTTGTTAGTGTTTCTCCCTATGGTGTCCTCTATTTGGTAGGTGATGATGGGCAGAGTTTTAGAGTGAATAGGCACCGAGCGAAACATTATTTGGGAGTAATGGAATGCACCAAAATGGTGGTTTTTGTACTTTTGATTGACTTTTGAGTTAATGGGGTTGACATCGTACCACGACGTTAACTACGTGCTGCTTGGGAGGCAACCCAAGATTTTTAGCTAACTAGTTGTTGTTTTGTAGGTGTCAAGGATGAGTTGCTGCTAGATTGAGAAGTGCAAGAATCTGGAGTTACAGGCAACAAGGAGGTCACCCCGTGAATGGGCGACCGCCCCTTTGTGTGTGTAAGTAAACTTGAAAAATGGGTGAGCACAGAGAGCCAAAAACATGCGATCGCCTCTCAAAAGGGCGACCGCCAATTTTTAAAATTGACGAAATTTTTTCTAAGTGTCAAATGTGAGGCTCTCTAAACTTCTATCGCCCTTTCTCAGCGCCCTTGCAGGCTTAGAGACCCTTTTTAAATTAGAAGCCGCCTCTTGATTGGGCGTTCTCCCTTCTCTTTAGCCCCAAAAATTTGGCTAAGTGTAAAAAATGCACCTCTCTGAAGTTTGAGCGCCCCTGCAGTCTTTTCCACCCTTTGTCCTCCTGAGGATAGGTGAAATCCAACAAGTGGTCACCCTTGTAATAGGCGACCACCCTTTCTCTCAATGAACGCATAGCTATAAGCCAGTACATAGGCGACCTCCCTTCTTCGAAAGGAAACTGGCCCACTGGGGTATAAAAGGAACCCTAGGACGCCATTTTTCCCTCTTCTCCTGTTCAGACTCTAAACCCTAGAGCGCCTGCTACCTCTATTAATTCCGATCAATGGAAATTCTCACCCACACTCACTCAATACAGTATCATTCCATCATCTCAATTGTACAACTCATCTGGTAAGCCTTTCATTTCATTCTTGTTTTTAAATTGTTTGTTTAGATTTTAAATTTTTGGAGTAGGAGTTAGATTTAGGTTTTAAGCTTTAAAAATACAAAAACATAACTTAGGAAGGTTAGGATAAGTGTGTATGTACTTGGTTGTTGATCCTTGTTCTTGAAGAATTAAGAGCATTTTGGCCATGAGAGAGAAACATAAGTGGGTACTTGTGAACCTTGTTAGTGCTTTAGTGTTAAAATTTAGGGAATAGTGCCCCTGAAACTATTGCTGACGAAGAAAGGACTTCCAACCTTTAATCTTGGATCGCCCTATCTTCATGTTCTGCATCTTGAACTACTGATAGTTCAAAAAACTATGGTCGCCTCTTAGTTGGGCGACCGCCCAATCATATAGTTCCAACTTTGCATGATAGTGTTGAGACGGAGGCCGCACGTTGTTTGTGCGGCCGCCCAATCCGTTTCACCTGACCATCTCTCAAGTGAGAGAAGTACATTAGAACAGGCGGTCGCCATTTTTTCATGTAGTCAAAAATTTTCTAAGTGTGAGAAATGCACTTCTCTAGATTTGGCCGCACTTCAGTGTTCGCCACCTCTTTCTTAATGAAATACGAGGTTGAGCATTTGGTGGTCACCCCTTGCTTGGGTGACCGCCCTTCTGAACTTGCCAAAAATTTCATTAAGTACGGAAATAGAACCTCTCTATAGTTTGGGCGCCCTTTTTTAGCGCCTTTACAGGGTTGGTCGCCTCTTGATAAGAAGAGGTCGCCTCTTGGCTGGCGGTCTCCCTTTTAAATGAGCTCAAAAATTTTGCTTTGTGTAAAAATGCCAACTCTCTGAAGTTTGGGCGCCCTTTGTGATCGCCCTTGCAGGCTTGGTCGTCCTTCAGTAAGAAGTGGTCGCTCTTTGTTACGATGGCCGCCCTTTGTCTAAACACTGAAGAAAATTATAACTGTTGAATCTAAGAGGCGACCGCCCTTATGCCATGCCCCCACCATTTTTACCTATTTTCATGAAACATGCCTAAGTTTGCAAGGCTAACCTCAGCCATGCACTCGCAGTTTGAACTAACAATTGCCTTGAGTTGTTTTGCAATCGCAATGCCACCTAAAACAACAAGTGCATCAAAAAGCATATTGAGGATGAATCACCACCTTGCACCACTCCTTTTAGAAATGAATCCGCAGAAGTGAGAGAGGAAGACCCTTTCCTCGTCCATGAGAGGATAATAAGCTTGCAGAATGTGAAAAAGTTCAACCCAAGCTCCTATAATGCATTCAAGGAAACCGGTTGGGTTAAGATATTTGGAAAAACTCTAACTGCAGCTGTGATTGACATACTCTTTCATATCTATCATGAGTTGAAAAGAAATTAAGCAAATAACTTCAAAGTGAAATGCAGAGGGCAAGTGATTGATGTCTCGACCAGAACCTTAACTGATTACCTGGGTCTGCCTCACTTCACACCAAGGGAGCACATGGAGAGATTAAGCCTCAGTGAAGTAGAGGAAAGACAATTGTTGGCGCCAATCATTGGTAGGGAAATCAATTCTGGGTGGAGACAATATGGTATGAAGATCACACAACCAGATTTAAACTTTGAGGCAAAAGGGTGACATTCCATTATAATCTCAAGGATACCACCAACAGGAGATGATTACAATATAAATTGAAAAGAACAGTAAGGATTGGTTGCTTCATGACAGGAATAAGAGTCAATTTGGAAGCTGAAATGATCAAGGAAATGATTGAGACAGCTAAGTGTGAGAATAGCAAGCTACCTTATCCCAACACTTTGACCAGATACTTGATTGATCAAGGATGTGACTTATGCTGATGATGACTACATAAAGGTCATGGAACCATTTGATTTGTATGCCATAGAGGATGTGAACAACCCTATTCACTCTTTGTCAGTTGCTACACTTCATGCACATGCTGATTTGCCATCATCATCATCAGGATCAACCCCCCCCCCCCCCCCCCCCGCCCTCAAGTACTTAATGAGTTAATTCAAGCATTGACATACATGGATGGCAAGATAGAAGGGTTTAAAATTCTCCTGTCTAACTTGCCTCAAGTTCAAGCTCCACCTGCACCACAGGGCATTACCACTACACAATTCAACAAGCTAGTCAAAACCATGAAGTCTAATTCAAAAGAGCTTGAGAAAATAAACAAGGATGTACAACTCATAGCCACAGCACAAGTGGAGATTGCCACAAAGCTAAACATCCTATGGAGTGAGAGAGCAATGAACGAAGCAGCTTATGGTCCTTCTAATTCAAAGAGGCCAACAAGAAAGAAGGCTCGAGGGAAAGAAGCTGAGGAGAAAAAGCAAGACATGAAAGCAATGCAATTCATGAATTTTGATGATGAAGACATCCAGTTGCAATTGGTCACTCAAGCATCTATTGAGAAAGCTGCTCGAGTAAAAGCTGAGAAGAAAAAGCATAAATAAAAGCCTCGACTAGTCCATGTGGAAGGCAACGGAAAACAAAAAGCCTGAGTTGATTAGGGAGTCCCTTCTGCCCTTATTTGTGCTTATTTTTGTGCGTGCTTAGTATCTGAGAACGATGCTAGAGTTTTTAGTTAGGGGAGGGGGTTCAAATTCATTTGTGATGTACCCTTGATACTTTGGTACTTTTGGATGTGGTTGCATGATTGAATTTGAACATCTCTTTTTGCTTGTATATAGTGCATGTTACTTTTAATTTAGCATAATTAGTTAAGTTCCAAATTTATTCGTTTTAAATAAGCTTTCGTGGTTCTTTGTTTGGTTTTTTCCGGAAGTGGTTGCTTGAACCAAGTATTGTACATAGTAGTTGTTATGAAATTGTTTTGTAGTTGCGCTTTGGTTATCTCATGAAGTACCAACATGTCATTTGAATCTTATAATATAAGACAAGTTGTGAATTGTGCACCTTGCAAGTATTTGGTCTTGATTGATGACTCTAGATTGATGTGTTGCTTGGAGTCATTGACATGGTTCCTAGTGGACCATTAAGACTTCGCAAGTGTGAGAGCCTTGTTAAGAGTTGTTCTCATTTCCTATTGATCTGCTTACTTGCATGTGAGGATAGATGGTGGGTTCACATGTTGAGTTGTGGTCTGGAACTTGCTCAATTTGTGCTGAAGACGAAATTTGGGTCATATAAAACTTGGAAATGATCTTAGGCTTTCTTTGTAAACCTTTTTGAGCCTCTTCATATGCCCTGACTTCAAAAATATCACTAGTTGTCCCTTTTGAGCCTATTAGCCTTTAATTTTCTAACTCGGTATGTGACAAGTCCATTGGTGGTTGAAAGTGAGATTGAAATTACTTTAAGCAAAACTGTGACTTTGAGGCGAAATATCTAAGTTTAGGAGAGTGATTTGGATATGACATGTGCTAGGAAACCTATGAATTAGCTAAGTAAATTTTTAAGATTGAGAAACATCCAAAAAGAGAGACAAAGTGAAAAAGAATTAGTCTACCTTGCCTTTGTAAATATCAAGGGTAGACTAGGTGAATAAAATCCTTAGGCTTTATAGTCATAGAAAAAAAAGTACACAAAAGTAGATGAATAAAGGTAAGGGAATGAAGTTAGAGGGTGAAAGGACGATGGAATGAAATGTGTATATGTTGGTGAGGTGGTTAGTAGTCACTATATTCCTAAATTATCACACCTTGCCCCGAGCCTTCATTACAAGCCTAATCAAGTCCTAACTGATCTAATTTTTGGTGTTTCTCCATTAGTGGAGAGTCACAATATAGGTAAGCCTATGGTACTTTGACTCAACTCGTGAATATTCTTTGGAGAGTCAGTGCTTGATTCATTAAATATCCTTGGTTTGAACTTGATTGCGAGATAATGACTACTCTTCTTATGGAAAGGATTGCAAGTGGTGAAAAAAGAGGTGAGAGCTTGGCTTGATATGGGGTTTGAAACCAAGTGAAGTTGGTTGATGAACCAAATCCATACTTGAAGCTCTATGACATCCTTTGACCATTGTGAAACTTTTGCGGTAGCTCACAAAGTAACTTGATTAGCATTCATGAGTGTTAATGAGTGTTGGTACCAAATGAGGTCCAAGTTTCGAAAAGTTGAAAATGGAAATTAGCTTCATTGTATACTAAACTTGAAAGTGCTTCACTATTCTTGGGTAGAGATTTGTTTGCTTGAGGACAAGCAAAGACTTAATTTGGAGGAGTTGATGCGTGAGTATTTTGGATACTTAAACTTGCTTAAACTTTTATCTTTGAACCCGAAAGTGATCTATCCTTAATGTATTTTGCTTGTTTCAGGTATTAATGTTGAATGAAAGAGCTAGACACTGAAAAGAGCGAGAATTCCCAAGATGGTGATCAAGATTCAAGAAGCTGCAGAAACACTGAAAAAGGCGGGCGCCCATGCTAGGGGAAACCGCCCTTTCTCTGGATGGAAAACCATGCTGAGCGTCAAATTGGGCAGCTAAAAAGGCCCCAGCCCTTTGGAAGAGGTTGAAGAACTGGGAGAGCTGTTGAGAAGGTGATCGCTCATGCAAGAGGCGGGCGCCCATCGCTCTAGTCAAGGAAAAGATGCTGAGAAGAAGAGGCGACTACATCACATGGTTGCACTTCGCCCTCTCGTGGAAGAGAAAAAAAGGCAATTGCCTAGTGAAAGGCGGCCGCCCTCTCATAAAACTCAAGAAAAGGGAGCCACCTCATGTCCAAGAGGCGACAACCATTTCGCCCAATCCAGCTCCAGAACTCAACCCTTGCCAAAAGGGCCCTCGCCCAATCTGCAACTGACAATTTTATAACTAATTTTAGCAAACACTATATATAGGTAGAAGTAGGTTTTTCAAGACATCTTACACTTTACATTACTTGAGAGTCAAGATAAAGGCAAAAGACCATATCCTCTTAGTCAAGATTCTTTGGATTATAAAGAGCACATCATATTTTGTAAGAATCATTACTACTTCATTATTTGAATGCATATTTCATTACTTACAAGTCTTGATTCATTCTTTAGTATGAGTAGCTAAATCACCCACTAGGGTGCTAATTAAACCCTAGTCCAGTAATCGAATGGGCATAGTACAATAAGCTTCTAAGCACCTAGGAATATCCAATTTCACTACTTTTGATTTCATTACACAACAACTTGAGGTGTACAACTCAAGTTAAGCCCAATAGTACTAGATTTATTCCGAGAGGGTAAATCTAGAAATGAGAAGTATAGTGATGGAGTACCGGAGATAGGTGTGTAGCATTTACCCCGGGTTAACAGGTTAAATACCGAGAGGGGGATACCTTACTTGGGACTAGTTGCTAGCGCTCAACGAACCAACTCCTAGCACCGAGAGGGCAAGAGTTGGTAGTCTTGGCTCACCACCGAGAGGGGTGAGTTGGGTATATGCGAGCAAGGTCCATTGAGTGATCTTAGTGTGAAGAAGCTTAGAACTAAACTCATTGGATTAGAGGGTTAGGGGGAGATTAGTATCCTAGTTCTTTATTAGTTGTTAAATTTAGCATTAAGATATCTTCAATAACTATAGATAAATTTCAATTCAATTTTAGGGTTAACTCACAAAAACAATCGAATTTGAGCAAATCCAACTACATTGAGTCTCATTCAAGTACCTGCGTTCGATCTCTATTTGGACTAGGGTATTTTTGGCCCCTACCCTTAATTTTGGGAGGTGTCACTCTCTCACAACCTCAATTGTTGGTGAGCTCCACTTTGCTTTTGTGGAGACATATCATATTTTCTTGTCATTCCTTTTATTTATTTTATATATTCAGATAAGTATTTCCAAGAGTTTCATGTCTCGTGCATTATGACACTATCTGTCTTATAGGCTTCATAAACAATGAGTTAGAAGGGTTATGGTTCACATTTTTAAGATTTAAAGATTGAAGTATTTTAAAATCGCATATTATGAAATTATGAAAGTTTAATTATTGAGATGTTCTTATTTAATTTATTATTACCTCTTCAAATATGCATGAAAAGGTTAGAATGTCCTGAATAGAAGCCTAGTTTGGTTCGTCTGGTCTACTACTGCCATGCACGATTCGTTCAGAAAATGGATTGTGACAGTTTAGAATGATTATGTTTGGTTTCAAATATTTATGGTAAAGATCATTTTCAATGATTGCATAAGTTGCATGGCATGTCCAGCATGTTAAGGCGCTACAGTAGTCAAGTTGATCAGCTCGAGCAAGTTTAAGGCAGGCATCGAATGCCGGCCACGACCGGTTTACCAGAATGGGCCGTGACACCTCTCCCTCCCACCACCCCACCAACTAGGGCTAGCAATTTGAACCCATATTTTGAAAATTACCCATTTGGATCCATATATTACTTGGTTAGATGAGTAACATTCAGCTGGATAAAATATGGATTGAAGCCCTTATTTAACCCGTAAAAGTTGTGGATATAAATGGATAAAATGTGGGTAACCCAAATACATCTTATTTCTCCTCTATGGCTCTTCCCCATTATCTTCTGCTCTTGTGGTTTGTGGAATACAACTTCCATTTCACACTTTTCTCTTCCTCTTCTTCTCTCTTATTCTTATTTTTCTTTGTATTTCTCCAACAACCCAAACTCTACCCCATTCAACTGTGAAATTCAATTTTTTTTTTTTTTTTTTTTTTTTTTGGAATAAATTGTTTGTATGTGGAGTTTATTAGATGGGTATTGTTGAAATTGAGAAAATAAAACCTTAATAGTTGAAACTCAAGAATAATAATAAAATTTATGCTTAATTTTCTTTGAATTTTTGAATTTTTCCTTCAATATGATTTCTTTGAATCCTGTAATGGTTCAAAGTAGAGCTCCAACATTAGTTGCAGCAGAATATAACTTTTTACTCATATTTTACCCAACCTACTTTTTATCCAACCCACTTTTTATCCATATTAATATGGTGGGTTACAACCCAACCCATTTTTTTCAATCTATTTTTAACCATCCAAATCGGATCCAACCTGATTATTTGCCACCATTACCACCAACCATTTCAAGTTGAATACCGATGGGGCTTTTGATAAAAATTCCGCGCATGGTTTATCAGTAGAGTAATAAGAACAATTTGGGTACATGAAACATTGAATTCATTGAATTATTGTTACTTCATATATTATCCATGCGGAAGTGGTGGCTCTCTTTCAAGGGCTTACAACAGTAAAGGACTTGAACCTGTTACCTCTGCAGACCGCAAGTTGAACTAGATTCACAGGTAGTATGTAATACGATACATAGTGACGATGACAATACTCACAAAGAATGGCATGCAATTAAAAACTCTACATAAAATTATTCACCTTTGCAGAAAGTCGAATTGACTTCTTTTCGAGCAAAGATTTTTTAACTAAATGAACCTAAATAACTGGTCTACAAGGGCAGACTAATGCTTTATTCCACCAGAAAAGCAGATTATTTGATAATTTACAAAAGCAGAGACAAAAAATGCTTAAAAACCACCATTAGCCATGAATCCACCATCAACATATATAATCTGGCCTGTCACATATGAAGCAGCAGGGAAGCAGAGGAACGCCACCATAGCTGCAAGTTCTCTGGGCTCTCCCATGCGTCGGATAGCACATCTATCAATCAGCTTATCCAAGTTTTCTTTTTGCTCTGGATCTTGCTGTATCACACAAATCCAATTCAAATTATAAAGCGCTTGAGTTATATACATTGGCAGTTTAAATTATTTTAATACAATCAATGCAATGTCATACGTTATAACTAGATCGCTACTCTATTTTTCAAGTAACCATAAATAAACAAAAACTAATAAGCGGAAGAAATTTACAATAGTCATTTCGATAAGAGATGTTGCAATAACCCCAGGTGCAACACCATTGACGCGAATATTGTCCTTTGCCCACTCAAACGCCAAGCATCTTGTGAGTTGATCCATTGCTCCTTTTAGCAAACAAACTAATTAAGCCCAAAGTATTTAAACAATATGCATGATTCTTGATTATTCTTTTCCAATTGAGAATCTTCATCAACTTAGTGCATCCATTACCTTTAGTTGCTCCATAAACAGCCTCATAAGGCAGTGCTGAAGCCCCAGAAATAGAAGAAATAAAGACAACACTCCCTCTTCCTGATGCCTTCAAAAAGGGGTGTGCAAGTACAGATAAGTGATAAGCAGCCTCAAAGTTGATGCTCATGATCAAAGAGTAATCTTCCATTGTGTAATCTTTAGCTTCCTTGTATATGACTATACCAGCGTTATTTACCTAAGGAGAAAAAAAGGAGATGGTCAATATTCCATATCTTTCTCAAAGAATACATGTACTTCTCATGATTAATTAATAAACCGTCCCTCACGAGCGATCAAGATCGGCTTATGTTTGAGCATGATAAGTGATGAGTCACTTTGTGTTAATATATTGCCAATTCTTAAAACTCATATAGAAAGGAGGTGGACAAAGAATCGAACATAATAGTTTCTACATGACCATGTTAGACTTATAAACAAATATTTGGCTTGAGCAGCAGAGGAAAAGATTTGATAATTACCCTTCTTAGAAATTCATTTAACTTACCAAAATATTGAGTTTTCCATCGAAATGATTAGCTACAGTCTTCATAAACTTCTCTCTTTCATCTCTTGACGATAAATCACAAACAGAAGCTTCAACTTTAAGACCCTTACTTCTCCATTGACTCAAGCATTCGTTAAGCTCTTTTTGATTACGTGAACATGTATAAACTGATGCCCCAAGACTTGCTAGTTCCTCTACGATCCCATACCTAATTAATAATGATAAAGAAAAGTTAAATGATCACTATTAATAAACTTTGTAATACCGCAGAATTTTCTATCATAAACAATGAATTATAATACAAATTAAACTAATAACCAAAATTCTTCACCCTATGCCTCGAGAGCCACCAGTAACCAGAGCAGTTGATCCTGCAAGATTCCATCTTTCTGCAGCTCCTCCATTCATGATGTCTGAAAATTAGAAGGGCTGGAAGTGGATTTCAGACAGCTTCTTTTGTTGTTTCACTAAGGTGGTCTTCGAGTTTATTTTTTAAGTCCTTTTCTATATGGGTAGAATAATTATTTGCACTGTGCAAAATGTACATACTTTGGACAGTTGCGGTAATCGTCGTCATTATAATGTCTGTTTTTCTGTATCAGTACGTAACCCACTAATCATTGTAGTTGGAAAATCTGCACGTAGCAAGATCGTTATCCCGTGAAATTTAAACAATCTTGCAGCTTGTGAATATAGCGTTTAGTGGCCCCAGCTAACTTTAGTAGAAAGGCTAATATAACCAGCTACGAGGAAAATGACTGACACACGGGCCCCAGTTAATTTAGCTGAATAGAAAGCAATGAAGAATGGTTGTCCGTTGCCCTGTTGGTGAGGAAACTGAGAGCATGGACACTGTATAGGCCATTGGTAGCTTTTGCTCTTTATTAAAAATAAAGATCGTGAAAATAGACTTTTAGGTTAACGTTGAAAATGTGGTTTAATTCTAATCTCTCTTGTTCCAAATAATCGTATCGGCAAATTGGATTTGTTTCAAAATATTTTAACTTTATAAAACGACAAGTCACTTTTTTGTGCTCTTTACCGTTCTAATTCGTGGCGTATTAATAGTTTAGACAAATATATCTTATGATTAGGATTACTCATTAGCTATTTTTAAGGGGTACAAAAATCTAGAGAGATAGTATAAATTGAATGTAATCATCATATCATACTATTCTAAAAGAACCAATCCTTAAGTAAAAAGTAAGTGATCATTTTGCCCTTCAATTAAATACTACTACCCATAATTTTTACACTAAAAAGTTAATTTAACTTTAAATAAAAAATCATGAATTATTTGGTACAAAAGTAGTATTATCAATAAATGGGTTCAATATTTTTATAATCCTTTGAACTTCCAATAATAAACTTTTGAAGTTTTACAAATCGCCAACTATGAACCAATGCAAAGTCGGATGATAAATCTTCTCAATATAGGAGTTCTTATTAAGAAGCATGTATTCACACGCTTTTTATAATAGTAACTTTCTAGAACTCACTAAGACAATAAATATGTTTTCTTTCATGAGTAACCAATCCATTAACCAAATTTATTACTAGTCTCTTCGTTGGAATAAAACTTATGCAGAATTTTAGGAGCTGTAATTTAATATATTCTAATCCAATTAATAGAAGTGTAAAAGGAAGCACAAAGGGTGCCATATCAAACTATATAAAGGCAAGAAAGAGTGTCCACTTCCCTTAAGATCACTTGTTAGCATATCATCTCTAATCTTTCAAACTGAAAGTTGGAGAAGTGTTTAGCAGCAGTGTCCTCGAACTGCACGGATGTACTAACTACTATTGGCGGATTTCAATACGTTCATCGTAAGATTTATCTATCTTCTTGGTGAAGTTTACTAGGCGAAGAAGACATGTCATATTTTATTCTTCTTGCTAGAGGAAGCCGTTAACATTAGTATTTTGAAGGCAACAAATATGTAGATTTTATTGTACGTCTATGAAAGTTTGAGAGAATTTCATTTTCTACAGTCAAGTTTTGGTTCTCACTCTCAAATATTATCCATGTACATTTAATCAATTAATTTACTTTATACGCAGAAAAAATTGATCTATCTTTTAGTTACTTTTTATTGTCAAAGTGTTTGTTATTTCTTGAAAATTTAGCAAGGATATAATTTATCCTAACGAGTAAATTTTAGAAAATATAGGACTTGTCAGAAGATAAATGGTCCTACTAACAATAACTGACAAATTTTATTTAAAAAAAAGATAATTTTTAAGAAGCTAAAACAATAACTTATGGTGTTCCAAGCATGGGCTTTTTTTTTTATAATAAATTTGATATGGAATATATAATATATGTTTTCTTTTCGTTTTATATTCAATGATAAGGGCATACGCGCAAAGCGCGTGCCAAAGACTAGTTATTATAAAAGTGAGAATCCCCTAATGTATAGTCAGATTACGAAAATATCCCTATTAATTATTTATGTTACTAAAATGCCCTCAATAATACTTTAATTGTTACATGAAATATTAATTAAATGGCAACCTCCAAGCTAAGTGACGTTTTGCTTTCAATTTAATATACTTTTATGTTTTCTATTAAATGAAGAAGAAAAATGGCTAAATATTAGTAGTACGTCATTAAAACCTTGAAGGTCCAGGCACGGTGTATAAGCAGCAATTTAGTTGGTGTCGTTTTCTTTCCGCAACCATTCGCTTTGTGATGCTTAGAATTCACTCTTAATAGGTACCTAACCCTCTCAAACACATTAAAATTCTTTTGTATTTATCTTACTAGCACTAGCCTGGTCAACAAATGCTTTTAAATTTTTTATTGATAGATGCAGACACTAAGAACTTTAATTTTGTTCTAATCATAATATGTACAAATCCTAACTTGTAGCTTTTTTTTTTTGGGAATTTTTACATAAAAATACAAGTTTTAGAACTTAATTACCAAACATAGCAACATTTTAGCAAAATAATCTTATATAGGGAAAAATACAAGTTAATTACATATATAGCAAAACATAGCAATATTTTTCCATAACTTACCAAATCCTTATATTCTTCCTCCTATTTCCCCCACTATCACATTTGCTCCACCAATTTTTCCCTATTTCACTTTTCCTCCCACCATTTTCCCCAATTTCACTTCTATTCCTATCATTTCCCCCAATTTCACTTTTCCTCATCCCATCCTCGATGTATCTTGTTGTATCTCACCGTATCTCAACTATTTCTGCACCGTTTCAATTGTTTCTGCAGCACCGTATCTAACTGTTTCTGCACCGTTTCAACTGTTTCTGCAGCACTGTATCTAACTGTTTCTGCAACACCGTATCTAATTATTTTTGCACCGTTTTAACTGTTTCTGTACCGTTTCAACTGTTTCTGCAGCACCATATCTAACTGTTTCTGCACCATTTCAGGTTGTGTTCAACACCGTATCAAACTGTTTCTACACCGTATCAAACTGTTTCTGCACCGTATCAGGTTGTGTTCAGCACCGTATCAAACTGTTTCTGCACCATTTCAAGTTGTTTCAGCACTGTATCATATTGTTTTAGCGTCGTTTCAAACTGGATCAGACTATTTCAACAGTTGTTTCAGCTTGTTTCAACGCCGCTTCGGACTGTATCATATTGTTTCAACGCCGTTTCGAACATTATCAACATTGTTTCAGACTGTATCAAAACCTAAAATGGTTCATCAAATTCTGTTTACAAGCTAAAAAGTAAGTTCTACTTACAAAAATTTGTTCTTTATTATCAAGATTGCTCTTTTTAGCATCCAAATTACAAAATAACATTTGTATAAAAATGAATGGCTGGAAGTAATAACACCAGTAGCAGCTCCGTCGTTAAGTCCATACACAGTCAAAATTTTATGGTTTCGGCTACAGAAGTATACAAAAAAATGATTTCGTTCTGTTTCATCATCTTCTACTGTTCCAATTCTCATCAGTGAATACGTCATTGCTGAATGACTAACCCGTTGAAAATCCGCTCATCTCCAACTCCGGCGACGACGACCACCGCGATCCACCATCCGTACAGTACCATCTACACTTAGCAAAATCTCTTAAAACAGATCTGAACACAACACTACCCCCAACCTTTAAACTTTTTTCAACACTAACAACAAAATCTTCAAACATATCTGAAAAACTCTGCCAACTAATCGCCGCTGAATAGTCAAGTTAAAGTCTTCAAAGTGAAACAACTACAAATACAACTATTCTCGCCGTTATACGGTGACTGGAGAAAATTAGTTACTGGCGGCTGTTGGTGTGAGAACTGCAGAGAAGATAAAGATTTGTTTGTGTACGTGCGTGAGGGTGGTGGGGGAGGGGGCTTGAAGAAGAGGGTAGTGTGGTCTGATTAAGTATAGAAAGAGTCATAGGAAGAACAAGAAAAGCAAATACATTTCCTATGCTTGTTTTTGTTGGAAATGGGAAAATATGCTAAAAGAATATTGCTATGTCTGGTAATTTTAAAAATGTTGCTATTTTTGTGTAATTAGGAGTGTATATTTGTATATATGTGTAAAAATTCTTTTTTTTTTGTCAGGACAATTTTCAACTTTTAGAGATGTGGAAATTTTAGATGACTCTTTATATCAATCAACAACAATTTGAAATTATTTTTGATAATTTCTTGCGTTATTTGGTTTAGTTTAAAATTTTTGAATGAGAAAATGGAGGAAATATTGATGGCAGTGTTAGTATAAAAATCCAAGGTTAGTATTTCCTGTTCTACTTCCTTCTTTTCTTTCTTACATCTTTAAGGTTCAACCTCTCTTGCAATTTATTTTTCGAGGAGTTTATTAATATTGCTTCTTTTTTATCTTGACTGCAGTTTGTATTGTTGGTATGAGCTCAACCACGACAACCTTTGATAGGGCGAAGGTGAATTTAACTTGCTGGAAATGTAGTTCTTAATCTCACGACTCATATATCTGAATAATATCGAAGTGCGGTTTAATAATTTTGTAATCCTCATCTTCTGTAGGGATAACGTTTATGTGTCACGGTAAATTCTATTTCCCAATATATTAGGGTCACTTTGATGGCAAACAAAATTTAAGTTGCAAACTTTTGTAATACTATTTGTGGATTATATTATTGTTCGGTCATCAAGAAGTTAGACGCCTTGTCTTTGGTTCTCTTACCGGCTAATGATAATTATGATTTTCATAACTAGCTTCTTCAAGCCTATGGTAACAAAACTAACTCCAAGTTTGAAGTTCAACGATTTTGACATAATTGTTGTTCTTGTATATATGTTGAAGCAGTGTACAGAAATATGTTGAAGCAGTGTACAGGGTGATTTTATCAATCAAACCCTCCGAGGTTTGCCCCGTGCAACAGCCTAGCAGCCCGGCCGCAAGGCTCTGCCGTTTCCCACACTTAAAATTATTTTAGGGTCGTCTGTCTTAGATTTGAAAATAGGGAGCGATGTTTGTGTGTTTTAGGCAGAAAATTGAAGCAATATGTAGTAAAGATCACTCACATTATTGAAACGTAAAGGCATAAACGAAAAGAGACAGCTAAGTATGGAAGAATCCCAACCTTTATATTTATCACACAAAATACAAAGGAAAGCCACCAAGGCCAATGTTTTCTCTCCTAAGAAAACTAAGTAAATTCTGTTTAAGTTGATAAAATGGCCGAAATAAACAATATATACAATGAGGAAATCAGCCAAAGGCTTTAAAAGTGGATAAGGGAGTTATTCCTACTAGGCAGGCCATGTATCGGCCAACTCAGCCCATGTTTTGCCCCACTTTCGCCCATGTCTAGGCGCCCAACTGACCGGTCATGTGCCCTGCACATGTGCCCAACACTTGCCCTTTGTCCAGCCGACTTAGCTCACTCACACAGCCGACTTTAGCCTAGTTTCAGCACACTTCGCCCCACACTTAGCCAAACGCCTTGCACTATGTTTAGCTACTACCTTGCCTGCCTTGGCATCAAGACACCACATCTTGATACCCCGTTGCCCACATAATTGTTTATCTTGCCTTAGCTCGCTTGCCACCCAACAAGCTACCCGGTTGCCATCTTATCACCCACAAAGGCACAAGGCTGCCTAGCCGTTGGACCAACTTTGCTTGTCAATCAGCCCACATTGCCTTGAATCCGTTCAAGTCAATCTTAGCTCGCCTTTGACGAAACAACCAATGTTCATGTTGCTTTCAACCCACATTTAGCTATAACTATGAGCAACACCTAAATCCCGTCATAGCCATGCCATACCATAATCCGCCTAGTCTAAGGGGCTAACAAACCACCCCCACTTGACGTCCTCGTCGAACCAATTTCAGCTTTATTCACCATCAATGGACTACAAAACGCAGCAGCCACATACTCTTCTTCATTTCTTCTTTTGTCTCATCACTATCATTAGCAAAAATAGCATTCAGTTTAGCACGTTTTGGGCAGTCCGCTGCCCTATGTGGCCCATCACAAATAAAACATCCACCTGGTTTGTTCTCTTGCTCCTTATGCTTATCACACGCTGCCTTCGCTTTGCCACTAGCCTCACCCGTTGCATTGCACTTTTCAGCATTTTTCCACTCCTTTCCTTGTCACCATTACCATTTTTAGACTTTGAAGTAGAAATTCAGCATCCTCACGCCTAAAGTCGCCCAATGCATCGGCAGCCGCAATGGCACTAGGGAGGTCTTTCACGTTCTGCCTCCTTAGTTCCATTTGAGCCCACCCTTGCAGCCCAAGCATGAAATTGTGCAGCTTGTCCTCCTCGGACATATTAGTTATACTCAAAATCAAAGAACTAAATTCCTTGACATAATCCCTCAAAGAACCGGTTTGTTTCAACAATTTCAGTTTGTCCCTAGCAATCCAAGTAACGTGTTGTCAAGGACACCTTCTCCTCATCATGGACATAGGCTGCCTCGAAATATTGCTCCATATCCCATAGAAAATTCTCAAGCACAACAGCATTACGAGAGCCCTCAAATGCCTTAGGTTTAGGGATCTTTACCTTAGGACGTTCATCAACCCATTGAAAACTCGTTCCAACAGCCCGCCTAAGCACAACGACTTCCAAGTTCAAATTTTTATTGTCCTTAGTGAGTTTTTCAGTTTCAGTCGCAACAACACCCTTGAAGGCTTGACTTTCTGCCTCAAGACGTTCACAATGGGCCCTAAGACAAGCCAATTGTGTCTGCACATCAACCAGATTCACACCCTCGTAAGGTACACCTACCAACGCCTCAAGTTTAGCCAACTGTTGCCTCATTTCAGCGCTACTATTTCCACCAGCCATGGTTTTTCTCTAAGCAACGAACCAGATCCTTCAAGCTCTGATACCAAGTTGTCACAGGGGTGATTTTGATCAATCAAACCCGTTGAGGTTTGCCCCGTGCGGCAGCCAAGCAGCCCGCCCGCAAGGCTCAGCCGTTTCCCACACTTAAAAAATTATTTTAGGGTCGTTTGTCTTAGATTTGAAAATAGGCAGCGATGTTTGTGTGTTTTAGGCAGAAGATTGAAGCAATATGTAGTAAAGATCATTCACAATACTGAAACGTAGAGCCATAAATGAAAAGAGACGGCAAAGTACGGGAAAATCCCAACCTTTATATTTATCACGTAAAATACAAAGGAAAGCCACCAAGACCAATATTTTCTCTCCTAAGAAAACTAAGTAAATTCTATCTAAGTTGATAAAATGGCCGTAATAAACAATATATACAATGGGGAAATCAGCCAAAGGCTTTACAAGTGGATAGAGGAGTTATTCCTACTAGGCATGCCATGTCTCGACCAGCTTTGCCCACGTTTTACCCCCACTTTCGCCCATGTCTAGGCGCCCAACTGTCCGGTCATGTGCCCTGCACATGTGCCCAACACTTGCCATTTGTCCAGCCGACTTAGCTCACTCACACAGCCGACTTTAGCTTAGTTTCAACACACGTCGCCTCACACTTAGCCAAACATCATGCACTACGTTTAGCTACTGCCTTTCCTACCTTGGCATCAAGACACCACATGTTGACACCCCGTTGCCCACATAATCATTTATTTTGCCTTAGCTCGCTTGCCACCCAACAAGCTGCCCGGTTGCCATCTTATCACCCATAAAGGCACAAGGCTGCCTAGCCGTTGCACCAACATTGCTTGTCAATCAGCCCACATTGCCTTAAATCCGTTCAAGTCAATCTTAGCTCGCCTTTGACGAAACAACCAACGTTCATGTTACTTTCAACCCGCATTTTGCTATAACTAGGAGCAACACCCCAAATCCTGTCATAGTCATGCCATGCCACAATCCGCCTAGTCTAAGGGGCTAACACAAGGCTACTATTTTAATAGAGACAAGATTCATTGAAGGCACATTCCCTATGAGATATCTAGGCTTACCACTCTCACAAAGGAAATGGAGCAAGGTGGAATGCTTCCAACTGGTGGAAAAAATCACATCTAAAATTAGAGTTTTTTCCAACAGGCACCTATCCATACAACAAGACTACATGTAATAAATTCTATATTGTTCTCAGTACATAGCTTTTGGGGGTCTGTGTTCAGCCTCCCCCAAAGCATTGTAAAATAAATGGACAGAAGATGTAGAGATTTCTTGTGGGGAAGCTCAGGGGAGAAGAAGAAAGTGCATTCCACCTTGTTGATTGTGTGTGCCAAAGAGATATGGAGGATTGAACATTAGAAACTGCAAGCACTAGAATATAGCAATTGTATGGAAGTTGATCTGGCAAGTAATGGAGAAGAATGATATGTTATGGGTCAAATGGGTGCATGGAGTGTATATAAGAAGATAGGGGAATTTCTGGGCTCACACCCTCCAGCATATTGCAGTTGGTACTGGTGGAAATTAAACAAGCTCAAGCAAATCATAACAGAGTAGTACAACAATAGGAAATGCATACTTACTCCGACTGGAAACTACTCAGTCTCTACAGGGTATAAAAATCTCATGGGAGAGAAGCAGGAGCTGAGATGTTATGACCTTATACTGAACCTGGTATCACTGCCAAGAGTCTGGTTTATAACCTGGTTAGTAACTCAAGGAAGATTACTAACTAAGGATAGACTGGTGAGAATGCATGTGAGTTGCCTTACTGAGAATTGTTATCTCTGCTTTGACTCTACTATGGAAACTCATGTGCATATGTTTAAAAATGTTCAGTGTTTCACTAAGCTAAGAATTGAGTTGCAACAGTGGTTGAGTCAAAATTCCAGACTACTGGATATCTTGGCAACATGGGATGGATTAAAAGGGGAGGTGGAAAAGGTTAAGAAAAGAGATTTTGGCAGCCAGGATGGGGGCATTAGCATATATACTTGGCAAGCAAGAAATTGGAAGATGTTTAGAAATTAAATTGTACATTTTCAAATGAGATTATAATAGATCAAATTAAGCTAAGTATGAAGTATCGACTAGAACGGTTACATAACTCTAAGATGCCTAGGAAGTGTAGTAGCTATGTTAAATTCTTATGTAATTAACTGGTTCGAGGCCTAAGTCGATGTAATGTCACTTAAGGCTACGTGTAATGGTTGTTTATTGTTAATAGTATTCACAATTTTACCGAAAAAAATATATATATCTCAACTCTTTTAAATGTAAAACTATATGAAAGAATTATAACTAACTAGTATAGTAGACATCTCTTTTTAACCGAGGAACAAAACAAGATCATTTCGTTCCATTTTTAGTAAAATAGTGAAGGATATTCCATTAGTAATGAAAAAAGGGGTGGAGGGGATCCCACCTTGCAAGACTAAATACTCCTGGGTGACCGATAGCGAAGTAGTACCGTGAGGGAAGGGTGAAAAGAACCCCCATCGGGGAGTGAAATAGAACATGAAACCGTAACGTGCAATGCGCAGCTGATATTCGACGAAAGTGTACGTTCTTACTCTTCGTCTGACCTCATATCAAGCTAATTTACTTGTTGTTTGAATAATACTCTAGGTGTTTTATGCTTATATGGTTTGTTTATTGTGTAGGAATGAAATGGGAAAAATATGATTGCTCTGGAGCTTAAAAGAGGAAGAATTGGTGCTTTGAAGTCTGAGTAGAGGCTCGAGACACGAGAGGAACGAGTTTGAGATCAAAATTCTAATTTGGATGCAAAAATGGCCTACCGCACCGCACTAGGCGTCGCATGGTGGTAGGGGGTTGTTCGGGTTGGAGGCCACAAATCTAATACCCTCACTAAAAGCCACATTAATTTATATCATGTTTGGTTCAACTTTCATCCCCGCATAAAACTTAGCATTATTTAATACAACATTTGGTTTTATTTTTTCATTTCCGCATAACTAATACCTGCATAAGTTAAACGAGAATCTATGTATTATTTTATGCAGGATAGAAGGTGGAATAAGTAATGTGGGTATTAGCAATTGATGTTTGGCAATATTTGCCTAATTTACCTTAATATTTCCTTGCATTTTATACTTTATGCGCTCATTATATGAGATAATTTCGATTCTTGCACTCATTTATCGTGTTTGTGATTTTAGGAATTGTTTGGTTGAAATCGAGGCAAGAACAATCAAAATGGAGTAAAATACGTTGAAAAGCAAGGCTTGGACCAAAGTGATGAATCGGAAGCTATTTGAAGTCAAAGCTTTCAAGAAAGTCTTGGAATTTGGAAGCTGTTTTGAGAGCAAAACTTCAGAGATAGCTTTGGATTTGGAAGCTATACTGGAAGAGGGGCTTCCAAGAAAGCTTTGAGGCTGGCGAAACTTAAGTTTTCCCAACTAGTTTTTATCCTAGTACTTTGTAAACACTATAAAAGCCTTATTATTTCGTTATTATTAGGGGGAGGCCGATTTTAGAGCAAGTTTTGAGTTCCTAACATATTGAACCAAGTGTTTAATTCTTTTACATTATCTATTACAATATTCAATCTTTCTTTCATGAATTATTGTGTTGTTATTATGAATATGTGTAGCTAGACATATCGTTCTAGGGTTAGAGCAAATACATGAAGGTTGATGTTTGAAAGTTGATTTCTACCTATTGATTTATTATTACAGATTGTTTATTCTTTCTTGAGCCTAATTGTTTAGTTATTGAGGCCTGATAATTGAACACTATCTACGGTTTATAAGTTGAACTCGACGGAGGGAACTTGTGAATGCACATAAGGAAACATAGGGCTTTATTGTGAACCTAGGCATTAGGGAATCGATTTGCGGGTAGGATAGACATATACCTATTCGTTTTGCTTAGCTAAATACAGAGTTCCTTAATGCATGCATGTGATTTAATTCCATCGACATATAAGCGTTAGAGTAGCTTGCATAGAGCCGTGAAGAATCGACAGGTTTTCACGAATATAATTAACCTGTTAGTTAGCAATCTAAGAAATCAGGAAGTAGAATTAACTGTAAAACTCAGCTGGATTATTTATAGCTCTGACTCTGGACCGTCTCTCTTTTATCGATAACAACCCATAATTTACTCTCTATTACTTGACTTCAATTTCTTATTTTTAATTATTGTTCTCTTTAGATAGTAAAATTTACAATCATCGAAAAAGATCCCTGAATAGTTTCTAGGAAATTATTTACTAGAATACAGTTATTAACACTAGTCCTCGTGGGAACAATACTCGATCTTATCACTTTATTACTTGTCGACCACGTATACTTGCGTGTGCGTTTGGGAGCAATAATTTTTTGGCGCCGTTGCCGGGGACTAAATAATTGAATGTTTTCTTTTTGAATGATTTATTATTTTCTATTCAGGTTTAACTTTTATTTAGTTTAGTATTGTGTTATTTGTCTTATCATGGCATATTTTAATAAAAATTGGTCGAATGATGGTTGTTCAAATTTTGATAATCTCTGTTTGCTTTGTGGAGGAACCCACTTGTAGAAAAACTGCCCAAGTCTTTCACCCCTACGGGATTGGTTATGTGAATTTTCTACAATCTTTGATTGGAATTTTTGCAAATTGTGTCGTGTTCAGTGGAATAGTTGTCCTAAGTGTCCTACTCTTTCCCCCATCAATGTGTGTGATAATTCTAACAATGTTTTTAAGTTTGACAGAAGCGATGAAGTGCTGGTTGTGAGCCAAACTTGGCTAATGGAGCAAACCCAACTATTAGATACATATGGGAATTTCTTGAATGAAATTAAAAATATGACGAGACAATTTATGGAAGAAATAGTGGAGCTTAGACAAGAGATTGAGGAATTTGGCTTAGCTATTCATGACCTAAAAGCGAATTTGAGTAATATACTTGAGGCGTCTGATGCCCAGTTATCAATTGTCGTAGATAGTAGATTTGAGATAGAAGATCTTAGGAGCCAATTTGAGGAGCAAAAAGTGAAATTTCTACCATTCGACCCAATATTAGTTGATGATGCCGAAGCTGAAAAAGCTACAGTGGAGTCAAGTGAGGAAATAAAAAAAAAATGTATTTGAGGACTCTAGTGTTTGTGCAAGTGAGGGTGCCAAAATAATGTAATTTTGGAGTTGGGGCACAAAGGACCACATTCTAATCACTTTTCTACATTGTGTTTGAATGATGACGTGAAAATCAAGCCATTCGAGACTGTTAAGAAGTGTAGGAATAAGGAATAAGGTGCTTATATTCTGAAATTTGTCATGCCAAAGAGACAAAATGATATTCCTCATTTAAAGGCTACAAAGTATAAAATGCGACATTATTTAATTAGTTTTTTGGCATTTTTGCCACCATCTCAATACCATAGTCATAAGCTTGAGGCAAAATTGGGGATTCAATAAGTTCGAGGTGGAGACAAAAGTGGTGAAGTTGTCTTCGTCGTGCCACGACGTTAAATCAAGCACTTCTTGGGAGGAAACCCAAGTTTCTAATATTATTTTCATCCTTTTAACATTTAATTTCAGTTATTCTAGTTTGTCATTAATTAGTTTAAATAATTATGATTTTTGTTATTTTTAGGACTATTAAATCAAAGGCTAATCATTAGTGCAGAGTTTGAATTGCTGCTGGCTAAGAAACGTACACAAGGGGTCCAAAAGTGAACTGAGGCAGCAAGTGCAAGCAACTATCAATGCAAAGGCGGGCTTCAAAAACATCGGAAAAAGTCATTCCTCGTGCTGCGACATAAAAGCTAAGATATTGTGCCGAATTGTTGGTTTGAAAATGGCCAAGGACAAAATTAGAAAAAAAATTTATTACAAAGGCAAGGAAGTGACTCAATCCGACATTCGAAGTGTTGTGAAAGATCCGTCCCGCTATTTCAGAGAAGTTCCTTTAACTCTTGCACTTTATTTATTTTTATCTCATTGAGGACATTGCTCTATTTAAGTGTGGGGTGGGGGAATTCCCAAAATTTTTGAGGTTGTGGATGACTGTACTTTTAGAAATTTTTTAATGATTTTTTACTTTTGTCACTTGACTTTATTTTATTTGTTTCTTGCTTTATTATATAAAAAAATAAAAAAAATAAAAAACTAATAAAAAATTCTAAAAAGATTTTCTGCTTAGTTTTAATTAGTGGTACATGTCATTCGTCCAGTAGTTTTTCTTATGGCCTCGGTTCTTTTTCACGGGTAGACCTTTGAACTGGGTAAGTTTTTTATTTTTAGGAGTAGTGTACTATTTATTAGTAGAGTATATTTTTTTTAAAAGAAATGGTAGAATACTAGGTGTCTTTGTTTTGTTTGATACCAGTGGATTTGGACTTGAGCATTTGCTATTTGTGAATCCCTTTTGGTCTTAAAATCATGATGCATGCCGAGAAAAATTAGGAATGACCTTCTTGAGACGCTTAGGTTCAACTATTTGACTCTTGTGTGAACCATTGTGCTTTATTGCTTAAATTTCAAAAGTTACACCTTATTTGCTTAGACCGAGAGTTGGAATGAAATCGTCTTGAATGAACTATGTGTCGTGTGATGTGAGGTATTTTTTCTTATGTTCCGAGCTTGCATATTGATGTCTAGAACTTGCCCTGTGTGTGTTCAAAGCGAAATCCTAAGTTTGCTCTAGTCGGGAGATGATACAGGCATTTCTTTGATAAGCCCTTTTAGTCTTGATTAACCTACCTTTAATATTATCTTTATTAAGCCCTTTTGAGCCTATTGACCTTTTTATTTGCACCCACATTATAAGCCTCATCCTTTTTGTTCTTAATTGTCTTCTTTTTGAGCCCGTACTCCTTAGAACACTTTAATTGAAAATTACTTTTGTTTGTGGAGTTATGGTTGGAGAAATTGGGTGGCTTTTGAGTGGAACCAATGAAAGAAAAATATGGTGCACTTTGAAAAAAAAAATCATTGGCAAGGTTGAGAAAAAAATATTGACAAAAGAAAAAAAATGAAAAAGAGAAAAATAGAGAAAATAAAAGGAAAAAAAATATCAATCCTTGCTAGTATTGTGCAAAATTTAAGAAAATTCTTAAAGTTGAGAGAAATTTTTTTGGGTGATGTTTGGGCGGTTGCTTGGTTGGTTTTGAGAAGAGTTGAGCTAAAAATTGAAAGTGATGTATTAAAGTTCTTTGGGAGGTAGTCACTATTTTATCCATATTTATCCTACCCGTCCTTTAGCCTACATTACAACCCTTAAAGTCCTTGTTAATCCCGATTGGAGTGAGCCTACATTAATGGAGTCCTACACTACGGGCAAGCCTATGGTACGTCGTGTGTGGTACACGAACTTCTTTGTGAGAGCGAGTAAATTCTTTCTATATTATGTCCTTAATCGATTCTTAAAATATATTCTATATGTGATATTTGGAACGCTCTCTTGATTCATTATTTTTGGGTGAGGGCACATAGTTTGCAAAAGATATGTGAAGTTATTGACTTCTCGGTTGAGTGGATGGGTGTGATTTTGTGAAAACTTGGTTATATTGAGTCGGTTTTTAAAATTGAGATGTCTTGAGTTGGTTGTTCTAGTGTTCTGAAATATGATGAATTATTGGCATGATGTGGGTCACATGGTATGTATTTATGTTCTTGTCTAATGGTTAGTATCAACATATAATCATAGGTATACCTGTTCTATCAAGTGTTGGGATCTAGTTGGGAATTTGTATTTGGTGATTGCTCGTGGACGAGCAAAAGTCTAAGTGTGGTGTGGCGATGTTTGGAAATATTTGCCTAATTTACCTTAATATTCCTCGCATTTTGATACTTTATGCGCTCATTATATGAGATAATTGCGATTCTTGCGCTCACTTATCGTGTTTGTGATTTTAGGAATGAGTTGGATGAAATCGAGGCAAGAACAATCAAAATAGAGCAAAATACGTTGAAAAGCAAGGCTTGGACCAAAGTGATGAATCGGAAGCTATTTTGAAGGCAAAGCTTCCAAGAAAGCCTTGAAATTTGGAAACTATTTTGAGAGCAAAGCTTCAGAGATAGCTTTGGATTTGGAAGCTATACTGGAAGCGAGGCTTCCAAGAAAGCTTTGAGGCTGGCGAAACTTAAGTTTTCCCAACTAGTTTAGGCTTTGGTTTAACTTATCCTAGCATTTTGTAAACGCTATAAAAGCCTTATTATCTCGTTATTATTCGAGGGAGGTCAATTTTGGAGCAAGTTTTGAGTTCCTAACACATTGAACCAAGGATTTAATTCTTTTACATCATCTCTTACAATATTCAATCTTTCTTCCATGAGTTATTGTGTTGTTATTATGAATATGCGTAGCTAAATATATCATTCTAGGGTTAGAGCAAATACATGAAGGTTGATGTTTGAAAGTTGATTTCTACCTATTGATTTACTATTACAGATTGTTTATTCTTTCTTGAGCCTAATTGTTTGGTTATTGAGGTCTAATAATTGAACACTATCTATGGTTTATAAGTTGAACTCGACAGAGGGAACTTGTGAATGCACATAAGGAAGAATAGAGCTTGATTGTGAACCTGAGCATTAGGGAATCGATTTGCGGGTAGGATAGACATATACCTATTCGCTTTGCTTAGCTAAATACAAATTTCCTTAATGCATGAATGTGACTTAATTCTATAGACATATAAGCGTTAGAGTAGCTTGCATAGAGTCGTGAAGAATTGACAGGTTTTCACGAAGATAATTAACCTGTTAGTTAGCAATCTAGGAAATTAGGAAGTAGAATCAACTGGATTGTTTGCAGCTCTGACTCTAGACCGTCTCTCTTTTATTGATAACAACCCATAATTTACTCTCTATTACTTGACTTCAATTTCTTGTTTTTAATTATTATTCTCTTTAGTTAGTAAAATCTACAATCATCGAAAAATATCCCTGAATAGTTTTTAGAAAATTATTTACTAGAATACAGTTATTAACACTAGTCCTCGTGGGAACGATACTCGATCTTATCACTTTATTACTTGTCAACCACGTGTACTTGCGTGTGCGTTTGGGAGCAACAACAATGCAGGTATTAAATTTTAAAATGATAAAATTAACCCTCATAATAATAATGATTTTTTTTTAATTTTGTTTAAGGAGTAACAAAATAATTTGAATTATAACATTGTATATGAATTTGCAATATATTAATGATTCAAGAAATAATACCTACATTATAATACATGCATAACTAATACCCACATTATGAATTTTCGGATTACTAATACCCACATTGTTAATACGTGCATTGCTAATGCCTGCGTAAACTCTCTCTCAACCGAACAACCCTAGGTGTTTTGTGCTTATATGGTTTGTTTATTGTGTAGGAATGAAATAGGCAAAATATGGTCGTTCTAGAGCTTAGAAAAGGAAGAATTGTTGCTTTGAAGTCTGAGTAGAGGCCCGAGACATGAGAGGAATGAGTTTGAGACAAAAATTCTGAACCGGCTGTAAAAATAGCCTACCGCACCGCGCGAGGCATCGCATGGCGCGCCGCGGTAGGGTCGATATCCAGAGAGTTGAAAATTGTGCAGGCGCAGGATTTTGCCTTGTCACGGCGCGCTGCGCATCGCATGGCGCAGTACGGCATATTTTCCAATTCCGATTTCATATTAGTTTTAGACGGGATTTTTTCAAGTCAGGGTCTGCCCAAGTCATTCTAAAATAGTATAAATACATCCTAAAACATCTTTTGAAGGGTGGACCAAGATTTTGGAGGCAAGGGAGTGAAGACATCAAGACCAGAGGTCGTCAGACAATAGATTTCAAGAGTTTCTTCTTCCTCTATCTTATGATTCTTGTTATAATTATGTTTTTACGTTTGGTCATGAGTAGTTAAACTTATTTCTAGGATTATGATGTACCTTTTTATGGGTGGGATGCTATAAACAAGTATTATAAGTCACGTCATTTTATTTATTCTTCTCTATATCTACTTGAGATTATCTGCATGACTGCGTTAGTTGCTTGATCTAGAGTTGCTCGGAAGAGAACATAGTGTTAGGTTAGAGTTGAATACAATACTTCTCTCGAATTGATTGGATGATAATTAGAGAGACGTTAGGAGGGGTTAGGAATAATGAATCAGATTGTGGCTTGTAATAGCTATCTAAACGTCCAGATTTAATTCGGAAGAATCAATCTAGGTAAAAAACATAACTGCTTGGAAGAGAATTGTGGCATTTCTATAATTTACAACCAATAGAGGAGAAGACGAAGTGATTTTAGGAACTTGTCTGCATTTCATCATGCTAATCAAGAAAATCATAACCTTAGGCTCTCTTGTATTGACTATTGTTGTTTAGTTATTCTTTATGTTTCATTTACTTTAGCTTCTAGCTAGCTATTTAATATTTCATAATAAATTCTATTACGTCTTTTATAGTCGATTGAATCTAGAGACTTGGCTAGTAAAATTATTACATCCTAGACCTGCGCTTCTGTGGGATTCGACTCCAGACTTAAACCGGATATATTTGCAACGACCATTTAGTTCCTTTTATAGGACGCAGTCGGCATTATCAGCTGTCGATATCGACAGAACGACTAGGCCTCAAAATTAGGAGGACAAAGAGAAATGCCTTCGTTGACTGTCGTAGTAGGGTCATCTAAAACAGAACCTGGAATTAGGAAATAAAGTTTAGGTCAATAAATTTCGAAATTTTTTTCTTACAACCTATTAGATGGAGGATGTTATTGAGAGAATTTAGAAGTTAATCCTTCTGCCATGTAGAAAAGAAAGAAATTGAGGACATTTAGCAGTTAATTCTGTTTGATAAATAAAAAGGGAAGATTTTTTTTTTTTTTTGGTTGCCAATAAAAAGGGAAGTTAATTACCTGAAATGTTGATTAAATTACATGGACCTCGTATACAAATGACCAAGGTAAAGAAAAAAATGCCAATTCTGATATCTTAAATTACAATATAATTATGAATCAACTTCTAAAAGGCAAAGAGCAACGACCAGCTCGGTTAAGAAAGTTGACTGAAAGGCCAAAAGGGAGAACATAATCATGGGTTCTCTTGATCTTTCCCCAGTGAATTCATATTTACCTAAAAATCACCTATGTAAAGTTAGGGGAAATGACCTTAAACAATACTTTCACAAGGAAAAAAATGGGAAAAGGAGAAAATAAAGTAAGGTACCAGATGAGACATCCAAGTACTTTGTTTGCAGCTAACAAAACAGAAACAAAACAATAGTAAAAACAACACATTTGGAGGAAAGACAACTGTATTATGAAAAGTTGTATACTTATTCCATTTGTCATGTTTGGCCTTATTACCTCCAACAACTCCAAAATAGCAAAACAACTTTCAATGTATATCACACTTTCACATACATAATTCAATTCTTTTCTTGTATCAAATGACCTTGAAACTGCTATTCATTTGTTCTCTACTTCCTTGTGATCATTTGTCTAGGGCTAATCACTGCTCATTTGCTTCTCAACAGTCCATAATTTTCCCACCATGCCTGTATCAACATTTGATCATGAAAAACTCAGAAACCCAAGAAAGAAACAAGACTCGGTTTCAGGTTTTCAAAGAAATACTAACACTTATTCTGTTCCTAAGAGTTCTTTCAGTAAAAGCCAACAAAAGAAGACGACATTCATGTCAATAACCTTTGGAAAGCTTGGATGTAAAGGAAACTCATCATCAGCTCATCGGGAGATAAAGCCAGTGCAGAAGAATATAAGGAGGAAGAAAACAAGATCGTCAAGTGTCAAAAATCCAGCACATGTTGTAGTTGATACTCCTGATGTCTGTTGTGCTCCTCCAGGGATTGGTTCTGCTTCTGATGTTGCTCCTAGGCCTAGAACCACTTCTCAAATATCAAACAACCGAGAAGTATGTATAACTAGTACTTGCTAACTTATTTTTTAAGTAATCTTGGTAACTTCTTTATTTGAGCTCATTCCATGGATTTCCTATCTGTGTTTGAATTTTCAAGATTTTATAGTATATGTAGTTTTCCGGTCTTCATGATACCAACTAACTTGGGATTGAGGCGTAGTTGTATGTACTTTTACATTTTTCTTTTCTCCTGTTTGCAATGAGTTTAACTTCTATTTACAGACATTATATAGTTATTTCGCAACTTAAGTTTAAGTTACTTACAACAGATAACTATTTATAGCAAGTTTGATGTTGCAACCTGAAAAAAAAAATAAGAAAATATAATCTTTACATTATCAAAGAACATATGTTTAATCTTTACATTATCACTCCAACGATTATATATAGTAATCTATATTCTTCCATCGGATAGCATTCTCGTGTACCAAGAAGGACTGCAAATGCTGATGAAATCTCTGGATTCCATGCCTCGAATACAAGGATTTGCCACCCTCATTCGCATAATCATCCTCCTGTAAGTATAGCTGTTAACTCCTCCTTTCTCTATTCTCTCTAAAAATAAATGGTTACAATCAAATCTTGGCTTGATATGAGTTTTACAGGTCATCATTTTCAGACAGAACTTCCAGTTTGCAAGAGACTTAGAGTTAGATGGATATGATCAATATGGAGACTGGAGAATTGATGTAGCTTGCTATGTCATATGAGGTTTAATTTTGGATTTCAAATATTTTCTCTTGTTCAATACTAAAGATTGTCTACAATGTGGGACTTGGTTTGAATAAAGCTTTGAGTTTACTTTTTGCAGCAACTGCTTGAATTGAGTGATAGGATTGGGTATGTGGGCACAGGTTTGGCAGAAGAGAAAATACTCCAATATGTAAGAAAGTTTAAGCACTCAACAACAGAATCCTCCCCATTGCTCATCTCCAAAGGGTGGAGATGTACCATTTGTCAAGTGAGTTCATTTCAAGTTTTTTTTAGAACCCTTGTCTTGTCCTTGCTATTCTCTTTATTTTCCCCACAAGTTTCCCTAGGTTTTAGGATTACTTAATAAAAAAAGCTTAGACAAAATACTTCTCTTGATAATGAATTTCGTCTGAATACAGGTACACCTTTCACTTCTATGCACCGACAATGTCAAAAAAAAAAACAAACAAACAAACAAAACAAAACAAAATTACACTAGCAGATAATTTAAAAATGTGCAAGTACAGATAATTACTCATAATAAGTGGAACTAATAACTTAAAAGTAAGGTAAGTACCACTGATAGTGTAAAAACGCATTATACTATAAGTGGATATCAGTTAAATCCTATAGGTATTGTGACTAAGGAGTTATAACGATGGACATCATTCCTGCAGGAAGGGTACAAAGTTGTTGATGAAATTGGAAGACTTGATTGTGGACACTACCATCACATTGAATGCATAAAGCAATGGCTTCTGCAGAAAAATGCATGCCCTGTGCGCAAAAATACAGTTGTCCATGGAAACTGATGTTGGAAACTCGAGTTCTTTGCCTTGTTATGTTAGCTAACACCGTCGAGATGGAAATCATTTACATCGACGATGGTGAACCACCCTCCCCTTCTTCCAATTTCACTGGTGGACTTTATCCAACAGACTTAACATTACCGAAAGATGTAATGAGTAATTTATTTTCCTTTAATGTGCTCGAGGGTGGAGAATCCTTCTTTCACCCGTTTAGATAAGAACTGATCTTGAACATTGCTGTGACATGTTTGTTACTTGCTTTAGTATCCTTTCTCGTGTTTTTTCATGTTTCTCTGCAGCAAAACTCAATTTATGGGGGAATAATGGACCAAGCTTTCTGCCTTTTTCCTCTGAAAGCTCAAGGCTTTTTTTTTAATTGAGTGCTTCTCGAACGAAACTGTGAAGAGATCTGCAATTACAAAGTGAACCTACTAATGAGTGGAACTTTTTTTGACAAGCAAATTTAAATTTTCACCAGTAAGATGCTTGCATTGTTTATGGATTCTATGGGGGTATAGATTTCCTATCGAATCCAATTTGGTATTACTTAGAACTTTCTAATTTCTTCGTTCCCACTTAATCGAATTGCATATCATGACTATATCCATGTTGAGGTATTGCCAAATCACTTCACCTACCAACATGTCTGCCATTACCTTCCGTATTGATATAGTAGCTTTTGACTTCTCCTTCTTGCAGAAACTTTACCTTCAATAATATGGCTGGCCGGTACCCTTTTAATTTTCCACATGTGTCATATAGATTTACTTTTCCAGTGCTGGTGGCTCTAATACAGCCACTAACACTGGAAAAGTAAACCTGCATTATGTTTGCCTGGTTCGGTTCATCATCTTTGCTCAAAACTCACTCTGTCCGAACAAATGCCAATCAATATTAACAGGCAGGCTAAGCCTATGGATGGAAAATGTCATGCACTGTACCCTGCCCCTACGACATTTAGTTCAGTGGTAGGGAGCTTAATATGTGAATAAAGCTAATGCTACAGATTCAACCCCTGTTATGAACCGAAAAGGTGTATTTAAGTGGAGAACGGTAAAGAAGTCGACAATCTACCAAGTTTCAAGACTACACATCAATTAGCCCTCAAAAGTTTGTGGCTGTAACAGAGATCCCTATGCCACATGAGTAATACAGTCTCATCAACGAACTTAAAACTCCACAGGAATATATCGACCAGTCCACTTAAACTTCCTTTTAGAACCTGATACTAGCAAAACTACTTTGTAAAGCTTGGATCTTATCTTTTGCTAGTTCAAACACTAGATATATAACATAGCCACGGGACCTTTGTCAATCTAGTTGGATGTGCGCTTTTTTTTTTTATGGAATAATAACTATTACACGATTAATCAAAGTATACAAGCAGACATGATAGTCAAACCTAAAAATAGTATGAGAATTATATTCTTTTTATCTCATCATATGCTTCAGCTTCTCGTAATACAACCGACTCCTTGTCCCAGTGTGACTAACTGCATTAGCCGTTACAAATGAGGTATGGTAAAAAATGGGTCAAATTCTTTCCTTGACATGAGCTTTCCTCAGGTTCAGGGACTGTATATGTACTTCTTGCACTATAAACAACGTCCTTAATTACAACTCAGTGTAGAAACAGAGCAAAGAGAACAACCCACTTCAAATATTTTATACTTGTAGCAACACAGAAATCAACTAGTCAGGTAGTAAGCTTAGCCTCACTTGTTAACAAGCACCCGTGGACACAGTGCTGAATGAGCAGGAAAGTATATTTGACGCCAAGGAACGTGAGGCCTGGAGCTCACTGCCAAAAGAATGGTCAAAACTAGTGTACAGTCCCTAGCTAGTTTCATCAAAATGGCTTAAAAATTGGATTATATAAGGGTAAACATGTTCTGTTGCCTGCAGACACCAGGAAGAGTAGAAACTGTTATAAAATATAGAAATGGAAAAATTTAACAAAGCACATGTAAAAGATTTCATGGAGTCGTGAGATTAAGAGCCCGTTTGGGTGGGCTTATAAGCAACTTATTTTAAGTAGCTTATAAGTCAAAAGTGTCTTAGAAGCCAATTTTTGAGCCTAACTTCTCACTTTTGGCTTTTTTAAGCAAATAAATTTTTAAGTTAGGGAACATTTCCTAATGGGCTTATACTTATAAGCCACTTTTAAGCTCACCCAAACAGGCTCTAAGTAACTTGGCGTATTCTCTAATATAGGTATATTTAACTCTGAGATGGTTTACATAAGAAAAAAGAAAACATGAAAGGTGAATTCCAATGTTACTTAGGCACCTCTCCTCTTCCTGTATCTTCTATTCTCCATTTCCTTTCTGCACTCCATCTATCAAACAATCGATCGACTATTCCTCAATTCCAAATCATTTGGAGTCAGTTATATCATATGAACACTCTATATCTGGTCCGCTTTATTCAGGTTGATCTCATTCTAATACTAAACAATTTGCTTTTCAAAGAAAATTTGGCTCCCTCTAAACTCACATTTGTTCCTACACGAATAACTTTAAATCCAACCAGTTAGTATCACACATATAGCTACTTCATTTTAGTATTCTGTTCCCCTTTCTGTGTTTGAAAAAGAAGCTGGAAAGTTATTAAAGTTTAACATACCAGGCGGCCTCCCACCAAGTCATAATGAGCATAGTGTGGACCATTAGCATCCCCCAATACTTTGTAGGTGACTAAGTGCTCAGGGATGAGCTTTACAGTCTCTGCTTGAATCAAAGTGTTGCAAGAAAAGAATTGTTAAAAAACTTATCATCCTCAGACAGAACAATGAGCGCCAAAATACTACGAAACATACCATGCACTGCATCTGGTGGACAGATTAGGTCCTTATCCCCGGCAAGAGCCAACACGGGTACATTGCTTTTGTGAAGATGATCTTTGTAAAACATTTTACCACTTCTGTCACGGAGTCCCCCTTCACGAAAAGCTGTAGTCAACTGCAAAATAAGTTTAGCAGGAATAGTACCTGCCAGAAGATTTTATAAGAAAATTTGTAGTAAAAGGTTCATGTGAAATCTCAAGAGAACATAGAGACGGTCGTGATCCCCCAAAAGGAACATTGTAACAGAAGCAAACAAAATTTCTGGATAATGCAGACTAAAGCCTATAAAAGTATCCCATACTTTGATGGAAACGCTCCTCCACATGAAAATCCTTTATCAACACCAATCCCCAGTGTCATGAACACAATTAAACAGGCATGAAACTTGAGGGAGGAAAGAGTCAATAGCTCGTATCAAAAAGTTAATTAGATATATCGATATATGCAGCTCATTGGCAAAAGATTAAAAACCTAGCTGGCCATGGACAACAAAGCTGATGTTTACTGGACATAATTTTCTTGTTTTATCTGAAGATGTCAATAGTCCTTTGCTGCTCATACTTTAAGTGAACGAATTAGTATAAGAATCAAATTTCGCATACTTACTCCACTTATTACCTTCATTGCTAAGAAGTCTATAAGGCAAGAAATACAAATCAAAATTCGTATTTGGCTTGCCAAAGGACAAACCTCGAACATCTGCTGATATTCCTTGTATCACCGTATGACTATCATGATAGATAAGATACTAACATTAATAAGTTCCCTTTCCTGATAGATACACCCATGAGAATGTATATAAAACATTGAAGATTAGTTCAACTCAGATTCAACATATCATCCAGACAGAGAGTGGAGAGGAAAGAATGTTTTAACAGCTGTAGATGCTACATTTGGTGCACAAACACTGCACAAAGGAACTTTGGGCATCGCGTATGGTGATTGAATCATTCTTCAAGATATGTAAGTTTTTCATACTACGTCTCTAACCTCATACTCTAAATATCCATAACCTAAGTCAAGATATTTGAAACTTGCCTTCTCTACATATGAATGAGTAATAAAACACGAGGACCATAAATTTGTGCAATTCACAATCAATTCAAAAGTAACGTCTGCTTATAGAACATGGGAGTACTTACAGAAGTTATTCAAGACAAGCTTTTTCAGTAACTCTGGGTGCATCATGTCTGCAGCTGATATCATATCATTAAGCCAAGACAACACATAAGGAGGGCGAGATGAAAGAGGATAAGCTGCAGCAAGTAATGCCCCTAAAGGAACAACAGGTACATTAAGAGCCTGGGCAGGATCAGCCTGCACCAAAGGTAAATAAATGTTATAATATGCCGAAATGGATCTCTGCTGCATAACAAGAGTTGAAAGTCACTTATTTGAGCTTACAAGGGGTAGGAGCAGTTTTAGTGCGGACTTCGAAGATGTGTAATCCAGTGACGAAGCTAAAGTTACAACAGCAGCTAATCCAGACTCTCTTCCTTCCAATCCTTCCAAGGTAAAACCAGAAACAAATAAATATTCTCGCATATCTATTTTAATTCCCAGAAGAAACAGAAATCGGGAAAAGATTTTTAAGACTGTGGCCACTAACAAGGAATCAGAGGAGTTTAAATGCTATGAAATTTATTCAGATATGTTCACATTAAAAGAAAAGGTAGAGAAGAGTAAATCAGTAGTTGGGCTCTTCATGAAGTATGTGTTATCGTTCAACTTAAGATTTTCATATTGTCCATTACAGTTCATAGTATATCCAATGAATGAAAATCTCAAAACTCTCTTAAAAATTTAATAGGAAAAGATCTAATGCATCTTTTTGGATTAACCTCACATGATTATTATATCAAACAAGTTAGTCCTCTGCTTTCTTTTAGGTGCTTGGTAATAAATGGTATACTAAAGAACATTGGCATGGCCCAGGATTACTTCAACGACAGAAAATTCACCAAACCATCAGTATTATCACAACGGTGAATACCTTTTGTAATCAAAAGAATTGCAACTCAGACAATGCTCCTAGTGACTTATGTATAGAATCAACTAACAGCAAATCCTTTTACAATTAGAAGTAATGAATCACAACAGTCCTTTGGAGTATAATCCCCAGGATAAACTGTATGATACTCGGTAGGTTCAAGGAACAAATGTCTGGAATCATGCACTAAGCTTCAGAAAGAAGTAGGAGCCCGTTTGGGTGAGCTTATTATAAGTAGCTTATAAGCCATAAGCTGGTTATAAGCCACTTTTGAGAAGTTAGGATTTCCTAACTTCTTGCTTTTGGCTTATTTTAAGCACAAAAGTGCTTATAAGCTCATTGCTTTTTGAGTTACCAAACACTCATTAATGAGCTTATAAGTACGTTTGTGCTTTTAAGCTACTTTTAAGCTTACCCAAACGGGCTCTAGTTCTTCTAACCATCAAATAATTTTAATAAAAATCGCCACCTACAATATGGAGTTAAAGACATTGTATTTAGGTGATAGAGCATAAATTATATACACAATGAACCGAGATAACATATAGCTGGATTGGACAGCACTACTTTCTTTATTAGGAGTAATTAATATTTGAATGTTACTGTTTTCTTACCAAGTGCAACTACAGGAAAACTCATTGTCAGTATTTCAAGACTCTTGGCATGCTAATTTACTAGCTTATTCTAAGTGAATCTTGCTAGACCTGCCATATCGCCAATGTGTAACAATGTTAATTCTATACAAACAAGAAATAAATCTTACCACAACGTGATAGCCTAGCATACAGCAATATTCCTCCCATAGAATGTCCAATGGCAAGAAGTTTACCATCTTTTGGTGCAGTTTGGGCCTTAATGTATTCCATCTAGAATGAAAATAAAACAATTATCAAAAACTAGTCAAAATAATAAAGAAAACAAAGACGTAAAAATTTTCTAAATTTCATCTTAATGACTGTCATCCAAAGGACATTAACATCTTTATATTCCACAACATGGAGCTCTGTCACCTCACCGCAGCAGGAACATCCTCTTCCAGGTAATGATCAAAGTCCCAATCAAACTTGACAATCAAGTCAAGCTGTTTCTGGAAATCTTCTATGGTAGTGGTTAGACGCTCGTGCAGATCAACTAATGGTGGTGAAACAGAACGTTGACCTTCTTCAATGATGTTTACTAGCTTTTTGCTAAGATCCTTTACTTGGTCAGCAACAGCAGAGTTTTGCCTCGTTTCCAGCAGACTTAACAACTTCCCCTTTGTCTCATTAAAGCGTTCATAAAGAAATGAATCCTCTAATAATTTTGATATTTGATCAAATAGTTTAGCAGACATAATCCTTGACTGGCTTTCACTGAGAAAGCCAGAGACTCTCTCAGATAAGCTCATAAATGTATCTGTAAGCTGGTTCACTACTCTCGACTCATCCCACATTGTTGCCATTGCAGTGGATTCTTCTTTAACCACAGCTCTGTCAGAATCTTCTAAGGTACTCTGGACATCTGTTGACTGCTGTGCTGCAGCAAGAGCTTTGTCAGTAGCATTATCAGCAGCAGCTTCCATCTGCTGTGAGACTGCATTCGCAGCTTTCTCAATGTTTGTGGAATCTGACTGCACACTCAACCCAGCTCCTCTAAGTTCAAGAATCCAAGTGTCAAATCCTTCCCCAGACATGTAACGTGCAAAAGATGACTGCATAATTATTTTGAAAGTAAAGACCATGATTAAATAACTCCTTTTCCTTATTCCCAAGTATTACGTAAGTGTTCTAGAAAGTAAATACAACAGCGACCATACTAGACGAATGTTTTTATAAGCAAGATGGACTTAGTTGACTGGAGAGATAAAGAAATCAAAACCTCCACAAAGAGTAAGGTGCACATACATAGTCAAGTGATAAAAGTTAATGAACTTTTCAAGACAATAAGATGCATGAACGAAACATTAAACAAAGGTAGACCTGATATGATCCAATTGACCCAAAAATAAGACAATTTGGCACATCAGTTATTGCACTATCCAACCAGCAGACAAAAATCTATTGCAAAACTAAAAAGGGCACAGATCATCATCAACTAAACAAAAATCTTCATCACAAGTCACAATTCAGAAAAGATTATTATTGCTAGCAGCATCACGGCCATCAACTACTGACCAAGGCAACCATAAAGCCATATCCATAACGCCAGATGTAATAAATAACAAGACAGCATCAATTAAAAGAAAAGAAATAAATATTAGGCGACTCAACTTGTCTATGCTTGAAATGCATACGGAATGAAAAAAGTTGTAAGAGAAGAGAACTTCTGTCCCACCTATTTATTAAAAAAAAAAAAAGAAGAAGAAGAAGAAGAAGAAGAAGAAGAAGAGAATTCTGTCCCTATTACAATTTTAGGAACAAACAACATCAAATGCAATCTTTATATTTGTCAAATTGGAGCAATACGTAGAGGTCTACCAGATTCAAAACATGAACTATACCACAGATGCAATGCTTCAAGTTTACAAACATACATGAGATAAAAACTGGAACTTTCATAAAACCTGACATATCCCCTAAGCACTGATGATATGCACATTCAGTGTCTGTGTCACTACGAACTATTCATCATGACTATGAATGAATTATCAATCAAGATCCTTCAGTTCACCTATACAGGCGTGGATATGCATATTATACTGAACCCAACTCCCCAAGGCAAATGCGCAAGAAGACTATTGTTTCCGTGCAACATCGCATATACGACAAATCAGAAGAAGGGATAAAGTGCGAGGACAAGTATAATACCCCAGGAGCAAGATCATATCCAATAGCATTAGTCCCTACGCCAGACAAGAGAAGCAGCGGATGATTTCTCTTCGGAGCCTGTTGCCATCAAAGGTCATAAGCATTAATGAAAAGCTACAAAATTTGCAAAAAGAAAAAGTAATAATAATAAAAAATGCAGGTAACAGAACTGTAAAACACTCCAAGTTCACCACTCTGTCCTACTCTATATGACATAGTTTGACTAGGCACACAGAGGTTAAGGAAAACTTTTGAAACTCTTCATCGCTTAGTTATGAATCATCACAATAAGGGCAAAGTAGTAAATTTGAGCTTATAATTAGATTGTTTCTAAATATAGAAAGGTATTACTAAAACAATAAATGTATCACATAAACAGAGACAGACATTTAAAGTTTGACTAGTCAAACACTCCAAATATGTAGATTTCATAACTCAACACCTATATACTCCGTATTTAACACTTCCATGAAAATATGTTTCAAAAGAATGTCATATAAATTAGAAATGAGGTACTTATTTCATAAACACGGGCTAGACCGCTTAAACAAAAACTAATATTTTATACTCACTAGGACGGCTATTTCTTACCTGAGGAGGAGGGATGTAACGCCAAAGAGCAAGTTTCCAATCACAATTATTAACTGAAACATAATGAAGTTCATCAGCAGTACATAAGGCCGGCTTATGAGAAACCTTCTGGAAACTTGTAGTATTTTCAGTTGTTGCATTTGTTGAAAAAGCTTTGAGTTTCACTGTAAAGCAACAGTTTGGAGAGTTACGGTATGAAATAATGGATTGTGGAAGTAACCGCCGTTGGTGATAGTGGTGGCGGTGGTGATGGCGGAATGCGGCGGCGATTTGTATCGCCGATCGAATATCTGATTGAATCGGGTAATTCATTTTTTGATGAATGGATTAATTTTGTTTTTGGATAAGAAGGCAAGTTTGTTTTGATAAGTTTTTAAATTCTTTACTGTTTTTAGAAGGTAAGATGTATAAAGCTTTTTTTTGTATAATTTGATTGTATAAATTGTATTGGAAGAGTTGCTAAAATCATTGACTCTATTTAAAATGTGTTTTGGATAAAGGAACACGTCATGCCAGCGCTTTTATTTGTACACTTTTTTAGGGACAATGACTCTTTGATGAAACAAGTAAACAAATGTCATCCAAATATTTCATCTATACTTGTATACTTACCACCCCATGCATGCGCTCTCGAAATTTAAATAAAAATTTATTACAAGTTAATTATAGCAGATGTGAAATTGTTTGATTGAAAAAATTAAATATAATTGCTTAGTATAAAATTTTATTATTCTTGCTTCTCTCCTGATATACCTAACAAATTAATGATCTACATATGCTCACTAATAGCTTTTTTATGGAACATAAATATTACTTACCTAATCTTCCTTCTAGGATTTACACTAATCGAATTAGCTCGGCAAGCTGAAATTACTAATGTCAATTAACCACACAATATCAAAGTCATCATACTGCATTAAATTAAACATTTAAATGACGCGTTCAAAAAGAATGACCTGTTTATATCACTATTTGTTAGTAAAAATTATTAATAACATTAATAAGAATTAATTTCAAGTTCATTTAGCAATTTCTGTAAATATCAAGTTATTCGAATTTTTATACTGGATTGGATAAGGAAGATGATTTTTTATTCTTTACTCTTTTGGAAGGTAAGATGTGGTTTGAATCTTTTAGGCAGAATAGGCAAATTAACACTCATACTTGTACAAAATTCTATTCCCGGCCCCTTAACTCTACGGGTTTTCATCTAGACACTTCAACTTGATTAAGCCAAGTGTTTTAAACACCTCGTGACTTAGGTGATGTTCAACCGCGCTGATGTGGATGATATATCAGCATACACGTAAGATTTTGTTTTACAACACATCTCATTTATTTTCCACCTATTTTTAAAAATTTCTTAAATTTCTCATTTATTTTCCACAACCCCCAAACAAATCCCTTCTAATTTCATACCACCCATCACATGTAACCCACCCATGTCCCCCCCCCCCCCCCCCACATCACCTGGAACCCCAAAATAAGAACCTATCCTTTGTGATACTTAACATTGGCAGTAGGGTATTAAATGATTCGTGCAGAGTAAAAGCTTCCTAATTCCATTTAGTCAAATGGGAGAGTTAGTTATCTGAGAATGGGTTTTAATTCGTTAGTGTGGATTTCTTATTTTCTTTTTTTGCGCAAAAAGGATTTTAAATTTGTTTGATTTCATGAAGACTAGAATTGAATATGGTGCTAGCCATGTAAATTGCAGAGATAATAGACATTTGTTGAAGCTTTATTTTTGCTTATCTTTTATAGAACTTGCTTTAATGACTTGGAGAAAGTAAATTTGGCTCGGTTATGGATATGGTGGAGGAAGAGGAGGAGGCAGTGGTGACGGTGGAGCAAGAGAAAAAGGAAGCAGTGGCGTCGGAGTTGGTGAAGAGGAGCAGCGGTGGTCCGGCGAATGAATATGGGAAAGTGTTTGTGGCGGGGGTGGGGGTAAGGGGTTGAAGACAGAGACGGGGAACTAGGTGTTTTTCCATTATATTTTATTTAATTTTTTTTCTTTTATTATTAGTATTACTATTATTCCTTATTTGTTGGTTTTAAAATTTTGTTTAAAGTAAAACATGAAGCTTTCACGCTCCTCAAAAGCGTGATATACACACATCTTGTGCAGCTCAACTATATCAACGCCACGTAGGTTCAGTCAACGGTCAGAGGTGTTTAAAATATGACTTTTGGATATGTTTAGGTGTTCAGGTGAAAATTCATGAAGTTGGAGGGCCGGGAATAGAATTTTGTGCAAGTACGAGTGTCAATTTGCCTATTCTGCCAATCTTTTAACTTATGAAGGTTCGAGGTGTAAAGCTTTTTCCATATGGAGTAATTGGATTAGTGTTTGCATTGGGAAAAGATGACAAAATGAATATTTGCATAAAGGAACACATCATGCCATCGCTTTTTTTTTTCTTCTTCACATTTTTGTTAAGAAAACGGACAATGAATAAAATGACTCAAAATTTTCATCTTGTTATGAATCCACTCAATAGTGAATGTCCATCATTATGGATCATATGAATTGGGTGTCCATGTTGTATGATAACCCATTATACGATATTATGTCGTATGATAAAATGTTGTACGATAATTGTTATGGGTTCTATGCCTACAAATAGGGCACTTCAAATGTATGTTTATAAAGAGTTTGAAGTGAAACGATATATCAAGTCTCTTTCTATACATTATCTCTATTTTATATTTACTTTGCACCTTTTATTTTATTTCACATTATCAACATGAGGCTCTACTATTTGGAGAAAATATTTGGGAAAGGAATAAGGTAAGGACTTTATTTCAATATTTCTAAAATTTACAACCCTTGATATATTAGGTAAATGTTATCTTTCATGGGCATTAGATGTTGAAATCTATTTGGATGTGATGGGTCTTGAAGACACCATCAAGAATAATAATCAAGCATCTAATAAAAAATATGCTAAAGTGGTGATATTCCTATGTTACCATCTTGATGAAGGTCTAAAGGATCCACTTATGATATGTAATAATTTAAAAGACATGTATGACACCTGAAGATGGTCATACTTCCACAAACATGTTATGACTGAATCCACTTAAAGCTACAAGATTTTAAAACAATCAATGAGTATAATGTTTAGAATTATTTCTCAGTTGAAATTATGTGTTGAGAATATCACTAATAGTGACATGCTTGAAAATACATTCTCCACGTTTCATGCCTCGAATGTGCTCCTACAGCAACAATACTGAGAGATGGAAATTAGTGATTATTAAGAACTAATTTCACATCTCTTTGTTGATGAACAACATAATGGATTATTAATGAAAAATCATGAAAGTCGACCTACTAGTTCTACTCCATTCCTAGAAGTGAATAAGATGAACTTCTACCAAAAGTGTGGAAAATGGCGTGGTCGTGGTCGTGGTCGTGGTCCTGATCGAGGAACTCTTATTATGATGATCATTATGCACCAAAACCTCTTCACCACCAGCAGTATAAAAGATGTATAAAAAGCATGGAGCAGTGCAAATGGAAAATGCAGAGAATAGTTGCTACTGTTGTGGAGCAAAAGGACACTGGTCACATAGTCGTTGTCGACGAAAGTACCTGGTTGATCTCTATCAAGCATCTCTTAAAAAGAAAGAAAATAATACTAAAGCTAATTTTATTTCTGAAATTAATGTTGACGTCATGCATTTGGACGTAGCTGATTTCTTTGAGATCCCTAAAGGACAAGTAGATCATCAGATTGGTGATGAATCTGTAGCTAAAGAGACTTATATATTTTTAAATTATGCCGTTTTTTATAGTTAGTATGTTTAATATTGTATACAGTAATGTACATGAAGTAACAGTTGCATTGCATTTTCTTTTGATAACAAAATATGTACATATGATGTTTATTTTGTGTCATTTTATTTTAAAGAATACATGGATATCCCTCAAATTTTATTCGGGAAGATAAAATTTATCGTTCTCAAGACAATACTGGCGAACTATTCAAACTGATTGCCTTTTTTATATAATCTAAGCACCTCCTATTGACACTAGAAGGGGGTTGAATAGTGTCTACCAATTTTTGTGTGAGAACCAGATTCTTTTTGTCAAGAACCTTGTTCTTGACTCAACAGTTTTCCTCTGCAGATACCACAACACACACAAATCAAGAAACACAGTGTTTTTACGTGGAAAACTCCTTGCTCAAGGGAGAAAAACCACGACCCACGATCTGGGATTTTCGAACCAATCCACTAACACAAAGAGCAAGTTTTAGATTACAATACTCTGTAACCAAGGGGCTACACTCTAGACCCTAATCACTCAACAAAGCTAAACTCTAGCTTTACAAAGTAATCTCTCAAAGGCTCACCTAATACAATTGCTTCTAACGTAAGCAGATAGGTAACAACATGATAGTATCAAATTAAGACAACTTACAAATCAAGAACCTAGACAGAATATCTAGATTTAACTAATTTGAATCCAACAGTTGTCTTCTTCAGTTAAATCACTTTGAAATTTGCTGGATTGCCTGTGTAATGCTCTCAACTCTTTTTTTGTGAATAACTAAGTTTTGGCTGCATCAACTACTTGCTTTTATATGGTCTTCAGAACCCTAGTTGAGTTCCACAAGGAAACCTTGTAATTATAGCAAGACAAGATTTCCTGTGACTCTTTCCTTGTTTGGCACCAACTCTTATTCGTGCTTCGAAGATACAGCCACGGCACAACCTCCTTTTAGCTGACTAGGATGCATACTCGTACACGCGCCACTTTTTCTAGTTCTGTAAGGATTTACAATCCTTAATCTTTTCGATCAGTCGTGCCCTTCTCTACAAGAACTAGGTTCTCCTCCAGAACCACTTGAACCTTCTCGTTTGTCATTCTTCAAAACATTTACCTCAACAAATTCCCCTTTTTTCGATGATGACAAACAAATGTTGCCAATGAACCTGAATAGACAAAAATACCAAGAACACAAAAACAAAAATACATTTGAAAATTTTAAAACAGATGAGTTAGGTCACAAACACCCCAACATTTCTTTCTTCCCCCTTTTGGCATCATCGAAAAGATTCAAAATCCTACAAGAAAAAGTTAGTACTATCCAGTCTAGAGCACAATGCAAACAAGTCAACTAAATAAGGCACACAAGAATAAGGCTAAGGGCCCAACTAGAACTAGATACAATTCAAGCAAAAGAAATTTAAAACCATTTATCCAGGGCGTGACAACCACACAGCCCAATTAAGTACACAACTTTAAAAGATTGTCTTAAGAACACAAATCAAGAAAGGACACATGGGGAGATAAAGGAGGGTTTTGGACAAGGACATGAAGGAAAGTAGGTAGGACTTAGGTCTTCAAGTTGAAGTGATTGACAAGTGCCTCAATATTCTTTGTATTCTTGGCCTTTTCCATCACAAGCTTGGCCTCATACTTGTGGCACTCGATCTTCAAGCGATCAATTTCTTGATCCTTCAACTCCAGCTTCTTCTGCATTTCAGCATTTTCTGCATTCGCTTCCAGAACATGCTGCTCCAATTCCTTCACAGCTGCAATAGCTTCATCTGGTCCAAAGTCCTCACTTTCCTCAGGTTGCTCTTGCTTGACCTGCAGTGGTCTCTTGGAAGCTCTCTTCTCTTTGAAGAAATCAAAATTTTTCAGCACATTTTGGCCAAACATCTGATGAATAGTTGGCTTCTTTCCAGCTTCCAAAGGTACTACAAAGTGCTCAAGAACCTGCTGCAGGATGTAGGAATGCACCAACGAATTTGGCTTTTGACCAGTGTCAACAGTCCTTTTTATGTGTCTGATGATCAGACCAGGTAGATTGATCCTTATTCCTCTGTCCAGCAGATCCATGTAAGTCAAGTCAAGTGCACAGGCCTCACTGTTCCTTTCCCCCCTAGGCAACAGAAACCTATGAATAAACTCAAAAAGTAACTGATGTGCAGGCTCCATTTCTTTCTTCTCAACCTTTCTTTCTTTTCTAAGTTTGGTTTTTCCTGAGAAATTTTTCACCACACTTAGAGGTGTTACCCCATCAGTCCTTTTTGGCCACTTCAGCTTGATGTACCTGCAATAACCTTCAGCAGGAACCTCAAGCATTACTCCCAGTTATGTCCTTCCAAACTCTATTTCCACTCCTTTGACCACTGAAAACACTCTTCTCGCAGCCACTCTAAAATTAGAGTAGAACTCCCTAATCTCATCAGTATACAGAAACCCGTCCTCCTTAGCGAAGAGATTTAACCAGCCTTGATCCTCCATCCTTCCTTAGTAGAGGTTTTATGCTGTGCTCATGTAAGTCACTCAAGATGCTTCCAGCCAATACTTGGTGCCTTGCAAAGAAGGCTACTCTGTCAACTTCCTCATCAATATCTTTCTTCTTCTTCTTGCTTTCTACCTCACTATCTGTATCTGATCACTGGGCTCAACATAACTTCCTGCCTCATCACTCTCCCCATTTTCTTCAACAACATTCTTCTCCTGTTTCTCACCACTCACTTTCTTAACCTTCTTCTTTTCAAACTTTTCCATCTTCTCTACCTGCTGCTTCAGAGCAGACCTGGTAGCCACCCTTCTAGGTGCTGTCTGAGCAGTAGGCTTGTCAGCACTCATATTCTCATCCTGAGAGTTCTGATCACTCTCATCCACTAACTTGCTTTTAGACACAGTTTTTCCCCCTTTCAGTAGCCTTCTCCTCTTATCTGTTTCTGGCTTTTTTTCACTCACAAATACAACCTCTTCTTCTTCTTCCTCTCCCATTAGCTTCTCATCCTCTTCACCAAACTTTCTTTTCACCCTCTTCTCTTTCTTTTCCTCAACAATCTACTCAGTTCTTTCACTTTCTCCATTTTCATCCTGAATTTTCTCATCTTTTTCTCCCTCAAAATCAGTCCAATCTAGTTCTGCATCCTCAACCACTATAGGAACTGAGCAAGAACCAGTTTCTTGACTCAAGTCCTTGGTAGCTTCAACAGAACTGGGTCCTCCACCTACTGGACCTTCAAACACAGACATCACATGAACTTTCTCAACAGGAGCAGCCTCCGGACTAGGTTCGTTGACTGGGCCCTTTTGAGACTCAGCAGAATCCTCTTCTCTCAATCTTTCCAACAAGTTTTCAACTACATTAGCCTCCACTACTTTGTCAGTCACTAAGGGAACAAGAAAACTAATCTTAGGCACAAAGTCCTCCTACACAACTTGCAAGTTCTCCCCGCCAGCATTCCCCCTATCAGACATACCACAAGGCTCTACTTTTTCTACAATTTCATCTAATCCTTTAACCAAAGTTTCAGTACTCAATTTTCCAGGGCTTTTTACAGAGTCTAAAACAGTAGAGTCAGTTAGGGTTGAGTCATTATTTACCTCGACCGGTTTTTCATCGGAGACTGGTATTGCCGGCGTCGGAAGCGAGGGTCAGGCAACCATCTTCTTGAAGCCCTTCTTTCCTGCTCTTTCGAGGAATTCACCCTAGCTTTGACGATTCTTTCAGCGAGAGTAGAGGCAGGAGGTTTGGGAGTGGATTCTTTAGAAGTGTGGGTCTCCGAGGTCTTTGCCAGAGAAGCGCATGAAGATTGTGCTTGTGACATTGTGATTTTGGTTAGGGTTTCCGAAAGAGGATTTCTACTTTTGAATTTTAGAGATAGAGAGATGGCAGAGTAGAGAGAAATTTTGCAAGTGTTTTTCTTTCTCTTCCTTTCGACTGTGAGAAGAAGTAATGGGGAGTTGGGGTTTCTCTAGGGAATAGGTAATAATGATGGCGATGAAAAGAGAAGCAGCTTTTTGATGTTTTTGAAAACCAGGAAAAGTGTTGGATTTGACAGTTACGGAGACTTACCCAATTAAGGCTTTTCGAATTGGTGGGGTCAGGTTGAGTCTAGTAGAATTATAACCCCAAAAGGAATTATTCCTATAATTTTGGGCGGTTACACAGACATGGAAAGGTTTCCTTGATACACGTATATTAGATAATCAATTTCAGTTATAACACTTAACATAAATAGCTGTGTGGATGTACCTGGACATGGTTCCTCGTGCTTGCCTTTGTTCCTTCTAAGTACCCTGTAGGTTCTTTCATGGGAGCACATTAGCCCAACCTAGTGGTACTCAGTTGAATAGGAATACTTAAATATAGTACAGAATTTAGACTGGACAATAGCAACTTTAGTTACAAACAAGTTAATAAACACTTAACTAACCAATCATTGGGGAACAAATTTTTAGTCATCCGTGTATTTTGGTCATCCCTAACTCCAACATGTTCCTCTCAAATTGAACTTTGTTCAGTGCTTTGTTAAAGATGTCAGCAATTTAGTCTTCAGTCCTGCAAGAATTCATAGTAATCAGACCCTTTTCCACATTATCTCTAAGAAAATGGTGTCTAATATCAATGTGCTTTGTTCTTTTAAGTTGGACTGGGTTCTTGGCAATGTTCATTGTACTTGTGTTGCCACAGAAGATGCGCACAGCTCCACATTTAATACCAAAGTCCTCTAATTGCTGTTTGATCCATAGCAATTGTGAGCAGCATGATGCAGCTGCTACATACTCAGCTTCTGCAGTGGACAAGGCTACTGAGTTCTGCTTCTTAGTAGCCCAAGAAACTAAGCAAGGACCAAGAAAATATGCCATCCCTGAAGTGCTCTTCCTATCCACCAGATGACCTGCATAATCAGCATCAGCAAAGCCAATTAGTTCAAAAGTACCTCCCATTGAGCACCATAGACATAGATCCTGAGTTTCCTTCAAATATCTCAAGATTCTCTTCACAGCTGTCAGATGGGATTCCTTAGGCTTGGATTGAATCTAGCACACAGTCCCACACTGTACACAATATCAGGTCGACTGGCTGTGAGATAGAGGAGTGAACCTATGATTACTCTATATTTTGTCTCATTTGTAGAAGGACCTAGTTCGTCCATGTCCAGCTTGGTTCCTGGAGAAATAGGTGTAGACATGTCTTTTGCTCTTTACATGTCGAACTTATTTAAGAGCTCCCTGACATACTTCTGTTGATGAATCATAGTTCCTTCAGGGGTCTGCTTGATCTGCAATCCTAGAAAGAAATTGAGTTCTCCCATCATGCTCATTTCGAATTCACTACCCATCAGTTCAGCAAATCCCTTGCATAATTCCTCATCAGTGGCACCAAAAATGATATCATCAATATATACTTGAACCACCAATAGATCATTTCCTTTCTTCTTCAAGAACAATGTGTTGTCAATCCTTCCTCTTGAGAAACCATTCTTCAGCAAGAATCCTGACAGTCTTTCATACCAGGCTCTAGGGGCTTGCTTCAAACCATAGAGTGCCTTATCAAGTTTGTAAACGTGATCAGGAAATTCACTGTTCACAAAACCTGGTGGCTGTATTACATAAACTTCTTCATTAAGGTACTCATTCAAGAAGGTACTCTTCACATCCATCTGATACAATGTAAACTCCATGTATGTAGCAAAGGAAATCAACATTCTTATGGCTTCCGTCCTGGCTACTGGTGCAAAGGTCTTATCATAGTCAATTCCTTCCTCTTGACTGTATCCTTGAACTACCAATCTAGCTTTGTTTCTTGTCACTATACTATGCTCATCCAATTTGTTTCTGAACACCCACTTTGTTCCTATGATTGACCTGTCTTTTGGCTTAGGAACCTGATGCCAGACTTTGCTTCTTTCAAACTGATATAGTTCATCCTGCATGGCTAGCACCCAATCTGGATCTTCCAAGGCTTCTTTTACGTTCTTTGGTTCCATGGATGATAGGAAGGCAAAGAATGCACAAAAATTCTTCAAGGCTGATCTGGTCATGATTCCAGTATCCAGTTCAGATAGCATATTCTCCAGAGGATGGGAACTTTGATGTTTCCATGGTCTGGGTTGTATATGACGAGAAGAACCTTCAGCAGCATCTTGAGTGGGTTCTTCCTAATTAGTTAAATCATCAACTTCATCTGCTATTCCCCCTGACATGTTGACTCCTTGTTCTCTTGGAGCTGAATCTTCATTTTTCTCACATGATTCCTCCTTTTCTTCCGGATTTTCAGAGTCAGCTGTACCATCATTCCGAACAAGACCAATAGCCTGATCATCTACTTCATTTTCATCGATTTTCTTATCTGATTCTTCAAATACCACATGCATGCTTTCCTCTACTGTTTGTGTTCTTTTGTTGAACACTTTGTATGCCTTGCTTTGAGTAGAATACCCTAGGAATATTTCTTCATCACTTCTTGCATCAAATTTCCCCAATGGTTCCTTGTCGTTATTGTGGACGAAACATTTACACCCAAAGAGCCTCAGGTGTGCAATATTCGGTTTTCTTCCTCTGAGAAGTTCATATGGAGTCTTGTCAAGAATAGCTCTTATGGAGCACCTGTTCAGCAAATAACATGTTGTGTTTATTGCTTCAGCCCAGAAATTCCTTGCAAGACCACTTGATAGCAACATGGTTCTTGCCATATCCTCCAGAGACCTGTTCTTCCTTTCAACTACATCATTTTGCTGTGGAGTTCTTGGTGCAGAAAAGTTATGATCAATGCTATGTTTTGCACAATACTCAGAGTGTGCCATGGTCAGATCTTATACTGACCAGTTCCAGGCTCAACCTTTTCTGCACAACTCTAGCCCAATCTTTGAAGCTCTGATACTGACCAGTTCCAGGCTCAACCTTTTCTGCACAACTCTAGCCCAATCTTTGAAGCTATCAAAGGCTTCATCCTTGGACGCCAAGAACAGGGTCCATGTATACCTTGAATAATCATCAACAATTACAAACATGAACATCTTTCCTCCTCTGCTCCTGACTCTCATGGGTCCACAGAGATCCATATGTATCAATTCCAGTGGCTTTGATGTGCTCACCACCTTTTTAGATTTAAAGGATGATCTCACATGTTTTCCCTTAACACAAGCATCGCACATTTTTATGTTTTCAAATTTTTTATTTGGCAATCCACGAACCAGCTCCTTCGATACCAGCTTGTTGAGATGTGACAAACTAGCATGTCCCATTCTTTTGTGCCACAGTTGAGAGTCACTTTCTTGAACATTCAGGCATGTTAAGTTGTTTTCAGGCAGTGATCTTTGTATACATTGTATACATTGTTCACTCTTTTTCCTTTCCCTAATAATTTCTTCACTCTGTAGGTTCTTCACAATACACCCTACAGAGGAGAAACTCACTTCATTTTCTCTATCACACAGTTAAGAGATACTCAGCAAATTGTGTTTGAGACCATCAACACAGTATACATTCTCAATGGCATGATCCAGAGTTCTCCCAGCTTTTCCAATTCCCACAATCTGACCATTTTTTCCTCCTCCGAAGGCTACACTGCCTCCTTGAAATGCTGCGAGTGAGAAAATTTCTTCTGTCCCCTGTCATATGTCTTGAACAACCACTGTCAAGAATCTAGCTTGGATTGTTCACTCTCACTCCAGCCTGCAAAATAAATCAATGGTTAGCTTTAGGAACCCAGACAAGCTTGGGTCCCTTCTTATGAGAAAATGGATAAATCAAATCTTTCTTAGCCCATTCAGGTAGAACACTTCTTTTATTTTTGGTCTTTGCGTTGCTTGCATTTATGCACATTTGTCTGTAATGTCCAGTTTCTCCACAAAAGGTACACAACATGTTGTAAGGTAATCCCACATATTTGCTTTTAGGATTGTATGGGGGCAGTGGTTTCTTGAATCCTAGCCCTTGTTTTCCTTTGTTCTGGTTTTCAAGAACCCAATTCATTGCCTCAGAGGATTTGTTCCATTTTGTTAATCTGGTAATCTCATAGTCAGATTTTTCAACCTTTTGTTTTAAAATCATGTTTTTCTCAGTTTCCTGATACATGATCTCATTTGTTTTTTTAAGCTCATTTTCAAGAAAGGTTTGAACTTCACTAATTACTTGCTTACCATTTATACTCCTTCAACTGATTCAATTCCAATTCTAATTCTGAGATCTTAGAGTTTGACACAAGAGTCTGCCCTTTCAAAACAACGTTGATTTCTTCCAGCTCAATGTTTTGTTCTTGAAGACTCTTGTGTTTTGTTCTAAGATCACATTTGTCTTCAGTCAATTTTTATTTCTCAGTTTTTACCTTTTTATAACCCTCAATTAACGTGGCAGTTATTAGAATCAAGTTTTCAATAGAGTATGTGTGCAACTTTTCTTTTAGATAAAAAAGACATACCTCTGCTGAATGAGCGGCTTCTTCTCTATTAGTTGCCATACGGGCTGAGTCCTTCCTCTGGTCATCTTCAGTGTACATCTCCTTCAGCTTCTCCCAAATTTCTTTGGCAGACTTGTATTCAAGTACCTTTGCTAGCACATCAGTTGTTAGCCCTTTTCTCAAGTATAACACAACTTTGGCATTTGCTTGCAACCAGTCTAAGTCTTGAGGATCAAGTTCTTCTACCAACTTTGGAACCAGAACTCTGTTTGCTGCTCTCTTGACAGGAACATGAGGTCCTCGTTTCACGATCAACCAGAGACTATAATCCATCGCTTGAAGAAAGATTTTCATTTGCTTCTTCCACCACTTGTAGCTAGTCCCATCAAACACAGGTGGCTTTGATGGGTCTCTTCCTCTTCTGAACTCCCGAGGGTCCTCCTCGTCTGAACTTGACAATCCCATCAGTGCTAGTGGGGACTCATCCTCAGATTCATTTTCTTGGTCAGATTCACTGTCAATAGGTCCCCATGTAGCATAAAAGGCTTCCTTCCTCTTTCTTCTTTCTGCTCTGAAGTTTGGAGGTCGTATGATTTTCTTCTTGTCTTTGTCATTCTCTTTTGATGCCTCCTTCTCCTTCTCCTTTGTAGCTCTATTCTTCATCCACTCTGGGAACAACCGCATGGTCCTTCTTGAAACACTTAAAGCATCCTGAGTAATCTGGATTGTCAACAATGTTCTTTCTTCCAGAGCTTTCCTTATTGTTTCGTTTGAATCATTTGAACTTTCCCAGATTGAACTTCTGTCTCAGAGCACTGACCATTGCAGCTTCAACTGATTGTAAATCCACATATTCCTCAGCTTCATCAGTTGCTTTGAGTGCTAGAGTCTTGTCCTTCTTGGGTACTGGTTTACATTTTGAATCCTTCATCATCTCATGTGTTTTCAAACTTCCAACCAGTTCCTCAAATTTGATGGATCTGAGAGGTTTGGACTCAATGATAGCAGTCATCTTGGGTTCCCAAGCATCAGGCAGTACATTCAGAACTTTGTCCACCATCTCTACTTCTGGCAGCTCCATATCAAGAGATCTCATCTCGTTTGTGATGATGGTCAACCTTGTCATCATATCCTATATTGATTCTTTCTCTCCTATAGAGAACAACTCAAATTTTCTTTTCAGCATTCTTCTCTTGGAGTCCTTCACTTCAGTCGTTCCTTCATGTGCGACATCTAGGGCATCCCAGTTTTCCTTGGCTGTCTTATAAGATAAGACTCTATTGAACTCCTCAGGACCAAGACCACAAATTACCAATCGTTTGGCTTTGTGATTCTTTTCAATCATCTTATAGTCAGCCTCATTAAACTCATCTTTTAACTTAGGTTCTTCTCGAGCAGCAGCTCCTCCAACTATTTTGGCAGGAATTAAGTTCCCTTCAAATACTATATGCCAGAGTTGGTAATCCTCAGCACAAATGTAGGTTTTCATTCTGTTCTTCCACCAAACATAGTACTGCCCATTGAACTGTGGGGGCTCAGAACTTTCTGTCATTCAGTGATAGTAGGTGGTGCACTCACGAGAAGACCTGCTCTGATACCACTTGTTATAATCTAAGCACCTCCTATTGACACTAGAAGGGGGGTTGAATAGTGTCTACCAATTTTTGTGTGAGAACAAGATTCTTTTTGTCAAGAACAAGAAACACAGTGTTTTTACGTGGAAAACTCCTTGCTCAAGGGAGAAAAACCACGACCCACACTCTGGGATTTTCGAACCAATCCACTAACACAAAGAGCAAGTTTTAGATTACAAAACTCTGTAACCAAAAGGCTACACTCTAGACCCTAATCACTCAACAAAGCTAAACTCTAGCTTTACAAAGTAATCTCTCAAAGGTTCACCTAATACAATTGCTTCTAACGTAAGCAGATAGGTAACAACAATGATAGTATCAAATTAAGACAACTTACAAATCAAGAACATAGACAGAATATCTAGATTTAACTAATTTGAATCCAATAGTTGTCTTCTTCAGTTAAGTTACTTTGAAAGTTGCTGGATTGCCTGTGTAATGCTCTCAACTCTCTGTTTGTGAATAACTAAGTTTCGGATGCATCAACTACTTGCTTTTATATGGCTTCAGAACCCTAGTTGAGTTCCACAACGAAACCTTGTAATTATAGTAAGACAAGATTTCCTTTGACTCTTTCCTTGTTTGACACCAACTCTTATTCGTGCTTCGAAGACACAGCCACGGCACAACCTCCTTTTAGCTGACTAGGATGCATACTCGTACACGCGCCACTTTTCCTAGTTCTGTAAGGATTTACAATCCTTAATCTTTTCGATCAGTGGTACCTTTCTCTACAAGAACCAGGTTTTCCTCCAGAACTACTTGAACCTTCTCGTTTGTCATTCTTCAAAATATTTACCTCAACAATTTTGAAGCATAGTTGGAAACTTGGATTTATGTTAAAAGAAGTAACCAAAGCAAGAAGATCCCACAATCCTCCAAGATTGATGAATGCCTGAGTGACTTTAAGCCAACCCTTTTGCCTGAGGAAGGTGAAAATTACGTCCTTACAAGCTTCTTCCCTCTCATAGTATGAATGATCTTTTCAACTCTATCCATACCTTTTCATTCTTTATGAGAGAGTCACTCCCTCCATATTAAAATATCAAAGTAGGTTACAACAACACAAATGCGTTAATAATTACATACAAACAGAACAGCAAACTTTGGTGTAATTAATCATTTAAGTATTTGCATGCTCATGTAATACTCAACATTATTAGTTGTACCCTCTAATCAGGCCTATTGGTGTAATAATAGCCAGGAACTAAAAAAAAAATTCCAATAGAGAAATGAATGTCTAGGTCTTCTTCATATGACATGCCAATCATGAAGGTCCAGCATGGGCAACTGGAGAACGAATGTAAAGCTAAGATGAAGTCTTAATTGACGATGATATTATCTTCCATAAGATGCAAACTCTGATGAGAAGGGGATTTGAAAGAATTATAATCAGACTTAAAGTCAGAATTCTAATAATTGCTGTTTAAAATAATACATAAAAGCGGTAAGGAATCACCAGGGCTTTCTCACTACTTTTAGAAAATGATAGAAGCAAGGACAGAATATTCTGATCGCAAGGAGTCCAGTACAACCAATGGCAGCCTTTACACAACGTATACATGACTTGGAAAGTTAAGTGTCCGCATCTAAATCGGCATTTGGCTACCAACCTCACCAAATTTGCACAAGCTTCATCCATTTTTTCTTAAACATTTCAATCCGACTAGCACTTATCTCAACTACTATTTCATTAGATACATGTCACCTCCTACAAACATATATGGGCAACTCCGCCTCAAAGTTTAGACAAATGGAAAAAATAACCTAACATGTTTTTGTATCCGTTAAGAATTTGAACACCATTCTCTTGTAGTTTTCAATTCAATCACTTCATTGAATTGAAGACCACCAACAATCATTAGGGTACATAAGATATCAAGATAACAAGCTAAAAATATCACAGGAAATACTATACAGGAAGTCGTGAGAATCAGTGATTTTCCATTTAGAGCATGTTGTTGAGTCACAAATGAGAATCTAGCACGTTAATCTAATCAGCTTTACCGGAATTGGAATTTCTAATGCCGTTTTTAGTTCTTATGAAACTCCAAAGGAACGCAATAAATGCAGCCAATGATTGTTATATAAACATATCACGACCCGCTAAATATTGCCAAATGCCATATCATCAGCTTCTGAATTTCTTTTGCCCAATTCTCATATCAATCTCAAAGATTAAATGTCTTCATTTAAATGCATTCACCCTATCTACAGTATCACACAAGCTATTTATCATATGTTATGTCCACATTCTATTCACAACTTAATTGGCCCAACAGGGAGGTAATATTTTCCTTAATTTCTGTTCCTGGCAAAAGTAAAATAGTTATAAGCTGTTGTAGCCCAAAATTGATAGAGAACTTTTTAGAGATCTTTCATGCAACAGAAAATATCCCAAATTAAGTCATCCTATAGTTCTTCTCGTCTATCAATCACACTTGCATTCACACCTGAGATTTATTAGTTCAAAGGCCAGTTAAAGTGTAGAATAAAGCAAATACTTGTGACACTTAAGAAGCTGACAAATAGAGCTATAAGTGTAAAGTATATAATTACTTTTGCTTCAAGTTAAATATGGAAAGTTTGGTTCTTACAAGCTGCCAACTGGAACTCAAGAAAAATAAGCTTTGTATAAAGTAACCAACTGTTAAGGATGGACCAACCAGCAAGCAATAAGTTAATCTACCTATCTGTCTAATCTAGAGAGAGAGAGAGAGAGAGGCTTGACGCAGCTAACACTAAGTAGATGAAACAAGAACATTCATGAATGATATCTTTACAAATCATAGTTGAAAAGAACTGACCAACAGGAAGAGAGAGCATTTAGTACTGCCATCTACCATGATCCTTGTCTTGGATCACAAATCCAGAAATGGTGAAGAATGATAACTCTACCAGCTAAACCGTTGCTAAACTTTCTGACAACTGTATTCGTTTATTTTTCTGGAGATAAGAGATCACTTGTAGGTATATTTTTATAGTTCTTCACATTAAGCATGACTGTACTAATCTTCTTTTAAAATATATAACAAGTGTCACAACTGTAGTGACAAAACTGTACTAATCTTCTTTTAAAATATATATTAACAAGTGTAACAACTGTAGTAACAAAACTATGTCATCAAGAACAATAGAATTATCCTCTCAAATGAGACTGGTAATATTATTAGTTTCCTTTAGGACAGGCAAAATTTGCTAGTTAGAGATGCAAAACATATAATTTATGTCTCAAGAGATAAACATAAAATTAGAGATAATGTTCTTTCTTGATCCAAGAAGCAACAACTATAGAGGAGAGTATCACCAAACTGCTTCTTAACATATCAAGTACCAGATATAAATTTTGGGCTGATTCACACATCATTATAAATTTGGAGCTACCCTAAAATCAAAAGGGTAGAGCACTCTTCTGCAGGGCAAATAAAACATATGTTTGTTGCTATGTATGCTCGTCACAAATATATCATGGTGGTGCAGATACATCACATACAGAATGCAGGCTCTATATGCATATATTCGCACAGATCAACAAACCACAGATGAGAACAAACTAAAGACAACTGAAGTAAATCCCTCAATCACGATATTACATTTATTCGTAATTCATATATAGAACAGGGAAATATCATGAGTTTGAGCTTTTACAGTATGATTCAGATGCTATCACTTTACGGATTACACAAGAAAAGAAAGGAGCACCCAATTGTCTTATACCTATAACAAATACATTTCACAAACCAATAATAATGAACATTCAAACATTTAACAGAAAATTTAAAGATAAAACAAACCCACGGCCACAAAATTGTTTCTTCATGTGCAACTCACCTTTTCATGGCTGGTGAAGTTCTAATTTGTTGCTTGATTTTTTTCTGTGGGTTGCTGCGAAGAAGTATTGGGCATACCAACAGCAGGGGATGATGTCATGGTTTGGTATTGAGCAGCGTACTGTGGAGCAAGAGACTGAGTGTAATATATTTGTGCATGTGTGGGATCAGAAAATTCATATGCATAATTGCCAGTACTAGCTGACGGAGGAGCAATTGACTGAGAGGGATGGTGAATCTGAGAGTAGCCAACATATTGCTGCTGATGCTGGCCTGAAGTTATCTGAACCAATTGTGGAGCTGCCGCAGCTGCAGTTCTATACGCACCAGCAGTACTCATTTCAGGTTTGGAGGCAGGAGGAGGGTTTCTGGCATGGCTGTAAACTGCTGCAGGAGTGGCCATACTAGGAGCGGGAGGTGTTTGGGGCTGATTAGAAGGCATTGTTGTAGCAGACTCGCTATAACTTGATTGCTGCTGCACAGGCAAATTGTAAGCTTGCGTAGGTCTAGACTGAACGAAGTAAACTGGGTACTGGTGCTGCTCAAGAGCAGGATGTTGAGAGTGAGTTTGCTGCTGTGAAGGGTACATAGGATAATAAGATGTCATGGGCACAGGTCCGGAAGGGGTATGCTGGATATATTGACCAGCATGAACATATTGTTGAGGTTGATACATTTGTGGGTGCTGTTCATAATGGACTGGCATTGCATATCCAGCAGCATCCTGGACTTGCTGCTGTTGTACCTGAGCTCTATTATTCGGATCGCTCATCTTCGTATCAACTGAATTGGCAGAAACCCTATTGTTCCCTGACTGAAATTGAGCCCCAGGTTGTTCTTGATAATAGAAATGCCTTTGCCCAGACAAAGGATTTGTGAAACTGCTCTCACTGCATCAAAATAAAATGACCATCCTCGTTTAGCGAATTTTCATTACCAAATTCAGCACTTTAACAAAGAACCATAGAGTTAGTAGTTCCGTTACAAAATGCAATATTAAGCCCTTTGACTGAAAATTTATCGAAACAACAGAATCACATATAACAGTCAGCGCGGAGCTAGCATGGCAAATACAAGTTTGGCCGAACCTAGTAGCTATGACTCGAACCCTGTATATGTCTTACAAAAATCTACTAATTAAATTTAGAGCTCAGTAACTCAAATAGGATGGTTCAGTAGCAACCTGAACCCATAAAGTCCAAATCATGGCTCCGCCTCTATATTAACAGTAACACATATCTCAAGCAATTGGAATGTTTCAATAAACATACATCGAAAATCGACAAAACTAAAATTCTTTGGCTATTTTTTGTTTACCTTGAAACTGAATTGGGCGAAGGCAACTCCGAAGGAACAGCAGGCTTCTGTTGAGGCTGCTGCAGCTGTTGTTGCTGATGAGCTTGCTGTTGCTGAGCTGGAATTCTATAACCAACACCCATAACGCCCTGTTCCGATCTCTCATCATCCGAAAAACCACGACTCAAATAATCCCCACCACCAACAACTACAGGCAACACACTAGTCCCAGCCACAACAGGAGCAGGAGGTGATGACTGTTCCACTTTACTTCCAACACCTAACTGTGAAAACTGTTCCTCAATTATCCTCTGATTCTGATTATTCCCCTCCTCCACAGCATGAACCTTAATCGGAGGCAAATTCGCCAACGAAGGAGTCGAGCTAGTGGACCCAAACGACGAAGTCGTCTCAACCATAGGTGAATCGGGGACAGACTGTACCTCCATTTTCACATTCTTCCCACCCCCTCCCTTATTACTATTCCCATTACTAACACCAACACCAACACCAACAACATCATCATCAAGACCTAATAAACAATTAACTGAACTCGATTCGGAAAACACCTTATTACTATTCGACATAGAATTCCCATTATTTAAAGCCTGTACAAACCATTCCTCCGACTTAGTAGATCCATCTAAAACAGATGATCCTGCATTAGAATCAAAATTATTAACATCCGTAAACAAAAACAATCGAATACGGGAACTTTTACTAACACGATCATATTCATCAATCATATTTTCCAAATCCTCATCAGTAGTAACTGAAATTAACGAATCTAAATCTTCATTAGGGAGCTGATATTTAAGCCAAAATGGACGATTATTTAATAATGTTTTGGAAAGACGTGTAGAGAGGTCGTAAAGTGAAGTGAATCTGTCGGTTACGAAGATCCGTGTATCGCCACCGACGTAACACAGGGATTTATCGTGTGGTCGTGGGATTATGTGTCCGCCGTAGCTGCACATCAGACGGAGTTTGGTGGCGGCGGTGGTGGTGGTGGTTGTGACGGTGGATTGTGGTGGTTGTTCGTCCCATGAATTGGTGGTGGAATCTATTGACGCCGTTGTTGGTGGTGGTGGAATTGTTTGTGGGCCCGGTATAAGTGGCGGTTCCATTTGGGTGGAGTGTGTGAGAAGATGTTTATTTTTTTTGCCGGAGAAGAATGTCTTATAATTTTCCACCTGATTTGCTATTTTCTAATATTACTAGTATTACTTTTTTATTACTTTAGTCTATAGTTTTTTAATTGTTTCATTTATCTATTCCTCCAACAACTGTAACAGTTCATCAGTATTTTTCACTTTGACCAAATTGACCTCACTATTTTTTTTCGTTTATCCAATTTGTGTTCAACATATACCATCCAGACCTTACTCCACTTAAGTAAAAAAAATATTCAAAAATATGTTTGAAAAATATGATAAATATTATGGTAAATAAAATCTTATTCGATTAATTTAAATTTGTCCTAAACATCTTACTTTAATGATATACCAAAGTGACTTTATACAAAAGACTCGACATCAAGAATTTTGATTAAAGAAAAATACTTATTAAAACATATTGAAACTATAGTTGAATAGCATTTTTTATCATTGTTTCTGAATTCGAGTCTATTATACGAAGTCCACTTGGCATTTATGCTTAACGTAAGATTTTTGCCATATCCTTTTTTAAACGTCCTCTCTACTATTTTCTCAAAAGCCAATTCCTAAAACACGAAATTTGTATCTCTTTCTAATGTGAGATAAACATCTTTTAATAATTTGCCAGAACTTTTAAACCTCCTCTCTGCAATTATTTCAAGGGCAAAATTTAGTAAATCATTAAAATGATACGTTAAAATATAGTACTATTGAACTCGAAACAATTTTATAAATTTGGATGTAAATGTTGAGATGATTTGTCTCGTTTACAAATAAAAAAAATTTATGACCAGAAAATACTCTGAGATTTCAAGTAATAGTCAATATAAAAAAACACTTTAATCAGAGTAACTTAGTATTAAGATTACACCATTCTTCAATGCTACTACCATCTATTTTGCTTTATTTGGGCATGTCTCATCTAAATACTCAATAAATTGAAGTTCCTTAATGGTACTGGGCCCGCTTGAGAGCATCTATTATCTGAAATGACAGAGACACAAAACGTCAGCTTTAATAGATTCAAGATTTTAAATTTGTTGAGCAAACTATTGATGCATCTACTTCTAATTAGTTTTGGTTAGGCAAAATACATACTTTACCACCTAAACTTGTCCCGAAAACACAATAACACACCCAAACTTTGCGGGCGACCTATCACCCCCCTTAATATGTTCGAAGTGGTATTAATACAACCACTAACGATCACATGTCCTGCGCGTATAATGCATCTTCTTTCAGGCGCGTATAATTTATTTGTGCTACTTAAAAAATTAAAAAAATAAAAGAATATAACGGTAAAATCAGTTTCCCTCTCCCCTTTTATCCCTTTAACCCGACCCTAGGTTGTATTCTTCCCCAATTTGCTTCTTCTTCAACAATAAACCCTAGGCAAATCAAATCCAAAGCCTTTCATCAAAATAACCCCCCCAAAAAGATTAATGTCGTCTAGTAGTTTAAATTCATTGTGTAGAGAAGAAGTTGACCATGTTGTGAACCAAGAAGTTCGGTGCAAACATGGCCATTTGTTGCCATTGTTGACTGCTTGGACTGAAAGGAATCCTGGTAGAAGATACTGGGTTTGCCCTTATTATAAGGTAATTTATTTGTTTTTTGCACAGGTTTCCTTCCTTTAAATGATGATTGTTTATACTCGACATTGCTTTAATATATAGGGACCAAGATATTGCAATTTCTGGAAGTGGGCAGACGACGAAATTGACCCGCGATCAAAGGTGATTATTCCTAAACTTGTTGCAAGAATTCGTGAACTAGATAGGGAATTGGAAGGTTATCCCTTAACACCTAATCACGACATGAAAACTGAGATTGAGAAGATGAAGCAAAAGGAGAAGAAGTTGAAGTCCAAGCTGGTTTATTCCAAGATTAGAGAGAATGTGTTGTTGTTTTTGCTCATGTGTATCAGCATCTATGTTTTGTCATCATATGTTAAGTCCAAATTATAGTTAAGTTGTAGTTAAGTAGCAGATTTGCCTTAGTTTGTGGTTAAGTTGTAATGAATACTAGTAATGAATGTGTTTCAGTTTCATATTTGACAGTGGTTGTTTATTACATATTGTTGTTCTTATGGCAAGGCAAACCAATATTATAGTCACAAAAGCAGGCATAAACAAGGCACAAAAGGTAGTCATTGCTGCTTTCAATTAAGAAGACATAAAAAGGGCAGTCATTGCTGCTGTGTTTGTCCATAAAACAAAATCAGACATAAAGTATGCAGTCATAGCTGCTGAAGCATTCCAGAAATTGTTTTAGATGCTAAACAAAAGATACAACCAACAAGAGGACTTATTGCCCACATATCACTAAGTTCCAGGTTGATTAACAGAGCTTGATTGGCTCATTTGGACCCTCTTTGCTGCAGCTGCCTTGACCTCTTTCTGTTTCATCCTTTTCATTTCTTGAAGGCCACCAGCAAGCACAGCAGATTTGCCTTTCCATTTTACACCACCTTCAAGTTTATGGCCAATGTCACCAGTCACATTTGAAGACAAAATGACTGGCCTTCTCACAGAAATACCAGGCTGCATAAGTGGGAACATGTATTAGGCAAACTAGTTACAAACATAAAGGACAACCACTAAGCATAATGAAAAAACTTACATTCACAATAAAATGACCACTTTGAGTGTGAAGCACTCCCATCCCTACCATTCTTGGCTTTTGAAAGGTTGTATTACCCCTTCCCTTACCCCTTCTATTTCCAGAATCCTACAATGAGTATTGGAGTAATTAGCAAAGCTATCACAAGAGATGTTATTTGATTTAAACCAAATACATACCTTTGTGCTGGCTGGTTGGGTGGTTTGAGCTGGAGATGAGCCAACACTTGATATTACAGATGGGGGTCTTTGAGAAGAACTAGCTGCAGGAGGTCTTTGAGATGCACTATCAGCATTGGGTCTTTGAGATGCACTAGCTGCAGGGGGTCTTTGAGATGAACTAGCTGTAGGGGGTCTTTGAGATGCACTAGTTGCAGGCCCCTTGGGGCAGCCCCTCTTATTATGGCCTTTTCCATGGCAGTTGCTGCAAGTCATCTCAACTCCAGCCTTAGACATCTTCCCTGTCTTCTTTTCTCCTATCTCTTTTCTCCTGACCTTCTTAGGCCTTCCTGGCATTTTTTTAATCTCATGTGGGATTACTATTGGATTCTGACCTTCTGGCCACATTTTCATATTCAAAACAGGCTGGATAAAGTGAGAGTACACCTTCATGTATGTCTCTTGTGAGTAATAATGAGAAATATATACAGCTGGATCCATTCTTCTATTGTGCATTGATGCTATGGCATGTGCACATGGTATCCCTTTTAGCCTCCAAGACCTGCAGGAACATGTAAGGTTCCTAAGATCCACTGTATGTCCATAGTCACCCTCTTCAACTTCAAACCCATGCTCACCATTAAAAACCAAATGACATTTCATTGACCTTTTCAAATTGTCTCCATACACCTTGCTAGCCATTGGAGATATGTTTTCATCCCACTTCTCACAGAATTCTCTCATTTTCCCAATCCTGTTCATCATCTTGACCCTTATCTCCTCAAGCATACTTATGATAGTCTTATGCCTAGCCTCTAGTATCCATGAGTTAAAGCTTTCAGCCATGTTGTTGTCAACACTGTCACACTGGCTGTTAAAGTCAAAATACACCTTGCTCCACCTCTCAGCATTATAGTACAACAGTTGATCAACCATTCTTGCTGGTCCTAAGTTTTTTCATGTACTTAATGTTCTCTCTAAGTTCTGCCTCAAATGTACTCCTAGCACATTTCCAAAAACAGTTTCTCCTTTCAAGACCCCTCCATTCCTTACTCCAATTAGCAAGGATATGTCTAGCACACATCCTGTGCTCAGACATTGGTAACAATTCATCAATAGCTGCTTTGAGCCCCTGCAAACAATAAAATATTAAAGAAGAAAGAACTGATTAGAACAGACAGAAAACACCCTTTAAGAAACACCCATCCAGGCCAATGCAAGGCCTACAACCAGACTTGTAAGCCTTTTTCAAGGCATCAAAACAGATGTAAAACCCATGAAACATTTTTTTTCCACCCTCAAATGTTTCATCACTCAATTTAACAACACATGTGCTACCAGGATTTGATCTTAGTAGCTCATCTCTATAGTCCAAAATCCTACTAAACTCAAGAATATGGTCACCCATAATTTCTTTCAATACCTTATTCCTAGCTCTTCTAGCCACAGTCCTACCCACATTCAATTCAAATTCATTTCTAATAACTTTCTGAAACTCAAATATCCTAATGTTTGGTTGTTCAGCTATTCTATCTCTATAGTATTTTGCTAGAAAGTTAGAATTACAAAGGGTGTTGTAGTTTGTTGTGTCACAATTATGGACAGGATTGTAGTTTTTAACTACAAAATCATGTGTCCTGGAATCATAACTTGCATACAGCAGCCATGGACAACCATTTTGGCATTTAACCCTAACCCTTTTCTTTTCATTTATATATTTGTCAATGTTAACATGCTCTTGTAAGGCATACCTGGTGACAGCTTCCCTGAATTGTATCACACTTTCAAATGCCAAACCAGTTTGCCAGAAAACCTTCTTAGCACTTGGATAAAAAATTACTCTATGCTTGGGCCTTTTTGCTCTCACTTTTTGCTGCACTTCACCTTCATCATCTGCATCATCAGCTGCATCTGGATCAGTCTCAAAGCTGGCTGGTTCATCTGACAGATAGAAAGGCTCATCACCTCCCAATCTGCCCTCCAAAGTATTCTTTGTTGGTATGGTCTCAGGATAACCCTCATCAGGACCTTTTCTCCCAGTTCTGACATGAGCAGGTAGCTCAGGCCTCTCACTCCTCTTCCTTCTTTTTTTCCTCTCCCCCTCTCTCCATTGTCTGCATCTTCACTCTCATTCATCATCCTTCCCTGCCCTTTTTCCCTCCTCATGTTCTCTTCCTGTATATCACTTTCAGTGTCAGCTTTCTTTTTCTTTCTCTGCACTACCCTCCTCTCTTCCCTGAAGGTCCTATACTCTTCATGGACATCACTTCCATAGTCAGCATCTACTTCTTCAAATAGTTCATCATGGTCTGATTCAGAACTGTCTGCAGTACTGAACTCAGATCCCAGCACTTCTGATTCATCATCTAATGTTGTCTGCTCAGGTAGAGTTTCAGCAGGGTTTTGTGTGGAGTTTGTGTCAATGTCAGCATCAGTTTCAGGAGTTTGTGTGAAGTTTTCAGTAGGTTTTTCTGTGGAGTTTGTGTGTGTCTCAGCAGCAGTTTCAGAAGTTTGTGTAAAGTTTTGAGAAGGTTTTTCTGTGGAGTTTAGGGTTTCAGCAGCAGTTTCAGCCTCTTCATTACCCCCAATATTTTGACCAAACCCTGTATCCCCACCCACTAGACTACTATATTCTAATTCAAGTGGGGCCACAGGTGGGTCCACCACAATGTGGGACACAAACATTTCAACCGTGTCTTTATTTTTTATCAAAGGGCAAATCTCCATAATATCCTTATCACTTTTGATTTCAATCAAATTAGAAGAGTTAGGTAGTCTAATTAAAACCGAAGAATTGCTATGATCATACCCTAACTCCTTTACATAGTCTTTCATCTCAAAATAGGAGAATGTATCTACATCGACATCATAGTACTCCCTGATTCCCCCACCCTCATATGTAAGACAATCAGACATAAAATTACCCCCATGATATATTCGTAAGGTCACAAGAACAAAAGCCATTAAAATTAATTAGTTATACGAAAACACTAACCTTTAAATTTTGAAAGAAACAAGTCGACTGAATGACTGATAAAATTAACCTTCCGCAGTGACTGATAATTTGTGAGTGATGAACATACGTTGTTTTTGTGATGATTATGGTCACTGTTGTGATTCAGATGATTAGGGTTAATTTGATGTTGGGGTAAATGGAGGGATGGGGGTGAAATGTTCGATGTTTTATCTGAATCGATCAGTCATGTAAATGAAACGATGGGTCGGGTAATTGAATCGACGGGTCGGGTAATTGAAAGGTTAATTTATTCTTTGTTTGTTTGTTGGTTTATATTATATCATAAATTTTAGGTGGAAATACACGTGTCACAAGACCCAGGCGCGTGTGAGACACCCCTCACCATATGCCGGATATGTGATCGTTAGTGGTTGTATTAATACCACTTCGAACATATTAAGGGGGGTGATAGGTCGCCCGCAAAGTTTGGGTGTGTTATTGTGTTTTCGGGACAAGTTTAGGTGGTAAAGTATGTATTTTGCCTTTTGGTTATAGTAATAGGGAACGTATAAATATAAATTTCTTCGTATGTAAATTCATTGATGAAAATTTTTCTCCATATAATTTGTGAATGCAAGTTAATTACCACTACTATTATGTTGTCAATTCATACTCCTTATTATCTCTAGTTAACTACCCCTATCAAGAAAATGATGCATATGTCTTTTTACAATTTGAATAAAAACAGTTGATCATACAAAGATCTCATATGTTATTTTTTATAAATCTTATATATTATTTTTTAATGATCTTTTATGAAAATGTTATATAGTTAAAATATTTTTATGTTTTTGTATATAATGAGTAAATACTTTTCGTTCGCATATTTAGGTCAAAAGGTTGCAGAGATTATACGAGTATTTAGTATTGAAAAGAAACATACGCTACAACTCTAAAACCTTGTTAGAATTGGTGATTCTCACAATTTGTATTCCAAGGTGGTACTAGATTCATGATGTTGCGTTAGCTTAAAATTGCATTCATGATTGGCTCAACCTTATAGGACATGAGTAATGGGTTGTCTCAATAAAATGATACTTTTAATGGAAACCAAAGTGCTGGTCCTCCGGTATTGAGCAATCTATGGAGTCCTTGAGCAATCTATGGAGTCCTACGCTTGGATATTGCTTTTCTTCTTTTGGGGTTTTTCTTTTGTTTGTTTTTTTGGGGGGGGGGGGGGGGGTTTGGGGAGGTGGGGTGGGTTGGGGGTTGGTGGGGTGGAAGGGTGTCATGTGAGTTGACAGCTAGTTAGGGTGATTGGAGTTGGGGGAATCAAGGAGGATGTGCTGGATTGAACAGGGAGAGTCAGTTGACTCAGCTCATTCATCATCATCGTCTTTCTTAAAAATCTATTTGCTCCTGAAAACAGAGGGATGGTGTGCGGGGTGGGCTGCTGCTTACCTTTCCTTCAATATTAGTACGAAATAGTACAATATTTCATCCATATTAATTTATATGAATCTTCTTATTTTCGATAATTAAATTGACTAATATTAAATAAAATTATATAGGAACAATTTAATATTTTAAAATAAAATTTTGAATGTTTAAAAATTATATAAAAAGTACTATATAAGACAAATTTTTTCATATCAATATGATTAAAAAATGCATCATAAAATATTGATCATACTTTATGTAGTTTGATACGAATATCATTTGAGAAATCTATGAGGTACTAATTCTTTCACCATGTTTTTCTTAAATTTTTTATAAATAATTTGGATGGTCAATTATTTTGATTTATTGTATTTTTATGTAGATTCTATATATAAAAATTTTATTTAAAATTATAAAATTAATTGTGTCACATAAATCGAAACAATGGAAGGATGAAAGATAATCATTAGTAAAATATTATACTAATAGTTTACTTCTTGTGTTGGCAAAGCGCACAAATAGGATTAAGGTTTAAATCTGAAGTTTCTTTTTTTATCCTTTTGTGTATGGAGTTGGTCTCAACTTATTTTTTGAGTGACTACGCTTACAAAAATTTAAATGGGGTTGCACAAATAATCCATCCAGCGAAATTTTGAGTTTGTTTGGTTAATTTTAGGCCTGTCAGTCATTTTGGGGCGACTCAGGAATCAGCTCAACCTCCTAAATCCTAAGCCCTAACCAGCCCAACCTCCTAATCTCAGCAACAAACTGTACGGGGTATGCTGCAAAGGACATGGTAAGAACTAATAATATGTTTTACAAATTATTACAAATTATACACACTGAAATTTATCCTTTCACTCGCTTCTTCTCCAACTTTTCATCTTATGCTGGCCATGGACTTCATTTGTGTAGCTCTAATTGATGTTTACTGCTTAGAATAATTTTCATAAAAGTAGGAGACGATTCTGTAAATTGGTTGGATTTGAACTTTATTAAGGGAATATTTAGGAGGGGTTTAGAAAGAAATGGGACACCACTTTTGGTAAAGAATATTCCAATGGCAATGACAGATAACGCAAATGAATTATCTGACCAAAGTAATCAAATTGTTCTTACTTTTCCTCTTAACGGTGGTATTAAAAAGTGGACGCCCCAATTTTCTTAGGAAGATTCTGATCCTTCATTGACACATTGTAAACAAGAACAGCTACCAGTCAAGTAATACGACTAATTGCTAACGAAGCCTGCCATGCCATTTACCTCTCTTTTTCTTGGAAAGGAGAAGATGTTGACTTCCTTCAATCCTTTTTTGACAAATGAATCAAAGTTTATTATCCATTTCATTAAGCTGGATTTCAGTGACCAGAATCTGATTCTACTAAGTAATTTGTAGTTTTATTGTATCTATGAGTGTAATCTGAGGGTTGTAGATGTTGGAATGAACCACGAGACATTAGAGTTCAGAACTTCAAATTTTCATACAACAAAAAAAATTAAGAGTTAACTGATATGTGTACTATTGAAAATAATGAAATATTATATTTATCCAACGAATTAATCAAAATATATATAAATTAACTCGAAAAACCACCGGTAAACAAAAAGTAAATGTGTCGCATTTTGTACCTACTTGAAAACAAAATTATAAGATTGTGAAATTTGTGCAACTTTAAAAGTATGCTAGCTATCTAAAAAGTGGGGAAAAACAACTTAATAATACTCAAAATATGCTAGCAACGAAGTCTTATTTGCTCAAAATATTTCATAGAGAAACAAAACTTACACAAGAATTTTGTTAACCGAATCATCATGTTTATTCTCTTCAACTTTATTCCCAACAACATGGAAAAGACCTCTTTGGTGAAACATGTGTAGGAGGGAATGGAATTTAAAATCATCCTATTAGAATAAAATAAACCTGAATTATTATTGTAAGAGAATCGATATTTGAGCTTTTCAACCTACTGTTAGTAACAATTATGGGTGTCAAACGGGTAGGGGTCTACCCGTCAAAACTCGGACCCACAAAAACCCGGACTCGGACCCATAAACCCCCTAAAATATTCCTACCCGAATGAGTTTTTTTCCTTAACGAACACCCGTATTCGTTAAGACCCGTCAAAATTATAGGGTATTACTGGATATACCGGTACCCGTTAAAATAAACTGAGTAATAAAACTTGTATGTGGAGAGAAAGGTATACACAAGTTTTCCACTCATTGTTTAATTCGTTTTGTGTCCATATTATTACTAGTGAAATATGTTCAAGAGAAACAAGTTTATTTATTTAACTAAAAAAGAAACTTGATATTCCATAACAAATCAATAATTTGAATATATATTACTCAAATATGGTATAGAACTTCAACTATTAACTTCGATATATACCTCAGAAAATAAGCTACTTGGAGTCGGGCAAAGTAATTATTGGGCGTATATTATTAAAAAATATAATTATTTAATTCACTACATAAAATATTTTAGTTGTACAAGTTTCAACAGTTGTATCATAAAGTACATTTAGCCAAGGAAAATAAATGATAGGTGATACCCGCTACTCTTTGGGTAATAATACTTTGGATGTTCTAGTTTGTTTACGAGACTGGATTAGATCGGAGCGAAGAAACCGATGAATTGAAGACTCACTAGAACAAGATGATAACCTTGAAGAAATTCTGTTAAGTGATCAAGCACCATCAATGGCACCTACACTGGAGCATGAGGGAAATGACATGAAAGAAATTACACAAAGAATTAGGCATATTTAAATTTGTAATTTGAATTTTCATTATCTAATTTTGATGTTGCACTTTTCAAATTTAGAAGTTTAATGTTCAAGACTTTAATAGTTCAAGTATCTTAAATAAAGTAAGTCTTTCAGCTTCTCTTATCATTCATCTTTTTTTTTAAGTATTTAAAATAATATGAACCCGCACGGTTTTTTTTTTCTTCCCAAAACCCGAACCCGTTAAGAACCCGTAATTTGAACCCATACCCGTACCCGTACTCGGAACCCACGGGATTACAATTTTACAACCCGAACCCGGACCCGTATACCCGTTTGACACCCATAGTAACAATGCATCTTCGGACCCACTATGGATAATAGCGGACATTACCTATTCCCTATTTTCTAATTATTATGCGTTCAGCTAACTATGTATCATTGATATTTTATTCCAAAAGATAAAGAAGAACATTGGCTATTGAAGTTTTGAAAAGTCTATTGAAAATAATTCTGAAATTAGTGAGTGTGTCGATTTTAAAATGTTTCCAAAGAAAAAGAAAGTTTAGTTAGATTTTTATATTCTTGCGTGTCAAACAACAAGTCCTTCTTGTGTAAACAATTATCTCAATTAAATAGAGCACACCACAGTTGTTCCGAAAAATATCTATATTCTAAATCATCCTAAATTTGCTGGACCATTTCGCATAATTCAAGAAGACCTTTTTTCCTCATGTAAATGCCCACGTATTAGAAAGATTCTTACACAATGAATAATGATATATTTGGTGCAATTTTATACTAGGAAAGGTATGTTTTGAAACAAATTTAGCTTGTTAAATGGTACTAATATATTTAAGCCCTACGTCCCAACTCAACTGTTAGCCAGATGCATCAATTGTCAAATGTCAACCATCCACTCATTAACTCATGCAAAAATTCGTTACTTGACAAACGTTATCATAATTTTTGTGAGTTGTGCCAAGTGGGGAACGAACACTTAAACATAGACATATTATGCTCGTATGGTTTTGCAATTTTGTAGTTGGCTCATCGAATCTCATGGGTGGTAAAGGGTGACTAAATGGTAGGCCTTAATCAACTAGTCCAAGGTATTATATTATATTTCACTTTATCAGAATTCTTACTTTTGTAGACACTAAGGATCAGATGGATTTATAATTATTTCTTTTCAACTCTGCGAACATGTTGCTGACACAAAAATGGTTCGTCGGAATCCGCAAAGTCTAACTAAATAACGACATGAATGTATTATCCTAATCCAATACAATTGCTTATTCTGAAGCCTAACTTGGACTTATCCTTCACCTAATTACGCTTCGTAATCTTGTTTTCTACTATAACACGATTAGAAAATTGTTTTTTTTTTTTTTTTTGGAGAAAGAGAAAGATGTGATGGCTATGGGAGAGGGCATGTGAACCCATACAAGTTTGTCAACTAATGTGTATTATCATATGAAAGCAATGAGGGGATGTTCAGGTTTCCGTAAATTGGATGTTGTCTGTGGTTGACCTACTAACATCATCCCACGTAGGGATAAATCTTGGAGTGGGGTGGTCTAATGTTTACCATGATCACTCAACTATTGAAAATAAATCAAGAAAGTCACTCTTCTTTGTAATGTTCCTAAATGGTCACTTAGCTTTTGATAATTAACTCAAATGGTCATTCTAACCTGAAAAGTTATTTTCTCCGATGATAAATATTGACGTGGAATTTTTTTTTTAAAAAAAATAAATTAAAATATAAAGAAATTTAAATTTCACTGTCTCCACCCATTTAACATAATTATTTGACCCATACCCAACCCAAATAACTTAATGGGTCAACTATTAAAAAAGTCAGTGTAACTTTAATCCTAAGATACTATATGATGTTTCCCTCATCCTCTTCTTTTTAGAATTTTATAGGAAGAACAAAAATTTTACTTTCAATCGATTTTTTCCCCAATAAAACCATTGCAATTAAACTAAAATTTTCATAAAATACCATAAAGTCATAACATAATACATAAGAAAACTTCAACTTTCCGTTCAAGATTCTTGAGTCTTCTAATGATAGAATGCAGAAAAGTATGTTAACAATATTAATAATATTAACAAAACACAATACCTTATATAAAAGTGTCATACTAACTTTTAGTTTGTTACTCCTAGAAACTAGAAGAAGAAAACAAAGTAAGTTACTCCTAAAACTTACTCCTAAAAACTGTTAGCAGGTTAGTAAACTGTTAGTAAGTTACTCCTAAAAATAAACTCCTAAAAACTAACTCCTAAAAAATGCTAGTAACTTAGTAAACTGTTAGTAAATTATAATTGTTAGTAAGTTACTCCCTACAAACTAAAAGAAGAAGAAAAAGTAATTTATTAAGCTAAAGAAGAAAATAAAGTAATTTATTAAGATATTAGTCACCAATTGGTAAACCAGAAAATCATTCTCACCAGTTATGAACTCAGGCTACTTACACCAAATATTTAGTTCACGTCAATACCATTCATGATGAGTAAAAGATCAGTAATCGTTGCTTTAGTCATATCCAGTACCATTGTTGTATTATGTTATGAGTTTATGGTATTTTATGAAAATTTTAGTTTAATTGCAATGATTTTATTGGGGAAGAAATCAATTGAAGGTAAAATTTTGGTTCTCCATATAGAACCCCAAAAAGAAGATGAGGAGGGAAACATCGTATAGTATCTTAGGATTAAAGTTGAACTAACTTTTTTAGTAGTTGACCCATTAAGTTATTTGGTCGGGTATGGTCAAATAATTATGTTAAATGAGTGGGGACAATGAGATTTAAATTTCTTTATATGTTAAATTAATTTTAAAAAAAATTCTAAGTCAGCATGTATCGTCGGAGATAACAATTTTTCAGATGAGAATGACCATTTGAGTTAATTATCCAAAGTTGAGTGACCATTTAGGAACATTACAAAGAAGAGTGACTTTCTTGATTTTTTTCCAATAGTTGAGCGACCATTTAGGTAATGGACTCTGATAAAGGAGAGAAGCAACATACGGAGTAATAGCTTGAAAAGGCTTACAAGAATGAAGGAGAATGAATTTTCTTCTACATTTATGTGTTTTGGTATGACAAAACTTTTATTTGAGAAAGCCACTTTTTAGTGTTTGAGAAAAGAATTTCTCAAAAAGGAAAAAATGACTTCCTAAAATGTACTGTAAAAGTCATTTTCTTTTACCCCCATCTCAATTTTCAACTTCATATTGTTGGTCGATCTAACATTAATCAAAAGGCATTAGTTATTAGTCTTTAATGTAAAAAAATTTTGTCGAAACATTATCAATTTGCTAACATAATTGTCAGTCATTTCCTTATAAGAAAAGTTCTTTACTCCTCAACTAAGCATCAAATTGATATTTTTCATCTACCAAATATGCATTCGTGAAATCTTTTACTACTACTTTTCTTGAAAAGGGATTTATCATTCCACTTTGATCGGTTAACACGAGGAAGAGAATTACCCCAGAATTGGAAGATATTTTACTCCACACTTTTGTGGGGCTTCAGGGAACACAAATTCACCATTTCTAGGGGGACCGCACTCTCTTTAGGAAACAGTTTATCATGTAAAATCAGTCTTTTAGGGGAATTTCTGTGCATTATTTATTGTCTTATTTTCTACTGGAGTAATAGAGTTGAGGTGACCCCATCAATTTAACATTTATTATTAGTCTCCAATGGAAATGTATGTCAGATTGTAGATGTTCCAGTGCCCAGTTTCCCTCCCTCGAAATTTCCCCCAGGCTTTGTGTTTCCAGTCCATGCCAGCTTTCAAAGTTCCAATTGCTGTCCAGCATATCATTCATTTACCTTCTCTTGTTGGGGGTTTGGGGGAGGGGCGTGGGATGACTGCATTGAGCAATAGAGGTAAACCATAGTGACATGATGAAAATTAGAAAAGTAGGTGAAATTCTCATTCTAAGTGTTACGGGGCGCCTTCTTGAGTTTACTTAGAAGGGCAACGTAATGCTGACCAGTGGTCCCCTCCGCACACTAGACTAGAACGTCAGTGTCGTGTGGAAAAAGTGACGTCAATCACAATGTGTATAAAAAGAATAATTGAAATTAAAGTCGTTACACTTGCTTGTATTAATCAAAAGCCAACCGATTACAAGAAAGCTCACGTGGTGTCGAGGGGGTGAGACACCAGAGCAGAAATATGAAAGCTTACTAATAATTGTTCGAATCCTTATATGTTCTTAAAAAAAACCCCGTCATAGCAGCAGACAATAAAGGGCTGGACAATCATACTAAAAAAATACAGAAAGATAAATATAACTATATTTACATAGTGTGCGGCATTTTGAGGGGTCGCATCTAGGGATGGCAATGGGGCGGGGCGGGTGCGGGGTGGGTTGAGATTAACCCGCATAAATTTTAACCCGTCTCGTGTAGCTTTTTTTCATCCTTTCAACCCGCCCTGCCCCGCGAAGACCCGCCCCGCTTAAGTTTTTTTTTTTTTTAAGTTTTCTTTTTCCATTTTGTTAAGATTTTAAGTCACACTAATAATATTACTTAATATAGTTTAATTTAGTTTAAGTCACCATTTCTAATAGTAATTTAAATCTGTATAAAAGATAATTCATTTGGACCCCAAAATTACTTTTCATGCTGTTTTATTTAATTTAAAAGCTACTGAAAATAAGTAAAACAAGAAAAGTTAATTCATATTTTTAAATTAATCACATAAAAAAAAACAATAAAATATTGTGTTCTTGAAGTAAATTTCAATTTTGTAAACCGATTATTACGTTCTTAAAGTTAATTTCAGGTTTGGGAAACCAAGTAAATCACTTAGGACTAACTTAGTAAAAATAAACTAAACATTTATTAGCATATTATATATAAAAGAGCTTTGGTCAGTTTATTACTTTGGTTAAAAGGGAACTTTGCATAATAAAAGTACAAATACACAAGAAAACAACTCAGTTATCTGTCCAGACATCTCCAAAAACACACAAGTTCATATACGGCTTTGTTCCCCCAAACCCGCCCCGCCCCGCTAACTTTTCAATTTGTTTTGTTAAACCCCGCCCACACCCGCCCCGCCCCGCACAACCTCAGACACGCCCCGCCCTGCATAGGCTTAAACCCACCTCGCCCCCCATCCGCCCCGCTCCGTTTCCATCCCTAGTCGCATTCTTGTATGCGTGTTCATAGCGCGCACACAGGGCGTAAGTCTTTGGCGCGCGCAGGCGTGAGGTAATATGCGTTGAGGTGTGCATGTGTAGGTCGCATGGCATAGGCGCACTCCAGTGCGGGATAGGCAGCACTGTTGCGTGCATGCGCAGGTCGCATGGCGTTGGCGCACTTAAGTGCAGGGCGAGCGGGCGTTGGCTGCAGGCAGGCTTTGAAGGCGTTGTCAGCTTGCTACGCGCGGGCACGCTCAACCGGTGGGGCAACACACGCAGATGCGCATATAGATCTTGACGCGGCCACATCCGTGGCGCTAGGTGCTTTGAGGCTTGCCAGAGCACCGAGGGGCGCGCCCAAAGAGTCATGGGGCACGGCTGAGAGGCCGCCCATGACATTCTCCCCCCACCTGAGTTGGCGACGTCCTCGACACCTTCCTTGCCAGATAATCAGCTATCAGGTCCTTGAAGACTTTGAGGTTTGTTCCCCTCTCCCAGGTGTTCTCCTTTGCATCACATCCGCTCCATTTCACCAAAAAATCCTGGTGATCTTTTCTTGAGTCATGAATAACACGGTCATCAAAGATAGCTTATGCTACTTTCTTCCCTGACCACTTGTTCTTACGGATGCTCGGCATTGTGAGTTGTTTTCTAGAAGGATCATCCTTATCTTCTTGGAAAGGCTTCAGCAGGCTGGCATGAAAAATGGGATGGATCTTCCACCAAGCTGGTAATTCAACTCGATAGGCAACTTTTCCAACACATTTCACAATGGACGAGGTCCAATGTATTTCTGCAAAAGACACGGGTCATGAGCTCCCGCGAACAGATATCTTTGGGGATCTTTACCATCACCTTATCCCCAACTTTGTACTCCATAAAACGCCGGTTTTGATATGCATACTTTTTCATCCTCTTTGTGCTTTTTCAAGATAGCTCCGCACTGTCTCTAGATTTCTCTTCCACTCTCTTGAGAAAAACTCGCAGCTCTAGGAGACTTTGACCCATTTGGTGCATCAACAGTATGCAAGAGAAGAGGTTGTTGTCCCATGATAATTTCAAAAGCACTCCTATTGGTACTTGAACACTTTTGGGCATCGAAACATAACTGGGCAGAATCCAATAGCTTCACCGACCCATCTTCTGCGATCCAGTTACAAAATGTCGTAAATATTCTTCAAGCATCCCGTTGAACTGCTCCGTCTGGCCATCAGATTGCGGATGAAAGCTGGAACTGTGGGTTAACTTAGACCCGAGGCACTTGAAGAACTCGGTCCAGAAGTTACTAGTGAATCGCGAGTCGCGATCACTAATAATATCTCTAGGCAGACCCCAATACTTCACCACATACGCAAAGAAGAGCCTGGCCGTCTCTTCAGCTGCTATATATTATGGGCCTGCTATAAAAGTTGTGTATTTAGAGAACCGATCAACAACTACTAGAATAGTGGTTAAATCTCCAACCTTGGGTAATCCAGTGATAAAATCCAGAGAGACGCTTTCCTAAGGCCTATTTGGGACAGGTAGCGGTTGCAATAGTCCAGCTTGCATCAAGCGGTCTGGCTTGTCCTTCTGGCAGACCAAATAGGTCCGCACATATTGATATACATCATCCGCCATCTGGGGCTAATAGTACGCGCGTTGTAGTAGCACCAAGGTCCCATCTATTCCAGGATGCCCGGCCCAGAAGGTATCATGGCATTCTTTCAAAAGGGCCTTCCACAAATCACCTCCCTTAGGCACATAAATTCACTTCCCTTTTGTCTTGAAAAAACCATCATCCATATAGAACTGGCGCGTCTTCCTTTGCTCTACAAGGCTGATCAAATCTTGAGCGGCAGGATCACGAACAAGAAGATCCTTGATCTGATCCTTAATACTGGTGGTTACCTCACTTCCCCTAAGGGCGGCGAGTACAAACACAGTGGCTAAGTCGGCCCTCCGACTTAGCGCATCAACAACTTGGTTTAATTTCCCACTATTATATTCCAAGTGGAAATTAAAATCGGCAAGAAGCTTTTGCCATCTCGCTTGTCTTCCATTCAGTTTTGGTTGTGTCATAAAATAACTGACAGCAATGTTGTCTATCTTGACAACAAAAGGTGCTCCCAGTAAGTAATAGCGCTATAAGCGTAAGCAATGGACAACAGCCAACAACTCTTTTTCATGAGCTGCATAGTGCCGCTCTGCATCCTTCAGTTTCTGGCTCTCATTAGCAACCTGTTATACTCTATGCACCTCCTAAGGATACTAGAAGGGGGGGGGGGGGGGGCTTGAATAGTGTCCACCGATTTTTCGATTCAAGAACTCGATTCTCTTGAGTCATTCAAGAACTCGATTCTCTTGAGTCAAGAACCTTGTTCTTGCCTCTACCGTTTTGCAACCTGACGTCCACAACACACGCCAATCACACACAGAAGGAACGCAAGGATTTTACGTGGAAAACTCCTTGCTCAAGGGAGAAAAACCACGACCCACACTCTGGGATTTTGAAACACAATCCACTAACAACACGAACAAGTTTCTGATTACAAGACTCTGTAACCAAGGGGCTACACTCTAGAGCCTAATCACTAAACAAAGGTAAACTCTAGCTTTACAAAGTTATCTCAAAAAGTTCACCTAATACATGTGCTTCAACAATAAGCTGATAGGTAAAAATAATGATCGCACAAAGCAAGACAACTTACAATTCACGAACCTAGACAGAATATCTAGACTCAAACTATTTAGCTCCACAGTTGTCTTCTTTAGTTATCTCACGTAGAAAGCTGCTTGATCGCCTTTATATGCTCTCAACTCTCTGTTTGTGAAATAACTGATTTCGGTTGTATCAACTACTTGTATTTATATGGGCTTTACAACCCTAGTTGAGTCTCACAAGGAATCCTTGTAACTATGGTAAGACAAGATTCCTTGTAACTCTTTTCCTTGTTGAAGTCCAAATCCTATTCGTACTTCGAAGACACGGCCTGGGCACCGCCTCTTTTAGTCTGACTATGATGTATATTCATTCACGCGCCACTATTCCTAGTTCCGTAGGGATTTTCAACCCTCAGATCTTTTCGACCAGTCGTGCCCTTCTAATCAAGAACTAGGTTTTTCTCCGAACCCACTGAGTCCTTCTTGTTTGTCATTCTTCAAAACCAATTCTTAACAGATTCTCCTTTTTTGATGATGACAAACAAATGTTGCCAAGGAACCTGAACAGACAAAATTTCCAAAATAGAAAAAACAGGAATAACAGTTTGAAAATTTAAAACATATGAGTTAGGTCACAACCACCCCAACATTTCTTTCTTCCCCCTTTTGGCATCATCGAAAAGATTCAAATACCTGCATGAACTAGTTAGTACTATCCAGTCTAGATCACAGGGCAACAAGTCAGCTAAAATTCAAACGCACAGATATAAAGATAAGGGTCCAACAGGAACCAATTACCATAGAGCAAACAACCATAAACAGGAGAAATTTAAAATCATCATCCAGGGTGTGACAGCAGCACAACCCTATCCAGAAGTACACAACTGAAAGTAAATTGTCTTAAACAACATCACATGTGCAGGGAGAGTGGAAAGAGATAACAACAATTAGGAGAAATGACATGAAGGTAGGACAGGAGGATTCAGGGCTGTAAGTTGAAGTGTTTGACAAGTGCCTCAAGATTCTTTGTATTGTTGTCCCTCTCCATCACCACAGCCTCATACTTGTGGCAGTCTATCTTTAAACGATCAGTCTCTTCATCGTTCAATTTCAGTTGTCTGTGAAGCTCAGCATTCTCTGTATTGACTTCAAGAACATGGCTCTCCAGTTCCTTCACAATTGTAATGGCCTCCTCAGTTCCATAATCCTCACTTTTCTCAGTCAGCTCTTGCTTAACCTGCATGGGCTTCTTGGAAGCTCTCATTTCTTTGAAGAAGTCACAGCTCTTAAGCACACTGTACCCAAATATCTGATGAATTGTAGGCTTCTTCCCTGCTTCCAGTGGAACCCCAAAATGCTCTAGAACCTGCTGAAGGACATAGGAATGTACTAAAGAGTGTGACTTTTAATCAGTATCTGCAATCCTCTTGATATGTCTGATGATTAGACCATGCAAGTTTATTCTCACCCCCTATCCAGCAGGTCCATGGAGGTTAAGTCCAGAGAACTAGCTTCACTGTTTCTTTCTCCTCTAGGCAGAAGGAACCGATGCACAAACTCAAAGAGCAACTGGTGTGCTGGTTCCATCTCCTTTTTGTTTACTTTCCTTTCTTTCTTGAGCTTGGGTTTCCCTGAGAATTTCTTGACGACACTCAGAGGGGTTACTCCGTCTGTCCTCTTGGGCCACTTCTGCTTAATGTACCTGCAATAACCTTCAACAGGCACATCAAGGATCACCCCTATCTCATTTCTCCCAAACTCTATTTCAACTCCCTTCACAATCGTGAACACTCTCCTGGCTACAACTCTACAATTTGTATAAAATTCCCTGATCTCATCAGAGAACATTCTGTCTTTGTTTCCAAACAAACTCAACCACCCTTGGTCACCAATCATCCTGAGCAAGGGCTTCATATGATGCTCCTTCTCGTCATGCAGAATGCTACCAACAAGCACCTTATGCTTGGCAACGAAAGCCACTCGATCAACCTCTTCTCCAGATCCTCTTCTTCTTTTCATGTTCTCTGCTTCACTGCCAGTCTCAGAATCACTTGGTGATGCAATGCAAAATACGCGGAAGCAAACTATACTATAAACGAGCGGAAGCAAGTAAATTTGATAACGAGATATCTAGGATATCGAGAAGTTCAAGACTAGGAAGACAAGAATTAGAAGAAAGAACGGATAAACAATTCAAACGAGAATGTAATTATCCAAAGGGAGAAAGTGAAACTCGAACCTTACAAGGAATTCACACTAGCGATGAATCTCCATAGGTTCTAAGTCAACGAGATACATGAAGCCTCGGGCTTCAACAAGAAAGGCTCGGCCTTCTCTCAATTCTCTCTTCTCTAATGTTCATACAAGGTAAGTTATGAAATGAAATGCTGAGTCTCCTATTTATAGTTTTTCACAAGACTAGGTGAAATGACTAAAATACCCTCAAGCCAAACTAAGGCCATACATAACACTGAGGGGCAAAATAGGAAGTTCAAGCCAAATGTTGGTCTCTTCAGCGTTTTAGGCGCCCCGCCTGGGTGGGAGGCGCTCCGCCTGGTGGTGAGCACACAGCCTAGTGTGCTAGGCGCTCCGCCTGGGCAAGGTGTTGCCTGGGCGCCCCGCCTGGATGCCTGGGCGCTCCTCCTCAGCCTGGGAAGGGTCTTGGGCGTTTCTCCTCGCTTCTTTGGTCCCTCGACTCATCTCCGAAGCACTTGCCCTTGCGTCCTCGCACCCTTCTTGCTTGGTTCTTGATGATTAGGTCCTAATCCCATTTTGGATTGCATCATCCTCCCCTTCTCTAAAGGATTTCGTCCTCGAAATCAAACCATCAAAACCTACACCCAAAGATAACACAAACAAAAACATCTCCTACTACAAGAGTAGGTTAGTGCCAAAAGTGTGGAAAACACACTCTTATGATAGAGCCAAGCATCAATAACAAGTAAAAAGCTTATGTCTCCCAAGGAAACAACAAGTACTTGACCCCACAAGATAGTGCATTCAACATAAGAACAAGCAAATAAATCAATAGAGTATGGAACATGCAAGATATAGCAATCAAGTTCCCTATGATCCCTAAGCTTACTATCAACATACCAAGCCTTCAAATCAATTTTATCACAATGTGACACATCGGCTATGGCATGCTCATCACTCAAGGTGTGCTCAACATGGGATGGAGTAAGTAAAATAGTTCAACTCACAACTAACATCGAATACTTCACTCCCCTTCTTAGAAGCACTCTTACACACACCGAGAGGTACCTCCTCACCTCCAAATATTCCTCCAAGACAACCCTCGTCACTAGACAAACTCCCAAGGGAGGTCTCAAACAATGGATTATCTATAGAGTTAGGCATTCCAATCCATGAAGGTCCAAACTCACACTCTACTCTAGTTTGATACAATTCAACATTTTCATTGAAGTTTCCCTCATACAAAGGATTAGTATAGGCACACCTCTCGAGTTCATTAGCAAGCAAAGATGAAGTTCTCAAACTAGAGACAACATTTACTCTTGAGGAGTCATCGAGCACAAGTTGATCTATCTCATTCTCAAGAGACTCCTCAAGGTTACAACCTACCTCACTACGACACAAGAGACCACCACTAGCAAATAAACAATCAAATGGAAGAATAGGATAATCATGCAATTCATCTTCTCCTTTATCAAATATGGGTGGGGTGTCATAACAAGGTCCACAAACAAGGTCAACTTCAACATTTTCACTAAAGAGAGGTTCAATGAAAACCGGGCTCACATCATGATGTGGCTTTTCAATCCTCTCAACTGGTGGTTCATTTTCACAAACAAGTTGACCCAAAGGCTCTACACTAGTTGCAAACACATTATAGTCATGCAAATCATCAACTAGCCTAGAGCTCTCACTAACAACATCACAAGACAAGGAAGTATCATGCTCAAGGAGGGAAGAACTAACACATACCGTTGAAGTGTCATGAATGTATCCACCTTGTAGCTCACATTCGGCATCTCCTTCACCTTGTCTTTCCATCTTGGAACATGGTTGAGGCTCCATTGGTTTGCCTCCAAGAATCCCTACAAAAGAATTCAAGCACATAGAAGAAAAAGATAAAGGGTTAAGGTTAGAATAAGGGGTGTCCTCACTCTCAATTTTTCCTTTTCCCTCTTTCTTTTCCCTCATTTTTTTTCCAAGGTCGGGTGTAGATTCGGGTGGTGACAACCCACTCACGTCACTCAACACAACCTCTCCTTTTTCCACTCGAGAGTTGTCACCGGTCGCTCCCTTACTCCTCTCTATCTTTTGTCTCTCAAATTCGGGTGAATTGGGACGAGGCCCAAGAATACCCATAGCCGGAGTAGGCGGACTTTTTACATCAACCCGGAATTTAGGACTTGGAGACTCATCACTTGATGTCTCCTTCTTCTTCATTGGTGAACCACTTGGTTTTGCAATTTGTAGTTGGTTCACCTTGTTGACAATTGCCAACTCTTTTCTAGCACTTGTCCCACCACTTCTTGTAATTGTAGGACTTCTCGTTTGCACCTTTTCAACCATGGAATGAAGTTCTTGCTCCTTGCTCCTTTGCCTAGCCAAAGAAGGTGCACTAGTAGGCACTTGGCTCTTCGCCCGGTAAGGCACAAAGTCATAAACTCTTTGCCCTACGCTCACAAGATACGCATCCTTCATCTCACTATATTGCACCCTCTTGCCCTCCAACCACCGGTCACCTATCCACACATCCACATAACGCATGGGATATACATCACACCACACATAGCATTTATAGTTCCTATGAGATATGAGTACCCGAGCCTCCTTAGAAACCCACATTCCATCATACTCATAAGGATGTTCTAGCTTATGGCATGGTATCCTAAGCCTATCAACCAAAGAGGTGCTAATACAATTGGCATCGGTATCACCAATCTTGAGCAAGTAGCCTCCAATGCCATCTACCTCAACGACGAACCTACGTCTACCCAAGTTTTGTAGATTGGCACCCAAGTGAGAACTTGAATGCCCACAAGCGTCAACTCCGACTACTTGGGTCTTTCTTATCCCTCCACTAGTGGCAACACCACTAGAACAATCTCCACTTCCCGTCACTCTCCCAACATTAGAAATGTTGTTGGAAGTCGAGGAAGGAACCTTGCCATGGAATCCATAAGTGCCTCTCGCCTTGGTTCCATAGCGCATAGTACTACCCCTACTACAATCATCCACGCCCCTCACGGCATATAACCCCTTTGTAGCAAAAGCAACACCATCTATCATACCAACCTCCTCATGGGAATTAGAAGCCTTAGGTCGCTTAGCGTACCTAGAAGATGCAAGCTTCTTCTTTCCCACGGAACAACCACCACCACCTCCCATACTAATGGAAGGTCCACTACTACTCCCTTACACACCGTTAGCAACACTAAGAGAAGATGCATAAGAATAACCCATATGCTCAACATCATCATCAACTCTATCTATGTCACTATCAACAATATCAAATTCTTCACAAGAAGAGTAAGTAGGATCAATGTACCTTGAAGCGTCACCATCTTCGATTTCTTGACTAGAAGCATAAGGATCATCACAATCTTCATCACGAGCTTCATAGCCTTCATCATCTTCTCGATCATCATAGTGACCCGCTTCATCCTCATACGAGCCATAGTCCCCCGAGTCATCATAGCAAGACCCATCATCACCCTCGTAGGAACCATAGTCTCCTTCGTCTCCACATGAGCCAAATCCTCCACATTCATCATCCGACATTGTTGCAACACCAATAGGACAAACCTCTCAAAAGTCACTCCCTCACGTGTTTCACTCGATATATGAACACTCAAAGGCGAGGCCTTACAACTTGGGAACCAAGGTGATCACAACTAGTATGTCCAAGTTAAAGTTCGGAATGGAGTTAATGAGACTCGATGTACGGACGGCTATTTAAAGTGCGCACTTGAGGCCAAAAGGAGTTCTACGACTCTTCTTTGAATTCTAATCTCCTCTACGCACGAGTGTCCTAATACGCTTAAGGATTAGTGTTAATGGAGTAGGCCAATTACCCTAGAAACACTAACCAAGAAGTTAGGAAACCAACGGAACACAAAAAGAAGCGAAACGAAACAAAACGGAGCCGTTTCAGGGCTAGGCGCTCCGCCCAGTGGGGGAGGTGCTCCGCCCAGTGAAGGGAGGCGCTCCGCCTGGGTGTGAGGCGCTCCGCCTAGCTTCCCCTACTGCCAAGAAGGCTGGGCGGTCCGCCCAAGCTTAGGCGCTCCGCCCGGACGCGATTTTCAGCATTTTTCCTAACGGGTTTTTGGTGATTTTGGCCAACTTTTTGGTTCGATTTCAACCCGATACACAAAACCAATGATACCCAATGGTGTATACAACTATAACAACCAATCACCAATGGTTTTCAACTCCAAACAAACAACAACAAGCTTCGATTCAAGAATGAAGCGTTTTCAAGAATTTTCAAACTTTTTGGATTTTGATTTTGGAAATTTTGATTCGTAACACCAAATTGTGATATATGGGTATGAAAATGACGGGAATACAATAAGGAACAAACCTCAATACTTTTTAACACTTGGGGATATGATTCCAACCCGATCTACCAAATGTTCTTCAAGTTTTCTAGTTTTCCAATTTTTTTGTTTTCTTCAATTTTTCAAGAACAAACACAACAACAACAACAACAATGATACTAACCTATGGAACAAGGAACGGGGGTTTGTAAGAACATAACCCGAGCTTTGCTCTGATACCAACTGATGCAATGCAAAATACGCGGAAGCAAACTATACTATAAACGAGCGGAAGCAAGTAAATTTGATAACGAGATATCTAGGATATCGAGAAGTTCAAGACTAGGAAGACAAGAATTAGAAGAAAGAACGGATAAACAATTCAAACGAGAATGTAATTATCCAAAGGGAGAAAGTGAAACTCGAACCTTACAAGGAATTCACACTAGCGATGAATCTCCATAGGTTCCAAATCAACGAGATACATGAAGCCTCGGGCTTCAACAAGAAAGGCTCGGCCTTCTCTCAATTCTCTCTTCTCTAATGTTCATACAAGGTAAGTTATGAAATGAAATGCTAAGTCTCCTATTTATAGTTTTTCACAAGACTAGGTGAAATGACTAAAATACCCTCAAGCCAAACTAAGGCCATACATAACACTGAGGGGCAAAATAGGAAGTTCAAGCCAAATGTTGGTCTCTTCAGCGTTTTAGGCGCCCCGCCTGGGTGGGAGGCGCTCCGCCTGGTGGTGAGCACACATCCTAGTGTGCTAGGCGCTCCGCCTGGGAAGCTAGGCGCTCCGCCTGGGCAAGGTGTTGCCTGGGCGCTCCGCCTGGAAGCCTGGGCGCCCCGCCTGGATGCCTGGGCGCTCCTCCTCAGCCTGGGAAGTGTCTTGGGCGTTTCTCCTCGCTTCTTTGGTCCCTCGACTCATCTCCGAAGCACTTGCCCTTGCGTCCTCGCACCCTTCTTGCTTGGTTCTTGATGGTTAGGTCCTAATCCCATTTTGGATTACATCACTTGGCCCCACATAGCTGCCAGCTTCGTCACTCTCTTCCTTTGCCTCCACAGCTTTCTTCTCTTCTTCCTGCTTTTTCTTCTCTTCTCTATCTCTCACATTTGTTATTGTTCTTTCAAGCTTTCCAACAGTTGCCAGCTGTTGTTTCAGAGCAGACCTAGTTCCTACTCTTCTTATAACTGGCTCCGGCACATCCTTGCCATCACTTTCCTCACTTGATTCATCCACTGACTGGCTTTTAGATACTGGCATTCCCCCTCTCACCAGTCTTCTCCTCTTTAGATACTGGCATTCCCCCTCTCCTCTTCCCCAACCATCAGCTTTTTATCCTCCTCACCAAACCTTCTTTTCAACCTCTTCCTCTTTGTTTCTTCTGCTTCCTCTGTAACTTGTTCACTTTCAATTTTTTCTTCTCCAAGTTCCTCATCCTTTTCTTCATTAGAGTCTGACCACTTGAGTTCTGCGTCATTAGCCTCTGTAGGATCTTGGCAAGAACCAGGTTCTTTGCTCAAGTACTGTGAGGCCTCAGCAGATCTAGGTCCTCCACCAACTGGACCTTCAAGTGCAGACAATCCTTGACTCTTTTCAGCAAGCACAACACTAGAACTGGGTTCATCAACATGTTCTTTAAGGGACTCAATAGAAACATCTTCCCTCAATTGTTCTAATACTTTTCCCACTACATCAACCTCCAACACAGACTTAGCTACTACAGGCACATGCAAAATAGCCTTAGGTTCTTCCTGAACATCCTGTTGCTTCTTCTCAACTACCTTCCCACTATCAATTTTATCACAAGACTATACTATTCCTACGATTTCATCTAGTCCTTTTACTAAAGTTTCAGTGCTCACTTTTTTCCAGGACTCTTTAGACCTTCTAAATCGACAGAGGTAGATAGGGTAGAGTCAAAAATTACCTCGACAGGTGTTTCACAGGGAACTTGTCCTGCAGGCGTAGTCGACAAAGATTTTTCCATCATCTTCTTGGCCAACTTCTTTTCTCCCTTTTTGAGAAACTTTGACCTAGCCCTGGCAATTCTTTCTGCAAGAGTGGAGGGAGGGGGTTTTGGAGTTGATTTCTTGAGAATTTTGGTGGGTGATGTTGATGAAGATTGTGCTTGAGACATGGTGAAATTTGCTAGGGTTTTGACTGAGATTACGAATTTTTTTTTTTGGCTTGAATTCTTAAGAGAGAAAGTAGGTTGAAAGGAGAGAGGTTGTTGAGTATGTATGTTATGTGTCGATAAAAGGAGGAGAAAAGATTTTGGTGATGAGACGGTTTCCTGAGGAAGCCAAAGTAATGATGACCGAAAAAGTGAAAAGCAGCGTTTTGAACTTTTTGAAAGCCGGGAAAGAGTTATGGATTTGACGGTTATTGGACTTACTCAAAATAAAACCTTTTCAAGTAGTGGGGTCCATACAAGTCTAATAGAATTCTAACCCAAAAAGGAATGTGTTCCTATAATTTAGGACAGTTATAAGAACATGGAAAGTCTCCCTTGACACACGTATAATTTTGACAATTCGATTTTAGTCATGACTTCTATCATACAAGGCAATGTGACTGTACCTGGACATGATTCCTCATGGTTCAGTCGGTTCCTTTCTCAGTACATAGTAGGTTCTTCATGGGATCACATTATCCTCACCTGGTGCTTATAAGCTGAACAAGTATACTTAATAAAGTACAATATTAGACTGGACAATAATAACAAATGTTACACACAATCATTGAACACTTAACTTAATCTTATTAATATAAATAAGTATAACTAATACAAGCAAAATTTTGGAGGCCTCTAACTCTCGAGGGCCTAAAGCGGAAGCTTTAGTGGCCTTATCCTTGAGCCCCATGCTAACTATGGATCTATTTATTGAGTGACCACTTAGATAACAAGCTCTTTTTAAATTTAAATAAAATATAAAAGAAATACTTCTTGCTAAATGAGACTTTAGCGGATGTCTTTTTACCTCCTAAACTCTAGCCCTGCAAATCTCTTTTTTCCCAAATTCTAACCCCGCAAATTCTTCTTTTCTCAAACTATTACCATGCAAATCGCTCTTTTCCCAAACCCTTACTCTTGTGAGTTTCTATTTTTATATCGGCTCGGATACACGGTCGCAACCCACTTTTACCTCCTCTCAGACCGCGCACCCAAAAAGTGATTTTCGACTAAGGTGACTCGTTTGGAGTTGAATTTTTGAGTCGCCACCTATTAAATTATTTAACTAGGTGTATTAGGTCACCTAAAGCATTTCTAATTAATTTAAAAGATAATGCCGAGTTGGTCTACTAGTTAGACTTTTTGGTAAGTATTTGAAATAGTCTAGAAAGAAGGAGTTAGGCGCCTCTCAAGTTCCACTAAATGTGGTTCCTGACCAATTTCTACAATTGAGTTTAAATATGTAATTTATCTAAAAGAAACAAAATATTAATAAGTTTAAGATTGTTGGACAGTTATCCAGGGTCTAGATTTAAACAAAGTATGACAGTTGAGATTAGACAGTTTAGAATAATTTTGCAAATATAACCTCAACTAATAGTATTACGACATATATAATCATAAATTGAAAAATTTTCCAATTAATAAAAGGACTCTAGGTTTATTATCCTATTCGGATCAGAGCCCGGCTTTTACGAAAAATGATAGTTTCAGAATTCACTATCACATTATGTAGCTCGGGCAATTTCAATCATATCCGTGAGATTTAATTCGCTTTAACCCCCATACCTTCTTTAAGTTTTTAAACTAAAGCGCTAAACTAACAATTTATTTCCTAAATAATTTGCTAGCATTCCCAACTTAAAGTCCCGGAAGCCATCAGGACAATTACTTAAAAATAGACCCTTAAATTTATTTTTATGCCCCCATCTAGACTCGAACTAGTCGTCAAATATTAATGGTCATGCAAATCAAATAAGCAAATTGTATTATGTAAAAGCAATTTTCAAGTTACAAAAAGACGGCCTCCAAATTAATTTAAACAAATCATGTCGGCTACACAATTTTCAAGTACTGTGGCAAATTATATTTTTATTTTCTTTGAGGTGCACTCATCGGAAACTAGTGGCTCTCCAATTGCACTGGCAATTCTACTCAAGCAGTTGATTCCAAGTTTGGGAATTTATCCCATAGGACAATTTCGAGTTAATATCTCAAATGGTCACTCAATTTTGAAAAATTAACCACCAAAGTCACTTTACTTTGGTTGATTCCAGAAAGGTCACTCAACTTAGGGAAAATATCTCTAAAAGTAATTCTTGCCAGTTTTTGCACCGTCACCCACTGAAAATCTGACGTGGCTTTTTAAAATATTTTTATATAATCATAGGTCCCACTTTTTTGCCATGTAGGACTTTTTTAATAGTTACTCCTACTTACTAGTTTTCTGACAAGTACAATGCACGTGTATTCCTAATAACTAGTACAAAAATTATAAATATGTGTAATAAGCGTGCATCGTTGCTAATAAATTAAAGAAAATATGTAAATTCAAAGTACTGATATATCGAATCCCTTCCGTTCGATATTTTTTGTTATCATAATACATAATCATATTAAACATTATTATTGTACGAAAGGTCAGTAATTAATATTTGAACGATTATAATCATGCAAATTTTATAATATATCAAGTTCGAAGGCCAAATAATTGTTTGTCGTACTCCTAATTCCTAGTGCATAGTAACAGTTTGCCAGTAGCACAAAAAAAAAACCAAGAAAATGTATTGATATCAAGCTAAATACTTGATATAGTAAAATTTGCATGATTAAAATTGTTCAAATATTAATTACTGGCCTTCGTACAATAGTAATGTTTAATTAGTATGATTATGTATTGCAAAAATAAAAATATTAATTGTAAAGGATTCGTTATATCAGTACTTTTAATTTATATTTTTTTCCATTAATTTACTAGCAATTATACACGCTTATTACTAAATATTTATAATTTTTGTACTAGTTATTAAGAATACACGTGCATTGCACTTGTCAGAAAACTAGTAAGTAACTATTAAAAAAGTCCTACATGGCAAATAAAGTGGGACCTATGGTTATATAAAATTATATTATAAAGCCACGTCAGATTTTCATTGGGTGACGGTGCAAAAATCGACAAAAATTACTTTTTGAGATATTTTCTCTAAGTTGAGTGACCTTTTTGGGACCAACCAAAGCAAAGTGACTTTGGTGGTTAGTTTCCCAAAGTTGAGTGACCATTTGAGATTTTAACTCGGACAATTTTAGACAAAAACTCCTTGTTTAGGTCAAAATCAAGGGTCTAAAGCTTCAAGATTAGTGGCCTATTGTTAACAGAAAAGGCTCCGACACATAGAATTTGATGCATATCATCTAGGGGTGTTCACGGTTTGGTTTTGGTAGTTATTAGTTAAAACTATATTCGGTTTTTAAAATTTTAAAATCAAACCAAACCAAATAAAATTCATATCCATCGGTTTGGTTCAGTTAGTCAATTTTTTTTTATACAAATCACAATGACGGTTGGATCTATTATAGTACTTATTTGTACATAGAATTGATCATTGACTAGCTAGAATATCGTTGAATATTGATTACAACATGGGATAAATATGTATGCATAAAACTATGGCTTCAATGTAAAAAGTAGCAGTAGCGTGCCAAATATGCAAATCATACAACAACTTACTACTAACTGCTAAGGTTTAGTTCACCATTAATTGTTGGACTTGATTCTTCAGACCGCCAAAGGTACGGATTTTCCAAGACTGTCACGTTTACTCCAGTCCAGACCCATCTAATTTTGTGGGGAGCTGCGCAATTTTCTCAACGATTTTCATGTCCTCGGGCAGCATGCAACTGAACCTCGTCTTACTTCTGGACAGAATTCAAAGGGAATTGGGTTGATTGATGCTCCTTGAGCATCAAGAGTTCCTTATAACAGAGCTCACACAATATTTCATATAAGTATCTTTCTAGAAAAAAATAATAAATATCTCATTGAGTATAAAAGAAGATTCGAATCCTGATCCAGAAACTAGTATGTGCTCTGACAAATAATGTCGCATGAGTAAGCCTAAATCTTGAAGGATCTACAAAATCCATGGTCAAGGAATTAGTTCTTATGAGATATTTTTGGGTTGGATAAAGGGTTACTAAATGGGTCACAGACTCAACACTATGACTACTTCGTAGTTTTTTTTTTTTTTTTGGTTTCCCACCCGGTGTCCGGTACCCTCATAGGAGCCCCGACTAATCTGGATTCGCGCCGCGTAGGGCCCCATTCAAGGGGAAAGCGCTCCCTACCAGTGATTTTTCCATACCCAGGGCTTGACCCCGAGACCACTAGTTAAGGGAGGAGTAGCCTCATCCGCTACACCACATCACTTGGTGGTATGACTACTTTGTAGTTACTAGTTAGGCTTAGGCCCATTTCCATTTGTATTTAGTGTAAGTATAATTTATAAACTATCATTCTAATTTGAAAATATATAAAATACTTAAAAGTTTATATAAAATATTAATTTATCGCCTTCTTAGTTAACTGCGGAACCCGCCCTTTAGCCATCTATCTTTAGATATGGAGGGCTTATGAGTCACAAAATTTTAAGCCCAAAAAACAAGATAAGAAAGGTGGGGAACAACGGCCTCACACAAAAAGATTTGTCTAAGCAATCTCAAAGAGATTGACCTTTCTTTCTCTTCTTCCCGGTCTGATCGGTCGAGCTCTCGTAATCGATCGCTCCTATGTCCATTTCGTTCTGGCTAGCGAAGTCGGGATATTTTACGTTTAATGAAAAATAGTAAAGTTATGAACTCAAGCTAGCGGCAGCAGGTCTCAAGGGAGACTAGCTCTACAGAGCCTTACTGCTTGGGATACTGTCCCATAAATGGGAATAGGTCCATACGATCGAATAGGGTCTCTGCCAACCAGTGAGGAGGGCTTTACGCCTGTCCTTGAAGGTTTTCAGTGCCAGTAAGGAAAATGACCTTCACGTTTGCAGTTGTATATAATTATAAAAATTAATATTTATAATTGTCGGTTTGGTTTGGTTAATTCTTCGGGTTTTTTTTTTTCCTTAAAACCAAACCAAACCAAATATTTTCGGTTATTGAAAATTCAAAACCATACCAAACCATATCCAACAAAATGTCGGTTTTTTTTATCAGTTCGGTTCGATTTTGGTTCGGTTTTTATCCAAACCGTGAACACCCATAATATCATCCATCGATTGAAATTTTGCAATAAAGTAACCTTCCTCATGGTAAAACAATTCCGGTTCAGCTACTGAGTTCCAGCTTTGATGAATAAATATTTTCATGGCATTGGGTCTTAAGTGATCCCCTACTACATATAGTATCAAGACACTTGTCCATTTTTCTGCTTCTTTCCCCACAGAATCTTTCTCTAATTGAACAACAATTTTACCACCAATTATATCAGGAGGGATATAGAGAAAATTCATACCATTTTCAGCACTCTGATTGCCTGCAAAAAGGTTTGTCCAAGAAGGAATTAGAAATTCCTCATTTTTAGTTGATTCCAAATTTGATTCGACTTGACTAGACTCAGGGATTTCACTATTTATTGTAAATAGACTAGTTATGTATATTAGGTTAGTTATGTAAATTGTATATTGGGCCAAGCCCGTTAGGTTTACTTGGTCCCTAAGTTAGGTTTAGGTGTAGGCTTTCTCTAGGTTTCTCTTGTATAAATAGGGGACTTCCCTCATCAATGAAAGCAAGAGTTTTCACCCAAATATTATTTCTCTCGTGTGAGTGTGTTCGGTTTTACATGGTATCAGAGCCATCGTGAAACTCTTCAAGTAGAAAAGTAATGGAGGCTCCAAAAGGTGATGTTGCAGTCGTACGGAAGACAATCTCTCCGTACGATATCACCTCGAATGATAATCCTGGTTTGATTATCACACAGGTCCAGTTGACCAGTGAAAACTATGAGGAATGGGCGCGGTCGGTTAGAACGGCGCTGCGTGCAAGGAAGAAGTTTGGTTTTGTTGACGGATCGATCAAGATGCCCGATGAAAATTTGATCGATTATGAGGACTGGTGGATTATCAATTCTCTTCTGGTGTCGTGGATTAGGAATTCGATCGAGCCTACTCTTCGGACCACCATATCGCACATGGAAGTGGCAAAAGATCTGTAGGAGAGTATTCGAGAATGTTTCTCCGTGGGAAACGGACCTCGGATTCAGGAACTAAAAGCGGCTTTGGCCGGTTGTAAGCAAAAGGGATTAACTATTGCTGCTTACTATGGAAAACTGGCTATGTTGTGGGAAGAACTAGGAAATTGTGATAAGTTTCCAACTTGCTCGTGTGGAAACTGCACTTGCAATCTAACGGTTGCACCAGAGAAGAAAAGGGAAGATGATAGGGTTCACTTATTCCTTAGGGGCCTGGATGAAAGTCTTTATGGAACTGTCCGTTACAATCTCTTGGCTCAGGATCCGTTGCCATCGATGAATCAAGTCTACCAAAAGGTAATCCAAGATGAACGGGTCAAAGGGATGGCACGAACTCAGGAAGAATGAGGGGAGGTGACCGCGTTTGCTGCACAACGATCACAGCCACCGAAGACAGGCTATAAGGAGTGTCACTTGTGTGATTGAGGAGGACATCCTCCGGAACGCTGCTATGAAGTTATTGGCTACGGAGGGGTGGGTGCATTAACTGAAGCAAGGTACTTCGAATGGAGGACGTGGTAGAGGAAGAGCTGAAGGCAACAGAGGTGGAAGAGGTCGTGGAGATCAACAGTTTGGTTCAAATGCTGGTCGAGGACGTGGCAATAATCGAGCAAATACTGCTCAAGCTGAGCTCGAGAATGGAGAAAACGGACACATGAGTGTGCCCGGACATACTAACCTGTCCGGAATTACAGGTGATCAGTTGCAGATGCTGTTCGATTTGCTGAAAAAGGAGAAGGCAAGCACAAGTGAACCATTGATCGGTAAGAAAACTCATCCTTCATGGATTATTGACACGGGAGCGTCAAATCACATGACCGGTCAGATAAGTGCTTTGGAGAATTTACGAACAATACCAAAGTGTCCGGTAGGTTTACCGAACGGAAGCAGTACGATGGAGACTCAGGAAGGATCCATCAGATTTAACGAAGACATGGTTCTTCACGGAGTGTTATATGTGCCCGAAATGACTTGCAACTTGATTTCTGTGTCTCAATTAATTAATCAAGTTGGTTGCAATGTAAATTTCACTAATGATATGTGTGTTATGCAGGACCGGGCTACGGGAAAGTTGATTGGAGCGGGTGAACAAAAGAACAGACTCTACTACTTTCGGACGATACCCGTGGTGAAAGCTGTGAAGGTCGATGTGGTAGATTTATGGCATCAAAGGTTGGGACATCCTTCGATGCAAGTAACAAAATCTCTTTCAGTCTTAGAAGATAGTGGGAAAGGTAGCTTAGAAGAAAAAGTATGTGATGTATGCCTTAGGGCAAAACAAACTAAAAATGTATTTCCTTCGAGTAATAATAAAGCTGCTGAACCTTTTGATTTAGTTCACCGTGACTTGTGGGGTCCTTATAGAATTGAGTCTTCGTGTGGTGCATCATATTTTTTGACTGTTGTTGATGATTGTTCGCGAGGAGTATGGGTGTTCCTGTTAGTTGATAAGAAAGAGGTCGGACATAAATTGAAAGGTTTTTTTGCAATGGTAGAAAGACAATTCAATAAACCGGTTAAGTGCGTTCGGAGTGATAATGGAACCAAATTTGTAAGTCTGAGAGGGTATTTTCTCGAACAAGGGATCTTGTCCCAAACTTCGTGTGTGGGGACACCCCAGCAAAATGGTAGAGTTGAACGGAAACATAGACATATCTTAAACGTGGCACGGGCGCTACGTTTTCAAGCCAATTTACCGATTGACTTCTGGGGAGAATGTGTGATGACGACATGTTATTTGATTAACAGGACACCCACTAAGTTGTTGAATGGGAAGACACCTTACGATATCTTGATGGGTGTGACACCGAATTATGATCATTTGAGGGTGTTCGGTTGCTTATGTTATGCTCGCAATCAAGGACGAACAAGTGACAAGTTTGAAAGTAGGAGTCGACGATGTGTGTTTTTGGGTTATCCAAATGGGAAGAAAGCGTGGAAAATGTATGATTTGGAGGCAAAGGAGTTTTTGTTCTCGAGAGATGTGGTGTTTTACGAAAAGGAATTTCCGTTCGCATCCAAGGAGACTGATGACGAAAAACGGACACAAGATACGGTTCCTTTCACCGTTGCATTGGAGGAGGAAGAGGAGAGTGTGCAAGGAAGTGGGGGTGTTGAACCCGAAGTCATGACTCCGGTAATTGAACCCGAAGTGGTGACTCAGGAAGCTGAACCTGAGGTTGTTCCCGAAGTTGAACCCGAAGAGTTGGGTCGGGGAAAACGAACTAAGAAAGAGAATATCTTGCTGAGAGACTTTGTTACTAATACGGTCCAAAAGATGAGTCACCAGGTATCGTCCTGTGTTCGAAAGTCTGCTTGTTCATTTGTTTCTCAACAACCCTTTGGTAAGCCCTATCCTCTAGCACACTATGTCAATTGTGATAATTTCTCTTCGAAACATGTGAGTTTTCTTGCAGCTATAACGCAAGGACATGAGCCTACCTCCTATTCGGAGGCGGTAAAAAGTGACAAATGGAGAACAGCCATGGGGAAAGAATTGAAGGCATTGGAAGCGAACAGAACTTGGGAGATAGTTCGCTTGCCTACCGGGAAGAAGGCCCTCAGATATCGATGGGTATACAAGATAAAGTACAACTCGGATGGAACTATTGAAAGGTACAAAGCAAGGCTGGTGATTTTTGAAAATCATCAAATCGAAGGAGTTGATTATACGGAGACATTTGCACCGGTTGCAAAGATGGTGACTGTCCGAGTTTTTCTGGCCATAGCAGCTGCCAAAAATTGGGAATTACATTAGATGGATGTGCACAATGCATTTTTGCATGGTGATCTTCACGAGAAAGTATATATGAAATTGCCTCCGGGACATCGCATGACGGGGAAAGGAACTGTGTGTCGCCTTCGAAAATCATTGTATGGATTAAAACAAGCTCCCCGATGTTGGTTTGCGAAGTTGTCTGCTGCACTTAAGCAATATGGGTTTCGACAGTCATATTCGGATTACTCATTATTTACGATGAAGAAGGGAAATGTGCATTTAAATGTGCTTGTTTATGTGGATGATCTAATTATATCTGGTAATGATTCGAAGGCAATTCGAATTTTTAAGTTATATCTCTCGAAATGTTTCCATATGAAGGATTTAGGTGCCTTGAAATACCTCTTGGGAGTTGAAGTGGCAAGGGCTCCGAAAGGAATCTTCTTGTGTCAGAGGAAGTATGCATTGGATATCATATCGGAAGCAGGCTTGTTGGGGGAAAAACCGGTTGGTACACCGATAGAACAAAACCATCGCTTGGCACTTGCGACTGGTCGTTTTATCAAAGATCCTGAACGCTTTCGGCGACTGGTTGGAAGATTGATTTACTTGTGTTTTACGCGACCGGATTTGTCCTATAGTGTGCATGTGTTGTCGCAATTCATGCAGAGTCCCCGTATTGAGCATATGGAAGCGGCACTCAGGGTTGTTCGATATTTGAAAGGCTGTCCGGGACAAGGCATTGTATTTAATTCTCGGTGTGATCTGAGATTGCACGGGTGGTGTGACTCTGATTGGGCAGGCTGTCCGTTGACACGTCGATCGTTAACAGGTTGGTATGTGTCGTTAGGGGACTCACCAATATCTTGGAGAACGAAGAAGCAACAGATCGTGTCGAGGTCCTTTGCTGAGGCAGAATATAGATCGATGGCGATGACTGTGTGTGAATTGAAGTGGTTGAAAGGGATTTTATGGAACCTTGGAATCGATCACAATTCTCCGATGAATTTGAAGTGTGACAGTCAAGCTGCGTTACATATTGCTCGGAATCCTGTCTTTCACGAACACACTAAACATATCGAAGTCGACTGTCACTTTGTTCGGAATGAAATCATCGGAGGAGTCATTCGTCCCAGCTATGTGCCTACGACCACGCAACTTGCTGATATTTTTACGAAGGCACCGGGACGCGCCCAATTCGAATTCTTCCTTAACAAGTTGGGCATAAGGAACCCTCACGCTCCAACTTGAAGGGGGGGGGGTATTGTAAATAGACTAGTTATGTATATTAGGTTAGTTATGTAAATTGTATATTGGGCCAAGCCCGGTAGGTTTACTTGGTCCCTAAGTTAGGTTTAGGTGTAGGTTTTCTCTAGGTTTCTCTTGTATAAATAGGGGACTCCCCTCATCAATGAAAGCAAGAGTTTTCACCCAAATATTGTTTCTCTCGTGTGAGTGTGTTCGGTTTTACACTATTGTCTTGTTTTGTTGCACTGTGTAGGTGACCCAGTTGGAATGAATTTAGGTTTAGGGATTTAGCTGCTCCTGATTTTGTTGGTGGGTCATTGTCTTCCTTAGAGCTAACATTTCCACTGAAGTGAGCTGGTGTCACCGTCGATTGCTCTTGATTCCTTGCTTCAGGTGTTACCCGAGCCCCTACAGAGCTTCCAATAGTCACAAGGAGGATTTTACGAGGTCTTCCACGGACCCGTCCACCTCCTTTCTGCTTAGCCATGGCAGAACACAGGGTGTACGTTGACTAACGTGCGCCTAGGGAATTGATGAAGGAGAGAAAATTTAGTATTTCTACGAGAGAGTTTTATTATTAATACTTGTATTATTAATATTCACATTGCTAATACGTATATTGCGAATGTCCGTGTAAATTCTCTCTCAACCGAACTACCCCTTAATGGTTGCCATGTGTAATTTTTTAAAAAGAAAAAGTGGGGTTTTTTTTTTTTTTTTTTTTTAAGTCTTGAACTTTTTGCCCTTTTTCTATTATTTTTCTTTTTATATATTTAAATAACTAAAAACGTCTAATGATAAAATCTTTTAGAATGTTAACTAGAAAATTTAATGTTGCTATTAGATAAGATGATTTCACAATTTAGTCACTAAGGCTACTAAACTTGTATACGCTCGAATCGCAACTTCTTTGCCATTTTTTTCAAGCAGTCATCTCTAATCTGTTAGTCCTAACGTGGCATCCTTATATTCGCTTTTAACGACCACCTAATGGATCACTCCACTTCACATGCAAAAGGTCTAATAGATAATGCTTGAGGTCCCACCTTTAGCTTACGTGTTAGCATCCACCTCAGATAAACCCATACAACAAAATGCCACATCATACCAAAAAGTTACTCTTAAGTGCCACTTTTGTCTTTGTTTGCTCTAAAAGATAGTGATGAGATAACATGAACATAATGACAAGTACATCAAAAGAGAAAGTTCAAATCCAGCGCTGATCATGAATGATAGATAGGACACATATATTCCTGTGACTCTCCTCCATATGCACCTTACCCTCTTTTCCTCTATCTTTTTCTTATTATAATTTGCTGATTATTCAAGAAAGTTGACTTCTTGCTAACTGTCTCAGGTTCATTACTTTAATTAAGTTTTAGTTTTGTTTTTCCTATACTGTGATTAGTAGAAATTTAGTGTGTCTAGGCAAAGCATGTGTTAGGAAATTGCATTCAAGAAACTATTGTTGTTACTAGTAAGTAATATAATTATTTAACATATACTGCAATTTGCATTTCATGTTTGGCTTTTCTGCTGCTTGTGATTTACGTTGATGAGTTTTGAAATCTTTTGAATAAGCTGCTGGAGTTTTAAATAGTTTGATTGTCTATAAAGTGGCTTCTTGTTGTGCCTTGTGAAAGTGTAGATTGTTTAATTATACATAATGTGTGTTCCACTACTAGATATTGGGCAAGGAAATTAGGTATTAGTCTTTATGAGTTTGGTCTACCTACATATTATCCAGTTCCATTCATCACTAAAACTTTTAGTTGACAAGAACAGAAAACTAATCCATTATTCTTGCACTCAATTCTTCCTACAATTGTTATTTTAGTTCTGCAATGAGTATGACATCATTAAATAAAGATCTTGCACAAAATTATCTGACTATGAACTGAATTCATATTTTCTCTTTTGGAGGTTTCAAGAAGAAATTTGGTAAGATTATCTTGTGGCTTAGATGTGCAGAAAAACTATTTCGAGGGTCGTTCTTATTTGTGAACATGGAAATGGAGAAAACATGTGAATTTTGCATGTTATTGAAGCCAGTGGTGTTTTGTGAAGCTGATGCAGCACACCTTTGCCTTTCATGTGATGCTAAGGTTCATTCGGCTAATGCCCTCTCTAATCGTCATCCTCGCACACTTGTCTGCGAGCCCTGTGGATACAACCTGGCTTATATTCGATGTTCAGATCATCAAATGTTCATGTGTCGTGACTGTGACCGCGGCCATCATGACCTCACTTCTCAACACCAGAGAAAAGTGATCACTAGTTATATGGGGTGTCCTTCTGCTAAGGATTTGGCTGCATTATGGGGTTTTGGCTCTAAAGATTTGGAAAATACTACTCCACCAGAACAGTTCATCTCAACATCAAATGGAACAGTAACTGGAGCCAAGGGCGCACCAAAACTCGTTAATCGGTCTCACTCATTTGCAAGGGGTTCTTCCTTCGCTTCTGAACTGGACTTCTCAAGTCCTGTTACCTCTGCAGAATTAGAAGCGGGATCAAGTGGTAACCACACTAAGGTAGACAGCAGTAACGAAATACCTACTGTTATGCAACTATTCCTGAAACCTGAATTGACATGTTGGAGAATTTGTCATTTTTCTATTCTTTAACTATACTTTCTGATAGAAAGTTGATGATTTTTGGTGAAGTGCTTTTTATGATGATTTTGAATACTAGTATCCCTACATCACGGCAGTGAGTCAAGCATGAGATAGGCATACTTGTTTAAAGATGTGCTCACATCTTGGCTTAATCATGCAGATTTGGTTGAGATGAATTGTTGTTTGAAGTAGGATATGAATATAATTAATGAGGACGACTATTCAACAGACTAATGACCAGTATCATCTGCTATAGTTTGATGGTAGAAGTGGCGATTGTAATGTTGTTGATCTAATTTATATTGGTTATGCTACTAGGATTTCTCTATTAAGGAATAAATCCTTGTATGTAGCTGTAGATGACAGAAAACCAGTCACCTTACAGAGTCACAGTATGGCGGAACCAGGATTTTCAGTAAGGAGTATCAAAATATAAATAATTAAGTATACAATACAAATCAAGGCTGCTCAAACATATGATATAAATACATATAAAAAATAATTTGCCTACTTATACCATGTAATTTTCCGGCGAAGGGTATCAGTTGATACCCTTTAGTACTACTTAGGTCCGCCCAGGACAGTATACTCCTTAATCTCTTGTCTTCATTTTTTAGTATCATGTTCAATGATTGCCAAGGATTGATTATTTTATGAATGTCAATAGTTAATATGGTGAATTTAAATAACAATGTCATCCCTTACTTTCTTCTTTTGTAATTTTTGTGAAATCATAGTATGAAGTATATTAGTTCTTTATATGTCGTTTCCAAGTCATTCATTGTGTTCGTACCACTATAACCACTTGGTTCATTGCTGTAGGTGTTAAGCTTGCATAAACAGCGGGAGAACACTTCCTTCATTCTACAGCAGATTCTTGACTTGGAAAGGCTTCAGCTGACTGAGGGCAGTAACATTTTAACAAGTGGAGAAAGTCAAAATAATGTTTCTTCATTGAAGCGTGGGACATCATGGAATATGCATAACAAATGTGATCGCTTGCAGCAGTCACTTGATCTTGGCCCTGAACTTCAGGATTGGGGCAGTACTCATGAAAATCCAGCTACTGAATCTTTTCCATCATCGTTGCCAGATGGGGATTCATTTTGGCAATGTAAAAGTCCAGTTCAGAGTAGTCAGGTCTGGTGCTACTCTCCGTCATTTTCCTTCGTATCCCCACTTCAAATATTTGAGGTTTTATTTGTATATGTCCCATGCTCCCGGCTCCCCTTACTAAAGATAATGTTTTGTCACTGGAAAAAACTGTAGCTTAAAGTTGACAAAGTCAAGAATGCATGAACAAATTTCAAAGGTGTAGTTGATTCCCACATAGGCAACTTTTTCACCCTTCTGATCATCGAAACTAGTTGACTAAAAGTTTGAAATAGAAGTTTCCATTTTCTGTTGTGTCCTGGAACATTAAGTCCTATCTGGTATAGTTGCCAGTAAAGTTTTTGCTGCATGATTCCTGTCTGCTTAACTCCTCTCCTGCTGCTCAAGGGGATTCTATGTGTAATTAGTTCGTGTTGACAATTTTTCTAAAGGGATGTAAGGAAAGCTGAGAGCCAGATGCATCTTTCCTAGGGACAGTGTCTACAAAAACCAGCTAAAGCGTAAGGGTTCTCATAATGATAATCCAACTTGCATCATATGCAGATATTCGGTTTCACAACGTCTAGGCAAAAGAACTACTTTTTACCTGGAAATTCAGGAACCACCAAAGCAGGGCCGTGCGGCTGTACTGCCAAAAACCTTCTTTTTCTTACAGAGCACAATTAGCTATAGAAGATGAATTTATATGTGTTGTTAAAAAGCTTAACCTACTGCTACCTCGCTTGACTACTAGAGTTATGCTTTCAAAGAAGATTTCTCCATTGAGAAACTTCAACAGAGTAGCACTAATTAGGAGTATCACGTAAGGACGATTCTTCTTTTTGTCAGTGCAGTATGGTTGAGTCCACAAGGTAGGAATTACTTATACCCTTGAGGCCAATGGTTTATTCCACTCTAGAAGTGTAAACTGGTATGATTCCTTAAGAAAGGGTTGAATATGTGTTCTTAATTTGTAGTCCTCAATCCTTTTGCTTTGCTTAATTCAGTTACGTTCAGCTGAAGCATATATGAAAGCTTGTCAGGTTATTGGAAGATTTAGCATGGAAAAATGTATTTACTGTTCCATAACACAAATAAAACTTTTTCTTTCCTTAGTAAACTTGACCAATTTTCACTTTTTCTATTTACTTGACTCCTTTCCCTAGTTATAAATTATTATGTCTATTAATATCAAGTGACATAAAATGATGAATTCATACCATGGCCATGATATATTATATTCATAGTATCAAATTACTGCATTTTCACTAATTACGACTAACTTGAGAAAGTATAGGATCAAATTACTGCACCTTGGACTTTCATTTACCTGTTTCTTCCCTTATGATTGTTAGACATGCGCTTAGTCTAGATGCAGATACCAGGAATAAATAACTTTACTTCTCTTCCTCATTGTGATTCATAGAAATTGTTTTCAATTAAGGATTAGAAATACAGATGCAGATATATATCGCTGATGAGTGTACAGATAATGTGTTACCTTGATCATCATATGAAATTCTGCAGCTTTGGCTTCAAAATCTGCAAGACGTAGGACCTTATGCTGAAGAAGGAAGTTTTGACAATTCCAACATGCCTGATGTTGATTTGACCTTCCAAAACTTTGAAGAACTCTTCAGTGAGGAGCAAGATCCGAGTAACCCACTGCTTAGTGAGGAGGATATGACATGCTCATCTGTGGAGAATGATTCATCAATCGATAGATCAGATCACAGTCACGTCAAGAAGGTTGAGGTCTGCATAATTTTTCCTTTTCAGTGTTAATATCTCCAGTATCATTTGTTCATAATTGAGGAAAGATCTATTTTGTTGTAAATCATTCACAAAGAACTGAAACGCTCCTCTTGTATTTGTTTCCCTCTTTCATCATCAACTACAGTTCTTTTCCGAAGTGTAGATCTTCTGGACAACCTAATGCTTTTTATATGGGAGACTTGTGGATTGTTGTCTACATGGTAGTAAGGACTTGACCTTGTAGCTGTTCTAACAAGACTATCTAATGTGCTAATCAAGTGTAGTAGAAAATTCTTGCTTAAGCTTCTCTATCATTAAAGAGGGGATGGGCATTTGTTTCCTAAGATAAAAAGGGAATTTTTAATTGCTTCAATTTTTGGAAATTTACATAAGCACGAAATTTTTTAACCTTAGTATTGCAGAAACTCTGAATCAGTTTTGGGGCAGAGAATCTAACCCAACCAGTGATCTTGTGTTACATATGTTTTAGCATGCAAATGTGTAGAACTTCTAATTATGTTATTAGAATGTTCTTTTACCAATGGCAGGACATATCAACAGCTTCATCAATCTACAACAGACAGTCAACTCGCTTTAGCCAAGGCCTTGCTACCTCTGATGAGCACATTCCCACAATCAAGGATTGTCCTCCACCAGTTAGAACAGACTTTTCACTGTTGTCATTCTCAATATCAAGGCTGAGCAGTGAAAGCAGTGGAGGAACCGAGTACGTGGATTCACCTGTTGGCGACAAACAGGAGGTTTCATGTAATTCACATGATTCTGCGAGCTCACAGCTGGACAGTAAAGAGAATCTATTAGCAAGACACAGAGAAAAAAAGAAGGCTCGGCTGTAAGTACAAGTCTCTTTGTTGGCATCATAATAGTTCATAAGTATGGCATTCTTTATGATGTTAAATATGTCCATATGTTGTTTGGTATCTCTGTTACTGCATATTTAAGTTCTCTATTCAGGTATGAGAAACAAGCTCGGAATACACCTCGAAGAGCTAGGACTAATTTGAAAAAGCTGCCAATAAAAGGGAGGGTCCTGAAGGTGGACAGATATGGATCTGAAGCAGTTAATATGTCTCGAAGCTTTTAAAGTTGCCCTGTTGAATGATCGAGACTTGTGTACATACCATCAAGCATCACTCGTTAACTCAAGACATGTTCTGAACACCTGTTTTATGTCACTCCTGCTAAGTGCTTCTTTTTTACCTTAGTGTAAAGCCTAATTTTTGTGTTCTAACAGGAAATAAGCTAGATTTACAGTGGCTTTTATGATTGTGGTTATCATTCTCTTACAGACATCCTGAAAAGCACTAGTATCTAACGAATTACTTCCATTTCCTTTCTCTCTGTATCTTATGCTCTTCAGAAGCAACACAATGGAGACAAAGTGATCATTAAGCAAGATTTGTTTTTAAGATGTACTTGACAGAAGAGTTCATTTCCTTCCTTCTAAAGTTCTGTGTTACGTATTGTTATCATTCCAAATTAAACTTTGCATGCTATCCATAGCAAAAACTGAAGTTATGTGTTATATATGCTTCTCCTCAACACTCTTTTTTCTCCATGCTCGTTTAACATGTGCTTTATGCACCATTGTCGCTTACTCTCCTCGTTCTTCATTGAACTGTTTGGATGAATTTTCACGATTTTTTTCAAGCTAAAAAGGGTTGTATCACATTGAGATGTCGATTCGTTAGAAGACTACTTTTTATTTTTTAAAAGGGATAAATTTAGTGAATTGTGCTCAACAGGACAACATAGACCTGGTGATGATCCATCTGAAATAAAGGCATCTTTGAATCTGAAATCTTGACATCCCTCTCATTATGACCCTTACCCATTGACATCCCTCATTGTATCTATTCTAGAAATTCTAACAGGAAATTCATGTTGATTCAACATTATTTGAGATGTTCAAACAAGTAAAAATGGATACCAAGTTCTATTTAGTCCTATGTTGACATTATATGATTTAATCCCCCACCCCTCCAACCCCAATTTGCGTTGATTGACCTTCTTGGCGCCTTATTTTTAGCCACGGTAAAGAAGTCGTGCAAAAATAGCCTTCCTGGCAATCCACCATGACTTTTTTATACCAGAGTTCTTGTGATCCGCCAAGAAGTGCATCCCTCCAAGTTGTGTTGTTGAAGTGATTTTCGCACAACTTTTTTAACGGTAGTCAAAAGTAAAACAGAGGCACTGAAATATCCTACTCCTGCAAATTTCCCTCCGGCCTCCATCTCATTATGATATGCTCCAAGCGAATCTCTATGTCCGAAGTATAGAACAATTAATATGAAATGCAATTACAATAGAAATCTGAAAAAGATAGTAATGGAAGGAAGGAAAGAGAAGCAAGTGGTAGTTGGAATGTTCCCAATGATAACTACCTCCTATACTGCCTAACTAACAATATTAATAACTGCTCTCCTCCGCTTCAATCTGCACTGTTCCTTAGTAGCATGATCTGACGCCTTCCCTTCTACCACGTGTTCCGCCGGTCCACTTGCATTTGTCCTCAGATATTTTACTAATTCTCTTTTAGTTCTTTTTTTCTCATTTTTCATTCCTTTTCCCTTTTTCCCTTATTCCTTATTCCCTAATTCTCCCTCCTTACCCTAATCGATCCCGACTTAACAATACCGCCGCCTTCAAACAGACCTTGTCCTCAAGGTCGAATCTGTGCTGCAAAGTCGGGGAAATGTGTCTTCAAATAACCCAAATCCTCCCACGTGGCTTCGGATGGACTCAGGTTCGTCCACTGAACCAAAACCTTCACTACGACACTATTGTTAACCCTGATTCGTTGGCGTTACAACACAGCTAGTGGTCTGATAATCACATGACCATCTTTATCCATTATTGGAGGATGGATCTGCGGGCTAATATCTAGACCAATGCGCCGTTTCAGTTGCGAGATGTGGAACACCGGATGAATCAGAGATCCGATCGGCAACTCTAAATGATAAGCTACTTGACCCACTTTCTGTAGCACTCTATAGGGCCATAAAATCGAGCACTTAACTTTAAATTTCTCCTCACATGCACTGAGGATTGACGATATGGCAGCAACTTTAGGTAGACTAGATCCCTTACCTCAAAGGTTCTCTCAGATCTGTTCTGATCTGCATAGAACTTTATGCGGGCTTGGGCCGGCACGAGGTTATCTTTTAGATTCTGTAAAAGAATCTGTCTTTGTGCCATCGACTGACCCACTGCTGTTAAGATCGGATAGGGAAGGGACCCCATGGGTAGTTGTGGGGCTTGTACCCATAAACTGTCTCAAAGGGAATGGCTCGTAGGGTTGTATGATAATTCGTGTTATACCACCACTCGGCCATGGGTAACCATTTGGACCACTGTTTGGGATTAGCAAAAATCATAGCTCTTAAATAGGTCTCCACACACCTGTTCAGTCTCTTCGTTTGTCCATCTGTTTAGGGATGATAAGTTGTGCTCATGCTCAGCTTGGTTCCATAGTCTTGAAGAGATGTTGCTAGAAAGTGCTGGTAAAAACCTTGTCTCTGTCTAAAACTATGGATTTAGGAAGGCTATGGAGTCTATAAACCTCATTCATAAATAGTTCAGCCACATCGTGGGCTGAGTAAGGGTGCTTATGTGCCAAAAAGTGTCCATATTTAGATAGTCTATCAAACACCACAAGAATTACTGATTTATGATTTGAAATAGGTAAGCCATTCATAAGATCTAAGGCAAGTTCCTCCCACACCTGGTTAGGGATAGGTAGGGGATGCAGTAGCCTGGGAGGCAAACAATGCTTATTCTTGACTCTTTGACAAGTGTCACATGCTGACACAAATCTAGAGATGTCTTGCTTCATATTGGGCCAGTAGAAACCCAATTGTACTCTTTTGAGGGTGCCTTGCTGCCTAGAATGTCCTCATACTGGAGAATTATACAAGGCCTCCATGATCTTCTTCCTTAGCTCAATAGACTCTCCAATGTAAACCTTCTGCTTGTATATGATCATACCCTGTTGTAGGGTGAAATCAGGGTGGCCTGTTGGGTCCACAGTTAACTCAGTCAACAACTGAGAAGCTGTTGTGTCATTCCCATAGCTGGCCTCCACTTCCATGATCCATTGAGGCTGTACTGTACTGATGGCTGAAAGTGATACCTTAGGATTAGTCTCTTGCTTCTTGACAAGGCATCTGCTACTCTATTTTCAGTTCCCTTTTTATACTGGACCTCATAAGCCAAACCCAACAGTTTAGTCAACCCTTTTTGCTGCAATGTTGTCGTTATTTTCTGTTCCAAGAGGTATTTCAGACTGTGATGGTCAGTCTTAATGATGAAATGACCACCTTGGAGGTAATGCCTCCATCTATCCACAGCAGCCAGCAAGGCCATATATTCCTTCAGATAGATAGACAAACCCCAGTACCAAGATTTTGCTGAAATAAGCTATAGGTCTGCCCTCCTGCATTAAAATAGCCCCAATACCTGTAGAGCATGCATCAGTTTCTATAGTGAAGGCCTTATTAAAGTGTGCTAATGCTAGGACAGGGGTTGTAGTCATAGCTAACTTCAATTGTTGGAAGGCTGCCTCAGCTTCTTCAGACCATTTAAAATAGTTCTTCTTCAAAAGATTAGTTAAGGGCTTGCTGATAACCCCATAGGATTGAACAAATATTATGTAGTACATTGTTAGCCCTAAGAAACCCCTAAGAGCCTTGATATTCTTAGGTGTAGGCCAATTCACCATGGCCTCAATCTTTGCAGGATCAGTAGAAACCCCCTCACCAGTGATGAAATAACCCAAATACTCCACCCTTGACTGAGCAAAAGAACAGTTGGACCTCTTAGCAAATAGGGTCTCCTGCCTCACTATTGTTAATACCTTCTATAAGTGTATCTCTGGCTGTAGACTAAAATATCATCAAAGAAAACTAACACAAATTTCCTGATATAATCTCTAAAAATATGGTTCAATAGTTCTTGGAATGTAGCTGGGGCATTTGTAAGCCCCAAAGGCATAACTCTGAACTTATAGTAACCCACATGGGTTCTAAACCCAGTCTTGTGAATGTCAGACTCCCCCCATTCTAATCTGATGGTAACCTGCTCTTAGGTCCAGTTTAGAAAAAATTCAAGATCCATTCAGCTCATCCATTAGATTATTTACCAAAGGAATAGGTAACTTGTCTTTCACTGTCATTTTATTTAATTCTCTGTAGTCTATGCAAAATCTCCAACTCTCATCCTTCTTTTTAACTAATAGAACTGGGGATGAGAATGGGGAGTGGCTTGGTTGAATTATTCCACTACTTAGAATTTATGTAATCTGTTTCTCACTCTCATTTTTCTGAAAAAAGTTGTACCTGTATGGTCTAATACTCATTGGTATTGCATCAGGTTCCAAAGGAATGTAATGATCATGTGGCCTGCTAGGAGGTAAGGACTTAGGTTCAACAAATACATCTCCAAATTCCAGCAGAACTTCAGTAATGGCTTCAGGTAAATTCTCCTATGTTTTGTCTTCCTGGGCTGTGACAGTAAATAAATGTTTCCACATTACTCTGTTTTTCTTCAGTAATTGTCTCACCCTCATAGCTGTCATACTATGTATCTGCCCTTCTTCAGTGATTCCTTTCAGTTCTACCTTTTTCTCATTTCTGGATACTTGAACCCTGTTAGCTATGAAATCAAATTGCACAGGGTTGTGCTTCCTCATCCAGTCAACTCCCAAGATAATGTCACACCCTCCAATGTTAATCAACCTCAGCTTATCCTCAAACTCCATTCCTTGAGTCTTCCATTTAAAAGATGGACATATTTGTAAACTTAATAGCTGACTACCATTAGCAATAGTTACTTTTATGGTAACATCATCTTGCACCACACACCCCACTTGTCTAGCAATGTCAGTGGCTAGGAAGCTATGAGTACTTTTTGTGTCCACTAAAATAGTTAGGATCTTCTTCTTGGATTCCTCTTGCAATCTGATAGTGTTAGGACTTGTAGTACCTAAGAGAGCATGGATACTAATAGCTTCATCCAATGCATTGTCCAAGGCATCCTCTATTTCTCCAGGCCCTCATTCTTCTGGTTGCATAGGATATTCCCCTTCTTCTAAATCAGTAGTAGCCATTAGAGCATTCAGCTTCCTGCTTTCACACAAAGGCCCAGGAAGTATTTCTCCCCATATTTGTAACACTCATTCCTGGCCCTTCTAGCTTCAAATAGTTTCTGGGTTGAGTTTGAATTCAAGTTGACTAAAGTCTGTAGTTCCTTATATCCCCCTCCATTGGTTTGCCTTACCCCACTGTTATACTGCCCAGTGACTCCTTGTACCCTTTTATGTAATTGATCCTATTCTTCTTCTTCTTAGCCTCAATCTTCCTCTCCAAATGTCTGGCTTTTTCAACAGCTTGACTCGATGAAAATGGTGCTAACAGTCTCACAGTGTATTTAATGTCATCATTCAACCCTCTAATGAATGTCTCTAAAAAGAAATTCTCTGTGATAGTAGGGTTTCTAATAAGAACCCATGTTTTTAATTCTTCAAATTCTTCCAAATAATCGTTCACACTACCCTTCTGAGTGATTTTGTTGAATTTTTCAATTAATATGTCATTTCCTACTTCTACAAATCTCCTACAAATTTCTTGAGTGAATTCTCCCTATTTAACTACTCCCCTGCTCACTTGGAATGAGTAAAACTATGACTCTGCCTTCCCATCAAGATGCATAATTGCAGATTCTAGTTTATCTTGTTGATCATGAATGTTATACAAACTGAAAAACTTTTCACATTTGCGTAACCAGGCTCGCGGATCATCACTACCATCATAATAAGGGAATTAAACTTGGGAGGAAAAGACCCAACCTGAGACCGAGAAGAGGGTTCTGGATTGACAAGATCCTTCCCATGGAAGGAAGAAGTTCTTGAGTGTTTATCTCGGTATTTTATTGCTTCAAGAGTTTCTGGAACATCTTATTCATCTTAGTACTGAGAGCGTCAAACTTAGAGTTTGTATCCTCCATTTTCTGATTTGTAGACATCGTATAAGAATGTAATTGATTTTCGACCTTTGCTATGTGTTCTTCATTGTTTTTTGCTCGTGAATCCACCATTGTTACTGGGTCAGGATGAGCTCTGATACCAATTTGTAATAGGCTAGACTGAACTGAATGATATTCTAATTTGAATCGTGTATTATTTAAGAATTGTTACAATTGATATGAAATGCAATTACAATAGAAAGCTGAAAAAGATAGTAAATGAAGGAAGGAAAGAGAAGCAAGTAGTAGTTGGAATGTTCCCAAATGATAACTAACTCCTACACTGCCTAACTAACAATATTAATAACTGCTCTCCTCTGCTTCAATCTGCATCGTTCCTTAGTAGCTTGATCTAATGCCTTCCCTTCTGCCACGTGTTCCGCCAGTCCACTTGCATTTGTCCTCACATATTCCATTAATTCTCTTTTAATTCCTTTTTTCTCATTTTTCATTCTTTTTCCCTTTTTCCTTTTATTCCTTATTCCCTAATTCTCCCTCCTTACCCTAATCGACCCCGACATAACAGATTATTTAGTGAGAATCACCATCTTAAATCTGAAGTGTAAAGCAAAATCCGTGGTGATCATATGCAAAATATGACTGATAGATATTGTTGTTGGATTATTATCATGTATTTTTTTATTAAATCATAGATAAACAGTTACTGTTTGAAGTTCGGTAAGTATAAATTTAAGGGTATTTGAGTTTTTAGAAAAAATAAAAAGAGCAAATTAAAGTGTATATATCTGCTAAATCTTTTATAATTATTAAAGGAGCAAATTAAAAGTAGCCTTCTTTGGTGAATTTTGTTTGGTTCAAGGGAACTTAAGAGGACATGAAGGTTATTCATATGGGTTGAGTATTTATTCGGATGAGAGACAATGTAATTGATAAAAATAACTTTAAATGGTAAGATGACTGAGTTCCAGCCAACAGCAGTGTGCCAAGATTTTTTGTAAGTAATGTCACAATTAAAGAAATAAACAAATGAATAAAATAACGTCATATTTTTCTTATAAATATAACAAGATCTAGTGGAATTTTGGAAGGCCGCAGGTGTAACAGGTATGGAGTGACTAACTAGGTTGTTTAATGCCATCTTTAGGACGGCTAAAATACCCGAAGAGTGGAGGTGAAGTACGATGATACCGTCGTACAAGAAAATATGATATTCAAAATTGTAACAATTATAGGGGTATCAAACTGCTAAGCCACACATGGATTTCTGGGAAAGGGTGGTTGAGAGGAAGATGAGGATGGATGTAACTATTTCTGAGAACCAATTTGGATTCATACCTGGGCGATCGAGTACGGAGGCCATCCATCTTTGAGGAGGTTGGTGGAGCAGTATAGCAACAAGAAAAGGGACTTACATATGGTGTTCATTCACCTAGAGAAGGCATACGACAAAGTCCCTAGGGAGATTGTGGAAATGCTTGGAGTCTAAAGATGTTCATGTGGCATATATTAGAGCGATAAAGGACATGTTCGATGGAGCAAAGACCCACGTAAGGATGGTGGGAGGAGTCACAGATCACTTTCTAGTCAAGATGGAGTTACATCAGGGGTCAGCATTTAGCCCGTTCTTATTTGCTCTGGTGATGGATGAACTAACTCAGAGGTATTCAAGGGGAGGTACCGTAGTGTATGCTATTTGTAGATGATATTGTCTTGGTTGATGAGACATACAACAATGTTAATGATAAGCTAAAAGTTTGGAGGCAGACTTTAGAGCCTAAAGGTTTCAAGCTGAGCAGGTTTAGTGATACAACTCATGGGTCGGATGAGGAAGTGACGCTTGGTATTCAAGTTATCCACAAGAAAGGAAGCTTCAAGTATCTTAGGTCAATATTTCAAGGAAATAGAGAGATTGATGATGATGTCACACATCGTATAAAAGCTAGTTGGATGAAATAGAGGCTCGCTTCTGGTGTTCTTTGCGATAAAAAAGTTCCACCTAGATTAAAAGGTAAGTTCTATAGAGTGGCTGTAAGACCAGCTATGTTGTATGGGGCTGAGTGCTGGCCAATCAAGAACACTCATGTTCAAAAGATACACGTAGCCGAAATGGAGATGCTTAGATGGATGTGTGGGCATACAAATAAAGATAAGATTAAAAATGAAGTCATACGAGACAAGGTGGAAGTGGCCTCAGTGATGGACAAAATGCGGGAAGCGAGGCTGCGATGGTTTGGACATGTGAAAAGGAGGAGTGCAGATGCTCCGATGATGACTGCGAGAGGTTGGCAGTATTGGGTCTACGAAGAGGTAGGGGTAGACCGAAGAAGAATTGGGATGAGATTATTAGACAAGACATGGCTCACCTTCAGATTACCGAGAACATGTCCCTAGATAGGAGAATATGGAGGTCGAAGATTAGGGTAGAAGGTTGAATAGCAGCTGAGTAGTTTCTGTCATATTATATATGCCACTTCTATCTTACTCTATGTCAGCACTTTGTTTATCATGATATTTGCATTTTGTTTGTTCGAGTAACTTTTTTATGATAATTTTTCTTTAGTCGAGGGTCTATTGAAAACAGTCTCTTCACCTTGATGGAGGTAAGATCTGCGTACATATCACTCTCCCCAGACCCCATTTATGGGATATCAGTGCATATGTTATTATTGTTGTAACAACGTCATATTAACAAAACATAATTCAAGTACATTAACACTTTGTTTGGATCATTGTTACCTATTGTTTCATAATATATTGTTTTGTATTGTATTATATTGTATTGTATCATATCGTATTATAAATACGGCGTTTGAATTGATTGTGTCGTTTTTCGTTGTTTAGTAATATTCTTATTGTTTGTTTTGATTGTATTGTATCGTACTGTAACTAATAAGTTTACTAATATACCTGTAGTTTTTCTAAATATTGGATTAAGTAATATTTTTTTTAAAAATAATTTAAGACAATTTATATTTACTAGTTTATCACCAGCTATACCTTGTTAATATATTAGCTATGAAATTCATGCAAATCATACTGAAACCTGAACAAATAAAATAAATAAATATGAGTCCTTTTAAAAAGTAGAGAAAGAATTTAAAAAATGTACAAGAAAAGAAAGAATAAAAAAATGTAAAGAAAGAAAGGCCATGGAACGTGCCAAAACTGGAGAAGAAGGGAGACGGGGTCAAAGTAGTTTCTTGGGTGTATTTAAATGAGAAAATAGGACGAATTAAAGTAACAACAAAAACAAACATTGCAATCATAATAACAATACAATACAATATAATAGGTAACAATGTTCCAAACAAAGTGTAATTGAAATCTTCTTGAAGATATTTTTCATAGGTTTAAATACGGTTAGTTGCTTCTTTATTTGTTAGAAGTTGATAGATCGAGTCTTACTCACCGCGTCACATTTTTAATAGGAGCAAACAAAGACTCAAAAAATTTATATTCACGCAGTCACGCTAATACGAAAATTACTTGGTTGAGTTTCGGCAAAAAATGATTTCCAGCTTAGTAAATATTGTATTAGTTGAGTGACTTTACGGTTACAAAATTACTCAGTTCTACTCTCTGCTATAATTGTGGCTCATTTACCATTTTCATGAGTAAATGACCTTAAAACTCCACTATGAAACGGTGAGACACGTGTTCATATTTTTTTGAAAAAGTAAAATTTTATCACTCAACTTTTGATGTGATTTAAAATTACACTAAGATAGAAATTTGTTAGAGATAAAGGCGAAAAATGAAACTTTTTCCTTATAACAGGAATAACATTTAACCAAAATTTGATGAACTATAAAATTACACAATTGTGAGTATTACATGTAAAGTTGACCCTTTTTAATTTACTCTTATTTGCTATGCTGCATTGCTGATTTCAAATTGTACCTTCACCCATTTATATGGATGGACAGCTGCTTGAAACGGCTCAAACAGGGAGAAATGTGAACGGCGGATTTAATAAGAATGAGGGCCTCGAGGCCTCATGCACTGCTTTGTGTCTACTTATCTCTAGACAATCACTGCACACTTCGTTACATTTTGGAATTCACTTTTCTACTTTGAATTTGTTACAGATTTTGGATTTTTCGGACGAGACATGAGGCGTCGATTAGGCCGTTGAGTATCTAATCATTGATTTTTTTTTTTCCTTATAAACAATTGTTGCTAGAAGAAAATTAGAAATGTGAGGCAACTCATAGTTTTCACAAAATTTCCCAACCAAGAAAGCCCAGCTTTAAGGGGCAGTTCGGTTGCTAACCTTAATTAGGAGGATTAACAATACAAGTATTAATACTTTGAATGCGAATTAATATTATACTATGTATTAATAATACGTGTATTAATTATACAAGGATTATAATGTAAGTATAAGTAATGCATGAATTATAAAGTATGAATTTTTTCTTGTTGAATCATTGATATAACACAAGTTAATAACAATATATAATTTAAATATTTATCTAGTTTATCAAAATTCTAAACATATTTTTCCTGTTAGCGGGTTAGTTTTTTCAATCTAAAATTTTAATACGGAAAATGGTCGTATCTACCCCTCTACCATTAAAAATAAGTTATAAGTCACATCCGTTATACTTTTGTTAAATATCAACCCTCACCGTTAACCAAAATAATATATTTGCCCTCAATTTTAACGGTCTCCATTTCCCCCACGTAGCAGCCATCCAACGCTTCTTACCAAATAACCCCCACGCCCAATCCAAATAACCCGCCCCACTAATTTAACCCGTAACCCACTCCAACTAAAAAAAAAACCCTTTACTTACCCCTAAATAAATAACCCCTTTACTTACCCCTTCAGTTCCCTTATTTTCCCCGCGCACCAGCTCCCTCATTTCCCTCCAAATTTATTGTCCTCAATTCTAGGGTTTATAATCACTGAATTGTGCCATTTTTAATTTAAAATTCGGTGCTAGCAATGTCTTCTGGTAGTAGTTCATATGATTTTCGAAAGAGGCTTTGCGGATGTGGTTTGGTTGCTCACCACTTTACGGCTTGGACACATTCTAATGCCGGTAGGAGATTTTATAAATGTCCACAACCTGAAGTGAGTAATCTAGATATAGTAGTGTTTTAATTTTATGTTCGTCATCATTTCAGTTATAGAGCATTTTTTTGATCAAAACTTGTGATTATTTTTGTTTATTGCAGAGAAATTCTTGTGGTTATTTGGAGTGGGACGATGATGTGTTACCAGATAGGGCATATATTGTCATCAAACAGTTGAAGACGAAATTGGAAATGGCTGAAAAAACAACGAGAAATTGACTGAAAAGCTAGAGTTTGAAGTGATGAATTCCAGGAAATTGCAAGAAAAAATTGTAATAATGAAGAAGGTTATTATGCTTTTATGGGCTGTAATTGTTGGTGTTATTATTGCTCGTTTGTGATTATTAGTGAAGATTGTTTTGAATTCCATGGCTCTTTTATTGAAATAAAAACTATCTTCTTGGTATGCATTGTGTTTGTCAAAATATGTGAGTGAAATTGCATATAGTTAACTGATAATAATAAGAGGCTAATCATACCATTAAAAGGTTGTTGATCTTACAAAACACTTAAACATGAAACTTAACAAGTCATTTAAGTAGCAATGAAATTGAAATACAATAAAACTTAAACATACGATGACTTAAATAAAAACATAAACAATCTTTTAATTAAGCACTAACTTCACAGATTCGGGGGTGGTGATGTTGGTGGTGACCCTGGTGGCAACAGTGATAGTGCTAGTGGTGACATTGGTGGAGTGTAGTAGTCCTCGGCACGTTCTCCCGCCTCATGTAACATGGCCCTAACCATCCTCTCCAACCTTCGTATTGTTGTGTCCCTCTCCGCATTAGCTTGTTGTATACCCCAAATTTCATTATGAATTGTCACAAGTGTCTCACTCAAGTAATCCAACCACAAGTTAATAACTTCAATTTCCCATCTTGGTTCAAATCTTGGAGGGTTTCTTCCTGTACGACGAGGGACCCTTCTTGCACGGAATTGTCTCCATTGGTTATTGTTGGCACTTGAAGGATTCATTGTGACGTTTGGGATGTTGTTTTTGATATTGTGATGTTGTTTGTGATGCTATTTGGGTCACTATTTAAAGGAAATAAAAGGGTTATTGAAAAGGCACCATTAATTGAAATAAAAACTGTCATTATTGAGAGCTTTGAAGAGTCATTAGACATTAGGATTCCAATGGATACATACATTCATTCATCTGCAAATGAAATGTCACATTCATTCAATAAGTAGAATAGGCCAAAGAGGCATAACTGCTAGCACAATTGCACGGCTAAAATATTATAATTCACATAACTAACATAATCATAGGGACAAGAGTTAAATACTAAGTTACTGTATTAAGGTCATAACTGTTAGCATAATTGCTTAATACAGTTGAAGTGACAAATGGATGTCATATTATATCCTCAAAACAAGATAGTACCTAGGTCATAATATCACATCCTACAGTCAGCACCAGTAGATAAAGTAGCAGCTACATAGTTTAAAATATTCAGAAAATATTACATCAAATTGTCTTTGAGAAACAAGTATCTCATAGTAGTACCCCACAAAAACTAAGTCACATTCCACTTCTGAGATCACTTTTTCCCCTTGAATTTGTCCAGTGTCAATTTAGCTTGCATCTGCAGCTGGAGAGTAGACATAGCCTTTTTACCATTCCATGTGAGACCTGGTGGTGAGAAATACATATTGGATGGTTCACAAGCACCAGATTGGTCACCTTTGAAACTAATTGCTCTCTTTCCCAATGGCTTAGTAGGTAGCTGTCTAGCATGAAGCCCTGTCTTAGATTCTGAGACAACTTTTGGTCTCACGATAGGGACATCTTCATCAGCAAAATAAGGGAAGTCAAAATCTGGAAATATGCTGGAAATGCTTTCTTGAGAAGGGTTGGAACTGCTAGTGCCTTGGATTTGAACAGTTCACATAGGGTTGACAACATATGGGCTGACTTGAGACTCTTCTGGAAAATATAAGAAGTGTATCTCTTGACTCATTTGTTTTTGAACGTCTTCATCCACCAAACTTCTTCTCTTCTTTGTTGGCTTCTTTCCTGGCTGCTCCATTGGCATCTTTCCCTTGGAGTTCTGTCACACATTAATAAAGCTATGTTAACTTATGCAAAGTATAAAGTAAAAGCAATAAAAACTTAGAAAATGTTACCATTTTACAGCCCTTAGCATTATGGTTAGGCTGTCCACAGTTTCTGCAATTCATAACTCTCTATTTCCTAGATGTAGACCACTCTCCAGCTCTCTTGTGTGCCTCATCTTTTTCCTGACCCTCTTCAATCTAGGTCTTCCAGCTTGGTTGATTAGTTGGGGTGGTTCCATTGCTTGTGATGGGAGTACTTTCCAGATCTCTCCCCTCTTACAGGTTCCAACTTATGAGAATAAGTTTTCAAGAATGCCTCATTGCTATACCACCAATGAACTGCAGATATAGGGTTAATCCTCCTGTGTAACATGGCTTTTATTGCACGGGCACATGGTATGCCACTAAAGTTCCAGGTCCTACTGCTGCACTCTCTCTTTCCTAAATTGAAAGTTTGTGTATCACCCCCCTCAGTCACCTCATACCCATTTTCACCATTAAAGTTCACCTCACACTTGTGTGCTATTTTCAAGTAGTCATCAAACAAGTCCTTGCATTGAGGACTGATTTCTTCCTTCCATAATCTCACTTCAGCTTCCCTTTCACTCTCCATCTTCATTACCTTCACTCTTATCTCCTCAAGCATCTTGATTATTAGTTTGTATCTTTCATCCAATATCCATGCATTGAATGATTCTGTGAAATTGTTATCCACTCCCATATTTTACAAACAGTGTCAAAGTAGGCCCTGCACCAAGACTGAACTGGATATGTAACCAAGTCCTCAGCAGCAGCTCTCTCCAATTTCCCTATTTCCCCTAGCTGGTCATGAAAGTCCTCTTCATAAGTGGCCCATGCACACCACCAAAGCAATTTTTTCATTTCTTTGGATCTCCATCTTTTACACCAGTTTGCTTCAATGTGTCTCACACAAAACCTATGTTTTTCTTGTGGCAGCACATCTCTCATAGCCAAATGTAAGCCCTACAGCATTATCAAACAAGTTAGTATACACAAAACAAGAAAATGACATAAACAAAGTAATGGACATAATATGAATATCTTCTGCATATCAGACATGAAAGTGTATCCTTCTCCCATATTGAGGTCCAATGAGCTCTTCAAACATGCCAAGAACCAGTTCCAAGTAACTTTTGTTTCTCTGTCAACCACAGCCCATGCAATGAGATAAAAGTGGTTCATTGAATCTTGACCAATAGCCACCAAGATCTGGCCTTTGGCCTTTCCTCTCAAGTAGGTACCATCCAGACCAATAAAAGGTCTTAAACCATCTTTAAATGCATTCTTCATAGCTTGAAAACAAATGTACATTCTTAAGAATCTTCTTCTCCCTTCACCAGCAGCATCTTTAGACAAGTTTGCAACAATATCACTTCCAGGATTACTTAATCTCAGTTCATTTGCATATGCTTCCAACTTATTGTATTCATATTTAAAGCTACCATGTAGCTTCTCCAAAATCAGTTGTTTAGCCCTCTTGCATTTACCATGGCTAGCATTTAGCTCAAAAGCAGCTTTCAAATCAGCTCGCATATCTTTGATTTTGTATTTAGGACTTTCTTGAATCTTCCTCTTAAAATAATGATCAATTGTAAAGTAGTCTACTTTTTTGTTATTATAAGCTATAGGACAGTCATGTTCAGAGTTAAGAGTCTTGAAAGTAACACTAGGACAGTCTCCCTCCCTTGAAATTAAGCAAACAAATGGACAGCCCCTTTGACATTCATACCTTAATCTTTTTTTATCACTCTTAAGAAGAATTAGCTCTCTTTTGTTAGCCATAGCATAGAATTTCATATACTTTCTAGCTTCTGCAATGTTTTTGAAAGTCATATGCTCATCTAGTTCAATGTAGTCAAGCAGTTTATCAGTAATGGCCACCTTCCTTTGACTAGCAATACTCTCCAATTCTTCAGAATCATAATCTGACTCATCTGATTCTATATCACCCTCCCCATCAGATGAGCTACAATATGTACCTACTTGGGCTAAGACAGGGGTCCCTTGATCATGATCATTCACCTGAGGATTAACCTCCTGATCATGACCATTCAGCTGAGGATTGACCTCCTGATTATGATCATTCAAATCCTCAAGATCATAATCAAACACCTAAGTAACATTCTCCAGATTCTAACCAGAAATAGGACTACTAGTATCATGAACATGTTCAACAATATTAGGTACAGTCACAGCCAGCTCACACTCATCTACAACATACAAGTCTATAATATTGAAATCAGCAGAAACCATCCCCAACAAACACCTAATCCCATTATCCCCTTCAATCTCATAGTAGCTACCAGAAGGTGTTAACACTATTAGTTGTTGTACCCCAATAAAGTCTAACTTAGTACAGAATTCACCTACAATATCTATGTAAGATAAGTGGCCAGGATCATAACCTTTCCAAGTATGCACCAGCTTCTTATCATATTTGAGCTTAGGGTCTCTGATCCATTCTCCACCATAGTTGAATATCAAATCCACAGTATGCATAGTTAAATACTCTGCAAATAAAGGAAAAAAAATAAAGTCATAACCAGTGGGGTCCACATGATTTAAATACCTAATCATGGGGACAGCCCTAATAAACTAAGAAGCTGGATCACATGCACTTGAGATTTATATTAAAGGCACATAAAATAGTTAAAGTGGTTCTTATTATAATATAAAATACATTTTTTGAGACAATGTTGTAAAGGACAAACAAAAAAAGAAGCATCTTTCATCACATGTCTCCATAAAGTCCGTAAACCCTTACAAATAACAACTGATATACCCTACATCACAAATAAGAACCATTAAACCCCATTCCACCAACCAACAATAAGTCAGTGGGGTCCACAGCCGGGAACATAAGTAAATGCACATGCAGTGAACAATTCCAGCAAATATACACTATAAATACTTGAAAAACCAATATATATATATATATAAACAAACATTACTCTAAAGCAACATGTAAGAACCCTAAAAATCCGAACCATCTACTCACAAACAAACAATAAAAAAGCTAGAGTTAAACATAAGAAGGTTAAATCAACATTTAAAAGCAGGAAAACCCTTACATTTTACAGCATTTGAACTTTGATCTTTAGCGCCGTTTTGATTAGGTTTTTTTTAAAGAGGAAAAATAAGGGAAATGAGAGGGCCGATGGTTTTATTTAGGGGTAAGTAAAGGATTTTTTTAGTTGGGACGGGTTACGGGTTATATTTAGGTGGGACAGGTTATTTGGTAAGAAGCATTGGATGGCTGCCATGTGGGAGGGGGGGGGATGGGGACCGTTAAAATTGAGGGCAAATATATTAGTTTGGCTAACGGTGAGGGTTGATATTTAACAAAAGTATAACGGAGGTGACTTATAACTTATTTTTAATAGTAGAGGGGTAGATACGACCCTTTTCCGATTTTAATACATATATTGCCAATATCCAAATTCTTATTCCACCTTATTCCGGTGCACCCGCATTTTACACACTAGGTCTGCCTCTGATTATCCATTTAGAAAGAAAAACTGAACGACCCTCAAGAGTTTAGCTATTATTCAATGATAATGTGAAGACTTTTATACTATCATGTCATTTTTATCTGTTGCAGCAGATAATCCACATTTTCTCAAGATTGTAAGTCTCATTTTTATAAATGATCAATTGTGACTTAATATTATAAGTCTCTTATGGTATTGATGTATACTCCCTCCATCCCAAAATGAGTGTCTACCTTTCCTTTTTTGTTTGTTCCAAAATGAGTGCCTCTTTCCTTTTATGGCAACTCTTTAAATCTAAGATTTGTTTTGGACCACAGGATTTAAAGACTCTGGCCCACATTACATACACTTTTCATTTTAAACCATAGAATTTGAAAGTCTTCCTTTATTTCTTAAACTCTGTGCCCAGTCAAACCCAGACACTCATTTTGGGACGGAGGGAGTATTAGTTAAACTCTTAACGAAAAGGACTGCATAGGGTTTGCATATGCTAATGAGTAATTCCAATCTTTCAAATATTGAATTTAATTATACTTGTATTAGCTAATACCTTTAACCAAACATTGGATAAGTACAATCTCAAATTCTATTTCAATATTATAATCCTAATCCTGGTAATCAAACAACTCCTAAAAGTTATATCCCATACAATATGAGAAACTAACATTTATATCCCATACAATATAAAAGGGTCATTTATATAAGTATGAAAACTAACATTTCACTTTACATAAAAATAATGATATTACATCATTTACAGAATGTTGCAATATTTCTTTTTTAAAAACACAGCTTTATACATAAAAGGTGGGAAAAAAAATCATAAATCCCGCTCCTACAACCCCCCTTCCACCCCTCAGTCGTCCCCATACCTGCCCCTAAAGGTTGTTGCCTTCGACCACCATCGCCAGCCGATCGCTAGTCGCTGGAATTATTATTTTTTTTTTTTTTGTATATTCTTATATGTGTACTATATCTTAATTGTATGTACAATAATATCATTGTGTATACTTTGTAAGTCTAGTATATGTACAGGGTATGTACGTTCATATATAGGATATACACAGTATATACAATGGATAAATGAACATATATTTTATACAATTATTGTATATATAGTGTGTTCCAATTTTATATACAATCATTCAATGGACATACCCAAGTCATACAATGGGTATACCCATACATACATTTCCGTCAGGAGATGAACGAGCGAGGATGCCGGAGAACAGAAGGGGATACCGAAAAAGGGTGGGAAGATTTGCGATAATGACAGAGAACATTTCTGACATTGGAGAAGGGTGGGGATTGGATGCGACGACGATGGAGACAGAAGGAGACGACCGAGAAGGGGAGGGTTAGGGGCACCGGAGCAGGGCTTGATAGCAGCAGTACAGATAAAGGGAAGAGAGAAAAGTAGAATTAGGGTTTCATGGCAATATTTTTTTCTTTGCTATATTTTGTAGCGTTTTCTCAAAATGTTGCTATGTTTTGTAAAGTACGAAAAATTTTCCTATATTTTTAAAATAAGATCTCTACATTAACACCTAACATAATTTTTCCAAGGTAAAAACACAGTCTAAATATAAAAGAGTTTATGTTCTATGTATTGAAGACTAGTGAGATGGGCCAATTTAAATGTCGAAAGCCCAAAATGTTAGAACTCTGAAACTTGCAATTTTGTTCCCTTATTTTATATTTGTTGGGATGAGGGTTGATCCACGCTCAATCCACTCACCTATAAAGGTGTGGGGGCGATTGTCAAAGATAGCAGTACCCAACTAGGAGTCGGGGTCGATTTTCTCAGGGAGCTAGCTTGCAATCTATTAGTCTTAGATTCAATAATAACGAGTTCTACGAATTGTTCATCTATTCCTAAGTATAAATTGACAGAAATTGAATTAACTACAACTATAACTAATGATTAATACTAAAGGCATAAAATTAACTCAACACTTTAAAATATTTGTAAATATGGAGAATGAGCTCGGGGTTTACTCATTCCGACAAGATTCTTTTAACTAAACTCATGCTTTAACCTTACAAATCATATGGGTAAATGTCAATGGTCGGACCATAATTGTATTCCTCAAAATCCGTTAGAAATAAGGAGGATTTACCTCATCAAGCCCGTTAGGGTCAATAATGAGGCGCAAGAAACCCTAGTCCAAAGACCTGAGGGGGAATGAATTTTTTAGGTCTTTCCCTTTAGATGGGGTAGGCCATAGATCCCAGTATAATATTTTGAAACATAAACAACTTTTTGACTATCTTGCGACCACCTCACCTGCTTCCTTGCCCCTCACTCCCACCACTGATAAACAAGCACAAAAATATCCCTACTGATGTGAAGCTGTGTGTGAAGAGTACACTGCCCTTATGCGAAATGAAACTTGGACTCTTGTACCATCTAACATTGCCCAAAATATAATGTTTTAGGTTGCAAATGGGTGTTTCGCTTGATACACAATGTTAATGGATCTATTCAACGTTACAAAACATGCCTTGTTGCTAAAGGCTTATATCAACGACATGGGATTGATTTTCATTCAAAGTTTAGTCTGGTAGTTAAACATACCACTATCCGACTAATTCTTTCTTTGGTCATCACTTACAAGTGGTCCTTTCATCAACTAGATGTCAACAATACATTCTTGCAATGTGGACTTGAGGAAACTGTATTTAGGCAACAACCATAAGGGTTCATTGATCCTTACTAGAAAGATTATGTGTGCAGTCTTCACAAACCAATTTATGATCTTTGTCAAGCTCCTCGTGCGTGGTACAATGCACTCATGCAGTTACTTTGTTCTTGTGGCTTTATCTATAACTCATCTAATGCTTTGGTCTATGTTCTTATCTATGTAGATGGTATTATTTTTACTATGGCATCACCTTCTCAAATTTATGCTGTAATTTCCAAGCTTGACAGTAGGTTCTCTTTAAAGGATCTTGGCCCCTTGCATTTTTTCTTAAACATTGAGGATATTCCACTTGACAATGGTCTTCTTTTCACTCAAAGTTAGTTCATAGCAGAACTTTTAAGTTGATTCAACATGCTAGATTGAAAGGGAGTCTAAACACCCATGTCCTCCACTGAAGCACTCCTGTTTGATGATGGTTCACCTCCTACTACTGACAAGGAATATCACCAAGTAATATGTGATCTTCAGTATCTAACAAACACAAGGCCGGATATACCATTTACTGTCAACAGGGTTGCTCAATTTATGCATCTTCCAACCACCAAGCATTGGCAAGCTACCCAGCGTCTTCTTCGCTACTTGAAGAATACCATTACTATTGGTTTGCACATTCATCCATCTCAAACTACCAGGCTCATAGCCTACTGATTGGGGTGGCGATCCAGACTCCCCTGTCTCTACGTCAGCTTATCTGAGAGAAAAGAGGGGAAATGACCTCATAAGTTTCAATAGAAGGATAGGGGACAAGACCAAGTCAAAGATGGATTAGTTTAAGTGGGGGTTGAAGTGTATTGTTTAAGAACTTGTGAGTACAAAAACGCCCAACTTTTCAAAAAATTTCAATTTTTTCATTTCCACCTTCCCACCTACTTTTATACTCTCTTTCCTTATTCAAATCATTTCAAAAAATTATTTCTCTCTCTTCTCTTCTTTCTTCCTCTTTTTTCTTCTTCCTTTCATTCTTTCTTCTAAATTTCTTTTCAAATTCCATTTTATCATCATCCATGTTTTTTTTTTCTTCTTTTTCGTATCCATTTTATTTTTTCTTATTCTTCATCTCTATTTCATTCTTTTTCATTTTTTTTTTAATTCTAGTCATTTTATACATTTTTTTCAGGTGTGTAAACATATTTTCTATATGTTTATATATTTTTTGAGATGTTTTCACGGCTGAAAACAATATATGTGTTACACATATATGTGTACACATATAACAATATGTACACTCATCTCGACTGATGTGTACACATTCTTTTACTAGAGTGGTGGAGGATGGTGGGGTGATGATGGAGGGTGGTAGAGAGGTGGTGGTTGATGGTTAGGGTGGTAGAAGGTGGTGGTGGGTGGTAGGAGGTGGTGGTGAGTGGTGGAGGGATGGTAAAAGGTGGCGGTGAGTGGTGGAGGGTGGTGGTGGAATGGTGGATGGGCGGGGGAGGGGGTGGGGTTAGATGGGGGTGGGGGCCGGATGGGGGGTGGGGGATGAGAGGTTGGGGCTTTGTGTAAATAGAAAAAATTGAGGGGCTTTTAATATATTACTCCCTCCGTTTCAAAAAGGATGAACCTTTTTACTTTATGAAAGTCAATTTGACTAATCTTTGAACCTAAATTAGACTATATTAAACTAATATTTTTAAATAAAAATTTGCATATTCAAAAACTATACCAAAAGTACTATAACATGCAACTCTTCGCATATCAATATGATGAAAAGAATTATCTTAAATTGTTGGTCAAAGTTCATCCAGTTTGACTCTCGAAAATATCCATTAACATTCTGAAACAGAGGGAGTAGTAATTAGTACTAATCTTAAAAGTGTCCCTTTTACCTATTTTTTGAGACTTGAGTCCTAAAAAACTATTTAAAGACTTATGAGTCTCTTTCACCCAAAAATCTCAGCTTATCTTATCTTCCATGGCAGCACCCCTATAAGCTGGAGCTCCGAAAAAAGTGCATTGTTGCTCGTTCTTCATCTGAAGCAGAGTACCGAGCTATTGCTTCTGATGAATTCTGACCTAGACAGTACTACAAGCAGAGGAAAGCTTTAGAGAGAGAAAGTAAAATGAATTCTGTGTGTATTGATTAACAACTGTATACAGATGTATATATATGGACTAACCACTAACTAACTAATAACTAACTAATAACCAACTCTGATCCACCAACTAATCCACTAACTAACTTAACAAGCTAACCAACTAACTGTACACCTCAGCTAACTATCAACCATTATCTCTAATACCCCCCTTCAACCTAGATGTACTGAAAACATTCATTACACCTAGCTTGGACAAAAGAACCTCATGCTGACTCCTTGCCAAGGCCTTAGTGAGTATATCAGCTGCTTGCTCCTTAGTATTGATGTAGACTGGTTTAATCAATCCATTTTGAACATTTTCCTTGATGAAATGACAGTCAATTTTCTATGTGCTTGGTTCTTTCATGAAAGACTGGATTTTGCAGCAATTTGGATTGCTGGCTTACTATCACAAAACAGCTCTACTGGTTGCCTTACTTGAAGTCCCAGCTCTTTCAGCAGCCTTGACACCCAAATTACTTCTGCAGTCAGTGTTGCTAAGCTTCTATATTCTGCTTCAGCAGAGCTTCTGGACACAGTGTCCTGTTTCTTAGACATCTAAGATATCAGTGAGTGACCAAGGTTCAACAAATAACCTGTGACTGACCTCCTTGTGTTTGGGCAAGATGCCCAGTCAGCATCACAGAAACCAACCAGTCTTTCAGGCCTTCCTGCTGTCATGAGCAATCCCTGTCCTGGTTGTCCTTTAATGTATCTGATGACTCTTAGTGCAGCATTCCAATGTGATCGTTTAGGCTTTTGCATGAATTGACTCAAAGTCTGAACTGTGAAGGCAATATCTAGCCTAGTTATAGTGAGATACAACAATTTTCCAATCATTCTTTGATACTGTACCACATTCCTCATAGGTGGATCATCCTTCTTGTTTTCATATTCTATTGTAGTCAACTTCAAATTACATTCCAATGGAGTATAAGCTGGCTTAGCTGCTCCCATTCCAGCTTCAGCAATGAGCTCCAAGGCAAACTTCCTTTGATTCATTAAAATGCCTCTCTTGGATCTACTAAACTCAATCCCAAGGAAATACTTCAGCTCCCCCAAATCCTTGATTTTAAAATTCTTATGCAGCACCTCTTTTGTGTCTTGAATCAGCTGAGCATCATTCCCAGTGATCAACAGATCATCCACATACACTAATATAATCACAATCTTGTTGCCTTTCTTCTTAGTGAATAATGAATAATCCAGATAGCTTTGTGAGTATTCTGACTTCACTAGTGCCTCTGTTAACTTGTAGTTCCATTGCCTTGATGCTTGTTTAAGCCCATAAAGTGACTTAACAAGCCTACAAACCACATTAGGACCACCTTTGTGACAAAAACCATTTGGCAGCTCCATATACACTTCTTCATACAGGTCACCTTGCAAGAATGCATTGAATACATCCATTGGTACACAGTCTAATTCTCTGCAGCTGCTAAAGCAATAACAGCTCTGACTGTTACCATTTTGACCACTGGTAAAAAGGTCTCTTCGTAGTCCACACCTTCAGTTTGACTGTAGCCCTTTGCTACCAGTCTTGTCTTAAATCTCTCAACCTCTCCATTAGCTTGGTACTTGATTTTGTATACACATCTACAACCAATAGCTCTCTTCCCTTTAGGTAGTGCCACTAATCTCCATGTACCATTATTCTCTAGTGCTTGTATTTCTTGTTTCATTGCTTCCACCCACCTTGGGTCCTTGGCTGCATCCTCATATGATTTTGGCTCTGTGTTAACTGATATCTGCCCTAAATATGCCTTGTACTGTGGTGAAATTTGTTCATAGCTCATGTAATTGGCCAATGCATATGGCTTTGCCTTTCCAGTAGTTCTGACAACATAATCCTGCATCCATGTAGGTGGTTTAGAACTCCTAGATGACTTTCTTGAGGTTTGGTTGGGAATATCAGCTATGTTATCAGCTATGTTATCAGCTATGTTAGGTACTGGCTCAGTATCTTCTTCCACATCTTCAGCTATACATTGTGATTCTATCTCTGCATTGCTATGAGGCAGGTCTTGCATCTCAATATTGTTGCTCTCAGGTAGTACAACATGATCTGCTTGATCTTGAGTTTGAGTTTGGGTGTTTAGATGCTCTTCTCCTGTGTGAGTGTCTTGTTGAACAAGCTGATCAAAAAATTGGTTCCTTTCATAAGAAATGTCTTGATGCCCACCTGTGCAACTCTGATGATGAAGTGGAAACACAGGACAATCCCTTTTGTGCAGACATTTGAAAGGATAGACTCCTTCTTTGAATACTACATCTCTGCTGACAATTACTTTCCTTGCTTCCAGATCATACAATATGTACCCCTTCTGAGTTGATGAATAGCCTAACAACACTGATGTACTTGCTCTTGGTGAAAATTTGTCTGATCTGACCAGCTTAGTAAAGTAACTAAGGCAACCAATAACTCTGAGGTGTGATAAGGATGGCCTCTTGCCATGAAACATTTCATAAGGTGACTTTCCTTGAAGTACAGCTGTGGGGAGCCTGTTAATGAGATATACTGCTGCAAGAACACATTGTCCCCAAAATCTGGTAGGAAAACCTGCTTGGTGTTTGTGAGCTCTGGCCACCTCCAAAATGTGCCTGTGCTTTCTTTCCACCACTCTATTTTGCTGTGGAGTGTGTGGACAACTACTTTGGTGTATGATTCCTAAAGTGCTGAATAGTGCATTGTATTCTTTATGAAAGAATTCACTCCCATTATCGGACCTAACTGTCTTTACACAACAATTGAACTGATTTTGAACCAGTGAGAAGAAATTTTTTATCACAGTAGACACATCACTTTTAAGCTTGATTAAGTAGAGCCAAGTCATCCTAGTGTAATCATCAACAAGTGTTAAGAAAAATCTGTTCCCATCATATGTAACTGTTCTGTAAGGACCCCATACATCCATGTGAACCAAATCAAAGACTGCATTACTTCTAGTACTACTAGATGGAAAAGGCTGCCTGGTTTGCTTGGCTATTGGGCACACAGTACAGCTATCAATACAGCTATCTTTATTTCCTCTTACTGGAGACAACTGATGCATGACCTTTATTGAAGGATGACCTAGTCTTCTATGCCATAGCATTTCTTCACTTGGATGTGCTGCTCCTGGATTGAGTGAATTACTTGATTCTTCTTCAACTATCACAAAACCATAGTTCTTGACTCCTCCTCTATTAGAATGAATGGGCAAGTAGTATAAACCATCCTTTTCTTTACCAGTCCTCATCACCTTCCCAGTGAAGAGGTCCTGAAAAACACATATCTTAGGAAGAAAGGTTACTGAACAGTTCAGATGTCTGGTAATCTGGGATACTGAAAGCAAATCAAACTTAAAGTCTGGCACTACTAACACATCTTTCAACAAGGTCTCATTCAAAAATCTGTATGATCCTGTATGTGTTACTGAGGTAAAATGACCATTTGGCAAGTGTACTCTCTTATCATTAGTATCAGGTACTGTGCACAATTCTTCTAAAATATCTGGTGATGATATCATGTGACTAGATGCTCCAGAGTCAATAACCCAGTGCCTTTGCTCAGTATTAGCTAAAAGGACTCTTGAGTTAGTATTATATGACTCAGATATACCTGCCTTGTTGGCTGAAGCCATCACATCTTCTTCCTTGCTGAGTAACTTCATGAGCTGTTGATACTGTGCTTGTGAGATCCCAAATTGCTCCACATTGTGAGCTCCTTGAACTGGTGGATTATATCCTGAACTAGAAGCATCATTAGGATAATACCCTGTTGTCTCAACTGAAGCCTGATTAGCAGTATTATTATTGTAATTGTTTGGTCCTTTGGACCTGTTCCTATTATCATTTGGATAGCCATGTAGCTTCCAGAACCCATCAATGTTATGGTTTTTCAATCCACAGTGATCACAATGCATATTCCCTTTCTTAACTTGAGAATTCCTTTGAGACCTATTTCCACCACTCCTGGATCCACCCTTAGACATTGGATTGTATCTCTTATTTCCAGAATTACCAGCATAGAGTGCTGCAGTATCATTCAGTTCACTTCCAATGTGACTACCAGCTGTTACTCTCTAGCTTTCATCAGATATGATCATTGAATAGGCCTTATTAACAGTTGGCATATGGTTCATCATAAGGATTTGACTACGAGCCTGATTATATGTATCACTCAAACCCATCAGAAAAGCAAATAATCGAAGATATTGAATGTGATTTACATACAACTTGGACTTGCACACCCACAGGCAGATGGTGGTATTAGAGAATCAAACTCATCCCAAAGTAGGCGTAATTTTGATAAATATGCAGAAACAGATAAATTTCCTTGGTTAACTGTGCAAATCTCCCTATGAATTTGATAAATTCTAGATCCATCGATTTTATCAAATCGCTCCTTTAGATCAGCCCATACATCAGCAACATTTGTAGCATATACAATTCCACTAAACAATTCCCTAGAAACTGTGTTCATAATCCAGGACAGGACAAAAGCATTGCATTTCTCCCATTGTTCCCCAAATTTTGAATCGTAATCACTCTTCTTATAGGCACCGAGTACAAAACCTAATTTACTCTTAGCTCGCAGAGAAATGAGCATTGCTCTACTCCACATCGAGTAATTTTCTGTGCCTATGAGCTTAATAGAGGTTAGAATCGAACATGTGGTGTCTGAAGGGTGACGATACAAAGGATGATTATGCTTTTCATCCAGGAAATCGAAGCTTTGACTATCAACTACTGCTGTTGATGGAGACGCCATTGATGCAGATTTGAAGCTCTGTACAAGAGTACTTACCGATCACTAAATCGCGGAAGAATTAACAGAATCGAGGTGAATCTACGGTGATTCAAGCTCTGATACCATGATGAATTCTGACCTAGACAGTACTACAAGCAGAGGAAAGCTTTAGAGAGAGAAAGTAAAATGAATTCTGTGTGTATTGATTAACAACTGTATACAGATGTATATATATGGACTAACCACTAACTAACTAATAACTAACTAATAACCAACTCTGATCCACCAACTAATCCACTAACTAACTTAACAAGCTAACCAACTAACTGTACACTAACTAATAACCAACTCTGATCCACCAACTAATCCACTAACTAACTTAACAAGCTAACCAACTAACTGTACACTTCAGCTAACTATCAACCATTATCTCTAATAGCTTCCATAGTTGCTGAGCTTAACTGGTTAACCCACTTATATCGTGAGCTTCATCTTCCTCTCAAGCACACTCCCATGGTGCTTTGTGACGATATAGGTGTCACATATCTCTGAAAGAATCTGGTCTTCCACAGTCGTATAAACATGAAACTATTGATTTTCACTTCGTTCAGGATCAAGTTGAAAGAAAAAGATTGGTGTGCGCCATATACTTCCCTCTGTTGACTAGCTTGATGATGCTTTTACCAAACCTTTGCCGAAGAAGCAGTTTACTGAGTTGATTTCCAAGATCGGTCTGCGTCCGGTAGAACCGATCTTACAGGGGCATATAGAAGATAAGCACGGAAAATAATTTTTTAAGTGGATAACTCTTCTTCAACTCAATTATTTATTTATAAATATTATGTTTGTTAAACTTCCTTATATCTGTAGACTTCCATCTTCACCCAAACTCATTGTACTCTTGTACTATAAATATTTGACTACAGTAATACAATTGACAACAAGTTTCAATTGAATCACTTGTGCCTTTACACTATGCATTGGCAATGTATATGTTGCTTTCACCATCATACAAAATTAATCTACAATTTGAGGTAATTTTTGGTAATTTGAGAAATAGTGGGCAATGTTTTAAAAGGCAGGCGTAAGGCGAGACGTTTCACTTACAACGGAGCGAGGCGTAAGCTTCGAGATGTGGGGCATAAGCCCCATGGATCTAATTTTTTAATTAATTTTAATTAATAAATAGCATACCAAAAACATATTGAAAATACAATTAAAAAAAGTTAAGAAAATTAAAATAAGAAAAAAAGATTATAGCAACCAACAATCTAACTTTTTTTTATAAGTATAAGAAATCGAATAATGTTACGGTTTTTATGAGACAAATAAACTATATTAAATTTCAAACAATTAAAAAATAAAATTTTGTTAATATTAAAGTGAATAAATAAAAATTTATTATTATTGTAATTTAAAACAATAATTCTTTATTGATAAATATAAATTGCTTTTAAGTTATAAAATTATTGACGTCTAATTTTGAGTGACAGAATTAAGACATGAAGACCAATAACAAGTGATGATATAAACCTCGATTACGTATTTTCAGATTAAGTATACAGATGAAATATAGCTCATTAATTGTGCTACACTCAATTTCTCGATTTCTATAAATGAATACAACTTGTATCAATCATTTTAAAGAAAATTGTGGATGAACAGTCGTAATTATAGAATTGGACATATTATTTGCATAGGTTCTATTAGGCGAGCCCGGAGTGTTGAGCGTTGTGCGTGCTCTGGGCGCACCATCGGACGCTTGAGGCATAAGTCTCACGGATATATGCCCGCCCGAGAACCTCAGGACGTTTTGCAAGTGCCTCGCCCTGGAGCGAGTCCCGGACGAGTCCCAAAATTGCCTTTTAAAATAGAGATAGTGGGTAGATAGCTATAAAAATAAATTGAATTGCATTAATGATGCAAATATATATAACTTTCATCCAAATATAAAAGGACATCGGACAACCTACTAACTGTAGTTGATTGCCATTGTTAAATGACGTGAGGTAACTTGCTTGAACAGGATTAGTAGCACTAAGGAGTAGTAGTCAAACAAAGCAATTGATTTCTGCATTGAAAGTGCGTTTGAGAATGCTTGCAGTACTTTTTCCAAAAATTATTGCAATCTTTTACTACTGTCAAGTCCTTTATGGCAAGGCTAAAGATAAGGAGAAGAAATTCAAAGATGTTGCGACAGGGAAACACCCTTTTTCTAGATTTGATTGCTAAAGAAAGCAACAATCTAATGGCATGCAAAGAAATATGGGGTTGTTAAATCACTTTACTATTATGGATTTATATATCCATGACAATGATAAAGCAATTTCTAAAAAAGCTGAAATGCCTCTCCCTTATAAGTCAGCGATAAGATTCTTGTATGCTCTTTCCTGTTTCTCTATCAATACTTTTCCTTCCTTATGACAGCCAAAAAGTTGTCACTAATTGAAGTTAATTAAACCTCGTAAAAGAATCCTAAGCTTCAGAGATAGTTACAAGCACTTGGAAATAGTTTTGAATAGTCATAAGAGGATCCAGAATTTAAATGTAGTATATACTACAAGGTTATGGCTTATGAGTTCTTTGAAAATAAGGATTCAAAACTTAATTAATTTCTAATGCTTTTCAGAATATATATAGTTTCAATGAAAAGGGTGGGTACAATCATACCTATATCACTAAAATCTGACGCTGGTTTAATTAGTTAGTTCACGAGTGTACTTTTTTTAGGAGGATTACTTTGCCTGGGATGCCATTCCAAATTGGTCATCGCATCCTAGACTGTAGTGTCCTTAAGTCGGTCGAGTTTCTAAAATTTCACTGTAGTTTTGCGAGATTCGTCTTAATTAGATATAAGTCCATTCTTGACTTTGGGAAAAAAATAGAGAGAGAGAGATTAGTGCCGCATGCGCCCATTTATATGGAAATTTTGAGTTTGAAGGGTCAAAAAGTGTTCTTCTACTTATGGAGCCAAGCTTGCCAATTTAGGCCAAAATAATTTACATTTTAAAAGTATAAATATTTTATCTAGTGGCGGTTAAGGATATCTTGACAAATTTAAGTATATTTATCGTCGTTCTTATTTAACATGTAATACTACATCCGTTCCCATTTATGTGGCAACATTTCCTTATCCGTCTGTTTCAAAAAGAATGACAGCATTCTAAATTTGGTAACAATTTAACTTCAAAATTACAGTTTTGCCATTACTGAAATGATTTACAACCATACAAACATCTTTGCCTTATTTTACACCACAAGTTTCAAAAATCTTCCTTTATTTCTTAAACTTTGTGCCGAGTCAAACTATGATAGATAAAGTGGAACGGAGGAGTATCATGTTGACATATGTAAATTATTGGAGTACTTAGGAAAAAGGAGGAGAGGGGAATAAATGCTTGGAAAGCTGACTTTGTTAGGCTCAAACTCAATACTTAGCTTATATTAAAGCATGATAATAGCTCTAACAAGCTCAAGCTAAGTTCTTTTATAATTATGAGCATTTAGTTTTCCACATGAGATGATTGAAATTTATTTTACTGCGGAATAAAATACTTTGTTATGTAGTAACTATTAAATCTCCTTAACCTTAAGGAAGACTCTAGTGTAAGAGCAAATGAGTTTCACACGTTCAAATCTTTGATGCAATTCTACGTATTTTTAAAATCTACGTCACTGCATGCTTGCACAAAAAACCCAAATATATCAATTATATAAAGTATTTTGTTCGTAGTTATAGTTTTAAGCAAAAATACATTTTCCTGTTACTAGGTGAAGTATCAATTAATTCAACCGAAAAAAAAATTTGTAGATTTCCAAAAGTTATAAGGTAGTTAACAATATTTGGGAAACACTTGAGAGGACTAAAGTTGTCCAAAATCACCCCTAATAATGCAACAGACAAATAGACTTTGACCTCAAATGATGGAATTATCATGAGTTATGAAATAAATTTATTCGACTCATGATTCTCTTTAGTTCGATGACTTTGAAATGGGAACTATGGACTCCATGATAAAGTAATGATAGAAGACAATGGCCCCACTACTTTAATACTATTTGAAAAGCCTAAGAGGCTATTGTAAATTTGTAATGTAAACACATCACTGTTTTTCTCCATTGACTTAGTGCTCCACTTCTTCATTATATGAAATGACCCTAGGCCCTAGCCCTTTTTTACATCATCATTGCGACCATTGTGCATCATAAAGTTCATATAGAGGAATAACTCTATTCTCCAAATTCGTCTCATTACACCTTTCATCTGCATTGTACAAACTGACTAGCCTGAGAAAACGAATATGACTAAAATTATTTTGTTACCAATATACACTACAGAGAAATTGAATGTATAATGCAATTATAAAGATCACTTACAAAAGCTTTGTGACAATAATGAAATGAGAATATGTAAGACAGTAAGAGCATCATAACATAATAGGAAATTAGATGGTACATGAAGACAATATTTGAGAAGTTATATGTGCTAGAATTAGAAGTCATACAGGTGGAATCAAAAGAAGAGAAGTTTTGACCTAACTAGGCCACTTTTTACACTAATTAACCAAAATAATACATTCTTTAAAAAATTTACATAACTAATATAAACGCACTTTTGAGTAACGACACTAAGATTATTTTATTCAAAAATTGCTACTGCAAATAACTAACGGGAGATGGAACTAACGGAGGAAAGTGACGTTACTGGGAGTAACGTCACTAGCTAGTGTCGTTACTCACAATAACGACACTCTCTGTGGAATACGTCACCCTGTTCTTTGGCAGAGTGTGTCAGTTCGACAGCTTTGACGTTACTACAGATAACGACTATAAAGTAAAACGTAATTCAGAGTAACGCCATTAATCAGTTTGATTGGACATTTGATTCCAGTAGCTCATCTTTAAAATTCAGCTAACGGACTCCAGTAACTTATCTCAATTTTTTCATCTCTGTTTTCTCAAATTTTTCATCTCATTTCCTCAATGTTGCTATTGTTTTGAGACCATTCACTAAAGGTATGAACTTGCTTAAATCATGTGCTTTGCTGTTGGTATTACGAAATAGAAAAGTATTATGTTATACTGTCTTGTTACACTAATCATCATCATTATTCTTTTTTTAATTATTTTGTAGGAAAGATGGCCAACTTTGGGCATAATGTGATGGTTGCTTTGTATTGGGGTGGAGAAATTATTACTGAAATGGACGGATTTAGGTACACTGAATCTGCCAAAATAATTATTAATATTTCTATTACAACCAATTACATTGAATTGGTAGGAATGTTGCACGAGAAAATGGGAACAAATAGTGATGATACTAAAATTATGATTTCTGGAAAATATCCTTGTTCATTTCAGGGTAACAATGCAAGGTTCTTTGAGTTTAAAATTGATAATGACTCATCTTTATTACAGTTTTTCTCCATGCCTCAACAATTTGCTGATAAGATTGATATTACTATTTTGGAGATGTATGTAAAAATCGTGCCCACAAACCGAAATAATATTTTTCAATCGAGTGGTCAACATGGCTATCACATGAATTTATTATCTCAAAATTATGGATTTTCAATGGTTGGTCAGCCTCATTTTACAGGTCCACCCATTCAACCATCATTCCAACAATGGCCGATGCATGACAACACACACTTTGGATATTATCAATCTCACACAAATGTGGCGTCACATAGTGCATCATCTAGTTATGAACGGTCATTTGATGAAGTTCCAAGAAGTCGTAACAATCAATCATTTGATGAAGGTCCAAGCAGGCAAAGACACATTGGTAGTAGCCGATCATTTCATGAGGAAAGCGGTGATATTTTCAATGATACAAATGCTGAATGTAGTGATGAAAGTTCGGAGGAAGACGAGCCTCCAGTAGATGTTGGAGAGGATGAAAATGTAGAAAGTGATTCTGATGAAGATATTGGTGATTTTCCTCAAAATAATTTTGGTGCTAGTGCTCGGAATCATTTTGGCCGAATTTCGATAGATGATGTGGAAGAGATAACCTACTTTAGGACACTAGAGAACGAGGATGATATTTTTATGTCAACTCGTGAATCTGAGATGGAATGTGGTTCAATTTGGGATGAGGGTTCCAAAAAAGACCTAAAAAAAGGAATGTATTTTAGCAGTAAAGAAAAGTTGAAAAGGGCGGTCAAGATTTGGAGTTTGCGCAAGAATAGAGAATTTAAGGTGGTGACGTCAACAAAGTCACTATGGGTCGTAAGATGTAGGTTGCATGATTCTTCAGGTTGCATGTGGTTTCTTCGAGGTCGGAAGCGTGATGAAAATATTTGGAAGATAGGAAAGTATGTCAGTGAGCATAGATGCGAGATTGAAGGTCTCTCTCAGGGTCACGCCAACTTAGATACAAATTTGATTGCATCTATTTTGGTGAACCAAATGAGAAAAAATCCTAAATTTTTGGTAGTTGATGTTATTTCTAAAGTTCATGAAAGATTTGGTCATCAAGTTTCATACAGGAAAGCTTGGCTTGGGCGTAAACGCGCTTTCGAATTGGTGTATGGTGACTTTAAAAAATCATTTAGTGATCTTCCTCGTTATTTTGCAGCATTTCAGCAGTCTAATCCTGACACGGTTGTGGAATGGAAACACGAAGAGTCTATGAGTTCAATGGAGGTAAAAACTTTCAAGTATGTTTTTTGGGCATTCAAACCATGCATTGATGGATTCATTACGTGTCGCCCTGTTATTTCAGTAGATGGAACACATATGTATGGTAGATATGACATAAAATTACTAATTGCTGTTGGAATTGATGGAAATGATAATATTATTCCCCTGGCATTTGCAATTGTTGACAAGGAATCAAAAGAGGCATGGAAGTGGTTTTTCGAAAAATTGAGCACACATGTGGTAAGGGGTAGAGAAGATATATGTTTGATATCTGATAGGGCAAAAGGAATCTTGACTAGTTTGCAGGAATTGAGGCAATGGCAGGAGCCACGAGCTTTTCATCGATATTGCATGCGCCATCTAAAGAGCAACTTTCAATCTCATTTTCCAAATAAGGACCTAAGTAATTTGATGTGGAGTGCAGCTACATCACACCAAGTAAGGAAGTTTGAAGCTGAAATGCAGAAAATTCTAAAAAATAATAAAGATGCCTTTGAATACCTCGTTGGAGTTCCTTTAGAGAAATGGACTCTTTGTTATGATGAAGGGAAAAGATGGGGTGTGTTGACAACAAATCTTTCAGAATCATTTAATGGGCTGTTGAAGAAAGCGCGTGGGTTGCCGGTCACAGCGATGGTTAAGCTTTCATTAGAGCAAAGTATTGAAAGGTACACCCGCAGGTCACAGGCGTCATTACTCCTTCAGGAGCAGGGAAAAGTTTGGACTGAGAGGTTCAACACAATGTGGGACAAAAATATTAATAGTTCAAAAATGCATTTTGTTTCTGATTTTAATGTAATCACAGGGGAATACACGGTTACATCAATGATGGTGGATGAAACAGGTGGTAATACCCATTGTGTCAAGTTGGATGAGAAAAAATGTGACTGTGGTAAGTGGACTAATTTACACTACCCATGTTCCCATGTCTTGAAGGTTACAAACAGAATGGGTAGTCGAGCTAGGAGCTTCGTGAGCGAGCATTTCACCATTGAGAGCTATGTTGCAACATATTCTGGGTCATTCTCACCAGTTGGGCACGAGGCGTATTGGCCACCTCCAAGTTTTCAAATGAGAAGTAATGAATTCTACCGTCGTCCCAATCGACGCGGAAGACTAAGAACAACTAGAATTCCAAATGAGATGGATCGTGGTCCTTCAGTATATGGACGTACTTGCACAATATGCAGACAAACCGGGCACGACAGGCGCCGATGTCCAAATCACCATCAATTGGGTGGTCAAGGTAGCAGTCGGCGTTAAACTAAGTGTGTTATATTTGTTGTCGCATTTTTTTAATTATTATTATTATTATTATTATTATTATTATTATTATTATTATTATTATGTTTTAGTGTACTAAGTTGTCATTTACTTTTTAAAATGAAGAAAATAATTACGAGTATATAATTACGAGCTGTGTAAAGAGATTTTGCTTTTGGTTCAAGTTGGGAGCAAAGTATACACTGAAGTCCTTTTTCTTCCTTAAAAACTCACGCATGTACAAAATGGTTGATTAATAGGGACTAAAAGTATGCACATAAATACATTACTTACAGTTGGCAGGTGCAACTATCATGGGGCTCTCATGAGTCGTGCCAAACAAATGAATATAACTAGCGCATGATCTAAAACCAACCGTTATTCTAAAGGAAATTGCTTTAAAGAGTTTTTGCGATGCTGATACAAGGGAAAATTAAAAAGAAACAGAAACCGAAGAAGGAGTATTTCGCAGACATCTCCTAGTTCCTGCAAATATCTCAAAGCAACAATTCACCAATAACTCCTACTCTATAGACTTCAAAAAAACAAAAACAAAAAATGAAACATAACAGATTGTAGTCCATAACTGCAAAACTAAACTGCAAGGGAAATTGTTCCACAAATTATGGCCTTATACATATAGCAAAAACTTCACCCTAAGCCTATACTTTTTAACCAAAAATTCGTACTACAAAAATTACCAGTTAACTTGATACAACACAGTTAGCTAGAATCACCAACATTTGATTAACAACGGAAAGAGGACGTTAATTAACTTGTTCATTTCCACCTATTTGTCTGACTCATTTTTTTGTACTTCTTCCATGCTGGTACAGATAGTGACTCCCTATAAAGCAAAGGAAAATCATTAAATTGTACTTAAAACATAGAGCTAGGAAGCTAATTTAAAGAGATAAAGTAAACACAATACCAGTCCCACATCGCTTTGGAATTTTTATACGCTTCGGCCTCTCATTAACTTGTGTAATATCTCCTACATTGTTACCATCTATGTTGTTGACACCTTCCAAATCATTGTTACCATCTCCATCGTCGTTGACATCCTCCAACTGATTGCCATCCTCATCATCCATACGAACATCAGATATATGCACGGATAGTGGCCGAGGTGTTCCTCTAAAATGGGGTGGTGCATCCGCAAAAAAGTCAGTTCCATAATCATTCTCAAATGTCTGGTCCATAGAATAATTTGCAGTCGATGGCGTCATTAGTGGCATAATTTGAGCGTCCGGAGTTTGGTATGACATATTTGATTCCTGGGTAAAATCCTGAGTATTCACCCCTTCCATGGACCCAATATCACAGCCGCCAACATGAGCATCCGAACCTAATGGTTTGTGTCATATTAATACTAGTGAATATGTCGCGCTTCGCGCGTTTGTTAAACACATACAAATAATTTTTCATTTATATATTTAATCAAAATAAATACAATTTCTTTCAATAAATTGTACAGTAACACTTCTTTCAATCAAATATTGAATCCATTTTACTAAACTCAACTAATATCTCACAACTGTAGTATAACTCAATAGGGATAATGCCAATGTTTAGGTGCTCTGAAGTAAAGCTGTAAATTCAATAAGGAAAATTATAAGGAGCTATCTGGAAGTATTTCTCAAACCAAACTTTTTTGTATGGGAAACAGGACGCAAGAAGCATGTGCATAAAGTACTATTTGAACTACTTTAGAAATTATAAATGTGTGTATTCAAACAAGGCTCACTCAATATTCTTGGGTAAAGTATAGAATTAAACCACTCTCTCTAGGTGAGAATAAAAGCTTTTTCAGAACTTATACTTTACTGTAAGAGGAAGGGATAGATGCAGAAGTTTACAACACTAAAAATTGATTGTCTCACATACCTGATGCACGTGAAAAGTCTTCATTATGCACCTCTGAAGTAGAGCCATCTTCACAATCAGGTATTTGATCATCAGATGATTGTTGACTTGGATCCCTCCATCGAGAACTTATTCCTCCACTCTCAGCAAATCGAGCTCTCCTACCAGTAACACCACCCCTTCCTCGCCTATGAATAGGGGGACGTAAATGTTCTGCTGTTAATTCACTTCTGTTATAGTCAGCCGGTTCATGCAGCCGAGAAGCCTCATGCACATAATCCAAACAACTAGACCCTTTATCCCGCACCATAGCACGAAATATATAAAATTCCTCCAAAGTTGGTTCATCACCGAGAGATTTTGCTTTATCAACCGTTGCATGAATATGCCGCACCTGCAAACCAAAAATTTATATTAACTCTAACTAAATCGTCTTACAAAAATTAATTGTTTAAGTATTTATTTGTTACTTACCATTGCTTCAAAAGGAGTCGAATTAGGCACATAACCTTGTTGTTGTTGTGGACGAGGATTACCAATAAGAAAACGAGTAATGCGTCGGAACCAATTAAAGTAGGAATCAGTTGTTTGAAGTGGTCCTTGACAGGTTGGTGCATCACATACATATTGTTGACGATTGTTCCAAAAAGGTAACGACTCTGCATGCACTTGTTCCCAATGCGTATTTTGTTTACCACGACGATCCTTATTAAAGTGTGAAGCATCAAATACACAATTTTGTGGAATATCCTGTATCAACCCAAACTGCCTCATCACTCGATCAGCCAAGTGAACCTCAACCACGTCCCAACAAAAAATAGGGACTCGGGCACGCCATACATGGCGTCCAGCACGGCAAAACTCAGGGAGGCTCTCAATTAACCCTTCAGAGTATGGCTCCCATATAAACTACAAGTAGATAGTAATTAACATATGTGTTAACATTTAGAATAACATTTTAAAAAAAACTAATACGACATCTTACCTGCTCTTCAGTCATCGAATCAAGTGCGTCCCTAAAGACTGACAATACATATTGTGTCGTTTCTGTCCAACTAAAATGAGCAATCCAATTGACAGCATGAGGACCCTTAGGTAATGTCTCCGGAAAAAACTTAGTCGTGTCCCTCTGTCCGACTACCTTGGGCCTGAGGATTGTAATCCTTTCCCACGCCCAAACCTAAAAGTTATAAAAATAAATGTATTCATAGCGCTTCATAACTAGCAAAGTTTTGTTCTTCAATTAAGATAAATATTCTGAATAATACAAAAAGTTTTGTTTCTATCTGAATACTTGCATTTGGTCGGTGCTAATCTTTCTTCCTATTTGCAGACTAACAACTATAAATGAGAGAAGCATAGACTTCATGGACCATGGTAGTTAAGAATTAAGACAGCATTGTAGTCACTCCCAAAAATCTCAAATTGCAGACTATCCAGCAAAGTATAATACCAAATTCCTATAAGGTTGATCAACTATTTTGTTAATAAAGAATTGAATAGGCTTATCTCACTTGGTCACTAGAGTGCTCTCTCATCTTCCTCTATTAAGGCAATCAAAAAATTCTCTCTAAGATAAAATTAAACCTGTTTTTGGATAGTCAGCAACATTCTTGATATGTTTCAGTAAATAGCAAAACCCCAAAATTCTCTAATGCTTAACCACATTAACCACATCATCCACACTAAACTCTTTTGACTTAATCAAAGCCAAGAATCACCATTTTCAATGTATACAGGATTAACAAAAAAAAAGAACAAAAAATAAAGGCCTCCCATTTATCTATATATCACAATTAACTACTCTTATAAAACAAAGAAAGAACCATTTACTTACTCAAAAATGTTAAACCAAACATACCAAAATGAAATCTTGACTATTTCTAAGTTAGAACATGCACAGAAACAAGTATGGAAAACAAAAATAAAGAAGATAGATGGAGTAATAAATTTGAAGAGGGAAATGTGACCTGCAAAAGTTGGTAAACGATAAAAAGAGCAATATGTGGTTGTTTTGTAAGAGAAGAAGAAGCACACAAGGGAAAAGTTGCAGACACACATTCACATTTACAACAACTCCAGAATCCCACTATTCTTAAGTTGATTCAACTAGCACAAGCATAAAATCTACAGACCTTTAAACTCTCCTAGAAACCCAATCTTTCAAACTAAGCAGAACTAGAGCTTCACCCCTGCTTCCCTCTTGATGAAGCAAGTTGTCTTACTTCTCTAATCAGAACAGAGGAATAGCTGCAAGCAACCAAACCTCACAAAATAAAATTGAAATATCCTAGTATGCAAAACAGCAGAAGGAATGAGTGCAGTAGGCTACTAAACAAATCTCCTAGTATTTTTCTACAAAAATATATGCACATAAGTGCAGTAGGCCAGTAGCAGGATAAACTTCTGAAATTCAAAGCTAAACAGTACAGTAAGCACATTCTGAATAACCTCTAATGTATGTGTTTCTTTAATTATTAATTGATGATTATGTTGCTTCTTTGAATCTTTTATTTCGTGCTCTTTATTTTTCATCCATAATTAATTTAATAATCTTGATGATGTTTCACAAAATCGTGTATTACATGATTTCACAAAAACTTGTTATATCAATACTAGAAGTTATTAATATACCTGGAGCAATGGGAGGAACCCGGCTATCTCATAAGAATTACTTTGAGAGGCTTTACACAGGTTGCGATACAAGCAGGCTAGTGTCGCACTACCCCAACTATAAGCACTGATCCTATCCACGTCCTCAAGCATAGGCAGGTAAATGAGCTTTAGCATGCTACCGGATGTGTCTGCCATCAACATACCAGCAATCATCCAAAACATATAACATCTGGCCTTCTGATACACCATCTCTTCTGTTGCCCCATCAGGCAAGATTGGTTGTGCTACCATGTGCGCATTAAGCGCAGAAACCTTAAGCTTACTATATTTGAAGTCCTCTCTTTGTGGAGTAAACCCTAATAATCTCGTACAAATATCCTGCCACCCCTCGATGGTCCTCGTCGGCTCATATCCAACAACAGCATCACCATCCACTGATAACCCATACAAGACCTCTACATCTTGCAAGGTGATGGTTGCCTCACCATTCTTGAAATGAAATGTATGCGTCTCGGGACGCCATCTCTCAACCAGTGCAGTGATCAGACTACGATCAATAGAAGGCCGATACGATCTATAAACACCATATAATCCAGCTTCTGTAATTACATCCAATACTCGTGGGTGGACAGGATGTTCCTTCACAAGATTCCAAAACTTACCATCACACTTTCTTGTATTTAAAACCATATTATCATGCCCATCCCATATATCCCGTGACCTATGGGTATGTTGTCCAGTCAGTACAGACCTATCAAGTGGGCCAGGATCGAGCTGATATGTATTATGACGAGACATGAAACCTGCACCCATAAAATTTCTTAGTCAAAATATAACATTTGAGAAGGTTACCAAAAAGAAAAGGAAAAAATATTTGCTCCATAATTTTTTTAAAAGAGAATCTGCTTGTATATTATATTATTGTCGTATTGGTATTCAACTATTTAATCAGTTATAGGGTGTTTTGAGATATTCCCAATGATATAACGATAGAAGTCGATTCCAGGTAGTAATTCTCTCAATTGTCTATTCTTTTATTAACTATTCACCATTTCACTGGTACTGAATTTTGTGTAGTAGCAAGACCTCAACAAAAATACCAAAATTGGTACATTCGAGTTAAGAAGAACTAAATCACTTAAAGAATAGAAGAGATTATGCACCAAAGTCACAATTTTTAGAAGTACATCGGATAGGCTATATGAATGTTCAAAAAACAAACCTGAGTATTTTTTTCACACTTTCCGGCGACTGCAAAAACGGCGCTGGCTGTATATCGATTTCAGGCAACAATTCTTCTTGTTTATTTTATTTATCGGCAAGATGGATACCAATTTTGGGTGAGTTTTAGTAGTAGTTGTATTAGGGCTTTGGAAGAGGAGTTCTATTTGGGGGAAAACTATCGTGTAATGGGCTTAACTTTAAAAATAGTGTCGTTATTATGAGTAACGACACTAGGTAGTGACGTTATTCTCAGTAACGTCACTTTCCTCCGTTAGTTCCATCTCCCGTTAGTTATTTGCAGTAGGAATTTTTAAATAAAATAATTATAGTGTCGTTACTCAGAAGTGCGTTTATATTATTTATGTAAATTTTTTAAAAATGTATTATTTTGGTTAATTAGTGTAAAAAATGGCTTAGTTAGGTCAAAACTTCCAAAAGAAGACATAACTAGACCCTTATATTAACACAGTTTGTACATCGTGCGGAAAAAAGTTTAGAAGGTTAAGGTAAGATATCAAAAAATCAATTGATCAGTAAAAATGTTGCATAATCAAATATATATTCAAATGTGTATGCATACTATGCCTTTGTAATGACTTAAATTTATTATTAATTTTTTTTTTTGAAATGTTGAGGGAGTGAGACATTACACAAAGCTGTTTAGCTAGTAAAAGTGTCTAAGTGTAAAGATGATCTACGAAATTCGTCAAGTTATATAAAGAATCAAACGAAACAACTATTAATAGATTTTCTTGGGTGCTAGTGCTATATGTAAAATGTACTAGTCCGGGCAAGAGCTTCCAATCACATCTTAATCTAAATTGGTGTTAACAAATAATAACCAGCCTGTAATGAAAAGATGAGCATCTTCCGCTGCTTATAAATTTTATACTAAAATGGTAATCCCACGTGGGAGGTGAGATTAACATGAATCCTGAGATTATAATTTTAAAATTATTAATTCCTGAATAACGTATCCTATTTGCTACCAAACGATCCCTTAAGGTTCTTCAAAAGGTTAATTTGAAGGAGAGGGGCTACAATTATATATACATCATAAATATCTCAATGAAGATAATACCTGTTATTTATGTGAATATATGCTCTTTATGGCTACACATAAACTATAACTTCCATTGCTATAAAAAAAAAATACGTTCTGGTCCTCCAAATCTAAATTACTCTATGTTTCTAAGTACCTAATTAACATTATCTTGCTCTTGTACAATTATTATCCTCCACAAAATTCTTCGCCTTAATGATCAGGTGGCTCCAAAAATGCAGAATCATGATGAAAACTCTTAAAAATAATATACGATTAAAGTTCGGAAGCTATATTTTAATAAAATGGAGAATTGATCTGATTAATTTAAAATTCTGTTACTGGCAAGGACTTCCCTCCCAAAAGGCCAAAATTCACTAACTTATTCCATTTGGGGAGGGGTGGGGGGGGGGGGGGTGGGTATATACTATATTCTTCTCATCATAGAATGCTGTGAGCTACTACTGTGCACAAAAAGTAATTGACACCATCTTCAATAATAAGGTAATAAAACTCAAAAGTTGGTCATGAGGACTTTTGTCTTGAGCTGAGTGTGATAGGTTAGTATCAAAAGCCAACATGTATACCCTCAAAAGTGAAGGAAGCAGCAAGCACGTTCACAAAACACAGTTACAGACAAACCCTAACCCCACCAATGTGCCACTTTATTTTGCAATTTCCTTCTCGTCTATAGGAATAAAAGTTATTTCCCCCAAGAGCCTTGAAAATCGAGTTAGTGGAGTTTTTTTACGTTCCCCACAAACATGCCCTTAATCTTCTTGTTAGACCATGACTACTAGCTAGTCTACACTACTTTTCTCAAGTACTAGTATTAGTATTAGACTTCTACACTGTAGTAGTAATTAAATTCCAACCAATATTTCGACCTAAAGCTACAATCTCGCCTTTATATATGACCCATTATTTCCGTCTTCTACTTCATACTCTCACTTCTTCTTGGCTTAGCTTCAGCTTATCCAAGACTTTACTTTTCTTTTTCTTTTCCTTGCTCATCATTTTCTTCACTCTTCTAACTTACTAGCATGACTCGCACAAAAAGTGGATATGAAGGAAGAAGTTGGCTATGGCAAAGGAGGAGGAAAAAATATGAATAACTAGAGAAACAAGAAGAGAACAAAACAATGCAATTTCGATCTCTTGAGATTCTAGCAGCTATCTGTGGAATATGTGCAGAATTGTGAGATCGACACTATGCATTGTGGGGAATTGAGGGTAGCGGTCCGAGTTTACCTAAGTTTAATTTAGGTCTTTAATTTCTTTAACTCTCCATCTTTAACTTTTGGGTTCTTGTACTTTCTTTCATCTTCGTCCTTGTTTAGGATATTTCTACTTTATGCTAGTCTCAAAGTATAGCATAGTACAATTATAACATGAGATGTAAGAGACGCATACGAGGCAGCCAATGGGGATTAGTGGGATGGTTTTCTAGTTTCTATTAGAGTTTGACTTCTCACACAGACATTATAAATTTTTTTTATGGTGTCAGTGTATATTAGTTAAACCGTTTATATTAACGGTTGTGATTTGTTTGTAAGATTATTAATGCTGCCAGGCATGCATCACTTACACCTCTACCATATATGTATTTGATTTCATGCGTTAGGGATAAAAGAACAGTTGGTTGTGACTATAGTTTCTACTACTATTTGATTTACTTTCCTATCTTTGCTTGAATGATTGATTTGCTTTTTGCGGAAAAGTGGAAACGAGTGGATGTAACTGGTTTCTTTATTTTCCCTTTTTATTGCTCTTACATCGTGGGAGACTCATGATAGTAATAAATTTTAGCTAGCGTACGACTCTTTTCGCCCTTCTATTACAGTACTTATGGGAAGTATTTGATCAATTAAGGAAGCAGATCAAACTAGAATAGATATACCTCATCAGTTATATATTCAAAAGTCAATATAACCTGAATTTAGAATGGCAAAATGTGTGGAACAATATTACTCCAATAAAGGGACAGTAGTATTTTCTTCCATAAATTCAGGGAGTGATTGCAACTTTTCTAATTGTCTTTGAGATTATGTCAAATTATTTTTGTAGTGGAAATTGAAGTCTCCCACATAAAGGTGGGAGTAGCAGTTTGCGCAACTGATGAAGGATAAGTAAGAGAAACCATTGGTTGTGACTTGTGATTTTGTGAACTTCTCTGATGAATATGTAATACAGTAATTTTCTGCCTTAGATTAATAGAATTTCCAATTCATGCACCTCCAAAATACAAATCAGTAATTACCTTACGTAATTGGTAATGTTCAGAATATAGTTCAACTGTTCAAGCATCTTCGTAACAACTTGCAAGTGCTGCTTTAAAAACTAGTACTATGACTTTTAATTTTACCTCATATTTAGCAGAACAAGTTTAAAGCTCTGCAAAATCAAAGTGTAAACTAAATCTTCATTGCACTGCAATTTTGTCGCTTCGAATTCCTAGCTAGTCGTTCTTTTCAAAATATATTAAAAGATGTTATCCCTTTATAAAATTGAAGTGTACTAGTACGACATTAACATGGATATTTGTAGAAGTTCGCTTAAGGAATTCACTAAAGAAGATTTAGTTTAATATATATGTAAAAACAATAGTACTAGTATTTAATCTATACAAATTATAACAGTAGTAATTTTCTCGATCAAGAATATTATTTAACTGTTCATCCTTTACCGATTGATTCACTGTAGCAGCAAAAGCATAATAAAAGTGCAGAGCTGATTAATTCTTTCGTTTCTCACATATGATCATTGGCTTATGGATGCGACTATTATTACTATGCTCATGTACATCCTTCATTAGCCTACGTGTCGATGGGATACGACAATTAACATGGATAGTTGTAGTTGTTGTTCAAAAACAGTACATTCCTGATGGAAAATCACAACAAATATTGTTACGTACTATGGTAAACTAGTCAATGTAACATATAACTATAATACCTCATTTTATTTCCATTTTATATGATATTCTTTTGTTTTTTTAGACTGTTTAAATAAGAATGTCAGGTCTTTGTATTTGCAAACTATTTTCTTGTTATCTCACTTTTTACCATTATTAATATTACTCTTGTTGGGATCACTTGATACAAAAGCTCACACTTTTGTTGTGTAGAACTCTCATTAAAACACTTAATTTTCACTTCATTTAATTCCAAAGGGATGACATAATTATTTTATTATTACGTTTCAAAAACTATGTCAAAATTTTAAATTTGAAAACTGTTTAACTTTAAACTTTCAATCTTACCTTAACGAGATGATTTATAGCCACATTAATATTTATGACCTATTTTACTTCACAAATTTTGAAAGTCTTTATTTATTTCTTAAACTTTATGTCAGGTCATGAAGCTATGACTTATAAATTGAAATGAATAGAGTAACTGTTACCCGTAAAAGCAATTTTATATAAAAAATTTCTTTTATTTCTTAATAAAGATTTATTTAATATGTACATATTATAGAAGGCTATTTGTCTACGTTAATTACTATTTCCATGACAAAAACTCGTCTAACACCTAACATACGTTCCAAATAGTGGGGCTTACACCTGCTGCATACAAGTTCCAACCAGGATGATTGAGAAAGATTCAACCAATTTGAACCGGCCAATATCACAATAGTAGTAGCGTAAAGGTCTTTCATAACTTCGCCCCTACTGGTTGCCCGAGATACTACTTTACCCTGCACGTGTGAATGTGATTAACCAGGCACGGAGAATGTGGTTGACTAGGCACATAGTTAAGAAATAATGATGACTTTTGAAACTTGTCATTTAGGACAAATCTTAGAAATTTGTGTGGTTATGAACTCTTTTATAAAGTTAATTAAATTGTTACCGAATATAAAAAAATATCATTCTTTTTGAAATTAATCAAAAAAAATATGTCACATAAATTGAGACACTTAAACTATAAAAATCTATCTCCCGATAAAATAGAATGGAGGGAGTACATGTTCTAGCAGCTATACATATTGCATGGCTTGGTGACAGCCTCTCTGCCGTTTTGGAAAACTAGCTATGCTCTACTTTTAGACGCTAGCTCTATATGCGGCTCGAAGCTGTTAAGATGGAATGATGGGACGCTGCTATAATTAATTCTCTTGATTTGGGCTACTGGATACTACTCAAAGTAGTAGTAGTAGTAGTAGTAGTAGTAGTAGTAGTAGTAGTAGTAGTAGTAGAAGAGATACTAGAATATTTAGTACAGTGCTGGGACTATAAGTTCTGATAGAGCAGCCAATTAATAGGCAACGTACACTATCGTGGAGTTGCATGTGTATAGCCTTTTCCTACAACCGCTGCAGGCAAATGTTTAATCCGTATATATACTAATCAACAGCGGATCTGTGTATTAAAGGGGGTTCCGAGAAATTGCACTGCACAAATAAGATGAAATCGAGTTGTTTTTGTTACATACAGACTATTGAACCTCTTTGACACAAGTAATTATACTAGTATAGTGGTAAAAGAGGTTTAAAAATTGCTTTAGATCATGAGATTAAATACCAAGTGTGATATTAAAATATTTTTGAACGCCATTTGTCAATTTCTGGTCCACCCCTGATGCTAATGATGTACACTTTTTACAGTAATGTAATGTGTTAAACCAGATTGATTAAAGTGTTTTTATGTAAGCAACTCCATTTGTTATAAACTGTTATATGTAGTTATTTAGATGACTTGTCATAGTGAAAAAAACTTCTACAATTCGTATAAAAGTTAATCAACTTCATGATGAACTTTACACAGGTCAGTTATTTAGATTAAAAATGTGAATATTGTTGAGCTTGAACGGATCTATCTCATCTACGAAATGGTTATCAGTACCAACTAGCACAAATACATGAACTACTTTTAGAGTTGTGTTTACACTAAAAACAAACTTGATGTTTTAAACGCAGCGTTCTAAAATAATAAATGAGTTGGTAATTTGACACATCACAAATTTCCAAGTACTAGTACTAATAAATCTTGGTTAAATCAATGATGTGGATTACATTTTCCAGTAATTGAGTGTCGGCAATTGGAGTTAATGTGCCCTGAATCGAAGACAAAATTAAGCAGCTCTTGGAGTCATTACCAACATTCTATTAAGAATTATATACTTATATAATTTGTGTTTCAGATGTATTATGGCTCAATAATACGGCCTATCATTTTCATCATAATATCTATAGCACCTTTAATAACTAGTGGCGAGAGCCTGTGCTAAGCACGGGCCCAAGAATTTTTTTTTTATTTATTTTCTTTTAACCATTAGATTTGCGCAATGGTTTGGTTATTTTCATGGGCTATTTCTTTATTTGTTCATGCCACCTTACGCAGGATTGATATTACTAGATCTCTCGATTCCAATTTATGTGATGTGTTGAATTATTTCTAAATTCTGTGGTCTTAAATCTGCTTTAAAATTTCTTAGGTTACAGATCATCTCATTAGATATAGTATTAAAAATTATTGTTTGAAGTGTTGTCCGCGCAAGCATAGGTCAAGTACATATTGAACATTTTGAAGTTTATAAATATTCCCTTCATCTCATTTTATTCATCTCATTTTAAGTACTCTCTTGACTTCAATTTACTTATCATATTTTCATTTTACACGCCCTAAAAAATATTAATAATGAGAGATTTCCGACTATTTTACCTTTATTTATATCTCTCGTTGGTAAATGTTTATTCTTGTTTGTAAAATCAAGATCGATTAATATTAAGGACAAAGTGAGAAAAATAATTGATTCTATATTGATATTCTAAAAATGATAAATGTTTTAAGAGAAATAATTTTATTAACCATGGCAATAAAATGATAGTAATTAACATTTTATCTGTCTAAATTTATGTGACAATTTTTTTTTTTTTTATAGTCAGAGCAAAAAATAATGACATATTTTTAGAATTAATAACAATTCAGCTTTAAATATTATTTTGATTACCTTGGTAAAATGATTTCAAGCCATGTAAAATATATGTTTATTTTAAACCACAAATTCAAACATTTTCGTATATTAATTTTCTGAACTTCGCATCCAGTCTAATACGATCACTAAATTCACAAGAAAAATATATCACATTTCAATAATAGCATTTAATATTTAGGTGCAATTTAATAAATTACCTTTATACTTAATATTTAATAAACTTGTTGGCAAATTGCTATTACTCCATCTTCGTGCCAGTACGGGCTCATTATAAGTCCTTATTCGGTTAAAAAAAATCAGAAGCTAATTTCTCAAAAAGTAACTTATAAGTCATTTTTAGCCTATAGGCTACTTAAAATAAGCTAAACCAAACGGGTTCCTAACTTCTCAAAAAGTAACTTATAAGTCACTTTTAGCTTATAAGTTGTTTAAAATAGGCTAAACCAAACGGGCTCCCATACTTATACTTCCTTTAATTTGTGTGACAATAATTGAATATGTATGAAATTTTAAGAAAGAAATAAGATTCTTAAAACTCGTCGTTTTAAACAATGTTTAATATCTGAAATTTTGTAATATACATGTCTGCTTTTCTAAACTTAATTTGAAGTTGTGATCAATATTGTTTAAATGGCTCAAGCATATGAGACACCAAAAGCAACTTAAAGGGAAAATCTAACACTCAAAATTTTAGGGAGAAGTTACTTTCAAGTGGAAACATAGAACAATGAATTCAAAATGCATTTTAAGGAAGAAATAAGTGTGAATCGTACATTCTATTTTGATAGTGCTACATAAATCTGTACATATTTGCGTAGCTTGAAATAAATCAACGTGTTAATAGCTGTATTATATCCTTGCAGTTAACAGTATAGGCTAGGTTAAATTTATTGACAATATACACTTGAATTAAAAAGGAGTGCATTTGTGAAAAATGTTTTACTATACAATTTTGCTGACAAAATAAGCTACATGCTCTTTGTATTGGAAAAGCACGAAGGAAAGAAAGAGGATTGAGTTAGCAGGTGGGTCCCATAGCTACCACATGTGCAACTGATAGGTAGCCTTAAACTGACCAGCCATTCTGATGACGCATGGTGAGACCAGCAAGGGGTAAAAAGGTCTACGAGCCAAAATATTTTCAATGGAGCTACAGTAACTCGTAATGGTAGCCAATTAGATAGTTTTCCTTGACTGAATTTACAAAAAGACCCTCCTAAGCAGCACAACGTGAAGCTCCTCAAACTCCCTCTTCTATAGTAGTATAAAGTAATGTAAGGTAAAGCCTAATTAGTTTATCAAAAACCAAGGTTTGCGATAGTGATGGACTGATTCTTTTATCGTGGGCTTCAAAATTATTGGCAAATCTGCTTTTATAAGTTCAAAGTCTGAATATAGCTCCAGTAGAAGGTAGAACAATGCATTCTAAAGTTGAAATAAGATATCATAAAATTTCTATGATTATTTTTTCCCCTTTTCTCGGAGAGCTGGCAATCAAATATAATAGTCCCATATTTTGGACAACGAGCTGCAACGTCTCAACCTTCCGTTTTTAGAAATTGGACCCCGTTTTGGAAACCGAGTATATTGTTGGAACGATTATGTTTTTTTTTTTTTAACTTTAGAGTATCAAATTTGGTTGTATTCCAAGACCGTTTGGTTAACTTTTAAAGAAAAAATTATTTTTCAATCAATCTTGAGAATTAGTATTGTTTTTGCCGCTTATTTTGAGCGTTGGTGGTCCAATTGGAGTTTTAAAAGTTGTCATAAATCCATCTTGCAATTTGAGACTCTTTTAAGATCTAATTTCGTGGAATCCTGAGTTCCTTTGAGGAGTTTCAAATACAGGAAAGGTTTCAGGGACGTACGGGTTTGCAAGGGTGCTGGTGCAAGCCAGTTTGTAAAAGGTCGTAAGCCAAGAGGCGCCTTGGCTTCCGCATGCATTAGGCCAGGTTGTACCTTGGTTGTTGCCTCAGGTAAATCAGAGGCTTGCACTAGGAACCGTAAATAGACCCTCCCATTTGGATTTTGCCATTTTTCATTCTTACTCTGAGTCAGAACTGTTTCCTTTTGAGCTAATGATTACACTATTCTTTTGTGCTAAATAACCAAACACCTATTAGTCATTGTAAACACTAATGCATGTCTAAAATCCATTCTTTAATTCATGATTTAAGTAGAAATTTGCTTTTATTTGGACTCTATTTGGAAAACATTTACGTAATTACACTCGGTAAGGGTGGGTAATCGGAAATCAGATTTCAATTCTAAGATATTGACTAACAGCTGATTTTTTACTTAAATCATAGTTTGTCTAAATTGGGCAATTGACTATCAAATTGGAGTCTAATTTAAAATCTCACTCGATTTCGGATTTTTTCTGGATTTTTCACCATGTTGGCTCGGGTGCAATTTGGGGATTCCAGCCCTTTCGATTCCAAATTTAGGGGAAATGGTTCAATAGCTAGAATTGATCATACAGTGTTATTTTTATTAGATCGGAGTCATTTGGAGGTGAGGCAAGGCTGCATTTGAGTAGCTTTGAAGTGTTTCAGACCAAGGTGTTAGTTATCAATTTATTGAAGTACATTGGAATTATTTTATTTTTTTTATTGCATAGCTTCCATGGTTATACTACTTATGCACGTTCATTGAAATGGAACTTATTTCCTAATGTAGATACCTGAACATGTTTGCAAGCATGTTTGCCGGTGTCTTGGTTTCTAAACATGTTTGAGCATATATTGGTATGACTTTGTTTTGGACTGCTTGATCATGTATTTGATCATACATCTGTTCTGTTACGTGGTGCCTTCTTGAGTTTGCTTAGAAGGGTAACGTAACGTTGGCAAATGGTCCCCTCCGCACTCTAGACTAGACTGTCAGTGTCGTGCGGGAAAACCGATGTCAATCACAGTGTGTATAAAATGAGTAATTGAAAATAAAAGTCGTTACACTTGCTTGTATTAATCAAAAGCCAACCGATTACAAGAAAGCCAACGTGGTGTCGAGGGGGTAAGACACCAGAGCAGAAATATGAAAGTAGCTTACAATTGTTCGAATCCTTATACCCTCCTTATATATTTTCTTTAAAAAAAAGCCTATGTCATAGTAGCAGACAACAAAGGGCTAGAAAATCATACTAGAAAAATACAAGACCTAACTATATTTACATGGTGTGCAGTACTTTGAGGGGCCGCATCCTTGTCTGCGTCTTCATGGTGGGCGCACAGAGCGCAAGGCTTTGGCGCGCGCAGGCGTGGGGTAATCCGTTGGGGGGTGCATATGCAGATCGCATGGCATTGGCGCACTCTAGTGCAGGATATGCAACATTGTGGCGCGCATGCGCAGGTCGCATGACGTTGGCGCACTCAAGTGCGAAGCGTGCGGGTGCTGGCTGCGGGCAGGCTTTGAGGGCGTTGTCAGCTTGCTACGCACGGGTACGCTCAACTGGTGGGGCGACATACGCAGATGCACATACAGATCTTGGCGCGGCCACGTCCGTGACACTAGGCGCTTTGAGGCTTGCCAGGGCACCACGGGGAGCGCCCAAGGAGTCATGGAGCACGACTGAGAGGCCGCCCATGACAGTTCAAATTATATGATTTGGGCGTGCGGACTCACGACCCGATAGTATGATTTGAGCATGTGGATTCATGATCTGATATTTTCTTAAGTACATGGACTTGCGTCTCGGTTTTTTTCTATGGTTTGGAGATTCAAGACCCAATTGGATACTTACAAGCATATCTTCATGAGTTAGTAATATGATTTAGGCGTGTGGACTTACGTTTTCAGATTATGTTTTGGGTATGTGGACTCATGATCCAGTATATATTGCATATGATTCATCATTCATACATGATTTGGTCACATGATTTTACATATATTGATTATGCTGGTTGTTGTTGCATATACAAGATTATATGCGGTTTAATTTGAACTGCAACACCATTTTGAGCACATTGATTTTGGGAGTACTTTTTTCGAAACACTTTATTAAAAGCCGATTCTTGACGCTAGTTTTAAATATTGTTTTAAACTCATATTTAATATTTCGCTGAGATATCGGGTTTTATTAAGGACGACTATTGATTTTACAATCTTTTTCAATTAGCTTATAATTGCTCGAGTTACCTACTTTACTGCTTGTTAAATACTATTTCCATTGATCTATTTCTTGTTTATAGTAGGGTGCTATATACCTGGCCTATTGAGTCTTTGTGACTCATACCTATTTCTTTCTTTGTTTTATCAATTTTCTTTTGGTAGATTTAATTTTTGGCGTTAATAAAATGCATGTAAATGGAGCAGCCTTCTTAGAGATATACTTGTTAGATTTTTTTTCAACTCGGAGGACTTGTATAGACTCTTAAATCCTATATGGTAATGACTTATGGAAGATGATATAGACATGTTAATATTTATTGTATTTTCTACTTTTTATATTATATCTTTCATTTAACTAGTCCAATCTTAAGGTGGTATTTAATATACATTTTGTGATATTTAAGAAATGTGTATGAACTTCATTCAACCTTATTATTCTTTTTTCCAAGAAGTTGTGAAGAACCTTTCAAATATTTGAAAAGAAAAAGACCCTGATGTTGAGAGCAATATCAAATATTCTATTATATATAAGCGGTTAAGGGTAGGACGAATACAACATATACCAGTTGTACAAAGATCAGTGTCAGTTGTACCACACTGTTCCGCCTCACTCTTTGGTGAGAGCACGTGTATTACACGTGTCTTACTTAGGTGTCATTTATAAGTGATTAAGGGGAGTACGAACACAGCTGCAAATAGTCGTACGTAAAGCTAGAGGGATTGAACATAGGGTTGTCCTTATCTTATCCTCCACCTTTTGACGCACGTGTACTATAACTTTCTCTTTTTGTTTGCCACCTGTGTTTACTCTTTGTATTTCCGGAAGAGTTTAACTAATACACACTGACAGTGTAAGAAAAAATTTACACAAGCAGGTCATCTATTTATTATCTACAGGTAATCCCCATCAAAAGTGGAATTTGAAATTGTTATTTGTCTGCACTTTCGATAATGACCAAAACAGAAATAAGATGAAGTAGAAAAATTCCAAGCCAGCAGTATATACTGCCTGTCCTTAAGAAATCTAATCCCCTCACAGTTACCCAAGGTTTGTGGATTAATTTCTCCCAGGATAGAATGGAATTATCCTCACTGTGATAGCGGTAATTCAAATCACAGTGAACAGCGAACTCAAATAATGGTAGCAAATCACACTGACTCAGAACTTACTTTTTGTTTTGAAAACAAATGCAAAAAATAATGAGAGAGAGAGTATGAAATTTTTGGATGATTAAAATGAGGCAAAATGCCTCTCTATTTATAGCCACAAGATTTGGAGTGAAAAGGCATGAAGGTGTCTTTTGGTGAAATGGCTGTTCATGAAAGGCAGCCTTCAAGGTGGCTGTTCAATGAAAAGGCACCTTTTCATTGGTGAAGTAGCTGTTCATGAAAGGCAGCCTTCAAAGTGGCTGTTCAATGAAAGCACCCTTTCATTTGGAATAACTTTACTGCAGCCACCTTTGGAATATTTGCATAAATAGTCCACTTTTTAATTTCGTTACGAAAACGGCTCCATATCAAATATTAATATAAAATATTAATATTTATTTCATTTCCCATTCACACCACTTTACCTTCCTTCCAAATCCAACAATCCCCCACATGAATGGGGAATGGCTATATGAAGAAAACATGCAGAAAACTATGTGATTTGCAAGTAAGAATTAATTGCATCTGGATAAGTGGGTTTCCCTTTGAACTTTCCGTAGTGAACATATATCGGATATACTCGGTCAATCGGTAGATTTGATATCTTTGAACCGTCGAACTTTGGTGTATACCTAGACAACATATGTCACACAATTAATCCTTGACCATTTTTGGTTCTCATTGTTGTGTTCGTTTCAGCCATGAACATCGCCTGGTTCATGAGTGCGTAGAGAATTGGCCTTACAGAATTCTCCTTGAAGCGGCTTCCACTTCACACTCACATAGGTGATTTCTAAACGTGTAATCCCGTAGATCTACACTGTTTGACAAACCCCGTATCAAACTTAGATAATCATTAAAAAACGTCTTTAACGTTTTATCCTTGGTACTAAACATTGTCTTATTAAGAGGATGGGTTGAGTTGTTTGACAATGTTGGAGCGGTCGTGCACAACTTTGTTTGAGCTCCTTGAACCTAGATCTTGGGATCTCCAGTCTTCTAGGTAGAGTTACCGCCATGACGACTTGTCCTCGGCCATAGTCCCATTCCTCTTGATGATCTCTCAACATCATCTCTAGTTAAACCTTTAGTAAATGGATCCGATACATTATCCTTTGACTTAATATAGTCAATTGTGATAATTCCTCTAGAGATAAGTTGTCTAATGGTTTTATGTCTTCGTCGTATATGACGATTTTTACCATTATACATAAGGCTCCCAGCCCTCGATATTGCCGATTGACTATCGCAATGTATACATATAGGTGTCAACGGCCTAGGCCAAAATGGAATGTCTTCCAAGAAGTTTCGGAGCCATTCAGCTTCTTCACCGGCTTTATCCAAAGCTATGAACTCAGCCTCCATTGTAGAGCGAGCAAGCAAGGTTTGTTTGGATGATTTCCAAGTTACCGCTCCTCCACCTATTGTGAAAATATATCCACTTGTGGATTTTGATTCTTTTGAGCCGGTGATCCAATTTGCATCACAATATCCTTCTATAACAGCGGGATACTTATCATAGTGCAAAGCATAGTCTTGGGTGTACTCCAAATAACCCAAAACTCGTTTCATAGCCATCCAGTGATTTTGTCCAGGATTGCTTGTGTATCGACTCAGTTTACTTGTAGCACAAGCTATATCTGGTCGTGTACAATTCATGATGTACATTAGACTTCCCAACACTCTAGCGTAGTCTCGTTGAGACGTGCTCTGTCCTTTATTCTTTGTAAAGGCAAGATTAACATCAATTGGAGTCTTTGAAGTTTTGAAGTCTAAATACTTGAATTTTTCCAGGACATTTCTGATGTAATGAGTTTGAGATAATGCCAAACCTTGAGGAGTTTTGTGAATTTTAATACCCAAGATTAAATCCGCAACTCCCAAGTCTTTCATATCAAACTTGCTAGTTAGCATACGCTTAGTAGCATTGATGTCAGCAATATCTTTACTCATTATTAACATGTCATCCACATATAGACAAACAATGACTATATGATTTGGAGTGTTCTTAATGTAAACACATTAATCACACTCATTAATTTGGAAGCCATTTGACAACATTGTACTGTCAAATTTTGCATGCCATTGTTTAGGTGCTTGTTTTAGTCCATAAAGAGACTTAACAAGTCGACATACCTTCTTTTCTTTCCCAGGAACCATGAACCCTTCAGGTTGTTCCATGTAGATTTCTTCCTCCAAATCTCCATTTAAGAAGGCTGTCTTTACATCCATTTGATGGATTTGAAGATCATACACGGCGGCCAAAGCTATTAGCATCCGTATGGATGTAATTCTGCTTACCGGAGAGTATGTATCAAAATAATCAAGGCCCTCTTTTGTCTATAACCTTTAACGACCAGTCTAGCCTTGTATTTGTCAATAGTACCATCAACTTTCATTTCCTTTTGAAAATCCATTTGTAACCTAAAGGTTTGTTCCCAGGAGGGAGATCAACCAACTCCTATGTGTGGTTGCTTAAAATGGATTCAATCTCACTATTGACTGCCTCTTTCCAATATGGAGACTCTGAAGAAGCCATTGCTTCTTTATAAGTTTGAGGCTCATTTTCTAATAGGAAAGTCATAAAATCTGGTCCAAAAGAAGTAGACGCCCTTTGACGTTTACTACGTCTTGGATTATCATTATTTGGCATACTTCCTTTTGTACCTTCTCTTGGTCGTTTCGTGCTGACACTTGACGATTCATATTCACTTTTATACGGATATATATTTTCAAAGAATTCAACATTATCTGATTCCATAACCGTATTAATATGAATGTTGGGATTTTCTGATTTATAAACCAGAAAACGATATGCCTTACTATTCTTGGCATATCCTATGAAAACACAATCAACGGTTTTTGGTCCTATCTTTTCCCTTTTAGGTTTAGGAACTTGTACCTTTGCCAATCACCCCCACACTTTGAGGTAATTCAAGCTTGGCTTTCTTCTCTTCCACTTTTCATATGGAATGGATTGTGTTTTGCTGTGGGGTACACGATTAAGTATTCGACTAGCTGTAAGAATAGCTTCCCCCCATAAGTTTTGGGGTAAACCCGAACTTATCAACAAGGTGTTCATCATCTCCTTTAAAGTTATATTTTTCCTTTCCGCAATCCCATTAGATTGTGGCGTGTAAGGGGCAGTAGTTTGGTGAATAATGCCATATTCCAAACATATTTGTTCAAAAGGAGATTCGTATTCACCGCCCCTATCACTTCTTATCATTTTTATTCTTTTGTTAAGTTGTGTTTCAACTTCATTTTTGTATTGCTTGAATGCATCTATAGCCTCGTCTTTACTACTAAGTAAATAAACGTAGCAGTAACGAGTGCTATCGTCAATAAAAGTTATGAAATACTTCTTTCCACCGCGAGATGGTATTGACTTCATATCACAAATATCCGTATGAATTAAGTCTAAAGGTTCGGAATTCCTTTCAAGTGATTTGTAAGGATGTTTCGCAAATTTAGACTCAACACATATTTGACATTTTGATTTATCACATTCAAATTTAGGCAATACTTTCATATTTATCATTTTCCGTCTTATAGACACCGATATATCATTTTCATGAAAAGTCCTTATAAGTGACACGACTTCATGAAATAATACAACCTTTCTAGAACATGTACAAACCAATCATTCCATTGGTAGTTTCACCGATTAGTCATCACTAAGATGAACACGTTAAGAACTCTCTTACTATCACGTCAATATCCACCGAGGATATATAGGGCTCAAAACCATAATGAATAATATAGACATTTATTGAATCTAACATTTATTCTTGACATGGATAAATCAAACGTCCCCACATTTCAAATATTATAAATACCTCTTCTATTGTCCATAATAGGAAATACAAGGCCTTTAGTAATTTAATAATCACAAAGTAACATACCAGACCATTGCCTTCAATGATGTTACGAGACTAGCCAAATGAATATAAAATATTCAACACTTTGAACCTGAGCCACTAATAAATTCTCCTTGTTTATTTAGTAGCTCTAGGTAAAGCCTTTCCAAACGTTTCCACCATCATGGCCAAAGGGATGAAATCCCTCTTGAATAATAAATTTTTTTTTTCTATATTCTCATTCGCCATGCGTCTATCTTTTGGAAAGCTAATTGCTTGCATCTTTCCAAGCCAATTACATATGGCTATGAATAGCCTATTTCCATGTCAATTTCATTTCAGAAACTTCACCATTGGAAGTATAGTAAACAACCGCATAGCTTGCTTTCAAATTGTCATTCTTTTTGTTAAATGAAAATTTTTACTTCCATTTTCTTGAACCACAAAAGTTCTGCCAAAACAATGGCACAAAGAGTTACTGCGGCAAGCCCTCTGGACATGATCTTTGTCTTGTCCAACACAATTGGGGTTCTTTGCCCGTAAACGAAAGTGTGAATATGCCAAAATCATTTTTAACATATCAGTGAAGTTTTTAATCTTCAAACCGATTCAACATAATTGCGAAGTTTTTAATCTTCAAGCCGATTTAATATTACAGTGAAGAGATTATTCTTCAAACTGGCTTAATGTACAGTGAAGTTTTTATATCTTCAAACTGCAAATAATAATATAAATATTTTAATAATCCGGAAGTTTTTAATCTTCTGAACGGATTAAACACACAATAATTTTAATAATCCGTTGAAGTATTTAAATCTTCAAAAACGGAATATTAAATTTGGAGTAGAAAATCTTTTTCAGATTTTAGTCTCCACAAACAGCCTATTATTGATTAGCAGACCAAAATACAAATTAGATTTCTTAAGATTGTTATTTGTCTGCACTTTCGATAATGACCAAAACAGAAATAAGATGAAGTAGAAAAATTCCAAGCCAACAGTATACACTGCCTGTCCTTAAGAAATCTAATCCCCTCACAGTTACCCAAGGTTTGTGGATTAATTTCTCCCAGGATAGAATGGAATTATCCTCACTGTGATAGCGGTAATTCAAATCACAGTGAATAGCGAACTCAAATAATGGTAGCAAATCACACTGACTCAGAACTTACTTTTTGTTTTGAAAACAAATGCAAAAAATAATGAGAGAGAGAGTATGAAATTTTTGGATGATTAAAATGAGGCAAAATGCCTCTCTATTTATAGCCACAAGATTTGGAGTGAAAAGGCATGAAGGTGTCTTTTGGTGAAATGACTGTTCATGAAAGGCAGCCTTCAAGGTGGCTGTTCAATGAAAAGGCACCTTTTCATTGGTGAAGTAGCTGTTCATGAAAGGCAGCCTTCAAAGTGGCTGTTCAATGAAAGCACCCTTTCATTTGGAATAACTTTACAGCAGCCCACCTTTGGAATATTTGCATAAATAGTCCACTTTTTAATTTCGTTACGAAAACGGCTCCATATCAAATATTAATATAAAATATTAATATTTATTTCATTTCCCATTCACACCACTTTACCTTCCTTCCAAATCCAACAGAAATTTGATAATTAAACAAGTTACCTACTACATTAGGTAAAAGTAATTTGTTTGTGTAAACTTTTACTTACAATATCGGTGTATATTAGTTAAATTATTCCTGGAATACATTTGTCTTCCAAAATTTTCATTTTCCGATACTTCTTCATGCATTCCCTCGAATTCTGATTTCTGCTCTATTAGGTGCTACGATTTGGGACTCTTCTACATTGACTTCCTTCGTTGCTTTACTGCTTTATTGGTATGTTACTGGGGACATTTGGTCAAAAGGGACACTCAAGAGTGAAAATAGGTAAAATGGACAAAGTCTTAATCAATGTAATAAAAGGGACACATCTAATTAATGCTCTTAAACATAACTTTCCTCAACTCCCCTTCACCCCAAAGTTTCATTTCTTACACTTTGGTCCTCACGTATATAAAAAATAAAATTTGGCAAATTAGGGAAATATTTTTCCCTCCGTTTATTCCCTCCTTTCTCTCTCTCTCTCCTCTCTTCTCTTCTCCCTCCCGACCTGAAACACCATAGCTGCGCATCTGCTTTCTTCAATCTCCATTCGTTTTCGCTATTATTCTTGCATTCAACCTCTCCCAAACGGAAAATATTGTCAGATCTAAAATCCATTTTGGTTAATTAGAGGTATTATTGACTCTAATTTAATAATTAATTTGGGGAAAATACGCTGCAATTCTTTGAATAACAATTTCTGGTTGGCATTACTTTTAACGCTGGGCATTACTTCAAACTGGAAAGCTTGACAACTCCCATATCTCCTGTAAGTGTAAATCTCCGTCTTGCTAATCTCTACTATTCTAATTTTTGTAAAAATCCTTTTAAACCAGTATGTTGCTGTTTTGAAACATCTTACCGTGACGATCGCAACATTATAAAGATTGTTCTACAAATACTCGTACAACGTAGTCACAATTATGGAACATTGTATTAGATGCTCAGGATAATCCTTTTGATGTTCCTATTGTGCTAGTCAGACTTACGGAACATAATTTTGGTTGCCCGAATAATCTTACAGCATGTTCCGTAAATGCTATTCATAATGTTGGAACATTTTTGTAGATGGTCGGAACTGATGTATCGATGTTTCACATCAGTATGATTGTATTCTTAAACATCCTTGGGCATGTTCGGATCTGTTTTTCGATGTTCCAGTATCCTTTGCTACCTGGACCACATTTGATGAATGTTTATCCTACCTTGCAGATATCGTTAAAGTAATGGGGGACAACATACTACTAGGAGTTGATTTTCTCGGCGAATGGGTTGAGCGTTCGAAATGCTATGCTTGGATTCCTAAGGTGAAAGAGACAAGACCTATCCTTGTGAGTAGGAATATTACATATGATGAACTTGTCGACAAAATCATACGCAGTTGGGGGGTAAGTGATGATCCTAGGGATCTTTGCATTTCATATATGCTGAGTGTTGCCGCAAAGCAAAAGACTGCTCCATCTAAAATTAGGTCTGATGATGATGTTCAGCTTTATATGGCTGATGTAGACCCAGCTGGGGCTAGGCCAACACTAAGGGTTAGTGTGATTCCAAGGCCTGAAGGAATTTCAAGTTCGAATGAACAAGATATGCATGTTGAGATGGATGAAGATGAATTAAAACAAGGTGGAGAGGCAGACGAAGAAGGTGAAGAAGGTGGAGAAGTAGTTGGTAATCCTTCAGAAAGAGCACCATCATTGAGCAGCCGCAACGATTTTTTTGGAAAAGACGGCACAGGTTTTGTAAAGGGTATGACTTTCAAGAACAAGCGAGAATTAGTGGTGAAGTTGAGGCTTGCTGCAGTGAGGAAGCCTTTTTCTTTCAAAGCTGTGAAGAATACAAAAAGGTTGTTTTATGCCCGATGTGTTGATGCAAATTGCAAGTGGTGGCTTCGAGCATTGAGGTATCATAGTAGTGATACATTTTATATTACAATCTACAATGGCGAGCACACTTGCGGTGTGCAGCACCTGCAAAGCCACCATAAACATGCCACAGCTGATGTTGTTGGTGAATACATGAAAGATAGGTACATTGAGGGGAAAGGAATAACACCAAAAGACATCAGGGTTGCATTCAACAGAGAATTGGGATGCAACATTAGTTATTGGAAAAGTTTGAAGGGATGTGAGATTGCAAAGGCAATAGCAAGAGGGACACATGAACACAGCTATGAAATTTTAGAGGCATACAGTTATATGGTAAGGTCCCAAAATATTGGAAGCAAGACAGCTTTGAAGCTTGATAGTTGTGGGAGGTTTAAGTATTTTTTTATATCTTACGGATCTTGGATTAGGGGTTTTCTGTATATGAGGAAAGTCCTTGCTATTGATGGGACTCATTTGTCAGGCAAGTACGGCGGTGTGTTGTTGTCTGCCGTTGCCCAGGATGCAGAGAAACACATATTCCCTGTTGCATTCTGCGTTGTGGACAAAGAATGTGATGCTTCCTATGATTTTTTTTTCGAACAATTGGTTGACATAGCCCAGTACAATGATGAGTTGAGCGTCATTTCAGACAGGCATAAAAGCATAGCAAAATCAGTTGCCAAGTGGTTTCCCCAAGCTCACTACGGAGTTTGCACGAGGCACCTTGCTGAAAATATCCGTACAAAGTTTCAGTTTGGAGACCACCTGGGGTCCTATTACTTGGCAGCAGATGCATATCGTGTGGAGGATTTCAGAACGCACTTTAAGCAAATCGAAGACAACGATCCAAGGGTTGCCAGATATCTTCAAGATGACGTGGGGTTCCATAAATGGAGCAGATGCTTTTTCCCTGGGCACAGGTACACGACTATGAACATTCATACCAAATGTTCTGAACGTTGCGTTGGAATGTTCTATATTTACATGTCAATTAAGCCGAGAACATTCTAATTGACGTTCACAATAGTACAAATGATGTGTATGACGTAATTATTGATGTTCTGATCGCATGCTTAATGTTCGCACTTGGATTAGACGTATTTAGCATTAAGGTCTTTGTTTGTTTGTTACAATTTCATATTTGCAGTGATGACCTCGAACATTGCTGAGTCCACAAATGCAATGCTGAGGGATGAAAGAGAATATCCTATCGTTGCCCTATTAAATCATATCAATTGTACATTTGGCGAAAAATTCCATGTGAGAGCTACGGAGTTCCTCGAGGTTTCAACCATATGCGTCCCTTCAATTGAAGGAAAAATAAGATTCAACCTGGAGGAAGGGGGTAAGCTCGCAATTAGTCGAAAAGGTACGTATGGTTTCACCATCATCAGTCCAGGCCAGGGAGCAGAAGTCGACTTACTCAACAGAACTTGTACGTGCAGAGAGTATCAAATTGACTTAATACCCTGTAAACATGCTATGGCAGCTATCATAATGCTGCGTCCAGAAGACTATGGAGCGTGCGTCTATGACTTCACTTCTGCATATTACAAGTTAGAGTCATATATGCTTGCCTATGCAGAACCGATCAATGCTGTTCCGCCGGAAGAATTTTGGAATGTTCCTCCTGAGCTGCTTGAGAGACGAATATTGCCTCCTTTCATCGACGTGGGTAAGGGTAGACGAAGGAAAAAGCGGATACCATCAGTTGGTGAAGTATTTTCAAGTAGGAGAAACAAATGTAGCATCTGCAAAAGGTCAGGCCACAAAAGAACTACTTGCCCGAAACGAGTGGATAGTGGACAATCCTCCCAAACTCAAAGTGTTGATTTTTGAATTTTAATCTTGACAATTTTATATATTTTTATATTTGAACGTTTAACTTAATGTTCCGAGCATTTATCAATGGCGTTCCAAATTCCTATCATTTTTGTAGTATATAATTCAAATTGATCATCATACAGATGTTCTAATACTGCAAACGGGATGTTCAGTGTAATGCAATAGTCATGCTGATTGATCAAGTGAAGGGTTGCCTCGTGCAAGCATCCCCCAAAACCTGCATACGAAAAGGCATTAATTAATCCAGATACATCACCTAGAGAGTAGTGAACGACTTTTCAATGTTCATATCACGCCTTTTGGTGTTTTTTTATGTTTTTTATCATCTATAAATACAAACATTTCCTTGTCCCTCCATACACACAATTATCCTCCTACTTGAATTAGCAAAATTTCTTCATAGACAACAGACACAAATGGAAAATAACCAAAACGAAGTTGTCGCTAATGGCCACTATGCCCCAGCCGACGAACCTGACCATAACGAACATTATGGAAACATCGCCTGGGATATTGCCGGTATACAAACTGACATCACTGCAATCAACCATTCTGTGGACCGCTTATCTGCTGATGTATGGAGCATGAGGCAAGTGTTAGTTCAGCGCTGGGAGCGTATTGAAAGAATGCTTTTGGGACTCCTTATCCATCAAGGGATGAATCCGGAGCAGTTTGCTACTCCTCCAAATTCTCCCAATGCTGACAACTAGAACTTTTATATAAGCATTATATCTAGTACTAGTACTTTTGTCTAAGCATTATATCTAGTACTTTTGTCAAGCATTTTGTCAAGTACTTTTGTACATGTATTTTGATTCCTTAAGTATGAATGAAAATTATCAGATTATGTGTTAAGTTGATAATACTTCCACTACGTAAGTGAACGCCTAAACTTCATCAGCAACTTGAAACATTCTAAACCACGTTCCAAGCACCGTATGAAGATGTTTGAAATCGTTATTAATGCAAACATGCTAGCACATATTTTAACAACTCCCATCTAAAATGCATCAGCAAGTTGAAACATGCTAACAAAAGTTCAGAGTACAGTATGAAGATGTTTGACATAGCAGAAGGAGTTTGGCCTTAAAATCGTTATTAACACAAACATGCAAAAGCCGCTATTTGTACAACAACAACAACAGTACACAGCACTGTTTTGGGAGATTTGACGAAAAAATCAACAAAAAGCAGAGATTTTCACGAGAATTTCAGTCCAGAACCAGAAAGAAGGGGTAAAAACCCTAGCTTTATCGAAATAGCCAAATAGCAAAACAATAAACCCCGATTCACTTGAAAACATCAATATAGTACAAAATTTACCTTTAGATGTTGCCGGAGAACATTATGTAGATGGCCGGCGACGAAATAGAAGACTCAAGAAGAAGACTCGAGAAGTGTGTAAGAGAAGAAAGGGGCGGGTGTTCGATGTTTGAAATGATTGAATTGATAAGACTGATCAGCCGCATTTTTAATTAAAACTTCACTTTTGGGGTTGTCATAATTGCCATTAAGGCCCCACCTTTTTTTTGTTCCGATTTCCACGCGCGTCCCATTTTTGTATAAAATCGAGCCCGGGGCTGGTGTACATTTCTTTTTTGAGATATTAGAACGTTCTTCTGAACGTGCCAAACATAATAATCAATTAGTACACGTGTTTAAAATGAAACTCGTTTGCTCAAAATAAAAAGTACCTTTTTCACGTTCAAAACATAATAAATGATGTTTAAACCCTAACCCTAACCCTAACCCTGAACCCCAAAACATAACCCTAACCCTAACCCCAAACAGCAAAAAATCCTAATATTTAGAGAACATTCATTCTCATGTTCTGAACCTTTTTTGGAACATTCTTGAACGTCGCAAGTCTGTTCTGGATCTTCATACTGATGTTGTTTTTGTACCGTTGAGGATTAGTTGATAAATACTAATATAAGGATCATTTAAAATGCATAAACAATGATTTAGTAGTTTAGTAAGATTCCAAAACATGCTATGTGTAAGTAAACCAAAATATATGTCGTTAATTATACCAAAATATAATTATTAGGTTGTTTGGATAAGGAGTGTAGGGTTGATTCTAGATCAATTAACAATTTTAAACATTAAGAAGTGTATTATAACGAATTGTAGCATAGATTGGACGTTATATCACTAGATAGACACATTATTAATCTATTTGCTGATCTTGCAATCTATGTGTAGCTCAATTACAGGCATTCTTCGTGTATCTACAACAACTAAGACTTCAAATCATACAAGTATTGATTGTAATACTCAATATTATGTGTATTTAAGGTGACTACATCAATAGTATGTCTATTGGAAGTGTTTACTCATAAAAGTTCTACTAGAGTATACTCATTTATATCTATTGAAAGCGATTACTTAGTTATATCAAATGAAACACTTACTAAGTTATTGAGTATTTCATTAGATGTTGTTCTAACTAATGGATAATCTATATAATGATGACTTAACCTCAAATATAAAGACTTATTAATCTTTTCATGTTATATAGTTTCTTATTACAACCATATTAAAGGTTGGAACACTACATATTAAATTAGGCACCTACTATGAACTGAACATATAAACCCACGTTCGTAACTTAAATTAGATGTTTTTGCATCAATCTTTGGAATTTTTTTTGGTGTTTGTAGTACTAATACAACGGATACATTTGTTTATAGATATTAGAACAATCTCTTCTACGTGCCGAACATGGTTTTCTAATGCTAAAAAAAGTGGAGCAACCCGTTTTAAATACGTGGAGCGACCTGCTCCACACAACTTACATTAATCCCAACCCGTTCTATTATCTTATAACACGTGGAATAACCCCAACCATTCAATTAATTAGGTCTTTTCCCATTATTGTTATAAGTTATCCCTAGGGACCCCCTTTACCTCGTCTTCTTCTTAACTCAACCATGTCTCATCAAGGATCAACTTGTTCTCACAGCTCCTCTCAAAATCGTCGATGTTGGTGTGGCTTACCTGCGATACAATTCACGGCGGGCACACAGTCGAATGCTGGACGAAAATTTTGCAAGTGTCCCCGCAAGGGTAGTAGCAATTGCGGATTTTGGGAATGGTGTGACGAGGAGTATCCCCAGCCTACTACATTGGTTTTAAACAAGTTGAAAATTTCACTTGATGAAGTTTGTGAAGAAAGGGCCAATTTGCTGAAGGAAGTTGACAAATTAGGGGCTTGTAATACTACAAATTTATTGAAGATCAGCAAGTTAGAGGCTAAATTGCAACGGTGGAAGTTGTATTTCTTATTGTCTTGGGCAGCTTTTTTGGGTTTCATTGTAGCTAGGTTTATTTGATACCAGTTGCTGTTTATTTGAACGTTTAAGTTAATGTTTCGAGCATTTATCAATGGCGTTCCAAATTCCTATTATTTTTGTAGTGTATAAATCAAATTTATCATCATACGGATGTTCTAATACTGCAAACGGGATGTTCAGTGTAATGCAAAACAACATTCATAAATATTCAAAACATGCTAGATTGTACTGAAAATTAAAGGACAACAGTTCTAAACACGACATTCAAGTCATATAGAAAATCTTCTTAAATGACTACACTTGAAATAGTTCTTCATTTCACATGCGTTCCGCTGGAGGCCGTGGTGGTGAAGAGTAGTTTTGGGGGTCAATCTCGAGTGCAGCTTGAATACCACGAAGCATAAGCTTAATAAGATTGATATCCTCACGGAATTCATCGAACCTAATTCTTAATCGCTCCACTTGATCCTCCACATTTCCTATATATACTGCAAACTGATCAACATCTGAGGTCAGATCTGCGATATCTTCACGGACATGATCGATTTCAGTGAACCTACTAGTACTTGGAACTCCACTATCATGTTCTGGTGCTCTTGGTTGCCTTACTCTGCGAGACATTGTTTTTGTTTCGCCTTGTTGTTGTTGTGCAGACATTTAACATTTATAGAAGGCTTGGTGCCTTTTCGGTTGCATATGTGATGATTTAAAGAGGCGCCTATTCGCATTGAATGGTTGGGGTTAGTACACGTGTTTTAACTGTGACCAAGGGTTCCTAATCCTTCCCGCGGAAGTCAGAACATCTTCATGGCGATACGAATCATCATATACTCGTTCCATTAGTCTATTGGTTTTTGACGTTTATAATTCAAATTGATCTTCATGTTTGAAAATTATTTATAGCCTTCCAGTAGACTATTACGACTATTGGTATTTTTTAAACTACTCATCATTATACACTTAACGGCTATCCCCTTTAATTCAAATCTGAAGCAAAGCAACGAAGCGTCACTTCAAAAATTTAAAAAAATATATAACGGCTAGTGTTTTGGATAAAACACACTTAAGTCGGTTACCTATTTTTCTCCTATAAATACTCGATCAAACCATTCAAATTCAAAAAACTCTATACCACTACAACCTATAATCTTCAGCCAAAAATAAAAATGGTTCGCCGACCTTCCTCCTCAATAGTTGCTACTGCTGCAAGAACAGGAGCAACAAATACAAGAGCATCCACGTCAAGAGTACCAAAAACGACAAAGGGAGCAACCTTGAAACAAGAAGGAAGAGGTGAAGCCAAGCAAAAAGAAGGAAGAACGGGAAGAAGGTCAGCCAAACAAAACGAAGGAAGAACGGGAAGAAGTGAAGCCAAGCAAAACGAAGGAAAAACGGGAAGAGGGTCAGCCATGCAAAAAGAAGGAAGAAAGGGAAGAGGATCAGCCAAGCAAAAAGAAGGAAAAACGGGAAGAGGATCAGCCAAGCTAATAGGAGGAAGAAAAAGTCGAAACACATCTGCAGAACGACAAGAACGTGCAAATGATATTTTGGAATAACTTCGTGCTGAAGTTTGGGGTTGGAAGTTCAAATTTGAGGAATTCTTCGAATACTACAATAGGGACGTCAAAAAGATGTTGAAAGAAATAAAGAGGATAAAGAACATGCTCCAGATAGCAACCTTGAATCAAGAAAGGACTGCATCGCGTTGAAGTGAAAACGCATATTATTGACCAGGATGTTAATATGACTGTTTATTAAGTAATGTCTTAAATGCTAATATAATTAGCATACTTTTGTAAAGCGCTGAATCTTTGAACGATCAAGAATGTTTTTGCCTGGTTCTTGATTATCAATGTATAAAGTAACTTTAATGTTTAGAACATCTGTTGTTGTTTCCCTATTTACTAGATATTGAACATCAAATAACCATTAAGTTAAAAACTATTTGAACGTACAAAATAATGTTCCGAAAATAACTAATGCTGTTCCTATAGTCTATAATTTTTAATATTTTTAAGTCAATCTTATCATAATACAGATGTTCTAATAATGTAAACTCGATGTTCAGTGTAATGCAAAACAATAGTCATCATTTGCCATATATACACATCAAAAATGGGTAATCATCCATATATTACACCCATCAAAAACAAAAACATAATTATCCAAATTTTACAACCCATACTAAGGGACTAATTTGCCATGGAATATGTCCACAGCAAATTTAACTAGACAGTCTTCTATCACATTGTCACAAAGATATTCCATCGGGGTGTTGGACAGCAAATGTTCGAGGAACATGATGGCATACGCTCCACATGCAGTACCAGTCAAATTCCTTGGAAGGCCTTGGATGCGCTCGTACGGCCACATTTCCATAGATTGGATTTCAGGAGGGAGGTGGTTGAATTTCCCCGACTGCCGGATGTATACTGGGAACATGTACATAATTGGCCCCATTATTGAATCAAAGCGGTCTTCATTGTACACCCCAATGTTGCAGTCGTAGACATCGATCCTTGCCTCCTCTAAATAAAAGACGCATGTAACATAATGCGTGCTTTCAATGTTATACACGGCAAAAAGTCTTTTCACACCATCCCACTTCCTTCCACCCGGATATGGAGACTTACCTCTGGCATAATCAAGGAATGTATCCTCAAACTTATATGCTGCTAGGTATTTGTCAAGGCCGACATCAAACCCCCTTGCCTCCTCTTCAGCCGCACCGTATCGTACGCACATGTTGGTCAAGAATGAAAGATCGAGGATGAGATCAGAGCTATCATAATGCCGGGGGTAAGCCTTATGCCTCACACGCATCAAGGCCAAGTACTCATCCATAAACTGCAGAATAAAACAAATTAGAAGTTGTGAATAAAACTATGCCGACACATACTATTGTATGTTTGGACCAGCAAGTCGAATGTTCAACGAACATAGGACCATCAGGTTCCGAACGGAGAAACAAATGTGCGTTCTTCGATAAAAACCAAACACTAACAAAACAATAGAAGTAAAGAGATGCACTTACGCTATCCCACATCCACTCTTTCACGTCCAGGAAGTCCAGAAAATCCAAGTAATTAAACTCGTGACACAGGAAGGCAGTCTTTTGTTCCTTCTTCTCCTCCATGAAAGCGTCAAATTCAGCTTTCTTGTGAATGTCGAGTGCCTTGTACAGTGTCACTGGCAATCTCCCGAGATTTTGGAGCCTGACTTGAGCTCTCTCTCTAAATTTCCAAAAAAACAAAATATAAATGTTTGAAAATTTTTTATAAATTTAATAGAAGAACGTCCCTTTTATGTTCAACGATTCTAATTGGATGTTTTACTAACCTTGCCATTCTGGCAGCAGTCATTTTCTTCTTTCCTTTGTTCTTCTTTGCCTGGAGCATCCTGGACAACAAAATATTCCTCTTTGGTCGCTGCTGCTGCTGCTTCTTCTTTGACGACGACGCTACTAAATTAGCAAGGGACAGCTGGATCGCATCAAGCTTCTGATCCAGTCCCTGTCGCCATTGAAGGCAGTCGTGACACTTGCAACTGCAGACACTAGGCTCCACATTCTCCTGTTCTCTCCTCCTAGAGCTTTCTCCAACTTCGAACAAACCCCTACCACTAAAAAGCCCACCAGTAAAACGACCAGCCCTACCACCAATCTCATCACCAACTTGTGTTTCACATCTGCCAACACCTCCACTAACAAATTCTTCACCAACCTTTCCTTCATCAATTACCTCTCTTGGAGGGGTCCTGGGGCAATTCCTAAAAACTGTCACTCGATCACCACCAACGATCGAGCTGGCCCCCTCCAACATCACAACAAGGTGATCAATTACCTCGTCGGCCCCATCAACAAACGGCTCAATATTCTGAAAAGTTTCATCTTCCCTCTCTGCATCGATAGGGTCAATAAAAGGGTGCACCACCTACATACCATAAAAGAGTGTTCAGAACATCATTATTACTGTTCGACATTTAACACCATTAAAAATGAAACATCATATCTGTCGTGATCGAACATCTGAAAAGATGTTCTTAACATTAACAGCAATGATTATAACGACATTGCAGATGTTCCAACATTTAGAAAATTGTAGGTAAAGTACTTACAGGCTTTGCAACATTCTCAAACAGCCTTAGGGAGTCTCTTTCATTCTTTTCAGTGATCCACCTGTGCATCCTTGGCATGCTCCTCTCCTTGGGAAAATCCCTGGGACGAAGCGAAGGTATTGCTTCAAATACCCAACCCACAAATGCCCAAGGAAACCCATAAAGATTGTAATTTGGCCCGTCCTTGGCCTTGCTAGCTGCACGATCAGCCATGGGCTTCGTCAGGTACTCAATGGTCAGCTCGAAGCTTTTCCGCCCCCAAGGATACTTGGCAAATTCATTAGGAAGGTATGCAAGACAGACCAGTAATTCCTCAATACCAGCTTTTTTGTCCTTGGCGCACAATATTGAGTGAACAAACCAAGCCATGGCAAGCCCAAACTTGTACCGTTCAGGAACTTCCTCATTTTCTATCAAACTCAGCAACCGGGAAGCAGTTACTGCTCTTGCTTTCCCATCCTCCCACGCCGTTGAGATATACTCCCACATCTCCCTGCCCCTCTCTTTGATCGCAGCCTCCCATTGGACACTTGGATAGGCTTGGCATCTCAGCTTTGTCATCAAAGCAAACTCTTGGAGGCCAAAACGAACAGGCACTCCATTGAAATTGAACCAAGCTTCTTTTTCTTTATTGCACAAAACTCTTCTTAGCAGAATATTGTGCACCAACCTGGTTGGAAACGATGGCTCCTCCGGCAAGTCCAAGAAATGGCCAAAGATACTGTTTTTGAACTTGTCATACAAACCACTTGTACGCAGCACAATCCTGAACTCACACATTCGTCCAATAAGCGACGAGCGGACAGTTATCTTGGATTGAAAATGCTCATGCTCATCCAAGTAAGTCTTCAGCACCATTGGTGGAATGACACTGGTGACGTACTCAGGCTGCACGAACTCAGGCTGCACAATGTTTTGAAATTTGTTAGTGTAAGGAATCACCAGGGTAGTAAGAACATAATATCAGATGCATGAAACATCCCTTGAGATGTTCCAAGAACTACAATAAAATACTTCGAACATAGTTAAGATTGATCTGATCATGCACGCGAGTGTTCTCAAATCACATAAAAAATATTGAACATTCTACTGTAAAGTGACGAACAACTTTATGTATGTTCTCAACTATACCTCTCTAGGTGGCTCTGCAGAATCAGCTCCCACGTCGTCTACGAACTGACCTTCTCCTTCGCATCTCTCACCCTCTTCTTCTTCCCTACCATTCCTACCTCCTTCACCAGCTTGAACATCTACTATCTCTATAACTTCATGTACATCATCTACTTCTTCTACATTTGCAACTTCTTCAAATTCCCCTGCAAGATTATTTACCAACCTTCCCACCTCCTCTTCTTCTTCCACATTTAAAAGGCTCTCTTTTTTGTTTCCATCTTCATCCCAGTCATCATCACCAAACAGCGCTTCTATTTCTTCTGATAGATTACCATCTTCCGGCAGCTGTGGCCCAACATTTACATCATAGTCTAGGGACCCCTCCTCTTCGTCCTCCAATATTAGTCTCCTCTTCATAGGAGGCTGTTTACTAGGACGAGTAGTCTCCTTCCTCTTAATTCCCCGCTTATAAGCCATTGTAGCTGCAAATCACAAGTACATTCATCAATTAAAGATGTACAAGCATGCAAGTAGAGTCATCATTAAACGTTATCATCCTCTCGCACGGTCGGAGCACTGTCTCAAATGTTTTAGAACTTTAAACATGCATGCACAAACATAAACATGCAAAATCTTGACTATATGTACATTTTTTCAACCTTTAGCATATTTATTTTATAAAACCCTAATTTATTTTAACAAAAACCATCTAAAATGCATCACCAACTTCAAACATCCCATCACACGTTTAGAACACTGTCCCACGACGTTTGACTCTGCGAAGGAGTATGCGTACAACATTTTTTCAACCTTTAGCCTATTTATTTTTAAAAACCCTAATTTATTTTAACAAAAATCATCTAAAATACATCACCAACTTCAAACATCGTATCACACATTTAGAACACTGTCTCACAATGTTTCAGTCTTCGAAGGAGTATGCTCTTAACATAGTAATATAACATAAACATGCAAAACTTCACTATTTGTACAAGAACATAGCACTATTTGACGAAAAAATCAACAAAAACAAAGATTTTCACAAGAACTTTCTCAGTACTGTAAAAAGGCGTAAAAATCATAGTTTTTTCAAAATAGCAAAATAGCAAAGAAAAAACCCGATTCACTTGAAAAACATCAATATTGTTCAAAATTTACCTTTAGATGTTACCGGAAAAATGTTTATGGTCGGCGACGATGATGTTTAGAGTTACTGTAGAAGAGACGAACTTGAGAACTGTGAAGAGTGTAAGAGAAGATTTTTTGGGGCTCGATGTTTTAAATCATTGCACTCAGTCCGTTCGGTTCGTTTTCCCACCTTTTGATTAAAAGTTTTTGGGATTGCTAATTCAGTCCAAAAGGTTTTTAATCAAGCCCCGCAAGTTTTGTTGTTTCTAATATGGCCCATGGTTTAATGTTAAACGCGCGCGTTATTCGACGCTCCACGCGCGTCCCCTTTTATTAATTAAAGACTTGAGAGGGTCTTTTGGCCCATTCTTCTCATGTTACTGGTGATTCTTTTTTATTTTTGCCCTGATCTTTTTTAATTTTCAATTTTTGGTTGAATTCACTACACGAGTGTAAAATCTTCTGGTTAATTTGCTTATGATAATAAGTTTCATCTTATTTACATGATGTCTTTCCCTGTTTCTTCCGTAATTTTTCTATCATATCAAAAACAATCATACAGGTCTTGTGTATCCTTTTCATGGTTCCAGTGAAAGTAAATAATGAGCTAAGGATTAAAATGGTGGTGAAACTGGTGAACGTTTCCCGCAGAGGGTTGAAATGCCACCCAAAATCAAAGTATGTTTCTGTTTTCCAAAATTGAAATCACTAAATTCAATTTAAATGCATTTTTTTTGTGTGTCTTGCTATATGGTCGATTGATCTTCACGTTCAGAATTGGCGCTATTTTTTCCTATTTAGATTTTCAAGCTGATGATGAGTTGAAACTAAATGTTTGAGAGACTTAAAAAAAAAAAATCCTTTTTGTCCTTTTACTCTTTTGCATTCAATCGTGAGATCTCTGTTTTGAAAAGTTATTTGGTGCAATCTTTATTTATTGTTGTATTTGTGGATGATCATAAAATTTATTTTAGCCTTGCCATTAGGAGACTTGTGCTCGTAGGTATGTTGCTCTGATTAACGTTTCAATATTTGGTGTTGCATAATATTCCTCAAGATATTATTCAGAATAGACGAATATATTTTCTCGCATTACTTATTATACTGATAGGAGCTGAGAAGATTATTTTCATTTATGAGATTGTCCATAAGTCGTCCGACACTCTAGCTTCCAAAGTGATGGAAGTTTGAAATATCCTATTGCCTCTAATTATGACTTAAAAGTTGTTTTCCTCCTCAATTACTCAAATGCCATTGTTATATGTTGTATTGAACTTTGTCATAATTATAAATAAATGACCATTTTATTACAGAATGGATAAACGTAATTATATAGTATAATTTATACTTGGTGCCTAATATATGTGGAAAAATATGATCTAGAGGAGTTCCATTCAGATATGTTTCTCCTTATAATTTAATTCTCTCTGAAATCTCTCTGCAACTCTTCCTTAGTGAAGATTTTGTTCGGAATTTGTATTCCTAGATACACCTAGAATATATATATATATTTGCTGGCAAAGAATACTAAAGGGATTTTTGGTGAATCAAAAGATGTACACAATATTAACATATACTACATAGTTGCTAACATATATATATATATATATAAAAAACGAAAAAGGGTCAAATTTGCCCTTGAACAAATTGAAATTCACTAAATTTACCCTCCGTTACAAGTTTAGACTGACCATGCCCCCAACGTTAATTTTAAGGGGCACATATATCCTTATTTTGACGGAAACCACTAATCCGCTAATTAAAAAAAATTAATTTTTATGATTATAACTATGTTATCTAACTAAACAAGGACTTCACCTCAGTTATTCTGTTTACCTCTTAACCCACCCCACGCCACCCGTCTCCTTCTCTCTTCCCTTGATTGCTTCTCCTTCTCTCTTCAATGGAAATTGAGTAATAGATTACTAGGGTTTGTTCTCTCCCAATTAATTCTTTGCCAATTTAAAATCCAACGTTTCATTCAGGCCCTAGCTCTCCACTGCCACCACAACGGGTACACATGAAAAATTAACTCCATTGTCCACCATTTGTCTACTGCAAACTTCAGCTTCACACAATAAATTTTCAATCAAATTTGAATAATACCCAGAAGAATTTGTATGTTCTTGCAACCCAACATGTGATTTTCTCCCTTAAAATTCACATTTACTGGAATTAATTTTCTTTCCGTTAAACATAATTCATCCAAATTCTCCATACTTTTTACCTTTTCTTGATGATAAAATCCTTGAGCCAGCTATATAAGGTGGAACTCACCATGCCAAGGATTTGCTCACCAAACCAACAGCTTTAATTTTTTTTAGTTGGAATATTTTCGTATTTGGCACAAATTTTCATTTAAAAGTTTTGATTTTCGTCTTCAATTGTGATATTTGTATATGTATTCTGGGCTGAATATGTTGTAACAGTAAGGGAAGGACCGAAAAATTGTTTGAAGTTGTTTTCTGGTTGAGAAGAGGTTAAGAATTGGTGGTGCGTTCCGTCAATTTCATTCATGCAAAGATATCAATTTTCGTCCGTACTTTGCCTTATTTTGGTCTCACTGCATATGGGTTTATGGACATGAAAGATTTACAGAGAAGTTAGTTCATATGTGTTTGTGTATGGGCAAGAGTAAAAGAAATCCTAGAGAGGGTTTGTATTTTTTTCTTGCGAAATTGGTGTAGATGCGAAAGCAGAATTTTCTGGCCATTTTCTCCGGCAGTGATTGGGTTCTCCCGCCTCTGTTGATAAAATATGAAGAGGGTGATGGAATAAAGTGGGTAAGGGGTGGTGGTAAAACGTGACAAAAATAGTTGAGAAAGAGAGGTGGGGTCCGTTAAGTAATGGCTAATTAAAAAGTGCCATGTGGCAAAATTTGCACTATTAGGAATAATTAGAACCTAATTAGACAAGGTGGGGTTCTGTTTGGTTTTAAGGGTATATGTGCCCCTTAAAATTAACGTTAAGGGCATGGTCAGTCTAAACTTGTAACGGAGGGTAAATCTAGTGAATTTCGATTTGTTCAAGGACAAATTTGACCCTTTTCCGTATATAAAATGTGCTGCTGGCAAAGAATACTAAAGGGATTTTTGATGAATCAAAAGATGTACACAATGTTAACATACTACATAGTTGCTAACATATATATAAGGAATTAACATTGTGTACATCTTTTGATTCACCAAAAATCCCTTTAGTATTCTTTGCCAGCACATTAAATATAAGGGTAACTTAGTCTTTTCTCCAAAGCTGCAAATGTCCTCTCTCTAATCTGATTCAAAACCTAAATTTCCTTCTCCAAAATAACACAGCACGAAAATTAGCTATGAGAGAATCTCAATCTTAAAATAAAAAATATTATATTTTTAGATAATTTTTTTCTAATGATCAACGAGCTTTCTCAATGAGAAAGTCCACCTCAATTCAAAGATACTAACAAAGTTTTCTAAAAGAGCGTGTAATCAGAGGCACGATGCCAACAAAAATAACAATGGCACTGTAGGTATCATTGACAACTTGATTGGAGTTTGCTTGCCACTTTTCATCGGTCTATTTTAAAGAGTAATGCAGTCTAGTATTTATATTTTTTTTTATTACATATAAGCGGTTAAGGGTAGGACGAACACAGCATATACCAATTGTACAAAGAGTAGTGTCAGTTGTACCACACTGTGCAGCCTCACTCTTTGGTGAAAGGAGCAGTGTCAGTTGTACCAAACTGTTCAGCCTCATTCTTTGGTGAAAGCACGTGTATTACACGTATCTTACTTAGGTGTCATTTTATGATGCAATTAGACCGTGCCTTCTAATTCTACGATTTTCTTGGGCTGCCGATTTCTCTTCCTTCTACCTTGATTCATTCCTCTGCTCTTCCTTTGACTGTAATTTTTTAGTATTCATGTGAGTGTCTTGTAAACCCTGTAAGCAATGACATCTCTGTGACTTAAAGGATTTGAAGAATAAGCTCTCGTTTGTTTACAAAATTTAGAAATATTTTTTCAAATATATTTTCTGAAAATAATGTTTGAGCATGAGTTTTTAAAAATATTTTGAAGAAGACTTTTTCAAAAATCAAACTTTTCCACTCACAAAATTTCTACTTCTTTTCAAGTAAAATGTATGTCCAAACATAACTTTATTTCAAAATCTATTTTTCAACTCAAATTTAAAAATTTATTTTTCCAAATTGCGACCATATCTATGTCCAAACACTAGCTAAGATAAGGAAGTACAGTAATTTTAATTGTTTAATGACGAACCTAAAGTACCATATTTGGCCTATATATCTAACAAAATTATTATATAAATTTAAGTCGCTTTTTAACGGGTCATAACCTGATTCGAAGAAGGAAATAATACAGAAAAGTGTAATTTTGGGACACTTTTAACATAATATAATGACATTTTGAAATACTTATAAATAAACAAAGGATAATCTAATAACAAACCATAGAAAAAAAATCCTAAAAATGAAATACAACAAAAACCCCAACCTCCTCTCCCACTTTTCTTCCATTCTCTCTCTCTGTCTCTCTCTCCTTTGACTCCCCTCTATAGGCGCGGTATCTTTTCCTCCCTCATTCCCTTCGTCATGCCATTACAGTTGTGCTTCTTTTTCTCAGGTACTGCTCCGACCAAAGATGGCCATTTTTTTGTGCTGGTCCAGCGTAATTTCTTACTGCTTATTCTCCGGTGTATTTTGGTGTTTTTAAATCATATTTGGTATTGTTCGTTCAAAAATGATGTTTTTCTATGAAAATTTGGTATTTTTCGTTCAGCTCGTGTGTTTCGCTTAGATTTGACATTTTCCCAGACAGATATGTTGTTCTCTTCTTATTTTTCTTTAATTTTATCCACATTATATCTATCTGTATCTACACTATACTTTCAATGTATCTATTATATCAAAATTGTATCTAGTATATCATTTATGTATCTTGTGTTTCATTTCTGTTCTTTCTTTACCGTCTTCTTATTTTACTGTGTCCACACTCTTTCTAGACTAAATTTAACAATGTATCATTTGAATTTATTTCTTGTTCTTGTTCTTGTTCTTCTTCTACACTGTTTAGTATTTCATTTATTTATTGCTTGTTATTTTTCTTATTCTGTTGTATCTACATTGTATCTACATTATATCTGCATTGTATCTCCAATTATGCTGTTATATCAAATCGATCTATCGAATCGATCGATACAAACTGATAACTCTAAAGGGCGATATAGACTTAACGAAAAAGTAATATTATCTTTTGTAATTTATATTTTGTTGTTATTTTATGTAAAATAAGTCTCCAAACTTATGTATGTGTGTGTAAATCGCCCCTCCAAGAATTATACTTACTTTATTGATTCGTCTTAGCCCAATAATTTTTGAAAAATTTATAGGAATATAAAATTTTGGTGCCACTCTGATTTTTTTGGCTCTTATAAGAAAATTTTGATGTGTTAGCTCCAACCACCAGATTTCAGGGCAAAAATCCCTGTTAGCCCTTCCGTTCACCAGAAATTTTCAAACTAAAGTCTGGCACATGTCTACAAATTATTTGGCAGGTGTCAGTATTCCTTGCAATTAGGGCTAATTCAAAGAATTTCTTATAGAAGTTATAAGTGTGACAACATCGTCAGAAGTGTCTACAGGGCACAAATACTTGATAACTTTATGGGTTGCAACCCAATGGATGAAGCTAATAAAACGGGAGAATTGCAGAACTATGATACCATAGGCAACAGTTTGCATTTTCAACCCCATAACAGTGGTTTAGAAAATGACCTCCATTGAATTTAAAGAATATATTCCTGACGAAAATAGCCCTATAAATTCTTTTAGTGACGCCAGTATCTCGTCCTCCATTTCTTGTAAGTACTAGCTGTTTATGCCTAAATTCGATCGTTTAGGTAAAACAATTAAATTTGTTAGAGGGTCACAAGCAATACGGTAAAATATGCAGGAAAAGTAAATAAAGCTGATAGAAAAGTAATAAGCAAGAAAGTAATAATCTTATTCCTTGAGATCAGTCGGATTCTGTATAAATCGCTTGATGTACAGTATAATGAGAGGAGGGATATTTATAGTAGAGATTTATCTAGTCCTAATTATGGTAAAATACAAAGACATTAAAGGCCATGGGCCTAAATTCAAGGCGGTGGTATATGCGAAACCCTAACTAGGAGACTGTAAACCCTATGGCGGTGGGATGTATACCCTATGTCCTATGCTTGCGCTGGCTGAGCAGCCGTGGCTTAAGGACCGGGCGCGTATCCTCTGTGCCTGGTGACTTGTATCTAAGTCTAATCTCTCCAGCTGGACTCGCATCCCCATAATAGTAGGTGGCGTATTTTTGCCCACACAGTCAGTCCCCCCCCCCACTTTCTCCCCCCCACTTTCTGAATGCTGTCGTAAGCAGTCAAAAAGTAAAAGAGGCGTGATTGAAGATGTGAAGGTGTTCCTGTACCCGATACTCATCCCCTGTCTCTTCGCATGCGTCGCATTGAACGCAAATATTCAGGTATGATGACGTGAAACCTTGTGATTGCAAGGTTTTTTATTTGCTTTTTTCTAATGCTGCTATTGCTCTATCATATCCCGTAATTATTGGGATGTATCATGTAAGTGGTAATGATCATGATCTTACGTCTTCAGGACGATTAGCTTCCCTTCAAAGACTCCCCTTTTTTTTGCGTATATAAATATACCGTAGTCATAGAGTCTTTTGTTCATCTTCCAGACTCCTTTTCAAAAAGAAAACTTTTTTTAGAAAGGAACTTTCATCAATCTTCTTTAAAATATTCCTTCTTCAATATGGCCCAAGGAGCAAACTTCCTCCCCAAAAACTTCAGGGCTCAAGATCATCTGCCCGCAGTATTGAGTTTCGAAGGGAATGGCCGAATGCAAGGTCAAACAGCCAAACAAGAAGGTGAAAATAACAATCTTTCTACTAAATTCTACTCATCTGCCATGATGGAAGATGACATAACTCGCATCAAACTCGATTGCAAGTGGCCTGAATTTGTTGATATCATCGTCTCTACTTCTGAAGAGAGGATTTCCTCCCATCATGTTGGTTAGTCGGTGGTCCATACGTACCCTTTTACTCTGCATCTTAACGAGCGTGTCCGTTTGATCGTCGAGGAGATATGTTGCCAATATAATATCTGCCTGGGCCAAATTAGCCCATCTGTCTGGCACTTGGTGGCAATATTGGATCATCTGGCCAACCATGCTAAGGTGAAATTCTCCTTTTGGCACCTTCTTGCTTTCTACTCTCCCCGTCTTCACAAGGGGGGCATGTTGAACCTTATCAAGCGAGGAAGGAAAAGTATAGTACCAATAGCAAGGACTCCAGAGATCGTGGTTAGGTCAACTGATACGTGTCGATATGCACACTATCTATAGTATCATCCTCTCCTATTTCAGAAGTGTTCATTAGGAAACGTAAGTGGTTATATTCCTGTTCTCGTGCATTTTCATCCATTGTTTTCTGAACTGACATTCCATCCTTCTCAGTGAATTTCGTGACTTGTATCTTATTAACTCCTCTTATTAACTCACGAGGAGTTAACCATGTGGGTCACCGCAATCTTTGTGAGAAACCCCCTATTACGATGACCTTCACACCCCTGGCTAACATGAATGGCTGGCGGGCGAAGGACCATTGTAAGTCGTCTCTGCTGAATATTCTCCTTGATTCTATACTTTGATTATGGTCATCATTTCTGCTTTGTTTCAGGTTTTCCTCATCGTGAAATGCCTCCATTGAGGGCAATTAGAATTGATGCCCCGTACATTTCTCCCCTACCTGATGTGCAGGCGTCTGGTGGGAAGATCATTGAGAGGGCGAGCAGCTCCTCTTCTTCGAAGAGAAAAAAGCCTACTAAATTTGACAACGTGGTGGTTGTCAATGAAACTATTGTGATTTCTGATGGCAAGGGAGAAGTCCCCCGAGTGCCCGAGCATGAAAATGATGTAACTCCTTCTTCTGTTGCTATTGCTGAGTCTGGTCCATCTACATGAAAGCGCAAACATTTGATCGATCAGGCTCCTGAATCTGCAAAAGAGACTGGCAAGGGAGACAAAATTATGCTGCTATCTGTTCCTCTTGAGCCTCAGCCATCAAGTTTGTCCTACCTTTCATACCTTTGTCAGTGCAATTCCTTCATACATTTCGTGAGCAAATACCCATCGTACCCCTACAGAAACCACTACGGTGACTCCTGCCCCTGAGCCGAACGAATCCTTTTAGCCTCACCCTAGCAAAGAGGTGGCTATGGATATGACCGTTCTTACAGAACTCGTGGATGGGCCCTGTTAGGTAGTTATTCCCATTGCTGTGGGAGTTAACTTAATTTAAAGCCCAGATGTTGTGACTGATCACACTGCTGAGTTGATAGGTCCTTCCGAGCGGAAGCACCTATAATCACCTAATTTTGGCACAAAAATATCAAAAATTTTGTAAAATAATTGTGTTATTATGATGTGATTTTACTATATTTTTATCATTTCTTTAGCCACGTTAATTAATTAGGAAGGGAAATATTTGAAAATTACCAAAAAAAAAATAAAATAGAATTATGTGTTAGCATGTTCTGTCTAACATTTGTATATCATTATTTTGTTTTCTTGTAATCTTGTGAGTGTTGTTGTTACTTGTTTAATTTAATTAATTATAATAATATTGAAATGTGCTTTCTTGAATAAATCTTGCATCTGGGTGAATGTCTCGATTGAACCCATCGGCAGGTGAGTGTACTATTCAAGGGCACCTTTAATTAAGGTCGAGCCGATCCTCTTCACCCGAGAAAATTGAGTCTCTTCCTTAGAAATATCGTTGCTTTTAGCTGCCGTGTAGTAAGAAGCATTATGCTCGTCAAGATCAGTGGTTCTGTCTTGCTTAAGGTTATCTGCCGTGTGGAAATACTTTGATACACAGATCGGTGCAGCACTTGCCTTATACGCATATTTGTAGAACTTCTGCTCATTTACGGTGGTAACCTGATGTGGAGCACGAGGTATGTTACCGATCCGACTGCGGATGGACTTCATCTCATTTAGGATGTCCTGGATAACATGTGTCTCTTTAAGATCTTAGTATCGACTGTTGTTGAGCCTCCGAGGACGACATCCGTGTTGAGCCTGCGATTAGGAACAAATGCTGGTGACTCCTTTATGGGCGCTGGTCCTCACGGGGATGCTGGCCTCTGAGACTATCCAGCAAACATTACTCCTAATTTTTGGGTCATGCCTTCGACCATGTTGGCCGAGTTCTGCTCTGCCCGTTCTGACATAGTTTTAAGGAGATCAACAAGAAATCTTTGAGCTCAGAATTACATACGCGTGGTTGATCGTCTTCACCATCGTTGGCTACGTGGACTGGTTCCTTATCAGGGTCCTTCGATTGACCATTAGGATCACTTAGATCCCGAACGAAATCGCCTGCCATGTTGGTGGTGTTCTTTCGAATGTCGTCGTCTGACATGACTGTGCATTTTCCCTTGTAGAAATCTACCTATTGCACGGGCCCCACGATGGGCACCAAACTATTTATGCCTAAATTTGGGCATTTAGGTAAAATAATTTAATTTGTTAGAGGGTTACAAAAAATACGGTAAAATATGGAGGAAAAGTAAATAAAGCTGATTAAAAAGTAATAAGCAAGAAAGTAATAATCTTATTCATTGAGAATAGCCGGATTCTGTGTGAATCTCTTGATGTACTATACAATGAGAGGTGTGGTATTTATAGTAGAGATTTATCCAGTCCTAATTATGGTAAAATATAAAGACTAATAAAGGCCATGGGCCTAAACTCAAAGTGATGGTATATGCGAAACCCTAACGAGGAGACAATAAACCTTTAGGCGGCGGGATGTATACCCTCCGTCCTATGCCTGTGCCGGCTGAGCGGTCGTGGCTTAAGGAGCGGGTGTGTATTCTCTGTGTCCGGTGACTTGTATGCTAGGTCTAATCTCTCCAGTTGGACTCATATCCTCGTAATAGTAGGTGGCGTATTTTCTCCCACACACTAGCTAAGAGGCAACACTTGCCTTTGACCTCCTCTTGTATAGGCAATACTTGTTCTTTAATCTATTCCCACATTTTTCCTCATAACTTGAAGTGTTGCAGCCCCTTCAATCACTTCTCACATTCTAGTAATACTTGCCATTTGATCTCTTCTTAAGAGGCAATACTTGTCGATTGATAACTTTAAGTATTGCCTACGGATCGAACAGTCGAATACCATTTTGATAAAACCATATTTAATAGGAACGAAAAGGCAACACCAACTTTGAGGACACATGGTGAAATTATTTTGTAGAAAATAGATCATGGCTCAATCCATTGGTTTTTTTTTGTAGAAATATGACACCATAAGCAATGGTTTGCCTTTTTGCCCGCGCTTAATAGAATTTTGCAAAAATATCCTCGTTAAGTTTAATGAAAAAATTCTGGAGGAAAATACCCTATCAATCTCTTGGCACGAGCCCATGACTTGCCTTTTGACCCATCTCTATTTGCCAACACTTGCCCCTTGAGCCCGAATTTCACATTCTCTCAAAGAAAGTATTGCCTGGGCAGCACTTGCACTTGCCCCCTTTTAATCTCTTCTTGCATTCTCCATTCTCCCCCAAATAACTTGAAGTGGTGGTAAGACAACGCTTGCCCTTGACCTCTTGCCTAAAACACAACACTTGCAAATTGGTGCTTTGAAGTCTTGGTCCCGTGCCAACATAAGAGTATTTTGCTAAAATATTGTTAAACGAGACAAACTTGCAAAACCACTCCTTATGAGGGCACGAAATGAAATTTTTCGCAATCCATTTATATTTTAGGGGAATTTACACCCTATGCCCATAGAATCAAAATAATTACTTATTTTTACCTATTTAAAACTCAATATCATTCTATACCCTTCCAAAGTAAAAGTATTACCCAACCACCCATCCGGGGCAAAAGTATTACGCAACTACCCATTCCTTTAAAATCAGAAGACCCAATTCAATTTTATAATCTTTTTCTATCCCCTCATATATACTTCCTCTCCTCCTCTCTCTTCTTCTCTTCTCCCTTTTCAATATTCTCTCTTTTGTTCTCTCCTATGTTCATGAATTCACTTTATGTATTTGTTATCGACGGGGATCAAGGATTCGCCAGATTAGGATACTCCCTGTTTGATAAAATTATAGTCGGATCAAGTGCATAGTCGCGCGTCGCCGGATGATTACTTAGGTACTCGATTTCAAGTGATTCTAGTAATCTACTGCTATTAGTGTTGTTTAACTATAATTCAAAGCCGATACAGCCGCTCGACGGAGGATTTTATAGGTATGCTATTAAACTTAGAATTTTATTAAGTTATTGTTTTGTTTGATTCTATAGGACTAATATACGATGTCTATTTTTGTTTGATAGAATGTCACTATAGAGATTTGTTACTTTACTAATATAAGATACCTATTTGTTATTCGATAAAATGTCACTACAGAGATATTGTTACTTTACGAATAATGGTGTTTTACTATTAATTATCTACATCTTTGAAAGATTTGATGTCATTTTGAAAATTTCTTTCTGAGCATGAATGATATTTTGGCTATATATAATTTTTCAATTGAAAATGAGGAAAGATTTGAAGAAATCACCTATTACCAAGATCAAAAAAAATAGAGGACTTTTTGACTCAAAAAGTAGTGGCAGGAAAAGGAAGCAGCACACCAGGACGAAATTTCATATTGTGTTGCCTTCCTGGTTGTTAAAAAAGAATCTTATTTTTTGTATTCGACAAGATGTTAAATACCATATTATAGAACTTTTGTCAGTGTGCAACCAAGCTTGTGTTTATGGTGGCGTATTGATATGTATGGTGCTGTGATGACGGAGAAATGGTAGGGCAGTGGTGGTGACTTATTGTGTTGGTAATGCGAGGCGAGGCGAAGCAGCCGCTTGTGGTGGTTGTGTGAACGTGATGGTGCTATGAAAGCAGTGGTGTTATGATGTTATTGTTGATTATGTGACGTCGAAGCAGCTGGACGTAGCTGTGGAAACTGCGATCCACTGGTAATAAGCAGCTAACAGCTTTGGCAATCGGTTAGAGAAGAAACCAAACTCCTTTCTTTCATTGATTTGTGGTCATGCTATTAATCCTAGTAGCTTAGTCATTAGTTTGGCAGTAGTAATTTCAATTTGAGTGACCTCGTACTTTTAATTTCAGATGTTTTATTTTCTTTTCAGTAGTACGTTGTTGTTACTGTCATTATTGTCATTGTTATTATTATTTTTTTTTTTTTGCAGAAATTTCTTAGAATTTGGTAAATAGAGGTGTTAAAATCAAGTATGAGATTTTGATATAATGGTTAAAGTGTTAGTACAAGGCTTTAAGGACTTTGAATATCAGATAACTAATGATATATTAGATTAACTTCTTTTATTCATGAACAGTTTTCGATGTTTGGATCTTTAACAAATGTAGGTGCATTGGTTGTTGCAATAGCAAGTGGTCAGATATCTGAATACATCGGACGGAAAGTGTATAACTTTTGGATTTAATTTATGTATGCGCACAAAAGAACTTGTACTTTAGCAATTTTTATTAACCTATAGTTGCAAATGTCTACTTAATTTTGTAAGTTAGTGATCCACTTATTACATACAATTACTATAGTTATTTTTTGTATAACCTTATGAGCGCGTAGAAGCATAATTTTTTTTACGTATATAATTTTGCTCTTGTTCCTTTGTTTTAAGATTTACTCCCTACTTGCTATATCGAATATATACATTGACGATTGCATCAATTCCTAATGTTAGTGGATGGCTTGCCATTTCATTTGCCATAGTGAGTGGTTAGTTGTTATGTGTTTCACATATCAGTTGCTTCTTTTATAGGAGTTTACTTGAATTTATGCATTTTTTCCATTAACTGGACACATCATTTTTATACATGGGAAGATTGATAGAAAGTTTTGGCGTGGGCATTATTTCTTATGTGGTAGATGTTTACATGTCATGCTTCTGTGTTCTAATGTGATTATCTCTGAGGAACTAGGCCTTCAGTGTTCGTTATTGACAAATCAAATATTTTTCTATGAACTTATGAATTTCTTAACCTATCAGGTGGATTTGGGAACTGGGGCGAGGCATTTTTTCTTTAAGGAGAGCGAGTAGCTGATTTTGGTTGAGTAAACTGTCTACTATTTCCATTATGTTAGGGTGCTAAGTTTTGTCAGGTTATATGTAGCAAAACTATGTAGGATGTGCTTGCCATGTAACAACCTCATCTTTTGTAGAACAAATTTGTTGAGATTAATTCAGTATATTTTAGTGGATACTTTTCTTCAAATTTACAATGAGAAGTGTTGACATTGAGTTACTTATAAAATAGATACACTCTTTTAAAGGTATCCATGATAAATTTTCTTTTGATCTACAAACTGAATTTCTCTCACACGTATTTCATATATCTTTTTGTGTTTGGATTGAATTGTGAAATTCTATTGAAAGACATTTCATTTTTTTTTGTTTTAAACAAAGTATACCTTCTTGGTATACCGTATATTCTTTGGGTAAATCTTTTTGTGTGTATATCGAAGTGTGAAATTGCTATGGAACAAATGGATATTCTATTATAAACAAAGTATAAATTTTTTGTATACCGTATACTTTTTTGATATACTTTTTTTATTTGGATCGAAGTGTCAGATGCTATCGAACAAATAGACGTTTCAGTTTTTATTGTTTTAAATAAACTATACTTTTTTGGTACACCGTATACTTTTTTAGCATATCATTGTGTATTACATCAAACTGTGAGATGCTATCATGCAAATGGACGTTTCATTTTTTATTGTTTTTAATAAAGTATACTTATTGGGATATCGTATACTTAAATGGTATACCTTTTTGTGTTTATATCGAAATGTGCAGACGCAATCGAACGAATGTTTTTTTATTTTAAACAAAATATACCTTTTTTGTATACCGTATACTCCTTTGGTATATATATATATATATATATATATATATATATATATATATATATATATATATATATATATATATATATGTATATACACACACTTTTTTGGTATATCATTCACCATTTTGGTATACTATATACTCTTTTGTGTGTGGATCAAAGTGTGCGATGTTATCAAGGAAATAAATATTTCAGTTTTTATTGTTTTGAACAAAACATACTATTTTGGAATGTTGTATACTCTTTTCGTATACCTTTTTGCGTTTGGATAAAAGTGTGTGATGTTATCGAGTAAATAAAATTTTTAGTTTTTGTTTTTTTGAATAAAGTATATAATTTTGGTATATTGTATACTGTTTATGTATACCTTTTTGCATTTCGCTCAAAGTGTGCGATGTTATCGAACAAATAAATATTTTAGTTTTTGTTGTTTGAACAAAGTATGCCCTTTTGGTATATTGTATACTCTTTTATTATACCATTTTGTGTTTAGATCCAAGAGTGCGATGCTACCGAGCGAATAAATATTTCAGTTTTTGTTATTTTAACAAAGTATACCTTTTTGGTATACTGTATACTCTTCCGGTATACCCTTTTGCGTTTGGATCCAAGTGTGCGATGCTACCGAGAAGGATAAAAAAGAAAAAAATGAAAAAAAATAGTGAAAACGGAGAAGGATAAAAGAATAATAATAGAATGGGAAAAAAAGAAGAAAAAAATAATACAAGATCTGAGAGAGAGGAATTTGAGTTCCTTGTTTTATGCCTCAAAATAAGAAGGTAATTAGCTAATGGGTATATAGTGTAAATAAGTTATGGGTATAAATATAATGGGTAGACTCATGTAAATAAAAGGGATTTCCACATAAATAGCCCACAATATTTCATATTAACAAGTTATTTAGCACTAACATAATATAGCCACAATATTTATATTTAAAATTTAATTTATAATTAAAATATCAAATATAATAGATTGATATTTTGGATATATACCTTCTATACACATATATATATATTTGTCCTATATTTTTTAAATATTTATATCATCAAATTATATTTAATAAATATGTTAGAAAAAGAAAGAAAAGACAAAATATGGTTACAAAAAGTGGATAAAGGTTGTGAATAGTTATGTGGAGTAAAAATCCCTAAATAAAATAGGATGTATATGTATTTTTGTAAATCCCCCTATATTTTAATAGATTGAACGAAATAATCAAAGGAATGTAAAAATTTGATCCCGTAGTCAGTTTGTATCGTGCTAAATAAAAACTAGGCAGCATTTTAAAACTTTTAGAAAAGTAGCCAGATACAAGAAACACGGAAAATTTCAGTATTTTTTACTTGGACTTTTGAACTAGAATTTTCAAAGTCCTAGTAAAAGAATATTGGAACTTGCTAAATATGAAGTCCAAGCAAAAATATACTTAGGCTTTGAAAATTTTAGCTCAAAAGTCCAGTACAGAATACTTGGGACTTGCTAAATACTTGGACTTTGAAATTTTTTGTTCAAAAGTCTCAATACAAAATACTTGGGCTTCAAATATGAAGCTCCAGTAAAATTTTCTAGAACTTTGAACCTACCCCCAATAAAATTTGATGAGGTTTAGTTCAAATTCTGAGAGTTTTTTTATGTGGCTCGTCTTAAACAATATGTGTTTTAAAATTTGGCTACTTTTTTAAAAGTTTCTAATTATTGATTGATTCTATTTGAGGGGTGCAAAATTGACTAGTTATCAAAATTACCGAAAAGGAATGGATTCATTTTGTCGCTTTTGAGGTTGAAAAAAGACCAAGCTAACATGCTTAAAAAGGTAGAATTGAAGGGCAATAAGGAAGGGACGCGATCTTTAATTTGTACTCCTAATAAGCTTTTAATTAGGTACCTTGGGTATGCTAAGTCTGCAAGTGAATAAAGAAACATCCAAATGTATAACCCAAAAGAAAAAAAGAAGGCAATAAAAGTTTCTGATAAATCATGGCGAGTCAAATTTCTGATAATAAAGAATCCAACTAATTGGAGTATTAAACATGTAAAAAGAGACCTCAGAATGAATTCATAGAGAAGACTATAAGGAAGACAACAAAAGATCGCAACTAATTATTGATTATAATAACTCATAATTCATGGCCATTGGCCAAAGGTCTATTAAATCTTTCAATAGCTTCATCATTCTTCCACACTTGTCAAAGTTCTTCACACGTAGAATATTGCTATCTTTTGTGACTTGGAGTACCAAGAAATTAACGTTGAAACTGATCATTTTTGGGAGATCAAGGTGAGAATTTCTCGTCTCCTTTACTTGTCACTTGCAAAACATTGAATTATTCATTGTATGAGCTCATGTTCAACTCTGCTCATTTCAATGTACCAATTGTTCCAAGCTTCACCGTTTGTTCCTTAATTGTCTGATTTATCAAAGTTTGATGATTCCAGTAGTTTTCTGCAGGTTTGCATGTCCTTTGACCCTTGAGTTTCAGTTATCAGCTAGTTCTTTCTTGTATAATTTTTCCTAACACTTTTCAAGACTTCTGCAATCATGCAATGCTATGGGTAGTGTAACTATCTTGTCAAAATTTTGCTGATACTAGAAAAAAGATTAAGAATGCACACACAATAGCTAATCCTCTTTAAATTTCAGTTTTAAAGGTCAAATTGAAGGTCCTCAAAACCAACTACATTTATGAGAATATACAATAACATTCCAGTAGACTCTTCTTGGTTCTACTGATTCAAAGTTTCATTAAGTTAACTTTTCCATGAAGATTTAATGTGACATTTAAGTTGCAAATATATTTCCTGTTTAGGTGCAGAACAATAGTCAATTAGTATATAATTGTTTCTTGCAGTATATTCATAGTAATTACTAAAGACGGTAATTGTGGGCTTAAATCAAAGATTCAGTCTCAATCTTTGTAGCCACACAAGAGGATAAAATTTCATGTCCAAAATATCCTGAGCTAAAGCTCTACTTTCCTTTGGAATTGCAGCTGAGCAAAAAGCTCGAAATCACAGAGAAATACGTCACTCAAACCCATTCGTGTTAGTGATCCTCTAAGTATTCTGCAGAGGATTGAAAATGAGCATGAGTTGATAGGTCCAAAAAAGGATAGACTAAATGCTATTAAAGCAGAGGTATGGTTTCTGAGTACATTTCTCCGATTGAAGGGAAAGCAGAATCGGGAGAAGCGTCAAGCCCTGCAAACAAACATCAAAACATTGATGGAATATCTTGGACTTGGCTGCCTTTATTATCTCATGTGGTGTAAAACAGTTGTCCCTCCTGAGTTTGACTCCATCACATCGGACATGCTGGACAAGATTCGGTCTCGCAGGCCTGAAATAAGAGCTTATTATTCATATCCAGAAATTCCAATGACCAGTCCACTGACCCATGACCGTATAGCTGAATTCATTGACTGTGTTGTACAGAGTCTCAAGAATCTGCGGATTGCTCGCCTTGGCAAGCTGCTTGATGTCTCTGATGGTTCAGTGAGCATTTACTTTCAAGCTAAGGATCAAATGGAAGTTGTTGAAAAGGAGTTGGGAGCAGTAAGTAATATGGTTTGCTTTCAGGGGAAAAGATGCAAATCAGAACAAAAAAGCTGTTGGCTTAATTTCTTAGGTCATGTAGAAGTTGTGGCTACTCATGCAGCAATGGTTTCCTTCTTGTATTTGCCTGACTCCACTGATGAGAAATCCATAGCTTTTAAAATTACTAATTTGCTTTCTGATACGCTGCGGAAAATGATTAAGCCTATTGAGCCACGGGTCCGCCACATCTACATTGATGTGCTGAGAAATTTAATATTGTCAGACACTCCTCCCATGTCAGCAATTGAAGCTGCTGTTAGTTTCATTGATACTCTTCTTGATATGTTAATCGAGTTAAGAGGATTTTTTCTGCTGACTAAGGATCAAAGAGGAACCCTTCCTGAGCAGCTTAACATGTTGAGAACTATTATCATTGATTTGCCATTGATTAACAACATTTCAGATGATATGAAGATCATTTTCCTCAAAAAGCTGGAGACCGTGGTCATTGATGCTGGAGTTGTGGTTTATTCATTGTTTGACAGCAGCAAGGACAAGGAGGATCAGAACCAAGAAGTACTTGTTCTGGCTGACAAGATTCAGCGTGTCAAGACAGTGATTAACCCAGAGATCCAAGAGTGGATGAAATTTCATTTCCCTAAAAATGCGGCATTGCAGTTCTTCAGTTTTATTCTAGAGAGCTTGAAGAAGCTCCTTAGTAGCCATTCTGATTCACTTGCTTCAGTGAGGAACAAACTATGAGGGATTTTTCCCTTGCCTAAGGATCAAACAGAGGTCCTCCCTGACCAACTTAACACATTGAGAACTATTATCATTGAGTTGCCATTGATTAACAACATTTCAGATGATATAAGGATCAGTTTCTTGAAAAAGCTGGAGACCGTGGTCATTGATACTGAAGTTTTTGTTTACTCATTGTATGACAACAGCAAGGACAAGGAAGATCAGAACCAAGAATTACTTGTTTTGGATGACAAGATTCATCGGGTTAATACAGTGATTTACCTAGAGATTCGAGAGGGTACAATCCATTTTGCCTAAGAATAAGGCATTGGACTTCTTCAATTTCCCTCTGGACATCTTGAAGGAGCTAATTTTTAGCCATTCTAATTCACTTGCTTCTGTGAAGAAACAACTTGAAGTTGTACACGAGGAGCTTGAGTTTTTCCAACCTTTCTTCGAGGGCATTGCAGAACAAGGCCATAATAACCATGACACAATTCATCATCTTGCTGCAGAAGTCTTTGATAAGGCATACCAAGTAGAGCACATAGTTAAATCCTGTGTAGTTGAAGATGTTACTCTTACCTATCTTATAATGTGGCTCTCGACATCACTAAGGAGATTAAGCTTATTAAAACTGAGCTGAGCAAACATAGTGAGAGGAAGCTGCCAATTGCATTCCCTACTCTGGCATCGCCTCAATTGGCTAATGCTCCTAAGTCTAATGAAGAACTTGTCGGTTTTGACGATGTTAGGGCAATTATTAGAGGTCAACTAGTTGGTGGGACACCTGAGTTAGATGTTGTCTCCATTGTTGGAATGGCGGGATTAGGCAAAACAACTTTAGCCTGAAGTTTTTTCAATGATGAATCGTCTCTCATTTTGATTTTCGAGTAGAGTGTTATGTCTCTCAGGTATAACATGCAAAGACTTGCTACTTTCCATCCTCATTATTGCTATTAATGAGCCTACCGATCTTACTAAGGAGTGGGAAGATGAATTAGCTGATAGACTATGGAAAACTTTATTGGTGAGGAGATACCTTCTAATAATTGATGATGTTTGGGAAGTAGATGCATGGTATGGTTTAAAGCCATGCTTTCCTGATGCGAGAAATGGTAGTAGAATCATTTTAACTACAAGACTTCGAGAAGTTGTTGTTTACACTAAACTTGTTACTGAACCCCATAACCTACGTTCTTTTGATGATGACGAGACTTGGTTGTTATTACAGAAGTAGGTATTTGGAAAAGAAATCTGCCCAGCTGAGCTAAAGCAAGTTGGTCAAGAAATAGCACAAAAGTGTAAAGGGCTTTCCATTGTTTTAGTGGCTGGTATTCTTGAGAGGATAGAGAAGAAAGAACAATGCTGGAAGCAAATGGAGGGAAGTTTAGGTGCAGAAATCTGTGGTGGTGCAAAGGATATAGTACATCTAAGCTATAACGACATACCTTGTAAGCTTAAACCATGCTGCTTATATTTTGGAGCATTTCTAGAGGACAGGGAGATTTTAGTCTCGAAGTTAACAAGGCTGTGGCTAGCTTTTGTTAAACATGATAATGAGAAGGCTTTGGAGGATATTGCTGAAGATTACTTGGAGGATCTTATTGGAAGAAACCTGGTCATGAGCACTAAGAAGAGATCCATTGGGAAGATCATAGCATGTCGTGTACACGACCTATTTCTTGAGTTCTGCAAAGAAAAAGCTAAGAAAGAGAACTTCTTGTTGTGGTTAAAAAGGTATGTGTAGAATTTTGTGATTTTATTGGGTAAGTGAAACCCTAATTATGAGTCTAAGAAGAGAGCATTCGGGAAATTTTATTATGCTTAACTGAATAACTAACTTCCTTACACCCCTATTTATAAGCTAATCCCAAAATAGAATATATCTACCTATTCCACCAACCTATTAACTGATAGCCATTAAATAAGCTATCAACTACTCTCTAGCTAACTACTAAGTCATACAGTTTTGTGTGTAGCCATTACTATATACCTTAACTACATTATAGACAAAATGACTCATAATACATCATTCTCAAGACTCCCCCTCAAGCTGGAATGTGTGAAGACATCAAATATCTCCATTCTCCAGCTTGGATATCAGATTGTCATGCTGAACCCTGCACAATGTCTTTGTCAAAACATCTACTTGCTGATCTCTTGTTCCCATATTTTGAGTTCTAATCAAGCCCCTTTGCATCTTCTCTCTTATGAAATGACAGTCCATTTCAATATGTTTAGTCCTCTCATGATACACAGGATTGGCAGCTATCTGCAGTGCTGCTCTACTATCACAATACAGATTTATTGGCATCTTGACTTCCATTCCTAACTCCCTATACAAACAGAACAACAATACCAATTCTGCTACTGTACTGGCCATGCTCTTGTACTCTGCTTCGGCAGAACTTCTGGAAATTGTGTGCTGCTTCTTTGACTTCCACGATATAAGTGAATCACCACATTTAACCACAAATTCAGTAACTGATCTCCTTGTATTTGGGCAAGATGCCCAGTCAGCATCACAAAATGCAACTAGTGTATCCTTCTTGCAGCTGCTCATTAGAATCCCCATTCCTGGATCCTTCTTAACATACTTGACTATCCTTAATGCTGCTTCTCAGTGTGACTTCTTGGGCTGCTGCATAAAATGACTTAATGTTTGGACTGCAAATGCAATCGCCAACCTTGTTAGAGTGAGATATAAAAGCTTCCCAATCAGTCTTTGATACTTTCCTTTGTCTTCCAGCAAGTCATCTCCCCTTTCTCCAGTAAGGTCATCAAGCTCCTTAGTTGTAAACCTCTGATTAGCTTCCAAGGGAGTCCAAGCTGACTTTGCTGCACTCAAACCCAATTCTGCTGTCAACTATAGTGCATACTTCCTTTTGTTCATCAATATTCCTTTGTGAGACCTGCTAAATTCAATTCCCAAGAAATATCTGAGTTCCCCAAGGTCTTTGATTTTAAATGTCTGATGCAGTCTTTTTTTTTTTTTTTTTTTTTTTGTGTCCTCAATCAACTGGAAATTTTTTCCTGTGACCAATATGTCATCAACATACACTAGTATTGCAACTATGTTGCTCGCCTGTCTTTGTGTGAGCAAAGCTTTGTCTGATCAAAGCTTGTGTAAGCTTAACATTCCACTGCCTGCTCGCTTACTTCAGTCCATAAAGGGATTTGACAAGCCTACAAACCATGTGATTCTCCCCTGTCTTGCAAAACCCTCTGGCAACTGCTTATAAACTTCATCATATAAGTCACCGTGTAGGAAGGCATTGTTGACATCCATTTGATGAATTTGCCACCCTGAGGAGGCTGCCAGTGAAACAACTGCTCCAACTATGACACTCTTAACCACTGGTGAGAATGTTTCATGGTAGTCTAGGCCTTTTTGTTGATTATACCCTTTTGCCACCAGTCTTACTTTGAATCTTTCCTTTTCACCATTAGCTTTGTACTTCACTTTGAACACCCATTTACACCCTATTTCTCTTTTACCAGGTGGAAATCTCACTAGCTTCCAGGTGTTATTTTCCTCTAGTGCCTGAATTTCTACCTTCATAGCTTCCACCCATCTAGGATCTTGTGATCCTTCTTTGAAGGTTCTTGGTTCTACCACTGAGGTGAAAGCAACTAAGTACTTCTGATAATGTGGATTAAGTCTTTCATAAGTCACATAATTGCATACTCAGTGTGGTTTTCTATGTGATGTGCCTGCTGGTGTTGTGATATAGTCAGTCATCCAGCTAGGATTCTTGGTTATTCTTGTGGATCTTCTGAGATTATCCATGTTCTCTGGTGCTGTTGGTTGAGCATTATGATCAGGTGATGCAGGTAACAATGGATCTTGAATGATGGCAGAACCATCATCATTGTCTGGTGTATCTGCTGGTTGATTACTCTCCTGGGAGCCATTCTCCATGAGTTGTTCTTGTTCTACAGGATGGTGAGACTGATCATTAGATGACATATCAGCTGGTACTTCATATATTTGAGGGGCTGGGTCTGAAGAACCTTCATTCAGAAACAAGTGATGATGTATGTCTTTGTCTAAAAGGAAATGTCCTCTCCTTGAAAATGATATCCCTGTTCACAAAGAAGACATGATCAACCAGGTCATATAGTATATACCCTTTACTCACTGCTGAATACCCCCATCATTACTGCTGTAATTTCTCTTGATTCAAACTTGTCATGAGTATTTAGCCTTTTTGCATAGCACAAGCACCCAATTACCCCTAGATGCTCCAATTTTGGTCTTTTCTTGTAAAACATCTCATAAGGGCTTTTGCCCCTTAATACTGCTGATGACAACCTGTTAATTACATACGCTGCTGCTAGAACACAGTGACCCCAAAATTTGAGAGGAATTCCACTCTGAAATCTAATTGCTCTTGCCAATTCTAGTATATGCCTATGCTTTCTTTCAGCTATGCCATTTTGCTATGGCGTGTACACACAAGTTCTCTAGTGTATTATGCCATGATGTTGCAACATTTCTTTACACTAAGAGTTGATGAACTCTCCCCCATTGTCTGATCTAATCACTTTAACAGTTTTACTAAACTGATTTTTAATCAACTGAAGGAATTCATTCAACAATACTACCACATCACTCTTGTATTTCATCAGATACAACCAAGTTAATCTAGAATGATCATCAATAATGGTAAGGAAGAATTTATTGCCATCAAAAGTTGATATACTGTAGGGTCCCCATATATCAAGATGTAGCAAATGAAAGACATCTGGGCTCCTATTATCACTCTTACTGAAAGGTAGCCTTGTATTTCTAGCTAAAGGACACATTGTACAACTATCTAATGTCTCTTTACATTTATTCTGACTTAGCTTAAAGAGCTGGTTTATTGTTCCTCCTGATGCATGCCCCAATCTCTCATGCCACAGCTTTATATCCACTTTCTCTGAACAAACATTCAGACCTCTCTCTGCTTCTTCATTTCTTCCTGCAAACTTATGTTTCAACATGTACAACCCATTTCTTTCCTCATCAATCTGCATCACCTTCCCAGTGCAAAGATTCTGGAAGATGCAGAATTTAGGCAAAAATGCAACTGAACAATTCAGATCCTTGGCTATCTTAGACACTGACAGAAGATTATATTTAAAATCTGGGATGTACAATACATCATGCACTGTCTCCTTATCCATCAGCCTACAAGACCCTGTATGTGTCACAAATGTCACTCCTCCATTTGGCAAGTGAACCCTTTTATTTTGTGATTTATCAAGCCTAACCATATCCTTCATCAATCTTATATCTGAAATCATATGACTTGTGGCTCCTGTATCTATTATCCACTCAGTACTAGTTTCATCAGCTAGGAAAGCATTTAAAATACCTGCACCTGCTGAACTAGCTGAGGCACCTGCCATGTTGGCTAAGGATGAATCAATGTTTTCTTTGCTCAATAGCTTCAGAATCTGACTATATTGCTCCTGTGTCAGGTAGGGTCCCTGTATTGGATTTATCATCTCCTCATGATTTTCAGCTTTGTCACCCTGTGATCCACAGTTCCAATCTCCATGATCAGTTCTGTTACTCTCTCTAAGTGCAGCATTGTGAGCTGCATTGTTGTTATTCTTGTTCCTGTTCTTATTCTCTGGTGCCTTGTAGCACTCTTCATGAGTATGTCCTCTAATTCTACAGTAATCACAATATGTGTTGTAGTTCTTCTTCCTCTTATAGCCATTGTTATTGTTCCTCTAAGAGTTGTTATTGTTCCTTTGAAAATTATTGTTATTGGTCTGAAAATTATTTCCCCTATTACTTAGTAGTGCTGTAACCTCATTGTTTGCATTCAACCCTTGTGAGATGCTTCTTTGGCTTTCTCTTTCTATTAACATTGAGTACGCACGATTAACTGTTGGTATTGGATCCATAATCAAAATCTGTGCCCTGGACTATTCATAAGTTTCACTCAGTCCCATGAGGAACCGCAATAGCTTCTGTCTCTGCATGAATTCATTGAATTCCTTTGGCTTTTCACAGTCGCATCCAGGCATTGGGGCCAAGCAATAAAATTTATCCCATAGCACTTTAAGCTTTGAAAAGTACATAGAAATTGTATTAGTGCCTTGACTCATTGTTGTAATTTCCTTATGAAGCTGGAAAATCCTTGATCCATTCACCTTATCAAACCTCTCTTTCAATTCACTCCAAACAGCAAAAGCATTCGACGAATATACAATTCCACTGTACAAATCTTTTGACACACAGTTCATAATCCAAGACAAAACGATAGCATTGCATCTTTCCCACAATACTCCAAAATTCTCATTATAATTCTCCTTTTTACAGGTTCCGGTTATGAAATCCAGCTTATTTCTTCCTAAAATTGCAATTCTCATCGCACGACTCCACACAGAATAATTTTCAGATCCAGTTAATTGCAATGAAATTAGCACTGTACCTGAGGTGTTCGTTGAGTATAAGTAGAGAGGGTGCTTGTGACTCAAAGTTTCTGGGGATTCTTGTCCATTTGCAGCCATTTTTGTGAGCTCTGGGTCAAATTTTACTCACTGATTTCAATGAAAAATTGAAAAATTGATGAAATTAATGTTTACGAATGATTATATGAAGCTGTTGATCGTATTAATCGCCCGATTTGGCTCTGATACCATGTAGAATTTTGTGATTTAATTGGGGAAATGAAACCCTAACTATGAGCTAAGAAGAGAGCATTTGGGGAATTTTATTATGCTTAACTGAATAGCTAACTTCCTTACATCCCTATTTGTAGAGTAATCTCAAAATAGAAAATATCTACCTATTCCACCGACCTATTAACTAATAGCCATTAAATAAACTATCGACTACTCTCTAGCTAACCACTAAGTCATACAGTTCTGCGTGTAGCCACTACTATATACATTAACTACATTATAGACAAAATGACTCATAATACATCATTCTCGAGAGTATGTAGCTCTTTAAACACTTCTCATAACTTTATACTGTAACTGATCCAAACTTTTGAACTTGTTTCTTATCATAGTTTTTTTTTCATTGCCAGAGATTGTGATACCACTCCTCCACAAATTTATTCTCAAAAGCTTATACCTCGCAGCTTATTAATTTTGTTCTAATCAGGATAATCTTGCTGGATGGAGCCCCTCGTGCTTGCATGCTTGTTCTGTATTATTTAGGGAGATGAGTGCTATAACATTCTCTTCGACGGGAGGTTCATCTATCATCTTGGTAGCTTAAAGTTTCTTAGGGTGTTGGATTGGAGTTTGTCGTTGTCAGATTCTTTTCCCACTAAACTTAATCATTTAAGGTACTTAGCTGTTCAAACTACTGACGATTCTGTCCCTTCTTCAATAGACAATCTTGGAAATCTGGAAATATTTCTAGTAAGAGGAATCAGTGGACGAGTAATATTGCCTGATGCTTTTTGGAAGTTGGTCAAGTTGAGGCATGTACGCATTAGTAACAGATTTTTATATCTTGAAGAAATCACTTCTCATTTTGGTGACATGGATTACTTGCAATACATTAAGGTGAAATCATGCAATGAATCTGTCAATCGATTCAGAAATGGTAATTAGAGAAACACAAGTTGAAATGTTGCAAAGGTGTGGTTTCGAAGTGTGTATCCATCAGTAGCATAACGTAGCTACAAGCTTATAACCTTCATTTCATTTCCAATCCAACTTTCAAGGTACAATCTTAAGGGAATCTTTCTATATTTGCTTATCATTTCTACAATTGGATTGTCCTCGTAACATTTTTGGCAACTTGCCTACGAAGCACTATTACTTCTGTCAGAATTATTTGAGGAAAAACAATCAAAATCAGCGGTAATATTTAAGAGCAATGAGTTGGGTTGGGTAATTTTAAGCTTACTTTGGGTTAAGTACAAGTTTGATTTTTTTAAATTAATTAATTAATTAATTTATTTTTAAATCCTACATGACTACAAAGTGGGATCACATGGGGATATAAAATAATAATTAAAAATTTCACGTTAGTTTTTCGGCGATTGAGGTTGCAATTTGCTATACATGTTTCGGTGATTGAGGGTGCAACGTGCAAAATCAGTCAAGGATTATTTTTGGAGGGATTTGAGTGACTTTATTGATACTAAATAAAACAAAGTGATTGTGGTTATTGATTTTCCAATTGACCGTTTGAGAAATTATTAATTTGTATAGAAAGAAGTCTTGAAATATCATGAGACAAATTAAAATCTGACCAACACAAACATTAAAAGGGAAAGGGAACATCATAAGTTTTCAAAATTCATGAGACTACAAAATGCCAACAGCATCAAGTCATGAGTCATAGTAAAATGAATCAGCAGAAAGCAGAATTTGCTACGGCATCTAGTCACCAAAGATTGATCCAACGACAATAGCAGCAACTAGAACCTTGCAACCACCAAACATTAACTGTTGCAACACCAAGAAGAATATATAATCAATGCATAAGGTCATTTGACAAGAATGCATTGCTTCAAGATGTTAGAGTCGGTTCATCTCTAGGGCACAATTTTGGCCATTAAGACATATTTACTGGATATGTAAATAAAGTTTCCTTAAAAAAATGTATGAGCTAAATTATATATAAGCTAGTGAACCAAGAAATGTTACAGATTCAACGCAGTAGACTTGCATAAAATTGCATCATATGCTTAGGATTGTACCTGTGAATCGGACTGGAAATGAACCACAAGTTGCAGGCTTGAGAGTCCATTATAATATTTCTGGATGAAGACTTCGAAACTACATCTTTGAAAAAAAAAACATGTTTGAAACATATCAACTTTTGTTTCTCTGATTTCCATCACTGAGTCGACAACAGATTCATTGAATAATTTTACCTTAATGTACTGTAAATGATCCATGTCACAACCTCAAGAAATTATTTCTTTAAAATAAAGTTTAAAAGAAAAATAAGTTAAGATCTAGTCTGTAAAGAGATACATTCAAGGGAATATAAATGAGCGATATCAATACTACTAGCATTTGTTTAAGATTTTACCTGTAATTGGATTTGGAATCAACGGAAGGTAACACTTTGCAGCCTCAATATTAAATACTAAGAGAAGATTCTAACGTCACATATGTGCCCGTTGTCAACTCTTGCTTCGTTGATATTCCTGGCTGAGTCGGCAACGTCTTCACTGCATGATTTTACTTCAATGTATTGTAAATGACCAAGCTCCTCAAAATACGAAGTGATTATTTCAAATGTAAACATCTATGCAAAACCAAGTGCTTGAGGCAAGAAAAGGCTTCCTCAGACACTTCCCATTTTAAGAGTTTGAGATTTTCTAATTTCAAGAATTTGAGCTGAGGGAACTCATTATCTCTCACTTTCCATTCATCCTGTTCGAAGGAAACTTGTTGCAGCTAAAGTACCTCAAGGGTGAGAAGGTTGGCAATGGTTGAAATTCCATCATGTTTCAACGGAAAATTGCATAGTGACAATTTCTTGAGCCTTGACGGGAAGTTTAATCTTGTCGGAGTAAATTTTGGTACTTGGAAGAAGAGCACCTTTAGTGTTTCAAGTCGAGATAAGGAGTCTAGTAAAGGGAATCGATTTTCATTCTTCTCACAACCCCATGATTTGTCAAATACGCATCTTAACTTTAGAAGATTGGGTGTTTTGCTCACCAACATCTCCATATCTTCTGCACTAGAAAAATATGGTGACGAAGTGTTGTCAAGTTTATCAATTTTGAGGGACTCCTCTCATGGAATTTCGTTGAGTTTTCTAACAAAGCTTTATCACTAATGCATACATGTCTCAACTTTACCAACTTCCACAAAGTATCTGGCACTGATACCTCTTCATCCATTCCTTTTACTTGAAATATGTGAAGATTCCAAGGATTGCTTATAGATGATGGGAAAGAGTTCTTAGAAATTCGGACAGCAAAGTACCTTAGAAGGAAAATATTTGTCGGAAAATAATCCACCACAACAAACTCCAAATCCAGCACCCTAAGAAGTGGGAAGTGGCCCAAAATGTCTGGTGCATGTTTCATGATAGAAAATGCATTGTCACTGGCCTCCCTAAAAAATATTGACCGAACGGAATCAATTTTGTATGATGCACTCAACATAGCTGTCCAGTCTATTCTATCCCGATCAGAGTTAGATGATAAGCTTTATTGCTCAGGCTCTTTCGAATAAAAGCGTGAAGGATTGGCACTGTATGCTCTGGAAATTGAGAAATCAAGTAGAATAAGAGACAACAAAAGTCTGAATCAATCAAAATATTTGAGAATCGTAGAGAGAGATAAATACCTTTTTAACCACGAAAGCAAACCTATTTCCTTATAGAAGTCGAGCACTAAGTCATGTACACGACATGCTTTGATCTTTCCAATTGATCTCTTCTTAGTGAAAATGACTAGGTTTCTTCCAATAAGATCTTCTAAGCAATGTTCTGTCGTCTCCTCCAAAGGTTTCTTCCCGTCATATGATCTAATGAAAGCCTCAGCAATCCATAAACTTGTTAACTTTGAGCCAACAATCTCCCTGTCCTCTAAAAATGCTCCTAAATATATAAAGCATGCTTTGAGATCATAAGTTAAATTGTTGTAACTTAGTTGTACCACTTCTTTTGTATCACCCAGAATTTGTGCAGCTAAGCTTACTTCCATTTGCTTCCAGCAGTATTCTTTCTTATCCATCCTTGCAAGAAGACCAGCCACCAAAACAACGGAAAGATGAAGCCCTTTATACTTTACTGCTATTTCTTGCCAACTTACTTCAGCTCTTCAGGACATTTTTCTTCCCCAAACACCTTTCTTTGTAATAACAACCAACTTTCCTCATTGGTAAATTGGCGTAGATCATAGGGATTCGTGAAGCATTTAGTGTAAAGAGCAACTTCCCATAGTCTGGTGGTCAGAATGATTCTACTACCATTTTCATCATCGGGAAAGCATAATTTTAATTTATCCCATGCATCTTTCTTCAATACATCATCAATGATTAACAGATATCTTCTTTTCATTAATGTTTGTTTCAGTCTAGCAGCCAATTCACTTTCACTTTTTTTGCTAAGATCAGTAGGCTCAGCAGTATCATCACTCAACATGGATAGTAGCAAGTCTCTACATGTGTATACCTAAGAAATATGACACTCTGCTCTAGAAGTGAAGTGAGAGACAACTGACTGATCATTCATGAAACTTCGGGCCAAGGTCGTTTTGCCTAATCCAGGCATACCGACTATGGAGATAACGTCTAGCTGTCGTGGTCCTCCAACTAGTTTGCATCTTATAGTTTCTTTCACATCCTCAAAGCCCACAGGTTCTTTGTCATTGGTAGCAGTAGAAATAGTCATTTCCTTTTCCCCAGATATAGCGAACTCATGTTTTACAATCTCAATCTGCTCTATCATCACTGACAGCCATATTTTAAGATACGTAAGAGGAATATCTATAACTTCCACAGAATCAATTGCATCCTCTAAATCACCTGCCTTATCAATGAATCTTGCAGCTATATCTCGAAACTCATCATTCGTATTATTGCCTTGTTTTGCTGCGCCATTGAGTAATGGTTGGAGAAATTGAAGCTCCTCATGGACCAAGTTAAGTTGGTTCTTTACAGATGCAATTTTATCAGAATGGCAACAAAGGAGCTTCTTTAATCTATCAAGAAGGAAATTGGCAAAGCCCAATGTATCATTTTTAGGCAATTGGGATTTTACCTACTTTCGGATGTCACGGTTAACCTGTGTGTTGACAAGCTGAACAGTGTCAGCTAAACCAACCAGTTCTTGATACTTATCTTTCTTTCCCTTACTACCATCATACAATGAATAAACCACAATGGCTACATTCTCAATTTTGGTGAAAAAAGGGAACCTCATCTCATCCTGAATGTTGTTAATCAACAGGGTCTCATTGAGAATAATTATACGCCGCGCAGTCATGGAGAAAAGTTCTGTTGGGGACAAGAAAGGACTGCCGCATAACCTGAAGTTACATAGGATGTCACTGTAGATGTCGCAGACCCGTGGCTCAATAGGCTCAATCCTTTTCCGCAGAAATCAAGCAGCGAATCACTAATTTTAAGAGCCACGAATTCGTCCTCATTGGGATCAGGCAAATACAAGAAGGAAACAATCGCAGCGTTGGTAGCCACAACTTCAGCATGAGAAAGGAAAGCTTCCCAGCAGCTTTTGAGTTCTGGGCTATATATTATTCCAGAAAACATACAAAGTTCTTGAGTATTCTCCACTCCTTTTCAACCACTTTTATTTGATCCTTGACTTGAAAATATATGCTCACTGAATCATCCTCAGGTACAATAAGCTGCTTTCCAAGTCGAGCAATCAGCAAATCCTCAAGATTCTGTACAACATCTTCTAAGAGTTCTGTTAAAGATACAAGCAGCTTAGTAGTTTAGTGTATTAGGCCTGAGGGGCAGTTTAGTAATTTTATATACATTCCAGATTTTAGTTAATATTCATAAAGTAGGTAATTAGTTAGTTAGTTAATCAATGGTTAGTTGAGCTAAGATCTCAACTATATAATGTTGCTTTGTAACCCCATTTGAGCTTAATTCATTGAATAAACATTATACTTTCTCTCTCATCTCTCTCGTCTCTCTCAGTTTTTTCTCTCTGTTCATTATCTTTTTCCTCATCAAGATTAGGGTTCATCAATGCCCTAATCTTAACATGGTATCAGAGCGAATCAGTCGATGAATTTGACTGTGTAATCGATTCTATGATTTACATAGTGTTTGTATTTCTGCAACAATCTTTCTTTTTAAATCAAGAACTTCAAGATTTAAGTTTAGTAAAAATGGAAAATACTCAGAATAATGGAACAGTTCCACAAGCTCTTGATCACAATCATCCTTTGTAACTCTACTCAAATGATGTAAGTGGCATTTCTCTAATCTCAGTACGGTTAACAGGAGTTGAGAATTATCCTTTATGGAGTAGGTCTATGAGAATTGCTTTGTTAGGAAGAAACAAGTTAGGCCTAGTTGATGGAACTTGTAGGAAAGAAATATATTCTGAAGATCTATGGACCCAGTGGGAAAGATGCAATGCTATTGTTTTATCTTAGTTGTTGAACTCTATGTCTAGCAGTTTATTGGGTGGAATTGTCTATGCAGCTAATGCACAAGTTGTTTGGGAAGATCTGTGTGAAAGATTTAACAAAGTTAATGGCTCAAGAACCTTTAGTATACATAAAGAAATTTCCACTCTAGTTCAAGGAACCCATTCTTTGGCTTGTTATTTTACAAAGTTAAAGGATCCGTGGGATGAATTTGAGGCCTTAGTGCCACCCCCGATTGTAACTGTTATAAGTCTAAGGAATTCAAGGATTATCTACAAAGACAGAAGTTATATTGGTTTCTAATGAGGCTCAATGAGTCTTACCTACATGCTAGAAGTCAAATACTCCTTATGTCCCATTTGCCCACTGTTAATCAGGCATATGACATGATTATGAGTGATTAGAGCCCAAAGGGTGTAACCAATGCTATAGGCTTATTAGGAGCTGCACCAAATCTTGAGCCAACTGCTCTATATACCAAAACTGGAGGAAATCAAAGGTTTAAGAGACCCTATTCTAAGAACATGTACTGTGAGAAATGTAAGATGAAGAACCACAATACTGAAGACTGCTATATAAGATTAAACGATACCCTACTGATTACGAAAGGAGAAGACCTAATAATGCAGCATACAATGCTATGAAAGAAGCTGAGGGGTATCCTGACTCAGAGGTGCTTCAAACACAAAGAGCAGGTCCTAGTCAAGTGTATCAAGGTTCAAGTACATTTACAAAGAAGCGGTACGAAGAAATCTTGAAAATGCTGGGGAACAACTCCAATATTCCATCTGCAATGCCTTCAGCAAATGCAGCAGGTATGAGCAGTGCTATGCTAGCCTCTAATCTTGTTTAGAACTGGATAATAGACACAGGAGCCACAAATCACATGGTGTCTGATATCTTTATTGAGAACACTCAACCAAAAAGAGTTTACTTACCTAATAGAGAAGTGGCATTAGTCACTCATGTTGACACCCAATTTTGTCCCTCTTATTTTCAAAATCAACGCTTTTCAAATTTTACACACAATCGTGTATCCACTCTTGCCCTGTCCACTTCTTTCAACTTATCTTCTCATAATAGTCTGACAATCAAGGCCATTTTCAAAAGCATCGTCTCAAACCATAGTTATTTTTACGATTTTCGCAATTACTTTTATTTTTGACAAAATTATCTAAATTGTTTTGAAATCCAAAATTACGATTTTTATACATTTCCTAGCTATCTTAACATTTTAAAACTAATTTCCTAATTTTCCTATATTCTTATATCCACTTTTATTCAATTTTATACCTATTTTATGCCTATATATATATATATATATATATAGATATTACACTTCACAATTTACACATCACCCATATTTTTACACTTCAGCACGGACGTGGCTCAATCCTAACCCTCCGTTTGATTTGATCCATTGGCTGAAGTCCAAAATCCCTAAATCTACCCACACGACCCCCCATTTCCCCCGCGCCTGGTCCTAAAACTACTCTCTCTCTCTCCTCTCTCTTGGCGAATTGAATCGCCACCCTTGTCAATCAATTTTCCGACCATTTTAGCCGGAGAAAATTGGGGAAAATGGCACTATAACACTCTCCTCTTCAAGCGCTACAAAACCCATACATTTTTTATGATGTTTGGACAAGGGCGAGGTGTGACCTTTGATAACTGTGCCACCACCGCCGGGAGATGCCTCCGGCGGGGTTCAGGCCGTCGATTTAAAGGTGTTATCGCCTAAACGGGGTAAGAAACCCCACGCGAAGTTTAATCTGTGACGGATCGCGATTGACCCGATTCTGGTAAACGGGTAATATTATGTCCTTTTGATTTTGTTAAACTTGTGTGACGCTATACCTAAAATCTACTATTTCTCTCTATGAATTAGCATGATTATTGTTTTCACTTGTTAATTAATTGATTTTCATGACTTACGACCTCTATGAACTGTTGATTATTTAGACATCGCAGTGAATCTGTTTTACGCTTTGGTTGTAACACGTTTAAGGCTAAATTCTCTGTTATTTCTTTTGAATCTGAAGCTTAGAAATTGCCATGGCTTGCTTAAATTGGTTGAATCATCTTATTGTGCATTACTTGTGTGAATTCATGACTTGTCTAATCAAAATCTGAACGGGTAGATTGATTTACACGATTCAAGGGATTTTGATTAACTTTAATTTGAATTTGTGAGTAGAATTTAGAAGGAAATTGGCATGATTATTGATATTTGTGTTTTGAAATCTGTCGAAGTTCAAACCTCTTTGTGGGTGGATTTGTGAACCTAGACTATGTTAAGTTTGAGGGGAGGAGTTTCAAATCAATTTAAGATTGATTTGCCTTAGAAGTGGGGATTGATTGCTCTATTTTTGGAAGATTCACTCAAATTTGTCCCCCTGTTATTTTTGGAAGACTATATTTCCTTACCATTCTTAACCTTTACCTGTTGCTTTTCAAATCCCTACTCCTCCCCTATATAAACTAATCTCTTTTCAACTAAAAAAAGAAGGTTCTGGACATTAAAGCATTCAGAAACACACACTAATACACTTAAGAGGATCTTGCACAGCATACAGTTCTTCTTCCTATTTGTTTTCTCTCCTGAAGGGCCACTACTTACTGTTTGTGTGCTGCCTGTACTTCTCTTTTCCCTTATCTGCATTTTTACAGTGCCTAAAGGTATTCTTCTTTACTGATCACCCCTTACATCTATGTATATGTGTGTGTCTAGCATACTCTTATCCTGTCATCATTAAAACTGCTCGTATGCACCACTTTGCTTTGGTTATGTGTGTCCTAAGCAACCTCTGCACCTCTGTTTTTAGTGCTGTTAAGATACAGTTAGAGGTGTAATGCCTTTCCCACCTTTAAGTGCCTAATGCATATGTGTGTGTGGTTTCCTTGGAATAATCTTACACTATCTCTGTTTTGCCTCAACTACTTGTGTGCCTTGTTATTTTCTAGGAGTCCTGCACATTTGTTAAATCATGTCAACATTATAAAAGGTGCCATGACTGCACCTGTTCAATAGAGTTCCTAGCAAATCTCATTTTGATTCAGGCCTTTCCCTTTCCCCATTCCCCTGCTAATTCTGTTTGCTTGCAGCTTGTGCTTGGTTTCATGTAAACCATATTATGCTCCATTGTGTGCAGGAGAACCCTGAGGGTTCAATAAAGTCAGTACTTGAATTCTCTAAACTGGTTTTTCTAGAATCAGGAATCCTTCACTATTGTTAGAGTACTTCTAACTCTTGAGAAACAGGGATTTCCCTTGACCAGTGCTCTTTCCCTCATGTTTTCCCTTTAGGAACTGTCCCCTAATCTGTATATTTGCTAAGTGCCCTGCCTGTATCTTTTAAAACAGGGGTACAAAAATGGTGTTGTACAAATTGGCTATTCAGGAGCCACTCTCTTACCCCTCTTCTCCTTGTGTGGAAATGCATCATGCCTAGGCTAGAGAAAAATGGTTCTGGATTGTTTTTTTCTATGAAACTGATTGTTTTTTGGCAGCATGTTTGAAATCCTACTTTTTTATTGAAAGTTTTCGTACCTAGGGTGCATCAGAACCATGTTTAATTTGCATCACAGTTTGAAATCTTAAAATTGGGGTTGTATGTGTTCTAATTGCCTAAATGAGATTATTTCTGAAATTAAACTCGCCCTTCCTTTGCATAAAAAGTATGGGCCCATGAACGTTTTCAAAAAGAGTCCTTTATGTTCATAAATCAATTTTGACCACTACTTATGCCCTTATACACTAATCTAATAGTGTGTAGGGGTGTATAAAGTATTTTGGGTCGTTTATACACTTTAAAAGTATTTCTTAAAGTCATAATTATAATTTTGATCATGTATTTGCATGCTTATATCTATATATATTATTACGTGTGACAACCCTTTGTTTGCATTTATGTGCTTTTGTGAACCTGTTTTCAAAAACAGCCTCTCTACCTATATATATTTCCAAAACCCGACCCCTACACAAAAAAGGCCATTAAGGTTAGGGCTCGACAATTAATGACGAGTCACACCGACCCTAGATGACCGACATTTCGTTTTAAAACAACACCCCTTTCGGTTTTTTGCCAAATCTGAATTTTGTTTACGAAAGTGGACTATTTATGCAAATTATTTTAAGTATGGAAATTGCATAACTGAACCAAAAATTGAACATCCTTTGCATGTTTGTCTACGATTAGGCGTTTAATCCTAGAGGCCATTATATACGACTAGGATTAAGTTTAGGCCGTCTTTGGAAATTATTTGTATATATGTGTGCGCATAGACATTATTTGAAACTAAAATGCTACATTAGTTCCTAAAGTTAGTACCTATGATAATAGACATTCTTTTTATCCCAAAACTTAGACTCGGACGGTAACCACTTTTCGTGGGACTCGGAAAAATGCCTAACACCTTCTTCCCTGAGTCATTAAGACTTCGTATCCATATAGAATCTCTGAAATTGACTAATTGATCTATTGGACTTGTCTTTAGACATTTAGGTGACCTAATACGCCTGAGAAATTATATTAGGTGGCGACTCCAACATCTAAACTCAAACGAGTTCACCCAGTCAAATCTGAAACCCGACTCGCCTTGAGTTGAGTCCAAAATCGGGTATGACAACTCACACTGGTTAAGTCAGTTGCCAGGCAGAAATATAATAGAAGATGTGTTCCATCTTCTTCAATTTAAGTACAACTTGTTATCTGTGTATAAGCTGACAAAGGAGTTAAACTGTTCAGTCACTTTCTTTCCCTACTTATGTTTTCTTTAGGATCTCTCCAGTGGGAAGGTGAAGATGACTGGTAGAGAAGGCAATGGATTGTATGTGCTGACAAATCAGAACAAGACAGATCAAAATGTGAGTCTAGCAGCAACCTATGATACTGAAGACATCAAGATGTGGCATAAAAGATTGGGTCATGTATTAACTACAGTTATAAAAAAAGATGTTTCATATAGATGCAGAAGTTACTAGTACAGTGTTGAAAAAATGTGTTTTATGTCCTTGTGCCAAGCAAATAATTTTACATTTCTCAGTTAGCAGTATTAAAAGTGTTCACTGTTTTGAGCTGATTCATGTAGATGTATGGGGACCTTACAAACAAGCTACTTTTGATGGTAACAAATATTTTTTAACAGTGGTAGATGACTACACTAGAATGACTTGGGTATTTTTACTTAAATTGAAGTCTGATGTGTGTGTTACATTAAGGAATTTCATGAGTTATGTCAAGACTCAATTTGACAAAACTGTCAAGATAATTAGAATAGACAATGGGGCAGAATTTCTCAACACAGTCTATGAATCAATGTTTCAACAACTAGGAATGGTTCATAAAAGGACCTGTGCCTACACTCCTCAGAAAATGGAATAGCTGAGAGAAAGCACAGGCACATACTAGAAGTCAGCAGAGCAATCAGGAGCAGGCTCATATACCTATCAGATTCTGGGGACACTGCCTTATAGCTGCACTATACTTGATAAATAGAGTGCCATCTGTTATACTGAAAAACAAATCACCATATGAATTGCTTTATAAGAGAAAGCCATCTCTAGCACACATCAAAACTATAGGATGTCTGTGCTATGCCAAAACAGTTCAAGAAACTAACAAAATGCAGTCAGGATCAAAAGCAGCAGTGCTGATGGGGTATTCAGAGATACAGAAGAGTTATGTGCTCTATGATCTCTGTGCTAAGACATTCTTTGTCAATATGGATGTAACATTCAGGGAAGACATCTATCCTTTCTTACAAGGAGAAACAACAGCTCCTATTTTCCTAGAAAGTTGTGAACTGTCAACAGAAAATATGCCTCTCACTGACTTAGGTCAACCAACTATCAGCAGTGCTGAAGTAACTAGCACAGCATCTGAGCCTCCTAACATACCAACAGATGTGAGTTCAGCACAAATACAACATGAGGAAACACAACAACTACCACAACCTTCCTCTTCACCCTCTGTCATTTCATCAACAGACAGACCTAAAAGAGGCAAAAATCCTCCAGTCTGAATGAAGGACTTTATTTCTCTTAGCATTCACAAAGACATACCTCACTCTCTAGATCAGGTCATTTCCTATGACAACTTATCTCCTAAGTACCAGGCATATATTGCAGCATTCTCATCTACTACTGAACCTAAGTTATATGCAGAAGTTGCAAGTAATCCCAGATGGGTGGAGGCTATGAAAGCTGAAATACAGGCTTTAGAAGATATTCACACTTGGGACATTGTCAGCCTTCCTAAAGGGAAGAGAACAATAGGCTGTAAGTGGATCTATAAGATAAATTATAAAGCATCTGGAGAAGTAGAGAGGTTTAAGGCAAGGCTGGTGGCCAAAGGTTATAGCAAAAAAGAAGGCATAGACTACCAGGAAACTTTTTCTCCAGTAGTAAAAATGGTGACAGTGAGAACTGAGTTGTCAGTGGCTACATCAAACCAGTGGCAAATACATCAGATGGATGTATATAATGTCTTTCTACAAGGTGATCTTTTTGATGAGATATATATGGATCTTCCATAGGGATTTAAGAGCCAGGGAGAGAGACAAGTGCGTAGACTCATAAAATTCCTGTATGGCTTAAAACAAGCCCCAAGATAGTGGAATGCTAAGTTGACTGAAGCTCTACTAAGGTTTCATTTTGTGCAAAGTAAGTTGGATCACTCTTTATTCACTAAGAGAACCAGAAAAGGCATGGTAGTCATCTTAGTATAGTTGATGATATGTTGATCACTGGTGACAATGTAGAGTTGATCACAGAAACTAAGAGGGCACTACAACATGCTTTTAAAATGAAGGACTTAGGTGAAATGAAATATTTCCTAGGACTTGAATTTGCTACATCAAGTAAAGGTATGTTGATGTAACAAAGGAAATATGCCGTTGAACTCATCTCTGAAGCTGGATTAAGTGCTGCAAAACCAGTCAGCACACCAATGGAGCTCAATATTAAACTAACCACAAAGGAGTATGATGATCATGTTAACAAAAAGCTGAAGCTCAAGACCTCTGACAAAGAACTTACTAATCCTTCATCCTATCAAAGACTAATTGGTAAACTACTCTATCTTACTATCATAAGACCTGACATAGCCTATAGTGTTCAGATACTCAGTTAATTTCTTAAACAACCCAAAGTGTCTCACATGGAAACAACACTAAGAATTGTGAAGCATGTAAAGAACCAGCCAGAACAAGGGATTATACTGTCATCAAACATCATAAACTCAGTCAAAGCCTGTTGTGATGCTGGCTGGGCAGCATGCCCATTCTCCAGGAAATCAGTAACTGGATATCTTGTCAAACTAGGAGACTCACTAGTATCTTGGAAATCCAAGAAACAAACCACAGTGTCTAGAAGCTCAGTAGAATTAGAGTACAAAAGTCTAGTTGCTCTAGCTGCACAATTAACTTGGCTGGTTGGACTAGTCAGAGAACTTGGAGTGCAAATTGAACTACCTATTAAAGTATTTTCTGATAGTAAGGCTGCAATTCAAATGGCTACCAACGTAGTATATCATGAAAGAACAAAGCACATCGAAATCGATTATCACTTTGTTAGAGAAAAGATCCAAATGGGGTTGATCGAGACTGTGTACATTCCTACTAAAGAACAACCAGCTGATATTCTTACCAAAAAGCTTAGCAGGGTTCAACATGCTTACCTATGTTCCAAGCTAGGAGTAGTTAACATTTTTATACCTCCTAGCTTGAGGGGGAGTGTTAAAAATACAAGCAGCTTAGTAGTTTAGTGTATTAGGCCTGAGGGGCAAATTAGTAATTTTGTATACATTTCAGATTTTAGTTAATATTCATAAAGTAGGTAATTAGTTAGTTAGTTAATCAATGGTTAGTTGAGCTAAGATCTTAACTATATAATGTTGCTTTGTAACCCCAGTTGAGCTTAATACATTGAATAAACATTACACTTTCTCTCTCATCTCTCTCGTTTCTCTCAGTTTTCTCTCTCTGTTCATTATCTTCTTCCTCATCAAGATTAGGGTTCATCAATACCCTACTTAACAAGTTCCACCACGATTTCAACGGTTGGAGGACAAGCAGTATCTGCAATTTCTGAATATGAATAATAAGCTCTGACTTCTGGCTTGGAAAAGCAAATCCTGTTTAGCACATTAGGGTCAAACTGATCGGCAGGCACGCCTGTTTTACACCACATGTGCATATCATGTCCTACACTTTGCATTAATGGGTTGAAATGTTTTTGCAAGGCGTTATGCTTCTCTGGATTCTGTTTTTCCTTCCACTGCAGAAATGTTTTCAGAAACCACAATTCTGTTCTAATGGCCTTTATTCAATCCTTTTATGAAGCTGTCAGCTCATGCTTATTTTCAATCACCTGCAGAGTAAGTAGAGAATCATGAATATCATATGGAACAGATGACATAGATTTTTGCAGTTTCTTTTGTTTTCGAGATTCTTTCTCAACTGAAATCCAAAGGAAAAGAGAGTTAGCTTCAGAAGTTTAGTAACCCATTGAACAAAAAGTAACAAAGCTGTAAAACGTGGGTGGGTTGGCGGGGTTGTCTACTTGCCTTAGTTTGAATGAAATCAAATAATTAATTGAAACTAACAAATTGAAGTTCTATGTTTTTTTAAAATACTTAGTGCTCTTTATTGTAAAGCTCAAAGTACATTAGAATACATTAAAGTTCAGCTTCGGATGACGATAAGGCCACAATTTCTTGATTATTAAAACTCCAAGATATAGCTATGATACCATGATAAAATCAAGCACTGGGCATCCATACATCCAGGCATAACACACACGGGCATCCACACACATGGGCGCCCACATAAGCTTGGACGTAACTCACACCCCAAAAATTAGCTCAAAAATTAAAGGATTGTCAAAAATTTATATAGGCATTTTCCCCAACATTTTCCATTGACATGCACATACCTAAAGGTTTATGCAACAATATTTAGATTATTGCTGCATAAACCTGAAGGTGAATCATCTGTCCATGGTAATGAAAATAACTTGAAAACAAAAAGTTTTATAGGAATCCTACTATTGGATTTAAGTACACCAGCTACAAACGTCCAATTCATACAAGAACTGCTCTTCAAGATTTCAGATAAACTAAATCAGCCAAATCTCTAAGATGTATGCTGCTTATGCTAAAATTTCGTCCTTCATAAATATAATGAAGTAAGAATAAATTATACGAAAGCTTTGGCCATTAAATATTACTTTTACAAAATTTAAAAGAAATAATGATCAAAACTTCCCCTAAACTATCACTTTTTTGTTAGTTTCATACTTAAACTATGGGTTGATTACGTTACCCCCCTTAACTATCAATTTTCATATTCAAAACCCCAGTGCAGTGCCAAGTAGAGCCGTCAATATGGGCTTGGCCCGTTGGGCTGGCCCGGCCTGACCCGTGATTTGATAGGTTTGGGCTATGATTTTTCTAGCCCATAAAACACCGAGGCTTTTTAGCCCGACCCACGAAAGCCCACGGCCCGTGAGGCTTGACCGAGGCTGGGCTGGGCTGGCCCGTGGGCTTAGTGAAATAACATTCGCCTTTTTTACCCTTTGTAGGTGCATTTAATTTGGGGTAAAATTATAGTAACAAATAAAATAATAACTAAAAATTAAAAATTAATCTTACTAAATAAGTTAAAGTTCTACTATAATACTATCTCTATATTATTGGTAACCTACTAATCTTAATCACCAAGAAAAAAAATATCTTATTAGGGTTAAACATGATGAAGATGTGGTGGAATTGGATAAGCTATAGTGAATGAAATGTAGTCTTCCATTTTCAATATTATTTTTTTTTTTGCAATTTTAAAGTACTTACATACTAGAAATCTTTATAATACTTTCTATTTATATTTTAGTTTTTAATGTTGTTTAGAATGCAGGTTGATGGAAAAAATATCAGTTATGTTAAATTTGTGGTTTTATTCTTACTATCTTGTATTATCTGAAGTTGCATCTAAAACTTTTGATTAATGAAAATTGAAAGTTGAAACTTGAAATGACTAAAGTCCAAATCAAGTATTTGTTAAGATCAAAATTTTTACAATTTGTTAACTAAAAGTAATAGTAATACTTGTATATTTCTAGTTTTAAAGGTTATCAAATTCAAAATCAAAACTCATTATTTAAAAAACAATTAAAATTAATATTGGTGGGCTGGCCCGGCCCGGCCTGCAGCCCACATAGGGCTGGGCTGGGCTAATGATTTAAAGGCCCGCACAAATTGTGGGCCGGCCCGACCCAGCCCGGCAAACTGCAAAGCCCACGTGGGCTGGGTCGGGCTGGGTCGGGCCGGCCCATATTGACAGCACTAGTGCCAAGTGACATGGAGAGTGACTTCACTCTCTTTGTGGTGTGTGGAAAAATAAAGTAGACCAATAAAAAGCATCCATGTGGCATTTCTTTTCAATGTTTAAAATTTAAATATTCTTTTACTTATTTATTGTTATTTTTGTCTTTTTCCTTCATTTTTTTTAATTAATTATTTTCTTATTCATAACTCTACTTTTTTTTTTGTGCCAATAACAATAAACTAGTTGAGACCCATTAACCTTAGAATAATAAAAGTGCTAAACATAATTTAATCAAATGTGATAAATTTTGTTGCAATTTATAACTAAATTTTATCAATAATGGTCATTTTAATTAAAAAGACATAACCATTAACACGCACTGTATTATTTTAGTATTTTAATATGCAAGTTCTCAATTGTTTTTATTATGATTGAGTAAATTCAGTTCTATACAATAATTAAGTTTACTATTGTTGGTTAATATTTATTATTTAATAAATATGAGTTTTCAACTAAGGTAAAGATTTTTTATTTTGACGGAAAATTAAAAGAAAAAGTTAATAAATATAAAAAAAGAAAAAATACCAAATACGAAATAAGAACAACTCCTTTAAAAAATTAATTATATGGATGCTCTACAAAGAGAGTGAAGTCACTCTCTATGCCACTTGGCACTGCAGGAGGTTTTGAATATGAAAATTGATAGTTCAGGGAGGTAACGTAATCGACACATAATTTAAGTATGAAACTAACAAAAAAGTGATTGTTTAGTAAATTTTTTTACCATCATCTCAATTTAAAATATTAACACAAGTATAAGCATACGAACATACCTTTCAATAGAACAAAAGTAATAAATATACTTTGAGATTCAAATATGTAACTTTGAAGTGACTCAAACATTAGATGGAAAAGACACCCACAATAACTTGAACAAAAAGAAGTCATGAAATACCATGAGATAAAAATAAAAGTCCGACCAACACAAACATTAAAAGGGAAAGGAAACATCATAAATTCGAAAAAATTTGTAAGACTACAAAATTCCAATAAGGCACAAAGGTATGAAACACAGTAAAATAAACAACACAAAGCAGAATTTGCTATATCATCAAGTCATCAATGATTAATCCAACGAACAATAGCAGCAACTAGAACATCGCAATCATCAAACATTAACTGTTGCAACACCAAAAAAGAATATATAACCAATGCCTAAGATCCTTTAATAAGAAAAATATAGAAAAAAGAAGACAGATCATGTCCAGTACAATCAAGTACTGTAAAAAAAAAGGTGATTTTCATCCCTATATCAACGAGAATTTAGTGCTTCAAAATTTTAGAATTAATTCATCTCTAGAACGCAATTGTGGTCATTAAGACAGTAAATTTTACTGAATGTAAAGAAAGATTCCTTGAAAGAGTTATGACAACTGAAGAGTTGAGCAATATTAGATATGAATTAGTGAACCAAGGAATGTTTCATATCAACAAAGTAGACATGGCTGAATGAAATAGCATCATGTTCTTAGGATAGTACCTGTGAATTGGACTGGAAATGAACCAAGGTTGTAGGCTTGGAATATCATTATTCTATTATTGGATAAAGACTTTAAAACTACATCTTCGGAAAGAAAAAAAAATCTATGAAATATATCAACTTGTGTTTCTCCGATTTCCATCGGTGAGTTGACAACAGATACATTGCATATAGCTCAATGTACTACAAATAATCCATGTCACCAACTCGAGAAAGTATCCCTTCAATAAACACTACAAAAAGCAGGTCATTTCCGACAGCAAAAATAGTCGAAAGGCAGTCGAAAACTTATTATTTTTTGCCGCCTTCTGACCGAACAGGTGCCGTCGAAAATTACCTAGTAAGAAAAAGTTTTCGACGAATTCGGTCGAACCTTTTGACCGACATTAGTCAGAAGTCAAAAGATACTAATGAGAAGTCGCTTCGATTTTTAAAAATTTTCAATCAAAGCAGTATGAAAGATGTGTGGCCGACTATTTTGGTTGGAAATAATAAAAAATAGAAAAAATTATACTTCGTTTTCGATCGATTTCAGTTGAAAATTATAATGATAAAAAATTTATTTATTTCTCAGTTCCGACCGTTTCGATAAAAAATATGCTTAATCTGGAAAAAAAAGTTACTACACATATACTGACCAATTCTACCAAAAATTAGAAATTCTGGAAAAAGAATTATCAAATTTCCGATCGATTCTGTCAAAAATGTGGTAAGACCCGCAGAATAAAATCTGTAATTAGAGCATATATCACCTGTCAAATTAAAACAGCACATCGTCCAATAATATCCAACCACAAGTCCATTGATTTACTACTAACAATATAATCTAATCATTAAACATACAAAGAAAATCAAAACAACATTCAAAAGGCTTCTAACATATTAAACAAGAAGTCTAACGCAAATCCAACAAGTTTAATACTCTAACAAGTCTAACACATCAAACAAATTTAATACAACAAACACAAGTCTAAAACTTCAAACCATAAAAAAGTCTAGCAACCAAACATAAGTCTAAATCATCAATACTTCACTACTCCATTACACCGAGTCAAATTCAGACGAAGTATAATATCGACGTTTGCCCTTGCCCTAGCCCTTGCCCTTGCCATTGCTCTTGCTCATGAAGTTCTTCATCGTATTCTTCAATTCTTTGTAACTCAACTCTAAAGTTTTACGATCATCTTCGCGTGCTTTTTTCAACGTTTCTACTTAATTGCAATAAGTCTACGTCATCCTGAGCATGCAAAGAACTAGAAGAGTAAGTGGTAATCAAATCATTTTTTAGATGACCCGAACTATATTGTGATCAAAGGCTGTATGCTCTGTGTTTCTTTACGACACCCGTCACCTCCAGTAAAGTGAAGTTTTTTCTTTAGATGACAGTTTTGTTGGGGCAGTGCTACCAGCTTCAGAAGCCGGACTTTCAATCCATTCTTACTCACGAGCTTTAAGCTAGCCTGAAACAAATTTAATGACAAGTAATATATATATATATATATATATATATATATATATATATATATATATATATATATATATATATATATATGTTGCTTTAGCGCGAGGTTTGACCCATCCAATTTCATTGCCAGCATCGTCAGTAATTATATGCAAATGTTTAAAGAACTCGGGCTAAGAAATAGACCCCTTTTTCTTTTCCTACAAAATAAAAAGAAAAGTTAGATAAAATATTAGAGACAGTTAAATTAAAGAAAACATATAATAAATAAGTTACCAAATTTATCCGATGAGTCCCCGGATTAGCTGAACCGTCAGTGTGACAAGATCCACCCTTCTCTGAGTCTCGAGCTGCCTTTTTCTAGGCGCTCTTCTTCTGAAAGTCTTCACTAGCCTGGTATTCCATTAGTTTATTCCAAGCTTCCTCATATATCAAATCGGGCTTCTCTCCTCTGTGTCGAGCATTGTAAAAGGTATATTTGACTCTATCAGATATTTGTGAAGGAAATTACTTTAAATTTGAGCATCATAGCAGGGACGCCAATTGCACTTTATCAGAAATAATTAATAATATTTGACTAAAAGTGATACTTACCTAAATAATTAATAAAATAGACATATAATTAATACCTTAAAGAGTTCAAACGTATGAATGTGGACTCTGAAGGATTCCTGACCCAGGATTCCCACGGTTCTAAATAAAGCATTCTCAAACATTCCAGAACATACTTTGTAGCCTTTTTTATGAGTGAAAAACTACAAAAAAATAAATTATGTTAGTATAAATAAATATATTCAATAATTAAACCTATCAAATATATTCAATAATACAAAATTAACAAAAACAATACTTACTTACGATCTCTCTAAGGAGCGACGATGAACCTCCCCTACGATCTAAGATGACAAGCTCACCAATGTCCGCACTCTGTGTACTAGACGATACAGAACCTTTGACGGACAGGAATGATGTAGGGTCGCCAGTCTAAAATCTTGATGTAGTGGGAGTATATGATGACGGGGATGATGATGGGTTGGATGATGTCGAAGGTATGGATGAGTTCACACCATGCGGACGAACAATATAACTCGGGGAACAAAGTGGTAGATGAGGCGTATGAATGAACTCATAGGAGGGCCAAATGCATGCCATGGGAAGCCATACAGTGATGATACACATGAGAGCTCGAGGGTTCAGTGAAAAACCAGGAGGACATGAAGACAACAGAGAAGTAGGAAGCATAGAAGGTAAAGGAGGGGAAGTATAAACAGAAGCAGGAGGGGGAGTATCGTGGGAAGTACTTTGAACTTTCTTTATCCTCTTAGATTTAGTAGCCTTCCCCCTAGATGTCATCTCTGTAATATAAGTACAATAAAAAATCATAAGCATAAGAAAATATGAAATACATTAATTAAATACTACTAACATATTAAATAGTAAAGTCATAACACAAAACTACCAACATATCAATCATCGTCGCTCATTTCAATTTCATCAGCTAGTCTTTTTCCTCGCTCGTTTTATTTTCGTCAACAAATTTTTCCTCGCTTGTTTCAATCTCATCAACATATTCTTCCTCCTCGTTTGTCCTGGATGTTCTTTCTCCAAAATTATTCTGTTCTTTTCCACAACTAAAGATTGGTACATTAATTCTCCATAAGTGTCTTCACTATGATGCAACTCATCGGTTAATTCTCATCTACAATATGTTTAACATATGTCATTTTGAAATGCAATATTTAATGGACCCTCTACTCCCACTCTTCACACCGACTTAGTTTTTAGAACTGTACACCATTTGAACTTAGCCTTGGATTTGGCTTCGTTTTTGGTCGATGGATAAGGAGTGTAGTATACTTGTTACATATTTTGGGCAATGATAAAAGGATCATAATATCCCTATAACCTTGTGTGATTAACTTCAACTATTTTAGAACATGGGTCTATCCTTGTACCCTTATTACTAGGATCAAACAACTTGCACCGAAAAAATACCAATTTTTTATATGGCCAACCAGTAAACTCTACTTCTAAAATCTCTTGGATCACACCATAACCAAATAAGCTAGCCGGTGCAGACTCAGTTACCTTATGATAATCTTTCACCTTAGCCCAAATTTCGTGTCTAGACAATCTTCGTGCAGGGTCATCAAAATCAGTCTGATTCTTTATAAATGTTCTAGTGTTTTTCTTAAACAAATGATTCATTGGCAAGAATCGACGGTGATAGTCGAATCATATGTTCTTAACGTTATGTGTGAAAGTGAATGATTTCGTGGCTTCCATACAACAAGACAAAGATAACTTGCCAACAATAGACCACCCAAACAACATTCTATAAGCAGGAAAATTATTTTTAGTCCACATCAAAGAAACATGTAGTCGAAAGTTTTATTGTGTGGATATATCATATGTTTCCACACCTTCATACCGAAATAACTTTAACTCATCAATCAAAGGCTGCAAATATACATCAATTGAGCTTTTTTGGATTACGTGGACTCATGATAACACAAGTAAAAAACAGATATAGACTTGTCATACACATTTCTAGTGGAAGATTATATGGCATGACAATATGGGCCAACAAGAATATGGTGTAACACAAACATCAAATGGAGTGAATCCATCTGAACGTAAACCCAGCCTAATATTTTTTGGTTCATTAGCAAATATCGGATAGAACCTATTAAAATGTTTCAATGCTTTACCATTTGATGTATGACATCGAATGTCGGGTTGTTTTGAACATTCATGATGCCATATCATATGAGGGGCGGAGCTCATCGACGCATACAACCTCTTTAACTTAAGTATAATGGGTAAGTAATGCATCACCATTGATACAAAAGTGAATTCTCTTTGAAGAAAGTACTAACAAGGAAACCAATTTCTTTGTGTTATAATAATCAGTGGGTAATTTCACGTCATTCAGATTAAGTTCATTCATAAGGCCAATAATGAAATCTATAGTTGCTTGAGATATACTATAATCTAATTTAATACGTAGTAATCTAACAACAATAGACAACTTAGAATGCATCGAGCCTTCATACAGTGGACAACTAGCTTTCTCTAACTGTTGATAGAAGAACTTTGCCCCATCATTGGGAAAGTGCTCAATAGTTGGTTGGTATGACTCCTCTAGGTACATCCAAAAGCATCATTAACCATTTCATTTATTTGATAATTATCAAAATCATTCCCTACAAACGGATCACTCCCACCGCCATAAGTTAACATCACCGACACTACCATCAAACTCTTCATGTCTAGTCCACACAAATAATTTAGGCATAAATCCCACCTAATAAAGATGGATTTCAACTTCTTCCAATCTATGTACATCTATGCACTTGCACTTCACACAAGGACATTTAATATTTCCCTTCTTTATAAATCCATTAAATGTTCTTACCTTATAAAGAAATTGTTCAACACTTTTTACAAACTTAGGTATCATCCCCCGATGTTCGGGATAATTTCTATTATACCTCCAACTACGATTTTCACATTTCATATATACTCAAAGATTATAAAATGAGATATTTAAAATAATTTATTTCATTCAAATCAATTTACACAATAAGATATTTTAAGTTCTGTAACTAATATCTTTCTTATAGCTAATGTCTATAAAACTATTGTTTAAGTGACAATAATATGATGCCACTTCTTTACTGCTACAACTACACCAAGCTCTTAGGGGTTGTTCGGTTACTCAGTTAAGTGTTTAATACCCGCACAAAACTCTGCGCTAATTTAGCACAGCGTTCGGTTGGTTTTCTGTGAAATTTTAATACCCGCATAAAATTAGTGCAATTTTTTGTTGTATTTTTGTATATTCCGCATTATTAATGCAGGATTCTACGTATTATTTTATGCGGGGTAGAAGGCGGTATGAATAATGTGGGTATTAATAACGCATGTATTAAACTTTAAAATGGCAAAAGTAACCCTCATAATAATAAGGATATTTTAAAATTTTATTTAAGGAGTAAATAAATATTTTAAATAATAATATTATTTATTAATTTATAATATATCAGTGATTCAACAAATAATTCCTACGTTATAATATATGCATACTAATACCCACATTACAAAATTCTGCACTAACTAATACTCGCATTATTAATACCCACATTATTAATACACAGATTATTAATACTCACATTATTAATACCCGCACTAATAGTTAATACCCGCGTAAAAAATACCTTCAACCGAACGATCCCTTAACTCTCTAAGTACCCATTAATGAAAAGGTGAAAAAAGGATTGGGTTTCACCAACTATAAAGCTTCAATTTCTTTCTATTCTTAAAGAAAAGACCGCAACACAATCAAGAAACCAACTTTTTTTTGTACTAGAAGTACTATAGAGGTTCTCTTCAAGTTCACCTTTCACTGCCTCATTATTGTTCTTCAAGTTCACATTTCACTCCCTCATTTTGATTATTGTATGAGCCTAAATCAGTTTAGGATCACAAACCAACTTTTTTTTGTACTAGAAGTACTATAGAGGTTCTCTTCAAGTTCACCTTTCACTGCCTCATTATTGTTCTTCAAGTTCACATTTCACTCCCTCAAGTATGCGCTTCTCCATAAAAGCAAGGATCATGGGGACTGAGGCTGGAGTGATCGTTACGTTCTTTTGGAGACCAGCATTTTATCTGCCGAACCTAATTTCCTTTGCTCAAGATTTTTTTATGTTGCCTTTTGTAGGTGTGAAAAGGAAGAGGGCGGTTTCCAAAAAACCCTCTCGCTCTGTAAATCCTCGCACCGAGGTGGTGACTTCTCCTCAGCCCGAAGTGGTGGCAGAATCGCACCGAAGGCTGATTGACGAGCCTGATGACGAAGCTGCCGAGGGCTTAGAGGTTCGAAGAGAAGTCAAGGTTGTGGACCTTGAAGATCAGGAGCGCGACTCCGAGGCGGCAGTTGCCAAGGCCAAAGGCATGGCCAAAGTTGGGGAAACTGGGACTGCTGCCATTGAAGCGGGGGGCTCAAGGTGCCAACTTCTACGAACCTGTTGGCGAGCTCCCAAAGAGACATCCTGAGCCTTATGCCTATGCTCGGCCCAGAAGAAGAAAAAGTTGTGCAGTCGTTTTCTCCAGCTAAGCTAGCCAACACCCTCGCTGCCAATGCTCTTAGAGTAAGTTTTGTCATCTTTGATTTTACCTCTGTCTTTGGTCAATTGCTTACAATGATTCTTTGACAATTTCTATTTAGAGCTTCGTTCTGTCGTTGAGAGCTATCGAGGTTAAGACCTTGAGGAGTGAAGAAGTTCAGCATGTTGCCCATGCATGGGACAGGCAAAGGGACAGCTTCAATGCACAAATAGCAGAGTTGAAGGCCAAGTTGTCCAAGTCTCACTCCGATTTACGCGAAGCTGAGGCTGCCTCCGAAGCAAAGATTCAAGCCCTCGGTAATGGCTTTCAAGTTAAGCGCACGAGGCTAGAAGCTGAAGCTGCAAGACGTAGTGCCGAGCTGACTCAAGCTAGGGGCAAGTTTGATTAAATTGCCAAGAAGCACCATGAGCAGCTAAGGGACCACGTGCTTCATATTCGAAGATTAGAGGGTGAAAGCTCCAAGCTTCCAACTCTTGAAGCCGAGGTTAAGTCGCTTCGAGAAGAATTGCTGACCGTAAAGCTAGGGCCAAGATCAGGACCAAAAAAGCGGAATTGGACAAACGCTGGTCAGTTATCAAATCTCGGTTGAGGCTACTTAAGGATTGTCGTGCTGGTGAGCTCAATTTGGAAGAAGAAATTGCCAAGGCTGAAGGCAAGGCAGCTCAAGCTCAAGCTATTATCGATGACCTTCCATCAAGTGAAGCTTCGAGCAAGGATGAAGAAGAAGATGAAGATGATGAGGATGTCGAGGGGTCTTTCGAAGAGGGAGATGATGATCCCGAGGCCTAGATTCCTGCTCTCAGCTTCTGTTTTTTATTTTTGTGCAAGCCTTCAGGCTTTTATGATGTACATGCTTTGGACCCTCGGGTCTTTTTGATGTAAATAATTTGCGGCCTTCGGGCCTTTGAATGAAATGACTTTGCATCTCTTGTTTTAAATGTTAGTTTTCGCATGAATCGAACATTTAAAGTAGGTAGCTTGCTTGCAAGGCTTAGTCAAATTATACTGATGCAAACTTAGAATGACATCTCATTCTCGAGTCAGTGCATTTGAAGTGCAACTTCTGAGTGCAAGAGTATAGAAACAAAGAGATATAGAATCAAGTTTATTTCATTGATAATATCAATGAGCTATAATCGGCTTTTTACATAGAGCCAAGTCGAAGTAGACCTTAGGCGTAAAAACAAATCGACAACATGCCACTATCGGGCGTAATTACAATGTACTAATCTATTCCTCGAGTATCAGTCCCCGGTTATTGAATAGATAGGCTTCGGTTGAAAGGCTCAGTATCTACCTTGGTTGCAACCCGCCTCTTATTCCCCGCCAGTGTTCAGGTGTGAATCTTGATGAAGATCCGAGCACTGGAAGTCGTTTTATCTGCTTCCTGAAAAGGTCAAGCACGATGACACGAGGAGCAAGTTAGTAAATTTCGACCGAGGCCCTAGGAGCGTTTTTCGGCTCGAGGCTGAAGGTAAAATTTACATAATCAAGGAATTCTTACCTTGATTTCAGAAGTAGTACCGTTTCAAATTGGAGATGTTCCAATTTAAGGGTTCGGGTATGCCTAGCAGATCTTCAATTTGGTAACATCCTCTCCCAACAACTGCTGTGACTTTGTAAGGTCCTTCCCAGTTTGCGACTAGTTCCCTCCCCCCCCCCATTCTTCTCCTTCGTTGATTGATTCGTAGCCTTGTTTGGCCTTCCTATTGAGATATGCCTCGATCTGCCTCTTTTGTGCAACTAGCCGAACCAAAGCCAACTCTCTTTTCTCCTCGAGCAAGTCCAACTCTATACGCATGGCTTGCTGATTCGCATCCTCGGTGGTGTGGGCATACCGAAGACTTGGTTCGCCCACTTCCACGGGGATAAGGGAGTCCATGCCATAAGCAAGTGAAAAAGGGGTCTCACCGGTGCTGTTCTTTTCTGTTGTCTGCATGGCCCACAACACACCTGGCAACTCCTCGGACCAAGGATCTTTCTTCTCATCGAGCCTTTTCTTGAGATTTTCAATTTTCCCCCTATTTGAAGATTCGGCTTGGCCATTGACACTTAGATGGTAGGGGGTCGAAGCAATTCTTTCGATTCTCCATTGCTTGAAGAAATCAGTAATGGCTGCTCCCATGAATTGTTTACCACTATCGCAAGCGATTCCCCTTGGTACACCGAACCTATAAATGATGTTCTTTCTAATAAAATCGATTACCTCCTTTTGTCTAACCTCAGTGAGAGCTCCTGCTTCCACCCATTTTGTAAAGTAATCGGTTAAAACTAAAATGAACCGAACACCACTTTTTCCCTTTGGCAAGGGACCCACAATATCCATCCCCCATTTCATAAAAGGCCATGACGACACGAACGAATGCAAGGGTTCAGCTTGTTGATGAATAATTCGTGCGTGGCGTTGACACTTATCATATTTTTGCACGAAGGCCTTTGCATCTGCGCTGATGGTGGGCCAATAGTACCCAGCTCTAAGTACTTTGCGCACCAAAGACTTTCCCCCGAGTGATTGCCACACTCGCCTTTGTATATTTCAACCATCACATATCTAGCTTCATCCGGACCCAAACATTTGGCCATCGGGCCGCAATACAACATTCTATACAAATTACCCTCGATCATAGTGCATGAAGCCGCTTGGGTTCTTAACTTTTTTGCTTCTTTCTTATATTGGGGAACAGTCCCCGCATCGAAGTAAGGGATGAACTTACTCCGCCAATCATATTTGTGGGCCACCGAGTTGACTTGCAATTTCATCTCTCTCATTTGCGCAGAAAGCAACCGAACCACTCAATCAGTCCCCGAGTGGACTTCATCGACTGCCGAACCCAAGTTTGCCAAAGCATCGACTTCAGTGTTTTCCTCTCGAGGTACCTGTTTAATATTCCATTCTTGGAATTGGGCCAAAATCCTCTGTCCTCGGTCCAAATATAGCTGCATTCTGGGCTCCCGAGCCGTATATTCACCGAGCACTTGGTTTACCACCAGTTGTGAGTCGCATCTCAACTCAACTTTTTCCACCCCCATTTCTTTAGCTAACTCCAAGCCTGCTAAAGCTGCTTCGTATTCGGCCTCATTATTGGTTACCTTTTTTAACCGAACGGAGTGCCAGATTTTCTCCCCGGTGGGCGCCTTCAACACTATGCCTAATCCCGAACCCTTGAAATTAGTTTCCCAATCGGTGTAAAGTATCCATAGTCCCGAAGCCGTCTCTTTCGACATTGAGTTCTCTTTTTCGGCTTAGGGAAGGATCCCAACACTAAAATCGGCTACGAAGTCGGCTAAAACTTGGGATTTGATGGCTGTTCGGGGTTGATAGGTGATGTCATACTCGCTTAATTCTACTGCCCATTTTGATAGCCTCCCCAATAACTACGGTTTATGCAATATACTTCTCAAGGAGAAGGTAGAAACTACTGCTATTGGATGACATTGGAAATAAGGTCGTAGTTTTCGAGCAGTAACAATTAAAGCAAGTGGTAGTTTTTCCAAGTGAGGATACCTGGTCTCAGCATCGAGGAGTGTCTTGCTCACATAGTAGATGTGTTGTTGCTTGCCATCTTCTTATCGAACCAATACAGCACTGACTGACACCTCGGATATGGCTAAGTAGACTAGCAAAGTTTCACCATCTTTTGGCTTGCGAGTAACGGCGCATTAGCCAGATAGCGTTTCAACTCCCTTAGCGCTTCTTTACACTCCGGCGTCCACTCGAAGTGATTATTCTTCCTTAAGACAGAGAAGAATTTGTGGCATCGCTCCGAGGACCTTGAGATGAATCGACTCAAGGCAGCGATTCGGCCAATTAAGCATGAACTTTTTTTACCCCGGTCAACTCTTTGGGGATCTCTTCGATGGCCTTGATCTTATCTAGGTTGGATTCGATCCCTCGTTCAGAGACAATGAATCCCAAGAATTTGCCTGACCCTACACCGAAGGCACACTTCTTAAAATTAAATTTCGTGCCATATTGCCTCAGAACAAAGCTTCCCTCAGATAATTCAAATGATCCTCCATTCGAATTGACTTGATTAGCATATCATCTATGTAGACTTCCATAGATTTTCCAAAATACTCCTTGAACATGCGACACACTAGTCTCTGGTATGTCGCCCCAGCATTTTTCAAACCGAAGGGCATCACTTTATTGCAAAAAGTACCTCGGTCAGTGATGAACGAGGTCTTCTCTTCGTCCTTCGGATCCATGAGGATTTGGTTATAACCCGAATAAGCATCCAAGAAGGTTAATAGTTTGTGTCCAGCCGTGGAGTCTATTAACCTGTCTATTTGTGGCAATGGGTAGGAATCTTTGGGGCAAGCCTTGTTTAGATCAGGGTAATCTATGCACATCCTCCACTTGCCGTTTTTCTTAGGCACGACGACCACATTAGCTAGCCATTCGGGATACTTCTCCTCCCTTATGAAGCCATTCTCTTGCAGCTTCATAGTTTCGTCTTCGATTGCTTTCTTTTTAACCCCAGCATGAGGTATTTTCTTCTGCTTCACCGGGGTGAATTTTGGGTCTACATTCAGCTTGTGGGTCATGATCTCCGGATTGATACCAATCATGTGCGAATGGGACAAAGTGAAGCAATCGTTGTTGGACTTTAAGACTTCGATGATTGCTTTCTTCGAATCTGGGTCCAAACTCCAAACCGGCAAATACCTTTCTTTCAGAAAAATCTTTCAATAAGGTGAAAGATTCCAACTCCTCAATAGTTGAGTCCTCGGCCTTTTGTTTCCGAGGCTCTTGAATGCACACCAGGATCTTTTCAATTTCTCCTAGGGGGTCCTTCTCGCTTGACCCCGGTTGCATTAGTTGCTATTGTTTTGGCCCAGTCAGGGCGACTCCACTTTTAAATGCAACCGAATAGCATTCTCTTGCTACTCGTTGCTCTCCCTTTATTGATCGAAATCCCCATGGGGTAGGGAACTTGATCACTTGATGAAGTGTGGATGGGACGGCCTCCATGGGATGGATCCATTGTCTGCCGAGGATCACATTATATGCTATGTCCTCGGGCAACACTTAAAACAGTGTTTCCTTGCTAAGTCCTTCAGCAAACGTCTTGAGTGTGATTTCACCGAAAGTTCTTTTTGTGGAGCTGTTGAAGCCAGTCAACACTATTGCCTTGTGTATGACTTCCCCTTTAAGCCACATCTTCTTAATGGCCCCATAGCTAATTATATTGACCGAGCTACCGGGGTCAATCAGGACTCGTAATATACGAGTCATTTATTCTCAACATGATGTCCAAGGCATCGTGATGAGGGAACATCATCCCATCACAATCGTCATCATCAAACATAATTTCTTTACCCGAGACTCCCACTCGAGTTCTCTTTTCCATCGTGATCGACAGCTTGGCGAACTTCTTTGCAGCTGCAAAGTTCACCCCGTTCACCTCTGACTCTCCGGTGATAACATTTACAACTCTCTCAGGGGGTGGAGCCCGAGGTGGCTTCCATCACCTCGGTTCTTGGTGTAGTTGTCTTTTCCCTTGTCGGTAAGGAATTCGGCCATTACATCCTTCTTAAAAAACTGTGTCACCTCGAGGCGCAATGCTTTACAGTCCTCGGTGCAATGGCCATAGTCTGCATGGAACTCGCCGTGCAAATTTTGATCTCCTTTGTCTGCTGGAGTTCTCATGTCTTTGGGTATTCTTACCCCGGCAGTTGCCTTTACTACGTTGACCAGCTCCAAGGTCGATATACTGAAGTTGTAGTCAGGGATCTGAGGTAACTCTTTGTTTTTTGAGACCAAAGCTGGGCCTGAGGAATTTCCTTGGTTCAAGTTAAGAAGAACCTTTCCTTCGAGTCGTTGGCTTACATGTCGGCTCATACATGAGTTTCCAAAGGAATTTCCTAGCCTTTGGCTGATAGGCTGCCTTGAGGAGGTGTATGGCTCATCTCTCCCCTTCGAGTTTCCTCGCGACGCCTCGGTGCATTACGAGGATTCGCCTAAGTTCTTGTAGTTGTGACCTTAACCGTTGTTTTTAAATTCGGCTTCCTCCAACCTTATCTTGCAGTAAGCTCATTTGTGTAAATCATCCCACTTCAGAGTTTGATATTGCTGAAACTCTTTTCGCAACTCAGCGACGGCGTCGGAGTTGCGAACATTGATACCCTTTTCAAACGCCATGATGGCTAGAGTATCATCCATTTGAGGTAGCTCCATGTGCTCAGCGTGAAAGCGCTCGAGGAAGTCCTTAAGTGGCTCACTGGGCCGTTGCTTTACCTCGCATATATCCTCCTTCCTTTGGAGAATTTTTTGTGCTCCGGTATGGGCCTTAACGAAGGCGCAAACCATTTCTTTGAAGGTGTAAATTGACCCCGCTGGAAAGCGCATGTACCAACACATCGCTCCTTTCTTCAAGGATTCGCCAAACTTTTTAAAGAACATTGACTCGAGCTCTATCACCGTTAAGTCATTGCTCTTTACCATTGCCATGAACTCAGTTACATGTTCTTTGGGATCGGTGGTCCCATCGTACTTCTTTAGGAAGAGGAGCTTGAAATTTTGGGAGTTGGAGCTGGTGCGGCTTCAGACTTGAGTGGCAACTCCCTATATTGATCGATGTCAAGCTCATCTTCGGCCTTAGCGACCCCGGGGAGACTCTCGAGACGCTTTTCTACGCGCGCTTAATTCGACGCGAGCCTCGACTCGGGCTTCAATTTCTCTAGTCAACCTCTCGACGTTTTTTCTGCCATGGTGGGAAGCGTCCCGAAGTGTGGCGTTGTGTTCGGTAAGGTTCTCGAACTCCCAGATATGGCCTCATTGTGAGGTCCCCGCGGCCGTAGGAACGAAGGGTGGGATGCCTCTATTTGGAGCCACAGGCTGAGCGCCATTCGGTGTCGAGCTGTTCCTCGCCTATAACAAGGCGTGAAATTCGGCATTGATATTAGCTTGTTCATCCTGCCGCTCTTGAAGAGCCCTGAGTGAAACAACAACATAAGCTTGAAATACTTTGGTTGTCATCGGAGACGAAGAAGTAGGATCTGATTGAACACCTAGGATCTGATTGAACACCAGTCTGTCCTTCGGGAGCTAACTAGTGTTCAGTAGGATTTCTACTATTATCAGCCATTTCGTCGTCAAAAGATTATGAACTTCAATGAAAAAGAATGTTTAACTTTGGAACAAAGCGTTATGCCTGAATCCGCACAGACGACACCAATTTGTATGGGCCTAAATCAGTTTAGGATCACAAATCGAATTTGGGTTGGAACACAAGCAAATCTTCGTATCAAAGTCAACAAAATGCTAAGAATAAGCGTAAATGCGAGAAAATAGCGTAATTTCAATATATTGATGTGAGTACGAATTTTGCCAGAGTTTCTGTATATATTTCTAAATTCGTACAATGCAAAATGAAGTGCTATTTATAGATACAAGGGGCTGATCCACGTTCTCCACGACAGATAATGGTCAAAACCACGTCCAGATCATTTATTGATGGAGTTAGTGGGATAAAGTAGTGGGCTGAAGTAGTGGGTTGCTGAGCCGTTACAACCGAGGTATCTTACCGAAGTGCAAATATATTACTTAGGCGGTGCGACTCTATCGTTCGGTTGAAGCGAGGATCACCGAAGCGCGGCCTACAGCGAAGGCGATGACCTCGGTGCCTGACTTCGGCGACTCATTCGCTTGCTTCGGTTTACAGCTTGTCATCACATGCTCGGTTACCATCAGATCATATTACCGAGGCGAATCATAGTAAGCCGATTTTTACCCAATACAATTATTTTTCCAACTCACTTTAATATCTCAATTTTCAAAATTAATAATTCTATTTATTCTAAAGCGAACGTGTTAGATATTTTTTAAAATATAAATTAATTTACTAAGGCTTCAAAGAAGTTAGAATTTATGTGTTAAAGATTTGTTCTAGAAGTTGAGCTATTCCAAATGTCATCCTAAAAGAATATTTCTAAACCAAATCATACAATCCCAAATAATTTGTTCAATGTATAAAAACATACATCTTTAATCAACAAGAATCCATGCTAAACCATAGCCTTAGCAATAGCATTGTTTACGAGTAAAAAATGATACAAGTTTAAGTTCTTGGATCCAATCCAAAAGATGCTATACTATTACTATACCGAGCATTGTACCAAATTTGACATTTTTGTTTCTCCTTCAAATTTCCTCACATAACTCTCAAAATTGTGCTAAATCTTCGACCATAAACCTTCTCATGGTTCACTACAAGTGTCCATTACAAGATAATTTCTTCTAAATTATTTGTAAGTGTAATTTCAAATCAGCTTTAACTGTGTTCATGGATGCAATGTCTAAATGACATAACGCGAGTCATTCTAATGGAAGTGTAATCATATCATTTCATATTATTTACTAAAAGATCAAAGGCATAATAGTTGGAGTTCCTAATTTATCCCCTAGAATATGAGCTGTTCTACCACCCTATAGGAAAAAAAACTATAGAAAATATTATAACTGTTTTTTAAATAAGAAACAACCGTTAAAAGGGGTAGTTAGTACTTAATACGTCATCGTTTTAGTTAATAAAAGGCTAAACAGAAACGGTGTCGTTTGATTAAGTGGGAACTGCAGCAAACAGAAGAGACGACGTCGTTTTGGTCAAGCTTAGCAGCGGCAGTTAGTTTGTTAAATCTGTTAAGCTGACGAGGCAAAATTAGTTGGGAAGAGTTAGGGTTTAAATTGGGGGTTTCATTCCATTTGGGATTATCCAGAAATTGTGTAAACATTGTGTAATCTTTCCTCCCTTATTCATCAATAATACTCCATTCTTCTTAGCAAATTTCGATTCTTGTTCAGGGATTCTTGATTGAAATCTCTTAGAGAATTGATTCTTCCACCCATTTTCTTAGCTCAATTAATTAGTCATAACATTTTGGTATCAGAGCCAATCGAACCTTGGCAAGAGTATCATGGCAGAGAATACAAGATTTTATGATTTGAGACGTGACGTAGACAGATTAAAGGGCTCATTCGATGAATTGAAGACAATAGTGGAAAGGTCCTTTGAAGAACAACAAAAGGTCTATGAAGAGAAGCAGGCTCAGTCACTAGAGGAAATGAAAAAGATGTTAGCCTCATTCTTAACAGGAAAGGGACCTGAAATTCCCTCCACAAACGACAGTAATGGTGAGATGCAGTTCAGAGAAACCCAGAACAGAGAGGATTATTTGGCCCCTAGTAAGAACCATCAAGTAGATTTTCCAAAGTTTGATGGGTCCAAGTTGAAGGATTGGATTTACAAAAACGAGCAATATTTTGATGTAATGGGAATTCCAGCAAGGTCAAAGGTGAAATTGGCTTCCTTACATTTAGAGGAGAAGGCTCTGCAATGGCATCAGGTGTACATGAAGGGAAGAGTAACAAGGAAATGGCCTTCGTGGGGTGAGTAGAACTCTCAGAGGAGTATGTGGTCAGCTGTTTTGTTAGGGGTCTTAGACCTAACATAGGATTACCAGTTAAAATGCACAAGCCTAGAACATTAAAATAAGGTGTGAGTCTAGCCAAAATTCAAGAAAGAACCAATACTCTAAATAAACAACCTGACATGAACCACACATCTAATTTTACTTCCAGTTTCTCAAATCCCAGACCTGTTCCTAGTTATAAACCACCTATTTCACATAACTCACAATCTTTCAAGCCAAGGAATTCCAGAATGTTAACCCCAGCTGAGATGGAAGACAAGAGAAGCAAACATCTGTGTTTCTACTGTGATTAAAAATACTCCCCAAGTCATATTTGTGCTCAAAAGAGACAACTCTTTTGTATGGAAGTAGAAGAAGTGGATGAATCAGTAGAGGATTGGATATTGGCTAATGAATGTGTGATTGAGGGATCACCAGAAGAGATGGGAGAGGAACCTCTTATCACCCCCTCCCCCCCAAGTATCAGTGCATGCCATGACAGGTCTATTTGATTACAGCACCATAAAGGTGACTGGTTCAGTAGGGGGAAAAGTTGTTCACATTTTGATTGATTTAGGAAGTACTCACAATTTCCTAGATGTAGACACTGCAAAGAGATTGGGGTGCACACTCAAAACCATGCCACCCTTTTCAGTGGCAGTTGTTGATGGTAAAAGGGTCTACAGCACCCACATGTGTGAGAATTTTACTTGGAAGATGCAAGGGGTTACATTCACCTCTGACATGTTGTTGCTACCCTTAGGAGGCTGTAACTTAGTATTGGGAATTCAGTGGCTAGTTACCTTAGATGACATTAAGTGGAATTTCAGACAGATTAAGATGGAGTTTGGGGTGAAGCAGAATAGAGTGTCTTTAAGGGGTATGATGCCTGCGAATGTGAAGATGGTGGATGAAGAACAAATGAACAAGTTGTTGTCTCAAACAGCTTCCATTTCTATGATGACTGTAGGGATGCTGAGGGAACTCACTCAATCAGAGGGGGTACAAGCAGAATTATGCAGTATTCAAGGAAATGAAAAGACCAGTGCACCTGAGCTGCAGCCTGAAATGCAAGGGTTACTACACAAATATGAGGATATGTTTGAAGAACCCAAGTCACTACCCCCTAGTAGAGCTCATGATCACAGAATTGTGCTGCATGACGGTACATTTCCCATCAGCATTAGACCTTATAGGTACCCAGCAGTGCAGAAGGATGAAATAGAGAAGATAGTTCAAGAGTTACTGGATTCTGGGGTTGTCAGGCACAACACTAGTCCCTATTCTTCCCCTATTGTGTTGGTGAAAAAGAAAGATGGATCATGGAGAATGTGTGTATGGACTACAGGGAGCTGAACAAAAACTCAGTCAAGGATAGATTTCCTATCCCTGTAATAGATGAGCTGTTGGATGAACTACAAGGAGTGAAGTTCTTTTCTAAATTGGACCTCACAGCTGGATATCATCAGATTAGAATGGCTGAAAATGACATTTGCAAAACTGCTTTTAGAACTTATCATGGGCACTTTGAATTCTTGGTTATGCCCTTTGGCTTGACCAATGTCCCTTCTACATTCCAGAGCTTAATGAACACAGTATTTGCTGATCAACTAAGGAAGTCTATCTTAGTATTTTTTGATGCCATCTTGGTGTATAGTGTGGACTGGGAACAACATCTGCAGCACTTGGAGACAGCTTTTGAGATTCTAAGGAAGCATCAGCTGTTTGTTAAGAAGAGTAAGTGCAGCTTTGGGGTACAGGAAGTAGAGTATCTTGGGCATGTTATCTCACAATAAGGGGTATCAATGGACCCACAGAAAGTTGCAGCTGTGTTGCAATGGCCACTACCACAGAATGTCAAAGCATTTAGGGGTTTCTTAGGACTCACAGGGTACTATAGGAGATTTGTCAAAGGTTATGGAATAATAGCTCGACCCTTAACATATATGCTCAGGAAGGATGGGTTCAACTGGACTGAAATAGGTAAGCAGGCCTTTGATGACTTGAAGAAAGCAGTGACCTCTGCTCCTGTCTTAGCACTCCCTGACTTTTCTGAAGATTTTGTCATAGAATCAGATGCTTCAGGTGGAGGCATAGGGACTGTTTTGATGCAAACAGGCCAACCAATTGCTTATTTTAGTAAGGGCCTATGCCCCAGGAACTAAGCACTCTCAGTATATGAAAGGGAGCTCCTAGCTATTATCTCAACTGTGCAGAAATGGAGGCATTATCTGATTGGCAGGCACTTTATGATTCTCACTGATCACCATAGCCTTACATATCTCTTGGAACAGAGAATGACCACTCCAAGTCAACAAAATGGTTGGTCAAGTTGCTAGGTTATGACTACACCATCCAGTATAAGAAAGGAAATGATAACACTGCAGCTGATGCCTTGTCAAGAAGAAGTCATTCAACAGATTCTACCTTGCAATGTTGTAGCTTAACAGGCCTTAGTACTGCCTTCTGGTCCAGAGTTCATGCTTCATGGGTTGGAGATGCAAGATTAGAGAAGATAGTAGAAGCATTACAGAAGGATCCTACTTCTAAACCTCACTACCAACTGAGAGGTGGAATATTATCAAGAAAATGGAAGGTAGTGGTGGGTAGCAGCCCAGCATTACGACAAGAATTGTTACAACTACACCACAGCAGTTCAATAGGGAGACACTCAGGAGTACAAGCCACCTTGATAAGACTAAAACAGTATTTCTATTGGAAGGGTATGAAGCCTGATGTCTATGCTTTCATCAAGGCATGTGAAACTTGCCAAAGGTGCAAAACAGAAAATGTTGCTTCCCCGGGGTTGTTGCAACCCTTGCACATTCCAGAGAGAGTATGGGAACACATTTCCATGGATTTTGTAGAGGGACTGCCCCTTTCAGCTGGTAAAACAACTATACTGGTGGTAGTGGATAGACTGAGCAAATATGCTCACTTTTTTAGCCTCAAACACCCTTACACAGCTTTGGATATGGCACAACTCTTTGTGGATCAGATCTTTCGATTGCATGGATGGCCACAGACCATTGTCTCTGACAGAGATGCCATTTTCATGAGTAAATTTTGGCAAGAGTTCTTCAAACTTCAGAAGGTCAAATTACACACATCAACAGCTTACCATCCCCAGAGTGATGGTCAAACTGAGGTCCTGAATAGATGTATGGAATGTTATCTGAGGTGTATGGTAGCTGACAGACCAAAAGAATAGTGCAAGTGACTTTCCTTGGCAGAATGGTGGTATAACACTTCATACCACTCAGCTATAGGGGTGGCAATGGGGCAGGGCAGGGCGGGGCGGGGCGGGTTAAGCCCTTCCCTGCCAAAATTTTACCCTGCCCCGCCCCGTTTGAGTTATTTGTAATTTAAGATTATAGTGGTTTTGTATTGATTTTTTGCCCCTTTTTTATTTTAATTAGCTTTCTTTAATCCATTTATATGTCAAAATTTATAATGCAAATTTTTTGCTTCTCAACTTCATAAATATAATCTGTTATAAACATCCGGCATAAATAAGTGTTCTAATTTGAAATAGGAGAGGTGCAACATATATTGCTCTTGGATATATTGAAAGCACATTTTCTTCCTTCGCAGGCTACATGAAGGAGTAATGAAGCAAAGTAAAAAGATGGAACTTTCATCAAGCGGACAGAAGAAAAAGAAACTAATAATAAAAGCAAACAGGATACATGATTGAAACTCTAAAAGGAAACTTCCCTTACAGACAAAAAAACTGAGAATTAAAGTATGCTGGAGTAATAACATTTAAGCTGGCATGTGTATACAGTCATGAGAGCCCATAGTTTAGGAAGCACAATCATTTCAAAATGGTTCTTAGACACAATATTTTCTTCTTTGGTCATTTGCCACAATCTTAATTGCATCTCTCAACCCCTCTCCACACTTTTTGAAGCAGCAAAGCAACTAGCTCTTTCTTTTTCATGGAGAGCCCTGTCAAAAATTTCATGGAAAATCAATCCAAGAGTCATCAAGAATAGCAGCAATATATGTGTGCACTTGCAATCAAAGCTAGCAATCCGCATCACAGATGTAGCATAATGAGTCAATAGATGCATAACAATTACTAGTAATATCGATAGTTACAGCAACTAGTAGTCTATAACTTGTAGCAGCAACGAATACAATCTCAATATAAAAAGTTAAATTAAGTTTTATACTCTTACTTTTGGTAAAAGAATTTTAACACTATTAGTCGACAAGGGTGGGCAATGGCTACAAGTAACAACAAACAAAGCTTTAACTTTGTCCAGTACTCATGTCGTGAGAATTGTATATAAGAATACCAATTGCCAGGCAACAAGAGCATAAACATTTTGCAACAACAGCCAAGAATACTGGTACTATATTTGCAAGTTGTTGGAGTAGAATTAGATGAAGGCAGAGGAGAAAAAAAGGCATGAAACTACTGAACCAATATTGACTTCTTGAAGTGGCTCTGTAATCTGTATCTTGAATCCGATTCTAGAGGACTTCAAAGTATTACTGAATCCGAAAAATTGTCCAGCACGAGGCCAAGGTCTTCCATTGACCTGTCCTCAGGCATAAAGACAACACTATTTTTCCTTATCTTGGCAATTTGGAATGAGACAGAGAAGATTGTTTCTTTAGAGGATGATATCAGATATGAGGAGTAAACAAGCTGAAGATTGTTCCTTATTTTTCCTACTTTTGTATGCTCTAGTTATTGGAGAGCATAGTTAAATACTTACAAGAGGATAAGGGAGGACACTCTCTGGCTCTTCCTCTTCGTCAAGCAAGGTTGGACATGGAACATTGTCGATGGTTGAAGTCAAACCTACAGATAAAAAAATAAAACTTAATGTATCAGTATAGTATTGAAGAGCTAAAAACTATTAAGATAGTAATGAAAAATTACTTACCATTTATTTCATTCCATAACCATGTGCGAGCACACATCAAAGCTTCCAAAGTATTAGGGTGAAGTCTACTACGATGCGGACTAATCAACCTCCCACTAGTGCTAAATGCCGACTCAGAAGCAACGGTGGAGACAGGAACGGCTAAGAGGTCACGAGCCATCTTCTGCAAAGTAGGATATTTCAATCCATTTGTCTTCCACCAACTCAAAGTATCAAAAGTACTAGGGGTTCGAGGTAATACGTCTTCTTCTAGATACAAATCCAATTCTGATCGTGTCTCGACATTAGCTCTACTCAAAGCAACAAACCTATCGAAGCTTGACATTCGATCACCCTCGGTGAGATCAATGACTCCACTAGAACTGGATGCTTCAAAAGACTCTTGAGAAGAAGATGATCTATTCTTATACTCTTGAAAGAGCTCATGACAGTGGGTCCGTACTTCTTGAATTTTAGTTGAAGCTTCTTCACCGTAAATTTCTGGAACATAGAACTCCACCAACTTCATCTTGTACCTGGGATAATGCAAGATGTGTTAATAGAACATGCAGCAAGTCAAATGAATGGTTATGGATTGATAGTCTTTCCAAGTGAGAGGGGTGTCCAAATTCTCTTTATTCTTCAAAACTGACTCATGCTCAGCCTGATAGGATGTAAAGCTAAGCTCATATATTATTTATGAAGTCAAGAACTGAGCAAGCCTAAGTTACTGACAATCAGTTCCTCCAAAACAGCAGGATGTTCAGCAAGCAACTTGAAAGATAATGCTAATGTAGTTTAAATGGAACCAGAGGTGACAAATAACAAGCCAAACATCATTTGAACTATGCCATCCTCTGTTAGATAGAAACAACTTTTGGGACCAGAGAATCTGCACTAACTTTTTTGTGTGTAAAATCTCAGAGTTGATAGAAACAAAGATTGCATTAAATTAGATAGAAGATATATATCATATTGGACACCTGCAAACATCTGTTATGAGCAGTCTCTAGAAGATCTATTGGGAAAGCCAGTAGACCTTCTACTAAGCCCCTGAACATGTCACTCATATTGAATGGTACATTCTCAAGGTCACCACTAAATATTTGCTTTGCAGCAAAATCAACTGTGATATGCCATTTCCCCCAAAAGAAACATTTGTATATAACAATGTTCATATAAGAACTAAAAGCCCAGAAGTATTACTGTGTCCTTACCTGCAATATTATACAGATAACTAAAAGCCTACGAATGACACTGTTGAACTCAGGATCGACACTAATAATCACACCATATCTGTTTCTTTTTATGGTGCTGCAGGTTCGGGGAGTATGCAGTTTGTGTGCAGGTGGTGTAGGGGTGGGTTTCAGTGTATTACCTGAACCAAAAACTCAAACACACAGCTTTCAACATCCAGAACTGGGCATAGGACAAGGTGTCTTTGACCCCAAACTTTCCATCAAAATAACCTCAGATTCCACAAACTAAACAGTTAAACAAGTGGTTCAATCAAATAATAGTAATACATATAAGTAGTACAAAATTTACATCAAGAGGAGAATAAAACAGTACCTGGGATCAAACACGGCAGCTACACCCATCAAAATATGCACATCATCCCAATATTTTGCAAATTTAGACAACATCGTCAATGCCATCTTTTTAATCAAAGGATTAAAGCTCTTCGCCCAAGCTTCTAATTCCATTTTAACTTCACAAACTTTTGAAAAGTATTGACTTGAAGTTGGATATTGTCTTCCTGAAAGTTGTTCTGTGAAATTATTAAACAAATTGAGCTTGCCACAAACATCTTCTGCATTACTCCATTCCCCTTCGGTAGGACAAGACTCATATTTAGTGTCACTCAATGTCAACTTCTTGAACACCTCTTTGTACTCTATGGCCGTTCTCAACATTACATATGTTGAGTTCCAACGAGTGGGACAATCATATGACAATTTCTTGCTACAAGAAGTGTGTAGAACACGTGCGGCTTCATCAAATTTCTCAATTCTACCTTGCGATCCAATCCAATACAACACACTCTCACGCACTTTGACAATACCCTCTCCTATCTCCTTTAACCCTTCTTGAACAATCAAATTTAAAATATGCGCCGCACACCGCACATGAAAGACCCGACCCATCAACAACAAATCTCTTTTATTAAGTTTTTCATCCAATAAGGCTCTTATCATTGCATTGTTTGTACTAGCATTATCAACGGTAATGGTTGATATTCTTCTTTCAAGCTTGCATTCAAATAAGCAATTTACTAAAGCACTACACAAAGTTTCTTTATCATGCGGAGAAGGAACACAGACAAACCGCAATATATGACTTTGAAGCCTCCATGAATCATCAATAAAATGACCGGTTATAGCCATAAACCCTTTCTTGTTATTACTCGATGTCCACATATCGGTTGTAATTGCTATTCTACTTGACACTTTCTCCAACAACTTAGACGTTTTTGATTTCAAATTGTCAAATATTTTGTTTATATCATTCTTTATTGTGTTTCTAGAAACCATCTTAAATAAAGGCTGGAGACTCGTAACAAAATTGCGAAACCCCACATGATCAACTATAGAGAGTGGATACTCATGTAAAATAATGGCATGAGCAAGTTGTTTGCGCGAAACATCTTGATCAAAATAGTATTGTTGCCTTCCATCACCCCTCGTATCACCCTCACTTTCTAAACCCTTCGGCTTATTTGGACACTTATCTTTGTGTTCCCACATAGACGTCGTCCCACAATTTTTAGTATTCTTATATCGACAAGGGAAATATTTGCATTTACCATACGGAACACCATTGATCTTAATTGGGTCATAATGCTTCCATACTTTGGAATATTTTTTTCTTTTGGGGTCCGGTTCAATAACTTCATCACCTTCATCCTCTACGGAAATAACATTAGAAGAAGAACCTAGAGCATTCTCTTCATCTTGAGTTTCCATAGTTATCAATTACAAGAAATTGAGGCTCTAAAATGAAGGAACTATAAAAGATAAATGACCAGAGAGCTCACCTGAAGATAAAATGGCGTTTGTAGAAGATTTGAAGATAAATGGCATTTGCAGAAGACTGAAGATCTGAAGATGGCGTTGAAGAATGAAGATGGAAACTTTTGGGGAGAAAGGTCTGAAGACTTCTCTGTTAGAGCCCTAGCTTAATAGCTTTGGTTATATTTGATTTGGCAATTGAAAATAAGTATGTATGTAACGGATCTATTTATTTTTTAACCCGGACCCGGTTTAATTCGGGTCCTACCCTGCCCTGCCCTGCCCTGCCTAATTTTAAAATTTTTCCTTTTTCACCTGCCCTGCCCCGCCCCGCCCCGTTTCACTTTAGCCCTGCCCTGCCCCATTTACCCTTTCCCCTGCCCTGCCCCGTCCCCGCCCTGCCCCATTGCCACCCCTACTCAGCTATCCACAGTTTCCCTTATGAGGTGCTGTATGGACAAGCTCCTCCTCCACTGATTCCTTATGAACCTTTTGAGTCTCAGCTTGACTCAGTTGATAGAAGTCTGCAAGCTAGGGAATCTACATTGAGGTCTATTAAATTTCACCTATCTCAAGCTCAAGCAAGGTTGACAGTGCAAAAAGAGAGCTGAAAGGGTATTATCTGTGGGGGATTGGGTATATGTGAGGTTGCAACCATACAGGCGAGTATCCCTGAAAGCTCACAATTCCCATAAGTTGTTTTCTTAAATATTTTGGCCCTTTTCAAGTTGTGCAGAGGATTGGTTCAGTCGCTTACAAATTGGATTTGCCTCCAAGGTCCAGAATTCATCCTACATTTCATGTGTCACAACTGAAGAAGCACATTGGCTCTGCTCCAGCTTCTCCTACACTTCCTATGCATGTCACCAGTCATGGTGTTACCTTACTCGCACCTGAGGCAATTTGGGACAGACAATTGTTCCCTCGCAATGGAGTTGGGGTGCCTCAAGTCTTAGTTAAGTGGTTCAATGCAGCAGAGGAAGACAACACCTGGATGGACTACACGGTGTTTCATGACAATTATCCAGATTTTAATCCTGAGGTCAAGGATTGTTTACCGAGGGGGTAGTTGTTATAACTATTTTTTAAATAAGAAACAACCGTTAAAAGGGGTAATTAGCACTTAATACGTCATCGTTTTAGTTAATAAAAGGCTAAACAGAAATGGTTTCATTTGATTAAGTGGGAACTGCAGCAAAGAGAAGAGACGACGTCGTTTTGGTCCATCTCAGCAGCAGCAGTTAGTTTGTCAAATCTGTTAAGCTGGCGAGGCAAAATCAGTAGGGAAGAGTTAGGGTTTAAATTGGGGGTTTCATTCCATTTGGGATTATCCAGAAATTGCGTAAACATTGTGTAATCGTTCCTCTCTTATTCATCAATAATACTCCATTCTTCTTAGCAAATTCTGATTCTTGTTCAGGTATTCTTGATTGAAATCTCTTAGAGAATTGAGTCTTCGACCTATTTACTTAGCTCAATTAATTAGTCATAACAAAAAATGCTTAACTGGTCGAAAAAAGACTGTCGAAGTTCATTGCTCCACATGGGAAAATGCTAACCTTCCATTTTCCTCTTTCAATTCTGTACTAAGAAAAATTGTCAAAAGGTTATGGTTTTTCGAATTTTGGGAAAAGAGGAAATTGGTTAAGGGGAAAAGGATTAGGGACTTACCAATTTCACCGGAGAATGGATGAATTTCTGTTCAAAAAATGGATAGAGGGGAAGGAGCAGTCAGGTTGGAGAGGAAGATAGAGGAGAAAGAAAAAAGGAAAAGAAAGAAAAGTAAAAAAGAAAGGGCTCGCGAGATATTTAATTGAAATTTCCGTCTGCTTTGGTCGGTGTACCGAAAAATATCGCTAAAAACATAGAATAAGAAAATTAAAAAATTAATATATATCAAGCTTTCAACTATTTTCGTCGAAAATTTCCGTCTACGTTAAATCGGTTTGAGATCGTCGGACAAAAATGGCACATTTCCGTTGATGAAAGTGTGAAAGGAAAATATGTAAAAACTAGTCCGTAAATATAAATGAGTGATATCGATACTACTATTATTTGCTTTATATTTTACCTGTAATCGGACTTGGAATGAATAGAGGGTTGCAAAATTGCAGCCTTAATATTCCAATGCTAAGAGAAGATTTTAGTCTCACATTTGTGCCTGCAATCGTCTCTTACGTTTGCAATATTCCTAGCTAACTCAGCAGCATCTTCACTATATGATTTTACTTCAATGTGATGCAAGTGACCCAACTCCTCAAAACAAGAAGAGATTGTTTCTAAATGTAAACATTATGCAAAATCAATTTCTCAAGGCATCAAAAGGCTTCCTGAAACACTTTCCATTTTGATAGTTTGTTTCCAATAATTTGAGCTTAGGGAACCCATCATCTCTCACTTTCCATTCATTTTCTTCAAAGGCAACTTGTTGCTAGTTTAAGTACCTCAAGGGTGAGAAGCTTGGTAATGCTTAAAGTTTCAGCAAGGGGCAAGAGAAATTTGCACAAGGTCAGTTTCTTGAGATTCATTGGGATGTTTAATCTTGAAAGACCTCCCTTTGGAATATGGAAGAAGAGTACTTTTAGAGTTTCAAGTTGAGATAATGAGTCTAACCTATTTCCCCGATCTCATGATTTTTCAAATATACATCGTAACTTTCAAATATTGGGTGTCTTTCTAGCTATCCGCTCCATATTTTCCGCCCCGAAAATATATGATGAGGAAAGTGTTGCCAAATTCTCCAGCTTTGAGGCGCTCTTCTCAAAAGATTCCTCTGCATCATGCAAATGAAACAAAGCGTCGCCACTAATGCTAACTTATCTCAACTTACTTAGCTTCCACAAAGTATTTGGCAACAAAAACCAGCCTCCATTTCTTTTACTATGAATGTTTGATGATTCCATAGTTCTCTATGGATGATAGAATAAAACCCTTAGTTGTCAAGGTATCTTAACTGATTATGAATAGTATAAGTATGGTGAGAAAATATGTACAAATTTGGCCTTTCTAGCGATCCACTAGGATCACCGGGGGTCACTTTTCCCAATACCATTTAACTTTTAGCCAAATTTTAAAATTATTTTTAGCCACTAATTGAACTTAAAACTTCTCAAGTCTAACTCCAAACCATTCACCTAGTGGTTTGTAGTTGAACTTCACACCTTCAGTTCAGAAGTTAGGCATAAAAGGTGTATTGGGTAAAAATCGACGTGCTCGGGCAACATTTCGGTATGACAAATCGAGGTCAGTCGAACTGATGTTTCGAAGGATGAAGATTAGGGCAAACAATAAAACTACCGAAGTCGAGCATCGAGGTCATCACCGAAGGCGAGTCATGAGCTATTCTTCGACGACGTTCACTTCAACCGAGCAGCAAGGTCGTACCACCGAAGCTATGTATTTGGGCTTCGGTGGAACACCTCGGTTCTAGCGGATCCACAGCCTACTACTTCAGCCCATTAACCCTACTAATAGATATGCTACATGTGGATTTAGGCATGATCAGTCATGAGAAACATGGGGCAGGCCCCTTGTATCTATAAATAGCATTAGCTTTCATCTTGTAATCATTCAGAAATACTTACAGAAACTCTGGAAAAATTTGTACTCACTGATATATATTACAATTACGTTATTCTCTTACATTTTCGCTTATTCTTAGCATTGTCTCGATTTTGATACCAAGATTTGCTTGTATTCATAACCCAAATTCGATTTGTGATCCTAAATCAGTTTAGGCCCATACAAATTGGCGCCTTCTGTGGAGATACGAGCAAAACGCTTTGTTCCAAAGTTGAACGTCTTTTTCATATGAATTCACGTTCTTTACTCGACGATATGGCTGAAAATAGCAGAAATCCCATTGAACTGTAGTTAACTCCCGATGGACAGACTAGTGTTCAATCGAACCCAAACTCATCATCTTCGATGACAACCGATGCCTTTCAGGCTTACGATGTTGCCACACTGAAAGCTCTTCAAAAGCAGCAAGTCGAGCAGGCTAATATTAATACTGAATCTCTTGCCTCGTTAGAAGCAAGGAACAGCTCAACTCCGAATGGAGTCCCACCTATAGTTCCAAGTTGAGGAATCCCGCTCTTCGTTCCTACGGGCGTGATAACAGGGGGACCTCAAAATGGGGCCACATCTGGGGGTTCGGGTACACTACCGAGCACCACGCCACACTTCAGAACGATCCCCACCGTGGCAGAAAGTACCTCCTCGGTAGATGTTGGAAAGTTAACCAAGGAGATCGAAGCCCGAGTTGAGGCTCGCGTTGAGGCACACGTTGAAAAACGATTTGAAAGCATCCCTAGGGTTACTAAGACTCAAGATGATCTTGATATTGACCAATATAGGAAATTTCCATTTAAGCTCGAGTCTGCTCCAGCACCAACTCTGAAAAATTTCAAGATTTTCTTTCTGGAAAAGTATGATAGGACCACTAACCCCAAAGAACATGTGACCGAATACATGTCAATGGTTATAAGTAATGACTTAACGAAGATAGAGAAGGAGTCGATGTTCTTGAAAAAATTCGGCGAGTCTCTGGAGAAGGGAGCATTACGCTAGTACATGCGTATACCATCGGGGTCGATTTCCACTTTTAAGGAGCTGGTTAACGCCTTCGTTAAAGATCATACCGGGGCGCAGAAAATCCTCCAAAGGAAGGAGGATATATTCAAAGTCAAACAACGGCTCGGCGAGCCACTCAAAGACTTCCTCGAGCGCTTTCATGCTGTGCGCATGGAGTTACCTCCATGGATGATACTCTAGCCATCATGGCGTTTAAAAAAATGTATAAATGTTTGAAACTCTGAGGCCGCTGCTGAGTTGCAGAAAGAGCTCCAACAATATCAAACCTTGAAATGGGATGATTTGCACAACAGGGCATACACCAAGATAAGGTTGGAGAAAGCCGAGTGGCAAAATAATGGGCGAAATCACAGTTACAAGAATCGAACCGAGTCCTCATATCGCGCCGATGCGCCACGAGGAAACTCGAAGGGGAGGTATGAGCCATACACCTTATCGAGGCAACCAGTTAGTCAAAGGCTTGGGAATTTTGCTTGAAAATTCGCACGTGAGCCAACGGCTCGGTGGAAAGGTTTTTCCCAACACGAACCAAAGGAACTCCTCAAGCCCAGCTCTGTCTCAAAGAGTAGGGAGTTACACCGTATCCCCGATTACAACTTCAACATATCGATCTCGGAGCTGGTCAATGTAGTAAGGAGACAGCCGGGGTGAGAATACCAAAGGACATGAGAACTCCTGCTGACAAAAGGGATCAAAATCTGCAGTGTGAGTTTCATGCAGACTATGGCCACCACACCGAGGACTGCAAAGCATTGCGCCTCAAGGTGGCACACTTACTGAAGAAAGGTGTGTTAGCGGAATTCCTTACTGATAAGGGGAAGGAAAACTACACCAAGAACTGAGGTGATGGACAACCACCTTAGGCACCACCCCTTGAGAGAGTCGTGAATGTTATCACCGGGGGGTCAGAAGTGAATGGGGTCAATTTTATAGCTGCTAAGAAGTTCGCAAAGCTGTCGATCACCATGGAGAAAAGAACTCGAGTTGGAGGCTCGGGTAAAGAAATTTTGTTCGATGATGACGACTGTGATGGGATGATGTTTCCCCATCATGATGCTTTGGTCATCATGTTAAGAATAAATGACTCAGATATCAAGCGAGTCCTAATTGACCCCGGTAGCTCTGTCAATATAATCAACTACGGGGCCATTAAAAAGATGTGGTTGAAGGGAGAGGTTATCCCCAAGGCAACTGTGTTGACTGGCTTCAACAACTCCACTGAAAAGACATTGGGTAAAATCAAACTCAAAACATTCACCGAAGGAGTTTGCAAGAAACACTGTTCTAAGTCCTACCCGAGGATATGGCGTATAATGTGATCCTCGGTAGACCATGGATTCATTCTATGGGGGCTGTTCCATCCACTCTTCATCAAGTGATCATGTTCCCTACCATGGGGAGTTCGGTCGATAAAAGAAGAGCAACGAGTAGCAAGAGAGTGCTATTCAGTTGCATTGAAGAGTGGAGTCATCCTGACTGGGCCAAAAAAATAGCAACCAATGCAACCGGGATCGAACGAAGAGGGAGGGTTAAGTTCCCCAGATGACCCCCGAGGAGAAATAGAGAAGATCCCGGTGTGCATTCAAGAACCTCAGAAACAAAAAGCCGAGGACTCCACCATAGAGGAGCTGGAATATTTCACGTTATCGAAAGATTTTCCATAGAGCAAACTGTTTGTCGGCTCGGAGTTGGACCCAGAGTCGAATAAAGCTATCATCGAAGTCTTGTAGTCCAACAACGATTGCTTTGCTTGGTCCCATTCAGATATGGTCCGTATCGATCTGGAGATCATGACCCATAAATTGAATGTGGATCCCCATTTCACCCTGGTGAAACAAAAGAAGAGACCACACGTCGGGGTAAAAAAGAAAGCAATCGAGGATGAAACTATGAAGCTGCAAGAGAATGGCTCCATAAGAGAGCTGAAATACCCCGAATGGCTGGCTAATGTCATCGTTGTGCCCAAAATGAATGGCAAATGGAGAATGTGTGTAGATTACACAGATCTAAACAAAGCCTTCCCCAAGGATGCCTATCCATTGCCACAGATAGACAGGTTAATAGACTCTACGGCTGGACACAAACTATTAACCTTCTTGGATGCCTATTCGGGGTATAACCAAATTCTCATGGATCCGAAGGTATAACCAAATTCTCATGAATCCGAAGGATGAAGAAAAGACCTCGTTCATCACCGACCGAGGCACCTTCTGCTACAAAGTAATGCCCTTTGGTTTGAAGAACGCTGACGCGACATACCAAAGACTAGTGTGTCGTATGTTCAAAGAGTACATTGAAAAGTCTATGAAAGTCTACATAGATGATATGCTGATCAAGTCTATTCGAATGGAAGGTCATCTAAACCATTTGAGAGAAGCCTTCGCCGTTCTGAGGCAATACAACATGAATTGAATCCTGAAAAGTGTGCCTTCGGTGTAGGGTCGGGCAAATTTTTGGGATTCATAGTCTCCGAACGGGCAATCGAAGCCAATCCAGACAAGATCAAATCCATCGAAGAAATCCCCGAGGAGCTAACCGGGGTAAAGGAAGTTCAGTGCTTGACTGGCCGAGTCGCTGCCTTGAGTAGATTTATCTCAAGGTCTTCAGAGCGATGCCATAAATTCTTCTCAGTCTTAAGGATGAATAATCACTTTGAGTGGACACCGGAGTGTAAGGAAGTGCTAAGGGAGTTGAAACATTATCTGGCTAACGCGTCGTTGCTCGCCAAGCCAAATGATGGTGAAACTTTGCTAGTTTACTTGGTGGTATCCAAGGTGTCAATTAGTGTTGTGTTGGTTCGAGAAGAGGATGGCAAGCAATAACCTATCTACTATGTGAGCAAGACACTCCTCGACACTGAGACCGGGTACCCTCATTTGGAAAAACTAGCACTTGATTTAATTGTTACTGCTCGAAAACTACGACCATATTTTCAATGTCATCCAATAGCCGTAGTTACTTTTCAATGTCATCCAATAGCCGTAGTTACCACATTCCCTCTGCGAAGTATACTGCATAAACTGGAGTTGTCAGGGAGGTTATCTAAATGGGGCAGTAGAGTTAAGTGATTATTACATCACCTATCAACCACGAACGGCCATTAAATCCCAAGTCTTGGCTGACTTCGTGGCTGATTTTAGTATTGGGATCCTACCCGAAGCTGAAAAAGAGAACTCGATATCGAAGGATAAACTTCGGGACAGTGGGTACTCTACATTGATGGCGCGACTAATTCTAAGGGTTCGGGATTAGGCATAATGTTGAAAGCACCCACCGGAGAGAAAATAAGGCACTCAGTTCGGTTCAAAAAGGTGACAAACAACGAGGCCAGTCGAACTGATGTTCCGAAGGATGAAGATTGGGGCAAACAATAGAACCACCGAAGTCGATTACCGAGGTCATCACCGAAGGCGAGTCATGAGCTATGCTTCGACGACGTTCACTTCAACCGAGCAGCAAGGTCGTACCACCGAAGCTATGTATTTGGGCTTCGGTGGAACACCTCGGTTCTAGCGGATCCACAGCCCACTACTTCAGCCCATTAACCCCACTAATAGATATGCTGAACATGGATTTAGGCATGATCAATCATGGGAAACGTGGGGCAGGCCCCTTGTATCTATAAATAGCATTAGCTTTCATCTTGTAATCATTCAGAAATACTTACAGAAACTCTGGCAAAATTTGTACTCACTGATATATATTGGAATTACGTTATTTTCTTACATTTTCGCTTATTCTTAGCATTGTCTCGACTTTGATACCAAGATTTGCTTGTATTCATAACCCAAATTCGATTTGTGATCCTAAATCAGTTTAAGCCCATACAAGAGGTTTGAAATTAAGATCTGAAGGTCTGAAGTTGTGATTCAATCCTGAAAGTTTGAATATAAGACCCAAGGTCTGAAGTTCAAAGAGCGGCTAAAAACTATATAATATTTAAAAATTGGCTAAATTTAAATGGCTCACCTAAAATAGGTTGTTTCTCCATTTCCCCCAAAGTACACCTGTGCGCCTATTATTTAAGTTTTGGATCAAATTTTTGACTGTTTAAGGTTTAGCACTCATTTCCAGAGCACGGAAGTCCTAGCTATTGACCAGATTTTTGCTAGGAAAAAACGTGGATTTGTATTCCTGGAGAAGTCCTAGCAAATCACTTGAACGTCCTCCATGTACTAGCAATGGGGCCCAAATTCTAGCGACGGTGGGCGCTCATGTACTATTTCGGCGCGCGTTCTATTTCTGTAAATCCCCTGTCCAAATTAAGTTTGCGAGGCGGAGCCAAAGTTTTGTTAAAGGAAGTTAAAAGTTAAACAGTGTCACTGAAATAACATATTTGTGCAATTTTCCGTTTTTAACGGCTCAACGAATTATACGATCAGCCAGTAGGACAAATTAGATTTTAAAGCACAAAACTATTTGAAGTGCCAAGAAAAAGACCCCAAGGTATGTAAAAGTCGTAATCGACCCATGTGATTGTACGCTGGAAAAGCGGGCCTTGATTGTTATAGCAGGCAGCTACAATTTCTGTCTTCACAACCACTTATTTCTCCCAACTTGCCATTGGGTCCATTTTCAATAGTGTAAAGCCAATTTGAAACAACAGAGACTTCTCGCAAACTGAAACAACAGAGCTGAAAATGCATACCTTTTGAAAGGGTATTTTATTCCTTTAGAGACTTAGCTAACATTTGGACATAGGTTCACAAATAAGAAAAACACTTTTTGAATGAAGTTTGATATGAAAATAAAAAAATATTTGGACATACTTTTTGGAAACAATTTTTTTGGCTCAAAAGAGCCTTTGAGCTCTTATAAAAATAAAATTTGATGTGTAAATGTTAATTTTTGGCTCAAAAACAGCTCAAGATCACTTTTTGAGTTTTTGGGACAAGTTTTGCTCGAAAAGCATAAACAAACACTTTTTAGCCCAAAAAATCCCTCCAAAAACTATGTCCAAATGGGAGCATTCTCCACAAATCTGAATTAATTGGATTAGCACATTTCAAAAAATGATTAAATCGATAAATAGAAACTATACACGACCTTTCTCTTCCTTTTTTGTTTGGACACAAGTGGATGATAGTTTTGAGTTCTATTTAATGACTTCAGAATTACAAAGCTCTGCAAGTAAAGCATATTCTTTTGTATTTGTCCCAAATTTGCCTTTTCCTTTCCTTTCAATCATCAGCTGTTTATTTATATGGAAAAAGGCAAGAGAAACCACAACTAAAAGTCGTTATTGACGATACACTTGCCTAAAAGAAAGGATTGAAACAGCACATACTCCTGTTTCTTGAAGAATAACATCATTTCTTTACAAATTTATTCGAAAAGGAATAATAATTTCTATGCTACTTCATTGAAATAAGAATATACACTTCTAAATTTGAAAGAAGTTAACTCTAAGTTTTTACTAAATCCTTCATGAAAGGGTTTTAAGGCCTCAAAAATATTTATGTCTTATTTTATACCATAATTTACAAATATCTTCTTTTCTTTGTTAAAGTTTTATGTCAAAGGTAAAGTGTGACTTCAAAATTGAAACTGATCGAGTTTTTCTTAAAGACGAGAGATATTTGATAGAGCGCAATTTTTCTAAAGAAGATAATTGGAATTTGCTACTTTTTATCCAAAACACTTGAAATAAGCTCTTTGAATGCAGAGGAAAAAAGTTTCCTAATTATTAAAAAAGAAAAAGAGAAAAGACTTATTTGGAGTTACTTTTTGAGGTACATTTGCAAAGCCCCAATAACCTCTACTTGTCTCCGATTTTCATCTATACAAATACTGAAAATATAGAACCAAGAGAAAAGTAAAACTTTTCCATACTAAATAAATGCTTTATCCCATAACGGTTTCTACTTTCTTGAGTTTCCTTCGAATTTTGAGGGTAAAACAGTTTATTTTGACCGTAAATTATATAATCTTTAAGTTTTTTGAAATGATATTTATATATTTAAAAACTACTTCCTCCGTCCCAATTTATGTGGCACCATTTGACCGGACACGGAGTTTAAGAAAATAGAAGTTGACGAGTTAAAGTATGTAGGGCCCAATAAGGATAAAATAGAGATAATGCATTAAATAGTTGTTAAATAAGGAAATGTGCCACTTATTTTGGGAGAAATATAAAAAAAAATGGTGCCACATAAATTGGGACGGAGGGGTACACAATAAGTATCACAATAATTAATAATTCAAAATATTTAAAAAATATATAAAAATATTATGGTCAAGATAAATTCGTTTAAATCTCAAAATTCAAAATATGTTATCCATTACTGAACCGGAGTATAAAGGAAAAATTAAAAATAATAAACAAAAATAGCAAAACAAATTATTACTCCGGTCAAAACTACCAACGGAAGTGAACCTTTTTTATACAGTAGCGAAAAAGAACTTTTGATCATCAAGCTCTTCAAAAAAAAAAAAAGGAAAAATAATTCCCAAAAAAACATAAACATACAGTATATGTTAAAAAAATGACAAAACAAAAAATTAGAAGAAATAAAAACCTCATCATCATCATCATCATCATCATCATCGCCAACCAGGTCAAGAAAATAATAAAAATTCCTTCACCTTAACGAGAACCAGTCAAGTAAATCCCAAGTAACGCGTCGTTGCGCAAGTTCCACCACGCGTTCATCGGACACCAAAGGTGATCGACAAATCGGACAATTAAAATTCAACGTATCTAACCAACCATCAAAACATGTTTTATGAAAAACATGTCGACATTCTAATTTCCTAACGTGGTCACCATCACCTAACTTGTTCAAACAAACAACACAGTTTGAAACTGCAGCATCATCTTCTTGATCATCAAAAAAGGTGTAAGAAAATAATTTGTTTATATTAAGTTGTTCAGCTAACATTACAACACCAGCTAAACCGGAACCAATAGTGTCATATAAAGTGTCTTCTACTTGAACATGGTTAACTGATAAGCCAAGAAACGAAAGGAAAATGAAGAGAAGGGAACGGAGATAAGATAGTGAATTGGCAAGAAGGGTAATGAGTAAAATTGGGATTGATTCTGAAGAAACGTCTGTTAGTTGATTTTGTAATCCCATTTTGTTGGATAGGGGAGGAGTAGTTTTTGATGATGGGGTTTTCTTGATTTTAAAGCATAGGAGTTATAAAGAAGTGGAGGTGTGACGAGTTATAAGTATAGGCTATTTTTGGGATGAAGTGAGGGGGATGGGGTGGGTTTAGTTTTTTGGAGGTGTGGGTTACGTGGGAAGGAATAGAGATGGACAGGCAATAAGGTGTTTCTGTGTCATCTTTGGTTTTAGTTCGTAGGTTGAATTTTGAACTTTACGTTTTTACATTTAAAAATAGTATGTACCTAACATATAAATACATTATACAAAAATAAAAAATAAAAAAAATTTGGTAATATATTGTAATCTATACTGTTGCACCTGGTGTACCCTTGTAAGACTAGGAGAGGTTAATAGTGCTGTTACCCGATTTTCGAACTCTAACACTTGCTCTTAACTTGACCGCCTAACTCACAAAGAACCAGGTTCCCTGCAAGTTTCACATATATCTGAAACTTAAACTAAATGCGGATCGGAATATAAAGAACACAGAGATTTTTACGTGGAAAAATCTTTGCTCAAGAGATCAAAAGCCACGACCCAACACTCTTAGGATTTATACTTTCCACTAAAGGAATACCGAGCAAGTTTTAGATTACAACGCAATGCACTCAAGGAACTAACACTTTTAGTACCTAGAACCTTCCAAGCTTCACTATAGCTTGTTAGGTTGAAACTACCTCACCAAAAGTAATATTTTCTTACTGCTCTAAAACAAGCTGATATGATTACAACTTGATACCCTATAACAGAAACTAGACAAAACAAACTAAACTATGAAACTCGAACTCCTCCAGGTTCTGCTGCTTTGCTTCTGTTCTTGCACACAATAGCTCTCTCAAATACTTTGCTCTCGGTTTGCTCTGTTGAGAATTCTCGAGTGCGTGATGTTTCTGGCCAAATTAACTTGTATTATTCAAATTAGCTTGTAACTTATTTTGCAATTCAGAATCTGTTTCTAATAAAGTTTACCCATATTTCCTTATTTGAAACCCAAGTTAATTTGCCTAAGTCTTCAATCCTTTTCTGATAAGGAAACTTCTTCTATTCCTCACCGTTGTTAAGTTCTTCCTTCTTCTCTTAGGATTAAAGCTCTGACTTCAGCTGCTCCTTTTTCCTTTTTCGTCTTGAACTCGAACATCAACTTGAATAGCCTCGTCGTTAACTTCTATTGTGAACCTTTTCATTGTACATGCAGCACCAGGTCCTTTGTCATTTATCAAAATCATACTTCAACAATTTTTCTCTTTTTGATGATGACAAACAATGTTGTCTCACCGAGGGTATTAGCACAAGAACCTGTATATAAGTCACTACACTAAACAATGAACCAGGATAATAATAGTTAGGCAAACTAGATCACAAATATAAATTAATAAACAACAACTAACTTCCCCCTTTTGGCATCATCGAAAAGTTCACAATGTATGCTCAACTTAAATTAGTCAAGTTGACTCTAGTGTCATAGGCAGCTAGCTAATCTTTCAAGTCATGAACCTATTTCAGACAATAAACACCACCAAATAGCAGAAAGGATATTTTTAACAAAATATGTGCCAAACTGACTTAAAACATCCAAACCACATCATCCAAATATTACAAACAAAAAGAAATAAATTATCTTAACAAGCCAATAAAAAGAACCAACTTAAAGGGACTGAGGAAGGGACTGGTTCAGAATTAGGGAATATCGGGGATGTTAAAATATGCAAGCAACTTGGCAAGACGACGCGAGTTTTCCTTCACGCTCACGGTCCAGCTCAGCGTCCAGCCTGGCATTCTCAATATTCAACCATGCCAGCTCTTCAGTCTTCCTCTCCAACTGTCTCTAATACACCTCCAATCTTCTGTCCACACGTGCAGCAGGTGCTTCCTTATGTTCCTCATCCAGATTGATTGGTTCCTCAGCAGGTTCTCCATCAAGTCCATAGTCACAGGACCTTAGTATGTTCCTTCCAAACATGTCATTATGATCCGGCTCTGTCCACCCACCCACCCACCAACAGGTACTCCAAAGAACTGAAACACTTTACTGAGAAGAAAACCATACACCACAACATGTTTCCCTAACCCCATATCAGCAACCCTATCAATGTGTTTGATCATTAACCCAGGCAGAGTTACATGAACCCCCTATCAATCAGGTCCATGTAAGTAAGATCGAGGAAATTTGCTTCACTCCTCTTCTCAGATCTCTGCAACACATTTTTTAGCACAAATTCAAACAACAATTGGTGGAACGGGGCCATTTCCTTCTTTTTCACCTGATTTGCCCTTATCAATTTGGGCTTTCTTGTAAACTTCCTGGATACCTCCAGGGTAGACATACCGTCTCCTCTAGCCGGCCATGAATTTCTCAAATATTCACAATACCCTTGGGACGGAACACCTAAAATCACACTCAGTTCTTCATAATTGAACTGAATTACCAGACCTTTCACTATCGTGGCCACTATTCCTTCACTCATTATGCAGTTAGTGTAAAACTCACGAACCTTCTTCTCATAGAGCTTAACAGTTCTTTAACTGAACAGATTTAGCCAACCTTGAATCCTTAGTTTCTCTACCAATTGAGTCATCCCTTCTTGCTCAAGCTCGACAAGAATTTTACCCTTCACTAATGTGAGTGCCCTGAAATAGTCAACTTTTCTTTCTTCCTTTGCTTATTATTACCAATCACAAGTTTCACCCTAGAACCTTTTCCACGAACCTCAGGTTCTTCAACATCTTTTTCCTGATGTTCCCTCCCAGAACCTCTAGTCACAGGCCTCATTGCATGACCAGCCTTTTTGCTACAATCTCCTACTCCATCCTCAAAGTCACCAGTACTCCCAACTTTTGAACTACCCACAATATTCACCACCCTTGACTAACATATGCTTCTTCACTACTTTAGACTAAACCTCCACCATAGGCTTTTTCTCCAACTTCCTCCTTTGGTCCTGCACCACCACAACCTCTATCTCACTAGAAAAACCTTCACTAGCTTGAAGAGTTGGATTTGCCTCTGTATCCTCAGGATAAACAACATTTAGGGGCTCAGTAAAACCTACACCTTCATTGTCATCCTCGTAATCATCAATCTCCTCGAGATCTGCGTCATCACCATACACAGAACCTGAGAACAAACTAGGTTTTTTCGCAGGTTCCTTGGCAGGTTCAGCAGTTTTCCCCTCTCCCTCACTCACTATAGTCAACTCAGGAACCGTCACAGGAACAGGTTCCTTGATAGGTTCCTCACTAACCTTCTCACCACCTTTACTAATAGAATTTTCAAAATTTTTTTTAACTATATCTACCACCTCCTTTTCTTTTTCAGAAACTTCAAGAACTACCACTTTTCCTAATTCTCCTACAGGCTTAGGAGCTACACTACTATGAAGATAAACTATAGCAGTAGAGACACTAGGGTTTACCTTTTCGACCTCTTGAACGGTTTCTTGATTAGTTTCAGCCATTTCTACCATGACAACACTTGGAACGCTTTCCCTCTTACTCGTAGCCTCATCTGACACCTTTTTCTGTCTCAATTTCGCAAACTTCTTTGCCATCGCAACTGATCGATTCTCCACAAGTTGCTTTGCTTTTTTATTTAGTTTGGAAATTTTGAGTTTATGAGAGGCAGGGTTTGCAATTTTCTTTGAAATGGTTGACATGGTGAGAATGATTCTGGGAAATTTTTTAGAGAGAATATGAGACGGTTCAGAAGGTTTGTATCTTTAGTTGTTATGAATAATGAACACACAGATACATACACACTTAATATTATCGAAGCAAGAATACTAATCGCATGTATTGGGAAGTGAAACAGGGGTTGATAGGAAGTGTAAAGGATGCATGTCATTATTACGTTGAAAAGTCTCACGCCGCCGGATACAAAGAATTTGAATATTAAAAATTACTTAACAACTAATCCGGCAACACTTGTGAATGATTGGTAGCTGATTGGCCACGTAAGAGACAATTATACTTTCAGTAAGTAACATCGGATGTGTACCTGAACGTCCAAGCACCAGGTTCTTAAGCTTTTATCCTCTACTCAAAAAATATTTGTGAGCATCTAAGTCATCAAAATAGGTTCCAAACAGGTTAGCAAGCAAAACAGTTAAGTTTTAAAAGTAGAGTCAACTAAACAAAGTTATGCTAAGTTTAAACTAGAACTTCACTAGCCAATCATTGGGAGAACAAGGTGCTGCCTCGATCAGTGTATCTTGGTCATCCCTAACTCAAACCTGTTCTTTTCAAATTGTACCATGTTCAAAGCTTTAGTAAAGATGTCAGCAATTTGATCCTCGATCCTATAAAAATTCATAATAATTAGGCCTTTTTAACATTATCCCTTAAAAAGTGATGCCTAATGTCAATGTGCTTTGTTCTCTTATGCTGGACCAGGTTCTTGGTTATATTGACTGCACTGGTATTGTCACAAAATATTGAAACTGGTCCACACTCTATTCCAAAGTCCTCCAACTGCTGCTTGATCCATAATAGAGTGAACAACACAAAGCAACTGCTACATATTCAACTTCTAATGTAGATAGTGCTACCGAATTCTCCTTCTTTGTAGCCTATAAAACAAGACATGGACCTAGGAAGTGTACCATCCCATAAGTAATTTTCCTATCAATCAAATGACCAGTATAGTCAGCATCAGCAAAACCAATTAGATCAAAACTTCCACCTCTTGGATACCATAAACGTAGATCTTGAGTTTCTTTCAATATTTTAATATTCTCTTGACTGCTGTTAAGTGCAACTCCTTTGATTTTGACTGAAACCTTGCACAGAACGCTACACTATAAACAATATCTGGATGACTTGTTGTTAAATACAATAGTGAACAAATTATTCCTTTGTACTTAGTTTCATCAATCGAAGCACCAGTTTCATTCAGATCCAACTTAGTTCCTAGGGCTATTGGTGTGCTAATGTCCTTAGCAGTTTTCATGTCAAACTTCTTCAATAACTCGTTGATGTACTTCTGCTAATGGATCATTGTCCCTTCTTGAGTTTGTTTGATTTGCAAGCTTATGAAGAAATTCGGCTCACCATCATACTCATCTCGAACTCACTAGCCATTAGGTCGGCAAGCTCCTTGCAAAGGTTCTCATTGGTAGCTCCAAAGATGATGTCATCTACATATACTTGAACAATCACCAGGTCCTTGGCTTTCTTTCTTAGAAACAAAGTATTGTCTATTTTTCCTCTTGTAAACCCATTATTAATAAGAACCTAGGAGCCTGTTTAGCCCATATAGAACCATGTAAAGTTTATAAACATAATCAGGAAACTATAAACTTTTAAAACCAGGTGGTTGAAGCACATACACCTCTTCATTCAGATACCCATTAAGGAATGCACTATTTACGTCCATCTGATACAACTTGAATTCCATATAAGCTGCAAAAGCTATCAGCATCCTAGTGGCTTTCATTCTCAGAACAGTTGCAAAGGTTTCATCATAATCTATCCCCTCTTCTTGACAGTAACCTTTAACCACTAGTCTTGCTTTGTTCCTCGTTACTATGCCATGTTCGTCCAGTTTGTTTCTAAATACCCATTTAATTCCAATGAGGGACCTGTCCTTAGGTCGAGGGACCAGGTGCCACACTTTACTTCATTCAAATTGATGAACTTCCTCCTGCATATCAATCACCCAATCTAGATCCTCAAGTGATTCTCATACATTCTTGGGTTCTATGGCCGAAGGAAACGCATAGAATGCACAGAAGTTCTTCAAATCTCTTCTAGTAACAATTCAAGTATTTAGATCAGAGATGAGGTTCTCCAATGAGTGGGAACTTTAATGTTTCCAAGGTCTGGGTTGAATCTGCTGAGAAGTACCATCAGAGGGACCAGATGCATTAGAATTGTCCTCTTCTGGTTTTTCAATTCCCACTGTCTGATTATCTCCTTGTTCCCATGAGTCTGATCCTTATCATTACTCTGGTCAGCTCTATTTTCTTCCAGTCTCTCAGGGTCTTCAGCAGGTTCATCTCTAGCCAAACCAATTTCCTAATCATTATCTTCTCATTTCTTTGCAACAGGTTCAGATTCGTCAAGTACCACATGAACACTTTCTTCCACAGTTAAGGTTCTTTTGTTGAATACCTTATAAGTCTTGCTTTATAAAGAATATCCCAAGAAGATGGTATCATCACTTCTAGTATCAAACATTTCCAGAGGTTCCTACCCATTACTATGTATGAAACACTTGCATCCAAAAGCCCTTAGATATGCAATGTTAGGTTTCCTACCTCTTATCAGCTCATAGGGAGTTTTCTCTAGTAGAGGACGGATAGAACATCGATTCAGTAAATAACATGTGGATAGAACATTGATTCAGTAAATAACATGCGGTGTTAACTGCTTCAGCCCAAAAGTTCTTTGCCAAACCGCTTGATAATAACATAGTTCTAGCCATATCGTCTAAGGACCTGTTCTTCCTTTCAACAACTCCATTTTGTTGGGGGTCCTTGGTTCAGAGAAGTTGTGGTCCATACCATGTTTATTGCAATACTTAGTAAATTCAGCATTCTCAAACTCAGTTCCATGGTGAGACCTTATACTCACTAGTTGGAACCGTAGTTTTTTTTGTACAATCTTTGCCCAGTCCTCGAACATATCATACACTTCATCTTTAGATCTAAGAAACAAGGTCCATGTGTATCTGGAGTAGTCATCAACAATCACCATTACGAACATTTTACCTCATCTGCTCCTTATCCTCATTCGCCCACATAAGTCCATGTGAACCAACTCAAGTGGTTTAGAAGTACTAACCATTTTCTTTGACTTAAATAAAGATCTTATATGTTTCCCCCTCACACAAGCATCACAGATCTTGATCTCATTGAACCTCTTGCTTGGCAATCGACGAACCAGGTCCTTTGACACCAATTTATTCAACTGAGTCAAGCTTACATGTCCTAAATCTCTTGTGCCACAGTTGTGTATCATTCTCAAGCACTTTCAGACAAGTCAAATTATCCTCAGGAAGAGAACCTAATGTAGCCTTATATACATTGTTAGCTTGTTTCCCTTCCTGTACTACTTCACCAGTCTGCAGGTTCTTCACAGTGCATCCTACAGATGTGTAACTAACTTGGTTTCCTCTATCACATGGTTGGTAGATACTCAATAGGTTATGCCTCAATCCATCCACAGAGAGTACATTTTCAATAGCATAATTGAGGGACCTTCCAACCTTTTCAATATCAACAATTTCACCACTTTTGCCTCCTCCAAAAGCCATACTACCCCTTGAAATGCTACGAGTGAGATAAAATTTCTTATATCTCTGGTCATGTGCATGAAACACCCACTATCAATAATCCAGCTTGGTTTGTTCCTTCTCACTCCAACTTGCAATACAGAATTAGGGGTTAGTAACAGGAACCTAGACTAGCTTGAGTCCCTTTTTATGATAGAATGGATGAATCAAATCTTTTCTAGCCCAATAAGGTAAAATTGGCTTTAAGTTCTTTATGACTGCCTTTTTTTGCAATATCACTTTCTTTTCTATAATGATCAATTTTTCCACAAAGAAAGCAAAGCTTATTGCAAGGAAGTCCTACATATTTATTATTAGGATTCTAGGCAGGTAAAAGTTTCCTATGTCTTAAGCCATTTTTAGCTCTGTTATGATTTTCATGCAACCGGTTAAAAGCTTCTGAAGATTTGTTCCATTTAGCGAGCTTGGTAAGTTCATAGTTAGCCTTATCAACATTTTCTTGAAGAACTCAGTTCTTCTCAGTTTTCTGATGCAGAACTTTATTTTTTCTTTTTAATCTTAGTTTCAAGTTTGATTTGAGCCTCACTAGCTACTTGCTTACCAGAAACTTCTTTCAATTTAAGATTCTTAAGTTCAAGTGTAGAAACTTTCTTTTTCTCATCAATCACTTGTTCCTTTAATTTCTGGTTTTCAAGTTCAAAGGCTGGGACTTTCTATTTAAGTTGAAAAACTCTAGCATTACTAGATGCAGACTAAATTTCCAGTTCAGTTTTAGCTTCATCCAAGTTTTTATTCTTAATTTTATAATCAGACACAATTGAGAATAATTGGTCTTTCTCAGAAAGCAATTGATCTTTCTCAGCCCTTAGACTTTCAATACCTTCGATTAAAGTAAGTGCAAGTATATTTAAATCTCTTAAAGAATAAGTAGGAAGTTTTGTTTTCAAATCATAAGACTTACCTCAGGTGTATCATCTGTGGGAGATTCTTTATCAAGAGCCATCAGTGCAAAGGGAGAGTCATCGTCTGATTCTTTTCTTCTCCTTATTCAGTGTCGCTTTCAGATACTCCCCACTCTGCAACAAAACTTCCCTATTCTTTTCTGGTTCTCCACCGTAGATAGTATCTAAAGTGTCCCTACTTACTTTGTTGTTGAGCATCTTGGAATCCGTTTATACACGTTAAATACTAAACTACAGTGAAGTATTTTCATGGTTTCAGCATTCATCTGAAGTAAATTAAAATCGGCTTGATTCAATTCTTCTACAGGTTTTTGGACCTTGTTCCTAGACTCGTCAATTTTTGTAGGAACCATAGGACCACTGGTCGTAATTTTCCATAGTTGCTAGTTCTTTGCCTGCAGAAAGGTTTCCATCCTGAATTTCTAATATTTGTAGTGTTGACCACTGAACTGAGGAGGTCTGTTAATGTGATGTCCTTCGATTATTATCGGTGGTGTACTCATGATTCAGATCTTTTTCAAGATGTTAATCTTTATATGAGAGAACTCACTCTGATACCACTTGTTGCACCTGGTGCACCCTTGTAAGTCACTAGAGTGGGGGGTGAATAATGTCCTTACCCGATTTTTGAACTCTAAGACTTGCTCTTAACATGATCGTCTAACTCAAAAAGAACCAGGTTCCCTGTAAGTTTCACATATCTCTGAAACTTAAACTAAATGCGGAATATAAAGAACATAGAGATTTTTACATGGAAAAATTCTTGCTCAAGGGATCAAAAACCACGACCCAACACTCTTGGGATTTAAACTTTCCACTAAAGGAATACCAAGCAAGTTTTAGATTACAACGCAATGTAATCAAGGAACTAACACTCTTATTACCTAGAACCTTCCAAGCTTCACTATAGCTTGTTAGGTTGAAACTACCTCACCAAAAGTAATCTTTTCTCACTGCTTCTAAATAAGGTGATATGATTACAACTCGATAGCCTATAACAGAAACTAGACAAAACTGACTAAACTATGAAACTCGAACTCCTCTAGGTTCTGATGCCTTGCTTCTGTTCTTGCACACAATAGCTCTCTCGAATACTTTACTCTCGGTTAGCTCTGTTGAGAATTCTTGAGTGATGATGTTTCTGGCCAAATTAACTTGTATTTATAGAGTTCACAATAAGCCCAATTCAAATTAGCTTAGAACTTCTTTTGCAATTCGGAATCTGTTTATAATAAGATTTACCCATATTTCTTTATTTGAAACCCAAGTTAATCTGCCTAAATCTTCAATCCTTTTCTGATAAGGAAACTCATTCTATTCCTCGCCGCTTAAGTTCTTCCTTCTTCTCTTAGGATTAAGTCTCTGACTTCAGCTTCTCCTTTTTCCTTTTTCGTCTTGAACATCAACTTGAACATCAACTTGAACAGCCTCGTCATTAACTTCTACTGCGAACCTTTTTATTGTCCACGCAGTACTAGGTCCTTTGTCATTTATCAAAACTATACTTCAACATATACGTTGTTATAAAAGAGTATTACTTTCTTTCAAAAAGTATTGCACAATTTTCTTACTATTAGTTTATTAGAAAAAGAACGTCATATTTAAATTTAAAAAAATAAATAAATTAATCATTCTTGTACTTATTGAGAATTTTTTATATCCATGCAAATGTAGGACATGATTAATTAATATCACAAGTGTCAAAAGATTTATAACTACAAAAATGTTAGGTCATTTTCAAGGCATAAATTTGAAAGTCATTTCTATCTTTAACTATGTATCTAATCAAACTATGTCCTATAAATTGAAATCATAGTATACATTTTTTCCTATTTTTAGATTCCTAGTTTCACTTTTAATTTCAACATTACCTCCAATCATCAACTCCTATAAAATTGTAACTTTGTCGAAGAACTAAGCCAAATGTAAAATCACTATTATGTATGTAAATATATAGAGGCCAATTATTGGTCTATGATGGATATACTCTGTCTGTATGTATCAATTACTGTAATGCTTCTTCCATAATTGAGATATCAAGTATTTTATCATATTGAGAGCATGACTTCATTAGAGAATAGCTAGTAGCCTAGTATGGTAAAATGCACAACGATTACTGGAAGTGGAAGTTGATCATATGTTATGTTGATTGGAAAGTAAAGTTGCAGCTGTTATGGAAATGGCAGGTGTAGTACAATCTCAGCAAAATCGATTGTAGATTTATTAGTATGTGACTTACATATGAGGAAAGAAACAGCTAGAGGAAAAGCCAGCGGGAGCGTGTAGGTGGGGTCTGAGGAAAGCCGCAAGGAGGGGGGGGGGGGGTGGGAAGCAGGTGGATTGGTTTGAGGAATACTTGCTCAAGAAAGAGGGTGGGCCAAAATAGTTGGAGAATTTAACTATGGTTAAGTTCCATGTGAGGTGGGGGTCCCAAAATTTTGGGGATGAAGATGATGCAATGACTTCATATATCATCCTTTTTCTAATTTTGTTTATTAATTTTTGCTAGCATATTTATGTATAATTCCCATAAATAAACTTACTGAGGCAAATTATCTAAAATCAAATCAAGAGAAATTGTCACAAGATATATTTATATTATCTAAAATCAAATCAAAATATGATTTCAAGAAATTGTATGTATCTTGTGACAATTTCTCGAGAGAGAATAGAACGGAGAACATACCAACAAAGAACAAAATCAAAGGATATAGTATCTAGTTTGTACTCCTACTGACTAGTTGGGAAGAAAGGAATTAATTCTTGTTGCATTTATACTAAAATGATCAAAACGTTGTATTCCATCCATCTCAATTTTTGTAAATGTGAATGACAGAATATATGAAATTTAAAAAGTAAAGAAAAACTTTCAAAACTTGTGTTTTAAGATAAATTATAAAAACTGTTGTGACCGGTAATTATTTTATAATTAAATTATATTTTATTTTTTAGATTGATTAAAAGATGATGTTACATAAATTAAAATGGGTTGAGTGTAATGTATATAAACATAAAGAGATGATGAGGAAAAAGAAGAAAAAGAAACAAAACAAAGGAAATTAAATATCCTTAGGATCCCTTTACTCGGAGGAAACCTCGCGTGAGGCAAACGGCCGCAAAAGAGAAGGCAGAGAGTGTATGTCAGCCATGATCTTTATCAGATGTTCCATTTGTGGACACTTGCTGCACTTGCCACATATTAGATTCTGAAGTCTGAAACTCCCAGCCTTATTTGGATTAGGTACATCTAGTCCGTCGATTCAGGGATTTTATTAATAGGATTGAAAATATCTATAGATATCAATGAGATTTTAGTCCCGTTGTTTATAGTTTTTGGGATCAAATTTTTGGAATTTTTGGGCGAAAAAGTTGCTTGTTTATAAAATTATGCAAGTTTTTAAATCCAAGATCCCAAATTCCACCAATTTTTGAGAATTTTTGGGAAAAATATTTTTTTCCACTCACAAATTTCAAATTTTTTTCCAATAAAATATATGTACAAATATAACTTCAAATTCCAAATTTTCTTTTTCAACTCAACCTCAAAAACTCAATTTCTCAAATTTATGTCCAAACACTAGCTTAGTATGTACTCCCTCCGTCCCTATTTGTTTGTCATAGTTTGACTTGGCACAAAGTTTAATAAAGTAAGGAAGACTTTTGAAACTTGTGGTCTAAAATAAACCATGAATAATTGTGTGGCTATAAATGAGTCAAAAAGTAACTTTAGAGTTGAATTATTACCAAATTTAGAAGTATGTCAATCTTTTTGGGACAGACTAATAAGGAAAGTATGACAAACAAAATGGGACAGAGGGAGTACTTCTCTTAATTAAAACAAACAGATTCGAAACTTTATAATACACTACAAAGGTTACGGTGTTTTTATCAAATCATAATATTTGTGTGTTTAGTATAACATTCTGGTGTATTAAGGCGATTCGTCGCAGCATATAGTGCTTACCTCCATTGCATATCTGCATACAGTACTTACCTTGAATTGTTGGTTGTAAGGTGTGCAAAATTTTGAATATGAATGATTGCATACGTCAGTCGATCTGTATATACAAACTTAGTGCATATGAAGTTTTTTTAGGTATAACGGTGCCGAAAAACGATTCTCCGTGTGCTTTCGATTTCATGTCGTACGTGATGCATATCCGTGTCCTACATCTTAGACTGAGGAGTGTGACATTTCCTGGGAAATGTTAGTAACATGTTACGTACAAAAGATTTGATCATCTAAGCCTCTGACACACAACACATGCAATGATGAGAAGCAATGCAAAATTGCATCTAGTAATTAGCTGCTACAAGCCACTCGAAACTTCAATGATATGACCCAGAAGTCAAATTTTTTTGCTGTTTAACATCACATACTGCTGCTGCCTGATCGACTTGTAATAATCTAACGTGTCCCATAACAATCTTCAAGAAGAAACAATAGGAGCCACTCTTTCCTAGCAATGATCAGAAAAATGATAAGAGTTAGAAGTTAGCTTGAACATATACTCGTAAAAATTTGGCGTGGAAAACTGTTTGGCACGCACTAATCGAGTACTAGCCAGCAACGCAAAATTGTTTGACAACTAGTCACCTTCGGACAATTCAGTATTTTATACTGAGACTTTGAACATGTTAATTCAAAGTTCTAGTATAAAATACGAATTACTTAAACACTAATCCTAGTATAAAATATTAGGACTTTGAACATGTTAGTTCAAAATTGTTCAAAGTGCCAGTATTTTATTCTGGGACTTTATAAATAAAGCTCCAGGAATTACAAACCTGAATCCCAGTATAAAATAATGGGACATTGAACATCCCAGTATAAAATACTGAGATTAGTCTGGGGTGTTTGCCAATGCTAATGGAATGTAAGTGTGCGCGTAGATTTTTTGCTATTCCTCAATTAATTTTAAAACGATGGATAAAACTCATTTAGCGCGTCAAAAAATGAGTACGCATCAAAATTTCACCATACATTCTCCTTTAAAAAAATTTGAGTTTTTGTTAGTAGGGAAAAAGCTTCTTAGATAAGTTGAAAAACTAGTCCAAATTAATTTTTGGTTTTCTCAAAAGTCTATCTTCCAAACAAACTCGGAAAACTCACAACTTCTAATAATCGAAAAAAACTAAAGATGTATTTTTCTTTCTTGAATTATGTATCTTAAGTCATACTACACTCCATACAATCTGGAAGGAAGGTAGTACAAAATTTACAGTGTGTATTGGGCAAAACATAGCTTTCACACGAGACGGCTCGAGCATAGGGTTTGGGACATATCGTACAAAACTCACGAGACTGAGCAAAAAGCTGGTAACACTATTCCCGAAGCGAAGCTTCGGAGTTAGGATAATTTGTTATCCACGGGATCAGATCACCTCAGAGAACAAGCATCTCATCGCCTCGAGGCAAAACAGTCTTAGCCTCGGGAAGGCGGTTCAGCTCCAGCGCAGGAGATGCCCCACGATTTCTACCCATGATCTCAGGATTCAATGTGGGAGATCGTGGAAAGGCCATTATTTGAATATGGAAGAGTGGGCTAATTAATGCCCTTAGTTGTCTACAATTCATTGTCTACAAATAGTATTCATCTTCTCTTGTAAAGACATTCACAAAGAGTGGCAAAGTGCTGCCAAATTGTAATCTCAAGGCTTATATTGAAATCATTTACTTTGTGTTCATATTGTTCATTCTATTGCTGCTAATTCTTTTTTCTTTTACCAACTTTGATACAACAAATTGCTTGTAAACCTCATATAAATTCAATTGTTATCCTAATCAGATTTAGTCTAATACAATTTGGCACTGTATGTGGTGATCGGACAATTACGCTTTGTTCCAAAGTTGTATGACACGTTTATTTCTGATTTTCAACTATGGTTAATAATACTGATAGTGTTGATAGGAATCAATCACGCCCCGATGGGCCACCTAACGCTGTTGATAGAGTATTTTTACCTCCACCTCCTGCACCTCCAGCCGACCCCTCCTCATCGGGGTCAAATGATGCTTGGAATGTGTATGTTGTGAACTTCATGAAGCAGGTCCAAGAACAATTTGTCGAGCAAGGCAGGGTTAATTCTGAGATGCGTAGTTTGTTTCAAACCATCTGAGAAGGCATGGGAGCTAATACTACCCCCACCAACACTCCAACTGTGGCTCCTAATGAAGGTATCCTGACGTTTGTTCTTATGGGTGCAACAACAGAGGGATCTCTAAACGGTGCTGCGTCTGGAGGCTCGAGGACTGCTCCAGATGGTATTCCACCATTTGGATTAGCCCCCACGGTGGCGGAAACAAGCGTTTCAGCAGCCTTCGAGAAATTGAAGAAAGTTTGGAGGCCTAATTTGAAAAGTGACTCGAAAATGTTCTTGTGGTCAGGAAGACTCAAAGGGTCTTGGACATAGAAAAGTGTAGGCAGCAAGCCTACAAACCAGAGGCGGCCCCGGCCCCAACCCTGAAACACTTCAAGCTACAAATCTTGAAGAATTATGACAGCACGATTGACCCAGCGGACCACGTGACTGTATACATGGCCATGGTGAAAAGTAATGATCTAACCCCGGTAGAGAAAGAATCCATATTTTTGAAGAAGTTCAGAGACACCTTGAGAAGGGAGCTTTACGTTGGTATATGCATCTACCCTCTCACTCAATTTCAAACTTCGATGAATTAGCTGACTTATTCATCAACGTACAAACTAGAGCTCCAAAGATCCTCAAGCAAAAGGAGGCTGTTTTCAAGATCAAGTAGTGGTACAAGGAGCCACTCAAAGATTTTCTTGAGCGTTTCCAAGCAGATAGAGAATGGAGTTGCCAATGATGGATAACAAATTGGCAATCATGGCATTCAAAAGGATTATTAATGCCAGCAATTCCGAGGTTGCTGCTGAGTTAATAAAAGATCTCGGGCAATGGCAGGCTCGAAGCTGGGACGAGGTACATGATAGAACTACTGCTAAGGTTAGTCTTGAAGAAGGAGAGCGGAGAGCAACTAGTCGGAGCTCTAGTTACAGAAATCACCCGAGTCCTCTCGACGCGCTGATGCACTACGAGGAAATTCAAAAGGTCGATATAACCTCTACAACTCTCAAAAGCAACATGTGAGTCAAAGGCTCGGGGGACAGCATACGAGTCAGAGGCTCAGAGGAAAAGTTAGCTCTGATGCTAATCAGAGGGGTACCACGGGGCCTTCCTTAGTTTCAAAAGACAAGGATTTTCACCATATCTCCGAATATAACTTAAATGTGTCCAGCGCAGAGTTGGTGAATCCGCTGAAAGAGATGACAGATCGGGGAGTGAGATTCCCAAAGGATATGAGAACGGCCCCTGGCAAGAGGGATCACAACCTTTATTGCGACTTCTATGCGGACTACGAGGACCTCACCGAGGATTACAAGAAATTACGCCTCGAGGTGGCCCATCTGCTACAGAAGGGCAAGTTGAAAGAGTTCTTAACTAATAAAGGAAAGAAAAATTTTGCAAAAAATTGAGGGGATGGACAGCCGCCAAGAGCCCCATCCCCCAAAAGGATTGTTAATGTTATAACAGAAGGTTCGGTGGTGAACAACGTGAACTTCACCCCCACAAAAAAGTTTGCAAAGCTCTCCATTACGATGGAAAAGAGGACTCGAACTAGAGGTTTGGGTAAAGAAATTATTTTCGATGATGAAGATTGTGATGGGATGATGTTTTTCCATCACGATGTTTTGGTTATTATGATGAGAATCAATGACTCGAACATTAAATGAGTCCTGATTGACCCCGGGAGCTCTGTAAATACCATCAGCTACAAGGTAGTGAAAAAATGTGGTTGAAGGACCTTATTGTCGCGAAGGCAATCATTTTGACCGGTTTCAACAACTCTATGGAAAAGACTACACTCACTACATACGTAGAAGGAGTTGTTAAAGAAACCATGTTCCAAGTTGTTTATGCCTAAAATCGGTCGCTTAGGTTGAATAATTAATCAAGAATGAGGTCACAAGAAATACAGTAAATACGATGGAAATGTAAATAAATAAAAGAGAGAAATAATGAGCAAGAAAGTTAAAGTAGTCATATTCCTTGAGAATAGCTGGACTCTGTGGTGAATCGCGATGATGTACGATACAATGTAAGGAGGGGTATTTATAATAGTAGATACCATGTCCTAATTAAGGTAAAATACAAAGACTAATAAGGCTATGGGCTTATAACTTAAGGCGGCAGTATATACTAAATCCTAATTAGGAGACTGTAACCTTAAGACGACAGGATGTATGCCTTTTGTCCTACACCTGTACTGCCTGAACGGTTGTAACTCGTAGAACGGACGTGTATCCTTTGCACCTGGAGACTTGTAGGAGAAGTCTAGTCTCACCAGCTGGACTCATATCCCCGTAATAATAGGTGGCGTATTTTTGCCTACAAAGTCAGTCCCTCCAGTTGCTGAGTGCTGACATAAGCAGTCAAGAAGTGAAAGCGGCGCACAAGATGGATGTGAAAAGATATCTCAGTGACTCTTTGAGACTCGCAGTCTCTTTAACCAAGAATGATGTTGATTTATTTGAGAACTCTGCGTGCTTTCATTTGATTGGTTGATACCAATTCCATGCACCTTTCTACGGACTGCCATTAACTGCTCTGAATCATTTTATATCTCCAACAATAATGACGCTTGACCGTTTCATATGCCATCCTTATCTTTTTTCTCCCTATAAATAGGGACTTCGTGACAATGGAAAGATCACAAACTCCTCTTCAGAAAAATACTTCTCCAATAATTTCTTATGATAGCAAGAAATTATTTTTCTTCAAAAATGTTGCCTTCTAAACTAGTTTAATATTCCAAGAAAACCATCTTTGCTCGGAATGGATGATGCATGAGGAAATGATAGGACGAAACATGTTCGTAGTTACCTCATTTTCTCTCTTCGTCCTCACGGAAACGAATAAAGTCCTCCGAGTCATGAAGTTTGACCGGGATCCCAATGGCGGCCTTTGGGATGTCTTCATATGTGCGTTCATATTCTAACACAACGGTTGCTGTGATATTCTTCTTGTCATGCGGGGTTAGGCCACTTAGCCCTTTCAACTTCCGTGTGGATTCTCCACCAGGATTTCTCTGGTGCTTAGATTACCTCTTTGACGGAGTAGGGTTGAAGCCTACTTGTTTGACTCCATTTCATGGCAGGAAAGAGGATACAACTTCACGTCGTCAGGTGATTAAGGTGTCAGTGAGCTTTTGAATCCCCTCGTGATTCATGGCTTTCATCTTGGTTACCTGCTTCAGCTGAACTGCTATTGCAATGCTTCATCAACTGTTGGTTGTGGGATACCCGAGAGAAGAGGCTCCCTTATGGTAGGTTCCCAGCTAAAGCCTCTCCGTTCTCGGTGAGCTCCTATTTGTACTTGAAGATCTGTGGGGCTGTACACTCTGGTTTGACCAACTGAGGTTGACTCAGATAGCCAAGATTTCTTTCTAGGCGCTGCAGCGAATCTTCAAGTAGATGGACTTTGGTTGCACCAATGACCACATGCCTTGAAGAAAACCTCATGTCGACATATCTCGAGCTTCCAGAAGAAAAGAAGAACTCTGGGCTGTTTAAGGCTTGTAGCTACAATCCAGATGAACGATTTTTAGCCATGTTAATCATGAGGAGCTGTTTGTTTTTAGTCTTCCATTTACTTTTCTTTCTACTATTTTTATGAACAAATGTTACATTCAAAAAGAACTAATTGTATATTATGAGCCTATGGGCTGTTTATCAATGAAACGGTCATTCATCAATAGTTTTATCCGTACTTGTATAATTACATGTTGTGTAATATGTAGCCAAGCAGTATGTTTTGTGTGCCTTTTTGGGCTAGTGTCTTCAAGAGATGGGTGCACGCACTGAAGGGCGCTTCATTTGCATCGTTTGGTGATGGCTTAAGTTGCTCCCACAATGGGACGACTTTAGTCCATGTTGAAATGGGCACTTTTGCGTCCGGCTTCGAAGGTCTCTGCTTAGTGACTCGAGTATTTAAGACTTTCTAGAACTATGCGAACGGGCGTCCTCATCGGCATGTAGGTGCAGTTGTTGAATTAACGAGTTCAATGTACGAGTAATGCCTGATGGCTGAGTTAGACGTGGTCTAACTCTAAACGAGTAGTTTACCCTACTTTTTGTAGTGAAAAATGAGTGTATTACTTCTGCTTAGGTCTGGTTGGGGCTATGAATAGTTGGATCGTAGATAAATCTGAATAAATAAATAAAATTGACTAAGTAAAAATAGTAGTTTTATTGATAATGGAGCGCTAGGCCTGAGATGTTGTGGGTGAAAACCCGTAACATGATTGACGAGCATGAAAATACTGCGCTCAAAGTTAAAGAACTTAAAACATAAAAATAAATGTTTTTAAGATACTTCATGCTCGATCCTCGAAAGGTTCAGGGACATGTGTTGGGCTTCCCTATTTGAGGGTGCTGAGCTTGGAGATATTACCTCTGGGCCGCTGACAATCGATGGTACAACTCTGTGCCAATCAAACAATAATGAATAGCTTGCTTTCACAGTTGCCTGCTTTCTGATTTGTCTTCAAGGAGGATTCCTTGCTTAGGTAGTTTATCAGCGCGTGACGCTGCCTTATGATGGATCATGTGTCTAGAACTTTAAGGTTCATCAGGTCCACGTGGGTTAACTCAACCACTATCTGCTAATTACATGAATCCTCGGATGCTTCGCCATCGCTTGAGCCTCCTTCCCAATGGAAAAACTCCCATGCCTGAAAATTTTTCAAGAGTGCTTTTATTCTCTCCTCCCGATCCGGCGTGCAGATGCCTTCTGTGGTAAAAGCTTATTTGACTTGATCGACGATCAGTTGGGAGCTGCTGAAGAGGATGACCTTCCTAGCCCCCAATATGTAGGCTTAGTCAAGAGCTTGAACTATAGCTTCATACTTTGCTTCGTCACTTTGAGCTCTGGCGGTCTTGCGAATGCCATCCCAGTGGGTGTCCTGACCCATAGATCGAGGTCGGCTTCTTCCATTTTCAGGTCCACTTCAATGCTAATCTCTTAACGTCCGGGCTAGATCGTTTCTTCGCTTCTAATTAACTCCTCCACCTTTGGCTTCAGCTTCTCCCTAAAGTCTGAGGTAAAACCCTCAAGTTCCTACGACTCGATAGCTGCACGGGGTTGGTAGATATTCTCATACTCTTCCTGTATCTCATCCCATTCTACCATCTCCTCTGAGAGTCCGGGTTTACACAATGTGGTCCGTAAGGGTGTGGAGGAGACCATGTTGACCGTATGGTCAAAAAAATACGAGCCCAGCTCCTGGGTCGCCATGATCACGACCGCAATAAACTAAAAGAGTAAAGTCAACAAACTTTCTCGGCGCGAGGGTCTTTTGTTGGCGTACTTCACGGGAAATTGCCTCCCATTCTTTTCTCGTAGAAGGGCTGCATTCCATGCAATTCCTGAGACCGAGAGATACAATAATAGATGTTCACCTGGCTGTGGCTCAGTTATCACCAGAAGCTGTAGAAGCTGCATATTTGTCTGAGCTATGGTTAGGTAACTCTGTATCAGCCATAGGTGCCTTCCTTGTCTCCGCAACACCTCAGAGAGCTGAATTACCAATTTTTTGGCTTTTGGGACTAGCTGATCCATCACCGCCAATTGATCCCATAGTTCGCTGATCTCTTCTCTCCCTTCTCGTTCCATGGCCTCGAACTCGATGGAGTCCTATTCGGTCATATTTACTTTGGCTAGTGGCCGTACACCAAGATCCCAACCACAAGTAAGATATTATTCTCCAAGTGAAAACTGCTCACCTCGTAAGTCGCTAACCCCGTGAGAAGTTAGGTATCTGAAGACTTGATGGAGTGTTGAGGGTACTCCCTTAACACTATATATCCAAGGCCATCCTAAGATGATGCCATTAAGACAAATAAAAATCCAACACCTGGAAGGCAGTAATGCTCATCACGCCCAATATATGGACCGATAGAGGCTCTTCTCGATAGCCATTGAAACTAATTATGTTCCGAGGACTTAAAGTTACTTGATGGCGTTTGTGTGAATTCTACAACATCTCCATCTGAATAATGTTCACGCTGCTCCCTGGATCGATCAAAGCTTGCTGGATGCCCAAGACAGATATGTCTACATAATGGGCAAGGTCGTTCTGGTACTCTACTTCTTCCTCCAGGTTGAACAGGATTGGACCGAGAAAATCCCCCGACTCTATAGTCTCCCAGGCTATGGCAAGTTCCGGGATCATGAAGATTGCATTGATGGTCCCTAAGTTTTTCAGAATCTGGCACTCTCGAACACCGTCGTCCTCCTCTAGTCAAGTCCTTGCGATGTCCTTCTTTCAATAGATGCTCGATCTCGATCATCAGGGCCTTGGAATCGACCATTTTGTGGTCACCGCTGCGATGAAAACTGCAATAGAGCGTTGCATTCCTTCCTGTTGCTCATTTTATGGTAGGCGACCATCGGACCTAGGACCTAGTTTTCTAAAGTGATTGGCAACTAAATCCACGGTGTTGACTCGCAAACCAAAATCTTTAAAGCAATAGGACTCTACTCGCTTTTCTTGGAATCCAGATCCCTGGGAACTACTCTGCCTGCTGCTTCCTGCCTGGTTCTGGACCATTGTTTTTGTTCTTCTTCCGCCCCTCTCACTTTCCAGATAGAGACTTCCTGCTCTCTTTCTTCGTTCGGCTTCGGGGTTCTGGGAATGATCTGGCTCCAAGCGAAGCTTTGCAGTGTACCTCTGATGCAATGCACTCCATATTGTCACAGGATGTTGAGTCAAACTCCATTGCAATTCCCCGGTAGCTAACGACCTTTTTGAGTTCAGACTTTTGCCGAAAGCTACGACAGAAATATTATCGGGACTTGAGGAAGCTCCTTGCGTTCCCGTTGGAATTTATCAAAATAGTCTTTCAGCAGTTCGTTGTCATGTTGACGGATCTCGAAGATGTCCTCCATGCGCTTTCTTGAATAGATCCTGCATCTGAGTGAATGATTCGATGGAGCCCATTGTTAGCTAAGTGTACCAAGCAAGGGCGCCTTTGCTCAGAGTTGAGCCAAACCTCTTCACCTGAACAAACTTAATCTCTTTCTTTGTGATCTCGTTGCTCTTTACAGCCGTGTAATATGTAGCAATATGCTAATTCGGATCAATTATTCTGTCATACTTCAAGTTATCCGGTAGACGGAAGTGCTTTGGTATGCGGACTGGTGCAGCGCTTGATTTGTAGGCATGCTTGTAAAATTTCTACTCATCTACCGTGGTGACTTGGGGTGGAGCACCCAACACATTACCAATCCGGTCATGGATGGCCTTCATCTCCTTTATGAGGTCCTAGATGACAGACGGTCCCCTAAGGTCTTGATTATTGATTGTTGATGATCCTTCAGGGGCGACATTAATGTTTAGCCTGCGGTTAGGGACGGATGCTGGCGAACGGTCCGTGGGTGCTAGTCCTCGTAAGGGTGCTTGCCTCTGAGACAATCCAACAAACATCGCCCCTAACTTCTGGAATATCCCCTCGGAATTCAGTATTACCTTCCAGCGGTTGGTCGCCTTCCCCATCACTGGCAACATGGATTAGCTCTTGGAAAGGGTCTTTGATTGCTCAACAAGATCCTTAGGCCGAATATTGGGATCATTGGGATCCTTTACGGATTCATCTACTGCGTCTGTAGTGTTCTTCGGAACGTTGCTACTATCATCAGACATGATTGTGCCTTTTCCTTCGTAGAATACCTATATTTCCTGGTCTCCACGGTGAGCGCAAAATTATTTATACTTAAAATCAGTCGCCTAGGTTAAAAAAGTTAATTAAGAATGAGGTCATAAGCAATACAGTAAATATGATGGAAAAGTAAATAAGTAAAAGAGATAAATAATGAGCCAGAAAGGTACAATAGTCTTATTCCTTGAGAATAGTTGGATTTTGTGGTGAATCGCGATGATGTACAATAAAATATAAGGAGGAGTATTTATAGTAGTGGATACCCTGTCTTAACTAAGGTAAAATACAAAAACTAATAAGGCTATGTGCATATAACTCAAGGAGGCGGTATATACTAAACTCTAACTAGGAGACTGTAACCATAAGGCGGTACAAACATTTGTACCGCCTGAACGGTCGTAACTCATAGAACGGGCATTTATCCTTTGCACCTGGAGACTTGTAGGAGAAGTCCAGTCTCGCCAGTTGGACTCGTATCCCCGCAATAATAGGTGCCATATTTTTTTCCACACACAAGTAATGCCCGAGCACATAGCCTACAATGTCATCCTCGGGAGCCCTTGGATCATACGATGGAGGTTGTGCCATCCACTCTTCATCAAGTCATTAAATTCTCTACTCCTTAGGGGATTCATTCGATTCGAGGTGAGCAACGAACAACTAGGGAATGTTATTTTGTTATAATGAAGAGTGGAGTCGTCTCGAGTGGACCTTCAAAATAGCAATCAATGTATCCGGGATCTAAAGAATGAGGGGGCTCATACTTGAAATAGAAGAAAGTGATTGACAAAATCCCAGCGTGCATACAAGAGCCACGTAAGGAAAAAAGCCGAAGATTCAACTATTGAGGAGTTGGAATCATTTGCACTAGCAGAGGAGTTCCAAGATAGGAAAATATTTGTTGGCTCGGAGTTGGACCTAAAATCAAAGAGGGCTATAGTTGCATCATTGTAGTCCAATGATGATTGCTTTGCTTGGTCCCACGCCGATATGATTGAGATCGATTCGGAGATATGAATCATAAGCTCAATGTGGATCCTCATCATACTCCGTTGAAGCAAAAGAAAAGGCCATATGCCGGCATCAGGAGAAAAGTAATCGAGGAGAAAGTAAAGGATCTACAAGACAACGGCTTCGTGAGAGAAGTTAAATACCCCGAATGGCTCGCCAATGTTGTGGTTGTTCCAAAAAAGAATGGAAAATTGAGGATATGTGTGGACTACATAGATTTGAACAAGGCTTGCCCCAAGGATTCATAACTGTTGCTGCAAATAGATAGGTCGATAGACTACACGGCTGGAAATAAACTACTAAATTTCTTGGATGCATACTCAGGGTACAATCAGATCTTTGATAGACCCAAAGGATGAAAAGAAAACTTCCTTCATCCCTGACCGAGGCACATATTTCTACAAAGTGATGCCCTCCGTCCTCAAAAATGCCGGGGCGATTTACCTGGGGTTAGTGTGTCGCATGTTCAAAGATTATATCGGGAAGTCAATGGAAGTTTACATGGATGACATGTTGGTGAATTCGGTTTGGATAGAAGATCATCTGAGCCACTTAAGGGAAGCTTTCTCTATCCTAAGGCAATATAACATGAAGTTGAACCCCAAAAAAAGTATGCCTTTAGAGTTGTTTCGGGAAAGTTTTTGGGATTTATCATCTCTGAGCAGGGTATCAAAGTGAATCCATAAAAATTAGAGCCATTGATGAAATCCTCAAGGTCCTCTTGGGGACTAAAGAAGTTCAATGCTTAACTGGCTAAATCACTGCCTTGAGTAGATTTATCTCGAGGTCCTCTGAGCGATGCCACAATTTCTTCTCAATCTTGAAGAGTGCAGAGAAGCATTGAAGAATTGAAGCATTATTTTGGTAACACACCGTTGCTTGCCAAGCCAAAAGATGGAGAAATATTGTTAGTCTACTTGGATGTCTCAGAGGTGTCAGTGAGCGTAGTCCTGGTTTGAGAGGAGGATGGGAAACAACAACCAATATACTATGTGAGCAAAACACTCCTCGATGCTTAAACCAGGTACTCATATTTAAAGAAACTGGTACTTGCCTTAGTAGATGCTCTAGCCAAGCCACGCAAAGTGATCGACTCTTGTTATACCTGGCATAGTCAAAGTGACTGTGAGCGCCATCATCATACGGGAAGAGAAAGGAGCACAATCTCCCATCTACTATATCAGCAAGTCCCTACAGGACACAAAGACCCGCTATCAACATTTAGAAAGCCTGTGATGGCCTTGGTTGTGGTGGCCCACAAGTTGCGGCTAGATTTCCAGAGCCACACAATTATCGTCATCTCATCCTTCCTTCTAATGACAAGCTTGCATAAGCCAGGGCTCTCAGGTTGCCTCGTGAAGTGGGCCATGGAACTTGGTGAATTTGATATTGTTTATCAGCCTCGGATGGTCATAAAGTCACAACTCACAAGTCCAGACAGAATTCATCGTTGACTTCAGTACCGATATGCTACCCAAATACGAGGATAAGTTGCAGGCTATAGGGGAGTGACGTTTTTTGGAGAATGGACAATCTACATGAACAGAGCATCAAACGTCTAAGGAGCTGGGCTTGGCCTGGTACTGAAAACTCCCTCCGAGAAACTATTTTGGAAAGCCATAAGTTGCCCATTAATCACAAACAGTGAGGCAGAATATGAAGTTGTCATCCAGGGTCTCGAATTAGCATATAAGTTGGGGGCAAGGGAGGTCAGCCTCAAGACAACTCATAGTTGGTGGTCGACCAAGTGAAAGGAGTATTCACTGCCAAGGACGCTCGCATGCAGGGGTATCTTACAAGAGTATAAGCACCACTGAAGCAGTTCCACAAATGGGAGATCGCCCAGGTGCCAATAGAGGAGAACACAGAAGCTACTGCGCTCGCTAGTCTGTCAGCTGCTGCGGACATGAGTCACGACAGCCCGGGCATAGTGATACGTCTGACTCATTTAGACTTGGGGCATCAGGAAGTCAATACAACAACCATTTGTATGGGATTAGCGCAACCTGTTAGTCGGTTATCTGTATAAGGGGACGCTCCACGATGACAAGAGAGAAAGCAGATAACTGAGGATATATGCAGCTTAATACTATTTGATTCAAGGAGTATTGTATAGGAGAATGTCCGGCGGCCCACTGGCCAAATATCTAGGCCCGACACTAGTAGATATATATTGAGGGAGATCCATGAGGGACATTGTGGAAATCATTTGGGAGAAAGAGCCTAGGCACGGAAAGTGACTAGAGCATGTTACTTCTTGCCCCAAATGGAGAGCAATGCGGATAAACTCATTAAAATTTGCGATAGATGCTAATGTTTCTCCCATTCCCTTCATCAATCGGCGGAACAAGTGTATTTAGTAATAGCTCATTTGCCTTTCATAAAATGGAGAATTGACATCGAAGGGTCATTGCCCAAAGCGCTTGGAGATGTCAAATTTATGCTTTATAATGACCAACTACTTTACCAAGTGTGTGGAAGCCACATCATATGCAAAATTTTAGAAGCAAAAGGTGATGTAGTTCGTTTAGACAAACATCATTAGCCGATTCTGAGTCCTCTCCGAAATCACATGTGATATTGGGCCTTAATTTGTAAGAGCAAAGATCACGGAATTCATGAAAGTGTGGAAGATAAAAAGGAGAACCTCAACACTGTATCACCTAATAGCAAACGGGCAAGCGGGAATCTTCGAATAAGGGAATCATGGAGTGTTTAAAAAAGCGGCTCGAATAAGGCAAATATTAGTAGACAGAGGAGCTACCAGGAGTTCTATGGGCATACTAAACCACAGTAAAAGCCAGTACATGAGAAACTCTTGTTTCAATGGTGTATGGATCGGAGGCCATGATTTTCTGTCGAAGTATTTGAGCCCAGCCTGCAAAGAATGTTTGTTGAAGAGAGGCCAAACAAGGAAGTCCTGGCAGCTGGGCTCGACCTGCTGGACGAGCATCGCGAACTTGCAGCAGTGTGCTTAGTAGCCCAAAAGCAATGAGTGGAGCAATATTACAACATGCAAACAAACTTGCAGTCCTTCAATGTTGGGGAGTTGGTCCTCAGGAATGTGTCTCAAAGCACTAAGGAAGCCAACACATGCAAGCTGGCCCCAAATTGGGAAGGTCTGTACAAGATAAGAGGGGTCGTCAGGAAAAGAGCCTACACCCTTGAAGACATGGAAGGTGCCTTTGTTCCAAACAATTAGAATATGACGTGGCTCAAGAAGTATTATCTTGAAATCCTGGGACGAGCATGGCTAAGTAAGCCCGGTCAATTCGAGAGGACGTTCTGTTCGTTAATTATTTTAAATTTTGCATAAAAAGGAAGCTCGCCCCCCGACAAGCTTTTGTTAAAGTTCATTTAGACTTGTATTGTTAATTAGACCTTGAGTCCTCATATTTAATAAAATCTACTTTTTCAATTTTAGTCAGCTTTACGAATATCTAGATCTTCTTTAAATTAGCTCTTGGCCTATCATAAGTTAAAGTCATTAACTTAACTAACTAGATCAACTTTAGTTAAGCCACCAGGCTACGGCGTATGTTGAAATCATCAATTCAATTTGCACCTATGTTGGTGGGGGGGGGGGGCTCACTACATAGTGCTGAAAACTCACTCGAGTGGACAAGTGAAGACGTCCTCTATGGACGCAAAAGTGTCTTGTTTAAACATAATAGACTAGAGACATCCAATAATGGGTGTGGGCTATGCCCTACCAAAAGACTCTGTTTACAGGCGCAATTTCGTAGCCACCCTTTATAGCCGCAAATAAGTCTTCAACAGACAAATAAACACGCCCGTCTTAGGCACTTTGGCACTTTAGAATGCATAATATTCCAATTAGTAGTGTTAGAATATAACAGTCATTGAAATATAAATGAACATACAAACAATTCAGTAAACGATTACTTATTTCATTAAAATATAGGCTCGAGGGCTATTAAATAAAACTGTGCTTCAAGTACATGAACCATTATAGAAGTAATCCTAAGCTAAGGAAATGGTCTCGGGGGACTTGGTGTGAATGTTATCAGGAATCGCGCACGACTGCTAGCTCCGACCCGAGCATCTTCCTCAACCTGGACATCGGGAAGGTCCAAGCACCCCTCAATATAGAGTTTTCATCACTTCCAATGTCTGTCCCATGGCAGGCATCAGCGTCGGCACAATACCCATAGCACAAGCGTAAGAAATGCTAGAGCAACTATAGGTCTCTTTATGATGAAGGAACTCGAATAGAACCTTGAAGAACGAATGCCCTCCAACTATTATGGAGGCAAACAGGTCTCTAAAGCTGGGGGAGAACTCATCAAATAGAAGAAGGCTAAAGCTGGAAGGTCTATGTGAGGGATGGACTTTTTCCCAAAAGAGAACGTTGCAAGCTGCCAAAGGGACATAATAATGGTTACTTGCGAGTAACGATCGAAAGAGGGGACCCCGAGCCGCAGACAAGCATAGAGTTTAAGATCTCTATGACTAAACACCGATGTTGAACCCTAGCATCGGCTAAGTTATGGAATAAGGTAGTAGACTATGGGTCATTCTTCGTCAATTAGGCCGCTATGCTTTAGGAAGCAACTTGGAGCAGAAGCCACATATGTGTGGACAAAAATACGCCACCTACTATTATAGGGATACGAGCCCAGCTAGCGAGTTTACACTTATCCTACAAGTTACCAAACGAAAAGGGTACATGCCCGTTTTACGGGTTACAACCGCTCAGGCAGTACGGGCATAGGACAAAGGGCATATATTTTGTCGTCTTAGGGTTACAGTCTCCTAGTTAAGGTTTAGTATATACCAACGCCTTGAGCTATAGGTCCATAGCCTTGTTAGTCTTTGTATTTTACCTTAATTAGGACAGGGTATCCACTACTATAAATATCCCTCCTTACATTGTATTGTAGAACAATGCGATCCGCAGAATCCGGCTATTCTCAAGGAGTAAGACTACTTTACTTTTCTTGTTCATTATTTTCTCGCTTTAATTTATTTACTTTTCCATCATATTTACTGTATTTCTTGTGACCTCATTCTTAATTAATTGTTTAACCTAGGCGATCGATTTTAGGCATAAACAGTTTGGCATCCACCGTAGGGTCCAGGAAATTGTAGGTATTCTATGAAAAGAAAGGCGCAACCGTGTCTGATGATAGTAGAAATGTTACGAAGAACACTACAGACGCAGTAGATGAATACATGAAGGATCCTAGTGATCCCAGCGTGCAGCCTAAGGATCCCGTTGAGCAACCAAAAGGCTCTTCTTAGGAGCCAACTCACGTTGCCAGCAATAGAGAAGACGATCGATCACTGGAAGGTAATTCAGAGTTCAGAAGCTTCTTTGTTAATCTTCTCAAAACTATGTCAGAACAACATCAGTGGGATTTGAGCAATATATTCTTAGGAATATCATTGAAGCTTGGAGTAATATTTTCTGGATCGTCTCAGAGGCCAGCATCCCCGCGAGGACCAGCGCCCATGAACAGCTCGCAGTATCTAATCCTAGCCGCAGGCTCAACATGGATGCCACTCCCGGAAGGTCATCAACAATCAACATTCAAGACCTTAAGGGAGCGCCCATCATCCAGGACTGCATAAAAGAGATGAAGGCCATCTACGATCGAATTGGTAATATGCCGGGTGCTCCACTGTAAGTTACCACGGTAGATGAGCAGAAATTTTACAAGCATGCTTACAAAGCAAGTACTGCACCGGTCCGGATACCAAAGCACTTCCGCCTGCCAGATAACTTGAAGTATGATGGAACAACTGATCCAGATGAGCATATTGTTGCGTTCTACACGACTGTAAAATGTAACGAGATTACTGAAGAAGAGATTCAGTCTACTTTTGGTGAAGAGGTTTGGCTCAAGTCTGACCAAAGGCGCCCTTGCTTGGTACACTTACGTACCAATGGGTTCCATCGAATCATTCACTCAGATGCAGAACCTATTCAAGAAAGCGCATTCAGGGACCCACAAGCGGGAGAAGAACATGGGACATCTTTGAGATTCGCCAGCGTGACGATGAACTGCTGAAGGACTACCTCGACAGGTTTCAATGGGAACGCATGGAACTTCCTCCGATCCCCGATAATATTGTCGTGGTAACCTTTGGCAAAAGTCTGAATTCGAAGGGATCGCTAGCCACTAGGGAATTGCAGTGGAGTTTGACTCAACATCCTGTGACAACATGGAACGCCCTACATCAGAGATATATCGAGAAGCTTCGCTTGGAGCCAGGAGAATCATCCACCCCTGAGGAAGTTCGCCTTATTATCCAAGATGGCATCCGCCAATGACAGAAATTGGGAGACATAGAGGAACCTCAGGCCTGAGACAAAGGGAAGCGAAGAAGGAGAGATTACATAGATATTTTCCCAAAGCGAGAAGATAGCAGAAAGTCCCCAGCGCCATCAACCAAGGGGTCACTCAGCATGGATTGGGTGCTTAATAGGTTCGAAGAGTTGGGATTACGCGTCAACGCCGTTGACACGACCCAGAATCCGGTTAGGCCGTGCGGGCACCTGACATCCTCCCCTAAACCCGTCGGGCAAACCCTTACCAATTAAATCAGGAAAATAAATATAACAATTTACAAATAAGGACAAGACTTAAAATAAAAATACAGACATACTGATACCTCTAAGCTGTAGAAAAGAAATTACAGCTGACTACCCACATACTAGGTTTAGGGCTATCCAGACTAGACATCTAAGAGTATAAAAGAAGACAGATACCTCCTGAAGGGAGCAGAATGCAACTGAAATAATAAACAATAAACTGGTGGCAATCCGGAATAAAGCTGGCTCACCCTGACAGCTGAAGTCGTCTTCGCTCCTTCACAACGTTGCAAACTCAATCCTGGAGCGAACCTGCCGAAACGAAATAGATAGACAAGAAACAACCAACAAACAAGGGTGAGTCAAAAGGACTCAATAAGTGGGGCAGACTAGCTACCTCAAAGAATAGGATAGCTAGCCAGGGAGAAGAAAAACAGATAAAATAAATCCATCTTATTTGAACTATAAACAGGCAAAGCCAATTAATAACTGAAAACACGTATGGAATCATAAACAGCCAGGGACATAAGGTAGACAGAACATATAGATATCCTGAACATGTCGACAATCAGAAATACATCCTGTTGCGGCGTGCAACCCGATCCATATATTCATACTGTTGCGGCGTGCAACCCGATTCGTATATTTATACTGTTGTGGCGTGCAACCCGATCCGTATATTTATACTGTTGCGGCGTGCAACCCGATCCGATCCATGTATTTATATTGTCGGGACATTCAACCCGGGATACGAGCCAGAAATATATAGGCAAACTGAGATACGGTACACATACCACATATATAAAACACAACACGATAGTCACACAATAGTCAGCACGCGGTGCAATGAAATGGGATGAATGCAGTATGATGCAATGGTGTCACATGTGCCAAATAGATGGAGCGGAATCCTCCTGCTCCGGGGGCGGAATCCTCCTACCCTCAATATGATGCAATAGAGCGGAATCCTCCTTCTCCGAGGGCGGAATCCTCCTACCCTCAATATGATGCAATGGAGCGGAATCCTCCTGCTCCGAGGGCGGAATCCTCCGACCCTCAATATGATGAAATGGAGCGTAATCCTCCTGCTCCGAGGGCGGAATCCTCCTACCCTCAATATGATGCAATGGAGAGGAATCCTCCTGCTCCGACGGTGGAATCCTCCTACCCTCAATATGATGCAATGGAGCGAAATCCTCCTGCTCCGAGGGCGGAATCCTCCTACCCTCAATATGATGCAATGTGCATAAAAATGCAACATGATGCAATAATAACCCATCACCAGCGCGGGACTCTCATCGACAGCTGGAAAGTATATACCAACTCACAACCAAAGTACAATACTCAGATTCTCAATACAATACCAATAACAGGACATAATATATAATATATAATATAGAATATAAATCCAAAGCTAAGGCGTAATGAGTACGCCTATCGGCAGCTACACACGTAAGGAATATGTGGTAGAAAATCCACGAGGACAGGTGCCTCCAAAGAAATGGATATAAACACTTACCTTGTTACAAAGTTAGTACAGCCACTCAATAACCGCTTGTCCTTTGGTTTCATTGCCAAACGATCACACTCTATTCAATAAGCAGAAAAATATATCACATTAGGCTAAAGGCTTCATTCCTCGCATCTTAGGGCAATCTGGTTAGGAACCTGATACCCTATTAGCATACGCAATACGCAGGCCAGGCCTATGTACGGGGTTTATGGTCACATAACCAAACCCTAAATAAATTACATTTATAAGTTGCCCATAACTCCCTGAGTACGAATATATAATCAATTTCATTATCAGGGTTCATTTGACCCTTTAAACTATCAATTTACGTCATTAGGGCGATGTCTAATATCCCTATTTTTTACCGTAAAATTATATTCAAACATATGTAATAAACTCAAATAATATATTAAGATCATTACCTGAATGTTCTGAGGTGAAAATACTATTTTTCTCCGGCCCTCTTTTCTCATTTTCTGGCATTTTTTTCCATTTCTGCGCTATTTATTTTTCTCTGCTCTGAAATTGTTTTACTGCTTCTGCAGAGAGTTTTAGCATATATGCAGTATGCACTGCACCGCCTAACTTTTTCGTTGTTTGACTTTTTTTGTCTTTTTCATTTTTTTTATTTTCTTTTCTTTTCTTTGCGCGACGAAAATTAAAACGGTACCCTGCGATATTCGAAATAATTCCAACTTTTGCATATAAGTTATACAAAATATATGTAACATACTCGCGAAGGCGGATCTCAAATTAGACTCCCGAAACTCAAGATGCGAATTTAAATGAAAAGAAGTCAAATTATTTAACTTTCGGCATTTTAGCGGAAACTAGCCGAACAACCTCGAAATTCACTTTCGAAAGTTCATAAAAGTCACAAATAATCATATGAACCTAACGGCGCTTTCGAATTTCGAATTGGAGCTCATTCGGCAAAAACCGAGCTTGAAAATCTCTTTTTAATATTTATCGCTAATAAAAACTGAAACCTTCTTCCGATGCCTACCAAACGAGGTCTGATTTAGCTCAAATTTTACAGACAGGTTCTAATGGACATTACGAATATTTTAAAATTATCGGCACGCCAATCGGAGTCCTAACTTCCGAAATGACTGATCGAGGTCGTTTCATTCTCCTCCACTTAAACTCTCGTTCGTCCTCGAACGAGCCTAAATCTAAAGCAAGATTTACGCAGATAATAAGAGAACTTTGCACAACCTTCATAAACTACTCCACAGACATTATCTCATAATTACAGAATCAGAGTTATAACACGCAAATCCAACTCTTGGATAAAACATATTTGGATAATATGATAACATCATTGCCCAACTTATTCGGACTAAGCCGACCCTTTCTCAATCATGAGAGAGGAGTTTTATATTTTCGAAACAAAGATACACGAAACTTTGAATGGGTTGACATGATTCAGCCGATAATTACCTCTTCGATATACCTTTCAATATAGAACAGATCGATGGAACTAAGAATTAGCTTACGCTTCAGCAACGCCTTAGAGATTTAATATTATGATTCGGTATCAATTGGAGGAAGACTCCTCCACTTAAAGCATAAAATCATACAACTAATTTGAATAGAAATAGTCATCCTCGCACAACCTGCTGGATTAAAGTAGACCTAGCTAAAAGCTGAACGTAGGCAGACCTAAACTACCAAACTGCTCTTTCGAGTTGCCAACTAGCTGCAACTCTCGAGTTCACAACTCCATACCTTTGCCATAAACACCACCGCCCGATGGATGGTACTTCTATATAAAAATTTCGGCGGAGTTTTCCCTGAAACTAGATGATCCGCAAAAACAGAACCAACACTATACTATACATGGGAATGGATACCCGGATAAACTGATAACATATACATGTTAAACGGATAACAAGATGAGACAACTGGACCAAAATAATAATATGCTTCCAAAACAATAATATGCTTACCCAGCCACAATAACACGTACTCTGGCTCAACACAGGGAACGGCACAATCGGCTACCAATTACCCACGCTCACTAGTGCCGGACGAAGAAGAAATGGAAATAGATCGAGGATAGAAATAATTAGAGCTTCAGGAAGTTCATCTTCTTATTTGCTCGACTACAAAAGCTAGACTACTTCCGCGTCAGGCGAGCCAAAAAATCGCAATTGAAGAGATAGACATTAAATAAGCTTTATGGAAAAACATCCATACCAATTTTAACCTTCCAATAAGAAGGAAATTCTGACAATTTACCAGAATACCCTTTTATAACTAAGACAAGCTCATAGAATAACATCACTCTACTAGAATCTCGAACCAAGAGGAGACACATAGATCGAGCATTACTTACTAGCCACTTTACACCCAAAGAAACAACGACACTTCCTGATGGTGACGAATAAGAATCCCATCATCCTACCAACACTGATTTCCGATGACAGAGGTAAAATGACTCGACATAATAACTCAAGGTGGCATAACAGGATGCCAAGCAGGCAATAACAATACTCACCGTCAAATCTCTCATATTTAGATCAGATAAACTAGTAGGGTCTCATAAATGCCAGAAATAAATCGTATCAGAAACTCACCCCTCTACCGCAACCGATTCTTAATTACGACAATATCCAAGGAAACCGTCGAAACATGATAAGACACACCATTTCCAGATCGATCGGAAAGATAAATCTTACTTACAGATAAGGGAAGAAGAAACACACGGGTCTACTATATCGGATGCCTCAGCATCCCGCCAAACAAGCAATTCATAGAACTGCCTCTACAGCTGAGCTGAGCCATTACCCTGACAATCACTTTCTGGAGAACCACTAGCCACCACACTCTCAACCTCTACTGGATGGTGGCATATCTCTGCTTGATTAAGATCTAAATGAAATTCCCTGCGACTGTGCAGGTACCTGATGACAAGAGAAAGGACGACTGCTAACTTATCGGGATAAGGAAAAATCCTCAAAGAATAGCCAGACTTACGACAATGATAACGGGAAAATTCCTCAAAGGATAATCAGACTCACGACAATGATAACACCTTTTCACTGACTATAGGAGCTGGACAGATTGTTGATAGCTACAAAGAGAAAGCTAAGTCTAATCTTGATGAACTACCCGCACACTCTGAGAATCGCGCTCTACAAGCTGAGATAACCTGGAAGGTGACCTCCCAAAATAATCAGAACTCTTACCTCCAAATGAGGTACCATGGTTACCTACTATGGCCACGGGATCTCTTGCTCTCCCGCTCTAACTTATGGTATTCCTCGTACCTCTGAGCAATATTAATAACAACATCAACTGAAATCTCGACCTCAATCTCTCGAGTCACCTGGTATCTCAAGGAAAAAAAAAGGTCACCAATAAATCTTTGAACATTCTTGGAAGGTTTATCGACTAGTTCTAGTATATATCTAGCCATCCTAAAGAATTTAATCCCATATTCTAAATCTGACAGGTTACCCTGTCCAATCCACTCAAACTGGCGACACTTTCCATCTCGCTCGCAGCACGAAAGGAACTTTTTCCACGAATCTAGAAGAAAAATCGAACCACGTTAGGTAATAAGAGAGAGGCCCACCAATTCAGGGTTGGACCCCTGAAACTGGAAAGAAGAATAATCAACACCATACCGCTTGATATAATCAAAAGCCTGAAGGATACGCTGGCATTATTTTATTTTAAAAAAATCACGAGGTTTATCTGATGCATTGCTTAAGAATATCGGAAGGTTCAACCGCGTAAAATAATGCAACCTCTTTAGGCACTCGGACCGAACTGATACCTCGGCTGGCTAACCAGCCAGAACAATTAGAGGTACAACACATACTACTTCCGGAATATAATTTACTGCAGCAATATTAAGAACTGGAAAAGGAGCTCCCTCAGATCGAATGTCTGCACATGCGGCAACCTGATAGGCTGCCCAGCGAATAATAGGTTCTTACGGTATCTGCGTCACCAAGATTCTCGTAAAAGCATCGTAGAGAGCCAAGGGAACCACAAGGCCCTGCTCTCTTGCCCATCGTGAGCTCGTACATCCGTAACTAGATCGTCAGCACGATCAAAAGCTCTTGGGGCCCCATCAGTGCAAGCCCCAGGCTAGACTGCTTCGTCTCGAACTCATACTGTTTGCTGATTTGTCGCACGAAGGTTCACAATTACCACAAAGGAATTAACGAAAATACTTTTGAATCCTTGACCAATGCACGATCAGAAAAGAAGGAAGTGAAACTTTCTAAATGCCATTATAGCCTCTCGTAGATAAGTACGGACGTCTACGTACCCATCAGCGAGACTCTACTAGACACTGTCTTAGTCTGTATAGACTCTAAACTGGGCTCTGATACCAACTGACACGACCCAGAATCCGGTTAGGCCGTGCGGGCACCCGACATCCTCCCCTAAACCCGTCGGGCGAACCCTTACCAATTAAATCAGGAAAATAAATATAACAATTTACAAATAAGGACAAGACTTAAAATAAAAATACAGACATACTGATACCTCTAAGCTGTAGAAAAGAAATTACAGCTGACTACCCACATACTAGGTTTAGGGCTATCCAGACCAGACATCTAAGAGTATAAAAGAAGACAGATACCTCCTGAAGGGAGCAGAATGCAACTGAAATAATAAACAATAAACTGGTGGCCATCCGGAATAAAGCTGGCTCACCCTGACAGCTGAAGTCGTCTTCGCTCCTTCACAACGTTGCAAACTCAATCCTGGAGCCACTCAATAACCGCTTGTCCTTTGGTTTCATTGCCAAACGATCACACTCTATTCAATAAGCAGAAAAATATATCACATTAGGCTAAAGGCTTCATTCCTCGCATCTTAGGGCAATCTGGTTAGGAACCTGATACCCTATTAGCATACGCAATACGCAGGCCAGGCCTATGTACGGGGTTTATGGTCACATAACCAAACCCTAAATAAATTACATTTATAAGTTGCCCATAACTCCCTGAGTACGAATATATAATCAATTTCATTATCAGGGTCCATTTGACCCTTTAAACTATCAATTTACGTCATTAGGGCGATGTGTAATATCCCTATTTTTTACCGTAAAATTATATTCAAACATATGTAATAAACTCAAATAATATATTAAGATCATTACCTGAATGTTCTGAGGTGAAAATACTATTTTTCTCCGGCCCCCTTTTCTCATTTTCTGGCATTTTTTTCCATTTCTACGCCATTTTTTTTTCTCTGCTCTGAAATCGTTTTACTGCTTCTGCAAAGAGTTTTAGCATATATGCCGTATGCACTGCACCGCCTAACTTTTTCGTTGTTTGACTTTTTTTGTCTTTTTCATTTTTTTAATTTTATTTTCTTTTCTTTTCTTTTCTTTGCGCGACGAAAATTAAAACGGTACCCTGCGATATTCGAAATAATTCCAACTTTTGCATATAAGTTATACAAAATATATGTAACATACTTGCGAAGGCGGATCTCAAATCAGACTCCCGACACTCAAGATGCGAATTTAAATGAAAAGAAGTCAAATTATTTAACTTTCGGCATTTTAGCAGAAACTAGCCGAACAACCTCAAAATTCACTTTCGAAAGTTCTCAAAAGTCACAAATAATCATACGAACCTAACGGCGCTTTCGGATTTCGAATCGGAGCTCATTCAGCAAAAGTCGAGCTTGAAAATCTCTTTTTAATATTTATCGCCAATAAAAACTGAAACCTTCTTCCGATGCCTACCAAACGAGGTCTGATTTAGCTCAAATTTTACAGACATGTTCTAATGGATATAACGAATATTTTAAAATTATCGGCACGCCAATCAGAATTCTAACTTCCGAAATGACTGATCGAGGTCGTTTCAGCCGTAGAGTTCGTAAGGGATCACATGAAGGACACCGAAGTACGCTGGCCTAGCAATTTGAGGGCCGAACCAGGCAGAAGGAACAAAAATCTTTATTGTGATTTCCCTAGGGATCACGGACACGAGATGGCCAGATGTAGAGTACCAATCCTGGAAGTCATGGGTTTTTGCTAAATAAGGGTTATTTCAAGGATTTTCTCACTGACAAGGGAAAGCAGACTTACGCCAAAAGCGAAAATCAAGATGGACCACAAGAGCGACCAGGTCTGAAGAGATATATCAATGTCATAAGCGGTGGTCCGACGTTGCTCAAAGAGTAAAACAACATTGGGGTTGCGTCCGATGAGGGCCACGCCCTGGACAAGATGATCCTATTTAGTGACGAGGATAACACCAGCTGCAATACTCCTCACCACGATGCTTTGGTCATAACGCTCAGGATAGAGGATACGGACATCAAACGTGTCTTGTTCGACGCCGGTAATGTTGTCAATCTCATCAGGTGGGACACCGTGAAGGCGATAGGAGTCGAAGACAAGATGGCCCCAAGTGTCTACACACTGGCTGGCTTCAACAACTGTTATGAAAAGGCTGTTGGAGAAATTAACCTTACTGTTCATATCCCAGGAGCAGATTATGTTTCATCTTTTTAGATAATCAAGGGTGGTAACCCTTATAATGTGATCGTAGGACAATCGTGGATCCATCAAGTCAAAGCAGTACCATCTACTTGGCATCAAAAGCTTAAATACCCTACCAAGTGGGGGATAAAAGAAGTCAATGGGGACCAGGAAGCAGCAAGAGAGTGCTACACAGCGGTCATCTTAGGAGCAGCTGAGGTACCCGAAGTAAAAATTTCTGAAGGCACCAAAGACCTCGAAACCTCAATTAACCAAGACTATGATTTCGATTGTATGTTTGATTGACGTATTTCGAGGGGAAAAAAGAGTAGGGATATTTGGAAGTACTTTTTTTTTAGAATTTACTTTATTCAGTTCCTTAGTTTTGTTCTTAAATTATAGCATTTTCATGCTCTTATGTCATCTTACGTGTTTTCACCCACAACATTCCAGGCTTCGCTTCTTTATTAATAATAAACTACTATTCATATAGTCAGTTTTTTCTACTAATTAAGATCTATCTACGATCCAAATATTCATAGCCCAGGCCAATTATAAGTTGAAGTAATACACTCATTTTTCGTGATAAAAGTAGGGTACACTACTCGCTAGAGCTAGATCGCGGCTAGCTCATCCACCAGGCAATATTTATAAGTTGAACTCATTAATTCAACAACTGCACTAACATACCGACGGGACGCATGCTCGCATAGTGCTGGAAAGTCTTGAATACTCGAGTAACTAAGCAGAGACGTTCGAAGTCAGATGCAAAATTGCTCGTTATCACACGGCCTAAAGTCGTCCCATTGTGGGCGCAAACAACCATCTCCTACAGTTGTAACCTAAGCCATCAATATTTAGTGCACAACGGACGCAATTACCCAAGCAGGCTCACTGATAAATGCCCTCAATGTTAGAACATTCAGGACGACTGGAAGCCATCTAATCTTTAGGTGTATACGCCTACAAATGTACAACTTACCATTACTTATTGTTTACGGCAAAAATTAAAAAGCGCCACAAACAAGCAAACAAGTAATTCAAGTCAAAACGCCTCAAAACGGGCCCAAAATTATACCATCATGCCCGAAAAACATGGGCAAAAGTGCAAAAAAATGATGCAAAAAAGAAAATATGCATTCTTCTCTAGGGGGACTTCCTTCATCGGCAACACTCTGCAAAGGTCCTGCTTCAGAAGCTGCAGGTTCCCTCTCCAGTGTTTCATCTCCTCTCTCTCCACTATCCTCCTCAGAACCTTTCTCAAGGTCGGATTCCACTAAGCATCTCGGGTACGAGGCAATCTTGGTAGTTAGGTCCAAGTTAGGGTCATCACGAACCCGGGGGAAAGTGGCAAGGGCAGCTGCAATGTTAGCGCGATCAACTTCAACAACACGACGAGCGTTCAAGGCATTCACCTGTTCATCATGGGTCCTTTTCAGCGATGCAACTTTGCTCTTCAGCCTATCATTCTCATCTTGAAGGAAAGCGGAAAGACTCTGGGCATCTGAGACACTTTTCTCGGCAACGTCCATTCTCTCTTCCACACCAAACAAACAGTTTTCATTGCAGTTCCTCCACAATCGCTTCCAGGCGGTTCACATTGCTCCGATGTAGTTGCTTTGAGACTTGGGCATCCGTGAGGGAAGATTTGAGGGTCTCCACAGTCTGTTTGTGCTTGCGAACCTCATTGGCCCGTGCTTTGTCCAAGTTCTTGCTCTTTAAAGCCTCTATTCGATAGGCTTCACGAGTAGTATGGAGTTCCCTTTCAGCTCTTCAACCTTCTCCACGAACGGTTGTAAGATGGAAACTTGCCCACGTAAGGCTTCTATCTCTTCAGGAAGACTTCCTTCTGGGGCCCCCTCAGCAAATTTTCTCATGATACACCATCAACCCCAGGACTATTGGGAGAATGAGCATTCAGTAAGAGAAGACAAAGTTGCCATTCACGAAATGAGGAAGGAAGGACTTACCTGAAGAGAGCATCTCGCGGCTACCTTAAACAACTCACGAGAATTATAATAAAAAAATGTGACCTTGTTCAGTGAGACTAATGAACTCGACGGTATAATCTGTCATAACCCTTGGAGTTCTGGACAGGTTAACTCCCGCAGCGATAGGGATAACAACCTCACGAGCTCTACTCACGGGTTCGGCCACAACATCCACGTCCACTTCCTTAATAGGACGGCATCGGAAAGAGTCAGTGGCCTCAGGGACAGAAGTCGACACAACAGTTTCTAAATATGAGTGAGAAATGTCAACTTATGGAGTACATGGGAAATCATAATTACACGACAAGGAGTGGAATTCTAACCTAGCGGTTGAGGCTAAAATGAGGCAGGTGGCACTGCCACTCTATCTTCCACGTCGGCTTCGTCTTCAGCCATGAGGGTCTCTTCTATCAGGTGCCTACGCTTTTGCATAGACAGAGCGGATTCAGTAGCATCAATCGAAGTGGTCTCAACAGCTTCAGGCACGGGCACTTGGGAAACTTCAGCCTCACTATTAGAAATCACCAGAGTTTCACTAGCAGCCACTACGCTAGTAGACCTGGAAGGTCTTTTCCTCTTTGAAGAGAAGGAACTGCTCGCTCTTTCCAAGATTCTCCCACCAGAGGCCTGCACGTCAGGTAGATGAGCAATGTAGGGGCTAACAATCTTGATCTCTTTTAGCGGGGGCATTTCGCGGCAAGAAAATCCTGAGGCAAAAAGGGAGTTAATAAAGATATTGGAAGATTCAAGATGAAAATTTGCTAGCACTATATTACCATGGTCTTTTGCCCGCCAGCTGTTTGCAGTAGCCAGAGCAGTAAAGGTCAAAGTCTCAGGGTGGTTCCTTGCAAAGATCACCATGACCTACGTCGTCAGCTCATCATGGTTCAGCGAAATAGCAGTCGCAGGATTCACTAAGAAAAATAAAAATAAGTTCCAAGAAGTAGATAGCATCAAGGTATACAGAAGGGTTCACAAGAACTTACACTTTCTGTTGAATACCGCTGAGAAGGGAAGAGATGAAACTATGCTGGCCGCTCATATAACAACGTATCTATAGACCCCACCGCGGTCTTTGGAATATTCGTTGTTGGGAACTATATCTTTCTTCCCTCATTTTATAAACATCAGCATACCAGACTTCTGAAAACGGGGAGAGTAGAAAGCTAGAAAATGTCCGAAGGTGAATGCAACTTGAGCATAATTAGCCAGGTGATCCAGCACGGCCACCAGACGCCAAGCATAAGGGATAATTTGCCCTAAGTAGATATTGTACCAGCGGCATATGTCCTCAACAATCGCGTGAACACACTTATTGAGGTGTAGAGTGAAAGGGTATGTATAGAACATCGAATAAACAGCCCGATGAGAAGAAATTCTTTCCTCAGCTTCAGGGACAATGATATCAATAAATTCTAGCCAGTTACACTCGTACCTGATGCGCATCAGATCATTCCTCACATTTGCAGAAGGGTAATATTTTATGGAAAGATTGTCATTCTCGCCTTCTTGTTTAAGAGTCTGGCCCTGCGTGCGGCCATCACCTTCGAAACTAATGGAGGAAGGGAGATAATCTTGGGCTCTGAAATTGGTAGGGAGGATGTTTGGTCTTTGTGCCATGATAAAGATAAAGGAATGTTCATTTTTCTAAAGGGATTTCTAAAAATTCTTTGGAGGCTGATGAGTAAAATCTATATGTTTACGACGTATATATACACGCCTGTGGGGATTACTTGAATGAGAAGTTGAATGATCATGGTCATGTGTGATAATTAGTGGATATGAACAAAGTAGTAGCAGCATTGGGAAGATACGCGGAAAACCCCTCCAATCGCAGAAGGACACGACATTGTATTAAGGGATTTGCATTTAATGCAATGCATGCGAAGAGGCTGGGAACGAGTATCGGTACAGTTAAGCCTTTACGTCTCCTATCACGCTTTTTTCACTTCCTGACTGCTTGCGTCAGCACTCAGCAAGTGAGGGGGACTGACTATATGGGCAAAAATACGCCACCTACTATTATGGGGACACAAGTCCACCTAGCGAGACACGACTTATCCTGCAAGTCACCAGGCGCAAAGAATACACACCCATTTTATGAGTTACGGCCATTCAGGCGGTACGTTCATAGGACAAAGGGCATATATCCTGTCGCCTTAGGGTTACAGTCTCCTAGTTAGGGTTTAGTATATACCACAGCCTTGAGTTATAGGCTCATAGCCTTACTAGTCTTTGTATTTACCTTAATTAGGACAAAGTATCCACTATTATAACTACCCCTCCTTACAGTGCATTATAGAACAAGACTATTCACCATAGAATCCGGCTATTCTCAAAGAATAAGACTACTTTACTTTTTCTTGTTCATTATTTTCTCTCTTTAATTTATTTACTTTTCCATCATATTTATTGTATTGCTTGTGACCTAATTCTTAATTAATTGTTTAACATAGGAGACCGATTTTAGGCATAAACAACATGATCGCGACCGAGACCAGATACTCCAGCTCCTCATTACATGAATAATAAAGCAGCAACTGCTGCATTAGTTAAAATTTCACCGTAATTGGCGCACATTCTTTAGCAAAATCAACTCAGAATACACCACTAATGCGCCAACCAGGTCTCGTGGAGTAGATGGCCTTTTCTTTTTTTATCTTAACTGAGGAAAAGGGCAAAAGAAGGCCATCCATGTCCACATTCTCAGTTTTCTTCACACAGGATCCCATCTCGGAAATAGTGATATTTTGAAAGAACTGAAAGACCAGGATTAAAATAGTGAAGATGAAAGTTGGAGTAGCCATCTGAGAAAGAGAAGAAGAACAAGTCAAACTCGAGCAAAAGAAAGGTTTATTCCAGAAGAATGGAACATTTAAAAGGTGAAAAGATGAAAAAAGTATTAACAAAGGAGCCCTTATATAGAAGGGAAAACAATATGGGAAACGATGTGAAACGGTCAAAAGGTAATTATGGCAGCGGATATGAAGGGATTCGGCGCAGTAATAGCAGCAGCACACTTCTTGGGAAGATGCGGAAGACTAAAGAAACCAATTAGACACGAGCACGTGGGAGCATCATAGGGACAAAGCATATTATACGATCAAAGTAGCTTGAAAACTCAGAAGATACAGTCAGATTGCCGTCGTCACGTCTTTTTAGAGTTCTTTTCACTTCCTGATTGCTTACGGTAGCACTCAAAAAATACGAAGAACTGATTGTGTGGGTAGAAATATGTCAACCTACAAATTTGGGGGTATGAGACTAGCTGGCAAGGATTAGACTTTCCCTACAAGCTAACAGGTGCTAAGGATCGGCAAGGATTAGACTTTCCCTACAAGCTAACAGGTGCTAAGGATATATGCTCATTCTATTAGCCATGGCAGCTCGTCAGGAACAGGCTTAGAGTCGAAAGGCGTGAACCTATCAGCCTTATAAATATTAGTCTTATAGTTAGGTTTTACCTCATGTAACGGCCTCATGTAATGAGCCAAAGACCAATTAGAGTAGTATTTTACCATAATTAGGATTAGGGTAAACTTAAGCATATATATACCTTTCTTCATCATTGTAATTCAACATCAAGATTCGACTAGAATTCTCTCTTATTCAAGGAATAAAACTCCTACTTTCTTGATTTTATTCCATTGTTCTTTATTATTATATTATTGTCTGTCACCCAATATAAATTTGATTAGTTTATCTAGCGAGCAAGTTTTAGGCATAAACACATCGCACAAGGCCTTAGGAGAATTTTTAGAAATTCTATGCTATATGGATGTGCTTCATACAGCTGTAGCACAAGGGCAAAAATTCTTCCTTTTGTACTAAAGGGTAGTTTTGTTATTTGGCTAGGAACGTGATTTAAAAGCCTAGAAGTCGATTTTTAGAGGAGATATAGACCTAGAAAGAACAAGAAGAAGGCTAGAGCAATGGAGAACAAAGATCTAACAATTTTTTCTCTACTTTTTCAATTATTTCTTGTAGTTTACCATTCATGGTTGTTTATATCATGTATATTATGAACATTAGCGGCTAATTTACCCTATATGGGGTTTGATGCAATCATTATTGGATGATGTGATAAGTGTTTGGTGATAATACCGAGCATGACATTTATTATTCCTTCATATTCTACTACGCTTTGATTACATTCAATTGTAAAGCTCACAATTGAATGCCTCATTTATTCTTGTAAACCAATGAAAGAGTGTTATGAGTTAAGATTAGTTGAACAATAATAATTTAGTACAAATAAGGAACTGTTTAATTAGAAAAAAAGAGCGGGGTGAGTTCGAGAACAACAAACCCTTGTCGTGGTCACGATGAATAGTCCATTTATCATCTTTTATTAACTTAAAAAAAAATCCGAGATAGTTATAGCTTGTATTGGAGAAACTAGCGATAAACCAAGAGCTCACAATCATTACGGATAGTCAAACGAGATTGAATATGCAGTACTCGATTGGTACATTACTCCGATAATCAGAGAAGTCCTGCCTAGGCCTTTTATTCCTGAAATGTATTCTAGCTATTTTATTACTTATTAGTTAATTGTTATTTATTTCTAGTTTTCACACATAAATCGTTATTAGTTATTCCTGAAATTGTTTAAACGGAAATATGGTGAAATTTGAAGACGCTTGATTCTTTTTAAAGTATAGTTGAGTATGATCAAGTAGCTTCTTGATTGCACTATTTATTGTTACTATCTAGTTCCACCTCTAGTTTTTTTTTTACTCCACCCCTCTCCCTCTCTCAAAAACAAATAGTGGCCCTCCCACTTGTTGCTTCTACTATGACTCGAATCCACAACCTCTTGGCTGTAGGTGGAGGATGCTTACCATCTGAGCAACCCTCACTTGTCTCTATTTGATTTTTGCAAAACACATAGGAATATTTTTTATTTTTTCGACGGCAATGAAATATGAACCCAAAACTGTGTGTCTGTATTAATATTATATATTAAAGTGTGTAACTAACTTATTTAAAATTTAAATTGATAGATATCAAAAATTTAATTGTTCAATTATATATCTCAACAATACATGCGAAAAAAGTAACCATTTTTTCCACTTCATGCGTAGCTGGAAGAGGATCCATTTGTTAAAATGATCTCCAGATTAATAAAGGGATTTTTTTACACAAAAGTACAATTTTTAGAACTTAATTACCAAACATAGCAATATTTTAGCAAAATAACATTATATAGAGGAAAACACAAGTTAATTACAAATATAGCAAAAACATAGCAATATTTCCTATAACATACCAAACTCTTACATTCTTCCTCCTATTTTCCCCACTATCACTTTTGCTCCTCCCATTTTCCTCTATTTCACTTTTCCTTCCACTATTTCTCTCAATTTCACTTTAACTCCTCTTATTTCCCCCAATTTCACTTTTCTTCATCACATCCTCACTGTATCTCGTTGTATCTCACCGTATCTCGATGTTTCTCAACTACCAACCACCTCGTATCTCGTTGTATCTTCCATATCTCAATGTATCTGCACCGTATCTAACTATTTTTATACTGTTTCTGGATCGTTTCAACTGTTTCTGCAGCACTGTATCTAACAGTTTCTGCACCGTTTCTACTGTTTCTGCAGCACTATATCTAGCAGTTTCTGCACCATATCTAACTGTATCTCACTGTATCTACGCTGTTTCAGCACTGTTTCAGATTATTTCAACACCGTATCTAACTATTTCTCGACTGTATCAAGCTGTTTCTTGACTTTTTCAGCATTGTTTCATCCCGTTTGTGCATTGTTTCTCACTGTTTCTAAGCTATTTTCACCTTTTTAGCATTATTCATATTATTTTTTATATTTTATTTCAGAATTTTCAAGCGGTTTCAGACTGTATCATATTGTTTCATCACTATTTCAGACTATTTCAGCTCTGTTTCAAACTGTATTATAGTGTTTCATTGCCGTTTTGAGACTGTATCATATTGTTTCAATGTCGTTTTAGACTGTTTCAATACCGTTTTAGACTGTTTCAACACTGTTTCAGACCGTTTCAACTCCGTTTCAAACTGTATCATTGTGTTTCAATACCGTTTCAGATTGTTTCAACTCCGTTTTAGACCGTTTCGACCTATTTAAGACTGTTTCAACAGCGTTTTAAAGTGATTTTCTCCTTTGTTAGATCAAAATATATGAAAAGTTGGACCCACCCCCAAATCTGATTCAAATCGGATCCAAACCTGGATTTGATGATGATGCAACGACTATGAACCAATTTCAAGTTAAGATCTAAAATCAGTAGCCAATTTCTTCCTTAAAAGTTATATTGGATTTTGCGACTGTCTACGTCATCAGAACATCAGATCTAGATCCATGTACGTGTAACAAACAACCAGATTGGAATCGGAGCAGTCGAGATTGGAGCACCCGAATACTACAGCGACAATGGTTGCTCTCTGCCATTGTCCTTTCTCGTTTCTCCCTCATCGGAATCGGAACAGTCGCAGCTTCTGGGTTGAAGTTCCATTACAGTTTGACTTGGATTTGGGGTTTGGGTGGGGGTGATGGTTTGTGTCAGGGGTGGGTGGAGGATCTATTTTTGTTTGGATCGATGGTTGTGGGGTGGGGGTGATGGTGGTGGCGGCTGATTTGGTTTGGAAAAAATGGAGAAAGTGTTTTAGGGTTTGTAGGAGAGGGGGTATAAGTGTAATTATCAAAATGAGATGTTTTGCTAATTGTAAAAATGTGCTAAAAAATATTGTTATGTCTTGTAATTAGAAAATATTGCTATTTTTTGTAATTAAGGGTGGAAATTTGTATATTTATATAAAAAAGAACCTTTAATAAAGATAGGTTGAATTTTGACCTACCAGCTTTTTCCAAGTCGTGCTTTTTTCCCTTGCGAATAAATATTTGGTATGTATATCCGCAGATTGAAGGACATAACCAAGTTAGGCATGGTTATTATTCCTTCCTTTTCCTTGGTTAAGTTATAATTTCATTGATGTAATTATTACCTCTCTTTCAACCATGATTTGTACTAATAAAGTAAGTTTACCTTTTTTTAATGAGTCTACCACCTTGTAGTAACATGTAATGGTAGTCAAAATAGCCGTAGAAAGTCTAAGGACAGCAAACCATACACAGATTTAACAAACATTATTTTTTCTAGAAACTCCTAAAACAGGTTAGGAGAATTACGATTATGAAAGAAAAAATATATATATGTATTTTAATTTATATTTTTTTGTGCAGGCTAATAAGTCTTCACATTAACTCCGATGCAACTTAGGAAATAAATTATTACTTCCTCCATTTCAATTTATATGACAGCATTTCCTTATTCGTCTGTTCCAAAAAGAATTGCAGCATTCTAAATTTGGTAACAATTTAACGTCAAAATTAGAGTTTTGTCCTTACTGAAATGATTTACAACCACACAAACATCTTTGTCTCATTTTACACCACAAGTTTCAAAAGTCTTCCTTTATTTCTTAAATTTTGTGTCGAGTCAAATTAAGACACATAAAGTGAAACGGAGAGGGTAACTGACTGTTATGTTAAATCATATTAAAATGTATTAAGATATGTTATAATATCCTGCAGGAAGTGCAAGTAACATTCATATAGAATAAGATGAGAAAACGTTGTTTGAGATGGTTTGACCATACTCTGCATCGATTTGCAGATGTACATGTACGTACTTAGATGTGAAACTATTGTGAGTGAAGGTATTAGGAGGGAACGAGATAGACCTAAACTCACATAAAAGGAAGGGTCTTGAATGACCTACAATTTTTTAGAATCAATGCAAATTTAACAACAAATAAGGTACAATAGAAGAAAAGATCTGTATCAGTGTGATATTTATTAGTTGCATGATGATATGAATTGAACTTAATTGGAAAAATATAATCAATAGAGATTGATAAAGCTGGTCTCAATTTGTTTGAGATTGAGACATAGAGTAATTGTTTTATGCACTGTCAACGCATATAACTAGTCTAAGTATATTTCTAACCCCATTTAGAAGGAAAAAGCTTACACGCACCTAACTTGAAAGAGAAGAAGTATGAACTTAGAATTTGCTTGAAAAATGGCCAGCGAAAACACTTTAATGTGCTTCTATTATAGAATCCTAAATTGCTGATCACTTCTTATACCCACTTGGCCTATTAAATAATCAGAATTCTATTTAATAGATCAGTTGTCAAAGCGAAAGGTGTATGGAGTCATTCAGAAAAAACCAGATAGAATTTGACTGTCGATGATAATGAAAATGATAGTACAGCGACTGTGATAGTGATTTAGAAGATGATAATGCAATTTATTCTTTAATACATAGATATTTACAGTTTTTGACATTTGTTAATTCATTATATAATAATGAAATAAAGCACAAGGAGTGCTACTTTTTCCTTTTTCTTCTTTCTTCGTTTCTCTTTCTGAAACTCTAAGGTCCTCACACAACAAGCACTTTAAAATAGAACAGTTTGGTCAAGCTAGCCAATTAAATTAGAAAAATATTAGGTACCTCCATTTCATATCTATCTATATATCTATATCTATATATTATTAAAAATAAAGAACGCTTAGGACAAAATATATAATAGGATTAGAACAACAATTATAATAATACTTGATTCAAATTCAAATTCAATTTAAAAGATAAGTGTTTTAAAAAAATGAATAAAAATAATAGTTATATATCTATATATAAGAGGATATCAGTTATCTATGCAATTTAAAATGCAGGATAAGATATATTTAAAATTGTGTAGATAATTAATTTTTTTGAAAAACTATAAGAAAAGTCATTGAGTGGATAATACCACATAACTGAATTTTTAATTGATAAAGCCAAAGAAAAGAATGAATAAATTGAGATAACTATCTTTTTAATTTTTTAATCACTATCCTAAATTTTGTAACTATTTGTATCATTATTTGAATTTCACAGATATTTTTTCTTATAAGCAACGTGAGATGATAAAAATAGTTTGGATTTGATTTCATCCTATAATACCATCATCGTAATCTGTAGATTTCTTTGTGTGTCATATAATAGAATGTATATCTTTATTATATAAAATAAGGTAGATATTGTTGGGTTTAATGGAAGAATGTGAATGGGAAATGTGTGGAAAAAGGTGAAAAGGTTCCCTTTTGTAGGGAAATGTACTTTCTCTCACATTGGTAGAGGAAAAGGATTTTGTTGGGTTTAAATAGAGATTTACTTCTCTTAGATCTTAAAAGGGTTGAGAAGAAGGGAAGCCTCGCGCCGTCGTCGTCGCTCGTCTCGGCTTCGGCTTCGGTCAATTGATATGATTGATTGAATTAAATTTTTGGACCAACAAAACTAAGTCAGTCATTATTGGTAGATTAATTGCTCCACATTAAAGTCAGTCATTAGTGGACAATTAAGTCTCCCACGTTTTCTCATTAATCACCAGGTGTGTCTCTTCACCGCCCTTGGATGTCTATATAAACTGGTCATTTGTCAGTCCTTGATCACGACAGACAGAAGACAGACAACATAGAAGACAGACATAGACTGAAGCTCTGAGATAGAGACTCCACGGAGACTCAAACTCGGACTGATAGAGACGTAACCTCGGGCAGAAGATGGAAACACTCGGGCAGAGAAAATCACTGACAGAAAACATATCTCACTGCATCCCCTCCCTTCTGCATATTAAGTGAGTCGTGTGATTTGCTCCGTTTCTTTGTGTTCGCCGTGTTCTAACCGTTTGAAGTGCCGCTACGGTAGAACTGTTATCCCGTTCCATCCTGGGAGAAATTAACCCGTGAACTTTGGGTATCGTGAGGGGGTTAGATTTCTTAAGGAGACACAAGTAACTTGTGGGCTCGGGATTGTCCTATACTAACAGATTATTTGCTGCAGGTTTTGTATCTCCTAACTTATTTCAAGTGCAGGAACAACAAGCTTAAGAAATCTCAGATATTTATTTTCTGCGCTTAAATAAATATTGTTTAAGGAGACTGGTTGAGGAGGCTAAAACCTTTGTGGTTTTTCTGCTCCTATACTGCATATTAATCTGCTCGGAGAGACTAAAGACCTTTGTGGTTTTCTACTCCTGTACTGCATATTACTCTGCTCGTGGGGACTAAAACATTTGTGGTTTTTCTACTCCTAATTACTGTGAAATAATCTGTTTGTGGAGACTAAAAGTCTTCGTGGTTTTTTCTACTCCAATTATTTAAACAGTTTATTAATATTTTTTCTGCCCGTGTCATTTTGCAGACATGACAAACGGAGCGGATCCAACTGTCCCTGTTGGGAGTACTAATGCTACCACAGTTTCTGATGCTGCTGGGCCTAGCCGTGCTGCTGCAACGGTTATGCCACCTGCAGAGAAACCGGGGAAGTTTTCTGGTGTGGAATTTAAGAGATGGCAGCAAAAGATGTTCTTTTATCTGACCACCTTAAGCCTGCAAAGGTTTATTAAGGAGGATGCTCCAGTCCTGACTGATGAAACACCTGAAAATGAACGCTTCCTCGTGATTGAGGCTTGGACTCATTCTGACTTCCTATGCAAGAATTATATTCTAAGTGGCTTGGAAGATGACTTGTACAACGTTTATAGTAACGTTGCAACGTCTAAGAAACTGTGGAATGCGTTGGAAAAGAAGTATAAGACTGAAGATGTTGGACTGAAGAAATTTGTGGCTGCCAAATTTCTGGATTATAAAATGGTGGACAACAAATCTGTTGTGTCCCAAGTCCAAGAACTTCAAGTCATTATACATGATCTCCTTGCTGAAGGTTTGGTGATCAACGAGGCGTTTCAAGTTGCAGCCATGATTGAAAAGTTACCTCCTTTGTGGAAGGACTTTAAAAATTACTTGAAACACAAGCGCAAGGAGATGACCCTTGAAGATTTGATTGTTCGCTTAAGGATTGAAGAGGACAACAAATCAGCTGAAAAGAAGGCTCATGGAAATGCTACAATAGCGGGAGCAAATATTGTTGAGCATAATCCAAATAAGAGGAAGAAGCCTTCTGGAGGGAAGACCAACCCTAGCAAGAAAAAGTTCAAGGGAAATTGCTACAATTGTGGCAAGACTAGACATAAGTCCGTAGACTGTCGTACTGCAAAGAAGGACAGGAAAAATGGAAAAGGTCAAGCAAACATGGTTGAAGACAATAAATTGTCTCAAGGAGTGCAAGACATTGATCTGTGCGCTATGATTTCTGAATGCAACTTAGTTGGAAATCCTAAATAATGGTGGATTGATTCAGGAGCCACCCGCCATGTTTGTGCTGTGAAGGAAGCCTTTGCTTCATATGCTCCTGCTGGACCTGATGAGGTGCTCTCTATGGGCAATTCTGCAACGGCCAGAATTGAAGGATATGGAAAGATATTCCTCAAGATGACGTCTGGCAAGGTAGTGACTCTGACCAATGTTCTTCACGTTCCTGAAATAAGGAAGAACTTGGTGTCAACTGCACTTCTCGTTAAGAAAGGGTTTAAGTGTGTATTTGTCTCTGACAAAGTTGTAATAACTAAGCTTGAGCTGTATGTAGGAAAAGGTTACCTGACTGAGGGCCTTTTCAAACTCAATGTAATGGTCATTGACAATATGAATAAAACTGCAGCTTCTTGTTATTTACTTGAGTCAAATAATTTATGGCATTCTCGTTTGGGACATGTCAATTATAAAACCTTGCGGAAAATGATCAATTTGGAAGTATTGCCCAAATTTGATTGCGAGAAGTCAAAATGTCAAATATGTGTTGAGTCTAAATATACGAAACACCCTTACAAGTCAATTGAAAGGGATTCGGAACCATTAAATTCAATACCATCTCGCGGTGGAAAGAAGTATTTCATAACTTTTATTGACGATAGCACTCGTTACTGCTATGTTTATTTACTTAGTAGTAAAGATGAGGTAATTGACGCATTCAAGCAATACAAGAATGAAGTTGAAACGCAACTTACCAAAAAGATCAAAATGATAAGAAGTGATAGGGGTGGAGAATATGAATCCCCTTTTGAACAAGTGTGTTTGGAATATGGCATTATTCATCAAACAACTGTCCCCTACACGCCTCAATCTAATGGGATTGCGGAAAGGAAAAATCGATCCTTAAAGGAGATGATGAATGCCTTGTTGATAAGTTCGGGTCTACCCCAGAACTTGTGGGGGGGGGGGAAGCCTTATTCACGGCTAATCAAATACTCAATCGAGTTCCCCATAGCAAAACACTGTCCATTCCTTATGAAAAGTGGAAAGGAAGGAAGCCCAACTTGAATTACTTCAAAGTGTGGGGGTGTTTGGCTAAAGTGCAAGTCCCAAAACCCAAAAGGGTTAAGATTGGACCGAAAACAGTTGATTGTGTTTTCATTGGGTATGCTAGAAACAGTAAAGCATATCGGTTTCTGGTTCATAAATCAGAAAATCCCGACATTCACGTTAACACGGTGATGGAATCAGATAATGCTGAATTCTTTGAAACGATATATCCGTATAAGAAGGAATGTGAGTCAATTGGTGAAAGATCCAAACGACCTCGGGAAGAAACCAAAGGAAAGTCACCAAATGAGGAAGAACCAAGACGAAGCAAGCGTCAAAGAACTTCTACGTCATTTGGAGATGACTTTGTCACTTTTCTGTTAGAAAGTGAGCCTCGGACGTTTAAAGAAGCAATGTCTTCTTCAGACTCTCCATTTTGGAAAGAGGCAGTCAATAGTGAAATAGAATCTATTTTGAGCAACCATACTTGGGAGTTGGTTGATCTTCCTCCTGGAAACAAACTATTAGGTTCTAAGTGGATTTTCAAAAGGAAAATCAAAGCTGATGGCACTATTGACAAGTATAAGGCAAGGCTTGTTGTTAAAGGATATAGACAACAAGAAGGTCTTGACTACTTTGACACATACTCGCCGGTAACCAGAATAACATCGATACGGATGTTAATAGCGTTAGCCGCTGTGTATGGTCTGGAAATCCATCAGATGGACGTTAAGACAGCGTTCTTAAACGGGGATTTGGAGGAAAAGATTTACATGGAACAACCTGAAGGGTTCGTGGTTCCAGGTAAAGAAAAGATGGTGTGTAAACTTGTTAAGTCGCTTTATGGACTAAAACAAGCACCTAAACAATGGCATGCGAAATTTGATCATACAATGTTGTCAAATGGCTTTAAAATTAACGAGTGTGACAAATGTGTCTACATTAAGAACACTCCTAATTTTGTAGTCATTGTTTGCTTATATGTGGACGACATGTTGATCATGAGCAATGAAATTGTCAATATCAATGCTACGAAACGCATATTGACTAGCAAATTTGATATGAAAGACTTAGGAGTTGCGGACTTAATTCTGGGTGTTAAGATCCATAGGACACCTCAAGGTCTGGCGTTGTCTCAAACTCACTACATCAATAGTGTTCTTGAAAAATTTAAATATTTGGATTTTAAAGTTTCAAAGACTCCTATTGATGTAAACCTTGCTCTTAAGAAGAACAAAGGTGAAAGCACGTCGCAACGGGATTATGCACGTGTTTTGGGAAGTTTGATGTACGTCATGAATTGTACTCGACCAGATATAGCTTGTGCTATAAGTAAACTGAGTCGATACACGAGTAATCCCAATCAGACCCATTGGATGGCAATGAAACGTGTTTTGGGATATTTAAGATATACCCAAGACTTTGCATTGCATTATAACAAGTATCCTGCAGTAATTGAAGGATATTGTGATGCCAATTGGATCACCGGCACAACTGATTCTAAGTCCACAAGTGGATACATTTTCGCACTTGGTGGAGGAGCGGTGTCTTGAAAATCGTCCAAGCAAACCTGTATTGCCCGCTCTACTATGGAAGCTGAATTCATAGCTTTAGATAAAGCCAGTGAAGCAGCTGAATGACTTCGGAATTTTTTGGAAGACATTTCGTTCTGGCCTAAACCGGTGACACCAATTTATATACATTGTGATAGTCAATCGGCTATAGGAAGAGCGAGGAATGTCATGTATAACGGTAAGAATCGTGACATACGACGAAGACATAAAACCGTTAGGGACCTACTCTCTAGAGGAATTATCACCATTGATTACGTGAAATCAAGGGATAATGTGGCGGATCCGCTTACAAAAGGCCTAACTAGAGAGGCGGTTGAGTGTTCATCAAAGGGAATGGGACTATGGCCAAGGACAAATCATCACGGCGGCAACTCTACCTAGGAGACTGGAGATCCCAAGAACTAGGTTCAAGGAGAATACAAAGTTGTGTATGACGGTCCAACATTGTCAACTAAATGTTTGGTCCATTCTCATGATGAGACAATGTTCAAGTACCAAGGATAAAATGCTTGAGGCATTTTTTAATGACTATCTAAGTTTGATATTGTGGTTATCAAACAGTGTATATCTATATGATTACACGTTTAGAAATCACCTATGTAAGTGTGAAGTGGAAGCCGCTTCAAGGAGAATTCTGTTTGGCCAATTCTTTAAGCACTAATGAAACCAGGGCGGTGTTCATGGCTGAAACGAACACAACAGTGAGAACCAAAGACGGTTAAGGATTAGTTGTGTGACTTACGTTGTCTAGGTATACACCAAAGTTCGACGGTTCAAAGATATCAAATCTACCGATTGATCGAGTATATCCGATGTATGTTCACTACGGAAAGTTCAAAGGGAAACCTACTTATCCAGATGCGACTAATTCTTTCTTGCAAATCACACAAGTCTGTCATGCATATGTCCATTCAGCCATTCCCCATTCATGTGGGGGATTGTTGGGTTTAATGGAAGAATGTGAATGGGAAATGGGTGGAAAAAGGTGAAAAGGTTCCCTTTTGTAGGGAAATGCACTCTCTCCCACATTGGTAGAGGAAAAGGATTTTGTTGGGTTTAAATAGAGATTTACTTCTCTTAGCTCTTAAAAGGGTTGAGAAGAAGGGAAGCCTCACGCCATCGTCGTCGCTCGTCTCGGCTTCGGCTTCGGATTCGGATTTAGATTTGGATTTGGTCAATTGATATGATTGATTGAATTAAATTTTTGGACCAACAAAACTAAAATATTAATTAATTAATATTTTATCCGTTTGTGTAACGGGCAGCTGAAGTGAGTCAGCAACGGGTAGCGGAAGTGAGTCCAGTACCCGGGCAACTGAAGCAACATCAGCAGATTAGTTCCTCCACGTTTTCCCTCCACGTCTTCTCATTAATGTCGGTCATTAGTGGTAGATTAATTCCTCCACATTAAAGTCAGTCATTATTGGTAGATTAATTGCTCCACATTAAAGTCAGTCATTAGTGGACAATTAAGTCTCCCACGTTTTCTCATTAATCACCAGGTGTGTCTCTTCACCGCCCTTGGATGTCTATATAAACTGGTCATTTGTCAGTCCTTGATCACGACAGACAGAAGACAGACAACATAGAAGACAGACATAGACTGAAGCTCTGAGATAAAGACTCCACGGAGACTCAAACTAGGACTGATAGAGACGTAACCTCGGGCAGAAGATAGAAACACTCGGGCAGAGAAAATCACTGACAGAAAACATATCTCACTGCATCCCCTCCCTTCTGCATATTAAGTGAGTCGTGTGATTTGCTCTGTTTCTTTGTGTTCGCCGTGTTCTAACCGTTTGAAGTGCCGCTACGGTAGAACTGTTATCCCGTTCCATCCTGAGAGAAATTAACCCGTGAACCTTGGGCATCGTGAGGGGGTTAGATTTCTTAAAGAGACACAAGTAACTTGTGGGCTCGGGATTGTCCTATACTAACAGATTATTTGCTGCAGGTTTTGTATCTCCTAACTTATTTCAAGTGCAGGAACAACAGATATATCTTAGAATCATATCTTTCTAAATATACATTATCTCTTATTTAAATAAAACATCCTAACAGATTGTATGCCTTTTGAATTTAAATTTAAATTTTAATGAAATTTGAGTTAGAATGAAATTTTAACTTCTTAGCCTCTTATGTATACTCCTCTGATGTACAAAATAAATGTTCGGCTTTTTTTCTCCTTTTTATTTTTGATCATTAGCTCCAAGTACAAACTTATTTTGTATTATACACTTTTTTTTTTTTACTTTTATCTATTTTGCGGATACGAACCTTTATGGCTATTATTGCAGGTAACCAACTCAGCAAAATGTGATCTACGCTGTTGGAGATTTTCATTGTATGTAGATAATTATTTGCTATGATGCTATGATATATTCAATTCAATATCAAGGCCAAAATATATTTTGCAAGAGCAACATGGGATTCTATTGATCTCAAGTACAAAAATAAATCTTCTACTTTTACGTTAAATATGGTTTCTTTATATTATCACTGTAAGATAAAAAGATTTTATATATCATTGTACCTATACGAATTTTTTAGGCATAGAATATTTAGAAATTCACTTATAAAGAAGAAAACAATAAAATGGCATCAGAAATTATAAATTAAAGTGATTGCTAAAATAATATTTTTCCCTGGAAAAAATTATCAAACCCTACATATGCAATTAATATGTTCGGTCTTTATTTGTTGGGGAAACCAACAAATTAGATGATGTTTATATACAGGAAAAAATAAAGTTAAGAGTACTAAGGCCCCATAATTGTTGATATAGGTGATGGTTATTGACTTAATCGCTAACTCTATTCATAATTTCACAGAATTACTGAGGCCATTACGCGTTGATTGAAATAGCTGCTGCAAATAGTTTAGCATCGTTGGAAATTTGCACCGCTTCCATAGATATAAGCTCCTCATCAAGATTTCATCATATTTCTGTTATTGTTTCCAAATATCTCCAATGGCACAATTACCTGTAAGGAAGAGTTGGTAAAAGATTTAGCAAGAAGGTAAGTTGCTTTAATTTCTGGTATTGCAATATGTTTTGCAAATCATATTTAGCTTAGGGCTAATATATGTATATTTTTTGCTAGATGCATTCATGCGATATTTTTGCCATGAATAATAAACCTATTAGTTGCCCAATAGCTAAGACACTAAATCGTGTGTTGATAAAGTGGATTCATGGGGAACCCAAGTTTTAGCTTAGGTGTTATTGGATGGAAATTGGAACATATATTCTCTGTCCAAAAAAAAAAAGGATTTGCTATGGAGTGAACACAGGTAAATTTGTCGGTAAAATGTGGCTTGCACATATATGAATGCAATATATTAATTTCAATAGTAGTAAATTTTTGTTGTTGTATGTGCCGTGCATATATCAAAATCCATTAATTAGGATCTGCTCTTATCTTCATCTTATTGATCAAAGTTCGATGCTAAAGGAAAAAAGTCACATGTATATAAATTTCGTGTTACATAAATTGAACACACTTTTTTATTCTTAACGAATTGAAGCATCGTCTAATAATTTATCAACTATAATATTTCAGTCAAACATAATATAAAGGACGATACACCAGTGAGACGACATTTCATTGGTCAATAGCACTGTTACTCGGGATATTTGGTCAAAATGGACACTCAAGAATGTAAATAGGTAAAAGAAACAAAGTCTTAATTAATGTAGTAGAAGGGACACACCTGATTAAATACATAACTTTTCTTCACTCCCCTTCACCCTAAAATTTTATTTCTTACACTTTGGTCCTCACGTATATAAAAAATAAAATTTTTCAAATTACGGAAATATTTTTCCCTCCGTTTATTCCCTCCTTTCTCTCTCTCTCTCTCTCTCCTCTCCTCTCTTCTCCCTCGCGGCCTGAAAACACCATAATTGCTGCGCATCCTTTTTCTTCAATCTCACTTCGCCTTCGCTATTATTCTTGCATTCCAACTCTCCCAAACACAAAATATTGTCAGATCTAAATCCTTTTCGGTTAATTAGATATTATTGACACTAATTGAAAAAATAATTTGGAAAAAATACGCTGCAATTCTTTGAATAAAAATTTCTGGCTGGCATTACTTTTATTTGGCTTGCTTGACGTTGAAATGCTTTGAATAATGTTTACCTGTTGGCCATTACTTCAAATTGGAAAGCTTGTCGTTGAAATTATTTGAATAACGTTGGGCATTACTTCAAACTGGAAAGCTTGACAAGTCTCATATCTCCCGTAAGTGTAAACCTCCGTCTTGCTAGTCTCTACTATTCTAATTTTTTGTAAAAAACCCTTTTAAACAGTATGTTGCTGTTTTGAAACATCTTACCGTGACGATCGCAACATCATATAGATTGTTCTACAAATGCTCGTACAACATAGTCATAATTATGGAACATTGTATTAGATGCTCAGGACAATCCTTTTGATGTTCCTATTGTGCTAGTCAGAGTTCCGGAACATAATTTTGGTTGCCCGAATAATCTTACAGCATGTTCATTAAATGCTATTCATAATGTTGGAACATTTTTGTAGATGGTCGGAACTGATGTATAGATGTTTCACATCGGTATGCTTGTATTCTTAAACATCCTTTGGTGTGTTCGGATCTGTTTTTCGATGTTCCAGTATCCTTTGCTACCTGGACCACATTTGATGAATGTTTATCCTATCTTGCAGATATCGTTAGAGTAATGGGGGACAACATACTACTAGGAGTTGATTTTCTCGGTGAATGGATTGAGCGTTCGAAATGCTATGCTTGGATTCTAAAGGTGAAAGAGACAAAACCTATCCTTGTTAGTAGGAATGTTACATATGATGAACTTGTCAACAAAATCATACGCAGTTGGGGGGGTAAGTGATGATCCTAGGGATCTTTGAATTTCATATATGCTGAGTGTAGCCGCAAAGCATAAGACTGCTCCATCTAAAATTAGGACTGATGATGATGTTCAGCTTTATATGGCTGATGTAGATCCAGCTGGGGCTAGGTCAACACTAAGAGTTAGTGTGATTCCAAGGCCTGAACGAATTTCAAGTTCAAATAAACAAGATATGCATGTTGAGATGGATGAAGATGAATTAAAACAAGGTGGAGAGGCAGACGAAGAAGGTGAAGAAGGTGGAGAAGTAGTTGGTAATCCTTCAGCAAGAGTACCATCACAAAGCACCCGCAGCAATTTTTTTGGACAAGACTGCACAGCTTTTGTAAAAGGTATGACTTTTAAGAACAAGCGAGAATTAGTGGTGTAGCTGAGGCTTGCTGCAGTGAGGAAGTCTTTTTCTTTCAAAGCTGTGAAGAATACAAAAAAGTTGTTTTATGCCCGATGTGTTGATGCAAATTGCAAGTGGTGGCTTCGAGCATTGAGGTATCATAGTAGTAATACATTTTATATTACAATCTACAATGGTGTGCAGCACCTGCAAAGCCACCATACACAAGCCACATCTGATGTTGTTGGTGAATACATGAAAGATAGGTACATTGAGGGGAAAGGAATAACACCAAAAGACATCAGAGTTGCATTTAACAGAGAATTGGGATGCAACATTAGTTATTGGAAAAGTTTGAAGGTTGAGATTCCAAAGGCAATAGCAAGAGAGACACATGAACACAGTTATGAATTTTAGAGGCATACAGTTATATGGTAAGGTCCCAAAATATTGGAAGCAAGACAGCTTTGAAGCTTGATAGTTGTGGGAGGTTTAAGTATTTTTTTATATCTTACGGATCTTGGATTAGGGGTTTTCTATATATGAGGAAAGTCATTGCTATTGATGGGACTCATTTGTCAGGCAAGTACGGCGGTGTGTTGTTGTCTGTCGTTGCCCAGGATGCAGAGAAGCACATATTCCCTGTTGCATTCTGCGTTGTGGACAAAGAATGTGATGCTTCTTATGATTTTTTTTTCGAACAATTGGTTGACATAGCCCAGTACAATGATGAGTTGAGCGTCATTTCAGACAGGCATAAAAGCTTAGCAAAATCAGTTGCCAAGTGATTTCCCCAAGCTCACTACGGAGTTTGCACGAGGCACCTTGCTGAAAATATCCGTACAAAGTTTCAGTTTGGAGACCACCTGGGGTCCTATTACTTGGCAGCAGATGCATATCGTGTGGAGGATTTCAGAATGCACTTTAAGCAAATCGAAGACAACGATCCAAGGGTTGCCAGATATCTTCAAGATGACGTGGGGTTCCATAAATGGAGCAGATGCTTTTTCCCTGGGCACAGGTACACGACTATGAACATTCATACCAAATGTTCTAAACCTTGCGTTGGAATGTTCTATGTTTACATGGCAATTAAGCCGAGAACATTCTAATTGACGTTCAAAATAGTACTAATGATGTTTATAACGTAATTATTGTTGTTCCGATCGCATGCTTAATGTTCGCACTTGGATTAGACGTATTTATCGTTAAGGTCTTTGTTTGTTTGTTACAATTTCAGATTTGCAGTGATGACCTCGAACATTGCTGAGTCCACAAATGCAATATTGAGGGATGAAAGAGAATACTATTATTGCCCTATTAAATCATATCAATCGGACATTTGGTGAAAAATTCCATGTGAGAGCTACGGAGTTCCTCGAGGTTTCAACCATATGTGTCCCTTCAATTGAAGGAAAAATATGATTCAACCTGGAGGAAGGGGTAAGCTCGCAATTAGTCGAAAAGGTACGTATGGTTTCACCATCATCAGTCCAGGTCAGGGAGCAGAAGTCGATTTACTCAACAGAACTTATACGTGCAGAGAGTATAAAATTGACTTAATACCCTGTAAACATGCTATGACAGCTATCAGAATGCTGTGTCCAGAAGACTATGGAGCGTGCGTCTATGACTTCACTTCTGCATGTTAAGTTAGAGTCATATATGCTAGCCTATGCAGAACCGATCAATGTTGTTCCCCCGGAAGAATTTTGGAATGTTCCTCCTGAGCTGCTTGAGAGAAGAATATTGCCTCCTTTCATCGACGTGGGTAAGGGTAGACGAAGGAAAAAGTGGATACCATCAGTTGGTGAAGTATTTTCAAGTAGGAGAAACAAATATAGCATCGGCAAAAGGTCAGGCCACAAAAGAACTACTTGCCCAAAACGAGTGGATGGTGGACAATCCTCCCAAACTCAAAGTGTTGCTTTAATGTTTTATATATTTATATATTTGAACGTTTAACTTAATGTTTCGAGCATTTATCAATGGCGTTCCAAATTCCTATTATTTTTGCAGTATATAATTCAAATTGATCATCATACAGATGTTCTAATACTGCAAACGGGATGTTCAGTGTAATGCAATAGTCATGTTGATTCAAGCAAAGGGTTGCCTTGTGCAATTAAAAGGTGTGAAAGCATCCTTCAAAACCTGCATACGAAAAAAGGCATTAATTAATCCAGATACATCACCTAGAGAGTAGTGAACGCCTTTTCAATGTTCATATCACGCCTTTTGGTGTTTTTTATGTTAAATTCATCTATAAATACATACATTTTCTTGTTCCGTCATACACACAATTATCCTCCTACTTGAATTATCAAAATATCTTCATAGACAACAAACACAAATGGAAAATAACCAAAACGAAGTTGTCACTAGTGGCTATTATGCCCCAGCGCAACCTGACCATAACGAATATTATGGAAACATCGCCTGGGATATTGCCGGTATACAAACTGACATCACTGCAATCATCCATGTTGTGGACCGCTTATCTGCTGATGTATGGAGTATAAGGCAAGTGTTAATTCAGCGGACGAAGCGTATTGAAAGAATGCTTTTGGGACTCCTTCTCCAACAAGAGGATGAATCCGGAGCAGTTTGATACTCCTCCAAATTCTCCCAATGCTGACAACTAGTACTTTTGTTTAAGCATTATATCTAGTACTTTTGTCTAAGCATTATATCTAGTACTTTTGTCTAAGCATTATGTCAAGTACTTTTGTATATGTATTTTTTTTCCTTAAGTATGAATGAAAATTATCATATTATGTGTTAAGTTGATAATACTTCCACTACATATTATTAGTGAACCCCTAAACATCATAAGCAACTTGAAATATTCTAACACACGTTCCAAGCACCGTATGAAGATGTTTGACATCGTTATTAATGTAAACATGCTAGCATATATTTTAACAACATCCATCTAAAATGCATCAACAACTTGAAACATCCTAACAAAATTTCAGAGCACTGTATGAAGATGTTTGACATAGCAGAGGAGTATGGCCTTAAAATTGTTATTAACACAAACATGCAAAAGCTTTACTATTTGTACAACACAACACTATTTGATGAAAAAATCAACAAAAGACAGAGATTTTCACGAGAATTTCAGTCCAGAACCAGAAAGAAGGCGTAAAAACCCTAGCTTTATCGAAATAGCCAAACAGCAAACCCCCCCCCCCCCCCCCCCCCCGATTCATTTGGAAAATATCAATATAGTACAAAATTTACCTTTAGATGTTACCGGAGAAAATTATGTAGATGGCCGGCGACGAAATAGAAGACTCGAGAAGAAGACTTGAGAAGTGTGTAAGAGAAGAAAGGGGCGGGTGTTCGATGTTTGAAATGATGGAATTGATAAGACTGATCAGCCGCATTTTTAATTAAAACTTAACTTTTGGGGTTGTCATTAAGGCCCCACCTTTTTTTTTGTTCCGACTTCCACGCGCGTCCCTTTTTTGTATAAAATAGAATGGGAGGGGGGGGGAGAGGGGGGGTACATTTCTTTTTGAGATATTAGAACGTTCTTCTGAACGTGCCAAACATAGTTATCTATTAAATAGTTCGTTCAAAATGAAACGTGTTTCCTCAAAAATAAAAGGTAATTTTTTCACGGTTAGAACATAACAAGAGGATGTTTGAACCCTAACCCTAACCTTGAACCCAAAAACCTAACCCTAACTCTAACCCCAACCCCAAACCCCAACCCTAAACCGCAAAAATTCCGAACATTTTAAGAACATCCAATCTCCTGTTCTGAACCATCTACGAAACATTTCCGAACGTCGTGAGACTGTTCTGGATCTCCATACTGATGTTCTTTCTGTCCCGTTAAGAATTAGTTGAGAAATACTAATATAAGGATCATTTGAAATGCATAAACAATGACTTAGTAGTTTATTAAAATTCAAAAACATGCTATGTGTAAGTAAACCAAAATATATGTCGTTAATTATACCAAAATGTAATTATTAAGTTATTTGGATAAGGATTGTAGGGTTGATTCTAGCTCAATTAACAATTTTAATCATTAAGAAGTGTATTCTAACGAATTGTAGCATAGATTGTACGTTATATCACTAGATAGAAACATTACTAATCTATTTGAACAAATATACAATTTCATTCACAAATTACATGCATTCTTCGTGTATCTACCATAACTAAGACTTCAAATCATACAAGTATTGATTGTGATACATCATTTATGTGTATTTAAGGTGACTACTCAATAGTATGTCTATTGGAAGTCTTTACTCATAAAATTTCTATTAGAGTGAATACTCATTTATATCTATTGAAATCGATTACTTAGTTATATCTAATGAAACAATTACTAAGTTATTGAGGATTTCATTATATGTTGTTCTAACTAAGTGGATAATCTATATAATGATGATTTAACCTTAAATATAAAGCCTTATTAATCTAGTCATATTATATAGTTTCTTATTACAATCATATTAAAGGTTAGAACACTACATATTAAATTAGGCACATATTATGAACTGAACATACAAACCCATGTTCATGACGTAAATTAGATGTTTTTTGCATTAATATTAGGATATTTATGTTTATTCAAAGAGATTACTCAATAGGATGTGTATTTAAAGTGATTACTCAATAGTATGTCTATTGAAAGTGTTTACTCATAAAATTTCTGTTAGAGTGATACTCATTTATATCTATTGAAAGCGATTACTTAGTTATATCTAATGAAACAATTACTAAGTTATTGAGGATTTCATTATATGTTGTTCTAACTAAGTGGATAATCTATATAATGATGATTTAACCTTAAATATAAAGCCTTATTAATCCAGTCATGTTATATAGTTTCTTATTACAATCATATTAAAGGTTAGAACACTACATATTAAATTAGGCACCTATTATGAACTGAACATACAAACCCACGTTCGTGACGTAAATTAGATGTTTTTTGCATTAATATTAGAAAATTTATAAAGTGATTACTCAATAGAGATATTAGAACAATCTCTTGTGCGTTCCAAACATGGTTTTCTAATGCTAAAATACGTGGAGCGACCTGCTCCACAACTTACATTAATCCAACCTGTTCTATTAACCCGCTTCGGATAGAATTATTACCTTAAAACACGTGGACTAACCCCAACCATTCAATTAATTATGTCTTTTTACCCCATTATTTAAATATTAGTTAGGTCTCAAGTTAGGTCTTCTACACCCTCTACCTCTTCTTCTTTTTAACTCAACCAGCAAAGTACTAGACCATGTCTCAAGGATCAACTTGTTCTCACGGCTCCTCTCAACATCGTCAATGTTGGTGTGGCTTACCTGCGATTCAATTCACGGCGGGCACACAGTGGAATACTGGATGAAAATTTTGCAAGTGTCCCCGCAAGGGTATTAGCAATGTTGGATTTTGGGAATGGTGTGATGAGGAGTATCCCCAGTCTACTACATTGTTATAAATAAGTTGAAAATTTCACTGGATGAAGTTTGTGAAGAAAGGGCCAATTTGGTGAAGGAAGTGGACAAATTAGGGGCTTGTAATGCTACAAATTTATTGAAGATTAGTAAGTTAGAGGCTAAATTGCAATGGTGGAAGATGTATTTCTTATTTTCTTGGGCAGTTTTTTTGGTTTCATAGTAGCTAGGTTTATTTGATACCAATTATTTATATATTTGAACGTTTAACTTAATGTTTCGAGCATTTATCAATGGCGTTCCAACAGTCTTTTATTTTTGTCGTATATAATTCAAATTGATCATCATACAGATGTTCTAATACTGCAAACGTGATGTTCAGACTAAAGCAAAATAAAATTCATAACATGCATAAATTGTACTGAAAATTAAAGGACAACACTTTAAAACACGACATTCAAAACAAAAAGAAATTTTTTTCTTAAATGACTAGACTTAAAGGGAGATTATTTCATCATTTCACATGTATGCCGCTGGAGGACGTGGTGGTGAAGGGTTGTTCTGGGGGTCAATCTTGAGTTCAGCTTGAATACCACGAAGCATACGCTTAATAATTCATATCCTCACGAAATTCATCGAATCTAGTCCTTAATCCCGTCACTTGATCCTCCACATTTCCTATATATACTGCCAATTGATCAACATCTGAAGTCAAGGATGCGGTATCTTCACAGACATGATCGATTCAGTGAACCTACTATCACTTGGGACTCCACTATCATGTTCTGGTGCTCTTGGGTGCCTTACTCTGCAAGTCATTGTTGTTGTTTCGCCTTGTTGTTGTTGTTGTTGTTGTTGTTGTTGTTGTCCAAGATGTTGTTGTGCAGATGTTTAGCATTTATAGAAGCCAGGCTTGGTGCCTTTTCGGTTGCATATGTGATGATTTGAAGAGGTGCCTATTCATATTGAATGGTTGGGGTTAGTACACGTGTTTTAATTGTGACCAGGAGGTGCCTAATGCTTGCCAGGGAAGTCAGAACATCTTCATGGCGATACGAATCATCATATACTCGTTCCTTGCTTATTCATATAATTCATGTTGATCATCATACAGATGTTCTATTATTAATGTTTGAAAATTATTTATACCGTTCCAATAGTCTATTATTTTTTAAACTAATAATCATAATACACTTAACGGCTAGCCCCTTCAATTCAAATCTGAAGCAAACAACGAATGTGTCACTTCAAAAAAATGAAAAAAAATACATAACGGCTAGTGTTGGCAAGTGGCTACAATATACTTAAGTCGGTTACCTCTTTTTCTCCTATAAATACTCGATCAAACCATTCAAAAAACTAGAGCCGTCAATTTGGGCTTTGGCCCGCGGGCCGGCCCGACCTAGCCCTATTTTTTGTAGGGCTGGGCTTTGATTTTTTGAGCCCAAACAACACCGAGGCTTTTAAGCCCGACCCAAGTAGGCCCGTGAGGCTTGAGCGAGGCTGGGCTGGGCCAGCCCGCGGGCTAAAAAAATTAATGTTTCAATTTTTATGCCATTAACGAGCCCATCAAAATTCAAACATTACCAAGTTTGAAAGCCCATCATATATTCTGCCTCCTTGTAGTTTACTTTTCCTAACTTAACCAAAAGTCAAAGAAAGTTTATATAACTAAAAGTTTAATAAATAAATAAATTCTCAAAAGTTAAAAGCACTTGCAGCAATCCCAAATACCAATTTCCTTATTTTCTATTTCTAACTCTAGCAACAACTTTGAACGTCTTGATTCTCCTTCTTTAATGACACTCTCTTTGTATTCATCTATCATCACTGCTACAAGGTAATTAATTTTGATCTTCTTCTCTTGTTCATCCTCTTTTCTTCCCTTTTAGCATACCGCAAAAGATTGAGTTAGACTTGCAGATGATGTTAATCTTTTTTCCAATTCTAAGTTTTATTTCAGAGATATTACTCAAGGTGGGATAAATTAAATTTACAAGACCCTGTTCCTATGTAAATGCAGTTCAATTTCTCTATTTTTTGTACTTATGAAAAATTGATTAAATAATGTTTCAGTAGTCTTAACAAACTAAATGTTCTTCTTTAATTAGACAAAACAATGAAAAACTTGGTTGTAAAAAGTAAAACAAAACCTGATGTTATATAAACTACGGGTACAATATATAGTTTAGGAATGCGATAATTAATTAGCAACTCCTACTTAAGTTCTTTTGCAAAGGGCTTATTCTGTAAATCCTTTTTCAAGTGGAGTTTAATTATTCTTTTCAACTTTTTATTGCAGAAAGTTAGAAAGATTAATGGACGACGTTGAAAGCACACACGAAGAAGATGATGGTGTGGAGGTAATTGAGCCGACAGAACCAAGTCAGAAAAAAAAGTAAAACCACATCAGATGTATGGAAATACTTCAAGAACATCGGGAAAGCTAAAGATGGAATTGAAAGAGCCGTATGTAAAGGGTGTAAAACATCAACTTTTAAGGTTGGTTATACTCCTGGACCCAATGGCAAATATTACGGGACAACACATTTGCACCGTCATAAAGTTAAGTGTCCGTTGCTTAAATATCAGGATGTTGGTCTTATGTTCATTAATCAAGAAGGTACATTACAGTCTAGAAAAATAAACCAACTAACACATCGTGGAAAGCTTGCTGAAGCTGTTACTAAGCATAATTTGTCGTACTCTTTTGTTGAATATGATGGAATTAAGAATTGGGTGAACTATATAAGTCCAGAAGTTGTGATGCCTTCTAGGAATACAGAAGTCGCGGATGTAAAGAAAGTGCATATTAGAGAAAAAGAGATTCTGAAACAAGCCCTTGCTAGAATTCCTAATAGGGTGTGTTTGACTTTTGATTGTTGGACTTCTTTTACTTCCGAGGGATGTATTTGCTTAACTGCTCAATACGTTGATGAAAATTGGAGATTGAATTGTAAAATTATAAAATTTTGTCGTATGTATCCTCCTCATACTGGAGCCGAAATGGCTGCAGTCATATATGATTGTTTGAAAGAATGGAGTTTAGATAAAAAGGTATTTTCGATCACTTTGGATAATGCCACTGCCAATGATAGCTTGCAAAATATTTTAAAAGGTCATCTTAGACTTCAAAACAGTTTGTTATGTGATGGTGAGTTTTTTCATGTGCATTGTTCTGCTCATATTTTAAATTTGATAGTTCAAGAAGGCTTAAAAGCTGCTGGTGAATCCTTGCTTGCAATTAGGGAAAGTGTCAAGTATGTTAGAGGATCAGATAGTATAATGCAAAATTTTGAAAACTGTGTTAGGCAAGTTGGAGTTGATACAAATGTTGGTGTACATTTAGATGTACCAACAAGGTGGAACTCGACTTATTTAATGCTTAAAAGTGCACTCCAATATGAAAAGGTTTTTGCTAGTCTACATTTGCATGACAGGAATTATGCTAATCGTCCTACAGTTGAGCAGTGGAGAAGGGCAGAAAAAATAAGTGAAGTCTTGGATCCTTTCAATGGAATAACTAACTTGATTTCCGGTTCAACTTACCCAACCTCCAACTTATATTTTATGCAAGTTTGGAGAATTGAATGCATGCTCAAAGAGAAGTTGAATTGTGAAGATGAAGTTATTAAGGACATGGCTACAAGAATGAACGAGAAGTTTAAAAAATATTGGAATGAATATAGTGTAGTACTTGCCTTCGGAGCAATCCTTGATCCTCGCATGAAGTTTCAATTTTTAGACTTTTGTTACTCTAAGTTGGATCCTCATTCTGTAGAAGCAAAGCTACTTCTTGTGAAGAATAAATTGTATAAGCTTTATGAGCAATATACAAACAAGCGAAATGTTGCAAGTGCATCTTCTAGTATTTTGACTCCATCAAGTAAAGAAAAAAGTAAATCCAAGGGAAAGAGATGTAAAGTATTCAGTGTAATTAACTTTCACCTTATTTTGACTTGATACTTTCTAATTATGTTTCTTTTTCTATCACTTTGAGCACATTTTTATGGAGATTGAAGGCTGGTTATGACTTGGGCCTGGTAGAAATGCTTAGCCTCCTTTTCATTGAATTTCTAATTATCGTGGCATAATTTAATCAAATGGATAAGGATTATGTCATGTGTAGTGCTTACTAGATGTAGCTTAATACTTCCAGAAATTGTGTTTTTTATTATTTTAGTGATATCTCCTTGTAACTTAATGTACATTACTGAAGTCAAAGGATAAGCACCTCTACCTTATGATTTGCTCAAGTATATCACAGTTGGCTTGCCTTACTTTATTGCTAGTATTGTAGGTCATCGAACCCGGAATATGGTGGACCAATTGAACTTTTTTTTGGATTTGTAAACATAGATAATGTCATTTTCTTTTGATAATGTGGTGTGTAATATATATAATGTCACTTGAAGTGTAGTTTGATGTTAGTTACTAATTTGCTTGGATTTGAAGTTAGCACCTTCTGGTGGTGCCAAACTACAGTGAAATAAATATGATGAATAAGTAAAAATGGTATTTATTTTGGTGACAAACACTCTGCTAATTTTGCTAGGATTTGTATAATTGTATTTTGCTCTTTTATCTTCCACACTAGTATAATTGATTAATTGTATCTTGCTCTTATATCTTCCGATTTCCTCATTATTCTTTTGTCATAGGAATTTAAAGCATTTGAGAATGTAACTGCATCCAAAGAAGGAAAGTCAGAATTAGACCTTTATTTAGAGGAACCAAAGCTTGATCTTGAGATGTTCCCAGAGATGGATGTTGTCATGTATTGGAAGGATCATTCTTTAATGTATCCGGATCTTTCATTGATGGCGCGTGATGTACTCAGTATTCCTATAACTACTGTAGCATCAGAGTCAGCATTTAGTATGGGTGGTCGTGTTCTTACCAAGTATAGAAGTTGCATCCATCATGAAAATGTTCAAACACTTGTTACTACTCGAAATTGGTTACATGGGTTTACCCAAGAACAAACAGGTAATATTTTTTATGTGATTTTATATATAGTTCTTAAAGTTACTTATTTCATTTCATATTGTTTAACTAATTGTGACCTTTAAATGTAGATGAGAATGAAGATGTTGAAACAACTTTGCAACACGAGGATTTAAATGTAATTGATGAAGATGATGTGGTGGTCTTGGATGTGCTGTGAGTGTCAACATGCAATGCAAGTTTTTTTGAGGAGCTCATCAAGTCTTTTGACTTGGAACGCTTAGTGAATATATGTTAATATGTTTTGCTCCTTTTTTGTGTTTTAGATTTAGTATGTTATTAATTAATTATGTATTAATGGTGTGTGGTTCATGTGATTGTGGACTTGAAACTTAGTTACTATTAGTTATGACTAATATCTTGTAAATATTTTTGTTCTTAAAATATTCGGCTAAGAACTTATTAAATAAATACTACTTTTTTTAAAAAAGTCGGGCCGGCCCGCCCCAGCCCGCGGCCCGCCTAGGGCTGGGCTGGGCCGGGCTGGGCTGGCCATTTAGTGACCCAACTAAAAGTCGGGCCGGCCCGCCCTAGCCCGCCAAACTTCATAGCCCGCTCGGGCTGGGCTGGGCTGGTTCGGGCCGGCCCAAATTGACAACTCTACAAAAAACTCTATACAACAACCACTATAGATCTTCAATCACACATATATATATATATATATAAAATGGTTCGCCGACCTTCCTCCTCAATAGTTGCTACCACTGCAAGAACAGGAGAAACCAATACAAGAGCAACAACGTCAAGAGTAGCATCCACGACAAAAGGAGCAACAACATAAAGAGGCATCCCGTAACAAGAGACCTTCTCTCAAGAATATTGGTTGCGGAGAAGAGAGTGTGTCAAGCCGTAAAGGGAGAAGCCACGCAAAAAGAAGGAAGAACGGGAAGAGGATTAGCCAAGCAAAAAGAAGGAAGAACGGGAAGAGGATTAGCCAAGCAAAAGGAAGGAAGAACGGGACAAGGATCGCCAAGCAAAAAGAAGGAAAAACGGGAAGAGGATCAGCCAAGCTAAGTGGAGGAAGAACAAGTCGAAACACTTATGCAGAACAAGAAGAACATGCAAATGATATTTTGGAACAACTTCGGGCTGAAGTTTGGGGTTGGAAGTTCAAATTTGAGGAATTCTTCGAATACTACAATAGGGACGTCAAAAAGATGTACAAAGAAATAAAGAGGATAAAGACCATGCTTCAGATAGCAATCTTGAAACAAGTAGGGTGTCACGACCCAATTTCCAAGGGCTCGTGATGGCACCTAAACAACATTTGCCTAGGCGAACCAATGAAACAAGATGCGGAAAAGAACAATAATGTGAAAAGATCATAAATGGATATATAAATATAAAAGGGTGAAGTCCAAAAGAATATATCCACAAAAGGATTGGAGCATTCTAAGAGTGACTCAATAAAGTATGAATATACATCAAAGAAATCTGAGTCCTATCTCTAAGTGACTCCGGCGGTATGCCACCACGGTCTGTGTGGTCGGCTCACCTCAATCAAAAGTCTCAGAAGCCTCGGGAACCGCTAACGTCCGGGCTGCTGACTGGATGAAGGACCTGCGCACGTAGCAGAGTAAGTTATGAGCCGAAGCCCAGTAAGATCACCGACAGGCCCGCTAAGGTACCCTTGCGGGACAAGTCGCTACATGCATCATAAGCAACAACATACTATAGTAATCATACAATAAAGTAGTGAAATCACAAATAGATGTAACACATTCCATACACACAAGTAGTAACCAGAAGTCTCAAGGATTATGCCCATCCAACGTAAGGCATAGGTCCACTCAGCGGCGGTTTGGAGGTCCAATCTCTACTCCCGTGCCGACTAACCTAGACCTACGATGGACTAGCAACACCACTACTAAGTATCAACCATATACCGTGACCCGAAGTCACTATCACAATCATGAATAAGTAGACCAACGACCCGTAGTCGTTGGCTCATCTCAAATCTGTCTACGATCGCACCACACCCCTGTCAAGTGTGTCGTATCTCAATAAATCAAGTGACCACACCACACCCCTTGTCAAGTGTGTCACATCTCAAAGATCAAGTGTCCACACCACACCCCCTGTCAAGTGTGACACATCTCATAGTATAGGCGACACCACACCCCCTGTCAAGTGTCCCTCTAACAGTATTAATATCCACGACATTAATAACAATAACAGAAATAATAACAGAAATATTAATAACGATAATATTTCACAGTCACCGTAACCCAGGTTGGTTATGCTAGCTGAACGTAAGGCGAAGGTTAACCCGACCACATTTTGGGGGTACAATCCCTACTCCCATGTCGTCCAACCCAAGGTTACGTATAGACAGCACTACCCAACCCGGCACGTGAACAAATCAAGTACCAATATCATACAAAAGCCGGTAAAATCCTCGGCAAGACATTTATCATGACATGCCGGCAACATCCTCGGCCATGTCCCAAGTTCTTTCTATCTAAGCATGGCGTAGCAAGCGTTACTACGATATAAATTTAAGCTACCTCGACGTAGCGTTTAGACCGGCACATACCTCGGTCGAGTCACAATCTCGCTATTTATAACAAAAAATAATAGCAAGTAATTCACATCATTAATCCTAACCATTGTTAGGTATATATATGCGTACATGAAGCATACTAGCATGAAGGAAGAGTCCACAATCACAATAGAGGTCAAGTCTCACTTACCTCGAAATTTGGGCTCAAATGCCGGGAAGAATCTCCTTTCCCGCTCGCCTTGTCCGCGAAGGACTCTCCACTAGGTCTATTAAGACAAGATATAGCACATATGAGTGCTCAATTATAGCTATTTAAGCCTATAGGCATCCTAGGGTAAAAATTACCAAAATACCCCCGGGTAGGGCCGAGCCCAAAAATTTAAAAAATGTACTTTTCCGGACTCCCCACGCTCCCGTGAGTCCAAAAGTACACTTAGATTCCACATGCGAGCCTTGCTCGATGTCTTTCCCCAATTCTTAAGAATCTAGGGTTCTAACCCATTTCCAAGAATCAACCCTTTGATTCTTGTGTTAATCAACATAAAGATGGATTGAAAGGGCTTACCTTAAGTGTAAGTATGATTGGGTCTTCAAGAAATACCCAAAAATCGCCTCAAGAGCTCACCAAATGATTTTTATAAGTTATGAACCGAAATGGCCCGAAATGGCCTTTTTATAGCAGTTTTTTTGCCTCTGTGACAGCTTCTTTTGAAAAAATCATAACTTTTGATAGGAATGTCCAAATGACATGAAACCGGTGCCATTAGAACCACAACTCAAAGGGCTACAACTTTCATGTTTTGGGTTTTTCCTAATTCCTTACGAATTGGCCAGAAAATCAGCTTTTATCCGGCTGTTTGTGCCAAAACAGAACAGAAAAGTCGCACCAGATTTTCTACTGTTTTAGGGGCAAAACGGGACCCTACGAAGCTTGGAATGATCCCAAAATTTTCACACAAGCCATAAAATACTTGGGTGACATGCTCGTCAAGACGGAACTCAATTCGGACCTCCAGAACTCAAAAAGTGGGTCCCACGGCAAAGGTTCAATTTTCGACTTTCGCCAAAATAGCGAAATTTAACCAAACGACCTCGGAATCCAATTCCAAAAGTTGCTACAAGTCACAAATGACTATACGAACCTAACGGAACTTTCGGATCTCTCATCGGAGCTCATTTGCTCAAATCGAGCTCGGAAACCTCTTTTAACTCTTTTAAACTTCCGAAACGGGGACTTTATCAAAAGTCCTATCAAACGAGGTCCGTTTTCAATTTTGAAGGTTGTTACATATCATAAATGACGAGACAGACCTAACGATGCGCTCGGATTTTCCATCGGGGTTCGTTTACTCAAAACGACCTATCGAAACCCCAAATTCCTTTCCGGAATTTCATAAACGGATCCTTTCCTCGAAAACCTATCAAACGGACTCCGTTTCGACTCAGATTTCACAGACGGGTCATAAATGACCTAACGGAGCTTTTGGGACTACCGACACACAAATCGAGGTCCCGGATCCCGTAACGACTATTTGAGGGTCGTTACATAGGGACTGCATCGCGTTGAAGTGTAAACGCTTATTTTGGGTTTCTGACTGTTTATTAAGTAATGGCTAAAATGCTAATATAATTAGCATACTTTTGTAAAACGCTGAATCTTTCAACAATCAAGAATGTTTTTTCCTGGTTCTTGATTATCAATGTATAAACTTTAACGTTCAGAACATCTGTTGTTGTTTCCCTATTTACTAGTTATCGAACATCAAATATCCATTAAGTTAAAAACTATTTGAACGTGCAACTTAATGTTCCGAAAATAACTAATATTGTTCCAGTAGTCTATTATTTTTAATGTTTTTAAGTCAATCTGATCATCATACAGATGTTCTAATAATGTAAACTCGATGTTCAGTGTAATGCAAAAAAATATTCGTCATTTGCCATATACATCATCAAAAAATGGATAATCATCCATATATTACACCCATAAAAAACAAAAACATAATTATCCAAATTTTACAACCCATACGAAGGGACTAATTTGCCATAGAATATTTCCACAGCAAATTGAACTAGACAGTCTTCTATCACATTGTCACAGAGCAAATCCATCGGGGCGTTGGTCAACAAATGTTCGAGGAACATGATGGCATACGCTCCACATGCAGTGCCAGTCAAATTCCTTGGAAGGCCTTCGATGCGCTCATACGGCCACATTTCCATACTGAGGTTTTCAGGATGGAGGTGGTTAAATTTTCCCGACTGCCGGATGTATATTGGGAACATGTACATTACTAGCCCCATTATTGAATAAAAGTGGTCTTTATTATACACCCCCATGTTGTAGTCGTAGACATCGATCCTTGCCTCCTCTAAATGGAAGCACATGTAACATAATGTGTGCTTTCAATGTTATACACGACAAAGAGTCTTTTCACACCATCCCACTTCCTTCCACCCGGATATGGAGACTTACCTCTGGCATAATCAAGAATGAAAGACCGAGGATAAGATCAGAGCTATCATAATGCCGGGGGTAAGCAATATGCCTCACACGCATCAAGGCCAAGTACTCATCCATAAACTGCAGAATAAAACAAATTAGAAGTTGCAAATAAAACTATATCGACATATACTATTTGATGTTTGGACAAGCCAGTCGAATGTTCAACGAACATACAACCATCAGGTTCAGAATGGAGCAAAAAAAGTTCGTTCTTCGATAAAAATCAAACAATAACAAAACAATAGAAGTAAAGAGATGCACTTACACTATCCCACATCCACTCTTTCACGTCCAGGAAGTCCAGAAAATCCAAGTAATTAAACTCATGACACAGGAAGGCAGTCTTTTCTTCCTTCTTCTCCTCCATGAAAGAGTCAAATGCAGCTTTCTTGTGAATGTCTAGTACCTTGTACAGTGTCACTAGCAATCTCTCTTGGAGCCTGACTTGAGCTCTCTATCTCTAAATTTCTAAAAAAAAAATTGAAAAAATCTCTAGATTTAATAGAAGAACGTCACATTTGTGCTCAACGCACATAATTGGATGTTTTACTAACCTTGCCATTCTGGCTGCAGTCATTTTCTTCTTTCCTTGGTTCTTCTTTGCCTGGAGCATCCTGGACAACAAAATATGCCTCTTTGGTTGCTGCTTCTCCTTCTTTGACGACAACGCTAGAAAATTAGCAAGGGAAAGCTGGATCGCATCAAGCTTCTGATCCACTCCCTGTTGCCATTTAAGGCAGTCATGGAACTTGCGACTGCAGACACTAGGCTGCACATTCTCAGGTTCTCTCCTCCTAGAGCTTTCTCCAACTTCGAACAAACCCCTACCACTGAAAAGACCACCAGTAAAATGACCACCCCTACCACCAATCTCATCACCAACTTGTGTTTCACATCTACCAACTCCTCCACTACCAAATTCTTCACCAACTTTTCCTTCTCTTGGACCATCAATTACCTCTCTTGGAGGAGTCCTGGGGCAATTCCTAAAAACTGTCACTCGATCACCACCAACTATCGAGCTAGCCCCCTCCAACATCACAACAAGCTCATCAATTACATCATCGCCCCCATCAACAAATGGCTCAATATTCTGAAAGGTATCATCTTCCAGCTCTGCATTGATAGGGTCAATGAAAGGGTGCACCACCTACATACCATAAGTATTTGTTAAGAATATAATGTATAAGAGAAATAAACCTTAACATCACAAAGAGTGGTCAGAACATCCTTAATATTGTTCGACATTTAACACCAGTAAAAATGGAACATCATATCTGTCGTGATCAAGCATCTGAAAAGATGTTCTTAACATTAATAGCAATGCTTTTCACGACATTGCAGATGTTCCAAAATTTAGAAAATTGTAGGTCAAGTACTTACAGGCTTTGCAACATTCTGAAACAGCCTTCGGGAGTCTCTTTCATTCTTTTCAGTAATCCACCTGTGCATCCTTGGCATGGTCCTCTCCTTGGGAATCCCTGGGACGAAGCGCATGTATTGCTTCGAATACCTAACCCACAAATGCCTAAGGAAACCCACAGAGATTGTAATTTGGCCCGTCCTTAGCCTTGCTAGCTGCACGATCAGCCATGGGTTTCGTCAGGTACTCAATGGTTAGCTCGAAGCTTTTCTGCCCCCAAGGATACTTTACAAATTTATTTGGAAGATATGCAAAGCAGACCAGTAATTCCTCAATACCAGTTTTTTTTGTCCTTGGCGCACAATATTGAGTGAACAAACCAAGCCATGGCAAGCCCAAACTTGTACCGTTCAGAAACTTCCTCATTTTCTATCAAACACAGCAACCGAGAAGCAGTAACTGCCCTTGCCTTCCCATCCTCCCATGCCATTGAAATATACTCCCACATCTCCCTACCCCTCTCGCAGCCTCCCATTGGACACTTGGATAGGCTTGGCATCTCAGCTTTGTCATCAAAGTAAACTCTTAGAGGCCAAAACGAATAGGCACTCCATTGAAATTGAACCAAGCTTCTTTTTCTTTATTGCACAAAACTCTTCTTAACAGAATATTGTGCACCAACCTGGTTGGAAACGATGGCTCCTCCGGCAAGTCCAAGAAATGGCCAAAGATACTGTTTTTCAACTTGTCATTCAAACCACTTGTATGCAGCACAATCCTGAAATCACGCATTCGTCCAACAAGCGACGAACGAACAGTTATCTTGGATTGAAAATGCTCATTATCATCCAAGTAAGTCTTCAGCACCATTGGTGGAATGACACCGGTAACGTACTCAGGCTGCACAATATTTTGAAATTTATTAGTTTAAGAAAACACCACGGTAGCAAGAACATAATATCAGATGCATAAAACATCCCTTGAGATGTTCCAAGGAACTACAAAAAAAAATAATTTGAACATCTTTAAGGTTTTTGTGATCATGTAAGCGAATGTTCTCAAATCACAAAACAAAATATTGAACATTCTAATGTAAAGTGAAGAACAACTTCATGTATGTTCTAGACAACAACTATACCTCTCTAAGTGGCTTTGCAGAATCAGCTCCCACGTCGTCAACGAACTTGCTCCGACCTTCTCCTTCGCATCTCTCAACCTCTTCTTCTTCCCTACCATTCCTACCTCCTTCACCAGCTTGAACATCTACAACCTCTATAACTTCTCGTACATCATCTACTTCTTAAACATTTGCAACTCCTGCAAATTCTCCAGCAAGATTATTTACAAGCCTTCCCACCTCCTCTTCTTCTGCCATACTTAAAAGGCTCTCTTTTTTATTTTGCTCTTCATCCCACTCATCATCACCAAATAGTGCTTCTATTTTCTTTGATAAATTAGCATCATCCGCCCCCTCACAGCTTCTTGTGGCCCTACATTTATATCATAGTCTAGGGACTCCTCCTCTTCATCCTCCAATATAATTTTCCTCTTCCTAGGAGGTTGTTTACTAGGAGGAGTAGTCTCCTTCCTCTTAATTGGAGAACAGAAAATCATTTCACGCGTTGTAGCTGCAAATCACAAGTATATTCATCAATTAAAGATGTACAAACATGCAATATGGGTGTGTGAAACATAATATACATATGTTTTATCAAACCCTAATTTTTTAAAAAGTAAATTTAATTCAAGTAAAGTCATCATTAAACATTATCATCCTCTCACACGGTCGGAGCACTGTCTCAAATGTTCCAGAACTTTAAACATGCAAGCACAAACATAAACATGCAAAATCTTGACTATTTGTACCACATTTTTTCAACCTTTAGCATATTTATTTTATAAACCCCTAATTTATTTTAACAAAAATCATCTAAAATGCATCAGTAACTTCAAAGATCCTATCACACGTTTAGAACACTGTCTCACGATGTTTGACACTGCGAAGGAGTATGCTCTTAACATGGTAATATAACATGAACATGCAAAAGCTTCACTATTTGTACAAGAACATAGCACTATTTGACGAAAAATCAACAAAAATAAAGATTTTCACAAGAACTTCCTTCCAGTACAGTAAAAAGGCGTAAAAATCATAGTTTTTTCAAAATAGCATAATAGAAAAAATTAAACCCTGGTTCACTTGAAAAACATCAATATTGTTCAAATTTTACCTTTAGATGTTACCGGAGAAATGTAGATGGTCGGCGACGATGATGTTCAGAAGGTTGCGTAGAAGACTGTAGAAGAGACGACTTAAGAAGTGTGTAAGAGAAGATGTTTTAAATGGTTGCACTGATGTCCGTTCGGTTCATTTCCCACCTTTTAATTAAAAAATTTTGGGATTGTTAATTCAGTCCAAAAAGTTTTTAATGAAGGTCCGGAAGTTTTGTTGTTTCTAATCTGGCCCATATTTTAAAGTTAAACGCGCGCATTTTGTTACGCTCCATACGCGTCCCCTTTTATTAAATAAAGATTTGAGAGGGTCTTTTGGCCCAATCTTCTCCTGTTACTCTAACCTCCACTCCGTTGCCATTCTTAACCAAGCTTGATGTTCGTTCCGTCCCTTATAATTTGGCAGTTGATAATTCTTAACAGACTAACAAGGGTAATTCACAAAGCTACAAGAACAAGAGAAAGACGCTCCAATTTGATAATTGCTGACGAGAGGATTTTTTTAGTTATCGCAATTGGTTGAAGTAAAAAAAAAAATGAAATGGCTTTTGTGATATGAATTTAAAAAATATGAGGGCAAGGGTTAGTGTCACGATATAACTTTAATTTACTTGAATGATAATGTCTATTAAAGAAAAAAGGGCTGAATATTGTTTCATTAAGTTTTTCTCTTGTGCGTATATGATGGGTCAACAGTGTGGAACTAGAATCTGAATACGAGTTCGATACTACCGAATAACTTTAATCTAAATTATGTAGTTGTGTTAAAAAATTTACTTAATATGCATATAATAGTATTTCTAGAATTCAGCAAGAAAAGAATTATACTCCAAAAAATATAAACTTATAATTTTGAATCTGCCTTCGTGGATCAATGTGCATTGACTCAAATATTATTAGAAAATCGAAGTTGGCAGTGAAATTCTTTTTCAAAAGGAAAGAAGTTTAGGACAAAATCTAGAATAGGACACTAGGATAATATTTGTAAAAAAATTTAATTCAAATTCAAATTAAAAGATATGTTTTCCTCTTTAAATGAATGGAAAGACAGTAAAAAATATTTTCAGAAAGGTAAAAAACCTACTTTTCAAATACTTTTAAAATTTGAACGGAAAGATAAGAAACTTTTTTTGAAGATAAACTTGCAACCTTATCTTAACTAATAGTAGATAATATAAATATGTAAATCTGAAGGTAAAACTTTTCGTATTTGAGTTGAAATATAAAATTATATACATTCTGAACTTCAAATTTTTCTAAACAAACCTTATCTCAAACTCAATTCAACTGTATTATCTTCCAACCCAATACGTGTAAATATAAGCTTATGAAAACTCAATAAGTCTAGCTTTAACCATTAAAATAAAAAGATTTGAAGGTCCAAACTCCTTCAAGAACTATTCAAAATTATTGACACTTTATCAATAAAAAGAAATTATTGACATTCTATCTATGCAATAGGAGTAATCACTTCGAAAACTTCGGAAGTAATAGAATTTCTATATGGAGTAAATAGATATTATACTAATCTAGGATTATTGCTTTGAATATTTTATGTATAGATTGTAGAAATGAATAAAAAATGACAAATATATAATCCACAATAATATATACAATTATTATTCATAAATTTGAGTAGTGAAAAAGTTCCAAGTAATTTTGTTGAAAGTGTACAAACAATTTAGTAGTAGAATAAGAGAAAAAGAAATGAAAACAAGAGAGGAGGATAAGCAAGTGCATTCTTAAAGGATCAAACTAAAAAAGAAAAAGTAACAAAAGAAAAATAATTAGTAGAAGAATAAGAGCAAATGATATAGTGATAAATTAATATATTTTACAACTTAAAAAAATAAATTATACATATGAGAAACTGAATAATTGAACACTCAGTAGGTGGACGAATAGTTCAGCTTTAAAGTTCAATTGTGATTACATAACAAATTGTTGATTCTATATATAAAGTTTCTATTATGAGTTGATTTTCATATTTACCGCGGATCGTACGGGTGCTATACTAGTTTGTAAATGAAAAAGAAATCAACCTGATCATCAAAGTAAAATAATTAGGACCTCAAATTAAGATAAGCTATGCAACAATTATAGTGTCACTTCATATAAAAACAAAATGGTAAGATAAAAGAGTCGTCCAAGTGGAAATATAGCTTGTGTAAACTTGAATTAATAGAGTCTGCACAACTTTTATATTTTTTATACAAGTTTGATATACTTAAATTTTAAAGTAACTATAAACGAGCATTTCAAGATTCACTTACAATTTGAATTTATTTGAAACTCTTTTCAAAACTTAAGATACACTACCCTAGCCTAAATTGAGAGTTCAATTATTTTACAAATACAAAAGTCTGTTCAAAGTTTAGCCAGTAGAGAAAGATCTTTATTAAGTTCCACTAAGAGAAAGTCAAAGATTAGTAAGCTAATTAATCGTACTAATTCTTGACCTATTGAACAAAACGTACAGAATGTCCCTACCAAGAGGTCTATCACTGCACCGGCCAAAAAGCTCGTCAAAAGTGTAATATGACATGTAAAGCAAAAAGATAAAATGTCACCATCATCACTTGGGCGTACTTGGATTATTGAACTTTTTGCTACCTTCCAGACTGACTATACTCTCAAGTCTCATATACTCCTCCATTATTTTCAGCTTTTGCACGTCCATTAGACAAATCAATAAATAAAGTGTATATTTTACTATGCTACCCTATTTAATATATGACTATTAAATTTTTAAAAAATAACTTTAATAATTAAGGGTATACTTGAAAATAATGAGAAAAAATATCTTGAAATCCTAAAGCGTCAACTAATTTGGGACAAACGAATCTTGCTAAAGTGTCAACTAATTTGGGACAAACGAATCTTACTAAAGTGTCAACTAATTTGAGACGGATGAAGTATATGTATCTGTGTGTGTTCAGCAAATTAAAAATCTTCTATATTAGCATCAATAAAACAAATACTACAAGATAGGGTTTATTTTTCGTTTAAATAATAATCTGCTACGTTCACCAGATTTCTGGTTTTCTTTAGAGGAATACTACTACTTCCCCCGTTCCACAATGAATATTTTAGTTTGATTTAGATTGGAGTTTAGAAAATGGGATAAGACTTTTGAAATTTGTGGTCTAAAATAAGTTAGGTAAATGTGTGGCTATAAATCATCTCATTACGGACAAAGTGGTAAATTTAAAAGTAAATTATTTTCAAATATAGAATTGTGTCATTCTTTTTATAACTGACTAATAAGGAAACTAGAACATTCATTGTGGAACCGAAGGAGTACTTTATATGAGGTGTGTGCCTTTATCCTGTTCTGATATTTTATGTTAATCAAAAACCCGAAACAATTGAAAAGGAAATGATTAGCAATTGAAAAATGTAGAGCGATTGAGATTGGATACCGCAAATTTGTTTAATAGATGCATGCACCTCATCTGCCAAAATTCAGACCTACCTGATATATAGAGTTAAAAATAAAACGACATAGAGATAATTACGGTCATTTCCAAAGCTCCTAAGGAGAAGTAGTACATTGCTGATTAATTATGAACTAGATAAGTAAGCACATTTGTGCCACTTTGATGTTAGAGCTCCAAGATGGTGCTCCTCCTTGGAGTTCTTTGGTTTTAGGTGGTTGAAATAAATATCAGGCACGACCTGTGCTGGTTTTTGCTTTTCATTTAGCTCGTCAGCAATGTACAAGCAATATGGCCTTTTTATTCTAACAATATTGTTGAGAGCTGGTTTTGAAGTATGACAAACGAGAAGGACACTGAGGTTCAGGAGAAGAACCTTGTCCTTGAGATGAAGGACACGCTTGATCGAAAAGATTACGGGTTGCAAATCCCTGTGGAACTAGGAGTAGTGGCGCGTGGTTGTTGACGTATCCTAGTCAGACTAAAAGAGGCGGTGTCCAGGCTGTGTCTTTGAAGTGTGAACAAGAGTTATACCTCAACATGGAAAAGAGTTACTGCGAATCTTCAAATACCATAATTAAAGAGGATTCCCAGTAGGACTCAACTAGGGTTGCAAAACTCGTATAAAAGGAAGTAGAAGACATAGCCGAAGTTAGTTTTTCGAATAGAGAGTCGAGAGCATATAGAGGTGATCTGAAGAACTGTCTACGTCGGAAAACTGAAGAAGACAACTGGTTTGCATGCAGAGTATTTGAGTCTAGATCTCTTGTCTAGGTTCGTCGAGTTGTAAGTTGTCTCTGTTACAAGTGTTCATTGTTTTGTCTATTAGCTTATTTCAGAAGCATATGTATTAGGCAAACTACTTTGTGATTACTAGAAAAAGCTAGAGTTTAGCTTTGGTTAGTGATTAGGGTCTAGAGTGTAGCCCCTTGGTTACAGAGTTTGTAATCTGAAACGTTGCTCTTGTGTTAGTGGATTGAGATTCAAAATCCCAGAGTGTGGGTCGTGGTTTTTCTCCCTTGAGCAAGGAGTTTTCCACGTAAAATCCTTGTGTTCTTGGTGAATGTTTTGAAGTGTGTTCTTAAGTACAGTTTGCATAAAAGAGAACTGAGGAACCTTGTTCTACTACGGAAGAACCAGGTTCTTACAACAAAAATCGGAGGACACTATTCAACCCCCCCCCCCCTTCTAGTGTCGTTAGGAGGTGCTTAAAGTATAACAAGTGGTATCAGAGCAGGTCTTCTCTTGTAAGGCTAACACTTTGAGAAGGATCAAAATGAGTGCACCGCCTACTATTACTGAAGGACAGTCGGTTCTGAGGCCTCCACAGTTTAATGGGCAATACTACGCATGGTGGAAAAATAGGATGGAGAATTACATATGTGCTGAAGATTATCAACTCTGGCTGATAGTCTCTGAAGGAAACCTAATTCCCACCAAAATAGTTGGTGAAGGAACCACTGCCACAAAAGAACCCAAGCTGAAAGAAGAGTTTGATGAGTCTGACTATAAGATGATCGAAAAGAACCACAAAGCCAAGCGGTTGGTTATATGTGGTCTGGGTCCAGAAGAGTTCAATCGAGTATCATCGTATAAGACGGCTAAGGAAATATGGGATGCTTTACAAGTTGCACACGAAGGAACCACTGAAGTAAAGGACTCAAAAAGAAGAATGTTGAAGAGACAATTTGAGTTATTTACTATGGGCGAGAAGGAATCGATTCAGGATATGATGACCAGGTTGACCATGATTACAAATGAAATGAGATCTCTGGAGATGGAACTGCCTGAGGTGGAGATGGTTGACAAAATCCTGAATGTGTTACCTGAAGCATGGGAACCAAAAATGACGGCCATTATTGAATCCAAACCCTTGAAATCCATCAAGCTTGAAGAACTGGTTGGAAGTCTGAAGACGCACGAGATGATGAAGGACTCAAAGGCTAAACCTGCAGCAAAGAAGGAAAAGACCCTTGCACTGGAAGCAACAGAAGAAGCTGATGAATATGTTGATCTTCAATCAGTGGAAGCTGCAATGGTAAGTGCTCTAAGACAAAAACTCAATCTGGGAAGGTTTAAAGGATTTAAACGAGGGAACAAGGAGAGCTCTAGCAGGAAGAACATAGTTGACAGTCCTGACTACTCTGGATGCTTCAAATGCTTCAAGAAGGATCATGCTGTCATGGATTGCCCAATGTGGGAAATAGAGTGGATGAAGAACAGAGCTGCTAAGGAAAAGGAAAAGGAAACCACAAAGGAAAACGATGCAGATAGAAAGAAGTCAAGACGGCCCCCAAACTTCAGAGCAGAACGAAGGAAAAGGAAGGAAGCTTTCTATGCCACATGGGGACCAACTGACAGTGAGTCTGATCACGAGAAGGAAGCTGACGATGACTCACCGCTAGCATTAGCAGGGATGACGGATGTTAGTTCTGACGAAGAACATCCTCTTGAAGTAAAATGGGGAAGAGATCCATCAAAGCCACCAGTGTTCAATGGGACTCATTACAATTACTGGAAGAAACAAATGAAGAATTTCTTGCAGGCAACTGATTATAGTCTGTGGCTAATTGTGAAAAGAGGACCTCATGTTCCTGTGAAGAGAGCAGCAAATGGAGTCTTGGTACCCAAGAAAGTAGAAGAACTAGATCCACAAGATCTGGACTGGCTACAAGCAAACTCCAAGGCTGAGGGCTATCTAAGAAGAGGACTTACAGATGATGTGCTCGGACAGATACTGGAATGTAAATCAGCCAAGGAGATATGGAAGAAACTGAAGGAGTTGTACATAGCTGACAACACCAAGAAGGACTCTGCCCTCATGGCAACTGAAGGAAAGGAAGCTGACTGTTCAGCAGAGGTATGTTTATCTGATCTTAAGGAAACTTTACATACATACTCTTCTGAAAATCTAATCCTAATCACAGCCACATTGATTGAAGGATATGAAAAAGAAAAGCTTGAAAAAGATAAATTAATTGAAGAACTGGGTGATCTTAGAACTAAGCACAAGAGTCTCCTAGAACAGAACATTGAGCTTGAAGAAACAAATGCCATCTTGAAAGGGCAGACTCTTGTGTCAAACTCTAAGATCACTGAGCTTGAATTAGAATGTAGTCAGTTGAGAGAGAGTAAGAATGGTAAGCAAGTTATGAGTGAAGTTCAAACCTTTCTGGAAGATGAATTGAAAAGGGCAAATGTGATTTTATACCAAGAAATTGAAAAAAATAAGATGTTAAATCAGAAGGTTGAAAACTCAAAACTTGAACTTACCAGACTTACAAAATGGAATAAGTCTTCAGAAGCAATGCATTGGGTTCTTGAAAATCAAAATAAAGGAAAACAAGGTTTAGGATTCAAGAAGCCCTTGCCTCCATATAATCCTAAAAGCAAATATGTGGGATTACCTTGCAACATGTTATGCACTTTCTGTGGTCAAACCGGTCATACTAAACAAAGGTGTGTTAACATTACCAAGGCAAGGGCCAAGAATAAAAATTGTGTTTTACCCAAATGGGCCAAACAAGATCTGATTTATCCATTTTCTCATAAGAAGGGACCCAAGCTTGTCTGGGTTCCTAAGGCTAACCCTCTAATTGTTTTGCAGGCTGGAGTGAGGGAGAACAACTCAAGCTGGATTCTTGATAGCGGTTGTTCTAGGCACATGACAGGAGATAGAAGAAACTTTCTCTCACTCGCAGCATTTCAAGGAGGCAGTGTGGCCTTCGGAGGAGGAAAAAGTGGTCAGATAGTAGGCATTGGGAAGATTGGGAGATCTCTTGAGCATGCAATTGAAAATGTGTATTGTGTGGATGGTCTTAGACACAATTTACTGAGCATCTCTCAACTATGTGACAGAGGAAACGAAGTGAGCTTCTCATCTGTAGGGTGCATCGTGAAGAACCTACAGAGTGGAGAAGTGGTAATGGAAGGAAAAAGAGTGAACAATGTGTACAAGGCATCACTGAGGTCCTTACCTGAAAACAACCTGACATGCTTGAATGTACAAGAAAGCGACTCTCAGCTGTGGCACAAAAGACTGGGTCATGCAAGTCTCACTCAATTAAATAAGCTAGCCTCGAAGGAACTGGTTCGTGGATTGCCAAACAAGAAGTTTGAAAACATAAGAATGTGTGATGCCTGTGTGAAAGGAAAGCATGTGAGAACGTCGTTCAAATCAAAGAAAGTGGTAAGCACATTAAAGCCACTGGAGCTGGTGCATATGGATCTGTGTGGACCTATGAGGGTCAAGAGCAGAGGAGGTAAGAGGTTTGTGTTCGTAATTGTTGACGACTACTCAAGGTATACGTGGACTTTGTTCCTGGCATCTAAAGATGAAGCCTTTGAGAGCTTTAAAGACTGGGCAGGTGTGGTTCAGAAAAGGCTAAATCTTGAACTCATCAGTATTCGATCCGATCATGGAACTGAGTTTGAAAACTCAAAATTTTCTGAGTACTGTGCAAGGAACAGCATAGATCATAACTTCTCTGCACCAAGAACTCCCCAACAAAATGGGGTGGTCGAGAGGAAGAACAGGTCATTGGAGGATATGGCTAGAACTATGTTGCTGTCAAGTGGACTAGCAAGGAACTTCTGGGCTGAAGCTGTAAACACTGCATGTTACTTGCTAAATAGGTGTTCCATCAGAGCAATCCTTGACAAAACTCCATATGAGCTGCTCAGAGGTAGAAAGCCAAGTATTGCCCACCTAAGGCCTTTTGGGTGCAAATGCTTTGTTCACAACAATGGTAAGGAACCCTTGGGAAAGTTTGATGCCAGGAGTGATGAGGCAATATTCTTGGGATACTCTACTCAAAGTAAGGCATACAAGGTACTCAATAGAAGGACACAAGCAGTAGAAGAGAGTATGCATGTTGTGTTTGACGAATCTGATAGGGAAATAGGAGAAACTGATGCAGATGATCAGGTGATTGGTTTAAGAAGAGAAGAAAGCTTGGATGAACTGGAGGACTCGGATGAAAAGGAGAGCACAGCCATATCAGATGAAGGAGTCAACTTGACAGGGGGAACTTCTGATGAAGCTGAAGATCAAGAAAGTCAAGAAGAATCGACTCAAGACGATGCTGCAGGTTCTTCTAATCAGATTCAGATCAAGCCATGGAAACATCAAAGTTCTCACCCTTTGGAGAATGTTCTATCTGAACTGAATACAGGAATTATGACTAGGTCAGCTTTAAAGAACTTCTGTGCATTCTTTGCCTTCCTCTCATCCTTGGAGCCAAAGAATGTAAAAGAAGCTCTAGAAGATCCAGACTGGATTATGGCTATGCAGGAGGAACTTCATCAATTTGAAAGAAGCAAGGTATGGCACTTAGTTCCTAAGCCAAAGGACAGATCTATAATAGGAACTAAGTGGGTGTTCAGAAATAAGCTGGATGAACACGGCATAGTTACCAGAAACAAGGCAAGGTTGGTTGTTCAAGGGTACAGTCAGGAAGAAGGAATAGACTATGATGAAACCTTCGCACCAGTTGCACGAATGGAAGCTATTAGAATGCTGATTGCGTTTGCTACATACATGGAATTCACATTGTATCAGATGGATGTGAAGAGTGCCTTCTTGAATGGCTACCTGAATGAAGAAGTGTATGTGGTGCAACCTCCAGGTTTTGTGAGCAATGAATTCCCTGATCATGTGTACAAACTGGACAAGGCTTTATATGGTTTGAAGCAAGCTCCTAGAGCCTGGTATGAAAGACTCTCAGGATTTTTGATGAAAAATGGCTTTTCAAGAGGTAAAATTGACAACACACTATTTCTCAAAAAGAAAGGAAAGGACTTACTGGTAGTACAGGTGTATGTCGATGATATCATTTTTGGAGCCACTGATGAGGAGCTAAGCAAAGGTTTTGCTGACTTGATGGGAAGTGAGTTTGAGATGAGCATGATGGGTGAATTGAATTTCTTCCTTGGATTACAGATAAAGCAGACACCTGAAGGAACTATGATTCACCAGCAAAAATATGTCAAAGAATTGCTGAAGAAATTCAACATGGAAGGAGCAAAGGAGATGACTACCCCTATCGCCCCTGGAACAAAGCTGGACATGGATGAACTTGGTCTATCGATAAATGAGACTAAGTATAGAGGAATTATTGGCTCACTTCTTTATCTCACAGCAAGTCGACCTGACATAGTATACAGTGTAGGACTGTGTGCCAAATTTCAGTCAAAACCCAAGGAATCACACCTGACAGCTGTGAAGAGAATCTTGAGATACTTGAAAGGGACTCAGGATTTATGCCTGTGGTATCCCAGAGGAGGAACTTTTGAACTAATTGGTTTTGCTGATGCAGATTATGCAGGTCATTTGGTGGACAGAAAAAGCACTTCAGGAATGGCACATTTTCTGGGTCCTTGCTTGGTATCATGGGCTACAAAGAAACAAAACTCAGTTGCCTTATCAACTGCTGAAGCTGAGTATGTGGCAGCTGCTTCATGCTGTTCACAATTGCTTTGGATCAAGCAACAACTGGAGGATTTTGGTATCAAGTGTGGGGCTGTGCCAATCTTCTGTGACAATACGAGTGCTGTGAATATTGCCAAGAACCCAGTCCAACATAAAAGAACAAAGCACATTGATATTAGACATCACTTCCTTAGGGACAATGTTGAAAAAGGTCTAATTACTATGAATTCATGCAGGACTGAGGATCAAATTGCTGACATATTTACCAAAGCTTTGAACAAGGTGCAGTTCGAGAGGAACAGGTTGGAGTTAGGGATGACCAAAATACACGGATGACCCAGCAGGTAATCCCCTTGTAATTGGCTAGTTAAGTAGTAAAAGTGTCTGTTAGAAACTTGTCATTACTATCTGGGCTAAATTGGTACTTGAATTAGTACACTCGTTTAGCTGTTTTGAGCACTAGGTACAAATAATGTGATCCCATGAAGAACCCACTATGTACTGAGAAGGAACCAGTCTGAACATGAGGAATCATGTCCAGGTACAGTCAACTTACTCTGTTTGTTAGTTTTCACAACTGGAACTACGATTGTCTATTGTACGTGCATCATGGGAGATTTTCCAAAATTATAGGAACACATTCCTTTTTAGGATAGAACCCTTTTTTTTAAAAAAAAAAACTGCTTGGACCCCACCTCTTGAAAAGGGCTTATTTAAAATAAGTTCATAACCGTCAAATCTCTTAACTTCTCCCGGTTCTCAAAAAGTTCAAAAAACTGCCTTCCTTTATACTCATTACTTCTTGTCTTCCCTAGATATTGTCACATCACTAAAACCCTTCTCCTTCTACAGCACTTCTCAAATCTCTCAAAATCTCATCCACCTTTGAGCATCAGAATTCTCTCAAGCCCTAAAATTAAAAACCCTTCAACAAACTCAGTAATCTTTACAAAATCTTTCAAGATGTCTGAAAGACCACCTCCATCCACACTTGCTGAAAGAATTGCTAGGGCTCGCATCAAGATTCTCAAAAAGGGGGAAAAGAAACTGGTCAAGAAGCTAAGGTCAAGAGCCGTTCTCTCGACACCCACCATTCAAAGTTCGTCTCAACCGTTGCATGAGGTAATTCCTGACCCTATTTCATCTACACCTGTTGGTTCTGTCGATATAGTCAGTCCTGGTGCTGTAGAAACTGAAACCCTAGTCGCTGAACTAGATAAAATAATGAGTGATGAGCAGAGAGACAAAATAGATAGGGGGAATTCGTGTGAGGAGAAACAAGAAAATAAAGAGGATGAACTTAGAGAAGATGTGCAGGGCATTGTAGATGGGGTGTCTAGAGGAGAGTTAGATGTAGCGGAAGGAATTGAAGAACAGTTTATGGAACAAGACAATGTTGAAACTCTGAGAAAGGATGCAGTTGAGTCAAGTAAGGATGTAAGTGGAACAGGGGAGTGTATAGAGGGTTCTGTGTCCAAAGGCCCTGAGGGTGATGGACCTGCTACTGCTGAAGTTCCAGGGGGAGAGGGACAAGAACCTGTTACTTGTCTAAACCCTACTGGAGCTGATGATGCAGATTTTAGCTGGACAGAATCTGATGAAGATGGAAACAAGGAAGTTGTTGTTGAAAAACAAGAGAGTGACAAGGAAGAGAAAAAATTAAAAAGGAAAAGAAAATTTGGGGCAGAAGATGAGAAGGTGACAGGTGAGGAAGAGGAGGATGAGGTGGTGTTTGTAAAAGAAAATAAAGTAGAGCCTGAAAAAAGAAGAAGGTTGGTGAGAGATGGGAAACCAGTGTTGAAATCTAGGCTGGTAGATGAAGACAGTGAAGGAGGTGACCAAGAGGCTAGTGAGCCTGTGGTCAGGAGAGTTGGTACTAGGTCGGCTCTCAAAATGCAGATGGAGAGGGTTGAAAAGCTAGGAAAGACAGTAAAAAATGTGAAGATGAGGGAAGAAGAGAAGAAGAAAGAAGAAGAGGAGAAGAGAGCTGGTGAGGAAGAGGAGGAAAGTGAAGCTGGGAGTTATGTGGAACCCAGTGATTCTGATACTGACAGTGAGGTGGAGAGTAAGAAGAAAAGAAAAGAAGTGGATAGGGAAGCCTTCTTTTCTAGACATCAAGTGCTGCCAGGGAGTATACTGTATGATGAAAAGGAGTTTCATATGAAATCCTTGTTGAGAATGATAGGAGATCAGGGTTGGTTGAGCTTGTTTGGAAACAATGACAGGAAGCTGTTTGTGGATGAAGTCAGGGAGTTTTATACAAATTGCAGGGTAGTAGCCAGGAGGGTGTTTACCACTGTGAAAGAAGTGGAGATTGAATTTGGGAGACCTGAACTGGGAGTGATTCTGGATGTACCTGCTGAAGGGTATTGCAGGTATGTTAAGCTAAAATGGCCAAAGAGGACAGATAGAGTTACTCCCTTAGATGTTGTGAGAAAGTTTTCAGGGAAACCCAGATTGAGGAAGGAGAGGAAGGTTGAGAAAAAGGAGATGGAGCCTGCACATCAGCTTTTGTTTGAGTTTGTGCATAGGTTTCTTCTGCCTAGGGGGGAAAGAAATTGTGAGGCCAGTGCTCTTGATCTGACCTATATGGATCTGATGGACAGAGGGGTAAAAATAAATTTGCCTGGGCTCATTATTAGGCACATAAAGAGAATCTGTGATACTGATCAGAAGCCACACTCTCTTGTGCATTCTTACATCATCCATCAGATTCTTGAGCATTTTGGAGTGCCTTTAGGTGCAGGGAAGAAGCCAACTATCCATCAGAGGTTTGGGGTTAATGTGCTGAAAAGCTGTGACTTCTTTCAAGAAAGCAGGGCTTCCAAAAGGCCAATGCAGGTCAAGCAGGAGCAGTCCGAGGACAGTGAAGAATATGGACCTGATGAGGCCATTGGTGCTGTGCAGGAACTGGAGAAGATGGTTCTTGAAGTTAATGAAGAAAATGCAGAGCTGCACAGACAGTTAAAGGTGAAGGATCAAGAAATTGATCGCTTGAAAATTGACTGCCACAAGTATGAGGCCGAGCTGGTGATGGAGAGGGCCAAGAATACGAAGCAACTTGAGGCACTCGTCAAGCACTTCAACCTTCAGCTGTGATTCTTCCAGTCCTGTCCCCATATCTTTACCCTTTCCTATCCTACCTTATTTCCACCCCTTCCTACTCTCCCTTGGTTGCATATTGTGAATGATTAAGACAATTTTTTTTTGGTTGTGTAACTACTAATGGGGTGTGCTGCTGTCACACCTTGGATGTTGATTTTAAATTTCTCATGGTTATGACTGTTTCTTGTTTAAGTATGTGGTTCCCTGATGGGCCCTTATTTTCATATACCTATGTTCTTAATGCTGATGAGTTGCCTTGTGCTCTAGTCTAGATTAAACTGACAGGTTCCTGCAGGTCTTTGAATCTTTTCGATGATGCCAAAAGGGGGAAGAAGGAATGTTGGGGTGTTTGTGACCTAACTCATCTGTTTTTATTGTTCTGTTATTTTTTGTTCTTGTTTTTGGTATATGTTATGTAGGTTCTTGGGCAACATTTGTTTGTCATCATCAAAAAGGGGGAATTTGTTGAGAGCTGGTTTTGAAGTATGACAAACGAGAAGGACACTGAGGTTCAGGAGAAGAACCTTGTCCTTGAGATGAAGGACACGCTTGATCGAAAAGATTACGGGTTGCAAATCCCTGTGGAACTAGGAGTAGTGGCGCGTGGTTGTTGACGTATCCTAGTCAGACTAAAAGAGGCGGTGTCCAGGCTGTGTCTTTGAAGTGTGAACAAGAGTTATACCTCAACATGGAAAAGAGTTACTGCGAATCTTCAAATACCATAATTAAAGAGGATTCCCAGTAGGACTCAACTAGGGTTGCAAAACTCGTATAAAAGGAAGTAGAAGACATAGCCGAAGTTAGTTTTTCGAATAGAGAGTCGAGAGCATATAGAGGTGATCTGAAGAACTGTCTACGTCGGAAAACTGAAGAAGACAACTGGTTTGCATGCAGAGTATTTGAGTCTAGATCTCTTGTCTAGGTTCGTCGAGTTGTAAGTTGTCTCTGTTACAAGTGTTCATTGTTTTGTCTATTAGCTTATTTCAGAAGCATATGTATTAGGCAAACTACTTTGTGATTACTAGAAAAAGCTAGAGTTTAGCTTTGGTTAGTGATTAGGGTCTAGAGTGTAGCCCCTTGGTTACAGAGTGTGTAATCTGAAACGTTGCTCTTGTGTTAGTGGATTGAGATTCAAAATCCCAGAGTGTGGGTCGTGGTTTTTCTCCCTTGAGCAAGGAGTTTTCCACGTAAAATCCTTGTGTTCTTGGTGAATGTTTTGAAGTGTGTTCTTAAGTACAGTTTGCATAAAAGAGAACTGAGGAACCTTGTTCTACTACGGAAGAACCAGGTTCTTACAACAAAAATCGGAGGACACTATTCAACCCCCCCCCTTCTAGTGTCGTTAGGAGGTGCTTAAAGTATAACAAATATCTTTTTAATGGATTAGGCTTTTCAACAAACAAAATTTGAATCCTCGCTAAATTTCATAAACTCAAACAAGTTAACTTTGTTAAAGAGATAAACAAGTAATATAGACATGAATTCAAGTGTTGCAATCACTAAAATTAACAAAAAAATATAATGATATTTATGTTAATCAAAAACCCAAAACAACTATATAATTAAATCAAGATCCCATTAGATTTCAACCATGTAGTGTCTAAATTCTTATTATGAATTTAGCTATTCATACTAAGTTTCACAAATATAAGAGTAATAATGAAACTAGAAGAAATAATGAAAATAGCTTTAAAAAAAAAAAAGAGAGAGAAATGGATTAGAATCCTTACAAAAGTATAAAAAAAACCCTGTTATACCTTGTTCCTTAAGTTGTCTCAAAATGTTGTATATTATTCAAAATTATCTGTCTATAGGGTTTAGTTTCTATTTATACTTTTCTAATGTAAGATTAAATAAAATTCCTAAGTTGCCCTTCTGAAGCAGTTGTGTAGCTCAACCGAATATTCTGCGGCCGCCTATTGCCTTCTGCAAATGTTGTTTTACCTTCGGTGGTCGGCCGCTCTCCGGATCGGCGGGATCCAAATTTTGTGCAAAAACTCTCTTAGCTCTTAACTTTGTAAATTGGTTCCTTATGCTCATCGGCTTTTCAGCCGATATTTCTTTAGTCGCTAATCTTGCTTCGCCCATATTTTTGCGATCACAGATGGTCATCTGCAGTCTTGAATTTTGTTCACCAATCTCCTTGGTTGAGCCCTGTCTCCACCGGCTAGAAAGAAAATATTTCTGTAGCCGCTCAAGAAAATTTAGCCAATAATTTGATGGTCGTGATACGAGGCTAGATATTACTATATTTTCTATATTTTTACCTCATATTTGTGCGTCTACTTTTGATATTTACAAGTACTTTGAACTGAATTGCTCTCATTTGGTGTGTTTTATGTTGTAGGAATTATATTGATGATATGATGTGTTCATGGAGCAAGAAGGGTTTTGAAGTCAAAGTGGAAGCCCGAGGGTCGTGCGAATGAAGTCCAGACAAAGAAGGAACGAAGCTATACGAAAACAAAAAATGCACCCCGTGATGCACTATGTACAGGATGTCGTGCATGCACATCCTACTGCACTATGTGCTGCACGGCGTGCACCCCCTTTTTTGAGAACCCGCAGCTTGTTTGGCATGAAATTGAACAAACAAGCGGATTCACGGTTTGCTACATGATGTGCAGCCCCAAAATATGCCTAATCCGATTTTCTATTTGTTATTTCAAGGGTAGATTCGTCCTAACTCACTTCCTATACTCTACATACACCTTGGAACTCAATTGGACGAAACTTTTGGCTTATTTTACATCTAAAGGAGGCAAGGAAGAGAGAATATCAAGATTCAAGGCTCTATTTCATCTAGCCATCCATCTTATTATGGTTTTGTATGCTTATAGTTATTTCATTGATTAGAACATGACTATGAGTGGCTAAATCATTCATTCTAGGATTGATTGAATCACTCTAAACTTATGTATTACGAATTATTTTTTTTTTGGATAACACTTGTTAACCTTCATATCTAAGTATTTATGATTGTATTTTATTGATTGGTAGAACTCCCAATTGATTGTGTCATTTATTCTTGTGCATCTAGGGATAGATTCATGAGTTAGGGTTGAACACTTAGCAATATTTCAACCTAAAACAAATGCATTACTTAGGTTGTCAAAAAAGTGAGTTGTGACTATTGACTCCGATTGTGAACCATGCTTATGGTCCTATGTATCTTTATTAATTAATTAAGAAATTGGTTAGTAAAAGTTACAATTATTACACAAGAGTGAATAGTTGTGAATTTGGAGCAAGTGTTCAATAGGAAGAAGCAAGTTGAATCCAACAATGCACTGTACTAACAGATGAGTAGGAGTTGACAAGATCAATCCTAGACTTATAAACCCTTGAATTAATCTATTTCTTACTACTTTGCTATTTATTTTATTGTTAATTAGTTGTTACATTAAAACCATCATAAAAGTACAAACTTTCGAAGTCAATTCATGGTAAATTAGTTAGAGTAACAATTAGATTTCGCGTGTTCTCTGTGGGATTCGAACTCGGGCCTTTAAATATCAAGCTATATTTGTCGCGACCGTTTAGTCCTCTTTATAGGGCTTAATTGGGCGTAAGTAAATTTTGGCATCGTTGCCAGGGGAATATGGTGTTATCTTAGTTGTTAAGATAACTAGTTTATTTTTGTATTAACTTCATTCTTGTCATCTTGATCATGTTTCTTTGATGTTTATAATTAAAAGTTTAGATACTGATGAATTCAAGATGGCTCAAGATTTGGCTCTTAATGATTTTGCGCAACATGTGATTGGGAATCTTGCGTTTTCTATTCAGCTTCCAACATTCGAGGCAGAAAATTTTTACATCACCTAGACGATGGTGGCTTTACTTTCTAATATTGGTTTATTTGCAGGCAGAACTATTGATGATCCTCAAAAGCACTTGAAACGTTCATAAGGATTTGTGAAACTCAAAAGCAGACTCTAGTGCCAGCAGAGGTTGTGAAATTGATGTTGTTTCTATTCTCACTAATGGAAGATGCCAGTGATTGGTTGGAATCTTTGCCAGTTAATTCCATTACGTCGTGGGATGACTTGGTGATAAAGTTCATGAAGAATTTCTTTCCACCCAATAAGACTGCCAAGCTAGTTGATGAGATACTTATGTTCAGGCATAACCCGCTAGAGACTTTACCAGAAGCTTAGGAGATATATAAAAGTATTTTGAGAAAGTGTTCTCATCATGGTATTCCTGACCAAATATTGGGGCAAAGGATCTACATGGGTATGGGAGATCAAATTAAGGGCACTTTGGATGCAACAGCTGGAAGAGCGCTCTTGAGTAAAATATTTACTGAAGCGAAGGCCGTGCTTGATGTGATGGCTCAAAACTCAAGTTGGCTTAGAAAAGATGCATTTATAGGCCTAGGTACATGGGCTTTAGCTGCTGGTATTACTTCTGCGATGGAAAAACAAATGTCGAAGTTGCAGACTACACTTGATGTTGTGTCGAAACAACTAAACGAGAAGATGCTGAAATCTGTTAACCAAGTTGACTCATAGGCTCATACTCAAGTTCAAGATCATGGTAATTTTTCTAATGTTGATTTGCTTGCTTATACTGAAGATGTAAACTTCGTGAATTATGGGTAGCACCAGCAATACAATCAGCATGGTCAATTTAGGCCAGTGCAACAACAAGTAACTTTACTCCTGCAGTAGGCGAATGATATCGCTGAGATTAAGACTATGATGCAGGCTATGATGTGATATAATAAGCAGCTTCAAGACTAAGTGGCAGCACATGACATTGCAATAAAGGGTATAGAGACCAAGTTGGGAAAACTATCCCTAGCTTTATATAATAGACCTCAATGTGCTTTGTCGGGCGACACTATTGTGAATCCTAAGGATCCAAACCCTTATCAATTGATGACAATCACTTTGAGGGATGGTAGAGACTTGGACAAGGAGTAATAATTAGCTAAAAGAGCACTATCCACTGTGCCAAACATTGAGTCTATTGATGACTCTGCCAAACTTGCTGGCGATGATCATGCTGAGAAGACTACTCCAAAACCTATTCCTGGTACTGAGAAGGTAATTACCAACGAACCTATTAAAGAAGCTGAGAAGACGGTTGAACAAGGTAAAGTTTCAAGGGATCAGAACTCCAAGGTAAAAATACCACCACCACAATTAAAGCTTATTATGCCTTTCATGGACGTTATGCGAGAGGTACCTAGATATGCTAAATTTTTAAATGATCTTCTGCCTAAGAAGATTGATTATAATAAGGTAGAGATGGTCGAATTTAATAATGTGTGTAGTGTTGTCATCACAAAGCTTGTAGCTAAAAATAAACAAGATCCTGATAGTTTTACAGTCCTGTGCTCTATTGATGATCTTACAATTGGTAAGGCCATATGTGATTCTGGTGTAAACATTAATTTGATGCCACTAGAAACATACAACAAGTTGGGTTTGACTGGCATAAGAGATACTTCAATGTAAATCCAGATGTCAGATAGAAAACAAAAGCACCCTGTTGGAATAGTTGAGTATGTACCTGTGCATATGGGTACTTTCATGTTTCTAGTAGATTTTTGGTTCTTGATTGTCCCGTTGAGAAAGATATTCCAATTATCTTAGGCTGTCCATTTTTGGCTACGGGTAAAGCAGTGATGGATGTTGACAATAGGAGGATGGCCTTGAAGTTGTATGATAAAGAAATAGCGGTTGATATTGGCAAATTGCTTAAGGAACATTGTGATGATATGAATTGTTCGTGTGTGCATGCATGTCAGCCATGGGTTGAGCTGATTAAAGTCGTGTCATGACTATAATTGAGATGCTTCCCGGGAGGCAACCCGTGATTGTAATTTTATACAAGTAAAAAAGGAAAAAAATGAAAAAAAATACAAAAATATTAAAAAAAAAAAGTTATCTTTTGAAGGATATTACTTGGTGAGTTTCTTTATGTTGCAGGTTTCGACTGGTTTAAAGTTTAAGTGTGGGGTGCTTCCAACCTCGTATGATTGGATGAGGATGTCCTGCTTAGGGGAACTCTGAGTACCTCGTGTCTTAAAAAAGCTCACAAGGATGTTCTTCGGGCTTAGAGCCCCAGGGAGTTTCTCTATCACCCTTTGATTTTATTTTAATGCATTGAGAGCAATGCATGATTTTAAGTGTGGGGTGAAAATCTTCATATTTGTGATAATAATCTCTTTTTCTTGTTTGTGCTTATAATCCCCTTTAATTTGGTTTTTTTTTTTTTTTTGTGCATTGGTTCTTTTTCAAAAGAAGTAGTTTGAACCGAGTATAGGTAGAATTCTTTTTTAGGATTAGAGTGTATTAAATATGGATGGGAGAGTCTTGGCTCCATGATTTGACTAGTTCTATATAGATATTTAATTTGGGGTATGAGAATTTCAGGCATGTATTCTGTCAGGATTTATTTTTCCTTGAGAAACGTTGGGTGCATTATTTGAAGCTGATTTCATGATGTTGACTCTAGATTTGCTTGAGAGCTGGCTTGTGTTTTCTTTGTTTAAGAGCGCAATTGAGCCGTTTTGAGTAGGTTATGTGCCATGTGTGAGTAAGGATTTTATTTTTCACCATGTTTAATACTTGATGTCTAGACCTTGTCATGTGTGTGTGCAAGGAGAAATGAGATATTTGCTCGGTTAGGAAGTGATATAGGCATTCCTTTCATAGCCAATTTGTTTGAAGCTTCAGAGTTAGATGTTTACCAGTGAAAATTTGATCTTAGCTAACCATTTTGAGCTTGTAGCCTTTTCTTTGATAGCCATTAGGATTCCTATTTCTTGTGCTAAATATCTGTGAGTTTTACTTGTGGCGTTATGAGCCTAAAAAGCTAGTGAATAAAGTGGGAAACTGTGGTTTTGGAGGAAGACAAAATTTGCTTTGGGAGGATTCTATTTGGAGGAATTTACTAAAAATATTTAAAAAAAAAATTAAAAAAAAAAAAGAAAAGCTTGGAATATTGTGCGGTAATTGAAATATGGATTGAAAAAAATTGTATTTGAAAGATAGAAGAAAATAAATAATAGTCCCTATCATTAGCTCCTACCTTTGCTTAAAGAAGAAAGGTGGCAAAAGTTGACTCTGAGCTGGTAAAAAAAAGATTGGTTGGGAGGAAAAATATTGGAATTAATTATGGTGTATTAAATTATTTTGGGTGGTTGGTCACTATTACTTAAATATATCCTACCTGTCACATTGCCTACATTACAACCAAAAGAAGCTCTAGTTGATCTTAGCCGAGTAGATGGGCATTAGTCGAGTCCTATACTAAGGGCAAGCATATGGTATATCTTGTGTTGCATGTGAGTTCTTTCTAAGTGTGAGAGTTTAATCTATATGTTAACTTTTTGTTCATGATCATTCTCTTGTGTGAATTTATTTTCTAAACTTTGATTGATTATAAGGACACTTGATTTATGAGAAACAAGCTCTTTTACTAGTCTCTTGAATAGAGTGAGTACTTGCATGAATGATGAGTAAGTTTGGAGTATGTGGGATTGGGAGGTTGATTTGATGCACTTTATTATTTTTAAATATTCTTGGCATGGATTTTGTGCGGATAAAGCATCATTAGTGCATATGCGGCTTGTTAAGTGCCTGTATAAACCCAAGTCATTGTGTGAGTTGTTTTGGTGCATCTCGAGTTCAAGATATAAGTTGCTCGAGGACGAGCAAAGGTTCAAGTATGGGGTGTTGATACGAGGCTACATATTACTATATTTCTTATACTTTTACCTCGTATTCGTGTGTCTACTTTTGATATTTATTAGTACTTTGAAATAGAATTCTCTCATTTGGTGTGTTTTATGTTGTAGAAATTATAATGATGATATGATGCATTCATGGAGCAAGATTTGTAGATATCAAGGGTTTTGAAGTCTAAGTAGAAGCCCGAGAGTCGTGCGAATGAAGGATGGACGAAGAATGAACGAAACTGTATGAAAACCGAAGGTGCACCTCGTGCCGCACTATCTACTGGATGTCGTACAGGCACATCCTACTTCACTGTGTTGCACGGCGTGCACCCCCACCCCTATTTTGAGACCGCACAACTTGTTTGGCGTGAAAGTGATCAGACAAGTGGATGCACGATTTGCTACATGGTGTGCAGCCCCAAAATATGCCTAATCCAATTTTCTATTGGTTATTTCAAGGGTAGAATCGTCCTAACTCAATTCCTACACTATACATACACCTTGGAACTCAATTGAACGAGATTTTTGGCTTATTATACATCCAAAGGAGGCAAGGAAGAGGGAATATCAAGATTCAAGACTATATTTCATCCATCGATATCTTATTGTGATTTTGTATGCTTGTAGTTATTTCATTGATTTGAAACATAACTATGAGTAGCTAAATCACCCATTCTAGGGTTGATTTAACCACTCTAAACTTATGTGTTACGAATTATTGCTTTAACAAATGAAACTTGTTAACCTTCCTATCCAAGTATTTATGATTTATATGATATTGATTGGTAGAGCTCCCAATTGATTGTGCCCTTTATTCTTGTGTATCTAGGGATATATTCATGAGTTAGGGTTAAACACTTAGCAATATTTCAACCTAAAATAAAGGCATTACTTAGGTTGTCAAAAACGTGATTTGTGACCATTGACCCCGATTATAAACCATACTTGTAGTCCTACGTATCTTTATTAATTAATTGGGAAGTTGGTTAGTGAAAGTTACAATTATTACATGGGAGTGAATAGTTGTGAATTTGGAGCAAGTGTTCAATAGGAAGAACCAAGTTGAATACATTAATACATTGTTCTAACAAATGAGTGGGAGTTGAGTAGATTAATCCTAGACTTCTAAACCCTTGAATTAATCTATTTCTTACTGCTTTGCTATTTACTTTATTGTTAAGTAGTTGTTACATTGAAACCATCATAAAAATGTAAAGTTTCAAAGTTAATTGATAGGTAAATTAGTTATAATAACAACAAGATTTCGAGTGTTCTCGGTGGAATTCGGCCTCGGGACTTTAAATACCGAGCTATATCTGTCGCGACCATTTAGTCCCTTTTATAGGGTGTAGTTGGGCGTGATCAAGTCGCACTTCTACTTTTGCCTTGCTTTTCTCTGGATTCTTCTCTTAAGTCCAAAGTTTCCTTTCTGTGTTTTTTCATGTTCTTTTTTACTTCCTTCGACTCTTTCTTTCTTTTAAAGCTCTAATTTCGTAAAATAAAGAAAACAAACATAAGATTTTCTCTCAAATATTAACTCAAGGCTAGCATAATTCTCATAAGAGCTAAATGTGTCGATAAAATACTAAAAAATTAATAGCATAATAGAGAAAAACGATCAGCAAGAAGAGTTTGACAAACCAAAATAAGAAAAATTCGAGATTTTAGGAAAATCTCAAAAGAGAAATAATAGGCAGAGGTTGTTTCATAGGATATATAAAGCATCAAAACATGCTTACTGGCGGTGAGAGTAGTTGATACTATATATTCCTCTATTGATCTTCTCTATAAACCTATAAAAATGGGCGATAGGAAGATTAGAAGCACGAAACTTCCTTGAAGGAATGAAACAACAGAGAGTAGAAAAATCGAAAATCTGTGTGTGAGCATACATATCGTCGATTTGTCTCCTTTGAGAGAAAAATGGAGAGTGTTCATCGATTCAAAGTGTGTAAAAGAAATCTCAAAGTTTAGGTTTAGATAATAGGGTTTAGTGTTGATTTTACTTAAATCAAAGGAGATGACGGTTGAGAAAGTGAAGGGTTATTTTTTCCAAAAAAATAAAAAATAAAAACTAAAAATAAAATTTGGGTGGTGCTCTATCGGGCATTTAATTATATGCACTATTAAGGACCATATATCGATATTTTGAGGGACAAGACTTGTCGTCAGTTTCATAAATAAAATAGTGAATTAAGTACCATAATATATTTTCGTCCCTACAAATATAGATTTAAGGACTAGATTTTCAACCCGTCCTTAAATTTTGGTCACTTATAATTTTGAACTCGTCCTTAAAAGGAATATGAAGAAACACATATAGGACACTTTAGACTCAAGGGAAGAAACTAGAGAAAAGCAAAGAAAAACTAGAAGTGCGACCGTCGAATTATCAGCTAAATTCTAATGGGCGACCATAGAAATATTTTCTTTCTAGCAGGAGGCGACATGGCTTCAACCAAGGAAATTGGTGGACAAAATCCAAGACCGCATATAACCATCTACGAACGCAAAAATATGGGCGAAAGCAAGATTGGTGACCGAAGAAATATCGGCCAAAAAGCCAAAGGGCATAAGGAATCTAATTTACACAGTTGAAAGCTAAAAGAGTTTAGCTCCCGCCGATCTAGAAAGCGGCCGACCACCGAAAGGAAAAAGGGCAATCGTCGAAGGGAACAGGGGGCCGCACAATATTCGGCTGAGTTGCAAAACTGCTTCGAAATGGCAACTTAGTAATTTTAATTAAGCTTACTTAGTAAAATATAAATACAAAACCAAACCCTTTAGTCAGATACTTTGAATATACAATATTTTGAGACAGCGTAAGGAACAAGGTAAAATAGTTTTTTATACTTTATCAGTTTCCTAATCCAATTTCTTTTTATCTATTTCCATAATTTCTTTTATTTTTATTAATCTTATATTTGTGAAACTTAGTATGAGTAATTAAACTCATAATTAGGGTTTAGACACTAATGGTGGTTGGGATCTTAATTTAATTATATAGCTGTTTTAGGTATTTTATTAATATAAATATCATTATACTTTCTTGTCAATTTTAGTGATTGCAACACTTGAATTCATGCCTATATTACTTGTTTATCTCTTTGACAAAGTTAACTTATTTGAGTTTATGAAATTTAGTAAGGATTCAAATTTTGTTTGTTAAAAAGCCTAACCCATCTTAAATGGATTGCTAGGAATAGATTCCCTTTCCTTGGGTCATTGAACTAGGACTTTAAGCACCTTGTTATGTATTTGATAAGCTTAATAGGATATACACCCTCTTAACTTGAGGGTTTGAGGGTGTTAAACTAGTTAGCTCAACTATATTCGTTAAACTCATTGCAACTATGTGATTGAAGCAATACCTATTGGTTGGAAACCATCATAAATGGTCTAAGTCCATAGCCCATTTGCCTGATTGTTAACTCCAAACATTATTCAAGCTTTAGAATATATTTTATGATTAGTGAAGTAATTAGTTACTATTTTCAATCAATCAATAGAATATAGAACTATCATCCAATAGAATACCAATTTGATAAACAGAATTATTGGACATCGCTAGTTCCCTATGATTCGGCACGATATCTTACCGAAAAATATATTTGCACTTATTGGTGTCCCTTAGCTGAAACAACTAAAACATGTCAATCTTTCCTACGGATTGGTCACTTTTAGATTCAAATACAAAAGTTCAAGCGAGTTTAAGTAAGCAAAAAGCTCATGCATCAATAGTCAACAATGTTCTTCTTAGCAAAAATTTCTTTGGTGCCCTTCTTGGTTCCTTTGAACTTGTCAAGGTTCAAGGTTTTTTTTAGAGTACTAACCATAGCAGTCTCTATGTCATTCCAAGCAGGAACAATTTCTTCAATGGCTTCCAATGCCAGACTCTTTTCCTTCTTAGGTACTGGCTTGATTCTTGACTCCTTTAGTATTTCATGAGTCTTAAGACTATCAATCAACTCATCCAACTGTGTTTTATTTAGAGGTTTGGAATAAATGATAGCATTTTCTAAGAGTCAGGAAGAATCCTAAGAACCTTGTTCACCATCTCATCATTAGGAAGATTCATTTTCAAGGACTTCATCTCATTAGTAATAATGGTGAGTCTGGTAATCATGTCCTTATAGACTCCTTTTCTTCCATAAGAAATAGTTCAAATTTTCTCTTAAGCATCATAATTTTTTATTGCTTAACCTGATTAGTTCTTTCATGTGCGACTTTCAATTCATCCTAGATTTCTTTTCCTATCTTGTATGAAGAAAATCAATTGGACTCATAAGGACCAAGTCCACAAATGACAAGCCTTTTGGCTTTAGCATTCTTTTCTATCATCTTAAAATCTGCTTCAGTGTACTCTGATCTCTCCTTATGAACATTTTGAAAAGCCTCTCCTTCTCCAACAGTCTTGGTTTGGACCAGAGGACCTTCAGACATAATTAGCCAAAGTTGATAGTCTTCAGTCTGAATGAAGTCCTCCATTTTGCCTTTCCACCAAGCATAGTGATCTCCATTGAAATGTAAAGGCCTGAGAATAGATTGCCCTTCAATGATCACTGGTGGTGTACTCATGATTAGATCATTCTCTAAGTGTTAACCTGGTAATGAGAAGACCCTCTCTGATGTCACTTGTTGCACTAGGTGCACCACTAAAGGACACTAGAAAGGGGGAGGTTAAATAGTGTCCTCCAATTTTTCTTTCTGAAGGGTTTCAACCAATCAACAATATAAACAGTAAACAATCTAAAATTGAACAAAACAAAAATTTTACGTGGAAAACTCTTTGCTCAAGAAAGAAAAATCACAACCCAATTTCTGGGATCTTATAACCAAATTCCACTACACAACGAGCAACTTTTTAGGTTACAAACCAATAACCAAGGGGCTAAACTCTAGACCCTACACTACTTAAAGATACACTCTAGCGTTTACAAAATATTCTCTTACAAAGATCACCTACCTTCTATGAATACGCAAGTAGATAATAGTTCTAATCACTGCTACAAAAACTACACAACCTTCGAACCTTATGAGAAACTGCTTCAGTACTTCGTTCTTCGGCTGTAGTAATTTTCGTCCACTCACACACGATCAATAAATTGCTTTGCATTTTCTCTGAACTCTCGTACGTGAATGAATAACCACTCGGCACGCCTCACTTAAGCTTATATAGGGTAGTTAAAACCCTATCAGTCTTCAACTAGGATACTTCTCAAATACGAAAAGAGAAGATCTCCTATAATTGTATTCCTTATATAGCTCTGCTTATCATTTATTCTCCTTAGAAGTGGCCAAGACACAACTACCTTAACTGAATAGGATTAAATATTTTGCACGCGCTCAACTTCTCCAAGTCCAATATGGATTGCCAATCAAACATCTTTTCAATCAGTCATTCCTTCCAATAAGCACTAGGTTCTCACCAGGGTCTTTGTTTGTCAATCTTCAAAACTCATCATTCAACATCTTTTATAATAATACCTTGTTTGTATCCCTCAGCTACATGTCCTAATCCAACATCCTAGTGCAATTAAAACATCTCCTTGTATAATTCCAACACCCTCTTGTACTTGTGCAAGTTTATCTAGTAGTCTTAGATAAGTGGTGTCTGCTATGCTTAACAAGAAATTATTTGTAATAGGAGACTTGGCAGCGCTTCTTGATAAATTTCTAGTAATACAAACTACAGCACTCGACACCAAAAGTGTTATCAGTAAAGGAAAGAAAAAGGACCTCATATCTCTCCTACACAATTTCATTTGTTCATTAATAAATGACAAATATTTAACGATAGATTGTTAATGATTGAGTGGATTAATGCAGCCGTTGAAATTTTGAATTTTAGTGTTATTTTTTGTTGGAGTCAATTGTCAATAATAAATTACAACCATGCTCCGTGTAAGCATTTCATATTAGTTCTCCTTAAATAAAATAATCAACCATTAGTGTTATAAGTCCAATTAAGCCCATATGTATAGAGGGCGTCAACAAGCTAATTCACACAAGGATTACTAATCACAAACTGAGTAACATCATCATCCCCTTCCTCAATATTATAAAAATAACTGATACGTAACGAGACAAATTGACAGTTTCACCTCTAACCCATGATGAATCAGTGTGAGGAATCATATTCATATAAAATTCTTTTACCAATATATACATATTTTCTTGGTTATTGGGTGTAGTACATCCATCCTCTTTGTTGAATCAGCTCCAAGATCTTTGTTGCTCTTCCTCCTAATAACTACATACCTTGTCGTTCAATAAATGTCCGATTATTATTGAAGCTATGTCAATCATAAGCTTATGCAGAAGCATATTTGATCACACTGAAATTTAAAATCCTTCTTCTTCTAAAACTAGAGTCATTACTTGTGGGTCTGATGTTTAAGCTGAAGCCTTTAAGACTTGGCAGAATACATAGATGGCCCCTCGAAGTTGGCCCTAATTCCCACTTGAACACTCAAACTTTCCCTATGATCAGTTAGACACTCCTTGTAGTCCCCACCGTGTCTCCTGAGCACCCCCGTCTGACTTGGCAAAACGCGTGTCTCACAAACTCGGATGAGCACGTTGGGTTAATTTTTACTGCTTCCAACGGTAAAAACAGTGAGAAATTACTTTCATCTCCTTTCTTCTTCATTAAAACCTAATTGGGAACCTCATTTCACCATTTTTCCTCCATTGTTTCTCTCTCCCCGTAACTCTCCCTCTCTTTCAACTTTATTTCTTCTTCTTTCATCCTTCTTTATTGTTTGTCTTCTCTCTCCCCGTAACTCCCTCTCACTGTGGTAATAACAAACCAATGGCTACCCAAATTTTGTGTCATTGTGGAATAATTGCTAAATTGCAAGTGTCATGGTCACATTCTAACCCAGGTCGCAGATTCTTTGGGTGTCATTACGGGCGGGTAAGTTACTGAGCTTGTTTTGATCCGCCATTTTTAAAGATCTAATTTTTTTCATTTTAATATTTTTACATTATGCTTTTAGGTCGGGTGCAACCTCTTTATGTGGTTTGAAGAACAATTTCCCGAACAAGCTACGGTTGTTATTTGGGGATTATTGAAGAAAATCAAAGCTCATGATGAAGAGAAGAAGATGATGAAGAGAAAGTCCAAAATTGTGGTTATAACATTGGTTGTAGCTTGGATTTGTATGGAACTACTTGTTAGGTGTTTTTGAAGGGCTTTTGAAGTTGTTTTGTTGGTATGGATGGATCATTTTGATGTAGGAACCGGCTGACTATATAGCTTAGTTATTGTCCATCCATTTTGATGTATGAATTGGCTGCCCATTTTGCTTAGTAATTGTACAATAGTAAGGCATGCCTTTATGTAATGTTGCGCTTGAAATGAAATGAAATGAAAGTTGCACAATGTTTTGACACTAAATTTAACACTGTTGAATAGGTTCATATATGACACTAAATTTACAAGCACAATTATATTGATAACTGCCAAAAGAACAAATATAGATAATGGGTTACAATGTTCCCATTCATAACTGCCAAAAGAACAAAACAAGGTGGTAATCACACTTGAATTGGTTCAAATATATGACCTAATAAACTTAGTCCTACATACAAATAGGTTCATTCATATATGACCTTGCTTACAAAATGAACATATATCTTCAAGTCCTAGCTGCCTCCTCCTATATCTTGAGACAATCCAGCTGCTGCAGTCCTCAACTTCATTCTTTTTTGCTGCTGCATTTTTTGGAGTTGGTTACTTGTAACTGCATTTTTTCCTTGCCACCTCAATGACTTTGGTTTGTACCCAAGATCAAGACCAGTTTGACTTGCATCCTTGAAGTTCCCAGTTGAAAGAACCCTTTGTGTAGGTCTGCCAAGCTGAAATTAATACTCTATCATGAAAAGAAAGTAAATGGTAACAAGCAAAATTCAAGATATAGGAGCAGATTACATACATCCATGACTTGTCTGCCAGTGCGTGTGTCAGTATATAGGCCAAATCCAACTTCTCTTGGTCTCTTAATTCCAGCAGCAACACCACTAGCTTGTTGGCCCCTACCTCTTCCAATTCCAGCAGCAACACCTACTTGCCCTCTGTCAACTCTAAATCCAGCAGCAACACCACTAGCTTGTTGGCCCCTACCTCTTCCAATTCCAGAAGCAACACCTACTTGCCCTCTGTCAACTCTAACTCCAGCAGCAACACTAGTAGCTTGGCCCCTGCCTCTACCAGTTCCAGCACCAACACCACTTTGGCCCCTGTCAACTCTAAGTCCAGCAGGAACACTAGCAGCTTGGCCCCTGCCTCTACCAGTTCCAGCACCAACACCAGCTTGGCCCCTACCTCTTCCAACTCCAGCAGCAACACCAGTTTGGCCCCTGCCTCTTCCTAACCCTGTACCTCTACCTCTTCCAGTTGTGTTAACCCTTTTAACTTTAGAGGAATCAGCACATAGAGAAGCAGGGTTAACCACACTAGATCCTTGAGTGGAAGGTTGTTGACTAGAAGGTGCTTGAGTAGAAGGTTGTTGACTAGAAGGTGCTTGAGTAGATGTCTGCTGACTTGTACTTGGCTACAAAATGAAATCAACATATTAGTACATACATAAAAATAAGAGTAAACAGATTTACATAAGTAAGAAAGAGTGTCATACCCTTGAATTACATGCTCTCTTGTTGTGTCCTGCTTGCTTGCAAATAGAACATGTCATTTTTGCTCCTTTTTTTGACAGTTTGCCCCACTTCTTCCTAGGTTCATCCTTGTCTTTTCTCCTACATCTTTTAGGTCTACCAGGCATAGGCTTAACTTCAGGAGGCTCCACTGGTGGATTTGAACTTTCAGGCCATAAATTCATGCTGGGTATTGGTTGGATGAAAAACTTATATGCATCCAGGAAAGTGTCTTTCCTATACCAGTGGAGAACATGGTCTTCAGGTTCTTCTCCTACATGGTAAAGTGCACAAACAGCATGAGAGCATGGAATGCCTCTCAACTACCATAACCTACATGAGCAGGTTCTCTTATCAAGATGAACAGTGTGCCTAACATTCTCTTCAAGCACTTCACAACCATGTTCACCATTCCACACAATATCAAGTGTCCTCCCAATTCTCTTGTTGTCTTCTAATATTGCATCTGCCATAGGTGTGAGATCATTCTTCCATCTTGCAGGGAACTTAATCATATCAACTTGCCTAGACATAATCTTATGCCTAATTTTCTCCAACATTGTTATGACTGACTTATGTCTAGGGCCTACTATCCATGAGTTGAAAGTTTCACACATGTTATTTTCCACTACATCACATTTTGAGGTCTCACTAAAGTATGCCCTACACCAATACTCTTTGTTGTATTCTAGCAAGTGATCACAAATCTGCCTCTTCCCTAATTTCCCCATCTCAGCAAACTCCTCTTGTAACTTCACCTCATAACTAGCTTTGGAACACCTCCAGAACTGTCTTCTCCTTTCCTCTCCCCTCCACTCTTTTTACCAATTTGCCCAAATATGCCTTGCACACATTCTCCTTTCAGCATTAGGTAACAAATCTCTAACTACTGATTGGAGACCCTAATTACAAACAATTAATAGCAATCAATTAAATATTAATAAACAGAGGCAAGCAGGAACAGTAAAACAAAAAAATAGAATACAAGATAACAGAAGTTTGTACCTTTTGCATGTCAGACATCACAGTAAGTCCATCTCCTTCACCTAGGTCCAAATCTGTTATCAACAACTTGATAAACCACTCCCATGAATGGATGGTTTCTTGGTCTACTACTGCCCAGGCAATTGGGTACATTTGTTGGTTACCATTCTTTCCAATGGCTACTAGCAGTTCCCCTTTACATGCACCCTTGAGGAAACATCCATCAAACCCTATAATCCTTCTACACCCTTCCAACCATCCCTTTTTTAATGCATCAAAGCAAACATAGAAATATTTGAAGAGATGTTTCCCAGGGACTGTCTCAGAGTCTGTTCTAACCCAACATGATGTTCCAGGATTGGTACTCTTGATTATATCAGCATAATCAAGCAGCCTTGAAAATTCTTTAGCCCAATCTCCCATGAACTGCCTAATGACCAACATCTTGGCCCTACTACACAAAGATCTTCCAACATATAACCCCCACTTGTTTCTTATATGGTCTTGCAACTTCACAATCCTAATTTCAGGGTGTTCAATAATCTTATCCCTCAATTTCCTTGCAATGAACTTGGTGTTACAAAGCTTGTTCTTGTTTGTTGTTTGACATTTATGCACAGGAAAATACTTCTTCACAATAAAATCACCACAATCTTTGTCAACACTAGCATATATTTCCCACTTACACTTTTTTCCTACACATTTAACTCTAACCCTTTTTTGTTCATTAGGTCTTAACTTAAGTTTGACCTTATTTTGGACAGCATAATCAGCAACTACCTCCTTAAACTTCACAGCATTGTCAAATATCATTCCTAGTTCAAATATTGCATATTTACAGTTTTCATCATACCTGACCTTTGAACTATTCCTCCTAGCTGGTAGATCCACTCCTGGAACAGCACAAGGATCCAATTCTTCTCTGCTGTCTACACTTGCATCATCAGAGCTGTCAAGGTACTCTTCATCTCCTGCCAATTTCCCAGCAAATTTGGCTGCCTTGTTCTTGTACATGTCTTCAAAACCCTTGTCAATACCAGCTTCTCCTAGAATGACTTCTTCAGTAAAGTTTGGTTTCTTCCTTTGTTTCTTCTGCCCAGATCTGGCTTGTTCCTCTCTTCTCTTCTCTTTTCTAGCAGCATCTCTGAAAAATCTCAACTCTTCATCAACCTCACTGTCATCTTCATCTGGTAGCCCCTCAAAGTCTTCTTCATCATAATCACCACCACCTTCATCTGAGGATGCATCTGAAGCTTCAAGTTCTTGTTCAAGTCCTCCAGTTTCATCAGCTAGTTCATCTTGTTCAAGTCCTCCAGTTTCAGCAGCTAGATCATCTTGTTCAAGTCCTCCAGTTTCAGCAGCTAGATCATCTTGTTCAAGTCCTCCACTTTCAGCAGCTAGATCATCTTGATCAAGTCCTCCAGTTTCATCAGCTTGATCAAGTCCTCCAGTTTCATCAGCTTGATCAAGTCCTCAGGTTTCATCATTTGCATCAGTTTCATTATGGTCACTTTCACTTATTTCTTCAGTATTTATATCCTCACAAGATGTGTTTTCCCTAGACCCAACCCCACTTGGACTATTATTAAATGTGTCTTGGTTGGTGTCACCTGCAGGTGCCTCAATAAATCCAACTATTGTGGGCCCACTAGACTCAGCAGTGGGTCCACTAGCCTCTACTGTGGGTTCACTAACCTCTACTATGTGTTCCTCTACCACATGCCCAACATACACATGCAAGTGGTCCCAATCATTCATATGTTCAGCCACATTTAATAGTTGAAAATCATTTTCCATTAAAACTAATTTTCCATCACTAGGGTTTTTTAGGTAAAATCCAGAAATTGTTAGATAACCTAAACACTTAGTATAATGGCAAAATTCCATAAGTGAAAAGTGATCTTTATCTATAAGATCAACTATAACACCCAACTCATCCACATACTCTTTCTCGGTAACACGACCCCCATGGTGGAAATGCACGTAAAGGTGACCCATGCTGTAAAATAAGACACAAAAGAAGGAATATTATACAGACAGTGGGACCCACTAATATTCTATAACCCCTTAACCAGAAACACCTTTTGAATAATTTAATTAAATTCGAAATCGAAAACACAAAACAAAGGTTAAATTGAAACACAATGTTCTTACCTGTTAGGTTGTTCAAGAATGTTGACTGAAAAGGACCCCCGTCTATGGAACCCGATCATCGATTACGGTTTTGAGATGTGTGGAAGAAGGGATGCGACGGGTAAATTTGTTTAGGTTTAGGTTAAAATGGGGGGAAAACACTGGGTCGGGTTATTTTAACAGCCACTTACTTTTATTTTTTATTTTATATTACGTGTATTTAATTTTCCAACGTGGGGATGAGTTGTTAAATTGTTATTGGTCTGTTTGACACGTCACAGCGTTTGGCTTTCACGCGTAGATCGCAACAGACGGGGGTGCTCAGGAGACACGGTGGGGACTACAAGGAGTGTCTAACTGATCATAGGGAAAGTTTGAGTGTTCAAGTGGGAATTAGAGCCAACTTCGAGGGGCCATCTATGTATTCTGCCTTAAGACTTTGATCTGAAGCAAAAGCTTCATTCTTTTTTTGTGAGAATAAAAGACATCGAGAAGTATTTTTTGTACAAGGAGATTAATGAAATGGTAAATGCTAATAACAAGGGTTATATACTGCACCCACCGTAAAAAAAAAACGTTAACTTTCTCTGACGCCCGATGCATAAATACAATAATTTCCTTTTGGGTTGTTTTTTTCCCTTTCTTTGCAAGTTTTCCATCAACTTGTATACTTCTTGGTTCATTCTAACTCATGTGCCTTTGTTTTGTTATGCTCTGCACCACCCAAAACATGAGTTAGTTTCTTTTAAAAAAATATTTTTATTCTTATTAAATTATTAAATATACAAAACAAAAGTTACTTTAGAACTATGAAATATTATATACATATATTTCTTCTAATACAGTATGATATTATAGAACTATATATGTACACAAACTCTATTTTTCTCTTTTAATCAGAACACATAAACAGACATCTAAACATGACACCGAATTCTAGTTTGACGCCTAAACAGAGGCTTGTTCCTATTGGATACCTAAACTACCTTCAAAGTGTGTCTATTGAACACAAACTGACAACTACTAATAATATTAAAGTGTGTGAAAGTCACTCGCTGATGGCGTGGCTAATTGAAGAATAAAAAGAAGACATTTGGCATTTGGGGTGACAAAAGAAAAGGAAAATAAAATATATTCTTACATAAACACCCCCTTTAGCCCTTTTACCATCTTCTCTGCACCCATACTTGACCCCTCTTTAGCAGCCATGGATGAGCTAATCGTTGGGATACTCCTATGTCTTTCAGAATATTATCAGTTGATGCACTCTTGTCTATGAATTTAACTTTTAATTCAACTCAATCGGAGTTCTAGTTGGATTGGATCCTCTAAAGACCTAGTTTTACTATGAATTACCAGACATACTTTTTTTTGACTTAGTATAATACCATTTTTTTATCTTGCTACTTTAATTCCCGGAAAGAACTTCAACTCACCTAATTTCTTCATCTTAAACCTTTTCTGTAGTCTTCTTTTGTTTGATTCAGTAACTCTTGATCGTTTCCAGCGATTAGTAGATCGTCGACATAAACTAGAATGATTACTATATCACCTTCTGATCTTTCATTAAAAAAAGAGTAATTAAAGTGACTTTGCTTGAATTTCATGGCCATTAGTGCTTCAGTTAGCTTCACAATTCCATTGCTTAGAGGCCCACTTGAGGCCATATAGTGATTTGTAAAGTTTGCAATTCTTTTTTTGCTCTCCCATATCTAGCAAACCCAACATGAACATCCATGTCTACTTCATCCACTAGGTCTTTGTATTGGCCTAAATCTAATTAGGTCAATCAATCAAATTTGTAATGCGGTTTACAAGTAATTTGTCGTATCAAAGCTGCTAATTGAATCAGGAAAATGAATAACAAAAGTGTAATATGAGCAGTAATGAGAAAGTAGAGTTCTTATATCTATTTTCGGATGCCATTACAAGGAAAGTTAAGTGCTATTCATAGCCTATTTAGTACAAAGGTAATCAATGCATTTACTGCCCACTCTCCCATGTCTTGATCGTGCTTTGCCTTTTTATTTTCCTCATTAAATGTTGAATTAATGGGCGTTCACTATAATATTAAACTTCTTCTGATATGTAACCGCTTCCCTGAGGCCTAAATTACTTGCCTCGAGGAAGTGATTCCTCCACTGCTCGGGGTGCAGTATTTTTAAAGTGTGCTCTAACTCTTGACCTCGGGGACTTTCCTCGAGAATCAAGCCTCTTGTTTCTCGATCATGTTACTTGTCTTAACATAAGCACGCCCCGAACCATGCACCGAGGTGCCACATAAGCAAGTGGATTTTCACCCAACACAGATAGTCCCCCCACTCTTCGAACAACTGATAGGGTTCTTGAGGAGTGGAATGAATTTAAGCGAAAAATCGACGCGGCGATACATGCGCCCAACGATTTAAAAAGGCAGCAGTCAGTTTGAATTCCTATCCATTACATATGGCGACTGATGAGCAGTCAAAACTCTTCGTTCCTCATTCCCCATGTAAACACAATGATGATCCTTCCTCTATAAGTAGTCCAATTTGTCTACCTTCTTCCTCACTTTCATTTTCTTGAGCAACAGTAAAAACTCCTCTGAGAAAAGTCTGATTCTAAACTTCTTCTTCTCAAATCTTAGTTGAAAAAATATTACCTTTCAGCAAAAAATGTCTGCAACTCACTTCATCCAAAACTCTTCAGGTCTTTCTGAGGAAAGGATCCCTGACACCGCCACAATGATCGTCGGTGGTGAACGAGTTAATATTCCTGAGTCTTTAAACATTATTTCGCCAACTGACAATGACACTGAGGCGATGTCCTAATCAGGCGGTTTAAATCCAAGGTGGCGCAAGGCCACCGCTAATCGTAACAAGCCTGAAGAAAAAGCTGACGAAGAAATCGACGCCACCGTGGCTGATGAAGTAGACGGTGGAGAAGTCGATATTGTTGCAATGGGTGGAACTGAAGCAGAATCTTCCAAGCCAAAGAAGAAAAAAATCCACTATCAAAGAACTCCAGCCTCATCAGGTTATCCCCTTGAGCTTTGATATTGATAAGGATTTCAAATTGCAAGATCAATCGCTTACCCAGTAGGAACTGAATAGAAACATGGCAGTCCAAAGCACACTGAGCCTAATTAAACAAGCTCACATAGCTTTGGTTCGAAAAGACTACAATTGAGGCCCTGAGGTCCAAGTTGGTGTTCCAACCCTGGATAGCAACAACTCAGACCACGTGGTTGAGCATTCCATTGTTAGTACCTATCCATTCACGATAGGATTCTCTATCGACACATTTTGCGAAACGTACAACTTATATTTGGCACAACTAGGCCCCGGGCTCTGGAGGATTGTCTAATGCTTCGATTTCTTGAGTAGGGAGGCCAAGGTTCCCTTCACTTTTCAACATCTAATTTCTCTTTTTTATCCCATTTTATACAAAGGTAGGGTCGTTCAACTCAGTAAACGATGCAACTACTCGTTGATAACAAAAAGTAAAGACACCGAAGATCGCAGCTAGTGTGATCGTTATATCTTTCTCCCGACCAGTTTGCCACCACCCGAGCCTGGATTCCCCCAAAGTGTGGAATGATGCACGTAAGTAATATTCTTTGTAATTTCTTCATCTTTCCTTCATAACCTCGAGCTTATCTTCCAATTTTTGCCTCGATTTCCTCAGCCAATAAAGTTCCAGTTGTCCCTCCAGTTGACTTGGTTGCTTGGGTACAAGCAATCATCGACATTCAGACACGGGCAGAGAGAACAAGAATGAGCATAGCCTCACTAGAAAAAAAAAAAGTGGGCATGCAAACGACATGGTAAGTTTTTGGCTATCATTTGGCTTCCTTGAACTTTTATCAAGGTCTTTTCCTTGCTGAATTTACCGTTTCCGTTGCAGGCTTTCCCAACAAGCCAGCTAGTACCAAGCCGGAGGGAAAGAAAAAGAAGGAAAAAAAAGGGAAGAAGAAGGAGAAAGAAGTCCCCGATGCTGGGGAAAGTTTGAATGAGTTGGAGAACCTAGCTGAGGTTCTCACACAATCCAAAGTCCCTGAGGTTCACCTGGCCAAAGGACTTCCAAAAGGTGACTACGACACTTCCTTAGTCGAAAAACTTGTGTCTCAACTTCTTCTTCTTTTGTTCTTAAATTCTCAACTCATGCTTCTACAGACCCAAAGAGGAGAATGCAAGCTTCAAAGAAATCAGTTCGAGCGAAGCGTCCTCGGGTGGAAGTGACTTCTGCTTTAGGCCATGAGGCTATTATCTTGTTGCGTTGAGGCTTGATAGACAAGCTAGATGATGTTGAAATCCCCGAGGAAGTCGAGGAGGTAGACCTCGAGGGGTCAGGTCATGCTACCACTAAGGCCAAAGGCAAAGCCAAAGTTGGCGAGGCTAATGTTCCTTTAGCTGCTAAGGGAAAAACTGCTGAAGCCCTTCCTTCAGCTGAAGAAAGAGTTGTGCCGAGCACTATGCAAGCCAACTCTGAGCCTTCTAACGCCTTGGTCTCCCAAAGGGAATTTACAAGAATTGGGATCCCTTCTGACTTATGCCTTTTGGATAACACCATAGCTATCCCCATGTGCCTTTGAGGGTTGTTCGGGGCAAAAGAGCGGGAACGCACCAAGGACACGCCTCATGGAGACTTCATGGCTAACTCGGCCAAGCATACAATTCAGATACATCTTTGTTGCTTACAATACTTCCCCTTTAACCATCTTCTTTTACTCTGACCTTCATTCAAACCTTTTGCAGTGCTATTTGTACGCAATCAAAGCTGTGCAAATGGAATTCAACCGGTCAGCTCCTCATAAACAAATAGGAGATGAATGGGATCACCAAAGGTCGGAGCTTCAGCCCCAAAATTCTTAGCTGTGAGCCCAATTTGCCAAATTCAACCTCGAGCTAGATCAAGCTCGTGAAGCTACCGCTAAGTCTAACCTCGAGCTGAATCAATGTTCCTGCCCTAGACGCTCAAGTAAAAGCATAAGAGGAAAGTCATCGAGCAAAAATCCAAAAACTAAAGGATGAAACCAACGCCAAGTTTATGGAAGTTGCTGAGAACTATCACAACAAATTGAAGGCGAATATGCTCAAGATGAACGAGTCGGAGAGTTAGAAAGTGACGCTCGAGGCTGAGATAGAGGAAGCATCTACAGAAGCAAAACTCAAGATAAAGTCTACAAGGGCTCAAGTAGATAAGAATTGGGCTATTATCCAAACTAGGCTAAAGGCCCTTAAACAGTGCAAAACCGGGGTGCGTGATTTGGATGAGGAAATAGCCAAGGCCCAGAGTGATGCTGCCAAGGCTCAACTTATCATGGATAAACTTCTTTCTAGCATCGATAGCTTGGGCGAAGATGAAAATGAAGCTGAAAATGATGAAAAGGACAACGGGGACACTGAAGATGGGACTTCGAGTAAGGATGACCCCGAAGCTTGATAATTTCCTTTTGTATTTGTTTTTCGCTAAGATCGTCGAGCCATCTTATGTAGATAACTTTTGTGGCCTCGGGCCTCTATTAACAAATTTTAGTTTTTCCTTCTTTAAGTGTTGGTCTCCGCGTTGCTTCAGAAGTACGACATGACAGTTAGAATGTTTTTTGCTTGCAAGACTTAAATAAAATTTATGACAAATCGATGCTAGCTTAAAACGACGTCTCGTTCTCGAGCTGTGGCATAAAGAGATAATCTCAATTGGATAACATAACTTCAGGAGGTAAGTACAGAAACATAGAGATATTGAATCAAGAGTTATTCCATTGATGATAATAAGCCATAATAGGCGTTATATAAACATGAGCCTAGTCGAGGCTAGACTTAGGCAAATTACTGAAAAACAACCGCTATCTGGCAATAGATACAAGATACTAAACTACTCTTCGGGCGATAGTCTCCGGTGCACCAATAGCTAATCTTCGGGTTCATTCGCAATTCCCGTTGAGAGAGGCTACGAGTCTAATTTTGACTGCATACCGTCTCTTATATCCCCCAGTGTCTGGTGCGAATTGATGAGGACCCGAGTAATGAATACTGTTCCATTTGCTTCCTGAAAAGGTCAAGCAAAAAAAATGAGGGGTCAGATAAAAATTATTCAACCCAAGCGTCGGAGTGTTGACGACTCGATGCTGTAGGTAAAAACTTATTGATAAAGGGCAACGTACCTCGATATTAGAAATAATAATGCTTTAAATTGGACACGTTCCATTTTGAAGGTTCCAACTTGCCCTACAAATCTTCTAACTGATAAGACTTTTTGCCAACGATTGCTTTGACTCGACAAGGCCCTTCTCAATTTGCGGCTACCTTGCTAGCATTCTTCTCCATGGTAGTTTGATTTGAAGCCTTCAACACATAATCACCAACCTTGAAAGCTCTGAACTTTGCTTTCCTATTTAAATAAGCTTTCATTTGTCTTTTCTGAACCATTAACCGAACCAAAGCCTTTTTCCTTCGCCCTTCGAGTAAATCTAACTTTTTGCACATCGCCTGCTGATTTGACTCTTCGGTTGCATGAGTATAACGAAGGCTAGGCTCGCCAACCTCTACAGGAATCAAAGAGCCAATCCCATAGGCGAGGAAAAATGGGGTTTCACCTGTGTTGTTCTTCTCAGTTGTGCGCATTGCCCATAACACCTCAGGAAACTCATCGGGCCATGGGCCGTTTTCTTTATCAAGCCTCTTCTTGAAGTTTTCAATGATGATCTTATTCGAGGACTCAGTTCATCCATTAGTGCTCGGATGATAGGAAGTCGAGGCTACCCTTTTAATCCCCCATTTTACAAGAAAAGTGGTGACCTGTGAACCCATTAACTATGGACCATTATCACAAGTTATTTTCCTTGGGACCCTAGATCTGCAAATAATATTCTTTCAGATGAAGCTGATGACCTCCTTATGCCTAACTTTAGCAAAAGACTCTGCTTCCACCCACTTAGTAAAATAGTCAGTGAGCACAAGAATAAAATGAACACCTTCTTTAGCCTTGGGAAGTGGTCCAACGATATCCATCCTTCATTTCATGAAAGGCTACAACGACACAACCGAATCGAGAGGTTCGACTTGTTGATGATCATTGTTGCGTGTTGCTGGAACTTGTCATATTTCCTCACGAATAATCAAGCATCCTCACTCATATCCAGCCAATAATGCCCTGCTCGGAGGAGTTTTTGCACTAGGGCCTTTCCACCTGAATGATTACCATATTCACCCTCGTGCACTTCCCTCATCACGTACTCGATTTCCCACCTGAATGATTACCATATTCGCCCTTGTGCACTTCCCTCATCACGTACTCGATTTCTTCTGGACCCAAATATTTGGCCATCGGGCCGCTATATAATTTTGTGTACAACTGCCCTCGAATCATTGAGTATGGCACTACCTGAGACCTAAGCTTTTTGGCCTCCTTCTTATCTGCTGGCAGAATCCCAAAATCCAAATATTAAATGAACTTGGTGCGCCAATTCCAAGTATTGTTCACTAAATTACTTTTAATGTTATCTTTCCTACCGCAGATGTAAGTAGCCAAACAATTGAATCAGTCCCCGAGTCTTCCGTTTCGATGGCAAAACCAAGGTTAGCCAAGGCGTCGGCCTTGGCATTTTCCTCTCGAGAAATTTACTTAACTTTCCATTCTTGGAAACCAGCGAGGACTTGTTGTGCCCGAGCCACAAACTGCTTCATCCTAGGCTATCGAGTCGTGCAATCACCAAGAACCTGATTTCTTATGAGCTGTGAATGGCACCTCAATTCCACTATTTTAGCTCCCATCTCTCTGGCTAGTTCATTTCCTGCTATAGCAGCCTCGTACTCAGCCCCATTATTAGTCACCTTTTAAAATCTCATGGTGTGTCTTAGCCTTTCCCCTATGGGAGCCACCAAACTATATCGATCTCCGAACCGTTTGAGTTAGTGGCCCCATCAGTGTAGAGTATCCAAACCCAAAGGGGTTGGTTCTTCAAATATTAAATTCTCCTTTTCTACCTCGGGGAGTATTTTGGCGCTGAAGTCGGCCATGAAATCAGCTAACACTTAAGATTTTATGACTATTCGATGCTGATAAATGATATCATACTCACTCAACTCAATTTCCCATTTAGAAAACCTCTCTGACAACTCAGCCTTGTGTAATATACTCTTCAAGGGGAAAGTAGTAACTACAGCTATGGGATGACATTGAAAATAAGGCCAAAATTTACGAGCAAGCAACAACAACCAAAGCAAGTGCTAATTTTTCTAAATCGTGGTACCTTGTTTCAACATCGAGGAGTGTCTTGCTCACGTAATATATGGGCTGGTGCTTCCCATCCTCCTCTCGAACCAAAAATGCGCTTACTGCAACCTCTGACACACAACTAAGTAGACCAACAATGTCTCTCCATCTTTTGGCTTGGCAAGAAACGGTGCGTTAGCCAAATAACGTTTCAATTCTTTCAACGCTTCTCTGCACTCACTTGTCCATTTGAAAGCAGTATTCTTCTTTAAAATAAAGATGAATTTATGGCATCGCTTGGAGGACCCCGAGAAAAATCTACTCAAGGCAGCGATCTGGCCAATCAACCGTTGGACCTCTTTAGTCCCCGAGAGTACCTCGGAGATTTCTTCGATAGCTTTAATCTTCTCGAGATTCGCCTAGATGCCTCGTTCAGAAACAATGAACCCCAAAAACATTCCCAAGCCAACCCCTAACGCATATTTTTCAGGGTTTAACTTCATGTTGTATTGCCTTAGAATAGCAAAGGCTTCTTGATGTTAGGCTAAAATTGCATATATTTTAGTATTAGTTACATCATATTTTGGTGCTTTTGTGGATTATTTTAGCGTGAACAATAGTATTTTGTGCTTATATTGGGTGTTTGAATGTGTAGGAATCAAGTAACATGAAAAAGTGTTAAAGTTTGATGATTTGGAGCAAAATGAAGTTAATTTACAGCGTTGTAAGGTGCCAAGGCCGTGGATTAGCCATGAAAGGAATTTGAAGACGAAATGTCACGGCCCAGCCATCGTAAAGCCATGATTCAGCCATGAAGTTGAAAGCAGAATTTCGCAAGTGCATGGCCCAGGCATCGTAAGGCCATGATCCAGCCATGAGGCAAATTTTCTGGCGAAAAGTGGCGAGGGGCAAACTTGTCCACGAGTTTCACACAAGGTATAAAAGGTTTTATAACCTATTTTCAGCCCACATCTTGACTTGGGAGAGCAAGACCACCATTGTGGAAGCACTTTGGACTCTTGGAGGCAAGGAACACACAAGGAGGCATGGGATTAAAGACTTGAAGATTAAGAGTTCTTTCCTCCATTATTTCTTCTCCTTTGTAGTTTATTCATTCATGATTATTCTTGATTTATTTTTTATGACCATGAGTGGCTAAATTACCCATTCTAGGGTTGATTGAACCACTCCAATACTATGTGAATTGATTAATTGATTTCGATGAATGAAACTTGATTATTCTTCCTATCTAAGTATTTACGTTTTGTTTGCTAATTAATTGGAAGGGCCCCCAATTGATTGCTCCCTTTATCCTTGTGCGTTTAGGAATAAATTCACGAGTTAGGGTTAAATGCTTAGAAATATTTCAACCTAAAACCAAGGAATTACTTAGGTTGTCAATAGGGTGAGTTGTGACCACCGAGCCCGATTGTGAACCATACTTGTAGTTCTAATCACCTTCATTAATTAATTGGAAGATTAGTTAGTGAAAGTCATAGCTAGTGCACGGAAGTGGTTAGTTGTGAATTTGGAGCAAGTGTTCAATAGGAAGAACCAAGTTGAATTCGTTGATTCATTAGTCAATCATATAGGTAGGAGTCGGTGTAAATCAATTCTAGGCTTTTAATATCCTTGCTTGATTACTTTTTATTATTTTGCTATTTACCTTATTGTTATTTAGTTTCTATTTTAAAACCATCATTAAAATATAAACTCTTGAAGTTGGTTGATTAGATAAATTAGTTAGATTAACGACTGAATTACGAGTGTTCTCTGTGGGATTCGACCTCCGGGCTTTAAATACCGAGCTATATTTGCCGCGACCACTTAGTCCCTTTTATAGGGCGTAGTTGGGCGTGATCAAATTTTGGCGCCGTTGCCGGGGAACACAGTGTTATTTTAGTTGTTAGGATAGCTGGTTTGTTTATTCAATTAACTTCGTTTCTGTACATATTCTTTTTTTTAGAAAAAAGAACATGGCATCGGAAAATAACGTGTTGCTAGGTGATCATTATTATGGTTGTACTAATACGTCTTATTCTTCCCCGAGCCCCTATTATGATGATTTTTCTTTCTCTTATGATAACAGTTGGTACAATGAAGTAGAGGATGATGAGGAAGAATACGAAGCTGAACTGAAGAAGGTTTGGGATAGACGTAGAGCACAACTAAGCCAAATAGAAGCTCAAGTGAATCAGTTGGCTACACTATTGGGAATTCAACTAACTAGCCAAGAAGACGTGGAATTAGAAGAAGAAATCATGGCTATTGTAGAAGATCTAAAGCGTGAATTTCCATTAGATGAGAGAAGGGTTGAAAGCCAATCATCTAGCCATATGGTGTGTGAAGATGCCGATGAAGAAAATGTGGTACTAGAATTAGAGAATAAAATTAAAGCTGAAATTGTAGTTGACTCTAACTCGTACCAGAAAGAGGATGTGATCGATGAATCAAAGTGTGAGCGGGTTGTACCGCATTCTAGACACTTTTCTACATTGATTTTAGAAGGGGACATGGAAATTAATCCTTCTGAGACGATTGAAGAGTTGAAGGATGATGTGTGTAATGCTTACACTCTTAAATTTTTTATTCCATCTATGCACGATGAAAATCCTCGTTTGAAGGCCAGCGAATACAACCTAATATATTTGGTGTTTGGCCAAGAGAATAGCTAAAAATATGAAGATATTCCTGATTTAGCGGCTTCACACAGATACTTAGTAATTAGCATGCAAGATCTTGTGCCACCTCAAGAGCATACACGGATAGGTAAATTGCAGTTGGGGAGGCAATACACAAGCTCGAGTTGGAGGAAAAAGTGTTGATAATAAGTGAAGTCGTGCCATGACTATAACTAAGGCGCTTCTTGGGAGGCAACCCATGTTTTAGTATTATTTCTTTTCTTTTCGTAGTTAGTTTATGTTTTCGTTTTGAAAAAAAAAAAAGGGTTTGGATTGATGCAATTGCTAACGTGTAGGCGCAATGCTTTCATGCAGGTGAATGGGACTCAGAGAAAAATTGATGTGGGTGCCACGGTTGGCCATTGTGTAATCGGTAAAGTTAATCACGGCATTCCCGTGAAATTGAGGTTTGCAGGCAGGTAAAACAAGAACCCTTCCCTTCCAAACCCCCCCTCCCCCTCTCCTCATTGATTCCTTCACTCCTCTACAAGTCTAAGATATGTTTTCTTGATTATCATTATGAGTTTCACCTACTTGTGATGGATTTCAATGGTGCCCTAGCCTTTATATACATGTTTTTGTTCACTAGTTCAACTAGCACTTTATCTTGCTTTTGGTTTATTGGGTGCATATACAATTTGAATGTGTTGTTCATATGGTTGGAGAGTGTGGTGATACACTAATTTTGATAGGAATAGTAAGCTCCCTGAGTTGGGAGGTGGAATCACAAAATTGAGGACATTGCACAATTTTAAGTGTGGGGTGGGGTATCTTGATTTGTAGCTGTATTTTTACTACTTTAGTTTTTTTTATTTTGTTTAGATTAGTGGCTTAATCTTTGGATTTTCTTTTGACCACGGTTCTTTCCCGATGATGCCTTTTGTTTTGAACCGGGTAATTTTGATGATTTTTGAATAGTAATTAGTTGTAATAACAAAGAGAAGAAAGAATAAATTGCCTAGTTGGATTCATTGTGTCGGAAGCCTGATGACACATTGTACGATGGAAAAAATGAACCATTATGAGAGTAGAGAAGGGCCTGATTCCTAGCATTAACTCAAGCGCACTTGACTAAGTTTAGGGTGTCCACTATGGAATTATTGAGCACTTTGTTTTCCCCTATGTATGTTGGTAGTGTAAACATGACCTTTGATTAGCAAAGATGAAGAGAGTGAGCTTAAGAAAAAAATCTGAGAGGTAAGTGAGCTAAAATGATTTAAAACAACCATTTGAGAGCCTATGAAAGGGTATGAAGCAAGGGGGTAGATGAAAAAGAAAAAAAAAGAAGAAAAAAATTTAGAAAGAAATTGTGCAAAGAAAGAAAAAGTAGAGATGAACAAAGGATGGGGGCAATGTTCCTATGCTCGGTTAAGGGTGAATACAAAAGCCCCGAGTATGAACACGCCAAAGGCACCCTAGTGAGGTTGAATTTCTAGGGCCATAATCATCCAAATATTGTGAAATGTATGAATAATACCCCATTGTTGACCCTTGAGGCTTGAGATGGAAGTTGTAATTTGAGCGTGTGATTATGAGTAAAAATATGTTGAATTGAGCGAACTCTCTATACACTTGCCGCTTAGGTCCGCTGTTTCATTATTGAAATTGTAGGGGGGAACGAGCACACACACACTGTGGACCCTTGAATGTATGGTACTTGCGCAAGAGTTAAGCTAGTGCATCAATCTTGTTCTCAAATGTGCTTGATGGTTTGTGATCTTGATATTGCTGAGGGCTTTAGCATTTTGAGGTATGTGAAAGAAGAACTCTTGTGTATTGAGCATGAATGAAGCCTGGTGTGTGGTAATATCGTTTGGAGTCTTGTATTAGTGGTTTATTTGTCCAAGTGGGTTGTGAGTTAGATTGCTCGAGGATGAGCAAAATCTTAAGTGTGGGGTGGTGATGTTAGGCTAAAAATGCATATATTTTAGTATTAGTTACATCATATTTTGGTGCTTTTGTGGATTATTTTAGCGTGAACAATAGTATTTTGTGCTTATATTGGGTGTTTGAATGTGTAGGAATCAAGTAACATGAAAAAGTGTTAAAGTTTGATGATTTGGAGCAAAATGAAGTTAATTTACAGCGTTGTAAGGTGCCAAGGCCGTGGATTAGCCATGAAAGGAATTTGAAGACGAAATGTCACGGCCCAGCCATCGTAAAGCCATGATTCAGCCATGAAGTTGAAAGCAGAATTTCGCAAGTGCATGGCCCAGGCATCGTAAGGCCATGATCCAGCCATGAGGCAAATTTTCTGGCGAAAAGTGGCGAGGGGCAAACTTGTCCACGAGTTTCACACAAGGTATAAAAGGTTTTATAACCTATTTTCAGCCCACATCTTGACTTGGGAGAGCAAGACCACCATTGTGGAAGCACTTTGGACTCTTGGAGGCAAGGAACACACAAGGAGGCATGGGATTAAAGACTTGAAGATTAAGAGTTCTTTCCTCCATTATTTCTTCTCCTTTGTAGTTTATTCATTCATGATTATTCTTGATTTATTTTTTATGACCATGAGTGGCTAAATTACCCATTCTAGGGTTGATTGAACCACTCCAATACTATGTGAATTGATTAATTGATTTTGATGAATGAAACTTGATTATTCTTCCTATCTAAGTATTTACGTTTTGTTTGCTAATTAATTGGAAGGGCCCCCAATTGATTGCTCCCTTTATCCTTGTGCGTTTAGGAATAAATTCACGAGTTAGGGTTAAATGCTTAGAAATATTTCAACCTAAAACCAAGGAATTACTTAGGTTGTCAATAGGGTGAGTTGTGACCACCGAGCCCGATTGTGAACCATACTTGTAGTTCTAATCACCTTCATTAATTAATTGGAAGATTAGTTAGTGAAAGTCATAGCTAGTGCACGGAAGTGGTTAGTTGTGAATTTGGAGCAAGTGTTCAATAGGAAGAACCAAGTTGAATTCGTTGATTCATTAGTCAATCATATAGGTAGGAGTCGGTGTAAATCAATTCTAGGCTTTTAATATCCTTGCTTGATTACTTTTTATTATTTTGCTATTTACCTTATTGTTATTTAGTTTCTATTTTAAAACCATCATTAAAATATAAACTCTTGAAGTTGGTTGATTAGATAAATTAGTTAGATTAACGACTGAATTACGAGTGTTCTCTGTGGGATTCGACCTCCGGGCTTTAAATACCGAGCTATATTTGCCGCGACCGCTTAGTCCCTTTTATAGGGCGTAGTTGGGCGTGATCACTTCTCTCAAATGGTTCAAGTGATCCTCCATTCAGACCGCACTAGCATGTCGTCTATGTATGCCTACATCGTCTTTCTAATATAATCTTTGAACATTCGGCATACCAACCTCTGATAAGTTGCCCCAGCATTTTTTAGACCAAATGACATCACCTTATAATAATATGTACCCTGATCTGTGATGAAAGAAGTCTTTTCTTCATCATTTGTATCCATCAAAATTTGAATATACTCCGAGTATGCATCCAAGAAGGTTAATAGCTTGTGTCCAGTCGTAGAGTCTATAAACCTATCTATTTGTGGCAGTGGGTACGAATCTTTGGGGCAAGCTTTGTTTAGATCTGCAAAATCCACACACATCCTCCACTTGCCATTCTTTTTTGGCACCACCACTATATTGGTGAGCCAATTAGGGTACTTCACTTCTCTTATGAAACCATTATCAAGCAGCCTTTTAGTTTCATCTTCAATAGCTTTATTCTTCAAGCCAACGTGTGGCCTTTTCTTCTGCTTCACAGGGGTATGGTAATGGTCGATGTTCAATTAATGTGTCATAATCTCTGGATCGATCCCAACCATATCAGCATATGACCAGGAAAAGCAATCATCATTTGCCTTTAGCAAATCAATAATTTCCTTTTTTGACTCCGAATCCAGCTCCGAGCCAACAAACACTTTCCTTTCTAGAAAATCCTTTGAGAATGAGAAGGTTTCCAGTTCCTCAATGGTTGAGTCCTCAGCTTTCTATTTCTGAGGCTCTTAAACGCATGTCGGGATCTTTTCTACACCTTTTTGATAGTCCATTTTGAGAGTCGAACTCCTCTCCCCTGGTCTGACCCCGGCTAAGTTAATTGCTATTTTGATGGCCCATTTGAGGGGACACCACTCTTCATAGCAACCGAATAGTACTCCCTGGCCATTCGATGCTCGCCTCAGATTGAACGAACTCCCCATGGGGTAGGGAACTTAATGACCTGGTGAAGAGTGGATGGCACAGCTTCCATCTCATGGATCCAAGATCTCTCAAGGATTACATTATATTCCATGTCCTCGGTCATTACTTGGAACACCGTCTCCTTAACATCTCCCTCGGCGTAAGTAGTCAGAGTAATCTCACCCATTATTTTTTTCTATGGAGTTATTAAACCCTGTCAATATGGTTGTCTTCGAGATGATTTAGTCCTTTAACCATATTTTCTTCACTACCCTGTAGCTGATTATGTTTACCGAGCTCCCAGGGTCGATCAAGTCTCGTTTAGTATCTGAGTCATTGATTCTCAACATGATTACCAAAGCATCATAATGGGAAAATATTATCCCATCGCATTCATCATCATAAAAACCAATCACTTTTCCCGATCATCCAGTTTGGGTTCTTTTCTCCATTGTAATGGAGAGCTTTACAAACTTCTTTTCGACGGCAAAGTTGACGCCTTTAACCTCTGAACCCCTAGTTATAACATTCACGACTCTTCTAGGGGATGGAGCCCTTGGTGTTTTACCATCTTCCCTATTCTTTGCAAAATTGTATTTCCCCTTATCAGTGAGAAACTCTTTTAACATTCCCTTCATCAGCAGGTAGGCTACCTCGAGGCAAAGTGCCTTACAATCTTCAGTGAGATGTCCATAGTTAGCATAGAACTCGCAGTATAAATTGTGATCTCTATTCCCTGGGGCTGTCCTCATATACTTTGGTAACCTCACCCCTTGGTCAGTCATCCCTTTCAATGCATTTACCAACTCAGTAGTTGACACATTGAAATTATAGTCAGGGATTCGAGGAAGATCCTTTTCCTTGGATACTAAAGATGGCCCCGTTAAATTCTTTTGGTTGGGGTTCGCACCGACCTTCTCCCCCGAGCCACTGGCTCACATGCTGGGCTCTGAGCCTCTAACTTACGTGCCGCTTTTGAAAGTTATATGGGGCGTATCGACCCTTCGAGTTCCTTCGCGATGCATCAGTGCGTCGAGAAGAATCAGGTTGATTTCTAAGCGTTATATTGACTCGTCGCTCTCCATTCTGCTTCCTCGAGTCTAGCCTTGGTGGGGTCCCTATCATAAAATTCATCCCAGGTTTGAGCCTACCATTATTGGAGATCCTTTTTTAGCTCGGTAGCAGCCTCACAATTGCTAGCATTAATGTTTCTCTCAAACGGCATGATTGCCAAGTTGTCATCTATAGTTGGAAATTCCATTCTTTCTGCCTGAAAGCGCTCGAGAAAATCTTTGATGGGCTGCCTATACCATTGTTTGAATTCAAACACATCCTCCTTCCGCTTGAGGATTTTCTGGCCCCCAGTGTGCAATTTGATGAATAAATCAGCTAATTCATCAAAGCTTGAGATGGACTCCAATAGGAGGTGCATATACCAACGAAGTGCTCCTTTCTCAAGGGTGTCTCTGAACTTATTCAAGAATATTGATTCCTTTTCCACCGAGGTCAAATCATTGCTCTTGACCATGGCCATGTATTCGGCCACATGGTCTGTTAGGTCGGTTGTACCATCATACTTCTTCAAGATCTGCAGCTTGAAGTATTTTGGTATGGGAGCAGGAGTAGCCTCGGGCTTGTAAAGTTGTTGCCTACATTTCTCAATATCCAAGACTCGTTGAGTCTTTCTAACCCCGGGAACATTTTTGACCCTTTTTTCGAACTGGCTTCGAAATATTTCTTCCATTTCTCCAAGTCTAATTAGATGCTTTTTTCTGCTACCGTATAGGCAGTCCCAAAAGGCTGAGTGCTCATTGGGGTAGTCCCAGAGCCTCCCGACACAGCTCCATTTCCCTTTATTCTTGTGCCCGTAGGAACAAAGTTCGGGATGCCTCCATTAGGAACCACAGGTGGAGTATTTATGGGAGTTGCGTTGTTTCTCATGTTTCTAGAGATGGTTTGCAGTGAGCTATAAAACTCGGCGTTGATGCCTGCCTGTACAGCTATCTGTTCCTGAAGTTTTTGTAAAGTATTTATAATGTAGGCTTGAAATGGGTCGTTTAATCCCGATGAATAAGGATCAACTACGGTGGAGGAGGAAATGGCGTTCCATCACCTAGTGGGATTTATGGTGTTATGCTAACTGGTGGGATTGGAGTTGCATCACCTGGTGGGGCTGGTGTTCTACCACCTGGTGGAACTGGAGTAACTTGTGTTCCATATCCAACCTGCTCAATCGAGTTATCAGTATTGTCAGCTATTGACAAGAATTAGTAAAAAGGGCACGAAAGAATAAGATGTGCAACTCTGAAACAAACGTAATTGCTTGATCCCCACAGACGGTGCCAATTTGAATTGGCCAAAATCTGATTAGGTCAATCAATCGAATTTGTAATGCGATTTACAAGCGATTTGTCGTATCAAAGCTGCTAACTGAATCAGGAAAATGAACAACAAGAGTGTAATATGAGCAGTAATGAGAAAGTAGAGTTCTTGTATCTATTTTTGGATGTCATTACAAGGAAAATTAAGTGCTATTTATAGTGTATTGAGTACAAAGGTAACCAATGCATTTATTGCCCACTCTCCCGCGTCTTGATCGTGGCCTGCCTTTTGATTTCCCCAATTAAATGTTGAATTAATGGACATCTATTATAATATTAAACTCATGCTGATATGTAACCGCTACCCCGAGGCCTAAATTACTTGCCTCGGGGAAGTGATTCCTCTGCTGCTCGTGGTGCAACCTTCTCGAGGTCTGCCTTGACTCGTGGCCTCAGGGACTTGCCTCGACAATCAAGCCTTTTATTTCTCGATCATGTCACTTGTCTTGACATAAGCACGCCTCGAACCATGAACCGAGGTGCCATGTAAGCAAGTGATTTTTCACCCAATACAATCTTCATGAAGAAAGACATTGCGAACATCCATTTGATAGATGTACCATTGCCCTATTATTGCAATTGCAATCACTTATCTAACTGTAACCATTTTGGCTATATGAGATAGAGTTTCATTATAGTCAAGGCCTTCTTGCTAAATGTAGCCCTTGGCTACTAGTTTGGCTTTAAACCTCTCAACTTCACTTGAGGCTTTAAACTTGACCTTGTAGATCCACTTGCATCCTTAGGCTTCTTGCCAGCGGGAAAGTCAACAATAGTCCATGTATTATTATCTTTTAAGGTGGCAATCTCAAGTTTCATTGCTTTTACACATCTAAGGTCAGCTACTGCTTCTTTAAAAGTTTTGTTCTGAAATGGATTAGTAAGAAGGTAAGGCCTACTTGTAGGATGGTGAAATGTTATCATAGCTGACATATGAAGAGATGGGCTATTGGCACTGCTTTGTTCTAGTTTTTGTGATGTAACTTGAAGCCATGATGTTGGCTTGCTGAGTCTAGGAGTTCTACTTTGTGCTACTGAGGTTTGAAAAGTATGAACATCAGGAACATGTGTGTGGGTTTCTTCAACATGAGCTTGCTGCTGACCAAATTCAGGTGCAGGTAGGCCCTACTCATTAGACAAGTCAAAATCTATATCATCCTCATCTAAGTGGGTATGAGGTGGAGGATTCTCTTCTTCTTCAGAAATTATAGGCACGTTGTTGACTGAGGTCTCAATTGGTAGATCCAAAATAGGAAACACAGAGGTTCCTAGAGCATTCAAGTATTTAAATGAAAATGCCTTTTCTTGAAACACAATATTTCTGCTGACAAACAGAGTTTTGGAATGAATGTCATACATTTTGTACCCCCTTCTAAGTGAAGGAGTACCCTAGTATTACATCAGGAACTGCTCTTGGAGAAAACTTATCCATCATTTTAAAGCTAGCAGCATATCTCATACATTCAAACATCTTATGACGGGCTAAGGAAGAAGGATGTTGATATAGCATCTCAAATGGAGACTTGAAGTTAATCAATTTGGCTGCTAGTTTTTTCAGAATGTATACAAGCGTAAGCACTTACTCTCCCTTGAATCTAAGTGGAAATGCAGCTTGAAACCTAAGAGACCTAGCCATCTCTAGAATAATTTTGTGTCTTCTTTCAACCACCCCATTTTATTGTGGTGTGTAAGTACATGAGCTCTGATGTAGAATTCCAAGAACCAAGATTAAACTCTTTAATTCAGTGCTAAAGAACTCACTTCCATTGTCTGTTTCAAGATCTTAAATGTAGTTGAGAATACATTCTGAATTATTGCAGTAAAATCTTTCAATGCAAATACAGTGTCAACTAGCCTTGGAATTAATATTTGTACAACATGAAGAAACACAAAAAGGAAGCTTTGGACTCAAGAGAAGAAATTGGAGAAAAACAACGCATAAGTAGAAGTGTGACTATCGAATTATCAGTTAAATCCTCATGGACGGCCGCAAAAATATTTACTTTCTAGCCAGATGAGACAAGACTTTAGCTATGAAATTGCTGGACAAAATCTAAGGTCGCAAATTGTCACGCCCTTTTTTTCGCACACAAAACATAATTAAATGAAATGTACATTTAAAAAGGCAATGACTGGTGTTTTCAAGGTACAAAAATTATTTTAGAGAACACAGAGTCGCCACTTGACAAGTTAAAGGTGTGCCAAGTCACCCGAATGTACCTTAGAAACACCTATGACTCGTCTAATGGTCTGTGTCAAAGATTCGAGTAAGGTTCTCAGTTGACTCTCGGGAAGGTATTAGGCACCCTCGAGTCCTGTGCGAGCACAGTTGCTTTACTGTCGCAAATTAATTTAAGAAATAAATAGTTGTTATATTTTTGCCGTTAATTAAAATCACCCTTTGGTTAAACATAAATTGCTTTAGCAAAACGTTGATGTCTGCGAAAACGTGACTGTTTCATCAAATAAAACTAAGAGCCTGTTGGGTCTGAAGCATTTGCAAGAATAATCCAGTGACTCTGTTTCTTTCTTTTTTGTCCCTTTTTTCAAGATTCCAAATGTCTAGGTGCTTCTTTCAATTTTGATTTTTTTTACAAAGATATCCTACACCAACCTGTTATTTTTAAGTCTGTCCCGCTTGCAATAAAATTACACTATGTGGCTAAACTTACTATCCGAAGCGGGTCCAACTTTGCAAATTTCAGAATTTATTTGTTTTCTGTCTGTCTCATTCATGTATCTTTTTATTTCACGACCCAAAATAGTATGTAGCTCAAAGAATAGACACACTAAAAAAAGTATATTCCACCTATTTTAACAAAAACAACCAACTATTAACTATTTAGCCAAAACAAATATATATGTAATCAAATAGGTTTTTTTACACAAATATACAATTTTTTACCCTTAATTACAAAAAATAGCAATAGTTTTCTAATTACAATGCATAGCATTATTTTTCTAACACATTTAACAATAATCTAACACATTTCACTTTCACTTCCTATTTTACCTAAATTAAAAATTCTCTCACTTACTCTCTCTTTCTCCCATCACTCCACACCCACCCCCACCACCGTATAATCTAACACATCTATCGACAGCCGTACAATTGATACTTGTCATTATATGAATATTGAAACTAACAGTCAACTAATCCGATTTCTAATGTTTCATAAAGTTATAAAATGCTACTCATATTTTCTTAGGTGCATTATTACGTTCTTTAATGTTTTGTCACACAGTAGGTAACGATTGACTTTGTGGCTCGAAATTAAGAGTATTATACAATTCAACTATATGCAGTGTCAATCTGGCAACCCTCCATAGATCTGGAGCTTACATGCACCTAATGAATGAGGAAGATGAGGAAAATCTGAAGTGGCTTCACATTTTTAAGTATGTATTATCTTTTTTGTGTTGGATCTGCTTGGTAGTTTAGAATCTTGAATGGTTAAATTAAATGAAAAATATTATCTTATTTTATTTATTCTCCTTCGTTTAAGTTTTGATTAGACATATTTACTATTTTGGAGGCATACATAGTCTCGTTAAGCTCCAAAACAGTATATAATAGTCAGATACGGTAAAAACAGTCTGAAACGGCGCTGAAACAGTCTGATATGGCGCTGAAACAGTCTGAAACGATATTGAAACAGTCTGAAACGTTGCAGAAGCAGTTAGATACGGTGCCGCAGAAACAGTTGAAACGGTGCAGAAACAATTAGAAATAGTTAGATACGGTGCTGCAGAAACAGTTGAAACGGTGCAGAAACAGTTAGATACAGTGCTGCAGAAACAGTTGAAATGGTGCAGAAACAGTTAGATACGGTGCTGCAGAAATAGTTGAAACGGTACAAAAACAGTTGAGATACGGTGAGATACAACAAGATACATCGAGGATGGGGATGAGGAAAAGTGAAATTGGGGGAAATGATAGGAATAAAAGTCAAATTTGGGGAAATGGTGGGAGGAAAAGTGAAATAGGGAGAAATGGGAGGAGCAAAAGTGATAGTGGGGAAATAGGAGTAAGAATGTAAGGGTTTGGTATGTTATGGAAAAATATTGCTATGTTTTTGCTATATTTGTAATTAACTTGCGTTTTCCTCTATATAGGGTTATTTTGCTAAAATGTTGCTATGTTTGCTAATTAAGTTCTAAAACTTGTACTTTTATGTAAAAAATCCTAATCAAATACACATTTATGGACCTTTAAACATGCTGATTTTTTGTATTATTTAATGGTAAAATTAACTACGAGATTGATGTATTTACCAATGATACGAGGCCTTAGAGCTCAGCAATGACGATCCCAAATCAACCAAAATAAGCTATCGAACGTAGCAAAAGCAAAAACGGACAGCCCTTTAAAAACCTCTATTAAACCTTTAAATAACAAGATTTATGCTCTTAAAGACCTTTAACGTGAAGCTTTTTGGCTCTAAATCTTCCTACTAAAACTTACTTATTTTTTGCTCTCAAGAATTTTGCTCTCATTTAATGTGTATCAGGTTGTTGGTGTAAAAGTCTATTTTTTAAAAAATGAGGAGTAAATGCTCCTATTTATCCTGAAAATTTCAAGCAAAGGGTGGGGTACCCACTTGTGGAAAGTACTTGAGTGCATGTCCATCCAAACTTTTCAGCCCTCCTAGGGAAGAGTTCGCAGCCATCCTATACATCTACTAAAGCTGAAACAAAATTGTCGTATTGGAGAGACAGCCTCATGGGCTTGGGCTAGGTAACTTTTGGGCCTATTGGGCTAATACTAAAACTCAAACTACTTTAAACACAAAAACACATATCTGAATTTACTTAAAAATCAGTCCAAACACTAAATTTAAATAGACTAAATGGCCAAAGCAAACTCCCAGTTGACTAAGGCCCTAAGAATCAATTGGACTTTAGTCTAAAACACATAAAATTCAATAAAAATATGATTGAACTAATGAAAAAATTGACAAATACCAACATAATCACATGAACATAGGCGATCTAAATGAAACCTCGACATAAAGATCGTCAAAGAGACCAAGATCTCTTAAGCGACTTCCAACTACACATAAACGGACAGAGCCAACTTAAATATAAGATGACAACAACAAGTGCAGCTACATTTAATTCAACGGTAATCCAACACTAAAAAGAAATCAATTCAAGGTTCCAATAAACCAATAAGAACATATACAATATTGAATGTGTGAGTTTCACAAGACTAAACTACAACCATACAAGCAAAGCTCGACTATGAACATAAACGAAAACAAAGATTCCATTATAACATTTTTTTAACAAACAAGAAGAAAACATATGATCCGAGAAACATCAATATGAAGAGAACAAACAGGTGAAAACTTCCTATGCTAACCCGTCGGCGAGAAAATGACACTGCTGCCGTGACTGTTCATGTTGCTCGCTGCCTCAACGCCGTAGCTGCATCATCATCAAACAAATCAACACATTATCGTCACTATTGCCTCTACGCTAAAACAAACATAGCAAACAACATCACCAAACGTTTCTGCTGTTGTGTCATTGCAGCTTCGCCACTGCCTGGATTCCGCCACTGTTTGATGCATCAGTTTTACGACGCCATCACAAGGTCCAAAATCCAATCAACTTCCTTCCTGTTTCTATGAGGGTGTGGCTATTTGTTTCTTCCGATGGTGGAGAGGAAATCGACTATGGTGGCCCTAAGCCTAGCACTACAAAAAAACAGCTTTTAACGACAGATTTTAGCGACAAACCATATTCCGTTGTTAAATAGCGACAGATTTTCTACAGAATGTTGATTATGTCGTAAAGTAAGAAAAGAAAAGAATAGGTAGATAGTATAGCTACGGATTAGCGACATAAACTAGAATCCGTCGCCAAATTTGGCACTAAGTTTTGGCGCCTGTATTTTTTGCTACAAAATTAGCGACATATTTTCAATCCGTAGATTTATTTAATTTTGGCGACAATTTTAACGACAGATTATTCGTCGCTAGAAAAAGTAAATTATCTAATACTATTACAATAGCACTTGCTATGGAAAAAGTCTGTCGCTGGTATTTTAAGAAAAAAATATTAAGTTATTTTTTAGGGCATCAAAGAGTAATATTTAACATAACCCTAACATATCTTCTCTTACAATACATTTGCCTCCGAAAAATTTTATCTTGCATGAGATGCAATTATGACTAGTCATATGACCCCATTATTTTTATTCAAATAAAATAGTGGGACCTACAATTTTCAATTAATACATAGTTCTATATTCTCCCCCACCCCACTTTCATTTCTTTCTCTCTCTTCTTGTTAACCTGCCCAACCCCAGCTCTTTCACCCCCACCCCCGCCCCCACCCCACCCCACCCCACCCCACCCGTTTCTTCTTCTTCATCATCCCAAGTTCCCAACTATAATTCAGCTTCAATTTTGCTCATGCGTTTCTTTAAGCTTAAGCATATAATTTTAATTTTCCTCAAAAGATGATTTCAAATCTCTAAATTAATGAGTTGTTGGATGAAGTAGAACTACCTTGAGCAAAATAGGCTCGAGCATCACTAGTTTGAGATTACTCATGGTGCAATTATTATTTTATAAAATTTGCACTCACATTTAACCTCTTTCAATACAACTTTTTTTTTCTTCAAATCTTTGTTTAACAAAAAGAAATGTATAAAATTACTATTCGTTTAACAAAAACAAATACAAGACAAGGTTTTTGTATTTGTTTGTTGGAAACAAGTTCGCTTTGGGAAAAAATTGTGTTATTTTATGGTAGTTTTCTAATTTTTCTAGTTAAGAAAATGTGCTTTGAATGACCAAAAAAGACTTAAAAAGTATAAAAATATTTGTTTTTTCCTATATCTGACCAGACTTTAAAGTTTTATAAAAAAATTATAATTTGATTTTTGAAATTAAAATCAAATAGGAAAATGAAGAAGAAAAATGGAAGATGAAGAATAGTTGCAGTGAAATGGGAGGGGGGCGGGTGTGTGAAGAAGATATGAAGCTTGTAATTCATTTGAGAGGTGGGACCCAGAAAGTCTATTTTTAAATTAATAAAGCCACTCATACAACTATGAGGTGGCTGTTATGAAATGAAAGGTAAAAGAGAGCAAGAATTGTAGATAAGAAATATAAAGAGGAGAGGAAGAACTTTTCTTATTATCTTATAAGTATTCAAGTGTGTCTTCCATGAGCCAAATGTGCTCTATTTATAGGATACAAATATATAGGTTACAAATCAACCCAAAGGTTACAAGAATTAAGTAGGACATAGTGGGGAGGAATTATGTATGAGAAAGTGGGGTAGTAAATCATAAGTTAGTGGTGAGTAGTGGTCATCCACATTAACACAAATACATGGATTTACAACACTCCCCCTTGGATGACCATTTTGAAGGTAATGTGCCTCGTTAAAACCTTACTAGGAAAAACCCGGTGGGAAAAGCCTAGTGAAGGAAAAAGAGTACACACTTCCTATAATACGCTTTTAGAGTTGCCTCATTAAAAACCTTACAAGTAAAACCCAAGTGGGATAAAACCTTGTTAAGGGAAAAAGAGTGCAGCGCGTACTTTACTCCCCTGATGAAAACATCACTCAATATCTTGAAGACAACACATTCCAATCTTGTAAATCAGCTTCTCAAATATTGATATTGGCAATGACTTAGCGGACAGATCCACCAAATTATCACTGGAGTGAATTCTTCAGCATTAACTTCATCATTCTTTTGAAGATCACGACTGAAAATGAATCTTGTTGAATATTTGTCTCCTCAGTTGTATCTTTCTTTTAGCTGAACTATCCATGCAATATTTCATATAGTATTACTGAGATCTTAGTCTTCAAAGAAATACCACATTGTTGCTAAATATGTTGAGTCCTTGATCTCAGTCAACAATATTGTCGCATAGCTTCAAGCATGGCTATTATCTCTTCATAAATTGAAGATGCAGCAGCAACAATTGATTTTATAAAATGCCACAATATAGGTATTCTACCACAATAAATAAATACCAAGTTGATATCAGGATTTGTGGATAAGTAGATACCATATATTCTTCTGATGTCTTCGCATTGAGGAAGAACTGAATCTTACCAATAAGCTTATAACAAAAGTTATAACCAATGTAGTATATTTGGTAAGATACTTCAACGCACCAATTGCATTAAAATATAATATTTCAATATCAAGAAGCTCGCAAACGCAATTTTCCCACATGTGGCTGGATTGTTTTAATCCGTATAAATATTTATGAATCTTCATTGAATAGGTTTCCCAGGAACCTTTATGGGTTTCTAGGATCTTGAATCCTTTAAGGATAAATATATTGTTGCTCAATGAGCCATATAAAAGACTGTTGCAACATTTATATACATATCAAGTCTTTCATGCACTGCCAGACATATCACATACCTGAAGGTGATTGCATCCACCAAAAAGAGAATATAGCACCATATAATAAATGTCAGATCTTTGTGCCTCAAGTCGTATTTTATATTTAACGACTTATTTTTATCAATATTTTTGCACAAAAATATCTTGTACACCACTGGGTTTGCACCTTCAGGTGTTTGGATTGTAGGTCCAAAAACTTCACGTCACTCGAGTGAAGCCTATTTTTGCTTGAATGCGTTTTGCTATTTTTGGCCAATAATTTCATGTCTGTATTCCTAACAGACTTAAGCTCAAGATCCTCATAATCATATAAATATTGAGCTTTATAATATGTAAGATATCGTCGACGATAATTTCATATCTCGGTTCCCAATCCGACATAACATATTGAGATCTCTTCATATTCATAAATTTTCAGGTACCTGAACCTCTCCTGATGAGGTTTTATGAAGTGTTATGTCGCGGGCTATTTTAGAGCCCGCCTCCTTATTTTACCATCATAATCATTTGCTCCTTTCCTTTTTCAAGGATTTATCTTTGGAACTGAATGGTCTACCACGCTTCAGGCGTGCCTTAGATTCATTGACATAAATAGATTGTCTCACCAGGACATCAGGAGCATTAGCAGCTGGAATATAATATTTTTCTTTGGGTCAGTAATGCGTCTGGCAGTGACTTGCATTATCTTTATATGAGGATCATAATCAAATGATAATTTAATTTATTTATTCCTCAGCTATTTTAATTTCTCCCCCTAATGTTAGCCAAACTAACATTCGTTCCCAAACCATATATGGGATCCATCTTTGTGCGTTGCGGTGGAGCAATTGATAATATACCGCACATTAAAATTATTAGATGGAAAATATTTGATTCCTGACCCCCAATTATGAGGGGGAATTCATTTTGTGACATGTCGTACACAAATGCTGCATATATAAATATATCATACCTCATACCTGATTTAGGTAGCGTTGTTCTCATATGCATGGTTTAGCAATTGGAGGCTTTCAATATATGAATCTGCTAAACCTGTTTTCCAACATTATCAAGATAACTTGTCTTGATTGCATAATCTGGAAATCTGCTCATAATAAAATTTATTTGAGGAAATACTTAACCTCGCAAGTATCATTGCGGCTTTGTTATAACACACATGTGAACTTCTCATAGATGCATCAATCATATAACAATTATATGGTCCACATGGAAGGTGAACAGGCTCATATTCACCTTTTATATATTCCAGAAGTGCCGGGATCCTGATCCAAATTTAGTTGGTCTGATAATTTATTTATCTCGAGAACAAGCAGCACAAAGAAAATTCTTGAAGAATCCTGATTCTTCAGTATATACCCATGCAAATTCTCATTTATATATTTTGTGTATCATATTCGAACCGGGATGGTCAAACCGGTCATGCCAACTCATAAATTTATTCATCTAGTAAACTTCTGGTTTACTATAGCATGAATTTTGTAACAATAAACTAAAGTTTATTGTGGCATGTATATGATTCCACCACACTTATGTATTGTGTAATACAAATTGGTGGAAGAGGTGGGGAGCTTTTCAAGCACATATATCTCACCCGACATTCTTGTAGTAATATAAAGATATTCATATCTTTCAATCAAATTTAGTCTCTTAGCCATGTTGGCAAATATATTTGAAACTTAACAAGTTTCTTTCGAGACATACTACAATAAATATTTTATCAATCTCATTCCTCCAGGTAGTAATATTTTGGCTCTTCCGGAGCACTCAAATAGCTTTATACTACCATATATTTTATTACACCAACCATATGGTGAATATCTCCTTTCAAGGAGAAAATCATATAATTTTTCTCATGGTCAAATCATTATAGGCAAGATCAATTTCTTGCTTCACTTGCTCTTATGTAGTTCATAATAATACATAATTTTGATGTACGTTCTGTACGAGAGCAATGGCTATTCATGCCATAATAAAGGACATATTTATTTTTCTCAAACCTCTTCAGGAGGTGAGTTTTGATATTTTATCAGCCATGATAGGCATGTCCATATTTATCTTTCTCGAACCTTTTCTGGAGGCGAGTTTTGATATTTTATCACATATTGCCATATTCACTTCTGGGAATGGGTCTATAATAAAATTTATAGTAAATTGTCTCATTCGCTTCAAGGAATGGACCATAATCATATGGACTTGCCTCATAGTCACATACCACATCGATAACATTATTATCATTACCATTTAAATGGTAATTTGAGAACCCTTATTGTTCTTTTATTTATTTTACAATGATGACGATTTTTTTTTTTTTGCCACGTCCACGACCATGGTCTTTACCATGGTAATTACTTTGTCCTCTTTCAGACATAAAATTACTTGTCTTCTTTTAGACATAATACTATTGAGCCTTCTTTCAGGCATGGAATTATTTTGCCTTCTTTTAGGCATAAAATTATTGCTACCACATCCATATTCATGAATGGAGCATGTGTTGCTCCCACATTCACATTATGGAATGGAACTTGTCCTGCTCCCACATTCTTCTTAGGGAATGGAGCATATATTGCTCCCACATTCACCTCTATGAACGGAGCCTATTTAGTGGACGGGCTTCATTATTTCTCATCAAAAGCATATTACTTTGCCTCAGTCATCATTATATCATCAATTTGGTGCACTGAGATCTGAACTCAATGTCTTAACCATAAAAGGTCGTGTAAGGTAATAATGTGTTGGGACCTAAACCCAAATATCTTATCATCATGGTGCACTTGGACTTTGGACCCGACGTCCACAAATAATAATGTATTATAGACCAAAGTGCAATGGTGCTCTTCCCGGAGCCATAATTATGAAATCACACTTTCACAATATTTCATGCTATTCTTTTTCTTTTTCAAAATATTGTAATTTCATGAGTAAATGGAAGGAATTAAATATTCTCATTTTAGATTATACAAACTTTTAAATCAATATTCACATAAAGTAGGGATTTTTACAATTTTAATTCCAAGGGAAAAATATACCTTATGCTTTACCTGATCTGAAGATTAATGACGCTTATATTTACCATATACGGTTGTCAACATCTTTCCCATATATGGCTGACAACTACAACTTTCGATCATACTGAAGCAATTGTAATCAGGGCAATATAAAATTTAACCTTCAAACTATTTTACTCTAGAAAGAGGATCCTTCAACAAAAAAATAACGTCAAATAAATAGGCTTTGCTATACTAAATAGCGCCTAATAAAATTCCATTATCAATCTAACATCAAAATCATGTCATGGTATATTATACATTAAGAAAATAGCACCTGCACAAACTTAATTGTAAATTGATCACAAATAACTAATAGATCCTTGTTAGATGATTTTGTTCTTATGTGTGCAATGCACAAATAATAATGGGACAAACATATTCTAACTTAGGCGTTCAAATAGATTTTAGGAATACAAACTCACATGTTAGGCGTATGGTAGTATTCTGAAAAAAAAAACTCCAAATGATATAAATTAGAGAAAAGATACCATAATTTTGTACTAGTGGAGTTTTAACCAAACATGAACAAACTACGTACTAGAGTAATGTTTACCAATTCGCTGGGCAAGATTTGTTTTCCCAAGTCAACCTTTGAGAGCTCTTACAATCAGTACAGCTTACACATGAAAGAGAAAACGTCTAGGAATCACAAATCAATAGAAAGTAGAATAATATTGGAACATATTACCTGGTCAATTCAATTAAAAGGTGAAGTTAGCCATAACCAATGCTTGACCGCCAACAACTTGGAGCAGGCCACGAATTGGTTTCTGTTTTAGCTCTTTGATGATGATATGAAAATGAACTTAGAGACTCGTGCTGATAACGTGTTATGAAATGAAAGATAAAAGAGAGCAAGAATTGTAGATAAGAAATATAAAGAGGAGAGGAAAAACTTTTCTTATTATCTTATAAGTATTCAAGTATCTTATAAGTATTCAAGTGTGTCTTCCATAGAGCCAAATGTGTTTTATCTATAGGATACAAATATATAGGTTACAAATCAACCCAAAGGTTACAAGAATTAAGTAGCACATAGTGGGGAGGAATTATGTATGAGAAAGTGGGTAGTAAATCATAAGTTAGTGGTGAGTAGTGGTCATCCACATTAACACAAATACATGGATTTACAACAGTATTTCATGCACCATAAATTTTTTCAGTTGCCTCCATATGCTGACTTGCTCACTCTCTTTCTCCCAACTACGAATTCCCTCCGGCAACCACACTTCTTTCTGGCGAATCAATCAATCAGGCATGTCTCATTATCTCTTATGTCTTCTCTTTCACTCCCCATCAATTTCCCCATTTCCCCTTTCAGTACGTATCCCCTAACCCCATTACTAGGTACGAAGTTCTTTTCATTTTTTTGGAAGGGTCCTCTTTGCTCCGATCATTCATCGTTTCTGCTTTTTGCTATATATCTGATGCCAACTGAAGAAGGTAACAAACTCAGGAGCAACACCCGAGAGAATGTGGCAGCTAGGTCAGGGGATCTTCGAGATCCTAGCTGAAGAATAGGGAGGAATTAGAGAGAAGGAGAGTGAATTGTATTAAGAATCTGAATGAATGTTTTACAATGTACTTGAATGTATTTATACAACAAGATAGGAATCAATCCCAATGAATAACTAACTAACTACTTTCCGGAAATCTTAACAGACTAACTAACTGATTAACTAACTAACTAACTATCTTAACTGCTTCTTCCAGCTCATCTAACTGAATGTCCAGCTCAGCATCATTCTTGGTCTCATTCCCAGCTCCATCTCCAGCTCTTCACGATCATACTTGCATCAAGTCCCCTGGCTTAAGAACTCACTTGTCCTCAAGTGTAAAAGAAGGAAACCTGTGTTGCAATTCATGCACAAACTCCCAAGTTGCATCTTCAGCAGTTAAGCCAGTCCACTGAACAAGAATTTGGCACACAGCCTTGTTACCCTTCTTTACTAGCCTTCTGTCTAGGACCTTCTGAGGTTCAGGGCAATATGGGCTTGAAAGATGCACCACTGGTGGATAAGATATCTCAGCAGGAACAGCATGGCACCTTTTAAGCAGTGACACATGGAAGGTGGAGTGAATTTTCACATCTGCTGGCAGTAACAACCTATAAGCTACTGCTCCTACCTTAGCAGCTATAGGATATGGTCCATAATACTTAGCAGCTAACTTGTTAAAAGGCCTTACAGCAACTGACACTTGCCTGTAAGGTTGCAGCTTCAAATACACCCAATCTCCAACCTCAAACTCCCTATCACTCCTGTGCTTGTTTGCCAAGTCCTTCATTCTTTGCTGAGCCCTTTTCAAATGTGTTTTCAATAACTGTAGTCTAGCTTCCCTAGCTGTGAGTGATCTGTCCACTTCATGGGAGATAGCTTCCCCACTTAAGTAAGGTAAATGAATAGGTGGCTTCTGTCCAAACATGATCTCATAAGGGGTACTCTTAGTAGCTGAATGGTAAGTGGTGTTATACCACCATTCTGCTAGTGATAGGTAGGTGGCCCAATCTTGTGGGGCATCAGAACAAAAGCACCTTAGATAAGTTTCCAAGGTTCTGTTCAGCACTTCAGACTGGCCATCAGTTTGTGGGTGATATGCAGTGGATGTTTGCAACTGCACTCCTTGTAATGAGAACAACTCCTGCCAGAACTGACTGAGAAACACTGGATCTCTATCACTTGTCATAGTAGTAGGCATACCATGCAGCTTGAATACATGGTCCATGTAACATTGAGCCACTGTTTTAGCAGTATAAGGGTGCTGCAGGCTGAGAAAGTGGCCATATTTGCTCAGCCTGTCCACTACTACCAGTATGACTTCCTTGCCTTGAGATTTAGGTAACCCTTCAATAAAATCCAAGCATATATCTGTCCATACACCTTCAGGAATAGGTAGTGGTTGCAGGAATCCAGGGTATGCAGAGGCATCATACTTGTGCCTTTGGCACACATCACACCTTTGTATGAATTGTTTCACCTCCTTAGACAGGTACTTCCAGAAAAATAATGATTTGAGCCTCTTGATAGTAGCATCCATGCCTGAGTGTCCTCCTTGTGGGGTAGAATGCCATAGCCTGATAATTTCTTGTTTGAGTTGGTCATCTGCCCCTACCACTAGTCTTCCCTTCCATCTTAGCTGAGAGTTTGTCCAGGTAAAGTGTTTGTAAGGTGCTTGTTGCAGTTTAGCAATCACTTCCTTAAGATAAGGGTCATTGTCCCAGCTATTCTTGATTTGCTGATAAAGTGCATCATTGGGTGTCAAAAGAGACAGAGCCAGAAGCTCAGCATTAGGCTGCCTAGATAAGGCATCAGCTACCTTATTCTCACAACCCTTCTTGTATTCAATAGAAAAATCAAATGCCATTAGTTTAGAAATGCCTGCAACCTGGAAATCAGTGTGGATATCTTGTGCTAACAAATGCTTAAGTGCCTTCTGATCAGTCTTTACTGTGAAGTGTCTGCCCAGTAGATAGTGAGACCATTTTGTAACTGCAAAGATCAATGCCATTAATTCCCTATCATAAACAGATAAGGCCTGGTGCCTGGGTGCTAGAGCTCTGCTGATGTAAGCTAAAGGGTGACCTTGCTGCATTAGGACAGCTCCAATACCTATCCCACTAGCATCTGTCTCAATAACAAATGGTTTATCATAGTCAGGCATGGCCAAAACAGGAGAAGTGACCAGTGCTTCCTTCAATCTTTCAAAAGCTAATGTTGCCTCATCATTCCACACAAACCCATCCTTCTTCAACAGATCATTCAGAGGTCTGCAGATGATTCCAAAACCTTGAATGAATCTCCTATAATAACCTGCTAGTCCTAAGAAGCCTCTCAACTGCTTCACATTAGTAGGCAAGGGCCATTGTTGAACAGCTGTTATCTTTTTAGGATCTGTAGCCACCCCCTTATCACTAATGAAATGTCCTAGGTACTCTACTTCATTTACCCCAAAGGCACACTTAGATAACTTGGCATATAACTGGTATTGTTTCATCAGTTCTAACACTCTGGTGAGATGAGCAACATGATCCTTCATGGTCCTGCTGTAAACCAATATATCATCAAAGAACACCAACACAGACTTCCTTAATAGTGGCCTGAACACTGAGTTCATTAAATTCTGAAATGAAGAAGGTGCATTGGTCAAGCCAAAAGGCATGACTAAGAACTCATAATGCCCTTCATGTGTCTTAAAAGCAGTCTTATGGACATCTTCTCTTGCCATTCTCAGCTGGTGATATCCAGCTCTGAGGTCAATTTTTGAGAATATGCAGGCTCCTCCTAGTTCATCTAATAAGTCTTCTATCATAGGAATAGGGAATTTGTCCTTAATTGTGAGCTGGTTGAGGTCTCTATAATCTACACACAATCTCCATGTACCATCCTTCTTTCCTACTAACACCACAGGGGAAGCATAGGGACTAGTACTGTGTTGTATAACACCTTGGTCAATCATTTCCTGTACTGACTTTTCAATAACATCCTTCTTAAAAGATGGGTACCTATATGGCCTTTTGCTGACAGGAACTGCACTATCTATCAGTGGAATTCTATGATCAAATGACCCCCTCTGAGGAGGTAAAACTGTAGGTACCTCAAAGATAACAGCATACTGATCCAAGAGTGAGGACAAGGCATCAGGGACAGTATCACCTTGGGTTGCTTGGATGCTGTTGCACTGGATGTCATCAGGTCTTGAAGGCACAGTGATCATGAAAATTTGAGCATCATTTCCTTGTTTCTTTACCAATTTCCTTGCAGAGACTTGCTTGCATTGGCCTCCTGAACCCCTCAACACATGTTTCTTACCCTGATACATAAATTCAATCACTCTTTGGCTGAAATCAAATAAGATTCTCCCTAGTGTACTCAGCCATTGTACCCCTAGAACCATGTCAATGTTACCCAAAGGTAACAACAGTAAATCTGAAGTAAAAGTTGTCCCTTGCAATAGCCATTTAAACTCCTTACACATGAGTGCAGTCTGTAACTTCCTGCCATCAGCTACACATATAGATTGTGCAGTTATAGGACTTGTCTGACACAGCAATTCCTTAGCTACTTCCACATCAAGGAAGTTATGAGTACTTCCTGTATCAATCAATATGTGCAAGGCTCTTTTATGGTGGTATCCTGTTACTCTCAGTGTATGATACCCAGCTAGACCATTTAAAGCTTGTAGGGAAATGGCCATGAGTTCTTCTGCAGTTTCCCATTCTTCTCCTACTTGCTCTTCCTCAGCATCTACTTGCTCTTCTTCATTCTCTTCTGTTTCTATTATAAACAACTGTTTCTTGCCCCTGCAGTTATGACCCCTAACATACTTCTCATCACAGAAGAAACACAAATTCTTTGCCCTTTTTTCATCCATTTCTGCAGCAGTTAGGATTCTCCTTCCTCCATTGGAGTTCCCATTAAAGTTAGGTTTCTGGAATCTGTTTGGGTTAGGTTCAAATGTTCTTCTGTTAGTGGGAATGGGAGTGGGTAATAGGGCATTCTGGGTTTTGGGAGCATTGTGGAAGGACTTATAGGAAGCAAACTTCTGGGCATTCTCCTTATCCTGTTCTAGGAACACCTTCTCATACATTCTTGCCTTCTTATAAGCTTGCATCAAGGTCTTGGGTCTTTGGAGTTGTAGTGAGTAGTTAATTGCTGGTTTCAGACCTCTCATGAAACAACTAATGGTGTTCTCTACATCTAGATTGACTCTAGTAAGTAGCCTGTCAAATTCAGCTTGGTAAGTAGCTACACTGCCTGTTTGTTTTAAGTTCAATAATTCTTGCATTGGGTCATCAAATTCTTCCCCAAACCTCTCATTAAGTGCTAAAATAAACTCAGTCCAAGAAGGTTCTGAAGGACTACTCCTTGAGCTAAGAAAGGCCCTATACCATGCAATTGCTTCACCATCAAAGTGGATGGAGGCAATCTGCACTCTCTGAGTGAGAGGAATGTTATCCACATCAAAAAACTGATCTATCTTATAGAGCCAAGTCTTCAAATCATGCCCAGAAAACCTAGGGAATTCCAATTTAGTAAGGCGAGTTAAGTGATTACCAGAATTGTAATTTGAACAATGTGCTTCCTGCATTCTAGTTCTGTGACTGGATCCTTGCAACTGGTAACCCTCTACTGATGAATCCATCCCATGAGGTGCCTTCTCATTACCCAATTGCTTGTTTAGACCTACAGCTTCTCGTAGTTCAATTAATTCCTTATCAGTTTGTGCAGCCTTGGCAGTTACAGTGGTGAGACAATCCATCATTTTCTGCAATTGTTCTTGAATTTCTGAAAGTTTATTTTCTACTACTTCTACTGATTTTTCTTGGTTCTTATCTGCTTTAGCCATGGTGATTACTGAGCCGAGGATCAGTGGCTCTGATACCACTTGATGCCAACTGAAGAAGGTAACAAACTCAGGAGCAACACTCGAGAGAATGTGGCAGCTAGGTCAGGGGATCTTCGAGATCCTAGCTGAAGAATAGGGAGGAATTAGAGAGAAGGAGAGTGAATTGTATTAAGAATCTGAATGAATGTTTTACAATGTACTTGAATGTATTTATACAACAAGATAGGAATCAATCCCAATGAATAACTAACTAACTACTTTCCGGAAATCTTAACAGACTAACTAACTGATTAACTAACTAACTAACTATCTTAACTGCTTCTTCCAGCTCATCTAACTGAATGTCCAGCTCAGCATCATTCTTGGTCTCATTCCCAGCTCCATCTCCAGCTCTTCACGATCATACTTGCATCAAGTCCCCTGGCTTAAGAACTCACTTGTCCTCAAGTGTAAAAGAAGGAAACCTGTGTTGCAATTCATGCACAAACTCCCAAGTTGCATCTTCAGCAGTTAAGCCAGTCCACTGAACAAGAATTTGGCACACAGCCTTGTTACCCTTCTTTACTAGCCTTCTGTCTAGGACCTTCTGAGGTTCAGGGCAATATGGGCTTGAAAGATGCACCACTGGTGGATAAGATATCTCAGCAGGAACAGCATGGCACCTTTTAAGCAGTGACACATGGAAGGTGGAGTGAATTTTCACATCTGCTGGCAGTAACAACCTATAAGCTACTGCTCCTACCTTAGCAGCTATAGGATATGGTCCATAATACTTAGCAGCTAACTTGTTAAAAGGCCTTACAGCAACTGACACTTGCCTGTAAGGTTGCAGCTTCAAATACACCCAATCTCCAACCTCAAACTCCCTATCACTCCTGTGCTTGTTTGCCAAGTCCTTCATTCTTTGCTGAGCCCTTTTCAAATGTGTTTTCAATAACTGTAGTCTAGCTTCCCTAGCTGTGAGTGATCTGTCCACTTCATGGGAGATAGCTTCCCCACTTAAGTAAGGTAAATGAATAGGTGGCTTCTGTCCAAACATGATCTCATAAGGGGTACTCTTAGTAGCTGAATGGTAAGTGGTGTTATACCACCATTCTGCTAGTGATAGGTAGGTGGCCCAATCTTGTGGGGCATCAGAACAAAAGCACCTTAGATAAGTTTCCAAGGTTCTGTTCAGCACTTCAGACTGGCCATCAGTTTGTGGGTGATATGCAGTGGATGTTTGCAACTGCACTCCTTGTAATGAGAACAACTCCTGCCAGAACTGACTGAGAAACACTGGATCTCTATCACTTGTCATAGTAGTAGGCATACCATGCAGCTTGAATACATGGTCCATGTAACATTGAGCCACTGTTTTAGCAGTATAAGGGTGCTGCAGGCTGAGAAAGTGGCCATATTTGCTCAGCCTGTCCACTACTACCAGTATGACTTCCTTGCCTTGAGATTTAGGTAACCCTTCAATAAAATCCAAGCATATATCTGTCCATACACCTTCAGGAATAGGTAGTGGTTGCAGGAATCCAGGGTATGCAGAGGCATCATACTTGTGCCTTTGGCACACATCACACCTTTGTATGAATTGTTTCACCTCCTTAGACAGGTACTTCCAGAAAAATAATGATTTGAGCCTCTTGATAGTAGCATCCATGCCTGAGTGTCCTCCTTGTGGGGTAGAATGCCATAGCCTGATAATTTCTTGTTTGAGTTGGTCATCTGCCCCTACCACTAGTCTTCCCTTCCATCTTAGCTGAGAGTTTGTCCAGGTAAAGTGTTTGTAAGGTGCTTGTTGCAGTTTAGCAATCACTTCCTTAAGATAAGGGTCATTGTCCCAGCTATTCTTGATTTGCTGATAAAGTGCATCATTGGGTGTCAAAAGAGACAGAGCCAGAAGCTCAGCATTAGGCTGCCTAGATAAGGCATCAGCTACCTTATTCTCACAACCCTTCTTGTATTCAATAGAAAAATCAAATGCCATTAGTTTAGAAATGCCTGCAACCTGGAAATCAGTGTGGATATCTTGTGCTAACAAATGCTTAAGTGCCTTCTGATCAGTCTTTACTGTGAAGTGTCTGCCCAGTAGATAGTGAGACCATTTTGTAACTGCAAAGATCAATGCCATTAATTCCCTATCATAAACAGATAAGGCCTGGTGCCTGGGTGCTAGAGCTCTGCTGATGTAAGCTAAAGGGTGACCTTGCTGCATTAGGACAGCTCCAATACCTATCCCACTAGCATCTGTCTCAATAACAAATGGTTTATCATAGTCAGGCATGGCCAAAACAGGAGAAGTGACCAGTGCTTCCTTCAATCTTTCAAAAGCTAATGTTGCCTCATCATTCCACACAAACCCATCCTTCTTCAACAGATCATTCAGAGGTCTGCAGATGATTCCAAAACCTTGAATGAATCTCCTATAATAACCTGCTAGTCCTAAGAAGCCTCTCAACTGCTTCACATTAGTAGGCAAGGGCCATTGTTGAACAGCTGTTATCTTTTTAGGATCTGTAGCCACCCCCTTATCACTAATGAAATGTCCTAGGTACTCTACTTCATTTACCCCAAAGGCACACTTAGATAACTTGGCATATAACTGGTATTGTTTCATCAGTTCTAACACTCTGGTGAGATGAGCAACATGATCCTTCATGGTCCTGCTGTAAACCAATATATCATCAAAGAACACCAACACAGACTTCCTTAATAGTGGCCTGAACACTGAGTTCATTAAATTCTGAAATGAAGAAGGTGCATTGGTCAAGCCAAAAGGCATGACTAAGAACTCATAATGCCCTTCATGTGTCTTAAAAGCAGTCTTATGGACATCTTCTCTTGCCATTCTCAGCTGGTGATATCCAGCTCTGAGGTCAATTTTTGAGAATATGCAGGCTCCTCCTAGTTCATCTAATAAGTCTTCTATCATAGGAATAGGGAATTTGTCCTTAATTGTGAGCTGGTTGAGGTCTCTATAATCTACACACAATCTCCATGTACCATCCTTCTTTCCTACTAACACCACAGGGGAAGCATAGGGACTAGTACTGTGTTGTATAACACCTTGGTCAATCATTTCCTGTACTGACTTTTCAATAACATCCTTCTTAAAAGATGGGTACCTATATGGCCTTTTGCTGACAGGAACTGCACTATCTATCAGTGGAATTCTATGATCAAATGACCCCCTCTGAGGAGGTAAAACTGTAGGTACCTCAAAGATAACAGCATACTGATCCAAGAGTGAGGACAAGGCATCAGGGACAGTATCACCTTGGGTTGCTTGGATGCTGTTGCACTGGATGTCATCAGGTCTTGAAGGCACAGTGATCATGAAAATTTGAGCATCATTTCCTTGTTTCTTTACCAATTTCCTTGCAGAGACTTGCTTGCATTGGCCTCCTGAACCCCTCAACACATGTTTCTTACCCTGATACATAAATTCAATCACTCTTTGGCTGAAATCAAATAAGATTCTCCCTAGTGTACTCAGCCATTGTACCCCTAGAACCATGTCAATGTTACCCAAAGGTAACAACAGTAAATCTGAAGTAAAAGTTGTCCCTTGCAATAGCCATTTAAACTCCTTACACATGAGTGCAGTCTGTAACTTCCTGCCATCAGCTACACATATAGATTGTGCAGTTATAGGACTTGTCTGACACAGCAATTCCTTAGCTACTTCCACATCAAGGAAGTTATGAGTACTTCCTGTATCAATCAATATGTGCAAGGCTCTTTTATGGTGGTATCCTGTTACTCTCAGTGTATGATACCCAGCTAGACCATTTAAAGCTTGTAGGGAAATGGCCATGAGTTCTTCTGCAGTTTCCCATTCTTCTCCTACTTGCTCTTCCTCAGCATCTACTTGCTCTTCTTCATTCTCTTCTGTTTCTATTATAAACAACTGTTTCTTGCCCCTGCAGTTATGACCCCTAACATACTTCTCATCACAGAAGAAACACAAATTCTTTGCCCTTTTTTCATCCATTTCTGCAGCAGTTAGGATTCTCCTTCCTCCATTGGAGTTCCCATTAAAGTTAGGTTTCTGGAATCTGTTTGGGTTAGGTTCAAATGTTCTTCTGTTAGTGGGAATGGGAGTGGGTAATAGGGCATTCTGGGTTTTGGGAGCATTGTGGAAGGACTTATAGGAAGCAAACTTCTGGGCATTCTCCTTATCCTGTTCTAGGAACACCTTCTCATACATTCTTGCCTTCTTATAAGCTTGCATCAAGGTCTTGGGTCTTTGGAGTTGTAGTGAGTAGTTAATTGCTGGTTTCAGACCTCTCATGAAACAACTAATGGTGTTCTCTACATCTAGATTGACTCTAGTAAGTAGCCTGTCAAATTCAGCTTGGTAAGTAGCTACACTGCCTGTTTGTTTTAAGTTCAATAATTCTTGCATTGGGTCATCAAATTCTTCCCCAAACCTCTCATTAAGTGCTAAAATAAACTCAGTCCAAGAAGGTTCTGAAGGACTACTCCTTGAGCTAAGAAAGGCCCTATACCATGCAATTGCTTCACCATCAAAGTGGATGGAGGCAATCTGCACTCTCTGAGTGAGAGGAATGTTATCCACATCAAAAAACTGATCTATCTTATAGAGCCAAGTCTTCAAATCATGCCCAGAAAACCTAGGGAATTCCAATTTAGTAAGGCGAGTTAAGTGATTACCAGAATTGTAATTTGAACAATGTGCTTCCTGCATTCTAGTTCTGTGACTGGATCCTTGCAACTGGTAACCCTCTACTGATGAATCCATCCCATGAGGTGCCTTCTCATTACCCAATTGCTTGTTTAGACCTACAGCTTCTCGTAGTTCAATTAATTCCTTATCAGTTTGTGCAGCCTTGGCAGTTACAGTGGTGAGACAATCCATCATTTTCTGCAATTGTTCTTGAATTTCTGAAAGTTTATTTTCTACTACTTCTACTGATTTTTCTTGGTTCTTATCTGCTTTAGCCATGGTGATTACTGAGCCGAGGATCAGTGGCTCTGATACCACTTGATGCCAACTGAAGAAGGTAACAAACTCAGGAGCAACACTCGAGAGAATGTGGCAGCTAGGTCAGGGGATCTTCGAGATCCTAGCTGAAGAATAGGGAGGAATTAGAGAGAAGGAGAGTGAATTGTATTAAGAATCTGAATGAATGTTTTACAATGTACTTGAATGTATTTATACAACAAGATAGGAATCAATCCCAATGAATAACTAACTAACTACTTTCCGGAAATCTTAACAGACTAACTAACTGATTAACTAACTAACTAACTATCTTAACTGCTTCTTCCAGCTCATCTAACTGAATGTCCAGCTCAGCATCATTCTTGGTCTCATTCCCAGCTCCATCTCCAGCTCTTCACGATCATACTTGCATCAATATCCAGATCTGTTCTTTACTTTTTGCTTATTTTCTTGGATTTCTATGTATTTGCCTTTTGTTTTATCAATCTTTCTAATACAGTCACACAGAAATATGAGGGTGTTGATAGGTCTATATATTTATACATATACACTGTCAAATAGGTAGTATGATTTAACAAGGAAAATTGGTTTGTCCTCTTGTGAAGCTAAAGGGGAGAAAGCTTAGTACTTTATTAGTCTTGCATATTATCCAACATATAGAAATGATTATTAAGTAATATTTACGGTTAGATGCAATTAATTGTATATTTGTTCTCTTTTCTCAGCTGGGTAAAGAATGTGGTACAGAAAATTAAAATGGTGGCTGCTCATATAAATGAAAAGTGAAGAAGCTACCAGAATTTTTTATGAAAAAAATTGTTCTTGAAAATTAGCTAGTAGGTCATAGTGAATGCAATTGCAGCTTAGTTGTTTAGTGTTTTCATAAGCGAAACTAAAGTTTCTTACTTTTTCATATTTTGGTTTTCTCAATTTAAACTTAAGCAAATATATTTATTTTCTTTATTTCCTTCTCTTATCGAGAAATTAAAATCGCCAATGAGGAACTTGTTACTTGTAATTTCAATAAGTAAAGCTATTATATTAAGTGTTGGCGTTTACCCTAAATATTTGATCAGCTATATCTCATTGTTAAAACAACAAGTTCAAGCCACTATATCGGTATATCCTAAGAGGAAAATGAAGTTTAAATCTTCTCAACAACCTAAAGTGGCTTGTCCCAGTTTCAATCTTGAATGAATTTTGGTTCTTTGAATTGTCTGTTTTCTTGATTGTACCACCCTGATGATCCCTGTTACTTTTCTCAAATATTATACTCTTATGTATTGCACACTCTTGAAATCTGATAAATAATTGGTATATAAAGATATTTTTGACAGTTGGGTGCTTGTACATTGTTAGAGGGAAGCTAGTTGTTGTAGGTTTGGGTTTTTCACTGAATCTTTTTACATTGATTAATGTCTCAACCTTGTTGTGTTCCAAGAATGATTTTCTACTCAAAGCTACAACTGAAATCTGTTCACCAATATTATGGAGTTGTGAGATGACTTTTTAAGTTTTTTATTTTTGACTCCTTTGTAGTTTTGGATTTGTTGTTTTCTGATGGATTTTAATCATGAAAAAAAAAAAAGTAAATAGGTTTTATCATAGACTAATTCTTGTGGAGATGATAATTGCAAGCATGGACTATGGACTGGTATTTAACAATAGACTAGCAGTACTACTAATATAGAATGATCTTCCACCTCTAGTTTGTTTAGGTAGCACCTGCTAGCTTTTGTGAACTATGGGTGTTTCTCCATTTGGTTTCAACTTTTGCACATTTGAGTTGTCATCATCTCAGAATATTTACTTCAAGGATAGATGTTTTTATTTTCTTCTTCTTGAATATTGTTAACAGTGTTCATATTATGAGACATGGCTACCTTTTTACCTATCTGTTTTTTATACATTGGATTGTGACCATCACAATGAAGTCCCCATTGCATTTTATGAAGGCTCGAGCAGAAAGTTTCTTCCGTTCCACATCATAATAGCAATAATAGGTCTTGTCTTGTTACTATGTTTTAGCTCCGTCTTCTTTTTTACATAATATCTTGTGGATATTGTTTTAACAATAGTACCCAGAAGCAGAGTTTATGTTTATAATAGAGCATACATAAGCTTTTAGGCTGACCAACCACTTCTAGGAACATCAGTACATGAAAAAAAAAAACTTGAGGAAAATAAACTCCAATTTTTTTGAAATTACTCAAAGAGTTGATAGTATATACAGTCTCATCTCTGCCATTTGTAGGTTAGTAATTGTTTGTTCTTATCAGTTCTCCTTCTAGTGTTCTCTCATCAATTTTCACTTTCTTAACTATCCAACTTTTTTATGCAGCCAACATTGATAACCCGGGGAGTATGCTAACAGATATTCCCATTGGAATTGCCGCACAAACTAACAAGGTCAGCATAACTAAACTAGCTCCTTTTTTTTTTCTTTTTTACTTTTCAAAGGTCTGTCACTTCAATCTTCTCCATTTTGCGAGAATTACATGTCTAACTTGGCATGTTTCTTAAACTTGCTTCATGGTGCAGGCAATTAGGCGAGAACGCCAACTCGTGATATTAAAAATAACATGGCATACAACTAATATGGAGAAACCAAATAAGCTTTACAAACACTTGAAGTTATTCTTCTTAGTAACTCACCCTTCTACTAAGCAGGAGAGTAATGGTTATACTTTGTTATTTTAGAAAAGAAAAAAAATACTTTTTATAACCAATTTATTCGATGTGAAGTGATGTTAGTTGTTAAATCCAATTAGTTTATTTTTTGTTATATGTCGTTGACACTCTGGACCTTGTAAAATATTACTCCCTCCGTCCCAAAAAGACTGTCTCTTTTCATTTTTCAAGAGTCAATTTGACTAAACTTTGAAGCTAAAATGGATTACATTAATTTAATATTATAACAATAAAATTTATATATTTGAAAACTACTTGAAACGTACTATAAGTTACAACTTTTCTCATATCATTTTGGTGAAAAAATACATCTTAAAATGTTGGTCAAAGTTTATGTAGTTTGACTCTCGAAAAATGAAAAGAGACAGTCTTTTTGGGACGGTGGGACGGAGGGAGTAATGTATAAGAAATTCATTTACTTTTTATGTATCTAAATGTTTTTATGTTATACGCTTGAGCAAAGTCGATACATAATTAAAAATAAAATATTGTAAAAAAATAACTAAATAAAAGTATTGAGAAATAGAAACTTGCTATGGTTATCTTTTGTAGCTAAAACAAGCATAAAATAGAAATGTTGCGACGAAATTGCAACCAAATATCTGTCGCAATTAATTTTAACGATATAATAAATTGGGAAATGAGCGACAAAATTTTTTAAATTAGCAACGGACAATTTTGTCGCTAAAATAGAAAAAGAGATGTGTCACTAGGGTGTCGCAAGTGTTGCAACAGATTTCATTTTTTCGTCGCTGAGAAGTTACCTACAAGCATATTTTCTACTGACAACAATATGTTGCTAATCTATCACTAAACTTGTTTAGCGACGAAAATAAGTTGTTTGGCAACGGAAATAAGTTGTTTAGCAATGGAATCCGTCTTTTTTGTAGTGTAGAGGCTTGTGTGTATAATGTGGAATGAGGCAAAAAAAATGGAGAGGCAAAAAAAAGGCTTAGAGTAAGTATGGACTTGTGGGCTGGATCATGGATATGAGCTAATGGACCAAGAAGTGGGCTGCCTTGCATTTTTTTTTTTTTTTTTTTTGAGCCAAAAATTGGACTCATAGCCCATAAGTTATACACAAAATAAACATTTACACAACATTTGAGCAAATAATTATGTTGTTTAATTAAACACACAAAATTAAAAGACAATTAACTTGACTAAAGTAAAATTAGGTGATTATACAAATGATCATATATGACCGTAGAATTATGGGTGAAAGCAAGTTTGGCGAGCACAGAAATATCGGCTGAAAAGCCGATGGTCATAGGGAATCAAGTTTTGAAAGTTGAGAGCTTATGAAAATTAGCATAAAAAAAAAATGGGGCTCCCGCCAATCCAGAAGGGAAACCCTGCATAATCCACTTGAAAGGCAACCAACCGACCACTAAAAGAAAAAACGGTGTTTGTCGAAGGCAAAGAGCGACCACTGAAGGGCAATTCGGTTGGGACGCATAACTACTTTGGAAGGGCAACTAAGAAATTTTATTTAAGCTTATAAGAGAAGAGTATAAATAGAAAACCAAGCCCTCTAAGCAGATACTTTTGAACTTCCAATATTTTGAGAATGCTTAAGGAATAGGTCAAAAAGGTTTTTTCACACTTTTGTAAGGATTCTAATGCAAATTCCTTTCCCTATTTCCATGATATCTTCTAGTTTTATTATTCCTCTTGTATTTGTGAAATCTAGTACAAGTAGCTAAATTCAAATCTAGGGGTTTAGACACTAATGGTGGTTGAAATCTAATGGTTCCTTGATTTTAATATATAGTTGTTTTGTATTTTTTATTCTCTAATATCATTATATTTTCTTGTCAATTAAAGTAATTGCAGCACTTGAATTTATGCTCATATTGCTTATTTATCTCTTCGACAAGTTTAAGCTTGTTTAAGTTTATGATATATAGCAAGGATTTGAGTTTTGTTGGTTGAAAAGCTAAACCCATCTAAAAATGATTGCTAGGAATAGTTTTCCTTCTCTTGGGTCAATGAACCAAGAGCTTTAAGCATTTTGTTATGTCTTTGACGAGCTTAATAGGGTAGACACCCTCTATACTTACGAGCTTAATAAGGTAGGCACTTTTTATACTTGGCGATTTTAGGGTGTTAAACTTGTTAGCTCGATCATATTCGTTAAATTCATTGCAATTGTGTGATTGAATCAATATTGGTTGGACACCATCATAAGTGGTCTAAGACCTCTTTACTTGATTTTAACTCCAACCCTTATTTAAGCTTTAGTGTATGTTTTGTGAAGTAATTAGTTATTATTTTCAATCAATCAATAAGAATATAGAACTACTATCTAATAGATTACCAATTTGATAAACATAATAGTTGAACATCGCTAGTTTTTAGTGGTTCGACCCGGTACTTAATTTATGTTTGCACCGACCGGTGTCCTTTAGGGGTATGCTTGGCCATGATCAGCTATCCAGCTCTTTCTTTGGTAATTTTCTTTACTGTTGGAAAATTCAAAAAAAAAAAATGGTTATTGTATAATTTGGTAACATGTGTTACGTCCATCTTTATTGTATAATAATCCGAAGTAAAGATTCAGTCAAGTACTATTAGGTCAAATATTCAATGGCCTTTTAGATTCATGTCATATGGCTCACACAATGATTGCTGAGATTCTATTTAAAATCATATACTTATCAAAAGAACTAAAAATGCACTAGAATGTTGGTTTACCCAACGAAAAGTTTCAAATAAGTAAAAAATGTGAATACAAAATAAAGAAAAATATACCATATGTGATTATCTATGTTTTACTTATCTATTGGATAATTCTCCAGTAGTGGGTGCCAAAGAAAATAGGGCAACGACTATTAACCAGGATGCTTTCACATCTCGTCTTCTCTTTATCTAAGATGCCATCATAAGATCACTATCACACTATAATATTGAGGTTACTCATTCCACCTTATTGTTGTTGTTGCCTTTACATTATGCTCCTAAAATGACAAACAAAAACAAAAGTAACAGTGAAAGTATAAGGAAGAATGGAGTATCATAAAAATTAAACTACTCAAACTAATTGGTTATACTAAAACTCTCCAACAATGACACCAAAAATTGTCTTGCCTCAAATGTAGGATGGGTGCCAATCAATTTATTAAACGGGATCGATCATGAGGAGTTTGGAGTTGTTGATCGTAGTAGTTCAAATAATCTAATTCAATGTGATTGTTAAATTATCCCTAAGTGATTGGTTTTTGTAATTTTAACTGAAAAACTAATTAAGACAATTAATCAAACACCTTAAATGCTAATTAAATTGAATTACCAAGTACAGACAAACACTAGGGTTTTGCATCACACTAATGATGTAAACCTAAAGATTATTTGTGTCAACGTCATATTGGTGAATCGAGGTTAGATATGGCACTCGCGCTAATTCACCTACTTGGTCACTTCCGAAAGCCATGTATCATAAGTCGTTTGATCCTTTCGGATATGGATGGGTTGGTTGAAGCCTAAGTAATATTGTGCCCAACTAAGATTTTTTTTAGGGGTGTCAACCCAACCCACTTAAGTTTAGGCGGGTTAATGACCTGTCAATTTATTAGCTTAGCCCATTTTGACCAGTCCAGTTTAACTCATGTTGGGTTGATTTGGGCAAAAAATTAACCCGTATAAAAAATCATCAAAATACTTGTAAAACAGTTTTTTTCTTTGTTTTAGATATCATATATAGACATAATAAAGAGAAAAAAAGTATTCTAAATTTTGTTGGGTAATTAGACAAATCTCAAAAATAAAAATAAAGAAATTAACACTTAATAAGTGTTGGACGCGTTGGGTTTTGACCCGTTGTTTAGCTCATTTTCACACAACTCATCTCAACCCAAATAGCATTTGGGGCAGGTCAATAACCCGCTCAATTATTCACTCAACCTATATTCCCAAGGTAAAATAATTTGTTAAATGTCCTTTAAGAGTTATTGATTACTTTAACCAAACTTTAAGACACCTTTTCAAGTAAATTAATGGGCAATTATTATTTTCATTCTTATTATCTCCTGGAGGGGATGAAGGTCGATTTTATAGATGACTTTATATGCAAGGTTGGGGCAGAGTGATATGAGGGGATGAGAGAATCATAATTCATAAGCAAGGGCTCGAGCAGTGCAATTTGAAGTTGATAAGGAGAATCATAATTGATAAGCAAGGGTTCAAACAATGCAATTTGAAGTTAATAGAGAGAATTATTTTTGCTTGCATATCAATGCAAAACTGCAGGAATATGAAGGTTTGGGAAGATGGCATCTACTATAAAAGATGAGCTCTCAAGAGCCTCATCACAGTTCAAAGTGAGAAAAGAAAAAGTTTTGAGTAGAAAAAAAAATCAAAATGTCTAGAAATCAAGATGATCAAGAAGACAACAATGATGAGGAAGACAACTATGAAGATGCGCATAGTGTTGTCGCTGAAGAAGATGAACCTGATAACGTAGAAAATGAACAAGAGAAGAAGGAAACCGTAGAAAAAGAAATATTTATTCTAGAGGAAGCTGAAGCTAAATAAGAAGAAGATGAAAAGGAGCTTAAGGATCTAACTCACTATTCGTCCCCGTTACTCCACCCCAATGATTTGGATCATGAATTCTCAGGCTACGATATGGAACCTGAGACCGATGATGGTGATGCGTGAGCTTTGCGGGGCCTTTTTTTATTTTTGTCTGATGCTATCTCCTTTGTTTAGTACTCCTAGTAAAAGGTTCCAGAGCCTCACTTTAGAATATTTACTTTTTATGTTTGAATCTCAACGTTTTTATTTTTACCTATTTAGTACTAAAAGGTTTTAGAACCCCACTTTGAAATCTTTGTTTTTATGTTTGAATCTTATGTTTTTGTTTGTGTCTTAGTAGTATGTTTCAGTTGTTCCTATTATACCTTTGTTTTAATTTTAAATGTATTTTGTTCTGGTCTAAAAAAAGAAGTGAGTTGATGGAATAATGGATATGGATTCATTATGGCCTCATAAATCTTTATTTAAATGTAGGAGTGTAAAATGGACGGGTTGAGTTGAAATGGATCGGACCAAAATGAGTTAAATAAATAATTTGGCAGGTTATTGACCCGTCCAAATGCTATTTGAGTTTAGACAAGTTGAGTCAAAATGAGCTAACAATGCGTCAAAACCCAACCTGCCCAACATTTGTTAAGTTTGAAGTTCTTTATTTTTAAAATTTGTCTAATTACCCAACAAAATATATAACATTTTTTTTCACTTTATCATGTTTATATATAATATACCAAACAAAGGAAAAAAAAAATTACAAGTGTTTTATCAATTTTTTTATATGACTCAATTTTTACCCCAAATCAACCCAACATTCAAATAGGCTAAATGGGGGGGGGGGGGGAAGGGAGGTTAAAATGGGCTAAGCTAATAAATAGACATATCATTATCATTTAATAACGTAAAGATTTCGCGTAGGGGCCTGTTTGGCGCAGGCTAATTGATTTGTAGCCGTAAAAAATAAATTCACTGAGAAATAGCCACCACCGGACAAGTCCCAGTATAAATACTGGCGTTTTGAACAAGTTTTTGTTCAAAGCCCCAGTATTTATACTGGAAAGCTTCAGTAAAGTAACCTCAGTATAAAATTTTATATTAGGGCTTTGAACAAGTTTTGTTTAAGGCCCCATCATTTTGTTATGGGCCTGAAGCTTTATATATAAAGTCCCATAACAAAATAATAGAATTTATCCCTTTGATTAGACCTTTGTTATGTGATAAATTCCATTATTTTGTTATGGGATAAAGCCACATAACAAAATAAAGCTTCAGTCTCATAACAAAATACTGGCTTGGGCTTTGAACAAAACTTGTTCAAAGCCCCAGTATTTTGTTATGAGACTAGTCTGTGGTGTTTTTCCAACGCGAGTGGAGAGTAAGTGTGCGCGCAAATTTTTGGCTATTTCTCAATGAATTTTGAAACGGTAGATAAAACTCTTTGAATGCGTCAAAAAATGGCTACACATCAAAATTTCCCTTTAATAACATGCCCAAACTTAAGCGGGTTGGGCGGGTCAAGCTTCATTGGCCAATTTTGACACCCCTAATTTAAAGCAGGAAAGTAGCCAAACATCTATTACCCAAAATTAATAAAACTATAACAACAAAGACCCATTAATTTACAAGGTATGGCTGGATTACAATGCTAGCTAAAGTTTAACTACTCATGCTTTGTAAAGATAAAACACAAAAATAAGTAAAGGAAAACATAGTTTTTATCAAAATAAATGTAATCTTTATAATGGTAGTGTTTAATCTGTACTTTGTCTTAAAATAAAACACAAGATATAGCTCAAAACCTCCAAAACCTGGTTCCAAAAGGTAAAATATTAAATAAATGAGATAACTTAAACTATTTATATTATTTATATAATTTTAGCTTTCGAAAATTTCCTTCTGCAAGACGTGTGATTGCACCATCCATTGCGTAGTCTCTCACAATCTTTACTACACAAAATGTGTGGCCACATGTTGATATGTTGTCGCACGTTGGATACAAGCAAAATGTAAGCTCTCCGGACCTTTGGCACTTGTGCAGCCACAAAACACACTATGTAGCCACACGATTTGGAACTCTGCAGCTGCACATCCTCATGTACTGCCACACTTTGACATTCTTACAGACTTCCTCACTTCTTGGTCAACTGACTTAATTTTTAGATTTTTTCTAAGTTTCAGTCTTCTCCACTAGCGTCCCAATCCTGAAACAAGCACATCTCATTAATTCTAATCACAATTAGGTGTTTTTGGATTAAAAATAAAAGTAAAAGTAAGTCTAAATTCGTTAAAATACCAACTTATGATGGAACTGTTGATATTTTTGTATTTTAAAAGAATGACACATATGGGGGACACTTGTTGATATTATGTGATGGGTGGCATTTCATCTACTAGGTGACTGATTTATGGTTAAGAGTGGCAATTGAATGGATTAGTGGCAGCCCATGTGTCTATTTATTGGCTTAGTTGCAAGGATATTTTGACAAATAATCATACACTTGTCATTGTCTTAGCAAACCTTGCTATCTATTAATACTCATGGAAAAGTGGCCATTTCACTCCTTCAAACCAACATCTACTGTTCCTCTTCTTTTAGTAATATAGCCTTGTTTCTAAATATAATTTTCTTTCTAGCCACTTTTAGCCACTATCCCAAATTATATAGCCTACTTTCTTTTGTCACCTCTACCCTAGACTTGCTGAATCATTATTTATTTTGCTGATTCCTGCACCCTCTTGTATATATAGAGGAAGCCTTGTTTAATCCTGGGGAAACATTTCATATTACCGAAATAGTTTCTTAGGACAGTGCCCAGCACAACTCAAGCATTGTAATAATATTATCGGTTACTTTCTCACTTTTGTATCTACAATATTTTCATTGTATTATATTATATTTTTCCCATTGTACCTACAATCTAAGAAACTAGGGCAAGTAACCCTACTCCCGAAAATGTTGTTGATACTACCAATGTTACCGCTACCCGTTCCACTACCGATACTACCAACGTCAGCACTACACCCGCTGCTTCAGTACCAGTTGTACTACCCTATGCCAAACCATTTCTTGACGTGTCCAATATTGAAATTTTCGCTAATGAGAATTTCAAACGTTGGCAAGAACGTATCTTTTCACTGCTCGATGTTCACGGTGTTGCTCACGCTCTGTCCGACCCACAACCCGGTCCGAACTCTAATGGAAAAATACTGGAGTCCTGGCAATATGCTAATAAGGTATGTCGTCACACTATTTTACAGACTCTTTCTAACGAATTGTTTGACGTGTACTGTAGCTGTAAGGAAGCAAAAATCATTTGGGAGGCCTTGATTAAAAAGTTCACTGTAGAAGATGCTACAAAACAAAAATTTGTAGTAGAAAAATTTTATCACTGGCAAATGACTGATGAAAATGAAGTGAAAGTCCAAATCAATGAGTACCAAAAATTGCTTGAAGATCTTAAAGCTGAGGGTATCTCACTGCCAGAAAAGTTTTCTGCTGGAGTATTGATCGAGAAGCTGCCCGAGTCATGGAATGACTACAAGAACAATTTGAAACATAAGCAAACGAACTTCACTATTGAGGAAATAGTGACTCATATCCTAATTGAAGATACCAACAGAAAGGAGTACGTCAAAGCTAAAATGGCAGCACTAAAGGCAAATCTAGTGCAAACCAAGAACAAAAGGTACGCCAATAAGTCTAAAAGTTACAAGCCCAATAACCCCAATTTTAAGAAAAAGAAAGGCTCTTGTTTTGTTTGTGGAAAACCAGATCATCATGCCGCACAATGCAGGAAGAGAGTGGGAAACGACAAAGAAAAGTGTAATCCTCCTAAGGCTAACTTTGTCGAAGGAGATGATATTATTGCAGCTGTCGTTTCTCAGGCAAACATCGTAGCAAATGTGAAAGAATGGGTGGTAGACTCTGGGGCTACTCGGCACATTTGTGCAAACCGAGAAGCATTTACCTCCTATACTTCTATAGGGGATGACGATGAAGTAGTCTACCTTGGAGACTCAAGGACTGCAAAAGTTCTTGGCAAGGGTAAAGTACTCCTGAAACTCACTTCAGGAAAGACTTTAGCCCTCATGAATGTGCTACATGTTCCTACTATTAGGGCAAACCTGATTTTCGTAGCCTTGTTACTGAAAGTGGGGTTGAAAGTGTCATTTGACTCTGATAAGATCATAATGACAAAAAATGATGTGTTTGTTGGAAAGGGCTATTGTAACCAAGGACTCTTTGTACTTAATGTTTCTAATGTTATCAATGAAAATGCATCTACTTCTACTTATATGATTGACTCAGTTTCTTTATGGCATGCTAGACTAGGACATGTTAATATCTCATATATAAAGAAAATGCAATCATTAGGTTTAATATCTGGTCTAGACTCAAATAAATTTGACAAATGTGAAATTTGTGCTGAAACTAAAACAACTTGTTTTCCTGTAAATCGAGAAACTGAACTACTATCTCTAATTCACACTGATTTGGGTGATTTAAAACAGATGATGACTAGAGGTGGTAAAAGATATTATGTGACTTTTATTGATGATTTTTCTAGATATACTAAGTTATATTTGCTTAGAAATAAAGATGACACCTTTGATGCTTTTATTTCTTATAAAACTGAGGTTGAAAACCAACTTAGTAGAAAAATCAAAAGAATTAGATCTGATAGAGGAGGAGAATACTTAGCCTTGAACAATTATTGTGAGAAAGAAGGAATTATTCATGAAACAACTCCTCCATATTCACCCGAGTCCAATGGAGTAGCTGAAAGGAAGAATAGAACATTAAAAGAAATGATGAACTCGATGTTAGTTAGTGCTAATGCACCTGATAATTTGTGGGGTGAAGCAATTTTATCTGCATGTCACTTACAGAATAGGATTCCTCATAGAAGAACTGGCAAAACTCTCTATGAGTTATGGAAAGGTTATACACATAACCTGAAATATTTAAAAGTGTGGGGGTGTCTTGCCAAAGTTCTTTTGCCTGAACCTAAAAAGAGAAAAATAGGTTCTAAAACTACAGATTGCATGCTTATTGGATATGCTGAACATAGTGCTGCATATAGATTTCTTGTTTTAAAAAGTGATGTGCTTGATTACAATACTATAATTGAGACAAAGAATGCTGAATTTTTTGAACATATTTTTCCACTATCTGATAAAACTTCTCATGCACCTGTTGAAACAATAAGTACCTCTGTCAAGGAAATGAGAAGGAGCAAAAGGACTAGAAAGAAATATTTTTCTTATGGAAATAATTTTCAAACTTTTATTGTAAATAATGAACCATTAAGTTATTTTGAAGCTATTACTTCTTCCGATGCTAAGTTTTGGAAAGAGGCAATTAATGTTGAACTTGATTCTATTGTGAAAAATAAAACATGGGTTTTGACTGATTTACCTCCTGGTGCAAATCCTATTGGTTGCAAATGGATTTTCAAAAAGAAATTTAATCTTGATGGATCTATAGATGAGTATAAAGCTCGATTAGTAGCAAAAGGCTTTCTCAAAAATAAAATATTGATTATTTTGATACATTTGCACCAGTGACTAGAATTTCTTCAATTAGACTTTTAATTTCCCTGGCTTCAATTCATAAACTTTTTATTCATCAAATGGATGTCAAAACAGCATTTTTAAATGGTGACTTAGAAGAAGAAATTTATATGGTTCAGCCTGAGGGATGTGTTGTTCCTGGGCAAGAAAATAAAGTTTGTAATTTAATTAAATCTCTTTATGGCCTTAAGCAAGCTCCTAAACAGTGGCATGAAAAATTAGACCAAGTCTTAATGAAAGACGGTTTTTCCTTTAAATGATAATTTTGTGATAATCAGTCTATATGTAGATGATATGCTTATATTTGGTACCGATTTAAATATTGTGCAAAGTACCAAATTATTTTTGTCATCTAATTTTGATATGAAAGATCTGGGTGATGCAAATATGATATTGGGAGTTAAAGTTATAAAGGGTGATGATGGTATCGTGTTGTCACAAGAACATTATGTTGAGAGACTTCTTAAGAAGTTTGATTGTTTTGATGTGACACCTGTGGCCACTCCTTATGACGCTAGCTCTCAATTGAAAAAGAATAAAGGCGATCCAGTTGCTCAGTCTAAATATACTCAGATAATTGGGAGTCTGATGCATTTAATGAATTATACAAGGCCTGATATAGCCTATGTTGTGTGTAGACTGAGTAGATATACTCATAATCCCAATCAAGAGCATTGGTCTGCATTAGTAAGACTGATGAAATATTTGAAAGGAACCATGAATTATGATATCCTGTATAGTGGATTTCCCGCTGTATTAGAGGGATACAGCGATGCTAACTGGAATTCTGATTCAGAAGTGATAAGATCCACTAGTGGTTATATGTTCACCCTTGGTGGTGGTGCAATAGCATGGAAATCAGCCAAGCAAACTATAATTGCTAAATCTACTATGGAATCAGAGTTTATAGCTCTGGAATTGGCTGGTTCTGAGGCTGAATGGCTAAGAAACTTCTTAGCTGATATTCCTTTAACGAAGGATTTATTGCCTCCTGTATCTATTCATTGTGATAGTAAAGCGGCAATAGATGTTGCTAAGAATAAATCTTATAATGGAAAACGCAGACACATTCGTCTGAGACATAAAGTTATCAAGCAGCTGCTGAGAGATGGAATAATTTTAATTGATTATGTCAAGTCAGAATTGAATTTAGCTGATCCTCTGACTAAACCTGTGGGAAGAAAATTAATTCTTCAAACCTCAAAAGAGATGGGGTTAAGGCAAACATGATTGTCAATAGAGATGGCAACCCAACCTATGTGATTGGAGATCCCATGAAGTAGGTTCATATGGGTAATAACAAGTCAATATTGACACTGAAGCACTATAATATGAAGTGCTTAGCTGCTACTATTTGGGAGGTTGAGTTATAAATCTTAATGAATTCATAGTCCTTATGGATGGTGTATTTAAAGCAGTGTACACTTGATGAATTCACCTATATGAGAGTGGAGTGAGGCCGCTCCTATGAGATTCTAGCCAAGTCTCTAGAGCTCTCATGCATAACCAGGCACGCGCAAGGCTTATTTGCGCGAAAACGCGTTGAACAGCAAAATGTGGGTGTCAAAATGTGATTGGTAAAGCCTCTGGCTTACAAAAGGAATTATTGGTTCATAGAAATATTTTATTTCACCATTAATTCTGTAAGTCAAGTTTTACTGGTCTAAGTTTGGTTCATAGTCCAGAAGACACCAAACCTATTACATTTGGTCCATGCAAATTCAGCAAGTCTTAAACACCTTTATTCCTCATATCTTCGCTCTTTAAATTCTTTTAAAATATGTGGGGGAGTGTTGATATTTTTGTATTTTAAAAGAATGACACATATGGGGGACACTTGTTAATATTATGTGATGGGTGGCATTTCATCTACTAGGTGGCTGATTTATGGTTAAGAGTGGCAATTGAATGGATTAGTGGCAGCCCATGTGTCTATTTATTGGCTTAGTTGCAAGGATATTTTGACAAATAATCATACACTTATCATTGTCTTAGCAAACCTTGCTATCTATAAATACCCATGGAAAAGTGGCCATTTCACTCATTCAAACCAACATCTGTCGTTCCTCTTCTTTTAGTAATATAGCCTTGTTTCTAAATATAATTTTCTTTCTAGCCACTTTTAGCCACTATCCCAAATTATATAACCACTTAAAATATAGCCTACTTCTTTTTGTCACCTCTACCCTAGATTTGCTGAATCATTATTTATTTTGCTGATTCCTGCACCCTCTTATATATATATAGGAAGGCTTGTTTAATCCTGGGGAAACATTTCATATTACCGAAATAGTTTCTTAGGACAGTGCCCAGCACAACTCAAGCTTTGTAATAATATTATCGGTTACTTTCTCACTTTTGTATTTACAATATTTTCATTGTATTATATTATATTTTCCCCCATTGTACCTACAGGAACAACAAAGACAAGCTTAAAAAGTGGTCATGACAATAAGAAGAGAAGAGAATCGAACACATGAAAAATTATGTAAAATGGATACCATGTTAGCAACTTATTCAATTTGTAATTTAGTTGGACATAATTCCAGGGGGCACTAGAAGTATGTTAACAAAAATGCTGAACTACAAACTTAAGAAGAAGCTTCAACAATTCCAAATCAGGAAGAATATGATGTCATTTTTAGGGGCTATTCTAATGTTCATCACCCTAAAATGTGGGAAATTCTTTTATAGATGAAGGATAAATTGATGGATTTTAACTTGACTAATTATAACTAAGGTGATTTTTTTTTTGAAGTACATGTTCTAGGTTGTTTTGACCTTTCAAATTCATTAATCTAACTTATATGTTAACCCTTTATATTGCTACTCAAGATACAGATGAAGAAAATGAAGTTGGAGCTAATTTTATAGTGTTTGAAGTTAGCGATTCTGTAAATTTTGAAGCTGTAGTTGCTAGTAATTCTGTTGTTATGAAGGAAATCTGTGGTATTGATGTCGTGTCTCTAAGAGAAGGAGAAATATGAAGAAAATCATAATGAGTGACTATGTCATTTATGTGCTTAAAAGAAAGTCTAGAACTTCTAGAAAATTATGTTTTTTGGATTGTAATTTACAAATGTGTGATGCTATATGTAACTCTGGCATAATATTATGCTATAAGACTTCTATCTATTGTTGTCTACAAAGAAAGAATATATTTAAGTAAATTATGACACAACTTAGGTTAACAAATGTAAAATTAATAGCTAATGTGCAACAGTGACCTTTCAGTATTTTGATATTAGTCTGTAAATTGCTTTGGCATTAATTGTAGTTTAGGATACATTGTAGTTCAGATTATGAGAATTATAACCAAACAATATAGACAAACAAACATAAAGGTATGGGCAAATATTAATAGTGAAAGGTTAGGATAATGGAAAATGTATTGGTGATAGTTCTGAGAATCAAATGCTGATAAAAATGTATGAGTTGATTGGAGCAAGAGATGTGGCGTAAGAATTTGATTATCTAATCATCCATGAATAAAGTTATATTTTTATATGTTGTTTCAAATAAAAATACTTGCTAAATTAATTAATTATTTAGGTATTAATTAGTGAGTTTTCTGATAAGTTTTTTTTATTGATTTCGGCGAGAGTGACTTTTGTGAATACCTAAGCAAAGTCATGTGAGTTTTTTTCTAACAAAATAAAGGTAAGTAATTTATGATTAGTTGGATGATCAACGGTAAAATTTACTTGAGTAATTTGCGGAGGTAGTGTTCACGGTTTGGTTAAAGAGCCAAACCGAAAATCGAACCAAACTGATTAAAAAATCTTATACTTTATTAGTTTTGGTTTGTTTTGGTTTTTAATTTTTAAAAATCGATAATATTTGGTTTGCTTTGATTTTATAAAAAATAATCGAAGACATAATCAAACCAAACTGATATATTATATATATATATATATATATATATATATATATATATATATATATATATATATATATAAAATTTTTATATGTATATATTAATATTTAAATTTTTATAAAGTTTAATTTTAAGTTTTTATATCTTTTCAACTAGACTTGTAGTAGAGTAAATAATAAAATTCACAATTGAGCATCCATTAGCCTTGGACTTAACTCCATCCAAAAAGCTAGTTAAAGAGAGGAGGATTGCCCAACCTTATAAGGGCTTTCTTGCCCTTTACTTTTCACCGATGTAAAACTTTCCCACATTCATTCAACACTTAACTAATTATGTTCTTAAGGCCAACAAGAATCTAACAAAGCAACAACTTAGTAAAAACAAAGTGATTTGTTTGTTGTAAATAAGGTCCTCACATCGCTGTATTACTTACGATTTAGTATAATCACTCTTATCCGCTGGTAACTAGTGGCTCTTGGTTGTTAGTACTTTACTTGCAAAAAAGTGTGGATGAATTGTAATTACCATTTCGCCTTGTGTATGAACATGATATGCTATTGCTCATGATAGAATAGTATCATTAATAAGAAAAAGCTTCGCAAATGCCACTGACTAGCAGCGGATAAATGTTTTTTGCATTATACTAAATAGATTATTTAAACATAAACCAAGAACTTACTTGTTCTCCTTGTAACGAAAGCGAAAAGATCTTGAATCGTAGCTGGAATTACTGGCCATCGGTGGTTGTCACGTGCTTGACGGAGCAACGTCTTTTTTCACAGTATACACCGATATTTGGTAGAGAGAAAGTGTAGTAGGGAGAATAGTAGAAAAGTATGTATCTTTTCTCTATGTATTATTGTGTATTTATTAGCTTATATAAAGTAGTTGTCCTCTTATAGGACTCTACTAGATAATTATCTCTTTTACCTAAATAGACTTTAAGAGCACTCCTTTATGGGTGGACTCTATGAAATTAGATAAATTCAACATCTCCTACTCACACATAATGAGAGTGCTCTTATAATATGAGAAACATATTCTCATCTCATCTCTACAAATATTCATACAGTGAAGTAGATTGTGCGACCAGCATACTGTGAGAGCTACGTGCTATACATCTGTTAGGAGTGTTGAATCCCCCAAAAATAAACCCCGAAAGGCTAAATTTAGGAATATCAACTGAATGGACTAACTCTTTTGGAGTTTTTTTTTTTGGAGTCGCTACCCAATTTAAGAAAAACAGATAACCAAATTAACAAATGCGTGCAAAAACTCTATTTTTAGAAAAAGGCAGTCTTTCAGAGATTCTAAGTAAGAGGTTTTATTAATTTCGGAAGAAGGTTTTTAAGGCACTTCCGAAATTTCGTAAAATATAGTTAATCTGACAGGTTTCCAAATATTTACAAGTGCGCTTTTCTTGCGAAAGAATTATTTACAAAATAGTAATAAATAATAATAATAATAATAATAATAATAATAATAATAATAATAATAATAATTAATCGAATAAAATAAAAGCTTATTTGCAAAAAATATTTTTTTTACTTGCACGCATTTGCTAAAATGGCCCCAATTTGCAATAAATTAAATAACGACTTCAAAATAAAAGGTAATGAACATAAAGTAAAGCAATATACGAACAATCAAATATTATTGATAAAATAAATATTTTACACATTTATTTACATAGATATCCCAAAGAAAAAGAAGGCAAAGTTAAAGATAGAACCCGAAGAATTGATCAACTCGCGGGAGTCTTGAATTTTCTGAATTCCTAATGTCTCATTTTCTTGAATGCTTGAGCCTGAACTCGATCCCACATGACTCCAAGTCAATGCATATCCTCATTTGTAAGTTAGCCAAACTCGTCCCCAAATTGTTCGTGTCAAAATGTACCTCGCAAAAATTATGAAACTGAGTTAGTGCGATAATAAAGTGAAATAAATAGTAATCATAATAATAACAACAATAATTGTAATACCAATAATAAAGTACTAATAAAGATAAAATATAATAATAATGATAATAATAACAAAGTAATGAGGTTTTATTTTTTGTAAAATTTAGGCTCAGATTTGTATGGCGTATCGAGTAGAGGCTCGGGATGTTGCTACGGCTGCAAACACGGAGCCCGGGCCGTTGTCATGCCAAGTACCAAACCCACCACTCTATTTGACTTGATTTGTATTAAATTCATACATTCATCATCGCCTATTTTATTCTTGGGACACGTAAGGGACATTATATGCGTTTACGGGACTGTTTTGGCCTCTAAAGTGTCCTTGGCCTTGTGTAGTATCCGTTCAAAATCAGTGCATAGGCCTCTATACATGTATATGTATTTTTTCATTGGCCAGCAAACTATGCAATATTTAGCCAAGGTAGTATATGTTCAGAAATCAAGATAGCATCAACCGGTCAATGTAAATAATAGTAGCTTCAGTTTTATCAAAACAACAGGACAATGAAAAAAGCCAACGGAAACATAGAGCACAAGCAATTTCCACCATCAATAGACCAGATTTAATCATCCCAACGAAACCAAAATTTACAGTAACTGTGAATCGAGTTTCCAACTGAAACAAGAACACAGAAACAGATAAGCCGGGAAACGGTTTTCCGATGGGACAGTAGTAACAAGGAGCGGCAGTAGTGACATAAACGCAACAGCCATAACAACGTGAAGAGAAACAGAGGTGGATGAGCGAACAAATTAGGACAGGTTATCCGGCCAAAATCACGATAAACAGAGTAAGGGAGGAGCACTGCTACACCACGGCAGCGGCATCGCTACGACCCCCAAACGGAGTTGTTGACACCCAATTTTGTCCCGAATTTTAATTAAATGTATAATTATTTTAAATTAAGTTCAAATTTTGAAAATTGCAAGTAAATTGCTATTTTTAAAGAGAAATGACCAAAATCGCAAGACATCCCTTTATTTGCGGCTTACTACATAATTCTTTGTTAAAATTAATTGAAGGCTATAAGAGTTATTAGACCTAAACTCAGTCTATTCGTGTAAATACCTATACATATATATACACTACATCTACAAAACGTTAGCCTCTTACCCTCACTATTCATCATCATCTTCACTCCCCTACATACAAAAAATCAGAGCTAGCATTTTTTTTTCCTTCTTACACACTCACAATACACAGACACCATTCCACGAAAAATGATAATCATAATCTTCCTTACATTCCCCCTCTCCATTAACACCATACAACCCTCATTTTTTTACACCATACAAGAAAAACACACATGCACCAGTCATTCCTGTCACGACCCAAAATCTGGATCCGTGATGGCACCTAAACGATATTGCCTAGGCGAACCAACAGAAACAAAAATGCGGAAATAAACTGAAAGAAGAGAAACATGATGAAATATATATATAAAATTGGAATCCAAAAGAAGGTAGACACCCCTGTCTACTATACCCAACAAACACCAATGGAGCATCTATAGAGTGACACAATCGAAATAAAATACAACAGAAGTGAAGTGGAGTCTATCTCTATACAACACTGGCGGTACGCCACCGTGGACTGTACGGTTGGCTCACCTCAACAAAATAATACAGCAGCCTCGAATGGTCGCTACTGTCTCGATGGCTATCTAGAAGAAGTACCTGCACATGTGGCAGAGTAAGTTATGAGCCGAAGCCCAGTAAGATCACTGACAGGCCCGCTAAATCACCCTTGCGGGACAAGTCGCAAACATGCATCGCAAGCAACTAAGCACGTCGTTTCTACGTAAATAAATAGCGCAGTCGCACATATTCACAATATAATTATCCAAGTATATATATATATATATATATATATATATATATATATATATATATATATATATATATCCATACGTATGTACCTATGTACATACAGATAGCATATGTTACATACACATTAAGTAAGCCAGTAGTCTCAGAATATCATATACAAGTCAAAGAGGATTATGCCCACCCAACGTAAGGCCTAGGTCAATCAAACAGTGGTTTGGAGGTCCCATCTCTACTCCCACGCCGACTAACCTAAACCTACGGTAGGCTAGCAACACCGCCAACGGACGTAGGCAACAATACATTCATCACTCAATATCAGCACGCACCCTGTGCGGCTCCGTCTATAGGCCATAACGCCATTGTCAACATAAACAACATACCAGTGACCCGTAGTCACTGTCTCAATCATAAGGAGGTAGACCAATGACCCGTAGCCGTTGTCTCATCTCATCTATATACGACCACACCACACCCCCTGTCAAGTGTGTCGTGTCTCAACAATCTAGTGACCACACCACACCCCCTGTCAAGTGTGTCACATCTCAAATATCTAGTGACCACACCACACCCCCTGTCAAGTGTGTCACATCTCAATAATCAAGTGTCCACACCACACCCCCTGTCAAGTGTGACACATCTCATAGTATAGGCGACACCACACCCCCTGTCAAGTGTCCCTCTAACCGTATTAATATCCACGACATTAATAACAATAACAGAAATAATAACAGAAATATTAATAACGATAATATTACACAGTCACTGTAACCAAGATTGGTTATGCTAGCTCAATGTAAAGCGGAGGTTAACCCGACGACGGTTTGGAGGTACAATCCCTACTCCCGTGTCGTCTAACCAAAGGTTACGAGGAGTCAGCACTACACAACCCGTCATGATAACCATACAAGTACCAAATTCGTACATAAGCCGGCAGAAACCTCGGCAAGGCATAATCAATGATATGCCGGCAACATCCTCGGCCATATCCCCAGGTCCTTGCTATCTAATCATGACATAGCAAGCAATCCCACAATATAAGTCATCGATATCTCAATGTAGCGTCTAGACCGGCACATACCTCGGTCAACTCATGTACTCACTATTTATGATCAAATAATAGTAAGCAATCCCACAATATAATTAATCGCTATCTCAATATAGCGTCTAGACCGGCACATACCTCGGTCAACTCATGTCTTTACTATTCATATTTAATTAATAGTAATATACCTAGCCAACGCTAGTCGATACATATTTAACACATAGCCCTAAGCTAATCACATAAGAGTACCCGAAGCGTACTAGCATGCTGGACGTATCCACAAGCAAAGTAGAGGTCAAGTCTCACTTACCTCGAATTCCGGTTCAAAGCTAGGAAGCAATCTCCTTTCCTGCTCTTCTTGTCCTCGGGGAACTTTCCTCTAAGTCTATCAAGACAATATAGCACTCATTAGTGCTCCATTATAGAGAACTAAGCTCATATACGACTTAGGGTAAAATTACCAAAATACCCTCGGGTGGGACCGAGCCCAAAATTAATAAAATATACATTTCCGGACTCCCCACACTCCCGTGAGTCCAAATATGCAATTAGATTTCTCATACGAGCCTTGCTCATTGATTTTCCCCAAATCTTAAAATTTAGGATTCTAACTCATTTCCTATGAATCAAGCTTTGATTCTCATGATATATGATATGAAATGAGTTATGGAGGCTTACCTTATGATTATACACATTTTGAACCTTCCAAAATCGCCTTCAAATCGCCTCCTTTGAATAAAAATTCGGTTTCCCGAAATCTGTCCCGAAATGACCCATTTATAGCAGTTTTTTACCACTGTAACAGCCTCTGTTCCAATAATCATAACTTTTGATAGGAATTTCCAAATGACCTGAAACTGATAGCATTAAAACCACAACTCAAAGGGCTACAACTTTCATGTTTTGAGTTTTTCCTAATTCCTTATGGATTGGCCGGAAAAATGCCATTTTTCCGGCTGCTCGCAACAAAAACAGTAGCAGAAACAGCAGTTTCGCACCAGAAAAATCCGAACTGTTTTGGGTCCAAACGGGACCCTACGAAGCTCGGAATGACCCCAAATTTTGCACACAAGTCATAAAATACTTGGGTGACATGCTCGTCAAGACGGAACTCAATTCGGACCTCCAGAACTCAAAAAGTGGATCCCACGGCAAAGGTTCAATTTTCGACTTTCGCCAAAATAGCGAAATTTAACCAAACGACCTCGGAATCCAATTCCGAAAGTTGCTACAAGTCACAAATGACTATACGAACCTAACGGAACTTTCGGATCTCTCATCAGAGCTCATTTGCTCAAATCGAGCTCGGAAACCTCTTTTAACTCTTTTAAACTTCCGAAACGGGGACTTTATCAAAAGTCCTATCAAACGAGGTCCGTTTTCAATTTTGAAGGTTGCTACATATCATAAATGACGAGACGAACCTAACGGTGCGCTCGGATTTTCCATCGGGGTTCGTTTACTCAAAACGACCTATCGAAACCCCAAATTCCTTTCCGGAATTTCATAAACGGATCCTTTTCTCGAAAACCTATCAAACGGACTCCGTTTTGATTCAAATTTCACGAAAAGGTCATAAATGACCTAACGGAGCTTTTGAGACTATCGACACGCAGATCGAGGTCTCGATTCCCGTAACGACTATTTGAGGGTCGTTACAGTTCCCACAAATCTAGTCTGTTACTTCCGGCGAGGCAGGTCATCGGAAACCTCTCGTCGGCGACCTCGTCCATGATATAAATAAGTTTGGGGGGGCTTGGAATCATGCAAATAAGGTGGAAATAGTTTCAGATCTGAGGTCTGGTAAAGGGGTCGTCAAATCTGACCGGAATTTGAACTCAGGCGATGTTAGTCGAGTCAAACAGGGACTGGAGTGGTAGTGACGCCGCCGTGAAATCGACCGGTTGTCGCTCCTCCTCCTTTTGACTGTTGCTTTGCCTTTGTTGTTACCGACGTTTCGTTGATTCTATTTTGCTTGTCACTCTGTTCGTTTATGGCTACTGCCCGTTTGGTTCACTATGGGACTCGTTTTGACCGGTGCTTTGTCACTGTACTGACCTTCTTTTGCTGCATTTTCCATTGACTACTACTCCGTTTGTTTGTTCGTACTGGTTACTGTTGTTTTTCTCCGTTTGGGACAGGTTTTTCTTCTGTTTATTTATTGATTCTTGACTGAAAATGAGAAGTGGAATGGCGGGGTCGCAGTGACGCCGCTACGGCTTGGTGTCGCTCCTCCACGGCATCTGGTGGTGTTGCTCGTGCTTTGCTTTGCCGTAAAAATTGTTCACCGGTGTTTGTTCCTTATTTGCTGTCTGGCTTTGGCTCATTTACTGTGTAATGGTTATCGTACTGGTTTGTTTGACCCGTTACTGGTTCCTGTTGGTTTGACCAGTTACTTGGCTTTTGGCTTGCTTACCCGAAATCCATTTTGGATAAATTTTATCCATTATAGAATATTGAATTGATTTGGACATATACTACGCCAATAGGCCTATGAAAACAATTTACTTGAGGCTACTGATTTGAACATGATACTACACGTGGCCGATGATATTTTGAAGGCCAAAGCAATCCCGTCCGTTACATACGCATTGTCCCTTGTCCCTACGAATAAATAGGCAATGATTAATGTATGTATTTAATGCAAAGAAAGTCGTGAATAGAGTGTTGGGTTTGGTATTTGGCATGGCAACCGGTCCGGGCTTCGTGTTTGCATACCAACATCCCGAGCCTCTACTCGATACGCCATACAAACCTGAGCCTAAATTTTACAAAATAAAACCCCATTACTATTATTATTATTATTTTATTACTATTAATAATAATAATAATATATACTTAATCATTATTATTATTAATTTATTATTATTTTATTTTCATTAGTTATTACACTTTATTATTGTACTAATCCAATTTCATTTTCATATTTTTTGCGAGGTACATTTTGGCACGAACAACTTGGGGACGCGTTTGGCTAACTTACAAATGTGGATATACATTGACTTGGAGTTATTTGGGATCGATCAGACTCAAGCATTCAAGAAAATGCGACATTAGAAATTTTAAAAAATTCAAGACTCCCGCGAGTTGATCAATTTTCCGGGTTCTATCTTTAACTTTGCATTCCTTTCCTCAGATATTTATGTAAATAAATGTGTAAAATATTTTATTTATCAATAATATTTGATTGTTTGTATATTGCTTTACTTTATGTTTACTACCTTTTGTTTTGAAGTCGTTATTTAATTTATTGTAAATTGGGGCCATTTTAGCAAATGCATGCAAGTAAAAAATATTTTTTGCAAATAAGCTTTTATTTAATTGATTATTATTATTATTATTACTATTTTTAAATAATTCTTTCGCAAGAAAAGCGCACTTGTAAATATTTGGAAACCTGCCGGATTAACCGTATTTTACGGAATTTCGGAAGTGCCTTAAAAACCTTCTTTCGAAATTAACAAAACCTCTTACCTTTAGAATCTCTGAAAAGACCGTCTTTTTTATAAAAATGGAGTTTTGCACGCATTTGCTTATTGGGTTCCCTGTTTTTCCTTAAATTGGGTGGCGACTGCAAAAACTCCAAAAGAGTTAGTCCATTCAGCTGATATTCCTAAATTTTAGCCCTTCGGGGTTAATTTTTTGGGGGTTCAACAGCATGGCGACTCTGCTGGGAAACAATAAAGGTTTTGACCATAAAGGTTTTCAATTATTTGCAACTAGCATGCTTAATTTATTTTGCTTTACTATATCTGTTTGTTTGTGTGCCACAGAAAGCATGTCACTATACCCTTATTTGTGCACATATATAAACTGACATTCTGTTCATATTTCCCCCACTCCTGGGAACCTCTTGCATTCTCACTCAAATATCCTCGAGGTGCGCCCATGTGCACTCGCACCTTCTTCCACTAAAGAACCCTATGACGAGTTGGTACACTGGCGGCCATCGTAGAAGTAATTCGACTGCGAGACCGCTGGCCACTCACCTGTTAGCCTCAACCGTTAACCCACTCTTAGACAGAGCTTTTAGGAGCATGCATGCATTTACACCTTAGTCTGGACCTAGTCCTTGGCACGGGCTCCATAGTTAGGAAACCGCCCTTACGTCGACGGGTTTTTGAAACCCAACGACAATGCATATTATGTGTTGTGTGATAACGAATCCTTAGTCTTTACCATGTTTTGAGCAAAATCATATTTAGAATTTTGTCTCCTATGTTGTCTTTTAGGTTAGAAAATGGAAGAATTTAACAGAATCTATGAGGTCATAGCAGTCCATGGAGAATTTGACATCATAGTGCAGAATTTTGTGAAGAAGACAGAATTGTAGTCCGGGGAAAGTTAGGAAGATTTGGTTGGTTTGTGTTTTGGAGATGGCCTGGTGTAGTGAGATCTAAGAGGCGAAGCCCCTGGTGTCTTTAAAAGGATCTGTGGGGTCCCTCTCGTGAATGTCTTTGCGTGTGTGCAGGCCTATGTTGACTGTCCAGTTGCATTCATGATAATTGAAGTATGCTTGTCGCATACTAGGAGAGTGAAGCCCCTACGTCTATAAACGACCAATGGGGTCCCTCCTTGAAGACCAGTGCAGTCTTTGCTACCTAGGAAACTGAGAGGCTTGATCAAAGCCGAGGACCAGTGAGGAGCCCTATGAACAAGGTCTGTGAGCCTTGTAAAACCTAGGAAGCTGAGAGGCTTGTCCAAAGCCAAGGACCAGTGAGGTTTTATTGTAAAAGGTCAATTGGAACCTTTTATGTTGCAGTCTGGTATTGTGAAGGCAGTTGGAAATTTCACCCTTGGATATTGTAAAATAATTGGGACTTGTGCTTGGAGGAGTGTGGATGTTTGCAAAAGGTGTATGGGGGATTGTTTCAGGTTTTAGGCATTTGGGTTTAGAATTTTGTGCAGATATTGTAAAGTGCATGCGTTACGTCGGAATTTCGAGTTAATACCAACTTTTGGAAGATAGTTGGAATAACGGAGTTGCAGTGTCAAGGCAGAGAGACGATTGTTATCAATTATGGTTATTATTTATTGCTTACTCTAAATCTGAACTGCTCAGAACTGGCATGGACTATTTTTCGTTACCACTTGTTTGCGCGATTAGACTATCCTCTAGCACAAAAGAGGCACCTTACAGAGTAGGACGCGTTTGCATATTTATTTACGCTCAACTACTTGTGATTGTCACATGTTAATAGCTTGCCTTGTTTTATTTGCTTAAAATGCGTTAAATACTATGTGTTGCTTGCTTGTATGCAATCTTATGAATAACATGCAAACTAACATAGTTACCCTTTGAGGTTTCTTTTGTTTTATTTATTTCTCTAGAAAAAGTTGGATTTTTGAAGTGGCTGACCAATCACCACGCAAGGGATTCGAGATCTGATTGATGGTGGACGTTCTAGCTCGTGAACGATGCAGTACCATAAGCTAATGGTATTGTATGAAAGAACTTGGCGATTGAACTTAGTAGCATTATTTTCAATTTTATTTCAGATTGAGGCCCTGAATTGCATTGTACTTTAAAGCTTATATTAATCTGAATCAACTCATTTTGAATTTATTTAAGTTGAAATAAAATGCATCGCATTCTTATTATATTATTTACTCTTGCATTTGTTTCTGTTTCAAAACTAAAATTGATAAACCTGCCAAAGCTTTGCTTGTGACGTATGGCAAAGCAACTGAACAGATTGAAAGCGATGCACTGAAAAGTTATTGTCTGCGCTCTTTGGATATCGCACTACTGTTAGAACTTCAACTGGGCAGCTTTTATTTGTTGGTATATGGCGTTGAAGCAGTGATGCAGAACTACGCACGGTCTGATTCCCAAGGAGGGATACATAGGCTTCCCCATCGGGCTCGACCCTTTAACATTTAATTTTTTATTTTTTTCCCAAGAAGGATAACTGGGGAAATTTTTGCAAAACGAGTTGGAGATGCGAAAGATAATAACTGGGACAAAATTTTACAAGAAGCAGCATTGGTTATAAGAGGCGGAATCGACAAGAATTTTGAAATTGGTTAAGCAAACAGTGCAAAGTCTAAGACAAAGGACGTTCAGTTTGTTTTAAAATATGTTACAAGTTAAAGTCAGGACAAAATTTTCAAAATGCATCTTTGACTTCATTTGCATGCTTATTTCACTCGCTATATTGCATTAAAATATTTTATCTTGCCTCTATTTTTCAAAATCTATTCTATTTAACTTCATGAGCCAAGTTTCTGAAAGCAATTCGCAAATCCAAGTCCAATGAAGATGAGGAAGTAGCAGGAGCAGCAAGATCAGGATAAAGTCTGCACAAATCAAACGCTTCCCCCTCCCTCCCCAAAAGCTAACAAATTTTTCTTTGAGAGCAGGAACGAGAAGGTTTAAAGGGAAAGAGCCTTTAGACGGGACAAGCAATGCCAATCAAGTTGACGACGCATATGATTCGGCTTGACAGATCATTCAAATCTACTCTTGTGGCATCTAAGCATTACATTTGATTATTGCCGAAAAGGGGGCGCTTTTCCTTTCTTACCATCTTAATATTGTGATAGAATTTACCTTGTGGTAGCGATAGACAAGCCAACTATGGGGCACCATGTGCGGTGTGTCTCGTCGGTTGGTTGTCCTGCAAAAGTATTATATTATACTTGTTTAGAATACAATCGACAAGTCAACTATGGGGCACCATGTGTGGTGTGTCTCGCCGGTTGGTTGTCCTGCAAAAGCATTATATTATATGTTATACGTGTTTAGAATAGAATCAACAAGTCAACTATGGGACACCATGTGCGGTGTGACTCGCCGGTTGGTTGTCCTGCAAAAGCATTATATTATATACTTGTTTGGAGTAGAATAGACAAGTCAACTATGGGACACCATAAGCGGTGTGTCTCGGCGGTTGGTTGTCCTGCAAAAGCATTATGTTTTATATCTGCACAGATTAAGATTTGGCAAGGCAGCTTGAGGCATTATGTCTCGTCAGTCGACCTATTTTGTTTATATTCTACAAGTCATTCTCGCTTTACTTATTGTCTTACTTTACTGTTTCAGAATAATGATCAGCCTAGAGGTTCTTCGGGCAGAGTGCCTCGTCAGTTGAGTGAAGGAAGAGCTTTTGATAATATCACTAGCCGCAATTACAATTTTGTTATCGCTTTATTTATTTCTTATTCCAATTATTATAGTTTATTAGCAGTTGCTCGCTTACCGTTTGTCAAGATTGTTACAGAATTTTGGCAGTACAGCAGCAGCATTTGGAGCATAACGTGGAACTTTTTCTTAGCAGTGAACTGGGGCAATTGTTGATATGAGCTAGACTCATCAACAAAGACCTGAAGAATCGCACCCGCATAAGTCATCCACCCTAGAGGTAAGTCTCTTGTTAACCATGAGTCTGAGGTTTGAGATTGAAGACAAGATAGCTCGGATATCGGGATACAGTGGAAGCTATGTCCGTGTAAACCCCTCTTTATGGGTGTGTCGTCGACCACATCTTCATAACTTGGGTGATTACAAGTCTTTTCTCCCGCGCTTCAGTAGTTGTTACTATCTCGTCTTTGATTTTCAAATCGCATTGAACTACATATGGCCTGATTCTCTTTCAGCCCGAGATATGTAGGCAACTCGAAAACCGGAGCTCGGCCATGTCCATAAGCCTCGCATTTTGATCCCAGGAATCAGAGTCTTGGCTTTACCGTGACAAAATTGGCTTTCACATCAACTCTTTACCCTGAAAATTCTTTCATCCTTTTCCGGGTAAAGAGGGGCAGCTGTTGACACCCAATTTTGTCTTGGATATTAATTAAATGTATAATCATTTTAAATGAAGTTCAAATTTTGAAAATTGCAAGTAAATAGCTAATTTTAAAGAGAAATGGCCAAAATCGCAAGACATCCCTTTATTTTGTGTCTTACTACGTAATTCTTTGTTAAAATTAATTGAAGGCTATAAGGGTTATTAGACCTAAACTCAGTCTATTCGTGCAAATACCTATACATATATATATACACACACACACACACACACACTACATCTACAAAACCCTAGCCTCTTATCCTCATTATTCATCACCATCTTCCTCCTCATTATTCCAACAACACCAAAATTTCATATCTAGTTCATATCATCACACCAGACAATTACACACACACTCAAAAAACGAGCAGTTCCAATACATACCACACACACGTACTGATACACGCACGCATAGATCTGAAACAAGGACGGGAATAAGGTGACGCCCGTGGGAGAAGGGTCATCAGAATAATACAAAAACGGAAGGAAAAACGGTTGTACAAACACTAAAGCCGGAGCGTAGATCGAAAATCTCTCTACTTGTGGTTGTGACCGGAACATTTAACGGAAGTAGGTTGGGGGTCGTAGCGACGCCGCTGTCGTGGTGTAGCAGTAGTCGCTCCTCCCTTACTCCGTTTATCGTGATTTTGGCCGGATAACATGTCCTAATTTGTTCGCTCATCCACCTCTGTTTCTCTTCACGTTGTTATGGCTGTTGTGTTTATGTCACTGCTGCCGCTCCTTGTTACTACTGTCCTATCGGAAAACCATTTCCCGGCTTATCTATTTCTGTGTTCTTGTTTCAGTTGGAAACTCGATTCACGGTTACTGTAAATTTTGGTTTCGTTGGGGTGATTAAATCTAGTCTATTGATGGTGGAAATTGCTTGTACTCTATGTTCCATTGGCTTTGTTCATTGTCCTGCTGTTTTGATAAAACTGAAGCTATTGTTATTTACATTGACCGGTTGATGCTATCTTGATTTCTGAACAGATACTACCTTGGTTAAATATTGCATAGTTTGCTGGCCAATGAAAAAAATACATATACATGTATTGAGGCCTATGCACTGATTTTGAACGGATACTACACAAGGCCAAGGACACTTTAGAGGCCAAAACAGTCCCGTAAACGCATATAATGTCCCTTACGTGTCCCGAAAATAAAATAGGCGATGATGAATGTATGAATTTAATGCAAATCAAGTCGAATAGAGTGGTGGGTTTGGTACTTGGCATGAAAACCGGTCTGGGCTCCGTGTTTGCAGCCGTAGCAACATCCCGAGCGTCTACTCGATGCGCCATACAAACCTGAGCCTAAATTTTACAAAAAGATAAAACCCCATTACTTTGTTGTTATTATTATTATTATCATATACTTTATCTTTATTATTACTTCATTATTATTATTATTACAATTATTGTTGTTATTATTATTATTATTACTATTTATTTCACTTTATTATCGTACTAACTCAGTTTCATAATTTTTGCGAGGTACATTTTGACACGAACAATTTGGAGACGAGTTTGGCTAACTTACAAATGGGGATATGCATTGACTTGGAGTCATGTGGGATCGAGTTCAGGCTCAAGCATTCAAGAAAATGAGACATTAGGAATTCAGAAAATTCAAGACTCCCGCGAGTTGATCAATTTTCTGGGTTCTATCTTTAACTTTGCATTCCTTTCCTTAGGGATATCTATGTAAATAAATGTGTAAAATATTTGTTTTATCAATAATATTTGATTGTTCGTATATTGCTTTACTTTATGTTCATTACCTTTTATTTTGAAGTCGTTATTTAATTTATTGCAAATTGGGGCCATTTTAGCAAATGCGTGCAAGCAAAAAAAATATTTTTTACAAATAAGCTTTTATTTTATTCGATTAATAATAATAATAATTATTATTATTATTATTATTTATTACTATTTAAAAATAATTCTTTTGCAAGAAAAGCGTACTTGTAAATATTTGGAAACCTGTCGGATTAACCGTATTTTACGAAATTTCGGAAGTGCCTTAAAAATCTTCTTCCGAAATTAATAAAACCTCTTACTTAGAATCTCTGAAAGACTGCTTTTTTTTAAAAAAATAGAGTTTTTGCACGCATTTGTTAATTTGGTTATCCGTTTTCCTTAAATTGGGTGGCGACTCCAAAAAAAAAAAAAAAAAAGAGTTAGTCCATTCGGTTGATATTCCTAAATTTAGCCTTTCGGGGTATATTTTTTGGGGGTTCAACAAGGAGTATATAGCCTCTCGTCGAGTACATACCTTCAAGTAGATTATAAAGTATGCAATACCCTGGATCATATGAATCAGATTTTGATATCCTCTCAAAATCTCAAATATCATTATTCTTTGTGTTCACAATTATAACTCATAAGTTATAACTGGTGCATCTGTGAACACAAATTAATGATATTCCATTAATGAGCATCATCTTCTCACGATTCTTTTAACATTAGCTCAACTAATTTTCAAGATATGCCCCGCCAGACCGCATCCATTTTCATGGTCTTTTGAAAACACACTAAGATAACTGACATTAGACTAAGTCTCAAGTATCTGATCGGAGTCACTGAGGGTACAAATATTGAGCCACCATAAAGGCTCTGGGTCTCACAAAACATTAAGTTGAGATTAAACAATGCTAACCCAAGGTCGACATTTACACACATGGTATGAAACACGTGCTAAAATATTTTTCTCCTTTCCGTAAGGAGTGTCTTTATAAAGAATGTTGTATAGATGAACACACACCATAAGTATCTAACTTCGAGTTCTTTAAACTCAAATCTAGCTCACAAAGTAGACTAGGTAAACATCCTTTCACCTTAATAACCTTATGTCATTGTTTAAGCGACACTAGTGATTTTAAGCATATAGCTCCCAAATTATCCATTTGATAATTTTTTCTTAAAATCAAGTCTCTTCACCACTTATCATTAAGATAAGGAGGCGGTCGACTGTTGTGCGATTTAACTCAATTTGCACGATTTTAGCTATAGTAGCAAATTTAGATCTTGAATTACATCAGATGGATGTAAAGACTGCCTTTCTCAATGGCGAATTAGATGAATAAAATGTTGTTTTAAAAACATGAGTAAGATATTAAGCTAGGTAGTTGACAGGTTAATTTTCATGTGTTTAATTTTTGGACAGTGACTGGAAACATAGTGAACTTTCACTCCATTATTAATAATTGTGTTTATTAACATAATCAATTTTGTGCTTATTGTCCGAATGTGTATGTATGTTAAACATAGAACTTATGTTTAGAAATTTCCCTTTAAGGATCTTCACTATATTTTTTTTATTTGTTAAAAGAATGTCTACTGCTGCTAAAAACATTATTGTTGAGCTCAACAAATGGTTGAAACTCAATGGGAGTTCCAGGGAGAAAAAAAGACGAGCACTTTGGGCCACGGAGCCAACGTTTAAGACAAGGCTAAATGAGGCCATACGTTTAGTAAACTCCTCTCGCTATGAAGAGAGTGAGTTTATAGAGCCTACGAGCCGGTCGATCCACTGTAGTGGACAACTATGAGACCTTGAGCTTAAAAGTTCAATATGTACTTGAAGAGCAAGAGGCTCTAAAGGCAATTAACATTGTCATGGATGAGCCTGAGGAGGCACCACAACTCAGCATAGGCGTGACCGTGCAACTTATGACGCTTGGAAAAAGAAAGACTCCTTAGGCCGCATTACGTTGTTGAGCACCTTAGATGATGACATCTTAAGGGAATTTAAGGATCACCAAAGAGCTATGGGTCTTTAGGTTGCTTTGAAGAATAGGTTTGGTACTTATTCTATTGCAAGGCTTCGATTCTTAATAATCAAATTTGATTCATATAAGAAGCGTCCGGAACATTTAGTGAGAACACATCTGAGGCATATGACAAACAAGATTGGGGAGTTAAAAAGATGATGGTCGTGTGTTGACCGATGAGCAACAAGTTTAAGTTGTTGTATGCTCCTTACCTAATTCTTGGGATCATATGAAGATGCATTTGACGCACACCCAGCTAATCACGTCTCTGGAAGATGTCTGAAGATCTCTTAAGTTGGATGATCAGCTTGGAGGCCTGCATTGAGTTGAAGAAAGTTTGCAAGGCTAGCAAGCCATGACCTGGGATAATGTACATACCAGGTCCTGCTCTAAGATTAGAGTGGATGAGGAGATGAAGTTTGTCAAGCTGAGTTGCACATGTCAACATCTTCTAAGGCCAATGGTGGCTCAAAGAGAAAGAATTAGGATAAGAAAAGAGGGCCAACTCAGTCTTAGCCTGCTAAAAGAGCAAATGCAAAACAGTAAGGCAATGACGAATGTCCCAAACATGTCAATATTGCAAAGGTAAAATGCTTTAACTGTGACAAGAAGGGTCACTATGTTAAGGATTGCTCTGATACCAAGGAATATGCTTACATATTACATAAATCTATATTAAAAAGATTATTCAAACATAAACCGAGAACTTATTTGTTCTCCTTCTAACGAAAGCGGAACCGTGACTGAAATTACTAGCCATCGGTGGTTGTCACGTGCTTGACGGAGGAACATCTTTTTTCACAGTCTAAACATCGATATTTGGTACAGAGAAAGAGTAGTAGGGAGAACAGTAGAAAAGTACGTATCTTTTCTCTATGTATTCATGTGTATTTATTAGCTAATATAAAGTAGTTGTCCTCTTATACGATTCTAAGTAATATCCCTTTTACTTGAATAGACTTTAAGAGCACCCTTTTATAGGTGGACTATATGAAATCAGATAAATCCAACACTGCTTCTCTTAATGATATGCAAAATGTGATATGTAATTTCTAGTGTTTGTTGATCTACTAATTGTTTAACCTAGATCTGATTTTAGGCCAATTAACAATTAAATTTGTATTTGCGGAGTCACGATCAATAGTTGAGATTAAGAGTTTTATACGGCGAGCTAAGATGGTGATAATACGAGGACGAGATGCAAGTACTAACTAACAAAAGTAAAGCATAAACGAAAACAAGGAGAAGTAACCGTATTGTGTCGCTTGCCTTCGGAGAGAGTTCTTCGATATCAATCGCACTCAAACGATCAAAGAACTAAAGTAATAAGTAAAATATGAGCAAAGAGAGTATCTGAGCAAGAGTGAGAGAGTATTCTTATTGATATTGTGGACAGGAAGTAAAGTTGTTGTACAATCAATTAAGGCGAATGCTATTTATAAGCCTGGTAGGCACCCGTTGGGATTTGTAACTGCTGGGCGTGGATCCGTCTGGATAAGTAACTGCTGGGCACATATCCGTTGGAGTCATAACCGCTGGGTTGTAATGATTGCCTTAATGACTATTAATTGAATGATCGTGGATGATCATGTTAATAATTGCTCACTTAGACCGTGTTGACTGTTGAAGTGTTTCATAACTCCTTTAGGTCTGCTCGTGGTAAATATCTGTCCGTTGGATGTCTGTCCGTTGAAATGTCTGCTCGTGCCACGTGGAAGACACGTGTCACCTTTTCAAGTCCAGTCAGCTTTTATCCAATACAGATAGTCCCCGCACTTCTCGAGCAGAGTATCTGTTCGAGGAGTGGATATGAATTTTGGCGGGAATTTCTTGCAAATTTTTGTCTCCGTGTGATGTATCTTGATGATGTACGAACCTTATCAGCTAAGTGACAAGCCCTTATGACGTGCGCATTTAATGCGCCGTATAAAAAAGTAACTGCAGCTGGCACGCCTGCGGAACTGCAGTCTATTCTGAAGTGACTATTGCATGCCTCAAGGGTAAAAGTAATGATTTTAACCGCTTCAGTCACGTGCACACGTCGTCTGTTGATCGCAAGGTGACCGCTACTCTTCAGAATAATGATGATACTATAAAGTTTTGATGAACCCTATTCTTTCCCTCGACGGCTAGATCTAATCGTAGTTTCTCTGATGACCTCCACGTGTCTCGAAGGAAGTTGTGGGGCTGAATTTTCACTCCTATAAATAGGGGTTTGCTTGATGAGAAAGTTTTTACTTGCCTTTACTTCTTCTCCGCTGTTCTTTGAAAACCTTTTAACTAGCTTTTGAATTCTTCTTGAAAACTTCATATTTTTCCTGGAACCATGACTTCAAGATCTGGGAAAAATCAAAGTACTGATATTGCTGGTAGTTCCTCGGCGGCCACTCCCAGGCCCCGGGCTACCCAAGCTACTACTGCAGAAATAATCCCCAAGAAATGGGGTGAACTTGAGGCGGACTGTAACATTAAGTCCTTTAATAATAGAGAGGGAAATACGCGCAACTGGCCGGCGTATAGGTTTAAGTCTGGGATCACGAAAAAGGTGATCCCACGAGTGAGGATGGACTGCCACTGGGGCGATGAGGTTCCCCTCTTGCCGGTCTCCGAGGAGGAGAATATCACTTCCCATAGGGCTGGGTGGACAGCCATGTGCACCTACCCTTTCACAGTGGGATGTAGGTTACCCCTACACCCTGTGCTGGAGAGGCTCTGCAGGGAGTACCTCCTCTGTCCGGGGCAACTGAGCCCCAGTATATATAGAATAGTTACTCTTTTAGATTGGTTCGCGGCAGGAACTGATCAATCTTTTGGCTACGAGCATTTTATTTCTTTGTACAGCATACAAATTTTCAAAGACGGCTATGTAAATGCCAGAATGTGCGGAAGCAAGGGCTTGGTGCGCAGTTTTGAGGATACTGGTGACCGAGGCTGGGTGCACCGATATCTGTTTGTGCGCTCCTCAGCCTTGACTTTTGACGACAAGGCTCATCTTCCAGAAGTCTAGAATAAGAAGCGTAAGTCCCCGAGTATTTTTTGAAATTCTTTGTGTTCTTTCTTCTTCTCATCTGCTAACTCCGTTCAATTTTTGTAGCGGCCAAGCAACCCTACGATGGAATCATTTCTGTTGAAGATTTGACGGCGTGGGTTGAGCCAATTTTGAAGGAGTTCGCTCCTGAGAGAAGAGAGTGGCCGTATTTTGCCGCTCAAAAAAATTTGATTGTACAAAATCATGGTGAGAATATTTCTGCTTTCATGATAATTCTTCTTTTTCGAAACTTTTTCATGTCTGACCATTTCACATTTTTGTAGGTTTGGGCACTTCGGGAGATTTCTTTCCTGCTCCCCCCCAAGACGGGCCTTCCGAGCCTGTTGCTGACCCAGACGCTGAGGCTGAGGCTATACTAGCTTCGGTGGATGCACTGCGCAACAGGGAGGGGGGCGAAGAAATCCTGTCCGGTGAACTGGGTTCTCTGAAGAGGAAGAAGAGGAGCCAGGGCGAGGGCGGAGCACGGAAGAAGTCTGCTCGTAAGACTTCCGTGGCTGCCGGGCAAACCTCGTCGGCTGATGGTGATCCTTCTTCTAGGGCCAGTTTACCGGAGCCCGTAGAAGAGAATGCCAATGCTGCTGCTGGAGTCCCCGAGTCTGCACGGGGAGAGGGTGTAGTCAAGGAGGTTATCTATCTTTCGGACACTGAGGCCGAAGTTGATGTTCCTCTTAGGCGAAGGCCTCATCTTCGTAGTAACAGAAGAAGGGCCGAAGAGGAGGCTGTCCGTACTCCGCAGAGGAGTCCCCGAGTTGATGACGGGGTGGAGGCAGGTCCTTCTCGTGTAGACAAGGGGAAGAGGAAGGTAGGTGAAGAGGTGAAAGAAGAGGTTAGAGAAGAAGTTCCCCAAGAGGGTATCCGGGGTCCTCGTGTTTTTTGTTTCGAGGACCTGGAGAATGTGGCTACTGAGGGGGCGACTCCCGTTGGTCTTTGTGAGTGCGAGACGATAAATCCTGGAGTGGAAGGTGACTCTAACCTTTCATCGTCAAGATTCGTTTGGCGGTCAGTCATTGGTGGCCGGACAGAGTTGAGTGATATCAGGGGTGTCCGTTACAAGTTTGGGCCGAATTATCCCTCTGAGCAGGCTTGGGAACCCAAGTTCTGTGAGAGGAAGCATGCTTTGAAACTTGCCCCTGATGTTAACTTCATAACTGGGCCACGTGGCTTGGCTAAGGCGGTCTCCTCGCTCATCGGTCCCCGTGAAGAATGGGTGCTGAGGGAGCTGAGCGATGAGGAATTAGCCTTCCAGATTGCCGCTGACTCTGCCCGGGTAAGTATTTTCCGCTTTGTTTTGGGAATAACTTTAACCTCGGACTTCTAAACTTGACTTACTTTATTTTTTCAGTCGAGTATGCTGGCTGCCGAGCTCATGTTTCGCTCCAGGCTTAACAACGTCGATCAATTGAAGTAAAGAAGGAGTTGCTGGAAGCTCTGAAGGAGAACAAGACTCTGATAGAGCAGTGTGGTCTCCTTGGTGGTGAGGTTAACCGGTTGACTGATGTCAACAATGAACGTGTTGAGCAAATCAACGCACTCACCAGGGAGAAGGACCTTCTTCTCGAAGAGAAAGAAGGGTTCGCACGCTCTGCCCAGGGTTTAGAGAGATTGCTTGAAGAGTGTCGAACTTCTTTGAACAATGCTATCGAGGATCGTGCATCCCTTGAGATGGATCTGCAGAGAGCCAATGAAGGGGCTGTCAAAGCCAGGGCTGATCTCCAGGCTGCCAAGGATCAGGTTGCTCAATTAATGAGTGCTCAGACCGCATTAACCAAGGACTCGGCAAACCTGCAAGATCAGTCTGAAATCAAAGCCAAGCTTGCTGCACTTGAGGCCAAGCATACATTGCTCGTGTAGATTCAGGCTAGACAAGTAAATGTCGAGGAGATGCTGCAAACAACAAAGAGCGTTGTTCGGAGAATTAGACAAGCATTGAATCTCTCTCCTGAGGAGTCTGAAGGCGAAAATGACGATGAAGACGAAGACGATGGCGAGGATTCAGGGGACGATGGCAGAACTGACGGAGCTGGTGTGTCGAGTTCTAGTCGTAGCCCTAAATGTTGATGCCCTTTCTCAATCTGTGATTGATGTATATTTTTTATTGTCTGGCGAGAGCCGGACTTTTTTGTTGGTGGACAGAAGTCTAGTAAAGACTTTCTTGTCCTTTGTATGACCGGTTTCGTTTGGCCTTTGAACATCTGTAAATTTCTGTCAGCCGTTTTCGGCATTTTATCATTTTACAGGATAATGTATACATGCTACTTTAGATCTGTTCAGTGACTATTTAGTTTGAACTCTTGATCTTTTTGTTTGCATGTGTTGTGGCTTTCGTGCCTTATGATTGGGAATTTTCTGAAGTTTGAACTTTATTAAGCTCGTTCCTCCAAAAGTCTGCCCAAATATTTTTAACTTAGCCTTTCATTAGGAAGATGTCGTAAGTTGTAGGTAGTCTGACCGAGTCGTGGTCGTTAGAGTTTTGGCCGAATCATTGCTCTATGCGTATAACTTTGCTTATCGTTTTAATAGTAGAAAGTTGTTGCATGGCTTTGTAGATTGGCTCTGGCCGAGTCGTTGGCATTGTGACGAATTCTCTTATTTTCGTGGAAGCCTTGTCACATAAAGGTTTTTGTTTTGTGAATGACTCCTCTTATTTTCGTGGAAGTCTTTGCCACGTAAGAGTTTGGTTTTGCGAACGACTCCTCTTATTTTTCGTGGAAGTCTTGTCACGTAAAGGTTTTTGAAAAACTTTAAAATTTTGCCTTTTGATAAGGTCTTTCACCTTTATGAAGGTCTTATCTGGCCTACAGGGGCCTCTCACCACCCCCCTTGTTTTTATGTTGGAGCACATAAAGTGATAACATGAAAAGAGTTTTCGGTGAGTTGTATATAGAACACATATAACCAAACGAGGAGTGTGTCCGTTGTGGGATTCGAACCCACAGCCGCGAAGTTGAAGAACTTCGAGCTCTACCAGTTGAGCTAAACGGATCTGACCTTGTTTAGGTCGTTAGTACCATTTAGAGAGAAGATATAATAAAAGTAAGAAGTTTTGTAAAGATAAAAGGTAAGTGTAAGATAACTAACCATTTTACCACTTCAAAGTGATACCTTTTGAGGTGAACCACATTCCAACTGTTCGGGACAGTGGAGCCATCTGGTCGTTCCAAACGATAAGATCCCTTGCCGACTGAGGCAATTACTTTGTAGGGGCCTTCCCAGTTAGGACCAAGCTTCCCTGAATTTGTTTCTTGTGTGCTCTGGGAGACTTTTCTGAGTACAAAGTCTCCGACTTGAAAGCTTCGTACGCGCAGTCCCCGATTGTAGTATTGCTCGATTCGTTCTTTTTGAGCGACTACTCGTACAAGAGCTAGTTTTCTGCGTTCTTCGAGGAGGTCCAGCTCTTCGGAGAGATTGACTGAGTTTGATTCCTCAGTGGCATGTGCATATCGTAGGCTGGGCTCTCTGATTTCAACCGGGATTAGAGCATCTGCACCATATACCAATGAGTAAGGACTTTCTCTGGTACTCATTTTTATCGTTGTGCGATAGGCCCATAGTACTCCAGGTAACTCTTCTACCCAACATCCCTTTGCCTGCTCGAGGCGCTTTTTAAGGGATTCAACGATGATTTTGTTGGTAGACTCTGCCTGTCCATTAGCAACATGATGATACGGAGAGGAAGTGATCCTCTTGATGTGCAGATCATCGAGGAACCTAGTCACTTTCTGGCCGATAAATTGCGGGCCGTTGTCCATGACTATTTCCTTGGGTGCTCCAAAGCGACATAAGACAAAACGCCAGAGGAAGTCGACGGCTTCCGTTTGTCGTATCCTTGAATATGCTGCCGCTTCGACCCACTTTGTGAAGTAGTTAGTGGTGATCAATAAGAAGCGCATCCCCCTTGGTGCTGTGGGAAGAGGACCAACGATGTCCATCCCCTATTTCATGAAGGGCCACGGAGAGATTATTGAATGAAGTGGTTCTGCTGGCGGATGGAGAAGATGGGCGAACCTCTGGCATTTGCCACACTTCTTGACAAATTCGTTCGTATCTTTCTACATTTTGTCCCAATAGTAACCTGCACGAATCAGCTTCCGGGTTAATGTTTTGCCCCCAGAATGATTTCTGCAACAGCCTTCGTGGACTTCTCTCATCACATAATTGATCTGATTTGGTCCAAGACATTTTGCGAGAGGTCCTGCGAATATCCTCCGGTAAAGATCGCCGTTGAGAATTGTATATCGAGCGGCTTTTACTCGGAGTTTGCGAGCAGCTTTTGTATCTGCGGGTAGAGTTCCATGGATAAGATAATTTGTTATCTCATTCCGCCAGTCCCAAGTAGCGTTGATGGTGTTGACTTCGAACTTTTCTCTGTCCATGGTCGTGTAGAGAAGTTGAACAACAGCTGAAGAGCTAGTTAGTCCTATCTCTGCCACTGATCCCATGTTTGCAAGAGCATCAGCTTCATGGTTCTCTTCCCGTGGAATCTGAATTGCTTCCCATTCGTCAAACTGTGCTAGGAGCTCTTTCACTCGTGCGAGGTACACTTGCATCCTGGATTCTCGTGCAATGAAGCCTCCATTGATTTGATTGACCACCAGCTGAAAGTCGCTTTTTAGTTTGACGATGGTTGCTCCATAACTTCTGGCTAATTCTAATCCTGCAATAACGGCCTCATTGTTAGTAATGAATGGGCACTTGATAGCCTGTCTTACCATTTTGCCGGATGGAGCAACGAGAACCAGTCCAAGCCCGGACCATTTGACGCTCGAGGAGCCGTCTGTGTGAAGGGTCCATGTGCCAGGATCCTGCCCTGCATAAAGAATAGCTTCCCTTTCTGCTTCAGGGTATATGTTAGTGCTGAAGTCTGCCACGAAGTCTGCTAGAACTTGTGACTTTATTGCTACTCTAGGCTGATAGGTGATATCAAATTCAGATAACTCTATAGCCCATTTTACCAACCTTCCTGAGAATTTAGGTTTGTGCAGTACATTTCATAAAGGAAAGGTTGTAACCACAGCTATCGAATGACTTTGAAAATAAGGGCGTAACTTACGAGCAGCAGTTACTAATGCCAATGCCAATTTTTCTAAAGGTTGATAGCGTGTTTCTGCATCGATTAGAGCTTTGCTAATGTAATAGATAGGAAGTTGTTTACCTTTGTCTTCCCGAACTAGAACAGCGCTTACCGATGACTCTGAGACTGCCAAATAAATTAGCAGTTGCTCGCCTTCCTGAGGTGTGGAGAGCAGTGGTGGATTGGATAGATACTTTTTTAGATCCTTCAATGCTTGCTGGCATTCAGGGGTCCATTCGAACTCCTTGTTCTGCTTTAAGACATCGAAGAAACTTTTGCATCGGTCAGATGATCGGGAGATGAATCTGCGTAGGGCTGCCACTCTCCCCGTCAGTTTCATGACATCTTTCCTGTTGTGAAATACATCTAGGATTGATTCAATGGCTTTAATCTGAGCGGGATTGACTTCAGTTCCACGCTGAGAAACAATGAATACCAGAAACTTCCCCGATCCGACTCCGAAAGCACACTTCTCCGGATTCAGTTTCGTGTTATACTGATCCAAGATTCAGAAAGCTTCTTTCAGATGTGCCAGATGGTCTTCTGCTCGTTTGGATTTGATCAGCATATCATCGATGTACACTTCCATAGTCTTTTCGATATGATCGTGGAACATCCGATTGACTAGACGCTGATAAGTTGCACCTGCATTTTTCAGTCTAAATGGCATAACTTTATAACAATACGTACCTCGACAGGTTATGAACGCCATTTTCTCCTGGTCTTCAGGATCCATCAATATTTGGTTATATCCGGAGTACGCATCAAGGAAGGTTAGCACCTCGTGTCCGGCTGTTGCGTCGATCAGTTGATCTATCCTGGGAAGAGGATATGAATCCTTCGGGCAGGCTTTGTTTAGATCTGTGAAGTCAATGCAGACTCGCCACTTGCCGTTCTTTTTAGGTACGACAACTACGTTGGCTAGCCAGACTGGATATTTGACTTCACGTACTGAACCGATTTTCAGCAGCCGATCGACCTCGTCATTGATGACCTGGTTCCGAAAGGCTCCTTGCTGGCACGTCTTTTGTTTCACCGGGCGGTGATACGGATCAACGTTCAACCTGTGAGTAATGGTGTTAGGAGAAATACCTGTTATATCTGCATGGGACCAGGCGAATGTTGTATGCCGTTCCTTGAGGAACTGGAGGATATATCCCCGTAGGCGCTCGTTCAGTTCGGTCCCTAAGTACACCTTCTGCTCTGGCTTGTCGGCGAACAGTTCTTCGGGTTCCAGAGCTTCTACGGTTGGCATGTGGTTTTCTCTTTCGTCCATCTTCGTGATGAATTCCGGGACCTCGTACTTAGCCTCTTCAGGTGGTATGTCCGGCCCCGGTCGCTGTAATTGCTATTTTGTCACGACCCAACCTAGGGTCGCGACGGATGACCAACACTAAGTGTCGATCATCACTAATCCTGCTGATAATCTTCTAACCATGAATATAACTGATAAACAGAATAAGCATAAACCTAATTGATAAGAATTATGCAATGCAAAATGCTGACAAGCTAACATACTGATAGAACCACACAGGGACATATCTACAGGCCTCTAAGAATGCTGAACTGAATATACAAAGGACGGGACAAGGCCCCGCCATACCCAAACTGGCTGACCGTACACATACCAAAAGATAAGTAACTCCGGGAGTAAGCGGAGTCACTCCAATAGCTGATAGATGGCCTACTAATATGGTCCAAGCATTGATCTATCTGCACCTGCGCGGCATGAAACGCAGCGCCCCAAAAAAGGGCGTGAGTACGATATGTACCAAGTATGTAAGCATGAGCATATAATATATTATAGCTGAATGAAACTGTAAGGCTGGAATATAAATATGTAAATATGAGCTGGAGCATAGCAATATAGCTGGAAATCTGAAAAACGTACTAAACATGATCTGAATATAAACTGAAGTCTAGCTGAATCTGAATCTGAAACTGAAGACTGAGATGAACTATACTGATAAATAACTGTAATATGACCGATAACTGGTAACTAGAAACTGGAACTGATAACTGTCAACTGATCCTGGCGCTAAGAACTGGTGGCTGTATCACTAGCGAGCTTGGGCTGTTACAGATGGTATCAGATCCACTCCGTGTCAGCCTTGTCGATATAGGTCAGAGTTCAAGACTGAGTCTAGGCGAATCTCGGGTACGCGGGGCAAACCTCAGCAAGGACGCTGAGTCCATAAGAGGGAGTGTATGTGACACCCCAACTAAGGATTAAGTATCCCACATCGGCTTAACACATAAGTGATCCTGGCTATTTAAATAAACATGCCTTAGACCATAGTGACGTGTTTTAAAGTCGTTCGGGTCTAGGCCCAAAGAGGATAGTATCACTAGCGGGCTTGGGCTATTACAGTCATCCCATCAAAAAATGCTTCATCTTCAAAGAGAAAGTTATAGATTTGTCTCGTCAAGGGGATATCGTGCTGGAAGAATAAAAAGCAAGCACGAATCAAATCTCGCTTCTCAAATTCAAGCAAAATACAAAGTTGAAAGCCCTTCAAATTCGAGAAGAATCTTTAAGTTTAAAAGCTCGTCAAATTTTGGCTGTGTCTCAAGTCATAAATCTCCTCAAATTTGAGAAAAATGTCAAAGTTGAAAGCTCCTCAAATTCAAGCAAAATCTTTAAGTTGAAAAGTTAATCAAATTTGGACTACGTCTTCAAGTCATGAAGCTCTTAAAATTCAAGCTAAATCTTCAAGTTGCAAAGCTCTTTAAATTGGAGTTAAATCTTCAAGTTGCAATGCTCCCTCCTTAATACATGAGCTTAAACAATATATAAATTCCTTGTCTGCATGAGTATAAACTGCATATATAAAGATTAAATCACATTTCTTCTGAACTATGTAATGACTTGATCCTCTTCACTGAGGTACGTAGGCAACTTAGAATTTTCATTCTATCGCATAAGTTCGAATGTACGTATATATATGAATCACCTTGGTTGGGCACTTGGAAATCAAGTCGACATGTATTTTTTTGTAGAGCTTTGGGTCCCATTAAATATTGATGATGGTTCAATGAGGCAAACGTCCATGGCAAATCTGTGTCTTCAAGTTGAAGTCCACCAAGTCTTCGAGTTGAGGCATTCAAATATATCAAGTCTTCAAGTTGTTATCTTGTTGAGGCCTTCAAATCTATCAAGTATTCAAGTTCTTATCTTCAAAGTCCGCCGAGCCTTCAAGTTGAAGCATTCAAAGTCCTCCAAGTATTCAAAGTTTGTCAAGTATCAGTTTTCAAAGGCCACCAAGTCTTCAAGTTAAAGCCATCAAATCCACCAAGTCTTTCAAGATAAGGCCTTCAATTCTCTAAGTGGATATGAGCTTCCGATTTTCCAAATAAAAGTTTTTTTTTCATCTCCAAGCCTTCAAACTGCAAGTCTTTGATATAATCTACAAATCTTCAAGCATATATGATTTTCAAATTCCATAAATGGATACTTCAGTATGTCTACAAGTCTTCAACTGCATGCTTTTGAGTTATTTTTTAAATCTTCAAGTTGATATACATATCTTCAAGTTCTTCAAGGGGAAGTTGCTATATATCCAAGCGTCTGAGTGATATCAAGAAATATGTTGAAAAACTTTCAACTTGGGTTCATTCATGTATCAACAAGTCTTGAAGTTTTGAGCCTCAAAGTATAATCGAAATAATGTATTTTGGCTCCATCGGCTTAACTTTCTTTATGGTGAATAACTGTTGTTTTCATGGTATTCTTCAGGATAATACTTTCTTGATAGAATGAAGTTTTTTTGAGTCTGGATTTATTCTTCTGCCTGAAAAGGAATAGAAAGACCCAAAAAAAAAAGAGTAAAAGAAAACGTTAAAATTTTTTTTGTTTACCCCGTTGATGTTCGCAAAGCTGCTGGGAAATAAGACACTCCAAGCAGTTGATTGCCATGGGTGCAAAGCTGCAGACCCGCAAAGAAGGAGAAAAACTATGCCTTAAAATATCTCACTGATTATTCTGGCACACCAGCATATACTCCTTCGTTGTTTTGTGTATGATTGATTAAGATCATGGTGACTCTATTTATAGTGTGTATGAATGTATATAGTGGCCATTATCTTCTCATGAAAAAAGGAACTGATTGGTCACAAATTATAAGATTTGATCATGATTCTACAAAATAGGAACTGGGGATTGTGATGATTTCAATTTTCAACCGAAACTAGAGAGTGTGCGGGTCCTACAAGGATTAGGCTAAAACAAAATAACGATCTGTGGTAAAAAGGGAGCCTATTTCAAATACAAAGTCTCCTTAGTCACATAGAGCAACCAGACGACAACTTAAATCCTTTGCAAATTAGGAAAGCCAATTATGCTGTGAATTTGAGTTAATTTTACCGGTGATCACTTAACTATTGCTTCAGTACCATAAAGTCACTTTTATTTTTTTTGTTATCCAAAAATCACTCAACTATTGATTCATTACCACAAAGTCACTTTTGTTACTCAAAATTCACTCAACTTTTCTCCGGTCTACACCAAAGTCAGTCTAGCCGAATTTTACTTAAAATTCACTGAAAAAATGATGCGGCATCATTAATTAATAATAATCTTTCTTAATTATATTAACCCGATTCTTTAACCCATTACACTAATTTTATTCAACCCAAGACCCAAACCGATTTTACTACTAATTTTACCCAGCAGGAATTTCACCAATTCTCTTCAATGTCTCCTCGCTTGGTCGCTCATCCACCCCAATAGCCATCACAACATGCTTTTTTGGAGCAATCCTTCCAACACTCATGAAGCTTACATTCACATTCTCCTCAGACAAGATGCTTCTCACATTTCAATCATTTCTGGAAAGGCAATCTGTCTATAGAGAATGATACTGCATTCTATGTTTACATCCACTTTAAAAGATTTAATTTTTGTTAAATGAGGATTCTCATCTCTAACCCTGCCTCCACTCTAATCTCTCCAGAATCAATAATAGCTCTGGCAAACTTGGACTCCACATTGGCAATCTGAATGCAAATGAACTCGAGTAGAATTTTTTGGTGAACCATCTAGAAGAATTCTTTCTTCGGCAATTCTTAATCCCATCTGTTTAATAGCACAGTAAACTGAAATTATTTTAATGACTTGATACAATCATCAACTGCAAGGTTAAGTAGTAAAATAGGGTTGGGTCTTGCGTTGGGTAAAATTAATGTAATGGTTTAAAGAGTTAGGTTAATATAATTAAGAACGATTATTTTTAATTAATAATGCCACGTCATTTTTTCGGTGAGTTTTAAGTAAAATCTAGCTAGAGTAACTCTGGTATAGGCCGGAGGAAAGTTGAGCGACTTTTGGGTAGCAAAAGAAGCAAAAGTGACTTTGTGGTAATGAAGCAATAGTTGAGTGACTTTTGGATAACAAAAAAAATAAAAGTGACTTTGTAGTAATAAAGCAATAGTTGAGTGACCACCAGTAAAATTAACTCTGTGAATTTGCATTGATTAAGTGTTATTCCATGTGTCAAATTTTTAATCAAATGCCAAGAAAAGCTTAATACTAAGTGGCTTTACATTGCTCGTTTTCAAGTCCAAGCACTTTGGGTGAAAAAGCCTCAAGCTTAATTGTTTCAAACAAGGTGTCAGAATTGCAAACTAATGATCCCTTCGAGGTTCTAATTTGACTTGAGACCCAAATTGTTTGTATTTATGAATACTTCAAACCTTGTCTTTAAGGTGTGAAGAACATACACCTGACAAGTTGTGAAGTAAGGGCATTTGTAAACAATAAAATTTTATTAGATTTAAATATATGAAACAATTTGAGCTACACAATAAATTCAAGATATATTAGTCCAAATAAATATGGTAGACTAGTATAGTTGGATTAATTAGTTAATTTTAATGATGAGCCCAAGGTCCAAATAGCTATTAGCCTATCTCAAAGTCTAGATCCATGCCATGTGTCAAGTGATATGGCAATCCAGTCATACAAATGAGCCAATGAAATGATGACATATGTCAAAAGAATGACATTTTAAGCCAAATCAAACGGCTAATAGGATTGCATCAAGTATGCCAATCAAGTCACATTATAACTACCTCCTTACTACTATAAATAGAGGTCTTCATTTGTTCAAAAAGAGAGGAGGAAGAAAGTTGATAACAAGTGAAAGAAGAGAGCTCATGGATCAAAGTCTATAAATTCTCTACAAGTTGTTGGTGTTCAAGCAAGTTCATCCAACTTTCAAGTTCAAGAACAAAGTAGTTCCAAATTGATGTTGAAGAATGTAAATTCGTCGTTCGTGATAATCGTACAAGTATTCGTGACGAATAGCAAAAATCCAAATTCAAGACACTGATTCAAGAACAAGCTGTCCAAGCCCTTGAATCAAGTTCCAAATCAAGTTCAAATATTGTTTGTATTTCTTTTGTGAAGAATCAGAGGAGAAATAGAGATTGTAACATCATTCTATATTGAAATCAAATTTCTTTGGTACAATACTTTTCTTGTCTTGATTATTACTTTTAGGAAAGAAAATTTGTTGTTTACTGTCACCTTTTTAATAATCAGATTATTTCAAGTATATATCCGAAGCAAAATGACCCTAAATTTATAGTATATGTTTTGATTATTATGCTATAGAGCAACCGGTAAAGTTGTTTTCATGTGATCTATAGATCATGAGCTGCGTACATCACACTCCTTCGGATGGGGTCTTTCCTCACTACTAGAAATAAGTGTTATTCCGAGGGACTGTTTGGAGAGGGAATTCCTTCTCCAAACATGTACTTTCACTCGCCCGAACGAAAAAAATAAAAAAGTTAACACCGGCTTGGGAATTCCCTCGCCAAACTGCAGGACAAAATTTTATCTTTCCTGATTGGAGAGGGAATTTGCTTTTATTGGAGAGGGAATTCCCTCTCCAATAAAAATAGTCAGACCTGTTAGGTAAATGGCGAGGGACTCCCTTCTCCATGTAGTAAATAAAAACTACATCTTTCCCTTGCCAAAACGCACAGTATTACGCACAACTCTCTTCTCCCCCAAACAAAATCCCCTTTCCCCATTGCTGCCCGTCTCAAACTCGGCCCTCTCCCCGGCGATTTAAATTTTTTTCCCGTTCAACCCATTGCAAGCCCATCCCCATTAAGGTAAATATTTCTATTACACTTTTTTATGCTTCTATGATTGTTATTGTTATGGAACCCTATAATGAATTAGTTTATCACATAAATTCGTGAAATAATATTGTGGATGAATGCTTGGGAATTGTTATCATTATTGTGATTTGAGAAAGAAATATAATTAGAAAGTTATTGTAATTGTAAAATAATTTGGAATTAGTTGTTTAGCCTTATTTAAAAAAATTTAAAAAAAATACTTGTTTAGCCTTAGTTTAACCTTAGAAAAATAATTTGGAAATATATAGTCTTAGAAAATTATTGAATAATTTTTAGTATTATTATCCCTCAAATTTGAATGATATGGAAATAGTTGTAACTGAAAAATTCAATTGTGCATAATAGTGGTTGATTAGTGATCGAGGGAAGATTTAATTAGCAAAAGTAATAAAATTTAAAAACAACTAGTGTAAAAGTGATATACTTTATTGGCTTTTTCTAAATATATTTATTTATACCCTTTGTGTAGATGGAATCCGGTGAAAATCGTAGTTGGATGTATAATAGATTTTATGAAAATATGGGTTTGCGAAAATCATTCGTAGATGGGGTTGAGCGCTTTATTTGTAAAGCTAAATTGCTCCCGGAATATATGAGAGATGATAAAATCAAATGCCCTTGTTTGAAATACAAGTGTAGCAACGTGTAGCGAATAGATGTCGTTGTTCTACATCTTTACAAAAAAGGATTTATGCCCAATTATTTCGTGTGGACTGCACATAGAGAGTCTAACCCTAGTGTCGATGAGGTCAACAACTAAAATGAATATGTAGGGGTTAGCGGTGCGTATGTTGGGTATAACTATCCTATGCATGATATGATAAATGATGCATGTGGGATGTATATGGTGAACCATCTCAACCTACTTGTGAGGAGTTACCAAATGACGAGGCAAAGTTTTTTTACGAGCAGTTGGAAGAAGCTAGTCGACCATTTTACGAGGGGGCGACCCATTCTAAGTTGTCTGTTGCACTTAGGTTGCTTAGTATAAACTGAGAACTGATAATTGGTACTGAGCTAAAACTGAACTGTTATCTGAACTGGTACCTGTCTGGTGTTATGGGCTATATCCCCCCAAATCAGGTAACTGAACATCTGAACTAGTACCTGTCTGGAGTTATGGGCTGTATCCCCCCAAATCAGGTAACCGAAAAACTGAACTAGCCTCATGTATAATCATGCAGTGCATAATGTAGCTATATACGCGTACATAACCAACCTGGTGGGTGTTATGGGCTATATCCCCCCAGCCAGTAATATCTAGTCTCTCTGGTCAGAGTGTGTGAATGACACCCGGTCACACTAGGTGTTTCAACTCCCGCCTGAACTAGAGGGGTTGTATCCCCCAGACGGGTAGTATCACACGCGACCGGACTGTGTGTCCAATGCCCAGCCTCTATGGGGGACTCCAAATCACACATAACATGATCACAATATAAGCATAAACATGTATGAGGCATAACACATGTGGCAACAATATATATGGACTCGAAGGAATGATAAGAAAACTCTGGATGGAATTATAGACACAACCTGAAACTTAGAATTTGTCTAACTCTTTGAATTTCTATAAAAATTTCGGCAGAGTTTCCCCTGAAACTGGATGATCCGCAAAAACAGAACCAGTACTATACTATACACGGGAAAAGGTACCCGGATAAACTGATAACATAAACATGTTAAACGGATAACAAGATGAGACAACTGGATGACATAACAAATCCGCAGATAGAATGTTTGGACAGCACCACTGTCCTAACTTTCAACCTAATTTTCAGAGTGTAGATCAAAGTAATAGACTTCATAGTCTTCATGAAAGTTTTAGATATATGTCTTAGGGTTCTGGGAATTCTTAAAGAATCTAAATATCAATTTTGTACAAGGAGTTATGATCAATATACTAACAACTGTCCAAAGATCAAAACAATTTTCCAGATTTTGAAACGTTTTGTCTTGCTGATTTGGACGTCTTTCACCTTGGATTTTAGTACCAAATTAAGTATATACAAGGTTTCCTTGGTACCATATAATTTTCTCAGAAGAAATACTAATTTTAGAACTAAGAAAAGCTTCAAAAGCTAAAAGATACATGCCTTGCCAAAAGAAAGGTTTAGTCTTACCTTTGATGTTTCTTGCTTCTAAACCTTGTTTCCTTTGAATTCCACACATTCTAAAGCTTAAAAAAGCTATAACATAGAATTTAGGTACTTTACTTAGCCATGAAATAATTCTAAAACTCAAGCTATAGACGAAATTGAAGGTAGCATAACGTTACCTTAATCGCGTAGAGTATTTTGACGCAATCTGTCTTCAATTTCGAGTTACGATTGACGTTCTTTCTTCAAAACCATCAAAATGTCTTTAGCACCCAAGAGAACACTGCTTCTATCACTAAGTTTCTGGAAATGACGAGATGGAGGAGGATGTTTCCTTTTATACTTGAAACATTTCAGTTTTAGTCCTCTTTTGCGCTTATGTCCCTTTTTCTGGCCTGATTCTGACGCTCATATCTTTTTTATCTATAAGTTGTATGAACAAACCGTTAAAAGTTTTGGAAACTATACTCCAAGACCTTCAATTTGGTATATGATATGTCCCCAAAAGGCTTCATATAACACACGAAATTAATTGTTGAAAAAGCTTCGTTACAAGGCAATTCCTTGGTCTGTTTTTCCGCAACTTAAATCCGACTTTTCCCAAAATTTATATTCAACATATAAACATCTTATATGGTAATATTATGACTTTAAACTCACTTAAATCATTCTTAACATATCACTAGAATGATATACGTCACTTTAGACATACGGGGTGTAACATATTTGTTCTCTTCGGGCAGTTTGAGAGCCACAGAATAGCAGTCTCGGGCAGAGCGTTGCTCTCCTCAGACCTCACGTACTCCCCATTCGGATGGGAACTTCAATACTTGATGATAAGTTGAAGGAACAGCTTGCATGTCGTGGATCCAAGGTCTACCCAAAATGATGTTGTAGGCTAGATCCGCTTCGACAACATGGAAAGTTGTTTCCTTCGCTACCCCTTCGGCAAGAGTCGTCAGGGTAATCTCGCCGAGAGTCTTCTCGCTTGAATTGTTGAAGCCGGAGAGAACTCGAGATATGAGTACGATCTTGTCCGACAGCTGCATCTCTCTGACAACCCGTGATTAGATAATGTTCGCGGAACTGCCTGCGTCAATGAGTACTCTCTTGACATCGAACTCCGCCATAGCGTTATGACTAATGCATCAGCATGTGGAAATTGCGAGCCATTTGCATCAGAGTCCTCAAATGTGATTACTTCTTCTGATCGTGGGCGCTTGTTGTTTGTGATGGAGACCTTTGCATACTTCTTTGCTGTGAAAGTAACGGAGTCCACCTCGATCCCACCTGAAATAACATTAACTGTCCTCCTTGGAGAGGATGCTCGTGGAGGGCCACGTATGTTCTGCTGTGCCTTTGCGTGAGTCTGCTTTCCCTTCTCGGTCAAGAACTCCTTCAAGAATCCCTGTTTCAACAAATGAGCAATTTCATACCTGAGGGCTTTGCAGTCTTCGGTGGTATGGCCATGGTCGCGATGGAAATCGCACCATAGGTCTTTGTTTCGCTTGCTTGGGTCGGTCTTCATGTCTTTCGGCCACTTGACCTTCTCTCCCATGTCTTTGAGTGCTGCCACTACTTCAGACGTCTCTACGTTGAAACTCGGCAGGCTTGGGGCTCCACGGAGGCTTGATTCTGAATCATCTGTCCGGGACAACCCTTTGTTGTTGCGGTTGCGTCCTTTGGAATGGCTGCGGGACTGATCAGGGTACGGTTCATAACGTACGTCTGCTCTCTCGGTCTCTACCTTTCCGTCGGATCCACCACTACGTGCCTGAGCTCTTCATCGAGTACCTGTTCCAATCAATTTATCTTCATCGATACGTACCTTGGAATTGTAACGGTTGTAGACATCTGACCAGCTGGCTGCTGGGAACTCGCGAAGAGACTCATAAAGTCTACGCGTAGCCTCTAAGCTTCTAATATCCAAGCTATTGGTAAATGCGATCGCTGCCCATCTGTCTGGTACTTTGGGAAGCATCATACGTTCTCTCTGGAAGCGATCCGCGTACTTGCGGAGAGACTCGTCGGGTCTTTGCTTGATTTCAAAGATGTCCTCAACGCGGGTCTCCGTCTTCTGAGCGCCTGTGTGTGCCTTCACAAACAATTCAGCCATTTCTGCGAAAGACCCGATGGAATTGGGTGGTAGCATTGAGTACCATCGCAGAGCTCCATCTGCTAGGGTTTCCACGAACTTCTTCAATTGGACAGACTCGATCTCCTCGTCGGTGAGATCGCTAGCTTTGATAAAGTTGCTGAACATCATGAGATGATCGTTGGGATCAGATGTTCCGCGATACCTCGGGATGTTTGGCATTTTGAACGTCTTGGGTATCGCTTTTGGGGCTACCTCCTTCTTTCAGGGTCGCTGTGAATAACGCTGGACATCGACTTTCTTCAGCGTGGGTGGAGCGCCTGGTATCTGATCAATTCTCTCGTGGAGAGACTTTTGGAGTGCTTCCTGGCTTTCTTTGAATTGTTTGGTGAGAGCTTCCACAACAAGGCTCACATCTGTAGGCGCCATAAACCCTCCATTCTGATTCTGATTGATTTGGGTCGTTGGATCTGCAGTACCGCCGTTGTTCCGCTCTCCACCTTGCCTCGAGGTATGTGAAGATGGTGCGTCACGACCAGGTGCCGCAGCGTCAACCCTTGCAGTTGAAGGGTTACTCCTTCGGAGAGAGGTGAGTGCCTCGTTTATTCCTCGGTTTACTTCTGCCTGTTCCTGCATGAAAGCAAAGAGTGTTTCTTGGAGGTTCCCTCAGCCAGGGGAGAGACTCCTATGGCATCGTCTCCTGGGTGGGGTAGTGCTCTGAGAGCGCATACGCCTATATCGCTGCCTGACCGGTCCTTGGGAAAATTGTTGCTGCCCATCGGATGAATAATCGGGAGAATAGTTAGGAGAGTAATTAGGACTGAGTGAAGGAGTATTTACCTGTTCTCCGCCTACGATAGTTCGTTGAGAGTTGCTTTCTGCCATGTTAGTGATAGAGCAAAAAGACTGACGAAAAGAGGTATAATATCAAAGATAAACTATTAACCTACGAAGGCTATTGACCGGCTCCCACTGTGGTCGCCAAATTGTTTAACCTATATCCGATTTTAGGCCAATTAACAATTAAATTTGTATTTGCGGAGTCACGATCAATAGTTGAGATTAAGAGTTTTATACGGCGAGCTAAGATGGTGATAATACGAGGACGAGATGCAAGTACTAACTAACAAAAGTAAAGCATAAACGGAAATAAGGAGAAGTAACCGTATTGTCGCCTGCCTTCGGAGAGAGTTCTTCGAATCGCACTCAAACGATCAAAGAACTAAAGTAATAAGTAAAATATGAGCAAAGAGAGTATCTGAGCAAGAGTGAGAGAGTATTCTTATTGATATTGTAGACAGGAAGTAAAGTTGTTGTACAATCGATTAAGGCGAATGCTATTTATAAGCCTGGTAGGCACCCGTTGGGATTTGTAACCACTGGGCGTGGATCCGTCTGGATAAGTAACTGCTGTGTACATATTCGTTGGAGTCATAACCGCTAGGTTGTAATGATTACCTTAATGACCATTAATTGAATGATCGTGGATGATCATGTTAATAATTGCTCACTTAGACCGTGTTGACTGTTGAAGTGTTTCATAACTCCTTTAGGTCTGCTCGTGGTAAATGTCTGTCCGTTGAAATGTCTGCTCGTGCCACGTGGAAGACACGTGTCACCTTTTCAAGTCCAGTCAGCTTTTATCCAATACACTAATATTTCCTTTCTATTACATGTGTGAGCGTTTAAATGAGTAAATAATATTTATAGTTCTCTGTATCATTCTTTATAAGAATAATTATCTTTATCATTTTTCTTATGTTCATTGCTATTTTGTTTTGAAAAAAATCAATAGACCGAACCGAACTGAACCAAACCAAAACTAAACCGATAATAACCAAATTGGTGGTTTAATTATACTTGATTTGATTTGAATTTAATAATTTAAAAACTGATTAAATTGATTTGGTCATAATATTGATAAAAATCAACCAAACCAAACCGTAAACAGTGAACACCCCTTATTCCAACTAGGGGTGTTCACAATTTGGTTTGGTTAGTTTTTTATCAAAACCATAACCATACCAATTTAATCAGTTTTTAAATTCTTAAAACCAAACCAAACCAAGTAAAATTAAAACTATCGGTTTTGGTTATTATCGATTTGGTTCGGTTTATCAACTTTTTTACAAACAAAATAGTAATGAATGTACGAAAGTAAAGAGAACTATTCTTTAAAAAAAATGATAAAGAGAACAATAATAATTTTTTTACTCACTTGAAACGCTCACATATGTAATAGGAAAAAAATATTAGTAATTCAACAAACACTAGAAGTTGTGAATCATGTTTTGCATATCTTTAAGAGAAGCAAAATACTGCAAAATAAATTTATCTGTTGCTAGTCAGGTCAACTGTCAAGCTTTTTTTAATTAATGGTATTATACTATGATGAGCAATAACATATCATGTTCATATACAAGTCGAAATGGTAGTTACAATGCATCTACACTTTTTATGCAAGTAAAATTCTAACCAAGAGCCACTAGTTACTTGCGGACAAAAGTGATTGCACTAAATCATAAGTAATACAAAGATGTGATACAAATGGATTACCTTATTTTTTAGAGATTTTTACACTCTATACCCATAAAATTTAAAGTATTTACAAGCCATACCCATTACAAATTATACTACCCATAAAACTAAAAGTATTTACCAACCTACCCATTTATTATTGTATACCTTTGTTATGCCTTATAGGTATACCTTTAAAGTATACTGCATAAATTAGGGTATACAAGTCTGGAGGGACATTTATTACTGTATACCTTTGTTATGCCTTATAGGTATATATCTTTATGGTATACTGCATAAACTATGGTATACAAGTCTGGGTGGGTAGAGTGTGTAAATAATTTAGTGGGTAGGTCGGGTAATATTTGAAAGTAGTGGGTAGTGGTTGTAATTATTTTAGGTTTTGTGGGTATTTTTGTAAATGTCCCTATTTTTTACAATGTTGTTGCCTAGATTCTTGTTGAGCTTAAGAACACAGTTAGTTAAGTCCACTTCATTTACTCTACTACTAGTTTTGTTGAAAAGATATAAAAAACTTAAAATTAAATATACAAAAGTTAATTAATACTCGGTTACGGCCGAGACTACACTTATGGAATAATGCTGGATATGTTGTTGTTGCTGATATATCAGTTCGGTCCAATTATTTTCTTGGTTATCTCCTATAAAATCAAAGCCAAACCAAATATAATTGATTTTTAAAGATTAAAAAATCAAACCAAACCAAAATCAATAAAGTATCAATAATTTGAATCGATTTGATTTGATTTCAATTTGGATCGATGTTTAACCAAACCGGAACCCCTAATTCCAACATTCTCCCCGATGACGTTTACGTGGGGGCCTCCACTTACCGTTTCAACTCTCAACATGCACACTCACGTGCACGTCACGGGATTAAAGTATCCTTTTCCTAAATTTTACACATCATCATCTTCAGTTCCATTTTTCCCATTCTACAACCACCGTCCACCGCCGTGAACCTCACTTCCGACCACCGCCGGTCACCGCGGGAGTGGACTAGACTAGTTTATGAGCCTATTATATTCTATCCAATTTAATTCACATTACAAAACCCTTAAAAAACCTTTGACGATGAAAGAGCGGCCGCCTCCGTCGTCATACGGCGGCGCCGTTTACGTACCTCCACATCATCGCCTCCGCGCAGTTATTAATGTTCCTCAGCAGCAGCAGCAACAACAAGTGCGAGTGCAACAAAAGAGAGCTTCACAATTTGATGTGGAACCTTCCTCTCCTGATTTTCACCTAATTACACCTTATCAGGTTAACTTTCATTTCTTGAGTTAGCTTCAACTGTCTAATACTATGTGAATTTCAACTATGTCTTGTTGCATGTAAGTTAGAACTACATTTGTTAGAGTTCGTCCTATCTGTCCAAGCCTTGGTGGACAGAGTTATGTGGAACTTGTCTTTGTGGAAGGTAGCAGGTATCCCTGGACTTAGTTGAGGTGTGCGGAAGCTGGCCGAGACACCGCGCTTATAAAAGAAATAGTACTAATAATTTAGTTAGAAATCCAAGTGTCAATGTCTTGATTGTTGAATTATCAACCGCTCGCATCCAAGGGTGCGACCTAGTGGTCAATGAAGTGGGTTAAGAAACATTAGTCAAATCCCAGCGGAGGCAAAATGCTAGGTGATTTCTTCCCGTTTGTCAACGCCTTAGTGGACAAAATTACCCGATACCTATTGTTGGTGAGAGGTAGGAGGTAGCCCGTGAAATTAATTGAGGTGTACGTAACTGGCCTGGACACTCGATTATCGTAAAAAAAAAAAAAAAAAAAAAAAAAGAACTCTACAAGTACAATAGTTGCCCATAAAGAGTGGTAAGAGTTTAGCTTGTGATGTGCGGATTAATACGTCACGGGTTCGAACCATGTTGTTGATTAAAGCCCTGTTATTTAAGTGGAGAAGGGTTAAGGGGCAGGATGATTATCTACTGAGTTGCAAGGTCATGGGGTTTCTTGGTTATAAAGAAGTACAATATTTTGGTTATGTTTACATGATTATAGATAGTTATTGTAATTTTAACTAAAGAGTGTTTATACAATGCGACTCATATGGAAGAAAAGTAAGTACTGTATATCATATGATCTTTTTCTTCCTTGTATGCTGATGGAGGTCTTATTCCATGTATGGGACACCCTGTCATGGAGGAATCCTTCTCCTACGAGCTTTTATTTTTTATGTTGATCACCTGCAAGATGATATCTCCAGTTCGCCTTATGTTGCGTTAAATTTAAATATGGTAAGCTCAAAGCTTAACGCCTTTCTCCAAGGTGGGACAGTTACTGATTTTCAGTCCACCAATATGTGCTATAAGAAAAGTCAAATATATAGAAAGCAGAGCTATGAAATGTTGCTTCGTTTCACTGACTGCTGCATTCTGAAAGAATGTTGAGGTCCTAATTCTGTATTCACAATGCTTAGTAATTGATGTTATATTTGAGGATTTTTTTCTGCTGGAGGCCCATCACTTAATAGCATTTGTGCTATCTCTTAATCATTGTATGAACGAGATTCAGTTTGACTTGGTAGGAACAAGTTAATTGTGTTTAGCCGTTTAGGAAATGACAAAACGTGAAAATTGCAATGATTGCCTTCTCCCAGTTAGAAGATTGCCAAACTTAATTAGAAATTGGTTTCTGAGGAAGTGTAGAAAAATTAGAACATAATCCATCTCCCACTCAATTCTGAGCTATATTTGGCTCCATCACCTTTCTGCCCTTGTAAACATTCTAAGTTTTCATCTCTTTTTCCCTCCTCAACATCTTTCTTCAATGTTAAGTGCTTATCCACATTTAGTTTTATTTATTATTTTTTTTAATTTTTTTAATGTCATGCTTTGGTAATTTGATGCACCACGGGATAGTTATATTGTAATTCGTTATCTCAGATATACAGGAAAATATTCCAGTTTTCAGTTAGATATCTTTCTTAATCCTATCCTATCTGGTGTTATCTAACATGGTTTAGTTGCTTATTGTTGTTAGTCCTCATAATATGCGTTTTAGTTACTTGTCCCGAAACCTGCTGAATTATCAAGTAAAATGCTGACCAGTGGTAAAACTAGTATTCGTATATGGAGTTAACAGATCGTTCTAATGCTGGAATTTGCTGCAGCTATATTTTTATTCAGATATTTGTTGAAGTTAGCTTAACAATGCTTCAACTTTTAAAACATAAAAATGGTATTGGTTTGCACCTCTAAATTCTCAAGCAAGTTGCATGACTCACCACTGAACCAGAGAGTGCTTGTGCGGCTTATATTAGGTGTCAGTTTTTTTTTTTTTTGATAGGTATATGTTGTGTGCGTCAACTTAGCTGAGGATTTATGTTGTGGCAGCACTTTTGTGTTGCTGAAATGATAAAATCACTACTGTGGACATCTGGGGAATTGATCAATGTAAACTTAGAGGAAGATGGTGGACTCTTGAACTTGATCTTTAATCTGAAGGACTCAACCTTAACCGATAGTTTAGGCTTGACCGACATCTTCTTAATGGAGTAATCCTGACATGGATGAGGTTTTTAGACTTTCTTTTTTCGATCAGATGATAAGGTTTTTGTATGTGTTGAAGAAAGTTTGGTTTGTCATGGAAAATAACTGCTCATGTCTTGCTACTTTCACTCGCATATTACAATCTTATCCATATTAAGGCTCACATGCATCTATAGCTGATAAAACTGAAGCATGGAAATGGAATCTCACATGCATCACCACCTGTCTGCATGAATCACAAATGTATGCTACCTGACTATTTAAAAGTAACGGATTCCAGGGTGCTTCCGCATCTGATAACATTGAAGCATGGAAATGGAAGCTCACTGCTCTGTTACGTGACAAGGACAAACAAGAGGTGCTCTCTAGGGATAAGAAGGACAGACGCGATTATGAGCAAATAGCAGCTTTAGCAAGCAAAATGGGTTTGTATAGGTATCTTTGATCGGGAAGTGTCTTGTTTATAGTTTTGGTTTGGTACAAGATCTTAGAATGCCACCATTCTTTGCAGCAACCTATATTCCAAAGTACTTCTTGTCAGCAAGCTTCCATTACCAAACTATAGGTTTGATCTGGATGATAAGCGTCCTCTGAGGGAGGTATGCTCTTTGACATTGGATATTTTTATTCAGGATTTTAATTTCTGACTCAGCACCAAGCTCCCACTTCTATTTACCTTTTATTATTTGACTGGTCTTTCTCTTAGATTTACATTGTTGTTGCTTCCCACTTGGTCAGCCTTTGTTGATTTTAATTCATTCTTGGTTACTGTATACTCTCCTCCCCTCCCTTATGCCCTTCTTTCTGTCCTTCATTTTTTTCATGTTAAAACTGCAACCTTTAAACAATTGTCAGGTGATTCTCTCTCCGGGGTTACCAAGACGAGTAGATGCTTTTCTTGGAGAATACTTGTCTCGTAAGCCAAGGAGCATGGATATACTTTCACGATCAAGCAGTAATGGTAGTATAGCTACTGATGAGGGTCTATTTGAGCAGCCAGAGCCACTCCCTCAAACTAAGACTGCCATGGAGAATATCCTCTGGCAAAGGAGTATGCAAATGCGAACTGAGCAGCAGACTTGGCAGGTTCATCACCTCACAGAATTCTAGAGCACATTGATAACATCTGTGCAAATTTACTATTATCTCCCTCTTCCGCCTTCATTGTACTTCAGTTTTTGGTATTTCCAGAATTATTTGGGTATTCAGATAAGAAGAATAATATTAGTCATCTTTGAGTGTTGGAGAATTTTATTTCGTAGACCTATGAAATTATTGAGGGCACTGGTTTTAGTTGATGGATGTGATAAGGTTTTGGTTTAGAGTCTCAATTTAGGAAGCATAACTACTGACATTAAGTGGTCGAAACTTTGACATAATCATTGGCACTAGGTGGAGCCTGCGAGTGGTAAAATGCTCAAGTTCATGTCAAAGCTTAGCATTAGTGGAAAGACTATGAAAAAAGATGCAAGAGGCTTTCTTGTCAACGTGTCAAGCAAAAAGGCCCATAGGTCTTCAATTGAATTGTTGCATAGTCAAAGGCAGAATTTCTTTAGTGTGAAGAGTGCTACAAACCTAAAGGACCCATATAGGAAAAGAAGATCTTCGGATGGCTGTATATGTCTGATAACTTCAGCGGCTATGTTAAAAACTTTTTAGAAATGGATTTTTGGAAAATCGACATAAACGGGAACCGGATCTAGACTTGTCTGTAGGGTGAACCATATGTGCTAGATTGAATAAACAATCTGCCGTGACTTCATTCCTTTGGTCTCTTGGCACTAGGTCTGTCCTGCACTATGTGTCCTAAATGCTGTTTCTCCACAATTCTCATCTTTTTGCTGTTTGTATTGTTTATTTGTTTTGTAAATTGCAGAATTTATCAGTATTTTTCTGGTTTTTTTGTTTTCTTTGTGGAAGCTGGATTCACGACATAACATTCTTGATTGTTATAGGAATCACCAGAAGGTAGGAAGATGCTGGAATTTCGTAGTAGTCTACCTGCTTATAAGGAAAAAGAAGCAATATTAAGTGCCATTTCACAGAACCAGGTATATTATCAGATGTTTTTTTTTAAATTTAAATTTTTTATAATGACTTAGCTAATATCATTCAAATTTCAAGACCTAGAGGCTACCATCAATATTACAAATATATATATACTCGTTTAGAATTACACAATAAAAGATTCTAACAAGTCCATAAATTCTGTCATGTCAGTAGCAAAAGACCCTTTATGCCCAGAATAAGTCCTCTATACATATAATTTTTTTTTTTTTGGATGAAGTAATAGTTTCATTGCAAGCATCAAGAAGATGCAAAAAGATAGTACAAGATATTGCAATTGAGCTCACAAAAATGAAGTTAGCTAACATAGATGACTATTCTAAAACCAGGGAGCTAATAAAGTGCAAAAAATTATCAGGGGTGTCTACAGGGGGTTAGATTAGACCAACTGAATAAATACAAGAGGCATCTAGCTTTTGTAAAGTGACTAGCAGTTGATACACCATCAAAGCATCTACTATTCCTTCCCTCCCATAAGCACCAACAAATAGGATCATCTTCCAAATGGTTCTGATGACTTTATCAACTTTCCAGTAATTCCAACATTCAAAAGCGTCCTTGATGCTATGAGGCATGACCCAAGAGAGCCCAAAGATATATAGAAACATACACCACAAATCAAGAGCCGCGGAGCAATGAAGGAACAAGTGGTTGTTAGTTTCAATTTCCTTGTAACATATAAAACATCTGTTAACAATCTGGATGCTCCTTTTAGCTAGACTGTCTTGAGTGAGGCATGCTTCATGAAGGGCAATCCAACTAAAAACTGTGATCTTCGGGGGCAATTTTGTCTTCCAAATTAACTTCCATGGCCAATCATCAATTATCTCATTTTGAGCCTACGGTGATGTATACCCTGCTTTTACAGAATAGATCCCTTCCTTTGTCCTCCCCCATTTCATTTTGTCTACTGCTTAGGGATTAATAGTGCAACCCTCCAACTTGTGTAGAAGATTAAGGAGTTCATCAAATTCTCAATCCTGTATGTTCCTTCTGAAGAGAGGATTCCAAGTGCTACCTTCTCTATTTTCGGAGATAAAAAGAATTTCGATCGTGGAAGATTTGGAAAAGGTTTGGGACATCATCTTTTAGCTTGGAAGTGCCTAGCCATTTGTCATTCCAGAAACAAATGTGTCTTCCATTTCCTGGAACAAAGTATGAAATTTTGTGAGAAATCGTCCCAAAGCCTGCAAATATTCTTCCAAAGTCCAACTCCATAAGGAGCCCTAGAAAACTTAGTACCCCAGTGATTGAGAGTACCATGTTTTGCTATGACCTCCTCTTTCCAAAGGGTCTGATCTACCTGAGAATACCTCCATAACCACTTCATAAGAAGGGCTTTGTTGTGCATTGCCAAATTCTTAACACCCAGACCAACATTTTTAGGCATGGCGACTTTGGACCATCTTACCAAGTGGAACTTATGACTCTTGCTGTTGCCTTCCCACAAAAAGGCATTCCTAATTCTGTCAATATGCTTCAGGACCTTGTTGGGTGTATGGAAAAGAGACATGTAATAATGGGGAATGCTATCTAAAACACTGTTGACTAGTGTGAGTCTGCCCCCAATTGACAGGTATTGCTTTTGCCAAGTAGCCAACCTCTTCTCACATTTTTCAATGACACCATTCCAAATGTCTGTAGCTCTAAATTTGCCACCTAAAGGAAGGCCCAAGTAAGTAGTTGGCAGTGAAGCACAGGTGCAACAAAGGATTTCGGCCAACTCTTCCAAGTTTGGCACTTTATTAATAGGGTTTAACACTTTTTAGCATATTACTGTGAAGGTCGGAAATCTTGCTATTGGGAGATTCCAGCCACGGTTAGGAGCCCAGTTGACCTGGTCAACTCTCGTGGTAGCGGAGCCTTTGACTCGTGTTAACCTCGCTAACGCCAGCCAAAGCCCGCTTTCGCGAGCCATTACTGTGGTGGGCAGACCAACATATATTTTATCCAGATTTTACTATTTTGGGCATGTAATTAAGGGTAATTTTGACCTTTCTTACCCTAAATAGCCCTAGTATAACTGAATATAATTTTGACCTTCCAATTTTCTTGAGGATGCAATTGATTAAGGTGCTTATATTGTTATGTAATTGGAAGGAAATTCGGATATATTCAATATTTACGTCTTCTTCTTCTCTTTAAATTCCTTGTCAATTTCTATGTTTTTGTTTGTTTGATTTGATTCCAATAACTTTCTCATATTTACCACTTAACACTATTACTTTCATATGGTAAATTGGACAAATCATGTGAAAATTGGTAACAACATGGTCCAGTGTTAAATTTTAAGTCAAACAAATCTTGGTACCAAAACACTTTTGAGACAACTTTAAAGTTTAGGTGCAAAAACTTTTGCAATTTTATCTATTCCAACCATTTGATACAATTTGTTTGTGTTCTTTTAAACTCTTTTGGAAAAGCTTTTGTTATCCACAATCTTAAAAAGCAAAAATTTGGTAATGCTTAGAAGGGGAGGGGAAGGAACAATTAACAATGTAGTAAAAAAAATTGAGATTCAACCCAAAAGCTTTATGTAATGGTTGGAATAGTTATCTTTTATCAAAAAAAAAAAAAAAGGTTGGAATAGTTATAATTCCCAATAGGCACAGGGTCTGGGACTGTGCTGCATCTCTAACACCTTTCGGCATGTGCAACCAGTTTTCTATTTTTTTTTTTCTTGTTTGGCTCAACATGTAGAGGAATGGACATGGAGTAGAGAGTAGGGCTGAGAATAGGCCGGAGTTGGAAAAGGAGGGCATTGAAAAGTGAGTTTGAGTAGAGAGAGAGGGCTCACGGTTGATGAGTCATCAAGTAGAGGTAGTAGCTCAAATGGTTTAGTTGAGAGAGAGAAGCGTGTGTGTATATATGATAAATGTATATTATACAGTTGGATTCGAAGTGGAGATAAAATAATTATGGCAACAAATTTACGGGTGAGAACATGGGCGTATTGAAGTATGGTTCTAGTACCGTGTGAATGAATTACATAGCCAACCCCAAAGTAAAACAAGAAGATTGAATAACAGTTTGTTGCAAACAGAAAAGGAAGTGCTGAAAAGATTAAAAGAAGAGGGGGGGGGGGGGGGGAGTGAGAGATAGAGAGGAAGAGGTAATGCGATAATAACGGAAATGGAGAAGGGGTAAGAGAGAGTGAAGATGATATATTTTTGGGGATTAAAGAGGGGGGTGGGGGAAAGAGGACAAGAGTAGCAAGGGGCAATAGAAAGACGGGGAGAATACAATGCTGACAGGGAGGCGTGAAGGGGAAGATTTGAGGGTGGGTAGAGTCATGGAGTTGGCAAGCATCCCCAGAGAGGGTGGGAATTGGCGTACTCCCTAGTGGAGCGAGGAAGAAATAGTGAGGAAGAAGGAAGATGGAAGAAGACAGAAAGAAAATGGGATAGGGTTTGGTGTTGCCCTATTTATTGAGTGTGAACATGATCTCTTGAGACCTGATCCTTGGACAGTTTATCCCACTTGACCACTTCCTTGGATTAGTCCTAAAAGTAATCCGGCCAGAGTTCATTGTTTATCCAGTTCTTGATCTGGTTCTAAATGACTTTCACAAAATATGCCATGTTAGATATCTAGCAAAGCATTCTCATACCATGGAAGAACTAAAATCCTTTTCATTGGCCAAGCATAAAGCAGATGAGGGGTGAGGATGTAAAGGATTGTACATAGAAGGAGTCTGTTTTGAAGGATGTCCCAAATTGTAAATTCTCATCTTTTTGCTCAGGGATTAGGGGGTGTAGCTTAAGATATTACATCATGCAAAGGAATCCTAGTGAAGCATGAAAATTGAACAAGATAAGCATAAATGCAGGTCTTGGAGCTCTTCGCAACTCTATGGAATTTGTCTAGCATTCTGGTAAATCATCTTCGAACAATTAATGGATGCTAGCATCGTCTGTAATTGACCTCTCTGCTTCGTTGAAGAGTGGTGTGGCCTCTTAGCTTGGTGGTGCTTTGTTTTCCTAATTTTTGCTTAGGGAACTAATAAAGTTCATCCAGACTGGAATGTGTAAAAGACACCATGCAATAGCTAAATTTCTTTGGAGAGGTTTGATCTTTTTGAAATTGCTCCCTATGATGCTGATATTAAGAAAAGGTTTTCCATGTGCGCAGGTGGTTATTATCTCAGGTGAAACTGGCTGTGGGAAGACAACACAGATTCCCCAATTTATTTTAGAGTCTGAAATTGAGTCTGTTCGTGGAGCCATGTGCAGTATCATATGTACTCAGCCAAGAAGAATATCTGCTATGGCTGTATCGGAAAGAGTTGCAGCGGAGAGAGGGGAGTTGCTGGGTGGAACTGTGAGTTTCTGTACTAGCTACTTAACTGCCAGACGAATCATCATTATCTCTTTGCACATCATTCTGACTAAAAATTGGGAGCACATATTGTGTCTTCTTTGATGTCTTTGCAGGTTGGATATAAAGTTAGGCTAGAAGGAGTTAAAGGAAGGGATACACACCTCCTCTTCTGTACCACTGGCATCTTGTTAAGAAGATTGCTAGTTGATAGAAACCTGAAGGGCATCACACATGTGATTGTGGACGAGATTCATGAACGTGGAATAAATGAAGGTATATTATTGTCTATAAAAAGATTTTTTTGGAGTTCATGGGATCTGTTTGCTAACAATTGAGTATGTATGTTACCAGACTTTCTGCTAATAGTTCTCAAGGATTTACTCCCTCGCCGTCCAGAGTTAAGGTTGATTTTGATGAGCGCCACCCTAGATGCAGAGCTTTTCTCTTCATACTTTGATGGGGCTCCATCGGTCCACATTCCGGTGAGTTAGTTAGTTGGCTACTTGTGTTCTTAATCTATGTGCTGCATTCAGTTATGCCAATGGTCCCATTCCCGCTCTCTCTTTTTCTATTACTCTTTAAATGCCAATTTATGTGATGAGACCGAGTTTGACTATGTAGAAAGTTTAAGGTAAATTTGACACGCGTATTATAAAGGTAGTAGTAGAAAAAAAGTTTAAAATTGTCACTTAAAATAATATTAATATAGTTGTTAAAAAGTTAGTAGAATACTGAAATGGACACATCATTTGAATTTGAACAATGAATAGTTGAAGCTTGCCAAAGTTGTCAACAAAATATTATTGTTATAGGGTGTGTTTGGTATGAAGAAAATTCTTTTGTCGAGAAACTGTTTGTATTTATTGTAAGGCTCACAGGTTAAGCTTTCCGTTTGCTGTTAATTGGACATTGAAGATTACCTGTAGGTTAAGTTAATTGATATCAGAGTCTCAATCCTGAAATGATTCTTTTAACACTTGGTGAGAAGTTGTGCTGGGATTTTGATCTCTCAAACAATTTGCTGCCCAGAGTGGAGTTTATAGGTTGGTTGACTCAACACATCTGTAGGTAGGTCAAAACGGGAGAGGTCAAACCGCCAAATTAACTCTTCAAATAGCTTGGGTTGGTACAATTTACGCTTAGTAACCGAACAGATTAAAGACAACTCTTTGAACAATAAACGTCTGATCAGCTCTCTCTATTAAAGGAAAAAAAAATCTTATATCCTCTCTCTCCATATCAAAGGAAAATAAATCTGATCACCTCTCTGCCTTTCTCTCACCCACAACTTTATCATCTCCCGAATCTCCTTGCTCTGGTCTTCTTACATGTCTTCTTCATTGCTTAATGGGTGTATCCTCCATCTGCAAAATTCTTAAGCGTCTGTTCTCTGCAACCTGCTGCACCATTCGCTGCTCAAGAAAAGCAATGAACTGGTGTTCGCAAATACATCTTCTCAGAGCAAGAGGTTTTCAGGAATTGCTGGGAATTTTGAGGTGTTTGAGTAATTTAGTAAGCCAGAAATAATAATAAAGAAATTAGTAACCCAGAAATAATTGCTAGTTCTTCATTTGGATGTTTATTCTTGCTGAACGATTTTCTGTTCCATTTGAAGTATACGTTGTTTATTGAGCTTCTAGAGTTTTTCTTTATTTATTAAGCCAACTGGTTTGTTTTTTATTTGGTTCTTGTTCTAAATGTACTTAATGTTCTGAGCTGGAGATCCGAGCCTTTAATTTCTTCGAACTAATACGTTGCTTTGTTGCTTTCTTTGAGGAAATCCACTTACATATTTCTTAGCAGTAAAATTTGAAAAAGGTTGCTTGTTTAGACTGTGAAAATCTTTTTGGATTGTGATTATCACTATATTGCACATAAGTGGCCGGCCTTTTTTTCTTTTTCGTATCTTCATTTTACAACATGAAGGAGATTAAATGATTTGGGCAGGTAGGATTACATTTGGTTACTCAATACATATATAATGCAAAGTATTTTGATCTGGATAAGGATTAGGTGGGCTGAGTTAACCATTGTTTTACTTGACTATTTCAACTCCCCCAGAATGTTATGCTCCCTTGCTCCTTTGAGAAAGGGTTGCGGTGATCATGGACATAATGTGAACTAAAAAATGACGTGGAACATTTACTGGTTGGACAAATCCTAGAGAAGAGATTACTGAGAGTATACCTATTGGAAGTCTCTGGAAACCAGGTTAAAGTTTTGTGTGTCGGCCTACTTGTGTGTGGTTGGGTGGTGTCATATACAAATAATTATGTAGGCTGCTTGTTATGCTGCTACAATTCAAATTTGAGTTATATGGTAAGACTAATTTTCGAGAAGTTAGGAGGATGTACATCTAGAATGATTACTGGCATTTTGTAATTCAAAAAAACAACAAGCTGGTGGAGCGGGCCAAGTCAACCCGGGCCCAAAATACAACTTCTGTCTTCAATAGAAAAGGAAAAGCTGGACTAGAATTGGGCTATTACTCTAAAGCCCAAAAAAACAGAAAGGGGAAAAAGGGTTTTAATAAAACCATGTGGAGGAAAAGAGGCGGGTCTCCTGACCCATGTCTTTTAAGGCCTTTTTATTCAGACTCAGAAGCCCTCTTTGACCCAGTTTCAATAGAGCTTCAGGCCCACATCTTTAATCCAGCAAAAGAGCGAGCGTACTTCTGCAATTCGCCATGATGCAGATGACGAAGCAGAAGATGCTCCACTACTCTTGGGGTCGTCGGTGGTAAGTGATTGTGATTCTATCCTTTCATCTCAATCCTTCAACGACTTTCTTCCCTTATCTTGGCATGAAGGGGAAGCTCCCAACTGTGAGACAGTTGATAATCCAACAGTGATCGAAACATCAAAGTGGACCAAGATGGCAATGGTAAGGGCATGCAAAGCTTTCGGGGTCAACACAATTGGCTTTGAGCATGAAATCCTGGGTATCATCCTGAGGATGGAACAAAAAAGAGCAATTCAGCTAGAGCAGCAGAAAACCAAGCCAACAACACCGCGGAAAAACAGAAAAAAAGGGGAGATTGAACTTAAAAGATTAACATGGGGGCTGAATGAAAGTAGTGAAGGGCGAGATAGGGGCAGGTTTCATCAAAGCTCTTCAGGATGAAAGTTAAAATCATCAGTTGGAATGTACAGGGTCTCAATAACAGGGACAAGAGGACTACTTTGAAATCTTTATTAAAAAAATGGGGGGCAGACATCGTATGTTTGCAAGAAACAAAAATTGAAGAATGGAACACCAGGCTCGCTAGGCAAGTATGGGGGAGTAGATGGATTACATGGGCTGAACTGAAATCGTGCGGAAGTAAAGGAGGGATTATTATTCTATGGGATAAGAGGAACTGGAAGTGCATAAACACTGAACAAGGGGAATTATCTATTTCTTGCAGATTTGAGAGTATCCAGGAGGACTTCAGATGGGTCTTTACGGGAGTTTACGGACCTCATACAAATCCAGAAAGGATAGAACTTTGGGAAGAACTAGCTGCTGTTAGAGGACTTTGGTCTGATCAATGGGTTATCGGGGGAGATTTCAATGTATGCAGATATGAAAATGAAAGATTAAATTGTTCAAGGCGATCCAGAGCAATGATGGGGTTCTCAAACACCATTCTAGACCTTGGTCTCATTGACCTTCCTCTTCAGGGAGCTCAATTCACCTGGTCAAGAGGGGAGGATCAGTTCCAAGCTTCAAGAATTGATAGGTTTTTTATCTCTCCAGAATGGAATGATAGCTTTAAGTCTGTTAAGCAAATAGCACTTCCAAGACCTATATCTGATCACAAGCCTTTACTTTTGGAGAATGGAGATTGGGAAGCAACATCGTCTTATTTTAAGTTCGAAAATATGTGGCTACAAACTGCAGGTTTTTTGGAAATGGTCAGGGTATGGTGGCAATCTTACAGTGTAGTAGGTAATCCTGACTTCATCCTCACTCAAAAGTTGAGACACTTGAAAAGAGACATTAGTACATGGAACAGAGAGGTTTATGGGCAAGTAGATATAAAGAGAAGCAAGGCTCTAGATGAACTCAATACACTGGAGCAGGCAGCAGAATCCAGAATCCTGACTCAACAAGAGAATCTAAGAGCTTTTAACTTGAAATTAGAGCTCCAAAAGTTAGCAATAGCAGACGAAATCTCTTGGAGACAGAAATCGAGATGTCTGTGGCTGAAAGAAGGGGACAAAAACACCAAATATTTTCAAAGAATGGCAAGCTCGCATAGAAGGAACAACCACATCAATAGGCTTCAAGTTGGGGAGGATCTAATAGAGGACAAAAATCTTATTAAAGGAGAAATTCTTGACTTTTATCAGAAGCTATATACAGAAAATGAGCAATGGAGGCCATCTGCCAATTTTGAAGGTTTATCTACTCTCTCATTTGAAGATAAAAACTGGCTTGAAGTTCCTTTTGAAGAGCAAGAGGTGTTGGCTGTTTTGAAGTCTTGTTCCCCGGACAAGGCACCCGGACCCGATGGGTATACCATGGCTTTCTTTCAAAAGGCGTGGGAGTTTTTAAAAACAGATATTATGAATACGTTGCAGCACTTCCATCACTGTGGCCACATGGTAAGATCTTGTAATGCCTCATTTATTGCCTTGGTCCCAAAGAAGAAAGGTGCACTAGAACTAAGGGATTACAAGCCCATTAGCCTAATAGGTAGTATTTACAAGCTTGCGTCTAAAGTGTTGGCAGAAAGATTAAAAAAGGTGGTGGTTGGGAAACTGGTCTCGGGGCAGCAAAATGCATTCATAAAAGGTAGGCAGATCTCTGATGCATCACTTATAGCCAATGAAGTACTGGATTGGAGAGTCAAAAGTGGATTACCCGGGATTCTTTGTAAATTGGATATTGAAAAGGCTTTTGACCAATTAAGCTGGTCTTACCTAATCAATATTCTGAAGAAGATGGGATTCGGTGACAGATGGATAAGGTGGATTGAGTATTGCATCACAACGGTCAAATATTCAGTTCTAGTAAACAGGGAGCCGGTTGGCTTCTTCTCCCCACAAAAAGGTTTAAGGCAGGGAGATCTTCTATCTCCATTTTTATTCATTTTAGCAATGGAAGGGCTCACCAGAATGCTTGACAAGGCCAAACAATTACAGTGGATTCAAGGTTTTCAGGTTGGTAGGGATCCAAGCAATGCTGTTACTATCTCTCATCTTCTTTATGCAGATGATACTCTTATCTTCTGTGAAGCAGATAGGTCTCAAGTCCTCAATCTTAACCTTACCTTGCTTATTTTTGAAGCACTCTCTGGTCTTCACATTAACATGTTGAAGAGTGTAATTTATCCTGTTAATGAGGTCCTGAATTTACAAGAGCTAGCAGAGATTCTTAGTTGCAAAACCGGCTCCTTTCCAACTTCTTATTTAGGATTACCTCTAGGATCAAAATTCAAGTCAACTGGAATTTGGAGTTGTATCATAGAAAAGTTTGAGAAAAGGCTAGCAACATGGCAAATGCAATATCTATCAATGGGGGGTCGGCTTACACTCATCAACAGTGTGCTTGATAGCATTCCGACATACTATATGACCCTTTTTCCTATACCAAGCTCAGTCCTCAAACAACTAGACAAGCTCAGGAGAACATTTCTATGGGAAGGAAACAACCAGAGCCACAAATTCCACTTGGTGAAGTGGGATAGAGTCATCCGACCTAAATCTCAGGGTGGCTTAGGTATCAGAGACCTGAAGTTGCATAACAAAAGCATGCTACAAAAATGGCTATGGGGATTTGGGCAAGAAGAAACTGGCTGCTGGAAGAAGGTCATCATTGCCAAGTATGGAGCTCAGAACAATTGGCATACCAAAAGGATCACTTCACCACATGGTACTGGCCTTTGGAAACACATATCAACCTACCAAAGTGAGTTCTTCCCGAACATAACTTTCAAGGTAGGGAATGGAGCACATGTGAAATTCTGGAAGGACAGGTGGCTGGGAAACTCTCCATTGACAGAAACATACCCTGCCCTTGCCCAAATTGCATGTAACAAGGACTCTACTATTGCTAACATCAGAGAAGGCAATTCTTGGAATTTTCTATTTAGAAGGAATCTTCAAGACTTGGAATTTAATGAATTTGTCAACTTGCTAGCTGCTATTGAACCTGTTCATACAATAGAGCTACAGTCTGATAAAATGGCTTGGGGCAGTTCTAGAAGGGGAATATATATCTGGACTACATGTAAATATGCTTAAAAGCATCATTTACCCTGTCAATGAAGTACACAATCTGAAAGCTCTATCTGAAATCCTTTGCTGCAGCACAGGGACTTTTCCTACCACTTATCTAGGCCTTCCCCTTGGTGCTAAGTTCAAATCATCTGCGGTCTGGAGTGGCATAGTTGAAAAATTTGAAAAAAGGTTAGCTACTTGGCAGATGCAATATCTATCAATGGGAGGCAGGTTGACACTAATTAATAGTGTACTGGATAGCATCCCAACATACATTATGTCATTATTCCCCATCCCAAAAAAGGTCCAGAAACAACTTGATAGCCTGAGAAGGAATTTCTTATGGGAAGGAAACTGCAAGTCTCACAAGTTTCCATTTAACCAAAAAGGTCCAGAAACAACTTGATAGCCTGAGAAGGAATTTCTTATGGGAAGGAAACTGCAAGTCTCACAAGTTTCATTTGGTTAAATGGTCTCAGATCACCTTGCCTAAGCATTCAGGAGGGCTCGGAATTAGGAACTTGGCTCTTCACAATAAAAGCTTACTCATGAAATGGTTGTGGAGATATGGTCAAGAGGAGCAAGCACTATGGAAAGATGTGGTAACTGCTAAACATGGTGTGCTTACACACTGGTGTACTAAAGTTACCATGGCACCTCATGGTGTTGGCCTTTGGAAGAACATTAGCAAGTTATGGGATGAATTTTATCAAAAATGCAGCTTCATACCAGGGAACGGACAACACATAAGGTTTTGGAAAGATAGGTGGCAAGGCAATTCTACTCTACAGCTAGAATATCCCAATTTGTTTCTCATCTCTACTGATCAAAACTCAACTATAGTTCAAAACAGGGATGGTAACACTTGGACTCCACGCCTAAGAAGATATGTGCAAGACTAGGAAATGGAAGAGCTTATGAACCTACTAGCCATGCCGGGAAATCAATCTCTGAATGAGCAAAATGCAGACAGAATAAAATGGGGAACTAAAGCTGATGGCAAATATACAGTGAAGGCAGGATATTTGCACCTTTGTGCTCATAATGAAATTTTAAGCAATTGGCCATGTAAGCTTATCTGGAAAGCCAAGACACCACCAAGGATGGCTTGCTTCAGTTGGATTGCTTGCAATGAAGCATGTTTAACTCAAGACAATCTGGCTAAACGATCCATTTGTATAGTTAACAGATGCTATATGTGTCAGCAACATATTGAGATTACCAGTCACCTTCTTCTTCATTGTACAGTGACAACAGATATCTGGAACATGTTCATCTCTCTTTTTGGACTTAACTGGGTTATGCCAGGGAGTATCAGGGATGCCTATGTGAGTTGGAACAATTGGAAAGTTGGTAATACCATCAGGAAAATATGGAGAATGATAGCTACTTGCATTTTTTGGTGCGTATGGAATGAGAGAAATAGAAGATGTTTTGATGGAATATCAACTCTAAATCACTCTTTGAGAACTAAATGTCACTTGTGGTTATACAGTTGGAGCACCTTATCCCCTGTAAACTCACATGACACCTTTTTGGATTTTGTTAACTCCTTATCCTTAGCATAGGTCTCAATGTATGGAGTAACAAAATCTCTTTTGCTTTTAGAATATTTTGTAATATTTTGTACTTTTGCATCTTCTTGATGCCGTTTAATAATAATATCCTTACTTCATCAAAAAAAAAAAAAAAAGCTGGCTACAATCATCTATGTTCACAAAATGGAGTGATTGAAAACTGGCCTTGGAAGCACATATGGAGGACCAAACTTCCCACAAAAGTGATATGCTTTACCTGGACAGCTCTAAATAATGCATGCTTGACCCAAGACAACCTTATGAGAAGAAACATCCAGCTGGTAAATAGATGCTACATGTGCCAATTGAATCTAGAGTCAATCAGCCACCTTTTCCTTCACTGTACAGTGGCTGCTGAATTATGGAACTTTTTTTGCTCAATTTTTGGACTGAGTTGGGTAATGCCTCACTCAATCAAAGAAGCTTATGAATGCTGGAATTTATGCAGAGTTGATAAAGCCATCAAAAGAATCTGGAAAATGATCCCTGGTACTATATTTTGGCATCTATGGAATGAGAGGAACCGCAGATGCTTTGATGGAATTTCAACTCCAACACATATTTTAAAAGCTAGATGTCTAGTTAGTCTTTTTAGTTGGCACTTTTTAACCCTCGTAAATTGCCCTTATAACTTTTTGGAATTTGTTAGCTCCCTGGTCATAGCATAGCTTTACTGTAGCTTATGGAGCTAACTTTTCATCTTCTTTTGTACAATGTTCTATTTGCATCTTCTTGATGCCTTTTAATGATACCTTTTACTTTATCAAAAAAAAAAAATGATTACTGGCATGAAGGTTTCTGACAATATCAGCTGAGATTGGGATTCCATCAGCATCCCTTTTCGTGGTGCTTTATTTGTTTGCAGAAGCTCAGACTTTCCAGTTGCTAAAAGGAGTAAGAGTGATACATTCCTAATCAAGTGTATGAAATGTGATATATGGAGTTGTTCAATTCTTTTCTTATTAAGTAGAGAGTGCTGCTGTTATTTAACATCATTCCTGTTTGCTATTTATTGGTTAAGATTTTAAGCAACGAATCCAGAATTGTCTTTTTTTCCCTCGGTGCAACTTGATCCACACTTCATTTGCTTCCACATTCGTTTGTGGTTGTTTTGATTAAGTACATGTCAGTAGTATTATGTTTAGATCGGGACGTTTTGTCCATAATCTTACTCTCTTCATCATTGGCATTTCTCTTTTTCCTATCCTTAAAAGGAGGGAACTCATGAATAGTTGGAGTGCTCTAAGTTCCATTTTTTTCGATGGACTCTGTTAGGGATTTACATATCCAGTTCGCACTCATTTCCTGGAAAATATTCTGGAGATGACGGAATACAGGTTGACGCCAGACAATCAGATTGATGATTATGGTCAGGAGAGAATGTGGAAGATGAACAAGCAGACTCCAAGAAAAAGGAAGAGCCAGATTGCTTCTGCGGTTGAGGTTTCTAATTTTACAGCACCTTCCACGGTTTTTCTCATTTGCAATGATTCCTGTGCTAATATTTATTTGTTCATCAGGATGCCCTCAGAGCTGCTGATTTCAGAGAGTTTAGCCCTCAGACACAGGAGTCTCTATCTTGTTGGAATCCTGATTGTATTGGCTTCAATCTTATTGAATATATTCTATGTCATATTTGTGAAAATGAAAGGCCTGGTGCTGTTTTAGTTTTTATGACTGGGTGGGACGACATTAACTCTCTGAAGGATAAGCTACGTTGTCATCCTATCTTGGGTAATACCAGCCGTGTTTTGTTGCTTGCATGCCATGGTTCTATGGCTAGTACAGAGCAGGTGAAGAAATTAGCACGGGGCCTTCTACCTTGCATTTTCCTTACATGTAAATTATATTGTTGGTACACGCACTTCTCAAAATATTGTTTTCTGTTACTAATCTTTAAATTACGGGATAAGCGTTAGTAGTCCATTCACTTGTTTTTGTTCTGCCCATTTCTGGCAACTTTCTGCTTCTCTAATCTATTTAGAAATTTTGGCTTTTCTTACCTTTTGACATGTTAGATTGAGTTCCTACTTATCAGAAAATAAAAACAAGTTCGGAGATCTTACTTGTCCAGTTTAACATTTAAGCTCCTTATGTGCTGCTTACTCCTATCTCTCTACTTACATGTAGAGGTTAATATTTGACAAGCCTGAAGAGGGAGTGAGGAAAATTGTGCTGGCTACAAATATTGCTGAAACCAGTATCACAATCGATGATGTAGTTTTTGTTATCGACTGTGGCAAGGCAAAAGAGACGTCCTATGATGCACTTAATAATACTCCTTGTTTGCTTCCTTCTTGGATTTCAAAGGTTTCAGCTCGACAAGTAAGACGGTTTGCATTCTTGTGCTTCTGTAGCTTCTTGGAAGATTCGTTTCTGGATGTGCTTTATAATAAATTATGTAATTGATGGTTAGAATTTTGATCTTCGTTCCTTCCCTGGTTTAGTGCTAGAGTGGGGTGGGGGAGGGGAGGGGAGGGGAAGGGTCCACACACAGGAAGTAATCTATAATAGCTGCAAATAGGGAGATAGACTAGCTGCGCAACAAAGATGCCCATGCAGCCCTTCTATTCTTCCGCAAATCTATATTATAGTGATTCTGCCTCTGCATCACTAGATGCTTTGTGAATCTACAAATTGTTGATGTTTCATATGATTATCACTTTTGTGAATCCTCATACAAAGATCTTTTTTATGATGAATGGGATGTGCTTTGAAGCACGTTTCAATTTTAAGTTCGCATTTGACCTCTGCACTTTATTAACCCTAGGTTTACTTCATTCAGGAAGTCCTTTGATTCAAGGAGTTCAGTAGTTTTTGTTTATGCCCCAATTCACTGTATGGTATCTGCTTACTGGATCTTTACCGAATGCATTTATACGCCACAATGCACAGAGTTACAGCCAATTATAGTGCTAACCTCCTCCATATTTAGACCTCCATCACCAGCCAATAAATATGCGCTAATTGCAAGGCATTCTTCTTCATAACCCATGGAAACTTGAAGCAATAACCCCTTGCCGTCAATGAAAACATGGTCTGGTACTTGAGTCTTGGCTGTGCGGACCTGTATTCTCGCCCATTTCAATGGGCCGTTGCATAAGTCTCTGTGTCAAAATCCATGAAGCCTCCACAGCAATTTCCGATCACTTGGAAGGTGCTTTCTAACCATAACTGTGCTGGAAAGGTAACCAAACGAACTCATCTTGTCTCGCCGCTGATGGGGGGTTTCCTAGACAGCAGTCTTAGTCCAATCTCTGAGAAGGGTTTGCTTCCCCCCCATCTCCATTCTCCAATTTTGACTCTGGCTGCTTCAGATTCTGAAGGGAACTCAAGAAGAAATTAGCATCTCCGCTATTCTGATCTGATGATACTAAATTCCCTTATGTTTTTTTTTTGGTTGATCGGTCTAAATTCCCTTATGTTTTAGCCCGTACTTTTACTTTGTTCAGTGCTTCCTACTAGAGATACGAGGAGGCATGTATGCATAAAGACCTTCTGTTGCATTAAAGACTTTCCATCAACCTTCAAGACCACATCTTCATGGCTAGGAGTCAAATGTAACGGTAGTGTCAGACCATTTATGAGTGTTGGTGGTCTCTTCATATGTCTTCTTGTTGATGAGATCAGTCCCATAAGAAATTTTGTTTCCTTTTTCTGCAAACCTTTGTATTTTCCCTGCTATAACAGCCCAACCATAGTTTTCTTTGAACTCAGGAAAATCTCTCTCTTCCTTCTTCCTTGAACTGCCACAATCCCATGTACCTGCCTTGACTGTTGAAGTTTTGGTAGATGATATACTCATATGACTTCTGTTACTTCAACCATTTTCTACAGATTCTTCCAGAGCCTTCTGAAGCTAGGACCATCACATGGCAGATCCGCAACAAAATGCTTTGACTGATGTGGATGTGCTGGTCATAAAACCTCTTTCCTCATCCCACCTTTACCAGTTTGGCGGACCATCCTCCTCTACGTCAAAAGGCTTTCTTCATTGAAAAATAAGACACTTCTGAACATAATAAGTAGTTAGCTGTTTGATTTATACCCTTGTTGAAAATCAAAGAGCTAACCTGTTGGCTGGAGAGATTGAAATCGGAGTATTAACTGGAAAATCAAACGGCACATTTCCCAAGAGAGAAAAGAAGTTAAAAAATCCTTGTCACTTACGATTCTGAACAATTATTCACTTCTTTATCTGTCCAGTTTTTGTTTTCATAAAAAGTTTTTATAGTCTTATGTCATGTGTTTGTTACAGGAACTTAATAGAATGTTCTCCCTTTCATGCTAATAGACGGTATTTTGGTTAGTGCTGACGATTTAAATTGTATGATTTTTTTTTTACTCATGGAACTGATAGAGAAGGGGAAGAGCCGGACGTGTTCAGCCTGGAGAATGTTATCATATTTATCCCAGATGTGTATATGATGCTTTTGCAGATTATCAATTACCAGAAATTCTGAGGACTCCTTTGCAATCCCTTTGTTTACAAATTAAAAGTTTAAAACTCGGTAGCATTTCTGACTTCCTTTCAAGGGCCTTGCAATCCCCCGAATTACTAGCGGTAATGCTCAGTCTTACTTGTGTGGCAATCAATATGTGAGCAATTTTTTATTCAGTGTTACAGTTAACCGCCCTCTGCTTTAAGTTCAGACCATCTCCTAAATGGTACAAGTTCATTCTTTGCTTGTTTCTGTCGGTGACGTTCTCCTTTTTGTTGTGGTGATAGGTCCAAAATGCTATTGAGTATCTCAAAATTATTGGGGCTTTAGATGAGAGTGAAAATTTGACTGTTCTAGGTATAAAATTTGGCTTTAATTGAATCTTAGTCATATTCAAGTCTTAACCATTGCAGGCCTCTAATGTTTCTCTGGCTTTGCTGTGGTTCAATGACAGGGCGATACTTAACAATGCTTCCAATGGAGCCTAAACTCGGAAAGATGCTTGTACTTGGGGCGATTTTGAACTGTTTGGACCCAATATTAACTGTCGTTGCTGGTCTTAGTGTCCGAGATCCCTTCTTGACACCGCTTGACAAAAAAGATGTAGCTGTCAAATTATTGTTTGCTTCACCTTCATTAGTTGGATGGGATTCTTTGACAAACCCGATAATGGTTTTGAGACATGCTACCTCTTTTTTTCAGCTTGCCGACGCTGCTAAGGCTCAGTTTTCACGCGATTATAGTGACCATCTTGCTCTTGTCCGAGCATATGAGGGCTGGAGGGATGCTGAAAAAGACGTAGCTGGATATGAGTACTGCTGGAAGAATTTTCTGTCTGCACAGTCTATGAAAGCTATTGATTCTCTTCGCAGCGAGTTTTACTCTTTGCTCAAGGATACTGGTCTTGTTGACAGCAACCCTACCATCTATAATTCTTGGAGTTACGATGAGCATCTCCTTCGAGCGATTATCTGCTATGGGTTGTATCCTGGAATCTGCTCTGTTGTGGTAAAACCTAGTGTCTTTCTTTATTTGCTTAAATTGAATCTTAGAGATCTTATTTGCATGAATCATATTGCCCATCTAGTCTGTGCCTTTCTGTTTATTTTGATACAACCTGTACAGTAGCTTTTATTCATAATTACAGATATATAGTACAATAGTAGTGAAACTGCCATGTTGGATGATTTTAAGCTTTAGTAGAACCTCCAAAAACTTGGCAGTGTGAGCATTGAAGTATCCTTGCTTTCTTCTTTGTCGTTTTTGGCAACAATGAATTTGCAGCACAATGAAAAGTCATTTTCGTTAAAAACAATGGAAGATGGTCAGGTGCTTTTGCATTCGGTGAGTACGCTACCTGCATATCTAGTGTTCTTTAATCCACGTCACATTGATCTTACAAACTCTTTCTGGTTTTATGCAAAGAACTCTGTTAATGCTCGGGACTCCAAGATACCATATCCCTGGCTGGTTTTCAATGAAAAGATCAAAGTAAACTCAGTCTTTCTCCGGGACTCTACAGCTGTCTCAGACTCGGTGCTGCTTCTATTTGGAGGAACCATCTCAAAAGGGGAAGTGGTGAGCTCCCCACTTGCCTTCTATCTATCCTAGATCCTGAAGGAGAATTTTGTGTATGATTGGCATTAACTTCATTTTTACAGGATGGTCACTTGAAAATGTTAGGTGGATACTTAGAGTTCTTTATGAGCGCTACTACAGCAGAAATGTATCGAAGTCTAAGAAGAGAGCTTGACGAGTTAATTCATACTAAAGTAAGTGAAAGTTTTACTACCCCTCACAATTTCGTCATTCTGCTAAAGGGTTGGTTCACAATAGACGGAATGCTATTGCGATATGTGCCTTGTAATGTCTGAAGGAGCACAGATTATTAATTTAACATTTCTTGGAATTATTGTTAACTGAGTTGTCAATGACTTGTACAGCTTCTGAATCCTAGGATGGACATACATAGTTATCATGAACTTTTGTCTGCAATACGGTTGCTTATCTCGGAGGATCAACGCGGTGGCAGATTTGTTTTTAATCATCAGCTTTTACTTCCATCCAAGCCATGTGCTGTAGCAGCACCAGCTCCGTTGTCAAGAATAGAAAGTGGTCCAGGGGGTGACAATTCTAAGTCTCAGCTACAGACATTGCTGAACCGAGCAGGGTATGCAACACCAACCTACAAGACTAGGCAACTTAATAACAATCAGTTTCAAGCGACTGTAGAGTTCAATGGAATGCAGATGATGGGACGGCCTTGCAACAACAAAAAGCAAGCTGAAAAAGATGCGGCAGCAGAGGCTCTGGAGTGGTTGTTGGAAGGGCACCGTGCAGGTCCTGATTACATTGAACGGATGTCTTCCTTTCTGAAGAAGAGCAAGAGAGCATAGGTGAGTTGGTGGTTATGGTGGACATCACAATTTGGCATCAGTATGATGCTTGGGACAGCCTCCTGGATTGCCTGGTTTTGTTCGGGATCAGTTTGTCGCAGCATCCTACATTGGCAGCTTGACAAATCTATGCCAGCATGACAGCCTGGAATCCTCGAGCAACCTTAATATATATTTGCTAGTGGCAGACTGATTTTCAAGTCTCATGAAACTTTGCTGAGGGCGCAACAGGACGAGGTCTGTTGGCTTCTTTGGACTTGTTTGCCTTTTCAGCCGCTCAGTCTGCTCGAGGGAATGCACCAGATATTACAACATTTTTGCGTTAAGGAAATGCTTCATATTTTTGCGAAGCAAATCAATGCTGTGGCAGTTTTGCACTTGAAGATCTAGTTTACCTTTATCCTCTGTATATATTATTAGTAAGGAAACTATTGTATATGCCGTTCTTAGAATTTTGGAAGTGCAGAGTGATCTGCATCTCTCTTTTTATATGCTTTTACTGAAAGGAGTATTTCTTGTTGGTTACACCTTGGACTATTTGATTGTTCAACGATCAATACCAATAGGCAGAGGTAAATCAATAATCCTTAAGCAAAGAGGTGTGGAGTATCTCTACATGATTAGGTATTTAAAAAAGTAGTTGCGCCCGTGTAAAACTTCAAGCTGATACTTGTGAGTCGTGTCATTGATATAACAGAAGCGTCAAATTTGTTAGTGATGTTTGCGATGAGCTTCGGATGGACATTGTCTTTGTTATTATGGGTCTTTCTCTCGTCGATTGTTTAATGCTTGTGAATTTTTATTCTTTAAAATGTGTAAGAATGATTATTTTTCGTGTATTAATTCAGATAGTATTATTGAAGGCAACAGAAATCAAGCGGATAACATTTGTTAGGAAATTGCACAGGGCTTCATTACGTCTAGATGTTTCTAGATGTTTGAGAATGGAAATTTTTGAATCTCAGAGCAGCTGCGATGGTGCGAAATTTTTGTTAGTGATTGATTGGTGCGAAATTTTTGTTACAGTGATTGATTATCGGTGAATATGATGTTGGTCCTCCTTACATTTGATTGAACACATTTTGGACTTCATATGACTAAACATGTACTCCGAGAATTATTTGACTTGCCACAGTTTTTTTTTTAAAAAAAAAAAATTGAAATTTGTGGTTTAAAATAATTCATTGGTATTTGTAAAGTTATAAATCATCTCATCAAGAGTAGAAAGATATATTTGAAGTTAAATTATTTTCAAATTTTTGAAGTAGTTATTCACTTATTCTTTTAGGAACGAACTATAAATGAAATGAATTCACATAGACTAAGACGAGGGAGTGACATTTTGACCCTTCATACATGATATCTGCTATATACAAACTATTCTAGTAACTATCCCAAACGGTCCACTATATTTTAAGGAACGTGTAATAGACAGGGGCGGACCTACATGGTGGGGGTGGGTGCACCGGCACCCGCTGGCGTCGGAAATTTTTTTGTGTATATATATGTATGTATGACAGAAAACGTGTATATATATTTAAATGTGCACCCAGAAGAACAAAAATTAATTGGGTCCACTGGTAAGGCAGATGTTTAAAGTTTGCTCTAGAGTTGGAGACTTTGGTTCGAACCCCCCACTCTTACAATTTCTTTTATACTATTTTCTTCAATTTTATCTTGTGCCCCACTGAATTGAAATCCTGGGTCCGCTTATACTATTTTCTTCAATTTTATCTTGTGCCCCCACTGAATTGAAATCCTGGGTCCGCCTCTATCTTTTATACTATTTTCTTCAATTTTATCTTGTGCCCCACTGAATTGAAATCCTGGGTCCGCTTATACTATTTTCTTCAATTTTATCTTGTGCCCCACTGAATTGAAATCCTGGGTCCGCCTCTGGTAATAGAACAAGATTGTTGGGTTTATCTGTTTAAGAGTCCACATATATAAATTTATACTATTTTTTTCAATTTTATCTTGTGCCCCACTGAATTGAAATCCTGGGTCCGCTTATACTATTTTCTTCAATTTTATCTTGTGCTGAATTGAAATCCTGGGTCCGCCTCTGATAATAGAACAAGATTGTTGGGTTTATCTGTTTAAGAGTCCACATATATCTATTCAGTTAAAAAGATAAGTTACATGGTAGATAACAACGGCTGTATATATAATTATATATATCTATTTTGATTAATCTATTTAGTACAGATTTTGTATGTATAATTTTTCAAAGGCAAAAAAAAAAAAAAAAAAAAAAAAAAAAAAAAGACGAAGGGAGCACTAATATAGGAAAATAGCATTTACTTTCACTCGTCCCTATGCTTTTGAGGTCCATATTAATTGCTTGTCCAATGCAAAAATTCCATATTTCAAGATCAGCCTACGCCTCTTTGTGAGAAACTTTAGTGGCATAATTTCATGCTCTGTTCCAATTTATGTAAAAGTGATCAACGACAAAATTTAAAAATAAAAAAAAAATTTGAAGTCTGTAGTTTAAAACAAACTTCAAAATTTGCGTGACTGTGAATTATCTCATAAAAAAAGTATAAAGTAACTTAAACCAAGTTCGTATCTCTAATAACTTACTGTATCGCAACCTAAATCAACCCATCCCCCTACACTCTGCATACATACAAAGACCAAAATTATCACTAAACCTAAGCACTATCATGCACTACCTCGATATGCGACATCGATCTAGATGTCAGAATCACACAATTACGTTAGGCGAATTATGTTGACAGAAATGGAATATGACCATATTTCAAACAACCTGGGAAGGATCTGTTCCGTGCTGTCTTTCAACACATTAAAATTTTTCAAGATCTTCCGTCTATTATTAGACTAAGTAGAAAGTTTGGTTGGACATTATAGGCAAAACACCTGTTTTTCTTCTTAGTAAGCCTTAGGGTGCAAATGTGTTGTTTTCTGCAATTCAATCATCAAAACCAAAGAAAAAAGGTCGTCATTCAATTATACATGGCATAACTGGCATGAGCATCTTCTGTAGGCTGAGGAGAATTCAGATTTATTACAAGTCAATATTGTTACTGCGTTCAAATAAATCAAAAAAATACAAAATAGAAGTATATAATCAGTGTGTATGGGACGATCCCGAGCCCACAAATTACTTGTGTCTCCTTAAGAAATCTAACCCCCCTCACATTTGCCCAAGGTTCACGGGTTAATTTCTCCCAGAATGGAACGGGATAACAGTTCTACGGTAGCGGCACTTCAAACCGTAGAACTCTGTGAACTCAAAAGAACGGAGCAAATCACACGACTTACTTTAGTATGCAGAAAAGAGAGGGGATAATCAGATGGTATTTCTGTATGCTCTGTGTATATTCTGTGTATGTCAAAGACTGACGAGAGACAAATATATATAGCCATGGGAAGGCAGAATCTGAAGAGACACAACAGATGTGGCTGTTACAAAATGATCACACTAATGGCTGTTTAATACATAACGGGAAAACCATTAAGGTGGAGGAACGAATCAATCTGATTTATTAATTAAATCATTCAGATTCCCGTTACATAGACGGATTAATATTAAATATTAATAATAAATTATTAATTAATTAATATTTTTAGTTTTTGTTGGTCCAAAAAATTAAGTCAATCAATTGACCGAAGCCGAGACAAGCGACAACGACGGCGTGAGGTTTCCCTTCTTCTCAACCCTTTTAGAAGTTAAAAGAAGCACTTCTCTATTTAAACCCAACAAAAGCCTTTTCCTCTACCAATGTGAGAGAAAGTGCATTTCCCTAGTAAAAAGAACATTTTCACCTTTCCACCCATTTTCTATTCACACTCTTCACATTCCAAAGACCCAACAGTCAATTTACTCAAAGCACCCGTTCTCTCATGGCTATATTGTGACAAGTAGATGTTATAATTGGTGCCCGTGTGTGTTTATTGCAAAATTGTTCGACTACATACTTTGTCCGTTTATGTAGTCATTATTAAGTCCGTTAAAAAAAGAGTGACTAACTTTTTATATTTATAAATAATTTAAGTTCTCACAATTACACATAAATTCATAACATGTTTAAGATCTTAAATCTCAAAAGACATATAATCACATAAATAATGGCTAATGCAAGACACAAGTATCAAAAAAATTATTTTTTCTTATATCCTGTATCCAATCAAACTATATCAGTCCTTGTGTCAAGAGGAACAAGTTTGAGATGACAACATTATATATATTTGTCAGCAACTTGCTGTTATGTTTTGCTAGGGGTGATGCCCTAGCAATAGGGTCACATTCATAATCACAAGTTCCAAATGACAACCCTGAAGTTAAGAGTCACATCTTTATTTGATGATACTAAAGCTTAGGCAACACCAAACGTGGACCTTTTAAAAACGTTGGCAAAAGGGACCTCCTCCTTCATATGTGTTCTTCCCTTGTACTGACACTGAAGTTTGTGGCCATACATTGCTTTGAAAATTATGGAAGCAATGAAAACGGGGGAAAGTAAAGTAAGAAAAGACTATAATATTCCACATTCTTTTTAACATAGTTTATTGAGAAACTAGATAAGATCCCACTTAAACAATTGGTAGAGAGGCCATACAAATTTTAAATTCAAGAGGTTATTGAGTTTTGAGATTCAAAGTCTAGACACTGCAAATTAAATTAGATGTCTTTGATCACTAGGCTAATCTCAATATCTCATATAACGACAGGTATAAATCTTATGGAAAATTATTCGACATTCTAAATTAGGTAAAAAATAGCGTTACACTGATAAAAAACCTCTTCCTCTTTTTCTAATTTTATTATTCACTTATCCTTTTGCCAAAGCAAACAATGACACATAGCAAATTTTTCCATCTTATCTTCTTCACTACTAATTTCCTACCACAACAACAACGACAAACTCAGTATGTTCTCACAAGTAAAGTCTAGAAAATGTAAAATATACGCAGACCTTATCCCTACCTCAAGTGAGATAGATAGGTTGTTTTCGATAGACCTGGGGCTCAAGAAAAACTATTTTTAAAACGTGTTTGGAAAAGAAAACATAAATAAAAGTAAAAAGATAGTAACATAAAGTACTACGATATAAATATCATGACAGAAAAACAATGACATCAAAATTAGACTAGTTCTAATAAAATCGTAGAATACCAATAACCCTTGAAAAATAAAAATTATACCAACTGATAAGAATTACTACCACCATGTCCCAGCACCAAGTTCTCCCACATAAATAAGAGAGCACATGCAACTACTTACGAATCTTCTACCCTAATCATCGACCTCTACGCTCCCATGTCTATGGTCAAGTCCTCGGTGATCTGGAGCTGGGCCATGTCCTGCGTAATTACCTCGCTCCAATTCTTCCTCGGTCTACTCCTACCTCTCCGTAGACCCAACACTGCCAACCTCTCACAGCTCCTCACTGGAGCATATGTGCCCCTCCTTTTCACATGCCCGAACCACTTCAGCATCGCTTCCCGCATCCTATCCACCACTGAGACTACTCCCACTTTCTCCCGAATGACTTCGTTCCTAATCTTATTTTTCTTAGTATGCCCACACATTCATCTAAGCATCCTCATTTCGGCCACTTGCATCTTCTGCACGTGAGTGTTTTTAACAAGCCAACACTCAACCCCATACAACAAAGCTGGTCTAACCACCACAGTAGAACTTACCCTTAAGTCTAGGTGACACTATCTTATCGCATAGCACACCAAGAAGCGAACCTCCATTTCATCCAACCCGCTGCTATCTGATGTGTGACATCATCGACAATCTCCCCATTCCCTTATGGTTGTTGCAATTTTGAATATCGCCCTTGTTCTTGTACAAAGATATTATGGTACTCCACCTCCATTCTTAAGGCATTTTTTCTGTCCGTAAGATGACATCAAACAACCCAGTTAGCCACTCCAAACCTACTCTGCCTGCATTCTTTCAAAATTCCATTGGGATCTCATCTGGTCTATCTTTCTCACCCCTCTCATATGACGAATTTCCTTCTTAACCTCCTCAAGCTTTATACATCCACAATCACTAATATTACGATGGTTCACGGAGTGCTCTAAATAACCCAGGATAATATTCATGTCACCCTCTTCATTTAAAAGCTTATGAAAATATGTTTGTCATCTCAGTTTAATATGAGCCTCTTCTATCAATATCATGCCATCTTCGTCTATAATGCACCTAACTTGGTCCAGGTCGCGTGAACGCCTTTCTCTCACCTTGGCAAGCCTGTAAAGCTTCTTTTCCAGGTCGCGTGAACGCCTTTCTCTCGCCTTGGCAAGCCTGTAAAGCTTCTTTTCCCCGCCTTTGTCTGTTAATTCCTTATACATGCGTTCAAAAGCTGTCGTTTTAGCGTTCGTAATGGCCAACTTCGCGCTCTTCTTTGTTTCCTTATACCTTTCCCTACTCATCCGTTTTTCTTCCTCATCTTTGCTCTCTAGTAGGTTAATGTAGGCAACATTCTTGGCCTCCACTCTCTCTTGGACCTCTTCGTTCTACAACCAATCCCCTCTATGTCTTCTGGCGTTACTTTTCGAGACCTGTAACACCTCCTTAGCAGCTCCTCTAATGCACTCCTATTTCCTACGTACTTACAAATAATTTTTTATCTTTTCTTGTTTGAATCTAATCCATGCTTGAATTGAATGTCTTTTTTTTTAGTGTTGGGCGTTCTAAAATAATGAAACCTGGCATTGAATCTTTAACAACATATGGGGGTGGAGAAGTTGTCAGATTGAAATCTAGTTACCAATAATTTGGTCAGTCAAAGATTTAATAGGATCACAATAGTATTTGTAACATGTTTCTTTTTGCCAATCATTTGTGAGCAGCAATTCAAGAAAAAGGCAACATTAAAGCATTAAACCTAAAGTCCCTAAGAATCGTTTGGATAAGCTTAAAAGTAGCTTAAAAGCACATATGTACTTATAAGCCCATTAATGAGTATTTAGTAACTTAAAAGGTCACACGCTTATAAGTACTTATGCTTGAATAAGTCAAAAGTGAGAAGTTAGAAAATCTTAACTTCTCAAAAGTGACTTATAAGCTACTTATAATAAGCTCACCCAAACAGGCTCTAAAAACTGACAAGCTCAATCTTGGATGATTTAGGGTCCATTCGGTTACTTTGGTCCAAATTTTTAGACTCTATGTATATACTAAGTAATAAAAGATGGTGATACTATAAATGGTAATAGAAAATGAGATTATAACTCGTTGTTGTATATGATAAATGTAAAAATGAAGAAGGTCTTGTAGATCATGTCTTAGCAATGAGCTTATATTAGGCCTCAATTTAAACTAAAAATTATAATAAATTATTACATTACCCATAAATGACAATTATGCACCTCTTTTTACATTAGATTAACCGAAAAGTTGATAGTACAAGAAATTTAACTATTGCTAGTTTGATAACCCCATTACTAAAATGTAGTAGAATTCTTTTTAAAGAGTACGTTAGGTAGATTAAAATGATTACTACTCCAGCATTTCTAAAGAGTTGATTGTCTATATGGTTATATTCAATTTGTGTTGTTGGTCACCATAATCATTTTTCTTTGTTTTGTCTTTCTATGATCACTCATTTTTTGTCAATTGACCACCATGATCACTTATCTTTGTTTGGTCTTTCTATAATCATTCTACTTTACCCCGTTAATTCATATGGTCATCCTAAACAAAACCACCAACCTTCGTTAGTTTATTATGATATGACAACTATAGTTTTTAGGGAAAATACAATAAAGAAAGAAATAAAAATAATTTAGAATCTAACCCACTTTAAATTCAATCTGCTTATATGGGTCTGCTATATAATAAAGGATGATTACATAACTATGCAAACTAACGTATCACTTTACACAAAAAAAAAAAAAAAAAAAAATCAATACTATGACATTTTTAAAACATAGCAATATTTTTTTAAACATTACAACTATCATCATACTAATATAAAAAGCGGGAACCCCAAAGTGAAAAAGTGAAAGACCAAAATGCCCTTAAAATTGATTTATATATTTATTCTCCATTATAAAATATTTTCTTTTATTATTGTTATACAATTACATTGTTAATTTTAGAAGGATCAGTGTGAGTCACAATTACTATCACAATTAACTAGCTAGGCAAATGAAAAGACGTTGGAAGACAGCAAGTTAGCTACAATGTACTATACTGAGTAAATGAGAGTTGCGTGGATTCACATCTGCACCGTTTCAACTCCTTAAAAAATTGTATTACTGCAACCTTAGATTGCTTTCATCTTCTCTTTATAAATGAAAATCATATCATTTTCGCAGAGAATTATAATCTTCATGGATAGTCAATGGTAAAATCACCTTTATTCTTTGGAAGAACCTGTTCGAAGCGAATGTACTGATATGGAGCAGATATTATGATGAATAAAAGAGTGATGTTGTTGAATACGTTGAGAAGATGGAAACAACTTTTTCCATATTTTGTGAGAACCACTTTTAACTGAAATTGTTAGTTAATGATTCTTAGATGAAGCTTTGTGTACCATTTGGGGAACCCGTCGAGCTGGATTAAAGAGAGTGTAGAAAATTCAGAATTTCAGTGAACATACATATTGAATTAAAATAATCTGCAGGAAGAGACTTATTGCTTTGGTGTTGGATTTTGACTTCAGATTTCTTTGATTGTAAAGCAAAAAAGAGTTTTAGATGGTGAAGGAAGAAAGCTGTTATCTCACGTCTTAAAATTTTTCATGCGGACACAAGCTAAGTCTTCAATATGTCAATATGCATGCATAATCATCGTGTATTGACAGGTGGTCTATTAGTTTTAGCTACTCAAACATCTTTTTTTCTCGCTTGATCGATTCTCCTCTTAAGCTTATAAAATCTTCTTTACTTACCTCCCTTCAAATAATTGTTCAAGGTGAAGAACTTAGACATTGGAGACAGTACTTTAGTTTGTCTATTTCTATAGCTTAGGTTTTCAGCTGAATTTTACATGAGATGCCATTTTTTTTATACTCAAGATGCATTCATTCATAATTAAAACAGAATAGTAATACACTATTTAGAAGTGGCATTAGCAGTACCCTTTTATTATTGTTTAGGAATTTAAAACAAGATATTAAAGGAACAGAGTAATGTTTAGCAACTTTGGACTGTTTCTGAGAGCTCCCCACTTTAGTCATGTGGTCTACCAGTTTGTTAGCCTCCCGATAGACATGAAAAATAAGAATTTCACGTTGCTATTTTTCTACTTTATGACTAAAATACATTGTTTAATGGAGCACATCTTAAAAACTTTTTAAAAATACACATTAATATAGATACACGCGCAAAGCGCGTATCTAAAACTAGTATATAAAAAGGTAGTAGAAACCCTAAAATTCCCTCCTACATCCTCGTCAACCTCCCCATCCACGCCCCATAACTACCCATTCCGTTGTCGCAGGCCAAAGTAAGAGCCAGGAAGCTCGGAACATTCACCAGAGCTTTGCGCAACACTCATCAACGGAAAAGGGGCAACAATGACGGGGTTGGGGGAAGGGACGATGATGATGCTGGTGGGGTTGGGGGAAGGGACGATACCAGTAGGGATTGGGGAAATTAAGAAGGGTTTGAGGAATGGGTGACTGAGGGAGAGAAGAGAGAGGGGGGAGGGAGGAAGTTAGGGTTTCAATAACAATATTTTGGTATTTTTGTTACGCTTGGCAGCAATATTTTAAAATGTTCCTATGTTTGGTAAAGTACAAAAAATGTTTTTTTAATTTATTTTTTTTTTAAAAAGACCCCTTGTTATTATTCCATACAATAATCACTTTACCTATCGAGTTGGGTTGGGGACTGTGTCGGGTTTAAAGTGGGTTGGATTCTAAAAATTTTATTTTCTTATTTTCTATATTTTTCCTAAGAACTAGGGTTTTTCCACATATATACAAAATTTATACTCCTATCTAACATAAAAATAGCAATATTTTTTAAATTACAAGACATAACAATATTTTTTAAGCACATTTTTACAATAAGAAGGACATTTTATTTTTTATAATTATACTTACACCCCACTCTCCTAAAAGTTCTAAAACATTTTCTCCACCTTTTCAAAACCAAATCAGCCGCCACCCACTCTCAGATCCAAACATATAACTCCACCACCACAACCACTGATCCAAACAGAAATAGAGCCACCACTCGCCTCGATGCAGACCACCACCACCACCCCCACCACCATCACCCCCACTCCTAAAATCTAAGTCAAACAGTAACGAAACTTCAACCCAGAAGTTGCGACGCCTCGTTACTGCTCCGAGGAGGAGTACTCCGATTTTTATTGCCGCCGTGTTTCAATAGCGGAGTAGGTGTCGCAGGTAAACTTAAGCTTAAATTCTCAGAAGAAGGTTTATGATGAGGAGATCGAAGTGGTGAATTGTACTTGTCTTTGTCAAATGAAACTATGGTTTGTTTGAAGATAGTGATTTGGTGGAGAAGTGATTATCGTCGCCGTCGATGGGGAAAGGCTCGTCAGAATGGAGAGTTGAGTGGAATGAGTCTATTTGACTCAGTTGTGACTCGGTATCTGACATTGATATGTGACTTGTCGTACTATTCTGTTTGTGTAACTTGTTATTGTAGTGACTGTTGTGATTTGAATTGGAATTGGAATTCACCATTCCATCTGCTCTTGGTACCCGATTTGTGGCGATATTGTTGGTATGATGATGATACTCTTCTAATGAAACAAAGATAAGAATTGGTACTCTTGTAATATATAAGAGAGTATCTTTTTTGTTTAATTTTTATAAATCGTGCATTTTGTCAGATTAATGTAATTTACAACAGTAAGTAATGTTCTTCATGATTCTATTTTAATTTACTTTTATTTGTTAATGGGTATCTTTACAATATTTATGTTCTCTTTATTTTTAAAAGTCTGATACAGTCTGAAACGACGCCAAACAATATGATACAATCTGAAACGGGATTGAAACAGTCTGAAACGGCTATTGAAACAGTCTGAAACAATATGAAACACTATGATACAGCCTGAAATGGAGTTGAAATAGTCGGAAACGGTGTTGAAACAATATGATACAGTCTGAAATGGCATTAAAATACTATGATACAGTTTGAAACGGATCTGAAACAGTCTGAAACAGCACCAAAACAATTTGAAACAGCTGTTGAAACAGTCTGATACAGTCTGAAACGGCGTTGAAACAGTATGATACAGTTTGAAACAACTAGTAAAAAGTCTGAAACAAAATGTAAAAAATAATATGAAACAACGCACAAAACGGGATGAAACAGTGCTCAGACAGCCTAGAACAACTTGATCCAGTCTAGAAATAGTTAGATACGGTGCAAAACAACTTGAAACAGCACTGAAACAACTTGAAATGGTGCTAAAATAGTCTGATACAATCTGAAACGACATTTAAACAATATGATACAGTCTGAAATGGCGTTGAAACAATCTGAAACAGTTGTTGAAACAGTCTGATACAGTCTCAAATGACATTGAAACAGTATGATACAGTCTGAAACAACTAGTGAGAAAGTCTGAAATAAAATGCAAAAAATAATGTGAAACAACAGAAAAAAGGTGAAATAGTTTAGAAACAGTGAGAAACAATGCACAAACGGGATGAAACAATGTTGAAGCAGTCTAGAAATAGTTAGATACTATCTAGAAATAATTAGATACGGTGCAGAACAATGTAGATACAACGAGATACTGAAAGATACAACGAGATACGAGGTGGTTGGTAGTTGAGAAACATCGAGATATAATGAGATACAACGAGATACAGTGGGGATGGGATGAGGAAAAGTGAAATTGGGGAAAATATGAGGAGTAAAAGTGAAATTGAGAAGAATGGTGGGAGAAAAATGAAATTGAGGAAAATGTTATGAGCGAAAGTGATATTGCGGGAAATAGGAGGAAGAATATAAGGGTTTACTATGTCATGAGAAAATATTGCTATGTCTTTGCTATGTTTTGTAATTAACTTTTCATTTCCTCTATAATGGGTAATTTTGCTAAAATATTGTTATGTTTTGTAAATAACTTCTAAAACTTTTACTTTTATGTAAAAAAACCTAAGAACTATAGTTGCCATGTCTGCTAAAAAAATAATGGAAGTTTGTAGTTTTGTTTAGGATGACCATACGAGTTAACTAGATAAAGTAGAATGACTATAAAAGGTAAAATAAAGATAAATGACCATGTTGGTCAATAATTAATACAAATAGAGTGATCATTGAAAGACAAAACAAAGAAGTGACCATGATGGCCAATTAACATAAGTTGAGTGACCATGCATGCAATCAACTCTATTTCCAAACATCCAGCAAAAGTTATGACGGAATACTAAGCTAGCGTTGGGACATAGATTTGGTTGAAACTTGAAAATTTGAGCATTTGAAGTTGAGTTGAAAAATAATTTTTGGAGTTTAAAACTGTGTTTGGACATACATTTTCAATTGAAAAAAAAAATTGAAGTTTTGTGAGTGGGAAAAAATAATATTTTCAAATTCTTCAAAATACTACTCTCAACTAAAATTAAGAATTTGAAGTTTTGATTTTCAAATTTTGCACAAATTCTATGAACAAACAAAAATTTAAAGTAATATTTCATATACTACTCCCGAATTTTATCTAAATTCAATGAACAAATGGGGCCTAATTACTCTTCTATTATTAATTAGAGGATTTGAGTTTAAACTTGGAGAAAAAAATACTTTTAGTAGGAACTGCTTTCTTTTCATTGTGAACTTTTTTTGACCGAATTCAAATTAGTGGAGCATGGGCTAGTCGAGCCTTAGTGTATGAAAAACAAAATTGAAAATGTGTGATTGACCATATTGTACTTTCTCTGCTTGTCTCACCACCTTTTAGCCTCTGTGAAGTGTGCCACACAACTGCAAGAAAACAAAAGCCCCTTCCTTTCTTTCTTGTTCGTCCCCTTTTCTATTTAAAGCCTCAATTTAAGCTACAAATAACCCATTTTGTTTTGATCCAACGGCCATAATTCATTTCTTCATTCAATCCTACGACTAAGGATTTGTCATCTTTTTCTCTACGTACGTAACCTCTCTTATTTTTAGCTACTGTTCTTTCTTTATGTATATGTAAGTGTGTGTGTATATATATATGCACATATAATTGAATACTCACATAGACACACATTTTTCCTTTTTGTTCAGAGCACGAGTTTACTTAAACTATATAGTTTTTGGTATGGAATAAGGATGTTGCTTTTCTTGAGCCGAGGGTCTATCTTAAACAGCCTCTCTACCTCATACAAGGTAGCGGTAAGGTCTGTGTACACCTGAGGTGGAGCTACCCTTTACTAACCGCTTATTCGGAATATTGCACTGTATAGATAGGTAAAAAAAAAAAAAATTATATGTATGCACACTATATCTTGAATCCCCTTGATTTCTTTTTTGTGTGTTTAATTTTATATATTTTGATACCACTTAGTGAAAATCTTGGCTCCGTCACTGGCCACCCTCCCCAGACCAAACTTATGGGATTATACTGCGTATGTTGTTGTTGTTGGAACGGGGATATGGATCCATTAATTTATGGGTGCAATGAAAGGTGTATACTTGGGAAACTTTAGTAATGTATAGGAAAATATTTGACAAAATTTGTAGTAAAAAATAGAGTCTTTTGACCCTCAAGAAAGTAAATGTGTCAGGCAGAGAGAGTATATACAGAGGGTAATATATACTATTAATGCCATTTACTACTGTATCTGAATATTGGGTTCTAGCCATTTTTGAAAGTCTTGATTGGCATGCACTCGACGCTCTACCCTAAAGGGGGACTTCCTGATGTGAATCATTAGGCACTAGACACTAGGTTGACAGACAAACAAAAAAAGATAGTAGTTACTTTGCGAGAGAATTTTGAATTATGGGTAATTGTTATGTTCTTCAATTTGATATTCTATTGCAAGTTTGACACTGCCGAGGGTCTATCGAGAACAGCCTCTCTACCCCACTCAAGGTGGGGGTAAGGTCTACACACATCCCATCCTCCCTCCCCAGACCCCACTTGTTACACTGGGTGCATTGTTGTTATTGCCAATTTGACAACCACTTTTATCTCTGTATTGAAAACTAAGTTGAATATCTCTTTAAAAAGAGGATTAGGTGTTCTATACTTGTGTTGGCAAGGTGTAAAATTTATTTGATTGATATAATTAAATAGCTAAATTTTTTTGTGGTTTTAGTAAAGAATTTACTTATGGAGTTGGTTGGTTTGTTTGCAATTCTTCCATTTGTGATTTGATGCTGTTAGTATTATGATGTTCTTGTAATAGCAAATTACATTAATTTCTTTTGATTTTTGTATCAAAGTGAGCTGTTGTGCTTTGTGGGCTTCGTTGCATTTGGTATTTGTTATTATCTTTATGGATTGCACAGTCAGTTCTTGTTGTATTGAAGATTTTTGTAGTTTATACTGATAGACTGTAAAGAAAGTGACTCGCATACGGCATAACAAAAAATATATACATATATTCATGTTAATTTTGAGGTTTGCTGTTTAAAGTTTATGCCTCTGCTTCCTTAGAGTCAGGTTATATACAAAAAAAGCCAAAGCAATATAAGAACAATAGTTTCCATGTTGATTATTCCCCCTTTATGTTTGGGGTTGACTTTCTAGTATAGTTTTTACTGGAACTTAAATAGTAGATGGGCAGACAAGAGATCGTTTTGATTCCTATATTTACTTTGTTGTGTTCTTTGAAATAGTTTTTTTCTTTTTTTTTTGGCCCTTCCAGTAACCTATGTCTTCATGTTTGTTTGTTAGGGAGGAAGTCTAGTTATTCTGGATTGTGTAATTGTTTTGACCCTTTTTATGTTTATTTGTGTGTTCTTTGGCTTCCCCCTTACCTGCTTCTGAAATCTCGGCATTGACACGTAACCCTGGACTCATTTATCTTTTGTGTGCAGTGGGCTGAAGGAATTGAATTTTCTGAGGCTAGGCATATGGAGCCTAGTGATTATAGAAAAGGTAACAAAAAGAATCTTGTTACCCTGCAAAATGGTAATCATAGCCCATCGAGTATAGATGAGGACCTGGATCCATGGACTGCTTGGGCATACAAACCTCGTACTATTACTTTGTTGCTTATTGGTGCATGTTTCCTCATGTAAGTTGCTCAACAGGCTCTATAAATTACAACTAATGAATTATAGGTATAAATCATGTTGACTGATTTGTCATCTTTGATGAAGCTCTTTAATGTTTTCTAGTTATTGTCTTAGTTTCTGCTGGTTCTTGTAAGGCCCTCTTGGATCCTGTTACATCAAGTTTAGTTATGTGCCTGCAATCTATTATTTCTTTAAAAAAAAAAAATGTTAACATAGCAAGAAATTGAAGTGTAAAATCTTGATGGTTATTTAAATTCTATCCCTCTTATCTGAGGGCTTGCATTTGAATTCTTTAATTTCTCATGAAATGGAAATACAAATGTTTGTTCCTGGGGTATGGTTTGAGCTCTCAGTCTGTTCTGGCTGTCTGAAATCTCTAACTATATATGAAGGAGAAATAAAGAAATGATGGAAGAAAACGAAACCATATGATAGCAGTCCTGCTCTTCAAAATCCCCATTTGAGAGGACCGGTACTCTTAATACATGTAGAAAGTTTCCTCTGTTCAAATGAATTTTGAGGATAAATGTCTGACAAAAACGAGGCTAAATGCACTTTCTTGATCCAAGTTTTCCGCTAATTAAGTGATTATGACACCTAAACTTGCTCTACAGAACTTCTTCTCTTGTGATCTTTCATAATATCTAGTAGCATTAACCCTGCCCTTTTAACAACCTTAATTTTGGTTGTATTGCTTACAGTTTGAATTCCCTATTTTCGGAATTCATGTAATTGTATTTCTGCTTTTGTTACTGACCGCAGTATATTTTCTTGACATTCCACATCATTTAGAATTGTAGAAGATCAATTTTTGAGCTAGAATTGTGCAAAGAAAATGGAACCTGGAGTACCATTGTTTGTCAGTTTTTACAATTAATTTTCACCCCCCCCCCCCCCCCCCGTCCTATCCACCAGAACAGGAAAAGAAAAAGAAATCTTGAAAGTCGATCAAAAGGTTATAGTGGATATAGTTTTGTCAATCTTGTGATATGGTCCTTGGTTTCTGAAATTATGACGGTCAATTTTCATTCGATAATCCCAAATTTTCAGGGATCTGATCACTTTGTCGACACTATTGTCTCTGTCTTTGTCTTTTAATGTACTTCTTGACAAGTGTCATTTGGCAGTTCTCTTCTACCAGGATCATAGCAGGTTGCTTTTTCATATGTAACTCTCTTTCATTACCAAAACTCTGGAAAAGAAGAAATGGAAAAACCTTACCCTATTACTAGTTGCTCCGAGGTCTTACTGAGTCCTATCATGTTACAGCCGAAGCATGTAACAAACTTGGGCTATAAACGCTTGCTGGTTATTGATGCTTATCCCTTTATCGTTCTCTGTTACCTAAATTTTGCTAAACTTCTGAAAGTTAATGTGTTAGTGTTGGATATGAAGTTAATTTTTGTATGACTTGACTTGCTTATGTCATCGCTATTGCAGCTGGGCAAGTGGAGCTCTTGATCCCCAAAGCACTTCTTCCCCTGATGTTGCTACTTCTGCGAAAAGGTGTGCGCATTCATAAGTGCATTTTATCCAGTTACTTTGCCTAATTGAGAAATTGAAGTAATTGTTTTTGCTTTTTTCATCTGTTAGGGGAGTTTGGGCAATGGTTGCTGTTTATCTTGCCTACTCTTTGCTGCAAGCCCCCTCTACGTAAGTTCTTTCACATTTTATTTGTCTCAGAATGAACAGTTTGATAGTTTAGGGCATTTTTGTGTTAGACTGTTTCGGTGTTTCTAGAGCCTAAAAAAGGAGTTAGTGGTTACTTGTGTGAATGCCTCTCTACGGTTCACCCTGTGAGCAGTGAAAGGATTTACCGACCAAATTCAGATACAGGAGTACATTTAGAACTTTGTGGGTGATATTCTCTCTTAATTTTTACAGGATCCTTTATGGAGCTTCTTTTACTCACTTCTCAACTAGGCGAGTCCAGGAAGTCGTGTTTTTTAATTTACTTTTCATCTTTGAAATTGAAGTTGGAATACTTTTTTACTGTGCAACTATAAACTAACTTGAATTCTTAGTTTTCTCTGGCTTTGAATGTGTGGTTGGGAATTCACCTCATTTCCTCCTTCTTGACCTGTATGAGCAAATTTATGTGGAGTTTGTGAAAATAGCTTTCTACCCAATTAACTTTTTATGTACTGTCGTACAGGGTACTTATTAGACCACATCCTGCCATTTGGCGCCTTGTTCATGGAATGGCTGTCATTTATCTTGTTGCTTTGACATTTTTACTTTTTCAGGTGGGTTGGTAAGAAGAGATTGTTTCTTCTTATTCTTTGTGTTAATGAACCAGTACTTCTAGTTTCCTACATCTGTTCTCTTATATATTTATTCATGTGTTGTTGCAGCCATTTAGTTATATTGTGAATATGAAAACTCTGTGCCTTTCTTTTCTCAGAGGCGCGATGACGCTCGGCAGTTTATGAGATATCTGCATCCTGATCTTGGTATTGGTAAGGATTTTGATCTACTTGTAGAAATTTTTTGTGGTTCAGTTCATGCAGGTCATTCTGTTTATATGTTTGGCTTTGTTACATAGCTAAGACCAATTTGACTTGCTTTGCAGAACTTCCTGAAAGATCGTATGGTGCTGATTGCAGACTCTATGTACCTGAAAATCCCACAAACAGGTTTAAGAATGTTTATGTATGAAATCTCCTTGCACTACTTTTACTTCAAATTTCTTTTAGAACTTTATTCGTTCTGTTTTGAATGTTTGTGTTGGGGCTGCATAAAAGGCAACAGTCTAGACTTTGAGACCTCTCTGGCTGGTGGATTTTTTTTTGTAGGACACATTGTTTGATGAGTTTGTTCTGGCTCATATCTTAGGGTGGTGGGGTAAGGCTATCATGATACGTAATCAGCCTCTTTTATGGGTCTTATCAATTGGGTTCGAGTTGATGGAGGTCAGAGCCTTTGTGGCTTATTTCAAATGCTTTACACACCAGATTTTTTTATAAATACAACCATTTAAAGCAAGTGGTTAACTTTCCTTGTTAAAACTTATCTTTCAACTGTTATTTTCAGCTCACTTTCCGCCACATGTTACCGAACTTCCACGAGTGCTGGTGGGACAGTATTATTCTGGATATATTGATCTGCAACTGGTTTGGTGAGAAAGCCTACCTTGGGCTGTTAAGCCTGTTATGAGATATACATATTTTGACATGCTTGTGTTTACTGATGTCATATGCTCCACCATTTATCTGATGAATATATTCGCTGTTCTATGTTGTTACATACATTAATAAACTATGATGTCCTATTTGTTTGGTGGTGCTTCGATTTGAACCACTTACACCAATTCATTGGGGAATTTGTTATGATGCTTATTGCAGTGGTCCCAAAAAAAAAAAAAAAACAAAAACCCCAATTTTGTCAAGTTTATGAAGTACCTTTAGATTGCTAAAGTCTATCACAAACACACTATTTTTCTGTTGCAAGTTGTTTGGGACTTTCAGTTGATTCCTGGACTGTTTGGATAGTGCAACATTCTGGGCATGTCACCGTCCTGTCCTCCATCTCATCCTGCCTCTGCAAGGAGATGTTCTGCTGGGCCAATATGGTTGAAATTGAAAAGGTTTGGCCATCAGTTGCATAGCTCTTTAGCCTGTAGAGGCAGCTTGTAATGGGCTTAGGTCAAGTCTGGAGGAATGATGGTGATGAAAAAATGTTCGAGTAGAAGGAGAGACGGGTAGTTTCTCAACCGGAAGAGATTTATATACTGTATAGCTCTGTCTTTGCTGAAAAAAGGGTTAACATGGGGAAGAAAGTGAATTTTGTGCATCAAGCTTGAAGATGACTTCTGATGTCTTACAATTATCTGTTTGCTGGCTGTTCGGTCATCTATGTTAACTTTCGGTTTAGCTTAAATAAATAAATAAATTATCATGTGTATATGCAGGACTTTACAATCGCGGGTCATAAGGTTAGATCTTTATTTGGACCGAAATTATTTTAATAGCAGATGAATATAGATTATTGTTGTCATACAAAAGATCACCAAGGTAATGGCTCTTTCTGAATGATGTCTATATGAAGAATGAAGCTATGTCAGTAAATGTGGCATGGATATGGATTCTGGTGTTGGGTATGAGATGGAGGTGGACACCTACTATATGAAAGTTCTCAAATTATTGGGACGAGAATCTTTAGGGATAGTTTTGAAGATGGAGGTAAAGGATCTTGGTTGGCAGAATAATAGTCATGAGAAGGAGAATATTCCACATTTGTTTCTCAGAATACTCCTGTGAGACAAACTCAAAAGTTGAGTCAAATCTCTATGTTATTATGTTTTTCCTGTAAAAATTTCGTCTAGAGGCCACTTTTTCCACTGCTATTTGGTTTAAGCCACTTTTTCCTCGGTTGTGCAAAAGTAGCCACTTGTTGGAACTTCAAACCTTGTGGGCTGAAGGTATGAAGTTCAACTTCAGCCCACAAAGGCTGAAGTTTACGCATTCTATGCCTAAAAGTTTAGCCCTTCTGGATTCAGGTATGAAGTTCAGCCCACAATATTGAAGTTCAGCCCACAATATTGAAGTTCCAAAGAGTGGCTAAAAACTAATTTTTTCTTAAAAAAAAATTGGCTCCAACTGTAAAAGGCGAGCCAAAAAGTGGCTATTCGTGCACTTTCCCCCTCTTTTCCTTTTACACTGTGGGTCAAGGTTAGAATGCTATTTGGATCTGAGATTATTTTAATAGGACGAATATGAATAACTGTTGTTTACAAAAGATTACTTAGGTAATAGCTCTTTGTGAATGATGTCTATCATGAGGGATGAACTTATGTTAGTAATTGTGATACATTATTCCAGTGTTTGGTATGAAATGGAGGTGGACATCTACTATATAGAAGTTAAAATTTTGGAAGCTTGGGACATGACTCAATTTATGGATATGATTTGAATATACACACACACACACATCTGTTCTGCGTTCTTACTATTGAATATAGCATATATACTAGTAGAACACCCATATAGCTATACAAAACAAGCCACAAAAGACATGCTACATCTGAGAAATGATGACATTCAAATAATTTACTTTGATGATTAGATTCTGGACACGTGTTATTGAATAGGGGACCAATTTGCATATTTGGTGTCACTCATGTAGCCAAATTTCACTTGTCTGAGGATTAGAGAAAAAACAATTTAGAAAACTTTAGAAGTTGATGATGTCCGGGCTTCGTAGATGCTATTATGCTAACATGCATCAATATGATACTTGCATGTTAAGTGAATTTACAAGGAGTTGTTAGAAGAAAGAATTAAACTTTATTCTATAGCTAGCTTATGTATGGTATGTCTGGTTATGTATGTTTTGTTTGTTGGTTAGATTGATAAGTATACTAAAAAGATTACCTTTTGGTTTCCCTTAGGCATCTGGGCTGGAATGCGTACTGTTCGATATTTTGATGGAAGAACATATGAGTGGGTTGGTATAAGCCGGCAGCCAAATATTATAGGCAAGGTGTGTCCCTTCAACTGTATACGTTGATTGTGAAAGTCTGTCAGGAAGCACTATCAGATTTGCTTGTTTGCATGTTCTTTCTCCACGCTTAAGGATAATTGACATTATACCTCTCATAAAGTTTATATATGCTTTTGGTGTTGAGACATGGTAATGCTGCTGCATGTGAGCAGTTTGTTGATAAATGTCCTACGTGGAGTGTGAACTCTGTAATTGCAACTAATTGTGCATAGTAATTGCTACTGTTCATTTTGGCTAGTAGGGTCAAGTGTGTGTGAGAGAATGTTTCAGCTTGGTAGAATTTGTTCATTTTTGCTGATAGCCTCTTCACCCTGTAATCATCCTCCTCCTTCCTGGGAATCAATCCCTGATTGTTAAGTATGAACACAACGGAAATATATCACCTTCTAAAAGGTAGGTGATTTGATTGTTGGAGTTGACATCCATCATGAGTTAGGATACAAGTAGCTCAGGGAAGCTTGTTGCTACCCGCTGTTTATTTTCTGTGTCCATCTTTCTCAAACCAGTGAGGAACCATGAGATCGTACAACATAGGATACTCTAAGCAAGATACAGCTATGGCTCGATCAAACCTCCATAGAAAGAGGATTGAATTTTTTGTATAACTCTCTGCAGGGTATTATGCATGTATCCATGAGCTGTACTTTGGCTTTCAAATTGCTGCTGTTAGATTGTGGATCAAGATCAGCAATGATGCATCACATGCTGTTACTCTATCTTTATCCTTCTTTTATTGAATACATTGTCCAGTATTTGTTACTGCACTTCTTATTAATTCATCAACTAGTTTTGGATTGAGGCACAGCAATTGAATATTTTGGCATAACTGTATAAAAAGTTCTAGTTGGGTGATTTTGCAGAAAACTAACACTATAAAGTATTTTAGTTGGTTATTGTTGGGTCAGTGCCATTTCACTAAATTTCTGTTCTGGCCTATTCTGTATCTGACTTCATCACCACAGTTCTCCCAAATCTCCTAGGAGGACTATGAAAACTCTAGTCTGACTGGTATGAATGATTTATTGTTAGACACTTACAGCTCTCTTTTGGTTTTGTAGGTCAAGCGAACACTTGGTCAATTTACTCCAGCGTGTTGGGATAAAGATGAATGGCATCCCCTCCTTGGTCCCTGGCGATTTCTTCAAGTTCTCAGTCTCTGTGTTGTGTTCTTGACGGTGGAATTGAATACATTCTTTTTGAAGTCCTGTCTTTGGATTCCTCCCAGAAACCCTCTGATAGTGTATAGGTTGGTTCTGTGGTGGTTACTTGCAATACCAACAATTCGCGAGTACAATACTTACCTGCAGGATAGGTACTTACTACCTTTATTTACAAGAATTATGATTTGTAGTATATTTTTCTTCCATTGGCTGACTGCTGATTTCTCTGTGCTTCACTTCTTTCCCATACTCCACAATTGTACGCAGGAAACCGGTGAAAAAGGTTGGAGCATTTTGCTGGCTTTCATTAGCCATCTGCATTGTTGAACTCCTCATCTGCGTCAAGTTTGGACATGGTGACTACTCCTCTTCATCCTGAGTTCTCATTTTAGTGTATCTCATTAGTTGGTGGATTTGCAGTTAATCTTACCCTTTTCTGCCACCTTTCAGGATTGTTTCCTGACCCCATGCCTAAGTGGTTAGTAATTTTCTGGACATGCACGGGTACTGGTCTGGTGATATTTTTGGCTGCATGGTCATTGCAATTACATCATACAATGAGGAAGAAGCAGCAATGAGTTCTTTGCAGTTCCTCCATTCTTTATTCCTTTGTGTTCTTTTGGGTAACCAACCCTCGTGTAAATACCAATTACATTTTAATTGTATATGCTTTCTTCCTAGGTTAGGTATTACAGTTGAAAAATGTCGTGGACCACAATTCTTTTATCGTTACGACAGAGGTTGGTAAATGCCCTGTTTGTGCTGCCTCAGTTTGCAGGCTTTTCTTTTGTTTTTGTAAATTCTTTCTGGAATGTATGTTGAAAGTGTTGCCAAATTTAAAAGTTCAATTCTATATCCAGGCACCCTGCATTTGCTTTCTCCTCAATGCGGTCGGACTATATTATTCCCATTTATGTCGTGTCTACTTTGCATGTGAGGATGTAGGACTCTCAGAAGTTCTTGGGTACTATTAAACCATGCATACTTGTAGAGTCTGTCTCATTATCCCCTTCAAAGGCTATTATTCTGTCGAAGAATATCGAGTCTGTGACCTTAAAGTTTAGAACTGTCTCAGCCAAAAGGAAAGCAGAAAATCTGGATTCGAAAGGGAGTGTCTTTTTTATACGAGGAATCATACATCTCAGCATCTTTGACAAATATTCTTGAAGTCATTAATATGTCGATATTGGTGATTACATCCTTTCAAGCTAAATAGCTGTGGTTAATGTACTTGATTATACCAAAGTCGACCATTTCATTAAGATGTCTGGAGAGTTTCAAGAACACATGGCCAAGTAACATTTTCTGCTCAATCAGAGGTGTAGATGAAGGTTGTTCAATGCATTCTTTCGGTTCTACCATCCATTGGACGTATTGTGTATTGATGGCTCATTTCTAGATCACTTCACTTTGGCTGCAACTGATAAACTGATATTCAGAAGTGATTAGCATAGCAGTGACCATGAGGGGATAAATCTGATTGAAATGCATCATCACCTTCATATTAGCAATGATAATAGTTTTATCAGGACAAATTTCATACCACGTTGTAACGACAGTCTCTCTAAAATTCAATTCCTCTTCAATAATCACCCGTCGCAAAATGGATCTAAAAGCTGCATCTTTTTGTGTCTGCTCAGCTTTCACCAGCTGAAGCAAAGGAGAGATTTGGCACTCAACTCTTGTTGCAGCATCCCTCGTTGGTGGAAGGGATGAATTGTTGTCTTAGGCTTCATCTAATTATCTAGTTTCTGGGGTTTTTATGGTTAAAAGGGTCCTCCCAAGTCTTTTTTGAATGCACACATCATCAAGTTTTAATAATGTAGTGGAAGGACCTTATTTAGGATTAGTACTAATGACCAACTTTTAGTAGCCCCAAGTTCTCTTATTACACAAAGCCCCCTCCACCACCTCCTCCCTTCTCCCCCTCCTCCACCCTTCTCATCATCACTCCTTCCGGGCATCTCGCAAATATTCCGGCCAGATTAGAAACATCATTAAGAGCTGGTCTAAACATCAATCCAGATGTTGAAACTTCCGACGGGATACTTCGACCATTTCTTAAGATGTTCCGAGCATCTCACATGATGTTTCGAACATTTTCTAGATGTTTGGAACATCTCGGTAGAAGTGCCGTTCTTCCAACCATTTCTCCTGATGTTCCGATGACCTAACCGGAGAGATGTTCCAAACATCCGGAGAAATGTTCGGAAGGTCATGTAAGTTCACAAAACAATGGAAAATAATACAATCTGTTCAAATATTGAGTCCACAAAAATAATGTACGACAATACACTACCCACGATACATTATTAACCGACACATAATAACCATCAAACAACTTGTAGATAAATGTAACAATCAGGTAAAACGAGCTAGAGAAGTTCTTTATATGTATATATATATATATATATATATATATATATGTTTTAAATAATGAAGACTAGTTTGTCTTTCAGCTCCAGTCAACAGTTTTTTATTTATTATGCACTAGATCGCTATCCATGGTGGGAACCACAACTTCATAATGTGACTAATCATTGTCTGAATAATGCACTGTCTCTGCAAAAGGGTCAACCTATAATATTGTGATGAAGATCCTGCTTCTTTGTTGAACCATATATCTTGAATAAACAAGAAAAGGGCCAAAATGGAAGGTGAAAGTTCAGGTCTGCAAGCTCCATTAGTGTCAAACCAAGAAAGCAGCCATGTTTTTTATAATAAAGAAGCACATGAACAAGATTATGGAATGGATAGAAGAGAGATAATTGAAGAAGCAAAGAGGCAGCTTGGTCTTGCTGTCCCTCTTATAGCAGTCAATATTCTGCAGTATTGTCTACAAATTATTAGCATCATGTTTGTTGGCCACCTTGGTGAGTTGGCTCTCTCTGGTGCTTCCATCGCTACTTCTTTTGCTTCAGTCACTGGATTCAGTGTTTTGGTAAGTTCTTTTATTGGCTACTGTTGTTTATTTAAATCTTGTTGAATGGTTGTTAATTTAATTTTTATGGTACGTTTGACGGAATGAGACGTATTCAGGATTTAGAGTCCGTGAGTACATAATATTGTGTTATCTAATTATCATATGTATATGTGTTAAATATTCTTTGACATGTACACATAGTTAGAGTTTGAAGCAATTAATTAAGTTGAACCTAGTTGAACTCACATAACACGCCACGAATGTACTATTTGGGTTCTAGTTCCTTTCTTTTCTCGTAGTGTTTAGTTCTTGTCAATTGTTTTCCACTTCCTAAGTTCATTAAATAATTCTTTGATTTATCTCTGAACTTACTATGTTACACAAAATGTTGGTAGTTAGGAATGGGAAGTGCACTGGAAACACTATGTGGGCAAGCCTATGGAGCTAAGCAATACCACATGCTTGGCATTTATACTCAGAGAGCAATGCTAGTTCTTCTTGTCTTGAGCATTTTGCTTTTACTGATATGGTTTAACACCAGCACGATTCTCATTGCTTGTGGCCAAGACCACGAGATATCTAGTGAAGCAGGACAATTTAATCGATGGATGATCCCTGGCCTTTTCGCTTATGGCATCCTGCAATGCCTCAATAGATTTTTACAGACTCAGAATATAGTGATGCCCATGATGTTGACCTCTGGTTTCACAGCTTTATTCCACATTCTTATATGTTGGCTTCTTGTGTTCAAGATTGGGTTTGGAAGCAAAGGGGCTGCTTTGGCTAATGCCGTTTCGTATTGGGTTAATGTGTTTTTATTAGCTGGTTATATTAAACTTTCCCCAGCTTGTAGAAAAACTTGGACTGGTTTTTCAAAGGAAGCTTTGCATGATGTTCTGGATTTTCTCAAGCTTGCCATTCCTTCTGCAGTTATGATCTGGTACATCTTACTTCATTTTTCCACCAATCAATATGTTTCCCAAATCACATATGAATTTGCAACACAGTTACTTCGATAGTGTGCTTATGCTGAAGGCTTTTTGACTTTTCAGGCCTCCACCCTCCCTATTCTATATCAGTTTCAAGACATTAATTTCTTATTCGTTCCAAAACTTTATTGGCCATATCTATTATGGAGTAACCTCTTACATTTTATCTTTCTGATTTACAGCTTCGAATATTGGTCGTTTGAGATGGTTGTTCTTTTATCTGGCCTTCTCCCTAATCCTAAATTAGAGACATCAGTATTATCAATAAGGTCTGCGTTCTGTTAACATCAAGCTCAATGTTCATTTTGTTTCTTAGAACAGATGATCAACAACTATCTTTACACAAATTCTGTGAAATATTTTTCAGTCTTAATACTTGTTGGATGGTATACATGGTTTCAGTAGGACTTGGTGCTGCTATAAGGTAAAGTCAATTATTTTGTTTTCACATGATCTCATCAATTTTTATTCCTCATTAATGCAAGGAAAAGGTGTCAACTTTTTTATCTCCTATATGTTTGGACTATAACTAGTTGTTTCTTCAGCACAAGAGTTTCTAATGAACTAGGAGCTGGTCGTCCACAAGGAGCACGATTAGCTTTATGTGTCATTGTTATAGTGGCTATCTCAGAAGGATTGGTAATTGCGATCACCACAATTTTGGTTCGTTTTGTATGGGGCAAGCTATTCAGCAATGAAGAAGAAGTGATCAGATATGTCGCCAAGATTTTGCCTCTGCTTGCTTTATCTGATTTCTTGGATGGCTTCCAATGTGTGCTTTCAGGTTAAAATTAGTCCAATCTCTTGTTAGCTGAATCAAGAACAGCGACATGCTAGAGTATTATGCCCCTTTCTTTGCCTATTTCAGGGGCTGCTAGAGGATGCGGATGGCAAAAACTCTGTGCATTTATCAATCTTGGAGCTTACTATGTTGTGGGATTACCTTCTTCTGTGCTCTTTGCATTTGTCTTTCATACTGGAGGGATGGTAGATCTCTATTACTCTTTCAAGCTACTTAAACCCACCCCCCTTCCTTCCCCTCCCCCCAACTAACTCTCATCCTTCTGTGTTTGATATATGTTCCTACCTTTAGGGATTATGGATGGGGATCATTTGTGCATTGCTAGTGCAAAATGTGGCACTTATAGCGATAAATATATGCACTAATTGGGATAAGGAGGTGAGTCTTCCTCCCTATTTGCCATGTGCAGATAAAGAATTGTGATTCTGTTAAAAACTTGGCTTATGAAGCATAAGTAATCATCAAACATCCTTCACTATTTTAGGAGTAATGTTGACTACTCTTCAACATAGATTGATTATTCCCTTGCACTTGGATATTGAACTATTAAGTATAAATCCAATCCACACCAGTTTTGAAAACCAACTCAGTAGTGCTTGAAATGCTGCCTCTTTTGATGAAGAAAAATCATAGTTCCCCTCCCTGTATCAATTGATATTTTTTTTTTCTTGCTATGAGCCTATGACTAAGATGGATCTTTTTTTATATATGATATTAGGCAAGAAAAGCTGTAAATAGAGTTCAAGGTTGTGGACTAGTTACATGACATTTGGGGCGCCTTTTCCGACGATGAATCACATTGTTTAGATTGTGAGTGTCAAGTTAAAAGTTGGAAATCCAAAACAGCACCTATACCAATCCCAGGGGCACAAATTCAATTTCAAAAGTCTGTATCAAAGTCAGGTAATTGCAACAATGGAGCAATAACACTTGTTTTATATCTTCAATTATATCATGTAAATGCATGTAAGTAGTCTATCTTTTTACTTATACTGGGTTACAAATTTACCATTTCTACATCCTACTTTATATTGAGTTTGCCTGGATGTTTTGACATTCTAAATTTAATACAAAATAGAATTCTTGTTCTTATTTATATAAATTTCCATGGTTAAATGATAAATAAGATGAACTATAATTAAAATAGAACTGTATATAAAAGAAATATGTCATAGTTTTATTGCCTAGTGTAAACACCAAGGTGAGTCTATTTTATTCCTTTTTTCCCACTTCTGAGTCCGAATCATCATAATTGGAAAAACTCTCTTTAGTTAGTAATATTTGTGATTACTTTTCCGTATTGGTCATTCAAAACAGAATGATGCATAAACGGTAAAAATCATGATTTTCTATGCCCATTTAGCATCTAATTATTACATTTCCTGTAATTTGCCAATCTTTATCGGTCATAATATCCTTTACTTAAAAGATGATAGTACAACATCTATATAAACTGACCTACATTTGCATAAATAATGAACATAACTCAGAAAAAAGAAAAAGGTGATCAACATGCAAAGAGTTCCTTACCCTCCTTGTAATGGCTGCACTTGTACAGGCAAGCGATGTCGAGTTGAATTCCCTGATCCAAAAATACAGTTAGAATGGCCAGAGTTGGTTGGTGTTGGTGTAAACGATGCCAAAACTCGAATTGAAAAGACCAATCCATTTGTTACAGTAATTGTACTTCCTGATGGACTACTTCCTCTTACTGATGTTTGTTGTAATCGTGTTTATGTCTTTGCTGATCACCCTAATGGTGTTGTTATCCAAGTTCCCAGGGTAGGATAAGTTAAAGGGTTAATTGTTCTATCATTTTTACGTGTCTTGTCTCTTGTTTTGGTTATGGCAATCTCAATAAATAAATTCGTACTAGTATACTGCTTTAGTACTTTTTGTTCTACACATTTCTTCTCTATCAAGCTTTGCATTACGAATGTATCACATTATGATTATGTAATAGATGGTCTAAAGTTTATATGGTCTTTTTTTATTGTTTGCGTCGAGCCTTTTGGATATTTAAAATATACTTACGGAACTAACTCTAGATTGTATGGATATCTAAGTTTATATATTGACTTATAAGCTAACACACAGAAAATCAAATACTTGTCCTAATATGAACGAACACAGAGAAAATCGAAGTCAACCCTGTACTCATGGGGCTGTTCACCGGTCCTTAAATTTTAGTTTATTACTAGTACTAGTAGATTTAAAATGGCTACATATAAAAGGGACATGGAATCCTTACATTTTCTGAAGTGTCAATTCAACATATTGAATGAAAATGGGTCGATTGGATAAATGAGTTATGATCAACTCATCCAAAGTTTATTTGGGTTGGACAAAATGTGGTGTATAAATTTATTAGAGCTAACATATCATAACTCAATCTGCCTAAACTCAAAACCTTACATATCATTTGTTCCATTTCTTATAAGTTGTTTAATAACCAGAGAAACAAAATAAGTTTCTTTTCTTTGAATGTATTAGACGTAATTTACACTTTTCCGACGATGTTCATGAAATATACAAAGCCATGTGTCCCTTCAATTGAACACATATTAAAGAAAAATAATTACACAGGTGCAAGATTATTGGTTATTACCAATGGCACAGATATGTATTCAATCGGTATTGAAGATGATGCTGTCAAGATCAATCTACGCAAAAAGACATGTTCGTATCGAAAGTTTTAGATTGACAAGATTCCTTGTGTACATGTTTGCGCAGCCATAAGATGTTTGTATGAAGCAGAGTATGTGAGCGAATTGTATAATTTTACTTCTCCGTATTATTACACCAATACGCACATTCTCGCGTATGCTGACATAATCTATCCAATATTACTTGAGGAATTGTGGAATCCTCCACCAGAGCTTTATGAGTGAAAGGTACGTCCACCTTATGTGAAGGTCCCACGGGAAAGGAGGAGGACCAAGAGAATGCCATTAGTCGTGTTTAACTTGGATCCGGTTTTAGGCCAATTAACAATTAAATTTATATTTGCGGAGTCACGATCAATAGTTGAGATTAAGAGTTTAAACGACGAACCAAAGTGGTGATAGATTTGCAAGCAATATGAGAACGAGATATAAGTATGAATTAATAAAGATAAAGCATAGACAGAAATAAGGAGAAGTAACCGTGTCGTATCGCTTATCCCCGGAGAGAGCTCTTCGATACCAGTCGTACTTAGAGGATCAAAGAACTAAGATACTAGGAAAATATGAGCAAAAAGGAATATCTGAGCAAGAGTGAGAGAGTATTCTTATTGATATTGTAGACAGGAAGTAAAGTTGTGTTACAATGATTTAGAGCAAATGCTATCTATAAGTCTGATAGGCACCCGTTGGGATTCGTAACCGCTGGGCATGGATCCGTCTGGATATGTAACTTCTGGGCACGTATCTATTGGATGCATAACCACTGGGTTGTAATGATTGCCTTTATGACCATTAATTAATGATCGTGAATGATCAGGTTAATAACTGCTCACTTAGACCGGGTTGGCTGATGAAGTGTTTCATAACTCCTTTGGGTCTGTTCGTGATAAATGTCTGTCCGTTGGAACTTCTGCCCGTGCCACGTGGTGGACAGGTGTCACCTTTCAAGTGCTGTCAGCTTTTATCCAATACAGATAGTCTCCGCACTTCTCGAGCAGAGTATGTGTTCGAGGAGTGGATAGGAATTTTGGCGGGAGTTTCTGCTTTGTAAACTTTTGTCTTTGTGTGATGAAGCTTGGAGACGCACGTACCTTATTAGCTACGTGACAAGCCCTCATGACGTGCGCATTTAATGCGCCGTATAAAAAAGTAACTGCAGCTGCACGCCTGCGCAGTTGCAGTCCATTCTGAAGTGACTACTGCGCGTCCCAAGAGTAAAAATAATAATTTTAACCGCCTCAATCACGTGCACATGTCGTCTGTTGATCGCAAGGTGACTGCTGCACTTCAGGATAATGATGACACTATAAAATTTGGTGAAACCTATTCATTCTTTTGACGGCCAGATCTGATTGTAGTTTCTTGGATGACCTTCACGTGTTTCGAAGGAAGCTGAGGGGCTGAGTTTCCTCTCTTATAAATAGGGTTTGCTGGATGAGAAACCTTTTACTCGCTTTTATTTCTTCTCCGTCGTTCTTTGAAAACCTTTGAATTAGCTTTGAATTCTTCTTGCTAACTTCATAACTTTTCTGAAATCATGACTTCATGAGCTAAAAAGAACCAAAACGTTGACGCGGCTGGTAGTTCCTCAGCGGCCACTCCTAGGCCTAGGGCTACTCATGCTACTGCTGCGGAGATTATCCCCAAAAAGTGGGGGTGAATTAGAGGCGGACTGTAACCTCAAGTCCTTTAATAATCATCAGGGAGATACGCGCAACTGGCCGGCGTATAGATTTAGGTCTGGGATCACGAAGGAGTTGATCCCATGAGTGAGGATGGATTGTCATTGGGATGACGGGGTTCCCCTGCTGCCGGTCTCCGAGGAGGAGAATATTACTTCCCACAGGGCTGGGTGGACAGCCATGTGCACCTACCCTTTCACAGTGGGATGTAGGTTACCTCTGCACCCTGTGCTGGAGAGGCTCTGCAGGGAGTACTTGCTCTGCCCGGGGCAACTGTGCCCCGGTATATACAGAATAGTTACACTTTTGGATTGGTTCGCGACAGAAACCGATCAATCTTTTGGATACGAACATTTTATTTCTTTGTACAGTATACAAATTTTTAAAGATGGCTATGTGAATGCCAGGATGCGCGGGAGCAAGGGCTTGGTGCGCAGTTCTGAGGATACAGGTAACCGAGGTTGGTTACACCGGTATCTGTTCGTGCGCTCCTCGGCCTTGACTTTTGGCGATAAGACTTATCTTCTTGAAGTTTGGAACAGGAAGCGTAAGTCCCCGAGTATTTTTGAGATTTTTCGTGTTCTTCTTTTTCTTCTCATCTGGTAACTTCGTTCAACTTCTTTTTGTAGCGGCCAAGCAACCCTACGATGGACTCATATCTGTTGATGAGCTGACGGCGTGGGTTGAGGCAATTTTGAAGGAGTTCGCTCCTGAAAGGAGAGAATGGGCGCATTTTGCTGCGCATAAGGGTTTGACCGTGAAAAATCATGGTGAGAATATTTTTGCTTTCATGATTATTCTTCTCCTTTGAAACTTCTCCGTGTCTGACCGTTTTACCTTTTTGTAGGTCTGGGTACTCAAGGAGATTTCTTTCCTGCTTCTCCCCAAGATGGGCCTTCCGAGCCTGTCGCTGACCCAGATGCTGAGGCCGCGGCAATACTAGCTTCGGTGGAGGCACTGCGCAGCAGGGAGGGTGGCGAGGAACTCTTGTCTGGTGGCCTGGGCTCTCTGAAAAGAAAGAAGAAGAGCTAGGATGAGGGTGGAGCATTAAAGAGGTCTGCTCGTAAGACTTCTGTGGCTGCCGGGCAAGCCTCATCCGCTGGGGGTGAGCCTTTGCCTAGAGCCAATGTACCGGAGCCTGTAGGAGAGAGTGTCAGGACTGCTGCTGAAGTCCCCGAGTCTGCACGGGGAGAGGGTTTAGCCAAGGAGGTTATCTATCTTTCAGATACTGAGATCGAAGCTGATGAACCCCTTAGGCGAAAGCCTTATCTTCGAAGTGACAGAAGGAGGGTTGAGGAGGAGGCTGTCCGTACTCTGGAGGAGAGTCCCCGAGTTGATGACGGGGTAAAGGCAGCTCCTTCTCGTGTAGACAAGGGGAAAAGAAAGGTGGGTGAAGAAGAAGAAGAAAAGGAAGAAGTAAGGGAAGAAGTTCCCCAAGAGGGTAGCCGAGGTCCTCGTGTTTTTCATTTCGAGGACCTGGAGAATGTGGCTACTGTGGGGGTGACGCCTGTCGGTCTTCGCGAGTGCGAGACGATAAATCCTGGAGTGGAAGGTGATTCCAACCTTTCATCAACAAGGTTCATCTGGCAGTAAGTCATCGGTGGCCAAACCGAATTGAAGGATATCAGGGGTGTTCGTTATAAGTTTGGGCCAAATTATCCTTCTGAGCAGGCTTGGGAACCCAAGTACTGTGGGAGGAAGCATACCCTGAAACTCGCCCTTGATGTTAACTTCATAACCGGACCGGGTGGTTTAGCTAAGGCTGTTTCTTCGCTTATCGGTCCCCGTGAAGAATGGGTGCTGAGGGAGCTAAGTGATGAGGAGTTGGCCTTTCAGATTGCTGCTGACTCTGCCCGGGTAAGTGTTTACCGCTTTGTGTTGGGAATCACTTTGGCCTCAGACTTCTAACCTTTACTTATTTTACTTTTTCAGTCAAGTATGCTGGCTGCCGAGCTCATGTTTTGCTCCAGGATCAACAACGTCGATCAAGTACTCGAGGTAAAGAAAGAGTTGCTGGACGCTCTGAAGGAGAACAAGATCTTGACAGATTAGTGTGATCTCCTAGGGAGTGAGGTTAATCGGCTAACTGATGTTAACAATGAACGTCTCGAGCAAATTAACGTACTCACCAAGGAGAAGGACCTTCTTCTTGAAGAAAAAGAAGGGTTTGCACGCTCTGCTCAGGGCCTGGAGAGATTACTTGAAGAATGTACAGCTTCTTTGAACAGTGCTATTGATGATCGTGCATCCCTTGAGATGAATCTGCAAAGGGCCAACGAAGAATCTATTAAGGCCAGAGCTGAGCTTCAGCTGCCAAGGATCAGGTTGCTCAATTGATGAGTGCTCAGGCCACACTAACCAAAGACTTGGCAAACCTGCGTGATCAGTCTGAGATTAGGGCCAAGCTTGCTGCGCTCGAGGCTAAACGTTCATTGCTCGTGCAGATTCAAGCTAAACAAGTTAATGTTGAGGAGATGCTGCAGATGACAAAAAGCGCTGTTCGCAGAATAAGGCAAGCACTGAATCTCTCTCCTGAGGTGTCTGAAGGTGAAGACGAAGATGAAGACGAAGACGACGGCGAGAATTCGGGGGGACGATGGCAGAACCGACGGAGCTAGTGCGTCGGGTTCTGATCGTAGCCTCAAATGTTGATGCCCTTCCCCAATCTTTGAGTTTTTTCATCTGGCGAGAGCCAGATTTGGTTGTTTGTGGACAGAGGTCTGGTAAAGACTCTCTAGTCTCTTGTATGGCCGGTTTCATTTGGCCTTTGATCATTCTGTAAACTTCTGTCAGCCGTTTTCGGCATCTTATCATTTTACAGGATAATGCATATATGCTTTTAGATCTATTCCATGACTATATTTAGCCTGAACTTTTGATCTTTCGTTTGCATGTATTGTGGCTTTCGTGCCTTATGCTTGGGAATTTTCTGAAGTTTGAACTTTATTAAGTTCTGGTCTTTAAAAGTTTGCCCAAATGTTTTTAACTTAGCCTTTCGTTAGGAAGAGGTCGTCAGTTGTGAATGATTTGACCGAATCGTGGTCATTAGATTTTTGGCTGAATCGTTGTTCTTTGCGCATAACTTTGCTTTTATCATTTTGATAGTTGAAAGTTACTGCATGACTTTGTAGATTGGCTCTGGCCGAGTCGCTGGCCTTGTGAACGACTTCTCTTATTTTCGTGGAAGTCTTGTCACGTAAAAGTTTCTGAAAAACTTTTTAAAAATTCGCTTTTTGGCAAGGTCTTTTGCCTTTATGAAGGTCTTACCTGGCCTACGGGGGCCCCTCACCACCCCCCTTGTTTTTATGTTGGAGCACGGGAAGTGATAACATAAAAAGAGTTGAGGTGAGCTGCATATAGAACACATATAACCAAACGAGGAGTGTGTCCGTTGTGGGATTCGAACCCACAGCCGCGAAGTTGAAGAACTTCGAGCTCTACCAGTTGAGCTAAACGGATCTGACTTTTTTTAGGTCGTTAGTACCATTTAGAGAGAAAATATAATAAAGGTAAGAACTTTCGTAAAAATAAAAGGTAAGTATAAGATAACTAACCATTTTACCACTTAAAAGTGATACCTTTTGAGGTGAACCACATTCCAACTGTTCGGGACAGTGGAGCCGTTTGGTCATGCCAAGCGATAAGATCCCTTGCCGACTGAAGCAATTACTTTGTAGGGGCCTTCCCAGTTAGGGCCAAGCTTCCCTGAATTTGTTTCTTGTGTGCTTTGGGAAACTTTTCTTAGCACAAAATCTCCAACCTGAAAACTTCGCACCCGCAGTCCCCGATTGTAATATTGTTCAATTCGTTCTTTCTGGGCGACTACTCGTACAAGGGCTAGCTCTCTCCGTTCTTCGAGGAGGTCCAGCTCTTCGGAGAGATTGACTGAGTTTGATTCTTCAGTGGCATGTGCGTATCGCAGGCTGGGCTCTCCTATTTCAACTGGGATTAGAGCATCTGCACCATATAGCAATGAGTAAGGAGTCTCTCCAGTACTCATTTTTATCGTTGTGCGATAAGCCCATAGTACTCCGGGTAACTCTTCTACCCAACATCCCTTTGCCTGCTCAAGGCGCTTTTTAAGGGATTCAACGATGATTTTATTGGTAGATTCTGCCTGTCCATTGGCAACAGGATGATATGGAGAGGAAGTGATCCTCTTGATATGCAGATCGTCGAGGAAGCTGCTCCCTTTCTGGCTGATAAATTGTGGGCCGTTGTCCATGACTATTTCCTTAGGTGCCCCAAAGCGGCATACGACAAAACGCCAGAGGAAGTCGACAACCTCCGTTTGTCGTATCCTCGTGTATGCTGCCGCTTCGACCCACTTTGTGAAGTAATCAGCGATGATCAATAAGAAACGCATCCCTCTCGGTGCTGTGGGAAGAGGACCGACTATATCCATCCCCCATTTCATGAAGGGCCATGGAGAGATTATTGAATGTAGTGGTTCTGCTAGCTGATGGAGAAGATGGGCGAACCTCTGGTATTTGTCACATTTTTTGACAAATTCGTTCGTATCTTTCTCCATTTTGTCCCAATAATAACCTGCGGGAATCAGCTTCTGGGTTAACGCCTTGCCCCCGGAATGATTTCCACAACAGCCTTCATGGACTTCTCTCATCACATAATTGATTTGACTCAGTCCGAGACATTTTGCGAGAGGTCCTGCAAACATTTTACGGTAGAGTTCGCCGTTGAGAATTGTATACCGAGCAGCTTTTATTCGGAGTTTGCGAGCAGCTTTTGTGTCTACGGGTAGAGTTACATGGATAAGATAGTTTGTTATTTCATTCCGCCAGTCCCAAGTAGCGTTGATGGTGTTGACTTCAAACTTTTCTCTGTCTATGGTCGTGTAGAGAAGTTGAATAACAGCTGAAGAGCTGGCTGCCCCTATCTCTGCCACCGATCCCAAATTTGCGAGAGCATCGGCCTCATGGTTCTATTCCCGTGGAATCTGAAATGCCTCTCATTCGTCAAACTGTGCTAGGAGCTCTTTCACTCGGGCGAGATACACTTGCATCCTGGATTCTCGTGCAATGAAGCCTCCATTTATCTGATTGACCACCAGCTGAGAGTCACTTTTGAGTTTGAGGATGGTTGCTCCATAACTTCGGGCTAGTTCTAATCCTGCAATAACGGCCTCATATTCGGCCTCATTGTTAGTAATAAATGGGCACTTGATAGCCTGCCTTACCGTCTCACCGGATGGAGCAACCAAAACCAATCCAAGCCCGGACCCTTTGACGCTCGAGGAGCCGTCTGTGTGAAGGGTCCACATGCCAGGAGCCTGCCCTGCATAAAGAATAGCTTCTCTTTCTGCCTCAGGGTACATATTAGTGCTGAAGTCCGCCACGAAGTCTGCTAAAACTTGTGACTTTATTGCTACCCTGGGCTGGTAGGTGATATCAAATTCGGATAATTCTATAGCCTATTTTGCTAACCTTCATGAAAATTCAGGTTTGTGCAAAATATTTCGTAAAGGAAAGGTTGTAACCACATCTATTGAATGACTTTGAAAATAAGGGCGTAATTTACGAGCAGCAGTCACCAGTGCCAACGCCAATTTTTCTAAGGGTTGATAGCATGTTTCTGCGTTAATCAAAGCCTTGTTAATGTAATAGATAGGAAGTTGTTTACCTTTTTCTTCCCGAACTAGAACGGCGCTTACCGAAGATTCTGAGACTGCTAAATAAATCAGCAGCTGCTCACCCTCTTGAGGTGTGGAGAGCAGTGGTGGATTGGATAGGTATTTTTTCAGATCCTTCAATGCTTGTTGGCATTCAGGGGTCCATTCGAACTCCTTATTTTGTTTTAAGACATAGAAGAAACTCTTGCACCGGTCGGATGATCGGGATATGAATCTTCGCAGGGCCGCCACTCTCCCCGTCAGTTTCATGACGTCTTTCCTGTTGTGAAGTACATCTGGGATTGATTTAATGGCTTTAATTTGAGCGGGATTGACTTCAATTCCACGCTGAGAAATGATGAATCCCAGGAACTTTTCCGATCCGACTCCGAATGCACACTTTTCCGGGTTCAGCTTCATGTTGTACTGATCCATGATTCGGAAAGCTTTTTTTCAGATGCGCCAAATGGTCCTCTGCTCGTTTGGATTTGATCAACATATCATCGATGTACACTTCCATAGTTTTTTCGATATGGTCATGGAACATTCGATTGACTGGACGCTGATATGTTGCACCTGCATTTTTTAGTCCAAATGGCATAACTTTATAACAATACGTACCTCGACAGGTTATGAACGCTGTTTTCTCCTGATCTTCAGGATCCATCAATATCTGGTTATATCCGGAATATGCGTCGAGAAAAGTGAGCACCTCGTGTCCGGCTGTTGCGTCGATCAATTGATCTATCCTGGGAAGGGGATATGAATCCTTCGGGCAGGCTTTGTTTAGATCCGTGAAGTCAATGCAGACTCACCATTTACCATTCTTTTTAGGTACAACGGCCATGTTGGCTAGCCAGTCTGGGTATTTGACTTCACGTACTGACCCAATCTTTAACAGCCGGTCGACCTCGTCGTTGATGACCTGGTTCCGGAAGGCCCCTTGCTGGCGCCTCTTCTGTTTCACCGGGCGGTGATATGGATCGACGTTCAACCTGTGAGTAATGATGTCGGGAGAAATACCTGTCATATCTGCGTGGGACCAGGCGAATGTTGTATGCCGCTCCTTGAGGAACTGGAGGATATCTTCTCGTAGGCGCTCGCTCAGTTCAGTCCCTAATTATACCTTTCGCTCCGGCTTATCGGCGAACAATTCTTCGGGTTCCAAAGCTTCCATGGTCGGCATGTGGTTTTCTCTTTCGTCCATCTTCGTGATGAATTCCGGGACCTCGTACTTAGCTTATTCATGTGGTATATCTGGTCCCGGTCGCTGTAATTGCTATTTTTTCTCTTCGGGCAGTTTGAGAGCCACCGAATAGCAATCTCGGGCAAAGCGTTGCTCTCCTCGGACTTCACGTACTCCCCATTCGGATGGGAACTTCAATACTTGATGATAAGTTGAAAGAACAGCTTGCATGTCATGGATCCAAGGTCTTCCCAAGATGATGTTGTAGGCTAGATCCGCATCAACAACATGAAAAGTTGTCTCCTTTGCTACCCCTTCGGCGAGAGTTGTCAGGTTAATCTCACCAAGAGTCTTCTCGCTTGAATTGTTAAAGCCGGAGAGGACTCGAGATATGGGTACAATCTTGTCCGACAACTGCATCTCCCTTACAACCTGTGATTGGATAATGTTTGCAGAGCTGCCCGCATCAATGAGTACTCTCTTGACATCGGATTCCGCCACGCGTAACGTTATGACTAACGCATCAACATGTGGGAATTGCGAGCCGTCTGCATCAGAATCCTCAAATGTTATTATTTCTTCTGATCATAGGCGTTTGTTGTTTGTGATGGAGACCTTTGCGTACTTCTTCGCTGTGAAGGTAACGGAGTCCACCTCGATTCCACCTGAAATAACATTAACTGTCCTCCTTGGAGAGGTTGCTCGTGGAGGGCCAGGTTTTTTCTGCTGTGCCTTCGCGTGAGTCTGCTTCTCCTTCTCGGTCAGGAACTCCTTCAAGAATCCCTGTTTCAACAAATGAGCAATTTCATACCTTAGGGCCTTGCAGTCCTCGGTGGTATGACCATGGTCGCGATGGAAATCGCCCCACAGGTCCTGGTTTCGCTTGCTTGGGTCGGTCTTCATGTCTTTCGGCCACTTGACCTTCTCTCCCATGTCTTTGAGTGCTGCCACTACTTCAGTCATTTCCACGTTGAAGCTTGGCAGGCTTGGGGCTTCACGGAGGCTTGACTCTGAATCATCTCTCCGGGACAATCCTTTGTTGTTGCGGTTGCGTCCTTTGGAATGGCTGCGTGGCTGATCAGCGTACGGTTCATAACGTACGTCTGCTCTCTCGGTCTCTGCCTTCCGCCGGATCCACTATTGCGTGCCTGAGCCCTTCCTCGAGTACCTGTTCCAATTAATTTATCTTCATCGATACGTACCTTTGAATTGTAACGGTTATAGACGTCTGACCAGCTGGCTGTTGGGAACTCGCGAAGAGACTCGTAAAGTCTGCGCGTGGCCTCTGAGCTCCTAATATCCAAGCTGTTGCTAAACGCGATCGCTGCCCATTTGTCTGGTACTTTGGGGAGCATCATACGCTCTCTTTGGAAGCGATCCATGTATTTGCGGAGAGACTCACCAGGCTTTTGCTTTATTTCAAAAATATTCGCTACGCGGGTATTTACCTGACTTCCGCCTTACGATAGTCCGTTGTGAATTGCTTTCTGCCATGTTAGTTATAGAACAAAAAGACGGACTAAAAGAGGTGTAATATCAGAAAAGATAAACTATTAACCTACGAAGGCTATTGACCGGCTCCCACTGTGGTCGCCAAATTGTTTAACCTGAATTCGGTTTTAGGCTAATTAACAATTAAATTTATATTTACGGAGTCACGATCAATAGTTGAGATTAAGAGTTTAAACGACGAACCAAAGTGGTGATAGATGTGCAAGCAATATGAGAACGAGATATAAGTATGAATTAATAAAGATTAAGCATAGACAGAAATAAGGAGAAGTAACCGTGTCGTATCGCTTATCCCCGGAGAGAGCTCTTCGATACCAGTCGTACTTAGAGGATCAAAGAACTAAGATACTAGGAAAATATGAGCAAAAAGGAATATCTGAGCAAGAGTGAGAGAGTATTCTTATTGATATTGTAGACAGGAAGTAAAGTTGTGTTACAATGATTTAGAGCAAATGCTATTTATAAGTCTGATAGGCGCCCGTTGGGATTCGTAACCGCTGGGCATGGATCCGTCTGGATATGTAACTGAGTGAGCAGTTATTAACCAGATCATGTGCAATCATTCAATTAATAGTCATAAAGGCAATCATTACAACCCGGCGGTTACATATCCAACGGATACGTGCTCAGCGGTTACAAAACCTAACGGACGCCTATCAGACCTATAAATAGCATTTGTTTTAAGCCATTGTAACACAACTTGACTTCTTGTCTACAATATCAATAAGAATACTCCCTCGCTCTAGCTAAAATACTACTCTTTACTTATATACATCCAGCACTTCGTTCCCTAATCTTCAAAGTATGACCAGTACCGAAGAACTCTCACCGGGGTTAAGCGATACAGCGCGGTTATTTTTATCTGTCTTTATTTACGCTTTATCTTTGTTAATTCCTGTTTATATCTCGTTCCCGTATCATTTACAAATCTTATGCTGCTTTAGTTCGTCATTTAAACTCTTAATCTAAACTATTGATCGTGACCCCGCAAATATAAATTAAATTGTTAATCGGCCTAAAATCGGATCTGGGTTAAACAATTTGGCGACCACAGTGGGAGCCGGTCAATAGCCTTCGTAGGTTAACAGTTTATCTTTTCTGATATTATACCTCTTTTCGTCGATCTTTTTGCTCTACAACTAACATGGCAGAAAGTAGTTCACAACGAACTACCGTAGGTGGGAAACAGCTAAGTACCCACGTAGAGAATATCTTCGAAATCAAGCAGAGGCCCGACAAGTCTCTCCGCAAATACGTGGATCGCTTCCAAAGAGAGCAAATGATGCTTCCCAAAGTACCGGACAGATGGGCAGTAATCGCGTTTACTAACAGTCTGGATATTAGGAGCTTAGAGGCCACAAGCAGACTTTACGAGTCTCTTCGCGAGTCCCCAGCAGTCAGTTGGACAGATGTCTGCAATCGCTACAACTCGAAGGTAAGTATCGACGAACTCGAGTGAGAAGACTCTTGGCGAGATTACCCTGACAACTCTCGCCGAAGGAGTAGCGAAGGAGACAAATTTTCATGTTGTTGATGCGGATCTAGCCTACAACATCATCATGGGGAGACCTTGGATCCATGATATGCAAGCTGTTCCCTCAACTTATCATCAGGTATTGAAGTTCCCATCCGAATGGGGGGTACGTGAGGTCCGAGGAGAGCAACGCTCTGCCCGAGATTGCTATTCAGTGGCTCTCAAACTGCCTGAAGAAAACAAATAGCAATTACAGCGACCGGGACCAGACGTGCGCATGAAGAAACGAAGTACGAGGTCCCGGAATTCATCACGAAGATGGACGAAAGAGAAAACCACATGCCGACCGTGGAAGCTTTAGAACCCGAAGAATTGTTCGCAGATAAGCCGGAACGGAAAGTATATTTAGGGACCGAATTGAGCGAACGTCTACGAGGAGATATCCTCCAGTTCCTCAAGGAGCGGCATACAACGTTCGCCTGGTCTCACGCAGATATGACAGGTATTTCACCAGGCATTATTACTCACAAGTTGAACGTCGATCCCTACCATCGCCCGATAAAACAGAAGACGCGCCAACAAGGAGCTTTTCGGAACCAGGTCATTAACGACGAGGTCGACCGGCTGTGAAAAACTGGATCTGTACGCGAAGTCAAGTACCCGAACTGGCTAACCAACGTGGTCGTTGTGCCCAATAAAAATGGCAAATGGCGAGTCTGCATTGACTTCACGGATCTAAACAAAGCCTTCCTGAAGGATTCGTATCCCCTTCCCAGGATAGATCAACTATCGACGCAACAGCCGGGCACGAGGTGCACACCTTCCTCGATGCATATTCCGAATATAACTAGATATTGATAGACCTAGAGGACCAGGAGAAAACAGCGTTCATAACCTGCAGAGGTACGTATTGCTATAAAGTTATGCCATTTGGGTTGAAAAATGCAGGTCCAACATATCAGCGCCTAGTCAATCGAATGTTCCATGACCATATCGAAAAGACTATAGAAGTGTACATCGATGACATTTTGATCAAGTCAAAACGAGTAGAGGACCATCTGACGGATCTAAAAGAAGCTTTCCGGATTCTTGATCAGTACAACATGAAGCTGAACCCGGAGAAATGTGCATTCGGAGTCGGATCGGGGAAGTTCCTGGGCTTCATCGTTTCTCAGCGTGGAATTGAAGTCAATCCCGCTCAGATCAAAGCCATTGAATCAATTCCAGACGTACTCCACAACCGGAAGGACGTCATGAAATTGACAGGAAGAGTGGCAGCCCTGCGAAGATTCATTTCCCGATCATCCGACCGATGCAAGAGTTTATTCGACGTTTTAAAGCAAAACAAGGAATTCGAGTGGACCCTTGAATGCCAACAGGCGTTGAAGGATCTGAAAAAGTACCTGTCCAAACCACCACTGCTCTCTACACCTCGGCAGGGGGAGCAATTTCTGATTTATCTGGTAGTCTCAGAATCGTCGGTAAGCGTCGTTCTAGTTTGGGAAGAAAAAGGTAAGCAACTTGCTATCTATTACATCAACAAAGCTCTAATTGACGCAGAAACGCGCTATCAACCCTTGGAAAAATTGGCATTAGCACTAGTAACTGCTGCTCGTAAGTTATGCCCTTACTTTCAAAGTCATTCAATAGCTGTGGTAACAACCTTTCCTTTGCAAAATGTTTTGCACAAACCTGAATTTTCAGGAAGGTTAGTAAAGTGGGCTATAGAATTAAGTGAATTTGATATCACCTACCAGCCTAGGGTAGCAATAAAGTCACAAGTTTTAGCAGACTTCGTGGCAGATTTTAGCGCTAATATATATTCTGAGGTAGAAAAGGAAGCTGTTCTTTATGCTGGGCAGGCTCTTGGCGCGTGGACCCTTTACACTGATGGCTCCTCGAGCGTCAAAGGGTCCGGTCTTGCAGGATTGGAACTAGCCCGAAGTTATGGAGCAACCGTCATCAAACTCAAAAGTGCCCATTTATTACTAACAATGAGGCCGAATATGAGGCCGTTATTGCAGGATTGGAACTAGCCCGAAGTTATGGAGCAACCGTCATCAAACTCAAAAGTGACTCTCAGCTGGTAGTCAATCAGTAAACTGGAGGCTTCAGTGCACGAGAATCCAGGATGCAGGTGTACCTCGCCCGAGTGAAAGAACTCCTAACACAGTTTGATGAGTGGGAGGCACTTTAGATTCCATGGGAAGAGAACCATGAAGCTGATGCTCTCGCGAATCTAGGGTCGGTAGCAGAGATGGGAACAGCCAGCTCTTCAGCTATTGTTCAACTCCTCTACACAATCGTAGACCGAGAAAAGTTCGAAGTCAATACCATCAACGCTACTTGGGACTGGCGGAATGAGATAACAAACTATCTTCTCCATGGAACTCTACCCGTTGACACAAAAATCGCAAGCTCCGAATAAAAGCTGCTCGGTATACAATCGTCAACGGCGACCTCTACCGCAAAATGTTTACAGGATCTCTCGCGAAATGTCTCGGACCAAATCAAATCCACTACGTGATGAGGGAAGTTCATGAAGGCTGTTGTGGAAATCATTACGGGGGCAAGGCGTTAGCCCGAAAGCTTATTCGCGCAGGTTATTATTGGGACAAAATGGAGAAAGATACGAACGAATTTGTTAAAAAATGTGACAAATGCCAGAGGTTTGCACATCTTCTCCATCAGCCGGCAGAACTGCTCCATTCAATAATCTCTCTGTGGCCCTTCATGAAATGGGGGATGGATATAGTTGGTCCTCTTCCCACAGTGCCGAGAGGAATGCGTTTCTTATTAATCATCATTGATTACTTCACCAAGTGGGTCGAAGTGGTAGCATACACAAGGATACGACAAACAGAGGTTGTCGACTTCCTCTGGCGGTTTGTCGTATGTCGCTTTGGAGCAGCTAAGGAAATAGTCATGGATAACGACCCACAATTCATCGGCCAGAAAGTGACTAGGTTCCTCGACGATCTACACATCAAGAGGATCACTTCCTCTCTGTATCATCTTGTTGCTAATGGACAAGCAGAATCTACCAACAAAATCATCGTTGAATCCCTCAAAAGCCGCCTCGAGCAGGCAAAGGGGTGTTGGGTAGAAGAGTTACCTGGTGTATTATGGGCTTATCACATAATAATAAAAATGAGTACTGGAGAGACTCCTTACTCATTGGTGTACGGTGCAGATGCTTTAATCCCAGTCGAAATCGGCGAGCCCAGCTTGCGATACGCACATGCCACTGAAGAATCTAACTCAGTCAACCTCTCCAAAGAGCTGGACCTCATCGAAGAGCGAAGGGAGCTAGCCCTTGTACGAGTGATCGCCCAAAAAGAACGAATTGAACCATATTACAATCGGGGACTACGCGTACGAAACTTCCAGGTTGGAGATTTTGTACTAAGGAAAGTCTCCCAGAGCACACAAGAAACAAATTCTGGGAAGCTTGGCCCCAACTGGGAAGGCCACTACAAGGTAATCGTTTCAGTCGGCAAGGGATCTTATCGCTTGGCACGACCCGACGGCTCCACTGTCCCGAACAGTTGGAATGTGATTCACCTCAAAAGGTATCACTTTTGAGTGGTAAAACGGTTAGTTATTTTACGCTTGCCTTTTACTTTTACAGAAGTTCTTACTTTTATTATATTTTCTCTAAATGGTACTAACGGCCTGAACAAGGTCAGATCCGTTTAGCTCAACTGGTAGAGCTCGAAGTTCTTCAACTTCGCGGTTGTGGGTTCGAATCCCACAGCGGACACACTCCTCGTTTGATTATATCTGTTCTTCTATATGCAGATTGCCTCAACTCTTTTTATGTTATCACTTCCCGTGTTCCAACATAAAAACAAGGAGGGTGGTGAGAGGCCCCTGTAGACCAGATAAGACCTTCATAAAGGAAAAAGACCTTGCCAAAAGGCGAAAGACCTTGCCAAAAGGCAAAAGACCTTGCCAAAAGGCGAAAGACCTTGCCAAAAGGCGCGTTTTTGAAGTTTTTCAAAATCTTTTACATGACAAACTCCCACGAAAATAAGAGAAGTCATTCACAAGGCCAGCGACTCGGCCAGAGCCAATCTACAAAGTCATGCGACGACTTTCGATTATCAAGACGATAAGCAAAGTTATGCACAAAGGGCAACGATTCGGCCAAAAGTCTAACGACCACGACTCGGTCAGAATAAAAATATCTGCGCAGATTATTCACAACTTACGACCTAAGTTAAAACATTCGGGCCGACTTTTGGAGACCAGAACTTAATAAAGTTCATACTTCAAAAAGCTCCTAAACATAAGGCACGAAGGCCACAATACATACAAACAAAAGATCAAACTTCAGACTAAATATAGTCATTGAATAGATCTAAAATCATATATATAATCCTGTAAAACGATAAGATGTCGAAAACGGCTAACAGAAGTTTACAGAGTGATCAAAGGCCAAATGGAAAAGGCCATACAGAGATCAGAGAGTCTTTACAAGACCTCTATCCACAAACAACTAAATCCGGCTATCGCCAGATAAATAAACCCAAAGATTGGGGAAAGGCATCAGCTTTTGGGGCTACGATCAGAACCCGACGCACCAACTCCGTCGATTCTGCCATCGACCCAAAATTCTCGCCATCATCTTCATCTTCATCCTCGTCTTCAGCTTCAGACTCCTCAGGAGAAAGATTCAGTGCTTGTCTTATTCTGCGAATAACGCTCTTCGTCATCTGCAGCATTTCTTCAACATTAACATGCTTAGCTTAAATCTGTCCAAGCAATGAACGTTTAGCTTCGAGCGCAGCAAACTTGGCCTTAATTTCAGATTGATCACGCATGTTTGCCTAGTCTTTGGATAGTGCGGTCTGAGCACTCATCCACTGAGCAACCTGATCCTTGGCAGCCTGGAGCTCAGCTCTGGCCCTAACGGATTCTTCGTTAGCCCTTTGCAGATTCATCTCAAGAGATGCGCGATCATCAATAGCACTGTTCAGTGAAGCCTTACATTCTTCAAGTAGACTCTCCAGCCCCTGGGCAGAACGTGCGAACCCTTCTTTTTCTCTAAAAAGAAGGTCATTCTCCTTGGTGAGTTCGTTAATCTGCTTAAGTCGCTCATTGCTGACATCAGTTAGTCGATTAACTTCACTCCCTAGGAGACCACACTGCTCTGCCAGGATCCTGTTCTCCTTCAGAGCATCTAGCAACTCTTTCTTTACCTCGAGTACTTGATCGACGTTGTTGATCCTGGAGCTGAACATGAGTTCGGCGGCCTACTTGACTGAAAAAACAAAATAAGCGAAAGATAGAAATCTGAGGTCGAGGTTATTCCCAACGCAGAGCGGTAAAACACTTACCCGGGCAGAATCAGCAGCAATCTGAAAGGCTAGCTCCTCATCACTCAGTTCCTTCATCACACATTCTTCCCGGGGGCCGATGAGTGAAGAGACAGCCTTGGCTAAGCCACCCGGCCCGGATATGAAGTTAACATCAGGGGACAGTTTCATGGTATGCTTCCTCTCACAGTACTTGGGTTCCCAAGCCTGTTCAGAAGGATAGTTTGGCCTGAACTTGTGACGTACACCCCCTAATAACCTTCAATCCGGTTTGGCCGTCGATGACTGGCCGCCAAATGAGCCTTGTTGTTGATAAGTTGGAGTCACCTTCCACTCCGGGATCTATCGTGTCACACTCTCGAAGACCGACTGGCGTAGCCCCCTCAGTGGCCATATTTTCCAGGTCCTCGAAACGAAAAACACGAGGACCTCGACCACTCTCTTGGGAAGTCTCTTCCCTCGCTTCTTCTTCTTCTTTTTCTTCTTCTTCACCTATTTTTCTTTTCCCTTTGTCCACACGGGAAGGAGCCGCCTTCACCCCTTCATCAACTCGGGGACTCCTCTCCGGAGTATGGGCAGCCTCCTCTTCAACCTTCCTCTTATCACTCAGAAGATAAGGCTTTCGTGCAAGGGGTTCATTGACTTCGATCTCAGTAACTGAAAGATTGATAACCTCCTTGTCTAAACCTTCTCCCCCTGCAGACTCGGGGACTTCGGCAGTAGTCTTGAAATTCTCTTCTGCAGACTCTGGTACATTGGCTCTAGGCAAAGGCTCACTCCCAGCTGTTGAGGCTTGCCCGGCAGCAATGGAAGTCTTATGAACAGACCTTTTCCGTGCTCTGCCCTCGTCCTGGCTCTTCTTCTTTCTTTTCAAAGAACCAAGGCCACCGGACAAGAGTTCCTCGCCACCCTCCATGCCGCGCAGTGCCTCTACTGAAGCTAGTATAGATGCGGCCTCAGCATCTGGATCAGCGACAGGCTCGGAAGGTACGTCCTGGGGGGGGGCAGGAAAGAAGTTCCCTTGAGTACCTAGACCTGCAAAAGATAAAACCGTCAGACACGGAGAAGTTACAAATAAGAGGAACAATCACAAAAAAGGAAATACTCTCACCATGAGTTTTCACGATCAGACTCTTCTGCGCAGCAAAATGCGCCCATTCTCTCTTCTCAGGAGAGCCTCGACCCACACCATCAGCTCATCAATAGATATGAGCCCGTCGTAGGGTCGCTTGGCAGCTACGAAAAGGAGTCAAAAGAAGTAAGCAGATAAGAAGAAGAGGAAGAGCACGAAAAATCTCAAAAATACTCGGGGACTTATGCTTCTTGTTCCAAACTTCGGGAAGATAAGTCTTAGAATCAAAAGTCAAGGCCAAGGTGCGCACAAACACATACAGGTGTAACCAACTCCGGTCACATGTGTCTTCAGAACTGCGCACCAAGCCCTTGCTCCCGCTCATCCTGGCGTTCACATAGCCATCTTTGAAATTTGTATACTATACAAAGAAATGAAATGTTCATATCCAAAAGATTGGTCGGTTTCCGTCGCAAACCAATCCAAAAGCGTAACTATTCTATATATACTGGGGCACAGTTGCCCCGAGCAGAGTAAATATTCCCTGCAAAGCCTTTCCAGTACAGGATGCAGGGGTAGTTTACATCCCACCGTGAAAAGGTAGGTGCACATAGCTGTCCACCCAGCCCTGTGGGAAGTAATATTCTCCTCTTCAGAGACCGGCAAGAGGGGAATCCTATCATCCCAGCGGCAGTCCGTCCTAACTCGTGGGATCAGCTCCGATGTGATCCCAGATTTAAATCTATACGCCGGCCAGTTGCGCGTATCCCCATGATGATTATTGAAGGCCTTGATGTTGCAGTCTGCCTCTAACTCACCCCATTTTTTGGGGATAATCTTCGCAGCGGTAGCCTGAGTAGCCCTGGGCCTAGGAGTGGCCGCTGAGGAACTACCAGCCGTGTCTACATTCTGATTTTTTCTAGCTCTTGAAGACATGATTTCAGAAGAGTTAAGAAGTTCGCAAGAAGAATTGAAAGTTGTTCAAAGATTTTCAAGAATTAATAGAGAAGAAATAAAAGCAAGTAAAAGGTTTCTCATTCAGCAAACCGCTATTTATAAGAGTAGAAATTCGGCCCATCAAGGTCCTTCGAAACACGTGGAGGTTATCCAAGAGACCACGATCAGATCCGTCCGTCAAAAGAAGGAATAGGTTTCGCCAATTTTTATAGTATCATCATTACCCTGAAGTGTAGCGGTCACCTCGCGATCAATAGTCGACGTGCGCACGTGATTGAGGCGGTTCAAATCATTATTTTTACCCTTGTAACGCGCAGTAGTCACTTCAGAGTGGACTGCAAGTGCGCAGGCATGGCAGCTGCAGTTACTTTTTTATACGGCGTATTTAATGCACACGTCATAAGGATTTGTCACGTAACTGATAAGATACATATGTCACTAAGCTTCGTCACACAAAGATTGGATTTTACAAAGTAGAAATTCCCGCCAGAATTCATATCCACTCCTCGAACAGATATTCTGCTCGAGAAGTGCGGGGACTATCTGTATTGGATAAAAGCTGACATCACCTGAAAGATGACATGTGTCAACCACGTGGCACGGGCAGAAGTTCTACCGGACAGATACCAAACAGACAGACAGTTATTGCGAACAAAGCAATTATGAACTGCCTCATCAGTCAACACGATCTGAATGAACAGTTATTAACCAGATCATGTACAATCATTCAATTAATAGTCATAAAGGCAATCATTACAACCTGGCGGTTACATATCCAACGAATACGTGCTCAGCGGTTACAAAACCCAACGGACGCCTATCAGACCTATAAATAGCATTTGTTCTAAGCCATTGTAACACAACTGGACTTCTTGTCTAGAATATCAATAAGAATACTCCCTCGCTCTAGCTAAAATACTACTCTTTACTTATATACATCCAGCACTTCGTTCCCTAATCTTCTAAGTACGACCAGTACCGAAGAACTCTCACTGGGGATAAACGATACAGCGCGGTTATTTTTATTTGTCTTTATTTACACTTTATCTTTGTTAATTCCTGTTTATATCTTGTTCCCGTATCATTTACAAATCTTATGCTGCTTTAGTTCGTAATTTAAACTCTTAATCTAAACTATTGATCGTGATCCCGCAAATATAAATTTAATTGTTAATCGGCCTAAAATCTGATCTAGGTTAAATAAGTTCCGTCATTGAGGTGTTGGTGATGAGGTGCTCGATGAACATCAATGAATACCCACCACATGTTGTCCCAGTCTCGTTCCTTGGCAAACCTTTCCACCTCTCATAAGGCCACATATCTTTCTTCAATATTTCATTTAGAAAGTGGTTGAATTTACCACAATCTCTCAAGAGCCTTGGGAACATAACCATAATGGAAAACATCTATGGCGCAAATTTATCTTCATCGTACAATCCCATATTATAGTCATAAACTTCAATCGTTGCTTCCTCGACCATGAAACCACAATCACATAATGTTTATTGATAAGGTACATGACTGTAAATATCCTTTTCACCCCATTCCATCAACGGCCACCTGGGTAAGGTTCCTTACCCATTGTATAATTCATGAGTCCATCTGCATAAGACATTATCTTCATATACTCCTTCAAAGAAATATTCTACTTATTTGCATCTTTTTCAAGACCCTTGTAGGATGCAACCAAGTGGGTATAGAAGTTCATGTCCAGGATGAGATCCTTCTAAGCATAGTGACTGTGAATTCCTTGTGTTTTAGCTTCATTAGGCCCAAGATCACATTACCGTGTTGCAGAAATAATGAAAATGAAGAAACTTTATATACACAATTCTAAAAATGTGCCAATGTGTAATATATTTCGGATGTGTACACATATTAGGACATGTGCGCACATATTAGAATATGTGTAGACATATTATTTGTACTCATGAATATATATACACATAAATATGATAAGTCTCAGGTTTATTCAAAAAATATGTGTACACAACATATAGGAGTTGGGGGGATATATACTTGACTCTCCAACCATGTCGTCATGATTGTTACCTTACGTAATTCACCCTGGTCATATTCATGGCCCATCACTAACTTCTTCTACTTTTTCTTTAAACGCATATATGCATCAAAAGCTTTTTTCTTTTGTGCATCAACGGGCCTATAAATATCAACAGGAAGTCGCTCCTCTTGTTCTTCCTGAATCTCTTCCTGAACATTTCATGGACATTTTCCGGGCATTTTCATGGACATTTTCCTTAACATCTTCATGGACATCTTTCTGAACTTCTGCATGAACAACCTTCTGAACCTTATATGTAATAGCATTGGTCTTTTTGCTCTTCACCAGCCTTGCCCTCTTTTTTATGGCAACATAAAGAGATATTTGTGTCCTTGCAGGGTACACAGTCCTCCTAGGCTGCTCCTTTGTCCAGTTCAGACGGGAATCAACAACCTCCTCCATGTCTTTCAATGGCTTTTTTCTCTTCTTCCCTTTCTTCCTTGCAGTCATTGCGCAATCTACACTTACAACAATTCGTACTCTCTCCTCCATCACCTACAAAAGTAGCCGGCCTTTCAAAAGGTCTATGAACACCTTCACCAAGTACACTAAAGCTTACACGTCTGCCAACATCATGCTCTCCACCAACATCTCTCAAATCACCAACATCTCCACGATCTCCAAGTGAACCACCATCTCTAAAATCTCCAGCAACTCCACGATCTCCATCATTAACTACCGGCTCATGTATTTGAATTAAAGCTCCCAATGTCAATCTTATCACATCATCCAACCTTGCAGTCAATCCTTCAATCAATTCATCCTCCTCATCATCACACGGAAACAATTTCTCATGAAATCCTTCTCCATCTCGCTTGGATTAGCCACAAGGCAAGGGGTCACCACATGCACCCCCTAACAAACCCAAAAATTTTTTTAAAAAAAAAACAAGAAAAAAGATATCATAGATGAGATGAATAGATACAAGTTCTAAGCTTTTTTGAATATGTGTACACATCTAAAATATGTGTCACATCTCGAATATGTGTACACATATCTTATAGGGGTTTCAGCATTTCGAAACAACTGATCGCATTCATGTTCTTGCCTGTCAAATCCACCGTAGCATCCTTGGCTCTGTGGGCACTTCAGGAAAATCCCCGTACCGAAGCGACGGAATGGCTTCATATGCCCAGGCCATGAATGCCTAGGGGAAGCCATACAGGTTTAAGGCTTGATAAGATACTTAATTGTTAGCTCAAAGTGCTCTCGGCCCCATAGATAAGTTTCAAAGTATGTGTTGGGCCTGGATTCTAGGTGGACAAACTTTTTAAGAATGCTTGTTCGCACATCTTGGGAACAAAAAATTGTGTGTGCAAGCCAAACCAAGCAAAAATTGAACTTTTGCCGATTATCAATTGTCTCACTATTTTTTTAATCAAATCTGGTAGTCGTTTTGCATTGATAGATTTCTGCTTGCCATCATTTGTAATCAAGTACCATAACTTTTCACCCCTTTCAACAACCTCCCCATTTATAAATTCATCAGAGATGAAAGAGTGACATGGTAGACCAGTCATCAATGCAAATTCACGGAGGCCAAAATAAGTAGGTAGTTCGTTAAAGTTGACCCACAACTCCTTCTTCTTTTTACAAATGATTGTTCGTTCACGAATGCCATGCACTAATCTTTGAGCAAAGATGGCATGAGGATCCAAATCCAGAAGTTTCCCAAAAACAATCTTTCTGAAACTATTCTCAAATTTGATTTTTTTCAAGACTTTTTGAAACTGTCAAAGCATACCTCTGAGAGAGCATCTCATAGCAACCTTCGGCATTTTGCACTCGCCATGCTCGTCCATACGCACCCTCAAGTTATTATGAGGAGTGAAAGTAAAAGCAATCTTACCATGAACCTGCATATTAAAAACTCAATCATCAAATCGACTGGTGTGTATACATATAATGAGATGTGTACACATATTATTTTATGTGTACATACATTATAGATGTGTACATATATTATAACATCTGTACACATCTATAATATGTGTACATATATAATTGATGTGCAAACTTATACCAAATTAGTTAAACGAGTGCTCCTACCTGATCGGAGACGGCTTCACCAACTGTTGTCATTTCAACATCATCTTGTTGTATTTTCTCTGCTGACTCATATGTATACTCTGGTATTTGCCTTAAAACATCACCAATAGCGATATCTGCATTGAAATCTTCTCCTCCACCACCACGGTTGCTCTCTTCTACTTTTCCAACCCTACTACCATCACCAACATCTTTTTCAACAAGTACTCTTTCTTCCCTACTTCTACCTTGACTAGCACCACCTGCTTCCTTTTCACCACCTTTTTCTTCTGTACTCCTACATTTACCAACATCACTTGCTTCATTTACTATAGATGCACCTGCTTCTCTACTCCTAGTTGCACCTGGATCACCTGCTTCTCTTTCTTCTTCTCTACTCCTAGCTTCACCAGCTTCAGTTTCTCCAGTTTCACCTTATCTTTCTTCTTCTATACTCCTACCTACACTATTAGATTCATTTTTGCAACCTTCATGAGCTCTCTGTGTTTCTTTACCTGCAACAAGCACATCAGATATAATAGCTTCGCAATCTACTTGTACATCTACTAAGGTATGCTCATTCAACTGATCTGGACGATTCATATCAATGATGGGTTGGCTTTCCCCCTACTCTTCATTAGTTCTTGATGGACAATCCTTACTAGCAGCTCTTTTGCTAGCTGCTTTAGATATCTCGCTTTCATTTGCATCATCCCTCTATCTCTTAGTCCTCTATGGCTAGATAGACCCCTGTGACTGTGTCTTGTTACCCCCACCACTACGAGTACTTACCATTTTATCCACAAAGTTAAAGAAAACTATAAAGAACATAAAATAGATAAAAGTTTAGATGTGCACAAATGATGATGCAACGATGATTAGATGTGTACACATAATGAAATATGTATACACATCTTCATATATGTATACACATATTATAATATGTGCAGACACTACAGTTATATTGCACATACTATAATATGCGTACACATATTATATTATGTGTACACATATTATATTATGTGCACAATTTATGAACATCAGCAGACCAAACCATTTAAGGACATGTTTTCAACATAAATCAAGATATTTCCTATATCTATCATTATGTGTATACATCAGGCCATATGTGTGCATGTCAAAACTGGAGTTGTACTATTTTTGCACACAACGACGATTATTGTCAAAAATTAGACTTGTATCATTTTTGCATGTGAAAGTAAACCACAAAAAAATCCAAAAAAATAGTGATACAAAGCACAATGAAGCACAACAAATGTTTAAATCGACCAACAATGAAAACTCATCAAAAAGTTCAAAATTTTACCTTGTTATGATGTTACCCACTCGACGATAATCACAAATTTTGTTAAAATTAAACAATATAACACTGATGTAGATGAGAATTGGAGATTTTGAAGAGCGGTTTTTGGTTTGATTTTGAAACGTTGCTTTGGAATAATGAATGAAGGAAAGAGAGAAATGAGAAGTGTATAGAGCAAGTGTTACGGTTTTTGGTTTGTGTGTAGGAGTTAATTATGAGAGAAATGAGAAGGTGTGTAGGATTTGAAAGGTCTGATGATGATTTGATAGGAGGGAAACTTTGAAAAAAATGTTTAGTTTGACCCCGATTTTCATCCCACAACTTTTTAAACTGTTGAAATCATCTCAGACCCCACTAATGACAAAGTTAGACTTTTCGGGAATAAAAAGAAGAAAAAAAAAGTTGTCCATTATCCTTTTATTGAGATTTTTTGGGACCTTTTGCCTTTTTTTCTTCTAGTTACATGACATATGGGGCGCCTTCTCGCCTCTCAGACGATGAATCAATTTATTTAGATTGTTGAGTGTCATGTTAAAAGTTGGAAATCCAAAATAACACCTATACCAATTTTAGAAACGCACATTCAATTTCAAATATTCAGGTAATTGCAATATTTGAGCAGTAACATGAGTTTTATATCTTGATTTTTATCATGTAAATGCAAGTTAATTGTCTGTTTTGTAAATTATATTTTGTTTCAATTTTTATCATTTCTTACATCCCATTCTGAATAATATTTAGTTTATATTGATTTTGCCTGTATCTTTTTGATATTCTAAATGGAAGGATTGTACAAGACTACAAGTTCAACATGTAGCACATAAATGAATTCTTGTCCATATAATAAATTTACCACGGTTAATAATAAATTAAATTGAACCGTAATTAAAAGTAAAACACTATTCAATAGAAATATGTCACATGTCTATTGCCCGTGTAAATGATGTTTGGCATTTTATTCCTATAGTTCCTCAATATTTCCTCACATTTGAATACTTTATTCGCGCGTTTTCTAGTTAGCGAATGTGATTTTTCCACTGATTTTATGTCGTATGATTGTAGGTTGTTATGAAGTGCAATTGAAGCTTTAAAGAGCATGATCGAGCAAGAAAAGATTGCATTTTGATTGAGAATAGGATCGAGCACACGAAGGCACGGAACGAAGCAAGCTGCGAACGACGAAAGCAGGAATTTTGCCTGGCGCGGTATGAGGTGCGGCGCGCCCCTATAGCGCCCACTTTTCTGGCGTATTTTTTAGCGCGGGTCATGGCTGTTGCATGCAAGATTCGGCGGTCTCTGACTTGTTGAGCGCGTTTTGAGGCGCGGGGCGCCAACTATAGTGCCCCTGGAGCGTTTTTGGAAGTCCTATTTCGTCAAGGCTTAGGCGTAACTAATTGCTAGGCTTTTGTAAACACTATAAATACTCTTTTATTTCGTTTTTGAAGGGAGTTCAGACTTTGGAGCAAATTGGAGAGCTCATAACATCTTGAACAAGGGTTTTTCTTCCTTCAATTAATTTATTACATCATTATTTCATTATTTCATCAAATCAATCTCTTGTGATTATGAGTATGCGTGGCTAATTCCTTCGTTCTAGGGATAGAGCATTTCATGAAGGTTGATGTTTGAAGATTGAATTCCATATATTGAATCCCATAACGGATATGTTTATTCTTTCTTGATTTCACTTGCTTAATTATTAGAGCTCGATAATTATGCATTATCCATGGTTTTTAGATTAAACTCGAAAGAAGGAATTTATGAACGCAATAAGAAAGAGTAGGGCTAGATTGTGAACCCGGGCATCGGGGAACCAATTTGTGAGTAGGATAGACATATACTTGCTCGCGTAGCTTAACTAATTATAGAATTCGTTAATGCGTGCACGTGATTGAACCCATAGACATATAGGGATTGGAGTAGCCTGCATAGACCGTGAAGAATCGAAAGGTTTTCATGGGTACATTTAATCTGTTAGTTAGTCATCCGGGATTTGAGAAGTGGAATCAATTGGAAAACTCAACTGGATTATTCGTAACTCTGACCCTGGACCGTTTCGTTAATATTGTTTACAACCAAAGTTTGCACCATTGTTTGACTGAATTTCCACCATTTACATTATTGTTCTTTAGTTAATAAAATCCTCACTATTGGAAAAAGATCCCTGAGTAATTGTTAAGAAATCGTTTGTTAGGAGTCCAGTATGAATAGTCCTCGTGGGAACGATACTATACTTATTACTTTATTACTTGTCGACCACGTATACTTGCGTGTGCGTTGAGAGCAACAAGTTTTTGTCGCCGTTGCCGGGAACTAAACAATTGACTAATTTCTTTTTGAACAAGTTATTATTGTCTATTCAGGTTTAATTTTTGTTTTGAGTTTTGTGCTGTTTCAGGTATTAGGTTTTCCTTAATCTTTACCTGTAGGAATGGCAGCAGAACGAGCTTTAGCTGTGCGAGATGTTGCTCTCCCCAGCCTGGAGGGAGTAGCCTCGAGCATAGTTAAGCCTGAAATTACTGGAAACTTTGAGATTAAGTCCGGCATGATACAATTGTTACATGCGACTGGACAATTTGCTGGATTACTTAGCGAGGATCCACAACAACATATCCAGAATTTCTTGGAGATCGGTGATACTTACACACAGACGGGAGTTCCTATTGATTATATTCGCTTGACATTGTTCACATTTTCACTGATTGGGGCAGCAAAGAGGTGGTTAAAGGCAGAAAAGTCTGGGTCTATCACTACTTGGGATGATTTGGCTAAGAAGTTCTTAGCTAAGTTTTATCCATCTGCCAAGACAGCCCGGGTGAGGAGTGAAATTATGTCCTTCAGACAGATAGAAGGTGAGTCTTTGTATTCAGCCTGGGAGCGGTTTAAAGCTTTATTGAGAGATTGTCCACACCACAACCAATCCAATGAGGTTCTTGCACATACTTTTGTGGAGGGGTTGACTGCGCGTACTAAGATCATGGTAGATGCTGCTGCTGGAGGCCAAGTACTGGCCTTAAACTTTGACCAGATTTATGAGTTACTAGACAAGTTTCCGCAGAGCAATCCTGACTGGCAGGGAGATGGTAGAGCTACTACACAGAAATCTGCTGGGGTACTTCAGTTAGATGCAGTTTCAGAGCTGATGGCAAAGATGGATGCTATTTCCAATCAAATTAGCAAGCTAGCTCTGCCAAAGACTCAGGAACAAGTGGCTCCAGTGCAACAATTCTAGAGTTTTTGTGAGGTTTGTGGTCAAGATCATGCTACAGAGGTTTGCTCCTCTAATCCAGAGTCAGTTTATTACGTGGATAATCAAAACAGGCTGCAGGGTCAAAATCAGTTTGGTAATGCTTATAATCAAGGCAATACGAGAGCCCCAAATAATTACCACCCACTTCCAGCTCCACCATAGCAGGTTAGCAATTCAGTTGAAGATATGCTAAAGCAGATAATGGCGGGCCAGCAGAGAATGATAGCTAACACTGCAGCCCATGCACAGGTCATACAAGATCTTGCCAATGCTCAAAAGAACTTGGAGCACCAGTTGGGGTAGTTGGTGGGAGAAATAAGTACTGTTGAAAATGGGCCTGAGCAATGTCTTGCAGTGCCTTTAATTGAAGGTGGAGAGCTGATGGCCAAGTCTGAGGAGAGAGCTGAAATAGAAAGAGTTGAAAAAGTGGAGAAGGTAAAGAAGAAAGAAGAGAAAAATGAGGCACCTATGCCGCCTCCACCATTCCCGCAGAGACTTATACCATCGAAGGAATTGGCCCAGTATCAAAAATTTGTGAGTATGTTGAAAGAGCTTCAAGTTAACATTCCATTGACTGATGTGTTTGAATTGATGCCATCCTTTGTGAAGTTCTTAAAAGAAATTTTAGTCAAGAAGAAAAAGCCTCAAGAGATAGATACAGTTGAGTTAGTTGAGGACTGTAGCACAATCTTGAACAAGCTACCTCCAAAACTTCAAGATCCTGGGAGGTTTACTATTCCTTGCACCATTGGAGGGCATAATATCACTGGTGCATTGTGTGATCTGGGTGCGAGCATAAATCTCATGCCTCTATCTGTTTGCAAAAGGTTAGGGCTAGGAACAATCAAGCCCTCTTCGGTTACTCTTAAGATGGCGGATGGATCACTTACTCACCCTGATGGTAAGTTGGAAGATGTGTTGCTTAAAGTTGGTAAGTTTATATTCTCTGCTGATTTTGTAGTCCTAGATTATGAAGAGGACCGAGAAGCTCCAATCATTTTGGGGAGACCATTCTTAGTCACCTCGAAGACAATTACTGACATGGAGCTGGGAGAGATGACTGTTAGAGCGCATGGAGAAAAGGTTACTTTCAAGGTTTATAATGAGAAGGAGCACATACCTAAGGTTGAAGAGTGCTCTATGATTGAATGTGTCAAACAAGAACATGGAAGTAAACCAAATGACCTATGTGAGCAAAATGTGGAACAAAATAGCAGTGACACATCACATGTGAAGTTGAAGATGGGTTCTCTCAAATAAAGGAAGAAAGCAAAGGTTCGTCGTAAGAAGAGAAGACATAAATGCTGGAAGTGAGCTAAAAGTGTCGTCGTGCCACGACGTTAACTAAGACGCTTCTCGAGAGGCAACCCGAGTTTGTACTTGTATTATTTTATTTATAGTGTCACGTAGTTTTTGTTTTTATTTGGATTGCAGGTTCATGTAATGTCGAGTTTAAGTGTGGGGTGTCCTCACCCTTGCCTAATATTGATGACCTGTTGGGGGAAGTCTGAGTACCTCATGCTATACGGAAGCTTGGAGGATGCTAGCGCCAACGGCTAGGCCGATTGGTCTTCAGGGAAGTTTCTTTATCTTTGCACTTTTTATTTTTAGCACTGAGGACACTGCTTGTTTTAAGTGTGGGGTGGGGAACTCTCCTTTATTTTTTAGGTTAGGGATGCATGTACCGTTAGGATTTTTCCTTTGTCACTTGACTTTATTTTTATTTGTGTCTTGCTTTAATATATGAAAATATGAAAAAATTAGAAAATTAATGAAAAAATTCCAAAAAGATGTTCTTTTTAATCTTTGTTAGTGGTACATGTCATCCACCCCTTGGTTTTTCTTATGACCTCGGTTCTTTTCCACGGGGAGGCCTTATGAACCGGGTAGTTTTTATTCTTATTAGGATTAGAGTAGTTAGTTATAGGTGGCCCTAGACGAAAGGAATATGTAGAATGCTAGGTTCCTTTGATTTGTTTGATACCGGTGGACTTGAACTTGTTGCATGTGCTATTTGTGGTGTCTTTTGGTTTTAAATTGTGATGCGTGCCTAGAAAAAAATGGAACCCCCTTGAGATGCTTGAGTCCACTCACTTGGCTTTGTTGTGAACCTTTGTGCATTAGTGCTTAAATTCCCACAAGTTGCACCCTATTTGCTTGATTGAGAGTTGTGATGGAGCCATTTTGTATAGATCGTGTGCAATGTATGTTGTGAGGCATATTCTATTGTGTTCCATGTTTGTATATTGGTGTCTAGAACTTGCCCCGTGTGTGTGCAAAGGAAATTCTAGGTTTGCTCTAGTCGGGAAATGATACAAGCCTTCTTGATTAAGCCTTTGACCTTGATTTGCCTACCTTTATATACACCTCAGACTTGATTGTTATGATCCATATTGACCTTTTGTTGGCACCCACACTGCAAGCCTACCCACTTGTTCTAAATTGCTTTCTTTTGACCCTTTACTCCTTAAGCACTTTAATTGATAATGTTATATTATTGTGGAGTTTGTGGTTGAAATATTGGGAGGTTTTTGAGTGGAACCAATAAGGGGAATATTTGATAAAATTGTGAAGTAGTTGAAGGAGCATTGACAAGGTTTGGAAAGAAGTGAATAGAGAAAAATAAATGAAAAAAAATCTGAAAAAAATTGGAAAAAGAAATAAAGAGAAAAGAAAAGAATCTCCATCCTTGCTGGTGTTGTGCTTAAAAGAAAAAAATTGCTACGTGTTGAAAAAGGTGTGTGTGAAAGTTGTTGATTAGGTGGCTTTGATGAGACTTGTGCTTAATTTGTATTGTGATGTATTAAAGTGCTTAGGGAGGTAGTCACTATTACCCATATGTATCCTACTAGCCCCTTAGCCTACATTACAACCTTTTTAAAGTCCTAGTTAATCCCGATTGGAGTGAGCTTACATTAGTGGAGTCCTACACTACGGGCAAGCCTATGGTACATCGTGTGTGACATGTGAGCTTTTCATGAGAGTGAGTGAATTCTTTCAATGCTATTGTCCCCGTTCTATTCTTGATATTCATTGTTGTGTATGATATTTGGGGGACACTCTCTTGCTTCATTATTGGTGAGGGCACATAGTTTGCATGAGATAGGTGAAGTTGTGGCTTCTTGGTTGAGTAGGTAGGGGTGACTTTGTGGGAGCATGGTTGTAATGAGTCGAGTTTGTGCATTTGAGTTGTCTTGTGGTGGTTGTTCTCATGTTTTGATATTTGATAAATTGTTGGCATGTTTGTTGGACCCATAGTAGTCATGTATGCATTTGTTCAATGGTCGATATCAACCAAAGTCATAAGCTGACCTGTTCTACCTAGGTTGGGAAGTTATTTGTGATTGCTCGAGGGCGAGCAAAGGTTCAAGTGTGGGGTGGTGATGTTTGGCATTTTATGCCTATAGTTCCTCAATATTTCCTCACGTTTGAGTACTTTATTCGCACGTTTTCTAGTTTACGAATGTGATTTTTGCACTGATTTTATGTCGTATGATTGTAGGTTGTTATGAAGTGCAATTGAAGCTTTAAAGAGCATGATCGAGCAAGAAAAGATTGAATTTGGATTGAGGATTGGATCGAGCACACGAAGGCACGGAACGAAGCAAGCTGCGAACGACGAAAGCAGGAATTTTGCCTGGCGCGGTATGAGGTGCGGCGCGCCCCTATAGCGCCCACTTTTCTGGCGCATTTTTTAGCGCGGGGCATGGCCGTTGCGTGCAAGATTCGGCAGTCTCTGACTTGTTGAGCGCGTTTTGAGGCGCGGGGCGCCAGCTATAGTGCCCCTGGAGCGTTTTTGGAAGTCCTATTTCGTCAAGGCTTAGGCGTAACTAATTGCTAGGCTTTTGTAAACACTATAAATACTCTTTTATTTCGTTTTTGAAGGGAGTTCAGACTTTGGAGCAAATTGGAGAGCTCATAACATCTTGAACAAGGGTATTTCTTCCTTCCATTAATTTATTACATCATTATTTCATCAAATCATTCTCTTGTGATTATGAGTATGCGTGGCTAATTCCTTCGTTCTAGGGTTAGAGCATTTCATGAAGGTTGATGTTTGAAGATTGAATTCCATATATTGAATCCCATAACGGATTGTTTATTCTTTCTTGATTTCACTTGCTTAATTATTAGAGCTCGATAATTATGCATTATCTATGGTTTTTAGATTGAACTCGAAAGAAGGAATTTATGAACGCAATAAGAAAGAGTAGGGCTAGATTGTGAACCCGGGCATCGGGGAACCAATATGTGAATAGGATAGACATATACTTGCTCGCCTAGCTTAACTAATTATAGAATTCGTTAATGTGTGCACGTGATTCAACCCATAAACATATAGGGATTGGAGTAGCCTGCATAAACCGTGAAGAATCGAAAGGTTTTCACGGGTACATTTAATCTGTTAGTTAATAATTCGGGATTTGAGAAGTGGAATCAATTGGAAAACTCAACTGGATTGTTCGTAATTCTGACCCTGGACCGTTTCGTTAATATTGTTTACAACCAAAGTTTGCACCATTATTTGACTGAAATTCCACCATTTACATTATTGTTCTTTAGTTAATAAAATTCTCACTATTGGAAAAGATCCATGAATAGTGTTGAGAAATTGTTGGTTAAGTGGCCGTTTGGCCATAAATTCCAAAAAATATTTGGAAAAGAGTTTTTGGAGTTGAGTTGAAAAATGGTATTTGGAAGTTGAAGTTTTGTTTGGACATACATTTTATTTGGAAAAAAGTAAAATTTTGTGAGAGAAGTAGTAGCTTTTTTTTAAAAAACTTGAAAAAGTGCTTTAAACCACTTTTTGGTTTTTCAAAAACAGTTTTTCAAAAAAAGTTGAAAAAGTCACAGGATTTCATAGACAAACACTTTTTCAAAAAATTTTTGAAAAAAAGGAAAAAAATTTGCATGGACAAACAGTAAGAGCCCAGTCTGAATAGTCCTCGTGAGAACGATACAATACTTATCACTTTATTATTTGTCGATCACGTATACTTGCGTATGCGTCTGGAGCAACAGTAAACACCAAGGTGAGTACATTTTATTCCTTTATTCCCACTTTTGACTCCTAATCATACTTGGAAATTTTTTTTTCAATTAGTAGTATTTGCGCTTACTTTTCAGTTTTCTGTATTGGTCATATCTCTAGTTTCCACAGTAGCACCATAAACTCTGATCGTTTTCTTTATATTTATTCCACTTTATGATTCTCCTTATATTCAAACCACAATGATGCAAAAAGGGTAAAATCTTGATTTTTTGTGCCCATTTAGCATCTAATTATTACATTTCCTGTAATTTGCCAATCTTTATCGGTCATAATATCCTTTACTTAAAAGATGATAGTACAACATCTATATAAACTGACCTGCAACAATAATGAACATAACTCAGAAAAAAGAAAAAGGTGATCAACATGCAAAGAGTTCCTTACCCTCCTTGTAATGGCTGCACTTGTACAGGCAATCGATGTCGAGTTGAATTCCCTGACCCAAAAATACAGTTAGAATGGCCAGAGTTGGTTGGTGTTGGTGTAAACGATGCCAAAACTCGAATTGAAAAGACCAATCCATTTGTTACAGTAATTGTACTTCCTGATGGACTACTTCCTCTTACTGATGTTTGTTGTAATCGTGTTTATGTCTTTGCTGATCACCCTAATGGTGTTGTTATCCAAGTTCCCAGGGTAGGATAAGTTAAAGGGTTAATTGTTCTATCATTTTTACGTGTCTTGTCTCTTGTTTTGGTTATGGCAATCTCAATAAATAAATTCGTACTAGTATAATGCCTTAGTACTTTTTGTTCTACACATTTCTTCTCTATCAAGCTTTGCATTACGAATGTGTCACATTATGATTATGTAATAGAGGGTCATGAATATGCATTTCTCACTCTAAAGTTTATATGGTCTTTTTTTATTGTTTGCGTCGAGCCTTTTGGATATTTAACATTTACTTACGCAACTAACTCGAGATTGCATGAATATCTCAGTTTATATATTGACTTATACGCTAACATACAGAAAATCAAATGCTTGTGCCTAATATGATGACACGACCCGGAATCCGGTTAGGCCGTACGGGCACCCGACATCCTCCCCTAGACCCGTCGGGCGAACCTTTACCAATTAAATTAAGAAAAATAAATATAATAATTCATAAATAAGGACAAGACTTAAAACAAAAACACAGACATACTGATACTTCTGAGCTGTACAAAAGAAATTACAGCTGACTACCCAACCTACTAGGTTTAGGGTTATCCAGACTAGACATCTAAAGAGTACAAAAGAAGACAGATACCTCTTCAAGGGAGCAAAATGCAGCTAAAATAATAACCAATAAACTGGTGGTCATCCGGAATAAAAGCTGGCTCACCCTGACAGCTGAAGTCGTCTTCGCTCCTTCACAACGTGGCGAACTCAATCCTGGAGCGAACCTGCCGAAACGAAATAGATAGACAAGAAACAAACAACAAATAAGGGTGAGTCAAAAGGACTCAATAAGTGGGGCAGACTAGCCACCTCAAAGAATAGGATATCTATCCAGGGAGAAAAGAAATAGATAAACCAAATTCCTCTTATTTAAATTATAAAAAGGCAGAGCCAGATAATAACTAGAAACACGTATGAAATGACAAACTCATCAACAACCAGGAACGTAAGATAGCTAGAATATATAGGTATCCCGAACACATCAACAATCAGAAATATATCATGTTGCGGCATGCAACCCGATCCATATATTCATCATGTTGCGGCGTGCAACCCGATCCATATATTTATACCGCTGCGACGTGCAACCCGATCCCCGCAACCCAGAATACGAGCCAGAAATATATAGACAAATAAGCAATGCTCGTATAAGCAGAACAATAGTTATGTACCACAAGTCTACACGATGGTATGCAATGAAATGAAATGAAATAAGATGAAATAAAATATGATGCAAAGGGTCACATGTATCCGTAATCCCATCCCGAAGCGGAATACTCCTGCATTCAAGGGGAATCCAATCTGATAACCAACTGGAGCGGAATACTCCTGCTCCTGGGGCGGAATACTCTTGCACCCGATATAATATAAACCAGAGGCGGAATACTCCTACACTCTCCTGGGGCGGAATACTCCTGCACCCGATATAATGTAAAGCTGAGGCGGAATACTCCTGCACTCAATATCTGCCATAAGAGCGAAATACTCTTGCTCTTGGGGCGGAATCCTCCTACCCTCAATATGATACAATGGAGCGGAATCCTCCTGCTCCTGGGCGGAATACTCCTGCACCCAATATGATATGCAATGTAATGCATATGAATGACATATAATGCATATGAATGCAATGTGATGCAATAATAACCCTTCACCGGCGCGGGATTCTCATCGACAGCCGGGAAGTAGATGTCAACTCACAGCCAGAGTACAATGCTCAAATCCTCAATGCAATACCAATAACAGGACATAACATATAATATACAATGTAAATCCAAAGCTAAGGCGTAATGAGTACGCCTATCGGCAGCTACACACGTAAAGAACACGTGGTAGAAAATCCACGAGGCCAGATGCCTCCAAAAAAATGGATATAAACACTTACCTCTTCCAAAACTTAGCATTGCTAATCAATAACCGGCTTTATCCTTCGGTTCCATTGCCAAACGATCCCACTGGGTTCAATAAGCAGAAAGATATATCAAGTTAGGCTAAAGGCTTCATTCCTCATATCTTAAGACAATCCGGTTAGGAACTTGATACTCTATTCGCATACGCAATACGCAGGCCAGGCCTATGTACAGGATTTAAGGTCACATAATCAAACCCTAAATAAATTACATTTATAAGTTGCTCATAACTCACTTAGTACGAATATATAATCAATTCCATTATCGGGGTCCATTTGATCTTTTAAACTATTAATTGAACTTATTAAAATGATGGCTAATATTCCAATTTTTACAGTAAAAATATATTCAAACACACGTAATAAACTCAAATAATATATTAGGATCATTACCTGAATGTTTCAGGGCGAAAATCCTACTTTTCTCCGGCCTCTTTTCTCATTTTCTGGCATTTTTCTCTTGGTCCCCGAGTTCTCCTTCATTTTTCTCTGTTTCTGTACGTATGTTTACATTCTTAATATTTCTGTGCCTTTCGTCCTTAGCTTTAAGCTAAATACTCCACCGACCTCATTTCTCACTTTTGTCTTTTCCTTTTTTTTTCTTTTTTTTTATTTTCGTGACAAAAATTAAAACGGTATCCTACGATATTCGATATAATTCCAACTTTTGCATACAAGTTATACAAAATATGTGTAACATACTTGCTAAGGCGGATCTCAAATCGGACTCCCGAAACTCAATATGCAAATTAAATAGAATAAAAGTCAAATTATTTAACTTTCGGCATTTTAGCGAAACTAGCCGAACAACATCGAAATTTACTTTCGAAAAATCACAAAAGTCACAAATAATCATACGAACCCAATGGCACTTTTGAATTTCGAATCGAAGCTCATTCGCCAAAACCGAGCTCGAAAATCTCTTTTTTAATACTTATCGATAATAAAACCGAAACCTTCTTCCGATGCCTACCAAACAAGGTCGGATTTAGCTCAAATTTTACAGACAAGTCCTAATGGACCTTACGAATATTTTAAAATTATCAGCACGCCAATCGGAGTCCTAACTTCTGAAACGACTGACGAAGGTCATTTCATATGAACGAACACAAAGAAAATCGAAGTCCACCCTGCTGTACTCATGGCTGTTTACTGGTCCTTAAATTTTATTACTAGTACTAGTAGATTTAAAATGGCTACATATAAGAGGGACATCGAAGCCTTACATTTTCTAAAGTGTCAATTCAACATATTGATTGAAAATGGATCGATTTGATAAATGAGTTATGATCAACTCATCCAAAGTTTATTTGGGGTAAAAATAAGGCGTAGGAAAATCATGTTATATGAATAATATTAGATCAATTTAATAAAAAGTAGATATTTTTTGACATAATTGATGCATATTTTATGCATAATATTGCATACTAGGTGCATAATGGGTATATAATTAATTCATATTGACTAGAACGACTATTTATGAAAAAATTAGAACTAACATGCCAGGGCTCATTTGCAAAAATATGACACGGGAGGTTTTGGTTTGCCAAAATGCCCTCACTAACAGATGTTTAGCAAAAATGCCCTCATTAGTTTAATGAAATTTTTTTCAGACCAAAATACCCCCCTACAAACCAATATAAGACGCGCCCCAGACCCTCCCTTTCCTTTTCTCCTTTCACGCTATGAAAAAAAACCATAAAATCCAATTCCTTTTACAGATTGCTCTGTTCAAGAGAAGATTCAACATAAGATTTCTTCAAGTTGCAAGGGTAAAGTTCTCTGCAACTATTGCAAAGAGTTTAAGCTCTGGAGCAATCAGCACCCTACATACACTTCTTGCCTATTGCCAAGACTCTATGGCCTGTTGCAAGTGCCAACTTGTAGAGAAAGTCTCTGCAACCCTTGGCTTATAGTTAAGAGTTTAAGCTCTGGGGCAATGGGCACCTGGGAGAGACTTATTGGCTATTGCCAAGACTTTGAGCCCTCTTGCACTGGCCAACTTCAGGAAAAAAATCTCTGCATGTCTTGGCAAATAGCCAAGACTTTAATTTCTGCTGCAAAGGGAAACTTACACTGAAAATCTCTAAAGTATTGGCAATAGCCAAGACTTTAAACTCTACTGCAATGGGAGGCTTGTAGAGACTTCTTGTCTATTGCCAAGACTTTAAGCCATGTTGCCATGGTCTCTACAACTACAGAAAAAGTCTCTACAACTATTGCCAATAGCCAACACTTTAAACTCCAGCGGAAGGGGCAACTTGCACAAATAGTCTCTCCAAATATTGACAATTGTCAGGACTTTAAACTCAAGTGGAAGGAGTAACTTGTACAAATAGTCTCTGCAAGTATTGGCAATTGTCAAGATTTTTACCTATATTTCAGTGCAAAACTTGCAGAGAAAGTCTCTACAACTCTTGGCAATAGCCAGGACTTTAAGTTCTGCTGCAAGGGGGACCTTACACTAAAAATCTCTAAGAGTATTGGCAATTGCCAAGACTTCTACCTCTACTGCAGTGAACAAGTTTGAGACAAAGTCTCTGCAACTCTTGGCAATAGCCAAGACTCTAAGTTCTGGTGGAAACGACAACTTACACGGAACATCTCTGCAAGTATTGGCAATAGCCAAGACTTTAAACTCTACTGCAATAAGCACCTTGCAGAGAAAGTCTATGCAACTCTTGGCCATGGTCAAGATTTTAAGCTCTATACAAAACATGAATATATAATAGCCATAGGCAATAAAAACCTTCAAATCACTGGAATCAAGCAAACACAAGAAAATATCACAAATTTCCAGCACACAAAGAAGAAAGAAGGAGGCCAGGAATGGGGAAAGAGAGAAGGAAACATGTTCAACGTGAATTAAACAAGTTGGGGAAAAATAGTCCTTTCATAAGAGGATATGATGTGGAGGATATTTACTTAAAATATTTATATATGAGGCTAATTAGGTAAGACCATGTCTTATTGAGGGCACTAGCTGAAATTTTTTGGTCATAACTCAATCTGCCTAACTCAAAACCTTACATATCATTTCTCCCATTTCGTATAAGTTGTTTAATAACCAGAGGAACAAAATACGTTTCTTTTCTTTGAATGGATTAGACGTGAATTATACTTTTCTGACTATGTACTTTTGACCAGCTCTCTTCTTTTTCTTTAATTTTTTTTTCCTTTTATTTACTGGGGTAAGTTTAAAAAAAGGTCCCAAGCAAGTTATATAATAATGAAAAGGGCCTCAAGTTTTAAAAAATAGGTAGAGGGTCCTCCATTAGGATTAGTGTTAATTGGGTAAAAGATGCATACAAACTTAACCCTCAAGTTTTTAAGTTTACACTTTGCACCCAAAGTTAAACCCTCATTTTACCCCCCCAAAATGGCAAAAAATATTTCCCACCCAAAAGCTCCCCACCCCCGCCGTCCCCCACCTTCCCCATCACTGCTCCGCCGATTCCGGCGAGTTTCCGGCCATTTTTTTTGCTTTTTTGGTTCATTATCAGCTCCCCAAAGTAGATTCAACAACTATTTACAAGTATATTGTGTATTTGCAAAAGATTTGTTCCAAAAAAATTTGAGAATTGTCAAAATTTGCTCAGCCATTTACAACACGAATCTCAACTAATCGCCTTGGATTTTCAGCCACATTTGGTCTCTGGTAAGTATTCTTTAACTTTATAGTCGAGAAATTTGATTTGAAGCTAAAAGCTACCGGATTGAGAATTTTGAAGAACTGGGTTTGGTTTCTGGTCAAACATCCGTCGACGAGATGGTTGATGTTTAAACATCTCGTTGATGTTTTTGTGCACATCGTATCATATGTTTAAACATATGTGCTAATGCTGAGCGTATGTTTAAACCATTAAACATTTGGACTTATGTTTAAACATCATGCATGATGTTTGAATATAAATCAGGATTACTAAACATCATTGAGGATGTTTAAACATAAGTCCAAATGTTTAAACATATGATCGTATGTTTAAACATTCTCATTGATGTTTAGTAATCATGCTAAATATTCAAACATCATGCATGATGTTTAAACATAAGTCCAAATGTTTAAACATTTTAACTGATGTTTAAACAATCTCAATGATGTTTAGTAATCCTGAATCATATTCAAACATCATGCATGATGTTTAAACATCTAAAAATATGTTTAAAAATTTGTGTCGATGTGTAAACACTGTAAATTTTTTTACAGAATGTTTGAAGCAGTACCTTTCATTTTTTGTGAATATGGCTTCTATAAACAATTGTATTATGAAATTTATGCTATAAGGATCTAATTTAGACCCTCTTTGTATCTTCAGGACGAATAATGGGGCCCGTATTATTGGTAGTTGATTATCTCGGCAAATGGGTGGAGAAAGCTAAAAGTTTTGTTTGGGTTCCCGTTGTGAAAGAGAGTAGACCTATTCTTGTTAGTAAGCAGGTTACTTATAATGAGCTGGTTGAAAAAATCATTCAAAGTTGGGGAATTCTTGATGATCCGAGGGATCTATCTATTACGTACTTGTTGAGCATTGTAAAGCAAAAGACTGCACCCTCTCACATTAGGAATGATATTGATGTCTCTCTTTTTATGGCTGATGTGGATGCATCTGGTTCTAGGCCCACTCTACGTGTAAATGTGGTTCCTCGGACTGAAAATTCTAATGAACAAAATCATGGGTTGGATGACATTGTAGAGGAGGCTTCACTAAATATGAATGTGGCTGAGAATGAAGAAGATGAAGAAGCAAAAGAAATCCAAGAAGATAATGAGGTACAGTTTCCTGATTCAATACCATCACAAGGCAGCCACACTCGGCCGGACGGCACTGGTTTCTACACAGGGCAAACATTCACGAACAAGCGCGAGTTGGTTGTGCTGTTGAAGCTTGCTGCAGTGAGAGTGCCTTTCTATTTTCAGTATGTGAAGAATAAGAAGAATGTATTTTGTGCTAGATGTGTGGACAAGAATTGCCACTGGTGGATTCGAGCCATGAAGTACAAGAGCTGTGACATGTTTTATATCACGGTCTAAAACAGCCAGCACACTTGTGGTTCTGAGCATTCTAAAAGCCATCATCCACACGCCACGTGCAATGTTGTTGGAGAGTACATGAAGAACAGATTTCATGATGGAAAAGCACCATCCACCAAAGAAATCAAGGATGCAGTTCTAGCAGAGTTGGGTTGCAAAATAAGCTATTGGAAGTGTCTCAAGGGCAGCAACATTGCAAAGTCTTTGGCAAGGGGGTCGCCCGAACATGGCTATGCCATTCTTGGTGCATACAGCTATATGATTCGGCAGTCAAATGAAGGAAGCAAGACAGCATTACAGGTTGATGAACAAGGGAGGTTTCTGTATTTTTTTGTTTCTTACGGATCGTGGATCAGGGGGTTTAAGACTATTAGAAAAGTGCTGGCTATTGATGGCACTTTTTTGACGGGTCCATATGGTGGAGTGTTGTTGTCCGCTGTCGGTCAGGATGCTCAAAATCACATCTTTCCTCTTGCATTTTGTGTAGTTGACAAAGAGTGCGATGCCGCCTACGAATTCTTTTTTGAGCAATTGGTCGGAATAGTCCCGGACGATGATGAGTTGTGCATTATCTCCGACAGGCACAGAAGCATTGAAAAAGCTGTTTGTAAGGTTTTCCCATTTGCTAACTATGGTTATTGCATGAGGCACCTTGGTGAGAATCTCCGCACGACTTTTCATTGTGGAGATTTAATTGGTAAGTACATTACCGCAGCGGAGGCGTATACGGTTGCTCGGTTTGATAAGCATTTGAAAGAAATTGAAGAAATTGACCTGAGGGTATCCAACTACCTGGTTGATCTTGGGGTTGAGAAGTGGAGCAGAGCACACTTCCCTGGAAACAGGTACAACTTATTACACCAAACATATACTTAGATGTTTGAAACATTATTGTTGATGTTTGAAACATAGTGTTGGATGTTTAAACATATTAACGAATGTTCCAGTATGTGTGACTGCATTTCCTGTTTATTGTTTGTTAATATTGTAGGTTCAATGTGATGACCACAAACATTGCCGAGTCGGTTAACTCAATGTTCAGGAATCACAAAGAATTTCCAATTGATGCGCTTTTCAATGCTATAAGCGAGAACTATGCTGAAAAGTTTCTTCAGAGGCGCATGGAATTTTTGAACAGTTCGAACACTTGTGTCCCCTTAATCGAGGAGGTGATAACAGCCAACAATTTATTGGGCAGCAAGCTTTTGGTGCATCGAGTGAATACCTGTTTTTTCAAAGTTAAAGGAGGAGGTCCAACAAATATGACTTATAAGGTGGACCTACACAACAGGACATGTACTTGCAAGCGGTTTGATTTGGACAAGATACCTTGTCCACATGCTATGGCAGCTATGAGGTTGAAGTATCCAGATGAGTTTGGGAGGAAAATCTATGAATACACGTCGCCATATTATTATGTGGATTCCTACTTGCTTGCATATGCCGAACCAATCTATCCAGTTCCGGATGAACAATGTTGGCATGACTGTCCTCAAGAGCTTAAGGAATGGAAATTACCTAGCCCTTACTTGAAACTTGGCCGTGGAAGAAGGAGGATGAAGAGAATTCCATCCGTTGGGGAGCGATTCAAAAAGAGGAGAAACAAATGCGGGATTTGCAAAAAGCTTGGCCACAAAAAAACTACCTGCCCAACAGTTACAAGACCAAGTCAGAACGATCCCACAAGTGTTTAGCTGCTGCTTTGAACAATCCTTTTATTTGGGTGTTTGTTGTTGAATTTCTGAACCTCTTTTTAGACAATCCTTTAATATGTAATCTCTATTTAGACAATCCTTTATTTATGTTTGTATTAAGTTATTAAGGTGTATCTTGTTTCCTTATTCTTTGCATGTTTCCTTGATCCATATAAAATGTTTGATCGCACTTGAGTCTGTTCCAAACATCCTGCACAATGTTTAAACATATAACACAATGTTTAAACATCTTGAACTATGTTTAAACATCGGTGGAGATGTATACACATTAGATCGAATGTTTAAACATAAGTTAATATGTTTCAACATCACGTGTAATGTGTAAACATATTATGAAATGTTTGAGATTCCACCTAATATATTAAACATCCCACTGGATGTTTAAACATCACGACGGATGTTTCACAGTAACTGTGGAAAACTAAACGTCTACACTGAAAAGACGGGTTCTCCTGAAAAGTCACATTTCAAAACTGCACGACTGCACTGAAAAGACACATTCATTCCACAAGGTGCCTCTTAAAGTATAAAGGGTGACTTTTAAAAACCACATTGACATCCTATAAATACCCAACACTATATGCACCAACAGTATATGTGAATTTTCCATCACCAACAACTTCAACAACATAAATATGTCTGAAGCAGGATCAAACGACCCCTTGCAGGTTGGCAATAGTGATCAGGCATCACGTCACAACCAACCAATACAGAATGCGCCACAAGGTGAACGACGAGGCGATATAAATTGGGAAGTTGCAATTCTAAAGGACGACATGGCAGAGATGAATCGAGCCATAGAAGCAGTACGAGCAGATTTATGGCGTTTAAGGTACAGGCACGCAAGGGATCACCGAAGGGTCATGCAAATAATTGCACAAATTTTGGATGAACTGGACCTGGAGATTGAAGGCGAATGAAGTTTATGATATATTTTAAGTTGTTATATATTACCTTAGTTTCCGTATTTAACATATTATTATATTGTAAACTTTATATCATGTAGACTTTATATCATGTAACGTATTATTATGTTATAAACTTTATATCCGTACGTCGTAAACTCTACTATTATTTAATGTAGTCGTTTAGTCTCTTTTTTACAACTGCGTCTTCAGCAGTTTAGTTTAGTACTTGCAATGTTTTAACAAGCAGGCGGAATCTTAAACATTTAACACGATGTTTAAACATATTTCGTTATGTTTACGATCTCACTAATTTACTTAAACATACTATGTTATGTTTAAACATTTCTCATGATGTTTAAACATCACGTGTGATGTTTAAACATATCATGTTATGTTTAAACATCACATGGGATGTTTAAACATATTATGATATGTTTAAACATCACACGTGATGTTTAAACATCATGGAAGATGTTTAAGATTCTGCCAAATATACAAAACATCACCCTCTGATGTTTAACATTTCGTGAGATGTTGCACATCGTACGAGATGTTTAAAACATCTGATCGTATGTTTAAACATCAATACAGATGTTTGAAACATATGACAATATGTTTAAACATTTCATCAAATGTTTAAACATATTATGATATGTTTGGATGAAGCAATCTATTTTTTTTGCAATTATGCAACCATATGTTGAGTTATGAGACGTATAATTACACATTTTGAACGATGAACTTAATGATTAAGTATACAAAGTATAATTCCATCGATATTGAAGGTGTTTGAAATGATAACACTGATGATTGGTGTTTCTATCAATCAAGATAGAGGTGTTTGAGTGAAAGGTGTTAGTGTTATGAGTGATAACACCAACAACTAAGCGTTTACATGTATTTTTATTGAAAGGTGAACATATTGGTTGTTTAAATTCAAATAATTAGTCGTTCCTATGTGCATGTGAATGATTTTGAGCAAAATTAGAGTGAGAACTCTATTTTAACTTGTTCACTCATGTAGATGAACATTAACAAAAGAGTTTGGAGTGACCTATCAAGGGATTAGAGTTAATCTAAGTTTTCATCGACAATTGAAGGGTTTAGGAGTCAAAACAGTAAAAAAAAACACTTTAAAGTAAGTATATATTGATAATTGAACTCATTCTTATTGAAAGCTCAAGCTTAAGCTTAAGCTTAAACATCTGTCATAATGTTTGAAACATATCATGATATGTTTAAACATATCATCAAATGTTTAAACATATCATGATATGTTTCAAACATCATGACAGATGTTTAAAACATCTGATCGTATGTTTAAACATCACTACAGATGTTTGAAACATATGACAATATGTTTAAACATTTCATCAAATGTTTAAACATATTATGATATGTTTGGATGAAGCAATCTATTTTTTTGCAAGTATGCAACCATGTGTTGAGTTATGAGACGTATAACTACACATTTTTTTTGCAAGTATGCAACCATGATTAAGTATGCAGTTATTCTTAAATCAGTGAGATTGCACACAACCATACTATTTACATAAAACAGATAATTATCCTTACATGACTTCCAACAAAACATAACATAACATAAAATTAAGAAAACAAGCCAAAACAAATACTTAATCATCCTTACATGCCCACAAATACTTAATTTTTCAACCATAACTTATCAAACTACGATACCATCTTCCCACGAAATATGTCCACAGCCCATTTCATCCTAAAATCCACCAAGGTGCTGTCACAGAGCTTGTCCCAGGGAGTCTTTGTAAGAAGGTGTTCAATGAAGGCAAGGGCATAAGCACCTGATGCAGTACGAGTGGTGCTTGTCGGGAGGTCTTTCACACGCTCATATGGCCACGCTTTTATGTTCAGGATATCCTCCGGCAAATTTTGGAACATCTCGCACTGTCTGATGAAAATGGGGAAAAGGGAAGTGATGGGCTTCATCAGTGTGTCAAATTCATCATCATTTATGTTGTCACTGTCCATGGAGTCGTACACCCTTATCTTACCTTCCTCCACAAGGAACTCCACAGTGACAAAATGAACCCCTTTCAATTTCATAACACAGAAAATCCTCTTCACCCCAGCCCACTCCACACCCCCTGGGTTCGGCTGCTTACCTTGCGCATAGTCCAGCATGTCATCCTTGAATTGAACAGTCTCAAGCTGTACTTCTAGGGGCGCAGCCAATGCATCAGCGAGTACACGCTGCTTCTTGTAAAGCTCACACAGTTTCTTAGAGAAATTCAAATCCAAAATGACATCGAATTTGAGATAGAACTGGGAGTGGGCATTCTTTTTAAGCCTCATCAGGCTCATGATTTCCTCAACATGCTGCAGAAAAGGAAAAAAAAAGGAAACAGAAAACACATAAAGAACAGGAAGAACATGTCAACATCAGGGGAAATGTTTAAACACCAGACATAATGTTTAAACATATTGTGATATGTTGCAACATCGTATAGATGTTTAACATTATATAAACATATATGCGCTATGTTTAAACATTAACTAATATGTTTACACATTCTGTATTATGTTTAAACATATCATAAGTTATTTGTGATGTTTAAACACTGCTTGTTATGTTTGCACATCCCAATCCATGTTTAACATATCTGATCTGATATATGCACTAAGAAAAAAGAATTAGGGTGAATTGCGTGTACCTTTTCCTTCAAACTGTTTTCCATTCTAATGATTTCTTCCAGATCCTTGTAATTGTACTCATGCCCAAGAAACAGTGGACTTTTTTCATTTTTCTTCTCTGCCAAGAAGGCATCCAATGCATCTTTGCTCTTCTTATCCACAGGCTTGTAGATATCAATCTTCCCCCTCACTGTTTTCTTCTTCCCCTTTCTTCCTGAAGCAGTAAATGGGGATTTCATAACTCTACTAGGGAAGATGCTTCTCAAACCTACTCTCTTGGGCACCTGTGTTTTCATGATTTCCTTCATCTCAACTAACATAGTCTCAATCCCACCAACCTTCAACAACAATTTATCTGTGTCTTCCTTGCACTTTAAGCATTTGCAAGTGCACTCTCCAGTCGACGTACCCACAACTGCTTCTTCTCTCCTCACAACTACTCCTCTAGTACTTCCACCATCTTCTTTTCTTCTTGCAGGTCCTCTACTGCTGCCATCTTCTTCTCTTCCAATAACTCCTCCTCTACCCTCATCCTTCCTTCTAGCATATCCAAAAAGATCCCCAGCAATTCCAGTGTACTCTCTTCCACTTGCTCCAAAAAGATCAGCACCCTTGCCCCCACTGTATCCCGTCAACATTGCACCACGACTTAGCACAACATGTTCTAGAGGGGTGTTAGGAACAACAGCTTGTTTCCTCAACATTGTCACCCCATCTAACTCCCGCATCAAGCCATCAATCACCATGTCTTCTACATCCTCAAATGGCACAAAGTCATGCAGCACATCCCTCAACTCTTTGGGTGTGGGTACGAGGTAAGGGTGCACCTCCTGCAATAAAATAACCACAAATGTTAAAACTAATGATTAAGCATTTATTGTAACATTTAAACATCAGTACCAGTGTTTAAACATCACGACTAATGTTTAAACATTTCGTGTAATGTTTAAACATCACTACTAATGTTTAAGCATTTATTGTAACATTTAAACATCAGTACAGGTGTTTAAACATTTAGTATAATGTTTAAACATTTTGTGTAATGTTTAAACATCACTACTAATGTTTAAGCAAATAATGCAGTGTTGAATGTGAAAGAACTGGGGAGTAAAAGAAATCCTACCTGGATGTCAACATGCTGGAACACTGCATCTGGGTCCTTTTCTACCTTATCCCCCAACCAACGTTTCATCCGTGGTATTGTCTTCTCCTTAGGGTATTCCCTTAGCCTAAGTGCCGGAATAGCCTCTAACACCCATGCCATGAAAGCCTATGGAAATCCATACAGTGTGTAGCTATTCTCAGGAGCCTTCCAGCTTGTAAAATCCTTCAGGATATAAAACACAGTCAAGTCAAAGCTTTTTCTTCCCCATGGGTACTTGTAAAAGTATTCAGGGGTGCTCGCAAGACAAACAACCCATTCCTCAATACCACTGTTAGTGTCCTTTGAACACAACACTTGGTGCTCGAACCAACACAAACATAAACTGAACCTTATGTCATCATCAGTCACCAGGTCTTCACTCTCTATCACTTCCAGAATATAATCACTACTTGCAGCCTTCTTCCCCTTCCTTGAAACCAAATCCCACAAATCTTTCCCCTTGCTACGCGCTTCATCCATGAAATCATCAGGGGGAGGTAGGGCACAACTCAATCTTGTCATCAGGGCAAACTCCTGCATCCCAAAACGAAGAGGCAGTTCATGGAATTTAAACCACGCCTCAAACTTCTTTTGACAAATAACCCGGCGAAGTAAAATATTGTGAACCAGCTTTGGAGCAAACACACACTTGGGCAAATCGATTAGGTGCCCGAAACAACTTTCCTTGAATCTATCCATTAGATTAAAATGATGTAAAGCTTTACGAAATTTATCCAACTTCGAGTGCAGTGGTGATCTGACCCTCACCTTCTTTGTTGCGAACGCATTATTATACTCCATCCACATCTTCATTTGACTCAAATCAGGCAGGTCAGTCTTTATGCATGGGGTAACCTCATCAGCCAACTCCACCTGAAATTGATACAAGAAAAACAATTATTACACAGTCACATTTCTAATGAAGAAAACATTTTCATGGGTTAAACATTGTTAAGATGTTTAAACATCATCCAATATGTTTCCAACATCTTATAATATGTTTGGAACATAATCTATAATGTTTGAAATAAATCCAAACATCATTTATTATGTTTGAAACATAATATAAAATGTTTGAAACATTCAGAGTGATGTTTGAACATATTCGTATATGTTTGAAACATCATACAAGATGTGTAAACATAAGCTTCGATGTTACCTCCTGTTCTATAGCCTCTACAAATTGATCCTCTGCTGTTGCTTCTGTTGTTGCTTCTGTTGTTGCTTGTGTTGTTGCTTCTGTTGTTTCTTCTGTTCTAGCAGGCAAATCATGAACCGCTTTTGTTCTTCCTTCCCTTGCCTCACTAACTCTAACTTGAGGCATAGCACTACCCCTACTTTCTCCCCTTTGTTCATTACTTGGCTCTGCTGCTTCTGCATCCTCTGTACCTTCTTCACTGCTTCTTGATCTTTGTTGTTCCCCTTCGTGTTGATTTTTGCTAAGATCCCGACTAGCTTGACTAGCACGACTAGCACGACTAGCACGACTAGCGTTTGGGCTCTCGAAAGGGACCTGTAAAAGATCCGGTACTGCCCTGCTTCTCTATCTTTTTGCACGAGGAGATTCACTTTCAGATTCCAAGGGAATTTGCCTGTCTGTGGCTTTGGCTGTGGTCTTCTGGACCTTCTTAGCAGCAGCAGCCGTAGCCTTTACCAGTTGCCTTTTTTTGGGGGGCATGTTGCCTATATACACAAATAACAAATAAGTTTCTTTACACGTATTTCCCATATTTATAAGAACAAAATATGGTTCAAAAAACTTGAGGCCCATTTCCTATTCAAAATATACAACTATCATGATTGTGTACATTAGGCTTGTTATTACCACTCTTCACAAGTTTTAAGAATAGGAAACATGTTTTAAAAATGCAGTTCAAACATCACGAGTAATGTTTAAACATCACGCTTAATGTTTGTATTCTACAGGGGATGATGTTTAAACATCTCTATTGATGTTTGAATCATCTCCGGCTAAACATCCGGCGATATGGCCAAACACAACACAGATGTTTCAAACATCTTACAGGATGTTTGAAACAAACGGATTTTGTTTAACAATATCACCGGCAACTACACAAAAAAATCAGTCAAAACTTCATCATTTCCTCGTCCCAAATCGACCCAGACAGAATCATAAACAAACATAACTTTTAAAACAAAATTCTACGGTTTTTTGTTAACAACAAAACTTGATCAAAAAATTGGTAAAATCATGAAAACAAATGAAGAAAACAACAATGTTGGTGTCGGAGAAGACTTACAATAGTGATTCGGTGACAATGGATGAGTTTGACAGTCCGATTTTGAGAAAAAAATCCGGGTCGAAATCGGGTTGGACGCGGGTCGTATTTGATTTTTGGGAAATGTTTGGGGATGTTTGGAGTGTTTTGATTTTTCAAAAATCTGATGTTGGGGGTAAAGGGTAGGTAGGAGTAGTGGGTAAGTTTTTATGTTTTGGGTGTTTTAATTTTGTCCCACAATTTTTAAAAGTATGTAATCACCCCCCCACTTACACTTAATCCCCTATTTGAGAGAAAAGAAAAGCAAAAATAAAATAGAGGACCCTTTTTTTCATTCCACACTTGGGAGGACCTTTTTGTGTCATTTTCTCTATTTACTGATGATGTAGCGGCTCAGTCAAATTTTACTTTCTACATTATTGGTGCACAAGAGGGAATAGAAGAGATTTTCTAAGTTATAACCTTATCCAAAGTAAATTATCCTGTTCCTGCATAACTAAAATAAAAGTATTAAGAAACTATATGTAGTGAGAAGATGTCATGATTTAGTATTTGCAAATTGCAACTAGCAAACTACACATAAGATTGAAATATGTACACAAAAAACACATAAGATGAAATGGCCGATTTGGAAGCTTTCCATCTGTTAATTTTTTTTCTTTGGTTCCCCATCTTGTATTTGGGGGCCCGTTTAATTTGTATTCGCGTCGTAAAATTTCACTATGAAGCGTAAAACACTCCCTTTCAAAAGAAGACTTCATTTTCAAAGCTCGAACTTGAAACTTCTGATTAAGGATGAATGAGTACTTACCATTCCAATACAACCTTTATTGATTAAAGTTAATTCACAAAGCTAACCTTCGAAACCTAGCAACCTTTTTTACAATTTGCTATATGCAAACTATTAGAGGCTCTCCACGAATCGAAAGTATGCAATGCGCCAGGAAGTTTTCAAACACGAAATGCAAAGCACTGCTAATTAATAAGCCAAGTAGCCAACAACGAAACTATATGTCCAATGCCAGCGCATAACCATAATATATTAGAATCCACATTCCACAACACTATTGTTCTCCTTCAAATTTGGTTCATTTTCACTTATGATATATCACCAGAACAACTTTTTGAGACCAGTTTACCAAAGTCCATTTGTTGTCCATGTAAATTGTTTGGTCCTCTAAAATTTGAAGTTGATGATTTCTTGGAGTAACTGGTCAAATGACTCGGATAGTTTAAGGAGTTTTAGCTTGGAGGAATGAGACCAGTTAGTGTGTCCATGACAAATCATGGGACTCAACGTACATATTTATATTCCCAATCATATATGGGATGCTTCCATCCAAATATTTTAGATAAGTTCAAATTCCGTAACTTATCATTTTTGTTAATTCCGAAGGGATTTTTCCATTAATGGATTTAAGTAATGCAAATTGGTTTATGAAGTATTTGTTGGGTTTAATGGAAGAATGTGAATGGGAAATGGGTAAAAAGTGAAAAGATTCCCTTTTGTAGGGAAAGGTTCCTTTTTGTAGGGAAATGCACTTTCTTCCACATTGGTAGAGGAAAAGAATTTTGTTGGGTTAAAATAGAGATTTACTTCTCTTAGCTCTTAAAAGGGTTGAGAGGATTTGGATTTGGATTTGGATTTGGTCAATTGATATGATTGATTGACTTAAATTTTTGGACCAACAAAACTACAATATTAATTAATTAATATTTTATCCGTTTGTGTAACGGGCAGCTCCGTTTGTGTAACGGGCAGCTGAAGTGAGTCAGCAACGGGCAGCTGAAGTGGTTCAGTACCCGGGCAGCTGAAGCAACATCAGCAGATTAGTTCCTCCACGTTTCCCTCCACGTTTTACATTAAAGTCAGTCATGAAGTGGTAGATTAATTCCTCCACGTTAATGTCAGTCAGTGGTGGTAGATTAATTGCTCCACATTGAAGTCAGTCATTAGTAGACAATTAAACTCTCCCACATTTTCTCATTAATCACCAGGTGTGTCTCTTCACCTGTCCTTGGATGTCTATATAAACTGATCATTTGTCAGTCCTTGATCACGACAGACAGACGACAGATAACATAGACTAAAGCTCTGAGATAGAGACTCCACAGAGACTCAAACTCGGACAGATAAGAGAAGTAACCTCGGACAGAGGATATACAATCTCGGGCAGAAGATAGAAACACTCGGGCAGAGAAAATCACTGACAGAAAGCATATCTCACCGCATCCCCTCCCTTTCTGCATATTAAGTGAGTCGTGTGATTTGCTCCATTCTTTGTGTTCGCCGTGTTCTAACCGTTTGAAGTCCCGCTACGGTAGAACTGTTATCCCGTTCCATCCTGGGAGAAATTAACCCGTGGACCTTGGGCATCGTGAGGGGGTTAGATTTCTTAAGGAGACACAAGCAACTTGTGGGCTCGGGATCGTCCCATAACAAACTGATAATACACTTCTGTTCTTCTGTCTTTTCTGATTTATTTGGTTGCAGGAATAACAAGCTTAAGAAATCTATTATTATTTATTTTCTGCACTTAAATAAATATTGCTTAAGGAGACTGTTCGAGGAGACTAAAACCGGTGTGGTTTTCTACTCCTGTACTGCATAATAATCTGCTCGGGGAGACTAAAGACCTTTGTGGTTGTCTACTCCTGTACTGAATATTACTCTGCTCGTGGGGACTAAAACCTTTGTGGTTTTTCTACTCCTAATTACTGTGAAATAATCTGTTTGTGGAGACTAAAAGCCTTCGTGGTTTTTTCTACTCCAATTGCTTAAACAGTTTATTGATATTGTTTCTGTCCGTATCATTTTGCAGAGATGACAAACGGAGCGGATCCAACTGTCCCTGTTGGGAGTACTAATGCTACCATAGTTTCTGGTGCTGCTGGGCCTAGCCGTGTTGCTGCAACGGTTATGCCACCTGCAGAGAAACCGGGGAAGTTTTCTGGTGTGGACTTTAAGAGTGGACATAAGTCCGCAGACTGTCGTGCTGCAAAGAAGGACAGGAAAAAGGAAAAAGGTCAAGGAAACATGGTTGAAGAGACAAAATTGGCTCAAGGAGTGCAAGACATTGATCTGTGCGCTATGATTTCTGAATGCAACTTAGTTGGAAATCCTAAAGAATGGTGGATTGATTCAGGAGCCACCCGCCATGTTTGTGCTGTGAAGGAAGCCTTTGCTTCATATGCTCCCGCTGGACCTGATGAGGCGCTCTCTATGGGCAATTCTGCAATGGCGAAAATTGAGGGATATGGAAAGATATACCTCAAAATCACGTCTGGCAAGGTTGTGACTCTGACCAATGTTCTTCACGTTCCTGAAATAAGGAAGAACTTGGTGTCAACAGCACTTCTTGTTAAGAACGGGTTTAAGTGTGTGTTTGTTTCTGACAAAGTTGTAATAACTAAGAATGAGCTGTATGTAGGAAAAGGCTACCTGACTGAGGGCCTTTTCAAACTCAATGTAATGGTCGTTGACACTATGAATAAAATTGCAGCTTCTTCTTACTTACTTGAGTCAAATAATTTATGGCATTCTCGTTTGGGACATGTCAATTATAAAACCTTGCGAAAAATGATCAATTTGGAAGTATTGCCTAAATTTGATTGCGCTAAGTCAAAATGTCAAATATGTGTTGAGTCTAAATATACGAAACACCCTTACAAGTCAATTGAAAGGGATTCGGAACCATTAGACTTAATTCATACGGACGTTTGTGACATGAAGTCAATACCATCTCGCGGTGGAAAGAAGTATTTCATAACTTTTATTGACAATAGCACTCGTTACTGCTATGTTTATTTACTTAGTAGTAAAGATGAGGCAATTGACGCATTCAAGCAATACAAAAATGAAGTTGAAACGCAACTTACCAAAAAGATCAAAATGATAAGAAGTGATAGGGGTGGAGAATACGAATCTCCTTTTGAACAAGTGTGTTTGGAATATGGTATTATTCATCAAACAACTGCCCCCTACACGCCTCAATCTAATGGGACAGCGGAAAGAAAAAATCGAACCTTAAAGGAGATGATGAATGCCTTGTTGATAAGTTCGGGTCTACCCCACAACTTGTGGGGGGAAGCTATATTTACGGCTAATCAAATACTCAATCGAGTTCCACATAGCAAAACACTTTCCATTCCATATGAAAAGTGGAAAGGAAGGAAGCCCAACTTGAATTACTTCAAAGTGTGGGGGTGTTTGGCAAAAGTGCAAGTCCCAAAACCCAAAAGGGTTAAGATTGGACCGAAAATAGTTGATTGTGTTTTCATTAGGTATGCTATAACCAGTAAAGCATATCGGTTTCTGGTTCATAAATCAGAAAATCCCGACATTCATGTTAATATGGTGATGGAATCAGATAGTGCTGAATTCTTTGAAACTATATATCCGTATAAGAAGGAATGTGAGTCAGTTGGTGAAAGATCCAAACGACCTCGGGAAGGAACCAAAGGAAATTCACCAAATGAGGAAGAACCAAGACGAAGCAAGCGTCAAAGAACTTCTACTTCATTTGGAGATGACTTTGTCACTTTTCTGTTGGAAAATGAGCCTCGGACGTTTAAAGAAGCAATGTCTTCTTCAGACTCTCCATTTTGGAAAGAGGCAGTCAATAGTGAAATAGAATCTATTTTGAGCAACCATACTTGGGAGTTAGTTGATCTTCCTCCTGGAAACAAACCATTAGGTTCTAAGTGGATTTTCAAAAGGAAAATGAAAGCTGATGGCACTATTGACAAGTACAAGGCAAGGCTTGTTGTTAAAGGATATAGACAACAAGAAGGTCTTGACTACTTTGACACATACTCGTCGGTAACCAGAATTACATCCATTCGTATGTTAATAGTGTTAGCCACCGTGTATGGTCTGGAAATCCATCAAATGGACGTTAAGACAGCGTTCTTAAACGGGGATTTGGAGGAAGAAATTTACATGGAACAACCTGAAGGGTTCGTGGTTCCAGGTAAAGAAAAGATGGTGTGTAAACTTGTTAAGTCACTTTATGGACTGAAACAAGCACCTAAACAATGGCATGCGAAATTTGATCATACAATGTTGTCAAATGGCTTTAAAATTAACGAGTGTGACAAATGTGTCTACATTAAGAACACTCATAACTTTATAGTCATTGTTTGCTTATATGTGGACGACATGTTGATAATGAGCAATAACATTGCCAATATAAATGCTACGAAACGCATGTTGACTAGCAAATTTGATATGAAAGACTTAGGAGTTGCGGACTTAATTCTGGGTGTTAAGATCCATAGAACTTCTCAAGGTCTGGCGTTGTCTCAAACTCACTACATCAATAGTGTTCTCGAAAAAATTAAATATTTGGATTTTAAAATTTCAAAGACTCCTATTGATGAAAACCTTGCTCTAAAGAAGAACAAAGGTCAAAGCACGTCGCAACGGGATTATGCACGTGTTTTGGGAAGTTTGATGTACATCATGAATTGTACTCGACCAGATATAGCTTGTGCTATAAGTAAACTAAGTCGATACACGAGTAATCCCAATCAGACCCATTGGATGGCAATGAAACGTGTTTTGGGGTATTTAAAATACACTCAAGACTTTGCATTGCATTATAACAAGTATCCTGCAGTCATTGAAGGATATTGTGATGCTAATTGGATCACCGGCACAACTGATTCTAAGTCCACAAGTGGATATATTTTCGCACTTGGTGGAGGAGCGGTGTCTTGGAAGTCGTCTAAGCAAACATGTATTGCCCGCTCTACTATGGAAGCTGAATTCATAGCCTTAGATAAAGCCGGTGAAGAAGCTGAATGGCTTCGGAACTTTTTGGAAGACATTCCGTTTTGGCCTAAGCCGTTGACACCAATTTGTATACATTGTGATAGTCAATCGGCTATAGGAAGAGCGAGGAATGTCATGTATAACGGTAAGAATCGTCACATACGACGAAGGCATAAAACCGTTAGGGACCTACTCTCTAGAGGAATTATCACCATTGATTACGTGAAATCAAGGGATAATGTGGCGGATCCACTTACAAAAGGCCTAACTAGAGAGGCGGTTGAATGTTCATCGAAGGGAATGGGACTATGGCCAAGGACAAGTCATCACGGCGGCAACTCTACCTAGGAGACTGGAGATCCCAAGAACTAGGTTCAAGGAGAATACAAAGTTGTGTATGACGGTCCAACATTGTCAATTAAATGATTGGTCCATTCTCGTGGTGAGACAATGTTCAAGTACCAAGGATAAAATGCTAGAGGCATTTTTTAATGATTATCTAAGTTTGATATTGTGGTTATCAAACAGTGTATATCGATAGGATTACATGTTTAGAAATCACCTATGTAAGTGTGAAGTGGAAGCCGCTTCAAGGAGAATTCTGTTGGCCAATTCTTTAAGCACTTATGAAACCAGGCGGTGTTCATGGCTGAAACGAACACAACAGTGAGAACCAAAGACGGTTAAGGGTTAGTTGTGTGACATATGTTGTCTAGGTATACACTAAAGTTCGACGGTTCAAAGATATCAAATCTACCGATTGATCGAGTATATCCGATGTATGTTCACTACGGAAAGTTCAAAGGGAAACCTACTTATCCAGATGCGACTAATTCTTTCTTGCAAATCACACAAGTCTGTCATGCATATGTCCATTCAGCCATTCCCCATTCATGTGGGGGATTGTTGGGTTTAATGGAAGAATGTGAATGGGAAATGGGTAAAAAGTGAAAAGATTCCCTTTTGTAGGGAAAGGTTCCCTTTTGTAGGGAAATGCACTTTCTCCCACATTGGTAGAGAAAAAGAATTTTGTTGGGTTTAAATAGAGATTTACTTCTCTTAGCTCTTAAAAGGGTTGAGAAGAAGGGAAGCCTCGCGCCGTCGTCGTCGCTCGTCTCGGCTTCGGCTTCGGCTTCGGATTCGGATTCGAATTTGGATTTGGATTTGGTCAATTGACTTAAATTTTTGGACCAACAAAACTACAATATTAATTAATTAATATTTTATCCGTTTATGTAACGGGCAGCTCCGTTTGTGTAACGGGCAGCTGAAGTGAGTCAGCAACAGGCAGCTGAAGTGGTTCAGTACCCGGGCAGCTGAAGCAACATCAGCAGATTAGTTCCTCCACGTTTCCCTCCACGTTTTACATTAAAGTCAGTCATGAAGTGGTAGATTAATTCCTCCACATTAATGTCAGTCAGTGGTGGTAGATTAATTGCTCCACATTGAAGTCAGTCATTAGTGGACAATTAAACTCTCCCACGTTTTCTCATTAATCACCAGGTGTGTCTCTTCACCTGCCCTTGGATGTCTATATAAACTGATCATTTTTCAGTCCTTGATCACGACAGACAGACGACAGATAACATAGACTAAAGCTCTGAGATAGAGACTCCACAGAGACTCAAACTCGGACAGATAAGAGAAGTAACCTCGGACAGAGGATATACAATCTCGGGCAGAAGATAGAAACACTCGGGCAGAGAAAATCACTGACAGAAAGCATATCTCACCGCATCCCCTCCCTTTCTGCATATTAAGTGAGTCGTGTGATTTGCTCCGTTCTTTGTGTTCGCCGTGTTCTAACCGTTTGAAGTGCCGCTACGATAGAACTGTTATCCCGTTCCATCCTGGGAGAAATTAACCCGTGGACCTTGGGCATCGTGAGGGGGTTAGATTTCTTAAGAAGACACAAGCAACTTGTGGGCTCGGGATCGTCCCATAACAAACTGATAATACACTTCTGTTCTTCTGTCTTTTTTGATTTATTTGGTTGCAGGAATAACAGTATTCAAATTCTCTTCCTTGCATTGAATCTATAAAAGTTGACTGATTATTCACTAATAGTTTGTTCAGCCAAACTTGTGGGGAGTCAAAAATATTTAGTTTTACTTTTGTATAGCAGCAAAAAGTTATTTTTCGGTGGGAAAAAGTTGAAAAAAGTAGTTTCGCCTCAAAAACAAAAGCAAAACATTGGGTGTTTTTAATTTCTATTATTATAAAAAAAAATATTCTTACAAAAAATACTTATATAACAAATTATTCATATTTATTTTCCAAATAAATATAAGTTATAATTGTGTCTTATTCTTTTTCTCCTTATTTCTTTTACGGACATCCACACCCACCTACATCACCATCGTCGTAAGCTTTGAATCAGAGTGCACTTTTTCTTAAGGTATAAATTTTTAATTATATATTATGTAAATACTCTATTTTTAAAAATTATAATTAAATATAGTCTTTGCTAATAATTATTTAAAATTATTTATCTAGTTAAATAACTATAAAATTACATGTACTTACTCGTAATTTAACATTCAAAATTACTTTTATTAAAGCTTGGCCATATACAAATTGCTACTCAATTATTGAAAAGTGTTTCTCAAATAAGGTTGTCAAGTGACTACTTTACTTTTAAAGAAAAGCCCTCTTCAAAATAAGCATTACTAGAAGTTTGGCCAAACAAACTCTTGCTAAATTGCCGAAAACATCATTTTGGAATACCTCCACGTAATTTATTTTATGCAAGGTAATTTTACGAGATCAATAATAAACCGTTCATGTCGGTAAAAGATTGTATTAAAATTACTAAAATGCCTTTAAAATGTTTTACAAAGAATAAGAAACTAAAAATTGATGATCACGGCCACGCGTATCTCTAAGGGACATCGGTCGGTGCAAATATAAATTCGACAAGACCAGATCAATTTCCACAGTGAACTAGTAAGATTTAAGGGTGTGTTTGCAATTAACACTCGATTAGAGGTAGTTCTATATTCCTAATAATTTGGTTGAAATATTATATCTAACTTTTAGGCTAATATTAAGTATAAAACAAGTGTAAAGTGATAATTGAGATGACAAGAAGTAATGGGCTAGAGGTTTAGGCAACTTACGATTATTTCCTAACAATGTGTATTGACTTTATCACACGATTTTAATGGGTTTAACGAGAATGGTCGAACTTATTCAACACTAAAAACTGTTAAGTATAGAGAGCGTCTACTTTATTTGGCTCGTCAAAGACAAAGTAAAGCGCTTAAAACCCTAGTTCATTGATGCTACGAAAGAGAATCTATTCTAAATGTGTTAGGTTACTTTAACCAACAAAACCCAAACCCTAACTAGTTCTTATAAACCCACACCAGTTTACTCGTGAAAGTGATAAACAAGTAGAATGAGAATAACTCAAGTGTTACAATCACTCAAATTTTGAAATAAAGTACAATAAGAACCAAATAATTATAACCTAATAATTACATATAATAAAATCAAACACCCATTGATTTTCCATCCTCCATTGTGCCTAAACCCCAAGTATTATGGTAAAACTAGCAAGATTCATAGAAAAGATTTAAAACAATTAGGATTAGAATTCTGATAATTGAGTGTTAAAACACTCTTTTTGCTCTCCAACCCTTTACAAAAGTTTTTTTGTAAGGAAAGACATTTATTTAAAGAAAAAAGTCCTAACTATTACATTCTTGGACCGACCTAGGCAACAATGTACCTAGATTGTCCTCATCACAATTGTTCAAAATAGGAAGATTATTAACTGATCTTTACACCATCATGCCAAGATTGTCTTGTTGTAAAATAGATATTACATAATTAGGAGGTTCATGATAAGTCATAAGGTGTTCAAAAGATGAACTATAACTCATTTTCGCCATCTTGTCCGCAGCTTTGTTAGCCTTTCTATAGCAGTGTTGTAGTCATAGCCCTCCTGCTCTACTCAATAGGAACCTGCAATCAATTAGCAAGTTTAAGTATTTGCCTTCTCCCTTAGAAATCATATTGATCATATCTTTGAAATCCATTTCTATCAATAAGGTACTAAGGTTTTGATCAAAAGCAAGCTTCAAACCATGATACAATGCTAACAATTCAGAATAAATAGCATTTGAAACTGGAATAAGTTTATTGAAGCCTACGATCCAGTTCCTATTCCAATCCCTGATCACCACCCCCAATCCATCTTTACCCGAGTTCTGATCATAAGCTCCATCTATGTTTAGCTTAAACAATTTCGGATCAGGAGGCTTCCTTTTAATGTACACTTCCTCCTTATGTATTCTAGCTTCCTCATCAGTAAACAACTTAAATTCCATTGCTTTGTTTATAATCTTACTCATATTGCATGGCTCTCTATTTTTCTTATGAATCCTATCATTCCTTTCCGGCCATATACTCCATAAAACGAAGGGATCAACAAATTTTGCCCATTTAATGTAGGTATTAAATTTACTCTTAGATTTTATTTGGCATGTTAACCAGTTTTCTAAAGAAGCAGTACCCTTTTCATCAGGAAGGTTGTTTAGATTAATCTATCTCCAAACGATCTTAGGGAAGCTACATCTAAAAAACATATGGTATACATCTTCTGCTTCAGTGTTACATACACTATATCTATCAGATTGAATAATATTTCTGCGAAAAAAAGATTGTTAGTTGCTATTCTATGCTGAATTGCCAACCAAAGGAAGTTTTTAATTTTATTCAGTGTATTCATTTTCCATAACCACCTATATTGGTTAGCATTCAGTTGATTAGCAATCATGTCTTGATCAATCAGTTAAAGTTCCCTAGTTGGCCATATTTCCAAATAAAATATCTACCGCTGGCAGGCTTTGCTGAATATGAGTGTTGTTAACCTTAATAGTACTAATATTATCTAGGAAATAAAAAAAATAGACCAGTTAAATCGATATCATTATTGATGATGATATTTTCAACTAACAAGTTTTCTTCATGCTTCATTAAAGGACCCTCTATACTACTTCTAAGGGAATTGTTATGCATTATCCAGTTATCATACCATACATTAATACTTTCCCCATTTCCTATCATCCATTGAGTTCCTAGTTTGTAAACTTCTATCCCTCGGCTAAAGTTTTTCCAAATATAAGAATTAGCACAAGTTTGAACATAATTACCTCCATACTTACCTGATAGCACTTGACACCATAATGAGTCCTTATCTTTCTTCAAACGGCACACCATCGATGCATGGAGCGATACATTTTTTGCTCTTGTATTATATAGGCCTAAACCTCCTCTCTCTCCTTAGGTTTAGTTATATTAGCAATACTTCCCCACAAGAAATCTCTTTGAACCATGTCAATAGTATTAGTAGTAGCTGCTGGGAGCTTATAAATCTGCATGAGTTTGGGATGGCAGCTAGAGTCAATAGTTAATAAATCTAGATAGCATTTCCATACATATTATGAATAAGTATGGGAAAGAAGGTCTCCTTGACGTATTCCTCTTGTTGGCTTGAATTTATCACTTTTATTCTCATTTACCAGAATTGAAGTTGTGGAAGATGAAATACATGCAATTATCAAATCAATAAGATCTTTAGGGAATTTGAGTGATAGAAGTGCGAATCTAATGAACGAATATTCCAATTTATCAAAGGCCTTCTCTAGATCAATCTTAACCATCATTTTACCTTTTGTCATATTTATAGAGTTAAAATGATTTAAAACTTCTTGCATTATAATAGCATTATCCGATGCTCGTCTCCTTTTTAGGAAGCTTGTTTGAGTAGGGTGGATTACTTTATGAATGAAAGATTTAATTCTATTGACTACAATCTTAGTAAACACTTTATAGGCCGTATTACACAAACTGATGGGTCTAAATTGCTTAATAGATTCGGGATTTTGAACTTTAGGTATTAGACAAATGTATGTTTGGTTCATGTCTTCGTCCATTTTTTTTTTTTTTTTTTTTTTTGCTATTAAAAGTATCTAGGCAAAATTTAATAATCATATCTTTTGTTTCATTCCAATACTTTTGGTAAAAGAAAGGATGAATTCCATCTAGCCCTGGAGCTTTATAGGGCTTGAAAGAAAAAATAGCTTGCTTTATTTCTGAGATAGAAACAGCCCTATTCATAATCCTTGCTTGACTATCATTAATAGTTGCGATTTGATAAACCTCCGTATGATTTAGCCTTGCTTGAACATGATTTGTATTATATAGGTGTTTGAAAAAACTTGTAATATTATTCATAATATTATCTTGGTCATAAAACCAATTGTCTCCTTCATCTTTAAGGCTAAGAATACGATTTTTCCTTCTTCTATGAAAAGTTGTAGCGTGACAAAATTTTGTGCATGCATCCCCATAATTAAGCCATTAAATTCTCGATTTAAGCTTCCAAAATTCTTCTTCTAATCTTAAAATCTCATTAAGCTCATTCAACAGGTTTTTTCTAAATTCCTTAAGAAACCACTATAAATATAACTTGGCGATTTTTGAATTCCGCTTAATCTAGCCATAATGTCCCTTTTCTTTTTAAAAATATGTCCAAATACTTCCTTATTCCAAATTAATACTTTTTCAGTAAAAAACTTTGTAGCTTCTTGAATATTAACTTTGTTTCCCCACGTATCCTGGACTAGGTTATTAAAGGAAAGGTGTGATGTCCATATTATCTCTACTCTAAAAATATTACTCTTCTTAGTAATTTTTTTAATTAAATCTAATTTAATAGGGCAGTGGTCCGAGTGAGTCCTAGTTAGGTGCGGCATGTGAGCCTCTTGGAACATATTAATTCAATCAAAAATTTCATAATACCTATCTAATCGCTCCATAATTAAATTATTATTTATGTTACGTTTATTTGTCCAAGTATACTTAGGACCCCTAAACCCTAGATCTAATAAACTACAATGGTTAATGCAATCTATTAACTTAGAGGCTCTTTGATAGTTTATAGGTCGACCTCCAATTTTTTTTGAGGCTTGCGTAACCTCGTTGAAATCCCCCGTTAACAACCAAGGACCTTTATAATTATTTGCAACAGCTTTTAAGTTTTCCCATAAAATTAAACGATCGTTAAAATCGTTACTAGCATACAACACTGTTAGAAGCCAAGGGTTAGGGTTAGGGTTTGGGTTATTAATTATCTTAATCATGGCGTGTATCTCCTGGTTGATTGAATCAATCTGATCCACGATGATTTCAGCTGCGTTCCACATCACTACAATGCCTCCTGATGCTCCTTGAGCCTTTACCTGTATCATGTTGTTAAAGTCAAACTCATCTACCAAGGCATGATGATCCCCCATCTTTGTCTCCATGAGAGCTACCAAAACAGGCTTATTATAGTCTAACATTGATCTAAATGCTCTCCTGAAGTCGTCGTTGCCCGCTCCTCTACAGTTCCAAATTATTATGCTCATTTGTGAAGTTTGCACTGGTGATGTTTCCCTGGTCCTGACCATGTTTGAGCTCAATGCTCCCACCCTGTTTGATGGTACATTGAGACTCCAATGATTCTCGAACTTTGTTGGGACCATGATCACTCCGTATTTGAACTCCACTGGAGGCTCCAAGGTCCTGATACTTAGCGAGCACTTTCTTAAAATCAGTGGGAAGCGCAAGTTGTGTCTTTTTCCTTCCCTTTCTTTGAACACCATTGTTGTCGGTTCCCATAACTGTCACGACCCAAAAATTCGAATAGGTCATGAGGGCACCCAACTAACCAAGTTGGGCGAACCCACTTGATTTGCGATTAATTAGAATAAACTCTACTACGAAATGTATAAATATTTCAATAATATCCCATAAAAGTAATAAAGAAGTTGAAATATCCCGACAAATAAAGGTTTAAATACTCCCCGAATCATGAACATCTAAGAGTATCGAATAATTTATACAACTCTAAAATTTCGTGAATACATCAAAGGGAAAGATAAACTATATAGGTGGCCACCATGGACGGAGAGTCGGCTCACCGCTAATACAAAGATGCTCAAACTCGGTCAACCTCGATGTCCACTAGTAGATGGCGTCGAATCTGAAGACATAAATAAACCAACAAGGAAAAAAAGAAAGGGGGTGAGTCAAGTGACTCAATAAGCGGGGACGGGGCTCCAAGTAAACTAGCAAGTTACTCCTATATGCAAAGCAAAATAATTCAAAGGTAATGGAAAGTAAAGAGAAGCCATTAAATTAACTATCAAATAATATTCATACTCCGTCCTCAAAGCACCACGAACATTTTCATTATAACTCGGGGTGGGGGGTAAACACTTAACCACGCCATACCACAATAATATGCACTGAACTACATCGTACTACGATAATATGTACGGAACTACATCGTACCTGAATAATATGTACGGAAATACATCGTACTATAATAATATGCACGGAACTACATTGTGCCATAATAATATGCACGGAACTACATCGTGCCATAATTATTTGTATAGAAACATATATCATACATAGGGTATGGAGCAAGTCCACCAAGAAAGTGAAATACACTTACCTCGGTCCGAAGCTCATTAGCTACAATAATGGTTTTCCCTTTTCGAATCTCTTCCAAGAGTTCTTGTTCTATTAATGCAACGTAATACAATCAATACCAAAGCTATAGCTAAATATTCTAAACCTTAAGCTAAAAGGATTAATAAATCAACTTAAAAGTTAACCCCGAGCCTACTTGATAAAATCACAAAACCAATGATATTTTCGAGCTACCCATAAACAAGAGAGTCTAACCATATAATCAATTTCATATTTGTCACCATATACCCATTAAATTTTATAAAGTACCAATATCTAGCTATTGGTCTAAAATCCCAATTTCATCTCTAACATTCAGTTTGTATATCCAAGCACACAAAATAATTTATCGTATATAACTAATGTGATAATATTAGTCTTTGTATTATTTATGCACAGTAAGAGAAATGAAAACGAATAGCAGCTCTCGAATGTGTTTGAAACACACCAGAGAGCCAATACGAGAACCTCACTTCATGACCAACTATTTCCCAAAACTATCATCACTTTAATCATTATCATCACCCTCCATTTTTTTAATCATTGCTAGAGCACTAGATTTTTTTAATCTTAAATTGACCATACTACCAAAACAATGAATCATAAAAGACTAAGAAGGAATTAAATCGAATAGTGGAGGAACTAGCCTGATGGTGAGTAGTTTCAAGAAATTCTACGTCTTATGCTACTGCCGCCATTAAAATGCCATCTTTAATTATGACGCCTATTTTCTTTTAACCTTAAAGGCAAAGACAACTTTTTATGAGCCCTTATAATGAGAGTTAACACATAAATCATGGGCTTAGAATAATATTTTACCACTGTGCCCAATTAAAATGATTATTTGGTCTAATAGCCTATTTTACTAATAATTTTATTTTGTTGCACAATTTATATTCCTACCCTTGGTACCTTGCTAAATAACTAGACTATAAGTAAAAATTCTCGGGTCGTTACATTCTCCTCCACTTAAACACAACTTCGTCCTCGAACTTATTCCGCCCGATACTAACAACCTGACTATACACATGCATCCAACACCAAGCATTTTAGCACCCACAACCAACTTCATAAAAACTCAAAATTTGGCTAAGTCCCAAAATTTACAAAAATTTCGCTAGAGTTTCCTTTGTAAATTGGACTATCCAAAAATAATTCCTGTCTCAAATACCAACAACCACCATATACAATATAATAAGCCATGCATAGACACCAAACAACGCTCCAGATAATCTCAACCGCTCCGACAAGGAGGTAAATCTCTATAATAAATCAAAAATACTCCGGCAGGGAGCTAAATGACTCTAATGAATCAAATAATCCGGTAAGGGGATAAATTACTTTAACGAATAAGACAACTCCGACAAGGAGGTAAACATGATATCACTCACAATTAATAAGAGAAATTTAAATGCAGGGACTTTAAAATTTACTTACCTGATACCTCAAACAAGTGGGGATGTCTATACCGCATGCTCGACTCAATCTCCCAGGTATCCTCATCATGCGGACAGTTATGCCATCTCACTTTTACTAACAGAATCTCTTTAGACCTCAACTTTCGGGTGTCTCTTCCTACAATAGCAACTGGAACTTCTTCATAAGCTAAGTTCACATCCAACTGAATTGGGTCCACCTCTATGACATGAGTGGGATCTCGAACACACTTCCAGAGCATAGAAACATGAAAAACATGATGAACAGGCATAGACTCTGGCAATACAAGTCGATAAGAAACCTCACCAATACGCTTCACAATCTTAAAAGCACCAATGAACCTAGGGCTCAACTTTCCTTCTTCCCAAATCTCTTCACACCCCGCATTGGTGACACCTTCAAGAAAACCATATCACCTTCCTCAAATACCAACTCTCGGCTTCTCTTGTTCGAGTATGATATCTGCCTACTCTAAGCAGTCCGAACACGATCCTGAATAATATGAACCGTATCCAAAGTCTGACGAACAATATCAGTACCCAACACCTCAACATCTCGAGACTCGAACCAACCAACTGGAGATCGACATCGGCGACCATATAATGCCTCGAACGGTGCCATCTGAATGGAAAACTGATAACTGTTATTATAAGCAAACTCTGCAAGAGCCAAATGATCATCCCAATAACCGCCAAAATCCAAGGCACATGCTCTCAACATATCCTCCAAGATCTGAATAGTCCGCTCAGACTGTCCATCAGTCTGCGGATGAAATGCGGTACTAAGCTGGACTTGAGTACCCAACTATCGCTGAAAAGCCTGCCAAAACTGAGAAGTGAACTGAGAACCTCGATCAGAGATAATAGACAATGGAGTACCATGCAGCCGAACAATCTGCTCAATAAAGATCCAAGCCAAATTCTTTGATGTATCAGTTGTCTTCATCGGAATGAAATGGGCCGACTTGGTAAGTCTAACAACAATGACCCAAACTGAATCATGATGCCTCAATATCTTCGGCAAGCCAACTACAAAATCCATGGTAATCCTTTACTACTTCCACTCAGGAATGGGTAGTGCCTGGACTAAACCTGCGGGTCTCCTATGCTCGCACTTGACTTGCTGACAGTTCAAACACTGAGATACATGATCAAAGACATCTTTCTTTATCCCCTTCCACCAATACAACTCCCGAAGGTCCTGGTACATCTTGGTAATACCAGGATGAATAGAATACCGCGAACTATGAGCCTCATCAAGAACCAACCGCCTCAAATCGCCAACATTAGGAACACAAAGACGACCACCAACCCGAAGAATACCATCATTATCCAACTCAAAAGGAGGGGCTCCTCCAGTTTGAATACGCCCACGCAACTCAAGAAAATAAGGATCCTCGAACTGTCTTTCCTTAATCTGGCTGACTAAGGAAGACTGAGCCACCATACAAGCAAATACCCGATTCGAGTCCAAACTATCAAATCTCACCCTCGAATTATATAGAGTCTGCAACTCTCGAGCTAAAGGCCTCAGCTGAACATCAAGAAATGCAAGACTACCCATAGACTTCCTACTTAATGAATCGGCCACCACATTGGCTTTTCCCGGATGATACTGAATAGTAAGATCATAATCTTTGATCAGCTCGAGCCATCTACGTTGCCTACCATTCAAGTCCTTCTGAGTAAGAAAATACTGCAAGCTCTTGTGATCGGTGAAGATCTCACAAGGCTCGCCATATAGGTAACGTTTCCAAATCTTTAAAGCAAATACCCTAGCTGATAACTCCAAATCATGAGTCGGATAGTTCTTCTCATTCACTTTCAACTGCCTAAAAGCATAGGCAATGAATTTACCATGATGCATCAAGACACATCCCAACCCAACACGAGAAGCATCACAATAAACTATAAACCCTCCAGCTCTAGAAGGAAGAGATAACACTGGAGCGCTAGTCAACAATGACTTGAGCTTCTGAAAGCTCGCCTCACACTCTTCTGACCAACGAAATTGAACCGCTTTCTGAGTCAGGCGGGTCAATGGAGCAGCAATAGATGAAAACTTCTACACAAATCGCCGATAATATCCAGCCAGACCAAGAAAACTACGAATCTCTGTCGGAGAAGTAGGCCGTGGACAATTCTGAACGGCCTCAATATTCTTAGGATCAACTTTAATACCCTCGTTGGACACAACATGACCCAAGAAAGCTACGGAGTCCAGACAGAACTGACATTTCGAGAACTTAGCATAAAGCTTACGTTCTCGAAGCGTCTGAAGAACCAATCTCAAGTGATGCTCATGCTCCTCACGGTTATGCGAATAGACCAAGATGTCATCAATAAAGACAATGAAAAACGAGTCTAGATAAGGCTTGAACACACGGTTCATCATATCCATAAAAGCTACTGGAGCATTCATAAGCCCAAAAGACATAACTAAGAATTCATAGTGACTATAACGGGTCCTAAATGCTGTCTTCGGGATATCGGACTCCCGAATCTTCAATTGATGATACCCAGACCTCAAATCAATCTTAGAAAAGAACTTGGCTCCTTGCAACTGATCGAACAAGTCATCTATACGAGGCAAGGGATACTTATTCTTGATAGTGACCTTGTTCAACTGCCTATAATCAATGCACATACGCATAGAGCCATCTTTCTTCTTAACGAACAACACTGGAGCTCCCCAAGGTGACACACTAGGTCGAATAAACCCCTTATCCAATAAGTCTTGCAATTGCTCCTTTAACTCCTTCAACTCGGCTGGAGCCACACGATATGGAGGAATAGATATAGGCTGAGTTTCGCGCACCAAATCAATATCGAACTCAATATCCCTATCCGGAGGAAGTCAAGGCAAATCATCAGGAAACACATCAGTGAACTCCCTCACAATAGGAACAGAATCAATAGACGGAACCTCCATATTGGTGTCCCAAATCATGGCAAGATAAGCAGGACAACCCTTGTTCACCATACGCCTTGCTTTCAAAAATGAGATAATACATCTCGTAGGTGGCAGACAAGAACCGTACCACACTACCGGTACTGAGCCAGGAAAAGAAAGCCGAATAGTCTTGGAATGACAATCGAGAGTAACATAACATGATGCCAACCAATCCATACTGATAATCACATCAAAATCTATCATGTCCAGAACTAATAAATCAACTATGGTCTCACGTCCCCCCAAAAAATACAGTACAACCAGGATACACCCGCTCCACCACAATAGACTCTCCAACAGGAGTAGAAACACAAAATGGATCACGAATACACATATAATCAAAATTAAAACCCGAAGCAAAATAAGGTAACACATAAGAATACGTGGAACCTAGATCAATCAAGGAATAAGCATCACGTCCATAAATAGAAAGTGTACATGTAACCACTGCATTGGATGCCAGAGCATCCTGTCTGGCCGACAAAGCATAAAACTACCTCTGAGGCTGAGCTGAACTAGTACTCTGATGACCACCCCTCGAAGGGCCACTACCACCATGCCCATAGCCTCTGCCTGGTGCACTCTTAGCTGGCTGAGAACCTGATGTAGTACCATAAGTCTGCACAGATGCTTGGGGTCGAGGAAAAGACCGACTACCTCCCTGAAGTAGTCTAGGACAATCTTTTATATAATGACCAAGCTCACGACAATGATAGCAGCCAGAATTGGGTCTGTGCGGTACGTGTTGCTGAGGTCGTGAAACAGACTGGCCTGGCTGAGGAGGCTGAGAAAATAGAGTCTGCTCATGACGGGGTACAAATGTGCTCCTCAAGCTGTGAGCCATAGACTGAGATGGCGTATCAGAAGAAACCCTTGCCTCTAGATAAGGCAACAGGAAGTCCACCATATCCATGAGATCTCTTATAATCTCTCTCCAACTCTTCTTGCTCCAGAGCTCTATAAGACTCATATCGGCAAGCAATATCCACCGCTACATCAAATGAAGTACCAGCCTCTATCTCACGAGCCATACTAGATCTCAAAGTAGCAGAAAGACCAACAATGAACCTCCTAACCTTCTCTGACACCGGACGAACCAAATTAAGAGCATACGAGACATGTCTAAGAATCGAACCTCATACTCAAATACAGTCATATGGCCCTGTCTCAACCTCTCGAACTGCATGCGCCTCTCATCCTGCTGGCTACGCGGGAGGAACTTATCCATAAAGCTCTGAGAAAACTCACTCCAAGACAGCTTCGGCAAGCTCTGCCTAGCTAGATTAAGTGTATTCCACTAAGTCAGAGCAGGACCCTTAAGCTGAAAAACTGTATAATCAACCCCATGCTCCTCAAGATATCCCAAAGCACCTAATATCCGCTGGCAACGATCTAGAAAGGTCCGTGGATCCTCAGATGGAAGTCCTCCAAATTTCGGGGGCAGTAACCTGGTGAAGTGAAGAAGTCTGACTTGGTTCACCTCCAGAACCACAATCTGCGCTGGCTGGCCTGCCTGAAAAACCTGGGGTACACTACCCACAGCTACTACCTCTGGAGTCTTCATAGCAGGAGTAACAAACTGAACTGGGGTCTGCATACCTCGCATTTGGGTACTCGTTGATGGAACAACATGAGAAGCTACATGGGTCTTGGGAGATCTCTGTGGTGCAAGAGTCTGTACGATACCCAAAACCCTCAACATAGTATCCTGAAGTACCGGTGTAACAATAAATCCCTGATCAACATGAACCTCTGGTTGATCCTCAATCTCTGTATCATCATCATGATCTACAACTCTCGTGGCCCTAGCAGATCTAGCCATAGGCTGGGCGGTTGTACGAGTCTGAACTCCATGTCTGCCTCGGCCACATCCTCTGCCTCGACCTCTCGCTCGGCTGACACCTTTAACTCCACCTCTTGCGGCAACTGGTATATTAGGTGATGCCTCCGGCTCCACCTCCGCCTCCTGAGCTGAAGAATGAGTCCTCACTATGTGCACGTTGCATAGTGGAAAAGATTAGTCTTGATATGGAAATACTATGCACGATAAGGAAAGAAAGAAGAGAAGTTGCCTAAATGTCACCATAGTGACACGACCCGAAATCCGGTTAGGCCGTGCGGGCACCCGACATCCTCCCCTAGACCTGTCGGGCGAACCCTTACCAATTAAATTAGGAAAATAAAAATAATTCAATTCATAAATAAGAATAAGACTTAAAAAAACACTGACATACTGATACCTCTAAGCTGTACAAAAGAAATTACAGCTGCCTACCCAACATACTAGGTTTAGGTTTATCCAGACTAGACATCTAAGAGTACAAAAGAAGACAAATACCTCCTGAAGGGAGCAAAATGCAACTGAAATAATAACCAATAAACTGGTGGCCATCCGGAATAAAAGCTGGCTCACTCTGACAGTTGAAGTCATCTTCGCTCCTTCACAACGTGGCGAACTCAATCCTGGAGCGAACCTGCCGAAACGAAATAGATAGACAAGAAACAAAGAACAAACAAGGGTGAGTCAAAAGGACTCAATAAGTGGGGCAGACTAGCCACCTCAAAGAATAGGATAACTAGCCAGGGAGAAAAGAAATAGATAAACAAAATTCCTTTTATTTAAATTATGAAAAGGCAGAGCCAGATAATAACTAGAAACACGTATGGAATCACAAACTCATTAAAACCAGGAACGTAAGATAGCCAGAACATAGAGGTATCCCGAACATATTAACAATCAGAAATACATCATGTTGCAGCGTGCAACCCGATCCATATATTCATATTGTCGAGGCGTGCAACCCGATCCATATATTCATATTCCCGAGGCGTGCAACCCGATCCATATATTTATACCGTTGCGGCGTGCAACCCGAGATACGAGCCAGATATATATAGGCAAACTGAGATACGATATACATACCGCATATATAAAACACAACACGATAGTCACACAATAGTCAGCATGCGATGCAATGAAATGAGATGAATGCAGTATGATGCAATGGTGTCACATGTGCCAAATAGATGGAGCGGAATCCTCCTGCTCCGGGGGCGGAATCCTCCTACCCTCAATATGATGCAATGGAGCGGAATCCTCCTGCTCCGAGGGTGGAATCCTCCTACCCTCAATATGATGCAATGGAGCGGAATCCTCCTGCTCCGAGGGCGGAATCCTCCTACCCTCAATATGATGTAATGGAGCGGAATCCTCCTGCTCCGAGGGCGGAATCCTCCTACCCTCAATATGATGCAATGGAGCGGAATCCTCCTGCTCCGAGGGCGGGATCCTCCTACCCTCAATATGATGCAATGGAGCGGAATCCTCCTGCTCTGAGGGCGGGATCCTCCTACCCTCAATATGATGCAATGTGCATACGAATGCAACATGATGCAATAATAACCCATCACCAGCGCGGGACTCTCATCGACAACTGGAAAGTATATACCAACTCACAACCAAAGTACAATACTCAGATTCTCAATGCATTACCAATAACATGACATAATATATAATATAGAATATAAATCCAAAGCTAAGGCGCCTATCGGCAGCTACACACGTAAGGAACACGTGGTAGAAAATCCACGAGGCCAGGTGCCTCGAAAGAAATGGATATAAACACTTACCTTGTTACAAAGTTAGTACATCCATTCAATAACCGCTTGTCCTTTGGTTACATTTCCAAATGATCCCACTGTGTTCAATAAGCAGAAAAATATATTAAATTAGGCTAAAGGCTTCATTTTTCACATCTTAGGGCAATCCAGGTAGGAACCTGATACCCTATTCGCATACGCAATACGCAGGCCAGGCCTATGCACTGGGTTTAAGGTCACATAACCAAACCCCAAATAAATTATATTTATATGTTGCGCATAACTCACTGAGTACGAATATATAATCAATTCCATTATCGGGGTCCATTTGACCCTTTAAACTTTCAATTTACGTCATTAGGGCGATGTCTAATATCCCTATTTTTACCATAAAAATATATTCAAACATACGTAATAAACTCAAATAATATATTAAGATCATTACCTGAATGTTCTGGGGAGAAAATACTATTTTTCTCCGGCCCCTTTTCTCATTTTCTGGCATTTTTTCTGTTTTGCTTCTAAGTTTTTGTTTCTGCTTTCATTTTCATTTGATGTTTCTGTTTTCATACGTACCTATACATAGGCTAAGGGATGGCACTGCCTAACTTTTGTGTTTTTTGTCTTTTTCACTTTTTTTTTTTTTTATTTCGCTGTTACGATAAAAATTAAAACGGTACTCTACGATATTCGAAATAATTCCAACTTTTGCATACTAGTTATACAAAATATATGTAACATACTCGCGAAGGCGGATCTCAAATCAGACTCCTGAAACTCAAGATGCGAATTTAAATGAAATGAAGTCAAATTATTTAACTTTCGGCATTTTAGCGGAAACTAGCCGAACAACATCGAAATTCACTTTCGAAAGTTCATAAAATTCACAAATAATCATACGAACCTAACGGCACTTTCGGATTTCGAATCGAAGCTCATTCGCCCAAAACCGAGCTCAAAAATTTCTTTTTAATATTTTTCGCCAATAAAAACTGAAACCTTCTTCTGATGCCTACCAAACGGGGTCTGATTTAGCTCAAATTTTACAGACAGGTCCTAATGGACATTACGAATATTTTAAAATTATCGGCACGCCAATCGGAGTCCTAACTTCCGAAACGACTAACCGAGGTCGTTTCACATAGCCTCTCGTAGAAAGGTACGAACGTCTCCGCCCGATCAGCAAGACTCTATTAGACATTGTTCATGATTCATGAGCACTCTAAACCTATGGCTCTGATACTAATTTGTCACGATCCAAAAATTCGAATAGGTCAAGAGGGCACCCAACTAACCAATTTGGGCGAACCCACTTGATTTGCGAATAATTAGAATAAACTCTGCTACGAAATGTAAAAATATTTCAATAATATCCCATAAACGTAATAAAGAAGTTGAAATATCCCGACAAATAAAGATTTAAGTACTCCCCGAATCATGAACATCTAAGAGTGTCGAATAAATTATACAACTCTAAAATTTTGTGAATACATCAAAGGGAAAGATAAACTATATAGGCAGCCACCATGGACGGAGGGTCGGCTCACCGCTAATAGAAAGATGCTCCAACTCGGTCAACCTCGATGTCCACTAGTAGATGGTGTCGAATCTGAAGACATAGATAAACCAACAAGGAAAAAAAAGGGGGGGTGAGTCAAGTGACTCAATAAGCGGAGACGAGGCTCCAAGTAAACTAGCAAGTTACTCATATATGCAAAGCAAAATAATTCAAAGGTAATAGAAAGTAAAGAGAAGCCATTAAATTAACTATCAAATAATATTCATACTCCGTCACCAAAGCACCACGAACATTTTCATTATAACTCGGGGTGGGGGGTAAACACTTAACCACGCAATACCACAATAATATGAACGGAACTACATCGTGCTACGATAATATGTACAGAACTACACCTCAATAATATGTATGGAACTACATCGTACTATAATAATATGCACGGAACTACATCGTACTATAATAATATGCACTGAACTACATCGTGCCATAATACTATGCACGGAACTACATCGTGCCATAATTATTTGTATAGAAACATATATCATACATAGGGTATGGAGCAAGTCCACCAAGAAAGTGAAATACACTTACCTCGGTCCGAACACTTACCTCTGTCCGAAGCTCATTAGCTACTCAATAATGGTTTTCCCTTTTCGAATCTCTTCCAAGAGTTCTTGCTCTATTAAAGCAACGGAAGACAGTCAATACCAAAGCTATGGCTAAATATTCCAAACCTTAAGCTAAAAGGATTAATAAATCAACTTAAAAGTTAACCCCGAGCCTACTTGATAAAATCACAAAACCAATGATATTTTCAAGCTACCCATAAACAAGAGAGTCTAACCATATAATCAATTTCATATTTGTCACCATATACCCATTAAATTTTATAAAGTACCAATATCTAGCTATAGGTCTAAAATCCTAATTTCATCTCTAACATTCAGTTTGTATATCCAAGCACACAAAATAATTTATCGTATATAACTAATGTGATAATATTAGTCTTTATATTATTTATGCACAGTAAGAGAAATAAAAACGAACAGCAGCTCTCGAATGTGTTTGAAACACACCAGAGAGCCAATACGAGAACCTCACTTCATGACCAACTATTTCCCAAAACTATCATCACTTTAATCATTATCATCACCCTCCATTTTTTTAATCATTGCTAGAGCACTAGATTTTTTTAATCTTAAATTGACCATACTACCAAAACAATGAATCATAAAAGACTAAGAAGGAATTAAACCGAACAGTGGAGTAACTAACCTGATGGGGTGAGCAGTTTTAAGAAATTCTACGCCTTATGCTACTGCCCCCATTAAAGTGCCATATTTAATTATGACGCCTATTTTCTTTTAACCTTAAAGGCAAAGACAACTTTTTATGAGCCCTTATAATGAGAGTTAACACATAGATCATGGGCTTAGAGTAATATTTTACCACTTGGCCCAATTAAAATGATTATTTGGTCTAATAGCCTATTTTACTAATAATTTTATTTTGTTGCACAATTTATATTTCTACTCTTGGTACCTTGCTAAATAACTAGACTATAAGTAAAAATTCTCGGTTCGTTACATTCCCGTATGATACTCGTGTTGCTGTTGATTTTCCTTTCTCTTCTTCCCCCTCTTGCATCAAGTTGAGCTATTGAACTGGATTGTTGTTGTTTGTGCCTACTTGATTATTGTTTCTCAAATAACCTGGAGTTGGTATCATCATTAGTTGGTATTCCTGGTGGTTGATTTGGTGGAAGTTCTGGTAGTGGATAGGAGAAAGTGTTTGTTGGTATTTATTCTCATGCACATGGTTGTTGTGTGTTTGGTAAAGGGGTGTAGTCAAGTGCATCAAAGTTATTTATGGGTGAGTTGATGCATTCCAAGTTTGACGACTCTATGTTGAAGTCATTTGTATGTGCGTTGGGAAGAAAGTGGGTGGTTGTTTAGTGGTGCATTCCATGGATTCGTAGCTAGTTCTTCCATCCCAATCGTCATCCCTGTCGATACTATATCTGCTAGGTAGCTTGGGTCGCATATCCTTATTATTATATATTCCCCTTTCATCATGATAGGTATGCTCAGTGTGTGCCTCGATAGCCCGTGTTCTAGCCATGAATTGGTGATATGGTTCAGAGGCATAGGTTGTGTCGTGAAGATTCTGGGTCCCCTATGCTTGTTGAAGTTGGGAGGGCTCCTTGGTGCATTTGTTTTGTTCCTTGCATTGTTGTTGTTTTGATTTCTTGTCTAAGTGAACCTCCTTTCCCTTTGGTATCTCCCAATGTAGTTCATTGGTTGGTACCTTCGCATTTTGTTCTTTTGGAAATTCTAAATTAGATATTGTAATTTGCTTTCTTTTGTTTCCAGTTTGTATTCCTTTTATTAATAGATGATTTAACTAAAGATTCTTGGTACACTTCTGTTTCTTCCTCCATCATTGTATCAATTGTGTTTGATTTGAGATTGAGATTGATTTGGTTTCCTTGCTCAGAGCTAGAGCTCGTTATATTGCTCATCATATTTAATGTTTGATGTAAGGATTGTCCTATGTTAACTAATTGATTATTGATGACATTCAGCTTTTTAAGGCTGATTTGGACATGCGTGTACTTAATTTCTAGATTATTTGTACTGATTTCTCCCATTTTAAGCTTAATACTTATTGTCCTAGAGTTATAAGCATTAAATGTATCTCTCTCATTTAATTGTCCGGGTACAACAATATTTAAGTTGCCGGGCTCATTATTTGTAACAGTTTGTGATTTGATTTCTTGGCTGCAACAATCTTGCTTTTCATTTAAAGCTCCTTGGTTCACTAAGCTGCTGAGGGGACTTGTTAGAAGGTCAAAATGATTAGAGTTCCCCATAGTTGCCTTGGTACTCAAGCTTGGGGAGATTATCTTTGTTTCTTGAGTATTACCCACTGTGTTATCCCTAGCTTTTGTTGAATCATACACTGCATCTCTTTTTTGGTAAGACTTTCATACTCTAGTTTTTTATTGAGACGATGTGGTTTTTAGCTGGCGTAGGTTGTTTTGCATTTTCCATTGATGGTTCTTCCATAGCCTCCTTCCCTGCTCTTCTAAGACTTGCCTGGTGATGAGATTGAAAATTGTTTCCTATGCCTTTAGCATCCCTTGTTCCTTTAGCTCTTCTTTGGTTCGTAACTAATGTCCATTGTTCAACCTTTTCAGTGGCTTCTTACAAGTTGTTACGATCCTGAACTTGATTGTCGTTAGAGTTTTGATTAATCCTACTGCTTCTTGGACAACTTTGATTATTGCGACCTAAAATCCCACAATTAGTACATAACATATTGAATCCTTCATAAGTTACTTTCTGGTAATATTTTCCTATCATAATATGATGTTTAATCGGCTTCTCTATTGGCACCATTATGCACAATCTTGCGTATTTTCCCCTAAGGGTTGAGGACGTACAAGCATCGATTCTAATTAGTTTTCCCAGGACTCCACCAATTCTTTGTAAAATTTCATAGTCATAGAATTATGTAGGAAGTTCTGGAAGCCTAGCCCATATAGCTAAGTATGTTTAAGATGCCAAGGATGATATGAATCTTGGCTCCCATTCTCTTACTGATAAAAACTGATTACTAATGAACCAAGGTCCATTGTGAAGAGCTTTTATGTAATTGATTTCATCTAGGAATTTTATGAGGTAATAGTCCTTTCCTAGATCAATTAGAGACAAAGGCTCAGTAGGTTTCCAGATCACATGAAGCTTTTGCTTTAAGAATTGAATCCAATTCTCCTACCAAACAATTTAACTATTATAGCATGTGACCGGTTTTTATATATCCTTCTTTTATCTGATTTTGAGATTGAAATACAATTTTCTAGTTGTTGCTCATTATCGTATTCATCCGAAGAGTCGTAATAATCTATGTTTTCTTGTATTCCTTCCTTATTTTGATTAAATCTAAGAGATGTAAGTAAGATGTGATTACTCCATACTCCTTGGTTCAAAGAGATGTTAGTGGTTTCTTTTATAGGTTGATCATCCCTAACATTATCCTCTTGAATTTTTCTTTTTCCTCCTCTAACATTTCCATGTCTTGGTATTCAGTCATATAGTGATTAGAGAAAACATTTTTTGAGATGGATTTATTATGAAGATCATTTGTCATGCTCGTCTTTTAGTTAAGCACAATCAAAAGAAAGCAGATGGTAAGGAAGACTAAAGATTTGCAATATCTTTTTAGGAAGGAGTTAGATCTAAAAAATGTGAAATTATTTAGTAAAACTTTTGTTCATTGAAAAAAGAAACTTGCTAGACATTCTAGTGATGGAAGAGAGCTTCTCTCTAACCCATTGTCTTACTAGGAACCCTTTACAAAAGTAGTTGTATTAAAAAATATATGCCTTAAGGGCCTATTGTTTTATTTATAGTCGGAGGTGAATCTAGAATTTCTTGAGCATGGGTTCACCAGTCACCACTAGGTAAGAAAAATAAAATTTTAAGGAACAGAACAAAATGTTGGAATGTGTTAGACAAAAAAGTAAATATTAGTACTTTAAGAATGAGAAATGTGTTCGTTCTATGAAGCTTAAAACGCAAGTATAATTAAACAAAACACTGAAAAAGTTGATATAATTGGGAATCGAATCCTTGTGTCAAGCTTAAAAGCTGAGCAACCAACCAGTGAACCAATTAAACGTTTTAGACCATGGGTTCACACAGCTTGTATAAGACTTATTTTTATAAATATGTACATCATATACCGAGTTTATTCGGGGGTACTATGAGTTCACGTGAACCACCCCGTGCACTATGAATCCGCCCCTGTTTATACTACTACTTTGATAAGTTAAGCCTTATTTATAAAATAGCCCTTCCATGGCTATTATGAGAAAAAAATTGAATTATCGGCAGACGCCGATACTCCTCAAGTTGTGCCTTTCACCTATTTGGATTGTCGGAGAGCCGATTTTTCTACTGAATCTTCCATGCTCCTTCTTTGGCAAGTGGAAGTCCATGTGATAATAGGCCTTCGGGCCAATTTTTATATGATCGCACTTGGCAGTCGCCGATCTGCTTCTACAACTACTGAGTGTCACCGTCGAGTCCTTTGTTGAATCCTCTGTCTCCATTAGATTTGACGCATAAAATTTTGCGGCCATCTATTTTGATTTAGCCGATAATTCGGCGGCTGCCTATATCATTTTGCCTTGTTTTTCTCCAGTTGCTTAGCCTGAGTCCAAAGCATATCTTTTGACTCCCTTTGGCTCTTTAGCTTGCATAAGCACCAATATCCTGAAACAAAAAGAATTTATATATGATTTACTCACAAATATTAGCTTAAGGCAACATAATTCTCATAAAAAGCTATATCTAGAGGTAAAATACCAACACACATCAGTCGACTTAATAGATTAGCCAATTAAATTTTTATTTAAGCAACAAATAATAAAAATGTATCAAGAATTTTAATCATCAAGATAAGTAAGACGATTGTTGATAGCAAAATAATGAAACAAATAAGCAAAAGCTTCTAATTTGTGTGTTCGAAAATTTCGGTAATAATACTTGAAATATGGTCGTAAAACGAGTAAGAAAATTAGAGAGAATGTTTATTCCCAACTCACAATTATTCATTGTCGAGATCTTTTCGGGCTCTTGGCTTTTTGACACATACGTGTGCCACATGTGCTAATGAGTTAGGAATAATATATACACTATACTATTAAGAGTGAATTGCGAATTCAAATTTATAAATTATTACTATAAAAATTCCTCTAAATTTATTATAGTATAAAATTTGTAACTTTGATACATCACCTATTACAACATGTAAAATATATAATGATAAATATAAATTTTTATTTCTTTTATTTTTGGCAAAACACATCGGCAACCTCTTAAACCTTTTCTGACTTTTCACTTTAACACTTAAACTTAGGTGTGTTCCATTTGAACACTTCAACATACCTTATATTGTGTCACTTAAGCACTACAAGCTGACGAGGCAAATAGCGTGTGTAACACTGGAAAACAGCGCGTGGGAGTGTAAAAAAAGGCTGAGTTGGATTCTTCCAACGGTAAAAAAATCATTCCCTCCCTATATTATCCCCTTTTCCATTTCATATCTCTTCCAACATGAACGCTATTTATTTCATACACCAAATCAAAAATTTCTTCATCTCTTAGTCAAAATTGAAGATTTTTTCTTGATAGATTTAAAGAAGTAGCAAGTAATTGCTCCCGATTGACTTCAACTTTTTCTTTCCCGATTGAATTCAAATTTGTGAAGAATCATATCATGCAAAGAATTGATTCATGTCATTGTGGTCGATTAAGTGAATTGAAAATTTTATGGAGTGCTTTTAACTCAGGAAGAAGGTTCCTTTGTTTCAAAATCAACAAAGTGAGTAACACCAAACAGGTTGCATTATTTACACCATTTTTTTCTGTTTTTGTGCGACTAATTAATTTTTTTTACTGTTCTAGAACAATGGCGGGTGTAACTATTTTAGGTGGTTTGACGACTAATTTTCTACTCAAGTAAATAGGGTTATTTGGGGTTTACTGAAGAAAGTGAAGGCTTTTGATGAAGAACGTGATCGTGCGAGAAAAATAAGGAAATTTCTATTTTTTCTTGTTGTTTTAATGGCATTGGCCAATTTTGTATATTGGTTTACTGCATGTAAATGTTGTTGTTTATGTTGAAGCATTAGTATGTCCAATTTTTTATTGGTTTTTTTCCATGTAATATGTGGCCTTTGGCCTTTGGCCTTTGTGAATGTAATGGAATTATTTTGGTATATTGGATGAAAAATCACCGAGGTCTCAAGCAAGACCCCGAAAACATAATACAAAGTCCACCCCACGAGGTAAACTCACAAGAAGAGGTTGCATAATTCTTCACCTTGGGGAATCGTCTCAGGAAATGAGGAGAAGCGGACTCGAAGTGTCGAGCTCGGAGAAAACTTTGAACGGATGCAACACCTCGGAAAATGAGGTATAGCCTTTATAACCAACGGCCATTGCTCTAGCATTTAAGGGGAAGATCGTGAGCCAACTAAGATTAAACGCGGAGTAAAGGCCATAAAGGTACAATTATGATATTTATAACGTCATTCTTTCCCTTGATTATAAATAGGGTTCATTTGTAAACAAACGGGGATAAGTAATACAATATTCAACTTTACTTTTGTTCACTGTCTCGTTTGTCATTTAGCTTAGTCACTGCCTCACTTACTTTTTTAAGCCTTTCATCTAGTTCAAATTTAATTTTAGCTCGAGCATCACTTTGATACAAGTAAATTACCAGTTAAACCCAATACAAATTCAATTTGTTGTCCTATTCCGATTTAGACCAACACATAACAGTTTTGTCTTTTACAATCTTAACACACACAATAAAGAAAGAATTATATAAGTTTTGGAACAGTTTTGGAAGAGAACAGAATACAATAAGTTTTGGAACAGTTTTGCATTGAATTTTCCAAAATAGAATACCATAAGTTTGGTGGAGGGATTACATCAGCTTTGAACCACAAGTGCATAAACTAATCCACTACTTTACAAAATGCATAGGTGCATAAACAGAATCAAAGTATTGTTTTGGACACAAAAAAAAAGGACTAAATCCCTAACAGCCTACAATCCATAATCATTTGGTGTTGAAGAAGCTTGAGATGCACTATATGAAAATCCAGCTTGGTTTATCTTATTGGCGCGCATCTACTGCAACTGTGAAGTTGTTATAGCAGGTCCACCATTCATCTAAGTCCTGGAGCCCTAAAAACATGATCTTCAGTCACATTTGTGCTACTGTTCCATCTTGTCCCATGATCTACCATCCTTTGACTTGAAGTACCCGTTGCAAATGTCAACAACACAGTCAAAATTACATCTTTACATGAAACATATCTGTAATGAACAATTGTAAAGCCAAGGTGCTTCTTACATTAAACACAGTCCTTCCAGTTGAAGGATTAGTGTAGCACCCATATCTAACGGTTTTTTGATTTTTTTTTTGTCCACCTCTTCCTGTACCATGTGCTCTTTTTACCCCCAACATAAGCTCCTCTAGCTCTCGGAACAGTTCCCCTTCCTCTAGGAGCAGTTTGAAGAAGCGCATCTAGAATAACATCCCTACCAGGTGCACCAGTACCCCTTCCTCTATTGTCTGCACCAGCTGACTGCATATTTGGAAATGCTCATGTGTCTGTGCTTATTGTACTTCCTTGTGTGGGCTGACTTGATTGACTTCTTTGGGTTGATTGACTACTTGAAGATTCTCCATTTCCCCTCTGTAAAGAAATATAATTCTGTCAGTGATAGGTATTAAAATAGATGAGCTAAACAGACTTCATATTAAAGTAAATATAGAAATGATGAGTTCCTACCCTTATTGGAACAGTTGCCCTTCCTTTAGGAGCAGTATTGAGGAGGTGCATTTGTAAAAATACCCCTTGTAGGCCTAATAGGTGCACCAGCACCCCTTCCTCTGCCCCTTCCTCTATTGTTTGCACCAGCTAACTGCATATTTGGAACTGCTCCAGTATTTGTGCTTACTGCACTTGCTTGTGTGGCCTGACTGGATGATTCTCCATTTCCCCTCTATAAAGCAGCAGAAAAATTGTGAAGTATATAAAACAGAGAAGTGTTCATATTAAAGTAAAGAAATGATGAGTTCCTACCCTTATTGAACAACCATATTTGTTGTGGCCAATTTGTTGACATATTGAACATGTCATCTTAACTCCTTTCTTAGACAACTTGCTCCACTTCTTCTTGGGTTCTTTATTATCCTTCTTCCTGCTCTTCTTGGGTCTGCCTGACATTGGCTTTGGAGGTGGTGGTTCAATAATAGGGTGGTTACCTTCTGGTCACATCTTCAAGTTTGAGATGGATTGAATAAAGTGTTCATAAGCTTTGAGGAAGGTCTACCTTCTGTACCAATGCTCTACATGTTGGCCAGGATCTTGTCCTAAGGAGTAGTAGGCACACACATCATGTGCACAAGGGATTCACCTCAAACTTCACAAATTATAATTACAATACTTTGTCCTAAGGGTAACAATATGCCTTATTTTGTCATCCATGACCTCAAACTCATTCTCCCAATTCCACACAACATCACATGTTCTAGCATGGTCCTTATTCTCATCTAGCATTAGCCTAGCCATAGGAGTTAAGTCATTAATCCAATTGTCAGTAAACTTAATCATATCAACCTGCCTAGCCATGATTTTGTGCCTAATCTTCTCTAACATGGTAATTATGCTCTTATGCCTAGCAGCCAATATCCAGGAGTTAAAGGTCTCATGCATGTTGTTCTCTACTATGTCACACTTAGAATGGTCCTTTAAAAATGCCCTACACCATACCTCTTTTGGGTACTTAATCATATCTTTACATATGTTGGGTTTGCCAAGTTTTCTCATACCTGCAACCTCTTTGTTGTATTTTTCCAGATAGCTTGCTTTAGCAACCTTTCAAAACTGCTTTCTCCTTTTTTTTCCCTCTCCAATCCTTGGACCAGTTTGACCATATGTACCTTGCACACATCCTCTGCTCAGCCATAAGTAACAACTCTCTGATGCTTGGTATAAGACCTTAAAAACAGTGAGCAAAATAGATAAATAAGACATTCTAGAAACAATAAGTAAAACACAAAAACAAAATAAACAAATAGTGATTACCTTTTACATATCTGACATCACTGTTAAGCCTTCACTATTTCCCAACTGCAGGTCATCTACAAGATGAAATATGAACCAACTCCATGAGTATTTTGTCTCATGGTGCATAATAGCCCAAGCTATGGGGTAAATTTGTTGATTCCTATTTTTTTCCACAGCAACCAACAACTCACCCTTACAAGCACCATTCAAAAAACAGCCATCAAATCCAATAATGTTCCTGCAACCTTCCATTTATCCTTTCTAGATAGCAACAGACATAGAAATATTGAAGTAAATTCTTCCCAGGCTCTGATTCTCTATCAATTTTATTAAACACAGAGCTGCCAGGGTTGGTTGCCATGATACTATCAGCATAATCACACTGCCTTGCAAACTCTAATTTCAATCACCCATAAACTTCCTAAGTACCAACTGTTTTTCCTTATAAGCAATTGTTCTACCAATATACAGTCCCAACCCCTCTCTAACTAGCTCTTGGATTACCATATTCTTATGTAAGGGGCAACAACAATTTCTTGCTTAAACTTGTTGGCCAGAAATTTAGAGTTACATAACTTGTTTGTGTTAAGTGGTTGGCACTTGTGGGTAGGGATGTATTTCTTGATTTTGAAGTCACCAGAGTCCCTGTCCACACTAGCAACCGGTTCCCACTTGCACTTCTGGGATTTGCATTTCATCCTTACCATATCATGTTCATTGGGTCTGAGCTTCACTTGAACTCAATTTTCAATTGCATAGTCAGTTACTGCCTTCCGAAACTTTGTAGCACTCTCAAATATCATTCCTAATTCAAATATAACAAATTGACAATCTGTATCATACCTTACCTTTGCGATCTTTCTTCTACTTGGCAAGTCAACACCTTCCTCAAAATCTGCATCTAACTCCTCATCACTATCATCACTACCAACATCAGAACTGTCTATAAAGTCCTCATGTCCCCCTAATGTTCCAATATATTTTCATTTTTTATTCTTCTCAATATCTTCAAAACCTTTGTCAATAACAACCTCCCCTATAGCTACCTCTGTAGTTTCAGGTTGTTTCTTTCTTCTGCCTGTCTTTTTTTTCTTTCTCCTCTCATCTCTAAAACCTCTTAATTCCTCATCCACATCAGTGTCATCTTCATCAGGATTTTATCCTGATCAGATTCACTACTAGCAATATCATCCTCTCTACCACCCCCAACCTCTTCCCCATCTGCCTTCTCCAAAACAACCCATTCTTCTACAAAATCTTCTTCAAATGAAAAGAGGAAAGACCTCTTCAACTGGAGGTTCAAAGAACGACCTCTTCAATTGGAGGTTCAATGTCCTCTTCAACAGAACGAGGAAAATCCTCTTCAGGCAATGTATTTTTCTCTAAAGTTGCCCTAGAGTCACTATTTAATGAGTCATTACTTACCTCATCCTCCCCTGGCCCACATAAATACCCCCACTGGGACCACAACCTCCTCTGGACACCCGTCAACCACATGCAATACATAAAGTCTAAACACACCCTCTTTACAGTAGCATGCAATATTATATAACTGGTCATCATTTTCAACCAAGACAAATTCTTTGGACCTAGTGCTTAAATAATAGAAACCAGCCACAATAATATACCCCAACCCACGAGTATAACACAACATTTCAACAAGCGAAAAGTGGTCCTTGTCAATATTGAATTCGTTTGCCTCGATATTTGTGATGTATTTTAGTTTTGGAGGGTCGGTAAATGTTCCAGCATGGTGAAAACAAACAAATGTGTATTCGCCTACTGACATGGTATACCCTACAACCAAAAAGACAAAAAAAAAAAAAAAGAGACTTTAAAAAACGAGTAGAAAAAATCCTAAATTTTATTATTAAATATCAAAAAGACCATAGCTTGAACAATCAAAACTCTAATACAAAATCTACAAGAAAAAATTCGTAATAAACATACCTTTGAACCACCAAAAATGATGTATTGTGGTAGTTGATAGCAAAACAACGATTGGGAAGGTTCGATTAGGGTTTTACAGTGGATATACGAAAGGGTAAAAAAATAGGAGTGTAATATTCGAAGAGGTGTTTTATTTTAACCCAAATCGGGTTATTTTGATAAGACCCAAATTAGTTCAGGTTATTTGGGTAAAATCCATAGCTTATGTGGACAAAATATACACATGGCATCACTTTAATGGAAGCAAAATACACGTCAGACTCGCGTATCTACATGTATTTTATTTTTAAGATGGAGTAAAAATTTAGTATTTAAATGACACAGTATAAAGTAGAGATAATGATCAAAAACCCCCTAAACTATCACATTTTTATATTATAAACCCCCTGTGTTATACTATAAAATACTTAAAGTATGCGTTATCACACGTCAGACTCTACATTTTTTTTAGTTTCATACTTAAACTATGCGTTAGTTACGTTACCCCCTGAACTAATTTATTATTATTTTTTTCTTTTTCCTTTCTTCTTTTCTAACTAATTATTTTCTTCCTCATAACTCTACTTTTTTTTGCCAATAATAATAAACTAGTTGAGATTTGAGACCCATTAACCTTAGAATAATAAGAGTATTAAAAATAATTTAATCAAATATGATAAATTATGTTGCAATTTACAACCAAATTTTGTCAATAATGGTCATTTTAATTAAAAAGACATAACCCTCAACATGCATTGTATTATTTTAATATTTTAATATGCTAATTCTCAATTGACTTTATTATGGTTGAGTAAATTCAGTTCTATATAATAATTAAGTTTACTATTGTTGGTTAATATTTATTATTTTAGAAATATGAGTTTTCAACTAAGGTAGAGTTTTTTGATTTTGACGGAAAATTAAAAGAAAAAATTAATAAATTTTAAAAAGAAAATATCAAATAAGAAATAAGAACAACTACTTTAAAAAATAATTGTATGGATACTCTACAAAGAGAGTAAAGTCATCCTCCATGCCACTTGGCACTGCAGAGGGTTTTGAATATGAAAATTGATAGTTCAGGGTATAACGTGACCAACTCATATTTTAAGTATGAAACTAACGAAAAAATAATAATTTAAGGGAGTTTTTGACTATTATTTCTATAAAGTATGTTGAAGTGTTCAAATGGAACACACTAAGCTAGCATTTGACATAGATTTCCAATAGTTTTTGGGAAACATTTTTTGGGTGAAGTTTAATATGAAAATAAAAAAGTGTTTGGACATACTTTTTGGGAACAAAATTTTTGGCTCAAAAAGAGCCTTCGAGCTCTTATGAAAATAAAATTTGTATGTAAATATTAGTTTTTGGCCAAAAAAGAGCCTTTGAGCACTTTTTGAGTTTTTCAAAGAAGTTTTGTTCAAATAGCATAAACAAATAATTTTTCTCCCAAAAACTTCCAAAAAATGTTCCCAAAAACTACAAACAAACGGGGTAAGCTAGCGTTTGGACATAGATTCCCTAATAATTTTTGGGAAACACTTTTTGGGTGAAGTTTGATATGAAAATGAAAAAGTGTTTGGACATACTTTTTGGGAACACATTTTTTGCCTCAAAAGAGCCTTTGAGCTCTTATGAAAATGAAATTTGATGTGTAAATGTTAGTTTTTGGTTCAAAAACAGCTCAAAGCCACTTTTTAAGTTTTTGAGATAAATTTTACTCAAAAAACATAAACAAATATTTGTTGGCCCAAAAACTCTCATAAAATACCTCCAATGAACGGGAGCTAAGTGAAAAGTTGCCTTTATTTTTACATTAATATGTTATACAGTAATTCAAATCAAATTAATAAGGCCATCCAAAATATTCGCCAAAACACGGATCCCCACAGTGAGTGGGCTGTTGATAAATCAGCCCTTCACATTTCCCACAAACCCTAGCAGTCTCTTTCTCGCTTTCTCTCTCTACTTCACTCTCTCTCTCTCACGTAACCCATGGCGTCTCGGAGGCTTTTCGCCTCACTCCTCCGTTCATCCGCCACTCATCGCGGCGGCGGGTCAATTTCCCGATCGCTAAACTCCATCTCTAAATCCACTACACGCGCATCATCACGCGCTTCACCTACTGGATTCCTAATCAACCGCGCCGTACAGTACGCAACATCCTCCGCCTCCGCCGCAGCTCCGTCATCAACACCGCCTCCAAAGTCATCGGAATCGAGTGGAAAGATTACCGATGAGTTTACAGGTGCTGGTGCGGTAGGAAAAGTGTGCCAGGTTATTGGAGCCGTTGTTGATGTGAGATTCGATGAAGGTTTGCCCCCGATTTTGACGGCGCTTGAGGTTTTGGATAATCAGATCCGGTTAGTGCTTGAAGTGGCGCAGCATTTGGGTGAAAATATGGTTAGGACTATTGCTATGGATGGTACTGAAGGTCTTGTTCGTGGTCAACGTGTTCTTAACACTGGTTCCCCTATCACTGTGAGTATCGCCTTTTCAAGTATCGATTAATTGTGGTTTATATATATGCTGTGATTGAATGTGTTTTCAGATCTTTATACATGTGATCTGTAGTTTTAGTGTAAATTAGTTGTAATCATATTAATGTTTTTGATAGCTGTTTAGGTCGAGAAAGTCAATTTTGCCTCGATGCCAAGTTAGTTGGGGGGTATAGGTACCTATCCATTCGCCACATTGTATTTGAACGATTTCTATAACATGACGATTATTCGAACCATATTAGTTCTTTCAAGTATTAAAATAAATAAAAATTGTTAGCCAAAATGCCCTCCCACCAGAAGAAAGATTGATCTTTTGGTAACCCAGGGCTCCATTGTGTGTAGCACCCAAAAAATAGATTTTTTCTTCCATCAAATAAAAATATACTCATAACAGATGGACACCGTTAAAAAAAATCAAACATCCCTCCCTTATCCCGGTTTAGGCTGAGTATATGCACAGTTTGTTATTTCGTAGAGTTTGAAAAACTTGGTGCCAGTTGAAGTTGCTACATTGGGATTGAATCACTTATGTTTGCCTATGTTCACCAGAAGACATGCATATATCTGCTGTCAACTGAAGCAGCCATTGCTATTATAGATACTTATTACATTTGTCAACTTAACAGATTAGAAATCTAATATCATACTTAATTGCTTCCTTTTTAATTGGATGGGGGATTTGAAACTCTACTTAAAGTGCAAGATTTAGCTTTTCTGCGAATATGTATCTGTTTCCTGTATTACTTTGCTCTTGTTTTTGTTTTTTTATATTTGTGTGGCTTCTTTGTCGTCCATTTTTTCTTGAAGAATAGATTGTGTACATTTTCGTTGAGCTTGGACTTCTTGTTTAATTTACATTGAGATTAATGGTGTGCCCTTCCTGTGATGGTAGGTTCCTGTCGGTAGAGCCACACTTGGACGTATCATGAACGTCATTGGAGAGGCAATTGATGAGAAGGGCCCAATTAGTAAGTCATAATTGCTGTTGGATATGTTTTATTATACTTTATCCATGAGAATTGTTCTGATAGTTGCATCTTAATCTGTAAATTGTAGCAACCGATCACTTTTTGCCAATTCATCGTGAAGCTCCTGCCTTTGTCGAGCAAGCCACTGAACAGCAAATTCTTGTCACTGGTATTAAGGTACTTCCATCAGTTCTTTTTTGTCTATGATGGTCTATTTCGGCACTCCATGTCGAAATGCTAAATGCCCTACTGGTTCTTCTGATATTTCTTTTTAAGTCGCGATGAGAAACTATATCATGGTGGTTGTGCTTTTGGTCAGGTTGTTGATCTTCTTGCTCCATACCAAAGGGGAGGTAAAATTGGGCTGTTTGGTGGTGCTGGTGTGGGTAAAACCGTGCTTATTATGGAACTGATTAACAATGTTGCCAAAGCACATGGTTAGTACTGGTTTCTTTTAACCTCCTTATGAGGTCATATAAAAGTTAATTAAGTGCTGATCAGTTGGTTGGCTTGTCTATATTATTCAGGTGGTTTCTCTGTCTTTGCTGGTGTTGGTGAACGCACTCGAGAGGGTAATGATTTGTACAGAGAAATGATTGAAAGTGGTGTCATCAAGCTAGGCGAGAAGCAAGTTAGTTCAATCAAAATCATTTGCCTTGCCTCATTATTCCATAGTGCTATCTCTTTATGTTGCTGACATTTTGTGATTTCAACAAATTCAGAGTGAAAGCAAATGTGCTCTTGTATACGGTCAAATGAATGAGCCCCCAGGTGCTCGTGCACGTGTTGGACTTACAGGTTTGACTGTGGCTGAGCACTTCCGAGATGCTGAGGGGCAGGATGTGCTGCTCTTTATTGACAATATTTTCAGGTTTACTCAGGTTGGTTTACCTTTATGGTTCCATCGTGTATAAATTTTGCTTTATTATACAACCTGACCGTGGCACTTAATGCTGTGTGCTTGTTATATTGAAATAGGCTAACTCAGAAGTGTCTGCTTTGCTTGGTCGTATCCCATCTGCTGTCGGTTATCAACCAACTCTGGCTACGGATCTTGGAGGTCTTCAAGAACGTATCACGACCACCAAGAAAGGTTCTATTACATCTGTCCAAGCTATTTATGTGCCTGCAGATGACTTGACAGATCCAGCTCCTGCTACAACTTTTGCTCACTTGGATGCCACAACTGTGTTGTCCCGTCAGGTAATGCCGTTTTTTGATCTTGTGCTGTAACTTGTCATTTAACCTGTGATGGAGTTAGCTTAACTTTGGTCATTCATTTCTTTTGGATGCCAGATCTCTGAGCTGGGTATCTACCCTGCTGTCGATCCACTTGATTCTACATCCCGTATGCTCTCACCTCACATTTTGGGAGAGGATCACTACAATACTGCTCGTGGGGTACAGAAAGTTCTTCAAAATTACAAGAATCTTCAAGATATTATTGCCATTTTGGGTATGGATGAGCTCAGTGAAGATGATAAGTTGACGGTTGCCCGTGCACGTAAGATCCAAAGGTTCCTTAGCCAGCCTTTCCACGTTGCTGAAGTTTTCACGGGTGCCCCTGGAAAGTATGTCGACTTGAAGGAGAGCATCAACAGTTTCCAGGTATTAAATCTCATCAATCTTCAATTTATTTGTCTGTTCATATTCTGTTATCTGGACTTCAAATTTTGAGATGTACGTTTGTTGGATTCAATTGTTATATGGAGGTTTTGTTGTCCACCCTTCCTCCCCTTATCTGTTCGCCCTTGATTGAAGTTGGTATCCAATTGTACTGCCCCCTTTTGTTGGTTATATAACTTTCTTGCCAATTGGGCTTATCCTGATGAATGCTCTGTTAATTTATTCTGCCAGGGAGTGTTGGATGGCAAATATGATGACCTTTCAGAGCAATCGTTTTATATGGTTGGTGGAATTGACGAGGTCATTGCCAAGGCAGAGAAGATTGCCAAGGAATCTGCAGCTTAGATAGACTATAAACTTCAGTGACTTTCTTTTGTTCTCTTCGTCCATAATTGCCAAAATAATTTAGTCTGTGACGTTCGGATTCTTTTTTGAGGACCAAGAGGTCCAGAATGCTGGTTTTTGTTTTATATGCAATGCGGGATTGTTATAGAGACATGAAGCGACTTTGTTGCCAAGCCCCTTGTTCTGTTATGTCACATAATAAAGGGGGTGAGTGGCAACTTGTACATTTTACTTTCAAGTCTTTCGAGGATTTTGGATGCCCTAATTATTAAATGACGTTCAGAATCATTTTCTTTTCTATACATGATTCACTTCACCCCATTGTATCTATGTTTCCTCCTTTACATGGCTCATCTCTTATCCATGTGACTGAAAGCTTCAGTGCGGTAGGAGCAATTAATATGCCAAGTGGATACAGATCTTTGTCTATCGGAAACAACCTCTCCACCTTGGTGGGGTAAGGTCGGTGTATATCCCATCCTCACCAGACCCACTTGTGGGATAAACTCTTGTTGATACGAGTATAGGGTGATTCCCATCCTCACCAGACCCACTTGTGGGATAAACTCTGTTGATACGAGTATAGGGTGATTGGCTGGCTGACAGATGCTCAGCAAACAAGAAAACTGTAGATTGAGCACAAGAACCATAAGGTTTGGCATTAAGCATCATCCCTATGACCGTCAACACGACTGAGATTGTATATGACTTGGTAACATAACACTGCCATTTTGTATGTATGAACTTCACCTGGCTAGACTACGTGTCTCGATTTTATGCCAATGATAATCTTTTTGCGCTAATTTGTGATCTTATTATGGAAGAAGAATTGAGCAAGTATTGACCTATCACTTCTGAAGAAGGTAAGTCTTGATAGCATAGCAACAGGAAATGATCATGTTATTAATTATTTGTGAAAACCAATCCATGGCCCTAAATAGGCATAAAGGTTGAGCTCCCCCACAGACAACTTGAATCTATGGGGAAGACACGGGAGAGATGCAACAAAGAGGAAGCAAGAATTTAATACACAGTAGAAGCAAAGAATGGAGGAGATAACGACAATCAGATACTAGAAGCACTCGAGGCAGCATACAATCTCCTCTATTCACCCCTCGAGGGAAAGCTCATTTATAATTCTGATATATTCGTATGAGCTTCAGCTCCAATAATAAGTAATTCCTAATGCTTCCCTTCGCATTTGATCACTCCATATTTGATGCATGTGCACATTTATGGTGTAGACATGTAAATTTTATTGAATCTAAGTCCATAAAGGAATTTAGGCTATATTAAATTCAAGATTTAATAAACCCAAGGTCTATGTCACGTGTTAAATAATGTGGCGCCAAGTCAAATGAAATACCAATAAAATCATGCCACGTGTATAAATGATATAACATGCAACATGGCAAGTCAATACAAGAGCCCATTAAATATAGTCAAGTGTTCAAAATGACATGGTTTCCTGTGATGGCTTTGATGGCTCAAGCTAACCAATCATAATAGAGGAAACATATCTCCTTCTCTTACAACTATAAATAAGGGTCACAAGGTCATCAAGAGAGATACATAGAAGTTTTTCATTCTGCCAGAGATCAATAAGCATTCCATATATCAAGAAGTCTTCCCTCCTGTAGAAGATCAAGAAGTCTTTTTATACATATTCCGCCGCCACGTTCGTGATCAAAGTCTACATCCACGTTCGTGATCAAATCAAATCCATATATTCAAGATCAAGCTCAAAAGCACTTGAATCAAGTCAAATCCATTTATTCCAGAACAAGCTCTCAAGCCCTTAAATCAAATCAATCAAATCAAATCCCTCAAATTCAATATCAAGCTCAATAGCCCTTGAATCAAATTAAATCCATCAAGTTCGAGATCACACTGAAACGCCATCGAATCCATTCCGTGAAGAGAAGAATCAGAGGATTACATCTTTTAGATTTAAGATATTCTAGAGATTGTAACCCACATTCTTTTTATAAATCAAATATATATGTGGATACTTTTTGTGTCTTGATTATTTTTCAGGCACATAATATATTGTCTACAAATTTGGCACGCTCGGTGGGACAATCTCTACCTCTCATCTCTTCTCTTTAGTCAAGAACATCAAGATGTCTCCTAAGACTATCAATGTCGTTGACTCCAAAAATGAACTGGATGCTGTCATGGAGATCATTCGCCAAATCAAAAGGAGCGAAGTTGAAAAGTTGGGCCAACAAGTTCTTCAAGTGCCGTCCAATTCAACTCATGCTTCTAGTGCATCATCTCCACAAGAAGAGAGATAATCTTTGTTCATGCTTAAACGAAGGTCTAGCGCAGCTGAGGTGGTGGAACCAACTCTGGCTCAACTTAGCAAGTCCAAAACCCGTTATGCAAAAGGATGATGATGTCTTCAATACTAGATCTACTTTAGTCTCTTCTGATGGCACACCTCCATCCGAGCTCTACCCAAGTGGTGATCCATACCATTCTTCTTCCTCCTTGGTGGTCGCACAAGCAATGACGATTGAAGCTACCATAGAAGAAGAACTTGTGAAACTGACTAAAGTCATTGATGACCTAACAAACTACATACAAGACCAAGGCGCTCAAATTGCTAAGTTAGCAAGTAAGGTGGAGAGCATGGCGGAAGGAGAACCAAGCCAAGCACCTATAAATCTTCCTGAAGCACAAGAGACGGGAGATTCATCTGACAAGCAACTGGTCACGACAAAAGTAATCTAAGTTTCTTTGGACGACCTGATTCTTAAAGATCAATTGAATAATTCTTCATGGGGGCAATCCAAGACAAAATTGAGCCATCAACTAAATCGTCCTTCAAATATGCAAAGCCATACACACAAAGGATTGAAAACTTGAAGATGCCTTCGTCCTATCAGCCTCCTAAACTTCAACAATTTGACGGTCAAGGAAATCCCAAACAACATGTGGCACACTTCATCGAGACATGCAACAATGTTAGAACTTATGGGGATCACATTGTCAAGCAGTTCGTTTGATCTCTCAAGGAAAATGCTTTCGATTGGTACACAGACCTCGAGCTTGGTTCCATTGACAGTTGAGAGCAATTGGAGCATAAATTCCTAAACTGCTTGTATAGCACAAGGCGCACTGTGAGCCTGGTGGAACTTACAAGTACTCGTCAACGCAAAGATGAACCCGCGATTGGCTTTATCAATTTATGGAGGAATGCAAGCATCCAAGGAATGCATTGGGGTCTCCGCTATATGTTGCAAGGAATAAAGCCCAAAACATTTAAAGAGTTGGCCACCCGTACACATGAAATGGAATTGAGTTACCCCATATGAAGCGATCGAATAAAGGTGGAAAGACTGATGACCTAAATTACTGTAAGTATCATCGATTGATTGGCAACCCTATTGAAAAATACTTCGTATTCAAAGAAAAAGTCATGGACTTGGCTCGTAAAGGAAAAATCTTGTTGGAAGAAGAAAAGACTAGCACAAATCAAGTTTCCATCAGCTTTCATTCGTTCAATCCTGTAACTGAAACTGTCGAAGGATGTGAAGACAAAGACATTTTACACTACAAGAGAACATGCAATTAGCTATGACGTTAGCTAGACAATTACTTTGGTTTGAAAATTTTGGCAGACAGTTGCTAGGAATTAGCTAGGAGTTGTCTGTGGCTAAATTTAGCTAGGGAAGTTCCATAGCCAAATCCCTAGATAATATTTAGCTGGATTTTTAAATTGGCGCTAAATTTTATTTTTGGGAAATTTTTAATTAGCTAGGGATAAATTCGTGGCTAATCGCTAGCAAATAAAAATAAAATAAAAATTGAATCTGTTGAAATTTTCGGGCGGGACTATTTCATTTTGTTCCCTCTCATTCTTTTGGGGCAAAATGAAAACCTAAACCATTAACTCCTTTCTCCATAAAAAAAAAAAAAAAATCCAAACTCTTCACCTCATTTGTCCTAATTCTTCCACAGAACTGAAATAAATTGTTAAGATTTTGAAAGGTAACTGATTGTTTAAAGCTTTTTCCTTTTATCATGTTTTCTACAATATGTGAAAAATATATTTGCTTGAGCGTATACAGTTTCATTATTAGTAGATCATCTGACATTTCATTCTGTATGGATCTGTATTTTTCAGCTTAAATTCCCCTCGATTCCATCTCCAACAAAGTAAGCAACGATCCACAATGTGCTTTTTCACTCTTTATTTTTCATTTTCTCTAGCCGAGCATTGTTTTCATGCATATGTTTTTTCTTTGTCTATTTATGTATATTGAAAATTGAATTACTCGTCTCTTCCTATCTTAGGAGAAAGAAAACCCATTTTATTTGATACCAAAGAGTTGTTAGACTTGGTGTTTTATGGGTTGTTAGAATTGCATTCCAATTGTTTGATAAAATGCCGTACAGAACAATATATTTTGTTGAAGTGTCGTGAGTCTGTAGGTGGAGTGTGTTATTGAATTGTTGGTAATCTGAATAATCTGATTTCTTTCTTATTTTCCTTATATATGATTTACTTTATGCGCTTGTCCATGTTAGGAAATAGTGCTCACTTCATTTATATACAAGATTCAGGTTTACAACACTTGCGGAAAAACATACAATTGCATCTGTAAGTAGCTTCTCTTTTATTGTGGATCTTGTATACTTTATTTACTAATCAAGTTACTAGTGGTTCCTTTTGTGAGTTTATGTTTGGATGTTCTACACTGAGGTATAGGCATTAGGGCTACTATTAGTACAAAAATGGAGAAAATAGTTCTTTGTTACTATCTGTTCTGTAGTTCCACTTGGGATTAGAAGACCTTAACGAAAGCTATGGTTGTACAATGTAAAAGTTTAACTTGCAATCATTATCATACATATGCTTTAAGATATTGGCCATAAATAGTCACAGTTAGTGGAGTTATTTTAGAAAGTTAAGTACATTTGTGTAGATTAATCCTGCATTTGCGCCACATTAGAATTTTTTGCTAGTATAACCGTGTAAAGATCTTTCCAGTTTCTTTGTTTTCTTTCCTTTTCCTTTTTGGTGAGTAATGTTTTTTCCTTCTTGTCTTTCAATCATGGAGTAGAGTAATTCAACAGCTAGACTATTAAAGTTTGCAGTGGTTGCATCAATTGCCAATTTTGAACATTCCGCATAGAAAATGAGGTTCATCCACTTTGTGTTACCCTATATTTGTCAATGTTATGAAGTATTTTCTCAAAATTGATTCTCCTATTTATTTTCTTTAAACTTTTTTATATCGTCTTGTGGAATATTTGCTTAATCTATTCACTTTATTGTAAACTAGAAGTTCTCACTTTAAAGAATGACTAACTCTTTTTTCCCTCTTATGTATAATTCAGTTTCACAGAAACCTTTATGGGAGTGATTTCTCTGCTATAATGAACTCATGCTTTTAGTTCTTGATTCTTCCATTGGTGATGTTAACATGGATATTGAATCAGGTAAATCTTTGTCCAATTTCAATTTATGCTATTGAATCAAGTTAACTTGTTCCAGTTTTTAGAAGACAAACTTTTTAGTATGTAATGAATATGTCCAAATATAGTGCCATGACCACAAATGTTTTATATAATTGATCTAAACTAGTGGGATTGAGATGTATACGATTGATTGTTCAACAATGTTTTATTTTTTCAGAATACACTTACAAAGAACACTGAGAAGGTGGATGAGACTTCTATACCAAGGAGTCAAGGAATTAAGATGGTGTTGAGCAGAAGACGGAGACGTGTGATTGATTATATGTTATTGCTTTTGACATTTGTTTTGCCTATCTTGTATATGTACTTTTAGAAACATATTGTACTATATTAAATGGTCGTGAAAGATACATTAAATGTATATCTATTATTTGTTGAGACTTGAGTGGATTAAAATATTACATGAAGTTGTGATTCTCCTATGTAAGCTAGAAACTATATCTAGTTAAATTTATTTTACTATGCATTTAACTGAGGAGAACATTCCAAGCCAAACATGAAAAGAGATGGAGGGTTCTTAGTAAATGTATCAAGTTAGCTTGAAAAATAGCTACAAAAAATTCCTAGCTATTTCTAAATAGTCAACATTCTCTAATTGATTTAGATAGGATTTTAGCTAGGAATTTGCGTAGCTAATTTTTGCTAGCATACTCTGCCTAGCAAAATAATCCTAGCCAATTTAGCTAGGGATAACAAAAAAATCCCTAGCTAAAATTTAGCTAGCCGTGTATTAGCTAGGGTCAATTTCCTAGCTAAAACAACATTAGCTAGGGATTTGTTTTAATTAGCTAGGAATTTGGCTCCTAGCTAATTACCTGTTTTCTTGTAGTGTTAGTTGTGATGCTCCTCGAACCACGAGCTTAACTTGCAAGTCATGACGTTCCTTTACATACGAGCTTAAATTGTATGTTACTCCTAGTCCGCATGAGTTTAAACTGTGTAAGGCACAAAAAAAAAAAAAAGCTCATTTATGCGTACTACGTAATGACTTGATCTCCTTCAACAAGGTAGGTAGGCAGCTAGAATTTCTTTCTAAGTTCAATCGCATAAGTTTAAAAAAGAAGAAAAAAACACGGCATCAAAAGATCATCAAAGTTAAAGTCGGCTTAGAATGACTTCTCTCTCTCGGCGCACGTCTCTAACTTGCACCTTCCATGGAAGGGGAACGAGGAATTCATCTAGGCCACAAGTCATGGGGGAATTATCAACAGGGAAAACTGGAGGACGTAATGGTACTAAAACTAAGTTAGTTAATGAGGCACTGTAATCAGGAACCTGTACTTCAATAGAAATAGACCAGATCTCCACAATGGCAATCGGGACTGTGCAACTACAGGAATGGGAATCACTGATACAGAGTTCAGCGAAAGATAGAAAATCATGGGCGGATGAAGCTGAGGAGGAAGAGGAACAGTCACAACAGAAGCAATCGATTTGGGGGAATTTCGATATCTCAAAGGTGTCCAATGCGGGCTTCAAATTGGAGTAAATCAACCCAGCAAAACGAGGTGAACAATTTATTGGCGAAATTGATTATGATGATATTAGTTCTGAAATCCAAAATTGGGAAAATTATGTGGCGTGCTATGTACTCGGTGCACATCCACCATTTGTAATTTTAAATGGGTTCATACAACGCATTTGGGCAAAACATGGGATTAATAAAGTTTATGTTAAAAAAATGGGATCGTGTTAGTAAGATTTGAAACTGCTAATGGGAAAAATGACGTGATACAAGGGGGGATCTACCACTTTGACAATAAACCATTCATTGTCAAGGCATGGTCCCTGAATATGGAGTTTTCTCACAGTGAAATGTCAACTCTACCGATATGGGTTAAGTTGCCCGACTTAGATTTCAAATGCTGGAGTGCTAAGAGCTTGAGTAAGATTGGAAGCCTTATAGGGAAATCATTAATGGTGGAGAAAAACACAGAGAGAAAGGTAGGTTTGAAATTTGCAAGGATATTTGTAGAAGTGGAATTAGATGTCGATTTACCAGAAATGAGAGGGCTGTGGTGATACAAAAGGTAGTGAGGTATGATTGGAAGCCCACACTATGTGCAATATGCAAAATGTATGGACATGCTACTGACGATTGCCGAAAGAATAGGGGAGAAAAGCCAGAACAAGTTGTAGTAACATCACCCCAAAAAGATATAGGGATTGTGCAGGATGAAGCAACACCTGATGTGATACCTAAGAGAGCTGATGTGCTATCATCTTTTAATCAGGCACCAAAGTTTAAGCACCAAGAAATGCGAAACAGGGGAGCAGAATAGGTACAACCAAAGATGAGCAAGGGGAGAGGGAACCCTATTCAGCAACAACATGTCAAGATGCAGAATAAATATCAAGTGTTAATGAATGAGGGAACAAGAAGGTTGCCAGGGGATGATGGTGGAGGGCAGACAACCCAAAGCTGTCAGAATCCAGGTAATGCAAAAGGGGGTGGTGTTGCACAACCATCTTCTGATCATGGTTAGAATACTATGCTGGAATGTAAGAAGCATAAATGGCCTGAATTAGCAGAAGGAGGTAACCTTCCTCTGCAGACAAAAAGATGTAGGGTTGATAGGTTTAGTAGAAACAAAAATAAAGCAGCAAAGTATAGATAAGGTAGCAAGTAATATGTTCTGTGGCTGGGGCTCACTTACCAAGTTGAATCAGCATTATAATGGTAGAGTATGGGTATTATAGAATCCTGCTTATTACAAAGTTGACTTGGTGAGTGCAATTGCCCAAGAAATTACATGTAGAAAAACTCATATACAAATACAAAGTACATTTTTGAGTACTTTTGTGTACGCATATACTAGGGAAGAAAGAAAACCTTTGTGGGAGTACTTGAAGGGAGTACACCAGGGGAACACATTGCCATGGGGGGTGCTTTGGGAATTCAACACAATTCTGTATAGTGAGGAAAACATTGGAAGTGCCTCTGTGACTATGGGTGATATCAGACATGCATACTTGTATAAATGATTGCCAGCTGACAGAGTTGGCCAATTCTGGGAGCAGATACACTTGGAATGACAGACAAAGGGATGACAAGATATATTTAAAGTTAGATTGGGTGTTGGTGAATGCAGAATGGGTTGATAATATGCCAGCATGTGCAACCACATATTTAGAAGAAGGAATCAATGATCACTGTCCAGCCATGGTAGCTCCAGTAGTTCCATCTTTGAAGGCCAAAAAGCCATTTCAATTTTGTAACTCCTGGACTCACAAACCTGAATTTCTAGGGTGGTAAAGCAGGGATGGGAAGTACAGGTTAAAGGATGTAAGCTATTTCAGGTTGTTATCAAGTTAAAGCAACTGAAATATCTCCTGAAGTCATTACATACTAAATCAAGTGGCAACCTAGTTAAAGAAGTGAATACGCTAGAGAAGAACTAAAGAAAGTGCAGCAGATGCTACAACAAGATCCTCAGGATAGAGAACTGAAGCAGGAAGAAATGTAGAAGTATGCACACTTTAAAAGAATATCATTCGTTGCAGATGTGCAGATACAGCGGCTAAGCAAAGCCAATTGAATAAAATTTGGGGATGACAATACAAGGTTATTCTTCTCTATGCTGAAACAGAAGAAGATGTAACAAGCCATTACAATGATGAAGGATGAACATGGAACTATACACACAGAGCAAGAAGAGGTGGCTGATATATTTGTGACCTACTACAAGCAGCTGCTGGGGAGGGACGCAAGAGACAGAAGCAGAGGTCAACAAAGATTTTTCAGACAAGGTACAGTGCTAATAGTGAGGCAGCAACTACAGATCCTGAAGCAATATACAACACAAGATGTTAAGAAGGCTTTTTTCAGCATTAAGAGTACAAAAAGGAATAGACTTGATGGTTATAGCAGTGAATTCTTCAAGGAAGCCTGGGGGATAATAGGCAAGGATTTTACTAAAGCCATACTAGAAGTGTTTCAAACACGTAAGATGGTAAAGTAAATCAACTCCCCAGTGATTGCTCTCATTCCCAAAGTTGAGAACCTTCTTGAAGCAAGTCAGTATCGACCTATCTCGTGATGTAATGTAGTTTAATGTGTCTCCAAGATGTTATGTATGAGACTGAAGGAAGCAGTATCTATAATAGTAACTGACAACCAGTCAATATTTGTTCAAGGTAGATCAATGATACACAACATACTAATCTGTCAAGACATATTGAGGCACTACAATAGGAAGACTTCTCCTAGGTGTTTAATGAAAATAGACCTCAGAAAGGCATAGGACATGGTGAACTGGGATTTCATTGAAGAAGCACTGGTGGGATATCAATCTCCTCAAAGATTACTGGTGATGTTGTGTGTAAGGTCTACATCCTTCACAATTAAAGTAAATGGGGTTGGTCATAGTTTTTTTGAAGGTAGAAGAGGAATCAGGTAGGGGGGATCCCATGTCCCCCTTATTATTAGTGTTAGTAATGGAATATTTCTCCAGAACAATGCAGATAGTAGGGGGCTTGCCAGTCAGGTTTCACCCAATGTACAAGACCTCAAAGCTGAACCACCTTATATTTGCTGACGACCTAATGGTTTTTTTGCAAAGGGACAGTGGCATAAGTGCACAGAATTATGGAGGCACTTAACCACTTCTCCAGTGTGACAAGTCTTGCAGCAAATGCAGAAAAGTCATTCATTTACATAGCTGGAACAACAGAGGAGGTGAAAACCACAATACTGCAGAAGACTGGATTTGTAGAGGGCAAGTTTCAAATGAGATACCTGGGTTTACCCTATCACCAAAGAAGTGAAGTAAGGTGGAGTGTTTTCAATTAACTGACAAGATAGTCTCCAGAATTAAAGCAGTGTCAACAAGGCATCTCTCCTATGCTGGGAGATTGCAGGTCATAAATTCTATTTTGTTCTCATTACACAACTTCTGAGGGGCTGTATTTATACTTCCCCAGAGTATTGTCAGAGAGGTGGATATGCAGTGCAGAGAATTCTTATGGGCTAGCTTAGAAGGAAAGAGGAAAGTATCACTGGTGGCTTAGGAGAGTGTCTATGAACCAAAAAGATATGGAGGCTTAAACATAAGATACTGTAAAGAGTGGAATGTTGCAACAGTTGGGAAGCTGATATGAAAAATTACTGAGAAAAAAGATATGTTGTGGGTCAAGTGGGTCCATGGACTCTATATGAAAAAGCAACCAAACTTCTGGGATCATGTAGCTTCAGCGGAAAATAGTTGGTACATGAGAAAATTAAACAAGCTGAAGATGAGAATGGTTGAGTGGTATAACAATGGAAAATATATACTTAGTACTACATGTGAGTATATGGTTTCTGCAGGATACAAGAAGCTAAAGGGTGATAAACAGGCATTCAATATATATGATCTAATCTGGATATCTGTATCCATGCCAAAGGTGAGATTTATTGTTTGGTTAGCTGCTTAGGGAAGATTGCTAACTAAAGACAGGCTGATAAAGATGCAAATTAATTGCCCAGATGCAAACTACTGCTTGTGTGGCTCTAACAACTTAGAGAGCCATGTTCGCCTTTTCAAATAGTGCCCCTGGTTCATTCAACTAAGAGCATAACTGCAAGGATGGTTGGGTCAGAGATTCTGACAGGAGGACCTCAACAACAACCTAACATGGATGAAAAGCAAGATATGGCCGAGGTTCAAGAAAGAAATCATCAGGAATAGGAGCACTGGTATACTTCACATGGCAAGCAAGGAATTAGAAATTTTAAAAAACTATACAGTGTCAACTATATTTTTAGTTAACCAAGTCAAACAAGTGATTAGGGAGAGAGTATGTATGTTACAGGAGTCTAGGAGAGCAAAGAAATGTAGTAGTAATATTCTGTCCTTATGTACTTAGATTGTCGGAGGCCAAAGCATTAGCCAATATAGGCTAAAGCTAGAGGTGTTCTTTAGGTGTAATGGTGCATGTTTTTTTTTTTGTTAATGGCACAATTTTACCAAAAAAAGAAGTTAAAGTCGGCGGTATGACATCTGTCCATTCAAGCAAATGCATACATGGTCAAGTTCAAGAAAACAGTTTGCATCAAATTGCAAAGAAGAATTTTGGTGCTTCAATATTGAGAGAATTTGATATATCAATTATGATACATAAAAAAAGGAAATGGGATGAAAATTTATATGCATCATCCTATACAGATGGAAATCACATACAGCAGAAAAATCAAGGATCTTCTTGCATGTAGCATAGATAACACTTAAACAGATTTTAATCAAATATAAATTCGTACTTACCTCCTGTAGCTTTTAAGATACCAACGAATCAAGTTCTTCTTTCTTGCTATCTTCTGTCGTATATTTCAATAATGGCTTGAGACTCTTGTGGTCAAAGTCTATTTCTCATAAGTGAAGTTATTAGTTGGAAAGGCTCAAATTTGTAGAATGTGTTTCCTGATTTTCAAGACAAGCTAAGTTCATGTAATGTGTCTTTTCGACCAAGTAACAAGCTTCTTATGGTCCTTCTTTAGACTTCCTATTATGGTAATAAAAAATTTTCAACTTGAATTATTCTAAGATAATAAATTAAGAACTTTTTCACAAAAAATTCATATTTGTATCTAAAAATTCATAATGGACTAGTATTTTTTATTAGATAAGGTTAATTTCCGTTATACTTTCCTCATTATCTATTCTCACTGTTAGCATTTTAAATATTTTTATTCTTCTACGTGACACCAATCTAAAGAAACACCCGAATAGAAGCCAAGAATCCCAACAACCCATGTAGGGTTTATACAATGAAAATTTTAAATTTTCTAAAGAGGTATCATCCTCTAAACGTGACACACGGATTATATCAATAAATTTTATTTCACATGTATACTTTTGCCATCATCCTTGTTATTATGTTTTTTTATCCATAATGTCTAATATTGGTTCAAACAATGATATGAAAAAAGTCAGTTCAGTTTAATTTTTTATCCAAATGTTTAACTACTCGTCTTATTTGTTTGCAACGTGCGCCGACTAATATTGATTAAGTTATTTGCAAATTGAGGACAAAATTCTAAGTACGACTAATAATGCTCTCAATTACACACAACAGAAACTTGTACTTAAGAGAAATATCGTAATTGTATCATCTTCGTTCGGAAATTATACTATAGAAGTTGTTGAATCCCTTGACATAGGTTTATAATTAATGGTGATATCTTTATATTTTTATGAATCTCCTTATTAAAATTTTTGACCCCTCCCAACGTTTTGCACTTTTGGGGATGAAAAATGTTTAGCAGCTGTTCGGCCATACAAAATTTTTCCTTTTTTTTTCCTCAAAACTTTTTGTCCATGCAAAATTTGAACGTTTTTGAGTTTTTTTTTTTTTTTTTTTTTTGAAAAAGAGTTTCAAAAACCAAAAAGCAATTTTGGCCATTTTTTCAAGTTTTCAAACAAAAAATTTTGATTCACCCACAAAACTTCAATATTTTTAGGTAAAATATATATCCAAACACAACTTCAACTTCTAAATACAATTTTTCAACTCAGCTTCAAAAACTATTTTTCAAATTCTCTTTTGGTATCTATGGCCAAATGGCTACTGTAATTCAATTTATGTTATTATGTTTCCTTTTTAATTTTTTCTTTTTATCATGACTCTCTTTGAGTTTGAAAATAATTACTTAAATTTATTATAGTATCCTTTACGTTAATGATAAGTTTTTCGAGTTCTACAAATAATATAATACATACTTTAATATAAAATTAGTAACGACGTGATAACACCAAATTAGTCATTATATTAGACGATTTTTTTTCATCTTAACGACGATTTAATAATACAATAAAATTGAAAGCAAACCAAAACAAATATTATATTCTTAATAACAATAGTACGGTACGATACAATACATATGTAATGACCATCTGAGCAAGCTAGTGCTTCAAAGTCCTCACCCCTTCTCCCTTAAATAGATTCACCGCCTACGTGCCCTTTACGCCCAGTCATTCTGAAGAACACCCAACAACTTCACATCGACATCCACTTTTCCAACTAAGCAACTATACCTCTTCCTACAAGAAAAAGAAGAGGGGATAATCTCGTAGGCTCAACCTTTACGTCATCAGAAACCTTATATTGTCCTGGACACTTCCTCTCCTTCACCTTCATCAATATTTTCCTCCTCACCACTCACATCCTCAGATTCACCACGAGAGGCAGTGACTTTGCTTCTTCTTCTCTACACCAAATTAGTTGTTTTTGAAACAGTGTCACTATCAGATGCCATCGGTATAATGACATTTAACATTGCCGTAAAATTGATGGCACCATCACCGGTGACCATCGCGGTGGTATTAATGTCATCACCGCCAACGTGACTAGTAGAATTTTGAGTAGAGTTTCTTGCAGACAACTTGCGTTGTTTGGAATTTGAGATCTTGATTGGTTTGAAAGAAATCGAAAAAGGGTTAAAGATCTTGCTTAGATTTTGCTTGCTACAGTTACTTTAAATTGAAAGTGGAGAGCATCAAAGTGATCAAGTTGAATTGTTTATAGTGGAAGAGTCATGATGACCTAGGGAAATAATACTAACGTCACAGCCTCTCGACGGCCGCCATGTGGAGCGGATGGGAAGGCGAAGTGATAGCCGTCTTCTCAAAATATAAGGTGTATGAATTTCCACATCACTTTTCCCGCCTATTCTCATTCCATTCCCCGAAAACTATGATAGCTGCTCGGGAAGTGGGGGGACTACCTGTATTGGTGACATTCTGACTCAGACACATGGTAACCGGAGCATGAAACTCGGGGTGACAGTCATGAAGAGTTATGTCAAGGAAATTACCAAAGGTAGATCACAAGGTCATACCGTCCAAGTCATAAAAAGACTGAGTGTCCGGGACCTACCGGTTTGTAATCGAAGCAGCCCCACAATCTAGGCATTCAATGAGGGGAAGATCGTGGGTCATCCATGATTTGAACATGGGAGAATGGATCAATTAATGCCCACAGACGTCTCAGCCACCTTACTATAAATAGTATTTGTACATCAATATAAAAGACATTCACAAATAGATGCCCAGAACTCTGTCCAATGATAATAGTTTTATCGTTCTTGCCTTCATCATCATTGTTATTTCTTATCGTTTATCCGATTATTGCAACTTTGATACAACGAATTGTTCTAGCCCACTTACAAATTTAATTATATTCTATATCACTTTAGAGACATACAATGCTGCTTATACTTATGCTTTAATCATGATTAAATAATATATATTTTCTCTTTTAATTTAACTGTAAAAATTAAATTGTTTAATTTAATACTTATAAATATAGGTGCGGGTAAGTATTTACTTTTTCTGAACCCACCCTCATTCCCTTCTTCCCGAAATACCCAGCAACTTGGGTAAGTTTAAAAGAGGGCCTTAGCAAAAGAGGGCCTTAGCAAGTCTTTTAATAATGAAAAGGGCCCCAATTTTTAAAAAATATCTATAGGGTCCTCAATTAGGATTAGTGTTAATGGGGTAAAAGATATATAAAAACTTAACCCTCAAGTTTTTAAATTTACACTTTTCACCCTCTACAAAACCCTCATTTTACACCCAAAAATGGCAAAAAAATATTTCCCTCCCAATATATCCCCCGCCATCCCCCACCACCCCCCTCACTGCTCCACCGGTTCCGACGAGTTTTCGGCCGGATTTTTTGATTTTTGGGTTCACTATCAGCTCCCCAAAGTAGATTCAACAATCATTTCCAAGTATATTGTGTTTTTGTAAAAGATTTATTCTAAAAAAATTTGGGAATTGTCAAAATTTGCTCAGCCATTTACGACACGAATCTCAGCTAATCGTCGTGGATTTTCAGCCACATTTGGTCTCTGGTAAGTGTTCTTTAACTTTATAGTTGAGAAATTTGATTTGAAGCTAAAAGCTACCAGATTGACAAATTTGAGGAACTAGGTTTGGTTTCTGGTCAAACATCCGTCGACGACATGTTTGATGTTTAAACATCTCGTTGATGTTTTTGTGCACATCGTATCATATGTTTAAACATATATGGCTGCTGAGTGTATGTTTAAACCATCAAACATTTGAACTTATGTTTAAACATCATGCATGATGTTTGAAAATCATTCAGGATTACTAAACATCATTAAGGATGTTTAAACATAAATGCAAATGTTTAAACATATGGGCGTATGTTTAAATATCCCCAATGATGTTTAGTAGCCCTGAACGATATCTAAACATCATCGAGGATGTTTAAACATCATTCCAAATGTTTAAATATTTGCATTTGTATTTAAACATCCTCAATGATGTTTAGTAATCCCGAATGATATTCAAACATCATGCAAGGTGTTTACACATCTTAAAAAATGTTTAAACATCCATAAATATATGTTTAAACATTTGTATTGATGTTTTGACTATCCTGAATGATATTTACACATCACTCGGGATGTTTAAACATTATTTCAAATGTTTAAACATTTGTATCTATGTGTAAACACTATAAAAAAAATTTACAGAATGTTTGAAGCAGTACCTTTCATTTTTTTGTGAATATGACTTCTATAAACAACTGTATTATGAAATTTATGCTATAAGGATATACTGTAGACCCTCTTTGTATCTTCAGGACAAATAATGTGACCGTATTATTGGTAGTTGACTATCTCGGCGAATGGGTGGAAAAAGCTAAAATTTTTGTTTGGCTTCTCGCTGTGAAAGAGAGTAGACCTATTCTTGTTAGTAAGCAGGTTACTTATAATGAGTTGGTTAAAAAAATCATTCAAAGTTGGGGAATTCTTGATGATCCGAGGGATCTTTCTATTACGTACTTGTTGAGCATTGCAAAGCAAAAGACTGCACCCTCTCACATTAGGAATGACATTGATGTCTCTCTTTTTATGGCTGATGTGGATGCGTCTGGTGCTAGGCCGACTCTACGTGTAAATGTGGTTCCTCGGACTGAAAATTATAATGAACAAAATCATGGGTTGGATGATATTGGGAAGGAGGCTTCATTAAATATGAATGTGCCTGAGAAGGAAGAAGATGAAGAAGCAGCAGAAATCCAAGAAGATAATGAGGTACAGTTTCCTGATTCAATACCATCACAAGGCAGCCACACTCGGACGGACGACACTGGTTTCTACATAGGGAAAACATTCACGAACAAGCGCGAGTTGGTTGTGCTGTTGAAGCTTGCTGCAATGAGAGTGCCTTTCTATTTTCAATATGTGAAGAATAAGAAGAATGTATTTTGTGCTAGATGTGTGGACAAGAATTGCCACTGGTGGATTCGAGCCATGACGTACAAGAGCTGTGACATGTTTTATATCACAGTCTACAACAGCGAGCACACATGTGGTTCTGAGTATTCTAAAAGCCATCATCCACACGCCACGTGCAATGTTGTTGGAGAGTACATGAAGAACATTGTTGACACCAAATTTTGTCCCGATTATTTTAAAAATAATTATTTGTTATAAAACGAATTGAAATTGAGTCAATTTTAAAATTAAGAAAAAGATGCAATTGGTTTGGATGAAAAGAAGGCCAAAACCGCAATTCGCAGCTTAAAATCCTATCTACCCGTGTAAATCCCCCTATTTCAATTAAAACACCTAGAATCAAAATCAGAAACCCACCATTCAACCCGTTTTCCTCTATCCCCGACCCGCAAACCCGAGCCCCAATCGATTTCCCCCCATTTTTACACGCAAATCTCACAAAAATTCATGGTCCCCCATTCCAGCTCATCCTTGCTCGTACAACCTTATCCAAATTAGACCGTTTGGAGGTTCTTTTAGGGATTTCATTCAGCCTAGAACCCTAATTTTTGGAGGGTATAAAAGGAGCCATTAATAGTCGTTAATGGGTCTGGGTGAGCAGCGGCAGTGAAGGAAAATAGGAACAAGGAGCAGAGCTCACAACATATTTTTGAGTCTTAGTTTTAAGAATATACAAAACATAGTGTCTCCGTTCCATTCTAGTTTTGGTATCGTCGCTTCGTCATTCAAGTCATCGACCTCGTTCGAGTCTTCGTGTTTGTTCGAGTCAAATTCAGATCCCTCGCTCTTGTTCACTGCCCGCAAAGAGGTAATCTCGCAATTTTTTTTAATCTGTTCTTTATTTCCTTGAATAGAATTTGTTTACATCAGTTTTAAATGAGATATTATTTATATTCTGAGTGCATTTAACTAGTTCTTAACTGTCTTTTATCCGTGCGTTTAAATCATAACCTATATCATTCTGAACCATGTTTGATATATGAAATAGTTAGAGTTTCAATCTTTACTGTTCATATGCTTGTATAAGCTTAAATAACTGTCAAGCTCGTAGCTTTATCATGAAATGAGTTAAAAGAAAAATCAGTTTCCAATGGCTTGTTCACAGGCCTAAATTTAATTCCGCAATGGAGTTTTATCTGTTCTGTTCTTCTGTTGAGAGAGTTTATAATGGAGAAAGAAGGGAGTCGCAAGTTTCTGAATGGGTATTCAAGAGAAGCATAGATGCAGCAGGGGTGTTCTTCTGCTGGTGTTTTCTTTTTGCAGTTTTGGCTGGTATTAAAGGAGTAGAAAAGGACTGCAGGTTCTGGTCTGGTTCAGTTCTGGTTCTTGTTTTGCTGTGAGGTAGTAGATTTAGTTCAGGTGGTGTTAAGGGTCTGCTATGCTCTGATGGTTCAGGGGAGGTCTGGTAGTGATTACTTTTATTTGTGAGTCAGGTGTTCTGTGCTGTAGCTGTATAGAGGTGTGCAGGTTGAGTGTGAGAATTTGGGGAGTCTGTTTTACTGATTGTTTAGGTTGTTTAAGGGTGTTAGAGAGGCTGTAGAAGTGGGTGGTTGGAGTGGTTCTTGTAGTTTCAGGATGCTAGGGAGTTTAGGAATTGTCTCCAGGTGTTTGTTAGTTGCATTAGGTAAAGTAAAAGGGGTTTGTTGAAGTGCAGGGCTGTTTTCTTGTTGTTTCAAGTAGTTCAGGGGTGTAGTTGGGAGAGTTAAAGGTCCAGAAAGGCAGGGAGTTGCAGGAGTCTGTTCTTTTGTTCAAGAGAAATGTCAAAGAGGAGTTCAGGCTGGTCTGTAGGTGCTCAGGAGTTCCTGATGTGATATAGCGGGTAGTTTAGGAGTATGTTTAGATCCTGTTATTGTATTCTAGGGGGCTATTTTATATTGATGTGCAGGTCTGTGGTTTTAGGGAGTGTCCAGGTTTGAAATGTTCAGGTAGGTTGCTCGGAAGGGAATAGAGAGTTTAGTTGTGTTCTGAGGGTCAGGTTGATTGTTCGGAATGGCATGTATCTTGTTAAGGTGTTTTGGTCAGGATATAGGAGTGGTTTCAGTTTGTTAAGGTTGATTTAGAGGTATAATAGGAGGTTTGTGTTAGTGAAGGAGTTGTATCAGTTAGCATGAGTTTTAGGCTGATTCAGGAGTTTTTTTTAGGTTCCTGGTGGTCTGTAACGGATGTGCAGGTTTGGAGTGAATCTCAGAGTGCGCAGGCTGATGTGCTAGTGTATATGTGTGTGTGCAGCTATTTAGACAGAGTTCAGGTGTTGCAGGTGATTTGGTGGTTGGTCTGGATGGCCTGGGGTATAGGGGCAGCTTGTTAGAAGCTGTCTTTGGTTGTTTTAGGATGGAAAAGGGTCCAGGTGTTGCTGTGATGGTTTTGGATTGGTTTAGTTGGTCTGCAAGGGTGTATGAGGGCTATTTTGAGTGTTGCAGATGGTTAGGCTTGAATTGATGGGATGTTTTACTAGTTCTCTATGTTGTTTTTGGTTCAGTTTTATTCTAGGTGGCATGGTGTCTAAGATTAAGTTTTTTTTATAAACTTGGATGCGCCTAAAGATTACTTAATTGTCTAGTTAAAGGCTGAAGTTTAAGTGTTTGAAAGCCTGTTTCATTTTATGCCTGGTAGAAGATGCATGGAATTACTGAATGTTGTTAAGCTGATCCTCTCTGTTTCTTCCCCTGAAGTCTCTCTTTGATACTCAAAGTTCAGTGATAGTGTGAAATTTTATGAGTAAAACAATACATTACCTGCACCATATCAAGCTCCTTTGTTTTTTTTTTCCCTGAATTAACTAGCTTATTTGGATGCAATAATATTTCATTGGTTAAATGTTTTCTCAAACTAATTTGAATCAACACGTTCTCATAAGGATCGAGATTTAAATTTTGCATTGTCTAGCTAAACACTTGTCCTTTACTAATGGATGGCTGCCTGCAAAATTTTGTATTCCTTGCTACCTTTTAAATGTTTTATTTATATCAGTCGCCTTTGCCTATTTTAAATCAGTTTCAGCGTGTGTTTGACTTGCTAGTATTGTAAATTTATTATAAAGTTTGGATGTTTCTGTCACGCCCTAAATTATTTAGAGATTTTTCGGAGTCGCCACTTGACATAGTTCAAAGGTGTGCCAAGTCACCAAAAGGTACCTTAGAACACCTATGACTCGTTTAGTGGTGTGCGTCAGAGTTTCGGGTAAGGATCTCGATTGACTCGCGGGAAGGGGTTAGGCATCCTCGAGTCCTGTACCAAGTACAGTTGCTTTATTGACGCTCTCCGGGTTTGTGAATTATTGTTTGTTTGTTTAATTGCCAGATTATTATTTGTTACGCTTTGATTTGTTTGAAACAAAATTGTGTCAAGTAACCCACAAGGTATACTTGGAACAAATTTATATTTTTTATTTTTTACCTAATAAGTAGATCACAAATCATACTTATAATTGCCTAATCGAATTTACTCCTATTAATTTGCCTAATCGTGTATTTTCTTATCCCTACTAAGTTTACCTAATCAATTTGATGTGAGTTAACTTTGGTTTCAAGCAAATATTTGAGCGTCTTGTTAATATTAATGTCTCGGCCTATTAATTTTACCTAACCGTGTCTCTACTATCTTTAGTTTATGTCGTTTATAGTATTTATCGTGCTAATCTATGAACAAACGTTTGAAATGGCTAACGTTTTGAGTTCACCAATTATTTCAACTTACCAACCAAAGTTTCAGCCTAAGACAATTGTCCTTCCAACTTACAAATTAAACTTTGCATTTAATATCCCAATTTTGCCTAATTATTTTCATACTTGTCTCTTTTACAAGTTTATTATTATTATTATTATTATAAAAAAGAAACAGATCTTATCTTTGCCAACTACAACATTTATTGTTTTGAATTGAAAGCATTTAAAATGACTAAGCAATAATTGCCTTAACTTTGACAATCAGATCTAGGCCTCAAAGATTAAACCACGAGATACTCTGAATTTGCAACTAAGTACGGGCCAAATAAGATGCACATCCTGATTCTTTCATTTTTTTTGCACAACCAAAACACATATGCAAGATAATACATATATATACACAGAAAAGTACAAGCATTTCTTTTAGAAAAAAAAAACTGGTTTCCATCTCACATCTTGGTACCATTTCATTTACACATAATTCTTTTTCAAATCTTAAAACATGGTCAAAATACAAATAAAAGAAAACTTGAGAAAAATACCTAGTGTAGAATCTCCCCCAAGCAAAACAGCAACAGAACTCAGCAGCTTGAACCAAACGCAACAACAGCAAGGACACAACAACTAAGAACAGTAGCTAAAGCAGCTAAGCAGACCAGAAATACAACCAACCTACTCTTCTGGAGACCTTGAACTTAACTGTGAAAAGAACTTAATCACTTAAATCCCTTCAACTCATTTTTATTCCCTATTCTCACTATTTCATTTCTTCTCTCCAAAAGAGCTGTCGCTTTTTTTTTTTTTTGTTTTTCAGATCTGAAGCCTTCTTTTAAGAGTGAAAAGATGTAGTGAATCTTCAGATGTGTGTGTATATTTTTTCAGATCTAGAATGTTTTCTTTAAGGTGTATGAAGTGTACAAGAGAGATCTTTTTCTGGGAGGTGAATCTGATTTTTCTTCTCCCTAGAATGAGAGTCAAATGACTCTATATATGCTGAAAAAAATAGGTCACAAGGGTGGAGTCTAAGGTGGGATAAAGGAACAAACCCACATGCTATGTTTTTGCTTTTCCTCAGACCACAATTAATTTTTAGCATGCTCAGTTACTAGACAACAAAAGAAGGGTGGCAAAAAGCCTTATAAAGTGGCTGCAACTTTGTGTCTTTTTATTTGACTTCTCCTACCATCTATTAACAAAATCAGTCCTATGCTCAGTATCAAATAAGTCTAACCATCATAACTACACTAAACTCCACCTTCTGGACTGACTAAAATCCGAGATTGACTAAAAGAAGTGGACCAGATTAACTTCCCAGATTACAAACTAAAGCGTTAACCAAAGGGGATCAAGCTAAGCCATTGCAAATTACATTAAACTGCACTCTCCCTTGCTCTATACAAATCAGATTTTCAAAAGTTCATAGCTAACACAAGGTCATAGTTGACAGCAACACACCAGTATCTATGCATCCCACACACTATCTCACAGACAAAAACTCACAATGAACTAATTAAAACCATTACTCGCATCAAAGAACAAATCAACACAGGTCCTAAACTAGATCACAATACCAGAAATGCGTTTTCATGCTCGACATAGGTTAACCTCACAATGATTCCAAACAATTCAATACAAACAAAAACGATTTAATGCTTTCGAAACAATAAAACAAGACGGAACGAACATAGCACACTAGTATCATGCTTGAAGAACCAAACCAGTACTTGCTTAATCAGAAAATTTCATTGAGCAGGAAAGCATACATAAGCGACAATACTTTTCTTAACATCAAACTCTAGAATTAACGAAAACAATTTGATAAACAAAAAGGAAAAAAATTAAGGGGTTCACTCACTGCCTAACCCGTCAAGCAAATGGCTAAAGCGCCATTGAAACTGCCTCGCCATCAAGCCAAACTTCCAGCTACTATCACAAAGCATTGTCGCCATGGCTACTCATTACACTAATCAGCCTGCAGTCACCAATAACATCGCAACACCACTGTCAATGCCTCGCTCACCATTGAATCAGCCTTGTCAAGCCTCACAGAAACACCCAATCACTTAGCAAAGCCACGACATAATCACTAGGCATTGAGCCAACACCATCATTAGCTTTCGACTCGCTACATAACAGAGAATCGCCATCATGGCTAACTGCAGCAATCACACCCTCAAATCAGCCAACTACTCCTCAGTCACATCCTCGCTTCGGCTTCACTGTCCTTACAGCCTCGACGCTACTACACCTTTATGACACTAGCATCCAATCAGCCTCGCTCACCGTTGAATCATCGCTACACCATTGCATCAACCTTGCTCACCATTGAATCAACCTCGCTCACCATTGAAACATCGACGCCAACAAATCATAGGCAAACTGAATTAAAGTAACCCGATACCATCACCCAAGCAGCGTCTCCACCTCGATATCACCTAGTAACTAAGAAACAAATTATCACAGCCCCTGATACCATCACCCAAGCAGCGTCTCCACCTCGATATCACCTAGTAACTAAGAAACAAATCATCACAGCCCCTCAAGACCCCGCTGCGCAGCCGCTAAATCTCCTACCCTAAACTCCACCCTACGCCATTAGAATCAAAATCGAAACAACCACCCTTTCTCGTTCTAATTGAAACGACCTCATTTGGGGTCGTCTCAACTAGAACAAAAGAAGAGTGGAAGATAGAAACACACAGTACACGAGCAAGGGGTTCTAAAACTGTTTCCGTTCGGGTTTAAATGGAGGAAGATTTTTCCGGCCAATCGAGGTTCATGACCAGCACGAGGAGGAAAAGATGAGCCTGTTTACGTAGGATTTCGCCGGAGGAAGTCAAAAAAAAAAATCGCCGGAGTAAGACTTCAAACTTCGATCTACAACGAATGGTTGAAAATTTGGGGAGAACAAGTTCAAAAACGGGATGAGGAGGTCACGGCGAGTCCATGGGTGTATAAATTATGGCCGGAGAAAGGTGAAGTTCGTCGCCGATGGCGAGGCCGCAGCGGAGTCCGGCGAAGGTACCGAATTGGGCATAATTTCCCTTAGGGCTGATAATGTGTGTAGAAATGGACAAAAATGGTAATTTTTGGCTTTTAAATGCAAGTCACGGGCAGGGTCAAGAAATGGAACTGGGCCCGTGGATCAAGAGAGTGGGCTTGGCTATCTTTCCTTTCATTTTTTGAATTGGGTCGGCCCAATAGCATGCTAACACATAAATTAACAACAAAACTTAATTAACTAAATTGAATGACCAATGACAACTCACACAAAACAATTACAGGGAACATTTAATTAATCACAAAATTTTATATACTCAATCAATTCTATTTTTGGTGATTTTCAACATTTTAATTAATCACAAAATTTTATACACTCAATCAATTCTATTTTTGGTGATTTTCTGATATTTTTCCTAGTTAACTAGCTAACAGAACGACAAAATTAGAGAAAATATGCGAAGCCCTATGAAAATTAACACAACCATTTCGAACAATTTTTTTTTTTTTTGAATTTTCGTGCCAAAATTAGGTGATTACAGCTGCCCATCTTTGTTCGAGAACATGAAGAGTTTTCGGACAAAGATGTAATCGTCAACTAATTTTGGCTTTTCCGGTTCTAGCCGAGAATACGCTTGCAAAATTGTGACCGTACCTTGACCTTTCGGTTCTAACCAAGAACAAGGCTACCTACATATCCCCTGACTAAGGAATCAGGTCAGTGTAGTTCCTCACGTGTGGTAGCTGGGACTACCACATTTAGACAGACACTGGACTCTTCTAGACTAACACTAAGCATTCTCTAGACATACACAGACTAACTCTAGACACTTTTAGAACTAACTGGAACTGACTCGACTCGACACTCCTAGACTTACCCGGACTGACACAAGACACTTTTGACACACTAGAGTTGTTGCTGCTGGTCACTGTCGCTGGTTGCTGGCTAGCTGGCTGGTGGTCACTGCTTTACAAAGGAAAAAATAAAAATACAACATTTGAAATGTAAAATTACAATTCCTAAGCTAACTTCTTCATGTTTCCCAAGATGAGCTTCTTGGTTCTTGCTCCCTTCACTTGTTGAAAATAAAACCACCGCTCTTGCTCTTTGTAGAAAGATAAACCCCCGATCTTGGCTCAGGTGGGTCTTCCCTCTTTACAGAATGGATTCCCTCGTTCTTCAGGTGGGCGCCTGGACTTCTTCAAATTTATTCCCTCGTTCTTCAGGTGGGCGCCTGAACTTTCCAAATTATTCCCTCATTCTCCAAGTGGGTGCCTCAACTTTCCAAATTACTCCCTCATTCTCCAGGTGGGTGCCTCGACTTTCTCTGAACTACTCCCTCATTCTCCAGGTGGGTGCCTCGACTTCTCAAAACTACTCTCTCATTCTCCAGGTGGGTGCCTCGACTTTCTCAAAACTACTCCCTCATTCTCTAGGTGGGTGCCTCGACTTTTTAAGACTATTCCCTCATTTTCCAGGTGGGTGCGTTGACTTCTTTAAATTACTCCCTCATTCTCCAGGTGGGTGCCTCGACTTTCCAAATTACTCCCTCATTCTCCAGGTGGGTGCCTTGACTTCTTTAAATTACTCTCTCATTCTCCAGGTGGGTGCCTCGACTTCTTTAAATTACTCCCTCATTCTCCAGGTGGGTGCCTCGACTTTCTCAAAACTACCCCCTCATTCTCTAGGTGGGTGCCTCGACTTTTTAAGACTATTCCCTCATTTTCCAGGTGGGTGCGTTGACTTCTTTAAATTACTTCCTCATTCTCCAGGTGGGTGCCTCGACTTTCCAAATTACTCCCTCATTCTCCAGGTGGGTGCCTTGACTTCTTTAAATTACTCCCTCATTCTCCAGGTGGGTGCCTCGAATTCTTTAAATTACTCCCTCATTCTCCAGGTGGGTGCCTCGACTTCTTAAGACTACTCCCTTATGAATGCTTACTTTTGACTTGAAAACTGACATTGTCACTCTTGAAATTGGTGCTTAGGCGATATTTGATGGTCTCGAAATCTGCCTATCGTTTGATGATCTCTTTCATGGTGCAAATTCTCAACGCGTCAATCTTGCGATCGAGAGTTGATTTGGCTTCCATTATCCAGGAGGGTCCTGATCATGCTCTGCTACAACTGCAAAACAGGTAAACAACTTTTGCAAAACTTTCTTTTGCTCGTTTTGATGTTATTTTGATTGAAAAGTGAAAAATGGGAAAGATTCTGGACAAAAGGACTCCGAACGAAATGATGTCCCTTTGGAGATGTAAAAAAGAAACTTATCTGGAGGTGGAAGTGATGACCCTAATAAACATGACATGCTTCTGGTCCTCAAACCCTGCTCATTCACAATAGTTCTTCCTCGGTCATGACTACTTTCCAAACCCATCTTGATGACATTTATGAAGACCCTCATTCGGTTAGCGGCGCCCCTTTTGGGGTTTTCACCGACCAACCTCTCTCTTTGTTCTTTTATCTCACTGTTTGTCATGCGGCGCCCTTTCAGGTTATCACCAGCAAGACTTCATTTTTTTTTGGATGATAATGTCTTGGGCGCTTTGAGCCTCTTCCTGATTTCGAGACTGAAATGTCAAACGTCTCATGAGCATGTGAGAAGATGGTAAGAATAACAGAAGTTTGTTTTTATTTTATTGAGGAAATAAAAAAAAACAAACTTCTGCCCCAGTTTAGCAGAAACTGCGGATTTGGATTTTCTTTGAATTTGGCCGCAAACTTGGAGGCAAGTTTTGCGCTGATATGAGACAGGGAAAATGGAACTTTCCTTTATTTTGACCGCACAAGAATGGTTGCCTACGTATCCTTTTGAGAGGAATCAGGTCAGACGTAGCTCTGGCAACTTAATGCCAAAATTTGTTGTTTTGAATCTTTGTTTCATTCATTTCATTTCATTACAATTACAGGATTCCCAATAAGGGTTCACAAAAGCAACACAAAGCCAAAGGCCAACAAAAGGGATACATTATCTGGATAAGGGAAACAAAGACTTCCGTTATCCCCATCGAAGAACATCAAATGTAGTACTTCTTCACTGCATTAGCATTAACAATCATTTCAGCCATCGTGCCTTCGATGTCTGTCAAGAACAGCGCACCATTGGGCAACACCTTCTTCACCACATACGGTCCTTGCCAATTTGGAGCAAACTTGCCCTTTGCTTCTTCCTGATGTGGAAAGATGCGCTTCAAGACTAACTGACCTTCACTGAACTTGCGTTGGCGCACCGTCTTGTTGTATGCTTTGGCCATTCTCTTCTGATATAGTTGACCATAACATACTGCATTTAGCCTTTTCTCGTCGATCAAAGCCAATTGTTCCAAGCGGGATTTGACCCATTCAGTGTCCTTGATCTCAGCTTCAACAATGATTCTCAAGGACGGTATTTCGACTTCTTCCGGAATGACCGCTTCAGTCCCATACACCAGTTCATATGGGGTCGTGCCTATTGAGGTGCGCACAGTTGTGCGATAACCCAGAAGAGCAAATGGCAACTTCTCATGCCAATCTCGAGATCCCTCCACCATTTTTCGAAGGATCTTCTTGATGTTTTTGTTTGCAGCTTCGACCGCACCATTCGCTTTTGGCCGGTATGGTGTGGAGTTTCTATGCACAATTTTGAACCTTTCACATACCTCTCTCATCAAATGACTGTTTAAATTCGCCCCATTATCAGTGATGATGGTATTGGGGATACCGAATCGGCAAATGATGTTCGAATGAACAAAGTCGACCACAGCTTTCTTGGTTACTGACTTGAATGTCCCTGCTTCCACCCACTTAGTAAAATAGTTAATGGCGACCAAGATGAATCTATGCCCATTCGATGCCTTTGGTTCTATCGGGCCAATGACATCCATTCCCCATGCTGCAAAAGGCCAAGGGGCGGATATTGTGTGGAGCTCTAAGGGAGGTGAATGTATCAGATCACCGTGCACTTGACATTGATGGCATTTCCGTATGAACCCTATGCAATCTCGCTCCATGGTGAGCCAGAAATAACCTGCTCTTAAGATCTTCTTGGCTAGCACATAGCCATTCATGTGTGGCCCGCAAATTCCAGAATGCACCTCGTTAAGAATTCTTGAGGCTTCTTGTGCGTCCACACATCTCAGCAGTCCCAGATCTGGGGTTCTCGTGTACAATACCCCTCCACTTAGAAAGAAACCATTTGCAAGACGGCGAAGGGTTCTTTTCTGATTGCTCTCTGCCAGCGCTGGATACTCTCCATTCTTGATGTAGTTTTTGATGTCCAGGTACCATGGTTCGCAATCAAGTTCTTCTTCAACCATGTTGCAATAAGCATGTTGATCCCTAACTTGAATCTCGAGAGGATCAATGTGAGTTTGGTCAGGATGACTAAGCATGGATGATAATGTAGTCAAAGCGTCAGCCAACTCATTGTGCATTCTTGGGATGTGCTAAATTCAACAGAATCAAATCTTTGGCAAAGATCTTCCAGATACTGCTTATACATGATGAGTTTCACATCTTGAGTTTCCCATTCACCCTTGATTTGATGTACTAGTAGGTCAGAATCTCCAAGCACTAGTAGTTCTTTGATGTCAGTGTCTATCGCCATGCGTAGACCCATGATGCAAGCTTCATATTCTACCGTGTTATTGGTACACCAGAAACGAAGTTGCACAGTCGCCAGATAATAATGACCCATCGGGGATATGAGAACAGCCCCGATACCATCGCCTTTGGAGTTAGAGGCCCCATCAAAATAAAGTTTCCAATAATAATCATCGTCAGAAGGCAACTCCTCAATTGTGTCTACCTCTTCATCAGGAAAGTATGTCTTGAGAGGTTCATACTCATCATCCACTGGATTTTCGGCCAAATGATCGGCCAAAGCCTGGGCTTTCATTGCAGTTTTGGTGACATAAACTATGTCGAACTCTGTGAGTAACATTTGCCACTTGGCAAGCCTTCCTGTTGGCATAGGCTTCTGAAAAATATACTTTAGCGGATCCATCCGGGATATGAGGTAAGTAGTGTATGACAACAAATAATGCCTCAGCTTCTGTGCTACCCATGTGAGGGCACAACACGTTCTTTCCAGCAAAGTGTACTTGACCTCGTAATCCGTGAACTTCTTGCTCATGTAGTAAATCGCCTGTTCTTTCTTGCCTGTGGCATCATGTTGCCCCAGTACGCAACCAAATGAATTGTCCATCACCGACAGATAGAGGAACAAAGGTCGTCCTGGCTCCGGCGGGACCAATACTGGTGGATTTGACAAGTATTGCTTGATTTGGTCAAAGGCCGCTTGACATTCCTCAGTCCACTTAACTGCAACATCTTTCTTTAGCAGCTTGAAGATTGGCTCACACGTGGTGGTGAGTTGAGCAATGAACCTACTGATGTAGTTCAATCTTCCAAGGAAACTCATAACTTCTTTCTTGTTCTTTGGCGGAGGCAACTCTTGTATAGCCTTGATCTTTGAAGGATCCAATTCAATGCCTCGCCTGCTGACAATGAAACCCAACAACTTTCCAGCTGGAACACCGAACGCACATTTGGCCGGGTTCAACTTCAAATTGTACCTTCTGAGTCTTTCAAAGAATTTCCTGAGGTCCTTAACATGATCCTCTACCGTTCTTGATTTGATTATCACGTCATCCACATACCCCTCAATTTCTTTGTGTATCATATCATGGAAGATGGTTGTCATGGCTCTCATGTACGTTGCCCCAGCATTCTTCAAGCCGAACGGCATGACCCTGTAACAAAAGGTTCCCCAGGGCGTGGTGAATGCTGTCTTTTCTGTGTCATCTTCATCCATTAGGATATTGTGATATCCAGCATAGCAATCCACAAAAGATTGGATCTCGTGTTTAGCACAATTGTCTATGAGAATGTGAATATTAGGCAAAGGAAAATTATCCTTGGGACTGGCCTTGTTCAAATCTCGATAGTCAACACAAATTCTTGTCTTCCCATCTTTCTTCGGCAGCGGCACAACATTGGCCAACCAAGTGGAATACTGAAGAGATTGTATCACCTTCGCAGATAGCTGATTCATGATTTCCTCATGGATTTTCTTGCTCATATCTGTCTTGAATTTCCTCCGAAGCTGCTTGACCGGAGGGAAACCAGGATTAATCGGCAACTTGTGAACCACTAAATCTGTGCTCAAACCGGGCATGTCATCATATGACCAAGCAAACACCTCTCTATAGTCAAGCAAGACTTGAACTATGTCATTTTTCACTTTCGGTACAGCGTGCATGCTTATCTTGGTTTCCCTAACATCATCAGGGCTTCCCAAATTTATATTTTCTGTGTCATCTAGATTGGGCTTAGGCTTGTTCTCAAACTGTTCTAATTCCCCATTTATTTCACTCTCGGCTCCCTCCTCATCATATTCTTTCTCAAACATTTCTTCGTATCAGTCCCTTCCATGTCATCTACCTCCTCAACTGTTACTTCATAATCATTCCACCTACCAACATGTATTTCCTCAACTTTTGGTTGATCCATTGAGACCAAGTTAAACTGTGTGTTTAGATCAGGGCGTGATTTCAGCATGCATGTCATGTTATTAAGGCCATCAGAAACATAGCTACAGAAAGAAATAAGGAACAAAATTAGGAAAGACAAGAGATATAATAAGGAGACAAGAACATGTCTTGCTTTTCATTGAATTTGAAAGATAAAAGGGTTTGATATCATAACGAGCAAAATAAATATACTTGGATTACAACTCTTATAATAACCAAGTATACAGAAAGGATAACAAAAACTTGCTACCAATAGCCCCTCCTAGTGGGGAGAGGCATGGATTCCCAGTTGTTCAGCTTCACATCAGGGGCAATGTCCTGGATTTCTGCATTGCTAGATCCTTCGCCAGTTTGCACCATGTTGATGCCAAAGACGTGCCTCAAATCGGCCAAGAGCTTCTTCTGTTCTTCAGTCTCCTCAACATTTTTTGAAATAGACTTGCCCCCGTTGGACCTCGTGAAAGATTGAGCGAGGCAAGGGACAGGCTTCTCAAGAGACCATTCTCGTTTCTTCATCTTCCTAGCTCTTGCTCTGTCTGCAGCTGTGGGCTTGTATCCCAGACCCCAGGTACCTCGAATGCCAAGTGGACTAATTGGATGCGACATTCCCTGTAATGCTGCCCCGAGACCTTTCCCTGGTTGAAAACTGTGCTTCAACATTTCTGTAGCCATCATGACTGCCATTTCTGACAATCTTGCTTGTGGCAAAGGCTTGCCTTCAGAAACCTCTTTCACGTTGACTGCTTCAAAAGCTTGGTACATCAGAGTTGGGCTATCATTGGTGACCTCGATAACTGGAATGGACGGGTCCTTATAGATTGACAAATCTCCCTCTCCGTGTACCATGATCATCTCGCGGTTCCACTCAAACTTCACAGTCTGGTGCAAAGTTGAGTGTACTGCACCCACCATATGAATCCAGGGCCTTCCCAACAGTAGATTGTAAGACGAATCCATGTCGAGGACTTGGAAATCAATAGCAAAGTCCACAGGCCCAATTGTCAGTATCAGCTCGATCTCACCAATTGACCATCTTTTTTCTCCATCAAAAGCACGGATACTCATAGTGTTGGTCCGAATTTTGTCCATTTTGACCTTCAATATCTTTAGGTTAGACCATGGACAGATGTTCAGACCGGACCCACCGTCAACCAGTACCCTTGTGACATAAGAATTATCACACTTGACAGTCAGATGTAATGCTTTGTTGTGACCAGTGCCTTCTATTGGTAGTTCCTCATCAGTGAAAGTGATCCTGTTTACCTCAAAGATACGACTTGCGACTTCTTCGAGGTTGCTAACGGTCATCTTCTCAGAGACATGAGCCTCATTCAGGATTTTCAACAGAGCACGTCGGTGTGTCTTAGAATGCATCAACAAGGATAACAAAGAAATTTGAGCATGGGTCTTCCTCAGCTGCTCTATAATGGAGTAATCTTGAACTTTCATCTTTTTCAAAAATTCCTCCGCCTTTTTTTCAGTGACAGGTTCTTTGATGGGACCTTGATTTTCTCTGGCCTGTTTTGCCTTTCTTAACTCTTCTGGGGTAAAGCACCGCCCAGAACGAGTTAGACCGCCCACTTGTGTTGTTTCTGCTACAACTTCTTTTCCCTTGTATGTTACCAATGCCTTGTCATAATTTCATAGGACAGCATTAGTATTTTTCATATGAATCTGAGGTGCGCTCTTTATGACAACGGGCTCACACAGCTTGTTCTGATCATCTTCATTGGGTGCCCTTCTAATAACCAACTTTGGTTTGGCCACACAACTTGCTTCCCCTTCATTTTTGCTGGTCCTTTGGATCACCAACTTTGGCTTTTCAGTCACCTCCTTCTTTCTCTCAATGGTTCTTTTCAATGTCAACACTGGCTTGTTTGGCTGGATAGGATGCCCCACTTTCCCCGGCACAACCGAAAAAATTGGTTGCATCCTTTCCACTCCAACTGTTATAGCATCGACTGACACTATTGGCCTTGCAGATTCATCTTCAAATCCCCCTTCACATATACCCACCATGTGTACATCGTGGATTGGCAAAGGATTGCGATTAATGTTCGGCGTTTCTGCATCTTCGATCACTATTTGGTTATTGTCAATAAGAACTTGCACTGCCTTCTTGAGATAATAGCAATCTTCTGTATCATGCCCTGGTTCACCCGAATGATATTCACAGTGCCGAGAATGGTCCACCTTCCCTATAGGATGCATGTTTCCTTGAATTGGCTTTATCATGTCCAAGGCTCGCAATTTCTCGAAGATGCTGGTGTAAGACTCCCCAATTGGTGTGAATTCTATCTTTCGAGCTTTCTTAAATTCAGATCTTGGACGGAAGCCTGCTGGACCTCTTGGTCGGTAGGTAGGGTTCGGCGGAGCCTGATAATTGTTAGGTGGAGCCTGGTGAATGTGATATGCAGGCTGTGGGGCCGGCGCACACCATTGCGGATAGGATGTTGGAGCATATGGTTGTGCATCATGTATAGAGTATTGTGGTGGCGCTATGGAGTATTGAGCATTTTGTGGTTGGTAGTATTGTTGCGGTGGGAGTATTTGTGGAGCTCGGTATGAATTAGGTTGACTGTATCGCTCCTCGTCCCACATTCGCGGACCCGACCCTACCATGGCAACATCTTCTTTTTTCTTCTTAGCAAACCCTGCTGCCCCCGTCTGCATAGCCTGTGTAGTTGCTTTCAGTGCGGTCTGGCTCACAATCTTACCAGCTTTGACTCCTCTCTCAATCATTTCTCCTATCTTGACGACTTCACTAAACGGTTTCCCAAAGGCGGCGATCAATGCACCATATAATGCCTCATCTTGCGCCTCGATGAACAAACGGACCATGTCATCGTCCGGTATTGCGGGGCTCACTCGAGCGGCCTGCTCGCGCCATCTGAGGGCGTACTCCCTAAAGCTTTCACTTGGCTTCTTTTTTATCGCATCTAAAGAGGATCGATCTGGCAAAACCTCAATGTGGTACTTGTACTGGTCGTACAATGCATGTGCCATGTCATCAAATGCCAACCACTTAGTTACATCTTGCCTCATGAACCATTCGGCAGCTGCACCCCCCAAGCTTTCGAAAAAGTAGGCTATCAACAATTTGTCTTTCTTGACCCCTCTCATTTTGTTGCAGTAGGTCTTCATATGAACTCTTGGATCTCCTTGCCCGGTGTATAGATCGAACTTTGGCACTATGAACCCTTCTGGCAATTGCAATTCGGGGTAGGGGCAAAGATCCTTGAAAGAAATGTTAGTATGGTCTCCATAGCCCTGCATGATCCTTACTGCTTGTTCTAGGCCCTTCACCTTTCTCAGAACCTCGCTCTCATCAAGCTTTCCTGATCGATCAACCTCAACTTGAGACTCGCGATGGAACCCCTGATCATATGAGTCACTGTGTCGGAAATTGGGTTCATGGTGCTGATCATAATGATGATCCCCAGCCTGGAGATGCAGTTCGCTGTTGGACCTGGCCATAGCAGGCCTAGCTGGGCCCCGAAAAGTTGGAACCTATGGGAGAGGTGGGCCATACTGTCCCTTTGGTGGGGTGGACCATACTGCCCCTGTGGTGGATGTTGTCCATACTGCCCTTGAGGTGGAGGTGGTGGGGGCGGCGCATGAGGGCGCACTTCAGCTTCTTTTGTTAGACCATGACTAGTGCCAAAACAAGGGGGATAGGTCGGATCCTCTACCGCCGTAGATGTGCCTGGTGCTCGCTGGCTAGCTGTTGGCAAGAGCCCATCTAGGAGGTTTGGCATGGGAGGAGGTGCCCGTCCCGTGGTTATCGCATGATGCATGTCTACCAGAAATTGCTTCAGAATCAGGGCCTCCTCTGTCGTCCTATCATTTTCTTCGAAACCGGCATCAGATTTGTCTCCTTCAGTAGCCATGTTACCAAGTGGAATTTCAAAGCCCTTTGATTTAGTTGTGCGAGAATGGGGTTATGGCAGAGTGCTGCACCAAATCACTGGTAATCTATACTTGTCTGCAAACAAAACAAGTTAGGCAACACAATATTTATAAGCCAAGCGTGCCTACAAGCCTAAGGTCATCATGCGTCATCCCGAAACGGTTTAGATTAGATTCCCAAGTGTATTGTTTGAGTTTTCTTTTCTTTTCTTTTCTTTTCTCTTCCTTTTTTTTTCAAAGAGAGGCCAGGGGGTGAAATAACTTGACACAAAAAATAAACAAAAGATTTTCATTACTAAAGATAGTACAAGATATACAGTGCTCTAAGGCACAACTTTAGAAACGTACAAATGAATGAAAATGGAAATAAATTACCACTACTAAGCTCAAAAGAAACATAAAGTACAATATGCCGAGATGCTAAATGAGTGACAAGACAAAACAATAAGCTGCATCATCTCGGACTGATGTATCTGCTAAAGCGACCCTGGCTCAACGTCAGCTGGCTCCTCTATGTCAGACTCAGGTGGCTCTTCGGGATCTTCTTCTACTGGTGACAAAGGCTGGAAAAATTGTCATTCTCAAGACGTGAAAAATTGACTCAAAATATTGTCGCCAAAACTAAACAGACGGTTAGGCTTTCCATAAAATTGGGCATATCACGGTTGTCACAATGGGACTTAGTGATTTCCAAAACTTACCATTATAACGGCGTGAATTTTAAACCAAAAGAATCCTTTGGCCAACCAGGGCACTTGGAAACTCAAAATATTTCGCAATTATAACGGTGTCAAGACTAACTCCAGAAAATTTGACAACTTTCGTATGAAAATATTTTTCTCTCTTTTTTTTTTTTGGAAAAGAAAATTTTGCCATCATGACGACGTAAAAACTTCCTCAAAATTTTCCCGACACAAAAACTTTGCAAAATTTCTATTTCGACAGCATGACCCAAAATATAAAATGTATTAAAACAAGACATCTACAAACTGAAATTCACCCTACTTCCTCTCTTTCCTTCATTTTTCTTTTATATCCTCTTTTTTTTCATTTCTTTTGAAATCAGCCCTTCCCTAATTCGGTCAGCATGACGACCATTCCTTCTAAATGCAACACAGAAAATGCTTTGGACGTATCTTGACGCCAAGGAGTCATCCTAGACAAGTGCGGTGTCACGACCCAACTTAGGGCCGCGACGGATGACCAACACTAAGTGTCGATCATCACTAATCCTACTGATAATCTGCTAACCATTATAACTGATAAACAGAATAAGCATAAACCTAGCTGATAAGGAGTATGCAATGCAAAAAGCTGACAAGGCTAACATAAGCTGACATACATAACATACTGACTGCACCCCACAGGGACATATCTACAGGCCTCTAAGAGTGATGAACTAAATATACAAAGGACGAGATAAGGCCCCGCCATACCCAAGCTGGCTGACTGTACACATACCAAAAGATAAGTAACTCCGGGAGTAAGCGGAGTGACTCCAATAGCTGATAGATGGCTTACTAACATGGTCCAAGCGTTGATCTATCTGCACCTGCGCGGCATGAAACGCAGCGCCCCAGAAAAGGGCGTGAGTACGATATGTACCAAGTATGTAAGCATGATCATATAATATATTATAGCTGAATGAAACTGTAAGGCTGGAATATAACTATGTAAATATGAGCTGGAGCATAGCAATATAGCTGGAAATCTGAAGAACGTACTAAACATGATCTGAATATAAACTGAAGTCTAGCTGAATCTGGAACTGAAGACTGAGCTGAACTATACTGATAAATAACTGTAATATGACTGATAGCTGGTTACTAGAAACTGGAACTGATAACTGTCAACTAATACTGACGCTAAGAACTGGTGGCTGATAACTGAGAACTGATAACTGGTACCGAGCTAAAACTGAACTGTTATCTGAACTGGTACCTGTCTGGTGTTATGGGCTATATCCCCCCAAATTAGGTAACTGAACATCTGAACTAGTACCTGTCTGGCGTTATGGGCTGTATCCCCCCAAATCAGGTAACTGAAAAACTGAACTAGCCTCATGTATAATCATGCAGTGCATAATGTGGCTATATACGCGTATATAACAAACCTGGTGGGTGTTATGGGATATATCCCCCCCAGCCAGTAATATCTAGTCTCTCTGGTCATAGTGTGTGAATGACACCCTGTCACACTAGGTGTTTCAACTCCCGCCTGAACCAGAGGGGCTGTATCCCCCAGACGGGTAGTATCACACACGACCGGACTGTGTGTCCAATGTCCAGCCTCTATGGGGGACTCCAAATCACACATAACATGATCACAACATAAGCATAAGCATGTATGAGGCATAACAGGTGTGGAAACAATATATATGGACTCGAAGGAATGATAAGAAAACTTTGGATGGAATTATAGACACAACCTGAAACTTAGAATTTGTCTAACTCTTTGATTTTTATAAAAATTTCGGCAGAGTTTTCTCTGAAACTGGATGATCCGCAAAAACAGAACCAGTACTATACTATACACAGAAATGGATACCCGGATAAACTGATAACATAAACCTATTAAACGGATAACAAGATGAGATGACTGGATGACATAACAAATCTGCAGATAGAATGTCTGGACAGCACCACTGTCCTGACTTTCAACCTAATTTTCAGAGTGTAGATCAAAGATATAGACTTCATGGTCCGTATGAAAGTTGTAGATATATGTCTTAGGGTTCTGGGGATTCTTAAAGAATCTAAATATCAATTTTGTACAAGGAGTTAAGATCAATATACAAACAACTGTCCAAAGGTCAAAACAATTTTCCAGATTTTGAAACGTTTTGTCTTGCTGATTTGGACGTCTTTCACCTTGGATTTTAGTACCAAATTAAGTATATACTAGGTTTCCTTGGTACCATACAAGTTTCTCACCAGAAACACTAAGATTAGAACTAAGAAAAGCTTTAAAAGCTAAAAGATACATGCCTTGCCAAAAGAAAGGGTTAGTTTTACATACCTTTGATGTTTCTAGCTTCTAAACTTCGTTTCCTTTGAATTCCACACCTTCTAAAGTTTAAACAAGCTATAAAATAGAATTTAGGTACTTTACTTAGCTATGAAGTAATTCTAAAACTCAAACTATAGACGAAATTGAAGGTAGCATAATGTTACCCTAATCGCGTATAGCGTTTTGACGCAATTCGTCTTCCGTTTCGTGTCAAAATTGATGTTCTTTCTTCAAAATCATAAAAAATGAATTCAAACTGAGGAAAGCTCTGTTTATATCGTGGGTTTACTGGAAATGTCGAGAGAGAGAGAGAGAGAGAGTGATTTCTCTTTTATAATAAAAACATTTCATTTCTAGCCCTCTTTTGCGCTTATGTCCCTTTTTCTGGTCTGACTTCTGAAGCTCATATCATTTTATCTATAAGTTGTATGAGCAAACCATTAAAAGTGTTGGAAACTACACTTCAAGACCTTCAATTTGGTATATGATATGTCCCCAAAAGACTTCATATAACACATGAAATTTACTGCTGAAAAAGCTCTATTACAAGGCAATTCCTTTGTCGGTTTTTCCGCAACTTAAATATGATTTTTCCCAAACTTTATATTCAACATATAAACATCATATATGGTCATATTATTAATTTAAACTCACTTAAATTATTCTTAAAATGATATTATAATGATATACGTCAATTTAGACGTACGGGGTGTAACATGCGGTACCGGCGTACCGCACCTCACTAAGTCAATCATGATGCAAATAATTGGGCCTAAAGGTTTAACTCTAGGTGACACAAACTGACTCGGTGTCTAGACTGGCTCATAACCCGGTGGACAACCGGGCGGAAAGCGCATCAGGGCCATCCGGAGACAGTGTGTCCGGCCTAAAACCCCGTCACGCCTTCCTCCTAAATCATGGGCAATTTAGTAAGAAGTCCCAGATGCCACAAGCAATCTGTTATATATATATATCAGAGAATCAGAGGGGTTGTGCGAGAGGAGACAGTTTATATACAGTTCAGATAAATATTAAAGCAGTAACATTCAAAACATGGAAAACAAACAAACAAATTTTCACAAGCTGAGATGCGACAATTTATTAAAGCCTGAGACTCTCAGTTTTCGCTTTCATCCCCAGCGGAGTCGCCAAGCTGTCACGCCCTAAAATTTTACTAAAAATAAATAAAATAAAGGTTGTGACTTAGGTGTTTTAAAGATACAAAATTATTTAGAGATTTTTCGGATTCACCACTTGACATAGTTCAAAGGTGTGCCAAGTCACCAAAAGGTACCTTAGAACACCTATGACTCGTTTAGTGGTCTGCGTTAGAGTTCTGGGTAAGGATCTCGATTGACTCGCGGGAAGGGGTTAGGCATCCTCGAGTCCTGTACCAAGTACAGTTACTTTATTGATGCTCTCCGGGTTTGTGAATTATTGTTTGTTTGTTTAATTGCCAGATTATTATTTGTTACGCTTTGATTTGTTTGAAACAAAATTATGTCAAGTAACCCACAAGGTATACTATACACAGAAATGGATACCCGGATAAACTGATAACATAAACCTATTAAACGGATAACAAGATGAGATGACTGGATGACATAACAAATCTGCAGATAGAATGTCTGGACAGCACCACTGTCCTGACTTTCAACCTAATTTTCAGAGTGTAGATCAAAGATATAGACTTCATGGTCCGTATGAAAGTTGTAGATATATGTCTTAGGGTTCTGGGGATTCTTAAATAATCTAAATATCAATTTTGTACAAGGAGTTAAGATCAATATACAAACAACTGTCCAAAGGTCAAAACAATTTTCCAGATTTTGAAACGTTTTGTCTTGCTGATTTGGACGTCTTTCACCTTGGATTTTAGTACCAAATTAAGTATATACTAGGTTTCCTTGGTACCATACAAGTTTCTCACCAGAAACACTAAGATTAGAACTAAGAAAAGCTTTAAAAGCTAAAAGATACATGCCTTGCCTAAAGAAAGGGTTAGTTTTACATACCTTTGATGTTTCTAGCTTCTAAACTTCGTTTTCTTTGAATTCCACACCTTCTAAAGCTTAAACAAGCTATAAAATAGAATTTAGGTACTTTACTTAGCTATGAAGTAATTCTAAAACTCAAACTATAGACGAAATTGAAGGTAGCATAATGTTACCCTAATCGCGTATAGCGTTTTGACGCAATTCGTCTTCCGTTTCGTGTCAAAATTGATGTTCTTTCTTCAAAATCATAAAAAATGAATTCAAACTGAGGAAAGCTCTGTTTATATCGTGGGTTTACTGGAAATGTCGAGAGAGAGAGAGAGAGAGAGTGATTTCTCTTTTATAATAAAAACATTTCATTTCTAGCCCTCTTTTGCGCTTATGTCCCTTTTTCTGGTCTGACTTCTGAAGCTCATATCATTTTATCTATAAGTTGTATGAGCAAACCATTAAAAGTGTTGGAAACTACACTTCAAGACCTTCAATTTGGTATATGATATGTCCCCAAAAGACTTCATATAACACATGAAATTTACTGCTGAAAAAGCTCTATTACAAGGCAATTCCTTTGTCGGTTTTTCCGCAACTTAAATATGATTTTTCCCAAACTTTATATTCAACATATAAACATCATATATGGTCATATTATTAATTTAAACTAACTTAAATTATTCTTAAAATGATATTATAATGATATACGTCAATTTAGACGTACGGGGTGTAACAATATTCCCCCGTTAGGAACATTCGTCCTCGAATGTTAAATGAAGTATGTAGAAGCATTAAGCAACGATTTGTTACATACTCGAAGTAATGAAGAGATGTGTATATTTGGCTATCATGTCATTTTCAGCTTCCCAAGTTATTTCTTCTATATTATTGCTTTGATATAGCATCTTAACTAAAGGAATGTCTTTCGTCCTTAGTCGACGAATCTGCCTCTTTAAATTGCAACTGGCACCTCCTTATTAGTCAACTGCTCTGTGATCTATACATTCTCTATTGGTACAACTCTAGAAGGATCTCTGACACATTTTCTGAGCATGGAAACATAGAATACTGGATGTACCTCCTAAAGGTCTGCTTGAAGGTCTAACTCGTAGGCTACACGCCCAACTCGCCTGATAATCTGATATGGACTAATAAATCTAGGGCTAAGCTTTCCCTTCTTTCCAAATCTCATAACACCTTTCATAGGCGATACTATCAGGAATACCTATTCGTCAATATGAAATTCTAAATCTCAACGTCGATTATCTGCATAGGACTTCTGTCTGCTCTGCACTGCTAATATTCTTTCCCTGATCAACTTGACTTTATCAATTACTTGTTGGATTAAGTCTGGACCTATGAATTGAGACTCGCCAACCTCGAACCATCCTATAGAAAACCTGCATTTGTGCCCATACAAAGCTTCATATGGCACCATCTGTATGCTAGAATGATAGCTATTATTATATGCAAACTCTATCAACAGTAGGTGACCACTCCAGCTGCCTCTAAAATCTAACACGTAAGGTCTAAGCATATTTTCTAATGTCTGAATGGTCCGCTCAGCCTGTCTGTCTGTCTGTCTGTCTATGGATGAAATACTGTACTCAGATACACCTGTGTCCCTAAACCTGTCTGGAACGATCTATAGAAATTAGCTGTAAACTGGTGCGCCCCCGTCTGAAATAATAGATACTGGAATACCATGTAGGCGCACTATCTCTCTGATATAAAGTCTGGCATAATCCCCTGCTGTATAAGTAGTTCTAACAGGCAAGAAATGAGCTGATTTAGTAAGTCTGTCAACTATAACCCAAATAGAGTCACAGCTGCTCCGCGTACGGGGCAAGCCTGTAATGAAGTCCATATTCACTGCTTCCCATTTCTACGATGGAATCTCGACTTCCTGTAACAAGCGACTAGGTTTTTTTTTTTTTTTTTTTTTTTTTTTTGCTCGACTTTAACCTGCTGGCAGTTAGCACACTGAGCCACAAATTCTGCTATGTCACGCTTCATTTCGTCCCAACAATAAATCTGCTTAAGATCATGGTAAATCTTAGTCGAATTAGGATGAACAGTGTATCTGGAATAATGTGCATCTGTCATAATCTGTCCACATAAATCTGCAACATCAGGAACACAAAGTTTATCTTTATATATAAGAACCCCGTCACTAGTAACCTATATAATAATTTGGTTTTCTTCTGGCTATCTGCCTGTATTGAACTAGAACTGGATCCTCATACTGGCGCTGCTTTACTTATGTCACTAGGCAAGTAGTGGTTGCGTTCTGAACTGTAACTCTTGCGTCCTCTGAATCTATTAATCTGACATCCATGCTGGCCAACTGGTGGAATGTATGAGCTAAGTTTATTTTCTCTGGTTGTAAATAAGATAGACTACCCATAGGCTTGTGACTAAGGGAATCAGCAACACCATTCGCTTTACTCGGATGATAAAAATGTCCACGTCGTAGTCCTTTAGCAACTCTAGCCACCGCCTATGTCGTAGGTTTAGTGCCTTTTGCTTAAATATGTACTGGAGGCTCTTTTGTTATGTATAAATATCAACATGAACACCGTACAAATAATTTCTCCAAATCTTCAATGCATGAATGACTGCCGCAAGCTCCAGATCATGGGTAAGGTAGTTCTGATCGTGTATTTTCAGCTGCCTAGAAGCATAAGCAATTACTCTTTTCTGTTGCGTTAATACACAACCCACATCGATTCGAGAAGCAGCATAGTAAATGACAAATCCCTCATATTCCTATGAAAGTGTAAGTACGGAGCCATTTTTTTAGTTCTTGGAAGTTGTGCTCGCAAGAGTTACACCACTGAAATTTGGCTATTTTCTGTGTCAGTTTGGTCAGTGAAGCTGCAATGGAGGAAAACCCTTTATGAACCTTCTATAATAACCTGCCAAACCCAAAAAAAACTACGTACTTCAGTTGGCGTCGTAGGCATGGGCCAATTCTTCACAGCCTCGATCTTCTGGTCATCTACTTTAATTCTTTCTGCTGAAACTATGTGGCCAAGAAATGCCACTGAATCTATCTGGAATTTACACTTTGAGAACTTAGCATATAATTGTTGGTCCCGATGAGTACCCAATACTGTGCGTAGGTGCTCCGCATGCTCTGATTCAGACTTTGAATAGATGAGAATATCATCAATAAATATAATCACAAATAAATCTAGATAAAGCCTGAATACGCTGTTCATCAGATCTATAAATACTGCAGGGGCATTAGTGAGTCCAAACGACATCACTAAAAACTCATAATGGCCATAACTAATCCTGAATGCAGTCTTAGGTGTATCATATTCTCTGACTCTAACCTGATAATAGCCTGATCACAAATCTATCTTCGAGAAGCACTTGGCACCCTGGAGCTGGTCGAACAGGACATCAATCCTGGGCAGAGGGTATTTATTCTTGATTGTGACTTTATTCAGCTGTCTTTAATCTATGCACATGCGTAGAGAGTCATCTTTCTTTTTCACAAACAATACCGAGGCTCCCCACGGGCTACGTCTGATGAGGCCTTTATCTAACAAATCCTTCAGTTGCTCCTTAAGTTCTTTCAGTTCTGCTGGTCCCCGAAGAACATGCCCCTGAGGGCGTGCTGGTGCTGAGGAAGCTACTGCTGATCTAGCTGGCTGAGCTACGCCACTACCACCCCTAGTCGGGCAATCTCTCATGAAATTGCCTGCCTCGTGACAAATATAACAAGTATCAACTCCTAACTGACATGGACCCAAGTGGCGTTTACCACAATCTAAACATCTGGGATATGTCTGACTGGCCGGTATAGAAGTACCTCGATTCTTAAATCCTGAAGTCTGTGATGCGTGACTAGATCTAGACTGAGGAGATCTATCAAATCTCAGGCCACGAGACTATGGAGGTATACTAACTGGTGGTTGTCTAACACTCTGCTATCTACTCGCTCCAGACGTCTCTCCAAACGAACCAGAAAATCTGCCCCTCTTGTCTAGCACTTTATCCCTGTCGGCTCTCTATTTTTGCTTCATCTCCTCAAGTAACAAAGCAAATACCTGAATGTGATGTTCATACATGACTGCATAGCAACTGTCATACGCTCGTTCACTAGGTGTGGAGCTAGTCCCACTATATACCTGTGAATTCTATCCTCTATACTCACTACCACCGTAGGGGCAAACCATGCTAAAGAATTAAAGCAATTATTATACTCTTCTACACTCAAAATTCCCTGTCTCAAGGTCAGGAACTGATTAACACGGGCTCCTTATGTCTCTATAGGCATATACTGATAAAGGAAGGCATCTGAGAATTCCTTCCAAGTCGTGGGAGTAGCACCGGGCCGTCTAGATAGCTCCCATGTCTGATATCACCCTGCTGCTAGGTTATGCAATCTGAATGCAGCCAACTCTACTAACTCTGTGTCTGACACGTGCATAACCCTCAACATTCTGGCTATCCTCAATAGAAAATCCTGAGGGTCTTCTCCTGTACGGGATCCGGTAAAGACTGTAGGCTCTAGCCTGATAAAATCATTGATCCTGGATCCAACATCTCCCTGGGCATCTGCACTGTGTTGTCTAGTCTGAGCAACTACAACACTGGTCGATAATCTGATGGCATCCCTCATTTCCTGCCCCTGACTATCAGGCTGAGAAGGTGGAGGTATAGTAGCTGCAGTACCTCTAATATCACCCTGAACTGATAGGATCTGTGAGGCCTCGGATGGAGCCTCAGGTCTGGACTCCTCACTCTCATCCACCTTAGGTGGCACTCTACTAATACCTTGGCCGACAATAACCTTGCCCTTCTGGGCAGCTGTTAGTTTCTTTGGCGGCATCACTTTGCTGAAATTACTATTGTTAGAGGGTTGAATTCTATAATCATGGCTCTATCGCACGATCTAGAGAAGAAAGAAAGACAACTGTCCTGAAGTGCCTTGTAGCCTCATATTCAAAAGTATGGCGCGCAACATACTCCTAAACAAGACTCTACTAGACACGGCCTGTAGTCACCCTAGGACTGAACTGCTCTGATACCACTTTTGTCACGACCCAACTTAGGGCCGCGACGGATGACCAACACTAAGTGTCGATCATCACTAATCCTACTGATAATCTGCTAACCATTATAACTGATAAACAGAATAAGCATAAACCTAGCTGATAAGGAGTATGCAATGCAAAAAGCTGACAAGGCTAACATAAGCTGACATACATAACATACTGACTGCACCCCACAGGGACATATCTACAGGCCTCTAAGAGTGATGAACTAAATATACAAAGGACGATATAAGGCCCCGCTATACCCAAGCTGGCTGACTGTACACATACCAAAAGATAAGTAACTCCGGGAGTAAGCGGAGTGACTCCAATAGCTGATAGATGGCCTACTAACATGGTCCAAGCGTTGATCTATCTGCACCTGCGCGGCATGAAACGCAGCGCCCCAGAAAAGGGCGTGAGTACGATATGTACCAAGTATGTAAGCATGAGCATATAATATATTATAGCTGAATGAAACTGTAAGGCTGGAATATAACTATGTAAATATGAGCTGGAGCATAGCAATATAGCTGGAAATCTGAAGAACGTACTAAACATGATCTGAATATAAACTGAAGTCTAGCTGAATCTGGAACTGAAGACTGAGCTGAACTATACTGATAAATAACTGTAATATGACTGATAGCTGGTTACTAGAAACTGGAACTGATAGCTAGTTACTAGAAACTGGAACTGATAACTGTCAACTGATACTGTCAACTGATAACTATCAACTGATAACTGTCAACTGAACTGATAACTGTCAACTGATAGCTGGTTACTAGCCTCATGTATAATCATGCAGTGCATAATGTGGCTATATACGCGTATATAACAAACCTGGTGGGTGTTATGGGCTATATCCCCCCCAGCCAGTAATATCTAGTCTCTCTGGTCAGAGTGTGTGAATGACACCCGGTCACACTAGGTGTTTCAACTCCCGCCTGAACCAGAGGGGCTGTATCCCCCAAACGGGTAGTATCACACGCGACCGGACTGTGTGTCCAATGTCCAGCCTCTATGGGGGACTCCAAATCACACATAACATGATCACAACATAAGCATAAGCATGTATGAGGCATAACACGTGTGGCAACAATATATATGGACTCGAAGGAATGATAAGAAAACTCTGGATGGAATTATAGACACAACCTGAAACTTAGAATTTGTCTAACTCTTTGATTTTTATAAAAATTTCGGCAGAGTTTCCTCTGAAACTGGATGATCCGCAAAAACAGAACCAGTACTATACTATACACAGAAATGGATACCCGGATAAACTGATAACATAAACCTATTAAACGGATAACAAGATGAGATGACTGGATGACATAACAAATCTGCAGATAGAATGTCTGGACAGCACCACTGTCCTGACTTTCAACCTAATTTTCAGAGTGTAGATCAAAGATATAGACTTCATGGTCCGTATGAAAGTTGTAGATATATGTCTTAGGGTTCTGGGGATTCTTAAAGAATCTAAATATCAATTTTGTACAAGGAGTTAAGATCAATATACAAACAACTGTCCAAAGGTCAAAACAATTTTCCAGATTTTGAAACGTTTTGTCTTGCTGATTTGGACGTCTTTCACCTTGGATTTTAGTACCAAATTAAGTATATACTAGGTTTCCTTGGTACCATACAAGTTTCTCACCAGAAACACTAAGATTAGAACTAAGAAAAGCTTTAAAAGCTAAAAGATACATGCCTTGCCAAAAGAAAGGGTTAGTTTTACATACCTTTGATGTTTCTAGCTTCTAAACTTCGTTTCCTTTGAATTCCACACCTTCTAAAGTTTAAACAAGCTATAAAATAGAATTTAGGTACTTTACTTAGCTATGAAGTAATTCTAAAACTCAAACTATAGACGAAATTGAAGGTAGCATAATGTTACCCTAATCGCGTAGATCCGTCTTCCGTTTTGACGCAATCCGTCTTCCGTTTCGTGTCAAAATTGATGTTCTTTCTTCAAAATCATAAAAAAATGGATTCAAACTGAGGAAAGCTCTGTTTATATCGTGGGTTTACTGGAAATGTCGAGAGAGAGAGAGAGAGTGATTTCTCTTTTATAATAAAAACATTTCATTTCTAGCCCTCTTTTGCGCTTGTGTCCCTTTTTCTGGTCTGACTTCTGAAGCTCATATCATTTTATCTATAAGTTGTATGAGCAAACCATTAAAAGTGTTGGAAACTACACTCCAAGACCTTCAATTTGGCAAATGATATGTCCCCAAAAGACTTCATATAACACATGAAATTAATTGCTGAAAAAGCTCTGTTACAAGGCAATTCCTTTGTCGGTTTTTCCGCAACTTAAATCTGATTTTCCCAAACTTTATATTCAACATATAAACATCATATATGGTCATATTATTAATTTAAACTCACTTAAATTATTCTTAAAATGATATTATAATGATATACGTCAATTTAGACGTACGGGGTGTAACATGCGGTACCGGCGTACCGCACCTCACTAAGTCAATCATGATGCAAATAATTGGGCCTAAAGGTTTAACTCTAGGTGACACAAACTGACTCGGTGTCTAGACTGGCTCATAACCCGGTGGACAACCGGGCGGAAAGCGCATCAGGGCCATCCGGAGACAGTGTGTCCGGCCTAAAACCCCGTCACGCCTTCCTCCTAAATCATGGGCAATTTAGTAAGAAGTCCCAGATGCCACAAGCAATCTGTTATATATATATATCAGAGAATCAGAGGGGTTGTGCGAGAGGAGACAGTTTATATACAGTTCAGATAAATATTAAAGCAGTAACATTCAAAACATGGAAAACAAACAAACAAATTTTCACAAGCTGAGATGCGACAATTTATTAAAGCCTGAGACTCTCAGTTTTCGCTTTCATCCCCAGCGGAGTCGCCAAGCTGTCACGCCCTAAAATTTTACTAAAAATAAATAAAATAAAGGTTGTGACTTAGGTGTTTTAAAGATACAAAATTATTTAGAGATTTTTCGGATTCGCCACTTGACATAGTTCAAAGGTGTGCCAAGTCACCAAAAGGTACCTTAGAACACCTATGACTCGTTTAGTGGTCTGCGTTAGAGTTCTGGGTAAGGATCTCGATTGACTCGCGGGAAGGGGTTAGGCATCCTCGAGTCCTGTACCAAGTACAGTTACTTTATTGACGCTCTCCGGGTTTGTGAATTATTGTTTGTTTGTTTAATTGCCAGATTATTATTTGTTACGCTTTGATTTGTTTGAAACAAAATTGTGTCAAGTAACCCACAAGGTATACTTGGAACAAATTTATATTATTTATTTTTTACCTAATAAGTAGATCACAAATCATACTTATAATTGCCTAATCGAATTTACTCCTATTAATTTGCCTAATCGTGTATTTTCTTATCCCTATTAATTTTACCTAATCAACTTGATGTGAGTTAACTTTGGTTTCAAGCAAATATTTGAGCGTCTTGTTAATATTAATGTCTCGGCCTATTAGTTTTACCTAACCGCGTCTCTACTATCTTTAGTTTATGTCGTTTATAGTATTTATCGCGCTAATCTATGAACAAACATTTGAAATGGCTAACGTTTTGAGTTCACCAATTATTTCAACTTACCAACCAAAGTTTCAGCCTAAGACAATTGTCCTTCCAACTTACAAATTAAACTTTGCATTTAATATCCCAATTTTGCCTAATTATTTTCATACTTGTCTCTTTTACAAGTTTATTATTATTATTATTATTATTATTATTATTATTATTATTATTATTATTATTATTATTATTATTATTATTATTATTATTATAAAAAAGAAACAGATCTTATCTTTGCCAACTACAACATTTATTGTTTTGAATTGAAAGCATTTAAAATGACTAAGCAATACTTGCCTTAACTTTGACAATCAGATCTAGGCCTCAAAGATTAAACCACGAGATACTCTGAATTTGCAACTAAGTACGGGCCAAATAAGATGCACATCCTGATTCTTTCATTTTTTTTGCACAACCAAAACACATATGCAAGATAATACATATATATACACAGAAAAGTACAAGTATTTCTTTTAGAAAAAAAAACTGGTTTCCATCTCACATCTTGGTACCATTTCATTTACACATAATTCTTTTTCAAATCTTAAAACATGGTCAGAATACAAATAAAAGAAAACTTGAGAAAAATACCTAGTGTAGAATCTCCCCCAAGCAAAACAGCAATAGAACTCAGCAGCTTGAACCAAACGCAACAGCAGCAAGGACACAACAACTAAGAACAGTAGCTAAAGCAGCTAAGCAGACCAGAAATACAACCAACCTACTCTTCTGGAGACCTTGAACTTAACTGTGAAAAGAACTTAATCACTTAACTCCCTTCTACTCATTTTTGTTCCCTATTCTCACTATTTCATTTCTTCTCTCCAAAAGAGCTGTCGCTTTTTTTTGTTTTTCAAATCTGAAGCCTTCTTTTAAGAGTGAAAAGATGTAGTGACTCTTCAGATGTGTGTGTATATTTTTTCAGATGTGGAATGTTTTCTTTAAGGTGTATGAAGTGTACAAGAGAGATCTTTTTCTGGGAGGTGAATATGATTTTTCTTCTCCCTAGAATGAGAGTCAAATGACTCTATATATACTGAAAAAAATAGGTCACAAGGGTGGAGTCTAAGGTGGGATAAAGGAACAAACCCACATGCTATGTTTTTGCTTTTCCTCAGACCACAATTAATTTTCAGCATGCTCAGTTACTAGACAACAAAAGAAGGGTGGCAAAAAGCCTTATAAAGTGACTGCCACTTTCTGTCTTTTTATTTGACTTCTCCTACCATCTGTTAACAAAATCAGTCCTATGCTCATTATCAAATAAGTCTAACCATCATAACTACACTAAACTCCACCTCCTAGACTGACTAAAATCTGATATTGACTAAAAAGAAGTGGACCAGATTAACTTCCCAGATTACAAACTAAAGGGTTAACCAAAGGGGATCAAGCTAAGTCATTGCAAATTACATTAAACTGCACTCTCCCTTGCTCTATACAAATCAAATTTTCAAAAGTTCATAGCTAAAACAAGGTCATAGTTGACAGCACACCAGTATCTATGCAGCCCACACACTATCTCACAGACAAAAACTCACAATGAACTAATTAAAACCATTAATCGCATCAAAGAACAAATCAACATAGGTCCTAAACTAGATCACAATACCAGAAATGCGTTTTCATGCTCGACATAGGTTAACCTCACAATGATTCCAAACAATTCAATACGAATAGAAACGATTCAATGCTTTCGAAACAATAAAACAAGACGGAACGAACACAGCACACTAGTATCATGCTTGAAGAACCAAACCAGTACTTGCTTAATCAGAAAATTTCATTGAGCAGGAAAGCATACATAAGCGACAATACTTTTCTTAACATCAAACTCTAGAATTAACGAAAACAATTTGATAAACAAAAAGGAAAACAATTAAGGGGTTCACTCACTGCCTAACCCGTCAAGCAAATGGCTAAAGCGCCATTGAAACTGCCTCGCCATCAAGCCAAACTTCCAGCTACTATCACAAAGCATTGTCGCCATGGCTGCTCATTACACTAATCAGCCTGCAGTCACCAATAACATCGCAACGCCACTGTCAATGCCTCGCTCACCATTGAATCAGCCTTGTCAAGCCTCACAGAAACACCCAATCACTTAGCAAAGCCACGACATAATCACTAGGCATTGAGCCAACACCATCATTAGCTTTCGACTCGCTACATAACAGAGAATCGCCATCACGGCTAACTGCAGCAATCACACCCTCAAATCAACCAACTACTCCACAGTCACATCCTCGCTTCGGCTTCACTGTCCTTACAGCCTCGACCCTACTACACCTTTATGACACTAGCATCCAATCAGCCTCGCTCACCGTTGAATCATCGCTACACCATTGCATCAACCTTGCTCACCATTGAATCAACCTCGCTCACCATTGAAACATCGACGCCAACAAATCATAGGCAAACTGAATTAAAGTAACCCGATACCATCGCCCAAGCAGCGTCTCCACCTCGATATCACCTAGTAACTAAGAAACAAATTATCACAGCCCCTGATACCATCACCCAAGCAGCGTCTCCACCTCGATATCACCTAGTAACTAAGAAACAAATCATCACAGCCCCTCAAGACCCCGCTGCGCAGCCGCTAAATCTCCTACCCTAAACTCCACCCTACGCCATTAGAATCAAAATCGAAACAACCACCCTTTCTCGTTCTAATTGAAACGACCTCATTTGGGGTCGTCTCAACTAGAACAAAACAAGAGTGGAAGATAGAAACACGCAGTACACGAGCAAGGGGTTCTAAAACTGTTTCCGTTCGGGTTTAAATGGAGGAAGATTTTTCCGGCCAATCGAGGTTCATGACCAGCACAAGGAGGAAAAGATGAGCCTGTTTACGTAGGATTTCGCCGGAGGAAGTCAAAAAAAAAAATCACCGGAGTAAGACTTCAAACTTCGATCTACAACGAATGGTTGAAAATTTGGGGAGAACAAGTTCAAAAACGGGATGAGGAGGTCACGGCGAGTCCATGGGTGTATAAATTATGGCCGTAGAAAGGTGAAGTTCGTCGCCGGTGGCGAGGCCGCGGCGGAGTCCGCCGAAGGTACCGAATTGGGAATAATTTCCCTTAGGACTGATGATGTGTGTAGAAATGGACAAAAATGGCAATTTTTGGCTTTTAAATGCAAGTCACGGGCCGGGTCAAGAAGTGGAACTGGGCCCGTGGATCAAGAGAGTGGGCTTGGCTATCTTTTCTTTCATTTTCTGAATTGGGTCGGCCCAATAGCATGCTAACACATAAATTAACAACAAAACTTAATTAACTAAATTGAATGACCAATGACAACTCACACAAAACAATTACAGGGAACATTTAATTAATCACAAAATTTTATATACTCAATCAATTCTATTTTTGGTGATTTTCAACATTTTTATTAATCACAAAATTTTATACACTCAATCAATTCTATATTTGGTGATTTTCTGATATTTTTCCTAGTTAACTAGCTAACAAAACGACAAAATTAGAGAAAATATGCGAAGCCCTATGAAAATTAACACAACCATTTCGAACAATTTATTATTATTGTTTTTTTGAATTTTCGTGCCAAAATTAGGTGATTACAGTTTCATCTTATTGGCTACTAATCTTTTACTTCTTTGTTTCTTTCTTCTTTGTCGCATGAAATGCATCGGAATCGCAACGAGTTGTCCGAGACTCAATGCCATATCCTATGAATTCAAGAAGCTGCTACGTCAAAATTTGCCCCCTTTTTTTTGCATTAGCACCAGCTATAGGAGGATTTTCGCTTGGGTATCTTTTTGGCAACTCGGATCTTCGTCCTTTCCGAGTTCTAATTTTTCAACTCATCTTTGTATTTAAATTCATCACTTAGAATTGAATCGAGTCGTATAATATTTATATTTTTTTGGTAATATTTATTTTTTTGGTAATATATATGTTTTCTCTCTCTTATGTTCATTTCCTTTATTTTGGAGTTGTTATTTACTTTTTGCAAAATAGCGGCTAATTATGTAAATGCGTGCAAAATTTCATAAATTTTTAAAAAACCACACTTAATAATAGACTATAAGAAAAGACTTCTATCTTATTGATACGAAGTAGCTTCTTTAAAAGGTCAAAAGTTATAAAAAAGTTTTAATTAACTTCTAATGTCCCGAAACAACTTTGCAAAAAGTGACTTGAAACCTAAGTTCCATCTTATGATGAGAAACTCGGGTTTTAAAGTTGAAATTAAGTAAGTGTCATTTATGCACTATCACATACGAGTTGGCAAAGAAATTTGGACGATCAAATCGTTCATTTTCAAAAGAAAAATGTGTTTTATTTATTTTATTTTGAAAATAATTAAAGCCTTTAAATAAAAGTTGTAAAATCTTTTGAAAACTTACTAAATTTAATTAGTTGAATTAATTAATAGTTCAATTAATTATTTTTAGAAAAAAAAGCGCATAAATAGCATTTGCAAATATTTTGGAAACCTGTCGGATTAACCGTTTTTAACTAAATTTCGAAAGTGCCTTAAAAACCTTCTTTCAAAATTAGCAAAACCTCTTACATTTAGAATCTCTGAAAGAAAGACCGTCTTTTATAAAAATGGAGTTTTGCAAGCACTTGCTTATTTGGTTCCCTGTTTTTCCTTAAATTGGGTGGCGACTCCAAAAAACTCCAAAAGAGTTAGTCCATCCTGTCGATATTCCTAAAATTTAATCCTTCGGGGTTTAATATTTTTGGGGGTTCGACAAACATATTTCATGATGGAAAAGCACCATCCACCAAAGAAATCAAGGATGCAGTTCTAGTAGAGTTGGGTTGCAAAATAAGCTATTGGAAGTGTCTCAATGGCAGTAACATTGCAAAGTGTTTTGCTAGGGGGTCGCCCAAACATGGCTATGCCATTCTTGGTGCATACAGCTATATGATTCGACAGTCAAATGAAGGAAGCAAGACAACATTACAACTTGATGAACAAGGGAGGTTTCTGTATTTTTTTTTTTTGTTTCTTACGGTGCGTGGATCAGGGGGTTTAAGACCATTAGAAAAGTGATGCTGTTGATGGCACTTTTTTGACGGGTCCATATGGGGGAGTGTTGTTGTCCGCTGTCGGTCAGGATGCTCAAAATCACATATTTCCTGTTGCATTTCGTGTAGTTGACAAAGAGTGCGATGCCGCCTACGAATTCTTTTTTGAGCAATTGGTCGGAATAGTCCCTGACGATGATGAGTTGTGCATTATCTCTGACAGGCATAGAAGCATTGAAAAAGCGGTTTCTAAGGTTTTCCTATTTGCTAACTACGTTTATTGCATGAGGCACCTTGGTGAGAACCTCCGCACGACTTTTCACTGTGGAGATTTAATTGGTAAATACATTACCTCAACGGAGGCATATACGGTTGCTCAGTTTGATAAGCATTTGAAAGAAACTGAAAAATTGACCCGAGGGTATCCAACTATCTGGTTGATCTTGGGGTTGAGAAGTGGAGCAGAGCACACTTCCTTGGAAACAGGTACTAGAATTACACCAAACATATATTTTGATGTTTGAAACATTGTTGTTGATATTTGAAACATAGTGTTGGATGTTTAAACATATTAACGAATGTTTCAGTATGTGTGACTGCATTTCTAAATATTTTAATAGATGTTTGAAACATGTCAGTAATGTTTAATATGTGTTCACAATAATTTAGCAGATGTTTGAAACATTATGGTTGATGTTTGAAACATTTTGGTTCATGTTTAAACATATATATTGATGTTTCTGCCTGTTCACTGCATTATTATTGCTCGTGACATAATTTATTGTTTAGGTTTCAGATTCAGGTTCATATCAACTTTATTGTTTGTTAATATTGTAGGTTCAATGTGATGACCACAAACATTGCCAAGTCCGTTAACTCAATGTACAGAAATCACAAAGAATTTTCAGTTGATGCACTTTCCAATGCTATAAGTGAGAACTATGCTGAAAAGTTTCTTCAGAGGCGCATGGAATTTTTGCACAGTTCGAACACTTGTATCCTTAATTGAGGAGGTGATATCAGCCAACAATTCATTGGGTAGCAAGCTTCTGATGCATCGAGTGAATACCCCTTTTTTTCAAATTCAAAGGAGGAGGTCCAACAAATATGATTTATGAGGTGGACCTACACAACAAGACATGTACTTGCAAGCGATTTGATTTGGACAAGATACCTTGTCCACATGCTATGGCAGCTATGAGGTTGAAGTATCCAGATGAGTTTGGGAGGAAAATCTACGAATACACGTCGCCATATTATTATGTAGATTCCTACTTGTTTGCATATGCCGAAGCAATCTATCCAGTTTCGGATGAACAATCTTAGCATGACTGTCCTCATGAGCTGAAGGAATGGAAATTACCTTGCCCTTACTTGAAACTTGGTCGTGGAAGAAGGAGGATGAAGAGAATTCCATCCGTTGGGGAGCAATTCAAAAAGAGGAGAAACAAATGCGGGATCTGCAAAAGGCTTGGCCATAAAAAAACTACCTGCCCAACAGTTACAAGACCAAGTCAGAATGAACAAACAAGTGTTTAGCTGCTGCTTTGAACAATCTTTTTCTTTGGGTGTTTGTTCTTTAATTTCTGAACTTCGTTTTAGACAATCCTTTAATATGTAATTTCTGTTTAGACAATACTTTATTTATGTTCGTATTAAGTTAATAAGTTGTGTCTTGTTTTCTCATACTTTGCCTGCTTCTTTGTTCCATATAAAATGTTTGATCGCACTTGAAACAGTTCTAAACATCTTGCACAATGTTTAAACATACAACAAAATGTTTAAACATCTTGAACAATGTTCAAACATCAGTGGAGATGTGTACACATTAGATCAAATGTTTAAACATAAGTTAATATGTTTAAACATCACGTGTAATGTGTGAACATATTATGAAATGTTTCATATTCCACCGAATATATTAAACATCCCACTTGATGTTTAAACATCACGACGGATGTTTCACAGTAACAGTGCAAAACTGCATGTCTACACTGAAAAGACGGGTTCTCCTGAAAAGACACATTGCAAAACTGCACGACTACACTGAAAAGACACATTCATTCCACTAGGTGCCTCTTAAAGTATAAACGGTGACTTTTAAAAACCACCTAGACAGCCTATAAATATCCAACACTATATTCACTACCACTATATGAAAATTTTCCATCACTAACAACTTCAACTGCATAAATATGTCTGAAAAAGGATTAAATGACCCCTTACAGGTTGGCAATAGTGATCAGGCATCCCGTCAAAACCAACCAATACAGAATGCGCCACAAAGAGAACGACGAGGCGATATAAATTAGGAAGTTGCAATTCTAAAGGACGACATGGCGGAGATGAATCGAGCCGTAGAAACACTACGAGCAGATTTATGGCGTTTAAGGTACAGGAACGCGAGGGATCACCGAAGGGTCATGCAAATAATTACACAAATTTTGGATGAACTGGACCTGGAGATTGTAGAAGGATGAAGTTTATGATATATTTTAAATTGTTATATATAATCTAGTTTCTTTATTTAACGTATTATTATGTTGTAAACTTTATATCATGTAATTTTGGTTATCAAACATATTAATGTATTGCATTCAGTTTCTATAAATAACTAGTCAATTTGTCTCTTTTTTGTATGTGTTTCTTCTCATTTTAGTATAGTAATTGCAATGTTTAACAAGCAGGCGGGATCTTAAACACTTAACACGATGTTTAAACATATTTCGTTATGTTTAAGATCCCACTAATGAACTTAAACATAATGTGTTATGTTTAAACATCTATCATGATGTTCAAACATCACGTGTGATGTTTAAACATATCGTATTATGTTTAAACATCACGTATTATGTTTAAGATCCTGCTAGATATTTTAAACATCAGTTGTTGATGTTTAAATATTTCGTAAGATGTTGCACATCATACGAGATGTTTCAAACATCTTATGTCGTGTTTAAACATCGTAACGAATGTTTGATATATATTACAATATGTTTGCACATTTCATGAAATGTTTAAACATATCATGCTATGTTTGGATGTATCAATCTATTTTTTGCAAGTATTCAACCATATGTTGAGTGATGAGACATATAATTACACATTTTGAATGAATAAACTCAATGATTAAGTATACAAAGTATAATTCCATCGATATTGAAGGTGTTTGAAATGATAACATTGACGATTGGTGTTTCTATCAATCAAGATGGAGGTGTTTGAGTGAAATGTGTTAGTGTTATGAGTAATAACACTAACAACTAAGAGTTTACATATATTTTTATTGAAAGGTGAAGATATTGGTAGTTTAAACTCCAATAATTAGTCGTTCCTATGTGCATGTGAATGATTTTGAACAAAATTGGAGTGAGAACTCTATTTTAACTTGTTCACTTATGTAGATGAACATTAATAAAGGAGTTTGTAGTGATCTATCAAGTGATTAGAGTTAATCTAAGTTTTCATCGAAAATTGAAGGGTTTAGGAGTCAAAATGGTAAAAAAAAAAATACTTTAAAGTAAGTATATATTGATAATTGAACTCAAGCTTAAGTTTAAACATCATACGAGATGTTTCAAACATCTTATGTTATGTTTAAACAACGTAACAGATGTTGGAAACATACCACACGATGTTTAACATTCTTTCGAGATGTTTAAACATGTCTGATGATGTTTTTATAAATCGCATTGATGCCAAAAACTATTATTTGGAGCGATGCAGTATTTTTTGTGATAATGAGCAGTCGTATTTAATGTGAATGTGCAGTTATTTTAAGGTGTAAATAGGAAAATATGAATAGGTGTATGTGGAGTTACGAAGGGGTGTATGTGAATTTATGAAGAGGTGGATGTGAATAGGCATATACACAACTACATATGAATAGGCACCTCCTATAATCATCACATATGCAACCGAAAAGGCACCAAATTTAGCCTATATATATGTGCCATAATTACTTCCATCCAACCCAAACAAAATTTGAAGAAAACAACACAAACCAATACTAAACCAAGCATTTGAATCTGCAGCAAGCAACAACATTAACAACAACAAAGATGCCTCGCCGAGGAACGCACCCAAGAGCACCAGAACGTGATCGTAAAGTGCCAAGGACCACTGACCTTTTAAACATAAATGTGATGTTTAAACATATTTCGAGATACTGGAACTTCTGTATAAATGTTTTAGATGTTTAAATATTTAGATAAGATGTTTACATATATATTGACATGTTTAACATCTGGATGATGTTTCAACATATTCCAATTAATATTTTAAACATCTGAATTATGTTTCAACATAGTCAAATATGTTTACACATATGATGAGGTGTTTAAACATCCACACGATGTTTTTTAAATCAGTGAGATCTGTACAGTGCACACAACCAAAGTATTTACATAAAACATATAATTATCCTTACATGACCAATAAAAAAACATAACATAACATAAAATTAAGAAAACAAGCGAAAACAAAAACTTAATTATCCTTACATGCCAACGAATACTTAATTGTTCAACCATAACTTCTCAAACTACGGTACCATCTTCCCATGAAATATGTCCAAAGCCCATTTCACCCTAAAATCCACCATGGTGTTGTCACAGAGCTTGTCCCAGGGAGTTTTTGTAAGAAAGTGTTCGATGAAGGCTAGGGCATAACCACCTGATGCAGTACGAATGTTGTTTGTCGGGAGGTTTTTCACATGCTCATATGGCCACAGTTTTTTGTTCAAGATATCCTCCGGCAAACTTTTGAACATCTCACACTGTTTGATGAAAATGGGGAACATGGAAGTGATGGGGTTGATCAGTGTGTCAAATTCATCATCGGTGTGGTCACTATACAGGGAGTTGTATACCCTTATCTTACCTTCCTCCACAAGGAACTCCACAGTGACAAAGTGAACATCTTTCATTTTAACATACAGAAAATCCTCTTCACCCCTGCCCACTTCACACCCCCTGGGTTTAGCTTCTTACCTTGTGCATAGTTCAACATATCATCCTTGAATTGAACAGTCTCCAGCTGTTCTTCTATAGGTGCAGCCAAGGCATTGTTGAACCCTCCCAAAAAATGCACACAAGTATGCATCGGGATTTGATTTCAACAAAATGGAATTCCAAAGGGTTTCTTTGGAGTCGCCACCTAATTTAAGGATTATTAGGAACCTAAGTTAACTAAAGAGTGCAATTTATTTTTTAATTAAATTAAAATCAGAGATTCTAGGTAAGTGGTTCTATTAAATTCGAAAGAAGGTCCCTTGCGGGAGCACTTTCGAAAATCCGCTAAATGCGGTTAATCCGGCGGTTTTCACGAATTTGTTAAGGATAATAGAATTAATTTTAACTAAGGATAATATAGATAAGATAAGGGTTTAGGTTACACCGATACTTAGATAAATAAATGATGAAATCTTGAGATTAAATAAATGGATGAATTACAACATGGTTGCTTGATTAGTTAATTAAATAAGTAAAGGATAAATAAATTAAATAAATAATAAAATAAAATACAACACTCTAAGTAAATAATTAGATAAATAATTGATTAATTGATTGCTTAAGTAAATGGATAAATAAATAAATAGATAACTTAATTAAATAAATTAATATTTATATTAATTTAATTAATTAGATAAGAATAAATGAATAATAATTGATTAAATAAATAAATGAATAATTATTAATTAATTAATTAATTAAATGAGTAATTAAATTAAATAAATAAGAAAGATTAATTAAATGAATAATTTAATAAATAAATATCGCATAATTAATCCGATTAACGAATAAATGAATAGATAGATAAATAAATATTTCATAAATGGATAAGTAAATATAAATGATAGATGGAGATGCATAATTTAGTTAAATTTAATTTCTTTTGCACTCGATAATTAACCATAGATTACTATTAACTTATACTAATTGGCGAGTCCCAAAGAAACGGGATAAGCAATTATATAGTCATTCTAAACATGCAATAAGTTATCAATTCAATAAAGCGGCTATCCTAAAACATGCTTTCTAAAGGGAACGGGAAAGCGGGAGTTTAGAAGGCAGAACCCGGAGATTGTGGATTGAATGACTACTTTTATTTTTTACATTATGCCCATGAGCCTAAGTTATATTAAGCGGCTCAACAAAGCATTTTTAAATTCCTCTTTCTTGACTTGAACTTGAGTTTAAAATGCGAGTTGACTCCAATGCGACCTCATCCAAAGACCGTCCCAATTTGCGAGTTTTACCCAACTCGAACTCGTCCCAAGGAGTGTTTTCATGCCCCAAGAAAGAAGAAACAAAGGATTAGCATACGCAAGTAATGACAGAAGATAAATGAACACAAAAGAAAAATGACTTGCAAATCTAGAATTATGAAGAATGAATAGGATATAATTAAACTATTTCATGACAAGCTCTTAATCAGGCAAAGTAAGCTAAAGGGATTCAAGAAGAAGCCTATCTTGATAACTAAATGCTGGAAAAACAGTCGAGGAAAAGCAGGAAAAACTCAAGGGAAACCAACATGAATTCTTTAGAGCTACTGCAGGCATCTTAAACAGAACTGAACCTAATTCCCTAGTATCATAGCAGAACCATACTTCACTTCCAGCTTTAAACTTCAGAAACCATAGCAAACAATAGCCTTTCCTTTTACCTGACCCAAGTACATGCATAAAACTAAACAGGAAACTAGACACAAGGATAGGCAAAATACACACACGTATGCAGATGAGCCCGCACACAGCTTTCTCACACACACACCTAACATTCACCTGAGAACAAACTGGAACAAAAACAGAAACAGACCCAAGCCTCACTCCTCTAAAAACACCCTGCATCCCTGAAACTTCTCTACACCCTTACAGGACAAGAACAGACTAGCAAAAGATACCCTGCACTCTCCAGACTCAAACTTGAAACTACCTAGACAACAAAAGAACTAGAATCCTTTCAATTCCCTGACTACCCTAGGCCACTTCAATCAACCAGAAAACAACTCCTCAATACATCTACAATAATCTCTCAATTTTTCACACTTCACCAGCATGCCTTGAACTCCTAGATTACAACTAAAACACAAAGCAAAAACCTAAATCACCCAAATAGACCCCTCTGAACAGAACCAAGACCTGCAGCATCTTGCATGCCCCACAGGCACCTCACCCCTTCACCTGACTCTCTGAAACACAAACAGGCTCCTACTATCTTCCAAAACAGAGAACAATCACAGGAGCCAAACAAGAATCCCTAAAACTCCCTCACTGCCTGAATCAGAACACCAGACCTACCAGACCTCTCCTTAAAGCCACCTGCATTCTCTTCTACTTACCAGATCAGAACTAAACTCTCCCATATACTCCCTCACACACACAGATACTAACCTGCACCAACATCCAAAGCAGCCCTGCTCCCTCCTAACCTGAACCCTGCTCAACATCTCTGGAACCTAACTAAAGCCTGCAGACTCCCACACTGTCTGAACTGCATACCAAAACTGAACCCCTTGGCCCTCTATACAGTCATAACAGCCTACACAAATACCCAAACAAACAAAGCACAAACACACCCTGAACTTCCACACCTATATTCCCTCTCAAGCTGCTTATTATGAACACCCTTGAACTCTTCTACTACTCCCTCACAGCCTACATCTCCTCACTCTTATATAAACAGAACCAGACAGACAAAACAACCTCCAAGCCACCCAAAAGCACCTACCAGAACAGACTCATTAACTTCCTCACTAGCCACCTGAGCAACAAACTCTCTGAGCCCTTCTACTACCTGCAAACAAACAGAGACCAAGAGCTACCCTGAACAAATAGCACCCTCCTGAACTCACAAGGAACAGAACAGCCCCTGAAACCCCTGCAGCAGATCTACTACTCACCTGGAAACAATCAACCTTATTGCCTACCAAACCTGCAAGAAAACAAGGACTAACCCAAGCCTCCTGCACACCTCAAACACCATAGACAACCCCTCAGACAACCCCATACAACAGAAGCAACAAGCACACTAAACTGGACACTAAATGATGAACTAGACAGAAAAGAATACATAAACTACTTCAGAATCTACTACTAGAGACCATTTCATTTTCACTTAACAGAAAACAGGACCTCTCATATGATTCCATGCTTTCAACAACTAACTAAGGTATGAAGAGAAAATTGAAACTAGGAGAAGATGGAAAGGAAACAGGACAAAGACTACAAGAGATATCTCCAAACACCAGGCCACATTCCAGGGACAAAACCATCTAAACCTCACATGCTACCTAAAATAGAGAGTCTAGCAGATTTGTTCTAAACTACTACCTTTACTTAAGATTCATTATTAAAATACCATTGCCAAACAAACTGAACTAAACCAGAGGACCTTGATCATTCACAAAAAACATAGCTATTTCCTAGTTAAAAAATCTGATCTTTAGTCAGGCAAACCATAGAAAAGAAGATCATTTTCTTTTGTAATGCGAGGCTCGAAATCATAACTTCTAAAGGAATCAAGATTCATTACATTATTTCAGGTGAAAATCTATCCCACAGGAACTGATTATTAACATGGTTTTAACTGCTTAGCAAAATCAGATTTTTTGTATTAACGCACCAGTCTTAGAATCAGCAGAAAACACTACCAGAACTTCGTGTTACTCTTTGGGTTCAAACTCAAAACAAGTAAACAACGTAATATAAATCTTGAAGTTTACATATCAACATTCAGACCAAAATAGAACTAAGAAAACTGGATAAAAGGAGGTGTGCATTACCTGTTGCTGTGCAGTAAACTAAGGCAAAGAACTGAAGAAAGCGACTCGAACACAAGCGACGACGACGACTAGAACCAAAGCGACTCGACAATGCCAACTCGATAATAATACTCTTAATCCTCAAACGGTAATAGTGAAGCCGTAGTATATATTTTACTAAAAAAACTGAGCAATCATTTTGTGTATAAGAGGCTGCCGTTTTTGTTATATCCAAAATTCAGAACCCTTAAACCCTACCAAAAATGCTTAATATATAGGAAAAACTTTAGGGTTTACCTTGGGCTCAAAAATCCGAATTGCCCTTGCCATTTTTTGATATATTTCTTCTAAGATAAGGGTCTAAAGTGTCCATTCCTTTAGATTGTACACTTTGGATCCTTATCTCCAAGAAAAGATCCGAAGGCTAGGATTGCTTCAATTTGAAACGAACGGAGCGGATTAAGTGCCCGTTTGTACTGGTGAGAGAGACCAAGGGTACTAGCTGGAACAATATTACTTGTCCGGCACACTGATGGTACGGAGAAGAAGGGATTTTGGGGTCGGGTTTGCTGTGGGTCGCGAAGGGGAATCGGGTTGGGGATTGGGAATTCGGGTCGCGGGTGAGGGAATTGGGAATATCTGATGTGGGGAGATAAGTTTAGTTTGGGCCGGGTAATGTGTGTGTATAATGGGCCAACTGAAATGTATGCATGTATATGGTGTATATATTGTTTTGCGGATATAGGCTAAATTTAGGACTAAGAAAGATTCTAGCCTCAACCAAAGATTAATTAAAGAAAGGATGTGAATTGCACGGGTAGGGAAATCTCTAGGACTTTGAACGAAATTAGCCTTCTTTTGAAATTAGTTAATTTACTTTAATTAAATTTAATTAATTAATCTCAATTCAAATAATTTTAATTATCTAATTCTAATTTTAATTTTATTTTCATAATTGATTCTCATTTAAATAATTTAGCCGTTAATTAAATCTCGGGACGAAATTGGGTGTCAACAGCTGCCCCTCTTTACCCGGAAAAGGATGGAAGTTTTTAGGGTAAAGAAGTTGACGAAAAACCAATTTCGTCCCGATAAAACTAAGTCTTTTGATTTCCAAGGACCAAAAGACGAGGCTTATGGACATGGCCGAACTCCGGTCCCCGAGCTGCCTACATATCTCGGGCTGAAAGAGAATCAGGCCATATGTAGTTCAACGACACTTGGATACAGAGACTCGCACGATTGATAGAAAAGACGCACGAATAGAAAAGAATCCAAACTAACTCCTAATCCGGAATGAAAGATTAGGTAAGAACTTGCTTGTTCGAGTGCGATTCTTCAGATCCTCGTTGGGGAGTCTAGCTTATATCAACGATTGTCCCAGTTCACTGCTAAGAAAAAGTTCCACGTTTTTCTCCAAATGCTGCTGCGGTATTGCCAAAATTGTGTAAAGACTTAACAAACGATAAGCGAGTAACTGCTAATAAACTATAATAATTAGAATAAGAAATAGATAAAGGGGTCATATAAAATTGTAATGTTGGTTATGATGCCATCAACAAGTTCTTCTCTCGATCAACTGACAAGGTGCTCCGCCTGGAGAACTTCTACGCTGATCATTATTCTGAAACGGTAAAGTGAAATAATAAGTAAAGCGGGAACGAATTTGTGAAATGCAAGGCTTTCATAAGGTAAGTTGACTAATGAGACATGGTGTCTCAAGTGGAATCGCCTATCTTTATCATCTACTTCAATTATAACATGTCAATATTGCAAGACAACCGACATCGCGAAACACTCCGAAAGCGGTGTTCCAGCCGACTTGTCTTAAACTATCAATAGATGCCAATATTGCAAGACAACCAACATCGCGAAACACTCAGAAGGCGGTGTTCCAGCCGACTTGTCTTAAACTATCAATAAGTGCCAAGATTGCAAGACAACCGACATCGCGAAACACTCCGAAAGCGGTGTTCCAGCCGACTTGTCTTAAACTATCAATAAGATGCCAACATTGCAAGACAACCGACATCGCGAAACACTCCGAAAGCGGTGTTCCAGCCGACTTGTCTTAAACTATCAATAACTACCAATATTGCAAGACAACCGACATCGCGAAACACTCTGAAAGCGGTGTTCCAGCTGACTTGTCTTAAATTATCAATAACTGTCAATATTGCAAGACAACCGACATCGCGAAACACTCCGAAAGCGGTGTTCCAGCTGACTTGTCTTAAACTATCAATAAATGCCAATATTGCAAGACAACCGACATCGCGAAACACTCCGAAAGTGGTGTTCCAGCCGACTTGTCTATCAATATCACGAGGTAAATTCTATAACAATGTTAAGATTTGAGAAAAGAAAAGCGCCGCCTTTTCGGCAATAATCCAATGTAATGCTTAGATGCCGCAAGAGTAAATTTGAATGATCTGTCAAGCCAAATCATATGCATCGTCAACTTGATTGGTGTTGCTTGTATTGATAAGTGCAAAGTTTTGAATGCTCTCTTCAGTTCATATTGAATCTGATGTTCAATTCCTGTTCTGTAATGATTCATGGCGAAGCATAACGCTTTAAGTCATGGAAAGGCAATGACATGCAATCTGCAAGGCAACTTTGAATGCGCGTTCAATAAATTGTTCATCCATAGTGCGAATGGTCCTTTCATTGCAAGCTTTCATGTTCCTGCTCTCAAAGAAAAATTTGTTAGTTTTGGGGAGGGGTGTTTGATTTGTGCTGATTCATCTTGAATTCGCTGCTATCGCTTCCTTTTCTTCGTGAGACTTGGTCTTTGAAAACAATCCTTGGAAACTTGGTTTATGAACTCAATAGTATAACTCATCTTAAGATAGAGGCAAAATAAAGCAATTTGATAAAATAGTAAGCAAGTAATCATTGATATGCAAGTGAAAAGTTTATAATGCATGTAAAATTCCTGCTTTAACTCAAACTCATGACATATCTCGAAACAAACTGAACATCCTTTGTATTGCAACTTGTGCTAATCTTGAATACTTTTAGAACTTTGCCGCTTCATCCTTTGATAAGCAAACCAATTTTGCAAAGATCTGCCTCAGTTATGAACTTTATGCCTTCGAACTCTTTTTGCAAAATTTGCCCCAATTTCTATCTTCCATATCTTCAAAATATCTTGCAAAATTGCCCCGGTTGCTATCTTTCAAGCCTTCAAAATATCTTTGCAAAAATTGCCCCAGTTGCTATCTTTCAAATCTTCAGATTATCTTGCAAAATTGCCCCAGTTGCTTGCCTTAGGGGAGACTGAAAATTTTAATATTATAGAGTCGAGCGCGTTAAGAGCGCCTATGTATCCCTCCACGGGAATCAGACCGTGCGTAGTTCTGCTTACATAAAGATTTTTTGGGAAAATATGGCAATCTAAGTACGAAGCCGTATTCGAATTAGAAAATCCACACATCTGCCCAGATGCATAGCTCGGCATTACATCATAAAAGATAAACAAGCCTAAAGTGCTACAATATTTTGACCGAATCCGAAGGGGATTGCCTACTTATCCTGTTGCCATTCCAGGAATCAGGTCAGAAGTAGTTCAAACTTACATAAAAGAGGAAATATGGGAAATTCTTATATCAATGCAACTAAACTCTATGTGAGTTACTACGTATCCCGCCTTGGGATTCAGGTCACGCGTAGTTCGCACTACATCAAAGATTACATTCAAAACCATGCTAACTTGTGATTGCTTCAGACATAGTATCTTTTGACGGCATCTGCGTTGATTGCTTTTGGCCAAACTTGACCATCCATTTCTGCCAGAATCAGTGCTCCTCCGGATAAAACTCGATGAACCACATATGGACCTTGCCAATTTGGTGCAAATTTGCCCTTTGCTTCTTCTTGATTAGGAAAGATCTTCTTTAGCACCAATTGCCCCGGTTTGAAGTCTCTCACTCTCACTTTCTTGCCAAAAGACTTGATCATGCGATTTTGATAAAGTTGCCCATGACAAATTGCATTCATTCTTTTCTCATCAATAAGCATCAACTGTTCACATCTGATCTTCACCCATTCAGCATTTTCTAATTCAGCTTCTTGAATGATTCTCAAGGAAGGAATTTCTACCTCCGCGGGTAAGACTGCTTCTGTGCCTTACACCAAAAAATAGGGAGTTGCCCCAGTTGAAGTTCTAGTGGTGGTGCGGCACCCAAGAAGTGCAAAAGGCAACTTTTCATGCCAATCTCTATAATTATCAATCATCTTGCGAAGAATACGCTTGATGTTCTTATTTGCCGCTTCAATAGCTCCATTCATTTGAGGTCGGTATGCAGTAGAGTTGCGATGAGTAATCTTGAAGCTTTCACAAGTTGCTCTTATTAAATCACTATTCAAGTTTGCCCCGTTATCAGTAATGATTGATTCAGGAACTCCGAATCTACAAATGATATTGTTGTGCACAAAATCTGACACCACTTTCTTAGTTACGGACTTGTGAGAAGTTGCTTCCACCCACTTGGTGAAGTAATCAATAGCCACCAAAATAAAGCGGTGTCCATTTGAAGCGGCCGGCTCAATAGGACCAATAACATCCATTCCCCAAGCAACAAAAGGCCAAGGAGAACTCATTGCATGAAGTTCAGAAGGAGGTCTTTTGATCATATCTCCGTGAATTTGACATTGATGGCATTTCCGCACAAACTGAACACAATCAGTTTCCATAGTTAGCCAAAAATAACCTGCTCTCAAGATCTTCTTTTCCAAGACAAAACCATTCATGTGCGGCCCACAAACTCCCGCATGCACTTCCATAAGCAAATTATTTGCTTCAATGGCATCAACACATCTTAAGAGTCCCAAGTCTGGGGTCCTCCTATATAGGATTTCACCTCTTAGAAAGAATTGATTTGCTAACCTCCGAATGCTCTTCTTTTGGACACTTGTTGCATTTTCAGGATAACTCCCAACCTTGAGATAATTCTTGATATCAAAATACCAAGGATGGCCATCTCGCTCTTCCTCAACTTGAAAACAATAAGCTGGCCTATCATGCAATTCAATTTCGATAGGATCAATATAATTCTTGTCAGGATGTTGGATCATAGAAGATAAAGTTGCCAAAGCATCGGCAAACTCATTTTGAAGTCTTGGAACATGCTTGAACTCAATCTTTGCGAACCTTTTGCCCAATTCTTTGACACAACGCAAATAAGGAAGAATCTTTGCATTCTTGGTGTTCCACTCGCCTTGTACTTGGTGAATCAGCAAGTCGGAATCCCCAATCACTAAAAGTTCTTGAATATTCATATCAACTACCAATCGAAGACCCAAAATGCATGCTTCATATTCAGCCATATTATTAGTGCATGGAAATCTGAGCTTGGCCGAAACAGGATAATGCTGACCCGTTTCAGAAATTAAGACAGCTCCAATACCAACACCTTTGAAATTTGCTGCTCCGTCAAAGAAAAGACGCCAACCATCATATTCAGAAGAGATGTCTTCACCCAGAAACAAGACCTCTTAATCGGGAAAGTAAGTTCTCAATGGTTCATAGTTGTCATCAACAGGATTTTCAGCTAAATGATCCGCCAATGCTTGTGCCTTTACCGCCTTTTAGGTGACATAAACTATGTCAAATTCACTTAACAAAATCTGCCATTTTGCTAATTTCCCCGTGGGCATCGACTTTTGGAAGATGTACTTCAAAGGATCCATCCTCGAGATAAGATAAGTTGTATATGATGAAAGATAGTGCCTTAACCTTTGTGCGGTCCAAGTCAAGGCGCAACAAGTTCGCTCCAAGAGAGTATACCTGGCTTCATAAGGGGTGAACTTCTTTCTTAGATAATAAATGGCTTGTTCTTTCTTCCCGGTCTTGTCATGTTGCCCCAAGACACATCCAAATGCATTTTCTGAGACAGACAAATATAAGATCAATGGTCTTCCAGGTTCAGGAGGAACTAACACAGGCGGATTAGATAGATACTCCTTGATCCTATCAAAAGCCTTTTGACAATCTTCCGTCCACTCAATAACAACATCTTTCTTCAACAACTTGATTATTGGTTCACAAATAATCGTGGATTGTGCAATGAAGTGGCTTATGTAGTTCAAGCGGCCAAGAAAGCTCATCACATCCTTCCGGCTCTTTGGAGGAGGCAAGTCTTGATTTTAAACGGAACCAATTCTATACCCCTCCGGCTTACAATGAAACCCAACATCTTACCGGCGGGAACACCAAATGCACAAGCTTCAAGTTATACTGCCGAAGACGGTTGAAGAACTTTCTCAAATCAGTCAAATGCTCTTCTTTCTTCTTTGACTTGATAACAACATCATCTACATAGACTTCAATCTCTTTGTGAATCATATCATGGAAAAGAGTTGTCATCGCTCTCATATATGTTGCCCCGGCATTCTTCAAGCCGAAAGGCATAACTCTATAACAAAACACACCCCAAGGCGTGATGAAGGCGGTCTTTTCAGCATCATCTTCATCCATTAGGATCTGGTGATAACCAGCAAAACAATCCACAAAAGACTGAAGCTCATGTTTTGTGCAGCTATCAATAAGGATATGAATATTTGGCAATGGAAAATCATCCTTTGGACTTGCTTTGTTGAGATCACGATAATCAACACAAACTCTAACCTTTCCGTCCTTCTTGGGCACCGGCACAATATTTGCTAACCAAGTGGGATATTTGAGAGATCGAATCACCTTAGCGGTCAATTGCTTTTGCACTTCTTCCAATATTTGGTTGCTTGTGGAAGTCTTGAAGTTTCTTTTCTTTTGCTTAACAGGCGGAAATGAAGGATCAGTTGGCAACTTGTGAGTGACAAGATCGGTACTCAAACCGGGAATATCATCATAAGACCAAGCAAAGATGTCTCGATACTCGTTCAATAGTTCAATATAAGCTCTTCTTTCTTCCGAGTTCAAATGAACACTGATTCTGGTTTCTCTAACATCTTCTGAAGTCCCCAAGTTGATTGACTCGGTTTCTTCCAAGCTAGGCTTTGGTTTGTTCTCAAATTGATCCACTTCTCTTGTTATTTCATCAGGAACAAAATCTTCATCAAATTCCCCAATACTCAATGCATCAGCACCAGTTTGTTCAGTTGTTTCATTATATGTCACAAGCAAAGTTTCGGCAGTTTTGTTAAGTGGAAAGCTGAAACAGAAACAAACATTAATCAAAAGCGTAAAATAAAGTAAATAATTAAAGCATAGCAAAATAATAGTAGGGGGAATGCAGTGCATTTTATTTGTTTCAAAAGTCTAGTTTAGGGAGGCAATACATTAAAGTAAAACATGCAAAATGTAAGCAGGTTATTTTTGAAAAGACATAAACATAAACCAAAGGCGAAACACAGTTCAGGGCCTCAATCTGTCTGTGACGCCAAAATAAACTAGTGAGTTCATTCACCAAGTCTCGTCCACTGGGACACAGGTCCAATTGGCCATCGGATCATTTGCCTCAACATTCTGCACAGGTGATTCCTCAGCATAGTCTTCAATAATAACACTGCATTCACAATCATCACTCAGAAACAAATTACCAACTCCTTCAACCAGATCCGATATAATGACTTCTGGTGCCTTGACAAATGACTGGTATAAGGAAGGAAGAGGTTCTGGCATAACAATAGCTGGTTTCCTTTTGGCCTTTTCAATCTCCTTTTTGGTAGGACAGTAACCCAAGCCAAAAGTACCCAGATTCTTGGGCAAGCAGATGGGTTCAGTAATGCCGTTCAGATTTGCTCCCAATCCCGAACCAGGTTTGAAACCGTTTTTCAACATTTCCACTGCAATCATCTTGGGGACTCTAGGTAGGGTACCTCTCTTCGAATCATCATTAGATGCTCGGGTCACATTCATTAGCTCAACCGTGTGAAAAATAGTCCCATCGAGCTCTGTGGCGTTTTCTACCATATGAATTGTGGTGCTAGCATGCATGGGGCTGTTTCCCTCGCCCTTAACCACTACTTCTTCATTATCCTATATGAATTTCACACTTTGATGCAAAGTGGAAGGGACGGCTCCGGCCATGTGGATCCAAGGTCTTCCTAGCAGCATATTATAGGTAGACGGGATGTCGAACACTTGAAACTCCACAGAGAAGTTCACATGACCTATTTGCAGATCAAGATCAACCTTCCCTAAGGTGCACCTCTGAGCCCCATCAAAAGCCCTCGCTTTCACATTACTTTGCCTGATTTTGCCAGCGTCAATTCCAAGTTCCTTCAGAGTTGCTAACGGACATATATTGAGCCGGGAACCACCATCGATCAACACCCGTCCGACAAATTTGTCCCTACATTTGACAACAATATGCAAGGCTTTGTTGTGTTCGAGACTGGTGCAATACAATTCCCGAAGGGATTGTTAGCACAAACGCGGAAGAACAGACAAAAGGATAAAAGATAGAAGCAAGACAAAACTTGCTTCTTTCGAAAGAACAGTGAGGAACCTGTCTCAAAGCTCAATCAAAAGGGATACAAGGATCACCTATACTATGCAACAATCCTCAAGAGAACATTGCCTCTTGCAAACTGAATGATCAAGAGGAATGTTCAATCGGACTAACCGAAAGCCACAAGTCCTTAAAAGCCCTCACCGGGGTTTTGCTCACGACGGAGACAAGAAGAAATGTGCTCGGCACTTTCATTCAATTCATCAATGTTCAAAAACTAGCTACTTACAATGAAAGGAAACAGTGTTTATATAGGAAATACTAAGGGTAAACTAGTAAATAGGTCACAGTTGACCAATAGAAATAAGCCACGCAGGGCTGAGTTAAAATGTGTTCGGCAGACTTTGACTTCGGTAAGCCTTGGCTTCGGTTCTCGATTGTCTGCTCGAACACACACTTGTTTCCTTCGGACGCTCAATTGTCTTCGAGCTCATTGTCCTCGGTCACTTTGCCTTCGGGCTCAAATCTGAAGATAATGCCTTCGATTCTTGAGCTCGGCCACTCAGCTTCGGAGCAATTGTTTTCCTTCGGCCAGGCTAAGTGAACATGCACATCGTGCAGCAGCTTGGCTTGGTTTCTTGTCATCGGTCTCCTCGGTGGATCGATTACTTGATCAGCACGTGATCGGGCTGCATCATCCTCCCCTTCTTGAGAAGATTTCGTCCTCGAAATCAAGCCCTCCTCGTCCTCCGAAGTTGGACCTACAACACAAGGAACTAAGTCAGCAACATTAAAGGTGTTGGACACGTTATACTCACCAGGGAGGTCGATCACGTAGGCATTGTTGTTGATCTTGGTCAACACTTGAAATGGACCATCCCCTCGAGGAGCCAACTTTCCTTTCCTTTGGTTCGGGAAGCGTTCCTTTCGGAAGTGCACCCAAACCCAATCTCCTTTCTTTAATTCCAACTTTTTACGCCCCTTGTTTTTCTTTAAGGCAACCTTTGCATAGGCCTCCTCGAGGTTCTTCTTCACCTTTGCATGCAGTTCGATCAAGGCAGCTGCTCTTCGAGTACCTTCAAAATCAAGAACAGAATCTCGAGGCAATGGGGTTAAATCAAGTGGAATCAAAGGATTAAAGCCATACACACATTCAAACGGGGTCATGTTGATCATTCTATGCACCGTTCGATTGTATGCGAACTCCATCATGGGCAAACGATCAGCCCAGTTTCCAACCTTCCCTTTGGTCATTGCCCGAAGCAAAGATCCCAAGGTTCGGTTAACTACCTCGGTCTGTCCATCAGTCTGAGGATGGTGAGACGTCGAGAATAGTAGCTTGGTGCCGAGGGCACCCCACAAACACTTCCAAAAATGACTCAAGAACTTCGAGTCTCGATCACTCACAATAGTACGAGGTACACCATGCAATTTTAACACGTTAGAAACAAACAATGTAGCTACATGCTGTGCATCATCACACTTTTTGCAAGGAATAAAGTGAGCCATTTTTGAAAAACGGTCAACCACAACGAAGATGCTATCATGTCCTCCCCCCGACCTCGGTAACCCCAAGACAAAGTCCATGGATATATCAACCCAAGGTCGATCAGGCACAGGCAACGGGGTGTACAATCCATGAGGGTTGGACTTCGATTTTGCTTTCTTGCAAACGAGACAAGCGTTGCAAAGCTTTTCCACATCTCGTCGCATTTTGGGCCAATGGAACTGCTCGGTCAAGATACCAAGAGTTTTGTCGACACCGAAGTGTCCCATCAGTCCACCGGAGTGAGCTTCTCGAACTAAGAGCTCTCTCCACGATGACACTGGCACACAAACCCTCCCTTTTTTGAAGAGGTAGCCATCATGCCACTGATATTTCTCAACCTTTCGGCCACTCAAGATTGCGTCTCGAACACATTTCAGCTTGGGATCGTCCTCGTACATCGACTTGATGCTTTCGAATCCCATGAGCCTAGAGGCGAGAGTGGTCGCTAAGGCAAATTTTCTTGACAGCGCATCGGCCACAACATTATCTTTTCCCTTTTTGTAATGAATTACATAGGGAAAGCTTCCAATAAATTCAACCCACTTGGCATGTCTTCGATTCAATTTCTCCTGACCTCGGAGATGTTTCAAAGACTCATGATCACTTTTGATCACAAACTCTCGAGGCCACAAATAATGCTGCCAATGGGCGAGTGCTCGAACGAGGGCATACAACTCTTTGTCATACGTAGAGTAATTTAAAGTTGCACCCTTAAGCTTTTCGCTAAAGTAAGCGATCGGCTTCGAGTCTTGCATCAGCACTCCTCCGATCCCAACTCCAGACGCATCACACTCGACTTCGAATGCTTTGCCGAAGTCAGGGAGTTGCAACAACGGGGCAGAACAAAGCCTCCGCTTCAACTCTTGGAAAGCCCTCTCTTGGGACTCTCCCCACACAAATGGATTGTCTTTCTTCACCAGCTCGGTTAAGGGAGCTGCCACGGTGCTAAAGTCGCGAACAAACCTTCGGTAAAAGCTAGCTAAGCCATGGAAGCTACGAACTTGTGATACCGAGGTTGGAGTTGGCCAATCTTTGATGGCTTCGACTTTTGATTCGTCGACTTCGACACCATTAGCACTGACAACAAATCCAAGAAAGACTACACGATCGACACCAAAGGCGCATTTCTTGAAGTTGGCATACAACTTCTCTTCTCGAAGCTTTTCAAGTACTTGCCTTAGGTGGTCGACATGTTCATCCACGGTTCTGCTATAAATAAGTATGTCATCGAAATAAACGACAACAAACTTATTTATGAACGGTTTGAGCACATGGTTCATCAATCGCATGAATGTGCTCGGTGCATTGGATAAGCCAAAAGGCATCACCAACCATTCATAGAGACCGAATTTGGTCTTGAATGCAGTTTTCCACTCGTCCCCGGGTTTCATTCGGATCTGGTGGTAACCGGACCTGAGGTCTATCTTCGTAAAGCATGAAGAACCACTTAACTCATCTAGCATGTCATCTAATCGAGGGATAGGATGACGATACTTTACCGTTATTTTGTTGACTGCTCGACAGTCAACACACATTCGCCATGTTCCATCCTTCTTCGGGACAAGGATAACAGGAACGGCGCAAGGGCTCAAGCTCTCACGAACGAGGCCCTTGTTCAGCAATTCATCAACCTGCCGTTGGAGCTCTTTGGTGTCTTCGGGATTACACCGGTAAGCAGGTTTGTTAGGGATTTGAGACCCTGGTACGAAGTCAATTTGGTGCTCGATTCCTCTCAGCGGAGGTAATCCACCTGGCATTTCCTCGGGAAACATGTCCTCGAAGTCCTGCAAAACTTGATGAACAAACAAAGGCAAAGGGTTATCATTAGAAAAATCTTCATTAGAGTTTAGAAGGATACCCTTGTGCACGAGGCAAATCATCATCTGACCGTGGTCGTTGCCTCGTAAGATCTCACCGGGCTGCATGATTGCACAAATTCCTTTCACTTCGATCGGTGAGTTTGTCTCTTCGGGCCCCAATTTTGCTCCCATCGAAAGCTTAGCTTTGGCCGCTTCTTTCAATTCTTTCATTCGTTTATAGTCCTCGGTGACTTGTTTTGGAGACAAGGGTTTGAGCATGAAACTCTTCCCGTCGAGCTTCACAGTGTAAGTGTTGGATCTGCCATTGTGAACAGCTGTTCGGTCATACTGCCATGGTCGACCCAATAGCAAATGACAAGCTTGCATCGGAACCACATCGAATATCATCTCATCTTGATACTCTCCGATTTTGAACTTGATCCACACTTGTTTGACAACTCTCAATTCTCCACACTCATTCAGCCATTGTAACTTGTAAGGGTGGGGATGCTTCATCGTAGGTAATCCCATTTGTGAAACCAAAGTTTGGCTCACTACATTGGCACAACTACCAGAATCAATGATCATCGAACACACCTTTCCCCTCACTCGACATCGGGCATGAAAGAGGTTTTCTCTTTGGTTGTCCTCTTCTTCAAGAGTCATGCAGCTCAAATTCCTTCGAACCACAAGAAACATTTCCGGATGATCAGCTTCGGCAGCCTCATGATCATCATCAACTTCAGCTCGATCAGTCTCCTCGATAATTTCCTCCTCGGTGTCACTCGCTTGCTCATGGACGGTTCCATCTTCGAGCAGAAGCATAACTTTGCGAGTTGGACACTCTTTTGCCATGTGACCATAACCTTTGCATTTGTGACACTGAATGTTTGAAGCACTTGGAGAGTTTAGTTGCACTTTACCTCCCACTTCTCTTGGTTGGTTACCGGTCACACCTCTTTCGAAGGGTCTCTTCGAATCTCGAACAATGTTAGCACTTGCTTGGTTTGGACTCTTCCATTCTTTACTTCGGTTCAAAGGAGTAGAAGTAGTGACTCCTCGATACCGGTTTGCCTTATCGTCCTTCACCAATTTTTCAGCTTCGGTGGCAGCATCAAACAAATCTTCCAACGTGTGGTACACGTGGAGTCTCAACTGCGATGACACATCCCTAGCCAAGCCATTTTTGAATCTGATAATGGCTTGCTCTTCGTCTTCGACCAGATCAAGATTCAATCGAACCTTTTCGAACTCATCGTGGTACTCTTGGACAGACTTGGACCCTTGCTTTAACTCATAGAGCTTTTGCATTTGAGTCTGCCTGTACTTGGCACTCAAGTACTTACCATCCATCGCTCTCATCAACTGTGGCCACGTATTGACTACTGGATAGTCATTTCTTCTTCTATGCCTCTTGTCAGATTCCCACCATGTTGATGCATAAGCTTCGAACGAAGCAATGGCATGGGCAGCTTTTCTCTCATCGGTCATCTCATTGGTTTCAAAGATGCACTCCATTTTAAGCTTCCATTCAAGATAGTCATCGGGATCACTAGTTCCTTTAAAGGGTGGAATAGTGATCTTGACACTGTTCAAGTTTGAGTCTCGAACACCACGAACCTGTTCGGGAAACTCATCATCTCGATCATTAGCCTCACGCTCAATATTTCTTTCAACATTTGCGCCTCGGCCTCGACCTCGGAAATTTCCACGACCTCGGTGAGCTTGCCTTCGTTGAGCGAATGGCGGCTCACGCTCATATTCGTCCTCGGGAAATTCCTCTTCATCAACCTCTTCGGCAACAGCTCCAAGATCTCTTCGGGCCGCTGGAGGTGGTATTCTCTCTCCTCGGGGAATGCCCAAGTTTTGATTTCCAGCTTGGGGATTGCCCAAGTTTTGTTGTGCTTGGGGATTGCCCAAGTTAAGCTCTCTTCGAATTGCTTCACTCGTCAACTGATGTTGTCGAAGAAGCTCAGCATACAGATCAGGTTTCATCGGAGTGGATTCACTTGTTCCAGCGCCGGACCCATGCATGGCCACGGACGCACTTCCCTGCTCGAGGTTAGCTACTCGAGCACTCACTCCTCTTACATCGGCACTGACACTTTGTATCGCAGCCATGAGATCGGCTAACGACAATTCAGGCTTTTCAATGCTTTTGCCATCGTTTCCAGCCATGGTTCCTGCACAAGTCAAAGATCAAACAAATGTTAGGGTTAGAAATCACCTCACACACTCCCTCACCTTTGATGGGTGGCACTCGGGTCCACTCAATTTATGGGTTCGGTTTTTGATCACTCAAGGACTTGTTAACAGTGGCTCGTCTGATTGATCGGTCCTCTAAAATCCTTCAAGTTCGACAATAGTCACTGCCTCTTCGGGAAGAGTGAAGTGATGTTCGACTCGATGGAACGGACGCTTTTTAACTGAGCTCGGGGAGTCAAAAGAATGTCTACGAAAGTTTGGGCTTCGGTCACCCCTTCGCACGAATTCCTATCAGCTTAAAAGAGTTAGTACGACTTCGAGTAGAACAATTACTCAAAAGATCCACCAACTAGAATTTGACACGAAAGAAAGTGAAAACCTAGGAGAATCTACCCTTTTGATTCCCTTTTGGAATCTTTTCGATCACACCCACTCCTATCCGTACAAGAGTGGTCCCTCCTTGGTACGGATAGGGTTTTACCTTATCCACTTTCCTTTTTCAGCCGACAATTTTCACCTGGGGCTTTGATGTTAAAATTTTAACCCCTTTCTTTTTCAATGGAACAGTGACCTTGCTCCGGCGTACGGACGCAACAACTTCGGTTCACTGACCACGAAATTCAACAGATCTGAGTTGCTCTTTCAACTCCGGTTCCAAACAACAACGGAGGAAATCAAACGAAGTTCTTCGAGCTAAGATCCAGCTCGTTCGAGTCGTACACTGTTACGATTTTGTAACAATTTCCGGCGTACGGACATCGATTTAAACTCAGAGCTTCGATTTTTGAGCAACAAACAAACCCAAATCACTCAAGAACCACCAATCTTCACCGGTTTCTTCCAAACACAGTGGGGTTCGAGTTCAGTCACCATTAAAGCTCAAAACAGTCCAAAAATTCACCAAGAAACCCTAGTCACGAAATTGGTACGTCGGGTACTTGTTGGATTCGGAACTCGATGGTGAACAAGAATCTATGGTTGTTTTCCCAAACAACCAACAATCAAACACAATTTTTGAATTTTTCTTTTAACACTTTTTTTTTTTTTTTGTAAAATAACAACACCAACAGTAACAAAAATCAAATCAGAATTCGAAACGGAAAACAGAGACACAGACGCACGAAAATAAAGATAACGTGAACAGGATTTGGGGTTGTAGAAACAAGCCCAAACCGTGCTCTGATACCAAGATGGTGCAATACAATTCCCGAAGGGATTGTTAGCACAAACGCGGAAGAACAGACAAAAGGATAAAAGATAGAAGCAAGACAAAACTTGCTTCTTTCGAAAGAACAGTGAGGAACCTGTCTCAAAGCTCAATCAAAAGGGATACAAGGATCACCTATACTATGCAACAATCCTCAAGAGAACATTGCCTCTTGCAAACTGAATGATGTTGACACCCAATTTTTCCCCGATTTTAAGTTAATATTAAATAATAAAGTATATTTAATTAAAAGATGTGCTAAAAGGGAAATTTTATAAATTTTAAATAGTCAAATTGATAATTTTGTGTAAAAAGGGCCAAAATCGCAAAACACAACCTCATATCAGACCCACCCTTGCAAACCCTTTTTAAAACAAAACACTTGAGATAAAATCCCTAATCAGTTCCTCACCCGCGACCCTTTTCTCCCAAAACTCGACCCGTTTTCTCCTTCGCGACCCACACCAATCCAACCCGATCCAACGTCTTCTTCTCCGTACGGCTGATGTGCTGGGCGAATAGCACTATTCCAGACGTATATTCTCGAAGCTCCACTAAGGCACAGCTGTGCTAAATCTGGAGCGTTCATTTCAAATTCAAATTCGCCCTGAGTCGTTGATCCTTTTCCTTAGAGATAAGGACGAGAGGGGCTCTGATTTGACCCTCTCACCCTTATCTCATGAGGGGAGGATCAAAAAAAAGAGGGGGTAATTCAGAGGTTTTATCCAAGGTAAACCCTAAAAGTCTCATATATATTCAGCATTTTGTAAGGTTTAGAGGGGGGTTCTGATTTTTCTTTACAAAAACAAAACGGCAGCATTTCTATACATGATATACTTTTCTCGCAGTTTTAAAAAGATACACACATAGTATTCTTAGTTTCTGTTTCGAGTCGAACATCGCTTTCGATTTCGTGTCGTCGCTTCATTGTTTTAAGTCGTCGACATCGTTGGGTCGCTTTAGTTCGAGTTAAGATTATTCAGTCCACATCTTAGTTCATTGCATTTAGAAAGGTAATAATTTATCCATTTTACATTTTTTGTTAACTTAGAGCAGTAGCTGCTTGCATTTTTATTTTAGGTGATATATGTTTGTTTGGTGATACATGTTTGTTACTGCTGATTCATTAACTAGTGTATGTTAAAGGGCCTGAAAATATTCTTATGAACTCTTGCTAAACTTGAAAGTAGTTGTAAAAATGATGTTGGCTGAATGTATGTCAAAAGAGCCAATCCTTAGACAACTCTGTTAGAAATTAAAACTGCAAGTTGCTTGCTCCTTTACAGGTCCATGATACTAGCCAAGAATAAGGTCTGGTCCGTTGAGTTGTAAATGAACTTAGTACTTTGTTAATAGAAGTAAAAAAGGAAACTGTTTCAGCTAAAGAACTTAACCTTATGTGATTTTGAGGGCTGTTAACCTAGATTCAATATTGATAGTTTCTAAAATGCTAGCATAGGCTTAGAATCCTCAGTTGGAACTTACCTGTGTATAAAGTTTAAATCTTTACATTCCAAAGTATAAATTTGAAATATTCTTAAAAGAGACAGAGTATTTGTCATGTCTTCTTCAGGTCTGAATGTTTATAGGTCCAGTTATGGGGTCTTGCCCTCTATTTCCCTTAAATCTGCATATGTATTTATTTTTCCTTGGTAATTGGTTAGTGTAGAGGTTGTATTTGGTTGCTCTGCATGTGTGGGTAGTTTGCATAGCTGCTCCATTGGTCTGTGGTTCATTTGAGGAGTGTAGGGCAGCTTGTGATTGAGAGATGTGGGTAGTTGGTACAGAGGCTATCTTGGAGTTGTAAGTTTATCCTGATGGTTGGAGTTTATATTGAGGTTGTTTTAGGAGTAGATATGAAGTTGCATGTGGCTTTTGAGAGGTGTAGATGTTCAGGGATTCTTGGGGGTATGCAGTTTTAATGTGGGAGTATGAGGGTGTTTCTGGTGGTTGTGAGGGTGTTCAGGGGCCAGATTGGGCAGTTGCAGGGTGTCTGTGAGTATGTGTAGAGGTCCAGGAGGTTCTGTATTTGTTTCAGGGCAATGAGAGAGTTCAGGTAAAGTGAGTTAGGGAATGCTTTGTGGGCTGAGTTGTGGTGCAGTAGCATAGGATCTTGGTTCATGATTCAGGTTGTATGAAGGAGAAATGGAAGGAGTGAATATCCAGGGAGTTTGTAGATGTGGGTGTTTGTGCTTCAGTATGGTAAGAGAAGGTCTAAAGGAACCTGTTAAAGGGGTGTTCCATGAGGGTCAGGGTCTGGATATTGCTAGTGTTAAGAAGCAGCAGTGAGGTAGTTTTTTCTTTATTCTGTGAAGCTCAGAGGGTTTTGTGAGCTTGGTCCAGAGTCTTGAGGTGTTTTCAGGGATGAAGAGAGGCTGTTTGTATCTGTTTAGGCTGAAGCTTGGCCAGGGGTCTGTTCTGGAGAGTTAGTTTTGAAGCTGTGAGAGCATTAGGGTGTAGTTCTGCTAGTGTGGGAGTGTTTCTGGTGATGCTAGGAGGTATGAGGGTCTGTTAGGGGGTCTGCTTGGTGTAGCAGGTCCAGGTAATGGAGAAGGAGTTTGGTCTATGGATGTAGAGTAGGCTGGAGTAGTTCAGGTTGTGTTAACAGGATGGAGGTTCCTGTTTCTTGTTGTTGTTGTAGTTCTGATGGTTCAGGGTCTTTGCTGGAGTTGTTTTCAGCTTGTTTAGAGGTTGTTCAATGCTGCAGGTCCTGGAATGGTAAGAGGAGCAGGGAGTTAAGCTTGGAGGTTGAGGAGTAGATAATAGGGGTCTGTTGGTTTGGTGCTGCAGATTCAAAAGGGGGTGAGTAGTTTGTTCCTGGAATTTTAGAGTAAGTAGGTTAGATTGGAGTTCCTGGAAGTGTAAAAGATGATAGCAGAAGGTTGTAAAAGTTGGTCGATTATCTGAGAGTTTGGTTGCAGGCATAGCAGATGTATGTGCAGGGGTCAGGGATCTATAGTCTGCATCTTGTCTGCATTTTGTTCCTTAGTATGCACCTTATTTAGCAGGGATCCTATTTTATTTCAGCGTGTTTGTAGGTTGGTTCGGAAAGTGCCCTAGTTGTTTTCAAGGGTAGCAAGTTGGTCTGAAGGTGAAATGTTCATTTGAAAAATGGAGTTTTACCTGTTTTAATTAACTTTCCTCATTTATAGGGCAATTTCTAAAAGAACTGTAGTTTAGCTCCATTCTTAATATCTAAGAAGTGTGATAAGGTTTGAAACCAAAGTTATAATCTTCATGATGTTTTCTTCTAGATCTAAAGTCATTCTTCTTATGTGTTCGCGGGTCAGTAGGGTGCCAATATATTTAAAGAATCCTACTGAATGCTTGACTAGATTCTGGGATCTGTTATTTGCGTCCTTTTAATTTTTTCTTATAAAGTTCTAATCTTTATTATTCTGTTGCATTATGTGAGATTAAAGTATGTTTAAGCTTGAAAGGTATGAACTTTATTCCTGTTTAGCTTAAATTGATAATTATTAAACCAGAAGTAACTTTAGGGTTTTACTCTTTGGTCTGAAATTTCATAAAAATTGAAAACCATTGCATAACTGCTTGAGTTTGAAGACATGCCTGAATATATGAAAGTCTCTAGCCTTGCAAGCTAATCAAATGACTATAGGATCAACTTTATTAGTTTTCATGGCCGCTTTCCCAATTCATGATTCTGACGCGTTTTCTCGATGGAGTTAGCAGTATTGGACTTTTGTGCTTTTCTGTTCTATTAATTATGTTTCAGCTGTTTGTATTATTTTCATACCTTACTAATTCGGAAGTTAGTTATGTGAATCGTGTTCAAGCATTTACTAATTCTTATTTTTCCTCTTTCTTTGCATAATGAACCTTGGGATCGAGTTTGAGTTGCTCAACTCACAAATTGGGATCGGCTATTTGCATTTGGAAGTTCCTTGAATCGCTCCGCATTTTCGGGACTTGATATCCCCGAAAATGTAAGATAAAAAAAAAGAGAAATGAATAAATGAAAAGCCTTGTGAAATATAGGGCTCACATTAAGTTCGCTATTTCGGGTTCTACTTTCTAAAACTCCTTCTCTCCCGTCCCCTTTTAGAAAGCATGTTTTAGGACTTTGTATAATTAGAAGCCTGGTAGATTAGTCGCTTTAATTGAATTGTTATCTTATTGTTTGTCTAAGAGTGTTTATAAATTGCATATCCCGTCTCTTTGGGACTCGCCAATTAATTTAAGATAGTAGAAACCTTTAGTTAATTATCGAGTGCAAAAGAAATAAAATTAAAATTGTACCTATCTATTCATTATTTATATTTAGTCAATTATTTATCCACTTATTAATTCACTTATTTATTTATTAATTAAATTAATTAAGTGGCATTTATTCTCAATTTATCTGTTTAATCTTAATTAATCATTTATCTACCTAATCAATTATAATTATTTATTTACTTATTTATTCATTCATCTACAAAGTTATTTAAGTGGTATTTATTTATTATTATTTCATTTATTTATTCTATTTTATTTATTTAGTTAATTAATTCTAATTAATCATTTATTTGTTTAATCAAATTATATTTAACTAGTCAATTATTATTGTTCACCCCTTATCTAATTGGAATCATATTAATATTTATTTATCTAATTAAGTTATTTATCTATTTATTTATTTATCTAATTAATTAATTAATCAATTATCACTTCTTTATCTAATCATCTACTAATTTATTACTTAGTCTTTATTTATTTAATCAATCAATCAACTCTATCCCATTATTCATTCAATTAATCTTAAATTTTGTTCAAGTATTGTCATAATAAATTTTTATTTCCTCTATACTATTTATTACCTATTTATTTTATTTTAAAATTTATCCCAAGCTAAATTTCAAGTAAAATTCGTGAAAATCGCCGGATTAACCGCCTTTAGCGGATTTTCGAAAGTGCTCCCGTAATAAGGACCTTCTTTCGGAAATAAAAGAACCACTTACCTAAGAATCTCTGAATTTAATTTAATTTCTTTTAAATAAAGGTTAAATTGCACTCCCTAGTTAACTTAGGTTCCTAATAATCCTTAAATTAGGTGGCGACTCCAAAGAAACCCTTGGAATCCCACTTTGTTGAAATATTCCGAAACCTATCCTTTCCCTAAAAGAAAGGGTAAATTTTTTGGGGTTCAACAGCGTGGCGACTCTGCTGGGGATTGCGCAAATGGTTCTAACCAAAAGATTTTCACGAATTTGCTTTATTTACACATGTGTTGATTGTATGTATGCGTAGCTTAACTAATTATTGTTTGAATGCCTGAACTAGTATGCATAGCTTAAATAAATGTTTGTTTGTATGATTAGATTGATTGTGTATAAATCATATTTATTTGCGCACAGTTTGCATTCCGTTCATATTTCCTCCCTCATGGAGCCTGTCAATTCTTTTTCATCTCCTCGATTTCATCACGGGGGGCCCGCATGACGGGCAATAATACAGGAAGGGCATTGTCCTTCCTAAGTTTCTGAATTTCTTTCGTGTCACCAAAGTTAGTTGGGGTATGGTTTGCCTGGTTTTGTCATGGCCGGTTTTACTGGTTTATGGGGCCAGGTTTATCCCGCATAGGTCGAGTCAGCCTCAACCGTCAGCCCACTCTTAGAAGGAGATTAGGTCATGCATGCATATACACCTTAGTCCGGACCCGGTCCTTGGTACCGTTTCCAGGAATTAAGAAACCGCCCTTTTGTCGATGGGTTACTGAAACCCAACGACACTGCATATTATGTGATCGTGTGGATATTATAACGAATCCCAAGCCCTTTGCCATGTCAAATTTGGGAACCCCTCATGTTGTCTTTTTGTTGTTTTGTAGATATGGATTCAGCCCACCTCTTTTCTGAGCATCGGGACATCCAAATGATCACCACTCCGCCAAAAATTCTAAAAGATTGGTGGAACAACATCAAAGGGGAGTACGGTGCTCAGATTATAAGGAATACTGGAAATCTGGTTTCACTGATGCATATCCAGGGTGACAAGGGCCTTATTAGAGCCTTGGTGGAATTATGGGATGCTGAAGCGGGTGTTTTCCGCTTCCCTGACTTTGAGTTGTGCCCGACTTTAGAAGAGATCGTGGGCTTTACAGGTTTGACTATGGAAGATCGTGAGATCATTGTGCCTAAAGCCAAATGCCCAAAGAAGTTTTGCAGTATGTTCGAATTGAAATATGTTCCATCATTGGTAGCAAAGAATCATGGCACGATCTCTCTAGAATATTTGTTTAAGCGTTTTGGAAGATCTAGCTCTTTTAGCGCACACAAAAGGGAATTTGATTGCAATAAGGCAAAGTGGGAGAAGCTTAGGCCTAAGGTTTTTGTGTTAGCACTACTCGGTACTTTGGTATTTCCATGTGGTTATGATGCAATTGATATCCGGCTCAGTACTGTGGTGAAATCGATATTCGAGGGAATAAACGGGAGGCAGACAACTCTAGTGCCCATGATCCTCGCTGATATGTTGTATTCTTTGACTGAGTGCTCTGTCTTTAGAAAGGGACGCTTCTTTGGTTGCAATCTTCTTTTGCAATTATGGATTGTGGAGCATCTACACAATCGGGGGCAATGGGATGATCTGATTCCTCAAAATGGAAACAGAATCGCCACACACTATGCAAGAATGGAAGGTTTCAAACGTCATCACACTGCTCAAGATTGGTATGATGATATAAATGGTTTAAGTGGCGCAGACATTCACTGGAATTATTCATGGATTGGCAATCGGGAAGTTCGCTTGAGGAGTCCCAACCGGTATTATATCAAGTTGATCGGGTTCAGGAGCATTCAGCCTTACGCTCCAATCCGTGTGATGAGGCAGTTCGGGTTATCACAGTCCATCCCACTCATTGCCGGTATACGGGAGTCTGAAGTTGAATATGAATCGCCTGATTACACAGTTCCTGAAGCAATGAACATCTGTAATGACTGGGCTCGCTTAGAAAGAGAATTGATTCGTCAAGATCAAAACCCACCATGTTCTCCTGAGTATTATGCATGGGCAAAACACATCTATGGCATTAGGGAGATAGAAGCAAGTCCTTGGGAGCAGACTGGTTTTGTTGATAAAGAAGCTGAAAGGCATTCTCGCCTTCACATTTTGCCTATAACAACATTGGATGATTTGATGTTTGACCAAGTTAGCCATTACCCGGGATATTCAGGATATCTCTATGCCACAAACCGGTTGTATCTTGAAAGGCCACCTGCCTGATGATGTTGCTGAATGCTGATGATTATTGCTGATTCCTAAAGATTGAAGCAGAATTTAGCTCTTGTTTTCTAAAAATTCCCTTCTTTTGTCCCGATGTAAAGCTTGATGCTTCTCCCCTTTTTAATATTTGGATATTATTATCCCAACTCTATCACGATGTAACATTTTGAGACCGGTTTATTACTAATGGCAACTACTAATGTTTATTTACATCCCAATTTTGTATTGGCAAACGGTTTGTATCATTATAATATCCACATGTGTATGCAATTTGCGCGATTAGGCTTACCTCTAGCACAAAGAGGCACCCTACAGGGTAGGACGCGTCCGCATTTTATTTTACGCACATTATTTGTGGTTGCCACATGCCTAATTTATCGCCCGTTTAAAATGCAAAAGCGCTACGTGACGCGCGCTATGTGCTTACGTGCAAATTTTACCAACAACATGCAAACTAACACAGTTACCTTTTGAATTTTTCTTTTGTTTTGTTTATTCCTAAACAGAGGTTTGATTTGTGCTGATCGAGCTGATCCAAAGGCCTTCCTCTGCACATTGATATACACTTCAGAATTTCGACAAAATGTCCGGTAATGATGATCAGCCTCCCGTCCTCAATGATAAGACTCTCGAAACTCCTGGATCTTCGAGAGGGAACATCCTCCTTGCTCAGGATGACCTTATTTTGAACCTGACCAAACAGATACAGACGCTGAGCGACGAGCTAGCAGCCATTAAAGGGCAAGCCCCTCCAAACATACCTTTAAATGCCAATCCTGTACACAATATACCCATATACCAAAACAACCCACTTAATCAAACACCACCACCACAAAATCGCCCACAAGTTAGTCAAAATACCCCGCCCGCTCAGCAAAATGCCCAACCCGCTGGTTATCCCTCATATTATCCATATCCTAACGACCCCACTCCTCCTCACTACCAATATTTGCCTGCTAAAGACACTCCCCGTCCTCCACAATCTCAAGCGCCCATTCCTGTAGCCGTTGCTCCTCCAAACGCCAATGATCCAAGGCAGGGATATCCCGAGGCGTTATATTATGAGCATGACCCTAATGGGAAGAATGCGGACTTCACAGATTACCCGCCACAGAATGAAATGCCCACAGCCGTGGAAAAACAGGGAAGGACAAGCGAACAAGATGAGATAATCCAGGCAATGAAAGTCATGCAACAATCTATTAAGGACTTGCAGGTGACTAAGAAACGGCAAAGCACTTCATACCGCAGTCTTTATCTATTCCCGGACATTACTCCTCCTCCCGGTTTTAAAGTGCCGAAGTTTGACATGTATGATGGTCATGGTGATCCATTTGCTCATTTAACCAAGTACCTCAACAGAATGAGGGCGGCGGGAGGCAAAGAAGAACTTCTGATGGCTTACTTCAGCCACAGTCTGGAAGGTATTGCCGCTGAATGGTTTGCCAGACAAGACATAAGCAAATGGCACGAATTTGATGATATAGCTGGTGATTTCACAAAGCAGTTTGAATACAATGTGGCGATGGTCCCTGACCTCATAACCTTGGCCAATTTGAAGAAGAAACCAACAGAATCTTTCAGAGAATACGCCTTGAGGTGGCGTGAACAGGCTGCACGGGTGCAACCCCCGATGACTGAGAGGGATATGGTAAAGTATTTTATTCGTGCTCAAGACGACTCATATTATATGCATATGCTTCCTATGATGGGAGCACCTTATGCTGAACTTCTCACAATGGGGGAGATGGTGGAAGAAGGCATTAAATCCGGTCGGATTGTGAGCTTCGCTGAAATGAAGTCAAGTGCTCAAAATGCTCAAGCCAGCTCAAACAATGCTAGAAGAAGAGAGAAGAGGGAAGAAGTCACAGCTGTTGTCGCAGACATTGACCGCCGCCCGGCTAGGAGGTTGAACTTTGATAATCCACCAACCTACCCTACTTACCAAAACGCCCCTCCTCATTACCCAAATGCACCTCCTCATTACCCAAATATTCCTTCTCCTTACCCAAATGCACCACCCCCAAATTATCCTAGTCAATATCAAATTCCTCCCGCTCCATATCCTGTCTATCAAGCACAACCCAGTTATTATCCACCACGAGCACCAGCACCACAACAATACCCTCCTCGCCCACAAAATTACCAACCCCGTGCTCCTGTCCGTCCAAATATGCAAGGACCTAACCAAAGCTATGAGAGGAGAGCACCCAAAACCTATACTCCTATAGCTGAATCTTATGGTCAATTGTTCGAAAGATTAAGAAGCGCCGGAGTTGTGCAGCCTGTTCCTGACAATACTCCAAATCCTCCTCCAAGGTGGTATGATGTTAATAAGCATTGTGTTTATCATTCTGGGGCTGCGGGCCATGATGTGGAAAGGTGTTATGCCTTCAAGGATAGAGTGGAAGCTTTGATCAAATCAGGCACTATCCAGCTTACTGGAACTCAGCCTAATGTGCAAGATAATCCTCTTCCCGCATATGGAAACAATGCTGTCAATGTCATTTCCCTTGAGGAGGGAGTCGATTTGAAAGGGACCATTGTTCCCGTTAGCAATGTGAGGGTTGCTAACGAGGCCAGAGTATCTGTGCAAGTTAGAGCTCCCATTCTAGTGCAAGCGGGTATCCCGAGGCCAACTGTCACCGTCATGCTTGCCTCACCCCTTCAATATGATAGCAAGAGGGTTCCTTGGAACTATTCTGAAGTGCCTATCGGAAGTGGAAAGGTAACTGTTGCTGTTGCTGCTGCACAAGGCATGACCAGATCTGGTAGATTCTATACGCCTGAGGAGTTGGGTCGAGGCCTTAGGGAAAAGGAGGGCGTTGTAAGAAGAGTGACTGACACCGAAGCTGAGGACTTTTGGAGGAAAATGCAGTCAAAGGAATACTCTATTCTGGAGCACCTAAAGAATACTCCTTCCCGCATATCCATTATGGCTTTGCTGATGAGCTCCGAAACGCATAGAAATGCATTGCTAAAAGTGCTCAAGGAAGCAGAGGTGCCCGTTGAGACCACGGGTGAGAGCTTGGCCGTCTTGGTTGGCCAAATCTTAGAACCTCACAAGGTGTCCTTCTTCAAAGAAGAGCTTCTACCCGAGGGTCTCGGACACAACAAAGCCTTGCATATTGTTGTCAAATGTAGGGACAAATTTGTTGGACGGGTACTGATCGACGGTGGTTCCGGGCTCAATATATGTCCATTAGCAACTCTGAAGGAGCTTGGAATTGACGCTGGCAAAATTAGACAGAGCAATGTGAAAGCAAGGGCTTTTGATGGGGCTCAAAGGTGCACCTTTGGAGAGATTGATCTTGATCTGCAGATAGGTCCTGTGAACTTCTCTGTGGAGTTTCAGGTATTCGACATCCCGTCTACCTATAACATGCTGTTAGGAAGACCCTGGATTCACATGGCCGGAGCCGTCCCTTCCACTTTGCATCAAAGTGTGAAATTTATATGGAACAATGAAGAAGTAGTGGTCAAGGGCGAGGGAAACAGCCCCACGCATGCCAGCACCACGATTCCCATGGTGGACAACGCCGCAGAACTTGATGGGACTACTTTCCACACGGTTGAGCTGATGAATGTGACCCGAGCATCAAATGAGGATTCAAAGAAAGGTATCCTACCCAGAGTCCCCAAGATGATTGCTGTGGAGATGTTGAAAAATGGTTTCAAACCTGGTTCGGGATTGGGAGCAAATCTGAACGGCATAACCGAACCCATCTGCTTGCCCAAGAATCTGGGTACCTTTGGCTTGGGTTACTGTCCCACCAAAAAGGAGATTGAGAAGGCCAAAAGGAAACCGGCCATTGCCATGCCAGAACCCCTTCCTTCCTTGTACCAGTCGTTTGTCAAGGCACCAGAAGTCATTGTACCGGATCTGATAGAGGGAGTTGGCGATTTGTTCCTGAGTGATGATTTGGAATGCGATGTTATTATTGAAGAATGTGCTGAGGAGTCACCTGTGCAAAATGTTGAGGCCAAGGATCCGATGGCCAATTGGACCTGTGTCCCCGTAGAAGAGACCTGGTGAATGAACTCAACAGTTGTTTTGGCGTCACAGTCAGATTGAGGCCCTGAACTGTGTTTCGCTCTTGGTTTACTTTTATGTCTTTTCAAAATAATCTGTTTACGTTCTGCATGTTTTACCTTAATGTATGCCTCCCTAAACTAGATTTTGAAACAAATAAAATGCATTGCATTCTCCCTACTATTATTTTGATATGCTTCAATTATTTACTTTATTTTACGCTTTTGATTAATGTTTGTTTCTGTTTCAGCTTTCCACTTAACAAAACCGCCGAAACTTTGCTTGTGACATATAACGAAACAACTGAACAAACTGGTACTGATGCATTGAGTATTGGGGAGTTTGATGAAGATTTTGTTCCTGATGAAATAACAAGAGAAGTGGATCAATTTGAGAACAAACCAAAGCCTAACTTGGAAGAAACCGAGTCAATCAATTTGGGGACTTCAGAAGATGTTAGAGAAACCAGAATCAGTGTTCATTTGACATCGGAAGAAAGAAGAGCTTATATTGAACTATTGAACGAGTATCGGGACATCTTTGCTTGGTCTTATGATGATATGCCCGGTTTGAGTACTGATCTTGTCACTCACAAATTGCCAACTGATCCTTCATTTCCGCCTGTTAAGCAAAAGAAGAGAAACTTCAAAACTTCCACAAGCAAACAAATATTGGAAGAAGTGCAAAAGCAATTGACCGCCAAGGTGATTCGATCTCTCAAATATCCCACTTGGTTAGCGAATATTGTGCCGGTGCCCAAGAAAGACGGCAAAGTTAGAGTTTGTGTTGATTATCGTGATCTCAACAAAGCAAGTCCAAAGGATGATTTTCCATTGCCAAATATTCATATCCTTATTGATAGCTGTGCAAAACATGAGCTTCAGTCTTTTGTCGATTGTTTTGCCGGTTATCACCAGATCCTGATGGATGAAGATGATGCTGAAAAGACCGCCTTCATCACGCCTTGGGGTGTGTTTTGTTATAGAGTTATGCCTTTCGGTTTGAAGAATGCCGGGGCAACATATATGAGAGCAATGACAACTCTTTTCCATGATATGATTCACAAAGAGATTGAAGTCTACGTAGATGATGTTGTTATCAAATCCAAGAAGAAAGAAGAGCATTTGACTGATTTGAGAAAATTCTTCAACCGCCTTCGACGGTATAACTTGAAGCTTAATCCTGCAAAATGTGCGTTTGGTGTTCCTGCTGGTAAGATGTTGGGTTTTATTGTAAGCCGGAGGGGTATAGAATTGGATCCGTCTAAAATCAAGACCATCCAAGACTTGCCTCCTCCAAAGAGCAGGAAGGATGTGATGAGCTTTCTTGGCCGCTTGAACTACATAAGCCGCTTCATTGCACAATCCACGGTTATTTGTGAACCAATAATCAAGTTGTTGAAGAAAGATGCTGTTATTGAGTGGACGGAAGATTGTCAAAAGGCTTTTGATAGGATCAAGGAGTATCTATCTAATCCGCCTGTGTTAGTTCCTCCTGAACCTGGAAGACCATTGATCTTATATTTGTCTGTCTCGGAAAATGCATTTGGATGTGTCTTGGGGCAACATGACAAGACCGGGAAGAAAGAACAAGCCATTTATTATCTAAGCAAGAAGTTCACTCCTTATGAAGCCAGGTACACTCTCTTGGAGCGAACTTGTTGCGCCTTGACTTGGACTGCACAAAGGTTAAGGCACTATCTTTCATCATATACAACTTATCTTATCTCGAGGATGGATCCTTTGAAATATATCTTTCAAAAGCCGATGCCCACGGGAAAATTAGCGAAATGGCAGATTTTGTTAAGTGAATTTGACATAGTTTATGTCACCCAAAAGGCGGTAAAGGCACAAGCATTGGCGGATCATTTAGCTGAAAATCCTGTTGATGACAACTATGAGCCATTGAGAACTTACTTTCCCGATGAAGAGGTCTTGTTTCTAGGTGAAGACATCTCTTCTGAATATGATGGTTGGCGTCTTTTCTTTGACGGAGCAGCAAATTTCAAAGGTGTTGGTATTGGAGCTGTCTTAATTTCTGAAACGGGTCAGCATTACCCTGTTTCGGCCAAGCTCAGATTTCCATGCACTAACAATATGGCTGAATATGAAGCATGCATTTTAGGTCTTCGATTGGCAGTTGATATGAATATTCAAGAACTTTTAGTGATTGGGGATTCCGACTTGCTGATTCACCAAGTGCAAGGCGAGTGGAACACCAAAAATGCAAAGATTCTTCCTTATTTGCATTGTGTCAAGGAATTGTGCAAAAGGTTCGCAAAGATAGAGTTCAAGCATGTTCCGAGACTTCAGAATGAATTTGCCGATGCTTTGGCAACTTTATCTTCTATGATCCAACATCCTGACAAGAATTATATTGATCCTATCGAAATTGAATTGCACGATAGGCCAGCTTATTGTTTTCAAGTTGAGGAAGAGCGAGATGGCCATCCTTGGTATTTTGATATCAAGAATTATCTCAAGGTCGGGAGTTATCCCGAAAATGCAACAAGTGTCCAAAGGAAGAGCATTCGGAGGTTAGCAAATCAATTCTTTCTAAGTGGTGAAATCCTATATAGGAGGACCCCAGACTTAGGACTCTTAAGGTGTGTTGATGCAGCTGAAGCAAATAAATTACTTACGGAAGTGCATGCGGGAGTTTGTGGGCCGCATATGAATGGTTTTGTTTTGGCAAAGAAGATCTTGAGAGCCGGTTATTTTTGGTTAACTATGGAAACTGATTGTGTTCAGTTTGTGCGAAAATGCCATCAATGTCAAATTCACGGAGATATGATCAAAAGACCTCCTTCTGAACTTCATGCAATGAGTTCTCCCTGGCCTTTTGTTGCTTGGGGAATGGATGTTATTGGTCCTATTGAGCCGGCCGCTTCAAATGGACATCGCTTCATTTTAGTGGCTATTGATTACTTTACCAAGTGGGTGGAAGCAACTTCTCACAAGTCTGTAACCAAGAAAGTGGTGTCAGATTTCGTACGCAACAATATCATTTGTAGATTCGGAGTTCCTGAATCAATCATCACTGACAATGGTGCAAACTTGAATAGTGATTTGATGAGAGTGACTTGTGAAAGTTTCAAGATTACTCATCGCAACTCTACTGCATACCGCCCTCAAATGAATGGAGCTGTTGAGGCGGCAAATAAGAACATCAAGCGTATTCTTCGCAAGATGATTGATAATTATAGAGATTGGCATGAAAAGTTACCATTTGCACTTCTTGGGTACCGCACCACCACTAGAACTTCAACTGGGGCAACTCCCTATCTTTTGGTGTATGGCACAGAAGCAGTCTTACCCGCGGAGGTAGAAATTCCTTCCTTGAGAATCATTCAAGAAGCTGAATTGGAAAACGCTGAATGGTTGAAGATCAGATGTGAACAATTGATGCTTATTGATGAGAAAAGAATGAATGCAATTTGTCATGGGCAACTTTACCAAAATCGCATGATCAAGTCTTTTGGCAAGAAAGTGAGAGTGAGAGACTTTAAACCGGGGCAATTGGTGCTAAAGAAGATCTTTCCTAATCAAGAAGAAGCAAGGGGCAAATTTGCACCGAATTGGCAAGGTCCATATGTGGTTCATCGGGTTTTATCCGGAGGAGCACTGATTCTGGCAGAAATGGATGGTCAAGTTTGGCCAAAAGCAATCAACGCAGATGCCGTCAAAAGATACTATGTTTGAGGCGATCGCAAGTTAGCATGGTTTTGAATGTAATCTTTGATGTAATACGAACTACGCGTGACCTGAATCCCAAGGCGGGATACGTAGTAACTCACATAGAGTTTGGTTGCATTGATATAAGAATTTCCCCTATTTCCTCTTTTATGTAAGTTTGAACTACTTCTGACCTGATTCCTGGAATGGCAACAGGATAAGTAGGCAATCCCCGTCGGATTCGGTCAAAATATTGTAACACTTTAGGCGTGTTTATCTTTTATGATGTAATGCCGAACTATGCATCTAGGCAGATGTGTGGATTTTCCAATTCGGATACGGCTTCGTACTTAGATTGCCATATCTTCCCAAAAAATCTTATGTAAGCAGAACTACGCACGGTCTGATTCCCGTGGAGGGATACGTAGGCGCTCTTAACGGGCTCGACTCTATAATATTAAAATTTTCAGTCTCCTTAAGGCAAGAAACTGGGGCAATTTTGCAAGACAATTTGAAGATTTGAAAGATATCAACTGGGGCAAATTTTGCAAAATGAGTTGAAGATTTGGAGGTTCATAACTGGGGCAGATCTTTGCAAGAATTGGTTTGCTTATCAAAGGATGGAACAACAAAGTTCTGAAAGTATTCAAGATTAGCACAAGTTGCAATACAAAGGATGTTCAGTTTGTTTCGAGATATGTCATGAGTTTGAGTTAAAGCAGGAATTTTACATGCATTATAAACTTTTACTTGCATATCGATGATTGCTTGCTTACTATTTTATCAAATTATTTTTTATTTTTGCCTCTATATTAAGATGAGTTATACTATTGAGTTCATAAACCAAGTTTCCGAGGATGGTTTTCAAAGCCCGAGTTTCACGAAGAAGAGGAAGCGATAGCAGCGAATTCAAGATGAATCAGCACAAATCAAACACCCCTCCCCAAAACTAACAAATTTTTCTTTGAGAGCAGGAACCGGAAAGCTTGCAATGGGAGGTTCATTCGCACTATGGATGAACAATTTATTGAACGCGCATTCAAAGAATTGAACATCAGATTCAATATGAACTGAAGAGATCATTCAAAACTTTACACCACTATCCATGCAAGCAACACCAATCAAGTTGATAATGCAAATGATTTGGCTGGCTTGACATCTAAGCATTACATTGGATTATTGCCGAAAAGGCGGCGCTTTTCTTTTCTTGAATCTTGACATTGCGATAGAATTTATCTCGCGATACTGATAGACAAGTCGGCTGAAGCACCGCTTTCGGAGTGTTTCGCGATGTCGGTTGTCTTGCAAAATATTGGCATTTTATATTTAAAATTTATTGATAATTTAAGACAAGTCGGCTGGAACACCACTTTCGGAGTGTTTCGCGATGTCGGTTGTCCTGCAATATTGGCATGTTATGTTTCAAATTTATTGATAATTTAAGACAAGTCGGCTGGAACACCGCTTTCGGAGTGTTTCGCGATGTCGGTTGTCTTGCAATATTGGCATTTTATACCTGATATTTATTAATAATTTAAGACAAGTCGGCTGGAACACCGCTTTCGGAGTGTTTCGCGATGTCGGTTGTCTTGCAATATTGGCATTTTATACCTGATATTTATTAATAGTTTAAGACAAGTCGGCTGGAACACCGCTTTCGGAGTGTTTCGCGATGTCGGTTGTCCTGCAATATTGGCATTTATTCATAATCTAAGACAAGTCGGCTGGAACACCGCTTTCGGAGTGTTTCGCGATGTCGGTTGTCTTGCAATATTGGCATTTTATATTTAAAATTTACTGATCGTTTAAGACAAGTCGGCTGAAGCACCACGTTCGGAGTGTTTTCGCAATGTCGGTTGTCTTGCAATATTAGCATTTTATGTTTGAAGTAGATTGATAATTTAAGACAAGTCGGCTGAAGCACCGCTTTCGGGGTGTTTCGCAACGTCGGTTGTCTTGCAACATTGACATATTGTATTTGAAATGCATGACTCGACTCGAGACATCACGTCTCGTTAGTCAATTTATCTTATGAAAGCCCTGCATTCTTACCATTCATTTTCGCTTTACTTATTGTCTTACTTTACTGTTTCAGAATAATGATCAGCCTAGAGGTTCTCCGGGCGGAGCATCTCGTCAGTTGATCGAGAGAAGAATTTACTGAGCGTCACAACCAGCATTTACAATTTTATATTATACTTTTATTTATTTCTTATTCCAAATATTATTATAGTTTATTGGCAGTTGCTCGCTTACCGTTTGTTAAGTCTTTACAGAATTTTGGCAATACCGCAGTAGCATTTGGAGCATAACGTGGAACTTTTCCTTAGCAGTGAACTGGGGCAATCGTTGATATGAGCTAGGCTCGTCAACGAGGATCTGAAGAATCGCACTCGAACAAGCAAGTTTTACCTAATCTTTCATTTCAGATTAGGCGTCAGTTTGAATTCTTTCCTTTTCGTGCGTCAATCGTGCGAGTTTTCATGTCTAAGTGTTGTCGAACTACACATGGCCTGATTCTCTTTCAGCCCGAGATATGTAGGCAACTCAGAAACCGGAGTTCGGCCATGTCCATAAGCCTCGCCTTTTGGTCCGTGGAATCAAGTTTTGGGTTTATCGGGACAAAATTGGTTTCTCGTCAACTTCTTTACCCTAAAAACTCTTTCATCCTTTTCCGGGTCAAGAGGGGCAGCTGTTGACACCCAATTTTTCCCCGATTTTAAGTTAATATTAAATAATAAAGTATATTTAATTAAAAGATGTGCTAAAAGGGAAATTTTATAAATTTTAAATAGTCAAATTGATAATTTTGTGTAAAAAGGGCCAAAATCGCAAAACACAACCTCATATCAGACCCACCCTTGCAAACCCTTTTTAAAACAAAACACTTGAGATAAAATCCCTAATCAGTTCCTCACCCGCGACCCTTTTCTCCCAAAACTCGACCCGTTTTCTCCTTCGCGACCCACACCAATCCAACCCGATCCAACGTCTTCTTCTCCGTACGGCTGATGTGCTGGGCGAATAGCACTATTCCAGACGTATATTCTCGAAGCTCCACTAAGGCACAGCTGTGCTAAATCTGGAGCGTTCATTTCAAATTCAAATTCGCCCTGAGTCGTTGATCCTTTTCCTTAGAGATAAGGACGAGAGGGGCTCTGATTTGACCCTCTCACCCTTATCTCATGAGGGGAGGATCAAAAAAAAGAGGGGGTAATTCAGAGGTTTTATCCAAGGTAAACCCTAAAAGTCTCATATATATTCAGCATTTTGTAAGGTTTAGAGGGGGGTTCTGATTTTTCTTTACAAAAACAAAACGGCAGCATTTCTATACATGATATACTTTTCTCGCAGTTTTAAAAAGATACACACATAGTATTCTTAGTTTCTGTTTCGAGTCGAACATCGCTTTCGATTTCGTGTCGTCGCTTCATTGTTTTAAGTCGTCGACATCGTTGGGTCGCTTTAGTTCGAGTTAAGATTATTCAGTCCACATCTTAGTTCATTGCATTTAGAAAGGTAATAATTTATCCATTTTACATTTTTTGTTAACTTAGAGCAGTAGCTGCTTGCATTTTTATTTTAGGTGATATATGTTTGTTTGGTGATACATGTTTGTTACTGCTGATTCATTAACTAGTGTATGTTAAAGGGCCTGAAAATATTCTTATGAACTCTTGCTAAACTTGAAAGTAGTTGTAAAAATGATGTTGGCTGAATGTATGTCAAAAGAGCCAATCCTTAGACAACTCTGTTAGAAATTAAAACTGCAAGTTGCTTGCTCCTTTACAGGTCCATGATACTAGCCAAGAATAAGGTCTGGTCCGTTGAGTTGTAAATGAACTTAGTACTTTGTTAATAGAAGTAAAAAAGGAAACTGTTTCAGCTAAAGAACTTAACCTTATGTGATTTTGAGGGCTGTTAACCTAGATTCAATATTGATAGTTTCTAAAATGCTAGCATAGGCTTAGAATCCTCAGTTGGAACTTACCTGTGTATAAAGTTTAAATCTTTACATTCCAAAGTATAAATTTGAAATATTCTTAAAAGAGACAGAGTATTTGTCATGTCTTCTTCAGGTCTGAATGTTTATAGGTCCAGTTATGGGGTCTTGCCCTCTATTTCCCTTAAATCTGCATATGTATTTATTTTTCCTTGGTAATTGGTTAGTGTAGAGGTTGTATTTGGTTGCTCTGCATGTGTGGGTAGTTTGCATAGCTGCTCCATTGGTCTGTGGTTCATTTGAGGAGTGTAGGGCAGCTTGTGATTGAGAGATGTGGGTAGTTGGTACAGAGGCTATCTTGGAGTTGTAAGTTTATCCTGATGGTTGGAGTTTATATTGAGGTTGTTTTAGGAGTAGATATGAAGTTGCATGTGGCTTTTGAGAGGTGTAGATGTTCAGGGATTCTTGGGGGTATGCAGTTTTAATGTGGGAGTATGAGGGTGTTTCTGGTGGTTGTGAGGGTGTTCAGGGGCCAGATTGGGCAGTTGCAGGGTGTCTGTGAGTATGTGTAGAGGTCCAGGAGGTTCTGTATTTGTTTCAGGGCAATGAGAGAGTTCAGGTAAAGTGAGTTAGGGAATGCTTTGTGGGCTGAGTTGTGGTGCAGTAGCATAGGATCTTGGTTCATGATTCAGGTTGTATGAAGGAGAAATGGAAGGAGTGAATATCCAGGGAGTTTGTAGATGTGGGTGTTTGTGCTTCAGTATGGTAAGAGAAGGTCTAAAGGAACCTGTTAAAGGGGTGTTCCATGAGGGTCAGGGTCTGGATATTGCTAGTGTTAAGAAGCAGCAGTGAGGTAGTTTTTTCTTTATTCTGTGAAGCTCAGAGGGTTTTGTGAGCTTGGTCCAGAGTCTTGAGGTGTTTTCAGGGATGAAGAGAGGCTGTTTGTATCTGTTTAGGCTGAAGCTTGGCCAGGGGTCTGTTCTGGAGAGTTAGTTTTGAAGCTGTGAGAGCATTAGGGTGTAGTTCTGCTAGTGTGGGAGTGTTTCTGGTGATGCTAGGAGGTATGCGGGTCTGTTAGGGGGTCTGCTTGGTGTAGCAGGTCCAGGTAATGGAGAAGGAGTTTGGTCTATGGATGTAGAGTAGGCTGGAGTAGTTCAGGTTGTGTTAACAGGATGGAGGTTCCTGTTTCTTGTTGTTGTTGTAGTTCTGATGGTTCAGGGTCTTTGCTGGAGTTGTTTTCAGCTTGTTTAGAGGTTGTTCAATGCTGCAGGTCCTGGAATGGTAAGAGGAGCAGGGAGTTAAGCTTGGAGGTTGAGGAGTAGATAATAGGGGTCTGTTGGTTTGGTGCTGCAGATTCAAAAGGGGGTGAGTAGTTTGTTCCTGGAATTTTAGAGTAAGTAGGTTAGATTGGAGTTCCTGGAAGTGTAAAAGATGATAGCAGAAGGTTGTAAAAGTTGGTCGATTATCTGAGAGTTTGGTTGCAGGCATAGCAGATGTATGTGCAGGGGTCAGGGATCTATAGTCTGCATCTTGTCTGCATTTTGTTCCTTAGTATGCACCTTATTTAGCAGGGATCCTATTTTATTTCAGCGTGTTTGTAGGTTGGTTCGGAAAGTGCCCTAGTTGTTTTCAAGGGTAGCAAGTTGGTCTGAAGGTGAAATGTTCATTTGAAAAATGGAGTTTTACCTGTTTTAATTAACTTTCCTCATTTATAGGGCAATTTCTAAAAGAACTGTAGTTTAGCTCCATTCTTAATATCTAAGAAGTGTGATAAGGTTTGAAACCAAAGTTATAATCTTCATGATGTTTTCTTCTAGATCTAAAGTCATTCTTCTTATGTGTTCGCGGGTCAGTAGGGTGCCAATATATTTAAAGAATCCTACTGAATGCTTGACTAGATTCTGGGATCTGTTATTTGCGTCCTTTTAATTTTTTCTTATAAAGTTCTAATCTTTATTATTCTGTTGCATTATGTGAGATTAAAGTATGTTTAAGCTTGAAAGGTATGAACTTTATTCCTGTTTAGCTTAAATTGATAATTATTAAACCAGAAGTAACTTTAGGGTTTTACTCTTTGGTCTGAAATTTCATAAAAATTGAAAACCATTGCATAACTGCTTGAGTTTGAAGACATGCCTGAATATATGAAAGTCTCTAGCCTTGCAAGCTAATCAAATGACTATAGGATCAACTTTATTAGTTTTCATGGCCGCTTTCCCAATTCATGATTCTGACGCGTTTTCTCGATGGAGTTAGCAGTATTGGACTTTTGTGCTTTTCTGTTCTATTAATTATGTTTCAGCTGTTTGTATTATTTTCATACCTTACTAATTCGGAAGTTAGTTATGTGAATCGTGTTCAAGCATTTACTAATTCTTATTTTTCCTCTTTCTTTGCATAATGAACCTTGGGATCGAGTTTGAGTTGCTCAACTCACAAATTGGGATCGGCTATTTGCATTTGGAAGTTCCTTGAATCGCTCCGCATTTTCGGGACTTGATATCCCCGAAAATGTAAGATAAAAAAAAAGAGAAATGAATAAATGAAAAGCCTTGTGAAATATAGGGCTCACATTAAGTTCGCTATTTCGGGTTCTACTTTCTAAAACTCCTTCTCTCCCGTCCCCTTTTAGAAAGCATGTTTTAGGACTTTGTATAATTAGAAGCCTGGTAGATTAGTCGCTTTAATTGAATTGTTATCTTATTGTTTGTCTAAGAGTGTTTATAAATTGCATATCCCGTCTCTTTGGGACTCGCCAATTAATTTAAGATAGTAGAAACCTTTAGTTAATTATCGAGTGCAAAAGAAATAAAATTAAAATTGTACCTATCTATTCATTATTTATATTTAGTCAATTATTTATCCACTTATTAATTCACTTATTTATTTATTAATTAAATTAATTAAGTGGCATTTATTCTCAATTTATCTGTTTAATCTTAATTAATCATTTATCTACCTAATCAATTATAATTATTTATTTACTTATTTATTCATTCATCTACAAAGTTATTTAAGTGGTATTTATTTATTATTATTTCATTTATTTATTCTATTTTATTTATTTAGTTAATTAATTCTAATTAATCATTTATTTGTTTAATCAAATTATATTTAACTAGTCAATTATTATTGTTCACCCCTTATCTAATTGGAATCATATTAATATTTATTTATCTAATTAAGTTATTTATCTATTTATTTATTTATCTAATTAATTAATTAATCAATTATCACTTCTTTATCTAATCATCTACTAATTTATTACTTAGTCTTTATTTATTTAATCAATCAATCAACTCTATCCCATTATTCATTCAATTAATCTTAAATTTTGTTCAAGTATTGTCATAATAAATTTTTATTTCCTCTATACTATTTATTACCTATTTATTTTATTTTAAAATTTATCCCAAGCTAAATTTCAAGTAAAATTCGTGAAAATCGCCGGATTAACCGCCTTTAGCGGATTTTCGAAAGTGCTCCCGTAATAAGGACCTTCTTTCGGAAATAAAAGAACCACTTACCTAAGAATCTCTGAATTTAATTTAATTTCTTTTAAATAAAGGTTAAATTGCACTCCCTAGTTAACTTAGGTTCCTAATAATCCTTAAATTAGGTGGCGACTCCAAAGAAACCCTTGGAATCCCACTTTGTTGAAATATTCCGAAACCTATCCTTTCCCTAAAAGAAAGGGTAAATTTTTTGGGGTTCAACAAATGATCAAGAGGAATGTTCAATCGGACTAACCGAAAGCCACAAGTCCTTAAAAGCCCTCACCGGGGTTTTGCTCACGACGGAGACAAGAAGAAATGTGCTCGGCACTTTCATTCAATTCATCAATGTTCAAAAACTAGCTACTTACAATGAAAGGAAACAGTGTTTATATAGGAAATACTAAGGGTAAACTAGTAAATAGGTCACAGTTGACCAATAGAAATAAGCCACGCAGGGCTGAGTTAAAATGTGTTCGGCAGACTTTGACTTCGGTAAGCCTTGGCTTCGGTTCTCGATTGTCTGCTCGAACACACACTTGTTTCCTTCGGACGCTCAATTGTCTTCGAGCTCATTGTCCTCGGTCACTTTGCCTTCGGGCTCAAATCTGAAGATAATGCCTTCGATTCTTGAGCTCGGCCACTCAGCTTCGGAGCAATTGTTTTCCTTCGGCCAGGCTAAGTGAACATGCACATCGTGCAGCAGCTTGGCTTGGTTTCTTGTCATCGGTCTCCTCGGTGGATCGATTACTTGATCAGCACGTGATCGGGCTGCATCAGAGACCCTCGGGTAGAAGCTCTTCTTTGAAGAAGGACACCTTGTGAGGTTCTAAGATTTGGCCAACCAAAACGGCCAAGCTCTCACCCGTGGTCTCAGCAGGCACCTCTGCTTCCTTGAGCACTTTCAGCAATGCATTTCTATGTGTTTCAGAGCTCATCAGCAAAGCCATGATGGATATCCGGGAAGGAGTATTCTTTAAATGCTCCAAAATAGAGTATTCTTTTGACTGCATTTTCCTCCAGAAGTCCTCAGCCTCAGTGTCAGTCACTTTTCTTACAATGCCCTCCTTTTCCCCAAGGCCTTGACCCAACTTCTCAGGCGTATAGAATCTACCGGATCTGGTCATGCCTTGTGCAGCAGCAACAGCAACGGTTACCTCTCCACTTCTGATAGGCACTTCAGAATAGTTCCAAGGAACCCTCTGGCTATCATATTGAAGGGGTGAGGCAAGCATAACAGTGACAGTTGGCCTTGGGATACCAACTTGCACCAGAATGGGAGCTCTTACCTGCAAAGATATTTTTGGCTCGTTGGCAACCCTCACATTGCTAACGGGAACAATGGTTCCTTTCAAATCGAATTCCTCATCAAGGGAAATGACATTGACAGCATTGTTTCCATAAGCGGGAAGAGGATTATCTTGCACATTTGGTTGAGTTCCAGTAAGCTGGATAGTGCCTGATTTGATCAAAGCTTCAACCTTATCCTTGAAGGTATAACATCTTTCAACATCATGACCCGCAGCCCCAGAATGATAAACACAATGCTTATTAGCATCATACCACCTTGTTGGAGGATTTAGAGTGTTGTCAGGAACAGGCTGCACAACGCCGGCGCTTCTCAGTCTTTCAAACAATTGACCGTAAGACTCAGCTATAGGAGTATAGGTTTTGGGTGCTCTCCTTTCATAGCTTTGGTTAGGTCCTTGCACATTTGGACGGATAGGAGCACGGGGTTGGTAATTTTGTTGGCAAGGAGGGTATTGTTATGGTGCTGGTGCTCGTGGTGGATAATAACTGGGTTGTGCTTGGTAGACAGGATATGGAGCGGGAGGAATTTGATAGTGACTAGGGTAATTTGGGAGTGGTGCATTTGGGTAATGAGGAGGAATATTTGGGTAAGGAGGGGGTGCATTTGGGTAATGAGGATGGGCATTTTGGTAAGTAGGGTAGGCGGGTGGATTATCAAAGTTCAACCTTCTAGCTGGGCGGCGGTCAATGTCTGCAACAACAGCTGTGACTTCTTCCTTCTTCTCTCTCCTTCTAGAGTTGTTTGGGCTGGCGTGAGCATTTTGAGCACTCGACTTCATTTCAGCAAAGCTCACAATCCGACCGGATTTGATGCCTTCTTCCACCATCTCCCCCATTGTAAGAAGTTCAGCATAAGGTGCACCCATCATAGGAAGCATATGCATGTAATAGGAGTCATCTTGAGCACGAATAAAGTACTTCACCATATCCTTCTCGGTCATCGGGGGTTGCAACCGTGCAGCCTGTTCACGCCACCTCAGGGCGTATTCTCTAAAAGTTTCTGTCGTTTTCTTCTTCAAATTGGTCAAGGTTATGAGGTCAGGGACCATCGCCACATTGTATTCAAACTGCTTTTTGAAATCACCAGCTATATCATCGAACTCATGCCACTTGCTTATGTCTTGTCTGGCAAACCATTCAGCAGCAATACCTTCCAGACTATGGCTGAAGTAAGCCATCAGAAGTTCTTCTTTGCCTCCTGAAACCCTCATTCTGTTGAGGTACTTGGTTAAATGAGCAAATGGGTCACCATGACCATCATACATGTCAAATTTCGGCACTTTAAACTCGGGAGGAGGAGTAATGTCCGGGAATAGATAAAGACTGCGGTAGGAGGTGCCTTGACGTTTCTTAGTCACCTGCAGATCTTTAATAGATTGCTGCATGATTTTCATTGCTTGGATTATCTCCTCTTGTTCACTTGTCTTTCCCTATTTTTCCACAGTTGTGGGCACTTCATTCTGTGGCGGATAGTCTGTGAAGTCCACATTCTTTCCATTAGGGTCATGCTCATAATACAACGCCTCGGGATATCCCTGTCTTGGATCATTGGCGTTTGGAGGGGCAACGACTATAGGAATGGGCGCTTGAGATTGTGGAGGACGGGGAGTGTCTTTAGCAGGCAAATATTGGTAGTGAGAAGGAGTGGGGTCGTTAGGATATGGATAATATGAAGGATAACCAGCGGGTTGGGTATTTTGTTGAGCGGGCGGGGTATTTTGACTGACTTGTGGGCAGTTTTGTGGTGGTGGTGTTTGGTTAAGTGGGTTGTTTTGGTATGTGGGTATATTGTGAACTGGATTGGCATTTGAGGGTACGTTTTGAGGGGCTTGCCCTTTAATTGTTGCTAGCTCATCGCTCAGCATCTGTATCTGTTTGGTCAGATTCAAAATAAGGTCATCCTGAGCAAGGAGGATGTTTCCCCTCGAAGATCCGGGAGTTTCGAGAGTCTTATCATTGAGAACGGGAGGCTGATCGTCAATACCAGACATTTGTCGAATTCTGAAGTGTATATCAACGTGCAGAGAAGTCTTTGGATCAGCTCAATCAGCATAAATCAAACCTCTGTTTTGGGAATAAACAAAGCAAAAGAAAAATTTAAAAGTTAACTGTGTTAGTTTGCATGTTGTTGGTAAAATTTGCACGTAATCACATAGCGCGCGTCACGTAGCGCTTTTGCATTTTAAACGAGCGATAAATTATGGCATGTGGCAACCACAAGTAATGTGCGTAAAATAAAATGCGGACGCGTCCTACCCTGTAGGGTGCCTCTTTGTGCTAGAGGTAAGCCTAATCGCGCAAATAAATGATAACGAAAAGTAGTTCACACCTGTTTTGCAATAATCGATTTTAGAGTAAGCGATAACAACAATAGTAATAATAATAGTCTTTCATTGATAATAACTTGCTTTCAGTACATCATCATCATTACATGGATAATGAAAAGTGCTAGAAAGTAAATACATAAATTAACGACATAGTCTGAGTACAACATTTGAAAATTTAAATAACTGCTATAGCTAAACTGCATCAAACTGGAGGAAGTGCTGAAGCTGAAGTGCTAGCATGGTTTGGATCAATCCTGGCTCGTTTCACAGTCTCTACAACTTCTTCCATGAAGCTCCACTCATAAGGAGTGAAAGTGATAGAGCTAAGCTTGACCTTCATCCCATAGGTCAGATCTACATCTTCTAAACCTTCTTTTCCTGCTGGACTAGGAGTGATGGCAATGTCTTCTTTGATCCAGGCATAGTATTCAGGAGTCCGGCCTGCCGGATGAAAACTAGCGCGTTGGTTCACCATTCTATCCCAATCTTTGAAAATTTCTCCGACCCTTGGAACTTTTACTTCCTTGCCAAATTCAATTTCATAGGATCTTGTATATGACGTGAGGGGTATGACTTGTTCTATCCCAAACTGACGAAGGACTCTTAAAGGTGCATAGTGATGAAGGCCCGTCAACCCGATGAGCTCGATGTAATACTTCTCCTTAGATCTAAGATAAGCGCCCTCCTTGATTGTAAGCCACCACACTTTCCACAAAATATGGTCTTCTTCAAGCTGGGCTAAGTATCGAAACCAATCATCAAGGCCCACTGGTACAACAAACTTTTCAAGTACCCGTTCTTGATAGCTTCTGATTGGGTTGCCCCACATAAGACTATGTCCACCATGGGTTTTCGATTAAAAAGGTGCTCCATGGCCCATAGTTGAAGAAGTAGATTTAAGCCCTCAAAATACCTCTTGCCCTTTTTTCTGCAGTTAGTTAGAGCTCTAAGCATTTCTGCCAGAATCATCGGGACCACAGTGACTTCTTTGTTATCAATCCTTTCAAACAAAATACGGACCACTGAACCAATGTTGGTGCTAATCTTCCCTTCTTCCCGCGGAAAGATCAGGGTTCCAAAGAAGGAAATGACAAAGGCGGTGAAGCGCCTTTTCTTCCAGGTATCCAAAGAACAAGCAAATTCCCGAATATGGACAGCGTGACTGTCCCCAAATGCAAACCTCTCATAAAGATAGTCTAAAGAAACCCATTCATTTGCAAAGCATCCCAACTTCTTGTTGTTATGTAACCCCAAATCATCTAAGAAATGCCTCCCTCCTTGTTTCCTTGGAATGATCATCTCCCGACCCTTCAAAGGCAGCTCGGTAAGGTCGGCCATTTCCTCTAAGGTCGGTGTAAGCTCAAAATCCTTAAATCGAAAAACGGCCCTCGAATAGCTCCAGAAAGGCAAGAGTGCCTGAATCAAGTAACGGTCAGATGGAATCTCTAACAAATGATCAAATTCCCCAACTTCTTCTCAACCCATCCCGCCTCTCGTTTGTCATCTTGTTTCATGTTCCTCCACCATTCTTTCAATTTCTCAGGAACTTTAACAACCATTTGGACATTCTTGAATTCTGACATCTTTTGACCTACAAAGCCAATGACAAAATGTTCTAAACCCCATTCATTGCAAAACTTGGTTTGGACTGTGAATTTCGTTATCATATAAACACATAATATGCACCGTTGTTGGGTATTAAAACCCGTCAACGAAAAAGGGCGGTTTTCCTAACTATGGAGGCGGTACCAAGGACCGGGTCCAAACTATGGTTTATACATGCATGTTCCTAATGGAAACTCTAGAGTGGGTTCACCAGACACAAGGCTGTTTTGAGTGGCAAGCGGTCACGCGGTAGTAAAACTATCCGCTCACTCCGCAGGTACGCGCACTCTTTCTCAAAGGGTTTTTTGTGAATTGCGGGTGTATATGCATACACCTCGCGGATATAAGTAGCCATGAAGAAGCTCCCAGGAGTGGAAGAAATATGAACGGAATGCCAGTTTAATATGTGCGCACATAAAGTGTAATGACATGCTTTTGTGATATACAAACAATCAACTAAATTAACTAGGCATGCTTGCAAATAAACAATAGATATAATCATACTAGTTTCAACATCCAAACACAATAACGAAATAAGCTACACATACTAGTATCAACATACGATTTCAAACAATACAAACAAACAAATTCGTGAAAGCCTTATGGTTAGAACCATTTGGTATCCCCAGCAGAGTCGCCACGCTGTTGAACCCTCCCAAAAAATGCACACAAGTATGCATCGGGATTTGATTTCAACAAAATGGGATTCCAAAGGGTTTCTTTGGAGTCGCCACCTAATTTAAGGATTATTAGGAACCTAAGTTAACTAAAGAGTGCAATTTATTCTTTAATTAAATTAAAATCAGAGATTCTAGGTAAGTGGTTCTATTAAATTCGAAAGAAGGTCCCTTGCGGGAGCACTTTCGAAAATCCGCTAAATGCGGTTAATCCGGCGGTTTTCACGAATTTGTTAAGGATAATAGAATTAATTTTAACTAAGGATAATATAGATAAGATAAGGGTTTAGGTTACACCGATACTTAGATAAATAAATGATGAAATCTTGAGATTAAATAAATGGATGAATTACAACATGGTTGCTTGATTAGTTAATTAAATAAGTAAAGGATAAATAAATTAAATAAATAATAAAATAAAATACAACACTCTAAGTAAATAATTAGATAAATAATTGATTAATTGATTGCTTAAGTAAATGGATAAATAAATAAATAGATAACTTAATTAAATAAATTAACATTTATATTAATTTAATTAATTAGATAAGAATAAATGAATAATAATTGATTAAATAAATAAATAAATAATTATTAATTAATTAATTAAATAAATGAGTAATTAAATTAAATAAATAAATAAATAAATAAGATTAATTAAATGAATAATTTAATAAATAAATATCGCATAATTAATCCGATTAACGAATAAATGAATAGATAGATAAATAAATATTTCATAAATGGATAAGTAAATATAAATGATTGATGGAGATGCATAATTTAATTAAATTTAATTTCTTTTGCACTCGATAATTAACTATAGATTACTATTAACTTAAACTAATTGGCGAGTCCCAAAGAAACGGGATAAGCAATTATATAGTCATTCTAAACATGCAATAAGTTATCAATTCAATAAAGCGGCTATCCTACCAAGTTTCTAACATGCAAATCCTAGTCCGGTTTCAGGGCTTCCTAAAACATGCTTTCTAAAGGGAACGGGAAAGCGGGAGTTTAGAAGGCAGAACCCGGAGATTGCGGATTGAATGACTACTTTTATTTTTTACATTATGCCCATGAGCCTAAGTTATATTAAGCGGCTCAACAAAGCATTTTTAAATTCCTCTTTCTTGACTTGAACTTGAGTTTAAAATGCGAGTTGACTCCAATGCGACCTCATCCAAAGACCGTCCCAATTTGCGAGTTTTACCCAACTCGAACTCGTCCCAAGGAGTGTTTTCATGCCCCAAGAAAGAAGAAACAAAGGATTAGCATACGCACGTAATGACAGAAGATAAATGAACACAAAAGAAAAATGACTTGCAAATCTAGAATAATGAAGAATGAATAGGATTTATAATTAAACTATTTCATGACAAGCTCTTAATCAGGCAAAGTAAGCTAAAGGGATTCAAGAAGAAGCCTATCTTGATAACTAAATGCTGGAAAAACAGTCGAGGAAAAGCCGGAAAAACTCAAGGGAAACCAACATGAATTCTTTAGAGCTACTGCAGGCATCTTAAACAGAACTGAACCTAATTCCCTAGTATCATAGCAGAACCATACTTTACTTCCAGCTTTAAACTTCAGAAACCATAGCAAACAATAGCCTTTCCTTTTACCTGACCCAAGTACATGCATAAAACTAAACAGGAAACTGGACACAAGGATAGGCAAAATACACACACGTATGCAGATGAGCCCGCACACAGCTTTCTCACACACACACCTAACATTCACCTGAGAACAAACTGGAACAAAAACAGAAACAGACCCAAGCCTCACTCCTCTAAAAACACCCTGCATCCCTGAAACTTCTCTACACCCTTACAGGACAATAACAGACTAGCAAAAGATACCCTGCACTCTCCAGACTCAAACTTAAAACTACCTAGACAACCAAAGAACTAGAATCCTTTCAATTCCCTGACTACCCTAGGCCACTTCAATCAACCAGGAAACAACTCCTCAATACATCTACAATAATCTCTCAATTTCTCATACTTCACCAGCATGCCTTGAACTCCTAGATTACAACTAAAACACAAAGCAAAAACATGAATCACCCAAACAGACCCCTCTGAACAGAACCAAGACCTGCAGCATCTTGCATGCCCCACAGGCACCTCACCCCTTCACCTGACTCTCTGAAACACAAACAGCCTCCTACTATCTTTCAAAACAGAGAACAATCACAGGAGCCAAACAAGAATCCCTAAAACTCCCTCACTGCCTGAATCAGAACACCAGACCTACCAGACCTCTCCTTAAAGCCACATGCATTCTCTTCTACTTACCAGATCAGAACTAAACTCTCCCATATACTCCCTCACACACACAGATACTAACCTGCACCAACATCCAAAGCAGCCCTGCTCCCTCCTAACCTGAACCCTGCTCAACATCTCTGGAACCTAACTAAAGCCTGCAGACTCCCACACTGTCTGAACTGCATACCAAAACTGAACCCCTTGGCCCTCTATACAGTCATAACAGCCTACACAAATACCCAAACAAACAAAGCACAAACACACCCTGAACTTCCACACCTATATTCCCTCTCAAGCTGCTTATTATGAACACCCTTGAACTCTTCTACTACTCCCTCACAGCCTACATCTCCTCACTCTTATATAAACAGAACCAGACAGACAAAACAACCTCCAAGCCACCCAAAAGCACCTACCAGAACAGACTCATTAACTTCCTCACTAGCCACCTGAGCAACAAACTCTCTGAGCCCTTCTACTACCTGCAAACAAACAGAGACCAAGAGCTACCCTGAACAAATAGCACCCTCCTGAACTCACAAGGAACAGAACAGCCCCTGAAACCCCTGCAGCAGATCTACTACTCACCTGGAAACAATCAACCTTATTGCCTACCAAACCTGCAAGAAAACAAGGACTAACCCAAGCCTCCTGCACACCTCAAACACCATAGACAACCCCTCAGACAACCCCATACAACAGAAGCAACAAGCACACTAAACTGGACACTAAATGATGAACTAGACAGAAAAGAATACATAAACTACTTCAGAATCTACTACTAGAGACCATTTCATTTTCACTTAACAGAAAACAGGACCTCTCATATGATTCCATGCTTTCAACAACTAACTAAGGTATGAAGAGAAAATTGAAACTAGGAGAAGATGGAAAGGAAACAGGACAAAGACTACAAGAGATATCTCCAAACACCAGGCCACATTCCAGGGACAAAACCATCTAAACCTCACATGCTACCTAAAATAGAGAGTCTAGCAGATTTGTTCTAAACTACTACCTTTACTTAAGATTCATTATTAAAATACCATTGCCAAACAAACTGAACTAAACCAGAGGACCTTGATCATTCACAAAAAACATAGCTATTTCCTAGTTAAAAAATCTGATCTTTAGTCAGGCAAACCATAGAAAAGAAGATCATTTTCTTTTGTAATGCGAGGCTCGAAATCATAACTTCTAAAGGAATCAAGATTCATTACATTATTTCAGGTGAAAATCTATCCCACAGGAACTGATTATTAACATGGTTTTAACTGCTTAGCAAAATCAGATTTTTTGTATTAACGCACCAGTCTTAGAATCAGCAGAAAACACTACCAGAACTTCGTGTTACTCTTTGGGTTCAAACTCAAAACAAGTAAACAACGTAATATAAATCTTGAAGTTTACATATCAACATTCAGACCAAAATAGAACTAAGAAAACTGGATAAAAGGAGGTGTGCATTACCTGTTGCTGTGCAGTAAACTAAGGCAAAGAACTGAAGAAAGCGACTCGAACACAAGCGACGACGACGACTAGAACCAAAGCGACTCGACAATGCCAACTCGATAATAATACTCTTAATCCTCAAACGGTAATAGTGAAGCCGTATATGTATATATTTTACTAAAAAAACTGAGCAATCATTTTGTGTATAAGAGGCTGCCGTTTTTGTTATATCCAAAATTCAGAACCCTTAAACCCTACCAAAAATGCTTAATATATAGGAAAAACTTTAGGGTTTACCTTGGGCTCAAAAATCCGAATTGCCCTTGCCATTTTTTGATATATTTCTTCTAAGATAAGGGTCTAAAGTGTCCATTCCTTTAGATTGTACACTTTAGATCCTTATCTCCAAGAAAAGATCCGAAGGCTAGGATTGCTTCAATTTGAAACGAACGGAGCGGATTAAGTGCCCGTTTGTACTGGTGAGAGAGACCAAGGGTACTAGCTGGAATAATATTACTTGTCCGGCACACTGATGGTACGGAGAAGAAGGGATTTTGGGGTCGGGTTTGTTGTGGGTCGCGAAGGGGAATCGGGTTGGGGATTGGGAATTCGGGTCGCGGGTGAGGGAATTGGGAATATCTGATGTGGGGAGATAAGTTTAGTTTGGGCCGGGTAATGTGTGTGTATAATGGGCCAACTGAAATGTATGCATGTATATGGTGTATATATTGTTTTGCGGATATAGGCTAAATTTAGGACTAAGAAAGATTCTAGCCTCAACCAAAGATTAATTAAAGAAAGGATGTGAATTGCACGGGTAGGAAAATCTCTAGGATTTTGAACGAAATTAGCCTTCTTTTGAAATTAGTTAATTTACTTTAATTTAATTTAATTAATTAATCTCAATTCAAATAATTTTAATTATCTAATTCTAATTTTAATTTTATTTTCATAATTGATTCTCATTTAAATAATTTAGCCGTTAATTAAATCTCGAGACGAAATTGGGTGTCAACAGGCATCAGCGAGTACACAATTCTTGTTATAGAGCTCACACAATTTCTTAGAGAAACAAATCCAAGATGATATCGGATTTGAGATAGAACTGGGAGTGGGATTTCTTTTTAAGTCTCACCAGGCTCATGATTTCCTCAACATGCTGCAGAAAAGGGAAAAAAAAAGAAAAAAGAAAACACATAAACACCAGGCAAAACATGCCAACATCAGTGGAAATGTTTAAACACCAGACATAATGTTTAAACATCTTGTGATATGTTGCAACATCGTAGAGATGTTTAATATTTTATAAACATCAAGGCGAAATGTTTAAACACTAACTAATATGTTTACACATTATGTATTATGTTTACACATATCATAATTTATTTATGATGTTTAAACACTGCTTGTTATGTTTGCACATCCCAATCCATGTTTAAACATCAACTCTAATATATGCACTAACAAAAAAGAATTAGGGAGTGTACCTTTTCCTCCAAATTACTTTCCATTCTAATGATCTCTTCCAGATCCTTGTAGTTGTACTCATGCCCAAGAAAAAAAGTGGACTTTTTTCCTCTTTCTTCTCTTCCAAGAAGGCATCCAATGCATCTTTGCTCTTCTTATCCATAGCCTTGTAAAGATCAATCTTCCCCCTCACCATCTTCTTCTTCGCCTTTCTTTCTGAAGCACTAAATGGGATTTCAGAACTCTACTAGGGAACACTGTTCTCAAACCTGTTCTCTTGGGCACCTGGCCTTTCATCATTTCCTTCAAATGTTCTAACATTGTCTCAATCCCACCAACCTTCAAAATCAACTTATCATTGTCCTCCTTGCACTTTAAGCATTTGCAAGTACACTCTCCAGTCGACGTACCCACCACTGCTTCTTCTCTCCTCACAACTCCTTCTCTAGTACTGCCACCATCTTCTTTTCTTCTAGCAGGTCCTCTAGTGCTGTCATCTTCTTCTCTTCTAAGAACTCCTCCCCTAACCTCATCCTGCCTTCTAGCATATCTGAAAAGATCCCCAACAATTCCAGTGTACTCTTTTCCACTTACTCCAAAAAGATCAGCACCCCTGCCCCCACTGTATCCCCGACAATATTGCACCACGGCTTAGCACAATATGTTCTATAGGGGTGTTAGGAACAACAACTTGTTTCCTCAACATTGTCATTCCATCCAACTGTCGCATCAAGCCATCAATCACCACGTCCTCTACGTCCTCAAATGGCACAAACACATCCCTCAACTCTTTGGGTATGGGTACGAGGTAAGGGTGCACCTCCTGCAATAAAATAACCACAAATGTTAAAACTCTGTTTATATGTTAAATGTCTGTATATATGTTCCTAAAACATTTAATGTAATGTTTAAACATCAATACTAATGTTTAAACTTGACGTTTAAACATTTCTGTGATGTTGAAACATCACCACTAATGTTTAAAAATCACCACTAATGTTTACACATTTAATGTAGTGTTGAATGTGAAAGATCTGGGGAGTAAAAGAAATCCTTACCTGGGTGTCAACATGCTAGAACACTGCGTCTGGGTCCTTCTCTACCTTCTCCCCCAAACAACACTTCATACGTGGTATTGTCTTCTCCTCAGGATATGCCCTTAGCCTAAGTGCCGGAATAGCCTCTAACACCCATGCCATGAAAGCCCATGGAAATCCATACAGTGTATAGCTATTCTCAGGAGCCTTCCAGCTTGTAAAATCCTTCAGGATGTAAAACACAGTCAAGTCAAAGCTTTTTCTTCCCCATGGGTACTTGTAAAAGTCTTCAGGGGTGCTCGCTAGACAAACCATCCATTCCTCAATACCACCGTTAGTGTCCTTTAAACACAACACTTGGTGCTCGAACCAACACAAACATAAACATAAACTGAATCTTATGTCATCATCCTTCACCAGGCCTTCACTCTCTATCAGTTCCAGAACAAAATCACCACATGCAGCCTTCTTCCCCTTCCTTGAAACAAAATCCCACAAATCTTTCCCATTGCTACGGGCTTCATCCATGAAATCATCAGGGGGAGGTAGGGTACAACTCAATTTTGTCATCAGGGCAAACTCTTGCATCTCAAAACGAAGAGGCAGATCATGGAATTTAAACCACGCCTCAAACTTCTTCTGACAAATAACCCGACGAAGTAAAATATTGTGAACCAGCTTTGGAGCAAACACACACTTGGGCAAATCGATTAGGTGCCCGAAACAGCTTTCCTTGAATCTTTCAATTAGCTTAAAATGATTTAAAGCTTTACGAAAATTTTCCAACTTCGATTGCATTGACGATCTTACCGTCACCTTCTTTGTTGCGAACGCATTATTATACTCCATCCACATCTTCATTTGACTCAAATCAGGCAGGCCAGTCATTATGCATGGGGTAACCTCATCAGCCAACTCCACCTGATTTTTTTATAAGAAAAACAATCATTACACAGTCACATTGCTAATGAAGAAAACACTATCTTGGTATAAATATCGTTAAGATGTTTAAACATCACCCAACATGTTTCAAACATCTTATAATATGTTTGAAACATAATCTATAATGTTTGAAATAAAATCCAAACATCGTTTATTATGTTTGGAACATAATACAAAATGTTTGAAACATTCGGAGTGATGTTTGAACATATATGTATATGTTTAAAACATCATACAAGATATGTAAACATAAGCATCAATGTTACCTCCTGTTCTGTTGCCTCTACAAATTGATCCTCTATTGTTGCTTGTGCTGTTACTTCTGTTGTTGCTTCTGTTGTTTCTTCTGTTGTTGCAGGCAAATCATGAATGACTTTTCTTCTTCCTTTCCTTGCCTCACTAACTTGAGGCAGAGCACCACTTTCTCCTCTTTGTTCATTTACCTGAGATTCACTTGCCTCTGCTTCTGCATCCTCTGTACCTTCTTCACTGCTTCTTGATCTTTGTTGTTCCTCTTCCTTTTCGTGTTGATTTTGCTAAGATCCCGACTAGCACGACTACCGCTTGGGCTCTCGAAAGGGACATGTAAAAGATGTGGTACTCCCCTGCTTCTTTGTCTTTTTGCACGGGGAGATTCACTTTCAGATTCCATGGGAACTTGCCTCTTTATGGCATTGGTTGTGACCTTCTGGACCTCTTAGCAGCAGCCGTAGCCTTTACCAGTTGCTTTTTTTTGGGGGGCATGTTGCCTACATACACAAATAAGTTTCTTTATACATATTTCCCATATTTATAAGAACAAAACATGGTGCAAAAAACTTGAGGCCCTTTTCCTATTCAACATATCCAACTATCATGATTGTGTACATTAAGTTTGTTATTACCACTCTTCACAAGTTTTAAGAATATCCTAAATGCCTTATCCATATGTGTTACTGAAAAATGTAGTTCAAACACTCGGAGTCAACCATAACTCATAATATTTAAAACATCATACATACAGGGGACAAACATCACGCTGAATGTTTGTATTCTACAGGGGCTGATGTTTAAACATCTCTATTGATGTTTAAATCTTCTCCGGCTAAACATCCGGTAATATGGCCAAACACATCACAGATGTTTCAAACATCTTACGGGATGTTTGAAACAGACGAATTTTGTTTAACCAATATCACCGGCAACTACACACAAATTTCAGTCAAAACTTCATCATTTCCTCGTCTCAAACCAACCCAGACAGAATCATAAACAAACATAAATTTTAAAATAAAATTCTACGATTTTTTCTAAACAACAAAAATGGATCAAAAAATTGATAAAATAATGAAAACAGGTGAAGAAAACTACAATGTTGGTGTCGGAGAAGACTTACAATAGAGATTCAGTGACAATCGATGAGTTTTGACAGTCTGATTTCGAGAAAACAAGCCGGGTCGAAAACAGGTTGAAAACAGGTCGAGTTTGATGAGAGAGATGTTTGGGATACTTTGGGAAATGTTTGGGGATGTTTGGGTTTTTGTTTTTTGAAAAATCAGTAGTTGGGGTAGTGGGGTAAGTAGTGGAGTTGTGGGTAAGTTTGTAAGTTTTTGGAATTTTAATTGTGCCCCATTATTTTTAAAAAATTCTAATCACACTCCATTTAAAAGAAAAAAAAATTTAAGGACCTTTTTATCATTTCACTCTTGAGACTTCAGAGACCTTTTTGTGTCATTTTCCCCCAGCAACTTAACATTGATATCTTCCTTTCCAACTAAGCAACAATACCTCTTCCTACAAGAAAGAAAAACAAAAGAATTTCACACGCTCGATTTCTTCACCTAAATTAGCTTCCATTGACTTGCAAAACATCACAGAGTTGGCACCCTTATCAGTTATCACCACCACAACCATGGCATCATCAACAACGAACGTGATGCTATCAATCTCAGAGAAAAAAACAGTATCTATCGATCTGTACCGTCCATTAAGAAACTACATAACATACAACTACTCCGAACGTGAAGCACAAAACCTTGAAGATGATCTTCAAACACTTAAAGAATTCCGTACTAACATTGAACAATCATCATTATCACTAGCTGCTAAACGTGATGTTTTGCAAAATTACTATAAAGCCCTTTCTGCTGTTGAGTCTCGTTTTCCCATTTCACCTGAGCCTCATCATGTTAATTCTCTTACTTTTACTTGGTTTGATTCTTTCAAGACCAAGACTAAAGCTGCTCAGCAGAATATTTATTTAGGTATGCATATTTGGCTCTTTGAATTTTATTCATTGTACAACTGATAATGCGCTGGGTACAACTGATAATGCATGGGGTACAACTGTTTGTTGCTATAAGTAGCTGCTCTGAGCTTCAATTGGGTTATTAAATTTTGCAACTTTTGTTCAGTTGGATCTACAAAAATTGTGTCTTTTGTTCTTTTTGTTTGATTCTTGTTCGCTGTACAACTGATAGTGCATGGTGTACAACGGATAATGCATGGGGTACAAGTATCTAGTCATTCCATATTCAGCAATTTAACTCAATTGGGTCTTGAAACGTTGCAACTGTTGTTCTCGGTTCGTCGATTGTACTGTTGTAATCATGGGGTACAGCTCCTTTTCTTTTGGTGTTATTCTTTGCTTCTTGTTCATGGTGCAACTGATAATGTATAGGGTACAACTTTCCATTGATATGCACTTGCTCTATGCATCTACCTTGGTCTCCTTTTCCTTTCTTTTTTTTTTTTTTTAAAAAAAAACCCGAATCGAATTAATGAAGCATCTTGGTTGGAGATGGTGATAATATCCTGGAATTTGCCTTAGCTATTGATCAACTTCAAGTCCATGCTATCTGGTCATTAAAGATAGTCCCCATTGACCGTGGTTACTAATTAGCTTTAAGGGTATTATTAGTAGACTTCTTGTAACTCCTAGATTAGTTGGGGTCGATTATTGTGAATCCTATGTATCTGTTCCACTCTACTGAGGTTGGACATGTCCTGACGAACTTAGTATTCGGAGGATTCATCATAGTTAAACTACTTCTATGCTGACTTTTATTCTACCACAATCTTCATGCTTTATCCTTTGCTGGGAGTAGTTATGCTTAGCACAATAAAGGTATCAAATAGTTATGTTGCTGTCAATACCTAGATGAACATTAAGCTCCACAATTTTTTTCCACATGACGCGGCTATATTTACACTCAACAAGCAAGAAAGGGTTACATTGCTCTTAAATGTCTTACGAGTTTGGAGTAATCAATGTTAAGCGTGAAGCATTGTCATCTTCATCATATCATACAGTGCACTGATATATATTTTTTTTTACATAGAAAAAGCTGCAGTTTTGTTCAACCTGGGGGCAGTGCACAGTCAGATGGGATTGGGTTTTGATCGTTTATCAATTGAGGGGCGAAGGCAGGCATCACATTCCTTTATTGCTGCCGCTGGGGCATTTGCCTTCTTGAAAGACAATGTGGCAATGAAAGCGTCAATGGGTAGTTCCACCACAGTTGATGTCTCTGTAGAATGTGCAGGAATGCTGGAAAGGCTCATGTTGGCTCAGGCTCAGGAGTGTGTTTTTGAGAATAGCATCGCCAAGGGAAGCACTCCTGGTGTTTGTGCAAAGATTTCAAGACAGGTTTATTTTTGTATTCCTACTTTTAGTCTATGCCACATATTACTTGCTATATGGATTTAATTATCCCCTTTAAAAAGAAAATCTGTGAGATTTAGTTGAGTCTTTGAGATTAGTCACATTGCTGTACAAAATGTGAATTGATTTTTTTCTTCTCCATTCTAGAACTAAAATCTTCCTGTATTTTTAGAGGGAAATAATTTAGTCTATTACAGATGAGCACTGCTGTTTTACACTTCTTTTGGAACTTGTCAGCGCATAGAACTTCTAGGGTCTGTGCAAGTTTTGTGTTGGTAATATGCAAATTTCTTACAAGTACTAACAACAATCCAACAAGTTCCTGGATGCATGAGGCTCAGATTGGAGTTCGGTAAGAATGAACACATATATATATTATAAAGACTATTCTATAGTTGGTCAAATTTGGTCAGAAAACAATGTATTACTCAAGCAGAGAGGACCCACCTTGTGCTTATTTTTTGACACCAACTTGGTGTTTATTAATGAAATTCTTTGACTTATCAGAAAAAAAGACTATTTTGTGAGTTTGAATGAAGCTCGAGAATTGCAGTTTGCTGAGAACATATTGGACTTGCTTTTTTTGAAAATTTTTCTTTAAAATCTGAATAGTTCTGGAGAAGTCATGTGTGAGTTGGGGGTTGGCTAGTTTTGTCTTAGTTTATTGCACATGTTTTCTTCTAGATAGCCAACACATATCACATTTAGCTTTAAATTTGTAAATATCAAAATATGGTGAAACTTGTGGCATGTTTGTTTTTGTTTTACTGAAGTGCTTGAATGTAGTAGTTGATGCAATATTTGATATTTTACTGAAACGAATATACGTTCACAGGTTGGGTTGTATTATGAGGAAGCTTTGGCAGCATTGAATGTTGCACCTCTGAACCAGCACTTTGACAAGGCTTGGCTAGCTCATGTTCAACTTAAGGCAGCATTATTTTACGCTGAGGCCTGCTATAGGTATAGTTTAGAGCTCCATGAGAAAGAAGAGATTGCAGAAGAAATTGCGAGGTTGAAGAGTGGGGTTAATGCCTTGTCTGAGGCGAGAAAAACAGCTCCAAGGGGAGCAGCACAGCAGCTCTTGGATGCAATGACTAAGCTAGAAGCTAATATGAATCTAAACTTGGAGAGGGCTGTGAAGGAGAACGATAGAGTCTACCTCATGAGGGTTCCACCAGCCAGTTCTCTGCCACCACTTTCAGCATTTTCCTTGGTCAAGCCTATGCAGATGAATGACATTCTGGATGCAAGCAAGGAAAAGATGTTTTCCAGTCTTGTGCCAGACAATAGTGCAAAAGCTCTTTCTAGGTACACTGAGATGGTTGATGATATTATCAGGACTCAAGCCGAGAGGTTGCAACAGGGAAGTGAGTTGGCTCGAGTGAGGCTCAGGGAAATGGACTTGCCTGATTCAATTCTTGCTTTGGAGGGAAATTTATCTCTACCTGTGGCTTTAAAAGAAGATGTAGAGGCAGTGCAAATTTGTGGTGGTCCAGCTGGTCTGGAAGCTGAGCTGCAGCAACTCAGAGATCTGAAGAGGGTGAACCAGGATTTGCTAGTCCAAACTGAGGAGCTTTTGCAAAAAGAATCGTCAGAAGATGCACAATTTAGAACTCAATTTGGAACACGGTGGACAAGACCTCAATCTACCACCCTAACCAAAAACCTGCAGGACAGGTTAAACAGGTTTGCAGCTAACCTGAAGCAAGCTGCAGAAAGTGATGCCAGGATTGAGCGATCAGTAAGGGATCATGCAGCACTCATGTCAATCCTCGACCGCCGTCCAGTACGTATTTACTATCTGGACCTGTGTTTGAGACTTAATTTGCATAATTTGTCATGCGATGTCATTCAAAAACAATTCATTATTGAATCCAGTTATAATGTGCTAACACTTTTATTTCTCTCCATGATTCTGATAAGATAAGCCCTGACACATGCATTTTTCTCTTTGATAGATCGAATCTGCTCTTCCTACCTTGGCGAGACCAATTATGTCATTGGATGCCACTGAAGATGCCATTGTGGGAGCCTTGAAGCAGAGCTTGGTAAATATGAATTAATGGAGATACATTTTTGTTAATTTGGTTTTGTTGTGTTCCTTGCCATGCTTTATGTTGCACCCATGTTCTTGAGTGGCTAAAGCATATTCTGCTGAAAGGCCTTACTGGTCAACGTATATATCATATCCTTTTGTTTTGTCAAATTTCTTGGATACGAGCATAACATTGTTCTATTTGAGAACTGTCTAATTGCTTTTGCGGCTGGCATAATCAACGTATCAGTTTTTCCTTTCATTTTTTGTCACAAGGATGCAATATGAAAAGTAATGTTACAGTTGCGCATTAAGATAATATTTAAATAGCATATATTAATAAATTAATTGAACATCATCATATTTATAAGCAACTTTCATAGGTGATTTTGGACGACTTGCTGCCAATTATCTTTGATTCTCTAAAAAAAGAAATTATCTCTAGTTTGAAATCCTTAATGTGCATTTTGTGATTAAGAAATGGTCCTTGAATAATAAATTAGAAGACAACTATATAGTGCAGAAACTTTTTTTGGATATCAAGTAAAGTTTTGAGGTGTTATGCATGTCACAAGGTAGTCTAAAGAATCACTAAAGGAAATTATCTGTAAATATTTTGATAATAGGGACTGTAGAAAGATGCTTCATACCTTTTCTCAAATCTTTCTTGGAAAGTGTTATTCGCTTTATTTCGATGTGGAAGCTTTAAGTTACTGCAACTTAAATTCTTTGAGTGGATTCCTCAAATCATTGTTTCTTATACTTACAGAGGCACTTAGAAACTCTTGGTGCTCAGCGGGCTGGTCTGGAAGATATGCTGAAAGAGATGAAGAACAAGGTATAATAAGATTCCTCTTGTACTATATGCTCTGTGAATGTTGAATTCTATTTGGTAAAGGTCGGCATCTTCTTGAGAATGAAACTTTTCACCAACTTTGGTACATTAATGTTTTTCATAGGAGAGTTTGACAAGTATGATCTCTTTGCTAGTGCACATCCTGTTATGCTGCTGCTCAGCACCTTTTCAGTTTGTTAACATGATATAAATACTATAAGTTCATACCTCACTGACCGCGGCTATGGATAAACATATTTTGGTTTGAGGTCTCACTTGTTGACCACCCTGACTGAATCCTGATATTAGGTAGCTCCCCATGTGCAGGTTATTCCATGTGTGGATTGGCTTTTGGCCACCAGATTCATATTTTCTTGATCTTATTGGTTCAATGTCGGGGCGAGAGCAGCAGTAGAACCGATAAGACCTTCAATCTACTCCTTATTGAAATAGAGTCCTTCAATCTACTCTTGGAAAGCGCGAATGTGGCCGCTTTCGTGATAATTCAAATGAATAGGTCTGCATACATCACATCAAGGGAAGCACTTCGTTAGTTAGGAAGCTCATGGTGGGGGGTAGGTGGGGGTAATTTGGTTGTACAACTTGATACAGCAATAATAACTAATAACTATTAAGCATTAGTTCCAAACAAGTTGGACTGAACTTTATAAATCCTCATTGAAGATACTTTTCCATTTACATTCATCTTAGGCCGACACTATACCCGATAAAAGTTAAACAAGTATTAGAAGTGAACGTATTTTCTACTGGCGTTAAAAATTTTGAAATGAGGCTAAAATTTTCAAGAAATCATGGACCTAAACATACTAACATGACTGACTCATATTCCAACTAATTGGTATCACACATACAGTTCTTTTTCTTTCATTATGCACTATCTTTTTGCTAACTCTATTTTGAGGGAACTTCCATCCACGTAATTTTTAGTCTACTTCGTCCCTTTTAACACCTTCACCCCCCGTAGTATCACACTTATGGATCAGTGCATCTGGAGGTTCGACGTAGGGCATGACTAAACCATCTCGGGTGATTTTCTATAATTTTACCCTCACTATGTGCTACTTGCACGTTCTTGTGAATGTGGTCACTTTTAATCTTATATGACTGCACACTATCTTAGTATCCATATTGCCACGATGCTCATCTTGTGGTATGTTGGGCTTTAGCAGTCCAACATTCACTTCCATTAACATTGTTGGTCATATAATTGTTCTATATAATTTACCTTTCACTTTGGCAGGTATAATGTCTATCATATAACACCCTGATAATTTTCTCCATTTCAACCAGTCAATTTTGATTTGTGTAAAATTATCTATCATACCATTCTCTTGGAACAACGAGCCTAGGTATCTGAATTTCTTGCATATAGGCACCTTAATCCTGTCAAATCTCACCACAACTTCACTCTTTCTATTGTGGCTGAACTTGTTGTGCATATGTTCAAGTCTTAAATCTACTTATCTTAAAAAAATCCTTACTCTCTAGAGCGCTTCTCTATAGTTCTTGCTTCGTTGACACCCTTACTTGCTCTGTGAATTAGAATCATCTTTGTATTGTGTTAATCCATAACTAGGGAACAAGTATGGGCGTGATCTGGATCCATGGTCTAGATGCACAGTTATGAGATACCACTTTGTATCTCCTGTTACTGTTCACATTAGTGATGTGATGATGTCTCATTCATACATGTCCTTTATTACATTTAAATATTTAATATGAATCCTTTTTTTTCCAACACCCATTAAAGGACCTTTCTTGGACTCTATCGTATGCTTTCTCCACGTCAATGAGTACCATATGTAGGTCTTTCTTACTATCATAAATTTCCATCGTTATACAACTCGTAAGTCCTTTAAATTATGTCTCGTAATGTATGCTCACAACTTCCATCTCAGTCAGAAGGAAATTCCTTCTTAGTGAAAAAAAGAGGGATAAAGCGGGCTTTGCTTAAAGAAGCGAAGACATAAGGTTAAGAGTTAAGACTACTGTTCCACAGTTCCACTGACATAAGTGATTGCTCTTCATCTCAATAGCCGGTCATGCAATATGATTGTGACTTGTGTGAATTGACATTTGTGTTTCTATTTGCAACATTCTAATTATTTCTGTTGACTGTTGTGTAATATTGTTCAGGATGATATACTTCCGAAATTGATGACGTCCACGGGTTCCCATGAGGATCTTTTCAGGAAGGAGATTACTAAATATGATCATATTTGTGAAGAAATTGCTCAAAATCTCGACACACAAGAGCAATTGTTGCTGCAAATTCAGGTTAGAATTTTCATATATTTTCCGACATATTCCTTTTATGTTGTTGCTTCACGTTTTCATTTTGACTGTTGGAGCTTTGTAGGATTTAACATAGGAATACTTGTCAGATGAATTTGTGGTTGCACATATTGCACAGTCCTTATCAGGAGGTCCCTTTTTCATTCCAGTTTGCCTGCTTGAGCATTGATCTTCACAATACTACTTAGGCCTCATTTGTTTGCACTTAATGGGCATCTGAATATGAATGATTCAGATGTCAACCAATTAAGTGCATTTGTGTTTTTTTAAAAATCTTGTCTCTTATTACCTCTTAACACATCTGTCCAAATAAGATTTGTGTTGAGCTCTTTCTAATGTTCAGATTCTCATAAAATGGGCGGCACTTTTTACGGAGCAACTATTTGCTTTATTGATCTAACTTCCCACTTTCTAATATGCAACTTCCACCATTTCGTGATCTGCTTTCTCAAAACTAAATTTCCCCTCTTCCTTGATTTGATTGTTTACAGTGGTATCCATATTTTTCTTATTCTTATACATTTCATTGGAATAAGTTATGAATCTATTGTTTAATTAGATAATATTTTAATAAAAGATTACTAAAGCTGTTTTATTAAAATACTTTTAATTACATTTAGTGACACGATTATGTTTGATGATAAAAAAATTTATTGCATTTCAGATAGTATATAAAATGGTCAGTTTTAATTTTAACTCTTAGTTTTCTTATTAAAGAATAATTTTATTTTGTATAATGAGATCTAATAATTTATTAATTATAATGTTTAATTATTATTTTAATTATACTTTATTAAATTTATATACATATAATTACACTCATTCAGATTTGACAAAACAAACAGTCTTAATGATTTAATATTCAGATCCAGTGACAACATCATATTCAGATGTGTATTCAAATTCAGGCGTCTTAATTTTAATAAAAGCAAATGGCCCCTTACGGGTAACAGAGTGAGGGATGCAGGATATTTTTCCATTTTCTTTATTTTATTCTTTGTGTGACTGTCTGATGTTTTTCTTTCAGCTATAATTATTTCATACTTATGCTGACCAATAACAGGAGGTTGCAGTCTTTTTATCTGCGAAGCATTACAGCTGTCATGCAATGATATCCTTAAGATATAAACCTATGGAATGTCTTTTCAGTCCCAATTTTTTTTAATGAAGTAAGGTATTTCATTAAAAGAGAAAGGCATCAAGAAGATGCAGGTTACAATGTATCAATAACAAAACCAGAAGACATTTGGTAGCCCCGTTACAGGTTTGTCAATCAAGAACTAGAGAGCTAACAAAGTCCAAAAAATGGGCAATGCCAATTTCAAGTGTTAACTTCGTCCAATAAAAAAGATCAAGTAAACATCTAGCTTTTAGAGGGTGAGTTTGAGTTGATATTCCATCAAAACATCTTCGATTCCTAATAACTGCAGGGATCATCAACCAGATCTTCTTGATGGTCTTGTCAACTCTCCACAAGTTACAGCTAGCATAGGCCTCTCTGACATTTTTGTGGCATGACCCACTGGAGGCCAAAAATGGGGTAGAACAAGCTCCATAAGTCAGCTGCTACCGGGCAATGTAAAAAAGGCTGACTGTCTCTATGTTTGCCTTGCAAAGATGGCATCAGTTAACCAGTTGAAAGCTTCTTCTATTGAGATTATACCTGTGTTAAGCATGCTTCACTGAGAACAATCCAGCCGAAACCGATGACTTTTGTGGGCAATTTGGTCTTCCATATGAATTTCCAAGGCCAAGAGTCTATTACCTGGTTCTGTGCACAGATCTGCTTGTACCACTCTTTCACAGTGAAAATATTGTTGTGACCCCACGTGAGAGCATCAGTTAGTTTCCACTATGGTGTGCCTCTGTATTCTTGCCAGGAGATTTAGCAGACTCCATTTCCCAGTCTTGGGCGAATCTTCTAAACTGAACATTCCAGTTATTTCCTTCTCTGTTCTGGGTGACGGAAGAATTCTCATCTAGCACAATCTGGAACAGGGAGGGATATTCATCCATGAGCAATGTATTGCTATCCATTTACAAACAACAACATACCCAGTTTTGCTTATCCATTTATCCTTCCAAAATCTAGTGAGCTCCATTACCAACTTTCAAATTAGCATTCTGAAAAGCCTCATTTCCTAGCTTGCTTCAGTCCGAACCTTTTGAGTTAGACAAGGTTAACTTGACCTTAGAACTTGTTCTGTAGCTAGTATGTTTTAAAAGATCTCTTGGAAGTTGGGGTGGGGGTAGTGGGTGGGTCAGGGGGATGAGGTAGGCTAAAATCACACAGAAGCAAGTGGTATTGAAGGACTTAACAATTTCTTGGGATCCATGTAGACTTTGCAAAGATAGGGCACAATGTAAGAAAAAGATATATGTAAGCAATACCTATTAGTTGAGAATATGTTTTACTCCGGTTCCTAAGCTTTCTAGGAGCGGTTTAGCCTTATGAAATTTTCTATGTTTAGAACATATTGAGAACTCTTAGTTTTTTTAATTTGTATTTGCATACTAGTGGCATGTGATGAATTTAAAATGTAGTCACATGGTCAGTGAGGATTCATATTGCCGACCTCAACTTGTTTGGGATTGAGGTTAGTTGTTATTGGGTGGGTGGGTAAAGAAGATCATTGATTATTACTTCCTTGATTAGTATTTCTTTTTTTATTTCGGGATTTAAGAGTTTTAGTGCCCAGATTATGTGAAGATTTTCAGAGAAGGAAAATTCTTCTATTATTTCTGAATGAATATTACAACCTATGAGGAGGTATATTTATACAATAAGTCCTAGGGCTAAACAAGGAAACATAACTAATTACAATACAATAAGAAAAATGATAATTCTATTATAACTATCAACACTCCCCCTCAAGTTGGTACAAAGATGTTGCGCATGCCCAACTTGCAAACCAAAGTATGAAAATCCTTTTTGCTGAGACCTTTTGTGAGCACATCTGCCAGTTGTTCTGATAGAACATACAACAAATTCAAGGTACCATTAGCAACCTTTTCTTTAATGAAGTGTCGATCAATCTCAACATGCTTTGTTCGATCATGCTGGACAGGATTTTGAGCAATACTGATTGCAGCCTTGTTATCACAATACAAGGAAAGTTTCCGTTTTCCAAACATTCTCAATTCCTTTAGTAACCTTCGTAGCCAAAGAAGTTCACAAACCCCTTGGGCCATAGCTCTATATTCAGTTTCAGCACTGGATCTAGCAACAACACTTTGCTTCTTACTTCTCCAAGTAACTAAGTTCCCTCCTACGAAAGTACAGTAGCCAGTGGTAGATCTTCTATCATCTAAAGATCCAGCCCAATCCGCATCTGTAAAGGCTTCTATTAGGAGGTGACCATGCTTAGAGAAAAACAAACCTCTCCCTGGAGCAGATTTCAGATATCGTAAGATGTGGAAGACAGCTTGCATATGAGGATCTCGGGGATCATGCATATACTGACTAACCAAACTAACCGGATAGACTATGTCTGGTCTAGTGTGTGAGAGATAAATAAGTCTCCCAACCAACCTCTGATATCTCCCTTTGTCAACTGACTCTCCAATCCCTGCTTGTAACTTGTGATTACTTTCAATGGGCGATTCAGCTTGCGTACAACCTAGCATACCAGTCTCTTTCAAGAGATCCATAATATACTTCCTTTGGGAAATAAAGATCCCTTTATTTGATCTAGCCACCTCGATTCCCAAGAAGTATTGGAGTTTTCTTAGATCCTTGATTTCAAATTCCTTTGCCAACAGCTTCTTCAATCGGGTCATCTCCTCTTTGTCATCTCCTGTCATTACAATGTCATCAACATAAACTATGAGAAGAGTGAGTTTACCCTTTTTATGCCTTATGATGAGGGTATGATCAGCATTATTTTGTCTGTAGCCAAAGGAGATCATAGCTTTGCGGAATCTGTCAAACCACGCTCTAGGCGATTGCTTCAACCTATACAAGGCTTTCTTCAGTTTGCACACCTTTTCCCGACTCTGTTCAGTATTAAATCCGTGAGGGATCTCCATATACACTACTTCTTTTAAATCTCCATGAAGAAATGCATGTCTTTACATCAAACTGCTTTAAGTCCCAATCCAGATTAGCTGCACAAGATAAAAGGATTCTTATGGTGTTCATTTTTGCAACTGGAGCAAATGTCTCATGATAATCCACTCCATAAGTTTGAGTGAATCCCTTAGCCACCAATCTTGCCTTGAATCTCTCAATCGAGCCATCAACTTTATGCTTCACAGTAAAGACCCATATGCAACCAACCAGCTTCTTGGCCGGTGGTTTAGTGACAAGTTCCCAAGTGTTATTTTTTGACAAAGCCTTCATTTCTTCAATCATAGCTTGCTTCCATTTAGGATCTGCAAACGCTTCCCTCCAATTCTGGGGAATAGACACAAAAGAAATAGACAAGACAAAGGCTCTATAGGAGGGAGATAAGGAATCAAAGGAGACAAAATTAGATAAGGGATGTTTGGTAGTGCAAGTTCTAACACCTTTTCTGTGAGCAACAGACAAATCTAACTCATTAGGAAAAGTAGGTAACTCACTAGTAGAAGAGGATTCAGCTTCAGCAGATTGCATGATGGCTTCTTCTACTTCTTCAGCTGATTTCTTTTTCCTCGAGTAAGTTTTCAAACCAGGTACATCCAAAAGGCCATGTAAACGCCCAACAGTCTCCCATCAATAGTCTCCCCCTCAACTCTATCTGCGGTATCAACCTCAAGAGGTTGAACAAAACTTGGGAGGATCATCTCTTTTTCCTTATTATTCTCCCCCTGAAGAGGTGATTGTGCAGAACTGAAATAGGGCTCAAATTCTCGAAAGGTAACATCCATGCTGACAAAGACTTTCCTAGAAGGAAGATGATAGCATTTGTACCCTTTTTGAGTCGGAGAATACCTAATAAACACACATTTAAGGGCTCTAGGATCAAGTTTTTCAGACTTCCTAGAGTGAACAAAGCAGACACACCCAAAAACCTTTGGAGGAACAATGTATTCATTTTTTCCTGTCAAAGCTTCAAGTGGACTTAGAAAATTGAGGGTTTTAAGTGGCATTCTATTGATAAGATAGGCAGCTGCTAGTATGGCATCCCCCAATAAATTTTTGGTAGATTCATTGTAAACATAAGAGATCATGCCACTTCTAACAAATGCCTATTCTTTCTTTCAGCAACCCCATTTTGAGCACTAGTGTAAGGACAACTAGTTTGATGAATTATCCCATTAGATTCCAAATAATCACCAAACGTTTTATTCATATACTCTGTTCCATTGTCAGTTCGCAAGATTTTTACCTTAGCATCAAATTGAGTGCATATCATCTTATGAAACGACTGAAAGCAAGAGAAAACTTCACTTTTGGCTTTTAGCAAATATACCCAAGTCAACCTAGTTGAACAATCAATAGAAGTAACAAACCATCGACTCCCAGACAAAGAAACTGTTTGAGTTGGACCCCATACGTCAGAATGAATAGTCGAGAAAGGAATTGTATTTTTATTATCACTCAAAGGGTAAGAGTTTCTAGTATGCTTGGCAAATTCACAAGCATCACAAGACAGAGACTCAAAGTCAGTCTTAGAAAACAAACTAGGATATAACTTCTTTAAAACAAAAAATGATGGGTGCCCCAACCGCCTATGCCACTGAACTATTTCTTGGTTGACAACCTTATTTCCTCCAACCAGAGTCTCTACTTCCCTCAATCATGTATAAGCCATCATGCAATCTACCACTGCCAATCGTCTTCCCTGTTTGAAGATCCTGAAAAACACAATGATCGGGGAAGAACTCGATTTTACAGTTTAGGTCTTTGGTGATGGAACTAATAGATAACAAATTAATAGGAAACTCAGGTACATGGAGAACGGATGATAAGGTAATATTGGGTGTACACATAATAGAACCTGTTCCAGAGATAGGAGCTAAAGACCCATTGGCTATTCTGACATAATCGTTTTTTAGACATGGAGAGTAGTTTTGAAAGCTTCTAGAGGAGCCTGTCATGTGTCTATTCGCACCAGAATCAATAATCCAAGAATTTAAGTGAGCAGTAAAGGCAGTACCTGATTGCACATAATTGGATGTTGCCACAGATGGAGAATAAAGTTTGGACAGACTGTTCATCTTTACGTCTCCAATAAGTCAAAAAATATCACACAAATTTTGGAACGAACAGAATTTTGGTACCAAAATTTTTTTTGAAACCTGGCAGCAACTAGATCTGCAGAAACAGTGGCCGGAAAGTTAAAAAAACTCGCCGGAAAGTGGTCTGACACGTCGGAAATTACTGAAAATTGGATGGGTAGGCTCGGAAATAGCCTACGAGGGTAACCCAAAAAAAGTAGCAAAAAAAAAAAATTCAGCCGGACTTGCTCTCACGCGCCGGCGCGTGTTCGCCGGTGCCGCACTTTCGGATGGCGCGTGGCTAGGGTTTTCCGGCAGAAACTTTTTGGGGTTTGATCTCCGGTGCAAGCGGAAGCTTTTAGTACTTTTAGTTTTTTCAGAAACCAACGGAAAATTTAATTTAAGCGGACAGCCATCGGAGGAAGAAAAAACTTGACCTCTTAGAGTGACACGTGAAACCCTAGGCTGCAAAAGGCAGCGGGCTCTGATACCATGAACATTTTCAGAGAAGGAAAATTCTTCTATTATTTCTGAATGAATATTACAACCTATGAGGAGGTATATTTATACAATGAGTCCTAGGGCTAAACAAGGAAACATAACTAATTACAATACAATAAGGAAAAAGATAATTCTATTATAACTATCAACATTATGAACTAAAAGGCACTTAACACATGTTTTCAGTTGGACCAGAAATACTTCGTTGAGGTTTCCTTGTGCAAATCTAGAGAAAGAATTCTCTCTTTTTTGGAGATAACAATCTACTTTCAATGCAATTTTGAGCTGCATCTCTTTGAATGCGCTGTAATAATATTGTTTTCCATTTGCAGGCTCAAAATGAGGAATTTGCTTCTATTTTCAATCTTGAGGATTACAAAGGTGTGTTTTTAATCTACAATCATTTGCAATTTCTTCTGAAGAATACTGGAGTTCAGTTTCTTGATACACAAACTTCTTCTGTCCTATTAAAATTAATTAGGTGGGCTAAGTTTAGATCAGCTAATTCTTTTTAGCATTCGTTGCGTCTGTCAAAATAACTTCTAAATGTTCATTTTCTGCCCTGTGATCTACTCAAGCTAGTTAGGTCCCTTGGATGTCATCTTAAAGTGACGTTGACATTTTGTTCTCTGTGACAGTTTCGAAATTGACATGGTAGAGTGCTGGCCCCTGGCCTGCCCTTTACCATGATACAGTACCTATTTATCATCTGCATTTTCTATTAGCTTTATCTGATTTGTCTACTTTGACTTTTCTTTGCAGTAGGTTTATTCATGTTTCTTGATTTCAGCTTTTCTTGTCATTGTTAATTTGCTCAGCTCTTCCTTCTCAATATGACAGCTTCTCGGGAGAGAATCTATAAGCAGATTGAAGCTGCCATTTCGAAATATCGAGAAATTAAGGAGAATATCAATGAGGGCTTGAAGTTCTATGTAACACTTCAGGTATGAGATCTTTCTTCTCCTTGGGACTGCTCTTTATATTTGAGTGGTTTTATGGTGGGGGTGTTGATTGGTGGCGGATTTGCTCACCTGGTTTGAGGACAAATAGGTTCCAACCATTTGCTTCAGTATGAGCACATTCCTCTTGTAATATAGCAACATTATGGTCTTATATGGAATTTCTTTTGAAGCAGGGGTGGGAATAAGGTTAGTTGGACTAGTGTTGGTGTTGGCTCTCCTTTGGTTCCGTTGGATTGTAATGTTATCTGTTCGTATACACAGGACAGGAGTATGATAATCCTCCAGGGTCTTATTTATCTAAGTGATAGGGTTGGGGTTGTGACTATTCCATGGGATACTACTCCCCTCCTCCCCCTATCACACCTGCCAACGGTCACTCTGCACGATCCTTACCAACTCCACCACCTCACCACATTTTCTTCTGTTTGATTTTATAAAGAAATTATCAAGGTGTAATTATTAGAAAAATAATCTGAGTTATAATCTCTCACCTAATCCATGAATTAAACACAAGACCATCTAAAAAAAAACACGATATTAATTTTTACAACCCATCCCACTATACGCACCAAGAATCCCTCATACTTTCCACTCTAATTTAACTGTATCATAATCTACCTTTATTGTGCAAGTCAAAGAATCCCTATGATTTTCTGGTATAGCCCTAGTCAATTTTGTCAAAGCCCTAAGTATTCATGCAATACTGATGAGGATCAGTCGATGTATAACCTCACATGTCAATGGCTGTATTTGTTTAATATTTTTGGTGAGGCCAGGATGGAGCAGACATGGAGGATTAGATTTGTATGCTCAAATTTGCTTTTGTGCACTTCAGGATTCATATTAGTTGGTGATTCCAGTTACTTGTCAAAAAATAAATGTCGTGCACTTTTGGACAAGATTGCCCAAATTCTTCCTGAATATATCTAACTTCTTAGATCTATTTGCACATTCCCAAGAGTTTATGAATTCATACAAATTATTTTTTGTTGAACAGGAGGCAATCACTAACGTAAAACAGCAGTGTAGTGATTATGTGATGACAAGAAACATACAATGCCGGGAAATGATTGACGAGGTACAGAGGCAAATCTCAGGTCTCAGTTTCCAGGATAGTAAGAGTTCAAGTGGGTATGCTTATCCTTCAGTTGGGCAGCCTCATCAGGCTCCAAGACCCAATCCCCAACAGCCGACTGAGACTGGGAATGTACCCAATTCCTCTCGACCACAGACACCTATGTACCACCCTCCTCAGCAATCGACAATGTCTGGATATAGTCAAGCCCCTCCTCCTTATTATGGTTCTCCACAGCAGTCTGCACCGCCTTACCATATGCCAGGTCAAGGTCAACAATATCCCCATCCTCAACATCAACAACAGCCTCAACAAAGCCACGAGTATGGCCAACCTGCATATCCTGGGTGGCAGGGTCCATACTATAATGCACCTCCTCAGCAACCCGGAGCTATGTCTCAGCCTCCTTACACCGTCCCTTCTCCATATCCTCATCCTCCACCCAATCAGAGTGGCTATTACCGGCAATGATGGTTTCGTGTATTTTCCTTGGGTAATCTTCTGTTCATTTTATTTTTGCAAGCTCTTTATTATTCTCAAGAGGGGATTGGACCTGGTTAGACTTTTTGTTAGTGCCCGTAATGAAATTGTTACTCGTTGTAAGCAAGTCGGATGAAGCTTGGTACACTTTTGCATGTACATCTCCTTGTAAGATCATATTGATTCTATACGATGACGTACATACCAGATCAATAATTTTCTCTCCTATGTAAATATATACGAGATCTGATTTTGTGAATCATTAAATAAATGCCATCTGATATTTTATGGATTTATTTGTTTCTCTTGCATACATCAGTAGGAGTTCATGTAAATGTGGTGCCATGGTCTGCACTGAACGGACGTTGATTGCAGTTCCATGCTTTATTTAGGAGAAACATTTGGGAAAGTTTTCCATAACCATTCCTCGATTACATGTATCAAAGAGGGGTGTATTTCTTTATATTTTTCGGAAAAGGGTCAAAAATGCCCTTCAACTTTGAAAATGGAGTAAATATACCCTCCGTTTGATTTTGGTATCAAAAATACCCCCACTGTTAACTATTGGTTTGCTTCTACCCCTCAAGACTAACAGATTTTCATGTCATATTTTAAGCCACATAAATAATATTATTTTTGATGAGTTGGACATACAAATTAAAAAAAAAACTAAAACTCTAGCTCTTATTTCTCAAACTTCCATGGCCTTAAGCCCTCCATAGCCACCATCACACTTGACCATCTCTTTTCCCTCCTCACTTCCTTCGCCTGTTAATATATTAGATGTATTTGAATTTGATTAGCTAATCTTCTTCTCTTTTCACAAAATCCGTGAAATTTTGAGCTGCTTCAGTTTTGAGTTTCTTTTCCCTTGATCTCTTGAACCACTTTCCATTACTGCATTTGCAATTGCTTTTAAGGAAAAATATTTTCCAGTAAAGCAAGTATTAATGTATAAATCTTGTAATCAGTAGATATAGATCTAAGGGATCTTGATGTAAAACTGCTCCTCTTTGATTTTGCAAGTTAATTTGGTTTTTGCTTGTGTACAAGCTTAATGGAATTCTTGGGCATCATCTAATCAACTTTTAGTAAATTATTACTCAAATTATATCAACTTTAAGTTCGATATATCTCTATGAATTGGTCGAGTTCATTTTATCCTATGATACAATTACTGATCAAATTAGAATGGAGGGTGTATTCAGAAATCAATAAAATGAGTGTTAATCATGACAATAAAAGTGGTGAACTGTGTTTGGATGTGCGAACCAAGTCCCACATCGGAAGTTGGCAAGAAAAATAAGCTACATATAAGGTGTAGAAATCTCTTAATGGTGTGAGACCTTTTGGGAAAACCGTGCGGGCTTAGCCCAAAGCGGACAGTATCATACCATGTTAAGAGCACCTTGGGTTGTTTTAGCCCAACAACTGGTATTAGAGCCAATGGTTGATCGATACGAGTATGCAGCGGAGTGATTGCATGGGGTCCGAGTTAGCCTTTACCCGTTGTGGGCTGGATTACTGCTTGCCTTTACCCGCAACTTTGAGGGCCCAGTTAATGTCTTTGCCCGTCTATCGGCCGGTTTTACAATCTTTGTCGTAGCTTCAAAGACGCACATCGAAGTACTCGGTTGTTGATGTGGGCGACACACAGTACAGTGAATCTCCAAATAAGCAGTAATGTTCCATGTGGGAGATTGTTTAATGTCTTTGCCCGTCTATCGGCCGGTTTTACAACCTTTGTCGTAGCTTCAAAGACGCACATCGAAGTACTCGGTTGTTGATGTGGGCGACACACAGTACAGTGAATCTCCAAATAAGCAGTAATGTTCCATGTGGGAGATTGTTTGGGTGTGCGAATCAAGTCCCACATCGAAAGTTGGCAAGGAAAATAAGCTACATATAATGTGTAGAAATCTCTTAATAGTGTGAGGCCTTTTGGAAAATAGTATCACACCATGTTAAGAGCACCTTGGAGTATTTGTTGAGAAAGAGAGACATATAAGGGAAGGAGACAGATGGGGGAAATGGGTGTGGGCGACACACAGTACAGTGAATCTCCAAATAAGCAGTAATGTTCCATGTGGGAGATTGTTTGGGTGTGCGAATCAAGTCCCACATCGAAAGTATATAATGTGTAGAAATCTCTTAATGGTGTGAGGCCTTTTGGAAAACAGTATCACACCATGTTAAGAGCACCTTGAGTATTTGTTGAGAAAGAGAGACATATAAGGGAAGGAGACAGATGGGGGAAATGGGTAGAAGAGTATTTGTTGAGAAAGAGAGACATATAAGCGATAATTTTTGTGGAATTAGATTGTGGATTTAGGTAGGATTGTTTTGAATTTTGGTATAGGCAGTGGGGTGTGTTCGTGGAGGGGCAGTGGGAATGGCACACTGAGTGAGAGTGAAAAGCTACACAAAGGGGTTTTATTCACGTAAGGAGATGAAGGTTATTATTTGTTAATTTGTATTTCTAACTCAGCAAAAATAATACTATTATTTATGTGGGTTAAAATATGACATGGAAATCTGTTAGTCTTAAGGGTAGAAGTGAGCCAATAATTAACGGTGAGGGGTATTTTTGATACCAAAATCAAACGGAGGGTATATTTGCTTCATTTTCAATAGTAAAAGGATATTTTTGACTCTTTCCCGTATATTTTTAGACTTTCTCCCTATTAAACGGCTATCAATCCGACATATTCATTAAATATTTTCAATTAATGTTAAAAGCATTTGAGAGTTTCATTAATGCTTATAAATATAACCCGTCTATAATGGTCTTTAGTTTGAGCATTGGGAATGAAGAAAAAATATTTATAATTCTTCAATTCTCAATATCTTTTCTTCTTGTATAAAAAGATTACATTTAAATGCAATGGTATGCTAGATTGTTGTAGGTTTCAGCAGAAACATGTGTAGATAAAAATCAACACAACTTTCTTGCTAATTAACTTTCTAAGTTTGTATTACTATAAATTATGGAAATTCCTAGGTTTTAAGAAGTTTTTTTGTTCCATAACTAAAATACGAGTACATACATGTGTGCGTTCATATTAAGTAGACGATTTTTGTTAGTGAGTTTTAGTTATATATGACGATGATAGTACAACATATTATCTATACCAATATGCCACATTTATATATTGTAGCAGATAATTGTCTAATTTGGATTACAAACTACTACTACTTTTTATGTTGGCTTACATTACATGTAAGTATCTTTTTTAATGAACTGAGGGTGTAAAAGTTATATTTACTTTGATGGTAAATATAATTTTTACTCATTATTAATTTGTTGACTCGAATAATTTCAGTTTCTCTAACAAAGGAAGGAAAGAGAAATATTTGGTTGTTATCCTTAAAATGCTTTTAAGGGGAAACACTTTATGTTAGTCACGAGATATAATATCGACATATACATAAATTCAGGCAATATTGATCAAATCAAATTAACTTTTCTCTTCTAATGCTTGCTAACTTTCACACTAAGCTCTAGTTATGCGCGAGTCTTATAGTATTACATTCCTTCAAGAGCATATATACTTCCACTGATGAAATGTAACTTCCCGATCACACAATGACAACCCGACCTCACATATGTAACTCAGATAAACTTTTTTGGTAATAAAGAAAGAAAGAAAGAAATAAAGAGAAAGCAAATATGGTGGACTAGTAGACAAAAAATGATGTTAGTTGGCAGTAAACAGGTAGCTTTATTAATCATGAAGAGGTTTTCCCTTCGGTCATGCATGCAATAAACTCGTGTGTTCGGTTTCAGATTTTCAGCTGGCTTTGCCTACTTCTTTTCTATAAACTCACGTCATGTGTTCAATACATCTTTGATAATATTCTCTCTTTATTGTTCCAAAAGTTAGCTAACGCTTATGGTAATGGAGAGAGTAATGATACAATTTCTCTTTGCCTTTCCTTTGGTAATTATGATGATGAGCTCTTTAACATCAGTTGTGGGCTTTAATGTTCCTGCAATTTTCATATTTGGAGACTCCATATTTGATGCTGGTAATAATCACTACAACACGAATTGTACAGCCCAAGCTGATTTTCCTCCTTATGGTTCCAATTTCTTTCATCATCCAACTGGTAGATTCACTAATGGCCGAACTGTTGCAGACTTCATTTGTGAGTTCTTACTCTTCAATTCCTAGCATCTTTTGTCGTTAAAAAAAAAGTGTAAATGAAGATCCATTAATGTGCTAAATTTGTGCTAATACCCATATTACTAATTCCACTTTTTACACTACATAAAATAATACACATATTACCGCATAACTTGTGCAGGTATTAGCTATGTGCAAAGTTCTAAAAAAGCAAGGTATTAACTATACAGTGTTCTAGAAAACAAACCAAACATAGTAATATATTATGCTGCAAAAAAAACCAAACATGGTGTTGTTTATGCAAGATTTTATGCGGTGGCTAATACATTCTGTACGGCAAACCGAACTACCCCTTAATATTTAGTTCTCGTCTCTTAGAAAAAGCTGCTAAATGCGGACCGAACATGCACATGCAACTTGACCACCTTATTCGGAAACAAAAGCCGGATACACATCGGCTTTATATATTCTACCAATGTGATCAAATTACTAAGACAAATTTATTTGGAAATGTACTTCTTAATTATGTCAAAAATTAATGCCCAATGTTTTAACCCTTGTACTATATACAATTCTCATGGGAGCATTTGTCATTTGGATGTCATATTTTTCCCGAGATCTTTAATTGTTATTTTGGTTAATTGGTTGAAAATGAAGCCCAATTTATTGGGATTCCTTTGCAAAAGCCATTTCTGGAAGCACAGCTTGAGTTAGTAAATGGAAGTCGAACGGATTATCCACCAAATGGCATGAACTTTGCTAGTGCTGGTAGTGGAGTTCTACGAGGAACAAATCAAGATTTGGTAAGAAATTAAGCACTTTGTTTTAATCTCATAAACTAATTGCCATAGTTACGTTCTTGTTTTAATCTCAGAAATTAAGTACTTTGTTTTGTTTTGTTTTGTTTTTATTCTGAGTTGGCACAACTTCAGTTCCCCGAATTTGAGGCGGGGGACTGAATTTGACATCAACTTCAAGTCATGCATGGGACAAAATTTTAGTGGTTACGTTTTTAAAAACAAGAAAAAGTGACGCTACTTTTTCTAGGGTGCCCAGCTAAATTATTACGGGATTTGGGGGGGGGGGGGGTTGGGGGTTGGTTGGGAGGAGGTAGATGAAGTTATCTTGTCAATGTGGCCAAAACATTACATTTCCCATGGGTAAGTCAATTTTGCATGTAAGATACCCTTAAAAAGTAAATATGTTAGCTGCGTAAATAACTCTTTTAGAGCTCAACTTACGCATGATATTCAACTCACATCTATCATAATTAATTGATTCTTGACATTATCATCATATTACTATAAAAACATGTCCTCATTTTCTAAAAAAGTCAGATTACCAAAATGCCCTTCAAAAACCTAAAATACACCAAAATGCCATTCAAAAACTAAAAATACCAAAGATCACAAAAAAAAAAAAAAAACCTATTTAAAATAAAAATATATGTATCTGCGACGCACAACAAACTGGCAAGACACAATGCTTAGCAACAGTACTGCACATTCGAACAGCTATGAAAACTCATTCATATTAAGGGAATGGATGTGATGCTTCTAAATAGGTCCAGAGTATATATTTAAATACATCCACAAAGTTTCTCATTCAAACCAATTCAATTACTCTCATCTTTTGTTCAATTATGGGTGTCGACACCTGCTTTATTGTTCTTAAGGAAATCTTTTAGAGGTACACTTTCTATCTTCTCAGTTTAGTTGCTTCGTGCATTTTCATTAAAATATAAAATCTAACTGCTATCTTCTCCATTATGTTGTTTGGGTTTTCATTAATTCATTAATAGATGGTCTTCGATTATATACTTGTTCAATTTATCTCTTTCAACTTGGATACCGTGAGGCGGCCCTTGGAAAGTTTTAACAGGAGGACTATTTTCTGTACGCAAAGTTTACAAAATAACAATTAGACTGAGACACAACGTGCAACGCACGTTCCGAAAAACTAGGAAGTTTCATTATGTACTAGGAAGTGGTTAAGGGATTCACTCAAAATGAATGATGACAGTAAATGTAACCTAAGTCATTCCTCAAACGCATTATTCAGCCCTGTCTGGAAGAAAAAATAAATTTGAGATTGGTGGAAAATGTTATTAGGTATAATCAGAGGGCAGGGAAAAGCTAATAAAAAAATTAAGATGTAAAGTACTAGTAATAGAGTTAATTTTATTGGACTTTTAGTGTGTAAACCGTTTACTTCATCAGTGTATTTTTACCAGCAACATGTTGTTGACTTTGTTTTCTAAATTATCAAATTACGCTTATTATAGACAATTATGGATTATTGTAGGTAACTTTAGCCTGATTGAGTAAGAAACCTGAGAAAGTTTTACTTTGCTAGTCCACAAAGGCTAAACTCTAGCAACCTATATATGAAGTGCAAAGCATTACTCTACTCTCATGTAATTTGACATGTTATAGCAAGTCACTTAATTTACTAATTTTATTATTACATGTAGACTAGAGTTGTACTCCCTCTGTCCCACTTTGTTTGTCATACTTTCTTTATTAGTCTGTCCCAAAAAGATTGACATACTTCTAAATTTGGTAATAATTCAACTCTAAAGTTACTTTTTGACTCATTTATAGCCACACAAATATTCATGACTTATTTTAGACCACAAGTTTCAAAAGTCTTTCTTATTTTATTAAATTTTGTGCCAAGTCAAACTATGACAAACAAATAGGGACGGAGGGAGTAGTTTTATTAAGTAACCTAATAGTATGAAAAATCTTTTATACTATTAAATTGGTCTGTGGCTTTTCATATGCTAGCCTCTGCTTTCTATTTGTTACTGATATATGTTTAAACTCTTGTCTTTGAAACATAGGGAGTGACCCCAATTGAAGATCAACTTCAACAATTCAAAACACTAGTCCAGCAAAATCGCATAAGCAAGAAACTAATACAACAATCAATCTTCTTCTTCGAGTCAGGCTCCAATGACATCTTCAGCTACTTTTATCCGTTTGAGGGTCCAGCTCTGACTCCAGATGCCTATGTTCAAGCCATGCTAACTGAAGTTACAAACTTTGTTGATCAAATTTGCAAGTTAGGGGCTCGTCGAATCGCCTTGTTTTCACTAGGCCCTGTTGGTTGTGTCCCAGCCAGGTCCCTTTTGCCTGGTGCACCAGTTAATAAATGTTATGGAAAAATGAACAAAATGGTCAAGAATTATAACATGGGATTAGAAAGTTTGGGAAAGACAATACCAATTAAGTATCCTGGCTCTTTTGCTGTTTATGGAGCTGTGTACAAGACTGTACAGATCTTCAGAGCTAATCCTAAACGTTATGGTAATTTCTTATACTCCTCTTTTATTGGTTTATTTTTAGCTACAATAGGAATGTTAATCTTTCACCTCTATAATGGATTTCCACGTAAATAGCCCTCAATATACCATATTAACAAGTCACCTAGCACTAACATAATCTAGCCACAATATTTATATTTAAAATTTGATTTATATTTAAAATTTGATTTAAAATTAAAATGTCAAATATAATAGATTGATATTTTGTATATATAGCTTCTATACACATATATATATTTGTCTTATATTTTTTAAATATTTTTATCATCAAATTATATTTAATAAATATGTTAGGAAAATAAAGAAAAGACAAATATGATTACAAAAAGTGGATAAATGTTGAGAATGGTTATGTGGATACTAATCCCCTTCTATAACCGCCAAAATATGTGTAGTTAGAACCGCCAAAATGGGCTTTGATCTAAGCCCATCCGATACAAACCTTTTTCAGCTTCAACTTCAGATACTCCTTGTTTTCAGATTTCAACCAAATCATGTCCAAATGACTAATATTTGTCAAGAGAAATTCTAAAGGAACTTGTCATTTGTCATAACACAGGCTTTTCAGATGTGACTAATGCATGTTGTGGCTATGGAACACTTGGAGGATTGTTGCAATGTGGTAAGGAAGGTTACAAGTTATGTGCAAAGCCTAGTGAGTACTTGTTTTGGGATTACTTCCATCCATCAGAGCATACTTATAAACTCATCTCAAAGGCATTGTGGTCTGGGAGTCATACTCGAATTGGACCCGTGAATCTCAAGACACTGGCCAACATGACCATCATTCAGCACTAAAAAAAAGTTTTGTTTTTGAGACCTCAAAATAAAGCGTGGAGTCTCTGTTTTTGATTTCATAATGCTACGGTGTTTATATATATGTATCTTTGGTTTTTTCTCATGTTTTTTCCATGTAAATCAAATAAGAAAAATGGAGTGAAAAACTTCAGCTCACTAGCTAAAGGTTTGAGAGAGAGAGCATTTATTTAGACTACATGTCTCTTTGGTGCAAGTGATAGAAGTTGAAAGATGTGCTCTGTGTTTGAAGCTCACTAACCACTTAGGTTCACTGATGCTTATTGCATGATACTTTTAGTAGGAATGTTATTGTTCCTTGTGATGATTCTTTTCTAATGCTCTTTAAAGTTTCATATGAAATGCTTGATGTAATACTTTTGGGTTCGAAGTTAAATTTGTATTTGACCCCAAAGGATGATCAAAGTGTTGTGATGAGATGAAAAGTTTGCCAACAAAGGGATTGACTAGTTTAATAATCCAAGGTCGGACTTTGTTTTTTCTTGTATTTCTTTGCGGAGGAGTGATGAAAACCAGCTCAAGCTATGGAGAAGATGGCTATGGCGGTTATGGAGGTTCTCTTCCAGAACTTTCTAGAGAGAGAAAATATCAAGTTTAGAGATCTGAATTGTAAAATGAACTCTGTATATTAATCAAGCTTTACATATACAAAATGAAGTAACTGACTAACTACCTTGACTAACTACCTGCAGTTAACTCTCTAACTAATCTGATAATTATAACTAACTTCTTAATTGAACTGTACACGTCAGCTATCTCTCAACACTCCCCCTCAAGCTAGGTGGTGCAAACAAATTGAGCATCCCTAGCTTGTTCATAAGATATTCATGTTGTGCCTTGCCTAGAGCTTTAGTGAACAAGTCTGCCTCTTGATCCTTAGACATCACATACTTTGTTCTTACAATTCCTCCTTGTATCTTTTCCCTTATGAAGTGTACATCTATCTCGTTATGTTTTATTTTTTCATGAAAGATGGGGTCGGCAGCAATTTTTATTGCTGACTTACTGTCACTGTGGAGACCTATAGGTAATTGAACATCAGCTCTCAACTCCTTGCACAAGCCAACCAACCATAAGATTTCTTCTACTCCTGAAGCCATGCTTCGATACTCGACTTCTACTGAGCTCCTTGATACAGTGCACTGTTTCTTTGCCTTCCAGGATATTAGAGATCCAAGCTTTATTACATAGCTTGTGACTGATCGTCTGGTTATGGGACATGCAGCCCAATCTGCATCACATGCAGTGAGCTTTGATGATGACTTTGAGCTCATTAAAATTCCAAGTCCTGGTGCATTCTTCAGATACTTAACCATCCTTATAGCTGCATCGATGAGTGATTTCTTTGGGCAATGCATGAACTGGCTCAGAACATGCACTGAATATGCAATATCTGGCCTTGTCATTGTTAGGTATAATAGCTTCCCAACCAACCTTTGATAAGGCCATAGATCAATCTGGTAATCATTACCATTTCTTCTTGTGAATTCGTCAAATTCTACTGATGTCAATCTCTAGTTACATTCCATCGGAGTGCTGATTGGTCTTGATCCTGCTAAACCCATTTCAGTGATCAATTCAAGCGCAAATTTCCTTTGATTCATCAAGATGCCCTTGTCTGATCTATCTATCTTTATCCCAAGGAAGTATTTCATTTCACCCAAGTCTTTTATCCTGAAGTTGTGTTGCAATGTTTCCTTTGCTTCCTTGATTAGGCCACTATCATTTCCAGTGATTAGCAGGTCATCCACGTACACCAAGATGCTCACTTTTCTACTTCCTACCTTCTTTGTAAATATGGTAATCAAAATGACTTTGAGTGAACCCAGACTGCAACAATGCATCAGTCAACTTTATGTTCCATTATCTTGAGGCCTGTTTCAGCCCATACAGGGATTTATGCAGCCTGCACACTTGCTTCTCCCTCTAGCTAGGAAATCCCTACGGCAATTGCATATAAACCTCCTCAATGAGACCGCCTTGTAGGAAGGCATTATAGACATTCATTTGATGCAAAGGCCAATTTCGAGTAGCAGTTAAAGCCAACACAACTCGCATTGTGACCATTTTAACGACAGGAAAAAATGTCTCTTGGTAGTCAAGACCTTCTCTTTGGTTGTAACCCTTTGCTACCAACCTTGCCTTGTACCTTTCGACACCATCATTTTCCCTATATTTCACCTTGTATACCCATTTGCACCCAATAGGAACCTTTTCACGTGGGAGATCAACTAGTGACCAAGTGTTGTTATCTCTAAGTGCCTGTAGCTCTAGTTGCATAGCCTCTACCCATTTAGGGTCCTTAGCAGCTTCTGCATAGGATTTGGGTTCTGGAATGCTTGTAACCTTGGATAGAAAAGTCTGATAATGAGGAGAGACACCTAAGTAGCACAGATATGACTGCATAGGATATTGACATGTATTAGCCAACTGTGTAGATGATAATGATTTTTTGGCAGGTTTTGAGCATATGAAATCCTGCATCCAAGCTGGTGTTTTGATGATTCTTTGTGGTCTCTGCATTGGGGCCACCTCATTATGGAAATGAGCAGAATCAAGTGATTGAGCAGAGTCTTCTTGATCATCTAGATTCTGGACTAAATCTTCTAAGGAATCATCTGGTGCGTGCAGTTCAGGAGCATCATAATGGACACTGTCTTGGGATTATGACTCAGCTAACTGGATGTGGTTCTCAGCAGATGAAGTCGGCACTGAGTGGTTCCCTGAAGCAGATAGAACTCCATTCGAAAATATCTGGAGCTTCCATTCTTTTAGCAGCTGGAACGGAAACACAGTTTCCTTAAAATGCATATCCCTGCTTACAAAAAAAGAGTTAGTAAGGATGTTATAGAGTAAATAGCCTTTCTGTGTAGTGGAATAGCCCAGTAGCACTGCTCCAGTGGATTTGGCTGATCGTTTGTCCATGCCACAGACCTTTGTAGTAAAACATAAGCAACCAATAGTCCTTGAGTGCTGAAAAGATGGTGCCCTGCCATGTAATATCTCAAATGGGGATCTCCCATGCAATACTGAAGGGGTAATCTGTTTATGATATAGACTGCGGTTCGTACACATTCTCCCCAAAATCACTGTAGTCTCAGAGCCCTTGCAACTTCTAGTATGTGCTTGTGCTTTTTCTCCACAACTCCATTTTGTTGTGGAGTGTGAACACAAGAACTTTGATGTACAATACTAGAAGATGTAAACAACTTAGAACAAGCAGAATTAAAAAATTCTCTCCCATTGTCATTTCTGAAAATTCGCACACGTGCATTAAACTGAGTTTTTATTAAGCTGAAAAAATTTCTGAGAGCTACAATCACATCACTTTTCAGTCGTAAAAGATATATCCAAGTCATTCTACTACAATCATCCACTAGACTAAGGAAAAATCTATAGTCATCATGAGTTGAAACTCTATATGGTCCCCATACATCAACGTGAATGACTTGCAAGACCTTATTTGATCTATTTACACTTGAAGGAAATGGTAATCTGCCTTGTCTAGCTAACGGGAAGATCAAACAATCACTTATTCTAGTCTTATCGTCTTCTAACTTCATGTTTGGTATTTGTTGAAGGACTTTACAAGGAGCATGCCCCAATCTCTTGTGCCAAATTTCCATGTCTTCTAGTTTTTCACAAAAGTTTGCTGAGTGTGTATCTACAGCTTTATTGTTTATGTCCTGGTATTTCAGGTTGTAGAGTCCATGTTCTTGCTTACCAATACCCTTGACCTTCCCATTGTGAAGGTCCTGTATGACACAAAAATCAGGGTAAAAAGTAACACAACACCTGAGCTCCTTAGTCAATTTGGAGACTGATAGCAGGTTATGTTTGAAGCTAGGAATGCACAACACATTATTGACATTATCTCCATTTATTGTTCTACATGAACCGACACAATCAATAGCTTAGGTTTGACCATCTGGGAGGTATACTTTCCTTGTTCCTTTCCTGATTACAGTATCTACAATATTCAACAATGTTCTACTATGAACCATGTGATTAGTTGCACATGAGTCGACTATACAATCATCATTACAACCATTATCGTTCACATCAAAGGTTTAAATTATACGTGCCACGTCCTTGTCCTGTTCTTGACTGATCATTCTGAGAATCTGATCATATTATTGCTGAATGAATAAAGCATTTCCTCCTTGCATTACTGGATAGTTCTGTGGTGGTTGATGGAAAGCTGCATGTTGCCGTTGAGAAGCTTGATTCTGAAGTGGATTTTGCACTGATTGTTCATTTAGCATTGGTTGTGTGCCCTTCAGAACTGCATTTGCTACTGGTTGAGTATGGAAGCCTGATTGCTTCTTTCTAGTTTTTTAGTCTGAGGGATATCTATTCAGTTGGAAACAATCATCTCTGGAGTGCCCTTTAGCATTGCAATGATCATAAAATTGGTATAACCTCCTTCATTTGGAACTATTTCCACGTGTGTAACTGGCACCATTGTTATAGTTGTTTCCTCTGTTGTAATTGTTTATCCTATTGGTATTTCCTTTAGTGAATAATGCTGCTCCTCCCAGTACCTCGGTTCTTAATCCTAGTTTTCCCAATGACCTTTGGCTTTCTTCAGAGATAATCGAGGAATAAGCCTTGTTTATTGATGGAGTTGGACTCATCATTAAGATCTGGCTCCTCGACTGAGAGTATGTTTCATTCGGCCTCATTAGAAACTGAAGAAGCCTTTGGTACTTAAAATGCTCTACATAACTCTTTGATTCTGCACATCCACACCAGGACATGGCATGAGGGCATCGAATTCATCCCATAGCTCACTCATCTTAGAGAAATATGTTGATACGGAAGATGTTCCTTGTGATAGTGTTGCAATTTCTTTGTGCAGGGAAAAAATTCTTGAACCATTAACCTTATGGGATCTGTCTTTCAAATCGGTCCATACTTTGTGAGCACTAGTTTTTTACACAATGCTACTAAGCAATTCTTTAGTAACACTATTCTTGATCCAAGACAATACAATTGCATAACATTTTTCCCACAAATCATGTAAAGAGGGCTCAAAATTTTCTTTAGCACATTTGCCATCAATAAACCCTAATTTTCTTTTCCCTAACAGTCCAATTCTCATCAACCTACTCCAAAGTGCATAATTTTCAGGACCAGATAATTGAATTACGATTAAAGAGCTACTTGGTGTACATATCTGATGGTTAAGGTACAAGGGATGGTTATGATCCACAATGCTTGCGGCAACAGTAGAACCCGCAATTCCGCTAACTCCATGACTCGTCGCCATTGTTACTTAAAGCTTCAGAAATTCAGCTAAGAATAAAGAAAAATTTGGGGCAAAATCAAAACCCTAATTCACATAATCGAAGTGTAGATGAAGTTGTAACTATGTAAATGCAGAAGCTTGGGACTAGGATCTAGAAGTCCCGCTCTGATACCATGATGAAAACCAGCTCAAGCTATGGAGAAGATGGCTATAGCGGTTATGGAGGTTCTCTCCCGAACTTTCTAGAGAGAGAAAATATCAAGTTTAGAAATCTGAATTGCAAAATGAACCCTGTATATTAATCAAGCTTTACATATCTATTTATACAAAATGAAGTAACCGACTAACTACCTTGACTAACTACCTGCAGTTAACTCTCTAACTAATCTGATAAATATAACTAACTTCTTAATTGAACTGTATACATCAGCTATCTCTCAACAAGGAGATCGATCAAAGGGGTAGTTTGGTAGGTGATTAGTGCCTAGCTGAATAAAACAGAGTTACTTGTTTTATACTTTGGAGTGTTTGGTCTCATAAGATCACCATATACTTTACTCTTACTTCCTTGTGATTCAATAATACCAAATTCGCATTGTTTGTCTAACTTCTGTGAACAATCGGTAGTATGACTTTTTCATTTTCCGTTTGTGAAGCGGTAAGATTATTTTGTAGAAATTACTTAAACGAGAAAAAATTATTACATTGACCTCAAATCATCATATTATGCTTGTCTCCCCTGCTGCACTATCCTCAAATTCTCAAAGTTATATTCGGTAATTATAGTTTAAGCGCAAGTACAAAACAAGTCTCACTTCTGAAATAAAACTATAACAAATCATGGAATAGTCTAGGATCTCTATTTTACATCAAAATAAGGAAAAACCTACATAAAATAGAAGTGTGTGTGGTAATGGGCATGTTATAACTTATAGTATATATCTCTCCTGAGTTTTCAATGCTGGTTAAATAATTCGCAAGTACTTTTTGTTTGTCATTGCTTATCAGCCAGCAATAAAGCTGTGTTTCCGCCCTTTAATATATATCAGCTAAATAAATGACTTTTATTACACAATAAAAGGTTCTTGCTTTAAATTTGTATAGTCTTGCTCAATTTGTATCAGCTCAAAATATTGATATGGCCGCACAAATATGATGTACATATTAGATATTTTTATGTCAGGTGATATTTTAGGGATGTTTATTACATAATATACTGACACTTTTAAAAATATTTTGAAACATAACAAAAATTTTAAATTTACTGAAAAACATTTTTGGCAATATAGAATATTCTCTCTCTGACATCTAACCCTAATCTTTCTCTCTCCTAACCCAGCCTCCACTGGTCTTATCTTATACTCGGTGATCGGTTTCCAGATCTGTCTTGCCGCCGTCCAGATCTGCTCGTCGTCACCTTGCTTTGGCTATTCAACTCGGCGATGTTCACTCTCGTGCTCATTCCCTCACTTTTCGTATATCTCCTCCTCCTCTTTCTCCCCCTTCACTTCCTCCCCTTCCTCACTTCCTCCACCTCATTTTCTAATGTATATGGTTATGGTGGTTTGTGATGGTGGTTGTGGTGGTTTGATGGTCATTTGAAGGTAAAATATTTTCTTATATGTGTGGCATATATATGTGTATTTTTATGTATACTTTTTATTTTCATGTATATGTATGTTTCGGTGCATCAATATATGTATATTTTTTGAATGTCTAATTGTATATATTTGTATATCTCTTGTATGTATATGGATGTGTATTTCAAGTGTAGGTATAGCACATAAATCATTGTATGTCATGTTTGTATGTACTGGAATGTAAGTGTATGCGTATGTGTATGTAAAGTGTAGGTGTGCACCTAAATATCTTTTGTACATCTACTTTATTTTGTAAATCCTTGTATATTTTATACCTGTGGTGAATATATGTGTATATTTCTACATCCTCCTTTTTATGTATCGTTGAAGTATGATTTTGATGAATGAAAAAGGATCTGGGCCTGTATGGAAAATGAAAAGGTTCACAGTTGAAGTTGAAGATGAAGCTGTTGAAGTTGTTATTCGAGTTCGAGACGAAGAAGGAAAAAAAGGAACAACTGGAATTCAAGTTTCAATCTAATGCGAAGTAGAAGAAGCTAAGAAGTGGTGCTGAGAAGGAAAGTTTCCTTATCATAAAAAGATTGAAGACTTAGGTAAATTAATTTGGGTTTCAAATAAGGAAATATGAGCATACCTTATTAGAAACAGATTCCGAATTGTAAAAGGAGTTCTAAGCTAACTTGAATTGGGCTTATTGTGAATTCTATAGATACAAGTTAATTTGGCCAGAAATATTACGCACTCAAGAATTCTCAACAAAACTAATCGAGAGCAAATCAATCGTGAGAACTATTATGTGCAAGAACAGAAGTAAGGCAGCAGAACCTGGAGGAGTTCGAGTTTCATAGTTAGTTTGTTTTGTCTAGTTTCTGCTATAGGCTATCGAGTTGTAATCATATTAGCTTGTTTAGAAGCAGAGAAAAAAGATTACTTTTAATGAGGTAGTTTCAACCTTACAAGCTAGAGTGTGGCTTGGAAGGTTCTAGGTACTAAGAGTGTTAGTTCCTTGGTTGTATTTCGTTGTAACCTAAAACTTGCTCGGTATTCTTTTAGTGGAAAGTTTAAATCCCAAGAGTGTTCGGTCGTGGTTTTTGATCCATTGAGCAAGAATTTTTCCACGTAAAAATCTGTGTGTCTTTATATTCCACATTTAGTTTAAGTTTCAGAGATAGGCGAAACTTGCGAGGAACCTGGTTCTTTGTGAGTTAGACAATCTAGTTAAGAGAAATTTTTAGAGTTCGAAAATTGGGTAAAGACACTATTCACCCCCTCTAGTGTCTTACAGGGGTGCACCAGGTGCAACATGTATATTTATGTATTTTCTAATATCAAATACACTTTTTCGAGCATGTAATTGTATTTTGTATGTTTGCGCTTCTTTTAATTTTGGAAGTATCCGATATAATTTTTTTAGATTAAAAAGACACGGCAGTGATGAAGTAGCAGCATTGATGACTAGGGTTTATGGAGAAGCTAAGCTAGGATCCTTATTTTTTGTTGAAATTTGTATATTGTATGTTAAAAAAATATTTCTATGTTCTGTAAAGTGATATAGTATTAATATTTTCTTTTTATAAATTAGAGCTAACGATTGTATAATTATATAATTAGCGCAAAGTTTTATACACATAGAAACAATTAAATAACTTAATTGTTATTGAGTGAGCCCCAATTAAATAACTGATTGTACACTTATATATATAAGTCTTGACCCCGAAAGGTATCGTCACTTTGTTCAGGCTTTCCAAAGAAAGCCCATCAAGTGAATGAGGTCTAATTCTCATTCAAGCCGGCCCAAGCCTACTCGCTATCTGAGTATAGTCAGCAAAAGCTAGTTTAGAACTACCATCTGGCTTTTAAAAAAAAAACAACTCGACATGTGCTGTTATTCTTCTGTCAAAAGTAGGGAACAACAAGTGTCTGTTCAGATCAATCAAGCAATAGGAACAAACTTCGCTAGGACGGAGCTGCTGTCGATTGAGGATTGGCCGAGGGGCCCTTTTTCCTTTTATAAGGGAATAGATTGTAGCGGGGTAGATATAGGCCAGGACGAGTAGGCAGGGTACGATGAAGGTCGAGGGTTCTTTTATTTCATATAAACACGTGAACAATTATCATAATCATCGTTGTTTAATTCGTAATCCACTTAAATTTTGCAAAATGACTTGTACTCCTGAGAATATTCTAATCGTTGAAGGTTTTTTTTTCTCTTGGCATGATAGATGAGCACCGAAATGTTGTTGATTATATGAGTGGGCAAACTCTCAATGGCATGGTTGAAAATGGTACATTCTTCTTTCTCTTTGACGTTTATGTTTTGTGTGATGATAATGTGAAAAATATTTATACAGTAAAGTTATAAGATAATTACATATAAGTTTATATGACAATTATTAAGTACAGTAAATAAGTGTGTGACCTATTAGCCAGATACAAATAGTAAGTAACTTAGCTAATATAACATCTTATATTATCTTGCTAGTGTTAATTTTTTTCCTCTGTCTATATAACTTAATCTTTTTTCTATTCACAAGAAATATACTCCAATAGAAAACATCAAGTCTACATTATCCAATTATAAACAGTACAAGAGACTATTTCTTTCTTAGATATATTAAGTGTTTATCCTTGGAGTTGATCAAGAGATGGTTCCGCGGAAGTGTAGGATTTCACATTGTCACAGAAGTTGTTATTGTTAAGTTTTATGTAATTTCCAAGTGTTCAGTGTTACTTGTTCCCTTTCCTGCATACCGGAATAGAAAGAAAATTATTGGAGAAAACAAAATTGACGTTGATCATAATGTATCTTGAAAATTTAGAATTAATCGAAACTAAATTCTCGTATTGTGCATGTATATGTTTAAAGGACGGCATAAGTATGCACTCTAGTATACATGGTTTAAATTATTTTATTATCTACCAATGATACAACGAAACTCTATCAGAAAAGAGTTTAAATGCAGTTGGAGCATATTCCAATTTCTAAATCCTTTTTAACCTGACTTTTGATCAGAGTTCGTCCAATCACAGCTCTTTTAATTTGTTACTATCATTAGTAGGCCAAGTATTCTAGATGTTTTAAGTATTTGCTTTCATAAGAAATTTGGGTCGATAGATTCTTGTCACTTTGTATCGAGCGTCAACAAAATACTTCTTTTGTCTAAAATGCTTGCACACGTTTAACACCGTACCCTTTTATTGTATGATAAAATCACAATTTATCTGACGATAGTTGAAGTCAAGTCTTTCATCACTTAAACTACTTCCTTATATTGTCAGTTACCTAATTAATTATTTCACGAACTTACAATTTTTTAATATAAGATTGACCTCTAGCTCGTATATATATTAACTATACAGTGTGATAATATTGTAACAAAATTCAAAGTAATCCATATATATTAAAGTAAAGAATAAAAAGAAGGTGTTGTAACAAAGTCCAAAGTAATCTACACATATTATAGTAGGCTGATACCACATATATATAATGTAACAGCTCCTCTTACATAAAATTAGCAATAAAGTATAGGGTTAAACTTTTTATTTAAAACTCCTCGATTCTAGGGTTCATTTAATCTCTTGATTTGTCGATTTCTAGGGTTAAACTTTTTATTCTTGATCTGTTTGCTCGTTTAGTTATAGATGTTAAACCTATCTATAAATGTTGATCTGTTGTTCGTTTAATTAGGGTTTCTGTATTTAGGGCTAATCTGTAATTGCGTGGTTAATTGATTTATCTTGTTTACATATTATCAATTTCAGGTTAAAATATGTCTTTTGTACTGGTTACTTTGAGGGTTTATCATGGTGGTTATGTGGACTTTGAGACTAATTCTTATGTTGGTAACAAAGTAACTGATGTGTTCGACTTTGATATAGATAGATTATCCTTTTTTGAGTTGAGGGACTATGTTGCTGAATTTGGTTATAATAAAGGTGCCCAAGTAATTTATATTAAATCACCTGCCAATGGTAGCTTGGTAGAAATTAAAACTGATAAGGATATAAGTGGTATTCTTACTTGGATAGTTAATGGGGATATACTTGAGGTCTTTGTAGCCCACTTAATAGAACAGCCTGTGGCCCCTCTTCCAATAGAATATCCAAGTCAAGGAGTGGGGGACAGTGGTGTGTCTTTTGAGAAAGAGACTAGTCAAAATATTGGGGCTGCTGAGGGGTCTTCTTTTAATGAGCCTGAAGGGTTTGAACCACCTACTTGTGAGACTGAAACTGAAGCTCCTAATGAACCAACTCCACAACCAGATCCAACAGCTGAAAGTAGTGATGTTTCTCTTGGATCTGGTGACTTTTCTAGTAGTGAAGATAGCTTAGATAATGATGACCTATTTGAGGAGGTAAATGCAGATTATGGGAGTGATGTTCATGAAGAATATAGGGAACTTAGAGAGGTTAGAAGGGCTGCTGTTAGAAAAAAGAATAAGGCTAAGGCTGCAGATCCTGATTTCATACTAGGGAAAAAAGGGGTAGATGTGGGGTATGATGAGACTGAACCTGGTTATAAGAAGAGTTTAGATGGAAAACTAGGTGGTGATGAGCCTTTTTATCCATCTGATGAGGCTGCAAGCTATGAAACAGATAGTGATCAAGCTGATGATGAGTCTGAGGGTCCAAAGAAAAAGAGATGTAAAAGGAAAAATAGACCAAGAGTAATTTTTGATCCTGCTTCTAAAAAAATAGTGTGGGAGACTGGTCTAGCTTTTCAGAATGTGTATCAGTTCAGGGAAGCTTTAACCTTGTATGCAATTACTGAAAAGGTTCAACTTGACAAGTATATCAATGAGAAAAAGAAAGTGAGGGTGAGGTGTAAAAAATCAAAGTGTCCTTGGCTTCTCTATGCTAGCTTTGATAGTAGAACTGGTGATTTTGTGGTGAAGAATTACAATCCTGTTCACAGGTGTGTTTGCACTAATAAAAATAAATTCTGCAACTCAAAGTTCATAGCCAAACAGTACAAGAAACAGATTATTCAACAACCTACTATTAGGATTGTTGATCTGCAAAAGATGATAAGGGAATACCTAGAAATGCAAGTTGGTAGGACTGTTGTTGGAAGAGCTAGATATAGGGTGCTGAAAGAATTAATGGGAGACCATGAAGTAGAGTTTGGCAGGATTCTAGACTATAAGGATGAGTTGTTGAGGTCTAATCCTGGCAGTACATGTGTGGTGAAGTTGAGTGAGGATACTTATGAGGGTGGGAAGAAAATGTTCAACAGTTTTTACATCTGCTTTGCTACTTTGAAAAAAGCCTTCTTGACTGGTTGTAGGAAGTGTATTGGGTTGGATGGGTGCTTCTTAAAAGGGATTTGTAAGGGCCAATTACTCACTGCTGTGTGCAAGGATGGGAATAACCAAATGCTGCCTGTGGCTTGGGCAGTAGTTGAGTATGAAAACCAGCACACCTGGAGATGGTTTGTGAACATTTTAAGGATTGATCTTGAGCTGGGAGATGGAACAGATGTCACCATTATAACAGACATGCAAAAGGTACTTGTTTGTATACTTAACTGTTTTTTATACTTCTTGTAATACAATAGACTAACTGAACAGCCTTTTTGTTTATGCAGGGATTAAAGATGGCCATAGATGACCTTTTGCCAAACTCTGAACACAGGATGTGTGCTAGACACATCCTAGCAAACTGGTCCAAAAACTGGAGAGGTATAGAGAGGAGGAACACATTTTGGAAGATTGCTAGATCCACTTTTGAAACTGAATTGAGGGAAAACATTGAGTATATGAAGAAGTTGGGGGAAGAGAAAATGATGGATGACCTTCTGTATTACAATGTAGAGAGATGGAGCAAAGTGTACTTCAACTACACTAGCAAATGTGACAGTGTAGACAATAATATGGCTGAAAGTTTCAACTCTTGGATCCTAGAAGCAAGACACAAGACAATAATTACAATGCTTGAAGAAATTAGGGTCAAAATGATGATCAGAATAAGGCAAATGAGAGAATTTTGCAGCAAGTGGCCTCTTGCCATTTCTCCAATGGCACAGAAGACCATAGAGGACAATATGAAGAAGTCAATGAGGTGCACACCTGTTTGGAATGGGGATACAGGCTTTGAGGTGAAAGAAGAGGATTGTACACATAATGTAGACATGGAAAACATGACTTGTAGTTGCAGGTCTTGGGGGCTTAAGGGGATACCCTGCCAACATGCCATTGCTGCACTTCATGACAGGGAGTTAGACCCAATGGACTATGTTTCTCACTGGTACAGTAGAGATACATACATGGACACTTATGGTTCTTTTATACAGCCTGTGCTTGGAATGAAAATGTGGCCACAGTCACAAAACCCTTTAGTGATTCCACCAGAAGTGAGGAGAATGCCTGGCAGACCAAAGAAGGTTAGAAGAAAAGAGGCTACTGAAACTAAGAGGGGAAAATTGTCTAAGAGGGGAGTGGATATGACATGCAGTAACTGCCATAAAAAAGGGCACAACAAAAGGGGCTGTCATGTTGCACCACCACCATCAAGACCAGCTGGCAGATCAAGTGTTGGTTCAGCAGCAGCACCACCTTCTACTGCTGCTTCATCAGCAGCACCACCACCTTATACTGCTTCATCATCAGCACCACCTCCAAGAAATTCTACTGGAAGGGGCAGGGGAATACCACCAGGAACTACCAGTCAGGTAACATCCTAAGTTTATCTCTAATCCCTTTAAGTATTGTTAGCTTCAATATAATACAAACTGTTGTCATCCTGTATAGGGTGTTGGTGTTGGTAGAGGAAGGGGTACAACTAGCTTTAAAAGACCAAGAATGGTAGGAATGGGGGTGCTGCACACTGATAGTGGATTTACAATCCATAATGTAAGTTTGCATATCCTTACTTACCTATAATTTTTTAGTCTATGTTTTGTAAGTTAATATAATTGTTTGTCTTTCATTTTATGAAGCCTGGTATGAGTACAAGGCATGGGAAGAGGTCAGCTGATGTAACTGGAGATATTGGATATAAGCCTAAAAAAGGATTGAAATGGAAAGGCAATGCAGCAGTTTCAACAAGTGGACTACAACAAATGAAAGCTAAAAAAATGAAGGAAACAAAGGCAAATGCTGCTGAAAGGGTTGTCCAAAGCCAGACTAGTACTTGTAGGAAGTAATTACTTAGGCTAGTCTTAAGCTTTTTGGATTGTAGTATTTCAGTTCTTTTTCTGGGATTATGCAGCTGTGTCTGCTATGTTTTGGATTGTTTTTGTTCAAACCAGTACTCTTGTGACAATGAATCTGCATTTAAGTTGGTAATTATGCAGTTTGTTATGCAACTGTTTGAGGATGCAGTTTGTTATGTAGTTGAAATGAAAGCCTTTTTGTCAATGAATCTGCATTTAAGTTGGTAATTGAATCTGTTGTTAATGTTACCTTATTGTTCATGTGTACATGTCGACAACAGCTCATACCAAAAACAGGGTATTGATCAGCAACAAACTTAATTTTGTTCCATTCTTTGTTGCCATAAACAGAACATTTCCATTACAAAAGGGTGTTAAACCCAACCCTACATTACAAAGATTACTACTACAATAGTAACTTGACACAAACATTACTACTACATTATGGCAACATCATCACATCTTTTGATACAAACATCTCATTAAACCTATAGCTTATAGCTACAATACACCCAAAGAAGATGATACACCACAATACATTCTCTTTAACCTTGGCCTTAAACAATTTGGTCTTCCACTTCTTCTCCTTTTCCTTCAACTTTTCAACCTCATATTCAAGCTTCTCCAATTGCACCTCAAGCTTGTTTTCAACTTGTTTAACTACCCTCGGCTTTTCAGTGATTTCATGAGCTTCAAGTCTAGTTTCAAGTTGTCCCATTTTTTCCAACAATTTTCCAATAACAAATTTTGACCTTGGATCAATTTCCCCATCTCTCCAACGCCAAAAATCACATGATCTGGGTCCCTACAATGATGAACATATGGATTAGCTCAAGCCTCAATTTTAATTGTTAATAATCATACTAGGGAAAATTCAATTACCCCATAGTATGGACACACCCAATAGCGTCTTCCCGGATTCCTTGGTGTCCAAGAAGTCATCAACGGCAACACATATCCATGGCTACAACGGACTTCTTCATTCAGTGCATGGTCCTCATCTTCCATACAAAGTCTAGTCAACCTTATCGAAGGCATTGTGAACCTTTAAATTGAGGTGTAAGAAAGTCCAAAAAGTGAGAGAAATCAAGCTAACCTAGCTCTAATACATTCATTTACAATTGAAAAGATCTTACCTTTGCAAAAAATTTGGCCGAAATCTTCACTATATAGAAATGAGCAGCTAGGGTTCTTACCAATTTGGGGCTTTTACCAAAGAAAAGTAGGGGAGGGATTTTACCGTTGGGTTTGTTTATTAAGGGGGAGGGGGGTTAAAATTAAATTTCTATTTTTAAAATATACTTTATTCTGTTTATTATGGCTTACACGCTCCCAAAAAATATGGTTTAAACACGCGCTGGGTCGGGGTGGATAAGGTGGGAACTAATATCATATAGAAGTTATTAAGGTGGTGAAACGGATGCCCGTAAAGGTAAGAGGGGAAAATGGTAATCGGGGACAAGTTTAGGTGGGAAACAACCAATTCCGCCAAATCTGAATGAATAACATCAAATCTGAGCAAAAAAGCATGAGATCTTTACCAGTAAATGCCATATTTGAAAGAAAAATATCAAATTTTGAACCAAAATAAATAGATCTATCCTAAATATGATCATTTTTATTGTTGGCAATGCAAACCTCTCAACTCCAGCAACATCGCCAACACTTGAGCGATAATTGTTATGCCAAAAAATATATTATCTTGTGGTGGAGCGAGTTGGAGAAGCACTAAAAAAAAAGTAGGGCCCGAATCTTTACCGAATAATAGTTGACAAAGGAGGAGTGATGCGGCGGAATGGCGGAAGGAGTAGCATAAGCGATGGAACAGTGGTGGAGGAAATAGGATACCGACGCCAGATAGGAGGAGTGATGTTGCAGCATAGCGGGAGGAGCAACGTAGGCGATGGAACAACAGTGGAGGGAATAGGAGGTCGACGCCATATGGGAGGAGTTATGTGGCGGCATCGCGGGAGGAGTAGCGTGGGCGATGAAACAGCGGTGGAGGAAATAGAAGGCCGACGGCAGATGGGACGAGTGATGCGGCGGCATGGCAGGAGGAGCAGCTTGGGTAATGCAACAACAGTGGAGGGAATAGGAGGCCGACGCCAAATGAGGAGGCGGCAAGAGGGAGAGAGAGAAAGAGGGAGTGAAATAAAAAAAAATGGAGGAGGAGGTTAGATATTTTTTTGTCTAGGATTATCTTGCATAGAGTTTTTTTTGGCTATCTTTTGTAAATATGTTAGTCTTTCCTATATATTTTATAATTATTAAAAAATATCTCTATATTATATTAAAAGTGTCTCTAACTTGCATTTTTTGTGGAATTTTCCAAAGTAACAAAATACAAAGATTTGACCGTGTAAAATGTTATTTTGATAAGTTTGACTTAATATTTTGACCGTGTAAATTCTACCATCTAAAAGATAAATAACTAAGATTTAACATCAAGTGAAATCAATAACATCAAGTGGTCAGCACTTATGTTATTAAAGTGACATCCTATTAAAGTAACAAAATCCGAAGGTAATCTACACTTGAAGTTATTTTGATAAGTTTGATTTAATATTTGACCGATCAAGTGGTCAGCACTTGCCTCGATGGTAAAGCCATTTGTTTGACTGAATGAAATCATCTTTTACCCAAAAAAAGAAAAACTAAAAATATTTATTTTTTATATTTTTAATTTTAATGCATAAGTGAAATACTAGTATGTTGGAATGATAATTACGGTGAAAATATCACACGACAAAAAGATATAACACTTCCTTATAAGGGGTTTCTCTGAATCAATGATAAAATGCATAGAAAGATTAGAAGCCTTCCACCACTTGGCTATTACTAATATCATCCAGAATTTAGCCAATACAATCCCAGGGGTCTTTATCGAGTGTAGTCCCACACGCACCCTCTTCAATTTTATTAACTTCTCAATTCCTCCCCTTTTCCCTTTTCAATTGCGTGTATATCGTCAACACCTTTGACACAACAGTCTCCAAACGTGGGAATTCCAAAATATAATACTCATACTATTTCTTCACACTCCGTGGCCCTTTTCTCGTAGTATATATAAACACCCATTCACACAGACTCTTGTACAAGTTATTAGAATCATCTTTCTCTCCTCTTCTTTCAAGAAATTTTTTATATTCCATAATATTTATCGTCAGTTCCTAGGACAATAATTGATATCGTAAATTAAATTGAAGTGTTCGACACGTCTCAAAGCCTATAGTGGTAACAAAAATGGGAAACTTTACTTCATGCACTATTATACCAACAATAAGGAATTCAAAAGCAGCAAGAGTTGTTCTACCAGGTGGAGAAATAAGGCAATTTCGTGAACCAATAAAGGCAGCAGAACTCATGTTAGAGAATCCAAACAATTTCTTAGTAAACTCAAGTTCTTTAAATATTGGTCGCAGATTTTCAGCTTTATCTGCTGATGAAGACTTAGAGTTTGGAAATGTTTACATAATGTTTCCAATGAAGAGAGTGAATTCAGTTGTCACACCAGCTGATATGACTGTGCTTTTAATGGCTGCTAATTCTGCTGCTAAACGTATATCTGGAGCAAATAATGTTAAGGTATCCCCGGAGGTGTCATCGGTGACGGAGTCAACGCCGGATGTCAACGCAAGTGGCCGGAATTCAGATCAAGGTGAAGGGTTTCCGGTGGTACAAGAATTGAATAAGTATAGGTTGTCATGTAGATCAAGGAAACCTTCTTTGGAGACTATTATGGAAGAACCAGTTTGTTCTAGATGAGAAGTTTTACTTAGGACTTTAGATTTTTGGTTTTTTTTTTTCAATGTTACAAAAGAAATTTTTTAGTGTGAAAAGAAAAATAGTTTAGATTATATGCACCTTTATGTCTCATTAAATATTGTGGCGAGAGTAAAGATGATAATTTTCCATGATGGATGATCCAAGACAAGAGAACATTTGACATGTACAATTTTGATGTCTATACATATTCGACCTTAATGTAAGATTTTCATATGTGCATGAATATTTATTGTTGTGTCATAGATCTGAAAATCTTCTTAAATGCTGTTTATGTATGTTTTAGTTAGGAAAAACATTATGAGCACGTTTCATTTAATTTGTTGTGTAAGCTTAAATAATCCATGATGAAATTGGTATTGGTTTATATAATATTTAATTGTTATTTCAAATTAAGTATAACTAATTTGTGTATACTAATTGGTGTATTATTTTATTCCATCACATATATGGAATAACTAATTCTTGTATAACTTATACAAGAACAAACCACTATAAAAGGACAAAACTAACATTGCTTTTTCCCGAGAAGACTAAGCTCCCGTTTGGACATAGTTTTTGGGGGGAGTTTTTGGTTGAAAAAATATTTGTTTATGCTATTTGAGTAAAATTTCTCCCAAAAATTTAAAAAATGGTCTTGAGCTGTTTTTAAACAAAATACTGTACAAACTAGCTTTGCATAAGAGCTCAAAGGCTATGACAATGCCAAAAAAATTGTTCCCAAAAAGTATGTCCAGACACTTTTTCATTTTCATATCAAATTTCACCCAAAAAGTGTTTCCCAAAAAATTTAGCAATCTATGTCCAAGCGCTAGCTAAAAGTCAAACACAAGGTTATAATTGAAAAGATTGCTTTTTGATTCAAAAACTAATACAGTAGATATTTTAAACGATAACTTACATATCTAATTTAGTAAACCAAATATTTAATAAAAAAGTATTCTTATTTACAAATAATTGCATTATCAATCTCCATATTACTACTCTTATCCTTGTATGATAAGTACATTTCATCATTGACTATAAGTTTAAGTTTGAGCTTAAGGAATTAAAGATGGTTTATTAGGGAACATTTTACCCCCAAACAAGATTTCTGGATATGAATCTGGATTGTTCTTAAAATAATAATAATAATAATAATAATAATAATAATAATAATAATAATAATAATAATAATAATACGAAATTGGAGGGCCATGCTTAACCAAATTTAAAATACCCCGGTGCCAATAAACTTTTTGGTTTATGTTTTGTTTGGTAAATACTCTTGGCCCATTATTTTGACAAGATGAGTTCTAGACTCCGCCTAGTAGGACCTGCACTCCTGCAGATGTATACATTTTGCCCAGAAGCAGTAGACCTTTTCAATATGGGGTGGCTAGGCGTGGATATTTAGGAGGACACTTACTTTGACCCTAACTTGAGCTTTCAAAATACTTGGTAATTATTTTTGGAGCTACTCGTTTTATATGTTTTATCTCCATGCAAACTAAAGGGACCTCAGCTTTGCAAAGAAAAATCTGACTTGCTAATAGGATAATTAAATAGGGAGCTCTATTTTGAATTTAGGGTATTTATATTTATATATAATTTTGAAGTTTTAATTACAAAAAAGGAATAACAATATTATTGATATTACAAAACATAACATTATTTATTTATATACAAATTGCTACAAACAACTAGAAAAGGAAAAACCTAGCATCCACTTCATATCCTTCCCCATGTTGCCCCCCCCCCCCCCCCTACTGCCTTCCACCACTACCACCGGGTGGCCAAAAAAGTCGCCAAAAGATTATAGAAACAGTCTGAACAACGCTGAAATAGTCTGAAACAACGATGAGATACTCTGAAACAAAAGTGCTAAAACAGTGCGAACAAAGCAAAAATCGGGTGAAATATTTTGAAACAACGCGGAAACAGTATGAAACAATGCTGAAACAGTGAAAAGTGCAAAAATAGTGTGAAACGGTATAGATACAAGTAGAAACACCAAAAATACTAGAAACGATGTAGATTTAAGTAGAAACAATGTCGAAAAAAATATAAAAATATTATAAAAATCTTAGTAAAAATATTTACAACATAACACTCGAAAATAGTGTGGAGAAACAGTGTAGAAACACTGTAGAAACCGTGTAGATACATTAAAATAAGAATACGATGAAAAAATAATTGAAATAATACACTAAGATACAAAAATGATACATTGGAAACAATAGATACAATGCAAATACGATTTTAATACAAGTTTGATACAGCATTGATACAACGTTGATACAATGAAATAAAAAAGAAGTAGATCTAAACAGAAACGTAGATTTGACCAAAAATACAATTTCTTCATTGAAAAATGCCAGATCTTCATCGAAAACACCAAATCTTATTGAAAAATACCACATATCAAGAAATATCATTTTTAAACATAAAAAAACATATCTTCACTATATAATGGATGAAGCAGGGGAGATATAAATTTCTAATATGCAGCACATGTGAAACTCATTGGGCTAGTATTGAAGTAAACTAGGAATATAATCTTGATCCATTGAAAGTATAAAACAACTGAAAATACGACAAATTGCAGCAAAAGAAAGAAATTGATCTGAAAAAATGCAAAAGTAGATCAAAAATCATAATTAAGCTAATAAAGAAATAGTGAAAATGAAGAAATGAACCTTGAAACCATCAAACAGAGAGAAGACCACTAAGGATGCATTCCTTGAGGCTTCCTAACACTATTACGTAATACTCTTCATCCATTTTTTTGGGTTACTTATAAAATTTGGATCTAACACAGAATTAGGGTTCTATAAAGAGACGACAGCGGCGACAAGATTGGGAGAAGAGAGGTGGCGGTGGTGGTAGTGATGGTGGAGAGAGGAAGTGAAATCAGAAAAGGAGGCTGAATTTTTTTTAATCTTTTGCTATGTTTTACATTACTTTGCTATGTTTTGTAATTAAATTATCCTTTTCTCTATATTGAATAATTGTGCTAAAATGTCTCTATATTTTGTAAAAAATTTTCAAAATAGTACTTTTGTGTAAATTTTCCTTTGAATTATGGATAGGGTTGATTACATAAACAGCCACAAAACAGTAAATATTTACTAACTAATAGCCATAACTATTTATAGCCATTATAAATTACCAAATATAAATATTTGTATTTATAATATTAGTATTGAATATTAAATACAAATTAACACAAAAAAACTGAATATTATGCGGCAATGTAGGAAGTGGAACAACCACGTTCACAGAACTAACCATTCCTATAAACTGAAAACTCAAATAAATATCCCTATTAAAATGCAACACGATTTCAGTTCCAGACAACACACATTCATCAAACTAACCTACGAAATCAGTTCCCAAAGACATATCTTCATCAAACTAAACCTTCATATGATGGAGGACATACATCTACTCATACAGTACCAGGGGATATAGAACAACAATGACAACTACGGGAATTACAAAATGGATGGTATTGTTGTTAATCAAAACTGTTCTTACAGTTCATTACTATGTTCAATTAAGAAGATGCTTGAAGGAGTTGGTGTCGTTGGTACATTCAGTATCAAATACAAACTGAAAGAAGGATTAAAGCCAATGTTTATCTACAATGATATGAGCTTTAGGTTCTTCATAGATCTCAGACAGACAACAAGTGACGTAACACAATTTCCTTTGTGTGTGACGATGGAAGAACAGCCTGGTGTAATTATATGTGCAACAGCAGGTGATGTGATATCGCAACCAAGCAGACAGAAGGAATTACAAGTAACCACATTATATATGGAACAGGAAGCTAATGAGAATATGATTACTGAGGGCAATGACTATGAACACATGTCTTTAGAGAGCATTCAGATCGTAAGCGACACAATGAACAGTGAAATTTATGCAGGACAACTGTATCAAAACAAGCAAACACTTGTCAGTGTAATGAAAAATCTAGCACTGCAGCAGAATTTCACATACAAAGTGGACAGATCATCAACTACCAGGTAATAAGTTTATAAATTATGGTATCAATTCATACTAATATTAGCAAAAATAACTCTATATTTTACTATTATATTGTCGAATAACACTATCAGTAAAAATATCAATTATCAACTACTTGATGATGATATGTAAATATAGGTATGCATTGATATGCACTAGCAACATGTGTGATTGGAGAATGCGCTCATCAAGTATAGGTGGTTCTGGCGTATTTAAAATACGAGAATTTAATGAAAACCATACTTGTCCAGAAGAAGAGAGACTACTTTCTGAGCATAATGCAAGTTATGCAACAATAGGTGAAATAATAAAGGAGAAATTCAAAGATCCTAAGAGGGTTTATACACCTAATAATATAATACAGGATATTAAGAATGATTATGGTATGGAGCTTAATTATATGAAAGCTTGAAGATCAAAGGAAAGGGCACTAGAGCTATTAAGAGGAAATCCTTCAAAATCATACAGTGTCTTGCCAAGTTACCTGTATATACTAGAAACCACAAATCCAGGAAGTGTGACAAGACTGCAAAGAACCAATGATAATAGGTTCAAATACGTTTACATTTCATTGAGTGCATCAATTCACAGCTGGAAGTACTGCAGACCAGTTGTAGTAGTAGATGGCTGTTTTATCTCAGATATTCATGGAGGCACACTGATAGCAGCATCAACACAGGATGGAGAAGGTAATTTTGTTATAAAATAACTACACTTGCTATCAAAAATTATTTACTGTCATTCTTTACAATTGAAATTATAGAACATAATAATAACTAAATCTTGAACATATTATAGGAAGCATCGTACCGTTAGCATACGCAGTCGTCGATTCAGAAAATGACAGATCATGGGAATTTTAAAACATTCAGGGACATATATGGAGTCCGAGATGGAATGTGTATTGTATCAGATAGATGTGCAAGCATTTCACGTGCTTGTTCAACAATATATCCAGAGCTGCCACACTGCATATGTGTTTATCATCTATGGAATAATATCAAATCAAACTTTAAGATAAGCAGGAAAGAAACAGCAGAAATATTTTTCACCTTGGCGAAGGCCTATACAATTGAAGAGTTTGCCCGCTACATGAAGGAACTAGAGAAAATAGACAAAAGAGTGAAGAGATACCTAGCTGAAATTGGTTACCATAAATGGTCCCGTGCATATGCAGAGGCAAATAGAGCAGATATGATGACAAGCAACATTGCAGAGTCTATTAATGGACGAAATAAAGAAGCACGCTCGCTGCCCATCGTGGAATTGCTAGATGCAATGAGGGACATTGTAAGAAAGTGGAATTGGGAAAATAAGAAAAAAGCTATAGGAACTTTCAAGGTCCTAACAAACAAAAATCAGAGTATATTCAAGGCTAGCATGGAAGCTTCAAGAAGGATGTCGGTATGCACAAATCATCATACATCTATTTACATTTGTGTTTTAACAGTATATTATACAACTGATTATACGGTAAATTTGAACATACATAGGTCATACCTTCAAATGAATACATGTATGAGGTACATGATGGAAGAATAAAGCATGTAGTATGCCTTCAGTATAAAACCTATACATGTAGGAGGTTCCAATTGGAGGAGATGCCATGCCCGCACGCACAAGCAGTTCTGAGATTCAACAACATTGACGCTTATGGCTACTGCTCGACAATATGCACAAAAGACAACCTTGTGAAAACATACCAACAACCTGTTTTCCCTATGCAAGACCAAAGTGCTTGGATTGTACCTGAAGAAATACTGTTCCAAGAAGTCCTACCACCAAAAGGGCGAACAAAGGCTGGCAGACCAAAAAAGAGAAGAATAAAAGCACCATGGAAAATAAAATGCAAACTAGCTTGTAGTCGATGTGGCAAAGAGGGGCACAATAGAAAAACATGTCGAAATCCTCCAATGGTTTCTTAGATTTTAGTTTTAAATGTAACAAGAACAATATCTGGCTGCTTTATGCATACAGTTTGCATCAGTTTGTTTAATATTAGAATGCCATTTATGTGATATCATCCTAGGCTACAATGTTTACAATTAAACCATTATACATTTGATATCAGTGTACAATATTAAAAAGATAAACTAATAAAAAACAATACACATATTCATAAATAGAGAATATTTGATTTGCAGATGTTCAACTTCAGAATAGTTGTCAAATTTCAGCAACATAAAAATGACATAAATGATAAAACCTAGATTTCTTGTGACCTTCTGCACCTAAAACCATGATAAAATGATAAAGGCATAACATATTATGCTACCTGCAAAAGCTTTCAATGCACTTGAGAAATAAGTACTCCTCACAGAACATCAGACATATTTGAAAATTCAATCTGCCACATTCAACTACAATACCTTCAGTCCTAAAATTTTGACAGTTTAACATTGCAAAAATGACTAAATATGAATAAGAAATTCCTAACAGAACAAACTATAAGGTAAACAAAATAAAAAGATATTAAATAACAATTGATACACTTCCAATATTACTAATGAACAAGCCTCAATATGCATCTAAGATATTAAATGTAGCTTACAATATAAAAGACCTAACCAGGTAATAAATATTAAATGATAAGCTATTTATATATTCAATCAGTCACTACCAATCCTAATATAAGAATAATACTAACCAGTACAAAAAAGATTGTTTACATAATCAAAAATTAACATACACATACACAAGTTATTTAAAAACAAAAATATAAATAAATTAATAAGCTTAAAACATTCACATTACTTCGTAAATAAACCTGTGAAACATACAAAACATAATAAAATGTCATTACAGACCAGTATCCAAACTGTTCAGTACAAAAGAAAAACAATAAAAACAGCGTTCAACGCATATTACACTTGCACAAGTTCATATCAACAAAAACCAACTACATATCAGCTTTAATCTTCAACATCACTTTGCTGATTTGCCTCCTGCTTCTTCAGTCCATAATCCCACAACAGCGCCCCAAAACGCTTCCTAACGCGCTTGATATTGCAACCAGGAGGAGGCATGTTACGTCCATGCAAGAAATGCTCAGCAAAAGTAAGAGGAAACACTCCATAATCCCTGACAAAACAAAATAGTTCATAATATTAGCAACATTCCATATTAACAAAAAATATTTAATAAAGATATTGTAAGCGACACTTACGATTTGGGCACACCAGTCATGTCATATATGTGTAAAACCTCCCACTTTTCAGATACTGGTTTCTCACCAAAGATGTAATCAGCAGGATTCAGATCATCCCGGATATCATAGAATCCAATGGCAGACAAAAATAATGGAATCAAAATGGCATACGACTCCACAGCTCTAATGAGTTCATCATCATAATAATAGTTGTCTAACTTTTGATCGTACACATATAACACCCTATGCTTAAATGAAAGCCTACCCAATATCCAATGCCAATCTTCAAAAACTTTTATAGGAAGCAACACATCATCCACCAAAGGCCATGGCAAATTGCATCTAATAGACATACCCTTCATATAATCAGATATCTAATGATTCTCAGCACAAACAGATAAAACATTGTTATTTTTCAGATAACCCTTATAAATATCCCTTATTGTTGAATCAAACAAACAGTCAGTCGTAGTAAAACGACCCTGGACTGCTGGATCATGCTTGGCTATTTTCCGCAGGTAATACAGAATAACATCAATGTGCTAAAAAATCAAAAAAGAGAATATGTTATTATTCAAAATAAACAATAAACATAGAAATATTATAACATAAGTTAAAATAACTACCGTTTCTTAAAGAGGATTGTCCGCAGAATAAAGAGTGTAGAACCAATCTTTTGAAGAAACAAGGCAAACCCCAAAGTCAAATCTAGGCCTCAGGATATTAGCAGTAAAATGGTATGGAGGCTCCCTGTAAATTAGTTAGAATATATTTTAAATACATGAGGTAGTATCAATAAAATTGTTAAAAATCATAAACAAAACAAATAGTGATATTACCTGGTCTTCATCAACCTATTTTTGATCCAGGTAGAATAGCTAGCAGACAACTTTGGATCAACTTGATGCCAAGGTTTGCTGACAAATGGATGCTTCGTTGCAAATTTAGAATTCGAAGCAAAATTCTTGCTATTAACAAAAGATCCAGAACTAAAGACCAAACGTGACCTATGATGCCGAACAACCTTTTAACACAGACTGCTGTATGATTAGAACACATCCTTTTCTTGAATTTATCATCCTCTGAAACAAACTCTGGCAAAGTCTCATAATCCTTCTCAGTAAACTCATCAATATCACAAAGCAATCTATTCAGTTCAACATCATCACTAATATTCACTTGTCCAATATTAGGATCTGCAATACAGTAAACTTACAAAAATAAGAAAATAGAATTACAGTAATATTGAATATGAACAAATAATATATAGCAAAAACATATATTTGAAAGAAAAGAACATATAAACAGATAAAGATGTGTACTAAAAATCAACAACTACTAAATATTAAAAATATTAGAATAATAAAAATACCTGCTGAAACACCTTCAGATACATATGTATCAACACAATTAGCCCTTACAGCTTTACCATTATTGGCCCCTCCTGCTTCAGATCCAACTTCTTTATAAATAACCAAAGCTGCAAGTTCGAAAAAACATTAATTACATCAACCAAACTTATATAACAATACATTACATAATAGAAACATTACATATATATTTTCATGATATAATACATAAATGACTGAAGAAAACAACACTAACCAAATTTATCACCATCATGCACATCCTCAGCAATGACGGAGTTGCTGCCTTCCCCAGATGGTGCATCATTTTTACCATATATTTCTTCTTCTTCTTGAGTATCAAAACGCCTAAAATTGGGAAATCCTCCAGGAGAATGCTGCTCCATAACCACATCAACAGCTGCTTAAATACATACACAAACATTGTATTCAGCAATCCAAATACAAATATTAACTATAAAATACTAACAATTTTCTAAGGCTTTTCGACCTGCAGCTTCTTTCACCCTATTCTCAACAATACCATCAATACTATTAAACTCCTCAGTGCTTATTGAATCAAGACCCTGACCTTCATCATTTGGAACTGCATAAACAAAAATAAATTAAATATTTAAAATTATATAACATATGTACAATAACAAAAAGCTAAACAACAAAATACAAAGAATGTCATACAGTAAGTTATATCGCAAAAAGAGTATCTAACCAATATAATTATTAGCACCACTCGCTCCATTGAAACATTTCCCTACCAAGGTATCCACCGCAGCTTCAACACTCAATTTTCTATCATCGGTTGAAACTACAAAGCCTACAACAACACTCAACTAATCAATAAAAACCAGAAACAATACATCTAAAGTAGTCCTAACATTGCTGAAATATAATGCATGTATAGATACTTTCGAAAGCACCTTTACGTTTTGCAGACTTTTGGAGTCTTTTCTCAACAATATCATCAATAATGTTAAGGTCCTGAATGGACAAAGATTAAACACCTGCACTTTCTATAATATAGTTTCCATTATCACCAAAATCATATTGTATAATTACGATCATTTCATAATTATAAAATCATATAGAACATGTTACACAATGCATATAACAAATATTGAGATTTACCCATAACAGTTCTGTCACAGACAACAACATTCTCCAATGTAGCTTCATCGGCCACCATACATGAATTCTGTAAGGCATCCCTTTTGCGACACATATTGCTAACACCTAAACTCAGTAATAAACAGATAATACATAAAACATAATATGGTTACAAATCTAAAACTAAAGATAGTACTAAAAACTCACATAAAAGAAGTTAATACTAATAATAACAAACATACATTAAACTTACCACTAGAACCTTTACGTTTTGCAGATTCCTCCAGTTTTCTTTTGACACTCTCATCAATAATATTTAGTTCCTGTGTAGACATTGAAACAATACCTACACCATCTACCTCTTGATTTCCAACATCATCAAACTCAAGCCTTCTAGGTACTGATAAAAATAAACACAATAAAACAATCCACCATATCTTCCAGAGATTGAAGACATCTACTAAAACAAATATACATTAATATTACAGCAATCATTACTGTACAAGCTCATTAATAAACAAACTTACCAATCGCATTTATATCACCACTACCATCATTAGCCAAAGCATCGACATCTTTGACTTATCCAAAGATGTACCACAATCAGCAACAAAAGACAGTATAAAATATAATGTCAATGAACATATTACTTGTTGCTACTATAGAACTGAATTACAAACAAAACTACACACCATCGACTAATATAAAATATAATGTCAATGAACATATTACTAACTGACCTATAACAGATGTCCCACATGGAGTACGTGTAGGCGTACTATCAATGACAACATTATTAACTTCATTCGGAACAACTTCATGATCAGATCCAAATCCACCAAAGCTGAATACACCATCAGCGCATGCAGCCTAAATAAAGATAATATATCATATAAATATGACATCGCTAGTAGCAAACAATATCAAACACATATAAAGATTATAAAGGAAATATCATACCTGCTCCGGAAACTTTGTATCAATCTTCTTTGATATTATATCCAACTCATTGAAAAAACGATCAGCTGTAGCCACCATAAACTCTTTTAACCCATCAACCGCAAGGTTACTTTTCTGAATATCCTGCTTCATATCAAACTGATTTTGTTTTAATAAAGCCATTTCTTTAATGAACTCAACTTTCATCACAAACAAATCATTAACACTCTCTGATTGTCCAGCTATTTTTACTGAAGGGATATCATCATCACTATGAATTGAAATATCATCACCAACACTTATATCTTCAATTTCAGCCAATTTCAAAGACTCAACTTCACAGACAGTGGGTGTAATATCTTGCACCACCATCTGCATTATAATATTTGAAACAAATAAATACAATTAATATCAATAGATACTAACATAAGACACTTAATGAATATCATAACAAAATAAATGATCCAAGTCAATTACCTTGTCACCAGATAATGAAAAAAAAAACACTTCTGAACCTCATTGAACGAAAGATGCCTTGTCACCTCCCAATTCAAAATTCTAGGAACCTTATTTCCAACCCGATTAGCAAGCTTTCCATTAACTGTAGGGCAACACTCAAAAAACCATACAAGCAAGGCATATGGCATCCCTGCAAATCTGTAAGACGACTTCCAAACACTGACCTTGTTATGCAAAGAATCAATCGTTGCATAAAATTCTTATAACCCCAAAGATAAGATTCCCATTCACCCGATTCAACAATATCAAAGTGATCAGAATCAATATAATGAGGAGTCGTTTCACTATTCTTAGTGGAATAGAGAAAAGTATTTATAAGATACAAAGCAGATATTTTAATAGCATCATCATCATTGTCCCACATTTTGTTTTTAAAACATTTATCCAAGGCAGATTTGCTAACCTTCTCTACACCACCAAAATACTTCAACACAAGACGATTTCCTTCTTTGAAACTATAGTCTTTCATAAAATCACCAACACATTTAAGACCAGTAACCATAGCAAATTCTTTCAAACCAAATTTAATCTTTTGGTTATTCACAATAAAAAACAACGCATCATCACATGGACGTACTACTTCCATAAACAACAACACAACAAGAACCTGATTTTGAACATGAAAACGCAGGCAAATCAAGGAAATGACCAAAACAAGTTGCTTTAAACCTCTCATATAAACCACCACATAACCTTTGTTTTAACTCAGAGCTTATTTCCTTGTTGCAATGCACATTAATTAGCCTGTTACCAAAGTTTTTCTTTGGAGTGTAAAAGTCCCATATCTGACAAAATAATAAACACATATTCACTAACATATTTAAATTAAATTTAGAAAAATTAGAACTACACAGAAACTACAATAAAAGACCCATCTAATTCAAACAATGTAACTCGATTAACTAAATAAACAACCATACCTATAAAGAGCAATAACTAACAAATAAATAACCAAACAATATTTAACAACCAAATTAAACGACTACTGTTTGTAAAGCAGAACAAATAAAAAATAAGTAAAAAAGACTCAATCTACAGAAAAAGTGATTTTACTATGTGACAAATGAAAACAAAACCACAAAACATATTAACAATAAAAAATATTACCAACTAGAAATTAAATTAAAAAATAAACATTATATACCATGCAAACAAATATTCAACTAAAGAAAGCACAAACTGAAAAAATAAATAAATTACCTACAACTCATGACCATCCTTAGAGCCAAGATCAAAGTCGGATTTAGCATTAGCATTTCGTCTGACCTTCTTTTTAGAAATAATATCTGGACCATCAGGCTCAACAACATCAGCATCAAATTTCACAGCCCGAGTACTCTTATCAGAAACCTTTCTTTTTTGATTGCATGCAGCCTTCGATCGAGTAATTCTCGAAGGCATAGAAGATGCATGCAACAGGATTAACTAAGTAAAATCACCATCTTCAGAACTTTTCTGATCATGCATAGACACTGTCGCCTGAACGACGACCTTTCTTTGAAATCATTTGTAATGTAATATAGAGAATAATTTAGTATTTACTAAGCAGAGATAAGATGAATATGAATGGAACTGTAACTTAATCAGCTTTTATCAAGAAAAATGAATGAGAAAGGTTGGTTCAGAGAAGATGTAAAGTTACGAATGAACTGAGCAGTTTCGTGTGAATTTTGTATATGAAAAGGCGGAACAAATTAATTAGTATTAGCACACGTACCCTAGGAATACGGAAGATCAGTTGCACACCTAATGAGATTCCCTATATTGATGGACCATTAAATCAGATAAACGTTCAAATTCCAAAATTAATGGGATAAACTTAAAGTTAAAACTTGACAACTACCCTAATATTTAAAACAGATATTCATTTAAATATTAAATTCGAAAATACTAAAATAAATAAAAATTATATATAAAATATAAAATTGGCCATATAAAGTTAATCACAAATAAAGGGGGTTACATAGTGCAAATACTTTCATTAAATGTTTACCAGGGGTAAAAAATCCTTATGGATATCAGAGCTACGGTTTGGGCCATTTGCACATATAGCTACTTTTAGGGCTGCTCTTTAAACAACTTTAATCATTTTTTGTTAATAAAAATCATCATAAGTTAAAGGACAGAAGCGGATGAGGAGCTTAATTTTTTTCTTGGTGGCTAGACATACAATAACTTTTTAAATTCTGTCTACAAAAAAAAGGCTACCTGATGTAAACAGTCATTAATTTGTTTCCTATGTGTAAATGGAATATTGATAACACTAGATGAGTGTTGGTCCACGCTCAGCACGGGCCCAATATTGTAAAAACTTAGACATTACTTAGGATTATATTAGCTTTATCATGAAACTGCAGAAATAAGAGATCAAAGCAGATATACATGTAACTACAGTAAGAATTAAGTTGTACAGTAAGAAGTAACATGTACAAGCCAAACTAACATCCATAATAGAGGTCCAGTAATAGCCCGTAAACGAACATAATGTAACCTATTATTGTCCAGTGATGGATATAATTTATTGATATATTTTTATAGTTAAATATTAAGTATTTTAAATAAAACGTGAATAAATATATCCATCTCTCGCATATTTTCTAACATATTTTGCAGGAAGAAGAAGATATTCAAAGTGAATAAAAATAAGGGAAAAATCATTGATGATTTCACTATTCATAGTGCGACTATAACACTGATAGTCATGTCCGTGATTTTTATACGCTGAAGAACAAAGAGCAAGACGGAAGAAATCTTCTCTCTTCAACTCACCTTTGCATCTATGAAGAACTCATTAATTTCACCTTACCTAGGCATCTTTGGAAGCCTTAAGCTTATGGTTTCATCTATAAATAGATGGCCAAAGTTTGTAAGAAAGATATCAATTCACTTGCAAGATTTCTCTTGCTTTCCCTTTCTTTCTCTCTTTTAAAGTTTGTGTAGTTTTCATCTTTTTTAGAAGAAATACTACTTTCTTCATAGTCTTTATATTTTTAAAGTTATTCTTACTCCATAATGGAGTAATCTCTTTTGTTGGGATAGTTGATGAAACTCAGTATTATTTATAATACTTATCTCAGTTTTAATACATGCTTGGCCTGAAACTTTCTAATCAAATTTTAATACTGTGCTAGAATTATAGTTTTTACTTAATCAATATTTTCACATCCCTCTATTTTATCTCCAGATTATTGTTATATTAATTTTGTAATTCTCACGGAGCAAAATTAATGTATGATAACTGACGAATAAAATAGTATAGTAAAAACTATTTTTCCAAGTCCGTAATCTTGTTTACCTCAGTTTTAATTCTCACGGAGGAATTGTTGTAGGTAAGATTATTGATTTTCCGTAAAAATATTCTCACGAAGTTTTTACTACTTTTTAGCACAAATCAGGCAAGAAAAATATTTCGGTTTAATCGTCACTAGTTATAATTTGATTAATATGCATAACCTCACGGAGTGTTATTAATTGATTATTTTTTAGTGAGAAAAATATAATTGAATTAGCAATAAGCAATTATTCTTAAGAGAAATACATGTCAAAACTGAGATATTTATTATAAGTATTACCAAGTGAATTCAACGATTCCCAACTCTTTTTAAATTTGAAATCTTCCGGAAGTTCTTTCTTTTAGTTTAAGTAAATTTAAATTAAAAACTCACTTTTCATCAATTTGATTCTCTCAAATAGTAATTAAAATACTAAAAGTCCGTAGCATAGAATACCCAATCTCTGTGGGACGATATCTTAAACTATATTAGAATTTGACAAGAACGAGCAAACAATTCCTATGCACTTTGGACCTCGTCAAATTTTTGGCGCCGTTGCCGGGGATTGGCGTACATCTACTTCGGACTGAATATTTGATTACTAATTTGAGGACCTATTAATATAATCTACTATTAATATAATCTACTAAATACTACTATAACTATAACTATTGATTACTAAGCTCTAACAATATTATATTGACTACTGCTTCCACATTCTTATATTTGTTTCTAACACTTTTATTTCTTTTAGTATATCTATTATTATTATTGTTAACTTTCTTTACCATTACTCGCATTTTCGTTATTATATCCTAATAGTGATATATCTTACTCTATCATCTTTCATTGTTATTCCTTCCGCTTACTATTTTTGGTCACTTATATATTTTTTTTATTATAACTAACATATTTACTACTTTCTTTTCTCTCTCTTTGTTTAAGCATCACTACTTATTGTTTTGTTAGTAACGTCTCTCCTTTATAAAAAAAATTATACTATTTTTATAATTTGTACCTATACTATTAACTGTTACTAATACTATAATTCCTTAACTACTGTTATTTATTAGTATTATCAATAGTTTCTACTGCTACTTTTATCTATAGTATTATATTATTTATTTTCATTTAAATATTTTCTTATTATGTATTGTTATATCATTACTAGTTATTTTATTTGAACTATATACCATATTTCAATTATTTTATTTTTTTTTGTTTTTACCAACTTTTGTTTTTCTGATTATAACTTCTCTTATTATCACTACGATTAATACTAGCTACTTTACTTTACCACTCTTATTAAAATATAAAAATAGTATTGTTTCCTTTTCATAGGTATTGGTACTACTCACTGTTTTTGTATTTTCTTTTTATTATTAGTGTTAGTATAATTTTATTATTATATTATCTATATCGTCTATCATTTTTCCCCTAATTGTTATAAATATTATTTTATATTATATTTACAATATACTAGTATTTATTTTATTTTCTTAGTTTTTTTCTTCTTCCTCTCTTTTCTGCAACTACTAGTCTACTATTCAGTACTACTTTACAAATACTACTTTTCAAACCTTAACTGCTTACTATCTTTTTTTTGTCCTTTTTGTTATCTTTATATCTATTACTATTAATAATATAGCTATAATCTCTAACACTAGTATAAATTTTGTACCATCGTGTCTATCACCGTTTTTAACTACCTCTATCACTACTATTGTTATTACTGTGTTAGTATTATCTTAACTTTGTCTTCTTTCCTCTCTGTCATTATTAAGTTTTACTCCTATAATATTATTTTTTTTTATATTTAATTTGAACACTACTCCTCTACTTGTGAAACTAATTAGACAATATTATTATCTATTTTTTTTTTTTTTTTACAAAACTTCTACTACTAATTATTTCTACATTTTAGTATTTTCTTATAATACTTTTATTACAAGTACCTTAAAAAAAAAAAAAAATTCTTTCTTTAACAATTTCAAGTAGTTTATGACCCGCTCTTCTAATAAAGAGTTGGTCATTTACGATCCTGAAATTGAAAGATCTTTGAGATTGTGCAAAAAAGGACAACCATCATCTTCTCAAAGCGTAATTTTTGAAAAAATGGAGCACCAATTAGGAGATGACAATAACCCATTGGGAGTCCCACCACCAATCCATGTAGAGGATCAGTTTGATGAAGTGGCACCAAGACCTGCAAACAGAATCCTAAGGGATTATGCTAGACCAGACCGCTTCAACTGTGAATCTAGTGTCAGGAACCCACCTGTAGCAGCCAATAACTTTGAAATTAGGACCGGCCTAATTCAAACAATTCAACAGTCTTGCACCTTTACTGGTGATCCAAGTGAAGATCCACATAGTCATTTAATTGATTTCTTGGAACTAGTTGAAACTGCTAAATATAATGGAGTGTCTCCTGAAGCAATTAAGTTAAGACTATTTCCTTTTTCTTTAAAAGGAGATGCCAAGACTTGGTTGGGAAGTTTGCCTCGAGGTTCTATAACCACATGGGACCAGATGACACAAAAGTTTTTGAACAAATATTTTTCCCCTGCTAAAACAACAAAGTTAAGACAAGATATTTCTAATTTCTTGCAGACTGACACTGAGTCAGTTTATCAAGCATGTGAAAGATTAAAATCAATGTTAAGAAAATGTCCACATCATGACATTCCTGAACACATGCAGTTGTATATTTTCTATCATGGACTAACACGTTCTTCTAGAAATGTGATAGATGCAGCTGCAGGAGGTTCCATCATGGGAAAGACTACAGAAGAAGCATTGCAATTGCTGAATGAAATTTCTGAGAATGCCATCCAATGGCCATCTGATCGTGTAACCATCAAAAAGGCTGCCACGGTAAATCAGGCAGATGCTTTTAATACACTAACACAACAGATTGCCTCCTTGGCACAAAAGTTTGAATCTTTTCAGGTGAATACACAACAACCAATCCAGTCCGAGGCTTGTGACATGTGTGGAGGAAACCATCTTAACCATGAATGCCGAGCAAACAATCAGAATGATGAGCAGGCTAATGTGATCGGTTACAAGTCATACCCTTTTGGAAGCCCAATGGCACAGAAACATCCAGGATTTCAATGGAGCAATCCAAATTGTGCTGAGAACTCTCAAAGCTTCCAGAAGCAACCAACACAGGGTCTACCTGGATACCAAAATCAAAATCGTGGGCAATCAAATTTCAGGCCATATCAACAAGCAGCTCCATATCAGCAAAGGCCTCAACAAGCTCATTCAAGTCTTGATGACTTGTTGTACAAGTGCATTAAGGCCACTGATGAAAAGATGGAAAGCCAAAACTCAACCCTCAAAAACTTGGAAATTCAGGTAAGCCAATTGGCAACTCTTGTTTCAGAAAAGATTCAAGGTCCCTTACCAAGCAATACGGAGAAAAATCCAAAGGAACACCTTAAGGCCATCGCCTTACGGTCAGGTAAGAATCTTGATAATCCATATGCTGACAGACAGGAAAAGAACCATTTTGAACACCAGGCAGCAAAGGGTAAGAATGTTGAAATACAATCTGATCCATCAGAAGAGAATGAAATCAAGAAAAAATATGAAAAAAATTTTGAAAAAATAACTCCTCTCCCTGTGACAATCCTTTTTCCACAAAAAATGAAAAGAGAAAGACTTGACAATCAGTTTGCAAAGTTTTTGGAAATTTTAAAACAGATTCACATTAATATTCCTTTTACTGATGCTTTATTGCAAATGCCTTCATATGCTAAATTTTTGAAAGAAATTTTGTCAAGCAAAAGGAAATTGGAAGAAGTGTCTGTGGTAATGCTTACCGAAAAATGCAGTGCTATACTTCAAAATAAGCTACCACAAAAACTCGGTGATCCGGGAAGTTTTACAATTCCATGCACTTTGGGAGGAGTATATTTTGAAAAAGCACTTTGTGATTCTGGAGCTTCAATAAATCTGATGCCATTTTCTATTTTTAGAAAATTGGATCTTGGTGACATAAAAAATACTATTGTCTCTCTTCAATTTGCTGATCAAAGTACTAAGAAACCTAAGGGAATTATGGAAAATGTGCTTGTGAGAGTAGATAAATTTGTTTTCCCTGTAGATTTCATAGTACTTGAAATGGAAGAATGTCCTGATGAGCCAATAATTTTGGGTAGACCTTTTCTTGCTACAGGTAGAGCAATTATAGATGTCCATCAAGGACAACTAATTTTGAGAGTAGACGAAGAAAGAGTCATTTTTGATATGCACAAGATTCTAAAATTTCCCGGAGATGAGACATCATCTTCTTGCTTTTCAATTGACATGATTAGTGATCTTGCAGATGAATTCAAAGATGACCAATTGATTTCAGACTCATTGGAAAGATGCTTGGCCCAATCTGGCACAAGGCATGATGATGATCCGACAATTAGAAGTGAAGCTGAAATATTGGAAAATGATTCTGAAGAAGAGGGAGAAATGCTATCAGAAAATGTTCAGCCAAAAATTGAACTCAAAATTCTCCCTTCCCATTTAAAGTATGTTTATCTTGAGCCTGAATTATTTCCTGTAATAATTTCATCTTCTCTGACTGCAGAACAGGAATATAAATTGATTGAAGTGTTGAGAGTACACAAAGGAGCCCTAGGGTGGACTATAGCTGACATCAAAGGCATTAGTCCAGCTATTTGCACACACAGAATCCTCATGGAGGATAGCTACAAGCCAATAGTCCAACCCCAAAGGAGATTGAATCCAGCAATGCAGGAAGTTATGAAAAATGAAATAATAAAACTTTTGGCTGCAGGTATTATTTACCCCATTTCAGACAGCCCTTGGGTAAGTCCTGTTCAGGTGGTACCAAAGAAAGGAGGTATGACAGTTGTAAAAAATGAAAATAATGAACTCATACCTACCAGAACAGTAACAGGATGGAGAGTCTGTATTGATTACAGGCGTCTCAATGATGCCACAAGAAAAGATCATTTTCCTTTACCATTTATTGATCAAATGTTAGAAAGAGTAGCAGGATATGGTTTTTACTGTTTTCTTGATGGATATTCAGGGTATAACCAGATATCAATTGCACCAGAAGATCAGGATAAGACAACTTTCACATGTCCTCATGGAACCTATGCCTATAGGAGAATGCCTTTTGGTTTGTGTAATGCACCTGCTACATTTCAGCGTTGCATGTCAGCTATTTTCTCAGACATGACTGAAAAATTTTTGGAAATTTTTATGGATGATTTCACCCTTTTTGGTAAAACATTTGAAGATTGTCTTAATCACTTGACCTTAGTTCTTAAGAGATGTGAAGAGACAAATTTGATTCTTAATTGGGAGAAATGTCATTTTATGGTTACCGAGGGAATTGTTTTAGGACATAAAATCACTGCTAAAGGGATAGAAGTTGATAAGGCAAAAATTGATCTTATAGCAGGATTACCCCCTCCCACAACTGTTAAAGGCATTAGAAGTTTTCTAGGTCATGCAGGTTTTTACAGACGGTTCATAAAAGATTTTTCAAAGATTTCAAAACCGTTGACTAACCTCTTGATGAAAGATGTTAAGTTTGATTTTTCAGGAGATTGTATGAAAGCTTTTGACACTCTTAAGGAGAAATTATCATCTGCCCCTATAGTTGTGTCCCCTGATTGGAACCAACCTTTTGAGGTCATGTGTGATGCTAGTGATACAGCCGTTGGAGCTGTTTTAGGCCAGAAAAAAGATAAAATTTTCCGTCCCATTTACTATGCCAGTAGAACATTGAATGAAGCTCAACTCAACTATGCCACAACAGAAAAGGAACTACTGGCAGTAGTATTTGCTTTTGATAAGTTTCGTTCCTATTTGATAGGAATCAAGGTCACTGTTTTTACTGACCATGTAGCTTTAAAATACCTCTTAGCAAAGAAAGATGCCCGCCCTAGATTGTTAAGATGGATTTTACTTCTCCAGGAGTTTGACCTTGAAATAAAAGACAGGAAAGGGACAGAAAATCAGGTAGCTGACCATTTGTCTAGATTAGAGAACCCTCATCTTGAGTCTAGTGATATAAAAGAAGAGTTTCCAGATGAACACATCTTTTCAGTCAGCTCAGTAGTGACTCAACCACCCTGGTTTGCAGATATTGCAAATTACTTGGTTGGAAAATGGACACCTAGAGGTCTCTCTTACCAACAGAGGAAAAAACTTATATCGGATGCTAAATATTATCTGTGGGATGACCCTTACTTGTTTAGAATTTGTGCAGATAATATTATTAGAAGATGTGTACCTGAAGATGAAATACCAAAGATCTTGTTTCATTGTCATGATGGAGCAATTGGAGGACATTATGCTGCAAACCGAACTGCTTTCAAGGTTTTGGAAGCTGGATTCTTCTGGCCAACACTTTTTAAGGATGCCCGGTTGTATGTTGCACAATGTGATAGATGTCAGAGAATAGGTAATATCACAAGGAGAGATGAGATGCCATTGCAATCTATTCAGGTATGTGAAATATTTGATGTCTGGGGTATAGATTTTATGGGACCTTTTCCTTCATCTCATTCATTTGAATATATCCTTGTGGCTGTTGACTATGTTTCACGATGGGTTGAAGCTATTCCCACAAGAAAGAATGATGCTCGAACTGTGTGCAATTTTCTCAAAAAAAATATTTTTACCAGATTTGGCACACCACGAGTCATCATTAGTGACCAAGGGACTCATTTCATGAATAAGCAATTTTCTGCTTTATTGTCAAAATATAGTGTGACTCATAAAACTGGAACACCGTATCATGCTCAAACTCAAGGGCAAGTTGAGGTTTCCAACCGTGAACTAAAAAGAATTCTTGAAAAAACTGTTGGAATCTCAAGAAAAGACTGGGCTTTAAAATTAGATGATGCATTATGGGCATACCGAACGGCGTTCAAAACGCCGATTGGAACATCTCCATATAAATTAGTCTTTGGAAAAGCTTGCCATTTGCCTGTTGAATTGGAACACAAAGCCTTTTGGGCACTGAAAGCATTGAACTTTGACTTAACCTCTGCTGGTGAAAATAGATTTTTGCAGGTTAATGAGTTGGATGAACTGAGGATGGAAGCCTATGAAAATGCCAAGATTTACAAAGAAAAAACAAAAAAATGGCATGACAATTTGATCCGACCAAAAAATTTTAAAATTGGAGATCAGGTACTTCTTTACAATAGCCGTCTCAGGCTATTCCCAGGAAAACTGAAATCCAGGTGGACAGGTCCTTACAATGTTACAAATGTTACTCCATACGGAGCAATTGAAATTCAACAAAGCAATGGAGGAGAGAAATTTAAGGTCAATGGTCACAGGCTAAAATTGTACTTTGGAGGACATTTTGAACAACACCCTTCAGTAACCATGATAGTATGATGAGTGCCACAGTTACTACGTCGAGCTGACGACGTTAAACTCAGAACTATGGTTCTTTATCCCGTAGCCATTGAAGGTGAAGCAATGGAGCCTCATAAGTCCAACTTAGATCTGACTAATTAAATGCTTAACCAATTGATCTGGTCAATATTCAGATTATTGTACAACCGGAACATCTCATGAAGGCCTCTACAAAAACAGAGTCACCTAGACAGGAGTAACTCCATGGTGATCGGTATGCCTAAGTTACTGGTTGGTTAACCATTCAATTGTCCAAATCTAATGTTGGCACAGGTAATTTTCTAGTTTATAGTCAAACTAGGACCTAATGACTGATAAGGTCTAAAAATAATTCAGTCTATTACACATAGAACATGTGTGGTCACAGTTTCTTTCAAGCTTTCTTCTGTGATCGTATATTTGAAAGCCAAAAAGATTTTTATTTTACTAATAAAATAATATTTTTATTATTTTTAAAAGGTATTTTCTAAAAAAGCATTTTCATCCAGGAGAATGAAATGTTCAAGTATGGGGGAGGTTATTTATATATTATATACAATTTTTCTTATTATTTATGGTCTTAATTGTAGGTTTTTAATTAACAATATAATTTTTTTTTATTATGTTCAATATTATTTATTTTTATATTCACCATATGATTTTTCATGTCTATGATTTTGACGTTGTGAAAGCAAGAGCAAACATCTTCAACTCAGAAAATCATTAGAATTGAGAAAAATTATGATCACAAAGAAGGTAGAATCAATGACTTGGCTAGAACTTGCTCTGAATGTTCTTCGAGGCGAAATAATGGATGATACTGATTTTTGAAAAATGAAATTAGGCCTTCTTTGATACACAATTCAAGCCTCTCAATTTTCTATCCAAATATACATATTTTTACCTTTTCGAACCCTTCTTTGAGCCTTAATCCTAATTTTTTCTACACCATGATACATTACCCAAAAAAAAAAGAAGAAAGAAAGATATATATGATATATGTATATATTGTTTACATATATATAAAGAAAAAAAAAAAGAAGAGTTATTATTTCTTCCAGCTTTGAATGAGCAAAGATTAAACATCACCAAAAGGAAGAAATATTACCAAAAAAAGCAATGTTGTGAATATATGAATATATAATTCATCGCAAAAAAAAAAAAAAAATGTATTACCGAATGGAGAAAATTTTGAGCAATGTTAGCTTCAAGCTGGAAGAAGAACAGTCACTATCAAATATCCTTATCCTACCAGCCTGAAACCTAACATTACAAGCCATGAAAAGTCCTAAAAAGATTTTGAAAGTCAGTATTGAATCTATATTAGTGGAGATGAACATGATGAGCAAGCCTATGGACAAGACTATGATACTTATTGAATACATGATCATAACTCTATCAATTTTGAAAGATTCAAGGGGAGAAGGTTGCAAGTTCTTGTTGATCAAGTCAAAATTCAGAAATAAGTTAAAGAATTTGGTGAAGTAAAAAGAATAATTGCATTGATCATGATGAAGGAAGTTTATCTTGAACAAATTTTCTATCCTACAAAGATCATGAATTTTGAATAAAATATTTTTATTAAACAATATATATATATATATATATATATATATATATATATATATATATATATATATATATATATATATATATATATATATATATTTCTTTTTCCTCGAGGACGAGCAAAGATTCAAGTATGGGGGAATTTGATGGATATAATTTATTGATATATTTTTATAGTTAAATATTAAGTATTTTAAATAAAACGTGAATAAATATATCCATCTCTCGCATATTTTCTAACATATTTTGCAGGAAGAAGAAGATATTCAAAGTGAATAAAAATAAGGGAAAAATCATTGATGATTTCACTATTCATAGTGCGACTATAACACTGATAGTCATGTCCGTGATTTTTATACGCTGAAGAACAAAGAGCAAGACGGAAGAAATCTTCTCTCTTCAACTCACCTTTGCATCTATGAAGAACTCATTAATTTCACCTTACCTAGGCATCTTTGGAAGCCTTAAGCTTATGGTTTCATCTATAAATAGATGGCCAAAGTTTGTAAGAAAGATATCAATTCACTTGCAAGATTTCTCTTGCTTTCCCTTTCTTTCTCTCTTTTAAAGTTTGTGTAGTTTTCATCTTTTTTAGAAGAAATACTACTTTCTTCATAGTCTTTATATTTTTAAAGTTATTCTTACTCCATAATGGAGTAATCTCTTTTGTTGGGATAGTTGATGAAACTCAGTATTATTTATAATACTTATCTCAGTTTTAATACATGCTTGGCCTGAAACTTTCTAATCAAATTTTAATACTGTGCTAGAATTATAGTTTTTACTTAATCAATATTTTCACATCCCTCTATTTTATCTCCAGGTTATTGTTATATTAATTTTGTAATTCTCACGGAGCAAAATTAATGTATGATAACTGACGAATAAAATAGTATAGTAAAAACTATTTTTCCAAGTCCGTAATCTTGTTTACCTCAGTTTTAATTCTCACGGAGGAATTGTTGTAGGTAAGATTATTGATTTTCCGTAAAAATATTCTCACGAAGTTTTTACTACTTTTTAGCACAAATCAGGCAAGAAAAATATTTCGGTTTAATCGTCACTAGTTATAATTTGATTAATATGCATAACCTCACGGAGTGTTATTAATTGATTATTTTTTAGTGAGAAAAATATAATTGAATTAGCAATAAGCAATTATTCTTAAGAGAAATACATGTCAAAACTGAGATATTTATTATAAGTATTACCAAGTGAATTCAACGATTCCCAACTCTTTTTAAATTTGAAATCTTCCGGAAGTTCTTTCTTTTAGTTTAAGTAAATTTAAATTAAAAACTCACTTTTCATCAATTTGATTCTCTCAAATAGTAATTAAAATACTACAAGTCCGTAGCATAGAATACCCAATCTCTGTGGGACGATATCTTAAACTATATTAGAATTTGACAAGAACGAGCAAACAATTCCTATGCACTTTGGACCTCGTCATCCAGTACAACAAATATCACTTTACTCATCACTGCACCAGATGAGTCTCTTTCCGAGCCTATAGAAATACACAATGGAATCTTACATGCCTAAAACCTGATATATTTGATGCACAATATGGCAATCAATGTTGTAATTGTAATATTTGATAGACTTTCCTTTTATCCAGGAGAGCACCACTTGAGTAGCTAAACTGGCCACCATGAACAAATAGGAAGGAAGGCGTCTATATTGTTCTGAAATACAACCTGTAAAACTATATCAGAAGATTTTAAACTTCAAAGACAACATAATACTGCACATTTAACAAAATATGCATACTATATATAGACAACTCCATTTGAAATTCAATTAAATTATATGAATACAATCTTTTTCCTTGCTTGAACATATGAATAATCTTCAAATAAGTACATCAAGCAATTGCGGCTATACACAATGACTTTAGAAAATCAGATCTCATGGTTTTGCTCCAGACAAGTTAGCTATAAGATTTCTAACTAATTGTGCTTGATATAAGAGGAGAAAAACCAGGCTTATAAACTGAGCAAAGATTTCATTTCTTACTAAATCAAACCCAAGTGAATCACTTAATTGCTCACTTTACCCATCACCTTACACCACCTGGAACCTTTTTTTTCTTACTTTTATTAGGGAGCCGCTAGGGACCTTTTCCCCTGCTCCAGCCCTTAACATTTTGGTGCTTTGGATTGTCAATTTGGGGATAGGCACACTAACATTAATATACACAATTGCAAATATGCTGATCCAATAGCATCACCAACAATTGACTTGATTTACAGTAAAGATCATTTTTGCAGCTCACATAGGGATTCAACAATTTCAAAAGCTATATTGGAATTCAGTTGTTGGACCTGTGCCATATAATTTTCAGATCCAGAAATGACAACAAAACAACTCATATAATTTTCGAATGCTGATCCGAAAGTGAACTTGTTGGACAACCTTCTACCTGCATAAATTATCTTTTGACCCATCTTGGGGAACCTTGAGATGAAATGTACAATGAGATGAAATGCACAATTTTTTATGTATGAAACATAAAAATTAAGAACTTCTATTGAGAATATGTCCATGAACCTCCATTTTATGACCAATTGAACAGTCCAAACTTGATCGAGATATAATTACATCTAGGGTAAAGGGTTAGACAGGCTGTTTGTACATCTGAAAGAAAATAAGACAGGTTTTAATAAGAAGCTTACCTCACCAAAAACTATTAGTACAACTTTCATGCTTTTACCATAAACAGCTCTACCTCCTTAGAGAATACATCCAATTCAACCTTAATTGAACAATTTGAAATCCAAATGGATAGACTGTAAGATACCAAGTGGAAACCACAAAGAGGAGCAAAAGATAGGACAATGATGCATTATAGGATAAACTAAAGCTGCTTCGATGAGTCAGAGATTTTGTAAAAGAGGATATACACAATTTTTTTTTTGGGTTTATAGTGTAAGTTAAAAGTCATTGAAGAACAACTTCACTAATATGACATCACACATCCGTATTCATAAGAAAGTTGGATAGACAATATGGTTATCGCAAAGAAGAAATTAAAGACACTATGTTTTACCACAACCGAGCGCATATGTTTTAGACTTCACCATCCAATAAAAGTTTTACAGGATAGTGTCCTCCATGTCAACTAAAGGTTCAAAGATATATAATTTCACCATAAATTTGCACAATTAGTTATAAAGACTGCAAGGAATTAAAAAATTAACAACTGTTGTGCAAGCGTCAGTGGTTGCGAAATTATTCTCCAATTAAAGGCTTATAATTTAAGCATTATTTCTGTTTTGTTCTTATCAAAAAGCGAGTCATCAAACTCAAAAGTTCTACAATTATGATCCTGTACAGCAGATTTTAACCCCCTTGAGAACTTCTCACATGTTTTACTCTATTAATACCAAAAACAGAATGAAAAGAAAAAAAATTAAATATGTATTTGTCAAGACTCAATAATAAAGTTAAATGTAAGTGCAATTTACAAGAGTGAATCATCTTTCAAAAGGTGGTGAGAAACCACTTGCATGTAGATTGGTTGTAACACAAAGCACTTAGCTAAGCGATTATTTTTAGAATTAGTACATTTCTTGTACCCAAATACTTGAGTCTCTTTTCATAATCTGTCATATCTTGTAGCCAAGTTTCTAGGTGTGATATGTTAGGAATCTAACTGGCTTTAATAAGACATAGTGGTTTAGGAACAGTGATACACAAGAAGCTGAAATTGGTTGAGCTTCTTACTCTCACACATGAGAAGTGAAAATTTTCAATGCCATTCTTATTTTTTTTCCTTCATAATCTTTAGAAGTAGTACAACACAATAGAGATTCTCTTACAGAACTCATGAAAAAATGATTCGAAGGAGAACGAAAGAGGTATGAACACACAAAAAGAGAAAGACAACTCATTGTTAAAATGAATTCTACAACAAATCCTTGTCAAAATTCCAATGAAAATTCAGACATGGAGCAACATGAATATATGAGTTTCTAAAATCAGAAACAAAGATCAATTGCAGAAAGGAACACAAAAGTTTAACATAATTAGTGGAAACTACCAAACAACGACTGGTAATAGATTTGGGTCATAAGGTTCTACATTATATCCAAATTCGTCTTCAACACAATCTTCACAGAAATAATAAATTAGACATATCCCCAAAACATATGATGAATATTATTTGGAGACACACACTATAGAAAATTGCTCAAAGTTTATTGTTTAATAATGTGAAAACAAACAGCAGAAATTACCTCTTTCTCATTAGTAAAAATCTCGTTAATCAGGTCATACTATGGCTACTGGAATTCCAAGGGAATAAGTAAGAGAGAACCACTTTCATGAGAACTTGACTGACTATTTGAAAAAACAGATGAAAAGGCAAGGAATAAACAGAAAACTATTTTCTTAGTATTTATACATTTCCTTGTGCTTGGTAATGAGAATTTCTCAAAAGTCACAAGCCAAAAACCCACAAAGATGAAGAAATAAATGTCGTTAGGTATAACAAATTGAAATATATAAAAAATAAAGTGATTTTTACTAACCTTGAACAACCAACGTTTATGTTCGAGAGATGAAAAATCTCACTATCGCTTCAAGGCTTGACCGACTCAATAAAAGCATCTTGATATTAAATCTTTCAAAGTTTTCCCACTAAAAAGTCCGAAGAGAGGGCAAAAATTGAAGAGGGGAATTGGACAAGAAGATCCTGAAAACTTTCCAGAACTTTGGAGTGTGCTGTTGAGATAAATGACACGTGGAATGAGCACTAAAGTCAGCTGAGGGTTTGAAATTACGATTTTGCTCATGGACGACCATTTTGACTCTTCTATATTATATATATACTAGGGGAGGAGTGTACCAACAACAATATATTTAATCTTATCTCATAAGTTCGTGTGGAAAATGTGAGATGTAAAGTAAGATGTTATTGATTTTTTCTTTTTCAAAATCACCCTAGTAATAAATAATCTAAATCATTTTCAAAAAATCCTTACGATTTTCTATAAGTATATTTACGTATATGTTTCTTTCTAAATATTTTTTTTGTCTAGCTTAAACTTAACTAAATAGTAATAATTTTCCTTGGTTTAATCAATCAAAATTCATTTTAGCGCTATATATTTTCTCTTCGTGCAGTTTTTGATTTATTTTCTTCTCTTTGTTTTAGATTTTCGTTAAACTTCTTGGCATAAGAGTTAACATTTGACACATACAATATATGAATCAGATTGACCTTCCACAGAGAAGATTGTCATAATAAGATATTTTTTACATGAACTTGTTTTGTTCTTTCAAAAAACTTTTTTGTTTCCTTATATTTTCTTTAAATTTGTTTATTTTATGATAACTTTTTTGGAGAAGATCAAGAAAGAAAGCTGAGATAACTTACTTAGACACAGTTCCAACAAAGCAAGCACAAAGTACCAGATGACTTATCAATTAATTTCAATTTTCTTTTGGAGTAAAGTTGTCCATATACGTATAAAGAGTTCTCTAATCATTTCTTACGTTATAGACATTATTGTTGAAGGATTACACTCAATCCATGAACACATAATTCGCCCAGGGTCTAACCATATTTGTTTCACTAGTCTACAATACAATCACATGTAATAACATAGACTGTAAAGATTAATTCACAGTCTAAGTCATACCTGGTTACAGAGTTTTTTCCTATTCGTAGAAGACGATCGCTTTTGTTCTTCTCAGGAATTCTTCATCATAAGAGAAGAAGAGAGGTTTTTTGATATTGGAAGAGGAAGGAGAGAGTACTGGTTTTTTTAGAGAGAACTTACGTTCACTTCTTCTGAAAGAATGCTTCCTTTAATAAAACCAAGAGACACGACTGTTTAGGACTCTTCCTAACAGTTGTGTCTTTTCCTTCCTTACTAGTAATTTAATAATATAATTACGAAATATATATAATACATTATATATTCTGATTATTTTAACATGGATCCGGGTTGACCCACATGGGTGTCCCGAATCCAATTTCCAACATCTCCTACTCACGCATAGTGGGTCAACTCTCATTCCCATTCTGTAACATCCATACATAACGACTAGACCGTGTGACCAGTGCATACTTCGAGAGCTTAGTTGTTATACATCTGTTAGGAATATATAGCATCTCGATTAACGGAACCTTGGAGTAGATTGCAGTATGCAGTACCCTAGATCATTTATCACATTCATGTCTCTCACAAATCTCTTTGTATTAATTTGAGTTCATCATTATGTTCTTGTCTCATAGACAAACATAAAGGGGCCAAATGAACACAACTAATGTGATAATACTCAATAATGATCTTCCTCATCTCAAGAATCTCTTAATCTCAATTTGATTTCCTTTTCTAGAAATGTCCCGCCAGACCGAATCATCCATGATCTCTAGGCAACACCTTAAGATAGCAATCACCAAATTGAATCTCGAGAAACTGGTCAAAGTCATGAGGGTACCGAAGAAAGAAAATTACTTATAATTTTCAGGACTTCACACGATAAGCAAGTAGATATTTAAACTTGTATCGCCCATAGGTCACTTTATGCATATGTGGTATGAATCACGTATCACAGTATTGACTCCTTTCCCGTGGAGCGTATGTCTTTTACAAATTAAATACTGTGCAGATGGTAGTTCAGACAACATATGTCTAACTTTGAGTTCGCACTTCTACTCATACATTTTATCCTTCAGAACTCACATATGGCATTAAAACAGACTCACATTTAATCAAATATAATTAACAAAAAATAACAAGCGACATTCTTATTATAAACTTCAAGCTCTCTATTATTATCACCTTAGATAATAATAAGTTTATAATTGTCTCATCTCTATTAGTCACCTAGACAGTAGAGGCGATTGCCTGTGTGAATAGGGCAATCTTTTTATCTGTCCGACATACTTCAAATTTATGTACTAAACATAAAACCATTCTATGTATATGAACCAACTAAACAATCAATTTAGGCTTCAACTATATTAACTCCAATAGTGCAGTTTTATGTGAACATACTTGGAAAAATTTAAATATAAATACATCAACATCTATGCAAATTCAATGCCTTCACATATGACTCATAAGCACCAAACTCTATGAGTTTCATTATCAGATCTACTATCATATGATGCATAGAGATGTATTTCATGTTCACTTTTCTATGTACAACTATGTCTCTAAAAAATTTATACTTTATATCAATATGTTTTATCTTCAATGATACTTGGGACCTTTTTGTGTAAGCTATTGAGACTTGACTATTAATACTTGATTGTCACTAATTCAATAGCACTATCAAACACACCCAAATTTATCATAAAGACGTTTAAGCCAAACAACTTGTTGCACGGTTGCTGAAAACGATACAAATTCAGCTTTCTTTATAAGTAAGGCTGACGATTGTTTCTTGCTACACAAACAATATACACATTGATATTGTTAGCAAAGAAGGACATACCCAGATTTAGATTTTCTCTCATCTAAATCCTTCTCAATCATCGTAAGTATAGCCTTTGAGTTGTAGATCATTTCCTTTACATTACAAGGATAATCACATGTGCCTTTGAGATACCTCAATATTATTTAACTGCTTTTCAGTATTCATTTTCTAAGTCAGATTGATATCTGTTATTCTAGAATAACAGATATCAAGTTTAAAGAGACAAAAATCGTGTTCTTGTGGATTCACGAGGACACATCCTCCCACTTGAAACTTCGACTCTAGAAATAAGAGTATTAATGGGTTTTCACTTTTGCATATTAAATCATTCATAAATATCTCTTAATATAAGATTTTCTGAAAGAGACATCGATCCCTAGGAACGATCCCTTGAAATCTGAACTTCAAAAATTCACCCATATTTTACATTAAGTCATTCGCGTATTTTGAGAACCCATTTGTTTCCAATGGTGCTATGACCCATAAGTAGATCAACCAATTCCAACTCTTGATTTGGTTTCACTGACTCCATTTCATATTCCATTGTTCTAAGTACTTATCCTTAGCAGGGGATCTAAGAGCTTTATTTATATTCAATGCTCTTATTCATCTTATGGAGTAACTATACATGCTTCCCCTTCGATCTCAAATCGACAAAGAGGAAAATTAGAAGACTCATTCGTCGAGGTTGAGATAGACAAAATTGATTTATCAATTGATAGTTACTTCCACTGGGACCAGCAATATTAGATGAATTCTTTTAGTCATCTTGGTGCTATACGGAATAGATCCATTATCACCAAAGTGACTCTCACTCAAATCCATTTAACTGATAATAGCGGAAGCAATTTGGTCCACAGTTTCATGAAGAGACAAGTCTTAACCTATCTCACCCTACTTAGGAAAAAACATTAGCTAAGAATGTAACATCGTAATTCAGTTTCAGTTATTATGCCACTGTTATCTTGTTCACTTATGAACATATAAATCTTGGACTAATATAGTATCACAAATTGATACATGTCCTTCCCCTTGGAACTAGTTTTCCATGTAGAAAAATAATAGAATGTACAGTAGCAACACAAACCCAATAGTAGAAAAAAATTGGATTTTCATCTATCCATAGCTTATATGGAATATAAATAACTAGCTTAAAACAATTTCATAATTTGAATCACATATTTCATAGTGTACTAGCTACAATGGAATGTAATGTCACTTTCAGGAGACATCATAAACATATCTAAAGTCTTAAGATTCTCTAGCTCTTTAGGACATACTGAATTTTACTGTCAGAGTTAACACTTTTGTTAAGCTCGGGAAAATATTCTCATAGCAGTTGACATATTGATATAAACTAGTATAAACTTAATGAGACAACTATGTACTTTCTTAAAGCCTAAAATTCATATACATACTAATCCCTAAAATAATTTAACTATGTCAAGATTTATTTCACATTAGATCTGGAATTGAAAATTCACTATGTTCCCAATCATCATCCAAATTCTAATATTCGATAAATTTAACATAATCAATTATTAAAGGAATACTTGTCTTGAATGACTAATATTCAAAACTAAATAAACATAGATTCTATAACAAATATAGAGCCAAACTACAAGAATAATACTATAAAGCACTAATTCTTAAATTCATTAAAGTGCACCTACTCAAATATAATGTCACATAGACAATTCATTAAACCACTAATTCATAATGTGCTTCTAGTGGTCCACATAAAAGTAATTCATCAGAGAGTATGAAATAGAGCACCTATCAAGTTGGAATCTTCTGACTTGAAATTTGAATGTCATTGGCTTTGAGGCAAAACAAAATAAATACCTCTTCTTTGTCTAGTAATTAAGCCAATGCCACATCAATAGTCCAATATACATATTTACCATGTTAGGTTGATATTAAACTTCCAAAAAGCTTTACCAAGGATCCACACATGCAGTTTGTAGCTACGTGGTCCATTTTCAAGTCAAGAAAACTTAATGTATAGTTAAATGTAATACTAAGTCTAAACCCACCAAGGAAGACAAATACAAATTCTTCTGCAACTTATAAAATATATGTGTGCGCGCAAGACTGATGGTGGGATTAAAAATAAGTAGGCAGTTTAATTCCTCTTCTCAAGAGAAAATACAAACAGCTAATGCAATTTTTTTTTATTTCAAACGCCACTAATGCGTCTAGAATCTGTTGAGGATCTTAATCCTTCATACAATATACCATGGTTGTTTTCCTTTTCTTTTTTGTAATATATACAAAAAAGACATGCATCAAGGATTATGTCAAAGTGAATTTACTGTGATATTAAGCCAAGAACTCATTAAAGAACACAACATTAAGTGATCACCTCTGCAACTTAGTGATGACATACAAGTGGCCAAGATTGTCCATATATATCTAACTTATATGGTAGAAGAAAGGGTATATATCTTCCATCTATCTCATAATCCCACTTTCTTGATAACCAAGACTTGGATATCAAACTGACCGCATCCAACTATTTACTCCGGTTTCTAACTTTCCTAGTTCATAATGGAATTCAAGTAAACAAAATCCTAATTTGCTTTAAAGTTGACTTCCTCCTTTTTTAGTTTTAATAGGAAAGGAAGAGAAAGAGAAACAAAGTAACTTGGATTTCCAATCAATTCCATATTTAAGGAATGACTTTCACCCCAAAAATGCAGCAACAAATAAAAGAACTTGTAGGGTTTGAAACTTAAAAGTTTCTGCAATGATCCAAGAATTTACAAACAAATTGTTAATTACTTTGTCTTACATAGAGACAAAGTGCTTGGAATCCATAAACCCACAACATTAAATTATATATATACAAGCAACTCTTTTCCAACAATGTTTTCAAGAAATATGTTTCTTTGAACCAATTTGTAGTTATTGCTATTGGAGGAAAAAAAATGCATCACAAAGAGGCATCAATGCAACATAGAGACTTTGAGAATTAAAAAAACAAAAGACAAGCTTTGAGAATTCTCACGTAAATTGCGTTTTCTGGAAATACTTTTCACGCCAACAACAATGAAATATTGAAACCACAAATTTTTTTTTTAAAAAAAACTATTCCAGGCCATGTTTCAAAAAGAAACAAGACTAGGAAATGAAAAACACAGTAACGAAAACCTTAAACGAACGAACACATCACTTCGAACGCAATTTTCATTCAAATATTGACTAGGAAACAAGTGATCGGGCTCTGATACCAATGAAGGATTACACACAATCCATGAACACATAGTTCGCCCAGGGTCTAACCGTATTTGTTTCACTAGTCTACAATACAATCACATGTAATAACATGGAACATGGACTGTAAAGATTAATTCACAGTCTAAGTCGTATATGGTTACAGAGTTTGTTCCAATTCGTAGAAGACGATCGCTTTTGTTCTTCTCAGGAATTCTTCATCATAAGAGGAGAAGAGAGGTTTTTTGATATTGGAAGAGGAAGGAGGGAGTGCTGGTTTTTTTTTTTTAGAGAGAACTTACGTTCACTTCTTCTGAAAGAATGCTTCCTTTAATAAAACCAAGAGACACGACTGTTTAGGACTCTTCCTAACAGTTGTGTCTTTTCCTTCCTTACTAGTAATTTAATAATATAATTACGAAATATATAATACATTATATATTCTGATTATTTTAACATAGATCCGGGGTGACCCACATGGGTGTCCCGAATCCAATTTCCAACAATTGTTATCTAATATTCATATTATTAGTTACAACAAAAAGTAAAAATACAAATATTAACGGGGTGGATGTAAAACCAGAGGTGACCTAACTATAAGATCACTAAAACTATTACTCCGTTACTTCAAGCCCCAAAATAAAGGCATCAATTTTTATACTATTAAATATATACTATATAATTTATATAATTATAGTTCCTGAATAATCAAGTAAATATATGATGTTTTCTTATAGGTACTAAAGAAAAGGTATGATGTTTCTTATAGATACTAAAGAAAGGAATTAAGTATTTGCTGCGTCAGTCTAAGTACAAACCCATTAAATCATATACTTCTATTGGTAATGTGGAATATTTTTTTTTCTCAATTGTTAAATTTAGAAAGACATCATCAGCATAAATTCAAAAAAGGGGGTTTTAAATTTACGTCCATTTGTATATCTATTTATTACCACAATTTTAATGTATTCATTAACAAATTGCATGAGTATGTAAGGCCAAATTTACAAAATGACTTCACCTATCAAAGTAAAAATTATGTTTGTAGTGTTAGAACTTAGAAGGTATCTTTTTTAATTAGATGTCGTGACCTATTGGTTAATTTAGTTCTTAAATTTATTAGCATGGAGAAATCTTAAATCATTTTTGTTAAAAACAATACAAACAGCACTACGACATTTATGCCAAGTCCTAATGATACAGAAGAAGCTTCATTTGGAGTAGAAGATAAAACTTACTCCATTAATTTATCAAAAAAAAAAAAAGATCAAACCACAAGTTTTGACAATGTTCGTCAATTCTTTGGAAATTAAAAGAGAGAAACAGTGGGGTCCTCTATGTTGCCCAACTCAGGCAACTGCGTATCCAACGTTACCTGGTGTGATGTTAAGAAGGCGCCAGGTGGACTGGTAATTTACAAAATGAACGAGGGTATCCATGAAAACATGTGAAAAATTATAGTGCAATATCAATTATACGCCTACTTTTACCTGAAATTTCAGATGATGCCTATGGTATTATCTGTAAATGTTTTATGTGTTTCCAATAAAACCGGAAGGGTACACCAGTAAGTGCATCATGTATAGTAAAGCTGAAACATCCATAATTATGAAATTTCAGATTTGTCCAAGCATGACAACCGAGAGCAGCTTTGTTTCATTCTTATACTAGGTGAGGTATGCCCGGCGTTGCTCGGGCCCAAGTGTTCATGGTGATCCTTTAGAAAACTTATTTAGCTACTTGGTGTATTGAATTAAGTCAGTAGTTGTTTAGTGGTTAATATTAGGATGATAAATTCTAGATGAGTTCTTTAAGGTTCCCTTTAGTGCCGTTACCATAGTTTATTAGTATATTTTTTATGTTATTAATTATTTAATTACAATAAATTAGTATTATTTGGTGTAAATATCTTATACGGATAAGTTTTTACCCTTTTGGTATAGTTAAATAACTGAAAATAGCACAATTTTCATATAACTTAATTAGTTAACTTTCAAAGCCGAGCTAAGTCACTTCATCTTAAATAATCATGGATAATCGTTTATTAGTACTATAATTTAGTGAGAAGGGTCACATTTTGAACAAATGACTTTTCCAGGCTAAGCAAATTAATTAGTCATAGGCTGTCTGGCATAAGAGAAAATATGATCAAATTTGAACCATCTTGCATAATGTATAAACAAATTTAGACATTTTCAATATTTTAATGTAAAAATCTTGATGTGAAAAAAATATTTCCACTATTATAATTCGAACTGTTTTTGAATTTACTACAATCATAAGTAACATCAGTAAGTGAAAATTTTTGGGGAAGCAAATGGGTCTTCCAAAGCAGAAGAGCAACGACTGCACGAATACCACTAACTTATTTTAGATTACATATTTCAAATAACTTCTTTGTTTTATTAAAATTTATTTTTTAGAAATTTGTAAGTATTTCTTTTAGAGATATGCATTTGATAACGTGTTATCTTCATATTATTTTCTTTTGTTTCCAACTTTAAATTGCAAAGAATTTGACAGACTATCTCAAAAGTCCAAAGCATAATCTGCTCGCTTGGATTCTTGAAGTCATTCTAAAACGTAGGTAAGTTACTCCAATTTAGTGTTTAAGTTTTGGCACTCCTAAAAAAACTTTTACCTCTTTATTGCTAGAACATGGCACCTCCTGCCGAATTGCCAAGAAAATTCTACACGGATCATGAATTTTTTAATGATTTTAGCTGATATTTTTATTAACTGTACAGGATGTTTTTTAAAGATAATAGATATTGGACCTTTAAAGATGAAATCGCACGAAATAAACAATTTTACTATATATTGGACATCATTTGCTACAATAATTTGGAGTTCTGCACACATGCAACACATAAATTGAATTCTCCTTGATTATTTTTGTGAGTATGTCATAATTTCAAGCAATAGATATTTCCTTTTTTCACTTGGGTAAAACAAAACTAAATGGTATGTAAAGCTTTGTCAATTAGAGTATGAAGAATATCATAGTAGATTTACAATTAATATTTAAACATAAAGGTCTATAATACTCCTAAGGAATATGCACGGAAGACATAAATGGCTAAAATGTCTTTGAGAATTGCAATATTTAATTATATAAGAACAAAGACATAAATTTGAAACATACAATCACATAGAGAGAAATCAAAGAACAAAAACTGAGTTTATGTTGCTCTATATATTTTTGTTAGAGTCACAGCAGCCAATATGCGAATTTATTGAAGGGTTATTTTTGTAAGATTGTTTCTTACGGAAATTAATATTGTAACAACAATGGTAGAAGTGTCTATCTCGCACAAAAAATTATATATTTTTCGTTAGTAGTTTGTTGTACCACTAAATTAAAGAACACATAGTCGGTCTAAGTATCTTCCTATTTTTTATGCAAACAAATTATTATATGAATCCATGCAAAATAAACAAAGTGTACACCATAGGAAAGTGTACATCATTATTGATAGTAGAAGACTAAGTGGCTTCCTTTAATTAAACAAATTGGGAACGGAAAAGGTATACTGAAGTATACCCACCTGCCAACTTCACCACTGCAAAATGGTATTAACACTCTGTGGAATAAAGATTACTCATTAGATTGGAATTGGAATAAAATTGGAGAATCCGTGGGTCCCCTGGCTGGTTGTCCTTAGTGTTCAAGCCATATACGTGATGAGGCTAAGAAGGTGCCAACTGGCGTAGTAATTTCTAAAAATGATGAGGACATTTAGGAAAAGCAACTGCAAAATTTGAGAAAATATCGATCATACCCCTCCTTTCAGCCATAATTTCATAGGATGCATGAGACATTATGAACAGACAATTGTGTATTGCCCAAAATTCTAAAAGGGTACAACAGCACGTGCTTTATGTATAGTACATACAAAGCATCATAAAATCGGATTTCCAAAATCTTCCATGGCAGGACGACCAAGAGGAGCTTCAAGCCTTTCTTATATATAAGGAGAGATATTAGGAGAGAATTATAGAAAAACATTCAAGTTAGAGCCTTGAATAATTAGTTTCTGTGTCAATTTAATAATCTCTCCCGTTTTATATGAGTTATTTAAGCGGTTATATTTTTGTTCTTTTTCAGGGTAGGCTCGTGAATTAAGAAATGAGAATGATGATGGAAAAAGATTACCTAAGGGACAGGAGTTGGTCTAGATAGCCAATACGTACAAGTCTAAATTGAGGTACTCGAGTGATTTTTGTTGTCAATCTTAAGGAGCTGCACATCTACTTCAGTCTTTGAAATGAATGTCATTAAGCTTACATAAGCCTTCGTTTCCTTTTCAATTACTACGTAGTTGTCTGTTGATGAATCTTTTCATTGATTAGCTAATGATAAATGGTTAATTGTTTTTTATGTCAAAAACAGGAAAGAGAAAATGACATAAACTGTCCCTTATCTTTAAGGATTGGTTTAAAATTGTCCTTTAACTATGCAGTTATCAATTTTGGTCCTTTAAGTTTGTAAAAACTTGTCAAAAATGGTCTCTGCCCAAAACAAACTGACAAAGTGAGCTCTATTTAACGAGCCATCGCAAATAAGTTTCCACGGCAATGAAGATTCGAAAATACTGTGCTTCACAAACGACAAAACAAGAATTTGTTATCTAAAGAATGCAAAATCAAATCATATTGAACCAAATTTCCACATAAAACTCCAAATCTTCGTAATCAGCTGATCAGTTCAAAGCACAAATGCTTCAGTAGAAAGTTCCAATCCCCCTCATAATGAATGATTAGATTTTTTCTTTTTCTTTTTCTTTTTTTAAACAAAGCTTCAAAAAACTCATAGATGTAAATTTGCAGTGTAAACTTAGATAATATACTCCATATTGCATTTTTCTATTTGCTTTTGAAAAAGCTTGAATTTAACAGAGCTTTTGGCTCTTCACGTATTAGCAATTCAAGACATTCGTTACCAAAATATTAACAAAAATTTTTGAAAAATATAAGGGAAAAGAAAATAGAGAAAGAAGGAAGGTGCTCATAATCTATTTCTGCCTTTCCCTCCCACTCTCTGATACAAATAAACTAGCAAGAAATTTATACCCATCATGATTGTCAAGTGTGAATTGAGTGAATTAATTGTGAGTTTTTTTTACTGTTTGAAATTTGGGAGAAGAAAAGAAAACTGAGATTTTATATTTTTTTTGATTTTTGGACGTGTGGGGTGTTAAAATAGAGCTGCTTCCGTTAGGTTGTTTTTTATGGAGACCATTTTTGACAAATTTTTGCAAACTTAAAGGACCAAAATTGATAACAGCATATTTAAAGGACAGTTTTGGACCAACTTTTAAAGATAACGGACGATTTATGTCATTTTCTCTCAAAAACAGCATGGATAATTTTGCAACAATTATCACACTTCTAAAACTTTAGATGACGATGATGCCATTTTTGGACTTTTGGTTTTATTTAGCAAAAGTATAACAGATCACAACAACCCTACAAAAAGATAAAAGAATTGGTGAAAAGCATGCATGTACGTATTGTTATAGATGCTATAGTTTGTTATATTCTTTTTCCTCAAAATGTTAGTAGTTTGTTATATACCTCGACCTTTTATGTCGCTTTTCCTAATTTTCGCTTCCCAAAAGGGAAAAAGAAATGAAAGAAAAAGGAAAGCACATTATTTCAATCCAGAAAAGTAAAAAGTACTATGAGTTTGTTTACTCTGCTAGTGCTTAGAGGTGCTGTTTATCGGTGTACCGTGGACATTCAATTGTTGCAAAAGATAACAGTGTGGATTACTTTTTGGGTTAATATCATTGATAGTCATTCAACTTTTATCTTATTTCATTAAAGTTATTAAATATATTTTGTAACCAAAATAATATTCAACTTTTCTTAATTTTTATAAAAATTAAACAGATTTTTGTAACAAATGTCACTAAAATTTGCTTAGGTATCAGAGAAATACACTTAAAAATATTTTGTATAAAAAAACTTACTCAACTTTGACCTGTTTGGCCAACCTTCTGAAAGGTTAAAAATGCTTATTTTTCATTAAAAAAATTATTTTAAATAATGAAGATGTTTGGTAAAGCTTTTGGTAAAAAATAAGTGCTTTTGAGTAGAAGCAGAAACTATTTTTTAGATTTTAAAAAGAAGTTGAAAAATGTAGCTCTACCAAAAAAAGTGTCTTTGAGTTTTAACGATAAGAATAAACACGTAAAAAGAAAGGAAACAACTTATATTCATATTCTTTTTTGTAATTTAATGTTAAAAATAAGTTTTAAATATTTATTTGATACAAATTACTAACAAAAATTCTTATATGATTTGACCAAACACAAATTGCTATTCTATCAAAGCACTTCTTTCAAAGACACTTTTGCTCAAAATCATCTTTCAAAATAAGTTGATTTTGATAGTTTGACCAAACAGGCTCAAGTATCATAGAAAATATAATTTACCAACTTTTCCGGATACTTTTGTTGACATTTTTGTTTGAAAAAAAAAAGTTTAATAACAATTGTGTAATAAAGTAAAAGCTAAGTGATCATTCATGAAACTAAATAATATTTTTTAAAGTTTGAACTAAAAATAAAGTTTGAAAAAGAAAATTTGGGTAAAGATTCTTTCTATTTTGTACAAATTAAAATTGAAAATATATCCTTATGTTGCTAATGTGACATTAATTGTAAAGCCCTAGAACAATTGATGGCATCACAAAACTCTGACATATAAGTCATCTCCATATTATCCACCAAGAAAAACCAAGAACTAATCTAATTAAATCAAAATGCCGCCCAATCTCTTGGACAATATCCTTTCTTAGAGATATTAGTTTGAAAATTATTATTATTTTTAGCTTGTATGAGAAAAAAATATATACCTTCTTTGTTCCAAAAAGAACGACATAATTTAATTTCGTATAAAAAGAATTTTTTTGAAATATATGATCTAAAATAAGCATGGATATTTGCGTAGCTATAAATTATCTTTAAAGGTAAAGTAAAGTAAATACAATGTAATTTTACTCTTGCAGACATTATTCAACCTAAGTTAACCAATATCATCATCAGAACTTTGCAAAATAGCAGCTCTGGTTGCTCTAGTCCGGTTACATAGATTATACATTTATGATACATTTATTTGAGGGTATATCAGAAACCACCCCTCCATTTCATTCAAGATAGGAGTGATGTCTCCTTACACCCAATCCTCCCAGACCCCACTAGTAGAATAACACTAAGGTTGTTCACCAGTCCGATTCCGGTAGAAGAATTTACATTAACCCCCAGTGTATTCGACCTATCCGGTCATATCGGTGGGAAAATTATATGCCAAAGAATCGACACTGGTTCCACTTAAGGCCGAATAACGTTCTGGTCTGAACCGGTGCAGTTTTGAGATTTTTTTTTTGGATTAATATCAAGGAAATTAAAAACACACTTATGAAAAAATCCAAGGCATAAAGCTTTTTTTGTTTTTTTTTTTTTTTTTTGGAAGAAATTTGAAGTATTGCAAATTATATAGTCAAATTTTGATTGTAACTTCAAATTTGCAATATTTTTTCTTGAAAAATTACATTCTTCTAAAGAATTTTCTCAATTTTTTTATGACTTCAATAGGCTCTTCCTGAGAAATTGATTGCTCTTATTTTTCTTCTTTGTTAGCTTGACTCCTTTCGCTTTCGCATGATAAAATTATATTAAGATATTCTGCTTCTTTTTCTTAATCTTTTCGCATTCTAAAGTTTCTTCACTCTGCTATCACTACAAGAAATTGAGCTTTTAACGACGACATTTTAACGAAGGGACATGAATCCGGACGTTAAAACTGCACTTTCAACGTCCAATTTTTTTTCCTTACGTTAAAGCCTATTTTTACTTAAACATTTACTAAAAGAATGAGTTTTTGGTGGTTATAAAGTAAAAGGGCCGGACGTTAATACAAATTATTCAGTAAAATAAAATAAGCGCCAAAAGTTTTACACTGACATTTCACTTACCGCTCCCTAAAGCCTAACTCCCCCTGCTCCCGTAAAACATTCCAGCTTTCTCTGCGTTTTTGTTAGCAGTAACAGAGCAGCGCGATTTCCACGCTCAAAACCTGCAACCTGCGACTTTAAATGTGCTGATTCCTTTCCCCAACCAAACAAAAAACACCCTAACTCTTACTATCTGCTTTGAGTTGAATTTTTCTCTGCTCGATAGCTATTCTCTGTTTTGAAGACAATTATCTGCTTCAATAATCATCCAATTTCCTCCTCCTTCTCATCAAGGTAAGTCTCTTCAAATCATTGAACCTGTGGTTGTAATTAATTTTGAAATTTGATGTTCTTTTGCTTGTTAAATTGGTGAGTGAGTTCTTTTCTTGCTGCGCGGATTCGCTCTGTCAATCTGCTTCTTTCCCGTTTGTAACAAACTTTCATACGAGTTAGATTTTAGGATGTTCTTTTGCTTGTTAAATTGGTGAGTGAGTTTTTTTCTTGCTGCGCGGATTCGCTCTGTCAATCTGCTTCTTTCCCGTTTGTAACAAACTTTCATACGAGTTAGATTATGTTCCTTTCATACGAGTTAGATTTTAGGATGTTCTTTTGCTTGTTAAATTGGTGAGTGAGTTCTTTTCTTGCTGTGCGGATTCGCTCTGTCAATCTGCTTCTTTCCCGTTTGTAACAAACTTAATATCCGACTCAGAGCAAACAACTATGGTGTTTTGGTCTACGCTAAAGTCTGATGTAATTGTTTGTTGCAGTTATTTAGTTAAATTGATCCATATTCCCATTGTCAAGGAAGATATGAGGATTTCAATAAACTTTTCATCTGTTAATCTATTATGTTCCTTTCATACGAGTTAGATTTTAGCGACCTTGCATAGAGATTAACATTTAGCGATCCTTCTTGTTTGTTATTACAGCCTGTGTAGAAACTCAAGTCTCCAGAAACAAGTGAAAAAGATTAAGGCATTGAAGAAGTTGAGAATAGATTAGAAGTGTCGAACATGGCTGATTAACAAATTTTCATTCTTTTTATACAACTGTTTCTTGTTATGTGCCGAAGTCTTTACTTTGTGACAATTTTACATGTTCAGCATTCAGAGCATACCTCTAGGCTAGATTTTTTAGAATTAGAGTGGACTTGGATAGATTTGCCAACATAATTGTCAAGAAATATATAGTGGTGTTTTCTCATATAGATGTAAGCTTCGGCTTGTATTTCAGAATTGCCTGTCTTGAATTAAGACATAAAGATTACCGAAAATTCTTACAGTAGAGACCTTTCTCCTCACATTTTTCTTGCATCAAGTCTCTAAATTTAAACTTCAACATCAACTTTGTTCTAAATTAAAAATTTCTCCTCTTTATTCTGCAACTATTACCAACCAACCAGCCTCAAGAAGTACTATCAATATCTTTGCACAAGGCCCTTCTCAATTTTAAGCTGAATTACACTTTCTGTTCCTTTTACTTTGGATGGGTATATTTAGTTGTTACTTCTGTTATTGCTAAACTAATATATTTTTATGTCTATTCTACGTGCATAAAGGTTATGGCACCTAATAAGCAGTGGATGGAACTTCTTGATGATCGACTCTCTAATGCTTATATACTTGGAGTGGATAGTTTTTTGGATTATGCTTTTACAAGATTGAATGGACCACAATCGATACGTTGTCCATGCATCAAATATTGTAATGCATTTTCAAAAACACGTAAGGTGGTTAAGTCACATTTAATAGTTCATGGAATAATACCGAGTTATACTCTTTGGTATCACCATGGAGAGAGGTTAGGTGAAGCACAACAAACTTCTGAATTTGCAGATGATAATGAAGTTGAAGAGGGTGATGGTGATGATGAAATACATGGGATTTTAAGAGATTTGTACCCCTCTTTTGATGGCGACCATTTGAACACTAATGGTGAAGATTTTCCTACGGAGGAACCAAATCTTGAAGCAAAAAAATTCTATGGCCTCTTGAAGGATTTTGAGCAACCATTATACCAAAGTTCAAAAGTTTCCAAACTTTCTACTATGATCAAATTACTTCATCTTAAAAGTATTGGTCATTGGAGTAACGAGTCATTTACGATGCTATTGAAGATGCTGAAGGAAGATTTATTGCCCGATGGATCTAATTTGCCAAAATCATATTACGACGCGAAGAAGATAATTCGGGACCTTGGGCTTTCTTACAAGAAGATTGATGCGTGTAAAAATAATTGCATGTTATATTGGAAGGATAAGTTGCTTGAATCTTGCAAAGTTTGTGGCGTATCTAGATGGAAGGAGGATAAACATAGCGGGGAAACTAAACTTAAAAGTGGAAAAAAGATACCATGCAAGATTTTACGTTACTTTCCTCTAAAGCCAAGACTTCAAAGGTTATTTATGTGCTCAAAGACATCTTATTTGATGACATGGCATCACGATAAAAGAGTTGTTGATGAGATAATGAGGCACCCGGCTGATTCAATGGCGTGGAAGAATTTTGATGAACTTCACCAATCTTTTTCTGCAGAGCCTCGTAATGTTCGACTTGGACTTGCTAGTGATGGCTTTCAACCATTTGGAATGTCCAGAACTCCGTATAGCATTTGGCCTGTGGTACTTATTCCTTATAATTTACCACCTTGGCTTTGCATGAAGCAAGAGAATTTTATTTTGTCAATGCTTATTCCTGGTCCTGAGAGTCCTGGCGATGCAATTGATGTTTATCTCCAACCTTTGATAGAAGAATTAAATGAATTATGGGAAACTGGAGTGGAGACTTTTGATGCATCGACTAGACAGAACTTTATGTTACACGCAGCTTTGTTGTGGACTATTAATGATTTTCCAGCATATGCAAATTTGTTTGGTTGGAGTACAAAAGGAAAATTGGCTTGCCCGTATTGCAATAAGGAAACTTGCTCAATTAGATTAGAAAATGGTAAAAAACAGTGTTATATGGGCCATAGACGCTTTCTTTCTCCTAATCACAACTGGAGAAATGATAAAGAGTCATTTGATGGCACCAAGGAGCGGAGATTGCCTCCAAAAATGTTGTCTGGTGATGATATACTCCATCAAGTGGCTGATTTAGATGGGTTAGAGCTAACAAAGGATCCAAAGAAGAAGATTAAGATATTACATGAGAGCAGGGATGATAACTGGAATAAGAAGAGTATATCTTTTGATCTTCCATATTAGAAAACTCTATTGTTGCGGCATAATCTTGATGTGATGCACGTTGAGAAAAATATATGTGATAATATTTTGGGGACAATCTTGAATGTCAAAGGAAAAACTAAAGATACCTTGAATACTCGGCTGGATTTGCAAGCAATGAACATAAGGAAAGAATTACATCCAATAGAAAATGGGGATAAATATGAATTACCACCAGCATGTTTCACACTATCTCCTGAAGAGAAGCAAAAGTTTTTCAATTTCTTAAAAAATTTAAAAGTTCCAGATGGATTTTCATCAAATATTTCTCAGTGTGTCAACCTTAAAGATCGCAAACTTTCAGGCTTAAAAAGTCATGATTGTCACGTTATTCTTCAACATTTACTCCCACTTGCGATACGTGGTATGCTCTGCAAATCCGTGACTGAGCCACTTATTGAGTTGTCTTTATTTTTCAACGTGCTTGGAGCAAAATGTTTAAGCATTGATGAGTTAGAACAGATAGAAGCCCAAATTCCAAAAACTCTTTGCAAGTTAGAAAGGGTATTCCCTCCTACATTTTTTGATATCATGGTGCACTTGCCAATTCATTTAGCTAATGAAGCAAAGATTGCTGGACCCGTTCAATATCGAGATATGTATCCAATGGAGCGGTACCTACACTTTATGAAGTCTTTTATTGGTAATAGAGCTTGCCCAGAAGGTTCTATCGCAGAGGGATATTTAGCAACTGAATGTATGACTTTATGTTCAAGGTATTTGCATACAATGGAAACAAAATTTAATCGCCTTGAACGAAATTATGATGGTGGTGCTATTGAAATTGATGGAGGTTTGTCAATTTTTTGTCAACCTGAAAAAACTTTAAGGGGTGGCAAAACAGAGAAATTTGATTCATATGATATGGAGCAGGCACATGTTTATATTTTGAAGAACTGTGATGAGATTCAACCATTTCTCGAGTAAGTAATGATTAAGCTTAATAATTTACATATATTTTATCCATATTCATCATTAAAAATGACATGTTATTGTTACTTAAATTATTTGTAGAGAGTTTTCACAAATTCCTAATGATACCTCAAAGAAAAGTTCAGATGTGGAATGGAATAGGCAATTCATTGGTTGGTTACAAGAAAAGGTGAGTATTAGTTCAACATTTTTTTTCTTAAATCAAGTATGTAAATAATATTTACTAATAGATGTATTTGATTTTGATAGGTCGCAAGATTACAGAAACATGATGATTCTAAGAAAATGAAAGATTTGCTCTCATTGTCACATGGACCTTTGTCGTATGTGACAAATTTCAAAGGCTACATTATTAATGGATATAGGTTTCACGTGCAAGACTATGATAAAGGTTTGAGAACTCAGAATTGTGGGGTGGTTGTACTTGGCGAGACTGATGAAGAGCATACAAATATTGATTACTATGGAGACTTAACTGAAGTTCTTGAACTACAATTTGTTGGGGGAAGAAGAGTGATTTTGTTTCGGTGTAAGTGGTTTGATGTGTACGACCAAGAAAAGGGAGTTAAAATGGATGAGTATGGCTTTGTAAGTGTTAACCGCCATCGGTTTTTGAAAACGGATAAGCCGTTTATATTAGCCAACCAAGCATCACAAGTTTTTATGCTACCGATCTTTCCAATAAAGGTTGGGATGTTGTACGAAAGGTTCAACCTCGTGATTCTTTTGATATTTCGCAAAACATAGATGATGATGTAGAAGAGTTAGATAACTCTACACAAATGAAAAGGAAAAGAACCGATTAAGGTTTGGGGCTTTAGCAAGTTTCCTTTTAATTTGTCGAGTCCTTTATAATAATGAAAATTCGTGTAGTATTTATTCTGAATTCTTTTTTTAATGGATTTGATCTTTTGGATATTGTTATCTCGCTATTAGTTGAATAGTAATTATTCATGGAAGGATTTGGAGGTCACAGGTACTTGTCCTGATTGTCGGTCTTAAATTTTTTTTGTGTGTATTGAGTTCTTGCTGACCTCTTTTCATCTCTTGTTTGGGGAGCTAAAAAAGATTGGGCTCTTTTCTTTTCATTTTTTTTCCAGGTTGACATGAATTTATCAAAAGTTCAGAAGTGTGACAGGGCATCAACTTCGAAGATTGCTAAGCATGCATACATTCAACCTGGTATCTTAGCAAGGGGACGAGGGCAAAGCTTAAGAACACTGGGCTCTTTAAGAGTTACTGCTGAACCGAGGACTTCGCTTGGCAAAAGTAAAAGTTGTAGGGTAGCAGCTTCTATTCTGAATGAGATAGCACAGAAAAATAGACTTGTGCCCCCTAGTTTTGATCCAATGGAAGGTGATGTTTTCCCCTATCAAGAAGCTGAAGTGATGCAAGAATCTAAGAGAAATGGAATAAGTATTTTATTTTCTATAAGTTTTTATTGTTAGTGAATTGAATGTTTTTGTTATGCTTGATTTAAATCAAAATTTGCAGGTGAAGGTGAATATAAAAAAGCAAAAAAGGTGAGAGGAATGAACCTGTTTAAGAATATGGCAAGACAAAAATGAGGAGAAACTATTCAAAATGAGCTAGCACAAAAAAATAGGAATATGCATCCAATGGAAGGTGATGGTTTCCCCTATCAAGAAGCTACAGTGACGCAAGAATCTAAGAGAAGTGAAATAAGTAATTTTATTTTCTATAAGTTTTTGTTGTTAGTGAATTGAATGTTTTTGTTATGCTTGACTTAAATCTCTTGTTTGGTGAAGGTGAATATGAAAAAGCAAAAAAAGTGAGAGGAATGTACTTGTTTAAGAATATGGAAAGACAAAAATTTGGAGAAACTATTCAAAATGAGCTAGCACAGAAAAATAGGAATACGCCTCCTGGTTTTGATCCAATTGAAGGTGATGTCCCCCTATCAAGAAGCTGAAGTGACGCTGGATACTCAGAGAAGTATTTTATTGTCTCGAGTCAAATATTTTTTTTGTTGTTGATAGACTGAAGCATTTTGTTAGGTTTGACTTGAATTCTAAATTGCAGGTCCATGTGAATCAGAAATGGCAAAAAATGTAACAGGAAAGAACATACGCAAGGATGTCGCAGGACAAAAGAATGCAGTAACTATTCAGAATGAGCTACCACGGAAAAATAGGATTGTGCCTCCTAGTTTTGATCCAATGGAAGACGAAGTTCCCTCATGTCAAGAAGCTGAAGTGACGCTAGACGCTCATAGAAGTCAAATGAGTATTTTATTGTCTCCTGTGATTATGATTTTTATTGTTGATGGACTGTAACATTTTGTTAGATTTGACTTGAATTTTAATCTACAGGTCCATGTGATTCTGAAATGGCAAATAATGTAAGAGGAAAGAACATACGTAAGGATGTCGCAAGACAAAAGTATGGAGTAACTATGGAAGGCGACATTCCCTCGTGTCAAGAAGCTGAAGTGACACTAGAGGCTCAAAGAAGTGAAATAAGAAGTTTATTGTCTCGTGTGATTTTTTTGTTGTTGTTGGTGGACTGGAACATTCTGTTATATTTGACTTAAATCATAATTTTGCCCGTCCTTGTGAATCTGAGGCAAGAAAAGTGAGAGGAAAGAACATATGTAAGGATGTTGCAAAACTGAAACCTGGAGAAAAGCTAATAGTTACTTTTTATCATAATCGAGTTGTCGGGCCGAATCACACCTCTTTTACAAGACACTTGGGTTTATTAGTTCGTGATTCTAATACGTTCCCGCTGCGGGTACACTCATGGACGGACATCGAAGAACATAAGCTGGAGCACATGTGGGAAGCTGTTATTGTAAGGATTTTAAGCATTGGTTTCTTGATTTGATTTTTTTTTTAAATCAAGTTAAGCTTTCATTCCAGCCACAGTACAGTGTACAATTTGTGATTTGCACTCTCATTCTCTGGTATGCTTTCATTCCAGCCACTGTATAGTGCATAAAACTCCTTTATGTACCTCTACTTCCACATACTCTGCCAATCAACTCTGCACAGCATTATGTACCTCTACTTCCCCATACTATAGAGGTTTGGTTGTTGTCTGGAGTAGTTCATTCTCTTCTATGGGATATTTGGTTGTTGTCTGGAGTAGTTGAGATTGCATGCGAAGTGCCTATTACAGACTTCCCATTTGATCCTGGTACGTGTTCCGTCGAGGATTTGCTACTGCGATATTTTGCACTTATACAACACCATGTGTTCGACACAATGTTCTGCAGAATCTACTGCTCTAAGTTGTGGGAAGTTCTTTGTGCTGAGTGTAGCATTAATTCAACCAGCCGATACAGTGGTGATTCTACTCTCCAGCTTGAGAGAATCACTATTTATCATGATGCTATTAGGGGTGTTGTTGAGGTACAAGGTGAATTGAAGGAAATTATTCACTACATACAAGACCCCCAGACTTGCACTCATCTTAGTGGTCCGCTTGCAAATACAGTGTTATTTTTTTGTTTCCTTGCAACGGGTCACAATATGTTGAGTAGAGTCGCTAAAATTACATTTGATTTTGATCTCGACACTGGACGATCAGAGGAGCTACTACAAGATGTGTGTGATGACTTCAACGTGTTCCGTTATGCACAATCTGCTACAAAACTCCTTACCCCTGAGATTGAGTCAAGCTTAGAAGTTGAACAATACCATGTGGACTTACTGTTTGCCAAAAGAATTGAAAGAGATACAGAAAAGTCGGTTCATTCCCTTGCTTATAAAGAGTCAATTTTGATGTCTCTTGATTACCAGGTCTGTCCGGTGCCACTTGCGACATTAAAACTCACTAAAACTGATTATCTCTTTGAAGATGCCTTACTGCGTCACGCTCACAATGATCCATGTCCACAAGCAATTCATGTAGACACACTTGGCGCTACTCGAGATATTTTGTGGCTACAACAGAACTTGTGCATACAGAACTTGTGGACGGCAATCACAGAGTTTTTGAGGCCTCTGCTAGATATTTTGCTATAGCTTATTACTCAGCTGAATCACAACAAGTTGTTACAACACAACTTATTCATGTTTCTCACTGCGATCCTGCTAATATTTGTCACGATAATGGGCTGGTGACCAGGTTTGATAATTTTCCTTGGGATCTATTTGTTCATAGTGCTGTAATTGGGGTGCACGTCCAAAGTGCTTGGTTGAACCAAAAGAGAAGTCTCTTCAGTGTACTGATTTCACACGCAATGATAGCAGCATTGGCACGGAATTGGTGTACGTAGTTTTAAGTTGAAGGAAACAATAGCACTTCATTCTCTTCTATGGGATCTTTGGTTGTTGTGTGGAGTAGTTGAATTATTTACTCTGCCTTTTCAGTTACCTAATTACCTTTTTGTGCTATGCAATACTTACTCTTAGACAGAAAAAAAAAGAAGTCAGTTTCTTCATACAAGTAGGACTTATGTTGTCTTCGCTGTTTGTGTCAATTTTGTTTTGTATTGATAATTATTGTAACAATTTTGTTCATTTAAATTTCTCGTGAAATGTTTTAGGAAAAATTAGACAGCGATGACATGAATGAACATAAAGATCATATTCTGCAACATATGAGAAAGCTTTGGAACAATTGGAGAGGATCATTACACAAAATTGTGAAATCTAAGCCATTGCAGGCGGTTCTAAAAGATGTGCCAGAGGGAATAGCCAAGAGTGACTGGGAATGGTTGGTCAATGAGCACTTTTTATCGGATAAATTTAAGGTACGTCTTCATAGCTATAAGTTAACAGAATTTTACTTTTGTGTGTGATTCCTTTTTCTTAGACAATTTATGACTGATTCAAGTTCAGATTTCTTTCAAAATATTCTTGATGCCTTCTTTTCCCTTTCTATCCAGCTTAATATTTAACATTACAACTAGAACCATTAAACACGATCGTCAAAATTATTTCACTGCTATGTTGATAATGCAGGAAGCAAGCACAAGAAACACAATCAATAGATCGAAATTGAGAATGCCTCATCGTACATGTAGCAAACCTATTAGAGAGATTATTTATGAAAAGGTAAGTAAATCGTACATTTCGACGAGGAAGCCTGCGCTTTATTCAAAATATTTTTGTGACTTGTTTATTCAAATGTGAAGGGAGGCAAAGATGGTAAGCCACCAGATATGGCGACTATTTTCTTTGAGTCTCGTAAGAAGGACAACAATCTTGTCGAACCTGAAACCAAAGAAAAATATGTAATGTTTATTGACAAATTTCATTCATCTGTGCTTTTAGTTAGTGCATTGATTTTTCTTTTTTAACAATTCTTGTATTATATAGGCTGAAATAAAAAAATGGGTAGAATCTGAGCCGTCTCTTACACACATTGAAGTAGTAGAAAAGTGCTTTGGACCTCAATACAAGAGTCATGCAGTTGGATTTGGAGGTGGAATAACTGCTAAGGAGTTAAAAGGCGGTAACACCTCAAAGGCAGCATTGTTGGAAGAGCTGAAAGCAACTCGAAAAGAGAAAGAATCACTACAAAAGCGCGTGGATAATGTAGAAAGTAGATGTGAATGGATTGAAAGTCTGCTGTTTGCTGAAATTTCATCACCAACATCTTCGACCAATCAATAATGGAATCATTTAACAGGTTAATAAACTTTCTATCAATATGTATTAATCATATGTTATTTGACATCCCATTTGCCGTGGCTAAAAATTAGACCCCTGCTTGTCCCTGAGTTTTTTGCCAGATTTTTTGTTCACTTTGGTTCTCGTGATTAATATGGTTTAGCAGTGTCTGCTATTTTCATAAAGACTCATTGATTCCGAATTATGTTCATGCATATGATGCACACTAGTCAGTTCATATTTGCATTTGAAGAAAATGAAACTGGTTGTCGTATACCAATGTTGCTTTAGAAAATTTAGGGACACAAATGCTGATAATTTGGTGCTTAGAGGGAATAAGTTGAGCTTTTATATATAATTTTTTTGAAACTGACAATGGAGTCTCTGATCCAAGCTGCAACAGTAGGCTTTTTTAACCTGGTCATGCAATATTCTAAATGATTAAACAGTGTTCACAGAAATAGGTTAGGACACAAACACTGTATATGTCTTCTATACGAAAAAGAACATGTGCAAGTTCAGCCGTTCAATTAGGAAACTGACTTTATGTGTCTGCCATACTAAAAAGTTATTCTGTCATAGCGTTCAGGATATTCAACTCTGTACTGAATTCCAACTCGAGACTTGCACCTACGACGACGAGCAACATGATATCATGGGTGCTCTAGTACAACATAGAAATCCATACCATACACACCAAAAGATAGTATGAGGGATCATCGTCCAGCTCTTTTTGATGGTTTTAACTCTGAAAATTCCAGCATTTATCAAATTACTTTAGAGACTGAGGTTGCACACAACTCAGTCCAAAAATATAGAAAAGAAAATTCCACTGATCTGATGCCGCTGAGCAGTGAAGAAAAAGGTGACTGATAGTCTCCTAGTTCTTCTGACACAGTTAGCATCTATTGACTAGCTGGATGTTTCTTCTGTTAAAGTTGTCTTGAGATAAACTCTCACCATTTAGAGCAGTCGAGGTAAGGCAGATTAAAAAAAACTGTTATAAAGAGAAAGAACCCAACATCTATATAAGTCTTGCAGAAATTAATATCTCAAGTATATTGATTTCTCGGAGACAAAAGCAGTGGAAAGCTCCTCCTTTTCACAATTTTCCGAAAGACAGTTTTTCGGCATTCTTCATTGACAGAATTATTATCTAACTAAACTATTTAAGATTAAGACTCCAATATGTAAATTTAACATACAAATCAGAAAACTAGCAAGATAGCTAGCTAGTATTCAAGTAGACATTTGACTTCTCGTAGGCAACAGCATCTTCTTATCTAAGATATTACATCATGACAACCTTATATCTGCAATGAATTTGGCAAATGTAAAGCAAGAATCATCCAGAAAGAAAAAAGAAAATAAAAGAAAAACCTTAAATAGTTTGACATTGTATGATGTAGAGATATGCATGAAAAGTAGTGGTACACACATTTTTGTTAGTCATTCTAGGCTAGCTAGGTGTTGTCATTAAGTAATGCAATGGAATCTAGCTTAGCTTTACGTATGTCGGATATTCTGTTAGTCATTTTTGTTAGTCATTCTTACTGTTTTTTTTTTAATCATTCCATTATGAAAATGTAGGTGATTGTAGGCAGCTTTAACTGTGTAAATACCCTTATTAGAGCTGCCCCGTGATATTCTGTTTGGTTGAGACTCTTCTTGCTTTTTGACCTTCAATTGTGATTAGCAAGTTTAACAGGTCATCATACTCCATGTCTTGTAAATTCCTTCTAAAGGTAAGGTTCCATGAGTTCCCATGTCTGCTTTCAGCAATAATGCAGCAGAATTTTGAGCAATCTGGGATAGTGCAATTAGAATTTTGAGCAATCTGAAAAATTATTCTTAGCAACTCATCTTGACTAGCTTGTATACTACTATATACTATTCTTAGCAATCTGAAAAATTATTCTTAGCAGATCTTCTTGAAAAATTATTCTTAGCAATTATACTACTAGCTTGTATCTTAGCTCTATTGGTTTGTAATTGGTCGTCTGTAAAGTGTAAGCTCATTCAACATCTTCTAATTAATCTCCCTGTTTAGATTTACCTAATAAATATAAGTAATTACATAATTTGTAGTACTATTTATATGAATAGCGAGTTTAGCTCACATAACTGTTGATCCAATTAGAGAGTACATTGACATTGTATATTTGTATTGAGACTTGACAGACTACTCTGAAAGCAAATTACTACTATTAATTAGAGACAAATTGGACTACTGATTGTTTTATATGTTTATTTTCTTGAAGAAAAGAATTAGGCTGCTTAGATCCAAGTCTGATTGTCTGCACAATTCGTACCTCTCATGCATATTCCCTTGCATATTGAAGCAATTCCCACATTTAGTTTCAATGATTTGTTCTTACGAAATCATATACATTTAGTGTAATAACTGTAAAGATTTGATCTTGAGAGTTATCCAGATATCATGGACAAGTTGATGAGTTTACTTTTTATTGCGAGAGGGTTGGTAATTAGCTAATGTTTTCTGGTATACTTGTATTTCGGGGTTACTATGGTTTAAGGTTTATGTTCCATATTTTTTAAACGACTCTTCATAAGATTGTGGTTGTTTCTTACTTTTATGTTGATTCTTCGGTGTGATTTTTTTAAACAAAGTCTGATAGGAACTTGTTCTTTTTACAGATATAGAATTTGAAGTACGAAGAACGTGTCCTCGAATGAAATTCTGGAAAAGTTGAAGCAGAAGATATCTTTGGATTTGTTAGGAGGTCTCTTTTGTACATAGGCTAAAACATTTTCTCTTTTTAGGAGTCATAACATCATTTAGTTTTGATGGATATAATGTTTTAGTAATATGATGATTTATTTTTATTTAATTAACAATGAACTTTTATGATTATTTATTATTCAATATATTTTTGGATTTGGGTTATATGTATGAAAGCAGATTTGTGTACGGTTTTTTATTAATAAATATATAAGAAATTAAGTTATCAAAATTTAAATTTTAGCGAAAGGAAATGTAGACGTTAAAAATGTTTTGTACATACAATTAACGAAAATAATTCCGGTCGTTATAATCCGTAACGGCCAGATTACTTATTGCCATTTAAAAAGCTTTAGTGACTGGATTTAAGATTAGCGAAGGGAAAATCCGGTCGCGCATATGAAGAACAACGACCGGATTTTGTGCCGTCGTTAAAGGTATTTTAACGACCGGATTGAAATCCGGTCGTTAAAATTTTAACGACCAAGTCTATAACGACCGGTGAAATCCGGTCGTTATTGGCCTATAACGACCGGATTTACACTTTCAACGACCAAATTTCCCCTCGTTAAAAGCCACATTTCTTGTAGTGTATGGTCCATTCTCGGAATAAAATTGCGGTCTCCAATACTTCTTCCTTCAATAAGTGTGGTGGTCATCAATTTGTAATCTCCCTTGGCTAAAAACACTTTCTGAGCCAACTGATGAAGCTTGAATTGTTAATACATCCCGAGCCATTTTTTAAAGAGTTGGAGATTGTGGTTCTTGGTCCTTCCAGTATTGCAACAACTGATCACTTCCAAACTGTGCAAGTTTATTTGGAACATGAAGTAAATAAATTTGGAACTCACTGATTTCCTCGTAATCGAACTGGCTATGAATTAAAAGTATTCATCCCCACATGCTTTTTACCCAGCTGAATTGAAATGCTAGAGCTAGATTGTATGGGTGCAGTTGTGTAGCAGTGTCTAATCAAGCTTTATATTTTGCATAATTATACAGAGAACTGTATATATACCCGTAGACATACCTCATCTACACTTAGAATTCCATCCGTAGTAACTTCTAAATTTGCATACTTCTCTCTGATACGTGATTTAGTTAATTTACGTGTAAAAGCAGGATGCTATACAGAAGCAATGTAATGATGAGGGGGAATAGAAAAAAAAATTTTAAAATTTGTCTGTCATTTCTGACACAACTTTTTCATCAGGAGGATATGCTTTATATTCTTTAAGTAACTCCAAAATTCCAGCGATATAATATAACATGGTAGAAAAAGTAGGATAATACTAACTAGAAAATTCTTTAGTAACCAGCCAAAATTTTCAAAAAAAAAAAAAAAAAAAAAAAAAAGAGCAACAAGGCCCCAATCCCCTGCGTAAAGAGGATAGTCCTTACTAACATGAGCATTAAAGATTTATGAAATAGGTTCTCTATATTAGTGAACTACAGACAATACTTCATATAAAATGTTCCATCTAGTTGGTGGAACTCTCATAACAGGAAGATTTAAATTTGTACACGTCGTATCCCAATCTCTTATTGTAGCTTGGCTTTTGATTCTAAAAATATAAGCAATAGCTACTTTTAGTTTATTAATAATTAAGTCAAATAATTTAAGGTCATCTTGTACAACTAAAATATAATTATGACATGCAGATCTAACATGAAATAACTCATCAAAAGGGGATTAAATAACAATTTTTAGTTTCTAATAGCAATTTCATTATTTGTAGCATTATCTACAGTTATACTTAAAACTTTATCACTAATTCTGTATATCCTACAAATTTTTGATACTTTTCGAGAAATAAATAATCTCTTGTGTGGTTCATGAACGCATCTATATGCTAAATACGTTTTTGCATTACCCAATTAGGAGCTATCTGTTATGAAAAAAAATTATAATTATAATATCTCAGAAGGAAAGTTTTAAGTTTGACTGATATTCTGTCCAGATGCATTTCTTTCCATTGCTACTTTAATTGGTAAAAATTATTGAACGTTGACAGCCTATACCATAACTGATATGGTCATAAAATAGTCATTATGTTATTCCTTCTTGATTGCATTTTAGCTCTTAACAAAGAGTACAGTTGGCAGCCTTGACCGTTGGCAACTTTGCGTATATATATATATATATATATATATATATATATATATATATATATATATATATATATATATATATATATATATATCTGTGTGTGTGTGTGTGTGTGTGTGTTTGTGTGTGTGTGTGTTTCAAGGTACTGCCTTCGGCTTAAGAGACACACAACAAAACTCCACACACAAAATAAACATCAAACAATTCCTTCTTTCTTCTACTAGTTTTTTTTTTTTAATTGTGATTCTTTGTTGTTCCTGCTCCTAATTTTATACTAGAAGAGCTTGTTGAATACTGGGGGATACACCGATTCCGGTGAAATATCCTTAAGGACGGTGTCTTTGACACGTCTCAAGCTATAAATATTTCAAAGTATTCTTCATAATTTTCCAACAATTTAAGCATATTGACACTTGTTATTATGAAAAATACCACTTTCTCACGCCACTGCTGGTTTTCATAATATGAAAGAAGATGTACTATCACAAGTAATTATGACGGGTGATTTTTGTTTATTTCTGGATTCAACTTTGGTATTCGTTTTTAAATTGGAGAACATACATAGTGAGGGAATACTACTTGGGATGATCAGAAATCGAGAGGGATATAGGGAAAGACAAGTTCTGTTCATAAAATGGGTTGAGAAGATCAAGATTTAACTTGATAGATTTGATAAGATTGATCATTTGGGCAAACCAACTAGCGCAGACGTCACTTGCTGCTAATTCCTAGCTAAAGTAATCCTCTGATGGATTAAGATGATACACTTTAGATGATGCCAAATAAAGGATGCACAATTTAGTTGATGATTATTGATTCATGTGATAAAATAAATGTTGAGAGACGGGTCCGCTTCTGCATACGTTGTATTAGCCTGAGGAATATCTCTGATAAGTGATTAAGGATCGAATGATAATATTAAATTTAGGGTGTCATTGTATTCAGTGGCAGACCTAGGATTTTTCTTAAATATAAACAAGATAACATGCGGAAAAAATAAGGGGACTCAATATATAGTATATATACATTAAAAAAAAAGAATTTACCTATCTATACAGTACAATTTTTCCGTGAAGGGATATTAGTTACCCCTCCACTAAGCCTAGGTGAGCCTATGATTGTATTGAGGAATGAAAGTTGTCGTTATTCTTGGGGTTAAAGGATTTGAGCTAACAGACTATAGCAGCAGTAGGGAACAATCTCATACTCCCTTCGTCCCAATTTATGTGGTACTATTTTCTTTTTTGTTTGTCCCAAAATAAGTGGCACCATTCCTTATTTGATAATTATTTAATGCATCATCTCTATTTTACCCTTGTTGGGCCCTACATAATTTTAAACCTACCAACAACTTTTTTATTACTCAAATCTTCTCTCTCTTACTTTTTCAAGGGTAAAATTGATACTTAACAAGGTCAACATCTATTTTCTTAAATTCCATGTCCGGTCAAATAGTGCCACATAAATTGGAACGGATGGAGTAACATATGTGGTAAATGAGTTGTACTTTCAATGGTCAAAATCTGCCAGGTTAGTAGCTTTATTTATTTATTTATTTATTTATTGATTCCTTTAATAGAGATATAGCATATGAAATCCTATATCTTATGTGAACATATAGTGGTGATGTGATGTGCTTGAATACTTGGTTAATTTGACATGTGAAAGTTAAATTTTTATAACGAACATGATTATAAGCCCAAACCTAAGAGTATATTAAACCTCAAAATTGAATTATTTTGTGGATGACAAACTAGGTCATAATACCCCTCAATGTAGAATTTAGATTCGATATAAATGACAATTCCGTTAAGCCAAATATAAATTTGGTTAATAGTGGATGATATAATTTTTATGGTCATTTTGCAAGCGAATCTTATGGCCTATGTGAGAGATTGGGTGTGGTGCTACTAAGTACTAAGCACATTTGTGAGAACAAAAATAACTTTGTTTTGTTTTACACCCAAGTTGAAGGAGGAGAAGAATTTTATTTATTTTAGTGGTTCAACAACTATTCAAGTTCTTGTAAAGGAAAAACTCTCCTCAATTTCACATTTGAAAGTATTGGCATAATCCTAAAATCCAAACCAATTTTGGTTATGAGGGATTATTTTTGAGAGTTGGAATGAAGATTTGATTTGAGCTTATAAAATGGTGTCAACCAAAGTATTAATTTTACATATGTTGGATATAATAACCATGGTTTAGTTGTACTCAACATCCTTAAATTATGAACCAAAACTTCACTACTTTTGCTAAACTTATAGACCATTTGACATATATTCCTAGTGAATCTGAATTATTAGATTTGGTTTATATTGAGTATTAAATATAAAGTTTTTAATATGTTTTAAGTGTTACGCCCTAAAAGAAATTTCTGCGCGAGATTTATTATTTAAAGGCTCGTAACTAGTGTTCAAAAGGTATAAAATTATTTTAGAGAAAACTCGGAGTCGCCACTTGACAAGTTTAAGGTGTGCCGAGTCACCAAAAGGTACCTTGGAACACCTCTGACTCGTCTAATGGTCTGCGTTAGAGATTCGGGTAAGGTTCTCAGTTGACCCTCGGGAAGGTATTAGGCACCCTCGAGTCCTGTGCCAGCACAGTTGCTTTATTGTCGCAATTTTAATTTATTAAATATGGTTGTTATATTAATGCCGTTAATTTGAATTTGCACTTTGATTCAGAAAAATTTAAAACATTATTCTTATCCAACCTCACAGAGGACCGGATGAATTTACACTTTGATTCGAAGTAAATAAATAGATAAATAAAATGTATTACAACGTTTCCAACCTCTCAAAGGACTTGTCCAGTTTAAAGCAAATTAATTAACTTTATTGAGACTATTTATTAAAAAGTGAGTTGTTTTGCGAAAATCATAGTGGGTTAACCCGTTTGTATTAATAAGCTGCCGTAATGATTATTTACAAAAATTAATCATATTTTTATTTTTTATTGCTCAACACAAAATGACTTTAATACAATTAATTTTATTTAGCCTAATAAGCAGACCGCGAGTCATACTTATTATTAAACTCAATCGTGGAAACTCTTCTTACTCCTATTTAATTTGCCTAATCGATTTAATTAATACATAACCGCTAACTTTATTAAGTGACAAATTGGGACTCCCAAATTTGCCTTATAAAAATGGATTATGAAAAGTATATATATACAATAGGCTGTTTATAATAAAATGGCTATTTCATTAACAAATGAATTGCTCATCAAATGAGTTGGGCTGGCTGTTTTATTAAATAAAAGCTTCTTTGTTGACTATTTGTTCAAAAGGAAAAAACTTGTAACTAGCGCCATTCATACTGACGTGGGCTGAATTGATTGTTTGCAAAAATTGGGCTGCTGTATGGTATGTCCCTCCGAGTTGAACATTATATCTATATACATGTGATGAATTATTTATCAAAATGGTGACTATTTATTAAAACTGCCCAGTTAATGGGCCTTTAAGGGGATTCCCAATTTGCGGGCTGTTTTATCAAATTAACACCTTTACTGGAATAGTCCACTCGTGAGCTTCTCTTGCATAGTTGTTATATCTCCTTTTGTTATATTCTAAAAAAAATTGGCGTGAGCATACTGAAACGACCCCGGTTAGTCGTTTCGGAAGTTAGGACTCAGATTGGCGTGCTGATAGTTTTAAAATATTCGTAAGGTCCATTGAAACTTATCTGTAAAATTTGAGCTAAATCAGACCTCGTTTAGTAGGGATCGGAAGAAGATTTCAGCTTTTATTGTCGATAAATATTAAAAAGAGATTTTCGAGCTCGGTTTTGGCGAATGAGCTCCGATTCGAAATTCGGAAGCACCGTAGGTTCGTATGATTATTTGTGACTTTTGTGAACTTTTGAAAGTGAATTTCGATGTTGTTCGGCTAGTTTCCGCTAAATGCCGAAGTTAAATAATTTGATATTTTTCTATTTAATTTGCATATTGAGTTTCGGGAGTCCAATTTGAGATCCGTCTTAGCAAGTATGCAATATATATTTTGTGTAACTGGTGTGCAAAAGCTGAAATTATTTCGAATATCGTAGGATACCGTTTTAATTTTTACCGTAGCAGTAACACTACTACAAAAAGAGTAAAATGCTACAGAATGGTTGGAGGCGGAATTCCCTCTACAATCAGTTAGAGAGGGAACTCTGTCTCCAATCAGTGTATTGCGTGTAAAATTAATTAAATTGAAAGAGTTGGAGACGGAATTCCGTCTCCAATCAAAAAGTGAAAAAGCTGTCAGGTGTTGGAGACGGAATTCCGTCTCCAATCAGCTGACAACTTTTTCACTTTTGATTGGAGACGGAATTCTTAACAATTCTCAATTACTACAGCGGGCTCCCAAGATTTTCAGACTCCAAAATATTCAAAACCCCCAAAATCCTCCACGGCCAAAAATCTCCACGCCACGACACCCCCATTTTCTCCGGCCACCATTTTCGTATGCAAGTAAGTTCTCTTTCGCCTTCCCTATTATTTTTCCTTTTTGTATCCCCCATTAATTTTTCCTCCCCATACTCTGATTCTTTGTACTAGAACTATTGATACAAGTAACCTGAAAATGAATTTATTCATGGTCATTTCGTATTGGACTTCAATCTCTTGCCCAGAAGGTCATACAAATAAAAGCAAAAACTCGAATGGAGAGCTGTGTAAAGCTTAGGCAAATGCACAGAGCAGTAAGGGAAAAACGTATACAGAATTATACAAAAACGTAAAATAGTTCCAACTCAACTCAAAAAATAAAACAAATAAAAAGTCAAAATTTCATAGTACTAGTAGCAGTAGTATAGATTCATCAGATGGTTATGTGAATTTGGGATTTGTTTTCTTGCTTGGCCATGAGATCCCCTTTTTTAATGCTTTTGGCGAGTCTGCATAATTGATAATATTATGAAAATTATATGGGGGAAAACAGTAAGTTAGGGTTATTGTAGGAGCATGTGAATTTTAATTTTTAATAAATCAAATTATTGGCTAAACTTTAAAACAATTATTATTGGGATTTGGCAATTAGTATTTGCTATTGCTACATCATATTTTACTTCTCCTTTTTCATAGAAAAAATTAGCTATAGATCATTTATATCCTCCTCGGACGAATTTAGTTTAGGTGTGATTGCCAGCTCTATAGCAAATAAAATAAATGTAGGGAGTTTGATTTAGTTAGTTAATTAAAAAGTTAATATGCAACATAATTTAACAAAAATGTTATACACCTATAGTTTGCTAGAAAAATTGCTATATTCTGTTGCATTGATTTATATTTATTTGTTTGTAACTTTTGTAGATGGAACATAATGAAAATCGTAGTTGGATGTAAAATATGTTCTATGAAAATATGGGTTTGAGGAAAAGTTATTTTAGATGGGGTTGACGAGTTTATTAATAAAGCTAAATTACTTCCTGAATATATACGGGGGGGTTCAATCAAATGTCCTTGTGTGAAATGCAAGTGTAGCCACGTGCAACCAATTGAAAATATTTCACCTTCATAGAAAAAGATTTATGCCAAATTATTTTGTGTGGACTGCACATGGAGAGTGTAACCCTAGTGTCAATAGAGAGAACTTCCAAAATGACTATGTCGGGTATAACTATCCTATGAATAAGATGTTGAATGATGTGTTTGGAATGTACCAAGGGGAACCCTCTCAACCGAATGTTGAGGAGATTCCTAATAATGAGGCGAAACTCTTCTATGAACAGTTGGAAGAAGCAAGTCGCCCATTTTACGAGGGGGCAACTCATTCAAAGTTGTCGGTGGTAGTTAGGTTGCTTAGTATTAAATCAGATTATAAAATATCTTGAGGAGGAATGGATGAGATCATTGGACTTTTGAATGAACTAAACATAAGTAAATTGAGATTGCCTTCCTCGTACTACGACGCAAAAAAGTTGGTTTCGTTTTTAGGGCTATCTTCAGAAAGAATTCACTGTTGTAAAAAAGGTTGCATGTTATACTACAAAGAAAACAAAGATAAGGAATTTTGTACGTTTTGCGGTGAGGCTCGCTACAAGCCAGTCAAAAATGCTAAACAGAAACAGGTCCCAGTTAAAGCGATGCATTACTTACCTCTTATACCAAGGTTAAAGAGGTTGTATGCATCAATGAGTTCTGCTCCTCATATGAGATGACATCATGAACGTACACGACAATCTGGTATTCTATGTCATCCGTCTGATGGAGAAGCATGGAAGCATTTCGACAGAGTGTATCCTGAATTTGCAAGTGAACCTAGAAACATCAGGTTGGGTTTAAGTTCTGATGGGTTTACTCCGTTTGCTGTCTCTGCCGCACCATATTCTTGCTGGCCTGTATTCGTCACACGTATAATCTACCCCCAGAAATGTGTATGACAAGTCCATATATTTTCCTGACTTGTATTATCCCTGGTCCTAGTAATCCAAAAAGCTCTATTGATGTATTCTTGCAGCCTTTGATTGATGAGTTACAAATATTGTGGCGTGATGGTGTTGTAACATACGATTGTTCCTTGAAACAAAACTTTAGATTGCATGCTAACTTGATGTGGACAATTAATGGCTCAAAATGTGAAACAAGTGTACTACGTTCCTTATCCAAAGTGCAAAAATAAACTAAAGAACAAGGCAAAAGCAAATTGGTGGGTTGTTTTAAAAGCCAAACTGGTTGGAAGAATAAAGGTGGATGATGTATTAGATGAAGCATACCAAAATGACATTTCAACTGTTCAAGAAATCGTAGATGAAGAATTACCCGATGAGTTGCATCAGGGTGTGGATTATGAAGAATTTGATATGTCGGTGTTCAAACAAACCATGGAAACGTCTTTTGGAAATGAAGAAGGGGAGAACATAGATGAAAATGAATCAACTGAGGATGAATTGCTTGATGAACTAGAAGGAAGCGATGATGATTGATGTTAGTAGTTGAATATTTGTGCATTATGTTGGTTGTTTGTGGTATTTGTGACTAATATTTTGCATAATATTTTTTTTATTAACGATGATACACTTTATTAAATATCTAATTCTTTGAATTTAATATTACTTTGCAGATATGGCATCTCGAGGTAGGAAAGGACCTAGGACCCGTGGTGGCCATACTTCCACAGGTCATACTACTTCTCCACTTCCGGCATTGACCCCTACCTCTGCCTTGCTCTCACAGTTAGGTAATTATCCGAGTACATTTTTCGCTGGTCTCCCTAGTACCCCACTATTCTATCAGCCACAGGCCCCTGGTATATCTGCACAGACCATGCCACATCCGGGGCCACACTATCAGTTTGGCCAGCCTGTTGGTCCCTCTTTCCATTCCATGCCTATATTAGGCACATCCCCTCAGTCTGTGCATGTACGGGTCCCTACATTTCAGTCATTCGGCATACCGGGCCCTTCACAACTGATGATGATACCTACTCCTAGTATGCATCTACATAGTTTGCCATCTGCTACACCTTCCATTTCGAGTACTGTTCCATCTGCATCATCATCGGCATGCCCCAGTTCGAGTACACCCGTACCAAAGACTCAGCCAGAGTCCTCTCCATCTATCACCACTACAACGCGAAAGGGTAAGAAAAAGCGTACTAGTGCTACGGTTCAGTTACCTGGTGGTATTGGATCTCTCGATGAGTCTGGTAGGTTGATTATCATGCCTGACAGAAAAGAAGGGTAAGATTTATTCATTAACCCTTAAATTATAAACTTTTGAATTGAATGCAATATATATTTATCAACATAATTTTGTATGTTAAATTTAATGCAGGCTTATTACATCGGACAAGGCAATGAAACTTGTTGTTGAATCTATGATTTACACTTTACTGATGGTTGGCCGTCGTGGGGAAAAGTGCCAGTACCTGTTAGAAACCGCATGTTTGAAGCTTTTACGGTATTAACTATACTTATGAAGCTTTTGTCATTTGATTATTCAATGTGTTTTATTATTTTTCGCTTATTATATTGTTATTGTTTCAGCACAAGTGTTCGTGTGATGCTATATATGATGATGAAATCCGAGCAGTTTTTGAGAAAAAGGCGGCTAAAAGGCTAAGTGATTCCTTATCAAAATACAGGCAAAAGGGTAAAGTTCCCAAATGGATTTATCAACAGAATTGGGATAAACTCAAAATTTATTGGGAAACACCCGAATTCTTAGCCCAGAGCGAGCAGGCTAAGAAAAACAGAGCATCCACAAAGGGAGGATCGAAGCATACTTGTGGTTCAGTTAGTTTGGCCACCCATCGGACACGATATGTAAGTCAATCTAATTTTTATTTAAATTAAAAACTTAACACCATTTTGATTTAGCATTAACACATTTGCATTGTGTAGGAAGCGGTACATGGAAAAGTTGATTATGAATTTTTTCGTTTGTTCTATTATTTATATGACGAACAAGGAAATGAGGTGGGATGGCTCGAGCCACGTGCACAACAACTAGAGGTGAGATATCATAAATAATTTTATTTTATTTTAAATTATTTTTTAATTAATTATTCTAATCGTGTCTTGTGTTTTAGGAAAACTACAAAGATGAACACCAAGAATGGCTTGAGAGCCAAGGGTCACAGGTCGTTGAAGGCTCTCCTAAACCCACCCAGGAAGAAGAAAATGCAATGTACGTTTAGGCGGGTGGTGGCTATACTAGCAAAAATCGAGCCTATGGCCTTGGTCCTTCGAGGTACAAGAAGCCTTCTCATGTAGGTATTGTCAATGCTAATTGATCTTCTTCTTTTCACCTGCATCACAAGCTGTGGACGATGAGTTGCGTTCTAAATTGGCGGAAATGGAGCAAATGCTACTAGATAGTGAAAGGTAATGGTTGGAAGACCGTGAGAATGTAAATAAATTACAGAAAATTGTGGCAAAGATTTGGAGGGATAAGGACCAAGGCAGTGGCTCCTCCCAAAGGGCGGATTAGTCTCATGGTTTGTTAAGCTTGTCGAACATGTTACTAATTAAATACTTTAGTTTTTATTTGTGTTGAATGCTTAATGATGAAACATGTATGTAGAATTATTTAATTGGCCGTGGTGGCTTTGTTTTATGTTAAACAGGTTGTATATAACTGTTTTAGTGGTGCGTTTCTGGGTTTTGGCTGCTTTGTAGCGAGTTACTAATGTTTTTATTTAGCAGGGTTAATATAGTTAGAGAGGATGTGAGCATTGTACTCTGGTTGTGAGTTGACATCTACTTCCCGGCAGTCGATGAGAGTCCCGCGCCAGTGAAGGATTATCATTGCATCATATTGAGGGTATGAGGATTCCACCCTCGGAGCAGGAGGATTCGGCTCCATTGCATCATATTGAAGGTATGAGGATTCCGCCCTCGGAGCAGGAGGATTCCGCTCCATTGCATCATATTGAGGGTAGGAGGATTCCGCCCTCGGAGCAGGAGGATTCCGCTCCATTCATTTGGCACATGTGACCCTTTGCATCATATTTCATTTCATTTCATTTCATCTCATTTTATTTCATTTTATCTCATTTCTTACCATTGTGATTTGTGTAGACTTGTGGTACATAACTACTGTTCTGCTTCTACGTGCATTGCTTATTTGCCTATATATTTCTGGCTCGTATTCTGGGTTGCGGGAATCGGGTTGTACGCCGCAACGTTATACATATATAAATCGGGTTGCACGCCGCAACGGTGTAAATATACGAATCGGGTTGCACACCGCAACAGGATGAATATATGGATCGGGTTGCACGCCGCAACGTTATAAATATATGGATCGGGTTGCACGCCGCAACAGGATGAATCCATATATGGATCAGGTTGCACGCCGCAACTGGATGTGTTTCTGATTGTTGATGTGTTCGGGATACCTATATGTTTTGGTTATCTTACGTTCCTGGTTGTTGATGAGTTTGTCATCCCATACGTGTTTCTAGTTATTATCGGGCTTTGCCTTTTTATAATTTAAATAAGAGGAATTTAGTTTATTTGTTTCTTCTCCCTGGCTAGCTATCCTATTTTTGAGGTGGCTAGTCTGCCCCACTTATTGAGTCCTTTTGACTCACCCTTGTTTGCTATTTGTTTCTTGTCTATCTATTTCGTTTCGGTAGGTTCGCTCCAGGATTGAGTTCGCCACGTTGTGAAGGAGCGAAGACGACTTCAGCTGTCAGGGTGAGCCAGCTTTTATTCCGGATGGCCACCAGTTTATTGGTTGTTATTTCAGTTGCATTTTGCTCCCTTCAGGAGGTATCTGTCTTCTTTTGTACTCTTAGATGTCTAGTCTGGATAGCCCTAAATCTAGTATGTTGGGTAGTCAGCTGTAATTTCTTTTGTACAGCTCAGAAGTATCAGTATCTCTGTGTTTTAAGTCTTGTCCTTATTTATGAATTATTATATTTATTTTCCTAATTTAATTGGTAAGGGTTCGCCCGATGGGTCTACGGGAGGATGTCGGGTGCCCGCACGGCCTAACCGAATTTCGGGTCGTGTCAGTTGGTATCAGAGCCCGGTTTAGAGTCTATCCAGACTAAGACAATTTCTAGTAGAGTCTTGTTGATGGATACGTAGACGTCCGTACTTATCTACGAGAGGCTATGATGGCATTTAGGAAGTTTCACTTCTTTCATTTCTGATCGTGCGTCGGTCTAGGATTCAAAAGTATGTTCGTTAATTTGTTCGGGGTAATTGTGAACCCTCGTGCGATAAATCAGCAAACGGTATGAGTTCAAGACGAAGCAGTCTAGCCTGGGAAAAGCATTGACAAAGCCACGAGAGTTTTGATCGTGCTGACGATCTAGTTACAGAGGTCCCAGCTGTACGAGCTTGCGATGGGCAAGGGAGCAGGGCCTTGTGGTCTCCTTGGCTCTCTACGATGCTTTTACGAGAATTTTGGCGACGCAGTTACCGTAAGAACCTATTATTCGCTGGGCAGCCTATAGGGTTGCCGCAGGTGCAGACATTCGATCTCAGCGAGCTCCTATCCCAGTTCTTAATATTGCCGAAGTAAATTATGTTCTAGAAGCAGCATGTGTTGCGCCACCAATTGTTCTGGCTGGTTAGCCAGCCGAGGTAACGGTTAGATCTGAGTGCCCAAAGAGGTTGCATTATTTTACGCGGTTGAACCTTCCGATATTCTTAAGCAATGCATCAGATAAACCTTGTGATTTTTTAAAAAATAAAATGATGTCAGCGTACCCTTCAGGCTCTTGATTATATCGAGCGGTATGGTGTTGATTATTCTGCTTTCCAGTTTTAGGGTCCACCCTTGGATTGGTGGACCGCTCTTTTATCAACTACGCTTGCCTGAGCTGACTTGGTGCGAGTTTTCTCATATATTCGTGGAAAAACTCCTTTCGTATTGCGAGCGAGATGAAAAGTGTCGCCAGTTTGAGTTAATTAGCCAAGTAGCTTATCGGTTTTATAATATGAGATTGAGTTCTTTAGGATGGTACGATATACTCGGGAGCTAGTTGATGAGCCTTCCGAGAAGGTTCAAAGATTTATTGGTAACCTTTCTCCTTCCTTGAGATCCCAGATGGCTTGAAAAATTGAGGTTGAGACTTCATTTGATATCGTTGTTAATATTGCTCAAAGGTATTAGGCATACCATAAGTTAGAGGGGGAAGAGTTAGAGTGGGAGAGAAAGAAATTCTGTGGTCCTGGTGGGAAACCATGGTACCTCATTTGGAGGTAAGAGTTCTGATTATTTTGGAAGGTCAATTCCAGGTTATCTCAGCTTGTGTCACGTGATTCGTAGAGTGCGCTAGTAGCTCGTCAAGATCAGAGTCAGTCTTCTCTTTACATCTATCAACAATCTTTCCAGCTTCCATTTTTTGTCAAAAAGGTGGTATCATTGTCGTGAGTTTGGCTATCCTTTGAGGAGTTTTCCCTTACTCCAACGAGTAGGCAGACATCTTTTCTCTTGTCATCAAGCATCTGCACAATCGCAGGGGATTTCATTTAGATCTTAATCAGCAAAAGAAATGCCACGATCTAGTAAAGGTCGAGAGCGTGGTGGCAGTGGTTCTTCAGAAGGTGATTACCAAGGTAGCGGCTCAGCTCAGCCGCAGAGATAGTTCTATGAACTGCCAGTCTGGCAGGATGCTGAGGTATCCGATGTAGTAGACCCATGTATTTCTTCTTCCCTTATATGTGAGTAAGATTTGATTCTTCCGATCGATCTGGAAATGGTGTTTCTTATAATGTTTCGATGGTTTCTTTGGATATTGTCATTATTAAGAATGCTGTGGTATAGGGGCGAGCTTCTGATATGATTTATTCCTGCCATTTGTGAGACCCTACTAGTTTGTTTGGTTTATATGTGAGAGATTTGGCAGTAAGTGTCGGTATTGTCTGCCTGGCATATTGTTATTCCAACTTCTATTATTATGTCAAATCAGTTTACCTTTCTTCTCGGAATTTCGTGTAGGTAGGATAATGGGATCCTAATTCTTCACCATCAGCAAGTGTTATTGTTTCTTCCGGTGTAAAGTGGTTAAAAGTAATATTCGATCTACGTATCTCCTCTTGGCTCGAGACGCTAGTAAAGTCGTGTTATCCCATGAGCTTATCTGGGTTGTAAAAGGATTTTCTGGTAAATTGTCAGAGTTTCCTTTTTATAGAAAGGTTGAATTGACATAGATTTTGTTCCACAAAGCTCATTTAATATCTATTTCTTCAATTGCGATTCTTCGATTAGCCTGACTCATAAGTAGTCTAGCTCTGGTAGCCAAATAAATAAGAAGATGAGCTTCCTAAAGATTTAATTATTTCTATCCTCAGTTTATTGCCATCACTTTTTCTTCCGGCACTAGTGAATTTAGGCGGTCAGTAACCTATTGTGAGGTTCCCTGTGTTGAGCTAGAGTGCGTGTCAAGGTAGCCCGGTAAGCACATTGTCGTTTTCAAGGCTACTAAGGGTAATGAGAGGCGTCATTTGACCTTTGATTTGATCCATCAAGCAGTGGCGCTTATATAAAATGTATGGAGTTGTGACTCAGGAGTTACAGCTGTTTGGCAACTCGAAAGGGTAGTTAGTAGCTTAGGTCTGCTACGTTAAGCTTTTAGCTAAATCTTCTTTAGTCCATCAGACTGTGTGGGGATGGGTATTTCTATTCAAATAGCTACATGAGTTTGTGCTTTAAGTGGAGGAGTCTTCCTCCAAATACTGAATCGTAATACTTAATCTCTAAGGCGTTGATACCACTTTTGTCACTTCCCAACCTAAGGCCACGACAGAAACCTACAATGAGTGTCGATCATTGCTAAACCCACTAATAATATATTAATACGAGAAATAAGCTGGCAACCTGATCATATATACATACCTATCGGCTGAAAGTATAAAGTCTGGAAAGATGACACGACTTTAACTTGCTGGCAATTTGAACACTGAGCCACAAATTCTGCTAAGTCACACTTCATTCAGTTCCACCAATAAATCTGCTTAAGATCATGATACATCTTAGTCGAACCTGGCTGAACAGTGTATTTAGAATAATGTGTCTCTATCATAATCTGTCCAAGTAAATCTGCAACATCGGGGACACAAAGTCTATCTTTGTACATGAGAATACCGTTAGTAGTAACCATATAAGGTGACTCTGGTTTTCTTTTGGCTATCTGTCTGTACTCAACTAGAACTGGATCCTCATACTGAAAATTTAGAGTTAAAGGTCTAGTGCAGCTTGTCGTCTATCAATCATTGGCATATCTCCTTCACACCTCAACTCTTTGAGAAGTTACTTTAGCGTTATAAGTGCGCATGTAATCAACTTTGTTGTTGGTATTCTGCCTCAGCTGAAGGTCCAACTACATGTCTCTTTTATATTTACTTTTTCAAGTCATAATAATTCCAATTCAAAGACAATACCCTGAAATAGATGTTCAGTCTGAAGATCATTCCTGGTCTGGATCATACTATCCAGTAGTATTTACATGATCCTTATCCTTATATGATAGACCCTGTTCAGATGAACCTTTGACATACATTAGGATATGAGTAACTACATTCCTACAAGGAGCTTGCGGAACAACACTAACATCAATTAAGATGTTGCATAGTGCATTCGTAAAAATACTATAGCTTGCATCAAATCTTCTATAGTGTGTAATGACAAGGTACTTCAAAAGTTTCCCTATTGCATCAAGCGTTAGCTAATTCTTAGTTCCATCGACCTGTTCTATAACGAAAGGTATATCGAAGAGGTGATTATCGGCTAAATCATGTTAACCCATTCAAAGTTTCGTGTATCTTTTCTTCGAAAATGTAGAACTCTCCTCTCGTGATCGAGAAAGGATCATCTTAGTCAGAATATTCCGGGCAATGGTATTATCATATTATCCATATATTTTTATTCCAAAAAGTACGATATGCGTGTTATGATTTTGATCCTGTAATAAGAAGATAATACCCGTGGAGCACTTTATGAAGGTCGTGCAAGTTCTCTTGTTATCAGCGTGAATCTTGCTTTAGACTTAGGCTCGTTCGAGGACGAACGAGAGTTTAAGTGGAGGAGAATAAAACCTCGGTTAGTCGTTTCGGAAGTTAGGACTCCGATTGCCGTGCCGATAACTTTAAAATATTCGTAAGGTCCATTGAGACTTATCTGTAAAATTTGAGCTAAATCAGACCTCGTTTCATAGGCATCGGAAGAAGGTTTCAGCTTTTATTATCGATAAATATTAAAAAGAGATTTTCGAGCTTGGTTTTGGCGAATGAGCTCCGATTCGAAATCCAAAAGTGCCGTTAGGTTCATATGATTATTTGTGACTTTTGTAAACTTTCGAAAGTGAATTTCGATGTTGTTCGGCTAGTTTCCGCTAAAATGCTGAAAGTTAAATAATTTGACCTTTTTCCATTTAATTTGCATATTAAGTTTGGGGAGTCCGATTTGAGATCCGTCCTATCAAATATGCAATATATATTTTGTATAACTAGTGTGCAAAAGTTAGAATTATTTCGAATATCGTAGGGTACCGTTTTAATTTTTACCGTAGCAGACAAAAGTGATGGCGGCTGGATGAGCTTAAAGCTCAATTATAAGCTCAAAATTGATAGAAAACAGAGAATGAACTTGTCGAGAAATAGAGAAAAAAAAATAGAAAACACGCAGAAGAAAAAATGCCAGAAAATGAGAAAAGGGCCGAAGGAAATATGGAATTTTTACCCTGAAACATTCAGATAATGATCTTAATGCCTTATTTGAGTTTATTACGTGTGTTTGAATATGTTTTAACGGTAAAACTTGGAATATTAAACATCGTTTTAATAAGTTCAATTAATAGTTTAAAGGGCCAAATGGACCCCGATAATGGAATTGATTATATATTCGTACTCAGTGAGTTATGGGCAACATATAAATGTAATTTATTTGGGGTTTGGTTATGTGACCTTAAACCCTGTATATAGGCCTGGCCTGCATATTGCGTATGCGAATAGGGTATCAGGTTCCTAACCGGATTGCCCTAAGATATGAGGAATGAAGCCTTTAGCCTAAATTGATATATTTTTCTGCTTATTGAATAGAGTGGGATGTGTGGCAAGAAAATCAAAGGATAAAGCGGTTGTTGATTAACCGTACTAACTTTTGGAAGAGGTAAGAGTTTATATCCATTTCTTTGGAGGCACCTGGCCCTGTGGATTTTCCACCACGTGTTCCTTACGTGTGTAGCTGCCGTTAGGCGTACTCCTTACGCCTTAGCTTTGGATTTACATTGTATATTATATGTTATGCCCTGCTGTTGGTATTGCATTGAGGATCTGAGTATTGTACTCTGGTTGTGAGTTGACATCTACTTCCCGGCAGTCGATGAGAGTCCGCGCCAGTGAAGGATTATCATTGCATCATATTGAGGGTATGAGGATTCCACCCTCGGAGCAGGAAGATTCCGCTCCATTGCATCATATTGAAGGTAGGAGGATTCCGCCCTCGGAGCAGGAGGATTCCGCTCTATTGCATCATATTGAGGGTATGAGGATTCCGCCGTCGGAGCAGGAGGATTCCGCTCCATTCATTTGGCACATGTGACCCTTTGCATCATATTTCATTTCATTTCATCTCATTTTATTTCATTTCATCTCATTTCTTACCATTGTGTAGACTTGTGGTACATAACTACTGTTCTGCTTCTAAGTGCATTGCTTATTTGCCTATATATTTCTTGCTCGTATTCTAGGTTGCGGGAATCGGGTTGCACGCCGCAACGTTATAAATATATAGATCGGGTTGCACGCTGCAACGGTGTAAATATATGAATCGGGTTGCACGCCGCAACAGGATGAATATATGGATCGGGTTGCACGCCGCAACGTTATAAATATATGGATCGGGTTGCACGCTGCAATAGGATGAATATATGGATAGGGTTGCACGCCGCAACTGGGTGTGTTTCTGATTGTTGATGTATTCGGGATACCTATATGTTTTGGTTAACTTACATTCCTGGTTGTTGATGAGTTTATCATCGCATACGTGTTTCTAGTTATTATCTGGCTCTGCCTTTTTATAATTTAAATAAGAAGAATTTAGTTTATCTGTTTTTCTCCCTGGCTAGCTATCCTATTTTTGAGGTGGCTAGTCTGCCCCACTTATTGAGTCCTTTTGACTCACCCTTGTTTGTTGTTTGTTTCTTGTCTATCTATTTCGTTTCGGCAGGTTCGCTCCAGGATTGAGTTCACCACGTTGTGAAGGAGCGAAGACGACTTCAGCTGTCAGGGTGAGCCAGCTTTTATTCCGGATGGCCACTAGTTTATTGGTTGTTATTTCAGTTGTATTTTGCTCCCTTCAGGAGGCATCTGTCTTCTTTTGTACTTTTGGATATCTAGTCTGAATAGCCCTAAACCTAGTATGTTGGGTAGTCAGCTGTAGTTTCTTTTGTACAGCTTAGAGGTATCACTATCTCTGTGTTTTAAGTCTTGTCCTTATTTATGAATTATTATATTTATTTTCCTAATTTAATTGGTAAGGGTTCATCCGACAGGTTTAGGGGAGGATGTCGGGTGCCCGCACGGCCTAACCGGATTTCGGGTCGTGTCACATACACATTGCAAACCTTCAATTTCAGCTACTTACTTTGGTCCCTCATACATACGTTGCATCAAATAGAAAAACACACCAAGTACTTGACATATTTCATTTATGTTTTAATACTTTGAGATAGGAACTAATTCATCATGGAGCAACTACCAATAGACATAAGAGCAGAAATTTTTCAGCGATTAAACATGTTATCTCATTTGATGTCTATAACCAAAACATTCAATATAGTTACAAAGGTTGATTGTGTTTACCTATGAGCAAAATTCTAAGCCAATAGCCAACGAAAATAGCAAAGCAAGCAACGATGCAGCAACCCTTTACTCCAAACTCAACAAACAAAACAACCCTCCCGAACTCAGAATAACTTGACTCTTTAGCACATCTACCTATCTCTTAACTTCAAGATTTATACCCCAAAAGATCCTTAATGTAAAGCTTTTGGTTCTAAATCCTTCTTTTACTTAAACCCCTTTTTTCAAGTGTTTTTTAGCTCTCCTTTTAATGTATTTCAGATCTGGTTTTCTTTTGAGTTTTCAGCTAGTTGTTGTGTCTTAAATAAGGAGTAAATGCTCCTATTTAAGGCTGAAAATTGAAGGCAAAAGGGTAGAGTATGGACTTGTACAAAAGGACAAGCCCACACCCCTAGTGTTTTTGTGCTATTTTCAGCATGGTACAGCAGCTCTTAAAAGACTATTTTAGCCACCTAAATTGTCCTAAAAGCTGAAAATGTACAAGTAGGGTCCTCTAAAAGGACACCCATTACTCATTATACTAATTAGAAGGTCTAGAACCAACTATACAAACTAAATCAGCCTCATACTAACTAAACTATACTAAACTAATAGCAACCAGATTCTAAAGTCAACATCACTCCCTCGGACTCCTATTTCTACTAAATATCCAAACTCAAGCAAAAACACTTTATGGAAGTAAACAATCTAGACAAGATCATATCTTTTATATATCTCAAAATAGAAGTAAACGACAACAATCTTCATTGCTCAACCAAACTAAACAATTGACAATTAACTATTTAAAATACTAATAAGTAAAGAAAGACTAATATTTCCATCTAACAGATAAATGTTGTATCATCGCCGCTGCACCAAAATAGCCATAGTACCATTGCCACCATCGCTTCCCCTTCACGTTCACAGCATCCCCGTCTTTGCCGAGCCAGTGTTTTGCCAACTATCCGGGCTGCATAGCCATTAGAGCCACCATAACAGCCCCTCCAATGCCATTATCCTTACTGCCTCAGCACCACTGCTGCCTCCCTAAATCAGTGATCAAACAACATAACACCCTACCAACTAACATACGAACCACAAAACAATCATCCAAATACCCCCATCACTGCCACAGATCACGACTCCACCCAAACGTCACAGCCCCCAAATCAGCGAGAAAATGCAGCAGCCCCACTATCACAGCCATGGCTTCCTCGCCTCCTCCATGGCTGCCTCGCCTCCTCCACAACATCATCCCCACAGCCCCCATCATTACAACGCCAAGCAAAGCAACAAACCATAACAGAAAAGAAAAAAAAAATAAGAAGAAGAAAGAAAACAGGAACGGTGAAGAATACAAGAGAAAAGACAGGGGATTTTCTGTAATAAACTCATGAAAAGTGTAGAGGAGAGTGAGTGGAAGAGGAAGAAACAAAAACTTACCGGAGAAAAGCAAAAATCGCCGGATTTGAGGCTTGGCCGAAACTTTCAGGCCAAATCTGCGCCAAACGTTTGAGAATTTAAAGAAAATAGTGGTAGAAATGGAAAGAGAGGCTCGAAAGCTTTCCGGAAAGGTATAATTTGTAATTTTCCGGCCACCGGAAGGTGCTGGTCCGGCAGCGGTAGCTGACGGCGTGCGGCGGATCCACGGTGGCGGAGTGGTGGTTGATTGTCTCCCGTGGAGAGTGTAGTTCTGGCCAGCATATCCCCAAGCCAAAGAGGCTTATGAAGGAAGTGAGGGAAATGAGTTATTTTAGGCATTATATAGGTGATTGAGTGAAGGGATAAGGGCCATTAGATCAAAATTGATCTAATGGCTAGGATTCCACAGGACTTGGGCGGCCCAATGTAGGAATTGGCTAAGGTAGTGGGCTGATGGGCTAACATTTTTGCTTATCTTTTGAATCAAATTGGATTATTAGCCATAACTCATAAAGCAATTGCACAACCAAAAGATCTAATTAGTTAAACTAGGCAAACTTGTTAACTAGATAAACTTAAAACAACATAATATTAAACTAATCACACTATCAAAAATAGCAAAATGCACAATTAAACATGGGAGTTATTTTTCTATAAGTTAATTTATCAATGAGAACAAATATAGAAAAATTAGGCAAACAATCCGAGAAGATTAACATGGCTCATTTGAGCGATTTTTTTTAATTTCCGTGCCAAAATTAGGCGATTACATTAAGTATTTAAATGTGAAGTATAATCAGTTGAATAAGAAGATTAAATGAGTTAGAACAGAGTTGACAAATATTTTTGCTTAAAGATTATTCTGAAGAGAAATTTTTAATTTTTGATGTTATCTCCCTAACTTGTAATATTTTTAAGGGGGGGGGGGGGGTATGTTACATGATCCTGAGAGGTGTGAATATAGGAGCTAAAACTTTTTATTGAGTATATTGATAATAGTATTGCATATAAATTTCTAGTTGTTGATAGTGATGTAAGTGCAACACTATTATTGAACGAAAGAGTGCTAAACTTTTTGAGAATATTCTTTCTTTAAAACAATAATAATATTTTTCATACTCTTGTTGCTCAAGATGAAAATATTTTTGTGTTCCTATTATTTCAAAATAATTTTAAAAATGATGATTTGAGGAGAAGTAGGAGAAGAAAAGTTAAATATTTTGGTGATAGTTTCTTGCACCTATCTTGTTGATTATGATTCTAAAAATATTTTTTATATGTTGGTTCTTCTCTTATATTATTTTGAAAACATGCCATTGATGTTGGATTATTTTATTTCTGAATAAAATAATGTATGAGAGTTTGGTGATTTACTCGAGAGCTAGACTATTTGTTTAAATGAAGTTTTTATTCCCAATAGTTTATGATAAATAAAAAAAAATAATAAGACTTGTTGCTACAGATTTTATTCAATACATAAGATTGATTATTTGGTTATTAACATTTCCTTTATTTATGTTCTATTGGCTTTGGCATATCTTACAAATTATTTATTCACCATATGAATATTAAAATTATGTTTTAAATGGTGATTTTATAGGACGAAATTGATGGAGCAACTTGCGGGTTGTATAGTGGCTGGCGAGAAAATAAAGTTTTTAAGTTGATAATGTCTCTATATGAATTAAAAACATGAACTTAAGAAATGGTATGAGAAGTTTGATCAATTTTCGTTTTAATGATGATTTTATATCTATTGAAGTAGATAAATGCGGTTATACAAAATTGTCATTGGTGATTGTATGATTATATATTGTTACGTGAATGACATGCTCATGTCTGGTTCTACTCTTTATGTTGCTCGTGAAACCAGAAAGTTAATATTTTTCTAACTTTGATATGGAAGACTTTGGAAAAACTAGTGTCATCTTGAGCATAAATATTATAAGAAGTAATTATGGCTTGATTTTACATCAATATATTATATAGAAAATATTCTTGTGAATTTTAATTAGTTGAATGTGGTATCCGTGAGCACTTATTTTGACTGTAACGTTGGTTAAGGAAGAATTGTGAAGATATTATTTCTCAAATTATATATGTGCTCAAATAATTTATAGTCTAATGTATTTGATGACTTTTACTAGATCTGATTATGTTTGAAGGTTGAGTAAATATACTCATAATCCTAACAATAGTCGTTGTAATGCATTGACATGCGTCTTATGAAATATTTGAGAGGTACTATGAAACTATGGCAGTTAATATAGTGGATTTACATTGTATTAGAAAGATACAATGATGATAGATGGATTTTTCATTCAGACGAGATAAAATCTACTAGTTGTTACGTGTTTACCCATTGTGGGGGTGCAATAACATGTAGATCAGCCAAATAAGTCAATATGAATTTGTGGCTTTGGAATTGGTTAATAAACTTCTTAGCAACTATTTCTATTGGAATAAATCAAATATTTTTGTGTCTATACTTTGTGGTTGCCAAGCAGCAATAGCTGTGGTGGAAAATAAATATTTTTTAGCAAAAGTAGACACATTTATTTTGAGACATAATGTGATAATGCAGCTGCTGAGAGAGTGAATTACTTCCATAGATTATGTGATATCAGAGGTGAATTTGGCCGATTCACTGACTATCTGAAAAAATTGAGGGGAATGAGACTTATAAATGTCACCTAGAGAAATGTCAACAATGATGGTAACCCAACCTATGTGATTGGAGATCCCATGAAGTAAGTTCGTATGGGTAATAAAAAGTCATTAATTGACCCACTATGCAGTATGCACTATAAAATTATGTCTCTTCCTATGGTGTGTAAATATAGTGCAATTCTTACAAGGCAAAGTGAGGCTGAGTTTAAACTCTTAATCCAAATCATATCCTTTATAGGCGGTGTATTGCTCTGCAGAATACACTTGATGATTGGACCTATATGAGTGTGGAGTAGGGCCGCTCCTATGAAATTCTGACAAAATTTCTAGAGCACTCATGAATACCGGGTGCTGCGCATGGCCTAATAGCGCAAAACCGCGACGAACAACAAAGTGGGAGAATAATGTGATAGATAAGACACTGTTCTTACAAAAGAATTTTTGGTTCATAGAAGTTTTCAACTTCACCAATTGTTCTGTAAGTTTAATTTTATTTAATTTAGTTCTGAATCATAGTCTACAGACACCAGAAACGATGCATCATACTCATTCTTAGAAATCCAGTAAAACCTCTATTTTCCGTTCTTCTCTTGTTTTAATTCCTTTTGAGATATGTGGGGGATTGTTATGAAAAATGAAAATTTAACTATAATATCTCAAAAGGAAAGCTTTAAGTTTTGCTAATATTCTGTCAAGATGCATTTCTTTCCATTGCTACTTTAATTGGTAAAAACTATTGAACGTTGGCACCATATACCATAACTGATATTGTCATAAAATAGTCATTATGTTATTCCTTCTTGATTGCATTTTAGCTCTTAACAAAGAGTACCATTGGCAGCCTTGACCGTTGGCAACTTTGCATATATATGTGTGTGTTTTAAGGTACAGCCTTCGGCTTAAGAGACACACAACAGAACTTCACACACAAAATAAACATCAAACAATTTATTCTTTCTTCTACTAGGTTTCTTCTTATTGTGATTCTTTGTTGTTCTTGCTCCTAGTTTTATACTAGAAGAGCTTGTTGAATCCTGGGAAATACACTGATACCGGTGAAATATCCTTAAGGACGGTGTCTTCGACACGCCACAAGCTATAACGATTCCAAAGTATTTTCCATAATTTTCCAACACTATCAAATGATGTGTAATAATTAAATAGTCTTAAATATTAATAGAATGACCAATATCAATAGTAAGACAAACTCTTGTATCAAAGTGATAAAATAAATAACGCAAATATTGTTTCGGATTTAAATTTCATAATATCACTTCTAGCAATAGTTTTTGGAAACTATTAATGATGATTGTATATTGTTTGAATATAACAAACAAAACCAGTACAAGAAGAGAAATAAAGGGTAAAGCCTCAACCGCAACCATTTTTGCGCAATTTTTTCTATCTTTTTCTTATCATAATGGAAAAGCCCTCTTGTTAACATTTTGTTGGACACTTGACCTCTGAGATGGAGTAGGAAGGGGCAGATCTACATATAGGGTAGCAGGTGCCACGGCACCCACTGCCCTCGGTCGCGCTAGTATATATATATATATATATATATATATATATATACTGAAGAAAAATATAAAGAACTTAAAGTGGCACCCATTACAACTAAATGCTTCATAGTGTCACCTGATCGTGGGTCAAAAGTTTTGATGCTAGTGTCTTAGGTTTAAATCTTCCCAAGAGCACAAGCTTATTTTTTATTGTTTTGTTGCAGCAACAATTCCAATGTTCAAGGAATCAGGAGTTCATTTCTTTACTTTTTAAATTAGTTACCTTGTTGTCGTACTTTTAATTATTATTTTTTCTTTGTAATTAGTAAAATGTAAATACATAGTTTGTTCATATCTATTATTTTAAATATTTAAACTTTTTATAACCACAATTTTAAATTTCAACTGCCCTTTTTAACTTTGAATTCATTTTTTGGGACAATTACATTAAGAGACACCCCACTCATGAAAATTACAAAAAAAGACCCCTATTTTGCTATCTTACCCGACATAGCACCCCCCCTCCCTTTTTTTTATTTTTTCTTTCACTCGATAGCACCCCTATTTAAAGGGGAAAAACCCCTATCCCCCATTTTTCCTCTCTTCTTTTTCCCTCTTTCTCATTTTTCCTCTCTTCTCTTCACCCTTACCACATCACTGCCGTAGCCTTCCCCCTCCCCAACCCTTCCACCACTGCCCCACCGTCATGCCCTCTCCTCCATGTCGCTTCCACCGCCGCCAGCATCATCACTACTGTCGTGCCGCCGCTGTTTCTTCTTCATCTTTTTTTTATTTTTATTTTATTTTTTGAATAACAATATTGATTTTCGTTGTATGTTCCGGTCAAAACTACGGTGAGGAGTTTATTTATCAGGTTTCTTCTTTTTCTTCACTTTTTTCATAAAAATCCGTGGAGATCTACTAGTTTTTCGTTAAAACTTTTGTTTAATGTTTAGATCTAGTATTTTTCTTGTATAAAACTGTATAGATCTTGAATATTCGTTAAGCTTTTGTGTAAAATCTGCCTGAAGCATTGTTTAAAATTATTTTTCTGACTTTATACAATTTTATACATTCTTAGACAAGTTTATACAATTCTGTAAACGTGTATAAAAATATATAAACCTGTATATGTACCTATTGCCAGTGTATAAACACATTCTACGCGCTTTTGTAAATTTGATAAAGCTGTATATGCGTGTATGAAAAATGAATAAAGTTGTATAAATTTAGATTTGTGCACTATTTATGGATATTTGTATAAAATTTATATTTTTTGTGTATATTTTTGTATTTTTCTTCTTGCATATATATTTTTCTATGTATTTATATGTATAAATTATTATTTTGATAGATTTAGGTGTATAAAGTTATCAAAAAAATAATTATTTAAACAAATCCATAAATAAAATAAGCAAATCCGGCGATATTCGCTGAATATTTTGTTTTCCGGCCACCGGCTACCGCCGGCCGGTGGCGGCTCAGTTTCCGGTGGCGGGCCAGTAGTGGAGGAGGGTGGGGGAGTGACTCCTAAGGTTTTTAGTTTAAATGGGTGCTATGTTATATAATTTTAAAAATAAGGGGGCGCTATATTGTGTAATTTAAAAATAAGGGGTGCTATGGATGAAATAGGGCCCCTCATTTGTAATTTTAGGTAGTGGGCTGCTTAGTTTTGAAATTATCCAATTTTTTTTCAAATCTCAATTAAATCATGTTTAAAAATGGTTAAAAAAAACTCTCATGCTTTCGACCACCTCTTTGCCTTCTAAGCAAAGTAAAAGTTTGTGGTATAGTTATAATTTTTAACCCCTTGACGTAAGATAAAATTTTATTAAAGTGATAAAGATATTTCAAGAATTGTTTTGGAGTATTAGTTTAAATCTTATATATGACATTTTTAATACTTCTTTGAGTTCCTTTGTATAATTTTTAGACTCCGCTCATAACGTGCAGTCACTATACGCTCTTATTAATTAATTTTGGCACCCGATACCTCTAAATCTTGGATCCGCCCCTGGAAGTAGGTATTCTCCCCTTGGTCCCTAAATACTTAGCTCCCTGCCTATTAACCCATTCTCTAAGATGTTTCTTCATCAAGTGTAATTTAACTTTCCTCGTCCCACCATCATGCCCTCATGTTTTAAATTCCAAATCTTGTCTACAAAGATATTACACTTAGCCTTTTGAGCTTCATGATATTTTTTAGCAAATTTGATCTATTCTTTTGTGGTACCGATTTTCTAATATGAGGTATATGAGGTATTTCAGGCTGAGTTTTATGTGGACTAACTTGGAATTAACTAGCGAGTATTTCATCTAAATTAGCCTCTTGGGTGTTATCAAAACCTTCGTATTATGCTTCTAGCATTTCATTATCTAGTAGATTATTTGCACTAATTTCATGATAGTATTGAGAATCATCTACATGAGTGTAATCATCTCTATAAGGCTAACTAGAACTATCAACATGTGTCTTACACTTATGCTCCCCACGAACACGTGCTTTACGTCCCCGGTTATTCCTCTAATATATTAAGATGTTATAGTTAAAGCAAATAAAAAAATAAATGTATGCTAAAAATAATATTAAAAAAGATTTGGAGCAAATTTACCAAATATAATCGTATAATTAAGATGAAGTTGAAACTTGATTCTTCATCCCAAGTAATTAGTTGAATACTTGATAATTGAATAATTTGAGCAAATAGCCAACTTTATAACAAAGTAGCAATATTAGAGAGAACTTTTAAGAGAATTAGAGAGAAATTAGAAACTGATGTGAAAAAATTGTAAAAAATATTTAGAGGGGGTATAGAGTATTAGGAGGGGTGGGGACGGGGTCTAAGGAGTCAAAGAGCCATTGTCAGCGGGCTAGTTTCATAATTTTTTTTAAAAATTCAGTCCGATCCGAGTCGGTTCCGGTTTAGGTTTATTTATTCTGATCTATCCGGTCAAAATGCAGGGGCCACATTGGGAAGAGAATCGGGGGTATGAGGTGTCAGATCGGTCTGATTTTAACCGGACCGTTTAGACAGTCTTAGATAACACTGGATATTTTGTTGTTGTTATTGTTGTAAGGAGAGAAAGCAAGCTGTCTCTCAAAATACTTCACCTATTAACGGTTTAGATTGAATTGTTTTCTCATTCAGAAATATAACATTCTTTTAAAAAATAAATAGTCTCTTACTATCGTTCGTAAAGACAATTTCGAACCGTCAAAACTTTTAACGTGTCATTCGAAGTTGGGGCTATTACTTTACGCCCTCAAGTTTGGATGGGTGGACGGCTCAATTCATTGGCTCAAAGTTTGATTCTTGACCAGTTACCCCCCTCCCAACATCACAAAGGTTGAAATCAGCTCACTTGTTGTTACCATGAATCTCCACTTGTCAGCAAGAAATGCTAAGATTAAAGGGGCTAACAAACTGTAGTTGTGGAACTCATTGGTAGAGGTGAGAATAGATTGCTAAAAAATGAACTTTTTTGCCTACCATCTCTTGAACTAGCTGATTACATGTCATGTGAAGCCTTTTTGCTATCTGTAATTTCACTTTCTGTTTACCTAACTCATTAGTTTCTCATAATACGAGGGGGGAGGGGCGGGGTCTTTTTTTTTTTGTTACACCTGTTCACTTTCATGGTCGATAACGAGAAAAAGGTTAACACAATATTATTAGAAAACATTAATAGTTGAATCATTGGTCGAGGTAGTTTGTTAGTGGAGAAGTGGTGAAGCCATTTATTTACCCTCTTCACAGTTACAGACTTACAGTCGTTTTGCGGAATCTTTAGGCCCTGTTATTCTCCTCTCTCAAATTATTTTATTACATCTGTGTTGAGGTTTTCTTTTCGTATATTTTAGTACTATAAAGACATTATTTCATATAGCATGCACACGCAATTGTAATTTCTATTCTAAATTTTAATATATTCTCTTAATTAATACTGAAGCAAAGATGAACGAATCGTCTTTTGAAATAAAAATTTAGAATATATATATTAAGAAAACTTTATGTTGAAAAAGATATCCCTCTCGAAATATTTGAAAACATTTCTAAATATTTTTATATCTATTACCCCTAACCCCCCCCCCCCCCACCCCCGAGCTTCCATTCATCCCATATAATATGTGAAGGTGTTGTTAATTGGAGAGGCATCAAACAATTCTTTATTTAGCTATAATTTTCTAAAACTAGTTTTTTGTATATTGAATATTAATAACATTGACATATTGTTCATGTAGTTTCAAATTTATACTATATGAAAGTAACTTCAATTGTGTAAATACTGTGAAAGACGAAGGAAACTTATCATGATGCTACGATTAACATGCCACTGGTCATATCTATTTTATTTTTACATGACATGATTTGGTCTGATCTCATTGCATGTGCTAGGTATTGGTTAGTGGTAATGAATCTCAAAACTCAGTATCTTTGCACCAAGTAGCAATCAGACATTATTAAAAAAAACTAGCTAGTAATCCGACATTACAAATCTTATTACTTTGGCATGGTTGTTGACTTGTTGCCTCTGTACATGCACTTTTTGCTTGCATGGCACAAACAGATCACAAAGAAAAGTAGAGATGTCAACTTCCCATGAAATAAATCACCGCCATGGTGATTGGTGACTAAATTTTCTATTTTCTTTACGTGTTCGTTTTGATCATTACTTCAACCTTTAGGAGGAATAATTCGAAACTTTTTTTGTTTTAATTACCTCTTCTTCATTTGGGGTGAGGTGTGGCGAAATCAGTGGCGTACGCAAGATTTTTTATAAGCAGTGTCACTTTGAATAGAGACATTGGTAAAATTTTAAAGATCTGCATTTCACTTTTTAAAGTCAATGATTCTGTTGTTAGCCTACTGTTGCGATTGTATACTTGTATATTTTAATGGTAATATTGGCTAATATTGATGTCCAGTATATTTGGTTTAAAGCCTCATAAATTTATTTAACCTTACAAGGTTCAATCTTCAAACACCAAACATTTTTAAGTGAATAAATATTCAAAAATTGTGATAAAAAAATGGTCGTTTGGACTCAGACCTGCGTCATGTGACAGAACAACCAGTAAGATAACCACTAGATCACTTTGACTTCTTGTTCTAAGCAGTGTCACCTCTTGTATTTGTACCAACATATAGTAGATTTTTCATATATTTATATAAATACCCGATAAAAAATTTCGATGAAGCAGTGTCCCGTGACACCCCTCCTATCAAGGTAGTTTCGCCCCTGGGCGAAATGAGAGTAGTATTCCAATATTTCGGAAGGATCACTTGCTTGATGGTAAAATTTACAAGCATTCATGGTTATATAATTATTGAACTAATAAAAACTAGAGTTTTCCATCCACACATGATTTATTATATATATATATATATATATATATATATATATATATATATATATATATATATATATATATATATATATATATATATATTTACTTTAATTTTTACTTGCTAAGGTTAAATTGTTTGATTTGATATAAACATGAATGAAGGTAACTTTTTATCCTTGTTTATTTAAGCATTTCAACAAAATTCTAAATGATTTATCAATAAGTATAAAAGTGTAAAGTTCATAGTAATAATGATAGTATGCTTTGTTATCTTTTAACGTAACTAGTATAGTACCCGCGCGATGCGCGGAGAATATAAGAAGAAACAAAACATTTTATGTACCAAAATAATAATTATAAATTATTTTTATTATTTCATTCTTAAAATGCAACTATTCGTAAGCCTCAACTAATAAGATAGAAGGTAAAAGCTCAAGGATTTAATAAGGTTTAAAATTTAAAAGAGCAAACTAAGAAGAAACAAATCCAAGAGGACAATTTACAAAACTATGACACCAATGGTCGTGGTTTGCCTTATGACCCTGTTTTATGACCCTATTTAAAGTGGTTTTGTAAGAACGACATCCGCTAATTTTAATGAATAAATTTCGGATGGAAATACCCTACAAAATCTTATATTGACGCCCGCATTTCGCTCTCCCTTTCTAGTAAGTGCTACCTTTTATCTCTTTACACATTCTCCCAGATAACTTGAAGTGTTGCCCCGCCCTCTCTTTCTTGTAAGTGTTGCCTCTTAGGACTTGACAACACTTGACTTTGGCCTCCTCTTCCATAGGCAACACTTGTACTTTTATCTCTTTCCACATTCTCTAAATAACTTGAAGTGTTGCATCGACAACACTTGCTCTTTAATCTCTTCGCAGGCAGCACTTGCCCTTTATATAATTTCGAAGAAGCAACACTTGTCAATTTATAACTTGAAGTGCTGCCTCCGATGCTATTTTGCTAAACCATTCTTAAATGAAGACGAAAAGTTATAAACAGTGATACGCAGGTACATCCAGTGAATTTTTTTGAATCCAAGAATAAAAAGGACAATTTAAAATAAGATCCAATTGAGAGGGTTCTTACTTTTCATACTCTTAAATTGCATTTGAACCATGTGTTAGACCATCAAATCTAGGTAGACGTATCAAACAATTCACTAACTACTTCCTAATTCTAAATATGTTATTAGTCGAGCTTCCAATATACATTTATATGGTTCATGAAATCAGAATAATATAAATCTACAACTTTATCGAAAACCACCGAGAATGTGTTAGAAAAATTTTCGGCAAACTTTGCATAAATTCGATTAAACATAATGACTTAGCAAGACAATTGCATAAAGCGATGCTAAATGTCGTAACGGGTGTGAACTTTTTGTTGATATAACAATATTTTTAATGTGAACATCCTTCTAATACTGCTCATGATCAATATAATAAATTAAAATAATTAATATATATACGGATTGAAATATCTTTAATTTGTGATCCTCTTTCTATGAATTTAAATTGATTCTTTCAAATGGGAAAGTAACTATATAACTACATTTCAAAGTTCATCTTTAGTTTGCATTAGTTTTGAGCGGATAGTTCATTTTGTTATAAATCTAGTGAAAAAGAAAACGTTACTCCCTCGGCTATGTAGTCTAGTTAGAAATCATATGATAGAATTTACTCCCAATATTATTAAGACTTTTTTTTATATATTACATGTACAGCATATATGCTCACTTCAACACTAATAGTCACATTAGAGTTATACCGAGCCTACAATCACACTGATTAAGTTAGATAATGTTTAGCTCTAATTTTGCTTTATCCACAAGAGGATACCCACGTGAAACCTAATATTAAACGTAAAGTAACAAAATTTCCTAATTATGCCAAACAATTATGGCACTCTTAAACTGGCCAAGTTATAGATCTTCAATTAACTTTGTACCTAGAACACAAGCACACAAGATGATACACCAAATGACCGAGTACACCAATTAGCTTTCAATTATTCTCGTTTGTTCTACCCATTTCTTTTTCTCATAATTTTCAAAAGCATCTAAGTTGTCTTCGATTTCTTCGATAATCTTGGAAGAAGAAGCATGGATCTAGAGATCATTTTCCTCCATCTAATTGAAAATTTTGCATTATCTCAATTCCTGCAATTATATAGACTATAATGTCAAAACCAACACTGTACTCCATCAAATAATATATTCAACACTCCATAAATCTTATTTGCTTTAGGTATGATATTTATCATCAAAGAATATATTCAGGACTCCATCAAGCTTCGAACAATGTCATCAGGACTAAAGTATATTTAAACTAATATTAGTGATATAATAAATATCAAATAATTGAATTATCTTTCAGTTTTGAAATACAAAATTACAAACTAACATAAGAATTAAGAAGCACTAACACAATTACCTAGCAACTTTTAAGTTAAGCAATAGACAAAGAACATGCAAAGCTAGGCTGCGATCAAAATATCATTATATGAAAGGAGACACAACAATCACACTACTTTTTAATTGGAGACATGCAGATAGAAAATTAAAATAAAACAATAGAAAAGCAGAGATTTAAGCGAAGGGAATCTAAATGGAAAAATGTTAATTGAAATGACATTGTTTCACATAGTTTTTCAAGAAAATGTTAAGTTTGAGATTCAAGAGAAGGGAATTCAGATATATCCTTTCTCAATGATCCAAGTCAAAGCCTAACACATAAATGAATTAAAATTATTAAACATTATCAAAGAAAAGAACTCATGCTTTCCAAAGTTTAAAAATCAATCACACTTGTGTTCAAAAAAGTTTTAAAACAATTATCAGCTATGATTCAAACCGAATCGTCTTTATTTATCTACCACAATTTGTTTGACACTTTTGATCACCTTATTGTACTGACTGTTCAACTTCGAGGAAAAAAAAATTGACAATTCAATTTATGTAAACACTGCACAACATATATAACACAAACAACATCTAACCAATAATATTGAAACTTGACTGTTATTTTACCTCATACATTTCATCCATCATTAGCATTGTTGTACTGAGAATTCATGAACCAATTGGAGACCTGCACTTCATTTATCAGTTCGAGATATAGTTTAGACCTGCACTACATGTATTAGACCTGCACTTCATTCATCTGACTCAAAACCAATAATCAAAATGAATTAGAAATATGTAACAATATCAAAGCAATAAACTCAAGCTCCTAAAATTTAAAAATCAAACTCATTTATGTCCAATAATGTTTAAAACAATCATCACGTATGACTCAAACCAAAGCAACTCATTTATGTATCTTTATTTATTTGACAATTTGATGGTACTGAATATTTAGCTTCTAGAAAAAGACAATTGGTCATTCAGTTACTATATATAGAATATATATAAGTACAGAAAATTATAACATGTTAGGCCGACCTCAAAGAAACTAATTACTACTTAATAATTTGTAACCCAATGATCAAAGTAATTAAAAGAAGAGGAATGAACTCTTAATATAATTATAAATCATAGTACATATACATTGTCCAATAAACAAACCAAAATAATTTGAAGGTGTAATTATTCTCAACTTCGTTAAAGATTACAAATATCTTAGTTTGATCAATCCTTCTGCTACTTCAAATACATGTCAATAACTACTGACCTCTACTGTTGTAGAACCATTAACCAATGATACATCCAAACTCCATATCACATAACGCCATGTTAAGAAAGGAAAAAGTGAGAAACACATCATATAAATATATGCAGCTTACCAATAATACAACCACACTCAATATCACAAAGCCATCTTAAGAAATGAAAAAGTGAGAAACACAACTTCATGTAAATATGCAGCTTGCCTTATATTTGCTCCTATCTTTGTTATCCATGATATGCTTCATGTTGTGGTGTATTAATGTTGGCTAAATTGTATGGATCGAGAAATAATAGACCTCATAGAATAAACTGTTATAGTTATACATCATCTATCACATATACAACAATTGCCTTCATCAAAGATAAGAATGCTATACATACATATAGAACTAAGTTTAAAATGATATACGATATGTTTTTATCCCGCAGAAAAAGAATTCAAGTGAGAAATGGAATATCTGATTTATCGCGATGATTTTGTTACATTGCACAGTAACATAACATGATATTAATCTGGTATAGATCACAATGTAATAGTCAAAAATCATTTATAGATGCTATCTATTAGCGCGACCCTTAATATGTATTAATTTGCACCGTGCGTTCTCGAATCATGACTGGAACATCGAGACTTGAAGAGTGGAGGTGATGATGGAGATTGTACTCATGTTACTCCTTAAGACGTCTGTTGATCTCCTCAAAATGACAAAACCTGCCGGCGGCAGGAAGAAAAATAAATTAGATAATGGAGACTATATATTGAGAAAATATTATGGATAAAGACCTTAGACCTATTTTATATTAACAATAACGATAAAAGCAGAAAGTTATATCAGGAAACCTTCCATTGATGGACCAACTATAATTGTTCACGTAAGACATTGCTTCTTTCTTTGCCTTGAACAATATTCACTTTCACCATTTCCATTCTTCAGTCCTCATACATAAGGAAGAAAAATATATGAATATATTAAGAAAGTAGTAACAATGTTACTTCAATAAGAAACATACCTTTTATATTTCCTTGTTGCTCTATATATTTCTTGCCCTGAACATAACATAGACCATTAATTGGTTCGAGATTTTTTTGTATTGTATTGCTCAATACACCTCGGCACTAAGAAGGAGATTATGATGAAGGAATTTGTGAAGAGATTTTGTTACTCCGTTAGGTCTCTGTTACTATATTTAATAAGAAAATGTTAATATCTAAAATCAAATTCCAATAACTTCCCACGTTCTTATCCATTATCCATGTTTTGTGCTTAACTTCAAAATCTTTCATTTTCCTGCGGTTTCTATTTTAACAGATAGGATACTTTCAAATTCAAATTCTAATAAGGATAATACTTATGTCAAGTTTTTTCGGATAATAATAGGTTAATGCGTCTCCCACATCTCCCACGTCACTTGGGATATCAGTTGCTATCTGTTTTACTGCATAACGTGGTTACCTTTTATTTCCTTTAATGTTTCCTGTCTTATATGTTTGCGTTCTGTTTAGATTATTATTATTATTATTATTATTATTATTATTATTATTATTATTATTAGGGTTTAAATTAGAATTTTTAAATTGACCAAACTAACTAACATTAACTAACAACTGATTATTATCCTAAAATTTTCAAGTGGCTTCCTACTACTTTGACACTTGGCTACTTTTCATAGGCTTACTATCTTGCTTTTAATAATATATAGATAGATAATAGATAATAGATTTTCAGCAATAAAGAGAAGTAACTTCCTACAGATTAGTGGAGAAAATTTTAGAGCAGTTAATTTTGTAAAATATTTTACAGATTTTAATTCAAATTTTAGATGAATAGTTAGGATATGCCACTTGTTAATATTTAAACTAAAAGTAACCATATTTTCAATGTAGTAACTAATAACTAATTTTTGTCTTAAAATTGCCATGTGTCTTTTTAATTTATTACCACTTGGCTAAACATGGTTGGCTACAACACTCCTTTTAATATATATATAGATACGTGTATATTGAGGATTTCTTGCCAATATGGTTATCGACCTAAATTGGCTTCTGCACATGACAGATATGAGAAGACGAAATACATTCATAGCAAATGAGAAGTACACTAGATAACAAACACAAAATGGAACAAATTTGAAATTGCCCTTTCAATTACCTAAATTAGCTCATTTCCTCCGTGATGAGTCTAGAATGCGTTTACGGTGTTCATACTACAAATTAGCCTCTTGGGTGTTAAAACCTTCAGTATTATGCTTCTAGCATTTCATTATCTAGTAGATTATTTGCACTAATTTTATGATAGTATTGAGAATCATCTACATGAGTGTAATCATCTCTATAAGGTTAACTAGAACTATCAACATGTGTTTTACACTTATGCTCCCCACGAACACGTGCTTTACGTCCCCGGTTATTCCTCTAATATATTAAGATGTTATAGTTAAAGCAAATAAAAAAATAAATGTATGCTAAAAATAATATTAAAAAAGATTTGGAGCAAATTTACCAAATATAATCGTATAATTAAGATGAAGTTGAAACTTGATTCTTCATCCCAAGTAATTAGTTGAATACTTGATAATTGAATAATTTGAGCAAATAGCCAACTTTATAACAAAGTAGCAATATTAGAGAGAACTTTTGAGAGAATTAGAGAGAAATTAGAAACTGATGTGAAAAAATTGTAAAAAATATTTAGAGGGGGTATAGAGTATTAGGAGGGGTGGGGACGGGGTCTAAGGAGTCAAAGAGCCATTGTCAGCGGGCTAGTTTCATAATTTTTTTTAAAAATCCGGTCCGATCCGAGTCGGTTCTGGTTTAGGTTTATTTATTCTGATCTATCCGGTCAAAATGCAGGGGCCACATTGGGAAGGGAATCGGGGGTATGAAGTGTCAGATCGGTCTGATTTTAACCGGACCGTTTAGACAGTCTTAAATAACACTGAGTATTTTGTTGTTGTTGTTGTAAGGAGAGAAAGCAAGTTGTCTCTCAAAATGCTTCACCTATTAACGGTTTAGATTGAATTGTTTTCTCATTCAGAAATATAACATTCTTTTAAAAAAATGAATAGTCTCTTACTATCGTTCGTAAAAACAATTTCGAACCGTCAAAACTTTTAACGTGTCATTCGAAGTTGGGGCTATTACTTTACGCCCTCAAGTTTGGATGGGTGGACGGCTCAATTCATTGGCTCAAAGTTTGATTCTTGACCAGTTACCCCCCTCCCAACATCACAAAGGTTGAAATCAGCTCACTTGTTGTTACCATGAATCTCCACTTGTCAGCAAGAAATGCTAAGATTAAAGGGGCTAACAAACTGTAGTTGTGGAACTCATTGGTAGAGGTGAGAATAGATTGCTAAAAAATGAACTTTTTTGCCTACCATCTCTTGAACTAGCTGATTACATGTCATGTGAAGCCTTTTTGCTATCTGTAATTTCACTTTCTGTTTACCTAACTCATTAGTTTCTCATAATACGAGGGGGGAGGGGCGGGGTCTTTTTTTTTGTTACACCTGTTCACATTCATGGTCGATAACGAGAAAAAGGTTAACACAATATTATTAGAAAACATTAATACTTGAATCATTGGTCGAGGTAGTTTGTTAGTGGAGAAGTGGTGAAGCCATTTATTTACCCTCTTCACAGTTACAGACTTACAGTCGTTTTGCGGAATCTTTAGGCCCTGTTATTCTCCTCTCTCAAATTATTTTATTACATCTGTGTTGAGGTTTTCTTTTCGTATATTTTAGTACTATAAAGACATTATTTCATATAGCATGCACACGCAATTGTAATTTCTATTCTAAATTTTAATATATTCTCTTAATTAATACTGAAGCAAAGATGAACGAATCGTCTTTTGAAATAAAAATTTAGAATATATATATTAAGAAAACTTTATGTTGAAAAAGATATCCCTCTCGAAATATTTGAAAACATTTCTAAATATTTTTATATCTATTACCCCTAACCCCTCCCCCTCCCCCCCCCCCCCCCCTCTGAGCTTCCACTCATCCCATATAATATATGTGAAGGTGTTGTTAATTGGAGAGGCATCAAACAATTCTTTATTTAGCTATAATTTTCCAAAACTAGTTTTTCGTATATTGAATATTAATTACATTGATATATTGTTCATGTAGTTTCAAATTTATATATAAAAGTAATTTCAATTGTATAAATACTGTGAAATACGAAGGAAACTTATCATGATGTTTCGATTAACATGCCACTGGTCATATTTGTTTTATTTTTACATGACATGATTTGGTATGATCTCTTTGCATGTGCTAGGTATTGGTTAGTGGTAATGAATCTGAAAAATCAATATCTTTGCACCAAGTAGCAATCAGACATTTTAGAAAAAAAAAAAAAAAAAAAAAAAAACTAGCTAGTAATCTGACATTACAAATCTTTTTACTTTGGCAAGGTTGTCGACTTGTTGCCTCTGTACATGCACTTTTTGCTCGCATGGCACAAACAGATCACAAAGAAAATTATAGATGTCAGCTTCCCATGAAATAAATCACCGCCATGGTGATTGGTAACTAAATTTTCTATTTTCTTTACGTGTTCGTTTTGATCATTACTTCTTCGAAACTTTTTTTTTAATTACCTCTTCTTCATTTGGGGTGAGGTGTGGCGAATTGAGAGTAACATTTCAAAATTTTGGGAGGATCACTTGCTTGATGGTAAAATTTACAAGCACTGATCATGGTTATATAAATATTGAACTAATAAAAACTAGAGTTTTCCATCCACACATGATTTATTATTTATATGTATTGTCACTTTAATTTTTAATTTCTGAGGTTAAACTGTTTGATTTCATATAAACATGAATGATGGTAACTTTTTATCCTTGTTTAATTAATTAGCATTTCAACAAAATTCTAAATGATGTATCATCAATAAGTACTAAAAGTGTAAAGTGCAGAATAATGATGGTATGCTTTGTTATCTTTTAACGTAACACGCGTATATAGAGGATTTCTTGCCAATATGGTTATCGACCTAAATTGGCTTCTCCACATGACAGACATGAGAAGACTGAAATACATTCATAGCAAATGAGAAGTACACCAGATAACAAACACAAAATGGAACAAATTGGAAATTGCCCTTTCAAATGCCTAAATTAGCTCATTTCCTCCGTGATGAGTCTAGAATGCGTTTACGGTGTTCATACTACAAATTAACTTCTCATATCTGAATATTAAAGATTTTGCTTCTCTAAGAATATGGATCACGGGTCATGGGTCGCTCCAATTGGGCTGATCCGACCCGGTTAGGAGAAATCATCAATTATGGTTAAAGGAAGTTACCACATATTCCACCACATCTCCAATACTTCCTCCACTAAAGGAATATGCAAAGGTGGGGGAGTGGGGAAGTGGGGGAGTGGGGAAGATAGTGGGAAGTTACTTTTTTGTTTCTTCCAACTTCTTTATATTATATATAAGAAGAAGAAACAAAAAGGGTAAGATGTAACTTTTCACTCTTCTTATTATTCCACCAAAAAGACACAAAACAAAAGGAAGGCATTTAGTTGGTGACAATTAAACTTTGTTTCCTAGTGATTCAAAGTAGACTTGGGCAATTGCAAGGTGATAAATACAATCTTCCGCTGTGGTGTTAACAGGTACACAATTCATGTTCCTGTTACCGTTATTAATTTCTAATAATTGGTATCAGAGCCTGGATTAATTGTTCCAACTTAATGCCGATGTTTTTTTTTTTTTTTTTTGTATGTGTACAAAACATGAAAAGAAAATAATAGACAAAAGTTTCATAGTGGTTGATGAAAATATTGAATGTTAACAGCATAATATAATGTCTGAAAATTAAAATTAGTCTAGCCCATAAAAAATTTTCGACATGATACATATTTTATTTAGATTGTACTCGTTTGGGGCTTTCCGTTGATATATTATACATCAAAAACGGATTTAAAACGAGTAAGATATGAATTTTTGAAGTTATGCTGAAAATTGGACAGTTTTATAAAAAAACTGCGTTCTGTAATTTGATTTCTGCAAATTACTGGTTTAGAATTAAAATATGGGTTATATATTTTCATAATCTACTCGTCACAAGCTTTCCGTTGATATATTATATGATGATAAACGGATTTAAAATGAGTGAGATATGAAGTGTTGAAGTTCTGCCAATAAATGTGTTTCTCTTCGAATGACTTCGTAATAGCCAAACTATTATGATGGTATACAACCCTTACATGCATTCTTCTACAAGTTGTGACATATGTTGTCATATTGAATGGTATGTCCATTCTTATTGTTTCATTGTTCCTATTTCAGAAATGGCTGAACAGGGACAAGCTCGACTTGCTCCAAGTGGGAGTGGTATTGGAAATCGAGCAAGAGGACAACGTAGAAGAGTACGTCGTCGTATGACATATTCCCGAGGACGTGAAGTCATAAGGAATGATGTTTCCAGGACGATGCAAAATGTGCTAAGGGATGCAAGGGCTATACGAAGAGAAAGAGAAAAGAAATTTAGAGAGCTTAGGGCTTCACTAGCTGATCAAATTGAACATTATCAGTTTACCCGAAATGCACTAATTGATGCTATTGGCGAAATTGAACTTTATGATTGGGAAGCCTTAGCAATTTTAGTAGATTCACTTGGAGAACCTTTAGGTAGCATTTTAACTGATATTTATCACGAGATTTGGCCAAGTGAATCTTTTTGGGTTTATATTCTTAAATTTGAAGCCGAGTGGGAGAATCGTCTCTACAACTACTTGTAATTTATTTTTTTTATTAATGAAACTTTGTTATTTGTTTGTAAGATTACATGTCATTTTATTTGTTTAATTTTTATGTGTGGCAATTAAAAAAAAAAAATAAGAATGACATGATATTGAAAATCTTAACGAGATACACACTATGAGAAATGATTTTATAAAATATTAATTGAACATTTAGTTGTAGATGATGAATGGAAACTTAGTAACCTTTCGATTCTATACTAAGTGTAAAATTAATATTTTATTTAATTGATTCGCCTAAGTGTGCATATCACATGCGAGAATGATGAGTAATAAATACACTTGCATTATTGTTTCATTTAACAGACTATGGCATCAAAAACTATCATTGCTGACTTAAACAAGGGTGACAAACTAAACGGCGAAAATTATGATATTTGGAGCCGTAAGATGTGGTATGTGCTGGAAGAGCAAGATGCTTTAGAAGCTATTAACCATGTCATGGTTTGCCCAGAGGAGGGTAACACTGCCCAACATAGGAGGGATCTTGAGGCTTACAATTCTTGGAAAAAGAAAGATGCCACTGCTCGTGGAATCATTGTAAGCTCAGTTGTGGATGATTTCATTCACGAATGTGAACAATTCCCTACTGCTCATGCCATGTGGGCACATTTGAGAGAAACATATGGGGGTACTACTGTGACCCGCCTTAGACAGCTGACTATCAAATTTGACACTTACAAGAAGCGTCATGACCATAGTGTCAAACAACACCTTAGGGTGATGTCAAACATGATAGCTCAACTCAAAAGTGCTGGTCATATTCTCTCTGATGAGCAGCAGGTTCAGGCAGTGATCCGGTCTCTTCCAAGTAATTGGGAACATCTGAAAGTAAACTTGACCCACAATGACAGCATCAAAACTTTTGGTGATGTTGCTCGCCATATTGAACTTGAAGATGAGCGGCTTGGTGCTGCAAAAGCTATACCCACTGCCTATGTGGCAGAATCAAGTGGTAAAAAGGCTTCAGGATTCAAGCGTAAAAATGATTGGAAGAAAGGCGGAAAGGGCAAGGAGACTGGTGAGGGACCCTCAAAGAAGAGAAACAAACCAAACCCTAAGAAGGGAAAACGGTTCTTTAAGAAGAAAGACAAGAGCAAGATGAAATGCTACAACTGCCAAGTGCCGGGACACTTTGCTCGTGAATGCACTGAGCCGAAAAAGGTAGCATTTCAAAACGCATCTCTAAGTGCTACATTTGTTTCTAGCACAGTTTTATTAACTGAATCTTATCCTGTGTGGATTGTAGACTCAGGGGCCACCGACCATGTGACCCGTGATCGAGAAGCGTTTGTGGAGTTCCGTCGAGTTCCATCTGGATCAAGGTGGATATATGTAGGAAACAATGCGAAGGTTGAAGTCAAAGGTCTTGGCACTTGCAGGATTGACTTGCGTGGTGGCCGTACTTTGATGTTGCATGACGTCCTATATGCTCCAGAAATTCGACGGAACTTAATATCTGTGTCTGTCCTTCTTAATTTAGGTTTCTGTTTAAACTTTAGTCGCAATGTTGTGAGAATTACTCAAGACAATGTTTTTTATGGTTCTGGACATCTTTACGATGGTTTCTTTGTATTGAGTTGTAATCCTTCTACTTATGACTATTATGTGGACCGTTGTGTTATGGCATGTTCTTCTAGTAATAGAGATGTTGACATTATTACATGGCATGCTAGATTAGGTCACATTGGGCAAGATAGAATGAATAGATTGGCGAAGGAAGGACACTTGAGTTCTTTCTCGAAAATTGAAATGCCAACTTGTGAACAATGTCTTGCCGGAAAGATTACACGTAAACCTTTTGGGAAGGCTAAGAGAGCTGACTTTCCATTGCAATTAATCCATTCAGATATCTGTGGTCCAATGAACGTGAAGGCAAGATCTGGTGCCTTGTACTTCATTACGTTTATTGATGATTTCACGCGTTTTGGTTATGTTTATTTGATTTCTCATAAATCCGAAGCACTTGAGTGCTTCAAACGATACATGAATGAGGTTGAGAATCAATTAGACAAGAGTATAAAAACTCTAAGAACTGATAGAGGGCGTGAATATCTTTCAAGACAATTTATTGACTTGTGTAGTGAAAAAGGAATCACCAGACAATTAACTATTCCTTATACACCTCAGCAAAATGGTGTAGCAGAAAGGAGGAATAGAACTCTATTGGATATGACAAGATCAATGATGGCGCAAGCTAATTTACCTATCTCTTTTTGGGGAGATGCGTTATTAACTGCAGCCTATATATTGAATAGAGTGCCTTCTAAGTCAGTTCCTTCCACTCCTTATGAGCTATGGACCGGCCAGAAACCAAACTTGGATTATTTACGACCTTGGGGTTGTGCTGCATTCATAAAAGATTCTTTTAACAAGTTTGGTAAACTGGGTCCAAAAGGCAAGAAATGTATCTTTATAAGATACTCAGAACACTCCAAAGGGTATGTGTTTATTGGTGAATTGGAGGATGGAAGTGTTACTGAAATTGAATCACGAGATGTCACATTTTTAGAAAATGATTTTCCTAAGAAGGGTGAAGTAAAGGATGGAGAGCCTCTTTATGAAATGTTGAACTCAAATGGTCAGCAAGTGTCTTCTGACACATTTGATGATCTAATTGATCAAGAGTATGGTGCTGATCCGAGTGGGAGCTTTTCAATACAAGATCCTTCTTGTGAATCTGAGTTTCAATTAAGAAAGAGTACCAGGAAAGGTGTACCTAAACGTACTTATGATATAGAGGATTATGTTTTCCTGGTATCGGCATCGGAAGTGAATGAACCAAATTCCATTGCCGAGGCTTTATCGAGCCCTGAAAAGGATGAGTGGATGAAAGCAATGAAAGAAGAGTTAGAGTCCATGAGAACCAACAAAGTCTGGGACTTAGTTGATCTTCCGCCTGAGCGTAAAGCAATTAAGAACAAATGGGTTCTGAAAATTAAACGTAAAGCGGATGGATCGATAGAAAGATACAAGGCACGACTGGTAGCAAAAGGCTTTACTCAGCAAGCAGGAATTGATTATGAGGATACTTTTTCGCCAGTTGTGAAGTTTACCTCAATTCGCTTACTTTTAGCTATTGTTGCGCGTTTGGATCTAGAATTACACCAAATGGACGTAAAGACAGATTTTCTCAATGGAGAATTGAACGAGGAGATCTACATGGAACAACCTGTAGGTTTCATCGTTAAGGGCCAAGAAAATAAGGTCTGTAAATTGAAAAGATCTATTTATGGTCTAAAGCAGTCTTCAAGGCAATGGTACTTGAGATTTCATAAAGAAATGATCTCATATGATTTTACTATGTTTGATGAAGACCATTGCATTTATGTTAAAAGGTCCAATGATATGTTTGTAATTCTTTCTCTTTACGTGGATGATATATTGATGGCTGGAAATAATTTGGAGTATCTAAAGATTATCAAGTCATGGCTTTCAAAGTCATTTGACATGAAAGATATGGGTGAAGCAGACTATATCCTAGGAGTTAAGATCCAAAGAAACCGTTCCAAGAAATTATTGAGTCTGTCTCAAGAAACATATATAAAGAAAATTCTGGAACGCTTTCGGATGAGTGAGTGCAAACCCATGGATACTCCTGTAGCGAAAGGTGAAGCTTTATGTCTTGAAATGTGTCCACAGACGCAAAGAGAGAAGGATGAAATGTCTCGAGTTCCATACTCAAGTGCTATCGGGAGCTTGATGTACGCTATGTTGTGTACTCTCCCTGATATCTGTTATGCCGTAGGTCTAGTTAGCAGGTATCAATCCAATCCTGGAAGAGATCATTGGAAAGCAGTGAAGAGGATATTTCGATACCTGAAAGGAACTGCAGATTATTCACTGTGCTATGGTGGATCTGATTTGATGTTGAGAGGTTATACAGATGCTGATTGGGCTGGTGACTTGGATGAACGAAAGTCAACATCTGGATATGCTTTCTTACTAAATAGTGGGGCCATTTCATGGAAAAGTAAGAAACAAACTTGTATTGCTCTTTCAACTATGGAAGCTGAGTTTGTAGCTTATACATATGCAGTACAAGAAGCTGTTTGGTTGAAGAGATTCTTTGAGCATCTAGATATTGCAAAGAATCCTCAAGGATCGATAATTTTATATTGTGATAGTCAGGCGGCTATTGATTTTATAAAAGATCCTAAGCATCATGAAAAGACCAAACACATTGATACCAAGTATAAGTACTTGAGAAACATAGTTGCAAGTGGTGAAGTTCCAATACAATACATGCCTACACTGAAAATGGTAGCTGATCCTTTTACAAAGGCGATATCTAGAGACCAGTTTGAGAAACATGTTATGGCTCTAGGTTTGCGTAGGATATGACTAAATTTATGTATTGTAGAACAATTTAAATGCTCATCTATATATATATTTTTGAGTTTGTATTAAATCTCATGTGCATGTGATGGAATTTATTTGTGATAAGTGTGTCGAACAAGTCGCGAGATCGGCTCTCTCACACGGGCGATCGCCTCTGACGTCGAGGAACGTGCAGAGATGAGACCAATTGGAACCTTGAATTGTACAAGGTCATAAATAGTTTAAATGGTCGGTCTTGATTAGATTTCAGACTTATGGATTTGTATATCCTATATGACTTGTTTCGTAAGCCAGATGTGAGTTTTTCATAAATTAATGGATCTGAGGATTGTTTGAAGAAAAACTCAGGTTAGACATTCAGAAGTGTCTAGATCAAGATCTGTACGGTGTTTATATATTTAGAAATGAGACACACGCGCCAAAATTAGGCAAGAACACCGTAGCACGTGTTTCATACCATGTGTGCTGATCGACCAATAGGGTAATAGAAGAATGGATCCCTGCTTCTTCATTGTGTGAGACCCTAAGAAAAATCAATTTGATTTTCATTAGAATACCCTTTGACCTTTTACTGTCTCTTGAAGTACAAATCTGTGTTGCTACTTTAGCATGTTACTAATAGCCACGAGTGATTCGGCAATGCGGTGCATGTCTAGGAAAGCAGCTGATTTGGGATGAATAGATTCGAGTAGAAAGGGAAGACAATTAGAATGATTTATAAATTAACTTATATTCACAGGTCGACCATTACATTTGCCATGAGAGTTTCAAGTGTAATTGTGATACTAAGTTAAATAGGAACTCGAGTTCGCCTCAATCGAGGTTGAGGGATCAGATAAGTAGCTACCAGAGTAGCGAATGATGTCTGGGGTATTGCGAGTAATAAGATCCTCATGTTAGTAGTGAATCCTTTTCCGCATGTGATTGGATTTCTTTATGGAGCTATTGTACAACCTTAACAGGTTTAGCTCTTATTAATGCTCGCAGGTCGCACGAACTATTTGCGTGTATGATTTTGTTTTTGTGTTGTGGATCCAGCCCACTATGAGCGAAGTGGGAGATGTAAGAATATGGATCACGGGTCATGGGTCGCTCCAATTGGGCTGATCCGACCCGGTTAGGAGAAATCATCAATTGTGGTTAAAGGAAGTTACCACATATTCCACCACATCTCCTATACTTCCTCCACTAAAGGAATATGCAAAGGTGGGGGAGTGGGGAAGTGGGGGAGTGGGGAAGATAGTGGGAAGTTACTTTTTTGTTTCTTCCAACTTCTTTATATTATATATAAGAAGAAGAAACAAAAAGGGTAAGATGTAACTTTTCACTCTTCTTATTATTCCACCAAAAAGACACAAAACAAAAGGAAGGCATTTAGTTGGTGACAATTAAACTTTGTTTCTTAGTGATTCAAAGTAGACTTGGGCAATTGCAAGGTGATAAATACAATCTTCCGCTGTGGTGTTAACAGGTACACAATTCATGTTCCTGTTACCGTTATTAATTTCTAATAGCTTCAATATCTAGAAACTAAAAAAGAGAAAAAAAATCCAACTCTAAAGAAACAAATTTTCTACACTATGGACGGTCAGCATGAACAAAAATATGTTTGACACACGCACGTATTGGGAGCTTCAACTTGCAAATAAGATTTTTGGCTCTTAATAATATGTTAAAAATATAATTAATGATGTACTTTTATATTTAAAAATAATTTAATCTAAAATTTCTATTTGAGCCTTAATGTCTTGTTTTTATATAGCCACAAAAATTTCATGGCATATTTGAGATCATAAGTTTCAAATATTTTGGTGTTTAAATTCTTGATCCAGTTGAGTTTTGCCACATAATTGACACGAGAGAATTTCTTTAAAAACAAAAAAAAAAAAAAAAAGACCAACCTATAGCTCTTTAATATGTTGACACATAGCTGTAGCTGGTTAGTAAACATATTTGAACATAAAGACATTAAGTCCATATCGACCAATACAAAGGAATAATAAGTTGGAGGAAGGTGATCTCTCTATATATATGATGAGTGGTACCATATTCTTAACAAATATTCTATTGATCTGTGTTGTTATATGAAACATACATGGCTGCTGCCTCTCCACCTCTCTTATTAAGCAAATTGCACGTGCCTAATAAGGTACAAAACTATCAGATAATCATGTCTCGGAGCTTCTATGGTGAAGGTACTTCTCTTTAATTACCTTCCCTCAATTTTATGTCTATCTTTTCTTCAACATCTAGAATCACTATCGTATTTAATTTTGTGTTCACGTGTTTCATGTTTCCTTATTTTTGAGTTCAACGAGGAAGCCCAAGGTTTCAACTTCTCAGAATTTAGAATACTGATTGAAGAAGAAACCGAATAACCGAATAATAGAAGTTCAGTATTTGCAAATGATGAATTGATACATCATTACTTGTAAATAACTTCAATTTATACTATTGGAAATATTAGTGAAATATTGAAATACTTACTTGACGAGTATTTTAAATGAAATAATGATTTTTCCCATTGTTTTTAAAATACTATTTTATCAACATTTAGAAGATGTATATTGTCCAGATGCCTACTATACGTTTGCTCTCTCTGATCTATTATTCAAAAATTGCAGGAAACTCGGCTAATATTGTTGATTCAAATATAAATACACTAAGGCAGAGAATAGAGCTACTAAGGAAGAAGGAGAAATTGATCAACACAGTCTACAAACGTGAAAATGGTTGGAATTACAAGTCGGAGTACGACAATTATAAACACAAGAAAGATTTGGTACTGCAGTTGATTGATGTCGCAGGTTTCATAAGCAGCAGCATAGGATTTGTTGTACTAAGTGGTTCTTTGAGCATCTTTCTTTTTTCTCTCATCGTCCATATGCATGGCTAATATGCATGACAATATATATACACATATCCTGGAAATTTTGAAAGCAAAAGCGTTGATTTAATTTTTTCACATTATCTGATTCAATTCTTTTAATTCCCAAGAAAGAACATGATTATTAGCTTTATGCATTTCAATTTAAATGGCAGTAGTGTTTGACTGGACGTAAAGAGTTAAAAATTGATGAAAAATTGTTGGGTTGGTGCAATTAGCTGATTAACCCATTAGATTGTCCTCCTCCTAGACGGAGAGGCGGATCCAGGATTTGAATTTTATGGGTTATAAATTTTTGGATAACAATTTCAAATGCAAGTAACATATAAATACATCAATATGAGTGTTAGAATTTAATTAAGCATATTTTTGCACTAATATAGGTTCTACAAAAAAAAAAAAAAAAAAAAAAAAAAAAAAAAAAAGGAACTATGCATATTAGTAGAAGAGAATATTTAGACTGTGGAAATAGAAAGTTCATCCATCTTTGTGAGGACTTCAAATGAACAATTATCCGAGTTATATTACTGAAAGACACTACTAAAAAAACCGTCATTTTCGACCGCCGAATCGGTCGAAATTCGGTCGACCTATCGACCATATTTCGACCGATTGCGGTGGTCGATAAAATTTAGGTAGAAATTCAAGTATCGACCGAAATTCGGTCGAAGGTCGACCGAGATTCGACCGAATTTCGGTCGATAGGCCTTCGACCGAATTTCGGTCGAAGTGTATTTCGACCGAAATTCGGTCGAAGGTCTGGTAATTTTTTTTGACCAACTTTCGACCGAAAGTCGGTCGAAAACCTGTAAAAACCTGCAACATAAAAGCTGAAATTAGGCCTATACCACCTGTAAACACGCAAAAAAACCAGTCCTCAAAACATTCATAAACGCTGTTTAAACAAGGCTAACAAAGCCAAACAATAGTTCGTTCAAGTTCTACAATATTCAAACAAACTAAACAAATAGTTTAAAGTTCAACTTTCACTACTAATGGCTAGAAGCCGAACTAGACCCGGCATCAGACTGAGAAGGTGAATGGTGGCTATGTCTGCTCTTGCTCTTTCCCTTTCCCGAGCTATCACGCCTTCCTTTACCTTTTCTTTGGTTCCTGAGGATCTGTTGCATCATTTCATGCATTTCTCTTTGATGCGCCTCCTGTGATGCGCGCATCATTTCATGCACTTCTCTCTGATGCGCCTCTTGTGCTAAGCGCATAGCTTCATTTTGCTTTCTCAGTTCTTCGATCTCCGCTTGCATCTGTGTCATTTCTGGAGCGGGAGCAGAGCTTGCTGGAGCACTTGAACACGAGCCCAAATAGTTCGATTTATGCTTGGCAGATGAATACAGTGTTCCAATGCCATAAGCTGAACCCTTCTTCACCCCTCCGACCGCTTCCAACCATAAGTTGGTTTCTTGCTCGAGCGTTAGCGGTGTTGGGGTACTGCTTCCGCATTCAGATTGCTGAGTCGTAGTCCAGTCCTCAAGGGCCTTTGTAGCTTTTTCCTGAAAAACATAAATATATCAACGGCTATATGGGTGAAGTTTTAAACTTGAAGGATTGGCGCGACTTTAGTTTAAATTTAAGTACTTACCCAGGCCTCTTGTGCTCGGGGCTCGACCCATGTTTCTCCGCCCTTTTTATCTTTCTTGATATGGCGGATCTTGTGCATTTCAGAGAGCGGAATAGTCCGATTTTGTTGTTTTTCCTACAAATTAAAGAAGAGAAAATTAGATAGATAGAAAATTTACTATTATAGTAATTCTTATAAATTAAATTACTTTACCAAGCGCATCTTCTGCGTCGCAGCGCTAACTGCGCCGCCGGTATGCAGCGATCCACCCTTAGTAGATGCCCGAGCTTTCTTCCCTTGCTCGCTCTTCCTCTGAAATTCGGGAGTACCCCAATACTGCAGCAGCTCTCTCCATTGATGATCATAGAGGAAGCCGGGCATTTTCCCATTTTTGCGCGCATTGTACATTGCGTTCTTGTACACATCCGCGCATTTCTTAGGGAAGTTACAACGGACTTTATAGTCCAGAGCCGGATGCCACTTACACTGAACCTGCAATATTCATCAAAATATTTTATTTAAACATAATCATTAAGAAAACCTGCAATTAGTGAAAAATGTTATGCATATTTATCACCTCAAAAGCTTGCATTATCTGTTGCTTTACATGAGGGGGCACAGCGCCCCAGGATGGCCATGATTCCTTCCATTGAGATTTCATGCATTTCGTCAACACAGGAGTAGCATCAGTGTTGGGGCAAAAGCTACGTAAAAAAACAGACGGGTTAATAGAAATACTAATATTTAAAAGCTTACTGCTAAATAGATAAGAACTTCATAAATACTATACTTACCCCTTATCCCCCTCGGGATAAATAATCAAACGCCCGTCTTCCCAAGTGCCAGGCTCACCGATGTAATATGGCGATCTGGGATCATAGTACGGAATCTCCTGCTGTACCGAAGGGCAGGTAGGGCTAGATAGGTCGGAAGGCGGCTGAGTCGACCCAGACGGACTAGTGGACTGTGTGGGATCGCCTAGTCCGGGAACGCCCTGGGATGGACCGTCCTGGCTCTCAGTCATGTCATAACTACTGAAGTGATGCCTCCAACCAGTATGGCTCGGAGGCATGCCAGGTGGTCTGAAAAAATCCGGACTGTATCCGGCAGGTGCTCCTGTAGGAAGCGAATGCGGCACCTGGGACATGCCGGGCTGCCTGAAAAAATCTGGACTTTTTGCTGCTGGTGCTCCTGTAGGAAGGTGATGCGGCACCTGAGAGGTAGGAGTCTCCTGTGCCGGCTCACCTGAAGGCTCACATGCCTTTCCTTTCCCCTTCCTTCTTGAAAACACTAGAGGGGGAGGACTGTCCTGTGCCGGCTCACGTGAAGGCTCAGCTGCCTTTTTAGTCCCCTTCTTTCCTGAAAAAATATTCTTCATTCCTGTTGACACATTCATTGCACAAAAATTAGGCGGGTTGAATAGATTAAATAAACACATTCATTGCAAAAAAAATAGGCGGGTTAAATAGATTAAATACACACATTCATTGAAAAAAAATATACCACGGGTTAAATAGATTAAATACACACATTCATTGAAAACAAATAGGCGGGTAACATATATTAAATACACACATTATCTTCTTAGTAAACAAAAATCTTGACCCAATCATTGTAAACAAAAATAGTGAATACAAATATCTTCTTATGTTTATAATTAAAAAATTACATTAAACTAGTAAATTACTTGTTTGATGAAATGCCCCAAAGAAACAATATTATCTAATAACACCCTATTAATTAATATTATCCAAGCAATTCAAACAAACAAAAGCTTATTCGTTTTAGGCATAACATGTTCATCTTCTCAACAATACCAAGGCAAGAACACATTGCAAACAAAACTACCAAACAATACGAATTCAACTACAACAATTCCAAACAACACAAACCTAACTTTGTAATAGCTAACAACACCAAACAAGTTGTTCAACATCAACTATACTACAATAAGCTTTGCTAACTAATAAGTAACTAAATATGCAACATTAAATATGCAAAGTTACAAAATAATTATAAAGTTAATTAAATTCGGAATAAATAAAAAAAAAAAAAAAGTACCTAAACGTTGATTTATGCTCCTATAACACGTACAATTGAATCCCCACTGCTTATATGCTTCAAAACTACAAAAAAAATTGAGTTAAAAAGTTAGGGTTCAAGTTTTACAAAGTAATTAAAGTAACTCTAAAATTAAAAATTTACCTTGAATTTGTTGTTATGGGTAGTGATTAGGAGGGTAGATTGTGTTTAAGTGTTGATTTTGGGGGTGGGTTTGGGTAGATTTCGGGTTTTTTGAGGTTTGGGGGTGTTTAGAGAGAGAGAAATGGTTGGGGAAGAAGAAGAAAATGGAGGAGGAGGGCTCACTGCCCTAGTTATCATCGCGTGGGTCGACCGCCACATCGACCGAAATTCGGTCGATAGTTTTTGCTGAAATTTTTTTGTTCGACCGAAAATCGGTCGAACACGTATTTCGACCGATTTTCGGTCGAACATTTTCGTGAAGTGAATTGTTCGACCGAAAATCGGTCGAAATACCTGTTCGACCGATTTTCGGTCGAAATAGCGTAGTCGAAAATTCCGATTTTTTTAGTAGTGAGAGCTCCACTTCTGCAAAGAGAAATCCGTGCGTTTTGTAACCAGTATTTACAGTAGAATACTTTAAACCACAACTCGAATAACTTATCGACTTAAACATAACTTGATATTTTACTGAATATAAAAGCATGCATTCAAATTAAAATGAGTGGTCTAAATAAAATTAGAAAAATTATAAAAAGATTCCATTCATTTTAAAGCAGTTACTAAAAAAGATCATATCACATAAACTAGAAGTGCCATAATCGCATGATCTTCTAAAGGCTGGATGATGGAAAGGACAAAAGTTGGTATGAGGTTAGCTTATTAGGGTTAGGATTAGTTATGAAAAAGTTCTAAATTAAGGAAAACCTAAGAATAGGCTCTAACCATTGGTCGGCATTTACTTGGACAAAGACATTCTATATTTGGTAGTAGAAATGTTAAATATTGGTAACTAAGTAGTAAAGGAAGAGAGATTGAAATGTGGCACTTTAGGCTCAGGTGAAGATGTGATAGCCAATTATAGGAGGACACAAGTTATTATTCGATACATGTTCATGCCATGTGGTAAATTTATCCAGCATATTTCCCATTAATTTATTAATTCATGATATTTAATTTGTTTATCCTTATTATATGATATATTCTCTAGTCAATCATGTCAAGAGGGGTTATACTTCTCCAACTAGTGCATGCCAACTCATCCATTTTTTAAGCAAGATAATTGAGGAAATCAAAAGAGATAAGTGCAAAGACAAGAAGGAAATACGATTGACACCGTTATGGTTAGGAAAACGTTACACGTACATGCAGCAATATACAATCTCTTGAGGACTATAAGATGAAAGAAAACCCCATATTTGTTTAAGATTAATCAATAGTCACTCCATACTCTTATCGACAATCCCAGCCACAATGCAACTTGAGTTTATTGCTTCTGGATTCTAGCTTATTGAATTATAGATATATCTTTTAAATATATTAAATAAATTCTTAATTCAATCACAAAGTTCGAGCGAAACCTAATAGGTTGTGTCGAACTCGTATATATGGAACTATGACTCCGCCCTATATATCAGAATTTGGTCATCAGTTAGCTAGGAATATTTAGCACTAAAGCAAAGGTCTCGTTACAATTATAGGTTTTTGGAGCAAAGTTACATAATTTTGTTTTTTCATTTAAAGGTCATTTTTTCACCAGCACTATCACATTGGTAACCAAATGGTACAATATATAGCCGTTTAAGTCATGTTACTAGCTATGCGTAGTGACTATCACAAGACTCATGTTTTAATCTTGTGGAAAATCATCCAAATTTTGTTCAAGCTTGCTACCACGAACATTAAAAGTTTGGACTAAAAGATCTAAAGTTTATGAAACTAGAAAGCATTTGCAAGCTTCTAGGACAACTAATTTGAGGGTGTATATTTTCATGACATGTTAGGATAACACATAATGCACCAGAGCTTTCAGCAACATCAAAGCTGGATATACACTTTGGCATTACAACATTGATTGTTGTTGTTTAGATATACATAAATTGGTGCCTCGGAGGAATTCCGCTGCTTAAGTATGAGGTGAACTAGAAGTAACTGGTAGTGTAGCTTGTCCATTCTTTTCTGTTGTTGGAGAAATCTTCAAAATTTCTGATTCTTTGCTTTTACCCCATAGAAGAATATACAAGCCAATAATAACCAAAATGGACCCCAAAATGCTGTTAAAGAGAAAAAAAAGTACTTTAATAATAGTAACATCTAACTGTTATTTACTTAGCTTCTTGTGATATCATTGGCCTGCTGTTTGTTTTCTTTTTGTTTTTGTGTGTGCGCGTGTTTCTTTTTTTAAGTCAAAATTGTTAAAGAAAATGAGTTCCCACCTTCCAAGGTGAATTTGTTCATGAAGTATGGAAATGTCAATCACAGCAGCAAAAGTTTGTATGAAGGGACTAAATGCAGATGTGAAGACTGCACCCTTTTGCTTTATACACCATGACATAACCACATAGCATATCCCTGATCCCACCATGCCCTGCACATTCATGAACAGTTTTAGTCAGTCTATTCTAATTTTCACATTCTTAGATGAAACTATCAATATAATCAACAATCACAAGACACAAAAATAAACAAAATTAACTACTCACAGCATATATGACAGTTGAGATCTCTAAAGTTCCTTTTAGCAACCATGCGGATGTGTTTCTGTCAATGACAAAGGTCAATATGGCGGATTGAATGGCTCCAAAAAATGACATTATTGCTGTGCTAGCATACTGATAAGGGAAGTCTTTCCCAATTCTAGCTTGTATGAGGAACCATGAAGCCCATAAAAGGCTGCCCGCGAATAGAAACGCTGAACCAACAATCCAACTCTTTGTGCTGTGGTTCACTTCAACTTCTAATACTGACTGGTTTATTAATGGCATTCCTTTGTATAGAGTAAGTATTAAGGCTCCTCCAAGACAGCATAAGGTGCCAAATGCCTTAGCTCTTCCAGTTTTGTATTTCATATTTATTGTTTCTTGCCTACAAGGATTATATATATGTTATCATTCATATCATATGGATATGATCATTACATTGCATACACAAAAATTAAACCAGCCAAACCTCCTATGTCGCTAGTACAAAAATTTGCACCATAGTGGTGGACTAAAATTGCGCGATAATTGCTGTGCTTACCCAAGTAGCAATGCCATAGCGAACGTGTTGATGGGCACCATATTGATGAAAGCACAACTAAATGTTGTTGAGGTGTACTTTAGCCCAACTAGGAAGAAATACTGAGTGAGTGTACCCCTGCAAACAAAAAATTTCTCAGATTTTGGTGTCATTGGCTAGAGCAAACCATAATGGTTACTGAAACAAGTTACTTTAGCATATAGAATGAGAAGAAAACTCACCCTAGAAGTGCACTGAAAAACAGACACCAGACAACACGAGCTGTTAAATTTGACATGAAATTCCTGCAAGGCAAGGATAAGATCTTATTGTTGTAGCTGATTTTGAAAATAAACTCTCCTAATCAGTCATGATGTATAAAAAAGCCATACCTCTCCAGTAAACATGCGATGGGGGTTAAGAAAATCGTGGAGATTGATAGCCTGTATGTAATTATCACCATTTGGTTCATTCCTCCAGTGAGAACTTTCTTGAAGAGCGCGTTTACAACAGCCAGAGCAAATTCGACAAAAATCATTGCAACTACTGGCTTCCATTTTTCAAAGCAACTCATTGCTGCAATGTGATGATCTTTGTAAGGCTATACAACTCCTGTCCTTTTATAATCTAGTTTTCTTTGCTTGGGAAGCCACATTTGGTGCATAGATACATAAGCTTCAGCATATATAGTAAACATCAGGAAGCATAGTGAATATTAATTTGATTCTCCTAAGTCACATCATTGTTTTTTAAGCAAATATCTCCATGTTTATAATGTTCTTGAGGCTATTTTCTACTACCTTCTAATTGAATCTTTCCCATTGGAGATTGCTCGAATCACTTTGTTTATATTCTATACATCACCATCTTATGACCTCAGAAATTTTATGCAAGTTTCATGCTTTTCATTTCTCCATTTGAGTAACGAGTTTGACTCTTGAAGACTAGAACCTCTGTGGTTTTCCCACCACAAAGCATTATAAAATCGTACAAATGAAAATTGTGAGCATATCAGAAAGTGGATGCAGAAATAATTAAGCATCGCTTTGGGCATCTTGTCCTTCTCCTTTTGGAAACTAAAACCAGTTCCTCTACTTTCATGTTATTATAATATATTAGGAAAGTGGAAGAAGAACAATCTGTCCAATCTTTAAAGCTAATTTTATTGGTTTGAAGCTATTTAGAGACTTGAAATGGAATTTCTGTTTTACTCTCTACCTCTTTTTGCTTGTGATATTTTGGGCTAATAATGAACCCCTGCTGCAAGTGCATAGGCCACAAATCCACAATACTAAATGCTTTTTCCTTCTTTGAAAAAGCCACAGTTATCAACCAACACATAGCTAAGATCAACATTTGGCATCGGACCAACGGCGGAGACACATTGCTTCAAGTGGAGGCATCTAACACCATTTGGCATACGTACATGCACAGCTATATGTTAAATAAAAGAAATTTCAAAGAATAATATGTATATAAATAATAGATTGACACCACTTGAAAAGTAATGTACAATACACATCAGTGGGCTATAAAGTAAAGCCTCAAAATGCCAGCCTACAATACAAACTCATGTACGGCCTAAGCTGCTTGGACTCGAGTGCAGACATCTGATACATGTGCAAATCTGTAGGTCGGATTTTTTATGAACTAAATTATAAGAGTCAGCAGTACATAGCCTATGAATACGGGTGCAAGGATTTGACTAAAAATAATTCAAATGTCTAAAATGAAGCTATTAATATATGCTTAAATTTCAGAGACATTTTGTGGAAAACTTACATGTAGCTTATAGAACGTACACTAGCTTTTGTCTTGAGGAATCAAAATGCCAAATCATATCAAATTTTATGTAGTTCGCTGTCAAAGTAGTACTCCATATCGATTAACCAAATCCGGTACAGGTATTCATACCGATACAAGTTTCAGCGTCATATCGACACAGGTGCGACACCGAAAATGAAGAGTTCGAGCAACTTTGTACGCCACTACGAAATTTCACCAGACAATTCTTACCCAAAATGGAAAACATTCTGATACTTGGATGGTTCATTTAGATTGCTCTGAACATGTTGCTTACAGCACTTTGTACATCTCTACATGTTGAGTGTTGTTCGGTTCCTATTCTAGAATTTCCTCACACTAATTGGGAATTGTTTTGTTGTATTTAATTAATTGTAATTCTTAAAGTACTCTTATGTTCACGTTCGTGCAACGTAGGATGAAACAAAAGACCAAAGTATTAATTTCCACCTACAAAGTGGTTAGAGCAATTAATTAAAGAAAATTCATGCAAAGGCAAAGTTGCTTTGCCTAGTCAAACAATTGAATAACAGGAGACCTTTTTCTTCTTTTAGTTCTAATTATTCTCAAACAAGCTTTTGAATTAGAGAACTTATAAGATATGCTTTTCAATCTTTAATAGATCTTTTGCTTATCTTGGTTACTAATTCCTGCTGTACCTACTATTCTGAAAGAGAGAAAAAGAAAAAAAAAATTCCACCAGTCCCACCCCATCAATAAAATAACAATTAGTTGTAATGAATCAAGTTTGAAGAAGAATTAGTCTAGTTGGAGAAGAATGGCCTCATGATTCTATTTCTCAATGGAGAACATTTTCTTCTATTGATGTGATTACTGAACATTTTCAAATCAACAATATAATCATGGCCACTGAATTAATGAACTATAATTGAACAGTAGTCAGACATGCTTTTTTATCATAGTACGGTGTAGATTTCACACCCACGCATTTTAAGAAGAATTTTATGGAAATTAATCTTTAAAAATGATAAAGTTATTAAATTAAAGTAGTCAAGGCTCGTCCAGAGTAACTAAAATATTGGAAGCAGAATATAGCAAAGATTGGTGGAAATTAGACAAAGGGGACATTGGCATTCCTGCATGCAGCATGACAAAACGAAGCTATGCTGACAAAGCATCCTGAAATTCGCATAAAATAAATGCATGACATTGTGTCTAAATTATATACTAAAACTTAGTGTGAAAATTAAGCTTTTTCTGCAGCAGTAGATACTTATACTGTTTTCAACTCGAATTTCGTATGTATATAGAGAAAGAGTGATCTAGCATTGTCTTTATTTTTTCGTTTACTTAAATATCCTAACAAGCTGCTTTTTGGTCCCTTACTATATATCGAGTAATTCGGACCTATTGTAAGAAAATAGTAATCCACATAAAGTTCTGGATCATAATAGCAATTTAACTCAATTTTGAAAGACCTCACCCACCAAGTTACTGCTACAAACAGCAGTTATTAGGCCTGAGGAACTAATGAGAGTGGAAAATAGAACATCTAATCATGAGTAGCATAAAAAGGCAACTGTATAACATCCTCGACTAGAAGCAAATGCTCACAGCACCTTTCAGTTTTACGTTGTAGAAGAAGTGGTAGGACTATTTGAATTACACAAGCACCTGTTACAATGCGCTATGACACATAGCATTTTAGGAAGAACATTAAAACAAATATGACCTCAATTAATAAACTTAGTGTGTCATTTAATCTCATTATTTTTCCCTCAAGAAAGATTATGGTCAACAAATAGACTTTGTTATTGATATTCGGCGAGAAATGCATGTTTAGAGCCTTGTTTCGTTTCATATTTGTAACCTTTATGCATTATTAAGTCTATATCTTAGTATTTTTGAGCTTATTACGTGTATTCGATTATTTAGGAGTGCATTTGGAGGAAATGGAGGAATGTGGAGCTAAAATGAGAAGAAACAGAGCTTTGAAGTCTGAGTAGAAGCCCGAGACCTGATCGAAAATCAGGCATGGATGAAAAATAATGAAAAAATGGAGGAGCGGTAACATATGCATGTCGTGCCGCGCTGGGCGCCGCATAGCGTGACGCTGTAGGGTCGAAATCCAGAGAGTGAAAACTTTTACAATTTTGAGAAAAAAGTTGTGCCGCGTCGTGCGCTGCGATGCACTGCGCGACGCGGTAAGCTTAATTTTCTGACATTTTGACTCCGAGTTCATTTGGATTTCTGGGTTATGTGGGTCTACAGGGGCGACATAAAAACTCTAATAACATACCCCAATATACAACTTTTGATCTGAAAATGAGCAAAAGGAGGTTAGAGCTTTGGAGACTTCAAAAATAGAAGAGTTTTTCTTAAGTTCTTCCTTTCTTCTTATAATTTATTCATTCATGACTTGTTTTGATATGATTGTTATGAACATGGCTGGCTAAATTACTCCTTCTAGGGCTTGACTGAATCATTATAGGATGATCTATTGAATATTTTATGAATTTATCAAGCTTGGCCTTGTTATTACTAATTATTCAACTATGTTTTGACTACTTTCGATTGTAGACCTCACAATTGAATTTCTCGTTTATTCTTGTAACCCTTGGAAGAGTATTTTGAGTTAGGGTTATTTGAATAACGATACATTAACCCAAATAAGAAATTGTTCAGGGAAGAAGAGTGGGGTGAGTTCGGGAACAACGAACTCTTATCGTAGTCACGTGGGTAGTCCATCTTCTCATCATGTGTTAACTTAGAAAAGTAACGCACGATAGTTATTGCTTGTTATTGGAGAATACTAGCGATAAAATAGGAGCTCGTTATCATTAGGGATAGTCAAGCGAGATTGAGTGTGTAGTATTCGGTACATCACTCTGATAAGTGAGGAAGTCCTGCCTTAGGTCCTTTATTCTTAAAACGGAAAAGGGTCATATCTACCCCTGTACTATCAAATATTAGTTATAACTCACCTCCATTATACTATTTCTTAGTATCTACCCCTACCGTTAACAAAACTTATATATCTACCCCTCATTTTAATGGAAACCCCACCCCAGCATTGCCCCTGCCACATGGCATTAATCTAAACCCTCCGCTTTTTTTATATCATTATCAATTAGTAATCAACCCCCCTCAGATTTTTTTATACCATCAATTAGTACCCAAACCCGACCCAATAACCCATCTAGGGTTCAATTAAATAGATATAACCCTCTTCTTCCTTAGGAAACGCACAGGTTGGTTTCTTGTTTTGATTGATTTTCCATGGCGAAATTTTGTTTGTTGGATTACTTGCAATTACATTTTTTTTATTATCCTTGTAATTATTTTTCTTTTCATTTGTTTTCTAACTAAATAACACACTCAAACAAAATGCTTAGATGCAAAATGATTCCTAACCCTTCAACTTTTATTGTACACGTAGCCTACATCAACTACTGTATTGATAAATAGCAGACTAAGAGGTACTGGAGCAGAGCTGCTCCCCCAGTACACCTCACCTATTTGCTGCTATAACCTCCATTGATCACCTCAATTTTCATTTTCATCATCACTATCATCCACCATAATATTCCTTGCGCTTTCACAATCTAAAATCAGTTCCTTTCATTCCCCGCTCTTTGCCAAAGACCATATGAAAAGTATTTTCACTTTGATTGGATCTTCCATTATCTACTCCATTAACAATTTCTCCGGCATTAAAACACAGACCTTGCTTGAGAAGACATCAGCATTTTAGGGATAGGATTTGAAATTAAAATGAAATACCCCACTGAACCATGCCACTGAACCAACAGAAGTCTCCATGGAATTGATTTCCATTTCTATTTTTGCTTCATTTTTCTTTCTTTCTTTCTTTCTTTCTTTCTTACTTAGTGTTCAAGAAAAATAAAAAGTCGACCGTATGGTGAATTGATATTTATTGTTCACTAGGAATTAATTAAGTTAGAGACAAGAAAAAACAAGGGTCTGCTGAAATTAGTGCATGCAGGGGAAAGAGGATAAGGATAGTACTGTTATCGTAGGAGCTCAATGAATTGTCCTCTAATTTTCTTTTTTTTAAAATGAAGGAATTAAGTTTAATGGGGACGGGTCGGTTTGGGTCATATTTAGTTGGGCATGGTTATTTGATTTGGATAAGGGGTTAAATGGGTTGGTTGGCTGGATGGCTGCCACGTGGAGGGCTTTTGGGGCCGTTAAAATTAGGGGTAGATATATAAGTTTTGTTAACGGTAGGGGTAGATACTAAGAAATAGTATAACGGAGGTGAGTTATAACTAATATTTGATAGTACAGGGGTAGATATGACCCTTTTCCGTTCTTAAAATCACTTCTAGCCATTTTACTACTTGCTTTTAGTTAATGGAAAAAGATCAAATATGCCCTCAGCCTATTGAAAATGGATTAATTTTTCCCTCTGTTAACCTATTGGATCAAAAATACCATCAACGTTATGTTTTGGCTAAAAAATACCCTTTCGTTAACGGCAAGCTAAGTTGGCTCTTATTGGCCTCTTTTTGTTCCAGGTGGCTATTTTTGTTGGTCCACCTAAATTCAACCCAATGTCAAAAATAAACTTAACTACACTCATACCCAAGACTATTTTGGATGTTGAAATAAAGACTATGCAAAAGAAAAGAAAAAAAAAACTCTTTCTTCCCAAAACTTCACCCCTCATCTTCCATAAGAATTCCTCCCTGCACCCCCTCCCCCCTCTCTCCCCCCACAAACCCAAACATCTCCATATATGTTCCCAAATAACCATTAAAAGTTTCCCGCATTATTTTTACCCCAAACAAACTTTAAAATATCACATGTTGCTTTCTTTCCTAAAAATCTATAGCACCATCGTCTTCTTTGTTGATTCACACCACCCTCCATAGACATTGCTACTACCAACAAAACTCAAATCATCTTTGTCTCAGCCCTCATGAATACAGCAATGAAGACAATTAAATTTTTTTCATGTCTATTCATCTAGTATTAATTTTATTTTTCTTTTTCGAGTGATTAACATATCAATAACATCAATTTGAACAAGTTGTTATCGTGGTTCAATCATAATCGTTCAATTGAATTCTTAGCATAATTGTGCTAACAACAAATGTTAATTGAAAATATGAAAAATTGAATGAGGAAGACGTAGGAGGAGCTTGGGAAAAAAAAGGGAGAGAAAAAGACAGAATAGTAGCACAAGAATGATATAAAGAAGCAAATAGGGCTAAATAGTTATTTTAAACGGGGCAGGGAATGTGGTTTGGTTTAATTTTGATGTTGGGTTGAATCCACGTGGACCAATATATGAACACCACGTGGTTTAAAAAATACCCCCACAGAAGCTGAGTCATATTTCCGTCAACAAAGAGGCAATATTAAGCCAAAAATAGCATTGATGGTATTTTTGGTCCAATAGGTTAACGGAGGGCAAAAGTGATCCATTTTCAATATGTCAAGGACATTTTTGATCATTTTCCGTTTAGTTAATTGTTATCTAGTTCTAGTTTTCACACAATTATAATTATAAATTGCCTCTGAAGTTGTTTGAACAAAAACTTGGTGAAAATAAGGTTACAAATTAATGCTGCTATCTGTGGGATTCAACCCGGACTTGTTAAACCAGGTTATATTTGCAACGACCACTTAGACCCTTTTTAAAGGCATAGTTGGGCGTGATCAAATTTTGATATTCGGCGAAAGTGCATGTTCTTAGCCTTCATCGCACCTCATATCTAGCTACTTTACTTGTTGTTTGATTAATACTCTAGGTGCTTTGTACTTATATGATTTATTTTATTGTGTAGGAATGAAATGAGCGAGGATGGTCGGTCTGGAGCTTAAAAAAGGAAAAATCAGTGCATTGAAGTTTGAGTAGAGGTCTGAGACACGAGAGGAACGAGTTGGAGACAAAAATTCTGAACCGGTAGTAGAAATGGCCTACCGCATTGCGCTCCACGTCGCGTTGCGCTCCGCGTCGCGTCAGAAAAATTCAGATGCGAAGCAGTATGCCAAAACTTCAGAGAACTAAAAAGAGTCAGAAAAAGTAAGGCCGCAGTAAAAGTGACCTACCGTGGGGCGCGGGGCGAGGCATGGCGCGGCGCAGCAAACATATTTTCCTACTCTGATTCCATATTGATTTTAAATGGATTTTCCCAAGTCAGGATTGGCTCAAGTCGTTCTAAAACAGAATAAATACATCCTACAATATTTTTTGATAGGTCGAAAGACAACAGATGCCAAGAGTTTCTTCTCTGTCTACCTTATGATTCTTGTTTTTATTTTGCTTTTATTTTTTAGCATAAGTAGTTAAACTTATTTCTAGGGTTATGATGTACCTTTTTATGGGTGGAATGCTATAAACAAGTATTATAATTCACGTCATTCTTACATGATTCTATTTATTCTTCTCTATATCTACTTGTGATATTCTGCATGACTGTGCTAGTTTCTTGATCTAGAGTTGCTCGAAATAGAACATAATATTAGGTTAGAGTTGAATACAGTACTTCTCTTTAACTGATTGAAGGATAAATATTTTGGCAATTCAAACTTCAGGATGTAAGTTCGGCAACGCTCAACTATGTCCAAATTTTAAGGGATAATTACACTAAAAGACAAGCAAAAGACGAAAATTACCAAAAATGACCCATATTTCGAATATTACCCGAGCTGTCACCCTTTTCCCGAGATAGCAGTCGTCGCAAGTTTATACAAGTTTATATAATTTTATACAAATTTATACACATGTATAAAATTGTATAAATATGTATAAGTATGTATATGCGAGTGAATAAATCTGTATATTAAGGATGTTTATATGAATTTTTACTTTTTTGTGTATATTTTTTAATTTCTCTCATTGGTACGCATTTATCTATGTATATTCATGTATAATTTATTTTTTTGGGGGAGATTTGTGTGTATAAACTTGTACAAAGTAATGATTTAAACGTAATAAACAACATAAATTCGTAAAATACAAAAAAGTAACGACACCACTGGCGGGAGAGGGTGTTTGTCGGCGACTTAGTGGCTGGAGACTAGGAGATTTGGTTGCTAGAGTGTTTTTTTATGAAGGAGTGCTAAAATTTGTAATTTTAGGGGTTGGTGCTATGCATGGAAAAAAAATATGGCCTCTTGTTTGTAATTTTGGGTAGTGGGCTGCCTATTTTTGAAAATTTTCCAAATTTTAACTAAGTTATTCATGCATTATTTGCGAAAAAATTTCGCCCAGCGGCCACTTTTAACACTGGTATTTGGTTTGAAGCCACTATTTTCTTTGGTCTTACACTAGAGGCCACTTTTGGGCCTTTACTAAATAAACATTGACTTAAGTTCTGATCATTAACTGAAGTTCAGTCTATACGGCCCCTGGACTGAAGTTCCATCTTTAAGGATTGAACTTCAGTCCATATGGCCCTGGACTGAAGTTCCATCTTTAAGGACTAGACTAAACTTCAGTCAACATGGCCCTGGACTGAAGTTCTATCTTTAATGATTGAACTTCAATCCATATGGCCCTGGACTGAAGTTCAATCTTTATGGACTGAAGTTCAATATTTAAGGACTGAACTTCAGTCAACATGGCCCTGGACTGAAGTTCTGTCTTAAAGGACTGAACTTCAATCCGACCTCTGGACTGAAGTTCTATCTTTTAAGCGAAAGTGGCCAGAAACTAAATATTTTGGTATTAGTGGCCTGTGCCCAAAGACCAGTGGCAAAAGTGGCATTTCGTGCACTTCCCCATTATTTGTCGTGACATAGTTCCTTTTAGAGAAAAAATGTACAAAGGCCACATATTCATGCATTATTTGTCTGGTTGTCATTTTTAAATGGGAATGTGATTGTTATGAACGGGCCAGCCCAAAATGAGGCACTTTGGCCTGGGAGCAGTTTGTGCCTGGGTCAAGGGATTAATGGTAAAAATTCTGTCCAAATGCCACTTTTGCCACTGCTATTTGGTTTCAAGCCTTTTTTTTTGTTGTTCAAAAATAGCTACTTTTTGAAACTTCAATACTTGTAGGCTGAACTTCATGAAGTTGAGGACTTCAACCTACAAGGGTAGAAGTTTACGCATTCTATGCCTAAAAGTTTAGGTCTTGCGGGTTGAAGTTGAACTTCATACCTTAGGCATGAAGTTCAGCCCACAAGGTCTGAACTTCAGCCCACAAGGATTGAAGTTTCAAAAAGTGACTACTTTTGCACAACCAAAGAAAAAGTAGCCTGAAACTAAATAGCAGTGGCAAAAGTGGCTATTCGTACACTTTGCCCGGATTAAAGGGAGGCATGTGAAAATAGGAAAAATTACACCATGTGTCACTGTATGGATTTTTTTTTTTAAATAGTAATATTTTACCACTTTACTAAATGCAACAACATTTTTTACTATGCTACCAAACATAGCCAAAAAAAAAATCCTAATCTATTTTCTCTCCTCTCTCTCTTCTCTCTCTTCTCTCCCACCCCCACCCCACTATTTTCCTTCCACTGCCCCTCCCTCCTTCCCCATCTCCGGTGTCCCTTCCCCTATCGTCGCTGGTGTCCCCTCCCCCATTCCTCGTTGTCGCCTGCGATGGTCACTGGTGTTTTTTCTTTGCTGTCCGATCTTGTATGCAGTTGTTATCGTTGTTGCTGTTAACCAGCGACGGAGCTCCAGCGGCCCGTCGTTGGCTCTGATGTTACGCAAATAGATCCGTCCCCACCCCCCGGTCGGTGACGCTGCTTCGTTCCCGGCACGGGGAGATCTAACATCTTTTTTTTATTTCTGTATTTTCCGGTAGCTACAGTGGTTGTTGGTGGTGTTTGGAGGCTGAAGTGTATGTCAAGGGTATATCCATTGTATATTTGGTGTATGCACCGGACATACAATGGATATACACTTGACAGACAATAAATGTATAAAATATATTTTGTGTTATCCATTTGTATATGGTGTGTATGTCCGTTGTATGAACATGCATATATTGTACATACGCTAACCATACAAAGAATATTAAAACATACTATAGTCGTATGAGTGTATGCCTACTGTATTTTCATTGTATGCACAGTGTATTACTGTCGATAGAATGAAAATATGCACGCATACAAAAAATTCCAAAAAAAAAAAAAAAAAACACTGAAAAAAATTTTCCGGCGTCCAGAGGCGACGGCCTACCGGTGGCAATCATGGAGGTAGCAGTTGGGGGGAGGGGGTTGCATGAAAGTGTAGAAGGTGGATCTAGGGTTTCATCACTATATTATATATATTTGCTATGTATTAAAAAAATATTAATAGTTTAAAAATGGAAAAGTATTTACATTTTTTTTGTAAAAAAGAATGTTAATTATTATAGTTATGTATATTGCCCTACGAAAATAGCCAACCCATAATTGTATTTTGCATCTACTTAGACCTATCTAATTCTAGCCATAATATTTTTAATCGTAAAGGCAAAAAACTAAGGGAGATATTATCCATTATATACGTAAAATCAAGGGCATTGACATGTAAATAAATATGTTGCATTAATATAGTCTAACATCCTAACAACTAGTCATAATATAATTATTATCCAAATATACAATGCATACCAAGTTCATAGCTACTGAATATTGTCAGATAATTATAATTTTTCATAGTGAATAACATATACATATCAAATACATACTTATTGAACAACGATAATAATAGCATAGTAAACAATATATGCATACCAATTGCATGCACACTTAATGTTGTCATGTACTTATTTTTTTTATAGTGAATAATATACGCATATCAAGTATCTACTTATTGAATAATAATCATGAAAACATAGTGAATAATTTTTGCTTATCAAGTTCATACATACTGATTATTTTCAATTTTTATAATTTTGTAAATTTAGTGAAATTTTGATACATCTCCTAAATCATTGTGCAATTTTTTCCCCTAATATTACATTTGAATATCATACTCCAATGTGTATGAAAAATGAATTGAAATTAGATAAATAATGCATACATGATTATACAAAATTGTAGGAAAGAATGATAGATGGGAGGGAAATAGATAAGTAAACAAGAGAGATAAAATAACTTGTAAATTATTGGACTCCTAGTGACTAATGAAGGATATGAACTGTTGAGAAAAAAATATCATGGATATTAAATCAATTAATAACTAAAATTGTACCTAATCCCTTAAAGTGAGGGATAACATCTTTTATCAAATGGCTTAAATATCTACCTCTATACAATATAGCATATTGGCTAGAAAATGAGATAAAATATGTTGTATGTACACATCACTATATTTAGGGGAAATATGTTCAGAATTTGAGTAAATCTTTGTTTATTGTTTACCTAGTGTTGTTTTTCCATTAAAAAATTCAACACTAAATTATTAGACTATCATTAGGACCCTGGTTGAGTACACATGTCAAAGAGCTATTGTGCAAGAGGAAATGTAATGATTCTAACTATCTTTTTTGGTTGGAAATAAATTTTATTAACACCAAAATTATGAATTACAAAACCAGTTGGAAATAGATTTTATTAACACCAAAATTGTGAATTACAAAACCAGACAGAAGCTAACCTTCTATCATCAAATACAAAATGACACAACCAGTTCTACTAGTAAACTAAGCTACTGATAGCAAACATCCGGGCTATTACATTAAGCAGCTAAGAGAGTCTAGTACAGGTTTCCATTTAGCAAACATAGATCCTCTAATGTGCACATGTATAGCAATCTCTCTGCAACACTGATCACTATCAATCTGTCCTTGTTGAAATCACATCTTGTTTCTATCTGTCCAGAGGTTGTAGACTAGCATTCCAAAGCAGCATGTTATTTAGGTCCCATTCCAGCTCTCTTCTTTTCCATTTGATTTACCCAGTCCACTTCCTCTTCCTAGCTTCCAATATTTCTGTGAATGCCAAGCCAAGAAAGAATTCTCTTCCAGACCTCTCTAGTAACATTGCATTGAAAAAATTAGGTGATCAAAGCTTTTAACTGTTCCCCCACAGAATACACATTGTGCTGAAACTTGTACACCAAACTTCATCAATCTGTTTAATGTAGCTAATCTCTTCATACGGGCAAGCCAGAGGATGAACTTGTATCTAAGGTGAATGTTGTGGTGTAGTATAAGACTCTTCTAGACAGCTCTTGGCATTTGAGGCAACATAGTAAAATACATCTTTTGAATGCTAAATTTTCCAAGCTTTTGGACTTGGTTTAATCTGCAGGTTAAATCACCTTGTAAACCTGGGGCCTGTATGATCACTTCCCTGGTTTCCAAGATTTTTCTCAAAACCCATGCTAAACTCTTGGAATAATGCATGTTTCCATAGTTGCCTTCTTGATATAAAAGGCATGAACCCATTTGATCCACAAGGCACCTTTCTTCACTTTAATTGCCCAGAGGTGCTCTGTGATTCCAGCCTTATTCCATAGGCTCTGGTTTAACAGGTTGAGGCCTCCAACTGCTCGTGGTAAGTAGATTTTGTCCCAAGCAACCAGGGATTTTTTGGATATTGAGTTGGCCCATGTCCACAAGGAGCTCTTGCAGATAGCTTCTATTGCTCTCATGACCTTTTTAGGCAAAAGAAATATTTGTGTCCAATAAGATTGTACCCCAAAAATAACTTTTTTGATCAGTTTCAGCCGGCCAGCATAGAAAAGCAGTTTGGTGGACCATCAAGTTATTTTTGCAGTAATCTTCTCAATAAGGGGAAGAAGACATTGATGTATTGTTAACTTTTTTGCTGACAAAGGTATACCCAAGTACCGGAAAGGTATCTCCCCTTCTACAAACCCCAAGAACTGCAGGATGTCTTACTTGACGCCTAGCGGTACCCCAGCAATATATAGAGAGCTCTTGTGTGCATTTGCATGAAGCCTTGAATGTGCTAAAACTTTTTGAAAAGCATAATAGAGTATTCCAACAGAAATTTGATATGATCTACATGACATTAATAGGTCTTCAGCAAAGCACATATCCTGTCACTTCTAGCTTCCTGCATCTAGAGTGGAAGTTAAAGTCTCCATTCTTCATAACTTGAGCCATTTCCCTATTTAAGTATTTCATACCTATGACAAATAGGTAGTGTGACATTGGGTCACCTTGCCTAATGCCTCTCCTTTTAGGAAAAGAAGCAGTGAGTCCTTCATTAATGACTAATGAGTATGAAACAATGGAGATACACTCCATGACCCACTGTATAAACTTAAAAGGGAATCCCAAATCTGTCAGCATCCTTTTTAGAAAGTTCCATTCAATGGAGTCACAAGCTTTCCTCAAGTCCACCTTAAGCACGCATCTAGGAGAGATTCCTTTTCGAGTATAACCCTTAAATATCTCATAGCTGAATAGAATATTGTGTACAATGCACCTACCTTCAATGATTGCAGACTGAGCTCTACCAATTATATGATCAATAACACCTTTAATTCTCATAGTTAGGATTTTAGAAATTATCTTGTATACAAATGTACAACAAGAAATAGGTCTATAATCCTTAACTTGAGAAGGAGCAGGAACTTTAGGAACCAATGTGATGACAGTACAATTCACAGCCTGGGGTAGCTTTCCACTCGCAAAGAAATACTTCACAGCTGAAAGAACATCTTCTTTCACCACTTTCCAATATAGCTTGAAGAATTCAATAGTGTACCCATCTATACCTGGGGCCTTGTCAGCTGGCATGTCTTTTATAGCCTGTAAGATCTCTGCATCAGTGACTGGCTGGATCAATTAGCTCTTCTGCTCCATGGTCAGACAAGGGCATGTTTTAATAATTTCAGCATTTGGGAATGGTACTTCATCAGCACCGGTGCCCATCAGACTAGTAAAAAAACGAGATGAATTCTTTCTCCACAAGCAAAGGATCAGTGTGCTTGATACCATTTGAATCATAAACAGAGCTAATAGTGTTCCGGCTAACTCTAATTCTCTATTTAGCGTGAAAATATTTGGAGTTAGCATTCCACTTATTATCCAGTAGGCCCTTGATTTCTGCCTCACATCCTGTTCCTCAAGAACACTTCATTTTTCCATTTCTGCAAGCCAATGCTTTTCTAGATCCATCAAATGTTGCCGAAAAGGCATTGCTACCAGTTGTTGCGGAACAATCTCAAGTGATTCTTCTGCTAGGAGAAGTTTTTGTTGATAGGATGCCATATAAGAGTTTAGCTCCTTTACACCACTTTTCAAAGCTTTTAATTTCATCTATAACTTGTTCAGAGGATTTTCAGTGGTTTTTTGCTGCCAATTTCTTGAAGTGTAGCCTCAACGGAAGGGTGTTCCATGGCACTTGAGAACAGCTTAAATGGTTTAGGATACAGGTTTGCTTGAGTACTACATTGGATGAATACTGGTGAGTGATCTGACACCCCAGGAGGAAGGTAGTTTGCTTCAATATATCCATGATTCTGAATCCAATGATAGTTCCTAATAACCCAATCTATTTTACTGTAAACTCTTCTACTTGCCTGCTGGAGTCAACTGGAGCCCATCAACACAATTTTTAAATGCATGCCCTTCACTCTGAGTCACTGGTGATCCTATTTAGCTTCAGTAGATAAACCACAGTTAAAGTCACCACTCAACAACCAAGACGACTGAATAGTAGGCCCCAACTAGTTCAAGTCATTCCATAACATATCTCTACCCTGTTCTTCATTATATGTAAAAATGGCAGTGAAATAAGTGTTGAAGCCAGTAGTATCTTCAACAAAACAATGAATAAACTGATATGTTTTCTTTATGATCTGGACACTAACATGATTCCTCCATATTAGACAAAGCCTACCAATAACAGTTTCTGGGTAGTTGCAACATGCTTTCCACCCCTTAGCTATATTATTTATTTATTTATTTATTTGGATTTTCTGACTTTAACTCTGGTCTCAATGCAAGCAATAAGATCCACTTTATTTCTAGTCTCAGCTTTTTTTTGCTTGAAGGGATTATTCAGCCCTCTAATGTTCTAAGTTACTATTGTCATGGAGGTCTGTATTGGTCAGAAGCCACTTCTTTGTCTCCTATTCTCTCTACAACAAAAAATCTATTTGAAGTACAAATACCAGACTCCTGATGAATGCCATGTATAGCTCGCATCTTCCTTTGATTGTTCTTGTCAGGAACTACAACAACAACATCATGTTTTTAGTGTAAAGCTACCAGTGCATAGTTTTCTATCTCCTGTGCTATTTCTTGTTCTGGTGCTTTATCTGGGTCTTTCTCCTCTGCTGCATTAGTATCATTTCTGATCTGCCATGCTTGCTTTGTTGGTTGCTGCACTTGTCTTTTTCTCCCTCCTCTTTCTTTTTGGTGGGACTTGCTCTTCCTTAGTAACCTTTTGCCAACAATCCTCTTCAGTATGACCATATCTAGCACAAGTTTTGCAATACAGAGGTATCCATTCATACACCACTTGCTAAGAGAGAGTCCATGTGGGTGTGTCAATCTCAACACTTTCAAGCATAGGTTGAGTGACATCAACTTCTACAAAGACTCTAGCATAAGAGATTCTATCCATGCTTGCAGTGACTTTGTCCGTGTATAATGGCTTTCCAATAGTGCTTGCTACTTTGCTTAAAGCCTCACAAGACCAGTATCCAACAGGTAATTGGGGAAAAATCACCCAGAGAGGAATAGTGGTCAGACACTTAGGGTCAAATTTAAAATTAATCTCCCATTTGTGTAGCAGGAAAGGTCTATTATGGAAGGTGTATGGTCTTGACTGTAGGACTATATCACACTCTTTAACAGATGAGAATTTGAAGAAAAAGTAACAAAATTCCATACAGTAGCAACATAGCACGAATATAAGGCGTATATAGGCCATTAGAGCATATTCTTCTTGTAATGGCACATCTTCCTTGTCAATTTTCAAAACATTCCTAGCTATTGGGGGGAATATATGATAGATGCATACGCTACGATTACCTCGAATCTGGTTGGCTTCTGTAGATGTTCCACTCTCTGGAAACTAATTCTGCTTTGATTTGAGCTGGTTGGGTCAATTTCTGAAACTCTCGATCAGTATCTCACCTTCTAGAATTGAAAGCATTTTGGGGAGAAAGCTTCTAAAAGTTAAAGTTGGATACTGCGCAGGGGATGGTCCTCTAATGGATTTTCAGGGATATTTTCGATGTCGAGGCATGTAGCCGCACATTAGCTCTCCTACCTTAACCTATACTCAGAGACAAACCCACCTTTTTATCAATATGTGCAAGCAACAAGGTATGCCTAATATAAATTCATAAATTGTACTACGGCTAAAGTCTACCCCACTCCTCTCATCCCCCTTCTAAATCTCAGCTTCTCATCCCCTTCCCTTATTTCTATCTGTAATTCATGTTGTTTAATCTTAATTTTCTATTCCTAGTTTTGATTTCAAGCTTCTGGTACTGTTATCGTTTCTCATCCATTAATATACTAGGGGCGATAAGCCCGGGCCAGCCCGGGCCCAAGCTTGGAAAGATTGAAACTAATGTATTAGTAGGATATTTTAGTGTCAATAAATCTTCGTAAAAATTGTTTAACTTTTAGCTGTTATAGTCAGAACTTGGACACTGGCTGACAGACTTTAAATGAATTTCTTAACAAATCGCTGGGAATATAATTAAAAAAAGTTCCTATCAGATCCTGATGGATCGCCATAATGTGCTAAAATAAACACTATCAAGTATAGTTCTTATAATAATTTTATTTTTATTAATATATTTTCGAGTTTGAGAATTTTATCACTATGTACTATAAAGAGTAGTTTTCCTAGATTGTATCTCTGCTTAAAGAATATGATTTTCCTCTATATATCTTTTTAATGTTTGTGATAGAGTATATATGATAAACAAAAGTTATCATATATATTAGGTAATTTTAAAATTATTTATGGTAGAATTTATATTTTAAATCAACGGAGTTGTTTTTTTTCTTTAAATTTTGTCCCTCGTGTAATAACTCTTCATTGCCTTGTATGTAAGTCTCTCCTATTAATAAAAGTCCAGAATATATAGTCCCTTCACAGCTTTATAACACGTTGCTATGTCTTTATAAATTCACTAACTCTTTACAGAATGAGGTATTCAATTAGGAGAAGAAGTATGTTGATTGTAAATGTTTGAAGAATTAAGAGTTTTACTTAAATAGTAGCGGTAGGAGTTCAATATTCTCAGTTAGATATGTATGCTTCATGATATATGTTCATGCTCTCTTTTTTCTAAATATTTTCAGAATTTAGATTAGCTGTATTTTGGATGTGGTTAAAAAATTTGGATTTACAGTGAATTATTTGTAATTTGATCAAAATCAATGGTGTAACCAGAGATAGTATTGGAGTCTGATAATTAATGCTACAATGTTTTCAAGCCTGTAAGCTTTTGAGTACATTTATATATTATGTTGTTAATTAAGTTGGTAGGCTGCTCCAAGAGTGGCTATATTGTCAACTAAAAACACTACAGTTGCTATTTGATTGGTAAGGTGTTAAAAAATTGGCTATTTTGAATCACAAATGCTAAAAGTGGCTACTTGATTGAGAAAAAAAAATAACTATATTGCATCCCTAAAAGTGGCTATTCACGAATCCATAGGTACTGAACTCCAAGCAGCTCTCAGTGGTATTATAGCTAGGTACGACAACCTGTACCAACACAGGACCAAATCCAACATAGAGTTTCATTCTTCTATGTTTTGAATGTGATTCATCCTAATTATTTACCGCTTATTTTTTGTTTATGCGATTGCTATTTTGATTAATTTCTCTAATTTTTTTATCAGCTGTGACAAATATTTAAACTATTAGTTATATAATATATACATAGACGTTTATCTTTTAAAAATTGTTGTTATATACATAGACGTTTATCTTTTAAAAATTGTTGTTGCTTAAATATAGGAATCTTTTCCAATAAGTCCTACGACCGAGGTTCAAGTAATAGGCGTAAAACTGGTCCTGCAAAACCAAGTGGCCACTTTAGGGTCGCTAATTGAATATATAAACTATTTTCTATGCCAACTAAATACCCACTTTTATGTTTATTTGATGAAAATGTAATAACAATGCTTTAATTTATAGATTTGAATACGGCTCCTTGATTTGCATCGATTTGTTGCCGCTGGCTATGCTTCAATTTATAGCTTTGAATGTGTAGCCTCTTGATCTGCATACGGCGTAAAGAGTGACTTCCAATCAGTAACCGCAAAATTGCCAAATCAATATAATATAATATATGTAAAATGGCTATTTAGTCAACTGAAATCCAAAAAGTGGCTTTTTAGCAAATTAGTATATTATACTATATGCATAAATTGGCTACCTAATCAACTGAAATAACAAAAGTGGCTGATTTTGAAAATCAGGGCACGCAACCATAGGGAGCACGACCCCAAGCTGCTCCCTTTCACCTTTCTATATAAGTAGTAAAATGAGTGCCCTATTTTGCTTTTACTATTTGATTAATCTGTGAAGCAGTGTTTACTGAATTGGTGCTTTTATTGACTCTATCTATAATAGCGGACCTGTCTCAAGCTCCGGCAGTACTGATTGTTTCAGTGGCGGGAATCCTCTAGGTTTAGTTTTACGTTCAGATCGGTCGTTTCAATTCTACTCCATCTCTAGTTCATGTCAATCTTCCTCTAAGATCATTTTATTTGGATAGTGATGCCCTCGCGTGGTTCTGTTAGCTTTATTGCAACAATCAATTTGAGAATTGGGACCATTTTATAATGAAATTTTTTGTTCATTTTTCCAATGATTATATGTTGAATATGTGTGAGGGTTCCTCCCGTATTCTCTACCAACTCGACGAGATCAAGGATGTCATGTCTACTTATTCCACAAAATTTGCTCCTGCGCTAGAATTTCCAGCTATGGACTATGTTGATCCAAGAGGATTCGAACTGTCAGTCGAAGCGAAAGAGCCATTTGTCCGGTACTTGTAGATAAAGCTGGTGCAAACCATGTATCTACCATTGGGGTATCTGAAATAATTAAATATGTGAGACAAATGCTTGTTGGAAGTTCATCACAGAACGACAAAACTGCGCTAATCAAAGGAATGCTTGATCTACCGAAGATAACATCCTTTGTTGTAGTAAATTCTCGATCTCTAGTTTACAAACCTTTTCCTATGATCAGGTTTCATGATTGTGCACGACATGTTCGGTACCATATCATGTTAGCAAGTTATTGAGTACATTTCTTCACTACTACTATTCTGATCTGACTTAATTAAGATGTTACGCCACTGGAGTTTCAATGCTTGAGCTTGCAGTATCCAATGTTAATACAAAATTCTATACAAGAAACTTGTTATCAAGGCACAACATGGATGAAATATTTTTCTAGAAAGCTTGAAGAATTTATTATGAAAAAACTCAATGCTTTTACTTTATTGAATGAACATTTTAGTTTAGAAATTGGCCTTGCTTGAGGAGGGGGGAGGGGGGGTTGTTGTGGTACTGCTCGAGGAATGTTCATCAAATCATGTGCACAACATCTAGACGACTATGTAAGTTGTGGATATGAGTTGGTGTTGCTCTACTCGAACCTCGATGACAAGGTTCTCATTGAGAGCGGAAGTATTGTTTTGAACAACCATACTAAAATGAGGCACTTGGGCCTGGAAGCAGTTTATGCTTGGGTCAAGAGATTAAACAACCCAACACTAAATTATTGGACTATCATTGGAACACTTGTTGAGTACACGTATCAAAGAGTTATTATGCAAGAGGAAATACAATATTTATAACTATTAGTTTGTGAGAGGAACATGGTATGCCTAATATGAATTTTGCTATGGCTAAAGTCTATGTTTCTCACCTCCAGTTCATATAATTCCTCTCATCCTTGTTCTATATATGAGCTTCTCATCCCTCTTTCCTTATCTCTATCTTTAATTCATGTTGTTGTTATCTTAATTTCTTGTTTCTAATTTTGATGTCAATCTTCTAGTGTTGTAATCGCTTCTCATCTATCAATATAAACAAATGCCCTGTTTTCCTTTTCTTATTTGATTGAAGTAGTAGTGTTTACTACAATAATTATCACTTAAAGTTCTTCAAGGATTGCACTTTGAATAGAAGAACAAAAAGTATGGAAATAACTTATCACACCAGAATTTGAGAGTCTGCCCCAAATTTGAGATGTTATGATATTTGAGTATTTCAGAGATTTTGTATTTGTAGTAAATTGCAAATAGTTTCAGTGACAGAGCTATCTTAGCTTGTCCAAGCAAATACCTTCTTGAGTACCCGTCACCCTTGAAACACGTGAATCTAGTAGTTAAGGTTGTTTAACTCTTTTTTAAAAAAAAAAAAAACAAACAAACAAAACAGCCCGAGCAAAACTAAAAAAAAATATATGAGTGACCTCCTGAAAATCACTCATTTAAGTTTTAGACCCATTAAAAAAAAATCATATTTTATCACTCTTAGCATTCCTTCTCCTTTGCCAGATTTTTACAAATAATGTTGTTGCGTCATGGCAAATTGACTAAACCTTTTAGAACAAAATGTGTACCCGGTAACAAAAGCCATAGTGAATCGACGCCATGACTTTATTTTTTACTAAAGTCCTAGTGATTTGACATGATTTGGCAGGACTTTCGGTGCCAATAAATAATGACGAATCTTGGTGTCATTAGGAATTTGCGTTTACATTCTGACATGCAGAACTAAAAGTTAAATGTTTCTTTAAGTGGGTCAACACGTTGAACAGTTGCATTAAAGTATCCTATTCCTGCAAATCTCCCAAACAAAATACCAGTTTTGCGCAAAATAGATATATTTGGCGCTGCTGTTGCAGTTTTAACTTGTAAGAAAAATTTTATAAAATGGCCCCTTTCAAGCAAAGTTGCTGACAATGCCAGAAATGGAAATCACCAGATCTTTACTTCCCCAGGTCTTTGCTCATGCAAAAATCTAGCGATCACCAGACACTTTCTTGCGGGATCAAATTTTAAGACTTTCCTTATGGGGTCAATCTACAACGAGATGCCATAAGTATTATATTTCTGTAAATTGATCCAAAATCGAGCTCAAACCCCAAAACATTTAGCCCAAATATCTCATTCTTTCCGAATAATTTTTACGAGTACTTAAATAAAAAGATTAAATCCTATAGCTTATGCTAATGGTCAGTAAATAATAGGGGTTTTTACATAATGGGAGTATTACAAATATATACCACCCTAACACTAAAATTATAAAAAATAACAATACTGTTGACACTCAATTTCGTCCCAAAATTTAAATTAATGACTGATTATTTATATAAAAGTCAATTGTAAAAAAATTAATTAATTAAAATTAAATTTAGTTAATTAAATTAATTAGTTAAGTTTAGTTAAAGCATTAATTAATTTCAAAGGGAAAGGGATAAATGTGCAATACGCACTTTAAAATCCAGCCTACCCGTGCAATCACCTATATTTCACTTAACTTATCCTAAAAGAGGCCAATTTCGTAAAGCCAACCTTAATTTGTTCATTTACACAACCCATATACCTAATATACCCGGCCCAAACCCATCTCCCCTCCTCACTTCAGAAATCCCAATACCCACGCCCACTCCCTTACCCAATTCAGTTTCCTCTTTCCCTTAACCCGCGACCATGAACCCTAGACCCGACCCTTTACGATTCTCACCCAAAACGCAACCAAATTCACTCAAAATGATATCCAACTTAAGTTTCTTGTCTTTTTCTCCGTACGAAGCCGTGTTGTAGCAATCCCACGCGTTCGTTCTTGTACGAATTCATCCGAGCCTCTAATTTGATCCCAACGGTCATTTTCCTTTGGGATAAGGACACGAATTGTACCATTTCTGCGGGAATGGACGATTCCAACCCTTATCTCATAGGTAAAATGTCGATTTTGGGTCACAAGTATAAGAAAAATCAAGATCCGAAACCCTAAGGTATGAGGTATATATATTCCTTATTGCTTTCATTTAGAGGGGGTTCTGATTTTACACACATAAAAAACGGCAGCATTTATCACACAAAGGGTTCCTTCTTTTTGAGTTCTTTTTACTGTTCCATTGCATCTTTGGGGTTATCGCTTCATCGTTTTCGCGTCGCTTTGTTACCATTCTAGTTGTCGACCTTGTCGAGTCGCTTCCTTCAAATTTAAGCCCTAGTTCACTGCCTATAAGCAGGTGGTTTGTGTGTGAGTGAGGGAGGCTAAGGCAGTTGAGAGATATTTGGTTGATTGGTTCTGTTTGCTTAAGAGTATAGAAGGTTTCAGGGTGTATTTTGAGTGTGTGAAGGAGTTAATTAAGCTGGTAGCTTGTTCATCAGTCAGGTGAGCATAGTAGAGGGGTTTAGGATGTTGTCTTGGTTGTATCAGGTAGATAGTAGTAGTCCCTGGTTCTTTGTTTCTATGAGAGGGTGATGTTGAGGTGTTTCTGTGTGCTTGCAGATATCCAGAGAGGGTCTGGTCTCTGTTTTTGCTTGTATAGGGAGTTTAGGTCCTGTGTGAGGGGTAGCAAGGATTTGGAAGGGGCCTGTTATGGTATCTTGAGGGTCTGGTTCTCTATCTGGTAGGTAGAGGAGTTTAGGTTTGGTGAGATTATTTCTGTTTCCTGTGAGTTGGAGGGCTGTTATGGCTCAGTTTGTTGTTCAGGTATTTGTGTGTGTCTGTGGAGATCTGGCTACAAAAGAAAGTTGTTTCTGCTTAGTTCTATGTAGTATGAAGTCTATGTGCTGTTTTTTTGTTTGCTTGAGAGAGCTGGGTGAACATGCTATGTGTGAGTGCATCTGCTGATGCTTGTTTGGATGCAGTAGAGGGTTTGTATGTATGCAGTTTAGTGAAGAGAGACAGGGTCAGTTCTGGAGGTCTGGAGGTGTTTGGGAGAGTGTTTCTGGTGCTGCAGGTTCAGGAGGTTTGTTTTTTATTCTTGCTTGATTGAAGCCGGGTCTGGTTTGTTTTGTTGAAGTGAGAAGTCCAGTGAGGTGCATAGCTGTTCTGGAGTAGGAGGGGTCTGGTTCTGTATAAAGTATGTAGGTGCAGGTTGTTCCAGATTTTGTTCAGGGTTTTTGTTCAGGGTCTGTGAGGTGGAGGCAGTGGAGGTGATGTTCAGTTGATGTATAGGAGGCAGGAACATATTTGCTTGGTCATTTGCAGGATATATGAAGTGGTTCAGACCACTTTTGGGTTTTAGGATGTTGAGAGTTCTGGTGTGGTGCTGCAGTTTAGCCAGGGAGTGTGTATGCTGCAATTTAATGAGAGAGTGTTAGTGGTTCGCAGGGTGAGTTTTATTTTTTGAGGTGTAGGTTGATATTTTTCTAGGCTCTTGATTTGATGGAGTGTTTCAAGGTTAAACTAGCTTTACCCATTTCAGCTTGTCCTAAATCTCTGTTCATTGTGAATCTTTAACTGTTTTTATTGAATTTGGTTAGAGTAGATGTTTGTAAACTGATTGCGTAAATCTGCGCCTACTGTTTTGGTCTCAGGGGTCAAGTTTCATTCTTTATTTGTTTAGTATCATTAGATATCAACTAATATTATTGTCTTTCCAAATCAATATGTTTAATCTGGTTTATTTGGCATGAAATCATGTTTTATGGCTGTCAAAAGTGGTTCTTGTTTAAAGGAAATAGTTCAAAACTTTTCTTTTTTTTTTTGAAAATCCGATAAATTAGTAAAGTCATTTTTTTAAAAAATAAAAATTAGAAGTATTTGCTTGGAAGTTGGTCTCTGTTTAAATGAGTAAATGTCTGTCCATCTTTGGATTGAAAAGGGTTAAGCTTAAGTGCTTTGTTAGTTTCTTTTGGACAATGAAGTAGTGTCTTGATAAAACGTGAATGAGCTCTTCTACTACGATGTAAAACTTCTCACTTGCTGCTTTGATTGTTTGAACTGGATATATCTGGGATGCATAAGCAAAGTTTGGTTTAGATTGTTGATTATTTGCCTGCATATTAAATGCGATACAAATGGTCAGTATGTCGGATGTTCACTTGGTGTCTACAAGATCAATTTCTGTTAAATTTCATGGCTATAAGACCAATTCAAGTGTTTTCTTCGATTTTCCTAATCAGTATGGTTATTAAAGTCATTTGGAGTGTTTGGTTGTCTGCCCAGCTTCATTTCTTTACTCAAGTTATGAAGTTACATCTAATTCTTGGATCTTCGCTAATTCTTTTCTCTGTTACTTCTTTGGCATGAACACTTGGGACAAGTTTGGTTAAAACTCGCAAATTGGGCTCGGCTAATTGGCATGGGAGCCATTTGGATCAACTTGGTTGAAATTGCATCGCTATCAAGGCTCAAATGATGAGTTTGCATTCCGGATTCTATTTTCTAAACTCCATCCTTTCCCGCTCCCTTAGAAAATGCATGTTGTATAGGATTTCCCCATAGACCGGATTAGTAGCCCGGTAGGATAGAAATGATATTTGAATTGTGAATAATTATTGTAAATTACTTAAATTATTTTTTTATATGAATACTTTGTATCATTTCTTTGCGAATCGCCAATTTATTTATAGATGTTTAGAATCATTTGTCAATTAATGAGTGCAAATAAAATTTGATTAAAATCGTACCTTCGTCATAATTTGCATTTGAATTACTTATTTATTGATTATATCAATATTCAACTATTTATTTGTTTAATCTAATTTATTTATTTAGTTAATTAATTAAACTTTAATCCTTCATTTATTTATTTACTTAATCTAATTTATTTAATTTCAATTAATCATTTATTTAATCAATTAAATATTTATTCATTTAATTAATCGATTATTATTCGTTTACTCCTTTATTTAATTAAAATTGGCAAGTATTCATTTATTTAATTAAGTTATTTATTTGTTTATTTATTTATCTATTTATTTAATCAATTAATTAATCCTTATTATTATCCAATTATTTATCTAGTTTGTTTTATTATTTATCTAACTTCATTTAACCTTTACCTGTTTTATTAATTAATTAATTGATTATTATTTCATTATCTATTTAATTAATCTTAAATTGGATCATTTATTTATCTAAGTATCGGCATAATTAAAATCTTATTTTATTTATATTATTCATATTATCCTTATATAAAATTAGCTTTATATATTTATTATCCTTAACAAATTCGTGAAAACCGCCGGATTAACCGCATTTAGCGGATTTTCGAAAGTGCTCCCAAAAGGGACCTTCTTTTGAATTTAAAAGAACCGCTTACCCTAGAATCTCTGATTTTAAGTTAATTTCATTTAATTAAAGAATAAATTGCACTCTTTAGTTAACTTAGGTTCCTAATAATCCTTAAATTAGGTGGCGACTCCAAAGAAAACCCTTTGGAGTCCCATTTTGTTGAAATATACCCGAAACTTGTCTTGTCTATACATAATGGGAGTATTACAAATATATACCACCCTAACACTAAAATTACAAAAAATAACAATACTATACTCATTTACAAAAAATACAAATACTTTTTTTACATAGTATATACAAAACCCATTTAAACCATATAAATTAGGGTTTTACCCTCTCCCTTCCCCACTGCTACACTGAGTCAGCGCCGCCATCACCTGCAGCCGGTCGCCGGTGACTGGATTTTTTTTTTTTTGTTTTTATTTAAAAATCTAAAAAAAATTGTAGGTGCATAAACATACAAAAATACACTTTCATACTTAAAAAAAACATTTGATTTGATCTATAAAAATACATAAACGTACATAAAAACACTTTAATATTTTAAAAAAATAGATTTGATCTATAAAAATACATATACATTAAAACACTAAAAATATATATGCATCAACATCACATATACAAACACATACAAAAGGGGATTATATACATACAAAAGTTTTATGGTCACACATTTAACACACACATACACACAAATACAAATTTATACAAAATATATATATATATATATATATATATATATATAAATTGATATACAAAATATGTAGGTTGAAATACAGATACACAAATATACAATATATTTATGTGGACATTCAAAAAATTTAATTGTATTTATATACCAAAACATATACATACACATCAATACAAAACATATACATAAATATACATATAAATACATATACAAAACAAAATAAAACATAAAAGAAAGAAAGAAGGAGAAGCAGATCGAAAATAGATCTGTAGCTGCAACAGAGCCGCCACTCCGGTGGCGGAGCAACGGCAGGGAATGGCGGAAAGAAGCAGCGCAACATCACTCCGTGGTGGTTCGCCGGAGGCACAGATCGCCGGAGATGGAGGAGGACGGCGGGAGGGAGGGTGGTGGGTGGGTGGAGGAGGGGAGAGAAAGAGATAGAGAAATTAGGGTTTTGAGGTAGAGAGAGAGGAAGGAAATGAAAATGGTATGTTTTGTAAAAATGTAGAAAGTATTGTTATATAGGGTAAATATTTAAAAGTATTGGTATATTATGTAATTAAGCTATTAGGGTAGTTATATGGTGTAAATTTTCCTTACATAATTAGCTAGGTTTTAAATATTAATTGGAAGAATTACAAATATATACAACCCTAACACTAAAATTACAAAAAATAACAATACTATATCACTTTACAAAAACTACCAATACTTTTTTTACATAATATACACAAAACCCATTTAAACTATATAAATTAGGGCTTTACCCTCTCCCTTCCCCACTGCTACAGTGATTTGGCGCTGCCACCACCTGCCGCCGGTTGCCGGTGACCGTATTTTTAAAAAAAAAAATCTGAAAAAAGTTGTAGGTGTATAAACATACAAAAATACAATTTCATACTTAAAAAAGCATTTATTTTATCTCTAAAAATACATAAACATACATAAAAACACTTTCATATTAAAAAAATAGATTTTGATCTATAAAAATACATAAACATACATTAAAACACTAGAAATGTATATGCATCACATATACAAACACATACAAAAAGGATTTAGATACATACAAAAGTTTTATGGTCACACATACACACAAATACAGTTTATACAAAAAATATATATAAATTGACATACAAAATATGTAGATTGAAATACACATACACAATATACAATAAAATTACGCAGAGATTCAAAAAATTTAATTGTATTTATAAACCAAGACATATACATACATGTCAATACAAACTTATACATAAATATACACATCAATACACATTCAAAAACAAAATAAAACATAAAAAAAAAAAAAAAAGGAGAAGCAGATCGCCGGCGTAGAAGCTCCGGCCACCGCCATAAGCAACAGATCTGGCGCCGTCCAGAGCAGCAGCGGCAATGCCACCACTCCGTCGACGCCGCAACAACAAAAATGAACAATAGTAGCAGCGTGCAGCAAAATGCGATGTGCCTTACCGGAAAAGACACCGGCTGTTCGCCGGAGAAGGAGGAAGGGCGGGGGACAGGCGGGTGGGTGGGTGGAGTGGAGAGAAAGAGAGAGAAAATTAGGGTTTTGTGTTAGGAAGGGAGGGAAATGAAGAAAATGGTATGTATTGTAATATATTTAAAAGTATCGTTATTTAGAGTAAATATTTAAAAGTATCGGTATTTTTTGTAATTTAGCTATTAGAATTGTCATTTGGTGTAAATTTTCCATATTTATTACACCATTCCAACAGCCTTTTTAAAACTAAAAAATAATAGCACATTAAGAATTACCAATATAGCAGAAATCCAAAAAGATTGCTCGTTCCTATAATCTCGCCCTATCATGTGGAACTTATCCCAAACATATTTGCTTCCTTATATCTGTGTAGCCTTTCCCCGTTGATTTCGTTTTTATCTTAGTTTTAACTATTTTTCTTTTGACATGTCAATTAAGTAGTTTATTTATACTATGTAAATAGTATAATAATGATATTTTATAAAGCTTGAATGTATGTAGTGTTTATGTTTAGTTGTATGTGTGGTACAACAACAATCATAATCATGTATTTTTTATTCATGAGATAAATATATTAGGTATATTATTATGAAATAAATTTAGCAATTAAATACATGGAATATTTATTAAATATATAATTACATTAAAAGAACGCATCCCAACCTACTTTAAATATACCTTGTATATTTATATAAATTTCTTTCAATAGTTAAAGTACTATCAAAATACCAGTTATATACCATGAGATAAATTTATCATGTATATTATTATAAAAGAAATATAGCAATTAAATACCTAAAATATGTCATGTATATAACTACATTAAAATAATATACCCCAACATACTTTGAATATACATTGTATATTTCTATTTCTTTCAATAGTTATAAACTACTATCGAAGTAACAAGTATATACCCTGATTATATCAACCCTGATTATATCAAGTGTATTGTTGTAAAAGTCCTATAACAATTAAAATGACGACCAATACACATATAATATACCTTAATATATCATGTATAAGTGATTTTTTTTCATAAATAGAAAATAGAAACAAGAATAAGGTATGTGGCACATCAATCAGATTGTTGGACTATTCAAAACACAATGCAATTCTCCAAAAATATTCTTACAACGAGCAAAGAGAAAAGCAGTTAAGAGAATTGGGTTTTAGAATGAAGATGTGAAAAGTTATAAGGCTAAAGATAAATGTAAGAAAGGAGAATAAGGAGAACGATGAACCTAGAAAGGAGGAAATTTGAGATAATAATGGGTAGGTAACAAATCCCTTAATTAGTGGGTAGCTTAAGATACACGCCTCTGGTAAATCTACTATTTTTGTTAAAAAATTTGATGTTTTTAAAATTAAGAAATAAGACTGCTATTTATGTAAATATGACATTTTAAAGTACCTTAGAGTGTAATTTTCTCTACATAATATCTAAGAATGGGCAACTAATTGGGCTTTGTTCTTGAAATTAGATAAGAAGATTTCAAGTTAAGTTTAGAATACTTGTAGACCACAAGTTTAACTTACTTCCGTATTACAAATGTTATAGAAAATCAAAATTGAACTTAATATTCTCTCTACATTGCAACATTTAAATCTAACTATACTAAAAGAGCCAATCTCAAAAGCAAAATGTAAAAGACCATTTTGCCCCAAATAGAAAATCAGATTTTACATGTACATAATGTAAACACATATTCTAATAAATATTGAGATAATTGTTTAAATCCCCCCTAAACTATCACTGTTTTGTAAGTTTCCTACCTAAATTATGTGGTGGTCACAGAACACCCCTGAACTATTATTTTTCATTTCTACCACCCCCGCCTTGAAAAGTTGGGGTGTGTGTATGCACTTGCCACAGACACTTAAGAACATGTGCCATGTGGCACACACATAGAATTTATTAATTTGCCATGTCATTTTTAATTATATGAAAAGATAAAAATTAATAAAATAAAAAAATAAAAAATTGAAAGTCAGATAAAATACTATACAAACTTGCTTCGGAATCTACTTCAATACCAACACAAAACCTAAATAATTAGCATTTGATTCTATTTGCAAACCCATGCAATAGATTTGAAAAAAGGCAAACAACCAACATAATCTTCATATATTTACTCCTCCTCTCTATCTCATTCTTCTTCTTCAACGAGCCAACAATAACCACCTTAGAGTGTTCAGAAAATTCTGGATCGTACCGCTGAAAAAGACCACATGGAACTCCGCCTCTTACCTAAAATATTCGACCAAATTAGTAACTTCAAAAAATTCAAAAATTAGAAGAAAATTATTAAGAATTACCCCCATAATATTTGCATCCGAAGCAACGCCTTCCTGGATTTACGTTAGTCCAAGATATTTTTCGAGCCGCTGGCTCATCACAATAACAATATACAATCTTCATTTTTAATGGGTGATTGGACAATTAAAAATAAAATACGGATGTTGGAATATTATGGTACTTTAATGGGTTCAAGAAGGGTGGAAAATTAAGTGAGAAGACCAATTTTTAGATAAGTTTCAAATTAAGAATTTTTTTTTAGATATAATAATGTTTTGGTATGCAATGGAAGAGGGAGGGAGAAGACTCTTATAAATAAAAGGAAAGAAAACAAGAAATGAATAAAGGGCTAAAAAAATAGTGAAATCTGAAGAAAAAAAATAGTTGTTTAAGTGCCGACTGTTGACACACAATTTTGTCCCTCCGTTTTTCGCAATTTGGCTATATTTAATTAAAATTAATATTAGTAATTTTTCAATTAAAATTGCATTAGATAGCATGCATTTACGCGTACAATACTAATATAAATCTTCTATTTATATTATCCTTACTTAATTGTGATTATGTTACGTAACTGCATTCATATAGGCTATTTTCTAAAATGCATATATTATTTGCGCAATATAATGCATTACAACATTATTTAATTGATTATCTGTGAGTAATTATATTTAATTAATATTATTTGAGATCGTCTATATTTATCTGTGATTAAGTATATTTATTTATAATTATTTACAATTTTTTCCTAGTTTTTCATACTAATTATTTATATTTTTAAATATTTTAACTAAATACTAGCCAAATTATCATTTTACAATACTACTACATCAAAGCCCCCGTCATCATATTTTGTCCACATGCGCCCCACATAAGCTCGACCTAAGCTCACACCTCACTAAAACTCACTCCTACAATTCATATACACATAATTGGCATAAGGTACAACTTAATCTAGCGTATAGTACAACTTTCCTAAGCACCATTTTAATTAATTTTGTGCTCTACACATCAGCCCATACACATATAGTTGTTTACATATGTGCCTACGTGGCACAATCGCGGCCCTTGATTGCTTATATCTAAAGGCTAACACTAAAACTAGCACTTTTCATATTTACACTCACATCCCCACACCTTAAAACCCTAAAACACTTCACCCCTCCCCCTCACCTAAAAATCAGCCCTCACCCATTACTTTCCCTCTCCCTTCTCACCTAAAAAACCATCCATATACACCTCTCTCATCGAAACTCCACCAGTCCCGCCATCAGCGCCGGTGGCGCCTCTCTCTCTCTCCTGTCAACTTTAACACGGGAAATGGGAACAAATCTCCCATCATGTAACCGAAAAGGAAAGCATGAAATCGGGCAAAATCATGACAAATCTATGCCATTCAAGACAAAAATCAGAGTGATTATCACACGAACAAGGCAAGAATCTACAGTTCAAAACTTGAAACTTCCCAAACAAAGCAAAACGGGTCGAGCTAGAGCAGACCCGACCCGGATCTTTCACCCCTGACCCGACCCGAACATGAAACGGGTAACACTTTTCATTTTTATATTATATGCTGATTCAAATCATGAAAATATCATGCCTACGTATTTCTATCTTTTTATTCATGCCTATGCGTTTGCCTATTCAGAATTTAGATTAAGTAGTTAGTATAATTTTAATCGTGTCGACTACTCGTTTTTTGATCCATTGCTTTAAAATTCTTAGTCATGGAATGACTATTTGAACGCTGAACGTGTCATGTAATATCTAAGTTAAGACTCCTAAAGTGTCTGCCCGTCTATTGAAAATGCTGTTGAAAACTCTATTAGGTCTCGGCAATCTTGTGTGTTAGTATCATGTGAGCGTAGTTAGATACTTCCTTAGTTTCTCTCACTTCAGCTATGTTTCTAGTCATCTATTGGTTTGAATTCTTGAATATTAGCAGTATAATATATTGAAAGCTTGGTTGCCTGATATACATATGCATATACATTGGTTAGAAGACAACAGTTATATAGGAAAAGCTTTTTTCTACATTATCGTACCTTTCTTTTATAGAATTTTCGGATCCCTTAAATTACTCTCTTAAATGTCAAAATCTTCTCTTTAATTTGAAAACCAAAATATCCTCCTTTTTCCTTTGTATGAAAATAGAATTTACATCTACCTTTTATAGTGAGATTTTGAATATTTTTGAAGTCTTTTCCTTGTAAAATATACTGCCTTTCCTACACTATAAATAGGACTCTCTTTTTACATCTCTGGGACAACGGGGGACATACTGAAAAAGGCACAAGAAACCTCCTTTCCCTCTTCATCTCTGAATACATTTTACAACAAAGAACTTACACCTTCCAACGTCTCTCTCTACTCTCAAGGCTTCACAGCTTTCTTCCCTCTTTTTCCCTGGAAGAAAAAAACATACTGTACTCCTTTTATCTTTTCTGAAATTGTCATTGGAGTTCTTTCCGTGCTTGCTAATAAGCTGAGGCAGGCCTCGTTTATTCTGGATGTTCTTCGTTGCCTGGCACCCCTATTAGCATCCATGTTCCTGTTGTTTTAAAGTTTCCAAGGTATAGTATTCGAAAATTGATGGATTGACCCCTTTGCATTAGCATACAGGTTGATTTTTAACCTATGGTCAAATGGCATCTGATGATATTAAATTGACTTGCCTGTTATGTATGTATACTGTGTGGGCTGCTTTAGGCCATTTCTAACCCTTTTGTACAGGTTTTTGCTATTCTAGGATGGCCTTCGAGGCTATACCATTATCTATGTTTGCAGGTTACTTTTGTTCATGGCAAGATAGCCATTAGAAGGCTATACCTCTATTAACACCATTTTGCAGGTAGCTGAATGCGTTTAAGGTAGCCAAAAGCTACTTTGTTGATGAGTTGCGACATGTATTTAAAGTCGATATTGGACCAGCCAAGGTTCAAGAAGAATCTGTCAAACAATAATAGGGATAAAGGCCCTTTTTCTTATTCCATTCTCTTTGTTATGGGAAGGTGCCATGTATTAAAAATTGAAATCTGGAATGATGTATTTGTTAGGTTGTATGATTTGTATAAGCACTCTAAGGTGCGGTTTAGTACGTTGGACAGATACTACATCTATGTGTATGCATTGCGCAGTGAGGCTGGCTAAGTAGGGGGCATTTCAAACTCTCTCTACTCGTCGCATGCTAGAATGTTTAAATTAGTAAGACTTGTTAAATTGTGAAGTGTTATTTGAAAACTTAAGTGTTTGTATGAGATTTGATTCTTAGTGCTAAAGCTGAAAACAGGAAGGTTTTAAATCAACTACAATATAGATTGTTTTGCTAAAAATTAGGTAAAAGGACAAAAATCGAAGTACATGCTGAAAACTAGATTAGCTGTGCAAATGTTAAATTCTGAAAACTGCTGCAGTATGTTAACTCGTGTAAAACTGAAAACTGAAAGTCAATTTAGGTTGTTGGAGGAATTCTGGTATGCTCGAAATTAAGTTATTTTTTACAAGGGCCAGAAGTGCAAATCTTACTACACGAGATATTTTCTGCAAAAAAAAAAATGCTGAGACAGGAATAACATTTTCAAAGCAGGGCTATTTGTTTTATGTGTTTCAAAACCCTGAATGTTTTTCTTCAAAAAGAAATACAAAATCATTTTATAGTTTCTCTAAGTTACTTTAATAGCTTGTGAGGAATTTTTGGCTTTGGAGGTCAAGTTTTGTAAAATTACATTATGTTTTCTTTAAAAGTTGAAAGGTAATCCCTCAAATCTATATTGTTTGCCTATTAGTATTTGGATAAATATCATATATATTTTTCACTGGACTATACATGTATATGTATCTATATTAGAATTGATGCCTATGATTTGTTAAGTACTTTATAAATGTCACATACGCCATCTCTATTATCTAGTTGATTATATACATATTTCATTTATCACTATTTTGCTTGCTACATTACTAGTATTTTCAAAATAATGCCATATTTATTTTTAAAATATTTTACTTATTCTAGATAAATTATTTTAAACGTGACCTCACACTAAAGTCGCCACCGAAGTTAACGGTATGTGACCGCTAATGTCACAATGCCATCCTTTAGTGGCGCACATTTTTTATACTATAAGTTTTCCTCCTTGTTTGTCACTTAAAATTTAACTTTTGTCATTTGAATTATAAGATAGATGATAGTGTTTGTTAATTAATTATTGTTAACCATTATAGCTATTTATGCAGTACTATTATTATCCAAGTCTATTTCTGTGAATTATACTCGATTCCCCATCTGCCTTGCTTTGCTAAACTTCTGAATTTGCATAGACATCTCGGAATATTAGATTCATTGAGATTTTAGCCTATTTAATTCACTTTAATTTATTTGTGCATCATGATCTAATTTACATTATTTATTTATTTATTTTTTTAAACCCAATGTAGAAGTCGGTCGGGAACCACGTTTAGTGGAACCTAGGAGGTGCCTAACCCCTTCCTTTTAGGTTAACTTGAACGCTTACCTGAATCTCTGATTAGTAGACCAAACCAGGAGTTATATATTTTAAATTAGATAGAAAATGCTTTAGGTGACCTAATACGCCTAGATAAATTTATTAGGTGGCGACTCCAAAACTCTAACTCCAAACGAGTTACCCAAGTCAAAAACTCACTTACTATTTTAAAAGTGGGGTGCGACAGAATGGCGACTCCGCTGGGGATTAAATGTTCTAACCATTACGATTTTCATATTGGGTTTATTATTGCTTTTATTATTTTGTATTCAATACTAACTTTTTATCTTTGCAGGTGGGTAATCTTTTACATTTGGCTTTTTTTTATATGATGTTTAGTATATTATTGAATTTATTTGTTGCATTTCGTTCATATTCCTCCACTCCTGGAAAATTGACACTTACACACACACAAACGATTACGTGGATCTCACGGTCGTTTCACTCTTAAAAAATCCTGTAAGGGGGACGGTTGGGATAAGTTGGTTCGTGGTACAACCAACAATTCCAAACGTTCCCACCCCTTGGTTGTCCGCCTGGGGGAACCATGTCCTTGTCTAGATTAGCCAACTCTTAATGAAGACTCCTTTTAGGGATCATTCATCATATCATATCTATGACCATTTTTGACTTCGGCTCATGTCTAAGTCTACTAGTTCACCATATTTGAATGAACCGAATGGGTTTTCAACCCTAAGGGATATTTAAATATGTTATGTGTGCATCTATTTAACATTTAACGTGTCTAATGTAGACCATTTGTTCTCAAAAGTGTGGATCATCCAACTATTTATCAAAGAAAACAGACTTTAAATTGATTTTTCTACTTTTATATAACAAAATCAATTATTTATTTCTATAAATAGAAATCGTTATAGAAATCAATTATTTATTTCTATTTGCATATGAAATTTTTTATTTCTACATTTACGCAAAATCAATTATTTTATAAAATTATTTTTTAGGTTAGGAGAGAAATTAATTTTTCTACTTTTATGAAAACGAAATCATAGACTTTACATTAATTTCTTCTACTTTTAATGTAGCAAGATCAATTATCATTCCTATTTACCTAAAAATATTATTCCATATTTATACAACAAAATTATTTTTCTGTTTAACTTTGGATTATGAGAACAAATGGGATGACGCACTATACACGTTCAATTTTAAATAACATACTCAAACTTAGGAAGGCTTAACATCCTTGGTATGTTAAAGTCCATTAGCCAACTTCGTCCAAATGGCGCATATCATGTATCTCATATGTGTTGGTCTTGTTAGGTCTACCTCCAGCACAAAAGAGGTTCCTTGCATTAGAAAACATGATATGTTTTGTATATGAAAATTATTATCTCAACACTGACTTATTTTTTCATGTGTTAGTTTTACTCCCACTCCCGAGGTTGACTTGTGCATTTTGGCCGAGCATCAGTACCGGACGAGAGCCAAAGGACCAGTTACAACCCCTCCCCCCTTACAAACTAGAAGGAGAAGAAAGCGAAACATCATGACTGAGTTGAATAATGCTGCTCTTAGTGACGATAACATTGGGAATAATGGGACACCCTGAAAACTTGCTTTGGTTGGGTATGATGAACATGTTGCTACTTTAGAGCAAAAAATTAAAGAACTTGAAGAGAAACTGACAATGACCAGTTTACCCGGTGTTAACTCCGCCCATTCAGGAGAGTCTGTCGATCCAAGTGGGTCAGCCCGCCCTAACGGAAAGGACCCTATACACCCAACTGATCCACCTGTTGTTTATCAAACAGTACTACCAGCCACATACCAAACAACACCAACTGCTACTTACCAAGCAACCCTACCTACCAGTTATCAAGCACCACCTCCTGCACATCCTACTTACGTAAACACAAACTTACCTCGCACCAACACCGTATACCCGCAGCCTTACAACCCCATGTTCACTGCTGAAACCAAACAATTCACTTCGCCAGTCAAAAACCATGAAAACTATGAATGGGCGGAGGATGAAGCCAATGATGATGGCACAAAAGAGAAAGTTCGTAAGCTAGAGGCAGCCTTTAAGAAGTTTGAGTTAGGAAAAACTACTAAAGGTTTAGCTTATGAAGACTTGTGCATCTATCCTACTTTGAAATTGCCAGAGGGATACAAGATACCAAAGTTCGACCTGTTCAATGGAACTGGAGATCCTATGGCACATCTGAGAACATATTGTGACAAGTTGATTGGAGCAGGGGAAGATGAGAAAGTACGAGTGAAGCTGTTCAGTCGAAGCTTGACCGGAGAGGCTTTGAGTTGGTTCTCTAAGCAGAAGCCTGGCACATGGCTCGGTTTGGAAGATATGGCAGCAGATTTCGTAGAACGATTTGGGTACAACACTGAAATGGTACCAGATCGTTTCTACTTGGAAAAGTTGAAAAAGAAACCCACAGAGACGTTTAGAGAATATGCTACGAGGTGGAGAGCAGAAGCTGCCAAGGTGCAACCCGCTATGGATGAAAGGGAAATAGTGAACATATTCATCCGCATTCAAGAGGACGTCTATTATGATAAGCTGCTGCATATGAAAAATCAAAAGTTTGCTGATGTAGTGTTGATGGGAGATGACGTAGAAGAAGGGCTGAAAAGTGGAAAGATTATTAGTCTAGCTGCACTACAAGCTACTAATAAGGCCATCCAGTCTGGAAATGTGAGCCTTTCCAAAAAGAAGAAAGATGAAGTCTCTTTTGCTGCAACCGTTCAAGACCCTGTTTTCAACCACTATTATCAAACACCACCACCATTCTATCCATACCCTCACATACCACCTGAATATTCCGTCTATAACACTCAGCCCACTCGGCCTATATTTCACACCCCAGCACCAAGCCGTCCACCATACCAGCAAAATACTCAACCCAACTACCGAAATGCACCATCATACCCTCCCAGGCCTCGCCCCGAGGCAAACCAAAGACCCAAAAAGGACTACACTCCACTAGCCGAATCTCGCACTCAATTGTTCGAAAGATTGAAAGCTGTCGGGCTTATCGTCCCGATACCTCAAAAGATGCCAGACAACCCTTCACCTAACTTTGATTACAGTAAAAGGTGTGCATATCACTCAGGTGGACCGGGACATGAGACAGAGAGATGTTTTGCACTAAGAGATAAGATTCAAGACCTAATAGATGAAAAGGTCATTAATTTGAAAGCGCCAAATGTGCACAAAAACCCGCTACCCAATCATGGGGATGAGAAGGTGAATATGATTGACTTCAGCAAAGAATGCAATCTGGAAGGCACAATCATAAAAGTAAAAACAGTGTTTGATGAATACAAGTTTGGCATGGGGTACACCCTGGTTTGCAAAGGAAAAGGCACTACAAGAGGTTATCATTCACTAGAGCAGTTTGTTCCAACTCTGAAACAAGCATCCATCTTTTCAAGCTGCACGAAAACTCTCAAGGGAGAAAGACTTGCCGAAGGTGTTCACGGTATAGAAGATGAGCTGACCGATCTAAAGGAGCTATTCATGGAAGAATATGAAGCAGCTCTTGAAAAGCATACTGAAGCTCCGAACATCTAGAAAGCTGAAACTAAACAACTGAATCTGCAGCACATTCCGAGCATGCCGAGAACCTTAGTAGAGCTGGGGCATTAGTTGTCTTCTTAAATAAAACACGACTCCAAGTCGTTTGTTTTTGTTTTCTTTGTTTTTTCAACTTTGTTGCATCATTGTCTCCCTTTGAAGACTATTTCTCAAATCCAATAATAAAAGCATTTCTTGTTTTTTCATTTTTCGAGTATGCATCGTTCACCGTCTGCAAAATTGTTTTAATTCCATTTGAATCTGCGACTGCGATGTGAGGAAGCAGCCCAAAACGACGAGTACAAACCAGGCTATGGTGATTCGACCAAGGACATCTAAGGAAACTTCATTAGTTTATCGCATAGATCTTAACACAGACGACTGAGACAAGAGCATATTGAGGAAGATGACTTACAATTCAACGCAAAATAGTAGAAATACATATAAGGAGAAGAATTAGACAATCCCAAATGGACTAAAAGCATACTCAAGCAATTGGCACTCATAGATAGCGAAGTATGAATACAACGAGCAATAGAATGACAAAGGCATTTACCAAAAGTTGGAGCAAGAGAGTTTATCCTAAAGTGGAATTCTCTAAATCGAGACAAAATTAACAAGATCCTTTACTCTGATGCAATCAAGAGATACTAAAAATTGAGCAACATCCATTTTTATTGGATTTGAACTACGTAGCGACCTGATTCCCAAAAGGGGATACGTAGGCAGCCTACCCAAGGCACGGTCACATCATAAGAGATTTTTATTAGACACTGGGTCAGAATTTTTTGAGTTTTCCTCAAAAAATTCAAAGAATGCATTACAACACACTGGGGCAGAATTTTTGAGGGACCTCAAAAATTCAAGGAAAATACAAGCAGCACACTGGGGCAGAAATTTTGAGGTTCCCTCAAAATTTCAAAATCGATAATCTTGAAGCAGCAAATGGATATAGAGGAGATTATGTCCAAACAACACGTCATAGTCTATGATTCAATGGAATGAATTCGCATTACTCTTTAAACATCATTTTTCTCAAAACACATGCATATATCATTTCCTTACCCCTTTTTCCCACAGCTCGACTAAGGTTCGACGTTCAAAAAGGGAGATATTACAAGGAGGAAATTATACAAGATGCAGCAGCAGAGTACAGTACAACAAATGCGCAAGTCAACCTCCCCCCAAAATACTCACAAATTTTCTTTGATCGCAGGTTTACACAGGTACCGAGTATACCTAACAACTCTTGCAAAGCAAAATATATCACGCATAGGATCTGCGTCGGTGGATATATAGGGTCCGCGTCTGTGGACATGACATCAACTTGACAAGCATAGGATCCATGTCGGTGGATATATAGGGTCCGCGTCTGTGGACATGGCATCAATTTGACAAAAGCATAGGATCCATGTCGGTGGATATATAGGGTCCGCGTCTGTGGACATGACATCATTTGACAAGCATAGGATCCATGTCGGTGGAAATATAGGATCTGCGTCTGTGGACATGACATCATTTGACAAGCATAGGATCTGCATCGGTGGGTATATAGGGTCCGCGGCTGTGGACATGACATCAACTCGACAAGCATAGGATCCATGTCGGTGGATATATAGGGTCCGCATCTGTGGACATGGCATCAATTTGACAAAAGCATAGGATCCATGTCGGTGGATATATAGGGTCCACGTCTGTGGACATGACATCATTTGACAAGCGTAGGATCCATGTCGGTGGATATATAGGGTCCGCGTCTGTGGACATGACATCATTTGACAAGCATATGATCCGCATCGGTGGGTATATAGGGTCCGCGGCTGTGGACATGACATCATTTGACAAGCATAGGATCTGCGCCGGCGGATATATAGGGTTCGCAGTGGCGAACATGACAGCAATGACAACAGTGTAAGGTCCGCGTCTGTGGACAAGACATCTTTTGAAGCATAGAATCCATGTCAGTGATATACAGGATCCGTAGCGGTGGACATGACATCAATTTGAGAAGTATAGAATCCATGTCGGTGGATGTGTAGGGTCCGCATCGGTGGACATGACAAGCATATAATCCATGTCGGTGGATGTATAGGGTCCGCATCGGTGGACATGACAAGCATAGAATCCATGTCAGTGGATATACACGGTCCGCAGCGGTGGACATGATATCAATTTGAGAAGTATAGAATCCATGTCGGTGGATATACAGGGCCCGCAGCGGTGGACATGACATCATTTGAACAAGCATAGAATCCGCATCGGTGGATATATGTAAGGTCCGCGTTTGTGGGCATAGTTCATCAATTCGAAGCATCATAAGGTCCGCGTTTGTGGGCATAGTCAGCAATATGAGGAAGCATATATAGTCCGCGTCGGTGGACACATTCAACTGTGAAAGCATCATAAGGTCCGCGGTTGTGGACATGACAACAATGAAAGAAGCATAATATCCATGTCGATGGATATATAAAGTCTGCGTTTGTGGACAATCCAGCAATTGAAGGTATAAGGTCTGCGTCTGTGGACATGACTTCAATCTGAGAAGCATAGATTCCGCGTCGGTGGATATATTTGGTCCGTACTTGTGGACTAACATGACAGCAATGAAGAAGCATAGAATCCACATCGGTGGATATATAAGGTCCGCGTTTGTGGACAATTCAGCAATTGAAGGTATAAGATCCGCGTTTGTGGGCATAGTTCAGCAATTTGAATCAGAGTAAGGTCCGCGTTTGTGGACATAGTTCAGCAGTTTGGAGCAGTAAGGTCCGCGTTTGTGGACAGACCGACTATTGATCAAGCATAGAATCCGCGATTGTGGATAATAGGGCCCGCGTTTGTGGGCAGTTCAACTATTGAAGGAACACAGGACCCGTGCCTGTGGATACATTTCAACATTGAAAGCAACATAAAGTACGCGTTTATGGGTGCAACCAAATTTAAGGAAGCATATTTGGTCTGCATCGGTGGACACATTGAACAATGAAAATGATTTAGGGTCCGCGTTTGTGGATATAGTATTGAAGAGACATATGATCTGTGTCACTGGATGGAAAGTTTGGAGTCCACGTTTGTGGATAAGATATCAATCAAACAAGCATAAGGTCTGCGTTTGTGGGCATAGTATGGAAGAGACTTATGATTCACGTCCATGGATGATGAAAATGAAAAGCTTATTGTTCGTATTATACGGACAAGACAACATTGAGCAAGCAATTAAGATACTCGCTAAAAGAAGGGACCACTCAAGTCTGTTATTAGCGAGGATACAAACAAACTGAAAAGCAAGGCAATCAGAATTCAGGTTTTGATACATATAAAACAAGAAGACAACACCTCTGGAGAGAAAATATCTTTGAATACAAGCAGTGTTGCGGCTCACATGACAGAGACGTAGATATTTTCGGCATGACAATCGGAATGAAACATCTCTTATAAAGTCCAAAAGACAAGTGGCAGAGAGAAGATTTTCCGGAAAGCTTTGAGAAGAGGTTGCACCCTTCCCATTTCACATAATAAAATTCCTATTCCTACTCCTAAAATCGTGCCTAAAGCCTTTACTCGTGCGTCATAAACCCTTCACACATGCTATATGCCATTTCGCTTGTCGTGACAAAATTGGCTATTTCGTCAACTATCTTTGCCCAAAGACTCTTTCATCATCTCCGGGCAAAGAGGGGCAGCTGTTGACACACAATTTTGTCCCTCCGTTTTTCGCAATTTGGCTATATTTAATTAAAATTAATATTAGTAATTTTTCAATTAAAATTGCATTAGATAGCATGCATTTACGCGTACAATACTAATATAAATCTTCTATTTATATTATCCTTACTTAATTGTGATTATGTTACGTAACTGCATTCATATAGGCTATTTTCTAAAATGCATATATTATTTGCGCAATATAATGCATTACAACATTATTTAATTGATTATCTGTGAGTAATTATATTTAATTAATATTATTTGAGATCGTCTATATTTATCTGTGATTAAGTATATTTATTTATAATTATTTACAATTTTTTCCTAGTTTTTCATACTAATTATTTATATTTTTAAATATTTTAACTAAATACTAGCCAAATTATCATTTTACAATACTACTACATCAAAGCCCCCGTCATCATATTTTGTCCACATGCGCCCCACATAAGCTCGACCTAAGCTCACACCTCACTAAAACTCACTCCTACAATTCATATACACATAATTGGCATAAGGTACAACTTAATCTAGCGTATAGTACAACTTTCCTAAGCACCATTTTAATTAATTTTGTGCTCTACACATCAGCCCATACACATATAGTTGTTTACATATGTGCCTACGTGGCACAATCGCGGCCCTTGATTGCTTAGATCTAAAGGCTAACACTAAAACTAGCACTTTTCATATTTACACTCACATCCCCACACCTTAAAACCCTAAAACACTTCACCCCTCCCCCTCACCTAAAAATCAGCCCTCACCCATTACTTTCCCTCTCCCTTCTCACCTAAAAAACCATCCATATACACCTCTCTCATCGAAACTCCACCAGTCCCGCCATCAGCGCCGGTGGCGCCTCTCTCTCTCTCCTGTCAACTTTAACACGGGAAATGGGAACAAATCTCCCATCATGTAACCGAAAAGGAAAGCATGAAATCGGGCAAAATCATGACAAATCTATGCCATTCAAGACAAAAATCAGAGTGATTATCACACGAACAAGGCAAGAATCTACAGTTCAAAACTTGAAACTTCCCAAACAAAGCAAAACGGGTCGAGCTAGAGCAGACCCGACCCGGATCTTTCACCCCTGACCCGACCCGAACATGAAACGGGTAACACTTTTCATTTTTATATTATATGCTGATTCAAATCATGAAAATATCATGCCTACGTATTTCTATCTTTTTATTCATGCCTATGCGTTTGCCTATTCAGAATTTAGATTAAGTAGTTAGTATAATTTTAATCGTGTCGACTACTCATTTTTTGATCCATTGCTTTAAAATTCTTAGTCATGGAATGACTATTTGAACGCTGAACGTGTCATCTAATATCTAAGTTAAGACTCCTAAAGTGTCTGCCCGTCTATTGAAAATGCTGTTGAAAACTCTATTAGGTCTCGGCAATCTTGTGTGTTAGTATCATGTGAGCGTAGTTAGATACTTCCTTAGTTTCTCTCACTTCAGCTATGTTTCTAGTCATCTATTGGTTTGAATTCTTGAATATTAGCAGTATAATATATTGAAAGCTTGGTTGCCTGATATACATATGCATATACATTGGTTAGAAGACAACAGTTATATAGGAAAAGCTTTTTTCTACATTATCGTACCTTTCTTTTATAGAATTTTCGGATCCCTTAAATTACTCTCTTAAATGTCAAAATCTTCTCTTTAATTTGAAAACCAAAATATCCTCCTTTTTCCTTTGTATGAAAATAGAATTTACATCTATCTTTTATAGTGAGATTTTGAATATTTTTGAAGTCTTTTCCTTGTAAAATATACTGCCTTTCCTACACTATAAATAGGACTCTCTTTTTACATCTCTGGGACAACGGGGGACATACTGAAAAAGGCACAAGAAACCTCCTTTCCCTCTTCATCTCTGAATACATTTTACAACAAAGAACTTACACCTTCCAACGTCTCTCTCTACTCTCAAGGCTTCACAGCTTTCTTCCCTCTTTTTCCCTGGAAGAAAAAAACATACTGTACTCCTTTTATCTTTTCTGAAATTGTCATTGGAGTTCTTTCCGTGCTTGCTAATAAGCTGAGGCAGGCCTCGTTTATTCTGGATGTTCTTCGTTGCCTGGCACCCCTATTAGCATCCATGTTCCTGTTGTTTTAAAGTTTCCAAGGTATAGTATTCGAAAATTGATGGATTGACCCCTTTGCATTAGCATACAGGTTGATTTTTAACCTATGGTCAAATGGCATCTGATGATATTAAATTGACTTGCCTGTTATGTATGTATACTGTGTGGGCTGCTTTAGGCCATTTCTAACCCTTTTGTACAGGTTTTTGCTATTATAGGATGGCCTTCGAGGCTATACCATTATCTATGTTTGCAGGTTACTTTTGTTCATGGCAAGATAGCCATTAGAAGGCTATACCTCTATTAACACCATTTTGCAGGTAGCTGAATGCGTTTAAGGTAGCCAAAAGCTACTTTGTTGATGAGTTGCGACATGTATTTAAAGTCGATATTGGACCAGCCAAGGTTCAAGAAGAATCTGTCAAACAATAATAGGGATAAAGGCCCTTTTTCTTATTCCATTCTCTTTGTTATGGGAAGGTGCCATGTATTAAAAATTGAAATCTGGAATGATGTATTTGTTAGGTTGTATGATTTGTATAAGCACTCTAAGGTGCGGTTTAGTACGTTGGACAGATACTACATCTATGTGTATGCATTGCGCAGTGAGGCTGGCTAAGTAGGGGGCATTTCAAACTCTCTCTACTCGTCGCATGCTAGAATGTTTAAATTAGTAAGACTTGTTAAATTGTGAAGTGTTATTTGAAAACTTAAGTGTTTGTATGAGATTTGCATTCTTAGTGCTAAAGCTGAAAACAGGCAGGTTTTAAATCAACTACAATATAGATTGTTTTGCTAAAAATTAGGTAAAAGGACAAAAATTGAAGTACATGCTGAAAACTAGATTAGCTGTGCAAATGTTAAATTCTGAAAACTGCTGCAGTATGTTAACTCGTGTAAAACTGAAAACTGAAAGTCAATTTAGGTTGTTGGAGGAATTCTGGTTTGCTCGAAATTAAGTTATTTTTTACAAGGGCCAGAAGTGCAAATCTTACTACACGAGATATTTTCTGCAAAAATAAAAAAATGCTGAGCCAGGAATAACATTTTCAAAGCAGGGCTATTTGTTTTATGTGTTTCAAAACCCTGAATGTTTTTCTTCAAAAAGAAATACAAAATCATTTTATAGTTTCTCTAAGTTACTTTAATAGCTTGTGAGGAATTTTTGGCTTTGGAGGTCAAGTTTTGTAAAATTACATTATGTTTTCTTTAAAAGTTGAAAGGTAATCCCTCAAATCTATATTGTTTGCCTATTAGTATTTGGATAAATATCATATATATTTTTCACTGGACTATACATGTATATGTATCTATATTAGAATTGATGCCTATGATTTGTTAAGTACTTTATAAATGTCACATACGCCATCTCTATTATCTAGTTGATTATATACATATTTCATTTATCACTATTTTGCTTGCTACATTACTAGTATTTTCAAAATAATGCCATATTTATTTTTAAAATATTTTACTTATTCTAGATAAATTATTTTAAACGTGACCTCACACTAAAGTCGCCACCGAAGTTAACGGTATGTGACCGCTAATGTCACAATGCCATCCTTTAGTGGCGCACATTTTTTATACTATAAGTTTTCCTCCTTGTTTGTCACTTAAAATTTAACTTTTGTCATTTGAATTATAAGATAGATGATAGTGTTTGTTAATTAATTATTGTTAACCATTATAGCTATTTATGCAGTACTATTATTATCCAAGTCTATTTCTGTGAATTATACTCGATTCCCCATCTGCCTTGCTTTGCTAAACTTCTGAATTTGCATAGACATCTCGGAATATTAGATTCATTGAGATTTTAGCCTATTTAATTCACTTTAATTTATTTGTGCATCATGATCTAATTTACATTCTTTATTTATTTATTTTTTTAAACCCAATGTAGAAATCGGTCGGGAACCACGTTTAGTGGAACCTAGGAGGTGCCTAACCCCTTCCTTTTAGGTTAACTTGAACGCTTACCTGAATCTCTGATTAGTAGACCAAACCAGGAGTTATATATTTTAAATTAGATAGAAAATGCTTTAGGTGACCTAATACGCCTAGATAAATTTATTAGGTGGCGACTCCAAAACTCTAACTCCAAACGAGTTACCCAAGTCAAAAACTCACTTACTATTTTAAGTGAGGTGCGACACCGACTAGATTTAAATTTTCAGTCTCCACGCGCCCTTTGACAAGTGAACACACATACTTAGCCATGTGGCAAGGCGGGGGTGGTAGATATGAAAAATAATAGTTTATGGGGGTTCTGTGGCGATCGCATAGTTTAGATAGGAAACTTGCAAAACAGTAATAGTTTAGGGGGGATTTAAACCATTATCTCATAAATATTATTAGATAAAAAAAATCCATAATCAATAATAGAGGTGTATCAATCATAATAATACAATTACTACGAGGCTAACTAAGAGTCCCAATATAATATCCTATAATCCAACACTTTTGACCTTTACTTGAACACAACTTCCAATATTTTAAATAAATAAATAATATATATATATATATATATATATAATTCTTCCATGCATTTACAAGTACGGGGTACATAAAAAGACAAATCCTTCGACTTCCGTGGAGCAATTTACTACAGCTTTAACCATTTAGTTTAATTGCCTTCACTATGCTTATTGAAATTTATTCCTAACCTTTGGAATGTCCTGCTATTCAATTTGCAAACGTTATTGCACATTCATGCATGTCTGCCTTCTCCTCTATTTATTTGTTAAATACTGTGGACAATTTTGCGGAACATAATTTTGGACAATGTACAAACTAATTCAATAATTCTTCTGGTTCCATCTCTAACAAAAGAATTATCGGTCTACACCAGTCACATTAAAGCAGGTAAAACTATACTCCATATATATATTTTTTAAATCTCCTGATACTTTTCATCTAAGCTTTGTTAACATGTACACTATAAATTTTCTTATGTTCTTGTCAATCACTTGAATATATGATAGTTGGATAGCTTTCATATTATAATGAATTGATTGTCGTATCAAGACAATACCTTTACATAACAAAAAAAATATGGGACTTAATATTTGTCCTAAGCAGTTAATAGACTATTCAAAAATTTCCCTTAAGCATTAGGCAACTTAATCTCAATGTTGATTGTTTGCTTATGATAATTATCCTCTAAAATGGTTACAAGGCACTTGCGAGAAAATAATTAAATATAGGTGGGAGATACAAGTGTTTTCTATTCAACTTGGGGAATTAATTTCCTGAGGAATCTTCACCAATTTATCTTTTTCAGTGCTAATTTCGAAGAAAATTTTCGTAATGGTCGTAAATTCAGTATAGCTATCATCACACAGTTATGCTTCTTTTCGTCTTCCTAAGCTAACTCTTACAAATCCATTTATGGTGTATAAATTGATTTGTGTTCCTACTCTTGAGAACAACTAGCCTAAAAGCTTCCACTTTGATACTACATACAACATAGCTTCACATTTTTATCCAAAACGATTTGAATAAAATATGGTGAACTCTTTGCATTTTATGTTTACATACATGATGTGGTCACCAAATACATATGCAAGATGTGACTCTATCTATAGAGATATAGAAGTATTTGTTGTTGATGTTTGTGGCTTGGAACTAATTAACATGTTCAAGAATATGATCTTCTACTTATTTTTTCTTCCCAATTCCTTCTCTTCCTCTTTTATATTAGCGTAATTATGAGTATTGGATTTCTTAGTGAAGGCTCTCTTTGTAAAATTCTATCGTCGATTCGCTTTGTTTATTATTGAAGACATATTATAATTTGAGCATGCATTTTTCAAAAGTCAAATGTATGAATTTATTGAAAGAAATAAAAAAAAAATGAAAATTTTTGCGTAGGAAACATACATCTACATTTATCGGTCTCATCAATCTTTTCTTTTTATTCATACTTTATGTAATTACATTTCTATGTTTACTTATTGAAAGTGGTTACACGCGCGAAGCGCGTTGCCAAAACTAGTATGACTAAAAAAGTGTATGGGGTGATATACAATTTCAGAAAAAAAAAAAATTAATCCACTAACAATAACTCACATTCATTATTTTTAATTGATAAATCTCCTAGTGCAATTACCCTATGATTCAAAATTCTGTGTGTAATAATTATACATTTTTTTGATGTTGGGTATGTAAATTTATAATATTTGAGTTTTTTTACAAAAATATACAAATTTAAACACTTAATTACGAAAAAATAGCAATATTTTTCTAATTACAAGCCATAGCAATATTTTTCCTAACAAAATGGCAACATTTAATATACACACTTACACCCACTCTCCTTAAAACCCTAAAACATTTACTCCACTTCCCCTAAACCAAATCAGCCCCACCCCCATTCCCTTCTCTCTTCCTCTACACTGAAACCGTCCAAATACACCCCATTTTCGTCTCCACCATTATCTCCGCCATCTCCGCTGTCGGATTCGCACAGCCACCACCATCAGTGACGGATTCACTCGATCCTTCACTGATTCCGATCCAAACGAATTCACAAAAATCGGCCCATTACCGTCATCATCTTCACCGGATCTTCACCGGAAAGCAGCTGCAGCACGACGGAGAGCCGATTACCCTTTCCCCTTTACGATCTGTCTCATCCATTTCTGTTACGATCTGGCTCCTCCGTTTCTGTTACATATTGTACTGATGGCGGCTGCATATGTCTAAATTGACAGGGAGATCGTTTTTGTTAGTGAAGATTTACAGAGATAGGACACTTCAGCGGCACTGTGACATTTATGACCCCTCCTAAAAGATCATTTTCACTTTTGGTCCACTAAGTGGTGATGTATATGAAAGTGAACAGTGCTGAAACACTCTTGAGATGGAGCTTGATTTAAAGTTTTGATTTTTTTGAAACAGTATCATTTTCTGTTATTTAGATTTGTTTCATTTTTGTTTCGTTTCTGTTTATCTAGAATTGTTCAGACTTCGTTTCTGTTTCTGTTCCTGTTTGTACATATTTGTCAGATTAATAAATTTGAACTCATTTTCTATTGCTCATGACTGATGGCGTTGAAACAATATGTACGGTTTAAAATATTGTTGAAACATTGAAACAGTTGTTGCAACAGTTGATACATCTGAAATGATGTTGAAACAGTATGATACAGTCTAAAATGGCATTGAAACAATCTGAAATAATTGTTCAAACAATCTGATACGGTCTGAAACGGAGTTGATACAGTCTGAAACGGGACTTGATACAGTCTGAAACAGGACTTGATACAGTCTGAAACGGAGTTGATACAGTATGAAATGGGACTTGATACGGTTTAAAACGGTCTGATACAGTCTGAAACAGAGTTGATACAGTCTAAAACGGGAGTTGATACAGTTTAAAGCAATCTGATACAGTTTGAAACGGGGTTGATACAGTCTGCAATGGTTTGATACAATTTAAAACATTATGATATAGTCTAAAACGGGACCTGATACAATTTAAAACAGTCTAATACAGTCTGAAACGGAGTTGATACAGTCTGAAACGGGACTTGATACAGTTTAAAACCGTCTGATACAGTCTGAAAACAGAGGTGATACAGTCTGAAATGGGAGTTGATACGGTGCTGCAGAAACAATTGAAACGGTGCAGAAATACTTAGATACGGTGCTGCAGAAACAGTTGAAACGGTGCAGAAACAGTTAGATACAGTGCAGAAACAGTTGAAACGGTGCAGAAACAGTTGAGATACGGTGAGATACAACGACATACATCGAGGATGGAATAAGAAAAAGTGAAATTGGGGGAAATGATAGGAATAAAAGTGAAATTGGGGGAAATGGTGGGAGGAAAAGTGAAATAGGGAGAAATGGGAGGAGCAAAAGTGATAGTGGGGGAAATAGGAGGAAGAATGTAAGGGTTTAGTATGTTATGGGAAAATATTGCTATGTTTTTGCTATATTTGTAATTAACTTGCATTTTCCTCTATATAGGGTTATTTTGATAAAATGTTGCTATGTTTGGTAATTAAGCTCTAAAACTTGTACTTTTATGTAAAAAAATATAATTTTTATGTGTTGAATTGGAACTTTATTTGTTTAAACTCGACTCTTATACCCTTTTATTTATGTTAGTTTTATCTTATTATCTGCATAGGAAATAACACTTTGTGAAGAAACTCTCAAATTAAAAATAAAATCTATTGTCTCTGCATTTATTTATTAGATTTTTTACTCAATTTATCCATTCATCGAGATTTTTTTTTTTTAAAAAAATACTTCTTCAAAATTTGAATATCATTGACAAAATTCTTAACTATGCTACTCGTTATGTGCAAATGCTCAATTTTTTTCATTTAGCAGCCTGTAGTTAAATAAACACAAGTCCAGTGTAATCTCATTAATGGATTCTGGGAAGGATGATGTGTACACTAACATTGCCCCTACCTCGAGTGAGGTAGAGAGGTTGTTTCCGATAGACCCTCATCTCAAGAAAGTATTTTAAAAAATAAAAATTTGAAAAAAAAAGCTAAGATGAAAATACAAAGGTATAGAAAAGTACTAACATCAACAACAATGGTATAAAAAGATACTTAAAAAAAACAACCAAAAGTAAATGAATCAACAGTAATCTAAAGATGCAGAATAAGAGAAAAATAGTATATATAAGAATAATATTAATGCTTATAAGACAGAAAATGCCCGACTGCCTTCTGACCTTCTACTATAATTCTTGACCCCCACACTCTCATATCTAGGGTCATGTCATCGGTGATCTGAAGGTGTGTCATGTCATGTCTAACCACATCACAACAATTCTTTCGTTGTCTACCTCTACCTCTTCGTAGAACCAGCATTGCTAAGCTTTCACACTTCCTCACCGGAACTTATGCTCCTACTTTTTACATGTGTGAACCATCTCAGCCTTGCTTCTCGCATCTTGTCCACCACTGAGGCCACTCCCACCTTGTCTCGGATATATTCATTTCTAATCTTATACATCCTAGTATGCACACGCATCCATCTAAGCATTCTCATTTATGTTACTTTCATCTTCTGAACGTGTGTGTTCTTTACTCATGAACCCTCCGTCCTATCCAGCATAGTAGGTCTAACGACCACTTTATAGAAATTTAGCTCTCTATTGTTGATAGGAAAAAATAGTGAACCCAATGAGATTGCGTGGATGAGAAACTACATATTATGTTTGTGCAACACAACGACAATGTTAATATGGCTTGATTTTTAGATACTTTTCGTGGCTCAGAACTGCAGAAAATTTCACCAGATGGCATTTTGGTGCTTTGATGCTTAAATTTTGACCTTATTATTTTTTTTTGGTAAATAAAATTATTTTATTATCAAAGCTACTCATATCAGTTCATTACAAAACTTTAGCTCGCTGTCCGAAAGCCCAGCTCGCTAAACAACTCATTCCCTTCACTCAGACACCTAACTACCACAGCTGCTAAGGATATTAGTTTCTAGCATCTAATATTTTTACCAGTTTCCTATTCCTATAGCCTCTGCACATCACTTCTTGCACGATCATCCTTGTCAGCACTGCTTCATCCCTCTGTTTCTGTTTGAAAGCTCTATGGTTCCTCTCTTGCCATATGTAATAGCATCCTGCTGCCAACACCAATCGATAGAGGTGGGTTCTTGCTCCGTTGCCCTTGCAGTTCAGTAGAGCCCATTGTACATCTAGGTCCCACTTTAGGATGGTTCTTTGTATTCCCAGCCATTGTAGCATTTTAGCCCAGATGCTTGCTGCGTATTTACACTCAAATAACAGATGATTCAAGGTTTCCAGTTGCTCCTGACACAAAAAACAATTGTTGCTGGTCAAGTTCGTCCAAGCCCCTATTCTGTCTTTGGTTTGGAGCCTCCCATGTAATGCCAGGAAGAGAATAAAGTTCCATTTAGGATGCCCCATGTTATTGCATATCAGTCTCTTCCATTCCACTTTGGTATATGGTCCCTTCAGCTTTAGATATATCTGTTTAGTTGTGTACTTCTCCATTGCAAGCACATCATCTTCTTGCATTCCAGCTTGCTCAAAGTATTTCCTAGCCTTCAGGATCTTTTGTACCACCCAACATTCTCTGTGCCCATCAGTTCCCCACACACTTCCTGTTTTCACATAGTATGTGTGTACCCAGTGCATCCACATCTTATCCTTTCTTTGACAGACGTTCCACAACATTTTACAAATTGCAGCCTTGTTCCAGGTTTGTATATCTAAAATGTTAAAGCCACCAGCAATTTTTGGGGTGCATAGTCTGTTCCAAGCAATAAGGGCTTTTTTGGAGGCTTCACTAGTTCTTGTCCATAAATATCTCCTACAGAGCGCCTCTATTTGTTTGATGATCTTTTTTGGTAATACAAAGACCTGGGACCAGAATACTTGAAGCGAGAACAGGACACTTCTTATCAATTGCAATCTCCCTGCATATGATAGGAATCTAGATGTCCAGGAGTTGATCCGTTCCATTATTCTGTCTAGGAGTGGTTGGCATTGTAGTACGGACAACCTTTTGGTGCTTAGTGTAACTCCTAGGTATCGTATTGGTAGGTCTCCTTTTGTGAAGCCCAACTCTTGAACATATTGTCGCTGGATATCCTCTGGGACTCCTCCAAAATAGATGCTGCTCTTCTCCTTATTAGCCATGAGCATTGAGAGAAGCTTTGAAAGAGCCTAATTAGCATCTTCATGCAGATGATGTCACCTTTGCAAAATAGCAACAAATCATCAGCAAAGCTCAATTGGATGAGCTGTAGGTTCTGGCACCTAGGGTGATAGTTGAAATATGGCTCATCCTTCGGGGTTTTTAATAGTCTTGTAAAGTATTCCATTGAGATCACAAACAGGAAGGGTGAAAGTGGGTCCCTTGTCTTAATCCCTTCTTTTGTTGCAAAAGGCTTAATTAGTTTCCCATTAATGATAATTGAGTAAGAGACAGTTCTTACACATTCTAGTATCCACTCAATGAACACAATAGGGAACTTCAATTCTGTTAACACCTGCTCTAAGAAATCCCATTCCACTGAGTCATAGGCCTTCTTCATATCTATCTTCATCATACATCTTGGGGAGATGCCTTTCCTTCCATATCCTTTCACTAGTTCATGGCTTAAAATGATGTTGTCATTTATAAGCCTTCCCCGTACAAAAGCTGCCTGGCTACTATCCACTATCCAGTCCATGACCTCCTGGAGTCTTTTGGTTAACACCTTGGATATAATTTTGTATAGCATAGTGCAATATGAAATTGGTCTATACTCTGTGACCCTCGTTGGATTTTTCACTTTGGGTATCAAGGTCACAGTAGTGCAATTTATGGCTGTATACATCTTCTTTGAGCTGAAGAACTCCATCACTGCTTTGGTTACTTCTGTGCCCACTACAGGCCATGCCATTTTGAAAAAATAAGCATTGAACCCATCACATCCTGGTGCCTTCATGTCATTAATGTCTTGCAAAGCTCCCCATACCTCTTCCTCAGTTATTGGTTCCACTAACTTGAGTTGTTGTTGTCTGTTCAGCACTTTTCCTTACTTTATTACCTCTCTGTTTATGCTGGCATCACAGGAGCAGCAGAACCCAGTAGTTGCTTGTAGAACCCCATAATTTCATTCTCTATCCCTTGCTGGTTGCTGGTTTTGGATTAGGTCCCCCACTTCATTTGTTAGGCTTTTGATAGAGTTTTGAGCCATCCTGTTCTTCACACATGCATGGAAATACGCAGTGTTTGAGTCCCCAAGTTTCAGCCACAGCACTCTAGATTTTTGCTGAGTGATGCTCTCTTCAATCCCACTCCATTTCTCTAGCTGTGCTCTCAACCTTTTTTCTTCCTCCTTTTTATCAACATACTGGCTTGTTGTTTGGATCTGTTCTTGGGCCGTTTGCAATTCTCTTCTAGCTTGTTCCATTCTGTCCCTAACATTGCTGAATTCATTCTTGTTTAGCAGTTTGAGCCCTTGTTTCACTTTCTTAAGTTTTGTCCATACTGATACCATGTTCTGATTTGTGTCATTTGTTTGCCAAGCATCACTGACTATCTGAACAAAGTCTCTATGATTTACCAGGCAGTTTAGAAATCTGAAAGGCCTGCCTGCATGTCCAGATTGGGATCCTATGTCAACACTTACAGGAGACTGATCTGAACATAGTGGATTCATGATCACTGCTTCTGTTTGGGGATAGTTAAGAATCCACTGACTATTCACTAATGCTCTGTCAATTCTGCTGAACACTGTTCCATTTGACCTTATTATTAAGTTGAATAACCCTATATTTGTATTTCTTACGAGCGTGTCAAAACTTCACAAACATTTAGTTATTCACAACTTCTGATGGATCCATCAAAACTTACCTGTAAATTTTTAACAATAGCCCTAAATTTTGACAATTCGTAAAAAATTATGAAAAATATAAATTTTGGCGGACTCCTTAAAACATGTGATGAAATTGTTCACAACTAATGAGACGTCCATCAAAACATGAAATATGAGGCTATTATAGCAATAATATCAAAACTGGAGGAAGTGGGCATGGAACAAACCCAATATCCCAAAGCATATCTGTTGACACCCAATTTTGTCCCGAAACGTTTGAATTAATATTTAATTATTTAAATAAGGTTGAATTGATAATTTAAAAGAAAAAAGGCCAAAATCGCATAACATAGGCTAAATTATGTCCCACCCATGCAACCCCTCTATCTTATTTAAGTTATCTAAAACAGGGCTAAATTCATTCATACGCTTTAAATCAGCCTATCTCTGCAAATTCTCTGTAAAACATTACATATACTTTCCCCATTTCAGTGGAAAATCCGAAAATGAAAAACCAATTACCCGAAACCTATTTCTAATCCCTAACCCGCTTCCCCAGCTCGATGACCCGAAATTTCAAACGAAAAACGCCAAAAATTGTTGGCCCCCTCTCCAGCTTGTCAAAATTCGTACAAAAAGCTTATCCATTAGAGCCCGTTGGAGGGTTCTTTTGGTATTTTCCTGGAATCTGATAACCCTAATGGGCTTGGATATAAATTGGTTGTTTCTGGTTCAGTGAGGGAGGAGGAGAGAAAATAGGGGCGGCGGCAGAAAGGTTTACATATACAAGTTACAAACAGAAACGGAATATACAAAAATACAGATAAATTTTCCCTTTCTCGATTTTTGTTTGAAGTTTAAGTTCAGGTATCCTACTGTTGTCTTTAGGTTTTAGTTTATCGCTTCTTCGCTAGTCAAGTCGTTTTTCCGTTGCTCGAGTCGTCGGCCTCGTTCGAGTCTTCGCATTCATTTAAGTCGCATTCTTCGGATCCTCGCCCCGGATCGCTGCGTCGCAAAAGGTAAATGTCTTAACCTCTCATTTATTTATTGGTTTCCTTTTATTTTAAGTATGGTGTGATCCTGTCAAGTTCTTATGTTGGTATCTGAGGTCAATAGTATTGTTAGGTTGATAAATCTTTAATTTGTTACATATTTTCAGCTTATTGAGAATGAATGATGTTTGATAGCTTTGGTTTTGCTCTTGGCCAAATCTAAATGTAACGCTTTAGTCAGTGCTTTGTTGAATAATGTAAATATTCATGAAATCTGTTAATGTTTATTAAAGTAATTCCATAGGCATGGGTTCTATTTGGTTCTCTTGGTTTAAGGGATTCAAGTTGAAGTTATAGGTTAAGAGAGTGTTTCAGGCGGTTTCTAGTTGGCTTGGAGAGAGTTTATGGTGCTGCAAGGTTGGGAGGTGTATGTTGGTTATTGCAGGCAGTAAAGGGAGTATGTATGTGTTTGATCCTAGGGAGAAGCAGATGAGTGGTTCAGTAGGAAGAAGGGTTGTTTCAGGCCGTCAAAGGCAGGGAGTTGAGTGGGGTGTGTTCTGTGTTCTGTTCAGAGAGAAGTTATAGTGGTTCAGGTGGCTTAGGTTCCTGTTCTGGTGCTAGCTTGGATTTGAGGAGGTTCTGTTATGGTATGTTGATTCTAGCTGGTTCTGTGGAGTGTTCAGATGAGAGTGTTAGTTCAGTAAGGAGTCAGGAGAGTTTTAGGTTGGTTTTGGAGGTCTCTCTGTGTGTGTTTTTAGGAGAGGGTGCAGAGGTGATAGGAGATAGTTCTAATGTTGAGAGTTCTGTGCAAGTTGTTTGATAGAGTTTCATGTGAGGATAGTCGGCAATCCTAAAGAAGCTATTGCAGGGTGTTTTGAAAAAGTGTGTGAGGTCTGTTATTTGGTGTGCTGTGTGCAGATGTTGCGAGTGTGTGCAGGAATTAGAGGTGTAAGCATGAGGGAGTTTGAGGTTTCAGTCGTCTGTAGGGCTTGATGCTAGTAGATAGGAGTTTCAGGGCCTCAAGAGAAGAAGTTTAGGTGAGAGCTGCTGTAGATTATCCCTGGTGATCTGCATTAGTGTAGAGTTAGTTCTTAATGTGTTCTTGCTTGTTTCAATTTAGTTTAAGTGCAGGTGTAGATGTTTTAGGCAGTTTGTGGGTGCAGGAGTGTGAATTGGTGAAGTCTGTTCCCTGGGGTGTTCAAGAAAGTGTAGGTTCAGGTTCAGGTGTGAAAAATGATAGAAAATTATCTAGTGAGGTGTGTTCATAGGTGATTAGGAGCTGTAGGTGCTGATGTTTTTGTGTATATGCTAGAATAAAGGTCTTGATGCTGCAGGTTTCAGTTGATATGTGGAGCTGGGTTTTTAGTTTGGTTTAGGTTGTTTCCAGATTTTGTAGTTGGCGTCCTGCCGGTCATTGTAGGTGCTGAAACTGGCTGGTGTATGAGGGCCTATTTGCTCTAGTAGTCTGTTGTCTTCAGGGAGTTAGCTTGTTTCTGTTAAGTAATGGAGATAGGTGTATGCAGTAGAGTGTAGAAAGTAATGTCCATAATCAGGAGCCTTCTTTGTGATTTGCTAATCTAATTTCAGCATGTCTTAAGGCTCCTCTTCTTCATTTAAGTTCAAATAAATTGTTAAATCTTTGGAATCAACTATTGTCAAATCTTAGTGTTGTTTCTACAACATTTTTAGATTCAGAGTTAAAGTAAAATGTTTGTGTCCTGAGTGCGATATGTTGTCATGCTATTAAAAGGTTAAACTTATTAATTCCCCATGAAGTAATTTTTTTTCTTTAAAAAACAAATATGTAGTCTGACCCTTTTCTTGATGTTCTGCATATTGTCCCTTCTATTCAGCCTTTTTTTGCCCATGTCAGTATGTTTCCCGAGTTTGCTTGTCTGCATTTCCTTTGTCAATTGCAATAGTTTAGGTTTGAAGTCGCTTTTTTTTTTTTTTTTATATGAACTGAAAGTACATAATTATAGAAAGGTTTCCTTTAGAATAAAGTAATATATACTCTCATGTGAAATAGTATTAATTTTAGTATATTTTTGCTAGTTTCTTGTCCATGAGATTAATGCTCTATTTCTGCTTCTATTTGAAGAACATGGACCTACTGTAAGCAAGTAAATAGTTTTACAGTCAAGGGATGTTTTTTTGGCTAAGTGTCACTTATTTGAACCATGAGTTTGCTCTAATTAATGTGATGACATGCCCTTTACCTTTTAGTTTGTAATTCGTTTTTTTTATTACATTAGGAGGATAACAGTTCCATACCAAAGCCATGTCTTTAGTACTCTTAAATGAAAATGACGATACAGTACATGCATTTTGGGTTCAACTTTGGAAGTATGAAATATTTTAAGGCGTGATTTTTATTGTGTTCCTTCTTTTTTTTTTTTTTTTTTTTTTGTGGTTAAGTTCCTCCTATTGTAAATCATTTAATTGGTCGGATGTTAGTTTTAAACTTCGTATGAACTCGTATTTAATCATTGAGTATTTGCTAATCTTTATTCATCCTATTTTCTTTGGCATGATACACAACCTTGGGATCGAGTTGGTATAAACTCACAATTGGGATTGGCTCATTGACTTGGAGTTGCCTTGGGGTTGAGATCGGGTCTCAAGTTGAGAAGATTGTTTTCAAGGCTCGTTTACGAGTTTGCATTTCCCGGGTTTTTCTAAATCCTTACATCTTTTTCCATCCTTAGAAATTTGCATATTATTAGGAATTGTTACTATAATAATTTATTGATGTTGTAGAAAAATTATGTACTTATATTTTATGAATAAATACTTGATGGTTTGAGTTATCTATTTATTTTATGTTCATTATCCTTTACTTTGGAGTCGTTATTTAATTTATTGCAAATCAGATCATTCAAGCAAAATGCGTGCAAAATTTCAGAAATTTTCAAAAACCACGCTTAATAATAGACTATAAGAAAAGACTTCTATCTTATTGATACGAAGTAGTTTCTTTCAAAAGTCAAAATTTATAAAAAAGTTTTAATTAACTTCTAAATGTCCCGAAACAACTTTGCAAAAAGCGACTTGAAACCTAAGTTCCATCTTATGATGAGAAACTCGGGTTTTAAAGTTGAAATTGAGCAAGTTTCATTTATGCGCTATCACATATGAGTTGGCAAAGAAATTAGGACGATCAAATCGCTCCTTTTCAAAGAAAATGCGCTTTTATTTTATTTTATTTTTAAAATATTTAAAGCTTTTTAAATAAATTGCAAATCTTTTGAAAACTTGCTAAATTTAATTAGTTGAATTAATTAATAGTTTAATTAATTATTTTTAAAAAAAGCGCATAAATAACACTTGCAAATTAATTTGGAAACCTGTCGGATTGACCGTTGTAACGGAATTTCGAAAGTGCCTTAAAAACCTTCTTTCGAAATTAACAAAACCTCTTACTTAGAATCTCTGAAAGAAAGACTGCCTTTTTTTCAAAAATGGAGTTTTGCACGCATTTGCTTATCTGGTTCCCTGTTTTCCTAAAATCGGGTGGCGACTCCAAAAAATCCAAAAGAGTTAGTCCATCCTGTCGATATTCCTATATTTAGGCCTTCGGGGTTAATTTTTTGGGGGTTCAACAGCATGGCGACTCCGCTGGGGAGCAATAAAGGTTTTGACCATAAAGGTTTCCAGTTATTTGCAACTAGCATGCCTAATTTATTTGCTTTATTATATCTATTTGTGTGGTTTGTTTTGGAAAGCATGTATTACAATTTATTTGTGCATAGTCCGTATTCCGTTCATATTTCCTCCCTCATGGAGCTTGTCAATTCTCTTTCACCTCATCGATTTCACCACGGGGCAGCCGCTTGACGGGTAGTTATGCAGGAAGGGCATTGCCCTTACCTCACTCTTTGAAACTTCTTTCGTGTCACCAAAAGTTAGTTCGGGATATTGAGATTGCATGGCTTTGTCATGGCCAGTTCTACTGCGTTGTGAGGCCAGGTCTATCCCGTATAGGTCGAATCAGCCTCAACCGTTAGCCCACTCTTAGAAGGAGATTTTAGGACATGCATGCATATACACCTTAGTTTGGACCCTATCCTTGGTACCGTTTCCAAGAATTAAGAAACCGCCCTTTTGTTGACGGGTTATTAAATCCCAATGACACTGCATATTATGTGATCGTGTGGATGTTATAACGAATCCCTAACCATTTGCCATGTCAAATTTGAGAAATTGACAATTATGTCGGTTTATTTATATCTCAGATGTTGTATTGACAAACGGCTTGTGTTGTTATAACAACTACATGTGCGTGCAACTTGACGATTAGGCTTACCTCTAGCACAAAGAGGCACCTTACAGGGTAGGACGCGCCCATATTTTCATTTACGCTCAACTAATTGTGATTGCCACATGTCAAATTTGTTTAAAATGCAAAGCGCTACGTGACGCGCGCTACGTGATTGTATGCAATGTTGTTAATGACACACAAACTAACATAGTTTACCTTTTGAATTTTTCTTTTGTTTGATTATTCCCCAAAAGAGAGAGTTTGATTCATGTTGATTCCCGAGTTGGTTAAGTGTCTAATCTAAAGTGAAGCAAGCAATGACTGATAATCAGATTGGTATCCCTACATCTTCTAATGAGCAAGCAGTTGTTGTTCCTAATGAACAAATTGCTAGAATGGCTAAGCAGATTGAGTGTATGCAAGCTGAAATAGAAAGAATGAAAGGGTCGAGCCACCAAAACACGCCAGCCGTGCTATCAACTCTGAACCCCAATGTTGAAACTGCCAATCCGAACACGCCTTTAAATTCCAGTGCCATTCATATGCTTGCACCAGTTAACAACATCCCGAATGCATTCATTAACCAGAACAACTTGCCTCACTATTAATATTTACCTGCCAAAGACACTCCTCGTCATCCACAATCCAAAGCACCCATTTATGTGGTTGTTGTTCCTCAAAATGCCAATGATCCAAGGAAAGGATATCCCGAAACCCAGTACTATGAGCATGACCCCAGTGGTAAGAACATGAATTTCACTAACTATGTGCCACAAAGTGAAGTGCCCGAAACTGTGAAAAAGCGGGGAAGGACAGTTGAGCAAGAGGAGATAATCCAAACAATGAAAATCATGCAACAATCCATCAAGGATTTGCAAGTGTCTAGAGGACGTCAAAGCATTTCCTACCGCAATCTTTATCTATACCCTGACGTTACTCTTCCTCCCGGCTTTAAAGTGCCAAAATTTGATATGTATGATGGTCATAGTGACCCATTTGTTCATTTGACCAAATATATCAACCGAATAAGGGTTGCGGGAGGTAAAGAGGAACTTCTGATGGCCTTCTTCAGTCATAGTCTGGAAGGTATTGCTGCTGAATGGTTTGCAAGACAGGATATAAGCAAGTGGCGTGAGTTTGATGACATAGCCAATTATTTTATAAAGCAATTTGAATACAATGTCAAGATGGCTCCCGACCTTATAACCTTGTCCAATCTGAAGAAGAAACTAAAAGAAACCTTTAGAGAATACGCATTGAGATGGCGTGAACAGGCTGCAAGGGTGCAACCGCCAATGACTGAGGAAGATATGGTAAAATACTTCATCCGAGCCCAAGATGATTCTTATTATATGCACTTGCTCCCTATGATGGGTAAACCCTATTCTGAACTTCTTGTGATGGGAGAGATGATCGAAGAAGGGGTTAAGATAGGGCGAATTGTAAGTTTTGCTGCAATGAAGGCAACTACGCAAGCCATCCAGACTAGTATGGGCAATGTTGAGAAGAAAAAGAGGGAAGATGAAGTTGGTATTGATATGGCTGATATCGACCAAAGGCCAAAAAAGAAGCCGACCTTCAGAAATTCACCAAACCAGCCCACTCACCAAAGCACACTATACTCAACTTACCCAAGTCAATATCAAATTCCACCTGCTCCATATCCCGTCTACAATACTCAACCCAATTACCATCAATCTAGAATACCCACTTATCAGCCTTATTCACAATCGCAAGCATACAATTACCCTCAACAACACTAGTTACCTGCAGCCCATCATTCTACGCCAGCAGGGTCTCGTCCCAAATATAAAAAGAGACAGCGCCAAAAATTCACTTCTTTAGGTGAACCACAAGCTCAATTGTATGAAAGATTAAAGGATATGGGAGTGCTAAACCCTTTAGCAGGAGATGGTACATTTGACCCTCCCCTAGAATGTGTTGTTGGGACAAAGTATTGTGCTTACCATGCAGAATTTGCCAAGCACGACACTGAGGAATGTGTCCTTAAACATAAAATCCAAGATTTCATTGAAGACAATACAATCCAGCTGAGTGAACTAACACAGGAGACTTGGTTGTGAACTAAAAGCACTTTGCAAAATTTCGATTCAGATTGAGGCCCCCGAATCATGCTGGTTAAAACTTTATCATTTTGCCTCAAGAAAATATTTTTTCTCATTTCCATGTAATTTTGATTGTGATGTGAACTACGCGTAACCTGATTCCCAAGGCGGGATACGTAAGCAACTCACATAGAGCTCGGTTACACTAGCATAGGAATCCCCTATTTCCTCTTTTATGTAATTTTGAACTACTTTTGGTCTGATTCCTGGAATGGCAACAGGATAAGTAAGCAATCCTCATCGGATTTGATCAGATTTTGTAATGCTTTAAGGCTTGTTTATCTTTGATGATGTAATTCCGAACTATGCATCTGGGTAGATGTGTAGGCATTCCAATTCAGATTCGGCTTCACACTTAGATTGCCATATTCCCCAAATTTTTATGCAAGCAGAACTACGCACAGTCTGATTCCTGTGGAGGGATACGTAGGCGCTCTTAACGGGTTCGACTCTATAATATTAAAATTTTCAGTTTCTCCTAAGGCAAGCAATTGGGGCAAATTTTGCAAAATAATTTGAAGATATGCAAGATGATAACTGGGGCAAAATCTTGCAAAGCGAGTTGAAGATGTAAAAGATCATAACTGGGGCAAATTTTTGCAATAGGTGGTATTTCCCGATAGAAGATGAATGGGCAAAATTCTGAAAGTTTTTTAGAATGGTGCAAAGTTGCAAGATAAAGGATGTTCACTTTGTTTCAACATATGTCACCATCTGAAATACAACAAAGGTTTTAAATCAACATAAATGTTACATGAAAATCCTTTTTAACTATGCAAGTATTTGTTTCAACTATTTGAAACTTATTGTGCTATTAGTTCATTGGCCAAGTCTCAAAGGACGGATCGCAAATCTAGACAAAGTGAGAAGAAGGAAGCAGTTGCAGGATGAAGGCTCGAGTCAGCAAGAATCAAACGCTCCCCCCTCCCTCTCAAAACTAACGATTTTTCTTTGAGTGCAGGAATTTCAAAGCAGCAAGATGAGGAAACTAGCAACTATCAATTCCTCATAGAGTATTTGTCATACACATTGAACAATGTTGCCAAGATAACTGACCGAGATTGGAGGCGTTATCTGACTCATTGCACACGCAAAAACGATCTTATTTCTCTCTCTAATTCTGCCCTTGCAAAATCAAAACTTTATTACTTTATTGATAATTTTACTTTACACTTTGCAGGAATTAAGCATTAACTCAGTTTTTCTCAAGGATAACACTCAACTCTTTATGGCTTCACCAAATATAAGCGAGACGGCTTAAACTCTCACTTTATATCTCCTTTATCTTTGACATTTTTCTGTCTATATGAATTTAATGAAAACTTTATTTCGCAGGCTATTCTACCATTTATTTTATAAGTATCAACATCAAGTCTATTCGTGACAAATGAAGACGTCACTATCATGATGCCTACTATATACAATTGGAGGCCTTCTATCATAAACAATCGAAGGCGCTATTGTCAAGAAACCTACCGTAGAAAACTGGAGACTCGATCATGAGTCATTGCTAAAAGGCGACATTTCTATTTCCCATAACTCTTGCAAATATCTATTTCATTTTACTTTCGCTTTATGAGAACACTTACTAACGTTCCATTTTTTTTTTTATGATTTACAGATATTGCCAATCCTGGGGGTCACTTTGTTTTGTAGTTAAGGCCATTCCTCCATGGAAGAGTTCAAAGAGTGCAACACATTCACGGGTTCATGCTTTCGAGAAGCGTCTTTATATCTCACACTTTCGATAAGCGTCTTTATATTTCCCGCTTCCGGTAAGCGTCTTTATGTGTGTGCGCTTTCGATAAGCGTCTTTATATTTCACGCTTCCGGTAAGCGTCTTTATATTTCACGCTTTCGGTAAGCGTCATTATGTGTTTACGCTTTCAATAAGCGTCTTTATATTTCACGCTTCCGGTAAGGGTCTTTATGTGTTTACGCTTTCGATAAGCGTCTTTATATTTCATGCTTCCGGTAAGCGTCTTTATGTGTTTACGCTTTCGATAAGCGTCTTTATATTTCATGCTTCCGGTAAGCGTCTTTATGTGTTTACACTTTCGATAAGCGTCTTTATATTTCACGCTTCCGGTAAGCGTCTTTATGTGTTTACGCTTTCGATAAGCATCTTTATATTTCACACTTCCGGTAAGCGTCTTTAGGTGTTCACGCTTTCGATAAGCGTATTTGTATCACCGCGGAGGTGTTAATCATTTGAATGCCTCTATGGCGTAATTTTGTCGCCTCGATAGGCGCTTTAATATTTGCCACTTGCTTAATTATATTTTTGTAAGCCTCCTGAGGCGTTTACATTTGCTTATACCTATTTTAATGACCTTATGTTGCTAATAAGTTTGTTAAGACATGTAGGATAATGTGAATACTTCGGACGTATTCCTACTTTTGGTGGGAGTGCAATCCAATATTATTTTCAAATTGCCTCTTCATTATTTAAAGCTTCTACCAACGGCCCCGAAGTCATCTTGCCTCACAAAGCCGAATTTCTCCGTTAGTCGATTGGAGACAAGCTTATCATTGATATTGCAACCAACATCTACAAGCTTTATTGTCGTTATTCATTTATTACTTAATTTATTAAGCTTTATTTGCAGTTGCTTATTGTTTGCCAAGTTTATTACAGGATTTTAGCAGCGCCGCAGCAGTATTTGGAGCATAACGTGGAACTCTTTCTTAGCAGTGAACTGGGGCAATCGTTGATATGAGCCAGACTCGTCAACGAGGATCTGAAGAATCGCACTCGAACAAGCAAGTCTATCCTAATCTTTCATTTTGGATTAGGGTGTCAGTTTGAATTCTTTTCTATTCGTGCGTCCTTTTCTATCAATCGTGCGAGTTTTCGTGTCTAATTGTCGTTGAACTACATATGGCCTGATTCTCTTTCAGCCTGAGATATGTAGGCAACTCAGAAATCGGAGTTCGGCCATGTCCACAAGCCTCGTATTTTGGTCCTTGGAATCAAAATCCTTGGCTTTACCGTGACAAAATTGGCTTTCACGTCAACTTCTTTACCTTGAAAACTCTTTCATCCTTTTCAGGTAAAGAGGGGCAGCTGTTGACACCCAATTTTGTCCCGAAACGTTTGAATTAATGTCTAATTATTTAAATAAGGTTGAATTGATTAATTTAAAAGAAAAAAGGCCAAAATCGCATAACATAGGCTAAATTATGTCCCACCCATGCAACCCCTCTATCTTATTTAAGTTATCTAAAGTAGGGCTAAATTCATTCATACGCTTTAAATTAGCCTATCTCTGCAAATTTTATGTAAAACATTACATATACTTTCCCCATTTCAGTGGAAAATGCGAAAATGAAAAACCAATTACCCGAAACCCATTTCTAATCCCTAACCCGCTTCCCCAGCTCGATGACCCGAAATTTCAAACGAAAAATGCCAAAAATCGCTGGCCCCCTCTCCAGCTTGTCAAAATTCGTACAAAAAGCTTATCCATTAGAGCCCGTTGGAGGGTTCTTTTGGTATTTTCCTAGAATCTGATAACCCTAATGGGCTTGGATATAAATTGGTTATTTCTGGTTCAGTGAGGGAGGAGGAGAGAAAATAGGGGCGGCAGTAGAAAGGTTTACATATACAAGTTACAAACAAAAATGGAATATACAAAAATACAGATAAATTTTCCCTTTCTCGGTTTTTGTTTGAAGTTTAAGTTCAGGTATCCCACTGTTGTCTTTTGGTTTTGGTTTATCTCTTCTTCGCTAGTCAAGTCATTTTTCCGTTGCTCGAGTCGTCGACCTCGTTCGAGTCTTCGCATTCATTCAAATCGCATTCTTCGGATCCTCACCCCGGCTCGCTGCGTCGCAAAAGGTAAATGTCTTAACCTCTCATTTATTTATTGGTTTACTTTTATTTTAAGTATGGTGTGATCCTGTCAAGTTCTTATGTTGGTATCTGAGGTCAATAGTATGGTTAGGTTGATAAACCTTTAATTTGTTACATGTTTTCAGCTTATTGAGAATGAATGATGTTTGATAGCTTTGGTTTTGCTCTTGGCCAAATCTAAATGTAACGCTTTAGTCAGTGCTTTGTTGAATAATGTAAATATTCATGAAATATGTTAATGTTTATTAAAGTAATTCCATAGGCATGGGTTCTATTTGGTTCTCTTGGTTTAAGGGATTCAAGTTGAAGTTATAGCAGGTTAAGAGAGTGTTTCAGGTGGTTTGTAGTTGGCTTGGAGAGAGTTTATGGTGCTGCAAGGTTGGGAGGTGTATGTTGGTTATTGCAGGCAGTAAAGGGAGTATGTATGTGTTTGATCCTAGGGAGAAGCAGATGAGTGGTTCAGTAGGAAGAAGGGTTGTTTCAGGCCGTCAAAGGCAGGGAGTTGAGTGGGGTGTGTTCTGTGTTCTGTTCAGAGAGAAGTTATAGTGGTTCAGGTGGCTTAGGTTCATGTTCTGGTGCTAGCTTGGTTTTGAGGAGGTTCTGTTATGGTATGCGGATTCTAGCTGGTTCTGTGGAGTGTTCAGATGAGAGTGTTAGTTCAGTAAGGAGTCAGGAGAGTTTTAGGTTGGTTTTGGAGGTCTCTCTGTGTGTGTGTTTAGGAGAGGGTGCAGAGGTGATAGGAGATAGTTCTAATGTTGAGAGTTCTGTGCAGGTTGTTTGATAGAGTTTCATGTGAGGATAGTCTGCAATCCTGAAGAAGCTATTGCAGGGTGTTTTGAAAAAGTGTGTGAGGTCTGTTATTTGGTGTGCTGTGTGCAGATGTTGCGAGTGTGTGCAGGAATTAGAGGTGTAAGCATGAGGGAGTTTGAGGTTTCAGTCGTCTGTAGGGCTTGATGCTAGAAGATAGGAGTTTCAGGGCCTCAAGGGAAGAAGTTTAGGTGAGAGCTGCTGCAGATTATCCCTGGTGATCTGCATTAGTGCAGAGTTAGTTCTTAATGTGTTCTTGCTTGTTTCAGTTTAGTTTAAGTGCAGGTGTAGATGTTTAAGGCAGTTTGTGGGTGCATGAGTGTGAATTGGTGAGGTCTGTTCCCTGGGGTGTTCAAGAAAGTGTAGGTTCAGGTTCAGGAGTGAAAAATGATAGAAAATGGTCTAGTGAGGTGTGTTCAGAGGTGATTAGGAGCTGTAGGTGCTGATGTTTTTGTGTATATGCTAGAATAAAGGTCTTGATGCTGAAGGTTTTAGTTGATATGTGGAGATGGGTTTTTAGTTTGGTTTAGGTTGTTTCCAGATTTTGTAGTTGCCGTCCCGCCGGTCATTGTAGGGGCTGAAAGTGGCTAGTGTATAAGGGTCTATTTGCTCTAGTACTCTGTTGTCTTCAGGGAGTTAGCTTGTTTTCGTAATGTCCGTAATCATGAGCCTTCTTTGTGATTTGCTAATCTAATTTCAGCATGTCTTAAGGCTCCTCTTCTTCATTTAAGTTCAAATAAATTGTTAAACCTTTGGAATCAACTTTTGTCAAATCTTAGTATTGTTTCTACAACATTTTTAGATTCAGAGTTAAAAAGTAAATTATTTGTGTCCTGAGTGCGATATGTTGTCATGCTATTAAAAGGTTAAACTTATTAATTCCCCATGAAGTAATTTTTTTCTTTAATAAACAAATATGTAGTCTGACCCTTTTCTTGATGTTCTGCATATTGTCCCTTCTATTCAGCCTGTTTTTGCCCATGTCAGTATGTTTCCCGAGTTTGCTTGTCTGCATTTCCTTTGTCAATTGCAATAGTTTAGGCTTGAAGTCGCTTTTTTTTTTATATGAACTGAAAGTACATAATTATGGAAAGGTTTGCTTTAGAATAAAGTAATATATACTCTCATGTGAAATAGTATTAATTTTAGTATATTTTTGCTAGTTTCTTGTCCATGAGATTAATGCTCTGTCTCTGCTTCTATTTGAAGAACATGGACATACTGTAAGCAAGTAAATAGTTTTACAGTCAAGGGATTTTTTTTTGGCTAAGTGTCACTTATTTGAACCATGGGTTTGCTCTAATTAATGTGATGACATGCCCTTTACCTTTTAGTTTGTAATTCGTTTTTTTATTACATTAGGAGGATAACAGTTCCATACCAAAGCAATGTCTTTAATACTCTTAAATGAAAATGACGATACAGTACATGCATTTTGGGTTCAACTTTGGAAGTGAAATATTTTAAGGCGTGATTTTTATTGTGTTCCTTCTTTTTTCTTTTTTTTTTTTTGGTTAAGTTCCTCCTATTGTAAGTCATTTAATTGGTCGGATGTTAGTTTTAAACTTCGTATGAACTCGTATTTAATTATTGAGTATTTGCTAATCTTTATTCATCCTATTTTCTTTGGCATGATACACAACCTTGGGATCGAGTTGGTATAAACTCACAATTGGGATTGGCTCATTGGCTTGGAGTTGCCTTGGGGTTGAGATCGGGTCTCAAGTTGAGAAGATTGTTTTCAAGGCTCGTTTACGAGTTTGTATTTCCCGGGTTTTTCTAAATCCTTACATCTTTTTACATCCTTAGAAATTTGCATATTATTAGGAATTGTTACTATAATAATTTATTGATGTTGTAGAAAAATTATGTACTTATATTTTATGAATAAATACTTGATGGTTTGAGTTATCTATTTATTTTATGTTCATTATCCTTTATTTTGGAGTCGTTATTTAATTTATTGCAAATCAGACCATTCAAGTAAAATGCGTGCAAAATTTCATAAATTTTCAAAAACCACCCTTAATAGTAGACTATAAGAAAAGACTTCTATCTTATTGATACGAAGTTGTTTCTTTTAAAAGTCAAAATTTATAAAGAAGTTTTAATTAACTTCTAAATGTCCCGAAACAACTTTGCAAAAAGCGACTTGAAACCTAAGTTCCATCTTATGATGAGAAACTCGGGTTTTAAAGTTGAAATTGAGCAAGTGTCATTTATGCGCTATCACATATGAGTTGGCAAAGAAATTAGGACGATCAAATCACTCCTTTCAAAGAAAATGCGCTTTTATTTTATTTTATTCGTAAAATATTTAAAGCTTTTTAAATAAATTGAAAATCTTTTGAAAACTTGCTAAATTTAATTAGTTGAATTAATTAATAGTTCAATTAATTATTTTTAAAAAAAGCGCATAAATAACACTTGCAAATTAATTTGGAAACCTGTCGGATTAACCGTTGTTAACGGAATTTCGAAAGTGCCTTAAAAATCTTCTTTCGAAATTAACAAAACCTCTTACTTAGAATCTCTGAAAGAAAGACTGTCTTTTTTTAAAAAATGGAGTTTTGCACGCATTTGCTTATCTGGTTCCCTGTTTTCCTAAAATCGGGTGGCGACTCCAAAAACTCCAAAAGAGTTAGTCCATCCTGTCGATATTCCTAAATTTAGCCCTTCGGGGTTAATTTTTTGGGGGTTCAACAATATCATCATTTGTCGAGATCTCTTTTTTTAAAAAAAAAAAATAGTTGGATTTAGCTATGCATAGGAGAATCCAAGCCAAAGAAAGATTATTCTTCATATGAGTCGGTCAAAACAGGACATGCCTGTTATGTGGGAGCCAAAATGAGACACTAGAACACATATTTTTTGAATGCCAATATTACTATATGCCTAAAGAAGATACTGACGTGGATGAGGCTAGGCACACAAAACAATAAGTACAAAGGATGGCGTAGAGTTAAAAGAGCCATAAAGGGTAACTATATAGAGCCTTTGCACTGGGAATACCTGCAGCACTTGTTTATCATATCTGGAGAGCTAGGAGTGGATCACTTTGGAACTAAAGAGTACCAAGACCTCAAACAATTATGAAGCAAGTAAGAAAGCAAATGAAGAGTATATGAAGGGGGACCAAGGAAATAGATACAAAGAGAAAGGCATTGGATTGAAAAGCATAATACTGAGAACAGGGAGAACACAAACTCAACTACTGTATCACCATTCTTTACTCAGGATCAAGTGCAACAGATTCTACAGATATTGAATAACAAGGTGGTCCACATATAGAAAATGCAGCAGCAGCAAATGTGACAGGTACAGTTCTGTCACTTATGAGTACAGTTAAGGAAGGTAGGTGGATTATTGATACAGGTGCTTCCAACAATATGATTTACTGCATTGATACGTTTTACATCCCTAGAAAGTTAAATGAAGTAAAGCATGTGCACTTGCCTAATAGTGAAGTGAGTGCCATTACACACTGGTTCCTGTTACTTATTTGAGGACAAGTTGATTGATGATGTATCATATGTCCCAGCTTTTAAGTATAACTTGTTGTCAGTCTCTAGGCTTACCAAGGAATCAGGTTATACCATCACCTTCTTTCCTGACCACTGTGTATTTTAGGACACCTTGAATGGGAAGGTGGAGAGGATTGGTAGAGTTGAACAAGGCCTGTACAAATTGGATGTTCAAGGAGTTCTGCAAAGGAAGGATGTCAAGTCAAGAGTGAACTCATCTCTTGTTGTAAATAGAATAAATGGGCAACTATGGCACAAAAGACTAGGGCATGTACCATTTGATGTTCTTAGACATTTTTTTTTATTTTTCAAAATGCTAAGATAGAAAACTGTGATGTTAGCCAAGCAGGCAAGACTTCTTTTCCAGTTAAGTGTGAAAAAAAGTGCTGCAGTTTGTGATTTGATACATGCAGACGTCTGGGGTCCTTTTAGGGTCCCTACTCATGATCATAAGAGGTATTTTCTGGCACTAGTAGATGATTATAGCAGATATACTTAGATATGTTTAATGAATACCAAGGATGAATTAGTAGTGGCATTGAAATATTTCTAAAACGAATTAAGAACAAGTTTTCAACTTCTGTCAAGACACTTAGAACAAACAATGGTGGTGAGTTCTATAATGCTCGGACCAAGGATATGTTAGAATCAGAAGGTATAACTCATCAAAGTACTTACCCTTATACTCCACAACAGAAGTAAGTTGTGGAAAGAAGGCACAAATATATATTAGACACTGCTAGAGTCTTGAAGTTTTAGGCAGATGTTCCCTTGAGATTTTGGGGTGAATGTGTGAGCACAACAGTTTACATAATCAACAGAATTCCTTCTAGAAATCTACAGGGCAAGTCACCTTTTGAGTTACTGTTTGGTAAGGTTCCCAGTGTGGAACACATGAAAGTTTTTGGTTGTCTAGGCTATTGCATTAATATGAGGAAGCAGGATAAATTCTCACCAGAGCAACTCTTTCAGTATTCATGGGGTATTCAATGCTTCAGAAAGGATACAAAATGTATGATCTGAATAGCACGACATTCTATGTCAACAGAGATGTCATTTTTAAAGAAGAGGTTTTCCCTTTCAAGCAATCACATCATTCCATCCCTGCAGTCTCATCTGACACACTTCCAACCACTCCTATCACACCACAATGCTTGGATGATGAGGTTCCTCATTATGTTATTCCTCCACCTCTAGATACAGATCCAATTGCACCAAATCCCGAACCTGACACTATTCCTACAGCCTCACCACCCCGTCTAGACCTCACAGACACAGTAAACCACCCATTTGGCTGAATGACTATGTAGTACCTAGAACAGTTCACAGCAAGTGCACCTATCCCATTTCAGTTCCAGCTCACCAGCAGCTCAGCTCCAGCTAGCACTTCTTCTTCCTGCTAGCTTACTCCAACTAACTCACTTTAGTGTGCTGCTCAATAGGATGCATTTTTTTTTTTTTTTTTTTTTTTTTTTTTTTTTACATTCTTTATATTATCATGGTTCTTTACTGACTGTTTGGCAACTTACTGGGCAGAATAGGACATATGTAGCCCAGTAAGTAATGCAAAGACGTCATAGTTCTGGTAATTAATAAGATTTTTCTTTTTACCAAAATAAAAATAATAGCCTGTGTAAAAAAACTCCTCTGAACACCTATTAATATACTTTCTTAAGTTAAGTTGCGTAAATTGACTTTTTGTTCAATATTCCAATATACGAAAGCTATAGTTTCTTTCATTCTCAAGCACTTGATGCTTCTGTTACTGGGAATTTCGTCATTCTAAAAGTTTAGTATTAAAAAATTTAGATTGGCAATCTACTTTGCTTGCGAAGCAAATAAAATATGAAACCTTAATTATCATAATATTTTAAATCCTTGAAAAATGGCAAATAGTGGTGAATAACCCCTTAATATGCTCATCATGAGGTGTGAGACACTAGGCGATCTGCATTAGATTAGTGAATAAAATGGTATCAGAAAAAAGTGTCTCACTTATGTCTTACTATTACTGTTGGAGAAGAAACTCCCGTCTGCCAAGACAGTTCGAGTGTAGCAACATCACCATTGTTAGTTGAGAATCTGACTAGCCTTATTTTTGGGGTAAATTTTCCAATAACTGAAGTGACTTTTCAAGAACCAAATAAAGAAAAGTGACTTCACTAAATAATTCGATCAACTTAAATAACCATATCTGAGATTTACTCTATATTCATTAATTAAGAGCCGACTTAAAAACAGGAAAGGACACTATATATATTTTAGGTTATTTTCTTGTTTGCTTTGTATTATGCTTAGTAAGGTTTGATGAATCAATGTTGTGCCTTACTTTTATTTGCTCACTTTACCTTCTAATAAAATTCAGTCAATAGACCTCAAATCTTAAGAGGAATCTTGGCAAAGTGGGAGGACAGTATTCTTTAGCCTTATAGATGCAGTATTTTGTTAATTAAATTCTAATAGTATAGAATAAAAAGGATCAAACTGAAGAGTAGCTATAACATCATCATTAGCATTATGACCGATGTTCTCTGACTCAATAACATGCATGCAAATCTGAACTAGTTAGTCAACCAGACCTAATTTGCTTAAAGCTGACCTCATCTCGCATAAAAAATTGAAAAGCTAACATCTCTTTTTGTGGTTATTACTCTTTCTTTTCAAATTATGTGACAATAATTAAACTCATCATAAATCTTAAAAAATAATGGAGACTTTAACTTACGGTCCTAAATAGTAGTAGATCTTAGCGTTTGTGCGACTTCAATGCTTTTCAAACTTGCGGATTTAAAGAAGTCAAAATTTGTGTGGCTATAAAAGTTTCTCAATATTAATAAGAAATTGGGAAGCTGAAGTTAAATTATTTTTGAAAATATATATATTATTCTTTTTAGAACAGCCTAATAAAAAAATAATGCTGCATAATTTGGAACAAAGACAGTACCTTTAATAGAGGTTGGTTTCACTTATCTTTTCTCTATAGTTTAAGTCTTTATTTTTGTCCTATAAAAGAGTCTATGTTCTAGATGGGTAGAGTTTCTTAGATAAATTATCTAAAAGAATTGGATTCTATCTCCTCATTTTTTCTTCTCTCGTTCAAACGAATTTGAAGGGTCTAAAATCTCAAATGTTCAAGAAGGAAGGTGGTTTTTGAACTGCTTCTATCACTTTTAATTACGGAAAATGGCCAAAATTGCCCCTCTACTATGGTAAATGGGACAAGTTTACCCCCATTAAGTTTTTGATATAACTATACCCCTACCGTTATCATAGTACACCAATTTGCCCTTATAGTTGACGGGCCTCAAGTGTGTACAATACGTGGATGCCACCTCAATGCCATGTAGATCCAAACCATAGTAGAGGAGCAAATTTGGCCCTTTTCTGTTGTTTCCAAAGTTTCAATACTTAGAGAAGAAGTTTCAATGATTAGAGGAGTTATTATAAGAGAGAAAAATGTGCTAAGAATGGTAGATAAGATATTTTGAGAGAAATACGGAATTAAAATGATACTCCCTTCAGTTTGGTTCCATAAGAAAGATATACTTTTGAATTTTGTGACTAAAATTATCTTTATTAAAGATAAGATAAAAGTTTAAAAATAAAATTATTTCTAAATAAATATATATGTTCTTTTTAAAAAGACTAAAAGGTAAAATATGCTACTCCTATTAAAGTGGATGAACAGTTCTTTCCAGTGTTGCAATTTAAAAAATATTTTTTAATTTATCACAAAAAGTAATTTTTGCTACATATTGACTTATTAACTTTAGTTTAATATCTTTTCCTTTAACAACATACTTTTTGTAACAGTAGAAAAAAATATAATAAAGTATTATATTTAAAATCACAAATTCTAGTATGCATTAAAGAAAAAAATATAATAAAGTATTATCTTTAATACATAAAATCTTATATTTTATTATACTGTTAGAAAAAGTATGTCATTAAAGGAAATGAGATTAAACTAAAGTTAATAAGTCAATATATAGCAAAAATCATTTTTTCTGACAAATTAAAAATATCTTTTAAATTGAACACCGGAAAGAACTGTTCATCCACTTTAATATGAGTAGTATATTTTACCTTTTAGTCTTTTTTTAAAAAAGCATATCTATTTATTTAGAAATAATTTTCAGCTCGCCGAGCCTATGATGGACGTCGGTTGGGTTGTCGACGATTACGACCATTCAAAGGCATTTTTCCATTAGCTGGAGTAGGAAGGGGGCTGACGTCGATAAGTTATTATATATATAAGATAATTAAGGCATTAGGAATATTTTTAAACTTTTATCTTATCTTTAATAAAGATAATTTTAGTCACATAATTCAAAAGTATATCTTTCTTATGGAACCAAATCGAAGGGAGTATCATTTTGATTCCGCATTTCTCTCAAAATATCTTATCTACCATTCTTAGCATATTTTTCTCTCTTATAATAACTCCTCTAAGCATCAAAATTTCTTCTCTAAGTATTGAAACTTAGTCCAGACACAACTTTAGAAACAACGGAAAAGGGCCAAATTTGCCCCTCTACTATGGTTTGGATATACATGGTACTGAGATGGAAGCCACGTATTGTACACGCTGGAGGCCCGTCAACTATAAGGGTAAATTGGTTCACTATGGTAACTGTAGGGGTATGGTTATACCAAAAACTTAACGGGGGAAACCTACCCTATTTACCATAGTAGAGGGGCAAATTTGGCCCTTTTCCGTTTTAATTATTGTAAGGGCGCACATAATAGGTGTAGATTCAATTTTCGCAATCTTTTTTTTTTTTTTCGTGTAATAGATGCTAATAAAATTGGAAAGCCAAAAAAGTTGATAATAATAATAATAATTGATCCTCTCCGCATAGAAATGAAGTATGGCAAAACAGATTATTGAAGAAAAGGGGAAGGCATGATCATGACTTCATGAAATGAGATATTGGGAGGAAATTGGGTTGGGAGGATTACCAACCAAACCAATGAAAGAGCTATGACTTTAACGTTTAAAGTTTTCAACACGTAAAACAAGATGTAGAAAGGATATAGAATTATAGAAAACTCTACAAAAGTTAGCCAACTAGTCAATTGATACACAAATAGGTTTTTTGAAAGATCATCAGTCAGTCAAAGCCCTCATATCTGATTATCTGAAAAGGACATTCAGTATACATGCTATCTATGAACCATACAAATACAAACTTCATGATTTAAAATTAGGCCTTCCCTATTTGCAATTAGAATTAACAATTGATTCTCTATTTTACTTTTCTTTAATTGATAAATAGAATAATCTTAAAGAGAGAAAAAAAATCATTTTACTGTCAAACTAGACGATAAAAGTAGAGTCTTTCTTTCTTTCTATTTATCTTCCAATTCAACCGTAGTGTATTTTATTGTACAAAACTACAAATATATACATAAAGCAAATATTATGTCAAAACAAGGAATGAACGGAAAGCATAGAGGTACATTTTTATAAGAAGGGGTTTATGCCAAATTACTACGTTTGGTATAATCATGGAGAGCCGTGGGACTTGCAGGAGCACCTTTAAAATCTTGAAAATATTCATGGTGGTAGGAGTTCTCCGGTTGTGGAACCAGACCAAGCAGCCGGGTATAGAATGGAGGATATGGTACATGATGCTTTTGGGATGTACCCGGCTAATGATCCCCTTCAGCCGGATACATCACAGCCAAACATTGAGCACATTCCCAATGCTGAGGCAAATCAATTCTATAAACAGTTGGAGGAATCAAGTCGTCTGAGTCTGATGCCGAGTCTAGTTCGGGTTCTAGCCAGTAGTAGTGATAGTTGAACCATAAATTGTTTGTTAAGTTTGTTTGATAATTGTAACACTAGAACTAATGTTGAAAGACTTGTTTCTATTGTTTGACTTCGTTAGCCTTGTTGAATATCGTTTATGAATGTGTTTTGTCTGATTTTTCTGCGTATTGCTGAATTTACAGGTGGTGTAGGGCTAATTTCAGATTTTATGTTGCAGGTTTTTACTGGTTTTCGACCGACTTTCGGTCGAAAAGGTTGGTCAAAACAATTTACCAACCTTTCGACCGAAAGTCGGTCGAAAGGTCCTTCGACCGAAATTCGGTCGAACGTCGACCGACTTTCGGTCGAAGAACTGGTCACTTTAAAAAAAAAGGTCCATGTTCTTCGACCGAAAGTCGGTCGAAGGGCGATCGAAAGGCTATTTCAACCTAATTTTGTTTGCGGTCGAAAATCTATGTTTTTTTTAAAGTAGTATTTACCCTTTATATCTTTTCCAACTTTTGAATTAATTTTCAATCGTTATAACATGATAGCAATTTTTTTTTTTTTTTTTTTGCGAATTTATCCCCGCTTGAAAAGAGTTTTGGAGCCCACGTAATCTCTCTTTTTGTTTAGAAAGAAACAGCTATAATTATTTGGCTTCAATGCATGCAGCCTGATACGGGAGTGTCGCGTTCTTTTTTTAAACTTATTATTATAGGTTTTTCCTATTTTCGTGTAAAAGTTTTGCGGAGGTGCAATTTGTCGTTACGAAGAAAATGCATTGCATGGGAAACAAAATTCATATTCATTATCTCAGCCAAAAAAATAGAACGGAAATGACGTGCTTCCTCATTTAGATTTCCATGTTAATTTTGTTCATCTTTTCTGAAACGACTAATGACAAAATTAGGCATTTCCTAAAGCAGAAAATACTGAGATATTATCTTAACTGAAAAATACCTCTCAAAACGTAGTAGAAATTTCAAACAGTCATAACATCAGTCAAATTGTGTTAATAATTATGATTAGTGATATTGGTAAAACTAAACTGACGAGAGGTACCAGTGGAGCTATGTATTAATTTGACTCCTTTTTGTTTCTTGAGATTCGTATTGTTAATTCAATTAGGCTTTTGCAAAATGCAAATCTATTGATAAATAAAGTAATGAAGGCAAACATTTCGATACATATATAATTTAACCAGCATCTTGGGTACACTACAAATAACATGATCATTAAATTAATTAAACTAAAAATAATTAAAAGACTAGTTGCATTGATCATGCATGGATGTTGTAACTGAAATGACACTTATTAAACTTGATTGATTGTATGTTGAGCTGTATCGAAGTATTAAGCTTCATATTATATTTGCTCAATTAAACATCTAACAAGAAGTAAATTATTTGGATTACATAACTAACATCTTGGAAGTGGAGGAGTCCCTGAACCCTCTTCCCAAACCTACACCACTTCATATTCTCTCTTTCATTCTATAAAGTTGGTATTATCGTAATAATACTCTTGGAACAATTTTGGATACAAAAATGCGCGCGACTCTAGCTAGGCTCAAAAGTCCTTTTACATTAACGATCTATATATATATATAAAAGCAAAGAACGCTTAGGACAAAAAGTAGAATAGGACATTAGGACATCAGAACATCAATTGTAATGATAATTATTTAAATTCAAATTGAAAGATAAGTGTTTCTTTTTTTACTTAGGGTAAAAAGATAGTAAATATTTTTGAAAAAATAAACCTTACCTTATCTTATCTAAATATTTTTGTTTAGATTATGAATTGAATAAAAAAGATAAAGCCATAAACAGGCTTTCTTTTTAAATGCGATAAGACTGAGATAAGGATAAGAATTCAAAAAATATATCTATTAAACTTAGATAAGTTTATCTTTGTGTAAACATGTCTTATTATCTTTATTAAGAGAAGAATATTCTAAACTTGAAAGATAAAATTTATAAATTGAAAAGTAAATTTTTGGATAATTAATTCAATTAGAATTTCAATCAAACTTTATCTGCCAAAAACTATTCAAAATCATTAGCAAATATTATCTGCAACAACTATTCAAATTATAAACAAATGATAAAACCAAAATTGCATTCAACACCAAACTATATAAGCTACAATCTACATCTTGACGTGGGATGCTTCCTTTGTTTATTTGTTATCTGCTCAAAAGTTTTATTCATCTATTCATACATTCTATAATATTTGATTTATCCATTAATAATTTCATCAAAGCTTCAGTGAAAAATATCTATATATTATTAAAAGCAAAGAACGTTTAGGACAAAACGTAGAATAGAATATTAGGACAACAATTGTAATGATATTAATCCAAATTCAAATTGAAAAATAAGTATTTTTTTTATTTGAATGAAAGATAAACATATTGCCTTATCTTATACAATTTTATAATTTGAATTGAAAGTTATCTATGTATATCTATATTTTTTATTTATATATATAAAGAGGACATACAAGTTTACTGTTCTTGAATTTGAACTTAAAGACAATGAGTCTTCAAAATCAAATTTAAAAATAAGTATCTTTATCTACAAACAACTATTCATTTTTTTTTAACAAACTTTATCGGCAAACAACAATTTAAAATATTAATAAAATGATAAGGTATATAAGTTTTACTACAACAGTTTCCACCCATTTTGTGCTTCATCTAATCACCTATAAATTGTTGGCTTTGGTTTTAGTTTTATTTGTTCCAGTGACAACATGAAAGTGTGATAGCAATTATGGTTGAAGAAAAGCTTTAACTTATCGGGTATAGTAGTGGTATGACTTTAACCTCTAATTCAACTTTTATAATATTTTATCTTATTTGTGTTGGTTAGATGTACCTATGTGGAACATACCAGAAGCACAAATGTTTCCAAGGTCAGATCTATTTTTTTGTTTTACTAAAAAGCTTATTGTTTTATTTGTGTGTTCATGATTTGGAGATTTTCGAGTTTGCTTTATATGGACTTTTAATTACTCTTTAGCGCACCTAATACTGAAATACTTTTTGAACTATGAGGGTTATTCGTTTATCAATTATTAATGTTGTGTTAGCTTGGATGGAACCCCATGGCATACCATTTTATTAGATGATCTGCTACAAGAAATATGATCTGTTTATTAGATGATCTGCTATGAGGGTTCTCTTTTAAATTTTTTGTGTATTTGTAGACCTTACTATAGAATTAAGAAAATTACATGTTTAGAAAAACTGTAGAATTCTTACAATTGCTATAGAGTAGCTATCACATATTATTTTCGGAGATGTTGAAGTTCCTGATTCCTTAACTTAAATTAACTTTTTTAATTGTATTCTCCGTTGATCTTAATAGGTACAACCAAAATAATAGTTATTAGACATATTGATTGATTGAAAAATCGATGTACAAATTATTTATTAAGACTAATAACTAAAAGTTGCAAGTTAGGATAAAATAAGACATTGTTGATTAAATCTATATCATAGTAATGAAAATACAGATAGAGTGACAGTTTTCACACTTTAAATATTTAAAAAGTTAAAGCAAAGTAAGAAACAAATATACTATATTCGTCAATAGTACATGAAAAATGCTCAGTAGCAAGGAAATGATATCAAGTATGAATGACAAGCTAATAAAAATTCACATGGTATTGTATCATACTAACGGATAACACAATAACAATATTTAAGAAACAAAAAGAAAACATATAACCCCATATATAAATAAACTATAAATTTTAAACTAAATAACTTTATCCTTATCTCACTTAACCATTGTAATTACAAGATTTATTAATGAAAGATAAATTATAAAATTTAATATTGGTAACAATTTGCTGATAGAGATAAAAGAAGTGTCCTAAAGTACGATGGGGTTCTAATTATCTCATTTAAAATAATTATTTTTATCGTTATATCTTTTAAATTTAACCATTCTAACTATAATGATTTTAATTAAAAATTGAATCTGATAAAGAATATAGTAGATGTGGTTAATTTTGATTCTAAATGGAAATTTACGTAGTCTTTAATTTGAATTTATATAAGTAACTATTTTTTATATTTTCTTTTTGTCAAGTCACGATTTTAATTTTATAATCACTAATAGAATATAAATGCATGTCACAATATTGTAGATAAGTATAATTAATAAGTTTTGTTATGAATAAATATAAAACTGATCATGATTGGAATTCTTGTGTTGCTCATATACCCTACATAGCCTCTATATTATAACAACAGTGAGTGAAGGTGGTATTTGAATTGATATAACTATATGAAACCTTTAGAGAGTTTTATCCTAATTACATTGAATATATTTAAATAATATATCTGTTGTATTAGAAAATTGTAATTGAAGAAAGTGATAAATATTATTCTAGATTTCTGCCTTTTCAAATCTAAAAAGTCTTATCCTTACAAGCTGAAATGAATTTTATAATTTGAATTTGAAAAAATTTTAAGCGGGATTAAAGTTTCAACTTCTTAATCTTATATATATATATATATATATATATATATATATATATATATATATATATATATATATATATATATATATATATATATATATATATATATATATATATATATATATGTACACAAAAAAAAAAAAAAAAAATCCTCCCATGATATTTTTTTCCCTCATTTTTCATAGTATTTTTTATTCTAAATATGTAATCTATCTCCTTTTGTAATTGTTGGAGTACACGCTAAGTAGATATGGTCTTTATTTACAGATAATGTATGCAAAACACATCTTATGTGGTGCTTATAATCAGTAAGTTTCAACATCGTTTATAGGTTTTCATTCTGTTTGGCTTTGTAAAATTAGAAAATTGCCATTCTCATTCAACTTTTATGGGTTTTTTTTTTTTTTTTTTTTTTGTATTTTCTTGATGATAGGCCAAGGTTTTCACACCAATCATTCATGTTTTACAAAGTTAATTGTTATCCCCCTCTATGTAATTGTAATCTTCTTTATTGACGTTTCTGTAAAAGTTTATTTTATACGACATATATTTAATTGTGTTGTATCTTTTGTCCGTCCCCTCACCCCGGCATAGCACTTCGCTTCCGGTTCTTCGGAAGAATCAACTTATGTCTCCCTTCTTCATTGATTTGGGGGCCAGGGGGTACCAACTATCTGCTCTCGAATCAGATTCTGTTAAAATAGGCGAAAGAAAAGTACGACACTAGGATGACAATCCTTCACTTCGGAAGGGTAGGTTCCATATCGACAAGACCTCTAATCCCAAAATATATTTAATTGTGTTGTATCTTCTTTATTAGAATTCTTAAAATGATTAAGAAGCACTGATGAGAACTATGAACTTACGCTTAAACTTTAAGGATACGATAGTCATAGCCACTAAAGGTCAACAAAATTTGAATCTCATTGAATACATAAGATTTTAACAGCAATTGTGAAGATTTATGAGATAATACACTACTAACAAAGATTTCACTTCTGAGTTAATATCACACATTCAAATATAGATTATGCAAAACAGTTTATAGCCTCTACTGTTTGTTTTTTTAATTTTTTGAATGTCAGCTTCAGAATGTAAATGAAACTTGAATTAGGAAGTCAAGTGACAATGCGTAACCTGGACCAAAAATTAGCGGGGAGAGATTAATGACGATTGTTGTTTGAATTCAATTTGTATTAGTGGAGAGAGATTAATAACGATTGTTGTTTGAATTCAATTTGTATTAGGTGTCTTGTCCAAACAAAATATGGGATGATATTATTTTTTATACTGTTAATAGAGCATTGAGTCTTTTTTGTATTCTAAGAAACTTTTTTGAATAATACTAACGAATAAGGTTTTAAGTGTAAAAATAATTTTTCAAGTAAGAAAATAAATATAATTATAAAAACCATGAATGGATTTCAAGCAACAAAATAAAAGTACAACATACAATAAAAGATAGTACATAAGATTTTATATGTATCTTATATTAAAAAGAAATAAATCATAAAAAAAGATAAGATTAGAATTTGTTTGTTAGAAATAATCTTGCATGTTTGAATAATTAATAAATTATCTTTAGAGTTTTAGAAGTTTACATCTTATAAAATTTAAATCATAATAAGGACATTCATAAGAGATATGAAACTTCACATGTAGTAAATGTCAGATCACTAAGTCAAAATTTAGATGGATATACAATACAACATTTTGAATTCAAACATGGAGTTCATTATAAAAAGATAAATTTGTTGAATTTGAAATGAAAGATATAGTTTTTATTTCTCTGTCTTTTTCCTATTTAAATCCTTCAAACTCAAAGTGGGAGTCACATCCTCAAAAGCTCACTATGTTCATTATTTCGTGTGAATCTCTTTGAGTTTGTGCATATTATAATCTTCTTATTTTTTTTCATTTTCATTTTGTGTTTGGCCTCTTTCTTTTGATTACCTTTTACATGTTTATATATTTATAAAATTTGGACTGATATTTACCTATATTATTTTTTGGATAGCAGATATACATGATTTATAATTTTTACCAATTGAAAGAGATGGACAATAAGGAAACACTCACCTAAAAGCACTACCAGTTGTCTAAATTGGCAATTTGATGGCTAATATTTTTTTGTGGCTCTTCAATTTGACTTACATTTTCGTGGTCTGGCTGTGTAATTTGGCAATTGTGTTTTCTTATATGATAGAAGACAATATACTAACTCTAAAGGATTAAATCAAGTGGGAGAAGCTTCGTGACAATGTAATAGCGCGAAGAAGCGGACAATGTATTTTAATTTAATTCGTTAAATGGTCAGTGAACTTAGGCAAATTATCAACAAAAGTCACTTTTACTTGATTTTGGACAATAAAATCAATCAATTTACCCTACACCAGAAAAAGATTAAGTAATCTTTTATTTTAGTTCTTTTTATAAAATAAAAAAAAAAACAGACCGATGTCTATATTAATTATGAAAGGACTGGTACTTTCTTTTCATAAATAAGAATTGTTATTATTTGAGCTCCTCTTCAGAATCATTGTCGTCCTTCACAAGAGTAATCCAAATTATTTTCCTTCTTTAAATCAATTAAGATTTTTCAATTGAGTATGAGCGAAAAAACCTGTAGATTGAATTTCAAATATTTTTTTGGCTAAAATAAGTGATTTTATTATTCCAAACCAAAGGAAAGTAACATGCTTAGATAATTAGCGTAACTTCAATAACCGTTTAAGAAAATAACTCATATATTAGCGTATAAAGTATAGAAACAATAAAAAAAATAAAGAAACAAGATGACAACTTAAGCATTATTAGACTAAAGATGATTTATTGTAATAATAATTTGTACTTAATATACAATTATCTTCGTTTTAAGCGTTTGAAAAAAATATTGTAGTATGATCGAATATACGCAATAAATATATGACAAATATTTATTGATACTTACCGCGCATCGCGCGGGTATTATACTAGTTACTTTAGAACAAGGGATAAACACCAATTTTATCATTCATATATTCAAAATCTGTAAACTTGCCTTCCTTACTTATCAACATTAACTTAATCAATATATATAAGTTAATTCTCTCTTACCACTTTCACTTGGTAGAGTTTGAATTGCTCATTTTTTTTCTTCTGTTACTGAACTACTTGTAGTTTGATATTAATATTTGTATTGCATCCACATTATTAAAGAAAATTATTTTTTTCCTTTAAAACTTAAAGGACTAAAGCTGCTCAGAAGTAAATATAAGAAATTATTTTAAATTTATTCTCTTAAAATAGAGGACCATTTTTGTCAATTTAGTGAGAGCGCATATTTAAGAACAAAGATAGCAATAGACTCTTATAGACCGAAAGGTAAATGAATAACAAATACGAAACATTTCAAATATATAATAGAAAAACTAAATTTAATTTGATATGTTGTGCGTGGGGTACCCTTTTTAGTGGTACGGGTCCTGGGGGAGAAAGTGGGGGACGTGGTCTGGGGTAGGGGGGGGGGGAGGGGGGAGGTTTCAAATTTTGATAGTAGTACATAAGCTCAGCTCTTCATTGTATAAAAATGGTGATTATAGCAAGTGACAAGTTTGAAAAATAGCCATAAACCTCAATATGTACGCTCCTCTATTTTCTACTTAGCTCAAGGATTTGCAGTCCCTTTCTTGTAAGTTTCTTTTTCCTTTCTTCTTCTTTCCATAAATTTTCTTGAATTAATGACATAGCGAGTATGATCTTATAAGTGGGGTCAGGGAAGGTTGAGGTGTAGGCACACCTTTCTTGTACTTCGAGTGAGATAGAGAGGCTGTTTTTTATAGTCCTTCGGCTCAAGAAATACAGTTTGATGTTTCTTTGGTGATAACAACACATACCCAGTATGATGCACAAATGGTGTTTGGAGAGGGTGAAGTGTACCCACACCTTACTCGTACCTCGAGTGAGTTAGAGAGGGTGTTTTCAATAGACCCTCGGCTCAAGAAAAATAAAATAGTTTGGTGTTTCTTTGGTCATAACCTACATTATATATGCCAAAGATCACTTTTTGGCATTTGGGTTTTCTTCATTTCCTCTGTTTTCCCCTTATCTTTCTCTCTACTTTGTTTTGTACTGATTCAAAAGCTACTTATTCTAACTGGGGTTGTCTCAAGTTTCAATCTTTTTTGTCATTTTGTTGGATTGCTGAGTATTGTTTTGTCCCCGATTAAGGTTTTAATAATCTGCTAAGCTCTTATGTGTTGATTAATGTTGTTTCCTTAATTGTTTTAAGTTCAACTCTTCCCCTTCCCCTTCTTTTATTCCTAGTGCTTGTTAACTTATTCGGTCATACCTCTCTGTAATGGCGTCATTTGTTCGGAAATTTTTTAGTTTATATAACAAGGTGGTGTTATAAAGAACTTCTAATATAACATAATATGAGAAATCAGTTCCAAAGAAAACTAGGTTCTTATAGTGGTGTTGTTATAGAGAGGTTTGACTGTAGTAGTATAGTTATACGGATGAAATTAATCAGCAGTTTGGATTCTTAAATGATATTTGCTATTTTTGTGACTCTTGCCTTTATTTGATAGTACTGTTCTTTTCATAATGAAGGGGACTCATGGAGCAACCGGTAAAGTTGTTTCCATTTGACCTATAAGTCACAGGTTCGAGTCATGACTCATGGAAATACCCACTGATGCAAGCATCAGGGTAGACTGCGTACATCACATCCCTTGGGGTGCGGCCCTTCCCTATATTCTGCGTGAACGCGGAATGCTTTGTGCACCGGGTTGCCCTTTACCGCTCTTTTCCTAATATGTTGGCTAATTTGATAATTCCTTTAGAAACAGCTTTTTGTGTGCTACTGCTACTTTTGTTATGTTTTTAATTTTAGAAAATTATGGTGGAGAACAGATGGTCCAAGGCATACATTTCTTGTCCTATAGTATCTAGTCTGCTAAAGTAGTTATTGAACTGAATTGGGCACCAAAGGATGGGAGACCACTTTGTTTTTCTGGTTGATCGTTTGCTGACTGAATCAACTTTGGAGGCTGCAATGGAGAGCAGGAATCAAAATCGGTTGGCATCATGGATAACGAATGACCCAACAGCAGATTGCTCCTCCCAAGATTCTAATGATGTTTTGACTCCAAGGAAAATGGTTGAATGCAGGATATGCCAAGATGAGGATATGGATTCAAATATGGAGAGTCCTTGCTCCTGCTGTGGTAGCTTGAAGGTTTGTGGACCCTTGTTTATTAAATAGTTTTCCTTTTCAAATTTCGACCAAATCTATGTCCAAATACTCTTGATGAGCCATCTATCTTGATTTTTGAGTACAAAGAATATTCTGCCTTAGAGTGGATATGGAAATATATACCACCTAAGGTTGTGGTGAGGTGGTAAGTATCCCTCCGTCCATAACCAAAGGACTTGAGTTTGAGCCCTAGAATGGAGACGCCTTTGGTAGGAGAGCTAACCCCCCCCCCCCCCCCCCCCCAAAAAAAAAAAAAAAATTGGACTTCCCAGCATGAATCCTGATTAGTCGGGCCTCAATGCAGGCAGCGAGTGGTAAACCAAAAAAGTAAGATATGGTGATGTATAGGATATACTACTTCATATCAGTTCTTGCTTCTGAAAGAATTTGTTTACAAGTGTGTTTTGAGTTTGCTGTGTTTATACCAACTTACTGCCTTCCAAACAAGTTCTGTCTGTTTGGATGTCTAATCTTGAAAGTTGGCTCGTCTAGGTGCTTCTTCCATTTCTTCCTTTTTTTCCAGTTTATTATTGCAAATTTAACTGTCCACACAAAAAATGTCAAAGATCCTGAATCCTGATTTTTTGTCTTCTTACCTGTTTCTTAATGTCCAGAGTGGATTTTGTTGGTCAATTGTAAAATGGTATTGAATATGCTTTGAAACTGTTCTTCTTTTACCTTCTCTTGCTTTTCTCGCCCGCCTGTTTATTGGCTCATTAGTAGACAAGGTGGAGCAAGTAGAAAAGAAGAAGAAACTTAAGAGACTCGATCCTTCTGATTGTTTGGATTAGCGGTCAAGGTGAACAACAATCAGAGAGTCGAACTTGGCCTATCCAAGCAGGCATTTGAACTCTGAGAGATTTGCATGTCTAGATGTTTAATGGAGGTGACAGTTGTCTGTGATGGTGCATTTTTGGCTTTGGTTGGCTCACACATGTGCGTTGATTGCATATTCACCCGGTCTTCTTGTTCCTGACTGATTATCTTGTGTTTTGCTGTGTTTCTCCCAGTTCCAAATAGCTTCAATCGTATGTAACATCTATTAAAGTTGATCAATATCTTGCCAGAATCTTTTTGTGAATGTAAAGTTGACGCAAGTGAGCTAAGTTGGATTTACTGCTGAATTACAGGATTAGTTTTTCACAGAGCTCTGTTACCATGATGTCCACTGATTAGTTTCTCTCTTCATGAATGTTCCTACCTATTGTGGTATTTGAGATTCAATGGAGCAAACATTGGGCAGGAAAGAAAAAGGAAAAAAGATGTCCTAGCCTTATTCTGTTAAACATATTAGGATGTCTGATTTTTGTATGGTGGTCATAGACTACTCATGAAGTACATCCAGATTTAAACTTGATCGTCTCACTTAAGCTGCACCAGACTTTCCTAAATGCATTACTCTGTTCCCCTTCAATTTCTAATGTTATAACATTATTTTATACTTAAACGTGTTTTGCAACTGCTTGTTCCAGTATGCACATCGGAGATGCGTGCAAAGGTGGTGTAATGAGAAGGGTGATACCATTTGTGAGATATGCCACCAGGTCAGATATGTTTATTATTTTGTTTATGTCTACCTTACATGTTAAACACGATTTGCAGCAAAGCAGCCACATTTGCTGCATCAAATCATCATTAGAATTTGTTGTCTGATTATTTGGTTCATTAGTTGTTTTGCGTGTCTTTAATTGATTCAGTTAGTGCTGATTGCTTATTTCCTTATTTTTGCATTCGTGTGAAGTAGCCTTTCAGGCCTGGTTACACTGCACCACCCTCTATTTTTCATCTTGGTGGAATTCCTATGAATTTAAGGTATATTTCTTTCTTACATGCTTTTCATTTATATAGTAACATACTAACATATATTAGAAATTTGAATATTCAAATGTCACATTTCCTGTTGCTTTTCTATTTGATCACTTGAGTATATATCTGGATGGTGTTTCTATTAGGGGGAATTGGCGAATTGTCAGAAGGAACATGAACAATTCACATCTGATAGCGGTGGTTTCAACTGATCGCAATCTGATTAACTCTGACTATGAAGCAGATGCAGTTACTACATCAAGAAGCATGATCTGTTGCCGTGCAGTTGCCATAATAGTAATCTCTCTCTCCTCCCTCCCTCTCTCACTTTTCTCTACCTTCGTGCATAACATGTAATGTGAGCTAACCAATAGCCGAACAAGAATATAATTAAATTGACATGCGACACCAAAGTGATCACAACCAAAAAACATAAAATTATACAATGCACTAGTAGTTGTGCTTGGCTGAACTGCATATCAAACTAGTAATAGCATTATTTTGGTACATTTGAAACAAGTAATACCATCACTCACCCACTTTGAATCTGGAAGAATTTCTTTATACTCTGCAATTTGGGGAAACCAGGTTTTGGCTATTTCCTAATCTATATGCCGAGTCGTGTGGCAATCTTATCCTTTTTTTTTTTTTTTTACTTTTCTTTTCTTAATAGGTTATGCTGCTTCTAGTTATACGTCATACTCTTCCCATCATAATCAATCAAGCAGCAGACTACTCGCTCCCTTTGTTTATGGTAAGGTTCCTGACTAGGGAATACAGGAATGTTAATTGCTACAACACAGAATGTCTTCATACTTGTTACCTGTTGCATGCAGTTGCTACTGTTAAGAATTACAGGCATTGTTTTGCCTGTCTACATTATAATGAAAGCTGTCACCTCTTGCCACCACCGGCAACACCAACAGGTGTGTAGGAGCAACTTTTGTCCTCTTAAGTTTAATGTTGACATACTTTGCCTCCTAAGTAGGCCTCCTTGTTTGACCTTCACTGCAGGCTACTTTGCCCATCTCTTCAACCCGTGAAGAAGCTGGGGTGGTGACTGTTCAGCAGGAGCCTCCCGTAATTGATATCCAATGAGTTGCTTTTGCTGTTGAAAAAAAAAAAAAGATTTTATTCTGCAAGATACTGGATATACGTCTGATAGCACTGTCGATCTTTCATTTACTTTACTGTTTCTTCCTGCCTCAATTAATGAAGGATGATGACTAGACAAAATAGAAGCATAACGGTAAAGAAAGGACTCAAAAGAGATGAAAAGAAGCCAAGATATCCAATTTTACAACCAGACAGGTCCAAAGAAGATTAAATTTTTTACAGTTTAGTTCATATGTACTTAAACACTTTGGAGGAATATAAAAGCTAGCAAAGTTCTTTATTTTTGGATATGTTGCGTGAAACTTTCATTTATCTTGACATACTTGTCTTCAACTGGTGCAATAAGAGTGGATACGTAGTGTTGGATTCTTTAAAATACACCAAGAATCTGCAAAAGGTTTGACATACTTGGAACAGTTACTTCTGCACAACCGATGTATCCGAGCATAATAATGTATTACTGCTATGAGATCTGAATTGAATTGTTGGAGAAAGTTGGCCAGCCTAACTTTGATAAATACACCTAAACTACTTTTGTGTAAGTCAATACCTTTAAGCATGTGAGTTACGGCTTTAGTGAAGAGTAGAATTCCCATTATAGAGTGACTTAGTGGTCAATGAAGTGGATTAAGAACCATGAGGTCTCAGTTCAACTACTAATGGAGACAAAAAATTTACTAGGTGATTTATTTTTATTTATCTAAGCCTTGGTGGACAGAGTCACCCTACCTGGTAGGAGCTAGCAGGATATCCCATTAAACGGACACCATAGTTATCAAAAAGATATATATATGAATTCCATTCTTCGGTAAGACATCGAAATATACAACTAGACAACAGTATTGCTTATATGTGAACTTATTCATAAGTAGGACTTCATATCCAGCTAATGGTAGCCATACATACTACAAACTTAAGTAAATCCGAAGATACAAAGTTGAGAATATTTGGAAATCTTTTATGATAATTACAACTTATAAGATGCTTTGATGTCATCAGCAAAAATTTCAGAATTCCTTAAATCCGAATGGAGCTTATGATATTTAAAAATATTTGCAGCTAGAATGCGAAACCTTCTGAAAATAAGGGACAACATGCCATTATTAAAAATGGAAGAATGACATGCCAGACAGCCTAAAAATAGTTTAGATTATATAATTAGTCAAAGATACACTATAGCTCTTCTAAATCATGTTAGTTGTGGAACTAATTTGTGACCGAGAGACTGGAAATGATTCATGTCGCTCATTGATGAGATGTGTTTGTGAAATTGAGTGAATAATGTGCTTGCAAATAGCTTCAACTCAAACAAAAAAGATTGTATCTACCCGCAATGGCAGATCCAACATAGGTTCACCACTTCGGCAAAGCCTCTTCGACGTTAAAACCTACATACTATGTGCCAAATAAAAAAGTACAAAGTAATATTGAGTTGGATAAATTAAGAACATTCTCTCAACTTACACAATGATTCAAGTCTACATCAGTCACTGTATGCAGGATATTAGCATATTTGACACTGACACACAAATGTCTCTCCACTTGTAAAATCAAGCATTCAAGACCAGATGGAAAGAATAACTTGGGTTTGCAGGTTCTCAAAATAAAATCTTACTGAGTTACAATTTTAAGGTACATCTGTACACTCCATTTGGGAAAAATGGGAGAACTGGTAAACTAAAAAGATGTATGAAAATCTCTAGCAGTAGGATTCCATGTTAGAATCCTCTCAATTTGTTTCCTATTTCGAGCCTCGTTTGACTTGTTTCTGAATTATACATACAGCCATGTGTGCATCTGTCTCATTTAACACACTCAGTTCCAGCTTCTCCTTGGCCTGGAGAAAAAAATAGGAGTAAGACAGCAAGAATGTCAACCTCCAAGAATCTTACACTCCTCTATCCTCCCACCTCTTAAAATTCTTGCAAGCTTTTTAAGTTCCTTCTACATTTCAATTTTTGCTTTTAAATTAAATTGGATTTTCTGTCATTACTAATAGTCATATATTCTTCAAAGAGTGTAGATATTTATACTTCCGATTCTTTTGCTGAGAACGCCAGAAGCAAGCGAGCGCTCCAAATGCACAGCTTGCAACTGCGATCGCCAATGCAGCTCCCAGCGGAACCACAACTGCATTTGTTGAGGCTACCAACTCCTCAGCAACTGCTTTTTCAGTCCCAACACCTGATTGCAGTTCCTTGTCCTTGTAGAGATTCAGTAGCTCTTTCCCGTAGTAACTAACCAAAAACTTGAAGACCTCATCCTCATTCCAATCAATCTTACTACTTTCGTCGCTCTTCTTGCCTGGGTTGAGATAGCACAATGGACAAAGCTGCTTTGGGGGCCAAGTAACTTTTGGAAATTCAGGATCACCTGTTCCAAGTGATGCTTCATCTTTCATTAGTCTCTCATTAACTTTGTTGTGAGTACTCCACAACCAAAGGGCAAAATCACGTGTTTTCTTGAATGGACTAGATACACTGGAATTGCAAACATTTAAAACATAACAATTAAATGACCACACTTGGATAGTTAGATAACAAAAAAGGTAATGTTCAGAAAGAATAAGTTGAGACACAAAAAGAGCCTCATTGACATTTTACCTTGAACACATGTCATAAAAATGTTGCCTACATTCCTCACAGATGAAAAAATTGTGTATAAAATCACATGTAGCTCTGAATGCCATGTTAGTTTCTCCGTCCTCAACCCTGACGGAGAGTGAATGTAACAACACCCACAACCCGCAACTGCAAAAATAAGAAGCATGTGCATAAGAAAACTGCCAAAGCAAATTAACATATCAGCTGATTTAACTTTTGATATCCATTAACTTTGCTACTGTATCTTTTTAGCAAAAACATGCAGCATTGAACTAAAAAATTCAAACAATTTCTTTGAGTTGCTGATTTATGTGCTGCTAGTTATCAAAGAAGATGCTTAAAATACTGGGGCAGAGGCCAGACAGAGAGCATAAACAACCTATTAAAAAAAATACTTCAACAACTGTCAAGCAAGTTAACCAGTACTTCTTTGCCATTATATAACCACCCCCCCCCCTCCCCGGGGACAGTAACCACACCCACCTATGACCTAAATTATCTGTCTCCTTACAAGCCCTCATAATCTCTGTGCATATCAAACACCTGGACAATAACATTTGATGGTGGAAAACTTCACTTCATACACATTAAGGCTATCAATGAAGGGAAGTGCTCAGAATTTATAGAATATAGGCAGTTAGAAGTAAATGAACCACACTGACACCGTCTCCAGTTACAAGCACTTTAGAGTTTTTGGTCCATCTCCTGACTATTCCACCACTATAAGGTTTTCGATTTATCAGATTCTACACCACTAGAAAAACAAACCCATTCTTCTGCTTCATCTGTAAATTATCTTAACCTTTTCAAGTCATCCGCATCTTTAACAATATGCTATTTAGATAGTTGAAGCCTTCATACTTAAAAGTCAACATGTAGTATGACGGTCAAAGGCAAGTTTACTGACGCATTTGATGAGTCAGATACGGAGGTGAGGCTGGATTCTCAAGTCATTCTCAAGAAAGGAAGCTTCAAATATCTTGATTCAATTCTCCAAGGTAATGGAGAAATTGATGATTATGTCACACACCGTATAGGAGTAGGTTGGATGAAGTGGAGGTTTGCTTCCGGTGTTCTATGTGATAAGAGAGTACCACCTAGGCTCAAAGGAAAATTCTATAAAGTGGTCGTTAGACCAGCTATGCTGTATGGGGTAGAGTGTTGGCTAGTTAAGAACTCACATATTCAGAAGATGAGCACGGTAGAAATGAGAATGCTTAGATGGATGTGTGGGCATACTAGATTGGATAAGATGAGGAATGAAGTCATTCGTGACAAGGTGCGCGTGGCTCCAGTGGCAGAGAAGATGCGAGAAGCAAGGTTGCGCTGGTTCGAACACGTGAAAAGGAGAAGTGCAGATGCTCCGGTAAGGAGGTGTGAGAGATTGGCAGTGTTGAACCTTACGGAGACGTAGAGGTAGACCGAAGAAGAACTGAGCTGAGGTGATTAGACAGGACATGGCCCAGTTCCAGATCACCAAGGACATGACCCTAGATAGGAAAGCATGGAGGTCGAGGATTAGGATAGAAGGTTAGGTAGTGGTCGAATGTCTTTTATCTTATTAGATGTAGTATTATGCCTATTTAGACAACTTGCATCTTAGTCTTCCCCTTTATTTTACCGTTGTTATATGTTTATTTTGGATATGCTGTAATTGATATTTCTGTCTTGATTTTCAAACATGTTTGCAAAATGTTTTCTCTAGCCGAGGGTCTTTCGGAAATAGTCTCTCCACCTTGGTGGGGGTAAGGTCTGCATATATCTCACCCTCCCCAGACCCCAAGTGTGGGATATACTGGGTATGTTGTTGTTGTAGTAGTAGTATGTAGAAGGTAGTATGTAGTATGACAGTCAGGGTTTCAAAGAAATCTACAGAGAACATTTTAAGCAGAATGACAAAAGCAGAGTTCTAAACTTCTACATTTTTTGAAAGAAAACCTTTTCTAACACTACTAATCCATTTGCGAATTTTCAACTTTTTCCATTACAGCCTTCCTCCTGCAAGTAACCCTAGCTGACGACCTCTCAAGTAACCAATCCGTTTGTCCCACTAGTCCCTTTAGATGGTGACATCGATACAGTGACATCGAAGAAAAATCTTCGAGACATCAATAGAATGCAGATCTTCAGCTTAACATCTCTCTAATAAATTATCTGGCTACGATTTTTTCTGCCTCGCTTTATGTATTCAAACATTTTTTACAATCACAAAATCATAAGGAGATTTATTAATAAAGAAAGAGTACATGAATGATCCATTACCTGAAACCTCTAGTATCATTCTTGCTGCCACGACAATGCATCTGCAATTAAACAAATTGTCATAAACAAATTAGAAATCTTTAGTTGCACTGCACAGCAAAGCAAAATGCAGAATATCTTTCAACCTATTAATATAAAATATAGGGGAGTGTCTTCATGAATAAGACTGTTCCACTGTACAAACCCAAATTAGTAAGTTAGGGCCCATTTCGAGCTTTTCTACTGTTCAAGTTTATGTAGCTTAGAAGTAGCACTCAAGCAAGACTCCATGTAAGTCCAAATCAGGACTAGGATTAAAAAGAAGAGGATGATCATCCAACAGAACACTAACCCCTCCCCTATCTCTATCTACCACCAACACACCACAAAAGAAAAATAAAAGAGAAATGAAAAAGGATTTAAAACTTAATCACATTAAATTTTTTAAAGAAGAAGGTTGGAGAAGCAAAAGGTTAGCATTCATATTGCCAATACATGGGTACAGGAAAAATTGCTACAAAAGTTTATCAGTCCAGCCTCAGAAGATGAAGGAACTAATTCAAACCAAAGGAGATCTATAAAGATATGATGCATATCTCATCAAATATAAGCACCAATCCATCCCTTCTCCCATCTCCCTCCCATTACCCCATCCTTCCCAAACCAACCAAAAAGCAAGGCCTTAATGTAAACACCAAAAAAAGATACGGTTGGACAAGCATATGGTGAGCTATCATTTGTTGCCAACAGAACATTATGAAAGAATAAGTACTAATCTTACTGTGTTAGTATTTCCAGCCACAAGAGTATCTCCTAAACACTCGTGAGAATTCATTTACTTATTCTTAGCCTGTTACCTGCTCCACTTATGGACAATGTACATTTTACTATCTCCTTGATGTTTTACCATGATTTTTACAATTTCTTTTTCTTCTTTTTCTTCTTTTTCTTAGAAGTGTTATCATATCCGGTTTTCTAAATTTATTTATGCATGAATTTTACCAGAGAACTACAGCTAGATTGATGAATAATTGGTATGAGCACACTCCAAAGGGAAGCACATAAAGAATTTAATTTTAAGTTCATGCATTCTTAGTCAAAAGTTAGGATATAATAACAACAGTTCATCTACTCAGAAAAATAAATAAGCAACATGTCCTCTGTTCTGATATGATTCTTCATCAATCAAATTAAATTTTCAACCATCAATTCAACATTTTCTTTCACTACCACTAATGTAATTGCATAAACCAGATTAACATTTTAAACTCGGTATCCATTCAAACACCGTCACATAAAACCAGACACAAGTCAGAATATGGGAGTAAATACAATGATGAATGTAGAAAGTTTTAAATTCAAAAGCTTCCATTTCATTGTTTACAGTTAATTTTATTAATTATTGTTTTAATATCTAGGTGAGTTACATTAATATAAAATGCACCAAGGTCATGGCATGCTTATAGTTCATTTACAAATAGAACCCTCTATTGAACTAAAACAGAAAATTCTGACAAAAATAGGTGGATCATATGCACCTCATAGGAACACTTAGTTTATATTTGAGATCTAGATGATTGATTGATTGAGTGCACAGTATATTTTTGTACGGTAGACTAGACAATCAACCCCTCCAGCAAGAATAGGGGCATGTCCAACATCAACTAAATAGAAAAGTGACAAAGGAACTCCGCATTCAGCAGCTACAATAAAGGAACAAACTTATGTACCCACCCAATATCCACGAGGAACCTCTTTCCCACAAATCTGGTATTTTCCCAGTGCACCCTTTTTGCTACAACTGTCAGCTTCCTCGTTATTCACTGACAACATCTCTGATGGACACAGATTATCAAAGTCAACAAGTACATCTGCACTTCCCTTCCGGCACCTAACACAAATATCCAAATTTTTACAAGTCAAGGGAAGGCAGGATATGCTTTATAATTCACAAAACACTGAAATGTAGGAGCTAACCTCTTAGAAGGGTGATGAGCCACCAAAAGTTGGAGGAATTTTATAAGTGATGCCCGAGTCCCTGATTTAATCATCTGCAATAATTGAGGACCAAAGCCATAGAAAACTAAGTCATGCAGTCGTGCAGAACAAAATAATTCATGAGAGGGAGAGAGAGTGAGAGTGAGAGTGAGAATTTAGCTTTTTTTACCTTGTGGTCTAGAATGATGCCAAAGGCAGTAGATGTTGCCTCCTCAACATCATATATAGCTTTGGCAATCTTCACAAGCAAAATTTTATAGACGTAAGAGAGACACGTAAAATAGGCAGCTTATATTTGCAAAACTAGTGATAAGAATTTAGTTCATGTTCTCCGAGAAACCTGGCCAGGATCTGAAATGTTCCTCTGAAGATTTTCATTCTCATACTTCCCATCATCCAAGCCATATGAGCTGAAAGTTCAAAGTCAATGGAAAAGAAGAAATAGCCGATAAGTATTAAACCTGTGAAAGACACAGATCCAAAAACATACTTGAAGGGAAAAACGGGTTACATTATGTAATACTACATGTGATAATTATGTAGGCAATAGCCCCAGAATAATGTCTGGAATCACACTTATCATGGAAAAAAGGCATGTATTGCAGATTTTCATCATTGAAGGGAGAAGCTCTACTTACATTATAATGCACGTCTAATTCTACCACTGCACTACTTCTATTATAATGCAAGTCTAATTCTACCAAAGCACAACTTCTCTTATGGTGTAAATATAATTCTACCACTGAAGAATAATTACTACCAATGAGTTGGAGGAAGGATGTATCTTTAGAAGCTTCTCCAACTTAAGTCCCATGGACATCAACCTACGGTGTGTTTAGCAGTGTGAAATCAGTCATTTACAATATGGATTTGATTAAGGCCTTTTTCCAGAAAAGTTTAACCATGTCAAAACACTTTTTTATGCAGCACATGATCCATAAAGACCAGTTGACCTCAATGTGAAGCTTCCTAAATACTTCACCTAAGTCAGCATCCATATACCCTTTTTCTGGAAGTCCTAAAACTACATCGACCGTCCAAAAAATATACTAGTATATGTACAACAACAGCAACAACAACAACAACATACTCAGTATGATCTCACAAGTGGGGTCTAGGGAGGGAGAGATGTACGCAGACCCTCAGCATATATATGTCTAGTATATGTCTAGCACATTATTAACCACAGGCCGGATGGGAATGACATATACTTTTCAAACAATTCATCACTTTTTTATCCACAAAACCCAATAGTAACTTATCAGCCGTACAGGCTCTTCCATTTATTTCTATGATTCTATTTCATCTACTAGAGGAATCCTCCTTAATAGACTGAATACTCGTATTATCTTAATGCTAATCACAATTAAAATAATACAGTATAAACGGCTTTTTGACAACAACAATAGCTTAAAATAGTACACTCAATTTGTAACAACTGAAACATTCTTAATTTCCTATAAAGCACAAAGACCAAAGGAAGGCGACTTAGATGAATTATTAAGCAAGATAAATTATCTAATTCTCAAAATTATTACTTTGTAACAGTAGCTAACAAAAGATGCAAGCAGCTTTAAAGCTATAAACACCATAAGAAAACTAAATTTAGGACATGACTTCATCAATGACCAGAAGAACCTACGAAGGAGAATCATATGTACCTTCCTAGTTGTTTGTTAATCCAGCCTAACAAGATATCAGCTGTGCGTCCATTTTCGATGGAGCGTATTTCACTATTTTCTTGTTTTGGATCCCAACCACCACTAAGAAATTTCTTAGGAGGGCCCCAGAGAAGCATCGGGTAATGCCTCACGGAGAACTTATCACAAAGATTTGTATTTATCTGTGCTGCCAAAAAGGTTAATAAGAAGAGGAAAACATCAGTCAGGTTATGCAAGAAGAAAAGTCTCTTAACAGATCAAAGAACAGGGCTAATGACAAAAGAAATATTAAAGAAAAGTGTCTTCATAAATGGGAGGTAGCATGCAATAAGCCCATTTAAAAATTGTCACTATCGGAAAAAAAAAGTGTGACAACATGAAATGATTGAAAAGAAAGATTGCCCAACCCTGCTGGCTGAGTCGAACCTAACCTATTCATATGAAAAGAGAAAAAAAAAATGAGACAGATTACCTCATTGAAAAAAAAGAAAGAGAAAAAGAGAGAGTGACTACTTAAACTTGTCTCAAGCGGCATAAGTTATTAATTTGAATTCTAAACCACCAGTGCTATAACTATGGAAGGTATTGTTATCTGTCCTTGCAGCCTGATCCACACTCTTCTTCCTGGAGGGTGGGAACCTGTCCTCTTAGAGAGGAATGCAGACAGAGTTGCCCTCAAATTAACTTGCCGTTATAATTTTCAGACATTTAGAATGGTAATTAGAGGGCAAGAGAGAGCATAATCCGGTTTGCGGTTAACTCAAAACAACAATTTTTTGAAATAAAAAAGCTTCTAAGAAAAGCTGAACACTTTTCACAAATCCCTGACACATAAATAATGGAAAATATATCAAATTATGCTTGCTGCTATTATCAAAGCACATTATAAAGATGATGATAATGTATACAGATAGAGGATAAAAGGCATTTCGTTGCAGCAGAAATAAAGAATAGAGTAATACCGTCAATGCACAGTCTACCCTTGTCATTAATATGATTCCTGGATGACTGGCATCTGCCCCATTGAAGAGTCTCGCAACCTTTTCATAATGTGGCTGCAAAATGTCACCTCATCCATTAGAAACATCGGCATGAAGCTCATATAATTACAAGTAGCAGATAGATACCTTATAATTTCTGCAAGCAGGGCACCTACGATCAATAAAAGAGCTTCAAGTGAGAATCACATGACTGCAAACTCAGTTCAAAATAATACATTAAGAATTTAACATAGAACTTTGACAACATCAAGATGCTGATCAAACTATTGGTAAGCACACACCAATGGCACAAGTATAGGCAACAATTTATTGTTTCTCGGAGAATGGGGTGGCACTAAATTTGCTCAATTTTTCCTACTCTGAAGAACGTTGATATGACTTCCACAAGTGAGTATAACAAAGCAATAACCCAGAAAAAGAATACACAACAAACAATTATTAGAATCATGGATTATGCAAACACGCGGCATGGTAAAATAAAAAGAATACAACCAGATGTTTATGAATCTAAAAGTTAATCAAACTGAAGGATTGTAAAAAGGCTTCATACTCCTATCAAATAAAGCATTTTAGTTATTATGATGTCCGTATTCAGTCTAATCAAATTTGGAGATAACAAACAGTATCCAAACTCCAGATCAAAAAATCTACAATCTTGGTGATCCCCTCAGAATCCTTTCTGCATCCCCGCTCCCCCAAACTTTGAAAAGATCCTTAAACATGGCCAACGACAAAGACCAAGAACTCCTAAATTTATGATACTAGTCATTATTCACCCTACAGCAATAACATGAAATGTTATACACTAGTCAACAAGATTCTCAATTATTTAAACCAAGAAATGAAGCAAATCATTTTAGACCACTTCATTTCCAAAACAACCATTGTGATTCTAACTTTTCTCTGTGCTAAGCGTACGTATATATCAGTGTTCTCTTTACGCAGGTAGAATCCTACTCGTATTACCAAGGTTTTCCAAGTAGGAAATGTAATACGTCCATCAGGACGACATCACACCAAACGTTCTGCTTTAACTTCCCTAGCTCCAACTTAGCAGAAGAGGCACCTTCTCCCTCCCTTACTCAACATAGGGCCCGCCGCTCATGCCCTCTTTGATCTGATTCAATAGGGCTCTGAATAAGGCCCTTACTTAAAAGGGGCATCAATAAATTTCCCTCCACCAAGAAACTCCCAAGTACCTTTGGCATAGGGGCAAAAACCTGCAGGTTCAAATTCTAACTGCACCATTCAGGATAATCCCATATACTGGTTAAGAGGCGGATCCAAGATTTTAACTTTATGCACTCAAGTTTAAAATTTTACCACACCCCATTTTATTTACTGGGTCCGCAATCTATTATTTGTACATATTTAATGAATTTGTTAATACATATAGAGTCCAAGCCAAAGCTACTTATATAATGATATTTTTAAGACATATACAGGGTCCGAGGCAAAGCTAATTATATAATGAATTTCTTAAGACATATACAGAGTCCGAGGCAAAGTTACCAGTGGGCGAAGAATTCAACAATGGCATAAGGGGCAGGAGTCTCTTTGAGGAGAGTATCAAAGTTGGTAGCATTTAATTCAACACCAAAGTCAGCATCTTGGCTACTGATTTCCCTAAGAATTGCACGCTGAGATCCATTTATGCTTGAAATAAATAGAGTCAAACATAGCATAATAAATATTATTGAAGAAGAAGAAGACATGACAAAGATTTGAGAATAAAATGAAAAAGGGTGTACAGGTTACAAGTTTCTGGAGGTTTAAAGGGGTGGGGAGTTCGATCTGATTTAGGTAAATTGCTTAGAGATTTAGTTAGAACAGACTACAGAGGGACACACTACCTAACTCACTTTGTCCTTTTTGACTTTTTTTTAATATACTCACCCGTCTCCCAACCCATATTTTGAATATTATTTTCTCGTTAGATCATTCAAAAAAAATTAGGACTTAGAAATAATTTAACTTCAAAATTTCTATATATATATTATTAATTTTATACTATAAATCTCAAAAGTTTTTTATTCTTTCTTAAATTATGTGTTAGTCTTGAACGGAAAAAAATATTTTTTTTTCTTCTAGGCTCCTTTTCTGGCTATGTACATTAGTTTAGATTACAAGTATTTCTATTTTGGATACTTGATGACATTTTTCCCAATAAAGTCCTCAGCTTTTGGACTTGAAATAGGAAGATATTCATTACATTTGCAAACCCGTTGATTACCAAGATGGAGAGATCAGCCAGAAATATGGTGTAAATTAGGTGTCGTTTGGTTGAGGTATAGATGGGTCTAATTCGTGCATTGAATCCATCACTATTTTATAATATGTTTGATTATTCAATGTAGTTTTTAGCATTATTCTATATCATGTTTGGTTACTATATATGTTATTTTTATAAGTAATACCTGCATTAGGTAGGGTGGAATTTATATATTATTTTATGTATGATTAAAATTTTCAGTTCACCATGACCTTTAGTTCAGTTTTTCAATTTAGAACTTCAGAACATTAAATTTAAAGTGCGTCTCCATTTAAGTTGCGTTTAAATATTATAAGTACATTACAAAAATTTACTAACCCAAATAAGCAGCCCCTTGTAGTGGCTACTACAATCATTTTTGGCAAACATTGGCTATTCTTTGTTCAGAAATTGTATAAGTGGCTATTTATCAAAAGGGAATTTTGAAAGAGCCGTAAAATTGTTGTATGATGACCAAATCTAGGCGTATAATTTATGTTTTAGCCACTTCATAAAACTTATTAGTTTTTAGCTACTCTGTTGAACTTCAAACCTGAAAGTTTGAAATTTGATGCTTCCATCTCCTATACCTAATTTGAAACCTTCAAGTGTGAAGTTGAATTTCAAACCTTCAAGTTTGAAGTTAGGCTAGGCGAGTCCCAACTTTATGCCCTAAGGTCAGAAGTTTAACTTATTGATTAAATGGCGAGAAATGCAGAACTATGACACCATAGGTAATGGTTTGTATTTTTGATATCTATCACATTGATTTAGAAAAAATGATCTCAGCTAAATTTAATGAATAAATTTTGGACGAAAATATCTCTATAAAATCTTATAATGATGCACGTATCCCGCCATCCTTTTTTTGTAAGTGCTTCATAAAAGGCATCACATGTCTTTGACCCCCTCTTGTATAGACAACACTTGTCCTTTAATCTTTTTCCACATTCTTCCAGATAACTTGAAGTGATGCCTCGACAGCAGTTGTCCTTTCAAAGCTCTTCCCACATTCTTACAAGCAATACTTGCTCTTTGATCTCTTCGTAAGAGACGGTAGTTGTCGATTGATAATTTGAAATGTTGTATACGGATGAAATGAAAGCTATTTTTCTAAAATCATCTTAAATAAAGATAAAAAGACAACACTAGTCAATTTTGAGGGCGGCGCATGGTGATTTTTTGGACTAAATGCCTACATCTTAAAGGGCAAGCCTAAAATGGGTTCCTCGTGCACTTTCCCCACTATAAAACCCCAGCCTAATACAATTGCCAATTGAGGCATCTGTTCGTCTAAGGCCAGCACAGTTACTTTTAATATCAGGTTATTCGTCAATTACGTATGTTTATACACTTCTTTTTCTGCTCATATTCTCTAATTGTGTACTCTATATATGCAAATGTATGCCTTGTCATATTTGGATTTTTAGATAAATCCTGCTGAATTTGAAGTTAAACTCGTGGATAATGAGTCCGTCCCTCTTTCCTTTTGTCTGCGGCATAATTAGAACATTTGGTGCAACACGAATGTTGTTACTTAAATCCTAATCTTTGGACATAGTCTTGATACCTGTTTTGAGCAAGAAGAATATTTTGAGCATTGATAAGAATATTAGATAGTATAAATAGGTGTTCTTGTTTGCAGGATCGATCAAATAGAATGACAAAAGTAATGTGACCTTATATGAATTGACATGAAAATATCCGTGCCCGAATGATTATGAAACTATATTATGCTAGTAATTAACCTGGTTGGCTTCATTAAGAAAGTTCAAAAGACACACTAAAGTTTGTGATCTGAATGCTGGTAATCTTACTTAAGATGGATACGTAAAGCTTGGCATGTAATTCATCTTAATCTGAATTTTTGATGCAGATAATACTATGAAGCATTCCAAGGACCCTTTTGAAGCTGCCATTGAGGAACAAGAGGGCTCACCTCCTGAATCTCCTGTTGGCCTTGACGAGAATGAAACCGAGGACCAAGCTGCACTTAATGTTAGTTTTCATGGTGGTGATGATGCTAATATGAATCCTGGTCATGAAAACCGTTCGACATCTGTGCCAATTTCTGTTGGTACTGCTGGTCCAAGTGGTAAAACCAAAGAGGAAGATGAGGAGGAAGAGGAAGAAAACATGGATGTCGAGTTAGGGAAGTTTGCATCAAGCAGTAGTGATCCTGATAAAGTGGTGAAGATGCAGTAAGTCTTCGTTTTTTTCTTTTGGAAATTTCTTTTAGCATTATGCTTTATGGATTTCATTCTTCAAAAATCTGGTATGTTATTTGCACACAATGGAAACTCTGCTCTCGTAATCAATAACATTATCCCCTCACTTTCCCATTTCTTGCCCTCTATTTGCTAGTTCTAATCTCATGGTATCTTTAGCATGTTGCCACACGCGTCTACCTTTTAGGATATTATCTTGAAGTTCATAAGCAGAGTTGTGTTCTTGTATTAAGATCTGTGATAAGGTGTCTTGCTTAATATGACGCAAGTAAAAATACCTTTAAAGACAAAAAAGCCTGCTTGATCTTTTAAACTAGCTTTATCATAAGTGTGTCAGGTGCCTCCCTTTAGCAATGAAAATATTGTGTTCCCGGCAAGGTACTAAAATTTTCTTGTACTGAGAGATGCTAGCTTAATTGCAAGTACAATGTTTTGATTCAGGAGAAGGCTAGGAGAACTGGGAAGTATATGCAAGTTAGATTTAGAGAAAACTTAATGATCATGTGTTTGGGCGTTTTACTAAGTCTACTAGACGCAGTGGGATTTGGAAGGACGTGGGTCAGTCAGATTAGAGCATGTATATCTACTCCAAAGTTCTCTGTACTCATAATAGAAGCCTAGCGGGGAGTTTCTTCCCCACAAGGGGACTCAGGGAGATCCACTCTTCATTTTTCTTCTTTCACCATTATGGAAGCTTCGAGTCTGATGCTATCTTTGGCCACCAAAAAGGGCTGGATTAAGGATTCCATAATTGGGTAAAATGAGTGAAACTCAATGGAGATGTTACACATTTTAACACAGATGGTACCTTAATTCTGTGTGTTACTGATGAACAAGAATGTTTGCATTCTAAAACTGATTTTGCTCACCTTCAAAGTAATTTGTGGGTTCATGTGAATTTATCGTACAATAGCATCTTTCGACTGAACAAAGTGTTGAACCTCGAAAGGCTGGAAACCATTCTGAGCTGTAAAGGAATTTCCTACAACTTACCTTGGGCTATTTTTGAGTGCTAATATGATAAAAGCTTCTACATGGCAGGGGTAGTGAAAAAATGCAACCAAAAAAAAAGGCTGGCTACTTGGAATAGACAGTACCTATCCATGGGGTATAGACTTGCGTTGATCAACAGTTTACTAGATGACATCTCAACCTCTTACAAATCATTTCATGCTATGCCTAAATTTGGGGATGAAACAGCTGGATACATTAAGGAATAACTTTCTTTGTTGAAGAAAGGGATAACCAAAAAAAGAAAGTTCCACCCTGTTAAGTTTGAAGCCCTCTTTGTTGAGGCTTTCTTTTCATTTGGGGAAAGAAGAATCCTGTTTTATTCGAAGAGGGCGAAAATCATTTCCTATCACCTCAGTGGAGCACTGTGTCTGCCATTACCACTTGGGATTGGCGCATGAGAAATACACACATCGATTTATGAATTACCTATCCAAAAGAAAAACAGTGGTTCACTATCAATACACCAAGGTTGGATGGACTGTCAAAGATTTGCATTTAGAAAATAAGAGCCTCCTCTTTAAATGGCTTTCGAGGGTGCAGAACAGCATGTTGGCTATGGAGGGAATTATTAAATATCATTGATGATCGGTGCAATAACATAGTTTCAATGTTATATGTAGTTACTTTATGGAAGCAACTATGCTGACATTTGGAGGAATTTAAACAGTTGGTGCATCTTAATTTTGGAGCGAAAGACTAGATTATGGCATGGCAAGTTGTTTGGTCATGAACTTCTAAGAGAGATTATCCTGACCTGTACACTTTGTTACTTAATCAAGAGGCTAGCATAGCTGATCGCATAACCGGAGTAGATGGAACGTGAAGTTTTAAAATTTTCGGCTGGGAATTATACAATGTTGCTAATCTTATTAAACATAATGAAGGTATTGATTCCCCGTGAAGGAAAACCTGACTCTCTATGGTGGGAGTGTAGTACTACAGGTACTTTTTCTATAAAGTCTTGCTACATGGATTAATGCAGCAATATGGAAAGAGAAGGTGAACAGTGAAGAACAAAAAGTTTGGACATTGATATGGAAATTAAAAAAAAAAAAAAAGGCTCCGATGAAGATGAATTAAAAGCCTGTTTTTATTTCTTCCGAAAAAGCAGTGGCCGAATGGTATCCCATCAATATCTCTTTACAGATCAGTCTTATTCTGTTCCACACTACTAAATTACCTCCACTATTGCTCTGGAATTCCATGTCAACCAATCCATCCACCTGGTGAACCCAACCTGCCTTATAAGTAAGCAATTGAAATTTTTGAACCTTGAGCCTGTTTGGGTGAGCTTAAAAGTGGCTTATAAGCCCATTTAATATATGTTTGGTAATTTAAAAATTTTTAGACTTATAAGCCATAAGTGGCTTAAAAGCCACTTTTTGAGAAGTTAGGAAATCCTAAACTTCTCACCTAACTTCTCAAAAAGTGGTTTTTAAGTCACTTCACTTATAAGCAACTTAAAATAAGCTGCTTATAAGCCCACCCAAACAGGCTCCTTGTTTCAAACTTTCAATCAAGGAACACATCGGCATTCTATTTTTCCATCAGCAGCTTCACAGCTCTTTATTTATCTCTATCCTGAGGCCCTTCATTTTCTTTCGCTGGAAATATACCTTCGTTTACCTTTGCCTTTTTCATCATCTCTGTAATTTACATTAAATTCCAACAGTTTGAGATTCCTTAGGCTCTTCTTTTTCAGAGTAGAGGAGTTCGTACCAAATTTGATTTTTTCAATGCACAAAAGCAAATTCAACAAATCCTCTTCATGTTCCCCAGTCCTATTAGCTTCTTGCTGAAGTACATTACTTATAAAAAAAGATAACATTATTTTTGGCATGTCCATCCAATTTGAATGCTGTAATATTTGAATTTATTCTCTTTTTTTGCAGGTCTATATTGTCCCAATTCACAGAGGAGCAAATGAGTAGGTATGAATCTTTTCGCAGATCCGGATTTCAGAAATCTAACATGAAGCGGGTATGTCCCTGACACTCACTATCTCCTCTTCTTAGCTTCTTATGTTTTCTTTTATGCTCGTGTTAGATGTGATTTGTATTATTGCCCAAAAGTACCAAAGGATTTGTTCAGACTGGCTTTTGCCCTCCAGTCATATATGTGTTGTTCATATTGAGCTAGGAGCAGGGGTTTAGACAAAATGGGCTATATACTGAGAAGAAAATTGGGTAATAGTTCATTGTTTTATGTCTATTTATCTTAACTAATATAAGCCGAGACATTCTGGGTAAACAGTTCAGTTAACACAACCAACAAATTAACCGGCATAGACTAAGTTGAAAACGCCAGTTTCCTTTGTGGGAAGACTCTTATTTCCCAGACATTTAGTCTTGATGCTAGTTCTGCTTCCATCTTTTTGAGGTTTACGGACCTTCTTATCTGATACTCCCTCCGTCCCAATAGTTTGACTTTGCACGGAGTTTAAGAAATAAAGATTGACCTTGTAAAGTTTCAAAATTACCCTTGTTGTTTGATGTAAAGAAAAAGTAAGAGAGAGAAGATTGGAGTAATAAAAAAGTTGTTGGTAGCTTTTAATGTAAGTAGGGCCCAACAAGGCTAAAATAGAGATGATGTTATTAATTAGTTTTCAAGTAATGAAGTGTGTCATTTTTTTTGGGACAGACCAAAATGGAAAGTGTGTCACATAAATTGGGATGGAGGGAGTATTTGATATGTCCCTAACACTTGGTCGATCAGAGCAACTAGTGTTTTTGAACTATATATGATTCCAGAGCCTCAAAACTTAGACGTGAAATTTTGGGAATGCAGTTGGAACATTGTTCAAGCCCCCGCGCCATTGAGATGTTTGCTTGTCCCCTCTCATAATTTGTCATGCATGACATTGCTCTTCGCCTATGTTGTCTATGCAGTTACTGACAAGTATAACAGGAAGCGCAAAGATATCTGTCCCGATGACAATTGTGGTGTCTGGTATAGCAAAATTGTTTGTCGGTGAGCTTGTTGAAACAGGTTGGTGGACATTTTGTTTATATTAGATAAAATAAGAGGTCAAAATTGGTAGATTGACTAAAGAATAATGCAGCAACAACCTAGAGGCACTTATTAGCATCGGTGACGTGTCTGAAGTAAGCATTTCATGTTGGGCTGATTAAAAAAGCGACGCATCATCTAGGGTAAAGAAGAAATAGATCTTTTAAAGCAAAGACAAGGTATAATAAACTTCTTGCCCCTTTTGACCCAAGCATCAAACCATCTCTTTGATGCATGCGTTCTTGGACACCCTCTCTCGATACAACCTCAATTTCACTCTCTTTAGCTACCGTTCCTTTGCCTCCTTCCCAAAATTGATTCACCCAGCTTTATGGTTTCGTTAACAGAAAGGTGCTGGCAACAATTTTTTTTTTTAGTTCAAGGTGAAAATTGCTATGTTGAGAAAAGTTAAGGGCATATATTGAATCATTCTTTCCTAAGTATTCAGTATTTTTTATCTTTACTTGGAATTCTTTTGTCCAGCTAGAATGGTGATGGCAGAGAGAAAGGATTCAGGGCCAATCAGGCCTTGTCACATGAGAGAAGCGTATAGAAGGCTAAAACTTGAAGGCAAGATTCCAAGAGGATCAGTGCCAAGGCTTTTCCGTTAGTCAACCGCGGAAGCAACTCGTGCTTTTCAGGTTTGCTTTGTTCTCTTTTCCTACAGCTTTTGACATTCAAGATCATTCTCGTTTTGGATCGTTATGATACTTCCCTTGCTCTGCATTTTCAGCTCATGTTAATGTAGCTGGGTCATGAAGCTTAGCAAGGTTTAAATCTGTCTGTTTATTTTGTTCTTCCATCAGATGGCAGTTGCATTATATTTGCTAAAACAAGGATTTACTATTCATACCAAGCCTCTATTCCAGAACTCAAAAATGAGGAAAGAGAAACAGAGTTGGAACATCATTTTATTTTGTAGGCAGAGTTTACAAGTGTGTGAATGTAAGAGATGATTAGAGCGTAGAGAGAAGCACAAGTGGTTCATTTATTTGAGGCCCAGTTACAATTTCTCCAATGTGTCTTCAGTCCATGTCCTGTTGGTGTTTTGTGCATAAATTACTACTCCAGTTTTGATGTTGCGTCATGAATGGACGAGAATCGTTAAGTGTGTCCTGAACTTTTAAATGAAAAGAAACGATTGGTAATAATGCTCATTTATTCACTGAGGTCATTTTTTTTTTCTAACTACAAACGAGATTCATAAACTAATATTATGATTTATTTAGAGTTGTAAGTTTGGAACAGGCTTCATGTGACAGCAGGGTTCAGTTACCTAATTTCCTATCTTCAAAAATCGAAATGCAGCTTTTGAAACTAGGATTTATCTACTGAATGTGATTGATTTCCAAATTTTGATTAATGTTCCTCTCTGTAGCTCGCGTTGCCAGTGATTCGAGGATGAATCAGAATTTAGATTTTTTACTAATAGAGTAAATTGAATTTCACTTAGTCAATTAACTATGCTTCAATTCAATACTAGTTGCGTTTGGCGATCTAAATCACCTGATAACTTCTGCTCCACTAGATCTGTTCATCTCAACTTTCTAGGTAATTTATTTGTTTAAGGCAAACTATGGGTTACTTAAGTTTCACATATACCCCAACTAAGAAAATAATCCTGAGATATTTAGCGAAGCAGCATGACCTAGTAAAATCCTAGTGTGGTAGCTATCGTCTTGTACAAATCTATATGTAAATACAGAGATATAACGATTTAATGTGATAAAAGGTGCGACAAATCTAAAATCACTCGAAGACGAGTTATATGAGAAAAATTCACTCTCTCAATATTAATTTAGATTTAGCTTATAGCTAAACAAATCAAAAATATAAAATCTCTACAGATGATAGGATGGTCGATTTCATATAACAATGGTCTCAAAGGGAATTTGTATCAAAGGAAATTGTCAGTCACGACTCACGATGCATCAAACACATGTACATCGTATCGTCGCTGAGTGCTTTATTATTTTAATTGAACTTTGACCTACTATATTTACTCTTTTGAAATCTCTAGAAGTTGAGTTAACTCGTTTTTTTTTTTTTTGTTGATGGTTGGATATCTGCAATGAAGTTTTAAATTCATGTAATTATAGTAGGATAATTTTCTTCTATTCAAATTGTAACTTGGTATGAAAATTGCAAATCACTCAAAAATCTGCATGTGAAAGAATTTTTTTAGTTATTTGGTACGAAAAGAGCGAATGTTTTTGTCGTTCATCAGAGTTGATTATTGATGTAATCTCACTTTAATTTGTGACTCTTATGATAAAAATATTGAAAAAATTATGTCGCATGAACAATGCTAGATTAATTTATCTAAAAGTAGCTTTTTTTTTTTTTTTTGTATATTTGATGCATAATGTTGCATATTATGTGCATAATTTATGCATCTTGACTAGAGCGGCTATTTATGTAATTTTTTCAAAAATATTTAATGTAATACTAAATATTAGATAAATTAGATTGTGAGACATAATGCCAATGGCTAACCTCGCTGTCCTTCAATAATTTGCTATCTTTGTTAGGTAAAAAGTTTATTTCTTTACACTGTAAATTTCAAACAATGTTATTTCAATCTCAAAAGGCGGAGATGCGTGAGCAATCTGGATTAAAAACAATGTTATTTTGTAAGGAATTGTTTATTATCTTCAATTATTCTATGCTTTGATTTCGTTGCCACATAGACTAATTGCATCGTTAGTTTAATTAAACCTGATCCTATGTTCTGAAAATCACACTGTATGAGCACTACTAAAAACACTGTCTTTTTCGACCGATTGTGGTGGTCGACCCAAATATATATGGTCGAAAATAGACCTTCGACCGAAATTCGGTCGAACGTCGACCGAGTTCGACCGAATTTTGGTCGAAGAACATGGACTAAAGTGACATGTAAGTTTTGGTCGAACAGGCAAGCCATTGAATGCAATTGGGAGCAAATTTAATACTCCTATTAGTTACTATCTGGCTATATGGCTTCTGTTACTCCACCATTGTGCAATATTAACACAACCCTCAAAACTCACTAGTAGTATTTTTCATCCACCAACAATTCATCTTCTTTAGCTTCCTCTCCAAAACCCTCTCAACTTTTCCTCCATGCATGCAAAACTTAACCATAGCTTCAAAGTCTCATGCAATGTGTCCAACAATGCAACAATAACCATGACAAAAACCTTATCGAATCAAACTCCGAATCGGAGAAATGTACTCCTAGGTTTAGGAGAACTCTATGGTGCTGCGAATCTTGCAGTACCATCAGTAAGATCTGCAACTCCTTTTCCAATTCCTACTGTTAATTCATGTGGAAGAGCAGAAATAAAAGAAAACACACCAAATCCAAATGATATTCCTTAGTACAAGTTTCCCACGGGTGCTAAGCTCCGTATTCGACCAGCTGCTCATGCAGTGGATGAAGAATACATGGATAAGTATAACTTAGCCATTACTAAAATGAAGGAGCTTGATCTCAAAGAACCAAATAATCCACATGGGTTCAAACAACAAGCCAACATACATTATGCTTATTGTAATGGTGCTTATAAGATACTCCCTCCGTTCCAAAATGATTGTCACAGTTCGGATTTCGAGAGTCAAACGAGTTTAGCTTTGACCGTAATATTTTTATATGTCTTTTAAATATTTTGAATTATTAATTATTGTGACTTATAGTACTTTTTATGTAGTTTCTAAATATATAAACATCGTTACAAAAAACTTAAAGATTATATGTTTAAATTCACGGTCAAAATGAACTCGTTTGACTCTCGAAATCCGAACTGTGACAATCATTTTGGAACAGAGGGAGTAGCTGGCAAACAACTACAAATTCACTTCTCTTGGCTTTTTTTTTTCCATTCCATAGATGGTACTTATACTTCTATGAGAAAATCTTGGGATCACTAGTTAATGATCCACATTTTGCTTTGCCATATTGGAATTGGGACCATCCAAAGGGTATGCGTTTGCCACCTATGTTTGATCAACCAAATGTTTACCCTAACCTTAATGATATAAAACGTAACCAAAACCATAGAGGTGGAACTATCATTTATCTTGGTCATTTTGGTGAAGATGTTAAAACAACTGAATTACAAATGATGAGCAATAACTTAACTTTAATGTACCGTCAAGTGATAACTAATGCACCATGCGCACGGCTCTTTTTTGGTAAGCCGCATTGTGTTGGAAGTGATCCAGATACAATCATAGGGATGGGTACTATAAAAATATCCCTCACACTCCTGTTCATGTTTGGGTTGGTGATCCTAACCAACAAAGTAATGAGGACATGGGAAATTTCTATTCAGCTGGTTTAGATCCTGTGTTTTATTGTCACCATGCAAATGTTGATAGAATGTGGACAATATGAAAGACATTAGGTGGTAAACGTAAGGACATCAATAAACAAGATTACTTGAACACAGAACTCTTCTTCATGACGAAAACAAGAACCCTGTTCGAGTGAAAGTCCGAGATTGTTTGGACAATAGGAAAATGGGATATGATTACCAACAAATGCCAACTCCAGGAGACACTTTAAGCCATCGAAAAAGAGCAAGACCACTGTCAGTCCAGGTTCAGTTCCACCAGCTACACAAGTGTTCCCAATTTCAAAGTTAGACAAGGTCAGTTCGTTTTCTATTCGTAGGCCAACTTCAGGTAGGACTCAACAGTAGAAAGATGAAAAGGAGGAGATGTTAACTCTGGCAAAGGTCAAATTTGATAGTAGTAAGCATATAAGATTTGATGTGTTCCTTAACGTGGACAATAAATTTGATTGGCATGAGCTAGATAAGGCAGAATTTGCAGGAAGTTATACTAGCTTGCCACATGTTCATGGAGGTCCTGTTAAAGAACCAGAAGATTTTCAGTTGGCTATGACAGAGTTGCTTGAGGAAATTGGCCTTGAAGATGAAGACACTATTGTGGTGACTCTGGTACCAAAAGCTGGGGGTGAACTAGTCGCCGTTGAATCTGCAGAGATTACTGAACTTGCGGATTGTTGATCTGTTCAAGAATTTACTACTGTTTTAGGGGGAGAGTGAGGTTTTGCTCTAGTAGTAGAGCACTTTCACTGCAAATAAAAAGTTGAAGTTTCAGTCACATGATTTTTGTTTTTCCTACTTGTTACGCTTGCTTTCGTTAGTGTAATTCCGGAATAAATCAGTGATGTCTACTGTTGTATTTGCTCTCTCAGCCTTCTCAAACTTCTTTTTTCGCTACTTTTATCTCGAATTTAAAGAATAGAAAGGGGATTCTGGTAAGCTGATCATTCCCTCTGCATCTGCATTTGCAACAAAACTGTTAAAGTTCCCGGAGCTAAAAATACATGCAGCTCTCTCATACCAAGAACTGCAAATCTGCAGAAACAGATGTACAGATAGAGGTGGCCGTAGCCCCCTGCTAGACACAAGACTAGGGCACATTAATAACACTTTTTAATCACCCTTGCCTTGATGTCTAGTCTAACTATAACAGATATACATACAAGATACCAACCTTGTGTGCTAAAGCTCCAAATATTTCTCAAATTCATAGCTACAACACTAATCATAGGAGAATAAACTGTCCTTTATAAAAAAAATGACTTCAAGGAAAATAGGACCACTTGCTTCATGTAGTCCATCACTCAAAATGGGGTAATGAAAATTTAGCCATACAGTGTACATTTTAAAGGAAAGGCCTTGAAAAACTGGCAGTTATTAACACAGCATCTTTTCAAACTTGCCTCCTATGCATCGTATAACTAGATCACCGACACCCTTACATTCATCCTACCACCACTCCCCTACATCGTCATTCACCATTTTGTTCGTATGTTGCGTGTTCTATCCAAACATTGAAGTGTTATCAGCTCTGTTACATCTCATCATCACTTACACAGAATTACTGGTATGTTTCATTATGACGTCCCTACACCCCTGCTCCCATTCTCTTTCCTGCAACATAAGCTATGCTCTCTCCAGGATGGCCACATGCGTGGCATTAATCTAGAAATCTGGCATAATGATAATGGTAAAGCAATGATACAACTGCTAGAAAGAAAGCGTTTTTCGGAACAGGATTAGGACACATGTTCTTGTGCTTTGCTATAGTGCACAAAGTAAAAGCCTCAAGTTAGAACTAAGAGGCTGTTAAAGTAAATAAACCTTGGACCTAAATCAACTCCAAAGCCTTGCTCAAAGGGTGAGGATTGCCCAAGACCATATAAAGAGCCCGACTGCTACATCCACTACCGATGTAGGATAACCAACAGAGGGGCGTTCTTGGTTTGAGGTAGCATTATAAAAATGAAGCCGTGATGAAGCAACCTTCTAATAATTCTCATACAAAATACTGAAGCTACAAAGTACAGAGATCAGTATCTTACCAAATACACATCTAAGTGAACTCTGCAAGATAATCTACTCTCACCTATGAGTATCTTTTTTTTATAAGTAAATGAGATAATACAAAATATGACGAGCCACGAAGTTGGTGAGGTGAACTGGAATGTATGAGGGTGGGCAGCAGTCGGTAAATACTTACTTACCCGCACCCGGTGTTTACACCAAACCATACAAACTAACCGTGGTAGTTAAAATTTAAGGTATAAATTCATATCATCTAACCATGATTAAGTAATAGATGGATGTATTTCAATACACATGGCTTGCATTTATTGGTTTGGTGTAAACACCGGGTGCGGGTAAGTTTTTACCCTGGGCAGTCTCCTGCTAAACGAAAAGAAATGGATAGCCTCTATACAAGAGAAGTCTGATTCCTGAAGCGAGATTATGAAGTCTATCATTTTGTGCATCTTGTACATCCTGATAGTTGCACCAAAAAGCTAGCATACACAAACACTTATATTTCATCTCGTGTACAGTGATTGCTTTGCCCTCAAAACGCCTAGAGTTCCTTTCTCTCAACAGCACCGAACAGACTTGCTGGAATGGTTTTCCATATTTCCTTCAGACACTTATTTCTTCCAAGCAATAAGTCCTTCATAGAGTTAGGTATGACCTATTTCGGTCCAAATATTACAAAGAACAACAAAGAACAAAACCGCAAAGCTGTTTTACAAGTGATTTCCATTCTCTTCCTGTTTCTTACATAGGTGGCATCTATTAGCCATTGTAATACGCCTGCTATTGAGAGTGGACTAGTTAGACAAGCATCCTGGATCACTTCCCAAAGAAAACACGGTATTTAATATGGTGCTTTAGATTTCCATATGATTTTCCATGGCCGGGTCTGAAAGTTGTTGCCTCTGTTATTCAGCCAAGATTTGACAGAGAAAGGACCATGACTTTGTCCCCTTCCAAAAAAGAGAATCAGCAGCATCCATATTTGAGGCGACTCCATCTATGTCATGCAAAAATGTAGCCAATGTTGGAATCTCAGTCATAGCATTGCCTTCTGAAATTGAGGCACCGACTTGCATTGTTCCAGCACTGACCCACCTATGAGTATCAGTGATCCACAGCTGAGCAACCCACTGCAGTCTAATCATAAGGTTACTCATCATAAGTGATGATGCTCGAAAAAGGATATCCTTGGAAGCTGAACGCGATTACATCCTTAATTGAAGGATGTTCATGATATAACCTTACTTTATCACAAAAAAAAAAAAAAAAGGATGTTCATGATATAAAGTTTATGTTTGTTCGTTCCATGGGATTATACCAGAAAATGGAAAGGGGAACGGCCTTAAGAAAAAACCTTACAGATGACAAGATCCTTTTCTTATTATATCTCAAGGAGACAATAGGTAAAAGTTTGCCTAATTTTGCAAAATTCAGGTAATTGTCACGTTTTCATGGGATGTGCACGTGTGCAGAAGAGAGAACCAAAAGAAAAGGAGAGCCAACTCCGGACAGCAATGTAAAATTCATTTATACTCAAGAAGCCAAATATGAGCTAGTACCTAGAAAGTATTAGTAACAAAAGATACATAACCTTCTATCTGCGGAGTTCAAGCTCCAGGCAGTAAGAATTGTTTTATATCCATCAAAAAGTTCCTTCATAAGCATCCTATTCTAAAGCTTCTTCGCCCCACAAAAGAGTGATAAACATGAGACACAATCAACAGAGAACAACATCAAAAGACGAGGATAAATAATGTTGTTTCATTGGAAAAGTTCGTGCATCTGATAACCTGGAATACAGACCTCAATACGACAATACCTAACTACGAAGCAACACTTCACAAGATGCAGCACGACAAACAAATAAAAGTAGCTGATCAGTCAATTTTCTAATAAAATTACACAAGGAGCAGCATATCCATTTCATCAGCTGTTTAATTTGTTGTAAACAATCCTTATTCTTAGGCTTTCCTCGCAGTAAAGCTATAATACTCAACTCATCTATCAATTTCATTTTCCCTGTATTGGAAGGCAATGGCTGCAACTTGAGGAAATTGCAGTTATCAAGTCATGAAGAAACCTAAATGTTAACAGGAATTCAAGCACCTGAGGTTTATGCGGGGTGCAAATTCTGCAATTGTAACGACTATAGGCTATCTTATAATTTGAACAATACTTTTTGGTCAAGGCTGATCTTTGAATTTGACAAGGTAGATCAATATTTTTCCATCATAAAAGTAGATAGTTAATAGAAGAGCTCAGAAGAATGAAGTATAAAAATGTCAGCTACTACGCCCAACGAAACAGCAAGAGCCCAAGAACTCGTGGAATATCAAAGCTGGTGACATATATTCAAACAAATGCTAAGGACCATAGAAAAACAAATGCTAAGCCATGCAAAAATGATGCTATATGATAATGAATAGCATGAAACTTTTCATCCTCTAACGACACATCAATCAATCAACACTCAAAATCTGAGGCAAACACCCCAATATATCAATATATTAGCTGATGCAAGAAACACCAAAGTTTTACTAGCCAAAAAAATAGTCCAGCAAGACCTCCCCAATATGGATTGGCATAATATCCTCCAAAACCCCCCAAATACCTAATATCTAGCAGAAATGAATTGAAAACTAACATTTCTAAAAGAACATAATACTACTTATTAGTCACAGAGACACCAAGCTTTCCAGCAACAATCACAGTAGTTGCCATATCAATAAACATGCCATGTTCAACGACACCAGCAAGCCTCAAAATTGCATCACTTGCAGCCTTCAAATCACCCATATCACTCTTAAAATATAAGTCAATAATATAATTCCCATTATCAGTAACATACGGCTCTTCACCATTTGCCCCACCAACTCTCCTCAGCTTCCCAACACAACCAGCTTCAATAAACAACATTTCCAACCTTTTCAAAGTAAACTCCCAACAAAATGGCACAATCTCAACAGGCATAGCAAGACCACTACCACCTAAACAACTAACCAACTTCGACTCATCGACAATAACAACGAATTTCTTCGATGCCCCCTCGACCATTTTTTCTCTCAACAATGACCCTCCTCTACCTTTAACTAAATTCATTTGTGAGTCAACTTCATCAGCTCCATCAATTGCTAAATCAATAATAGGGTGTTTATTAAGATCAGATAAAGGTATACCTAATGAAACAGCTTGTTCATGAGTGATTCTTGATGTTGGTATACCTACAATGTTGTTTAATTTTCCAAGTTTTAATAATTCAGCTATTCTTTCTACAGCATGTTTAGCTGTAGAACCTGTACCTAAACCAACAACCATGCCTGATTCAACAAACTCTACAGCTTTATATGCAGCTATTTTCTTTAACTCATCTTGGGATAACATCTTGAGCCGAGGGTCTTTTGGAAACAACCTCTCTAACTCACTCGAGGTAAGGGTAAGGTCTGCCCCATCCTCAAACCCCACTTGTTGAATAATACTGGGTATGTTGTTGTCGACATCATCATCCTGGGATAGAATGACAGGTGGTGGTGGTGATGGGGATAGTGGGGTGGTGGAAATTTTCAAAGTTTTGGCCTTTTCAGATACAAAAAATGGTGGGTATGCAATGGCCATATTTTGTAATTTGCAAAACTCAAGAATGGTTAGCAAGGAAAAAAGATAAAGCATTCACCTGTAAGGGATTCTCCAGGAAGAAGGGAAAAGTGGGCAAATTTGATTTTAGGCTAAAACAATGTTAATTTAGGGCTATATTTGTAATTACATTATCAAGAATGGTTAACAATGAAAAAGAATAAAAAGCTTTTACCTTTAATGTAAATAAGGGTTCTTCAGGAAGAAAGGGAAAGTGGGCAGGTTTGATCTTAGGCTAGAATTTTGGTAAGGAGAGATAAGAGGAGATCTAGGGCTATATTTGCAAATGCAAAATCAAGAATGGTTAATAATGAAAAAGGATAAAGCTTTCACCTTTGATGTAGACTAGAAATTGTTAACGAGAGATTAAGAGAAGATGTAAAGTGAGGACAACCAAGAAACCTATATATAGGAAAGCCAAAGAGAAAAAAAGAAGTGAACTAATTTAGAAATAGTGAAATTGAAGGGGGTGTTTATGCTTATAGAGAAAAGAACCTACGTAGAAATAGACAAATTTTAAGATAATGTATGAGTTAGATAATTAGATTGTATGAATCTTTGTGGTGTGTGCCGTGTGGCTGAGGGATTTTGTGAAGAGTTAGAGTAAATAAATTGTAGAAAAAGTTGGAGGAAATTGAGGGGCATGGAAACGGAGCATACGTACAGCTAGAAAAGCGCGGAGGTGAGAGAGCAAGGATTTGTTCCGGGAAGGAGTCATGATATTGTTTAGGTAGAACAAACCTAATTAAGAATAGGTTAAAACTTAAATTATTTTAATTGGATCTTCCATCTTTTCTTACTAATTTGTATAAAATAAAATAAAGAGTTTCTTTCTTTATAGCTCGACAGGGTTGAAAGATTTTTAGTTCGATATTCTCAATTTCGATTTGTCAAAATATATACTAATACGAGGCGCACACTAAATGAAAACTTAATACTGAATCGAAACATTTAATGAGGTTGAGTACAAAGCTATTATAGACTCTGTTGTTAGACTTGTTGGATTAGCCATATTCTTCGTGAGCTTGGTGTTGACAGTCATGGATGACCTAAGATAAAGTGGAAGCTAAGACAAAGGAAAGCTTAGTGAATTAGCTAAGAGAGGAAGAGAGAGAAACTAACTGAATCTCATTATCTGAAATAGAAAAATGATACAAGTTACTCCTAATGAATCTATATATCTGTGTATATACTGAGCTAACATACACATAATCCTAACTGACTTAACTACAACTAACTGCTCTGCTAACTAACCTAACTAGTTAACTTAACTAACTAGTGACCACAGCTGGTTTAACTCAACACCCCTCCTCCAGCTGATGGTCCAAAGATGTTCTTCACTCAAAGTCTAGCCAACAGAAAATCATGTTGATGCTTCCCTAAGCCTTTTGTCAGTATATCAGCTAGCTGAACTCTGGTTGAAATGTAATCAGTCTTCAGTAATCCGCTCCAAATTCTTTCTCTCACAAAGTGACAATCAATGTCAATATATTTTGTTCTTTCATGGAATATTGGGTTGACAGCTATCTGAATTGATGCCTTACTGTCACACATGAGCTCTATTGGAAGTTGCATCCTTATTCCCAGCTCATTAAACAGCCCTACTAACTAAGTTGCTTCTGCTGCACATGAAGCCATACTTCTGAATTCAGCTTTAGCTGAACTTCTTGAGACAGTGTCCCGCTTTTTCGACTTCCATAATATTAAGGCATCCCTAAACTTCACTAAATAACTTGTAACTGACCTCCTGGTTTCTAAGCATGCACCCTAGTCTTAATCACAGAAAGCCATCAGTTGACTTGTGTGTTTAGCAGGCATCAACAATCCTAAGCCAGGGGCTTCTTTGATATATCTTACCACCCTCAGAGCTGCATCCATACGAGGTTGTTTGGGACAATGCATGAACTGACTCAGTGTTTGGACTGCAAAGGACAGATCACGTCTAGTCATTGTTAGATACAACAGTCTCCCCACAAGCCTTTGATATACATATGGATCCTTGAGCGTTTTGTCACCTGTTGTATACTTGTTTTGCACCAACTTATCATACTCCACAAATGTTATGTTTTGATTTAGTTCAAAAGGAGTTCCAGCTAGTTTATATCCACTCAGTCCAGATTCAGCAATTAATTCAAGAGCATATTTTCTCTGATTCATTAGAATGTCTTTTTTTGACCTTGCTACTTCGATTCCCAAGAAGAACTTGAGCTCACCTAGATCTTTCATTTTGAACCTCTGTTGTAGCTCTTCCCTTATACTGTGCAGGAGTGTCTGATTGTTTTCTGTCATCAGCAGATCATCAACATAAACAAGTATCACTACTATATCAGTACCAACTCTTCTGGTGAATAGAGAGTAGTCAAAGTGACTGCACAAACTTCATTTGAAGTAGTGCCTCTGTAAGTTTCATATTCCATTGCCTGGGGGCCTGCTTAAGGCCATGCAATGACTTGTGCAGTTTGCAGACTTTCCTATGCTCCATCTGTCTAGCAAACCCTTCAGGGATGGTCATGTACACCTTTTCTAGTAAATCACCATTTAGAAAAAGGCATTATGTACATCCATTTGATAGATGTACCAGTGTCTTGATGCTGCAATGGTTATAACAAACCTCATCGTGACCATTTTGGCCATAAGAGAGAATGTTTCTTTGTAGTCAAGCCCCTCATGCTGGCTATAGCCTTTGGCCACCAGTCTGGCCTTAAACCTTTCAAACTCACTAGAAGCTTTGTACTTTATTTTAAATATCCACTTGCACCCTATATGGGACTTATTTGGAGGCATGTCCACAATACTCCATGTGTGGTTTTCTTTACGAGCTGCAATCTCATTTTTCATAGCCTGAACCTATCTAGGATCGTCAGCTGCTTCTTTGAATGACTTAGGCTCAGAGAGGCCTGAATATGCTGCTAAAGCTTGCTTGTAGTCTAGTGACACATGCTCATAGCTAACATAGGAGGATAGAGGATAGGAGCACTGTGAACTCTTGGGCCTTGAGACAACAAAATCTTGCAACCAGGCAGGTGTTTTGCTGATTCTAGGAGTTCTTCTTGCCATCAGAGTATCAGGCACATCTGTTTCATCAGGTAATATAATTGTAGGTTCTACAAGAGCCTCAAGATGAATGTCAGCAGCATATATGCGATCATGTGTGTTCTCATGTATTAAAACTGTAGGAGGATGAGTAGTAGTGGACCTAAAAGGTGGAGTGACATTATTCTGAGGACACTCGATAGGCAATTCCAGAACAGGAAATATAGGTGTGCCAATAGACCCCAACTGTCTGAAGAGGAACTGATCATCTTGAAAAAAAAATTCTGGTGACAAATAGAGTTTTAAAATACAGATCATATAGTTTGTAGCCCTTTTGTGCAGCAGAGTATCCTAGTAGAACTGCTGGAATGGCTCAAGATGAAAGTTTATCTGGATTCTTTGGACAGGCTGCATAACTCAGACATCCAAAGACTCTAATGTGAGCTAAAGATGGAGAATGGTGATACAATATTTCAAATGGAGTCTTGGACTGAATTACTCTAGAAGGCAGTCTGTTGAGAAAGTAAACAGTTGTTAGAACACATTCACCCCAAAACCTGAGAGGCATAGCTGCTTGAAATCTCAATGACCTAGCCATGTTAAGTATACTGTTATGTTTTTTTTTCTGCCACTCCATTCTGTTGAGGAGTATAAGTGCAGGTGCTCTGATATGCTATCCTAGATTAAACATCAAGTTTTTAAACTCATTACTGAAGAACTCACAACCATTGTCTGTTCTCAAGACTTTCACTGTAACTGAAAATAAATTCTGAATTTTAAGAAGGAAGTCATTCAACACTACAAGAGTATATGACTTGGTATTCATTAGAAAGATCCAGGTGTACCTGCTGTGATCATCAACTACGGGTAAGAAATACCTCTTACAATCATAGGTAGGTACTCTGCAGGGTCCCCAAATATCACAGTGAAGCACGTCAATGGCACAATTAGTAGAAGTAGTACTCAACTAAAAAGGAAGTTTTGCTTGCTTGGCAAAGGACACATTGTACAATGATGTGACACATCAGACTTTAGAGAGCTAAGATTATCATGTTTCCTTAGGATTTCTAGGGGAGAATGCCCTAATCTTCTATGCCAAAGTGAACTAGATGCAGAGATATTTACATGGCTTGCAGAGTTCACAGTCTTATTTATGCTAGGTATTCTAGTACTAGTAGTTGCAACAACTTGTTGTCCTTTCAGCACATATAGTCCACGAGTCTCTTTACCAATCCCCCTGACCAGTCGACTGTAGAGGTCCTGAAATAGACAGAAATCAGGAAAAAATACGACTGAGCACTTTAATTCCTTGGTAAGTTGGGATACTGATAGTAAGTTGTGCTTAAAGTCAGGAATATATAGCATATTTGTGATTTCCTGATCTTTAAGAACATAAGAGCTACCAGCATGAGACACTGATACTGCACTACATGTGGGTAGTTGAACTTTGCTTTGATATGTTTCAGCTAAAAGATGACACTTACTTATCAGTTTTAGATTAGATGACATATGATTGGATGCACCTGTGTCAACTATCCAGGTATGATTTTCCTCAAACTCTGACATCAAGGCAGTCAGAGTACCCGTTGCTGCTCCTTTGCTAGATGAAGCTTCATAATTATTTCCTTTAGATAGCATCTGCGCTATCTGCTGATACTGCTTTGGAGAGAAATATGAAGCTGGTGAAGCTGGTGTTACAGGTGACTGAGAGTAGAGTGAGGTAGATGGACCAGTTGACTGAGACATCATTTGTGGGTAACACCCCATAATTCTAGACTGGTGAGCATGTGGATGATCTCTATAGGGCATAAACTCAGGAGTAACATTATAACTAGGTGATCTGGGAGAATATCCATAAGGATAATTGCTGCCAGCATTACAACAATTCTGAGAGCAGAAGCCAGGAGTTTTAACTTGATTGGCATAAGTGCCTCCTCTACCTTGCTGCTTACTAGGTGCATTTTGTTCTCCTTTCTTCTTGAATTTGTAGTCATCAGGGTAGCCATTGAGTTTATAACATCCTTCTATAGTGTGTCATTTCCATCCACATTGATCATAGACTAGAGAGTCCTTTTTTCCTTTGTAATTTCTCCCTATTTTACCACCTCTCTGGCTATACAGTGCAGTGGCTTCTAATATATCACTCAGTTGAGCAATATCTTAAGATGCCTGACTAAAGTTTGCTACAACTCTTTAGCTTTCTACTACAACTATCAAGGAATAAGCCTTATTCACTGAGGGCATATGTGTGATCATCATAATCTGGCTTTGAGATTGAGAATAAGACTCATTAAGTCCCATTAAGAACTGAAGTAGTCGCTGATAGTCAAAGTGTTCAACATACTTTTAAGACTGGGGCCATGCACAGCTAGGAAATGGCATCAAGGCATCAAACTCATCCCACAAATCTCTCAGACGAGAGAAGTAATTAGCTATAGTCATTCTTTCTTGACTTAGGGTCACAATATCCTTATGCAGTTGGAAAATCTTAGATCCATCAACTTTATCAAACCTTTTCCTTAAATCTACCCATACTTTATGTGCATTAGAGGCATACACTATGCTACTAAGCAAATCTTTACTAACAGTATTTATGATTCATGAAAGTACAATATCATTGTATTCTCCGACAGATCATGAAGAGATTCATCAAATTGATCCTTCGTGTATCTCTCATCAACAGACCCTAGTTTACTTTTTCCTAACAAACCAATACGCATAGAGCGACTCCACAGGGCATAATTTTCTGATCCTGTTAACTGAATTGAGACCAGAGAGATACTTGTAGTGTCATTAGGCTGCAGAAACAGGGGATGAGTGTATAGTCGATAGCAACATCACCAGAGCTTGATGATCCAGTGGTTCTCCCGTTGTTATTTTCAACAATAATCACCATTTCGGACTAGAAAATGAGCAAAAAGCAAAGAATTTTAGGAAAAAATTGAAATGTAAAAAAGTTAACTCTAGAAATTTGATCTCAAATGTGAAGTGAGATGATCACAACTACTCGTAGATCAGTTTCTTAAGGATCAGAGATCGTCTCCTAGTGCTCTGATACCATGTTAGCAGCCATAGATGAGCTAAGATAAAGCGAAAGCTAAGAAAAAGGAAAGCTTAGTGAGTAAGCTAAGAGAGGAAGAGAGAGAAACTAACTGAATCTCATTATCTTGAAATGGAAAAATGATACAAGTTACTCCTAATAAATCTATACAGCTGTATATATACTAATCAACTAACATACACCTAATCCTAACTGACTTAACTAGTTAACTTAACTTAACTAACTAGTGACCACAGTTGGTTTAACTCAACACTTTAGTATCTTCCTATCTCAATACTTGGTATCTTCCTTCATGATCCTATTCGTGTGTTGTTTGTGATATGGTTGCTATGGTACAATATGCTCCCACATTTACAATTAGGGGATATTTTTATGAAAGGCCTCTCTTCTTCTCATTTTTGTTTTCTATGAAACAATCTGTCTGTTACTCCCGCTCATCCAGATTGAGGGGATGTATATAGAGTTATTCTAGTATTATAGTTTGTACTAAAAAAGAGTTCCAATTTTCCTTGTAATTCTTGATGACTTGATACAGAGCTTACGTGGAAAGCTTAACTTGGCCAGAAATATTACTTGTACGTAACCACCTTGACACTACAACATTTCAGGCCTTCAACCACACCTGAAAAGTGTAGCCTAAAGTATTAGAAAACGTGGTCTTTGATCAAAGGCCACACTTTTTGATCTAAGGATACACTTTTCAGAGGGTGGCCTAAAGAAGCGTTACCTTTGCTTTAAGGCAACAATTTTCATCGACCAAATGCCACACTTTGTAAAGCCAACCCTATTCAAGTCCTATAGCTACACTTTTGAAGCGTGGGTTCTGTTACCTTATAGACCACGCTTTTCAAGCGTAGCTCCTACAGCAACACTTGTAAAGCGTAGCTTTTAGTATTATATAGGCCAAAATTTGGTGGACATAATATATATACATATATTTATATTTTTATTTTGCTCAAGTATGAAGATCCCAAGCACAACATGCAACTAATAATAACAGAATTCTTTCAAATGCACACTTGCAGTAAACTTTGAATAACAAATAGTATAGTTTCATGTCCTACATCAAGAAATAAAGCAAATCGCATTGAAATGCGTACTAACAATGAATTTTGAAAAAGACTTATCATTTCCTATCTACTCGAAGACAGATCATTCTTCACAAATCTATTGTCATTGACATTCTTCAAGCTCTGCTTTAGTATGAAGATATCCATTTAGACACAATAATATATAAGAATACTCTAAGCTGATCCATATTTTGGGCAGCGTCAGTAGAAATTTCTTTGAAACCAAGCGCAGCTTTTATTTTGGAGCTCATCCTACTTGACAAGAATGCAGTTGACTTTTGTGTCAAATCCAAGTGAGGCAAATGAAGTAGCAAGCAGCAGATTTGATTCATTGCAGTCTCCCCAGTACCAGAATTGTTAAGTTTTCCTGTACAATTCAATGCATGAGCAGCTATCAGCATATTAAATGGTCAGTTAGCACATATTGCCAAGTTAAAGACAAATTAGACATTTAATCACAACTTCTTTCCTAGTTCATTAATCAGTTTGCCTTCATAGAGCATTGTCATCTACCTGTTGTTTTATGTTTGTTATTTTCCATCTTTAGGAATGGTACAATAGGGAGCATTATGATTTAAAAGTAAAAATGACAAATGATAGGCTTAAATACTGATGTATATGAAAGTAAAAAAAGGTCTTGAGTTATTACCTTTCTAAGTTGTCTGCAATAACTAATTTATTCAAGCAACATATATTACTCCTATTTACTTTGGCACTTTCTAATTCCTCTTCAATATGTGTAACCCTGTGCAATGTGATCAAAAACTTTAATTTTCGTGGAAGATAGCTAGAAGCATACAAGCATTGCAAATAGGAACAAACCAATTATTTTTGAATGTCTTGGAAAAAGAAAAAAATTTCTTCCAAGTCTAGAAGCAATGGACTACCTAAGAAGTATACAAAAATAAATTATAAGTATACCAAATTTCTCCAGCATCTAAGTAGCATTTTAAACAAGGCTAAAAAAAAAATAACATACCAAGAAGCATGTAAGTAATTAAAATAGAAAAGGAATTCACCTTCTCTATTTATTATCAAGTAGGATATTTAGTTAAGTAACACAACAATATATATTAAAATCGAACCTCATCAAATACTCCGTCACTGTCAGTTATCAGGTAACCAAATAAGTACTCTTTACTCTTCCAATTTGAAGAGGTATTCTCGATCTCATAGATCAGTAAGGAAAAAATATTGCTCTTGGAGAGGTCAAGCTTACGGAATATCAAAATCCTAGCAAAATTATATTCTAACAAAAGGAAAGTTCAGTTTTATATTCATAAGGTTGCAACATTATGATTTCACTTTACAGATATAAGAATATATCACTAACTTCATAACAAGTTAATATATAGAGATAATAATACAAATAAATGAGATAACACCTCACCTAGAATGAATGTTTAGGTTCCATGTTACCTTTGAGGAGCACTCCATTGGCATGAACTACACTTGTGAGGTTTCGATTGCTGATGTTGCTTACTATACTGGAATGTATTATGTTCCCATAGAAACTTAAACATACATCAAACACGTGATCAAAGTATATTTATAGTTAGAAAACCCTGAAACAAATAGTAGCTAGTTAATTAGCTCAAGTGGTATTAGACAATATGATAGTCTTGATAAAACTTCCAGAATCAAATGCCTTTGCTCTTCTAATCATAAATTGCCAAACCTGATATGAGTATATAATATTGTTAAAAGTTTCTAAAGTTGTATTACATATCAATACCTATAAAAAATAAGCTAAATAAAGATTAACGATTGAATGAATATATGCATTTAAACCTTTGAATATGAAAACTATCAAGTAACAACACATGAGCAGGGCATAATTCAATATATACTCAAAAACTAATTAACAAGTCCTCCGAAATATTTTAGATGGAACTCACGAAGTTAACAATTAAATCGAGATGGCCAAATGGAATTCATAATTAAAAAGAGAAACAATGGAAATTGCAAAGCCATTATCTGAGCGCAAAATTTCAGAGAAATCTTACACACAAATAGAGCTTGCAAAAGAAGAACCAGAGATGCTAAAACCAGGTTGTCAATAGCACGTCGAACCAAACTTTTCTGAGCATTAAAAGAGAAATTTAATTAGGATTTAAGAGATTATACCTTTTGACTCTTAGGCGCTAAAAGTAGAGCAAACGGCGGTGGTTGAAGAGGCGATACAACCGTAAGTCAATTGATAATTAGAAGGGTAAATATTGGGGAAATGTAAGTTGGGGAGGGGGAGTTGGAAATATATATGGGGGGAAATTATTTGAAAATTTTAAAGCACTTTTATGACGTGTTGCCTTTAGCACTAAATAGTAGCACACGTCAGAAGTGTTGTAATATGGGTAAATAAATGTTGCCAAAGATTTTACGATACGACAACACCTAAAAAGCGTGGTTTTTATCTCAACAAAGACCACCCCTTACAAAGTGTTGCCAAATAATTTTAGCAATACCTTTTAGGTGCTGTCTAAAATAAGTGTGGCCTTCGACCAAATTTGTTGTAGTATGACCATTTACAATAGGGTAGTCGTAACTCAACATAATCATCATCTGGTGGCCACCATTACTTAATTAGCTTCACCAAGATTCATTGATTATATATCCAACTCTTTCACGCACAAAAGATAAAGAAATATTTAGAATCAAAGAATTCATGCCAATGAAACTTTTATAAATTTAACAACAAATAAAATAGAATCAATTCTATATAATACACCCACAAACAACAATGAGCATTTTCTAATTCATGTCAATGAATCTTCCAAAGATAATAACAAATCAAAAGAATCAACGTTAAAACTATATACATATACTACACCAAAAAACAGAAGAACCCTCCTCGTCATCTTCTTCATCTACTTCAACTACGGCTATGGGTTTACTTTTTTATTTTTAACAAATATTAACACCAGCCAAAACCCCTTTGGTAAACTCTATGAGATGAAAAAGTATAACTGCAGTTGATGTGGGCACACTCAATGTAATAAGTGCAACCATGCCTAAAGCCAAGCTTGGCCTTGTATTCATCAACAGAGATTGCAATAATCCCATTGCTTCACAAATACTCGAATTGTAATTCACATATAAGCTCTTCTCCCAATCCATCCATTCTGCTGGTGGCTCGTAATTCTTCTCTATCATCTTCATTTCTTGAATCCTTTTTCTAAGAACAATCATGTTTTCATCCACATGCCTACCATTATAATAGTTTTGATCATGGGCTTCTCTTTTCATAGCTAAAGTCATCGTTTTTGTATTTGATCTTCTTGTTCGAGAAAATGGTTTGGACGGAAGAAGTGAGGTTGAAAGAATAGAAGTTGATGATGCCATTTTTGTTGTGCACTTTGAGAATGTGTTGTTTGATATTTATAGAAGATCATTAGAAATGTTAGGTCACTTTCTTTGGAAATGTCTTAGGGTATAATCAAGGAATATTAATTGAGGCAAAACCGTGTCAGCACACCTCACTTGTACGTGTTAATTTGCAATTTTCTGGAGAAGAAACAACTAGCAATGAGCAAGTGGCACCAAGTTATATCACATGTTAAAGATTTAGCGTGAAGTATGGATTGCGTGCAGGGAGAAGCATCATAATCTCATTTGTATTCATGAATCATGATCATCTTCTAACAATGTTTTAATTGAATTCTTTAATTTATATATCACTATAGTATATAATTGGTTTTACTCGATCAATGTATTTAAATTTGTTATACCACGTCATTTTTTTACCTTTTTAAAATATAGTTCAGGATAAAAAGTTATATGATGTTTGTAAGTCTATGTTAACTCGATAATGTAAAATTTTACATTGCTACTCCACGAAAGTAAATTCTTACCTAAGTATATCTATCTTTTGTGGTTTTTAATTATTTTAGTAAATATTTATATAATAAACAATCAGCACTTGGATCACTTTGCACCAAACTCCATGCACGAAAATCCTCCTCCTAGCTATTAGCATCTCTATTAGTTTCTAGCAATAGTAAATAACAAAAAAGATCTCCTAAGTATATATATATTTCATTACTGTAAATCATTATAAAAAGTCTTCTAGAAATACTTCTCATCATAAAAAACACTTTTATTTTCAAAAGCCATTCTTGTCATATTAGATTTAGTCAAAATAATTGCACTTTTTCTGGATACGCATCGTATAGACTTATTCCTCATGATCTTATATATACAATGTCTCTTTATGAACTTTTCAAAGAAAATGAGGAGAAATTATTACTACAGCAACACCGCGAGGTTTTTATATAGTATTTCGAAAGCAGCTATTTTCCCTTTTATTAAACGTTGGTGATCTAAGGATCCTCATGGGATGCGCAGTTTGTTGTACCTTTGGCTTGACTTTTGATGATTTGACGGGGATGGCTCTTTTATTTATTCTTAGTGACTTCCAACTGAATTATTATTTCTGGAATGATGTGCTAGCTATAGCTAGTGTAATTTAAGAATACTGCTAGTTTATTATGAATTAATAATATGGGTAATTAATTAACTAATTGTCTTTTGGAATGTTGTTAAGAAAGAGCTGTATGGCTGTATCACACAAAGATCATGTTTCCTAGGAAGAAACTTTGTTAAAAATAAGATAAAAGGAGGAAACTTTTCATTGATTAGCCGTTAGCGTAAGCACTGAGATTTCTCTGTTGTTTCTTGCGCTTGTTAGATGCCAACAAAAGAGTTATATATTCAGGAGATATATTATATGTCTTGAGAAACTTTAAACTGTAGAATCACTGACCATTTCAAAGATTAAAAAGTAAGGGTAGTGTGGATGTTATATGAGAAGATGGATTCACTAAAAAGTGTAATTAAAATGAAGGGTAAAGTTGGATATGATGCATGTGTATATTTTAGTGACATTCGATGAATGATTCAACGAGTACGAGCGGAGACGCTGAGTGGATGTTTCATCTTATGAAGAATATTGTTATCTTTAAATTTTTACACAAATTCAATGCATATATTAGACAATCTTAACTAATCATAATTAAATTTAAATTGAATTATAACAATTATCTAATGATTATGTTACAAATTTATGTAAACATGTCTCACATTTGAATATATAGGTGCATGCATCAAGGGAACAAGTATTTCTACAGTTCTAATACTTATATACTCCCTTTATTTTAGTTGATGTAACATTATTTGATTCAGTAAGAAATCTATAAAAAAAGTAAAGATTTTAAATTCGTTTTTAAACATATTATGCACAATATCATGGAATTTGTGTGGCAATAAAGGATATAAAGATATCATTATTTAAACGAATAAATTAAGAAATTGTGTCATAGAAGCGAAGGGAATATTCGTTATCAGAAGACCTATCTACTCTATAGGTCAAATTCTATACAGTTAATAATTTATCACTCTACATTGTAAAAAAGGGCCACGGCATACAATTACATTACTATAGAGCAGGATATAGCACAAGAGTAGCTCACTAATGATTTCAACAGAAAATTACAGAACACACCAAACACGAAAACATTTAACTTACTTAATTATTTATAAAATCAGCTTGGAACATCTAACTGTTATTTTCAACATATTATGCTACTTTTAATCAACTCATTAACACAGACGAACTTTATTGTGTATTTGAAATTTTGAGTATTTATTCTCAAATTTTAGCTACTTATCTGTTGCAAATGATGATTCAAGAAATTAAATAAATAATTCTCCAACAATACAACCCGTATATTTGCTGAAGGACCAAAAAGCGTTCTCATTATATATAAACCTAAGAGAACCATTGCCCTAGCTAGGCAGAACTACAAATCCAGGTACACTATTATTCTAAAAAGAATGAAAAGAATAGCCATTGTTGTGTTAATATGCTAGTAGTATCAATGTATATATAAAAGAAGTACAAATCTTCCACTTGGAAAGTCTTGCAAAGATCCCATTTAAGAAGAAACTTCAACGGAGGATTTTTAAGGAATATGTAGTCCAGCCATAACCCCCTTGGCCAACTCTAACAACTGAAACAAAAGTACAGCAGTTGAGGTGGGCACACTTAATGCAATGCGTGCAACCATGCCTAAAGCCAAACTTGGCCTTGTATCCATCAATTGGGACTGCAATAATCCCATTGCTTCAAAAATATTTGAGTCATAATTCGCGTAAACACTCTTCTCCCAATCAGTCCATGAAGCTGGGGGCTCGTAATTCTTCTCAATCATCTTCATCTCATGAATTCTCTTTCTAAGAACTATCAAGTTCTCATCTACAAGACGACCATTGTTGTAATTTTGATCATGAGCTTCTCTTTTCATTGCAAGCGTTGTAGTTTTTGAAGCTATTGAAGACCTTCTTTTTGGTGAGAATGGTGAAGGAAGAAACATAGAAGAATATAATGTTGTTGCCATTTTAGTTTCTTTTTTTGAGTTGAGGAATATGAGTCTTTAAGTTGTGGAGTTGCTTTGGAATAATGAGGTTTAGATGTATCTTGATCTATGTATTTATAGATATTGGTATCATACGAGGGTGTCAAGTCTTTAGCATTAAGGTTATGACGCTAAGCCGCGTGAATTTTCCCGCGTTTTGCCCTCTGATTAATTAATAAAAACACATTATTTTATAATAGCATATATTGTGATTTTAACTTATATACTCGATTAAAGAGTATAAAGTTTTTCTACACTAATTGACCTAAAACAGCTAATGACTCTTCCTAATGGACCTCATATGGTAATCTAAAGCTAAAGCGATAACACGTTAAACTCAATTAATTGCACTAAAAATAGCCTTTCATGCTTTGAGGGAGGCGTTACCTTAAAGAAGATTACGCTTATTGTACACTTTGCATTGTCGCAACCGTTACTTCAGGTAAGGTTTACTTTTCACGGTTAAAATGACCATTAAATAATTAATGTTGCTGTTTAATATTCATGATTTGGAAAGTACCTGGAAAGGCAAGAATCTTGCGGATGTTTCCCAGGAACTTGGAAAATACTCGTTGCAATGGAAAGAGACATGAAATTCCCTAAACAAGGTTGCACACTATTATCCATTTTTGTTTTCTCAGGCTGATGCCAAACTGAGTAGGAACTCTAACAAAAAATTTTGTTTGTCCTGTTTCACCTGGTGCACCTTCGTAAGACACTAGAGAGGGTGACTAGAGTCCTTACCCGATTTTCGAATTCCTAAAATTTACTTCTACTCTGTTAATCTAACTCACAAAGAACCAGATTCCTTGCAAGTTTCATCTATCTCTGAAACTAAACACAGAGATTTTTACGTGGAAAATTTCTTGCTCAAGGGATCAAAAACCACTACCCAACACTCTTGGGATTTAAATTTTTCCACTTAAGGAAACTGAGCAAGTTTTAGATTACAACGCAATGCAATCAAGGAACTAGCTTCACTCTGACTAATACCTAGAACCTTTCAAGCCTCACTATGACTTGTAAGGTTAAACTACCTCACCAAAACGTAATCTCAAAATAATGCTTCTAAATAAGCTAAATGATTACAACTCGATAGCCTATAACAGAAAACTAAGACAAACAGACTAGACCTTCTGAAACTCGAACTCCTCCAGGTTTTGCTGCCTCGTCTCTGTTCGTGCACACAAAAACTCACACGATCAATTTGCTCTGTTGAGATTTCTTGAGTGCGTAAGCTAATTAGGTCAAAACAACTTGTATTTATAGAGCTCATGGAAAGCCTTTTCTATAATTAACTTGGAACTGGTTTTTTGGTTTGGAATCCGTTTCTAATAAGGTTTACCCATATTGCCTTATATGAAACCTAAGTTGTTTTGCCTATGTCTTCAATCCTTCTTCGCCTAGGAAATAGCTTCTCCTTCGGCACCGCCTGGAAAGCTTTTCCTTCTTGGATTTGCCTATTGCCAATACTTGTAGAGACTTTCCCTGCATGTTGCCCCTTCCGGCAGAGCTAAAAGTCTTGGCTATTACCAAGAGTTGCGGAGACTTTCTCTGTAAGTTGCTCTTTTCAACAGGCACGAGTTTTCTTAGTAATGTTTTGCCTATCAGGTATGAGTTTGTTTATTGTTTAGTAGTAGTCACTATGTGTTTTATTTCTCTTTGTCTTTGTCCTGTTGACTTTACACATTGGTGATTGTACAAGAATTTTTCTGCATATTAATTGTTAGTTCATTATGGCATGTCATAATGTATACTCCTTTGTCTTTACTTGTTGTTTTTTTACCATATGATTTTTAAATTTTGTTTATAAAATAAGTATAGTTTATTTTTTGTTCCCATAGAAAGGAGACCAAAATTTTAAATTTGAGCATTGGTTTGATGCCAAAGTTGTTGGTGTGGTGATGTAAAGTATAGTAGTTTGGTTAGTGTAATTTTACATAATTTTACATAAATTATAGTTCTTTGTCTGCAGGAAGTTTTCCATCCTAAATTTCCAGAATTTGTAGTGTTGACCATTGAAATGTGGAGGCTTGTTGATAGAATGTCATTCAGTGATAATCAGTGGTGCACTCACTGTTCAGATCCTTCTCAAGATGTTAATCTTTATATTAGAGAACCTGCTCTGATAAAACTTGTTGCACCTGGTGCACCTTCGTAAGACACTAGAGGGAGGTGAATAGTGTCCTTACCCGATTTTCGAAAACTTGCTTCTACTTTGTTAGCCTAACTCACAAAGAACCAGCTTCCTTGCAAGTTTTACTTATCTGTGAAACTAAACAGAATGCGGAAACGTAAAGAACAAAGAGATTTTTACGTGGAAAAATCCTTGCTCAAGGGATCAAAAACCACGACCCAACACTCTTGGGATTTAAACTTGTCCACTCAAGGAAACTGAGCATGTTTTAGATTACAACGCAATGCAATCAAGGAACTAGCCTCACTCTGACTAATACCTAGAACCTTCCAAGCCTCACTATGACTTGTAAGGTTAAACAACCTCACCAAAAGGTAATCTCAAAATAATCCTTCTAAATAAGTTGAATGATTACAACTCGATAGCCTATAACAGCAAACTAAGACAAATAGACTAGACCTTATGAAACTCGAACTCCTCCAGGTTCTGCTGCCTCGTCTCTGTTCTTGCACACAAAAACTCTCACGATCAATTTGCTCTGTTGAGATTTCTTGAGTGCGTAAGCGAATTAGGTCAAACCAACTTGTATTTATAGAGCTCATGGAAAGCCTTTGTAACGACCCTCAAATAGTCGTTACGGGATTCGGGACCTCGATTTGCGTGTCGACAGTCCCAAAAGCTCCGTTAGGTCATTTATGACCCGTCTGTGAAATCTGAGTCGAAACGGAGTCCGTTTGATAGGTTTTCGAGAAAAGGATCCGTTTATGAAATTCCGGAAAGGAATTTGGGGTTTCGATAGGTCGTTTTGAGTAAACGAACCCCGATGGAAAATCCGAGCGCACCGTTAGGTCCGTCTCGTCATTTATGATATGTAGCAACCTTCAAAATTGAAAACGGACCTCGTTTGATAGGACTTTTAATAAAGTCCCCGTTTCGGAAGTTTAAAAGAGTTAAAAGAGGTTTCCGAGCTCGATTTGAGCAAATGAGCTCCGATGAGAGATCCGAAAGTTCCATTAGGTTCGTATAGTCATTGACTTGTAGCAACTTTGGGAATTGGATTCCGAGGTCGTTTGGTTAAATTTCGCTAGGCGAAAGTCGAAAATTGAACCTTTGCCGTGGGACCCACTTTTTGAGTTCTGGAGGTCCGAATTGAGTTCCGTCTTGACGAGCATGTCACCCAAGTATTTTATGGCTTGTGTGAAAAATTTGGGATCATTCCGAGCTTCGTAGGGTCCCGTTTTCCCCTAAAACAGTAGAAAATCTGGTGCGACTTTTCTGTTCTGTTTTGGCGCAAACAGCCGGATAAAAGCTGATTTTCCGGCCAATCCGTAAGGAATTAGGAAAAACACAAAACATGAAAGTTGTAGCCCTTTGAGTTGTGTTTCTAATGGCACCGGTTTCAGGTCATTTGGAAATTCGTATCAAAAGTTATGAATTTTTAAAAAGAAGCTGTCACGGAGGCAAAAAACACTGCTATAAAAAGGCCATTTCGGGCCATTTCGGTTCATAACTTATAAAAATCATTTGGTGAGCTCTTGAGGCGATTTTTGGGTATTTCTTGAAGACCCAATCATACTTACACTTAAGGTAAGCCCTTTCAATCTATCTTTATGTTGATTAACACAAGAATCAAAGGGTTGATTCTTGGAAATGGGTTAGAACCCTAGATTCTTAAGAATTGGGGAAAGACATCGAGCAAGCCTCGCATGTGGAATCTAAGTGTACTTTTGGACTCACGGGAGCGTGGGGAGTCCGGAAAAGTACATTTTGTAAATTTAGGGCTCGGCCCTACCCGGGGGTATTTTGGTAATTTTTACCTTAGAGGCTTAAATAGCTATAATTGAGCACTCATATGTGCTATATCTTGTCTTAATAGACCTAGTGGAGAGTCCTTCGCGGACAAGGCGAGCGGGAAAGGAGATTCTTCCCGGTATTTGAGTCCGAATTTCGAGGTAAGTGAGACTTGACCTCTATTGTGCTTGTGGACTCTTCCTTCATGCTAGTATGCTTCATGTACGCATATATATACCTAACAATGGTTAGGATTAATGATGTGAATTACTTGCTATTATTGTTTGTTATAAATAGCGAGATTGTGACTCGACCGAGGTATGTGCCGGTCTAAACGCTACGTCGAGGTAGCTTAAATTTATATCGTAGTAACGCTTGCTACGCCATGCTTAGATAGCAAGAACTTGGGACATGGCCGAGGATGTTGCCGGCATGTCATGATAAATGTCTTGCTGAGGATTTTGCCGGCTTTTGTATGATATTGGTACTTGATTTGTTCACGTGCCGGGTTGGGTAGTGCTGTCTATACGTAACCTTGGGTTGGACGACATGGGAGTAGGGATTGTACCCCCAAACTGTGGTCGGGTTAACCTTCGCCTTACGTTCAGCTAGCATAACCAATTTGGGTTACGGTGACTGTGAAATATTATCGTTATTAATATTTCTGTTATTATTTCTGTTATTGTTATTAATATCGTGGATATTAATACTGTTAGAGGGACACTTGACAGGAGGTGTGGTGTCGCCTATACTATGAGATGTGTCACACTTGACAGGGGGTGTGGTGTGGACACTTGATCTTTGAGATGTGACACACTTGACATGGGGTGTGGTGTGGTCACTTGATTTATTGAGATACGACGCACTTGACATGGGGTGTGGTGCGATCGTAGACAGATTTGAGATGAGCCAACGACTACGGGTCGTTGGTCTACTTATTCATGATTGTGATAGTGACTTCGGGTCACGGTATATGGTTGATACTTAGTAGTGGTGTTGCTAGTCCATCGTAGGTCTAGGTTAGTCGGCACGGGAGTAGAGATTGGACCTCCAAACCGCCGCTGAGTTGACCTATGCCTTACGTTGGATGGGCATAATCCTTGAGACTTCTGGTTACTACTTGTGTGTATGGAATGTGTTACATCTATTTGTGATTTCACTACTTTATTGTATGATTACTATAGTATGTTGTTGCTTATGATGCATGTAGCGACTTGTCCCGCAAGGGTACCTTAGCGGGCCTGTCGGTGATCTTACTGGGCTTCAGCTCATAACTTACTCTGCTACGTGCGCAGGTCCTTCATCCAGTCAGCAGCCCGGACGTTAGCTGTTCCCGAGGCTTCTGAGACTTTTGATTGAGGTGAGCCGACCACACAGACCGTGGTGGCATACCGCCGGAGTCACTTAGAGATAGGACTCAGATTTCTTTGATGTATATTCATACTTTATTGAGTCACTCTTAGAATGCTCCAATTCTTTTGTGGATATATTCTTTTGGACTTCACCCTTTTATATTTATATATCCATCTATGATCTTTTCACATTATTGTTCTTTTTCGCATCTTGTTTCATTGGTTCGCCTAGGCAAATGTTGTTTAGGTGCCATCACGAGCCCTTGGAAATTGGGTCGTGACAGTTTGGTATCAGAGCCATAGGTTCTAATTCGAGTCCTAGGAGTCTTGGAGCAGTGTCTGAGTAGAGTCTTGCTTATGGGTATGTTGTCGACCATACTTATGAGCGAGAGGCTACAAGGGCATGTTAGGAAATGTTTTCCCTTCGTTTCATCTCTATTCGTGCTGAGTAGCTTATATAGGTGCTGACCCTTTTTCGTGTATTATATCAGATGGCGAGGACGCGAGCATCCTCAGCCAGGAGGGCTGTATCTTCTACACCCGCATCTGCGGGAGAGCCATCAGCACCTACGCAGCCGCCAGCTGCTAAGAAGACTCGGGCAGGTCGCCCGTCAGCCACTAGGCAGGACACAGCTATCCCTGCGGTGTCCGCATCGACTCTGTCAGCATCTATTCCCCCTGTGCCTGCTATTGTGCCAGGCACCGTTGTGATCTCTTCAGAGGAGTATATGAGACTGATAGCCTTGTCTAGCCATCAGGTCCCTGTCAGAGATGATGTTGCAGCTCCTGTTTCGGCTCCTCAGCCGACCACACCTGTTATGAGCACGCCTACTTCTGAGGCTGCTCCTGATCATATTGCCCAGCCTTCTGCTTCTGCTCCTCAGGCAGGTCCTGTTATTTCTACTCCTCCTATGGGCACTGAGGAGGTTGCCAAGAGGATAGAGTCATTCATGAAGCTTCAGCCTCCAGAGTTCGACGGTACCTCAGCTACATGTACTGCCCAGAGGTACATTCAGAAGTGTGAGAAGATTTTGACAGTTCTTGGTACTAGAGACACCTTAGGGGTGCAGTGTGCTTCTTTCAGATTATCGGGAGATGCGGAGACATGGTGGGTCTCCATGATGCGGCAGAGGTCTAGTGACCTCCCTCCTTTGTCTTGGGCTGAGTTCGTGTCTATGTTCATGAGCAGGTTCGTGCCCCAGAGTCAGCACGATGCTCAGAGGCGCGAGTTTGAGGGGTTGAGGCAGGGGAAACCTGTCTGTTTCAGAGTATGACACCAGGTTCTTGTGGTTGTCTCAGTTTGCGCCGGCTATGGTGGCTCAGGAGAGGGACAAGGTCCTCCGGTTTGTTGAGGGTCTTCATCCCCGCTTGCAGGTAGCTGTTGCCCCTGATATGGGCAACAAGTCATATTTTGAGATAGTTGATGTGGCGCGGCGGATGGAGGGTATCTTCGTCAGGGCTGACGCGGAGATGGCAGCCAAGAGATCGCGTCAGTCAGGTGGGTATAGCGGATCCGCTCAGAGGGGTCAGGGTCATCAGGGCCGTTCTCAGTCTAGGCCCCAGGCTGCTGCTTTGCTTGCCCAGGATTTTTCTTCAGAGACCCCGAGGCCTCAGTCATCCCAGAGGCGGGGTGGCTCTTCGCAGTCTGGTCCGCCGCAGTGCGGGAGGTGCCATCAGAGGCATCATGGGAGGTGTTCGTCTGGAGGTGGTCATGGCAGAGGTGGTAGAGGCGGTAGAGGAGGTAGAGGTGATGGATGTTTTGAGTGTGGGTCTCCAGAGCACTATGTCAGGAGTTGCCCTTATGTTTCATCAGGTCGCCAGGGATCCGCAGCTATGGTACCATCTGGTCCTCAGGCCACCAGGCCCGTTTCTCAGATTCCTCCTAGACAGCAGTCTCAGAGAGCTCCGGGTTCAGGAGGCTCGGCGCAGGTCTATGCTATGACTCGTCAGGATGCTGAGGCATCCAATGATGTCATCACAGGTATTATTTCTGTCTGTGGCCGCGATGCTTATGCTCTTATTGATCTGGGGTCTACCTATTCGTATGTGTCGCCGGGATTTGCCCCTTGCTTGGGCAGGGATCTGGTCTTCTTAGATGATCCCTTTATGGTTGCCACCCCTGTCGGGTCTTCTATATGTGTAGATAGGGGTTATCGGCAGTGTATGATCTCCATCTGTGGTGTAGAGTCCTTAGTGGACCTGATGCTGCTCGATATGTCTGATTTCGATGTCATTATGGGCATGGATTGGCTGGCTTCCTGTCATGCGACTTTGGATTGCCATGCCAAGTCCGTGACGATCGGGGCAGAGGGTGAGTCTCGGGTTGTATGGAGAGGTTCCAGGCCTTCTCCGAAGAGTAGGATCATTTCTTTCTTGGAGGCGCAGAGGATGATATCTAATGGGTGCGAGGGATATATTGCTTCAGTTCGGGATGTCCGGGCAGATGAGTTATCCCTTGATAGAGTTCCGGTTGTTTGTGAGTATCCGGATGTGTTTCGTGATGATTTTCCGGGTTTGTCGCCTATGCGGGAGATAGAGTTTTGCATTGATCTATTGCCAGGCACTCAGCCTAAATCTATTCCCCCGTATCGTATGGCTCCTGTTGAGTTGAGGGAGCTGAAGGAGCAGATTCAGGATTTGCTCGATAAGGGCTTCATTAGGCCCAGTGTGTCTCCATGGGGTGCCCCGGTATTATTTGTGAAGAAGAAGGATGGCTCTATGCGGATGTGTATTGATTACCGGCAGCTGAATAAGGTTACTATCAAGAATAGGTATCCTTTGCCGCGTATTGATGATTTGTTTGATCAGCTTCAGGGTGCTACCTTCTTCTCGAAGATTGATTTGAGGTCGGGGTATCATCAGTTGAGGATTCGGTCCGAGGACGTTTCCAAGACTACTTTTCGTACCCGATATGGCCACTATGAGTTTCTGGTGATGTCTTTCGGGCTTACGAATGCCCCAGCTGCTTTCATGGATCTGATGAACCGAGTGTTCAAGGCCTACCTTGACTCCTTCGTCATTGTGTTTATCGATGATATCTTGGTTTATTCGAGGAGCAGGGAGGAGCATGAGCAGCATTTGAGAGTTGTTCTTCGGACTCTGAGGGATCAGCAGTTGTATGCCAAATTCTCCAAGTGTGAATTTTGGCTCAGTTCTGTATCTTTCCTAGGTCACGTGGTGACCAAGGATGGGGTGTGTGTTGATCCGAAGAAGATAGAGGCCGTTCAGAGTTGGCCTAGGCCTACTTCTCCTACAGAGATTCGGAGTTTCTTAGGCTTGGCAGGTTATTATCGGCGGTTCGTCGAGGGGTTTTCTTCTATTTCAGCACCTCTGACGAAGTTGACCCAGAAGAATGTTCCTTTCCTGTGGTCCGATGCCTGTGAGTCTAGCTTTCAGAAGCTTAAGACTCTGTTGACTTCAGCGCCAGTGTTGGCCTTGCCTAGTGGATCCGGGGGATTCACCGTATATTGTGATGCTTCGGGTGTTGGCCTGGGTAGCGTTCTGATGCAGGAGGGTAAGGTGATAGCTTATGCCTCGAGACAGCTGAAGGTCCATGAGAAGAATTATCCTGTCCATGATTTGGAGCTGTTAGCTGTCGTGTTTGCACTGAAGTTGTGGAGGCACTATCTTTATGGCGAGCCATGTGAGATATTCACCGATCATAAGAGTCTCCAGTACTTGTTCACTCATAAGGACTTGAACGGGAGACAGCGCCGCTGGTTAGAGCTGCTGAAGGATTATGATCTTTCTATCCGGTATCATCCCGGAAAGGCTAATGTTGTAGCCGATGCCTTGAGTAGGAAGTCCATGGGTAGCCTCGCCTATCTTGATGCTGATATGAGGCCGTTGGCCCGTGAGTTGCAGGCTTTGTCCATTAGTGGGGTTCGGTTTGATGATTCTGTTCCAGGCCGGGTGCTTGCATATGTGGGGTCTCAGTCGTCTTTAGCTTCCCAGATTCGGGAAAGGCAGTTCGAGGATCCTTATCTGAGAGATCTCCGGGACAGGGTCCTGAGTGGGGGAGTGTCCTCGTTCGTGATTGGTGATGATGGTGCTTTGCGGCTTAACGGCCGGGTATGTGTTCCAGCCATTGTGGAGCTGAGGCAGATGATTTTGGCAGAGGCTCACAGTTCGAGATATTCCATTCATCCGGGTACTGCGAAGATGTATCATGATCTTCGAGAGCTGTATTGGTGGAAAGGGATGAAGAGGGATGTTGCTGATTATGTATCTCGGTGTTTGAATTGCCAGCAGGTGAAGTATGAGCACCGGAGGCCAGCCGGGGTGACCCAGTCTATGCCCATTCCCGAGTGGAAGTGGGAGCAGATCACTATGGATTTCGTAGTTGGTTTGCTGCTGACCGTGGGTAAGCATGATTCGGTGTGGGTAGTAGTTGATCGACTGACGAAGTCGGCTCACTTCATTCCAGTGAGGACTACTTATACCTCGGAGCGTCTGGCTCGTATCTTCATTGAGCAGATTGTGAGATTGCATGGTGCTCCTGTTTCTATCATTTCTGACCGAGGTGCTCAGTTCACAGCTCAGTTTTGGAGATCTTTCCAGAGAGAGCTGGGCACTCGGGTCGATCTCAACACTGCATTTCACCCGCAGACTGATGGCCAGTCTGAGCGGACCATTCAGATCCTCGAGGATATGTTGAGGGCGTGTGCTATTGATTTTGGAGGCCATTGGGATAGCCATTTGCCGCTAGCAGAGTTTGCGTATAATAATAGCTATCAGGCTTCTATCCAGATGGCTCCGTTTGAGGCATTGTATGGTCGGAGATGTCGCTCGCCTATCGGTTGGTTCGAGTCTGGTGAGGTCCAGGTGTTGGGGCCCGATTTGGTGCAGCAGACCTTAGATAAGGTCCGGGTTATTCAGGATCGACTCCGCACGGCTCAGAGCCGGCAGATATCGTATGCAGATCGGAGGCGGAGAGATCTTGAGTTCATGGTTGGGGACCGGGTATTCCTCAGAGTGTCGCCCATGAAGGGTGTTATGAGATTTGGGAAGAAAGGCAAGCTCAGTCCTAGGTTCATTGGGCCTTTTGAGATATTGGAGCGCGTTGGCGCCGTTGCTTATAGACTGGCTTTGCCTCCCTCTCTGTCTGTTCATCCGGTGTTCCATGTGTCCATGCTCCGGAAGTATGTTCACGATCTGTCTCATGTGATCGATATGGCTTCCGTGGAGGTAGATGGCGACTTAGCTTATTCGGAGGAGCCTATTGCTATTGTGGCTAGAGAGGTCCGTAAGATGAGATCGAAGGTGATCCCGCTTGTGAGAGTTCAGTGGGGGCATCACTCCATTGCCGAGGCCACTTGGGAGCTTGAGTCCGAGATGCGTGAGAGGCATCCGCGCTTGTTCGATGATTCAGGTATGAAATCCTTGTATTTTCTAAGCCTGAATTTGTATTTTTAAGTTTTATTGATTTCGGGTGGTACCGAGGGGTCCTCGAAATCCGTGCCAGCTCCGTGGCTAGTGTGTGGATCTTACCTTAGACTTAGGCTCGTCCGAGGACGGCCGAGAGTCTAAGTGGGGGAGAATGTAACGACCCTTAAATAGTCGTTACGGGATCCGGGACCTCGATTTGCGTGTCGACAGTCCCAAAAGCTCCGTTAGGTCATTTATGACCCGTCTGTGAAATCTGAGTCGAAACGGAGTCCGTTTGATAGGTTTTCGAGAAAAGGATCCGTTTATGAAATTCCGGAAAGGAATTTGGGGTTTCGATAGGTCGTTTTGAGTAAACGAACCCCGATGGAAAATCCGAGCGCACAGTTAGGTCCGTCTCGTCATTTATGATATGTAGCAACCTTCAAAATTGAAAACGGACCTCGTTTGATAGGACTTTTGATAAAGTCCCCGTTTCGGAAGTTTAAAAGAGTTAAAAGAGGTTTCCGAGCTCGATTTGAGCAAATGAGCTCCGATGAGAGATCCAAAAGTTCCGCTAGGTTCGTATAGTCATTTGTGACTTGTAGCAACTTTGGGAATTGGATTCCGAGGTCGTTTGGTTAAATTTCGCTATTTTGGCGAAAGTCGAAAATTGAACCTTTGCCGTGGGACCCACTTTTTGAGTTCTGAAGGTCCGAATTGAGTTCCGTCTTGACGAGCATGTCACCCAAGTTTTTTATGGCTTGTGTAAAAAATTTGGGATCATTCCGAGCTTCGTAGGGTCCCGTTTTTCCCCTAAAACAGTAGAAAATCTGGTGCGACTTTTCTGTTCTGTTTTGGCGCAAACAGCCAGATAAAAGCTGATTTTCCGGCCAATCCGTAAGGAATTCGGAAAAACTCAAAACATGAAAGTTGTAGCCCTTTGAGTTGTGGTTCTAATGGCACCGGTTTTAGGTCATTTGGAAATTCTTATCAAAAGTTATGAATTTTTAAAAAAAAGCTGTCACGGAGGCAAAAAACACTGCTATAAAAAGGCCATTTCGGGCCATTTCGGTTCATAACTTATAAAAATCATTTGGTGAGCTGTTGAGGCGATTTTTGGGTATTTCTTGAAGACCCAATCATACTTACACTTAAGGTAAGCCCTTTCAATCTATCTTTATGTTGATTAACACAAGAATCAAAGGGTTGATTCTTGGAAATGGGTTAGAACCCTAGATTCTTAAGAATTGGGGAAAGACATCGAGCAAGGCTCGCATGTGGAATCTAAGTGTACTTTTGGACTCACGGGAGCGTGGGGAGTCCGGAAAAGTACATTTTGTAAATTTACGGCTCGGCCCTACCCGGTGGTATTTTGGTAATTTTTACCCTAGAGGCTTAAATAGCTATAATTGAGCACTCATATGTGCTATATCTTGTCTTAATAGACCTAGTGGAGAGTCCTTCGCGGACAAGGCGAGCGGGAAAGGAGATTCTTCCCGGTATTTGAGTCCGAATTTCGAGGTAAGTGAGACTTGACCTCTATTGTGCTTGTGGACTTTTCCTTCATGCTAGTATGCTTCATATACGCATATATATACCTAACAATGGTTAGGATTAATGATGTGAATTACTTGCTATTATTGTTTGTTATAAATAGCGAGATTGTGACTCGACCGAGGTATGTGCCGGTCTAAACGCTACGTCGAGGTAGCTTAAATTTATATCGTAGTAACGCTTGCTACGCCATGCTTAGATAGCAAGAACTTGGGACATGGCCGAGGATGTTGCCGGCATGTCATGATAAATGTCTTGCTGAGGATTTTGCCGGCTTTTGTATGATATTGGTACTTGATTTGTTCACGTGCCGGGTTGGGTAGTGCTGTCTATACGTAACCTTGGGTTGGACGACATGGGAGTCGGGATTGTACCCCCAAACTGTGGTCGGGTTAACCTTCGCCTTACGTTCAGCTAGCATAACCAACCTGGGTTACGGTGACTGTGAAATATTATCGTTATTAATATTTCTGTTATTATTTCTGTTATTGTTATTAATGTCGTGGATATTAATACTGTTAGAGGGACACTTGACAGGGGGTGTGGTGTCGCCTATACTATGAGATGTGTCACACTTGACAGGGGGTGTGGTGTGGACACTTGATCTTTGAGATGTGACACACTTGACATGGGGTGTGGTGTGGTCACTTGATTTATTGAGATACGACGCACTTGACATGGGGTGTGGTGCGATCGTAGACAGATTTGAGATGAGCCAACGACTACGGGTCGTTGGTCTACTTATTCATGATTGTGATAGTGACTTCGGGTCACGGTATATGGTTGATACTTAGTAGTGGTGTTGCTAGTCCATCGTAGGTCTAGGTTAGTCGGCACGGGAGTAGAGATTGGACCTCCAAACCGCCGCTGAGTGGACCTATGCCTTACGTTGGATGGGCATAATCCTTGAGACTTCTGGTTACTACTTGTGTGTATGGAATGTGTTACATCTATTTGTGATTTCACTACTTTATTGTATGATTACTATAGTATGTTGTTGCTTATGATGCATGTAGCGACTTGTCCCGCAAGGGTACCTTAGCGGGCCTGTCGGTGATCTTACTGGGCTTCAGCTCATAACTTACTCTGCTACGTGCGCAGGTCCTTCATCCAGTCAGCAGCCCGGACGTTAGCGGTTCCCGAGGCTTCTGAGACTTTTGATTGAGGTGAGCCGACCACACAGACCGTGGTGGCATACCGCCGGAGTCACTTAGAGATAGGACTCAGATTTCTTTGATGTATATTCATACTTTATTGAGTCACTCTTAGAATGCTCCAATTCTTTTGTGGATATATTCTTTTGGACTTCACCCTTTTATATTTATATATCCATCTATGATCTTTTCACATTATTGTTCTTTTTCGCATCTTGTTTCATTGGTTCGCCTAGGCAAATGTTGTTTAGGTGCCATCACGAGCCCTTGGAAATTGGGTCGTGACAGTTTGGTATCAGAGCCATAGGTTCTAATTCGAGTCCTAGGAGTCTTGGAGCAGTGTCTGAGTAGAGTCTTGCTTATGGGTATGTTGTCGACCATACTTATGAGCGAGAGGCTACAAGGGCATGTTAGGAAATGTTTTCCCTTAGTTTCATCTCTATTCGTGCTGACTAGCTTATATAGGTGCTGACCCTTTTTCGTGTATTATATCAGATGGCGAGGACGCAAGCATCCTCAGCCAGGAGGGCTGCATCTTCTACACCCGCATCTGCGGGAGAGCCATCAGCACCTACGCAGCCGCCAGCTGCTAAGAAGACTCGGGCAGGTCGCCCGTCAGCCACTAGGCAGGACACAGCTATCCCTGCGGTGTCCGCAGCGACTCTGTCAGCATCTATTCCCCCTGTGCCTGCTGTTGTGCCAGGCACCGTTGTGATCTCTTCAGAGGAGTATATGAGACTGATAGCCTTGTCTAGCCATCAGGTCCATGTCAGAGATGATGTTACCCTAGGATGCCTATAGGCTTAAATAGCTATAATTGAGCACTCATATGTGCTATATCTGGTCTTAATAGACCTAGTGGAGAGTCTTTCGCGGACAAGGCGAGCGGGAAAGGAGATTCTTCCCGGCATTTGAGCCCGAATTTCGAGGTAAGTGAGACTTGACCTCTATTGTGCTTGTGGACTCTTCCTTCATGCTAGTATGCTTCATGTACGCATATATATACCTAACAATGGTTAGGATTAATGATGTGAATTACTTGCTATTATTGTTTGTTATAAATAGCGAGATTGTGACTCGACCGAGGTATGTGCCGGTCTAAACGCTACGTCGAGGTAGCTTAAATTTATATCGTAGTAACGCTTGCTACGCCATGCTTAGATAGCAAGAACTTGGGACATGGCCGAGGATGTTGCCGGCATGTCATGATAAATGTCTTGCTGAGGATTTTGCCGGCTTTTGTATGATATTGGTACTTGATTTGTTCACGTGCCGGGTTGGGTAGTACTGTCTATACGTAACCTTGGGTTGGACGACATGGGAGTCGGGATTGTACCCCCAAACTGTGGTCGGGTTAACCTTCGCCTTACGTTCAGCTAGCATAACCAACCTGGGTTACGGTGACTGTGAAATATTATCGTTATTAATATTTCTGTTATTATTTCTGTTATTGTTATTAATGTCGTGGATATTAATACTGTTAGAGGGACACTTGACAGGGGGTGTGGTGTCGCCTATACTATGAGATGTGTCACACTTGACAGGGGGTGTGGTGTGGACACTTGATCTTTGAGATGTGACACACTTGACATGGGGTGTGGTGTGGTCACTTGATTTATTGAGATACGACGCACTTGACATGGGGTGTGGTGCGATCGTAGACAGATTTGAGATGAGCCAACGACTACGGGTCGTTGGCCTACTTATTCATGATTGTGATAGTGACTTCGGGTCACGGTATATGGTTGATACTTAGTAGTGGTGTTGCTAGTCCATCGTAGGTCTAGGTTAGTCGGCACGGGAGTAGAGATTGGACCTCCAAACCGCCGCTGAGTGGACCTATGCCTTACGTTGGATGGGCATAATCCTTGAGACTTCTGGTTACTACTTGTGTGTATGGAATGTGTTACATCTATTTGTGATTTCACTACTTTATTGTATGATTACTATAGTATGTTGTTGCTTATGATGCATGTAGCGACTTGTCCCGCAAGGGTACCTTAGCGGGCCTGTCGGTGATCTTACTGGGCTTCAGCTCATAACTTACTCTGCTACGTGCGCAGGTCCTTCATCCAGTCAGCAGCCCGGACGTTAGCGGTTCCCGAGGCTTCTGAGACTTTTGATTGAGGTGAGCCGACCACACAGACCGTGGTGGCATACCGCCGGAGTCACTTAGAGATAGGACTCAGATTTCTTTGATGTATATTCATACTTTATTGAGTCACTCTTAGAATGCTCCAATTCTTTTGTGGATATATTCTTTTGGACTTCACCCTTTTATATTTATATATCCATCTATGATCTTTTAACATTATTGTTCTTTTTCGCATCTTGTTTCATTGGTTCGCCTAGGCAAATGTTGTTTAGGTGCCATCACGAGCCCTTGGAAATTGGGTCGTGACAGTTTGGTATCAGAGCCATAGGTTCTAATTCGAGTCCTAGGAGTCTTGGAGCAGTGTCTGAGTAGAGTCTTGCTTATGGGTATGTTGTCGACCATACTTATGAGCGAGAGGCTACAAGGGCATGTTAGGAAATGTTTTCCCTTAGTTTCATCTCTATTCGTGCTGACTAGCTTATATAGGTGCTGACCCTTTTTCGTGTATTATATCAGATGGCGAGGACGCGAGCATCCTCAGCCAGGAGGGCTCCATCTTCTACACCCGCATCTGCGGGAGAGCCATCAGCACCTACGCAGCCGCCAGCTGCTAAGAAGACTCGGGCAGGTCGCCCGTCAGCCACTAGGCAGGACACAGCTATCCCTGCGGTGTCCGCAGCGACTCTGTCAGCATCTATTCCCCCTGTGCCTGCTGTTGTGCTAGGCACCGTTGTGATCTCTTCAGAGGAGTGTATGAGACTGATAGCCTTGTCTAGCCATCAGGTCCCTGTCAGAGATGATGTTACCTTAGGATGCCTATAGGCTTAAATAGCTATAATTGAGCACTCATATGTGCTATATCTGGTCTTAATAGACCTAGTGGAGAGTCCTTCGCGGACAAGGTGAGCGGGAAAGGAGATTCTTCCCGGCATTTGAGCCCGAATTTCGAGGTAAGTGAGACTTGACCTCTATTGTGCTTGTGGACTCTTCCTTCATGCTAGTATGCTTCATGTACGCATATATATACCTAAAAATGGTTAGGATTAATGATGTGAATTACTTGCTATTATTGTTTGTTATAAATAGCGAGATTGTGACTCGACCGAGGTATGTGCCGGTCTAAACGCTACGTCGAGGTAGCTTAAATTTATATCGTAGTAACGCTTGCTACGCCATGCTTAGATAGCAAGAACTTGGGACATGGCCGAGGATGTTGCCGGCATGTCATGATAAATGTCTTGCCGAGGATTTTGCCGGCTTTTGTATGATATTGGTACTTGATTTGTTCACATGCCGGGTTGGGTAGTGCTGTCTATACGTAACTTTGGGTTGGACGACATGGGAGTAGGGATTGTACCCCCAAACTGTGGTCGGGTTAACCTTCGCCTTACGTTCAGCTAGCATAACCAACCTGGGTTACGGTGACTGTGAAATATTATCGTTATTAATATTTCTGTTATTATTTCTGTTATTGTTATTAATGTCGTAGATATTAATACTGTTAGAGGGACACTTGACAGGGGGTGTGGTGTCGCCTATACTATGAGATGTGTCACACTTGACAGGGGGTGTGGTGTGGACACTTGATCTTTGAGATGTGACACACTTGACATGGGGTGTGGTGTGGTCACTTGATTTATTGAGATACGACGCACTTGACATGGGGTGTGGTGAGATCGTAGACAGATTTGAGATGAGCCAACGACTACGGGTCGTTGGTCTACTTATTCATGATTGTGATAGTGACTTCGGGTCACGGTATATGGTTGATACTTAGTAGTGGTGTTGCTAGTCCATCGTAGGTCCAGGTTAGTCGGCACGGGAGTAGAGATTGGACCTCCAAACCGCCGCTGAGTGGACCTATGCCTTACGTTGGATGGGCATAATCGTTGAGACTTCTGGTTACTACTTGTGTGTATGGAATGTGTTACATCTATTTGTGATTTCACTACTTTATTGTATGATTACTATAGTATGTTGTTGCTTATGATGCATGTAGCGACTTGTCCCGCAAGGGTACCTTAGCGGGCCTGTCGGTGATCTTACTGGGCTTCAGCTCATAACTTACTCTGCTACGTGCGCAGGTCCTTCATCCAGTCAGCAGCCCGGACGTTAGCGGTTCCCGAGGCTTCTGAGACTTTTGATTGAGGTGAGCCGACCACACAGACCGTGGTGGCATACCGCCGGAGTCACTTAGAGATAGGACTCAGATTTCTTTGATGTATATTCATACTTTATTGAGTCACTCTTAGAATGCTCCAATTCTTTTGTGGATATATTCTTTTGGACTTCACCCTTTTATATTTATATATCCATCTATGATCTTTTCACATTATTGTTCTTTTTCGCATCTTGTTTCATTGGTTCGCCTAGGCAAATGTTGTTTAGGTGCCATCACGAGCCCTTGGAAATTGGGTCGTGACAGTTTGGTATCAGAGCCATAGGTTCTAATTCGAGTCCTAGGAGTCTTGGAGCAGTGTCTGAGTAGAGTCTTGCTTATGGGTATGTTGTCGACCATACTTATGAGCGAGAGGCTACAAGGGCATGTTAGGAAATGTTTTCCCTTAGTTTCATCTCTATTCGTGCTGACTAGCTTATATAGGTGCTGACCCTTTTTCGTGTATTATATCAGATGGCGAGGACGCGAGCATCCTCAGCCAGGAGGGCTCCATCTTCTACACCCGCATCTGCGGGAGAGCCATCAGCACCTACGCAGCCGCCAGCTGCTAAGAAGACTCGGGCAGGTCGCCCGTCAGCCACTAGGCAGGACACAGCTATCCCTGCGGTGTCCGCAGCGACTCTGTCAGCATCTATTCCCCCTGTGCCTGCTGTTGTGCCAGGCACCGTTGTGATCTCTTCAGAGAAGTATATGAGACTGATAGCCTTGTCTAGCCATCAGGTCCCTGTCAGAGATGATGTTACCCTAGGATGCCTATAGGCTTAAATAGCTATAATTGAGCACTCATATGTGCTATATCTGGTCTTAATAGACCTAGTGGAGAGTCCTTCGCGGACAAGGTGAGCGGGAAAGGAGATTCTTCCCGGCATTTGAGCCCGAATTTCGAGGTAAGTGAGACTTGACCTCTATTGTGCTTGTGGACTCTTCCTTCATGCTAGTATGCTTCATGTACGCATATATATACCTAACAATGGTTAGGATTAATGATGTGAATTACTTGCTATTATTGTTTGTTATAAATAGCGAGATTGTGACTCGACCGAGGTATGTGCCGGTCTAAACGCTACGTCGAGGTAGCTTAAATTTATATCGTAGTAACGCTTGCTACGCCATGCTTAGATAGCAAGAACTTGGGACATGGCCGAGGATGTTGCCGGCATGTCATGATAAATGTCTTGCCGAGGATTTTGCCGGCTTTTGTATGATATTGGTACTTGATTTGTTCACATGCCGAGTTGGGTAGTGCTGTCTATACGTAACCTTGGGTTGGACGACATGGGAGTAGGGATTGTACCCCCAAACTGTGGTCGGGTTAACCTTCGCCTTACGTTCAGCTAGCATAACCAACCTGGGTTACGGTGACTGTGAAATATTATCGTTACTAATATTTCTGTTATTGTTATTAATGTCGTAGATATTAATACTGTTAGAGGGACACTTGACAGGGGGTGTGGTGTCGCCTATACTATGAGATGTGTCACACTTGACAGGGGGTGTGGTGTGGACACTTGATCTTTGAGATGTGACACACTTGACATGGGGTGTGGTGTGGTCACTTGATTTATTGAGATACGACGCACTTGACATGGGGTGTGGTGAGATCGTAGACAGATTTGAGATGAGCCAACGACTACGGGTCGTTGGTCTACTTATTCATGATTGTGATAGTGACTTCGGGTCACGGTATATGGTTGATACTTAGTAGTGGTGTTGCTAGTCCATCGTAGGTCCAGGTTAGTCGGCACGGGAGTAGAGATTGGACCTCCAAACCGCCGCTGAGTGGACCTATGCCTTACGTTGGATGGGCATAATCGTTGAGACTTCTGGTTACTACTTGTGTGTATGGAATGTGTTACATCTATTTGTGATTTCACTACTTTATTGTATGATTACTATAGTATGTTGTTGCTTATGATGCATGTAGCGACTTGTCCCGCAAGGGTACCTTAGCGGGCCTGTCGGTGATCTTACTGGGCTTCAGCTCATAACTTACTCTGCTACGTGCGCAGGTCCTTCATCCAGTCAGCAGCCCGGACGTTAGCGGTTCCCGAGGCTTCTGAGACTTTTGATTGAGGTGAGCCGACCACACAGACCGTGGTGGCATACCGCCGGAGTCACTTAGAGATAGGACTCAGATTTCTTTGATGTATATTCATACTTTATTGAGTCACTCTTAGAATGCTCCAATTCTTTTGTGGATATATTCTTTTGGACTTCACCCTTTTATATTTATATATCCATCTATGATCTTTTCACATTATTGTTCTTTTTCGCATCTTGTTTCATTGGTTCGCCTAGGCAAATGTTGTTTAGGTGCCATCACGAGCCCTTGGAAATTGGGTCGTGACAGTTTGGTATCAGAGCCATAGGTTCTAATTCGAGTCCTAGGAGTCTTGGAGCAGTGTCTGAGTAGAGTCTTGCTTATGGGTATGTTGTCGACCATACTTATGAGCGAGAGGCTACAAGGGCATGTTAGGAAATGTTTTCCCTTAGTTTCATCTCTATTCGTGCTGACTAGCTTATATAGGTGCTGACCCTTTTTAGTGTATTATATCAGATGGCGAGGACGCGAGCATCCTCAGCCAGGAGGGCTGCATCTTCTACACCCGCATCTGCGGGAGAGCCATCAGCACCTACGCAGCCGCCAGCTGCTAAGAAGACTCGGGCAGGTCGCCCGTCAGCCACTAGGCAGGACACAGCTATCCCTGCGGTGTCCGCAGCGACTCTGTCAGCATCTATTCCCCCTGTGCCTGCTGTTGTGCCAGGCACCGTTGTGATCTCTTCAGAGGAGTATATGAGACTGATAGCCTTGTCTAGCCATCAGGTCCCTGTCAGAGGTGATGTTACCCTAGGATGCCTATAGGCTTAAATAGCTATGATTGACCACTCATATGTGCTATATCTGGTCTTAATAGACCTAGTGGAGAGTCCTTCGCGGACAAGGTGAGCGGGAAAGGAGATTCTTCCCGGCATTTGAGCCCGAATTTCGAGGTAAGTGAGACTTGACCTCTATTGTGCTTGTGGACTCTTCCTTCATGCTAGTATGCTTCATGTACGCATATATATACCTAACAATGGTTAGGATTAATGATGTGAATTACTTGCTATTATTGTTTGTTATAAATAGCGAGATTGTGACTCGACCGAGGTATGTGCCGGTCTAAACGCTACGTCGAGGTAGCTTAAATTTATATCGTAGTAACACTTGCTACGCCATGCTTAGATAGCAAGAACTTGGGACATGGCCGAGGATGTTGCCGGCATGTCATGATAAATGTCTTGCCGAGGATTTTGCCGGCTTTTGTATGGTATTGGTACTTGATTTGTTCACATGCCGGGTTGGGTAGTGCTGTCTATACGTAACCTTGGGTTGGACGACATGGGAGTAGGGATTGTACCCCCAAACTGTGGTCGGGTTAACCTTCGCCTTACGTTCAGCTAGCATAACCAACCTGGGTTACGGTGACTGTGAAATATTATCGTTATTAATATTTCTGTTATTATTTCTGTTATTGTTATTAATGTCGTAGATATTAATACTGTTAGAGGGACACTTGACAGGGGGTGTGGTGTCGCCTATACTATGAGATGTGTCACACTTGACAGGGGGTGTGGTGTGGACACTTGATCTTTGAGATGTGACACACTTGACATGGGGTGTGGTGTGGTCACTTGATTTATTGAGATACGACGCACTTGACATGGGGTGTGGTGCGATCGTAGACAGATTTGAGATGAGCCAACGACTACGGGTCGTTGGTCTACTTATTCATGATTGTGATAGTGACTTCGGGTCACGGTATATGGTTGATACTTAGTAGTGGTGTTGCTAGTCCATCGTAGGTCCAGGTTAGTCGGCACGGGAGTAGAGATTGGACCTCCAAACCGCCGCTGAGTGGACCTATGCCTTACGTTGGATGGGCATAATCCTTGAGACTTCTGGTTACTACTTGTGTGTATGGAATGTGTTACATCTATTTGTGATTTCACTACTTTATTGTATGATTACTATAGTATGTTGTTGCTTATGATGCATGTAGCGAGTTGTCCCGCAAGGGTACCTTAGCGGGCCTGTCGGTGATCTTACTGGGCTTCGGCTCATAACTTACTCTGCTACGTGCGCAGGTCCTTCATCCAGTCAGCAGCCCGGACGTTAGCGGTTCCCGAGGCTTCTGAGACTTTTGATTGAGGTGAGCCGACCACACCGACCGTGGTGGCATACCGCCGGAGTCACTTAGAGATAGGACTCAGATTTCTTTGATGTATATTCATACTTTATTGAGTCACTCTTAGAATGCTCCAATTCTTTTGTGGATATATTCTTTTGGACTTCACCCTTTTATATTTATATATCCATTATGATCTTTTCACATTATTGTTCTTTTCCGCATCTTGTTTCATTGGTTCGCCTAGGCAAATGTTGTTTAGGTGCCATCACGAGCCCTTGGAAATTGGGTCGTGACAGCCTTTTCCATAATTAACTTGGAACTCCTTTTTCGGTTTGGAATCCGTTTCTAATAAGGTTTACCCGTATTGCCTTATATGAAACCTAAGTTGTTTTGCCTAAGTCTTCAATCCTTCTTCGCCTAGGAAACAACTTCTCCTTTGGCACTTCCTATAAAGCTTTTCCTTCTTCTTCTTGGATTGAGACTTCAACTCCAGCTGTTCTTTTTTTCCTTCTTTGACTCGGACTCGAATATCCACTCGAACAGGTAGGTCTTCTACTTCAACTGTGAACATTTTCCTAGTCCATATAGAACTAGGTTCTTTGTCATCTTCAAAACCAACCTTCAACAAATTCTCCCTTTTTGATGATGACAAACAATGTTGTCTCACCGAGGGTTATTAGCACAAGAACCTGTGAATACTATCAACACTAAACATGAACCAAGGTAATAAACAGTTAGGCAAAAATTAAGTTACAAACATAAACTGATCTAAACAACATCTAACTTCCCCCTTTTGGCATCATCAAAAAGTTCACAGTTGTATGAACCTGCTCAACTTAATTTAAGTGTAGTTGACTATAGTACCATAGGCAGCTAGCAAACCTTTCAAGTAAGGAACCTGTTTCAGACAATAAATACTGGCAAATATAGCACAGGGTAATTAACCATTAAAAAGTGCCAATCCGGCTTAAACATCCAAGCATAACATCCAAAATATTACAAACCAAGAGTAATAATTGTCTTAAAACAAGCCAGAATAAAACCAACTACAGAGCAAAAGGAAGGGACAAGTTCATAATTTAAGGGGCATCAGGAATATTGAAGCGAGCAAGCAACTTGACAACTCGAGCAGAGTTCTCTTGTCTCTCCCGTTCCAGCTCAGCATCAAGCCTAGTATTCTCAGCATCCACCCTAGTATTCTCAGCATCCAAATAGGCGAGTTCATCTGTCTGTCTCTCAAGCTGTCTCCTGTAAAATTCCACCCTCCTATTTATACGAACACCTTGTCTCTCCTCAGCCTCTTCCTCTGAATGTACTGGTTCATCAGCAGGTTCACTATCTAACACATAGTCACAAGATTTCAATATGTTCCTTCCAAATACATCATTATGATCAGGTTCAGTCCACTTTGCTTGAGGCACTCTAAAGAACTCAAATACTTTGCCCAACAGAAACCCATAGACCAAGGCATGCTTACCTAACCCTCTATCAGCCACTCTAGCCATGTGCTTAATCATCAACTCAGGCAGATTAATACAAACCTCTCTGTCTAGCAGGTCCATATAGGTCATGTCAAGGAAATTTTCCTCACTGCGCCTTTCTGACCTCTACAGTAGGTTCTTCAACACGAACTTAAAAAGCAATTGATATAAGGGTTCCATGGACTTTCTTTTTCACGTGCGTTGCCCTTCCAAGTCTAGGTTTCCCTGCAAATTTTCTTAAAACTTCCAAAGCAGACACTCAATCACTTCTTGTAGGCCATGAGTTTCTTAAATACTCACTATAGCCTTGGGATGGATCACCCAAAATTGAACCCAATTTATCACAATTAAACTGAATTACTAATCCCTTCACAATGGTAGTAACAATCCCCTCACTCATAGTAAATTTTGTGTAAAATTCTCGAACCACCTGGTCATACAATCTTCTTGCATTATCACTAAACAGGCTCAACCAACCCTGAGCACTCAACTTGACTCCATGATGAACCATTCCTTCCAGCTCTAGATCAGTGAGAAGTTTACCCTTTACCAGGGGTAACCTTCGAAAGTGTTCAATTCTTTTCTGTTTTTCTTCCTTTCATTTTCAGCCACCGATTTCAACCTTGTTTTTCCACGCACCTCTGGCTCACCACCAACCCTGCTCTGCTGTCTCTTGGTAGAACCTCTAGTAGCAGGTCTTCTTCCTACAGAACCAGTTTTTTTATTAAACTCATAACCCTCATCATCACCACGTCCAGAACTACCAATTCTAGAGCTACCTACATGCTCTCCTCCCTTCACAAGTCTTTTCCTTTTCACAGACTTTACCAGAATATTGTCTTCTAATTTTTTCTCAATTCTTCTCTTAAACTTACACTCAGCCAATACCTCAGTTTCAACAGAACTCTCAATTTCATGAAGGGTATGGTCTGCCTCCTCATCCTCAGGCGACACTGTGATTAGAGGCTTAGTGTAACCTACTCCCTTTTCCTTATCTTCCTCATAGTCATCAATCTCTTTCAAATCTACATCATTACCATCCTTAGAACTAGAGAGTGAACGAGATTCTTTCTCAGGTTCCTTGGAAGGTTCAGCAGACTTCCCTTTTTATTCTTCTATTCCTACAGTCATATTAGCTAGAGGAACTCCCGAGGGAACAGGTTCCCCAACAGGTTCCTCAATCGCCTTCTCCACTATAATCTCTACTGCATGATCAGATTTTTCTTTATCATCACTCGTTATTACTTCATTTTCCTTTTCAGAACACTCAACGATAGTATTCCCTTCTAAATCTCCTACTGGCTCAGAATTCAAAACACTATCTACAGGAACAGTAACGATAGAGGAACTAGGGTTTACCTTTTCAGTTTCTTAGACTTTTTCTTGATTCTCCTCAACCCTTTGTTCTACCACCGCAGTTGACACTACTTCCCCTTGCTTTTGGCTTCCTCAAATACCTTCCTTTGTCTTAACTTCGTAAAATTTTTTGCCATTGCCATTGCCACTTACCTACTCGCCGCCAGTTGCTTTGCTTTCTGATTATGTTTGGACATTTTGAACTTTGGAGAAGTAGGGTTTTCAATATTTTTGGAAGTAGTTGACATAGTGAGAAAATTTGAGAAAGTTTCTTGAAAGAGAAGATGAGAGTTTTTAGAGAGAGATCGGCTTTGATTTTTTTGACAAACAATGGAAACAAAGTGTATCTAAAGCACACAACCTTTTAGATGACTTAAGAGAATAACGAGGGTGTAAAGTTTGTATCGGGAAGGAAAACTGGGCGATGGGATGCGAAAAAGCTGTGTTTTACCATTATTATGTGTGGGGGCTGACGCCAGCGGACTCTAATGGATTTTGAAATTTAAAATTGCCCAATAAGTTAGCGTCGCATATGTTAACTTGGTAACTGATTGGCTACATAAGACAATTTTTACAATCAGTAAGTAAAATTGGTTGCGTACTTAAATGTCCATGCACCAGGTTCTTAAGCGTTTATCCTCTACTAAAAAAATCATTTGCCAGTATCTAAGTCATGAAATCAGGTTTCAAACAGGTTAGCAAACAAAACAATTAATTTTTAAAAGTAGAGTCAACTAAGCAAAGTTAAGTTAGGTTAAACAAAGAAACTTCTATAGCCAATCATTAGGAGAACCAGGTGCTGCCTCGATCAGTGTATCTTGGTCATCCCTAACTCAAGCATGTTCTTCTCAAATTGTACCATGTTCAAAGCTTTACTGAAGATGTTTGCAATTGGATACTCAGTCATTCAAAAATTCATAATGATTAGGCTTTTCTCAACATTATCCCTTAAGAAGTGATGCCTAATATCAATGTGCTTTGTTTTCTTATGCTGGACCGGGTTCTTGGCTATATTAATTGCACTTGTATTGTCACAATAGATTGGAACTGGTCCACACTTAATTCCAACGTCCTCCAACTGCTACTTAATCCATAAGAGCTGTGAACAACACAGTGCAGCTGCTACATATTCAGCTTCAGCTATAGACAATGGCACTGAATTTTGCTTCTTAGTAGCCCATGAAATAAGATAAGGACCTAGGAAGTATGCCATCCCAGATGTGCTTTTCCTATCAACCAAGTGACCAGCATAGAAGCATTAGCAAAACCTATCAGTTCAAAACTTCCGCCTCTTGGGTGCTATAAGCATAGATCTTGAGTTCCTTTCAGATATCTTAGAATCCTCTTGACTGCTGTTAAGTGTGACTCCTTTGGTTTTGACTGGAACCTTGCGCACAAACCAACATTATAAACAATATCAGGACGACTTGAAGTCAAGTACATTAAAGAACCAATCATTCCTCTGTACTTTGTTTCATAAATGGAAGCACCAGGTTCATCCAGATCCAATTTAGTTCCAGGAGCTATGGGTGTGCTCATGTCCTTAGTAGTTTTTATATCAAACTTCTTCAAAAGTTCCTTGATGTACTTTTGCTGATGGATCATTGTGCCTTCCTGAGTTTGATTGATTTGTAAGCTTAAGAAGAAATTCAACTCACCCATCATACTCATCTCAAACTCGTTTCCTATCGGGTCGGCAAACTCCTTGCAAAAGTTCTCATTAATAGCTCCAAAGATGATATCGTCTACAAATACTTGTACAATCAGCAGGTCCTATGCTTTCTTCCTCAGAAACAAAGTGTTGTCTATTTTTCCTCTTGTAAATCCATTCTTCAGTAAGAACCCAGACAACCTTTCATACTAAGTTCTAGGAGCCTGTTTCAACCCATAAAGTGCCTTATCAAGTTTGTAGACATAATCAGGAAACTCTGAACTTTCAAAACCAGGTGGTTGAATCACATACACCTTTTTATTCAAATAACCATTTAGGAACGCACTTTTCACATCCATATGATACAGCCTGAATTCCATGTAAGCTGCAAAAGCTATCAGCATCCTAATGGCTTCCATTCTAGCAACAGGTGCAAAGGTTTCATTATAATCTATCCCTTCTTCTTGACTGTAACCTTGAACCACCAGTCTTGCCTTGTTCTTTGTCACTATACCATGTTCATCTAGTTTGTTCCTAGATACCCATTTAGTTCCAATAATGGACCTGTTCGAAGGTGGAGGGACCAGGGGCCACACCTTAATCCGTTTAAACGGATGAAGTTCCTCTTGCATAGCAGTCACCCAATCTGGATTCTGAAGTGCTTCTCGTACATTCTTAGGTTCTACGGCCGACAGAAATGTATAGAATGCACAAAAGTTCTTCAGGGCTCTTCTTGTCACAATTCCAGTATTCAGATCAGATATAAGATTCTCCAATGGGTAGGAACTTTGATGTTTCCATGGTCTGAGTTGAATCTGCCGAGCACTAGTGTCAGAGGGGCCAACTGCATTAACATTGTCTTCTCTTAGTTTTTTTGTTCCCCCTATCTGATTGTCTCCTAGTTCCCCCTGAGTCTGATCCTTATCGTCGCTTTGATCAGATCTATCTTCTTCCAGTCTCACAGGGTCTTTAGCAGTTTCATCTCTAGCTAAACCAATTTCCTGATCATCATCATCTTCTCCTCTCTTTGCAATCGCTCCAGATTAATCAAATACTACATGCACACTTTTTTCTATAGTCAAGGTTCTTTTGTTGAACACCTTGTAAGCTTTGCTTTGTAAAGAATATCCCAAGAAGATGGCCTCATCACTTCTAGCATCAAACTTCCCCAAAGGTTCCTTCCCATTATTATGCATAAAACACTTACATCCAAAAGCTCTCAGATGTGCAATATTGAATTTCCTACCTCTTATCAGCTCATAGGGAGTTTTTTCTAACAAAGGACAGGTAGAACATCGATTCAATAAGTAACATGCGGTGTTAACTGCTTCAGACGAAAAGTTTTTAGCCAAACCGCTTGATAAAAACATTGTTCTAACCATATCCTCCAAGGACATGTTCTTTCTTTCAACTACTCCTTTTTGTTGAGAGGTCTTTGGTGTAGAGAAGTTATCGTCCACACCATGTTTATTGCAGTACTTAGTAAATTGCATTCTCAAACTCAGTTCCATAGTCAGACCTGATACACACAAGTTGAAGCCCTAGTTTCTTCTAAACAACCTTTGCCCTGTCTTCGAACATGTAATAAGCTTCATCCCTAGATCTGAGAAACAAGGTTCAAGTATATCTGGAGTAGTCGTCAACGATCACCATTACGAATCTCTTACCTCTTCTGCTCCTAACCCTTATAGGTCCACACAAATCCATGTGAACCAACTCAAGTGGTTTTGAAGTACTAACCACCTTCTTTGACTTGAATGAAGATCTTACATATTTCCCCCTCACACAAGCATCACATAACTAGATGTCATCGAACCTTTTGCTGGGCAATCCACGAACCAGGTCCTTTGACACCAATTTATTCAGCTTAGTCAAGCTTGCATGTCCTAATCTCTTGTGCCACAGTTGTGCATCATTCTCAAGCGCATTCGGACAAGTCAAATTATTTTTTGGAAGAGAACCTAACGTAGCTTTGTATACATTATTAGCTCGTTTCCCTTCCAATACTATTTCACCAGTCTGCAAGTTCTTCACAGTGCATGCTACAGACGTGAAACTAACTTGATTCCCTTTATTACAGAGCTGGGAGATGCGCAAAAGGTTATGCCTCAATCCATCAACACAAAGTACATTTTCAATTGCATGATTGAGGGACCTCCCAACCTTTCCAATACCAATAATTTCTCCACTTTTACCTCCTCATAAAGCCACACTACCCCCTTGAAACGCTGTGAGTGAGAGAAAGTTTATTCTATCTCCTGTCATGTGCTTGGAACACCTACTACCAAGAATCCAGCTTGGGTTTTTCCGTCTCACTCCAGCCTACAAAACAGAATCAGGGGTTAGTAACAGAACCCAGACTAGCTTGGGGTTCTTTTGTGATAGAATGGATGAATCAAATATTTTCTAGCCCAATAAGGTAAAACTGACTTAAGGTTCCTTTTAACAGCCATTGATGCAATATTACAATCTTTTCTATAATGCCCAGTTTTCCACAAAGGAAGCAAAGTTTATTGCAAGGAAGTCCTACATACTTACTATTAGGATTCCAGGCTGGTAAAGGTTCGCTATGTCCTAAGCTATTCTTACCTCTATTCTGATTTTAATGCAACCATTTTAAAGCTTCTGAAGACTCTTTCCATTTAGTGAGCCTGGTAAATTCATAGTTGGCCTTATCAACCTTTGCTTGAAGAACTTTGTTCTTTTTAGTTTCCTGATACAGAACCTTGTCTTTCTTTTAAAGCTCAGATTCAAGGTTGATTTAAGCCTCACCAACTACTTGCTTACAAAGAGCTTTTCCCAGTTTAAGATTATTAAGTTCAAAAGTTGAAGCTTTCTTTTGCTCCTCAAGCACCTATTCATTTCATTTCAGCTTCTCAAGTTCAAGAGCTGAGACTTTCTGTTTAAGTTGAAAAACTTGCCCATTAGTTGAAGCAGATTCAATTTTCAATTCATTTTTAGCTTCATCCAAGTTTTTATTCTTAATTTCATAATCAGACACAACTACGATCAGATGGTCCTTCTCAGCTCTTAGACTTTCAATTCCTTCAATTAAAGTAAGTGCAAGCATGTTCAATTCTCTTAAGGAACAAGTAGGAAGTTTCAGCTTCAAGTCATCGAGACTTACGTCAGGCAGGTCATCAGTAGGAGTTTCCTTATCCAAAGCCATCAGCAGAAAAGAAGAGTCATCATCTTGTCACGACCAAACCTAGGACCGCGACAGAAACCTACACTGATGCCGATCATCGCTAAACCTACTAATAATCTATTAATAATAGAGATAAGTTGGCAACCTGGTCATATATACATACATATCTGCTGAAAGCATAAATTCTGGAAAGATGACACGACTAACACATGCTGACATACATAACATACTGACAGAACCACACAGGGACATATCTACAGGCCTCTCAGAGTGCTGAACTGAATATGCAAAGGACGGGACAAGGCCCCGCCATACCTACTCGACATCTGTACAACATACTAAAAGTATTAAACTTCGGAAGGAGACGGAGTGACTCCAACAGCTGGTAAATAGCCTACTAACATGGCTCAGGGTCTGACCTCTCTGTACCTGCGCGACATGAAATGTAGCGCCCAGAAAAGGGCGTGAGTACAATATGTACAAAGTATGTAAGGCATGAGCATATAATATATCATAGCTGAGTGAAACTGTAAGACTGGAATATAAATATGTAAATATGAGCTGGAGCATACCACTGTAGATGGAAATCTGAAAAACGTACTAAACATGATCCGAATATAAAATGAAGTCTAGCTGAATCTAAAACTGAAGACTGAGCTGAACTATACTGATAAATGACTGTAATATGACTGATAACTGGTAACTAGAAACTGGAACTGATAACTGTCAACTGATACTGACACTAAGAACTGGTGGCTGATAACTGAGCACTGATAACTCGTACTGAGCTAAAACTGAACTGTTATCTGAACTGGTACCTATCTAGTGTTGGGCTATATCCCCCTAAATCAGGTAAATGAATATCTGAGCTAGCCTCATGTATAGTCATGCGGTGTATACTGTGGCTATATACGCGTATAAAACAAACCTGGCGGGTGTTATGGGCTATGTCCCCCCAGCCAGTAATATCTAGTCCCTCTGGTCAGAGTGTGTGAATGACACCCAGTCACACTAGGTATTTCAACTCCCGCCTGAACCAGAAGGGTTGTGTCCCCCAGACGGGTAGTATCACATGCGACCGGACTGTATGTCCAATTTAAATATGATCACAATATAACCATAAGAATGTATGAGACATAACATATGTGGCAACAATAGATATGGACTCAAAGGAATGATAAGAAAACCCGGGATGGAATTATAGACAAAACCTAGAGCTCAGAATTTGTCTAACTCTTTAAGTTTTTATAAAAATTTCGTCAGAGTTTCCCCTGAAACGGGATGATCCGCAAAAACAGAACCAACACTATAATATACACAGGAATGGGTACCCGGATAAACTGATAAAATAAACAAATTAAATGGATAACCAGATGAGATGACCGAACTGCATAACAATTCCACGGCTGTACAGAATTTCTGGACAGTACCACTGTCCTGTATTGCATCATAGTTTTCAGTGTGTAGATCAAAGTTATAGACTTCATGGTCTTCATGAAAGTTATATATATATATATATATATATATATATATATATATATATATATATATATATATATATATATGTCTTAGGGTTCCAGGTAATCTTAAAGAATCTCAATATTAATTTTGTACAAGGAGTTATCATTAAACTACTAACAGTTGTCCGAAGATAAAACAATTTTCCAGATTTTGAAATATTTTGTCATGCTATTTTAGACATCTTTTGAAACGACCTCGGTCAGTCGTTTCGAAAGTTAGGACTCCAATTGGCGTGTTGATAATTTTAAAATATTCGTAAGGTCCATTGGGACTTATCTGTAAAATTTGAGCTATATCAGACCTCGTTTGGTAGGCATCGAAAAAAGGTTTTAGTTTTTATTATCGATAAATATTAAAAAGATATTTTCGAGCTCGATTTTGGCGAACGAGCTCCGATTCAAAATTCGAAAGCGCCGTTAGGTTTGTATGATTATTTGTAACTTTTGTGAACTTTCGAAAGTGAATTTCGAGGTCGTTCGGCTAGTTCCGCTAAAATGCCGAAAGTTAAATAATTTGACCTTTATCCATTTAAATTCGCATAGTGAGTTTCGGGAACTCGATTTGAGATCCGCCTTAGCGAGTATGCTACATATATTTTGTGTAACTTGTATGCAAAAGTTGAAATTATTTCGAATATCGTAGGGTGCCGTTTTAATTTTCGTAAAGAAAAGAAAATAAAATAAAAAGAAAAGAAAACTAAAGAAAAAGAAAGATAAAAAAAAAGGGAAAAATTAAGTAAAGGGAGGCGGTGCTGCTTAGCATATATGCTAAGTACACAAATAGAAGCAGAAAACGATTCAGAATTACGCAAAAGGGAAAACGCAGTGAGATAGGAAAAAAACACTAGAAAATGAGAAAAGAGGCCGGAGAAAAGTAGAATTTTCACTCTGAAATATTCAGGTAATGATCCTAATATATTATTTGAGTTTATTACGTGTGTTTGAATATATTTTTACGGTAAAAATTGGGATATTAGCCATCGTTTTAATAAGTTCAATTGATAGTTTCAAGGGCCAATTGGACCCTGATAACGGAATTGATTATATATTCGTACTCAGTGAGTTATGGGCAACATATAAATGTAATTTGTTTGGGGTTTGGTTATGTGACCTTAAACCCTGTACATAGGCCTGGCCTGCGTATTGCGTATGCGAATAGGGTAGCAGGTTCTTAACCGGATTACCCTAAGATGTGAGGAATTAAGCCTTTAGCCTAATTTGATATATTTTTCTGCTTATTGAATAGAGTGGGATCGTTTGGCAATGAATCCAAAGGACAAAGTGGTTATTGAGTGGCTGTACTAACTTTGGGAGAGGTAAGTGTTTATATCCATTTCTTTGGAGGCACATGGCCTCGTGGATTTTCTACCACGTATTCCTTACGTGTGTAGCTGCCGATAGGCGTACTCATTACGCCTTAGCCTTGGATTTACATTGTATATTATATGTTATGTCCTATTGTTGGTATTGCATTGAGGATCTGAGCATTGTACCCTGGCTGTAAGTTGACATCTACTTCCCGGCTGTCGATGAGAGTCCCGCGCCGGTGAAGGGTTATTATTGCATCTCATTGCATTCATACGCATTATATGTCATTCATATGCATTACATTGCATATCATATTGGGTGCAGGAGTATTCCGCCCCAGGAGCATGAGGATTCCGCTCCATTGTATCATATTGAGGGTAGGAGGATTCCGCCCCAAGAGCAGGAGTATTCCGCTCTTATGTCAGATATTGAGTACAGGAGTATTCCGCCTCAGCTTTACATTATATCGGGTGCAGGAGTATTTCGCCCCAGGAGAGTGCAGGAGTATTCCGCCTCTGGTTTATATTATATCGGGTGCAGGAGTATTCCGCCCCAGGAGCAGGAGTATTCCACTCCAGTTGGTTATCAGATTGGATTCCCCTCGAATGCAGGAGTATTCCGCTTCGGGATGGGATTACGGGCACATGTGACCCTTCACATCATATTTAATTTAATTTTATTTCATCTCAATTCATACCATTGTGTAGACTTGCATTACATGACTACTGTTCTGCTTATATGTGCATTGTTTATTTGTTGATATGTTTCTGGCATGCATCCTTGGTTGAGTTTATAAGTTTCATACGTGTTTCCAGTTGTTATCTGGCCCTGCCTTTTTATAATTTAAATAAAATGAATTTGGTCTATCTATTTCTTTTCTCCCTGGCTAGCTATCCTATTCTTTGAGGTGGCTAGTCTGCCCCACTTATTGAGTCATTTTGACTCACCCTTGCTTGTTGTTTGTTTCTTCGCTATCTATTTCGTTTCGGCAGGTTCGCTCCAGGATTGAGTTGGCCACGTTGTCAAGGAGCGGAGACGACCTCAGATGTCAGGGTGAGCCAGCTTTATTTAGGATGGCCACCAGTTTATTGTTTATTATTTCAGTTGCATTTTGCTCCATTCAAGAGGTATCTGTTTTCTTTTGTACTCTTAGATGTTTAGTCTGGATAACCGTAAGCCTAGTATGTTGGGTAGTCGCTGTAATTTATTTTATACAGCTTAGAGGTATCAGTATGTCTGTGAATTTTTTCAATTCTTGTCCTTATTTGTGAATTGTTATATTTATTTTCCTGATTTAATTAGTAAGGGTTTGCCCGAGGGGTCTAGGAGAGGATGTCGGGTGCCCGCACGGCCTAGCCGGATTTCGGGTCGTATCAGTTGGTATCAGAGCCAGGTTAGAGTCTATCTAGACTAAGACAGTGTCTAGTAGAGTCTCGCTCATGGGTACGTAGACGTCCGTACTTATCTACGAGAGGATACGATGGCATTTAGGAAGTTTCACTTCCTTCTTTCCTGATCGTGCGTCGGTCTGGGATGCAAAAGTATTTTGTTTGTTAATCCCTTCGTGGTAATTGTGAACCCTCGTGCGACAAATCAGCAAACGGTATGAGTTCAAGATGAAGCAGTCTAGCCTGGGGCTAGAGTTACTCAAGCCCCGAGAGTTGTGGATTGTGCTGACAATCCAGTTGCGCAGGTCCCAGCTGTACGAGCTCGCGATGGGTAAGGGTGCAGGGCCTTGTGGTTTCCTTGGCTCTCTATGATGTTTTTACTAGAATCTTGGCGACACAGATACCGCAAAAACCTATTATTCGCTAGGCGGCTTTTCAGGTTGCCGCAGATGCAGATGTTCGATCTCAGGGAGCTCCTATTCCAGTTCTTAATATTGCCGCAGTAAAGTATGTTCCGGAGGAAGCATGTGTTGTGCCTCTAGTTTTTCTGGCTTGTTAGTTAGCCCGAGTAATGGCTCGGACCGAGTATCTGAAAGGGCTACATTATTTTACCCAATTGAACCTTCCGATATTCTTAAGCCATGGATCAGATAATCCCTGTATAAATTTTTAAAATAAAATAATATCAGCGTATCCTTCAGCCTCTTGATTATATCGAGCGGTATGGTATTGATTTTTCTTCTCTCCAGTTTCAAGGTCCAGCCTTGGATTGGTGGACCACTCTCTTATTAGCTAACTTGGTTCGATTTTTCTTCTAGATTCGTGGAAAAGTTCCTTTCGAGTAGCGAACGAGATGAAAAATGTTGCCAGTTTGAATGGATTAGAGAAGGTAGCCTGTCGGTTAGCCTGTTGGTTACAGAATATGAGATTGAATTTTATAGAATGGCTAAATATGCATTAGAACTAGTCCATGAGTCTTTCGAGAGATTCAAAAATTTATTGATGACCTTTCTTTTTCCTTGAGATCCCAAATTCCTCGAGGGATTGAGGTCGGGATTTCATTTGATGTTGTTGTTGATATTACCCGAAGGTACTGAGGCATACCATAAGTTAGAGCGGGAGAGCAAGAGATCCCATGGCCCTAGTGGGTAACTATGGTACCTCATTTGGAGGTAAGAGTTCTGATTATTTTGGAAGGTCACCTTCCAGGTTATCTCAGCTTGTGTCACGTAATTCTTAGAGTGTGCCAGTAGCTCGTCAAGATCAGATTCAGTCTTTTCTTTACAACTATCAACAATCTGTCCAGTTCCCATTTCAGCAAAAAGGTGTTGTCATTGTCGTGAGTCTGATTATCCTTTGAAGAGTTTTCCTGTTATCATTGTTGTGAGTCTGGCTATCCTTTGAGGAGTTTTCCCTTACTCCGACAAGTTAGCAGTCGTCTTTTCACTCGTCAGCAGGCATCTACGCAGTCGCAGGGGGATTTCATTCAGATCTCAATCAGGAAAAGAAATGCCACCATCCAGTAGAGGTTGAGAGCGTGGTGGCAGTGGTTCTTCAGAAGGTGATTATCAGGGTAGTGGCTCAGCTCAGCAGCAGAGGCAGTTCTATGAACTGCTAGTCTGGCAGGATGCTGAGGCATCCGATGTAGTACACCCATGTAATTCTTCTTCTCTAAAATGTGAGTAAGATTTGATTCTTTCAATCAATCTGGAAATGGTGTGTCTTATCATGTTTCAATGGTTTCCTTGGATGTTGTTTCTATTAAGAATCGATTGCGGTAGAGGGGTGAGCTTCTGATATGATTTATTCCTGGCATTTGTGATGACCCTACTAGTTTATCTGGTTTAAATGTGAGAGATTTGGGAGTGAGTATCGGTATTGTCTGCTTGGCATCTTATTACGCCATCTTCTATTATTATGTCAATTCAGTTTACCTCTCTCCTCAAAATTCAATGCTGGTAGGATAATGGGATCCTAATTCGTCACCATCAGAAAGTGTTATCGTTTCTTCCGGTGCAAAGTGATTAGTAAGTAATATTCGATCTACGTATCTCCTCTTGGTTCAAAACGCTAGTAAAGTTATGTTATCCTATGAGCTTGTTTGGGTTATAAAAGAGTTTCTGGTAAATTATCAGAGTTTCCTTCTTATTGGGAGGTCAAATTGGCATGGATGTTGTTCCATAAAGCTCATTTAATATCTGTTTCTTCAATTGCGATTCTTGGGCTACTTTGACTCGTAAGTAGTCTAGCTTTGGTAGCCAAACAAATAAGAAGATGAACTTCCTGAAGCTCTAATTATTTCTATCCTCAATCCATTTCCATTTCTTCTTCGTCCGGCATTAGTGAGCTTGGGCGATTGGTAGCCGCTTGTGATGTTCCCTGTGTTGTGCCAGAGTACGTGTTATTGTAGCCAGTAAGCATATTATTGTTTTGGATATCAGTTTATCCGGGTATCTATTCTCATGTATAGTATAGTGATGGTTCTGTTTTTGCAGATCATCCAGTTTCAGGGGAAACTCTGCCAAAATTTTTATATAGAAGTACCATCCATCAGGCTGTGGTGTTTACGGAAAAGTTATGGAGTTGTGAACTTGAGAGTTGCAGATGTTTGGCAACTCGAAAGGGTAGTTGGTAGCTAAGGTCTGCCTACGTTCAGCTTTTAGCTAAATCATCTTTAGTCCAGCAGACTGTGCGAGGATGGTTATTCCTATTCAAATGGCTGCATGAGTTTGTGCTTTAAGTGGAAGAGTCTTCTTCCAAATACTGAATGGTAATATTAAATCTCTGAAGTGTTGATACCACTTTTCTCACGAACCAAAGTAAGGCCACGACAGAAACTTGCAATGAGTGTCGATCATTGCTAAACCCACTAATAATCTATTAATGATAGAGATAAGCTGGAAACCTGATCATATATACGTACCTATCTGCCGAAAGTATAAAGTCTGGAAAGATGACACAACTTTAACTTGCTTGCAATTAGAACACTGAGCCACAAATTCTGCTATGTCACACTTCATTCTGTCCCCCCAATAAATCTGCTTAACATCTAGTACATCTTAGTCGAACCTGGAGAACAATGTATTTGGAATAATGTGCCTCTATCATAATCTGTCCACGTAAATCTGCAACATCAGAAACACAAAGTCTATCTTTTATACATGAGAACACCGTCAGTAGTAACCCTGTATGGTGATTCCGATTTTCTTCTGTATTCAACTAGAACTGGATCCTCATACTGACGTACTTCATGGAAATTTAGAATTAAAGGTCTAGTGCAGCTTGTCGACAATCCATCATTGGTATGTATATCTCTTTCACACCTCAACTCTTTGAGAAGTTACTTTAGCATTGTAAGTGCTCACGTAATCAACTTTGTTGCTGGTATTCTGCCTCAGCTCATGGTACAGCTACATGTCTCTTTTATTTTTATTTTTTTCAAGTCATAATATTTCAAATTCAAAGACAATACCCTGAAGTAGATGTTCAGTCTGAATATCATTCTTGATCTGCATCATACTATCCAGTAGTATTTGCATGATCCTTATCCTTATATGATAGACCCTGTTCAGATGAACCTTAGACATACATTAGGATATGAGTAACTACAATCTCACAAAGAGCTTGCGGAACAACGCTACCATCAACTGAGATGTTGCATAATGCGTTCGTAAAAATAATATAGCTTGCATCAAATCTTCTATAGTGTGTAGTTACAAGGTACTTCAAAAGCTTCCTGCTATTGCACCAAGCATGAACTAATTCTTAGTTCCATTGACTTGTTCTATATCGTAAGGTATATCGAAGAGGTAATTATCGGCTGAATCATGTTAATCCATTCAAAGTTCCGTGTATCTTTGCTTCGAAAATGTAGAACTCTCCTCTCATGATCGAGGAAGGATCATCTTAGTCAGAATAATCCGGGCAATGGTATTATCATATTATCCAGATATATTTTATTCCAAGAGTTCGATGTTCGTGTTATAATTTTGATTCTGTAATCATGAGAAAAATTCTGTGGGATAGTTTATGAAGGTCGTGCAAGTTCTTTTATTATCAACGTGAATCTTGCTTTAGACTTAGGCTCGTTCGAGGACGAACGAGAGTTTAAGTGGAGGAGAATGAAACGACCTCGGTCAGTCGTTTCGAAAGTTAGAACTCCGATTGGCGTGCCGATAATTTTAAAATATTCGTAAGGTCCATTGGGAATTATCTGTGAAATTTGAGCTATATCAGACCTCGTTTGGTAGGCATCAGAAAAAGGTTTCAGTTTTTATTATCGATAAATATTAAAAAGAGATTTTCGAGCTCGATTTTGGCGAACGAGCTCCGATTCAAAATTCGAAAGTGCCGTTAGGTTCGTATGATTATTTGTAGCTTTTGTGAACTTCGAAAGTGAATTTCGAGGTCGTTCGGCTAGTTCTCCTAAAATGCCGAAAGTTAAATAATTTGACCTTTTTCCATTTAAATTCGCATCTTGAGTTTCGGGAACCCGATTTGAGATCCGCCTTAGCGAGTATGCTACATATATTTTGTATAACTTGTATGCAGAAGTTGGAATTATTTCGAATATCGTAGGGTACCGTTTTAATTTTCGTAAAGAAAAGAAAATAAAAAGAAAAGAAAAGAAAAAGAAAGATAAACAAAAAGGGAAAAGTTAAGTAAAGGGAGGCGGTGCTGCTTAGCATATATGCTAAGTACACAAATAGAAGCAGAAAATGATTCAGAATTATGCAAAAGGGAAAACGCAGTGAGATAGGAAAAAAACGCTAGAAAATGAGAAAAGGGGCCGGAGAAAAGTAGAATTTTCACGCTGAAAAATTCAGGTAATGATCCTAGTATATTATTTGAGTTTATTACGTGTGTTTGAATATATTTTTACGGTAAAAATTGGGATATTAGCCATCGTTTTAATAAGTTCAATTGATAGTTTCAAGGGCCAATTGGACCCCGATAACGGAATTGATTATATATTCGTACTCAGTGAGTTATGGGCAACATATAAATGTAATTTGTTTGGGGTTTGGTTATGTGACCTTAAACTCTGTACATAGGCCTGGCCTGCGTATTGCGTATGCGAATAGGGTAGCAGGTTCCCAACCGGATTACCCTAAGATGTGAGGAATGAAGCCTTTAGCCTAATTTGATATAATTTTCTGCTTATTGAATAGAGTGGGATCGTTTGGCAATGAATCCAAAGGAAAAAGCGGTTATTGAGTGGCTGTACTAACTTTGGGAGAGGTAAGTGTTTATATTCATTTCTTTGGAGGCACCTGGCCTCGTGGATTTTCTACCACGTATTACTTACGTGTGTAGCTACTGATAGGCGTAGTCATTACGCCTTAGCTTTGGATTTACATTGTATATTATATGTTATGTCCTATTTTTGGTATTGCATTGAGGATCTGAGCATTGTACCCTGGCTGTAAGTTGGCATCTACTTCCCGGCTGTCGATGAGAGTCCCGCGCCGGTGAAGGGTTATTATTGCATCTCATTGCATTCATACGCATTATATGTCATTCATATGCATTACATTGCATATCATATTGGGTGCAGGAGTATTCCGCCCCAGGAGCAGGAGGATTCCGCTCCATTGTATCATATTGAGGGTAGGAGGATTTCGCCCCAAGAGCAGGAGTATTCCGCTCTTATGTCAGATATTGAGTGCAGGAGTATTCCGCCTTAGCTTTACATTATATCGGGTGCAGGAGTATTCCGCCCCAGGAGAGTACAGGAGTATTCCGCCTCTGGTTTATATTATATCGGGTGCAGGAGTATTCCGCCCCAGGAGGAGGAGTATTCCACTCCAGTTGGATATCAGATTGGATTCCCCTCGAATGCAGGAGTATTCCGCTTCGGGATGGGATTACGAGCACATGTGACCCTTCGTATCATATTTAATTTAATTTCATTTCATCTCACTTCATTTCATCTCAATTCATACCATTGTGTAGACTTGCGTTACATGACTACTATTCTGCTTATATGTGCATTGCTTATTTGTTGATATGTTTCTGGCACGCATCCTTGGTTGAGTTTATAAGTTTCTTACGTGTTTCCGGTTGTTATCTAGCTCTGCCTTTTTATAATTTAAATAAAAGGAATTTGGTCTTTCTATTTCTTTTCTCCCTGGCTAGCTATCCTATTCTTTGAGGTGGCTAGTCTGCCCCACTTATTGAGTCGTTTTGACTCACCCTTGTTTGTTGTTTGTTTCTTCTCTATATATTTCGTTTCGGCAGGTTCGCTCCAGGATTGAGTTGGCCACATTGTCAAGGAGCGGAGACGACCTCAGCTGTCAGGGTGAGCCAGCTTTATTTAGGATGGCCACCAGTTTATTGTTTATTATTTCAGTTGCATTTTGCTCCCTTCAAGAGGTATCTGTTTTCTTTTGTACTCTTAGATGTCTAGTCTGGATAACCGTAAACCTAGTATGTTGGGTATTCGCTGTAATTTCTTTTATACAGCTTAGAGGTATCAGTATGTCTGTGATTTTTTTCAACTCTTGTCCTTATTTGTGAATTGTTATATTTATTTCACTGATTTAATTGGTAAGTGTTTGCCCGACGGGTTTAGGGGAGGATGTCGGGTGCCCGCACGGCCTAGCCGAATTTCGGGTCGTGCCATCTTTCAACTTATATTTTAGTACCAAATTAAGTATATAAAAGGATCCCTTGATGATATACAAGTAATCAACAAGAAACACCATGTTTGGAACTAAGAAAAGCTTCAAAAGTTATAAGATAGATGCGTTGTCGAAAGAAAGGTTTAGCCTTACATACTTTTGATGTTTTTTGCTTCTAAACCTTTTTCCTTTGAATTCCACACCTTATAAATCCTTAACAAGCTATGACATAGCATTTAGGTTCTATACTTTGCCATGAAGTATTTCTAAAACTCAAACTATAGACGAAATTGAAGGTAGCATAAGGTTACCTTAATCGCGTAGAGCGTTTTGACGCAATCCGTCTTCAATTTCGAGTTACGATTGGCGTCCTTCCTTCAAAACCAAAAAGATAGCCTCAATACTCATGAAAGCATTGTTTTTCTCTTGATATTTCTGGAAATGATGAGAAGGAAGACGAATCTCTCTTTTATACTTTAAACATTTCAGTTTTAGTCCTATTTTGTGCTTATGTCCCTTTTTCTGGCCTGACTTCTGATGGTCATATCTTTTTAAGACATTATATGAACAAATGGTCAAAAGCGTTGGAAACTATACCCCAATAACTTCAATTTGGTATATGACATGTCCTTAAAAGACCTCATATAACATACAGAATTAACTGCAGAAAAAGCTCCGTTACAAGGAAAATCCTTAGTCGGTTTTTCCGCAACTTAAATCTGATTTTTTCCAAATTTTATATTCAACATATAAACGTCATACATGGTCATACTATGACTTTAAACTTACTTAAATCATACTTAGTATGTCATTAAGATGATATACATCACTTAGACACACGGGGCTTAACACGTCTGATTCTTCTTCTGTTCCTGAGTCAGTGTCGCTATCAGATGCTGCCCACTCTTTAACAAAAGCTTCACTGTTCTTTTCTGGTTCTCTACCGTAGGTGTTTTCTAAAGTATCACATAGTTCCTTTGCTGTTGAACATTTTGGTTTGTTCTTATACACGTTAAAACCCATACCACAGTGGAGTATTTTCATAGCTTCAGCATTCATCTGAAGTGCATGAAATCTGCTTGATTCAGTTCTTCCACAGGATTGTGGATCTTATTCCCCAACTCGTCAAGTTTTGTAGGGACAATAGGACCATTTGTCATAATTTTACATAATTTATAGTTCTTTGTCTACAGGAAGTTTTCCATCCTAAATTTCCCGAATTTGTAGTGTTGACCATTGAAATGTGGAGGCTTGTTGATAGAATGTCCTTCAGTGATAATCAGTGTTGCACTCACTGTTCAGATCCTTCTCAAGATGTTAATCTTTATATTAGAGAACCTGCTCTGCTAAAACTTGTTGCACCTGGTGCACCTTCGTAAGACACTAGAGGGAGGTGAGTAGTGTCCTTACCCGATTTTCGAAAACTTGCTTCTACTTTGTTAGCCTAAATCACAAAGAACCAGGTTCCTTGCAAGTTTTACTTATCTGTGAAACTAAACAGAATGCGAAAACGTAAAGAACAAAGAGATTTTTACGTGGAAAAATCCTTGCTCAAGGGATCTAAAACCACGACCCAACACTCTTGGGATTTAAACTTTTCCACTCAAGGAAACTGAGCATGTTTTAGATTACAACGCAATGCAATCAAGGAACTAGCCTCACTCTGACTAATACCTAGAACCTTCCAAGCCTCACTATGACTTGTAAGGTTAAACTACCTCACCAAAACGTAATCTCAAAATAATGCTTCTAAATAAGCTAAATGATTACAACTCGATAGCCTATAACAGAAAACTAAGACAAACAGACTAGACCTTCTGAAACTCGAACTCCTCCAGGTTTTGCTGCCTCGTCTCTGTTCTTGCACACAAAAACTCTCACGATCAATTTGCTCTGTTGAGATTTCTTGAGTGCGTAAGATAATTAGGTCAAAACAACTTTTATTTATAGAGCTGATGGAAAGCCTTTTCCATAATTAACTTAGAACTCCTTTTTTCGGTTTGGAATCCGTTTCTAATAAGGTTTACATATATTGCCTTATATGAAACCTAAGTTGTTTTGCCTATGTCTTCAATCCTTCTTTGCCTAGGAAATAGCTTCTCCTTCGGCACCGCCTGGAAAGCTTTTCCTTCTTGGATTTGCCTATTGCCAATACTTGTAGAGACTTTCCCTGCATGTTGCCCTTTCCGCCAGAGCTTAAAGTCTTGGCTATTACCAAGAGTTGCAGAGACTTTCTCTGTAAGTTTCTCTTTTCAACAGGCACGAGTTTTTTTAGTAATGTTTTGCCTATCAGGTATGAGTTTGTTTATTGTTTAGTAGTAGTCACTATGTGTTTTATTTCTCTTTGTCTTTGTCCTGTTGACTTTACATATTGGTGATTGTACAAGAATTTTTCTGCATATTAATTGTTAGTTCATTATGGCATGTCGTAATGTATGCTCCTTTGTCTTTACTTGTTGTTTTTTTACCATATAATTTTTAAATTTTGTTTATAAAATAAGTATAGTTTATTTTTTGTTCCCATAGAAAGGAGACCAAAATTTTAAATTTGAGCATTGGTTTGATGCCAAGGTTGTTGGTGTGGTGATTTAAAGTATAGTAGTTTGGTTAGTGTAATTTTTACGTAGCGTCGGATGATGCTGTTGAAAGGTGAAGTTTTTGGCAAGGAGTACCCTAAGCAGAGCAACTAGTAAGCATTCTTGACATGACTTTTAGTAATTAGTGGATTATTTTCTTTTCTTTTTTCTTCTTTCCTATTTTGTTTTCATTTTTCATAATCAGATCTTGTGTTTAATTTGTACAGCGTTGATTTTAGTGCTTATGCGATAAAGTTTGCTTACTTGTTAATGAATGAGAAAGAGGTTTCAAGGTATAAGCTTACCCAACTTTGGCAATATCGACTTGATTTGGCCGCCAATTTGTGGTGTCATGCGAACTCTAAGGCAACGTATGAGTATGAGACCCTTCCGGAGAGGATAAGAGATGGTTATTATGAATATAATGATTTGTCATGTTAACGAGAACATGGTGTATTAGTATTTGTGAATGAGTGACTGTATTTTTAATATTTTAGGAATGTTAATTGTGATGATTACTTCATGTGAATTTGGTAATAGTGTTTTGCGGTTTAGAATGTATGAATATGTGCAAGAAACTAATGGTATAATGTGTATTCTTATAACTCTTAATATTTTGATTAATGAATTGTGTCTTGCTATATATGTATGATTGCTTTAAATGTTTGTTAGTGCTTCATAATAATTATTTTTGCTCTTTAATTCACTTAGGCTATTCTGCATTTGCGTTTTTGAATGCATAAAAATGTCATTTAGTTGGTAAGGAAGTGGTTGAATGCAAATGTCGATTTTGCCAAGACTTCAAGGCAAGTTAGATGTGCGAATGATGGGGGAGGGGGTTGGGGTGAGGAGATTATTACCCTTTTTCCAAGCCTTGCAGTCGCAGTTGGATTTGTGATTGAAGGATTTGAGGGCAAACGTTTCCCTGCCAACACTTGACGAGATGTTGGCTTGAAGAAGGGGGAGAGGATCGAGGAAAGTGTTGTCTGTTTGCCAAGAACTTAAGGCAATTGTTGGATTTTGAGAAGGTATTGTTCGAGGGCAACTGTTACCCTGCCGAGACTTCAAGACAATTTAGCCAGGAGAAGGGGGGAGAGATTGAGGAAAGTATTGGCCTCTTGCCAAGAGGTCGAGGCTAAGTGGTTATGAGTTGTTACAAGTTTAAGTGGGTTAATAAAAAGTCAAACATAATTATTTTTCTAGGACATAGAGTTCATTAATAGTGAAAATAATAATTACCATTAATAATTTAAATTCATGTTCATAAGAATAACTACAATGAATTATAGAGTAACTTTCTTCTTGTAAAGTCAATCAATTTCCCTTTTTGTGGATACAACACAATGCTATGGTTTGCTTCATTCACAATGAATTCCCTTGTGTTGGCAGTTGTGCTGTTATTTGATGACGAATTATTCCTTTTAACAACTTCTACTATGAAATGGAATTTTTTGAAATTCTCATAATTCTTCAACAAATACATGAAAGTGATAAGTTCTTGATCATTTGCTATGATCATGCCCTGGCACGTTTCCAGATTGGTATCAAACCATATCTTTGCTTCACTCTTATCCCTGCTGATGCTTAGAGCATTAAAAATTTCTTTTTTAAATGCCTGGTAGGTAATATTATCTTTCACAAGTATCAATGTCATGGTTCATATATTTATTGCATGTATCCCATTTTCCATTGTAAGCGATATATATGCATTTGTTGCCATAGTACTAATCCTACACATAATGAAGACGAATAATATGCTCAGATTTTGATGGATAGATCACCAAGATAGGAGCAGGATCTTGGAATATATAGGAAGTGAATGTTGGGTAAACTTTTACCCTTGTTGTTGGACCAGATCTTAAAGTATAGGCTATTGCCAAGACTTGCATAGACTTTCTCTACAAGTTGCCTATTGCACAGATCTTAAATTCTTGACTATTTCCAAGATTTGCAGAGACATTTTCTGCAAGTTGTCCATTGCACAGAGCTTAAAGTCTTGGCTATTGCCAAGACTTGCAGATACTTTCTCTGCAAGTTGTCTATTGCACTAGAGCTTCAAGTATTGGCTATTGCCAAGACTTGTAGGGACTTTCTCTGCAAGTTGCCCACTGCAGCAATGCTTAAAGTCTTGGCTATTACTAAGACTTGCAAAGACTTTATCTGCAAGTTGCCCATTGCACTAGAGCTTAAACGCTTGGCAATAGCCAAGACTTCTAGAGACTTTATCTACAAGTTACCCATTGCGCCAGAGTTTAAACTCTTGGCAATAGCCAAGACTTACAGAGACTTTCTCTGTAAATTGCCTATTGAACCAGAGCTTAAAGTCTTAGCTTTGCCAAGACTGGCAGAGACTTTCTTGTCGCATCCTATTTTTATCGAACCAGTTAAAGTTCAAAATAGGGCTCGACTTATTGGGTAACTCACGGGTAAAGAGTTGGAGTCGCCACCGAACATATTTTTTAACTACGCGTATTAAGGCACCTATTTTGTTTCTAGCTAATTTTATAATTAACTCCAAAACTTAGTCTACGAACCAGAAATTTAGGTAAGGGTTCAAGTAAACCCGAGAGGAAGGGGTTAGGCACCTCTCAGGCTCCACCAAATATGGTTTATCGGCCGGACTAAATAATTGGGATTTCAAAGCAAATAATTAAATTAACTAAGCAATAAGATATTTGAATATAAACTATGACAAATGAATATTTTTCTCTTTTAATGACTAAGCTTTGTCCAAATGTGCCTTGCAAAATAAACAAACAAGTTAGTAAGAATCGCAAACAAAAGTAATGAAACAAAGCAAAACAAAACAAAACAAAACAAAACAAAGTCAATGATTTTAAATATTTTGTCCTTTTCGAAAGGGGTTGTCCTTTTGTAATTCCACCACGATGTACCTCGCAAAAAATATGAAAATGAATTAGTATGTCAATTAATAAGAATAATAAATACTAATAATAGGAATAATAATAATACTAGCAATGTAAATAATAATAATAATAATAATAGTGATAATAATAACAAAAATAATGAAAATAAAAGTATTTTTCTTCTAGTGGTCATTTTCCAAGCTAAACCCTCGTCTCTCATCCAATTTTACCTCGCATAAAATATAGAGGAAATAAGATTAGTATTAATAAAAATAATAATGGTAATTAATAATAATAATAGTGCAAAATATCAAAATAATAATAATAAAAAAAATAAAGGGGGAAATGGATTTTATAAAAATGTAGGCTCAGGTATGTATGAATCGGCTAGAGGTTAGGGACATCGGTACGGCTACAAACACGGAGGCCTTTCGGCTGCCATGCCAAGTACCGGTCCCATCACTCCATCGCCGACTCGTTTTGCAATTGAAGCTCATACACGTCATCATCGCCTGTTTTTTAGGGACACGGGGTATGGGTCTGTTGCAAGTGTAGTATCGTGTTCAAATCAATTTATATTATCCGTCAAATCCTTGCAAAAGCCTCAAATAATAATATTTTCATAGGCTTTGAGTGACCAGTGACTTGCAAAAAAAAAGTCTGGTTCAACAGCAAACAACAGTAGCCTAGTAACAGGGACCACGACAAGAAGGGTTCCCACTGCATATCCTAGTAAAGTCAAACCAAACTTTCAACACCTGCAACATCAAGCAAACAACACAGATCAAGTGTAATGGTTTCAGTATAGCAAAATATAAGCAAAGAAACAGATACATCAGGCGCCAAAGCAATTTGCCAAAACGCCAACACGACAATCCAAATACTGCTGTCGAATTTCCCCACAAAAACAAATACAGTTTTTCCAATCAAAAGTAACAAACGACGACAGAACAATGACACCAGTAAAACGGGAAAGAAGAGCCGGTGGGACTTCGGCCGGCGCCACAGTCGCGGCGAGGAGTAAAAAGGGGGAACAACCACCAGCCTGTTTAGGCGGTGCCGCTGCCACCCTTAGTCTTCCCTTCCCAAGTTCAGTCATAAAACAGCAGAGGGTAAAAACAAAAAATGAGCGTACATGGGATGGTCCGATGGTGACAGTGATGAGTCCTCCCCCCTCGTCGATTACTGATTTTTCCGGTGACTTTAGCGGTGGTGGGTCTCACTGTTTCTTTTGGTTTCAGCATTATGTGTGGTTGTGTATGTTGAATTGTGTGTAGATGAAACAGGGCGTATTGTACATATGTGGGGAAGAAGGCAAATGGATGTGCGTGTGGAGTTTTTTATGTGTGAATCGGTTTGTTTTCTGATTTTTTGTGGGTATGTAACAGTGTGTGTATTGTGGAATTAGAGAAGAAGGAGGGGGGAGAGTATGGGTATGATGATGTGTGTGTCTGTGAATGGCTATCGAGAAGAAGATGAGGGCAAGGATGAAAGAGATGGTGACGTTGTGTTGAGTTTGTACTGTTTGTGAGTGTGAGTTTCCATTCAAAGCTGTAGAAGAGGAAGAGAGAGGGGGTTTGTAAGCGTGTAGAGGAGGAGTAAGGAAAAGGTGTGGGGGAGGTCTCTGTATCTTGGACTGTGTCTGATCGTGTGTATGTGTGTGTGTTGACTGGAGAAGATGAGGTAGTTCTGATTATTGTTGTACTTTGGTCCGTATATGTCCTTGTACTTGTATGTATATAGTCAATTTTATAATAAAGACTTAGAAAAAAGAGATGTTGGGGGGTTAGAGAGATTAGGAGAAATTTAGTGTGGAATTTAGGAAGAAGATTGGGAAAAGACTAGGAAAAGATTAGGGGGATTTTGTCAAAAGAAAATATTCACTTTTAAAATTCAAATAAAAGAATGTATTTGGTTAGAAATTTGGTCTAGGTTCAAAGAAAAAATGCAATTCCATAAATAATAAAAAAATATAAATAAATAAATAAAGAATTTTGGTAGTAATTTTGAAATATGGAGGAATTAATAAAAAAAGAATTTGGATGTTTTTTCTTTTAAATTGGCCGATATCTATTATATATTAAAAGAAAGAAAGTCTAGCACCACATGATTCCAAGTGGCAAGCAACTACAAAGCCACTTGGCAATTAAGGGACTACTTTGAATTTTAATTTAAAAAGAATTATAATTAAAGATATGTCACATATAAATAGATAAGTTCAGATTTATGGTTATATTGATCCACGTAAACCCACGTTCAAACCCATTTCTCACACGTTCTTTGAACGAAGAAATAACTGGAAAAAAAAAAAGAGACGGGACAGTTAAAAACCCAAAATTATCGTAGGAAGAGGCAGTTGGAAAAGAAAAAACAAAACAAGACGATGCAAAACAAAAGACATTAATGGGAAGTCTTTCTCAATCTTCTTACAAAAGACATTCCAACTGAAATTCAGATTCAGTTTCCAGATAAGCAATGGAAAATCAAGAGAAGGAATTAGCGACATCAAGCCGAATCAGAAACTTTGTAAATACTTCACGGATAGCAACGGTATAAATTTTGATCACTACCTTCAACTCTGATATGCATATTGTAGAGTCAACTTTATCTTTCTTTGATGAAATTTGTTGGTTCTGCAATTATTGTGAAGAGTTTTGATGATAGCAGTGTCTGTTGTTTTTACGAAGAATATTGTGGGAAATTAACCCAATTGCTGAGAAAGCTTGAAGTATTGTGTGTCCTATTGACTCAATGAAAATAAAGTTTCAATTTTGAAAGATCTTGCATGTGGAGTACAGTACAAAAGCGGATGATGTCTTAGACAAGTTTGTATGAAAAGAAATATAACTATAGAGAAAAGTACTAAACTAATTACTGAAGGACGAATATGAGTTTTGCTTTTATGGAATAAGGTTTGCTTATGCATTATTTGTTCTTCTTTGTCGAGATACTTACCACGTTGGATTTTTTGTCCTACTTCACAGATCATGTTGTCACTACACAAAGGTATGTTTTCTTTTCCTTCAGGATAGATAACCAAGATATGTAATTATGTTTTAGGTTAATTTTTCGGTTCTAATCTATCTGTATTTTATTTTTGATCTTGCAAGCACAAGTAATTTTAAATATACATGGAGATACACATTTTTTTGGCCTGTGTAAATTTTAGAGATAATGTGCAAACGAAGGAAGCACAATAATTTGGAATATAGAGTGTCACAACCACAAAAAAAAAAAAAAAAAAAAAAACTTCACATCCTTATTACCATTACTCCAGCAATAAAACAACTCACATCCTTATAAAATTGAAACATTACTAAGGGTGCTACTTGCATTTGCTATTTATGCTCTTAAAGGGTATTGATTGTATCTTAAATTTTTTAAGCAACTTATGTTGACTTAGGTTGGTGAATACTAAGAGGCCTACGACGTTAGATTTACAAGTGAAGTCTTTTATCAGTATTTTTAATGGATAGATACATGAACTTTGAATATAAAGTTGTTGTTTGTCAACATATACAACTAATTGTTGTGAAAAATTAATGCAACTATAGAACTTTGATCTTGCAAACACAAGTAAATACACTACTTTTCTGGCCTGTACAAGCAAGGAATAAATACGGTCTTTCTTTAAAGATCTACCAGATGATAAGAAAGCCTCTGGCACATTTATGAATTTCTGATTTGTATATCTTGCTTTTACAGAAGCTGCCTTCAAGAGTAAGATCCCAGGCAATATTTTACTGTTTTATGTGATATGTAATGTTTCGCTACTTCTATGAAGCCACTAACAGTTTCAGATGATAACTCTCATGATTATTACTTAATTCTTAGCTGCCTTATTTTTTTCATATAGGCATAAAATTTCATTAGCAATATTTAAACTTCATCATGTCTCTTTATACGAAAAAATATTTGCCAGATAATGAGATGCTAAAGGATGTTGTGAGATGTATTTTTTTTTTGTTAAAGATAGCGCATAATATTGTATTAAAAAACACAGGAACTAGTTGTCCTGAATATTACATATAGGATCAGTGCCCGCATGCGTAGCATGTATAGTATGTGGGATGTCCTTTAACAAAAGAGGTAAACAAGAGGCTAAACATGAAGGAAAACAACATAATATATTGGATTGAGTCTGGGATCTCTCAGTTCTAGCTAGTGAGTCTGATCTTGGAATAAACTTAAGCTCCACCTGCTGCAACTCTGCGATCAATGACCTGCAGTGCCAAAATAGATGTGAGTATAAATTGTTAGGGTTATGTAAGGTGTTGACCATTACATGTGCATCGGATTCGATGAGTAAGGGAGTGAATGCATGATCTTTGGCTAGTTGGAGGCCGATTAGGAGGCCCTGTAATTCGCTGAATAGAGCACTTGAGCTTGTGAATTTTTTGAAAAAACCCCAAACCCATCTACCAGTGGTATCCCTAAAGGCATCACCCGCTCCACCAGTGTTTGTGTTGGGGTCGAATGACCCATCTATGTTAAGTTTTAAGAACCCATGGTTTGTGGGTTTGATTTCACGGTAATGGAGGAGACCAGCGGTAGGCAATTTATTTGATGCCAACAACCAGAGGAAGGGTTTTAACTTTGGAATAGTTTGACTATTCCAAATCCAGTTATGAGGAAAGAGTGGTGGTGGGGTGTAGTTGGGATTAGGGTTTATTAGGTTTGTGGTGATGGAGCGTGTGGAGAAGTTCCCATTACTTATAGGGGCCCAATGGAAGGAGTCTGGCATGTCTGTAGTGAGTATGAAGGTATTTTTTTATTTGTTCAATGAGATCATGGGGTAGGGTAAAGGATAGTCCTTCGAAATTCCAGTCATTACCCTGACGAATGTTTGCAACTGTATAGTGCATTGCATCTTGAGGTATAGACCTACTGATAAGGGATCTAAGTTTTTTGTGGTGTCCAATCCAGTTATCTTCCCATATGTTAATACTTCTGCCGTTACCTATTGTCCAGTTTATGCCCCTAGTACAGATCTTGTTACCCTTGAGCATGCTGCGCCAGACTAATAGGTTGAGCTATTTGGATGAAGAAGGTTAAGGTTGATGTTACGAGGGTTGTATTTAGTAGGAAGGATATGAGCCCAAGGAGGTTTTGTTTGGGATCTGTATCTCCAAGCTAGGCTAGTGAGTAATTTTAAATTTTTTTGACGGAATTTAATAATGCCCAGGCCCCCATATTTTTTAGGCTGCGTGATGGTGTCCCAGTTAACTAGGTGGGTCTTACGTTTTTCAGTAGCAGTACCCCCATACAAAGTTGCGAATGATTGTGTCAATGTTGTTAGTAATAGTGATAGGGAGGAGCGTACTTTGCATGGCATAGGAAGGAATGGCAGATAGGGTGGCTTTGGCTAGTATTGTACGACCTTCCATAGATAGTAGATGAGTTTTCCAACCTTTCAGACGAGTGGCATTCTGTCGAGTAAATATTGATAGTCCCTTAGTAGGGGTGTTTTGCTAGTTATAGGAAACCCTAAGTATTTGCCAAAGGAGTTGGCTTCATTGATGTTGAGAGTGGAGCAAGTATTATGTCGACTAGAGGGGTCGCTATTACTTGAGAAAAATATTCTAGATTTTGCATTGTTTTGTTGACCCGATCGTTGACTAAATTCATTCAGAGTTTGGAAGATGGTATGGGTTGAATTTGTATCAACTTCACCAAATAATACTTGTTGCTCCCAAACGCACACGCAAGTATACGTGGTCGACAAGTAATAAAGTGATAAATCGAGTATCGTTCCCACGAGGACTATGCAGACTGAATCCTAGCAAACAATTTATTTAAACTATTCAGGGATCTTTTCCAATAGTGAGGATTTTGTTAACTAAAGAACAGTAATTAAATGGTAAAAGTGAATTCAAGCAATGGAGCAAAACTTGGTTGTTATCAGTAATAAGGAGACGGTCAAGGGTCAGAGTTACGAATAATCCAGTTGAGTTTTCCAATTGATTCCACTTCTTAAATCCCGGGTTACTAACTAACAGATTAAATGTACCCGTGAAAACCTTTCAGTTCTTCACGGTCTATGCAGGCTACTCCAATCCCTATATGTCTATGGGTTGAATCACGTGCACGCATTAACGAATTCTGTAATTGGTTAAACTAGGCGAGCAAGTATATGTCTATCCTACTCACAAATTGGTTCCCCGATACCCGGGTTCACAAACTAGTCCTACCCTTTCTTATTACGTAATTAAATTCCCTCTTTCGAGTTCAATCTAAAAACCATAGATAATGCGTAATAATCGGGCCCTGACAATTACACAAGTGAAATCAAGAAAGAATAAGTAACCCGTTATGGGATTCAATTAATGGAAATCAATCTTCAAACATCAACTTTCATGAAATACTCTAACCCTAGAACGATAGATTTAGCTACGCATACTCATAATAACAACACAAGGAATTGATGTAATAATGATGAAATAAATTAATGGAAGGAAGAAAAATCCTTGTCTTGATGTTATGAGCTCTCCAATTTACTCCAAGGTTTGAACTCCTTTAAAAAACTAAGTAAAAGAGTATTTATAGAGTTTACAAACACCTAGTAATAAGTTAGACCCAAGCCTAGACGAAATATGACATAAAAACGCGCACAAGGGGCGCTATAACGGGCGCCCCGCGCCTCGGAACGCGTGCACACAACTAGAAGACGCCAACTTCTCCACGCTTTAGGGCCGCGCCGCAAGCCAAACCGCGCCCAGCCCCTGCGCGCTATAAGTGGCGCGGCGCATGGGCTAGGGCGCCAGGCCATTTTCCTGTTCCGTTCCTCCTTTTCTCGTTTCGTGTTGTGCCTTCGTGTGCTCGATCCAATCCTCAATCAAAATCCCATCTTTTCTTGCTCAATCATGCTCTTAAAAGCTCCAATTACACTGCGTAACAACCTACATACACACGACATAAAATCAGTGTAAAACCACGTTCATAAACTATAAAACGAGTGAATAAGGTACCCAAACGTAAGGAAATATTAAGGAAATATTGGCATAAAATGCCAAACATCAATACTAGATCGTCTGCGAAGAGGAGGTGGGAGAGTTTTTGTCCTGATCTAGAGAGCTTTATGGGTTTCCAACGTCCCTTTACTACTGCCTGATTTATTTAGCGAGAAAAGCTCTCCATGCAAATGATAAAGAGGTATGGGGATAGGGGATCCCCCTTCCTGATGCCTCTAGTTGGAGTAATTGTTTCTGACGGGGAGCCATTAATTAATATAGTATTTGTAGTGGTGGAAATACAAGACATGATTAGAGAGATTAGTTGTTCTGGGAAGTTCAAATTTTCCAATGATGTTTTGATGAAAGACCACTCTAACATGTCAAAAGCTTTTTGAAGATCGATCTTATTAGCCTTTTTACCCTTTGTTTTAGTCAAGGCTAATACAACTTCTTGTACGATAATGGCATTATCCGCGGCTCTTCTCCCTTTTAAGAAACTACATTGAACAGGGATGATCAGTTGATTCAAAAAAGGCCGGATACGATTTACCAAAACTTTTGTGAAGATTTTATAAATTGTGTTGCAGAGGCTGATGGGCCTGTATTGGGTAATACGCTCAGGCCTTTTGACTTTTGGAATGAGGACTATATAGGTGGAATTCAATTCCTCAGGCATTGTTTTGGAGCAAAAAATATTTTTGCAAGTGTCAATGACTGAATATTGAGTGTCATGCCAGTATTTTTGAAAAAAGATTGGGTGTAGCCCATCTGGGCCCGGGGCTTTTAAAGGTTGGAAGGAGTTTACAGCTGTGACGATTTCATTGGTCGTTAAGGGTCGGGCTACGTAGGCACTATCTTCTCGTGACAGGTGGTTGGTAGCTAAGAAGCCAGCAGTCAAGGATGAGAAGGGAAGATCTGTAGCATAAAGTTGTTGGAAGAAGTGAATGATATTACTTCGAATTTCTTTTTGGTCATGGGTCCATTCTCCCATAGTGTTTCATAACCCCAGAATTTGATTTCTACGATGTCTTTGGATAGTAGATAGGTGATAGAATTTTGTATTCCTATCTCCATCCGTTAACCATTGGACTCGAGATTTCAATTTCAAAAAAAGTTCTTCCTGCTTAAGGAATGTATTGTAGTCAAGGAGAAGATTTTCCTCTAATTCTAGATGGAAGTCCTGCTTACGGTGGGTATCCATTTTTTGTCGGCCTTCCAGTCTAGCCAAGAGTATTTTCTTTTTCTTAAAAATGTTACCAAAGTAGCTCTTATTCCATTCTATTGTATGAGTCGTGAAATTAGCTAGAGATTGGTCATATGTCCAGGCAGTCCCCCAATTTGATCTAACTAAGTTGGTGAAGTCAGGATGATTAAACCACATGGTCTCCAATCTAAAAAGTGAAGTGGGGGCCACATAGGTTTTAAATAAATTCAGGAGAAGGGGAAGTGGTCCGAATGTGTTCGAGTGAGGTGACGGACTGCTGAGTTGGGAAATAAATGTAGCCAATCATTTGTCCCCACAAATCTATCCAATATTTCATATATTAAAGTCTGCTTCTTTTTGTGTTTATTTGACCAGGTGAATCTGGCACCAGTAAAGCCAAGATCTACCAAAACCTATACTATCCAAACAATGTGTAAAAGCATTTATTCTTATGTTACTAACTGGGTTCCCGCCAAATTTTTCCCCTATAGTGGCGACTTCATTAAAGTCTTCACAGATTAGCCAAGGTAATGGATGGGCTGCATGGATATTTATTAGGGTTTCCCATAAAGCTAAGCGTCTATCAAACATAGTACTAGCGTAGATGACTGTTAAACGAATTTTTTTTGAGGAGTTACCTCGACAATTGCATGTATCTCCTGAGAAGTAGCATTCTTAGATCTTCTAACTCTAACCACACTGGTGTTCCACATTAAAACCATACCAGCAGAGAGACTATCAGACGGTACCTCAATCATGTCATCAAAACCCAGATGAGTTGTGAGAGCAAGGTGAGTGGTCCTGCGGGTATCTGTGAGTGCTAACGCTTCTGGCTTAGTCTAGTCTAGAGTATCTTTCAGGTTTTGGACAAAAGCAAGACTGTTAGAGCCCCTGCAATTCCAGAAAAAATAGACATACTAACTTGAGGGTTGTTGGCGAGTTCCCTGGCTGCCAACGATGCCGTCACTTGTGTAGACATCTGATTGAAGTAAAAAGTCCTTTGTTCCTCCCTCGTCGAGACTGGTAATAGTAGACCGGTGTATCTCTTCTGAAAAGGATAGTGACGAACTGCTATTATTGTTCTGTATACATCCAAAGGACATTGCACTATCTTTCTTTTGGCGAACGCGTCTTCCAAGTGCACAGTTTCGGGGACTCTCAAGGTGATAAAATCCATAAGTAACCCTTCTCTTGCCGCTGCTTCGATCGAGATCGGCTGTTGACGGGGATGATTCCTTAGTTGCTGAGGGGGTTCCTCTTCCATTAGATCTGGCGAGTGGTTCATCTGAGGAGCTGCTTGTTCGGCGGTTTGTTGGTCCTCGCGAGTGTTCGTGGTGAGAAGTTTAATAAGTTCTGGAGTGGGTGTATACTCCATTGAGTCGGAGATGGCACAATAATTGGGGGAAGGTGATCTATTTGTACCTGCAGCTCCAAGTTTCTTATGTCCTCCACTGATAAATTGTGGTTTGTCTTGAGTTCTTGGAGGGCGATGGCGAGTCGAGGAGTGAGCGACGTCGCGATGGCGGTAACATCTGGTTCAATTATAGGGTGGTTGAGTGCGCTCAGCGGTAAAGTGGATGGTGTCGTTGTCAGATGTGGCTGCACAGTTTGATCTGAATGCGAGATGAGTGTGTGGGTCTGTGGTTGGGGAACTGGTAGACCCAAGGTTAGTTCGAGAGATGGTTCGAGGGGGGGTTGGGATAGTGATGGCATTGCAGGAGGCGGGGGGTTCTGATGACTGGGTGTGATGGAAGAGGGCATTTGTAGAAATGGGCAGGTTAGAAGAAACTGGGTTGACATGGGGTAACACTGGTGGTTTGTGGGATGTTGTCTGTTGCGGCGATGGTGAGTGTGGTGATGGTAGGGACGATGGCGGCGAGTGGGGTTGCTGGACCAAGAGGTTCTCGCCATTGTGGTTAGATTTCGGGGATGTTGAGTCTTGTGGTGGAGAAGGGATTTGTGCAAATGGTGTTTGGGGGTCTATATGTATTGTAGTGTCTTGCCCTTTGACGTTATCTATCTCCATATGTTGCATGTCTGAGTTTGCCCTGTCTTTGGCCGTGTGGGGTGGGCTTCTGCTAATTCCTGATAAGTCCTGGCATTGGAAAGAGTGAGTCGCCATATTAATTGTAGTCGCAACTGTGTCTTTCTGAGTATTCTGCATTGTGTCAGGTAGTGGAGGGTTAGGTTGTTTACGTGATTGTATTTTCTTGGTTTGGTTTTTACTAGTTGGTTTAGGAGTAATAGTTTTTTAGGAAGATGTTGTAGCATGGTGGGGTGTAGAAGGAGAGGAGGTATTATTGGTTGTGGATTCTAGGGGGAAAGGTGTGTCAGTCGGAGATTTTGTAGGGTTCAATGGATTATTTATGTGTATTATTTGGTTTAAGGTAGACGTGGGAGGTGTAAGGTCAGGCGTGGCAGATGAGGGGGTATGGTTGGCAAGTGTGTGTGGGGAATTGTGATCGTTTGATTTATTTGATTGTGGGGGTATGAAATGTTGACGGTTTGTGCTTGTCTATTTCCGTGTCGGGGTTATATATTTTTTGTGTATTTAGTTTGGGAGAAAGGTTTGGAGTGACTTTAGTGGGGGTCTTTATTTTATATATTTGTTTAAAGGGGGATTGCTGAGTCAGTCCTTTTATTCGATCCTTTTTGTCCTCGTCAGCTTTTCCTAGGTATAGACTCTTATTAGTTTTTTCTTGTTGGTCAATATTGGCTCCCTGCTTGTGGAACTTTTCCACGTTATCATGTGTGCCCGTGTCATTGGTGGGAGTGTCGGTAGGTATGGGTTGATTGACAACGTCTGTGTAAGAATTGCTTGTTTGATTATTTGTTTTCTTGGAAGTGCTGGCCTTTGAGTTTTCTTTGTGTTCGTGACCTTTCCTAATCAGCTCAGGAAAATTTGAAGTTTTGCTATCAGTAAGGATGATTTTTTCTGTGATGAGGGGAGCTGAGCGTGTAAGTGGGTGTTCTAGCTTGGAGGTAACGGTGGTCTGAGGTATGTTAAAATTAAGAGGGGAGGGGGTGATTGGTTAAGTGTGGTGGGTTTCGTCAAAATTCCAAGAGGGTCCTATTGTTTTTTATTGTTGATGATTTTTTTTTGTTTTTCTTAATATAGGAGACTGTATGCCATTGATCTACTGGGTTTGAAGCGTTGGAGGTGGTGGGTGTATCTACAGGTTTAGTTATGGCATGGGGGCAGTGATACGTTAGGTGTCCTAGGTAGCCACAACTCTGGCAGAGGATGGTGGATTCTTCGTATTGTATTTTTTGAAGATGGGTTCCGATGAGGACATCTTTTGGCATAGTGCGATTCATGGGGGCGAGGATATATAGGCGAGCATATCGTCCTCGGCTGGCTTGAACAGTACAGTTATCTACTTTGAGGACCTCGCCTATGGAGGCTCCTATTTTTCGTAGTATAGTTTCGTCATAATATTCTGTTGGAAGTTCTGGTAGCCGAGTCCAAATTGATGTGTAATTTATTTGTTTTTTAGAGATTGAGAATTTGGGTGTCCAATGTTTGATCATGATGTATTGACCGCTAATGAACCAGGGTCCTCTAAATAGAGCTTTTTGGTAGTTTTCTATGTTGAGGAATCTGATGGCATAATAGTCTTTGCCTAGGTCAATTAGATTTAGGTGCTCAGTGGGTTTCCAAACGAAATGGAGTTTGTCTTTTAGGAGATTGTAACCAATACGTTTCCCTAGTACCTTAAGAATGATGGTTTGGTTCCAGGGAGTGTAGAGTCTAATTTTTTCTTCGGAGGAGATAGGTATGAAATGTGGGTGGTTCAATGGGTTCTCGTGTTCCTCTGATAAATCAAAGTGGGCGAGGGGGGTCGTGATAGCTTTGTGATTAGTGTCGTGTGAGATTTGTGAAAAATTCATCAAGTTTATCTCGAAAACTTATAGGATCTGCTGCCCCTTCTATTGGTTTGTTCGTGCTTCGAGTTAGCTGGTCGATTTATTGATCCGTCATGTTGACTTCTTTTGTATGCTGGGTTGTCATTGATTGCAGAAGATGTATAGGAAAAGAGTTGAATGTGAATGTAAAATTTTTGTTTTCTTCGAGAGAAGACTGAGACTTTCTCTCTCTTCTTTGATCCAGGAGATGTAGCAAACAAGAACTTGTGGTAGCTTCTGATGCTTTTAGCATGAATACTGGATCCTCTGACCAGATAGCTTCTCTACACAAGGAACCATAAAATTTGGTCCCACAATTGCTTCACAAATTTTTAGTTCACACCAGTACTGTCTCGAGGTACAATTCAATCTCATTGTTGGTTCCTTTTCTTTTAGGTGTGTGTATAATTTAAGTTTCAAATAGTTTAAGAGTTGAACCCAAGGATGTTATCAAAGTCTCCACTATATTCTTCATGTTTAAGAACCATTGACATTATAGGAAAACGGATCTCATGAGGGATTTAATGAATGACATCATAGAGGGAATGAATGTTGAATAGAAGCTAAACATAAGTCTCATGGAAATGCAACAATAAGTGATTAATTAACTGAATATGAATTTACACAACTCATAATTAACAACTAATTATGAAAATAATAAAAGAGACAAAGCGAGGATCCAACTTCTATGTTATTAATTTATTTGAAGGAAGCCGAGTGATTATCTTATAGATTCGGATAGGCTTGAGTTTCAAGGGTTCAGCTTTGAGGTGTCGAATTTTGAATATGCATAAGAGTAAATTTCAAGGTTATTCTCACTACACATATCTTCTTCTATTGGTGGTGTTGCGCCTTTGTGAGTAACATTCATTGGAGAAAAGCTAGGCTTGTCCTTTTTATTGATTTGAAAAGGTGGAATATGGAAATATGCAACTGCTTGATCTTACACTACGAAAGTAAAATATTTGAAATACATATTGCAACTCATTGAGATGGTACATTTGGTATTGGATTGTCGTGCAAAACTAATAAACTACTAAGGATTAGTGAGCTGAACTTGAAATTTCATAAATGTTTGAATAAGATATTAAAGCATTTTCATATCTATTCTTTTACTTTTGGTGGACCAAATATAAGTAAATGTTCAAGTGCTTTAGTTTTACTGTTGCCATGTTCAAACTATTTCTACGTAGGTCAACATGTTTTCGGATTTGAGACGATAGACTAATTTTTCAATTTCAACCAACTCGGATACCGCAAAAATTTAAAAAGATCAACTGCTTCATCAGCTTATGGAAGAATTGATCTGTTTGTTCATCCATGGAGTGCAAATTTATAAATTATAATTAATTTTTTGAAAAATTAAGTTTTAACTCAATTTCTACTTAGTGCAACTTTTTGTTCCATGTGCTGTCTCACTTCCTTCTAGAAGTTGTTTCTCAGTTTGGGTACTGCATACAATGGTCTTTGCATACTGTTCCTATTTCTCTTTGTTCGAAAGTATTAGAGAAGCATATCGATAGTGAAGAACTTTAAGGCATAGGGAACAAACAGTAAGTGGAGGACCCTCTGTAATAATACCAGAAGCCTGTGGTTTAGTTGATAGCAGCTGCTATTTACATTCATAAATCTTCTTTGCATCTGCAGTTCATTTTTGTGTTGCGTGCTGTAAAATATAAACAGAGTTAAAAATTGTTATACCCGGAACTTAATTTGTAAAGATGGGTTATGTAAATTCAAGTTTTAGGGGTAAGTTTCTTACACTTAACTTCTTGAGATACAATATGAAAATGTTTCATACAATCCATTTTGCTAGGTGCAACTGAAATGAAGCCAACCGTGCACCACTTAATTTAATACAAAACTTATTCATAGCCCTTTAAGTAACTTATTCATAGCCCTTTAAGTAACTTAATTAGATCCATACTTCCGTAACGAATAAGTCACAGATGGAGATAAAGAATTCACAGGGTATTCGATTTTAAGTTTTAAAGTAAAACCTTATGGAGGTTGATATCTATTAACACATGCGGCTTCTCGTTAAGCTGAATCGGCCATTTGAAATATAGCATCAATGGAGCATTTATTTATTATTAGGTTCTCAAAGGGTGCCTTCTATGACGTAATGACTCATTCTGTACACAAGGGATTGCTTGAAATATTTGATTATTCTATACCCTTAAATCTACGAAAAATATGAGCATGAAGGAATCTTAAAGAGTTCAACATGTATATTCAAAAGGTTATCGATGATTGAGTTGGATATATTTTGTATTTTAATCTTGAAAAATCAGTAAAGCCTTCTATTATTGCTTGAACTTCTCATTGTTCCACATAGACCCTCCTAATTTTATCTTAAAATTTGTTTCTTAGTATTCTTCTCATATTTCTCTTTAGGTATGTCTCTGATGCCAAACCTACTGCTCTTTGTCATTTATCTCACCTGAAAGTTGCTGATTTCTCGATTCTTTATTGCCTTAGTTCTTTTTTATAGAAGTATTAACTTTACTTCACATTTCTAATGATGGAAAATAATTATTTTTCAGATATTGAGATGCTAACGGATGAAGTAGGATATACTAGACAAGAACATGAGGTAACTTGTGAAGATTTCAGCAACATTATTGGGAAGGAACCATGAAAGGTGGAGTTGAAATTATTGTTGTAAATTCCCCTTGTGTCAAAATAGAACACTGGACAACCTATCTAGAGGTTTATCTTCACATATTGGTGAAATTTACTCTTTCCTCATTATACATGGCTGATGCCTAAGCTCTCATGTCCTATAAAATTACCAAAAATTTTCACCTTTTATGGATTTCTCTAGCTTCTATTGTTTTACAAACTCAGGTAGCAGAATTGGCTAGAATAAATCATGAGAACTTTGTAACACTACTAGGTTACTGCAGAGAGATATTTCTCTTCACAAGGATGTTAGTGATTGAGTATGGATCCAACAGGACATTATATGAGCACCTCCATTGTGAGTGGAATAAAATATTTTATATTTGCGCTTACAGTATGCTTAAGAGCTGAAGTCCAAACTATTTGAACTTACCCCAGATGATGAAGGATGCCAACTTTCTTGTACGAAGCGAATGAAAGTAGTTATTGTCATTACCAAGTGGACTGCCATATTTGACAGCTTCACCAAAAGTTTGAGAAGGCCAACTTTGACACTGAACCTTCTGTACTTACAGGATTAGATGCAGGATGTTGTTCGATGGAGAGTATCACCTTTTCCCTAACATAAATGATAGGAGGGAGCTTAGAAACAGGAAAACTTTGTTAAAAAAGAAAAAAGAATGAAATCTAGCACGTGGTTGCTTCTTCTATGAAGTGTGGAGAATTCATTATGTTGTCCTACTGGCTGGAAACAATAGAGTTGATGGCTCTTGTTTCAGTTTCTATTCTTGAAAATAGTTTGACCATATACTCGAGTATTATTTTAAGTTGTAGTGAAAAGTCTATTTGAAATGGTGTACATAGAGATTGTTATCAAATTGGTGATGGTGTGTCGTCTAATTTGTTTTCTAAACCTTTATCATATTCACTTGCCTGAAGTAATGCTAGAATTCTGCAGCTTGACAATACTGAATTCTGAAACTTCAGCACGAATTAAGTTAATAGGCGAGAACTGTTAAGGGAGCAATTAATCCACATGGACAATATGATTCCTAAAAATCTGAACTTGAATGATAATGAATATGTTAGAGATACAAAAAGCATTTCATTCTGGAATTTCCATAAATTATCAAGATATTATCCAAACATAGTTGAGTTAAAAATAGTTTTATGCTTGGCTGAAAGGTGACACAATTCTAAGTGCCACAAAACTTTACATGTCTTTGTTAACGCCAAGTTGAAAAAAGGTGCTGAATATTTTGCTTTATATTTCCTTTATTTTTTTCAAATAAACGAGCTAATGACTTAGACGTGCTTATCAAGTTTAATTACAAGATTATCACATTTATAATGTGGATACGCACTTATTTTTCATTATAATTAGCTTCTCAATTACCAGTACTATGTATAAAGTGTTTGAATTCGACTTTGGTGAAGTCCCAAATCAGTCTAAAGTATTTGCTTAGATGCATACTATCAGACAATCAAATGCTAAAAATATAGCAAGGACCAAATAGTAACTGAACTGAGTAGAGCATAATGTATAGAGAAAATTCATACTCAAACTAATCTATAAATAAAGAAATCAAAATATGTGACTATAAGGATAAGAAAAATTAATTTGTACATACTGTCGCGTGTTTTCAATATGAACCATTTTCCAAGCGGTTACTTCTATTATCCTTCCTCTTGAGTATCAAATAATTCTACAATTTTGGATTTAGTGCGTCGAATGTTTATCACATGATAACTGTAGTTTGGAATTGTAACAATCTATGGTCGAGGTATGTTACTGTAAGAACTATGGCTACATAGGTTCACATATATTTTTCATGTTTGAGGTGATCGACTAATTCTTCAATTTCAAGTTAGCAGCTCGGTTACCGAAAATTTTGAATAGTCCACAGCTTCATCAACTTGGGTTTTGGAAGAGTCAATTTATTTGTTTATCCCTGGTATGTTATTTTAAAGTTCAATTTTTGGAATATTGTTACCTTTTTTACTTAAACATAACGTGATACAAATAAGAGAGTCTTTAGTATCACCGAGATCTGGATTGATCATCTATTCTCTTCTTTATTTAAGATGACTATGTAATAGAAAATTTAATATTACAAAAATGAATTGATCACAAAGAATTAGATTTTATTGTGCTTATAATTCTATAATCTTTATCTGCTTCTATTGCTTCTAAAATGACTATATAATGCAATATTTGATCTTAAATGAAAGATTCATGAAGATTGAATTTTTTTTTCTCATTTTCATTTCTACCTCTACCTCTTCTTCTTTAAACTTCTATTGCTTCTAAAATGGTTATATAGTGCAAAATTTGATCATGGATTACAACATATCAAATGTATTTCCATCGATACAACGTTGCTTTATTTCCTTATTGCAATTTTTCATATACTAATTACTTTAATTTATCACGTTCATTAGCAGTTTACAACAATTCATAATGTGATGAAATGGGTCTTTCACACTAAGAATGGTGATATCAGCTGAAAATTCATATATGTTACGACATTTTGTGTAACTTTTGGCAGATGTTTTGCTAATACATAATGTTAAATTGAACCATTCAAAGGCTGCTAAAAAATTTGCTTATACATCTTTGGTGATTTTCAACAGCGTTGTGGACTGATAAAATTGCTATGCTATTATAGAGCGTATAAATGTACATTGAAAGTTTAATTAATAACTACTTGACACGACCAGAATTCTCGATTAGGCCGTGCGGGCACCCGACCACCTCTCCTAAACCTGTCGGGCGAACCCTATTGACTGAATCGATATAAATTGTGAAGAATTACCTTGAAATAAAAATGAACCAAACTTTAACAACATAAGATAACTCTTATGGATAGACAAACATACAAGCTGTCTGAATAATACAACTAACTACCTAGGATACAATTTTAAAGGTTTCCAGATCAAACATCTAAGAAGGCCAAAAGATATACACATCTCCCGAAGGGAGCAAAAGTAAGAAAAACTGTAATATCTGAAGTTGGTGGCCGCAATGAACAGGATGGCTCACCGTAAATAGCTAAGAACGTACTACTCCTCAATCACGGCGCGACTGGCTGGGTCCAGGTGCAGAATCTGCCGAACGAAAAGAAAACACAAGGACAAATAGGGGGTGAGTCATGAGGACTCAATAAGTGTGAACAAACTAGCAACCTCAAAAAAATAGATACGCTAGTAAACGAAACGGAACCAGACAACAATCAACAAATACGCAATGCACATATAAGCAGAACAGTAGTCATGTACAAAAAATCTACACACAAGTATACAACAATCAACAAATACACAATGCACATATAAGCAGAACAGTAGTCATGTACAGAAAATCTACACAATAGTATGAAATGAAATGGAATGAGATGAAATAAAATGAAATGAAATGAAGTGAGATGAAATAAAATGAGATGCAAAGGGTCACATATGTCCATAATTCCATCCCGAAGCGGAATACTCCTACACTCGAGGGGAATCCAATCTGCTAACCAACTGGAGAAGAATACTCCTGCTCCTGGGGCGGAATACTCCTGCACCCGATATAATATAAACCAGAGGCGGAATACTCCTGCACTCTCCTGGGGCGGAATACTTCTGCACCCGACGAAATGTAAAGCTGAGGCAGAATACTTATGCACTCAGTATGATATGCAATGTAATGCATATGAATGTAATGTGATGCAATAATAACCCTTCACCGGCACAGGACTCTCATTGACAGCCGGGAAGCAGATGCCAACTCCAAGCCAAAGTAGAATACTCAGATTCCCAATGCAATAGCAATAACAGGACATAATATATAATATATAATGTAAATCTAAAGCTAAGGCGTAATGAGTACGCCTATCGGCAGCTACACACGTAAGGAACACGTGGTAGAAAATCCACGAGGCCAAGTGCCTCCAAAGAAATGGATATAAACACTTACCATATTCCAAAGCTAGTCTTTTTACTCAACCACTACTTTTTCCTTTGGATTAACTGCCAACCGATCTCTTTCTATTCAATAAGCAGAAAAATTATATCAAATAAAGCTAAAGGCTTCATTCCTTATGTTTTAGGGCAATCCAGTTAGGAACCTGATACCCTATTCGCATACGCAATACACAGGCCAGGCCTATGTACAGGGTTCAAAGTCCCATAATTAAACCCTAAGTAAATTATATTTATATGTTGCCCATAACTCACTGAGTACGAATATATAATCATTTCCATCATCGGGGTCCAATTGACCCTTTAAACTATCAATTTACGTCATTAGGTCGATGACTAATATCCCTATTTCTACCGTAAAAATATATTCAAACACACGTAATAAGCTAAGATAATGAGTTAACATCATTACCTGAAGATTTGGGGTAGAAATTCTACTATTTTTCCACTCATTTTTCCCTTTTTTTCCCTTTTTCTTTTCTAATTTTTCTTCTCTGTGTTTCGTTGCAATGTTTCTGTTTTGTTTCTAACTTTGCTGCTTCGCTAAGGGATGATCCTTAGCCACCTACTAATCACTTTGACTTTTTCTTCTTCTTTTTTTTTTTTTATTTTTTAATAATAAATTCGCTACGATTAAAATTAAAATGGAACCCTAGAGAACTCGAAATGATCTCAAAATTTTCAAGTAAGCTATAGAAAATATATGTAACATACTCGCAAAGACGGATCCCAAATCGGACTCCCGAAACTCAAGATGTGAATTTAAAAGAAAAGGTCAAATTATTTAACTTTCGGCATTTTTGTGGAAACTAGCCGAACAACATCGAAATTCACTTTCAAAAAATCAAAAAAGTCACAAATAATCATACGAACCTAACGGCGCTTTCAGATTTCGAATCAGAGCTCATTCGCCAAAATCGAGCTCAAAAATCTCTTTTTAATATTTATCGACAATAAAAACTGAAACTTTCTTCCGACTCCTACCAAACGAGGTTCGATTTAGCTCAAATTTTTCAGACAGGTCCTAATGGACCTTACGAATATTTTAAAATTATCCGTATGCCAATCGGAGTCCTATCTTCCGAAACGACTGACCGAGGTCGTTTCATTCTCCTCCACTTAGACTCTCGTTCGTCCTCGGACGAGCAAGAGTCTAAAATAGATTTTACACCTCTAATGAGAATGCTTACACGAATTTTCAATGACATTTACTATGAAACCAAAATCATATACAATGATTAGAACTTTTAGGCTTCAAAAGATCAAGTTTGAACCTGAATCGTTGAAGAGGTAAGGATACCTCTCACGCATACTGGACTCAAGCTCCCAAGTGTCCTCCTCACGTGGACGATTATTCCATCGTACTCGAACCATCGGAATCTGCTTCGAACGAAGCTTCCAGACATCACGCGCAACTATAGCAACTGGGAACTCCTCGTAAGCTAGATTCACATCTAGCTGAGCCGGGTCTAATTCGATCACTTCGGAAGGATCTCAGATACACTTCCGGAGAATCGATACATGGAAAACTGGGTGAACTGGCATAGAAGCTGGCAAGTCGAGCCGATAAGCTACCTTACCAATACGCTTCTCGATATGGAAAGGGCCAATGAACCTGGGACTAAGCTTTCCTTTCCTACCAAATCTCTTTACACCTCGCATCGGTGACACTTTCAGAAATACCATGTCCCCGACCTCAAACTCTAACTCTCGGCTCCTCCGGTTCGAATATGAAATCTGCCTGCTCTGGGCGGTCCGTAAACGATCCTGAATAACACGAACAACATCGAGAGTCTAACGAACCATATCTGAACTCATCACCTCGACATCTCGAGACTCAAACCAGCCAATAGGAGAACGACATCGACGACCATATAAGGCCTCAAATGGAGCCATCTGAATAGAAGACTGGTAGCTATTATTATAAGAGAACTCTGCTAACGCCAAATGATCATCCCAGTAACCCCCGAAGTCAAGTGCACAAGCTCAAAACATGTCCTCCAGAATTTGAATAACCCGCTCGGACTGACCGTCAGTCTGAGGATGGAATGCTGTGCTAAGCTGCACCTGGGTCCCCAACTCTCTCTGAAAAGACTGCCAGAACTGAGAAGTAAACTGGGAACCACGATCTGAGATAATGGATACAGGAGTACCATGCAATCTAACCACCTGCTCAATGAAAATCCGAGCCAGTCTCTGAGCTAAATCAGTAGTCTTGACAGGGATACAATGAGCTGATTTAGTCAGTCTGTCGACAATGACCCAGACTGAACCGTGACGCCGCAGGGTCTTCGGCAGACCAACTATAAAATCCATCGTGATGTGCTCACACTTCCACTCGGGAATGGGCAATTCCTGAGCTAACCATGCTGGTCTCCGGTGCTCGAACTTAACCTGCTGACAGTTCAAGCAACGAGATACATAATCAAATACATCTTTCTTCATCCCCTTCCACCAGTATAGCTCTCGGAGGTCTTGATACATTTTTGTAATGCCAGGATGAATGGAATAACACGAGCTATGAGCTTCACAAAGCACTGACTGCCTCAAATCTCCAACATCAGGGACACAGAGTCGACCATTAAACCGAAGAATTCCATCTGAATCAAGCTCGAAGGAGGGAACTCCTCCACTTAGGACACGACCACGCAACTCCTCCAGATAAGGATCCTCGAACTGTCTTCCCTTAATCTGACTGACTAAGGAAGACTGAGCTGCAATACACGCTAAGACTCGACTGGAGTCTGGGAGAAGAAATCTCACGCCAAAGTCGCCAAGGGACTACAATTCTCGAGCCAATGGTCTCATATCAGCATAAAGAAAAGCCATGCTGCCCATGGACTTCCTGCTCAAAGCATCTGCTACCATGTTCGCCTTTCCAGGATGATAAAGGATAGTGAGATCATAATCTTTAATCAATTCAAGCCACCTCCGCTGTCGGGCGTTAAGATCTTTCTGAGAGAGAAGATACTGCAGACTCTTAGGATCCGTATATACCTCACAAGGATCGCCATAAAGGTAATACCTCCATATCTTCAAAGCAAAGACCACAACTGCCAATTCTAAGTCGTGAGTCGGATAATTCTTCTCATTCGGCTTCAACTGTCTGGAAGCATAAGCAATTACCTTCCCGTACTGCATAAGAACACAACCAAGGGCCACACGAGATGCGTCACAATAAACTACAAATCCATCGGTGCCCGAAGGAAGGGATAGCACTGGAGCTGAAGTCAATAAGGCCTTAAGCTTCTGGAAGCTGGCCTCACACTCATTGGACCATCGAAACTGAACCGCCTTCTGCGTCAGGCGAGTCAGGGGAGCTGTAATAGTAGAGAACTTCTGCACAAACCTCCGATAATAACCTGCAAATCCAAGGAAGCTGCGAATCTCCGTCGGAGTGGTAGGACGAGGCCATTTTTGCACTGCTTCAATCTTCTTCGAATCAACCTTGATACCTTCACTAGATATCACGTGACCCAAAAATGCTACAGAATCAAGCCAAAACTCACATTTCGAGAACTTGGCATACAACTTACGATCACGGAGGGTCTGAAGAACCACCCTCAGATGATAATCATGCTCCTCGCGGCTACGAGAATAAATAAGAATATCATCAATGAAGATAATGACAAAGGAATCAAGGAATGGCTTAAACACCCGGTTCATGAGATCCATAAAGGTTGCAGGGGCATTAGTCAGCCCAAAAGACATAACTAGGAACTCATAATGGCCGTAACGAGTCCTAAAAGCAGACTTCGAGATATCTGACTCACGAATCTTTAGCTGATGATAACCAGATCGCAGATCGATCTTAGAAAAGAATTTGGCACCCTGCAACTGATCAAACAAATTATCAATGCGAGGCAAGGGATACTTATTCTTGATGGTGACCTTATTTAGCTGACGATAATCAATACACATCCGCATAGTCCCATCTTTCCTTTTTACGAATAGAACAGGAGCACCCCACGGAGAAATACTCGGCCTAATGAACCCCTTATCAAGCAAATCTTGCAACTGCTCCTTCAGCTCCTTCAACTCTGATGGGGCCATACGATAAGGAGGGATAGAAATAAGCTGAGTCCCTGGCACTGTATCAATGCCAAACTCGATCTCTCGATCAGGAGGAAGTCCTGGCAAATCATCTGGAAACACATCAGGGAACTCCCTAATGACAGGAATAGAATCAAGAGATGGAATCTCCACAGTGGTATCTCGAACCATGGCAAGATACGCTGAACACCCTTTATCTATCATCCGCTTTGCCTTCAGAAAAGAAATAACATGCCCCATGGGTGGGAAATAAGAGCCCTGCCACACCACCGGTGCTGAACAAGGAAGAGACAACTGAAGAGACTTGGCATGACAATCTAACGTGGCATGACACGACACCAACCAATCCATGCCAATAATGACATCAAAATCAACCATATCTAGGATTATAAGATCTACTAGTGTCTTACGACCCCCAAAAGATATGGTACAAGCTGGATAAACTCGATCCACGATGATAATGTCTCCAATAGGAGTAGAAACACAGAATGGATCACGAAGAAATATATAATCAACAAGAAAACCCGAAGCAAAATAAGGAGATACATATGAATATGTAGACCCCGGATCCACCAAAGAATATGCATCTCGACCACAAACAGATAAAATACCTATAACAACAGCTGGGGATGCCTCGGTATCCTGCCTGGCCGACAGGGCATATAGCTGTCTCTGCGGCTGAGCTGAGCCATTACCCTGACGACTACCTCTAGAGGGACCACTAGGATCACGTCCACGACCTCTACCGGGTGGTGGTGCACCTCTAGCTGGCTGAGACCCTGGAGGGGCACCTGAGGCTGCTGCTGCATAGGCCCTGGAAGGCGAGGGAAAGGGCGGCTACTACCCTGCTGAAGGAGATAAGGGCAATCCTTCTTATGATGCCCTGGATCCTGACTGATAAAGCACCCTGGAGCAAATCTACGATGATCAAACTGAGAATGATCTCGCGGGCAAAACCAAAACTGACCCTGAGAAGAAGTAGGCGCGTTCTGAGAAGCACGCGCTGGAAACTGAGCTGGTCTGACAGGAGGCCTACTATGCTGCTGATAACTCCTACCTCCATACGAGGTACTAGAATGCCCTGGACCACGAGATCTCTTACTCTCCCGCTCTAACTCCTCCATCTCCAATCTATGATAGGCCTCATACCTCCTAGCAATATCGACAGCGACATCAAATAGAGTACCAGCCTCAATCTCACGAGCCATCTGGGACCGCAAATGAGGAGAAAGCGCATCAATAAAACGTCTGACCCTCTCAGAGGGCTCCTGCACGAGATCTGGAGCATAGCTGGACATCTCTGAAAATAAAAGCTCGTACTCCATGACTGACAAGTTACCCTGTCCAATCCTCTCAAACTGTCTCCTCTTCTCATCCTTCTGATTGCGAGGGAAAAACTTCTCCATGAATCGATGAGAGAACTCACTCCAGGTCAGCTTAGGTAAGCCCTGCCTAGCTGATCGGAGTGCGGTCCACCAAGCTAAAGCCGGACCCTCAAGCTGGAAGGCAGTATAATCAGCTCCATACTGCTCAAGATATCCAAGGGCCTCTAAGATACGCTGACATTGATCAAGAAACTCACGAGGCTTAAGCTTATCTGATTTCTGACTAGAGACTTCGGAGGACTAAGTTGGGTAAAATAATGCAACCTTGCCGGATCATCAACCTGACCTACTACCTGGACTGGCTGACCATCCTGAACAATTGGAGGTATAACACCCGCTACCTCTGAAACATGACCACTTGGAATATGAACTGCTGGGGCTACCTGTGGAGCTGGAATGGGGGCTTCCTGAACCTGAGAACCAATATCTACCGCAGCCTGAGGAGCTGCCTGAGGGATAAGAGAGCAGCCTGAGGAATAGGAGCATCCACAGCAGCCCGAGGAATATTAGCATCCACAGCAGCCTGAGGAATAGGAGGTCCCTGGGGCATCTGCGTCACTAAGAATCTCATAAAAGCGTCATGAAGTGCGGGGGGAACGAATAAACCCTGCTCCCCCTGCCCAGCAAAAGGTGGCACTACCGGAACCTCTGCAGCAGGATTAACATGATCCACCATCCTCGTGGCCTGGGCAACTCTACCTCTGCCTCGACCACGACCTCTACCGCGGCCAACACCGCCACCTCGCGGAGCAGCAGGCATAGGGGCGACCGCTGGCTCCTCCACCTCTCGCCGAACATTCGCGCACGCTCTCACCATTTACTGCGGAAAATTAAAAATATTAAACTTCAGATAAGAAGACTCACGCACGACAGGGAAAAAAAGAAGGGAAAGTGCCTAAATGCCATCATAGCCTCTCGTAGATAGGTACGGACGTCTCCGCCCGATCAGCGAGACTCTATTAGACACTGTCATGATCTGGAAAGACTCTAAACCTCGCTCTGATACCAACTGACACGGCCCAAATTCTCGGTTAGGTTGTGCGGGCACCCGACCACCTCCCCTAAACCTGTCGGGCGAACCCTATTGACTGAATCGATATAAATTGTGAAGAATTACCTTGAAATAAAAATGAACCGAACTTTAACAACATAAGATAACTCTCAAGGATAGACAAACATACAAGCTGTCTGAATAATACAACTAACTACCCAGGATACAATTTTAAAGGTTTCCAGATCAGACATCTAAGAAGGTCAAAAGATATACACATCTCCCGAAGGGAGCAAAAGTAAGGAAAACTGTAATATCTGAAATTGGTGGCTGCAATGAACAGGATGGCTCACCGTAGACAGCTGAGAACGTACTACTCCTCAATCACGGCGCGACTGGCTGGGTCCAGGTGCAGAATCTGCCGAACGAAAAGAAAACACAAGGACAAATAAGGGGGGGGGGGTGAGTCATGAGGACTCAATAAGTGTGAACAAACTAGCAACCTCAAAAAATAGATACGCTAGTAAGGGAAACGGAACCAGACAACAATCAACAAATACGTAATGCACATATAAGCAGAACAGTAGTCATGTACAGAAAATCTACACAATAGTATGAAATGAAATGGAATGAAATGAAATATAATGAAATGAAATGAAGTGAGATGAAATGAAATGAGATGCAAAGGGTCACATGTGCCCATAATCCCATCCCGAAGTGGAATACTCCTGCACTCGAGGGGAATCCAATCTGCTAACCAACTGGAGCGGAATACTCCTGCTCCTGGGGCGGAATACTCCTGCACCCGATATAATATAAACCAGAGGCGGAATACTCCTGCACTCTCCTGGGGCGGAATACTCCTGCACCCGACGAAATATAAAGCTCAGGCGGAATACTCCTGCACTCAGTATGATATGCAATGTAATGCATATGAATGTAATGTGATGCAATAATAACCCTTCACTGGCACAGGACTCTCATCGACAGCCGGGAAGCAGATGCCAACTCCAAGCCAAAGTACAATACTCAGATTCCCAATGCAATAGCAATAACATGACATAATATATAATATATAATGTAAATCCAAAGCTAAGGCGTAATGAGTACGCCTATCGGCAGCTACACACGTAAGGAACACGTGGTAGAAAATCCACGAGGCCAAGTGCCTCCAAAGAAATGGATATAAACACTTACCGTATTCTAAAGCTAGTCCTGTTACTCAACCATTGCTTTTTCCTTTGGATTGACTACCAACCGATCTCTTTCTATTCAATAAGTAGAAAAATTATATCAAATAAAGCTAAATGCTTCATTCCTTATGTTTTAGGGCAATCCAGTTAGGAACCTGATACCCTATTCGCATACGCAATACGCAGGCCAGGCCTATGTACAGGGTTCAAAGTCCCATAATTAAACCCTAAGTAAATTATATTTATATGTTGCCCATAACTCACTGAGTACGAATATATAATCATTTCCATCATCGGGGTCCAATTGACCCTTTAAACTATCAATTTACGTCATTAGGTCGATGACTAATATCCCTATTTCTACCGTAAAAATATATTCAAATACACGTAATAAGCTAAGATAATGAGTTAACATCATTACCTGAAGATTTGGGGTAGAAATTCTACTATTTTTTCACTCCCTTTTCTTTTCTAATTTTTCTTCTCTGTGTTTAGTTGCAATGTTTCTATTTTGTTCCTAAATTTGCTGCTTTGCTAAGGGATGATCCCTTAGCCACCGACTAATCACATTGACTTTTTCTTCTTTTTTTTTTTTAATAAAAAATTCGCTACGACGATTAAAATTAAAATGGAACCCTATAGAAGTCGAAATGATCCCAAATTTTTCAAGTAAGCTATACAAAATATATGTAACATAATCACGAAGACGGATCCAAAATCGGACTCCCGAAACTCAAGATGTGAATTTAAAGGAAAAGGTCAAATTATTTAACTTTCGGCATTTTTGCGGAAACAAGCCGAACAACATCGAAATTCACTTTCGAAAAATTACAAAAATCACAAACAATCATACCAACCTAACGGCGCTTTCGGATTTCGAATCGGAGCTCATTCGCCAAAATCGAGCTCAAAAATCTCTTTTTAATATTTATCGACAATAAAAACTGAAACCTTCTTCCGATGCCTACCAAACGAGGTCTGATTTAGGTCAAATTTTTCAGACAGGTCCTAATGGACCTTATGAATATTTTAAAATTATCCGTATGCCAATCGGAGTCCTATCTTCTGAAACGACTGACCGAGGTCGTTTCACTACTTTTGATTAGAAATGAGTTAGTGAATAAATGTCTTCCAAAATTTGATGGTAAGAAGCATAGTATAAAGGCTTTTTCTTTTCAAATAACAGTATTTCAAGTAAGCTTCTTTTCCGCGCATCGCGTGGATATTATACTAGCAACTTAAAGGAAAGAAAACAAAAATATAGGTATACATATTGTATAAAATGTACAAATAATCATTAAATAAGTTCAAATAAAATTATCTAAATATAAATAATCACAGATTATTACTTATTTAATGATCGCAAATCGATATAAATTTGGTATGTAGCCTAAATGATGCAATTATATGATATAGCCACGAATATTATAAATGTACTAGATTGCACAATCAGTCACAGTTTTGAAAAATAGCCTAAATGATGCAAAATTACGTAATATAGTCACATTTAGGTATGTAATATACAAGTAGAGGATAATGCACGTAAATACATGCTTTCTAATGTACATTTTGCACAAATAGTTAAATTGCACCTTTAAGTTAAATTATAGCCAATTTTAGAAAAAGGAGGGATAAAATAGGGTGTCAATATTTCTCAGCAAGTTGCCCATTGCATCAGAGCTTAAAGTCTTGGCTATTACCAAGACCTGCAGAGACTTTCTCTGCAAGTTGCTCATTGCACAGAGCTTAAACTTTTGGCTATTGCAAAGACTTTCTCTGCAAGTTGCCCATTGCATTTGAGATTAAAGTATTGACTATTGTCATGACTTGCAGAGATGCCCATTGTAGCAAATCTTAAAGTCTTTGCTATTAGTAAGATTTGCAGAGACATTCTCTGCAAGTTGTGCATTGCACCGGAGCTTAAACGATTAGAGATTTTCTCTGTAAGTTGCCCATTCGCCAGAGCTTAAACTCTTGGCAATAGCCAAGACTTACAGAGACTGGCCTATTGTACCAGAGCAATGGGCAACTTGCAGTTCATATTTTCTGCTAATACGACAAGTTTTTTGGATCATTATAAACAAAATTCATAGCTCTTTCAAGTAATATATAGTTATACAAAATTTTAAGCAAAACCATAGAAGTTAAATGAAATTATGTAGAATTTAATGCAACATTTAGTAAAACTCAATAGGAATTTGAAGGAATCTAACCTTGAATCTTCGTTTCAATGGAGGAATCTGTAAAAGTTGCAGGTTTTTAGGGTTTAGAGATTTTTTAAATGGAGAAAAGGAAGGGGAAAATAGTGTAGGTCTTTTTATTAGTTGTGAGGGGTATTTTCGCCCGGAATAAGTTTCATTAAACAAATGAAGTGTATGTTTGCTAAACCACTGTTATTGAGGGCAAGATGCAAACCATTGTTTACCGTGTCATATTTATGCAATTCAGACAACTTAACAAGTGATTACTCATAGAGTTGGACTAAATATTCTAAGTGCATTTGAAGCAAAAGATTTCACTTCGTGTCCTCCAAATTGTCTGGTTGTGGGTGTTTTTCCTCCACTTACTACGTACGGTTTTAGCGAAATAGACTCCAACTCATTTTTTTAATATATGAAAAGACTATTTAGCCTTTGACTAACATAACATCAAATTCTATCTTTGTCACGCTACTCTCTTCTTCGAGAATTAGGGTTCCTTAGACTGGTATGTGTTTCTCAATATTCCTTTCTTCTTCTTCTTCTTTTTTTTTTTTTTTTACATTTTTTTGTTGATTTTTACTGATAATATAATTTATGTTTATCTCAATTGATTAGTTATGTTGGCTATCGGTGTTTTTTCCATAATTTAAAGTGTTTTTTATTTGGCACAAAATTTAAATAATTTTCTACAAGTTGCTCTTGTACCAGACCTTCAAGTGATACCTACAAGACACAACTTGTAGAGGTGAAAGTGTTGCATATTAGGCACAACAAGTAGAGATTTCTCAACAAGTTGTTCTTGCACCAGACCTTTAAGCTTTCCCCACTAAGGCACAATTAATAGAGATTAAAGTGCTGCCTGTTAGGCATAACATGTAGAGATTTCACTACAAGTTGTTCTTGCACCAGACCTTCAAGTGTTGCCCACAAGGCACAACTTGTAGAGATTCCTCTGCAAGTTATACAAGTGAATGCATGCCCATGCACCAGAGCTTAAAGTATTGCCCATCAATCACTATTGGAGAGATTCTCGACAAGTTATTCCAAGTAAATGTAGAGCAAACTATTGCCCTTGCAACAAAACAACAATACTCGCATTTTTATCGCTAAATTATACAATAAACACAAATAAATATAGTGTGAATTTTCTTCTTTTAATTGTTTGCCTATTGTTACGACTTAATAATATACCGTCAATTGTTGGCTCTGCCACACTACTTTTGATCAATATGAACAAATTCATAGCTAGGTTTACCTAATATGCAATTATACCGAATTTGAAACAAATTAGATGGATTTTAAATGTAATTATACAAAACTTAATGTAAAATCTACGTAGAATCAATATGATTTTTAAGATTTACGTTGAATCTTCATTTTAAGTAAAAGATTTTTAGGGTTAGAATATGCTGAAATCAGATGGAGAAGGGAGAACAGAGTGAAGGGGTACCACGAGTCTATTTATAGATTTTGTGGGGGGTAATTTCGTTCAAACATTATTCATTAAACTAAAGGAGGTCATATTTTCTAAACCTCTCTTATGGAGATCAAATAGGCAAACCATAGCCTATCGTGTCATACTTGTGAAAATTTCCCCATTTAAAGCTGAAGCCTATAGGTCCAACTCAAGTAGGACCGCGGGGCATTGAGGCCGAGCAAAGGCTAGCACTAGCTCCTAAGGCAAAATAAGAAAGGGAATTTTTTTCATAAGAAGGGAACTTATTGCGTAAGTAGGAAATTTTTTTGGGTCCAAAGCGCAATCTGCTTTAACCATTCGAAAGAGGACTTCTGAAACTACAACACATCCGAAAACTAGATATAGAATCCATCCTGATTAAAATAGTTAATACTTGAATTCAGTTCAGTATTCTAGCACTCAATTTGTAATAGCTTTAGGCATCCTGACGAAAAGAATTATATCCACTTGAAGGCGCAACCGAATTGCAATCCATCTTCGCCGTTGGAAAGAAGACTCATTGAACTATAACATATTAAAAAATATGATAGTAATTTCATGCTAATTAATATAGTTTAATATTTGAAGTTATTCTTGTGTCTCTATAGGCAAATCTGGTGCATTCTTTTACCTGCAACAAGTTCCCCTTTATTTTATTCATATTCCTTACACTAAGCTTGAAGATATGAGAGTCGAGACAATTCTTCAATTTCATATGAACACTATGTCATACCCACATTTTACTTAACTCGCAGCGAGTCAAGACTCGGGTTTGACTGGGTAACTCGTTTGAGTTAGAAATTGGAGTCGCCATCTAATATAAGTTTCTAAGGTATATTAGGTCACCTAAATGTCTAAGGTCGGGTCTTTTATTCAACATATTTAATTTCCAGAGATTCGAGGGTAAAAAGTACAAGTGACTCGGGGAAGAAGGTGTGAGGCACTTTCCCAAGTCCCACAAAAAGTAGTTTCCGCCCGAGCAATTAATTTTGGGATGTCTAATAAGTCGTAAATAAATGTTCACAAATTATATTTTAACTTGAAAGTCAAAATCACAATTAGTCACGCAATTGAATCTATTTATATTGGACCTTTAAATTTGTAGGAACGGCCTAAGCCCTATGCCTAATCGCACATTTTACTCATATTTGCAAGCACATATGCAGTGGGGCTAATATAAAAAAGGCTGATTCAATTTATTTTATTTTATGCAATTTCAGTGTCTAATACAGTTTTGCAAAAATAACCAATTTTACAGAAATAACCAGTTTCGAAGGAAACATTTCAGATTTGTTTCAAACCAAGTTGGGGTTGTTTTTTAAACGAAATGTTAGTCATTTAGGGTCGGTGTGACTTGACATTAATTGTCGAGCCCTAGCCTTAATTGTTATTTTGCTTTAGGGGTCAATTTTGCGAAAATATGTATAGAGGAGGCTGTTTTAGAAATGGTGAAACGGTCTTAAATAGTCATTTCGGAAGTAAGGACTCTGGTTGGCGTGCCGATAAGTTTAAAATATTTGTAAAGTTCATTAGGACCTATCTGTAAAATTTGAACTAAATCAGACTTTGTTTGGTAGGTATCGGAAGAAGGTTCCAGTTTCCGTTGTCGGTAAATATTAAAAAGAGATTGTCGAGCTCGATTTTGGCGAATGAGCTTCGATTTGAAATCCCAAAGTGTTGTTAGGTTCGTATGATTAGTTTTGACCTGTATAAGTTTTCAGAAGTGAATTTCGAGGTCGTTCGGATAGTTTAAATGTCGAAAGTTAAAGAATTTAATTTTTTCCGTTTAATTCATATCTTGAGCTTCGGGAATCGGATTTGAGATCCACCTTAGCAGGTACGTCACATAAATTTTTTATAATTTGCTTGGGAAATTTGAGATTATTACGAGTTTCGTAGGGTTGCACTTTAATTTTTGTTACGATAGTAAATTAAAAAGGAAAAGAGAAGAAAATAAAGAAATATAAGGCGATGGCTTTAGCAGCCCTTTAATTTCTATATAAAAACTCGAACAGCATCAGAAACATTTGTCAACGAAAATAAAGAAACACAGCGAAGGAAAAAATGACAGAAAATAGAGAAAAGAAAGGAATGGAGCAGGAAAAAAATGGTATTTCCACCCCAAAACATCCAGGTAATGATGTTAATTTATTATTTCAATTTATTACGTGTATTTAAGTATATTTTGACGGTAAAAATTGAGATATTAGACATCATTCTAATGAGTTAAATTGATAGCGAAAAGGGTTAATTGGATCCTGATAATGGAATTGATTATATATTCGTACTCAGTGAGTTATGGGCAACATATAAATATTACTCCCTCCGTTTCAAAAAGGATGAACCTATTACTATTTGAAGGGTCAAACAAGATTATGTTTGACCACATGTCTTACAAATATTTTCTAACTATTTTGAATTGTTAACTATTGTGACTTATAGTATTTTTCATGTAGTTTCTAAATATGTAAATTTTATTTCAAAAAGTTTAAAAATTTGATGTGCAAATTCCCAGTCAAAATTAGTCAATTTGACCCTCGTACTCCGCAAAGGTTCATCCTTTTTTAAACAGAGGGAGTATTTATTTAGGGTTTGATTATGTGACTTTGAACCCTATACATAGGCCTGACCTACGTATTGCGTATGCGAATAGGGTATCAGGTTCCTAACCGGATTGCCCTAAGATGTAGGGAATGAAGTCTTTAGCCTAATTTGGTATATTTTCTGCTTATTGAATAAGAAGGATCGTTTAGCAATGAATCCAAAGGACAAAGCGGTTGTTGAGTAACAATGGAATGAGGTAAGTGTTTGTATGCATTTCTTTGGAGGCTCTTGGCCTTTTGGATAATCTACCACGTGTTCCTTACTTGTGTAGCTGCCGATAGACGTACTCATTACGCCTTAGCTTTGGATTTACATTGTATATTATATGTTATGTCCTGTTGTTGGTATTGCATTGAGGATCTTAGCATTTTGTTTTGGCTGTGAGTTGGCATATACTTCCGGGCTGTCGATGAGAGTCCCTCGCCGGTGAAGGGTTATTATTGCATCATATTACATTCATATGCATTATATTTTCTTATTATGGGATGCCATATCATATCGGGTGCATGAGTATTCCCCCCAGGAGAGCGCAGGAGTATTCCGCCTCTAGTTTATATCATATCGGGTGTAGGAGTATTCCACCCTAAGAGCAGGAGGATTCCGCTCCATTGCATCATATTGAGGGTAGGAGGATTCCGCCCTAGGAGCATGAGGATTCCGCTCCTTGCATCATATTGAGGGTAGGAGGATTCCGCCCCGGAGTAGGAGGATTCCGCTCCATCTATTTGGCACATGTGACCCAATTGCATCATACTGCATTCATTCCATTTCATTGCACTGGTTGTTGTGCATTGTGATATTATAGTGCGATGTTTCGTGTATGTTTCATGTATTTCTGATTGGTGATATGTTCGAAATACCTATATGTTCTGCCTATCTTATTTCCCTAGTTGTTTATGAGTTTATGGTTCCATACGTGTTTCCAGCTATTATCTGGCTCTGCCTTTTTATAATTTAAATAAGAGGAATTTGGTTTATCAGTTTCTTTTCTTCCTGGCTAGCTATCCTATTCATTGAGGTGGCTAGTCTGCCCCACTTATTGAGTCCTTTTGACTCACCCTTGTTTGTTTTTTTTTCTTGTCTATCTATTTCATTTCGGCAGGTTCGCTCTAGGATTGAGTTCGCCACGTTCTGAAGGAGCAAAGACGACTTCAGCTGTCAGGGTGAGCCAGCTTTTATTCAGGATGGCTACCAGTTTTATGTTTATTATTTCAGTTGTATTTTGCTCCCTTCCGAAGGTATCTGTCTTATTTTGTACTCTTAGATGTCTAGTCTGGATAGCCCTAAACCTAGTTTGTTGAGTAGTAAGCTGTAATTACTGTTGTACAGCTTTGAGGTATCAGTATGTCTGTGCTTTTTCTAAGTCTTGTTCTTATTTATGAATTGAATCATATTTACTTTCCTAATTTAATTGGTAAGGGTTCGCACAACAGGTCTAGGGTTGGATGTCGGGTGCCCGCATGGACTAGGCGGATTCCGGGTCGTGTCAAATGGGTCACGAAAAACACACAATAATGCGCGCGCGCGCGCGCACACACACACACACACACACACACATATATACGCACACACACATATATATATGCATGCAAATGCATGATAATATGTGTTAGGCTTTTTAAAAATCTATATGTATGCTTATATAGTTGACCCCGATAACTTATACACCCCTATACACTATTAGATTAGTGATGAGAATGGTGCCTTCTGTACACCTCCAAGCATGGCCTGTTTAGGCTTAGTTTTTCCCAAATAAGAGAAGCCTTTTACTAGGCACTTACAAGCATGCAAAAGACCTGCAAACTAAGACTTGGTATAGCCCCTAAGGCTATCCATATATGCTGCAAAATAAAGGTTAGCAGGGGCAAAACAGAGCCCCAAACAGAAACACATAGAAGCAGAATTTACACCAGAAAACTTATAAACATAGACAGTTCAAGTGTAAGGATAAGTAGGGATATATGCTATATTTTTACCTTGTTATTAGGTCAGAGACAAGCAAAGAGAAGCAGTACAGGTATTGTCAAACTTTTCCTCCAGAAAATATCCGGAAGAGTAAGATGAATTCCCCAGAGATGAAAACACAGTGCTTTTGCCTTCTTTCTTTCAGTTTTTTTAGTGTAATAGTTGTATAAATATCCTGTCACGACCCAACTTAGGGCCGCGACGGATGACCAATACTAAGTGTTGATCATCACTAATCCTACTGATAATATGCTAACCATTATAACTGATAAACAGAATAAGCATAAACCTAGCTGATAAGGAGTATGCAATGAAAATAGCTGACAAGGCTAACATAAGCTGACATACATAACATACTGACTGCACCACACAGGGACATATCTACAGGCCTCAAAGAGTGATGGACTGAATATACAAAGGACGAGATAAGGCCCCGCCATACCCAAGCTGGCTGACTGTACACATACCAAAAGATAGGTAACTCCGGGAGTAAGCGGAGTGACTCCAGTAGCTGATAGATGGCCTACTAACATGGTCCAAGCATTGATCTATCTGCACCTGCGCGGCATGAAACGCAGCGCCCCAGAAAAGGGCGTGAGTACGATATGTACCAAGTATGTAAGGCATGAGCATATAATATGTCATAGCTGAATGAAACTGTAGGCTGGAATATAAATATGTAAACATGAGCTGGAGCATAGCAATATAGCTGAAAATCTGAAGAACGTACTAAACATGATATGAATATAAGCTGAAGTCTAGCTGAATCTGAACCTGAAGACTGAGCTGAACTATACTGATAAATAACTGTAATATGACTGATAGCTGGTTACTAGAAACTGGAACTGATAACTGTCAACTGATACTGACGCTAAGAACTGGTGGCCGATAACTGAGAACTGATAACTGTCAACTGATACTGACGCTAAGAACTGGTGGCCGATAACTGAGAACTGACAACTGTCAACTGATACTGACGCTAAGAACTGGTGGCCGATAACTGAGAACTGATAACTGGTACCGAGCTAAAACTGAACTGTTATCTGAACTGGTACCTGTCTCGTGTTATGGGCTATATCCCCCCAAATCAGGTAACTGAACATCTGAACTAGTACCTGTCTGGCGTTATGGGCTGTATCCCCCCAAATCAGGTAACTGAAAATCGGAACTAGCCTCATGTATAATCATGCAGTGCATATTGTGGTTATATACGCATATATAACAAACCTGGTGGGTGTTATGGGCTATATCCCCCCCAGCCAATAATATCTAGTCTCTCTGGTCAGAGTGTGTGAATGACACCCGGTCACACTAGGTGTTTCAACTCCCGCTTGAACCAGAGGGGCTGTATCCCCCAGACGGGTAGTATCACACGCGACCGGACTGTGTGTCCAATGTCCAGCCTCTATGGGGGACTCCAAATCACACATAACATGATCACAATATAAGCATAAGCATGTATGAAGTATAACACATGTGGCAACAATATATATGGACTCAAAGGAATGATAAGAAAACTCTGGATGGAATTGTAGACACAACTTGAAACTTAGAATCTGTCTAACTCTTTGATTTTTATAAAAATTTCGGCAGAGTTTCCACTGAAACTGGATGATATGCAAAAACAGAACCAGCACTATATTATACACGGGAATGGATACCCGGATAAACTGATAACATAAACAAATTAACTGGATAACAAGATGAGAGTGGCGTAACAATTCCACGGCTGTACAGAATTTCTAGACAGTACCAGCGTCCGGTATTGCATCATAGTTTTGAGGGTGAAGATAAAAGTTATAGACCTCATGGTCTTCATGAAAGTTGTAGATATATGTATTAGGATTCTGGAGATTCTTAAATCATCTTAATATCAATTTTGTATAAGGAGTTATGATCAATATACTAACAACTGTCCAGAGTTCAAAACAATTTTTCAGATTTTGAAACGTTTTGCCTTTCTGATTTGGACGTCTTTCACCTTGGATTTTAGTACCAAATTAAGTATATACAAGGTTTCCTTGGTACCATACAAGTTTCTCACAAGAAAAACTAAGTTTAAAACTAATAAAAGCTTCAAAATCTAAAAGATACATGCCTTGCCAAAAGAAAGGTTTAGCCTTACATACCTTTGATGTTTCTAGCTTCTAAACTTCGTTTCCTTTGAATTCCACACCTTCTAAAGCTTAAACAAGCTATAAAATAGAATTTAGATACTTTACTTAGCTATGAAGTAATTCTAAAACTCAAACTATAGACGAAATTGAAGGTAGCATAATGTTACCCTAATCGCGTAGAGCGTTTTGACGCAATCCATCTTCCGTTTCGTGTTAAAATTGATGTTCTATCTTCAAAATCATAAAAAAATGGATTCAAACTGAAAAATCTCTGTTTATATCATGGTTTTACTGGAAATGTCGAGAGAGAGAGAGAGAGAGAGATTTCTCTTTTATAATAAAAACATTTCATTTCTAGCCCTCTTTTGCGCTTATGTCCCTTTTTCTGGTCTAACTTCTGACGCTCATATCTTTTTATCTATAAGTTATATTAGCAAACCGTTAAAAGTGTTGGAAACTACACTCCAAGACCTTCAATTTGGTATATGATATGTCCCCAAAAGACTTCATATAACACATGAAATTAATTGCTGAAAAAGCTCCGTTACAAGGCAATTCCTTAGTCGGTTTTTCCGCAACTTAAATCTGATTTTTCCCAAACTTTATATTCAACATATAAACATCATATATGGTCATATTATTACTTTAAACTCACTTAAATTATTCTTAACATGATATTATAATGATATACGTCAATTTAGACGTACGGGGTGTAACATATCCGGAAGAGTAAGAAGAATTCCCAGAGATGAAAACACAGTGCTTTTGCCTTCTTTCTTTCAGTTTTTTTAGTGTAATAGTTGTATGCTTGTAAGAGTGTGTGTGTGTGTTGCCTTAGAACTTTCTAGTGAATGAGAAGGGTATTGGTTTAAATAAGTGTGATGGGGAGCCCAAGCTCTAGCGGGTAAAAGCTAAATAAGGCAAAGGAATATTGCTTCCCACAATAATGAGGGTACTATTAGGTGTCCCTTCCATAAATAGCTCAATCAGACCAAAGTTTTAAGATAAAAAAGATCCTAAAACAAATAGGAATTCCCTCCTTTTGAGAATAACACATTAATGAGCTCTGGGCATATATGATTTTATGCTCGTACTCTGTCAAATTATAGTATAATTTAAGATATCATCCCACAGAGATTGGAACCACCTAGGCTACAGATTTATATTGTCTTTGTCACTATTTGAGAGACTCAAGTTGGTGATGAGAATTGTTTAATAGTCCTAAAAATTTAAATTACATTAGGGTAAATATTTTAGTAATTTTTTAAAGTAAATAAAAGATAATAAAGATAAAGGTTGGGATACTTTAAATCAGCAAGATAAAACTATTATAATAAAATCAAAATGTCATTATTTCTTCTCTATTTAATGACATGATCGCTTATTTCTAATACAACCAAATCACATAAAAGTAACCAATTAATAACACCTCTTTCGGTTAATGTAGTTAATCGATTGACAGTGAAACAGAGACCTTGTTCAAAGAATGATCATTTATTTCTAATACAACTACTTCACTTAACCACAATATATTAATAGCACCACTCGCACTTATACTATTAGTTTATTGATAGTTAGTGACATTAAACCATAATTGATTAATAACACCTCTTTTGATTAGTGTAGTTAACCGACTAGACTAATGATTTAAACGGGAAGTATCTTAGTTGAGTACACCAAGTGAGCAAAAACCTCTTTCGATAAGCTTTTACTAAATCAATAATCTTATTTGAGTCAACTCCTCCGTGAGAATTAGAATTGAAAGAAATAAGATAAAGATTATGGTTAATCCTGGTGTATAAAGACGATAAAGAGAAAACTCCAACATAAGAATATAATAAAATCAAGATTTCCATTATAAAAGCTTCATCAAGCTTCAACTAATATCCCAACCATAGAAAATTACTCCATTATGGAAAAAAGAAAATAATATTCCTACAAAGAAGAAACAACTTATAAAACTAAAATAAAGCTAATAGAGATGTGTCTATTTTTTACACAGAAGATGAGATTATCTCTTTTCAACAAACGATGCACTATTTATAGAGAAATTTGACAGCAAAATAGCTCCACCGATGCGAGGTTACTAATGCCATTGGTGGCATTTCTTTGTTATTTTCCCACTAATGCGAACAACTGATGGCATCGGTGACCTTTTCTTCCTCTTTCCCACTAATGCGAACCCACTAATGCCATTGGTGGTATTTTCTTATTATTTTCTCACTAATGCGAACCACTGATGGCATCGGTGACCTTTTCTTCCTCTTTCCTTGCTTTTGTGTTCATTTCTTTCCCGGAAGACTGTTTTGTGTATTGTCACAATTTGAAGATACTACCATATATTTTATATAAAAACATAAATATATATAATATTTTATATATCTAAAATTATATAAAATATATAACTATCAAATACCCCCACACTTAAGTGCTTGCTCGTCCTCGTGTAAAGGACACAACATAAAGTAGCAACTGAAAACATCAAGAAGAATGAGAATTTTTGGCAAAGAAGAATCAACTAAGACCAACTTCAAGTTCAAATGATCTTTATCCATACTCATGTTCACCAATTGAGAATTAAATTACAATATTTTCTAATCCCAATGTGTCTCACCAAATAAAGAGAGATGCCCATTAATCACACATTATATAATAACAAAAAATAAGGGCATAGATGGAAAAATTCTCTCACTCTCAACAAAGAAGTATCTCTAGCTACCGAAAATTACCATAAGCTTGCATATCATGTGGTTCTCCACTAATATAGGAACTTTGAGTTTAGATCATGTAGGGCTTTTCATAGGTTGTAATGTAGGCTTAGAGGAAAGTATGATACATATTAATATGAGTGACTTGAATCCCTTATAGACACCACAATACACTGGCATTTAAGAATCACTATGCCTTCATTTTTCTAAAACAATCAACATTCTTCCTTTTTCATACTTTTTCCTTTGTCAGACTCCATATCTCTCTATCTTTTCCTCGTAATTTCTTTTCATGATGTAGCTATCAAATATTATCTTTGTAGCTTCTTTTTTTTTTCGGAAATGATAGCATTCTCAATAATGAATAAGCTCAACAATAACAATTTTGTCTTATTCTTTCATAATTACTCCCTCATACTTAATTTTTGCATTCAAATATATATTTCTTATAATTTTTTTTTAAGTGCCAAAAAGGGAATATGGTGAATAAATAGATGTGACAACAAAAATTAGGCTTAGGGTTAAAATTTCAAGAAAAACAAGGGACATTCATTTAGGCTCAATAGGGCTAACTAGGGATATAAGTATTATGGTAGGTTAATTTTTGTCATGGTTCAACAAGGAAGGCCTACTTTCATCTCACAACTCAAAAATCTACCTAGAATTTCGTCTCAAACCACATTCAAGGCATGTTTTAGATTTCAAAATAAGCAAGAGAATCAACAATAACCTTACAGCACAATACGCTTGGGATTAGCAAAAATTATAATTTTAATCAACAACAAACAAAAATGAGTTTGGAAAAATATTCTTAGAACTCATGAATGGTGCCCAATCAAATCTGTTATTCCAAAATCTCATTCTATGAAAAATCATGTTTTTAGCTGATTTATTTATTGAAATCCTAAAAGATGTTTAGTTCAAAATATTACGACCATGGCAAAGAACCGAACAAAGAAATCTATGAAAGTATACGAAAGAAGTTATGCTAATTTTTTTTCAAAAGAAAAACACATTAAAAAAATAAAAAGAATATATATATAAATTTATATATAAAAATTAAATCAATAAAAGGTTAAAAGAAAATCACAACAAAAATTGAAAATACACACATATTTACAAACACAAAAATATATATTCCTCTACCTCCACACTTAAAATATTGTCAAGTCCTCATAATAGATAATTTAAACAGAAAAGGAGGTAAAGGGGCTCCCCAAGTTTTTATTTCTTTTTCCTCCTGGAGCTTGTGAACTTCACCCCCAATTCTGAATCAATTTTTTTTTTGCTCCTTGGGTTATTCTCTGAGTTCATTTGGCCAAGAATATCACAAAATAATTTCTTGTTTTGCACGTCCCATTATTTTTTGGTATTATTTCGAGCCGCGATGTGGTTCATGGTGATCCTTAACTGCATTTTGTATTTTTCACAAGGATCAATCCATGTATCCTGAAAATCCCCAACAACAAAATCCACAGAGTCACAATGATCAAAAGAAATTAAAAGATGCTGGTCAAATGGATATTCAATTTTATATGTGTAATTGACCTCGTAATCCTTATTTTCTTCCAAATTAGCTAATTTATGTGGATAAAAAAAATGAGGTATGCACTCATCACATGTTGAATTAAATTCAACCAAAATTTTATTTCCAACCATCTCCACTTGATCAGGTTTTTATCATGAGTGATAGATTCTTTCTCATAAGGCTCATCTTTTTGAATTGGTACATCTTTGTTGGGGTTGAAGTGTGGTAGTGTGAATGGGAAATGAGGGAAGAAGATAAAAAGACAACTTTGGCTTTTGACCAACAAAATTAGATCATTTATTTAATATTAATATTTTATGTGACTGTTTTCGTAACGGTAATTTGTCTTTAATAAAATTTCCGCTCTAGAAAATTTTCGCGTATTCTAGAAATACCCACCTAAAGGGTTGCTTTTACTGAATAGTCACTTGCAATTCACCCACCTAACCCGAAAAACCGCACCAAATCGAAAACCGATCCAAACCGAAAAAAAAAACCCGATATTTTTAGGTTTGGGTTGGTTTTGGTATAGAATTTAAAAAACTGATATAATTTGGTTTGGTTTTGATTTTAACAAAAAAATAACCGAAAAGACCCGAACCAAACCGATTTTATAAATATTATTTAAAAATTATATATACATATATGTTTGAAAAGAAATATGATACATACTATTTTTTTTTACTCTTGGCTTTGTTTTTTAAATGATTTTTAGAAATAAATGGGCTTGGGTAACTTCTACAATTTGGGCTTTGCCTTAAAACACACAAAAAACATAATAGAAATCAGGGAATAGCTATAGCCCATATCACATAAGTCTTGACTCTCGACTCTACAGAAATTACCCTCTTTCTCTTGCTCAATTGTATGAAGTCTTTACCCTAGCTACTCAAATTCATCTTTACAAAGGTAATAGCTTGAATTTTCATACTAATTTTGCATCGCTTTATCACAAGAAGTTCAAATCTCAAATTCTAAATATTTTTCCGGTATAATTTTTCGAGTAGATCATATTTTTTCTTTTATTACTTTTTCTGAATATAATTTTTGAATACCTTTGGATTTTACTATAGTCTTGTTCAACATGTTCTTTTTTCTTATCACTTATTTTATTTTCCTAAAGCTGAAATATGAATGCACATTTGATTTATTTTCTACAAGCTTGTTTTGTTTTTCACCTTTTTCATGTTGCTGCCGCGCATATGGAAGCTGTGACTTCAGAAGCGTTAAATCCTTCGATTGAACCAACAATTCCGCAACAAGGTAACACTAATACAGCTTCAGTTGTTGATACGAATATTTGCGCTCCTCCTAGAAAGCATAAAAGAGCAGCGCCTTCTGAAGTTGGTTGGGGGAGTGGGAGGGGAACATCTGATATTTGGAAATATTTTGACAAGTTTGTTAATAAAGAGAAGAAGCAAATGGAAACATGTAATTATTGTAGTAATATCTTTGCTGCGAGTAGTACAAATGGGACTACTTCACTATGGAATCATTTGAACTCTACGTGCAAAAAATCTCCTTATAGATTCATTGATAGAAAACAGCCTCCAATTATATCTTACCCATTTAAAAAGGGGGAAGGAGGAAGTGATACTGGTAATTCTGATAGAGTTGTATACAATGTCAATGAGGTGAGGAGGGCTATTGCTGAATTTGTTATCATTGATGAACAACCATTTAGAGTTGTTGAAGGGGAAGGTTTTAAAAGATTAATGTTACTTATTTTGCCTAATTTTGAGTTACCTTCCCGTATAACAGTTGCTAGGCACTGTGTAAGAATTTATCACGATGAAAAAGAAAAGCTTAAAAAGATTATCAAAAACCAACATCTGTGTCTTACTAGTGATACATGGACATCGATCCAAAATTTGACTTATATAGTTGTAACCGCCCATTGGATTGATGATGACTGGATTTTGCAAAAGAAAATTCTTAATTTTTTTCAAACTCCAGATCATAAAGGTGAAACAATTGCAAAGGAGATTGAGGCATGTATGTTAGATTGGGGGATTGAAAATCTATTAACTGTGACCCTAGATAATGCGTCCGCGAATGATGCTGCTATTAGACACTTGAAGGGAAGGATCGAGGATTGGAATGGGATTATCTTGAATAATGAATTCCTACATGTTAGATGCAGTGCTCATATTCTGAACTTAATTGTAAAAGAAGGTCTAAGTGAGCAAGATGAGTCAATTTCTCGGGTCAGGAACTCTGTGAAGTATGTTAAGTCCTCGCTTCAAGACTTGGTTCATTTAAGTCCTTTGTTGAGAAGGTTAACATTGATAGTGAAGGTCTTTTGAGTTTAGATGTTGAAACAAGGTGGAACTCTACATATCTGATGTTAACCGCAGCTATAAAATTTGAAAAGGCCTTTACAAGAATGTTGGTTGATGACAATAAGTACCGTTTAGACATGATTAGTAAGGGAGGACATCCAACATTGGATGATTGGAAGAAGGTAAAAGTTTTTACAAAGTTTCTTGATATATTCTACCAGATTACCTTGAAATTTTGAGGAACATTGTATGTTACTTCAAATTGTTTTTTCCATGAGATCTTTAATCTTTACAATTTTATTATTCAAAATTCTCATGGTGATGATTCTATTTTGATTGAAATGGATGGAAAGATGAAAAAAAAATATGAAAAATATTGGGGGTAATTTTAAGGAGATGAACATGTTATTATTTGTTGCCGTTGTGTTGGATCCTCGATATAAGCTGAAGTATGTAAAGTTCATTTTTGGAAAATCTTATGGCTCTTTAATGGGAACTTTGAGGTCAAACAAACTTTATCTCGCTTGTACAATCATTACAAGGATTCTCTTTCCGGAACTTCTAATGCGAATTTAGAAAGTCAATTTGGCATGATGGGTGAAGGTGATAGTGTTGATATGTGTCAGTTACAATGGGAAAAGTTTTTGGAAGATGAAGTTAGCGGTGGAAATAAGTCCGAACTTGAGAGATACTTGGCAGATGATGTGGAGAAGACAAAAAATTTAGATATCTTGGCTTGGTGGAAAGATGCAAGTAAAAGGTACCCGGTTATTTCTAGGATTGCAAGAGATGTTCTTGCAATTCCTATTTCTACCGTTGCATCTGAATCGGCTTTTAGTACCGGTGGTCGGATTCTTGATTCTTATAGTTGTTCTTTAACGCCAAAGACAGTGGAGGCTCTTATTTGCACTCAACAATGGCTTCGGACAGCTCCTAAAGAGTGTAATATTGAAGATATATTAGATGAGATTCAAAAGCTTGAATTAGTTGAAAAAGGTAATTTTTCATTAAGCTCGTGTGAATATTATCATGTATGTGAATTACTTGAACACTCAAAATGTTCACTATTTTTTTTAATTTTAGAATATCCGGATGATGTTTTGAGCATTGATTAGCCTGACCTTGGATGATGGAGCAGAGAGTTCAATCATATTGTTGCTGCCTGGGATTAGTGGATTTCTTTTTGTCGATGTCTGAAACTTGTCAGTAATTTGTATAACTACTGCTGAAAAAGTATAGCTACTGCAATTAGCTTTAGTACTTTTAATTTCTTTTGCTCCGCAGAAGTTACCATGTCTATATCCTTGAAGGTCGTTAATGCAGTAGGCTTCATTTATTTAGGAAGAAAATTCCATCTATTTACTAATACTATCTTTTTTGTATTTTGTTCTCTGGAAATAATAGAAAACTGATGTTTTATTATACTATTAGTTTATGATAGTTTAACTTTTAAATCATTTGACTGTAAAACATTTGAAATTGTTTACAATTTTTTTAATTCATTCGCTTGCAACTCTGCACCAAACAGCAGCTGATGCATTAGCGATAGCATATTGTTTCTGTTTTAATTGTGGAAGTGGTCAGGGAGCTCGAAAATATTCAGTAAATGGTTTAACTTCTCATTCTTACAACTTGTATGTAGAAAGAGTGTCTACTTGCTAATATGTTAACCCTCTTTGTCAAAGTATTAACACCTTTGGTTTGCAATTAAAATATCATTCTTGGCTTAACAAATTTTACTCTAATTAGTTTTTCTTCGTCCCATTTCTGTAATATGATAGCTTGGACAACCCGACAAAAACCAAATAAACCAAAATAACCGATAAAAACTGAATCAATGAAAACCCGACTTAATTGGGTTGGTTCGGCTCTTGTAATTGAAAACCCGACTTAATTGGTTTGGTTATCTTTTAAGTAAAAACCGATCCAAACCGACCCGTGAACACCCCTACCTGAAGGGTTACTTTTCATGAATAGTCACTTGCAATATGAACAACCACCCACCTAAAGGGTTGTATTTCGTGAATAGCCACTTGTAATGTGAACAGCCACTTTCACACCCTTTCATCTAGAATTTTGTTGGCTATAAATAGATAGCCATTCCTTCAAAAACTTTCACCCTAAAATTTTCTGATATATCTTCTATTCCTTTCTGCATCATTACTTTCAAAAACAAAGTAAGTCAGTCGTGTGATTTGCACCATTATTTTGAGTTCGCCGATAACTTAGTTGTTTGAAGTACCGCTACCGCTAAGTTGAACGTTCCGTTCTATTCTGAAAAGAATTTATCCGTGAACCTTGGGCAACAGTGAGGGGATAAGATTCTTTAAGGGCGCACAAGAAATTTGTGGGCTCGGGACATATAACTCTTCATATTTCTGTTAATCTATTTTTCTGTTTTGGTCACTTACGAAATCAGATTCCTAGCAAGCTTAAAGAATCTTATTTATACTTTCTGTTCTGATTTTCTTACTGTGGAGAAACTTCTAGCTGGTCACCTTATTTCTTCGCTGAAGGTGCGATCCCCCGTTCCATCAATGCAACTTTCCTTGCTTTGATTCCTAATATTTTTATCTAGGACTACCTCTATTTAAATCTTAAAAATAAAATTGCTCATCTTCTGGATAGAGTCTAAAATAAAGTGGTAGAAGATGAAAGCATTGTTATCCAGTGGAGGGCGGCGAGAAGTTCATATTCTCCAGATTCGACTATAAACCAGGTAGTGAGGATGAAAAAAAGTGTAAGCTGCCTCGTTTGTGCTCCCGTCTTTCTCGCTGCCATCTTAGGTGGATGCGCCCCTTCACTTAAAGGCGGCCAAACCAACCCATTGAGCCAACCTTTTAGATTGAAAAAAGTTTCTAAGCTAGTCACCTCACCTCTCTTTCTTACCCGCCCTTATGAGTAGTAGACAACCTTTCTTTCTCGCCTTTCATCCAGCTTTTTCCAGATAAAGGTCTAATAGAGTTGCGCTTTCTTAGTACATTGCCTTCCATTACCAATCTGACGTTTTACAGCACGAAGTTACCTGTTTCGTGATTTTCTACTCCTAACGTTACTGTTAGTTGGAGATTAAAAATCTATGTAATTTTTATACTCCTAATCAGTTTGAAGAATAATCTCTTCATTGTGCTGTTTAAATCAGTTTGAAGAATAATCTCTTCACTGTGTTGTTTAAATCGGTTTAAAGAATAATCTCTTCACTGTGTTGTTAAGTTTGGTTTGAAGATTTAAATACTTCACCATTTACTGAATCTGTCTATTTTATTTTGACAAAAATGACAACGGATAATGTTGCAAATAATGCAGCAATTGCTGCAAATACTGGGGCAAGTTCAAGCCGTCCTCCAGCAGGGCCATTTGTGGTACCGGAACCAGCAGAAAAACCTGGGAAATTTTCTGGGATTGATTTCAAGAGGTGGCAACAAAAGATGTTCTTTTACCTGACTACTTTGAGTCTGCAAAAGTTCATCAAAGAAGACGTTCCTGTATTACCTGATGGAACTCCAGACAATGAACATTTCCTCGTTACTGAGGCGTGGAAACATTCTGACTTCCTTTGCAAGAATTATATTCTTAGTGGATTGGAAGATGATTTGTACAATGTTTATAGCAACATTGATACGTCCAAGGAGTTATGGAATGCTCTTGAAAAGAAGTACAAAAATGAGGACGCCGGGCTGAAGAAGTTTGTGGCTGCCAAGTTTTTGGACTACAAAATGGTGGATGGTAAATCTGTTGTGTCCCAAGTCCAAGAACTTCAAGTGATCATTCATGATCTCCTTGCTGAAGGCTTGAATATCAATGAAGCATTTCAAGTGGCTGCAATCATTGAAAAACTGCCTCCACTTTGGAAGGACTTCAAGAGTTACTTGAAACATAAACGCAAGGAGATGTCGCTTGAAGATTTGATCGTTCACTTAAGGATTGAAGAGGATAACAAGTCTGCTGAAAAGAAGTCCCGTGGAAGTTCAACAATTGAGGGAGCAAATATTGTTGAGCATACTCCAAAACAAAATAGAGAAAGAGTTCTTCCGGAAAGAAGAATTACCCTGACAAGAAAAAGTTCAAGGGTAACTGCTACAACTGTGGCAAGACCGGACATAAATCCTCTGATTGTCGTGCCCCAAGGAAGGATAAGGACAAGGACAAGAAAAAGGAGAAGCTTCAAGCCATCATGGTTTAAGAGAGCGTAGTTTTCTAAGGAGTTCAAGACATTGATCTATGTGCAGTGATTTTCGAATGTAACTTGGTTGGAAATCCAAAAGAATGGTGGATCGATTTTGGTGCCACCCGCCATGTCTGTGCAGTTAAAGAAGCTTTTGCCTCCTATGCTCCCACTGGAACGGATGAAACAATCTTTATGGGAAATTCTACAACGGCCAAGATTGAAGGATATGGGAAAGCCTGTCTTAAGATGACTTCTGGCAATGTGGTGACTCTAAACAACGTCCTTCATGTTCCTGAAATTAGGAAGAACTTAGTCTCTACTGTACTTCTCGTCAAGAACGAGTTTAAGTGTGTTTTTGTTTCTGATAAATTGTATTAACTAAGAATGATCTGTTCGTAGGAAAAGGTTACCTAAATGAGGGCCTTTTCAAGCTGAATGTAATGGTCGTTGACAATATGAATAAAATTTCAGCTTCTTCTTATTTGCTTGAGTCAAACAATTTATGGCATTCTCGGTTGGGACATGTCAATTTTAAAACCTTGCGTAAAATGATCAATTTAAAAGTATTGCCTAAATTTGAATGTGAAAAATCAAAATTTCAAATATGCATTGAGTTTAAGTATGTCAAACATCCTTACAAATCAGTTGAAAGGAATTCTGAACCCTTAGACTTAATTCATACGGATATTTGTGACATGAAGTCAATATCAGCTCGCGGTGGAAAGAAGTATTTCATAAATTTCATTGACGATAGCACTCATTACTGCTATGTTTATTTACTTAGTAGTAAAGACGAGGCAATTGTCACGTTCAAGTAATACAAAAATGAAGTTGAAACGCAACTTAACAAAAAGATCAAAATGATAAAAAGTGATACGGGCGGTGAGTATGAATCTCCTTTTGAAGAAATATGTTTGGAATATGGCATTATTCACCAAACAACTGCACCGTACTCGCCTCAATCCAACAGGATTACGGAAAGAAAGAATAGAACGTTAAAGGAGATGATGAATGCCTTATTGATAAGTTCGGGTTTACCCCAGAACTTGTGGGGGGAAGCTATTCTTACAGCTAATCGAATAATCAATCGAGTGCCCCATAGCAAAACACTATCCATTCCATATGAACAATGGAAAGGAAAGAATCAGACAAGACCCGGAATCTGCCTAGGCCGTGCGGGCACCCGACATCCTCCCCTAGACCCGTCGGGCGAACCCATATCAATTAAATTAGGAAAATAAATATAATTCAATTTATAAATAAGAACAAGACTTAGAAAAAGCACAGACATACTGATACCTCTAAGCTGTACAAAAGAAATTACAGCTGACTACCTAACATACTAGGTTTATGGCTATCCAGACTAGACATCTAAGAGTAGGAAAGAAGACAGATGCCTCCTCAAGAGAGCAAAATGCATATGAAATAATAAGCAATAAACTGGTGGACATCCGGAATAAAAGCTGGCTCACCCTGACAGCTGAAGTCGTCTTCGCTCCTTCACAACATGGCGAACTCAATCCTAGAGCAAACCTGCCGAAACGAAAAAGATAGACAAAAAACAAACAACAAACAAGGGTGAGTCAAAAGGACTCAATAAGTGGGGCAGACTAGCCACCTCAAAGAATAGGATAGCGAGCCAGGGAGAAGAAACAGATAAACCAAATTCCTCTTATTTAAATTATAAAAGTCAGAGCCAGATAATGTATGACACCATAAATTCATAAACAACCAGGGACATATGATAGATAGAACATATACACATCCCGAATATTTCTACAATCAGGAATACATGACATATATTCACATAACATCGTACTATAATAACACAATACACCGCAACCGATGCAATGAAATAGAATAAATGCAGTATGATGCAATGGGGTCACATGTGTCAAATAAATGGAGCGGAATCCTCCTGCTCCTAGGGCGGAATTTGCAGAATCCTCCTGCTCCTGGGGCGGAATCCTCCTACCCTGAATATGATAGAATGGAGCGGAATCCTTCTGCTCCTGAAAAACCTGACTTGAGTGATCCTGTATTAAGAGCTAAATTGGCTAAAGGTATGGGTCATAATTATTATGGAGAGCCCGCATGGCCCAATGATCTTTTATATATTTTTCCAGTAGTAATTCTAGGTACTATTGCATGTAATGTAGGCTTAGCCGTTTTAGAACCATCAATGATTGATGAACCGGCAGATCCATTTGCAACCCCTTTAGAAATATTACCTGAATGGTATTTCTTTCCTGTATTTCAAATACTTCGTACAGTGCCCAATAAATTATTGGGTGTTCTTTTAATGGTTTCAGTACCTGCGGGGTTATTAACAGTACCTTTTTTAGAGAATGTTAATAAATTCCAAAATCCATTTCGCCGTCCAGTAGCGACGACTGTCTTTTTGATTGGTACGGCAGTCGCTCTTTGGTTGGGCATTGGTGCAGCAATTCCGTAGAAAGACATCACGATTCGGAATCCTCTTACCCCTCAATATGTGCAATGGAGCGGAATCCTCCTGCTTCTGGGGCAGAATCCTCCTACCCCTCAATATGTGCAATGAAGCGGAATCCTCCTGCTCCTGGGGCGGAATCCTCCTACCCCTCAATATGTGCAATGGAGCGGAATCCTCCTGCTCCTGGGGCGGAATACGCATGCACCCAATATGATATGCAATGTAATGCATATGAATGACATATAATGCATATGAATGCAATGTGATGCAATAATACCCTTACCGGGCGCGGGACTCTCATTGACAGCCGGGAAAGTAGATGCCAACTCACAGCAAGAGTACAATGCTCAGATCCTCAATGCAATACCAACAACAGGACATAACATATAATATACAATGTAAATCCAAAGCTAAGGCGTAGTGGGTATACTTATCGGTAGCTACACGCGTAAGGAACACGTGGTAGATTATCCATAAGTCAGGTGCCTCCAAAGAAATGGATATAAACACTTACCTCTTCCAAAAGTTTGTATTGCTAATCAACAACTGCTTTATCCTTTGGTTTCATTGCCAAATGATCCGACTCTATTCAATAAGCAGAAAAATATATCAAATTAGGCTAAAGGCTTCATTCCTCACATCTTAGGGTAATCCGGTTAGGAACCTGATACCCTATTCGCATATGCAATACGCAGGCCAGGCCTATGTACAAGATTTAAGGTCACATAACCAAACCCTAAATAAATTACATTTATATGTTGCCCATAACTCACTGAGTACTAATATATAATCAATTCCATTATCGGGGTCCAATTGATCCTTTAAATTATTAATTGAACTTATTAAAATGATGTCTAATATTCCAAGTTTTACTATTAGAATATATTCAAACACACGTAATAAACTCAAATAATACATTTAAATCATTACCTGAATGTTTCGGAATGAAAATTCTATCTTTTTTCGGCTCTTTTCTCATTTTATGGTATTTTTCTCTTTCACTTCGTCATTCTCGTTTCTGATCATTTGTTTCTCCTCTCTTTCCCTTTTCGTTCCTTATATCAGCCACAAAGCCACCGCCTATCATTTTACCTTTCTTTCCTTTTTTGTCTTTGTCTTATTCTTTTATTTTCTTTTACTTTTATTTTTTTTTCTTAATCGAAAATTAAAACGGTACCCTTATGATACTCGAAATAATTCCAACTTTTGCATACAAGTTATACAAAATATATGTAATACACTTTCTAAGGCGGATCTCAAATCGGATTCCCGAAACTCAATATGCTAATTAATTGAAAAAATGTCAAAGTATTTAACTTTCGGCATTTTAGCGGAAACTAGCCGAACAACCTCGAAATTCACTTTCGAAAAATCATAAAAGTCACAAATAATCATATGAACCTAAAGGCGCTTTCGGATTTCGATTCAGAGCTCATTCGCCAAAATCGAGCTTCAAAATCTCTTTTTAATATTTATTGACAATAAAAACTGAAATCTTCTTCCGATACGTATCAATCGAGGTCTGATTTAGCTCAAATTTTACAGATAAGTTCCCATGGACCTTACGAAGATTGTAAAATTATTGGAATGCAAATCGGAGTCCTATCTTTCGAAAAGACTGACGGAGGTCGTTTCATTCTCCTCCACTTAGACTCTCGTTCGTCCTCGAACGACCCTAAGTCTAAAGTAAGATTCACGCAAATAACAAGTTAACTAGCACAACTTTCATAAACTACTCCACGGATATTATCTCATGATTATAGAATCAGAATTATGACACGCACATCAAACCGTTGGATAAAAATATAGCTGGATAATATCATAACGCCGTTGCCCAGCTTATTCTGACTAAGCTGATCCTTCCTCGATCACGAGAGGAGAGTTCTACATTTTTGAAACAAATATACACGAAACTTTGAATGGGTTAACATGATTCAATTGATAATCACCTCTTCGATATACCTTTCGATATAGAACATGTCGATGGAACTAAGAATTTGCTCACGCTTGATGCGATAGGGGAAGCTTTTGAAGTACCTTGTCAATACACATTATAGAAGATTTGATGCAAGCTATATCATTTTTACGAACGCACTATGCAACATCTCAGTTGATGTTAGTGTTGTTCTGCAAGCTCCTTGTGAGAATGTAGTTACTCATATCCTAATGTATGTCAAAGGTTCATCTGAACAGGATCTATCATATAAGGATAAGGATCATGCAAATACTAATGGATAGTATGATGCAGACCAGGAATGATCTTCAGACTGAACATTTACTTCAGGGTATTGTCTTTGAATTGGAAATATTATGACTTGAAAAAAGTAAAAATAAAAGAGACATGTAGTTGGACCGTGAGCTGAGGCAGAATACTAGCAACAAAGTTGATTACATGTGCACTTATAACGCTAAAGTAACTTCTCAAAGAGTTGAGGTGTGAAGGAGATATGCCAATGATGGATGGGCGATAAGCTGCACCAGACCTTTAACTCTAAATTTTCATGAAGTAAAACAGCGTCAGTATGAGGATCCAGTTCTAGTTGAATATAGACAGATAGCGAGAAGAAAATCGGAGCCACCATACAGGGTTATTACTGACGTTGTTCTCATGTATAAAGATAGACTTTGTATTCCTAATGTTGCAGATTTATGTGGACAGATTATGATAGAGGCACATTATTCTAAATACACTGTTCATCCAGGTTCGACTAAGATGTACCATGATCTTAAGCAGATTTATTGGTGGGACGGAATGAAGTGTGACATAGCAGAATTTGTGGCTCAGTGTTCTAATTGCCAGCAAGTTAAAGTCGTGTCATCTTTCCCGACTTGATGCTATCAGCAGATAGGTACGTATATATGATAAGGTTGCCAGCTTATCTCTATCACTAATAGATTATTAGTGGGTTGAGCAATGATCGACACTCATTGTAGGTTTCTGTCGTAGCCCTAGGTTGGATCGGGACAAAAGTGGTATCAACGCCTTAGAGATTTAGTATTTGCATTCAGTATTTGGAGGAAGACTCCTCCATTTAAAGAACAAACTCATGCAGCTATTTGAGTAGGAATAACCATCCCCACACAGTCTGCTGGACTAAAGAAGATTTAGCTAAAAGCTGAACGTAGGCAGACCTAAGCTACCAACTACTCTTTCGAGTTGCCAAACAGCTGCAACTCTCGAGTCACAACTCCTTACATTTTCTACAAGCACCACCACCTAAAGGATCAAATCAAAGGTCAAATGACGCCTCTCATTACCCTTAGTAGCCTTGAAAACCAACAATGTGCTTACCCGGCTACCTTGGCACGCACTCTGGCTCAACATAGGGAACATCACGAGTGGCTACTGACCGCCCAAGCTCACTAGTGTCGGAAGAAGAAGAGATAGCAATAAATGAGGGTAGAAATAATTAGATCTTTAGGAAGCTCATCCCTTGGCTACCAGAGCTAGACTATTTCCGAGTCAGGCTAACCGAAGAATTGCAATTGAAGAAATAGACATTAAATGAGCTTTATGGAACAAAATCTATGTCAATTTAACCTCCTTATAAAAAGGACACTTCGACAGTTTACCAGAAAACCCTTTTATACCGAGAAAAACTTGTAGAATAACATGACTCTACTAGCGTCTCGAACCAAGAGGAGACACGTAGATCGAATATTACTTACTAACCACTTTACACGGAAAGAAACAATGACACTTGCTGATGGTGACGAATAAAAATCCCATCATCCTACCGACACTGAGTTCTAGAGAGAGAGGTAGACTGACTTGGCACTATAACGAAATGAGGCACAACAAGATGCTAAGCAAACAATATCGATACTCACTCACAAATCTCTCACATTTAAACCAGATAAACTAGTAGGGTCATCATAAATGCCAGGTATAAATCATATCAGACGCTCACCCCTCTACCGCAACCGATTCTTAATAGAAACGACGTCCAAGGAAACCATCGAAACATGATACGACACACCATTTCTAGATCGATCAAAAAAATCAAATCTTACTCACATTTAAGAGAAGAAGAAATACATGGGTGTACTACATCAGATACCTCAACATCCTGTCAGACTGATAATTCTTAGAACTGTCTCTGCAGCTGAGCCGAGCTGCTACCCTGATAATCACCTTCTGAAGAACCACTGCCACCATGCTCTCGACCTCTACAAGATGGTGGCATTTCTCTGGCAGATTAAGATCTAAATGAAATCTTTTACAACTGAGCAGGTGCCTGATGACGAGAGAAAGGGCGACTGCCTATTTGCCGAAGTAAAGGAAAACTCCTCAAAGATGACAGGCTCGTTACAATGATAATACCTTTCCAGTGAAAATGGAAGATGGACAGATTGTTGATAGCTACAAAGAGAAAAACTGGGTGTCAGTTCGAACCTGACGGGTCGTTCGTGTGGAGAATCTCTCTCCTTACTCAGGATTATATTGACGAACTACTGGCACAGTCGAAGAATCGCGTGACACAAGATGAGATAACCTCGAAGGTAACCTCCCAAAATAATCAGAACTCTTACCTCCAAATGAGGTACCATTCTTACCTGCTAGGGCCACGGGATCTCTTGCTCTCCCGCTCTAACTCATGGTATGCCTTGTACCTGCGAGCAATATCAACAACAACATCAAATGAAGTCCCAAACTTAATTTTTCGAGCCATCTGGGATCTCAAGGAAGGAGAAAGGTCATCAATAAATCTTTGAATCTCTCTAAAAGCTCATGGACTAGTTCTAATGCATATTTAGCCATTCTATAGAATTCAATCTCATATTCTGAAACCAACAGACTAACCGACAGACTACCTTGTCTAATCCACTCAAACTGGCAACACTCTTCATCTTGCTCGCTACTCGAAAGGAACTTTTCCACGAATCTAGAAGAAAAATCGAACCAATTTAACTAATAAGAGAGCGGCCCACCAATTTAAGGCTGGACCCTGAAATTGGAAAGAAGAATAATCAACACTATACCGCTCGATATAATGAAGAGCGTGAAGGATACACTGACATCATTTTATTTTTTTAAAAAAATTACACAGGGATCACTTGATGCATGCCCTAAGAACATCAGGAGGTTCAGTTGGGTAAAATGATGCAGCCTCTTTGGACACTCAGACCGAGCTATTACCCGGGCTAGCTAACTAGCAAGAATAACTAGAGGCACGACACATGTTGCCTCCGGAAAATACTTTACTGCGACAATATTAAGATCTGGAATAGGAGCTCCGTGAGATCGAACATCTGCATCTGTGGCAACCTGATAAGCTGCGTAGCGAATAATAGGTTCTTGCGGTATCTGCGTCGCCAAGATTCTCGTAAAAGCATCGTAGAGAGCCAAGGGAACCATAAGGTCCTGCTCCCTTGCCCATCGCGAGCTCGTACAGCTGGGACCTCCATAGCTGGATCGTCAGCACGATCAAAAACTCTCGGGGCTTCGTCAGTGCTAGCCCCAAGCTAGACTGCTTCACCTCGAACTCATACAGTTTGCTGATTTGTCGCACGAGGGTTCACAATTACTACGAAGGAATTAACGAAAATACTTTGCATCCTAGACCGACGCACGATAAAAAAAGAAGTAAGTGAAACTTCCTAAATGCCATCATAGCATCTCGTAGATAAGTACGGACGTCTACATACCCATCAGCGAGACTCTACTAGAATCTTTCTTAGTCTGGATAACTCTAAACCGGGCTCTGATACCTACTGACACCACCCGAAATCCGGCAAGGCTGTGCGGGCACCCGACATCCTCCCCTAGAGCCGTCGGGCGAACCCTTACCAATTAAATTAGGAAAATAAATATAATTCAATTTATAAATAAAAACAAGACTTAGAAAAAATATAGACATACTGATACCTCTAAGCTGTACAAAAGAAATTACAGCTGACTACCCAATATGCTAGGTTTGGGGCTATCCAGACTAGACATCAAAGAGTAGGAAAGAAGACAGATACCTACTGAAGGGAGCAAAATGCATCTGAAATAATAAGCAATAAACTGGTGGCCATCCGGAATAAAAGCTGGCTCACCCTGACAGCTGAAGTCGTCTTCGCTCCATTACAACGTGGCTAACTCAATCCTGGAGCGAACCTGCTGAAACGAAATAGATAGACAAGAAACAAACAACAAACAACAAACAAGGGTGAGTCAAAAGGACTCAATAAGTAGGGCAGACTAGCCACCTCAAAGAATAGGATAGCTAGCCAGGGAAAAGAAACAGATAAACCAAATTCCTCTTATTTAAATTATAGAAAGGCAGAGCCAGATAATGTCTGACACCATAAATTCATAAACAACCAGGGACATATGATAGATAGAACATATAGGCATCCCGAACATATCAACAATCAAGAATATATGACATATTCACAAAACATCGCACTATAATCACACAATACACTGCAACCGATGCAATGAAATGGAATGAATGCAGTATGATGCAATGGGGTCACATGTGTCAAATGAATGGAGCGGAATCCTCCTACTCTAGGGCGGAATCCTCCTACCCTCAATATGATGCAATGGAGAGGAATCCTCCTGCCCCTAGGGCGGAATCCTCCTACCCTCAATATGATGCAATGGAGCGGAATCCTCCTGCTCCTGGGGTGGAATCCGCCTATCCTCAATATGATAAAATAGAGCGGAATCCTCATACTCTTGGGGTGGAATCCTCCTACCCCTCAATATGTGCAATGGAGCGGAATCCTCCTGCTCCTGGGGCGGAATCCTCCTACCCCTCAATATGTGCAATGGAGAAGAACCCTCCTGCTCCTGGGGCGAAATACTCCTGCACCCAATATGATATGAAATTTAATGCATATGAATGACATATAATGCATATGAATGCAATGATGCAATAATAACCCTTCACCGGCGTGGGACTCTCATCGACAGCCGTGAAGTAGATGCCAACTCACAGCCAGAGTACAATGCTCAGATACTCAATGCAATACCAACAACAAGACATAACATATAATATACAATGTAAATCCAAAGCTAAGGCGTAATGGATACGCCTATCAACAGCTACACACGTAAGGAACACGTGGTAGATTATCCACGAGGCCAGGTGCTTCTAAAGAAATGGATATAAACACTTACCTCTTCCAAAAGTTAGCATTGCTAATCAACAACCGCTTTATCCTTTGGTTTCATTACCAAACGATCCCACTCTATTCAATAAGCAGAAAAATATATCAAATTAGGCTAAAGGCTTCATTCCTCACATCTTAGGGCAAACTGGTTAAGAACCTGATATGCTACTCACACACGCAATACGCAGGCAAGGCTTATGTATAGGGTTTAAGATCACATAACCAAACCCTAAATAAATTACATTTATATGTTGTCCATAACTCACTGAGTACGAATATATAATCAATTTCATTATCGGGGTCCAATTGGCCCTTTAAACTATTAATTGAACTTATTAAAATGATGTCTAATATTCCAAGTTTTACCGTTAAAATATATTCAAACACACATAATAAATTCAAATAATGCATTAAGATCATTACCTGAATATTTCGGAATCAAAATTCTATCTTTTTCCGGCTATTTTCTCATTTTGTGGTATTTTTCTCTTTCACTTCGTCATTCTCGTTTCTGATCATTTGTTTCTGCTCTCTTTCCCTTTTCGTTCCTTATATCAGCCACAAAGCCACCGCCTATCATTTTACCTTTCTTTCCTTTTTTGTCTTTGTCTTATTCTTTTATTTTCTTTTACTTTTATATTTTCTTTTCTTAATCAAAAATTAAAACGGTACCCTTATGATACTCAAAATAATTTCAACTTTTGCATACAAGTTATACAAAATATATGTAATACACTTGCTAAGGTGGATTTCAAATCGGATTCCCAAAACTCAATATGCATATTAATTTGAAAAATATCAAATTATTTAATTTTCGGCATTTTAGCGGAAACTAGCCAAACAACCTCGAAATTCACTTTCAAAAAATTATAAAAGTCACAAATAATCATACGCACCTAAAGACACTTTCGGATTTCAAATCGGAGCTCATTCGCCAAACCCGAGCTTGCAAATCTTTTTTAATCTTTATTGATAATATAAACTGAAATCTTTTTCTGATACGTACCAAACGAGGTCTGATTTAGCTCAAATTTTACAGATAAGTCCCTATGGACCTTATGAAGATTTTAAAATTATTGGCACACAAATCGGAATCCTATCTCCTGAAACAACTGACCGAGGTCATTTCAGAATTCCAACTTGAATTATTTGAAAGTGTGGGGGTGTTTAGCAAAAGTGCAGGTTCCTAATCCAAAAGGGTTAAAAGAGGATCGAAAACAGTTAATTGCGCTTTCATAGGATATGCTACAAATAATAGAGCATATCATTTTTTGGTTTGTAAATCAGAAAATCCTGACATTCATGTTAATATGGTAATGGAATCAGATAATGCTGAATTATTTGAAAATATATATCTGTATAAAACGGATCATGAATCGTTTTTTGAGAAATCCAAACGACCTCGGGAAGGAACTAACGAGGGTACATCAAATGAAGAAGAGCCAAGACGCAGCAAGCGTCAACAGACATCTACTTCATTTGGAGATGACTTTGCGACGTTCTTATTGGAAAATGAGCCTCAAACATTTAAAGAAGCCATGTCTTCTTCAGAATCACCATTTTGGAAAGAGGCGATCAATAGTGAAATAGAATCTATTTTGAGCAACCATACTTGGGAGCTGGTTAATCTTCCTCCTGGGAATAAACCATTAGGTTCTAAGTAAATTTTGTAAGGAAAATGAAAGTTGATGGCACTATTGACAAGTATAAGGCAAGACTAGTTGCCAAAGGGTATAGACAAAAAGAAGGTCTTGACTATTTCGACACATACTCGCCGGTAACAAGGATAACATCCATACGGGTGTTAATCGCTTTAGCCGCTGTGTATGGTCTTGAAATCCATCAGATGGATGTTAAAACAGCTTTCTTAAATGGAGATTTGGAGGAATCTATATGGAACAACCCGAAGGGTTTGTAGTTCCTGGAAAAGAAAAAAAGGTTTGTAGACTTGTTAAGTCTCTTTATGGACTTAAAAAAGCACCTAAGCAATGGCATGCAAAATTTGACCATACAATGTTGTCGAATAGTTTTGTGATTAATGAGTGTGATAAATGTGTTTACATTAAGAACACTCCAAAACAAATAGTCATTGTCTGCTTTTATGTGGATGATATATTGATCAAGAGTAATGACATTACCAACATAAATACTACAAAGCGTTTTTTGACTAGCAAATTTGATATGAAAGACTGAGGAGTTGCCGATGTAATCTTGGGTATTAAAATACATAAAACTCCTAGTGGTTTGGCTCTGTCTCAATCTCATTACATCAAATCAGTACTTGACAAGTTCAAGTATTTGGACTTCAAAGTTTCAAAAACTCCAATAGACGTAACTCTTGCTCTTAAGAAGAACAAAGGTAAAAGTACGTCTCAACTGGATTATGCACATGTGTTAGGATGTTTAATGTATATAATACTCGACCAGATATAGCCTGTGCTATAAGTAAATTGAGTCGATACACGCACAATCCAGACCAAACTCATTGGATGGCAATGAAACGAGTTTTGGGATATTTTGCAATATACCCAATATTTGCTTTGCATTATACTAAGTACCCTGCAGTTATTGAGGGATATTGTGATGCAAACTGGATCACCGGTTCAACTGAGTCTAAATCCACAAGTGGATACATTTTCACAATTTGGTGGGGGAGCGGTGTCTTGGAAGTCGTCCAAACAGACATTAATTGCTCGCTCCACAATGGAAGCTGAATTTATAGCTTTAGACAAAGCCGGTGAGGAAGCCGAATGGCTTCAGAATTTCTTGGAAGATATTCCATTTTGGCCAAAGCCACTGACACTAATCTGCATACATTGTGATAGTCAATCGGCTATAGGAAGGGCAAAGAATGTCATGTATAACGTTAAAAAACCGTCATATACGACGAAGACATAAAACCGTTAGACAACTGATCTCTAGGGGCATTATGACAATTGACTATGTAAAGTCAAAAGAAAATGTGTCGGATCCGCTTACAAAAGGCCTAACTAGAGAGATAGTAAAATGGTCATCAAAGGGAATGGGACTATGGCCGAGGACAAGTGACTCATGGAGGTAACTCTGCCTAGAAGACCTGAGATCCCAGGATCTCAGGTTCAAGGAGCTCAAACAAAGTTGTGAGTGACGATTCAACATTGTCAAACTAAATTTATTTTGGTCCATTCTCATGATGAGACAATGTTCAGTACCAAGGATAAAGCGTCATCTCTTTTTAATGATTATCTAAGTTTAATATGGGGATTATCAAACAGTGTACATCTACGGGATTACACGTTTAGAAATCACCTATGTAAGTGTGAAGTGGAAGCCGCTTCAAGGAGGATTATGTAAGGCCTATTCTCTATGCACTTATTAAACCAGGTGGTGTTCATGGCTGAAACGAACATAACAATGAGAACAAAAAAATGGATAAGGATTAATTGTGTGACATATATTGTCTAGGTATACACTAAAGTTTGACGGTTCAAAGATATCAAATATACCGATTGACCGAGTATATCCGACATATGTTCACTACGAAAAGTTCAAAGAGAAACATACCTATCCCGATGCAATTAGTCCTTAGTTGCGAATCACACAAGTTTTTTTTCACGCATGTTTCCATCATTCCCCATTCATGTGGGGGATTGTTGAGGTTGAAGTGTGGTAGTGTGTATGGAAAATGAGGGAAGAAGATGAAAATACAACTTTGGCTTTTGACAAACAAAATTAGATCATTTATTTAATATTAATATTTTATGTGACTGTTTTCGTAAAGGCAATTTGTCTTTAATAAAATTCCCGCTCTAGAAAATTTCTGCGTATTCTAGAAACACCCACCTGAAGGATTGCTTTTCATGAATAGTCACTTGCAATGTGAATAGACACCCACCTGAAGGGTTGCATTTCGTGAATAGCCACTTGTACAACCTTTCATCCAGAATTTTGTTGGCTATAAATAGATAGTCATTCCTTCAAAAAATTTCACCCTAAAATTTTCTGATATATCTTCTCTTCCTTTCTACATCATTACTTTCAAAAATAAAGTAAGTCAGTCGTGTGATTTGCACCATTATTTTGAGTTCGCCGATAACTTAATAGTTTGAAGTGCCGCTACCGCTAAATTGTACGTTCCATTCTATCCTGGGAAGAATTTATCCGTGAACCTTGGGCAACATGAGGGGATAAGATTCTTTAAGGACGCACAAGAAATTTGTGGGCTCAAGACATATAACTCTGCATATTTCTGTTCATCTGTTTTTCTGTTTTGGTCACTTAAGAAATCATATTTTTAACAATCTTCACATGGTGTTTCAGTTAAGTGTACAGTTTGAAGAGATTGTCATACTTACCAATTGACTTAATTGTATTGTTATATCCATCATGATTTTATGATTCAGTGCGTATTTTTCATCAGTGCTTTTTATGAAATCATACACAGATTCTTTCAGGCGCTCGTTCTCTTTTTGTGGTGGTTGATATAAGTCACAATTCTCAAATAAATATTGGTTGCACTCTGGATTGTAACCATACTCATTAGAATCATTGTACTTGTAAGGACTAGAAATAATGTAAGATTCTTCATAAGATGACCCAAAGAAGAAGAGTTACCTGCGGCACATTCATGAAGGAAGTGATTTTCACCACAATATTCACAAGTAATAAACCTTTGACTAAATTTATTAATTAGTTGTTCAAGGTATCTGATTCTCCCAGAATTTGCATGGGTGAATGCGTTACTTGTCTTGCATTCAAAGTTGTGGTAGTTGTCTCCACTGTAGTCACAGATTATATCTTTCTGACAATATTTTTCTACCAACTCAACAAGACTTTTACTTGGATAGTTGAAATTCATTTTCAGAATGTGTGAAGAGAGTTTATATTCAGATACTAGAAAGCAAAATACTTGAAGAAAAACAAAAATAAAAAAATTTCTCAAAGTAGTAATAAGTTAATTAAGCTGAAGTAGATGCTTACAAATCCCCGGCAACGGCGCCAAAAATTTGACGAACTCTGGGCGTATATGATTTTATGCTCATGCTCTGTCAAATTATAGTATAATTTAAGATATCATCCCACAGAGATTGAAACCACCTAGGCTACAGATTTATATTGTCTTTGCCAGTATTTGAGAGAATCAAGTCGGTGATATGAGAATTGTTTAATAGTCCTAAAAATTTAAATAACATTAGGGTAAATATTTTATGAATTTTTTAAAGTAAATAAAAGATAATAAAGATAAAGGTTGGGATACTTTGAATCAGCAAGATAATACTATTATAATAAAATCAAATTTTCATTATTTCTTCTCTATTTAATGACATGATCGCTTATTTCTAATACAACCAAATCACATAAAAGTAATCAATTAATAACACCTCTTTCGGTTAATATAGTTAATCGATTGACAGTGAAACAGAGACTTTGTTCAAAGAATGATCATTTATTTCTAATACAACCACTTCACTTAACCACAATATATTAATAGCACCACTCGCGCTTATACTATTAATTTATTGATAGTCAGTGACATTAAACAATAATTGATTAATAACACCTATGTCGATTAATGTAGTTAACCGACTAAAGTAATGATTTAAACGAGAAATATCTTAGTTGAGTACACCAAGTGATCAAAAACCTCTTTCGATTAGCTTTTACTAAATCGATAATCTTATTTGAGTCAACTCCACCGTGAAAATTAGAATTGAAATAAATAAGATAAAGATTATGGTTAATCCTGGTGTATAAAACGATAAAGAGAAAACTCCAACATAAGAATATAATAAAAACAACACTTCCATTATAAAAGCTTTATCAAGCCTCAACTAATATCCCAACCAAAGAAAATTACTCTATTATGGAGCAAAGAAAATAATATTCCTACAAAGAAGAAACAACTTATAAAATTAAAATAAAGCTAATAGAGAGGTGTCTATTTTTTTACCAGAAGATGGGATTATCTCTTCTCAACAAATGATGCACTATTTATAGAGAAATTTGACAGCAAGATAGCTCCACCAATGCGAGGTTACTAATGCCATTGGTCGCATTTCTTTATTATTTTCCCAGTAATGCGAACCACTGGTGGTATCGGTGACCTTTTCTTCCTATTTCCCACTAATGCGAACTCACTAATGCCATTGATGGAATTTTCTTATTATTTTCCCACTAATGTGAACCACTGATGGCATCAGTGATCTTATCTTCCTCTTTCCTTTCTTTTGCGCTCTTTTTTTTTTTCTTCCGGAAGACTGTTTTGTGTATTGTCACAATTTAAAGATAATACCATATATTTTATATAAAAATATAAATATATATAATATTTTATATATCTAAATTATATAAAACATATAACTATCACATATCCAGGTTCAAGAAATATTACACAAATAGGTCTTAGGCTATTTTAGGTTTGAAATCATGGCTTGTCCTAACTGATTTCAATTAGAATCCCTAATTGATACCCTGTTATCCAAAACAGTTTTCCATTCCAACTATTTGTCAAAGATTTCAAATTTACCATATTATGATCCTTATAATCATGCCAAATCAAACTACCATTTCAATTTTAAGATATGTAATCATGTATCTTCACAAAATAACGGTCAAAATACAATGTCAAAGATGAATACCTTGTCGAGGATGTCAAGTTATATCTCAGTAATGGTGATAAAGAACATAGGCCTCGAGAGTGTCAATTTAAATGCATACAAACAAATCAAGAACAACGTTTCACTTAACCTAGTGAGTTAACAGTGAAATTTCCAATCATGCAGTCTTTCACCTTAATTAGTTGACTAATATCAATTAACAATACTACCCTCAGATGAAATACGTAAATTCAGGCATATGAACAAATATCATTATTAAAATAGTGAAATCAACCAAGACCGACGATTTTGTAAATTTATGCTAATAAATCAATAAATCGATTATGTTAAAATGCCAAAACAATAGACAATTTCAAGTTTAACATCACTTAGATCCAGAAAACAATTAGGAAAATAAAAGGATTTTAGGATTACCCGTTTGCACAAATCGGATCAAGGTTAAATCTACCTCCAATAAACATGCAGAGGGGTCATTTCCTCTCATCATGATGGTCGTGTTCAGGTTTTGCTCAGGCATCATCGGTGTTTCCTCTCCGGTGACAGTCACGTTGGGGTTGTAATTCAACTTCGTCGAACAAGCAAACCATTGCAAGGGTTTTATCGCGGAGGTCGAGAGGAACAAGGGATGCTATTACTTTCTTGTTTCAACGGCAGGAGTTGCCAAAAAATGGTCGTGGCAGAGGTGACGTTACGGTTCGTGTGAGAGAGAAATAGGGGAAGGGCTGTTGAGGGTTAAGGGAAATGAAATGGGGAATTAGGGTTTCGGGGGTTGGGGAGTAATTAAAAAGAAAACTAAGGTTTTGGCCGTTGGATCAACCATTTGAAGGGTCAGGGTGAGGCCACGTCGACATGACGTGGCGACGGTGTTGGCAAGTGAGGTATGAGGCGTACAAAGCTGAGGTGTATATATACAAGTGTATAAAATGGTATATCTTGTGTATAAATGTGTAGAAGTGCCTAAAATGTAAAGAGAATTATATGAAAATACTCATAAAATTAGAGAAAAATCATAAAATTAATTTTGAGGGTTAAATAGCTAGGGAAGCCTATTATTTAGACTTAAAAATAATTTAGGCAATTTTGTTAAAATAGGAATAGTTACAAAAAATTGTAACTGAATATGCGAATTTTGTAAAATAGTCGTAGCTTGTGCTAGTGTCTTAAAAGATTGCCTAACTAGCGTGCTTGTGCGAAATAATGATTTTGAATAGGGGTGAGTGAAGGTGATTCTATGGTCATCAGTGCAATTTCGTCTGAAAATGGCTATTGAAACAGGAGGGACAAAATTAGGTGTCAACAGCTGTCCCTCTTTGCCTGGGGACGATGGAAGAGTCTTCGGGCAAAGACATTCAGAATGACTAGTTTTGTCATGACTCTTGAGGAGTGTTCATGGATTATAAGAGTCCACGAGGTGCCAGATTGTAATGTTTTACTTCGTCGGATTGTATATCCTTCATTAAAGTGAGTTTTGCAAAAGTAGTGTATATGTAAATGTATAAATGGACTTTCCTGTTTGCTGGATCGTCTTGCCAAGGTATCTCATCATATGCATGTGTGTTCGCGATGTTGGCTGTATACCTCTTTATTATGCCGAATTATCCATCACACACTATGCCATTCTTTTCATCGGGATGTCTACCCTTCAGCATGCCAATCCTTTCACCGGGCTGTCTACCCTCCAGGCCGTCTACCTCTTATCATGCCAAACTTCACATTGAGCTGTATACCCTCTGTCATGCCAAACTTCACATCAGGCTGTATGCCCTCTATCATGCCAAACTTCACATCGGGCTGTATACCCTCTGTCATGCCAAACTTTACATCGGGCTGTATACTTTTTGTTATGCCAAACTTTACATCGGGCTGTATACTTTTTGTTATGCCAAACCTTACATCGGGCTGCATACTCTTTATCATACCAAACTTTCTCACAGGGTTGTCTACCCTTTGCCATGCCAAACTTCACATCGGGCTGTTTACCCTCTGTCATGCCAAGTTTCTCACAGGGCTACCCTCGGGGCTGTCTACCCTTTATCATACCATACTTTCTCACAGGGTTGTCTACCCTTTGCGATGCCAAAATTCACATCGGGCTGTATACCCTTTATCATACCATACTTTCTCACAGGGTTGTCTACCCTTTGCCATGCCAAACTTCACACAGGGTTGTCTACCCTCAGGGTTGTCTACCCTTTGTCATGTCAAACTTCACATGGGGTTGTCTACCCTCTGTAAATGCCAAACTCCTCACAGGGCTGTCTACCCTTTGTCATGCCAATCCTTTCACTGGGTTGTCTACCCTCCAAGATGTCTACCTTCAGGGCTGTCTACCCTGCAAAATAAAAGCATAATGAAAGGAAGCTAAATACCTTCTCATCCAAAGGTGTTTACTTGTCATGTTGGGCTATGTACCCTGATGCCTGCGATCAAAGAAATATTTGTGAGTGGTGCGGGGGGTGATTTAGTTTGTGCATTCTTGGCTTGCTTTGAACCCGCTTCTTTTGGATGTTGGGACCTCGGTTGAGATGATAGGGATATATAAAGAAATAAGCAATGTAAATATTTTGAAAAAGCTTTTGTAATAAGAAAGTATTTTATTCCATTGAATCGCGAACCGCATTGTGTAAGATCATGGTCATTGTTCCTCAGGTTGTTCCAAGATTCTCCACTAAATGAATTTTGAGAGGGTCCTCAAAATTCTACCCCAGTTTCTTTATTTTAAAAATTTTGAGAGGGTCTAAAAAATTTTTGCCTTAGTGTCAATTCTTATTTGTCCTTTTGGAATTTTTGAGAGTTCCTCAAAAATTATGCCCCAATGTCTGGTTTATGGGAAAAATGATTTTTTTTGTATTTATGCGACCGAACCTTGGGTAGGTTTCCTATGTATTTCACTTGGGGAATCAGGTCGTAACATAGTTCCAGATTACATGATGTATTGCAGACTAGTTAAAAAAATACCCATTAACTAATGCAAGCTCTTAGATATAGTATATTTTGACAGCGTCTGCGTTATTTGGTTTTGGCCAATCTTCTCCGTCCATCTCTGCCAATATTAATGCTCTTCCAGTTAGAACTCGGTGGACCATGTATGGCCCTTGCCAATTTGGTGCAAACTTGCCTCTTGCCTCTTCTTGATTAGGGAATATCTTCTTCAGTAGTAATTGTCCAGGTTCGAAAGACCTTTCTCGTACTTTCTTGTTAAATGCTTTAGTCATCCTCTTCCAATATAGTTGTCCATGACATATTGCGTTCATCCTCTTGCCGTCGATGAGCGCCAGCTGCTCCATCCTTCCTTTGATCCATTCAGCATCTTTCAACTGCGCCTCTTGAATGACCCTTAGAGATGGTATCTCGACCTCTGCTGGTATCACTGCTTCGGTGCCATACACTAACAGGTAAGGAGTGGCTCCTGTCGATGTTCTCACTGTGGTGTGGTACCCTAACAATGCATAGGGTAAGTTCTCATGCCATTCTTTTGAATTGTCTGTCATCTTGCGCAGTATTTTCTTAATGTTATTATTGGCTGCCTCGACTTCTCCATTCATTTGAGGTCTATATGCAGTGGAATTACGGTGCTTGATCTTGAAGTCTTCACAAGTTGCTTTCATCAAGTCTACACAAACCCAGAGTTTCCCATCTTTCTTCGGTATTGGAACAATCTTAGCTAACCAAGTCGTGTATTTGACTGTCTTCAAAATACCTGCATTGAGCTGTTTAGTCACCTCTTCTCCAATGTTTAACAAGGTAGATAGCATGAAAGTTCAGGCTTTTTGCTTGACCGACAGAAATCCCGGATTGATGGGCAATTTGTGAGCCACCACATCTGTGCTTATGCCGGTCATGTCATCATACGACCATGCGAACATCTCCTCGTATTCTTTAAGAAGTTCAGTATACTGTTCTCTATCTTATGTAGTGAGATGTACACTGATTCTTGGTTTTTTTTACTGTTTTGTCATCTCCCAGATTTATCACTTCAGTCTCTTCTAGATTTGGTTTTGGCTTATTTTCAAATCTTTCAATTTCCTCTTGTGTTGCTTCATCAAACTCATCATAGTCAAAATCAGGTTCTTCAAGCTCCGTAGTTTCATTAAATGTTACGGTTGCGGACTCAATGGAATTATTAGTTTGAATACTGAATAAGATAAAATATTGCGTAATTAAAAGATTAAAACAAAATAAAAGAAAATAGTGCAATATTTTATTTATGAATCCTTGCAAAACAAAGTTAGTAGGGAGACATATGAAAGGGTAAAAAGAAAAAATGCAAGTCCCACGACTCGAGGTTGGGTTTTATTTTAGAAAGCATAAAATAAACTCTATCCCCCAGCTCTACCAAGGTCCGCAGTAAGCTCGGGCCAGGTTACTGGTCCAGTTGCTTAGTGTAGTTCCAGATTCAGCTTTTGTCAGTCCAAGAGGCTCAACATGCTCCTCTAGGATCACACAGCAGTCTTCGTCAGATTAGAATAGCTTTTGTATGCCTGCTAGTAAATCCTCTTCAGCATTAGCAATCATCGATTCAACCTCTTGTGCTGCAGATACCTCCCCCTTAAGACCATCCAAGTAACCAGAGGAGACGAAAATATCCAGAAGAGTTTTGGTGCTTAGCTTGTAGTATTTGAAGTCCGGCAAATATTCCTCCATGCTCTTCTCGTAAGTCACAATGTACCCTATGATGGATTTCTCGTTGTCGGGCCTCATCACAATTTGAATCGGTTCAACCATGCCATCTAAGTTTTTTCCAAAACCTTTTCCAGGTTCATAGCCTTGCCTTATCATAATGCATACAACCTAGTCTCCAGGCCACTTTGCAGGCTGTGGGAGTATGTATGGTTTTTCAATCACTAGCTCCATGGGTGTAGGTTCGGGTGTTTTAGGTAGCCATACTTTTTTCCCCTTGTTTCTTCGCAAATGCGCTTCCAGTTAGGACGAGCATTAGGTGAGTACATTGGTTGCTTCTCTATTTTTGCAAGTATGGTATCACGAAATTCACGTGAAAGCACACCCCAATCAGATATTATAGGTTCCTAAATAAAGTTCCTCCCTTCATAGCCTTTGCCTCGTCCGTCCTAATAAGCACTGTAAAAATTCTTCCTTTTCTCATCGGTTCCTAGTGGTGTGTTGATGAGTTTAAGAGTGAAGTGTGCAGTATATCCTCCTTGGACTGCATCAGTGGGATTCCAACTCTTGTTGTAGTTTTTATGGTATCCTCCTCGGCTTCCTTACATTTCTCCCACAAGCTCCGCAGTGTAGAAGGTTTGCTCGTCAGGAGTATTTCCTTCAGTTGCTGGTTTGGTTTGTTCATTGTAGATGGAGTCGCTTCCTTCGCCAAACACTACCACCTCTTTGTTGTCTCACTCGAACTTCACTGTCTGGTGCAAGGTAGAAGGCACTGCCCCAGCCATGTGAATCCAGGGTCTTTCTAGCAGTAGGTTGTAAGAAGCGGAGATGTCCATGGCATGAAATTCAGCTGTGAACTCCACGGGACCGACCATGATAGTTAAGCCGATTCCCCCAATAGTGCTTCTTTGTGAACCATCGAACGTCTTTACCTTCATGTCGCTTTCTCTTATCTTGCTTTGATCAATTCCCATTCTCTTCAGAGTGATGAATGGACATATGTTCAAAGCGGACTTTCCGCAGATCAGAACTCTTCCAACAAACCAGTCTTTGCATTTGATGGTGACATGTAGGGCCTTGTTGTGACTCAAACCCTCTTCCGGTAGTACATCTTTGTGGAAAGCTATTCGATTGGATTCCATAACTTGACCAATCATGCCAGCCAGATTCTCAAATGAGGTGTCCACCGAGACATGTGCTTCATCTAATACTTTCATCAAGGCATTTCGGTAGCTCTCTGATTTGAGGAGTAAAGCCAAAATAGAGATTTGTGCAGGAATTTTTCCCAAATGTTCAACCACAGAGTATTCTTTTGCTTGGACTTTCTTCCATAGTTCTTTAGAATTTTCCTCGCTGGTGCCTCGTCTACCTTGAACAAGATGCTTGGGAGTGTAGATCCTCCCATTCCTAGTCATTCCTTGTGCAGCAACAGTCTCGGCTGACGACTTACCCTTCTTCTGTGTTTCATAATCCCATGGCACTGCTTTTTCATTGTACGAAGGGACCACATCAACGTAGAATTTTGGAGCTACCTCTACTTCAATTGGCTCGGGTGCTTTAGCTTCTTGGGCAACGGAAGCAGATGCTAGTGTAGCCTCTTTTTCTTTGACAGTGGTTCCTTCTAAGTTTCATTCTTCATCCAAATCGATCAAGTTTACCCTATTATCTCAGTGGTTAGGCAAAGGTTTATTGTGCACATTTGGCATTTTCAAGTGGATCACCTTTTGATCGATCAGGTCTTGTATTTTATCTCTCAGGGCGTAACACTTTTCAGTGTCGTGACCAAGTCCCCCAGAGTGGTAGGTACAGGTTTTGGTTTGGTCAAAGAAGGGTGACATTCTATCAGGCATTTTGAATGGGACGGATTGTATGTGGCCTACTGCTTTGAGTCTTTCAAACAGCTGAGTGCGGGATTCGGCTAGTGGGGTATAATTTATTTTGGGTCTTGGGTTGTTGTTTGTGTGAGGTCTTGGCGGGTAGGTGTTGATATTTTTATTGTTAGGACTTTGCAGATATGGTGGTCTTTGCGGAGGTGGGTTTTGGAACATGGGCTAGGTGTTGTAGACTGGATAGGTGTGCGACAGTGGAATATATGGGTATGATGGAGGTTGTGTTTGGTAGTAATTGTTATGGGGTGGGAGAGTTGTCAAGTGATGCAGCAACGAAGGAAACGTCGTCCTTCTTTTTCTTCGATGCCCTTGTTCTACCAGTTTGTAGTGGCTTGTAGTGCAGCCAGGCTAACTATCCTACCAGTTTTCAACCCATCTTCGACCATGTCTTCGATCTTGATCAAATCCCTAAACTTCTTGTCTTGCATATTCAGCATCTTGTCAAAGTAGACATCCTCTTGTATGCGGATGAAAGTTGCCACTATCTCTGTGTCTTCCATAGCAGGTTGAACTTTGGTGGCTTCAGCTCTCCACCTAGTTGCAAACTCCCTAAATTTTCAGTGGGCTTTTTTTTTAGTTTCTCTAAATAGAATCGATCAGGCATGGCATCAGTGTTGTGCCCAAAAATATCAACAAAGTCTCCAGCCATTGCTTCCCAGCTCATCCACTTCTTTGTTTGCTGCTTTGATACTATACCAGTGCATCACTGGTCAAACTACTGTTGAACAACTGCATGCGAATCTTCTCATTATGTCCAACCAAAACCACCTTGTCATAGAAAGACCTTAAGTGAGCCATCGGATCGCCACTGCCGTCTAACATGTTGAACTTGGGTGTCTTATAACCATCGGGCAGCTTCAAATTAGGGTACATGTAGAGGTCTTCATAAGCCAAGCCTCTAGTTTCCTTGGTGCGTTGGAATTGCTTGAACTTTTCCACCAGCTACTTGACTTGCTCTTTAGTGTCGTCTGAGTCTTCCCCCGTCCATGCGTACATGTCATGATCTTTGGTAGGTGATGAGACAGTTTTGGTTTTGACAGTGAAGGTAGGAAGGTTGTTTTGTGGTGCTTTTGGTGGTGCGATGTAGGTAGGCTATGAGATGTCTTTCTCAGGGATTAGTAGGTCTTTGTCGTGAGGGCGGGAAGTCTTGTTTGGTTTAGTGGTTCCATCGGCATGGACAGGAGGAACTCTGTTCTCCAAATCAAACATCCTTTGTTCCAGCTTAGCATACTATTCATATGCGACAAAGCCTTGTTTCTCAGGGGTTCCTCCGATATTTCTAGCTTTGTCAAAATCAGCCATGATATTGCATCTCGTCCTTGTTCTTATAGATAAAGGGGGAGGTGTTGGAATTGATCCTCTGGATCTTAACCGGTACTGCGGCGCGGCCAGAATGCACAAACCAAACTTCAGGGATTTGGGACTAAATAACAAAAACAAAGAAAACAGCGTGAGTAAATGTTAACATTATTAATTTCGCGTCTTATTATGCAGAGGGCCTCTTTTATGTCAGAGGTAGGCCTATCGATGATTCAAAGTAATGTTTGCACCAAATACATCATTTCGTTTGCTTGAGCGTAATCAACAAAAGTCTTAAAACCCAAAATAACAAAATTTTATTTGATTTTCTTGACTTTATTACAATCACTAGTTTGGAAAGAACGACAACGACTCGACTAAACGGAAAAAATACTCGAAAAGAAAAACGACTAGACTAAAGACGACTGGACTATATGCCAAGCAAAGAGGTTCTTGGATCAAGCATCAACTCCAACATCTCCTTCCTCCTCATTTTCCTCGGTTTCTTCTTTAGGTCCATTAACCAAGTTTGTCGGTGGAGAGACAACGAACATCTCCATAAGGTCTTTCCCAGCTTGCATATCACCCAAGGCTTTTACAAAGAACTCACAGATTTCTACTCCCATTGTTTCCTTCTATGCCAACGGTACTGATATGAAGAAGTCTCGCCATCCTTTGAGGAGGTTTTGCAGATTCCCAGCGGTTTGTCTGGCTGCCACGGTTTTGCCTATCCAGTATTTAAGTTCATCTCCTTTGACTTTTTCCTTGTATTTCCTTCTCATCTCCCTTTCTTGTGTTATCCTTAACTCTTTCTTCTTTTGATCGAACTTGTGTCATATTTTCTTGTACTTCTCAGCAACACTTGGAGCTTCAGCTTTCCTTTTCAATGTGGTCTTTGATTGGAACTTTTCTCTATCTTCACTAAGCCATTGAGGATAGGTCAAAGTAGCACCGGGGTTCACCCTGCTGCCCCGTCCTCGATAAAACTGCATAGTTATCCTCTCTTCCTATATCGCCAATATTGTTCCAACCGTTGGGTGTTCAATGTCTTTTATGTCAACGTTGAAACTTCTTTCTTCTGTCAACAGAGGAGCCTGCTGTGTCATTCCTACTTATCGGAGGATTCTTAGGGGAACATAGTGATGAGTTCCTAGGAATCCAATCAATGTCAAGAATATAGTGTCTTGACCTTGGACGGAAACGATGAAACCAGCACAGTTTTCTATTACCGATTGCACTTCTTGTAACTCTTCGAACTTGGGATACCATCCTCGCATATTTGCAGGTCTTCCCATATCGTCGTGCCAGCCATGCGAGTTCTATGTGAGAGGATGCAACCAACCCTTGATGCCCTTGGTGCTATTGGACTAATTGTGACTTTGTGTAAGTGTTCTATCAACCATATTTGTAGCAAGATGTTGCAACCTTCAAAGAAATCCCCTCATTTTCTACACTTGGTTAGAGCCTTGTAGATTTCTCCCACGATCATCAGCACCAAACTTACTTGTCTCTTGTGAGCACCTTTTCACAATCCTTCAACTACCCTTCCCAACCTTATGTCGATCTTTCCTTCTTTTTTGGGGAAGACCACATTTCCCAGAAAAAGCAACGATGAAAGTAGTAGACTCAGTCCATTCCTAACCTTGAATTTCACATGCCCCTGTTCAATTGTGCCTAAGAGTTGGATCTTCAAATCTAGAATATAGATACTCCAACGTAACCTTTCCCTCATGTACTCCATCGACATACAGGTGATAAGGAGCTAACATCTCAATGAACTCCTTAGACTCCACGTCTCGGGGGTTAATCATGGTCTCAGGCCCAGGCTCTAACCCTGCCAGACCTTCAATTTCTTCTAACATTGGTGCCAACTCCAAACCATTGAAATGAAACACCGCCCTTTTGTAATCCCAAAAATGTGTAGCGGCTTCGACCAGACCAGGCACAACAGTGTAAGCCTTAAGGGCCACCAATTCCCCTAACACCTTTTGAACATGAAACTTGCAGATTGCTTCCAAATCTTCCCACCATAGCCTGATCACGTGAGGAGCTTGGAAGACGGTCTCAAAGTGAAGTGTACCTCTTGCAGCCATAGTCTGGAAACAAGGCAGAAAAAGAAAAGATCAAAATAGTCCTATAGTCTTGATCACACCCAAGCAAACGATCAATATTTTGCGCAAACATTTCTTTGAATCCATGCTAGGATATAGCTTTCGCCTTTTTCGGGTCGAGAACCCTTTTCGACGTTTGGATTAGGTTTACTAATGGACTAAAACGTACCAAGGACGTATAGACTTCCTAAGCTTGAATGATTTTTTTTAAAATTAAACATGCAAGTGCCAACTATTTATTCTTAATTGACCACCAAAAACATTGTACTTTTATAAACCAAGTTTGATTACAATGGACAAGGACACAAAGAAATCTAAAAATTTGGATCCTCGGGCATCTTTGATTTGGCATCGAACTACTTCAACTTCTTTTGCATCTTCCCATTGTCTAACTGAGCAACGATCAAGTAAGCCACAGCTAGTAATCCTCCACCTCCATCTCTTTGATTGTAACTTTCATTGTATTTTTCCTCAAACCCCTTCTTCAAACCTTCCAGCTCTCAATCTAAATCCTCTACCTCACGTCTGTGCCTCTTTCGCTCTTCCTTTCTTAATTTCTCGGTCATCTTCAGTTTTTCCATCAACTATTTAATCTTGTAATGGTTTTTCTGCTTATTTGTCTTTAACTGCTCCAGGTATGTCGGTTTTAGGAATAGGAGCGTCTTTCATGTCATTATGTAACCATTCCAAATAACCAACTCCACAGCCTGCATGGTATCTATCTGGTTCAAATGAGTTTTCTTCAGCAAACCTCTTTTCATTCCACATCTTGCGAATTTATGGTACAAATAGAACTTTGTCTTCGTCATAATCTACTTGGAATCGGACTATATCTCCTACCAATGGGATATCTTGTCTTCTGCCTGCTTGTCTTAAAGTCCTAATAGGTATATAAGGCTGGAGACCACGTATACCCATAAGAACTACAAATGATTTCATCTTTGACCGGAGCAAAACTCATGGAGAAGTGAACCAGGGGCACATCCATTGTATGTCTTTATCTTTCAAAATTTTCAACAACATATAGAACTCGTGAGTAGTGTAGGGTGCTTTGAATCTCTTAACGTCGTAGTGTTGCGCCAATATGTGGTTTGAACGACACATGTAATAGAACTCTTGGCTTGCATTTGGTTTCCTTTGAAGGTGTTCAGTCAGCCACACTTGCAATAACAAGTTACAACCCTCGAAGTATCGGGCCCCATTCTTGCACCTTCCCAAGGCTCTAAGGATGTCAACTAATATTGTGGAAATCATAGTGCATGTCTTCTTCTTGATACCATGAAATAAAGCGTATGTGAAATGGACTACCTTTGTGACCACCGCAAATGCAAAAATCCTCTTGCACTTCCAATCGTAGTATGAATCAAACTCCGCGTTGTGGTTTTCATAACTCTTTTTGTGACCAAATTTATCATAAAGATACATGCAACTGAACTTGGACCTTTGTAAAAATTCGGACACATCATTTGTTCGAAAGCCGAATGCTTCAAAAAACTTCTCTTCGGTAGGTTGACATGGTATGATAATTCTAGTGTCTTGCCATCTATGTTCCTTTCACCTCAAACCCGGATCTTCAATGAAACCTCCTATTTCCTCCAAAAGCGGTGTCATCTCGAACTCCCCAAATCTAAAAACATTTCTATCATCGTCCCAAAAGCAAGTGGTGGCCTCAATGATGAATAAAGTGGGTTCAACATCCATTAGTGAAGGCAAGTGACCCAATATTTTACTTAATTCAAATTGACCAGCTTCTCCCAAATTTCTATACCCAGCCCTTATCTCCCTTGGAATGTCAACGATCACGCTGAATAGATGGTAATCTTTATGACTCATGGTAGCCTAAAGAAAAGAAAACCGTTAGACTCGACCCCTTTCCCCATTTGAGAATAAATAGTGTACACTTGGCATTTTTAATTTTAATAATATGCACATGTAGTCATATCTAAACGCCCGTTGGAGTTAATAACTCGTTTGGGGTTGGTTTGGATATGGTGAACTAAAGACTTAGGCATGGCCAGAGTCACAATTTCCTAAAATAATATGATGCATGATCTTAGTAATGTCTCCACTAAGATTTGGATACTACTAGACCAGTTCTTTCAAGCGGACGACTTGAAAGTTGAAATCTTACAAACGGCCAAAAGTTTTGCTATTTGGCTAATTTCGCAAGACCTTCTCTTAAGTGTTTATTTTGAGTGAGAAAAGGGGAGGCCGTGGGTTCCATACAACCGTCACTTTCTACGGGCTCTATGATTTAAAAGGGTGCCAGGAGTGGCGGACGTTATGAATGATAATGTCAAATAATTTGCAATACTAAAAAAAATACAATACATTGATAAATTGCGTAAATAAACATAAGAAAAAAAAAGAAAACAAGTTAGTACACAACAATAATAAATAATATATAAATAATAAAGATAGTAAAATTCCAAAAATTAAAGCTCGTTATGGTTAGGACTTTGGATATCCCTAGCGGAGTCGCCATGCCATACCCACATTTTACTTAACTCGGAGCGAGTCAAGACTCGAATTTGACTGGTAACTCATTTGAGTTAGAAATTGGAGTCGCCACCTAATATAAGTTTCTAAGGTGTATTAGGTCACCTAAATGTCTAAGGTCGGGTCTTTTATCAACATATTTAATTCCAGAGATTCGAGGGTAAGAAGTCCAAGTGACTCGGGAAAGAAGGTGTGAGGCACTTCTCCAAGTCCCACAAAAGATGGTTCCCATCCGAGCAATTAATTTTGGGATGTCTAATAAGTCGTAAATAAATGTTCACAAATTATTTTTAACTTGAAAGTCAAAATCACAATTAGTCAAGCAATTGAATCTATTTTTGCAAAACAACATATATGGGCAGCAAGTACATAGTATTGGACCTTTAAATTTGTAGAAACGACCTAAGCCCTATCCTCCCTGGATATATATGAAGATTACGATGATGAGAAATTTAGAAAGACATATTTTATTGAAAGACACAAATACCTCGTAATGAGTTAGACAAAATCGCATATTTTACTCATGTTTGCAAGCATATATGCAGTGGGGCTTGTATCACAAAGGATGATTCAATTTATTTTATCTTATGCAATTTCAGTGTCTAATACAGTTTTGCAGAAATAGCCAGTTTTACAAAAATAGCCAGTTTCGGAGGAAATATTTTAGATTTGTTTCAAACCAAGTTTGATTTTTTTTAAAAATAAAATGTTAGCCATTTAGGGTCGCTGTGACTTGACATTAAGTATCGAGCCCTAATCTTAATGGCTATTTTGCTTTAGGGGTCAATTTTGCGAAAATATGTATAGAGGAGGCTGTTTTAGAAATGGGTCACGAAAAACATACAAGAATGCACATAAAGGCTGTCACACATAACATATACCTATAGAGGCATGCAAATACATGATAATATGTGTTAGGCTTTTTAAAAATATATATATGTATGCTTATATAGTTGACCCCGATAACTTATACACCCCTATACACTATTAGATTAGTGTATAGGAGTTTAAAGTTTGTTAAAGATTGGTTTAAGCACATAAATGGCCAGATTTGAAATAGGTATTGGGCCCATAGCAGTCACAGAATAGGCAAAGGTTACACATTCAGCCCCTATCGTTGAAATTTTAGATTTACACAGAATAACCTACTTCAAATGTTATGATTTATGTTTTAAGACGTGTATATACTAGTTACATTGTAATAAAGTAATGTTATCATGTCCAGACTCTAATCGAAAATAGGTAAATCCAGAATTTGAATTTTCAGATTAACATATGGCTTTGTTTCTCATCCAGTAATTGTCATGCAGGTTTTAGGCAATAAAAGGTCATGATTTTAGGATGAGTAATGCAGCACGTAGGAGAGAAGGATCAAAATGGCCCCTAGGTAGCCCAAATACATAGTTTACCATTGTGCAACCTGTGTTAAATGTCCAAATACAGACAGGAGAGATCCTAGCAAATACAAACACATAGGGGAGACTAGAAAAGATAAAGAAAAGGATGAGAATGGTGCCCTGTGTGTACCCCTAAGCATGGCCTGTTTAGGCTTAGTTTTTCCCAAATAAGATAAGCCTTTTACTAGGCTCTTACAAGCTTGAAAAAGACCTGCAAACTAAGTCTTGGTATAGCCCCTAACGCTATCCATATATGCTGCAAAATAAAGGTTAGCAGGAGCAAAATAGAGCCCAAAACAGAAATACATAGAAGCAGAATTCACACCAGAAAACTTATAAACATAGACAGTTCAAGTCTAAGGATAAGTAGGGATATATGCTATGTTTTTACCATGTTATTAGGTTAGAGACAAGCAAAGAAAACAGCACAGGTAGTGTCAAACTTTTCCTCCAGAAAATATCCAGAAGAGAGAAGAATTCCCTAGAGATGAAAACACAATGCCTTTGCCTTCTTTCTTTCAGTTTTCTTTAATGTAATATATGTATGCTTGCAAGAGAGCGCGTGTGTGTGTTGCCTTAGAACTGCCTAGTGAATGAGAAGGGTATTGGTTTAAATAGGTGTGTGAGGGGAAGCCCTAGTTCTCACGGGTAAAAGCTAAAGAAGGCAAAGGAATATAGCTTCCCACAATAAGGAGGGTACTATTAGGTGTCCCTTCAAAAAATAGCTCAATCAGACCCAAGTTTTAAGGTAAACAAGATCCTAAAACAAATAAGAATCCCCTCTTTTTTACAATAACACATCCAGGTTCAAGAAATATCACACAAACAAGTCTTAGGCTATTTTAGGTTTGAAATCATGGCTTGTCCTAACTGATTTCAATTAGAATCCCCTAATTGATACCATGTTAACCAAAACAGTTTTCCATTCCAACTATCAATCAAAGATTTCTAATTTACCATATTATGATCCATATAATCATGTCAAATCAAACTACCATTTCAGTTTTAAGCTGTGTAATCATACATCTTAACAAAATAAAGGTCAAATACACTGTCAAAGATGAATACCTTGTCGAGGGTGTCAAGTTATATCTCAGTAATGGTGAAAAGGAACATAGGCCTTGAGAGTTTCAATTTCAGTGCATACAAACAAATCAAGAACAAAGTTTCACTTTACCCAGCCCAGTGAGTTAACAGTGAAATTTCTAATCATGCAGTCTTTCACCTTAGTTAGTTGACTAATAACAATTAACAATAATACCCTCGGATGAAATTAGGCAAATTCAGGCATATGAACAAATATCACTGTTAAAATAGTGAAATCAACCAAGACTTACGATTTTGTGAATTATGCTAATTAATCAATCAATCGATTATGTTAACATGCCAAAAGGCTAGACAATTTCAAGTTTAACATCACTTCGATCCAGAAAACAATTAGGAAAACAAAAGGGTTTTAGAATTACCCGTTAGCACAAATTGGGTCAAGGTTAAATCGACGTCCAATAAACATGCAGAGATGTCCTTCCCTCTCATCACGATAGTCGTATTCAGGTTTTCTCAGGCATCATCGGTGTTTCCTTTCTGATGACAGCCACGTTAGGGTTGTACTTCAACTTCGTCGAACAAGTAAACCATTGCAAGGGTTTTGTAACAGAGGTCAAGAGGAACAAGTGGGTGCCATTAGTTTCTTGTTTCAACGACAGGAGTGGCCAGAAAATGGTCGTGGCAAAGGTGACGTTAGGGTTCCTGTGAGAGAGAAATAGGGGAAGGGTGGCTGAGGGTTGATGGAAATGAGGGGAACTAGGGTTTTGGGGGTTGGGGTATAATTAAAAAAGAAAAATAAGGTTTTGGCCCGTTGGATCAACCATTTGGAGGGTCAGGATGAGGCCATGTTGATATGACGTGGCGACGGTGTGGACAAGGTATGAGGTGTACAAAGATGAGGTGTATATATACACATGTATAAAAGGGTATATCTTGTGTATAAATGTGTATAAGTGCATAAAAATGTACAGAGAATTGTATAAAAATACTCTTAAAATTATAAAAATATCATAAAATTGACTTTCACAGCTAAATAGCTAGGGAAGCCTATTATTTAGACTTTAAAATAATTTAGGCGATTTTGCTAAAATAGGAATAATTACAAAAAATATATATAACTGAACGTGCGAATTTTGTAAAATAGTTGTAGCTTGTGCTAGTGTCTTAAAAAATAGCCTAATTGGCGTGCTTGTGCGAAATAATGATTTTGCATAGGGGTTAGTGAGGGTGATTGTATGATTACTAGTGCAATTTCGTCTGAAAATGGCTATTGAAACAGGAGGAACAAAATTAGGTGTCAACACACGATGCATGTTAAAGAAAGAGGCTCTGTATCCACATCTTGAGATCGTTAGTAATAATCTTGCTTTGAATGTTAGTCCTTGATGGTTGGTGTGTGCCCATAAATGAGGAATATGGCTGATCCTCTACATAAACTTTCTAGTCTTCTAAGGAGGAAAATCTAGTGACAAGGAGCACTAGAGGAACTTATTACAAGGTATGTATCACTGCATTTTGTGAAGTATTCTCTTCATGAGCATGTAAATGCTTACATGTCGTCATCTTCATGATGTTACTTATTCGTTGAAGTGTTGAAAGTTTGTGCGCCTCATGCTTGATAAGCATTTTTGAAGAATAACTGCCGATAAACATTTATAATGTTGCTATATATAGCGATCAATCAAAGTTGATTGAAAGTTATGATTCTGATAAACATATGATTTAAGTAATGTTATGCTTAAAACTTTTTAATTTTCTCTACGAATGCTAGGAATGTCGAAATGAATTGTATGGAAAGGATACTATAGATTCTTCTATTGTGTCTTGGTATAGTTCATCAAGTCGCTACTAAAAGAAGTGCTTTATGCAATATTGAAAATTGAACCATTTGTTAGCGCTAATGGAAGTAATTACAAATATTCTAATCATCCAATTATTTGGTATTTTAATCATTTGTTCTTTCTTTTCTGTATTATCAATAAAATATTTTTGTAATTTTTGGTATGCGGGTGTTTGCTGCTTGGCGAAAGAACTTAGAAAATATTCTTTATATTAAACTCTTTATAGTAATCTTTACTGGCTCCAATCTGCATTAGCAATGCCAAAAATAAAGAAAAAATATTATGGTTGCACCAGCTACATTGAAGACATACACAGAACAAATAAGAATAAATGTCTAAAATTTGATTGGTGTTTCAACAATCTTAATGTAATTGAGTCTTAGTTGAAAATTGTATTTGACGTATTTTATTTTTTTTCTTATAAGGGTGCTTTCAAAGGAATTTTCTTGAATTTGGTTTAGTCTCAATATAGGGGCTTGGTGTTTGGTTTTCCAAATGGTTGAAACTAATGGATGAATTATTCTTTTGAAATAGAGTACTAAGGACAGAGAAGTTGAAGAATAAAAATAGTGATTCATTGTCAAAAAACAAGTCATGGGTTTCTTGGGTCATTTTCTTCTTACTATATACTCCCTCCGTCCCAAAATGAGTATCTATCTTTCTTTTTTTTTTTTGTTTTTTCCAGAATGAGTGCCTCTTTCCTTTTATGGCAACTTTTTAAATCTAAAATTTATTTTGGACCACAGGATTTAAAAACTCTGGTCCATATTACACACACCTTTCATTTTAAACTACAGGATTTAAACGTCTTCCTTATTTTCTTAAACTCTGTGTCCAGTCAAACCCAGACACTCATTTTGGAACGGAGAGAGTACTTCAAAATGATATAATTTTGAAAGGCTATTGTATATCTCAAAAGGATGCTGAATTCTATTGTTCACAACTTGCTTGTTCCCTAGACTAAGTCAGCCTCCTAACGTTTTGCCTAATGATTAAAGTGTCAAAGGGAACTTAGATTAGGTCATAAAAAAGTATGGAAGATGACAGCTTCTATTACTTCACAAATATGCTATTACAGTGTGCTTAAAAGCTATACAAGAGTGGGGAAAGTTGTATTTTATACCAGAGAGTGAAAGGAAGTATGCTGAAAAAGTAGGGGCAGACATGCAAAAAATGCACTGTCTCCTGCCCATTATTACAATATGCATGCCTTGATTTAATTCAAATAAAAGCTGAAATGTTCCTCAGCTATTACAACTTCCCACACAAGGCATATTCCGTATGGATGCCACAATGCTGCCATGTGAGCTGCTTACTTGGCCGAAACTTGTACTAATTGGCACCCAAGAGTGGCCTGACTTGGTGGGTCACTGCACGTCCTTGGAGGTGCATCTAAATCAGAATCCACTTTTGCCATTGCAAAGAGGATTCGATGAACTACAACATATTAAAAAATCAGGTACAAAATCTATCCCGATTAGAAAAGTCTAATATTTGAAGTTGGTTAAGTATTCTAGCACTCAATTTTCTTGATAATGACTATTTATTTTATTTGACAACTCAAATATTTTTTGTCTTTACTATTTTAATTTATTGCTCGAATATCTTCACTATTTAAATTTATCAATACACTCTTGAGTATTATTTTTTCAATGTGTTATTTTGATAAATCAAATTAACTACAATAATCTTCTATTGTTTTATCCACCGCGTGATGCGCGGTACTTTACTAGTTTAATGAATAAAGACAAATTAATAGAAAAAGACAAATAATCCAAGTCTTTTGTTTTTTTTAAAAGGCCCCATATTATTTAAATTTTACCTTGCAACCATTTAAGGTTTCTACCAAACATTTTTTTAGCCACACCCATCAAATATTTTTTTAGGGTTTCTAGCCTCTCCTTATTCTTCTTCTCTCTCTCTCCCCATAAGCGTCGCCGCCTCTCTCTTCTCTCCCGCTGCCGCCTCACTTTTCCCTTCGCCGCCACCTCCTCCATCTTCCGCTCTCTTTCTTCCGCCGTTGTCGTCTCCTTTGGCCTCTTCCTTTCTCTTCCTTGCGCTGTTGTTGGCTCCTTTGGCCTCTTCCTCTCTTTTGCTCCTCTTCTGCTGCCTCTTATTTCTCTCTCATCGCTCTAGAAGTAGATTTCTCATCGACATCGCCGTTAACTTTTCTCTTCTTCAGTTCTCTTTTTCTTTTATATGGTTTTATGCATACACAACATATTATATTAAAAATATATACACAATATATTATAATTATTTAATAATTGTACTAATAAACACTGAGTATGTATATACTGTAAACTGAGTGTGTATACATTGTATATAACTGCGAAAACAGAGTGTATACACTATATTTAATTGAAAAGTTCGGTTTTATATAATGTAAAATTGAATGTACACGATGTGTATAACTAAGGAAATGAATTGTGTACACGTTGCAATCGATTATATAACCGATGTATTAGCTATCTATATAATGACTAAAAAAGAGTAAGGGTCAACTGAAAGTAATTAAGTCCAGCCGGCTAACCCTTTATGTAATAATCTCATGAATAAAAAGATGGCAGCACAAAAATTACTAAAGTAACTAAATCAATATCTAATCCTATTAAAATAGGAATACTAAATAGTTAATAACCCCTACAATAAGCAAACAATGAATGGAAATAGGATAAATTCTTCCCAAAAAAGGGAGATCTCCCTGTCTCTCTTTTCTGTTATCTTCCGAAACAATACAAAATCACAAGATAAATGGTTGTTTCAGGGAAGAAATATTAGGTATACTAATATAAAAGGCATATAACAATTAAAGAGAAGAAACGCACAACATATAAATACATGGGATATATCAGGTATATAATTGTCTACCAGAAGTTTGAAAGTGTATTCTCAAAGTGTTTTTATCAAGTTTGGAATTGAGTTAGAACTGAGATTTTAGACATAAATTAGGAGGATTCCAACAAAAGGACAATAACATAATCACTTATTTGCCAAGTTTGATTTGATATATTTAAATCAGATTTAGCTTGTTCATAGGTCGGTTAATATCAGTCTAATATATTGCTGACAATGACGTGTGATTATCTTTATTTTGCAGGATTTGCATCGAGTCTATAGTTTGGTAGCCCCATTTGGTTACGTAGCACGATATATTATCTTGTCTCGATATCTTATTCTGCTTCATGCACACATATAGTACTAGTATACGGAGTATTTATCATAAACTATGAATTAACTTCAAATCATGCATTAGTGGAATAGTGGTATATGTTTGGAAATACATAAGTGATATATTTGTCTTTGAAGATTTTAAAGTCCATAACTTTCACATGCTATCGAAGTTAACATTCGTTGAACCATTCGTGTACGTAGAACTCTGAACCCCTCCCTCTTTCTTAGCTCATTACTTCTCTTCTTCCTTTACATGGACCTAGACATCAATGAAACTCCTTCAGAGCTTCATTCAATTGATCCAAAACCTCCTGATAAATCAATCAACTCTATGAAACCAAATTCAATGCAGGCTGATAAACCAACATATTTCGAAAAGTTATTGTCCTCAACCACATCACCAAGTATCAATGCACCTACTATTTTACATAATCCTCTATCAGTTCTTACATGCAAAATCAACATATGCTTGAAGATTGTTTAATTGATCACATATCTTTTTTCACAGGATCAAAAACAGCGTATTTATGCTCCGTGGCTAAACTCGGTCATAATTAAGCTCTTGGAAAAACGTTTACATCATCAATATCTCTACGAAAAATTGAAATCGTTATGGAAACTTACTGAAGAATTTCCCTTAATTGATCTAGGGAAAGACTTCTATGTAGCCAAATTCACAAAGCATGATAGCTTACACAAGGTTCTCATTGATGGACCTTGGTTTGTCAATGGTTTCTTTCTTTCAATCAGATGTTGGGAACCTAATTTTGTAGCTACTGATGCCAAGCTTTTATCAACAGCTATATGGATACGACTACCTAATTTGCCTACTGAATTTTTCAATGAAGGTACACTGAGAAAAATTGGCACCTCCTTGGGAAAATTACTCAAACTTGATTTCAAAACGTCCACAGCAATAAAGGGCTAGATATGCACATATTTGCATTGAAGTCCTTGTAGACATCCCTGTAAGGAGTTATATTTTTATTGAGCATCATAAACAGAAAATCATCTATGAAGGAGAAAATATCATGTGTAAAGTCTGTGGTCGATTAAGCCATCTTCAAGATACTTGTCCTTTTGTCCAACAAAAAACTAATCCAAAAAATAGCCTTGTTGATCCTTTTCCTTTACCCCAACTCAAACTAAAAACAAATGAGGGGGAGGATGAATGGCATACGGTAACCTTTCCAAAAAAGAAAAAAGGTGATAGTTATAAAATGCACCCTCCTAGTAATATAATTCAACCAAAAAAGTTTGTTCAAGCTTCCTCATCAAAGCAAGCCAAGTCAGACCTTTCAGGTAAGTTTTCTAATCTTAATGTCTCTAATAAAAAATTTTATCAAAAAAGAGATATTTTTAATTACCCTAACAAAGTTTCAAATAGCTTTAGTCCTTTACTTTCTCCTACTCAAAGTTTGATAAGTAGTACTTATCATTCTAGCACTCAACAGATTTTTACAAATTTGCCCATGCAAAATTCGATACACACGATGCTTGGTCAAAAGGAGGTCAACACTAATAATGTCTATGTTGGCATTAAAGATAGTGAGATAGGCCAACCCTTTCCTTCTATGATCAGACAAACACATATGGACAACACTAAATCCTTCCAAAATTCCCTTCCTAACACACCTCCCCATATGACTACTATCCTACATTCAGACACTTTAAAATTCACTAACATACATTTGCAAAATACTACCCCCTCGTCAGACATTAATATTGACTCAATCGAAAATATTTCTTCTCTTTCCATGCAAAATTTTGATCATTCAAACACGCAACCTTTAAGGAGAATAATCATAACCCTAATATTGAGCTCACTACTTTGGAAAACCCTACTATCTATTTATCTCCAAACACTGCATATGAACAATCCAAACTCACTCCCACGAGCAAATGAGAGATTCAAAATACAAAAACTATTGATAAAGCATCGGAGGAAAAGAATCCACAAAATGAATCAAAACAATCAAAATTATCCACCTCCTCAACCCATGATCCAACCTCTAATCTTCATTGTCCCTCCTCCACAAAATCGAGTTCCTCAATCTTGGCTGAAATCAACAATGTGGGGACAGGCTTTAACAGTGTCGATCACCATCCTAGGATTACAAGCACATTTAGTCATTCAAGACCCATCGTATCTTGCTCTAGTTGTAAGCGAAGGCATGCATCTGACAATGCAAAATTATATGAATGCAACGTGGCCACATCTCATGAATGGAATGAATCAAATGGATTATGCGCTGAACGACCTCCCTTTCTTTCCTCCTCGAGTGTTGCCACCCCAAGTACCTATATTCACAGCATGAGACTTACTTCAAAATCAACCACTCCAGGTGCATCAACCTTTAAACAACTTGGGAAACCAATTCCCTCCTATGAATCAGAACCTACAAAATGTGATGCCACCTCAAGTCCCTCCCATGCCAATGGACATTCCCCCACCACTAGCTCCTCCTCCCTCTCCAGAACACCTTCCCAATCCACTCGCACAAGACAACGAAGGCAGGAGGGGGCCACTAGAGCAACAAATCGTGTTAAGAGGGAAGAAGAGTCGTACGGAATTTCTAAACCTAAAAGAAATAGCAATCTTTCTATTCAAAGAAAGGCAGGACAAGAAGGTAATCTTCACGACTCATCACTCACTCTTCAAATATTCCTTGGATGTGAGGGCTCCAGCCAACAAGCTAGTGGAAAAATATGCAGTGGTGCTAAATCAACACTTCGAATTAATCGTGAAGAGGATGGTATGATAATAGAAAACCCTAACTTAAACATGAATAGACAACTTAATCTAATCGTTTGGAATGTAAGGGGGTGCAAATAATCCTGAATTCAAAAGACATTTTGATGTTATCCTAGAGGTATATAGGCCAGTGGTGGTTGCCTTGCTTGAGACTAAAATGGAAGATCATCATGATCTTAGGGTTCGCTTTGACTTTACTTATTATGCTGATGTTCCAAGTGTGGGTCGCTCTGGTGGAATTGCCCTACTTTGGAAAAATGATTTGGTTACCATTACTGTTGTTCATAATAATGGTAATGAAGTGCATGCTATGATTAAGGTACAAAATTCTTCTTTTAACTTTCCTTGGCTTTTCTCTACTGTTTATGCTAGTACCTCAAGTTATAACCGCAATTTACTTTAGAAAATCCTTGCTACTATATATGATAGTTATAAGGGGCCATGGCTGGTGAGTGGTGACTTTAATCAGGTTTTAAAACAAACGAATAAATGTGGTGGTTGGCCTATAAATTATAAGAATACTAACACCTTTTGGAATTGTATTAATTATTGTAACCTGATGGATTTAGGGTTCAAAGGTCCAAAGTTCACATGGTCAAATCATAGTAAAACTAAATCAGGACTTATATTAGAAAGACTGGATAGATGCTTAGCTAATAACGAGTGGGTTACCCTATTTGAAGATGCCTCTATAGTTCATCTTCCTAAGACCTGCTCTGATCATCACCCCATCCTCATTAGCCTTAATAAAAGACCTCCTTCTAGTAGTAGTAAACCCTTTAGATTAGAATCTATGTGGATGTCCTATCCTGACTTTAAGGAAATGATTAAATTAGCCTGGGATGAGAGGAACTTTCAGGATGCTTCTAAGTTATTTGAAGAGCAAATTCTAGTCTGGAACAAAACTGTCTTTGGTAATATTTTTAAGGAGAAGGGGAAAATTCTTGCTAGGCTAAACGGTATTCAATCTTCTGTAAATTATCCTAGTAGCACTTTTTTGAGGAATTTGGAATCTCAATTACTAGGAAATCTTAATATTATTATGAAAAATGAGGAGGAATTTTGGCGGTTAAAATCAAGAATAAATTGGCTAAACTTAGGAGATGCTAACACAAAATTCTTCCATGATTCAACTCTCAATAGAAGGAGGAACTCCATTACTCATTTTCAGGATGACAATGTTAACCTTATTTTTGATCAACATTCTATTTTACACCACGTGTCAGATTATTTTAATCTTACATATTCAACTAATCATGTTACTAATTATTTTACTCTACAATCTTATAATAATAGTTGGTACTCGAAGACTGACCTTTCTAGTTTAGATAAACCCCTCCAGGATTTTGAAATTAAACAAGCAGTCTTCTCCTTTAAACCTTATAAAGCCCCTGGGCCGGATGGGCTCCATCCTTTTTTCTTTCAAAAATATTGGAACTTTTTAGAAGAATCTGTTATTTCTTTTTGCCATAAGGTTTTCTCATCTTGTAAAATTCCTGAATTTGCTAATACAACATACTTATGTCTGATCCCTAAATTTAAAAATGCTGTTCATTTAAGGAATTTCCGTCCTATTGGTCTTTGTAATACTGTTTACAAAATTATTACTAAAATTATTGCCAAATAGAATTAAACCCTTTTTAAATACTTTAATTAATCCATGCCAAATAAGTTTTCTTAAGAATAGAAGGGCATCGGATAATGCCATTATTATTCAGGAAATTGTTAGCAAATTTCAAAATGAAGGGTTCAAAAGGTGAAATGCTCATTAAAATTGACTTAGAAAAAGCTTCTGACAGAATTGAGTGGTCTTTTATTCGTAAAATGCTTTCTCTTCTTCAAATTCCCTCCCAAAATTTCAAGTTTAATCCTATCGTGTATCACCTCCACCTCTATCTCAATATTACTAAATGGTGAAAAAACTCCATTTTTCAATCCTTCCAGAGGCATTAGACAAGGAGACCTTATGTCCCCTTATATTTTTATTCTATGTCTAGAACTTCTTTCTATCTATGTTAACCATAATGTAGACTTGAATCTCTGGAACCCTATTAAATTATCTCCTAAAGGACCAGAGATCTCCCACCTTCTATTTGCAAATGATCTTACGTTTATGGCTAAAACAAATGAAAAATCTGTTCTTGCTATTAAATCAACCTTGGATTTATTTTGTGAACTTTCTGGTGAAAAGGTTAATAATGCCAAGTCCAGAATCCTCTTTTCAAATAATACTAACCCTATCTTAGCTAAACATCTAGGATCTCTTCTTGATATTAACATAAAGAAATCCTTTGGTAAATATCTTGGCTTTCCCATTTTAAGTCGTTCTCCTAGACATACGGATTACCAATTTCTTATAGAAAATCTCCAATCGAAACTAGCAAATTGGAAATTAAATTTTCTCACTCTGGCAGGCAGAGCTACCCTCATTAGATCCACTCTTAATACTATTTCCAACCATATCATGCAATATCATGTCTTACCTTCCAAGACGATTAAAACCCTAGATAAAATTCAAAGAAGCTTTCTCTGGGGTTTTACTACTAATAACAAAAAACTCCACCTTCTATCATGGGATATTGTCTCTAAACCAAAGCATCAAGGTGGCCTCTCGATTGTAAAAGCTAAAATTAAAAATCGGGCTATAATTTCTTCTTTAACCTGGAGATTCCTTACTAGTCATTCTTCTCTTTGGGCCACCACCCTTAGAAATAGATATCTCACCAACATTCCAAGATCAAAATCTTTTACTTGGAAGAACATCTCTAGATGTATGGATTTCTGCAATAACAACACTTTTTGGATAATTGGAAATGGCCTTCATACTTCTTTCTGGAATCAAAACTGGCTTCCTAATAGAAAATCCCTTAGAAGTCAATTTATTGGCCCCCTTACTATTCAAGAGTCAAACGCTTCTGTTGCTTTTTTCATTCATGAGGCAAACTGGGATTTTTCTAAAATATCGTTTGACATCCCTGAAGATATTAGACTTCAAATGCAATTGACTCTCTCTTCCTCTCTTAGAAATGATATGGATTACCCGGTTTGGAAAGCCACTAGCAATGGAATTTTCAAATTAAAATCAACCTATGCTTTATTAGAAAATTCACTCCCTACCAGTAAGGATTTTAATTGGATCTGTGATCTTAATACTCTAAACAAAATAAAATTCTTTTGTGGCAATGTCAACATAATCGGCTTCCTACTCGTCTTTACCTTAATAAAATTGGAATGAACATTGATGTTAACTGTCCAATCTGTAAAAATGAAAGTGAAACTATGTATCATATTTTCATCCAATGTTCCATTGCTAAATATTTTTGGAATACTACCCCCTATGCTTTTACTATTGACAACCCCACTACTTGGCTAGATGCCTTGAGACACCTTATCTTTAATTCAGCCAACAATTATTACAACTGGTTGGAATATTTACCCTTAGCCTTGTGGAATCTTTGGCTTAACCGAAATTTTAATAATGTTAACAACACTGTTAGAAAAATTTCCCACCAAGTTGTTCAAGCTCGTCTTTTAGAGTTTATGCTCTTAACCTCAAAGGAGGTTAGACAAGATGGTACTAGAACTATAACCATAGGATGGAAACCCCTAGAGGAAAAAATTTTCAAACTTAATATAGATGGAGCCTTTAACCAAACTACTAACAAAGCTAGCATTGGTGGGGTGTTTAGAAATAGCCAAGGGACTTGGGTTTTAGGTTTTCATAAGAAAGTTAGTGGTCTAAATGCTACCCATGTAGAAATCTTAGCCCTATACTATGGTCTCACTCTTGCTATAGACCAAAACCTAGTTCCTATAGAGGTGGAAACTGACTCAACTGATGTATTAAACTTATTACAGAATCCCCACCCATCTTACCTTCCTATTATTCAAAAACGCAGGTCAATGATGCTCCAGTTGCAAATGCCATCGATCCAGCATAACCTTCGTAAAGGAAATAGAGTGGCTCACCTTCTAGCCAAAGGAGCTCCTGATCAGTCCAATGAAGGAACTATCTATCACTATACTAGGCCCCCAAATTTTGTGCAACAAGCCTACAAGGAGGATCTAGGGGGCATGACTTTTGCTATTACTATCTCGGATAGTAATTTTAAGCATTTAGTTAAATTAGGTTGTGTATGGACTAAGATCCAATGTTGTTTCTACTCATGCTTGTAATTCTGACCATGCGGAAACTCTTAATAGCCGCATGAACTCGTTATGTAACCCTACGTAATTTAATCTATGATATGTCGTATTTACCAAAAAAAAAAAAAAACTCTGAACTCTATATTTAATTAAGGCCCCAAAATCAGATTACAAATGTGCAAAACGCATATAAAATATATTGTATCAAGATTTTTTGAGTTGTGCACCAAATATCTTTCACAGTACTCCTATATAAGAAGTTCAACTTTCAAACTCCTTTACGAGTTTAAAATAACAGAAGTAAATGAGATATTTTTTATAAGAAATTTTAGCATCGACAATGAATTCCTTTATTGATGGATATCTTGCAAGGCTATGCATCGTATTTACTCTTGATATTAATTCGTGAATTACATCAATTGATAAGATTCACAAAGTTTTGAATCTGAATGCAAGGCTAATAAATTAAGGCACAGATTTTTTAAGAGTTGGTGAGAGATCGAGACGTTGGAGATCAATGAGAATGATATGACTAAAGAGGAAAGACGAGGATAGTATAAGTGGATAACTATCTTCTCCATTTCTTGCAGCAACATCTAAGCTTTCAAATAATTCATTCAGCTAGCCCATTAAACATAGCCACATCATATTGTACAATTCTACACTTCATTTGGGTACAGAGTACGTCCACATAATTAAAGGAGGAAAAAAAATAGCCTATAAGTTGGGCAAAGCAAATGTGGCAGATAATTCTTCCTTTTTTTTTTTTTTTCTGCTTTGGCGTTTGATAGACAAAGTGGGGGTAGTAAAGCTTATGTTGTCTATGAATGTCACATCTGTTTGCAACAATGCAAGTGTTTCGGTTTCTGGACATGCAGAAGAAACTATTTTAAATTCATAGCATCCATTTCTTCATGAAAATAATGCAAAAAGGATGGGCTCCAGCAGGTCACTGATTGTAGAAACCTTTTCAACTCTCGTGTATAATAAATCTAACAATCCCAATCACATTACTAGTGAACAGAAACTATGCAAAGTGGATCTACTCAACAGAGAAGAAAATACACTTGGCACTGGGTGATGGAATGTCTTTGTGGAACAGCAAATATCTGGCCTATCAGTGCTCCTTCCCTTTTCTTCTCTTATTATCATTCGGATATTAGAATTCGAATGGCTTGATTAATCCAAAAATACTCTTTTAAAGATAACTATTTCAGACTAGAAGTTTCTCTATCGACAGAGTGCTCCTTCAATTTGACTCATTTGCCTTCTCAGAATTGTGTAAATATCTCTAGTGTTTCCTTGTAAGCGTATGGAAGAGTTTATTCACGTGCTGATGATTATCGAATTAATTAAAGAATGAATATAACTTTCTCTTTCCAGTAACAACTAACAAGCAAGGCAAACGATTTACTAATTTTAAATATGTTACAACCATTGATTTAGCTGGTTCCTTTCCTGTTTAATTGAAATTAAACCTAGTTGTTTACAACCTATTCATTGTGCAGCTCATAAGTAGCTCTTGTAGACGTAAAATAGATTTTAATTTGAAAGGACCTAACAAAAATTAGGGGAACGAAAAGAAAATCATTGCTACATTTGTTGCAATCATCATAAACCGAGTAGCCTAACCGCGTTTATTAGTCCTTGACAGAGAATGACAGATAGTCAACACATGAATGAATGATTGTTGACGAGTTAAATCCAAACGCCTTCTGATTCTTTCATACTTTAATAAGTTCGGATTAGTGATAATTAATACTCCCTCCGTTTCAGAAAGGATGAACCTTTTCGCTTTTCGATAGTCAAACTGCATGAACTTTGACCAACAATTTAAGATGAATTTTTTCATCATATTAATATGAGAAGAGTGGCAACTTATAGTACTTTTCATATAGTTTTTGAATATTTAAATTTTAATTTAAAAATATTATATTAATCTAGTCCAATTTAGCTTTAAAGATTAGTCAAATTGACTCTCGAAAAGCGAAAAAGTTCATCCTTTCTGAAACGGAGGGAGTAATAAAGTAGGGTAAAAATCTTGGAACATCAACTTTCAAATTTTAACAAAAACAAATACCGCACTAGATGAATTATTTTTTTATGTCTTGATAAGTTATATTACACATACTTGAGTTATTAGGACATATTAAATACTACTTGGTATAATATGATACACGCAATGTAACTCGAATACAACAATTATAAAACAAGAAATAAAGAAATAGCATGAAAAGTAAACTTGTATCTTTGAAATAAAAATAAATCAGAAATAACCATGTCCAAGAATCTAAGGTGAGACGTAACAGAGAAGATTACATTAAACAAAGGATTGAATAAATGATGTTAAGTACGTTAAGTTTGTACCAGTTTTCAAAAATAGGAGTATTAAATAAACAACAAAAAGAAAAGATTTTACCTGCAGCAATTCCGTTTGGTTATTGATTAATTGGGGTCCAAGCAAAACCCCTTCAATTTGTCCAGTTGTCCAGGTTAGCTTAGTATAGTTTTGGTGTTTATGCTATGATTAGCCGACATAAGTCACTTTCTTAAGTTGAACATTTTGGTTATATAATTTCTTCAAAAACAGCTTATTGACAACTCCTTATGTGGTTCTTTCACAAAACTAATGTTATAAATACAGGCCTACGAACCAAGTACTTTATATACGAACCAAGTACTTTAATTGATCTTTCTTCCCTTTTACTGCCTTCTCTCACACTAAAACATATTCAACAAAAAGATCAGTAGAAAGAGGTTAAGGAAACAAAAATGGGGTTTCTTGATAACATATCAGACATGTTTGAGGTTACAAGTACAAGGAAGAGCAAACGCAAACCCATGCAGGTTTGCATGCTAACGCAACGTTTAGTTCTTAGTAACCCCCCCCCCCCTCTCCCCCCCTTCTATTTGGTTTTGTTTATCACTTATTCGAAGCTTCATGTGGTGTTTATTGAAACTAATGTATTATTAATTTCAGACAGTTGAAATCAAAGTGAAAATGGACTGTGATGGCTGTGAAAGGAGGGTTAGAAATGCCGTTACCTCTATGAAAGGTTTATCTCATCTCTCTCTCTGTCATGCATAAAAGAAAACAGTTGAATTATAAGAACTGATTATAAAATGAGATACACATGTTATCATTCCCAATATCTGCAAGGTTTTCGTTTTTCAAAATCTGAACAAGATCATAATTAACTCTATGTTCTTTGATTAGCGCAGTATATAAAGTTCTTTAATGCAACTGGAATTCCGAACAAAACCATGCAAGTAGACATGTCCAATTTTTTTTTTTTTTTTCTAATAAAAAAACCGGCTTTATAATATTTATTTTACGTCACTTCGCATGATGGCTACAGAGCTGCCCTTATCATTTTGACAACTCTATAGATACTAATTTAACTTATTATAACATGTAGTCTTTATGTCCAGAATATTAATTACTATATCTCTTATTTTTTACATATAGTTATCTAAACCTCATAGCGTAATATTTTTACAGTATTAAGTATATAGAATTAAACTCTATAAAAATATGTGCTCGTAACATCATTCTCTGTATTGAATTTGATTGTTTGGCTGTTTAATCATCGTTTGGTTTAGGCGTGAAATCAGTGGATGTAAGCAGAAAGCAAAGCAGGGTAGAGGTGACTGGTTATGTTGAACCAAACAAGGTGTTAAAGAAAGTGCAAAGCACTGGAAAAAAAGCAGAATTTTGGCCATATGTACAATACAATTTGGTGTCATATCCTTATGCACCAGGAGCCTATGACAAGAAGGCACCCTCTGGCTATGTAAGGGATGTTCCGCAAGCTTTTCAAGTACCAAATACTCCTACTGAGAGACTCACCTCCATATTTAGTGATGAAAATCCTAATGCTTGTGCAATCATGTGAGGAAATGCACTAGCTAGAATATACTTTGGTATGAAGAGAGCATGGCAGTTCTAAAATTTTGGTCATGGACTAGTTACTTAATGAAATTATGTTTAGGATGTTGAACAGTTGTATAGGAAGTACTTTCTCGTGTACGTTTAAGAGCAAAAAAAAAAATAAATAAATAAAAAATAACAAAGTATAAAGTATTCCTTCTATTTAAGTTTGTTTGATACTATGGGTGTGTTTAGAAAATCATTTCCTATAAAAAAATTCTTGAAAAATAAGTGGTTTTCACACTTATTTTTTAGTATTTGATAATCAAAAAGTAAAATAATTTTCTAATCATATCATATCATATCATACTATACTATTCTAAAAGAGCCAATCACTATTAGCAAAATGTAAAAGACCATTTTGCCCTTGCAGCAATAAAAATAGAAAATGAGTATTCAATTGAAAATTTTAATAAAATAGAAAATAGAGCAAAAAATAGAAACACACACAAATCTCAGCTTCCTAACTCCTCATCTGCCTAACTCTTCGCGTACGCCTAAACTCATCAGAAACCCACACGTACCTAAGCTTCCTAACTCTACATTGGAACTGAAGAGCCTACTGTTCAATTTCAATCATTTATATTTGGCCCATTGAATCAAAAAATTATTCTTTCCATCATCATTGCTTTGTATTCCAAATTGACTTCCGCCTGGTTTCTTTCTCAATATCCTATGTCTAACAGCTTAATTGGAATTACTGTGAGTGTTTCTCCCATCTTTTGTTCTATCTTTGTTTCTTTATGTTATGTTATACAACTTTTTTGTGAAGACGTTTGTTTTTGTTCTACTGTGTCCGGGCCATTTTATTTGTGTTTTTGTTAGGCGGTATGAAATCACATATATATTTACCAACAACTCTGTAAGTCTCCATTTTACTTGTCGTAGTTACATTATAGATATTATACTTCTTACAAATTTTGATTCCCTACCATTGGATCATATCAGGAAGGAGATGGGACAAAGCAACATTACAGTCCGCTATCATTTTGATAAATGTATTGATTCCTACGACCCATTCCTCTTTTCCAAGTTTCATTTTAATTTTTTCCACATCTTATAGATGTCTCTTTGTTGAATTCTAATATTTAGTGTATAAATAGATATATTTGTTTTACTTATAGGTATATATGAAGAAGCTTCAGATTTTAGACATGACATGCTTATAAAAATAAAAATGCAAGGCTCTGAATATTTCAGAAAAGAGCAATCAATCTTGAGAAGAGAATTATTCAAAGGTAGAATTCAGATAGATATGGCTAAAGGTTATGGAGATGATAAAATTGATAAAAGAATTCTATTGCCATCATCGTCTATTAAAGCAGTCAAATTTCAGAAGGACGACATATCAAAATTTAATTGACAATGTGTTAGCTTAAATTTGTAATTTATAACTAATTCAATTATTTTTCGAAGATGTATGCAGTATTTAGATTTGTTTCTTTAAAAAATAGCGCGTGTTTGTTAATTTCTAATATTAAGAAAATGGAATTTCTTTCATACGTGATATGTTCTTGTGAAGAATAATAGTATATGAAATTGCTCCTCTCTTGAATTTGAAAGTACTTGAACAATAAAAATACTCAAAAAATTTTAGAAAATTAAATTGCATGTCATGACTCACAAATTAAACAAGTATTGGGATTGAATTCCCTTATAGCATATATAGGAACCTCTTCATTAGAAATTTTCCTCAAGAAGTAGTGTTGCTCCATTGTCTCTTAAATTCGTTGGCAATAAATATTGTAAAGAATACAATTGCAAGGGGTTTAAATGTATGCACTACATAAAAACTCTTTTTGAGGATTTGGAAAGAATGAAACTAAAAAAAATACCTTTATTATGAATAGATGTTTGCAAGAGTAGCCTTGATTTTTTTGGTTGATAAGATAATCGATTAATCATATTATATAAGCAAAGATGTGTATTCATAATTTCATATACAAATTATATGTATGTTATTGTACATATGCTGCCATATGTGTCAAGTTTAAAAAAAATTGAACAACTAAATGTCAGCGTACTTAGTAAAGATAACAAATAAATTTACTTCTAATAAAGATAATCAAAACATAAAAGCAGACCACCAACAAGTTTAATTCATTAATAGCCTCACTTAAACCCGGTCAAGTGGCTAGTCTTTAAGTACAAAAATAAGAATTTCTTGTGAATTACATTTTAAAACTCAATAGTGAAACAATCTTTATTAACAATAAATTCCTACACGTATAAGTTTAATTTGAACTTTAAGTTTGTTTTGTAATAAAGTTTAACAGAAATTGAAAAGTCAAATTAATTATAAATAAAAGCACAAAGGTGGTACAATGAAGAAGGCCAGTTTTGCAGATCTTTGTTTTCTCGAATATGTATGAGCAATTAATTCATACTTCCAAAATTGAAACCTTTCAAATTATAATTAGTATACTTAATTTTGTTAGAAGAAATGCCATTCATCTTTAATCAATCTATCTCCCGAAGAAAACCAATAGACATTCAAATAAATTGCTTAAACTGTTCAAGAGAACTATCAGATAGTATAAAATTCTCATCAAGCTCTTGCTTATATACGTGATCTTATGTTTCTCATATTCACATTTAGATGATTTGTTATTGAACAATCTTTAACAATAGGAAGATTCTGATTCAATTTAGTGCATACGACTACAAACTATAACTGTAACCAAAATATTGCGCACACATTCTACTATTATTTATTATTTATCTTTTCTATATTTTTTTACTATTAGTATGGGATACACGCGCAAAGCGCATATCCAAAACTAGTTATTATAAAAGTGAGAATCCCTAAAGTAAAAAGTGAAAGACTAAAATACCCCTAAAAAATTTGAGTAACTATTACTCCTAATTCTTTAAAATAAATAGTAAACTATAATAAAAATAAATATATTCCTCTATTTTGTCTACCAAAAAAAATTAAAGTCCAGATAACTATTAAGACTTTTGTTATTTGTTGTTCTAGCTTCTCTATGCACCAAGTAGGTGGAAAGGCACATCCCTACCTATAGGTATACATATATGAATATATTCATATAACAACAAATCTATACTAAATAGATTGTTTAAACATAAACCGAGAACTTACTTATTGTTCTCGTAAGCGAAAGCGGTAGGATCTTGAACTGTGGCTGGAATTACTGGCCGTCGGTAGTTGTCACGTGCTTGACTGATCAGCTCCTTTATCCACAGTCTAAACACCTAAATTATTTAGTAGAGGGTATGAAGAGCTGTAGAGAAATCAGTATGTTTTATCTGAACCTATTACTATTGTATTTATAACTGTATAATACAGTAGTTGTCCTCTTGTAGGACTCTATCAGGTAACTTATCTTTTTACCTGGATAGACATTAAGAGCACCCCTTTATGGGTGGACTCTTTTATTCAGATAAATCCAACATCTCCCACTCACACATAATGGGAGTGCTCTTACAATATGAGAAACATATTCTCATCTCATCTCTACAAATATTCATACAGTGAAATAGATCGTGCGACCAGCATACTGTGAGAGCTACGTGCTATACATCTATTAGGAGTATATAGCCTCTCGTCGAGTGCAAACTTGCAAGTAGATTTTAAAGCATGCAATACCCTAGATCATATGAATCAACTTTTCATATCCTCTCAAAATCTCAAATATCATTTTTATGTATTCATAATTATAACTCATAAGTTATAACTGGTGCACCTGTGAATACAAAATTAATGATATTCCTTTAATGATCTTCTTCTTCTCACGATTCTCTTAACATTAGCTCAACTGCTTTTCTAGATATGTCTCGCCAGACCGCATCCATTTTCATGGTCTTTTGGAAACACACTAAGATAGCTAACATTAGACTAAGTCTCAAGTATCTGATTGGAGTCGCTGAGGGTACATAATTTGAGCCAGCATAAAGGCTCTGGGTCTCACGCAACAGTAAGTTGAGATCAAACTTATGTTAACCCAAGGTCGACATTAGCACACATGGTATGAAACACGTGCTACAATATTTTTCTCCTTTCCTTAAGGAGCGTATGTCATTATAAATAATGTTGTATAGATGAAATTCAGACACCATAAGTATCTAATTTGAGTTCCTTAAACTCGCATCTAGCTCACTAAGTAGACTAGGTGAACGTCTTTTCACCTTAATAACCTTATGTCATTATTTAAACGACTCTATTGATTGTAAGCATATCGCTCTCAAATTATCCATTTAATAATTTTTCTTAAAATCAAGTCTCATCTCCACTTATCGTTAAGATAAGGAGGCAGTTGCCTGTGTGAGAAGGCCAACCTCTTGTCTACCCGACATACTAAAATACACTTGAAGAATGTACTAAACACTCAATAAATCATGAATATGTATGTAAGTAAATCAACTTTATTGATTATCCAAAGAACATAGTTTTATGAACAACTGGAAAAACAAAGAATAATACAAAATCACTCAAAGTCTACGAAAGCCTTGAGACCTAATGTGTCTCACAAATGCATCTCTAGCTAAAGGCTTGGTCAATGGGTCTGCTACCATATCTTCTGTAGACATTTTCACCAGGTTCAACCTCTTGCGTTTATACATGTCTCTTGCATAGTTATACTTGATATCTATGTGCTTAGTATCACAATGATGCTTAGGATTCTTGGTTGCATCAACTGCAGCCTTACTATCACAGTAGACCAACACTGGTTCATCATCAGTGTTACCCAACAAGCTTTTGAAGAGCATATTCAACCAAACAGCTTCTTTTGTTGCTTTTGACAGAGCCACATATTCGGCTTCCATCGTGGATAGTGCTACACATGATTGCTTCTTACTTTTCCATGATATGGCACCATTACTTTTCCACAAATCTTTGCTGCCTTGATAACAAAGTGCGTAGTCAGCTGTTCCTCTCAAATATCTCATGATCCTCTTTACTGCTTGCCAATGTGCTGGACCTGGATCGGACTGATATCTATTTACCAAGCCAACTGCTTGACAAATATCAGGTCTAGTACACACCATAGCATACATTAGACATCCGACTGCGCTTCTATAAGGCACTCACTTCATCTTTTCTGTCTCTTCAGGAGTCTGAGGACACAAATGATTTCCCAAGTTATGGCCTTTGCTGATAGGAGTGTCAATTGGGTTGCTATTCTGCATATTAAATCGTTCAAGAATTTTCTTAATGTAATTCTCCTGAGAGAGATACAATAGTTTCTTAGGACGATCTCTTGAAATCTTGATTCCAAGAATATATGCAACTTCACCCATATCTTTCATCTCAAATTGAGACGACAACCAGGCCTTTACCTCGTTTATTAACTCCTTATCATTTCCACCTATAAGTATATCATCGACATACAATGTCAGAATTACAAGCTTATTTCTTGATCTTTTGGTATAAATACAATGGTCTTCATCAACCATATTAAAACCATTGGATATTATCACATTTTGGAAGTGTATATACCACTGCCTTGAAGATTGTTTGAGGCCATAAATAGACTTCAAAAGTCTACAAACCTTTTGTTCGTGGCCTTTTTCATTGAAACATTCGGGTTGTTCCATATACATTTCTTCATCTAGTTCTCCGTTGAGAAAGGCAGTCTTTACATCCATCTGATGTAATTCAAGATCTAAACTTGCTACTATAGCTAGAATCAGGCGAATTGAGTTAAATCACACAACTGGTGAGAAAGTCTCTTCGTAGTCTATTCCTTCCTGTTGTGTATAACCTTTCGCCACCAGTCGAGCCTTATATCTCTCAACTGTGCCATCAGCCTTCAGCTTAATCTTGAGAACCCATTTGCTCCCAATAGCTCTGCGTTCTTTTGGGAGATCAACTAGTTCCCAGACTTTGTTGACTCTCATTGACTCCATTTCATCTTCCATTGCTTTTATCCATTTTTCCTTAGAAGGGCATGAGAGAGCCTCTTTTGCATTTTTAGGCTCGTTTTGTACTTGTAAGAACAACAAAAAAAGTTCAGCACGTTCGACATCAAATCGTCGGCGGGGAATCTTTTTACGTAAACCATGTCCTTTTTGTGATTCTTCTTCGTTGTTCCCATTTGGATCAATGTTGCTCCCACTTGTATCAAGAACATCTATCCTGCTCCCACTTGAAACAAGATCAGTGACCATCTCGCTCCCACTTGGAACAAGATCCATTTGGTCACTGTTTGATGTCAAATGATTACTTACATTCGCATCCGATGATGAAGGAGGTTGTTGATGTAAAACTAATTCATCATCTGCTAAATTTCTCCCACTCGAATGAAGTGATCTTTGTTGATCTTGATCCTCTATCTCAAACAAGGTTAGGTCTTGACCTACCTCTCCCTTTTTAGGAAACTCATCCTCTAAGAATGTGACATCTCGTAACTCAAACTCAGTTACGCTCCCACTGTCTTGCTGACCTATAAACACATAACCCTTAGAGGTTTCTGAGTATCTTTTAAAGATACTTTTCTTTTCTCTCGGGCCTAATTTGCCATGTTTGTGAGAAGAATCATGTGTATAGGCAGCGCAACCCTAAGGTCTTAATACACTTAGGTTGGGTGCTCTTCCAGTCCACAACTCATATGGAGTGGTTGCAACTGATTTTGTAGGCACTCGGTTAAGTACATAGGTAGCAGTAAGCAATGCATCACCCCAATAACTGATTGGGAGGTTAGCTTGAGCCATCATTGACCTAACCATTTCTAGAAGCGTCATGTTTCTTCTCTCTGCAACACCATTTTGTTGTGGAGTATTTGAGATAGTCAACTGATGAACAATTCCCTTTCCATCACATAATTCATTAAATTGGGTTGACAAGTACTCTCGACCTCGGTCAATTCGAAAAACTTTTATCTTCTTGTCTAATTGATTTTCCACTAAGCTCATATAGCGTTGGAAACAACTTATTGCTTCTGATTTATGGGAAATTAAATAGACATAACCGAAACGAGTGTAGTCATCTATAAATGTGATGAAATAGTACGCTCCATGCCTAGCCCTGACATTCATAGGCCCACAGATGTTCGAATGGACTAATTACAAGGGATATTCAGCTCTAGTCGCTTTACCGAAGGGTTTTCTTGCAGATTTTCCTGCTAGACAATTTTCACAAGTGGAAAATTCCACATGTTCAATGCCAGTAAGCAAACCTTGTTTTGCTAACCTTTGCATTCTTTGCTGTCCAATATGACCAAATCTAGCATACCATATGTTTACATCACTATCATATTTATGTGAGGAAGCAAACATAGAAAAACTAACATTATTATTAAATGAATCATAATCCAAATCTATAATAATAAATCCTCCGGTCACATGACCAAAACCAAATAAAGCTGAACCTAAAGTCAATTTGACAGATTTGTCATGGAAAAACAAGCTAAAGCCAAGCCTAAGCAAAACAATAACAAATATAATATTCCGGCGAATTCCTGGAGCATAGAGGACATCATGTAGTAGTAGGTGTCGACCACCACGCAAGACTACTTGCACGTACCGATCCCTTCAACATCAACTTTATTGTTGTTGCCCACATAAATCCACTTTGTTCCACGTGAAATACGCCGAAACTCCACAAAAGAATTGCGTTCCCTCGTTATGTGGTCCGTTGCTCCCGAGTCTACAATCCACAAAGGATTAGATTCAGTCAAAAACACTGAACTAGAAACACAAAGTTCACTAGTTTGAGTTTTGTGAAATACCTTTCTAGGAGGCTCAGAGCAATCCTTAGCATAGTGACCCTTTATGTCACAGTTAAAGCATTTCACCTTTGCAACATTTACACGTTTGGGACGTTTGTTATTGCCTTGTTGTTCTGCCCTTGCTTTTTTAGCAGGCTGAGACTGAGTTGGTCCTCTTTTCTTAACCCAATTCTTTTTCTTTGAGCCACCTTTGGCCTTAGAGGATGTTGCCATATGCAACTCAGCTGTTGGCTTAGTAGCCTCAAGCCAATCCTCTTCAAGCTCAAGAGATCTCCAGATATCTTCCAGAGTCTTGATTAGCTGATTGTGGGTCAAATGCATCTTCATATGATCCCAAGAATCAGGTAAGGACCGTATAACAGCTTGAACTTGTTGTTCATCGGTCAATACATGACCAGCATCTTTTAACTCTCCAATTATGTTTGTCATAAGCCGCAGATGAGTTCTCACTGAATGTTCTGGGCGCTTCTTGTATGAGTCAAACTTGATTGTTAAGGATCGTAGCCTTTCAATAGAACATGTACCAAACCTATTCTTCAAAGCAACCCAAAGACCCATAGCTCTTTGGTGATCCTTAAGTTCTCTTAAGATATCATCATCATCTAAGGTGCTCAGCAACGTAATGCAAGCCAAGGAGTCTTTCTTTTTCCAAGCGTCATAAGCCGCACGGTCACGCCTATGCTGAGCCGTGGTGCCTTCCTCAGGCTCATCCATGACGATGTTAATTGCCTCCAGAGCCTCTTGCTCTTCAAGCACATATTGGACTTTTAAGCTCCAGGTCTCATAGTTGTCACCATTGAGTTTCAACCCTTTGTTGAGCTCAGCAACAATGTTCTCAGCAGCAGTAGACATTCTTTTAACAAAATTAAAAAAAATATAGTGAGGATCTAAAGAAGGAATTTCTAAACGCAAGTACTATGTTCAACATACATATTCGGACAATAAGCACTAAGTTGATTAAGTTAATAAACACATATATTAATAATGGAGTCGAAAGTTCACTATGTTCCCAGTCATCGTCCAAAAATTAAACACATGTAAATTAACCTAGTCAACTACTTAACTTAATGTCTAATCATGTTTAAAATGTAATATTTTATTTTCATGATCTTATAATCCCGTATGGATCTAAGTTAACAAATTAACTTTTTTAAATTTTATTTAACATATTAAATAAAATAAGTTAAATGTTAAAATAATTAACATTTATGCATTCGTTAAACTAATTAATAAAGATATTAAATATTAAATATTAAACTAATTAATATTTCTAATATGTTAAATAAATTAATAATAGTAAATTAATGTTAAAAAAATTAACAATAATAAATTAGTGTTAAAACAATTAATATTTTAGGTATTTTTAAACTAATTAACAAATCATGCAATTGAACTAATTAAATAATACACTTATCGTTAAACGAATTAACATTTCATACAATTGGATCATCAAATATTTTAGTTTCATTACAAAATATAAATACTAAATTAATATTATGTAAATTAATTACATTTGATAATGTAAGTTTATATTTTAATAGGCCATGTCCTATTATACGAATGAAACAATAAAAAAATATATTTTTCTTTTAATGACCCATTAAGCAAAACCTGAATTTCTATTCTTTTTTAAGCAAAATATTCCGGAAAAAAAAAAAGAAATCAGAATCGCTCATATAGTATTTGGGAAATTTACGCCCCATGAACGTTGACCAAGAATAATTACTTTTTCTGTACACCTTTTCATGTTTCTTTCTTTCCATATACATTTTACCCATTTTAAATATATTTTAAATATATATTTAAATTTTAAATATTATTGATATATATTTAATATATTTAATATTATTGATATTTAACATATTTAATATTATTGATATATATTATTGATTTTAATATTTTAAATATATATTTAATATATTTAATATATTTAATATTTAAATATTATTGATATATATTTATTATTTTAAATATAAATTTAATATTTTAGATATTATTATATTGATAGGACTCTATCATTAAGCCTAAAATCGTGCAACTACCATATTTAATGGTAATCTATTTTTTTACCATTGATTGTTTCCTTTAATTAAGGGAGTTAAATATTAATATTTATTGTTTACCTATTTTTTGGGACTTCATAATATATAAATATTAATACTAATATTAATATTAAAAAATTTATTTAATATTTATTAAGTTTTTGGATACAAAAAGTTATGAACACCTAAAAGTAATTATTTTTTGATGGGCGGATATATATGTAAAGAGCCCATAGTATTTCTACAAATCGGGCCATTATTTAAAAAAGAGAAAAAAAAGTACTATCTCGTAAATAAAATCCTGAAACAGGCTATTTGTCCAATCGGGTGGGTCTCAACCCATTCTGCTACATTGCCTTTTTAGGGAAATTTTGATCATTCGCCATTTTTGGACACGCTTATTGGGGACTATCCACCGTTTCCAAATTCATTGAAGAATAGCCACTGAAGCTCCATTAGCGTTGGAAAAACACCCCAGACTAGTTCCATAACAAAATACTGGGGCTTTGAACAAATCTTGTTCAAAGCCCAAGTATTTTGTTATGGGACTTTATATATAAAGCTTCAGTCGCATAACAAAATGCTGAGGCTTTGAACAAGTTTTGTTCACAGCCCCAGCATTTTGTTATGGGACTAAAGCTTTATACAAAGTCCCATAACAAAATGCTGGGGCCTTGAACAAAACTTGTTCAAAGTCCCAGTATTTTATACTGGGGTTAGTTTACTGAAGCTTCCCAGTATAAATACTGGGGCTTTGAACAAGTTTTGTTCAAGGCCCCAGTATTTATACTGGAATTTGTCCGGAGGTGGCTATTTCTCAGCGAATTTGTATTTGACGGCTACAAATCAATTAACGCGCGTCAAACAGACTCCTGCACGAAATTTTTACGCCTTTTTATTAAAGTGGGCCTTTGCCCAACTAACAAACTACACTTTAAAGAACAAGCCCTAATTTTCTTCTTCTTCCACAAGTAGCTGCAGCAGCATTTGACGCTCTAATGCTAATAGCTTCTGATGCCCTCATCATGTGAAAGAAGTTCAAACTTATTTTTCGTCTTCCCTTCAGATCTAAAATAGCTAGGGAATTTTATATTTTCACCTTTTCAAAAAAAAAAAAAACTTCAATGTCTTCTTCTTCTATAATATCACTGCCATCACCGTCATCTTATGAGCACAAAGCTCCATAACAACTATGGCTTTTTCGGTGGCTCACTGCCTCTCTGCGACGGCGTTCTGTTGATGGAACAACGGTGGTTTACGGCAGCGTTTGGTAGGAATGGAAAACTGATTTCGATTCCTTTCGTTTTTTTTTAAATATTTGATTTTGTATTAAGAAATGAATCTATAGAACTGATTCAGAATCAAATACGTGTTTTTTTTTTCAGATTTGAAAACTAATTTCAATGAACAAGCAATTATGGGATTGGAAGTGAAATTGTAATTTCTCATGTAAACTTTTATTCAAGTTCTTTTATTTTTTTCTTTCACTTTTAAGTAGAAGCAGATTCTGAAGAAACAAGAAACTCATATAATTCGATAGACCCAAATGATTAATCTGTTTATATATTTACTATCTCAATGGACAGTAAACCTTTAACAGACAATAGAGACTACAAAAAAATTGGTTTAATTATTTCAACCATATAGTCAACAACTTAATGAAATAACTGTGCATATATTCTTGATTCACGAAGAACAGAACAATTGCATAATTTCTTAAACCAGAAAACCAACCTATGACATCTGATACCAATATATGTATACATATATGAATATATTCATATAACAACAAATCTATACTAAATAGATTGTTTAAACATAAACCGAGAACTTACTTGTTGTTCTCATAAGCGGAAGCGGTAGGATCTTGAACTGTGGCTGGAATTACTGGCCATCGGTAGTTGTCACGTGCTTGACGGATCAGCTCCTTTATCCACAGTCTAAATACCTAAATTATTTAGTAGAGGGTAGGAAGAGCTGTAGAGAAATCAGTATGTTTTATCTGAACCTATTACTACTGTATTTATAACTGTATAATACAGTAGTTGTCCTCTTGTAGGACTCTATTAGGTAACTTATCTTTTTACCTGGATAGACATTAAGAACACCCCTTTATGGGTGGACTCTTTTATTCAGATAAATCCAAGACTACCCTTCAAAGTTACGTTCTTCCCCTTTATAAGGCCTTAATGAAAATGCACCAATTACTTTATATCTAACCTTTGGAATGTCATGCTTTTTGTATTATTCATCTCCCAACCTTGATTTGTTATAAAGTGTGAGTGAATGTCGTCCATTTCTCAGTTGTGCAAAGCAGGACAAAACAACAATACAAAGCACAAACAGCAATGTGAAAAACCAAAACAAAAAATGTTTAGCATTTTGCTATCGTCTGTCTAATGCTTCGCTCCCTTCCATCTCTTCAATGTATGTATATTTTACACATGTTTTAATCCCTTACACACACACACTAAGAAAGTGCAAATAACTTTAAATATTTTTGTTTGTTCTTACTATTTTATATTGTGTACACATTATATTTTTATAATATTAAGGATGTATTATTAGGTCACATTTATCTATTGTACTAGGTATCTTATCTTATTCTTGAACATCTTAAATCCTACTTTTTATGGGAAAAGTAACTTTGTATAAACACTGGTTAGCCTTATAAACAAATTTCACTTGCGTGACAAGAACAAATTTGGATTTTTTTCCTGATATATCGTATAAATAAAATTTTCCACCACCGCTTTTTCCAGTAAGATTATGTCTTTACGTGATGAAATGAGTCCTAATTTTTGTTGCTGAAAATAGTGCCCTCTCTGTACCTTTTTCATCCTGCCAATTTTGTTTTTGGTTGAAAGAAAAATATTTTCTCTTTTAATGATTAAGAAGGACAAGCCCCGAAAAGTTTCATACATGTAGTAATAGTTTTTTATTTTCGATCTTTTCGTTTGTGAATTTTTTTTCTTAATTATTATCATATATCCTGTATGTTATTTATCCTTGGGACTTTTTTAATGAAGTTGTGATGACAGATGAACTCCTAATTTAGAATCAAACAAAAGCTATAAGTATGTGTAGTTAAAAATTATATACATCAATTAAATTTTTATATATGAACAATGATTAAGTATCTCTACTATAAACAACTATTTTTTTTATAGGAGTACATCATGAAGTTGACAATGATCTACGTGACATGATAAAGAAGACATATATTGATCGAATTTATGTGCAACTTCTACAAAAGACTAATTTCATTAGGCAATAATTTCTTGATATGTATGCAGCTATGAAGAGAAAAAGGCTACAGTTTATTAAAAGAAGAGCAGAACCTTTAAGATACAAATCATGTTCAACAGTTGCCAACATTACACATACTTAAATTTAAATTATATGTTGTTGAAATATCATGTAGAAAGAAAATTGTCACGCCGAATTTGACATATTATAAAAATGCGTACCTTAAGTCGTTCAAACATTACTAAGTTGATGTATCATCAACTAATGTTTCCATTTTGCCCTTCGACAATATGTCAATAATTTGTTTATGAGGAACATTATACTTTTTTTTGCTTAAATCAGTGTTAATATGTTTGCGCGTGTCCAAAACTAGTTATATAATAAAGGGGTGGGGATTTAGTGTTTGCGGGAGTAGGAGGATGAGTGTGGGGTTAGATTGTGTGGGGTGGGTGGTGTTTGATGTATGGAGCCATGGAGGAGACAATAAGGATTAATTATCACATGTAGAACTTATTTTCTCTACTCTTCCTAGGGAAGTAATTTTCTCCAATTAAAGAAAAACTAGTGAATAAGACCGCGCGAGAATTTGGAACTTATTTTCTCTACTCTTCCTAGGGAAGTAATTTTCTCCAATTAAAGAAAAACTAGTGAATAAGACCGCGCTCGCGCGGTCATTAAAAAACTAAAGAAAAAATGTATAACTAATAATTATTGATATATAACTTTTATAATAACATAATGGATATTTATTCTTAAATTAATTTCATTTATGTATATACTTCGACAGTAACATTGCCTATTATTTTTTTGATATATATAGTTGTATTCTTAATGATGACTATTGTTACACCCCTTTTTTCCCAACCGCTTGGTTCTCAGCTAACAGCGCTTTACGGAATTTTGATTTGATTTTCTGCGCTATTTGTTAAAGGGTTTCCATTTAAGGAAGTGACGGTGTTCAAAAGGTACCAAAATATTTATTTATTTACGGAATCGCCACTTGACAAGTTCAAAGGGTGTGCCAAGTCACCCGAAAGGTACCTCGGAACACCTTTTGACTCGTCAAAGGCCTGCGTTTTGAGATTCGGGTAAGGATCTCGGTTGACTCTCGGGAAGGTGTTAGGCACCCTCGAATCCTGTGCCAAGCACAATTGCTTTTAAACATTTTTTGACTCTTTGAAAACTATCTGTTATTTATTGCCTTTTACTTTGTCATCACTTATTTGAAAGTTACTATTTGTTAGTTCAAATACGACACATTATTTTCCCTTAAACCAAGTTTGATATGAATCTTTAGAGGGATGAAAAACAAATGGCCTAAACTACCTACCAACTTTTAAGCAATAATTTATTATTATTATTATTATTATTATTATTATTATTATTATTATTATTTATTAAAAAAATATTTGTGGCTATGAGTTAAAAGTTTAAGTTGAAACTGACTAAGCCCGCAAAATATGTTCAGTTTCGCCGCTGCTTTGACCTTACACGATTAGCAACTGTAGTCCTTTGTGGCGTATAATTTGCATCAAATGTCCCTTTTAAAAATATATTCCAAATCTGTCCAGACTTTGCAAGTTACCAAATTTCAAATTGGTCTTCCTTTTAAAACATAACTGATTTGAGATGATTTATAATGGATATCCAAGTTTGTCTATTACTAGAGTTGGCGCTTCTAAGACTGGTCTTTAAATAGGATTAATTTTAAACAAAATATGATAGGACGTCTCCTCTTTTGCTAAATCATACGGTAACTCTTATCAACCTAACATGGTCATGACATCAAACACTCTCTACATCTCATTTAATAAAGTCTACCAAGCAAAATATTGCAACATAACTATCAGTGCATACAAAACTATTTAGGACTTGAATCAAGCTATTTCATGCATACACATGGCTCTAAACATGGCTGAAACTTATATAAAATAACATGAAGATGAAAATTTACCTAGTGTAGATAAACCTTCAAACCAACAACAAATGCAAAGGCCCCAACCTAGCAGCTTAAATCAACAGCAGCAAACAGCCACACAAACAGTAACGACCCTATCACAGAGCCTCTAAGACAACCAGCTTTAAACCCTTACTGAACTTTTTTATACTTCAAGACACTTATGCTCCCATTCTATGTTCCTTTCTCACTATTTTTTCTCAAATTTTTACTCTATTTTCCAGATCTGTATCATGTTTTTTCCCAGGGATTGAACTGTGTTTTTAGATCTTCCTTCTCTATTTTTCTGCCCTTGTTTTTCAGTTCTGTATTGCTCCCTCTCGGTTCTCTCTTGCTCACTTTCTGTTTTCTGTTTTTTATGTTCTCTCCTTTTTGTTTTCAGTTCTGTTCCCCTTCTTTTAAAGAGAGTCAAAGGCTCTCAAAAATAGAAGGGGAAGTGGGGTGTGTGTACCAGACCAAGGACCAGACCATATGCCCAAGCCTTAGCCATTTTCAGGTCATTATGCAAGGCTGCAGGGCTGGTACTAGAACCAAAAAGGTCTGAATTCTCTGCTGCCACCCCTGTACTTCCTTGACTCAACCTTTGACATCCTATTTGACATCATCAAGCCTATGTCATCCTATCTCAACAAGTCAACAATATCACAACCAAACTAAACTGAATGGACTAAGTCCACCTAAGAACAAATTAACAAAACCTGAACCAAAGCTCCTAAACAGACCAACCATGCCTCTGACTTCCTACTTTCTAACTAGACCAAATCCCAGGTTCATCCCTAAAGACTAACAACAAACCAAATTAAGCACACTCTTTTCCAGTATATAAAACAATATGAACAAGCTTCTGAATACCAACACAAACAAGGATAGGCAGATAACATACTCAAGACGGGCATAAGACAACAGCAACAACAATGGACATCTTTAAATATGAACTAAACTAGCAAATGCAAACGGATTCACACGTGAACATGAGACACTAGTTGAACTAAAACAAGAACCAATGGACCAGACGATCCCACAACCAGATCCGTCATAACTCGCAACACTTACGACATAGACATAGTCAATTCACAGAAAAACAATATTTTTCAATCAACGGTGAAGATCATGATATAACAAAGCTATTTTGTATGAATTCACACATGTACACATCCTGTTTCACAAGTCTAAGGCTAAACTATTATTAGTTTAGTAATACTAAACATTTGCTACATGAAAAGGAAAGATAAGAGGTTTCCCGCTAACCCGTTAAGCTAACACAAATACCACCACTGCCCTTTGCTTCGATCAACAGCGCCGTTGCCGCACCAATAACTGTCTCGCTGTCCTTATATCGCCATTGCCTTCGACTCACTAAGTCGCTGCCTCGCTGAGCCTGTGCGCCGAGCCAAAAACATCTTCCAAGTTTATGTCTTTAACCAAACACAACATCCCTTTAAGACAAATATCATCAAGCTCGCAAGCAGATCACACAAATAACTAACAAGCTACCCTCGCCCCTGCCTCGCTCCCTCGTTATATCACTATCACCAGACCATCACTATCTCACTAAACAGCCTCGCCACCCTTACGCCGCCGCTACAACACCATAACATCGCCACCTCTGTCAATTAGCCACCATTATCATCGCCCTTGCCAAGAACAAACCTCACTGGTTCAGTCCCCTCGTCACCGCCCATTGTACTCGCGTCGTCACTGCCTCACGCTGAGCTCAACCACCAAACAAAGAAACAAATCATCACAGCCGTGTCATCGCCATCTCGCCTCGACAAGCCGCCTCGGATCAGCTTCGATTACAAACACACCCCCCCTCCCCCCCCCCCCCCCCGCCTCGCCATCCACGACTCAAATCAGTAGCCTCAACATTACCACCCGAGTATCATTCCTACAGCACCATATTCATTCTAAATACGTTAAACATGGTTCAAATCCAAAGTCCCTAACTTATCTCATTTCTAACTGAAATGACCCTAAATTTGGGTCATCTCAAGTGGAAAAGAGAAGGATAGGGACAAGAGGTAAAAAATTGGACAAAACCCCCAACTGATCGGCCAAATTCGAGACGAAGGGGAGGGAATCCATGGAAAACGGAGTAGAGTAAACGAAAGAGGGTGTTAAGAGGTAACCTTTCATATAAGATTCACCGGAAAATATGGAGTTTCGCCGGAGCTAGGTTTAACCGAGTTTTGAGCTTTGATCTGCACCAAATGAGTAGGGATTTGGTAAAATTGAGGTGAGATCGGAGAAGAGGGGGTCGAAAGGCGTTGGGTCATGTATTTTTTGGCCGGAGAGAGACCCATCGCTGCCGCTCGCAGCTGAGGTTTCCGGCTAGGAACAAAATTTGACATAGTTTTGCTTGTTTTGCTGAAAATTGGGAAAATTGGACAAAAGGGCAACATTTTACATATATACTCACAAAATGGGCCTGGTCAAGTAGGGAATTGGGCTAGCATGTCATTAGTTATGGGCCGCGTTTCCTATTCCTTTTTCCTGAGTTTTCTTGGCCCAATGGCCATTTGATCTAAGCCAATACTAAATATCCTAATCAAATACTTAAATTGTGACAATAAAAATTAGCACAATTAATTAATTAAAACTACACAATTAGTAGAAATACACAACAAATATTCTTGCTAACACAAAAGGGAAATCAACTGAATATTATTCACAAATACAAGCATTTTTTTTATTTTTCGGTAATTTTTAGCATTTTTTCTGTCTGAAAATAGCTAAATAAAAGCTAGATAAAATTGGAAAATCCTAAGAGAATTTGCACAGACAATTCAAGTAATTATCAATTGGTGCCAAAATTAGGTGATTACAGCTGCCCCTCTTTGTTCGAGAACACGAAGAGTTTTTGGACAAAGACGTAATCGACGACTAATTTTGGCTTTTGGTTCTAGCCAAGAACACGCTTGCAAAGTGGTGACCGCACCCTGACTACAAGGCTCCTACATATCCTTGGACTAAGGAATCAGGTCAGTGTAGTTCCTGACATGCGATAACCGGGATTACCGCTTTCCTAAACACTAAGACGCCACTGGACTCTCTAGACTAACACTAAACACTTTCTAGACTCTCTAGGACTGACACTAGACACTTTCAGAACTAACTGGGACTGACTCGACGCTCCTAGACTTACCCAGACTGACACAAGACACTTTTGACACACTAGGGCTGTTGCTGCTGGTCGCTGGTTGCTTGCTGATTGGCGGTCATTGCTTTACAAAGAAAATAAAAGTACAACATTGAAAATTACAACTCCTACTCTAAGTCTTCATGCTTCCCAAGGTGAGTCTTTGGTTGTTGCTTCCCTCATTTGTTGAAAAGTAAACCACCGCTTTGGTTTCGGGTGGATCTTGTATACTTGATCTTCTTGAAATAATTTCTCTTATTCTTCAGGTGGGCGCCTAGACATCTTGAAATATATTACCTCGTTCTTCAGGTAGACACCTGGACTTCTTGAAATATATTCTCTCATTCTTCAGGTGAGCGCCTAGAATTCTTGAAATATATTCCCTCATTCTTCAGGTGGGCGCCTCGAGTTCTTGAAATGAATTTCCTCATTCTTCAAATGGGAGCCTTGAGTTCTTGAAATGAATTCCCTCATTCTTCAGGTGGGTGCCTCGACTTCTTGAAGTAACTTCCCTCATTGTTCAGGTGGGCGCCTTGAGTTCTTGAAGTATATTCCCTCATTCTTCAGGTGGGTGCCTAGACTTATTAAAGTAACTTCCCTCATTGTTCAGGTGGGCTCCTTGAGTTCTTGAAGTATATTCCCTCATTCTTCAGGTGGGTGCCTAGACTTATTAAAACTACTCCCTCATTGTTCAGGTGGGCGCCTTGAGTTCTTGAAGTATATTCCCTCATTCTTCAGGTGGGTGCCTAGACTTATTAAAACTACTCCCTCATTCTTCAGATGGGTGCCTCGACATCATTAATAAAATCCCTCATTCTCCAGGTGGGTGCCTCGAATTTCTTCAAATGTACTCCAGATTCTGCTTTCCTTATTTCCTTTCTTTTCCTATTTTCTTTCCATTTCTCTGTATTCCCTTTGGCTCCCTTTTTGGTCTTTTAATGGTGCAAATTCTGGATGTGTCATTCTTGCTATCGAGATGTGATCTTGGCTTCCATTATCCAGGCGGGTCCTGACCGTGCTCTGCTACAACTGCAAAATAGGTAAACAATTTTTGCGAAACTTTCTTTTGCTCGTTTTGATGTTATTTTGACTGAGGGTCGAAAATGGAAAAGATTATGGACAAAGGACTCTGGACAAGAGATGTCCTTTAGAAGATGAAAATGAACTTATCTGGAGACGATGATGGCCCCAATAGACATGACATGCATCTTGGCCTCGAACCCTGATCCTTTCACAAACAGCTCTTCCTCGACCTCTCCCTCAATTCGAACATTTAGAAATAACTACTTGCCAAGCCCAGCTTGATGACAAATATAACATCTCTCATTCGGCTAGTGGTGCCCCATTTGGGGTTTTCACCAACATAGCCTCTCTCTTTGTTCTTTTATCTCACTGTTTGTCCTGGCGGCGCCCTTTCAGGTTTTCACCGGCAAGACTTCATTTTCTTTTCTTTTCATTTCTTTCTTTTTTTTCTTTTTTTTCTCTTTGATGATAATGTCTTCGGTGCTTTGAGCCTCTTTCCTGATTTTGATACCAAAATGCCAAACGTCTCATGAACATGTGAAAAGATGGTAAGAATAATAGAAGTTTCTTCTGCCCCAGTTTGGCAGAAACTGCAGATTTGGATTTTCTTTGAATTTGGCCGCAAACTTGGAGGCAAGTTTTACGTCGATGTGAGATAGAAAAAAAAAGGAACTTTCCCCTAATATGAAGCTAGGGAACATTTAGAACTTTCACTGATATGACCGCACCTGAATGGTTGCCTACGTATTCTTTTGAGAGGAATCAGGTCAGACGTAGCTCTAGCAATTTAATGCTAAATTTGGAATTTTTTCTCTTTTCATTTCATTTCAGTTCAATTACAGGATTCCCAATAAGGGTTCACAAAAGCAATACAAAGCCAAAGGCTAACAAAAAGGGATACATTATCTGCATAAGGGAAACAAAGACTTTCGATATCCCAATCCAAGAACATCAAATGTAGTACCTCTTCACTGCATCAGCATTTACAATCATTTCAGCCATCGTGCCTTCGATGTCTGTCAAGAATAGAGCACCATTACGCAACACCTTCTTCACCACATACGATCCTTGCCAATTTGTTGCAAACTTGCCCTTTGCTTCTTCCTGATGTGGAAAGATGCGCTTCAACACTAACTGGCCTTCATTGAACTTACGTCGGCGCACTTTCTTGTTGTATGCTTTGGACATTCTCTGCTAATATAGTTGACCATAACATACTGCATTTAGCCTTTTCTCGTCAATCAGAGCCAATTGTTCCAAGCGGGATTTGACCCATTCAGTGTCCTCGATTTCAGCTTCAACAATGATTCTCAAGGATGGTATTTCGACTTCTGATGGAATGACCACTTCAGTCCCATACACCAGTTCATATGGAGTTGTGCCTATTGAGGTGCGCACGGTTGTGCGATAACCCAGAAGAGCGAAGGGCAACTTCTCATGCCAATCTCGGGATCCTTCCACCATTTTTCGAAGGATCTTCTTGATGTTCTTATTTGCCGCTTCGACTGCGCCATTTGCTTTTGGCCGGTATGGCGTGGAATTTCTGTGTACAATTTTGAACCTTTCACATACCTCCCTCATCAAATGACTGTTCAGATTAGCCCAATTGTCAGTGATGATGGTAGTGGGAATACCGAATCGGCAAATGATGTTTAAGTGAACAAAGTCAACCACAGCTTTCTTGGTTACTGACTTGAATGTCGATGCTTCCACCCACTTGGTAAAATAATCAATGGCGACCAAGATGAATCTATGCCCGTTCGACGCCTTTGGTTCTATCGGGCCAATGACATCCATTCCCCATGCAGCGAAAGGCCAAGGAGCGGACATTGTTTGGAGCTCTAAAGGAGGCGAATGTATCAAATCGCCGTGCACTTGACATTGGTGGCATTTTCGCACAAAACCTATGCAATCTCGCTTCATGGTGAGCCAGAAATAACCTGCTCTTAAGATCTTCTTGGCTAGCACATAGTCATTCATGTGTGGCCCACAAATTCCTGAATGTACCTCATTAAGAATTCTCGAGTCTTCTTGTGCGTCTACACATCTCAACAGTCCCAGATCTGGGGTTCTCTTGTACAGTATCCTTCCGCTCAGAAAGAAACCATTTGCAAGACGACGGAGGGTTCTTTTCTGATTGCTCCCAACTAGTGCCGGGTACTCTCCATTCTTGATGTAGTTTTTGATATCCAGGTACCATGGCTCACCATCAAGTTCTTCTTCAACCATGTTGCAATAAGCATGTTGATCCCTAACTTGAATCTCGAGAGGATCAATATGAGTTTGGTCAGGATGACTAAGCATGGATGCTAATGTAGCCAAAGCGTCAGCCAACTCATTGTGCATTCTTGGGATGTGCCTAAATTCAATAGAATCAAATCTTTGGCAAAGATCTTCCAGATACTGCTTATACATGATGAGTTTCACATCTCGAGTTTCCCATTCACCCTTGATCTGATGTACTAGTAGGTCAGAATCTCCAAGCACTAGTAGTTCTTTGATATCCATATCTATCGCCATGCGTAGACCCATGATGCAAGCTTCATATTCTGCCGTGTTATTGGTACACCAGAAATGAAGTTGCGCAGCCGTCGGATAATAATGATCCGTCGGGGATATGAGAACAGCCCTGATACCATCGCCTTTGGAGTTAGAGGCCCCATCAAAATAAAGCTTCCAATAATGATCATCGTCAGAAGGCAACTCCTCAATTGTGTCTACCTCTTCATCAGGAAATTATGTCTTGAGAGGTTCATACTCATCATCCACTGGGTTCTCGGCCAAATGATCGGCCAAGCCTAGGCTTTCATTGCAGTCCGGGTGACATAGACTATGTCAAACTCTGTGAGTAACATTTGCCACTTGGCGAGCCTTCCCGTTGGCATTGGCTTCTAGAAGATATACTTCAATGGGTCCATCCATGATATGAGGTAAGTAGTGTATGACAACAAATAATGCCTCAGCTTTTGTGCTACCCAAGTGAGGGCACAATATGTTCTTTCCAACAAAGTGTACTTGACCTCATAATCCGTGAACTTCTTGCTCATGTAGTAGATGGCTTGCTCTTTCTGGCCTGTGGTATCATGCTGCCCCAGCACACATCCAAATGAATTATCCATCACCGATAAATAGAGGAACAAAAGTCGGCCTGGCTCCGGTGGGACCAACACAGGTGGATTTGACAAGTATTGCTTGATTTGGTCAAAAGCCGATTGGCATTCCTCGGTCCACTTGACTGCAGCATCTTTCTTTAGCAGCTTGAAGATTGGTTCACAAGTTGTAGTGAGTTGAGCAATGAACCTACTGATATAGTTCAATCTTCCGAGGAAGCTCATGAATTCTTTCTTGTTCTTTGGCGGAGGCAACTCTTGTATAGATTTGATCTTTGTAGGGTCTAACTCAATGTCCTGTCTGCTGACAATGAAACCCAACAACTTTCCAGCTGAAACATCGAATGCACATTTAGCCGGGTTCAACTTCAAATTGTATCTTCTAAGTCTTTCAAAGAATTTCCTGAGGTCTTTAACATGATCCTCTACTGTTCTTGATTTTATTATCACATCATCCACATACACCTCAATTTCTTTGTGTATCATATCGTGAAAGACGGTTGTCATGGCTCTCATGTACGTTGCCCCAGCATTCTTCAAACCGAACGGCATGACCTTATAACAAAACGTTCCCCAAGGTGTGGTGAACGCCGTCTTTTCTGCATCGTCTTCATTTATCAGGATCTTGTGATATCCGGCATAGTAATTCACGAAACACTGAATTTCGTGTTTTGCACAATTGTCTATGAGAATGTGAATATTAGGCAAAGGGAAATTATCCTTGGGACTGGCCTTGTTCAAATCTCGATAGTCAACACAAATTCTCATCTTTCCATCTTTCTTGGGTACTGGCACGACATTGGCCAACCAGGTGGAATATTGAAGCGATTGAATCACCTTTGCTGATAGCTGCTTCATGATTTCCTCATGGATTTTCTTGCTCATATCTGTCTTGAATTTCCTCCGAAGTTGTTTGACTGGAGGAAAATCAGGATTGATCGGTAACTTGTGAACCACCAAATCTGTGCTCAGACCGGACATGTCATCATATGACCAAGCAAACACGTCTCTATAGTCAAACAAAACTTGGACTATGTCATTTTTCACTTTTGGTAGAGCGTGCATGCTTATCTTGGTTTCCCTAACATCACCGGGACTTCCCAAATTTATATTTTCTGTGTCATCTAGATTGGGCTTGGGCTTATTTTCAAATTGTTCTAACTCTCCATTTATTTCACTCTCGGCCTCCTCTTCATCATATCCTTCCTCAAAACCTCCTTCATTATCACTCCCTTCCATGTCATCTACCTCCTCAATTGTCACTTCATAATCATCCCACCCCCCATCATGCACTTCCTCAATTTTTGGTTGATTCATTGAGACCAAGTTAAACTGTGTGTTTAGATCAGGGCGTGATTTCAGCATACATGTCATGTTATTAAGGCCATCAGAAACATAGCTACAGAAAGAAATAAGAAATAGAAATTTGGAAAATAAAGAGACAGGATATAGAGACAAGAAGCATGGTCTTGCTTTTCATTGAATTTGAAAGACAAAAGGGTTTGACATCATAACGAGCAAAATAAATATACTTGGATTACAACCCTTAGTATAACCAAGTATACAGAAAGAATAACAAAAACTTGCTACCAATAGCCCCTCCTAGTGGGGAGAGGCATAGATTCCCAGTTGTTCAGCTTCACATCAGGGCCAATGTCCTGGATTTCTGCATTGCTAGGTCCTTCGCCAGTTTGCACCATGCTGATGGCAAAGACGTGCCTCAGGTCTGACAGTAACTTCTTCTGTTCTTCAGTCTCCTCAGCATTTTTGGAAATAGACTTGCCCCTGTTGGACCTCGTGAAAGATTGAGCAAGGCAAGGGACGGGCTTCTCTAGAGACCATTCTTGCTTCTTCATCTCCCTAGCTCTTGCTCTGTCTGCAGCTGTAGGCTTGTATCCCAGACCCCAGATACCTCGAATTCCAAGTGGACTAATTGGATGTGACATTCCTTGTAGTGATGCTCCGAGACCTTTCCCGGGTTTGAAACCATGCTTCAACATTTCTGTAGCCATCATAACTGCTGCTTCTGACAATCTTGCTTGGGGCAAAGGCTTGCCTTCAGGGACCTCATCTACATGGACTGCTTCAAAGGCTTGGTACATCAGTGTTGGGCTATCATTGGTGACCTCAATAACTGGAATGGACGGATCTTTGTAGATTGACAAATCTCCCTCTCCGTGTACCATGATCATCTCACGATTCCATTCAAACTTGACAGTCTGGTGTAAGGTCGACGGTACTGCGCCCGCCATATGAATCCAGGGCCTTCCCAACAGTAGATTGTAAGACGAATCCATATCAAAAACTTGAAAATCAATAGCAAAATCCACATGCCTAATTGTCAATGTCAGCTCGATCTCACCAATTGACTGTCTTTTTTCTCCATCAAAAGCACGGATACTCATAGTGTTGGTTCGAATTCAGTCCACGTTGATTTTCAATCTTTTCAAGGTAGACAATGGACAGATGTTCAGACCAGACCCACCGTCAACCAGCACTCTTGTGACGTAAGAGTTGTCACACTTAACAGTCAGATACAGAGCTTTGTTGTGGCCTGTGCCTTCTATAGGCAATTCTTCATTAGTGAAAGTGATCCTGTTTACTTCAAAGATACGACCAGCAATTGCCTCCAAATTTTCAACAGTCATTCTTTCAGATACATGAGCTTCATTCAGGATTTTCAACAAAGCATGACGGTGCGCCTCAGAATGCATCAGCAGGGACAACAAAGAAATTTGAGCAGGGGTCTTCCTCAGCTGCTCCACAATAGAGTAATCTTGCACTTTCATCTTCTTCAGAAACACTGCTGCCTCTTTCTCAGTGACAGGTTCCTTGATGGGACCCTGATTTTCTCTAGCTAGCTTTCCTTTCCTTAACTCTTCCGGGGTAAAGCACCGCCCAGGACGAGTTAGACTGCCCACTTGTGTTGTTTCTGCCACAACCTCTTTTCCCTTGTATGTCACTACTGCCTTGTCATAATTCCACGGGACTGCATTAGTATTTTTCACGGGAATCTAAGGTGCGCTCTTTATGACAATGGGCTCAAACAGCTTGTTCTGATCATCTTCACGGGGTGCCTTTTTGATAACCAACTTTGGTTTGGTAACATGGTCTGATTCCCTTTCATTTCTGTTGGTTTTTGGATCACCAACTTTGGTTTCTCAATCTCCTCTTCCTTTTTCTCAACGACCCGTTTTAACATCAACACTGGCTTGTTTGGCTGGATAGATGGCTTTGTTATCCCAGACACTACAACAGAACTTGTCTTTGAAATGATATGCATCTTTTCCACCCCAACTGTTATGGCATCGACTGACACTATTGGCCTTGCAAATTCATCTTCAAATCCCCCTTCGCATATACCCACCATGTGTACATCGTGGACCAGCAAAAGATTGTGATTAATGTTCGGCGTTTCTGCATCTTCAATCACAATTTGGTTGTTGTAAATCAGATCTTGCACCGCTCTCTTGAGATGATAGCAATTTTCCGTATCATGCCCTGGTGCGCCCGAGTGGTAATCACAATGCCGAGAGTAGTCCACTTTCCCAATAGGATTCATGTTTCCTTGAATTGGCTCTATCATGTTCAAGGCTTGCAATTTCTCAAAGATACTGGTGTAAGATTCTCCAATTGGTGTGAATTCTCTCTTTTTCTCTTCTCGAGCCTTCTTGAATTCAGCTCTTCGACGAAAGCCTGCAGGACCTCTTGGTCGGTAGGTAGGGTTAGGTGGAGGCTGATAATGATTATGTGGAGCTTGGTGAATGGGATATGTAGGCTGTGGGGTTGGTGCGCGCCATTGCGGATAAGATGTTGGGGCATATGGCTGCGCAGCGTGTACAGAATATTAGGGTGGAGGTATGGAGTATTGTGCATTCTGTGGTGGGTAGTAGTGTTGTGAAGAGGGTGTTTGTGGAGCTTGGTATGAATTAGGTTGACTGTATCGCTCATCGTTCCACCTTCGTGGACCCGACCCTACCATGGCCACATCTTCTTTCTTCTTCTTACCAAACCCTGCTGCCCCGGTCTGCACAGCCTGTGTGGTCGCCTTCAGTGCAGTCTGGCTCACAATCTTACCAGCTTTGACTCCTCTCTCAATCATTTCTCCCATCTTGACGACTTCACTAAACGGTTTCCCAAATGCGGCGATCAATGAACCATAGAACGCCTCATCTTGCGCCTCAATGAACAAACGGACCATGTCATCGTCCGGTATTGCGGGGCTTACTCGAGCGGCCTGCTCACGCCATCTGAGGGCATACTCCCTAAAGCTTTCACTTGGCTTCTTTTTTATCGCATCCAGAGAGGATCGATCTGGCAAAACTTCAATGTGGTACTTGTACTGGTCATAGAATACCTGCGCCATGTCATCAAATGCCAACAATTTAGTTACATCTTGCCTCATTAACCATTCGGCAGCTGCGCCCCCCAAGCTTTCAGAAAAGTATGCTATCAACAACTTGTCTTTCTTGGCCCCTCTCATTTTGTTGCAGTAGGTCTTCATATGAACTCTTGGATCTCCTTGCCCGGTGTATAGATCGAACTTTGGCACTATGAACCCATCTGGCAATTACAATTCAGGGTAGGGGCAAAGATCCTTGAAAGAGATGTTCGTATGATCTCCATATCCTTGAATGTTCCTTACTGCTTGTTCTAGGCCCTTCACCTTTCTCAGAGCCTCGCTCTCATCAAGCTTTCCTGATCGATCAACCTCAACTTGAGACTCGCGATGGAACCCCTGATCATATGAGTCACTGTGTCGAAAATTGGGTTCATGGTGCTGATCATAATGATGATCCCCAGCCTGGAGATGCGGTTCGCTGTTGGACATGGCAATAGCAGGCCTAGCTGGGCCCCGAAAATTGGAACCTGTGGGAGAGGTGGGCCATACTGTCCCTGTGGTGGGGGTGGACCATACTGCCCCTGTGGTGGATGTTGTCCATACTGCCCTTGAGGTGGAGGTGGTGGGGGTGGCGCATGAGGGCGCACTTCAGCTTCTTTTGTTGGACCATGACTAGTGCCAAAACCAGGGGGATAGTTCGGATCCTCGACCGCCGTAGATGTGCCTGGTGCTCGCTGGCTAGCTGTTGGCACAAGCCCCTCCAGGAGGTTTGGCATGGGAGGAGGTGCCCGTCTCGTGGTTATCGCATGATGCATGTCTACCAGGAATTGCTTCAGAGTAAGGGCCTCTTCTGTCGTCCTATCATTTTCTTCTGGAACGGCATCAGATTTGTCTCCTTCAGTGGCCATGTTACCAAGTGGAATTTCCAGTCCCTTTGAGTTATTGTGTAAGAGTGGGGTAATGCCAGAGCGCTGCACCAAATCACTGGTAATCTAGTCTTGTCTGCAAGCACAACAGGTTAGGAAACACCATATTTTATGAGCAAAGTGTGCCTACAAGCCTAAGGTCGTTATGTCTCATCCTGAATCAAGACAAAGCGGGTCCTTATTTCTTTTCTTTTTCTTCTTCTCTCTCTTTTTTTTTTTTTTGTCCTTCCATTTTTTCTCCTTTTTCTCTCTTTTTCATTATTTCATCATTTCATTATTTTTTTTTCAAATGTAAGAGGGGTCCAAAATCAGATTGAAAAGTGCATTAAAGAAAATAAAGAAACACAATTTTGGATTTTCTGATTTCCCTTTCATAAATGCCGAAATGGTACAATACTACAATAACCGGCCCTCCGACAATATGGGGGCAATAGTAGTATTCCTAAAAATTAAAACAAACAAACAAACTAGACAAATGTTCGAAATAGAAATACTAATACATAATGAAAAGCTACAACATGTCCAAGATGCTATGTGAATGACAAAAGGCAATTAGCTGCATCATCTCGGCCCATATATATCTGCTAAGGCATCCCGGGCTCTGCCTCAGCTGGCTCCTCTGGATCTCACTCAGAATGGCTCCTCAAGATCCCCCTCTAGATCAAACTCGGGTGGCTCCTCGGGATCCTCCTCGGGTGGCTCCTCGGGATCTACTGGTGGACCTTCCACCAAGGTGCGACGCAATCCATCCATATCTGCCGCAACTCTGGTGACGAAGGGAAGCACATGTGGAAGAAGGTCCTCCGTGGGCAGTCTCCTACAGTCACCGATAGCCTGTGCAACATGCATAGCAGAGTCATAAACCTGCCGATAAGCTACACTGATAGTCTGTCCTGCAGCCTGTATATCCCCAAGTCGGTCCTGTGCTAGACCTCTGAGCTACTCTCCTTGCTACAATGCCCTGTCAAGTCGAGCCCGAGCATCCATGGCATCCAAACGATGATAATCCTCCCTTCTCCTGCTCTCTGCCAAAGCTGCCCTATCAGCATCCCTCGCTGCCAATGCCTTAGAGTGCAATTCACGGAGTCGTCTGACTGTATCTAGGTGCTGATGTGCCAAACCCTCACTCTCAAACTGGGCGGCTCGAGCGGCATCCCTCTCCGCACGAGGACGGTGGACCAAAGCCGAGTACTCCTTCTCAACATCTACTCTGTGCATCACCATCCTCACCTCTATCTTGCACTCCTCATCATAGGGTCCTTTGATTGGCTTTGTAGGCAGGGCTACAAAAATATATTGCCGACCATACCAGAAAACATACTCAGGAGTGACCATGCCCCTGTATCGATCCGAGATCTGTGTGGTACGGGGCATACTCTTCATATTCTTCTAGAGATCGCATCACTGCTTAGCTTCAGGGAACTCAAAAGTAATAGGCTCGAAGGAGTACCTACTCACGTCCTCAACCCTTGGGACATCCTGAACACGCCCCAACTGTCGCAGCACACGTGTAAAACAATAAGGCTCAGTACCTCTATGACCAAAAAGTACAAGAAATGGATGGTTCCTGCTATCATAATAGACACAACCATAAACTACCTCTCCCGATGGGAACCAGCTAACCTGCCACCGGATGCTCTCTGAAGTAAGCGCTTCCACATACTGTGTCCAATCATCTACACTCACCGGTAAGACAACATCTCTAATGCGCCAGTGATGGGTGCCCAAATGACATTTGGGCGCATCGGGGAGTAGTGCAGGGTCAGAACGTCCCAGTAAGTGCTCGATGAACCAAACTTGCAACATCAGGTTGCAACCCTCAAAAAATCGGTCCTTTCTCTCTTTGAATCGAGTCAAAGCACGGTAGATACTACCCAGAATCATGGGCACAATAGCGACATCTCGCAATCCTCCAAATAAAGCTTTCATCACCCAGCTGAGATGGATAGATATTTGTTCATTTCCCGACGGAAAGACCATAGTACCTAAGAAAGCGAGAACAAATGCATTTGCCCTGAATGTAAGCCACTCCTTATGCCCCCATTTGAGGTCGAACTCTGGTAGATATGTCGTGTAACCATCAGCCTTCCCATAACGAGCAAAAAGATAGTCCAAACTGATAAATCCTGATGATACATCAATCTGTGTATCCTGGCGCAGATGCATGTATGTCAAGAACTCCTCCCTACGTACAAATCGAGGCACTATGCACTGCATGCCCAACTCTTTCTTAATTAATCCTGCAATCTCCTCTAATGTGGGGGTCATCTCGAAACCATGTAATACAAAGGTGTTTTGAGACGGCTCCGAATGCTGAATCAAGACATTAATTAGTTCCCAGCGGGGGGAAACCCGGGTCTCAAAAAATGCGAAATCTCACCCATCCTACCATTGACATTCATCCGGTTCGAATCGTTCATATTATACCACCAGTTCCTCAAATCGAGAGGTGCCTCATCAACCATCCTAATGGCTGGTGGCGTAGAACCCTCGGGAAATTTCCTCTTCCCTACTCCAGACGACGATGCAGCCATGTCACCTATTTTTATTAAAAAATAAAATAAAATTAGGACTATGCAAACTTGGACAAATTGTAGAATAATTTGAAAAGGGGCGGGCCAAACCCAACAAAAATATTTACACAATTGACTAGCCCGGACCATAACAATACAAAAATTCATTCATTTTTTTTTTTTGAAAAATTTGTCATTATAACGACACTAAATATACCTGCCGATACTCTCTTTTTTTTTCTTCTTTTTTTTTTAAAGTTAAAATTGGCTACGACAATGACACAAAAATCCGGATTGAATTTACATGAACTTGGTCATTATAACGGCATGAGAATTGACTCAAAAAATTTTGTCAATGAAAGGGTGACAAAATAAAACAATTACTAAAATTTTCTTTAAAGAAAAAATCTGAAATTGCCTCTCTTAAAACAACAACCTCCTTTTCCCTCATTTTCTTTTCTTTTTGTCCTTTTTTCATTTTTTTTCAAATAAGTCCGCTTTCCTCGACTAACGGTCAGCATAACGCCTTTCTAAATGCAACACATAGCATGCTTGGGGCCTGAAGGCCCACTCGAACCGAAGGAGTCTGCCTAGACAGGAACAGTTTTCGGGGGTACTGTACCTCACTAAATCCAATAATATGCAGATAACTCGGCCTAAATTGGAGCGGGTCAAACTCTAGGTGCCTCAATAGGTTAATGATCTAATGATTCAGCCATTTGGAAGTGCCTCAGGGGTACCGGTCGATAATGTCTAACGGCCTAACCCAACGCACCTCCTCCTAAAATGGGGTTAACTTTTTGTGCCCGAAGACACGACAGAAAATTCCAGCCGACAAAGCGAAACTGGCGTGCATGTGTGCAGTGTTCCAGAAGACTCATAGGTGTACGAGAGAAGACAATTGTGTATATTTACAATTCAAATAAAATCAAAACAGTAAAATTCAAGGTTTTCATATGGTCACGGCAATATAACAACAAAATAATTTAAAAGCCAAAAAGCGACAATTTATTAAGCATGAGGTTCTCAGTTTTCACTTTTTTCCCCAACGGAGTCGCCAAGGCTGTCACACCCCTTTTTCCCCAACCGCTTGGTTCTCGGCTAACAGCGCTTTATGGAATTTTGATTTGATTTTCTGCGCTATTTGTTAAAGGGTTTCCATTTAAGGAAGTGACGGTATTCAAAAGGTACCAAAATATTTATTTATTTACGGAGTCGCCACTTGACAAGTTCAAAGGGTGTGCCAAGTCACCCGAAGGGTACCTCGGAACACCTTTTGACTCGTCAAAGACCTGCGTTTTGAGATTCGGGTAAGGACCTCGGTTGACTCTCGGAAAGGTGTTAGGCACCCTCGAATCCTGTGCCAAGCACAGTTGCTTTTTGACGCTTTTTGACTCTTTGAAAACTATCTGTTGTTTATTGCCTTTTACTTTGTCACCACTTATTTGAAAGTTACTATTTGTTAGTTCAAATACGACACATTATTTTCCCTTAAACAAAGTTTGATATGAATCTTTAGAGGGATGAAAAACAAATGGCCTAAACTACCTACCAACTTTTAAGCAATAATTTTTTATTTTATTATTATTATTATTTATTTAAAAAAACATTTGTGGCTATAAGTTAAAAGTTTTAGTTGAAACTGACTAAGCCCGCAAAATATATATGTTCAGTTTCGCCGCTGCTTTGACCTTATACGATTGGCAACTGTAGTCCTTTGTGGCGTATAATTTGCATCAAATGTCCCTTTTAAAAATATATTCCAAATCTGTCCAGATTTTGCAAGTTACCAAATTTCAAACTGGTCTTCCTTTTAAAACATAACTGATTTGAGATGATTTACAATGGATATCCAAGTTTGTCTATTACTAGAGTTGGCGCTTCCAAGACTGGTCTTTAAATAGGATTAATTTTAAACAAAATATGATAGGACGTCTCCTCTTTTGCTAAATCATACGGTAACTCTTATCAACCTAACATGGTCATGACATCAAACACTCTCTACATCGCATTTAATAAAGTCTACCAAGCAAAAGATTGCAACATAATTATCAGTGCATACAAAACTATTTAGGACTTGAATCAAGCTATTTCATGCATACACATGGCTCTAAACATGGCTGAAACTTATATAAAATAACATGAAGATGAAAATTTACCTAGTGTAGATAAACCTTCAAAGCAATAACAAATGAAAAGGCCCCAACCTAGCAGCTTAAATCAACAGCAGCAAACAGCCACACAAACAGTAACGACCCTATCACAGAGCCTCTGAAGACAACCAGATTTAAACCCTTAATGAACCTTTTTATACTTCAAGACACTTATGCTTCCATTCTATGTTCCTTTCTCACTATTTTTTCTCAAATTCTTACTCTATATTCCAGATCTGTATCATGTTTTTTCCCAGGGATTGAAGTGTGTTTTTAGATCTTCCTTCTCTATTTTTCTGCCCTTGTTTTTCAGTTCTGTATTGCTCCCTCTTTGTTCTCTCTTGCTCACTTTCTGTTTTCTGTCTTTTATGTTCTCTCCTTTTTGTTTTTAGTTCTGTTCCCCTTCTTTTAAAGAGAGTCAAAGGCTCTCAAAAATAGAAGAGGAAGTGAGGTGTGTGTACCAGACCAAGGACCAGACCATGTGCCCAAGCCTTAGCCATTTTCAGGTCATTATGCAAGGCTGCAGGGCTGGTACTAGAACCGAAAAGGTCTGAATTCTCTGCTGCCACCCCTGTACTTCCTTGACTCAACCTTTGACATCCTATTTGACATCATCAAGCCTATGTCATCCTATCTCAACAAGTCAACAATATCACAACCAAACTAAACTGAATGGACTAAGTCCACCTAAGAACAAATTAACAAAACCTGAACCAAAGCTCCTAAACAGACCAATCATGCCTCTGACTCCCTACTTTCAAACTAGACCAAATCCCAGGTTCATCCCTAAAGACTAACAACAAACCAAATTAAGCACACTCTTTTCCAGTATATAAAACAATATGAACAAGCTTCTGAATACCAACACCAACAAGGATAGGCAGATAACATACTCAAGACGGGCATAAGACAACAGCAACAACAATGGACATCTTTAAACATGAACTAAACTAGCAAATGCAAACGGATTCACACGTGCACATGAGACACTAGTTGAACGAAAACAAGAACCAATGGACCAGACGATCCCACAACCAGATCCGTCATAACTCGCAACACTTACGACATAGACATAGTCAATTCATAGAAAAATAATGTTTTTCAATCAACGGTGAAGATCATGATATAACAAAGCTATTTTATATGAATTCACACATGTACACATCCTGTTTCACAAGTCTAAGGCTAAACTATTATTAGTTTACTAATACTAAACATTAGCTACATAAAAAGGAAAGATAAGATGTTTCCCGCTAACCCGTTAAGCTAACACAAATACCATCACTGCCCTTTGCTTTGATCAACTGCGCCGGTGCCGCACCAATAACTGTCTCGATGTCCTTATATCGCCATTGCCTTCGACTCACTAAGTCGCTGCCTCGCTGAGCCTGTGCGTCGAGCCAAAAACATCTTCCAAGTTTATGTCTTTAACCAAACACAACAGCCCTTTAAGACAAATATCATCAAGCTCGCAAGCAGATCACACAAATAACTAACAAGCTACCCTCGCCCCTGCCTCGCTCCCTCGTTATATCACTATCACCAGACCATCACTATCTCACTAAACAGCCTCGCCACCCTTACGCCGCCGCTACAACACCCAAACATCGCCACCTCTGTCGATTAGCCACCATTATCATCGCCCTTGCCAAGAACAAACCTCACTGGTTCAGTCCCCTCGTCACCACCCATTGTACTCGCGTCGTCACTGCCTCACGCTGAGTTCAACCACCAAACAAAGAAACAAATCATCACAGCCGTGTCATCGCCATCTCGCCTCGACAAGCCGCCTCGGATCAGCTTCGATTACACACACACACACCCCCTCCTCGCCATCCACGACTCAAATCAGTAGCCTCAACATTACCACCCGAGTATCATTCCTACGGCACCATAGGCATTCGAAATACGCTAAACATGGTTCAAATCCAAAGTCCCAAACTTATCTCATTTCTAACTGAAATGACCCTAAATTAGGGTCATCTCAAGTAGAAAAGAGAAGGATAGGGACAGGAGGTAAAAAATTGGACAAAACCCCCAACTGATCGGCAAAATTCGAGACGAAGGGGAGGGAATCCATGGAAAACGGAGTAGAGTAAACGAAAGAGGGTGATAGGAGGTAACCTTTCATATAAGATTCACCGGAAAATATGGAGTTTTGCCGGAGCTAGGTTTAACCGAGTTTTGAGCTTTGATCTGCACCAAATGAGTAGGGATTTGGTAAAATTGAGGTGAGATCGGAGAAGAGGGGGTTGAAAGGCGTCGGGTCATGTATTTTTTGGCCGGAGAGAGACCGGTCGCCGCCGCTCGCTGCTGAGGTTTCTGGCTAGGAACAAAATTTGACATGGTTTCGCTCGTTTTGCTGAAAAATTGGGAAAAATGGACAAAAGGGCAACATTTTACATATATACTCACAAAATGGGCCGGGTCAAGTAGGGAATTGGGCTAGCATGCTATTAGTTATGGGCCGCGTTTCCTATTCCTTTTTTCTGAGTTTCTTGGCCCAATGGCCATTTGATCTAAGCCAATACTAAAGATCCTAATCAAATACTTAAATTGTGACAATAAAAATTAGCACAATTAATTAATTAAAACTACACAATTAGTAGAAATACACAACAAATATTCTTGCTAACACAAAAGGGAAATCAACTGAATATTATTCACAAATACAATCATTTTTTTATTTTTCGGTAATTTTTAGTATTTTTTCTGTCTGAAAATAGCTAAATAAAAGCTAGATAAAATTGGAAAATCCTAAGAGAATTTGCACAGACAATTCAAGTAATTATCAATTTGGTGCCAAAATTAGGTGATTACAACTATTACTTTTAGAATATTTTAAGTTAGCTTTTTCTTATTTTATATATATGGGATTTAAGAGTCTCTTTAACTTCACGACCTAGTCTATATATACTCCTCCTCAAGAACACCATTAGTTGATATTAATATTTGCATTGAAGTGCAAAATCTTCTTGACTATGACAATAAAGTTAGATATTTAAATAAGATGACATATGATTTAACAAAATAAAGTATTAATTATAGAGAAAAATATTAACATTAACCAAACAATCACATAATTTCCCAAAGTGAAAGAAAAAAAGTCATAAATTTCAATTCTTATTACACGACATGATCTTTTTTCAATATCCGATATTAAAAATAACAAAATTTATTCATGTAAACACTCAAATTATTGAGATTACACTAACATAATTTAACCTTGTCTTTTGATAGATTTTGTCCTCTCGATGTTCTCCAACTTTATATTTTGTTCCTAAATATAATTACCTCAAGCTTTATAATGATCAAGCATCTTCTTTGAGAATTGGATACCTATACATTTGATTTTTTTTTCCTTCATGCACCACGTATATGAGAGAGAAGAGAATAAAGCGAAATACGCAGGAACAAAATTTATCATATGAGAAAGTAATGTCTATTTAGAAAAATCAACAATTTATTTATTGAAGAAGCCAAAAGTTAGCCCCAGCATTTTGAACATTCCTCATTTTTCTTCGATAGTTCAAAAGAAAACAGTAAACCTATAATTAGTACTCTACTACATTATACATACCAAGGGGAGAAAACCTGCTATGTATACAAATATTACAATCTTGTAAACACAAGAAAATAAAAGAAGCAACAAAATTGGAATGAATGATGTGAATAAACAAAATTTCATATTTCAACAAAAATAGGTTAAAGTTGTGAAGTATCGGGGCAAACAGGCCTCTACCTTTGCCATTTACTTTGTAGCTGAGGTAGCAATTAGCATGGAACAAATGAGCTAATACCTCCACTGTGTGCTCCTCCCGTCTTGGGTAACAAAGTAGCAATACCCCACTTATGTATAACTTCTGAATTTAACAATAAAACTTGAGGTGGATGCTTTTCCCTCAATAATAAAATTTGAGGTCGTAATGCATCAGGCAAATCTTTAAGAATTACTCCCTCCGTTCTACTTTAGATGATATTTTTAGTTTTTTCATGCCCATTAAGAAAATCATTAAATAAAGTACATATTTTACTATGTTAATCCTATTTAATATTTGTATATTAAATTTTATTGAAATTTTTTTTAATTATTAAAGATATAGTTGGAAAAGACTAATAATTTTAGTTTTGAAATTCCAAAGTGACAACTAAATTGAAACACACATACTTTGCTAAAGCAATAATTAAATTGGGACGGAGGGAGAAATCTCCGAGCCAAAATAATAAAGGAATCTCAGCAAGTTTAGCCATTGAAACTCGAATAAAGAAAAGTTTGCTAAAATAAAAGCACCAGACATCAAATCAAAGCTCATAGAAATGGAGCGGATGTCATTGAGGGAAACGAAAACTTTTGTTTCCTTTATATAGTACTTTCCAAGTTTGCCTTTCAGTTCTCCATAACTATACACAATAGATATACAAATTAAATTGGAGTTATGGACATGACATGTGTTGGAGTTATGAATATTATTTAATTGTCGAAACTATGGAGATGAACGAATAGATGTGAGTTATGAAAAACAATGACGAGAAACGCAAAGACTACAAAAAAAATTACTTCCTCCCACTCTTTTAACTTGGTCCCATTTTTCGTTATTGTTCTTTGAAAGATATTTAAACATATTTTTAAGTCAGTATTTACAAACGTTTAAAAAGGTAATTTCTATCAGTCCATTGATCCTTCTTATTGCATAATTGAATGCAAAGCTTATAATTGAATTAGAGAATTTAATTCTGCTTTTATTTTCATCCGTTTTTCTTCCATTGTAGTGTTCCTTTATTTATGTTACTTTTACTTATGAGATAAAAGGCCAAAAATTAAGAAAATAGATAACTATTATTTTCTTTATATTTTGATGAAATGGTGATTATAGAGGCATGCCACATCATCTGGCTATAGACCAGAATTAGTGTGTGTGTGTATATATATATATACACACACATACATACTTGATTGGAGATGTAAACTTGGATTTGAGTCATATTTGATTTACATTCAAGTATAACTACATATATTCACCATACTTTGCAATTGAGAAATTTACCGTTTATATTTTTCAATCACTAAACATACTACTATCTATCAAAGAAAATGATATTCAATGGAAAGATGAACATACAATAGTGATAGAGAAAATAGAATGCATACATTTACTTGCAAAAGTGATGATTTCTCATTCTAGATAGGCCGCTCTCGTAAATGATGAAAAGCATAGATATTGATATACATTAATAGCTCACTGCAAATATATATTAGTACTATATTTTATGGCAGTGGCCGTTAGTATTCCATGCTCTTTAGTGCCATGGGTTTCATTTTTTATCTTGGTAAACGTATAGTGCAATTCCAAATATTTAATGCACATTAAAACACGGTTCAGTTATGTATTATAAGTAATATCTAATTGTCTTTTCTTTTAAGGAATTAAATTTTATGTTAAAAAACTACAACAAAGAAAAATCAAATGAAAAGAAGTGCGCAAAGTCGCAGAATTGAATTGTGTGAACCTATTATATAATTTTGTTTTTATTTTTTGCGTTCGTTTATTCTCGTTTATTATCCCTTGAAAAAAATGTCAAATGTCCTTCTCTTTCTTGTCTAACTATTCATAATGTACAATCAAGACAGCCAAGCAAATAGAGTCACGCCATAAGAATAGAGCAAACTAACATAAATTTACTCAGTCTATTACTATTTGTTATTGCTTTCCAAGAGAGAAGAAAAAGATGAAGCACCCATTCTGGAAAAAACTCCAAGAAATAGAAATCTGAATCTTATTTTATTTCAAAAGAGAATCTATAATGCTTTCATAATCTTACTTTCTCCTTGTATAAAATATAAAATAAGGTAAAAGAAAAACCTAAAAGTACCGGTAAAAAAATAAGAAGCAAATTTGAGTTTGTTTGACCCAAATCCGTATAAAGGATGAAGCCTATTTCTCGAACGTTGAAATGAAGTTGCCTTCAAATTAGTTAAAATTCCGGAAAAACAACTATTATTTCATTGATCATCTGCAAACCATTAAAGAGAGGATTAGTAAAAGGTTCCTCAAAGCATAGATTATCCAATTCGTATTAATAAAAAATGAAAAGCAAGAATAAAGGATAATTAAGCAAGAAAACTTTCGAAGCATTAATCATCATATTGAGAAAAAACTCAACCTCAAATCAAATAAAAGACCAACCTTGAAGCAAGCAAAAACCAAGAGCAAAATCAAGAACGTTAAATAAATTTTCCGTGGACAAAATATTCAATCTCATAGCTTTTCAGATAAATCAAGAACTATAAATAAATTTTCCATAAACAAAATATCTAATCACAAGAAATTACAAGATTCACAGTAAGAGAAGAAAAAAAAGTATTATAGAGAAGTAGAATCAAAACAAAAAGCAAGTAAAAAGGACCTGCAGTACTCAAAATACCTTGGAGTATAGTTTGTGCGCACATTGCAATTCTGTAAATAAAGTGAAGTATATATAAGCATGGCAAGAATTATATTTGGCCTCTCACTTTAGGCGTTAGAAAACTCATTCAAGATGGAACTAAAAATGATTAATGAGGTGATTAAAGTCCATGTTGAATCAGTTACAAGATTTTTTTGGGTGAGAAGGACCCCAAGTCTTTTATTAGTTATAAGGGACTCAAGTCCTGAAAAATGGGTGAGAGGACACTTTTAAAATTAGTACTACTAATGACTAACATTTTAAAAGCCCTCCAAGTTTTTTTATTTACACAAAGCCCCCATCTCTCATCACCCACCCCATCAACCCCTTAGCCCCCATTCGGCCCCCCACCCCTCCCCCCCACCCCGTCCATCCACCATTTCACCACGACCCGCCACCTTCTACCACCCTCCACTCTCACCACCACCTTCTATTACCTTCCACCAACAACCATCACCTTCTACCACCCTCCACCACCACCCACCACCCTACACCACTAATAAAAAAGATGTGTACACATCAGTCTCGACTGATGTGTGCACATGCACAAATAATATATATGCACACATATTATAATATGTGTACACATATATATGATAAAAGTGTTACACATCTCGTCATATGTGTAAACACTTTTTTCAGCCATGAAAACATCTTCAAAAGTGTTAAACATATAAATATGTTTACACATCTGAAAAGATGTATAAAATGACTAGAATTAAAAAAATAAAAAAGGATAAAACAGGGATGAAGAAGAAACAAAATGGATACAAAAAAAAAAGAAAGATAAATAATATAGATGGTGATAAAATGAAATTTAAAAAGAAATTTAGAAGAAAGAATGAAAAGAAGAAGAGAAAAGAGGAAGAAACAGAGAAGAGAGAGAGAGAAATAAAATTTGAAATGATAGAATAAGGAAAGAGAGTATAAAAGTGGGTGAGAAGGGGGAAATAAAAATTTTGAATTTTTTTGAAAAGTGGGGTGTTGTTGAAATAACTCTTGAATTTGTTGGATCTTTGTTAGAATCGCCTCCTTTTATTCGAATATTTTTATTCCGCCAAATTTCTCGCTTATATATTATATGTAGTTACGTATTTTTTAAATAATCTACTAGCGCGCCTAAAATTTTTAATTTACACAATAGTATAATAAATTAAACTTTATAAAACATATGTACTAGTAACATTTATCTTTATGTTGATTTTGATTATTTGATTGGTTAATATCATTTTGTTTAGGGGCAAAATCAGTGGAGGTAAGCAGGAAAAAAAGCAGGGTAGTGGTAACTGGTTTTGTAGAACCAAACAAGGAGTTGAAGAAAGTTCAGAATGTTAGTGTTAGTGTTTGATGGGTTAGTTATTGAGAAGAGAAGTTTGTATCAATTTGAAAAAGTGTCCATTGGAAAGGTTGTGTTTATTTAAAAAACGCTTATTCCTAAGTTTGTGTCTCTTGAAAAAGGTATCTGTTGGAAGTGCCCATTAGAAAAGTTGTGTTTATTTGAAAATACCTATTCCTAACAGACTTCAAAGGTATTATAAATACATGCTTTCTTCTCCAGAAAAAACACGCACAAAAATTCTCAGTCTTCTATCTCTCTTCTCTTACTATATCTTCTACAAATCACAACTATCTTGTTTTTGTGGAAAATTTAATTTATTACTAAAAATTGAATTTTGTTGACTTTGTAAAATCCTGGAGGAATTCTACCATAATCCCAGCAGCAACAAAATGGGAGGCTTAAATTCCTTAAGGACAGTGACTACACTATCAAAGCCAGTTTTCATCCTCCTATAATAATTTTCTAACAATCTTAAGGAATTTAATTTTACTGCAATAGAGGCTACTAGAACTGATTCTCGTATCAACCAGATGTTTGAGGTGTTCAAGTTGGACCGATTTGATGGCACAAATTTCACCCGTTGGAAGGACAAGTTGCTGTACTTTCTGATAGAACTTGGAATTGCATATTTGTTAAGTGTTGATCTTCCTGCAATACCAGCACCAATTGTTCAGGACACTGATGCTGTTAAGGCAGCCCGGAATAAACGTGAAGATGATGAGGTGTGCTGTCGAGGTTATATTATGAATTCATTATCTGATCATTTATATGATTTGTTTCGCCCTATTAATTCACCACAAAAAATCTGGAGAGCATTAGAACACAAATACACCACTATGAAGCAAGGAACATAAAGATTTCTTGGCATGAAATTTTTTGAATTTTAAATGGCTGACGGAAAATTTATCATGGAACAACTAGATGAATTAGTTGTGTTAATTTCTAGACTTAAAGATTTTAAAATTGATGTTTCTGAATCTCTTCAAGTAGCTGTTATACTTGCAAAATTACCAGCCACTTGGAATGACTAGGAAGAAATTATTACGTTCTTCTGAAAATTTTAATGTGGAACAGTTGACAAAGCATATTCGAATTGAAGAAGAAACACGGAAACGTCAAAATAAATATGCCTTAGAAACTGGTTCAAAGGTGAATTATGTTGATTCTGGCAAGACAAATTATTCTGAAAAATCTAGAAATAAGTATGGAAAAAAGAGAAAGTTTGATTTTGCACAAAATAGAGATTATTCTATCAATAAGAAAGGACCTTGTTATCATTGTGGAAAAAAGAGCCATTTTAAGAAAGATTGCAGACTTTTCAAGAGACAGAAAAAAGAAGTGAATGCTGGACAGAAAAAAGTGGACAATGTTGAACAACAACAGGATTCTCGTTCGGACATTGTTGCTATGGTTTCTTCTATGACTTTAAGCATGGTTACCGAGTGCAACATGGCAATAACTCTGAAGTCTGAAGATTGGTGGTATGATTCTGGTGTTGCCATTCATGTGTGAAACGACAAGAGTTTTTTCAAACACTATGAAGTTCCAGCAAGTGAGAAAAAGGCCTTAATGGAAAATCACAATACTGCCAAGATACTAGGAAAAGGAACTGTTGAACTTCAATTTACTTCTGGAAAGAAGTTGATTCTAACAAATGTTCATCATATTCCTGATATTAGGAAGAATTTAATTTCTGCAAATTTATTATGTAAGAAAGGCCTCAAAGCTGTTATAGAGGCAGAAAAAAATTATTTTCTCTAAGAATGGCGTATTTGTAGGACAAGGCTACTCCTGTAAGGGCTTGTTCAAACTAAGTATTAATAAAATTGGTGTTTCTGCTTATATGATTGAGTCATCTATCAATTTGTGGCATGCTAGACTTTCACATGTAAATTTTAGATATCTTGTATTTATGTCTAAAAGTGGATTAATTTTTTGTGCAAAGAAAGATGATAATAAATGTAAAATATGCATACAAGCAAAGATGACTAAGAAATATTTTCTCAAAAATGATCGAACAAATGGTTTACTTAATCTTGTGCATTCTGATATTTGAATTGAATGGTCATTTGACTAGAGGTGGAAATAGATACTCTATTACTTTTATAGATGATCATTCCAGATATACACATGTTTATTTAATGAAAACAAAAGATCAAGTCTTTGATATGTTTAAGCGTTACAAAGCATTAGTAGAAAACCAATTGGAAAAAAAGATTAAAATCCTACGTAGTAATCGAGGAGGTGAATATCTTTCCAATGAATTTTCTCTTTTTTGTGAAGAGAATGGTTTGATTTACCAAGTTACTGCACCATATACCCCACAACAAAATGGTCTTGCTGAACAAAAAAATAGAACGTTGGTGGATATGGTTAATGTCATGCTTTTACATGCCAAGTTACCAACGAATTTGACTGGGGAAGCTTTGTTGACAGCTTGCTTAGTGCACAACATAGTACCTTCAAAGAAGTCTAAGGTTTCACCATATCAATTATTGAAAGGAAGAAAACCTAACTTAAACTTCTTGAGAGTATGTGGTTGTTTAGCCTATTATAGAATTCCAGATCCTAAAAGAACTAAATTAGGGCCTAGAGGAATTAAGAGCATAATCATAGGATATGCGCAGAACTCAAAGGCATACAGGCTGTTAGACGTTGAATCTAAAGTCATTGTAGAATCTAAATATTACACCCCGTATATCTAGAGGTATATCATTCTAATGACATGTTAAAAATGATTTAAGTGATTTTAAAGTCATAATAGGACCATATATGATGTTTATATGTTGAATATAAAGTTTGGAAAAAATCAGATTTAAGTTGCGGAAAAACCGACTAAGGAGTTGCTTTGTAACGAAGCTTTTTCAACAATTAATTATGTATGTTATATAAGGTCTTTTAGGGACTACTATGTACCAATTTGAAGGTCTTGGAGTGTAGTTCCAATGCTTTTGACCGTTTGTTCATACAATATCTGGATAAAAAGATATGAGCATCAGAAGTTAGACCAGACGAAGGGACATAAGCGCAAAAGAGGGCTAGAAGTGAAATATTTTTAGTATAAAAGAGAAAATCGTCTCCCTTCTCGTCATTTCCAAAAATATCAAGAGAGAAACAGTGCTTTCATGAGTATTGAAGTCATTTTTACGGTTTTGAAGGAAGGATGCCAATCTTAACTCCAAATTGAAGACGGATTGCGTCAAAACGCTCTACGCGATTAAGATAACGTTATGCTACCTTCAATTTCGTCTGTAGCTTGAGTTTTAGAATTATTTCATGGCTAAGTAAATTATCTTCATGTTGTGTTATATCTTGTTTAAGCTTTAGAAGGTGTTGAATTCAAGGGAAACAAGGTCTAGAAACAAAAAACATCAAAAGTATGTAACGCTAAACCTTTCTTTCGACAAGGCATTTGTTTTGTATCTTTTGAAGTTTGTCTTAGTTCCAAACTTAATGGTTCTTGTGGGGAAATTGTATGGAAAAAAGGTAATCGTGAATGTGTTTAATTTGGTGCTAAGAACCACAGTGAAAGATGTCCAAAACAGCAGTACGAAATATTTCAAAATCTTTATTATTTTTATCTTTGTACAGTTGTTAGTAGTTTAAGCATAACTCCTTGTACAAAATTGAAATTGAGATGATTTAATATTATATGGAACCCTAAGACATATATCTAAAACTTTCATGAAGACCATGTAGTCTATAAATTTGATCTATATCCTGAAAACTATGATGCAATACAAGATAGTGGTACTGTCCTAAAATTCTGTACAGCCGTGGAATTATTACGCCGTCCGGTCATCTCATCTTGTTATCCATTTAATTTGCTTATGTTATCAGTTTATCCGGGTACCATTCCCGTGTATATCATAGTGATGGTTATGTTTTTTCGGATCATCCAGTTTCAAGGGAAACTCTGCCGAAATTTTTATAAAAAGTCAAAGAGTTAGACAGATTCTGAGTTATTGGTTTTGTCTATAATCCCATCCCGGGCTTTCTTATCATTTCATTTAGTCCATATCTATTTGTTTCCATATCTGTTATGCCTCATACATACTTATGCTTATATTGTGATCATATTATGTGTGATTTGGAGTCCCTATAGAGGTTGGACATTGGACACATAGTCCAGTCGTGTGTGATACTACCTGTCTAGGGGAACACAGCCCCTCTAGTTCAGGCGGAAGTTGAAACACCTAGTATGTCCGGGTTTCATTCACACACTCTGACCAGAGAGACTAAATATTATCCAGGTTTGTGATATACACGTATATAGCCATAATATACACCACATGACTATACATGAGGCTAGTTCAGAGGTTCAGTTAGCTGATTTGGGGGATGCAGCCCATAACACCATACAGGTATCAGTTCAGATAAGAGTACAATTTTAGCTCATTACCAGTTATCAATTCTTAGTTTTCAGCCACCAGTTCTTAGTGTCAGTATCAGTTGACAGCTATCAGTTCCAGTTTCTAGTTACTGGTTATTAATCATGTTACATTCATTTATCAGTATAGTTCAGCTCAGTCTTCAATTTCAGATTCAGTTAGACTTAAGTTTATATTTAGATCATGTTCAGTTTATGTTTCAGATTTCCAGCTTCATTGCTATACTTCAGCACGTATTGTCATATTTATATTCCACCCTTACAGTTTCATTCAGCTATGCTATATATTATATGCTCATGCCTTACATACTTTGTACATATCGTACTTACGCCCTTTTCTGGGGCATTGCATTTCATGTCGTGCATGTACAGATAGATTAGCACTTGGGCCACGTTAGTAGGCCATCTACCAGCTATTGGAGTCACTCCGTTTACTTCCGGAGTTACTTATCTTTTGGTATCTGTACAATCAACTAGTTTGGGTATGGCGGGGCCTTGTCCCGTCCTTTGTATATTCAGTTCAGCACTCTTAGAGACCTGTAGATATGTCCCTGTGTGGTTCCATTAGTATGTTATGTATGTCAGTATGTGTTAGCCGTGTCATCTTTCTAGACTTTATGCTTTCAGCAGATATGTATGTATGTATGACTAGATTGCCAGCTTATCTCTATTATTAATAAATTATTAGTAGGTTTAGCGATGATCGGCACTCAGTGTTAGTTATCCGTTGCGGCCCTAGGTTGGGTCGTGAAATAAAGACGTTGAGTTTTTGGAAACAAAGTTTATTGGTGATTCAAATAATTCACATGAGGAAATAGAAAATAATCGTGTAGTAACTCTAGACAATACTACAGATTCTAGTTATTCTACTAACAATAAAAGAAAGGCAACTGAATCTACTATTGAACCAAGGAAAATTGAAAGAGTTAGAAAAGAGAAGAACTTAGGTTTTAATTTTATTTCTTCTAAAGCACTAGTCTTCTTAGTTGAAGGAAGTAGAGATAAGGTATTAACTAAAATGCTTATTGTTTTGAATATAGAAGAGGATCCTAAGACTTATAATGAAGGAATGGCTTCAAGGGTTTCTTCTTTCTGGAAAGAAGCTATAAATGATGAAATGGATTCTCTTATTTCAAATGGAACATGGGTATTGTCAGATTTACCACCTCATACTAAACCTATTGGGTGTAAATGGGTGTTCAGGAGAAAGTACAATGCAGATGGTTCTCTATAGGCGTTTAAGGTTAGACTAGTGGCTAAAGATTTTAGACAAAATCTAGGAGTAGATTATTTTGACACATATGCTCATGTGGCCAGGATTACCTCAATAAGGATATTGTTTGCTTTGGCATCAATATATAATCTAAACATTCACCAAATGGACGTTAAGATAGCTTTCTTAAATGGTGATCTTGATGAAGAGGTGTACATGGAGAAACCTGAAGGGTTTGTGCTTCCTGGAAATGAGAAGAAAGTTTGTAAATTGGTCAAGTCACTGTATGGATTGAAATAGGCTCTAAAAAAGTGGCATGAAAAATTTGATAGTGTTATACTATCAAAAGGTATCAAACATAATGAAGCGGATAAAAGTGTTTATTCCTAGTTCACAAAAGATTATAGAGTGATAGTATGTCTTTATGTTGATGATATCCTGATTATAGGAACAAATATGCAAGGCGTAAGAGAAACTAAGAAGTATTTAACTTCTCGATTTAAAATGAAAGACATAGGAGAAGTTGATACTATTTTAGGTATTGAAGTTAAAAACATAGCGGGGGTTTCTCCTTATGTCAGTCTTACTACATTGACAATGTTTTTACCAAGTTTAATCATTTGGATATTAAAGAATTTAATATGCCATTTTATGCTTCAAGCAAGATGATTAAGAACCGCGGAATATCCGTTAGTCAATTAGAATATGCTAGTGCAATTAAGAGCTTAATGTATGCTATGCATTGCACTAGGCCAGATATTGCCTTTGCAGTTTGTAAACTATCAAGATATACTCATAATTCAGGAAGTGAACATTGGAGAGGTGTAGTAAAGGTACTTGGTTATCTTAAAAGAACAAAGTCCTTTGCATTATATTATAACAGTTTTCCTTCAGTCTTAGAAGGATATTGTGATGTTAGTTGGATAACTAGCGTTGGTGATACCAAGTCAACTACTGAATGGATTTTTACTCTAGGTGGAGGAATGATTTCGTGGGCTTCTAAGAAACAGACATGTCTTACTCATTCTACAATGGAAGCCGAGTTTATCGCTTTGGGAGACGCAGCTTAGAGGCAGAATGGCTGAGAAATTTATTGATTGATATTGAGTTGTGGCCACAACCGATGCCAGCTATCCTCATGCACTGCGATAGTGAATTGACCATGTCTAAGGAATTTAGAAAGATATACAATGAAAAGTCTAGACCTATTGCCTTAAGACATAAGTTCATAAGACAACTAATTCTAGATGGAATGGTCACAGTTGTTTACGTCAAATCTAAGTACAACCTTGCTGGCCCATTTACAAAAGGACTCACGTGCGATATGGTAATGAGTACAACAAGTGCTATAGGTCTAGGTAATTGTCACTAGTAACGCGAACCTTACCTTTGTTATTTGAACATAAATACTAAAGGTTTAAAAGGTAATAACAAGTTATAGTTGTGACGGTTAGTAGGTACTAGAAATTATAGCACCTAGAAAATGGAAGGTGAGTATAAAATACTCTTACTGAAGAAAATAGAGTTCGGGTTAAGAAATAAATAAGTTCACACTAAGGACTTGGTTTTAAAACTTCACCTTTATAAACACATGAAGTGGTGCCGCTTCAATCAAAGTTTGGGAATAAAACTTCATAAGTGTTTATGAATTTAGGAAGTAGCACAAGGACATATACAAGTGCTAAAACACACGGCGAACAAGTTGTGAAGTTGGTATGATTAATGTGTACAAAGATTTTCTGTCTTGGAATTGTGGTTTAATAGAACTTACTCTAACCATCAATTTCGATAAGGTCTTGAATTGTTTATACAAGTAGTAGGTTTAAATCAAAAGACACTTGCTATATGCATAAATCTCGTAAACATCATCAATCACTAACTAAGTGGGGGGGGGGGAGGATTGTTAGTGTTAGTTAGTATTTGATGGGTTAGTTATTGAGAAGAGAAAGTTTGTGTCAATTGGAAAAGGTATCTACTGAAAGTGTCCATTGGAAAGGTTGTGTTTATTTGAAAACCAACTATTCCTAAGTTTGTGTCTCTTGGAAAAGGTGTCTGTTGGATCTGCCCATTGAAAAAGTTGTGTTTATTTGAAAACGCCTATTCCTAACAGGCTTCAAATGTATTATAAATACCTGCTTTTCCAGAAAAAATACGCACAAAAATTCTCAGTCTTCTATCTCTCTTCTCTTACTATATCGTCTACAAATCACAACTATCTTGTTCTTGTGAAAAATTTAATTTATTGCTGAAAATTGAATTTTGTTGGCTTTGTAAAATCCTGGAGGAATTCTGCCATAATCCTAGTAACAACAAAGTGGGAGGCTTATATTCCTCAAGGACAGTGAATACACTATCAAAGCCAGTTTTATTCCTCCTACAATAATTTTCTAACACAGAGCACTGGAAAGAAAGCTAAAGTTTGGCCATATGTACAATATAATTTGGTTGCATATCCTTATGCACCATGCGCCTATGACTACAAGGCAGCCTCTGGCTATGTAAGGGATGTTCCTCAAGCTTTTCAAGTACTAAATACTCAGATACTCACCTCCATGTTTAGTGATGAAAATCCTAATGCTTGTTCAATCATGTTAAACTGTTTGTAAAGTATGCATATACGGAATATATTATTCAGAAGCTTTTATAGCTGCATAAAGGCTTTGAAATAGTTAACTCTAATATTCACAACATTCAACATTTTTTTAGAAATACAAAATTGTGTATGACGTACAGTCAAGCCTCGTTATAACAACATTTCACTATAACGGACCGATTTTCTCCAAAATAGACTTTTCATGCTATATTTCACCTCTCTATAACAGCATTCCAATTCCACCTATACTAGTGTCATTCGTAATAGCGGTACACTCTTTGTAAAATTACATTTCTATAACAATCATACTCAAATATTGTGTAATAATACTATGTAATAAATATATTATGTATACTGAAATGATATTATGTAAAAAATATATTATGAATGAAGTAAAAGAGTTACTCCCTCCGTTCCACTTTAGATGAACCCATTTGACTTTGCACGGAGTTTAATAAAGAAGGAAAGACTTTTGAAACTTGTGGTCTAAAATAAGTTATAGATATTTGTGTGGCTACAAATCATCTAGGGATGAGTAAAAGTGAAAATTTCTTTTCAAATTTTGAAATAAGTAATTCTTTTTTAAACAGACTAAAAAGAAAATAGGTTCATCCTTTTTTAAACGGAGGGAGTAATTGTTAAGCTCTTCAACACACTTCAAAATGGAAATATATCGAATACCCTTTTGCTAAAGTTTGGATAAAATATTTTGCCAATTCAAGCGTTGTATTGTCACTACGAATCTGAAAATTATGAAACAACCTATGATTGTAGGATTCTTATGCCAAACTTGAAAATCTTAAAATTTTCATTTACTTTTAAATGAAAATGTTCTTCAGATTTAATTTTTTGTTGGTACATTATAACGAGCTAGTTATGAATAATGTATTACACTTTTCAATTTTTTAATTAATGAAATATGAAAATCAATTGAGATTTTAAATTTAACAAATAGTTTAATTTCTTTTAACACACCCAAAGTATAAAAGAATAATGTTTTGCATACATTATGTTTATAAGAACAAAATTAGATTTAAACATACAATGCCGATATACGTATATAAAAACACCTCACTATATCAGTTATGAAATTTTCAGACAAACACTGTCACTACAACGAGGTTTTTCTGTATATTTATAAAACGACCTCGGTTAGTCATTTCAGAAGTTAGGACTCCGATTGGTGTGCCGATAATATTAAAATATTTTTAATATCCATTAGGACCTGTCCTTAAAATTTGAGCTAAATCAGACCTCATTTGGTAGGCATCGGAATAAGGTTTCAGTTTTTATTATCAATAAATATTAAAAAGAGATTTTCGAGCTCGGTTTTGGCAAATGAGCTCCGATTTGAAATCCGAAAGTGCCGTTAGGTTCGTATGATTAATTGTAACTTTTGTGAACTTTCGAAAGTGAATTTCGATGTTGTTCGGCTAGTTTCCGCTAAAATGCCCAAAGTTAAATAATTTGACTTTTTCCTATTTAAATTCGCATCTTGAGTTTCGGGAACCCGATTTGAGATCCGCCTTCGCGAGTATGCTATATATATTTTATATAACTTATATACAAAAGTTGAAATTATTTCAAATATCGTAGGGTACCATTTTAATTTTTGTCGCGAAAAGAAAAGTAAAAGAAATAAAAGAAAAAGAAAATGAAAAGAAAGAAAGAAAAGTCAAAGTTAGTCGGTGGGGATATAAATCCCCCACCTTATCAATTCAAGTACAGAAACATGAGAACAAAAACAGAAACGTGAAACAGGGAAAACAGAAATGGAGCAGAGGAAAAAAATACCACAAAATAAGAAAAGTGCAGGGAAAATAGTAGAATTTTTACCCCGAAATATTCAGGTAATGATCTTAATGCATTATTTGAGTTTATTACGTGTGTTTGAATATGTTTTCACAGTAAAACTTGGAATATTATACATCATTTTAATAAGTTTAAGTAATAGTTTAAAGGGTCAAATGGACCCCGATAATGAAATTGATTATATATTCGTACTCAGTGAGTTATGGACAACTTATAAATGTAATTTATGTAGGGTTTGGTTATGTGACCTTAAACCCTGTACAGGCCTGGCCTGCATATTGCGTATGCGAATAGGGTATCAGGTTCCTAATCGGATTGCCCTAAGATGTGTGGAATGAAACCTTAAGCCTTATTTGATATCATTTTCTGCTTATTGAATACAACAGGATCGTTTGGCAGTGAATCCAACGGATAAAGCGGTTGTTGAGTAACTATGCTAATTTGTAACAAGGTAAGTGTTTGTATCCATTTCTTTGGAGGCCCTTGGCCTCGTGAATTTTCTACCACGTGTTTCCTTACGTGTGTAGCTGCCGATAGGCGTACACATTACGCCTTAGCTTTGAATTTACATTGTATATTATATATTATGCCCTGTTGTTGGTATTGCATTGAACATATGAGAATTGCACTCTGGTTTTGAGCATTGCATATACTTCCCGGTTGGCGAAGAGAGTCCAGCACCGGCGAAGGGTCATTATTGCATATACTTCCCGGTTGGCGATGAGAGTCCCGCACCAGCGAAGGATCATTATTGCATATACTTCCCGGTTGGCGATGAGAGTCCCGCACCGGTGAAGGGTCATTATTGTATATACTTCCCGGTAATCGATGAGAGTCCCGAGCTGGTGAAGAGTCATTATTGCATATATCTCCTGATAGACGATGAGAGTCCCGTGCCGGAGATAGGTATCAGACATATGTGACTGCATTGCATCATACCGCGTTCATCCCATCTCATTGCACCGCATACTGACTATTGTGTTGTGTTTTATGTATGCGGTATGTACACCATGTTGTGGACATATCTCGGTTTGCCTATATATTTCTGGCTCGTATTCTGGGTTGCGGGGATCGGGTTGCATGCCTCAACGGTATAAATATATGGATCGGAGTGCACGCCGCAACGGTATAAATATATGGATCGGGTTGCACGCCGGAACGATATAACTATATGGATCGGGTTGCACGCCGTAATGGTATAAATATATGGATCGGGTTGCACGCCGCAACGGTATAAATATATGGATCGCGGTGCACGCCGCAACGGTATTATTATATGGATCGGGTTGCACGCCGCAACGATATAACTATATTGATCCGGTTGCACGCCGCAACGGTAAAAATATATGGATCGGGTTACACGCCGCAACGGTATTATTATATGGATCGGGTTGAATACCGCGACGGTATGATGTATTTCTGATTGTTGATATGTTCGGGAATCCTATATGTTCTGGCTATGTTGTTAATAAGTTTGTGATTCCATACGTATTTCTAGTTATTATCTGGCTTTGCCTTTTCATAATTTAAATAAGAGGAATTGGTTTATCTGTTTCTTTTCTCCCTGTCTAGCCATCCTATTCTTTGAGGTGGCTAGTCTGCCCCACTTATTGAGTCCTCTTGACTCACCCTTGCTTATTGTTTGTCTCTTGTCTATCTATTTCGTTTCGGCAGGTTCACTCCAGGATTTCGCCACGTTGTGAAGGAGCAAAGACGACTTCAGCTGTCAGGGTGAGCCAGCTTTTATTCCGGATGGCCACCAGTTTATTGGTTATTATTTCAGTTGCATTTTGCTCCCTTCAGGAGGTATTTGTCTTCTTTTGTATTCTTAGATGTCTAGTCTGGATAGCCCTAAACCTTGTATTTGGGTAGTCAGCTGTAATTTCTTTTGTACAGCTTAGAGGTATCAGTATGTCTGTATTTTTTTTAAGTCTTGTCCTTATTTGTGAATTGTTATATTTATTTCCTGATTTAATTGGTTAGGGTTCGCCCGACGGGTCTAGGGGAGGATGTCGGGTGCCCGCACGGCCTAACCGGATTCCGGGTCATGTCAATTTAAGATTATAAGTTACAATATTTTTTTTTATTTTATAAAATTTTGTATCAAGACAAACTATGACAAATAAAGTAGAACATATAGTATATTCAATGCTAAACCTGGACAACATTATGAAGTCAAGGTACATTGATAACAGTGTTTTAATAAGGATTACTTATCATAGAGGTTCTAAAGTCAAAGGGAACTTGGATCGAGTCATGTATTCATGTCTACATTTTTTATTTCGGGTTAGCAATTTCGTGCGCGAACCCATCCCTTTTATTGCTAATTCTTTAGGAGTTGCTTGGTTACTGAAATCATATCGGCATTAAAGAGTGGGGGTTTTTGGTACAAGATAAAATAGTAAGGGGTTTTGAGTCTTTTATTGTATAAAAGGCGTCTCACTATTGGTTAAAGGTTTCCTTTTTTAAAATAAGTGTTAAGTGTTAATGATACATTTTAAAACTCCAAAGTTTTTCTTGTAAAGTTTTTCTTGTTTACACAAAGGCCCCTACCTCCCTCATTCCCTACCTCCGTCTCTCCGTCCTCCTCCATCTCAACTTTCTTCTAGGCCTCCTCCTCCGTCTCCTCATCCACCTCTACTTCCTCATTTTCCACCTCCGCCTCCTCTGTTGTCTCCTCCTACTTCATCTCCACCTCCTTATTTTCCTCCTCCTACCTCTCCTCTTAATCTACAAACCACTTTCAAAAATTCCACAACAACAAATTTCAGTAGTTGCTGAATTATTGCAATAACTTCGACAAATATTGCAATTTGTTGCAACAATTTTTGTAGTTATTGAAATAACTTTTGAATTTGTTGGATCTATATTAGAATCTTCTTCATTGATTCAAAAATACCTATTACTCAAATTTTATCCACAAATCTTGACGATCAAAACAAAAATATAGTGTAAATATATTAGGAGGAGGAGGATGATGAGGTAAAATGTTAATTTCATATCCTTTTTGAGAAAAAAAGTAAAAATTACAGTAGTAAACACTTGGCCAAGCGTATTACCAATATGTGCTCATATTGCAAATTTTTACTTAGTTGGGATCATATTTGCTATATGTTGAAAAGAAAAAATTACAAAGCCTATTAACTCTTCCTCCTTTATGAAAAACTCTAGCCTCCAACTCTTCCTCCCTAATTCTTCAAAAATCCTAGTGCCGCCGCCTCCCTCTTCCGGCCAAGAACCTCATAGTCGTGCTTCTCCGATGAAAGACCGGTCAAAATCCTCGACGTCATTTCTTGCTTCTTTTCTTCTTATTCCTCGTTACTTATTCTCTTCTACCTCTACTGTTGTGCAACTGTCGATGCCGCAAGTGCAGCCTTCTTCTATTCCTTTCAAAGATTCGACGTAAATCAGGTCATATTTTATTAGATCTATCACTTTTATGTTCAAATCTGTAAGATTTCATGTGGATCTAGTATGTTTTATGGATTTATGATTGTCTACTATTTTTCTAATTAGATTGGTGGATCATCATTAGGATCATCATACTTACCGGCCATCGATGAACTGATGGGATTAACCAACCAAAGTTGGCTTCAGTTGTTATATATTGAACAAAAGCAAAAGCCTCAACATGGTCTTGTAAAAGTAAAAGTTCATAGCAAATCCAGTAGCTACTTGTACTAAAAAATAAGTAAGCGTAATTCCCCCCAAAACAATAAAATAAATTGACGTAGGGAGAAGCGTATTTACTAGTTATAGCATCCTCAATAGCATCAGTTGGGAAAGTTCCGTTGTCGATCTCTGTATTATGTGGAGAGTTTTCTTCTTGACATAATGAATGACTTTGACAAAGAGCAAGTAAAGAATAAGAGGTCCTGGAATATTTAACAATTACCTGAGTTCTACGGTGGGCGCCAAATTATTTAACCAAAAAATTAATTTCATAGACTATCCAATTATATTTGTTAATTAGTCCATAATCGTATCAAGACTTAGATAATAATGATGATTATATCGTAGTAATAATAAAACAGCTTAGAATAAACCAGCAGAACAATTTATCTAAGAGCTCGGGGATAAAGCCTTCGAGCAGAGAGCAAGAGCTTGATAATATTTAAAAAAAATTCGGAGTATGGCAGAAAGAGAGAAAAAGAGAGAATTGTTATTGGTTTTCAATAGCACGGGTGGAAATGATGATTGTCAAATATTTCACATGAGAGAAAATGAGGGTTTATATAGCTATTATGAGCATTAATAATGTACATTAAATGAGAACATGTATATATTTCCCCCCCATAATTGATAGTGCCATGATTGTGTGAAAAAATGGCGACAACCGTTGTCTCATGATATTCTGCCTTTAATGATGTTTAGCAACCGTTTAGATTTGCTTCATGTGTCTGGGATGGAATAACCTTATTTTGATTTATTCGGCTGCACATCCATGAACCTTCGAATTCATCTTTCTTTTGTCAATCACTAAATCTTTTATGCTACGCGTCACATTCTGAAGCCATATAAGATTCTACCCAATACATTAACATATAGATCAAACCCCAGTAATCAATAAACAAGAAATTTAACATGATTTGATAGCATGAAGATTGTACAAAAATTTAAACCGCATGAATGAAGTAAATATTGCACGGATGCTTTTAATGGGGACAAAAGCTAAATCGAGCTAACAAGATATTATTGGTGAAAATAACCTCTTTTAGGAAACTGTTCATATTTTGCTCATGTTTAAAAATTTTGTGCAAAAATAGCCTCAATTTTAAAGTTCTGGCGGAAGTATAAAACTTCATCACCAGTTTGATGGATCACTAAAAGTTTAATTGTTCACGAGTTTTGCCGATCATTTCAGCCGTTTCTTTTAAGTTTAAGTAGAGTCACAAAGTGTTACCCAGTTTGCAAAATTTAGGAACAATTAAACTTTCGACGATCCGCTTGTTATAAGATTGTTCACAACTTTTGATACGCTCGTAGACTTCAATATTATGGTTAATTTTGCACGAATTCTTTAAACAGAGACAAAACTAAAACATCTAGGAAAAATAAAAATTACACAAAAGTACAATTTAGAGACATTTTTTATAAAATATAGAGACATTTTGTCCTAATTACAAGATATAAAGGAATAAGAACTTAATTACAAAACATAGCAAAAATATAAAGCCCCAGCCTTAGCAAACCCCTAGCCTCCTCCTTTCATTTATCTCATTTTCACTCCCTCCACTCCCAATCCATCGTCTTTCCCCACTAGTGCTGTCGGACTCTTTTTCCCACCGCCGCTTCCAGACACCTTCCCCCGATGTCGCCATCGGAGGATTTGTCGCCGGAGCTACTTTGACTAAATTTATTTATTATTGTAGATACGTTGATTTTTGCACAATTTTGGTGTTTTTCCATTTAAATATGGTATTTTTTAATCAAATTTTTTTATTCATATTTGGTGTTTTTGGTTCAAAATGATTTTTTCGACTAAAATTTGGTGTTTTCCAGTCAGGTCTAGTATTTTTTTTTTTTTTAACTTTCATTATATCCCCTATGTATTTCACTGTATCTTACTAAATCTGTGTTTTTTCATTATTTCTACACTATTTCAGCATTATTTATGCATTGTTTCTGGTATCTTCATATTTCTACAATGTCGCACTGTTTCTGCACTATTTCCTAGTTTTTGCACTTTTCTGCACAGTGCGCAAAATTTCTACTATAGTTTCTCCTTGTGTCTACATTGTTTTCTACTGTTTCTGTGTTTCGACACTTACCGCATATTTTTGCACTTTCTTGACTAATTATGCATTGATTCTGACTTTTTTTTTGCGGCGATGGCAAATCAACAGCGATAGAGGGGGTAGCGGGCAGCAGGCGGGAGAACGGTAGGAGGGATGACTAACTTGTATATAAAAATATTTCTATATTTTGCAATACCAAAAATATTGCTTTTTTTTTTTTTTTTTTTTTTTTTGCAATAAAGAGTGTAGCATTGTATATAAGTGTAAAAACCATGTTCATAAGTCACATCCACTTACTTAAATTGTTTGGCCTCGATCGCAATGGATAAAATTGTATTTTTTACACAAATATACGAGTGAAGAACATATCTAACAAAATATAAAGACACTTTAATAAAATTATTTAAGACACAGAAAGCATAGCAACTTACTTACAAAATATAGTTAAAAAAAGAAGAAAAAAACCTACGCAGGATAAAATTGACAAGAAAAAATTCCATAGTATTATCTTCCCATTTTTTCCAACAAGAACTAGAAATAGAATTGATAGCAAGAAAATACAGAAAGCATCCTACCTTAACAATTTCACAAACGAAGAAGTGAAATTTTAAGAGGACCCTCTCCTCATCCCAGACCATTACTCAAATTCCTTTAGCAGAAAATAAATACTGTAGAAATCCAGCCCCAGCCCCAGCCCCAGCCCCATAGAAAATTTCCAAAAGTTCATTACATAACTGAACAACTGCTGGTGTTATCATCACTGAACATATGTGTCGCAGTAGATTGATCAGGAGAAGTGAAACTAGGATCAACATAACTAGAAATGTATGGTGCTTGGCCATAATTATAGTAGTAACCTGTGGCAGGAGGAACATAAGGAGACATATTGTACATCATCTGGGATTGTTGCATAACATGCCTGTTCTGCAAATTCATCAATATTAATGATGGATTGTTCTGTCGATTACCGCAATTATTCATGTTCATTAGCATACCATTTGTAGGATTAAGTTGACCTGTTGTTGTAAATCCAGCTGAAGATCCTTGGATAACATTATTGTTTGGATGAACTTGAAAACCTTGAATTCCCGTTAAGTTGGAAATACTGTTCCCTCCGCCCATGATTGCAGCAACATTGTTGTTAGTCCCATTTCCATGAAAACCAGCAAGATTCATCATTGCATTTGTATCATTTCCCATTACCCCTGCTGCTTCACCAAGATTAACATTTGCACCACCCGTTGGGTGAGCATTATTACTCATGTTCATTCTCAACGCAGCCACTGTGTTGGGGTCAAGAAATTTCAGTGACATGTTCTGGTTTGGGCTTACTCTCTTGCCAGCATTAGTAGTTCCATTTACCTTACAATTGTTTGGAGCTGCACTTGCATTGTTTGTACTTTTTTCTGTTTGTTGCCCAAGAAGTGCTAGTTGGTTTTCGTTGTCTCCAATAACTTTCATCTCTTCCTCAGTATAATAATCATCCTCATCATCATCAAGATTACAATCATCTTCTTCTGCTACAAAATTAAATTCTTGCTGGTTCTTGAGGGATTCAAGGCCCTTTATCTGACATTGCTTTGGAGTGTTGTTGTCCTTTGCATCTTTGATGCAGTTAGTGTTTTGTTTCTGATTTTGATTATTAGTTTCCTGAGACCATAGCTCAGCATGCTTACCAGCTCTAACCAATTTTTTAATTAGAGTTCCTGAATGTACACTTCCAGAAACAGTGACCTTTTGCAGCTCAGCATCTATATTTACTTGGTAAACACCTGTGAGAATGGAGATAAAGCAACAAAACAAGAAAAAATAAGGATGAAGGTAATAGAGAGATCGACTTTTGGACTGCATGAGAGACTCAGAGAGTTAAGTATTCAAATACTCCACGAAAAATTAACATCCACAAGAAATTCTTAGTTAGAACACTATCATCTGATTTCATGTCTTTTCCATGGCAAAAAGTCCATAACTAATGTTTCGAACTCATAACTTAAGTCATTACTTAAGAGCTAAAGGTCCAAGAAAAAAGTTAATGATAAAGGTAGCACCTTCAGTTCTTTGGAGAAGCTTCTTCACTTTGTGCTTGCAGGCATCACAATGTATGTTCACTCGGAGAACACATGTCTGCAGTAAGGAACCAGACAAAAGATATATAACCGAATTAGGAGGGTATCAAAAGAGAAGGAAAAACAAACATAAAACCAACAAGATGATTAACAATAAAGGACCAAACTCTAACTTTCAGGTACACTAATAAGTGTCGTGAGAAGTACCTGGATCTTTAGTAACATGAAGTCCTCATCTTTAGTCATTTCTTCAGTGCAGTTTTAACTTTCAAATGTATGTTCCGCTACAAAAACAAGTAAATACTATGCTAACACATAGTAATAAAATGAGGTGATTGCTTCATGTAGTTATGTTACAGTCCCCTGAGGCAATTTAGGTGAAGATGGTTGACTAGTCATCAAATTTAACAAATAAAGAAAAGTTCTTAAAACTTAAAACTTAAAATAAATTTTAAAAATTTGTGTAGTTGTAAATGATTACGTAATAGAAACAAAAGACATTCACATAAAATGGGATGGATGAAGTAATTAAAAGCGAAGCTATTTCTTTTCACTCTATATATAAAAGACAACGAGAAAAGTAACATTTGGAAGTGTCTTAAACAGGAAGAAAAAAGGGTTAAGAGATGATGAAAATCCAGATTATATTTACATAAAGAGAAGATACACGGAAAGAAATTATGAAAAGTCAAGAGGAAAGAGAGGGGAGAAAAGGGTAAAAAGTAGAGTGAAGAGCAGTGTAACTTTGCTCTGATTCTGAAACGATGTGATTTAACGTTAAATACTGTGACACAGAGTAAAAAAGAACAGCGATTTGACAGGCTAACTTCGATACACTGTCCTCTGTCACATGTTTGTAACAGAGTCTTCAACACCAATACACTATTTTCTGGGGTTTTTATGTGTATGTGTCCTACACTACTGCTGCTTTACTGCGTGTGTATCTCTGAGCTCCACGGCTCTCTTTTTACAAGCTTCAGCCTTCATAGCTTCAGTATACAATTGCATGGAAAGTGTAACTACTTCATTTGTCAAAATTTAAATTATATATTCTCTTTTCGTTTTGTCCATTAAAAAAGAATGATAAAATTTCTATTAATATTATGGAACTTAACTTGTCACTACACTGCCAGTACTCATTTAATTATTTTTTCAAAAATAAAAACATGTGAATCTCTCAAAATTCCACTCAGTTAATATGATTATTTGGTGATTTGCATTTATTTTAGTTATATGTCAAAAGTCTTTCCCTTTAATTTCTTAATAAACTTTGTGCTCATCAAATGATCATGTCATGTAAAGATAACAATGTTTATATCATGGAATTTTTATAGAAAATTACAATTTTAAAAATTATTTACAAAACATAACAATATTTTAATAAAATTATTTAATATAGAGGAAAGAAAATGTTAATTACATAACATAACAAAAATATAGTAATATTTTTCTCAAAACATAACAAGCCCTTACATTCTTCCTCTCATTCCCTCCATTTCACTTTTGTTCCACCATTTCCCCCAATTTCGCTTTTACTCTTCATATTTTTCCCAATTTCACTTTTCCTCTTATCATCCTCAACCACCTCGTATCTCATTGTATCTCACTGTATCTCCATGTTTTTCAACTACTAACCACATCGTATCTCGTTGTTCAGCACTGTATCTCAACCATTTTTGCATCTTTTAAGGTTGTTTCAGCACTGTATCTAAGTGTTTTTACACCGTTTCAGGTTGTTTTGCACTGTATCTAACTATTTCTAAGCTGTTTCATCCCGTTTGTGCGTTGTTTCTCACTGTTTCTAAGCTATTTTCACCTTATTTGCGTTGTTTCACATTATTTTTTACATTTTGTTTAAGACTTTTTCACAAGCTGTAATAGACTGTTTCAGCATTGTATCTACACTACTTTTGCTCTGTATCGAACTATATCTAATTGTTTTTGCACCGTTTCAGGTTGTGTTCAACACTGTATCTCACTGTTATCTGAAACTAAAGCAAGCACTCGAGCTAAATTTCTCTCTCCTCTTTTTCTCCTCAAACGACTACTAGTCCTCCGACCACCATTCTCCATATCGTTTCTGTCGTCGCAAACTGCGCTCTGCAGGTAACATCATCTAATATCTCTCTCTCTCTTTACTTCATCGCCCCATCTCCCCGACCCACCACTGTTCGCACCCCGATTTCTCCACTGTTCGCCGGTTCTATTCTGGCCGGTGAGCGTTATTGGAAACGACTGCTAGGGGAGACCACCAGGTACGACCTGTTCCTGTTTTGTTTCTTGAGTTGGTTCTGGTGCGGATCGGATCATTAAAAAGCCCAAGTAAGTTTAATTCCTTTCCTTTCTTCCTGTACTTCGTTGCAACTTTCTTCCATAAACTGGTTTAGTAGACTTGTTCCTGCTCGTTTAGTGTAGAAGTTCTTGATTTGTGTACTGGTTATCTTTTGTATTTGTGTACTCGTCCCTGCACGTTTACTGTCTTAGCTTTTGCTCTTGTTTCTGCTTTGATCTTGTTTCTCGTATAGTTCAAATTCCCTTTGTTCACTGTACTTCTAGTACCCTTTGTGTCCTGTTGTGGATTCTTGGCGTAGGAATTAGCCTTGTAGTAGCTGGTAGATTCATAATCACTTAGTAGAGGCTTTGGTATGTGATGGTAGATTAAGGTTTTGTCCTCGATTAGGAGTAGGGGCGGGGATTAAGGGGGTTAAGAAGGTTTTTAGATTGAGAATTGGGTCTTGGAATATTGGGTCTTTGTCGGGAAAGTCAATAGAACTAGTGAAGATCCTTAAGAAGCGGAAGGTTAGTATAACATGTGTCCAGGAGACCAAATGGGTGCATACTAGGGCTCGAGATGTAGACGGGTATAAATTGTGGTACTCGGGGGTATCAAGGAATAGGAATGGTGTGGGTATTCTTGTTGATAATGATCTTCGTGATCAAGTAGTAGAGGTCAGAAGGGTGAATGACAGGATGATGACTATTAAGTTGGTTGATGGAGGGCTTACATATAACATTATCAGTGCTTCACACTTCAAGCGGGATTGGAAGATGAGGTCGAGAAGCGCTTCTGGGAGGATTTGGACGAGGTAGTTCTAGGTATCCCTATCTCCGAGAAAATTTTCATAGGAGGAGATTTCAATGGCCATATCAGGGCAGCCTCGAGGGGCTATGATGATGTTCATGGCGGCTATGGTTATGGGGATAGGAATGATGGAGGAGTCTCTCTCTTGGAGTTTGCCAAGGCGTTCGAGCTAGCGATAGCGAACTCGGCTTTCCAAAAGAAAGAGGAGCACTTGGTCACCTTTGATAGTATGAAGGCTAGAACCTAGATTGATTTCCTTATTCTTAGGAAGAGAGATAGAAGAGAACATGTGGATTGTAAGGTTATCCCGAGCGAGAATCTGGTATCCCAATATAAGCTTTTGGTCATGAATCTAGAGATATGAGGAAGAAAGAAGAAGAGGGCTATCAGTGGTCGACCTATAATTAAGTTGGGGGCCTTGACTCCTGCGAAGATCCAGGAGTTGGGGGAGAAGCTGGTAGCCAAGGGAGCTTGGGAGAGTAAGGGAGATGCGGACAACATGTGGACTAAGATAGATGATTGTATAAGGGGAGCAGCCAAAGAGGTTCTAGGGGTCTCAAAGGGTTACCATAATAGATTCAGAGGCGACTGGTGGTAGAATGAAGAGGTCCAAGGAAAAGTGGAGGCCAAGAAGGCTGCCTACTTAAAGCTGGTAGAAAGCAAGGATGATGAAAAAATGAGGTTCGATAGTGAGAGATACAAAATTGTGAAGAAGGAGGCGAAGTTAGCGGATACAGATGCTAAAACAGCAGCTTTCGATCACTTGTATAAGGTATTGGCAGACAAAGGTGGTGAGAAGAAACTGTATAGGCTGGCCAAGGTAAGGGAGAGGCGGTCACGCGACTTAGACCAAGTGAAGTGCCTTAAAGATGAGGATGACACAGTATTGGTATAAGAGGCCGACATTAGACGGAGATGGCATACATACTTCCATAAACTCTTGAATGAAGAGGGGGATGGGAGTATTGAGTTGGGCATTTGGAGCACTTTGAAAGCTACCGAGATTCTAAATATTGCAGGTCTATAGAGTTTGAAGAGGCCAAGGAGGCTCTCCGTAAGTTGAAAGAGGGAAGAGCCACCGGGCCTGACGAGATCCCAGTAAAATTTTGGAAGACTGCAGGGAGAGCAGGTTTGGAGTGGCTAACTGGGTTGTTCGGGGCCATCTTTCGGATTGCTAGAATGCCAGAAAAATGGAGGTAGAGTACCATGGTCCTGTTATATAAGAACAAGGGCCATGTTCAGCATTGCAACAACTACAGGGGTATCAAGCTGCTAAGCCATACCATAAAAGCCTGGGAGAGGGTAGTCGAGAGGAGGATGAGGAAGGGTACCACTATCTCCGAGAACCAATTCGAGTTCATGTCAGGGAGATCGACTATGGAGGCCATTCATCTTCTGAGATGTTGGTTAAGCAGTATATGGATAAGAAGAGGGACTTACATATGGTACTCATTGATCTAGAGAAGGCTTATGATAAAGTTCCAAGGGAGGTTTTATGGAGATGCTTAGAAGCTAAAGGTGTTCCCGTGGCATATATCAGAGCTATTAAAGACATGTACGATGGGGACAAGACCCGTGTGAGGACTGTCGGAGGTGACTCAAACCATTTTCCAATCGACATGGGGTTGCATCAGGGGCCAGCGCTCAGTCCATTTTTGTTTGCTCTGGTGATGGATGAACTAACACAGGGTATTCAAGGGGAGGTTCCATGGTGTATTTTATTTGCAAATAATATTTTTTTGGTTGACGAGACTCGTGGCGGAATTAACACCAAGCTAGAGGTTTGGCGTCAGACTTTAGAGTCTAAAGGCTTCAAACTGAGCAGGACAAAGACGAAGTACATGGAGTGTAAGTTCAGTGATGCAGTTGTTGGGTCTGAGCTGGAAGTGACGCGCGATGGTCAAGTAATCCCCAAGAAGGGAAGTTTCAGGTATCTTAGATTGATCATCCAAGGTGATGGAGAAATCGACGAAGATGTCACACATCGAATAAGGGCATGGTGGATGAAGTAGAAGCTCGTTTCTAGAGTTCTTTGCGATAAGAAAGTGCCACCTAAACTTAAAAGAAAGTTTTATAAAGTGGTCGTTAGGCCGGCGTTGTTGTACGGGGTAGAGTGTTGGCCCGTTAAGACCACGCATACTCAGAGGATGATTGTAGTAGAGGTGAAGATGCTGAGGTGGATGTGTAGTCATACCAGGATAGATAAGATTAAAAATAAAGTTATTCGTGATAAGGTGGGTGTGGCATCAGTAGTGGACAAGATGTGCGAAGCGAGACTACGGTGGTTCAGTCGTGTGAAGAGAAGGAGCACAGATACCCCAGTGAGGAGGTGTGAGATGTTGGCAGTGCTGGTTCTACGGAGAGGCAGAGGTAGACCGAAGAAGAATTGGGTTGAGGTGATTAGACAGGATATGGCTCACCTCCAGATCACCGAGGACTTGACCTTAGATAGGAAAACATGGAGGTCGAGGATTACGGTAGAAGATTAGGTTGCAGGTAGGAGTTATAGGTTATATCAGTATTAGTTGATGTCGTGTATATTTGCTATCTCTATTCTACCCATATTTGTACATCGTGCTTATTTTTTCCCCTTAGGTATATTTAGTTTTGCATCGTTATATGTTATTATATTACATCATGATATCTCTTATTATTTGTTATTCTTATTGTTATTCCTCTCTGGTTGAGGGTCTTCCGGAAACAGCCTCTTCACCTTGGTGGGGGTAAGGTTTGCGTACATCTCACCCTCCCCAGACCCCACTTGTAGGACTACACTGGGTTTGTTGTTGTTCTTGTTGTACTATATCTCCTGTTTCTGCACCATTTTAGGTTGTTTTCAGCATTGTATCTAACTGTTTCTCCACCATTTCAGGTTGTTTCAGCATTGTTTCTAACTGTTTTTACACCATTTCAGGTTATTTTGCATAGTATCTAACTATTTCTAAACTGTTTCAGCATTGTTTCATTCCGTTTGTGCATTGTATCTCACTGTTTCTAAGTTATTTCGTCTTATTTCGGTTGTTTAACATTATTTTTTACATTTTGTTTCAGACTTTTTCACTAGTTGTTTTAGACTGTTTCAGCACTATATATGCACTATTTTTGCTCCGTATCAAACTGTATCTAACTGTTTCTATACAATTTCAGGTTATTTCAGCACTGTATCTAACTGTTTCTGCATCGTTTCAAGTTGTTTCAGCACTGTATCTAACTGTTTCTGCACCATTTCAGATTGTTTCAACGTCATTTTAAACTGTATCATACTGTTTTGACACTGTTTCAGACTGTATCAGACATGAGTATGAGTCATCATCTCCCTGTAGTAACCAATAATCGACAAAACTAACAATCGACGATTATAATTATATCTCCTATATTTCATTTCACTTTTCACTCCTTTTACTGCTAAAGATTATACTTCAGAAGGATAAATCGAAGATTATACTTCAGAAGGATAAATCGAAGTTCACCTTTGAAAAGGGATGAACTTTCCCTCGAAGGGTTTACTTTAATGGTGACAACTGTGTTATGCCACCTCCAGATGCGTATCCACGCCTACCAAATGCCAGTGCCCGGAGTGCGCTCACTTTGCTTCACTCTCTGGCAACAATTTTTGTGTCTTTGATTTTGCTATATTTCACATACCTTGTAAAGAGGAGAATTTACTACAACCAGTAACACAACAGCTTCTCCACCATCAAACCTACCAGAAACCAAAAGCTGGGCAGACCAAGCCAACAAAATCGATGAAGCCGAGTAACATGTTAAAATGGCTGTTGCTTCTCCAGGTTCAAAGCAAAAATAAGGAAAAATAAAAAGCCCCATCAAGAATAAGTAGAAAATGGTTTCTGATGACAAATCAAATAGGATTATTAAGAATCAAGCCGATAATTCTTACGCCGCCTTATAAGAATCTAATTGCTCAAGCTCATGTTGCATCATATTTTTTACCGAACCGGTTAAAGTTCGAAATAGGGCTCGACTTATTGGGTAACTCGTTTAACTAGGTGTATTAGGGCACCTATTTTGTTTCTAGCCAATTTTAACAATTAACTCCGAAACTTAGTCTATGAACCAGCAATTCTAGGTAAGAGGTTCAACTTAACTCGAGAGGAGGGGTTAGGCACCTCTCAAGCTCCACCAAATATGGTTACTGGCCGGACTTTATAATTGGGATTCAAACTAGAACTAAACAATGTATAAGTTAGAACTAAAAATAGTCTTTTCTACTAATTTTCTTCCTTAGAGAATTGCACCTAGCAAAATAAAACAGATTAGTTAGTGTATCAAAACAAATTAATAATAATAAAAAAATAAAGATTAATAAAGGTAGTGTGATTAAAAGGCATTTTTGGAGCGTCGTCTTCAAAATTGTACCTCGCAAAAATATAAAGAAAATAAGTTAGTATTCATAGTAATAATAAATAATAATAATAATAATAATAATAATAATAATAATAATAATAGTATAAAATATCAAGATTAACAATAAAATAAAAAGGGAAAGGGATTTTATAAAAGTGTCGGCTCAGGTTTGTATGAATCGGCTAAGAGGTTAGGGATGTCGGTACGGCTGCAAATACGCCGGCCTGTTGTGTTGCCATGCCAAGTGCCGGTCCCACCAATCCATCGCCGGCTCATTTTGCAATTGAAGCTCATACACATCATCATAACCTATTTGTTTTAAGGACACGGGGATGAGACGGTTCAAGTGTAGTATCATTCTCAAAACTAGTCTCGAGGCCTCGATATATGTAAATATATTTCTCATTGGCCTTAATCGGTGTAGCATCCATCAATTCCTTGTATATCCGTCAATTCAATATGTGTAGGCCTCAAATTAAGAAATATTTTCATAGGACATAACTGCAAAATTTAACGAAGCCAACAGTCCTGCGAAATGCAATTAGCAGTAAATAATAATAATCCCTGATAAAACAAAAAGAAGCGAAACGCAGGGTCCTGCAAAGCGAACCACGAGTCAATCACTACAGTTGACACCATGGAGGGTCAAAAAAATCTGTATTATATCCAATCTAAACAAACATCAGAAAAACCGTCTCATGAAGCCAAGCGAAACACAGCCTGGTTTTTCCAGTGATGCAACAGTGGCATCAGATTTCAAAGCAACATCAAAAGGTGAATCTGCAGAAACTTCTCAAAGGAAAAAAAACATCAGTATTCCATTAGCATACCAACATGGAAAATAAATCAGAAGAAACAAATAGTAACGAGATAGGAAATGGGAACAACGACGAAAGAATTGCTGGTCAAAACCCAGCAGCAAAACGGAACAGCAACGAGGAAAAACCCTAGTGAGACTGATATGGGAGTAAACAGAGCAAAGTCACCAATGCAGTGCGAATGAGCGACTTCCAAACTGTAGCGGCGTCGCTACGACCCCGCCAAACTCTTCCCGTTTCAATCTCAGATTAACCAAAATAGGGGAGAAATAGGTGAAGCTTTCAATCAAGAATAAACACTGACAACCATCCCGCTACTATTGTCATCACTGGCGCTATTGCAGCTACCTTCCCCAAATCCCCAATTTCACTAGTTCTGTTATCGTTTGTAGGGGTGTGTGTGCGTGTGTGTAATTGATTTGCCCGTTTCCTGATCCGGATGTATGAGGGCATATCTGATCTGTGTGTAAAAAAAAAAAAAAAAAAAGGAAGACGATGATGGTCAGTGTGGTGATGTGGGTGCTAACGGGGAAGGAGAAGAATGTAAGGTCTGCATTTTGGAGCTTTTTTGTAAAAATGGGGTGGGTGTTGTTGGTGAAGAGAGGAATGGGATAAGAGGGGTATTCAGTGGGATAGGCCCTCCGTGTGTATGTGTTCTGATGTTGTGGTGGAGAAGACAAAGAAGTGGTGCGGGGTATAGTGGGGTCTGTGCGTATCTCTGATTGTGGATGTTGTGCTGTATATTCTGATGTATGTATCTATGTATTAACTTTGGGGAAAAGAGTTGTTTGGGGGATTGGAGTTTATTGTGGGATTTTGAGTGATTTGGGGGATTCCAATATTAGAGAAGATTGAGAAATGAGATATGGGATAAGGAGGGATGTATTTGGTTAGGCTTTATGTCTAGGTTCAAAAATATAAGTAAGAATTTTAATATGAACTTGGACAACTATGTCATGATAAAAAATGACATTGGCAGGAGACAGACAAAATTGGACTAATAATTAAATTAATAGGTGCGCAATAAATAAAATAAATAAAGATATAAATACGTATATATACTGTACAGAATAAGACAAATAAAAAAGAAAAAATGCACACATAAAAGCAGATTAGGATACAAATTAAATTAATTAAATATAAATAACCACAAACATTTATTAAATGCATTAAATTACACAAAAAGTCGCAGTTATCTATTAAAATGCTATAATTGCACAAACAGACATATTTTGACAAATAATCTAAATGATGCAAAATTATATAATATAGCTACATTTAAGTATGTAATATATAGTTAGGAGATAACGCATATAAATGTGTGCTTTCTAATGCACATTTTGTACAAATAGTCAAATTACACCTTTAAGTTAAATTATAGCCAACTTTAGAAAAAAAATGAGGGACAAAATTGGGTGTCAACAGCTCATAGTGGTTCTAGTAAAACTACTTGTTTCGTCCTCGGTATGTTAAGTCGGGTCTACCTGAAACTTTCTGCTCCTCAAGCTCATAATGGATGCTGGATGATTTGGAAAAGACATTACGAGAGGCTGCCGGTGAATGTATTTGGCGACGGTGGAGAGATGGTGGCGGAAGATTTGGCATAGGAGCTGGGAAGGATTTTGGGGTATGGGTAGGGGAGTTGGGAAGGATTTTGGGGTTAGGGGTTGAAGTTAGGATTTGTTTGGAAAAAATGTGATTTATCTTGTTTATTGTGAAATATGCTAAAAAAAATATTGTTATGTATTGTAATTTGTAAAATATTGCTATTTTTTGGGTAATTTAGGAGTGTAGGTTTGAATATATGTTCAAAAATCCCTTTAATCATCTGATTTTTATCATGCTTGTTGAAGGATGGTTTTGAAGATGACAAAGGACCTGGTTCTATGTGGACCGGGAAAAGGTTCACAGTTGACGAAGAAGACCTGGCTGTTCAAAGTGATATTCGAGTTCGAGTCAAAGAAGGAAAAAAGAGAATAGCTAGAGTTGAAGTCTCAATCCAAGTAGAAGAAGGAAAAGCTTTCAAGGCGGTGCCGAGGAGAAGTTGTTTCCTATGTGAAGAAGGATTGAAGACTTAGGCAAAGCAACTTAGGTTTCGTATAAGGAAATATGTGTAAACCTTATTGGTAATTGATTCCAAGCGGAAAAATGAGTTCTAAGTTAATTATGAAAAAAAGCTTTTCATGAACTCTATAAATACAAAGTTATTTTAACCTAATTAGTTTACGCACAGAAGAAATCTCAACAGTGTATATCGAGAGCAAATTGATCGTGAGAAGTATTGTTTGCAAAGAACAGAGATAAGGCGGCAGAACATGGAGGAGTTCGAGTTTCATAAGGTCTAGTCTGTTGTCTTAGTTTTCTGTTATAGGCTATAAAGTTGTACTCATTCAGCTTAGTTAGAAGAATTATTTTGTGATTATGTTTTGGTGAGGTAGTTCAACCTTACAAATCATAGTGAGGCTTGGAAGGTTCTAGGTATTAGTCATAGTAAGGTTAGTTCCTTGATTGCTTTGCGTTGTAAGCTAAAACTTGCAAAGTTTCCTTGAGTGGAAAAGTTTAAATCCCAAGAGTGTTGGGTCGTGGTTTTTGATCCCTTGAGCAAGGATTTTTCCACATAAAAATCTCTGTGTTCTTTACGTTTCTGCATTGTGTTAAGTTTCAGAGATAGGTGAAACTTGCAAGGAACCTGGTTCTTTATGAGTTAGGCGTATAAAGTAGAAGCAAGTTTTAGAGTTTAGAAAATCGGGTAAGGGCAATATTCACTGTTGAACCCCAAAAAATTACCCTGAAAAGGATAAATTCCAGAATATCGACAGGATGGACTAACTCTTTTGGAGTTTTTAGAGTCGCCACCCAATTTAAGGAAAACAGGGAACCAAATAAGAAAATGCGTGCAAAAACTCTATTTTTAGGAAAAAGACGGTCTTTCAGAAATTCTAAGAGGTTTTATTAACTTCGGAAGAAGGTTTTTAAGGTACTTCCGAAATTCCGTTAAAACGGTTAATCCGACAGGTTTCCAAAACATTTGCAAAATATGTTTTTCTAGAAAATTTATCTAAAAATAATTAATTGAAATAAAACTTGTTTATAAAAAATATTTAATTTGCACACATTTTGCTAAATGGCCCCAGTTTGCAATAAATAAAATAGCAACTTCAGGATTAAAGGTAATGAATATAAAGTAAATAAATAACTCAAACAATCAAATAATATTAACATAAATTGAATATTCTACACATGAAATGTCTAAATACAAATGATACATTAATTGAAATAAGTAATTGAGTTAAAATGATAGAACCCGGGAATGTGACAAACTCGCGGGAGCCTTGAATTTCTAGAATTTCCAAAGGGTATTGAAAATTTGAACCCGAGCTTGATTCCGATGCGACTCCAAGCCAATGCAAACTATCCCGATTGGTGAGTTAGCCAAATTCGTCCCCAAGTTATTCGTGCCAACAATTACCTCACAAAAAAATATGAAATTGGATTAGTACGATAATAAAGTGTAATAATTAATGAAAATAAAATAATAATAATGATAATATATATAATAATAATAATAGTAATAAGAATAATAATAATAATAGTAACAAAAATAATAATAATAGTAAAGGAGTTTTGTTTTTGCAAAATTTAGGCTCAGCTTTGTATGGCGTGTCATGTAGAGGCTCGGGATGTTGGTACGGTTGCAAACACGCCGGCCGGTCGTGTTGCCATGCCAAGTACCAAATCCACCACTCTATCCAACTTGTTTTGCGTTAAAGTGCATACATTCATTATCGTCTTTTTGCTTTAGGGATACAGGGACGGGACTGTTCAAGTGTAGTATCCATTCGAAATCAGTCAATAGTATCCGTCAATTCATTTTATTTCCGTCAAATCCTTGTGTAGGCCTCAAAATACAATATTTTCGTAGGCCATCATAACACAGTGCAATGTTGTCTTGAATCAGTTAGGAGAAACTGATAGAGCATAAACGGATCAAATGGCATAACAAAGCCAATGGGTCAAAGCTGCCCACGAAATAGCCCAATAACAGTAAACGGATCAACTGTATCACAGTAATCCAGTCAATGTAGAACCGTTCAATCATCAAAATCCAAATCCAACAATAGCACCAATCAGTAACCAACGAAGCCAAGACCAGCGGGAACAACATCGCTCAAATACAACAAAATTCAGGTGGGACAAAGGCAGCGACGGTGAACAGGACTCCGAAAATTACTGAATTTTTCCGGTGAGATATTAGTGCAAGCGATCGACAATCAAAGGCCTAAGCCAGAGCAGTAGAGTGGAAGTGGGAGGAGCGACACCAGTTTCTCAACAGCGTCACTTCCAACTCCGATTCCCTGCTCTTCAATCAGAAATTCTGCAACCAAACAAATCAATGCAACCAGAGAAGCGAATGAACTGCATCATTCATCAAAGAAAAGAAATCATCAGAAACATTTACCGACTCCAAATATAGAACTAAAGAAGTGAAATTGCGTGAACCCAATCAAATGGAACAACAACAATAGTGACATCTTGCTGGTGAAAACAAAGCTGGTCAGACAGAAACATGACAATGGAATCGGAGGAGCGACTGTCAGCGTGGCTTCTCCGACGAGGAGACACCAGCGACGTGGCTGCCACTCTGGTGGTTCAGGAGATAGTGGTGGTCTTACAGCCACTGACCCACTTCCCCATACCCTCTTTCGATCTTTTCTGCGTCAGATCTCCCCTTTCCTTTTTACCCCGTTTTTGGTGTGTGCTGATTTTTGTAAGGAAGATGATGGATAATGTGGGTGATGATGAATCTGATTTTTAGTATATGTATGTAAAAGGGGAGAGGGTTTTTTGTGAGGAAGATGATTATAATGGTGAGGGGGCAGATGATAATGGTGAGTAGGAGGCTAGGGTTTTAGTTTTTATAGGGGTGAGGGTTAGGGCTTTTAGAATTGGGCTACGAAAATTGTAAATGCGCATTGCGTAAAATAGGCCGGGACTTAAAGCGAAAAACAATTATGACCCTTTTTCCATTAAAATTATGAACTTACTTATCCTAAAAATTGACCTTATTTTAAAATGAATTAGACGCTAATTGAAAATTTCGGGACAAAATTGGATGTCAACAGCTGCCCCTCTTTAAACGAAAAGGATGAAAGAGTTTTCAGGGTAAAGAAAGTTGACGTGAAAGCCAATTTTGTCACGGTAAAGCCAAGACTCTGATTCCTAGGATCAAAATGTGAGGCTTATGGACATGGCCGAGCTTCGGTTTTCGAGTTGCCTACATATCTCGGGCTGAAAGAGAATCAGGCCATATGTAGTTCGACGCGATTTGAAAATCAAAGACGAGATAGTAACGACTACTCAAGCGCAGGAAAAGAGGCTTGTAATCACCCAACTTATGAAAATGTGGTCGACGACACACCCATAAGAGGAGTTTACACGGACATAGCTTCCACTGCACCTCGATAACCGAGCCATCTTGTCTTCAATCTCAAACCTCAGACTCAGGGTTTACAAGAGACTTACTTCTAGGGTGGATGACTTATGTGGGTGCGATTATTCAGGTCTTCGTTGACGAGTCTAGCTCATATCAACGATTTCCCCGGTTTATTGCTAAGAAAATCTCCATGTTATGCTCCAAACGCTGCTGCGGTGCTGCTAAAAATCTTGTAATAATCTCAACAAGCGGTAAGCATGCAACTGCTAATAAACTGTAATAATTGGAATAAGAAATAGATAAATTAATAACATAAAATTGTAAATGCGGGTTGCGGTATCATCGATAAGTTCTTCCTTTGATCAACTGACAAGGCGCTCCGCCCGGAGAACCTCTAGGCTGATCTTTATTCTGCAATTGCTTATGGTAGGCTTCAATGCTAATGAAGTCTTCGCTTGCTCACGATAGACTTGATAATAAGACCCCCCGATTGCTTACGATAGGATCAATAACAAAAGAGCCTTCAATTGTCTATGATAGGCTTCAGAATAATGCCTCCAATTGCTTATGGTAGGCTTCAATGCTAATGAAGTCTTCGCTTGCTCACGATAGACTCATAATAAAGCCCCCGATTGCTTACGGTAGGCATGACGTAATTTGCAAGTGCAAGCTGCAATATCGTTAATAAATTGTCTTCCAATCAACTGGCGAAGCAATAAAGCAAGTGCGAAGGCATAGTGCAAATCCTTTTCAACAATCATGACAAATCAACTGGCAAGCCGGTCGGGCACGAAGCAAGGAGGGTCTTGGGGTTGATTGCCTACAAATCAACTGGTGATCCGATCCGGCACAAAGCAAGGAGGGTCTCAGGGCTGACTTGTTAACCTGAAAAGTAAAACAAGACGTAATACAAAGAAAATGCGAAGGCATAATTTAAAGCAAGTGCAAAGCAATTTGAACAATCTTGACAAATCAACTGGCAAGCCGGTCGGGCACGCAGCAAGGAGGGTCTTGGAATTGATTGTCTACAAATCAGCTGGTGATCTGATCCGGCACAAAGCAAGGAGGGTCTCAGGGCTGACCTGTTAACCTGTTAAACTAAAAGTAAAGCAAGTCATAATATAAAGCAAGTGCGAAGTCATGATTGAAAGCAAGTGCAAAGCAATTTAGCGTGAAATGTAAAGCAACACAAAAGCGATTTAGCGAATCAACAGGCGTAAAAGTCCAACAAGAGAAAAGCCCCGCCTGGTGGTCAACCTGAAAAATGTAAAGCAAGGCATCAATTTTAAAGCAAGTGAAATGACATAATTTAAAGCAAGCGCAAAGAAAAACAGTGCGGGAATGTAATCAGTGCGATAGCCGTTGATAAATCAATTGGCGAGACAATCCGGCAAGGATGGCCTTGTGCGGATTATCACCTGAGACAAGACGATGCCCTATTTGGCTTAGTTTTGAAAACAAAAAACAAGCCTCGGCTTTGTCGCCTATTAGGAATGAAAGTCATAGAGGTAGAAAGGCCGTCTGTTCGGCAATAACTCATGACAAAGCATAATGCTTTAAGTTATAAAAAGGCAATGCAACGCCATCTGCAAGGTAACGTTGGATGCTCGTTCAATAAATCTTTCATCCATAATGCAAATGATCCTTTCAAGAAGCTTTCATGTTCCTGCTTTCAAAGAAAAATTGTTAGTTTTGGGGAGGGAAGGGGAAGCGTTTGATTTGTACAGACTTCATCCTGATCTTGCTGCTTTTGCTGCTTCCTCGTCTTCATTGGACTTGGATTTGCGAATTGCTTTCAGAAACTTGGCTCATGAACTCAAATAGCATAGATTTTGAAAAATAGAGGCAAGATAAAATATTTTAAGGCAATATAGCAAGTGAAATAAGCATGCAAATGAAGTAAAAATGAATTTTGAAAATTTTTGCCTTGACTTAAACTTGTGACATATCTTAAAACAAACTGAATGTCCTTTGCCTTGGACTTTGCACTGTTTGCTTAACCAATTTCAAAATTCTTGCCGATTCTGCCTCCTATAACCAATGCTGCTTCTTGTAAAAATTTTCCCCAGTTATTGTCTTTCGCATCTCCAACTCATTTTGCAAAAACTGCCCCAGTTGTCCTTCTTGGAGGAAAATGAAAACTTAAATGCTAAAGGGTCGAGCCCGATGGGGGAGCCTACGTATCCCTCCTTGGGAATCAGACCGTGCGTAGTTCTGCATCACTGCTTCAACGCCATATACCAACAAATAAAAGCTGCCCCAATTGAAGTTCTAACAGTAGTGCAATATCCAAAGAGCGCAGACGATAACTTTTCAGTGCATCGTTTCAAACTGTTCAGTTGTTTTGCTATACGTCACAAGCAAAGCTTTGGCAGGTTTATCAATTTAATTTTGAAACAAAAACAAATATAAATGCAAGCGTGAATAATATAATAAGAATGCGATGCGCTTTATTTCAACTTTCATAAATTCAAAATGAGTTGATTCAGATTAACATAAGCTTTAAAGTACAATGCAATTCAGGGCCTCAATCTGAATTAAAATTGAAAATAATGCTACTAAGTTCAATCGCCAAGTTCTTTCAAACAATGCCATTAGCTTCTGGTACTGTATCGTTCACGAGCTAGAGCGTCTAGCATCAATCAGATCTTGAGTCTTGCGTGATTTGCATGGTCAACCACTTTACAAATCAAACTTCTGCTAGAGAAATAAATAAAACAAAGAAACCTCAAAGGGTAATTATGTTAGTTTGCATGTCATTCATGAGGTTGCACATAAGCAAGTAGCGCGCATCACGTAGCGCTTTTGCATTTAAGCACGTTGACATGTGGCAATCACAATTAGTTGAGCGTAAATAAAATGCGAACGCGTCAAATTGCACGCACATGTGGTTATTATAACGACGCAAACCATTTGTCAATGCAACATCTGAGATAAAAATAAACCGACATAATTGTCAACTTCTCAAATTTGACATGGCAAATGGTTTGGGATTCGTTATAATATCCACACGATCACATAATATGCAGTGTCGTTGGGATTCAATAACCCGTCAACAAAAGGGCGGTTTCTTAATTCCTGGAAACGCTATCAAGGACCGGGTCCAAACTAAGGTGTATATGCATGCATGACCTAATCTCCTTCTAAGAGTGGGCTAATGGTTGAGGCTGATTCGACATATGCGGGATAAACCTGGCCTCATAAACCAGTAAAACCGGCCATGACAAAACTAGGCAAACCATACCCCAACTAACTTTGGTGACGGGAAAGAAATTCAAAGAGTTAGGAAGGACAATGCCCTTCCTGTATTATTGCCCATCAAGCAGGTCCCCCGTGATGAAATCGAGGAGATGAAAGAGAATTGACAGGCTCCATGAGGGAGGAAATATGAATGGAATGCAGACTATGCACAAATAAATGTAATACATGCTTTATAAGGCAAACCAAACAAACAGATATAATAAAGCAAATAAATTAGACATGCTAGTTGCAAATAATTGTATTCTTTATGGTCAAAACCTTTATTGTTCCCCAGCAGAGTCGCCATGCTGTTGAACCCCAAAAAATTACCCCGAAAGGATAAATTCCGGAATATCGACAGGATGGACTAACCCTTTTGGAGTTTTTGGAGTCGCCACCCAATTTAAGGAAAACAGGGAACCAAATAAGCAAATGCGTGCAAAAACTCCATTTTTAGGAAAAAGACGTCTTTCAAAGATTCTAAGTAAGAGGTATTATTAACTTCAGAAGAAGGTTTTTAAGGCACTTCTGAAATTCCGTTAAAAACGGTTAATCCGACAGGTTTCCAAAATATTTGCAAAATATATTTTTCTAGAAAATTTATCTAAAAATAATTAATTGAAATAAAACTTGTTTATGAAAAATATTTAATTTGCACGCATTTTGCTTAATGGCCCCAGTTTGCAATAAATAAAATAGCAACTTCAGGATTAAAGGTAATGAACATAAAGTAAATAAATAACTCAAACAATCAAATAATATTAACATAAATTGAATATTCTACACATGAAATGTCTAAATACAAATGATACATTTATTGAAATAAGTAATTGAGTTAAAATGATAGAACCCGGGAATGTGACAAACTCGCGGGAGCCTTGAATTTCTAGAATTTCCAAAGGGTATTGAAAATTTGAACCCGAGCTTGATTCCGATGCGACTCCAAGCCAATGCAAACTATCCCGATTGGTGAGTTAGCCAAATTCGTCCCCAAGTTATTCGTGCCAACAATTACCTCACAAAAAAATATGAAATTGGATTAGTACGATAATAAAGTGTAATAATTAATGAAAATAAAATAATAATAATGATAATATATATAATAATAATAATAGTAATAAGAATAATAATAATAATAGTAACAAAAATAATAATAATAGTAAAGGAGTTTTGTTTTTGCAAAATTTAGGCTCAGCTTTGTATGGCGTGTCATGTAGAGGCTCGGGATGTTGGTACGGTTGCAAACACGCCGGCCGCGACAGTGGGACAAAGGCAGCGACAGTGAACAGGACTCCGAAAATTACTGAATTTTTCCGGTGAGATAGTAGTGCAAGCGATCGACAATCAAAGGCCTAAGCCAGAGTAGTAGAGCGGAAGTGGGAGGAGCGACACCAGTTTCTCAACGGCGTCACTGCCAACTCCGATTCCCTGCTCTTCAATCAGAAATTCTGCAACCAAACAAATCAATGCAACCAGAGAAGCGAATGAACTGCATCATTCATCAAAGAAAAGAAATCATCAGAAACATTTAACGACTCCAAATATAGAACCAAATAAGTGAAATTGCGTGAACCCAATCCAATGGAAAAACAATAATAGCGATATCTTGCTGGTGAAAACAAAGCTGGTCAGACAAAAACATGACAATGGAATCGGAGGAGCGACTGTCAGCGTGGCTTCTCCGACGAGGAGACGCCAGCGACGTGGCTGCCACTCCGGTAGTTCAGGAGATAGTGGCGGTCTTACAGCCACTGACCCACTTCCCCAAACCCTCTTTCGATCTCTTCTGCGTCAGATCTCCCCTTTCCTTTTTACCCCGTTTTTTGTGTGTGCTGATTTTTGTAAGGAAGATGATGGATAATGTGGGTGATAATGAATCTGATTTTTTGTATATGTATGTAAAAGGGGAGAGGGTTTTTTGTGAGGAAGATGATTATAATGGTGAGGGGGCAGATGATAATGGTGAGTAGGAGGCTAGGGTTTTAGTTTTTATAGGGGTGAGGGTTAGGGCTTTTAGAATTGGGCTACGAAAATTGTAAATGCGCATTGCGTAAAATAGGCCGGGACTTAAAGCGAAAAACAATTATGACCCTTTTTCCGTTAAAATTATGAACTTAATTTATCCTAAAAATTGACCTTATTTTAAAAATAATTAGACGCTAATTGAAAATTCCGGGACAAAATTGGGTGTCAACATTCACCCCCTCTAGTGTCTTTCGAAGGTGCATCAGGTGCAACAAGTGGTATCAGTGCAGGTTCTCTCATAAAAAGATTAACATCTTGAGAAGGTTCTACACAATGAGTGCACCACCGATTATCACTGAAGGACAATCCATCAACAGGCCTCCTCAGTTCAATGGCCAATACTGTGGATGGTGGAAGGGTAGAATGGAAGATTTTATCCAAGCTGAAGACTATCAGCTTCGGATCATCATGACTGATGGACCTCTTATTCCAACCAAGACTGTTGGTCAGCCTCCTAATCAGGAAACTGTTCCTAAGGAGAGATCTGAATACAGTGACGATGATTTCAAGATGGTTGAAAAGAATGCTAAATCTAAGAGGCTCATCATATGTGGTCTTGGTCCAGATGAATACAACAGAGTTTTTTCATACAAAACAGCCAAGGAGATTTGGGATGCACTTTAAGTTGCCCATGAGGGAACTATTCAGGTTAAGAAGTCAAGGATTCAGTTGCTGAAACAAAAGTTCGAACTGTTTGCTATGGGAGAGACAGAATTCATCCAAGATATGATGAACAGGTTCACAATCATAACCAATGAGATGAAGTCCTTAGGTATGACTCTTACTAAAAAAGACTTGGTGGAAAAAAGTCATAAGGATTCTCCAGACTCTTGGGAATCCAAGGTCACAACTATCATCAAAGCAAAGGAGCTGGACAAGTTTCAATTGGACAAACTTGTTGGTAGTCTGAAACTCATGAACTGATGAAACAGTCAAGAGTAAAAGTGGAACCCAAGAAGGAGAAAACCTTGGCTTTAGAGGCTACTGAAGGATCAAGGTATGAAAATTCTGAACAGGAGATAGCTTTGGTAAATGCTGTGAGGAAGTCATTAAGCTTAGAGAAGAATAAAAGGTCCGCCAAAGTTAACCCAAACAGGAGGAACATTGTAGACAATCCAGACTACTCAGGCTGCTTCACATATCACAAAAAGGATCATGCTGTGAAGGACTGTCCTGTGTGGGAGATAGAGTGGAAGAAGGAGAATGCTGCTAAGGAAGGTGAACCTAAGAATACTAAATGACTACCCAATTTCAGAGCCATGAGGAGAAAGAAGAAAGAAGCCTTTTATGCTACATGGGGACCATCTGAATGTGACACTGATTCAAGAGAAGAAGAAGAATTAGATAATGACTTTCCTTCTGCGCTGATGGCTCTGGATGAAGAACCTCCCATAGATCAACTGCCTGAGGTAAGTTTCGATGACCTGAAACTGAAACTTCCTACTTGTTTTTTAAGAGAATTGAACATGTTTTCACTTACTTTAATTGAAGGAATTGAAAGTCTAGGAGCTGAAAAGGAAAAATTGCTTTTTTAGAAGGACCATCTGATCTCAGTTGTGTGTGATTATAAAATTAAGAATAAAAACTTAGATGAAGCTAAAACTGAAATGGAAATTGAATCTGCTTCAACAAATGGGCAAGTTTTTCAACTTAAACAGAAAGTCTCAGCTCTTGAACTTGAAAACCTGAAATTAAAGGAACAAGTACTTCAGGAGCAAAAGAAAGCTTCAATGTTTGAATTTGATAATCTTAAACTGAAAAAAGGCCCTTGGTAAGCAATTAATTGGTGAGGCTCAAATCAACCTTAAATCTGAGCTTAAAAAGAAAGATAAGGTTCTACATCAGGAAACTGAGAAGAACCCTTTTCTTCAAGCAAAGGTTGATAAGGCGAACTATGAACTTACCATGCTCCCTAAGTGGAACAAGTCTTCAGAAGCTTTAAAATGGCTGCATGAAAATCACAACAGACGTAAGAATGGCTTAGGACATAGAAAGCCTTTACCAGTCTGGAATCCTAATAGTAAGTATGTAGGACTCCCTTGCAATAAATTTTGCTTCCTTTGTGGAATGACTGGCATTATAGAAAAGAATGTGATATTGCATCAAAGGCTGTTAAAAGGAACCTTAAGTCAGTTTTGCCTTATTGGGCTAGAAAAGATTTGATTCATCCATTCTATCACAAAAAAGGACCCAAGCTTGTCTGGGTTCCTATTACTAACCCCTGATTTTATTTTGTAGGCTGGAGTGAGAAGGAACAAGCCAAGCTAGATTCTTGATAGTGGGTGTTCCAGGCACATGACAGTAGATAAAAGAAACTTTCTCTCACTCGCAGCGTTTTAAGGGGGCAGTATGGCTTTTGAAGGAGGTAAAAGTGGAGAAATTATTGGTATTAGAAAGGTTGGGAGGTTCCTCAATCATGCAATTGAAAATGTATTGTGTGTTGATGGATTGAGGCACAATCTTCTGAGCCTCTCCTGACTTTGTGATAAAGGGAATCAAGTTAGTTTCACGTCTGTAGGATGCACTGCGAAGAACCTGCAGACTGGTGAAGTGGTACTGGAAGGAAAACAAGCAAATAATATGTACAAAGCTACTTTAAGTTCTGTTCCAGAAAATAAGTTGACTTGTCTGAATGCACTTGAAATGATGCACAAATGTGGCAACTAGGACATGCAAGCTTGACTCAGTTTAATAAATTGGTGAGCAAAAAGTTCGATGACATCAAGATATGTGATTCTTGTGTGATGGGGGAAACATGTAAGATCTTCATTCAAGTCAAAGAAGGTGGTTAGTATGTCTAAACCACTTGAGCTTGTCCACATGGATCTATGTGGACCTATGAGGGTTAGGGGGAGAGGAGGTAAGAGGTTTGTAATGGTGATTGTTAATGACTACTCCAGATACACGTGGACCTTGTTTCTCAGATCTAAGGATGAAGCTTATGACATGTTCGAAGACTAGGCAAAGGTTGTTCAGAAAAAACTAGGATTTCAACTTGTGTGTATCAGGTCTGACCATGGAACTGAGTTCGAGAATGCTAAGTTTACTGAGTACTGCAATAAACATGGAGTGGACCATAACTTCTCTACACCAAGGACCCCTCAGAAAAATAGAGTAGTTGAAACAAATAAAATGTCCTTTGAGGATATGGCTAGAACAATGTTGTTATCAAGCGGATTGGCTAAAAACTTTTGGCATGAAGTAGTTAGCATCTCATGTTACTAATTGAATCGATATTTTATCTGTCCTTTATAAGAAAAATCTCCTTATAAGATGTTAAGAGGAAGAAAACCCATTATTGCACATCTAAGAGCGTTTGAATGCAAGTATTTCATACATAATAATAGGAAGGAACCTTTGGGGAAGTTTGATGCTAGAAGTGACGAGGCCATCTTCTTGGGATATTCTCCATAAAACAAAGCTTACAAGGTGTTCAATAAAAGAACCTTAACTGTAGAAGAGAGCGTGCATGTGGTATGTGATGAATCTGGAATGATTGCAAAGAGATTGAAGATGATGATCAGGAAATTGGGTTAGCTAGAAATGAACCTGCTGAAGATCCTGTGAGACTTGAAGAAGACATATTTGATCAAAATGAGGATAAGAATCAGACTCATGGGGAACAAGGAATCAATCAGATAGGGGGAACAGAAGAACTATAAGAAGATAATACAATGTAACTGGTCCCTCTGGTACCACCACTCAGCAGGTTCAACCCAAACCATGGAAACATCAAAGTTCTCACCCATTGGAGAATCTTATCTCTGATCTGAATATTGGGATTGTGACTAAAAGAGCCTTAAAGAACTTCTGTGCATTTTATGTATTTCTATCGGCCATAGAACCTAAGAATGTAGGACAAGCGCTTGAGGATCCAGATTGGGTGACTGCTATGCAGGAGGAACTTCATTAGTTTGAAAGAAGTAAAGTGTGGAACCTGGTCCCTCGACCTCCAGACAGGTCCATCATTGGAACTAAATGGGTATCTCGGAACAAAATGGATGAACATGGTATAGTGACAAGGAACAAGGCAAGACTGGTGGTTAAAGGTTACAGTCAAGAAGAAGGGATAGATTATGATGAAACCTTTGCACCTGTTGCGAGAATGGAAGCTATCAGAATATTGATAGCTTTTGTAGCTTACATGGAATTCAAGTTGTATCAGATAGATATAAAAAGTGCATTCCTTAATGGTTATTTGAACGAAGAAGTGTACGTGATTCAACCACCTGGTTTTGAAAGAGTTTTCTGATTATGTCTACAAATTTGACAAGGCATTTATAGGCTGAAACATGCTCCTGGGGCTTGGTATGAAAGGTTGTCTGGGTTCTTGCTGAAGAATGGGTTTACATGAGGAAAAATAGACAACACTCTGTTTCTAAGGAAGAAAGCCAAGGACATGCTGATTGTGCAAGTGTATGTAGATGATATCATCTTTGGAGCTACTAATGAGAACCTTTGCAAGGAGTTTGCCAACCTGATGGGAAGTGAGTTTGAGATGAGTATGATGGGTGAGTTGAATTTCTTCTTAGGCTTACAAATCAAGCAAACTCAGGAAGACACAATGATCCATCAGCAGAAGTACATCAAGGAACTTTTGAAGAAGTTTGATATGAAAACTGCTAAGGACATGAGCACACCTATAGCACCTGGAACTAAATTGGATCTGGATGAACCTGGTGCTCCCATTGATGAAACAAAGTACAGAGGAATGATTGGTTTTTTCATGTGCGCGACTGCAAGTCGTTCAGATATTGTTTATAGTGTTGGTTTATGTGCAAGATTCCAGTCAAAACCAAAGGAGTCTCACTTAACAGCAGTCAAGAGGATTCTAAGATATCTTAAAGGAACTCAAGATATGTGCTTATGGTATCCAAAAGGTGGAAGTTTTGATTTGATGGGGTTTGCTGATGCTGACTATGCTGGTCACTTGGTTGATAGGAAAAGTTCTTCTGGATGGCACACTTCCTAGGTCCCTATCTTGTTTCATGGGCTACAAAGAAGCAAAATTCAGTGGCATTATCTATAGCTGAAGCTGAATATATAGCAGTTGCTTTATGTTGTTCACAAATTTTATGGATTAAGCAGCAGTTAGAGGACTTTGGAATAAAGTGTGGACCAGTTCCAATCAATTGTGATAATACCAGTTCAGTTAATATAGCCAAGAACGCGGTCCAGCATAAGAGAACAAAGCACATTGACGTTAGGCATCACTTCCTAAGGGATAATGTTGAGAAAGGCATAATCACTATGAATTTTTACAGGACTGAGGATCAAATTGCTGACATCTTCACTAAAGCTTTGAACAGGGTACAATTTGATAAGAAAATGCTTGAGTTAGGGATAACCAAGATACACTGATCGAGGCAGCACCTGGTTCTCTCAATGATTGGCTAGAGAAGTTTCTTTGTTTAACCTAGCTTAACTTTGTTTAGTTGACTCTACTTTTAAAAACATAATTGTTTTGCTTGCTAACCTGCTTGGAACCTGTTTTCATAACTTAGATACTGGCAAACTGTTTATTGAGTAGAGTATAAATGCCAAAGAACCTGCTGCATGGACGTTCAGTTACGCATCCAATATTACATACTGAGGATATGATTGTGTCTTACGTGGCCAAATTTGTTATCAAACTATCACAAGTGTCGCTGGATCAGTTGGTGATCTTTAAAATCCAAATTCCATGTATCTGGCAGCATAGGACTTTTCAAAGTAATTACTACGTTCAGCTTTTCCACATCCCATCACTTCTATTTCCCTTCCTGATACAATTCCTACCCTTCCATATTCTCTTAAGTAATCAGAACATTGGTTTGTAAACATTGTTTCCTCTGTGGGTCAAAAAAATTTTCTCAGACTACTCTCTAAAATTCTCATTCTCTCTCTTGAGAAAACCTCTCAAATTTCCTCACCATGTCATCCACTTCAAGGAATACTAGAAACCCTACATCTCCCAAACTCAAAATGTTCAATCTCAACCTAAAGGCAAAGCAACTTGCGGCAAGTCATTTCGTTAAGATGGCAAAGAAATTTGCAAAATTAAGACAGAAAAAGGTGTCAGAAACGGCTAGATTAAGGGGTAAAATATTCCTACCACTGTTGCAGAGGAAAGGGTTGATACAAATCAAGAATTGGTTCAAGAAGTCGAAGAGGTAAACCCTACTATTTCTACTACTACAGTAAATGTTGCTGGTAATATAGCTTCAGAACCGTTAGGAGAATTATGAGTACCTGAGATGTCTGATAAGGAAAATAAGGAGGGAGACGTAGCTAATGAAACACGTGAGGCTGATGTTAGTAAAGGTGACGATAAGGTGTTAGAGGAACCTGTTCAGGAACCTGTTCCTGCAGCGGTTCTTGAAAAAGAAAAGTCTGTTAGTAGGGAGATGAAAAGCTTGCTAAACCTGCTAAGGAACCTGAGAAAGGCCTTGGTTCTCTCTCTGGTTCTGTAGCTAGTGATGATTCAATCTTAAGAGAAATAGATGAGTATAAGGATGAAGATCACATAGGGGTTGGGTTTACTGAGCCCTTAGATATGGTGTGTCCTGAGGGAACTGGAGCTAATCCAACTCCTCAAGTGAGTGTAGGATCCTCAAGTGGAACAGAGGTTGTGGTAACTGAGGATCGTCAGAGAAAGTTAGGAAAAAGACCAATGGTGGAAGTTCAACATAAAGTAGCCAAGAAGCGTAGACTGGTAAATGGAGGTGAGTGTGTGGGGAGTTCCAATGTTGGGAGTTCTGGTGATTTTGCTGAAGGTATGGGTGAAAGTCGCAGAAGGACTGAGAGCCATGTTAGGAGACCTATAACTTGAGGTTTTATTAGGGAAAAGCAGGAGAGGGCTTATGATGAACCTGAGGTGCGTGGGAAAATTTTCAAAATTAAGCTGGTAGTTGGTGACAACAAGGAAGAGAAACTATGGAGAGTAGAGTACTTTAGAAAGTTGCCTTTGGTAAAGGGTAACATTCTCAGAGACCTGGAAGTGGAGGTTATGACACAGCTTGGTGAGAAGCTGCGTGTCCAGGGCTAGTTAAATCTGTTCCACGATGGAATAAGGAAGCTTAGAGAACAAGAAGTAATGGAATTTTACTCGAATTGCTCAGTAAGTGAGGATATTGTGACGACCATAGTCAAGGGATTGGTAATCCAGTTTGATTGTAATGAACTTGGAGAGATTTTAGGTGTTCCTTCTCAGGGATATAGCGAGTATCTGAGAAACTCGTGGCCAGCTAGGGGAGATGGTGTATCTACTTTGGAGGTAACTCGAAAGTTTGCTGGGAGACCCAGATTGGCAAGGGCCACTCAAGTCAAGAAAAAGGCTATGCAACCCTTTCATCAGTTGTTGTTTGAATTTATGCTTAAGAACCTGTTGCACTAGAGTCAACTAGACTTAAATTAAGTTTTGCAGGTTCATAAACTGTGAACTTTTCGATAATGCCAAAAAGGGGAAGTTAGATGTTGTTTAGATCAGTTTATATTTGTGACCTAATTTTTCCCTAACTGTTTATTACCCTAGTTCTTGTTTAGTGTTGATAGTATACATGTTCTTGTACTAATAACCCTCATTGAGACAACATTGTTTGTCATCATTAAAAAGGTGGAATTTTTTGAAGGATGGTTTTGAAGATGACAAAGGACCTGGTTCTATGTGGACTGGGAAAAGGTTCACAGTTGACTAAAAAGATCTAGTTGTTCAAGATGATATTTGAGTTCGAGTCAAAGAAGGAAAAATGAAACAACTAGAGTTGAAGTCTCAATCCAAGTAAAAGAAGGAAAAGCTTTCAAGGCGGTGCCGAGGAGAAGCTGTTTCCTATGCGAAGAAGGATTGAAGACTTAGGAAAAACAACTTAGGTTTCGTATAAGGCAATATGGGTAACCTTATTAGAAACTGATTCCAAGCGGAAAAAGGAGTTCTAAGTTAATTATGGAAAAGGCTTGCCATGAACTCTATAAATACAAAGTTGTTTTGACCTAATTAGTTTATGTGCTCAAAAAATCTCAACAGAGCATATCGAGAGCAAATTGATCGTGATAAGTATTGTGTGTGTTGACACCTAATTTCGTCCCGAGGTTTAATTAATGACCAATTATTTAAATGAAAATTAATTATTTAAAATAAAATTCAAATTAAAATTAATGAAAGTAAATTAATTTATTTCAAAAGCAAGGGCTAAAATCGCAAGGCGTATCCTAATTTCTGTCCTACCCGTGCAACCCCTCCATTTCTTAACTAATGTTAAAAGTGACTAAATTCGTTCTTAATCTTTAATTCCAACCCATCTCTGCAACCACTACATATTACACAAATCCTCTCCCTATTTTAGAATCCTCATATCTGATCCCTTACCCGCTAATCCCCTAATCCTAACTCCCCTAATCCCAAATCCCCAATCTTTCCCCCCAAAACCTTGCAACAGTCCAAGAAATTCGTACTCAACTGGTCCCCATCCTCTTTCCCTCTCTCCAGTACAAGCATTTGATCTCATCCGTCCATTTTGAATGCAAATCAATTCGAACTGTGGAGTTAAGCCAAACAGTAATTTCCTAGGGATATAGAGTGAAAGTGGTATGATCCATGAGGGATTAGACCATTTTCACCCTCTTTCCTTAAAGGAATGGTCGAAATTATGGCTGATTTTTGGGAAAATTCACAAAGGCCCTAAACCCTAAATTATCAGGTATATATAGATCCTTATTTTTATTTTTAGGGGGTTCTAGGTTTTTGGTATTGAAAAAACGGCAGCAGCTATAAAATTTCCTTCTCAGCTCTAAGTAAAAAATATATATAGATAAAGACATTGTCATTGCATTTTTCTGGGATTTTGTTCTTGTTTTGGATACGAGCATCATTTGTTATTAGTGTCGTCGCTAGTTCAAACGTCGATTCTTCAAGCTTATCGCCTAGTTCACTGCCTATAAGCAGTTTTGTGTCGCATATCGCTTTTGTGCTTGTGTCGTCGATCTTGTTCGAATCGTATTCTTCAAATCCGCGCCCCGGCTCGCTGCATTGAAGCAGGTGATATTCCCATTCTTTCTTTCTCTTATTATTCTGCATTCTTTGTTTCAGTTAACTACAAATGTTTGATATACTCTCGCTAAATATCTGGACTACAACTGTAGATTTAGATGCGTAATAAGTCATTTTTGGTTCCTGTTTGGTGTTTGAAATGAGTATGTGTGTGGAGTGTATGCAGAGTGTTTTCAGGGTAGTGAAAGAGGTGATGTTGGTTCTGTGAATCAGTGTGGGTGTTTCCTGGAGTAGTGGAGGGTCTGATATTGTTTATCAAAGGGGAAGAATGCAGGCAGGTGGTTATAGCTGTTGTAATAGCTGTTTCAGGGAGTTCTAGTTGTTTGGAGGCAGTAAGGGTGTTAAGGAGTTGAGAGTTCAGGGCATGTGTGGCTTGTTTAGTCTTGTTTCCTAAGGAGTTGAGAAGGTGAAGTTGTTTCTGGTTATTAGTACGAAGGGGAGAGGCAGGTTTCTTGTCTTAGTTTGTTCAGGGATTCTGGAAGTAGATGGTGTTCAAGGGATTTGAAAGGGAGTTTTAGCAGGTGTTCAGGTTTCATGTTCTCTATTTGCAGGGGTTGTTCATTTCCTTGTTGCTTAGTTGATCAGGTGTAGTAGTCTGGTTCTGTTTGGGTTAATGAAGAGGATTCCAGGATGGTGTTTGAGTATAGGTGATAGTTTGAGGGTGCAGGTTGTTTTGCAGGAGGTCTAGGGCTGCAAGTTTCAGGAGTGTAGGAGTTTGGAATGTTCCAGGTATTGTGTGTGTATATGTGCAGGTAAGTTGTCAAGCAGTTGTTGTTTGTATTGGTTCAGGCATGGGTCTGGTGTATTCCCTGGTTTGTAAAGAGGTTGTGTGTGTGTGCATTATCCAGGTTAGGCATCGCGTCTGTGAGAGGGTGATGAGGCTGTGTATTCAGGTGTGAAGGCTGCTCTTTTTGGTCTGCAGGTATAGTGGTATTTAGGGTGAGGTTTGTGAGGGATGTGAATATTTGTTCAGGTTGCTCTGTGGTTGCTGCAGGTAGTTTAGGTTGTTAGAAGGTGGTTTGAAGGTTTGAAAGTTGTGTGTGTGTGTTCAGGTTTATTCAGGGTATCGAGCTCAATTTATAAAAGCAATGGTCTATTCTTGTTCTGTTGAAGTGTATGGAAGCTTGTCATTTTTTTTTGAAAATTTAGGAGTTGAACTCTAAAGAGCAAGGCTCTCTATATTAAGTTAGTTTGAAGCTAGATTGGTCATAACTTGCTTTCATTCAGTTAATTATTTATCACATATTGATAATATTATTGACTCCTGGTGTGATAAATTACTTAGTTCTTCTACAAAGAAAATTAAGTATTTTGGTATTGTTCTGTATATTCAAATCAAGTAGTATTAGGCTAAAATCTCAGAAGTTGACTGTCTATTCGTATGTAATTAAAATACTTTGAGCTTTGGATTGGAATCATAGACTATACTGTCACTCTAAATAAATGTTAGCATGCCTTGACGACACAGTTCCCTTTTTGATATGAGTAAGCTATAGAAATGTGAGTGAGTTGATGTGAAAATGTCTTGAGATGTCGATTAATGAAATTCGATTGCTCTCTTCTGTTTTAAATAGCCAAACTCAATTACTTTCTTAATCTCAAGTTATTTTGGTGAATAATCTTTGAGCCGCCACTAATTCCTTATCTCTTCTATTTTTCTTTGCATAAACACTTGGGACAAGTTTGAATAAAATTCACACACTGGGATGGCACGCATTTGGAAGTTATTTGATCCGCTCCGGATTTGCGGGACTTGATATCCTCGAAAAAAATAGAAAAGATAAAAGAGAAAAAAATAAAAATTTCTAAATTCAAGGCTCGGTGATTGAGTTGCTAAATCCGGGTTCTATCTTCTAAACTCCCTCTTTCCCGTCCCCTTTAGAAAAGCATGTTATAGGATCCGTGAAAATCGGACTAGGACTTTGCATGCTAGAATCTTGGTAGAATAGTCGCTTTATTGAATCGTTATCTTATCGCATGTTTAGAATTGATTATACAATTGCTTATTCCGTTTCTTTGAGATTCGCCAATTACTTTAAGATATTAAGAACCATTTGTCAATTAATGAGTGCAAATTAAAATTCAATTAAATTTGTATCTTTATTTTATTATTATTTATATTTAAATTTTTTATTTATCAATTTGCTTATTTTATCAAATATTCAGTTATTTATTTATTTAATTATTTATTATTTATCTATTATCTATTTACTTACTCATTTGTTTATTTACTTATTATTTACTTATTTATTTATTTATCCTATATTTTTCTTAAAATCTCTAAGTTATTTATTTTATTAAAATTCGTAAAAACCGCCGGATTAACTGCTTTTTTAGCGGATTTTCGAAAGTGCTCTTTTAATAAAAAAGACCTTCTTTCGGAAAATAAAAGAACCACTTACCTAAGAATATCTGAAACTTATTTTTCTTTTAAAATAAGGAAGAAATGCACTCTTTATTAACGTTTGGTTCCTAATAATCCTTAAATTAGGTGGCGACTCCAAAGAAAATCCTTTGGAATCCCATATTGTTGAAAATAATTCCCGATGCATACTTGTGTGCATTTTTTGGCAGGGTTCAACAGTGTGCAAGAACAGAGACAAGGCGGCAGAACCTAGAGGAGTTCGAATTTCATAAGGTCTAGTGTGTTGTCTTAGTTTTCTGTTATAGGCTATAAAGTTGTAATCATTCAGCTTAGTTAGAAGTATTATTTTGTGATTACGTTGTGGTGAGGTAGTTCAACCTTACCAGTCATAGTGAGGCTTGGAAGGTTCTAAGTATTAGTCATAGTGAGGATTGAAAAGTTCTAAGTATTAGTCATAGTGAGGCTAGTTCCTTGATTGCATTGCGTTGTAATAAAAAACTTGCTAAGTTTCCTTGAGTGGAAAAGTTTAAATCCCAAGAGTGTTGGGTCGTGGTTTTTGATCCCTTGAGTAAGAATTTTTCCACGTAAAAAATCTTTGTGTTCATTATGTTTCCACATTGTGTTAAGTTTCAGAGATAGGTGAAACTTGCAAGGAACCTGGTTCTTTGTGAGTTAGGCATATAAAGTAAAAATAAGTTTTAGAGTTTGAAAAATCGGGTAAGGACACTATTCACCCCCCCCCCCTCCTCTAGTGTCTTACTGTAAAATTTGAGCTAAATCGGACTTCGTTTGGTAGGTATCGGAAGAAGGTATCAGTTTTCGTCGTCGGTAACTTTTAAAAAAAAAAGATTTTCGAGCTCGATTTCGGCGAATGAGCTCCGAATCAAAATCCGAAAGCGTCGTTAGGTTCGTATGATTTTTTGTGACTAGTGTGAACTTTCGAAAGTGAATTTCGAGGTCGTTCGGATAGTTTCCGTTAAAATTTCAAAATTTTTTATAACTTGATCTTTTTCTGTTTAATTCGCATCTTGAGTTTCGGGAATCCGATTTAAGATCCGCCTTAGCAAGTATGTTACATATATTTTGTATAACTTACTTGAGAAATTTGGGAATATTTCGGATTTCATAGGATTGTATTTTAATTTTGTTATGAAAATAAAATAAAAAAATTATTAAAGAGAAAAAAAAAAGAGAGAAAGAGTAAAAGATTAAAAAGGGATAAGACATCACCTTACCCCATAGCTTAAAGGAAAAGGATCAGAATCGAAACAGAGGGGAGAAAGTGCGAGAGAAAGAAAGCAAAGGAAAATAAAAATACCAGAAAATGAGAAAAGAAAGGAGAAGGAGCAGGAAAAAGTAGAATTTTTATCCCGAAACATCCAGGTAATGGTGTTAATCCATTATTTCAGTTTATTACGTGTGTTTGAATATATTACAACGGTAAAAATTGGGATATTAGACATCGTTTTAATAAGTTCAATTGATAGTTTTAAGGGTTAATTGGACCCCGATAATGAAATTGATTATGTATTTATACTCAGGGAATTATGGACAGCCCATAAATGTAATTTATTTAGGGTTTGGTTATGTGACTTTAAACTCTGTACATAGGCATGGCCTGCTTATTGCGTATGCGAATGGGGTATCAGGTTCCTAACCGGATTGCCCTAAGATGTAGGGAATGAAGCCTTAAGCCTAATTTGATATATTTTCTGATCGTTTGGCATTGAATCCAAAGGATAAAGCGGTTGTTGAGTAGCAATTTGAAATAAGGTAAGTGTTTGTATCCATTTCTTTGGAGGCCCTTGGCCTTGTGGATAATCTACCACGTGTTCCTTACGTGTGCAGCTGCCGATAGGCGTACTCATTACGCCTTAGCTTTGGATTTACATTGTATAGTATATGTTATGTCCTGTTGTTGGTATTGCATTGAGGATCTGAGCATTGTACTCTGGCTGTGAGTTGGCATATACTTCCCGGCTGTCGATGAGAGTCCCGCACTGGTGAAGGGTTATTATTGCATCATATTGCATTCATATGTATTATATTTTATGGTTTATATCATATTGGGTGCAGGAGTATTCCGCCCCAGGAGAGTGCATGAGTATTCCGTCTCTGGTTTACATCATATTGGGTGGAGGAGCATTCCACCCCAAGAGAGTGCAGGAGAATGCCGCCTCTGGTTTACATCATACTGGGTGCAGGAGTATTCCGCCCTAGGAGAGTGCAGGAGTATTCCGCCTCTGGTTTACATCATATTGGGTGCAGGAGTATTTTGCCCCAAGAGAGTACAGGAGTATTCTGTCTTTGATTTATATTATACTGGGTGCAGAAGTATTTCGCCCCAGAATAGTGCAGGAGTATTCTGCCTCTGGTTTATATTACATTGGGTGCAGGAGTATTCCAATGCAGGAGTAGGAGTATTCCGCTCCAGCTGGTTACTATATTGTATTCCCCTCGAATGCAAGAGTATTCCGCTTTGGGATGGGATTACGGGCACATGTGACCTCTTTGCATCATACTGCATTCATTCCATTTCATTGCATCGGTTGATGTGTATTATGTGATTATAGTGCGATGTTTCGTGTATGTTTCATGTATTTCTGATTGGTGATATGTTCAGAATACCTATATGTTCTGTCTATCTTATGTCCCTAGTTGTTTATGAGTTTATGGTTCTTTACGAGATTCCAGTTATTATCTGGCTCTTCCTTTTTATAATTTAAATAAGAGGAATTTGGTTTATCTGTTTCTTTTCTCCCTGGCTAGCTATCCTATTCTTGGAGGTGGCTAGTCTGCCCCACTTATTGAGCCCTTTTGACTCACCCTCGTTTGTTGTTCGTTTCTTGTCTATTTATTTCATTTCGGCAGGTTCGCTCCAGGATTGAGTTCGCCACGTTGTTCAGGAGCGAAGACGACTTCAGCTATCAGAGTTAGCCAACTTTTATTCAAGATGGCCACCAGTTTTATGTTCATTATTTCAGTTGTATTTTGCTCCCTTCAGGGGGTATCTGTCTTCTTTTGTACTCTTAGATGTCTAGTCTGGATAGCCCTAAACCTAGTATGCTGGGTAGTCAGCTGTAATTTCTTTCGTACAGCTTAGAGGTATCAGTATGTCTGTGCTTTTTTTAAGTATTGTTCTTATTTATGAATTGAATTATATTTATTTTTCTAATTTAATTGGTAAGAGTTCGCCCGACGAGCCTAGGGAAGGATGTCAGGTGCCCGCACGGTCTAGCCAAATTCTGGGTCGTGTCACTTTTAAAGATGCACCAGGTACAACAATGTTGTTATTTCAAAAGTAACACTTGTAATTCAATACTCACTCTCAAAGTGATTGTCGAAGCTGCTAAATTTCCACGTAAATTCAAGCATATTAATGCGTCATGTTTTTCAATATAGTAAAATTACATGTTTGTAAACTAGTTTAAAAGTAATTATAAGTCAAAGTAGTTAATAAATTATAAATAACTTAGAATTTTAGGTGTGAATTTGAACAGTAGCCATTATTTACATTGTTCAATGAGATCCAGCCATTGTTTTAAATATATTAGATTTTTGTCCACTTTATAATTTATTGGACAAAAATACCCTGTTCTTCTTCTTAAAGCATGAAAACTTCAGTATCTCAACTTTGATTCTTAAATCATCAGTGGGTTCTGAAACTGACACCAATATCGTTTATGGTAAATACAACAAATCAAATCCATAATATGTGGGAAAAAGTCATCCATAACAAGCTCAATATGTCCAAAATTCAATTTTAAATGTGTTTTTCTTTTTTTTTTTTTGCTGAAAAAACTACTAAATATTGGTGAAAAGTTGACAAAAAATTTCATCCAAATCAATTCTAAATGAATCAAGATTTGAAACACATCCTTATAACATCAATATCTGTCAATTCAAATCATTAAATGGATAAAATAGCACCAAATTAAACAAACCCACTTTGTGTTCTTTTCAACACTTCTTCAGCTCAACCATGGTAATTTTCAAATTGTCATAAAAAATTACATAAGAACTTACATGAGAGCAGCGACTGCATAGAAACGGCTCCATCTATATCTTTGTTTTTCTTTTTATTTTTTTTGCTTACAGTATAATTTTTGTTTTGCACTAATATATTGGTAATCTAGTATTTTTTTTTTTTTTGGTTAAAGCAAGATTTTCATTAGAAAATACTAGGAAGGATTACAAAGTGAGTTCATACGGCTATTGAGTTGAGCCGCATTAGTACAAAAACCATCATAGGAATTAGAGGAAAGTGCGTTAAGCACATTTAGATTTCCTAACTTAACGAGGTACTTAATATTACAATCCGAAGTAGTAGAAACAAAAGAAGTGCCCACACTATCGTCCCGTAGAGCATTTTGTACAAAATTAGGTGGCACTGCATAGTGATAGAAACTTGAGTCTTTGGACATATCGGGAGCTCCTTGCGCTAGTAGATGCGCAACCTTGTTACCCTGCCGAAAGGTATGCCTAATTGTGGTTATTTGGAGGGAGCACATCATTAACTTGCAATTAAGCACAATAGAAGAGTAAGTAGGGTCAGGTTTTTCTAAAAGGTGAATTAAATCTGTGGAGTCTGTCTCCACTTCCAAGTGAGCGTAATTAAGATTTGAAGCTAGTGTAATACCATAATGAAGGGCCATTAATTCAACATGCATAGAGTTAAGGCCGTGCAATATCTTGTGATAGCCTAAAATCCAATCTCCTTTCGAGTTGCGAAAGACCCCTCCAATACTGGCCTTTTTATTAGCAATATTAAACGCCCCATCCGTATTTAATTTGATATAGTTAAAGGGAGGGGGATGCCATTTAGAAATAATCTGGATAGGACGACTAGGGTTACTCACCTTAGTGGTAAGGAGATTATGCTCTAAAACTTTAGCTTTAACATTATTGAAAGTTACATCATTTGCCATATTGTTTATATTATTGCTATTACGATTTAGCCAAAGACTCCATAAAGCAAAAGAAAGGAAATCCAGCCAACTAAAATGGGTAGAATTTAGGTTTATGGAGAGCTTACGAATGTCATCAAGCCAATTTGGGGAATCTGGTATATCATAAGTAAAGGAGCAATCATACCAGAAGTTTTTGGCAATGTAGCATTCTAGGAAAATATGGTATAAGGATTCCTCTTTACTATTACAAATACTACAAATAGGATCGACGTTCATACCAAGCTTATTAAGATAGAGTCGAGTAGGAAGTCGGTTGTGCTGGCATTGCCATAGGAAGTATTTTATTTTGTTCAGGGTATTAAGTCTCCAAATCCAAGTAAAGTCTTTTCCACAACTCGTAAAGTTTTCTATGATGGAGTATGTAGTCTTTAAAGAAAAAATACCATTACTAGAGTTGTTCCAGATTGGGTAATCCTCAGAGTCGGAAGGATAAAAGGATTTGACTATGGATTGTTTAATACTGTCAGGAAAAAGAAAAGAGACCTTAGAAAGGTCTAAGGTATTATTCACTAGGAGATCTGCTACCTTAAGGTTTTCTTCACCTAATTGGAGAGGGCCATTAATTAAACTCCTAAGATTGGCCCTGTTAGCCATCCAGTTCTGATACCAGAAGGAGATATTTCTACCATTACCTACAATCCAGAAGGTATTATGATAGCAGATGGGCCAAGCTCTGGTAATGTTTTTCCAGATGAAAGAAAGAGATCTCAACTCTGGTTTGGAAAGGTATTTGTTAGAAAGGGTATTGGCCCATAAAGAAGTGAGGTTTGAAACAAGTCTCCAGGTTAAACCAGTAATCATGGCCATGTTTTTTGTTTTGGCTTTTGTAATAGATAATCCTCCAAGATGCTTAGGCTTAGTGATAACATCCCAAGAGAGAAGATGCAATTTCTTTTTTGAATCTGTAGTACCCCAAATAAAATTTCTCTGAAATTTATCCAGAGTTTTAAGGGTTTTAGCTGGAAGAAGATGAAACTGCATAATGTGATTGGGGAGAGTGTTAAGAGTTGATTTTACTAAGGTGGCTCTCCCTGCCAAATTTAGGAAGTTTGATTTCCAAGTTGCCAGTTTTGCTTGAAATTTGTCTAAGAGAAATTGATAGTCCTTAGCCTTAGGAAGATGCTTTAAAATAGGAAACCCTAGATATTTTCCAAAATTATGGCCTATTTTGATATCCAAAATGGAGCTTAAAAGATAGGTTAGAGAGTGAGGAGTATTTTTGGAAAAGATAATCTTAGATTTAGCCAGACTAATTTTCTCTCCTGATAATGAGCAGAAGAGATCAAGGGTTTCTTTAATAGTAGTCACTGACTTAATAGTAGCTTTGGACATGATAGTGATGTCATCTGCAAATAGGAGATGAGAGAATTCAGGACCTTTGGGAGAAAGTTTTATAGGGTTCCATATGTTGAGGTCCACTTTGTGGTTTATATAAATTGTGAGAAGCTCAAGACAGAGGATGAAAATATAAGGGGACATTGGGTCTCCTTGTCTTATGCCCCTGGAGGGATTGAAGAATTTTGTCTTAGAGCCATTAACTAGAATAGCCATAGAGGATGATGAAATACAAGACAAGATTAGATTAGAGATATTCTGGGGAAATTTAAAAAAGGCAAGCATAGACCTAATAAAGGACCATTCTATTCTATCAAAAGCCTTTTCGAGGTCGATCTTAATGAGCATTTCACCCTCTCTACCTTTCATTTTAGAGAATTTATTAACAAATTCCTGAATAATGATAGCATTATCAGAGGCTCTCCTATTCTTAAGGAAACTGGCTTGATTTGGACTAATGATCTTGTCTAGGAAAGGTTTGATACGGTTAGCTATGATTTTGGTTATAACTTTGTAGATAGTGTTACAAAGACCAATAGGCCGGAAATCCTTTAGGTGGATAGCATTCTTGAATTTTGGAATGAGACATAGATACGTAGCATTAGAATAGCTAGGGAGAGAGCTAGTGGCAAAGAAATGGTGACAAAAAGATTTAACTGAGTCTCCAATGATATTCCAGAATTTTTGAAAAAAGAAAGGATGGAGGCCATCCGGACCTGGGGCCTTATAAGGACTAAAAGAAAAAACGGCCTTTGTAATTTCAAGGTCACTTAGGGATCTGTCGAGGCTAGATAGATCCACACTTGAATACCAACTAGAGTGATGATTTGAAAGATTTAGGGAAGAACTAGTGTGGTCAGTGGTATGAAGATTTTCAAAGTAGCCTAATACATGATTAGCTACCGCCTCTTGATAAAAAATAATGGAGCCAGATTCATCTTTAAAGTGAGTAATGGCATTTCCTCGACGCCTATTGAGGGTTGAAACTTGAAAAAATTTTGTATTGGCGTCTCCATAATTTAGCCAATCTATTCTAGATTTAAGGCGCCAAAAATCTTCTTCATTTTTTAATAAGGTTTTATATTCTGAAATTAACTTACACTCTAAGTCGCGCAAAAAAGTACTAGAAGGAAAACTAGGAGAAGATTGAACTCCATTTAATCTAGCAAGTAACTTTTTCTTTTTATGGAAAATATTACCAAAAGTAGAATTATTCCAACTTAAAACATCCTGTTCAAATGTATTTCTAGCATCATTAAAGTTCCTATTAAGCCAAGCATGGTGGATTACATTCTTAAAATCCGGGTGAGACATCCACATTGACTCAATTCTAAAGGGTTTATTGACGCGCGCACCCGAATGCTTCATTAAGTTAATAAGCATAGGATGATGGTCTGAGTAAGTTTTAGGGAGGTGCACAATGGAAGCATCCTTGAAGAGAGTGATCCAATCATTATTGGCCAGACAACGATCCAACCTTTCTCTAATCAGGGTATTTCTAGTTTTGCTGTGATTGGACCACGTAAACTTTGGGCCCTTGAATCCTAAATCAATAAGTTTGCAATAGCTAATACAATTCCTAAAACTATCAGCATGACTTGCCCTCATAGGTCTTCCTCCTAATTTGTCTGACTGACATATTATTTGATTAAAGTCACCACTTACTAGCCAAGGACCCTTAAAACTATCATAAATATTAGCTAGGGAATTCCATAATAGAGTACGGTTTAAATAAGAAGTACTAGCATAAATAGTGGAAAATAGCCAATAAAAATCAAGAGTAGGATGATTTACCTTCAACATCGCATGAACCTCATTACCATTAATTTGGACTTCAGAGACAGTGATGGCATCATTTTTCCAAAGAAGAACAATGCCTCCTGATCGACCAACTGAAGGAACCTCAGCAAAATCAGTAAAATTAAATCGAACCCTAAGGTCATGGTGATCCTCCATCTTGGTTTCCAACAAAGCAACCATAACTGGCCTATAGACTTCTAGTAAAGCATCAAAATGCCTACGAAATTCTGGATTATTAGCACCCCTAACATTTCAAACAATTATGTGAAGTTGATTAATCATATTTAAATTAGGGTTCTCATGTCCAGCTAAAGGTAAATCAGGGTTTGTTCTCAATGTGGGGTTGAGAACCACTGCATACTTCCCCGCTATTTTGCTTGCTGGGGATCTCACGTCTATTGAGCATTTGTATAGTTGCATGTGACTTGTGAAAATTACCTTCTTGTTCTGTCTTTCTTTGAAGAGAAAAATTGATATTTCGTTTAGGTTTTGAAACTCCGTGCGACTCTCCCTTGCCCTTAGGACGATTTCGTCTAGCTCCTCCCTCCTGTTTCCTCCTTGTTCTGGCTGATTGTGATGGTGCTCTGGTGATGGAGGTGGAGCTGGTGGTGGGACATCCTCCTGCATGTGGTGATCCTGAGCCGGAATCATCACTTGTTGAGCTGGAACTTGTTGATTTGCTTGGAGTAGTGGGTTGTTCAAAGGAGCTAGGGCTTGCATGGGTAAATTCTGGACAAGGTCCCATGGAGTGAATATTGGCATTTGAGGAGGAGTCACCCGAGGTGGGAAAAAGGGCAAGTCGATCAGTGGGTTCTCCTGTTGATCCATCCCATGCATTAAGTGGGGAAGCATGTTGTTCATGAAGTTGTGCATAGCTTCGCTTACAATCAAAGCAAGATAGGACGGGTCTTGAATGACCACATAAGCTTGTTGTCCCATTAGTGTCATAGGGATAGTTAAGGACTGGCCCCATAGGGTTGATTCCAACCATGTTTGAGGGATAAGATTTTGAGGAGGTGGAAGAGTGAATATTAATGGTGGATTCTCGTGTGGAAGAGGGGCAGGAGGATTGTTGTTTTGTTCCATTGTTTGACGTTTTTTCTCTTGGTGGAGTTTCAGAAGATTTTTTACTAAGTCTCTTTGCCTCTTCCTCAAGGGTTGAGTCCTCATCTGTGCTAGAAGAAGCTTTATAGTTAGTAATGATAGTAGGACGGGCTAATGTAGAGATTTGCATGGGAGATGGCGTGTTCGAGTGAACATAATTTCCCAAGGTAAGAGAGGAGATATGGGAATTAATGTGAGGATAAGTATGGTCAAGGTTATTGGTTGTAGGAGCCGGTGTCTGATTTTGGACACAATTGAAGTTAGTGTCTGACGAGGCATTGGGAATTGGAAATGTAAAGGAATGTATAGAAGAATTAACAGTGGCACTATATGTTGCCTTAGCTTCATCTGAGCTTAAGCAGTCCAACGTGGCATTTGGTTTCTCCATTTGGCTCAGGTTTTCAACACTGGTTTGACCAAGCATAGTTTCCATCGATTTTTGCATGGCACTAGGAGTGTCATTGCCATTTTGCATGGCACTAGGAGTGTCATTGCCTTTTTCCATTTGATCCGATCGAAACAAGCAGTCATCACTAGATAAATCTAATAAATTAAATCTATTTCCTTTTTCTTTAATTTTTTGATAATGTTTAGGATGATCTTTATAATTAAAGGATGTGGCTTTAGAAGTAGGAGACAAATTTGAGGACATACCTTGTTGCCTTACCTTAGTCGAATTGGCTGCATGCAACTCCTTCGCTTTATTTAACTGGCTGTTGATGTAGGATGAAGACGACTTTAATTTTGAAGAAGAATTTTTTGATTTCTTAGGGAAGCTAACAGTTTGCCACTCCAACTCTCCCTCCTTCACCTTAAGTTTAGGTTGTGGTAATGAACTGCTTGCTATGGAATTTGTGAGAGGTGTTTGGGAAGAATAGGGACAATTTTCTAGGAGATGACTTAATCGACCACATAATTTACACAAGATATTTTCTCCTTCATAGATAATTTTTTGTGTATGATGTTCTATGAAGACATGACTCTTAACTGGAGAATCAACGAGGGTTTCAATACAAATTCTAGCGTATCGGGCTCGCAAAGCAGAAGATGTTTTGAAGTCAACTTTCAGTAATTTACCCAAACTGGAACCTATTTTCCTCAGTACGCCTTTATCGAAAAATTCAGTAGGCAAGTTGGGTAACCTTATCCAGATAGCTGTAGTTAGAAGCTTAGTATCAGTAGCAATAAAATTTGGCTCCCAACATCTGATAGATAAGAAAAAACCGTTGACGAACCAAGGACCTTCAGTTAGGACTTTATGTAGGCTTTCATGTTTTTTAAATTTAGCCACATAAAAATCTTCTCCCAAATCAATTAATGGGAAATCTTCCATTAATTTCCATTGTCCTTTAAGCTTTTCATAGAGGTATTGGTGGTGAAGCCTCTTACCCAATAGCTTGATAATCACAGAGTTCAGCCAAGGAGAATAAATCCGTTGCTTTTCCTCTTGTGTAAAAGAAATGCAGTCGAGCAAGTCATCCCCTTCTATAGGCTGGGCATGCATGGGGGTAGGGTAGGTAGGATGATTAATTAGAGTGTTTATGATAGTAGGGTTTGTAGATGTAGTAGTAGATAATAGTTTTTCTTGGTAAGAAGTCGTCTTAATGGTAGTCAATGGAGTGTCACTGAGTTTTTCATCAGGTGGCTTTGGTGGAATAGGTGTGTTAATGGAAGTAACAGTGGGATCAATTTCTATTGGTGTATGGATGAAGAACAAGATAGAAGGGGGAAGGGCTAGAGAGAGAGAGAGAAGGAGTTTCTATCTTCACTATCTTTTCCACCATAACACTGAAATGCATATATCTTGATAAGTCAAGTGTTTTTTAGGAGTCTGAGTTCCATGATAAAAATCAAGAAATTTTGTTCAAACTTTCAGTATTTTTTATTAAAAATTTAGGATTTTTAATTACAAACTCCAGTATTTTTTCATTGAGTTTAAATCTCAAAATAAAGATTATGAATTTCAATTCAAGATACAATATTTTATACTGCAAATTTCAGATTTCAATTACAAATTCCAGTATTTTTCAATGGAGTTTAGTTATCAAAACAAAAGTTATGAAATTTAATTCAAATGCCAGTATTTTATACTACAGATTTAAGATTTTTAATAACAAATTCTAGTATTTTTCGTGGAGTTTGAATTTCAAAATAAAATTATGAAACTCCGTATTACTGCAAGTTTAGAATTTTCAATTACAAACTCTAAGTACTTCTTCATGGAGTTTAGTTAAAACTTCAGTATTTTCAAAATCTTTTCTAACTAAAACCTAAAGTTTATTTTACTGAAGCAGTAAGGGTGTCCACCGGCCCAGTTCCGGTGCACCTGTGCCGGTCCGGTCCGGTGAAACGTTAAAAAAAAAAAACTCGTCACCGGTCCGGTCCCAGTCCGGTCAAACGGTGCAGTTGCACCAATGCCGGATCGGAACCGGAACCGGCAAACGGAACCGTTCCGGTCCCGGTCCGGTCCGGTCCGGTCCAGTCCGGTTCGGTTTCGTTAATTTTTTTTTATTTTTTAAATTATTTTTTTTTGCCAAAAGCCATCAAATTTTCCCGGCCCGGTCCGGTCCGGTCCGGACCGGTTCTGATTCATTTTCATCCGGTTCATTTTGGGGCTGCCGGGTCGGGAAACGAGTCGATTTTTTTAAAAAAAAATTTGGCCCGGCTTGCGCCGGTTCGGTCCGGTTGCCGGTCCGGTCCGGTGCAAACTGGGCTATTAGACACCCTTATGAAGCACCTAATGTCCCCACAATACTTGAACCTCTCTTTTTCCTTAATTTTAAGGTTTAAGAGTAGCTTTATTCTCAAACCCAGTTTCAATAAATCTTTAATGAAGAGGCACAGAGGAGAAGATAGAGGGAGATGACACAGAGGGGCAAAATGTCATTTCGCGCGTATTTTAGGGAAAAGTGGCTATTCTTCAGTGACATTTTAAATGCTGGCTAGATTTCACTAAACATCTGCCATATTGGCCACCTGGTTTAGTTATTACGAATTTTAGAGAAAACCATAAGTAAAGAAAGGAAACCAGAGTATTTGACTTTTCAAGTGTATTTGCTTAAAGTTAATGAATAATCGCATGCGTTAATCTGTTGTTTTTGTAATGGAATTTATTTTACTTAACAATACTTTGGTTATTGTCAATACTCTATCTATATCAATTTACGTGGCATTATTATTTTTTTAATCCGTAAAAAATATTACTTTTTATAAGCCGAAATAATTTACTTTTATGAAATGACTCCAGTCACACAAATTTTTATGACTTGTTTTCAACCACAAATTTTAAAAGTCTTTTGTCTTTCTTAAACTCTTTGCAAGTCAAAATACGTAACATAAATTGAAACGGAGAGAGTATAATTTACACATGACGTTGATCAGACGAGCAATATTAGAGGTAACAAAGTAACAACTAGTTAAATTAGTAGTGTAAAATTTATTTACAAACTACTATTGAAATATTAGAGCACAATAGTGTGTACCTTAAATTCGATTATTTATGTTAAATAATTAATTTTTATTTAGTAGGCCACAAATAATCATTTATATCAAAATTTAACGTTTAATAGATATGAATCTAAACGTGATTGAGTGGACTAATCAATGGTTAAGTTATTGATTATTGTCAATAAGTAAACAAACGATAAAGGATATGACTTGATAATATAAATAAAGCAAGAGCCAGAGAGATCTTATTGATAATGGTCGTGAACAGCTTCAAGGTTGATAGCAATTCAATCAGCAGCAACAGTGATAATCAATAATAAAAATAGCAGAGCAAAGGATCTTCTAGTGTATGATTGATCAGGAGTTGCAAATGAGGAGGAAGTGTATTTATAGCCAGAGTCCTAGTCTAGTGTAACAACCCATCCACCCATGTTTGTCAACAGCTGGATAATATTGTTGAACATGATACTTATCATGGGGGCCTCTAAACGGTGCCTCATAACCCTTTGGGCGCGCCCTGTGGTGTCCTGGCAAGCCTTAAAGCGCCTGGTGTCACAGACGGCTCTGTGGCCTTGGCCACACCAAGAACTATATACGCATCTGTGTATGTCGCCCCACCGGTAGAGCATGCCTGTGCGCAGCAAGCATACAAAGCCCTCAAAGCATGCCCGCAACCACCGCCTGCGTGCCCTGCCTTGAGTGCACCAATATCATGCGACCCGTGCATGCACGTCCCAATGTTGATTGCCCCGTACGTGAGTGCGCCAAAGCCTCGCGCCTTGTGTGCGCGCCGTAAAGACACAGACAAGGATGCGGCCCCTCAAAGTGCGCATACCATTGTAAATATAGATAGTTTACCTTTCTGTATTTCTATTATAAATGTCTAAAAAAAATTTCTATCAACTCCTAGAACTTTGGTTTTTTTATTTAAGATATATATATATAGAGGGGATCAAGTATTCGAATCTTTGTAAGCTACTTTCATATTTCTACTCAGATGTCTCTTCCCCTCGACACCATGTTGGCTTTCTTGTAATCGGTTAGATTTCTTAATACAACTCTCTATTTTCAATTGCTCTCTTCATACACAATGTGATAAACATCGATTTTCCCACACGACATTGACAATATAGTCTGTATAAGGAGGGGACCATTGGCTGACATTACATTGCCCTTCTAAGCAAACTCAAGAAGGTGCCGCGTATCATAAATTTTGTACGAAGATAACTGGATTAATTGAGCTCAACCATCCTTATCTATTCGAGCGTCCGTTTTGGTCTGTCAAGAATTGTGAGTGTCTGTTTACCAATCTGAAGGGTCGATCCACTTCGATCGCCTATTGAGTTATATTCGTGTCATATGAAGATGCATTGGCTCAGTTTGTTAATCTGACCATGCTATATATCCGAATACCTAATAGCAACGTGTCTGGCCTAAATTTCACCAATGTAAAGTCCCCCACATTTCGAATGAGTCTTCGGAAGCGTTCGAGAAGTGAAAACTTTTGAGCGGGAAGGAAACATGGCCATCTCTACAACTGCGTATTTTGAAAAGGTGTTTGTCACTTCAACTTCCCATCATGTCCACGGGCACAAACGTGAGTGGTTGAAACCTCTCGCCAGTTATTGAGGTCATCACGACCTATATACTTATAAAAGGTCAGGCTTTGCTTTGCTTCTATACTTTAATTTCTCAAATACTCAAACTTATCGAGAATTTCAAGAACTCTACTGAGAAATCTAGTTTGCTCCGCCATGCTTTTCATCAGATCCTTTTTAGAAAGTCTCTCATAATGAAACCTTCGTCGCTTTCATTCATTAATGGCTTAGAAATTTCAAGAATTCAAAGTGATCTAGAAGTTGCCACCGCCAAACTCAGAGTTACTGCTTGTATTGTCGTCAATGCACCGCTGCTAGTTGTGGCAGAGAGAGAAGTGGTTGGATCGTCGGCACCAAAGGTTAAAAGGCAAACACAAAAAGTAAAATAGTTGGTCAAACTATAATATCTTTTAAGCAAAAAAAATTATTAGGATTATTCTTAAACCTTTTGACCTTTTTCAAGTTTAAAAGTCTAAGTATTTAAAAGCCAAGTACTTTTAAAGATTTTTTAGCTAGCCAAACACTTCTAACCGCTAAAAGGGGTGAATTGCAGAACTATGACACCATAGGTAATGGTTTTCCTTTTTTATCCCACGTAACAGCTGTTTAGCATAAATGGTCTCCGTTTGATTTAATGAATAAATTTCGTACGGAAATACCCTAGTGAATCTTATAATAATGTTCGTATCCTCACTCCCCCTTTCGTTGTAAGTACCGCCTAAGAGACAACGCTTTGCTTTGACCCATCTTTATTAGGCAACACTTGCCGTTGAATCTCACATTCTCTCAAATAAAGTGTTGCATGGGCAGCACTTGCCCCTTCAAATCTCTTCTCGCATTCTCACAGATAATATTAACTATTACCTAGGCATCACTTGCTAGTTTACATCCTCCTAAAATGCAACACTTGCCAATTGATAACTTGAAATATTGCCTACGAGTCAAACGAAAGTTATTTTGATAAAACATGTTAAACGAGGACAAACTCTTAGAACCAGTCAATTTTGGGGATAACTAGTGATATTTTTTTTAGCTAAAAGTGGCTTACAATCCATCTGACACGACCCGGAATCTGGTTAGGCTGTGCGGGCACCCGACATCCTCCCCTAGACCCTTCGGGCGAACCCTTACCAATTAAATTAGGAAAATAAATATAATAGTTCATAAATAAGGACAAGACTTAAAAAAACACACAGACATATTGACACTTCTAAGTTGTACGAAAGAAAATTACAGCTAACTACCTAACATACTAAGTTTAGGGCTATCCAGACTAGACATCTAAGAGTAAAAAAGAAGACAAATACCTCCTAAAGGGAGCAAAATGCAACTGAAATAATAACCAATAAACTGGTGGCCATCCGGAATAAAAGCTGGCTCACCCTGACAGCTGAAGTCGTCTTCGCTCCTTCACAATATGGCAAACTCAATCTTGGAGCGAACCTACCTAAACGAAATAGATAGACAAGAAACAAACAACAAACAAGGGTGAGTCAAAAGGACTCAATAAGTGGGGCGGACTAGCCACCTCAAAGAATAGGATAGCTAGCAAGGGAGAAGAAAAACAGATAAACTAAATCCATCTTATTTGAACTATAAACAGGCAAAGCCAAATAATAACTGAAAACACATATGGAATCATAAATAGCCAGGGACATAAGGTAGACAGAACATATAGATATCCTGAACATGTCGACAATCAGAAATACATCCTGTTGCGGCGTGCAACCCGATCTATATATTCATACTGTTGCGGCGTGCAACCCGATTCGTATATTTATACTGTTGCGGCGTGCAACCCGGTCCGTATGTTTATACTGTTGCGGCGTGCAACCCGATCCGATCCATGTATTTATATTGTCGCGACGTGCAACCCGGGATACGAGCCAGAAATATATAAGCAAACTGAGATATGTTCACAACATGGTATACATACCGCATATATAAAACACAACACGATAGTCACACAATAGTCAGCACGCGGTGCAATGAAATGGGATGAATGCAGTATGATGCAATGGTGTCACATGTGCCAAATAGATGGAGCGGAATCCTCCTGCTCCGAGGGCGGAATCCTCCTACCCTCAATATGATGCAATGGAGTGGAATCCTCCTGCTCCGAGGGCGGAATCCTCCTACCCTCAATATGATACAATGGAGCGGAATTCTCCTGCTCCGAGGGCGGAATCCTCCTACCCTCAATATGATGCAATGGAGCGGAATCCTCCTGCTCCGAGGGCGGAATCCTCCTGCTCCGAGGGCAGAATCCTCCTACCCTCAATATGATGCAATGGGCATACGAATGCAACATGATGGAATAATAACCCATCACCAGCGCGGGAGTCTCATCGACAGCTGGAAAGTATATACCAACTCACAGCCAAAGTACAATACTCAGATTCTCAATGCAATACCAATTACAGGGCATAACATATAATATAGAATATAAGTTCAAAGCTAAGGCGTAATGAGTACGTCTATCGACAGCTACACACGTAAGGAACACGTGGTAGAAAATCCACGAGGCTAGGTGCCTCCAAAGAAATGGATATAAACACTTACCTCTTCCAAAAGTTAACACAACCACTCAATAACCGCTTTGTCCTTTGGTTTCATTGCCAAACGATCACACTCTATTCAATAAGCAGAAAAATATATCAAATTAGGCTAAAGGCTTCATTCCTCACATCTTAGGGCAATCCGGTTAAGAACCTGATTCCCTATTCGCATACGCAATACGCAGGCCAGGCCTATACACAAGGTTTAAGGTCACATAACCAAACCCCAAATAAATTACATTTATATGTTGCCCATAACTCACTGAGTACGAATATATAATCAATTTCATTATCGGGGTCCATTTGACCCTTTAAACTATCAATTTACGTCATTAGGGCGATGTCTAATATCCCTATTTTTACCGTTAAAATATGTTCAAACACACGTAATAAACTCAAATAATATATTAGGATCATTACCTGAATGTTTCAGGGTGAAAATTCTACTTTTCTCCGGCCCCTTTTTCTCATTTTCTGGTATTTTTTTGCTGCGTTCCTCTTTGATAATATTTATGTCAAGTTTTTTTTTTTTTTTTGCATTCTGAGCTTCAACGTGAAGCTTAATGGCAAGGGATATATACTCCCTTTTCCCACCGACCCCACTTTAGCTTTTATTTTTGTCTTTTTCTCTTTTTCTTTTTTTGTTTTCTTTTATTTTATTTTCTTTTCTTAACGAATATTATAATAGTACCCTACGATATTTGAAATAATTCCAACTTTTGCATACAAGTTGTACAAAATATATGTAACATACTCGCGAAGGCGGATCTCAAATCAGACTCCCGAAACTCAAGATGCGAATTTAGATGAAAAGAAGTCAAATTATTTAACTTTCGGCATTTTAGCAAAAACTAGCCAAACAACATCGAAATTCACTTTCGAAAAATCACAAAAGTCACAAATAATCATACGAACCTAACGGCGCTTTCGGATTTCGATTCGGAGCTCATTCGCCCAAAACCGAGCTCAAAAATCTCTTTTTAATATTTATCGCCAATAAAAACTGAAACCTTCTTCCGATGCCTATCAAACGAGGTCTGATTTAGCTCAAATTTTACAGAAAGGTTCTAATGGACGTTACGAATATTTTAAAATTATCGGCACGCCAAACGGAGTCCTAACTTCCGAAACGACTGACCGAGGTCGTTTCATTCTCCTCCATTTAAACTCTCGTTCGTCCTCGAACGAGCCTAAGTCTAAAGCAAGATTCACGCAGATAACAAGAGAACTTGCACAACCTTCATAAACTACTCCACGGATATTATCTCATAATTATAGAATCAGAGTTATAACACGTACATCAAACTCTTGGATAAAACATATTTGGATAATATGATAACATCATTGCCCAACTTATTCGGACTAAGCCGACCCTTTCTCAATCATGAGAGAGGAGTTTTATATTTTCGAAACAAAGATACACGAAACTTTGAATGGGTTAACATGATTCAGCCGATAATTACCTCTTCGATATACCTTTCGATATAGAACATGTCGATGGAACTAAGAATTAGCTTACACTTCAGCAACGCCTTAGAGATTTAATATTATGATTCGGTATCAATTGGAGGAAGATTCCTCCACTTAAAGCATAAACTCATACAACTAATTTGAATAGAAATAGTCATCCTCGCACAACCTGCTGGATTAAAGAAGACTTAGCTAAAAGCTGAACATAGGCAGAGCTAAACTACCAAACTACTCTTTCGAGTTGCCAACTAGCTGCAACTCTCGAGTTCACAACTCCATACCTTTGCCGTAAACACCACCGCCTGATGGATGGTACTTCTATATAAAAATTTCGGTAGAGTTTCCCCTGAAACTGGATGATCCGCAAAAATAGGACCAGCACTATACTATACATAGGAATGGATACCCGGATAAACTGATAACATAAACATGTTAAACGGATAACAAGATGAGACAACTGGACCAAAACAATAATATGCTTCCAAAACAATAATATGCTTACCCGGCCACAATAACACGTACTCTGGCTCAACACAGGGAACGTCACAAGCGGCTACCAATCGCCCAAGCTCACTAGTGCCGGACGAAGAAGAAATGGAAATGGATCGAGGATAGAAATAATTAGAGCTTCAAGAAGTTCATCTTCTTATTTGCTTGGCTACCAAAGCTAGACTACTTCCGAGTCAGGCGAGCCAAAGAATCGCAATTGAAGAGATAGACATTAAATAAGCTTTATGAAACAGCCATACCAATTTAACCTCCCAATAAAAAGAAACTCTGACAATGTACCAGAAACCCTTTTATAACCCAGACAAGCTCATAGGATAACATGACTTTACTAGAGTTTTGAACCAATAGGAGATACGTAGATCGAGTATTACTTACCAGCCACTTTACACCGGAAGAAACAACGACACTTCCTGATGGGGACGAATAAGAATCCCATCATCCTACCAACACTAATTTCCGAGGTGCGGTAAACTGAATTGACATAATAACAGAAGGTGGCGTAACAAGATGCCAATTAGGCAATAGCAATACTCACCGTCAAATCTCTCATATTTAGATCAGATAAACTAGGAGATCTCAGAAATACCAGGAATAAATTATACAAGAAGTTCACCACTCTACCGCAACCGATTCTTAATAGAAACAATATCCAAGGAAGCCATGGAAACATGGTAAAATAAACGAAGTTCAGACCGATCGGAAGAATCAAATCTTACTCACATATAATGAAAGAAGAATTACATGGGTGTTCTACATCGGATGCCTCAGCATCCTGCCAGACTGGCAGTTCATAAAACTGCCTCTGCGGCTGAACTAAGCCGCTGCACTGATAATTACCTTCTGAAGAACCACTGCCACCACGCTCTCAACCTCTACTGGATCGTGGCGTTTCTCTGGCTGATTAAGATTTAAATAAAATTCCCTACGACTGTGCAGGTGCCTGATGACAAGAGAAAGGACGATTGTCTACTTGCTGGAGTAAGGAAAAACTCCTCAAAGGATAACTAGACTCATGACAGTGATAACAGCTTTTCATTGAAAATGGAAGCTGGAGATATTGTCGATAGCTATAAAGAGAAAAACTGGGTCTAATCTTGATGAACTACTCGCGCACTCTGAGAATCACGCTCTACAAGCTGAGACAACCTGGAAGATGACTTCCAAAAATAATCAGAACTTTTACCTCCAAATGAGGTACCATGGTTACCCACCAGGGCCGTGGGATCTCTTACTTTCCCGCTCTAACTCTTCCTGCTCTAACTTATGGTATGCCTCGAACCTTCGAGCAATATCAACAACAATATCAAATGAAATCCCGACCTCAATCTCTCGAGCCATCTGGGATCTCAAGGAAAAAGAAAGGTCGTCAATAAATCTTTGAATCTCTCGAAAGGCTCATGGACTAGTTCTAACGCATATTCAGCCATTCTATAGAATTCAATCTCACATTCTGAAACACCAATAGATTAACCGACAGGCTACCCTGTCCAATCCACTCAAACTGGCAACACTTTTCATCTCGCTCGCTACTCGAAAGGAACTTTTCCACGAATCTAGAAGAAAAATCGAACCAAGTTAGCTAATAAGAGAGCGGCCCACCAATTCAAGGCTGGACCCTGAAACTGGAAAGCAGAATAATCAACATCATACTGGTCGATATAATCAAGAGCCTGAAGGATACGCTTATATCTTTTTATTTTAAAAAAAATCATGAGGTTTATCTGATGCATTGCTTAAGAATATCGGAAGGTTCAACCGCGTAAAATAATGCAACCTGTTCGGACACTCGGACCGAACTGATACCTCGGCAAGATAACCAGCCAGAACAACTAGAGGCACAACACATGCTGCCTCCGAAACATACTTTATTGCGGCAACATTAAGAACTGGAATAGGAGCTCCCTGAGATCGAACGTCTCCATTTGCGGCAACCTAATAGGCTGCCTAGCGAATAATAGGTTCTTGCGGTATCTGCGTCGCCAAGTTTCTCGTAAAGCATCGTAGAGAGCCAAGGGGACTACAAGGCCCTGCTCCCTTGCCCATCGCGAGCTCGTACAGCTGGGACCTCCGTAACTAGATCGCCAGCACGATAAAAAACTCTCGGGGCTTCGTCAGTGCTAACCCCAGGCTAGACTGCTTCATCTTGAACTCATACTGTTTGCTGATTTATCGCAACAGGTTCACAATTACCACGAAGGAATTAATGAAAATGCATTTGCATCCTAGACCGACGCACGATTAGAAAAGAAGGAAGTGAAACTTCCTAAATGCCATCATAGCCTCTCGTAGATAAGTACGGACGTCTACGTACCCATCAGCGAGACTCTACTAGACACTGTCTTAGTCTGGATAGATTCTAAACTGGGCTCTGATACCAACTGACACGACCTGGAATCCGGTTAGGCCGTGCGGGCACCTGACATCCTCCCCTAGACCCGTCGGGCGAACACTTACCAATTAAATTAGGAAAATAAATATAATAATTCATTAATAAGGACAAGACTTAAAAAAAACACAGACATATTGACACTTCTAAGCTGTATGGAAGAAAATTACAGCTAACTACCCAACATACTAAGTTTAGGGTTATCCAGACTAGACATCTAAGAGTACAAAAGAAGACAAATACCTCCTGAAGGGAGCAAAATGCAACTGAAATAATAACCAATAAACTGGTGGCCATCCGGAATAAAAGCTGGCTCACCCTGACAGCTGAATTCGTCTTCGCTCCTTCACAACGTGGCAAACTCAATCTTGGAGCGAACCTGCCGAAACGAAATAGATAGACAAGAAACAAACAACAAACAAGGGTGAGTCAAAAGGACTCAATAAGTGGGGCGGACCTGCCACCTCAAAGAATAGGATAGCTAGCAAGGGAGAAGAAAAACAGATAAACTAAATCCATCTTATTTGAACTATAAACAGGCAAAGCCAAATAATAACTGAAAACACGTATGGAATCATAAACAGCCAGGGACATAAGGTAGACAGAACATATAGATATCCTGAACATGTCGACAATCAGAAATACATCCTGTTGCGGCGTGCAACCCGATCCATATATTCATACTGTTGCGGCGTGCAACCCGATTCGTATATTTATATTGTTGCGGCGTGCAACCCGATCCGTATGTTTATACTGTTGCGGCATGCAACCCGATCCGATCCATGTATTTATATTGTCGCGACGTGCAACCCGGGATACGAGTCAGAAATATATAAGCAAACTGAGATACGTTCACAACATGGTATACATACCGAATATATAAAACACAACACGATAGTCACACAATAGTCAGCACGCTGTTCAATGAAATGGGATGAATGCAGTATGATGCAATAGTGTCACATGTGCCAAATAGATGGAGCGGAATCCTCCTGCTCCGGGGGCGGAATCCTCCTACCCTCAATATGATGCAATGGAGCGGAATCCTCCTGCTCCGAGGGCGGAATCCTCCTACCCTCAATATGATGCAATGGAGCGGAATCCTCCTGCTCCGAGGGCAGAATCCTCCTACCCTCAATATGATGCAATGGAGTGGAATCCTCCTGCTCCGAGGGCGGAATCCTCCTACCCTCAATATGATGCAATGGAGCGGAATCCTCCTGCTCCGAGGGCGGAATCCTCCTACCCTCAATATGATGCAATGGAGTGGAATCCTCCTGCTCCGAGGGCGGAATCCTCCTACCCTCAATATGATGCAATGGAGCGGAATCCTCCTGTTCCGAGGGCGGAATCCTCCTGCCCTCAATATGATGCAATGGAGCGGAATCCTCCTGCTCCGAGGGCGGAATCCTCCTACCATCAATATGATGCAATGGGCATACGAATGAAACATGATGCAATAATAACCCATCACCAGCGCGGGACTCTCATCGACAGCTGGAAAGTATATACCAACTCACAGCCAAAGTACAATACTCAGATTCTCAATGCAATACCAATAACAGGACATACATATAATATAGAATATAAGTTCAAAGCTAAGGCGTAATGAGTACGCCTATCGGCAGCGACACACGTAAAGAACACGTGGTAGAAAATCCACGAGGCCAGGTGCCTCCAAAGAAATGGATATAAACACTTACCTCTTCCAAAAGTTAACACAACCACTCAATAACCGCTTTGTCCTTTGGTTTCATTGCCAAACGATCCCACTCTATTCAATAAGCAGAAAAATATATCAAATTAGGCTAAAGGCTTCATTCCTCACATCTTAGGGCAATCTGGTTAAGAACCTGATTCCCTATTCGCACACGCAATACGCAGGTCAGGCCTATATACAAGGTTTAAGGTCACATAACCAAACCCCAAATAAATTACATTTATATGTTGCCCATAACTCACTGAGTACGAATATATAATCAATTTCATTATCGGAGTTTATTTGACCCTTTAAACTATCAATTTACGTCATTAGGGCGATGTCTAATATCCCTATTTTTACCGTTAAAATATATTCAGACATACCTAATAAACTCAAATAATATATTAGGATCATTACCTGAATGTTTCAGGGTGAAAATTCTACTTTTCTCCGGCCCCCTTTTTTCATTTTCTGGTATTTTTTTGCTGCGTTCCTCTTTGATAATGTTTCTGTGAAGTTTTTTTTTTTTTTGCATTATGAGCTTCAACGTAAAGCTTAATGGTAAGGGATATATACTCCCTTTTCCCACCGACCCCACTTTAGCTTTTATTTTATCTTTTTCTCTTTTTCTTTTTTTTCTTTTATTTTATTTTTTTTTTCTTAACGAAAATTAAAATAGTACCCTATAATATTTGAAATAATTCTAACTTTTGCATACAAGTTGTACAAAATATATGTAACATACTCGCGAAGGCGGATATCAAATCAGACTCCCGAAACTCAAGATGCGAATTTAGATGAAAAGAAGTCAAATTATTTAACTTTCGGCATTTTAGCGAAAACCAGCCGAACAACATCGAAATTCACTTTCGAAAAATCAATAAAGTCACTAATGATCATATGAACCTAACGGCGCTTTCGGATTTCGATTCGGAGCATATTCGCCCAAAACCGAGCTCAAAAATCTCTTTTTAATATTTATCGCCAATAAAAATTGAAACCTTCTTTCGATGCCTATCAAACGAGGTCTGATTTTGCTCAAATTTTACAGACAGGTTCTAATGGACATTACGAATATTTTAAAATTATCGGCACGCCAATCGGAGTCCTAACTTCCGAAACGACTGACCGAGGTCGTTTCACCATCCCACTCAAAAACCTTCTTAGAGGTCGTTTGGTTCGTGCTATAAGGATTATCAATCTCGAAATAAAATTTGGGATTAAGTTATCCCACGTTTGGTAGGACTTATGAATCTGGGATTAATAATCTCTAGAGAGCTTATACCACAGTTGTGTTATTTTTTCTGTCCCATACTCCGGGTGGGGTACCAATCCCATTAAATGAAAAATAACGCATTTGCCCTTCTTCTAACCTATTCTTCCAAAGGCCTTTAAGAAAGTGAAGGTTAATCTGTATATCACTTTTAATCCCATTATAAATCAAATGAATCAAGCATATACCAATAAAAGTATATCCACAAAAAATTTTGTCATTATTAATTCCAATATTATAATCTTATTTATTAATCTCGGGATAACCCTTTTAACGTACCAAACGACCACTTAAAGTGGTAGTAAGAGTGAGGAAAATCCGGAAAGCTAGTTAGTCGTTCACAGTTCCAAAACATGCTTCCTCAATATTTTAACTATTCTGTAAATGACATTTACCAGTAGGTTTTTGGGTTTTCGATAGGGGTGTTCATGGGACGGTACGGTTCGGGTTTGAGCTTATCGGTAACGGTATATCGGTTAATGCTATGTAATTATGTAAAACCAATACCGTACCAATAAGCTATCGGTTATCGGTTATCGATTCCAAACGGTTTGGTAGTTAACGGTTCAGTAACCGGTACACCGAAGTAATGCTGAATTCTTGGTGGATGGTTGTCAATAGGTAACATTTTTTAATTAATATGAATAACCACTAAAGTAATAGACAAACCATCCACACAAACTAAGTAAACAAGTGCAATCAACAAGTCTTAACAATATGCTAACATAACACAAAATAATGAAATAGAAAAAGAAAAGAAAAGAAAGTCTGATCAATAATCCGAGAAAGCAAAATTAATTATAAAATAGGCCGGACTCATTAATTAAAGTGTATGAGTATTGACATATAACCACCAATAATAACAGTAATAATAATAATAATAATAATAATAATAATAATAATAATAATAATAATAATAATAATAATAATAATAATAATAATAATAATAATAATAATTAAAATTTAACCAATAAGTTAATGTTGTAAATTAAGAGTTTAAATGGCTTAATATACTAATAATAAATAAAATAAAATATAAAAAATTATTAAAAAAATCTTATCGGTTATCGGTACGGTAATGGTAAAGAGATATAAAAACCATTACCGCACCGCTATCTTATCGGTATCTGAAATAAATATCATTATCGAACCAATAACCATTATACCGATACCGTTATGCTTATCGATAGCGATAACGGTTCGACTATCGATACCAATTCGATTTTGCACACCCCTCATTTTTGGCATGTCGATGGGGCAGGGGGAGAATGCGGCCCAGTGACTTTAGTGACTTGTCTAAAGGACCTTTTGGCCCCCTGCCAAATGAGTTTGCTTCTGGTCGGTGGCTTTAAAGGACTTCTTGGAGGCAACAGTCGGAACATATAGGTGCACGAAAATTCACAAAAGGCCTGAAAAATAGACGTGTGTTAGTGATTGGGTCCCTCATTTCTTGCCCCCTGACCACTGCATATTTTTCGGTTTCTTTGTCCCTGTAAAGAGTTTTATTGTTAAATAAGAACCCATATCTTTACAAAGATCAAATTCAAAACATTAATCTTGATCAAATAAAAGAATTTAAGTAGTACGTACATGATTTCAATGTAAAAGAATTTTAATATGAATTTTGTGAATTGGGTAAAAATCGACCTGCGATTATTCGCCCCGGTCGTGCGGCTTGATAGCGACCGAACTCGTGTCCGCGAGCCAGAGACCGAAGCAAATAAATAAGTTGCCGAAGCCAGGCACCGAGGTTGTCACCGAAGGCAAGCCGTAAGCTAAGCTTCGGTGACAAGCCACCTCGGTCAAGCAACAGGGCCAAGCCACCGAGGTCATTCATTCGCACCTCGGTGGATCCCCTCGGTTCAAGCGACTTTGCAGCCCACTACTTTACCCCACTAACTCCTCCATTTAATGCCCAGATCGTGGGAGACGCATCAGCTGCTGGTGGATAACGTGGGCAAGGCCTTCATGCCTAAAAATATTAGATCATTTTGTATCATAAGTATCTAGAAATTCATACTGAAACTCTGCCCAAATTTGTACTCACAATTATATATTGAAGAACAGTTCATTTTCTCGCATTTATATCTTTTTCGCACATTATTTCAACTTTGATATGAAGAATTGCTTATATTCGAATCCAAATTCGATTTGTACACCTAAACTGATTTAGGCCCATACAAATTGGCGCCGTCTGTGGGGATATAAGCAGTAACGCTTTGTTCCAAAGTTTCACATCCATTTTTTGTCAAAAGCTTACGATTCAACAACGTTAAGGTTGATCACAGTGGTAACAATAGCGAACGGGCTGACGTTCCGTCGAACCAGCAGCCCATCTCACCAATGACAACTGAAGAATTCCAGATGTATGTTGTCACCACGCTAAGAGCTCTCCAAAGTAAACAGGATGAGCAGGTGAACATTAATGCCGAATTTCGCGCTTCATTAGAGGCGAGGAATAGTGCTGTCCCAAACAGCACCCAGCCTTCGGCTCCTGGTAGAGGCATCCCGCTCTTCGTTCCTCCAGGCGCGATAACAGGGGGACCTCACAACAGGGCCACGCCTGGGGGCTCGGGGAACAATCCAACTACCACACCACACTTCGGGACGGTTCCCACCGTGGTAGAGACAACGTCCTCGGTTGACGTTGAAAGAATGAGCAGGGAGATCGAGGCTCGCATTGAGGCGCGCGTGGAGAAGCGCCTCGAAGGCGTGCCGGGGATAACGAAGGAGGAAGACGACCTCGACATCGATCAATACAGGGAGCAGCCCTTCAAGCCCGAAGCGGCTCCAGCCCCAACTCCCCAGGGCTTCAAACTCATATTCTTGAAGAAATACGATGGGACCACTGATCCCAAAGAACACATAAGAGAATATATGGCCATAGTGAAGAGCAACGACTTAACAGCTACGCAGCTCGAGTCGATGTTCCTGAAGAAATTTGGCCAATCGTTAGAGAAAGGGGCTCTTTGGTGGTATCTGTGCCTGCCAGCGGGGTCAATTTCCTCATTTAAAGAAATGTCTAGCGCCTTTGTCAAGGCGCACACCGGGGCACAAAAGATCCTCCAAAGGAAGGAGGATATATGTGAAGTAAAACAAAAGCCCGGTGAACCACTTAAAGAATTTCTTGAGTGATTCCACGCTGAGCGCATGGAATTGCCTCGGATGGACGATACCTTGGCCATCATGGCATTTGAAAAGGGTATCAATAGTCGCAATTCTGACGCTGCCGCTGAATTGCGCAAAGAGCTACAACAATATCAGGTCCTAACTTGGGAGGATCTGCATAGGCGCACTTACTCCAAAATCAGATTGGAGGAAGCTGAATTCAAGAACCGAGGTTACCATCAACGAAACCGAAGTGAATCATCAAATCGCGCCGAGGCGCCGCGAAGTAACTCAAAGGGGAGGTATGAGCCTTATACCTCGACAAGGCAGCATGTCAGCCAAAGGCTGGGGAACACCCTCGGTAATTCATACCCAACTTCTCACATAAGCCAAAGGCTCGGAGGGAAGGTTCAACTCAATGTGAACCAAAGAAACCCCTCAAGCTCCGCTTCGGTCCCAAAAAAGGATCTACCTCGGATCCAAGACTATAACTTCAACATATCGATCTCGGAGCTGGTCAATGTTATCAAGGGGACTACCGAGGTAAGGGTGCCCAAGGATATGAGGACCCCGGCGGATAAAAGAGACCACAATCTGCATTGCGAATTCCACGCAGATTATGGCCACAGGACCGAGGATTGCAAAGCTTTGCGCCTCGTAGCTCACCTGCTGAAGAAGGGAGTTTTGGCCGACTTCCTCACTGACAAAGGGAAAGATAATTTTTCCAAGAACCGAGGTGATGGGCAACCACCTTGGGCTCCACCCCCGGAAAGAGTAGTGAACGTTATAACCGGGGGGTCAGAGGTGAACGGCGTAAATTTCGCCGCAGCCAAAAAATTTGCCAAGCTCTCCATCACAATGGAGAAAAGAACCCGAGTTGGAGGCTCGGGCAAAGATATTGTGTTCGACGATGATGACTGTGATGGGACGATGTTCCCTCATCACGACGCTCTAGTCATCATGCTGAGAATCAACGACCCTGACATCAAAAGAGTCTTGATCGACCCCGGTAGCTCAGTTAATATAATCAGCTACGGGACTGTTAAGAAGATGTGGTTGAAGGGGGAAGTTGTTCCCAAATCAACGGTGTTAGCTGGCTTCAATAACTCCATGGAGAAAACGTTGGGTGAGATCACACTCAAGACATTCGCCGAGGGGGTTACCAAAGAAACATTGTTCCAAGTCATGCCCGAGGATCTGGCCTACAATGTGATCCTCGGAAGGCCATGGATCCACTCCATGGAAGCTGTTCCCTCGACTTTACATCAAGTGATTAAATTCCCTACACAATGGGGAGTTCGATCAATTAAAGGGGAGTAACGAGTAGCAAGGGAGTGCTATTCGGTTGCGTTAAAGAGTGGAGTCGCCCCGGTCGGGCCAAAGCAATAGCAACGACAGGAACCGGGGTCAAGCGGGGAGGACGCCGGAGGAGAAGTCGAAAAGGTTCCAGCCTGTATCCAAGAGCCTCGGAAGCAAAAAGCCGAGGACTCAACTGTTGAAGAACTGGAATCCTTCACCCTATTGAAAGATTTCCCCGATAGGAAAGTATTTATCGGCTCGGAGTTGGACCCGGAGTCGAAAAAGGCGATTATAGAAGTTTTGAAGTCCAACCATGATTGTTTTGCTTGGTCACACTCAGACATGACGGGTATCGATCCGGAGATCATGACCCACAAACTGAATGTGGATCCAAAATTTGCCCCGGTGAAGCAGAAGAAAAGACCTCATGCCGGGGTAAAAAGAAGGCGATCGAGGATGAGACCGCCAAGCTACAAGAAAACGGCTTCATAAGAGAGGTGAAATACCCCGAATGGCTGGCCAATGTTGTGGTTGTACCAAAAAAGAATGGCAAGTGGAGGATGTGTGTAGATTACACTGACTTAAACAAAGCTTGCCCCAAAGATTCATATCCATTACCACAAATTGACAGGTTAATAGACTCCACGGCTGGACACAAACTATTGACCTACCTGGATGCATATTCGGGCTATAATCAAATTCTCATAGACCCGAAGGACGAAGAGAAGACCTCGTTCATCACTGACCGAGGTACCTTCTGTTACAAAGTGATGCCCTTCGGTTTGAAGAATGTCGGGGCGACGTACCAAAGGCTGGTGTGTCGCATGTTTAAAGAATATATTGAAAAGTCTATGGAAGTCTACATAGACGATATGCTCATCAAATCAATCCAAATGGAGGATCATTTGAACCATCTGAGGAAGCCTTTGCTGTGTTGAGGCAATACGGTATGAAATTAAACCCCGAGAAGTGCGCCTTGGGCGTTGGATCAAGCAAATTCTTGGGATTCATTGTCTCTGAACGAGGAATCGAGGCCAACCCAGATAAAATCAAAGCTATTGAGGAAATCCCCGAGGAGCTAACTGGGGTGAAAGAGGTTCAACGCTTGACTGGCCGAGTCGCCGCCTTGAGTCGATTCATCTCATGGTCCTCGGAGCGATGCCACAAGTTCTTCTCCGTTTTGAGAAAAAACAATCACTTCGAATGGACACCGGTGTGTAAACAAGCGTTGAAAGATTTGAAACAATATTTAGCCAACGCACCGTTGCTTGCCAAGCCAAAAGAAGGTGAAACATTGCTGGTCTACTTGGCGGTGTCCGAGGTGTCAGTCAGCGTTGTGCTGGTTCGGGAGGAAGATGGCAAACAACAGCCCATCTATTATGTGAGCAAGACACTCCTCGACGCTGAAACCAGGTATCCACATTTGGAGAAATTAGCACTCGCTTTACTTGTTACCGCTCGGAAACTACGACCCTATTTTCAATGTCACCCAATAGCAGTAGTTTCAACCTTCCCTTTAAGAAATATATTGCATAAACCGGAGTTATCGGGGAGATTATCCAAATGGGCGGTAGAGTTAAGCGAGTATGACATTACTTATCAACCTCGGACTGCCATTAAGTCTCAAGTCTTGGCAGACTTCGTGGCTGATTTTAGTGTTGGAATTTTGCCCGAGGCGGAAAAGGAAAACTCCATGGCAAAAGGAACCTCTTCGGGACTATGAATACTATACACCGATGGGGCAACGAACTCCAAGGGTTCAGGGTTAGGCATAGTCTTGAGAGCACCCACCGGGGAGAAAGTCAGGCATTCGGTTCGGTTCAAGAAAGTAACCAACAACGAAGCGAAATATGAGGCAGCTTTAGCAGGTTTGGAGCTGGCTAAGGAAATGGGGGTTGAAAGAATCGAACTAAGATGTGATTCACAGTTGGTGGTGAACCAGGTCCTCGGTGATTATACTGCTCGGGAGCCCAGAATGCAACTATACTTGGATCGAGCACAAAGGATCTTGGCACAATTCCAAGAATGGCGAGTTAAACAAGTGCCTCGGGAGGAAAATACCGAGGCTGATGCCTTGGCGAATCTTGGTTCGGCGATCGATGAAACTCAATCGGGGACTGACTCAGTAGTTCGGCTGCTATTCGCACAAATGAGAGAGATGAAGTTGCAAGTTAATTCAGTGGATAACCGATGGGATTGGCGAAGTAAGTTCATCTCCTACTTCGACTCGGGGACTGTCCCCCAAGACAAAAAAGAAGCAAGGAAGCTGAGGACCCAAGCATCCTCGTATCACTTGATCAAGGGTAACTTATACAAAAGGTTATATTGCGGCCCGATGGCCAAGTGTTTGGGTCCCGAGGAGGCAAGATACGTGATGGCTGAAGTGCACGAAGGCGATTGTGGCAACCACTCGGGGGGAAAGTCCTTGGTTCGTAAATTATTAAGAGCCGGGTATTATTGGCCCACAATCAGTGCCGATGTGAAAGCCTTCGTGCAGAAATTCGATAAGTGCCAACGCCATGGGCGGATGATCCACCAACAGGCCGAGCCTTTACATTCAGTGGTATCACCGTGGCCCTTCATGAAATGGGGAATGGATGTCGTTGGACCATTGCCCAAAGGAAAAGGTGGTGTTCGTTTCATCTTAGTATTGACCGATTACTTTACAAAATGGGTGGAAGCGGCAGCTCTCACCGAGGTAAAGCAAAAGCAAGTAATCGACTTCATCAAAAAGAACATCATCTACAGGTTCGGCGTCCCAAGAGAAATTGCTTGTGACAATGGCAAACAATTCATGGGGGCAGCTATCACTGATTTCTTCAAGCAGTGGGGGATCAAAAGAATTGCCTCGACTCCTTATCACCCAAGTGCCAATGGCCAAGCTGAATCTTCAAATAGAATGATAATTGAAAATCTCAAGAAGAGACTCGATGAGAAAAAAAGGTCCTTGGCCCGAGGAGTTACCGGGGGTGTTATGGGCCATGCGAACAACGGAGAAGAACAGAACCGGTGAGACTCCTTTCTCACTAGCTTATGGCATGGATTCCCTCATCCCCGTAGAAGTGGCCGAACCAAGTCTTCGGTACGCTCACACTGCCGAAGATGCCAACCAAGAGGCAATGCGTATAGAGCTAGATTTGCTCGAAGAAAAAAGGGAATTAGCTTTGGTTCGGCTAGTTGCCCAAAAAAGGCAGATCGAGGCTTACCTCAATAGGAAAGCCAAACTTAGGGACTTCAAGGTTGGAGATTATGTGCTGAAAACTGTGAACCAATCAACAAAGGAAGATAACGGGGGGAAGCTTATTGCAAATTGGGAAGGACCCTACAGAGTCAAGGCAATCGTTGGAAAAGGCTCTTATCAAATTGAGAGTCTACAAGGAGAACCCGAACCTCTGAATTGGAATATCTCCAATCTTAAGCGATACTACTTCTAGTCGAGGTAAATACTTCTCAATCTTTTTAAATTAAACAGCCCCGAGCCGAACAATGCTCCCATGGCATTGATAGAAAATGTACTAACTTACTCCTCGTTCCATCTTTTTGGTTGACCTTTTCAGGAAGCGAACCGAACCGTCTCCAGTGCTCGGATCTTCATCAAGATTCAAAACCGAACACTGGGGGGGAGTGAGAAGGGTTGATATCGAGGTCGACATCGAGCCTCCCAACCGAAGCTTATCTTTCCAACAACCGGGGACTTACGCCCGAGGATTAAATTTAGTACATTGTAAATTAGCCCGGTAGCGGCGTACTGTCAGTTTGGTTTTATTGAAAATTTGCTTTTCACCCAAGGTCCGCTTCGACTTGGTTTTATGTAAATAGCCGACTTCTGGCTCGTTGATATCAATAAAATGACTTTGGTTTCAGTCATTTTATCTGTGTGAATCTTGCATTCCGAAGCTGCACAATGCATCGACTCGAGGGCGAGACGTCGTCCTAAGTTTGTATCGATTAAATTATGTTAAGTCTTGTAAGCATATCATTTATTTTCAAAGTGTTCGATATATATAAAAAGCCAACACACGAAGCAAAGATACAAATAGTCTTTCATTGAATATTTACATTCAAAAAATGACCCGAAGGTCCAAAGTACAAGCATAGAAACCCGAAGGCTTACAAAACGATGCTACAAGAAGTCTACGCCTTGGGAGAATCACCTCCGTCCTCGGAGCCCCCCTCGGCATCCTCATCGTCTTCTTCATCCTCATCACCGCTCGAAGCTTCACTTGATGGGAGTTCATCAATAATCGCTTGGGCTTCCGCCGATTTCGCCTCGGCGTTTGCTATCTCCGCATCTAAGTCAATCTCCCCGGCGCGGCATCGCTTGAGCAGCCTTAGCCGAGACTTGATAATGGCCCATCGCTTGTCTAGCTCGACCCTCTTGACCTTGAGTGCAGCCCTACTCTTTCGATCAGCGATCTCATCTTGAAGGGCCGCAATCTGAGCATCTTTAGCTGAAAGCTTGGAGTTCTCACTCTCCAGCTTCTTGATATAGAGCAGATGATTCTTCAGCTGCTCATGATGCTTCTTGGCCATATTCACAGCCTCGGCCTTTGTTTGAGACAACTCACCACTCAGCCTCGCAACTTCGTCTTCCAGCCTCGAGCGCTCAGCCTGGAAATCATCACCGAGGATTTTGATCTTAGCTTCGGAATTTGCCTCGGCTTCACACAGATCGGACTGGGACTTGGCTAAGTCAGCCTTCAGCGAAGCTATTTGGGTGTTGAATTTTTCCTTTTGCTGATCCCATAAGCAAGCCACGCGCCGAACCTCGGCAGTCCTCGAGGACTCGATCTCGATGGCCTTCAATGATAGGATGAAACTCTGAGAAAAAATTAAAAAATCAAGGTCAGCTACAAACCGAAGGTAAAGATGAAGTTTTTTCTAGTTCAAGTATGGTGAAACTTACCCTTACAGCATTGGAGGCCATAGTGCTGTATAGTTGGCCAGAAGTAAACTCCTGCACAACCTTATCCTCGGTCGGCCCCAACAAAGGCGTGAGACTTAAAAGTTCCTCTCGGCCGCAAGCTAGCAAATTTGAGGAAACTGGCACCTCGAGTCTCCGATAAGACCCCACCAAGGATGAAATCCTCGCGGGTTCGGAATGTGCCCTAACCGCCCCGGTGCCAGCCCCCTCTTCAAGTGCAGCACTGCCAGCCCCCGCGACTTTAGCCTTGCCTTTAGCTTTTGCCGCAGCTACCTCGGATTCGAGTTCTTGATCCTCGAGGTCAATAACATCAACGTCCCTTCGAGCCAAAGCCTCAGTAGCTGCGTCATCGGGCTCATCAACCAATCTTCGGCGCCTCTCAACCGCCGCCTCGGGTTGAGGAGGAACCTCCGCCTCGGTGCGAGGAACCACCGAACGGGAAGATTTCTTTGAAGTGGCCCTCTTCTTCTTCACGCCTGCAACAATGGAAGAAGTTAAAGAGCGAGAAAACAAAAAAGGGAATGACATTCGATGATACCAACCGAGGACGAATGTTACCTTTGGAAGTCCCTTGACCGGGAGCTCCCTTGGATGTTTTTGAAGACTTGGAAGCCTTCAACCCTTTATACTCTCCAGCCACCGCAGCCAGATCATCATCTGACTCGGTCTCCTCCCCGTCTTTCTTTTTCTTCTCTTCCTTCTTCTTCTTCTTACTCTTTTTGGTGTTGATGGCACGGTTTGGAAAACCTAATACCGAGGGAAGGAAAGTCAGTAAAACAAAGTCGAAATCTCAAAACGGCCCACCTATCAAAACATCACCAAAAACTTACCGTGCCTCTTGCATTGCCAACCAAATTCGGCGGCCATGTTCATCCATGTCCTCTCGGGGCGTTTAAGAGCCCCGGTCATCGCTTTGACCCACCCAGTCAAACCTGCCAGGGGCACGATGTCTACCTTGTTGGCTGAAGAAACAACAAAGAAATGAAGTCAGTTAACATGGACAAACCACCGAAGAGTGAGATATGAAAGGAAGAATACTTACGTGTGTTATTCCACCGTTCGGGGAAATTAGGCTCGGTGGATAAAACTTTTGTCTCCAATAAGATATACCGATCGCTCCAACCCCAGTCCCCGTGATCCTCACTCTTATGAAGAAGGGCAAACTTGCCTCGGTTATTCAGCGCCACGACCCCGGCCTTGTGAAAGTAGGGGTAGTAAAGTGAGATGAGGTGTTGAAAAGTGAAATCTACCCCGGCCTTCGTGCTCAACCAATCCATGCATTGAACGACCCTCCAAACGCCGGGGCCAAGTTGAGCCAAACATAAGTGGTAGGCCCGGCAAAAATCATCAATTACTCTATGGACCGGGAGGGAGAAGCCGAGGGTGAAGGGATAAGTGTAAGCGAAAGAAAACCCCTCAATGTTGTGGCACACCCGGCTTGTTGGATCAGGTATAATCACTTTCACCTCGGGCGTGAATTGACAGTCCCTCCAAACCCGCTCAATATGAGCCTGAGTTATGCGGGTCGGTGTGGTATTCACATGGATATTCCTATTTTTCTCCTCCTGGTCGGCTGTTTGGGCTTGCAATTTCAAGTCCTTGCCGTTGTCGAAGTGGGAGGGAATTATCTGAGGGGCTCGAGCTCTTGTTCTAGGGGAATTGATGGTCCCGAGGATCCCCCATCGGCGACATTACCGCCCTCGGCTTCGTCTACGGCGTCATCGCCCTCGGCATCATCACCTTCACCATCTCCTCCATTGTCATCACCTCTGGGGATGACGCCACTGTATCTCCCAATCAAGACGTCATCAAACATGACGTCGTCCCCCCTGACGTCAGCTTCTTCCTCCTCCTCTGCTGCCAAATCACGCATGGCTCTGGCCTTCCGACGTTTAAGACCACCAACGCCGGAAGACACCTCTCCACCCTCCATTGCCACCGTTGGGACTGCCGGCGCAGCGGCAACAACGTCGCCACTAACAGTGGCTATAGCCAAGGGCGGAGCTCGCACCCTCTCACCTGAATCACTGGAATCTTGCCTGGAGATTGTAGTAGACATGGTGGCAGTACTAAAGTTGAAGCTTTCTCGAAATTGGAGATTGAAGAAAGTATGAAAGTGGTTCTGGCTTTTTTGCACTGTTGATCGCTCAAAGATGGAACTGAGGAGAAAGTTTGGTGAGCACCTTTTTATAGGTATGAAAAATTAAAAAGGAAGACGTCATTGTCATCATTGTAACGTTGGGAAGACCGAATTTACGGCGTGACCGTTCGGGCGACCAACGGATGGACGCCACGTGTCCAAGAGAAGTGACCTGATAAGACGCGCACCGTTGACAAGTTTTGAAACGCTTGGATAAGATCAAGCCACGTCACTTTCCCGCTAAACTTCACTCCACTCCTCGGCAACCTCGGTAAGTAACCGAGGAGTGGGGGGACTATCTGTATTGGGTAAAAATCGACCCGCGATGATTCGCCCCGGTCGTGCGGCTTGATAGAGACCGAACTCCTGTCCGCGAGCCAGAGACCGAAGCAAATCAATGAATTGCCGAAGCCAGGCACCGAGGTTGTCACCGAAGGCAAGCCGTAAGCTAAGCTTCGGTGACAAGCCACCTCGGTCAAGCAACAGGGCCAAGCCACCGAGGTCATTCATTCGCACCTCGGTGGATCCCCTCGGTTCAAGCGGCTTTGCAACACACTACTTTACCCCCCACTAACTCCTCCATTTAATGCCCAGATCGTGGGAGACGCATCAGCTGCTGGTGGAGAACGTGTGCAAGGCCTTCATGCCTATAAATATTAGATCATTTTGTATCATAGGCATCTAGAAATTCATGCTGAAACTCTGCCCAAATTTGTACTCACAATTATATATTGAAGAACAATTCATTTTCTCGCATTTATATCTTTTTCGCACATTATTTCAACTTTGATACGAAGAATTGCTTATATTCGAATCCAAATTCGATTTGTACACCTAAACTGATTTAGGCCCATACATTTTGTAATAGGTAAATAGCCTTATTCTTAAGATTACAAATTTATTTTTTAATTTTTTTTAACAAATTATTACAAGTGATATGATAGTATAAAAGATTTTTTACAATACAAATAAGCTCAAAATAATAACATATGGTTCAACTTAGTCCTCGTTCAACCCTCCCAATTGTTTGCCGTTTGAGTTTTTATCTGTAACCTGAAAATATGTGGTTCAACCACACCATCAATTTCTAAGGTGTTTGGCCATACAAATTTTTTATTTATTGAAATTTTTTATCCAAAGCATGATGTTCGTGAGAATTGTATCTAGGAGATTCCTAAAAAAGAAAAAAAAAACTAAAAATGATTTTGAAAGCTTTTCCAAAAAGAAAATTTTCAATTCACAAAATTATAATTTTCATTTTTTAAAAGTAAAATACACATTCAAACACAACTTTAATTTCTACTAAATAATAGTCTCAACTCAATTTCGAAAGCTCTTTTTCAGAATAAATTTTGGTATCTATAGTCAAAACTCAAATGACTACTAACAGTGACTTATTTTTCTGTCCATTCTTAAAATTCCCAAAAGTCAGACAAATGTGCTGTTCGATCAGGATTTGGCAGCCAGTATAAGTTGATTATTATGAAAAGCTTCAATAAAGAGTAGCCTTTCAGTCGTAAATTATGAGTGATTGGAAGTTAAGAATCACTGCAATGCACGATTTCCAATTAAGGTGTCTTCCTGTTGATGATTTAGTTATACGAAAACTTTAATTAAACTTAGACGTGGTTTTTGTACTTAAGTAAGGTTTGGTACCTTAGGTCTGAAATATTATTGAGCTAGTTAAGATTTGAGTTCTTTGGTGCATAATCAGCCAAATGTTTTGTGAGGACCCATTCACTCGTGAGAATTACACAACTATAGCACCGACAACAATTATTTGCCTAACTGTCCCCCTTTAAAATAATTTGTAAGAATAAACTCCACTAATTTTAAGTAAGTATAGTCTCTATTGTAGCACTTGACCTTCCATCTCTTTCAACATTCTCCTAAATATCTTGAAGTGCTGCCCTGCGGACGAATTGCACCAATAGCCATCTTTGTCATATTTGGACTTCTGATTCTATGATCATCATACTGCTATTTGACTACTCATATTATATTTTATTCCTTTTCATTTTTATTCATTTTTTTCCTAAAATTGTAGACTTATTCCACCACCTAAGACAGGATTCTGATCTGCAATTGAAATCTGACAACATTTGTTTAAGTAGGATAAAAAGGGTTAAAGTATCATTCACTTAACAAAAAGAAACAAAAGTAAACGTATAACTCTGTAGCTGAATTAACTTTGATAATCTAAAAAAGTAAACTTCTTCTTGATGCGACTCTCTTATCTCTGCGACTAGCTCCCTTATGAGTTAGTTAATCAATTTCCTCCATGTGAATGTTCCTCTTCTTAGACATCATTGTAGCACTTGCATTTTGAAGCCTTTGTAATGTTACACAATTCCTCCCATTCCACATGTACTTCTCAGCATTTATTGTTGTGCTGTCAATTTGAACCTTCGTGATCCTTTGAAATGAATCATCCTCCCTTGGCCTTTGAGGCTATAAATTAAAAATATGAAATTGTAAAATTCTCTAAGAATATTCAATTTGCACGATATGAAGATTCATTTATCTGCCCAGTCGAATAATTGGACTCATAATGGATTTGAGTACTTTGCTCAGACTGAGTTGTAGCAATTTTTTACTGTTCTTGGACTGTCTGAGTATCTTGAGATAGAGTTCTCGAATTCAAGGAGTAACTTTCTTTATTGCAAGTTAGTTTGTTATGGCCAGTTTGTAAGCACTTGCTACATCTTCATAACTTTCCTCTCTTACTCAACTTGGTAACTTTAGTAGCTGTATCCTGCACTTTACTTGTGTCTTGCTTTTGCTTTTTTCCTCAGCTTAGAGGTTTTTCTTTTGGAAGCTTCAATTTCATCTTGCTCTTTTCTCCTATTCTTGGCTAATTTTACTCTCTTTGGCTCATAATTTGGAGGTCTGACAACAGGCTAATCAATGGGTTCCTATATATCAGGTCCATCCATTGGAGCAATGACTGGCTCATAAATCCTCATTTGAGTGGTCTTCTTGTAATAGTCATTTATGAATTGTTATGGATTGCCTCTGATGTTGAATATGTAGCTCATGGCATGTGAGCATAGTATCCCGATAAGATCCTATCCTCTGCATGAACCAGCTCTTTCATTCAAGTCAACACTAAATTGTTCCCCATACACAGTCTTTACCTGAAATAACATTTGTCCGGCCAAAGTAGGAATAGATGTAGCTGACTGTGCTTTTCTTTTTTCAACCATTTTTCGGATTCGTGGGCATAAACTTCCTATAGTGGATGAAAATGGTTAGAATCACTACAACAAAAAAAAAAGTATCTTCCAAACAAATTATTACCTTGGTGTTTGAGTATCTCTTCATTAGGTGCATTCTGACCCCTTCAAGTAGCTCAAGTATAGGTTTTTCTCTTGCTCTTGAAATTGGTTTTGTTCCATTGAACGACTCACGAATATTATTCAGAAGCACGTCACACTTTGTTGTTGTTCTAAAATGTGACTTACTCCAGAACTTGGGAGGTTTATTGTTAAACCACATTCGAGCTTCTTCTTTTTTTTTTTTTTTTTGATAAAGTAAGAGGTATCATTTAAAGGCATCAGGAAGATGCAAATAGAACATAGTACTAAAGAAGATGAAAAGTTACTTCCATAAGCTACAGTAAAGTTATGCTATAACCAGGGAGCTAACAAAATCCAAAAAGTTATAAGGAAAATTTTCAGGGGTTAAAAAGTGCCAACTAATGACTAACTAGACATCTAGCTTTCAAAATATGTGTTGGAGTTGAAATTCCATCAAAACATCTGCGGTTCCTCTCATTCCATAGATGCCAAAAGATTGTACCAGGGATCATTTTCCAGATTCTTTTAATGGCTTTATCAACTCTGCAAAAATTCCAGCATTCATAAGCTTCTTTGATTGAGTAAGGCATTACCCAACTCAGTCCAAAAATAGAGTAAAAAAAGTTCCATAATTTAGCAGCCACTATACAGTGAAGGAAAAGGTGGCTGATTGACTCCAGATTTAATTGGCACATGTAGCATCTATTTACCAGCTGGATGTTTCTTCTTATAAGGTTGTCTTGGGTCAAGCATGCATTATTTTGAGCTGCCTAGGAAAAGCATATCACCTTTGTGGGAAGTTTGGTCCTCCATATTTGCTTCCAAGGCCAGTTTTCAATCACTCCATTTTGTGAACATAGATGATTGTAGCCAGCTTTTACCGTATATATACCCTTTCTAGAACTGCCCCTAGCCATTTTATCAGACTGTAGCTCTATTATATGAACAGGTTCAATAGCAGCTAGCAAGTTGACAAATTCATTGAATTCCCAGTCTTGAAGATTCCTTCTAAATAGAAGATTCCAAGAGTTGCCTTCTCTGTTGTTAGCAATAGTAGAGTCCTTGTTACATGCAATTTGGGCAAGTGCAGGGTATGTTTCTGTTAATGGAGAGTTTCCCAGCCACCTTTCCTTCCAGAATTTCACATGTGCTCCATTCCCTACCTTGAAAGTTATGTTCTGGAAGAAATCACTTTGGTAGATTGATATGTGTTTCCAAAGGCCAGTACCATGTGGTGAAGTGATCTTTTTGGTATGCCAGTTGTTCTGAGCTCCATACTTGGCAATGATGACCTTCTTCCAGCAGCCAGTTTCCTCTTGCCCAAATCTCCATAGCCATTTCTGTAGCATGCTTTTGTTATGCAACTTCAGGTCTTTGATACCTAAGCCACCCTAAGATTCAGGTCGGATGACTCTATCCCACTTCACCAAGTGGGATTTGTGGCTCTGGTTGTTTCTTTCCCATAGAAATGTTCTCTTGAGTTTGTCTAGTTGTTTGAGGACTGAGCTTGGTGTAGGAAAAAGGATCATATAGTATGTCGGAATTCTATCATGCACACTGTTGATCAGTGTAAGTCGAATCCCCATTAATAAATATTGCATTTGCCATGTTGCTAGCCTTTTCTCAAACTTTTCTATGATACCACTCCAAATTCCAGTTGACTTGAATTTTGATCCTAGAGGTAACCCCAAATAAGAAGTTGGAAAGGAGCTGGTTTTGCAACTAAGAATCCCTCCTAGCTCTTGTAAATTCGGGACCTCATTAACATGATAGATTACACTCTTCAATATGTTAATGTGAAGACCAGAGAGTGCTTCAAAAATAAGCAAGGTGTGGTTGTGATTGAGGACTTGAGACCTATCCGCTTCATAGAAGATAAGAGTATCATCTGCATAAAGAAGATGAGAGATAGTAACAGCATTGCTTGGATCCCTACCAACCTGAAAACCTTAAATCCACTGTAATTGTTTAAGCTTCTTTATCTTCTTTTTCTAACATATCCATCTCATATTTGTACTTGCTCAGATAAGTTGTTATAACAGCATTCCATACTCTAGTCTTCAATGATAAACCTTTGTGCTCTTTCTTGGAATTGTTGCACAAATACCTTATGCAATGTCTAAGCTCAACTTGAGGAACAAGTTCAAATATAGCTCCCTCCAAGCCCTACAAAAGTATGATATAATTAATTTTAATGATAGATGGCTGAAGAATTTAATCATATGAGCAACAAAAATCTCACCTTTTGTTTGTCTGTAATAAGACACCAGTTAGCTTTACTTCTTATGCACAGATCATCCACTAACAAGCTTAGAAACCACTTCCAATTCTGCTTATCTTCCTTGTTAACTACTGTATAAGCTATAGGGAACATACCATTATCACTATCTATTCCAATTGCTGTCAACAACTAACCTCCATATGGTCCTTTAAGAAAAAAAACCATCCATCCCAATAAGTGGCCTACAACATGCTTTACAACCTCTCTTACAAGCATCAAAACATATAAAAATTCTTTTAAAAATAGGTTCATTGTCCTCATTATGTGGTTCTGTTTGCAATAGCACAGTTGACCTTGGATTCCTCTTCATGAGTTCTGTACAATAATCCTCAAGTTTTGCGTATTGTTCTTTGTAATGACCTTCTATCATTTTCTTAGCTATTTTCTTTGCTCCATAAACTTGGCTCACAGAAACTTCAACATTCATCTCTTCGTGTATTGTTTTCATGAAATCTCCCACTGATACATCCGGATGTTTTCTCAAATAATGCAGGTATGTTTTGGCAATCATCCTAAACTTCACATTTTTGTTGGCATAAACAAATAAGCAAATGTCAGAATGTTCATCAACTAAAGTTTTTACAATAATTGTGAGGTCATCCGGCTTCTTTCGAGAGGCATAGATATGCCATGGACATCTATCTGAGCACTTTGCAGAAATTCTACAAGATTCATTTTTTTAAGTGAATTGCTCGATTATTTTTGATGGAGTACGCTCTTAAAGCTGCTCTAAATTCTGCTGCACTACTAAATTTCATTCCCAATCTAATTGTTGGATCAACCATGTCTGTTGCTTCCCTAAAGGTAACTTTTTCTCTCTTCACATCTTCCTAATCCACATCGTCCTCTCTATTAAGACTTACCATGCCATCTGATTCATCATATTTAGATTCATTGTCACTCTTCTCATATTTAGAAGATGAAGATAAGTGCTCCGGTAGTAATCCTGCAAATATGGTGCTTTTATTTTTTTCCAGCAATTTATCTTTCTTGCTTTGTTTTCTTTATTTCTTCTCTTTTGCACTAACTCCACCTTCCTGGGTTAATTTTTCCTTTTCATTCTCTTTTACTCTCATTTTTTCTTTCTTCTTCTTCAGCTTCACTATCCCTTTATCTTTTTGTGTTGTATTCCATACTCCAAGCCACTCACAATCAGGATCCATGTCTAAATCATCTAGTTCTTCATTGTCATTCATATTATATTCATCGTCATTCATATTATATTCATCATCCTCGAAATGCTCTAATGTCAGATCATCATCATTATCTTTATCCTCATTGCATTCTGCTCCTTCCCATTGTAATTCATCTAAGTTAATATTTGTGTCACTGGATTTGCTAATTTGATTATTTCTACTATCTTTATCTAGCTCAATAAAGTGGACCCTGCTATCTGCGCCGAACTCAGTATAACTCACTTGGCTTTGTACTTTTGGCACATTTTCAGGATGCGTGACGTATACGCCAGCGACTCTAGTAGCCGAAAGTGTTTAACCATTAGATTGCAATCTTCATCAGTCAAGCATTGGATGTAACCATTATCAATATCAGTCCTTGGTAACTTGAAGTGCCAACCTAGTAAGCAATGTACCCTAATTTTGTTGTTCCAATTGAGTCAAAGGTCTGTAATGACCATTTTTCAGGATCACAGTTTTCAATGTAATCAACCTTACCTCCTGCATAAATCTGTGGTGTTTTAACAAACTTACCTCCATGATGAATCATCAATCTAAACCGATAACAATTGTTACCTATCTTAGTATGAGAGATTATATAAGATTTAATAGAAAATGATGATTTTGTGATCCACAACACTTCAAGGGTAAGCATAATGTCTTTCGTACGTTATACCGTTGTATTGTCCATCATCTAATATTTTCTTTCCTCTATTTCAGTTTAAGTTGGTGATTCCTCCATTGGAACCCAATCGACATGTGTTCTGGGGATGAATTAATGTACTATGTTTTCAATTGTGTTATTCGTTGAAAGCAATTTTCCTTTTCTCATTAATATTGTTACAAATACAGAATAACATATTCATCATAAGCAAAATATATCTTTTCTTGGAGTTGTAGTGGATTGAATATGTTTATGCAGGTAAGACGTACCTTTTGATTTCTCTTACTTGATCGTTTGCATTGCCTTTGATCTAGGGAAGTAGAGACTTGCTAGCGTTGAGATTATCTTTGGAGATAGATTTGGCTAGGACTTAAACCTAAACCACTATGCTAAGAAATAGATGGTAGAAATGCGGGAGAATACCAGCCAAAATATTTTTTTTGTAAATAAAATCAGTCTTAGAAAAATTTTAATTATGTTTTTCCTACTTTACCCTTCTAATTAATTGAAAAATGGGTTTTTATGATATTGCAATGAATTTGAAATATTAGGGTGTGGATCATTGAAAAAAGAGGTTAAGGTGTAATTTGCAAAAAGGTGTATAGATTAAGGGTATAAATTAAAAATTATTCATTTTTTTTCTACGCTGAATAGGAACTTCAAATAACTTTAAAATATTCTTTTTTTTGTTGAGTCGCATTGCCTAAAAATGTAACCCCCTTTCGAAAAAGAGAAAATCATGAGATTCAAGAATATATGACATGACAGTAAAGTATCTGCGTGAATTCAAATAATATCAGTCATCTTTGTTTTAGAATTGCACCAAAAATACTACTGATATACTACGTCAATGTATTTATAGTTAAAAGTATTTAAAATTATTTGAGAAAACCCATCAAAAAAGAAAAAAAAAGACTCCTGAATAATGTTCATATAAAATAAGACAGAGTTAACTACTTTATTCTCGGAAAAGTTTGATACATATAAAATAAGACAGAATTAAATGATCCATCATGTCAGTACATTTCAATCTTTTAAAAGGCGGAGGTGCAAAGCGAGACGTTTTACTTACTACGAGACGAGGCGTAAGTCCCAATAATATTCCCCACGGATCTTTTTTTTTTTAATTTTTAAATTAATAAAATAGCATAATGTCTAAAAAAAATAAAATTACATAATAAAATTTAAGAAAAAATAAAAAATAACTAAAGAACATAGAAATAGATAATCCAACATTTATCACTAGTATAATGAATTGTAATATTTAAAATTTTTATGAGATACAAATAAACGGTAAGACCTTGACTTTCAAATAATTAAAATATTACAATTTTCTAAAACGAAAAGTAATATATCAATAAATAATTTTACTACTATAATTTAAAACATTAATTATTCATGAATAAACATAAATTACTTCCAAATTGTAAAAATAATTTGAGTCTACTAATAATTTTGAGAGACATAAATAAGACATAAAGACCAAAGTAAGTAATGATATACCCTCGACTACACATTTTTTAAATTAATTGTACAAATGGTATTCACCCTCATGATGTTCTCGAATATAATATATGCGATATTACGTCTCATTATTTGAGTTGCACTTAATTTATATAGATGAATATAACTTGTATGGTTAATATTTTGGAGAATTTCGTGGGTGAACATTCTTAATTAGAGAATTTGACAGTTGATTTACGTAGGTTCTATTAGACGAACCCCGAGCGTTGAACATTAGGCGTGCACTGGCTTACAATCGAACGCTTGAGGCATAAGTATCACGAACCAAGCACACTTATGAACCTCACGACATTTTTCAAGTGCCTGTCGAGGAGGGAGTCTCAAATAAACCCTTTAAAACAAAAAAAATGTACAACTATATCACTTACTATTAAGAATTGGCGGAATAAGTTATTTTCTTCCTAAGCTTGTCCCAATATACTACTTATACACCTTAACTTTGCGGGGAGCCCCTACCCCTCATAATAATTTTCAAGTGATATATTGTCTTCCCTCGATGACTCTTGACCGGTTGCATGGAATGACTCTTGACCGGTTGCATGGAAGAGAGCGTGTTACATTTATTAACACAATATTTAGCCTTGTTTTTTTTTTTTTTTTGGTACAATGTCTGTATTTTATAAGAAATTAAAGAAAAAAAATTATCCAAAAAATTTACTACTCTTCCACCACAATTCAGCCCGGCTACCACCATGAAACTCCACTTTCCACCACCACCTTTTTTTTTTTTTTTTTTTTTTTTTTTGTTTCTAATCTTTCCCCAGAATTGAACAGCACAACCACCCAAGCCCCATCATTTTAACATTTGCTTCGTCAACTCCAGAATTGTACACCTTTTTTAAGAAAGCTTTCAAAATCAAAGATATGCATAAACCAAAAAACAGAAGTAATTTACAAATTAATAGCTATAATACAATCTCAAAGTCAAATAAATCCCTAATTTCAATATAGGAAACAAAAATCTGATATAAAAAGGGAAAAAAATCAATTCCTCTCACGAATAATATAATTAGTAAGAGCGGAATGGAGGTGTTAGCCTCAGATCTAAAATTCGATTTGGTGGCTTTCAAATTGATATAGAGCAGTTAGTAGAAGTAGTAATTTTAGAATTGGAATTAGGAATACTTTCATCTTGATTCGAATTGGGATGTCTTAAGGTTGGGTTGTGTTTAAGTTTTAAATTACTTAGGGGTCGTCTGGTTGGGGAATAGAGGCTTAATACATGTACTAGAATCCACACTAAATTATTACCATGTTTGTTTATTTTGGATGGAATTTTATTACTTGCATAAAAATAGTACAATATTTAGTTAAACTTTAAGATATAATACCTGCATAACTTAATGAGGAAATCTATGTATTATTTTATGCGGGGGTAGAAGGTGGAATTAATAATGTGGGTATTAACAATGTAGGTATTAAAATTTAAAATGACAATATTAACCCTCATAATAATAAAGATAATTTTAAATTATATTTAAGGAGTAACTAAATATTTTAAATTATAACATTGTACATTAATTTGTAATATATTAGTGATTCAAGAAATAATTCCTATAGCTAATTGTATTGGTCGATTTTCGTTCTTCAAACGAGGATGATGTGTTCGGTTTTTGTTATTGTTTCCGAGGACATTTGCCGATTGATTCGCTTCAAGAACTTGATCAGAAGACCACGAAGGCGCTGGCTTTAGCGGATAAGCTTTAATGAACTTATCCCACTTTTATCGGAACCGACTTAACGTATTTAAAGGGACGTGGGCAGTTGTGGAGAAAGAGACGTGGGAAAGAAAGAATCCTTCTAGGGTTGGAAAAGGCTCATTGTCAGCCTATAAATACTGTCTTCATCTTCTATTTGAGATACGTTCATCTGAGCAAATATTATTCTATTCTCCAAAACCATTATTCTCTTGTCAAGAAAATAGTCAACAGTGTCTTTTACCTTTGTCAATTTGTTACGTCAAAGATCATCATTGTATTTCTAGCTTCGATCGTGATTTGGTTCAAACGTGGAGGGAGACCTGTTCTTTCCATTGAAGCAACACCCATCGATCCATCAAATACAATAAGCCTTTACTGCTTTGATTATTTATTTGTTGCTTGCTTTGTTTAGATCTGCATTTATCTTGATCGTAACATCTTTTGCCTGCTATCTGTGTTATAATTTAAACAATCTGTTATCATCACTCATTTGGCAACTAATCGATTTGTTCATCGGATCCATTATTCTATTAAATTTGTTCATTCGCCATTGTCTTACGTTTATTCATTTCATTTGGTTGTCATCGTATTGCTGTTATTTTCATCGACTCAAGCATCATAACCGTGTTCGGATAACTGCGCATCTTGATAAAACGAAGTCATCTCATCGTATATCACCATCCTTTTATTTAGTTCGAACTTGTTTGACAGCATTTATATCCTTGCCTGACATCGGATTTAATTGACATCGAATTTACTTGATACCGAATTTACTTGACATCGATTTTAGAATTGCTTCCGCATCAAACCCTTGAGGTCGATTAATTCGTTCACGTAAACTACCTATCAAACGATCAAATTGAGATATAAAACGGTCGCCTTAGACTCAACTAAATATAAATCTAATTGTAAAACCCGATATATTTTTTGGGAAATACACTAATATCTACATTACTAATACCCACATTATTAATACCTGCATTACTAATACCCGCATTATTAATACCCGTATTGCTAATACCCATATTGCTAATACATACATTACTAATACCCGCGTAAACTCTATCTCAACCAAACGACCCGTCAGTGCTAATGAAGTAGTCTAATGAGAAAAGGCTGTCTAATGGTATAATGAAGTGAATTAAGGTTCTGATGGGCGGAGGAAGTGGTGGTTTGTGGGGAAAAGGAAGAGAGAAAGAAAAAAGAAAGAGTAAGGAAGAGATAAAAGGAAAAACAAAAAATATGGTCTACAGATAATAAGACTAATTAGTATATAATTTCCAATTGACAATTGACTCGTGTCCCTTTTTTTTATTTTTTATTTTGGTTTAAACTATGTTTTACTCCTCACTTAATAAAATAATAATGGTCCCACGGTTAAGTCATCATTTGTGGGGGGGGGGGGGGGGGAGGGGGAGATGGGTTAATATATCACTTGAAAACTGTTAAGGGGTAAGAAAATCCTCATAAAGTTAAGATGTGCAAGTGGTAATTTGCGAAAAGTTTAGGGGAAAGTAACCTATTCCACCATTAAGAAATTTTTTCTTGTCAATTATCTCCTTACACGAATCTATGTAAAGAAAATAGCTTTGGTAGGTTATGGACAATATGACATGATTTAAAGGTAATCTTTTTTGACGCATATTTCTAATTGTGTCGAAGAGAGCTTTTCTTTTCTTTTCATTTTTTTTATTGGTAATGTCAAAACTACCTAGATCAAAACTAGGGAAATACAGTAAGTAGATTCAATTTTATTATTGCATAGGTAAATCATTTTGATTTTTTTTTTATAAAAGAAAATTCTATCAACCACGTGTAAACTCTAGCCATTACTGCCCCTCCCTCTGCCACTACTCTATCGATTGCCACCTCCAGCCGCCATCAGTTGGTGACCGGATCAGATAATTGAACTGTTTTTCTTTGCCAAAAGTACTTATTGCTTTACTAAGTTATTTTTCTTCATCAATTTTTTTTACTATGGGTTCCACAAGTTATACAAACAGAAGAATCTATAAAAAATAATTTATACATATTTTTACATAGAGAAAATACACATCTAAAGAGAGAAGTATCAAAAATACACAAATTTAAAATTTATACACATCCTGAATAATACGAAATATGAAATTTTATATGCTTTTATGCATTTTATATATATACTTATACACGTTTATATATGTATTTCATGTGTATCTCATCAGCAGAATTAAAAAATCTCGCGAATTGATTTGCGTTACAGGTATGGTTCTTGCTGCTTTAACCGCATCTTTTAGGGTAACTGGTTAATCCTTACCTTGGGAGTTGGGACCAAATTTGTTAATGGATAGTGAAAATAGTAATAGGTGTCCCTGACGCTATTCCTGTAATAGGATCACCTTTGATCGAACTATTATGTGGAAGCATTAGTATGGGACAATCTACTTTGACTCGTTCTTATAGTTGACACGCTTTTGTATTGCCACTTCTTATTGTCGTATTTATGATAATAAACTTTCCAATGGTATGTAAACAAAGTATTTCTAGACCTTTATAATTATAGAGAAAATAAAATACTCTCTCCGGTCCATTTTAGTTGTAAGGTATTCCATTTATAGAAGGTCTAAAATATTTGTCAATTTAGAATATCAAGGTAAAATTTACCATTTCTTCCCCATAATACGCCTAATATTAAATGTTATTGAAAAATACAAACACCACAATATTAGTAGCTCTTTCTTGAAAATACCAAGAAGATAAAAGGATAAATTAGTAAAAATAATATACTTATTTATGATTTCTTAAGGTGTGTGCAAAGTCAACTCTTACAATTAAAATGGACCGGATGGAGTATATCCTAAATATTTGTAGTCAATCATTTATTACTTGGTGTAGGAATATATAATATTTCATTGCTACAAGTATGGATTATTGAAAATAATAAGACATGGATTTGAATTTTTCCTTCAAGCTATTTATGTCAACTAGATGGGGGATAAAGGGATTTTTTTGAAGAGAAAATGGAGAATAGGAGTGTGTGACTTGAACTATTGATTGGTCTGTGTAGATATATGCCTACCACATGGAAATTTACCACCAAATATGTCTTTGTTGCAATTGATGTGTAAGCCATACATAAAGGATATGCTAGTTCGCTTAAAGAGAATCTTTTCTATAATCAGGCCCGAATCATGTTGTACATGAGCAAGTTCCGCAAGATCCAGTATAAGTGAACTAGATAAAACGAAATCTTGATTATGTTTTATCTAGTTCACTTTTAAGAATAAATAGTATGTAAATGTATTCATTTTCTCTGCATTGACACGACCAATACTACTATCGGACTGGAACAAGAAATCTAAATAAGAATAGAGGCTAGATATATTAGTAACAAGCACACCTTGTATGTATATCTCAAAATATTTTGGAGATAAATACCAATTAAAATGTTTGAGACAACCTAGAAAGCACTTGATCATCTCATGATTTGATTTGTAATCCTATTTTGGTCTTGAATATTTACTTGTAAGAACTAAATTCTTTGCTTTGAAATGAGTCGTTGCAACTCTGTAAAAACGAATTAAGTTGATTTTTTCTTACAATTGTCGCAATTTAACTACATGTCCAAATACAAAAATTTCTTTGGTAATAATTATAATTCCATTTAACTTTTTGGGCTCCTTTGAATCACCCGCCTAGTTTTTGTGTGCATTTGAAGCACCCCCTCGTTTATAGGGGTATTTGCATCACCTGCCTCATTTTTGCGTGCATTTACTCCCTGCCTCATTATGCCTGCATTTGCATGACCCGCCTCATATCTTTGGGCATTTATATCACCTGCACCGTGTTCATACATGTCTCAACGTTGGCGCCTTCATACTCCACATCCACATCAACACATTCCTCCCAAAATTCTCTTTATTGAGGGCGTAGCACAACAGAAATCATCTTCAGCTCCATCCTAAAAAGCTGTTCTTTTTACTTTATCCTTCTTGTTGATGATCTCCATAGTGCTCTGCTTTGCTTCTGCACTTGCATGTCCACGTAGAAATTCATAGCTAATTATAGACTACTAAAATTTGTATCATCGAATCAACTAACAATACTTTCAGAATCAAAACTTGTTTCAAAATAGTGCAACCAGGTATAAGTTGGAACAATATATTACCTTCCCATCAAACCGCAAATTTGATTTCTATAGAAAAATGTGACCTAAATACAATTTAGAGTAAAAATTACGGTTCGAAGTTAAAAAAAAAAAATTGAAAGACTAATGGGTGTATTTTGTTTGGTTTGTCTAGGGGTGGGCATAAAATCGAAAAAACCGAAATACCGAACCGAACCGAATTAGTTCGGTTTTTTCGGTTCGGTACTTCGGTTTTTCGGTTCGGGTTCGGTCTTGGAAATTTTGAAATTTCGATTTTCGGTTCGGTCTTCGGTTTCGGGCAACCAAAAACTTCGGGTCCCGAAAAACCCGAAATTTTAAACCTCCACCCTGAAATGTAAAATCCGAAAATTACCCAAAGCCCAAAGGCCAAAAGGCCCAAAACTCAAATAAGTGTAATGACTTTACATTTACAGACTTACAGTACCCTAGTCCCTAGCCGGCAGGCGCAATTGCAAATAATACAAACAGAGAAAAGTGAAAACTGAGATTGAATTGAATGCAAAACTCGCAAGTTGCAACTGAGAACTGAAGAGCTAAACACATAAATTCCAATCGGCCGATCCCGATCCCGATCCCGCAACTCGCAAGGTTAGTTTCCATATCCCGATCCCGATCAGTTTCTGATGTTCCCATTTTTGATCCCAATCCCGCAACTCGCAAGTCGTAAGGAGTTGGTCAATTTATTATTTGACATCTTATTGATTCATCTCTTCCAATTCAACCAAAAATGGAACCAGAGGTTTCACCATGGGAAGAGGGAAGCCTCTGACTACTACTATTGTTCAATCCGGAGTAAATGTGGCCTAATGGAACTTTGATCATTTTTGCTTGGTTGCTGTGCTCTCTATTTACTAGAGAATAGTCACCAATACATTTTTTGGATTTCAGCTTTTTTGGATAATAAAGTGTTCACAAGCATATGTTTCAAAGGTCCAGTGAAGTAGATTAGGTGTTCTGAAGAAGGAATGGGGTTCTTTCAACTGGTAATGCAGTGTAAAATGGTATTCCAATATTCAAAGAGTTCGGTAGCTCATATTGGACAAATCGCTAACAGCCTAACAGAGGATCACATGATCACATGCTGCTGCTTTCTTATTTTTGCCGTAGTTGTTATTCTATCATAGCAGTTTGACATACTCAGGCTAGAAACTTCGTCCTTTATTGTTAGTTGCACCTTGGATTTCAGCTTGTTTTTGTCCTGGAATCCGTCTCTTTCATGGGCTATAATACATCCGAGATTTTGATTCAGCTTCTCTTTTGTGTTATTTTCTGATTGATATCCCATTTATATTAATTTGCTTGGCTGGTTCTTTCTTGCAATTTAGTATATATCTCTTGTCTAAAATATTGTGTATTTAGTATTTGTATTTTAAACTATAAACTTTGGTTTAAACCGAAACACCGATGCACCGAACCGAAGTACCGAACTAAACTACCGAACCGAACCGAAGTATAAAAATTACGGACTTTTCTACACTTCAAACCGAACCGAAGACCGAAGTAACGGACTCCTACTTCTAAAAACCGAACCGAAGAACCGAACGCCCACCCCTAGGTTTGTCTAAGAAGAAGCTTGAGTTTGTGATGGAAGTAGGGCAACATGATCTAAAATTTGATTGTGAGGCGTGTGTTCTTTTTTCTCAAAAAATAATAATAATAATAATAATAATAATAATAATAATAATAATAATAATAATAATAATAATAATAATAATAATAATAATAATAATAATAATAAGAAAAAAAGGGATAAATGTAAATTCGTTAGGCCGAGTTGGTATGGGCTGAAATTAAGTTAGGTCAATAGGTATGTGTGGTTAACTAAAATAAAATTTGTAAAAAACATGAAAGTTTTGAGCTGATGAGCACACTATGCAACTTTCTTTATAAATAAATATAAAACATATTACCAACTGTTATTTTAGGACTTTTGTTTTAAAAATATAGAGACATTTCTTCTACTTTGAGAAACATAAAAACAATATTAAAATATACTACAAAACATAGCAAAAAAAATGTATAGAAACCCTAATTCTCTTTCTCTCTCTAGCAGCTGTGCAACTTTTCTTCTTTTCTGGCGGAGCTTGATTTTCCGGTGAGGCTGCTCCTTCTCTGTCGAGATTTTACCGTTTTCCTTCCTTCCTCAACCAATCGCCGTTACTGTTTCCCTTCTTTCTCGACCTACCGCCGCTCCCGTTTCCCTCATTCTTCATCATTTTGCCTCATTGCTCCATGCTCGCCGTCTTTGCTGCTCCTTCCGTCTCTTCTCCCTCCTCTAGAAATAGCATCAGCAGGAATAAGGCATGTCTGGCATACGTTGTTTCAGATCTAGGATGTCGCTAGGGCTATTTCTTTTTTTCGATGTCACTAATGTTTTTCAATTTTTTTTAGAGGTTCTCCGGTGGCTACACCTGCTCTAAGGTAGTTATGGTGGTTTTTTTGTTGTGGTTGAAGGTGGAAGGAAATGTATGTCACGTGTATATTCATTGTATGTCGTTTGTATCCTTGTATATAAATGGGACATTCAACAAACATACAAAGCATATACACTGTTATGATTTTTTAATTATGGAAATATTGATTAAAATAAAATAAAAATAAAGGATGAATTCATAATAATCAGCATATCATAGTACCTTACATTTTGAGAATATATAGACTCTAACACACTAACTGGACCCAGCAGACTAACTTATACAAAGAAATAACAATAGGACTCAATTGTAAGAACTAGTAAACTTATATGGAATAAATGAAAATACTAAGTAAACTTTGAGAAACAGACTCTTGACTTGACTTTCACATATACATCAGCACGTTACACTCCATCCCCAATCATCAAAGTCTGGAAATTGGCTCTTGAGAAATGTATACTCCTCCCATGTTGCTTCTTCAGGAGCAAGATTTGCCCATTGTACCAAAACCTCAACTACTGCTCTATTGTTACGTTTCACCATGCGTCTGCTCAAAATCTTCAGGGGTTCAGTGAGAAGCTGCCCATCAACAGTGCAATAAGGAGGATCTTGGGTTGGAAACAACTTTTCCCCAATTTTCTTCTTCAATTGCGACACATGGAACACCGGATGAATTTTTGATCCTGGAGGTAACCTTAACTCATAAGCGACTTCTCCAATTCTCTTAATGACTTCATATGGACCAAAATAGCGGGCTGATAACTTCAGATTCTTACGAATAGCCACCGAAGACTGTCGATAAGGTTGCAATTTCAAGAACACCCAATCCCCCACCTCAAAATGTCTCTCCTTTCTCTTAGCATTTGCGTATAATTTCATCCGGGATTGTGCTTGTTGCAGGTTGTCCCTTAAAATCTTGTTCATGAGCTGCCTTTCTCTCAGAATTTGATCAGCTGTGTCAAGCTTGGATTGTGCAATTAATTCAAAGGAAGGCAGTGGTGGATCATACCCATATAATGCTTTAAACGGAGTCATTCCCACAGCGGATTGGAAATTAGAGTTATACCAAAACTCTGCTAATGATATCCATTTACTCCAATCTGAAGGTTTGTGGCCCGTCATACACCGGAGGTAGGTTTCTAAACATCGATTTAACCTTTCCGATTGACCATCCGTTTGTGGATGGTAAGCCGTGCTTGGCTTCAACTGAACTTGAAATGCTTTGAATAATTCTTTCCACAATGTACTCATGAAAATAGGATCTCTATCGGATACTATAGAACTTGGCATACCATGTAATTTGCAAACGTTATCCAAAAATAGTTGTGCAATCTGTCCAGCAGAGTAAGGGTGAGTTAATGAGAAAAAATGTGCAAATTTGGTGTACCTGTCAATTACCACCAACACCGAGTCCTTGCCATGAGATTTGGGTAAACCACTAATGAAGTCCATAGCGATGTGTTCCCAAGCTCTTGAGGGAATTGGCAATGGTTGAAGAAGGCCCGGGTAACCCACATTTTCCCCTTTGTTTCTTTGGCAAACCTCACATGCTTTGACCTGCTCTTTAATATCTTGTAACATAGTAGGCCAATAGAAAATAGATTTCAATCGATGTTGAGTGCCATGGATTCCCGAGTGCCCACCCCATGGAGATGAATGCATTTCATGTATTAACCTCTGTCTAAGGGAGCCAGAAGAACCGACCCACACTTTCCCATTTTGCCTAAGGATCCCCTCCTTAAATGATATTCCAGGAGCCTCACTTGGATCCACAACCACCTTAGCAATTATTTCTTGAGTAACTGGATCATTGGTGTAGCTGTTTGTAATGTCTTCAGCCCACTTAGGCTGCACTGCAGTCAGCCCAAAGTGCTCCCCTTCTTCACAATTCAACTAGGAGTTTTCCCCTCCTTCAAACTGCCTAGACAAGGCATCCGCAGCAATGTTTTCAGCTCCCTTTCTGTAGTGAATCTCATAGCTAAGACCAAGTAATTTAGTTACTCCTTTGTGTTGTAGAGAGGTAGTGATCCTTTGCTCTTTTAGAAACTTCAAGCTAAAGTGGTCTGTTCTTATGATGAAGTGGTGTGGCTGGAGATAATGTTTCCACTTGTCTACTGCATGTAAAAGAGCTATCAATTCTTTCTCGTAAGTGGATAGACCCAAATGCCTCGGACTTAAGGCTTGACTGATGTAGGCAATGGGTCGCCCATTTTGCATAAGTACGGCACCCACTCCTTTACCACTTGCGTCTACCTCAACTACAAATGGAATTGAAAAGTTTGGTAGAGCTAAAACTGGAGCTCTCACCATTGCTTGCTTAAGCTGTTCAAAAGCTTGAGTAGCCTCAGGAGTCCACACAAAACTGCCCTTTTTCAGTAGGTTTGTTAAGGGCTTGCTAATACTCGCGAAGTCCTTAACAAATCTCCTATAATAACCAGTTAGGCCTAAGAACCCTCGGAGCTCCTTCACTGTTTTTGGTAGATTCCAATTGAGAATTGCTTCAATCTTAGCTTCATCCTTACTCACCCCTTCCCTTGATATGATATGACCCAAAAACTCAACTTCCTTCTTGCCAAAGCTGCATTTTGACCTCTTGGCAAAGAGCTTGTTCACCCTCAGTAGTCCAAAAACAACCAGCAAATGAGACAAATGCTCCTCAAGTGACTTACTGTAGATCAATATATCGTCAAAGAACACAAGTACAAATTTTCTCAAAAAGGGTCCAAAAATTTGGTGCATGAGGGCTTGAAAGGTAGCGGGGGCATTGGTAAGCCCAAAAGGCATTACACGAAATTCCCAAAGCCCATGATGAGTTCTAAAAGCCGTTTTAAATTCGTCTCCCTCTTTCATTCTTATTTGATGGTAACCGGACCTTAGGTCCAATTTCGAGAACCATTGGGCTCCATTCAATTCATCAAGGAGATCTTCCACTACGGGAATTGGATATTTATTTTTCACTGTTGCCTCATTCAACTTACGATAATCCACACACATTCGCCAACTTGAGTCCTTCTTTTTCACCAATAACACCGGGAAAGCAAAAGGAGACACCCTTTTTGTCACAGTTTGGGCTTGTAACATTTTAGATATAATGGACTCAATGGCGTTTTTCTGCTCAAATGAATAACGGTAGGGTCTAAGATTGATGGGTTGAGTCCCTGGAAACAATTCAATGGCGTGGTCATGATCTCGCTTGGGAGGCAGCCCCTTGGACTCTTGAAACAGATCTTCGTATTGGGCCAGCAGCTTCTCAATCTCTGGTACTATCGCCTCCACTTGGTCTGCTTTGTTCAATAAGAACATCTGGGCCACAAAATTGCATTGGCCCTTGTTCACCAGCTTCGAAATAGCTTTGGCATTCACATCAGTTAACTTTTCATCAAGTGATTCACTCAATAAAGTCACCCTTTGTTGGTTGTAATCAAATGTAATACTTAGCAGATTGACATTAATGACTAAGGGTGCCACGATACTAATCCAATCCATTCCAAGTATCATATCACATCCACCAACATTAAGCAACCTTAAGTCAAAATTGAATGTTAAGCGCTGCATTTGCCATTCAAAATTGTTGCAAACTTGATTACATAGTAAGTATTGCCCATTAGCAACTTTGATTCTCATAGGTCGGCCCAACTCCTCAATTAATGATGACCCAATTTTAGCAATACGAGGGTCCACAAAACTGTGTGTCGAACCACTATCGACTAAGATCAACAACTTGACATCCTTAACCCAACCCATGACTTTAATTGTGGAAGAACTCTTACTATGTCCCATCATCACACTAAGTGCAACTTCACCTTGTTCCGGGGAGTTATCTTCAATTGGTTCACTGTGTTCCTCAATGACATCCACAGCATCTTCAAACTCCTCTCCTTCCAAATTGTTCAATGCCTTGTTTTTGCATTGATGGCCGGGGTGGTATTTCTCATGACATTTGTAGCACAAATTCCTTTCCCTCATCATCTCAAGAGTTAGATTCTTGTGATTTGGTGCACGTGTGTTCACAACAGCAGGGGTTCTACTTGTGTTTCCAGTGGCTATAGGACGAGCCAAGTGACTAGTCTTGGCCAAAATTTGATCCGAGTCATTTTTGTAAAAATTGTTGAATGATTTTTCAAAAGAACGAGCCCTTTTGTAAGCCTCTAACAATGATTTTGGCTCGGCACTTTCCACGAAAAATTGAATATCACTTTTTAAGCCTCCCACAAAACACCTAATGAAATAGGCTTCATCAAGTGACGGGATTTCGATAATGACTAAACTTCTTAGTTCATCAAACTTGCGTAAATAGGACTCAACATTAGAGGTCTGTAAGAGGTGATTAAAAACAGTGACTACATCAAATGGTCTTATTTCACCAAATCTTTCACAAATGTCCACACAAAATTGTGGCCAACAAACTCTCCCTTTTCTGTCCAAAACATACCCTCTAAACCATTGACTCACGTAATCTTTAAGGTGAATGGCCACATAGTTCATTTTTTCCTCATTGGTGACATGATATAGTTCAAAAAACTTTTCACAACGTATAATCCATCTTCTAGGGTCCTTCTTGTCAAAATTAGGAAAGGATAATTTAGCTTTTGGTAAAAACTGTCCCGACCCATTAATTTCCGGCCCATTAACCTGTGTTGGTAACCAGCCCATCGTTTGAGGCTGTACAGATCCAAAAGGTACTGGTGACCCTTGGGTAAACATTAACGGGTTAAAAGAAAAAGGCTGGGTCGTTGGGTTCTGTGGGTACACATTCAGGGGGTAGTATGCCGGAGCTGCTGGGTTGTAAGTTGTGGTGGGTTGACTAGGGTTAATGTGGGCGGACGAGGTTAATGAATTGGAGTTGTGGACGAAGGTTGTTTGGTTGTTCGGGTTGACGTAATTGGTGTCGATTTGGGAATTAGGGTTAATGATTAGGGAATTAGGGTTTGGGTTGACGATTTGGATGTTTGGGTTATGAGTGTGGGGGTAACGACGAGGATACTTGCACCCTCATCGCCGATGAACTGTAGGGTGTCATCGGAGGTGTATAAGTTCCTCCTGAGCCACCAGAGGCTGATGACCCTGCTTCGGTTGTTAATCGGCGAACGTCCCCTGCTGCAGATCTCGGCGACGGTGCCGGATCCTGTCTATTCACTAGTTGTGACAACAAATTCTCAATCCGTTTGTTCGATTCCACACACTCATTTAACCTATCCTCGAACACTCCCTGTTTCTCTTCCATTTTCTCTAAACGTTTATTAGATTCATCGATTTGATTTTGAAACTGGTTGTCATTATTTATGGCAGCGTCCCCACCGCCGGTGTTCCGCTGTTTATCCACCATCGTTGCCAAAATCGTGGCTCTGATACCAAAATTGTTATGATTTTTTAATTATGGAAATATTGATTAAAATAAAATAAAAATAAAGGATAAATTCATAATAATCAGCATATCATAGTACCTTACATTTTGAGAATATATAGACTCTAACACACTAACTGGGCCCATCAGACTAACTTATACAAAGAAATAACAATAGGACTCAATTGTAAGAACTAGTAAACTTATATGGAATAAATGAAAATACTAAGTAAACTTTGAGACACAGACTCTTGACTTGACTTTCACATATACTTCAGCACGTTACATACACTTTACATACAATAATTGTAAAGTGTTGGTGTTTCTATATATATGTTATGTCTATATTATTCTTCGCTGTTATTGTTGGTATTTTTTGTTTACCTTTGGTAGTCTTTAGTTTATGTCAGCACTTTCTTTACCATGATATTGCATCTTGTTTTGTTTCAACTATGTTTTCTAAAATATTTTTCTTTAGCTAAGGGTCTAACCGAAACAGCCTCTCCACCTTGGTGGGGGTAAGGTTTGGTGGGGGTAAGGTCTGCGTACATCTAACCCTCTCCAGACCACACTTGTGGGATATCACTAGGTATGTTGTTATTGTATATAATAAGTATATAAAATATATGTTATTTTATCCATTGTATATGCAGTGTATGTCCTATCTATTGAATGTACATACGTAGAGATACAATAGATATACAAAATATATACAAATGACATACAATAATTATGTTAATTCAGTGTATCATTGTCATAAGATGAAGATGTACTACACATATAAGAATACAAAAAAGAAGTATTAAAAAAATCTCCACTGATGGTAGCCAGAGGCAGCAGACTGAAGTGGGAAGCTTTGGGGGCGGCTTGGGGTGTAGGAGGGGGTCTAGGGTTTTTCCTACCTTTTATGTATATTTGCTATATTTAAAAAAAATATTATGTTTTGAAAATGACATAGTATTATTATTTTTTATGTAAAATGAAATGGATGTCTGCATAATTATGTAATCAGTCCATAAATATAATTAGTAACAAACTTTGGGGGTCTTTCACTCTTTGAACCTAAAACAGAAGCTCTAAAAGCCTTACCTTAGAGCCACTCATGCTGCATAAGACACCTCTAACCAAGAATCAAAGTGGATAGTTCAATCCCAAGGACCAACATGGACATGATATATACCACAACTAGGATAGTGTATCTTAACTTGTTGATAAAAGATGAGTTTATATATAATTCACTAAGCTCATTGTCTGCCACAAATTTTTAGTATGAAAATATATAACTGAATTAATAACAGATGTAAGTAAAATAATATTATGAATCATTTATTATGCAAGCACAATTCTATACCCCCTGATTCTTATATTAAAGCATCTCCTTTTGTTCGAAAGCAGAAGCTACATCTTTTTAGGAAAGAAAAAAATATGAGCTTCGTGATGTGTTGATTATACTGAGAATTGAGTGAGGACTTAATTCTCTCTACATCTTCTTGCCAGAAAACTTCGGAGAAAATAATGTAGTCTATGCCTAATTTGCTCTATCGCTTCCCAATCACCAAAATGCCTTCCAATGAGATATGTGAACATTTCATATAGGCATGAGTTAGGTTTGGCTAGAAGTACTTACGTGCACCTTTAATGGAAACTAATCTGCTGTACTGCCTGTTTAGATTCATGTATTTGAATATAAGTAGTTATTCAAATTTCATTTGCCCGTAATTTGATTTGAACCGATATATGTTGAATTTAAGATTTAAGTCATATTTAATAGATTTGTCAATAGGGGCTTGGCCCGTTGGGCTGGTCCGGCCTAGCCTAGCCCATGATTTGATAGGGTTGAGCTATGATTTTTCTATCCCATAAAACTTCGAGGCTTTATAGCCCGGCCCATGCAAGCACACAGCCCGTGAGGTTTGATCAAGGTTGGACCGAGCTGGCCCATAGGCTTAGTAATATAGCATTTGCATTTTTTTACCCTTTATACGTGCATTTAACGATGGGTATAATTATAATGATAAAAATAAATCAATAATTCAAAATTAATTATTGATCATGCAAAATAAGTCAGTATACTAATGAAATAATATCCGTAGATTATAGTACCGGCTACTCCTTCATCACGAAGAAAAAAAAATCCTATCGAGGTTATCACCTTTAACTATAAAAAGAATTAGCTTACTGAGTTGAGGGAGAATATCAAATATATGTGGTCAGAGGCGGATCCAGAATTTTATGTTTATGGGTGCTCCATATTAACGGGTTCTTGACAATTGGTTCACACTACGCCACACAACCACAATTTTAAAAAATTAACATATAAAATTATGATCTTCAACCAAGTACTATAGGTTCCTGTGAACCATGTTATACATGGTAGATCTGCCACTATGTGTGGTAGCTTGATCAAAATTTGTGATTTAATTCTTATTTCTTGTGTTACTGGAGTTGCTTCACGAACTTAAAAAATTATGATTCACTTTCTTTTAATGAAAGTTGAAATGATTAAGTGCAAATTAACTATTTGTTGTAATCAAAATTTGTATTATTTTTCAGCTGAAAATAATAGTAATATCTTGTGTATTTTAGTTTAAAATGTTACAAAAAATTCAAAATTAATATTAAAAAAATAAAATAATAATAATAGTAAGCTGGTCCGGTTCGGCCTGCGGCCCACATAGAACTGGACTGGGCTAAGGATTTAATGACCCATGAAGCTAGGCAAATTACAAAGCCCACATAAACTGGGTCCGCCCAACCCATATTGACAGCATTAATATTTGATATGAATCTACACGCACTATTGGAGTTGAGTTTTATCAAATACCAAGCATTACAAAATCTACCTATTATAACAAAAGGCTTTGCTTAGACATATTATTTTATAAGAGACCAAATCAAGCACTTAATTTTTGTATTAAAAACGCTTTTCATCAATATATCCTTCTATTTCTTCCTTTTCCATCCCTTTCCATTCGACAAAAACATAGGATTCTATTGATCCATCATTTTATCTTCTTCTTTAGATATAAGGATTAGTAATTTGACTTAGGCTTACTTTGCATTGGCATTATATGAGAAAATAACTGAAGTTTGTTGGACTTCCATTTCCTTGAAGTGGTCTACAAGAAAGCTAATAACAACCACAAATTCCGCCATGACCAATGGCCGTCCATTGTAACTATGATCAGCTGTCTTCGTTGTCGATGCCACGTTTAGATTTTCTTATAACGTAATCTACTACCAGAAATAAAGTCATCCTGCCAACTCGCTTAACAAATTTTTATAATAATATATTGCAAATAAGATAATTTCAACTAGTACATAAATAAGAATATCTTATGCATGTCTTTACACCAAAAAGAAGAACCAAAGAGAAATGAACAACAACTTCTGCCAAATATATCCGCACTGTCAACATTATCATGTTGGAATCTAACATAGGTGCAAGAATAAGTCTAACCAAAAAAATTTCAACCAAAAGAAAAAAAGAAAAAGAAAAATTCTCTGTAGTTCTATTTTATTTGTAAGCCATATTGTCCCTCGAGAAAAAAGGACATAAAGAAGTGGTCCTTTAACTAAGTAAACAAGGGAACGAGTACTTATTATTATTACTATTTATTTATTTTTGTTTTTGGTAAAATCCGTGCACCATCTACGCCCACAAGCTTGCCTAACACCACCCAAGGGACTCTTTTTTTTTCCCTTTTTCTTTCTGTTCCTTTATTTTTATTATTATTATTATTATTATTATTATTATTATTATTATTATTATGTTACATGCGGAAGGGGATTAAGAATAGATCGAACACATATTGTGTCGAAATTTTCACAAATGTCATTAGACTATACGTTTTGAGAGTTCACACCCCAAAATTTTTTCTTGGTTGAGGTAGTTTAGAGCTTTCTTTTTTCATACTCGTTATCCTCCTCTTTTATGAAAAGTGAAAAAAAAGAAGAAGAAATTAATGGTCCCTTGACCATATATACTATATGAAGTAGAAAAGGAATCTGAGAAAGATAGATTAGAGCATAGACTTGTAAATAAATTTACTAGTACAGTGACTGTTAAAATTTGAGTCTTCTTCTTCTGTAGAGCTGAGAAGGAATGTATAAACATACACGAAGCATATGCGCGCCAAAAGGATGAAAATTAAGAAAGGAAGTGAATAAATGGTAGAAAAATAGAAATGTTGGTAATTTATATTACTACCTTCCAACAATGCATTAGTAGAAACAGGCATTACTTGTTTTTAGCTTTTGCATCCCGTGTCCCAATAACAAGATATGTATCCTTTTTGGAATGACCAAGAAATTTCCAGAACCAAGTATTTGATGGATTACATGTTTATCTAGCTGTCTCTATCTAAATACGAAATTTGAGGTGTGATTCCAGCCCATGACATATGAATTAAACCTGTGGAGCCATGCAACATGTATGCTATGTATCTTTGTTTGTAAGAGAATAACAATTAGTACATGACATTTCCTGTTCTCGTGAATTTTTTGCAATAAATCAACACTACAATAAATATTGACCTCTGTAGAAATTTACGCATTCTATAGTTACTTTTTGTGAGAACACAAATTTGATTTCAAGCTCTTTGTTTTACATTAGATATATAAAATTTTGTAGCCATTTCGTATACTAAATATATTCAAAGTCCTCACTTAGCTTGGACGAGATCCATTCTTGACAAAATGTACCATTATCAGAACTTTTTGACGACAATTGCGCAATGTTAAGCTGAAACAAAAGATTCTTAGAAGTGTCGTGAACGTCAAATTACGCCAAATTGAATTTATATTTCTAGTATTTTTCTGTTTTTAAATAATTAAATATGTTGCACATAAAAAAAGAGAAAAAAAAAAAAGACCTCTATTGGTTTTCACCACTTCAAATTCTCCACTCTATTCAACTTATAGGTTGTTTGGACAATGTATATGTAAAGTCTTAAAGGTGTCATATCATGACACGTGACATAGAAGACTCGATGATTCACAAGGACTAGCAAAGACTCAGTGATTCACAAGGACTAGTATGAAACAACATCGGTCAGTCATTTCGGAAGTTAGGATTTCGATTAGTGTGTCAATAATTTTAAAATATTCGTAATATCCATTAGGACCTGTCTGTAAAATTTCAGCTAAATCGAACCTCGTTTGGTAGGGATCGGAAAAAGGTTTCAGTTTTTATTGTCGATAAATATTAAAAAGAGGTTTTCGAGCTCAATTTTGGCGAACGAACTCCGATTCAAAATTCGAAAGCGCCGTTAGGTTCGTATGATTATTTTGTGACTTTTATGATTTTTCGAAAGTGAATTTCGAGATTGTTCGGCTAGTTTCCGCTAAAATGCCGAAAGTTAAATAATTTGACATTTTTCTATTTAATTTACATATTGAGTTTTGGGAGTCTGATTTGAGATCCGCCTTAGCAAGTGTATTACATATATTTTGTATAACTTGTATGCAAAAGTTGAAATTATTTAGAGTATCATAAGGGTACCGTTTTAATTTTTTATTAAGAAAAGAAAATATAAAAATAAAAGAAAATAAAAGAAAAAGACCAAAAAAAAGAAGAAGAAGAAGAAGAAAGAAAGGCGGTGAGTCAAAGCTAAGGACGAGGTGAGGTAGTAGTATACATAGAAATAGAAAACGAAACAAAAGCAGAGAAAGGAAAAAAAATACCAGAAAATGAGAAAAAGAGCCGGAGAAAAGTAGAATTTTTACCCTGAAACATTCAGGTAATGATCTTAATGCATTATTTTGGTTTATTACGTGTGTTTGAATATATTTTAACGGTAAAAATTGGGATATTAGACATCGTTTTAATAAGTTCAACTAATAGTTTAAAGGGTCAATTGGACCCCGGTAATGGAATTGATTATATATTCGTAGTTTCGTACTCAGTGAGTTATGGGCAACATATAAATGTAATTTATTTGGAGTTTGGTTATGTGACCTTGAACCCTGTACATAGGCATGGCCGGCGTATTGCGTATGCGAATAGGGTATCAGGTTCCTAACCGGATTACCCTAAGATGTAGGGAATGAAGCCTTTTGCCTTATTTGATATAGTTTTCTGCTTATTGAATACAGCAGGATCGTCTGGCAGTGAATCCAAAGGATAAAGCGGTCATTGGGTAACTATGCTAACTTTGTAACAAGGTAAGTGTTTGTATCCATTTCTTTGGAGGCATTTGGTCTCGTGAATTTTCTACCACGTGTTCTTTACGTGTGTAGCTGCTGATAAGCGTACTCATTATGCCTTAGCTTTGAATTTACATTGTATATTATATGTTATGTCATGTTGCTGGTATTGCATTAAGTATCTGAGCATTGTACTCTGGCTGTCATTATTGCATATACTTCCCGGTTGGCGATGAGAGTCCCGCACCGGTGAAGGATCATTATTGCATATACTTCCCGGTAATCGATGAGAGTCCCGAGCTGGTGAAGGGTCATTATTAAATATACTTCCCGGTAATCTATGAGAGTCCCGAGTCGGTAAAGGGTCATTATTGCATATACTTTCCGGTTGGCAATGAGAGTCCCGCACCGGTGAAGGGTCATCATTGCGTATACTTCCCGATAATCGATGAGAGTCCCGAGCCGGTGAAGGGTCATCATTGCATATACTTCCCGGTAATCGATGAGAGTCCCGAGCGGGTGAAGGGTCATTATTACATATACTTCCCGGTAATCGATGAGAGTCCCGAACTGGTGAAGGGTCATTATTGCATATACTTCCCGGTTGGCGATGAGAGTCCCGCATTGGTGAAGGGTCATCATTGCATATACTTCCCAGTAAACGATGAGAGTTCCAAGCAGGTGAAGGGTCATCATTGCATATACTTCCCGGTAATCGATGAGAGTCCTAAGCCGGTGAAGGATCATTATTGCATATATCTCCTGGTAGACGATGAGGGTCCCGCGCCGGAGATATGTATCAGGCATATGTGACTGCATTGCATCGTACTGCATTCTTTCCATCTCATTGCACCGCATACTGACTATTGTGTGTATTGTGTTGTGTTTTATATGTGCGGTATGTATACCATGTTGTGGACATATCTCAGTTTGCCTATATATTTCTTGCTCGTATCCTAGATTGTACGCCGCAACAGTATAAATATAGGGATCGGGTTACATGCCGCAACAGTATAAATATATGGATCGGGTTGCACGCCGCGACATTATGTATTTCTGATTATGGATATGTTCGGGATACTTAAAAACCTATATGTTATGTCTACCTTATGTCCCTGGTTGTTTATGATTCCAGACGTGTTCCCGGTTATTATCTGGCTGTCTTTTTTTATAATTTAAATAAGATGGATTTGGTTTACCTGTTTTCTTCTCTCTGGCTAGCTATCCTATTTTTTGAGGTGGCTAGTCTGCCCCCACTTATTGAGTCCTTTTGACTCACCATTGTTTGTTGTTTGTTCTTGTCTATTTATTTCATTTCGGCAGGTTCGCTCCAGGATTGAGTTCGCCACGTTGTTCAGGAGCGAAGACGACTTCAGTTGTCAGGGTGAGCCAGCTTGTATTCCGGATGGCCACCAGTTTATTGTTTATTATTTCAGCTGCATTTTGCTCCCTTCAGGAGGTATCTGTCTTCTTTTGTACTCTTAGATGTCTAGTCTGGATAGCCCTAAACCTAGTATGTGGGTAGTCAGCTGTAATTTCTTTTTTTTTTTACAGCTTAGAGGTATTAGTATGTTTGTACTTTTTCTAAGTCTTGTTTTATATTTATTTTTCTAATTTAATTGGTAAGGGTTCGCCCGATGGGTCGATGGGAGGATGTCGGGTGTCCGCACGGCCTACCGGATTCCGGGTCGTGTCATAGTAGAAGTCGGTGAATTCACTCGCCGATCACAATGGTGCACAGTCAAATCAGCCAGGCTACGGCTATTGCATGTCGTGGCACCGGAGACAAATACAAACGGCTACTCAACAATCATTAAAATTGCCACTATTCATTTATATAATCATGACTCTAGCGGTTACGATTAGAGGAAATAAATACCAATCCATAATAGCAACATAAACCCACCATTTCACCTCATTCAATCATCTGATAATCTCTACTATCATTTGTACTACTCAAAGGCAATAATATATCGCTCCCCCTCTCTCTTTCCTAAAATACTCTGTGTTGTTTGTTCTCAGATCCTTTAGCCGGAAGGAGTGTTCCTCATGCACACAGATAAGTCATTCTATTCGCTTGAGTTCGATTACACATCACTATTATCATGCTTTTCTTGTTAAAGTCTCTATACGATTATATTGCTTGTGGTCTAAATTAACAAATTCTATTGCTTAATCTATTAAATTATTTTTTACGTTAAGCAGTCAAGCTTCTAGGAAGTTTAAATTACAATTTTCATGAAAAAAAGTATGTTTTTGAAAAATTTGAGGTGTTTGGCTAAAATTCTAAAGTGGGAAGAAGCAAAAATAGTTTTCCTACTGTTAGGGAGAAGCAGTTTATTAATTTTTCACGACATAGATATCGATATCCTAAACTTTTATTTACCATGCTATTTTTAATTATTTTACCCGATATATCTATCAAATTTAAATAAAACTTTATTTCCTTCTTCTTTCTTTTGGGTTAACTTTATTCCTATAGCTTAAAAACTTTAATATTACATTTTAACTAAATGAATATTAAAAATTAAATTAAACTTTTCATAAAAAATACAATTGAAAATCAATGTTATAATAAGAAAGGTAAGGATGGTAACCAACTTTTAGATACAATCATAAAACTTTATTGGGTGTGTTAGAGATAGAAAAAATACAATTGAAACTCAATGCTAAACAAGACACTAGAAATCAAAGAATCATAACTGATTTGCACTTATCTCAGAAAAGTAATTGTATCGGGTAAAATATGGCCCGACACGTGGCACTTTGAGTGGAGGGCTCGAAATATTTTTTACAAGATTCAATAGCAGGACATGAGGCAAACAACATGGTTACCGAGGCGAAGTCCTGGGGTAAAGACTCTTTGCAAGCTACGAGGGAGAATCGCCTCGGGGAACGGAAAGCACATCCCCCGAGGCGTAGCTTCGGTACTACTAGAAAACACGTTGTTAGCTAGGAAGTTGGCGAGGGAAATCCCTCGCTAAACGCGCCATAGAGAGGGACTTCCCTCACTGCACGGTCCTTGACAAATGGCGCCTCGTTGAACACACTAGCGAGGGAATTCCCTCGCAACTAGCGAGACATTTCCTTCGCATGTTCCCCTTGCAATAAAGTGTGAATAAAGTGGAAATGGAATATGTTAGAATATTTTCCTCGCCAACAAGAAATTTTTTACTGTATTTTACCTTGTTGGCGAGGGAATTCCCTCACCAACTGTTCCAGAATTAATTTTTTTTGTTATTCCTTCGCTAACACTGTTAATCCTGCTAAGTAAAAATGTTAGAAACAACATATAAATCAGGTAATAAAAATTAAATTAATTATTAAAATAGCACCACAACCTGTCTAACATAACAACAAAGCCACCACTGGACACTTAAACTATTCTGCACACTTGTTCCATAATTTGTTCAACACAAACAACAAGAAAAATACTTAAATCATTCACAAAAGTACTTAACACGTACCATTACTAAGCAACCTTTTTAACTACTCAGTCGTCTGGGAGTCATTGTCATGTCCCTTTCTCAACATAAAGTTCGACACAATGGACTCTAATTTTAACATCTTTTTACGGTCAGCTTCACGTTCCTTCTCTTGGTCCGCTAGTCTTTTCTCCATCTCATCCAATTTAGCTTTCAAAGCAGGATCCACATTCTATGGAGTACGGAAAGAAGAAGAAGAAGAAGAGTAAGCATTAATAATACTTATTTGGGTTTTTTTTAACACGATGGACCAAGGCCATAGGCTCGATTTTTGTGATTGTAGCCATCATCTGCCTTAACGAACATTGCCGCTTCTTCTTCAGGGATGGGTTTAAGAGAGCCTTCTTCGACCCCTGATCCTTGGCTTTTCTTCGTAAGCAGCTTTGTAGTTTTCCTATAACAAAATATAAGATTAGTATAAGTACTTTAAGAATTATGTTTAGTAATTCAAAAATTGTTAACGAATACTTACATCTAGCTATTGTGTACGTGGCTCAACCCATTTGATACATTTCCATGTTCGTCATATACATAATGGAACAAGCGGTAAAAATCAATATCGCTTACAGGTCCGTTTTCCGCTTTCTACACAATGCAAACGGATTAAGAAAAAAATAAAAATAGCGTTTAATTAGCTTATAATTTAAACAAAATATATACAGTCTTACATATCTTTCCCGATGGGTCACCAAACTAACTAAACCACTAGTGTGCAACAAGCCACCCTTTGTCGAGGCTTGGTTTTCTTAGCTTGCTTACTCTGGGCTATGAATTCCGGTGTCTGCCAATAAATTTTGAGTTTAATTATGAGGATAAATCCAGCCCAGAACTGTTCCTCTCTTTCTGTATTTTGATAATGAATCACTAAGCCTTTGCGCTGCTTTCCTCTCAAAATTCCACTAGACAAGCTCATCATATTCCAAATCACACAAACACTTGTTCTGAAACACGTAATAATATAAATGAAAACTTATACTAAAGTTTACTATTCTAATTGCCAAAATACCAAAGTTATTAATACCTTAAACTCTTCAAACATGCGATCTCTAACTAACCCCATAATTTTTCTTCATGACGGACAACCATCCGTAACGTGTGGAGTCATAGATTCCTTAACAAGCATCACCGCCTTCTCTGATGGAACAAACCTGCATTCCATTAGACAGAACTAGCTATATAAATACATATTGCGTCATCTAAATAGTTGTTAATTTAAAAATTTATAGAACATTGCTTACCCGTCTTGACCGTCAGGCCTGATAATCAACCTACCACTGGCATTGAGCATTCCAATTCCACGAGGTAAAGGTACATTGGCTGAAGTACGTTTCTTCTTATCTTTGCATACAATAGTGGTGACAGATGGAGAAGATTGTGCCTAAGTCTTTGAAATAGGAGACCTAGTACCTGAAGGAGTACTCGAACTCGGGCATGTAGATGGTGATGCATATGGTACACTACTGGACGTGGAAGTGGATGCAGATAGAATACTCTGGGGACACACGCTAAGGGTAGGTATCATCATCATGCTAGAAGTTCCTGGTACTCCTAATGTATGAAGTGAAGGGCCACGTACACACACTGGCTGAGGGGAGTAGCCTACTGGAGGCATGGAATGGAAGGAGGGGCTAGCAGGCTTGCCGAACTGATAGTGGGGACCCAACAGTGGCATAGACTGAAAAGATGTGTCAGGTGCATGTATAGGATGGAATAGTGGTGTGCTCGGGAGACCCGTAAATAAATTAGGGGGATATGTACCTACTAAGCCGAGCAGGTCACAATTCGGGGTCAATACTGGAAGTGGAGATGTGAAGATGATGTTGTATAACTCATAGTCCGACCACCATGGGTCTTGGGACCTTTCTTCCCCCGAGATGCCATATCCCAAAAAAAAATTAAAATTAATAAAAACTCAAGTGTATAATCAAAGATTATTATAAAAATTATGCATTAGTTTAATCAATTGTTAAAAAACACTAAATAGCTTTAAAACAAATACTGTGCACAAATATACTACTACTAACATCAATCATCATTGCTTGCTAAAGTTTCATCAATTAATTCATCTTCAGTTGATTTATTTTCATCAATAAACTCTTCCTCTTCATTTGCCAAAGACGTTTCTATAGTCTGGGTGAACACCGACATATCAAATTCTTCAAAATAATCCACATCCTGATGCAACTCATCGGGAAATTCTTCATCAACAATCTCCTGAACATTGGAAATGTCATTTTTGTGTGCTTCACCCAATGTATCATCCACCTCCACTCTTCCAACCGACTTGGCTTTTTAAACAACCCATCAATTAGCTTTAGCCTTTTTCTTGACTTTATTTTTGCACCTTGGATAAAGAACATAGTATACTTGTTTCACATTTTGAGTAATGATAAATGGATCATAATGTGCATACTTTCTTTTGTGATTGACTTCAACTACATTATATATAAGATGCACCTTTGTATCTTTATGTGGGGTTGGATTAAACCACTCATACTGAAAGAGCACCAACTTTTTCCTGGGCGAACCATTAAAATTTGGCTATAATATTTCCTAGATCACACCATAATTGTCAAATTTTCCTTCACCGGTGCCTGCATTAACCTACACCCCGTAATTATAGATTTTCTTCCCTATGGACCATTCTTCAGTATGAAACTTAAACATATTGATAAAGTACTTAGACATCTTTCTGTACTTATAAACGGGGCCCAAAGCTAAATCACAAAACAGTGGATAATTGACATCATTATTAGGATTGTTAACCTATATGACGTTGTAGAAAATTTATAAGTTAGAAAATACTTAGCATAATTTGTAAAATAGTATTCAAGATATGGTATGACTTAATAAATAAAAACTTACGTATTCTCTAAACCACTCTGAAAAATTATCAGTAACAACATCTTGCCCAAAGCAACGGACATATAAACTGCTAGGCACAATACAAAATTACATTGGTCAAATTAATATTTGTATCAAGAATTTACGTTCATTGTAGAAATTGACAATTGCCTATAAAAAGGCTGCACTTTTGGACAATTCAACAATACATGTGCCGTAGCTACTTTTCTATCAACGTTGCTGAATTCTTTTTGAGAACTTTTTTTTGATCCTCTAACAGGATGATTGAATATGGAAAATTGAGAATACAATGCATTACCGCTCCCACCATCATCATGCCAATTCGGCCTACTCCTTAGAGATGACACCTCTTCCCCGAAATATCACGAAAAGAAATGGAAAGTTTCCCTAATAAGATAAGCCTCACATATCGACCCCTCAAGTCTATTTCTATTTTTTTGCAGTCCGCTTATACTTGCCAATAGTCCTGCATAACATATTTCATTATATAATTATTAATGAGTAATAAAAAAGTAATAGGGAGCAAACTTACCATTCGGTAGGATATATCCATCCACCCTGAACCGTGCCTCAAAGCCTTGCTTCTTCCATGAGGTGCATAGACAGATGTTCCATCACATTGAAGAAACCAGGGGGAAGATCTTGGTCAATTTAGTTGAGATCACGAGAATATTAATTTCCATCATTCGAATATTTTCTTCCCTCAATGTACCAGAAGACAAGTCTTTGAAAAAAATACTCATTTCGATAATAGATTTCCAAATTGTATCAGGCGACCTATTGAATGCAATTGGCAGCAAGTTTTCCATGAAATCATGACAATCATGGCTTTTCATTGCAGTCAGCTTACCTTCTATCATGTCCACACATTTGGATATATTCGAAGCGCGACCATCAGGAAACTTAATATTCTGTAGCCACTCACAAATCATTCTTCTCTCATCATAGTCAAAAGTGTAGTTGGTTGTTGGCTTCCGAACCTTTATCCCATAAGATTGTAGGTGCAACCGACAATATGCCTGAATGTCTAACGTTGCCTTCAAGTTGTCCTTTGTTTTGTTATTAACATCCATGACAATATGAAAGACAACATTGAAATTTTCTTTTTCAATGTGCATGAGATCCAGATTATGTCGAAGAAGATTATCCTTCCAATAAGGAAGTTCTCAGAATATGCTTTGCTTCGTCCAATTGTGTGTAACACAAAAATTCGGTATTTAAGGCAATGGTTGTTGCTCCTTTGTCTTAGGATACTCCCTTTATGAAGGTTCATCAAAATCATCCTTATTCTTCATGAATGCACTAGTGTTTCTCTTAAATGGATGGTCATTTGGCAGGAACTGACATTGACAGTCGAACCATGTGTGCTTACGTCCATTTTTCAAATAAATTTTTTTTGTGTCTTCCATACAATTAGGTTAAGAAAACTTACCAGTAGTGGACCAACCAAACAATATAATCATTTATTGTCCACATCGAAGAAGCATGCAATCTAAAATCTTGTTTAGTTGAACAATCATATGTTTCCACACCTTCATGCCGCAATATTTGTAACTCATCAATCAAAGGCTGTAAGAATACATCAATAGAGCTTTTTGGGTTACTAGGACCAGGAATAATGCAAGTCATAAAAATATATGGACTTGTCATACACATTTCTGGCGGTAGATTATACAGTGTGACGAATATAAGCCAGCAAGAATATGGTGCGGCAGAGACAGCAAATGGAGTGAACCCATCAGAACTTAAAACCTACCTGATGTTTCTAGGTTCACTAGCAAATCCCGGATACACCCTATCAAAATGCTTCCATGCTTCTCTATCTGACGGATGACACAAAATACCAGGTTGTTTTGTACGTGCATGATGCTATCTCATATAAGAAATGGAGCTCATTGACGTACACAACCTCTTTAACCTTGGTATAAGGGGTAAGTAATGCATCGCCTTAACTAGGACATGTTTCTGTTTAGCATTTGTGAATGACTTAAAACGAGCCTCACCGCAAACTTTACAAAATTCAAACTTTGTATTTTCCTTATAGAATAACATGCAACCTTTTTTACAACAGTGAATTCTTTCTGAAGAGAGCCCTAAAAACAAAAATAATTTTTTTGAATCATAGTACGAGGTAGGCAACCCCAAGTTACTTAGGTTTAGTTCATTCATAAGCCCAATGATCTCATCTATTCCTCCTTGAGATATATTATAATCTGATTTTATACTAAGCAACCTAAATGCAGCGGACAACTTCGAATGTGTTACACCCTCGTAAAATGGGCGACTAGCTTCTTCCAACTGTTCATAAATGAGCTGCGCCTAATCATTGGGAAACTTCTCAACAGTAGGTTGAGATGGTTCCCCTTGGTACATCTCAAAGACATCATTTATCATTTCATGTATAGGATTTTATACCCGACATGTGCACCACTCACCCCAACGTATTTATTTTGGTTGTTGACTTCAGCAACACTAGGCTTACACTCCTGATCGCGCCCAACTACGCCGTATAAAAGGGACTAAGCGGTCGCGGCAAATATAGCTCGGTATTTAAGGCCCCGAGGTTGAATTCCACATAAAACGCTCAAAATCTAGTTGCTAATCTAACTAACTTATCTAATCAATTAATTTTGAAAGTTTATATTTTTATGATAGGTTCAATGTAACAACTAATTAACTATAAAGTAAAAATAGATTAATTCGACGGTCTAGAAGCCTAGGATTGATCTACCCAACTCCTACTCATGTGTTAGAACAATGCATTAATGGATTTAACTTACTTCTTTCTACTGAACACTTGCTCCAAATTCACAACTATTCACTCCCGTATAATAATTATAACTTTCACTAACCAATTTTTTAATTAATTAATGAAGATACGTAGGACTACAAGTATGGTTCACAATCGGGGTCAATAGTCACAAATCACCTTTTTAACAATCTAAGTAATGCCTTTGTTTTAGGTTGAAATATTACTAAGCGTTTAATCCTAACTCATGAATGTATCCCTATATGCACAAGAATAAAGGGCACAATCAATTGGGAGCTCTACCAATCAATAGCATACAAATTATAAACACTTAGATAGAAAGGTTAACAAGTTTCATTCATTACAGTAATAATTCGTAACACATAAGTATTGGAGTGGTTCAATCAACCCTAGAATGGGTGATTTAGCCACTCCTAGTCATGTTCAAATCAATAAAATAACTATAAGTATACGAAACCACAAGAATATAGATGAATGGATGAAGTAGAGCCATGAATCTTGATCTTCTCTCTTCCTTGCCTCCTTTTGATGTAGAATAGGTCAAAAGTTATGTTTTGGGGCATGTTTATGGGCTTTTATACCATCCCTATAGACCTACACAAGTTGGAAATCCAAAATAAACCCGGATTCAAAATGTCAGGAAATTAAGCCTACGGCGCCGTGCAGCACAATGCATAGCGTGCCGCGGTAGGCCAAAATCTGCAGGTTTTCAAAATTCCCTTCTCTCTGGATCTCGCCTCTATTGTGTCGTGCGGCGCAACACCCAGCGCGGCACAACAGGCTTATTTTACTCCTTGTCCAATTTTTTATTGTTTTTCCTCCACGCATTCGTTTGCTCGACCCTCGGGCTTCTACTCAGACTTTCAAACCATTGTTTTCACTAAAATTTTCTCCATGATTGTCTCATATTATCAACATAATTCCTACAACATGAAACACATAAAATGAGAGAAATTTAGCTCAAAGTGCTGATAAATATGACAAGTAGAAGCACGAATACGAGGCAAAAGGATAGGAAATGTAGTAATATCTAGCCTCGTATCAACTCCCCATGTGCAGTCCACACAGAATAATTGGGCATAAATCCTTATTGATAAAGATGTAGTACAACGACGTCTATTCGTTGCACGTGGCTGCACTTGCATTTCACACAAGACATTTGATTTTACCCTCCCTTATATATTCAGGAAGCAATTTAGCTTTAGCAATAAACCGGTCAACCCCATCTACAAAAGTTTTCTTCAAATCCATATTTTCATAAAACATATTGAACATCCAACTACGATTTTCATCAAGTTCCATCTACACAAAGGTTGCAAACAAATAAATTTAGAATAATGCAAGAGAGTGTATCACTTTTACATTAGTAGTGTATGGTACGGTAAGAGCAATTTATAGTAGTGATATGATATGGACATCAATAAAAAAGCTTCAATTCCAAGTTTTGTATTATGGACTAATTGGTCTATCCAGTTGTTTTTAAATTTTAATATTTGTGCTAATGAGTTTTGCTAATTAAACTTTCTTTTTGTCCATGAAATATATTTTCAGCAACTTAATCAAACACAATTAAGTTTATAAATACAACTCTACAACACAAGTGGACACATTAACCTTTCTTTTACCGTTAAATTTTCACTAAACTAATTAAAATAATTAAATTAATATAGCAATTTTCACAAAATAAAAAAATTAATATAACTAAATAAAATGAAAAAAGAAAACATACCTTTAGCAAAGTAGCCGGTGGCAGTGTTATACGCCGGTGACACTGAAAAAAAAGAAAAAAAAAGGTTAAACGGAGGAGCAGAAGTTGCCCGTTAGCAATGTGTAAAGGGGAACCCATATAACGGGGTTGGTCGCATGGGGAAGAACGGGATATACAGTCGCCGGTGGCTTACCTGAATGAAGGAGCAGAAGTCGCCAGTGGGATTGGAGAGTGGAGGAGCAGAAGTCACTGAAGAAAGAGAAAGATTTGTTTGCTTTAATGGGAGCATCGAGGAATTCCCTCGCCAAACATCACACGATTTTTTTTGTTGTGCGAGGCCAGTACCTCGCTGAGTGAGTGATTTATCGTAAAGTTTTTTATTAATGTCAACAAGGGAATGAAAGAGCGTAGTTAGGGAACTCCCTCGCTAGGTGTTCAGAGAGAGAGTTCCCTCACTACCTCTTTCCTAGGTATTTTTTTTTTCTAGTAGTGCGGGGAGACAGTTTAACTCCAATAGAAGAATCGTCCCATGATCTCCACCCATTAACTCAACATTTAATGGGTAGGATCGTGGACAAACCACGAATTAGATGTTGGAAAGTGGCTAGTTAATGCTCTTAATTGTCCCCATATTCATGATCTATAAATAACATCTCATTTATCTTATAAAGGCATTCACAAATAGAGAGCCAAAACTCTGTCAAATTGTACTCTCAAAGCAGTTTATATTGGAATCATTATTTTGCGTTCTTGTTATTCGTTCCCTTTCGATAATCTCTTGTTTTACCAACTTTGATACATCAAATTTCTTGTAAATCTCTTAACAAATTGGATTGTAGTCCTAATCTAATTTAGGCCAATGCAGTAACTAAACTAGCATGATTTAACTTCATTACTTGATGTGTGTAATTAATTGCATTGCCTTATATTCAAGAGACTTAAAATTGAATATGATACATTTTTCCAAGGTGTAAGTACCAAGAAGCTAAAGTTCGCTACCGCACAATTGTAGGTACTATTGTATGCTTTATTCAGCTATGAAAACGTAGTCCACCTCTCCAAGTATGAGTGTTGCTAAGGTTAGGGTTCACCACCCTACATTTTCATGTGCTATTGTTTGTTTAGGAGATAGACAGACACTCTTCTTACGTAACACTGATAGCACGCGTGCAGGGCAATTGCATGTAATACCTTTCGGTATAAATATGTTTTAGATAAAACCATATTCATAAATATATCAAAATTCAAAATCAGTTTTTAGTAAATATTCAAACTTTCAGTTTATCAGGCTCCAAGTTATAATTTTCAATAGCAGTTGATAATATTAATGTCAATACTAGTTTCCATAGCCAGATTCTAGTTCAGTTTTTTCAATATTAAATTTGTAAATGTTTGTATTTCTTTCCGCATTTCATATTATATTTTGCTCCAAAAGTTTACCACCAATTAGGGGGCTATCAACGAGACTTACTGGATACCATGTGCGTAATACTTATCCTATTGGGCCTGCTCACTATTGTGACTGATATTGATGCTTTAGATGGTAAGATGCTCGGTTAAACCCCAACCTTGTTGATTCAGTTGGTGAGCTCCGCTTCTTTTTATGGCAGTGACTACTTTAACTTACATTATGTTTTAGGCATTTATTCTCGAGAAATGCCATGAAGACTCTTGTATATCAATACTTAGTTCTAGAGGCTCGCAACCTAAATTGTGGGATATCAAAACAGTATCCGTGTTACATTTGGTAATTATGTATTTCAGTATAATATTATTTATATAATTTTAGTTAGTCTAATTCCTTGCCCGCTCTTGATAATAAATTAAGATTAATTAAGTATTTCAGATAAATAATTTAATATTTATTTATAGTTCAAGTCGCATGTCAATCATGTTTCACCATAATTTGAGGACATGTCAACATATAAAATATTCACAATTTTTTAAAATTTTTATTTTTTATGAACTCTATGATCACCTAAATTAGATTATGTAAACTAAAACGGAGGGAGGGTCATTTAGCTTTAGATTTGTGACTTTAAGCAATTTTTTAACCACCTTTTATCATTACCTTTGTAACTTTTCTTCTTTTGGTGAGATTAAATATTTATACCACAAAAAAAAAAAAGATTATACAGACACATGATTCTGCTTTAACCTAACCATAAGAAGTTCACATCCTCAAAATGGGGGACCCCAATTGTCAAATTGACAAATCAGGTAAAGACTGGCTGACTTCTCCAGCTATCTTCCAATTCGCCCATTGTTATTATCCCAGATTCCGCGAGGAGAGGAAGGCCTATAACACCAATGACTTCCCAACCCCAAAAAATAATAAAATATTATTGGATCAATCATTGCTAAAAATGATATATTAAAAAAATACTTATATCTTTACAGCTTCTTATGAGCTAACAATCAACTTCAAATATTCTGCTTCACAACTGTATTCTTTTGTTTCTTTCTCTCTTATACTTTTCCCTACCTCATTTCCACACTCTCTCTCTGGCTCTCTTTTCTCCACCACTTGCTTTACACCAAGATTATATAATCTTTTTCTTGTTATTTTAATTTCTTCTATATTAGTATCTTCTTTTGCTACTTCTTTTCTTTGAGTAGTTATTTATACATAAGTTGCCCAAAAAAAAAGAGTTATGTTGCTTTTTCTTTTTACCAAGATTGAAAATCCTACAATTTGCAACAAGTGTGCTTAATTGTTGGCAGAATACATGTTGTGTGACACAATTCAGCACTAACTTAAAAAGGATTTTAGGAAATATGATCCAGCCATAAACTTACAAATAAAGTAATAGACAAGAAAGAATAAATTAATTTACTGATTAGGAGTCTCTCACGTTAACAAAGAATGTACATATGGTTACTGCAGTGTTTATTCCTTTTCATTTTTTTTGCGTAAATACTTTTTAGTTCTCTTCCATGTGAGTTTTTCAGTAACAAATAAGCAATAAACTAGTGTGGTCCTACTTAATTAAATAGTAATGATTGTAAGTCAGAGCTATGAGTGGAATAATATTTACACTTGGAAATTATCAATTCCCCTAACCTTCTCCTTTTCAAAAATTAATATGCATAGCTCCGTATATACACATAATATGCTTTATGAATAAGGATTTAAGTTGTGTACAGTGGTAGATAATATAATTTTTAAATTATTAGGATCACATTTATCTGTTATAATAAATTATCAATATCTCAAATTTCACTTTATTTCAGCTATAATTATATCTTAGAAAGATCGTATTGTGTAAAAAAATTTGTGTAGCGCTTATGTATAAAACTTAAATTATATATAGAGTTCGTTGGAGTGACCTTAAAAGTGCTTATAAGCTTATAAGTCAATTAGTAAGTGCTTAGTAATTCAAAAAATAGTAAGCTTATAATCTCTAATGTGCTTAAAAGAAGTTAAAACTGAGAAGTTATGATTTCCTAATTTCTCAAAAAGATGACTTATAAGTCATTTTTGGCTTATAAGCTGCTTAAAATAAGCTCACCCAAACAAGCTCATACTCCATCCATCCTATTGTATGTGAAGATCTTTTCTTTTTGGTTAGTTCCAAAAAGATGTTACATTTTCATATTAAGTATAATTTAACTTTATGAGATAATTTATAATCATACGAATTTCTAAGGTTTGAATAAATCATAAATCTTAAACATCTACGTTTATTTTTTTAATATCATACCTAGTCAATCACCTTCACCAAAAATTGCAGTATTTTAGATTTGGTAACAATTTAACTTCAAAAATACTACTTTATCTTTAATGAAATGATTCATAAACACACAAACATATAACCCTTACTTTAAACCATAAATTTAAAAAAAAAAATTTATTTCTTGAATTTCGTGCAAATTCAAATTATAACATATAAAGTAAAACGGATAAGTATATGATTTGGCCCTTAATTTACTCTTTCCTAAATGATTGCATTCCTACATTGTTCCTTTTCTTTAGTCTAATAAATGAAGAATAATAATATAAACAAGCCCCTAACTCTTTTAACCAAAGTCTCATAAGACCCCCATTTCTTCCGCATAATATACTACTACTTCTTACATTGTGGTTGCAGACACAAGAATCCAAACCCCCCCCCCCCCCCCACCTCCACCACTACCAACCACCACCATGGCCGGCGGAGAAGCCACCGCCGTAGCCACCCCACTACAGCTAGTTCAAGAAGTATGCAAGATTTCAAGTGCAGGATTTGGTGGCTTGTTCAAGAAAGATTGTACTGATTTAGCAAGAAGAGTTTCCCTTTTAGCTCATTTACTTGAAGAAATAAGGGATTGTTCAAATACCCATTTGGGTTCTTGTTTTGTTGATCTTGTTATTGCTCTTAAGGCTTCAAAAAGACTCCTTTTAGCTGCTAATCACTTTGATCCCAAGATCTCTAATGTAAGTGTTTAAAAAAGACTGCTTTTTCTTACATGTCGAATTTCCTGCGTGAATGCGGGATGCTTTATGCACCGGACTGTCTTTTTAAATTGTTAGTCCACAATTGTGAAAGTAAGCAATGTACTTTATTGTGTTAGGAATTGGCAAAATATGATAAATTTGGATGCAAGATTTGACAAGAAATCCTTTTTGGGGTTATTTAGATTGAACAATTAGGAATTTAGATTCATTTCCCTCTAAGGATGTAGTAGTCCAGCCCGTTAGTGATATTATTCCCTTCGGACCTAGGCCAGCACGGCTTTAAAATGTGTGACTAGAGTCTAAAGCATGCTTGCTTATGTTTCCTGTATTTTGTCGTAGTGGGATTTGCATAGGGTATCACACATGACTTTATGTCAGTTTTGTATAATTATGACTGTTAATGCCCCAGGTATTGAAGATATTCTTTTGCTGGATTCATCAGTAGCTAATGTTAGTTATATTTCCAGTTTGTGGCTGAGATATGCAGATATAGAGCAGATCTTCATGACTATTATTCACGAATCGCAATGACATTTATTGAAAAGAAAGTCTCCTAATTGAGATCTTTAAATTTGATAGTTCACTAAAGTTCCTTTGTAGCAAATTTCTTGGGAACAGTATTATGTGCCTCTCTCAAAGTGTGTTATTTCTTGTTTAAGGACCCGGCAATGAAGAAATTTTATTTCCAATTTCAATGTGTGACATGGAAATTGGAGAAATCCCTTGGCAGCTTACCCTATGAACATTTCGACATATCAGAAGAAGTACAAGAGCAGGTTAGTTTTGAGCTTTTACATTTTCCTGCTTATGTGTGTTCTTTGGATTCTTCCTCTAATAATTTCTATTTTTTTCCAGGTTGAGTTAGTCAGAGCACAGTTGAGACGAGCTAAGGAGAGGTATGGTGGACCTGCGACTTCAACTCTATTATCTCGAGCCCTGTCCCAGCCTTTAGATAAGGTGATTGATCCACTTCACTCCGGCAGTTGGGGAATTAGGAGTTTACATGTAGAGAATATTGGAAATATTGATCATGCAGTTAGGCCGAAAGTTGGACGTATTCCCTTAGGTAATGCTCCGAATGGCAATGATTGCAGTCAGATAATTCAGGAACCAGAAAATCTAAGGAATTCATCCAAATTGTCTGAGGTTGCTTTCCCAAAAATTCCTGGTTTGGCTATGGAAGATGACTCACCTAGCAAGAATCTTTTGGAGAATAAGAAGCCCAATTCTCCAATATATCCTGAAGAGTATCTTTGCCCTATCTCCCTTGAGCTCATGAGAGATCCTGTAATTGTGGCCACTGGACAGGTATTCTGCTCGTCAATCTGATGCCTTTAGCATTTGACTGCATATGTGCTTTTTGTCTCGTCTTATATATGGAAACTGTTCTCGAAATGTAAAATGTTATCCTTTTTGTTTTTACTTCCTCTTAAAAACTTGTCTATGTGATCTTTATAATGAAAATAACATTTATCTATGTGCACTTTTCTTATTCGTACAGACTTACGAGAGATCTTTCATACAAAGATGGATAGACGGTGGCAACACAAGATGCCCGAAAACTCAGCAAATACTCCAAGATCTTACACTGACACCAAATATTGCTTTGCGAAGTCTCATTTCTGATTGGTGTGCAAGGAACAATATAGAGCAACCAACTGTATTAGCATATGGGAGAATAAAGAGAAGTGATGGATCATTTCGTGATGTTAGTGGGGATATAGCAGCTATTGAGGCAATCGTACGCAAGCTTTCAAGCAGGTCCGATGAGGACCGGAGGGCTGCAGTAGCGGAGATCCGTTCGCTATCGAAAAGAAGCACAGACAATAGAGTTTTGATTGCTGAAGCCGGAGCAATCCCAGTGTTAGTTAACATGTTGACATCTGAGGACACTCAGATCCAAGAAAATGCCGTCACTTCTGTTCTTAACCTTTCTATATTTGATAACAACAAGGGGCTTATAATGCTTGCCGGTGCTGTTCCTTCTATTGTTCAAGTTCTCAGAGCTGGAAGCATGGAAGCAAAAGAAAATGCAGCAGCAACCATCTTTAGTTTGTCACTTGGAGATGAGAATAAAATAATAATAGGTGCATCGGGGGCTATACCAGCTCTGGTAGAGTTGCTTCTGACTGGAAGCAACAGAGGGAAGAAAGATGCTGCAACAGCATTATTTAACCTCTGCATATATCAAGGAAATAAGGGCAGGGCCGTTAGGGCAGGGATTATACCAGCACTGTTAACAATGCTGACAGATTCAAGCAGCTGTATGGTTGATGAAGCTTTGACCATTCTTTCAGTTCTTGCCAACCACCAAGAGGCCAAGGCTGCCATAGCAAAAGCTAGCACAATCCCTGTATTGATAGATCTTCTCAGGACAGGTCTACCTCGTAATAAAGAGAATGCTGCTGCTATCTTACTCTCCTTGTGCAAGAGAGATCCTGAGAATTTATCTTGCCTTCGTAGGCTCGGTGCACTTATACCTCTCTCGGAGCTTTCTAATAGTGGCACTGAGAGGGCCAAGAGGAAGGCTACTTCATTGTTGGAGCACATACGAAAATCCCAGCAGTCTTAACAGAAGTTCTGTCACTGAAGGGCCTATTATTTCCTTCTTTCATTCTTACCTGACCGTGAACTATTACACGATTCAATTTAGAGAGTGGTAAAATCTAAGAAAATGAGCACGAGAAAATAAATCATTCTCATTGCTCAGCGTATGAGTGTATCTATCTAGTCATTGTCCGAGTGAGTCACTGATTCGTTTGACCTGTTTCTTTTCATTATTTGTTACTAATTCATCAATATCCAGTTTGTCACATTATGGTTGTGACAAAAATTTATCAACATTGTATAAAATCAGACATTTTGATATGTGGAGAATTGCACTTTCTTTACCCTTATTCTAGCCTTCTGCTTGTGAGTCTTCGTTAAATTTATAAGTGAACTGAAGCTGTATTTATTTCTGCCAAAGAGCTTGTATAATAACTATTCTAAAGAATTCTTTTTCCTCCCTTCTCTCAAAAACATAAATGAGTTATATGACTGGATTAACCTTCGTTATTAGTCAGTCCCTTTGAATCCCATCGTACTTATGGCATGGACTAATGATGTGTGGTGGTAGGAGCAAGACTGCAAGATGAAACCAGTAGCTCCTTTCATTGAAATTTCTAAGCACTATGAAATGAATAGTTGAAAAAGAAAAAGAGAAGAAAAAGTCTTGATGCTTTTCTGGCCACTGGCCACATGTTTGCCTCAATGTCTTGACATCCCTCGATTAGTCTTTAAGAAAAGTCCAAGGATGATTCCTTCATTTGCATGTTCTGTAAAAGATCAGCAGATCCAATTACAGGGAATAATTCTTCTCCTTGATCTCTCAATTGATGCATGGTATGTGATTTTTATATATAATTATGACTTTATCATGGTTAATTAATGTATCAATTTGTTATTGGTGCTCTTGGAATTGAATTTACGCGTATTAGTTTGATGCAAATACTGAATGCTAGTAAGTTGAGATAGAACATGAACTACATATCTTCATGATTCAATCTGTATGGCCAACTTTTGTAACACTAGTGCTAAAGTTGGAAAAAAATGGTTGAGAAAAGTGGAAAAGAAATCAAGGAAAAAGCCTTTCTTCAGTTTTCTATACTTTAGCTTAAAGCTTGATGAACTGGTGCTTTCTTGATAAGAAAGTGAGTTGCTTTTACTTAAAAAATAATTTACAATATATAGCTGGTATGTAAAGTTTCTAAATACTACAGCACTGTATCATTTTCCACAGTTGATACTTGGTAGCTTCAAGGGAAGTGATTCACTTGGTTTATCAGAAAAAAATGAGAAAAATTTGACCTAGTAATTAACATAGATATATTTTTTAATCAGTTTCTTAGCAAGAATATAAAATTGACACGCAATAGAAAGTTCCCTCCTCTTTCACTAACGTATCCTACTTAGTCAAGCTTTCACACCTTTAATTATTGAACTTCCTAATTTGGTTGTCACATTAAACTGATAATCGACATTGTATTTTTTTCCTTGACGTTCTACATTTGTTGAGATCATAAAGTTTTCCTTGTTTCCCTTTCCTTGAAAAGGAGCCCTATAACCTGAAAAATTAAAGAAGTTCACATTAGAAAAGGCTCCAAACCTTAAATGAAGTGTTTTTCACTTAATCATAGTTAGATGATATGCATTCTACATAATTTTTTTACTATCACGTGGTTATATTATTCGTCAGTATTTCAGGTGTGGATGAAGTTTTACTGCTTCATTATTATATCAAAAACAGTAAGAGGAATTTGGCTGGAAAAGCTTTTCTTTGCCACAGCTTTTTATGCTTTGTAATGGACATTACCATGTTCGTTAATAGTCAGGACTTTGCTCATATATAGTACAAGCAGCTCACATGGAACGCTTAGGCATCAGGCCTCAGGTTCGATAGTTTGACATATAATAGCATTGAAATTTCAAACATTTCGGTAAAACAGTGCTTGCATTATTGATTTATAAAGAGAGATGAGAAATTAACGATAATTTTACTAAGGATAAGGAGATTAACATCATCGATTGCCATATATAGAAAGCAAGAAATTAGCCCCAAAAAAAAAAAAAAAGAATTAGCATTCTGACATTTTTTATACTATGGGTGTGTTTGGTATGAAGGAAAATATTTTTCAATTTTTGGTTGGTTTAAAAGTTTTGGAAAATATTTTCCATAACAACTCATTTTCCTTCAGTGGTAGGAAAAATATTTTCAGTGAAAGTAGGGAAAATATTTTCCAAATATGACAATTCACACTCGTTGTCTCCTTCCACCACCTACCTCACCCACTACCGTACCTTCACCTCTTACCCTACCCCCACCCACCCAACCCCATACCCATCCCATCCTAGCCCATCTACCCCCTATCCAGTCCCTGATCCCACCCCTACCCCTTCGCCATATGATGTTTGGCATTTTATGCCTATATTTCCTTAATATTTCTGCATATTTGAGCTTGTTTTGCACTCGTTTATTAGGTTGTGAATGTGGTTGTACACTGATTTTGTGTTGTGCGTGTGTAGGTTGTTACGCGGTGCATTTGGAGCTTTTCGTAGCTTGATTGAGCATGAATTGGTTGAAGGATGATTGAGGATTGGATTGAGCACGCGAAGGCACGACACGGACACGATTTCGGACCACGAAAGAAGGCGAGTTGGCTGGGCGCTGTGGGGCACGTGGCGCGCCCTCCACCGCCCCCACTGCCCAGCGCGGTTCCCAACGTGGCGCGCCCCTAAGGCGCCCAAAATGTGGCGTTACTGATTATCTTGGCGCTTTCCGAGGCGCGGGGCGCCCGTTATAGCGCCCCGTGTGCGGTTTTTCACTTCCTATTCCGTCTAGTATTGGGTCTAAGTTATTACTAGGTGTTTGTAAACACTATAAATAGTATTTTACTTAGTTTTTGAAAGGGAGTTGATACTTTGGAGCAATATTGAGAGTTACATACTCATTGAACAAGGGTTTATTCCTAATCTTTCATCTATTACATCATTTACTTCATTATTACACCAAATTATTGCCTTGTGATTATGAATATGTGTGGCTAAACTTTACGTTCTAGGGTTAGAGTATTACATGAAGGTTGATTGTTGAAGGTTGATTCCCATTGATTTAATCCCATAACGGGTTGCTTATTCTTTCTTGATTTCACATGTGTAATTGTTAGAGCTCGATAATTATACATTATCTATGGTTTTTAGATTGAACTCGAAAGAGGGAATTTAATTACGTAATAAGAAAGAATAGAACTAGTTTGTGAACCCGGGCATCGGGGAATCAATTCGCGGGTAGGATAGGCATATACTTGCTTGCCTAGTTTAACTCATTACACGAATCTTAATGCGTGCATGTGATTTAATCCATAGACATATAGGGATTGAAGTAGCTTGCATAGACTGTGAAGAACTGAAAGGTTTTCACAGTTACATTTACTCTGTCAGTTAGTAACCCGGGATTTAAGAAGTGGAATCAATTTGATACATCAACTGGATTGTTCGTAACTCTGACCCTGGACCGCTCTCTTGATATTGTTAATAACCAAAGTATTTCTCATTGCTTGACTACATCTTTAGCACTTTACTTACTGCACTTTAGTTATAAAAACTCTTACAACCAAGAAAAAGACCCCTGAGTAGTTTGGAGGAATTGTTTGTTAAGTATTAGTCTGCTTAGTCCTCGTGGGAACGATATTCGATTTATCACTTTATTACTTGTCGACCGCGTATACTTGCGTGTGCGTTGGGAGCAACACCCTACCACCCACCGCACCCATTGATTCCCATGGAGTGTAACTCCGTTACCTCCTACCCCACCAACACCTCATCCTACCCTTATTAGATGATCGGAAAATTGTTTTTTTTTTTCGGGAATCAAACATCAATTTTCCAAGGAAAATATTTTTCACTTCATACCAAACACACCCATAACTAACTGGTTTCCAATATGCTCGGTAGAATATATTTGACATATCGACATCCAAAACTGAATTTTCTGCATTGTAACTACAAAATTTCACATTTTTTTATGTGGGATGACTTCAGAGCAGGGGTAGACCCACGTGCGATATGAAATAGATAATAAACCCACTTGACAAATTGGAATGACTAGCAATTGGCAAAGAATGTTCAATTTTTCCTAAAGAACCTGAGGTCGAACCCAGGACAACAGCTTCTTTTTCTATTTTACCTCTTCTTATATCATGAAACCACTTGGTATTAGCAGTCGCCGTACTTCATATTCATTTATTTATAAAAATTCATACAATTTCAAAATCAGAACATAAAGGCAGACCTTAATTTGGTGGTGTGTCACACACTCACAGTCCATGATCATGTTTGCTATTATTAAAGTTCCAAGTACACCACCCGTGGCTAAAAAATTCTACGTGCATTAAATAATCAATAATATAACTATGGTTAGCCTATTTGTATAGTTTTCATGAGAACAAGTAACTCAAATTAGAAGAGGTCCATGTTGATAAAGGTTGATCATTCCTAATCGCACTTGGAATTTGTAATAAAAACAATAAATGAAAAATACATGTATATTACGTATACACTTTTATTAATCATTAACAGCAAAAGGAAGAGTATGCATTCACTTCAATTTATATCTCTCTAGAGCTACTGTATGTTTGGAAACATCAGTCTCCAACTTGTTGGTTTATCTAACCCTCTCCAAACTCCACTCGTGGGATATAGATATCACTGAGTATGTTATTGTTGTTGTTGTTGTTAGAGGAGTTAATTTTACCGTTAGTTACTCAACTATTGCTCCATTACCACAAAGTCACTTTTGTTTCTTTTGTTACCCAAAAGTCACTCAACTTTCCTCTGGTCTACACCAAAGTCACTACAGCCGGATTTTACTTAAAACTCACCGAAAAAATGACGTGGCATTATAAATTAAAAATAATCTTACTTAGTTATATTAACCCAATACTTTAATCCATTACATTAATTTTACCCAACCCAAGACCCAAACTCATTTCACTACTAACTTTCCCAGCGAGAATTTCACCAATTCTCTTCAATATAATGTCTCCTTGCTTGGTCGCTCATCCACCCCAATAGTCATCACTACATGCTTTTTTAGAGCAATCCTTCCAACACTCGTGAAGCTTACATTCACATTCTCCTCAGATAAGATGCATCCCACCTTTCTAATCATTCCTCACAAATCAAGTTGTCTGCAGAGAATGATACTGCACTCTAAGCTCACATCCACTTTAAACTATTCTCTTTTGTTAAATGAGGATTTCCATCTATAACTCCGCCCGCCACTCTAATCTCTCCAGAATCAATAATAGCGCTGGCAGACTTGGTCTCTACATTGGCAATCTTAACGTGAATGAACTTGAGTAGACTTTCTGGAGAAGAATTCTTTCTTCGGCAATTCTTAGTCCCCTATGTTTAACAGTACAGTAAACTAGAAATATTTTAATGACTTGATACAATCAAATGCAGGGTTAAGTAGTAAAATGAGTTTGGGTAAAATTAATGTAATGAATCAAAGAATTGGGTTAATATAATTAAGAAAGATTATTTTTAATTAATAATGTCACGTCATTTTTTTTGGTGAGTTTTAAGTAAAATCCGGCTAGAGTGATTTTGGTGTAGACCGGAGAAAAATTGAGTGACTTTTGGGTAGCAAAAGAAACAAAAATGGCTTTGTTGTAATGAAACAATAGTTAAATGACAACCGGTAAAATTAACACTTGTTAGAGCTACTGTATGATTTAGTACAAAAATGGGCTTGAGTAACTATTTCGGAAAATTTTGATGCATAGCCATTTTTGTACGCGCTCAATGAGTTTTATCTACTGTTTCAAAATTAATTGAGAAATAGCCAAAAATTCGTGGGCACACTTACACTCCATTAGCGTTGGAAAACACCCCAGACTAGTCCCATAACAAAATACTGGAACTTTGAACTAACATGTTCAAAGATCCCATTATTTTGTTATGGGACTGAAGCTTTCTATATATAAAGTCCCATAACAAAATAATGAGACCTTTGAACTGTTATGAGACTGAAGCTTTATATATAAAGTCCCATAACAAAATAATGGGACTTTGAACTATCATGTTTAAATGGTGCAAGCAAACCCGAAGGAAATGCTAAACACGAACGCGGAAGATAAACAACAAGAAAATAAAGATAGAAGCAAGACAAATCTTGCTTCGATTCAAAAGAACAGTGAGGAACCTGTCTCAAAGCTCAATTGAAAGGAAATCAAGACGCACCTATACTATGCAACAATCCTCAAGAAAGACCCGCTTCTTGCAAATTGAATGATCAAGAAGAAGTTGTTCAATCGACTAACACCGGTTGGCACAAGTTCTTTAAAGGCCCACGTCGGGGTTCGGCTCCATCAGAGACTCACAATAGCACTTGCTATGTTTTTCATAAACTCCAAAAACTGGATCCTTTACAATGAAGTAAAATAGAGTATTTATAGGCTATGCTAAGGACTGAATAGGAAATAGTCACAAGTGACTAATAAAAACAAGCCACGCAAGGCTGAACTAAATTGTGTGTTCGGCAGCCTTGACTTCGGTGCGCGGTTGCTTACTCGAACTAATTGTCCTCGGACGTTCAATTGTCTTCGAGCTCATTGTCCTCGGTCACCTTGCCTTCGGGCTCAAATCTGAAGATAATGCCTTCAGTTCTTGAGCCCGGCCACTCAGCTTCGGGGCAATTGTTTTCCTTCGGCCAGGCTAAGTGAATGTGCACATCGTGCAGCAGCTTGGCTTGGCTTCGTGTCATCGGTCTCCTCGGTGGATCGAACACATGATCAGCACGTGTTCGGGCTGCATCATCCTCCCCTTCTTGAGAAGATTTAGTCCTCGAAATCGAACCCTCATCGTCCTCCGAAGTTTGACCTACAACACAAGGAACTAAATCAGCAACATTAAAGGTGTTGGACACGTTATACTCACCAGGGAGGTCGATCACGTAAGCATTGTTGTTGATCTTGGTCAACACTTGAAATGGACCATCCCCTCGAGGAGCCAACTTTCATTTTCTTAGGTTCGGGAAGCGTTCCTTTCGGAAGTGAACCCAAACCCAATCTCCCTTCTTTAATTCCAGCTTTTTACGCCCCTTGTTTTTCTTCAAGGCAACCTTTGCATAGGCGTCCTCGAGGTTCTTTTTCACCTTTGCGTGCAATTCGATCAAAGCAGCTGCTCGTCGAGTACCTTCGAAATCAAGAACAGAATCTCGAGGCAATGGGGTTAAATCAAGTGGAATCAAAGGATTAAAACCATACACACATTCAAACGGGGTCATATTGATCATTCTATGCACCGTTCGATTGTATGCAAACTCCATCATGGGCAAACGATCAGCCCAGTTCCCAACCTTGCCTTTGGTCATTGCTCGAAGCAAAGTTCCCAAGGTTCGGTTAACTACCTCGGTCTGTCCATCAGTCTGAGGATGGTGAGACGTCGAGAATAGTAGCTTGGTGCCGAGGGCACTCCACAAACATTTCCAAAAATGACTCAAGAATTTTGAGTCTCGATCACTCACAATAGTACGAGGCACACCATGCAATTTCAACACATTATCAATAAACAAGGTAGCTATATGCTGTGAATCATCACACTTTTTGCAAGGAATAAAGTGAGCCATTTTTGAAAAAGGGTCAACCACAACGAAGATGCTATCATGTCCTCCCCCCGACCTCGGTAACCCTAGCACAAAGTCCATGGATATATCAATCCAAGGTCGATCAGGCACAGGCAATGGGGTATACAAACCATGAGGGTTGGACTTCAATTTAGCTTTCTTGCAAACGAGACAAGCGTTGCAAAGCTTTTCCATATCTCGTCGCATTTTGGGCCAATGGAACTGCTCGGTCAAGATACCAAGAGTTTTGTCGACACCGAAGTGTCCCATCAGTCCACCGGAGTGAGCTTCTCGAACTAAGAGCTCTCTCCACGATGACACTGGCACACAAACCCTCCTATTCTTGAAGAGGCAGCCATCGTGCCACTGATATTTCTCAACCCTTCGGCCACTCAAGATCGCGTCTCGAACGCTTTTTAGCTTGGGATCGTCTTCGTACATCGACTTGATGCTTTCAAATCCCATGAGCCTAGAGGCGAGAGTGGTCGCTAAGGCAAATTTCCTTGATAGCGCATCGGCCACAACATTGTCTTTACCCTTTTTGTAATGAATTACATAGGGAAAGCTTTCAATGAATTCAACCCACTTGGCATGTCTTCGGTTCAACTTCTCCTGTCCTCGGAGATGCTTCAAGGACTCATGATCACTTTTGATCACAAACTCTCAAGGCCACAAATAATGCTGCCAATGGGCGAGTGCTCGAACGAGGGCATACAACTCTTTGTCATACGTAGAGTAATTCAAAGTTGCACCCTTAAGCTTTTCGCTAAAGTAAGCGATCGGCTTCGATTCTTGCATCAGCACTCCTCCTATCCCAACTCCGGATGCATCACACTCGACTTCGAATGCTTTGCCGAAGTCAGGGAGTTGCAACAATGGGGCAGAACAAAGCCTCCGTTTTAACTCTTGGAAGGCCCTCTCTTGGGACTCTCCCCACACGAAAGGATGGTCTTTCTTCACCAGCTCGGTTAAAGGAGCTGCCACGGTGCTAAAGTCACGAACAAACCTTCGGTAAAAGCTAGCTAAACCATGGAAGCTACGAACTTGTGATACCGAGGTTGGAGTTGGCCAATCTTTTATGGCTTCAACTTTTGACTCGTCGACTTCAACACCATCAGCACTGACAACGAATCCTAGAAAGACTACACGATTGACACAAAAGTTCTTTCTTGAAGTTAGCATATAACTTCTCTTCTCTAAGCTTATCAAGCACTAGCCTTAGGTGTTCAACATGTTCATCCACAGATTTGCTATAAACAAGTATGTCATCGAAATAAACGACAACAAACTTATTTATGAACGGTTTGACACATGGTTCATCAGTCGCATGAATGTGCTCGGTGCATTGGATAAGCCAAAAGGCATCACCAACCATTCATAGAAACCGAACTTGGTCTTGAATGCGGTTTTCCACTCGTCTCCGGGTTTCATTCGGATTTGGTGGTAACCGGACCTGAGGTCTATCTTTGTAAGGCATGAAGAACCACTTAACTCATCTAGCATGTCATCTAGTCGAGGGATAGGACGACGATACTTTACCGTTATTTTGTTGACTGCTCGGCAATCTACACACATTCGCCATGTTCCATCTTTCTTTGGGACAAGTATAACTGGAACGGCGCAAGGACTCAAGCTCTCTCGAACAAGGCCCTTGTTCAACAATTCATCAACCTGCCGTTGGAGCTCTTTGGTGTCTTCGGGATTACACCGGTATGCAGGTTTGTTGGGGATTTGTGACCCTAGTACGAAGTCAATTTGGTGCTCGATTCCCCTCAACGGAGGTAATCCACCAGGCATTTCTTCAGGGAACATGTCTCCAAAGTCCTGCAAAATACTTTGTACAGCACTAGGCAAAGGGTTATCATTAGAAAAATCATCATTAGAGTTTAGAAAGATACCCTTGTGTACGAGGCAAATCATCATCTGACCGTTGTCATTGCCTCGTAGAAACTCACCCGGTTGCATGATTGCACATATTCCTTTTACTTCGGGCAGTGAGTTTGTCTCTTCGGCCCCTAATTTTGCTCCCATCGGAAGCTTAGCTTTGGCCGCTTCTTTCAATTTTTTCATCCGTTTATAGTCCTCGGTGACTTGTTTTGGCGACAAGGGTTTGAGTACGAAACTCTTCCCATCGAGCCTTACATTGTAAGTGTTGGATCGGCCATTGTGAACAGTTGTTCGGTCATATTGCCATGGTCGTCCCAATAGCAAATGACAAGCTTGCATCGGCACCACATCGAATATCATTTCATCTTAATACTCTCCGATTCTGAACTTGATCCACACTTGTTTGACAACTCTCAATTCTCCACACTCATTCAGCCATTGTAGTTTGTAAGGGTGGGGATGTTTCAAAGTAGTAAGTCCCATCTGTGAAACCAAGGTTTGGCTCACTACATTTGCACAACTACCAGAATCAATGATCATCGAACACACCTTTCCCCTCACTCGACATCGGGCATGAAAGAGGTTTTCTCTTTGGTTGTCCTCTTCTTCAAGAGTCATGCAGCTCAAATTCCTTCGAACCACAAGAAACATTTCCGGATGATCAGCTTCGGCAGCTTCATGATCATCATCACCTTCAGCTCGGTCAATTTCCTCGATAAATTCCTCCTCGGTGTCACTCGCTTGCTCATGGACGGTTCCATCTTCGAGCAGAAGTATAACTTTGCGAGTTGGACACTCCTTTGCCATGTGACCATAACCCTTGCATTTATGACACTAAATATTTGAAGCACTAGGAGAGTTGAGTTGAACTTTACCTCCCACTTCTCTTGATTGGTTAACGGTCACACCCCTCTCGAAGGGTCTCTTCGATTCTCGAACAGTGTTGGTACCTGCTTGGTCTGGACTCTTCCATTCTTTACCTCGGTTCAAGGGAGTAGAAGTAGTGACTCCTCGATACGGTTTGCCTTATCGTCCTTTACCAATTTTTCAGCTTCGGTGGCAGCATCAAACAAATCTTCCAACGTGTGATACACGTGTAGCCTCAATTGAGATGACACATCCCGAGCCAAGCCATTTTTGAATCGGATAATGGCTTGCTCTTCGTCTTCGGCCAGATCAAGATTTAGTCGAATCTTTTCGAACTCATCATAATACTCTTGAACTGACTTGGACCCTTGCTTTAGCTAATAGAGCTTTTGCATTTGAGTTTGCCTGTACTTAGTACTCAAATACTTAGCATCCATTGCTCTCATCAACTGTGGCCAAGTATTGACTACTGGATAGTCATTTCTTCGTCTATGCCTCTTGTCAGATTCCCACCATGTTGATGCAAAAGCTTCGAACGAAGCAATAGCATGGGCAGCTTTTCTCTCTTCGGTCATCTCATTGGTTTCAAAGGTGCGCTCCATCTTAAGCTTCCATTCAAGATATTCATCTGGATCACTAGTTCCTTTAAAGGGTGGAATAGTGATCTTGACACTGTTCAAATTTGAGTCTCGAACACCACGAACCTGTTCGGGATACTCATCATCACGACCATCAGCCTCACGCTCAATGTTTCTTTCAACATTTGCGCCTCGACCTCGGAAATTTCCACGACCTCGGTGAGCTTGCCTTCGTTGAGCGAATGGAGGCTCATTATCATATTTGTCCTCGGGAAATTCCTCTTCGATAACCTCTTCGACAACGGCTCCAAGATCTCTTCGGGCCTTTGGAAGTGGTATCCTCTCTCCTTGGGGAATGCCCAAGTTTTGATAGCCAGCTTGGGGATTGCCCAGGTTTTGTTGCGCTTGGAGATTGCCCAAGTTGAGTTCTCTCCGAATTTCTTCACTTGTCAACTGATGTTGTCGAACAAGCTCGGCATACAGCTCAAGTTTCATCGGAGTGGAATGGCTAGTTCCAGCGCCGGACCCATTCAAGGCCATGGACACGCTTCCTTGCTCGAGTTGAGTTACTCGAGCAGTCACTCCTCTTACTTCGGCACTGACGCCTTGTATCGCAGCCATAAGATCGGCTAACGATACTTCGGGCTTCTCAATGCCTTTGCCATCGCCTCCATTTCCAGCCATGGTTTCTGCACAAATCAAAGACCAACAAAATGTTAAGGTTAGAAATCACCTCACACACGCCCTCACCTTTGATGGGTGGCTCTCGGGTCCACTCAATTCATGGGTTCGGTTTTTGGTCACTCAAGAACTTGTAGCCAATGGCTTCCTCGGTTGATCAACCTCTCTCAATTCCTTTGAATTCGACAATCTACGACGCCTTACTTCGGGAAGAGTGAGTTGATTTGACTCTATGGAACGGACAGCTATTTACTCTTGCGCTTCGGAAAGTCAAAGAAATTTCTACGAAGTTGGACTTCGGTCACCCACGCACGAGTTCCTATTAAGCTCAAATGAGTTAGTACGACCTCGAGTAGGACAATTACTCAAAAGATCCACTAACTAGAATTTTGGACAGAAGAAAAGTGAAAACCTAGGAGAATCTACCCTTTGATTCCCGTTTGGAATCTTTTTCGAACACACCAACTCTTGTCTGTACAAGAGTGGTCCCTCCTTGGTACGGATAGCATTTTACCTTATCCACTTTCCTTATCTCAGCCGACAACTTTTCACCTGGGGTTTTGATCTTTACACTTTACCCCTTTCTTCTTCAATGGAACAGTGAAGCTTTGCTCCGGGGTACGGACAAATTAGCTTCGGTTCACTGACCATGACTTTAACAGACCTGGGTTGCTCCTTCAACTCCGGTTCCAATAACAACGGAGGAAATTCAGTCGAAGTTCTTGAGCTAAGATTTCAGCGCCTTCGTAGTCGTACACTGTTACAACCATGTAACAATTTTCCGGCGTACGGACATCGATTTCAAACACAGAACTTCAATTTTCAAGTACAAAACAAACCCAAATCACTCAAGAACCACCAATCTTCATCGGCTTCAACCAAACACGATGGGGTTCGAGTTTCAGTCACCTTTAAAGCTCAAAACAGTCCAAAATTTCACCAAGAAACTCTAGTCACGAAAATGGTACGTCTGGTACTTGTTGGAATCAGGAAACAATGGTGAACAAGAATCAATGGTTGCTTAATCCAAACAACCAACAATCAAACACAATTTTTTTGAATTTTTGGTTTTTCTACTTTTTTTTTTTATAAACGCTCAGCAACAACAATCAAACACACGGAAGAAAGCTGAAACTGAAGACAAAAGCACGATTTAAGTGAACAGGATTTGAGGTTATAACAACAAACTCAAACCTTGCTCTGATACCAAGATGGTGCAAGCAAACCCGAAGGAAATGCTAAACACGAACGCGGAAGATAAAAAACAAGAAAATAATTGATAGAAGCAAGACAAATCTTACTTCGATTCAAAAGAATAGTAAGGAACCTGTCTCAAAGATCAATTGAAAGGAAATCAAGACGCACCTATACTATGCAAGAATCCTCAAGAAAGACCCGCTTCTTGCAAATTGAATGATCAAGAAGAAGTTGTTCAATCGACTAACACCGGTTGACACAAGTTCTTTAAAGGCCCACGTCGGGGTTCGGCTCCATCGGAGACTCACAATAGCACTTGCTATGTTTTTCATAAACTCTAAAAACTGGATCCTTTACAATGAAGTAAAATAGAGTATTTATAGGCTATGCTAAGGACTGAATAGGAAATAGTCACAAGTGACTAATAAAAACAAGCCACGCAGGGCTGAACTAAATTGTGTGTTCGGCAGCCTTGACTTCGGTGCGCAGTTGCTTGCTCGAACTAATTATCCTCGGACGCTCAATTGTCTTCGAGCTCATTGTCCTCGGTCACCTTGCCTTCGGGCTCAAATCTGAAGATAATGCCTTCAGTTCTTGAGCCCGGCCACTCAGCTTCGGGGCAATTGTTTTCCTTCGGCCAGGCTAAGTGAATGTGCACATCGTGCAGCAGCTTGGCTTGGCTTCGTGTCATCGGTCTCCTCGGTGGATCGAACACATGATCAGCACGTGTTCGGGCTGCATCATTAAAGGTCCCATTATTTTATACTGGGATTAGTTTACTGAAGCTTTATATAAAGTCCCAGTATAAAATACTGAGACTTGTCCGGAGGTGGCTATTTCTCAGCAAATTTATTATTGACAGCTACAAATCAATTAGCGTGCGCCAAACAGGCTCTTACATGAAATTTTTACAACTATTTCCAACACAATGCTTAGTCAAAAAGCAAAAAGCACGTGATTATGAAGAATGAGATCTCTCACCAATTCACGGATCTTCACCGTGACTCACGCATGTAATTTTCTTTAGCTTAGTTTGATTACTATACTATATAATAGTTTTGATTTATATATCTTAGTTTGATTGGGCATATACCTAAGGAAGAATGGTGACTTTTGAAAATGGTGGTATGGAATCATAATACCTTTTGTGTTATACAAAATTTTTGAATCTTATGTTATGTTTTCGAAATTAAAAATATTTTTTTTTAGACGGACTAATAATATAAAATTTTATTCATTTTAGAATGGAAAGAATATAGCTAACAAATGATATTCCGCGATAAGATTACCTTGGCAAATTACGTACCCATATAGTCCACAAGTACTTCTCGTTAATTTTTGTTCTGATCTTTTTCTTACTTATTTCTTTTTTGATAGAGCGTGTAAAGATTATAAAATCTCAATCACTTGAACTTACGGCCATCTTTCACTAATTAAAGATTGAACAATTCATGTATACATATACACAAAATTTATACTACATAGATTACTCAAACATAAATTTGAGAACTTACTTGTTCTCCTTATAAGCGGAAGCGGTAGGATCTTGAATCGTGGCTAGAATTACTGGCCATCGGTGGCTGTCACGTGCTTGATGGATCAACCTTTTTTTCCACAATCTAAATACTAATTTATTTGTAGAGAGAAGTAGGAAGAGTTGTATAGAAAACTACGTATGTTTTATCTGAGTCTTTTACTGTATATATAACTGAATATACAGTAGTTGTCCTCTTATAAGACTCTACCAGGTAACTTATCAGTTTTTACCTGGATAGACTTTAAGAGCACCCCTTTATTGGTGGACTCTTTAAACAAATAAATCCAACATCTCCCACTCACACATAATGGGAGTGATCTTATAATGTGAGAAACATATTCTAACCTCATCTGTACGAATATTCCCTTACTGAAGGGATACATACATGCATATATATCACAAAATCTATACTAAATAGATTGTTTAAACATAAACCGAGAACTTACTTGTTGTTCTTGTAAGCGGAAGCGGTAAGTTCTTGAACCGTGGCTGGAATTACTGGCAGTCGGTGGTTGTCACGTGCTTGACGGATCAGCCCCTTTATCCACAGTCTAAACACCTAGTTATTTGGTAGAGAGAAAGAGGAAGAGCTGTATTGAAAAGTTCATTCTTTTCATTGTGTATTACTGTATTATTTATAGCTTATACGAAGTAACTGTCCTCTTATAGGACACTACTAGGTAATTATTTATTTACCAGGATAAGCTTTAAGAGCACCCCTTATGGGTGGACTCTTAACAGATAATTCCAACATCTCCCACTCACACATAATGGGAGTGCTCTTATAATATGAGAAATATATTCTCACCTCATCTCTACAAATATTCATACAGTGAAATAGACCATGCGACCAACATACTGTGAGAGCTACGTGCTATACATCTGTTAGGAGTATATAGCCTCTCTTCGAGTACAAACCTGCAAGTAGATTATAAAGTATGCAATACCCTAGATCACATGAATCACATTTTGATATCCTCTCAAAATCTCAAATATCATTATTCTTTGTATTCAAAATTATAACTCCCAAGTTATAATTGGTGCACCTATGAATACAAATTAATGATATTCCATTAATGATCTTCCTCTTCTCATGATTCTTTTAACATTAGCTCAAGTGCTTATCTAGATATGTCTCGCCAGACCGCATCCATTTTCATGGTCTTTTGGAAACACACTAAGATAGCTAACATTAGACTAAGTCTCAAGTATCTGATCGGAGTCACTGAGGGTACACATTTTGAGCCACCATAAAGGCTGAGACCACCATAAAGGCTCTGGGTCTCGCGCAACAGTAAGTTGAGATTTAACTTATGTTAACCCATGGTCGACATTAGCACACATGGTATAAAACACGTGCTGCAATATTTTTTTCCTTTCCTTAAGGAGTGTATGTCTTTATAAAGAATGTTGTATAGATGAAATTCAGACACCATAAGTATCTAAATTTGAGTTCCTTAAACTCACATCTAGCTCACAAAGTAGACTAGGTGAACATCCTTTCACCTTAATAACCTTATGTCATTGTTTAAGCGACTCTAGTGATTTTAAGCATATAGCTCTCAAATTATCCATTTGATAATTTTCTTTCTTAAAATCAAATGTCATCTTCACTTATCACTAAGAATTGCTCCCCCCAAACAAAAAGAGAGACTTGTTCTTGCTCACGGAAATCGTCGGTTGGGTTGGTCCAACCAAAAAAATAAGGAGGCGGTTGCATGTGTGAGAAGGCTAACCTTTTGTCTATCCGACATACAAAAATAAAATAAAATTAAAGAATGTACTGAACACTCAATAAATCATGAATATGTATGTAAGTAAATCAACTTTATTAATTATCAAATGACATAGTTTTGTGAACAATTGGAAAAATAAAGAATAATACAAAATCACTCAAAATCTACGCAAGCCTTGAGACCTAGCGTGTCTCAGAAATACATCTCTAGCTAAAGGCTTGGTCAGCGGGTCTGCTACCATATCTTATGTAGATATTTTCACTAGGTTCAACCTCTTGCGTTTATACATGTCTCTTGCATAGTTATACTTGATATCTATGTGCTTAGTATCACAATGATACTTAGGATTTTTGGTTGCATCAACTGCAGCCTTACTATCACAGTAGACCAACACTGGTTCATCATCAGTGTTACCCAACAAGCTTTTCAAGAGCCTATTCAACCAAACAGCTTCTTGTGTTGCTTTTGACAGAGCCACATGTCGACGCCCATTTTTATCCGAACCCCATAAAGGTTCGAAACATGGCTCGACTTATTGGGACCCGCGAGTAAAGACTTGGAGTCGCCACCTAACATATTTTTTAACTAGGCGTATTAGGGCACCTATTTTATTTCTAGCCAATTTTACGATTAACTCTGAAACTTAGTCTACAAACCAGAATTTCAAGGTAAGAGGTTCAGGTTAACTCGAGAGGAAGGGGTTAGGCACCTCCCGAGCCCCACCAAATGTGGTTACCGGCCGGACTTCATGTTGGGATTAAAAACAAGTAATAAGCAAATAAACTGATTAAAAGATGATTTAAATACTATGTGTATTATACAAAAGATACGAGTTTGCTAATAGGCTACTTCTTTAGGGAATTAAACCTTGCAAAATAAAGCAAATTAATCAGTTTATAAAAGTACATATTAAGTGAAATAATAGCAAGTAAAAGTAGAAGTATTTTTTGGAAAGTCGTTTTGAAGACATTTATCCAAGTGTGCCTCGCAAAAAAAATAGATGAGGTTAAGTTAGTGAATAATAATAAAACAGTAATAGTAATAATAAGGAATAATGATAACAATAATAAAAGGTCCTTTTCTTCAAAACTATGCCGTCTTCCATCCGAATTTACCTCGCAAATATAAGAAAAGAGTTAGTAAATAATAATATTGATAATAGTAAAAATACAATAATAATGATAATAATAATATTAGTAGATAATAATAATAATGAAAATAATGATAATAATAATAATTTAAATATAATAATAATAATAATTTTAAAATAAAGGGGAAGGGAATTTTTGAAAGTGTAGGCTCAGAAATATGTATTGCGTCAAGCAGAGGTTAAGGATGCCGGTGCGGCTGCAAACACGGAGCCGGTCGTGTTGCCACGCCAAGCGCCTTCAATCCCACCACTCCACTATCGCTTACTTTGCAAAGTGATATGCATCGTCATAGCCTTTTTTATTTGTTTTCGGGACACGTAAGGGACGGTAAGTACGGGACGGGACTTGTGTATTGGCCTCCAAACGTCATTGGCCGTGTAGTATCTTGTTCAAATCAGTCCCGAGGCCTCAATATTCATAAATATATTTTTTCATTGGCCTGGTTCTGACTGATAAGTGCCAAATCAGTATCAATTGGTGTCCCCGTAGGTGCTGCAAAAATCTCAAGAAAGTATAATCAGTAGTAACTCGTTAATTGCATTGGCAAAAGAACAAATTGAGGAACAATTGAAATTCACAACTGTGGGACCCAGTCAAAGTTAACAACAATTAATCATCAGAGCAACAGAAACAGGGCAAAACCAGAACCACAGTAAGCAATATGCACTATCAGTAAAGAACCAATTACGAACACGAAACCATAAGTAAAATTCAGAGAGACGGAAGCAAAAGGGCAAGTAACCGGAGAGCAAGCAAGTCCGGCGAGGCAACGACAGTGGTGGTGCAAACGAGAGAGGGGTGGGCGACTGCCATCAGCTTGTTTTCGACAGAACTGCGGCGTCGCCGCTATGCCAGTGGTGGTGTCAATACCCCCATTTCTGTCCGTCAATCACCCATACCCCGATCCCCTTTATACTGGTGGTTCTCCCTCCGTTTTAGTATCATTAGTCACCCGTGGTGGTGACGGTTCACCATGATTCCCGATCTCCGATGATCCCTGTTTGAATCTGTGTGTATGATGTTCTTTAATGATGTATGTATGTGGTGTATGTTGTATATAAAAATGACAGGGAAAAGAGAAGGTTTGTTCTCAGTTTGTTCGTGTGTGGGTGTTTGGAGATTTTGGGTATGTTTTTGTAGGTGTATAAAAATGGAGAGGCCATGATGTGTATTGGGGAGGAGGTGAGTGGTCTGTGCGCGTGGGTTTTGTGTAGTGGGGAAGATGGTGGGTATGGATTTTGTGAGAAATGGAAAGATGATAGTGTCGAGGGGATGTAAAAATGAATTTGAAGGAGGAGGAAGAAGACTCCAAGAATGGGTCCTGCGTGTATTGCCTTTGGTGGGGTCTGGCTTCTCTCTGTATTCTGTGTGTATGGGACATTAACAAAGAAGATGAGCCGTTGGGGAATGGTGGAGTAAATTTTGGGATTGGAAGATTTGAGGAGATGATAGGGAGAGTGATTATGGGGATTGGAAAGATATTTGGAGGGGATTGATAGAGATCTGATTAAGGGAAGTGTGATAAAGAAAAAAAATTGATTTTGGAATTTTTATTCAAAATAGGAGAAAGGAAAGTATATGGTGTAATTAAGAAATATTATGAATGTATTTGGTTAGGTATTGGTTTATGTTCAAATTAAAAGTAATTTGACAAATAGAAGAAAAAAAATGAATGAATAAATAAATAAATAAATAAAATGAATTAATTAATTTATTTAAAATGTATGGGAAGAAATAAAAAGTTTATGGTACCAGTTGAATGTATCCGGTTGAACTTTTGTCCACGTGCAAAGAAAAATATTGAATTCAAATTAATATGTCAATATTATGAGATGAATATGAACGGTATGGGATTTTGACCGGACATTTTAATTTGACTGATATTTAATTTAAAGGTGCATAATTAATATATATATATATATATATATATATATATATATATATATATATATATATATGAATCACATATGGAAGAAAGACAAAATACACACATGAAACAAATTTTTATCAAATTAAATTAATTGCATATAAATATCCACACATAATTATTAAATATTGTAAATGCAGTTAAATTTGAGATGTATTTAACAAGTAGCCTAAAATGATGCAATTATGTAATATAGCCACATTTATGTATATAATGTATAAATAGGGGATAACACACGTAAATGCATTCCTTCTAATGCAAATTTCGTTCAAACAGTCGCTATTGCACCTTTAAACTAAATATAGCCAATTAAGGAAAAAGGAGGGACAAAATTGGGTGTCAACAGCTGCCCCTCTTTTACCGGGGATGATGAAAGAGTCTTCGGGCAAAGATAGTTGACGGAGTAGCCAATTTTGTCACGACGTGTGGGAAAAAAATACTGGGAAGGAAAATGGGGGTTTTGGAGTATTTTCGGCCGAACCCCGGTCTCTGAGTTGCCTACATATCTCGGGTTTCACGAGAATCAGGCCGTGTGTAGTTCTGGAATGGCAGGTTGCCTGTGTGAGATGTTTATGACGCACGATTGAGATGTCAAAAGTAAACTTGTCAGAGTATGTAAAGTTTAATATTTGAAGGTACTTTGAAATTTGCTGAGGTATGATTGCTGGATATATCAGAGACTTTGTCGAAGACGAGTGACATCGATAGATCGGGCGTGGGAAAAGAGCTTGTAATCATCCTAGTTGTGAAAATGTGGTGCACGACACACCCATAAAAAGGAGTTTACACGTACATAGTTTCCACTTCATCTCGATAATCGAGTCATCTTGCTTTCAATATTGTCTCGATCATATTGGGGAATATTGAGAAGTGGAGCACAATAAATGCGCACGATTCAAATAGATGGGCACGATTAAGCACGAGAACACGCACGATTGACACAGATAGGCCTAGATAGGAAGGAATACCGAACTGACATCCAATCGACAAGGAATGATCAGGTAGGTTACTTGTGCGAGTATGGAAATATAGATTCAAGTGCCGATAGCTTGCGGGTATAACAAAAACATTGTTTGTAGGGTTAAGCTTTTTGAGTGGTGTTCCAGAATGATGCATAATATGTATTTGAGGTTTTGCAGATCACACAATTTCGTGTGTGGTAGTGACTTTCGGGGCAAGTATGGAAATATAGGAATTAGCTCAAGGGTCTGTCAAGGGGTCGAAGAGTGTCCTGCAACAAAAGTAGGATAAGTGCAACCAAAGATAATGATAAAGTAAACTCCCTGTAAAGTTGAGCTCTCCTTTGTCATGTAGTTGTCTAGTCTGTTTCCAGGTGCTTCGAGTGTTAGGAAATATATGCTTCTCCTCTGGGGATATTCATTTATGTGCATTTTGTCAGGAGATAATTGTTTGTCGTCTCGGGTTGTATACCTTGGAACACAGTCCCGCTGTTTCCTGCAATAAAATGTGAGTTTTTGCAGAAAATATTTGTAAATGTAAAATGGACTTTCCTGTCGTTGGATTGTCAACTGTAAATGTGTCGTGGTCTCTCGTTATGAGATATTTGTGTATCATAAGTGCCTGCTCGTCAAGAGCTATTTTGCCTGCACGTCGGGAGCTTATTTTGCCTGCTCGTCAAGAGCTATTTTGCATTCTTGTCGGGAGCTGTTGCCTGCTCGTCAAGAGCTATTTTGCCTCCTCGTCAAAAGCTACTTTGCCTGCTCGTTATGAGATATTTTGCCTTCTTGCCGGAGCTGTTGTCTGCTCGTCAAGAGCTATTTTGCCTCCGCGTCAAGAGCTATTTTGCCTGTTCGCCACGAGCTATTTTGCCTTCTTGTTAGGAGCTTTTGCCTGCTCGTCAAGAGCTATTTTGCCTCCTTGTTAAGAGCTATTTTGCCTGCTCGCCACGAGCTATTTTGCCTTTAGGAGCTTTTGCCTGCTCGTCAAGAGCTATTTTGCCTCCTCGTCAAGAGTTATTTTGCCTTCTTGTCAGGAGCTTTTGCCTGCTCGTCAAGAGCTATTTTGCCTCCTTGTCAAGAGCTATTTTGTCTATCGTGTCGGGCTGTGTACCCTGCGAACAGAAAGTAAAGTGCCTGTCGCCGGGCTGTGTACCCTGCGAACAAAAGTAAAGTGAAGTGCTAAAAATAAAATGTCATTATCCTATCTGCAACGCCGCTAGGAAAGTCGTCGTTTCTCTGCTTTTATAATGCTTTCATGAATGTTGGGCCTTTGGTCAAGTTTTCTTCGGGAACTCCCACTTTCTGTACTTCGTCTCTCTTGAAATTTTTGAGGGGACCTCAAAAATTTCTGCCCCAGTGTCAGCTTGCGTCTTTTGGGAATTTTTGAGGAGATCCTCAAAAATTCTGCCCCAGTTTATTGCCTTTGATAGATCATCATATCATGGTAGTGCCTGCAAAATAAATAAAAATACGTGTGTATGTCCAATTCTAAGGCGGACGAGCCTATTGAAGTGGTGCCTGCAAAACAAAATAAGTGAGTTTGTCTTATTTTAAACCGGATAAGGCTGATTATAGTAGTGCCTGCAAAACAGTAAGAATGAGTATGTCCAATTCTAAGGCGGACGAGCCTAATTGTCATATTCTAAGCCCGACTGAGCTAGCCATCATATTATAAGCCTGACGTGGCTGATCGTCATATTGGAGGTGCCATGTCCCAAAACTTGTAAGTGCATTCCTCAAGTGCCTATCAAGTAAAAGATTTGTGGTAGAGCTATCAATTGTTTTGCCTGCTGCTCTTGTGTTCATAAAAGAAAGATTTGCTAGTCAAACAAAGTGGTTGCGTTGCACCGAACACTAATGTATCGGCTTGAATCTGCATTCGTCTTTTAATGTGATGATTGATGACTCTGATTGTGTGGATACTTGCATTCTCAGACTGAGGTTGGATATGTCGGATATGGAGGTTGTCCCCAAAATTGTATTTTGTCTTGGGTTGTGCTGGGTATTTAGGTGAAGATCTTTGTTGGATCAAAATCTCGGATAGGTCTTTGGGGAGTAGTTCGTTTGTTGGTCGCAATATCTTTTGTTTGAGCTAAAGGAGTAAGGGTGTGAGGTTTCGTCTTTTTGTCTGTTCTCAATTGTGTTGGGCCTGATAAGGTTGTTTGTTTATTGTGTAAGTCGGGTGTAGTATGAGGTTGTGAGTTTTACCAGTTTCGATGGTATAGTGATTAGAATTTTCTCTTGCGACTCTTGTATGAGTATATTGTCAACTGATTTTGGTTCGTTCATACTACAAGTTGTACGGAAGTGGAATTGGGATTCGGTGTCCCATGCTGGCAGTTTGAAAGGCTTTGTTCCAGAAGGTAAATGTTATCAGCTTGGCTTGCCATTTCGGCTTTTTCTCAATGCAGATTCTTGACCAATTTCGGTGTTCAAGCGCAAAGCAACCGTAACTGCGCAAAACGGCATTAGCACATTAGCAAAAATTTGAAGAAAGAACAACACATAAAGCTTAATAGTATGCCTAGACCGCGGATGATCGATTAGCACTTGAGTTTAGAGACTGACAAATTGTATAGAGGTTGAAAGATTGCTTGGGTGCTTTATGTAGCAGTCGAGACAAGGATTCTTTTGTTAAATGACTGACGCTCGCTTGAGTGGAAGATGAGTCTGGTTAGACCTCAATCAAAAGTTGACAAAGATTTCGGGTAAGAGGTATATATATGACTGAAAAGGAAGTTGGCTTATGTCGAGCACCAAGACCTTAGTGCATTTGTCATCCTTTCTCGCAAATTTGTGTGTCATGATGCCCATGTGTTTTTGAGAGGGATAATCAATGTCTCTCATACTTGTCAACCGACTGCTGCAATTCAATCTTTGCCTCAACTTTTGCTTGTCGGGTAGATTTTGTTGCCAAGAGTTTGATCTCGGTGTATCATGTATATTCTTAAATCACTGCTTCAGTCAAGACTGTTATAAAATTAATTCATGGTTTTGTAAGTGTCTCAAATAGCTTCATCTTGAGATCATCGTCTCGTCCCTCACTTGCTAGTTGATAGGGATATGTTTCCAATACTCGGCAAAAGCTTCTAGCTCAATGGAAATCTTTGTCACTGCGCCTTTACATTTTTTTCCAAATTGAATCAGCCTGCTAATTTGGTTGTTATGCATAAACCTTTGTTTCATCAAGCGGGTTCTGATCATTTCTCACTTTCTTATTACCTTGTGATAACACTTTGAACGTCTTTTTGGCCATGAAAAGGTGCAAGTTTGGAAATACTTTGGATTGCCTTAAATGTATTACAATATGGACTAGACCGACAAAATAATCCTCAGACATTGTGTCAAAATGAAGTATTTCGCTAAGTCATGTGTGCCCTTGAGTTTGACCAACAAATCTCTTGTCCTGTCAATTTCCGCTTTGTGTGTATAGTGCCTGCTATTAAAAACTCTTCTTGCTTTGAAAAATCCTTGATAAGTGTGCTTTTCTTGCGCAAATATTCTGCCTTGGTATTCAACTTAAGCCAACATTTTGGATAATAGGTTTTGAGTTCATAAGGGATAGGGAATTATCAAGACATGCAAAGGATTTCTGATATCATGATTTGGGCATAGAGTAAGGAGATGTGGTGCCTTGGTAAGAGATTGGATTTTGGGAAGGGATTTACTTAGGTAGAAAGAGATCTAGAGCAAACAAGCAAATTCACGTAATGCACACCTATCAGATAAGAAATGCATTCTATAATATAAAGGACCGTTTTACGCACGATGATTTGAAAAGTGCTCTGTGCCACATGTATCATTTCATTTGCTACAAAATTCGCAGTCTAAAAGAGAATATTGCATTTATTTGACATTGGTCTTTATTACAATGGTTGATATTGAAACAATGCAAGAGAAGGAAAAGACTAAACATTGCTAGGAAATCAGATCATGGCCTGAGCGAGCATTCTTCATGTTGATCCATCCTCAGAAGATTCATCTTCTTCCTCGTCGGACGAATCTTCATTGGATGAACTTGCCCCTGACGAGTATCCTTGGAAGATGATATTATCTGCATCAGTTAAGAGCCGGGATATGTCAAATGTGAAGTTCTTCAACATTTCCCAAGCCTTTCTTCCTTTCTCCTCTATTCCTTTATTTGCCATAGAGTCTATTCCTTCGCTAGCCCACACGCCGATTGACTCTATGCGTTTTGTCAAGAGTTCTGCCTTATTGCGCCATTTGTCTTTTTCTTTGTTCTTTGCTTCGACCAAACTTCGCTTTTTCGCTATTTTCTCTCGTGCCTTTGCCAGTTGTTTGTGTAGCCTTTTGCACTCAGATTCCAATTCATCGGCATTTCTTTTCCTTTTCTTTGTTGCCCTTGGTTGAACTGCCTTTGCTATGTCTTTCCTTAGCCAGTCTGGATAATCTTCATCATAGCCTGCATCAAATTTGTCTCGTCCAATAGTCTCAAATTCCATTCGATGCCTTGTTTTCCAAAGTTCTAATATCTTGTCTTTGAATGGTATCACTCCTCCGAAAATATCGGCTTTGAAACTTCTGATATCTGCAATTTGGGGTACAATCTGCTTTCTCCCAGCTTGTCTAAGTGCCCTTAAAGGAGTGTATGGGTAAACTCCTCTAAAGCCCACTAAGATGAGAAATGAGTCTCTTTCGGATCGTGTGATTACTGTTGTGCTGGGAAAGTAATCAAACATCCATTGTATGTCTTCAGATGTCAACTGAGAAAGCCTGTGGTGCCAGCCTTCGGTGGTTGTTGGCCGGTCCCACTTTTCAAGAGCATTGTCCATGCGGGCGGTATGGGTGAAGAGGTAATTCTCTCTTGGTATGGGGTGGAAAGCTTGGTCTATGCTGTTCATCATTTGCAAATGTTCTATCAACCAAGTTTGCAAAAGCAAATTGCAACCTTCGAAGAAACCAGCTCCCTTCTTGCATCTTTCTAAAGCTCGGTAAAGTTCTGCAATGATCATAGGTACCAAAGTATATTTCTTGTCAAAATCTTTGAGTAGGACATCAGCGATTGATACTATGCAAACGTCGACTCGTCCTTTGTGTTGTGGGAACACGACAGTCCCTAAAAAACTGGTGACAAAAGCAAGTACTCTCCGCTCTTGCCACTCTGTCTGGTTAATGCTGAAATAGTCTTCAGCTTCTTGAAATGCTTCTCCATACCCAAATTTGATGTATAGGGAAGTTAGAGAAATTCCCGATTGTCGTATACTGTCTGTGCATAATTCGGGCTTAAGCCCTACCATTTCGAAGAACTCCTCGGCTGTAGTGTTCTCAGGCATCAAGACTTCTTCACTTTCAAATGGTAATTGAGTTAACCCGCCTATTTCCTCCAGTAGTGGTGTCAACTCTACACTCCCAAAGTGAAAAACTGCTCGGTCTGCATCCCAATAGTGTACTGCTGCTTCTACTATCCCTTTCATTGCCGTGTGCTCCATTAGTGAAATCAGGTTCCCAAACACCACTTTAACTCGTTCTTGTTGATCTATGCTTAAGTTTCCCCACCAATCTCTTAGCAACTGAGGGACTTCAACAACCATATCAAATGTTCTAGTGGCCATGATCTTTTGGAAAAGGTGAAGGACGATAGGAAAAGGAAGAAGAAAATGCCTAAAATTTGCTTTATTGCAAACAAATGATCAACGTGTGGCACAAGCTTATGAAAATAATGCAACAGAGATGTGTCGTTATGAGTTGAGAACCCTTTAGACACTTTAGAAGGAAAAAGCTAATGGACTTTTACCAAACCACGGGTGGCAAGTCTTTATATCATGCCTAAAGGATAAATGTGCATTATGTGTCATCCCGTCTGTCAAACGGTCATTTCTGCTTCAAATTGGGCCTTTAATGCCTTTTCGGTTACCTTTGGCGCGTTTGAATAGCATTGAATACAGAATGATTCCAACCGCTTAGGAATAACAGTCACTTCTGATTCAATTTCGGCTTTGACGCCTCTTCGGTTACCATTTGTGCCTTTGAATGGTATTGAATGCAGAATAATTCTCATAAACGGTCTACATTTGCACGTTCAATCCTTTAAGTTATTAAATCATGATTAACACTTTTTAAGGCCAAAAATCCGTTCATATTGTTTGAACAAGTTGGCCCATTAGACTTGAGAACAAGTCGACTAATGATATGTCATGATGCATGATTCCTAGCGCCGCTACTAAAGAGTAGGTTTAGCTAGACCCGGTTTTATTATCCTCCCGAGCGGACAGCTCGGGAGTGGGAATGTCTCAGACCAAATAGATTCCAAGTCGTTCCCCCTAAAGGAATTTTTTGTGAGGGAAGAGGTGGTCGTAACCACCGCACGATTTAGAAACTTGCCAGGAGCGGCGGAAGGTATGCATGATATGTACAATTTTTTTTTTTTTTTTTAAAATGCACGAGTTTTTGAAAGAAATGCATATGTCTTGTAAAATGATGCACACATATTGAAGTATTTCATAAAATAATTTTAGAAGGATGAGAACAAAACAAATGCGTTAGTTTCGAAAGATAGGATTAATATAAACTTGACAATATTAAAAAATCATGAAAAAGAAAAAATGCACATATTAATATTTTACAAAATAAGTTTTTAAAAGGGATAACAAAACGAACGCACATTAGTTTTGAAAAATAGAGTTAATAGAAACTAGACAATATAATGAAAAAAGAATTAAATCAAGTGAAATTGTTTTTAAAAGATTTATCAATTCTATAGAAAGGGTGCACATATTGAAGCATTTCAAAAATGATTTTAAAAAATGAGTAAAAAGAGAAAACAAAACAAACAAGTTAGTTTTAAAAAATAGGATCATGGAAACTAGACAAAAAGAATTATGAAGTGAAATTGTATAAAAGAAAAAGATTTTGCAAAATTTATGAAAGATTAGAAAATAGTAGAAGTGTTGGACGCTTTGTAAGAACCTTCCAAGAGTGGGTTTACTAGACAGGAACATGGTTCCCCCAGGCGGACAACCAAGGGGTGGGAACGTTTAGAATTGTTGGTTGTACCACGGACCAACTTATCCCAACCGTCCCCCTAAAGGGTTTTTTGAGAGTGAAACGGCCGTGAGATCCACGTAACCGTTTATGGTGTGTGCAAGTGTAAAAAATTCCAGGAGTGGAGGAAATATAAATAAAATAACAATTACAGTTAATAAAGAAAAAACACAAATAAAATAGAAAACGAAACTTCAAACCTGCAAAAGGAAAAGAAAGAAATATTAGTTTTGAGAAATAACGAAAACGAGAAAATAAATGCAAAGAATCCCAAAAAGTCCGTTATGGTTTGAACCTTGATATCCCCAGCGGAGTCGCCATTCTGTCGACGCCCATTTTTATCCGAACCCCATAAAGGTTCGAAACATGGCTCGACTTATTGGGACCCGCGAGTAAAGACTTGGAGTCGCCACCTAACATATTTTTTAACTAGGCGTATTAGGGCACCTATTTTATTTCTAGCCAATTTTACGATTAACTCTAAAACTTAGTCTACAAACCAGAATTTCAAGGTAAGAGGTTCAGGTTAACTTGAGAGGAAGGGGTTAGGCACCTCCCGAGCCCCACCAAATGTGGTTACCGGCCGGACTTCATGTTGGGATTAAAAACAAGTAATAAGCAAATAAACTGATTAAAAGATGATTTAAATACTATGTGTATTATACAAAAGATACGAGTTTGCTAATAGGCTACTTCTTTAGGGAATTAAACCTTGCAAAATAAAGCAAATTAATCAGTTTATAAAAGTACATATTAAGTGAAATAATAGCAAGTAAAAGTAGAAGTATTTTTTGGAAAGTCGTTTTGAAGACATTTATCCAAGTGTGCCTCGCAAAAAAAATAGATGAGGTTAAGTTAGTGAATAATAATAAAACAGTAATAGTAATAATAAGGAATAATGATAACAATAATAAAAGGTCCTTTTCTTCAAAACTATGCCGTCTTCCATCCGAATTTACCTCGCAAATATAAGAAAAGAGTTAGTAAATAATAATATTGATAATAGTAAAAATACAATAATAATGATAATAATAATATTAGTAGATAATAATAATAATGAAAATAATGATAATAATAATAATTTAAATATAATAATAATAATAATTTTAAAATAAAGGGGAAGGGAATTTTTGAAAGTGTAGGCTCAGAAATATGTATTGCGTCAAGCAGAGGTTAAGGATGCCGGTGCGGCTGCAAACACGGAGCCGGTCGTGTTGCCACGCCAAGCGCCTTCAATCCCACCACTCCACTATCGCTTACTTTGCAAAGTGATATGCATCGTCATAGCCTTTTTTATTTGTTTTCGGGACACGTAAGGGACGGTAAGTACGGGACGGGACTTGTGTATTGGCCTCCAAACGTCATTGGCCGTGTAGTATCTTGTTCAAATCAGTCCCGAGGCCTCAATATTCATAAATATATTTTTTCATTGGCCTGGTTCTGACTGATAAGTGCCAAATCAGTATCAATTGGTGTCCCCGTAGGTGCTGCAAAAATCTCAAGAAAGTATAATCAGTAGTAACTCGTTAATTGCATTGGCAAAAGAACAAATTGAGGAACAATTGAAATTCACAACTGTGGGACCCAGTCAAAGTTAACAACAATTAATCATCAGAGCAACAGAAACAGGGCAAAACCAGAACCACAGTAAGCAATATGCACTATCAGTAAAGAACCAATTACGAACACGAAACCATAAGTAAAATTCAGAGAGACGGAAGCAAAAGGGCAAGTAACCGGAGAGCAAGCAAGTCCGGCGAGGCAACGACAGTGGTGGTGCAAACGAGAGAGGGGTGGGCGACTGCCATCAGCTTGTTTTCGACAGAACTGCGGCGTCGCCGCTATGCCAGTGGTGGTGTCAATACCCCCATTTCTGTCCGTCAATCACCCATACCCCGATCCCCTTTATACTGGTGGTTCTCCCTCCGTTTTAGTATCATTAGTCACCCGTGGTGGTGACGGTTCACCATGATTCCCGATCTCCGATGATCCCTGTTTGAATCTGTGTGTATGATGTTCTTTAATGATGTATGTATGTGGTGTATGTTGTATATAAAAATGACAGGGAAAAGAGAAGGTTTGTTCTCAGTTTGTTCGTGTGTGGGTGTTTGGAGATTTTGGGTATGTTTTTGTAGGTGTATAAAAATGGAGAGGCCATGATGTGTATTGGGGAGGAGGTGAGTGGTCTGTGCGCGTGGGTTTTGTGTAGTGGGGAAGATGGTGGGTATGGATTTTGTGAGAAATGGAAAGATGATAGTGTCGAGGGGATGTAAAAATGAATTTGAAGGAGGAGGAAGAAGACTCCAAGAATGGGTCCTGTGTGTATTGCCTTTGGTGGGGTCTGGCTTCTCTCTGTATTCTGTGTGTATGGGACATTAACAAAGAAGATGAGCCGTTGGGGAATGGTGGAGTAAATTTTGGGATTGGAAGATTTGAGGAGATGATAGGGAGAGTGATTATGGGGATTGGAAAGATATTTGGAGGGGATTGATAGAGATCTGATTAAGGGAAGTGTGATAAAGAAAAAAAATTGATTTTGGAATTTTTATTCAAAATAGGAGAAAGGAAAGTATATGGTGTAATTAAGAAATATTATGAATGTATTTGGTTAGGTATTGGTTTATGTTCAAATTAAAAGTAATTTGACAAATAGAAGAAAAAAAATGAATGAATAAATAAATAAATAAATAAAATGAATTAATTAATTTATTTAAAATGTATGGGAAGAAATAAAAAGTTTATGGTACCAGTTGAATGTATCCGGTTGAACTTTTGTCCACGTGCAAAGAAAAATATTGAATTCAAATTAATATGTCAATATTATGAGATGAATATGAACGGTATGGGATTTTGACCGGACATTTTAATTTGACTGATATTTAATTTAAAGGTGCATAATTAATATATATATATATATATATATATATATATATATATATATATATATATATATATATATATGAATCACATATGGAAGAAAGACAAAATACACACATGAAACAAATTTTTATCAAATTAAATTAATTGCATATAAATATCCACACATAATTATTAAATATTGTAAATGCAGTTAAATTTGAGATGTATTTAACAAGTAGCCTAAAATGATGCAATTATGTAATATAGCCACATTTATGTATATAATGTATAAATAGGGGATAACACACGTAAATGCATTCCTTCTAATGCAAATTTCGTTCAAACAGTCGCTATTGCACCTTTAAACTAAATATAGCCAATTAAGGAAAAAGGAGGGACAAAATTGGGTGTCAACACCACATATTCGGCTTCCATTGTAGATAGTGCTACACATGATTGCTTCTTACTCCTCCATGATATGGCACCGTTACTAAGTAACAAGACATATCCTGAGGTAGACTTCCTCTTGTCTAAATCTCCTCCATGATCAGCATCAGTGTATCCAACTAATCGCAAATTTGTGCCACCTTGATAACAAAGTGCGTAGTCAGCTGCTCCTCTCAGATATCTCATGATCCTCTTTACTGCTTGCTAATGTGCTGGATCTCGATCGGATTGATATCTACTTGCCAAGCCAACTGCTTGACAAATATCAAGTCTAGTACACACCATAGCATACATTAGACATCCGGCTGCGCTTCTATAAGGGACTCGCTTCATCTTTTCTGTCTCTTCAAGAGTCTGAGGACACAAATGATTTTTCAAGTTGTGGCTTTTGCGGCTTTTGCTGATAGGAGTGTCAATTGGGTTGCTATTTTGCATATTAAATCGTGCAAGAATTTTTTCTAATGTAATTTTCTTGAGAGAGATACAATAGTTTCTTAGGACGATCTCTTGAAATCTTGATTCCAAGAATATATGCAGCTTCACCCATATCTTTCATCTCAAACTGAGACGACAACCAGGTCTTTACCTCGTTTAATAACTCCTTATCATTTCCAGCTATAAGTATATCATCGACATACAATGTCAAAATTACAAGTTTATTTCTTGATATATTGGTATAAACACAGTGATCTTCATCAACCATAGTAAAACCACTGGATATGATCACATTTTGAAAGTGTATATACCACTGCCTTGAAGATTGTTTGAGGCCATAAATAGACTTCAAAAGTCTACAAACCTTTTGTTCGTGACCTTTTTCGATGAAATATTCAGGTTGTTCCATATAAATTTCTTCATCTAATTCTCCATTGAGAAATGCAGTCTTTACATCCATCTGATGTAATTCAAGATCTCAACTTGCTACTATAGCTAGAATCAGACAAATTGAGTTAAATCACACAACATGTGAGAAAGTCTCTTCGTAGTCTATTCCTTCTTATTGTGTATAACCTTTCGCCATCAGTCAAGCCTTATATCTCTTAACTGTGCCATCAGCCTTGAGCTTAATTTTGAGAATACATTTTCTCCCAATAGCTCTGCATTTTTTCGGGAGATCAACTAGTTCCCAGACTTTGTTGACTCTCATTGACTCCATTTTATCTTCCACTGCTTTTATCCATTTTTCCTTAAAGGGGGCATGAGAGAGCATCTTTTGTATTTTTAGGCTCGTTTTTTACTTGTAAGAACACCATAAAAAGTTCATCATCTTCGACATCAAATCGTCGGTCGAGAATATTTTTACGTAAACCACGTTCTTTTCGTGATTCTTCTTCGTTGTTCCCATTTGGATCAACGTTGCTCCCACTTAGATCAAGAACATCTAACTTGCTCCCACTTGGAATAAGATCGGTGACCATCTCACTTCCACTTGGAACAAGATCCATTTGGTCACTGTTTGATGTCAAATGATTACTTACATTCGCATCCGATGATGAAAGAGGTTGCTAATGTGAAACTAATTCACCATCTGTTAAATTTCTCCCGCTCGAATGAAGTGATATTTGTACATCTTGATCCTCTATCTCAAACAAGGTCAGGTCTTGACCTACCTCTCCCTTTTTATGAAACTCATCCTCTAAGAATGTGACATCTCGTGATTCAAATTCAGTTATGCTCCCACAGTCTTGCTGACCTATAAACACATAACCCTTATAGGTTTATGAGTATTTTATAAAGATACATTTCTTTCCTCTTGGGCCTAATTTTCCATATTTGTGGGAGGAACCAAGTGTATAGGCAGCGCAACCCCAATGTCTTAATACACTTAGGTTGGGTGCTCTTCCAGTCCATAACTCATATGGAGTGGTTGCAGCTGATTTTGTAGGCACACGGTTAAGTACATAGGTAGCAGCAAGCAATGCATCACCCCAATAACTAATTGGGAGGTTAGCTTATGCCATCATTGACCTAACCATTTCTAGAAGCGTCCTGTTTCTTCTCTCTGTAACACCATTTTGTTGTGGAGTATTTGGGATAGTCAACTAATGAAAATTTCCTTTCTTACATAACTCATTAAATTGAGTTGACAAGTACTCTCAACCTCGGTCAGTTCGAAGAACTTTTATCTTCTTGTCTAATTAATTTTCCACTAAGCTCATATAGCGTTTGAAACAACTTATTGCTTCTGATTTGTGGAAAATTAAATAGACATAACCAAAACGAGTGTAAGTATCTATAAACGTAATGAAATAGTATGCTCCATGCCTAGCCCTAACATTTATAGGCCCACAAATGTCTGAATGGACTAATTGCAAGGAATATTCAGCTCTAATCACTTTACTGAAGGGTTTTCTTGCAGATTTTCCTGCTCGACAACTTTCACAAGTGGACAATTCCACATGTTCAATGCTAGTAAGCAAACCTTATTTTGCCAACTTTTCCATTCTTTGTTGGCCAATATGACCATGTCTAGCATACCATATGTTTACATCACTATCATATTTATGTGAGGAAGTAAACATAGAAAAACTAGCATTATTAATAAATTAATCATAATCCAAATCCATAATAATAAAACCTCCGGTCACATGACCAAAACCAAATAAAGTTGAACCTAAAGTCAATTTGACAGAATTGTCATGGAAAAACAAGCTAAAGCCAAGTACAAATATAATATTCCGACGAATTCCTGGAGCATAGAGGACGTCATGTAGTAGTAGGTGTCGACCACCACGCAGACTAACTTGCAAGTACTGATCTCTTCAACAACAACCTTATTGTTGTTGCCCACATAAATCCACTTTGTTCCACGTGAAATACGCTGAAACTCCACAAAAGCATTTCGTTCCCTCGTTATGTGGTCCGTTGCTCCCGAGTCTACAATCCACGAAGGATAAGTTTCAGTCAAAAATACTGAACAAGAAACACAAAGTTCACTAGTTTGAGTTTTGTGAAATACCTTTCTAGGAGGCTCAGAGCAATCCTTAGCATAGTGACCCTTTTCGTCACAGTTAAAGCATTTCACCTTTACAATATTTACACGTTTGGGACGTTTGTTATTGCCTTGTTATTCAGCCCTTGCTCTTTTAGCAGGCTGAGACTGAGTTGGTCCTCTTTTCTTACCCCAATTCTTTCTCTTTGAGCCACCATTGGCCTTAGAGGTTGTTGTCATGTGCAACTCAGCTGTTGGCTTAGCAGCCTCAAGCCGATCCTCCTCTAGCTCGAGATCTCCGGACATCTTCCAGAGATATTACCTGACTGTGGGTCAAATGCATCTTCATATGATCCCAAGAATTAGGTAAGGACCGTTTGACAGCTTGAATTCGTTGCTCATCGGTCAACACATGACCAACATATTTGAACTCCCCAATCATGTTTGTCATGTGCCTCAGATGTGTTCTCACTGAATGTCCTGGCGCTTCTTATATGAATCAAACTTGATTGTTAAGGATCGAAGCCTTGCAATAGAACAGGTACCAAACCTATTCTTCAAAGCAACCCAAAGACCCATAGCTCTTTGGTGATCCTTAATTCCCTTAAGATATCATCATCTAAGGTGCTCAGCAACGTATGTGAGCCAAGGAGTCTTTCATTTTCCAAGCTTCATAAGCCGCACCGTCACGCCTATTCTGAGTCGTGGTGCCTTCCTCAGGCTCATCCACGACGATGTTAATTGCTTCCAAAGCCTCTTGCTCTTCAAGCACATATTGAACTTTTAGGCTCTAGGTCTCATAGTTGTCACCATTGAGGTTCAACCCTTTGTTGAGCTCAACAACAATATTTTTAGCAGTTGTAGACATTCTATTAAAAAAAATAAAAAAATATAGCGAGGATCTAAAGAAGGAAATTTCTAAACGCAAGTTCTATGTTCAACATACATACATACATACATACATACATACATACATACATACATACATACATACATACATACATACATACATACATACATACATACATATTCAGACAATAAGCACTAAGTTGATTAAGTTAATAAACACATATATTAATAATGGAGTCGAAAGTTCACTATGTTCCCACTCATCGTCCAAAAATTAAACACATGAAAATCAACCTAGTCAACTACCTAGCTTAATGGTTTAATAATATTTAAAATAATATTTTATTTTCTTAATCTTATAATCTTGTATGGATATTAGTTAAACAAATTTAACATAAATATATTTTAAATTTTATTTAACATATTAAATGGAGTAGAATAAGTTAAATATTAAACTAATTAATATTTATGCAATCGATAAAGTAATTAATTTAATAAGATCAATGTTAAAATAATTAACATTCATATTTGTTAAACTAATTAATAAATTGATGTAATATTAAATCAATTAATATTTCTAGCATGTTAAACAAATTAACAATATTAAATTAGTGTTAAACTAATTAACATTTTAAGCATATTTAAACTAAACTAATTAGCAAATCATGTAATTGTTAAACTAATTAACAAATATACTTAACGTTAAATAAATTAACATTTCTTGTAATTTGCTAAACTAATCAACAAATATAGTTGTTTATGCAATTGGGATAATAAGCATTATGAATTTATCAAATATAAATACTAAATTTATATTTCTTTTAAAAACAAAGTATTCTGAAGATATAAAAAAAATCAGAATCATCCCTATAATGTTCTACAAGTTTGGCCATTAGCCAGAAAAATTAAATTAAAGGAGTACCATCGCTTAAAGGAAATCCCGAAATAGGCTATTTACCCAATTCTGCCTATATTGCGGCACACCTACCAAATAAACTTAGAATTTTTTACACTATATACCCATGAAATTCAAAGTATTTACAAGTCCTATCCATTAAAAATTACACTACCCATGAAATTAAAAGTATTGACCAACATACATATTTATTACTGTATACCTTTGTTATACCTTATGAGTGTATATCTTTAAGGTATACTGCATAAATAATAGTATACAAGTCTAGATATGATTGTATACCTTTAAGGTATACTGCATAAATAATAGTAGTATACAAGTCTAAATGGGTAGGACATATAAATAGTTTATGGGCAGGACTTGTAAATATGAAACTTAAGGGTAGAAGTGGGCAAATATTTTATTTTGATGGGTATTTCCGTAAACCTCTCATAAACTTATAATGGGCTAGTGGCCCAGATTTACTATGATGTAAAAATTTCGTGCAGGGGCCTGTTTGGCGTTCGTTAATTGATTTGTAGCCGTCAAAAACAAATTCGCTGAGAAATAGCCACCTCCAGACAAATCCCAGTATTTATACTGGGAAGCTTCAGTAAACTAACCCCAGTATAAAATACTGGGGCTTAACAAGTTTTGTTCAAGGCCCCAGCATTTTGTTATGGGACTTTGTATAAAGCTTCAGTCCCATAACAAAATGCTAGGGCTGTGAACAAGACTTGTTCAAAGCCCCAGCATTTTGTTATGGGACTGAAGCTTTATATATAAAGTCAAAGCCCAAGTATTTTGTTATGAGACTAGTCTGGAGTGTTTTTCCAACGCTAATGGAGCTTAAGTGTGCGCGCGAATTTTTGGCTATTCTTCAATGAATTTGGAAACGGTGGATAGTCCCCAATGAGCTCGTCCAAAATTGGCAAGTGATCAAAATTTCCCTACTATGATCTGCCATTACACCAATTCTACTTCCTCCAACAATTGTTGAGAAAAAAATTAAAACGCAGGCAGTAGCAACAAAAAAAAACTTTTACATTTTTGTTTTAATATTTTTTAAAATATCATAGAATACATGAGAAACCTAAGTTTTACTTCATTCTTGACTTAATTTACAGTAGCCGCCACATTTGATATGATAAGAAAAAAATAACCCCTTCTTTCTTCTTCACTATCATAGCCACAGAGTACTAAATTTCAGCCTCTTTTCATTTAGATGAGATAAAGATAAAACCATAGTTTCTTCTTCATCTCTTCTTTTTACAACCATTATCATTATAGTAGAAGCACAAAGCTCCAAAAAAAAAATATATATTAATGGTTGTTCATGGCGGAGCTCGTGTGGGAGTTCGAAAACTGTTTTCGATTCTTCCAAATAAGGCTATTGGAATAGACAGGAATAGGAGTGAAACACGTTAGTGGTCACAACCTAAAGTCAGTTTTGAGAAACGCTCTCCAAAACTATTTTTTTTTAATAAGAATAATCTGATATGAACAATTATACAAGAAAAACTTATTCGAAACGTATTTTCAAGCATGGTAAAATAATGATTTAACATCCCAATTGCACATATTGTTATTTTAACTTAGGGTTTTCATTTCATATATACAGTACAATGAATGTTTTACTGACCAGAAAATCAGTCTAATGACATCTGATACCAATAAAGGATTCATGTATACATATACACAAAATCTATACTACATAGATTACTCAAACATAAATCAGAGAACTTAGTTGTTCTCCTTATAAGCGGAAGCGGTAGGATCTTGAACTGTGGCTGGAATTACTGGCCATCAGTGGTTGTCACGTGCTTAACGGATCAACCCCTTGTTCCACAGTCTAAACACTAGTTTATTTGTAGAGAGGAGTAGGAAGAGCTATATAGAAAAGTACGTTACTGTATATATAACTGAATATACAGTAGTTGTCCTCTTATAGGACTCTACCAGATAACTTATTCTTTTTTATCCGGATAGACTTTAAGAGCACCCCTTTATGAGTGGACTCTTTAAACAGATAAATCTAACATCAAGTACATTACAAATTATGTGATCCACAAACTGATATAGTTGTGTTTAGAGTTTTAATTATACAATGTCATGATAATAATATGCTACCTACAAATACAGGAAACTCGTTTATGATAAGGATTAATCCAATAGTTCATTTATTTCAACTTTATAGCCTTAAGTTGTTTAATTATATTATTGTCCTTATAAAAACCTATATGTAAATAATGGCATTATATGTTCTATCAATCAATACTTACCAAAATAACTGTTCCAAGTCTTTGATCTTCATACCAAGTAAATTCAATCTCCGATGGCTGCTTAATTAGTTCTGGCCTCCATATTCATTAGGATCCATGTGCACCATAAATGAATGCGATCAACATAAATAAGAGGTTCTACAGTACCTTACTGGCATAATCTGTTTATTTTATCAATTCAATATGATTGGTTGATATGTTTTATCACACTTTAATTTGTAGCTCTTAAGGTTGCTTTATGTGGTTTAATGCTAACACAGAGTAATATTGTCGTTTACACCATCTCTTTATACAAATATTATTTTGCATCAATTTAAGCAGAGTTAGATTCAAATTTTTTAGAGGAGACAGTATTTATCGATTTAATTTTTCTTTGCTTTAGTGATGTTATCTAGCGCATCGACAAATACATTGTTAATTCCTACATAACTAATATACCTGTTGGGATTTTGGAATAAATAGAGTGTGAATGGGAAATGGGTGGGAAGGTGAAAATGTTCCTTTTAGTAAGGAAATGCACATTCTCCCATATTGGTAGAGGAAAAGACTTTTGTTGGGTTTAAATACAAATTCACTTCTCTTAGCTCTTAAAAGGGTTTGAGAAGAAGGGAAGCCTCGCGCCGTCGTCGTCGCTCGCTCGTCTCGGCTTCGGCTTCGGATTACCAAGTAAATTCAATCTCCGATGGCTGCTTAATTAGTTCTGGCCTCCATATTCATTAGGATCCATGTGCACCATAAATGAATGTGATCAACATAAATAAGAGGTTCTACAGTACCTTACTGGCATAATCTGTTTATTTTATCAATTCAATATGATTGGTTGATATGTTTTATCACACTTTAATTTGTAGCTCTTAAGGTTGCTTTATGTGGTTTAATGCTAACACAAAGTAATATTGTCGTTTACACAATCTCTTTATACAAATATTATTTTGCATCAATTTAAGCAGAGTTAGATTCAATTTTTTAGAGGAGACAATATTTATCGATTTAATTTTTCTTTGCTTTAGTGATGTTATCTAGCGCATCGACAAATACATTGTTAATTCCTACATAACTAATATACCTGTTGGGATTTTGGAATAAGTAGAGTGTGAATGGGAAATGGGTGGGAAGGTGAAAAGGTTCCTTTTAATAAGGAAATGCACATTCTCCCATATTGGTAGAGGAAAAGACTTTTGTTGGGTTTAAATACAAATTCACTTCTCTTAGCTCTTAAAAAGGTTGAGAAGAAGGGAAGCCTCGCGCCGTCGTCATCGCTCGCTCGTCTCGGCTTCGGCTTCGGCTTCGGATTACCAAGTAAATTCAATCTCCGATGGCTGCTTAATTAGTTCTGGCATCCATATTCATTAGGATCCATGTGCACCATAAATGAATGTGATCAACATAAATAAGAGGTTCTACAGTACCTTACTGGCATAATCTGTTTATTTTATCAATTCAATATGATTGGTTGATATGTTTTATCACACTTTAATTTGTAGCTCTTAAGGTTGCTTTATGTGGTTTAATGCTAACACAAAGTAATATTGTCGTTTACACAATCTCTTTATACAAATATTATTTTGCATCAATTTAAGCAGAGTTAGATTCAAATTTTTTAGAGGAGACAATATTTATCGATTTAATTTTTCTTTGCTTTAGTGATGTTATCTAGCGCATCGACAAATACATTGTTAATTCCTACATAACTAATATACCTGTTGGGATTTTGGAATAAATAGAGTGTGAATGGGAAATGGGTGGGAAGGTGAAAAGGTTCCTTTTAGTAAGGAAATGCACATTCTCCCATATTGGTAGAGGAAAAGACTTTTGTTGGGTTTAAATACAAATTCACTTCTCTTAGCTCTTAAAAGGGTTGAGAAGAAGGGAAGCCTCGCGCCGTCGTCGTCGCTCGCTCGTCTCGGCCTCGCCCTCGGCCTCGGCCTCGGCCTCGGCCTCGGCTTCGGCCTCGGCTTCGGATTTCGGTTCCTCCACGTTCTCCCACTCTCCCACGTTTTCTCATTAGTGGACTACTCATTACTGACATTTAGTGAATTCAGCCATTAGTGGCAATGAATTCAGGTGCCATTAGTGGCAGTGTTAGATTTCTTAAGGAGACACAAGTAAATTGTGGGCTCGGAATTGTCCCATAACAACTGATAATATACTTCTGTTTGTTGTCTTTTCTGATTTATTTGGTTGCAGGAATAACAAGCTTAAGAAATCTAGTGTTATTTATTTTCTGCACTTAAATAAATACTGGTTAAGGAGACTAAAACCTTTGTGGTTTTTTAATCGTTTATAATATATTAATCTGCTGTGGAGACTAAAACCTTCGTGGTTTTTTCTACTCCTAATTACTGTGAAATAATCTGTTTGTGGGGATTAAAAGCCTTCGTGGTTTTTTCTACTCCTATTGTTTAAACAGTTTATTAATATTGTTTCTGCTTGTGTCACTTGACAGAGATGACTAACGGAGCTGAACAAACTGTCCCTGCTGTGAATACGAATGCTACCGCAGTTTCTGGTGCTGCTGGGCCTAGCCGTGCTGCTGCAACGGTTATGCCACCTGCAGAAAAGTCGGGGAAGTTTACTGGTGTGGATTTTAAGAGGTGGCAGCAAAAGATGTTCTTTTATCTGACCACCTTAAGCCTGCAAAGGTTTATCAATGAGGATGCTCCAGTCCTGACTGATGAAACACCTGAAAACGAACGCTTCCTTGTGATTGAGGCTTGGAAGCATTCTGACTTCCTATGCAAGAATTACATTCTCAGTGGCTTGGAAGATGACCTGTACAACGTTTACAGTAATGTTGAAACGTCTAAGAAACTGTGGGATATTCTAGAAAAGAAGTATAAGACTGAAGACGCTGGACTGAAGAAATTTGTGGCTGCCAAATTTCTGGATTATAAAATGGTGGATAACAAATCTGTTGTGTCCCAAGTCCAAGAACTTCAAGTCCTTATCCATGATCTCCTTGCTGAAGGTTTGATCTTGATTAATACTGCTGTTAAGAGTATTATTTATATTGTTGCTAACAAACTTTTCTTTGAAGGTTTGAAGATTAATGAAGCGTTTCAAGTTGCAGCCATGATTGAAAAGTTACCTCCATCATGGAATGACTTTAAAAATTACTTGAAACACAAGCGCAAGGAGATGACCCTTGAAGATTTGGTTGTACGCTTGAGGATTGAAGAGGACAACAAATCTGCTGCAAAGAAGGCTCGTGGAAGTGCTGCAATAGCGGGAGCAAATATTGTTGAGCACACTCCAAATCAAAATAAGAGAAAGAAGCCTTCTGGAGGGAAGACAAACCCCAGCAAGAAAAAGTTCAAGGGAAATTGCTACAACTGTGGCAAGAGTGGACATAAGTCCGCAGACTGTCGTGCTGCAAAGAAGGACAGGAAAAAGGAAAAAGGTCAAGCAAACATGGTTGAAGAGACAAAATTGGCCCAAGGAGTGCAAGACATTGATCTATGTGCTATGATTTCTGAATGCAACTTAGTTGGAAATCCTAAGGAATGGTGGATTGATTCAGGAGCCACCCGCCATGTTTGTGCTGTGAAGGAAGCCTTTGCTTCGTATGCTCCCGCTGGACCTGATGAGGCGCTCTCTATGGGCAATTCTGCAACGGCCAAAATTGAAGGATATGGGAAGATATTCCTCAAGATGACGTCTGGCAAGGTTGTGACTCTGACCAATGTTCTTCACGTTCCTGAAATTAGGAAGAACTTGGTGTCTACTGCACTTCTTGTGAAAAATGGGTTTAAGTGTGTGTTTGTTTCTGACAAAGTTGTAATAACTAAGAATGAGCTGTATGTAGGAAAAGGTTACCTGACTGAGGGCCTTTTCAAACTCAATGTAATGGTCGTTGACACTATGAATAAAATTGCAGCTTCTTCTTACTTACTTGAGTCAAATAATTTATGGCATTCTCGTTTGGGACATGTCAATTATAAAACCTTGCGAAAAATGATCAATTTGGAAGTATTGCCTAAATTTGATTGCGCTAAGTCAAAATGTCAAATATGTGTTGAGTCTAAATATGCTAAACACCCTTACAAGTCAATTGAAAGGGATTCTGAACCATTAGACTTAATTCATACAGATATTTGTGACATGAAGTCAATACCATGTCGCGGTGGAAAGAAGTATTTCATAACTTTTATTGACGATAGCACTCGTTACTGCTATGTTTATTTACTTAGTAGTAAAGATGAGGCAATTGACGCATTCAAGCAATACAAAAATGAAGTTGAAACGCAACTTAACAAAAAGATCAAAATGATAAGAAGTGATAGGGGTGGAGAATATGAATCTCCTTTTGAACAAATATGTTTGGAATATGGCATTATTCATCAAACAACTGCCCCTTACACGCCTAAATCCAATGGGATTGCAGAAAGGAAAAATCGAACGTTAAAGGAGATGATGAATGCCTTGTTAATTAGTTCGGGTCTACCCCAGAACTTGTGGGGGGAAGCTATATTCACGGCTAATCAAATACTCAATCGAGTTCCCCATAGCAAAACACTGTCCATTCCATATGAAAAGTGGAAAGGAAGGAAGCCCAACTTGAATTACTTCAAAGTGTGGGGGCGTTTGGCAAAAGTGCAAGTCCCAAAACCCAAAAGGGTTAAGATTGGACCGAAAACAGTTGATTGTGTTTTCATTGGGTATGCTATAAACAGTAAAGCATATCGGTTTCTGGTTCATAAATCAGAAAATCCCGACATTCATGTTAATACGGTGATGGAATCAGATAGTGCTGAGTTCTTTGAAACTATATATCCGTATAAGAAGGAATGTGAGTCAGTTGGTGAAAGATCCAAACGACCTCAGGAAGGAACCAAAGGAAATTCACCAAATGAGGAAGAACCAAGACGAAGCAAGCGTCAAAGAACTTCTACTTCGTTTGGAGATGACTTCGTCACTTTTCTGTTGGAAAATGAGCCTCAGACGTTTAAAGAAGCAATGTCTTCTTCAGACTCTCCATTTTGGAAAGAGGCAGTCAATAGTGAAATAGAATCTATTCTGAGCAACCATACTTGGGAGTTGGTTGATCTTCCTCCTGGAAACAAACCATTAGGTTCTAAGTGGATTTTCAAAAGGAAAATGAAAGCTGATGGCACTATTGACAAGTACAAGGCAAGGCTTGTTGTTAAAGGCTATAGACAACAAGAAGGTCTTGACTACTTTGACACATACTCGCCGGTAGCCAGAATTACATCCATTCGCATGTTAATAGCGTTAGCCGCCGTGCATGGTCTGGAAATCCATCAAATGGACGTTAAGACAGCGTTCTTAAACGGGGATTTGGAGGAAGAAATTTACATGGAACAACCTGAAGGGTTCGTGGTTCCAGGTAAAGAAAAGATGGTGTGTAAACTTGTTAAGTCACTTTATGGACTGAAACAAGCACCTAAACAATGGCATGCGAAATTTGATCGTACAATGTTGTCAAATGGCTTTAAAATTAACGAGTGTGACAAATGTGTCTACATTAAGAACACTCCTAATTTTATAGTCATTGTTTGCTTATATGTGGACGACATGTTGATAATGAGCAATAACATTGCCAATATAAATGCTACGAAACGCATATTGACTAGCAAATTTGATATGAAAGACTTAGGAGTTGCGGACTTAATTCTGGGTGTTAAGATCCATAGAACTCCTCAAGGTCTGGCGTTGTCTCAAACTCACTACATCAATAGTGTTCTGGAAAAATTTAAATATTTGGATTTTAAAATTTCGAAGACTCCTATTGATGTAAACCTTGCTCTAAAGAAGAACAAAGGTCAAAGCACGTCGCAACGGGATTATGCACGTGTTTTGGGAAGTTTGATGTACGTCATGAATTGTACTCGACCAGATATAGCTTGTGCTATAAGTAAACTAAGTCGATACACGAGTAATCCCAATCAGACCCATTGGATGGCAATGAAACGTGTTTTGGGGTATTTAAAATACACTCAAGACTTTGCATTGCATTATAACAAGTATCCTGCAGTCATTGAAGGATATTGTGATGCTAATTGGATCACCGGCACAACTGATTCTAAGTCCACAAGTGGATATATTTTCGCACTTGGTGGAGGAGCGGTGTCTTGGAAATCATCCAAGCAAACATGTATTGCCCGCTCTACTATGGAAGCTGAATTCATAGCCTTAGATAAAGCCGGTGAAGAAGCTGAATGGCTTCGAAACTTTTTGGAAGACATTCCGTTTTGGCCTAAGCCGTTGACACCAATTTGTATTCATTGTGATAGTCAATCGGCTATAGGAAGAGCGAGGAATGTCATGTATAACGGTAAGAATCGTCACATACGACGAAGGCATAAAACCGTTAGGGACCTACTCTCTAGGGGAATTATCACAATTGACTACGTGAAGTCAAGGGATAATGTGGCGGATCCGCTTACAAAAGACTTAACTAGAGAGGCGGTTGAGTGTTCATCGAAGGGAATGGGACTATGGCCAAGGACAAGTCATCACGGCGGTAACTCTACCTAGGAGACTGGAGATCCCAAGAACTAGGTTCAAGGAGAATACAAAGTCGTGTTTGACGGTCCAACATTGTCAGTTAATGTTTGGTCCATTCTCATGATTAGACAATGTTCAAGTACCAAGGGTAAAATGCTAGAGGCATTTTTTAATGATTGTCTAAGTTTGATATTTTAATTATCAAACAGTGTACATCTATAGGATTACACGTTTAGAAATCACCTATGTAAGTGTGAAGTGGAAGCCGCTTCAAGGAGAATTCGGTATGGCAAGTTCTCTAAGTACTTATGAAACCAGGCGGTGTTCATGGCTGAAACGAACACAACAGTGAGAACCAAAGACGGTTAAGGGTTAGTTGTGTGACATACGTTGTCTAGGTATACACCAAAGCTCAACGGTTCAAAGATATCAAATCTACCGATTGACCGAGTATATCCGATGTATGTTCACTACGGAAAGTTCAAAGGGAAACCTACTTATCCCGATGCAACTAGTTCTTTCTTGCAAATCACACAAGTCTGTCATGCATATTTCCAATATAGCCATTCCCCATTCATGTGGGGGATTGTTGGGATTTTGGAATAAATAGAGTGTGAATGGGAAATGGGTGGGAAGGTGAAAAGGTTCCTTTTAGTAAGGAAATGCACATTCTCCCATATTGGTAGAGGAAAAGACTTTTGTTGGGTTTAAATACAAATTCACTTCTCTTAGCTCTTAAAAGGGTTGAGAAGAAGGGAAGCCTCGCGCCGTCGTCGTCGCTCGCTCGTCTCGGCTTCGGATTTCGGATTTCGGTCAATTGATATGATTGATTGACTTAATTTTTTGGACCAACAAAAACTAAAAATATTAATTAATTAATATTTTTATTATTAATATTTAATATTTAATCTGTTTGTGTAACAGAAATGTGAATGGATTAATCTGATTAATCCAGCGTAGTTATTCCTCCACGTTCTCCCACTCTCCCACGTTTTCTCATTAGTGGACTACTCATTACTGACATTTAGTGAATTCAGCCATTAGTGGCAATGAATTCAGGTGCCATTAGTGGCAGTGTTAGTGGCCATTAGTGGTGACTCTTCCTTCCATTTCCCATGGCTATATAAGCTGGTCAGTCTTCAACATTTCAACACACACTGAAAACACAGAAATACAAACTTCTTACTGCATTCCCTCTCTTTTCTGCATACTAAGTAAGTCTTAGTAAGTCGTGTGATTTGCTCCGTTTATTTGAGTTCGCAGTGTTCTACTGTTTGAAGTGCCGCTACAGTAGAACTGTTATCCCGTTCCATCCTGGGAGAAATTAACCCGTGAACCTTGGGCAACTGTGAGGGGGTTAGATTTCTTAAGGAGACACAAGTAAATTGTGGGCTCGGGATTATCCCATAACAACTGATAATATACTTCTGTTTGTTGTCTTTTCTGATTTATTTGGTTGCAGGAATAACAAGCTTAAGAAATCTAGTGTTATTTATTTTCTGCACTTAAATAAATACTGGTTAAGGAGACTAAAACCTTTGTGGTTTTTTTTACTCGTTTATAATATATTAATCTGCTGTGGAAACTAAAACCTTCGTGGTTTTTTCTACTCCTAATTACTGTGAAATAATCTGTTTGTGGGGATTAAAAGCCTTCGTGGTTTTTTCTACTCCTATTGTTTAAACAGTTTATTAATATTGTTTCTGCTTGTGTCACTTGACAGAGATGACTAACGGAGCTGAACAAACTGTCCCTGTTGTGAATACGAATGCTACCGCAGTTTCTGGTGCTGCTGGGCCTAGCCGTGCTGCTGCAACGGTTATGCCACCTGCAGAAAAGCCGGGGAAGTTTACTGGTGTGGATTTTAAGAGGTGGCAGCAAAAGATGTTCTTTTATCTGACCACCTTAAGCCTGCAAAGGTTTATCAATGAGGATGCTCCAGTCCTGACTGATGAAACACCTGAAAACGAATGCTTCCTTGTGATTGAGGCTTGGAAGCATTCTGACTTCCTATGCAAGAATTACATTCTAAGTGGCTTGGAAGATGACCTGTACAACGTTTACAGTAATGTTGAAACGTCTAAGAAACTGTGGGATATTCTAGAAAAGAAGTATAAGACTGAAGACGCTGGACTGAAGAAATTTGTGGCTGCCAAATTTCTGGATTATAAAATGGTGGATAACAAATCTGTTGTGTCCCAAGTCCAAGAACTTCAAGTCCTTATCCATAATCTCCTTGCTGAAGGTTTGATCTTGATTAATACTGCTGTTAAGAGTATTATTTATATTGTTGCTAACAAACTTTTCTTTGAAGGTTTGAAGATTAATGAAGCGTTTCAAGTTGCAGCCATGATTGAAAAGTTACCTCCATCATGGAATGACTTTAAAAATTACTTGAAACACAAGCGCAAGGAGATGACCCTTGAAGATTTGGTTGTACGCTTGAGGATTGAAGAGGACAACAAATCTGCTGCAAAGAAGGCTCGTGGAAGTGCTGCAATAGCGGGAGCAAATATTGTTGAGCACACTCCAAATCAAAATAAGAGAAAGAAGCCTTCTGGAGGGAAGACAAACCCCAGCAAGAAAAAGTTCAAGGGAAATTGCTACAACTGTGGCAAGAGTGGACATAAGTCCGCAGACTGTCGTGCTGCAAAGAAGGACAGGAAAAAGGAAAAAGGTCAAGCAAACATGGTTGAAGAGACAAAATTGGCCCAAGGAGTGCAAGACATTGATCTATGTGCTATGATTTCTGAATGCAACTTAGTTGGAAATCCTAAGGAATGGTGGATTGATTCAGGAGCCACCCGCCATGTTTGTGCTGTGAAGGAAGCCTTTGCTTCGTATGCTCCCGCTGGACCTGATGAGGCGCTCTCTATGGGCAATTCTGCAACGGCCAAAATTGAAGGATATGGGAAGATATTCCTCAAGATGACGTCTGGCAAGGTTGTGACTCTGACCAATGTTCTTCACGTTCCTGAAATTAGGAAGAACTTGGTGTCTACTGCACTTCTTGTGAAAAATGGGTTTAAGTGTGTGTTTGTTTCTGACAAAGTTGTAATAACTAAGAATGAGCTGTATGTAGGAAAAGGTTACCTGACTGAGGGCCTTTTCAAACTCAATGTAATGGTCGTTGACACTATGAATAAAATTGCAGCTTCTTCTTACTTACTTGAGTCAAATAATTTATGGCATTCTCGTTTGGGACATGTCAATTATAAAACCTTGCGAAAAATGATCAATTTGGAAGTATTGCCTAAATTTGATTGCGCTAAGTCAAAATGTCAAATATGTGTTGAGTCTAAATATGCTAAACACCCTTACAAGTCAATTGAAAGGGATTCTGAACCATTAGACTTAATTCATACAGATATTTGTGACATGAAGTCAATACCATGTCGCGGTGGAAAGAAGTATTTCATAACTTTTATTGACGATAGCACTCGTTACTGCTATGTTTATTTACTTAGTAGTAAAGATGAGGCAATTGACGCATTCAAGCAATACAAAAATGAAGTTGAAACGCAACTTAACAAAAAGATCAAAATGATAAGAAGTGATAGGGGTGGAGAATATGAATCTCCTTTTGAACAAATATGTTTGGAATATGGCATTATTCATCAAACAACTGCCCCTTACACGCCTAAATCCAATGGGATTGCAGAAAGGAAAAATCGAACGTTAAAGGAGATGATGAATGCCTTGTTAATTAGTTCGGGTCTACCCCAGAACTTGTGGGGGGAAGCTATATTCACGGCTAATCAAATACTCAATCGAGTTCCCCATAGCAAAACACTGTCCATTCCATATGAAAAGTGGAAAGGAAGGAAGCCCAACTTGAATTACTTCAAAGTGTGGGGGCGTTTGGCAAAAGTGCAAGTCCCAAAACCCAAAAGGGTTAAGATTGGACCGAAAACAGTTGATTGTGTTTTCATTGGGTATGCTATAAACAGTAAAGCATATCGGTTTCTGGTTCATAAATCAGAAAATCCCGACATTCATGTTAATACGGTGATGGAATCAGATAGTGCTGAGTTCTTTGAAACTATATATCCGTATAAGAAGGAATGTGAGTCAGTTGGTGAAAGATCCAAACGACCTCAGGAAGGAACCAAAGGAAATTCACCAAATGAGGAAGAACCAAGACGAAGCAAGCGTCAAAGAACTTCTACTTCGTTTGGAGATGACTTCGTCACTTTTCTGTTGGAAAATGAGCCTCAAACGTTTAAAGAAGCAATGTCTTCTTCAGACTCTCCATTTTGGAAAGAGGCAGTCAATAGTGAAATAGAATCTATTCTGAGCAACCATACTTGGGAGTTGGTTGATCTTCCTCCTGGAAACAAACCATTAGGTTCTAAGTGGATTTTCAAAAGGAAAATGAAAGCTGATGGCACTATTGACAAGTACAAGGCAAGGCTTGTTGTTAAAGGCTATAGACAACAAGAAGGTCTTGACTACTTTGACACATACTCGCCGGTAACCAGAATTACATCCATTCGCATGTTAATAGCGTTAGCCGCCGTGCATGGTCTGGAAATCCATCAAATGGACGTTAAGACAGCGTTCTTAAACGGGGATTTGGAGGAAGAAATTTACATGGAACAACCTGAAGGGTTCGTGGTTCCAGGTAAAGAAAAGATGGTGTGTAAACTTGTTAAGTCACTTTATGGACTGAAACAAGCACCTAAACAATGGCATGCGAAATTTGATCGTACAATGTTGTCAAATGGCTTTAAAATTAACGAGTGTGACAAATGTGTCTACATTAAGAACACTCCTAATTTTATAGTCATTGTTTGCTTATATGTGGACGACATGTTGATAATGAGCAATAACATTGCCAATATAAATGCTACGAAACGCATGTTGACTAGCAAATTTGATATGAAAGACTTAGGAGTTGCGGACTTAATTCTGGGTGTTAAGATCCATAGAACTCCTCAAGGTCTGGCGTTGTCTCAAACTCACTACATCAATAGTGTTCTGGAAAAATTTAAATATTTGGATTTTAAAATTTCGAAGACTCCTATTGATGTAAACCTTGCTCTAAAGAAGAACAAAGGTCAAAGCACGTCGCAACGGGATTATGCACGTGTTTTGGGAAGTTTGATGTACGTCATGAATTGTACTCGACCAGATATAGCTTGTGCTATAAGTAAACTAAGTCGATACACGAGTAATCCCAATCAGACCCATTGGATGGCAATGAAACGTGTTTTGGGGTATTTAAAATACACTCAAGACTTTGCATTGCATTATAACAAGTATCCTGCAGTCATTGAAGGATATTGTGATGCTAATTGGATCACCGGCACAACTGATTCTAAGTCCACAAGTGGATATATTTTCGCACTTGGTGGAGGAGCGGTGTCTTGGAAATCATCCAAGCAAACATGTATTGCCCGCTCTACTATGGAAGCTGAATTCATAGCCTTAGATAAAGCCGGTGAAGAAGCTGAATGGCTTCGAAACTTTTTGGAAGACATTCCGTTTTGGCCTAAGCCGTTGACACCAATTTGTATTCATTGTGATAGTCAATCGGCTATAGGAAGAGCGAGGAATGTCATGTATAACGGTAAGAATCGTCACATACGACGAAGGCATAAAACCGTTAGGGACCTACTCTCTAGGGGAATTATCACAATTGACTACGTGAAGTCAAGGGATAATGTGGCGGATCCGCTTACAAAAGACTTAACTAGAGAGGCGGTTGAGTGTTCATCGAAGGGAATGGGACTATGGCCAAGGACAAGTCATCACGGCGGTAACTCTACCTAGGAGACTGGAGATCCCAAGAACTAGGTTCAAGGAGAATACAAAGTCGTGTTTGACGGTCCAACATTGTCAGTTAATGTTTGGTCCATTCTCATGATTAGACAATGTTCAAGTACCAAGGGTAAAATGCTAGAGGCATTTTTTAATGATTGTCTAAGTTTGATATTTTAATTATCAAACAGTGTACATCTATAGGATTACACGTTTAGAAATCACCTATGTAAGTGTGAAGTGGAAGCCGCTTCAAGGAGAATTCGGTATGGCAAGTTCTCTAAGTACTTATGAAACCAGGCGGTGTTCATGGCTGAAACGAACACAACAGTGAGAACCAAAGACGGTTAAGGGTTAGTTGTGTGACATACGTTGTCTAGGTATACACCAAAGCTCAACGGTTCAAAGATATCAAATCTACCGATTGACCGAGTATATCCGATGTATGTTCACTACGGAAAGTTCAAAGGGAAACCTACTTATCCCGATGCAACTAGTTCTTTCTTGCAAATCACACAAGTCTGTCATGCATATTTCCAATATAGCCATTCCCCATTCATGTGGGGGATTGTTGGGATTTTGGAATAAATAGAGTGTGAATGGAAAATGGGTGGGAAGGTGAAAAGGTTCCTTTTAGTAAGGAAATGCACATTCTCCCATATTGGTAGAGAAAAAGACTTTTGTTGGGTTTAAATACAAATTCACTTCTCTTAGCTCTTAAAAGGGTTGAGAAGAAGGGAAGCCTCGCGCCGTCGTCGTCGCTCGCTCGTCTCGGCTTCGGATTTCGGATTTCGGATTTCGGATTTCGGTCAATTGATATGATTGATTGACTTAATTTTTTGGACCAACAAAAACTAAAAATATTAATTAATTAATATTTTTATTATTAATATTTAATATTTAATCTGTTTGTGTAACAGAAATGTGAATGGATTAATCTGATTAGTGGACTACTCATTACTGACATTTAGTGAATTCAGCCATTAGTGGCAATGAATTCAGGTGCCATTAGTGGTAGTGTTAGTGGCCATTAGTGGTGACTCTTCCTTCCATTTCCCATGGCTATATAAGCTGGTCAGTCTTCAACATTTCAACACACACTGAAAACACAGAAATACAAACTTCTTACTGCATTCCCTCTCTTTTCTGCATACTAAGTAAGTCTTAGTAAGTCGTGTGATTTGCTCCGTTTATTTGAGTTCGCAGTGTTCTACTGTTTGAAGTGCCGCTACAGTAGAACTGTTATCCCGTTCCATCCTGGGAGAAATTAACCCGTGAACCTTGGGCAACTGTGAGGGGGTTAGATTTCTTAAGGAGACACAAGTAAATTGTGGGCTCGGGATTATCCCATAACAACTGATAATATACTTCTGTTTGTTGTCTTTTCTGATTTATTTGGTTGCAGGAATAACAATACCCTCATTGTTAATCTTTCAGAACTTGTCCTCAGACCAAACAACCCCTACGTGTATATGAAAGAAAAGGGAGAGAGAAGTGAGGAAAATAAAGCAGTGCACGATTCTTCCCTTGAATGGCTAAGCAAGTTGCTTCTCTGGACTTGAGTGATGTTAACAAAAGGGAACATCATATGAAATTATCACATGTTCAAGATTAAGCTATACTTACCTTGCAAGGATCCACTAAATAATTAACTTTCCACATACTTCAAAGTGAAATGGAGAGGAAAATACTGTTGCTTGAAAAAAGTACCTTTAGATTTGCATAAAAACATCTGCGGATGGAGGCGGATCTACAAGCCCGAGTATGAGTTCGGCAGAACCGAATAACTTTAACCTAAATCATGTTTTTCAGTCTACTTTGACTCAAATACAGACACAAAAGCGGAAGGGAGAATACACCCCTGCCTCATGCCAGTTTGATACTGTATTCCTCTAGCATCAAAGTCTCGACTGACTGACACAATGCATCCACAAGACCTACGGTAGACAGCTAAAAGAAAAACCTTATTCTGAAGTAAAGTCCTAACACACAATGTTAACATTGATAATACAATGACGAACAACAGTAATATCCAGAAGAGATTGCAAAAGATGGGGAAGTGTAATTAAAATCGGTTTGCAAGAAAAAACTTTATTAATTTTGTGGATGAAGCCAGTACAAATGAATATAAGGTGTAACTAAGATGCTCTACCAATTTCTATAACTCTGTGCAAATACCATTTTGGTTATTTATGGGCACCAAGCTATTGGAATGAATATAAGATGTTTAAGAAGACCATTGATCAGGCACCGTGAGGAAATAGCTTGTCATCGCTTTTCTGAATCTTTTCTTGTATTGTTTTGGAGAAACAATAGTTGGGGATGCATTCTTAGGTCCCCCAAGTATGCCAGATGCCTTCACCCATGTCTCCAAGTGCTTGTCCCAAGTATATTGCCTCATGAAATCAATGATACCTAAGACTAGCTCCTTCCGCTCTTCGTCCACTCCAACTAGTAAAGAGTAATCCATAACATCAACCGACTGCCAACATGAGCAACTTTATTAGTCATCACTGAAACTATATACTTAAAGAAGAGAAGAGTAACAACAAATAAATTGAGCTCGCTTGCTCCATGGAGCAGGTTTTGACTATAAAGAATTTCTCTTCAGCACAAATAAACATCTATAACCACTAAGGGATATGTTCAATCAATTTGGCGCCTTCCAGTCAAAAAAGAATGTTGTCTTATTGTGGAGTGGCTGAAATTTACTGGATTTCCTTAATTGCTAGTAATTATATGTGCTCCTTGCTACCTATTTCTTACAGAAAAACCATGTGCTTATAGTACAGTCTCTCACCTCTGCTAAAAGACCTGCAGTCTCTCTGAACGTATTTGCACACACACACACGGCCTTGTATTAGCAAATCCATTAATAGGAAATAAAACTGAAATAAGCAAATTGGACATCCCAGGTTCTGTTTATTAGAGATTAATGATTCCAGTGCTCCTCGATGAAATGCTTACTAAAACCAAAGGAGGCAGTGTACCTCCTAGTAGCCTAGTATCACTTTTATCACATTGCAATATAACTCTGGGCTATATATACAATAAATCTTGAGATACAAAGTTGGAAGATAAAGAAGCTTACCGCCAAAAAGGATGTATCGTTCCAAACAGCTCTCTCCAGGCTTCTTTTTGCTTTGCTTCCAAGAAATATAGGTTCGGTGCGCAATGTTTCTAAAAGATTCATATCCAACAACACTTTGTCCGCCCCATTTTTGTCTGCATTGTAACGGGATCGTAAAGAACCTTTAAGATCATAGACCCTAGATATTGTTCTTCCAAAAAAGAGATTCTCCATCACAATCAAATCCATTTTTGTTTCCCTCCCTCCTTTCAAGTGTTTGACTGAAACCTAACATATACAACAAATAAGGAATTTGCAACAAGTTAAAACATTTACAAAATGAAAAGAGACGTACTCCTGTCACCAGTTAACGAGGCTGCATAACAGGCACAAAGAGATAACAGGAAGAGATAAAAGGGAATCCAACCTGATACATTCCCAGAACTTTAGCAAGGGAAGTTGGACTTCCTGAGCTAACAGAATCTGTAAGATATTTGAAGTACTCGGGTCCAAATTCTTCAAATGATTCTAACTCAGTTTTCTGAACTTGTTTTATTATGAATCTCTCATCCAATGACTTAGCGAAATAAACATTGCTCTTTCCGCCTTGAGCACTCCATCTCTTGCAACGGCTTAGAGACCGTAAAAAGTCCAATTCATCAGGACAGTATTTCTTCCTGAGAGCATCAAACTGCTTAGCAAAGTAACAAGTGACAGAAAATTTCACCATTCCCCCAGCATTTGAAGATTCATCCTCAAAAGAGATCCTTAGGTGAGGGGAAGTCTTGGAATCAGCAAAGAGGGAAGTAATTGCACTGGAAGTACCTTCAGAACCATAGCTTACATAATGGACATAATCCATGTCTAAAGAGCCAAAAGACTGCCATGCTGAAACATTAGAAGCCACTCCATGTTCCTTGATGTCGCTTGTGTTCCAACCCCTTTCAGACACATTTGGCTTATCAGTGACCCGGTCTTTATACTCCTTGGAACTAAGAGCATACGATATTATGCTAGTAGGTTCACTATCATAAACAGCTATTACAATGTCATTGTAGCCGTTGTGTTGAACCATTAACCTGGCTCCATCATGTACAAGAGATGCATAAGAAATAAATGAGGGGGATGAGCTCATTAGGAAATTAACCTTCTGAGCCTCGTTGGGTGACATTTGAGAATAAGTTCTCTGAACACTGGCAACAGGATCTCTGATCAAATTCCTATAGTCTCCAGAAGCATGAAAAGATCTAACTGCTGATAGATGCATTGAAGAAGGCGGCAATCCCTTCCTGCTTCTTTCTTGAAGTCTCAGTGCAGAGTCGAAGGAGTTAACTCTAGCTGGTGATCTTAGCCTTGCAAAAGGAGGATAATCAAGTTGACTGAGTTGCCTGAAAGGAGCAACTTCAGATCCATTTCGTTGTAATGTCATATTTAACTGATCCTTTTTGGGAGATCGATCAGTACCAGCCCAAGCAGAATCTATCTTATCAGAAAGAACAGAAGCAGCTGAGGGAGCTCTTTCCAAGGATGTTCTATTAACTGCATTCTCTCCTTCCATCCGCATGTCCTGTGGTCTCTCGGACTCGCATGAGGTAAAAATTGAGCCTTCCAGCCCATAAGGTGACACATGAGTCTCCTCCTGTTCAGACTGAAAAGGTTTCTCAGGATATTCCTCTAAGTTTGAGAACTCAAGTACGGCCTCTTCATAAACATGCTCAAGAGGGTCATTCTTCAGAAACATGTCATTTCTCCAATCTATCAGATCACTACAAGATCCAGAATCCTCTGAACCCACAGAGCCAGAACTCTCTTGGAGGAGGGACTCCATGGATAAAAGCCGACGATCCCAAACATGTGAAGCAATCACCAGGGAATGCCTCAAACGATTAAGTTCAAGAATGTCAACTGCTGCCTGCCCTCCTTCTGAAGTTTCTGCATCAGCAGTTTCAAGCAAATCCTATAGTAGAAAATAAGCAGAATCAATAGGGATAAGAAAGAAGACAACATTCATCTTACACACTTGAATGACAAGGAAAATGCCGAAATACTGGGCACTAACGTCCACTGGTACTTACTTGGTAATCATTCTTTTCTTTCATAAGTAAGTCCTTTAACACCATGATGCAGTCATGCAATTCAGTTTTATCCGATGGTTCATGTTCCAAAGAGGAACTTTTTCCTTCAATCCTGCGAAAAGCACTGGATATCTCTGCATACAAGGCTTTGGCTTTGCAGAATAGCTACAGGAAACATAACATAGTATTATAAAGATATTTTGAAAGCTAAGCTAAAATTAAAGATAAAAGAATCACAAAAAAGAACCAAACAAATTCAAAACACACAGGATCATTGCAAGAGAAAGGAAAATGTTTGTAGAACTTATAGCACCTCAGCTGTTTCTTTCCGTAACCACTCCTGCTCTGTGTAGCAACTGGACTGAAGAGTTGATGGGGGAAGACGAACTGACAGAATATCAATAGGAGAATAGCGGAAGATCGCAATCATACTTCCACACCTGTTAAGGCAAATGGTAAACTCTAATCTTTATATAGAAGCAGTGTAGATAAATAATGAATAATGGGAGTGACTGCACATAACTGGCAGAATACAAGCTGCATCTTAAGGAATTGTACGCACCCATAATACCGGAGGCAGTCCCTTTGGAGAGAATGACCACAGGTAGCAACACGGTTGGCAGTTGCATGGTTTGAAAAACTAAGTTCCAAAAACTTCCCAAACGAGAGTCCCCAAGCAGCATCTGACATTACTACTCTACGAGTTGCTGGTGGGACTCCCCCTATTTGCGCACACTTGAGGCATCGATGCCACATCCATATCTTTTTGTCCCGTTCACCAGGAAGATTCACTGAGGGTTGGTGTCTAACATTTATAGTAAGGTTTCCCTGCTGGTGCGTATAACAAATGACATGATCCTCAGCTGGCTCCTTGCATGATTGACAGGAACGTATCTGGAGTGTGAAATGTAATAGATAAATAGCTTGAAAATACCAAAATTATACATAAAAAGATGACTTTGGACAACTGTTACCTGACCAAAAAGATTATCCTGAAGATATCGTCCAAGTGGCTTATCAAAAGAGCCATAAAACTTTATGCGAAGAAGCCGAGAACGTTCACATACACTTCCATTTAGAATACATCGACTAGAAAATGATACTAATATGCTTTCATGACTGTCAGCAGCTGAATAGAATTCATTAGAGGGTACAGTTTCATCTGATTTCTCAAGCTTCGACAGCTTTGTTAAATCTGCTGGTTGACTCTCCTCTTGACCTAAAGTTACTAGTGATCCTTCATTGTTGTCGTCCTTGATTTCAACAGATTCAACAGGTCTTGTATCATGTACACGAAGCAACACCAAATTTTCAAGACATGCACTAGAGAGAACATGTCCGTCTCCACAATCATCTAGGGTGGCTGGATCATTAGGAGGATAATGATGCTCCAACAATGATGCTGGTAACCCAACTTCGGCATTGCAGTTTGCAGATCCAACACGAATATGTGGGCCGTTAGCAACTCTCCGCTGTCTTTCTGAGGCAGTAGTATCAGAAATCACTGAAATAGCATTATCAGCAGATGTCATGTCTGGTATGGCAATTGAAGGTGTTACAGATACTTCAGGTAGACTAGCACCCTCATCAGCAAGGAATGAAGTCTCAAGGGAAAGATGGTATGCTGCAAAGACTGCATATTGGACGACCCTCTTCACCTTCTTGAGCTCTTCACAACACAAACCCCTCAGCAAGACCTGCAAAATGTCAAATGAAAGGATAACTAACCTCTCCGTAGAACTTCAACCTCTTGATATTTACAGCTGATCGTTTGTGATAATGCATTACAGGCATGGGATTCCTTTTTCCCTATTCTTAATTTTTTTCCTTTTTAACCCACAACCTCTTTGGACAGAAAGGAGCATGAAAGGCATCGATTCAATGGCTAGAGAATGGAGATAAATGTTCATTGAGCACTTCAAATCAATACAGCATTTAAAACTAGACCTGATGATTAGCTTCAGAAGATCAAAGCAACTTACAAAGTTTTATTTTTGTCATAATCTACTATAGCAGATGGCGTACGCTGTACTATATCACTTCTATTTCACCAGTTTCCTATATAATATTAATATCCATGTCATAGAATTAAGAATGTACAAGTGACAAAAGAACATAGTATGACCACTGATCATTTTCAATTTTGTCCTTCATTATATTGCACGAAATGGCACTAGTGCACGAAATGGCACTAGTGCAGATTAGTACTTCTCGTATGTCTGTTATAATAGCCCTTGTTTAGGAACAGGAAACTGCAGAATTGGCAATATGATGTCCAAGGCGTAAAAGGTTGTCTGTGCATTCAGATTGCTTTTGAATTTCAAGCACAATTATAATCAATAATATATATTGTGGATTCAAAGGAGTGGAGAAAAAGTGGACATGTCATGCTCAGAGAGACTGGTTTAAAGCACTTCCAAATAAATTACATGACAAAACACGTGAATTTAGAAATTTACCAATTGAAGGAAACATAAGAATGGTTAACCAGCCAGTCCACCCTTTTTTCCATTTCTAAGGCTTCTTTCAGTTTTACTAAGAATGGGTGAGGGTACTCTGCCTAAATAGTAGGCATAGGTAATAAATATGACAACAGTAAGCCATAGAACTTCACAATTCTAACACTAGGTACTTGTTAGATAAATATCTACTTATGAGATAGACATGATATAATTCTTAAATAGAGCTCAAAGATCTAATAGTTTCAGCAGAAGAAATGCCATTGTTGGAGTTTGAGGCAGAGAATATTACCGTGCAACCTAACCGTCTTGGACAACCTTCAAAAAACATCAAAGTTTTCGATGGCTTCTTGTTGAACTGGTTTGAAGGTTCATGCTGTTCAGCAACTTTTTCTAAGTGAAAGAGCTCGCAATGTCCTAATCTTGTCGTGGCTATGTTATCGGTGGACGATGTTATAACAGCTCCAGTGCACCTAGCTATACGCTCCAGCAGCGGCCTTTTAATATTTAACACCAAAGAGATCTCTTTTGCCAGTAGGTGCTCCTGAGCAAGAGAAGATACAGTTTTCTCCACAAGTAGCACATTAGGATGGTGGGCCTCAATTCTTGAAACAATCATCTTCAAATGCTCCTTTTCCTGTTCAGATAATAGAACTCATAAGCTTGTCTCTAATTTCTCTATCTCAACCATATAAAAGATAGACAAATCAAACCAAACCTGTTGCAATAATGTGTTAAAAGATGCCAACTGATTGGGAACTCTTTCATACTCAAGTGCTCCTCCTAACAGAAGCAACCTAGCATTTTTGTGGTGTGAAGTCATGCGCTTGTGTTTAATATTCTTCGTACAGACTACTCCTTTAACGAGCGTGCTGCATTGAAACCCCACTGAATGATGAGATATGAGTAAACCAAGCTTAAGACCCACAAGTTTAAGAAGAGACATATTTACCTGTCAATTGGACTTCCAGAAGCTATACATTTAACCTTTACATAATAAACAGGATCCATGCTGCCTCCTTCACTGGTATCTGGCTTCACATAATTAGCAGCTTGCCATGCTAGTGATGTAACTATGTCAACCCAGTCATCAGCTCTGCTTTCCCTCGCTGACTTTATACCTTCACCTTGCAATAGCTGTAAGACAAGAGCCCTAAAATGGCCCTGTACAACGTCTATTAAAGGTTCTTTATGATCCACATGCTCTTTCTCCTTTGCAGGGAACAAGGTGGTAAGGCTCGCATCTGAAAAGAATGTTCCACCTGACTCTCCAATTTCATCGTCATCATCATATGTGAAGAAATTATTTTCTGACTCATTATCTTCATCAGGTGGAGGAGGAAACCATAAGAGACCACCATTTTTAAAATCAAATGGTTTTTGCTGGTTCTCTAACTGGTTGCGATACAGAGACAAACTTTCAACACTTTCATCAGCAGTCTCTGGATCCTTCGTCCCTTTCTCAAGCCTTCTTAAAATATGTAAGGCTTCTTGATCAAAGGGACCACCATTCTGGGACCTTGGGGTCTCAGAATGGTCTTGCTGTACAGAATGCCCAACTCTATTGGAAGTAAAACGGATCCTAGAGGGGCTGTCAGATGGACTTGATCCAACTGACCTGAAACTATGATATTCATGTCTAGTACTAACACTACTTGAATCTATATCTGAAGTATCATGAAAATAGCTACTCGACGGGCTAACGAATTGATTTGTGGAATCCCCTCCTTCGTCTTCATCAGTCCTGAAATTATCACCAAAAGAGTAACAATCTCTTAGCCCCAAAAGCAGATCTTATAAATGCAAATCTGACAGAACTCCGCAAGAAAATGAAACAAATGCGAGTATTGACTGAACAGTAAATGAACAAAGACATTAGTATAATTTAGTGATCATAAGCGGAATGTCCTGGAAGGTAACTTATGTATGAAAGATCAAATATTTGCAGCATCTGCTACTTAAAGACAAGGCAATTCTGAGTACTAATCCAAATCTAATCTTGAAAAAACAATAATGGCAAGCGCTAATACTAACAATGTCGGAATCAGATAATTTAATGGTCATGAAGGCTATATGTTCTTCCATTTAATATACAAACAGATTGGATAAACACATCACCTTGATAACAAAGAAGTTACAAGAAAAGAAAGACAATCCAACAATATGATATCGCCGCTCAGTACCTGCTTGGCGAGTGACCTGGAGATGGATGACTCGAAAAGGTTGTGAAACTACTCTTAACTGCAGTGTTTGAAGAATAACCATCAAATCTGTCACTACTACAATTTGGTGATGTTGGTTCTGGGCTTTCTCTAGGAGACTCAGAAGGATAAATTTTGTCACTATACTTCCCTGCAGCTTTATGCCATGTCTTTTTCTCTGAGCAAAATTTGCAAGACTTCAAATCAACCACTGATCCAGATGCAACACCAGCACAATCACCACACAAAACTCTACTGCAACTTTGGCAGGCGTACTTGTTGCAAGAATCAGTAAACTTCCTCTTGCATTCCCAACAAGTTTTACAACTGTTAACATCCATGTTGAATTTGCAATCCAAAGAAGTTTGATCACTCAATCCCCACAAAATCCAAGACTTAACCTTCTCAATCAACATAGAAAGACAGTAACCCCACCAAGAATGCTCCTCCAATTCTGCCTCAATTAACAAAAGTTTATAACTTTTTCTCCTAATCTGTGGGTCAGTGCAGATAAAGAAAAACTATTGAACCCACAATAAAAAAGGTGGTTTCTTTTTCTTTCTGCAAGTCACTTATAGTATATTTGTATAAGGAATTTGTGAGGTTCACAAGGAAAAAAAACCCCCAGAAATCACTAAAAATATTGGAAAGGGGAAACAGATTACAGTAACTAGATTGACATAAAGTCAAGTAAACATATCCAATATGGTATAAAATCTAAAAAAGGAAAGATTTTTAAGTAATTTTGACCAAATTATAGAACTCAAGAACTAAACAATACCAACTTAACCAATCCCAGAATCTTCAACATTTTTTCCCAAGATTGAATTTTTCATTACAAGTAACACAAAACAAGCTAATTAACAAGACTCAAATCATATTCTATCATAAATTCATAAAAGAAGGCAACCCGTTCACAAAGCATCCCGTCATCATACAGGATGCGCGAAAGGGTCGCACCCTACTAATGAATCAAAAAGTTAAAAAAAAGGTGTACAACAAGAGAAACACAAAATCCACGACTTGTGTACCAAACATACTAATGAACAAGACTCAAAATCATATTCTATCATAAATTCTTAAAAGAAGGCAACTCGATAAAAAAAAATATCTTGCTATCATACAGGGTCCGAGAAAAAGCCGCACCCTACTAATGAATCAAAAAGTTAAAAAAAGAGTCTAACAAGAGAAACTAGATCAAGAAAAGGATGTGGAGTGTATATTAGTAAAGAAAAAGTTGAATTGTAAATGGTTTAAAGAAGAAAGAGTAGAAGAATGAAAAAGAGAAAAAGGAAGAGTATAGAGAAGGTTCCTTTACTAGAAGTGGCTCGTATATCCATGAACAAAACCATAATTTGCTGCTTCTGCTTCTTCAACAACAGCATTAACATTAACATTATTTTCTCCCAACTTTCTCGGCATTGCTTTAGCTTTCATTTTCATGTATCTACACTATACATTATAATAGTCTTTGTACATGCAGCAAATTAACAAATACAAGTTGACATGCATGATGCATACATATATATTCTCCTCTTCAGTACAATACTACTACTACTACTACTAATAGTAGTAGTATTTATATTTCTCTTTCTAGCTTTGCTTTCTATCACTATCTAACTTTATCTTTCTTATGGTTTATGTCATGATAATGAAATCCTTTTCAACCTGTTATGTACTCCCTCTCTTCTATTTTGTTTGTCCTAGTTTGACTTGACACAAGTTTAATAAAGAACACTTTTATAATTTGTGGTCTAAAATAAGTCATATATATTTGTGTGATTATAAATGCATCAAAAAGCAAGTTTGGAGTTGAATTGTTTTTCAAATTTAGAAGTATGACAATCTTTTTGGAATAGACTAATAAAGAATGGAGTATATCACAAAGCGTGACCAAGGAAGTATTTTTTTTCTTTTCTTGATTTCTAGTGACATAATTCTTTTTTTTTCTTTTTGAGTTTACCTTGGTACGACATCATCTTCTTTCGTATTTTTTATTTGTAGTTGCAAATACAGAATAATATCCCCGTCCATCTCAATTTATGCGGTGGAGTTTAACTCGATACGAAATTTAAAAAGTAGATTATGACTTTACAATATTTGAAGTTGTTTTTAAGGTATTGGGACCCAACAAAAGTAAAGTAGTAAAGATACTAATTAAATACTACTCTAGTTGTCAAATCTAAAAAAAAAAAATGAGTTACCCAAATAGACTACAAAAAAATATGTCGCATAAATTAAGTAAGAAACAGAAATATTTATGTGTTCAGCGATGGTTATACCTCTCCGGTTTAAACTATATGTGTGTGTTATAAAACTCTACGTATATAGGCATATTAAATTTGGAACTCCAGTAACTCAAATGATCAATAAATTCAACAGAATTCCGTAATGATAAAAGCTCAAATCATGGATATGTCTTTAAAGTATGTTACTGTACATTATTTAACTGTTTTATGTTAGGTTAGCCTCATTAAGTTGTTTTCTTTTCTTGGTTGCTACTGCTAAATTCCTGTCAACTTGTTCTGTAATCTTTTGTCAGCCATTGGTTAGATTTGGGAATTATTAAGCTATTAAAAAATTATTTGTTCGTCTGAATAGTTATTAAAGGGAATTGAAGTTCTTGAACTGCTATTGGTCAGAAACAGCGTATGGAATTAAGTATTTTGTCTGCTGGATCAGCTGTAGTGTACTATGCAAGTTGTACTAAAAAGATTTTGGAATTTTTATTGTATTATATATTGGAATGGAATATTGTCACCAGCTCACTCTGCTTACGTGTTGCCACGACTAATTTCTTTTTCTTTTTTAGGTTGGTAAATCATCTATGGATGATCCATGAAGTGATAAGTAGGATGAGCAATTCACCTAATTTTGGTAGCAATCTTTAAATTAACAACTTTAAACTTAGAAATACTAACTTAGAACACTAAGGGGTCGTTCGGTTTGAGGTTTCTTTTACGCGGATATTAACTATTAATGCGGGTATTAATAATGTGGGTATTAATAATGTGTGTATTAATAATGTAGGTATTGATAATGCGGGTATTAGTTATGTGGGGTTTAATAATGTGGGTATTATATTATAATGTAGGGATTATTTGTTGAATCAATGATATATTACAAAGTAACAAAAAATATTATTATTTAAAATATTTATTTACTCCTTAAATAAAATTTAGAAATATCCTTATTATTATGAGGGTTAATTTTGTCATTTTAAATTTTAATACCTGCATTATTAATACCCACATTATTAATACCACCTTCTACCCCGCATAAAATAATACATAGATTCCCGCATTAATAATGCGGGTATTAATAATGCGGAATATACGAAAACGCAACCAAACGTTGCACTAATTTTATGCGGGTATTAAAATTCCACAAAAACCAACCGAACGCTGCGCTAAATTAACGCTGAGTTTTGTGCGGGTATTAATCTTTAATGAGCCAAACCGAACGACCCCTAAGAGCCTGTTTGGTATTGCTGCCAAAAACAGCTTATTTTGAGAAGTACTTTTGGCATAAGTACTTTTAAAATAAGTACTTTTAGATAATAAGCAGTTTGTGTTTGAACAATTCATTGGAGAAGTATTTCCGATAAATAATTTGTGTTTAACTAATCTTTAGTAAAAGTACTTTTGAGTGTCAAATTACGAAAAGGACATCCAAATTTATTTTACATTTAGATTAATATAAATAATAAATAATAAGGTGGGCATCACTATTTATCATGTCAAGATAATTTTAAATATTTATCATAAAAACTTTAATTAAAAAAAATTATTTAGTTAAAATGTAAACCATAAAGTAAAAGATATAAATTTAAACTATTGAATAACATAAAATATAGTTGAATCAAAGTGATAACGGAATTAGGAATTTCCTGTGATTATTTACTTTTAAAAGATGATTTAAAGAATATGAGATCCTATATGCGGTTATAGAAATACCTAAAAATAAAAATTAGTCCTAAGAGGGAGAGGATTTGTAAAAGTACATAGTAGGAAAAAAAATAGGAAAAAGAGTTTATTTTTGAGAGATATGGTTAATTAATAAGGAACAATTTGGTAAATATGGATTTTTGGTAAGGATATTTTTGTCTTGAAAAATTAATAAATTGTTTCTGCTTCTTCTTCTAGCAGATATATGTAGGTTCTCTCCAAAAGCAGAAAAACTGCTTCTGCTTCTACCTAAAAGTTCGTTCTTTTTTGTTGCCAAACACCTCAAAAAAAAAAAATTAAAAAAAGTACTTTTTTTGAGGAAAAAAATCACTTTTGGCTTTGAAGAGGCAATGCCAAACAGGGTATAAATCTAACTTAAGACCAAAATTTAGTTAAAGTGTTAAGTGCTCGTTTGGTTGGGCGCATAAAAGAATTAATACCTGCACTAAATCCCTCGCAGTATATACGCAGTGTTTGGTTTGTTTTGTAATAAAGTATAAAAATCTGCACTAATAATACAACATTTGGTTTGAATATACAAACATGCACTAATTAATACCCGCATAAATTAATGAGTGAATCTATATATTATTTTGTGCGGCATAGAAGATGGAATAATAATGCGGGTATTAATAACACGGGTATTAATTTATAAGAAGCAAAATATACCCTCAAATCTCTTTACATTATTATTCAATAATAAACAAACATCTATTAAATAATAAAATATTAAAATATAATTTAAACTATAAAATGTATACTAATTTTTTAATACAACAAATTATTCGTTAAACAAGCTATAATACATGCATAACTAAGTAAGAAAGGAGAAAGGCCTTCCTAAATTAACACATGTTAAACTATAATATATCACCCTGCACATTCACAAACTAACATCTACAAAAATGGTATAAAAGTGTTAAAAGGCAAAGCCAAACAAAGGAGGAAAGAACGTGATAGAAGATGTAATGGGGAGAATTATATATTGAGGAACAAAATAATCTTTTCTTTGGAGGATAAAAATAAAATTATCAATGAATAAAAAAGAAAGGCTCTCAAATCGTTGGGATCAGGTGCCTTTGCACTTGATTCGCGCCAAGAAATTGTTACAATTTGGTGTCTTTACAGAAGTCAGATTACAGAAGTTAACGAGTTTTAATTTTAACATGCGATAATAAATAAAACATAAAAGCGATCTTCAGGTAGTTATCGTATTGCTGAGTTTCAATTTTTGTGAATGAGACTTCAAGTTCTTTCTTTTAGAACTTGCAATAGAGATGGCGTAACTAGAATTTTTATTAAAAGTGTCCAAATTTTAAGGACACAAAAAAATCGATGATGTAGGGGTGCACGAAATTTTTTAGACCATATCCCACAATATTTAGCTAAACCAAAAGAGACAGGAGTAATTTCTAAATCTTTATCAAATTGTTTAATTGACTTTATATTTTAAACCTATTTGTTACGCTTTTCGTATTTTCTTAAAGTAAAAAAGTTACTTTTAAGAGTTGCTCTTTTATACACTTTCAAAATACTTTAGTGAAATTAAAAAAAAAGTCAAACAGAAAAGTCTCAAGTTTACCGTGTCTGATTTGCTTTCTTTTTAACAAACTTAATAATTAACCGTATCTGATTTGCTTTGTTTTCGAACAAACTTAAAAGGCTTGATAGAAAAAATGTGTGATTAAATTCGAACCTCTGAAGTGAGCACCCTTGACTGTTGGGTTGTGTCCCTCTATTAGTTCAAGGGTGTTCAACAAATTATATATATATTTATAAAAATCAATATTTGGTCTATATATACGGTATTCTTTTTCAGCGAAGGGTGATCGTCTGACCACCCTCGGCATAAGATAAACGCCACTAAATAGAGACAACTTCATGTATCATGAAAGGAGAGAAAAAGCACATGTCTGTTTCCGAAACAAGTTCACTCATATGGGTATGTTTGGTATAGGGAACCCAAAAATATTTTCTCATTTTGTTATGTTTCGTAGGCTATTAGAAAAATATTTTTCATATCCACTTATTTTCTTCTAAATAGAAAAAAATATTTTCCCTAAATGTTGAAGGAAAAGTTTTTCTCAAACTTTAAACGTCCCAACTCGCCTCCACCTTCTCCCTACCCTACCTCCCCACCCCTAACCACCACACCACCCCGTCCAGTGGCGGACACATATCTATAAAAGGGGTACCAATTGATATCCCTTCAGCGACAAAGTACACTGTAAATGTAGGTCAAAAAATATTTTTATAAAGATACATACTCCCTCCGGTCCATTTTATTTGATCTCTTTCCTTTTTTAAAAATCAAATAATGTAAACTTTGACCACGATTTTGAGATATATTTTTTCACCATATTAATATGACAAGAATTGCAACTTGTAGTACTTTTCGTGTAGTTTTTTGATATCTATATTATAATTTTAAAATATTGACTAAATCTAGTTCAATTTGAATCCGAAAATTGGTCAATTTGACTCTCGAAAGTGAAAAACAGCAAATAAAGTGGACCAGAGGGAGTATTAGTTTTGAGTTTTCTTAACAACAAAAGGTTCTCTAGCCAAGGGGTATCAAGTTAAGATCACTTAGGTCATTAGTTTGAGTCTCATGTACAATAACTATATTTTTTTGAGTCCCTTGGCAAAAATTCTACGTCCGCCACTGACCATACCAACTAAAAGTTTTATCCGTTGCCGGCGTCGGAGAAACGCTTATCTTCGATTCCTCGACTTCACCGTCGACCGCCGCAACAACCACCTTCCTTCACCGGAACTGTACCTTTCGACGCCTCACCGGCTAGGACCCCACTTCCGACATCGTCGTTTGCTCTAGCAATTTGATTTCGTAAAAATTCGATTCGCTTGCACATTCTCGTTAAAAAAATAAATATTTGAATGTTAATGCTTGTTGATCCGTCACTTTTGAAATTCTGTCATCGTGTAGGGTAGGTTGTAGTCAAGTCCAGATGATGTTGGTGTCGTTGTCGACGTCGTTCGTGCTGCGGCAAGGTTGGAAGGGGTGGTTGGGGTGGGTGAGGATTTTTGGAGGTGGAGTGTGTGGGTGGGGTGGGGTGAAGGGGTTGGGTATGTGATGGAAGGTGGTTGGGGTAAATTATGGGTAAAGATAGAAAGTTTAGTATTTTACCCCCAAACAATAGAAAATAAATAAAAAAACTAGTTATTTTTCAGCAAAATATTTTTCATGAAAAAACTTCTACTAAACATACCCATGGTCATTGTGAAAATACATGGCAAAATACATACTTTAGTACCTTAACTTGTCCCGAAAACACAGTTACACACCCTAACTTTGCGGGCGACCTAAGATCCCCTTAACAAAATCAGAGTGATATTATCATACATTTGAGATACATATAACCAGTTGCACTACAGAGAGTGCTCCTCACTCGCCCCACTATTAGGCCACATCAGCTACACCAAGATTTTAATTCCTTTTCACTTTTTTTACAATATTTATCAATATATTACACCTTTTTTTATATTCATTTAGTATTTCTTTTTTTCTCCTTCTTCTCCACTCAACTCCACCTCCCTACACCTCATCAACATCTTCAAATCATCTACACCACATAATTATCTACACCATCCCGAATCGAGCTTCTTCAAATCATAACCCGAGTGTTCTAACTCCTCGGGCTTAAAACCGAAAATGTCATAGCCGAATTCGAAGGCGAATATTTCGTGATGAAGTTTTGTTTAAATAATTTTAATGAAAGGTGAAAAGATTGAAAAATTAAACATTTCGAGAAGATTTAGAAGGCTTTGATGGAAGCCTATGATGATGATGACGTGGTAGCAGGGTGGGCGGGGGTTAGTTGGCGGGGGAGGGGTGGTTGTGAGGAAAGTTGGGTTAAAGGGGAAAGTGGAGAAGATGTATGGGTACTTAAAAATTAAAGGAGTTAGTTTGCACAAGGATATTCTAGATCAAGATTCAATTTTTGGGGGCCAAAAAGTTTGTTTTTTCCTGTTAATTTTTTGGGTTTTGGATGAAGATGGGTGGTGGAAATGGTGTTTAGGTGGTGGAGATAGAAAAGAGGAGGAGAGAGAATTAAGTTGAAGAAGAAAAGGAAAAGATAAAAGAAAAAAAGATACAAATAATTAAGACTAATTAGCTTATATAATAGTCAAGAGAAAGTTGACACATGTTGGATTTGTTCAATAATTAGTAGTATCTCACTCGCTTTTTAATTTCTCTCTCTGCTATGTGATCCTTTAGGTTTGTATAAATATCACTTTGATTTTGTTAAGAGGGGTCTTAGGTCGCTCGCAAAGTTAAAGTATGTAACTGTGTTTTCGGGACAACTTAAGGTACTAAAGTATGTATTTCACTCGGGTGTGACCTACTGAATACTTATGTGGCTCCTTTAACTTGCCAGTTATTTTTATTTAGACACCTCAATTAAGGGTGTGACCTACTGAATACTTAAAGATAATTAAAAATATATCGGCTGGACACTAGTTGGTGACATGGCATGGAAGGAGTGTTACACCCTATTTTGAGAGAGTGAAGGATCTAATTTTTTTTTTTTTTTTTTTTTAAATAAAAAGAAGATCTTTCTCCTTCACCTCCTGTCCGCCACCACTATTCCACCATCTCTTTATCCACCGCCACCACTACTACCATATCCACTATCCCCACCATTTTTGAACCGCCAAAAACTCACCATGTCCACCATTAGTTTGTTGATGATTCCTTCCAGCTACAGTTTAATTAATCGAGCCACCACAGTCATTGTCGCCACCAAAACAACCTCTGCCACTAGTGATCGATAACTGGAAAAGAAATCTTAGGAAGCATTAGATCAGACCTCATCCGACCAAGAAACAGAGACCCAGCCAACAAAGGTCAAGTCTTGAACACATCAAAAACCTTCCCCAGTCACCGTGTCCAACTAAAAATTGAAACCCAGATAACCACCTACGTTTGCAAAATACAAAACACCTCCACTAATCGCACTGACATGTACCTCTACAAAAATATACATTTAATTAAATGAAAGTTAAGTTTCTTGAAGAGAAAAATAGAGGAATAAAGAGAAGCGATTTTATTTTGTAGGGATGGAGCCTCAGAAGCCAAATGAAAGCTGGAAGCTTCCATTTGCCATGGCTGTTTCTCTGTTGGAAGAGAAGAACTTTTGAGTTTTTGTCATTTTCTTTTTCTTTTATTTTATTTTGGCTGCTTGTATTTCTTTTTTCATATTTAGTCTTTTTAAATTTCTTATTTGTCTTTGTTTTATTAGCTAGATTGCCACACAGGCGTTTGAAGTTCACGCACTTACGGGCGTTTGGTTAGAAGACAAATTATGCTGAGATTAACAATGCATGGATTAGTTATATGGTTTAAAATTATTTACACCCCAAAACTTTACTTTAAAAATTAAACCCCCCTCAACTATGAACAATAGTCAGTTCTCCTCTCTTTACCCAACACAATGTCTGATTTGTCCTTAATATTTTTTTATCCCCTATCTATGTAATATATAGTTTTTATATATAAATATTTTAACAAAGATGTTTTACCTATAATTAAAGATAATCATACTAATTTATCTTCATTAGCATAATAAATAGGATAATATGAATTTATTTACAAAATCTACCCCTATCTAAGTGCATCAAGTATGTATGTATTCTCTCTCTCGCTCAATGTGTGGGTAGGATACATATACTTATATGGTGGGGGATGGTGTCTCTATTTGTTTAAAAAATTAATCTCTTATTTTCTAGCATCTGTATAGATTTTTGAATTTTTGAGTTTGACTAGAAAATAAAATATAAATTTTAATTTAAAATTTATTTAAAGTGTAAATAGATAATATTTTGAAACTTGTTATAGAATCAACTGACATTTTTTTATTTTCTTTTTTTTTATGTTGCATACATTAATTATATCCTTATGAAGGACACTCCATTTTAATTTTTATTGTGTAATAGATTAATATTTTAATTTTTATTTTAATTAATAAAAATACTGCTACAAGTAAATTATATATATTATAGCTTTTTTATTTTGCTCATTTATTATATTGAACGTCATTACTTATACGCTTGATTGTCATTTCTCACTATTGTTTCGTTTGAAAATAGTATTTATTCATTATAGATAAGTCCATAGCATAAAATAAGATATCAAATAATAAAAGAATAAGAATATAAAGGTATGATAATCAAAAGGGTAAAGTATGTATTTTTAAAAGTCACTTGAGATAAAAGTGGGAGAATGACAATTGCCCATAGTTAAGGGGGAGTTTGATTTTTAAAGCAAAGTTCGGGGGTGTAAATGATTTTCACCCTTAGTTGTATAGGGATTAATTATGCAGAGATTAACAATGTCGGGATAAATTATGCAGAGATTAACAATGCCGGGATAAGTTATGCAAGGATTATAATACATGGATTAGAATGTAGAAATAATTTCTAGTTGGATGTTTGGTTAGTTGAATTCAAAGTTATAATACAAAATTATTAAAATAGTTAGTTTTTTTTAGAGAATAAAATAGGGAATTTACTAAAATAGAGTCTTAAAGAAATGGATGAGGGATTTGTCATTTTTTTATTTTAATCTATGTATTGCTAATATATGTATTCTTATTCCACCCTCTAGCCCGCATAAAGTAATACATAGATTGATGTATAACTTATACAGGTATTATTAATGCGAAAATGATAAAATATAATCAAATAATGTATTGTTTGTGCTTAGTTTTATACCAGTTTCTACTAATCAAACCAAACAATGTACTATTAGTACATATTCTTAAATAATGGATTAACTTATCCAAGCTCTTATATATGGATTAGCTAATACTATACACCATACCAAATGATCTCTTAGAGTTTCGGGCTTACTGCTGAGTGAGTGTCTAGCTGGCCTATTTTGTATACACTTTAAGTGTCCTGTAAGTCACATCTTAAGTTGAGGTATCTAAATAAGAAAAATTGACAAGTTAAGGGGCTGTATATGTATTCAGCCTATCATATACTCTGCTTTTCCCTAAATTAATGTTAGAATGAAACGTCAACTTTCAAAGTGCTTCTCTTACACGTTTTTCCTATTTCTTGACATTTCCTTGTAGAAACATTTACCAAGAAGCACCACCCCACCACAAGAAAAAAGATAAGCCGTTTAGCTAATATTTTGTAAGGCTAAAATTATATTTAAATTAAAGTTAAAAGGTAATAGAAATATTTAAAAGTTGAAATTGTATTTAACTATTAAAATTTTAAATGAATTGAATAAAATGTAAAATTATGTTTATGTTACTAAAATAAAACCACTATTTCAAATACGCATAACCAAACAAGTATTTGTAAGTATTGGGTTTTACTATAACGTCATCTCCAACACTGGAGCCAAATGCCAAAATGGAGGTGGGAAATGAAGTAATATTGCTCCAATTAGGGGTGTTCACGGTTTGGATAAAAATCGAACCAAATCGAACCGATAAAAAAACCGACACTTTGTTGGATATGGTTTGGTATGGTTTTGAAATTTTAAAAACCGTAAATATTTGGTTTGGTTTGGTTATAGGGAAAAAAAATCGAAGAATTAACCAAACCGAACCGACAATTATAAATATAATTTTTATAATATATACATTAATATTTAATATTTTATATAAACTTTTAAGGTATTTTATATATTTTTAAATTTTAATGATAGTTAACGTGTCTGGACTAGAGTTAATATGATAGTCTTGGAGAACCCTATACCTTTGATGGTCTGAAGAATCAAGTCCAACAATTAATGGTGAACTAAACCTTAGCAGTTAGTAGTAAGTCGCTGTATTTTTTTTTTTAAAAAAAAAAGTGCATAACCTATTTTATACTTAGTACTTGTTCAAGTACTTTAGTTGAGTAAGTACATTATAGTCTGGTGGATATAAAGTACTACTAGAAACTACAAAGTACCCTTTTGCATTTGGAAATTGAGAAATAAAAGAGAGGAACATGCATAAGCCCCTCTCTAATGAAGATATGAATGTCATAAAAGTAAAATTTCCAACATCAGCAATTCAAACTTTGACAAAGCCAAATTGTTGAAGCTGTAAACCTTGATGACGATGAGGTTGGTTTTTGGAGGACGACAAAAGTGTGCTTGCTTTTCTGCTTCTACCATTTAGAAGCCTCTTTGAAATAGGAGACATCATTTGATCTGTTCGTCTTGTGTACCTTTATTTGAATGGCTTAGGAACCTTAAGGCGATCGGGGATATTTTCACTTTTGATTCTGTATGATTTGAAATTTGGCACACTACTTCTACTTTGTACATTGAAGCCATAGTTTTATGCACACTTATCTATCCCATGTTGTAATCAATATTCAAAAAAATTTCAACTAGTCAATGATCAATTCTAAATACAAATAATAACATGTCCAACAGTCATTGTGATTTTAAAAAAAAAAAAACCGACTAACCGAACCAAACCGAAACTAAACTGACATTAACCAAACGGATGGATATGACTTTTATTTGGTTTGGTTTGGTTTTAAGAATTTAAAAACCGAATATATTGGTTTGGTTATGGTTTTAACCAAAAACCAACCAAACCAAACCGTGAACACCCCTAGCTCCAATGCTACTGCATTTTTACCTCAAAATGGTGGATGAATAGTATCACCCCAAATTTGGAGTGACACTATTCATGACCTCCATTACTATTTCTTATTATTTTATTATTATTTATCTCTTACAGTTTATCTCTTTATATACATTTTAATTATGTTTATGTAATAGTTTTGTAATATTTATTTTACATCTTAACTTGGGCGTATAATTTTGATCAATTAATTTTTGTGCATTTCTTATTTTTTATGTAAAATTTCTTACAAATTACTATAATATTTAAAATTTTATGGTATAAAATAATTTTATATTGAATATCAATTATATGTGATGAATATGTAAAAAAGAAAATAAAAGATAATTTTTTTTAATGGAAATAAGAAAATAAAATTGAGATAAAGATAATAATAGAATATAGAAGAGAGAAGAATATAAAAAGGAATATTTTTTTTGGAGGAAAAAATGGGGGAATGGTTGGAATAAGTTTACCCCCATTTTAGGAATTTTTCCATTTTGGAGGAGAAAATGGGGTTGAGGGTTGGAGATGCCCTAAGGGGTCGTTCGGTTCCGAGTATTAAATATTAATACCCGTACAAAAATCAACGTTAATTTATCGCAGCGTTCGGTTGGTTTTTGTGAAATTTTAATACCCGCATAAAATTAGTGCAATGTTTGGTTGCGTTTTGTATATTCCGCATTGTTAATACCCGCATTATTAATGCGGGAATCTATGTATTTTTTTATGCGGGGTAGAATGTGGTATTAATAATGTGGGTATTAATAATGCATATATTAAAATTTAAAATGACAAAATTAACCCTCATAATAATAAGGATATTTTAAAATTTTATTTAAGGAGTAAATAAATATTTTAAATAATAATATTTTTTCTTAATTTATAATATATTAGTGACTCAACAAATAATCCCTATGTTATAATATATGCGTGGCTATTACCCACATTATTAAACCCCACATAACTAATACCCGCATTATCAATACCCATATTTTTTGGACGCGCTCCTTGGGGACTATCCACCGTTTTAAAATTCATTGAAGAATAGCCAAAAATTCGTGCGCACACTGAAGCTCCATTAGCGTTGGAAAAACACCCCAGACTAGTCCCATAACAAAATACTGGGGCTTTGAACAGCCCAAGTATTTTGTTATGGGACTGAAGAAGTCCCATAACAAAATAATCTCATAACAAAATAATGAGACCTTGAACTAACCTATAACAAAATAATGAGATTTATTCCTATAAAAAAAATCTCATCAAAGGGATAAATCCCATTATTTTGTTATGGGACTTTATATATAAAGCTTCAGTCTCATAACAAAATGCTGGGACTTTGAACAAGTTTTGTTCACAGCCCCAGCATTTTGTTATGGGACTGAAGCTTTAAACAAAGTCCCATAACAAAATGTTGGGGCCTTGAACAAAACTTGTTCAAACCCCCAGTATTTTATACTGGGGTTAGTTTACTGAAGCTTCCCAGTATAAATTCGGAAGTAGCTATTTCTCAGCGAATTTGTTTTTGACGGCTACAAATCAATTAGCGCGCGCCAAACAGGCCCCTACACGAAATTTTTACACATTACTAATACCCTCATTAATAGTTAATACCCGCATAAAAAAAACCAAACCAAACGACCCCTAAGTACTATATTATGACCGAGTGGCCCGGCTTGTTTATCAACTAGTACTACTTTGAAAGCTGTCAAAAAGTATGTCCTTTCTCCTTTCTTTTCCTGTTTTCCCTTTTTCATGAAAATGCATGGCAATGAAGGAAGCTTAGAATATAGCTGCTTCCATTTGAGGGAGAAAGAACAATCGTCCATTGAAAATCTTGAATAATATACTGTACTCCATTGTCTACAAAATTTAGAGCAGATTTTGGAATAAACGTGGAACATAGAAAAGCAATTCTTTTTGGGATAACTTTAGACTCAGGGTTTAGATTTGGTGAGAAGACAACATCTATGTGTCAACTGTCATGTTATGTTGTGCTTTCTGTCAAAATGCCTCATGTATATTTGCCGAAAGATATGTCTGTCTTTTTCCTCAATTTTTAGCCCTTCAATACATTTTACTCTGTCTTCTTAGCCTTTTCTTGTATTAATAATTCATAAAATTCCTTAATTTTTCCAACGATTTTGTGACACAAATTGAGGGATTCCATCCCTTTTTGTTACCTCTCCTTCTTGGAGTTTACTTGAATTAAACAGCTAAGAGATTCTCAATTTGCCTCGATATCTTTTGTGCGACTTTAAAAGGCTTTTTCTAGTGTAAGAGAAATTGTTTAAGTTTGTCTTCGAGGTTAATAGGTGCACCAAACAAAAGTCTTATTTAAACAAAAAGGTTGCATGTCATTTTTTCAAGCTTTTACGTCAATAACAGATATGGGAATTGAAGGATGAGAATAGACTTGGATCATCATCATCATCATCATCATCATCATCATCATCATCATCATCATCATCATCATCATCATCATCATCATCATCATCATCATCATCATCATCATCATCATCATCATCACTACTTATGACTCATCTCCATGTGGAAAATATATTGTCATTTATAAGTTGAGAGGAATATCTAACTTCTATTCCTCCATTTCACTGTCATAATAATCTACGCAAAATTTAAAAAAAAAAATGAAGATTTTTAAATTGGTAATTTTGAATAAATCATAAATATTTGTATAATTATAAATCTTTTCATTAAAATGCATTTGTCATTTAGGGTTATTTGGCTCCCACCAAAGTGTTCTTTTCTTCTTTCACTAATGCGCAGAATGCTTAAAAAGCTCCTGCCCCATCTCCTCACAACTCTAGCTGTAGTAATCTACTGTGTGACATTTGCTTGTACTTTGATCATTATTTTTTTAGATTTAGTTTTCTTTATTTTTAATTTTTATCCCCTTTTCGTCTAGTCCATATTATAATTTTCTTTTTATCCTTGGTTGTTGAACATTGGGTTTGAGAAGGATGATTCTTGTTGTTGAACTTTGATTGCGAGATTGCGTTCGAACTTCAATTTACAAGACATACGTTACAACATTTATTTGATGTGGAATTTTATTTTGGAATTATTTCCATGCATAATTATCATTATTCAGAAAGTTAGATATGTAATACATTTCCAAAAGATCATCACACATCAAAGTACTAAGAAATCGTATTAGTATATTGTACTGGGTGAAAATTTACCGAGCCTTGACGATAGGGCTCGAAACATGGTTTGATTGAATCCTTTGGAAACGAGCTCTCAAGGAGATTCACTCAGCTCCTGAAGCTTGATGCCTCGGGTAGGAAACAGGCCTTGGCTACAAGTTATCCCTCGAGGCGATTAGAGGACAACCAACACGAGGCGTGTAACTTACCCCTCGGTGAAGTTCCGTTCTTCGGTGAACGAGCCCACAACTTTTGTAACTGACAACTGATGCAACCCGATGCCCGGGCAAACCAATTACTAGGAGCCAAGCACGGGAGTTGCCGCAGTTGCAGTCCATGTTTGCACAGTTGGAGCTGCTGGGGCAAGTGCTGGAAACATCAAGGCAGTTCTGCCTACTTTCTGCCTCAGAAGCTGAGATTGTTCATAGCAATCGCGAGTGCACAGACATAATCGCGAAAGGCCAAAAAGAAGAACAACGCGATCGCGTGTCCATAGACGCGATCATGCAAGAAGCTGATGTTGGTTGAAGACCCACGCCTGCGTGATCGCGAGACCATAACCGCGATCGTGAGGCTTTGACTTATTGCTCAGCGTGATAGCGCAAGTTCTTGCGCGAACGCGCTGAGACGAGGACCAGAAGTCCATTTCAGCTTATGACTTTGAAGGCCCAATGTTAAGGGGCAATTAAGGCAAATTGTGCCATACTATATAAGTTATTATTGTCATTAGTTTACTTAGATTTTGATGACATTAAACCTAGTGAGGATTTTGGCTAAACTTATTTATTTAAGCATACTTATTATTCTTTATTTGCAATTAGTCTTAACTAATTGAGCATCGATTTGATAGACAATTAAGGGGGTGTTAGGCTAATTTTCCTAATCTACTTCCTTAATTTGTTCTAATCAAGTTTGGGTCTTTCTTTAATTCTTGTTCTTTTAATTTCGCGTCTTTAATTTTCGTATCATTTGGTATCAGAGCTGATTTAGTATTTATTTTTACAATCACTAACCCAAATTTGTTCCTCAAATCACAAAAAAAAAAAAAAAAAAAATCAAAAATCAAAAATCCAAAAATCCAAAAAAAATGAGTCTTAGGTTTAGGTTTCTTTTGGGTGAAATTTTTGTTACTAACTAAAGATATTGGTTTCTAGAAGGAACTAAACAAACAACAACAAATTGGGTGATGATTTGTAGATTAAAGAAATTAGGGTTCTTCATCAAGAAATTGGGGCTTTTGAAATTGGTTGTTGATATTGAAGATTCAACTACTGGAATTTGTTCACGGGCCAACAAGGAGTATAAATCTCAAATTTGGAGCAAAAACACGGTGGTTTGTGATGATTCAAGTAGAAAAAAGGGTTTGAAAATCGGGTTCTGCTTTAGGCCCAGAAGCTTACGGGAACGCGCGCCATCCAGCGCTATCCCGCAGGCCAAGAATTAAAAGGCCTACGCGATCGCGACAGTCCTATGCGATCGCGCCAGAACTCCAGAGTAGCCCACACGATCGTGACGTTACTCACGCGATCGCACTGAACAGCAAATTCCAGAAAAACAGTTTCTTAGACAGATTGCTCGCAACAGCCCCGTAACAGTTTTCAATCAACCGAAACCTAATTTCAGCATCAAGTACAGTGAATTTCTAGATCATAAACAAAATTTCATCTAAATCAGAATCCAATTTCGTGCCAATTCGATTCGTGCCTTTCTTCTTTCCTTTCTTTAAATTTTCCTAAATTCCGTCAGTTAGTTTTAATTGTCCGTTTTTTGTCACAACAATTCCTTTCCATCCCGAATTAGTTTGAGTTTGATTGTCAAGTCGGATTTAGTGTGCGAAGAACAAACTTGCAATAACCAAGAGTGGAAAAAAGCAAGTGTAGTGAAAGTATTAGAGTGAGTAAAAGCCAATCGTTGAGTGCAAACACGAGTGAATTGAGTGCCATCAATTTGAGTGCAAACACTTAGGGAGCGACTCGGTGAGGACTCTTTCTACTAATCTTATTTGTTTAATTGCTTGTAGGTACGATGGCTCAAAAGGAAGTCAAGGCAGACATGGAACTTAAAGCCATGATGCAAGCCTTGTTGGCAAGTGTTAACTCAATGCAAGATAAGTTCGAGGTAATGAAGGAGACGGTTTATGAACTATCTCGAAAAGATAAGCTTCTGGAAATGGGTAAGCAAGTGGTTGAAACACCTCTAACCGTGGGGGTGCGGGGTGATGGACCTAGTCGAATCTCTCGGGCTAATGACCGCTACTCTCACATGGTGGTCCAAGATACCTATTCTCCAAATGAAACTCCACAAGCAAGGGATCCCACTCATGATCTTCCAAGAAATGAACCACCAAGGGATAACACTCCAAGGCCACATGAAGATGAGTCCTTTCATGTACATGAGAACTATGATAATGACCCATTTCACTATCCGGGGGATGCACGACAAAGGGGAGCTAGGGGCCGAGGTGGTCAATTTGGGGGAGGTTACCAAGGGAGAGTGGAGCGTGAAGGCGACTACTATGACTACGGAGGTTATGGTGGTCATCGGAGACATTATGATGATGATAGAGGGTTGAACACTATCAAGATCAACAAACCTACCTTCCAAGGGGAAAGTGATCCTGAGGAGTATCTAGAGTAGGTTGTCAAGATAGAGAGAATCTTTCAAACCAACAACGTTCAAGAAGCTACAAAGGTCAAGTATGTCATTACACAATTTGAGAATTATGCTTCTACTTGGTAGGAGTCCAAAAGAAGGCAAAGAGAAACTCAAGGGCTCATTGTCAATGGGGGATGGGCGGCTTGAAAACCATTATGGAGGCTCGGTTTCTACCTCCAAACTATGAAGATGAATTGATCAAGAAGTTCTATAATTTGAGGCAAGGAAACAAGAGTGTGACGGAGTATTTTGATGAATTTGAGAAGACTAGGACAAGGGCCAACGTTCAAGATGGTGAGCGGTCCCTCATACCAAAGTTTTGTGGAGGTTTGAATAGGGAAATCTCTTCTCCCATGGACTTGCACCGATATGAAAGCTTGTATGATGCATTCCAAGCGGCTGTCAAGGTGGAGAAAGGGATCAAATTATACAAGTCCTACAAGACCAAAAACACCCCTCCACTTGGAATAAAGGAAAAGATAATGTGAAGGTCTATACCCCATGGGATAAAGCAAAGGAGCCCAAGCGAGAGTTCAAAAGCCACTTTGAAAAAGCCAAGAAAAAGAGCCAAAGATGAGAGTTAACAAAGCTAAACTTGAAAGCTTATCTAACATTCAATGTTATAAGTGTAATGGCCGTAGCCACATGATGAGAGATTGCCCAAATAGGAGAACTATTGTTGCTTTGGGTGATGGGGGCTATGAAATGGGTGGTAGTGATGAAGATGAGATAGATAGGGGTATGCCATGTGATGATAATTTTGATGAGGTCCCGTTGGTAGGTGAGCAATTAGATGAAGTATATGCTACTCTTGTGGTGAAAAGAATAATGGGGATGCAAGTGAAGGAGGAGTCGAGTCAAAGGGAGAATTTGTTCCATGCATATTGTAAGGTTCAATGGACTACTTGCTCTCTAATTATTGATAGTAGTAGTTGTGTCAATATGGTGAGCACCACTTTGATTGAACAACTCAAACTACCCACTGGGAAAAGTCCGTAATCTTACAAGCTACAATGGTAGAATGAGTGTGGTGAGCTAAAGGTGACCAAGCAAGCTTTGATTAAATTCAAGATTGGGGACTACTATGATGAGCTTTTATTTGATGGGGTTCCGATGCAAGCTTGTCATATTTTGCTTGGTAGGCCTTGGAAATATGACCGCTTGGCAAGGCATGATGGCAAGGCATGATGGCAAGACTAACAAGTATGCCTTGGAAGTGGAGTGTCAGAAGTTTGTTCTCAACCCATTGACCCCGGCGCAAGTGAGTGAGGGTTATAGAAAGATGAGGGAGTTAAAGTTGAAAAGAGAGAAAGAAAATAAAGAGGGAGTTGTGGAGGATAGGAGAGTGGGAGTTGTCACACAAAAGAGTGAGGAAATAAAAGAGGGAGTGAACTTGTTCTTGTCTAGGAAGGAGTGCTTGAAACATGTGGAGGAAGGAGCACCCATGATTCTCCTCCTACACAAGGACCATGTTTTGCTTACTAATGAACTAACCCATTCTTTGCTTAGTTCTATTTCTTCTCTTTTGCAAGGTTATGAAGACATCTTTCCCGAGGAGTTTCCTAGTGGATGCCACCAATAAGAGGTATTAAGCATTAAATTGACCTTATTCAGGGCTCCCAATTGCCCAACAAGGCCGCTTATAGGATCAATCCGGAGGCCACCAAAGAGCTCCAAAAACAAGTGGAAGAATTGCTTGAGAGAGGACTTGTGCAAGAAAGCTTGAGCCCATGTGCGGTCCCGGTCATCCTAGTGCCAAAGAAAGATAGGACTTGGCGCATGTGTGTGGATTGTAGAGCCATCAACAAGATTATGGTAAAGTATCGTCATCCTATCCCTAGGTTAGATGATATGCTTGATGAGTTATGTGGATCTTGTGTGTTCTCTAAAATTGATTTGAGGAATGGATACCACCAAATATGGATGAAAACAGGTGATGAGTGGAAGACGGCCTTTAAGACCAACTTTGATCTTTATGAGTGGTTTGTCATACCTTTTGGCTTGTCCAATGCTCCTTCAACCTTCATGAGATTGATGAATCATGTGCTCAAATCCTTCATTGAAAAATTTGTTGTAGTTTATTTTGATGACATCCTTATCTATAGCAAATCCACTGATGAGCATGCTAATCATTTTAAACAAGTGTTTGATGTTTTAAGAAAGGAACAATTGTTTGCTAACTTGAAAAAGTGCTCTTTTTGTGTTGACAAAGTTGTTTTCCTTGGTTTTGTGGTGAGTGCAAATAGTGTGGAAGTAGATGAGGCTAAGGTGGAGGCCATTAGAGATTGGCCCACTCCTAAAAGCATTGGTGATGTGAGGAGTTTTCATGGGTTGGCTAGCTTTTATAGGAGTTTTGTGAGAGGATTTAGCACTCTAGCCGCACCATTGACCGAAGTGATAAGGAAGGATAAGGCGTTTGTATGGGGAAAAGAACAAGAAGAGGCTTTTGCAAAATTGAAGGAAGTGCTTAATTCCACACCTCTTCTTTAATTGCAAAACTTTGAGAAAACCTTTGAAATTAAGTGTGATGCTAGTGGCGTAGGAATTGGAGCCGTGTTGATGCAAGATCAAAAACCTATTGCCTATTTTAGTGAGAAACTCAAGGGGGAACCCACTAAATACTCCACTTATGATAAAGAGTTGTATGCCTTGGTGAGGGCATTGGCTCATTGGCAACATTATCTTTGGTCCAAAGAATTTGTCATTAGAACCGACCACCAATCCTTAAAACACCTCAAATCCCAAGAGAAATTGAATGTGAGACATGCCAAATAGGTGGAGTTCCTTGAAACCTTTCCTTATATCATCCATTACAAAAAGGGGAAAGATAATGTGGTGGCGGATGCCTTGTCAAGAAAGTTTGTGCTTCAATCAAGAAGGCAATTGTTGTTGAATACCTTGGGGTTCAAACTCATGGGTTTTTAAAGCATGAAGGAGATGTATGCTAATGATCCGGAGTTTGGGGAACTTTATGCTAATTGTGAATTGGAGGAAAGAGGTAGGAGACTTAATCGAATTTGTGGTGAGGAGGAATCTAGTGGTGATGTGGAGAAAAAGAGGTTTCACAAGTTCGAAGGCTTCTTGTTTAGGAATGAGAAGTTATGTGTGCCTAGTTCATTTTGGAGGGAGTTGCTAGTGAGAGAGGCATATAGTGGGGGACTAATGGGGCATTTTTGAGTGGGCAAGACCATGGATATTCTTAAGGAGCAATTTTATTGGCCTAAGATGAGGGTGGATGTTGTGAGGGTGTGTGGCCAATGCTTGGAGTGTAGACAAGCTAAGTCAAAGCTACTTCCACATGGTTTGTACTTACCACTCCCCATTCCCTTAAGTCCTTGGCTTGATATCTCTATGGATTTTGTACTTGGATTGCCTAGGACCAAAAGGGGAAAAGATAGCATCTTTGTGGTAGTTGATAGATTTTCCAAAATGGCTCATTTAATTTCATGTCACAAGGTTGATGATGCATCTCATGTAGCCAATTTGTTTGTTGAACATGTGCTTAAGTTGCATGTGGTCCCAAAGACTATTGTTAGTGATAAGGATCCCAAGTTTCTTAGTCATTTTTGGAAAGAGCTATGAGGGAGGCTTGGCAATAAGTTGTTATTTTCCACTTCTTTCCACCCTCAAACCGATGGCCAAACCGAGGTTGTCAATATAACCTTGGGTGCCATGCTTAGAGCAATGGTTAAGGGGAAACTAGCTTCCTGGGAAGAACATCTACCTTTAATTGAATTTGCATATAATAGGACCATGCATACTTCTACTTGCATGACGCCTTTCGAGATTGTGTATGGTTTTAACCCCCTTACCCCTTTGGATCTTACGCCTTTGTCTACTGATGTTGTCTTAAGCTTAGATGCCAAGTTGAGAGCTCAAGAGATGAAGCAACTTTATGAGCAAGTAAGGAAACAACTCGAGAAGAAAAATCAAGAAGTTGCCAAAAGAGCGAACAAGGGAAGGAAGAAGGTTATCTTCGAGCCCGGTAATTGGGTGTGGGTTCATTTCCGAAAGGATAGGTTTCCAAACAAACGGACGAGCAAATTGATGCCTAGAGGCGATGGCCCATTCCAAATCCTTGAACGCCTCAATGACAATGCGTACAAGGTGGACTCGCCAAGCAATTACCAAGCGCACAACACTTTCAACATGTGTGACTTGTCTTCCTTCGAAGTCAAAGATCAAGAGAATCCGTGGACGGATTCTTCTCAAGACGGGGAGAATGATGCAACTTGATGCCCGGGAAAACCATTTACTAGGAGCCAAGCACGGGAGTTGCAGCAGTTGCAGTCCATGTTTGCACAATTGGAGCTGCTGGGGCAAGTGCTGGAAACTTCAGGGCAGTTCTGCCTACTTTCTGCCTCAGAAGCTGAGATTGTTCATAGCAATCGCGAGTGCACAGACACGATCGCGAAAGGCCAAAAAGAAGACCAACGCAATCCATCAGACGCAATCGCGGAAGAAAAGAATGCAGAACAGCGCGATCGCGTGTCCACAGAATCGATCGCACAAGAGGCTGATATTGGTTGAAGACCCACGCCTGCACGATCGCGAGACCATAGCCGCGATCGCGAGGCTTTGATTTATTGCTCAGCGTGATAGCTCCAGTTCTTGCGCGAACGCGCTGAGACGAGGACCAAAAGCCCATTTCAGCTAATGACGTTGAAGGCCCAATATTAAGGGGCAATTAAAGCAAATTGTGCCATACTACATAAGTTATTATTGTCATTAGTTTACTTAGAATTTGATGACATTAAACCTAGTGAGGATTTTGGCTAAGCTTATTTTCTTAAGCACGTTTATTATCCTTGATTTGTAATTAGTCTTAACTAATTGATGATCAATTAGAATTAGTTCAATTTGATAGACAATTAAGGGGGTGTTTAGGCTAATTTCTCTAATCTACTTCCTTAATCTTTTCTAATAAAGTTTGGGTCTTTCATTAATTCTTGTTCTTTTAATTTTGTGTCTTTAATTTTCGTATCAACAACCGTTGCCCACACATTTAAGAAGGAGATCATCGTAAGACCACGACCGAACGTGGAGTAATGGCCATTAAGCGTAGTAATTGCTATTCTCACTCTTGTAGACTATAAATTGTCACGAAAAGATTATGTAAAGACATCCACAAATATATCCAATACACTTATTCTTTGTCGCCAATCTTTTGTCTTACTCTCTTTATTAAATTTCTTGTCTTTTTACGGATTTGATACAAATAATTGCTAGGTAACCCTAAACAAATTTGATTTGTTGTTCTAATCAAATTTAGGCCAACACAAATTGGCGCCATCTGTGGGGAACTAGCAATAACGTTTGTTTCAAAGTTGTGTTCTTGCCTCGCACACAATCCTTGTCAATTTCATCCGATGACGGATAATATTTATCGTACTGACACAACAACAAGGGCACAGTCTCCTAAGAGAATTGTGAGTGTTATAACCAGCGGATTAGAGGTGAATGGAGTTAATTTCGCTGCTGCAAAAAAATTCGCCAAATTGTCAGTCCATGGAAAGGAGGACCCGAGCCAATAGGTTAGAGAACAGAACAACCTTTGACGAGGAAGATTGTGATGGGATGATGTTTCCCCACCATGATGCTCTAGTAATCATGTTAACGATAAATGATTGTGATGTCAAGCGAGTCCTGATTGATCCTGACACCTCGGTAAATATCATCAATTATGGAGCTATTAATAAATGTGGTTGGAGGACCTCGTCGTCCCGAAGGCAATCATATTGATGGGTTTCAAAAACTCCACAGAAAAGATGTTAGGGAAAATTATCCTTTCCACAACTGTCGAAGGGGTTCATAATTGTTTTTCAAGTAATGGCCAAGGATATGGCTTACAATGCAATCCTCGGGAGACCTTAGATTCATGAAATGGAAGGTGTTCCATCTACTTTGCACCAAGTTGTTAAATTCCCAACTCTACGGGGAGTTCGAGCCATCAGAGGTTAGCAGCGAACAGCTCAGGAGTGCTATTCAATTGCTGCCGAAAAAAGAACTACCCCGGCTGGGCCATCCACATTGCAATTAATCGGCTCGGAGCCCGACAAGGAAGAGGGCTCGGTTCTTGAAGTAAGATCTAAAGGAGAAATAGAGAAGGCTCCGGTATTCATACAAGAGCCTCGGAAGGAAAAAGCTGAGGACTCCACAATCGAGGAGTTGGAATCCTTTGTTCTATCGGAGGAAATTCCCACAAAGAAAGGTGTTTGTGGGCTCGGAGCTGGATACCGAGTCAAAGAAAGCTCTTATTGAGTTTCTGAAAGCTAATGATGACTGCTTCGCCTGGTCTCACACGGACATGGTAGGGATTGGCCCAAAAATAATGACACATAAGTTGAACGTGGATCTCAACCACTCCCCCCCCCTCCCATGAAACAAAAGAAGAGGTTGTGCGCTGGTGTAAAGAAGAAGGCAATTCAAGATGAGAGGAAGAGGTTTGCTCGATAATGGCTTCATCAGGGAAGTGAAATATCCTGATAGGCTCACCAATATGGTGGTGGTACCAAAGAAAAAATGCTAGTTGAGGATGTGTGTTGACTACACCGATTTGAATAAGGCTTGCCTAAAGGATTCATATCCTTTACCTCAGATAGGTAGGTTGATAGACTCCACGACTGGACATAAGTTTTTGACCTTTCTGGATAAGTATTAGGGTATAATCAAATTCTAATGGAGCCAAGTGATGAAGAAAAAACTTCTTTCATCATAGATGAAGGAACATATTGTTACAAGGTGATGCCCTTCGGTCTCAAAAATACAGGGACGACCTACCAGAGGTTGGTGTATCAAATGTTCAAAGATTACATTGAAAAATAATGGAGGCCTACATAGATGACATGCTAGTGAAATCAATTTGGTCAAAGGAACACTTGAATCATTTGAGGGAAGCTTTTGCAATCCTAAGGCAATATTGCATAAATCTAAAGCCTGAGAAGTGTGCTTTTGGGGTCGACTGGGGCAATCTTAGGGTTTATTGCCTCTGAACGAGGCATTGGAGCAAACCTTGATAAGATCAAGGCTATACAAGGGATCCCCGAAGAAGTGACGAGCTCAAAAGAAGTTCAGCATTTGACCGGCCGGCTTGCTGCTCTAAGTAGATTTATCTCGAGATCATCTGAGCGATGTCATAGGTTCTTTTCTGTCTTGAAAAAGAACACAACCTTCAAGTGGACTTCTGAGTGTATAGAGGCACTGAACGAGTTAAAGCATTACTTGGCAAAACACCCCACTACTCGCCAAGCCAAAGGACGGGAAGACGTTGTTGGTGTATTTAGTTGTCTCCGAGGTGGCAGTCAGTGCAGTGTTGGTTCGGAAAGAAGATGGGAAGCAGTAACCGATATACTATGTCAACAAGACTCTTCTCGACGCTGAAACAAGGTACCCTCACTTAGAGAAACTAGCACTTGCATTAATTATGGCAGCTCGAAAAATACGTCCTTATTTTCAGTGCCATCCTATAGCTGTAGTCACAATCTTCCTCTTGAGGACAATGCTACATAAGGCTGAATTTTTTAGGAGGTTGTCTAAGTGGCCAGTTGAGCTAAGTGAGTACGACATTGTATATCAGCCTCGAACTTCCATAAAATCTCAAGTGTTGGCAGACTTCGTGGCTGATTTCAGTGCTAGGATACTCCCCGAGGCAGAAAAGGAAAATATGTTCTCAAAGGTTTTAGCACCCGGGGTGTGGAAACTTTTTCACTGATGGTGCAACTAATTCCAACGGCTGGGGGTTCGGAATAGTGCATGTGACTCCAACTGGGGAAAGGCTGAAGCAGTTAGTGAAATTTGAAATATTGACCAACAATGAAGCTGAGTATGAGGCTGCGATAGCGGGCTTGGAGTTGGCTAAGAAAATGAGGGCTGAAAAGATCGAGTTAAAGAGTGACTCACATTTAGTCGTGAATCAGATCCTCACTGAACTTTTGGCTCGGGAGCCCAGAATGAAGCAATTCATTATTCGAGCACAAAAAGCTCTCGGAGAGTTCTAAGAATAGAAAATCTAGCAAATTCCTCATGAAGAAAATGCCGAAGCCGATGCGTTAGCTAACTTGACCTCGGTTATCAAAACCGGGGACTGACACAAAGGTTCAGATACTCATATCTGTGGTAGGAAGAATGAAGTGTGAAGTAAATGCAGTAAATGCAGTAAATAGGCATTTGGATTGACTGACCAAATATATCACTTATTTAGATTTAGGAATCTTACCAGCGGACAAAAGGGAAGCTAAAAAGCTCTGAAGGAAAGTGTCCCGTACTCGCTCGTGCATGGGAAATTGTACAAAAGGCTCTATTGCGGCCCGATGGCCAAATGCTTGGGTCCAGGTGAGTATAGCTATGTAATAAGAGAAGTGCATGAGGGCGAATGTGGAAATCATTCTGGAGGGAAGGCCCTAGTACGAAAGCTCCATCGAGCTGGCTACTACTGGCCCGAGATGAGTGAAGATGCCAAGGCATTTGTTAGAAAATGTGATAAGCATCAAAAGCATGCTTCATTGATTCACCAACAAGCTGAGCCATTGCATTTGATTGTGTCGCCATGGCCATCTATGAAATGGGGGATGGATATTGTAGGCCCATTTCCAAAGGCGAATGGTGGTGTGAAATTTATTCTTGTGCTCACTGACTATTTCACCAAGTGGGTCGAGGCAGGATCCTTTGCTATGGTTCGACAGAAAGAAGTCATCGATTTCATTTGAAAAAATATCATATGAAGATTTCGAGTCCCGAGGGAGATAACATGTGATAATGACAAGCAGTTCATAGGCTTAGAGGTAAACACTTTCTTAGCCAAATGGGGGATCAAAAGGGTGGTCTCAACGCCTTATCGTCCCAGTGCTAATGGACAAGCTGAGTCCTCGAACAGGATAATTGTGGACAATCTTAAAAAGAGAATGGATGAAGTTTAAGGCTCATGGTCCGATGAGTTGCCCGGGATGTTGTGGGCAATGAGAATGACTGAGAAGAATAGCACTGGAAAAAACCCATTTTCCTTGCCTATAGGGTCGACTCATTGATTCCTGTTGAGGTTGGTTAGCCTAGCCTTTGGTATGCTCATGCATCCGAAGAGTCGAATCAGCAGGCTATGCGCGTAGATTTGGATTTGCTCGAAGGACGAAGGGAAATGACTTTGGTTTGATTGGCTGCCTAAAAGCGATAGACTGAAGCCTACTTGAATAGAAAGGCTAAATTCATAATCTTTAAGATTGGTGATTACGTCTTGAGAGCTTCAAATCGAACGACAAGGGAAAAAAAAAGCAGGTAAGTTGGCTGCTAATTGGGAAGGGCCTTATCGAATTAAGGCCATCACCGGAAAATGATCTTATCAACTCGAAGACCTCCGAGGCAATCAAGAGCCTTTAAATTGGAATATCTCCAACTTAAAGCGTTATTATTTTTAACGCTGAGGTGTATTACCCTTCGTCAAGCATAATCCTTCACCTACGACATCCAGTTGTCAGTACTCCAACGGTTGGGTCGAATAGTACTGAACCCTCGTTTTTCTTTGCTTGCCTTTTTAGGAAGCAAGGAGGATGATACACAGTGCTCAGGTCTTCATTCTTCACACCAACCACTGAGGGGATGCAAAGGGAGTTAGTTTGGCCAGCTCTTGATTCATTCAAAACTGGGGACTTCTAACGAAACCCGAAGACAAGCTATCCATACACCGGAGACTGTACCCTTAAGAGCTAGCCTAGTTATTTGTCGCCCGAAGTGGCTTTGTAATAAGAATTTGCCTAAGTCTCAATATGACTAAGGTTTTATGTAAAATCACCTCGAAACTCATCTATGGAATAAAACTTGATTCAACTTCTTTTTTATCCAATGCTTGAATGCCATTTTTTATGCTTCGGCTCGAGAACGAGACGTCGTTCTAAGCTAGCTTACCTTCAAGTTTGTCCAAGTCTTGCAAGCAAATATTCAAGCGTCATATCAAAAGCTTTAAAAAAACAAAGAAAAAATTAACAGTAAGGAAACACTCAAATTCATTAAAAGGCTCAAAGAACAGCATAAAAGTATTTACAACGGCTTAAGGCCTAAGCAAAAACAAAAGGTACATTGACAAGACATCACTCCTCGGCCCCAAAAGTTGAAGCATCAGAACTCTCGTTCTCATCCTCCTCGTCGCTTGAGCTTTCACTGCTCGAGGGGAGTTGGTTCAACAGTTGTTGGGCCTTAACACCGTTGCTTTCAGCCTTGGCTATCTCCGCATCTAGATCCGCCCTGGCTTGGCATTACTTGAGGGTCGTTAACTTCATTTGGATGGTAGCCCAGTTCTTGTCAACCTTAGCTCTTGTAGCTCTCATCTTCTTCTTCGATGAAGAAGAATCTATCTTACCCCGCAAGGTCACCATTTCAGCCTCGAGATGTCCCTTCTCTACAGTTAGCCCATCTATCGTGAAGGAGCTCTCCTTCATCTTAGAACGATATTTCTCAGCATTTCTACTAAGGGCAGCTTTGGCTTCATCGGTTATCCTTTTTTCAGTCAATTTCGAGCTTAGTCTTCTAAGTCTCCTGCAAAGCAACCATTCTAGCCTCGGTAGCAGAGGCAGCTTCATGGGCATTGGCTGCCTCGAGGTTAGACTTGTCAGCAACTATTCGAGCATCATCCAACTCAATCTTGGCATCAAGAAGTTGCTTCTCAAGTCGACTATTCGAGATTGGAGGTCATCCCTTATTTGGTCCCATTCATCCTTGGTTTCTTGTAGAATGGAGACTCGATAGGTCTCAATCTCGGCAGCCCTGATCACATGTATGTACCCCTGCAAAGGATTAACTAAGGAGTTAAGACAATAAAGGGGGATGGTAGAATCTAAAGAAAAGATAAGAGAAGTAAAAATACCTGAATGGCATGCTGGGCTGCATTAGCCATCAACCCTGCTATGGGTGATTTCCTGAGGCGCTCTCGCTCTAACGGCCCAAGGAGCCCTATGCACCTGATGGGAACCGCCATATGGTTTTCTATGAGGCAGAGGTCGGAGGGAAGTCTCCTTGCTTGCCTTCGGGGAATTGAGTCATGAACAGGCTCATATGCAGCTCGTGAGGCTCCTTCCTCGGTGCGAGGGGTCTCATCCACACTCTTCCCCTTGTTTGCTGATGAAGGAATTGTTTCATCAATTTTATCAGCTGGTCGAGTCGACACCTCAAGGTCGATAGTCTCGACCCCCTTTTGAGCCTCCACCCCTTCGGGCTCGTCAATTAAACCTCTACGAGGAGAAGAGATCACCTCGGGATTGACACCCTCTTCTACTCTGTCCAGCTTGGCCGTAGTAGGTTTCTTTAAAGATTGTCTCTTCCTTTTCAGAGCTTCAAATAAGGGAAAAAGAAGAAAGAATCAGCAAAGAATGATGGGATTAGATGTTAAAAATAAAAAAGAAGATATATTTACCCTGGTCCGTTGGCCCCTCGGGAATAGTCTTTTCTTCTTTCTTTTCATTCTTCTTTCCGCAAGATCTAACCAAATCCTCGAGTTCATTCAAAGCTTCCCTAGTCTCTGGGACTTTCTTTTATTTATCTTTTTTCTTCTCCTTCGGCGCGGTAACCGCCCTACTGGGGAGACCTGTAGAAAGCAAAGACTGGTTAGAAAAAGTCCTTGGAAGGATAGGTCAACAGAGGGACATAATAACTAATCATGACGCTTGCATGACCATTGGTTTTCATTCTAGGCAGCCAAGATCAATCATGATCTCTCTCTTCTCTTGGCTTTGCCTTGATAATGGCTTGCACCCAAGCAGTCAGATCATTAAGAGGAGTGATCGGAATCGACTCGGCTGGAAAAGGTCAAAGCTAAAAGTTAGAAGTAAAAAAATGATGAAGTAAAAATTTTTCAAAAGTAACCGAGGCCAAAAGCTTACGCGTTCGGTTCCACCGCTCAAAATAAGTGGTCATTTTGCCTTTTGCACACTTATTAAGAAAGTTGAAAAAGTGTAATAATTTAGGATGATTTTATTAATTTGCCCTTGACTTTTTCTTACACTATTTTAAAAAGGTGATTGGAACAATAAACGAAGCAAGGATATATTGAGGAAAAAACCTTAATTTCTTCTTTTTTTTCCAAATGAATACTTATTTTGGATCAAGAAAGAATAACTAAATGACCACTTATTTTGGACCGAAGGGAATTAAAAAATTTACGGACAAAAATATAATATTATAATAGAAAAGTATCAAATAGAGTCTGAATGTACTTGGACTAAATAATGTGCCATCATTTTACTTTTGACAATATTTGTATAAAAACTAAATAGTTAAATCGAATAGTTGAGGTGTGTTTCTAACGGAGTGCTCGTTGGAACTTAAAGAACTTTTTCATCTTCTAATCTAATGATTCCTTTCTGGAAAGTAATAGGGTTAAGACTTATCCTGTTCTTGGGAAACTGAATAAAGGAACAAACAAAAAAAAATCACATTTACTAAATTGTGAGGAGAGGTGCTTTTTTACCTTTTGTTTTTTTACTTTTACCTATATTAGATGACGAAAAAAAACAAGAGAAATATACACTAAAGGGTCCCCTCAAGTCTTGAAATAAGTAAAGGGACCTCTTTTTTTTGCTCCTTTCTTTTTTGTTTTCTTTTATTTTGAAAGTGCGATTAAGGGATAAGTGGGGGGCAAATTAATATTTTAAAAATTTGTGGGTTCTAATTAAACCCCAAAACTATCCTACTCACCTCCGCTCACCCACTCACCCACAACCCCAACTACCTTCCTCTTTCAAAATCAAACATCTCCCAACACTAATCCCAAAACTCCCTAAACATATCAACACTAAAAATTCCAAACGACTCTTCTAGTGGAAACCAAGAACAAAAACGCGTCGATTACGCTTTTCCGATAGTGATATTTCTCCGATACCCAGTGTAAGTATATTCGGACACCGGCAATGCATTTTATTGCACAAAATCATAACTTTTCTTGTTTTCTCTCTTTGTGTTTGAATAAAAATCCTAGAATGTAAATTGTAAAATCTGGGTTGATTCTGGTGCTTTCTTTTTGGATTTTGCTTATGTATGAGTTGTTTTTAGTATGTGAAGTTTTGATTTTGAGTGGAAAGGACTAATCTTACTGGTGATATGTTTAAACACCTCGACTGATTTCTCAAACATCTTGCATATTGTTGCAGATCTTGTATGGTGTTTTAAACATCATATGAGGTGTTTGTTTATGTCACCGTCTGTTTAACTGGAGAAGACGTTATTTATTTGATTTTAAAATTTTTAAACACTAAATTCAATATTTAAACATAACCGTAAATGTTTATAATTTGAAACTTGAATATTAAAATGAGGCTTAAACATTAATGTAGCTGTTTGCAACATCACTGTATTTATTGTTAAACATTAACATGAATGTTTAAACATCACTTCAGATGTTTCAATTTCACTGTTGAACATTCAACTGTGATGTTTAAACATAACTTATGATATTTTAAAACACCACGTTGGATGTTTAAACATCCATTATAATGTTAAAATGGTGAATTTATTCATAATAATTTGGTTTGTATTTTTTTTAAAAAATAGTTATGTGTTTGTTGAACTAGTTTAATTATTCGCTGTTTGCAAGTATTAAAAGAAGAAGGTTGGTAAAGGCAGTGGCTAAGAAACCAGCTGACACGCAAAGAAGACTTGACATGGATGAACATGAAGAATCTCCTCGTAACAAAAGACTGAGAGGCAGGGCTGAAGATGTACCCTCGCTAGTACGGTCCATTTTGAGAGCCCAAGCAATAGTCGTGATCTAAGTAGGGACCAATCTGAATATGAAGAGAGAAACAGAAGTGGTGGAGATGAACAAAGAGGCTTGACCAAAGAAGGAGAAGCATCTACTCCTTCTCAGAATGAAGGGGACGAAGAACAACATGAAGTTCCTACTCTAAAGAGGAGGACGGGGAAATCCAGAGCTGGTATGACACCAGTGGAGCAGCGGCCTGGTACAATATGTGCAGAAGATGATAGTGAAGTGGAGCATGCAATGGAGGTAAGAATAGTGGTGAAAACATATATATAGATACTGGCACATCGTCAATATGTTTAAACATCATTATTGATGTTTAAACATAACTATGAAATGTTTCACACATACATCTTAATGTTTTAAATATAAGTACGAAATGTTTTAAACATGCACCTCAATGTTCTAAACAGAACTAGGAAATGTTTAAGCATATAAGTGATGTTTGAATCAAGCACTTACCATTCTTAATTACCTCCATGAATCTGCTTAACTTATAAAATATTTTATACAAGTGGCTTTGGCTGATGGGGTTTCTCCAATCTTAAAAACTGACTTACCTGATATTGTATTGCCTACCTGGTTGGACATGCATGCGGCTCTCACTACAAAGAAAATTACTACAAGATCGTCAATATCAGGAAAGTTCGCTAAATTGCCTGAATGTTTAAAGGATTTGAAACTTGAGGACAGATTTAGAGAGAGCTGTTTTTGTCACTTTCTTAGTATGCCGAAAAGACTGTTTTCTCCAAAGCTCTTTCACAACGTCCTACTCCGTAGGGTTATTTGTGAGAAGAAGCACGAGTTATGGTTCAATTTATATGGGCTGCCTTTACGCTTTAGTTTTCTTGAATTTACACTTATGACTAAGCTGAGGTGTTCGGATTTTCCATCTAAAGAATACTTAGAGGATGTCCGTGAGAAGGGTAAAGAGTTGTGCGATTTGGTAACAGGGAAGGACAAAAAGAAAGCTGCCTCGAGTGACCATATCATGACATAAATAAAGTCAGATAAAATAAAAATTAAAGATATGAAGTTCAGTTTGTGATTGGTTTGGTTTGTGCATGGTGTTTTTTTGTGCAAAGGACACGCGTTGTGACGTTGAGGAAGATGTTGTTTGCTTGGCAAGCAGACCTGAGTAATTTAACAAGTACCCTTGGGGTAGAAAAAGCTTTGAATTAACGATGACATATGTTGGTAAGGATTTTGCAACACTTGGAAATCCAGAAAATAGCTATAACCTTTACAGATTTCCCTGGTCCTTCATGGCCTGGGTATTAGAGGCTATACCTGCTGCTAGGCTAAGGAAATATCCAAAATAAAAGACTGTACCAAAGATGCATAGTTGGTTATGTGACAAAGTTGAAAAAGACCTAAACAAGTGTTTCAGCGTGTGGAGACCATAGTAAGATACCTTTTTACCTTTTTTCTTTTATTATTCACACATCTGATATTATGTTGAAACATCATGAGATGTTCAACACATCATAATGAATGTTGAAATATTTCTGTTAATGTTTCAACATCAAATTATGTGTTTAACATATTACTATATGTTTGGAACATAGCTCGTATGTATAAATATTGTGCTATATGTTTACACATAATAGATATGTTTCAAACATCAGAAGTGATGCTGAAATATGTTTACTTTATATATGAACATATATGTTCTTTGCAGGAGGTGCACCCTTACCTTGTTCCTACACCCTTGGAGTTGAGGGATGTTCTTGATGGCTTTGTGTCATACCATGATGTAGAGGACGCATTGGTTGATGGGTTGATACAACAAATGGAGGGGGTTACAATGTGTAGGAAAGTAAATGTTGAACCTAATACCCCTATTGAACATGTTGTTCACAATCGTGGTCAATGTTGAATGCATACAGTGGTGGACGTGGAGTTGATCTATTTGGAGATATTGGAAGACAGTATAGTGCCAGTGCATGTGATTTGTTTGGATATGCCAGGAGAAAGGAAGATACCAGAGATGCAGTTGTTAGAACAGAAGAAGTTGGTAGGAGTGAAAGAGTAAGAAGAGAAGAAGGTGGCAGGGGAGGGACAGTAAGGAGAGGAGAAGAAGGACTGGGTAATGCTACAGGAGAGTGTAGCTGCAAATGCTCCCAATGTAAAAAAGACAAAAAGTTGTTGATAGAAAAGGTAGATGCAATTGAGAAGGTTTTATGGAGGTGAGGGACTGGACAAAGCACCAGGTGCTTCCCAAAAGAGTTGTGTTTCCTGGAGAGCTCTGAAATTTCCATTTACTAGTGGAAGAAAGAGGGGAATGAAGAAGCTGCCTTTAAAAAAAGTTGATATTTTGCAAAGTTGTTGGGAAGAAGCGAAGAGAGGCGCTGGATGTCTTTTTGGAAGAGAAAAGGAAAAGACACCTCTCTATCTTGGTCACGAATACAACTACAAAGACCTGGAAGGGGTGATTAGTATGCAAACCAAGTTGGAGGACCAGGTATATGAAATTTATTTCAATATTTTTTTTCCTGTAAGCAAATATTTATCGATATGTTTAAACATCTATTTGTATGTGTAGGCATATCAGTAGATGTGTAAGCATCTCATTACAATTTTTAAATTTGCACCTGATATTTAAACATACAAATAAATATATCAATATTGAGTTTATATGTTTCCATTTTTATAAACATCACAATTATGTTTAAACATATGTTGATGTTTGAACATCTCATGTAGTGTTTAAACATCTCAAGTCATGTTTGTTTACTCTGCCTTTATTTATTTTTTATTTTTATGTAAACATACAAACAAATGTTTCAACATTGAGTTCATATGTTTCCTTTTTATAAACATCACAATTATGTTAAACATAATAGTGATGTTTAAACATCTTACGTAGTATTTAAAAATCTCAAGTCATGTTTCTTTACTCTGCCTTGATTTATTTTTTATTTTTATGTAAACATACATCATATGTTTCTTTTTAATAAACATTACAATTATGTTAAATATAATGGTGATGTTTAAAAATCTTATGTAGTATTTAAACATATCTAGTCATGTTTTTTTATTCTGTCTTGTTTTTTATTTTATTTTTATGTAAACATACAAACAAATGTTTCAACATTGTGTTGATATGTTCCTTTTTTATAAACAGCACTATTTATGTTTGAACATATGAATGTTGTTTAAACATCTTACGTAGTGTTTAAACATCTCAAGTCATGTTTCATTATTCTGCCTTAATTTTAATTTTAATTTTTTTATTTTTATCCAGCATGTTGATGGCATCTTGAGTATGATGAGGGTGAGAATTAAAACATACTCCCAGCACTATGTCAAAAGTGATGTGATTATTGATTTGGAGTTTTTAAAGAAAATGTGTGAGATGTATAAGAAGGAAAAAAATCAACAGCGGTTGTCTTGGCTGCACCAATAGATGTATAGTTGAAGACTGTCATATTTAAAGAGGACTTGATGGAGTATGCAGAAGGCAAGAGGCCAAACCCAGGGGCTAGAAAGTGGGCTGGATCCAAGAGGATCATGAGTGTGTTTAAGTTGAAAGAAGAGCATTATGTTACCTTGGAGTTCCTAGTGGAGGAAGCAAAGATTTTGGTGTAGGACTCCAACTATGGTGACAACAGTGAAGATGCCTTTGCCACACTTATTCAGCCAATCACTTGCATGGTCCCCATTTAAATCAAACAGTGTGGGATGTTCCAAAACTTGCCGGAAGAGATTTTGAACAAGAACTCACGGTCATACGAGCGTGTGGTAGATCTTCCGACAGCCCAGACCCTCACTGTATCTGGTGGGGACGCCTTATCTTTCATAGAACACCTTGTCACGAGGACTCCTTGGGACAGTCTTAATGAAGATAACATGGTGGCTCTCACGGTGAAATGGGTTGTTGACATGTTTCATGGTAGGATGGTACCATGATTATTTGTGATTGTTGAACAATTTAAATTATTTTTGGGTTGTAATTAAGGATAATTTAACCTTTATTTAGTACTTATTATTTTTGTGTTATGCAAGGATAATCTATGTTTTTGTTAATTTTATTAATGGTAGTGTGTATGTTTCTCTGTTAAAACTGTCAGCTGACCGTTTAAACAAGTTGTGGTGTGACTCATTATGTTTAATCATATTGCAAGATGTTGGAACATCTGTATTATATTTCAACGTTCAGTTATATTTGGTGCCAATGTGTGTGAATGTACAATTATTTTAACGTGTGAGTGGGTAGGTGTATGTGAATAGGCACATGATTAACTACTCTTGAATAGGCACCAATTCAGTGTATGAATAGGTACTTCCAAGCGAAAAGGCATCAACTTTAGCCTATATATATGTCCTAGAATTACTTCCATGTATACAAAACAAAATTTGAAGCAAACAACAACAACCAAATCTAAACCAAACAATATCTGCAGCAAGCAACAACAAGAGCAAAGATGCCTCACAGAGGAAGGCACCCAAGGGCACCAGAACACGACCGTAGAGAGGCAAGAACTACTGAATTTGAGCATGTCCATGAAGACGTTGCAGCCTTGGGCGTGCAAGTAGATCAGATACCAACACATATTGGTAATGTGCAATTTCAAGTGATGCAACAAAGAGCATTGTTCGAGGATTTTCTTGAGGATTACAGGAAGGATATGTGTCGTCTGAAGCGTATGCTCCATGCTATTCTTGATGTACACAAAACCCCTTGAATTTTTCTACACCACCACGTTCTCCATCGCAAGACATGTGAAGAAGAATTTTTAAGAAATTTATGTTTTATCTATTTTTCTGATGTTATATTAAATCTCTAAGTTTAGGTTGTTTTATGTCTTGCCTTTGTTAATCTTATTTCAGAATGTGTGTAACCTTCCAGACAATTAATGAAGTGATTATCTAGTTATATTTATTCTCTTCTATTGTTTCTATTATTTCCCCAATTCTGATGTTGGAAACATCTTAATATATGTTTAAACAATCAGAAAGAATGTTGCAAACATCATTTTTAACGTGTACACATCGCATGCAAGTGTTGGAAACATCGTAAAATATATGCGAACATTAAGTTCTGTGTTTGCAGCATTAATCAATATGTTTACATATTCTAAAGGTGTTTACAATATTTTTTATGATGGTTCAACATTACTGGTGGTGTTCGCAACATCCTAATAGATGTTTAATTAAAAATTAGTTTAATCGCTTCAAATATGGTCGGATTTCGAAAAATAAAAAAGTTAGAGTGTTTAATAGTGTTTTTACGCCAAATATGTTCAATTATGGTGATATTAACTAAGTAAATGGTTAGTTATTAGTAATATCACATAAAATATATTTTATTATAATGTTCACACATAAGTTACCACTAATTATTAGTGTTGTCACTCCAAATATGTTCATTTATGGTGATATATATTAGTAACTATCATTTATTAGAGTTTTAAGTCCAATTGTGTTGAACTATCTACATCTTTATTGGTGGTGGAGAAGTTCATAATATTGCCACTCCTATTGTGCTGGATAACAAGTAGACACATGAGTGAATGAGTGATCATGGGTCTTATCACTAAAAATATGTTTAATTATGTATATAAACATAATATTATGTCCATTTGGAGGTCTTATCACTCAAAATATGCCATTTACTCTCCAAATAAGGTTAAATACCAATTGAATGTTTAAACATCACAATAGATGTTTAATAGTTTGACAATAAAAATCAAATATTCGGTCAATATGTGTAAACATACAACACAATGTTTGGAACATTTGAAAATATGTTTAAACGTAGACAGTGATGTGTTACATTTTGTGTGATGTTGCACATAATTAATGATGTTTTGCGCATATCATAATATGTGTAAACATTGCTCGAAATATTTGATATTTTAGGATGGTTGACTCAACATCATGTGATATGTTGGAACATCTTAATTATGTTCCAGCATATCTTAATATGTGTGCATCTTTTTACATATGTTTAAACATATATCATGATGTTATGCATATTGAGTGATTTTCCGCGCATAGCATCAGATGTAACACATTTTATGCAATGTTGCTCACATTAAATAAAATGTTTAAACATTATAATGAATGTTTAAAATCGTGTGTGTTTTGAGTTGGCCTCGTATCAGATGTTCAAACATTTTCTCTGATGTTTCAACATTTGTAGAAAAGTGTTAACATTACCTAAAATGTTTGCACATATTAACGATGTTTATACAGATACGGTCGTATTTTTACTTTTGAGTAAAAGAGAGACAATGTAATTTCTACAGACGTTCACATAGATAAAATGACTGTCTTAAACAAATTTTACAAATTAAAACATAGGCCACATAGATCATTGTATTAAACAAAAGTTACAAATTAAAAAGATGGTCTCAAAGCATGCCACCAAATAAAGCATTGTCTTAAACTGAAAAAACATCGCTTGTTCCTTCTACATTCACAACTGGAGGTCTTGTAACAGTTGGGCAGGTTGTTCTTTTATGGCCAAGCCTTTTGCAAATACCACATCGATTCTTCCTCGAGGCAAATCGTGTTGTGGGTCAAGTCCCAATGAAGAAATAAAACCTACATGTGTAATGAACACATTCCCTCAATTTTAAAATTCTGCACCAATTCTAGATTTGGGCGGCAGATACTAGATTAATTCACATTGCTTTGTTGACTCTTACATTTTTTGATGATGTAAGTGATGATGTTAGTGAGGTGCATCTTACTGCTATAAATAGAGCAGTTTGTCATCAATTGTATGCATCCAGTTTCACTGAGTATTAGAGAGAGACACAATGTAAGAGAGAATACACAGTGTAGGAAAATACTCTGTGAGAAAAAATAAAGAGTGTGAGCAGTTCTATAGTAAGATGGAAAAATCAAAAGTGGGTTATTTCTTTTGTGAGTGTGTAGTGGTATTTATTACACGGTGTAAAAGTTCTTGCTATAGTGGAATTATTTGCTCCTCTTAGGCCGTATTTTTTCCCTTAGTTCAGAAGGATTTTCCGCGTAAAAATTTTGGTGTCCTTGTTATTATTTTTATTCTCGTTGATTACCGCATTTTCAATACTCCGTTAATATTGTTGCTATTATACCGTGAATAATATTTCTGTGGGGGATTAAGTTTTCCAACAAGCAGTATCAGAGCACATGTGATGTTCATTTACAGAAATACTGTTCACGACAGGTGGTACTATACTCGGTGAAAAAATGTCAGGAGTAAAGTACGAGTTAGCAAAATTTAACAGAGAGGGCGGTTTTTCAATGTAGCAAAGAAGGATGAGGGATCTGCTCATCCATCAAGGATTGCAGAAGGTACTGGATAGAGAGAAGCCTGGACCCATGAAGCCTGAGGTTTGAGCGGAGATTGATGAAAAGACGGCTAATGTAATTAGGTTGCACTTATCAGATGATGTGGTCAATAACATCACTGATAAAGACATTGCGTGTAGAATATGGACAAGGTTGGAGAGTCTATATATGTCGAAGATGCTGATAAATAAATTGTACCTGAAGAAGCAGTTATATGCCCTACAAATAGGTGAAGGTATGAATTTCTTGTCACATCTAAATATGTTCAATGGACTAATCACGCAGCTGGCCAACCTCGAAGTACGAACCGAGGAAGAAGATAAAGCCATCTTGCTCCTGAACTTGTTGCTATCTTCGTATGATAATTTGGCAACGGCCATTCTGCACGGTAAAACTGCTATTGAGTTGAATGATGTCACATCGGCTATTCTACTCAATGAGAACATGAGAAAGAAGCCTGAAGGTCATGGACATGCTCTCATCACAGAAGGTAAAGACAGGGGTTGGAGCAACTATGGTAGATTCAGAGTTTGGGGAAAATCTAGGAACCGATCCACAACAACAGGTGGAAATTGCTACAATTGCGATCAACCGGGTCACTTTAAAAGGAATTGTCCAAATCTTAAAAGGGGTAGAGACGGACACGGTGGCCAGAATAATGAAGCTAACACAACCACCATGATGCCATATGATGACACAGATGCTCTTCTCATTGTAAATGAGGATGAGAAATGTATGCATTTGGCAGGTCTAGAGTCGGAATGAGTAGTTGACACAACAACACCTTACCACGTCATGTCCATAAGGGATAATTTTTACAGATATGTACCATGTGATTTCGGCATAGTGAGGATGGGTAACACGAGTTACTCGAAGGTTGTGGGGATCAGTGATGTGTGCATCAAGACAAATATGGGATGCACCTTGGTTTCAAAGGACGTGCGACATGTACCTGATTTGCGGAAAAACTTGATCTTGGAGATTGCTTAAAGTTGAAATGGGTACGGGAATCACTTTGCAAATCAAAGGTGGAGACTCACCAAGGGATCATTGGTGATTGCAAAAGGAGCTGCTCGTGACATGTTGTACAAGACAAATACAAAAATTTGTCGAGATGGAGAAAGCACGACAGTTGATGTTGCCGAGCAGGGGGATCAACCTAATGAGATTGTCGATCAGGGGGAGCAAGACGCTCTTAAGGTGGTTCAAAGGGACAAGTTCGAGCTATGTAAAGAACTTGTCGGCATGCGCTCCAACTAGAAGCGTGTTGGGTAATTGGGTCTGGAAGGGGAGATTGTTGTGGATCTAGTCCCAATGAAGAAATAAAACCCACACGTGAAATAAACACATTCCCTCAATTTCAAATGTCTGCACTCGTTCTAGATTTTGGCGGCAAATAATAGATTAATTCACATTGCTTTGTTGACTCTTACATTTTTTGATGATGTAAGCGATTATGTTAGTGGGGAGCATCTTACTGCTATAAATAGAGCAGTTTGTCATCAATTGTATGCATCCAGTTTCACTGAGTGTTAGAGAGAGACACAGTGTAAGAGAGAATACACAGTATAGGAAAAATACTCTGTGAGGAAAAATAAAGAGTGTGAACAGTTCTACAGTAAGGTGAAAAAGTCAAAAGAGAGTTATTTCTTTTGTGAGTATATAGTGGTAGTTACTACACGGTGTAAAAGTCCTTGCTATAGTGGAATTATTTGCTCCTCTTGTGTCGTGGTTTTTCTCTTAGTTCAGAAGGGTTTTCCACGTAAAAATCTTGGTGTCCTTGTTATTATTTTTATTCTCGTTGGTTACCGTATTTTCAATACTCCGTTAATATTGTTGCTATTATACTGTGAATAATATTTCTGCGGGGGATTAATTTTCCCAACAAATCGTTCCCCAATCGATGGAATCCTCTTTATCCTCCTTCGTCCACGCTTGGGCTTCACATAAAGGATGGAAGTTTCCTCTCAACTAGCTCAGTAGGACAGTCCTGCCAAAATTCTTCATCTGGAACTGCATGGACAGTTTCTACATAGGCAAGCACGTAAGAATCAACATAATAATACGAAGAATTATAATCATAGATTCTTCTCCTATAATCTGCACCAAACTTTATCCGAATTTCTGCCATAGCATGTCGACAGGGTATCTTTTCAAAATCAACTCCCTACAGGTATAAATTTTGTTGTGTAGATCCACAGTAGCATCAATATCTGTTGTTCCCCCACCAGAAACATCAAATTCACATATTCTTTTGATGGACCACAAGCTGGCTGCCCAGTGAATTATTAATTGATATTTTGGTTTCAATCATTTTGACACATCTGTTGGAAATCTGCAAAAATTTCATGTGCCTATGATGAAATTTTTCAGCATCGTTTTTTGGTGATAGCAGTAAATAAGGCATCAATTGGAAAGTCCTTCACATCCCTAAACATGGCATTAACGGACTCCGCAATGTTTGTAGTCATCACCGAATACCTACAGTATTGGCAAAGAAACTCTTAAACAAGCCGACATAAAGATTTTAAACATCTATCAGAAATTAAGCATCTATCAGAAGGTATAAAACATATACAAAAATGTTTGGAGCATCAGATATTGCGATCATCAGAACTTAAAAAAGTATCATCTAGTAGAATGTTTCAAACATTACTATAGAATGTTTTAAACATCTAACAAAATGTTTGAACATTTTTTCAGATGTTGCAAAAAAACAAGCCTGCACACTTAAACATCAACAAAAATGTTTCAAACATCACACATATGTTCCAAACATCTCCCATAATGTTGAAACATGTATACATATGTTGGGAATCAACAAGCCAAAACATGTAAACATTACTAAGAATGTCCCAAACATCAATCAGGTGTTCCAAACATACAATAAATGTTTCAAACATCAATCAGGTATTCCAAACATATATCATAAAATGTAAACATCTTCCATGTGTTTAAATATTCCAGCTAATTCTTCAAAAACGGAACAACTTTAAGCAGACTGACCTGTTTCCAGTAGAATGACATCTGCTCCACTTATGAAGCCTAACTTTCTCCACTAGATATTTGGCATCCATTGGATCCAATGTTTCAATCTCTTTAAAATGAGTTGTAAACTCACTTAAACGATATGCCTCTGTAGCAAAATAGTATTTGGAAAGGAGATCTCCACAATGAAACGTCGAGCGGAGGATCTCAGCCAGGTGCCTAATACAATAACCATAATGAGATGAAGGGAAAAATTTGGACACAACCTTTTCTATGCTTTTGTGCCTGTCGGAAACAATGAACAACTCATCACTATTGGGGATCACACCGAGCAATTGTTCAAAGAAGTATTCATATGCGGCAATTCTTTCTCAACTACGTAAAATGCAACAGGATAAATGTGATTCTTAGCATCCTGTCCCACATCGACAACAACACTCCCCCATATGGGCCAGTCAAAAAGTCTCATCAACAGCAAAGACTTTTCTAATACTGGCAAACCCCCTAATCCAGGCACCGTAAGACACAAACATATATAGAAACCTTCCTCTCTGATCAGTTACCAATCAAGTCTTGCTTCCTTCATTTAATGCCTATTCATGAAACAATATGCATCCAGACAAGCATAACCGTGTTCGTATGTGCCTCTTGCCAAGCTCTTTGCATCACTACCTCCACTTAGACACTTCCAATAGCTTATATTAAAACCCAAATCTGCAAGAATTATTCTCTTAATATCTCTTGTGCTCGGTGTTTTGCCATCAATAAATCTACTTTTCATGTACTTACCAATAGCGTCGCATGTGGCATGCGGATGATGGCTTTTAGCATGCTCGGATCCACATGTGTGCTCACTGTTGTAAATGGTGATATAAAAAATATTCTCACTTTTATAATTAATAGCTCGCAACCACCAAGGGCAGTTCTTGTCTACGCATCGAGCACAAAAGACTTTTTTCTTGTTCTTTACTGTCTCGAAATAAAAGGCTTTGTCATTGCCGCCAACTTTAACAAGACAACCAACTCACGCTTGTTCGTGAATGTTTGGCCATTGTAAAAACTAGCGCCGTCTCTGTGATCATTGATGAGTTGTGATGGAAGCGAACTCATGACAGGTCCAGAATTACCTACCCCACTTTCACCTTGTTCTGCTTGTCCTGCTTCCTTTTTTCCAGGCACATCCATGTTCAATGGAGCATCCCCAATGTCTTCCAACCCCTGATTTTCTATTTATTTTGAATTTGTAAATTTTTCCGACCGAGGAACCACATTTACACTAAGAGTGGGCCTAATACCAACGGCATCAACGTCAGCCATAAACAGAGATACATTATTATCATTCCTTATTTTAGAAGGGGCAGTCCTTTGCTTTGTGACGATCATCATGTACGTAATACAAAGATCCCTCGAATCCTCACTTATCCCCCAACATTCAATTATTTTCCCTACCAAATCAGCATAGGCAACTTCTCTACTCACAAGAATCGGTCTACACTCTTTAACCACTGGAACCCAAGTATAACATTTTGCCTTCTCCACCCACTGCTCGAGATAATTCACTCCTATTAGTACCGACACCATTTAATTGTCATGAGTCCTAAACATACAACTAAGGAAATATATTAGGCTGTTATAGCATTATATTCATCGTACAAATGTTTATATAAAGCCAGGAACATGAAATATTATAGCGATGTTTCAAAAATTATGTCATGAATTCATAATGTGTAAACATCATGATAGATGTTTCACTAACTATGACTGATATTTGGAACATCTCATTATTAAAAACACAAATATGTTTAAACATATAACATAGTGCGCAAAATATCAACTATATGTTTAAACATTCTTACTGATGTTTAATTTGATGTGCCGGATGATGAATTAAGCAATTCAAGTAAAAAAAAAACCTTATGATTTAAGCATCCAATAAAAACACAAGATATTTAAAAATATGACGACAAATGTTGTTTAAACATCATAAGTAATATTTAAACATCTATGCAACATGACGACAGATGTTCTTTAAACATCATAAGTAATGTTTAAACATATATGCAACCTGACTACAGATGTTGTTCAAACATCACATGTAATGTTTAAACATCCATACAACATGATGATGTTGTTTAAACATCATAAGTAATGTTTAAACATCTCTGCAACATAACCACATATGTTTCATCAGAAAACCCAGACGTGAAAAATTCGGCAAAATCGACAAAATACTTTTCCCAGTTCCATTTAAACAACCTAAAGCTTAAGGAAAACTTACCAGAGAACAAGGAATGGGTCGAATAGCCGTGGAAAATGGTGAAACAATTGCACAATTTTGTTAAATTTGAAAAATCCTAGATCCAATGGAAACGGGCCAATGTAGTTGGAAAGGTTGGTTTATCTTCTTCGGGGAGCTGAGATTGAAGCAAAAAGTGAAAAAAACGACCAGCGAGTCGCCGGCGACGGTGGAATAAAAAAGGGTGGTGGAAGGCCCACGGATATGTTTGAGTCTTTGGAGGGAAATGTTTTTACTACTTTTGGAGTGGGTTTGGGCTTTTGTAGGGAGGGACTAAAGTGTAACCTAAATAGTTTGGGATTTTTTTAACTCATCTTTTAAACCATTACCACTAATCCTAAATAAAACCCCTACACTTAATATTAAAATTAGGGGTCCTTTCTTTTTTTAATTATAGAAATTGAAGAGGACCCTCCAACTAAATGACCCAAGAAACAATGACAACTTGACGACCTACTAGTTAACAAGTGAGGATGAGCATCTTGAAACGAAAGAGTCACATGTTTTAATCGCATTCAAGTGTTGATTTTAGGGGTCATTTGATATGATGTATAAGGGAAAATAATCATTGTATAATATGTGGTATTACTTTGTACCATGTTTGGTTGACGGTATTAAAATTTATCTGGATATTATTAATACACGTATTATTTATCCACTTTTTATCCTGTATAAAATGATACACATATATTAGTTATACGAATTTTAATACCGCAAATTAGACGGTGTATAGCTAATATAGGTATTAATTATACAATAATCTATGTAATCTTTTATATGGATTATAAGGTGGAATAAGTAATACATGTATTAGTAATTCGCGGAAAAGAGTATCTAAAGACAAACATGTCGGTAGTTCCTTAAAACAATTTCAGCATTATTTATTCACCATATATAACAATCCCCATATTATTTAATCCCTGCATAATAACTCCCATATTATTAATCTCCGTATAAAAAATTTGTGTATTACCATTTTCGTATAACTAATACATCAAAGCATACTGCCCCTTAATATTACTTGTACGTTAGTAACGTTACTGTATTCTTTTTTTCTACTAGCTGTGCTAGATTGTGATTTATTACTATAGTTGACAAAAAGTAGAAGAAAAATAATTTTCTATCAATGAATTCTCAATTTCTTAAAATCTTAACTTATTTATTTCCTTTGTCTTTTTAGTTTTGGAAAATTTTAAAGATATACCACTAAACACACAAATTTTTACCCACGTGGCGATGATTCCGACTACAATGGCATAGTCGTATTATTTTTACAAGTGTATAAATTGTACCCAATATTTATACATTTACCTCGTATAAAAACGTATAACATTGTATATTTCACAGCTATCAATGATGCACTTAATGGTAAAAAGAAAGTTTTAAGATACATATACGAATTGGATTATTTCGCGTAAGAAATAAGGAACGGGCTAAATATTAGAGTTTTTTTTTGGGGTCATTTTTTTGCATTAAACATTATAACGTGTGGTGGTCTACATTTGTTTCATGATTTGAAAATGCAAAAGTGGGAATTAGTTTTCTTCTTAGTCCTTTTTTTTTTTTTTTTTTTTTTTTTTTGTGAAGATAGAGAGTTCTTTCAATTAGTGGGTAAATTGCTCAATATTGGAATAGAAGTGCAGGCCTCACCAGGAAAAAAGAAGAAAGAAGATAAGACACTATAAAGAACGTCAAAAAAGAAGGAAAAATAGATGTGGATTTGAAATTTTACTAATCGAAGATGGTATATGAAGAAAGAATTTGACAATCTGAGGCAGCTACCTAATTAGTGGACAACTCATAGGAAATGAAAGTGGTGTCTCTGTTTCCAAGTGCACTCAAATCTCAATAGTAATAGTACCTCATTCGATCCAAAGTAATTGTTCATTTGTTTTAGGTGCACTCAAATCTCAATAATAATACTTCATTCAGTCCAAAATGATGGTTCAGTTTGAAGCAACAGTCTAATTAGTGGACAAGTCCAAGGATCTTTTTTTTTTTTTTTTTTTTTTTTTTTTTTTTATATTTATAAATGATAATTTTTTTGAACTATCTTGAAAAGTTTAAATGAACAATCACTTTAGACGGGAGGGAGTATGAGAAAGAGAAGCTCTCAAATCAATGCCCTCTTATATGTATTTCTTAATGATGGATTTTTGCTTTACTATCTTCTGTGTTGGTGTCTAAGTAGTCTTTTAGGAAGACAATTAAGTAACATTGAGTGACTGGAAGAAATCTTTGGTTTGAATATTTTGCCAGTATTTTTTTTTATATATCTTCTTACGAATAAATTCAAATACAATCTCTATTCTCCCCATTATAATCAAGATAATCCACCACGTATGTTGTGAATATTACTTATCCCTTCAACCATTCTCTCATCTATGTGTTACTTTTTCCCTACACATGATCTAAAGGAAAGTTGTTGAGCTATGAGGTTTTGATGACTAACATATCTAAAGTTCGAGACGAATTAAGTTATTAGAATTAGATGAATCATTATATAGTATGCTAGGTAAGCGCATGTCTAAAGGTTCCAAGTTTTTTTTTTTTTAAATAATATTAAGTTGAGTTTAAAAAAATTGTATTTGTAAGTTAAATTTGTGTTTGAACATGCATTTCAGTTTAAGCTCAATATTGAGAAACGACAGTTCAAAAAGCTTGGTCATGTCATATTTTTAATCTTCTTGTAATATTTGAAATCATTTGGAGGTGGTTTGATAGGTTTTGAAATGAAATTTTAGTTTCTAGCTCGATGCAAAATAAGAACATAATACATCGTTTTGAGTAAACAAGCACCATTTAGCAAGTCGTTGATTTTGTTAGGTTCATGAGGTGAGAAATTGAATTACTAGGTCGTTTGGTTAATTCCGACATTTAATGAATCGTTGATTTTACGTTGTTACGGTCTATTTTGGAAACTGAACCCATGAATAGGTCTTAAACATGTTTATCGACTTGTGTTCAAAGTTTGGATGGATTCCACTCATATATTTTTTATTATTATCTTTTGCTATAAAGCTTTCTTAGTCGTGAAATTAGATGTTTTAATTATACAACGCACTTTTTTTTGTTGATAATTTTAATTTATATCTGTTCATGAGTTTTTCGTTTTCATCCGTTATTTACAATGCACATACTGTAGTGCCTTTCTTCCATCATCCACAGATATTTACTCCCAATACCGTTTTGTAAGTGTTGGAATTATATGTTAAGAGTCCACCCATAAGGGTGCTCTTAAAGCTTATTCTGGTAAATAAATAATTACCTAGTAGAGTCCTATAAGAGGACAACTACTTCATATAAGCTATAAATAAAACAGTAATACACAATGAAAAGAATGAACTTTTTTCAATACAGCTCTTCCTCTTTCTCTCTACCAAATGACTAGGTGTTTAGACTGTGGATAAAGGGGTTGATCCATTAAGTACGTGACAACCACCGGCGGCCAGTAATTCCAGTCACAGTTCAAGATCTTACCGCTTCCGCTTACGAGAACAACAAATAAGTTCTCGGTTTATGTTTAAACAATCTATTTAGTATAGATTTTGTGATATATATACATGTATGTATCCCTTCATTGGTATCAGATGTCATAGGCTGGTTTTCTGGTTTAGGAAATCATGCAATTGTTCTGTTCTTTGTGAATCAAGAATATGCAGAGTAATTTCATTATATTGTTGACTGTACGGTTGAGATGATTAAACCAATTTTTTGTACTCTCTATTGTATGTTTAAAAAAAAAAACAAATTTGGCTGCAACATGTAAAACCATATATACATATGTTATCTGCTTGCAATTAAAATGACGTGATATTGCAGTGCCTTTCGTGTCTGGTGTATTTTTTTTTTTTTTGTACCTATCATGTATGTAATATGAATAGAGAATTTGGATGATTTTTTTTTTTTTTTAAATTGGAAATTTTTCGAAATAAAAAAAAATTCTGAATCAGTATCAGAATTTGAGAATTAAAAAAATATAGCCGTCTGAGATCCAACATTGGACCACCGTTGAAATGCCATGGCGATCAGCAGCCATCAACAATCATTTACAACCATTTTAAAAAATAAAGTATTTTTTTAAGCTTGGTGCTTCTACAATGGTGACTGTAAAGAGATGAGATGAAGACTAAAATATGGTTTTCTCTTTATCTCATCCGAACAAAAACAAATGGAGCTTGGTGCTCCACGCGCTGATGTAAACTTTAGGAAAAGAAGAAGACTGTAGGGTTTAGTTTTCTTTTGTCCCTTGTCTGGTACAGTAAGTATTGGCCTTATGGAAATTTGGATAACATAGCAAATATATATGGGCTGATGTAATTTTTGAGCATGGGCCAATCTTTCGGCTGGCTTGTAGCACTAAAGGCTTGTAACAGATAAGTACTTGCCATCATTTTTTTAAAAATGATACTACTACTATTTATTTTGGATAATGAGTCAAGTGTCCACCTAGAATTTTTTTTAAATTATTCTATGTTCCTGTTAAGTTTGAATGATTTTTTTTTTTTTTTTAAAAAAAGAAATCTTTAGGTTGTTTCATAGAAAAGTAGCAGATGCTCTCGATGGTCAAAAGGGCCAATATTTTTTTTGGTAACTAACTTTTTTATTATTAATCACCAAGTGTTTAATTACATTCCAAGTTGCTAAACACTAGCAACATCTCAGACTAACGGATTCTATGATCCTCACTAACTATAGCACTATACTAAATACAGATATATAGCTGAAAAATTGTGCTAAGCACTCATTGGTCTTTTATACAGATAACTCCAACTCTTCTAGGCTAGTAACTAGATCAATCGATCATCATCAGAAGACAAATCCAGCCAGGTACTCTTTTAGTTCTCTTGAAGCTCTCAGACATGTTGTATATGCAATATCCTTTGCCACAGCTTGCCAGGTAGTCTCTTTGTTCTCAAAGATTCTAGCATTTCTCTCCTTCCAGATTGCATGAGTATAGTGGGCATAGATGATTCTGAGGACAGCTGCCTTCTTAGTTTTCCCTTTTACCACTGTAAGCAACCAATCTTGAAATTCTTGCCATGTTTGAGTTACTTGAGTCTGCCTTTGAATCCACTGCATGAGCTTGAGCCATATGTGCCTTGCATAGCAACAGTCATGAAATAAGTGAGCTCTATCCTCTGTTGAATTGTTACAGAGGACACATTCAGTATTCACATTCATTCTCCAGGCTAGCAACCTGTCTTTGGTCAACAGTTTGTTATGCTGGATTAGCCACATGTTGAACAATGCTCTTGGGCTTGCCTGATTCTGAAACATGAGGCTTTTCCACTGGACTTTAGGTTGATTACCTATCATCTGGAAGTAGCAATGCCTAATGAGACCTCCTGAGGCTGCCTTGTAATTCTCTGTGTAATGCAGATGCTCTCTAGTAGCCATCAGTTTCCTCACCATCCATGCAGCTTGAGCTGGTATCTTAGCTTCAGCTAGTTGATGTTGCTTGATGTAGAAGATGTGAACCCATTTTATCCATAGTTTGTCTGCTTTTTTTGCCAGGTCCCAGCATAGTTTGGTGATAGCTGCCTTGTTCCGTAGTTTCAGATTAATCAAACCTATGCCCCCAGCAGATTTAGGCAGACACATTCTTTCCCAGGCTATGAGAGCCTTTCTTGTAATAGTTCCAGTGCCAGACCATATGTAGCTTCTGCAGTGACTCTCAATGAGTTTCATGATCTTTGCTGGCAGGACAAATAGTTGAGCCCAATAGGCTTGGACTCCAAAGACCACAGATTGCACTAGTTGCACTCTCCCTGCATATGATAGTTTCTTTGCTGTCCAGGAGGTGATTCTTGCAACTATTTTTTCTACTAGTGGCATCCATTGGGCTGTTTTAAGTTTCTTAGTGTCTAATGGAACACCTAAGTACTTAAATGGCAGCTGCCCCTGACTGAATCCAATGTGACTTAGTATCTCTTGCTGGATAGCAAGTTCTACCCCTCCAAAATATATTGAGCTCTTCCCAGCATTTGCATTCAATCCTGATGCTTCTGTGAATCCCTGAAAGCACTTAAACAGAGCTTGAGCTGAGCTTAGGTCTCCTTTAGCAAACAACAGGAGATCATCAGCAAAGCTAAGATGAGTGATTCTAAGTTTGGCACATTTGGGATGATACTTATATGTTGAATTCTCACACAATCCTTCTAGTGACCTACTGAGATATTCCATGGCTATGGCAAATAAGTATGGGGATATAGGATCACCTTGCCTCAGCCCTTTAGCTGCCTCAAAAGGTTCTGTGAATTCTCCATTCATATTGATTGTATAGTTGACAGTGCTGACACATGCTCTGATCCATTTCAAGAATCTCTGAGGAAAGCCCAAGTACTCCATCACCTGATCTAGGTAACTCCATTCAACTGAATCATAAGCCTTCTGCAGGTCTACTTTTAGCATCATTCTTGGAGAAATCCCTTTCCTAGTATAGGTTTTAACTAGCTCATGTGCCAGGATAATGTTGTATGATATTTTCCTTCCTGGTATAAAACCAGATTGGGCATTATGAATGATCTCAGACATCACAGGCTGCATCCTAGCTGCTAGGATTTTTGCTATTATTTTATAGACCACAGAGCAGCAGGCTATGGGCCTGTATTCTTTGACATTAGCTGGTTGAGCTACTTTTGGTAGGAGAGTTAGACAGGTGCAGTTCAATGCTTTGTACAGATTAGCATTCTCAAAGAAATCAAGCACAGCTTTGCATACATCTTGGTGAATTACTGGCCAAGCTTGTTTATAGAAGTGTGCATTGTATCCATCCACACCTGGGGCTTTGTCATCACCTATAGCTTGAAGTCCAGCCTCAATTTCTTTGACTGTCACAGGAAGAGTCAGAAGGACCTGTTGGTTATGAGATAGGGTAGGGCCTCTTCTCATAATCAGCTTGTTTACTGCTGGTAAAGAAGATGCCTTAGTGCCCATCAAGGACTTATAGAATTGGACCACTTCTTGCTTTATATCATCTGCTTCTGTTAAGACTCTCCCATTGGCATCTGTCAGGAAACTTATAGCTTTCCTTTGGTTCCTCTCTTTCATTATTGCAGAGAAGTATTTGGTGTTAGAATCCCCAAGTTTGATCCAGTTAGCTCTGGACTTTTGCTGCATTATACTCTCCTCAACCAGTAGTAATTTCTCTAATTCCAGCAGGGTCTGTTTCTCTCTGTCTGCTGCTGCTTCTGTGTAATTGTTCAGCATGCCTTGTTGGATGTTCTGCAGTTCTGCTCTTGTATTTGTTATTCTTGCTGTTATGCCAGTGTATTCTTCCTTGTTCAGCTGCTTGAAAAGTGGTCTTAGCTTTTTAAGCTTCAGCCAGACATTCCTCATAGTCCACCTGTCTTGTGTGCCTTCCCATCCTTGTTTTACTATAGTAAGGAACTTGTCATTTTCAGCCCACACATTAAAGAACTTGAAGGGGGTGGCTTTGGCTTGATGCATAGTAGTTAATCTTATCAGCATAGGGGCATGGTCTGAGATATGGGGAAGACCATATTCCACTAGCATATGCCCATAAACCTGCATCCAGTGATCATTTGCCAGTGCTCTATCAATTCTGGTATATACCCTATCTCCTCCTCTTTGGTTGTTGTTCCAGGTATAATATTCACCCATCCAACTTACTTCATTAAGCTCTGCTATATCAACACAATCTGCAAAGTCCTTGATTTCAGCTTGGGTCACTGGGTTGCCAAACTTCCTATCTTGGAAGTGCAATGGGGCATTAAAATCTCCCCAGATCATCCATGGTTCTGACATCCCACTTGCTATCAGCTTCAAGCTTTTCCACAATGGTCTCCTCTGCTCTATGGAGTTGAAAGCATATACCAGGGTGATATAAGCAGCCAACTTGCCATCCTTACTCTTCACAAAGGCATGGATAAATTGAGCATCTATCTTGAGAATTGTTACCTGGTAGCTTCTGTCATCCCAAAGTAGCCACAATCTCCCATTTGTTGCTTCATCATAGTTAGTAGCAAAGTTCCATCCAGGTGCTATCTTTTTTTGGATTTTTTTTGACCTTACTTGCTTAACTCTAGTTTCACAGAGTCCTGCAAGCTTAATCTTATTAGTTTTTATATATGTACTGAGTTCTTTCTGCTTATAACTCTTATTCACACCTCTCATATTCCATGCTAACAAGCTCATTGTTAACAGGTTTTGGGTCCTGCATCAAATGGCCCCAACACAGGGTCCATCTGACTTTTATCTTGGAGCACTGCAAAGCCATTGTGAGTCTGAATCTCTATTCTATCTGTCATAGTGAGCAAACTTAAATTCTCTCTCTTTCATGGCCACCAGCGCACGTTAGTCAACGTACGCTGCTCGCGTTTCAGCCATGGCCGCAGGGAGGCGACCTCGTGGTAGGCAACGTAAGCTACCACTAGTAACCATAGGTAGCTCAGTAAGCAGTAGAGTCCATTCGCAAAGTCCAAAAGAGACCATTGCTTCAACAAGTTTAACACCTTGTGAACCAGCAGATCTGAATCAAAACTCCAATGCCCAAGCAACAACAAGATCTGCTAGGAAGTCTATTATGAGTAATACTAGTCAGGTGAAAGATGAAGTGAGCTTGCCTCAGCAAACATCCCAAATTGAACCTGAGATCTTAGCTCCAAATGTTGAGATCTTAGCTCCTAATGCTGAGGTCTTAGCTCAAAACCTAGCTAAGGATGAAGGAAATCATATGCAAAAACCTTGGACATCCCTCTTCACTGGTAATAGAGCTGCAATTAATGGAATGCGATTGTCCTATATCACCCCCAAAATGGTAGATGGGAATCTGGTGGTGGAACTGGACAAACAAGAGGTAGCTAATGAAACCATACGCTGGAAATGTGCACTCATTGTCTATGTGGTTGGGGACTTGCCAGGCTATAACCTCATGTCCTCCTTTGTTAAGCAAACCTGGACCTCAACAACAGCTCCGGAGGTGTATCTTCATGAAGATGGGTACTACATCATCAAATTCTGTTCCATGGATGAGCTCAATGAGGTACTTACTAATGGTCCATATAGCATTAATAATAGACCTATAATCCTAAAGCAATGGGCCCCTAACTTTGACATCCAAGCAGAATTTCTAACTGAGATACCTCTATGGGTTAGATTTCCAAGATTACCTTTGAATTGTTGGAGTTGTGACTCCCTCAGCAGAATAGCTAGTGCAATAGGTGTCCCAGTATTTGCAGATGAATGCACTTCTAAACAGAGTAGGATTTCTTATGCCAGAATGCTAATAGAAGTCAATGTTACCAAGCAGCTCCCTAATGAAGTTAAAGTAATGGATCCTCTGGGTGAAGCATTTATGCAGCCAGTTGAATATGATTGGGCCCCAGCATACTGCACTAAGTGCTGTCAAATTGGGCATGATTGTAAAGAACAGGACACTAGCCAAACATTTGAGCAACCCAAGAGAAGGAAGAGAGTACCAAGAGAGCAACACCCTCCTCAACCAACTCAAGTCTGGACTAAGACAGGGAAAGTGTTCACTAGAACTGAGCTGGAAGACCTGACTATTAGCACCAATCAGGGTAGTCCTAATGAGACACAACCAAGGGAGGATCAAGGCAATAAGTCAGGAACACAAAAGGAAAAAGATGTGCACAAAGGAGGACCTATAGACTCTCCTCAGCAAGGTGCAATGCAGGTGGCAACTCCTAGAGATCAAACTGATCTCTGTACACCTAATCACCTGAACAAGGGGAAAGGAATTGAAACAAGGGTGATGAGTCAGAGCTCAAGAAGCTACTTAGCTGCTATGACAGTAACCTTTTTTTCTTATTGGGCAAATGGCTAATTAAAAATGAATAATTTCTTCTAAATTTTATTTTAAAAAAAAAAATCAAATTTAGAAAATTGTCAAAGTGACTTAAGTTTTAGAATATAAATTTTAGTGTTTATACTATCCCAATTGCATGAAATGTTAATTAGTTTAACATTAAGTATATTAATTTAACAAATTGCATATTAAGTATATTTGTTAATTAGTTTAACATTAGGTATACTTGTTAAGATGTTATACCAATTGCCTAAACAGTTATTAATTTAACATTGGATTACTATTGTTAATTTGTTTAACATGTTTAGAAATATTAATTAGTTTAGAATACATAAATGTTAATTAGTTTAACATTGGACTTATTTTATTTAATATGTTAAATAAAATTTAAATTAATTAAGTTAATTTGTTTAACTTAGATCCATACTGGATTATAAGATCATGAAAACAAAAGGTTGTTTTTTAAACATGATTAGACATTAAGCTAAGTAGTTGACTAGGTTAATTTACAGGTAGTTAATTTTGGACGATGACTGGAAACATAGTGAACTTTCGACTCCATGATTAATATATGTGTTTATTAACTTAATCAACTTAGTGCTTATTGTCCGAATATGTATGTTGAACATAATACTTGCGTTTAAATAATTCCTTCTTTAGATCCTCACTATATTTTTTTTATTCTGTTAAAAGAATGTCTACTGCTGCTAAGAATATTTTTGCTGAGCTCAACAAAGGGTTGAAACTCAATGGTGACAACTATGAGACCTGGAGGTTAAAATTCTAATATGTGCTTGAAGAGCAAGAGGCTCTGGAGGCAATTAACATCGTCATGGATGAGCCTGAGGAAGGCACCACGGCTCAGCATAGGCGTGACCGTGCGGCTTATGACGCTTGGAAAAAGAAAGACTCTTTGGCTCGCATTACGTTGCTGAGCACCTTAGATGATGATATCTTAAGGGAATTTAAGGATCACCAAAGAGCTATGGGTCTTTGGGTTGCTTTGAAGAATAGGTTTGGTACCTGTTCTATTGAAAGGCTACGATCCTTAACAATCAAGTTTGACTCATACAAGAAACGCCCAGAACATTCAGTGAAAACTTATCTGAGGCTTATGACAAACATGATTGGGGAGTTAAAAGATGTTGGTCATGTGTTGACCGATGAGCAACAAGTTCAAGCGGTCATACGGTTCTTACCTTTTTGGGATCATATGAAGATGCATTTGATCCACAATCAGCTAATCAAGACTCTGGAAGATGTCCGGAGATCTCTTGAGCTTGAAGAGGATCGGCTTGAGGCTGCTAAGCCAACAGCTGAGTTGCATATAGCAACATCCTCTAAGGCCAAAGGTGGCTCAAAGAAAAAGAATTGGGTTAAGAAAAGAGGACCAACTCAGTCTCAGCCTGCTAAAAGAGCAAGGGCAGAACAACAAGGCAATAACAATAAGGTTGCTAAGGATTGCCCTGAGCTTTCTAGAAAGGTATTTCACAAAACTCAAACTAGTGAACTTTGTGTTTCTAGTTCAGTGTTTTTGACTGAATCTAATCCTTTGTGGATTGTAGACTCGGGAGCAACGGACCACATAACGAGGGAACACAATTCTTTTGTGGAGTTTCGGCATATTTCACGTGGAACAAAGTGGATTTATATGGGCAACAACAATAAGGTTGCTGTTGAAGGGATCGGCACATGCAAGTTAGTCTTGCATAGTGGTCGACACCTACTACTACATGATGTCCTCTATGCTCCAGGAATTCGCGGGAATATTATTTCTGTTATTGTTTTGATTAGGCTTGGCTTTAGCTTGTTTTTTTCATGACAATTCTGTCAAATTGACTTTAGGTTCAACTTTATTTGGTTTTGGTCATGTGACCGGAGGTTTTATTATTATGGATTTGGATTATGATTTATTTAATAATAATGCTAGTTATTCTATGTTTGCTTCCTCACATAAATATGATAGTGATGTAAACATATGGCATGCTAGACTTGGTCATATTGGCCAGCAAAGAATGCAAAGGTTAGCAAAACAAGGTTTGCTTACTGGCATTGAGCATGTGGAATTGTCCACTTGTGAAAGTTGTCTAGCAGGAAAATCTGCAAGAAAACCCTTCGGTAAAGCGACTAGAGCTGAATATCCCTTGCAATTAGTCCATTCGGATATCTGTGGGCCTATGAATGTCAGGGCTAGGCATGGAGCGTACTATTTCATCACATTTATAGATGACTACACTCGTTTCGATTATGTCTATTTAATTTCGCACAAATCAGAAGCAATAAGTTGTTTCCAACGCTATATGAGCTTAGTGGAAAATCAATTGGACAAGAAGATAAAAGTTCTTCGAACTGACCGAGGTTGAGAGTACTTGTCAACTCAATTTAATGAGTTATGTGATGAAAAGGGAATTGTTCATCAGTTGACTATCCCAAATACTCCACAACAAAATGGCGTTGCGGAGAGAAGAAATAGGACGCTTCTAGAAATGGTTAGGTCAATGATGGCACAAGCTAACCTCCCAATTAGTTATTGGGGTGATGCATTGCTTACTGCTACCTATGTACTTAACCGAGTGCCTACAAAGTCAGTTGCAACCACTCCATATGAGTTATGGACTGGAAGAGCACCCAACCTAAGTGTATTAAGACCTTGGGGTTGCGCTGCCTATACACATGATTCTTCTAACAAACATGGAAAATTAGGCCCGAGAGGAAAGAAGAGTATTTTCATAAGATATTCAGAAACCTCTAAGGGTTATGTGTTTATAGGTCAGCAAGACAGTGGGAGCATAACTGAATTTGAATCACGAGATGTCACATTCTTAGAGGATGAGTTTCCTAAAAAGGGAGAGGTAGGTCAAGACCTAACCTTGTTTGAGATAGAGGATCAAGATGTACAAAGATCACTTCATTCGAGTGGGAGAAATTTAACTGATGATGATGTAGTTTCACATCAACAACCTCCTTCATCATCGGATGCGAATGTAAGTAATCATTTGACATCAAACTGTGACCAAATGGATCTTGTTCCAAGTGGGAGTGAGATGGTCACTGATCTTGTTCCAAGTGGGAGCAGGATAGATGTTCTTGATCCAAGTGGGAGCAATATTGATCCAAATGGGAACAACGAAGAAGAATCACAAAAAGGACGTGGTTTACGTAAAAGTATTCCCCGTCGACGATTTGATGTCGAAGGTGTTGAACTTTTATGTTGTTCTTACAACTAGAAAACGAGCCTAAAAATGCAAAAGAGGCTCTCTCATGCCCTTCTAAGGAAAAATGGATAAAAGCAATAGAAGATGAAATGGAGTCAATGAGAGTCAACAAAGTCTGGGAACTAGTTAATATCCCAAAAGAACGCAAAGCTATTGGGAGCAAATGGGTTCTCAAGATTAAGCTCAAGGCTGATGGCACGGTTGAGAGATATAAGGCTAGACTGGTGGCAAAAGGTTATACACAACAGGAAGGAATAGACTACGAAGAGACTTTCTCACCTGTTGTGCGATTTAACTCAATTCGCCTGATTCTAGCTATAGTAGCAAGTTTAGATCTTGAATTACATCAGATGGATGTATAGACTGCCTTTCTCGATGGAGAGTTAGATGAAGAAATTTATATGGAACAACCTGAGTGTTTCATTGAAAAAGGCCACGAACAAAAGGTTTGTAGACTTTTGAAGTCTATTTATGGCCTCAAACAATCTTCAAGGCAGTGATATATACACTTTCAAAATGTGATCATATCCAATGGTTTTACTATGGTTGATGAAGACCATCGTGTTTATACCAAGAGATCAAGAAATAAGCTTGTAATTCTGAAATTGTATGTCGATGATATACTTATAGCTAGAAATGATAAGGAGTTATTAACGAGGTAAAGGCCTGGTTGTCGTCTCAATTTGAGATGAAAGATATAGGTGAAGCTGCATATATTCTTGGAATCAAGATTTCAAGAGATCGTCCTAAGAAACTATTGTATCTCTCTCAAGAGAATTACATTAAGAAAATTCTTGAACGATTTAATATGCAGAATAGCAACCCAATTGACACTCCTATCAGCAAAGGCCATAACTTGGGAAATCATTTGTGTCCTCAGACTCCTGAAGAGACAGAAAAGATGAAGCGAGTGCCTTATAGAAGTGCATTCGGATGTCTAATGTATGCTATGGTGTGTACTAGACCTGATATTTGTCAAGCAGTTGGCTTGGTAAGTAGATATCAATCCGATCCAGGTCCAGCACATTGGCAAGCAGTAAAGAGGATCATGAGATATCTGAGAGGAACAACTGACTACACACTTTGTTATCAAGGCGGCAAAGATTTGCGATTAGTTGGATACACTGATGCTGATCATGGAGGAGATTTAGACGAGAGGAAGTCTACCTCAGGATATGTCTTCTTACTTAGTAATGGTGCCATATCATGGAAGAGTAAGAAGCAATCATGTGTAGCACTATCCACGATGGAAGCCGAATATGTGGCTCTGTCAAAAGCAACACAGGAAGCTGTTTGGTTGAATAGGCTCTTGTAAAGCTTGTTGGGTAACACTGATAATGAACCAGTGTTGGTCTACTGTGATAGTAAGGCTGCATAGTAAGGTTGCAGTTGATGCAACCAAGAATCCTAAGCATCATTGTGATACAAAGCACATAGATATCAAGTATAACTATGCTAGAGACATGTATAAATGCAAGAGGTTGAACCTGGTGAAAATATCTACAGAAGATATGGTAGAAGACCCATTGACCAAGCCTTTAGCTAGAGATGCATTTGTGAGACACACTAGGTCTCAAGGCTTGCGTAGACTTTGAGTGATTTTGTATTATTCTTTGTTTTTCCAGTTGTTCACAAAACTATGTTCTTTGATAATCAATAAAGTTGATTTACTTACATACATATTCATGATTTATTGAGTATTTTGTACATTCTTCAATTATATTTTAGTATGTCGGGTAGACAAGAGGTTGGCCTTCTCACACAAGCAACCGCCTCCTTATCTTTGAGATAAGTGGAGATGAGACTTGATTTTAAGAAAAATTATCAAATGGATAATTTGAGAGCGATATGCTTAAAATGAATACAGTCGTTTAAATAATAACATAAGGTTATTAAGGTGAAAGGATGCTCACCTAGTCTACTTAGTGAGCTAGATGTGAGTTTAAGAAACTCAAATTTAGATACATATGGTGTCTGAATTTCATCTATACAACATTATTTATAAAGACATACGCTCCTTAAGGAAAGGAGAAAAATGTTGCAGCACGTGTTTCATACCATGTGTGCTAATGTCGACCATGGGTTAACATAAGTTTAATCTCAACTTACTGTTGTGCGAGACCCAGAGCATTATGATTGCTCAAAATATGTACCCTCAGTGACTCTGATCAGATACTTGAGACTTAGTCTAAGGTTAGCTATCTTAGTGTATTTCCAAAAGACCATGAAAATGGATGCGGTCTGGCGGGACATATTTAGAAAAGCAGTTGAGCTAATGTTAAGAGAATCGTGAGAAGAGGAATATCATTAAAGGAATCTCATTAATTTTGTATCCACAGGTGCACCAGTTATAACTTATGAGTGATAATTGTGAATAAATAAAAATGATATTTGAGATTTTGAGAGAATATCAAAATGTGATTCATATGATCCAGGGTATTGCATACTTTATAATCTACTTGCAGGTTTGCACTCGACGAGAGGCTATATACTCCTAACAGATGTATAGCACGTAGCTCTCACAGTATGCGGGTCGCACGGTCTATTTCACTGTATGAATATTTATAGAGATGAGGTGAGAATATGTTTCTCATATTATAAGAGCACTCCCATTATGTGTGAGTGGGAGATGTTCGAATTATCTGTTAAGGGTCCACCCATAAGGGGTGCTCTTAAAGCTTATCCTGGTAAATAAATAATTACCTAGTAGAGTCCTATAAGAGGACAAGTACTTCATATAAGCTATAAATAAAACAGTAATACACAACGAAAAGAATGAACTTTTCAATACAGCTCTTCCTCTTTCTCTCTACCAAATAACTAGGTGTTTAGACTGTGGATAAAGGGGTTGATCCGTCAAGCACGTGACAACCACCGATGACCAGTAATTCCAGCCACGGTTCAAGAACTTACCGCTTCTGCTTACGAGAACAACAAGTAAGTTCTCGGTTTATGTTTAAACAATCTATTTAGTATAGATTTTATGATATATATGCATGTATGTATCCCTTCAGTAAGGGAAGAGTGTCATTCAGACATCGCTTTCCAAAATGTTTCTTCTTATACATATCTGTGTAAATAGTACTATACTTTTAATATAATATGCACAAATACAATGGGCTGTGTTAACTCAAAATTGGTTGAGAAAATCTAAATTTCTTAGAATTTGATACTTATTAGTAATTTATTTAATTCATGTATCTAGTTATGTTTTGTATTTAAAGTCATATTGAAATAGATTTCTAGTCCGTACTTAATAGTTGGTTTTGCACTATTATAACTATTATTATAAGTATGAGGGCTACAAAATTGTTGTAGTGATGCAGTTGAGAATTATGATGTGGTGAGAATAACGAGATTATAATTGGATTATTATTTTGAGATAATTTTATCCTTCAGGCTCTGGCACCATTTAAAAATTATTTACGGTAAATATCAAATTTAGATAGAAATTAACATCTCAAAACGAGCAGTATTTAGATTCAAACTCACATACTACTCGAACTGTAATAACAATCTGTGCCATATCATGTGTATACTCCAATCCTTGAACTATGTCGCAGTAGCGTGTTATGGCATGAATTCAAGATGCTATGCTAGAAAATGAAAATTAGGAGCAGACTTTTAGACTGTAAATCCAATTTACCTAACATCAGCCATCCAGATCCGTTATCAAGCTACAAATGTCACGTTTCTTTGACACATGGAATTGGTCTCCATTCCTAATATACTATGAGAGTTAATATATAGTAGTACTACATAAGTACGTAACCAAAGGAAGACTATTTTTGGACTTCTAATAAAATGGCCACCACTGCTTCATTCAACTTATTGATTTCTTAAAACAAGAATTTCAAAGTCGTCTTAAAACCTATATTGGCCGTAACAACTTTCAAATATTATTAAATACGAGTAATACTTTTGATTTTATACATATTAGACTTCTAAAACAAGCGGCGGTGAAATCTTTTCTTCATTGTCTGCACAAGTGACAAGCCCCATGAGCCCTTCCCTATTTGGAACAATATATATAAGCTTCAATACATACTTAATTTTTTTGTCCATTCAGAGCAAACAGAAGCTAAAAGGAGAAAGGAAAATGTCAGCTTGTGAGAGATTTGATAGAGGGGCTTTGGTTTTTCTTCTTCTACTAACAACAATGGCTTCTAATGTTGAAAGCATAAGAGATATGCAAGAGAAGATTTATTATCAGAGTTTGCTTCAAAACCAGCTCCCAAGAGGACCAGTGCCACCTTCTGGTCCATCTCAATGCCATAGCAAGCTTGATCCTTTAGATCAGAGCTACTTTTCTTTTCCTCAAGATTATATAATGTGTCCATAATGTTAGATCATTCGAAAACATCATTTAATATAATATTGTTTGTTTTGATTATTCATACAAAGAATTCAAAACAAAGTCGCACATCCATCCTTGACTTTTTGTTTTCCTTGGGATTTAGCTGAAAGATGGGAAGTAGGATTGAGCTCAAGTCTACATGAATTAATTAGATTGTTTGCATGAACTGTCTCATCTAAATTAAAATAGTACTGTACAATTTATAAGTGATCGAACATTTTTATTTATTCATTTATTTACTCCTGCAGCATCCCCTCTTGCGTATAAATTACCTAATTCCTGATCTTAGAATAAATATGTGAATATATGTTGATGTGTTATAGATGAACCCAAAGCTTATATTAATTAGCTATCATGTTGATTTATTGAATTTATGATAATAGAGTTCCGATATTTTTGTGTACTTATACTGATTATTTATTAGAGGGATTTACAAAAATACACATATATCATATTTTATTTACATGGCTCTATTCATTATATTTATACCCATAACTTATTTACACTCTATACCCATTAGCTAATTACCTTCTTATTTTGAGGCATAAAACAAGAAACTCAAGTTCCTCTTTCCTCATATCTTGTATTATTATTTTCTCATTTGTTTTGCCATTCTTTTATTATTCTTTTCTCCTTCTCCGTTTGCACTATTCTTGTTTTTTTTTTCTTTTCCATTTTTTATTCTTTTTTCTTTCTCTTGTTTCTAGCACTATTCATGTCTCCCCATTTTTTTATTTTTTATTTATTTTCTTTCTCCGCAATCTTATTATACTAATTTTTTGTTTTTTCCTCTTTCCTAAAAGGCATACTTTGTTAACAAACAAAAATCTGAAATATTTTAGTTGCTCGATAGTATCTCACACTTTTATCCAAACATAACAAGATATACCGAAAGAGTATACAGAATACCAAAAAGGTATATTCTGTTCAAAGTAAGAATAATTGAAATACTCATTTGCTCGATAACATCGCACACTTTGATCCAAACACAAAATGATATACTAAAAGAGAATACAATATACCAAAAAGATATACTTCTTTAAAAATAATAAAAATTACAATATATATGTCTTCTAAAATATTTTGCATTTCGATTCGAATACAAAAGAGTATACCAGAAGAGTATACAGTACACCAAGGGGGTATACTTTGTTCAAAACAACAAAAACTGAAATATTTATTCGCTCGGTAGTATCGCATACTTAAATCCAAACACAAAAGGGTATACCAAAAGAATATACAGTATACCAAAAATGTATACTTTGTTCAAAACAACAAAAAGTGAAATATTTATTTGCTCGGTAGCATCGCACACTTGGATCCAAACACAAAAGGGTATACCAGAATAGTATACAGTACACCAAAAGGGTATACTTGTTCAAAACAACAAAAAGTGAAATATTTATTCTCTCGGTAGCAATGCACACTTGGATCCAAACACAAAAGGGTATACCAGAATAGTATATAGTACACCAAAAGGGTATACTTGTTCAAAACAACAAAAACTAAAATATTTATTCACTCGGTAACATCGCACACTTGGATCCAAACACAAAAGGGCATACCAGAAGAGTATACAGTATACCAAAAGGGTATACTTTGTTCAAAACAATAAAAATTAAAATATTTATTCGTTCGGTAGCATTGCACACTTGGATCCAAACATAAAAGGGTATACCAGAAGAGTATACAGTATACCAAAAGGGTATACTTTGTTCAAAACAACAAAAATTGAAATATTTATTTGCTCGGTAGCATCGCACACTTGGATCCAAATAAAAAATGGTATACCAAAAGAGTATACACTACACCAAAAGGGTATACTTTGTTCAAAATAAAAAAAAATTAAAATATTTATTCGCTCGTTAGCATCGCACACTTGGATTCAAACACAAAAGGGTATACCAGAAGAGTATACAGTACACCAAAAGGGTATACCTTATTCAAAACAACAAAAATTGAAATATTTACTTGATCGGTAATATCGCACACTTTGATTCAAATACAAAAGCCAAAAGGGTATACTAAAAGAGTATACACTATATCAAAAGGGTATACTTTGTTCGGAACAACAAAACAAAAATATTTATTTGCTTGGTAGTATCACACACTTTGATCCAAATTTAAAAGGGTATACCAAAAAAGTATACAGTATATCAAAAGGGTATACTTTATTCAATTGCAATAACACAATTAATTTGTAGTCAATAAGATATTCTAGAAATAAAATTATATAAGAATTTTTCATAGGTCAAACAATATGAGTATCCAATATATATACTTCATAATACATTCTTTTTTGTATATATATACCCATAACTCAAAAATACGTAAAATGTCTCCACAATATTTATTTGTCTTTGAACTCCTTGGTTGACTTCATCTCCCATTTCTTAAAAATCTTGTTCTACCTATTCAAAAGGAAAAAGAGTAAAAGACCAAAAGATGATAGAAATTAGAAAAAATTGGTAGTAATCCAGTTACAATTTACCAAAATATTCAACCATACAATAAACTACAGATATTGATAAGAAAGAAGAGGAGCCCTGACGACTGAATAACATATATAGAAAATTTGGTTACCATCAATGATTAGCATTAGTCTTACCTATGCTTAAACAACTACATAATAAGTTTACTTAATGATAATATGGTCATGACCAACTCTAAGCTTGTTGAATACCACAACATACATTTGTTTAAAATAGTGAAGAGTTATATCTCTTACCTAAAAGAAACTACATTTCGCCATGGTTCATTAAGTAAAAGTAGAGCTATGCTAATAGTTTTACAATGACGCTCATACTTGAACAACACAAAAAGAGGGTCAGCATATATATAATTCAAACAACAAGATTATCTTTTCTAATCATATAATATAATCACAAATTTTTAATAGTTTAACAAGAAGTCATCATTATTATGTAACCATAGAGCATTTACCCTTCTATAAGTATACGACATTTTTCAGAATAACACATTAGACTCTCAATAAAACTACCACACGAAAAAGTTTCCTGAACTAATCAGATCGTATATTTTGAATCATGATATGTAGTTTAGCATTTCTTATTACACAATATAAATGAATACTTCCCTTGAGCAATGACTGAACTTCCTAGAGGAACCAACTTTAAGAAAAAACTTCTCTATCTAAATAACAGTTGCATTTACCGTAGAGAACTAGACGAGATAGCAAGCAGGCTATTGCCTAAGATAAATAAGAGACAACTTATAAAGGAAAAGGGCAAAAACCCAACGAGCTACTTACTCATTCATAAAAAATAAAAGATCAAAATCTTACCTTCTTAATTTTCAAATTTAACTCTGCCATTCTCTTCTTGGATTCACCTTTATGGGCTTCCAAGTCATTTTTGTCCTTAATTCTTCATTTCAACTTCCTGTTTCAGTTTATCAACTTGCTTTTCAAGCTGATCAGCTCGTGCACAGGCCACTCCAACTTGCTCCTGAGCATCTATTGTTCCCTTTTTCTAGAACAAAAGATTATTACTTAACGCTACAAATTACATATACACTCAGACATATTCATCAATCTAAAATTGAAGACAAAAGTGAACTTGGTAATTTGAGAGACTCACTTGTATAGAGGCTAACTCAACATCACATTTTGCATTGAGTTCTAATACAAATTAGGGGAGATGTCCTCTGATTTTAGGAACGAATAAGTAACTAATCTTGGAATATTTTTTACAAAACTCATCCAACATGAACAAAATATGTTACATTGGTAAGGATACTCATTAACTGATAAACTTTCTTCAGAGAGCCTTCCTAGCCACATTAAAGAGTATATAAAGTTAGCTGACTTAAAAAATAGAGTACCACATTCATAATTGCAAGCAGATAGGTTTAAACATAAATCCAGTCTTATACTTTTATTCTCTTGGATGGGCCTTGGACAATATATGATCAATTAGAGGCGGTTGTGTCTCTGGTTGTGGATTTCAGAAGCTTCTGATATGGTAGGGGGTGCATAGTCTTCTGGAAAAGGTGGAGCCGGAGGTGCAGGTAGCAGCTGTACATGAGATAAAGATGAGTATTAGACCTTTATTTGATTGAATTTCAAGACGAATATAGCCGTTAATGAAGCCTTCAGAGACTTCATGGATTGGATAACTACTTCACAACTCAAGCTGAGCTACTTAACTAAAAGGTTGGAAACCTCATACTTTAAGATGAATTGCACATAACATACTGGCGTTAAGACATCACAATTACCTTCCGTTGTAGGGAAGCAAAGATGTGATCAACCCGCTTAAGTTCTTTGAAGTCAATGGTCTCTTTACTGGACTTTGTTTCAGATGCTGGAGTCTCATTTTCAGAATCGACTGCAAAAGGAATTTATATTAGATAGAATCAAAATAATAAAATAATAGTAAAAATGAAACTGATATTGCGAACTGAACAGAAGATTGTTGATCCAAACAATATGTGTAAGATTGTGTGTCGTGAGAGATGCAAGTCGAACCTCGAAGTACTCTGCTAGAACATATCATGACCAAAAAAATTAAAAATAAGGAAGATCCACTGTAATAATGAAAAGATTTCTGCTTATACACACAGGTCCGACTTATCAAAAGACACACACAGAAAGAGATCTTAATTCCAACCTTTCAACTAAATAGAAATGTATCGTAATCAGATATTAAGTGCTACAGGGTTATTAGAAAATTTCTGTTTTCATTTCAGGCTCATGGCATATATTTGATAAAACCCAATTTAACTTCGTCTCTTTGAATAATACCTATCCTTCAACTCCTAAAAAGTAGGATTCCCGACCCAAGGCCAATAATCACTTGACCTAGATTGTATTCAGTTAGATCAAGCTCATGATAAGTAGAAAAGGTTTTATAGGTTACTCATTCTATTTGACTTCTATCTGAACATGCTGAATATTGTCAATACTTGCAACTTACAGTGGCTTTAAAATTTTATGAATAAATAATTTCAGGGATTCAGTAGTATGGGATCTACTACTGGCAGACGATGAGGCATCTCCACTGTACAAAACCACCCCGAGCCGCAACATCACCATAGAGATTGCTTTACCACTATCGAATCAGTTCAAAACCTTTGCTTTCCACCACCACCACAACTTCCCCACGACAACATCACAGCTCTACCAACAACCCCAAACAGTCACTACTTCACCGCTAGGTCGTCACCTAAGCCCCCTCGTTATCTCAACATCACTCATCCGCCAAGAACCACAACAGGAACACCATCGTAGCAGTGGTGGAATCAGAAAAATAGAAATATAGGAATGGAGGCGGCTGATGAGCTTAAAGCTCATTTATAAGTTCAAAAGTGATAGTAAAAACAGAGGATTAACTTTACGAGAAACAGAGATATAAAATAGGAAATACGCAGTGGAAAAATGCCAGAAAATAAGAAAAGGGGCCGGGAAAAAGTAGAATTTTCACCCTGAAACATTCAAGTGTTGATCCTAATATATTATTTGAGTTTATTACGTGTGTTTAAATATATTTTAACGGTAAAACTTAGAATATTAGACATCGTTTTAACAAGTTCAATTAATAGTTTGAAGGGTCAAATGGATCCTGATAATGAAATTGATTATATATTCGTACTCAGTGAGTTATGGGCAACATATAAATATAATTTATTTAGGGTTTGGTTATGTGACCATAAATCCCGTATATAGGCCTGACCTGCGTATTGCGTATGCGAATAGGGTATCAGGTTCCTACCTGGATTGCCCTAAGATGTGAGGAATGAAGCCTTTAGCCTAATTTGATATATTTTTCTGCTTATTGAACACAGTGGGATCATTTGGCAGTGAATCCAAAGGACAAAGCGGTTATTGAGTGGTTGTACTAACTTTGTAACAAGGTAAGTGTTTATATCCATTTCTTTGGAGGCACCTGGCCTCGTGGATTTTCTACCACGTGTTCCTTACGTGTGTAGCTGCCGATAGGCGTACTCCTTACACCTTAGCTTTCGATTTACATTGTGTATTATATGTTATGTCCTGTTGTTGGTATTGCATTGAGGAACTGAGCATTGTACTCTGGCTGTGAGCTGGCATCTACTTCCCGGCTGTCGATGAGAGTCCCGCACCGGTGAAGGGTTATTATTGCATCTCATTGCATTCATATGCATTACATTGCATATCATATTGGGTGCAGGAGTATTCCGCCCCAGGAGCAGGAGTATTCCGCTCCATCGTATCATATTGAGGGTAGGAGTATTCCGCCCCAGGAGCAGGAGTATTCCGCTCCATTGTATCATATTGAGGGTAGGAGGATTCCGCCCCATGAGAGTGCAGGAGTATTCCGCCTCAGCTTTACATTATATCGGGTGCAGGAGTATTCCGCCCCAAGAGAGTGCAGGAGTATTCCACCTCTAGTTTATCTAATTTAAATGTGAGAGATTTGGGAGTGAGTGTCGGCATTGTCTGCTTGGCATCTGGTTACGCCACCTTCTGTTATTATGTCAATTCAGTTTACCTCTCTCCTCGAAATTCAATGTTGGTAGGATAATGGGATCCTAATTCGTCACCGTCAGAAAGTGTTGTCGTTTCTTCCTGTGCAAAGTGATTAGTAAGTAATATTCGATATACGTATATCCTCTTGGTTCAAAACGCTAGTAAAGTATGTTATCCTTTGAGCTTATCTGGGTTATAAAAGGGTTTTCTGGTAAAGTGTCAGAGTTTTCTTCTTATTGGGAGATTAAAATGGCATGGATGTTGTTCCATAAGAGCTTATTTAATATCTATTTCTTCAATTGCGATTTTTGGGCCACTTTGACTCGTAAGTAGTCTAGCTTTGGTAGCCAAGCAAATAAGAAGATGAGCTTCCTAAAGCTCTGATTATTTCTATCCTCGGTCCATTTTCATTTCTTCTTTGTTCGGCACCGGTAAGCTTGGGCAGTTGGTAGCCGCTTGTGATGTTCCCTGTGTTGAGCCAGAGTACGTGTTATTGTAACCGGGTAAGCGTATTATTTTTTTTTAGATATCAGTTTATCCGGGTATCCATTCCCATGTATAGTATAGTGATGGTTCTGTTTTGCGGATCATCCAGTTTCAGGGGAAACTCTGCCGAAATTTTTATATAGAAGTACCATAGGTATGGAGTTGTGAACTTGAGAGTTGCAGCTGTTTGGCAACTCAAAAGGGTAGTTGGTAGCTCAGGTCGGAGCCGCATTCTGTTCTAGCTAAGTCTTTCTTAATCCAGCAGGTTGTGCGAGGATGAATATTCCTATCTAAATAGCTGCAGGAGTTTGTGCTTCAAGTGGAGGAGAATGAAACGACCTCGGTCAGTCGTTTCGGAAGTTAGGACTCTGATTGGGGTGCCGATAATTTTAAAATATTCATAATGTCCATTAGGACTTGTCTGTAAAATTTGAGCTAAATCAGACCTCGTTTGGTAGGTATCGGAAGAAGGTTTCAGTTTTTATTGGCGATAAATATTAAAAAGAGATTTTCGAGCTCGGTTTTTGCCGAATGAGCTCCGATTCGAAATCCGAAAGCGCCGTTAGGTTCGTATGATTATTTGTGATTTTTGTAAGCTTTCGAATTTGTAACATCAGGGACACAAAGTTTATCTTTATACATGAGAACACCGTGAATAGAAACCCTGTATGGTGACTCCGGTTTTCCTCTGGCTATCTGTCTGTATTCAACTAGAACTGGATCCTCATACTGACACGACCCAGAATCCGGTTAGGCCGTGCGGGCACCCGACATCCTCCCCTAGACCCGTCGGGCGAACCCTTACCAATTAAATTAGGAAAATAAATATAATAATTCATAAATAAGGACAAGACTTAAAAAAATTTACAGACATACTGATACCTCTAAGCTGTACAAAAGAAATTACAGCTGACTACCCAACATGCTAGGTTTAGGGCTATCCAAACTAGACATCTAAAAGTACAAAAGAAGACAAATACCTCCTGAAGGGAGCAAACTGCAACTGAAATGATAACCAATAAACTGGTGGCCATCCGGAATAAAAGCTGGCTCACCTTGACAGCTGAAGTCGTCTACGCTCCTTCACAACGTGGCGAACTCAATCCTGGAGAGAACCTGCCGAAACGAAATAGATAGACAAGAAACAAACAACAAACAAGGGTGAGTCAAAAGGACTCAATAAGTGGGGCAGACTAGCCACCTCAAAGAATAGGATAGCTAGCCAGGGAGAAAAGAAACAAATAAACTAGATTCCTCTTATTTAAATTATTAAAAGGCAGAGCCAGATAATAATTAGAAACACGTATGGAATCGCAAACTATTCAATAACCAGGAACGTAATACAGCCAGAACATATAGGTATCCCGAACACATCAACAATCAGAAATACATCCTGTTACGGCGTGCAACCCGGTCCATAAATTTATACTGTTGCGGCGCACAACCCGATCCCCGCAACCCAGAATGCGAGCCAGAAATATATAGACAAATAAGCAATGCACATATAAGCAGAATAGTAGTTATGTACCACAAGTCTACACAATGGTATGAAATGAGATGAAATGAAATGATGCAAAGGGTCACATGTGCCCATAATCCCATCTCGAAGCGGAATACTCCTGCATTCGGTGGGAATCCAATCTGATAACCAACTGGAGCGGAATACTCCTGCTCTTGGGGCGGAATACTCCTGCACCCGACATAATATAAACCAGAGGCGGAATACTCCTGCACTCTCTTGGGGCGGAATACTCCTGCACCCGATATAATGTAAAGCTGAGGCGGAATACTCCTGCACTCTCCTGGGGCGGAATCCTCCTACCCTCAATATGATACAATGGAGCGGAATACTCCTGCTCCTGGGGCGGAATACTCCTACCCTCAATATGATACGATGGAGCGGAATACTCCTGCTCCTGGGGCGGAATACTCCTGCACCCAATATGATATGCAATGTAATGCATATGAATGCAATGTGATGCAATAATAACCCTTCACCGGTGCGGGACTCTCATCGACAGCCGGGAAGTAGATGCCAACTCACAGCCAGAGTACAATGCTCAGTTCCTCAATGCAATACCAACAACAGGACATAACATATAATACACAATGTAAATCAAAAGCTAAGGCGTAAGGAGTACGCCTATCGGCAGCTACACACGTAAGGAACACGTGGTAGAAAATCCACGAGGCCAGGTGCCTCCAAAGAAATGGATATAAGCACTTACCTTGTTACAAAGTTAGTACAACCACTCAATAACCGCTTTGTCCTTTGGATTCACTGCCAAATGATCCCACTGTGTTCAATAAGCAGAAAAATATATCAAATTAGGCTAAAGGCTTCATTCCTCACATCTTAGGGCAATCCAGGTAGGAACCTGATACCCTATTCGCATACGCAATACGCAGGCCAGGCCTATGTACGGGGTTTATGGTCACATAACCAAACCCTAAATAAATTACATTTATATGTTGCCCATAACTCACTGAGTACGAATATATAATCAATTTCATTATCAGGGTCCATTTGACCCTTCAAACTATTAATTGAACTTGTTAAAACGATGTCTAATATTCTAAGTTTTACCGTTAAAATATATTTAAACATACGTAATAAACTCAAATAATATATTAGGATCAATACCTGAATGTTTCAGGGTGAAAATTCTACTTCTTATTTTCTAGCATTTTTCCACTGCGTATTTCCTATTTTATATCTCTGTTTCTCGTAAAGTTAATCCTCTGTTTTTGCTATCACTTTTGAACTTATAAATGAGCTTTAAGCTCATCAGCCGCCTCCATTCTTTGTTTGTTTCCTTTTTGTCGTTTTTCTTTTTTTATTTTTTTTTATTTTCTTTTCTTTTCACGATAAAAATTAGAACGGTACCCTACAATATTCGAAATAATTCCAACTTTTGCATACCAGTTATACAAAATATATGTAACATACTCGCGAAGGCGGATCAAATCAGACTCCCGAAACTCAAGATGCGAATTTAAATGAAAAGAAGTCAAATTATTTAACTTTCGGTATTTTAGCGGAAACTAACCGAACAACATCTAAAATTCACTTTCGAAAGCTTACAAAAATCACAAATAATCATACGAACCTAACGGCGCTTTCGGATTTCGAATCGGAGCTCATTCGGCAAAAACCGAGCTCGAAAATCTCTTTTTAATATTTATCGCCAATAAAAACTGAAACCTTCTTCCGATACCTACCAAACGAGGTCTGATTTTGCTCAAATTTTACAGACAGGTCCTAATGGACATTATGAATATTTTAAAATTATCGGCACCCCAATCAGAGTCCTAACTTCCGAAACGACTGACCGAGGTCGTTTCATTCTCCTCCACTTAAACTCTCGTTCGTCCTTGAACGAGCCTAAATCTAAAGAAGAATTCGCACAGATAGCAAAAGAACTTGCACGACCTTCATGAGCTGCTCCACGGGCATTATTTCCTGATTACAGGATCATAATTATACTACGCGCATTGTACTTTTGGAATAAAATATATTTGGATAATATCATCACATCATTGCCCAACTTATTCTGATTAAGCTGGCCCTTCCTCGATCATGAGAGAAGAATTCTATATTTTCAAAATAAAGATATACGGAACTTTGAATGGGTTAACATGATTCAGCCGACAATTACCTCTTCGATATACCTTTCGATATAGAACAGGTCGATGGAATTAAGAATTAGCTCACACTTGATACAATAGGGGAAGCTTTTGAAGTACCTTGTCAGTACTCACTATAGACGATTTGATGCAAGCTACATTATTTTTACGAATGCACTATGCAACATCTTAGTTGATTTTAGTGTTGTTCCGCAAGCTCCTTGTAGGAATGGAGGCGGCTGATGAGAACGGGGCAATGTGACCAAAAATGGAAAAATAAAGGGTATTTTATGGAAAATTATCTTGAGAAATACGTAGAGGAGAGCGAGGTGAGGCCATTTTTTTTTACAATTTAGCCGGGAAAGTTAAGGGTCGCCGGAGTTAGGGTTTGGTCGCCCTTTTAAACATTGATCTACGCCAAACCAGTGATTCTTTGGGGAAAACAAGGACATATCGGAGAAGAGGATGCCAAAAATATTCCTGAAAGGTATAATTTAGGTGCAGAAGGTGGCGATTGGCGGTGGTCAGCGGCGGAGGGATGACAGTTTATTAGTTCAATGACAAGCTCAAAAAAGCATAGTGTTCTTTGCCAGGAAAATGGAACTTTACAAAATTGGGTATCCTCATAAATAAAGTTGACCAAATGGGTATCTTTGTAAATAAAGTTGAGCGAATGGGTATTGGGTGAAATCCAATTAAAAATGGTTAAAAATATGTAATTGAATTAGTTCAATGGGTATACTGCGTAAAAACCCCTATTTATTACATGGAATATCTCTAACTTTGTTTTGCTTTTATAGACAGTTGTATTTCACTTGGTCCATTGCGTTTGTTTAGTAAAATATGACCATTAAATTAAATATCAAGCCCTTGTTTTTATGGTAATAGTTAGCTAGATGTTTTATGGCCATGTCCCATGAATGCTAGAAATGGCCATTGAGCTACTTGAGGGGCTTCGTCTTGCCTATTATTTTGCTACTATGACATGTTTAAACTTTAATATCTTTGAAGATGAGACAAACCTTTAGCTATATTGTTTTTTCCTCTTTAGAAAGAACCAAATTTAATGAAGGATATGAATTGATTCGGTTATTTATTAACGGAAATGCAAAACTAAGCTTGGCTCCAGAAAAGATATACCTTATGTCCCTTTCAAAGTCACTCTTTACATTTTGTCTCCATTTTTAATAAATCTTTGCTAATATAACCTTTCACATCTACCTCCTCCCTTGTTCTTCTCCCTCCTCTTTTACTTCTTCTCATTGGTCAAAAAAATTTTTGCCGCCCTTACTCTTGTTTAGCCCTAAATTTGATCGTTTAGGTAAAATAATTGGATTTGTTAGAGGATCACAAGTAATACAGTAAATATGCAGGGAAAGTAAGTAAATATTGAGATAAAAGTAATAAGCAAGAAAGTAGTAGTCTTATTCCTTGAGAATAGCCGGATTCGGTGTGAATCGCTTGATGTACAATGCAATGAGTGGAATGGTATTTATAGTAGAGATTCAGTCTTAATTATGGTAAAATACAAAGACTAATAAGGCTCATGGGCCTATAAACTCAAGGCGGTGGTATATACAAAATCCTAACTAGGAGACTGTAAACCCTAAGGCGGCGGGATATATACCTTGCATCCTACTCCCGTACCAGCTTAGCGGTTGTGGCTTAGGGAGTAGACGTGTATCCGATGTGCATGGTGGCTTATAGGCTAAGTCTAATCTCGCCAGCTGGACTCATATCCCTGTAATAATATGAGGCGTATTTTTTCCCACACAGTCAGTCCTCCCTCCCTCCCCCCACTTGCTGAGTGCTGTCGTAAGCAGTCAGGAAGTGAAAGAGGCGTGATAGAAACCGTAGGGATGTGTCTGCACTTGATACTCGTCCCCTGTCTTTTCGCATGCATCGTATTGAATGCAAGTACTCAAGTACAATGACGTGTAATCTTGTGATTGGAGGGGTTTTATGTGTGCATTTCCAATGCTGCAACTGCTCTATCATATCCCGTAGTTATTGGGATGTATCACGTAAGCTACGATAATTACGATCCCATGTGATCTCGATCTCATGCTTCAAAAACAATCCACTTCCTATCCAAGACTCCTCCTTAGCGTGTATAAATATACCATAATTACAAAGGCTTTTATTCATCTTCAAACTATCCCAAAACTTCATTTCAAAAGAAACTCTTTTTCCAGCCTTTTCAAAAGGTTCTCTTCTTCGACATGGCCAATGAGCAAATTTTCTTCCCGCAAACTTCAAAGTCTCCGACTATCTTCCTGCAACCTTGAATTTTGAAGGTGATGGCCGAATGCAGGTCCAAACGCCTAAACAGGAAGACGAGAGTAACAACCTTTCCATCGAGTTCTACGCAAATATTATCGTGAAAGACGACATAACCCGCATCAAGCTTGATTACAAATGGACGGAACTTGTAGATATTATTATCCTTACTGCTGACGAAAGAATTTTTCCCATTGTGCTGGTTACTCGATGGTCTATTAGTACCCTTTCACTCTGCATCTCAACGAACGTGTTCTTTCGATCATTGAAGAAATGTGCCGCCAGTACAATATCTGCTTAGTTCAAATCGGGCCCTACGTCTGGTGCTTAGTAGCCGTGTTGGATCATTTGGTGGACCACGCCAGAGTAAAATTCTCCTTCTGGCATCTTCTTGCTTTCTACTCTCCCCATCTTCATAAACCGGGTATGTTGATATTTATCAAGTGGGGGAAGAAAGACATAGTTCCCAATAGTGAGGACTCCAGAGATCGTAGCTGGCTCTACTGGTATGTGGCGGTACGGACACCGACCATAGTATCATCTTGTCTCTTTCCAGAAGTCTTCAACAGGAAGTGTAAGTTACCGCATTCTCATCTTTGTATATTTTACGCCTGTTGTCTTTTTAAACTGACTTCTATTTTTTCTCAATGAACTCTATGACTGCCATTCCGTTAACTCATAAGGAGTTAACCATGTGGATCATCACGATCTTCGCGAGAAATCCTGCTAGCTCAATGACTTTCACAGCCCTGGCCGGCATAAACGGCTGGCGAGCGAAGGACCATGGTAAGCCATTTCTTCCGAATTTCCCCTTTCTACCTTGCTTCAATTGACTTCATTAACTTTTATTCGTCCTTTAGGGTTCTCCCGCCGTGAGATGCCCCATTGAAGGAAATCAAAATTGCTGCCCCATACATCGCACCCTTGCCCGACGTACTGGTGTCTGGCGGTAAGGTTGCTGAGAGGGCTAGCGACTCCCGTTCTTCAAAGAGAAAAAGACCTGCCAAGCCTGACAATGTGGAAGTCGCCAGTGAGCCCGTGTTTATTATTTATGGCGAGGGAGAAGTCCTTCGAGTCCTTGAGACTGAGGTCGTTGCTACCCCTACAACTGTTACTATGCCCGAAGTTGGTCTATCTTTGCGAAAACGAAGGCTCTTGATTGATGAGGCCCCTGAAGCTGAAGAAGAAAACGCCGGGGAGATAAAGTGGTACTTCCATCCATTCCTCTTGAGCCCAGATCATCAGATCAGTTCTCCACTTCGTATTTTACTAATGTAATTTCTTCATGTGTTCCATAACTGAATGTCCCTTGTGCGTCTATAGAGCCCACCATACCTAAGTCTGCCCCTGAGCTGACCGTCCCTTTTGAGCACCATCCTAGAAAGGAGGTGGCCAGTAGATGCGGCCACTGTTACAGAACCCGTAGATAGAGCCCACGAGGTCGTTATTCCTATTGCAGTGGGAGTTAACCTGTTTGAGAGTCCAGGGGCCGTGACAGACCACACTGCTGAATTGATTGGACCTTGTGAGCAGAGGCACCTTGCTGGCTACAGCCATCAGAAGCTGCTTGAGGTCGCTGCGGGGTGTTCTTCCCAGGTAAAATTTTCTTCCCTGTTTCCAGTATCGCTAATTGAAATCTTTCCTCTCATCCTCTTAGCATTCGTTTTGATGTCCATCTAGGGGCTGATGGTTTATCATGAGATCCTTCGCTGAGGAGGCTCAGGTGAAATTCTGGAGGAGGATAATGATGCCCTGCGAGGCTAAGTTGCTAGCCTGCAGCCCTTTGTGGAGGAGGTTGAGCGGCTAAAAGGGGAGCTTCAGACCACGCAGAAAGCCTATCACTTGGAGTTTCTAAAAAATAAAAATCTCAATGAGGCGATGAGTAGTGAGATTCGCAAGTGCAAGCAGGCTGTGGAGACCCTTTAGTCTTCCCTTTGGGAGGCCTAACTTTCGGAGCAATTTCATTGTACTAATGTGACTCACCTGGAGTCGACTGTAGAGGCTCTGGCGACAGAAGTTGTCAGAGGTGGTCGAGAGAATAAAAGTCTCAGAGAAGAGTGTCTCCGATGCTAGGGGCATCTCTATCTTCCTTCAAGATGAGAATGACCAGTTGAGAAGCAAAATGGCGACCTTAGGGAGAAAAGGATGAACGCTCGTCATATGGCCAAAATGGACCATACAAACTTGGTTGCCGCTCTTGCTACCTTACACTGGGTTCATGACAACCCTAGCTTAGACCTAGATGTTGAGATTGCTTCAATGACAGAGCTTGTAGCTCAAGCAGATGCTCAGGTGGGGTCCGACCTTGAGGAAGGCTCCGAAGAGGCTAGCAGTGAAGGAGAAGATGTTGTGCCGGCTGGGGAACTTGTAGTTGGTGAAGCAAGACATTCGCGGAGTGTTTCCGCTGAAGGATGTCCCCCGAGAGAGAGTTAGAACTCTCCTCCCTTCCCCCCACCGCAATGCAAGTTTTTTGTTCTAATTTTGAACATTCGCCCGTATTTGTGGGCGTAACTAATATATTCTGGCCCATTTTGAGACTTTTTGACTTGAATTGCTCATTACTTTGCTGGTGATAATTATTTTTGCCGTAAATAATTTATTAGATAATGATCTTTCAAGATCGTGCCTACGTGGGCGTGTGAGCCGATGACTTAGGTGGCTTTTGATTAAGTAACGGACGCCCTATTTATTCTAGTGTCTAGAATGTTTTACCAGTGAGCCTGCCTAGGTAATTGCGTCTGTTGTATGTGCGTCCGTGGTTGACGGCTTATGTTGCACCTACATTGGGACGACTTTAGCCCGTGATAGGTAACAAGGCATTTTTGCGTCCAAATATGAACGTCGTTGCTTGTTTACTCGAGTATTTTAAGACTTTTTAGAACTATGCGAGCGGGTATCCCCACCGGCATGTTGGTGCAATTTTGTTGAATTGACGATTTCAACTTACGAAATAATGTCTGGTGGCTGAACTAAAAGTGATCAAGCTTTAAGAGAGTAGTTTACCCTACTTTTGCACGAAAAAAAGAGTGTATTACTTCAACTTAAGTTGTGTCGGGACTATAAATAGTTGGATTGTAGATGGATCTGATTGCAAAACTTACTAAATAGAATAATAGTGGGCGCTGGGCTGTAAATGTTGGAGGTGAACACCCGCAGCAGATTGATAAGTATGAAAATAATGTAATCAAAATTCAAAAAGAAGCTAAAGACTTAATAAAAGTAAATGCTAACAAGAATTGTACTTTCACGTGTCCTACTCCTTCTTCCCCTAAAACCTTTAATCAAGCAAACAGTCAGAGTCGCCGTCTTGGTTGGTTGAAGTTTTGAGGTCTTCATTGTCTTCAAGGAGGTTTGCCTCTGGCGTCTTTTCGGGGACAAATGCTCCTAGGATCGTTGTCGTGCAGCATTCTCTTACCGCCTCTTGGTCTCTGTTGATTTCTTTCACCCCCCAATCGGTACGGTACTTGAACTTCTGATATAAGGTGGAGGCACTGCTTTGACTTGATGAATCCATGGGTGTCCCACGATTGCATTATACTGGACCCTTCCTTTGATTAATTAAAAAAGATGAAATGTGATCTGCTCCCGGAATGCGCGTGGTGAGGTTAATCTTTCCAATGGACTTTTTGCAAGAGTTTTTGAAGTTGGCCAGTGTGTAGACACTTGGGGTCACTTTGTCTTCAACCCATATTGCTTGCAGGATATACCATTTAATAAGATTTACGGCACTACCAGCGTCGACCAGGACACGTTTGACATCTGTATCCCCTATTCTGAGTGTTATGACCAAAGCATCGTGGTGAGGAGTATTCCAACTAGTGTTATCCTTGTCACTGAACAAAATCATCTCTTTTTGGGTGTGTCCCTCTTCGGGCGCTGCCTCGTTGGGCCTCGAATTGCCGAATAACATTAGGCCACCAACTATTATGTTGATGGACCTCTTTGGTTCTGGAAGGTCTGGCGGTCCTTCTGAACCTATGTTCTTGGCATACGTTTGCTTTTCCCTGTCGGTCAGCAAACCATTCAAATATCCTTTGTTGTTAAGTTAATGACTTCTAGGAGCAGAGCCAAGCAGCCGGCTGTCTCGTGCCCGTGATCCCTATGGAAATCACATTAGAAGTTGGCGTTTGTTTTTCCAGGTTCCGCCCTCACTAGGCCAACATACCTGGGAATCTTCAGATGATCCTTCACAAACTATACGGCATTGACACGCAGTCCTAATTCCTCAAACATGTTAGGTATGCAGTATATGGAGAGTGACCCCTTGTGAGGAGGCGTCAATGCCTTTCTGTTGTCTTCTCGTTTTTCGACTGGCCTCGGGAAATCTGTCCTGCAATCTCTTGTACCCTGCTTTTCTCTATCTCTGGCTCGAGGTTCTTCGGTGTATTCTCGCTTTTGCCCATGATGGCTAGCGTTTTCGGTGATTGGGTGGATTCCACCGTCGAAGGTCAAGGTTTGTTCAGGTTTCAGACAGAGCTTCTTCGTGTATCTCTGGTGCAAAGCATTCCATATTTTCATGGGGTGTTGAGTTAAAATCAACTGCAACTCCCAAGTGGCTAACGAACCTCTGGAGTTCAGACTTTTGCCAAAGGCCACTTAAAAAATAGAATCGGGAACTGGAGGGAGCTCCATGCATTCCCTCTAAAATCTGTCCAGGTAGTACTTCAACAACTCATTGTCCTGCTGTCGGATCTCGAAGATATCTTCTATGCGCTTCTCCCGCTTGCGGGCGTCAGAGTATGCCTTTTTGAACAAATCTTACATCTGAGTGAGTGACTCGATTGACCCCATGGGTAGCTGAGTGTACCATGTAAGGGCACCTTTAGTCAAGGTCGAGCAGAATCTCTTCACCAAAGCAGATTGAGTCTCTTCTTCAGAAATCTCGTTGCTTTTGATGGCTTTATAGTAAGCAGAAATATGCTCGTCCGGATCAGTAGTCTCGTCGTACTTAAGGTTATCCGACAAGCGGAAATACTTTGGTACATAGGCTGGTGTAGCACTCGCCTTGTATGCATGCTTGTAGAACTTCTGCTCATCTATCGTGGTACCTTGGGGTGCAGCACCCGGTACCTTACCGATCCTATCATGGAAGACCTTCATCTCTTTTAGAATGTCCTGAATGAGAGGTGTTTCTTTGAGGTCTTGATTATTGACTGTTATCGAGCCTTCAGGGATGACATCCATGTTGAGCTTGCGATTAGGAATGAATGCTGGTTACTCGTTTACGGGCGTTGGTCCTCGTGGGGATGCTGGCCTCTGAGACGATCCAGCGAACATTGCTCCTAATTTTTGGGTCATTCTTTCGACCAAGTTGGCCGACTTCTACTCTGCCCCGTTCTTACAGAGTTTTGAGGAGATCAACAAGGAAGCCTTTGAACTCAGAATTACCTCCGCGTGGTTGATCGTCCTCGCCGTCGCTGGTTACGTGAACTGGTTCCTTGGCAGGGCTCTTTGATTGACCGTTAGGATCACTGGATCCCGTGCTGAATCGTCTGCCGTGTTGGTGGTGTTCTTTGGAACATTGTCGTTATCGTCTGACATGACTGCGCCTTTTCCTTGTAGTAACCTACAATTGCCTAGGCCACATGGTAGGCGCCAAACTGTTTAGGCCTAAATTTGGTCGTTTAGGTAAAACAATTGAATTAATTAGAGGGTCACGAGCAATACAGTAATTACGCAGGGAAAGTAAATAAATATTGAGAGAAAAGTAATAAGCAAGAAGGTAGTAATCTTATTTCTTAAGAATAGCCGGATTCGGTATGCATCGCTTGATGTACAATACAATGAGAGGAGGGGTATGTTTAGTAGAGATTCACCCAGCCCTAATTATGTAAAATATAAAGACTAATAAGGCTCATGGGCCTATAAACTCAAGGCAGTGATATATACAAAACCCTAATTAGGAGAATGTAAACCCTAAGGCGGGGGATGTATACATTGCATCCTACCCCCGTACCGGCTTAGCGGTTGTGGCTTAGGAAGCAGACATGTATCTATGTGCCCGGAGACTTATAGGCTAAGTCAAATCTCGCCAGCTGGACTCGTATCCCTATAATAGTAAGTGGCGTATTTTTGCCCACACAATTTTTTGAAAAATAAGGCAAATGAAGCTTCACCAAATGTGTAGAAATGATAAGGGATAATATGAGGAATACAGTTCATAGACCAATAAATACTATCTCCATCCCTGTATGAGTTTTTATTTTTCTCTTTGCACTTTCATTAATAAAATATTTAATTACTATATATATTTTACTTAATTGAACTTATTTACTAATCTCGCTAATCGAACTCAAATATATTAATCATTTGGTACCTCTTTTATTGCAAGGTAAGGTAGAAAAAATAATTAATATTGCATAACGTAAGGTAGAAAAGATAATTAACTTTGGATTAGTTTTTTTAAAAAATAACGCTTGTTTTTTAACAACTATAAAAAGGAAAAATGAACAGTTATTAAAGAACTGAAAGAGAGAATAATTGCCATTACATACTATTATATAGGTTACTTGGAAATAGAGTTGCGGGTAGGGGTGTACAAATCAAACCGGTAAACTGAACCAAACCGTAAACCAAATCGAATCGAATAAAAAAACCGACTCGTGGTTTGGTTTGATTTGATTTGGTTTTGGAAAAATAAGAACAGACATATTTGGTTTAGTTTGATTTTACCAAAAAAAATCGAACCGAACCGATATTTTATAAATATTATTTTTACATATTTATAGAAAAATATTCATTGTGAACTTTTTCATATATGATTTTAAGGAAATTTTACATGGCATAGCACTCAAGTAGGTATTAAACACTAAATAAACACATACCCTTTTTATTACAATTTAACTAATATACACCGACAGTGTAAGGAAAAGTTTACACAAACAGATTACCTTTACCTGATGTAGTAGGTAACTTGTTTTATTATCAAATTTTAAATCCCACTTTTTATGGAAATTACCTGTAGATAATATAGGGATGACCTGCTTGTGTAAATTTTTTCTTACACCGACTGTGTATATTAGTTAAACTCTTTTTATTATATTGTATAAATTTAAACTAATTATACTCCACATTTTCTAACCGCAGATTTAATGAAATCTTTAAGCATTAAATATGCCTATTTATAAAGGAATGGATGATCAATTACATTATCTCTCTTAATTAACCTTTAAGTAATTATCTTCTATATATTATCAAGAATCAATATCACTAAATTATCATCTAAACGCTAGCACACAAGCAACATGCTACACGGTTGATTAAGAAAAAAAACTAACTCAACTCATTTATATCGCGTCTCTCCATTTTAGTTTTCTAATTTAGGTACATTATTTTTCATTGTCTTATTAAGATGTATATGTAATTATTCTTGACGTCTAATTGTCTATAAATATCATATATCGATAGTTGATTGTAGAAAATATTTGAAAGCAACACTTGCATATTTGTTGTAGAGACTTTATATAATAAAAATCGGAAAAACTGAAAAAATCGAGAAAATCGGAAAAAACCGAAAACATCGAAATCGAGAAAACCCACTTAATGGTGATTTGGTTTATAAATTTAAAAAATCGATATATTTGATTTGCTTTGATTAATGGTAAAAGCAAACCAAACCGCCTTATGTTCGCCCCTTAGCGGCGGGCTAACACGTGTGGTTCTTTATCATCCTCATTAGACTCTCTATAGCTTTCCGTTTCACAGTTTCACCTAGGCTATAGCTAGCTACAACTTCCTTTTAATTGCTAGCACTTGCAATATCACTAAAAGGTAAAGCTAAAGATAAAAAAGTAACAAACCCATTCGAGAAAGTTGAAAATTTTAAGGTGATGTGTGTGAAAGAATTGTAGAATCACCAATCGAACAATACTTCCAAGATTTGCTCATTCGGCTATACTTGTAAACAACTTAGAATATGTGAAAGAAGAGGTATAAAGTTTATCTTGTTCGCCAGAAGTCCAGAACTTAACCAATTAACCAACAGACACTTGAAAACAATTAACCAACACAGACAAATTTTGTTCATCCAGCAAAATTTGTGAACAATTTAACTTAATAAAATAGGTAGTCAGAATATAGTACAAAATAAGACGGTTTAGTAAAACCTGTAAATAATTTAACTTAATAAATAGGTAGTATATTATTCCGTACAAAATAAGACAGTCTAGTAAAACCTGTGAACAGTTGAAGGATACATGCAAGATTTGTTCATCCGACAAAAGTTATGATTAATTAAATAAAATAAGTAGAATGAAGATAGCAGCAAATTGTGACCACCCGACAAATGCATGCAGCAACATTTGCCCATCCGACTAAAATTGAGACCAATTCTATAGTAGCAAGTTTTGACCGTTTGTCAAAATTTGCCAATAATTTTTTTTTTTAGTCGGAGTAGAGGTTATTTGTGAAAATTTCGTTAAATAGAGACAAAATATAAAGAGTGGCCTCGGATCATTCTGTGCAAATCTCCCTGTTGGATCATGAAAAATTGGCTCTGTAGCTTGTTTGCGCTAAATGAATACTGGCAGCGGCGCAAAATTATTTGAAAACTAGTCAGCTCTGGATAAGTCTCAGTATTTTTATACTGAGACTTTGAAATAACATGTTTAAAGTCCCAGTATTTTATATTGGGATCACTTAAACACTAATTCCAGTATAAAATACTGGGACTTTATATATAAAACTCTAGTAACTTTGAACATGAATCCCAGTATAAAATATAGGACTTTGAACATGTTAGTTTAAATTCCCAGTATAAACTACTGAGACTAGTCTGAGTGTTTGTCAACGCTAATAAAGTATAAGTGTGCACGCGTGAATTTTTAGTTATTTCTCAATTAATTTTGAAACAGCGGATAAAACTCACTTAAAATGTCCAAAATTGACTAGTTATCAGTTTCTTTCCGCTATTAAAGTTCAACTCACTGACTTAGATCGTCTCATCAAAATGAAATAGTACTAATAAGCCCTTCTAGATTTACTCATACAAAAGGTGCATTTTCCTACGAAATTCATTATCTTTGTGTCTTGAGATCCTATTTGCAATAACCGTTTCAAGAACTATTAAAAAAGAAATTTGAACAAAGGCAGGACAACGAAGTACTTATAAAAAGGGAAAAACAACAAAGTATAATGGTAGGAAATGACGTCTTACGATTATAATAAAAGTAAATGATCCTATAAAAGTCACTTAAGTTATTTTCTTTACAATCTCTTGTTAAAATGATACTATGCATTTACTGAGGAAAAAATGAGAATAATTTTGACAATAGCAAATAAAGTAGCAAAACAAATGGAGTAGTACAAGAGACCAAAAAGAAAAATTGAAAACTAAGCTATCCTCTTATCCATGTTTTGGACAAGTCGACGCATTTGAAACCTCCAAAACAAGAAATAAGCTAATCCAAATCCAACTAATACAAACAACCATATATTATCATCATCTTCTTTATTCTCCTCAATTTCCAATATACAAAATTCGTCTCTATCTCCATTTCCAATTATACCCTCCTTTAAATTTCCATACAACACATACACCTTATCCTCATCTCCCACAGTAACATCATTAGCACCTCCTTCTCCATCAAGGGCAATTTCGTCGAAAACAACTCCCTTTTCCCAATTATTATTATCCTCACTCTTTACATAATAAATCTTGTGTTTACACCCCATCACAATAACGCCATTCTTTTTAACGCCTATTTTTTCAGCCCCCGTTAAATCATTGGTCAACATAACGGTGTTTGACTTGCCATTATTAACGTTGACTTTATACATTTTCCCTGTATTTGACTGTACGGCAAGTAAATATTCCCCGTTTGGTATTGATACGACGCCGTTTATGCCGAAAATTTCAGATTTTGACAAAATCGAAGCGTCACCGGTGATGTTCACTTTCCAGATGACGTCACCATCGGGGTTGGTGACGTAAGCATTGCCGGAGGAATCGACGGCGACGTCGTTCGAGGCGGCTGGACGGAGCTTCTCGGTTACGAAGGCGATCGGGTTTTGATCGGGGAGAAGAGGTGTGAGGAAGATCCGTTGGCGCGTGGGGAGGTCGTACGCGGCGAGTGCGGTGAAACCGGCGGCGTGTACGCAGGCGAGGAGGCGGTGGTTGTGGCGGTCTACGGCGAGGCCGAGGAATGAGGAGTTTGAAGGTAGTGAGGTGTCGGAGATTAGCGTTTCAGTTATGCCGTCGGCGGCGTAGACGGAAACAATTTTCTGGCCGCCGATGATGAAGTTGTGGGAGTTAGGATCGTAAGTGAAGGATTCAGGGTGGAGGTCTGGTAATCGGAAAGTGATGACGTGGCGGTGCTTAGCGGCGGCGGCGGGAATGATTAAACTGGCGGAAATGAAAAGGGCGGTGTAGAGAATAATTAAATTTGGTTTCATTGTAGGCTTTTGGTGTTTTCGATTTTGTTTCTTAATAGAATTTAAATTTATAGATCTTAAGGAAAAAAATATTTTTAACTTCCATGATAATATTATATGAGAAGTTTACTTTTTTCTTTTATTATTTGTAAACATATTTTAATAGTAAAAATATCGAGGATCTATCGAAAACAATTTACCTATCTTAGTCAAAGATAAAATCCGTGTACATCTTAGGTACTTACTATGTGCATGTTAATTTTAATAGTAAAAATGGTGATTTACCATACTTTTTACAAATAACGTTACAGTTGAAAATAATGTTGACCCCTATTTTCCAGATTTACTCAAACAAATTGTAATATGTAATTCTTGCATTCTGATCATGTGCTTAGTTTCTCACATAAGAGCTCAATTTATTGAGGATTGGAGAAGTTCATAGAGACCTCACTTGGATGCAAAGTTAACAGGAGAAGTCACTTCTTGGATTTCTCTGAACCGGAAATGCATAGATTGAGTCGTTATTTTAGATTAAAAAAAATGCTCAAATATAAGAAATGTAACAAGAAAATATCATTACTCCCGAGTTGATGCTAGAGATTTTTCGTTGCTGCCTTTGGTGCTGTGATAGGATTAGCTGAGTCTATAGGTATGCAATCAAAGACGATGGCGTATTTACGAGTATTGAATAAGTTTGGCATTTGTTTTGGACTTAGTTTTTTGCTTGAGAGAAAACATACAAGAAAATCAATCATTTTCGAGAAAATATTTTTATAAAAAAAATATATTCGTTCATGCCAAACACACCCTAAATACATGAGTTCATTTTAAATGTATACATATTTTTACACATATTACATATATAGTACATCATTTAACCTGAAACTTTATAAATTTCAGTTGAATTCCGGTCTTGGCTTTGTGTGGGAATACTCTGTTAATCCCAGTAATGCCAGTTTTCTCTTCTCCACATTCATCCATGGTTTATTTTTTAGCCACTATTTATCAGCCATCTTGCTCTTACCTTTATATGAAGCTAATTACAGTAGTTTTCAGAAGAGAGCTTGCACTTTGTGATTATTTGGAGGGAATGCAAAGATTTTATAGAGAGAGCGTGCCAACAGTTAGTTTGTGGTCTCTCATGCAATTGCTAGGTAAGCTCACGTAAGAGTGAATGAAGATTCATGTTTAGTCACGGTTAATCCTGTAGTTCAAACTAGAATTACGAGCACATGCTTAAGGTTTGACTATATGGTGGTCTGAAGTTTGAATTATGGAGTTTGAACTTTAGGTCCAGTGTCATGAAATTTTGAATTGTGGAGTTCAGATTTCATACTAGTGTGTCTTGAAATTTCATCTGTGCAGACAAGGTTTGAATTATGGAGTTCCAAGTCTTGAAGTTTCAACGGTTGAATCAACTATTCCTTATACATCAACCCAAATATAGTCATCTGAAGAAATTTTTGTTCCATATTTTCAATTAGCCTAATTATAGTGGTGCCTCTGTTATGAAATAAGAAACAAGGAAAGTAATGACGTCTCCTTTTTCACAGGCACAAGTCACAACCACAAATCAATTTTGCTTTGAGAAATAAGGAAAGTATTGATATTACTCCGTTGGTAAAATTGGGTTATCAATCAAAATCCAAAAGATTCAAATCCGTTGTTAAACGGATTGTTGGTACTATTTACCAACGGATCTGAAATTGTTAATAAACTTCTAAAAGAAAATTCGGTTGAAAAATTAATTTGCTGGCAATTCGCTTGGCCAAGTTCGAAAAATTCCGTTAGAGAAAAGTACCAAAGAGTTGATCGTTCAATTTGTTGCTTTACCAAGCTGAAAAAGTTGCTTTCGATCTCCTTTTCAAGTGTAATACATTAGCTTTGTACTTCTTGTCGCAATATAGTTGTTACAACTTCAAAGTCAGAGGAGCTGATTTTATGAAGGACCAAGTTTATTTTGCCTTGTTAAATAATAGGACGATGGATCAAAACTGTCATCGAACTATCGAAAAATGTCTAATTATGTCATGCATTAAAAATACGGTGCTAGAATGCCGCTATCATTATACTTAGGGCATATTATGTGTGAGTTTTGGCTGAAAATTGCCATTATTTTTAACTGACACCTTTTTCCCATTTTGAAATTTTAGAAAAAAAAATGAAAATTTTGGAAAATGACACATTTCTAACTAGTGTAAAAAGAGGCATAGGGACCTCTCAAGTTTCAAAAGAAGAAAAGGGGACAAAAAATTAATTAACTTAAGTGAGGGTCGTTGTAATATTTAAAATTTGTGGGTAGAAGAATTTTTTTTTTTAAAAAAAAAAAACAGCTCAAATTCAAAAAAATTCAAATATTTTGTTTTCCCTCCTTCCCAACCACTTTTACTCTCCCACCTATTCAAATAATTTCAAACTTTTATTTTTCTCTCTCTTTCTTCTTTCTCCCTCTTTTTTCTTCTTCATTCTCCTTCTTTCTTCAAGATTTCTTTTCAAATTTCATTTCATCACCATCTTTGTTATTTTTCTTCCTTCTTCTTCTTCTTCTTCTTCTTCTTCTTCTTCTTCTTCTTCTTCTTCTTATTCATTTTATCTTTTCTTCGTTTTTCTCTTTTTTCTTCTTCTTCATCAGTATTTCATTCTTTTTCATGTTTTTTTTATTTCTAATCGTTTCACACATATTTTCGGATGAATAAACATATTTTTTACATGTTTATACAATTTTGGAGATATTTTTCATGGCTAGAAAAGATGTGTACACATCTCGTCAGATGTGTACACATATATTATATGTGTACACATGTAATAATGTGTGTACACATCTCAACTGATGTGTACACATAATATTATATGTGTACACATATAATAAATACGTGTAATATATGTGTACACAGTTGACTGATGTGTACATATCCTTTTATTATAGTGGTGGAGGGCGGTGGGGTGGTGGTGGATAGTGGTAGAAAGTGTTGGTTGATGGTGGAGGGTGGTAGAAGGTGGTGGTTGGTGGTGGAGGGTCATAGGAGGTGGTGGTGAGTAGTGGATGGTGGTAGAAGGTGGTGGTGGGTGGTGGTGTAGTGGTGGATGGGCAGAGGGGTGGGGGTCCGAATGGGGGGAGGGGCTGGGGTGGGGAGATGAGAAAGTGGGGGACTTTGTGTAAATAAAAAAACTTGTGGGCTTTTAAAATATTAGTAATTAGTATTAATATTAAAATTGTCTCCATCACCCAATTCTTAAAGACTTTGTCCCCTTTTCTTATTTAAGGAACTTGAAAGTCCCCCTCACCCAAAAAAAAAAAAAAACCTTCTAACTAACCCCAACCCTAACTTATTTTGTGATCCCCCTCCCACCGTAATTTTTAACCCAATTTAAAAGGAGAAATAAGCCTTTTAAAAATTTAAAGAAAAATAAACTAAAAGAAAAATAAAAGAAGAAATAAAGAAAAATAATAATATCCACTATTTAATTACTCCTAAAACAACCCCTATCGGTCCACCATCTCAACCACCCAAAAAAAAAAAAAACCTCTACATCTATACATTTCTCAGCAAGCTTAATTTACTACCATCAATAATCAATGCAAATTAGGATACACACATGCTATAGCTCTCAATTTATTGTCAATTCATCATAAGACAACAGGAACTTTAGGATGGACTTCACCGATTTTAAAGGAAAAAAGGAAGCCCCGGACGTCAACCAGTTTTCTTAGACCGGCAACTCGTATCCCGAATATACAAGACAAGTAAGTTTATGAATAGCCCTTTTCAGTTCCAATGCGCTGAATCGAAAAAAAACTATCTTTCTTTCTGGGTCATAGATCAGAGAATTCTCTTCTTCTTCTTTTTTTTTTTTTTTTTTTTTTTGAAATACATGTATCATTTTTAAAATTTTTTTTAATGCTTTTTCAAAATTTTAAAATTGGAAAACAGGGATCCATTAGAAATAATGACGTTTTTCAACTAAAACTAAAAAATAATGACAGTTTTGAGCCTAAAGTTTAACGGTAATGACATCCTAGCACCGTATTTATCATGTGACATAATTAGACTTTTTCTGATAATTCAGTAACAATTTTGGCCCTTACTCCAAAATAATATAAATTGGCAAAAATGAAAAATGAAGCCTAATCCAGTTTGGAATTTGTATCATGATTCACTAAGTCAACTTACTTATACCTAAATGTAAGGTTGTTCATGATTGTGCTCGGTTGATTTTTGTTAAAATCATAACCAAATCAATTTAATCAATTTTTAAACTATTAAAACCCAACAAAACTGAATAAAACTAAAACCAGCGGCTTGGTTACTATTGATTTGGTTAGATTTATCGATTTTTTACCCAAAAAAAAAAGCGATGAACATAGAAAAAATGATAAAAAGAACTTTCTAAAAAGATAATGATAAAGAGGATTACAAATATTTCTTTACTCACCTGGAACATTCACATATGTAGTAGAAAGGAAACAAGAATTCAACAAACACTAAAAATTGTATATCATGTTTTGTATATCATTAAGAGAAGCTGAATAATACAAAGCATAATTTATCTACTACTGCTCAAGTCATATGCTAAGCAGAATAATGCAAAATACACTAGAAATGAACAACTTATTTTTATTAAGTCTTTGCCTTGTTGGGGTTAGGGGCTCAGCTAGTTAAGTTCATTTCATTTTCTACTACAAGTTTTGTTGAAAAAATATAGAAAACTTAAAACTTAAATTATATAATAATTAAAATATTGATATATCATACTATTCTAAAAGAGGCAATCCATTTAGTAAAAAGTAAATGACCGTTTTGCCCCCCTATAGTAAAGCTTTTTTAAAATATTCCTTTGTACAAGGAAGTCAATACACAATTAAATTTCTACTCCTATATTTTATACAAATTATAAAAAATGCTTAATATAGATAATAAAAATGCCCTCTTTTAATTAGGATTGTGATGTCTTTTCACATCTTTAGGTTCGCTTTGTACATGTATTTCGTTCTGGAGAGATATAATAAATGGCTATGTCATTCATTACTTAAGAACCACTGCCTTTTTTTTTGAAGCTAAAATATTTATCTTTGATGGTATTTGATCTTTCATAAAATACAACATCAAACTATCAACATCTCATCCGCAGTTATCCTGTTTCATTTCCTAATTGGCTTAGAATTTGCACAAATACAAATGAGGTAAGTGGTATGTCTTTCGAACAGAATTTTATTTGACTATAATTTTGCTACTGTAAATTTTGAAACTTCTTTTCGTGTTCTTTTGGTCTACTTTATATATATGTACTTGTGTTTTAGAGTAAGTTCATTAATATTTACGAATACTGCAAGCGGAATAGTTGCAATATTTAACACGAATCTTAATATATTTATCATTGTATTTTTTTAAAATAATTTACAACTTTTATGAAACTCTAATCCTGGGTCTACTTTAGCCGTTCAAAAATCATTGTGACACCATTATTTTAATTTCCACAAAGAACGAAATGTAAGATTGTTATTAAGACGAAATAAAATAGTGACCTCCTCATGTTTCTTTAACAATTTCATGAAATTTAAGATATCAATTGTGCAACTCAAGCACAAATTTTTTTTAAACAACAAGGATATACTTCTTTTAATATATTACATTCATTATTAAGGACACACGCTCGTTGCGCGTCTCCAAAAACTAGTAATAATAAAAGCATAGGTTCGGTTAGATTATTTCTTTGTTTTTTTTTTTTCAAAACCAAACTAAACCAAAGATTATCAGTTTTAAAAAATTAAAAACAAACCAAACCAAAACCAACTATGCATCAGGTTTTAATTGATTTGTTCGATTTTAGGTTTAGATCGGTTTACCGTGAATACCCCTACCAAAATGCAAATATGTGAACAATTTTAATCCTACTATAGGGTAACCTGACAAGTTCTTTGCAAGCCCACAAGGTAAATAGAATCTGCCCCTTTAACGATGATGTCGTCTATTAGTTTTGAATTCTTTGTGTAGAGAAGTAGAAGACCGTTGCATTGAACCAACATATAACATGCAAACATGGCCATTTGTTTTCATTGCTGACTGCTTGGACCTAAAAAAAATCGGGGGAGAAGATATTGGGTTTATCCCTGTTATAAGGTAAATGTTGTTTAATATTCTTCTATTTTGTTATATAAGCCAGAGATTCTGTTCTTAAAGCATGAATTTTCCAGTCATTTTCTTCATAATAAGGCCCTAAATATTGCCAGTATCGGAAGTGGACAGATGAAGAAATAGACCGACGATTAAAGGTGATTATTCCAAACCTAGTTGGGAAAGTCCATGAGCTAGAGATACAAATTGAAGCTTATGAAAAGAGATATGATTAGAACATGGAGTTATAGCTTGAGAACATGAAAGAAAAGGAGAAGCAGTTGAAGAGCAGATTGGTTCGATCCAAATAGGGAAAATGTTCTCTTGTTCTTCATCATATATGACTGAATATATGCTATTGTATCTAAATTTTAGTAGTGATAATATGTTTAGGTTAGGTTATTTTTGTTATGTTGGGTCGTTGGATAAATATTTATGCCTTAATTAATGTAATCGACTTATGTATTTTTATTTATCACATTTGATTGCCATTATGTACTTGTACGAGCAAACACACACATAATATGAGATTGGCAAGAAGTATAAGAAAAATATGCGGTCATAGCCGCTTCAATACAAGAAGTCATTAGAAGGCAGTCACTACAATTCGAGTTTTGGGTACACATCAAAGACACCAAAAAAATAGTCATAATTGCTCTACAATTCCAAATTTAGACACACATCAGAGACACCAAAAAAACAGTCATAGCTGCTTAAGCATTCCGAATTTGACACAAAGTATGCATTCAAAGATTCTTAACAAAAGTGAAAGCCTAAAGTCAAACTTAAGCAAAACTTGTTTGGCCCCAAGACCAAGCATTTTGAAGTTGATTAATAGAACTTGATTGGCTGATTTGGACCCTTCAGGTTGCATTTGTCTTTGTCTAATTTTCATTTCTCCTTTTCATTTGTTGAAGCCCACTTATTGTGACAGTTGACTTTCCCCTCTCCCTTTCGCCCCATTAGGTAGCTTGTGTCTAAAATCTCCAGTTATATTTACAAACGAAATTGTTGGCATTGTCTTAGAAATACCAGACTGCATACATAGAAACATAATATTAGGGAAAAGAAATAAGAAAAGCTACTTACATTTACAATAAAGTAACCACTTTAAGTGTGAACACTCCTATTCCTACAACTCGTGGTCATTTAAAAGGTATATTACCCCTTACATTTTAGTATCCTATAAGAAACGTTGGACTAATGAACAAATATGCCTCTAGACTCACATTACTTGATTTATAACAAGTTAACAACAACATTACCTGAGAGGCATTAGCTTTTGGCCTTCATTTTTAGAAGTTATTTATGTTTGACTTGAAGGGGTTGGAGATGAGGTGATGCTTGATCTAGTAGATGATTGCCTTGAAGAAGAACTACTAGGTACACCCTTGCTGCAGTCCCTCTTATTGTGCCCTTTACAAATATAGGGGCTACAAGTCATATCCACTTCAATCTTTCACATCTTGTCAGTCTTCTTTTCAATTGGGGTTTTCCTCCTAATTTTTTGGCCTAATCTTCTTAATCTCTAGAGGTATCACCATAGACTGTCTTTATGACCACATCTTCACACTAAACACATGATAAAGATGGATTACTTTTTCATGTGAGTCTCTTTACTATACTAGCTAGAGATGTATTAAACTGGGTCTACTTTCCTATGATGTAATGCAGCTATGGCCAGGAATATGGTATCCCTTTTAACATCCAAGATTTGCAGGAGCATCTCAACCTCCTTAGATCCACTATAAGCTCATTTCACCTTCTGAGACTTCAAATCCAAATGTTTCATCAGAAAGCTTAACTAGACATGTGCTACCAGGATTAGATCATAGTAGCTCATCCCTATAGTCTAGAATCTTACTAAACACATGAATGTGGCCACCCATAATTTCTTTCAACACCTTATTCCTATCTTTTCTAGCTACTGTCGTCCAATATTGAAATCTAACTTTTTTCTAATCAACTTCTAAAACTCATGTATCTTGACATCGATTCTTCAACAATTTTTTCTTTGTAGTGTCATGCCAGAAAGTTTGAATCGCAAAGTGTGATGATTAGTGGTGTTACATTTGTGTATAGAAATGTAGTTTTTAACTACAAAATCATGTGTTCTTGAGTCATAACTACCCAGGAGCAGCCATAAACAACCTTTTTTGCACTTAACCCTAATCCTTTTCTTTTCATTAATATCATCATCATTATCATCGTACGCAGTGTTGTGATGAACGTTGGGGTCAGGGAGGGTGGAATATACACACACCTTAACCCCACCAAGCAAGAGTTTCTTTGAATTGTACAACACTGGCAAATACAAAACACGTTTTCTAAAAAATTTGAGTACAAATTGGATAAAAAATGACCTTCTTCTTGGTCCTCTTATATTTTATTTTTTGTTGAACTTCACCTTCATCATCAGCATCATCATCAAGTGCATCTGAATCAGTCTTAAAATTGGAAGCGTCATAAAAAAGATGGTATGGTTCATCACCTCCTAATTTACCCTCTTAACTAGTTTTTGCACCTAGATTAGACTCATTCTAACCTACATCATGCCTTTTTTGTCCTAGTTTAATATGTTCAGGTTGCACAGACCTATCCTTCCTCGTCCTTCTCTTCACTTCCCTACTTTCCTCCCTAAAATTCATATACTCATCGTGCACATTACTTCAATAGTCTTCTTCTGCTTCTTCAAACAACTCATCATGATCTGAATCAGAGCTATCTTCAATGCATTCATCAGATCCCAACGCTTCTTCATCACTTATATCATCATCAATGGTAGTATGGTCAGACTCACTATGTTGAAGCTTAACCCTAGCAGTAGCTTCAGAAGCCTTTTTTTTTTTTTAAAGGATTTTCATGTGCAGCCTTCTTAGAGACACCTTCACACCCCTCAAAGCTTTGACCAGTCCCTTTGTCCACAGAGACTATATTATAATGAAACAGGGCTATAGGTAGTTCTGCTCCAATGTGAGACAAACACTTCATATAGGTCCCATCTCTTCACAAATTTCAAATTCTCATTATATCATCTTAAGTTTTATTTCTACCAATCTATCAAAGTAAGGTAGTGTAGCAAATATCGAAACTGTCAGAACCCAGTTCTTTTATATAGTCTTTTGCTCAAAATATGAGAAATTATCTACATCGACCTCAAGATATTCTGTAATTCTCCCAACAAGATAGGTAGACTCGTCGGAGTGAGAATTACTTCCATGATACACTCACAACGTTACTAGAACAAATACTATAAATATCCAAGTACAATCCAACTAATTAACAAAAATAATTAAAAGACTAACCTTTTCAAAGAGGAAATTCGGATTTTCATCAAACTTCTTGGCTTGTTTTGTCATTAATCACTTCGATTTTCGATGGAATTCTTCACATTCAAGGTTACAAACATAGTATCTCATCCTTGCTGTAGGAGAATAGGACGAATTGAAGAGGAAGCAACGTATCGATTTAGGTTTTTTTGTTTTTTGAAATCCGAGTTATCGATTGAAAGGGAAAAAAAGGAACCTGCTTAGTATTGTAAGTTTGAGATTGATGAAGCCTCATTGACACATGAGCTCTTTTAGTCTAAATCAATAATAGAAGTGGACATTTACAAATGTTAATAAATTTTTAAGAAAGACTCATCGCAGAATTTGACGGTTGAGCATGACAACTCTGTGGTAGAAGAGTTTATTTCAATTAATGTGAATGCATTACATGAAAACGAAATTACATGGCAGTTCAATTTGAAATCAAAATTTCGAAATTTGGTGCATCATGATTGAAAATCAGCTAATTTCCCATGTTGCAGAGCATTTTCATGCTTACGCTTATGCCATGGAAGCCCCATATAGAATATTAATTGAATACTTCTATCAAATATAGAAAGTTGAAAGAATCATATTATTAATTATTACTCCCCCTGTTTCATAAAGATTGTCATGTTTTGGATATCGAGAGTCAAACGAGTTTATCTTTGACCGTAATATTTTCATATGTCTTTCAAATAATTTGAATTATTAATTATTGTGACTTATAGTACTTTTTATGTAGTTTCCAAATATATAAATATCATTCGAAAAAATTTAAAAATTATATGTTTAAATTTACGGTCAAAATGAACTCGTTTGACTCTCGAAATCCGAAACATGACAATCTTTTTGGAACAGAGGGAGTAATAGTTAAAAGGTTCATACTAATAATCGGCTAGTGCTCAAACATAGAGTGTAAAGTGTAAATTTAAAGATTCATGCTAATAATTGGCTGTCCAAACTACCCTATAAAAAAGTTGGATGATTCTCTAATTATTATCTTCTATCATGTTATAAAGATTACTAAAGAATAATTAAGCTTTGCAGGAACATTTTCGAAATTTTGAGTAGGCATGACGGGAAAAGAAACCCACATGCACGATTCACATTATAGGTTACACTTTGACTTAAAAAACCAATAATAGTATTTCAAAATTGCCTGGCCAATTTAACCAATCTAATGATATATATAATTTGTAGTATTTGTACTAATCTCCACGTATTATATACGTAATTGTCTGAATCTTTTCCATAACAAGTTATCTGACCAAAATATTAAAGGGAAAAAGGATACAATAATTGAAAGCAACACATGCAACATAATGTATCAAACGTATTCATGCAATACTGTTTAGAGAACAATTAATAAGAAACTTAAAAAAATTAAAAGAGTTCAATGGTGGGACAACAAAATTCACCGTCCACATGCATTGTGATTGACTTGAAGATTAAGCCACTACAATACTTAGAAGAGACAACTCATGATCACACTCTCCCTATTATCCTAATTTAATTAAGTCCATCCCTTAAATACTCAAGCAATTTCATTTTGATACATAGGCTGATTGAAATTTCTTGTACACTATATTTTAATTTAGCACATTATTTAGAGCAAATTATTTGCAACATGTATTTTAAATTATAATTATTTGTTAAATATTATTACCTTTTAAGTGACCAATGATATTGTAAATATTAATGCCTAGTACTTAAGTAATTCGTACTCAACCACACTCTCTTGCCATGTCATTTTTTGCAACTTTCATGCACTTGCAAGTAGCGTAAACAAACCGCTCTCATTTCTTAAAGAAAAACTTTCCTATCTTTCATTTCCTTTCTTTTTATTTGATTTTTTGACGTTCTTCACTAAAAGTCACCATACCTAACATACCATTTGTTCGTTACACATACTCATATAACCCTTCTTTTAAGCAAGAAAAAGAAAGTTCCCATTTGCATCAACGACCCAAAGTTTTCATAACCATTCTAGAATGTCAAGGCTCCCAATTCTTTTACTCTTTTTTGTGGTTACTATACAGACAACCAATGGATTATTGAATCCAAGAAAACTTGATGAAAATATTGAGAACAAGTGTGGTGGTTGTCCTTGTAACAACCCATGTCTTCCACCATCTCCACCACCACCTCCACCAGCTTTGCCACCACCATCACCACCGCCGCCAAAGAAGCCACCAAGTGGATACTGCCCACCTCCTCCTTCAGGGGGTGGTGGTGGTGGTTATAGTCCTAATCCTCCAAATCCACAATACATATATATGACTGGTCCACCAGGGAATTTATACCCTGTTGATCAATATTTTAATAGTGCCAAGAGGAGTTTCTCTAGTGGCTTTCCACTTTTGATCAGTGGACTTTTCTTGGGATTGTTTGCTTTAAGGTGAATCTTTTGAGGAAATTCAGAATTCTCAGGAGGATTGATCAAATTTCATGAGTATGAAAAAAGAGAGCTGCGGATTTCAAAGACGCAGAATTTTAATGGCTAAAAATATTTTAATCCTTTTAGGTTTGTTCTAAGCATTATTATCTAATCTTGATATCCATTTCCTAGCCAAATAACCTTTCAATGTTCTTCTACCCTTTTTCTTTTGTAAAATTTGTAAGTCAATGTTTTTCCATTCATATAAGTGAAATATAATCCTGTGCCTGGCTGCTCATAATTGTTTACTCATCTAATGTTTTTTCTCCTTCTCATCCCTTTTTTTTTCGTTAATTTCATTTTACTTATGGAGAATATTATAAATAATGTTGTTATGGTATCAGTGGCGAATTCAATGACTGATTATTTTAGCCGATTAGCAATACTCCTCTGTTCCACTTTAGATGAACCCATTTGACTTTGCACGGAGTTTAATAAAGAGAGAAAACTTTTGAAACTTGTGGTCTAAAATAAGTTATAGATATTTGTGTGGCTACAAATCATCTAGGGATGAGTAAAAGTGAATATTTCTTTCCAAATATAGAAAGAGGTCATTATTTTTTAAATAGACTGAAAAGGAAATAGGTTCATCATTTTTGAGACGGAGGGAGTAGTAAATAGTGGATTAGTAATGATGCACTTTTTAATATTATCCGTCTACTTCTATTTCTAGTCATTCCAGCGGAGTTCTGATTAGAGAATTTTATTTCCCTGCTGTTCCTGGGGTCCATTATTTTGTTAGCTGTCCTAAACAATTGTTGACAGGTAAAATAGGTGGATAACTTAACTTCATTTATCCTGTGACTAATTAATCGTTTGAGAAGTGAGTAAAAGAAAAGCAAAAGAGAAATAATATGATCAGGAAGAATTTACATTATTTGTGTCATTTAACTGGTTACAGTAAATTACTATTCGTCAATTTACTAATTATGAATGCTATTAAGTAGTCTGTACCGGCAACTACATTATACATGACTTTGATTGTATCCGTATATTTTACACAGGTTAAGAGCTCGTTTTGGTGAGCTTAAAAATGGCTTATAAGCTTATAAATTCATTAGTAAATGTGTGGTAACTCAAAATTTATGAATTTATAAACTCTTACATGTTTAAAAAAAGTCAAAATCCTAATTTCTCAAAAAGTAACTAAACTACTTTTATCTTATAAACTGTTTAAAATAAGCCGACCCAAACGGACTCTAAAATTAAACTCAGTTCTTTGTTACCATCATGATCTTGTGAGTTTGTCAGCAGTAGAAAGTAGGTGGGGAATGAGATCAACCTCGGTTATTACCAAATGCTAGGACCCAATATATCCTTCAATTTCATAAAAAGTATAGTCCCAACCACAGCGAGGCTTAATATTCTAGAACATCTTCTGATGTGTCAACATTGCAAATTGGTTAGGCCTCTACTTTAGGCTACTTTTGCTATAATCTGGTTAGAAGCTTAGGTCGGCAGTGTTGAAAATGTCCAGTTGTTTAGCTAGTTTTTTCACACTATTAGCTAGCCCACATGTGATCATGTTGTTAGGTGTAGGATTTTATCTCTCATCTTGAAAAATAATTTTCTAGATAAAGAATCATTGTTATGTTCATCTGTTGAGAAGCATTGTAATTAGTCCTAATTAGTATAGTTAGTTGAGGTAGTTAGGAGTTGAGCTAAGTTAGTTAAGAAAGTAGCTTGGAGAGCAAGCAATCCTAGAAACTAGAAGTAGCACTATAAATAGTAATTGTACTCTTAGCTAGAAGTAGAGTTGCCATAATAATACATTGAGTTGATATTTTCAACTCACTTTCTCTCTCTACACTTTCTCTCTCTATAACTAACTTTGGTCTTAGCTCATGGTGTTAGTTTCTTAACATGGTATCAGAGCTGCCGGAATAGCACGCCGGAGAACACCTTCGCCGGAAGATTATCAGTTAGATCTCTCAGCTGCTCGTAGCTGCTCTTCTCTGTCAATTTTTTCCTGCATTTGCAGTTTTTCAATCAAGGTATTGCCCAATTTCAATGGCAAATCCTAACACTGGATTCAATGGAGCCACGGTTGCAGCTGGAGGAGTAAGCAGCAGCAGAGCTTGGAACATCATCGATCATAACCATCCACTTTATCTCCAGCCATCAGATACACCAGGTAGTTCTCTGGTTTCCATTCAACTGACTGGTCCTGAAAACTATGCTTTGTGGAGTCGATCCATGCGCATAGGTCTGTTAGGAAAAAGTAAATTAGGCTTTGTCAATGGGACGTGCACAAAAGAGAGTTTTGATCCTAATCATCATGACCTGTGGGAGAAATGCAATGCTATAGTGCTTTCATGGATCATGAGTGCAGTGAGCAAAGAGTTTCTAAGTAGCATTGTGTATGCAACTAGTGCATATAGAGTCTGGACAGATTTAAAGGAGCATTTTGATAAAGTTGATGGATCTCGAATTTTCTTTTTGCACAAAGAAATAGCTACCATGTCACAGGGGACAAGCTCAGTTTCGACCTATTTCTCAAGACTAAAGGAACTCTGGGATGAGTTTGATGCCCTCATGCCATGCCCTGGTTGTAACTGTCCTGAGTCAAGGAAACACATGGAACATTTTGAATGTCAGAGGATGCTGCAGTTTTTAATGGGACTGAATGAGTCCTATGCACAGTGTAGAAGTCAAATTCTGATGATGACCCCTACTCCAAATGTAAACAAGGCCTACTCTATGATTGTAACAGAGGAGAGTCAGAGAGCCTTGGGCAAAATGAATATTGGTTCAGAACCAGCAGAAGGGACTGCATTATACACTGCAGGAAACTATTCTAAGGGGAGCTACCAACGGAATAATGCATACAATCAGAGAGGAGGCAATAATAGGAGGAATTCAAATGCTAGAGGGAACTCAAGTAGTAGGGGTGGCTACTCAGGAAGAGGAAATGGCAGAGGAAGAAAGAACAATTTGTACTGTAATCATTGTAATTGGAGAGGACACACTAGAGAGACATGCTACAAACTCAATGGGTATCCGGATGAATCAGATAGGACCACATCCCAGGGACATAATTCAGGATATGACAATTATCACACAGCCAATGTGACAGCACAAGAGATGAAGCACCCACCAGTACCAACTCAAAGCTGTGGACAACCAGGAGTGAAGCCTCAACAGTCGACCAACACAGCTGGGGCAATGTTCACACAAGAACAATATGAACAGATACTCAGGATGCTCAACAAAGGAAAGGACAATGATCTTTGTTATGACATGACAGGTATGATTCAGACTCATCATGCCGGTGTTAAACAAAATAGTGGTACATGGATTGTTGACTCAGGGGCAACTAACCACATGGTTCATAATAGATCCCTATTAAACAGCATTACTAGTTCATTATCACATAAAAGAAGAAAGGTGTTCATGCCTGATGGACAGGGATTAGAGATTGAATGCACAGGGTCCTGTCAGCTGACTAATGGAGAAAATGTTGACAATGTGCTTTATGTTCCTGGATTTAAGCATGATCTGTTGTCTGTAGCAATTGACCAAGGAGTTGCAATGTTGTGTCATCTTCTATCCTGATTTCTTCATAATGCAGGACCTTCACAGTGGGAAGGTGAAGGGGATTGGTAAGGAATTCCATGGACTATATCACCTATAACAGACAGCAAAACATCAAACAAATACAAATGACAACACATCAGAAGGTACAGTTTTATCAGCAATGTTGAATAAGGAAGCAGATGATCTAGAAGTATGGCATAGAAGAATGGGTCATCCACCAGAAAAGGTGTTGAGGTTGATACCCAATTTACAGTTCAGACAAGGCACTAGTGTATTGCAAGAGTGTCTGATATGTCCTTTGGCTAGGCAGAGCAGACTACCATTCCCTAAGAATGTAAATAGATCAAATAAGATTTTCCAGCTGTTGCATGCAGATGTTTGGGGTCCATATAAAGTAGTAACTCATGATGGACATAGATTCTTTCTCACTCTAGTAGATGATTACAGTAGAATGACCTGGATTTTCTTGTTGAGACATAAGAGTGATGTAATTGTAGTACTCAAACAATTCCTTTTGTTAATAAAGAATCAATTTGCTCAAAATGTTCAAACATTCAGAAGTGATAATGGGACTGAGTTCTTTAATTCAGCATGCAATGACTTGTTTCATTCACTTGGCATCATCCATCAAAGCTCTTGTGTCCACACTCCACAGCAGAATGGAGTGGTGGAAAGAAAGCAAAGACATATAATGGAAGTAGCTAGGGCAATAAGACTACAAGGACATCTGCCCCTAAGGTTCTGGGGAGAATGTGTACAGGCTGCAGTATATATCATCAATAGACTGCCCTTGTCAGCATTACAAGGGAAATCCTCTTTTGAAATGGTCTTTGGGAGAGCACCAGTACTGACTCACTTAAGAACCATTGGTTGTTTGGTGTTTGCAAGTAAGGTTTCAGGGGGAGACAAGCTGGAACCTAAGTCTATAGGAGCTGTTTTGATGGGGTACTCACCCACTCAGAAAGGCTATTTGTTGTACAACCTCCTTACACATTCCTTTTTTGTTAGTAGGGATGTAAGGTTTAGGGAACATATTTTTCCTTTTCAGCTGTTGAAGGAAGGTAAGCTCAAGATATTTCCCAATGGAGTTCTTACTCCCATACATGATATGCCAGAAGATCAGCTGACTACACCTGCTTCCACAGACTGTTCACCTCAACCCAATTTGGAGCCTGAAGAATGTCAGGTCTTGCCAGATTCTGGTGCTTCAGATGCAGACCATGAACCACTTCCTCCTGAGGTACAGCATACTGCACCTGCTGACACAGGGAGGAGATCCTCCAGGGTCAATAAGACACCAGCTTGGCTAAATGACTATGTCTGTGCCAAGAAGTCATCCTCAGAGACAGATGCTCAAGCAAGATGTGCAGCTCAACCTCTATATCCAATGCAGGACTACCTGTCTCATGCAAGTGTTGCTCCCAGTTATCAGGCTTTCTTATCCAAGATCACTGCCATCAGAGAACCTCACTCCTATGAGGAAGCTGCTAAGGACCCTAAATGGGTAACAGCAATGCAGCTGGAACTTCAGGCCTTGAAGGACAACAGAACATGGACTCTGGTGCCTCTCCCAAGAGGCAAGTCACCCATTGGTTGTAAATGGGTCTTCAAAGTGAAGTACAAGGCAAATGGAGATGTTGAAAGATACAAGGCACGCCTGGTAGCTAAAGGGTACAACCAGAAGGAAGGCTTGGACTACCAGGAAACCTTCTCTCCTATTGTTAAAATGGTCACAGTGAGGGTGGTCCTGACTTTGGCTGCTGCATACAAATGGCCATTGCACTAGATGGATGTTTATAATGCTTTTTTACAAGGTGATCTAGAAGAGGAGGTCTATATGCACCTACCACAGGGATTTCACAGCCAGGGGGAGAGTACCACAGTCTGCAGGCTGCATAAATCCCTATATGGCTTGAAACAAGCCTCTAGACAGTGGAATCTAAAGCTGACCACTGCATTGAAGAGGTCAGGGTTCAAACAGAGTTATTTTGACTACTCATTATTCACCAAACAAAGAGGACAGAGTAGGGTAATCATCCCGGTGTATGTGGATGATCTGCTTATAACTGGGAATGACTTGGTTGTAATAGAAGAGGCAAAGAAGACTCTGCAGCACCATTTCAAAATCAAAGACCTTGGTGAGATGAAGTATTTCTTGGGGATTGAGATAGCAAGATCAAGAAGAGGAATCTTAATGAATCAAAGGAAGTTTGTCTTAGAGTTGATTACTGAGTTAGGCCTGTCAGGTGCAAGACCAGCCATCACACCCATGGAGTGTAACCACAGGCTTACATCAGTTGAATATAATGAATATGTTGGATACAAAGGAGATGTGAGACTCAGGAACCCAAGTTCATATCAGAGGCTGGTGGGAAAACTCCTGTATTTGACAATGACAAGACCAGATATCTCTTTTGCAGTGCACATGTTGAGTCAGTTTATGCATTGTCCAAAGAAGTCACATATGGATGCAGCTGTGAGAGTTGTTAGATATCTGAAGCAAGCACCAGGCCTGGGAATTTTGCTGAGTGCAGAACATAAGCCAATTCTCACTGCATTCTGTGATGCAGATTGGGCATCTTGCCTAGTCACAAGGAGGTCAACAACAGGATATGTGATGAAGTTTGGGAATTCTTTGATCTCTTGGAAGTCAAAGAAGCAGTCTACTGTGTCAAGAAGCTCTGCAGAGGCAGAGTACAGAAGCATTGCAGCTGGGGTGTCAGAGGTTCTATGGCTAGTTGGTCTGTGCAAGGAACTAGGAGCAGAAGTTCAGCTGCCAGTAGAGTTAATGAGTGACAGCAAATCAGCTATTCAGATAGCTGCAAATCCAATATTTCATGAACGCACTAAGCACATAGAGATAGACTTGCACTTCATCAGGGAAAGGATACAACAAGGAATCATCAGAACTAAGTTAATAGGGACAAAGGAGCAAGAAGCAGATCTGTTCACCAAGGCTCTGGGAAAGGCTCAGCATGAGTATCTCTTACACAAGCTAGGAGTGCTGAATTTGTTTGCACCCTCTAGCTTGAGGGGAAGTGTTGAGAAGCATTGTAATTAGTCCTAATTAATATAGTTAGTTGAGGTAGTTAGGAGTTGAGCTAAGTTAGTTAAGAAAGTAGCTTGGAGAGCAAGCAATCCTAGAAACTAGAAGTAACACTATAAATAGTAATTGTACTCTTAGCTAGAAGTAGAGTTGCCATAATAATACATTGAGTTGATATTTTCAGCTCTCTTTCTCTCTCTACACTTTCTCTATCTATAACTAACTTTGGTCTTAGCTCATGGTGTTAGTTTCTTAACATCATCCTTTCCATTAATTAATTACTAGGAGGTTAAACGGTGCCCAAAAAGAAGTGATAACTACATGATTTGGCGTTAAACAATATATACATCAATGCAATATTTTTCAGTTATCAAATTTTGGACGTTGTCACTTTGCTATTTAATTAATTCATTCATTTTTTTTCTTTTTAACTAAAAAGTTTCATTATTAAGGGGGGAAAGGGAAATGGACATATCAAGAGAAGGAGGGAAAAAGATTGGAAAAACGTCATCAAACCAAATTACCTGGTAATTAAGTTGGCTTAAAATAATACTCCATCTGTTTCAAAATGGTTGTCATAGTTTGACTTGGAGCGGAGTTTAAGAAATGTGGTAAGACTTTTGGAACTTGTGGTCTAAAATAAGTCATACTACATAAATATGTGACTATAAAGCATTTCATTAAGGGTAGAGTAGTACTTTCAACTCAAAAATATTTTCAAATTTACAATTGTATCATTCTTTTTGGAACGGACTAATAAGGAAACTATGACAACTATTTTGGAACGGAGGGAGTAGAATATAATACTAAGGGGTCGTTCGGTTCACTGTATTATAATTTAATACAGGCACAAAACTCAGCGTTAACTTAGCGCAGCGTTCGGTTGGTTTTTGTAAAATTTTAATACCCGCATAAAATTAGTGCAACGTTTGGTTGCGTTTTTGTATATTCCAATACCCGCATTATTAATGCGGGAATCTATGTATTATTTTATGCGGGGTGGAAGGTGGTATTAATAATGTGGGTATTAATAATGCAGGTATTAAAATTTAAAATGACAAAATTAACCCTCATAATAATAAGGATATTTTAAAATTTTATTTAAGGAGTAAATAAATATTTTAAATAATAATATTTTTCGTTAATTTGTAATATATCAGTGATTCAAAAAATAATACCTACGTTATAATATATGCATGGATAATAACCACATTATTAAACCCCATGCTAACTAATACTCGCATTATTAATACCCACATTATTAATACACACATTACTAATACTCACATTACTAATACCCGCATTAATAATTAATACCCACATTAACTATGTGATTAACCGAACGACCCCTAAGTGCATACTTTGTATCATTCATGGATTTAAATGATATCTAGCCAAGTACATGGACTTTATTCATGAATTTTATGAATATTTAAGTGATTAGATGCACTATACTTGCAGTTATGTAAACTAATATATTAGTCGTTTATAGTAACTTTAGACAAATATTTTATTGATAGAATATAATCGGGTGGATTTAAGGGTCTCAGGTGGTTCACGTGAATCCATGATCCACTGAATAAACTCGGTATATTATGTACATATTTTTAAAACTGAGTCAAATATTACTTGTGTGCACCATAGTCTATATTGCTTAACAGGTGTACTGGTTGGATGTCTGTTATTTTACCTTGAGCACAAAGATTCGAATCTGAAAAGTAAATGGTGTTTGAAATTCTAGATTTGCCTCCGAATATGGACAAAATGGATTCGCAGTTTGTCTGATATCATCCCTCTCTCTCTCACAGCTAGTTCGCTATGAGCAAACCCTCAATCGATTCTTCTACATTCTCTTTCTTTTCTCTTTCTCCTCTACCAATAGTCCACCTCTCCTTATCCCCATTATTGTCGCTATTTCTTCTATCCAGCTGACCCACCTGATCTACCTATGCTCTCTTATTTTCTTTTTCCAGATTACCTCCTATTTCTGCATTTCATTGAACTAAGGAGCTAAAGTATTTAAGAATTTATGTATTATTTAATGAAAAAGCGCAGTCTAAAGATTAATTGTATATCATTGTAATAATGGCTTGCACAATTATGACCAGTCTAAGATTGTTGAATAACGACACGGTTTAAGATAAATTTTTTGGTGTATTAAGTTAGGTTGTTGCTTCTTTTAAATCAACTGATTGTTAAAACCAATCCTACTGAATTATGTTAAGTACCCAGTTAACTGGATCCTTCTCTATGATAGACTAAATAGCTTTGCTCTTTTCATATAGAGACTCCCTATATGTACAAGAAAAAGCTGCATATTCATGACTTATTTGATGAATTTGTGATGGCTTTTCGATGAAATTCATCGGAATAGACAAAATTTCTAACAAAGATGAAAATATGTTGTGTCACAAGAGTTTTAATGCGCAACTTATGATCGATTTAACATCTAATAAGTTAAATACTTTACGACGATTAAGAAAGTCAGACTCAAATTGTGGGAAATTTTGATGCGTAGTTATTTTTGGACGCGTTTAATGAGTTTTAATTTCTCCACCATTTCAAAATTAATTGAGAAATAGCCAAAAATTCGTGCACACACTTACGCTCCATTAACATTAGAAAATACTCCAGACCAGTCTCGGTATTTTATACTGGGGCTTTGAACAAGTTTTGTTCCAAACTCCATTATTTTATTATGGGTCTCATAACAAAATAATGGGATTTATCCCATAACAAAGGTCTCATTATTTTGTTATGGGACTGAAGCTTTATATATAAAGTCCCATAACAAAATAATGGACCTTGAACTAACATGTTTAAATGTCTCATTATTTTGTTATGAGACTTTATATATAAAGTCACATAATAAAATACTGGAGCTTTGAACAAATTTTGTTCAAAGCCCCCGTATTTTATACTGGGGTTAGTTCACTGAAGCTTTATATAAAGTCCCATAATAAAGTACTGGGGCTTTGAACAAAAAAGCTCAAGTATTTTATACTCGGACTTGTCCGGAGGTGGCTATTTCTCAGCGAATTTATTTTTGACGGCTACAAATCAATTAGCGCGCGCGCAAACAGGCCCTTACGCAAAATTTTTATTCAAATTGTAGCTAGCAATCCATCACGATAATGCTATATATACACCTAACATGCATACGTATTGCGCTTATGGGCTGTGGTTGTATTGCAAAACTTGAGGTGCTACATTTATCGACTCTTGGTATAAAACTTCCTATCCATGAAACAAAAACAATGCCTTCAATTCGTTTTTCGTTACAGTACGACCTAGGATGTGTTTTGTGTGAAGGAAATTATTTTAAAGGAAAATAAGTGACTTTTTTAACTTAATTTCTAGCTTTTGGTAAGCAAGTAGAAAAACATTGTCCCGAAAGTATTTATTTATAATGCAATCAAACACTAAAGGTGAGAGATAGAAAGGTCGGGGGTCCGGATCGAGGTCAGAGCTAAGGGGGTATAGTGGAGGTCAAGTTCAAGGCTAGAGGGTCAGGGTTAGGGTCTGGGTCGCTGGTTGAGGGTTTGGGGTTGGGACCGAGGTTGGGGCGGGGTGTCAGAGTCGAAAAGTCGAGAGGTTGGGATTATGCTCGGGGCTAGGATTGGGTTTGGGTTTGGTGTGCCAAGGACAAAAGGCGGAGGTTCGGAGTTAGAGGCTGGGGATCGAGGTTAGGGGGCTTGGATCAAATGCAGTGGTTGGTGATGGGGTCGATTTTGGGATTGGGGTGGGGGTTTGGGGTAAGGTAGGGGTTCTGAGTGGGGTGAGGAGAGGTGTTGGTGAGGTTGGGGGTCAGGGTTGAGAGGGTGGTGGTAGGATTAGGGTGAGGGGGTAAGATGTTTCTACTTTCGAAGTAGGAAGGAGACAATGTCTTTTATGCATCTCTTTTTCCCTAGTCTAATTTTAAAATATTCATTTCTCTCACTAGTCTAATTTTAAAAAAGTTATTTCTCTTACTTTTAAGAATTTGTTTTTCTAGAGAAAATTAACTCTCCACTTCTCCGAGAGAATGTTTTCCACAACGCAAAATACATAAATAGCTCCTCGATGTTGGCTCAGATTCTTACTTAAACACTCTTACTTTCTGAATGATCAGATAAACACTTCTACTTGATATAGGTGTGTCTCGTAAATACTCATATCGAGCAAACCTTATGCATGAACTACAATCGCGGATGATGTGGAAAATGATCAAACCAGGTTGTGACACGTGTAATTTTTGTTTAAAAAAATAACTAGCTATTAAAAGATAAAATTATGTAACATTTTAGGGAAAATAACTGCCCCCTTCCCAACCTTTATCTTCTGCGTATTCCCCAACCCTTTCCCTCCTCCTTCTTCTTCTTCTTCTTCTTCTTCTTCTTCTTCTTCTTCGCTTCTTAAACCATCTCACTGTCACCTTGATTATATGTCCATTTTCCGGCGACTCATACAAAAATCAAAGTAGTAGGTTTCTCTAATCTTCTTACCGTAGTTATATTATATTTTCTTTGAGTTAATCCCAAGCTCCAACAACGACGACTCATCTTCGAAACCCTCGAGATGTCGCCGATGATGGTGAAGTGGAATGAAGGTAAGACATCAACAGACCTTTCATTGTCTTAGATCCGCTTGACTATGTGTGTATCAAATATTACCTACTTGTGTTATGTGAAAAATGGATTAGTTTGATTCTTGTTTTTAAATGATGTTTGTGTTTGGAAGCCACCAGATCGGGAACAAAATAATCCCAAGCCACCAGATCGAGATCAAACAGATTAATTTGATTCTTGTTTTAAATGGGTCCATTGATTGCTTTGAGTTAATACCAAGCTTCTTCATTCTTGCACAAACTTTTTCCATCTATTTACACAAAGCAGAAGAAAGACATTTCAACTAATCAAATTTTGTTTTAGAGATCAATTAAGATTGAAGAATGGAAGAAATCTTGTTAGAAAATCTAAGTTGTATATAACTAGAATTGACATAGTAGTCCTAATTGGGAAAGGATCTGTAGTATATCATGTATAGTAGTTATAAATAGGACTCTTATAAACACTATTTTACGAAATATTAATAATATTCTCACCATTTTTCACATGGTATCAGAGCATTGGTGGGAAAAAACTGTTACTGTGCAAATTATGGTGACTGTTAGGGCTGCCGACGTCGGACAACTTTTTCGGTGGTGTTGTGTGAAATCCAATACCACCAAATGGTTCGTCTCTCTATTCCGACCAAACCCCACCAAATTTCTCCAGCAGAAGACTTCTCACGTGCCTACACGCGCCACCAGAAGTTAGGGTTTTCTATATTCCAAACTTTTTGTGCTGAGATACAAAATCAATTTGGTGTTTCTATTCGTAATTTCCCCAGTGATACTGCTTTAGAATATGTATCCTCTCAGTTCAAGCAGTTTATGGTCTCTCAAGGCATTATTAATCAAACATCTTGTCCATATACTTCTCAACAAAATGAAGTAGCGGAGAGGAAGAATAAGCATCTCAGTCAGTCTCATGTTCTGCTGCGTTTTTGGGGCGATGTAGTTCTCACTTCTTGTTATTTGATTAATCGGATGCCCTCGTCTTCCATCCAGAATCAGGTTGAACACTCCATATTATTTCCTTAGTCTCCATTGTACTCTCTGCCCCCCACATGTTTTTGGGAACTCATGTTTTATCCATAACTTTGCCCCCGAGAAAGATAAATTAGCTCCACGTGCTCTCAAGTCTGTCTTTCTGGTTATTCTCGGGTTCAAAAGGGATATCGTTGCTACTCACATGATATTCGTCGATATCTTACGTCTACTGATGTTACCTTCTTTGAAACTATACCATTCTTCACAGCATCGGGTGACCACCGAGACATTTCTGAGTTGTTACCACTTCGTCTTTTGGGGAGTCTGTTGCTTCTCCTACGTCTCCATCTTCTGAAAATCTTCCTTGTATAGATCTACCACCGACCGTTCCACCTTCTCCAGTTCCACCTTCTCTACCTCTGCAGTTACTACTACCTCAGAGCCACCACTTTAGACTTATCATCATCGTCTACGTCCAGCATCAGACCCAGATGATTCACGTCTTGCATGAGATTCTTCACCTATTGCCGACCTGTGTCCACTTAGTCTACCAATTGCACGTGATTCACAACTAATTCTAATCCTCATTATGTGGGATTGAGCTATCATCTCTTATCCTCACATCATCAGGACTCTGTGTCGTCCTTGTCATCTATTTATGTACCTAAGTCTACAGGTGAAACACTCTCTCATCCAAGATGGCGACAGGCTATGATTGATGAGATGTCTGCTATACGTGCTAGTGGTACTTGGGAGCTTGTCCCTCTTCCTCCAGGTAAGTCTACTATTTGTTATCGGTGGATTTATGCGGTTAAGGTTGGTCTAAATGGCCAAATTGACCGGCTCAAGGCCTGCCTGGTTGCAAAAGGTTATACTCAGATATTTGGGCTTGATTACAGTGACACGTTCTCTCTGGTTGCTAAAATAGCATATGTCAGTCTTTTTCTATCCATGGCGGTTGTCCGTCATTGGCCTCTTTAAAAGCTGGATATTCAGAATGTTTTTCTCCATGGTGATCTTCATGAAGAGGTTTATATGGAGCAACCACGTGGTTTTGTTGCTCAGGGAGAGTCTAATGGTCTTGTGTGTCGATTGCGTCGGTCACTTTATGGTTTAAAACAATCTCCTTGCGTCTGGTTTTGTAAGTTTAGCACTGTTGTTCAGAAGTTTGGCATGACTCATAGTAAAGCTGATTACTCTATCTTCTATCGGCATTCTGCTCGAAACTTGTGTATTTATTTGGTGGTCTATGTTGATGATATTGTTATCATTGGGAATGACCATGATGGTATCACTAAATTGAAACATCATCTTTTTTGGCACTTCCAGACTAAGGATCTAGCCAGGTTGAAGTACTTTTTAGGTATCGAGGTTGCTCAGTTTAAATCAGGTATTGTTATTTCACAGCAAAAGTACGCCTTAGACATCCTTGAAGAGACATGAATAAAGGATGTAGACCTATAGATACTCCCATGAATCCGAATGTTAAGCTTATGCCAGAACAGGGGGAGCCACTTAGTGTGTAACGACCCTCAAATAGTCGTTACGGGATCTGGGACCTCGATTTGCGTGTCGACAGTTCCAAAAGCTCCGTTAGGTCATTTATGACCCGTCTGTGAAATCTGAGTCGAACGGAGTCCGTTTGATAGGTTTTCGAGAAAAGGATCCGTTTATGAAATTCCGGAAAGGAATTTGGGGTTTCGATAGGTCGTTTTGAGTAAACGAACCCCGATAGAAAATCCGAGCGCACCATTAGGTCCGTCTCATCATTTATGATATGTAGCAACATTCAAAATTGAAAACGGACCTCGTTTGATAGGACTTTTGATAAAGTCCCCGTTTCGGAAGTTTAAAAGAGTTAAAAGAGGTTTCCGAGCTCGATTTGAGCAAATGAGCTCCGATGAGAGATCCGAAAGTTCCGTTAGGTTTTTATAGTCATTTGTGACTTGTAGCAACTTTCGGAATTGGATTCCGAGGTCGTTTGGTTAAATTTCGCTATTTTGGCGAAAGTAGAAAATTGAACCTTTGCCGTGGGACCCACTTTTTGAGTTCTGGAGATCCGAATTGAGTTCCGTCTTGACGGGCATGTCACCCAAGTATTTTATGACTTGTGTGCAAAATTTGGGATCATTCCGAGCTTCGTAGGGTCCCGTTTTTCCCCTAAAACAGTAGAAAATCTGGTGCGACTTTTCTGTTCTGTTTTGGCGCAAACAGCCGGATAAAAGCTGATTTTCCGGCCAATCCGTAAGGAATTAGGAAACACTCAAAACATGTAAGTTGTAGCCCTTTGAGTTGTGGTTCTAATGGCACCAGTTTCAGGTCATTTGGACATTCCTATCAAAAGTTATGATTTTTTCAAAAGAAGCTGTCACAGAGGCAAAAACTGCTATAAAAAGGCCATTTCGGGCCATTTCGGTTCATAACTTATAAAAATCATTTGGTGAGCTCTTGAGGCGATTTTTGGGTATTTCTTGAAGACCCAATCATACTTACACTTAAGGTAAGCCCTTTCAATCCATCTTTATGTTGATTAACACAAGAATCAAAGGGTTGATTCTTGGAAATGGGTTAGAACCCTAGATTTAGATTCTTAAGAATTGGGGAAAGACATCGAGCAAGGCTCGCGTGTGGAATCTAAGTGTAATTTTGGACTCACGGGAGCGTGGGGAGTCCGGAAAGTACATTTTGTAAATTTAGGGCTCGGCCCTACCCGGGAGCATTTTGGTAATTTTTACCCTAGGATGCCTATAGGCTTAAATAGCTATAATTGAGCACTCATATGTGCTATATCTTGTCTTAATAGACCTAGTGGAGAGTCCTTCGCGGACAAGACGAGCGGGAAAGGAGATTCTTCCCGGCATTTGAGCCCGAATTTCGAGGTAAGTGAGACTTGACCTCTATTGTGCTTGTGGACTCTTCCTTCATGCTAGTATGCTTCATGTACGCATATATATACCTAACAATTGTTAGGATTAATGATGTGAATTACTTGCTATTATTGTTTGTTATAAATAGCGAGATTGTGACTCGACCGAGGTATGTGCCGGTCTAAATGCTACGTCGAGGTAGCTTAAATTTATATCGTAGTAACGCTTGCTACGCCATGCTTAGATAGCAAGAACTTGGGACATGGCCGAGGATGTTGCCGGCATGTCATGATAAATGTCTTGCCGAGGATTTTGCCGGCTTTTGTATGATATTGGTACTTGATTTGTTCACGTGCCGGGTTGGGTAGTGCTGTCTATACGTAACCTTGGGTTGGACGACATGGGAGTAGGGATTGTACCCCCAAACTGTGGTCGGGTTAACCTTCGCCTTACGTTCAGCTAGCATAACCAACCTGGGTTACGGTGACTGTGAAATATTATCATTATTAATATTTCTGTTATTGTTATTAATGTCGTGGATATTAATACTGTTAGAGGGACACTTGACAGGGGGTGTGGTGTCGCCTATACTATGAGATGTGTCACACTTGACAGGGGGTGTGGTGTGGACACTTGATCTTTGAGATGTGACACACTTGACAGGGGGTGTGGTGTGGTCACTTGATTTATTGAGATACGACGCACTTGACAGGGGGTGTGGTGCGATCGTAGACAGATTTGAGATGAGCCAACGACTACGGGTCGTTGGTCTACTTATTCATGATTGTGATAGTGACTTCGGGTCACGGTATATGGTTGATACTTAGTAGTGGTGTTGCTAGTCCATCGTAGGTCTAGGTTAGTCGGCACGGGAGTAGAGATTGGACCTCCAAACCGCCGCTGAGTTGACCTATGCCTTACGTTGGATGGGCATAATCCTTGAGACTTCTGGTTACTACTTGTGTGTATGGAATGTGTTACATCTATTTGTGATTTCACTACTTTATTGTATGATTACTATAGTATGTTGTTGCTTATGATGCATGTAGCGACTTGTCCCGCAAGGGTACCTTAGCGGGCCTGTCGGTGATCTTACTGGGCTTCGGCTCATAACTTACTCTGCTACGTGCGCAGGTCCTTCATCCAGTCAGTAGCACGGACGTTAGCGGTTTCCGAGGCTTCTGAGACTTTTGATTGAGGTGAGCCGACCACACAGACCGTGGTGGCCTACCGCCGGAGTCACTTAGAGATAGGACTCAGATTTCTTTGATGTATATTCATACTTTATTGAGTCACTCTTAGAATGCTCCAATTCTTTTGTGGATATATTCTTTTGGACTTCACCCTTTTATATTTATATATCCATTTATGATCTTTTCACATTATTGATCTTTTTCGCATCTTGTTTCATTGGTTCGCCTAGGCAATGTTGTTTAGGTGCCATCACGAGCCCATGGAAATTGGGTCGTGACAGTTTGGTATCAGAGCCCTAGGTTCTAATTCGAGTCCTAGGAGTCTTGGAGCAGTGTCTGAGTAGAGTCTTGCTTATGGGTATGTTGTCGACCATACTTATGAGCGAGAGGCTACAAGGGCATGTTAGGAAATGTTTTCCCTTCGTTTCATCTCTATTCGTGCTGAGTAGCTTATATAGGTGCTGACCCTTTTTCGTGTATTGTATCAGATCCCTTCGTTTCATCTCTATGTGTCGCCGAGATTTGCCCCTTGCTTGGGCAGGGATCTGGTCTTCTTAGATGATCCCTTTATGGTTGCCACCCATGTCGGGTCTTCTATATGTGTAGATTAGGGGTTATCGGCAGTGTATGATCTCCATCTGTGGTGTAGAGTCCTTAGTGGACCTGATGCTGCTCGATATGTCTGATTTCGATGTCATTATGGGCATGGATTGGCTGGCTTCCTGTCATGCGACTTTGGATTGCCATGCCAAGTCCGTGACGATCGGGGCAGAGGGTGAGTCTCGGGTTGTATGGGGAGGTTCCAGGCCTTCTCCGAAGAGTAGGATCATTTCTTTCTTGGAGGCGCAGAGGATGATATCTAGTGGGTGCGAGGGATATATTGCTTCAGTTCGGGATGTCCGGGCAGAGGAGTTATCCCTTGATAGAGTTCCGGTTGTTTGTGAGTATCCGGATGTGTTTCCTGATGATTTGCCGGGTTTGCCGCCTATGCGGGAGATAGAGTTTTGCATTGATCTATTGCCAGGCACTCAGCCTAAATCTATTCCCCCGTATCGTATGGCTCCTGTTGAAGTTGAGGGAGCTGAAGGAGCAGATTCAGGATTTGCTCGATAAGGGCTTCATTAGGCCCAGTGTGTCTCCATGGGGTGCCCCGGTATTATTTGTGAAGAAGAAGGATGGCTCTATGCGGATGTGTATTGATTACCGGCAGCTGAATAAGGTTACTATCAAGAACATGTATCCTTTGCCGCGTATTGATGATTTGTTTGATCAGCTTCAGGGTGCTACCTTCTTCTCGAAGATTGATTTGAGGTCGGGGTATCATCAGTTGAGGATTCGGTCCGAGGACGTTTCCAAGACTGCTTTTCGTACCCGATATGGCCACTATGAGTTTCTGGTGATGTCTTTCGGGCTTACGAATGCCCCAGCTGCTTTCATGGATCTGATGAACCGAGTGTTCAAGGCCTACCTTGACTCCTTCGTCATTGTGTTTATCGATGATATCTTGGTTTATTCGAGGAGCAGGGAGGAGCATGAGCAGCATTTGAGAGTTGTTCTTCGGACTCTGAGGGATCAGCAGTTGTATGCCAAATTCTCCAAGTGTGAATTTGGGCTCAGTTCTGTGTCTTTCCTAGGTCACGTGGTGACCAAGGATGGGGTGTGTGTTGATCCGAAGAAGATAGAGGCCGTTCAGAGTTGGCCTAGGCCTACTTCTCCTACAGAGATTCGGAGTTTCTTAGGCTTGGCAGGTTATTATCGGCGGTTCGTCGAGGGGTTTTCTTCTATTTCAGCACCTCTGACGAAGTTGACCCAGAAGAATGTTCCTTTCCTGTGGTCTGATGCCTGTGAGTCGAGCTTTCAGAAGCTTAAGACTCTGTTGACTTCAGCACCAGTGTTGGCCTTGCCTAGTGGATCCGGGGGATTCACCGTATATTGTGATGCTTCGGGTGTTGGCCTGGGTAGCGTTCTGATGCAGGAGGGTAAGGTGATAGCTTATGCCTCGAGACAGCTGAAGGTCCATGAGAAGAATTATCCTGTCCATGATTTGGAGCTGTTAGCTATCGTGTTTGCACTGAAGTTGTGGAGGCACTATCTGTATGGCGAGCCATGTGAGATATTCACCGATCATAAGAGTCTCCAGTACTTTTTCACTCAGAAGGACTTGAACGGGCGACAGCGCCGCTGGTTAGAGCTGCTGAAGGATTATGATCTTTCTATCCGGTATCATCCCGGAAAGGCTAATGTTGTAGCCGATGCCTTGAGTAGGAAGTCCATGGGTAGCCTCGCCTATCTTGATGCTGATATGAGGCCGTTGGCCCGTGAGTTGCAGGCTTTGTCCATTAGTGGGGTTCGGTTTGATGATTCTGTTCCAGGCCGGGTGCTTGCATATGTGGGGTCTCAGTCGTCTTTAGCTTCCCAGATTCGGGAAAGGCAGTTCGAGGATCCTTATCTGAGAGATCTCCGGGACAGGGTCCTGAGTGGGGGAGTGTCCTCGTTCGTGATTGGTGATGATGGTGCTTTGCGGCTTAACGGCCGGGTATGTGTTCCAGCCATTGTGGAGCTGAGGCAGATGATTTTGGCAGAGGCTCACAGTTCGAGATATTCCATTCATCCGGGTACTGCGAAGATGTATCATGATCTTCGAGAGCTGTATTGGTGGAAAGGGATGAAGAGGGATGTTGCTGATTATGTATCTCGGTGTTTGAATTGCCAGCAGGTGAAGTATGAGCACCGGAGGCCAGCCGAGGTGACCCAGTCTATGCCCATTCCCGAGTGGAAGTGGGAGCAGATCACTATGGATTTCGTAGTTGGTTTGCCGCTGACCGTGGGTAAGCATGATTCGGTGTGGGTAGTAGTTGATCGACTGACGAAGTCGGCTCACTTCATTCCAGTGAGGACTACTTATACCTCGGAGCGTCTAGCTCGTATCTTCATTTAGCAGATTGTGAGATTGCATGGTGCTCCTGTTTCTATCATTTCTGACCGAGGTGCTCAGTTCACAACTCAGTTTTGGAGATCTTTTCAGAGAGAGCTGGGTACTCGGGTCGATCTCAGCACTGCATTTCACCCGCAGACTGATGGCCAGTCTGAGCGGACCATTCAGATCCTCGAGGATATGTTGAGGGCGTGTGCTATTGATTTTGGAGGCCATTGGGATAGCCATTTGCCGCTAGCAGAGTTTGCGTATAATAATAGCTATCAGGCTTCTATCCAGATGGCTCCGTTTGAGGCATTGTATGGTCGGAGATGTCGCTCGCCTATCGGTTGGTTCGAGTCTGGTGAGGTCTAGGTGTTGGGGCCCGATTTGGTGCAGCAGACCTTAGATAAGGTCCGGGTTATTCAGGATCGACTCCGCACGGCTCAGAGCCGGCAGATATCGTATGCAGATCGGAGGCGGAGAGATCTTGAGTTCATTGTTGGAGACCGGGCATTCCTCAGAGTGTCGCCCATGAAGGGTGTTATGAGATTTGGGAAGAAAGGCAAGCTCAGTCCTAGGTTCATTGGGCCTTTTGAGATATTGGAGCGCGTTGGCGCCGTTGCTTATAGACTGGCTTTGCCTCCCTCTCTGTCTGTTCATCCGGTGTTCCATGTGTCCATGCTCCGGAAGTATGTTCACGATCTGTCTCATGTGATCGATATGGCTTCCGTGGAGGTAGATGGCGACTTAGCTTATTCGGAGGAGCCTATTGCTATTGTGGCTAGAGAGGTCCGTAAGATGAGATCGAAGGTGATCCCGCTTGTGAGAGTTCAGCGGGGGCATCACTCCATTGCCGAGGCCACTTGGGAGCTTGAGTCCGAGATGCGTGAGAGGCATCCGCGCTTGTTCGATGATTCAGGTATGAAATCCTTGTATTTTCTAAGCCTGAATTTGCATTTTTAAGTTTTATTGATTTCGGGTGGTACCGAGGGGTCCTCGAAATCCGTGCCAGCTCCGTGGCTAGTGTGTGGATCCTACCTTAGACTTAGGCTCGTCCGAGGACGGCCGAGAGTCTAAGTGGGGGAGAATGTAACGACCCTCAAATAGTCGTTACAGGATCCGGGACCTCGATTTGCATGTCGACAGTCCCAAAAGCTCCGTTAGGTCATTTATGACCTGTCTGTGAAATCTGAGTCGAAACGGAGTCCGTTTGATAGGTTTTCGAGAAAAGGATCCGTTTATGAAATTCCGGAAAGAAATTTGGGGTTTCGATAGATCGTTTTGAGTAAACGAACCCCGATGGAAAATCCGAGCGCACCGTTAGGTCCGTCTCGTCATTTATGATATGTAGCAACCTTCAAAATTGAAAACGGACCTCGTTTGATAGGACTTTTGATAAAGTCCCCGTTTCGGAAGTTTAAAAGAGTTAAAAGAGGTTTCCGAGCTCGATTTGAGCAAATGAGCTCCGATGAGAGATCCGAAAGTTCCGTTAGGTTCGTATAGTCATTTGTGACTTGTAGCAACTTTCGGAATTGGATTCCGAGGTCGTTTGGTTAAATTTCACTATTTTCGCAAAAGTCGAAAATTGAACCTTTGCCGTGGGACCCACTTTTTGTGTTCTGGAGGTCCGAATTGAGTTCCGTCTTGACGAGCATGTCACCCAAGTATTTTATGACTTGTTTGCAAAATTTGGGATCATTCCGAGCTTCGTAGGGTCCCGTTTTGCCCCTAAAACAGTAGAAAATCTGGTGCGACTTTTCTGTTCTGTTTTGGCGCAAACAGCCGGATAAAAGCTGATTTTCCGGCCAATCCGTAAGGAATTAGGAAACACTCAAAACATGTAAGTTGTAGCCCTTTGAGTTGTGGTTCTAATGGCACCAGTTTCAGGTCATTTGGACATTCCTATCAAAAGTTATGATTTTTTCAAAAGAAGCTGTCACCGAGGCAAAAACTGCTATAAAAAGGCCATTTCGGGCCATTTCGGTTCATAACTTATAAAAATCATTTGGTGAGCTCTTGAGGCGATTTTTGGGTATTTCTTGAAGACCCAATCATACTTACACTTAAGGTAAGCCCTTTCAATCCATCTTTATGTTGATTAGCACAAGAATCAAAGGGTTGATTCTTGGAAATGGGTTAGAACCCTAGATTTAGATTCTTAAGAATTGGGGAAAGACATCGAGCAAGGCTCGCGTGTGGAATCTAAGTGTAATTTTGGACTCACGGGAGCGTGGGGAGTCCGAAAAAGTACATTTTGTAAATTTAGGGCTCGGCCCTACCCGGGAGCATTTTGGTAATTTTTACCCTAGGATGCCTATAGGCTTAAATAGCTATAATTGAGCACTCATATGTGCTATATCTTATCTTAATAGACCTAGTGGAGAGTCCTTCGCGGACAAGGCGAGCGGGAAAGGAGATTCTTCCCGGCATTTGAGCCCGAATTTCGAGGTAAGTGAGACTTGACCTCTATTGTGCTTGTGGACTCTTCCTTCATGCTAGTATGCTTCATGTACGCATATATATATATACCTAACAATGGTTAGGATTAATGATGTGAATTAATTGCTATTATTGTTTGTTATAAATAGCGAGATTGTGACTCGACCGAGGTATGTGCTGGTCTAAACGCTACGTCGAGGTAGCTTAAATTTATATCGTAGTAACGCTTGCTACGCCATGCTTAGATAGCAAGAACTTGGGACATAGCCGAGGATGTTGCCGGCATGTCATGATAAATGTCTTGCCGAGGATTTTGCCGGCTTTTGTATGATATTGGTACTTGATTTGTTCACGTGCCGGGTTGGGTAGTGCTGTCTATACGTAACCTTGGGTTGGACGACATGGGAGTAGGGATTGTACCCCCAAACTGTGGTCGAGTTAACCTTCGCCTTACGTTCAGCTAGCATAACAGACCTAGGTTACGGTGACTGTGAAATATTATCGTTATTAATATTTCTGTTATTATTTCTGTTATTGTTATTAATGTCGTGGATATTAATACTGTTAGAGGGACACTTGACATGGGGTGTGGTGTCGCCTATACTATGAGATGTGTCACACTTGACAGGGGGTGTGGTGTGGACACTTGATCTTTGAGATGTGACACACTTGACAGGGGGTGTGGTGTGGTCACTTGATTTATTGAGATACGGCACACTTGACAGGGGGTGTGGTGCGATCGTAGACAGATTTGAGATGAGCCAACGACTACGGGTCGTTGGTCTACTTATTCATGATTGTGATAGTGACTTCGGGTCACGGTATATGGTTGATACTTAGTAGTGGTGTTGCTAGTCCATCGTAGGTCTAGGTTAGTCGGCACGGGAGTAGAGATTGGACCTCCAAACCGCCGCTGAGTTGACCTATGCCTTACGTTGGATGGGCATAATCCTTGAGACTTCTGGTTACTACTTGTGTGTATGGAATGTGTTACATCTATTTGTGATTTCACTACTTTATTGTATGATTACTATAGTATGTTGTTGCTTATGATGCATGTAGCGACTTATCCCGCAAGGGTACCTTAGCGGGCCTGTCGGTGATCTTACTGGGCTTCGGCTCATAACTTACTCTGCTACGTGCGCAGGTCCTTCATCCAGTCAGCAGCCCGGACGTTAGCGGTTCCCGAGGCTTCTGAGACTTTTGACTGAGGTGAGCCGACCACACAGACCGTGGTGGCCTACTGCCGGAGTCACTTAGAGATAGGACTCAGATTTCTTTGATGTATATTCATACTTTATTGAGTCACTCTTAGAATGCTCCAATTCTTTTGTGGATATATTCTTTTGGACTTCACCCTTTTATATTTATATATCCATTTATGATCTTTTCACATTATTGTTCTTTTCCGCATCTTGTTTCATTGGTTCGCCTAGGCAAATATTGTTTAGGTGCCATTACGAGCCCTTGGAAATTGGGTCGTGACATAGTGATCCTACAAGATATAGACGGTTGGATGGTAAGTTGAACTAGCTAACAGTGACTTGACCTGGTATTTCTTTTCCTGTGAGGGTTGTAGGTCAATTTATGAACTCTCCGTGTAAGAGTCACTGGGATGCAGTTGTTCGCATTCTTCGATATATAAAATCTTCCCCAGGTAAAGGATTGCTCTTTGAGGATTGAGTCCATGAACGGATTGTTGGATATGCGGATGCTAATTAGGCAGGGTATCCTTATGTTAGACGATCTCCATCTGGCTCTTGTGTTTTGGTAGGAGGAAATCTGGTATCGTGGAAAAGCAAGAAATAAAATGTGGTTACTCGATCTAGTGCAGAAGCGGAATATCGAGCAATGACTGTAGCTACTTGTGAATTGATTTGGATCAAACAACTACTCAGAAAATTAAGGTTTGGAGTGATCAGTCATATGAAACTTGTGTGTGATAATCAAGCGCTATTCATATTGCATCATATCCAATGTTCCATGAGAGAGCTAAGCACATTGAGATTGACTGTTACTTTATTAGAGAAAAGATACTCTCCGGAGACATTGTTACAAGATTTGTGAAGTCATATCATCAACTTGCAGATATTTTCGCAAGTCTATTACTGGTCCACGTACTGGTTATATTTGTAACAAGCTCGGTACATATAATTTATATGCGCCGGCTTGAGTGGGAGTGTTAGAAAATCTAAGTTGTATTTAACTAGAATTGACGTAGTAGTTCCCAATTGGGAAAGGATCTGTGGTGTATCATATATAGTAGTTATAGATAAGACTCCTTGTAAACGCTCTTTTACGATATATCAATAATATTCTCACAGTTTCTTACAGAATGAATTTGCATCTGGGAAGAAGATGGAATATTGTGGGAAAGAAATGTTGAAATTATGTTAGGCCTACGTAAAGATTATTTTAAGTTAAAACGAAAATATAGAATATACAGTCAAACCCCACACGTGCTCAAATTTAGGTGGAATACACTTGCTTTGCATGTCAATCCGAATTGTTCAAGAGATACACCTGTGTTAAGTAGAAGTGTCAATCTGATCTCTTCAAAAGTAGAAGTGTCAATCTGATCTCTTCAAAAGTAGAAGTGTTTAAGTAGAAATTCGGGCCAACTTCGAGGAGCTATATATCTATTTTGCCTTTCCCAAATTATTACCCAAACACCGCTAATGACATATTCTGTTGAAACCATTCTTGTATTTTCCCTTTTGTTTATTCAGTTGAAACCATATCTACAAAAAGTTTAGATTTAGAACTCTGAAGTCTTGTTAAGGACGAAACCAAAAGATATGAAACTTATGGCTTCTGGGACTTATTTGGCAATTTCTGTAATGATATTTGCAGATGGACGAAGCAACAAAGAGTTGCAGTATTCAAAAGCAACCTAAACAAGATCCGAGAAATGATATCATCAATCTCGATCGGTACTTTAGAATTCTCAATTAGATATTAATGCAAATAATGGGAATGATAACATCATAAGTTAGTTAACCCTCACTTATTTTACAAGTTTCCTACTTGATTTTATTCGCCTCCCCTGCTGGGTGCTTTCTTTGCCTCACACATATTTCTTTTTATTTTAGATTTAAAGAATTACTATGATTATAATTTTAGTTAGTCATATAAAGGAGATGTAATGAAGTAAAATTGTATAAGTAATGGATTAATTATCTTCTATACTTCTCTTCCTTTGTCCAATCTCCTAATCTACCTCGATTTGCATTTTAAATGAGTAACATTTGTCCACAGATTAGTAATAAATCTTACTATCAGCTGAATTACCAAGAATGAACCAAATAATTTTTTCGAAGTTCCTTGAATAGTGCTAATCTTATTCGTCTCATAAGTTCTTTCAGGCTAGACCACCGATCATAGTATTATAATGGTGGCATAAGTTAACACTCCAAAGCAAGACAAACAAGATCCAAGAAATGTTGCGAATCTCAATTACGTATCTCTAAACCTGAAGTCGAACAAGCAAAAGAACGGTGTCATGTGCACTTTTCTTAATCGCGAAAACAATTTAAAATTATTAGATGAAGCAAAATTTTGCTATTGGTTTCCTTAAAATCGGACAATAGACATTGCTTACAACTTCCTATATAATTTACTACTAAAAAATCGGACTTCTTGCTAGAAGCTAAGAATGATCTCTAAGCATGGAAAAAGTTAATTTATAAAGAAAATCATTGGGATTTATAATTCAGAAAAGGGTCAAAATTTTGATCAATTATACCCTCCATTTGAAAATTGTCTCAATTTTGTCCCTACTGTTAAGGATTTGGGCCACATCTAACCTTACTTATCTAACAGCCCTCCACCTCATATTTTCTGTACTTTTTTTTAGTTATAAATCAGCTGACAAGGCATGCCACGTAAGTATCACACATAAGCCACCCACTTCGTTAAAATGCATGCGCTTTTCCTCAAATCCTTGGCAATCCCAATCACCATATATCCCACTGACCATGTTAACAATAACAAATCTAATTAATTTATTACAAAGAAAAGTGAAAACATGAATCCAAGATTTCAACTGGAACATAGACAGATCTATAATTTGACATCAGTGAGTGCACGACTCAGATAGTCGATTCGGAAAACATCGTAAAAAAGTTTTAGGTCATTGTTGGTCAATTGATCTCTACTCAAGAAACCTTGACGGTTGGCTGTTATTAGTTTCAATGGCTTTAATAACAGCTAGTCTACATGCTACTTCCTGGAAAGAGAACAAAAAGATGCTTGTAATGCAACTCACAATTTGTACTTACACTAACCGCTCCACGCATTGCACTTATTTTAAACAAGTTAAGTACATCTTTTATACTTGTTGGAGAAAATGAGTCAAGTTGAAGTGTAAGTCGGGCAATAAATTAAGATTAGCAATGCCTCTAGTTTCCTTTTCTCCAAAAAGATACTCCATTTGTTTTCAACACTAATCAAACTGAACGCTGAAGATTAACTGAAGAAAAAAAGGATTCATGTGAAATGGGGTGACGTACTTAGTGATACCCTGTTTACGTTCACGGCTCCGAACCGGAAGGATGAACGATGTCATCAGAAGCATAGGCGGCGACGATATAAACGATGGAATCTTGTAGGTGTTGCTGCTCATCAAATAGTGCTAGATTCTTCATGCTATTTTTGGAAAATAAACCAGTGAAGGTTTTAAAGTTGGAGAAGACTATTTTTAAACGGAGTAGGTGGCTTATTTGTGATACTTACGTGGCACACCTTGTCAGCTGATTTATAATTAAAAAAAATGTACTAAAGGTGGGGGCTGTTAAATAGTAAGGGTAGATGTGGCTCAAATCCTTAACGGTAGGGACAAAATTGAGATACTTCTCAAATGAAGGGTATATTTGATCCATTTCCAATAGTTGAGAGGTAATTTTAACCCTTTTCCGTTTATAATTTGAGAACACACAGAAACAAAACTCTCAAAACTTTGAGGTATATTTAATCATGGGCGGACCAGGCTTAGGAAAGGGGTACCAACTGATATCCCTTTACGGAAAATTACACTACGTAGATAGATAATTTTTTTTATGTATATATATACTATATGTTGAGTCCCCTAAATTTTTTCGTATGTTAACTTATTTATATTTTGATGCCCCTTAACGAAAATTCTGGATCCGCCATGGTATTTAATGACTAAACAAAAGTAATAGGAGTAACTAAACAAAAGTAATAGGAGTAACTGCTAATACTATCTATGCCACCGGTTTACTTAGACGCACCATTTCATTGCCACACACGAATAAGACGCAATGACACCTTCTGCAAAATTCACTTTCAGGTGATTCCCTTGGAATACCTCTTTAACTAAATAACGTATTTTTGGTTTATGGGGTTATGCTATTGAATTTTTAATATCCTTACCATTAGTAAATTATTTTATATTTGTTACTACTACTATCTACACCAGCTAGTCACCTTTGTGACGTAAATTTCAAATTTTGCCACAATTTAAGTGCTCCTATTTGCCCTACGGAAAAGGGTCGTATTTACCCCTCTACTATTAAAAATTAGTTATAAGTCACCTCCGTTATACTTTTGTTAAATATCAGCCCTCGCCGTTACCCAAACTAATATATATACCCTCAATTTTAACGCCCCCCTCCCCCCCCTCCCCCACGTGGCAGCCATCCAACGAGTCTAACCAATTAACCCAAATCCCCCTAATTTTAACCCGCCCCACTAAACAAAAAACCCAACTAAACTAAAAACCCACTAAATAAAACGGAAAAGGGTCCCTCTCCCCTTCATTTCACTCATCTTCCCTCTTTAAAAAAAAAAACCTAATCAAAACGGCGCTAAAGATCAAAGTCCGAATGATGTAAAATGTAAGGGTTTTTCTGCTTTTAAATGCTGGTTTAACCTTCTTATGTTTAAATCAAGCTTTTTTATTGTTTGTTTGTGAGTAGATGGTTCGGATTTTTAGGGTTCTTACATGTTCCTTAAGAGTCATGTTTGTTTATGCATATATGTTGAGTTTTCATGTATTTATAGTGTATATTTGCTGGAATTGATCACTGCATGTGCATTTACTCATGTTCCCGACTGTGGACCCCACTGACTTATTGTTGGTTGGTGGAATAGGGTTTAATGGTTCGGAATGGTTCTTATTTGTGATGTAGGGTATATCAGCTGTTATTTGTAAGGGTTTAAGGACTTTATGGAGACATGTGATGAAAGATGCTTCCTTTTTTGTTTGTCCTTTACAACATTGTCTCAAAATTTGTATTTTGTATTATAATAAGAACCACTTTAAGTATTTTATGTGCCTTTAATGTAAATCTCAAGTGTATGTGGTCCAGCTTTTTAGTTTATTAGGACTGTCCCCATGATTAGGTATTTAAATAATGTGGACCCCACATATTGTGACTTTAATTTTTTTCCTTTATCTACAGAGTATTAAACTATGCAAACTGTGGATTTGATATTCAACTATGGTGGAGAATGGGTCAGAGACCCTAAGGTCAAATATGATAAGAAGCTGGTGCATACTTGGAAAGGTTATGATCCTGACCACTTATCTTTCATAGATATTGTAGATGAATAATGTACTAAGTTAGACTTTATTGGGGTACAACAACTAATAGTGTTAACACCTTCTGGTAGCTACTATGAAGTTGAAGGGGATAATGGGATTAGGTGTTTGTTGGGGATGGTTTCTGCTGATTTCAATATTATAGACCTGTATGTTCCAGATGAGTGTGAGCTGGCTGTAACTGTACCTAATATTGTTGAACATGTTCATGATACTAGTAGTCCCATTTCTGGTCAGAATCTGGACAATGTTACTTAGGTCTTTGATTATCATCTTGAGGATTTGAATGATCATGATCAGGAGGTTATTCCTCGGCTGAATGGTCATGATCAAGAGGTTAATCCTCAGGTGAATGATCATGATCAAGGGACCCATGTCTTAGCACAAGTAGGTACAGATTGTAGCTCATCTGATGGGGAGGGTGATATAGAATCAGCTGAGTCAGATTATGATTCTGAAGAATTGGAGAGTATTGCTAGTCAAAGGAAGGTTGCCATTACTGATAAACTGCTTGACTACCTTGAACTAGATGAGCATATGACTTTCAAAAACATTGCAGAAGCTAGAAAGTATATGAACTTGTATGCTATGGCTAATAAAAGAGAGCTAATTCTTCTTAAGAGTGATAAAAAAAGATTAAGGTATGAATGTCAAAGGGGCTGTCCATTTCTTTACTTAATTTCAAGGGAGGGAGACTGTCCTGGTGTTACTTTCAAGACTCTTAACTCTGAACATGACTGTCCTATAGCTTATAATAACAAAAGAGTAGACTACTTTACAATTGCTCACTATTTTAAGAGGAAGATTCAAGAAAGTCCTAAATACAAAATCAAAGATATGAGGGCTGATTTGAAAGCTGCTTTTGAGCTAAATGCTAGCCATGGTAAATGCAAGAGGGCTAAGCAACTGATTTTGGAGAAGCTACATGGTAGCTTTAAAGATGAATACAATAAGTTGGAAGCATATGCAAATGAACTGAGATTAAGTAATCCTGGAAGTGATATTGTTGTAAACTTGTCTAAAGATGCTGCTGGTGAAGGGAGAAGAAGATTCTTAAGAATGTACATTTGTTTTCAAGCTATGAAGAATGGATTTAAAGATGGTTTAAGACCTTTTATTGGTCTGGATGGTACCTACTTGAGAGGAAAGGCCAAAGGCCAAATGTTGGTGGCTATTGGTCAAGATTCAATGAACCACTTTTATCCCATTGCATGGGCTGTGGTTGACAGAGAAACAAAAGTTACTTGGAACTGGTTCTTGGCATGTTTGAAGAGCTCATTGGACCTCAATATGGGAGAAGGATACACTTTCATGTCTGATATGCAGAAGGTATTCATATTCAGTCCATTACTTTGTTTATGTCATTTTCTTGTTTTGAGTATTCTAACTTGTTTGATAATGCTGTAGGGCTTACATGTGGCTATGAGAGATGTGCTGCCACAAGCAAAACATAGGTTTTGTGTGAGACACATTGAAGCAAATTGGTGTAAAAGATGGAGATCCAAAGAAATGAAAAAACTGCTTTGGTGGTGTGCATGGGCCACTTATGAAGAGGACTTTCATGACCAACTGGGTGAAATAGGGAAATTGGAGAGAGCTGCTGCTGAGGACTTGGTTACATATCCAGTCCAGTCTTGGTGCAGGGCCTATTTTGACACTGTTTGTAAGAATATGGGAGTGGATAACAATTTCACAGAATCATTCAATGCATGGATATTAGATGCAAGATACAAACCAATAATCAAGATGCTGGAGGAGATAAGAGTGAAGGTAATGAAGATGGTGAGTGAAAGGGAAGCTGAAGTGAGACTGTGGAAGGAAGAAATCAGTACTCAATGCAAGGACTTGTTTGATGACTACTTGAAAATAGCACACAAGTGTGAGGTGAACTTTAATGGTGACAATGGGTATGAGGTGACTGAGGAGGGTGATACACATACTGTGCATTTAGGAAAGAGAGAGTGCAGCTGCAGGACCTGGAACCTTAGTGGCATACCATGTGCCCATGCAATAAAAGCCATGTTACACAGGAGGATTAACCCTATATCTGCAGTTCATTGGTGGTATAGCAAGGAGGCATTCTCGAAGACTTATTCACACAAGTTGGAACCTGTAAGAGGGGAGAAATTCTGGAAAGTACTCCCATCCCAAGCAATGGAACCACCCCAACTGATCAACCAAGCTGGAAGACCTAGAACCAAGAGGGTCAGGGAAAAAGATGATGCACGGAAGAGAGCTGGAGAGTGGTCTGCATCTAGGAAAGGGTGAGTTATGAATTGCAGAAACTGTGGACAGCCTAACCATAATGCTAAGGGCTGTAAAATGGTAACATTTTCTAAGTTTTTATTGCTTTTACTTTACACTTTGCATAAGTTAACATATGAAATATTAATGTGTGACAGAACTCCAAGGGAAAGCTGCCAATGGAGCAGCCAGGGAAGAAGCCAACAAAAAAGCCAGCAAAGAAGAGAAGAAGTTTGGTGGATGAAGACATTGAAGAACAAATGAGTCAAGAGATACACTTCTCATCTTTTCCAGAAGAGTCTCAAGTCAGCCCATTTGTTGTCAACCCTATACCAACTGTTCAAAACCAAGGCACTAGCAGTTCCAACCCTATGCCAACTGTTCAAATCCAAGGCACTAGCAGTTCCAACCCTTCTCAAGAAAGCATTTCCAGCACATTTGCAGATTTTGACTTCCCTTACTTTGCTGATGAAGATGTCCCTGCTGTGAGACCAAAAGTTGTCTCAGAATCTAAGTCAAGGCTTCATGCTAGACAGCTGCCTACTAAGCCATTGGGAAATAGAGCAATCAGTTTCAAAGGTGACCAATCTGGTGCTTGTGAACCTTCCAATATGCCTTTCTCACCACCAGGTCTCAAATGGAATGGTAAAAAGGCTATGTCTACTCTCCAGCTGCAGATGCAAGCTAAATTGATACTGGACAAATTCAAGGGGAAAAAGTGATCTCAAAAGTGGAATGTGACTTAGTTTTTGTGGGGTACTACTATGAGATAGTTGTTTCTCAAAGACAATTTGATGTAATATTTTCTGAATATTTTAGACAATGGCTGATACTATATCTATTGGTGCTGACTGTAGGATGTCATATTATGACCTAGGTAGTATCTCGTTTTGAGGTTATAATATGACATCCATTTGTCACTTCAACTGTATTAAGCAATTATACTAACAGTCTGACCTTAATGCAGTAACTTAGTATTTAAAGCTTGTCTCTATGATTATGTTAGTTATGTGAATGATAATATCTTAGCCGTGCAGTTATGCTAGCAGTTATGCCTCTTTGGCCGGTTCTACTTATTGAATGAATGTGACCTTTCATTTGCAGATGAATGAATGTATGTATCCATTGGAATCCTAAAGTCTAATGACTCTTCAAAGCTCTCCTTAATGACAGTTTTTATTTCAATTAATGGTGCCTTTTCAATAACCCTTTTATTTCCTTTAAATAGTGACCCAAATACATCACAAAACAGCATCACAAAAGCAAAAACAACATCCCAAACATCACAATGAATCCTTCAAGTTCCAACAATAACCAATGGAGACAATTCCGTGCAAGAAGGGTCCCTCGTCAATCAGGAAGAACACCTCCAAGATTTGAACCAAGATGGAAAATTGAAGTTATTAACTTGTGGTTGGATCACATGAGTGAGACACTTGTGACAATTCGTAATGAAATTTGGGGTATACAACAAGCAAATGCGGAGAGGGACACAACAATACGAACGTTGGAGAGGATGGTTAGGGCCACGTTACATGAGGCGGGAGAACATGCCGAGGACTACTACACTCCACCAATGTCACCACCAGCACTAGCAATGTTGCCACCAGGGTCCCCACCAGCATCCCCACCAGCATCCCCACCCCCGAATCTGTGAAGTTAGTGCTTAATTAGAAGGTTGTTTATGTTTTTATTTAAGTCATCTATGTTTAAGTTTTATTGTATTTCATTTTCATTGCTACTTATATGACCAGTTAATTTTCATGTTTAAGTGTTTTGTTAGATCAACCACCTTTTAGTGGTATGATTAGCCTCTTATTATTATCAGTTAACTATGTGCATAATCACTCACACATTTTGACAAACACAATGCATAGCAAGAAGATGGTTTTTAATTCAACAAAAGATCCATGGAATTCAAAACAATCTTCACTAATAATCACAAACGAGCAACAATAACACCAACAATTACAGCCCATAAAAGCATAATAACCTTCTTCATTATTACAATTTTTCTTGCAATTTCCTGGAATTCATCACTTCAAACTCGAGCTTTTCAGTCAATTTCTTGTTGTTTTTTTCAGCCATTTCCAATTTCGTCTTCAACTGTTTGATGACAATATATGCCCTATCTGGTAACACATCATCGTCCACTCCCAATAACCACAAGAATTTCTCTGCAATAAACACAAATAACCACAAGTTTCGGTAAAAAAAATACTCTACAACTGAAATCATGACGAACATAAAACTAAAACACTACCATATCCAGATTACTCACTTCGGGTTGTGGACATTTATAAAATCTCCTTCCGGCATTAGAATGTATCCAAGCCGTAAAGTGGTGAGCAACCAAACCACATCCGCAAAGCCTCTTTCGACAATCAAAGGAACTACTACTACCAGAAGACATTGCTAGCACCGAATTTTTACATTAAAAATGGCACAATAAATTTTGAGGGAAAATGGGGGAGCTGGTGCGCGGGGAAGATGAGTGAAATGAAGGGGAGAGGGACCCTTTTCCGTTTTATTTAGTGGGTTTTTAGTTTAGTTGGGTTTTTTGTTTAGTGGGGCGGGTTAAAATTAGGGGGATTTGGGTTAATTGGTTAGACTCGTTGGATGGCTGCCACGTGGGGGGGAAATGGGGGCCGTTAAAATTGAGGGTATATATATTAGTTTGGGTAACGGCGAGGGCTGATATTTAACAAAAGTATAACGGAGGTGACTTATAACTAATTTTTAATAGTAGAGGGGTAGATACGACCCTTTACCGATTTGCCCTAGGCTTAAATGATGGAGGCCAATATGGAATGCTCTGTAGCTATCCATACTTATGAAACCAGCCTAATAAATACCCTCTGATAATCAAAATTCCAACTCCTTTTGGCTTTTACCAACTAATACTAAAATTACCAAACTATAGTACTCTATTAAGTTACCATCATAGCCCAGCGACAATTATGTTATCCCACTATCTAAACTTACCCGTGTATCTAACCTTACCCATACTTGTCTTCTTAAACTTTCTGTTGGAGCTAATATTTATATCAGAAAAATCTAATTTGACATGAGTAGTGGTCAGAAAATTACTATAAGATTTAAAACTTGTGACACTAGTGGGCGAATTGCAACATAATGATTATTAAATGTCTTCCTAGAATAACTTTCTTGACCAGCTTACTAATGCTCTTTCTTGATAAATCCTTTTTTATTTTGTTGAGACTTGCCCATGACATAAATGGCCATATTGTTTATATAGTAGGCAATTTTTGCTACTAAGTTGTCTACAAATATTAGTAAAAGTTTACCTAAAGCGTTGCTCTTGCGTGCGTATGTAGCATATTTTTCTTCAACTCTTACCTCTTTTTGGAGCTTAAGTTTTTCCAAACTGCCCTGAAATTTTTAATCTGTCTTTCTGTTTTTGTGCCATTATGGGTAACTATTTAAGTTAAAAATAAAATGTTTTAAAACTTGTGGTAATCGATCATAAAATTTATGTGTTAATTAATTATAAAATTTTTGAAAATTTTATAATCTTAAATACTCTTATGTCATAATATTTGCGTCACCGTGACTAAGGCTGTCTAATAGCCCGGTTTGCACCGGACCGGACCGGACCGGACCGGCAAGCCGGACCAAATATTAAAAAAAAAAGGGCACGTTTCCGATCCGACACCTCCAAATGGACCGGATGGACCGGACCGGACCGGACCAGTAGAATCTGGTGGGCTTTGTGCAAAAAATAGCCGTTGGGCAACGGCTATTTCTCGCACAGCCGTTGGCCCAACGGCCAAAAACGGCTATTTTTTGCCCCCCACCCCCCTAGGCCTCCCCATTCCCCCCCCCCCCCAAACCTATTTTTTCTATAAATACCATCATATTTCATTAATTTATTCACAATTTCTCTAATATTCTCTCTAAATCTCTATCAATCTCTCTTATTTCTACAAAGGCTATTTGCTAAATTGCATTACAAAAAAATATTTGGAGTGAAGTGGAATATTGTTCGGTGCGGTTCTGGTCAAGTTTCAACTTTCACTTCCTAAGTTCTACAATCTACATTCTAAGTTCACGATATCAAGTAAACTCGTTCTTACTTTTTATTATCTATTTTATTTTTGTGCAATATTATTGTTTGTAGCATATTTTAGTAATTTGTTTGAAGCATATTTTAGTAATTATAAAAATGTCTGGACTGTGGAGATCAATTACGGGTAGCGGTCGTAGATCACGTGCTTCTAACCGAGGGGGGGATGATAGACGTAGTCGTGCTTTAGGTAAAAGACCAGTTGGTACTTCTAGCGCTCCTAGTTGCATATACAGTGTAATACGAAATTGCATCTGTATTACATCCATGTTTTAAACGTTTTAATACGAAAATGCTAATTAGAGAAATTTATCGGACTTTGAGAATTACTGATGAAGAAACACCAAGTGTAGAAACAGTTTGTGTGCAGGTAATTGTGGATTGCCAACGGATTTATGAAAGGTATAGGAGTGCAGCTGATAATGTTGTTCCAAGTGTTCCAAGTGGAGCTGGATCAAGTTCAACGCAGGCTCCCAAAAGAGCTGCAACCGGATTGGGAAGTTTTTCCAGCCTTAATCAAAGGCTTTCTAGCAGGCATTCGAGTAGCAGCGGAGGGTTCAACGAGCTTGATGTTTATTTACTTCATGCTTGCAAGGAAGTTGATTATTTTGAAAGCGAGCAACTACTGCCATTTTGGAAGGATCAACAAGCACAGTTTCCAATTTTAGCAAAAATGGCGTGGGATATTCTAACTATTCAAGCATCATCTGTTGCTTCAGAAAGCGCGTTTAGCCAAGGAAGATTACAAATTGGAGATCATAGACATTCATTGATGGAAGAAGCAATGGAGACGGCTGTATTATTCAGAGATTGGATTAGATCGGAGCGAAGAAATTTTGGATTTGCAGAAGATGAACTAGCCGATGTAGAAGCATCATCAGAAATTTTATTAGGCGATGGAAGTTTGGACAATGAAACTGATTATGAAGAAGATGACTCTTTGCCACCGGTTCCTCCAGAGGTGCCAGACGAAATTATTCAGAAAATGAGAATTTTTTTTTATTAATATGTAGTTTTTGCAATTTAATATCTATGTACTTTGCGAAAAAAAAAATTCAACCATTATTCAATAAAATGCGTTACGCCTTGCTATTAAGTAAATTATAATCCTTTGTTATATTCTCAATTATCCTTTGCTATTAAGTTACCTCTTTGCAATTCAATACTAAGTACTAAATACTAAATACTAAAATACTAAATACTAAATACTAAATACTAAATACTAAATACTAAATTTATGTATTTTTCTAATTTCTAGTCTATTTTCATGTTTTTATTTTCTAATTATGCATTTCCATTTTCCAACTTAATGTACTATGTGTATTGTTGAATAATATGTGTGTTTTGTGTTGTTTATTTAGATTTTAGTCTACCAATATTTTTTTTCTTCTATTTTAAACAATAAAAAATATAATTTAAAACAAAAAAAAAAATTTAACCCAACCGAACCGGACCGGACCGGGACCGGCGCGATTCCGTTTGCCGGTTCTGGTTCCGATCCGGCATTGGTGCAACTGCACCGTTTGACCGGACGGGGTTCGAGTTTTTTTTTTTTACTTTGCACCGGACCGGCACAATCGCACCAGAATCGGGCCGGACCGGGCTGGTGGACACCCTTAACCGTGACCATAAACGGCTTGTCATTAAGATTTAAGACTAAAATGAGAAACTCAAGTTATAATTGTTCTCCAAATTTTGAAAGTCTAATATTTGTCCGCAACAGATTATCAAGTAAATAGTGTCACTTAATTAGAACGGGATGTCTTTCAAAGTCCCCACACCCAACAGCCCACATTACATTTACTCACTACTCTTTCTTTTTCTACTTATTGTTTTTCCTTCCACTTCTTTCTTCTTGAAACATGGCTCCTAAACTCCCCAAACTACTCTCCTTCATACAATACTTCTTCCCACTGATTCTCAACTTCACGGCAAGAACCAGCGGCCAGGAATGTCCTTATCCATGTTATCCACCACCAACCGGTCCCGGAAGCAACCCTCCAGTGGCTATGACTCCACCATATTCACAAGGGTCGTCGTATTTTCAACCTCCAGCAATTTATAACTATCAGCCACCTGCTGCTGGTTATTATAACTCACCACCTAACTTTGTGAATGGTCTAGTACCACCACCTCCTGATCCTATCTTACCTTGGTGGCCATATCGTTACAAAAGTCGTCCTTATGGGGATCAATACTCTTCATGTGTCTCAATTCAAGAATCAAGAAGCTTGATGATGATCACTATGGTTTCACTGTTTTCGTTGTTTGTTACTTTGGTTTTCCATTAAGTTAGCTTTTGTCTGTAAATTTTTTGTTCTACAATAATAGTAGTGTCCAGAAGTTCCCTAACATTTCAACTATTCCATTAAGCACCGAGTAACTCCAATTATTGTAAAAATATTATGGTTATGATCTTGCAGGGTTAGCAAGTAATCATCAATATATTGATTTTGTTAATTAATGATTAGAAATCATGTATTTCGATGTAGGAATTGATGTTTCTTGATTTTGAAGAAAAAGGGGACAAGAATCGGTGATGAAGAGGTGACAAAAGATATGGATGATGATAGTGTCTCAATTGTCTTGGCTTTACGTCCGGTAATTTGGAATTTTTCTATATTTCTCTTTGTTTGATTTGAATTTTTCTAAATTGTAATGTGACTGCATATGTCATTTGGATGATTTTATATGACATGTAAGTATCTTTAGCAGTTACACCTACGACTGAACACTTCTAATGATAAGGTAAAAAATGCTTCTAACAATCTAATTGGACCCCCGTCTTTTCTACTACTAGTTTCTGATTTCACTAATTTTATCTCGTCCTTATTACGAAGAATTCCCGTTTAAGTTTATAATTAATTGTGATCGTTCTCTTTAATTTCCAATAATCATTCTTTTTTGTGTGCGTTCATTTCTTTTTGGGGAATCAAACTTAATTGGTTTACAATAAAAACAAGGTTAATTTGACGTTGATGTTGTTCTGTGTTGTATGTGCAAGTAAGAGTATCTCTTCACAAAATTAAAAACAGTGATTCTCATATAAATCCAGTTATTAGATTTTAATTCTTGAAAGTATTGATTCCTAAATGATTCTTATTAACCTTTGACATTAAGTATGTACTAATAAACGGTATGTACTTAATAATCACTTTTGATATCTGTGTATTGGTCGATTTTCGTCTGATCACACAGAAGACACATGTTCGATTACGTGGTAAAGTTGGAACTGATTCCGAAGACATGAGGCAGGATCGGGTTGGAAACAGCCTCAGCCATGGGTGTGATCGATTACGATGTATCGTGATCGGAGTGTTTCGAAGACGATTGTTTCAGCGGATAACTTTAATTGATCTTATCCCGCTTTTGTTGGAGCGGATTCAGTGAAAGTTGTTAAACGTGGGCAACTACTGTTGCGCGACTAACACTTTGTTTGGATCATTGTTACCCATTGTATTGTATTGTATTGTTATTATGATTACAACGTTTGTTTTGGTTGTTACTTTAATTTCGTTGTATTGTATTGTTAAGTTCCGTTGTTACCTAACAATGAAAAGACCCACTTTTTGTTACAACCGATTTGGTGGTTTTGCATTGTTACGCTTTTACACTTTCCCATCATGTCCTTAATTATAACATTATAATCCTATTTTACCCTTTACCCTATTTTCTTATTTAAATACACCCAAGTAGTTATTTTGACCTCATCTCCCCTCTTCTCAAAAGTTCCATGTCTCTCTTATTACTTTGTACGCTCTCTGCCTCTTTTATACTTTATATATATATTTTTTTAATACAAAATATATGATGACATTTTTGTTATTGGTTCTCTTGTATCCATGAAGTTCATCATCAAAAGAACTAATATTTATTTATTTTATTATTTTATCTAAATTATTAATAGTGTGAACTTATTGTTATGTTTAATATTATTAACTTATTTTTTTTATTATTTTCATTATAATTTGCATGAATTTATTTACAAGGTATAGTTGGTGATAAACTAGTAAATATAAACTGCCTCAAATTATATTAAAGAAAATTTGTTACTTAATCTAATATTTAGAACAACTAAGGGTATATTAGTAAACTTATTAGTTACTGTACAATACAATACAATCAAAACAAACAACAACAATATTACTAAACAACGGGAAACAATACAATCAATTCAAACGTTGTTTTTATAATACAGTACGATACAATACAATACAATACAAAACAATACATTATGAAACAATAGGTAACAATGATCCAAACAGAGTGTAAAGAGAGACGTGAGTAAGTGGAGTTCTTCTAGGGTTGGGAACTTCTCACTTTTTCAACCTATAAATAAATCTCTATTTCCCCATTTGTAAACTTACGTTCATCAGAGTTGAAATACTCCCTCTTTATTCATCAATCACATTGTTATCATTCAAATATGCTATTATTACTATTAGCAAATTATCTACTGTTATCATTGTATCATATATCAATTGCGGCTCGGTTCAAATTTGAAGTAGGATTTGTCACTTTCATCAAAGCACCAGACTTCAACTGATCAATCCAATAAATCTTTATTGCTTTTTGTTTATCGATGATTACTTATCTTGTTGTTTGCCTGACTATTTCCATTGTTTGACATATCTGTTTACCATCATGGATCACATTAATTGATTATCATTATTTTGACCACATTATTAATCCATTATTTGGCATATCTGTTTACTGTTGTCGATCACGTTAATCAAGCATCGTTATTTTGATCGTAGCATCACTCCAAAAGAATTATCTTTAGTCCGTTAATTGCGATCTTTGTCATTTTTATCAAATCTGTCATCGGCTAATTCGCGTAATCTTTCATATTTAACGTTGTCATCGTAATCTTGCTATTCCATTCTCCATCGAATTTCGTGTAATCATTCAGCCGATATTGAACAAGTCTAATATTTATATCGTGCTTGTTAGAGTTATAGTTATTTACTTCGTTCATAACTTGCTTGTTCGAAATCATCTAGAATCGATTTCTTGTGATCGCGTCATCATAGTCTGAATTTATTGCTTATTTGGTAACACTAGCCCTCGAATTGAGTTTGCCATATTGTGTCATCGAATTTGCTATTATCTGTTCTATCGAATTAGCTGCTTATATTGTTTTCGAAGCAATCTTCAGTAAATCGATCACTTAACAACGTAAACTACTCATTAATCGATCAAATTGAGATATAAAATATCGCCTAAGACTCAACTAAATACAAATTTGATTGTAATACCTGAAATACAATTTTAGGAAATACAATCTGTAATAGTAAGAGTAAGATTGCAAACAAGTAATTATTTAAGTTTTGATTTTTTAAAGCAAACAGTTATTCTCCATAGTTTAATACAGTGAGACGGATGTAGTGTTTGATCACATTGACGATTATTAGCTTCTATTGCCGGAAATAACTGAAGCTTTACCCAAAAATAGAAAGAAATAACTACTGTGATCGATAACCCGTCGTTCCTCATTTTCCTTCTAGCGTCTTAACATTTACTATTTTTTTCCTTTGAGATGGCAATTTCAATTGTCATGTAGCCATAAGAAAGGAAATTAGTGATTGAAAAGATGAACAATCACAGATTACGAATGATTTTGTTGGCCCGTAGGTATGAATGTATGATAAATTGAGGCGTTCAAAAATCCTAATCTAATAAGGGATTTTGCCTTTTTCCTGGTCAGCCTTTAAACATTAGATGTCTGACTGTTGATGTTACTAATAATTAAGACTATCAGTTTATGGCATCTATTGGTTGGATGATTTGTTGCGATGGACTCTTTTAAACCCCTTGAGGAGCTAACATTGAGTGAAAATCATTTGCACCCCTAATTTTAAAAATAAACTTTATCGTCAACTTTAAACAATAGATATTTCAAACAAAAACAATAAACATGTCAAATTATTAATTTTATATCATAATTTTCTTAAAAACTTTTTTATGCTACGAACTTGCCTATAGAACAAATTAATAATCCTATTTTCGAAATGGTTGAAATATGAATCAAGCATATATACGCCAAATGAAGGTTATTTACTCATACTTTAGTATGAATTTTGAACTACAATTTGGAAATTATTTCATCAAACACAATTAAAACTCAGAAATCTATATGCATAATAGTGAAGAATTAATGTCTATTGTTAAAGTTGAAGAGGAATAAGATTTTGAAATAAAAGTTGAAGGGGCAAATGACTCTCGCTCGCTAATATTGTATTTGGTTAAGAGTACTCTCTAATCTCTGTGGCTCTATGAGAATTCAAAAGACTTGAGTTTCGAGTCATCAATGAGAAAGAACAGTGACCTACCAACTCTAGTGGTCCAATGTTGACATAATTGACGTTTAATTGAAAGGAAAGAGATTGGTGTAGTTAGTTTTTTCCATAGGGTTCAAAAATTGTTTAATCCTGGAGACGGGGTGGATAGCGTTGAATTCACAAAATAGCTACAGTTTTGAGGATGTTATGGTTGTGGTTAACCATATAATATGTGTGTAATCACCTAATTTTGACACAAAATTTCAAAAATGAACTCAAAATAGCCGTGCTAATTTCATACAATTTTGTTTAATTTTTCTAGAATTTGGTCTTTTATTTTAGCTAAATTTATCATTAACTGGAAAAAAAAAGAAATTAACAAAAATACTTGTTATGCTTTAATTTGTTAGGACATTTTAGTGGCCATTTGTGAATGAAAAACAAGCAACCAGCCCAGTCATACAACCCCCTTAGCTCATTAGGCGACTCGGCCCAATTCCCTTTAGTATTATTTTTGTCCACTCTCTCCAAAACACACCCAAAATCGGAGAAAACTCTCTCAATTATCACCCTCGCCGGATACTGTCGCATCTCCACCACCGGCAACGGCGGAGACCACTCATTTTCGGACAAATTTTACCTTCCTTCAATCGCTCCTCCGTCCTCTTTCCATTTCTGGACTCGATTTCACCAAAAGCTTATAGAATCGACGTAGATCGGGATTTGAATATCGGCTAAAATCTTAACTTCGGCGACCTCTCACTTTTTCCGGCAAGTTTAGATCCACGGCTCCCCCTCAATCTCCCCTACTCAGTTTTGAAGGTAAATCCCCTTAAAACTCCCCAATTTTCCCCATTTTTCCTTTTGTCCCTTTCTGCTTTTCTCAGCCCCTTTTTTATTGAATTTTTGTGCTCCCTGATGTTGCGATGCCGAGAGGATAGTGGATTCCTTGGTGGTGATGATGTGTAAGAGCCGATGCAGCAGTGACGGGGCGAGGACATCGGTGATTGAAATAATACCGAGGCAATGAATATGATGGAGCGATAGTTAGTTGTGAGAGAACGATGCAGCAGTGAGGTGAGGTTGCGACCGGTTGGCACGACAATGGCAGTGTTCGCTCTTGGCTTTTTATGGTTAGGGGAAGCAATCACCTCTCTTTATTTATCTTAGTCTTTTGATTAGCTTAGTGATGTTTTAAGAAAATTGAACCTGTTGATAATGGCTTATGAATCTTGATGACAAGAATGAATAAAACTGTGAGTTTTGGTTGCATATGTATTGCTTGTTTCAGTGAGGTTTTGAGTGTTAACGTCTTTCGCCATTGCTTAAGTATCCAAATTTGAACTCGTAACATGTTTAGTTCTGGTTAATCACGTTTGGAGCTTTTTTTTGTTTGATTTTTCTTAAGTAATGAAATGGTCGTTTGCCTATTTTTGTCAAGTGAGAAAACTCGTCTAAAACCTGCTTTGTTAAGTTTGCTAAGTGTTAATTCGTGCTCTTGACTGATTTTGTAGAGAAGAAGGGGGTTTTCATCCCATGTCTTTGTCTAAACATATAAGTTAGATTAAAACTTGTTCAAGTGAAAAAGTTGGTTTTGCTAAAGCATGATTGATATTTTTGGTTATGAGATGGATCCTGGGATTATTTTAGTTGAGTCCTTAAGTGGAAAGTTATTGTAAATCATATTTAGTCAAAGTAAATAGGTGTTTGGTTTAGACTTAGTTCTTTTAAGTTAAAAAATCTGAAAATCGAACATTTAAAAAAGAGTCACCAGTTAACATTGGGGGAAGGGGAACCACCAAAGGGGATAATTTCAGGTTTTTCCCTTTGGTATATGAACAACACAGTACAAAAATAGTAATTTTCAGCTTTGCATTTATGGCTTAGGGTCTTGCACCCGCCAGCCATTTTTCCCCATTCTTTACATCACTTTCACCCCAATTTTTATCCCCTCCGGTTTATTTAAGACGAGTTTTTCTTCTCACTTTGGAGGGGACAATCTGAAAAAATAGAGCTAAAAACACACATTCACTCTTAAGAAAAATATATCCCAAATCTGAGAGTAAAAAGCTAGAGAAATGTGGTAAATAGTGAGAAATTCGAAAGGAGAAAGCTAAAAAATATTTTGAAAGATTTTGAGTACAAAGTTGAGGTTTCAAAGGAAACTAAAAGAGGCAGTTGGTTGGTTGGCTATGGTTGTTGTGTTTCATTGTTGGCTTGGAAATATTATTTTAGGTAAATTTTTCTTTTATCTTGTATTTACTTTCTACTGATCATGTATATTGAGCATTGATGTTATTAACTCATTAAGAGTCCAAATATATGAAAAAATTCAGCTTGGTTATATCTGAAGGTTAACTATGTACGTTTAGACCAGGCCCAAAAGCGAACTTTATTACATTTATGTCATGTATTTGTCATATTTGTCTTTTTTTTAAATGAAACAAAAAGAAAAATAGACAAAGAAACCAGTGTTTTCATTACTAGAATATATATTGTATGTTTAAGCAAATCTGAGATATTAAGGGGGATAAATATATATGTACTGATATGGAATTGTCAACTTGAGGTGATTTGCAAATCTTAATAGGCAACAGTTGGGCAGGCGCTGGGAAGAAAAGGATAATAAATAAATTGTAAATTAACCGATTTAATAAGTAGGCAAATGCTGGATAACTTTACTAAATAAATGACGTTACATATGAGAACTTATTTTGTTAGAATGCACCAAAGTCAATTCAGAAAGGCTTAAGGGAAATACTTTTTAAAGGTTATACTAGGAAAAGAAAGAAAGTTAATGTGTCCAAGCAAGCGGTTTGACAAGTTAATAGGTCGAGACAACTAAATAATTCATTTTGTTCACTTGAAACTCATTTAAGTCAAGAGATTTCGAACGGGTGAAGTACCTTCGCAATTCAATTGATTTAAATCGAAAAATTTCGAATGAGTGAAGTGCTCGCGCGATTATATCTCGATTTGAGTTTTTATTTGAACGGAAATTTAATAATAAATCAAAGTGTAACAAATTAAGGAAAAATATAACAAAACAATTTCAAAGAGTCAAAAGACGTCAATAAAAGCAACTGTGCTTGGCACAGGACTCGAGGGTGTCTAACACCTTCCCTAGAGTCAACCGAGATCCTTACCCGGAACTCTGATGCAGACCATTTACGAGTCATTGGTGTTGTGAGGTACACCTTTTGGTGACTTGGCACACCTTTAACTTGTCAAGTGGCGACTCCGATTTTTTAGGAGTCGTTTGGTTTGTGGGATTGGACTAATAGTCCCGGAATTAAATTTGGGACTATATTAATTCCTTGTTTGGTTGGTGGGATTAGTTAAAGTGGGATAACTTTTATACCAAATTCATGGTATTATTTTATCTCATATAGGAGGTGAGATTTTTAATCCCACGATTATAATTTCGGGATTATAACAATCCCAAATTTGTGGGATATCCCACGTTTTTAGTCCCGCAAACCAAACGACTCCTTAATAATTAATGTACTGTAAAACACCCTAGTCACTTGCCTTTTAGTTTTTAGTAAATTTTAGGGCGTGACAGCTTGCCGACTCAGCTGGGGAGGAAAGTGAAAACTGAGAGTCTCAGGCTTTTTAAACTTGTCGCCTTTTGACCTTTGAATGTTTATTTGTATATTGTCTTTATTAGTTGAGTGTTATTGCTTTGATATTTGTGGAACTATATATACACAACTGTCTTCTCTCGTACACCTCTGAGTCTTCTGGAATACTGCACACATGCATGTCAGTTTTGCTTCGGCGTTTGGAATTTCTGTCGTGTCTCAAGACACAAAAAAAGTTTAACCCCTATTAGTAGAAGGTGTGTTGGGTTAGGCCGTTAGACGTTGTCGACCGGTACCCCCCGAGGCACTTCCAAATTGCTGAACCACTAGATCATGAACCCATTGAGTCACCTAGAGTTGAACCTGTGCTTATCCTAGGCCGATTTATTTGCATATCATTGGACTTACTGAGGTGCGGTACACCAGTACCGCACTTGTCTTGGCTGACTCCCTCGTATCACGATGGGGCCCGCGTCCCCAAAAGACATACCATCGGCACATTATGTGTTGCATCTGTTAGGGGGTTGTGATTCTGATCGTTTATCGAGGACAGGGTTAACAAATTTTGAAAAGAATATATATATATATATATATATATATATATATATATATATATATATATCCCAAGTCTCAAATGAATATTTTTGGTAGTCATTTTATGCCGTTATACTGGCAAATTTTTGGAACATTCTTATTTCAGAGTCTGTATCCAGGTTGGATCCTAAGTTTGAAAATAGTTTTTTCGTCATATTATGCCTATTAAATGGCGAAGTTTTGTGAATCATTCGCCGGTCTACATTTGTGTCAGTGGCTTGTCGCATGTGTGTCATTTTATGTCGTAAGTGTCAATTTCGTAAATATCTTGTGTTTCGTGTTTTTCAAATCAGATAGTATGAACACTTTGAAAAGAAAAGAGAAACAAATTTTATCGTGTCTGTTTTATGTTGTCATAATTTTTTATTTTCTGAGTCACCTTTTTAGGGTAAAAAACTAAGGTTCTATTTTCATAATCCTGTTTTGAGTTTCCTTGTATTATGTCTTAGTTTTTTTAAAATAAAAAAATAAAAAAAATTAAAAGAAAGTGAAAAAGATGTGCAAATTGTGTCGTGGCTGTTTTTATCGCGTAGCCATGTCCATTTTCAAAAAATAATCAAAGGTCCATTTTCATGGTCCGGTCCTGTAACTTTTGCTCAAATTTTGTGTCGAGTCCAATTTCCAAAATTAAAATTCAAGTCTCTTGTGTGGTCTCATTTTTGTCTAGTAAAATGTGAAACCAAGGCAAGGATAGTTATTTATGACCAATTGAGTTGTATTTCACACAAATTCTCGTGTTATAGCCTGACTCCGCTTCAAGTCGAGTTTCGTTATTTTCACAGTTCAAGTGGACCTGCCAAACGCCTTGTTAGCCGGTTTGTATATTTGAGCCATGGCTCTTGTTGAGTTTTTGTTTTGAATTTGTCTCATGTCATTGTTTAATTTATATCTGTTGTTTCAAGAATAATGATTTTAAAAAAAAGAGAAAAAAAATCAAGCTTATTTCCCATCCCGAGTCACATGTCGTCGCTTGTTTGTGTTCTGACATTTTCTAAATGCGACAACGATCTTTCTTGGGATGCCATCGGTACACGCGATATATGTCATGAACCATTTCGGGATGATGCATAACAACCGTAGGCTTTCCAGTGTGTATTTTTGTTCTAACCTGATCTGTTTGTCTAGTGTTTGGAGTTCTGCGGTAACTTGAGATGATATTCTGGCATCATATCACCCGTACAGAACAGGATAAATGGGACCCACGATCATTACGTCTGAAGGTGGGAATTCTGAGTTCAACGCATATGAGTGTTTGATTGAGCTGAATGAGAGGTTGACCGAAGAAGTCAAAAATTCTGAAACAGTTGATGGCTGAGCAGAATTAGACGTTTGCTAGAGAGGCCAAAAAATGTGAAACAGTTGGTGGTTGAACAGAATGAGAGGTTTACTAAAGAGGAAAAAGATATGAAAGAGTTGGTGGTTGAGCAGAATGAGAGGTCGATTGAAGAGGTGAAAAATCTAAAACAGTTTGTGGCTGAACTGTATCTTGCTTTTACCATGGGACATGCACCTTCTTCCATAACATCTAATTTCTCAGGATTTGCACCGACCATCGTGCATCGGGCACATGGCATGCCTACTACAGTTAAGGACCCTCAATATTCACCTACCTCTCCTCACTACTACAATGCATCAAAAGTGGCGGAACCCTCCACAATGTGTCCATTTGCTCCACCCTCGGCCTTTGCTCTAAAATTCACTGTCCTAGCTAGGTCAGAGAGTCTTTGCAATGATACAGAAAGGGAACGAAATCCCATAAAGTGGAACAAGAGAGAATTCAAACAACCCCACTCATACTCCCGAACTCCACAAAAGCATCATCAGCACCACCACTCTCCACATGATCCAAAATACTCCGCTCATCCACTCCAAGAAGCGCAACCATATGCTCCAGCATCTTTCTATCCACAAAGGCACGCACCAGCCCCACAAACCACATGTTACACTCCCCACAATCATTACCAGGTTTTGCAAATCCTTCCCTGCCGAAAAAGGAAGAACCCTGATTCATGTATGAGTGCATGTCATAAGAAGTTGCGACGAGGGGGGATGATTAGGTTCACACCAAATGGAGAATCTTACACCAAACTGTTTGAAAAGCTACAACAATCTAACATGCTGAAACCTATCTCATGAAACATGAATCCAACTGGGAAAAGAATCACTCGCGCCGTTGCGCTTTTCATTCTGGAGCGCCTGGACATGACATAGAGAACTGTTGGGATCTCAAAAAAGCAATGAAGCGATGATAGACAACAATAAGATAAGGGTGGTATGGGATGAGACGCAACATGTGAACCAAATTCCTTTGCCGGTTCAAAATGTTCCAAATGACACAGGTATGGTTGGGACTGTGTTCACAAAAGAAGACTTGAAAAGGAATGAGGCCAAGTAGATTGTGGCAGTTGGTCCTTCCCCAGACGCCAGATGCCATGAGTCATCTATTGTTGTATTAGTCGGTGGGCCAAATGCATCAACTATCAATGCAACAAGGCAAGATCTGGTCATTGAGCCGATTCAGTATCTAACCCAGTCATTCATCTGTTCCAAAGAAAACATGTCTACCCTGCTGGTATTTCAAGAAAATAAGGCAACGAAGAAGATGTTGTCAAGTTTGAAGCACGTCATTGACACCAACGTGGCACAATCTGGTGAAGGGCTCAACATGACATGAGTGCAATACATTAGCCCTAACATGAAAATGAACAAATGGAGAAACATTTGTTAACTTATTTTGCTGAATTTTTCTTATGCACTTGGTTATTTAAGGGTTGTAATCCAAGTGTATTTGTTTTGCTTGTTTTAATGTTCAAACTCTTATGTCTTTGATTCAATGAAAAGCGAGTTCCACTCCTCATCTCAAAACACTCTATCTCTTCTATTTCCTATTTCGTTCCTTTAGCTTTCTTTGGTAGTTTTACTTTTGCCGGATTTAATAATATGACATGCGCGCGGAATTCACGTCTTGATCTAAACACATAGTCTAGCATTTTCTAAATGAACCAACTGGACAGTTACACGAATGTGATAAGGAGACACGTGAGAGTTTCCAAATTGCGCACAATCACTCCAGATGAAGTTTGAAATGCCATTCTTTAAAGATCATTGTTGAAGCAGAAATCGAGGATGCTGAGTAGATCTAGTCCCGTCTTTCTATCTCTAGATTGACTCATTTTGATTGCATATTTGTGTGAGACATTCTTAGGCCGGGATGGCGAACGAATTTTATTTTTGCTACCCAAACACTATACCAATTTGTCAGCCCTTTGAGCCTTGTATATTTTTTCTTTTAGCTACCCTCCTCTGGAATCAATGTCATTGTATTAATGAAAAAAAAAAAAAGAGAGAAGAAAAAAAAAACAAAGACAAAAAATCAAAAAGACAAAGGAAACAACAATACAAAATCTAGCATTAAGTTGCTAGAGCTACGTCTGACCTGATTTCTCTCAAAAGAATATGTAGGCAGCCATTCGGGTGTGGCCATAGTAGGAAAAAGTTCCTTTTTTCCCTCTTTCACATTGACGCAAAACTTGCCTCCAAGTTTGCGGCCCCTATAAAGAAAAATCAAAGGCCCCAGTTAATCCTAAATTAGGACCGAAGTTTTTTTTATTATTATTTTTTAAGCAAAGGGGAAAATTCAGTATCCCTCTTTGTTTTCTTGGTGTTTATCCCAGGGAAATGTTCAATGTCGCCCTGATTTTATGTTTCATATCAATGGGAAAATTCAATATCCCCATGCTTTTTAGTTTCACATCAAAGACATCAAAAAAAAAAAAAAGGAAGTTCGATGTTTCGCTCCTTTTCAGTCTTATCCTATGAAAGTGCAAAATTCCCTTGGTCAGAAATCGAGGCAAAACTTGCCTTCAAGTTTGCGGCCCATTCAAAGAAAACTCAAGGTCCCAATTTCAACTAAACAGGGGCAACATATTGTTGTTATTTTCAAGGAAATTAATTCCAAATGTTATACAGTCACCCTAAACATCTTAGGAGATGCTTTCATATCATTTTCATACCAAAGAAAAAAAACTCAAAAATCATCCCCAGTTTATACTAAATTGGGGCAGAAGTTTGTTTATTTTAAAGAGATGGTTTCAACGGCTGTAATGTTTCAACCAGTTCTTTCATGAGATTTTTTTGGAGCTTTCTTACTAAACCTTTTCTTTCTAGCCCAAACAAATCCCAACGGTCGACATAAAGACCTTTCTGACCGATCTTTGAGAATGTCACGCCACGTATACTATTTTAAGACAAGTTGGCTTAAGAAAGTATGAACTTTTGTCTTCGATCAAAGCAATCAAGAGATGCGAGCATGATGGCCATAAGGATAGATAGACTAGAAAGAATGTGCGAAGAGGTCGTTGAAAAAAGAATGAAGAAAAAAAAAGAAAAAAACGAATCCTGTTGGTGAAAAGCCGAAAGGGCGCCAAAAGACAATAGTGAGGAAAAAAAAAACAAAGAAAGAGGCTAGTCGGTGAAAATCCGAAAGGGCACCACTAATCGAATGAGGTATGTCTGATTTTTCATCATGATCGGACCAAGCATGCAATTGCCTCTACATTGTCAAGCTGAGGCAAAATTAAGGACAGATTGTGCTGAAAAGGTCGAGACTTTATTCTAAGATCTATGTCATGTTCATTGAAGTCGTCATTTTACCTCTAAATAGTTTTCTTTCTATTTTTCAGGGACATCTTTTGTTCGATGTCTCCTCATCAAATTTCTTCAATTCATCCTTCATTCACTGTTCTTTCAATTTCTTTCATTTGATAATATAAAACAAGCAAAAAGAAAGTTTGGCAAAATTTGTTTACAGGTTTCAAAGTTGTACCATATCATTGTCAAGATCCAAATGGGAATCTCCCATGCCAGACCTCGGCAACAAGAATAACATACCAGGATTGTACCAGATAAGTCACCATGGAACGACATACTGCTTCTACAAGTGTTTAACTGAAGATTCGGGAGAACATTTGGCATTGAATGACTTATTTGTTGGGAGATCAGAAATAGATTGACAATATCAAGACATTATTTGTCTGAAATTACTTTGAAGGGAAAGCCAAGAATCACCAACCTCATTTCACAAGGACATGATTTGGGGATTGTATAACCAGAATGAAATAATGCCATAAAATTGTTGGCAAGAGCATGGACAACCTAGACTGAGTATGACAGTTCTTAAGTTCCAGCTGAAAACCCATTTTGAAAAATTGGTGAAGTTTCCAGCTATCAAGTCAAGACCACATGAGTGAAACCGGTAGAATTCCCACCTTTCAGACAAGTGTTCGTCATGAATTAATGACCAAGGAAGATTTGCCCGCCAGAAAGATGTCAACCTCAAAACTGGGCCCTTCCATTAGAATGGAAGATATCGAAGTCGGCAAACAGGGCTCACCCTTGACAATGTAAAAAGATATAGTCTCAACAATCAGAAGTTTTAGTTTCAAAATCGGGCACTCCCATACAATGTAGGTGTTTTAAATTTAAAAGTCGAGCACTCCCATATAATGTAGAAGTTTGAGTTTTAAAAGTCGGACACTCCCATATAATGTAGAAGTTTTAGTTTCAAAGTCAGGCACTCCGATGTAATGTAGAAGTTTTAATTTCAGAGGTTCTACCATATAATGCAGAAGTTTTAGATTCAATAGTCGGGCACTATCAGTTTCCTTCTCAAGTCAAGATTTGTTTAAAGATAGCGGTCATTTCCTTTTCAAGTCAAGATCTGCTAAAAGATAGCGGTCATTTTCCTTTCAAGTCAAGATCTGCTAAAAGATAACAGTCATTTTCCTTTCAAGTCAAGATCTGTTCAAAAACAACATTCTCTTTTCAAGTCCTGATCTGCTCAAAGATAGCGATCATTCATTTTTCAATGTTAGTCTCCGCTATCAGCTCAAAGATCGCGACCATGTCATTTTCAAGTCAAGACCCGCTCAAACATAAGCGGCCATTTCATCTTCAAGTAAAGATCCGCTCGAATACAAACGACCATTTCAAGTCTCACGTTAAGACCCACTTAGATAGTGGGAGCCTTTTTCACAAGATGCGGCCAACCAATTGAAGAAATGAGCATTCCATTCACCTTGAGAAGCATGGAGATTTTGTATAGGAAAATTGTAACTTTACATTTCAATATTGTAATTTCAATTTTTCTTTGTAAACGCAATGACCACCAGTCAGCAACCAGCAAAAGCAGTGACCAGCAACAACAGTCTCAAGTGTGTCTAAAAGTGATTCGAGTGAGTTCCAGTTAGCCTAAGCATCTAATATGAGTCTTAGCGCGTCTAGGAGCGTCTAGTGTTAGTCTTAGCGACTCTAGAAGTGTTAAGTTTTCTGTCTGAAAGCGTGGTCCCAACTGCCGCTCGTGAGGAACTACACTGACCTGATTCCTTAGTCCGGGGATATGTAGGTAGCCTTGCTCTTGGTTAGAACCAAAAAAGTCAGGGTACTGTCGCCATTTTCCACATTCTTAGCTAGAACCAAAAGGCCAAAATTCGTTGTGAATATCTTTGTCCGAAAACTCTTCGCGTTCCCGAACAAAGAGGACAGCTGTAATCACCTAATTTGGCACAAAAATGTACTCAAATAACTGTGCTAATTTCATATGATTTTGTCTAATTTTCCTAGAATTTTAGTCTGAAATTAACAAAAATACTTGTTATGTATTTAATTGTGATTTTACATTTTAATTATGGTAATGTGTAGTTTTAATTCTAGTTTAATGTTTATGCTTTAATATGTTTGGAAAATTTAGTGGCCATTTGTGAATGAAAAATAAGCAACCAGCCCACCCGGCCCAATTCCCTTAGTATAAAAGCAATTTATTGCTATTTTTGTCCACTCTCTCCAAAACACACCCAAAATCAGAGAGAACTCTATCAATTATCACCCTCGCCGGATACTGTCGCATCTCCGCCACCGGCAACGGCGGAGACCACTCATTTCCGGACAAATTTTACCTTCCGGACAATCGCTCCTCCGTCCTCTTTCCATTTCTGGACTCGATTTCACCAAAAGCTTATAGAATCGACGTAGATCGGGATTTGAATATCAGCCAAAATCTTAACTTCGGCGACCTCTCACTTTTTTTGGCAAGTTTACATCCACGGCTCCCCCTCAATCTCCCCTACTCGGTTTTGAAGGTAAATCCCCTTAAAACTCCCCCATTTTCCCCATTTTTCCTTTTGTCCCTTTCTGCTTTTCTCAGCCCCTTTTTTATTGGATTTTTGTGCTCCCTGATGTTGCGATGCCGAGAGGATAGTGGATTCCTTGGTGGTGATGATGTGTAAGAGCCGATGCAGCAGTGACGGGGCGAGGACAGCGGTGATTGAAATAATGCCGAGGCAATGAATATGATGGAGCGATAGTTAGTTGTGAGAGAACGATGCAGCAGTGAGGTGAGGCTGCGACCGCTTGGCACGACAATGGCAGTGTTCGCTCTTGGCTTTTTATGGTTAGGGGAAGCAATCACCTCTCTTTATTTATCTTAGTCTTTTGATTAGCTTAGTGATGTTTTAAGAAAATTGAACCTGTTGATAATGTCTTATGAATCTTGATGACAAGAATGAATAAAACTGTGAGTTTTGGTTGCATATGTAGTGCTTGTTTCAGTGAGGTTTTGAGTGTTAACGTCTTTCGCCCTTGCTTAAGTATCCAAATTTGAACTCGTAACATGTTTAGTTCTGGTTAATCACGTTTGGAGCTTGTTTTTGTTTGATTTTTCTTAAGTAATGAAATGGCCGTTTGCCTATTTTTGTCAAGTGAGAAAACTCGTCTAAAACCTGCTTTGTTAAGTTTGCTAAGTGTTAATTCGTGCTCTTGACTGATTTTGTAGAGAAGAAGGGGGTTTTCATCCCATGTCTTTTTCTAAACATATAAGTTAGATTAAAACTTGTTCAAGTGTAAAAGATGGTTTTGCCAAAGCATGATTGATATTTTTGGTTGTGAGATGGATCCTGGGATTATTTTAGTTGAGTCCTTAAGTTGAAAGTTATTGTAAATCATCTTTGGGCAAAGTAAATTGGTGTTTGGTTTAGAATTAGTTCTTTTAAGTTAAAAAATCTGAAAATTGAACATTTAAAAAAGAGTCACAAGTTAACATTAGGGGAAAGGAAGCACCAAAGGGGATAATTTCAGTTTTTTCCCTTTGGTAGGTGAGAAACTTAGCACAAACATAGTAATTTTCAGCTTTGCATTTATGGCTTAGGGTCTTGCACCCGCCAGCCATTTTTTCCCATTCTTTAGATCGCTTTGACCCCAATTTTTACCCCCTCCCTAGGTCTATTTAAGAGGAGTTTTTCTTCTCACTTTGGGGGGGTGGGGGGAGGGGAGAGACAATCTGAAAAAATAGAGCTAAAAATGCACATTCGCTCTTAAGAAAAATTTATCCCAAATCTGAGAGTAAAAAGCTAGAGAAAGGTGGGAAATATAAAGAAATTAGAAAGGAGAAAGCTAAAAAATATTTTGAGAGTTTTTTAGTACAAAGTTCATGTTTCAAGGTAAAGTAAAAGAGGCTGTTGGTTGCTTTGGCTGCGGTTGTTGTGTTTCACTGCTGACTTTAAAATATTATTTTAGGTAAAATTTTTCTTTATCTTGTATTTACTTTCTACTGATCATGTATATTGTGCATTGATGTCATTAGCTCATTAAGGGCCCAAAGATATGAAAAAATTCAGCTTAGCTACATCTGAAGATTAAGTATGTTTAGACCAGACCCAAAATCGATCTTTATTACATTTAAGTCATGTATTTGTTATATCTGTCATTTCTTTTAAATGAAACAAAAAGGAAAAATAGACAAAGAAACCCGTGTTTTCATTACTAAAATATATGTTGTATTTTTAAGCAAATATGGGATATTAAGGGGGAGAAACATATATGTACTGATATGGAATTGTCAACTTGAGGTGATTTGCAAATCTTAATAGGCAACAGTTGGGCAGGCGCTGGGAAGAAAAGGATAATAAATAAATTGTAAATATTAACCGATTTAATAAGTAGGCAAATGCTGGATAACTTTACTAAATAAATGACGTTACATATGAGAACTTATTTTGTTAGAATGCACCAAAGTCAATACAGAAAGACTTAAGGCAAATGCTTTGTAAAGGTTATACTAGGAAAAGAAAGAAAGTTAATGTGTACAAGCAAGCGGTTAGGCAAGTTAATAGGTCGATATAACTAAATAATTCATTTTGTTCACTTGAAACTCATTTAAGTCAAGAAATTTCGAACGGGTGAAGTACCTTCGCAATTCAATTGATTTAAAACAGAAGATTTCGAATAAGTGAAGTACTCGCGCGATTATATCTCGATTTAAGTTTTTATTTGAACGACAATTTAATAATAAATCAAAGTGTAACAAATCAAGGGAAAATATAACAAAACAATTTCAAAAAGTCAAAATGCGTCAATAAAAGCAACTCTACTTGGCACAGGACTCGAGGGTGCCTAACACCTTCCCTAGAGTCAACCGAGATCCTCACCCGAAACTCTAATGCAGACCATTTACGAGTTATTGGTGTTGTGAGGTACACCTTTTGGTGACGTGGCACACCTTTAACTTGTCGAGTGGCGACTTCGATCTCTTAATAATTAATGTACCTTAAAATACCCTAGTCACTTGCCTTTTAGTTTTTAGTAAATTGTAGGGCGTGACAATGTGCTTTGGCAATTTCTTTTCTTTTTTACTTTCAGCAGTTGGAGTACTTTGTGTTATGAGACAGTTTAAGCAAAAGCAAGTTTTCTAATGAGCTCCAATGATTGAAAGAGAAGTTGATACTTTTATTGTCTATTTGGCATTGCTTCTCTAAAGCTAAAAATGTTTCTTTTTTTTTGGTTGAAAAAAGAACTTTTTTGGAATTTTGATGGGTTTGCCAACAAAAAAAAATACTTTTAGCAGAAGAAGTGTTTATTATTCAAAGGCTGTGACTGGTGTTCAAAAAGGTACAAAATTATTTTGGAGAAAACTCGGAGTCGCCACTTGACAAGTTTAAGGTGTGCCAAGTCACCAAAAGATACCTTGGAATACCTCTGACTCATCTAATAGTCTGCGTTAGAGATTCGGGTAAGGTTCTCAGTTGACTCTCGGGAAGATATTAGGCACCATCGAGTCCTGTACCAAGCACAGTTGCTTTATTGTCGCAATTTTAATTTATTAAATATGGTTATTATATTAATCCCATTAATTTGAATTTGTACTTTGATTGAGAAAATTAAAAGTGTATTATTCATTTCCAACATCACAGAGGACTGGACGAATTTACACTTTGATTCATAATAAATAAAATATATTACGCATTTCAACCTCACAAAGGACTGGTCTATTTTTAAAAAAAGTTCAATTAACTTCAAAAATATAATTAACTTAGAATGGACTTGTCTTGTTTTAGTTTTCTTTTAGCCTAATAAGTAGATCACAAATCATACTTATCGTTTTGCCTAATTGCATGGGTCTTTTTGCTCTTATCAATTTGCCTACTCGATTTAATTAAGTGTAACTACTAACTATTATTAAATGACAAATTGGGACTCTCAAATTTGCCTTTATTGATTTTAAACATATGGATTGTGAGAGCATATATATGTAGTAGGCTATTTATTAAATTGGAACGACTTTGGACTGTTTACACAAAGGGAAAAGCTTGAAAACCTACGTTCTTTACTGCTGTAATTGGGCCAAAACTGTTTGCATCAACAGGCCACATTAAAAACATGTTCGCAAAACTAGTCACTTTTTTATTTCTGTACAAATAATGATCATTGCAAATATTATGAGTGGCCAGATTTTTAAAAGAAAAAAAGAGTCATCCTAAGCAATTGCCTATTCGTTCCAGATTATAAACTTTATTAACTTTGCACTTATGTCTTATTTTTTGCCTACTCATTCATAGTTATCCAAATTTTAACATGCGAAAACTTAAATATTATTCCTTTCAAGTTGACATTTATTTTTTGCCAAGATACATATGTTAAAACGTTCATATATGCCTAGAAACAACAATATAAACTCGTAAAGAAGACAAACAACGCACAAGACTTTGACAGTTTCATTTAGCACAACAACTAGCTTATCAAGAGACTAATTAACATCATGTATAACAAGATTTTCAAACTTTAATCATGCTGATTTTAATCACTTTTCATGGCCAAAAGCTCAATATAAGTACAAGGGGTTAATTTGTGTTTACCTTGTGTAGAAATTTCCAAGCTAGGAAGCAAATGAAAATAGAAAGCCAAAAGCCAAAAGCAAACAACTTATATTCCAAAAATCAGAAACTAGGACAACCTCTTTACACCTTGAAATTGACTGGAAACTTTGAAGTTTATACCACAAAAAGCTGTTAGTGTTGATGCCTTTTGGTTCTAAACCACTACACTTAATTTACTAAATATCACTCTTCTTTTATTTCCTTATTTTCTCTCTTTCTCTACCAGTTTTTCAGCAAGTAGTTGGCGATTTAAAGAGGAGTAAATGCCTTTATTTACGGCTGAAAATTGAAGGCAAAGGTGTGGAGTATAGACTTGTACAAAAGTACAAGCCCACTCCCCTACTACTTGAGTGTTTTGGTGCTATTTTCAGCATAGTACAATAGCTCTAAATACTGTTTTCAGCCACCTAAAACTGTCCTAAAGGCTGAAAATGTACAAGTAGGGTCCTTTAAAAGGATACCAAACACTCATCATACTAACTAGAAGGTCTAAGACCAACTAAACCAACTAAAATCAGCCCAAAACTAACTAGACTATTCCAAATGCGACCAGATTCTAACTAAGTTAGAAAAAGTTTCGTTTGGACTTCATAAATTCCAACTATCAATCCAATTCAAACAAACAAGCCAACTAAGCTACAACTCTAATCAAAACCCCAGTTTATTACAAAATTACATAACTAAACTAAGCAAACTAAAAAACCATTAAGAACAGACAATCTTCAACATTGGTGACGAACATGCTTCACAATAATCTCATGGAAAAAATCAGGAAAAAGTATAAATACATATGCATTAGACTTAACCAAAGTATACAAGATGATTTCATGTAAGCTTCCATTTTTCACGTTAATACTATACTAACTAAACTATGGAATTCAACTTGACAAGAAGACAAGGGATTTCACTTCATTGATAATACTAACTAAGCTATAAGATTAAACTACCAAAGAAGCAAAGAAAAAAAGAATGGTTTTTTCTAACCAGTTCGATCCAAACCAACAAACACTCATTGCTGCGTCGTCGCCTCAGAAACAACCTCGCCAGCACCCTCACAAACTGTAGCAGCCGCTGTTGCACCACCACCAGCGTATCAGTTTGTCGCCATCACCTCGCTACTGCCTCTCTGAACCAAACCTCTCAATCAAACAGTAGCAGCACCCAAAAAAATCCCAATCTGCCACAGATTCAATATCCCATCACGACCTCACTCAAAACATCATCATCACAGCCCCTCATCCGCTCAAACATGCCAACTCAGTCCCAAAATAAGAGTATGCAGCAGCCAATCGAACAAATCCATAACAGAAAGAGAAGAAGAAGAAGAAGAAGAAAACAAAAAAAAATCAGAAAAGAAACATAGAAACGGGAGAAGAATAAAAGGGAATAGGGAGGGGATTTTCATGTAATAAACTCAGAGAAAGTGTAGAGGAGAGTGAGTGGAAGAGGAAGAAGCAAAAACTTACAGGAGGAAAGCAAAAATCGCCGGAGTTGAGGCTTGGCCGAAACTTTAAGGCCAGATCTTCGCCAAACGGTTGAGAATTCAAAGAAAACAGTGGTAGAAATGGAAAGAGGGGGTTGAGAGCTTTCCAGAATGGTATAGTTTGTATTTTTCCGACTACCGGAAGGTGATGGTCCGGTGGCGGAATAGTGGTGGTGTCGCGGTGGAGGAGGCGGCTCCGGCGGCTGGTGAAATTCCGTTACGGTTTCCCCAAGCCAAGAGGCTTAGGGTGTGAAGTGAGGGAAATGTATTGTTTTATGCATTATATAGGCAATGGAGTGAAAGGATAAAGGCCACTAGATAAAAATTGATCTAATGGCTAGGATTCCATTGGACTTGAGCGGGCCAAATGTAAGAGATGGGCTAAGGTAGTGGGCTGATGGGTTAACATTTTTGCTTATCTTCTGAATCAAGATGGATTATTAGCCATAACTCATAAAGCAATTTCACTACCAAAAGATCTAATTAGGTAAACTAGGCAAACTTGTTAACTAGATAAACTTAAAGCAACATAATACTAAACTAATCACACTATCAAAAATAGCAAATGCATAACTAAACATGAGAATTATTTTTCTATAAGTTAATTACCTATCAATGAGAACAAATCCAGGAAAATTAGGCAAACAATCCGAGAAGATTAACATGGCTCATTTGAGCGATCTTTTTGAATTTCCGTGCCAAAATTAGGTGATTACAGTTGCCCCTCTTTGTTCGGGAACACGAAGAGTTTTCGGATAAAGAAGTAATCGACAACTAATTTTGGCTTTTTCGGTTCTGGCCAAAAGCGCGCTTTTCAAAATGGTGACCGTACCTTGAATTTAGGTTCTAACTGAGACCAAGGTTACCTACATATCCTTGGACTAAGGAATCAGGTCAGTGTAGTTCCTCACGTGCGGTAGCTGGGACTACCGCATTCAAACAGACACTAGAATCTTCTACACCACTAAGACAAAATTAAAAAAACTCTAGACTACTAGGACATACTAGAGACTCTTTTAGACACACTTGGGGTTGATACTAGACACTCTTAGGCATGGAAAGACTGCCGTTGCTGATTACTGGTCGCTTGCTGGTGGTCGTTGCTTTACAAGGAATGGAAATACAAGGAAAAATATAAATTACAATCCCTAGCATAAATCTTCATGCTTCCTTGAGGTAAATCATCGGCTTGAAAGACAACTCTATTGCCCGTTGTATAGGCAAGCACTATCTGAAACTTGAAATGGTCGCAGCTGTTACAAACAGGTCTTCACTTGAAGCTAAGGATGATTGCTATCTTTGAGCGGGACTAACTAGAAAAGGAAGTGGTTGCTATCTTCTAGCGGAACTGACTCGAAAAGAAAATAATCGCTATCATTTTGCAAAACTGACTCAAAAGGAAATGGGCGCTATCTTTTAGCAGGACTGAATCAAAAAGGAAGTTGTCGTTTTTTAGTGAAACCGACTCGAAAAGAAATAATCACTATCTTTTAGCGAAACTAACTCAAAAAGAAAATGGTTGCTATCTTTTAGCATAAATTGACTCGAAAAATAAATGATCGCTATCTTTTAGCAAATCTTGACATGGAAAGGAAATGACGCTATCTTTGAGCGAAATTGGCTCGAAAATGAAATGATCGCTATATTTTGGCGGAAACTGACTTTAAAAGAAAACTGACGCTATCTTTTAGCGGGACTGACTTGAAAGGAAATGGGCGCTATTTTTTAGCGAAACTGACTCGAAAAGAAATGATCGCTATCTTTTAGCGAAACTGACTCAAAATGGAAATGGTTGCTATCTTTTAGCAGAAATTGACTCGGAAAGGAAACGATCGCTATCTTTTAGCAGATCTTGACATGGAAAGGAAATGATGCTATCTTTGAGCGAAACTGACTCGAAAAGGAAATGATCGCTATCTTTTAGCAGAAACTGAGTCGAAAAGGAAATGGGCGCTATCTTTTAGCAAAACTGACTCGAAAAGGAAGTTGTCGCTTTTTAGCGAAACCGACTCAAAAGGAAATGATCGATATCTTTTAGTGAAACTGACTCAAAAAGGAAATGGTTTCTATCTTTTAGCAGAAATTGACTCGGAAAGAAAACGGTCGCTATCTTTTAGCAGATCTTGACATGGAAAGGAAATGACGCCATCTTTGAGCGAAACTGACTCGAAAAGGAAATGGGCGCTATCTTTTAGCGGAACTGAGTCGAAAAGGAAGTGACTGACGCTATCTTTTAGAAAAACCGACATAAAAAGAAATGATCGCTTTCTTTTAGCAAAACCTGACTTGAAAAGGAAACTTCCGCATTATCTTGGGGGAGCATGTTATTGTGGTTGACATCTTCCTGGTGAGTTATGTCCTCTCTGTTCACCTGCTCATGATTAGCTCATTTCTGCAAGCTGTACAGTCCATACATTTTCACATGTGGCTTTGACATGAAAGCTGCAAACTCTAACCCATTATCTTAGTGCGGTCTTGTCTGGAGATTTGAAAACCCCAGCCATTTTTCAAAAATTGGATTTTGTCAGAAACTTAAAACAAATTCTCCTGATTCATGTGATCCTTGATTTTGCTGACAATGTAGCAAATATCACAATGGCTTTCTTTATCATGGCTATACAGGCCTTGAATCATGTCCTCGCAAAATAAACTTAGGGTTCTTGTTCAAACAATATCTTGATATTGTTGATGTATTTTTGATCCACCCAAAAGTCCACCAACGCCAAATAGTTTCTCCCAATCTTTAGTCAATCCTTGGCAGAAACAACAGGTCGTTCCATGGTGACTTTTCTGGTACAATCTTGGTGTGTCATTCTCATGCCGAGGTGCGGCACGAGCTTCCATTGCTCATTGGTTCCTGACAATGATTTCGTACAACTGAGAAACCTATAAACAAGCTTTGATAAACTTTTTTTGCTCGTTTCAATGATATCAAAGGAGAGGAGTGACAAAAAAAGTAAAGACAAATTGAAGAAATTCAAAGAGGAGACATCAAACGAAAGATGACCCTGAAAGATAGAAAGAAAAATTATTTAGGGGTGAAATGACGAGCTCAATGAACGTGACATACATCTTGGAATAAAGTCTTGACCTTTTCAACACGATCTATCCTTTATTTTACCCAAGTTCGACAATATAGAGGCAATCGCCTCCTTGGTCCGATCATGGTGAGAAACCGGACATCCCTTATTCGACTAGTGGTGCCCTTTCGGGTTTTCACCAACTAGCTTCTCTCTTTGTTCTTTTTTCCTCACAATGGTCTATGGCGCCCTTTCAGGTTTTGACCAACATAATTCATTTTTCTTCTCCTTTTTTTTTTTTCATTTTTTTGTTTTTTTTTTGTTTTCTTTTATTTCCATTCGACCTCTTATCCCTTATTTTGGTCGATCTCGTCTTTCTCCTCTTTCTTTTTGAGTCAATCCGTCATCCCTCATTTTGACTTCTCACAAAAGTTTCTGTCCTAATGGCAATCGTACTCCCATCTGTTGGTTGCGATGATCAAAATAAACTTCGACTTCCCCGAGCAGACTCATATTTTGATTGACATCGATGCGTTACATTCTCAAAGATCGGTCGGAAAGGTCTTTATTTGGACCGTAGCGTGGGATTTGGTTAGGCTAGAAAGAAAAGTGTTTAGCATCAAGCTCAGAAACATCTCATGAGACGGCTAGATGAACATTACAAATTTTGAAATCGTCGCTTTTGAAAATTAACCTTTTTTTTCCCTCCAGTTTAAGCAAGTTGGGAATTCCCTTTTTTTTTTTTTTTTTTTTGCTTTTTCTTTTTTTGGGTTTTTTTTTCTCTTTGTTTTGAAAAGCGGTATAAAAGCATCTCATGAAATGACTTGGTGAATAATACAACCCTTGGAATCATTTTCTACTAAGATAAAATCAAACTTTAGCCCTAATTTAGTGAAAATTGAGGAATTTCTTTAGAATTTTCTCTGATATGAAAACATAGGGGATATTGAGACTTTGCCCCGAGATGAACACAAAGAAAGAAAAAGGAATATTGGCTTTCTCACTTTTCTTTAAAAAACTTCTGCCCTAATTTAGGATAAACTGGAGTGCTTTGAGTTTCTTCCCCGACTTCGAGACTTGTATGCCAAACATCTCATGAAACATGTGAACAGATGGTACAAACAAAAGACAAAAAATAAAAATAGAGGTTTGTTTTTATTTTATTTTATTTATAAAATAAAATAAAAATAAAATTCTGCCCCAGTTTAGCATAAAATGAGGATCTGAATTTCTTTTGACGTTGGCCGCAAGCTTGGAGGCAAGTTTTGCGTCAAATATAAACAGAAAAAAAAATGAAATTTTCACTGTTATGAACACAAAGAAAATGGGGAGGAATATTGAATTTCCTCAATTTTCTTAAAAAATAAAAACAACTTCTGCCCAGTTTAGGATAATCTGGGGTCTTTGATTTTCTTGACATATCCCGCAAGCCTGGAGGCAAACTTTATGCGAATAAAAGTAGACAGGGAAAAATGAATTTTCTCTTGTTGCGACCGCAATGGAATGGTTGCCTACGTATCCTTTCGAGAGGAATCAGGTCAGACGTAGCTCTAGCAACTTAATGCTAGCTTTTGTGTTGTTTGTTTTTGTTGTTTTTTTCTGATTTTCTGTCTTTCTTCTTTTTTTCTTTTTTTTAATAGTACAATAACATTGATTCCAAAGGAGGGTAAAAAAGGAAAAAATACAAAAGGCTCAAAGGGCTAGCAAATTGGTAAAGTGTTTCGGTATTAGAAATGAAAGCTGTTCGTCATCCCGACCCGAGAATGCTTCGCACAGATATACAACAAAATAATTTGACCTAAAGTCGCACGTAGAGACGGGACTTAATCCCTCGTTATCCTTGGTTTTCGCTCCAACAGTGATCTTGAAAATTCCACTTGAAACTTCCGACCAAAATGGTTATGCACCATTTTCAACTCTTTGCATAATTCCTTTATCACAGTCATCCTCACCGTCCAGTTAGTTCTTAGGCCTGATATTAGACCATGTGTTTAGATCAAGACGCAGATTCCGCACATATGTCATGTTACTAAAACCGACAAGAATAAAACTTCAAAAAACTAAAAGGATAAAATGAGGAACATAAAAGACAAAATGTTTGAGACAAGGAATGGATCTCGCTTTTTATTGAATTAAAGACATGAGGGTTTGAACATCAAAACAAGCAAAATTGTTCATTTTCATATCATGTCCAATGCACTACTCTCATGCCATGTCGAAGCCGTCATCAGATTGTGCCATGTTGGTTCCGTTGGCGTGCTTCAACCTTGACAACATTTTCTTCTTTGCTTCATTTTCGTGAAATACCATCAGGGTAGATATGTTTTCTTTGGAAAAAATGAATAACTGTGTAAGACAGTGAATTGGCTCTACGACTCCATCTTGCATTGTTGCGCGGACTGTTGATTTATTTGGCCTATCGATTGATGCAACAATAGATGAGTCATGGCGTCTGATGTTTTTGGAAGGACCAACTGCCACAACCTGCTTGGCGCCATTCCATTTCATTTCTTCTTCTATGAACAATGTCCCAATCATACGCGTGTCCTTTTGAAAATCATGAACCGATAAAGAATTTTGGTTCATATTTGGTGTCTCATCCTCTACCACCATTATTTGATTGTTATCGATCATTGCTTGGATTGCCCTTTTAAGTTCCCAGCATTGCTCAGTATCATGTCCAGGCGCTCCGGAATGGAACATACAACAACGTGAGCAATCTACTTTCCCGAATGGATTCATGTTTTCCGAGATTGGTTTCAGTAAGTTAGCCTGTTGCAACTTTTCAAAGAGTTTGGTGTAAGATTCTCCAATTGGTGTGAACTTAGTCTCTCCCCTCCGTCGCAACTTTTTGTGACTTGTGCTTGGACAGGAACACAGATTCTTTCATTTTTTGTTGGGAAGGTCAGGCTAAGCTTGGAAATGGTTGTGTGGGGTGTTATATGTGGCTTGTGGGGTTGGTGCGCGCTATTGCGGATAGGAAAATGTTGGAGTATATGGCTGCGCTTTATGGAGTGGAGGAGTGGAACGTTGTTGTGAGTATTGTTCCGGATGATGCTTTTGTGGAGTTTGGGAATATGAGTGGGTTTGTTGGACTCTCTTTTGTCCTGGTTTCTGGGATCTCGTTCTTTTTCTTTTTCATTCCCACGATTATCTGACCTAAATAGGACATTGAATTGTGGAACAGAGGCCGAGGGCGGAGCAAATAGAGGTGGTGGTGCCATGGGACACAGTGAGGAGGATCGCATAACATTTGTTGCACCGTAGTAATGAGGAGAGTCTGGAGAGTACTGTGGGTCCTCAACTATAATTGGCGGGTAATGTGCCTGATACATATTGGCTGGTTCAAAACTTGAGAGACTGGCTGGTGTGGGAGGAGGTGCACGTCCCATAGTAACGACAAAATGCATGTCAACCATCAACTATTTTAGATTTTTGATCTCTTCAGTCAGCTTCTCATTCTGCTCGGCTACAAACCATTTTAGATTCTTGACCTCTTCGGTCAACTTCTCATTCAACTCAACTACCAAGTGTTTCAGGTTTTTGACCTCTTTGGTCAACCTCTCATTTTTCCTTATCAAACGCTCATGGGCGCTGATCTCAAAATTCCTACCATCAGATGCCATGGTCAAGTGTAGGTAAAGGCCCTTTTGATCTCCTTGTGTAACGCGGGATAATGCCATAGTGCAACACCAAATCACTGTAATTGAAAGCTAGTAGAAACAAACCAGGTTAGCACAAAAGAGTCACGGGTCACAACCTAAGGTTGTTATGCATCATCCCGAAACGGTTAACGGCGTAAGCCGAGTGTACCGACCGTATCTTCCAAAGATTGCTTACGTGTATTGAGAAAAATCAGAACAAAATTGTAAGTGGCACGTAATTAGAACAAGGACAAACTTGGATGATTTTTTTTTTTTTTTTTTTGGATTTTTTTTTACCTTTTTTTTCTGACTCAAAAAATATAATTTAGACAAACGATACGAGACAGACTCAAAATAAACTGCTTAACGTGATACACGAGCCAAAAGATATATACAAGCTGACACATTAAGTGGGTACACCCGGACGGTGAAAATAATGAGACTCGATATTTTAGCGGAGTCAGATTATTCCACGAGGATCGACTCAAAATACAACTTAGCTAATTGCAATTTATCGTATGTACCCTGTCTTGACGTTGAAAAATACAATACAAAGTAAAGTGGGACCCTAAAATAATATTTTTTTTTTTGTTTAATGACAATTTAAGACTCAACCCCATGGGAGGTTCTAACGGTACTTAAGAACAGACTATGAAACAAATTATTTTTTTATCCGAAAGGTGATTCCAAAAATCAGACATTATGACAACACAAAATTGGACACAATTTATTGAAACAAACTCTTTGATCTAATTCGAAAAATAATATTAGAGTATTTACGAGATTTGGCCATTATGACGACACAACGACACAAACTGTTGCACGAATTAGATACAAAATTGGTTTAAAAAAAATTGACCATTATGACGGTGTAAAATGACAACTAAAGATATTTTGAGATCTGAGACTAAACCCAATTTTTAATTTTTTTCTATTTTTTTTTTTCAAAATTTGACACCCACCCCCGGTGATTGGTCAGCATAACAACCCTCTTTCTACAACAAATGCAACACAGAAAATGCTTCGAACGTATCTCGACGCCAAGGAGACAGCCTAGACAAGTGCGGTACTAGTGTGTCGCACCTTACTAAGTCAAATATGATGCAGATAATTGGGCCTAAAGGTTTAACTCTAGGTGATGTAACTGACTTAGTATCTAGACTGGCTGAAAAATTCGGTGGACAAACCGTGCGGAAAGCGCATCAGGGGCCATCCGGAAAGAGTTTGTCCGGCCTAAAATCCTTTCACGCCTTCCTCCTAAATCATGGGTAATTTAGTAAGAAGTCCCAGATGCCACAAAGAATCTGGTAAGTGCACATGTGCGTGTGTTCAAGAGACTCAGAGGGTTGCGGAGAAAGACAGTTTATATATAGTTCAACAATATCAAAGCAGTAACGTTCAACTTTTCATGTGATAACGGCAAGAAAATAACAACAAAATATTTAATAAATTAAAACATGCGACAATTTTATCAAAGCCGGAGATTCTAGTTTTCACTAATTTTCCCAGTGGAGTCGCCAAGCTGTCACGCCCTAAAAATTAATTAAAGTGTTTATTATTTAAAGGCTGTGACTGGTGTTCAAAAAGGTACAAAATTATTTTAGAGAAAACTCGGAGTCGCCTCTTGACAAGTTTAAGGTGTGCCAAGTCATCAAAAGGTACCTTGAAACACCTCTGACTCGTCTAATGGTCTGCGTTGGAGATTCAGGTGAGGTTCTCAGTTGACTCTCGAGAAGGTATTAGGCACCCTCGAGTCCTGTGCCAAACACAGTTGCTTTATTGTCGTAATTTTAATTTATTAAATATGGTTATTATATTAATGCCGTTAATTTGAATTTGTACTTTGATTGAGAAAATTAAAAGCGTATCATTACTTTCTAACCTCACAGAGGACTGGACGAATTTACACTTTGATTCATAATAAATAAAATATATTACGCATTTCAACCTTACAAAGAACTGGTCTATTTTTTAAAATAATTCTATTAACTTCAAAAGTATAATTAACTTAGAATGGGCTTGTCTTGTTTTAGTTTTCTTTTAGCCTAATAAATAAATCACAAATCATACTTATCGTTTTGCCTAATTGTATGGGTCTTTTTGCTCTTATCAATTTGCCTACTCGATTTAATTAAGTGTAAGTACTAACTATTATTAAATGACAAATTGGGACTCTCAAATTTGCCTTTATTGATTTTAAACATATAGATTGTGAGAGCATATATATGTAGTAGGCTATTTATTAAATTGGAATGACTTTGGACTGTTTACGCAAAGGAAAAAGCTTGAAAACCTATGTGCTTTACTACTGTAATTGGGCCAAAACTGTTTGCATCAACAGGCCATATTAAAAACTTGTTTGCAAAACTAGTCACTTTTTCATTTATGTACAAATAATGATCATTGCAAAGATTATGAGTGGCCAGATTTTTAAAAGAAAAAAAGAGTCGTCCTAAGCAATTGCCTAGTCGTTCCAGATTATAAACTTTATTAACTTTGCACTTATATCCTATTTTTTGCCTACTCATTCATAGTTATCCAAATTTTAACATGCAAAAACTTAAATATTATTCCTTTCAAGTTGACATTTATTTTTCTGCCAAGAACACATATGTTAATACGTTCATATATGTCTAAAAACAACAATATAAACTCGTAAGGAAGACAAACAATGCACAAGACTTTGACAGTTTCATTTAGCACAACAACTAGCTTATCAAGAGACTAATTAACATCATGTATAACAAGATTTTCAAACTTTAATTATGCTGATTTTAATCACTTTTCATGGCCAAAAGCTCAACATAAGTACAAGGTTAATTTGTGTTTACCTTGTGTAGAAATTTCCAAGCTAGGAAGCAAATGAAAATAGAAAACCAAAAGCCAAAAGCAAACACTTATACTCCAAAAATCAGCAACTAGGACAACCTCTTTACACCTTAAGATTGACTTGAAACTTTGAAGTTTATATCTCAAAAAGCTCTTAGTATTGATGCCTTTTGGTTCTAAACCCCTACACTTAATTTACTAAATATTACTCTTCTTTTACTTCCTTATTTTCTCTCTTTCTCTACCAGTTTTTTCATCAAGTAGTTCGTGATTTAAAGAGGAGTAAATGCCTTTATTTAAGGTGAAAATTGAAGGCAGAGGGGTGGAGTATAGACTTGTACAAAAGTACAAGCCCACACCCCTACTACTTGAGTGTTTTGGTGCTATTTTCAGCATAGTACAGCAGCTCTAAACACTATTTTCAGCCACCTAAAACTATCCTAAAGGCTGAAAATGTACAAGTAGGGTCCTTTAAAAGGACACCAAACGCTCATCATACTAACTAGAAGGTCTAAGACCAACTAAACCAACTAAAATCAGTCAAAAACTAACTAAACTATTCCAAATGCAGCCAGATTCTAACTAAGTTAGAACAAGTTTCATTTGGATTTCATAAAGTCCAACTATCAATCCAATTAGAGCCAACTAAGCTACAACTCTAATCAAAACCCAGTTGATTACAAAATGACACAACTAAACTAAGCAAACTAACAAACCATTAAGAACGGACAATCTTCAACATTGGTGACGAACATGCTTCACAATAATCTCATGGAAAAAATTAGGAAAAAGTATAAATACATATTCATTAAGCTTAACTAAAGTATACAAGATGATTTCATGTAAGCTTCCATTTTTCACGTTAATACTATACTAACTAAACTATGGAATTCAACTTGACAAGAAGACAAGGGATTGCATTTCATTTATCATACTAACTAAGCTATAAGACTAAACTATCAAAGAAGCAAAGAAAAAGTGAATGGTTTTTTCTAACCAGTTCGATCCGAACCAACAAATACTCACTGCTGCGTCGTCGCCTCAGAAACAACCTCGCCAGGACCCTCACAAACTGTAGCAGCCGCTATTGCACCATCACCAGCGTAGCAATTTGTCGCCATCACCTCGCTACTGCCTCTCTGAACCAAACCTCTCAATCAAACAGTAGCAGCACCCAAAACAGATCCACATCTGCCACTGATTCAATATCCCATCACGACATCACCCAAAACATCATCATCACAGCCCCCTCATCCGCTCAAACATGCCAACTCGGTCCCAAAATAAGAGTATGCATCAGCCAATCGAACAAATCCATAACAGAAAGAGAAGAAGAAGAAAACAAAAAAAAATCAGAAAAGAAACAGAGAAACGGGAGAAGAATAAAAGGGAAAAGGGAGGGGATTTTCATGTAATAAACTCAGAGAAAGTTTAGAGGAGAGTGAGTGGAAGAGGAAGAAACAAGAACTTACCGGAGAAAAGCAAAAATCACCGGAGTTGAGGCTTGGCTGAAACTTTCAGGCCAGATCTGCGCCAAACGGTTGAGAATTCTAAGAAAATAGTGGTAGAAATGGAAAGAGAGGGTTGAAAGCTTTCCGGAATGGTATAGTTTGTATTTTTCCGACCATCGGAAGGTGGTGGTCCGGTGGCGGAACAGTGGTGGTGTTGCGGTGGAGGAGGCGGCTCCGGCGGCTGGTGAAATTCCGCCAGGGTTTTCCCAAGCCAAGAGGCTTAGGGTGTGAAGTGAGGAAAATGTGTTGTTTTAGGCGTTATATAGGCAATGGAGTGAAATGATAAGGGTCATTAGATCAAAATTGATCTAATGGCTAGGATTCCATAGGACTTGGGCGGACCAAATGTAAGAAATGGGCTAAGGTAGTAGGCTGATGGGTTAACATTTTTGCTTATCTTCTGAATCAAATTTGATTATTAGCCATAACTCATAGAGTAATTGCACAACCAAAAGATCTAATTAGTTAAATTAGGCAAACTTGTTAACTAGATAAACTTAAAGCAACATAATATTAAACTAATCACACTATTAAAAATAGCAAATGCATAATTAAACATGAGAGTTATTTTTCTATAAGTTAATTACCTGTCAATGAGAAAAAAATCCAGGAAAATTAGGCAAACAATCCGAGAAGATTAACATGGCTCATTTGAGCGATTTTTTTTATTTTCCGTGCCAAAATTAGGTGATTACGCCTGCTTCTTTCAAGAAGCATCAGCAGTTTATTAATTTTTTCAAGAAAAAAATATCCTTACCAAAAATTCATATTTACCAAATTATTCCTCATTAATTAACCATATCTCTTTCAAATAAAATTATATTTCTCTTTTTCCTATTTTTTTCCTACTATGTAATTTTAGAAACCCTCTCTCTCTTAGGACTAGTTTTTATTTCTAGGTATTTCTATCAACCGTATATAGGATCTCCTATTCTTTAAATCATTTTTTAAAAGTAAATAACTACTAGAAATTTCTAATTCCGTTACCACTTTCGTTTATCTTTATTTTATGTTGTTCAATAGCTTAAATTTATAATTTTTACTTTATGTTTTATATTTTAACTAAATAATTTTTTAATTAAAATCTTTTATGATAAATATTTAGAATTATTTTTCTATTTTTATTAATCCAAATATAAAATGAATTGGGATGTCCTTTTCGTAATTTGACACTCAAAAGTACTTTTCGTAAATATTAGCCAAATACAAATTATTTATCAAAAGTACTTCTCCAATGAGTTGTCCAAATACAAACTGCTTATTATCTAAAAGTACTTCTCTGGAAAATACTTATGTCAAAAGTACTTCTCAAAATAAGCAGTTTTTAGCACCAATACCAAATAAGGTGCTATATTCTGCTCCTGTCTTGTGCATTCATTTGGACTACCGATCCGTCAAATGAAGCTACATAAGAAAGAGACCTACCCCCATAGAAAAATGATAAAAATTGCTGAAAAAGGACACCCATAAAGGGTGGTTTGAATTTGGCTCCACTAGATTAATTTTAAAAGTAGCCTTTATTGCCCATATGACATAAATTGTAATTCTGTTTATGTGGAGGGAGTTATTGACTTTTTGTAAGTTACAAACAGTGAAGATAATATCATCTGTTGCCTTTTGAGTAGGGTTTCAACTTATTAAAATGTATACTTAATGAGTAACTAATACCATTAAAACTAATTAAAATTTATGCCCACAAGGTTTTTTTCATTCTTTTTTTGAAGATTTTGTTAATCATGGACAAAAGTCAAAGCCACCGCTTTACAGGGGGAGAATGTCAAAACTATGACACTTAAGGCAGTGGTTTGTCTAATTGACCCCACTAAGAGTGGTTTAGCAAGAATGACCTTCTTTAAATTAAATGAATCTTTTTGGACTAAATTGCCCCTGAACAAATTATATAATCCAGACCTTCCCTTCATTTACTCTGCAACTTATTTCCAGATCTTCCATCCCTTTACTCTTCCAACTGATTAACCTAAGAACTCAAATTTCCAGAAAAAAAGAAGATTCAAAGGTAAGTTTCTTCAATATTTCATTAATTTTACATAGTTTTAAAATTTAATTTTGCATAATTTCATCTTAAATTCATAGAATTTGTTTAGTTTTTGTATAATCACATATTAGCTAAAGCATTTTGTGAATTTTGATGATAATGATTGAAAACTAATGCTAGATAACCAGCAATTAACGCCATATTGATTTTCAGTTGCTGCAAAAAAAAAAATATTACTTTGAATCTGTATTTGTTGCAGAATTTACGAATAGAAATTGCAATTATTCTTATTTGCAACTGCATTGCTTTGCCTAAATTAACTTGAAATAACTCTTAGATGATGTATGTTAATTGGTACTAACAGAAAATGCTTTTTAAGATCTGTTGCAAGGGGATGTGTTTGTAATGCACTCGCTGCCTTATGGGCAGCACTTGCAATCGAACTGCAAACAATTGGTGCAAGATAAACTCTACATGCGTTGCCTAATATGCAGCACTTTTCATCGCCTGAAGTGGTGCCTTGTAAGTATTGCCCACAGGGCTACACTACATGTAGAGTAGCTCTGGTTTAAATGTAGAGTAGCTCAACATGTGTTGTCTAATAGGCAACAGTTTTGAACGTATAGCATGTGCCTTTTCAAGTGTTACCTTGTGAGCAACACTTGAAGATTTGGTGCAAAACAAAAATGTATAGGATCTCAACATGTGATGCACAACAGGCAGCACTTTACTTTGTACCTGCTTGTTACAATGAACCTCCAATGTCTATATATCTCGTTAGTCTATTTAACAAAGTCAAAACTCGTGTAACCATTTCAATGCGTGCAGAATTTAGATGGCAACAAAACACATATACATTGCTTACAATATAATATGGAGTGAAAACAACAAGTATCTGGGTTATGAGACGAAACTAATCCTCGTCACAGATGGTGTTACCTTCTATGCACTTCAGAGGGACATCTTTAATGCTCTGAACTGCAGCCCTGATGACACCGAAGCAAAAATATGATTCGACACTAATCTGGATACAAGCAAAGGAATGATAGTGACGAATGATTAAGAACTGAACACTTGCTTGTATCTGCTAAGCAATGATCAACATTTCAGCAAGTCATATTTCAAAGTAAAGCTCACTAGAAGAAACGACACGTCCTCAAAAAGTAGCAGTACCAGTAACACATGCCCATCACCTGTGAATGAAGGAGAGGATAGCGGTGTGTTCCAACAACATCAAGGAAATTTGATTGAACTTATTGACCAACACGAAAAACTAGAGGCACTCACTGACCAAGAAGCTGAGAATACACGGCAATTTAATATGTATTTGTTGCAAAATTTACGCATAGAAATTGCGATTACTCTTATTTACTTGAAACTACATTGCTTTGCCCTAAATTAACTTGAAATAACTTGTAGACGATCTTTGTAAATTGTTAATAATAAGAAACACTTTTTAAACTCTTATTCATGGGCATTTGTTTGCAATACACTCGCTGCCTTGTGGGCAAGACTTGCAACTGTGGTGCAAACAATTACTTGTAGATAAACTCTATATGTGCTGCCTAATAAGCAGTACTTTTTATCGCATGAAGTGGTGAGTTGTATGTGTTGCCCTGTGGGCAGCACTTGGAGGTCTAGTTTAAAACAGTAAGTAGAGAAGCTCTACATATTAGGCAGCAGTTTTTTTATGGTGCCTTTTAAGTATTGCCTTATCGACAACACTTAGAGGTTTGGTGCAAAACAACATGTAGAGAAATCTCTACATGTAATGCATAACAGGCAGCACTTTAGTTGTTTTGCAAAATCTTTCTGTTCACTTGCTATAACTTTTGTACTAAATTTGCCTACAAGTTGCGGCTGAAGGCCATCACTTTAAGTAAAAAAGTGTAGACAAGTTCTACAACTTGTTGTCATTCGACCTCTACCGCCTATGCACAACACTAAACCAAGCAAAAATTGAATGTTTTGTGTCTATCTTGTTAATCTATTCAACAAACTCTAAACTCGTGTAACTGTTTTATTTCGTGCAGAATTTAGATGGCAACAAAATGTATATACATTGCTAGCAATGGAACACGGAGCACTATTTTGAAGAGAGACGTAGCAAGTCTGAATGACGAAATGAAAAATTAGATGTAGAATATTCGAGTTTGAATCACAATGTCCATCAAAGTACTCAAACAAATAAGAGAGATGATGCTTACATGACATATAAACGAAAATGATGAACCAAATATCATCTATGAATCTACTCCACCGAATTTAGCAAATTAGTGCTATTTGTCATATCATTATAATTTTAATATTATATTATTTTTATATATTTTGAAGGACATTTTAAAGAATATTGTTTCTTTTGTTTTATTATATTTTGATTCAATATGTCTTTGTTTATTTCTCTCTTAACCCATCAATCATTGTGTTTACCTGCAAGTGTTGGTAAATAGGCAACAATTGCCTGCCAATTCTTACCAAATCCTCACATACAATTGCACTGAGTAGCTGCCCAAGCACTCGGCCTATTCCCATCACCAAATTTCCCTAGCCAATTCCATTAAGTTGATGCCTAGGTAACCCTTAGCCTCCACTCTCTAAGAAAATTCTCCGAGCTAATACCTTTGAAATGCCGCCTAAACAGCACTTGACCCCCACCACTCACCAAATTCCCCCAGTCTCCAATTCCATTAAAATTCTACATAGGTTGTAATAAGCTTAAAATATGCAAACAAACACTAAAACACAAGCTAAGCATTCAATATGTCTTAGCTTCATTTCTCCATTAATACCCTCTACCATTTTGTTTAGATCCAAGTGTTGGAAAATAGGCAACAGTTGCCTGCAAAGCCTTACCAAAACCTCACAGTCAAATGCCTTAAGTTGATGCCTGACAGGCAGCACATGGCCTACACCCCTCACAAACCAGATCCTTTAACATGCAACACTTTGCCTCCACCCTACCTAAATTTCTAAAGCTAATACACTTGAAATGATGTTGCATAGGCATCATTTCACCCCTTACCTCTCACCAAATTTCACGAGCCACTTGCATTGAGTTACTGCCCTCACAAAACATAAGCTTATAAAATACAAACACACATTAAAAAACAAGCCACGATGAATATAAGGCGCTTAGAAGAAAATGTATATTCAACACTAAATACAATCAAACTCTATAAATCCCAAGACATTCACATTGCTAAAAATATAAACATTCGTTACATACAAACTATTCAGTCGTATAAACTAAAACACAATCATTTACATTAAAAATTCAGTCATCCTCATTACTTCTATACTACAGAGAAAGGCTTTCCAAGTACCCCTTCACAAAGAAGAGAATTATGGTCTTGGTAATCATTACCTATCTTCTCAAGAGGAGTGCTATATATATCCACAATTTGACTTGGACCTTGCATGACTCCACAGATTAGCAGCCAAATCAAAATGATAATCTTTCAACTGCGTACACTTTATCTTGGAAACATATTTGCCATGCATTATTGAATCAACAAACTTAAACAGCTAAGCACCACAATCATACCTGCACAAAATTAACGGAAGACTGAATGCGAAAAATAGAACAAAACAATATAAACTAAATTAAAAAATACAATGTCACACCATAATCAAATCAATCTTAATTTGCAACAAATTTTTCTCTATAATCAACAAATATAATGTCAACATCACAAAAAGAAAGAAAACTAAAAAGAGAATACCTATTACTAAACATTAAGCGCATAGTCTGACAGACAACATTTTCTCTACAATTAGAACTTATGCTTGAATGTTATGTCAACTATTGTCATGTGGGAAACAGTTTCAACAACAATAGGAAAATAAAAATACGATAACCAACAGAACTTATTCTTGAATATAATCTCAGCTATTGCCTTGTGGGCAACAGTTTCTACAACAAAACGAAAACAAAATGCAACACCAATATTTTGCTAAAAATTTACATCAACTGTGTAATTAATATATTTCATATAATATATATTCTACAATATAACAAACATTACCAATTAACAACAAAATTTAATGATTCAAGGAAGCAAAAATTGCAACACAGACTGAAAAGCAGCACTTTTCATACAAAGCACAACACATGCTTGATGTTATGATGTCAATTGGGCAACAATTAAGCAACAGTTTCTGGAAAAAAAATGCAAGAACCAGTGGAACTTATGCTTGAATCTTATGTCAACTTTTCCCTAAGGGCAACACTATCTACAGTAAAAGAAAAATAAAGAGCAATGACAATACTTCGCTAAAAATTATATTAACTACCTAACTAAAATAATTTCATATAACAAATTGAATAAACATTACGGATTAACAATAAAATTTAAACATTAACGAAATTAAAAATTGGATTAACAATGAACATTAACAAAGGGAAATATCAAATTCGCATAGAACTAAACAAAGAAAAAAAGAAAGGAGAAGGAAACTAACCAAGGCGTAGAATCCTAGAGAGAGAGAGAGAGAAGAAAAGATGTGGCTCACCATTAGCATTAGGGCTTATATTGGTTGGGGGCAAAATAGTCTTTTCATACATTAAAAAATGAGTAGAATCCCATTTTGCTAAAACATTTCTTAGTAGGGACAAAAATACATAACCAGGGATAATGGGGTACACGTGGTGAAATTTTTTGCTTTATATGTCCTATTTTTGTAAATCACCCATAATGACGTGTAAGTGCACAAAAAGTCTAGGGATAATTACACTAAAAGACAAGCAAAAGAGAAAAATTACCAAAAATGGTCCATATTTCTGAATCTTACCCGACTTGTCACCCTTTTCCCGTGATAGCAGTTTGCTGCAAGTTTATACAAGTTTATACAATTTTATATAAATTTATACACGTGTATAAAATTGTATAAATTTATATAAGTTGTGTTTATGTGGTGAATAAATCTGTATATGAAGGATGTTTATATGAATTTTTACTTTTTTTGTGTATATTTTTATGTTTCTCTCGCTGCTACATATTTATCTATGTATATTCATGTATAATTTTTTGGGGGGAGATTTGTGTATAAACTTGTCCAAATAAATGATTTAGACGCAATAAACAACACACCACTGGCGGGAGAGGTTGTCTGTCGGCGGCTTAGTGGCTGGGGAGGGAGAGATTTGGTAGCTGGGGTGTTTTGTATGAAGGAGTGCTAAAATTTGTAATTTTAGGGATAGATGCTATGCATGAAAAAAAATATGGCCTCCTGTTTGTAATTTTGGGCAGTGGGCTGCCTATTTTTGAAAATTTTCCAAAAGTCTATATTTACAGTTCCCTTACACTTTCAGCCACTTTTGGGTGTACCTCTTAGAGGTTGGCCACTTTTTCTATATCGGACCATTGAGGCTACAGTTGTAATCTTTTTTTTTTTCTAAACTTCAAAGCATGAGCCCAACTTCATACTTTGATATGAATGTGGCTCATTTTCAGAAGAAATAATTTAATTTGAGTGAACTTCAAACCATGGGTAGAAATTGAACATAAAGCTCCAACCTTGATGGTTTGCAAGTGCGTGGCTATAATTACAAATTAAGAAAATGACTAAAAATTAATTGGACAGATAAAATAGGCTGGCGGTGAAAATTTTAGTTGAAATGATGTCCCAAAATGTTTTGGCCCATTATACAAGCGAAACACCAGTGATTTTGATGACTAGCCAACTTTCTCACCACTTAGAAAGAATTAGTCAATAATTACAAATTTTTAGAAAATTAACTAGATTTAAGACTTGCCACACTACAATTATCTGAGAATTTGAACAAAACTCTAGTATTTCAGAAAATTTTCCCGAAACTTCATATTTTAAGGTCCTAGTATTTTTTATTGGGACTTTTAAACTAACATGGTCAAACTCCCAGTATTTTTTATTGGGACTTCATATTTAGAAAGTACAGTAAAAAATACTGAGTTTTGAAAATCTAGTTCAAACATCCAGTATAAAATAGTAAATTTTTTTCGTGTTTCTGAAACTGGCCAGTGTTCTAAATGTTTTGAAATGCTGGCTAGTTTTCTTTTAGCGCGGTGCGAAAAGGCTACGGGCCAAATTCTTACGAGAGCCACAACCACAAAATTTCACCCTGCGTACTTAAAATGGACTAGTGCTACCATTTTGTCTCCGTTTAAGATGGTTCTAGCAAAATGACTTTCATTTTGTCTGTAGGCAATTTCAAGTTATCAATTGACAAGTATTGCTTCTTAGGAAGAAGTCAAAGGGCAAGTGTTGCCAGGGAGAATTTTGGAAGAGATTGAAAGCAGCTTTCAAATTATCTAGAAGAATGTGGGAAGAAATTTAAAGGCAAGTGTTACCTAGAGGGAGTTAAAGGCATAGGCAGTACTTACAGAAAGGGATGGCAGGAATACAGGTGTCATTATAAGACTCATAGAAATAGTTATATCCGAAATTTATTGATTAAACTTAACGGATGTCGTATTTGCTAAATTACTTTTAATGGGGGCAAAAAGTCAAACCATTGTCTATGATGACATAGTTCTGCATTTCTCCCAAACACAACTTCCATATAAGGCCCTGTGCTTTCGGCAACTGTTTGTGCTAGGTGATCTTTTAGTGCCATGGCATTTTAATTTTAGCCCGGTAAAATAAAACATGGTCTTTATAGTGATCCATTATGATTCTGCTAGGATGTGTATACAAGTCTTTGGCGTAAAGCTGTTTTACACATCCTAGTCTTTGGCGTAAAGCTGTTTTACAAAGACTTTTTAAAGGAGGGGGTGTGGTAAAAAGTTAGACAGGGGCACTAAAACACCGGTGATTCCACACTCTAGTCACAAGTATAACAAAGTTGGTCTTGTGGTTTCCGTCTCTAGCAACAGTCCATAATGATGTTTGAGACATAATTTTAGCACATTAAGGTCGAATATGCGAGCACAACACAGGCTGAATTTTCTAGAAAATTAGGACCTTGTGGGATGCAAGTGCCATGCAAGCTGAAATATCAGTAAGAATAAGGTCTCGTGGCATATTGGCACCATATATAACAGAAAAGCTGGGCGAAAATTATAGGGTAATTTTGGATATTTTTTTATTTCCTACAAACTATAAAAGTATCCCTTTATCTCTTCCAGGAGAATTCTTGACATGGGGAGGCTAAAAACACCATTGTTGAAGCAAGTTCAAGCTTGAAAAATCATTGAAGCCAATACACAAGATGAATCGAAGAGTTTTACTTTACTTTTTTTCTATAAATCTTTTTTTTATCACTATTTATCACATTTATGAGTTTAATTATGAGTAGCTAAACTTCTCATCTAGGATTTTGATGGAACCTTTGTTAGTTGAATTTACTGACAATATTTTTTATAATCAAGTCGTCTCTATGATTCTATTTGTTTATCTATATGTTTTCGTGCGATTAATTGAAGGGCCTTCAATTAATTTTACCGTTACATCTTTTGATATTTGGAAAAGAGCTTAAAGTTAGGTAGTTGATAAACAACGACACTTTGAAACAATTTATCGGAAGATAGTTGTAAGGATTTTTAAGCGGGATTAGGAAGAACGAAACTTTATCGTGCTCATTGTGAGTCGTTTTGTTTCTTACATAGATTTTGATCTCGAGGGATTCTACGGAAATCATGAACCGTTGATGGATCGCCAGTATAAGTATTGTAAATGTAAATAGATTATTGTAAATAGATTAGTTATGTAAATTGTATAATGGGCCAAGCCCGTTAGGTTTACTTGGTCCCTAAGTTAGGTTTAGGGTTAGGTTCTCTAGGTTTCTTTTGTATAAATAGGGGACTCCCCTCATCAATGAAAGCAAGAGTTTTCACCCAAATATTATTTCTCTCGTGTGAGTGTGTTCGGTTTTACATGGTATCAGAGCCATCATGAAGCTCTTCAAGTAGAAAAGTAATGGAGGCTCCAAAAGGTGATGTTGTAGCCGTACGGAAGACAATCTCGCCGTACGATATCACTTCGAATGATAATCCTGGTTTGATTATCACACAGGTCCAGTTGACCAGTGAAAACTATGAGGAATGGGCGCGGTCGGTTAGAACGGCGCTGCGTGCAAGGAAGAAGTTTGGTTTTGTTGACGGATCGATCAAGATGCCCGATGAAAAGTCGATCGATTATGAGGATTGGTGGACTATCAATTCTCTTCTGGTGTCGTGGATTAGGAATTCGATCGAGCCTACTCTTCGGACCACCATATCGCACATGGAAGTAGCGAAAGATCTGTGGGAGAGTATTCGAGAACGTTTCTCCGTGGGAAACGGACCTCGGATTCAGGAATTAAAAGCGGCTTTGGCCGGTTGTAAGCAAAAGGGATTAACTGTTGCTGCTTACTATGGAAAACTGGCTATGTTGTGGGAAGAACTAGGAAATTGTGATAAGTTCCCAACTTGCTCGTGTGGAAACTGCACGTGCAATCTAACGGTTGCACTGGAGAAAAAAAGGGAAGAAGATAGGGTTCACTTATTCCTTATGGGCCTGGATGAAAGCCTTTATGGAACTGTCCGTTCCAATCTCTTGGCTCAGGAGCCGTTGCCATCGATGAATCAAGTCTACCAAAAGGTAATCCAAGATGAACGGGTCAAAAGGATGGCACGAATTTAGGAAGAACGAGGGGAGGTAACGGCGTTTGCTGCACAACGATCACAGCCGCCGAAGACAGGCTATAAGGAGTGTCACTTGTGTGATCGAGGAGGACATCCTCCGGAACGCTGCTATGAAGTCATTGGCTATCCGGAGGGGTGGGTGCATTATCCGAAGCAAGGCACTTCGAATGGAGGACGTGGTAGAGGAAAAGCTGAAGCCAACAAAGGTGGAAGAGGTCGTGGACATCAACAGTTTGGTTCAAATGCTGGTCGGGGACGTGGCAATAATCGAGCAAATGCTGCTCAAGCTGAGCTCGAGAATGGAGAAAACGGACACATGAGTGTGCCCGGACAGGCTAACCTGTCCGGAATAACAGGTGATCAGTTGCAGATGCTGTTCGATTTGCTGAAAAAGGAAAAGGCAAGCACAAGTGAACCTTCGATCGGTAAGAAAACTCATCCTTCATGGATTATTGACACGGGGGTGTCAAATCACATGACCGGTCAGATAAGTATTTTGGAGAATTTACGAACAATACCAAAGTGTCCGGTAGGTCTACCGAACGGAAGCAGTACGATGGCGACTCAGGAAGGATCCATCAGATTTAACGAAGACATGGTTCTTCACGGAGTGTTATATGTGCCCGAAATGACTTGCAACTTGATTTCTGTGTCTCAATTAATTAATCAAGTAGGTTGCAATGTAAATTTCACTAATGATTTGTGTGTTATGCAGGACCGGGCTACGGGGAAGTTGATTGGAGCGGGTGAACAAAAGAACGGACTCTACTACTTTCGGACGATACCCGTGGTGAAAGCTGTGAAGGTCGATGTGGTGGACTTATGGCATCAAAGGTTGGGACATCCTTCGATGCAAGTAACGAAATCTCTTTCAGTCGTAGAAGATAGTGGGAAAGGTAGCTTAGAAGAAAAAGCATGTGATGTATGCCTTAGGGCAAAACAAACTAAAAATGTATTTCCTTCGAGTAATAATAAAGCTGCTGAACCTTTTGATTTAGTTCATTGTGACTTGTGGGGTCCTTATAGAACTGAGTCTTCGTGTGGTGCATCATATTTTTTGACTGTTGTTGATGATTGTTCACGAGGAGTATGGGTTTTCCTGTTAATTGATAAGAAAGAGGTCGGACAAAAATTGAAGGGTTTCTTTGCAATGGTGGAGAGACAATTCAATAAACGGGTTAAGTGCGTTCGGAGTGATAATGGAACCGAATTTGTAAGTCTGAAAGGGTATTTTCTCGAACAAGGGATCTTGTTCCAAACTTCGTGTGTGGGGACACCCCAGCAAAACGGTAGAGTTGAACGGAAACATAGACATATCTTAAACGTGGCACGGGCGCTGCGTTTTCAAGCTAATTTACCAATTGACTTCTGGGGAGAATGTGTGATGACGGCATGTTATTTGATTAACCGGACACCCACTAAGTTGTTGAATGGGAAGACACCTTACGATATCTTGATGGGTGTGACACCGAATTATGATCATTTGAGGGTGTTCGGTTGCTTATGTTATGCTCGCAATCAAGGACGAACAAGTGACAAGTTTGAAAGTAGGAGTCGTCGATGTGTGTTTTTGGGTTATCCAAATGGGAAGAAAGCATGGAAAATGTATGATTTGGAGACAAAGGAGTTTGTGTTCTCGAGGGATGTGGTGTTTTACGAAAAGGAATTTCCATTCGCCTCCAAGGAGACTGATGCCGAAAAACGGACACAAGATACGACTTCTGTCACCGTTGCATTGGAGGAGGCAGAGGAGAGTGTGCAAGGAAGGGGGGGTGTTGAACCCGAAGTCGTGACTCCGGTGAGTGTTGAACCCGAAGTCGTAACTCCGGTGAGTGAACCCGAAGAGGTGACTCCGGAAGCTGAACCTGCGGTTGTCCCCGACGTTGAACCCGAAGAGTTGGGTCGGGGAAAACGAACTAAGAAAGAGAATACCTTGCTGAGAGACTTTGTTACTAATACGGTCCAAAAGATGAGTCACCGGGTATCGTCCTGCGTTCGAAAGTCTGCTTGTTCATCTGTTTCTCAACAACCCTCTGGTAAGCCCTATCCTCTAGCACACTATGTCAATTGTGATAATTTCTCTTCGAAACATGTGAGTTTTCTTGCAGCTATAACGCAAGGACATGAGCCTACCTCCTATTCGGAGGCGGTAAAAAGTGACAAATGGAGAACAGCCATGGGGGAAGAATTGAAGGCATTGGAAGCGAACAGAACCTGGGAGATAGTTCCCTTGCCTACCGGGAAGAAGGCCCTCGGATGTCGATGGGTGTACAAGATAAAGTACAACTCGGATGGAACTATTGAAATGTACAAAGCAAGGTTGGTGATTTTTGGAAATCATCAAATCGAAGGGGTTGATTATACGGAGACGTTTGCACCGGTTGCAAAGATGGTGACAGTCCGAGTTTTTCTGGCCGTAGCAGCTGCCAAAAATTGGGAATTGCATCAGATGGATGTGCACAATGCATTTTTACATGGTGATCTTCACGAGGAAGTATATATGAAATTGCCTCCGGGACATCGCATGACGGGGAGAGGAGCTGTGTGTCGCCTTCGAAAATCATTGTATGGTTTAAAACAAGCTCCCCGATGTTGGTTTGCGAAGTTGTCTGCTGCACTTAAGCAATATGGGTTTCGACAATCATATTCGGATTACTCATTGTTTACGATGAAGAAGGGAAATGTGCATTTAAATGTGCTTGTTTATGTGGATGATCTGATTATATCTGGTAATGATTCGAAGGCAATTCGAAGTTTTAAGTTATATCTCTCGAAATGTTTCCATATGAAGGATTTAGGTGCCTTGAAATACTTCTTGGGAGTTGAAGTGGCAAGGGCTCCGAAAGGAATCTTCCTGTGTCAGAGGAAGTATGCATTGGATATCATATCGGAAACAGGCTTGTTGGGGGCAAAACCGGTTGGTACGCCGATAGAACAAAACCATCACTTGGCACTTGCGTCTGGTCGTTTTATCAAAGATCCTGAACGTTATCGGCGACTGGTTGGAAGATTGATTTACTTGTGTTTTACACGACCGGATTTGTCCTATAGTGTGCATGTGTTGTCGCAATTCATGCAGAGTCCCCGTATTGAACATATGGAAGCGGCACTTAGGGTTGTTCGATATTTGAAAGGCTGTCCGGGACAAGGCATTGTATTTCATTCTCAGTGTGATCTGAGATTGCACGGGTGGTGTGACTCTGATTGGGCAGGCTGTCCGTTGACACGTCGATCGTTAACAGGTTGGTATGTGTCGTTAGGGGACTCACTGATATCTTGGAGAACGAAGAAGCAACAGATCGTGTCGAGGTCCTCCGCTGAGGCAGAATATAGATCGATGGCGATGACTGTGTGTGAATTGAAGTGGTTGAAAGGGATTTTATGGAATCTTGGAATTGATCACGATTCTCCGATGAATTTGAAGTGTGACAGTCAAGCTGCGTTACATATTGCTCGGAATCCAGTCTTTCACGAACGCACTAAACATATCGAAGTCGACTGTCATTTTGTTCGGAATGAAATCATCGGAGGAGTCATTCGTCCCAGCTATGTGCCTACGACCACGCAACTTGCTGATATTTTTACGAAGGCGCTGGGACGCACCCAGTTCGAATTCTTCCTTAACAAGTTGGGCGTAAGGAACCCTCACGCTCCAACTTGAGGGGGGGTATTGTAAATATAAATAGATTATTGTAAATAGATTAGTTATGTAAATTGTATAATGGGCCAAGCCCGTTAGGTTTACTTGGTCCCTAAGTTAGGTTTAGGGTTAGGTTCTCTAGGTTTCTTTTGTATAAATAGGGGACTCCCTCATCAATGAAAGCAAGAGTTTTCACCCAAATATTATTTCTCTCGTGTGAGTGTGTTCGGTTTTACAATAAGTATGTTTTGGTTATATTAATTGGTAGCTAAAATAGTGCTTCAATATCATTGTTCCAAAACTTTAGTATAACTATGTACCTGAAATCATACAATTAGAACCACATCTACGTTCTCCTGTGGAACAAGCAGCATGAAATTGTGAAAGAAACTTGGACCAATAAAGAATTACTCCCTTCCCTTATCAAAGAAGGAATGATATAAGAGTAAGACCACGAAGAAATAACTGCTTTTTATTTTCTTTATATTTATTGTAGTGTAGACTGTAGAGTAGTACTCAACAAGGTAACTCTCTTCATTCTGTTTTCTAATATATTCTATAAAGTATCACTTATAAGCTGGTATAGTCAGACATATATTAGCATGAAGACTGAAGTATGCATGCAAGAAGCACATGAAGAGGTTTATATGGCTGATGAGAATAATAATCATCCACGACCACGGGTGGATAAGCCCCAAGCCGTCAAATATTACTGTGTATAACTTCTATTTCCAGCCACAATTTTTCCAATGTCCCCAAAGCAATTGGACCACTTAGAAACAACACCATTCTGACATTCAAAGTTATTTCAGGCAGACTGCTATAACAGCAAGTTTACCATAAATGCACAGTGAAGATGTCACTTTATTGCTTCAGTCGCAAACAAAAATATAAGTACATAAAAATATTGATTTAGTTATCAATTGGGTCAAATGGAATTCCCTTAATACTGAATTCCGTGGGATGTGGTACCTAGCGTGCACACATGAACTGAAATGTATACATTGGATTGGAGATAGAGATGATTCACACTATCGACTCTAACTAATTTGATATTAATACCGGTTGATTGATTGATAGGGTGAATGATAAAACAAATTACCCATTTGGACATAAAATTTGGGGGGAAACTTAAGCACTTTTTGAATTTTGAAAAAGCTTTTTATTTATAAAATTTGGACAAATTTTTAAATTAAGATTTTAAATTCTCAAAAGCTGGTTGAGGAAGTTTTTGAAAAAAGTTCTTTTTCACACTCACAAAACTTCAACTCTTTTTTTCAAGTAAAATGCATATCCAAACACAACTTCAAGTTTCAAAAACTATTTTTCAACTCAACCTTAAAAACTCAAATTTTCGAGTTTCATCCAAATCTATGTCCAAACGCTAGCTTAGTGTCACTTGTGAAATTTTATTCTTTTTATAGTTGTTTGGGTCATGATGGGCTTGGAGTTGTGACCAGTAGACTACAACTTTATCTATTTGTAAATTTTTAGACTGTCGACTTCCTTAATGTCGCTTCTCATTTTCTGTTGTCATATAATTATTAATTTGCAGTCACTGGTGGATTTATATGCAAACACATGGATGCAATCGAGCAGTCACAATGTTTGGATCTTTCTTGTATCCACAGTAGACTGAATGTAAGGACCCCATGTCAAATTGGTCTTAGTGAAGCAGAGAGAATGGATCATATATATATCACATTAGGACCAATCATTCTTGACCCTGCAAGTGAATTTAAGCTCTCAAATAATCCCCCTGACTAGACAAAGCCACAAATTAAATCCCTTTCTGCTTTTGTTCCAGCTTGATAATAATATTGTGATTGCTATATATTTAGTTTTCATGGAAAATTATAGAGGTTCGCAGATTCATAATTTAGAGTTACAATTTATAAACTTCAAGTAAACGTGTTTTAGGTTTCACCAGAAAAAGTTATTTTAGGAGTAGTAATTCTTTATACGTTACTATATTTTATAAGTTTAAACCGTGGTTCATATATGAGAATAAATGTGTGCTAACAAATAGAAGAAATTAACAGATAGATATACTTGTCATGTAGCAAGTGATTTGCGTGAAAGAGATAGGAAATGAGTGTCATGCTCAATGTTGGGTGAACCACGGACATGGGTTCAGACCCTTTGGGACCATTGAAGACTTTGAGAGAGACATGGCTAAAGTTTGAGGGCCTTTTATTTCTTTTATGACAAAGCATTGACAGCACATCTATAAAAGCTTTTTATCAAAGTTATGAATGAAGGCATCTTCTTAAAGCTTCGCCCCTTGACCAATCTTTCCTTTAATTGCACCTTCTCAATTTTCTATTTACTTCAGAATATATTTACTTTTTCACAAGAATGATGTTTGAGAAAGATTTCTTGGGTAGATCTTGACTATTCACAACTAATTCAGTTGCAGTTACGTACTGTCATTTAGTCGTCTATATGCTTAAAGATTTTCCATAATCAAACCCGTACACATGGGTTGTCTCGTATGAGTTCTTAATCGTTATAGAAATTTATTTAGAAGATGTTGGTTGTATGAAATCAAATTTGTAGTCGTATTTCCTGAATTTGCAGTCTCTAAACTCTCTACGTAGGAAAGAAGAAATGGAAAGAAAAATAGGTGGCTTAGAAGATCATGCTTTTGAGTTAATAACACATCAGGAATACCATTAAGGCTAATCATGACAATTTTCAAAAAAGCGAAAAGCTCATTATTTGGACTACTTAAGGAAGACATTTTATCATGGCAATTCTTTAAGATTAGCAAAATGGTTCCTTGAGGGGTATGTTGGAGAATAAAGCCATGCACACGAGGACACCACCATATGGCGTTTTTACTGGATTTATTCTCATGATCCATTAACTTCTAATGCACTACTAAAAATTAAGGTTTTTCAGACCGCAGAGTTTCCACCGAAATTCGATCGGAACAGTCTAGCCGATCGAAACGGTGGGATAATTTAGTGAATTTATATTAAATATATTTTTCTTTATACCCTCCGACTGAAGCTGTCCGAAAATAATTAATTTTTTTTATTCTAGCCAACCGCAGCGGTCGGACAACGGGAAATTATACCCCCGCCTCCCTCCCCATTTCAGTTCATTTGTCTCTCTCTTCCAACAAAATACACCAGTCCTCCAACCCTCAAATCTGCCCTTAAATCTGCCACCCTCCCCCCCCCCCCCCATTTTTCTATTAATCCCCCATTCCCAATTTCTCAATTCCTAAATTGGTAAGTTCCACAATTACAAACTCCCCAATTTTTCATTTTCAACAAATTATAAACTCTAAACCCCATTTTTTTTGTTTTCTCCACAGATCCGGCAGCGGCGACACCCACCTCCGGCAACAACAACTCAGGTATGTTTTTTTTTTTGTTTTGCTTCTAATTTTTTTTCTTTTTTTTTTTTTCCTATGGTTTATGTGTAGTATGTAAAAGATTATATCTATCCTTGGGATAATTTTGTTGAATTGAAGTGTTGAGTTCATATTCCTTGGGATAATTTTGTTGGTAGCTTTATAGTTCATTGTTAGTCTTTAAAATTAAATTTGGAGGCGTTGGAAGTTGACAACTAGATGTTTCTATAGAAAATGAGGGGTGGATTGAATGTACCGACACTGGGGGGTAATCAAATGATAAGTATTTGGTTTGATGTTTTGTTTCTAATAGTTTGTAAGTTAAGCTTTATTGTTGTGAATCTTGCACAAAATGATGTTCGCTAGCTCTTGGAATCGTTGTACAAAATGTTAAATTTTATGGTTGTTCTATGTTGTGTTTTGTTGTTGTTGTTGCTTTTGGTAGAAAATACTCTTCTATTTATATGTTGTAAAGAAGAAGGCAAAGAACCAAAAATCTTGTAATGTGAAAGGTTAGGGGGAAATAGTGTGTGTAAGAGTTATAAAATAAATGTAATGATCTACTTAACTAAAGGGAAAAAGTTGTTAATGTAATGCTTAAGCCACCGTAGAAGAAAGAACATTGATATAAATATTTAAATTAAAAAGAGCTTTGGTTATACTTTATTGTATATTTAATTGAAAGATTCACCAAGTTGGATAATATATATATGGTGTGCTTTGACAATAAATTTGTTTCATCTTAATTATACTATTAAAGACATTAATATAATACAATATTCCCAAGTAGACATATAGTTAGAGAGTTAGGAACATAGGAAGAAAGTAGGTTCTTAGATATAATCCTAGTAAGTTGTACTTAATCTTTTTCAAATTGGTAATGTTTCACAATAAATTATTTTTTAGTAATTAGTAAAGAAAAAGAGAATAGAAAAAAATTAATGAAATATTTTTAACCATTTGTTTAGAATGAAATATTTATTTTACCAATATAGAACTTTCTTGTAGCATAAATTGTAAGTAAATGAACTACCATCACACTTAACAATAACTTAATAGACATTAGCTATAAGTAATATAGTAGTTACATAATTTAAAATGTCTTAATTATTTTCTTAAATTCATTTAAATGAAATAAATTATTTTTAAATATTCATTTTTAATATTTTATTCTAGTTCATTTGATTCTTGAGAAGTGTTATTAATTACTAAATGATAATATTAGAGAAAAAATTAGTTAGTAATATAAAAGTAATTGACTTAGAAAATTATACAATTAGATAATCTTATGAAAATTGGTAGTGTATCAAAGAATTTTTTTTTTTTAAATCTTTGCAATTTAATATGCATCTCAAACTTATAATATTTGTGTAGATACGGAACATGAAAGTCGTAGTTGGATGTATAATAGAAATAATCCCGGACGGCGGGGGATGAGGGAAGAATTTGCAGTAGGTGTTCAAGAATTTATTGAAAAGGCGAAAACACTTGATGATTTTATACGATGGGTGATCTACTGTACCACCTTCTGATCCGAGCTCGGTGGATGCTTCGATACCATCTACTTTACCATATTGGGATCCGAGCTCGCCTTATTACATTGGTCCTGCAGGATCATATGATGATGACAGGAGGGTGAGGATTTATCCTGAGGGTAGTCGTGGGTAAGTATTATTTTTTCTTATTTTTAACTATTTAATACTACTGTAAAGTTTAAATTTTTAATATATTTATTAACACCAGTGATTTTTATCTAGTTTTACTCCCTCAAACGTGGCTACTCCCTTAGTCACATTATGCATTAAATCTAGATGGAGTGAGCCATGCATAGTCACATTATGCATTAAATCTAATATTTTTAATTATTTCAGACAAAGTGTAAGTGGCAACCTGCTTTTGATAGCGTCGCCCCAAGCAATTTCCTTGGAAAATGCACAGATAGAGTCAAAGGTAACCTGCATGATTGTCGGGCCAAAGGAAAGAAGCCCGAGTGGATATACGATTACGTTTGGGTAAAATATCTGGAATATTGGGATAGTGATGAATTTAAGAAGAGCAGCGCCTAAGGAAAAGCCGCACGAGCCTCTGAAAAGGGTGGATCGCTGCACACAGCGGATGCTATTGGTAACTTATTAATTATTATATGTATTGTTTTATATAACTCACATTAATTTTCTATCTAACTTGTCATCTTTTTAATTTTGTAGGAAAAGGAAGAAGGGCGGCCAGTACGTGTGCCTGAAATCTTTAAGAAGAGGCATATATACAGAAACAAAAAAATGAGAAGAAGTATGGGCCGAGGACCGCGCTAGAGAGCTATATATAAGTTATTAAATTCAATCTTTTAAAGTTATTAAATCCGTCAATATTTGTAAATCTAATTCTTGTTATTAAATTTTTTTCAGGAAAAGGATATGGCAGCTTATGAAGAAAGGATGGCGAGTCAGGCATCCGAGTGTGGTAGCAGTACCCCAGCTCACATGACACTAGAGGAGGAAACCGTACTATGGTTGAAGGTGAATGACAGAGTAAAGAAGGGAAGTGCTTAGGGCCTTGGATCGTAGTATGCCTCGGAACGTCTAAATCCAAGTTTGTTTGGCACTTACACTCCTCCTGCTGGTTCAATTAATCCCTCGGTGGAAGCCTCTTTGCGCAATAAAATCGAAGAGCTTAAGAGAAAGAGTGAAGAAGAATGTTTGCGCAATGAGGAAAATATGAGAGCCATGCGGGAAATGATGCAGAACATTATGTGTGGTAGTGCGGACAAGGGAAAGAAGGGCAAGGGAAAGAGCAAGACCAAGAGCAAGAGCAAGAGCAAGAGCAAAAGCCAATGGAAAGGCATGAGCAAACGTCAATACAGGTCGTCGTCTGAGTCGGGTTCTGAGTCTAGTTCTGAGGCAACGGAGTAGTAATAATGGATTGCTGATGTTTCAGACTTGTTTTAGACATATATTAACTTGTTTGAATCGCTATGAATTATTGATGTTATGTAAATTATTAAAGTTTCAGTTTAAAGGCAATAAGCCTTGTTTAGAAAAAAAAATTAAGGCTTGTAGAAGCCTAATCTTCTTCTGGGTGTTGTTTTTACTGTTTTTATAGGTGGTGTAGCTCTAATTGCAAGTTTTTTATTACAGGTTTTACCCAGATTTCCGACCGAATCGGTCTGAAATCTGGGTATTTTTTTGCCCAGAAATTGCAATTTCCCACCGCCGCGGTCGCCCAGCTCAAAAAAAATTTCTCAGATTTTTGCAATCTCCCACCGTCGCGGTCGCCTTGCTAAAAAAAAAATCTCAGATTTTTGCGATCTACCATCGCGTCGGTCGCCCAGTACATCATATTTTATTCAAGAAATTATACTAGACGACCGGTGTCCGACATCCGACCACGTCGGTCGGATACCTTTGTGCGACCACCATCTAGCCAACCGCCCTGTTTTGGCCGGACAACGGTCACCTAGCCACCGACCGTTGTCCGACCATATGGGCGGTCGGAAAAGCAGGCGACCGTTGTCCGGCCATATGGGCGGTCAGAAAAGTCCTGATTTTTAGTAGTGATGTGTTTTTGCTGCTTGTAAATAATTATGAAATTAACACCGCATGATTCCAATCTTTTGTGACATACTACTAATTAATTACTCCAATTTCTTTCTCAATAACAATTACTCCACCAGTTTTAATTTATGTGACATATGAATCGATATGAAATTTAAAAATGAAATAAGGACTTTTAAAATTTATGATATTAAATATGTTATAATATTTTTGTCACTATAAAGCTTATAAAACTTGCAGACTAGACATGTCATCCTAACACTTGCTTGACAAAAAAAAATGAATATACAATGTGTACAAACAATGGCAGGGTGTATACAAATAGTCTTCTCATATATACACAGTGTACACCTAATTTTACTGTATATATAGACAGATTTATCAGTTATACACACACTTTTTCAGTAATTTTCAGTGTATACACATTTTAATAGAATAGATCTTATATACATCCATTTATCCCAAAAAAAAAAAAAAACATGTCTGGAACAGTCGCAGATATGAGGGAGCAGGGCCAGATCGGAGGACGGAGACGACGGTGTAGATCAAGAGAAGCGGATGACCGTGCAGACGACGGTGGCAGATCTGAGACGGGAACGACGGTGCAGATCAGGAGATCTGGGACGGGGGAGGCAGGGGTGGCCGGAGAACCGGTGGTCGAAGGAAAGGGTGGCGGTGGTGGTGAAAAAGAAGGGAAGAAGAAGAAGAAGAAGAAGAAGAAGAAGAAGGAGGAGGAGGAGGAGGAGGAGGAGGAGGAGGAGGAGGAGGAGGAGGAGGGCGGGAAGCCACAAACCTTAGAAAGGGATAACTACGAAATGATATGGGGTATGGTTAATTATTTATTTAGGGTAATTTTAAAAATGAGGGGCAAAAAAAAGAAAAAAAAATATATATATATATATTTTTTATTATCCTAATTTAATTTTTCCCCAAAATGGAAAGCGTAAAGTTATTATCAGGAAATAGAAATGCATCATTTCTTCATAGAATAAAATAAAGTAACTTGTTACAATATATTTAATTACACTAATGTATGAGCCCAAATCAGTTTAGGTGTACAAATCAAATTTGGATTCGAATATAAGCAATTCTTCGTATCAAAGTTGAAATAACACGCGAAAAGAATGTAAATGCGAGGAAATAACTGTATTTCAATATGTGAATATGATTACAAATTTGGGCAGCGTTTCAGTTAAATTTCTGGATGCCAATAATACAAAATGAACTACTATTTATAGGCCTAAGAGCCTTGCCCACGTTCTCCACCATCAGCAAATGCATCCCCCACGATCTGAGCATTAATATGGAGAAGTTAGTGGGGCAAAGTAGTGGGCTGCAAAGCCGCTGGAACCGAGGTGGTAACCGAAGCTTGGTCGCAAGGCTTCGGTTATCTGACCTTACTGTTCGGATAGGAGGGCGTGTCACCAAGGCTCGGTGTCCAACTTGCCTTCGGTCGCGTTGTTGGAACTTGGCTTCGGTGACTTAATCACGAGTTCAATTGCTTCTCTTCGGAGCATCAGCTCGTTTTCCCTTCGGTCTACCATCCCGAGGTGCTGACCGAAGGCGACAATTTTCACCCAATACAGATAGTCCCCCCACTCCTCGGTGGACGTCGAGGTTGCCGAGGAGTGGAATGAATTTAAGCGGGAAATCGACGTGGCGAAACCCTATCCACGAATTTCAAAAGTCGCACATCTATTGGGTTGCCGTTCCGCATTACGTGGCGGCTTTTGATAGGTCACCGAACAGTCGCGCCGTCTTTTTGTTTTCTCCAACGTTACAGTCATCATTACTTCTCCAACTTGCACGTGTATGCTTCCTATAAATACATCATTTCATCTCCTCCCACTCCACTTGAAGCTCTTGATCAAAAAATTTGAAGAACTTAAATCACTACCTTCTACATTTGCTCTTCCAATCTTTAAATGCTTCTTCTCTTTATTCATCACCATTTCTGCCACTATTTCTGCTACCAATTCCGGCCATGGCTCAAGCGACTCTGGTGAGAGGGCAGAGCGCTTTGCTGCCATGGCTATGAACGATGAAGCTGTCGTGTTTGTACCACCATTGCAGGTGGTTGAGGTGGGGGCTGGTGGTGAGGCCACGTCTGCAGCTCCCGCTCCCAGAAGGCGGAAAAAGAGGGCTGGCCGTGATCTGGCTGAGGTAAGCTACGATATGGAGCATAACGTAGGCGACGACGATTGCGATAGGGATGAAGGTGACGTTGGGGGTGATGACGTCACTAGCGCCAAAGAGGTGGGCGGCTCGGTGGGTGGCACCGAGGTGAGCGGGACGAGTGATCCAAGATGAGAGACCGAAGCTGGTCCTTCAAAAAAGTCGAAGAGGAAAATTCCTCTCGAGGTTGAGTTTTATCCTCGGTTGGTCATTCCTTCCAGTTTTTACAACGATAAAGACTTGAAGGTTCATGCTCAATCGGACGCCCAAAAGGGGAAAAAGAGGAACATTCCCATCCACGTCATACCGAGTATCATCACCGAGGAGAGGCTTGAATCTGTAAGGGCTGACTGCCGCTGGGGTCCCGAGATGGAGATTAGGATCCCAGCGCCTGGCTCGGCAGTGTCTTCGCATGTCGAGGGATACTTCTCGGTTTTCACCTACCCCTTCACCATAGGGTTCAACTTGCCAGTACATCCTATCATCGATGTATTTTGCAGGTTTTATAATTTGTGTCTAGCCCAACTTGGGCCCGGGGTTTGGAGGGTCGTCCAAGCCCTCGAGTATTTGAGTAACAAATCTGGTTTGCCCTTCACTTTTCAACATTTAATTTCACTCTACTATCCTTACTTCCACAAAGCCGGGGTGGTTGCTCTTCTGCCTCGAGGTTCTTACGCCATTTTGAGTAAGAGCGAAGACCATGGGGATCGAGGCTGGAATGATCGATATGTGCTTATTCCCACGAGGTTGTTGTCAACCGAGCCTGGCTTTCCCGAAGTATGGAATGCTCAACGTAAGTGCCCGCTTCCGTTTTCCCTTGGGCTTTGGATTATTATAACTGTTGTTTACCCTTTCCTCTTTGGTTTGCAGCTGAAAAGGTTTCAGTTAACCCACCAAGGAATTTGCTTGAGTGGGTTACCGAGGTTATGCAAACGAAGACGCGCCCAGAGCAGCAATGGATGGTGTTGGCCGGTTTGGAAGAGAATCGATGGGCGTGTAAGAGGCATGGTAAGTTGTTGATGACTTCGGCTCCTTAATCTTGCTTTGAGCTATTAGGTTCTAACTTCTCTTGGTTTGATATATATTCATACAGGTCTTCCCAGCAAAGCTTTGAGAGACGCCGATGAGGAGGAAGAAGCTGAAGTGGACGCCGAGAGGGGAGGAGAGAAGAAAGGCAAGAAAGAGAAGAAGAAAAAAGAGAGAACAGTGCTTAACATCGCCGAGGGCGTTGCCCAAATGGCGGCCCTGGCGAAGCGGCTCATTGATGAAAAAGCCAAAGGTTCATCTAACCCGGGGACCTCACAAGGTGAATAAGTTTTCTTGGGTCGATTCTTTTGCATTTCCACCACCACACACACTTATGTTAAACAAATTGCTTCCCATCCTTCCCTAGGTTCTAAAAGAAAGCGGGTTGCATCGAAGAGGGCGGCCAAGGCGAAAGGACCTCGGGTCGAGAAAACTGTTGCTCCTCCTACTGAAACATTGATCACAAAGCGCCGGGGACTTGTTGATGAACCCAGCGATGAAGAGCTTCCCCCCTTGGCCCCTGAGGAAAGACCAGACCCAGCCTCCGAATCTGTTCCAGAGTCGAGGCCCGAGGTCGGTGGGACGACCGAGGTTATAACCGTGGAGGAGTCTGACCAAGAGGCTGCAAGGCGAAAAGGCAAGGCAAGAGTGGGTGAAGGCCTGATTAAGAGCACGGTTAAAGCTTCCCAAGCCTCGACAAAGCCTACCAACACTGCATCTCGGGCTTTGGAGATATATCCCGATGCAAATTTGCTAGACGCCACAAAAGAGGATATCATGGCCCTTGATGGCTTACTTGGCCCCGCCGAAGCTCATGCCCTTTGGAACCTCAGCCCCATGAGTATGATGGGCGTCTCCGCCGCTTCAGCTCTTTGGGTAAGTCTTAGTGTGTATTTTACATGGTTGATCTCACTATTTTTCAGGTTCTGACATCGTGCTTCAAACGCAGAGTTTGGTCCTCGCATTGCAAGCTGTTCATCTCGAGCGTGATCGAGCTAAAGAGCTTCAAGCGGCTGCCGCCGCTTGGGATGATCAGAAGAAAGTTCTTAAGGGCAAGTTGCCGAGCTAGAGTCTCGATTCACAATTCTGAACAATGAGCTGGAACGCGCTAATGAGGCCTCAGCGAAAGCCGAAGCTGATCTTCGTCTGGCTGTGGAGTCTGCCGAAGCTCGAGTCCAAGCTGCGACAAATGATTTTACTGCGGAGCGCTCGAGGTTAAGCCTTGAAAACGCCCGTCTTGAGGCCGAGCTTTTCAGGGCCAAAACCGAGGTGCTTGAAGCAGGCGAAAAATATCGCAATAAGCTTGGGGAGTATAACGCCAAACTCATTGAGTTGCAGAGCCAAGTGGATCAAGTGCCAGCCCTTCAGGGTAAGATATCCAAGCTCGAAGGCAGAATTGAATACCTTAATAAGCGGGCCGAGGTTAGGGCGACAAGGGCGAAGTTTGAAGAAACATGGGATGTTGTCAAAACCAGGCTTAGCGCACTTGAACAAGTCCAGTCCGGGCAAATTGTGCTTGAGGACGAGATTGTCAAGGCAAGGGAAGCTGCTGCCGAGTCTCAAAGGATTGTGGATGAGCTCCCTTCGAGCGAAGGCTCAGATGATGATGAAGGCGATAGCGCCGAAGAGGGCAGTGGAAATGCCGATGGGGTGTAGCCTTTGTATTTCGCAAACACTTTGATGTTTTTCTTTTGTTGTTGGGCCTTCGTGCCTTTTTGGATATTAGCCTTCGAGCTTTTGTATATACATAGCTATGGACCTTCGGGTCCTTTTTAATGGAAATATTTTTCAGCCTTCGGGCCTATTAGTGGAAACAGATCATTCGCACTTTTGTTTTGAATGTTGGCCTTCGCAAATGCCGAACACCTCGTTAAGAATACATATCTTGCAAGACTTAATATGAATTTAAATGATGCAAACTTAGGACGACGTCTCGCCCTCGAGTCGGTGCATTGTGCAGCTTCGGAGTGCAAGATTTACACAGATAAAATGAATGAAACAAAAGTCATTTTATTGATATCAACAAGCCAGAAGAAGGCTATTTACATAAAACCAAGTCGAAGCGGACCTTGGGCAGAAAACAAATTGATAACACGCCGCTATCGGGCTAATTTACAATGTACTAAATCTAATCCTCGGGCGTAAGTCCCCGGTTGTCGGATAGATACGCTTTGGTTGGGAGGCTCGATGTCGACCTCGTTATCAACCCTTCTCACTCCCCCCAGTGTCCGGTTTTGAATCTCGATGAAGACCCGAGCCCTGGAAATGGTTCGGTTCGCTTCCTGAAAAGATCAAGCAAAAAGATGGAACGAGGAGTAAGTTAGTACATTTTCTATCAATGCCATGGGAGCGTCGTTCGGCTCGGGGCTGTTCAATTTAAAAATAATTGAAAGGTATTTACCTCGACTAACAGTAGTATCGCTTCAGGTTGGAGAAATTCCAATTCAGGGGTTCGGGCTCTCCTTGAAGACTTTCAATTTGGTAAGAGCATTTTCCAACGATTGCCTTGACTCTATAGGGTCCTTCCCAATTTGCAATAAGCTTCCCCCCGTTATCTTCCTTTGTTGATTGGTTCACAGTTTTCAGCACATAATCTCCAACCTTGAAGTCCCTAAGTTTGGCTTTCCTGTTGAGGTAAGCCTCGATCTGCCTTTTTTGGGCAACTAGCCGAACCAAAGCTAATTCCCTTTTCTCTTCGAGCAAATCTAGCTCAATGCGCATTGCCTCTTGGTTGGCATCTTCAGCTGTATGAGCGTACCGAAGACTTGGTTCACCCACTTCTACGGGGATGAGAGAATCCATGCCATAGGCTAGTGAGAAAGGAGTCTCACCGGTGCTGTTCTTCTCCGTTGTTCGCATGGCCCATAGCACCCCTGGTAACTCCTCGGGCCAGGACCTTTCTTCTCGTCGAGTCTTTTCTTCAAATTTTCAATTATGATCCTGTTCGAAGACAGCTTGGCCTTTGGCATTTGGGTGATAAGGAGTTGAGGCAATTCTTTTGATCCCCCATTGCCTGAGGAAATCGGTGATGGCCGCCCCCATGAATTGTTTACCGTTGTCACAAATAATTTCTCTTGGGACACCGAACCTGTAGATGATATTCTTTTTGATGAAGTCGATTACTTGCTTTTGCTTTACCTCGATGAGAGCCGCCGCTTCCACCCATTTTGTGAAGTAATCGGTCAATACCAAGATGAAACGAACACCACCTTTTCCTTTGGGTAATGGTCCCACGACATCCATTCCCCATTTCATGAAGGGCCATTGTGATACCACTTAATGTAGAGGCTCGGCCTGTTGGTGGATCATCCGCCCATGGCGTTGGCATTTATCACATTTCTGCACGAAGGCCTTCACATCGGCACTGATTGTGGGCCAATAATACCCAGCTCTTAATAACTTACGCACTAAGGACTTTCCCCCCGAGTGGTTGCCATATTCGCCTTCGTGCACTTCAGCCATCACGTATCTTGCCTCCTTGGGACCCAAGCACTTGGCCATCGGGCCGCAGTACAACCTTTTGTATAAGTTGCGCTCGATCAAGTGATACGAGGCTGCTTGGGTCCTCAACTTCCTTGCTTCTTTTTTATCTTGGGGGACAGTCCCCGAGTCGAAGTAGGAGATGAACTTACTTCGCCAATCCCATCGGTTATCCACTGAGTTAACTTGCAATTTCATCTCTCTCATTTGTGCTGATAGCAACCGAACCACTGAGTCAGTCCCCGAGTGGGTTTCGTCGATCGCCGAGCCAAGATTCGCCAAAGCATCAGCCTCAGTATTCTCCTCCCAAGGCACTTGTTTAACTTGCCATTCTTGGAATTGAGCTAAGATCCTTTGTGCTCGATCCAAGTATAGCTTCATTCTGGGCTCCCGAGCCGTATAATCACTGAGGATCTGGTTCACTACTAACTGTGAATCACACTTCAGTTCGATTCTTTCAACCCCAATTTCTTTAGCCAGCTCCAAACCTGCTAAAGCTGCCTCATATTCCGCTTCGTTGTTGGTTATTTTTTTGAACCGAACCGAATGCCTGACTTTTTCCCCGATGGGTGCTCTCAAGACTATGCCTAACCCCGAACCTTTGGAGTTCGTCGCCCCATCGGTGTAGAGTATCCACAGTCCCGAAGAGGCTCCTTTTGCCATGGAGTTTTCCTTTTCCGCCTCGGGCAAAATTCCAATACTAAAATCAGCCACGAAGTCTGCCAAGCCTTGAGACTTAATGGCAGTCCGGGGTTGATAATTAATGTCATACTCACTTAGCTCTACCGCCCATTTGGATAACCTCCCCGACAACTCCGGTTTGTGCAATATATTTCTCAAGGGGAAGGTGGAAACTACTGCTATTGGGTGACATTGAAAATAGGGCCGTAGTTTTCGAGCGGTAATAAGTAAAGCAAGTGCTAATTTCTCCAAGTGTGGGTACCTGGTTTCAGCATCGAGGAGTGTCTTGCTCACATAATAGATGGGCTGTTGTTTGCCATCTTCCTCCCGAACCAGCACAGCACTGACTGACACCTCGGACACCGCCAAATAGACCAGCAATGTCTCTCCTTCTTTTGGCTTGGCAAGCAACGGTGCATTAGCCAAATATTGTTTCAAATATTTCAACGCTTGTTTAAACTCCGGTGTCTACTCGAAGTGATTGTTTTTCCTCAAAACGGAGAATAACTTGTGGCATCGCTCCGAGGACCTTGAAATGAAATGACTCAAGGCAGCGACTCGGCCAGTCAAGCGTTGAACTTCTTTTACCCCGGTCAGTTCCTCGGGGATCTCCTCGATACCTCTGATTTTATCTGGGTTGGCCTCGATTCCTCGTTCAGAGACAATGAAACCCAAGAATTTTCCTGATTCTACGCTAAAGGCGCACTTCTCAGGGTTCAATTTCATACCGTATTGCCTCAACACAGCAAAGGCTTCCCTCAGATGGTTCAAATAATCCTCTATTTGGATCGATTTGATGAGCATATCGTCTATGTAAACTTCCATAGACTTTCCAATGTATTCTTTAAACATGCGACACACCAATCTTTGGTATGTCACCCCGGCATTCTTCAGACCGAAGGGCATCACTTTGTAACAGAAAGTACCTCGGTCAGTGATGAACGAGGTCTTCTCTTCGTCCTTCGGGTCCATGAGAATTTGATTATAGCCCGAATATGCATCCAAGAAGATCAATAGTTTATGTCCAGTCGTGGAGTCTATTAACCTGTCAATTTGTGGTAATGGATATGAATCTTTGGGGAAAGCTTTGTTTAGGTCAGTGTAATCTACGCACATTCTCCACTTGCCATTCTTCTTCGGTACAACAACAACATTGGCCAGCCACTCGGGGTATTTCACTTCTCTAATGAAGCCGTTTTCTTGCAATTTGGCGGTCTCATCCTCGATCGCCTTCTTTTTGACCCCGGCGTGAGGTCTTTTCTTCTGCTTCACCGGGGTAAATTTTGGATCTACATTCAGTTTGTGGGTCATGAGCTCCGGATCGATACCCGTCATGTCTGAATGTGACCAAGCAAAACAATCATGGTTGGACTTCAAAACTTCTATAACTGCCTTTTTCGACTCCAGGTCCAACTCCGAGCCGATAAACACTTTCCTATCGGGGTAATCTCTCAATAGAGTGAAGGATTCCAGCTCTTCAATAGTTGAGTCCTCGGCTTTTTGCTTCCGAGGCTCTTGAATACAAGCTGGAACCTTTTCGACTTCTCCTCGGGCGTCCTCCCTGCTTGACCCCGAATCCTGTCGTTGCTATTGCTTTGGCCCGACCGGGGCTACTCCACTCTTTAACGCCACCGAGTAGCACTTCCTTGCTACTCGTTTCTCCCCTTTGATTGATCGAACTCCCCAAGGTGTAGGGAATTTGATCACTTGATGTAGAGTGGAGGGGACAGCTTCCATGGAGTGGATCCATGGCCTTCCTAGGATCACATTGTAAGCTAGATCCTCGGGCATGACTTGGAACAGTGTTTCTTTGGTAATCCCCTCGGCGAATGTTTTGAGTGTGATCTCACCCAATGTTTTCTCCGTAGAGTTGTTGATGCCAGCTAACACCGTTGATTTGGGGACAACTTTCCCCTTCAGCCACATCTTCTTAATATCCCCGTAGCTGATAATATTGACCGAGCTACCGGGGTCGATCAAGACTCTTTTGATGTCAGAGTTGTTGATTCTCAACATGATAACTAGAGCGTCGTGATGAGGGAACATCATCCCATCACAGACATCATCGTCGAACACAATATCTTTGCCCGAGCCTCCAACTCGGGTCCTTTTCTCCATGGTGATGGAGAGCTTGGAAAATTTTTTGGCTGCGGCGAAGTTCACGCCGTTCACTTCTGACCCCCCGGTTATAACGTTCACTACTCTTTCCGGGGGTGGAGCTCGAGGCGGTTGCCCATCACCTCGGTTCTTGGAAAAATTTTCTTTCCCTTTGTCAGTGAGGAAGTCGGCCAAGACTCCCTTCTTTAGTAAGTGAGCTACCTCGAGGCGCAAAGCTTTGCAGTCCTCAGTCCTGTGGCCATAATCTACATGGAATTCACAATGCAGATTGTGGTCTCTTTTGTCCGCCGGGGTCCTCATATCCTTAGGAACCCTTACCCCGGCTGTCCCCTTGACAACATTGACCAGCTCCGAGGTCGATATGTTGAAGTTATAGTCTTGGATCTGAGGGAGATCCTTTTTTGGGACCGAAGCGAAGCTTGAGGGGTTTCTTTGGTTCACATTGGGTTGAACCTTCCCCGCGAGCCTTTGGCTTATGTGAGAGGCTGGGTATGAATTACCGAGGGTGTTCCCCAACCTCTGGCTGACATGCTGCCTCGTCGAAGTGTAAGGCTCATACCTCCCCTTCGAGTTACTTCGTGGCGCCTCGGCGCGATTCGAAGATTCACCTCGGTTACGTTGGTTGTAACCTCGGTTTTTGAACTCAGCTTCCTCCAATCTGATCTTGGAGTAAGTGCGTCTATGCAGATCCTCCCACGTCAAGACCTGATATTGTTGTAGCTCTTTACGCAATTCAGCGGCAACGTCAGAATTGCGACTATTGATACCTTTTTCAAATGCCATGATGGCCAAGGTATCATCCATCCGAGGCAATTCCATGCGTTCAGCGTGGAATCGCTCAAGAAATTCTTTAAGTGGTTCATCGGGCCTCTGCTTCACCTCACATATATCCTCCTTCCTTTGGAGGATCTTTTACGCCCCGGTGTGCGCCTTGACAAAGGCGCTGGACATTTCCTTAAACGAGGAGATCGACCCCGCCGACAAGCACAAATACCACCGAAGAGCCCCCTTCTCTAGCGACTGACCAAACTTCTTTAAGAACATCGACTCGAGCTACATAGCCGTTAAGTCGTGCTCTTTACCATGGCCATATACTCTCTTATGTGCTCTTTGGGATCGGTGGTCCCATCATATTTTTTCAGGAATATGAGTTTGAAGCCCGAGGGAGTTGGGGCTGGAGCTACTTCGGGCTTGTAGGGCTGCTCCCTGTATTGCTCGATGTCGAGGTCGTCTTCCTCCTTATTTATCCCCGGCACGCCTTCGAGGCGCTTTTCCACGCGCGCCTCAATGCGAGCCTCGATTTCCCTACTCATTCTTTCAACGTCAACCGAGGACGTTGTCTCCGCCACGGTGGGAAATGTCCCGAAGTGTGGTGTGGTAGCTGGATTGTTCCCCGAGCCCCCAGACGTGGCCCTATTGTGAGGTCCCCCTGTTATCGCGCCCGGAGGAACGAAGGGCGGGATGCCTCCACCAGGAGCCGAAGGCTGGGTGCTGCTTGGGGCAGCACTATTCCTCGCCTCTAACGAAGCGCGAAATTCAGCATTAATGCTCGCTTGCTCATCCTGTTTACTTTGGAGAGCTCTTAGCGTAGTGACAACATACATCTGGAATTCTTCAATTGTCATTGGGGCGATGGGCTGTTGGTTCAACGGAACGTCAACCCGATCGTTATTGTTACCACTGTTATCAGCCATAACGTTGAATCGCAAACTTTTGACAAAAAACGGATGTGAAATTTTGGAACAAACCGTTACTGCTTATATCCCCACAGACGGCGCCAATTTGTATGGGCCTAAATCAGTTTAGGTGTACAAATCGAATTTGGATTCGAATATAAGCAATTCTTCATATCAAAGTTGAAATAACACGCGAAAAGGATGTAAATGCGAGGAAATAACTGTATTTCAATATGTGAATATGATTACAAATTTGGGCAGCGTTTCAGTACAAATTTCTGGATGCCAATAATACAAAATGAACTACTATTTATAGGCCTAAGAGCCTTGCCCACGTTCTCCACCATCAGCAAATGCATCCCCCACGATTTGAGCATTAATATGGAGAAGTTAGTGGGGCAAAGTAGTGGGCTGCAAAGCCGCTGGAACCGAGGTGGTAACCGAAGCTTGGTCGCAAGGCTTCGGTTATCTGACCTTACTGTTCGGATAGGAGGGCGTGTCACCAAGGCTCGGTGTCCAACTTGCCTTCGGTCGCGTTGTTGGAACTTGGCTTCGGTGACTTAATCACGAGTTCAATTGCTTCTCTTCGGAGCATCAACTCGTTTTCCTTTCGGTCTATCATCCCGAGGTGCTGACCGAAGGCGACAATTTTCACCCAATACAACTAATGAGTAAATAAATTAAATCTTTAAACTAATTTAGAACATTGGATCTCTAAAAAGCCATTCGGTCTCAAAGGATGGGGACAGACGACCGTTTAACAACATTTCATACTTTCAAGTTTCAACCGCACAGTAATCTTCAACTGTTAATAAAGTCTCCATTTCGAATTAGTTAGGTTCAGAATAAATAGTACAGGAAAATTAAAGAAGCAACTATTGAAAGAAGGGGTCCATCATCCGAAATTTTGATCCTCCATTTCATGTAAAGCAAGAGAAATAAAATCCTTAATAATAATGATAACCATAGAATCTACAAAATTTTATTTTTTGTTTAACTATTCGGCATATTATACAATAATTCATCTAATTATTATTAATAATTTGAATTCCCGTCGATAAGCCAGAAAGCCTCTTCCAAATTAGTAACCAAGGCAATGGATAGCCTTTGGAAATTGCATCATGCCCAGGGTCCCCAGTTCAATTTGTTGGGAAGATCATAACTGCTGAAGCGCTTGCTATAAGAATTGCTCTTGACCGTGCAATCGAGAATGGATGGAAGAATGTAAAGATATTTTTAGATACTAAAAATGTTATAGATATATGATTCAAAAAAAAGTTTTTACGGCATGGGAGGTAGAAGTTATTTGTGAAAATATTTGGAAGTTAACGTCTCTGCTTGAGCATGTTGATTTTGTTTATATTCCAAAAAGAATGAACAACTTAGCGTATACTATAGCTAGCTTTTCTATTTCTTTATTGTAAGAAGTATTGTGAGATAACTTTTTCTCGAGTTGGGTTGTAAAGGATGCTATGAGCACCGTTGTTCAGTATGTTTCTATGATGCAATAATATATATACTACTCCATTTGAGTGGAAAAAAAAAGTTTAACCATCAGTATATAAAATTCTCTAATTTGACTAATACTTTGAAATCCTCGTAAGATAAGCCACAAAGCTTTGGCTCTCTGCCAAACTTCGTTCTCCAATCATCTCCTCTTTCTTTAGCCATCCCCCACCCGCCCCCCTCCCGATATTCACCATCCCCTTCCCCTGCCTTCCCCACAACTTGCAATAATACCATATAGGCCATGCATTGTTTGGTTTCAATCACATTTGTCTCCCTAAATCCAAATCTCACATGTCCATAGCATGGCCAGCCACATGAAAATGGGCCCCCTTCTTCTCCTGCCCACGAGCGACTGCGAGATGTATATAATTAGCATTAAAGTGCAATTTCGAGGATATCATTTGTGGGAATACTTTCAAAATATGCCTTGTAATTATTGATGTTAGGCTAAAAATACATATATTTTAGTATTAGTTACATCATATTTTGGTGCTTTTGTGGATTATTTTAGCGTGAACAATAGTATTTTGTGCTTATATTGGGTGTTTGAATGTATAGGAATCAAATGGTTTGAAAAAGTGTTAAAGTTTGATGATTTGGAGCAAAATTGAAGTTAATTTACAGCGTTGTAAGGTGCCAAGGCCGTGGATTAGCCATAAAAGGAATTTGAAGACGAAATGTCACGGCCCAGCCATCGTAAAGCCATGATTCAGCCATGAACTTGAAAGCAGAATTTCGCAAGTGCATGGCCCAGGCATCGTAAGGCCATGATCCAGCCATGAGACAAATTTTCTGGCAAAAAGTGGCGAGGGGCAAACTTGTCCACGAGTTTCACACGAGGTATAAAAGGTTTTCTAACCTATTTTCAGCCCTAATCTTGACTTGGGAGAGCAAGACCACCATTGTGGAAGCACTTTGGACTCTTGGAGGCAAGGAACACACAAGGAGGCGTGGGATTAAAGACTTGAAGATTAAGAGTTCCTTCTTCCTTTATTTCTTCTCCTTTGTAGTTTATTCATTCATGATCATTCTTGATTTGTTTTTGATGAACATGAGTGGCTAAATTACCCATTCTAGGGTTGATTGAACCACTCCAATACTATGTGAATTGATTAATTGATTTTGATGAATGAAACTTGATTATTCTTCCTATCTAAGTATTTACGTTTTGTTTGCTAATTGATTGGAAGGGCCCCCAATTGATTGCTCCCTTTATCCTTATGCGTTTAGGAATAAATTCACGAGTTAGGGTTAAATGCTTAGCAATATTTCAACCTAAAACCAAGGAATTACTTAGGTTGTCAATAGGGTGAGTTGTGACCACCGAGCCCGATTGTGAACCATACTTGTAGTCCTAAACATCTTCACTAATTAATTGGAAGATTAGTTAGTGAATGTCATAGCTAGTACATGGAAGTGGTTAGTTGTGAATTTGGAGCAAGTGTTCAATAGGAAGAACCAAGTTGAATTCGTTGATTCATTAGTCAATCACATAGGTAGGAGTCGGTGTAAATCAATTCTAGGCTTTTAATATCCTTGCTTGATTACTTTTTATTATTTTGCTATTTACCTTATTGTTATTTAGTTTCTACTTTAAAACCATCATTAAAATATAAACTCTTGAAGTTGGTTGATTAGATAAATTAGTTAGATTAACGACTGAATTACGAGTGTTCTCTGTGGGATTCGACCTCGGGACTTTAAATACCGAGCTATATTTGCCGCGACCGCTTAGTCCCTTTTATAGGGCGTAGTTGGGCGTGATTAATTATCATAATGTATACTATCTCAATTTACTTTGAAAAGCTGTTTCATTTGTTAGTTTTGAATGCATAAGAAGACTCACAACATACTAGGGAGCATATTATACGTACATAAATAATATACACCGTACGTAGTTAATACAGGTAATGCACATGTGAAAAGGCAATATGTGCATAATGAAGATGTATATCATCCGGTTTAAAGGTTGAAGTTACAAAAAAAATTGTTCATTTAAATGACTAAAATGAATTAAAATATATAAAGAAATTTAAAAGAGCAGAAAAGCATTAAATAGTATAATACTAGCTATGTTGAACGTACTTCATTATTTTGTCCAGTACAGACGGTGTACGAAAGCAAAGCATAATGGAGAGGGGGCATGGGGTGTCTGAATGCCAAGTAAACTGCAACAAGGCCAGTCCAAAGCAAGCAAATCCTGCAAAGGAAACAAAGGAAAGGAAACAAAGAAAAGACACCACCGTGAGGATCAACAGTAGTACTATTAATGCATGGGTTTGAGAAAACAAAGGAAACAATAAGGTGGAGACATACAAATCATGTTAACTAAGAGGATATAAATAACAGCTGGAGGTGTCTTCCTTTATGATTCTTGCTAGCTATCATCCCCATGATTTTTTAGTTTTAGATCTCTTTTGAGCTGAAGAGGAGCGTGCAAAGAAGACTTACGTTACTCCTTGACATATAGTAGCTTGTTAAGCTTTTCTCGTACATGCATGCAGCTGAAAGATGCAAATACATATTTCCTATGTTCCACAGCAGATGACACAGTTTGACTTGGATCGAAATTTAAGAAATGGATGAAAACTTTTAAAACTTATTGTTTAAAATACGTCATAGGTCAATATGTGGCTATAAAATATCTTTTTAAGGATAAAGTGGTTAGATTGAAGTTGAATTGTTTCAAAATTTAGAATTGCGTCACTCTTTTTGGAACAGACTAATAAAGAAATAGTGTCATCATTTTGGAACGGATAAAGTAGCTGATAGGACTTGAAAGGGAGAAATTGCTCTATCGTACAAGGTTGACATTTATCATGCATAATCGAAAAAAAAAGAAGAAAAAAGTAAGTAGAAGAAGAAGCAGCAGCAGCAGCTAGACATTATTGTCCACTAACGACTGTACCATGATATATATATATGTATGAACTCAAATAATAAATTTATGCCTAGATAAAACTTAATAACTAACAAGTTTAAAATTAATATATATAAATATATAAAAAAGAATTTTTTTTACATTACTATGTGATGTCTATTCAAGAACTAAAACACAATGAAGTTAAGAGTATGAGTTCTACTGAAAAAGAAGCCAAATATTTATTATTGATGAGGAACTGGGGCCTCCAATTTTATCTTGGCGATCGCCAGATCCAATTAAAGTCAATCAAAATTAAACAAGTGAAATTGAAGAAAAGAAAGAAAGGAAGGAGGTCATGTGGATTGTGGAATCTTGGAAAAACAAAAAAGATAAAGCTTAAACTCATATGCCACAAGCTCTTTTGTTCTTTTGGTCATGACTCATGGTATTTTCATCGTACTAATTAATTGATCGCGCAAATGGGGAAGAACTCTTAAGAATCCACATAGTTTCTCATTCCTATGAAGCTTACCATTTCTTTTTTATTATATCTCCAATTTACATGTAAAGTTTATATTTTTCTGTAAGTCAACTACGTGAAAATTCTTTTTGATAATAGCATTGATAAGATTCAAATCTAAGTACCTTTAATCTGCTCTAATGTTATGTTAGAGAAATAAGGCGAGGAAGAAAGAACTAAGAGAAATTCTGGAAAGATTTGTACGCTTTGATCGTCCAAATTTTAGACATAGAGCTATGCTTTGGAAACTGAGGGTTCCGTTAGAACCGTCATGATAATTATGACTTGTGTTAGTAATTTTGTGGCATTCGGTCACCATTTGGTCACCTTAGAACAAGAAATAATTTTAGGAACGATTTTAAGAACTAGTGTCATTTTAACCCCTCGTTTTGAGAATGATGATTCGATTGGAGTTTCAAAAGTTTAGATAGATCTATCTTATTATTTGGAGCTCATCGAAACTTGTTTTAAACCTTGGGAAGTGTTGGAAAAATCGATTTGCTTTTTAGTGAGGGGTTTCAGACCTTGAGGTTGTTTGAGGGGTTTCAGATCCTAGGAAGTATTTAGAACAATTGTTGCTATTTGATGTTTTTCTGGCTGAAACTGAACAATTTTATTTTAACTATGTAAACTAATAACAAACTAACTTGAAAATTGTCAACTACTTTTGGATTCTAGAGTTGATCCTCAGTTTCTCTCAGTAACTCTATTTATCATTGATAATTCAATCTAAACTAAACTAACTTGGAAAGAAATTAAGTTTTCTAGCAGTCTACTCCATTTTATTCTCTTCTGACCTTTGATGTGTAGCTGAGTAGTGATCTCCCTAATATAGGAGTTGCTCTCATTGCTGAGGCTTTGAAATCTCCTTATATTCCTTTTTTGCCAGATATGATATATTGTTAAGGCAAATGGGAAAACAATTACTTCTAATCTAGTTGTATTCTTTGTTGTTTGTGTTTCCATCCATTGAACCTACTCTTGCCAAATATCTGGTAATTTTTGTATCCCTATCCATGCTAGTATTGTCTTCCAGATATCATTAGAGTAGCTGCATTCAGAAAATTATCCAGAGTTTGCTTTTACTAGTATTATAAAGCACACATTCCTTGTTAAAATATATCTCCGATCTTTGAAGCATGTCTACACTAGCCGGACTCTCTTGGATTGCAAGCCCTAGAATGAACTACTATTGAGGGTCCAGGTCCAAGGACAAGTATCCTTCATTGTACTTTTTGGTGCTGAGGTATACAGGATAAGTGAGCCTTCATGATGATGAACTTGCCTGCTATGCACTGTTCTTGCATTTCTTTGACTATATCCTGATTATGGAGCCATTTCCTAGCTTCTAGGATTTTCCTCACTAGCCAATTGGCCTACTTGGGTGTGTCCATAGTTGTTATACTTTTCTGCTTGACGTAGAAGCTATGTATACATTGTATCCATAGTGTGTGCTGCTATGGCACATAATAGCCTACATAATGCAGCCTTATTCTAGGTATAGTAGTCCAGAATGTTCAGCCCTGCAGCTACTCTAGGTAATACACCTTATCCCATGCAATTAGTGACTTCTTTGAGCATTCATTCTTTCCTGTCCATAGGAAGGTCATAAAAATGCTTGTGATTCATTGAATAATCTTCTTAGGAAGAGGAATATTTGGTCCCAATAAGTTTGAAATTTAAACAACACACTCTTAAATAGCTGGATTCTTCTACAGTAAGATAGAGACTTATTGGTCCAATATTTTACTCTTACTACCATTTTTTCCCACCAGGGGCATTCGTTGTTGAACTATAAGTTTCTTTGAGGCTAATGGTACACTAAGATATTTAAAAAGCAGCTCTCATATAGTGAAATGCATCTCACTCAAAATTTATTCTATTTCAGTTTGACCAACACCTACTATGTATATGAAACTCTTTTACCATATTGGCTTAGAGTCTTGACACTATTGAGAAGTGTTGGAATGTTTGCATCAGTAATTGGATAGACATCGTGTCACCCCTACAACACATCAGAAGATCACTAGCAAAGCATATATGAGTAAGTTAGAGCTTCCCACATCTATGATGATTGTTGAAGTTGGGGTTATGTCTCAACTGCTTCAATGATCTGTTCATGTATTTCGTAGCTAGTACAAAGATATATGGTGACATAGGATCACCTTATCTGATTCTCATTCTTGGCTGGAACTATGGGGTTAACCCACCATTTAATAGAATAGCATAGTTTACTGAAGTTACACACTCCATCACTCAATTTACAAACTTCAAAGGGAAACCACTCCATGAGAATAGCGATCTCTTCCCCAATGATTTCCCAGTATTCTTTGAAAAAATCAGCTGGGAATCCATCTATACTGGTGCTTTACCATTTGGTAGTATTTTTAGTGCAACTAGCACTTCCTCCCTGGTTACTAGTTGTATCAATTACAACTGTTGGTTCCTTGTTAGGCATGGACCATCTATCTATAGCCATTTTAGAGTTGACACAAGGCAGTTCAATAGCTTTCGTTCCCAATAATTTGAAAGAAGTTGATGAAATCTTGTTGCTCTATTTTGGGGTCTGTGATTATTAAACCTTGCTCATTGCATATGCTAGATATTTTATTCCTTGCATGCCTTGCCTTCAGCTATGAAAAGAAGAACTTAGTGTTTGAGTCCCCTTTGTTGGGAAAATAATAGTATACCCCAGGAATATTTCCCACAATAATCCACAAGGATTGAAGAGTACAACGACACCAAGTTTCTTAACGTGGAAAAATCTTTTATCAAAAAGAAGTAAATTAACCACGTATTGAGAGGAGCAAGCTAACTTCACTATAGTGAGAAATATTACACACTGTAGTCGTAGACTACTACACACTCAAAAGAAATAACTCTCTTTATTTTAACACCTCACTATGATATTGCTCACACTCTCTATTTTCCTACACAGACTATTTTCTTTCAGTCTATGGAATACATTAAGCAACTACTGTGTTGCTCTGTTTTTTTCGGTGTACTTAAACTGAAGAACCAACGACCCTTTATATAGGAAATGCTGCCGCCCTAAAGGACCAATCAGAATTAAGTTGGCAAAACTGTTTTGTCAAAACCGTTTTCATATAACATGTTTGTTATGGTTTTCTCAAAACAGTTACCAACTAATATTAATTTATTCAGTAGGTCCCACAAATCTCCCCCTTAATTTTGATTTTTCTTCTTCATTCCAAGCATTGCTCTCATTCTCTGAAAGTCTTCAAATTTGAGTGGCTTTGTAAAGATATCTGCAACTTGATCGTGAGACTTCACATACTTGAGTTCTACCTCCCTCTTGACAATGCATTCTCTGATGAAGTGATACCTTGTGTCTATGTGCTTGCTCCGATCATGATACACTGGATTCTTTGCAAGTGCTTGTGCGGACTTGTTATCAATGCAAATTGTCGTGGCTTCAATTTGAGGAAAATTGAGCTCCTTCAACAATCTTCTCAGCCAAATAGCATGACATGTACAAGACGTCGCTGCTACATATTCAGATTCACATGTCGAGAGAGTAACAATGCATTGTTTCTTTGAGCTCCAGGTAATAACACAATTACCCAAGAAAAAGACAAAGCCAGTTGTGCTTTTTCTATCATCAATATCTCCCGCAAAATCACTATCACAAAATCCCACAAGATTGAAATCATTAGTAGGAGAATAAAATAGCCCATAGTCAATTGTACCTTTGAGGTAACGGAGAATTCTTTTAGCAACTTTCAAATGAGTTGAGGTAGGAGCTTCCATGAAGCGACTCACTACGCCAACCGCAAAGAGTATATCCGGCCTCGTACAGGTCAGGTATCTTAAGCTTCCCACAAGACTTTTGAAAAAGGTTGGATTCACCTTTTCTCCATCATCAAACTTTGACAGCTTTGTCCCACTCTCCATTGGTGTGTTTACTGGGTTGCAATCAAACATCTTGAATTTCTTCAATATCTCTTTTGTATAGCTTTCTTGAGATATGAAAATGCCTTCCTCCATCTGCTTCACTTCTAGACCCAGGTAATATGACATGAGCCCTATGTCCGTCATATCAAACTCACGGGACATAGCTTTCTTGAAATCTTCAAACAAAGTAGGGTTATTACCCGTAAAGATAAGATCATCAACATAAAGACAAACAAGTAAAATATCTCCATTAGTATGAACTTTAGTATAAAGAGCATATTCATGGAGACAACGAGTAAACCCATTGTCTTGAAAATACTTGTCGATGCGACTGTTCCACGCCCTTGGAGCTTGCTTCAATCCATATAAGGCTTTGTTCAATCTAAGCACTTTATCTTCATGGTTTTTGACCTCAAAGCCCAATGGTTGCTCAACATATATTTCTTCTTCAAGATAGCCATTCAAGAAGGCTGACTTGACATCTAGTTGATGGATCTTCCACTTCATTTGTGCTGCCAAAGAGATAAGCAATCGGATCGTCTCCATGCGGGCAACAGGTGCATAGACTTCATCATAGTCAATGCCATGCCTTTGTTTGTAGCCTTTAGCCACAAGTCTTGCCTTGTATCTCTCTATATCTCCATCAGCATTCTTCTTTGCCTTGTATACCCATTTCATTCCAATTGCTCGATGACCTTTGGGAAGAGTTGTTAATTTCCAAGTGTTGTTCTTCTCTATTGACTTGATCTCCTCCTCCATGGCTTGTCTCCACCTTTTGTCTGTAACAGCTTCATCAAAGTTCATTGGTTCACTATCAGCAAAGAGACAATACAAAAAATTAAAATTAGCAATTTGATCTGTATTATCATAGAGATCTGCAATTGTCCTCGTTCTTTGAGGCGCTTCACTTGAACTTCCTGGAAAGGAAGGAGATGCAACATTGGTTGGGGATGGTGGCGGAGTTGTGTCCTGTAAGGGTTCCTCGGCCTCTTGTGCTTCTTCTTCATCATCTTCAAAGTACGGAAGAAAATCGTATGTATTTTCTTCCTGAGATTCCCAATTCCATGTTGCTTCTTCATCAAATTCAACATCACGACTCACCACCACTTTGCCATTGCCATGGTTGTATAACTTGTAACCTTTTGAACTCGTGTCATAGCCAACAAACACATGCTTGACACTTCGATCATCAAGTTTAGCTCTTCCTTGATGTGGCACATGAGCATAGGCTATGCTCCCAAAGATTCTCAAGTGTTTGACACTTGGCTTCCTTCCGCTCCATGCTTCTTGAGGAGTTTGATCTCTAACATTTCTTGTTGGAGATCTGTTGCTCAAATAAACTGCACAAGAAACAGCTTCGGCCCAAAATTCCTTGGGCATGCTTTTAGCTTTCAACATACACCTAGCCATATTAAGAATTGTTCTATTCTTTCTTTCATCAACTCCATTTTGCTGTGGTGAGTAAGGTACCGTTAGAGGGCGACGAATTCCATGAGATTGACAAAAGTCATTAAATTCTTTTGAAGTGAATTCGCCTCCTCTATCGGACCTTAAAGCTTTTATTTCATGACCACTTTCCTTTTCCACAAGTGCTTTAAAGTTCTTAAAAGCAACAAATGTTTCAGATTTTTGCTTCAAGAAATAAACCCAAGTCTTTCTACTAAAATCATCAATGAATAGCAGAAAGTATTTACTTTTACCAAAAGAGGGAGGATTGATTGGTCCACACACATCGGTATGAACAAGCTGGAGTGGCTTGGTTGCTCTTGACGTGGCCTCCTTCGGAAAACTCTTCCTTGCATGTTTGCCAAGAAGACAAGCATCACACAATTGATTGGGATGGTTTATTGAAGGCATTCCATTCACCATCATTTTTTCTCCCATTGATTTGAGCGCTTCAAAATTCAAATGCCCAAATCGCATATGCCAGCACCATGACTCATCTTGAACATTAGCCTTCAAACACTTTGCATCAATTGTCTTAAGATTCAAAGTAAACAATCTGTTCTTTGCCATTTCAACTTTAGCAATTAATTTTCCATTTGAATCTCTAAGCCAAAGATGCATATCTTTCATATGAATATCATATCCTCTTTCAAGAAGTTGGCCCAAACTCAAAATATTACTTTTTAATTTTGGCACATAATAAACATCTTTAATCATTTTATGGCCACCATCTTTAGAGGAGATTAGAATCGTACCTATCCCTTCAATTTGGATCTTTGAGGAATCTCCAAAGGACACATTGCCTTTCACTCTTTTAATGAGTTCCACAAACTTGTCTTTGCATCCACACATATGATTGCTTGCTCCATTGTCCAAGTACCACGAGCTGCAATCATCCTTGTCACCTTCTTTGAGTGCTAGCAACAATGTTGACTCATCTTGTTCTTTGTCGTCAACAAGATTAGCTTTCTCTTCAACATTACTACGACATTCCCAAGAGTAATGGCCAAATTTATGACAATTGTAGCACTCAATTTTAGATTTGTCATACCTTTTACCATTTGTCTCTTGATAGTAACCACGTCCTCTTCCTCCTCTTTGTCCACGACCACGACCTCTGAATGCTTGAAAGCTTTTTTCTTCATTATTGAAGCTGTTACCATTGTTTCTTCCTCTTCCTCGGCCGCCACGGCCTCTTCCTCGTCCATTTCCTCTATAGCTCTTTTCACCTCCATCCTTGAATGATGCATTGGTTTTAAGAAGTTGCTCCAATGGCTCTTGTTGTCTCCTCCTGATCTTTTCTTCGTGGGCTTGTAAAGAACCCTCCAATTGCTCCGTTAACATAAAGTCTAAATCTTTAGACTCCTCAATAGCACACACCACATAATCAAATTTAGGTGTTAAAGACCGAAGGATCTTTTCTACCACACGAATTTCTTCCATTTCTTCTCCGTACCTTTTTAATTGATTTACAACAGCTTTCACTCTTGAACAATAATCCGAAATGGATTCGGATTCCTTCATTTTCAAAACTTCAATATCAGCCCTTAGAGTTTGAAGTTTTATCTTCCTCACTTTATCAACTCCTTGGAGAGAATTTTGTAAAATCTCCCAAGCTTCTTTTGAGGTGGTAGCATCGGCTACCTTCTCAAACATGGCATCATCCAGACATTGGTGGATGAGAGTGAGAGCTTGTTGATCCTTCTTCCTTATTTTTACCAAGACATCTTTTTCATTTTGAGGCAGAGTTTCCTCATTATCGGGTATTGTATACCCACTACGAACAACCTCCCACACGTCTTGAGAGCCAAGAATGGCTTTCAATCGTAGGCACCATTTCTCATAATTTTCTTTTGTGAGACGAGGGTATTGAAAAGCGAGTGTACTATTATTTGCCATGGCTCTGATACCACGATGTTGGGAAAATAATAGTATACCCCAGGAATATTTCCCACAATAATCCACAAGGATTGAAGAGTACAACGACACCAAGTTTCTTAACGTGGAAAAACCTATTATCAAAAAGAAGTAAATTAACCACGTATTGAGAGGAGCAAGCTAACTTCACTATAGTGAGAAATATTACACACTGTAGTCGTAGACTACTACACACTCAAAAGAAATAACTCTCTTTATTTTAACACCTCACTATGATATTGCTCACACTCTCTATTTTCCTACACAGACTATTTTCTTTCAGTCTGTGGAATACATTAAGCAACTACTGTGTTGCTCTATTTTTTTCGGTGTACTTAAACTGAAGAACCAACGACCCTTTATATAGGAAATGCTGCCGCCCTAAAGGACCAATCAGAATTAAGTTGGCAAAACTGTTTTGTCAAAACTGTTTTCATATAACATGTTTGTTATGGTTTTCTCAAAACAGTTACCAACTAATATTAATTTATTCAGTAGGTCCCACACCCTTAAGATATTCAGGTAGCTCTTGATATCTGCATAAGTACCTTTTCTTGGACTGTATCCCATTTCTCCAACTGTATTAATAGGTTCTTTCTTCTGTGATCAGCTGGCTATCAAACATGTTTTCTGTCAGATCCCTTTGCACTATGTATAATTGTTCTCTTATGTTTTCTACTCTTTTAACAACTTGGATAGAGATAGTTCATGGCTTTTGTGCTCTCACTCAAGCAATATAGTTTCCTCCATACTTTATACATGGTGTAGCTAGGAACCTGCTGCTGCCAAGCTTCTCCTATTGCTTCTTTAAATAGAAGCTGTTTCAATAGAGTTGTTAGTAGTCTGAATGGCTTCTCGATTTTGAACTAGGTGTTGTCAAGTTTTAGCACAATAGGAGAAATGGTTTGAGAAATTAGGTTCATGATAGTATGCCTCCGGACCTTTCGAATAAAATCAAGAAAAATATATACAATGAACCATTTGTCATTTCCCAAAACCCAGTCTATATGGCTATATATTCTCTCACTATCTTGCCTTCTATTACACAGTAAGTATACACATATTTTCATGTTAATGTGCCCTAGGATCAGGTCTTCAACACATTCTTGGACGTTCGCCACCTCAGATGGATGCACTGGTTGACCATTGATTCTATCAACAACAGATAATAGGGTGTTGAAATCTCCAATAAGCAGCCATGATTGCTTCACTATTGAGTCAAAATTTTCTTAGTTAACTCCACAAGTTCTTCCTCTTTATTGTAGTATTGTATCCATAAACAAATGTCAGATTACAGAAGATCTGTGAGTCTTTTTATTTCATTTGGCGATCCATTGTCTGAGTAGTGAAGTTATAGATTATGAGTTGTATCAGAGTAGCTTTCCAGCAAATCTAAATTCTCCTATTGGTGGCTTCTGCATAATTAACAAATACATTCCAGGCAACCGCTAATTTTTATTTCTTTTTAATTTTCCATGTCTTCCTCTCTTTTAATTTTGTTTCTAGTATACCTACGATATTAACTTTTTTCTTCAGCATGAAGATTTTTAGCTCCTTCTCTTGTAGGGCTTATTAAGCCCTCTTATATCGCAAGATCAGAAACTCATGGGGTTGAAGGTTGACACTTTAGCCACTATTTTCATGGCTTTCTCGAACTAGATTCTTAGGGCATTAAATTTGTTGGACCTGAGCAACTTTTCAACATCTATATCTTCAGCTAGCAGATCCATATCATTATATTTTGTAGAAGTTTGAATGTGTTTTCCTTTGTCTTTATGTTTTGCATTTGTTTCAACAAGAACTGCTACTATTTATCTCTTTTGTTGTGGTTCTGATGTAGTTTTCACTGGTGAAGCTTAAAGAGGCTCATCCACTTTAGAATCATGCTTCATATCCCATGATCTATCATCTTTATCTTCTTGCACTTTGACTTTACAATCTGGATGTTGCTTCATCTAATTTTCTGCTTCGTCTTAGCCTTATGTTTTTACATATTAGTGGATTCTCTGGGGGTTTAATTATTGTGCAGCTTTTAGCATGTTGTCCAATTTGGAGGCAATGTTGATAGAAGACTGATTTCTATTCAAATTCAATATATTGCACTGTCTCTTTACCATCAGGTTCTTCAATCACAATCGACTCAGGAAAGGTTGGAAGATGTCCATTTCTATCAGAATTCTTGCATACGAAATCCTTTCCCATATAGCTATGAGTTTATATGTACATATTGTCTTCCTTAAATTTCTCACAATGTTCCCCAAGTTCTCTGATGCTCAATAGTGAATAGGGAGATTGGTGAATGTAACCCAAATGGGTGCCTCTCTCATTGGTTTGTTATCTAGCTGAAAGTCTAGCTCTCATTATTTGAGAATTAAGGGTCGATCATTGAATGTATAAGTTCCACTTTCCATAATTAAACTTTTGTCTTTTTTAATTGGAATTTAAGTGAAATAACCTTCAGTACGGAGAAATACTTGCGATGCATCAATGAAATGTCACATGCCATATATAAATTTTAGCATTTCTTTGAAATTAGGGTTACTTCTTATCACATAGCTAATAAATGCTACTTTTTGTGTTTTGATTCTGCATTGCTAACTCTTGTGGGCTTAATTTCACCACCTTTGTACCATTTTATAAGACCGGTGAGAAATATGCAACCTTACTTCCTGTCTAAGGCTGTCCACCGGCCCGGTCCGGTTCGGTTCCGGTGCGCCTACGCTGGTCCGGTCCGGTCCGGTGTTATGTTAAAAAAAAAAAGTCGGTACCGGTCTGATCAAACGGTGCAGTTGCACCAATGCCGGATCGGAACCGGAACCGGCAAACGAAACCGTTCCGGTCCCGGTCCGGTCCGGTCCGGTTTCATTAATTTTTTTTTATTTTTTAAATTATATTTTTTATTGTTTAAAATAGAAGGAAAAAAATATTGGTAGACTAAAATCTAAATAAACAATACAAAACACACATGTTATTCAACAATACACACAATACATTAAGTTGGAAAATGGAAATGCATAATTAGAAAATAAAAACATGAGAATTGACTAAATATTAGAAAAATACATAAATTTTCAACTTCAGCGACTCAACACTCAATTATCACGTGGTTGCAGATATTTGCCACCACCACGAGTTGCCCATTCGTAGGCATGATGGTATTCCAAGTGGGTCTTAAACCTCACTGTCCCTCCAGCATTTGATTCATCATCCCAATTTCAAACTTTCTGACAAAGAGTACATTGAGCTTTGCCGGTATCACTATTTTTTGTGATAAATTCCCAAACTTCAGATCTTTTAGTTCTTCTTGGACCACCAGACGGACCTGCTGTAGTAGCACCTTGAACTTGATTAGGATTATTTGCATTTGCAGCCATGTTGATAGAAAATTTATAAAAATAGCCTTTTGTTAGAAAATTTTTAAGAGAAATGAATAGAAAATATTGAATTGTGATTAATTTGATGAAATATGGGAGTATTTATAGGAAAAATAGGTAGGGAAGGGCTGTAGGGGCGTTTATGGGTGTGGGGTGGGAAAAATAGCCGTTTATGGCCGTTGCCAACGGCTATTTTTCAAAAGGGAGAGGATTTGGACATTGTTGCAGTGGGCCGGTCCGGTCCGGTTCCGGTCCGGCCCGGTTCTGTCCTTTTTTTTTTTGGTTATTTGTTTGTTTTTAATACCATTTGTAGTTTTTGTTTTCTGGACATCTATTTTTTATGTAATAACTTATATAATACTAGTAATCTAGTATTAAAGTATTAACTATTAAGTAATGTAGTATTTTAGTATTTAATATTTAAGTATTAAATTGTAAAAGTATAATTGAGAATATATAAAACAATGATTGATAACTTAGTAGCAAGACATAACACTTGTTATTTTTTCAAACTTAATACTAAGTTAGTAATATAATAGTATTTAGTAATTAGTAAATAGTATTTAGTATTTAGTATTTTAGTATTTAGTATTTAGTATTTAGTATTTAGTATTTAGTATTTAGTATTTACTCTTTAGTATTTAGTATTTAGTACTGAATTGTAAAGAGGTAACTTAATAGCAAAGGATAATTGAGAATATAACAAAGGATTATAATTTACTTAATAGCAAGGCGTAACGCATTTTATTCAATAATGGTTGAATTTTTTTTTTTTTTTTTGCAAAGTACATAGACATTAAATTGCAAAAACTACATATTAATAAAAAAACTTCTCATTTTCTGAATAATTTCTTCTGGCACCTCTGGAGGAACCGGTAGCAAAGAGTCATCTTCTTCATAATCATTTTCATTGTCCAAATCCAAACTTCCATCGCCTGATAAAATTTCTGTTGATGTTTCTACATCGGCTAGTTCATCTTCTGCAAATCCAAAATTTCTTCGCTCCGATCTAATCCAATAATTTTCTTAATGACATTCTTTGCTGCAACATCTCTTTTCTGAACATTAGCAGGTGGAACGTGATCTTTTGATAAAACTAGTATCTTATCACCCAAGTCACCAACTTCCTGAGTTTCATTATCCTATAAAGCTGAAAATTTATTATTCCCAGTCTACATCAAAGCTAACTTGTCATCGGATTTCGCAACACTTTTTGTAGCCTGAACATTTTCATTCCCCTTTCGTGTTTTCTTACTATTTGGATCATTCCACTCATCCTCCTTTCTTACATTTCCTACAACCTTCCCACTAGTTAGGATACAAACTGGAGGAGCTGGAAGACCAAGATTAACCTTTGGAATGTTTGCATGTGCATCCCGGGCACCATTATCATTGTTTTTTCAAGTGTTATGGGTGAATCACCTTGCACTTGCTTTCATCATGACCCTGCAACTTACAAGTTTTGCAATACAATGGAAGATAATCATATATGATATCTACCCATGTAGATATCACACCACCAGTGTCATCATCCTCCTCATTATTCAAAATACGAGTAAGGTGCTTTGCCAACAAATCTAATTCAACTTTGACCTTGGCACAGCTTGGTCTAGTCTGAATCTGAATAATACGGCCGTCTCCATTGCTTCTTCCTTCAATGAATATCTATGATCTCCAATTTGTAATCTTCCTTGGCTAAACGCGCTTTCTGAAGCAATTGATGATGCTTGAATAGTTAGAATATCCCGCGCCATTTTTGCTAAAACTGGAAATTGTGCTTGTTGATCATTCCAAAATGGCAGTAGTTGCTCGCTTCCAAAATAATCAACTTCCTTGCAAGCATGAAGTAAATAAACATCAAGCTCGTTGAACCCTCCGCTGCTACTCGAATAGCTGCTAGAAAGCCTTTGATTAAGGCTGGAAAACTTTCCAATCCAGTTGCAGCTCTTTTACTCACCTGCGTTGAACTTGATCCAGCTCCACTTGGAACAACATTATCAGCTGCACTCCTATACCTTTCATAAATCCGTTGGAAATCTACAATTACCTGCGCACAAACTATTTCTACACTTGGTGCTTCTTCATCAGTAATTCTCAAAGTCCGATAAATTTCTCTAATTAGCATTTCCGTATTAAAACGTTTAAAACATGGATGTAATACAGAAGCAATGCAATAAAGTGGTGGAATTGGAAAAAATATTTTTTAAATTTTTCAATCATTGCTTCTACCGCAACTTCATAACCAGGCACTACTCTATAATCGTTAAGTAATTCTGCTATTCCAGCTATAAAATACAACATGGTAGTGATTGTAGGATAATATTGACCGGAAAATTCTTTAGTAGCATAAAAAAACTTTGCTAAAAAAAGAAGAAGACGCTCAATATTTAACCAATCAGATTCTTCTAGGTGATACACTACAGCCACTTTGCGATTAAAATAATTAGTAATAGACACTCGTAAAGTGTAAGCAACCGTCAAAGAGTCATATACAGTGTTCGACCTAGTTGAAACTTTCTTGGGAACTCTTCTAGGATTTAAACCTTCATTCACACACTCTACCTTAAAGTCCCTCCATCTATCCGGTTTTTTAGATTTAAAAATATAACTAATTGCGAGTCTAACCTTCATAATAGTAGGATCAAATAACTTAAGGCCATCTTTTACAACTAAATTATATATATGACATGCACATCTAACATGAAATAATTCTTCAAAAGGGGGATGCAATGTGGGTATTAACTTACTAATAGCAAAATCATTGTTTGCAGCATTATCAAGAGTTATACTTAAAATTTTATCACTAAGAAAATACGCCTTACAAATATCCGAAACTTCTCTCTTAATAAATGCTCCCGTGTGTGGTTCATTAACAGCACAATATGCTAAAATTCTTTTTTGCATTACCCAGTTAAGATCTATCCAATGACAAGTAACTTTTAAATACTCATACCCATTAACACCACGACCCAAATCAGTAGTAAGACAAACTCTACAATCAAAGTGATAAAATATATATCGTAAATATTGTCTATATTCATTTTTAAATTTTATAATATCACTTCTAACCGTAGTTTTTGGAAAACCTTGAAAAGATGGATTATATACGGTTTGAATATAACGAATAAAACCTTGACAAGAAGCAAATGTAAAACGTAAGCACTCTACCGCAATCATTTTTGCCATTTGTTCCCTATCTTTCTTCTTATCATAATGCATAAGCCCCCCCCCCCCATCACTGGGTTAATTTCCTGTTGGACTCCACTACCTTGCGATGGAGCCATTCTATTCCCTGAACGAGTGCCACCCGACCTCCATTCCCATTCATCCTTATGATGGTTTTCTAAGTGTGTTCTCAACTTTTCCGTCCCACTATTATGCCTGCCGGTTTTAAAATCCCAAACTTTTTTACAAAGATCACATTTAGTGGTCTGAGCCGGAACATTTTTAGTCATAAATTTCCACACATCCGATCTTTCGGGTCGTACATATGGTTCTCCACTAGGAGGCATAGGTGGTAATTCAGTTTCTTCAGGTTCACCTTGAAATTGACTAGTGGGTGTTTCATCATCTAAATTAGCCCCTTCGGTATTTTCTTCATATTGTGTCTCTAACATATCATTATCTAGTGGTTGAACAAAATCTATATCATGATAAAATTGTGTGTCATCTTCCTGAGTAAAATCATCTAGATGAGAAGGAGCGCTAGAAGTACCAATTGGTCTTTTACCTATAGCACGACTACGTCTATCATCCCCCCCTCTGTTAGAAGCACGTGATCTACGACCACTACCCGTACGCCCAGCAATTGATCTCCACAGTCCAGACATTTTTATAATTACTAAAATATGCTACAAACAATAATATTGCACAAAAATAAAATAGATAATAAAAAGTAAGAACGAGTTTACTTGATATCGTGAACTTAGAATGTAGATTGTAGAACTTAGGAAGTGAAAGTTGAAACTTGACCGGAACCGCACCGAACAATATTCCACTTCACTCCAAATATTTTTTTGTAATGCAATTTAGCACTTAGACCCTTTTTGCAAGAGCAACTTTGAATTATTTAGTAAATAGTCTTTGTAGAAATAAGAGAGATTGATAGAGATTTAGAGAGAATACTAGAGAAATTGTGAATAAATTGATGAAAAATAATGGTATTTATAGAAAAAATAGGTTGGGGGTATGGGGGCGCCTAGGGGGGTGGAGGGCCAAAAATAGCCATTTTTGGCCGTTGGGCCAACAGCTGTGCGTGAAATAGCCGTTGCACAATGACTATTTTTTTGCTAAGAAGCCCATCAGATTTCCCGGTCTGGTCCGGACCGGTTTCGGTTCATTTTTTTCCGGTCCATTCGGTTCATTTTGGGGGTGCCGTGTCGGGGAACGGGCCGTTATTTTTTTTTAATTTGGCCCGGCTTGCGCCTGTCCGGTCCGGTGCAAACCGGGCTATTAGACAGCCTTAGTCATGTCTGTACAGATCAATCATCTTTAACGACATTAGCCATTGTCTGAGTAGGGTGGCCCGAATTTTCCGTAAAGGTCAACACTCAAGCTGTGTTTGTGCTATCAATTGGTTGTGGTTGCAGGTTTTCAAGTTGTATTCCTTTTGTCGGAGGTTCTTGTAGTATCTTCGGAGCACTTCCCCTCCGCAACATCCAGTGAAGAGGTTGTGTGGGTTGCAGGTACCTGGTTATTCCATTTTCTTGTGTTATAAGTCTTTCAATATCTTTTCCATCATTGTGAGGGCATAAGTACGGTGGATCTTGCTGATTCCGGCATGGCATACACACGCACACACACTCAAATTGGCCCCAATTGTCAGTTAGCTACCCTGACTTTTCAAATGACTTTCTAGAACCTTTTATAGGATAAAGTGTGCATAGTGCACACTCGTATCATACTCATATCCGTCAAGCTTTATGCATGACTCCTACTCACAATGTTATGGCAGTTTAACAAATCAGAAGATGGCACTTGGAATTGAAAAAAAAACTATACTCTCTTTTAATAATAAAGATAAATGGAACAAAACAAAATAAAACCAATAACTGAACTTATCTTAAAAATTAGACCACCAAACCAGTGCTCCCCTTCCACCCCCCATGACACGTGTCTTTAAAAAAATAACAAGAAATAATTCTATTATTTTGTTAAATGGAAAATATGAAATATCCCTCTAACATAATGCTCCCTCCTCTTCCTTTTCATCACACCACCTTGCCCTCCCTCCCTCCCTCATCCTTATCTTCTTTTTTAATGGTATACACCAATCCTTGCTATAATATTACATAAAGCGATTCCCACTTCTTCATTCGCTCCCCACTCTATGCTTCCCACCCCCCATACCCCCTCCCTCCTCGTTTCCTCTAATGGAGATTTAGAGTCAGTTGGAAAATACTCCTCTGGTGATATTTGACGATATTTGCATAGCCAGTTTATCTTAATATTTCCTCGTATTTTGCTACTTTATGTGCTCATTATATGTGACATTTGTGATTCTTGCACTCACTTATCATGTTTGTGATTTTAGGAATGGTTTGGATGAATTCAAGGCAAGAACAAACAAAATGGCACAGAATTCATTGGAAAGCAAGGCTTGGACCAACTGGTGCATTGGAAGCTATTTTGAAGGCAAAGCTTCTGAGAAAGTCTTGAAGATTGGAAGCTGTTTTGAGAGCAAAGCTTCAGCGATAGCCTTGAATTTGGAAGCTATATTGGAAGCGAGGCTTCCAAGAAAGCCTTAAACCTAGCGAGAAAAAGTTTTCCCAACTAGTCTAGGATTTGGTTTTAACTTATCCTATCACTTTGTAAATAATATAAAAACCTTGTAACTTCATTTTTTAGAGAGGAAGTCAATTTTTTTAGCAAATATTGGATTCCTAAAACTTGAACATAGGGTTTAATTCTTTTCCTTCATCTATTATAATATTTTATCTTTTTTTCATGAATTTATTTTTTTGTTATAATGAATATGCGTAGCTAAAGATATCGTTCTAGAGTTAGAGAAAATTACATGAAGGTTGATGTTTGAAAGTTGATTTCTACCTATTGATTTACCGCTACGGATTGTTTATTCTTTCTTGAGCCTAATTGTTTGGTTCTTAGGACCGATAATTGAACACTATCTATGGTTAATAAGCTGAATTCAGCAGAGGGAACTTATGAACATACATAAGAAAGAATATGACTTGATTGTGAACCTTGGCATCAGGGAATCGATTTGCGGATACGAATAGACATATACTTATTTACCTTGCTTAGCTAAATACAGAGTTTTTTAACGCATGTGTGTGATCTAATTCCATAAAAATATAGGCGTTAGAATAACACATAGAGTCGTGAAGAATCGACAGTTTTTCACGAATATATTAGACTTGTTAGTTAGCAATCTAGGAAATCAAGAAGTAAAATCAACTGAAAAACTCAAGTGGATTGTTTGCCGCTCTAACTCTAGACCGTCTCTCTTTTATTGATAACAACTCATAATTTTCTCTCGAATAATTGATTTCTACTTATTTTTAATTATTGTCTTCTTTATTTAGTAAAAACTACAATCACTACTGAAAAATATCCCTGAATAATTTATAGGGATTGTTTGCTAGGATATAGTCATGAACGCTAGTCGGGGAACGATACTCGATCTTATCACTTTATTACTTGTCGGCCGTGTATAGTTATGTGTGTATTTGGGAGTAACATCCGGCTTCGCGGATTCAAGCAACTTAACAGACACTATACTTAGATTTCACTAGTAATTACAATAAACTTCAAAAAAGAAAAATAAAATGAGTTGGTGCAATCCTAAAAAGCTCTTCCATTAATTACAGATGATAGGAAAATGATGGGTAGCAAGTAGTTAGGGTTTGGAGGTGACACGACCCAGATTTCTAGTTAGGTCGTGCGGGCACCCGACATCCTCCCTTAAACTTGTCGGGCGAACCCTTACCAAATGAATTAGAAAAATAATTATAAATCCAACTCATAAATAAGAACAAGACTTAGAAAAGAAAAAAAAAAGCACTGATATACTGATACCTCTAAGTTGTACAAAAAAAATTACAGCTGACTAGCCAGAATACTAGGTTTAGGGCTATCCAGACCATACATCTAAGAGTACAAGGAATATACATATATACCTCCCGAATGGAGCAAAATACAACAGAGATACTAAACATAAAATTGGTGGCCATCCTGAATAAAAGCTGGCTCATCCTGACAACTGAAGTCGTCTTCGCTCCTCAACAACGTGGCGAACTCAATCCTGGAGCGAACCTGCCGAAATGAAATAAATAGACAAGAAACAAACAGAGGGTGAGTCGAAAGGACTCAATAAGTGCAGGCTGGCTAGCCACCTTAAAGAAGTAGATATGCTAGCCAGGGAGAAGAAAAACAGATAAACCAAATTCGCCTTATTTCAACTATTAAAAAAGGCAGAGCCGGATAATAACTGGAAACACATATGGAACCATAAAGTCATAAAAAACCAGAGACATAAGATAGATAGAAACATATAGGTATCCCAAACATATCAACAATCAGAAATACATGACATACACAAAACATCGCACTATAATCACACAATACACAACAATCGATGCAGTGAAATGGGATGACTGCAGTACGATGCAATGGGGTCACATGTGCCTGTAATCCCATCCCAAAGTGGAATACTCCTGCATTCGAGGGGAATACAGTCTAATAACCAACTGGAGCGGAATACTCCTGCTCCTGAGGCGGAATACTCCTGCACCCGATATAATATAAAGCTGAGGTTGAATACTCATGCACTCTCCTGGGGCGGAATACTTTTGCACCCGATATAATATAAAACTGAGGCGGAATAATTCTGCACTCAGTATATGACATAAGAGCGGAAAATTCTTTCTCCTAGGGCGGAATATTCCTACACCCGAGATAATATAAAGCTGAGGCGGAATACTTTTGCACTCAGTATATGACATAACAACCCATAACTAGGAAGCATAATACATATGAATGCGGTATGATGCAACAATAATCCTTTACCGGTGTGGGACTCTCATCGACTGTCGGGAAGTGTATGCAATAATGATCCTTTACCGGTGCGGGACTCTTATCGACTACCGAGAAGTATATGTCAAACTCATAACTAGAGTACAATACTTTTATGCTCAATGGAATATCAACAATAAGGCATAACATATAATATACTCCCTCCGTCCCAAAATGAGTGTCTGGGTTTGACTTGGTGCAGCGATTAAGAAAAAAAGGAAGACGTTTGAATCATGTGGTTTAAAATTAAAATTGTGTGTAATGTGGGCCAATATCTTAAAATCTTGTGGTCCAAAATAAATTTTGGAATCAAAGAGTTACCAAATATGGAAAGAGTCACTCTTCTTCGGACAAACTAAAAAGGAAAGGTAGACACTCATTTTGGGACGGAAGGAGTACAGTGTATATCCAAAACTATAAGTACGATAATCGACAACTACACACGTAAGGAACATGTGGTAGAATATCCATAAGGCCAAAGACCACCAAAAAAATGGATATAATTACTTACCTTATTCTAAAGTTAGCACTGCTACTCAACAATCACTTTGTCCTTTAGATTCACTACCAAGCGATCCTACTTTATTCAATAAGCAGAAAAATATATCAATTAAGGGTAAAGGCTTCATTCCTTACATCTTAGAACAATCCGATCAGGAACCCGACACCCGATTTGCATAGGCAATACGCAGTCCAGGCCTATGTACATGGTTCAAAATCACATAATCAAACTCTTAATAAATTATATTTATGGGTTGCCCATAACTCCCTAAGTTCGAATATATAATCAATTTCATTACCGGACTCCAATTAACCCTTTAAACTATCAATTGAACTTATTAAAACGATGTCTAATATCTCGATTTCTACCGTTAAAATATATTCAAACACACGTAATAACCTGAAATAATGAATAACATCATTATCTGGATATTTCGGGATGAAAATTATTTTTTTTTCCTTCTCCTGTTCCTTTCATTTCTCTCTTTTCTGGCGTTCTCTGCGTTTTCTCTTTTTCATTTCTTGTTTCTATTTCGTTTGTTTAATGTTGGGAACTTCTAAGCTAAGGGATATCTAATCCCTAATCCCTTAGCCACCGCCTTCTCCTTAATATATTTTTCTTTTTCATTCTTTACTTTTCTTTTTGTTTTCTAATCATTCTCTTTTTTTTTTTTTTTTTTTGAAAACTTGCTATCATAACGAAAATTAAAACGGAACCCTATAAAATTCGAAATGATCCCAAATTTTTCAAGCAAGTCATACAAAATTTATGTGACGTGATCGCTAAGACGGATCTCGAATGCGATTCCGGAACTCGAGATATGAATTATACGGAAAGAAATCAAATTAATAATTTTCAAAACTTTAGCAAAAACTATCTGAACGACCTCGGAATTCACTTCTAAAAATTCACACAAGTCAGAAATGACCATACGAACCTAACAACACTTTTGAATTTTGAATCGGACCTCATTCGGAAAAAGCAAGCTCGAATATCAAACGAGGTCTGATTTAGCTCAAATTTTACATGCATGTCCTAATGGACCTTACAAAAATTCTAAAACAATCGGCACGCTAATCGGAGTCCTAACTCCCGGAACGACTACTTAAGGTCATTTCAGGAGGGGGAAGTTGACGGTGGTTGTCGGTGGTATGGATCTGGTGACCTCTGTTAGTTGGTAGGGGGAGGATTGTGGAAGGGAGTTGGAGAAGATAAATGAGGGTGTAAAGTGGGCCCATATTTGTTTTTTCAAAAAAAGTGATAAATTATAATGGTTTGACGCGCTCAAAGTTGGGTAAAGAACAATCATTTTACTATTCCAGCGTGAGGGTTGTACAAGACACACTTTATCCTACAAGAGCTGTCTAGAAAGTCTTGTAGAAAGTTGAGGTGCCTAACTGACAGTTGACACCAACGTGGAGGGTCTATCTATGTATTTTGTATAAATATATTTATGTGTATGTGTATTTGATATTATTGTTTAGGTATTTAATTCATGAAATTATTCTAGTATTGTTTATCATTATTGTTCAGAGTATGAATTATAGGGGATGCCGAAGGATATGCATGGGTTTCTACCATCACCAACATGTATTGAGATCATACTTGATATTGCATATTTATGTTTTTTGGCTATGTTTTGTTGAAATAACTTCGAGTTGGAAACTTTTAAAATTACTACTTTTACAAAATATGTTTGTTGGCCAAAATATTTAATACTGATACATATGCTTGCCCATGAATGCTTCATTTCCTTTTAGTTGCATTCTGCCCTCACTTATTTTAGTAATTAAACTTGTCTTTTTTTTTTTTTTTTGGTGCTTTCTTTCAAAATTTCCTGCAGCACCTACCAAGACACTAGAGTGGGGTGAATATATAGTGTCTATGCCCTATTTTTTATCACTAAAAACTTGCACTATTAAGTTGAACTTACTCACAAAGAAAGAGGTTCCAGATGAGGTTCAATCAAGATCTGTAAATACAAATTGCAGAACATAAAGTGGACATAACTTTTACGTGGAAACCTCCTTGCTCAAAGGAGAAAAAAAAAACGACCAAAACTCTTGGATTTGGAATAATTTGTAAAGATTACAAACTCTATAACCGAGGAACTAAACTCTAGTACCTAAATAACATACAATCAACTCGATTATACCTACTCCTCTAAGGTAAACTCTAGCTCACAAGAATAATTGTTTCTTTACGAAAGAATACCTAAAAGCACATCTTGGATAAGCATAATAAGTTACAACTCAATGCCCTAACTGCAAAGATTTATACAAAATGGAACAAATAAGAAACTTGTACTCTGTCTAGTTCTAGCTTGTTGTTTTCTGTCGTTCACCCTAATACTTCTCTTAATATATTTTCTTTTTCTTTGCACACGAAGTTAGTGAATGAGTGAACGATTTTTGCAGCCTTAACATGTAGTATATATAGAGAGCAAGAGGCCAGGTAAGCTCAGGAGAATAAAAGATATTTTCCAAGTAAATTAGGAGACAATTTCTTTAAACTTTTCCTAGTAGAACTCCAAGTAATTGAAATCTTTTCATAAATAGAATAACATATTTGTTGCTTTTTCTACGAGTCTTAAATCCTTTGCCGCTTGCAAAACTTTTGCCATTGATTTCTGTTCCTGTTTGGATTAACTGCTCGTCCATGTTCTTTCCTATTCCAGTTCGAATTGAGAATATATATGTGTGCATCTTTTAAGCATAACGTGAACCTATCGGTGAACCTGGTCTAGCACTACTTTCTTCCCGTTTGTCAATCATCAAAACTCAAACTTCAACATATTTCTCTTTTTTCAAGGATGGGAAACAAATATTGCCAGGAGGAGTATAATCCATGTTTAGACTAACATATAGGCAATGAAATAGATATAAGAATTAATAACACAACGAAACTGGGTTACAAACACACCCCACATTGCTTCTTCCCCCCTTTTGTCATCATAAAAAATATCACATTATACCTGCCAAAAAATCAATCAAGTATGAGCCTGTTTGGGTGGGCTTAAAAGCAGCTTATTTTAAGTGGCTTATAAGTCAAAAAGTGACTTAAAAGCCATTTTTTGAGAAGTTAGGATTTCCTAACTTCTCAAAAAGTGGCTTTTAAGCAACTTATGGCTTATAAGTACACAAATTTTGAGGTTACCAAACATATATTGATGGGCTTATAAGCTTATAAGTCACTTTTAAGCTCACCCAAACGGGCTCTATATGACCTTTCTGTGAGTAACTGAGCTTCGGTCTCTTTGAAATATTGGCACATCTCGTCAAGCACTTGAACATCGCAGAACTCCTTTGTTTTTCCCCGTATCTTCTAAAGTTTTTACCACATCTGGAATCTTTGGAGCCTCATAGAGTGTCTTGGAGCCATAAGAATGTTTGTTCTGGATGTTGTCGAGTCTTTGGATCATATGAGAGGTTGTTTACGCCATCAAAATTATCACATCTTGGATGTCGTTGGGGTTGTAGTGGATAATGGTAGAAGGGTATCATAGAGTTAGAATCGATAAAAACTTTGATACTAATATTGACGTAGCACGAACACTGAGGGAATAATAGAAAAGGAGAAAAAGAATAAGAGAAGCATCAACTCAAATAATTTTATTCATCCATTGAACTGTTTAACAATATGGAATGAGACCATATTTATAGTAAATCTCATATTCATCAAATGTCCTCCCATATGAATTGTCAATTGTGATTCATTTCTTGGCATGGAGAGATCTCCGTCATTAAAAAGCTCTTAAAGCTGCTCCCATTCCTCAAAGCCCGGCAGCAGAATCAATCCCTCCTCTAGTTGGTTCATGAGCTTGTACTAGTGGATTGAATAACCTTTTTTTTTTTAATCTCTTTTTAGGGAATTCCTCAGTCCGCCTGGACTGTAGAGCAATCGCTCAAAAAGGCACACTCGAAGTGAGAAAGGTGAGGGGTTGGGTCATGGAAAATGTCTGAATTTAGGTAAAGTTTATCTCTAATTAACAGATAAAGATAAAATTAATTAAATATAGGATAACGATAAAATTAAATTATAAATAATGATAAGAATAAATCTATCATAAAAGATATAATAATCTAATTAATAAAAAAATATTAAATTATTCAATTTTCTTAAGATCTACACCACCAAGGCAATTAAACATCTTTAGTAAACCAAGAAATAAAAATCTTAAATAGTGTAAAACAGAAGATACTACAATTTGTAGTGGGTATATATTTGTTGGGACAAAGGGATTGGGAAGCTCGATGCCTGGAACTACTCAATAGCTTTAGAATTGTGTAAAAGGAATTTTAACTATCGAGATTACAAGACGATCCTGATGTCAAGCAGATCTTCTTTTCCGTCTCGACTCTTGATAACTGTATGAGAAGAAGAAAACACCACTAATGCATATTTTAGCAATACATTTTGTGTTAGAAAAAAATATTTACTAATTCTCTTAAATAATCATTCTCAAATATTTTGCTGACTTTATGCTGGTGGTGGCATGTGTTATTGAGGCGAGACAGGAGAAGATTATTGTTTTAAGTGGTAGTTGCATGAACTAATTACGTCAATCATCATCCTCTAATTTGACTTAAAATAGTTTCCTCCGTTCTGTTTTACTTATCGCATCTATTAGGAATAGTTGTTGTAAACTACTCGTTTCTTAGAAGAGATACTTGATTCTTTTTTTAAATCAATTTTAACCTTGTCGTAAATGTGGAAATTAATTCAATATGGCGGAAATAAGAAATCGTAATACATTGAGATCACTGAATAAATAATTTAATTAAAATAGTTTTTAATAATTATTTTCGTATGAAGCGTGCAAATGAAAATAAAAGAACGCGTAAAAGTTGTTGATAAGCGCAAGTAAAACAAAAAACGAATACCACTTCTTTTCTCATTTTTCTTTTTCAAACCAAAATAATTAAAAAAAAAAAAAAAAAAAAAAAAAGCTGAGTTGCTTTTGTTGAAAATATAAATCGTTGTTTTTAAGACTTCGCATTTAGGAATTTAGGAACACTGATGCATCTTTGCTGTTGTGAACTCGACACCTAGGGGTGGCAAATGGGTGGGTTGGGTTGGATGTGGGCGGGCCAAAAATGAATTTAGGAAAAATAGGTTGGGTTGCAGCCTACCATATTAATGTGGGTAAATATAGGTTGGATCAAATATGGGTTAAAGCTAAAAATTTCACTGAAGCATCACTTTAGAACCAAAACCTCAAACCAGTCATGATTTATTTTACCCAATATTCTCTCTATATTGTCTAGTTTAATAGAATATGAAATTAAAATGTATAATTTTTTGTACATTAAATTAGTTGAAAGATAAAAGTTTTTAAGTAATAGTTTTCACATCAAACACAATATATATGGAGAGAGAAAAATTCACAAGCCGTTCATTTTCCTTCTACAAGTCTATTCATGTAAAAAGAGTGCAAATAATATTGGTGAAGACTAAGAAGATACATTGGGTATCAACAGCAGAAAAAATGAGATGAGCAGAACACCCAAAAAAATCTCTGAAATCATTCAAAAGATCAGTAAAAATTGAAAACCAACAACTAGCAAAATCAAAATTTTCATAAAAAGAAAATTGAAGGGATGCACTAAAAATAAAAAATAAAAGATAAAAGGAAACATGAGAGAGGAAATTGATTCGTGTTTACAGGCAGGTGTATACAGTTCTGCTTTGGAAAGTTGAAGATGGATAGAGAAAGATTGTGGTTCATACCCATCCTATTTGGTTGATCCATATTTTACCCATGAATACATATATTTTAATGGGTTAAACATGAGATGAAGTCCAAATTTTACCCAGATAAAAAAAAGTCATCCAACCTACTAAAATATGAATAAACTGGGTGAAATAACAAAACGTGGGCTTATATTGCTAGCCCTATCGATATGGAGTCTGAATGTGAGTCCAATTCGAGAGCCTGTGGTAGATATGGGTATTGGAACTGCCAATGAAACGGGTCGCAATAATAGAGTCAGAAAGTCCAATACAAAGTTGAAAGACTTTGTGTGGAAGCCCCCTTAACAAGCAATAACAGGTGCACATAACTTGGGTGAAGCAGAGAAACAAGAGGAATCAAGTTTGTTACAAATAGAAGTAGTGGCTACTGCAAAAAGTACCAAAAAAATGTTTTAGCAAAAAAATGCTCTAGTCTTCTCACCTCCCTTCTTTAATTCTTCTCACCCCCTTCCCTATCTAGCTATTTAGTTATTTATCCCTTTATATTTTGCAGTAGTGTTTATCTCATTTTCTGGTATTGCAAGCTTGTTATCTTCATCAATATAATCCTTAAAAAAACAACTGGTCTTTGATTATTACCGTGAAGTTATTAGTTGGAAGTATTTCTTGCTTCATTGGTACTTTCATTCCTTCGAGCTCCATGGACGCTGACAAATAGAAATCAGTTGATTCCCCTGTTTACCAATCCGAATTTCGCTCCCTTTCTTCAAAAGTGGACGATCTTGCTCTGCGGTTGATTCACAACATAAACTGCTTCAAAACTTTATTTCTACCATGGAAATACGTACTTCCAATATTGAACAACTTTGCCCTCGTCCAACAGAGATTCGCCTTTCAGACGGTTCATCTTCTTCTCCACCGGTCATCGTGAGACATAAACCAGCAGCGGTAAATCCGATCGCTTCAATGGCCAAAACCCTGAAGCATGGTTGTTTCAAGCTGAAAGGTATTTCGAATTTTATTCTATTCCTCCTGACCATCATCTTTCCCTTGCTTCTTTTTATCTTGACGGTGAGGCCCTAGATTGGTATCGGTGGTTATATTGCAACCACCAACTTGTGGATTGGCCCCATTTTGCTGATAAGCTTCGAATTCGATTCTGTCGCTAAAATTTGGAGTCACCAGAAAGTCGCTTGTCGAAACTCCGGCAAACTTTGACAGTGGCGGAATTTCGATCTCGCTTTGAGTTGGTTTCTAATGAGTCTATGGCGTTACCTCCAGCTTTCTTAGTTGAATGCTTCATCTCGGGTCTAAAACATGAAATTAAAACTGAAATTTTCAGTCGTAGACCCAAAACGTTGGAAGAGGCTATTGAACAAGCCCACATCCAGGAACAAAAGCTTTTCTTAGCTAAAGGGCCGGGTCAACTCACCTTCACCCGAACCCAACCTCTTTTACCCAATCCTCACTCTTCCACGACAACATTAATCCCTTACATCTCACCTTCCTCTTCCAACACCCCCAAAATACCATTTAAACATTTGTCCTCCGCCGAGAAAAAGGTTTGTGTTATAATTGTGACGAGAAGTTTACTATGGGTCACAAGTGTAGAGCTCTTCCTCAACTTCTTCTATTAGAGGATGCCACAGACTCGCCTATCTCTTTTCCTGATGAGTTTTCTGCTGATGATTTTTTGGCCGAAGAGCTTCAGTGCTTGAAAGTCCAGGAGCATTCTGCCATTTCTTATCATGCATTGGCTGGAGGTAACTCTCCACCCACTCTTCGTTTTACTGGACATATCAAAGGGTCCCCTGTTTAGGTGTTAGTCGACGGTGGTAGTACTCATAGTTTTATTCAATCAAGGATGGCAAAATTTCTCAATTTGCCCATCACAACAACTGCATCCTTTTCTGTGGTGGTTGGTAGTGGTTAGCACCTTCGTTGCGAAGGACTGATTTTCGATGTACTTTTATCTATTCAAGGATGAGAATTGCTGGTTGACTTGTATGTCCTACCTATGCATGGATCAGATGTGGTTTTGGGTGTTTCGTGCATGTTTACTTTGGGTCCCATTGTAACTGATTAGTCTGAGCAAGTGTTTGAATCTAATTTGGCTGGAGCTAGAGTACATTGAGTAGGCGATTCACCAGCAGCTGCTCAACCAATTCAGCTGCAAACTCTGCGTCGATTCTCTGAAACTGATGCAATTTCATCGTATTTTTGTTTAATGATGGTCCATGATGGACCAACTGAACCTGAAGACCACCACCCAGACATGCTTCAATTATTGGAATCTTTCGCTGATGTTTTTCACAAGCCTCATGGCCTTCCACCAATTCGGGCTCAGGATCATTTTATTCATTTAGTACCGGGGGCTGGACCTGTGAATGTGAAACCATATCGTTACCCATACTTACAAAAGCAGGTCATGGAGAAATTGGTTGCTGAAATGTTATCTGGAGGTGTAATTCGCCCAAGGACTAGTCCCTTTTCATCACCGACTTTGTTGGTTCGTAAAAAGGATGGTACATGGCATATTTGTGTGGATTACAGAGCTTTAAATGCTGTTACAGTAAAGGATCGTTTTCCTATACCCAGTACTGATGAACTTTTTGATGAATTACATGGTGCCCGATACTTCTCCAAGTTAGATTTATTATCAGGTTATCATCAAATTCGGGTTAGACCCGAGGATGTGCAAAAAATAGCGTTCCGAATCATGAAGGGCATTATGACTTTTTGGTTATGCCTTTCGGCTTGTCTAATGCCCCTTCAACTTTTCAAGCCACTATGAATGGAATATTTCGACCTTTCTCCATCGCTTTGTGCTCGTCTTCTTTGACGACATACTAATATACAGTCCATCTTGGTCTTCTCACTTGGACAAGTTGGCTCAAGTTTTGTCACTATTGCTGGAACATCAACTAGTTGCAAAACTTTCTAAGTGTTTGTGTGGACAACGTAAGGTTGATTACTTGGGCCATCTTATATCTCCGGATGGATTGGTTGTTGATCCACCCAAAATTACGACTATCCAACAATGTCCCACGCCCCAAAATATGAAGGCTGTTAGAAGTTTTTTGGGCCTCACGGGCTACTTTCGACGCTTCATCCGTCACTATGCAGCCATTGCATGTCCTTTGACAGATCTACTACGCAAAGATGCTTTTAATTGGACTCCAAAGGCACAAGAAGCATTTGATTCTTTAAAGTCCCACCTTAGTACTACCCATGTCCTTGCTCTACCAAATTTTGCCTTGGATTTTACTTTGGAGACTGATGTATCGGGCATGGGTATTGGAGCGGTCTTATTAGGCCATCCTATTGCTCTTTTTAGCCAAAAGTTGAGCCCACTGATGCAACAGGCCTCAACTTGTCACCGAGAGATGTTTTCAATTACCCGGGCTGTGAGTAAGTGGACACAATATCTTCTGGGCCGTCGTTTTACTATTTTAACTGACTAGCAATCTTTGAAGAACCTCACTGAACAAGTTATTCAGACACCAGAACAACAAATGGTTGGGAAAGTTAGTGGGTTATGATTTCAAAATATTGTGTAGGCCCGGACGCTTAAACCAAGCAGGTGATATGCTATCTCGCCCTCCTGAGGGTGAATTATTAGCAATAACAGTACAAACATGTGAGTGGGTTCAGGAATTAAAGGCCTTAGTGCAGACAGATCCAGAGCTGGTGGCTATTCAGCAAGGTATAAGCACAGACCCTACTAAGTTTCATCATTATATGGTGCGCGATGGGCTGGTCTTCTTTAAGGGTCGCTTGATGATTCCTTCTGATTCACTTATTCGCTTTTGTTTGCTCGAGGAGTTCCACTCTTAACCGGTGGGAAGTCACGCTGGTGTCGCTCGTACTTTCCACCGCCTATCTTCCCAATTTCTTTTGGAAAACAATGAGAAGGGACGTCAAGGAATTTGTGGCTATATGCCAAGTTTGTCAGCAGATCAAAGATGTCAATCCTCTACCTTCTGGATTATTGCAACCATTGCCAATACCGAACATGGTGTTTGAAGAAATTTCCATGGATTTCATAACTTGCCTGCCCAATTCCAAAGGGAAGACGACGATTATGTCTGTCGTTGATCGACTATCCAAATATGGGCATTTTATTGCTCTACCCGCGTCCTTTTCTGCCCAAACAGTGGTTGTTGCTTTTTTCGCCAATATTGTCAAGCTTCATGGCCCTCCACGAGTCATTGTTAGTGATCGAGATCCTCGGTTTCTCAATTCTTTTTGGCAAGAGCTTAATAGGTTACAAGGGACAACATTAGCGATGAGTTCCGCCTACCACCCACAGACGAATGGCCAAACGAAGGCTTTGAGCAAGTGCATAGAATAATATCTTCGCTGCTTTGTGGCTGCCAGTCTGCATGAGTGGGTTCTTATGCTACCTTGGGCAAAATTCTGGTATAACTCTGGCTTCCAAACTTCAGCTGGTTTGACTCCTTTCCAAGTATTGTATAGCAGGGAGACTCCTACAGTGGCACGTTATATCTTGGGGAGTGCTGGAGATGATTTAACTGAAAGTTATATGCTGAAGCGAAATGAAGTTTTAGCACTGTTAAGAGAGAATTTATTCAAAGCTCAGGGTAAAATGAAAGCACTCGCTGATAAGAGAAGATTGGATATACAATTAGCAGTTGGAAATTGGGCTTACGTGAAGCTGCAGCCCTATAGGCAGTCTTCAGTGCGCTTGCAAAAGCATCATAAATTGGGATGAAAGTATTTTGGACCTTTTCGTATTCTCAAACGAATTGGTGATGTCGCTTATAAATTGGATTTGCCGGAATCTGCCAAAATCCACCCCATTTTTTCTACATTTCCATTCTTAAAAAATGTGTGGGCAGCCCAAATCAGCAGGTGATCCCTTTTTTAGATAGAAGCCCAACACCATCCCCCATGTCGAACCTTGAGGACAAGGTTCTCGATAATGAGGGGAGTAATGTTGTGAACTCGACACCGAGTCTGAACGTGAGTCCAATTCGAGAGCCTGTGGTAGATATGGGTATTGGACCAGCCTATGAAACGGGTCGCAATAATAGAGTCAGAAAGTCCAATACAAAGTTGAAAGACTTTGTGTGGAAACCCCCTTAACAAGCAATAACAGGAGCACATAACTTGGGTGAAGCAGAGAAACAAGAGGAATCAAGTTTGTTACAAATAGAAGTAGTGGCTACTGCAAAAAGTACCAAAAAAATGTTTTAGCAAAAAAATGCTCTAGTCTTCTCACCTCCCTTCTTCTATTCTTCTCACCGCCCTTCCCCATCTAGCTATCTAGCTATCTATCCCTTTATATTTTGCAGTAATGTTTATCTCAGTTTCTGGTATTGTAAGCTTGTTATCTTCATCAATATAATCCAAAAAAAAAAAAAACAGCTAGTCTTTGATTATTACCATGGAGTTATTAGTTGGAAGTATTCCTTGCTTCATTTGCCCTATAGAAAATCGAACCGGTCAACTCCATGCGAGTGAGGAGAACTTTATGGGGAATAGCTTAACTTCGCATGAAGAAAGGAAAATTCTTTAGACGTGCAGTTTAAAATGAATCACAAAATTAATTAGTGAAAATTATTTTGTTAATGATAAAATGAGAAATTTAAATGTTAAATTATTCTTAAACATAGAAATAATGTTTCTTTTTGGAACAAAGTAAAAAGAAAAATATGTTACATAAACGGAGACTTGAGAAGTATGTGTTATCACGTTCAATGTAGAATTGATCTATAATCTGATTCAAATCCAATATAGTACCTATGGGTACATAAAAATGTATTGAACCAATTCTTTTTAATGAATAGATCCGATCACAAATTCGAATATGAAATTCGAAGAGATTAAATAAGAAAGACTATCTTAATCATAGAATTGTAATGAAATAAATGCAATCAACCAATATCTATTGAATTTCAAAAAGAATGTGAAAAAATGGTTCGAGCCTCTTATTTTGATTACTCAATCAGAGAGCTCTATGAATTGAGATTCTCGTGCATATGGATACAAAATAGTCCAGTGTGAGTAAGAATTTTGAGGAACATTCAGAATAATTTGTTTCGAAGACTAATCAGATTAGTTAATTAAAGTTGATTTCACTCATTATGTGAAATTGACCTGTGTTATATATGTGGTTCTGATTGTATTAATCGCATCTTTTGACGTAACTATTTTGACGTAACTAGCTATACTTTTTTACGGAACCAAATTGGTTATAAGATAATAAAAATAGTAGCATGTGTTCCTAACGCTATTCCTTTAATAGGATCACATTTGATCGAATTATAGCGTGAAAGTGCTAGTGTGAGACAATCTACTTTGACTTGTTTTCATAGTTTATATACTTTTATATTGCCTTTTTTTACTATCGTGTTTATGTTAATGCACTTTTCATAATACATAAGCAATGTAGTTCTAGACCTTTATAGAGAAAAGAAAAATATAACGAGTTCAATTAAATCCAATATAGATATGTGTTTATTAGAGAAAAAATTATATATTAACCTTACATAACAAGACGACGAAAATTGCAAAACATGCTGAATTTAAACTTCTCTGATTTAATTTATGTGGCACACTTTTTTTTAGTTTGTTCAAAAAATAACACCTTTCTATAAGAAATAATTTGTTATAAAATTCAGAGAATGTGGATGTCTAATTCATTGATAGGTTTTTGTTATCTCTTATTCCATGTATCAATTAATCAAGAAGTCATCAATTCTTGTATTTAGGAAACGCTTTTGAATACTATAAATAAAGTGTCATCTTTATAATGAAGACACAGTTAAATGAAAAGAAGGAGTCCTAAATCTACCAATATATTCTTGCAATAAACTCTCTCCATATCATTACTATTCCCATTTGTTTTACTGCTCTTTTATAATATATTTACAACACGTATCAGCACGAAGCTCTAATCTTCTCCAAATTAAGTACCAATTTCTTCCATCTGTGAGGTATAACTATATATAATTTATTTATTGTAATATATCTCATTTACAGATAAATGTACTATATTAATTACATATATACTAAAATAATTTTTACAACAACAGCATACGTTTAGATAAACAAGTCTTTATAATGCATTAATGAGCTATCATATTAGTTTTGAAAAGATACTTCACGAATTTAAAGTTCTGTTATTAAAATTATTAAATCTCATTAATCTAAACTTTTGAATATGACATGAAAAATTATAACTATCCATAATGATGGATGTCATTAATTAGAAGAAAAAAAAGAAATAGAAAGATTAGTTTTCCTTCATGTCACTGTTATAATTTATTGATTATCATTTATATAAATTCCTAATTATTTTATTGTCTTTGATAGTTTTTACTATGTCAAATTTATCAAAGCGCGAATTTGTGGCACTTGACATATCCGGCAAGAACTATTTATCATGGGTGCTTGATGCCGAGATACATCTGGACGCCAAAGGTCTTGGCGATACTATTAAAGAAGGAAATGAAAGATCGAGCCAAGATAAGGCGAAAGCATGATTTTTCTTCGCCATCATCTTGATGAAGGGTTAAAAATTGAATATTTAACCGTGAAAGATCTACTAGAACTATGGATTAATCTGAAAGGACGGTATGATCATTTGAAAGCCATGGTACTACCAAAGGCTCGTGATGAATGGATACATTTATGGTTACAAGATTTTAAAACTGTAACAGAATATAATTCTGCTGTCTTTAGAATAAGTTCTAAATTAAAATTATGTGGATAACCTATTGATGATGATGCCTTATTGGAAAAAACACTTACCACATTTCATGCATCAAATAGGGTGTTACAGCAGCAATACCGTGAAAAGGGATTCAAAAAATATTCTGAGTTGATCTCATGCCTTCTGGTAGCTGAGCAACATAATTCCATGTTGATCAAAAATCATGAAGCCCGCCCCACTGGATCTGCTCCGTTCGCTAAGGTGAATGTGGGAGCACATGCTCCATTCCCTGAGGCGAATGTGGTAGCAAATATGTCTGAAAGAAAACTAAATAATTACCGTGGTAAAAGCCATGGTCGTGGGCGCGGCAAGGGACGAAATAATAATCGTCGTCACGGTGGAAATAAATATGAGAACAATAAGGGTTCTCAAGCTAATCCTTCAAAAGGAAAGAATAATAATATATGCCATCGACGTGGTGTGAAAGGTCATTGGGCAAAAATTTATCGTACGCCTGAACATTTTGTCAAGCTCTATCAAGCTTCACTCAAAAGAAATGAAAATAATGTGGAGGCACATTTGACCTTTCAAAATAATAACAATGGGACACATCTGGCACATCTTGCTGACAAGCATGATGAGACTGAGGCGTATCTTGCCGTGAAAGATGATGATGTTTTTGAAGGCCTCCCAAATATTACCCATTTAGAAGCTGGAGACTTCTTTGAGAATCGTAACTGAAGAACTGACGTTGTAACTGAGGAATAAAATTAATAAAGAATAATGTCTTTACCTTTTATGTTTTAAAGTTTTAGAAAAAAAAAATGTCATCTTTAATTATGTTTCAATGTTTAAAAGTACTTTTCTTGTACTTTATTTTATTCAATATTTCTTACTATGTAATTTGTCCTTTTATGAAGAAAATGGAAATTCCCCAGTCTTCAGTTGGATTCAAGTTCAATAACAAAGATATTTGTCTCCTGGATAGTGCTACAACACACACAATTCTAAAAGATAAGAGATATTTCTCTTATTTGGTTATGAAAAGAGTCAATGTTAATACAATAAGTGGTAGTACAAGATTAATTGAAGGCTCTAGAAAAGCCAAGTTACTATTACCTAGAGGAACATGTTTGACTATTGATGAAGCCTTATATTGTAGTAAGTATCAAAGAAACCTGTTAAGTTTCAAAGATATACGCCAAAACGGCTATCATATTGAGACTAAAACTGATGGAAAGATTGAATATCTTTATATTACTACAATGATAGCGGGTGAGAAATATGTGCTTGAAAAGCTCCCCGCACTTTCCTCTGGCTTGTACTACACAAGCATTGGCAGAGTTGAATCAATCAAATGATTTTATTATTTGGCATGCGGTTGGGCCATCCCGATTATAATATGATGCGCGATATAATTGAGAATTCACATAGACATACATTGAAGAACTAAAAGATTCTTCAATTTAAAGAATTCTCTTGTGTTGCCTGTTCTCAAGGAAAATTAATTACTAGAGCAACTAAAGTTGGGACAAGAATCCCCGCATTTCTGAAACGTATACAGGGTGATATATGTGGGCCCATACACCCTCCGTGTGGACCATTCAGATATTTTATGGTTTTAGTAGATGCATCTACAAGATGGTCACATGTGTGCTTATCATCAACTCGCAATATGGCATTTGTGAGGTTGCTTGCTCAAATAATAAGATTGAGAGCACAATTTCCTGATTATGTGATTAAGACAATTCATCTTGATAATGCTGCTGAGTTTACTTCTCAAGCATTTAATGATTATTGTATGTCAACTGGGATTACAGTTGAATATTCTGTTGCTCATGTTCATACTAAAAATGGTCTAGCAGAATCATTTATCAAAAGCCTCCAATTAATGGCTAGAGCAATGCTTATGAGAACAAAATTACCCATTCCAGTATGGGGACATGCTATTTTGCATGCGGCAGCCCTTGTTCGGATCAGGCCGACAAGTTATCATAAATTCTCCCCATTACAATTGGCTTTTGGTGAGGAGCCAAATATTTCACATCTTAGAATTTTCGGAAGTGCGGTATATGTGCCAATTGCTCCACCAAACCGCACAAAGATGGGACCCCAAAGAAGGTTGGGGATATATGTTGGGTATGAATCTCCGTCTATTATTAAATATCTTGAGCCCATGACGGGAGATTTATTCACAGCAAGATTTGCTGACTGTCATTTTGATGGATCAGTTTTCCCAACATTAGGGGGAGAGAATAAGTAGTTGGAAAAAGAAATAGACTGGAATGCATTAATACTATCTCATTTAGATCCTCGTACAAATCAATGTGAACTTGAAGTTCAAAAGATAGTGTATTTGCAAGATATTGCAAATCAACTGTCAGATGCATTCACTGACCTACCAAGGGTAACTAAATCCCATATTCCAGCTGCAAATGCTCCAATTCGAGTTGATATCCTGGTAGGGTAACCTATTTGTGCAAGTGAGTCTAAGGCACGCCTAAAGCGTGGTAGACCACCCGGTTCCAAAGATAAAAATCCTCGAAAAAGAAAAGGAGAAAATGATCAAAACGATTATACTACAGAGGTAATTGCTCAAAACGAGCATAAAGACATACCAACTAATAAGACCTCTTCAGGAGAGGCTCGGGTACCTGAAAATAATAAAACTGAAGAGATCTCAATAAGTTATGTCTCTACGGGAAAACTATGGAACCGAAATAATATTGTTGTCGACAATATTTTTGCAGTTGTTGAGATACAGCAAAACGAGGATCTTGAACCAAAATCTGTCGATGAATGTAGACAGAGAAATGATTGGCCAAAATAGAAAGATGCAATTCAAGCAGAATTGACTTCACTTGATAAACGTGAAGTTTTCGGACCAATCGTCCGAACACCTGAAGGTGTAAAACCAGTAGGGTACAAATGGGTATTTGTGCGAAAACGAAATGAGAAGAATGAAGTCGTTAGATATAAAGCATGACTTGTAGCACAAGGATTTTCGCAACGACCTGGCATTGATTATATGGAGACATATTCTCCTGTGGTGGATGCAATCACCTTCAGATACCTTGTATGTCTGGCAGTACAAGAAAAGCTTGAGATGCGTCTAATGGATGTTGTCACAGCCTATTTATATGGCTCATTAGACAATGAAAGTTTTATGAAAATCCCTGAAGGATTTCAAATGCCTGAAGCATTTAAAGGTTCCCGGGAAGCTTGTTCAATAAAGCTTCAGAAATCCTTATACTGATTAAAATAATCAGGTCGTATGTGGTATAATCGCCTTAGCGAATACCTATTGAAAGAAGGATATAAAAATGATCCAATTTATCCTTGTGTTTTTATAAAAAGGTCTGGACATGAAATTGTCATAATAGCTGTGTATGTTGATGACTTCAATATTATTGGAACTCATGAAGCACTCACAAATACTATGGAGTGTTTGAAGAAAGAGTTTGAAATGAAAGACCTTGGAAAACTAATTTCTGTCTTGGTCTACAAATTGAACATTTGACAAAAGGAATATTTCTCCATCAATCAACATATACAGAAACGATTCTCAAGAGATTTTACATGGATAAATCACATCCTCTGATCACCCCGATGGTTGTGAGGTCGCTTGATGTAAATAAAGATTCATTTCGACCTTGTGAAAATGATGAAAGAGTTTCTTGGCGCTGAAGTACCATATCTTAGTGCAATTGGTGCACTGATGTATCTTGCCAATAATACTCGACAAGATATATCTTTTGTTGTAAGCTTATTGGCAAGATTTAGTTCTTCCCCAACACGAAGACATTGGAACGGTATTAAGCATATATCCAGATACCTCCAAGGGACTATCGATAAGGGATTGTTTTATTCAAATGAATGCAAGTCACAATTAACTGGCTATGCGGATGCTGGATATTTTTCTGATCCACATAGAGGACGCTCTCAAACATGTTATCTATTTACATGTGGAGACACAGCTATATCATGGCGTTCAGTAAAACAAACTATTGCAGCTACTTCTTCAAATCATGCAGAGACATTGGCAATTCATGAAGCAAGTCGCGAATGCATTTGGTTAAAACTGATGACTCAACATATTCAGAAAATGTGTGGGTTTTCTTTGCAAATGGGAATTCCAACTATATTATATGAAGATAATACTGCATGTATAGCACAGCTGAAAGGAGGATATATCAAAGGAGATAGAATAAAGCACATTTCACCGAAATATTTTTTCAATCATGATATTCAGAATAATGGTAAAATTTACGTCCAACAAATACGGTCAAGTGATAATTTGGCGGATTTGTTCACTAAAGCATTGCCAACCTCAACATTTGAGAAGTTGATATACAAGATTGGAATGTGTCATCTCCGAGATATAAAGCAATGTCTTCATCAGGGGGAGTGAAATACGCGCTGCACTCTTTTCCCTTTAACCAAGTTTTGTCCCATTGGGTTTTCCTGGTAAGGTTTTTAATGAGGCAGCTCTAAATGCGTATTACAAGATATGTGTACTCTTTTTCCTTCACTAGGCTTTTTCCCACTGGGTTTTTCCTAAAAAAAAAATTTAACGAGGCATATTATCTATCAATGGACATCCAAGGGGGAGTGTTATAAAATTCAGAGAATGTGGATGTCTAATTCATTGATAGGTTTTTGTTATCTCTTATTCCATGTATCAATTAATTAAGAAGTCATCAATTCTTGTATTTGGGAAATGCTTTTGAATACTATAAATAAAGTGTCATCTTTATGATGAAGACACAGTTAAATGAAAAGAAAGAGTCCTACTTATATCTATCAATATATTCTTGCAATAAACTCTCTCTATATCATTACTATTCCCATTTATTTTACTGCTCTTTTATAATATATTTACAACATAATTCACGTTTAGCAAATGATTTTCAATCATACAAATTTTTATACTTATTTTAGTTACAAATTTCAAAAGTTATTTTTTAAAATTCCGCAGTAAATCTATCACATAAAATAGGACAAATAAAGTAATAAACCGTTAGGAATAAGTTTGGTGGGTATGAAATTTGCAACATGGTGGGTATCAAATCAACAATTTTCAACACTTTGAAAAGGCAAAAAGTAGATCAACTTTTGAGGTAGCATACTTATTTTATAGAAATAGCTGGATTAATTGAAGTATACATGTTTTACACTAATTATAAACACGTGATACACAGAATATATATGCCTTATAAAAAAAGAACTATATTTTGTTTAAGTGACATAGTCATAATTCAATTAGTATAAAAATTAATCTCTTTTATATTTCTCATCCCATTTCATTTATTAAGCTTATGGGCATATCATAATAGTACCATATTATCATCGTCTTGATTATATTCCAACTGGACATGTAACACAAATTTATGGGTGTTTATGGTTTGGTTAAAAATCGATCCAAACCAAAAATCAAACCAAACCGACTAAAATAACTGATACGTTCCTGAACATGGTTTGGTTTGGTTTTCAAATTTTAAAAACCGACATTATTTGGTTTGGTTTTCATGAAAAATAACCGAAGAAATAGTCACACTGAACTGACAAATTATATATATAATATAATATTTTTTATAATGTAATTTAAGTATTTATATATTTTTCAATAAATTTTGTAGTATGTTAAATATTATTAAATTTTATTAAATCCATTTTAATAAGAAATCAAAGGAGTGGCTAACTTTCAAGTCCATTTAAAAAAAAATAAAAACAAACAAACCAACTCATTTAGTCCAATGAGTCCAATTCATTCAATAAACTTATAGTCATATTAATATCGGTGAAAAATCGGATTCACAGACACATAGACGCATCGATAAAGTTTAAATGCAAAGTAAATTCTAGTTGTGACATCGTCTTTTCAGTAACCATTGCATATTCAACTTGATACATGAGTCATGACATATCGAAAACAGAAACATCGTGTAAATATAAGTTTGCTTTAATTCTTTCTTTTTTTCTAAATATTTATTTTCAATTGCCTCAGGATTTGTTGTAGTGGCAAGAGTGCAACATTTTAGGTGCAGCACTTAGATTAAATTTCAAGTTGCTCAAAATACTATAAGACTATGAGCATAATTGTAGTTCTCTTTATTATTCGTTTTTTGGAAAAATTCTCTTTATCATTTATTTTTTTTAGGAAAAGTTCTTTTTATCATTCTTATTATCTTCATTGTTATTTTGTTTCTCAAAACTCGATAAAATCGAACCAAATCGAACCAAACCGACAATAACCAAATCGATGTATATAACTTTTATTTGGTTTGATTTGATTTTAAAAATTCAAAAACTGATTATATTAATTTGGTTATGATTTTAATAAAAAACCAACCAAATCAAATTACGAACACAACAATAGCTCAAAAGCTTGAACAAAAGCTGCTTTTGGTCACATTCCACTATACGCTCGAAAGCCCCTTTGATCTAAAGTGCACTCTGCATTGTTGCCAAAGAGAAAAGGGTACAGAGAACCACTCAGACCTGAGCATAGAAAAGGTACTTTGCCTTTTTACTTTCTATGATCCATATATTTTCCTCTTCATTTTTTCTTCAAATCTTATACTTCCTCCGTTTAAAAATGGATGAACCTTTGCAGAGTACGAGAGTCAAATTGACTATTTTTCAACGCGAATTTGCATATCAAATTCTTAATTTTTTTAAATTAAATTTACATATTTAGAAACTACATGAACAATACTATAAGTCACAATAGTTAACAATTTAAAATAATTAAAAAAATATTTGTAAGATATATGGTCAAACATAATCTTGTTTGACCCTTTAAATAGTAATAGGTTCATCCTTTTTGAAACAGGAGTAACTAATTCCTTCAATTAGAATGAAGGTTGGTATCATTTTCAATCTTTTCTTTTTGGTGATGGAGTAGTCCTGAAAGAGAAAAGGAAGAGAAGGTAGTCCTCCAAAATAGAGCTTTGGTACGTGGGATTAGAACTTCCACTGGAATGATGTTTGATGGAACTAAAATTAATAAACATCAGTTTTGGTAGGATCTAAGTTTAGTCCATGTAAAAGGTCTCTTGCTTTAATAAAGAAACCGAACTATATACTACGGAGTATATCCTTTATGTAAAGAGTCTCTTGTTTTAAAAACGAAACCGAACTATATCATATAGATATTTTCGATATCCTTTACAGGATACGAACACGAAATGTGGACCATAATCTTAAAAATCTAATGTAAGTACTACTAGAATTAAACAAGAAACCGAACTACTATATACTATAACTAATCAAGAAAAGAGACTTAACACGAAATTGACATTCTACCATTTTACAAAGTCAAAATCAATCTCAATTTCTACACACGAATTGCTTTGAAGTCTACTTTTCACATCCACATTGAGTTTGCTTCATGTTTGCTGCCTCTTTGTCCCCTTCCAACTAGACTAATCCCTATTTGTTTTTCCTCCAAGTTTGAATATTTGGATGAAATGTTTTCTTCATAGGGAGACAAATGATCCTTATATCGGGGTTTCAAACTAATTACGTCAAACATATTGAAACAAGTCCCAAGCAAATGCTTGGGAGTCTTCATTGGCAAGGTAATTCTCTCTAAGTGCCATGAACTCTTCTCCCCAGAATCCACTTCTAGTTAGTAGGTGGTTGATCCTTGATTATAATCCAAGGATAATGTAGTAGACCAATGTGATCGGTAACGCTATCAACATTCCAAATATAACCCTGTAATTCAAAGAGTATCTTACATTATTATTAAGAACTAAAATAAAATCTCAAGAAACTAGAGGAATTTTACTTACGCAGTGCTAAGAATAGCTGGATGAACATTGTACTCCTTAGCAAACACAAATGGAACAATTCCTTGTGGCAATGCAGCCTAACAGACGACATTTTTAAAAAAGAATTGTAAACAATTACTCATAACATAAAAAGAAAAGGAAAAAAAATTCCTTCAATTCAGGATGAACTATTTTTAAAGGAACGGATCATTAAATTGGACATAAGAAATTTGTCATTTCTTGCCAACCAATAGAAGACAATACATATAAAGGAATAAGTGTTAACCTGTACAATGGCGACATGGAGGAGGGTACCACGAAGACCAACGATAATTGAAGCTGCAGCCATAACTGCTGGGCCAGTCAGAAATCTCACAGCCATGGCGAAAGCAGCTACTGTATTCCCACATGCTATTATCTTTGGTTGAAGAGCCATAAACAAACCTATCATCAATCCATAACAAATCCGCAATGTCAAAATTCATTGAAATTTTTCCATTAAATTTCAATTAGTATACCACTAGTGATAGCTAGTAGAGGTAGATCTAGAGTATGACTAATTTCATTCCACAAAATTCACTATGTCCAGCTCTAACATTACACATCGTCACAGCTAGCTAGTTATGAGTGTTGCTACAATTCGTAATGATGCCTTAAGCACCCAATTGGATCTTTCTTAATGTCATCCTAATGTTCGACAATGTAGGGTGCAAAATACAAGCTCTGAAGTTAGACTAATTACCTAAGCTAAACATAGCCATTCCAAGGCCAGCGTCAGAGAGAATGGAGATTGACTTCTCCATGATTTTAGGCATGTGCACATGCCACCTACAAGAAAAGGACAAACAAATTTAATAAATCGATGGAAAATTCTAAAATCTACCTTAATTAATTTGTCAATCAACACAAAATGTTTGTAAAACTTGAGACAAAAAAACAATTTCTTAATACGTGATTAGCTTACCTATACGAGATTAGGGACCAAATCAGACCAATGAGGCTCGAATACGTGTTCGGGTTTCGGATAAGCTTACGCCAAACCATGATTAAGATCAAACGTGTCATAACACTGGCCGGAGGCATCACTTTACCGGCACCGGAATCTTGGCCTCCGGCAGGCTTGGTGTGAAGTCCGGTGAGTCCCTCTTTCTCTTCTCTTTTTTCATCTTTATCCTTTCCACCAGCATTAGCACCTCCAAAGCTAAATTCTTCGCCACCAAAGTCACCAACTTGGGAAATGGAAAAAAATAAAAAATTATCACATAAGCATACTACACTTTAAAATTAAAAACTTGAAAGTAATATTGCTAAAATTGACCATTACGTGGGTTCAAAATTAGTAAAGGGTTGCGGTAAGTCGACAGTCAAAAACAAAAGTAAATAAAACAGTAAAAACATTGTACCTTTGTTATCCCCATTTTGGGGGTGATCAGAAACCAACATTCTAATTTCTTTGGCACCATCAGACAGACAAGATTGTTCATTAGCACCAAATTCTGTGCCACCAAACATGTGGCGACCAGCGGTTTCAGACACAGGTGATGCACTTGAGCTCCACACAAACATGTGAAGCTCCTTAGCATCATGGTTAGCTTTAACATTCTGCTGAGAATGTACTTGTGCTTGTTGTTGAGTTTTCGTGTTCTTAGGAACTATAGAAGCAATTTCTGGATTTGGAGCAGGATAAGAAGCTGGCACATTAGACTGTGCAGGGTAAAACCCGAACCTCGGGGAGCTCTGATGAGCTCCCTGAGCACAATTTTCTTCAAAATTAGATGGTCTTGGAGTTGTATCTGCAGGACCAAAGTTTGATAACCTTCCTGGAAATCCCATCATTGCATAAAAATCAGAATGGTTAAAATTAGACCCTCTTGGAGTTGGATTTCTTGATGAACTTAAACTATAAATTTCAGCTCCAGTAAGATTAGATGGCCTAGGAGTCATGGCAAATGACCTTCTTGATACATTTGATTTTCGTACAACGACATGAAGTTTGCCATCTTGGCCAATTTCAGCATCTGTTTCAAGAAAATCTTGGCCATCTAAGGAAACAACATCAGATTCGACTTTAAATGAGACAATTTCCCCTGCTGTTTCAGGGAATTGTTCCATGATCAACATCTTGGCACCACGATATTCGAACAAGAAAAGCAAAAGGGTGTACCAAATGATACATTGTAACACCACAACTTGAACCATTAAACTACCTGAGTACTCACCATACATGGCAATTAACAATGGAATTCCCATGACAAGTGTGTTTGGAAGTGTTGAAAGTGAGAAAATTGTTATGCTCCATTCAAGACTACCATTTTTTGTTAAGTTAGCCCATAAACATAGCACAACTAGCATGATCACCTTTTGTAAAGTATCAGCAGCAATGAAACGAAAGTTCATTTCATAAGGATTGTTCAGTGAAATGAAGTGGAAAGACAATAGAGGGACGGCAAAAATGGCGACGAAACGGTTAATGCCGGAGCATTGATCAGGGGAAAAGATTTTCCACCACCGGACAGAGCCATAGGCCAAGATCATGGCCACATATAGAGGGACAACTGCTGTCAAGACAACATAAAGATCGTGCCAACTTATCATTTTTTCGATTAGTCTTGGAAATTATATCAGCAAAAACAGTTCTGTTTTGGATTTAGATAAATCAAGAATGATTAATGAAAGCCGTTATTTAGTTGTACTAGACTGACTAAAAGGATATAAGTCTAATGCATCTGTTGTGTTATGTTCTTTTTCTGCCTGCAAATCAGAGGGAACAGTGGGCATAAAAAGGACTAGGAAAGTGTGTTTTTGGGAAAAAATGAAAGAAGGAGAAGAAGAAGAATGAGAGTGAAATTACATGAGAGTGTAATGTTGAAGGACTTATATATAGGGAAGGGTGAGTGTAGAGAATGGGAGACTGGAAATTTGAGACATAAAAAAGAAATTGGACTTTAGACACTATATCACTGTATTTAATGAGCTGTAACAAATAGTATATGATCTTATTTCTGAAGTTACTTACTAAACTTTTTTATGGATGGTTAATTATAGTTATTTTTTAACTAACCTAATTTGAATAGTGTAATTTCATGCTTTTTAACAATGTGCATAGAAGATGAACTCTAAAAACAATAGTCGTCTCAATTTGTTTGGTCAATATTACTCCAGAGCTAAGTTATTTTCAACTTTGTACATTTCTTAAAGTTTAATTTTCACTATAAAAGTTATGATCTGTAGAGTAGTATTTTAGTTTGAAGAACTTATCAAATTTGTATGTAAATAATGTAGAGATTCTCGAACTTGAAATGATGCCCTTTTTTAAGTACAGATAGAATAAATAAGTTTGGCATGGGAGTGAGAGTGGCAGGTATTAGATGGCATGGGCTGTCTTTTGATATTGACATCTTTGTACTTTTCTTGTTTTTTAAAAAAAAAAATGTTGCTGTATAAATATTTTTAAAAGTAAAATATGTGTGCAGCAAAAGAATATGAAAAGTTACTTGGCTTCATTATTACGATTTACGTAGACGATAGGTGGAGTACAATTTCTACATAATTTCATAAAATGTTACCACTGGTATGAGCTTTTCTTTGTTGGTATAGACTTATAGTAACAAATACATTATTCCTTTTCAATTCCTGCTTATTCGACAAGGTTGATTAAATTTCACCGAAAGAAATAAGAAGAACAGGGGAGAGAAAAATATATATATATATATATATATATATATATATAGAGGGGGGGAGGGAGCTTCTAAACATACAATTACCTTTTAGATAATCAAAATTCAATTAATCATATATTCTCCATTTTCAAAGAATTGCTTTCTGCACAAGGGTTGCATGTCAGCTGCGATGACAATTCACACCATGCTTAGCTACAGTACTATACTAATTTGAGGGTTTCAATCTTAAAATTATATATGAGAATGCTAACAGCCTTTTTTTCTTTCTTTCTTTCTTTTGTTCCTATTTACTAGTCAAAGTTTGGGATTCTCAAGTGCTGTGAAGTGAAACAAGGGGTGCTAGATGTCACGACCTTAGACTCACTCTAGGCGGCGTGTTGGCACTTAGGTAATTGCTACCCAAAAGCAACGCTCAAGTTCAGCCTTTGAACCTTTATAGGACACCTAAAGTGTCAAGCTAAGATCGTTGGATGATCTCTAAGTCAAGCAAGCAAAATAGCCAAGTACTTTTCACACGGTTAAAGCTCAAGTTGTTGGCAAAAAGGCTTATATTAAGATCAAATATTTTGTACAAAGAAAGGAAAGCTAAGGAACTTATTTGGATGCTAGGTTACAATGCTAGACACCATTTAGAAGACTTGGATGTTGGACAAGTACAAATAAAATGCCTACTCCTATTTATACTACTCTAGAGAAGGTTATAGACTACATTAATTAGGTGGAAGTTGGTATGCTCTTTCTTGGCTCTTATAGAGTGTTCCATAAGTTGTTAATTCCTTCCAACTCCAACTAATACTCTCACATGATTTAGATATTTCTACACATTTCAATGAAGTCCTGAGTCAAGGGCCTTCAAGGTTCTATAGTCTTCCACACTCTAGACCATTCTTGGCCTCTCTAGAAGCCTCCGTTGCATTATTTGGCTCATGATGTGGGGGGACGTCACACTCTCCCCCACCTGATTTTGTGCCGCACCGACACATATACGCGAACCTCGTCTTGGCACTGCCAGAGATCTTTGTCTGTTAGCCATGATGCCCTATGGAATGGTTCGCCTACCCACGTCACAAGATACTGGTCACCTTTCTTTTTGCCCCGTTTGTACTTTGGACAACTCGCAATTATGGCATCGATCCTCCGCCCATCTGATACCTCCCCTTGTTCTTGGCCTGAATCTCCCCATGACTCGACCAAGTCTAGTAGCTTCTCAAGCACCGGGTCCATACTTCCACTTCCTACTTGGCCGTTCTCTGTGGTCCCAGCCTTGCTAGCAAGCTTGGCCCCCTTGCTTGGTGCATTGTCTAAGTCTGATAGCGTGCCACCACTTTGCAACTCGTGATCCTCTTCAACCATATCCGCCCAACTTTTCTTGCTGCCACCATGATCCCTATGCATGGCACCAGGATAGGCCATAGTATCCTCTGCTCCCGACTTAGATTCCAACCGCATCCCATCGATGCAGGCGGTCTCTTTTGTATCACCCTCATGTGCTTGCGCAAAGTTCCCAACCATTGCTGCAAGCTTCCCTAGCTCTGGTTATTCCCTCGCCCGATGTGGCCCTTTACAAAAGTAGCACCCTCCCTTGGGCACATATACTCGCCACCATTGTTTGGCCCCTTGTTGTTGCCCTTGGACCCCTGTCCGTTATGGGCTGGCCCCTTGCCATTGCCCTTATGTGCCTCAGCTATGCCTTTCCCTTCGTCCTTGTCATGATCTCCCCAGCCCTTCTCGGCGTTGCCCCCTTTGGACTAGACAGGCTCCATCTTGAAGTCAACGAGTGACTCGCCTACCGTTATGGCCTCGTCCACATTGGCTACGTGATGTCTTCTTAACTCCTGATTTGCCCAATTTTGCAATCCATCCGTGAAGTAGAAGAGGGAATCTTCCTCGAACAATGTCGGGATTTGCAGCATTAAGGTGGTGAACTCGCGCACGTACTCCCGAATCGTAGTCGTCTGTCGGAGCTCCCTTAGCCTCCGCCTAGCCTCGTATACCACATTCATCGGGTAGAACTGCTTCTTCAACTCCTTCTTGAACTGCTCCCACGTCTCAATTTTGCATAGCCCCTTCTCCATGTCGGCATATTTCCAATGCCACCACAGCGCAGCAACCTCGGTCAAGTACATTGAGGCATTGCGTACCTTGGCAACTTCGCCATCCTCCTTGACTACCTCAAAGTACTTGTCCATCCTCCAAAGAAAGTCGTCCACCTCGCGTGCGTCCCGTGCACCTCCATACTCCTTTGGCTTAGGGACCTTCACCTTTATCCCTTGTGCAAGTACAACGCCCCTGGTAGTCCCGACCGGTCCCCTCCAAGATCTTTTGCAAGGCCTCCATTTTCCCTTGTAGGTCAGCAATGGTAACCCCGAGAATATCTTCCAACTTGCAGACTCTCGATTTGCGATACTCCTCCTCCTTGAGTACCTCCATCATGGTCCGTTTAAGTTCCTCCAAATCCCCAATAATTTGATTCTCCAATATAGTGAGGTTGGACTCCATGGCCTCCATACGTTGGTTCAACGTGCCAAGACTAGCTTCCGAAAGCTCCACCCAACCACCAACGTTCCCCAAGGATGAACCATTACCCCCACATCATCAACCACATTTACTTTTGCATCGACTATGACATCTACTTGCGTATCCCGCGCTTTGCTCGACCCTCGCTTCCTTGTTTTCGTCCCCGCAGCAGCATCTCGACCACGAGCAACTTCCTCTAAGGAAATGTTAGTTTCCTTATCACTTGACATAATTTCTCTCCAAAGGAATCACGTAAAACACTCTCGGTGTTGACCCGCTCTGATACCACGTTGTCACGACCCTAGACTCACTCTTGGCGGCGTGTTGGCACTTAGACAACTGCTACCCAAAAGCAACGCCCAAGTTCAGCCTTTGAACCTTTATAGGACACCTAAAGTGTCAAGCTAAGATCGTTGGATGATCTCTAAGTCAAGCAAGCAAAGTAGCCAAGTACTTTGCACACGGTTAAAGCACAAGTTATTGGCAAAAAGACTTATATTAAGATCAAATATTTTGTACAAAGAAAGGAAAGCTAAGGAACTTGTTTGAATGCTAGGTTACAATGCTAGACACCATTTAGAAGACTTGGATTTTGGACAAGTACAAATGAAATGCCTACTCTTATTTATACTACTCTAGAAAAGGTTCTAGACTACATTAACTAGGTGGAAGTTGGTATGTTCTTTCTTGGCTCTTCTAGAGTGTTCCATAAGTTGTTAATTCCTTCCAACTCCAACCAATGTTCTCCCATGATCTAGATACTTCTACACATTTCAATGAAGCCCTAAGTCAAGAGCCTTCGAGGTTCTAGAGTCTTCCACACTCTAGACCACTCTTGGCCTCTCTAGAAGCTTCTGTTGTATTATTTGGCTCATGATGTGGCGGGACGTCATATAGAGCTGCAATTTATTTAACAAAGTAGTGGGTGAAAATGACGTTGGTTCGTTAAGTGCACTTCTTGTTGGTGAATAATTTCAATTATTAGCCAAAATTTGAGATGGGAATAAAGATTGGAAGTGTGCGTTTGAATTCTTTTGTTGGATTATTTTTTATTCAATAATTTTTCACGTGCAATAGTTTTGGTGAAGCATGATCGTGACTTTTGTTTTTGGTCCATAACTGTGATCATTACTCTTGTGTTTAGATGTTTTCCATTACATGTAATTTTTTTTAATTTAATTTTCCATATGATATAACTTCAAGAATTCAATAACTTCATGCTAGTAACACCTTAATTAGCTATATGATCTCCCTGGTTAGTGACTAAGTAATTTGCAGGGAAAATTTCATAACTAACCAACTATCTTATATAGCCCTACTAGATAATAGACATATTAACATATATCAATAGCTAACCAAAATTGATGCTAAATAATAGGTACATGGATATCCTAACTTCTAAAAGATCTGCGTGAATATCTCCTAAATATTAACATCGATTCTATTAACAATCAGCAGCCGAAAAATGTGGAAACGAAATGCTGCATGAATATAGTAAACACTGGGTGAAAATAAACATCACGTCCATTAAGCGATATGAAAAGAATCCCAGCTAGCGTGGAATCAGGAACCCACAAGTCACGTACAGAAAATCTTACCACTATATATATCCATATTTACAGAATATTAACAGAAAGTAACGCAGATATACACACGTATCTTCATAAAACAGAGCCAATATGAATATCATCAGAATATGTCACGAATAAAGATTTTAATTCAGTATGAAGGAGAATGGGTTGATGATTACAGATTTATCAACTACAAGGCTGATGGAATACTACTACAAGAAGACTGTTTGTATGCAACGTTTATGGGAGCGATAGTATCTCAACTAGCAGTAGATACATCTAAATATATGATTAATATACAGTATCAAATTGAAGAAGGATTCCAACCAATCTCCATTAAGAATGATATGGGTGTTCAACTTTATGTGGAGCAAAAAAAAGGAACCAAGATGAGCGAATATCCACTTTGCATCACAGTAAATGAAAAACTCCATGAAGTTGGTTCAAGCACAAGTGCAGTGGTATTGGGTACGAATATTTGCAGGAATGAAGAACGATTCCAAGATATCAACATTGCAGATGTTGTCCAACAGATATTTACATGCAACAATGATGAAATTGATGGAGTACCAATTGAAGACATAGGAATCATTGAAAATCCTGAACATGACGACATACAGGAAAATCAGGTATATGAAAACAAGCAAACTCTCCAAAGTGTGGTAAAGAAGTACGCTCTAAAGGAAAATTTTGAAACTAAAGTTGATAGGTCTTCAACTAAGAGGTAATATTATTGTTTAGATATTTACTGCATATTACAATATATTCTGTTAATATTGTCTGTTTTTAGTTTTTCATAGATGATACTCAAATGTTACTGACAGGTATTCAGCAGTATGCGTTAACAGTCCGTGTAGTTGGATGCTGCAATCATCTAGCTTGAATGGTTCGAGGGTATTCATGATAAGAAAATTTAATAGTGTACACACATGTCAAATAGAAGAAAGGTTGATTTCAGAGAGGCGTGTGAGTACTGATGTTATTGGAAATATAATGAAGGAAAGGTTTGCAGATCCAAAAACAATATACACACCAAAGGACATCATAATGGAGTTGAAAAAAAAAATACGGGATCACACTAAACTACATGAAAGCGTGGAGATGTAAGGAGAAGGCAATTGAATTATTGAGGGGTGAACCTAGTCAAGCATATGGAAAGATTCCAAGTTATCTTTGCATCCTAAACAAATCCAACCCTGGATCAATTACAAAGCTTAAAAAAGCAGATGATGATTCATTTTTATATGTTTTCATTGCACTCAATGCATTTATACACGGTTGGAAACATTGTAGGCCTGTAATGGTAGTGGATGGTAGTTTTTTGAGTGGCGTATACGGTGGGACGATGTTAATAGCCTGCACTTTGGATGGTTTTGGTAAGAATCTATAATTATTTTTATGAAAATATTTACTGCATATCAAATATATATTCTGTACATACCATCTTGTACTTACAACTTATCTAAAATACTATACAGAATACAGAGAGAATATCTGGTATTATAAAACAAAATATACTGCATATTTAAATCATAATTCCATTTATATAACAGTCCATAATTCCTATACTGTGTTTTTTATATAGGCCATATTCTACCATTAGCGTACGCAGTTGTGGATTCTGAAAACGATGCAGCCTAGGAGTGGTTTTTTAAATGTTTAAGGGAGGCATACGGTATAAAGGATGGCATGTGTGTGGTTTCTGATAGGCACGAAAGTATCGCCCGGGCTGTGAGGAAAATATATCCAGAAATACCCCATTGTGTCTGCATATTCCACTTATGGACATATGTTAAATTGAAGTTCAAAAAGGGTGAAGAAAAACTGAAAGACGCATATTTTCGAGTGGTAATGGCATACACAGTAGACCAATTTCAGAAAGCAATGGATGACCTTGAGAGTATCGACAGCAGAGTGAAGGATTACCTTTTCAAAATTGGTTATCAAAGGTGGTCAATAGCACACGCACAATGTAAGCGTACTTTCTTTATGACATCTAATATTGCAGAGTCAGTGAATGCAGCGAATAAGCAGGTAAGGAAACTCCCAACTGTAGCATTAATGGAGTACATGACCTATATGTTCCAGATGTGGACTGCTAAAAATAGACAATTTGCAATGGACACATTCACACCTCTTGGTGAAAAATATCAAGAAATCCTTAATGATTCCATAGTTGCTTCCAAAAAATGGACTGTAAGTACATTCGTTAAATATGAATATTGTCTGAATATTTTCTGTATACTGAATCCCTTATATTTCATTTTGAATCTCTAACAAGCATGAAGTAGTATAATGGAATTAAAATAGACAATCTAAATATTTAAATGTAAATGCAATTGAATGTGAATCCCTTAAATTAGCTGAATATGCAGGGTTTCGCACAGAAATATGCATTATGTATTCAGTTGCATTGCAGGCAGGTTAAAAATATGCATAGATTATTTACACAGAATTTGAAATATATGCAGGTAATACCATCAACTGATCTTCTATACAAAGTTGTGTATGGAATGGTAAAACATGTTGTTGATCTACGGGAGAAAACATGCACTTGTGGTAGGTATCAACTTGATGAAATTACCTGCCAACACACAATAGCTGTCCTAGATCACATGCACCTTAAACCAGCTAAATATTGTGCCGGATACTACAAAAAGGAATCAGTGTTGAAAACATATGAGGTGCCAATGTATCCAATTCAAGGTGAGAGTGCCTGGAATGTACCCGAGGAGATAAGAGGTGAAATTGTACTACCGCCCCATGGTAAAAAAATAAGCAGGGAGGCCAAAAACCACAAGATTCAAGTCAGCATGGGAGAGACCACTAAAGAGAGCTCCGATAACATGTGCACGTTGTGGCCAACAAGGTCACAACCGCAAGACTTGTAGAAATGCTCCAATTACATTTTAAAGAACATTTAATTTAGTGAAGGATGCTAGTCTAATGTCTTATTTTAACAGTTGTTAATTTCTTACTCTTGGTTAAATTCTATAATTTATTTTAACTTACTTGCTGTTATTTTATTACTTGTTGTTATTAAAATTGCGTTTGTTTAAAATTTATAACTCTCTTTTGTTTAAAGCAACATAGAACATTGAAGTGAAGTAATAGAATGTAAGTATAGGTTTCACTTTACAATACAGCAATGCAGTTAATGTTCGGCGTATAGAAGATATTCAACAAATATCAAAAATTTAAACTGTAAAACAAATTGCATTATAAAAATTACAACAAATGTCTACATAATATGCAGTATGGTGTACCTAATGATAACCTTGAATAACAATTATGCATCAAATATTACAAGCTGTAAACAAAATACGCAGTATGGTGTACCTAATGATAACCTAGAATAACAAATATGCAGCAAATATTTACACATGGTGTGAAAATATGCAATAGTATGTTCAAGTGAATTTGAAGTGAACCACTGCTGTAATAATACCTAAACCACTGCTGTAATACTAAATTGAACTATGTATAAAATATGTAATACATCTGATATATGTCATAAAATATACTAGTTCTGACAAATATCCGGATGATATTATCTGAATACCACAGCAGATGTAAATAACAAAAATTAATACAACTGTTGTAATCAAAATTAAATAAGATCAGTTAAATAAGTCAGAACTAAATAACAAAATATGCATTGTGTTTTCAATAACTACCAAGTAAATATCAAAAGGACATATTCCCTAAATTGGACAAAGAAAAAAAAAAAGAACAGCAGGTTCTCAATTCTCCTCATCGCTAACAGCACAGTCCAGTTGTTTGTTCATTCCATAATGCGAAAGATACATTGCATAGCGACTGCGTACAACAGAAAGATCATCTTATAATGTATGCAACGACTGGTACTGAATGTAGTACTCCGCATAGGCAGCAGAAAAGACAGCATAATCACTGATTCAATAAAAGAGGAAAGTCATATAAAAGAAGTACAATTTAATAATCTGAACAAGGAGAAAAAATAATGCAATTAAACTTACCGTTGCATCAACGACGGTAGCCTTAAACTGAAACGCAGCATGAAGGGATCAGCCATAGATTTTTCCTCATAAGGCGACCCACTGTAGAACAAATCTGCTCTTCTTTGTATAAAATCAGTGCATGATAAGAAGAGAGGCAACATGGTAGAATAGGGCTCAAGAGCGTGGATGACTTCTTCATTGTATGCTGGTGAATTTGGGTTAGAGTCATAAACATAAATAGACTGGTCCTTAAGCGACAATCTCGCCAAAATCCAATGCCAATCATGAACAACCTTGACCGGGAACAAGATATCATCAACAAGAACCCAGGGTGTATTACACCGTAAAGTAGTGCCAAATATATACTCAGAAATCAATTTAGCTTCATCTACAACCCTGAGGACTTTACCAGACTTGATGAACTCTTTATACACAGCTTTGATGACTGAATCAAACTGACAATCAGTAGTTGTGACTTTGACAATAATGTCCACGTCATACTTGGCCTTCTTACGCAAATAGTAAAACAAGACATCAAGGTGCTGTAATAAAAAAGTTCACAGATCATCAATACATACATATATAAATAGTAAGCATTGTATAACAAGGATATCCACCAAATATGATAGTTAACTTATGTATGCATATTGATGTAACACTGCCACTTGGAAAAACTTCTTTAACATTATAGCAATCAATTTCTGGGAATATAAGATGAAATAACAAACATAACTACTAGAGCTTAAATAATCTGTGCATATTACTTTAATATAGACATCTTCCAAATATTTATTAACAAAATTCTATTAAATATGTGTGCATATCTGATGAATATGAACATACTTCCTGTATATATCAGTTTTTAACTAATAAAAGGAAAAAATATCACACTGTTAAACGACATGAAGATCCCCAAATAATTTAAGTGCAGCAATCATCAATGTAACTGTAAACATAATCATAAAATTTAATAAGGATACTAAGGAAAGAAATTTCCAAATACCGTAGTACTGAGGTCTTTGGAACCATAATTGAGGACATGAAACCAATCGTTCTTGTCGACCACATGAACACCAAAATTAAACGTCGGATTCAGATTATTCTCCCTTGCTGGAAAAATATTACCAACCCTGTAGTGAAAAATACATAATGAATACAGATGTCATAATTTACTAAAAATGGCATATCGTACAGTTAATTTAAAATACTTACTTAGATTTGTTAATGACTTTGCGATCAATCCACAGACCCCACTTCTTTGTAAGGTTGAAATCAGGCTTAGTCCGTATAGTTGCCAACAGAGGATGAGGGAGACGGAAAATGCATCGCTGGGACAGTTCGGAGCAGGTACCACCAGAGCCAAATTCATTAACAAATGGAGACTTCTTAAATTTGGAAGTCTTTCTTGGGCGGCGTAAAATCAGAGGAGTATCATCTGAATCCTCATCAACGTCAACTTGCTCCTGAGCAGCATTATCCAAAGGAGGCTCACTGTCATCTTGTTTATCAGAATTGAAAGGTAATTCATTCTGCAGCGCTCTGGTTTTAATAACATCAACAGCCCTAGCAGTGAGCTCATGCCACTGGCTTTCACGTAATTGGGAAAGTGGATCTTCACTTGAAAGATTTACCCCATCTACAGATGGCACATCGTGAATATTCAGCCCCGCGTCAAAGATCAAGTTCTCCATTCCAGTAGGATGACTACCTGTTCATTAGTATTACTATAAATGTTAGGTAATATACAAAGATAATATCATACAAAACTAAACATAAACTACAAACACATACCTTTATCAACAACAGATGGAATAGACTTGTCATCAGCCCCTTCTTGAACATTCCTAACAGGTGAGTTGCCCATAACAACACTAGGATTAGTGAATTCAATATCACCCAACCTAAACGCTTCACGAATATCATAACCATCGTCCACCAAATGACCTACATCCATATATACTTTATCAAATCAAACAATACCAGATAGTTACCAATACTAACTAAATTCCAACTATAGTAATATGGATATTTATATAATATCATATTAGTATTTAGCAACAAATGTAGATACCTGGACAAATAACCTTAACATTTCCATCTTCAGTGGCTACCACACCATTAAAATCTCTATGACCCTCTAGTATAGGTTCTAACAGAATATATAGAGGACAAAAAAAATCAACAGTCAATGAGGCAATATTGGTCTATTGAACTAGTTTTTTTGAATATTCTGTGAATATTTGACAAATATTAATTGAATATTTCAGTACATGTAAACAAATAGAATTGGCATACCTTGAGGCAAAACCACCTCAACTCCAATTGAAATGTCCTCCACAACATGAGGTCCTCTCAGATCCTTTGGTAAAGGTTCTAACAGGAAAATTTTTTAAGAAATGAACAAAACAAAAAGAAACATCCTCATGAATATTTTGCTTGAATATTGATAAAATATTATGCAAATACAACTTGAATATACAAAATACCATTTAAAAGTTAACATTAATAAATTAATGGACATCTCAATTCCACCAGAATTACCTTTTACAACAGAAGGAAAACTTTGCTTCTCCTGATTCTCCTCTGCTGCTGCTGTTTCTCCTTAAATATGTACAGTGAACAAACATATTGAAAACATTAAAATTAATATACTCAGTGAATATTTAGTAAATATTGTGAATACTACTTGAATTCTTTCTGAATTACCTTGTACAACAACAGGATGTCTCTGCTTCTCTTGTACAAGATCTAACAGGAAAATTTTAAAAAGAGGAACTTATAAAATGAAACGAGTAGATGAAACAGAGTAAATTTTTTAATAACATTTTTTTTAAAAAAAGTCATCAATACTTTGAATATCTTGAATATCAGTTTGCTTTTCAGACTGAATACCTTGAATATGAGTCTGCTTTTCAGGTTTCTCCACTGAAGGTAATAAAAAACATAAGTAAACAAAAATAAATAACAAATAAATAATTAAATAAGCCTAAAAAAATAGAATTTATAACCTTCCGCAACATTAGCCATATCTTCTTCCTCAGAAACAAAGTCTGCAGCAACAGGGAAAAATAATGGGGTAAACAGAAACTGAAAGAATGAATATTCAATTAAAGCGTAGATAAATAGGATGCAGACCTAAAGGATTATAAGGGGGGAAACCGTCAAAAATAACTTGCTCATCACAACACATTTGTTGAACCTTCTCCACAGATTCTAAAAACCGTTTAAACAAACAAATAAAAAATTTAAATAAAAAAATCAAACCCAAAATGTACAGCAAAAGCAATTAAAAATCAACAAACAATATAATATTAAGATTGGAATGTGAGAATACCAGAAGGATTTTCCTTTTGACATTGATCTGGCAATTCAGCATTGTCATAGGACAGTTGTGGCTGCTTTTCAGAGGGAGCTGCAAAGCAAAATTAAATGAATCAATGAACACAAGGTAAACAAATAATAGAAAAATGAAAATACATGAAAACATAATACCATAGAATTGATATGCATAATTCAATTCCTCTTCGTGATCATAATTTTCAACTGAGGGACTGTCGCCATGATATTCATCTCTTTCATTCGTTTCTTTACCCGACAAAGAGACCTTTAATATTAAAATGAAAATGGTTATAACTAAAACTAACCAAACAAACAGCATATTACAGGGAGATACACATACCCCATCAGATTCATGTTCTTCTCCCAAATCATCCGAATCAATGTTCAACTTCTTGAAAATTTTATCAAAGCACTTAACCATATACAACTTCAACCCCCGCACATCAGCCTGCAACAATTTATGTTGCCCCAACAATAACTGCACATCGGGTGAAGATTGATGATTAAAACGACTACTACTTGGTTGATGTCCTGGTCCTGCAGTTGGTGAATTTTGAGCTACACCAACAGGCTCATCACAAGGTTGTTCATCATCATCCCCTGGACCAATATCATAGGACTTAACATCCGGCAGTTTAAATCACACACATTCTTCTCCAGAAGGTTCAACCTTTGTAAACAATACCTTAACCAAAAAATAACATAATAAAACTTAGCGACATATAAAATACAAAACCTATAGAAAATGTATGCTGTGGTAGTTCATGTTTAGCCATTCTGGTAATATGTACAATACTGATATGCACTGAATATTCATATTACAATACTGATATGCACTTTGCTATATTAAATACTGATATGCACTATATATTCATATTATAAACATAATAATTTGTATACAAGCTTAATAATCTGTATGAACTGTAAAACACTAATATGTATGCACAGTATATACAAACAGTATGCATCTTGATTGCTTTAAAAGATATATTCAATAGATATACCACTGGTATGTACAATACAATTCTATATCAATAATCTATAAGTAAAAGATATTCTTTTTATGCAACCATAAACAAATAATAACACAAATGTGCAATAAATATATCAGTACTATATAATTTCAGTGACAGTATTCAAAATATATCAGTAAAAATATCAACAGGAACATTTAGTTAAAAAAGTCAGAACCTGCAATTTCTTTAAGCTAAAGAACTTTTTCTGCAACTCTTCGAAATCAAAGGTCCTCTTTACATGCCAATTAAGAATTCTGGGCGATGTGTTTGCAACTCTAAAAGCAAACCAGCAAAGCGGTAACACTGAAGAAATGGCCTCAGCTTGTCATGCATAGACATAATTGTCGCAAGAAAAACCTTTGTACCCCAAGGGAATGTCTGCCATGCACCGCATTCAACAACGTTGAATTCCTTCTCTCCAATTGTAGTATCATTATTTGCTGAATTCTTTGTAGAAACCAAGAATGTGTGTATGAAATACAAAGCAGCAAGCTTGATAGCATCTTCATCGCTTTTCCACCTTTTAGTGACGAAACACTCAACCAATGTTTTCTTTGTAACTTTCGATGCACCCCCAAAGTACAACTCTAACAATCGATTAGGGACTTCCGAATGGTACTCTTTTAGGTGATCACCCACACAATTTAATCCAGTAACCAATCCAAAATCCATCAGACCAAACCTCATTTTGTTGCCGTAGAAATCAAACCATAAAGCATCGGTATCATCCCTTGGCGGACATACCTCTCGCAACAACAAAGAATTCAACAATTTGTTGCACGTAACAAAGGCAGGCATGTCAATGAAATGGCCGAAACATGACTGCCTAAAAATTTCCAATAATCTATGATTAAAAACCTGCTTGATAGTTGCGACAACTTCAACATTTGTATGAGTACATATCCTACGGCTTCGGTATTGATCCGGACGAAAATATAGTTGCAACGGCTAGTACAAGGAAAAATATAAACATGAGAGAAAAATTAAACAACAAATAGATATCCCTGTAATATGCATCCAATATCCCAGCAAATTTTGAAAATAAAACAAGTGGTACATACTTAAGTCAATATAAATATCCCTGTAATATGCAACCAATATCACTGTATATTGAACCAGTAATATGCAGATACACAAGTTAAGATATAAAAACATACTAAATTTAATATGAATATCCCATAATATCCAGGTAATATCCCCTCAATCTGTACAAATAACTGTTATAAGAACACAAGATACACAACTAACATACAAAAAAACATACTAATATCAGTAATATGTACTTAATATCACTACAATATGTATAGAGGCACACAAGATTAAAAAAAATGTGGACATAAAACACACGTGCGAAAAATTATATAAACATACCTCGACTTCAACCAAAGGAAAGTCATCAGACTTAACAGACTTAACTGCTCTCTTACTCTTTGCTTGAAATAATTTCTTCTTCACTGAAGACGGCGATGAACCATATAGAACTTTTTTTTTTAACAATAACTGGGGGATCGCTATCAGAATCGTCACTCGATGAATCGCCTCTTACGCCTTTACCCTTACCATCTGAACAAATATTTTTCGTTTTAGTGTTGCGCTTATCAACCTGACGACACCTCTTGTTAGTATTCAATTTGCATGTGGACCTAGTAACACGACTAGGTGTAACAGCAGCAGATTTCTTCGTAGGAGAAATATCAAAATCATCAAAATCATCGTCTTCAATGACATGCACCGGTTTTTTGGGATTCTTACCCTCTCCCTTAGCCATTACAACTGCACAATTGTACCATAAATTATTATAAAAAAAAGGGGTTTATAACTAAAATCATCAACTACATCAGAAAATTTTATGAAACTAAATTATATAAAGAAAATATCAGTAACTAAGAAAATAATAGATGAAAATAAGACATAATTACCAAGACAGTTAGAGGAAGTGATGAAGAAGCGGACGTCTGCACAAGTTACAAATGAAATTGAAGATGGAGTAGTTAAGGGAATTTTGATTTTAATTCTGATTTGCAAAATTTAAAAAATTTAGTTTACCGCTTTAGTTTTTTTAAGACCGAAAAAATGGGAATAAATGTTAAGCGTGGTTAATACTTGAGACGCGGAAAAAATTAATAAATTCACACTTAATGAATATCTCCATTCCCATAATTATAGGCACATTAAAAGGAAGATAAAAAGTTTTTAAAAGTTTCTATTAAATGTTAAGTAAATAGGTCTAAATGTCTATTTGGAATAATTTAGATAAAATGTATCTATTTTCTGATAAACACCCTCCCAAATGTCTATATTGTGTAAAAATTCCTAATTTGCAACCTAATCGACGTAATGGCATACAGTCTTGGTCGGGGTTATTTACAGAAATAGGATGTCTCTAGTGCCTTGTCACACATTTGGTTCCATTAAGAGAAGTCTTACAATGTTAGCACTAATAAAAAGTTTCTGGCAATCGCTAGATCTTTTTATTAGTAAAAACCTGGCGATTTTCAGGTATTACACTCTGTCGGTCGCCAGCTAATTTTCCTGACGGAGGTCATTTTTGTATGACTTTTCTTACGAGTGTTAAAAATATAAAAGCAACGTCGGATCTGTCTATTTTGCGCAGAAACTTGGTCGTAATACCACCAACCATGCACCACCAACCATGCACGTCAAGGTAAGTGAGTGATCCACCAAAGAGTAAATACATATCCATAATGGGTGTTTACACTCAACCGATAAATTCATACTATTTATTTACATATCCACTATTATCATTCAACTATGGTTAACTAATAAATATTTTCTATTTATTAATTCACTTTACCATGATTAGTTGCTATGGTTGGGTGTAAACACCCAACATGCATAAGTTTTTACCTCCACCAAAGACCTTTCCCTTTGTTATCTTCCTTTAATTTTTGTTTTCCCTGGTGTTTAGTACCTGTTTGGGCCCGCCTAATCCGGATTCAACCCATGAAATCTTATCATTGAGGGTAAAATGTCACTATTAAAAGCGACTTCATTCTCCCGCATTCGAAAATAAGATTCTGGTGAAGGATAGAGGAGTAGTTACCACTCCATCACAACCTTTATAGTCCTCTACTAGAGCTAATAACTTAAATAAATGGTTATCCAAGTCTAACAAATTACCTATTAAAATCACTTACGTTTATTTTGTATCAATAGATCATTAAACTTACACTATTAGACCTATAAAGTCTGAACAACCATAAAACTAAGGATAATTTCGAAGAACTCACCTCAAGATGAGTTTCGTAATATCAATTTCCCCTGTGAGTTGCCATATTGTATACACATGCATCACTTATTTTAATTATATTTGTAATAAATTTTTTAATGTATTTATTATTAATGTAAAAATCAGGATTTTACTAATTTACCCTTTATACTATACGAACATTTAATTAATTTTATAAAATTATTTTTGAGAAAATAAATTATCCCCTGTTATCATATATTCACTATCACTACAAGAAAAATGTGAAGTACATGTGAATTTTTCTAGGGGTGATGTGCAAATTACATGCAAATTTATATTCACTATCACTACAAGAAAAATGTGAAGTACATGTGAATTTTTCTAGGGGTGATGTGCAAATTACGTGCAAATTTTTCCGTAAAAATATTAAAAAATATACCGAAAAAAATTCTTAAGTTATTGTTACATGCTGATTTATAATTTCTCAGATAAGTTACTAGGAGATTTTTTATTCGCAAGTAATTTACATGCGAATTTGCTATGCAAAAACTAGAAGTTCTGATATCTAGAAACAAAATTGAGCTGGAAGACTTTTCTTGTGATTTATCAGAGGAAAATAACTATAAGTAATTTTTGGTGAAGATCCCAAAGTAAATCCTCAAGAAAGTTTACACAAAAATTTATGGATAATAACGGTTTTCCATATGAGAAAACTCCATATGAACATTCTATAAGTAATAATTAATTTTATAAATAATCCACAAGAACATTTCAAGAGATTTCACAATTAAACAAATAAACGTATGTTTTAAATCCTATGAACCCCCAAGGTAATATTCTCACACGAAAGTCCATGTGTATTATCTACGAGAAAATTAATTTTGACATAAGCTTGAATGTAGAATTAATTGATGAAAAAAAATATTTAAAATGCTAAATTACTAAAATCATAATTTTTTACATTAATGATAAATAGATGAAAAGGATTATAACAAAGAAAATAAAAACAAGGGAGGTATGCATATTATCATAAATCACAATGACATTAGTGTTATGAAGATGAATTTAAGGAGAAGCACATGCAATTATCTCTTTAGTTTTCTGAATATGATGACTTTGTGTATTGGATAAAAAGTCGCCAAGGTCTTAAGCAAGACCCCGAAGCATAACACGAAGTCCGCCCCACGAGGTAAACTCACAGGGGGATGTCGCATGATTCTTTCCCTCGGAACATCATCTCGAGAAATGAAGAGGAGCGGGTCCGAAGTGTCGATCTCGGAGAAAACTGCGGATGCAACACCTCGGAGAACAAGGTCAGGTCTTTGTAACCGTCGATCGTTGCTCTAGCATTTAAGATAAAGATCGTGAGTCAACCACGACTAAACACGGAGTAATGGCCATAAAGCCACAATTATGATATTTACAACGTCATTTCTTTCCCTCAGTTATAAATAGAATTCATTTGTAAACATACAGGAGAGGAACAATACAATGTTCAACTCTATTTTTATTTGTTGTCTCATTCGTCACTTAGCTTATTCCTTGCCTCGTTTACTTTTTCAAGCCTTTCATCTAATTCAAATTTAACTTTAGCTCGAGCATCACTTTGATACAAGCAAATTACCAGTTAAACCCAATACAAATTCGATTTGTTGTCCTATCCCAATTTATGCCAACACAAATTGGCGTCGTCTATGGGAAATTGGTAATAATATTTGTTCCGAAGCTGAGCTTTTCCAGATCTCTGTAAGATACCGATGACCTCGATGTCTCGAAAATCTGCAAACATCATAACTGGCGGTATAGAAATAAACAGTATCAACTCTTCCTCGATGAGAAAGCTTGCGAAACTCTCAACCAGTACGAAAAGAAGAACCCAAATGGAATGGGGCGGTGAAGAAATCATTTTCGACGAAGGAGATTACCACGAGGTAATAACCCCTCATCACGAAACCTTGGTTATTACCTTGAGGGTTTAGGGTTTAGATGTGAAACGAGTCTTAGTAGACCCTGGAAGTTCCGTAAATATAATCAACCGCAGAGCCATTGAGCAAATGTGGCTGAAAGACCTTGTCGTCCTGAAGATAACCACCCTAGCAGGGGTTCAATAACTCTGTAGAAAGAACTCTAGGGGAAATCACCCTCATAACCACCGCTGGGGGGGGGGGGGGGGTTGACAAAGAAACAACTTTCCAATTAATGAACGAGTACATGGCATACAATATTATCCTCGGAAGGCCTTGGGTTCATGAAATAGTGGTTGTGCCATCAACCTTTCATCAAGTCATTAAATTTCCCACCCCATAGGGAATTCGTACAATTCGAAGTGACCAATCAATGGCTCGAAAATGCTATTCAGTCGCTGCGAAAAATGGGAACGCCCCCGATCGGGCACTCGAGGTCACAGTCAAACGACCCAGAACCCCACGAAGGGGAGAGCTCGGTCCAAAAAATAATTCCCTCAAAGCAGGAAGGGAGGATTCCAACTTTCATCCAAGAACCTCGAAAGCAAAAGGTCGAGGATTTAATGGTGGAGGAGCTAGAATCTCATGCATTGTCAGAAGAGTTCCCGGAAAGAAAAATATTTGTGGGCTCGGAGCTGGATGCTGAGTCCAAAAAAGTTGTCATCAAATTATTAAAACCCAATGATGATTGCTTTGCATGGTCTCACACAGACATGGTAGGGATCAACCCCGAAATCATGACACACAAGTTGAACGTAGACTTAATCACCGCCCGATGAAACAGAAGAAAAGACCTCGCACTGAAGAAAAGAAGAAGGCGATCCAAGACGAAACCAGGAGGTTACTCGACAACGGGTTCATAAAAGAAGTCAAGTACCTAGATTGGCTTGTTAATGTGGTAGTGGTGCTCAAGAAAAATGGCAAGTGGAGAATGTGTGTTGATTATACCGGCCTGAATAAATCTTTCCCTAAAGACTCCTACCCTTTACCCCAAATAGACAGGTTAATAGACTCCACGGTTGGACACAAGCTTTTAACCTTTTTGGATGCATATTCAGGGTACAATCAGATCCTAATGGACCCAAGTGATGAAGAAAAAACTTCTTTCATTACGGATCAAGGAACTTATTGCTACAAGGTGATGCCATTTGGCCTCAATAACGCTGGGGCAACCTACCAGAGATTGGTGTGTCAGATGTTCAAAGATTACATTGGGAAAATGATGGATGCCTATATCGATATATTGGTTAAATCTGCCCGACTGGAAGATCATTTGAAACAATTGAAGGAAGCATTCGCGATTTTGAGACAATATTGTATGAAGCTTAACCCCGAAGAGTGCGCTTTTAAGGTCAGCTCAAGCAAATTTCTAGGATTCATTTTCTCGGAGAGAGGCATTGAAGCAAATCCTGACAAGATCAAAGTTATACAAGAAATTCCTGAAGAATTATCGAGTCCGAAGGCTTGACTGGCCGATTAGCCGCCTTGAGTCGATTTATTTCGAGGTCATCAGAGCGGTGCCACAAGTTCTTTTCCGTCTTAAAGAATAACACTTCCTTTGAATGGACCCCCGAGTGCAGGGAGGCCTTGAAGGAGCTGAAATATTATTTAACCAATACCCCATTGTTGGCCAAACCAAAATATGAAGAGACCTTGTTGGTTTACCTAGCTGTCTCCGAGGTGCCGATGAGTGTTGTTCTGGTGCGAGAGGAAGAAGGAAAGAAGCAGCCAATATACTATATCAACAAAGCCCTCCTTGATGCTGAAACAAGGTATTCACATTTAGAAAAATTAGCGTTTGCATTAGTCATTGCTGCTAGAAAATTGCGCCCTTACTTCCAATGCCATCCAATAGCTGTAGTAACAACTTTCCCCCTAAGAAGTATATTACATAATCTAGAGTTGTCGAGGAGGTTATCTAGGAAGGCAGTCGAGCTAAGTGAGTATGACATCATATATCAACCACGCACAGCCATCAAATCTCAAGTGCTGGCTGATTTCGTAGCCGATTTCAGTGTTAAACTTCTTCCAGAGGCGAAAAAAGAAAGCTTAATTTCAAGAGGTCCTACAACTAGAGTATGGAGGCTTTACACGGATGGAGCAGCCAACTCCAACGCTTTGGGGCTCGGAATAGTGCTGAAAGCCCACACTAGTAAGAAGTTAAGACACTCAATGAAATCCGAGAAGCTGACCAACAATGAAGTCAAATACGAAGTCGCCATAGCATGATTAAAGTTGGCCAAAGAAATAGGAGTTGAAAATTTAGAGTTAAGATGTGACTCACAACTAGTGGTGAATCAAGTTCTCGGTGGATATATGGCTCGAGAACCTAGGATGAAGCAACTCATGGTAAGAATGCAACAAGAGCTCGATGCCTTTCAAGAATGGAAAGTCATGCAAGTACCACGAGAAGAAAACGCCGAGGCCAATGCTCTAGCCCATCTGGCCTCGGTAGTAGCAACAGACGACTCGGGGACTGATGCTACAGTTAGGGTTTTCACCTCGCCCATAGGAAAGATGAAGCTAGAAATAAGTATTGTGAATCGACATTGGGATTGGCCAACAAAATTCATTTCTTATCTAGAGTCGGGAACTCTACCACCAGATAAAAAGGAAGTGGCAAAATTCAGAAAGCAAGTTATCCCATACACAATGGTATATGGACAGTTATACAAAAAACTTTATTGTGGCCCAATGGACAAATTTTTAGACCCCGGAGAATATGAATACGTGATGAGAGAAGTGCACGAATAAACATGTGGCAACCACTCAGAAGCCAAAGCCCTCGTTCGGAATCTGCTCTGAGCCGCCTATTACTGGCCCGAAATGAGCGAGCATGCCAGAGTGTTCGCTCGGAAGTGTGACAAATGCCAAAGACATGCTTCTATGATTCACCAACAAGCCGAGCCCTTGCACACGGTGGTTTCACCGTGGCCCTTCATGAAGTGGGGAATGGATATTGTATGGTCTTTCCCTAAAAAGCAAAGGGCAGTGTCAAATACCTACTCGTGCTCACTAATTATTTTTCTAAATGGATCGACGCAGGAGCTTTCACCAGGGTAAAACAGAAAGAGGTCATCGATTTCATATGGAAAAACATCATATGCCGATTTGGAGTCCCAAAGGAGATCATTTGTGACAATGGTACGCAGTTCATTGGTTCGGAGGTCACGACCTTCTTTAAAAAATAGGGGATCAAAAGGGTAACCTCGACACCCTACCACCCAAGCGCCAATGGACAGTCTGAATCATCAAACAGGATAATTGTTGACAACCTTAAAAAGAGGATGAACGAAGCCAACGGCTCGTGGCCTGATGAGTTGTGGACAGTGAGGACAACAGAGAAGAACATCATTGGAGAAAATCCATTTTCTCTCATTTACGGGGTCGATTTATTAATTTCTGTCGAGGTGGGAGAACCAAGCCTCCGCTATGCACAGTCTACTGAGGAGTCAAATTAAAAAACAATTAGAATAAAGCTGAACTTGCTTGAAGAATGAAGACAGATGGCGCTGGTACGGCTGACAGCCCAGAAACAACGAATCGAGACCTACTTAAACAAAAAAGCCAAGTTACGAGAATTTAAGGTTGGTGACTATGTCTTAAGAGCCTCGAATAAAACAACCAAAGAGAAAAATGCAAGAAAATTGGCCGCCAATTGGGAAGGCCCCTACCGAGTGAAAGCAATTGTAGAGAAAGGATCATATCAGCAAGCATGCCTTAAAGGGAAGCAAGAGCCTTTGAATTGGAACGTATCCAATTTAAAGAAGTATTACTTCTAACAACACGAAATGTGCTCCCAAGGTCAACAGTGCCCGAGTCTTCATCCTTCACCCTCAAACACTGGGGGGTGACAAAGAAGCGAGATCAATCTGCAATCGACTCACAGGCTCGCAACTCAAAAACTCTTCAAAAAAATAACCCAGACTCGGGGATTCAGTTCTAAGCTTGAAATCTTCGCCCGAAACGGCTTTTCATAAAACGAAATATGCCTAAGTACAACTAGGCCTTGTGTAAACTGATTCATTTTTTATCAATGGAATAAGAATCGATTTATCTTTTTATCCATTAAAGTTTTAGCCTCGGCTCGATAGCGAGGCGTCGCCCTAAGCTAGCTCTCTAACACATTCAAAGTCTTGCAAGCAAACAAAAAAAGATATCAAAATAATTGATATTCAAACATTCATTCACAAGGCTCGAAGGCCAAAATAATTATAGAAAAATAGCCCGAAGGCACAAAAACAAAAACTAACGAACAGTCACGCGTCTTCACTATCGTTACCCGAAGCCTCTCCTTCAGACGAGCTATCACTGCTTGAAGGAAGTCGGTCTAAAAACCCCCCGAGCTGTAGGTACGTCAACCTTGGCTTTGGAAATCTCGTCATCCAAGCTAATCCCCTTTTTACACTATTCAAGGGTCCTCAACTTGGTCTGAATGATTGCCCAGTTTCTGTCAACCTTCGCTCAAGTAGCCCTCAAATGAAACTTAGCTTTGAACTTGGATTTAAGCGCGGAGGAAGAAGTTGGTTTCTTAGCCCAAGGATTTTCACTTCGGCTTCGAGAGCTTTATTCTTAGCCTCAACCTCGACCACTTTTGAGGTAAGTAGCGAAGTCTTCTCCTCAAACTCCTCGGTCAACCCCCTAAGTGCTGCATCGGCTGCGTCAGCTTGCTTCTGAAGCTCGGCTTGATAACTCTTCGCTTGGGACCTCTTCTTGGCCAGAAGGCTTGGTAACTTCACCACAAGCTTGAGAAAGATCAGCACCAAGTTGCCCGACTTCTCTTTGAGATCGATCCAAGTTAACCTCCGAGCTGGAAAGTTGTTTTTCGAGCTCAGCAATACGAGCCTCAAGCAAGTTCCTCCTATGATCCCACTCATCCCCAACCCGACGAAGATGTGCTGCTCGCTGAGCTTTGACTTCAGCTGCCTTCATGGCATAGACATAGCCCTACAACCAAAGGGAAAAGAGTCAAAGGCCTGAAAAACAATTAGAATAAAAAATATGCAAAACGAAACCTCACATGGATTGCATGCTGAGCCGAGTAAGCCATCAAATCGTCCGAGGGGATGTTCTTCAGACGGTCGTTCTCCAAAGGCCCAAGTAGCTCTTTGCATCTGATGGCGACCCCCATGGTGTCATCCAATAGACAAACATCTATTGGGACCGGGATTCGTCTAATCCCTTGGGAAAGATTCGCCTTAGCTCGAGGTGGGTCTATACTCGCTTGTCTCATAGGCGATGTCGCCTCGACAGACTTATTGACCTCCCAGGCAGACTTCGCCTTGCTGGACTCCAATCCCTCACGAACCTTGTCAACCACTTGGCTTGGCTCATTCACGACCGTCCCCTTGACTACGCTCTGAACCAAAACGTCATCTGGTTCATCAATCAATCTTCGCCGGGGGACCGTAGTAAAATTAACACGAGGGATTTTAGCATTAGTTAGCTTCTTAGGCGTATCGCCTTTTCTTTTTGAACCAGAAAAGAAAGAAATGCATTACTCAAAGGGAAAATAAAGAGAAAAATACAAAAAATAGACAAGGATACCTCTCGGGGCCTAAGTAAGAGTCTGAACAGACTCCTCAATAAGATGCAAACTAGCGTCGGCATCTGGGACATCGACGACTTCAGCTCGTCGTCCCAACTTCTTCTTCTTTTTTGTCTTCTTTTTCTTATCTTCTTCCTTCTCCGCCTCGGCAGGCAAAACTTTGAAATCTGGAAAAGAGGAAAAAGGCAGAAGTAAAAAAGACGTATCGGGGAAATGAAGTAATCACATTGGGAGTATAATAACCCAGACGCTTGCCCCACCACCCATTTTCTGCACGAGCAGCCAAAACCATCCAATCCCTATCCAACCTCCCCTCTGCGTTGATTATGGCTTGCACCCAAGCCTCAAAATCCTGGGGAGGATTAATTAAGGGTCTCCTTACTAAAAACACGACAAAAGTTCAGTCTTTTCCACACTTATTGAAGCCAAGTATAGAAAATAAAAACCATAGAAAAGCTTATGTGTCCTATTCCACGCCTCGGGGAACCCAGGCTCGGCTGAAAGAGAATAGGTGGGAAAGAGGACAAACCAGTCGCACCAGCTTCGATCCTCAGTGTCGTCACTCTTAGTATTAAGAGAAAACTGGCCTCGCTTGTTCAACTGCACAACCCCATACTTGTGCAAAGAAGGAGAAAAAAAGGAAATCAAATAGTCATACCCAAATCTGACCCCGGGTTTACGACTAATGGTCGAGACATGGAACGACCCTCCAGAAGCCGGGGCCAAGCTGGGCCAAGCAGATATTGTGCATCTTGCAAAAGGTGTCCGCTATGAGATGAAGAGGGAGAGAGAAACCTATCACAAAAGGGTAATGTAAACGAAGGACTGCCCCAGAACACTATCACACGTGCGCTGCTCGGGGGGTGGGAATCGAGATTGGGACCTCGGGGTTCCAGTTGCACTTCCCTCTAATTAAAGCCATATGTTCTTCCGAGACCAGGCTGAGAGAAAGTCGCACAGGGAGGTTCCTTCTCCTGACAACATCCGAGGCCGTTTGCCTCATTTTAAAATCCTTACTTGAGTCAAATCATCTTAGAATGACCCACTGAGTTTCAAGTTCCCCCTGGTAAACTTTTTTTTCTTTTTCTTCGGGGGTGAGGTCTCAACTACCTAGGTATCATCGTCCCCATCAATGGCTCCTACAGCCGCCGCCTCATCATCGCCGATTGATGGTTCTTGGATGGCTGCGCTACGGCTATATTCCGAACGAGAAGAAGTTGCTGAGGGGGGAGAGTCTAACAAATCCTCAGTCGAAGCATCAATAACGTTTTCACGATGGGATGGAGAAAATACGGTGAAATTTCGTAAAAATCTGAAAGACGGGAAGAAATGTGAATGGCTCTAAGGAAAATTGTGGAATGATGAAGATAACAACAAAAATGGTCAATTTATAGGAAAGTACAAGTGGATCAAAATACAATGATGACGGTTGCATGAGGAAGATCAAACGAAAAGACATAGTCGTTCAAAATTGAGCCACGTGTAGAGGATGAGACGTTGAAACGTCGCCCGCCTTTTCAAATTTCCTGGCCAAAAATGCGCCAAGTCACTCTCTCGCTTAAATTCAATTCCACCCCTCGGAAAACTCTGGAAATTATCCGAAGGGTGGGGTGACTATCTGTATTGGATAAAAAATCACCGAGGTCTTGAGCAAGCCCCCGAAGCATAACACGAAGTCCGCCCCACGAGGTAAACTCACGAAGGGAGGTCGCATGATTCTTCGCCTCGGAACGTCGTCTCGAGAAATGAAGAGGATCGGGTCCGAAGTGTCGATCTCGGAGAAAACTGTGGAAGCAACACCTCGGAGAATAAGGTCTAGTCTTTGTAACCGTCGACCGTTGCTCTAGCATTTAAGAGAAAGATCGTGAGTCAACCACGACTAAGCACGGAGTAATGGCTATAAAGGCACAATTATGATATTTACAACCTCATTTCTTTCCCCCAGTTATAAATAAAATTCATTTGTAAATATACAGGAGGGAACAATACAATATTCAACTCTATTTTTGTTTGGTGTCTCGTTCGTCATTTAACTTATTCCTTGGCTCGTTTACTTTTTCAAGCTTTTCATCTAGTTCAAATTTAACTTTAGCTCGATCATCACTTTGATACAAGAAAATTATCAGTTAAACCCAATACAAATTCGATTTTTTGTCCTATCCCGATTTAGGCCAACACACTTTGTAGGATAATTGATTTAAGTTGTATGGCTTTGTTGATATAAAACAAATGGGAGATTTACAGAACTATGACACCGAAGGCAATGGTTTACCTTTTTTACCCTGTTTAACACGATTTAGCAAAAATTATCCTCTGCAGAGTTATTGAATAATATTTTGATGGAAAAGCCACTCATCACCTACTTAATGGCGTGTCTTCTTCCACCCTTTCTCCAGCTAATTTGCCTTGAAATCTTAACAGCGCAATATTTGCTAGTGACCCCTTTCAACCGTGTCCAACTAAATTGCCCTGAAATCTTTATGTAGAAATAGGCAACCTTTGATGTCTTGACAAGGCGACACTTGCCCTCGGCTCTTTCCGCCTTAAAATCTTTACCACTAAGCAACACTTGCACCCGACCCCTTAAGCCTTATCCAAACTAAATTACATCTCGACCATTTTACCCATTTCTCCCAACTAAATTTGAAATCTTGCCAAATAGACAATACTTGCAGTCGACTCCTCCACCCCATTTTCTAACTAAATTACCTTGAAATCTTGGCAGTGCAACACTTGCCAAGCTGGAGGTCATTTTTGCTAAGTCATGGAAAACAGGGACAAACCTCAAAACTAATCAAAATTTGGGAACATCATGTGAATTTTCGAGAAGGTTTACACAACTATGACACTAGAAAGGGAGAATTACACCACTATGACACCTTAGACAATGGTTTGCCTAATTGACATCGCTTAAAATAGTTTGCAAAAATGGCCTCCATTAATTTTAAGTAAGTGCTACCACGGGGGCAACACTTCAAGTTATAAAATTGACAAGTGCTACCTCGGGGGCAACACTTCAAGTATAAATTGGCAAGTGTTGCAAGTGTTGCCCCTGTTGTAGCACTTGACCTTTTATCTCTATCAATATTCTCTCCAGATAACTTGAAGTGCTGCCTTGCAATTTATCTTGAAATCTTGAATATGCAACACTTGCACTCGACCCCCGTCCCCATGTCTCCAACTAATTTATCTTGAAATTTTGACAAATAAGCAACACTTGAACTCGACCTCTTCACCATTTTTTCCAACTAGATTGCCTCTCGACGATTCACTTCCGTCTCCCAACTAAATTGTCTTGAAATCTTGACAAATAAGTAGCACTTTCCCTCAAATCCCTCACCCCTCACCCAGTGAAACTGCTTTGAAGTCTTCGAAGGACAACACCTTCCAAGCTGGAGGTTATTATTTATTTAAAATCGTAGAAAACAAAGACAAACACTCAAAACTACTCAAATTAAGGGATACCGAATAAAATTGATAAGTAATTTGCCAAATATGGATAACAATAGTATTAATTATCCTATGTTATCTTTCTCTACCTCACTATTCGTGCGAAAAAGAGTATAAAATGTTGGTTGTGGTACGAGTAAACTCAGTGAAATGCAAACTTTTCTTCTCCGTGTGAATTACATCTTCCTGCTTCTCAGTCATCCAATTCAGAGAATTGTCTATTCATGTCCTAACTTTGGGATTTAGTTGGCTCACAAAAACTTACAGTAGGTCCCTTGTCTAATTCGAAGCCCAGCCATGGGATAACAACTTTTTGATGTTCGCTTTTGGACCATAACACTTGTGACAAACTGTCTTTTCTTTGTGTCTGTGGGTAGGAGAAATTATTATCTTCTTACAATTTTATTACAAATGGGAATTGCGGTTGAGGAGGAAAAAAACTTGAACAATGAAACATGTCTTTAAATCCAATTAATTATGTTGTCTCAAACTGAAAATGCAGTTGAGAGAAAAAAAATTAGAGCCTCTTTGGTCAAGCTGACAAAAATTGTTTGTTTTGAAAAGTACTTTTGATAAGTACTTTTTAAATAAGTACTTTTGAAGAATAAAAAGTTTGTGTTTGGGCAACTCATTTGAGAAGTGCTTTTCTAAACAATTTATGTTTGGATAATCTTTATAAAAAGTACTTTTGAGTATCAAATTACGAAAAAGTGCATTACTAAGATTCATTATGCGACTAATATTATTTAAACATATCAAAAATTTGAATATTTTTTCAGTAAAAGAGTTAATCTAATATTTTATTTTCATTTAATTTAAATATAAAATATAATATATATATATATATATATATATATATATATACTATCGTTTTTAATCAATAGAAATAAAGTTAAACAAAAAAAAACTGAAGCAGAAAATAAAGTTTTATTTATATATAAGAAATATATTGGTTAAAATAATTAAATATAGTACGGTAAATAAATATTTTTGGTAAGGATATTTTTGTTTTAAAAAATTAATAAACTGCTTCTGCTTCTGGGAGAAGCAGAAATTTGTACCTTCTCTCCAACAACAGAAAAACTGCTTCTGCTTCTTCTTCTTAAAAGTACTTTTTTCTTTTGGCCAAACAACTCAAAATTCTTCAAAAATCTTTTTTTTTTTTAGAAAAAGTACTTTGGACTTTTGAGAAGCTTGGTCAGACAGGCTATTTGCTTTTAAAAAGCTTGATCAAACAGGCTATTTCACTTGAATGATGAAACATGTCTTTAAATCTACTTTATTTTGTTGTCTCAGCACTTCAAGTTCCATCATCTTGACTGGGCAACCATCCAAATAAATTTCATTAGTTTAAATTAGGATATGAGTTCGGTATTCAGTTTGATGTTGCATTATTTAGTTCAAGCTTTGATATGTGGTTTGGCTAAATGTCATTTATAGCCGAAAGCTATCTGTGAAGAATTTTAAGGTGTTTGGCCAAAAGAAAAAATTATTTTTGAAAAAAAGCAGAAGTAGTTTTTCTGCTATTGGGAAGAAGCTACAAATTTCTACTTTTGGGGAGAAGTATTAAATTAATTACTCCCTCCATTTCAAAAAGAATGAACCTTTTCATTTTTTGAAAGTCAATTTGACTAATCTTTGAACTTAAATTAGACTATATTAATTTAATATTTTCAAATAAAAATTTACATATTCAAAAACTATACGAAAAGTACTATAACATGCAACTCTTCGCATATCAATATGATGAAAAAAATCACCTTAAATTATTGGTCAAAGTTCAATCAGTTTGACTCTCGAAAAGCGAAAAGTTTCATCCATTCTGAAATAGAGGGAGTATATAAATACGACACAATCACATAGATCAAGAACACCCGGTGAACAAATAAAAATGTAAGTAAAATGGCGTACTTTTATCCACCATAGTCAGCACAGCAACTGAAGACGAAACCCAACTGAGTTTTTCCTCTCCTTAGGCTTATGAAAGCTTAATGAGAAGTTGCCAACAACATGTTAAGCCAGGAGAGGAGACCTATAGCCTGTTTGGGTGGGCTTATAAGTAATTTTTTTTTAAGTAGCTTATAAGTCAAAAGTGACTTATATAACTTCTCAAAAAATTGCTTATAAGTCACTTAAGGGCTTACAAGCCCATCAATTTTTTAGTTACCAAACATTTACTAATAGATTTAAAAGCCACTTTTAAGCTCACCCAAACGGGCTCCTAGCCTAATATATATACTTAAAAGCCCTAACTTAATGGGTCCACCCATAATATGCCCACAAGTTTATCAACATGCCTACACTACTGCCAGCCCACACCTAATACAAGAAAGGGGAATTTTTAAAAATAGGCAGCCAACTACCCATAATTACAAACAGGATGCCATTTTTTTTTCATGCATAACACCCATCCCTAAAATTACAAATTTTAGCACTCCTTCATAAAAAACACCCTAGCTACCAAATTTTCCCTTCTCCAACCACTAAGCCACCGGCAAACACCTTCCCCCGGCCAATGGTGTCATTACTTTTTTGTATTTTACTGAATTTATATTGTTTATTGCGTCTAAATTATTGCTTTGGACAAGTTTATACACACAAATCTCCCTCTAAAAATTAAATTATACATGAATATACATATATAAATATGTAGCAATAAGAGAAATACAAAAATATACACACAAAAAAATAAAAAAATCATATAAACATCCTTAATATACAGATTTATTCACTCGCATATACACACTTATACAAATTTATACATTTTATACACGTGTATAAATTTGTATAAAATTGTATAAACTTGTATAAACTTGCGGCAGTCTGCTATTTTCAGGAAAAGGGTGACAGCTCGGGTAAGATTCGGAAATATGGGCCATTTTTGGTAATTTTCGTCTTTTGTTTGTCTTTTAGTGTAATTACAATACGAGCCCATCATGGAATCCACAAATATGTGACCTGTGTATTGTCCACCAGCTATTTACAATTAGCCAATTTTGGTAAGACCGAATAAGTTAATATTAAGTTCAATATTTAATAAATAATTCTAACAAGAAGCAGAAGTAGTTTATTAATTTTTCAATACAAAAATATCCTTACAAAAAATATTTATTTATCATACTATTTTTATTTAGTTTAACCAATATGTCTCTCAATTGTAAATAAAATTTTGTTCTCTGCTTCTCTCTTTTGGTTTAACTTTATTCCTATTAATTAAAATCATATTATATATTTTATTTTATGCTTTACACATAAACTAAATGAAAATAAAAAATTTAGTCTTTCATAAAAAAAAAAATTAAATCTTTTGTACGTTTAAATAATATTAGTCGCAAACTGATTTTTTTTCATATTTATTCATTTCTCTCAGTCTTACGAGGAGAAAAACACGTGATTCGAGAGAATTTCTTAGTACTACTTTTTCTCGTAATTTGACACTCAAAAACACTTTTGTAAAGATTATCCAAACACATTTTATTTTAAAAAGCACTTTTCAAATGAATTGGCCAAACACAAACTATTTTTTCTTCAAAAGTACTTATGACAAAAATACTTTTTAAAATAAACATTTTTTGGTTGCTTGGCCAAACAAGCTCTTAATCCAAACTAAATAATTTTAGTTTGGTACGATATTTTCTTTTCAGCTCACTTTTTTTGTCAAATGAATTTCGATTATTCGCTTATGTCATATAAGATAATAAGATGAATCTAATATAACTCAATAGTTGCATCTATGGGTGTTTATCAGTCGGTTCGGTTCGGTTTTGGACCTTATTGGTTTAGACTATCGGTTTTCGATTTTTAAAAGTGCTAAACCAACCGAACCAATAAGGTATCACTTATCGGTTTTCGAATTATCGGTTTTAGGTTCTTATCGGTTCAGTTTTCGGTTTAACCATTGAGAAACTTAGGCCTAACAATTGTAAAATAATCACCTCTTAAACGATTGCATCCAATACAAAATCGGCTTCATTTTCATAGCGAATTCAAATACCTCTTAAAGCATTCGTCATATTCAAAGAAGCAACTAACAATAGATTCAAATATGCTTCACTGTTCTATAAACTAATGGAGGAAGTGAAGATTGAAACAATAAATCGATGTTTAAAATGGAGGAAGTGAGGATTGAAATAGTAAATCGATGTTTGAAATGGAGGAGGTGAGCTGAAAGCTATACAAGTAAAAGATTAGGATTTGAAGTTTTCAAGTTCCAACTAAGAGTAAATAAGTATACTACTTTTATATACATAAGGGCAACATAGTAAATTTAAAAGCCTTATTGGGTTATCGGTTTAACCAATAAGAAAATGTGCAAAACCGATAACCGAACCGATAACCCAATAAATATTTTTTTTGTAAACCGTTAAATAATCGATAACCCGATAATCCAATACCAATAACTCAATAACTTTTTATCAGTTCGATCTATCGGTTTAAACCGAAAAATGAACCGCCCTCGCATCTGAATAGCGAAAAAGAAACAACTATTCTAGAGAATGACAAACAGCAATGTCAAAATGACTGGAATGGTGAACAGTAAAACCACCAATGTACTATACATATCGGGATATTTATAAAAAGAGGACACTTTAGCGCACTCCCCTTTTTTAGCCCTTATAAAAAACTCTTCACGTTTAGTCTTACTTGGAAGAACTCGTGCAAAAATCCATGAAGGATCCTGGCTATCGTCATGAATTTTTAAACTAAAAGTCCGGTGCATGTCAACAAATTTCCAAGTGATTGGACCAAAAACAAAGAGTTTTCTCATGGACGCCAAAATGTAACGGTGGCGCCATAAGTGTCTACTTGGTACCAAATTTGATACGTATTTCCTGAGATCTCCAACTACTCTGGGCAATGACTTTTTGCCTGAAATAGACTTTTTTGGTGCCGCTGTTATAATTTTACCTTTATTACTAAAAAATTACAAAATTAGCTCCTACCAGGCAAAATTGGTCACAATCGTCTTTGCTAACAGAAAGATTTGATGATCGCCATAAACTTTCTAATGGGGTTAAATTTTTAAAATTTTCTTATAGGGGATAAATCTTTAATGGAATCCTAGGAATGTCCTATTTTCATAAATCACCCTCCAGGATGTGTACACCTAACCTATTTTGACCTTCCATGTAGCTATAGACATTAGTGGGACGCCTTTACAAAGGCTGGTTACTTCAAATCAAAATTGTCTTGTCTTAAGATAACTAGGTTTGAACTTTATGCCAAAGAAATCTACACTTTTTTTGCTCAACTTCAAATCAGAGGTTCAAATTTAATTTGAAATAGCTTCAAGCTTTATGTCTGAATCTAGTTTATTTAGGATATTTTCATAACCGATACCAGAGTTATTGAATTGCCCTTTTGACCTCCATTATGTTGGTTTGATAAAATTGACCTTCATTGTTAATGAATAATTTTCAGACAGAAATACCCCTATAAATCTTATAAAATAATGTGTGGTATTCCTTCCTTCTCTTTTTTTCCCTTCCATCTGAATTTTACCCTCCACCCATTCCAACAATTTCCTAGGTTTGGCCCATGTAGTACTTGCTCCCCACCCATTACTAGGTTCTCCCAACTAATTGCCTTGAGATTTAGCTAGGCAATACTTGCCCTCGACCGCTTTCCCAATCTCCCAGCTAATTGCTTTGAAGTTTAGCCTAGATAGTGCTTGCCCTCAACCCCCTCCTCCATCTCCCTATGCAACACTTTCCCTTGATCCCTTTCTCACAACTAATTGCCTTGGAAGTCTTGACTAGTCAACACTTGTCCTTGACCTCTTCCCCCCAATTTTCCAGATAATTGCAGTTCAGCCTAGTTAGTAATTGCTCTCGACCTCTTCCCACATTCTCCCAGCTAATTGCCTTGAAGTCTTGGCTAGGCACAATACTTTAAAAAAAAATGAATGGAAGAGAAACACACCTAGAAGAGAAGAAATTAGACTAATTCTAATGATGGATGAACGAATGAAGAAACTAACGGATGCGACGACAACAGAAAAAATATATGTTGCTAGGTTACTCAAGGGGTTATAAGCTTGCGGCCATTTAGCTAAATCGTGGAAAGTGAGGACAAACATTCACAATCAGTCAAAATAGGGTACATAAAGTGAACTTTCTTGGTTTATTTTCAAAAAATCTTAATACGATGAACTTCATGTTATAGTTTAAAGTTGCATACACAACTTTTGCCCCCTTGAAAGTGAATGGCTACACTTGCAAACAGATTTTTAAAAAGATATTTTTACGCTAATTGATATACTAAATCACTTAATTACAAAAAATACCGATACTTTTAAACAATTACCCTAAATATCAATACTTTCACATTTTACAAAATATACAATTTTTTCATTTCCTTTCTTCTCTCTCTACCCAATTTCCTAACTTCTCCCTCTCTCTTTCTCTCCTCTCCTCCACCAACCCCACCCTCCCGTCGTTCCCCACACCCCTCGCCGGTCGCCACCACTGCGTTGCTCCACCGCGACGAACTGGAGCAGATCTGCTCCTCTCTTTCCCGATCTTCTCCCTTTTTTTTTTCATTTTGTATGTGTATATGTGTGTATTTTTATGTATACATATATATTCTGTAAATACAAATTCAGATCTGCTTCTCCTTCTTCCTTTTTGCATTTGAATATACACATTCAAATACAAGTGTATGTATATGTATGTTCGTGTATATACATGTAATATGTTTCAGCACACAAGTGTATGCACGTGTATATCACTGTATGAATGTGTATATCTGAGCATCTATTTGTATTTTTTGTATGTATTTTTGTGTGTATGTCAAGTAATAAATGTCACACAAATAAAATTGTATGTTTCATTTGTAGAACTGTAGATTCGTGTATGTATGTATGTGCGTGTTTAGTGTATGTATAACACAATTCTTTTTGTGTATTTGCATGTATTTTTGTTTATGTATTTTCCAACTTTAATTTAAAAAAAAAATCAATGTTTATATGTGTATTTATGTGTATTTCATTTTTTAGATTCAAAAACACAAAAAAAAATCGGTGGTCGATGGCGGCGGCCGGCGGCAGCCGGCAGCGCCTGGGGTAGTAGCAGTGGGGGAGGGGAGGGGACAGTAGGAAGAAGGAGGAACCCTAATTTGTTAGTTTTGTTGATTTTGTATATAATGTGTAAAAAAAATATCAGTATTTTTTGTAAAATGGAATAATATTGGTATTTTTTGTAAGTTTGGTGTGAGGGTTGTATATATATTTGTAAATAACCCATTTCAAAAAGCTAAAACCTAAATGGGTGGAACTTAAACCTCCTATTTAACCTAAAAATAGACTTAGTAGATTAAGTAATTGAATTTATATTTTAGGCGACAAGCAATATAATTATATTAAGATAATAAGTGATTAGCTCAAAGAAAGCAAGATAATAACATGCAATAAAGGAAAAAAAGAAAACAAATTAAAGAAAATATTTATCTGCATGATGCGAAGTCGAGGTTTCCGACAATAGGTCTAATGAAATAGTTGTGAGACAAAATGATTTAAAAAAAAAAGAGAAAACAAGAGTATTATTGAATTTGGTAAATATAGTGAATTAGATTGTTTTCAGATGGGTTACATATGAACTTATATAGTGATTACAAGACCTAATAACTCTGGTTTAAGGAGGATATGTCATTACTCTATAGTATAATAGTCGAGGTAACGATCATATAAATAAATGTTGACAACATGATATTTCACCTTCATTAATACTATTTTTCAAAAGTTACCTTATTTAGGAATTTTGTCAAAATAAAAGGAAGGCTCTAAAAACTAAAAAGGGGGTGAAAAAGAAAAGAAGCAAACTGGATTTTACTTCAAGAAAGCAAGAATAGGAGAATACTGAATACTGTCATCACCAGCTTAGCCGAAGCTGAAAACCGGTAAATTTGCAATATTCATCCCTCATTTCCTCATTAATTACTGCTATTTGCCCCCAAATTTGGTTCATTGAACCAATATGATGCTTGAAATAACCGGAAAAAGAAAAACAGGGAACTTATGCACACAACCTGTTCGATGAAATGTAGATTTGGCGGAAACCGGGTGGGGTAGACACATAAGATATAAAGATAGGATTTTTGTACTATGATAGTACTTTTACTACTTAACAAATACGTATTTTGCTTGACCATGATTTTCTTGAGGTGCACGCCAGCTTGCTCGGACACTACCATCATAAATAATGATTTTCTTGAGCATTTCTAAACATTCTTTTATATAAATGTGTTATGTTGTTTGCAACTATTAACTGCTAAAAATAGAAAATGAAGGAACTGGTGTCAAGATTCATGTTAAAAATGAGATACTTGATCCTAGTTAAAAAGTGTACTCTTTTTTGGATGGATGGAGGAAGAACAGGTATACACTCCCTTCGTTCTATGAACCCTTGTTAATTCTAAACTCCATTTGCGAAGGAACTGGACTTTTGATGGGCCAACCGTTTTTTATGTGCCGCTTTACCCTGAAAGGAAAATAGCTTTGCTCCTCCCGACGCTAGGCGCTCCCCTGGTTCATGAGAAGGAAAAAGAATGTTGCATCTGGCACGAGATGATAACGAGAGAGCTTCGTCTATCGATGAATGGAAGATTGATGGCATTGCTTTGTGTTTTATCTCCTTTCTTCTCAGCGAGTTCCGACCCTTTCGTTTGGAATTTCTTCGTTTGTATTGAACCGCTTGCAGGATCTTATCTTGTTCCACAAAATTCTATATCAGCTATACATCCTCCTTGCATAAAGTTGTCGATACGGACGTAGTCTGCTTCCTTTCCTTCAAATTTGATATCTGAACTAAAACTCAGCTGCATTATCTTTTCCGTGAACACTTTATATTTGTTTAGTTGTACCTATTTGAGTGAATTGGTTATGGTCCTAATGGACAAGCTTGTTCTCTAAATTAGCATTTTGAACATGAACTATACTTGCAACATAAACCATTTCAATAGATTGACGCATCACAAAATTCTGTACCTTCTTTTTGATAGTGAGAAACCCCTGAGGGTCATTGGTGTACGGTTCAGAATTCGGTGGATAATGGGCCCGCCCGTCTACCCTGTAACGTTGTAGCTGCTTCAATAAGCCAATTGTTTATGTGCTCACCCTTTACAGCTTTTTCTCTCTATTTGTTAACTATTCATGACCTAGCCCTCATTAGGTGAAACTTCTTTTTGACTCCTTGCTAAATCAATCTTTCCTTTAATAAAGGTGGGAAGTGCGGCAAGTTGTCTTAGTCTAACATTCATGTAGCTTCCTTTTATTGAAGGTAGTTTCGTGCTCATCGCTTGAATATAAAAGATGTGGTTGATTGAAGGATGGAAAGAGATTCTGAAGATCCAAAAATTCCGGAGAATAGTGTCCTATACTGGATTCTATTGTTTCACTGCACTCGTTACATATGGGTACACCAACAACACGTGAGTATTATTATGAGTTTCTTTTTACTTATTTCTAATCTAATTACGAAGTTAAACTAGTAGCTTTCTGATTTTGGAGAACGGCCAAAATATATTTGAGCATCTGAACTCTGTATAGCTGGTTATAATCATCTTGTGTAATTCTTCTTTATGAATGTTCTGAGATATATACTTTGACCTCAAACCATCGTTGTATAATCCTCTGGTGTTCACGTAGCTGTACTTAGATATATGTTTCTAATCTCTATGTCGGTTTGGGTATCGCAGGACTAGAGCAGGGTACTCGAGAGCTGACCAATTCTATGCTTCTTATCCGGCTGGAACAGAGCTCCTTACTGACACAGCTAAGGTTTGTCTAGATGCCTTATGGTGGACAAGTTTCACTTCATGTAGCTCTTCAAAGAAATATATTGATTTTGGTGGAATTTGACTCTGCTTTTTCATTCTTAGTTATATAAAGCGGCATTGGGGAATGTTTTTGAAGAGGAAGAATGGGGACCAATCGAGTGGTGCATCCTGGCTAAACATTTCGAACGCCAAGGAAAATCACCTTATGCATATCATTCTGTAAGTGGGTCCCTTTTTTACATTTTGACTAGTTCATTATGTCTGTTTTATTGTTATACTTAATGTAATGCTCTTTTCCTGTCATACATAAAGTGACATCCCTTTTGTAAGAGTGCGAGTTCCAGCATGTAAGTCATTCATTTGTACAAGAGATATAGAATAATACACTAGAGAAGGGAAATTACAATTGGTCATGTCTGTAAAGTTGTAGATGTTCGCAATTTGCACTTTCAACTCATTTTAAGATATGCAAAGGAATAGAGGACGAAGCTTATTATCTCAGTTTATCAAGAAAGCACTATGTTGGTCCATGGAGTGTCAGAGACTAAATTCTTCATACCTCATCAAATGTTCTACATTGGAATCTGGAAAGTTACATGATAACATGAACTAATCTTCTAGAGTAGGATTTGTTACAATGTTCGATCTTCATGTTCTGCATAAGTTTGTGTATATTTTGTGTGTCTATGTGTGTGTAATGGTACTGCTTTTAATCTCCTTTAATTTTCTCGTGTGATGTTTCAGCAATACATGGCACACCTTGCATCCCATGGACAGCTAGATGGAAGTGGCTAGCAAAATTATAGCAGCAGCAAACTTCTCCTTTTACTGATGAGTAGACATCTCTCATCTACATCTTGAGCAGGCTTAAAGCAATGCAAGTAGTTAATTACGCCGCTGTGCATTTGTTCATAGAAACCGAACTTAAAATTTTGTAATTTCTTGAGTCTTGACGTTTATACTTCAGATAGCACACTTGAATTCTACGACAAATAGTTGCTGAGATTGTTCTGTTAACCTCTTCAATATGATGAGTTGTTAGAAATGATTTTCTGAATAAATGAATAGCCTAAATCAAATTCATATTAGCAGTTCTTTTTAGTGGAAATCAGATTCAAGTTGGTTTAGTGAGGGCGACCGCGAAAGTCACCGAATGGGTCAGAAAAGTCTCCACTTTCTGCTGCTTTTATAAATTTGAGGTTTTTAACCTTCCTTCCAGTTTGATTTAGAAATTTGAATTGTGCTCCTTTAGCTTTCCATAATTTCTGCCATTTAGGGAGTCCTCAATGCTGTATTCATATTATATATCACTTGTTGAGAACTATTCTTTTTTTTCCTACATGTGCAACTGTATTTCTTTGCTTTCCTCGTTATTCTTGTGCCACAAGTCTTGAATCACTTCGTTAAATAGACAGAAACAGAACTATATTGTAATACCCTAGTTAAATAAAACAAGGGCAAATTAGTCATTTCACAGATTATTTAAAAAAAAACAAAGAAACGAGCAAGCAAAAAGACTCTGCAGAGTCCAAACAGAGAGAAAATTGGTACCAAGGGATTAAGGGGAAGGGGTCCTTACGCATCAACAAAGGGGAAAAAAAAGGGAGTTTACAAAGAAAAGCTTTTTCTAAGTGAGAAGAACATCAGGGAAAACAAGGGGACGAATCAGGAAAAGAGAACAACAAAGGTAAACAAAACTTTTCTTTTTCCTTGGTTAATTTCTTCCTTTGCCCAAACAATTAGCCTGTATAAGGAAGTAAGTTGGTTAACTAGATGTAATGAAAATAATAGGAAAACACATGAGTGTTTTTATATAGAAAAAATCAGGAATCTACTATTATTGGGATGAAAATCCTGTTAGCTTTTAGCAAACACGATAGTGTACGAATTAAGAGTACTTGCTCATTCTATATTTGACTTTATCATATCAAAGGTTATTCCTCTATATAGAGATGAACTAACAGAGATATAAATTGAATGTTTATACAAGGAATGACATTCACAATTGACTAAATTGAAGAATAGAATCTCAATCAGGCATCCTCGAGGATCGAGTATTCTAATTAGTTTTGAATTGTCGTAAATGAGGAAATTAACACGAGATCGATACATGTGATTATAGATTGTCCGGACGAGGTGTTGGATCGCTCGTGGAAGATACGCTTAAGCTACACGCATCTGTACTGTGAGTGATGACCTTACCGCAATTTGTATTTCCATAACCTGCATGGTTTCTACTTGATTTTGAAGTAAAATATATTACTGAATGATTTAAATTGCATGGGACAAGTCCTTTTTACAAGATATGTACTTAAATAATTATTTGAATTATTTTACCGTTACAAGATTTGATTTTTACCGCTACTTGACATGTTTTACCGCTATGTGAAATATTGAATTGTTACTCGAAATGCCCCGTACTTGGTATAGGGAATATATATATATATATATATATATATTTTTTTTTTTTTTTTTTTGGGATGAGCCTTGACAGACCCCGTAGCTAACGACGGGTACGTTAGACCTGGTGCACCTTGTATACTCCGGATTACTGTTACAGTCCCTGCTAGTGGGAAGGTAGAACTAGCTTACCGTTACTGATTTCCTCAGGGAGAAATTTATACTGATTACATGGTTTGTTCTTGGAAATATCCCAAACCCATATACTTGATTTAATATAGCGATTACTGAATTTATTACTGGTTTGATATTGGTTACTGTTTACAAGAAGTACTTGAAAAGACTGGTTTCTGTTTGTTATTCTGAAAGTGACAATCAAATTATATGTATATTTCTGCATAAGGTATACTGGCATGTTTTTGACTTGTCCCCACTTAAAACGGTTGTGGATAAGCGTTGTTACTCACTGAGTTGCGACTCACCCCTCGCTATATTTTTTTCAGAGACCGCAGGTGCCGTAGCCGACGATTTCCATTCTTAGAGCCGTGAGTTGATATTCCTGGTGAGCCCCGCATTAGTTCGCGTGGGCAAGAGTTTCACTTATTTATTATTGTCCTTCTTTGAAATTCTTAGAGTCGCTCCATTTAGTCATTTATTAGTCATTCGTTTTGTCAGTTGGGTAACCAGTTGGATTATTCATTAATAAGTTACTCTTGCGAGTATTTGGTGTCTACGAATTTACTACAACCCTGTTAGATTGTTCTCGTAGTATTTGGAGATAAACGTGGTATTTTATTATTATTGCGTAAGGATATTGGTTGTTGGCTGGTTTTCTGTTTGTTTTAAGCAGGTAAAATTTTGGATAGGCCTAAAAACAGGGGAAACTCTGCCCGATTTTCTGTAGAATTTTGATAAGGCTTGCTTGGGGACTAGCTCCTAAGCGCCGGTCACTGCCCCAAAACTGGGTCGTGACATATATCTATATTGTGTTCTCATGCGAGCTTGTACGAACCGAATTACTTCTTTGCTCGTGGAATTGTGGAAGTATTACTATGATTGATGAGGTATGTACAGTTTTCAACAGGATTACAAGTTAACCATGACGAATATCCAGGGCTTGAAGTGTTTAATATATTTCACATTTTTTACGTGTATATTGAGCTGACACGTGCTTAAATGGAGAAACATGGACAGTAAAATGGAAGATTCAATTATCTGACCCCGAGTTGCTCGGCTATGTTGTTGTATTTGTGCTATCAGGTGGAAAGTTTTACTGCAGCTATGTTTGTTCCAAGAATACCACATTTTCTTATGATACCTCCTTTCTGAAGGACATACTGACTCTCAAGACATGAACATTAACCTCCTACTATATTTTAAGACCTCAACTAGAAAAATCTAACTTCTAAGTGCTCGACGACAAAAAGACCAATTTCCGGAAACAGGCTGCTGAATTTTTTTGAAGAGTTTCAACTTTTTATAACTTCAGCGATGACGATGACCAATTTATCTTTCAATAGAAAAAAGAAGGAAAAAAATGAATGAAAGTGAGCATACATCATAGAAGTAGCTCAACTAGTTCTGATCACTGCATCTGAACCAACATAATATACAAAAAGAGTCGAGACATAAAAGAAAACAAATGGTCTTGAGCAAATTGGCCCAACCATGTTATAGCAAAACTGTTTACCGTCATTACAACCAACCATGATTCCAATAGAGTACATCAGCAATTACACTGCAATCAAAGTCGCTTACCAGAAATCTAGAAAAACGTTATCCGGCTGGAATAAAATTGTTCAAGCATACAAAGCTGCTGGCTTGTTTGATGATCTACTAATCCCGGTTTGATATGGCTTGCAGGTTGTATCCTGAGGGAAATGCAGGCATTACGGTAACAGCAAATTCTAGTGTCCTATTGTCGTGCAATTTTTTATCCTCGTCTATTTGCAATAGTTGACCAAACACTACTAAAATATATAACCAAAAGAAAGAATGTACAGAATTTTTTGTGCCATCTGCCTAGACTTCATCCTGCCCAGTTAAGGAGGAGGAAGAACGAGGAGAGGACTAGGAGGATATTTAACAAGTTAAAAACTAATAGGAGCATTTCATATATCAAGTTTCCTGACATATTCATCTCTAGAGAAATGCTTGTCGAGACTTGGAGAGCTTGCATCTTTCTTATACATTGTTCTTCCAAACGAAGAACAAATTATTGAAGTTTTTCTATTAGAAATCGTAGGTCTAAACTCTTATGACTTAGTTGGATTATTCTGAACTACATACTTGCAATACAAGGTTCTGACAGCTCAATTAATTTAGATTTAGGCATAGTTGATTGATTGATTGATATTGTTTTTTTTTTTTCTAAAGTTATATTGTAAAGATCAAAAAACACTTACCTCGCAGTCCCATATAGCCCCAACACATTTGGAAAAACTAATGCTCGAACTTCTTAGCATGCAACGTTCAGTATTCTTTGGTGTACAATGGCCAGTCTCTGTATGACCTTCGACTGTATCAGCAGCATCCAGTTTCTTGACCTTAGCGGATCTTGGAGGGCTTGGAAGACATCTATGAGACACAGCAGCTACAACATGCCTTTCAAAATCACCATTCTTATCAGTTTCCTCATCAGTGGAAGAACAGACGCGTTCTCTGCAGATAGTTTATGATGCTAGTCGGGTTAGACAAACTTACTAAACTATTTAATCTTTAAACTAAAATAGAACATCAAGGACATTTCACCTGGGCAAGGAGGCATATCGCCTTGGAAAGAGAGTACTTCCACCTCTACCTTGGTGCCCCTCCAGATGGTCAAATTGTTGTTTGAAACAATCAACCCCACTAAAAAAGTTGATTTTCAGTTAGCATAGTAAGTCAATATGCAATGCAGTGCATGCAACAGAAACAAAGAGGACTTCAGAAGCAAAAGGCATTGTTAGAAACTTCAAGTAAAAGGAGAAAGCACATAGATACTCGATCCAGACTACACTTGATGTTGATCAAAGAAAAGGGTGATAATTTAATATGCACCCCTAATTGGAAAAAGTTAGGTACTGCATGCTGCGGATCCAAGGAGTGTTAGAATTTGGGATTCATTCCGAAGCTTTGTGTTCGCTCATCAGTGAAGCTTCATCGTGTACAAACAATTTGTAGATGTAGCAGCTGATTGCGGATACTAAAAGTCTGAAAACCTATCAGTGTTTATAAACTGAAAAACACACAGCTTCAAGCATGATTCTAGGTCTACGCCTCTACGGCCTATATTACTTGCAGAAATGGCAGCTCACTGTTTATGAAAAGCGAAAAATATCGCATCTTAACCACATTCTCCATCATTATCAAGTGTTAGTTACGTACAATGGCACCATCAATTTACTTTGATGATCAGAACTGGTAAAGTTTGCCCTAAAACTCTTTCCATTTTCACGCGTTAGATGCATTACGACTCAAATTTATTACACTTATTCACATGTTCCACCAATATCATTTGCCTAAAGCTCAAATCAGGCAGGAATTCTCGACCTAGCCTGACCAATGGCTAGTCTTATTTCCAGAAAACATCAGTGTAGGTCTTATTGTCTTATACTGTACATACAAATAGGCATTTTACGCAATGACATGATTATCCATTCATTCCACAAAATATCTCTCTCACAATTATTCCATAAGTCCCATTCCATCAACATATCACAACAGAAGTTCAACCCTAGTACAGTACAATATCCAGTATCCAGAAACACTTGTTACTCTCATTTGCAGCAGATTTCTCCTTTCTTATCGTCATGAAGTATCCGTTAGATATATGGTCAGATTATATGCATCAAGAGGAAATGAACAGCCAATGTAACAATAACATGTGACGTTTTCTAATGAAGAATAAGTGTTGTATGAGAACGTTATGTATATGAACTAATTAGAGAGAAAAGTTTCCTGCACTACCTTGGATACATAAAGTGAGTGTGATCAGTGCCATGAAGATGCTCCTTCAGCATCTGTGGGTGATATTCCAGAATCTGCCCAGTCGAGAACAGTGTGCACGGTAAGTATTAGAAAAACAGGCATAAAGGTCAAGAAAATATGGGATTGGTTGTTAACGCATATACCTCTCGGTAGATGAGCTCTCTAATATCCTCCTTTCCAAGTTTTCTTCTGTCAAAGTCAAATTCAAACTTTGAGATAGGCTGAGATGCTGGTTCCTGTTCCTTGCTTGCCAAATTACGGAAATATGGATGTGCTAGCGCCTGGGAGGAGTAATGAATCACTACTATTAGGTCAAAATAAGTTTAAACAAACCAAAAACAAAGGCCTAATGACATTTCTAGATCCTACCTCTTCAGCAGAAGGGCGATCTTTGGGATTGAAAGCAATCAAACGCTCAAGTAATCTTAGAGCTAGTGGATCAATGTGTGGGAATTTCTGTGAGAGAGGGATAGGTGCCTTCTTCTGCATGCTACTTAAATATCTCCTTGCTTTTTCATTTTTAATCTGCAAATATCAGGAAAAATGGGTGCAAGATCTATTAAGGATTTGTTACTAGATGCTATGCTTATCAATGGTAAAGAAAGGACAAACCCTTGAAATGGCTTCAGTGGACGGCGAACCAAGCAAATCAGTTATGAGATCCAATTGGTGAACCACATTCTTCCCCGGGAATAATGGTTTACCTGTAAGCATTTCGGCAAATATACATCCTATACTCCAGATATCAACTGCTGGGGTGTACTGCAATTAAGTTTTTTGTCTTAGAATTTGTACAAATTTCTGAAAGGTCGTTTGCATTACAAAGTAACACAAGAGAGCAATAAGGAGAAAGATCGTTTTCTCCTTCTTTTTTTTTGGTAAGGAGGTTAATCATATAACATAGAGAGGAGACAGGATGTCTTCTTCATTGTCAGAGAGCTACATCTTATATTCTGGTTAAACAAGGGAATATATTCATTGTGCAATCGAAGATGGTAACACTGGTACTAGAGATTAAATTGTTGGCAGAGGCAAATGGAGGATTTTAACTTGGTGGCTTCAACCTTAACTAAAATTATGGGTTCAGAGAAATTTGTTGACATTGCAGTGGGTTTCCTTCCTGCGACAGTCGGAAAGTCTATTAGGCGGTCTAAGGATACCTGCTTCGCGGGACCGCAGCCAAACTCAAGGCTAAGCTTTACGGTCCTGCCGCTCTCTAGATCAACTAACCGAACTCTTCAAGACAAGGAAAGGGACTGATTCACAAAGGAGTCCAGCACCGCCTTTCAAACACACACAACCACACCCACACACACAAACATATTTTATATACATATGTATATATGAGTACATTCCATATCAAGAATACTGGGTTCATGCATATGAACTGTACCCGCCACTGATTGTTGGGATAGCTCAAAAAAGAACTCTTGTTGAGCTCATTGTCAATGGATGAGAGTATTTTTTGAAACATCAAAGGGGTTACCAGTATCCTAACAGCTGTCAGAAAACCAATGAATCTCCATCTGGACAATGGTTAAACGGCTAGGAGATAAATGAATACTCATTTTATAGCCATACATATTTCTGAGCCCTAAATTGTTCTCTGCGACAAGCAATCGCTATAGCACCATACTTTTAGGCATCAGGGAAAACCTTTGCGAAAAGGATGATTATCAAGAAAAGGCCAACAGAATAATATAACAACAAAACCTAGATGTCTTGAAATGATTTTTAAATAAAGAGTATGAAATCGAGTATAACATCAGAAAATGAAATAGTAAAAGGAAGTATTAGACAAAAGTGATCTGCCCTTATCAGCTAACAGAGGCTTTCTATAAAGGTATGCCATCTTGATGCATCAAATCCAACAACTGAGCATTACAACTCAAAATGACTTAACATAAAATTACACACTTAAAAATAACGATTGTAAACAATAAATGAGGAAGCTAAGGAACAACGACACTAGTTCATTAGTTGAAAGAATGCTAGGCACAACATTTTCACAATATGAACTTTAAGTTTCCAACTTTAACATTAGAAAACATACCTGGACATAACTAGCAATAAGATGAGTACAGAGTGAGCAATAAATGTATATAAACATGCATATTTTACCTGTAAAACCTTATACTTACTTTGGAGAAAAAGGAACCACAAAGTTCTGGAGCACGGTACCAGCGAGTTGCCACGTAGTCCTTTAGAGAAAAAGGATTAAGCATTTTACTTGGATTAGAGGTGCAACAAATTAACTTAAGAATGGTGTTGGATAAAATTTTCCTATATTATTATTGATGGCAGAATCTTTTAGAGAAGAGAGAGAAGTATTCCCTCTTTGAAAGAACAAAGAATCAGGCACTTCTATCGCTGGTGTACTAACTTAACATTTTAATGTCAGCCTTGAGATATTTGATTGGCTATTTAGTAAAGATAAATCAAGAAACTATAGAGAAAAGAGATGAAGCATACAGTCCAGAAAACTGCAGATGGGGTATCGCCCAATGATACCCGAGCAAGCCCAAAATCACAAATTTTCAGCTTGCAATCTGCATTTGCTAGAATGTTCTTTGGCTTCAAATCTCGATGGAACACGTTTGCTGTTGAATCAACAAATGTGGGAATGAGTCATCATAATGTATGTAAAACAGAAAGCTCTTAACTTACCAGAACGAAGAAAGAGAAATTGGAACCTGTATGCATATATTTTAAACCTCGAAGAAGCTGATACATAAAGAATTGATAATGGTCAGGAGTGAGATTGTCATTTGCCTTAATTACATGGTGAAGGTCACATTCCATCAACTCAAAAACAACATATATATCCTTGAATTCCCTTGGACATGGAGGCAACAATATATGCTTAATTTCTACTATATCTGGGTGCCGAAGCAACCGAAGGAGCTTAATTTCTCTAAGGATGCGGGTGGCTTCGGAGGCATGCTCAAACACATCATTGATCTTCTTTATTGCTACCTTCTCTCCAGTGTGAGTATCAACTGCTGCTGCAACAACACCATAGCTTCCCTTGCCAACAACCTCTTGGATTTCATATTGATGTGCTTCACCATATTCAGTGAAGAATTCCTTGAAATCCATAACCTGCAATGTCATGAATGACTATCAAATTGCCCTTTTTAGCCGTTCAAAATCCCACATTTTCACATGACTGTAAAATACAAATCTGGAGTGAAAATCCTTTCCTACTTTCCATCCTGTAACTTTGGTCTAAATGTTTATCCCACACACTAATCAACAGATATTCTCTGAGTATCAGAAAAAGGGCAATGAAACAGACAGAGGCTAATGATACTATGGGATTCTAAGACCATTTAGCAAACAGTTATGTTAATTCATTAGAAACTGGACAAGGGACTTTCTCTTGAGCTACATATTTTCTACAAAACTAATAAACTGAATCAGATGCTATTGGACTGTACTGATCTCACCCTTTGACAGCATTGGATGATGTATTGAAAGTCAAAATGCTGGTCACCAGTCACCTTTGGTAAACATACTGTTAAAGAAGATGGACCTTGGCCTAATTCAATCCCAAAATCTAGCTCAAAGGACGAAGGATTTTCTAAGACCATATAAGGAGACCTCCCATCCCTTAAAGAGCTGATGTGAAGTATAAACAGAATACTTAGTTGATTCAATCTGGATATAACTAAGGGCACTAGAACAAGACGATCTGAATAGCTAGACTGATACAACAACCAATTGAACGAGCACCCGTAGTAAAAATAGCATAAGAAACAAGATAAGAAGAAGAGAAGAGTTACCATTGTTGCTACTTAGTCTTCTAAATAAGATGGGATGCCTTTGAAATCACTTCTTATACCTACAATGTGTCAAATAATTAGATCTAAACAACTGCAGAGTGCATTAACTCAAAAATCAACAATATTGTCAAAAGAAGAAAGATCTCTAACATTCAACAAATTAATCTTCTAATTACCAAAAATGCCAACCCTATTAGTACAAACTTCCAGTTCAGCAAATGTCCATATGCGTTCAATCATCAAACAAAGGTAATTCTTGAATTAAGAATAGAACTCTGTCTTCTAATAATCACGAAATCCCCAAGGTTAGTGGCTCACGGTTCAAAACTAGATGGATAATGGGCCCACCCCCTATGCTTCTCCTCTTAATAGGAGACAGGATTCAAACCTATGACGTGGGTATAGCCAGGATTTTATACAGGGGGATTCAAAAATATCACACATGGGATTTGATACCGTAATCTAAAGCGGTATATAAACCTCTTTACCACTTTACTAGAATTTCCCATCATTTCAAGGGGTTCAACAACTTATATTAACCAAAAAGAATTACTTTTTTGCCCTATTACACAGCGTAATTTTCAGCAAAGGGGTTCAGTTGAATCCCGTGGAGCAACATAGCTCCACCCTTGCCTACACATCACAGGTTGAGTTCTTACCGCTAGACCAAAGTCCGGTGGGCTCAACTATAGAACATTATATTAATTCTACAGCAATCTAGAACAGAACAAGTAATTGAACTGAAAGTAATCAATGATACAATAAACTTAGACAGATGAAAAAAATACCTCTAAAATGATTAAAAAAAAGTATTCTAGCTAGAATGCAGCAAAATCAATAAGCAGAACAAAAAAAAAGGACTAGATCTTGAATGAAACAATACCTCTATAATTTGTCTAAGAAAGGCTGGAAAAAGGGACAAAAAAGCTGTTTAAGATTGATACACCTTTCTTTCCAAGTTCCCAGATTTAAGGGATTGACAAGTTTGCTTATAATTCAAGGGAAAAGTGCAACTGTATAGAGATGACCAGGTAAAACCAACCCCAGTTGAAATTATTTATATTTATGATGACCAATTAAATTGACAAATATTAAAGTATACAAACAGCCAAATATTGAGTATGTCAGCTGTCTGTCTTGATCACACAATGATCCACTAGCTTGTTTTTTTTAAAGAAAAGAAATAATGGGTGTACATGCCTATATTTAATGTATCAAAATCTAACTATTTATAAAGAAAATAAAATGAGTAGGATTGGATGTGTAAGTAGAGGACAAGAGTTCGAAAATGAATGCGTAAACAGTGAGAACAAGACATGACATATCCTCGAAATGCGTGCCTTATCTTATCTCTTCTGACCAAATTGTGTGCATGCATGCATATATACCACAACTGCTACCCCCGAAAATAACGACCCAGTTTGAATCACCTAATATTTTGCTTAAATATTCCTTCAGTTCCGGAAAGAAGGAATAAGAGAGGAAAGTCTGATAAGAATAACGCGTCTTCATACTTGTTTCATCGTTTGCTCTTCACAAACAACATAGTGGATCGTTTTGTTTAATTAATTGTGTGGTATAATAGTTTTACTATTCAAATAATACTCGTGAAGTTGTTTTACCGGATAGTAGTTTGGAAAATAGAGATTGATTTGAAATTTGTGGTTTAAAACAAATTATAGAAATTTATGTGAATTATTTTATAAAATTAATTTTTATTTATAAATATATTTTTTGGAATAACTAAATAGAAAAAAATGACATATAAATTGTGATAGAAGTAGTACTTTAAATCATTGGTTGGTCGTATAATCACCCCATAGTCTAACTTTTGATCGGTGATATCAAAAATAATATTGCATTAAAGAATGCATGTACTAAAGAGAAAAATGTGCTTACAGGCAGTGGCAAAGCCACCCTTTTAACCAGATGTATCAATTGATTTTCCTTCGTCCAAAGATTATTACACTTATAGATAGATTACAAAAAAGTTATATGTATATTTATAATATGTTTAGTCTCTATAACTTTTTATATTTTGATACCACTTAGTGAAAATCTTGGCTCCGCTACTGTTTAAAGGTCGTTTGGTTGGAACTTCGGCTATAATTTATGGGTAGATATAATATCAAGTATTGTAGTACAAAGATTATATCTTATTGGATTTTTTTTAAGAACTGAATTAGTGTTAGGGTACTTGTCAAATTTATTTTAATTCATATAGTATTAATAATTGTACTCTTTGTTCCATATTCTATCTCACATTAAAAAATACTCCATCCGATCCACAATATATGATGTTTTGACCTATTTTTCTTGGTCCATAATATTTGATCTTTACACAAATCAAGAAGGCTTTTTTCCATATCACCCTTGCTAATAAATGACTTAAAACTAAACTTTAGCTAATAATAGCTTGGATAAGGGCTAATATGGTCAATTATATTGCTAATTAATGATAAAAAGATGATTTTCTTAATATATGTGAAAACACCAAAAACATCATATAATATGGACCGGAGGAAGTATATAAATTTTCACACAATTTATGGAGGTGCTAATATTTTATGGGAAAGAAAGAATCAACCAAACAGTGTATGTAATTGTACGAGTTTAATGTGGTGATTAACATAGAGATTAGTAATGTGTGGATTATTTATGCAGGAATTAGTAATGCAATGACTAGTAATGTATGGACTACCATGGAAGTAGTGTTCAGGTCTTGTTTGATGTTTTGTTTGCTATATATACATTGTATAATTTTGGGAAGCAAAAGGTTTCGGATCTAAAGTGATGAGGCCAATTTTACCGTTTTTTATTCCTGTCTAAGTGTACGGGCCTAAATCAGTTTTAGGATTACAAATCGAATTTGGATTCGAATATAAGCAAATCTTCGTATCAAAGTTGAATAAATACACGAAATAGATGTAAATGCGGAAAAATAACTGTATTTTAATATATGATTGTGAGTACAAATTTGGGCAGAGTTTCAGTATTAATTTCTGGATCCCTATGATACAAAATGAACTACTATTTATAGGCCTAAGAGCCTTGCCCACGTTCTCCACCATCAGTTAGTGCCTTGTCCCACGATCTTGACATCAAATGGAGAAGTTAGTGGGGTGAAGTAGTGGGATGCAAAGCCGCTGGAACCGAGGTGATCACCGAAGCTTGGTCACAAGGCTTCGGTGGTATAACCTTGCTGTTCGGTTAGGAGGACATGTCACCGAAGCTCAACCCTCAACTCGCCTTCGGTAATGGCATTGGGGCTCGACTTCGGTGACTTAATCGTGGGTTCAACCATCTCTCTTCGGAGCGTCGGCTCGCTTTCTCTTCGGTCCATCATTCCGAGGTGCTGACCGAGCACGTCAATTTTTACCCAATACACCAAGTATAGCTAATACCTATTTCTCATTTCACATTCTATGTAGCAAAAATAAATACATAGGTTTCCTTATTAACTTTGAAGTTAATGTATAAAGAGAAATAAAATTCCAATTAACCCACCAAAGAACTTGCTCGATTGGGTTACCGAGGTTATGCAGGCGAAGACGCGCCCAAACCGACAGTGGATGATACTAGCCGGTTTGAAAGAGAATCGATGGGTGTGCAAGAGGCATGGTGAGTTGTGTCAATGTTTGCGATTTTTATTTTTTTATTTGCTTCGAACCGTCATGGTCTAATATTTTCCCCATTTATGCAGGTCTCCCTAACAGAGCTGTGAAAGATGCCGAGGAGGAAGAAGAAGCTGAAGTGGAGGGTGAGGGGGAAGGAGAGGAGAGAGGAGGTAAGAAAGAAAAGAAGAAGAGAGAAAGGACGGTGCTTGACATCACCGAGGGCGTTGCCAAGATGGCGAACTTGGCAAAGCGGATTATTGAGGAGAAGAAAGCCAAAGGCTCGTCAAGCCAAGGGACATCACAAGGTGATGAAATTTTCTTAGGTCGGTTTTCGTGCATCTCCACCTCTACCCTTTCTCATGTTAAACAGATTGCTCTCTTTCCTTCCCCAGGTTCCAAAAGAAAGAGGGCTGTGTCAAAACGAGCGGCCAAGGCGAAGGGACCTCGGGTAGAGGAAGCTGCTGCTCCTGTTGCCGAGGCAACAATTACAAAACGTCGAGGACTCATTGACGAGCCCAGCGATGAAGAGCTTCATCCCTTGGCTCCCGAGGTAAGGCCAGAACCGGCCTCTGAGGTGATTCCAGAGCCGAGACCCGAGGTTGTTGGGACAACTGAGGTGATAAACGTGGAAGGGCTTGATCAGGAAGCCGCAAAGCGAAAAGGTAAGGCTAGAGTGGGCGAAGGCTTGATTAAGAGCACGGTTAAGGCCTCTCGAGCTTCACCGAAGCCTTCCTGCACCGCACCTTGGGTCTTGGAAATATATCCTGATGCAAATTTGCTGGATGCCACAAAAGAGGACGTTGCGGCCCTTGATGGCATGCTTGGCCCTGCCAAAGCTCATGCCCTTCGGAATCTTAGTCCGATGAGTTTGATGGGTGTCTCTGCCGCTTCTGCCCTTCAGGTAAGTCTTAGCGTATGTTTTGCGTAGTTTGTCTAGCTTCTTTTCTGGTATTGACACTTTGTTTTGAACGCAGAGTTTGGTTCTTGCATTGCAAGCTGTTCATCTCGAGCGTGAGCGAGCCAAAGAGATCCAGGCAGCTGCTGCTGCTTGGGATGAACAGAAGAAAGGTCTTAAAGGGAAAGTTACCGAGCTGGAGGCACGGCTTGCAATCTTGAATGAAGAGCTGAAGCGCGCCAATGAAGCCTCAGCCAAGGCCGAAGCTGATCTTCGTGGGGTTCGGAATCCGCCGAAGCTCGAGTCTAAGCCGCGACGAACGAGTTTACTGCAGAGCGTTCGAGGTTGAGCCTTGAAAATGCTCGCCTTGAGGCTGAGCTCTTCAGGGCCAAGACGAAGTGCTTGAAGCAGGCAAGAAATATCGCAGTAAACTTGAAGAATACAACACCAAGCTTGTTGGGTTGCAGAGCCAAGTAGACCAAGTACCGTCCCTTCGGGGCCGGATCTCTAAGCTTGAGGGCAGGATTGCGTACCTCAATGAGCGGGCCGAAGTCAGGGCAACAAGGGCGAAGTTTGAAGAAACATGGGTCGTTGTCAAGACTAGGCTTAGCACACTTGAGCAAGTCCAGGCTGGGCAGATTTTACTTGAAGAGGAGATTGCTAAGGCAAGGGAGGCTGCTGCCGAGGCCCAAAGGATTGTGGATGAACTCCCTTCGAGCGAAGGCTCAGACGATGGCGGGCCCGAAGGTGAGGACGAAGGCGAAAGTGCCGAAGAGGGCAGTGAAGATGCCGATGGGGCGTAGCCTTAGTGGTGGGGTTTGATAAGTATTTTGATGTATTATTTTATTTCAGGCCTTCGTGCCTTTTTGGATGCTAGCCTTTGGGCTTTTATGTATGTATGACTTTTGACCCTTGGGTCATTTTTTGTCTAATGAATGAAGCCGGCATTCGGGCCGTTTGATGTGATATTGCAATTTTTATTTTAGTGCTGGTTTTGCGTATACCGAACACCTTGTTAAAAATAATTTGCTTGCAAGACCTGACTGAATTTAATCGATGCGAACTTAGAACGACGTCTCGTCCTCGAGTCGATGCATTGCACAACTTCGGAGTGCAAGATTTACACAGATAAAATAGATGTAAGATCAACGTCATTTCATTGATATCAACGAGCTAGAAATCGGCTATTTACATAAAACCAAGTCGAAGTGGACCTTGGGTAAAAAACAAATTGACAAAAATTGACAATATGCCGCTACCGGGTGAAATTACAATGTACTAAATCTATTCCCCGGGCGTAAGTCCCCGGTTATCGGATAGATAAGCTTCGGTTGGGAGGCTCGATGTCGACCTCGGTATCAACCCTTCTCACCCCTCCCCCCAGTGTTCAGTTGTGAATCTTGATGAAGATCCGAGCACCGGAAATCGTTCGGTTCGCTTCCTGAAAAGGTCAAGCAAAAAATGGAACGAGGAGCAAGTTAGTACATTTCAATCGAGGCCATATGAGCGTTGTTCGGCTGGGGGCTGTGGATGAATTTAAAAAGATTGAAAAGCATTTACCTCGACTAGAAGTAGTACCGCTTCAGATTGGAAATATTCCAATTCAAAGGTTCGGGTTTGCCTTGCAAATTCTCAATTTGATAAGACCCCTTTCCAACGATTGCCTTGACTCTGTAGGGTCCTTCCCAATTTGCAACAAGCTTTCGCCCGTTGTCTTCCTTTTTTGATTGGTTTGTAGTTTTTAGCACGTAGTCTCCAACTTTGAAGTCTCTGAGTTTGGCTTTCCTATTGAGGTACGCCTCGATCTGCCTTTTTTGGGCGACTAGCCGAACCAAAGCTAATTCTCTTTTTTCCTCGAGCAAATCCAATTCTATGCGCATTGCCTGCTGGTTTGCATCCTCGGTAGTGTAGGCGTATCGAAGGCTTGGTTCGCCCACTTCTACGGGGATGAGGGAATCCATGCCATAAGCAAGTGAGAAAGGAGTCTCACCGGTACTGTTCTTCTCCGTTGTTCGCATGGACCATAGCACCCCGAGCAACTTCTCGGGCCAAGGACCTTTTTTCTCATCGAGTCTTTTCTTGAGATTTTCAATTATGATTCTATTTGAAGACTCAGCTTGGCCATTGGCACTTGGGTGATAAGGAGTTGAAGCAATTCTTTTGATCCCCCACTGCTTGAAGAAACCAGTGATGGCTGCCCCTATGAATTGTTTACCGTTGTCACAGGCAATCTCTCTTGGGACGCCGAACCTGTAGATGATGTTCTTTTTGATAAAGTCGATTACTTGTTTTTGCTTTACCTCGGTGAGAGCCGCTGCTTCCACCCATTTTGTGAAGTAATCGGTCAGCACTAAAATGAAGCGAACACCACCCTTTCCCTTGGGAAATGGTCCAACAATGTCCATCCCCCATTTCATGAAGGGCCATGGTGATACCACTGAGTGTAGAGGCTCGGCCTGTTGGTGGATCATCCGCCCATGGCATTGGCACTTATCATATTTCTGCACGAAGGCTTTTACATCAGCACTGATTGTGGGCCAATAATACCCCCGCTCTTAATAACTTACGCACCAAGGACTTTCCCCCCGAGTGGTTGCCACACTCGCCTTCGTGCACTTCGGCCATCACGTACCTTGCCTCATCGGGACCCAAACACTTGGCCATCGGGCCGTAATATAACCTTTTATACAGATTACCCTCCATCAGGTGATACGAGGCTGCTTGGGTCCTTAACTTCTTTGCTTCTTTTTTGTCTTAGAGAACAGTCCCCGAGTCGAAGTAAGAGATGAACTTACTCCGCCAATCCCATCTGTTATCCACTGAGTTGACTTGCAACTTCATCTCTCTCATTTGTGCGGAAAACAACCGAACCACTGAGTCAGTGCCCGAGTGAGCTTCATCGATCTCCGAACCCAAATTTGCTAAAGCATCAGCCTCGGTATTTTCCTCCCGAGGCACTTGTTTAACCTACCATTCTTGGAATTGGGCCAAGATTCTTTGTGCTCGATCCAAGTATAGCTGCATTCTGGGCTCCCGAGCCGTATAATCACCGAGGACCTGGTTTACCACCAACTGAGAGTCACACCTCAGTTCGATTCTTTCCACCCCCATTTCTTTAGCCAGCTCCAAACCTGCTAAAGCTGCCTCGTACTCGGCCTCGTTGTTGGTCACTTTTTTGAACCGAACCGAGTGCCGGACTTTCTCCCCGGTGGGTGCTCTCAAGACTATGCCCAAACCTGAACCTTTGGAGTTAGTTGCTCCATCGGTATGAAGTATCCATAGCCCCGAGGGGGTTCCTTTTGCCATGGAGTTTTCCTTTTCCGCCTCGGGCGGAATTCCAATACTAAAGTCGGCCACGAAGTCTGCTAGGACTTGAGACTTAATGGCTGTCAGAGGTTGATAGGTGATATCATACTTGCTCAACTCTACCGCCCATTTTGATAACCTCCCCGATAACTCAGGTTTATGTAATATACTCCTTAAAGGGAAGGTTGAAACTACCGCTATTGGGTGACACCGAAAATAGGGTCGTAGTTTCCGAGCAGTAACAAGTAAAGCAAGTGCTAGTTTTTTCAAGTGTGGATACCTGGTTTCAGCATCGAGGAGTGTCTTGCTCACATAGTAGATGGGTCGCTGGTTGCCATCCTCTTTCCGAACCAACACAGCGCTGACAGACACCTCGGACACGGCCAAGTAGACCAGCAATGTTTCACCTTTTTTTGGCTTGGCAAGCAACGGTGCGTTAGCCAAGTATTGTTTCAAATCTTTCAACGCTTGTTTACACTCCGATGTCCATTCGAAGTGATTGTTTTTTCTCAAAATGGAGAAGAACTTGTGGCATCGCTCCGAGGACTTTGAGATAAATCGACTCAAGGCGGCGACTCGGCCAATCAAGCATTGAACCTCTTTCACCCCGGTCAGCTCCTCGGGGATCTCTTCGATAGCTTTGATTTTATCAGGGTTAGCCTCGATGCCTCGTTCAGAGACAATGAATCCCAAGAATTTGCCTGATCCAACGCCGAAGGCGCACTTCTCAGGATTCAATTTCATGCTGTATTGCCTCAAAACAGCAAAGGCTTCCCTCAAATGATTCAAATGATCCTCCATTCGGATCGATTTGATGAGCATATCATCTATGTAGACCTCCATAGACTTCCCAATATACTCCTTGAACATGCGACATACCAACCTTTGGTAGGTCGCCCCGACGTTTTTCAAACCGAAGGGCATCACCTTATAACAGAAAGTACCTCGGTCAGTGATGAACGAGGTCTTCTCTTCGTCCTTCGGGTCCATGAGGATAGCCCGAATATGTATCCAAGAAGGTCAATAGTTTGTGTCCAGCCGTAGAGTCTATTAACCTGTCAATTTGTGGCAATAGATATGAGTCTTTGGGGCAAGCTTTGTTTAAGTCAGTGTAGTCTACACACATTCTCCACTTGCCATTCTTCTTCGGTACGAACACCACATTGGCCAGCCATTCGGGGTATTTCACCTCTCTTATGAAACCATTTTCTTGTAGCTTGGTGGTTTCATCCTCGATCGCCTTCTTTTTGACCCCGGCATGAGGTCTCTTCTTCTGCTTCACCGGGGTAAATTTTGGGTCCACATTCAGCTTGTGAGTCATGATCTCCGGATCGATACCCGTCATGTCGAAATGGGACCAAGCAAAACAGTCATGGTTGGACTTCAAAACTTCAATAATTGCCTTTTTCGACTCCGGGTCCAACTCCGAGCCGACAAACACTTTTCTATCGGGGAACTCTTTCGATAGGGTGAAAGATTCCAATTCCTCAACGGTTGAATCCTCGGCCTTTTGCTTCAGAGGCTCTTGAATACAAACTGTCGCACCCCACTTTAAAATAATAAGTAAAGTGGTGTTCGACTTGGGGTAACTCGTTTGGAGTTGGGAGTTTTGGAGTCGCCACCTAATAAATTATTCTAGGCGTATTAGGTCACCTATTAATTTCTAATTCAAATAATAACTCCGGGTTGGTCTATTAATCAGAGATTTGGGTAAGTGTTCAGGTTAACTTAGAAGGAAGGGATTAGGCACCTCCTAAGTTCCACTAAACGTGGTTCCCGACCGATTTCTATATTGGGTTTTAACATGTAACGAAGCTAAGAGGATAAAAATTAAATAAAATAAGCAAAGAAGACATGTATGCGAACAAGTTAAAATTTGAAAATAGTCAGTTCAGTATAAACAGTCTCAATTTGCAGACATGTTACGTATATAGCTACAACTTATGATGTTAGGCAAAATTAATTAATATTGTCATATTATACTTTAAATAACACAAGTTGACTTTTAAGTAACAAAATATGGAGTAGACATATAGTAAAAAATGTGCGCCACTAAAGGATGGCATTGTGACATTAATTGACACATACCGTTAACTTCGGCGGCGACTTTTAATGAGAGGTCGCGTTTAAAATAGATTGATTTAAAGTAAAGAGGATATATTCAAAATAATTATACATATAAAGTAATACCTAATTAGACACACAACATGTTAAGCGGATATTAACGTAATGATGTATTTAAATTAAGTAAGCGATAGATATCAATTTACTATACAAATTAGTGAATAAATGATGGTAGACGCTTATATAATTAAGGAGTGAGTGTGACGTTTGAGAAATATTAACTAATGTGATTAGCAAGTAATACAGAATCGAAAGACTAATTTACAAATTTAATAAAGAAAATAGTATATAATTTTTAGGACTTGACCTCCAAAGCCTGAAACCCCTCACAAGTTATTAATTAACTTGAAGAAGTTTAAAAGAACAAACGCAGAATTTTGTTTAAATTTTCAGATTGCAAAAGCAACCATGTTCTAAAGTATCCGCAGACTTTAAACTTGAAAAGTAGGCTAGTTTTAAAAACAAATTGCTTTAGCCTTTTTCTAAAATCATTTAGCTTCTAGAGTCGCGCAATATAGCCTAATATACTTTCAGCTTTCAGTTTTAAACAGTAAACGCTACTGCAATATTCCAAAAAAATCAGTTTTGTACAAATAGTCTAAATTTCAAACTGCATGACGAATTTAGCCCTTTTTTTTGAATTTTACAGAAAACAGCCTCTTGATGCAATTTAATTTTATAGCCTGTCCTATTCAGTTTCAACACTCAGATTCTACATTTTATAAAAATAAACTCAATTTGAGTTAAACATTCAGATGTGCGATGAAGAGGAAGGTAGAGATTGGCTCCTGTATAGCCATTTTAACCCTTAATAGTGCCACAGCTGCTCTTAAGTCACTGCTGCCCTGTTTTACCTTGAATATTTTTCACCTTGTGGTGCTTTAACATACAAACAGGGGATCCTATTCAATACGACAAATAAGTGGGTCTAGGGGACACGTTTATAAACTAAACAGAAAAGGGAAGGAATGCCTTGTATGTGTCATAACACACTTCTTTGTCCAGCCTTTCTCTAGGCTAGTTTATGCTGTCAAAAGCCCTTTTCAAACACTGCGAACAAACATTTGGACGCTCATATAAACCTGTAATGATACTAACAGTGGTATGACCTTTCAGTCATCCAGTTTCCTTACATAAAAGGGGTTAGAGGGTAGCTAAATGAAGGCCCAAAAGTCATAGCAATGCACACACAGAAAAGGCAGATTCAAAGTTATAAAAATAGTGTCATCAAACTGTCACCAACAGAACCATTCAACTAGTAGAAAGATTGTACCTTGGTGTGTCTGAAATGAACAAGAAAGGAACTGGCAGCAAGAGCAACAACACATATATGCTAAAAAGGTCTCAGCTTGGCTGAAAACTAACAAGACCAGGATTCCGAGAGACAGAGAAGAGAGAATATATGTTTCAGTATATCCAGAAGTGTCTGTGTGATGGGCTTCAGCATGTAGAAGTGTTCTGAAGGTGTAATCAAGTGTAGGAAAGTCTGTGAGGGGAGGAAAAGAGTAGTGTACTATTCTGCTGTTTTCCAGCGTGTGTACAAGTCAGTTTTCAAAGACATATCAGTATGTGTATCAGTGTGTATTCAGTGAGAGGTGTAGAAAGTCTCTGTGTGTGTCGATCAGTGTGTGTAGGTGATTCAAGGATGTTCTATGCCTGTGAGGCTATGAGAGACACCAGTGAGGTCTGTCCAGAACTGAAAATAGACAGCCCTATTTATAGTGTTAGGCAAGCACAGTAAAATCCCAGGAATCATACTAACAGATTCAAAAATCCCCATATTCAGCCTGACAGCTTGTGCAAATCATGAACCTATCCTAGGAACAGTGACATATACACCAAGAATCCTTTAATTTCCAAACAAGTTTAAACAGAGAATCAGTCACTGAATCATCCAAGCAAGGAAATGAATCATATGTTATGACCGTTGACTATATATCAAATCAACTTCAACTAATATAAATTAGAAACTGCTTTAGCAGAAATCATGGAATAGTAATGACAGGAATCTAGGTGTATTATGATAATAAAGATAAGCATGTGATATATAATTTCTGTATAAGAAACGAAAGCAAAACAGAAACAGAAAAGAGGAAAGAAGGTACACGTTTCAGCGTCGGGTCGGGTCCTTCAAATCTGCCCGTTTTCTGCTTGAGTTGTGGAGATTCAAATTCAAATCCCTTGATTCTTTCCTTGTGTGTATATGAACATTCAAGATTCCCGAAATATCACCCCATTTTGCTTTGATTTTGGACGATTCGTGTCCAATATTTGTTTCCTTTTCAATTTCATCGAAAGAGAGAGATGGGAGATCTGTTTCCCCATTTTTCGTGCGACAACGACAAAGAGGAGAGAGAGTACGCGAGGAGTGGCGTTAATGGTGGAGACACGGTGGATTTCGCGTGTATTTGGACGGAATTTGGGAAAAGGGGAGAGAGGAGATTGGGGGGTGGCGGCTGGTGTATATGGAAAGAAAAGGGTGTAAATGATTTAGGGTTTCGGGTGAGGGGTGTGTGTGTATAGATGTAAATGGGAGATTTGATATGAGCCGTTGGATTAAACGAGTGAAGGGCTCAGATTTAGCCACGTAGGCACGCGGGTGAGTGAGTGTATAGGTAGTTTACTGAGGTGTAAATGAGATGTGGGCTTTGAGGGGTTGTACTGCACGCTACAATGAGTTGTACATACGCTTAAAGAAGTTGTACATGTTGCTAAGAGTGTAATAAGTGAGGTGTAGGCTTATGTGGAGCCTAGGTGGCATAAACGTGGATAAAATGATGACGAGGACTAGATGTAGTATATTTGGAGTTGTAAATTGACAATATGGCTTGTATTTAATTAAAATACTTGTAAATATAAATAATTAGTATAAAAATAGGAAATTTTGTAAATAATTATAAATAAATATAAATAATTATAAATAAATATATTTAATTATAAATAAATATAGATGGCCACAAATAATACCAATTAGATATAAATAGCCACAAATAATTTTATAAATGATGTCGTAATGCATTAAATTGCGCAAATAGAATATGTAATTTTAGAAAATAGCCTAAATAAATGTAATTACGTAATATAGTCACAACTAAGTAAGGATAATATAAATAGAAGATTAATAATGGTATTGCACACATAAATACAGGTTATCTAATGCAATTTTGTTTGAAAAATCATCATTATAAATTTTAATTAAATATAACCAAATTGCAAAAAATAAAGGGACAAAATTGGGTGTCAACAGCTGCCTCTCTTTGCCCGGGGATGATGAAAGAGTCTTCGGGCAAAGATAGTTGACAGAATACCCAATTTTGTCACGACTGGTAAGCAAAAGATTGGAATGTGAGAATGGGAGTTTTGGGGTGTTTTTGGCCGAACCCCGGTCTCTGAGTTGCCTACATATCTCGGGTTTCGCGAGAATCAGGCCTTGTGTAGTTCTTGAATGGCATGTAGCTTGTGTGAGATGTTTATGACGCACGATTTTGGATGTAAAGACTAAACTTATCCAAGTATGTAAAGTTTAGATTCGTGTATGCTTTGCCCTTTCGCAAGATGAATGAAGAATAAAGCAAAGTTATTGTCGAATATGAGATAACATCGATAGATCGAGCGTGGGAAAAGAGGCATTATAATCATCCTAGTTATGAAGATGTGGTGCACGTCACACCCATAAAGAGGAGTTTACACGGACATAGTTTCCACTTCATCTCGATAAATGGGTCATCTCACCTTCAATATTGCCTTGAATGAGCTTGGAAATATTTGGGGAGCGAGTTTTATGAATGCGCATGATTCAAGCAGACGGGCACGATTAAGCACGAAAATACGCATGATCGACGCAGATGGATGCAGATAGGAAGGAATACGAAACTGACACCGAATCAGCAAGGAAAGATTAGGTACGCCACTGGTGCGAGTATGGAATTGTAGCTTGGAACTTGGCAAGATAAGTAGCTTGTGGGTGTAGCAAAAAGCATTGTTTGTAGGGTTGGGCTTTGCTTTGTATGTTTTTGAGATTTTGCGGTTGCATTATTGGCCGTGATGTTTGGGAGCAGGCGTGAGAGTATGGCAACAGGGATTTGTCGAGAAATCGGGGCGTACCCTGCAGCAAAATCATGATAAATGCAATAGATGTAAAGATAAAGTAAAGTAAACTTTCCTGTTGAGCCGAGTGGTTGTTTTGTCTTGCACTTGTTTGATTGATGTCTCATCCAAATGTCTTTCCAATGCTATGCCCACCGATGCGGACCTTACTCTGCTGCTAATTGTTGTTATGTTCACCACTGCGAACCTTATATATCTTATGCTGCTTTCAATGGTGAACTGTATACATAGGCACTGATCCTATGTTCCTCCAATGGTTGAACTGCCCACAAACGCGGACCCTATTATCCACAATCGCAGATTCTATGCTTGATCAATAGTTGGTTTGTCCACAAACGCGGACCTTACTGCTCCAAATTGCTGAACTATGTCCACAAATGCGGACCTTATATATATCCATCGACATGGATTATATGCTTCTTTCATTGTTGTCATGTCCACAAACGCGGACCTTATATATCCATCGACATGGATTCAATGCTTCTTAAATTTGAAGTCACGTCCACAGACGGACCTTACACTGTTGTCATTGATGTCATGTTTACCACTGCGAACCCTATATATCCGCCGACGCAGATCCTATGCTTCTCCAATTGATGTAATGTCCACAGACGCGGACCCTATATACCCACCAACATGGATTCTATGCTCTTCAAATTGATGTCGTGTCCACAGACGCGGACCCTATATATATCCGCCGACGCAGAATCTATGCTTGTCAAATGTTGTCATGTCCACAGACGTGGACCCTATATCATTTTCATTGTTGAATGTGTCCACCGGTGCAGACCAAATATGCTTTATCAAATTAATGTCATGTCCACAGATGTGGACCCTATATATCCACCGACATGGATCCTATGCCTGTCACGTCCACCGATGCAGACCCTATACATCCACCGACATGGATCCTATTCTTCTCAAATTGATGTCATGTCCACCGCTGCGGACCCTATATATCCACCGACATGGATTCTACACTTCTTAAATTGATGTCATGTCCACCGCTGCGGACCCTGTATATCCACCGACATGGATTTTATGCTTGTCATGTCCACCGATGCAGACCCTATATATCCACCGACATGGATTCTACACTTCTCAAATTGATGTCATGTCCACCGCTGCGGACCCTACCATGTTGTCATTGTTGTCATGTACACAAACGCGAGCCCTAGATTATTTTCATTGTTGAATGTGTCCACCGATGCAGACCAAATATGCTTCCTCAAATTAATGTCATGTCCACAGACGCGGACCCTATATATCCACCGACATGGATCTATGCTTGTCAAAATGATGTTGTGTCCACAGACGCGGACCATACATGTCCGCCGACGCAGATTCTATATTCTTCAAATTGATATCATGTCCACCGCTGCGGACCCTATATATCCACCGACATGGATCCTATGCTTGTCAAATTGATGTCATGTCCACCGCTGCGGACCCTGTATATCCACCGACATGGATTCTATGCTTGTCATGTCCACCGATGCAGACCCTATATATCCACCGACATGGATTCTACACTTCTCAAATTGATGTCATGTCCACCGCTGCGGACCCTATATATCCACCGACATGGATCCTATGCTTGTCATGTCCACCGATGCAGACCCTATACATCCACCGACATGGATTCTATACTTCTCAAATTGATGTCATGTCCACCGCTGCGGACCCTATATATCCACCGACATGGATCCTATGCTTGTCAAAATTGATATATATTGCTTTGCAAAAGTTGTCAGGTATACTCGGTACCTGTGTAAACCTGCAATCAAAGAAAATTTGTGAGTCTTTTAGGGGGAGGCTGACTTGCGCATTCGCTGTGTTGTACTCTGCTGCTGCATCTTGTATAATTGTCTTCTTTCCATATCCCTCTTTTCGAGCGTCAAACCTTAGTCGAGCTGTGGGCAAAAAGGGAGAAAAAAAAGGAATATGCATGTGTTTTGAGAAAAATAATGTTTAAAGAGTAATGCGAATTCATTCCATTGAATCATAGACTATGACGTGTTGTTTGGACATAATCTCCTCTATATCCATTTGCTGCTTCAAGATTATCCATTTTGAAATTTTGAGGGAACCTCAAAATTTCTGCCCCAGTGTGCTGCTTGTATTTTCCTTGAATTTTTGAGGTCCCTCAAAAATTCTGCCCCAGTGTGTTGTAATGCATTCTTTGAATTTTTTGAGGGAAACTCAAAAAATTCTGACCCAGTGTCTAATAAAAATCTCTTATGATGTGACCGTGCCTTGGGTAGGCTGCCTACGTATCCCCTTTTGGGAATCAGGTCGCTACGTAGTTCAAATCCAAAAAGGATGAATGTTGCTTGACTCGTAATATCTCTTGATTGTATCTGAGTAAAGGATCTTGTTAATTTTGTCTCGATTTAGAGAATTCCACTTTAAGATCAACTGTCTTGCTCTAACTTCCTGGATAAATGCCTTTGTCATGTTATTGCTTGTTGTATTTATACTTCGCTATCTATGAGCGTCACTTGCTCGAGTATGCTTTTGATCCATTTAGGATTGTCTAATTCTGCTTCTTATATGTATTTCTAATGTTTCACCTTGGATTGTAAGTCATCTTCTTCAATATGTTCTTGTCTTAGTTATTTGCTATAAGATTTCCATGAAGTTCCTCGAATGTCCTCTGTTGAATCACCGTAGTCTGGCTTGTACTCGTCGTTTTGGACTGCTTCCTCACATAACAGTCGCAGATTCAATGGAATTAAAATAATTTTGCTGATAGTGAATGATGCATACTTAAAATAAAAAATAGAAATGATTTTATTATTGGACTTGAGAAAAAGTCTTCGAAAGGAAACAACGATGCCACAAAGTTGAAAAACAAAGAAAATAAAAGCTAACGACTCGGAGTCGTATTTTATTTAAGAAAACAACTAATGCCCCAGCTCCACTAAGGTTCTCGGCATGCTTGGAATGTGATGCAGATTCAGTTGTTCAGCTTCAGCTTTCTAGATGTTCGGGGCTTCAGTATGCTTTTCAAGAGCTGTATCATATTCTTCCATGAATAGCTCCTTTAGACCGGTCAACTCATCTTCTATACCGTGAACACCTTCGGCAAGTCCTTCTCCCTTGAGAATTTTCATGTAGCTTGAAAAGACGGATGCTTGTTTCAAAGTTGGAACAAACTGCTCTAGTGAATGATAACCTCTTGTAGTGTCTTTTACTTTGTAAACCAGGATGTACCCCATTCCAAACTTGTATTCATCAAACACTGTTTTTGCTTTTATGATTGTGCCTTCCAGATTGCATTCTTTGCTGAAGTCGATCATATTCACCTTCTCATCCCCATGATTGGGTAGCGGGTTTTTGTGCACATTTGGCGCTTTCAAATTAATGACCTTTTCATCTATTAGGTCTTGAATCTTATCTCTTAGTGCAAAACATCTCTCTGTCTCATGTCCCGGTCCACCTGAGTGATATGCACACCTTTTACTGTAATCAAAGTTAGGTGAAGGGTTGTCTGGCATCTTTTGAGGTATCGGGACGATAAGCCCGGCAGCTTTCAATCTTTCGAACAATTGAGTGCGAGATTCGGCTAGTGGAGTGTAGTCCCTTTTGGGTCTTTGATTTGCCTCAGGGCGAGGTCTAGGAGGGTATGATGGTGCATTTCGGTAGTTAGGTTGAGTATTTTGCTGGTATGGTGGTCGATTTGGTGCTGGAGTGTGGAATATGGGTCGAGCGGCCTGAGTGTTGTAAACGGAATATTCAGGTGGTATGTGATGGTAGGGATAGAATGCTGACGGTGTTTGATAATAGTGATTGAAAGCAGGGTCTTGAACGGTTGCAGCAAAAGAGACTTCGTCTTTCTTCTTTTTGGAGAGACTCACATTTCCTGACTGGAGAGCCTTATTAGTAGCCTGTAGTGCAGCTAGGCTAATAATCTTTCCACTTTTAAGTCCTTCTTCTACGTCATCTCCCATCAACACTACATCAGCAAACTTCTGATTTTTCATATGCAACAGCTTATCGTAATAGACGTCCTCTTGAATGCGGATGAATATGTTCACTATTTCTTTTTCATCCATAGCGGGTTGTACCTTGGCAGCTTCTGCTCTCCACCTAGTAGCATATTCTCTAAACGTTTCAGTGGGTTTCTTTTTCAACTTTTCCAGGTAGAAACGATCTGGCACCATTTCAGTGTTGTACCCAAATCGTTCTACGAAATCTGCTGCCATGTCTTCCCAACTGAGCCATGTGCCAGGCTTCTGCTTAGAGAACCAACTTAAAGCCTCTCCGGTCAAGCTTCGGCTGAATAGCTTTACCCGTACTTTCTCGTCTTCCCCTGCTCCAATCAGCTTGTCACAATATGTTCTTAGATGTGCCATAGGATCTCCAGTTCCATTGAACAGGTCGAACTTTGGTATCTTGTATCCGTCTGGCAATTTCAAAGTAGGATAGATGCACAAGTCTTCATAAGCTAAACCTTTAGTGGTTTTGCCTAACTCAAACTTCTTAAAGGCTGCCTCTAGCTTACGAACTTTCTCTTTTGTCCCATCATCATTGGCTTCATCTTCCGCCCATTCATAGTTTTCATGGTCTTTGACTGGCGAAGTGAGTTGTTTGGTTTCAGTAGTGAACATGGGGTTGTAAGGCTGCGGGTATGCGGTGTTGGTGTGAGGTAGGCTTGTGTTTGGGTGAGCAGGGTATGCAGGAGGCGGTGCTTGATAAGTAGCTGGTAGTGCTGGATAGGGAGGCGGTGCTTGATATGTGGCGGTTGGTGCGCTTTGGTAGGTAGCAGGTGGTGCTGTTTGGTAAGGAGCTGGTTGTGTTGTTTGGTAAACAACAGGGGGATCAGTTGGGTTTGTAGGGTCCTTTCCATTAGGGCGGGCTGACCCACTTGGATCGACTGATTCCCTTGAATGGGCGGAGTTTCCAACGGATAAACTGACCATTGTCAGTTTCTCTTCAAGTTCTTTAATTTTTTGCTCTAAGGTAGCAACATGTTCATCATACCCAACCAAAGCAAGTTTGCGGGGTGTCCCATTATTCCTAATGTTATCATCACCAAGAGCAGCATTATTCAATTCGGACATGATATTTCGCTTTCCTCTTCTTCTAGTTTGTGAGGGGGGAGGGGTTGTAACCGGTCCTTTGGCTCTCGTCCGGTACTGATGTTCGGCCAGAATGCACAAGTCAACCTCGGGAGCGGGAGTAAAACTAACACGTGAAAAAACAAGTCAGTGTTGAGCTAATAATTTTCATATACAAAACATATCATGTTTTCTAATGCAAGGAACCTCTTTTGTGCTGGAGGTAGACCTAACAAGACCAACACATATGAGATACATGATAGGCGCCATTTGGACGAAGTTGGCTAATGGACTTTAACATACCAAGGATGTTAGGCTTTCCTAAGTTTGAGTATGTTATTTAAAATTGAACGTGTATAGTGCGTCATCCCATTTGTTCTCATAATCCAAAGTTAACAGAAAAATAATTTTGTTGTATAAATATGGAATAATATTTTTTAGGTAAATAGGAATAATAATTGATCTTGCTACATTAAAAGTAGAAGAAATTAATGTAAAGTCTATGATTTCGTTTTCATAAAAGTAGAGAAATTAATTTCTCTCATAACCTAAAAAATAATTTTATAAAATAATTGATTTTGCGTAAATGTAGAAATAAAAAATTTCATGTGCAAATAGAAATAAATAATTGATTTCTATAACGATTTCCATTTATAGAAATAAATAATTGATTTTGTTATGCAAAAGTAGAAAAATCAATTTAAAGTCTGTTTTCTTTGATAAATAATTGGATGATCCACACTTTTGAGAACAAATGGTCTATATTAGACACGTTAAAATAGATGCACACATAACACATTTAAATGTCTCTTAGGGTTGAAAACCCATTCGGTTCATTCAAATATGGTGAACTAGTAGACTTAGACATGAGCCGAAGTAAAAAAATGGTCCTAGATATGATATGATGAATGATCCCTAAAAGGAGTCTTCATTAAGAGTTGGCTAATCTAGACAAGGACATGGCTCCCCCAGGCGGACAACCAAGGGATGGGAACGTTTGGAATTGTTGGTTGTACCACGGACCAACTTATCCCAACCGTCCCTCCTAAAGGGTTTTTTGAGAGTGAAACGACCGTGAGATCCACGTAATCGTTTGTGTGTGTGTAAGTGTCGATTTTCCAGGAGTGGAGGAGTATGAACGAAATGCAACAAATAAATTCAATAATATACTAAATATCATATAATAAAAAAATGCAAAATGTAAAAGATTTCCCACCTGCAAAGAGAAAAAGTTAGTATTGAACAAAGTAATAAAAGCAATAATAAACCCAATATAAAAAATCGTAATGGTTAGAACATTTAATCCCCAGCGGAGTCGCCATTCTGTCGCACCCCACTTTAAAATAATAAGTAAAGTGGTGTTCGACTTGGGGTAACTCGTTTGGAGTTGGGAGTTTTGGAGTCGCCACCTAATAAATTATTCTAGGCGTATTAGGTCACCTATTAATTTCTAATTCAAATAATAACTCCGGGTTGGTCTATTAATCAGAGATTTGGGTAAGTGTTCAGGTTAACTTAGAAGGAAGGGATTAGGCACCTCCTAAGTTCCACTAAACGTGGTTCCCGACCGATTTCTATATTGGGTTTTAACATGTAACGAAGCTAAGAGGATAAAAATTAAATAAAATAAGCAAAGAAGACATGTATGCGAACAAGTTAAAATTTGAAAATAGTCAGTTCAGTATAAACAGTCTCAATTTGCAGACATGTTACGTATATAGCTACAACTTATGATGTTAGGCAAAATTAATTAATATTGTCATATTATACTTTAAATAACACAAGTTGACTTTTAAGTAACAAAATATGGAGTAGACATATAGTAAAAAATGTGCGCCACTAAAGGATGGCATTGTGACATTAATTGACACATACCGTTAACTTCGGCGGCGACTTTTAATGAGAGGTCGCGTTTAAAATAGATTGATTTAAAGTAAAGAGGATATATTCAAAATAATTATACATATAAAGTAATACCTAATTAGACACACAACATGTTAAGCGGATATTAACGTAATGATGTATTTAAATTAAGTAAGCGATAGATATCAATTTACTATACAAATTAGTGAATAAATGATGGTAGACGCTTATATAATTAAGGAGTGAGTGTGACGTTTGAGAAATATTAACTAATGTGATTAGCAAGTAATACAGAATCGAAAGACTAATTTACAAATTTAATAAAGAAAATAGTATATAATTTTTAGGACTTGACCTCCAAAGCCTGAAACCCCTCACAAGTTATTAATTAACTTGAAGAAGTTTAAAAGAACAAACGCAGAATTTTGTTTAAATTTTCAGATTGCAAAAGCAACCATGTTCTAAAGTATCCGCAGACTTTAAACTTGAAAAGTAGGCTAGTTTTAAAAACAAATTGCTTTAGCCTTTTTCTAAAATCATTTAGCTTCTAGAGTCGCGCAATATAGCCTAATATACTTTCAGCTTTCAGTTTTAAACAGTAAACGCTACTGCAATATTCCAAAAAAATCAGTTTTGTACAAATAGTCTAAATTTCAAACTGCATGACGAATTTAGCCCTTTTTTTTGAATTTTACAGAAAACAGCCTCTTGATGCAATTTAATTTTATAGCCTGTCCTATTCAGTTTCAACACTCAGATTCTACATTTTATAAAAATAAACTCAATTTGAGTTAAACATTCAGATGTGCGATGAAGAGGAAGGTAGAGATTGGCTCCTGTATAGCCATTTTAACCCTTAATAGTGCCACAGCTGCTCTTAAGTCACTGCTGCCCTGTTTTACCTTGAATATTTTTCACCTTGTGGTGCTTTAACATACAAACAGGGGATCCTATTCAATACGACAAATAAGTGGGTCTAGGGGACACGTTTATAAACTAAACAGAAAAGGGAAGGAATGCCTTGTATGTGTCATAACACACTTCTTTGTCCAGCCTTTCTCTAGGCTAGTTTATGCTGTCAAAAGCCCTTTTCAAACACTGCGAACAAACATTTGGACGCTCATATAAACCTGTAATGATACTAACAGTGGTATGACCTTTCAGTCATCCAGTTTCCTTACATAAAAGGGGTTAGAGGGTAGCTAAATGAAGGCCCAAAAGTCATAGCAATGCACACACAGAAAAGGCAGATTCAAAGTTATAAAAATAGTGTCATCAAACTGTCACCAACAGAACCATTCAACTAGTAGAAAGATTGTACCTTGGTGTGTCTGAAATGAACAAGAAAGGAACTGGCAGCAAGAGCAACAACACATATATGCTAAAAAGGTCTCAGCTTGGCTGAAAACTAACAAGACCAGGATTCCGAGAGACAGAGAAGAGAGAATATATGTTTCAGTATATCCAGAAGTGTCTGTGTGATGGGCTTCAGCATGTAGAAGTGTTCTGAAGGTGTAATCAAGTGTAGGAAAGTCTGTGAGGGGAGGAAAAGAGTAGTGTACTATTCTGCTGTTTTCCAGCGTGTGTACAAGTCAGTTTTCAAAGACATATCAGTATGTGTATCAGTGTGTATTCAGTGAGAGGTGTAGAAAGTCTCTGTGTGTGTCGATCAGTGTGTGTAGGTGATTCAAGGATGTTCTATGCCTGTGAGGCTATGAGAGACACCAGTGAGGTCTGTCCAGAACTGAAAATAGACAGCCCTATTTATAGTGTTAGGCAAGCACAGTAAAATCCCAGGAATCATACTAACAGATTCAAAAATCCCCATATTCAGCCTGACAGCTTGTGCAAATCATGAACCTATCCTAGGAACAGTGACATATACACCAAGAATCCTTTAATTTCCAAACAAGTTTAAACAGAGAATCAGTCACTGAATCATCCAAGCAAGGAAATGAATCATATGTTATGACCGTTGACTATATATCAAATCAACTTCAACTAATATAAATTAGAAACTGCTTTAGCAGAAATCATGGAATAGTAATGACAGGAATCTAGGTGTATTATGATAATAAAGATAAGCATGTGATATATAATTTCTGTATAAGAAACGAAAGCAAAACAGAAACAGAAAAGAGGAAAGAAGGTACACGTTTCAGCGTCGGGTCGGGTCCTTCAAATCTGCCCGTTTTCTGCTTGAGTTGTGGAGATTCAAATTCAAATCCCTTGATTCTTTCCTTGTGTGTATATGAACATTCAAGATTCCCGAAATATCACCCCATTTTGCTTTGATTTTGGACGATTCGTGTCCAATATTTGTTTCCTTTTCAATTTCATCGAAAGAGAGAGATGGGAGATCTGTTTCCCCATTTTTCGTGCGACAACGACAAAGAGGAGAGAGAGTACGCGAGGAGTGGCGTTAATGGTGGAGACACGGTGGATTTCGCGTGTATTTGGACGGAATTTGGGAAAAGGGGAGAGAGGAGATTGGGGGGTGGCGGCTGGTGTATATGGAAAGAAAAGGGTGTAAATGATTTAGGGTTTCGGGTGAGGGTTGTGTGTGTATAGATGTAAATGGGAGATTTGATATGAGCCGTTGGATTAAACGAGTGAAGGGCTCAGATTTAGCCACGTAGGCACGCGGGTGAGTGAGTGTATAGGTAGTTTACTGAGGTGTAAATGAGATGTGGGCTTTGAGGGGTTGTACTGCACGCTACAATGAGTTGTACATACGCTTAAAGAAGTTGTACATGTTGCTAAGAGTGTAATAAGTGAGGTGTAGGCTTATGTGGAGCCTAGGTGGCATAAACGTGGATAAAATGATGACGAGGACTAGATGTAGTATATTTGGAGTTGTAAATTGACAATATGGCTTGTATTTAATTAAAATACTTGTAAATATAAATAATTAGTATAAAAATAGGAAATTTTGTAAATAATTATAAATAAATATAAATAATTATAAATAAATATATTTAATTATAAATAAATATAGATGGCCACAAATAATACCAATTAGATATAAATAGCCACAAATAATTTTATAAATGATGTCGTAATGCATTAAATTGCGCAAATAGAATATGTAATTTTAGAAAATAGCCTAAATAAATGTAATTACGTAATATAGTCACAACTAAGTAAGGATAATATAAATAGAAGATTAATAATGGTATTGCACACATAAATACAGGTTATCTAATGCAATTTTGTTTGAAAAATCATCATTATAAATTTTAATTAAATATAACCAAATTGCAAAAAATAAAGGGACAAAATTGGGTGTCAACACAAACTGGAATCTTTTCAACTTCCCCTCGGGCGTCCTCCCCGCTTTACCCCGGTTGCTGTCGTTGCTATTGCTTTGACCCGATCGGGGCGACTCCACTTTTTAATGCAACTGAGTAGCACTCCCTCGCTACTCGTTGCTCCCCTTTGATTGATCGAACTCCCCAAGGTGTAGGGAATTTAATCACTTGATGCAAAGTGGAGGGGACAGCTTCCATGGAATGGATCCATGGCCTTCCGAGGATCACATTGTATGCCAAATCCTTGGGCATGACTTGGAACAGTGTTTCCTTAATAACCCCCTCGGCGAATGTCTTGAGTGTGATCTCACCCAACGTTTTCTCCGTGGAGTTGTTGAAGCCGGCTAGCACTGTTACTTTGGGGACAATCTCCCTTTTTAGCCACATTTTTTAACAGCCCCGTAGCTGATTATGTTGACTGAGCTACCGGGGTCGATCAAGACTCTTTTGATGTCAGAGTCGTTGATTCTCAGCATGATGACCAAAGCGTCGTGATGGGGAAACATCATCCCATTACAGTCATCATCGTCAAATATGATTTCTTTACCCGAGCCGCCAATTCGGTTTCTTTTCTCCATGGTGATGGATAGCTTGGCGAATTTCTTGGCCGCGGCGAAATTCACGCCGTTCACCTCTGACCCCCCAGTAATGACATTTACAACTCTCTCCGGAGGTGGAGCCCGAGGTGGTTGCCCATCACCTCGGTTCTTGGAGAAATTGTCTTTCCCTTTGTCAGTAAGGAAGTCGGCCAAGACTCCCTTCTTCAGTAAGTAAGCTACCTCGAGGCGCAAGGCTTTGCAATCCTCGGTCCTGTGGCCGTAATCTGCATGGAATTCACAGTGCAGATTATGATCTCTTTTATCCGCCGGGGTCCTCATATCCTTAGGAACCCTTACCCCGGCAGTCCCTTTGACTACATTGACCAGCTCCAAGGTCGATATATTGAAGTTGTAGTCTTGGATCCGAGGTAGATCCTTTTTTGTAGCCGAAGCTGGGCTTGAGGGATTTCTTTAGTTCGTATTGGGTTGAACCTTCCCTCCGAGCCGTTGGCTTATGTTTGAATTTTGGTATGAATTACTGAAGGAGTTTCCCAGCCTCTGGCTGACATGCTGCCTTGTCGAGGTATATGGCTCATACCTCCCATTCGGGTTGCTTCGCGACGCTTCAGCGCGGTGCGAAGATTCGCCTCGGTTTCTATGATGATAACCTCGGCTTTTGAATTTATCCTCCTCCAATCTAATTTTGGAGTAAGTTCGCTTGTGCAGATCCTCCCATGTTAGGACCTGATATTGTTGGAGTTCTTTTCGCAATTCAGCGGCAGCGTCAGAATTGCGAATATTTGTACCTTTTTCAAATGCCATGATGGCCAAGGTATCGTCCATCCGAGGTAATTCCATGCGCTCGGCATAGAATCGCTCAAGAAATTCTTTGAGTGGCTCACCGGGATTTTGTTTTACTTCACATATATCCTCCTTCCTTTGGAGGATCTTTTGTGCCCCGATGTGCACCTTGACGAAGGCGCTAGACATTTCCTTAAAGGTGGAAATCGACCCCGCTGGCAGGCACATATACCAACGTAGAGCCCCCTTTTCCAAGGACTCGCCAAATTTTTTCAAGAACATCGACTCGAGCTGTATAGCCGTTAGGTCGTTGCTCTTCACCATTGCCATGTATTCTCTCACATGTTCTCTGGGATCGGTAGTCCCATCATATTTCTTCAAGAACATGAGTTTGAAGTTCTTGGGAGTTGGGGTTGGAGCCGCTTCGGGCTTGAAGGGTAGCTCCCTGTATTGATCAATATCAATTGATCAATATCGAGGTCGTCTTCCTCCTTTGTTATCCCCAGCACGCCCTCGAGGCGCTTCTCCACGCTCGCCTCAATTTCCCTGCTCAATTTTTCAACATTAACCGAGGATGTTGTTTCAGCCACGGTGGGATCGTCCTGAAGTGTGGCGTTGTAGTTGGATTGTTCCTCGAGCCCCCAGACGTGGCTCCGTTTTGAGGTCCCCCTGTTATCGCGCCCGTAGGAACAAAGAGCGGGATGCCTCCACCAGGAGCCGAAGGCTGGGTGCTGTTCGGCGCGGCACTGTTCCTCGCTTCCAACGAAGCACGGAACTCAGCATTAATGTTAGCTTGCTCATCCTGTCTATTTTGGAGAGCTCTTAACGTAGTGACAACATAAATCTGGAACTCTTCAGTTGTCATTGGTGAGACGGGCTGTTGGTTCAACAGAACACTAGCCCGTTCGCTATTGTTATCGCTATTATCAGCCATAACGTCGTTGAATCGTAAGCTTTGATTAAAAAAAAGGATGTGAAACTTTGGAACAAAGCGTTACTGCTTATATCCCCACAGACGGAGCCAATTTTTACGGGCCTAAATCAGTTTTAGGATTACAAATCGAATTTGGATTCGAATATAAGCAAATCTTCATATCAAAGTTGAATAAATACACGAAATAGATGTAAATGCGGAAAAATAAATGTATTTTAATATATGATTGTGAGTACAAATTTGGGCAGAGTTTCAGTATTAATTTCTGGATCCCTATGATACAAAATAAACTACTATTTATAGGCCTAAGAGCCTTGCCCACGTTCTCCACCATCAGTTAGTGCCTTGTCCCACGATCTTGACATCAAATGGAGAAGTTAGTGGGGTGAAGTAGTGGGCTGCAAAGCCGCTGGAACCGAGGTGATCACCGAAGCTTGGTCACAAGGCTTCGGTGGTATAACCTTGCTGTTCGGTTAGGAGGACATGTCACCGAAGCTCAACCCTCAACTCGCCTTCGGTAATGGCATTGGGGCTCGACTTCGGTGACTTAATCGTGGGTTCAACCATCTCTCTTCGGAGCGTCGGCTCGCTTTCTCTTCGGTCCATCATTCCGAGGTGCTGACCGAGCACGTCAATTTTTACCCAATACACCAAATATGGCTAATACCTATATCTCATTTCACATTCTATGTAGCAAAAATAAATACATAGGTTTCCTTATTAACTTTGAAGTTAATGTATAAAGAGAAATAAAATTCTAACTAGACATCATGCTTCTGGTTTTATATGGACATTAATTCTCCTAAAACACAAACAACGCATATATTGTGCTGGATTTATACATGTATTAAAAGACCAGCCAAACCAAACAGTCCCTAATTTTAATCCACTTAAAAATATTTATACAATTAAATTACTTTTAAAACAAGAGACTATAATCTATGTACTCGTTTCGTCTCACTTGGCTTTTCGTACTTTCCTTGCTAGTACGTCCATAAAAAGATTGTCATGTTTTAAAATTTGAAAACAAATTAATTCTAACCTTCTCATTTATAAATAGGATTTTTTACACTATATATCCATAAAATTCAAAATATTTACAAGCCATACTCATTAAAAATTACATTACCCATAAAATTAAAAGTATTAATATACAAGTCTAGATATGGGTGTATACCTTTAAGGTATACTTCATAAATAAGTATACAAGTGTAGATGGATAGGACATGTAAATAGTTTATGGGTAGGGCTTGTAAATATAAAACTTATGAGTAGAGGTGGATAAATATTTTGAGTTTAATGGGTATTTTTGTAAACCTCCCATATAAATATCTATGGCTTATTTTGGAGGGTGATTTACAGAAATAGGACACTTGTGGTGCCTCATCCCAAATTTAGCCCCCATAAGAAAACGTCTTAGAAAAATGGTCCCCGTAGGTAAGTTCATGGAGATCATAAGATCTTTCTATTAGCAAGGATTTGGCGATCGCGGAGAGTTTTCCACTGACGTTGCCAGCAACTATTCTAAAGGGAGCCATTTTTATAAGACTTTTCTTATGAAGGTCAAAATTGTAACAACGGCGCTGATAGTGTCTATTTTGCACAAAAGCTTCTATTTTAGACCATAATCGTCAAAGGTCTTCCTTTTTTTTTTTTTTTAGTTTTGTGTCTTGTCAAACTATGACAAATAAAGTGGAGCAGAATTAAAGAATAATTTTAGTAATTAGTAATTTAAAAAATGTAAGTTATCAAAGTTGGTTAAACTACAAATATGTGAAAAAAGATTACTAATTTGTTGATATTCCTTCGTCGGAAGATCACATTGCGTAGATAGATAAAAAAAAAATTATATGTATACCTACATATGTTCAGTCTCCATAATCTTTTTTTATGTATAATTTTTTATATTTTGACACCACTTGGTGAGAATCATGGCGCCACTGCTGCTTAGAGATCGTTTGGTTTGAACTTCGGCAATAATTTATAAGTAGATTATAATATTAAGTATTGTACTACAAAGATTATATCTTGTTGGATTTTTTAAGAACTGAACCTAAAGTGTTAGGGTACTTGTCAAATTTATTTTAATTCATGGATTTTTTTACATAAAATTACAAGTTTTAGAAGTTATTTACAAAACATAGCAATATTTTACTAAAATTATCCAATATAGAGAAAAGAAAAAGTTACTTGAGGTTTTTGGGTGAGAAGGACTCTCAAGTCTTTAAATAGTTAAAAAAGACTCAAGTCTCAAAAAATAGGTGAGAGAGACGCTTTTAAGATTAGTACTAATGACTAACATTTTAAAAGCCCCTCAAGTTTTTTAATTTACACAAAGCCCCCACCTCTTATCTACCCTCCCTCAGCCCCCATTCCCCATCGGCCCCACCCACATCAGCCCCCACCCCATCAGCCTCCCGCCCATCCACCACTCCACCACCTTCCACCACTCACCGCCACCTTCTACCACCCTACCGCCCTCCACCACTCTAATAATATATGTATACACATATTATTATACATATTATATGTGTACACATATAATAATATGTATATATATAACACATATTATTATATATGTACAGATATAATTTTATACACACACACACACACACACACACACACACACACACACACATCTTGTTTGATGCGTACACATATTATTATATGTGTATACGCATCAAACAAGATATATACACATCTTTTCCAGCCGTGAAAATATCTCCAAAATTGTATAAACATATAGTAAATAAATTTACACATCCGAAAAGATATGTAAAATGACTAGAATTAAAAAAACATGAAAAAAATGAAACGGGGATGAAGAAGAAGAAAAAGGAGAAGAACGAAGAAAAAATAAATAGATATGAAAAAGAAGAAAGGAAAATAACATAGATGGTAATAAAATGGAATTTGAAAAGAAATTTAGAAGAAAGAAGGAAAATGAAGAAGAAAAAAGAGGGAGAAAGAAGGGAAGAGAGAGAAATAAAATTTGAAATGATTTGAATAGGGGGAGAGAGTGTAAAAGTGAGTGGGAAGGGAGGAAATGAAATATTTGTTTTTTTAAAAGTGGCGTTTTTGTAAATATGAAGATTTTTTATTATACCCATAAGTTCTTAAACAATACAGTTCAACCTTTACTTAAACTAATTAAACTTTGACTTGGTCTTGTCCTAAATCCTTCTATTCAGAGTTATGTGGACCTTTTGCCCATTTCTTCACAAGTTACTTACAAAACATAACATAACATAGCAAAACCTTACATTCTTCCTCCCATTTTTCCCAATTTCACTTTTCCTCCCACCATTTCCCCCAATTTTACTTTTACTCCTTTCATTTCCCCCAATTTTACTTTTACTCCTTCCATTTCCCCCAATTTTACTTTTCCCCATAATCTTCAACCACCTTGTATCTCACTGTATCTCGATATTTCTCAACTACCAACCACCTCGTATCTCGATATATCTCGTTGTATCTCAACTGCGAATCACCTCGTATCTCGCTGTATCTCGTTGTATCTCAGTATCACCTCGTGTCTCGATGTATCTCAACTACCAACCACCTCGTATCTCGTTGTATCTCAACTACCAACCACCTTGTATCTCGATGTATCTCAACTACCTCGTATCTCGATGTATCTCGTTGTATCTCAACTACCAACCACCTTGTATCCCGATGTAACTCAACTACCAACCGCCACGTATCTCGTTGTATCTCAACTACCATGCACCTCGTATCTCATTGTATCTTACTCTATCTTGTTCTATCTGCATTGTTTTGCACCGTATCTAACTATTTCTAGACTGTATCTAGCTGTTTCTAGACTGTTTCAGCATTGTTTTGTCCTGTTTGTCCGTTGTTTCTCACTGTTTCTAAATTATTTCACCTTTTTTGTGTTGTTTCACAGTATTTTCTACATTTTGTTTCAGACCTTTCACTAGTTGTTTTAGTGTCGTATCTCGCTGTATCTCGTTGTATCTCAAGTTACACTAGAAACCAACCACGTTGTTTCTCATTGTATCTCGTTGTATCTGCACTGTTTTTGCACCGTATCTAACTGTTTAAATAATATGTATATGATATATAAAAAGGTATATTGAATGCAAAACAAAAAATCTTGAAACATTAATATGCTCGATAGCAACTCACACTTCGACCCAAACACAAAAAAGGTGTTTATCAAAGGAGTCAAAGCAACAAAATTCAAAATATTTATTTGTTTGATAGCAGCCACACTTTGATTTAAATATAACATGACGTATACTAAAGGAATATACAAATTCAGTGAAAGTATACTGTTGTAGTAAACAATATAGTATAGCAGTATACTATTATAGTATACAGTTGAACTATACAAGTAGTACACGTAAAGTAAACTGTATACTATAGCAGTATATTATTATAATAAATTGTAACAGTATACTAGATTAATTATGCAGTTTTTTTCTCTTTGATTTGCAGTGCAATAAATTTGATTTCAAGTACATCCAATTGACTCCAAATAAGACAATTTTAGCATCAACATTCCAAAGATACTAGATAGAATATTTTGCAACGCCCATTTCGAATCAAATAATAAATTAAAAATTAAAATTTTATATTAAAGAGCTTAAGCTGTTGAACAATGGTGGGTATCAAAAATAATATCACAAACATCTTAAATCAACTCCAAATGCGACCCAATTTTATTATAAACTTTTCCAAGATACTATAAGTAATATTTTGCAACACCCACATCAAATTAAACAACAAATAAAATGGTTAAAAATTTCATTTTCAAGAGCTTCAAGCTCAACAATGGTGGATATTAAAAAATCATCTTCCAAACACCTCAAATCAATTCCAAATGGGATAAAACTTTGTATGAACTTTTCCAAGGTGATAGAAATAATATTTTGTGACACCCACTTTGAATCAAGCAAAAAACTTTCAAGGTGAAAATTGAAGCTTCAAAAATACTACAACGAATAGGCAAATCCCACCACCAAAACACCAAAGCAATGGATTAATACTACAGAACTAAAGTTTTGAGTAATTGGTGGTGAAATTAAAGAGTTAACAATGAAGAAAGAATACATTTTTTAGGTTGAGGAATTAGGAAGGGAGAGAGAAATAAAGAGAATAAAAGTAAGAGAGAAGTAAAGTTTCTAGCGTCTGATCTAAGGAATGTGAACAAATGGGTAGTAGGAGTAATTAGTTTAATTTAAATGGGTATAGACTTTCAAATAGGTATCATGGGTAAATAGTTTAGGTTGTATGGGTACAGAGGGTAACTATCCCCTTTTTTTATAGGGGTCAAAATTATAGCCCAGAGTCTATTTAGAGCAATGCTTCATAAATTTTGTATACTTTCGATCCTTTTTGTTCTGCATTTAGTCAACAAAAAAGCGAGCCGAAATTTTTACCAATTTGGAAAATGAATAAGGGATTAATTTTGCCTTACTATTTCGAAGAGGCATATACTAATGCCCCATGAATTTTTTATTTTTGGAAGAGATAAGATGATTTTGTCATATGTTTTTTTATGATAAATGCTTTCAAATAGTAATTCTTTAATGAATGTAATACGACCTCAAACGATAAATAATGGGACGAAGTATCTTTTAACTATAATGTCTAAGTACACAGCATTTAGAGGATTGAGCTTTTTTAAAGCACCGTGGCGATTTTCAATAATTAAGTGAATGAATATCTTATTGAGAGTAGTTAAAAAAATCTTTTTTCATAGAGGAGAAAGATAGGTCAAATATCAAATATATTTTCTCCATTTCATTTTATGCGGAACATTTTCTTATTAATTCGTCCCAAAAAGAACGATAACTTTTTAAGTTTGAAATGATTTATAATAACAATAAATATCTAAGGTTTATCTTAAACCACAAATTTCAAAAGTATCCATTTCTTTCTTAAATTTCTTTTTGATTGAAACTATGACATATAACGTGAAATATAGAGAAGTTTAATTATTAACCATCATACTTTAATGGATTATTCTATTTGAGATGGAAGAAAATTCTCAATACATTGGCTTTTAAGTACGGAGATACTTCATGGAATTTTCAGAGTTGACAATTGAGTTGAGATGCAGACATTTCGAATTCTCGACTCTACTTCACTCAAAGAAGCTCAAAAACACTTTGTTATTGTGCCTGGCTTAGCTTTAAGGCCGGTAATCGGGTGCAAAGTTCTATGTAGCTTGCTAGTTGCTACAATATTAAGTCAGAGGAGCGAAGTCTAATCAAGCCTCTATACCACTCAGCTGAGCCTACTCTAGTCGAGCTTAATCGAGCCCGAACCAGTCCGAGGTGCAGCCCTTTCCAAATCCAACGCGAACGCGAAATGTTTTATGCATCGGCCTACTGTTTACTGGGATAGAAATTTGAAAGAAGAAACATACAAATGAGAGTCCACCGATGAATCATAAACAGAGCACTATCTTAGAACTCAGAAGACCATTTTATAAGAAATCCAAGCTTAAAATAATATAGTACTTGTATGAAATAAGTCTGGCTTTTACAGGATCAAGAAATGCCCAGGTTCTGAATATTCTGATATAGTCAATAACTGGCTTGGAAATGAATGAATGTAATATGAAAGCAGCTTCTTTGAAAATCAAGTAGCAACTTTTTTTTAACAGATTAGTACACTACATTGCTGGATTACTATAAGCAATCAGTAAATAAAGTCAGCAACTTCTTTCACCAATAAGTATTTCATTCAAGCTATCAGCTTGAATTACTACATTCTAGCTTTATTGTACAGGGCAGAGTTTGAAAACCTCAGTAAACTACAAGCAACTAATGTTAATTCACTAACATTTTGAACTCCGGAATTTATCTTAATTTACACAATTAATCTTTAAGAAAGAACAAGGAAATACAAAGCTCACTTCATTGTCCCTTCCTAGACCTTCCCCGACCTCGACCATTTTGATTCTTCTTTAACTTCTTAGATACTCCCAAGTTTTTTGAAATTGTAGAACCAGGTTTGCCACCGTCCTCCTTGCTCTTGGGAGGCCTCCCAAGACGCTTCCGTTTTAGTTGCTTCAACTGCACATGAAGCTCAGGATCATCCGAAGATAACACCTCATTTGTTGCCAATGGCGACATTGTACTAGTACATACTTTGGCCCCATCCTCCTTGTTCTGAGAAGACCTTCCACGACGCTGATGTTTTCGTAGCTCCAAGTGGACCTCATGCTGAGGACCAGTCAAACTCAATACCTGCTCACTTGTTTCCAATTGCAAAGTTGTACTAGTATCTGGTTTAGGTTCACATTGATTTCTGCCCCAGCGCTTCAGTTGTCTTTGTGCACGATCTGTTTGAGGTGACTTCTCAATTGTCACTGCCTCAACTTCTCTAGGCCTTTGTAAAAGCAAATAAAACGGTTCTTCATCCTTATTGAGCTTCTCGGGGGTAGATTTCCGTTCTTCCAGCTGCTGCTGCTTTTCTGATGATGGTTCAACTACTGCAAGCTCAATATCCTGAGATCCTTCCATCTTTGACAGTTCTGTCAACTGCTGCTTTTCTGATGATGGTTCAACTACTGCAAGCTCAATAACCTGAGATCCTTCCATCTTCGACAGATCTGTCAGCTGCTGCTGCTTTTTCGATGATGGTTCAACTACTGCAAGCTCATAATCCTGAGATACTTCCATCTTTGACAGTTCTGTCAGCTGCTGCTGCTTTCCCAATGATGGTTCAGCTACTGCAAGCTCAGTATCCTGAGATCCTTCCATCTTTGACAGTTCTGCCAGCTGCTGCTTCTTTTCCGATGATGGTTCAACTACTGCAAGGTCAATAACCTGAGATCCTTTAGACCGTTTTAATGCATCAGACCCATTATCCATTATAGGTGCTTGGTCCTCAGCAGGTCTCTCAGAACCCTGATGCACAACATGACCTTCCTTCAGTGAGTCCAAACCTACTGATGCAGAGTTATCTGCTTTATTTGCTGTGGCATCCTTCGCCGCTACAAACTCAAAGCCTGGAGGTGCTTCAGGACTTAAAATTTGAGGCAGGTTATCTCCAGGTTGTTCATTTTCCAGAGTTCCTTGTGGATATGAGTTACAAATGCCAGCTGCTTCCTCAACTCCGCTGAGACTAAAATTCTGGTGCTGCAATTCTAGATCTTCTGAGTGCTCAATTGCTTCTGTCATTATAACCCTGAGAGGTTCAATAGGCACAAAACCTGCACTACTACCAATATTACTCTCAATAGCAATGGAGGATCGCAATGGTTCTTCTGTAGCATCAGACTGTTGCTTCCCTTTCTGTTTGTATACTCTGATCCTTTGATCTCCTCTGCAAAGTACCTCATCTCCAGTTATATGATTTTGCTGCGAATTTAGTTGCCCATCTTCTTTCTCTGTGTTCTGTCCATTATAATGCCCATTCAACTCCTTGTGTTTTTCACGCATTCCATTTTGTTGCTCATCCAACTTCTTCTGTTCTTCGACAACTTCTACATCCTGCACCACAGACTGTTTCTCCTTCTTTTCCTTCTTCCTACGCTTCTTTTGTTTAATATCCCAGTCCCACCCTCTCTTCCTCTTCATATGTTTCCTCTTGCTTTTTCTTTTTGGATTTAAGCTTTTGTTGCCACGAGCAAGCAAAAAGTGTCCTCCGTCAATCATAAGAATTTCCCCACTTTCAGACAGCTTCTGTAGATGATGTTTCAGCAAGGTATTATGAGCCCATGGCAAATTGTCATATTCTTTCTTAATAAACTTTGATATTGAGTCTTCACTGGAACCTCCTTCTTCATTCAATTCCTCCAAGGCCCTTTGAATCATCTATAACAAAAGAAGACACTGGATTAAACCATAAATTCACATATGAGCATAGGAAGCTTCAACTATGTGGAAACTTATCAAAAATCCAAATACATAGGCTCCAAAACTGTTCATTATTAGAGTTTACTTAAGAGATGAATGGGGAGAAGAGAAATTGCTTATCAAGTCTCCGAGGTCTGAACTTCCATTATTAATCTCTTAATTAAGAAAGGAACTTTCAGAAGCAACTCCTTTTAGATAGTGTCAGCAGAACTTATTTGTGAGAGTTACTGTTTTGGTCTTCAATTAGTAACACATTTTAACAGCACACTAAGTAGCAGGATAAGAAACAATCACCACAAAATAAAAACATCATAAACAATGCAGTTGAACCAAGTTACTCTAAGCAACATGATCAGAACACTTCATAACGATTGGCATAAACTAACATCATAAACAATGCAGTTTAAAGAAAACGTCACTAATGAAGAACAAATTGAAACAGACCATTGCAATTCCTCTAGCTTTGCATTCAATCTTTTTTTCACTCAAAAGATTGAAACATATGACAATCAAAATAACATATCAGCAGATTTCGATGAAGCATAAGGAAAAGGAAGCATGTGAAATATGTTTAGGTTGATTGAGACAATCAAGCCATCGCCATTTCAGTTGGATTGAAGACAACATGAAAACTACCAGTAAAAAGCATAAATCATGATTTTATCCAAGAAAATAATGGAGAAAATAAAGCACTTCATAATCATTGTCAATCAACCAATACACTGTATCTCAATCATAGAAGTCGGTAGTATGAATCAAATATACATAACCATTAAGCTCTATATAATACTAATACCAGGGCTAGATATCAATTTTCAATAACAATACGAATCTTCCCCTGACAGCTACATATCCAATAATATGGAGCGAAATTGACGAGAACCTACCAGAACACACATTAAAAAAAATAAGAATAAATAACTTTCTTTCAAAAGCATAAATACAATATTAGTAATTATAATCAATAGTAGAAACACTATCAGGCAAAAAATTTCTCTGATCTCTCGACTCCTACACACATATACAGGATAACTTTCCAAGTCCTCAAAATAAAAATAAAAATAAAAACTAAAATCCAATATTTCACTTTCCCAGCAGACCCTATAAACTTTGTCCACATCCATATATACATCTCATACAAATACAACTCGGGGGGTTTACCCTTTTTTGTCTCATACAAAGTTCACAATCATTTTCAAAAGAAAAATATTAATGTGTGCAGAATAAAATTCCACCCCCGACTGAAAAACATGAAATCTATCACTTATTCATATGAAAGATCGTAACTTTACAATAACGCACATCCATATATTTCGTTTAATACTAAAAAGCTTAGAACTTTGGGCAGTAATTGACTCATAGCGCGCCACTCTCACACTTTTTGTTGCGCTAAAAAACATTTAACTTTTAGCCCCTATTGCTAGAACTCGCCAAACACTCATGGAGAATCGTCAGGACACCTTAGGAAAACCTTTATACTGAGTTCCTGGCCCGGGCGGGCAATTTGCCAAGTGTGTATGGCGACTTCTGGCGATTGGGGCTGAAAGTTAAATGTGTCCTATTGATGTAATTCTAAAAAACTTGGGCACCTCAAAAGGCTAAATTCACCATAATTGTAACAAAATTGTAAATGGGCGCAATAAAATCAAGAATTTATCAATTATTCATTAAAAAAAGATGCAAAATTCACATAAAATGAACACTTACCCAAGCATAAGGAGGATGATCAGGGGTAGAATTAACAAGATTGGACAAGAATTGGTTAAGGCGTTGTTGAAGAATTGTGTTTTGGGATTCAGACAATTGCATATTTGGTTCACTGTTTGAGAGTTTCAAGATTGCTTGTTTCAACTTGTCCATTGCCATTATTTTCTTGTGCTGGGAATTTTCAGTACAAAAAGTAGGGTTTTGAGAAGTACTTTCAAGAACAAGATGGGATGAGTGTTGAGGTGTTGACAGATCCATTACTTGTGGGATTCCTTTTCTGTTTCCAAGTTTGGGACAAGTTTTCGGAGGTTTTGTTTCGAGATTGCATGTGTTTTTCCTAAATATATATATATGGCTTTATTTTTCTTTTTATTTTCTTTTCTTTTCTTTTTCATAGGTCGCGATAATAAAGACAACACTTGTGTACGTAATCGTAGTATGTTGTTCTCGTTGCATCGAAGAGTATCTATGAATTATATTCTGATTTATTTAGTAGTAAGGAAGATTCTTTAGTCAAGGGTCTTATTGGAAACAATCTTTTCATGCATACATTTCATCATTTTTAGATTCCACTTATAGGATACCACTGAATATGTTATTGTACTAATAAGGAAGATGGCATTGGGTGTGGGATCTACGATCTGATATTATATAAGGGTTGACTGGCGAAGATAAATGCTAATCATGAATAGGAAATAAAAAATCATTACTATCATTGATCGACAGGCGAAACCATCGAAAAAAGAAGAAGTTAGATAGTCGCAGGAGCGGACCCAGTGGCGGATTTATGTAGGTGCCAATGGTGTCATCTGACACCACTGGACTGAAATTTCTTGCTTAGTATGTATTTATAATAATAAGAAAAATAAATAAGTGAAGTATAAATACAAAAGATGACCCCACTCAAAACAAAAAAGGCTTGTTTGCTACTTGGTAAAGAGGCTGCATGTTTACCTAAAGATGTGGCTTTATATTTCGACACCACTTAAAAAAAATTCTGCATACGCCACTGAGCGGACCCACATAGAGAGTTGTGGGTGCTCGAACACTCATTGCTCTGAATTGAAGCATATATATATATATATATATATATATATATATATATATATATATATATATATATATATATATATATATATATATATATATATATAGAGAGAGAGAGAGAGAGAGAGAGAGAGAGAGAGAGAGAGAGAGAGAGAGAAAATTCGGCATAAAAATGTTGTAACGTTCGTAAGAACCATTGAACGAACTGAAAATTGTTGGTGCATGTGGTTGGAAGACTGTGAGTTCGATTCTTTGTTTGATACTTTATTATGTTAATGACTTTGATATTCCATTACATTAAATAGGTGGTAATATCGCAGTAAAATTTTATCTGCAGCCGGTATTTACATCAAATCAATAAATGTAAAATATGTGTATTGTATACATTCATCTATTACTTAATTATGATTAGACGATATGGATTTATACTTTAAATTTTAACTACCATAATTAAATTGTGTAGTTTAATATAACGGAAAAGGCTCAAAATTGCCATTGGAAATGGTGCACTTTTGCCCTCCGTTAACCTATTGGCCCAATAATGCCATCCACGTTATTTTTTGGCTCGTAAATACCCTCCCTTAGACGGAACAATGACATGGCTGCTGAGTGGCCACTTCTTAGCGTCCACGTAGACCACTTCTTAATGAAGTGGCCACTTCTTATCGTCCACGTAGGCAACCAAACCCGACCCAATCCCCTTTTTTTTGACCCATCAGAAAAGTAAAAAAATCCTTACCCCCTTTAACCCTTTCATTTTACCCGACCCTTCATCTCTCTCTAACAAATGGCGATAGGTTTATTAGCGGAGAAAATTTCTGACCCAGCCTTCGTTGGAATTTCTTATTGTTCAAGTGTTAAAGGTATGTTACTACATCTTTTTTGTTTATTATTACACTTTAATTTTAGGGTTTTATATGCCATATGAATTTGTTATATGCTCTTAAAAATAAGTATATTTTTTTTGACCTTTACAGTTTATACATGAATATGCATGCTTTAATGGTTGTAGGGGTCCATTTTATCCTTTGGTCGATTTGTCTTTATCGGGTATCTAGGGTTTTTTAATTGTGGGTAGGGGTCCAATATGTTTTTTATGATTTTAATATATTTAATATATTCTGATGTGGTCCCTTTGATTTGTTTATTGTGTTGCATGTTACCCTATTCAAGATGGTTGAAACAGTCGATTTAGTATTCAATTATGGGAGAAATTGGGTACTTCATCCAAAGCTTGCTTATCTTAAAAAATTGACTCACGTTTGGAGAGATTATGATGTGGATCTACTATCTTACATAGATATATGTGCTGAATTCAAAGAAAAAATAGGGTTTAGTGAGGTGAGGTATGTTCTTATAACTGACTCCTCTGGTTCTTACTATTTGGTAGAGGGGGATGAAGGTATAAGAAAACTTCAAACTCTTCTGTCTAAGTGTTTCAAAGCTGTTAATCTATTTGCCCTAGATAATCCTGAAGTGAATATTGGACAGATTCCTAACATTATTAGTTTTAAGGAAAGTAATATTAGTACAATAGATTATGGAACAGACTGTGGTAGTAGTGAAGAAGAGGAATGTGAAGAAGAAATTGGTAGTGATTATGATAATGAAGAAGTGGAAGTATTTAGTAAGAAAAGGTTGTTAAATATAGATGAGAAACTTGAAAAATACAAAGTCTTGGAGTATGGTATGGCCTTTAAGGATCTTGATGAAGCTAAACAAGTTATAGCCTTTTATGCTGTTGCAAATAAAAGGAACCTGCATGTAAAGAAGAGTGATAAAACTAGAGTTAGTTATAGCTATCAAACTAGTTGTCCATTCTACTGTTTTATTTCTAAGGAGGGAGAGAACCAAGGTTTTAAAATGAAGAAGTTATGTCAAGATCATAAATGTGATGAATCTTTTGAGAATGGCAGGGCAAGTTACAAAGTGTTAGGTCATTACTTTAAGGCAAAACTTCAGGGTAACCCTAAATACAAAGTAAAAGACATGAATATTGACCTTGTGTCACAGTTTAATCTAACTGTGAACAAGTCAAAGCTGAAGAGAGAAAAAAAGATTGCATTAGACAAGCTGGAAGGTAGTTATAGTGATGAGTTCAATAAGTTGGAGGCTTATGCTCAAGAATTGAGGCTCACCAACCCTGGAACTGATGTAGTCATAAATCTGTCCAAGGATGCTATGGAAGAAGGAAAAAAAAAATCTTAAGAATGTATGTGTGCTTCCAAGCTTTAAAGGATGGGTGGAAAGGGGGTTTAAGGCCTTTGATAGGGCTGGATGGTACCTTTTTGAAGGGTAAAAGCCTTAGAATACTTCTGGTTGCAGTTGGTCAAGATGCAAGTAACCATTTCTATCCACTTGCTTGGGCAGTGGTAGACAGGGAAACAAAAAGAACTTGGACCTGGTTTGTTGAGCTTCTTAAACACTCTTTGGACTTGAAGAATGGTGAAGGAATCACCTTTATGTCAGATATGCAAAAGGTAATATTTTCCTGTTATCTTTGTCTTTTTAATTTTCATTTTGATTTTTTTTAAAGAAATCTTGCTACTTGTAACCTGCTTTTGTCTTATACTTGCAGGATTTATGTGAAGCTATCAAGGATGTTTGTCCAGAAGCATACCACAGATGGTGTGCGAAACACATTGAAAAAAACTGGACCAAGAAGTATAAGAGTGGTCAGATGAAGCAATACCTTTGGTGGAGTGCATGGAGCACCTATGATGAGGAGTTCACAGACAACATTAAAAAGATGGGTGAGCTGAATGTGGCTGGTGTTAAAGCTCTTATGAACTATCCTCCACAATATTGGTCAAGAGCTTATTTTGATACATACTCCAAGAACTGCATGGTGGCCAATAATTTTACAGAGTCATTCAACTCTTGGATTGTAGATGCAAGACAGAAGCCAATTATAAAAATGCTTGAAGATATTAGATTGAAGGTTAGAAAAACTATAATAATTTCAGACTGTTTTCTTTCATTGTAGTATATGAATTAAGTTTAACTTCTTTTGTAGGTTATGAACATGCTGAGGGATCATGAACTTGAAGCAAGGACATGGAAATACAACTTCTCAGATCATGCAATGGAGCTTTATAATGATTACAGGAAGATTGCAGCAGTTTGTAGGCTGGATTTCAATGGAGAGAGTGGGTTTGAGGTCACTCATGGGACTGATAAGCATACTGTTGATCTTGTAGAGAGGAAATGCACCTGTAGGCAATGGGATGTGTCTAGTATCCCATGTGCCCATGCCATAAAGGCATTTCTCTATAGGAAAATAGACCCTGCAGGTCAGATTGATTGGTTTTATTCAAAGGAGGCTTTTTTGAGTATTTATAGACACAAGTTGAAACCTGTGAGGGGAGAAAAGTTCTGGAAGGTGGAGCCAAGTCATGCTATGGAGCCCCCAACTCTAGGTAGGATGGTTGGTAGACCACCAACAAAAAGGAAAAGAGAGAAAGATGAGGCTAGGAAAAGGCAGGGGGAGTGGTCTGCTTGCAGGATGTGGTCTGCTGGCAGAAAGGGACTTCTAATGTCTTGTGGTTACTGTAGTGAAATGGGCCACAACATAAGGAGATGCCCTTTGGTAAACTTTATTACTTAATAACTTCTGTCCTAACTTTATAATATGTTGTCTATAAGTGCTAACCATATCTATTTCTCTATATAGGTGCTTGGTCCACACAAGAAGTACTTCCAAGATGAAGGAACTTCTTCTCATGCTGGACCACAAAACAATCCAGATTCTGAGTTATTCTTCATCCCTACACCTGGAGTTGTAAGCTCATCCACAAGTCAGTCACAACCACAACCAACAAGTCAGTCACAACCACAACCAACAAGTCAGACTGCTACTCAGTTGACTCAATCATCCAGTCAGCCCCCTGTTGAAGATTCTGAGTCAGATTATGAATCTGACCCTGCCTTAAATCCTAAAACCATATCTGAGAGTAAGACTAGGTTGGCTGCTAAGATGAGGGTGCAAAATACTGGAACAACAAAAATTGGTTTCAGGGATGCTTCTGATGGTCCACAAAATCTGCCATACTCTCCCACCAAACTGATTTGGTATGGAGGGAAAGCAATGACTGCACGACAGTTACAAGCTGAAAGAGAACAAAAGATTGGAAAACTCAAGGCAAAAAGAGGCAAGGGATCTGTTAGAAAAGCTGGGAACTAAGCTGGGAAAACTGATTTATGTTGTCTTTATGTATTGACTATTTTTGGTTTAACTGGTATAGACAAGTAAATGTTGTGAACAATTAAGTAAGTTTTTGGTTCAAACATTTACTTGTCTCATATATCTAGTATTGGTAAACCTTACTTGAACAATTTGAAATTGTCAACGTAAGTTTTTTGGACAGTTTAGTGCTATTGTCAACTTCATGTGTATGAACAATTTGAACAATTTATCCAATAGTATTTGTTGTTGTGTTAGTTAATGTTAATGTTAGTGTTTTACATTTATCCTTTGCTTATGGAATTTGTGATGGCATTTATCCTATGCTGCTATGATCTTAATCTTGATATGTCTATATTTTGTGATGACATTTATCCAATGGCATTTGTGATGGCTTGGTTTACGAATGTGGAGTTTTGTCTACATTTTGTTTTGTGTAATCCCCATGCCTTTATATGTGCAACATAAAGAGACTTACAAAATTAAAATCAAACCCAAAATAAAGCATTGTTAATTAGTCTACAAACTTCACATTACAGAGATTAAATGGGATGATCCATCATAGAAAATCAAAGAAACCATTGGCAACATAACTATTGTTGCTACTACCATCTTACAACATCAAATAAAGTGTTACATATTTAACATTCTAGCCATTACAAAGCCAAAGAACATAGCCCAAGATATGACAAGTATGATCTTCATTTTTTGAACTTGAGCTTCCAAGTTAGGAACTTTCGATGAGGCAACATCGTTTATTCCTTGGATTTCATCTATCATATTCCCAAGTCTGTTGTTTTCTTTGCGAAGCTCATCCACTGTTTTTTTAAACTCGTGAATAACAGCATGAGCGCGCACTGGAAATTCTGGATCACGCCATTCCCAGTAACCACATGAAGCAACCTATTCAACAAACCAACACTTTAAACCACTAAAACAAAATTTGAAAAATCTACATAAATTCGTGGAATTTTCTGAAGAAAAAACCATAATACTTACGTCAGATCGAGAACACTTGAGGAATCTACGACCAGCATTATTGTTAGTCCAAGCCGTAAATTCTCTTGCATTAACTCCACAAAAATATTTGCGGCATGACACTTGGCTTCGAGAAGATATTGAAGCTTCAGACATTTGTTTGGAATAATTGAATTTTGAATCTTAAAGAGATGTATATCCAATGGAGCTAAAATGGTGGAGAATGTAGTAGTAATGGAGAAAAAAGTTTAAGACCTAATGAAGAAGATGGGTTATTTAAAGGGGGTAAGGGTTTTTTTACTTTTCTGATGGGTAAAAAAAAGGGGATTGGGTCGGGTTTGGTGGCCTACGTGGACGATAAGAAGTGGCCACTTCATTAAGAAGTGGTCTACGTGGATGCTAAGAAGTGGCCACTCAGCAGCCATGTCATTGTTCCGTCTAAGAGAGGGTATTTACGAGCCAAAAAATAACGTGGATGACGTTATTGGGCCAATAGGTTAACGGAGGGTAAAAGTGCACCATTTCCAATAGTTCGAGGACAATTTTGAGCCTTTTCCGTTAATATAAATATCGGGTGTGAGTTACATGCTTGGAGATAGTATTCTACCAATGTTAAGTAGTGGATTGGTTTGTTCAGCCGTTTTTATATTAGTGTTAGTGTTAGAAGACCCTCACCTCAAGTCGTTTTATTTATTACTACTAGTTTCTACTTTTTTTTCCTTCTTGTTTTTATAATTATTCTATTTCTTGGTTGTTAGATTACTTTAATTTATTTACTACTATTAAGTGTTTCCAATATCAATACATGATTCGTGGGCAGACGAAATGGTTCGAATACCATTTCGAATCAGGAAAATAAGCAGATGTCTAGCCTTTGTGAAAATGTTTAAAATTTTCTGAAAAACAGAGAAGAGGCATAAACGTGTTTCTATAGGTTATTTTCAAATAATCTATATACTAAAACAATGTTAAGATTTCCACAATAAAGAACATCAAGTCTGGTTTTAATTACCAGAAAGTACTTTTTGAAAAATAGAACAAACATTACTCCCTCCATTCTAATTGTATGACATTTTCTTTTTCTTAATATATTTGAAAAAGTCACTAATCTATACTTGGAAACTACTTAGTTCTATGATTCTCATTATCCTTGTTGACATATTGTTTGGACCCATTTTGATAAGAGTTCATTTTTTTCTAAAGAGAGAAATATGATAGGACATGATTAAGAGCCCGTTTCGGTGGACTTAAAAGCTGGTCAAACCAGCTTATAAGCTACTTTTAGCTGATAGAAGTGTTTGGTAAGTTAAAATTTGTGCTTTTAAGCCAAAAAAAGTCAAAGCAAGAAGTTGGGTAATCCTAACTTTTTGCTTCTGACTTAAAAGCTGTTATAGTTTGACCAAATATTTTACTTTTTTATCCCCTATAATTTTTTCTAATTCTACTAATAATCTCATTAGCAAATGTCCTAAATTATCCTCATTTTTTTTTGTTTCTTTAAAGATTTTTTCATCATTTTAACATAAAAAATTATTTTTTAACCAAACACGTCTGCAACATTTTAAGCACTTCAGCTTAAAAGCTATCCAAACACCTAACTGCTTATTTAATAAAATAAGCTCAAACACTTAAAAAATACTTTTAAGCACTTCAGCTTAAAAGCTACTCTTTTTAGGGATTTTTTACATGACATAAACACTTATTAAAGTTATAAACATAAAGTACACATATTATCATTTTATTATATACCATGGACAAAAACTAATGTAGTGACCATTTTATGGACATTGTTTGTGATGAAACAAATAGATTTTATCTTGCCTAATTTTAAAAATAATATATTATATTTTAGCCTATCTATAGTGATAATTCACTACACCCTAATATCCATTTTAATAAGTATGCTTAATTAACTATTAAATACTTGCAATTATCCTATAACATACACGTTAATAGATAGAACAAAATATCAAATATCATGATCTATCCATTGAATTGCATAAGAGAAGAAGCGGGTACTGATCTACTTACAATCTACTTGCTATCAATATCTAATTATTATTTACAAAATATACCTCATACCTTTTGGATACAATCTATACATAATATTTTAAAAACAGATATTATGCCTTTGCATACCAGTCCAAGTCAATATCCTATTAATATTTACAAAATATACCCCATATCTTTTGAATACTGTCTGCCCATAATATTTTAAAATTAGTATATTGTGCCTCTGCATGCCACTCCAATATTAATATCCTATTAATATTTACAAGATATACCCGATATCTTTTGGATACTATCTGTATATAATATTCTAAAAATCTACTTTGCGCCTTTGCATACCACACTATATTAATATCCAATTATTACTTATAAAATATACCACAACCACTTTATTATTTATTGTTGTTTTTTAAAATATATTTAGTGAATACACCGTTGAGAAGTGGAAGAGATTTGAGTGTGTTCAAAATATACTGTGGTATTCCTGTTTTATAAGGTAATTCTAAATATCGTGCATGTTGGAATCCTTCTTAATTATGTTCATTATGTTACCACGATATCTATTTTTATTAGTAAATTCCTAGTTAGGTGAGTATTGCTGTAGCTATTTTTTTGAAACATTATCACCAAAAATTTAGGAGATCTCCCACAAAAAAGCTATAGAATGGCTATCACCTGTTGATTTTTTCCCAAGGCCAAATAGATGTAAGTGCCATATAATTTATGGCTATATATGTTTTTTCTCTTTTTAAGCTAACCCAAACGAGCTCTAATTATCATCACTTCTCATTTAAAATTGTTGTTATTTGGTAAGAATAATTTTGCTAATTTGCTTATATTATAAGTAATTTAACATATTTATCAAAAGTCTTTTTTTTTTTTTTTTTAATTTTTGAAATTTCGTTCAATTAAACACCATAGCTTAAAACGAGACAAACGAGTACAAAAGAAATTGCACTTTTCAAGAACATAGAGCATTTTCCAGCCCCCTTCTTATTTTTTATTGCGACACATTGCAAAATGTCGTATCTTAAATTTGTCATAGAATGTTTTGTTGCAATGTGTAAAATTTTGACATGAACATTTTTTATGAATGATGGTGGAAATTAAGAATTGTTACGGCAATTTGACATGAATATAGTTCATTTGGAAGTTCATTTTTTTTTTTAAACTTATAGGCTCAAAAACGCAATCCAAATTGACCAAACCAATTGATTCGAATTTATTTGCTTTGAATATGGACGGTAATTTCTTAAATCCGAAAATAAAAAATCCAGACTGAAGTTTTCATATCTACTTGGAACAGCCCGAACACTCAACCCTTGTAGCTATCAAACTGATATGTAATTACCGGTGACTTCATTTTGTGCTTTAGTTATTGTTTTGTGTACATATTATGACTTTTAAATCATGAATCATAATCGTAGCCTCTTGAACTAACTAACACCCCTCCTCAAGCTTATGCTAAAGTAACCCTTCAAATATTATGGTCATAAATGAATAATGCATTTTCAGACTCTTTGAAGTTTGATGTAATTGTGAGTTGATTCTTCCATGTATCAATTGCTATGTTGGCTGAAATCCAACTTGACAGGACAGCGTAGAAAAGTTGAGACAGTAAAATTGATCTATATATTCAGAGCTTCTTCTTGATTCCACAGCTGTGTTGGTCTATGACCATTCTTAGTTGGTGGAGCAACCTGTCGGACATATAGACCTAGAGCCTTCCTACAGGAGCGACTTTACAACAAATAGTGACCCAAATAAATTTGACATACTCACAATTACATATCCAAGATGAACTGCAAAATTCACAAGATATAACTCATTCTTTATGTTAGAGGTATCTACATGAATACTGGACTTTCAGCAACAGTAAAGAAGAGAAGCTTATAGCAAGACTCAGAGAAATATCATATCCCACAGTCAATGTTTACATTTGAATCACAATATACGGCAACAATAATTGCCATAGTTCTATGGTATTTAACTATATCAGATAATTATCACTACTTTTCTAACCAAATAAACACATTCAATGAATAGTAACAAATGGATACAAGACTGATCCAAGAATGCAGTTTGTGCTTTTCACGTCCTGTTTGAAGAAGTGGACAATCTTTGCAGCCGACGAAAAGTGGTCTCGACAAATTTGACAGGAAGTAGCTTGCAAAATTAAACTACTCAAGAAGCTTATTGCAAGTGCTCACCCCAACAGCAGCAGCAAGATGCCAACCAGCATGCAAGAAAGGTGTTTCAGGAAAGACATCATCAGCAATGAAAAGAGCACCGCCCAGCAATGATGACATTTTATGCACATTGTGGGCCATCCTAAGATCTGGATCTTCAAGTGCCCTTTTTGCAAATGCAACCTACACAAAAGTAAAGATGGCCCTCTGAAGCATGTTCTTCTTCACTTATGAGGTTAAAACTAATCCACAAGCAATTTGGCAGACAAATAGATGGAATGAAGAGGAAAAATATAAAGGATTACAGAATGCAACGAAAGCTTCAATAAAGAAGAGAATAAAATGGTAACGACATTTGGTTCATTCTAACATCACATTTCGGATATAGATATCTACCTCCATCATTCCAGTGTGTACAGCAGAAACCATAAGAGGCTGGATCGGCAGGAGGACTGCAGTTGCTGCCATCAGCAATTTTGGGTTCTCATTTCTAAGTGCCCTTGATAGACACTGCAAAAAAAATTCAGCCCTTAGTTCTTTTAATGCTATAAAATTTCAGACAATGTTGAAAAACACCAGCAGCTCTACCCTTCCCCCTCTGCACTCTATTTTTATATATATTATGGATAACATAAGTTTCTAGGCTAGTAGTATGCACCTTGACTAATTCACCATGTACCTGCTACTTCCACCCAATACCAGGAAAGTGGTAACTCTGTTCACTAAACCTTAGATGGGAATAAATCACCTTACTATTTTTGCTACTGCTGAAAAATAAAAGGGATGGGGAGGGGGGACTATGATAATTGAATCCACACTTACTGGGTGTGGTATACTCCCATCGGCACTAAAAAGTTATAAGTCTTGGTCTCCCCTGTACATTTTCTTTCGCAGTGGATTATGGCCATGCTAATTCCAAGTATGATATGGAAGGAGTGCTATGGAAGGTCTTGCTTTACAAAAATGGGCTTACTTTTTCTTTTTTGGTAATTAATTAACTTTATTACCAAGTAAACTTTAAAGCTCAACAATCTACCCGAAATGGACATTTCCCAGTCTTAGGCTAACTACAATACTACTTCTACCAACTACCATAACTACCATAGCTACATTTACACTGGGTAAAAATTAAGACTTTGCAGTTTCCTAGCTAACCTACTCACTCCAGCTCCTCTAAAGAATATATCCTGGATTATTTGTCTTATCGAACTCCTTGGAACTCGCTTCTTCCCCTGATGCAGCACCATGTTTCTTTCTTGCCGTACCATGTAGACACACCCAGCTAGACACATTCTGTGTATACTTGCAGCTGCAGATTTCCCTTTAGCATGAGAGTTTGCCCAGGCTATCTCCTCTTCCCAGCTCCCTGGTGTCCTGTTGATCCCCTGCCACTCAAGCAGCTTACTCCATATGACTTGTGTCACTCTGCATTTGAAGAACTGGTGAGAACTAGTTTCCTCTTGATCTCCACATAGCACACAATCTGCATTATCTATGACGCCCCATTTACGCAGCCTGTCTTTAGTTGGTAACCTATTCTGAATAGCAATGAACAGGTTAAATACCCACTTTGGTAAGCCTTGATTATTACTAACTTTCTCCATGGCACTTTTGGGAACAGGCCTCTCAATTTGATATACATTTGCTTGATAGAGAAAGTTTCCATTTGCTGAAGATCTGTCATAGTGAGACCAGCCTCTTCCACATACTTAGTTGCTTTCAACACCTTCTGAATTATTCAAGATGCTTGCCAGGGATCACCTCCCAAACACACCTTCCTTTGCCATAATAGATATGCACCTATTGCACCCACAACTTTATCTTTTTTCTTGCAAAGATTCCACAGCTGTTTGCACACAGCTGCCTTGTTCCAGGTGGCAACATCAGTGGCATTTAGCCCACCTGCTCACTTAGGCAAACACAGTTTTTCCCAGGCAATGGGTGCCTTCTTTGTGCTCTCAGAACCTCCGAAATGTTCTACATGTAGCTTCAATAGCATGGACAACCTTCTTTGGCAACACAAATATTTGGGCCCAGTAACTCTGAATTGCCAAGAGTACTGACTTGATAAGCTGCAGTCTTCCAGAGTAAGATAGGTATCTGGCTGTCCAATTTTTTATTTTGCCTAGCATTCTCTCAATAAGTGGTTGACACTGAAGTATAGAAACTCTCTTTGTGCTTAATACCCCTAAATACCTTATAGGCAGGGTACAAAACCCAGCATGGTAATCACTTCCTGCTGCACTTGATCCTGGACACCTCCAAAGTATACAACACTCTTAGCTGCATTAGCTACTAGGCCAGATACTTTGGAGAATCCCAGGAAGCATTCATATAACAGCTGTATAGATATTGTATCACCTCTGCAGAAGACAGCAGGTCATCAGCAAAGCCTAGTTGAGTCGGGTTCATCTTGCTGCACTTGGGGTGGTAATTAAAGTCAGGATTGGTTTGCAGCTGCTTTAGTGATCTTGTGAGATACTCCATAGCTAGGACAAAAGGGGACATAGGATCCCCTTGTCTCAGTCCTTTCTTTGCAGGAAAAGGTTTAGTAAGGCTCCCATTTATCATGATAGAGTAGGTGACTATGGTAACACATTGCATTATCCAACCAATGAACAGCCTTGGGAAGTTGAGACTGGATAGAATTTGTTTTAAGTAACCCCACTCTAGGGAGTCACAAGCCTTTTGCATGTCAACCTTAATCATGCATATAGATGAAACTCCCTTCCTCCCATACCCTTTCACCAACTCATGGCTGAGTAGTATGTTATCCACAATGGTTCTCCCATGTACAAATGCAGATTGCCCAGTGTCCACTAGCCAGTACATCACCCCTTGCGTTCTACTTGTAATCACCTTAGAGATCAGTTTATATAGAGTTGAAGGGTTCTGAACTTTAGGGATTAGTGTCACTGTGGTACAGTTTATAGGACCATACATCTGACTAGTATCAAAGAAATGCATCACAGCCTCCACCACATCCTCCCCTACAGTGCCCCATGTTTTTTTATAGAAGCATGAGTTGAAACCATCACACCCTGGAGCCTTTGCCTCATTAATACTACCCAAAGCATTCACCACTTCTTGCCTTGTGATTGGTGCTATAAGCTGCAGCTATTGAACTCTGGTTAGTTTCTTCCCCAAGCTCATAGTGCTAGGGTCAATGGCTGGCATAGATTCTGCTGCTGTCCCCAAGAGCCCTTTGTAGAAATTAGTGATCTCCTCATGCACTTTGTGTTCTCTCTGGAGCAGTTCACCATCAGCAGTAAACAGTCTTCTTATCTTGTTATGTGCTATCCTGCTTTTTACATTTGCAAAGAAGTATGCTGTATTGGAGTCACCCTCCTGTAACCGTTTAACTCTAGATTTTTGCTTCCAAATGCTCTCCTCTATCTTCCCCCATTTTTCTAGTTCAACTTTACATTGCTTTTCTGATTCAACTAGGCTTGTTTGAGTTCTGTCATCACCTATTTGTCTTTGTATGTCCAGCAACATCTGGCTGATGCCTTTCACCTTTTCATCTACTCCCATGAACTCCTTTTGATTTAGCACTTTCAAACCTGCCTTAACCTGCTTCATTTTATTCCAGACCAGGTGCAAGTAAGACCCATGAGTTGGCTTTTGCCAATATTGTTCTACATCTTATCAAAATCAGGATGCTTTGTCCAGACATTAAAGAATCTGAATGGCTTGGGTTTGTTATTCTGCTCAGCTTCGAGTGTGATGGGGAATGATCTGAAAATTGTGGCTCCATAATTAGCACCTCTGTAGCTTGTGCCTGTGTCATCCACTCCTTATTCACTAATGCTCTATCTATTCTGCTTTGAGTATGCCCATTAGTCCAGGTGAATGTTCTTCCTACTGACCTCAACTCTACCATGCCTGTATCTTCCAAAAAATTTCTGAAGTCTCTAGCTTCAGCTTCCTGAATTATGGTGCCATTGATTCTGTCATCCAGCTGCAACACTGCATTATAGTCTCCAATGGCTATCCATGGAGCATTTTGAGCAGCATAGAATTGTTTAAGCTCCTCCCACAAACTCCTTCTATCCTCCACAGTATGCAGTCCATAAATAGTAGATGTTAAGCTGAACTGCATACTGAGGTCTTGGACTTCCACCAGACCATGAATACATTGCTACTGTGCACTAATTTTATGGAAATCCAGTCTGTTGTGATCCCAGGTAACACAAATTCTTCCATTCACATTTGGTTCGGCATTGTCACACCAGCTCCAACCATGAGCAATTTTTTGAATGATCTGCCCTACTTTATTATTTTGTACCCTATGCTCTACTATGACTAATATAGCTACTTTATTTTCCTTAATAAAAACTTTCAGCTCTTTCTGTTTATACACCTTGGTTGCCCCCATCACATTCCATGCTATTATATTCATTCCAAACTGAGTTGGGTTGTACCACCCCCTTGGTCACCCCTATCTCCCTGCTGCTCTCCAGGCTTCAGACCATTCTCCCCAACTGTGCTTCCAGTTAATGCCTCAAACCCATTAGTTGTGGAAATGGCCCCTTTGTTTTGTTTACCTAGTGAGGTATTTTTTGTTGCAGACTTGCCAATAGCTTCTTGCCACTCCTTCTCTTGAACATTTTTAACTCCAGCTGCATTTCATCTTGAACTGCAACCACACTAGGTTGTGTCTGCACTTGTTCACTTATAACCCTTTTCCCAACCCACACCTGCTTCTGTGGTGGCAGCCTTCTCTGAACTGGCTTAGCTATTTCAAATGGGCTTACTTTTTCTGTAGAAGGAAACTGTGTTTCTTCTACAAAACAAGTGGTTAATTACTAATATGGCGGTATTTGGATAAATTTATAGAAGAACGAACAGCAACAGCAGAAATCTATCAGATTATCTTTTCCACCAGAAGCTTTATACTAGGGTATAGACGAACATAACACCTCTGTTATCTGATTATTCTACTCTTTCTAAGCATAGAAATACAGCCCTCCCCCCTACTCTCACGTAATAAAATGACAATTTGTTTGAATTGTCTAGTACACCAAATTCAGTGAAGGTAGAACAGATAATTGAAATTCACATTTGAACATAACATGTTACTGATATAAATAACTAAAACTTGTTAGCCCACCAAAACTATGCTAGGAATCCATTATAACAAGATAATACAGAAAAACCAAGTAATAATAGTAAAAGAAAAAATGCATGTTTACTTTATCGAGTTGCACACTTATTAGGTCATGAAAGATGACATTCTCCACCATTTTTCCCAAAACACAAAAAAATAGAGAACATGATAGCGCCCCCCCCCCCCCCCCCCCCCAAAAAAAAGAAGAGATGGAGCTATTATTTTCTTTTGATGAATATTGTAAATTTGCGCAACATTTGTGAAAAAGTGAACTTACTAAACATATAAATGGAATTTCTATGAAATTTATGAGAAAAATAAATTCATAATTGTGATATAGCATTGCTAGCAAAACTAAACATATTTACTCATATATTGCCAACATTCCGGTATAGCTCTATTTAATAGCATCCAAATAAAAGTCTTTCGAGGAATTTTTTGTAGTCCCACACCGGTGGTGGATGTGGAAATTGAACTTTTTATATGTTCTTCAGAAGTCGCCACTTCGGCTAGCTTTTGGGGTTGAGTTAGGCTCAAGGTCCATTTTCTTTTTCATGTTCTTGGTTTACCCTGTTTGTTTAAATTTTGATAATGACAAAAAATATATCACTAATGTATGACAAATATGTGGCAGGAGATTGAAGCTGACATGAAGAAGATTTAGATGATGTGGAAGAGCCTTGGAACAAAAGAAAGGAAAGCTGTCTAGCGTGGAATCTCCTTCAAAGCTGGAATAGCTAACTAAGGAAAGAAAGGATTGGAATCACGGCTTCCCTGCTAGGTCAAGTGGGAACACGCCCCTAAAAGCTCTTGCCTTATTCTCAAAAGATATTAGGATAAATTCTCTTGGGTCATCTCTCTCTCCCTAAACAGCCGTCTATCAGCTTACCCTCGTAAGGAAAGAAATCAACTGACTCCTTTCATCAAACAAATCAAATCAATGAAGCACATCAATCAGAGCATGTAACATGAATATTTGCTGAACAATATATAAAGGAGCTTTGCTGAAGGATGAAAATACGAATCTACTTTCTCTCTAAGCTTTTACTTGTTATATTCATTGTATTCTTGAGAGTGATCGATAGAAAAGAAAGAGAGTTCTAGTAGAGGTAATAGTTGTATCATAGAAGTTGGTCTGATCATCTATAAACCAGACAAGATCGTTGTTCGTGAGCGGATTGTATAAAACCAAATTGAGAGACTCTCCCTTGTGATCCAAGGAGATTGGATTAGGAACCATATTGGTTCTGAACCAATATAAATATACTGTGTCCACTATCTTTATTAACTGCATTTAATTTACTGTATTACTTTACTCTTCGGCTAAGTCGACTGATAACTATCTTAAGTCAACTAATAAACTAGAAACGAACAATTCAAACCCCCCCCCCCCCCCGGGTACTTTCATACCCTATGTTGGACCCCTACATTATTTTACCCATGCTATAGTTGGCAGTACTAGGGGCCCGGGGGAGGGAGGGGGGTCGGTGCTGTTGGTAGTCTCATATTAGTGGTGGATGTGGAATTGGACTCTTCATATAATCTTGGGCGAATCTCACCTCTTGAACTAGCTTTTGGTATTGAGTTAGACCCAAGGTCCATTTAAATTAATCAGAATTTTAGCACTCTAATGGAGAGGATCATCACTTCCACGCATGTGGTAGATACCTCTCACACAATTTAGCAAAAGGAGACGAGAACTATTCCAGTACACCCTACCGCTACTTCAATGTCAATATCACAGACGTTTCCCAATTCTTTGTACTTTTTGTTTTCTTATTAATGATGACACAGTTGTCAACAATGTAATTTTCTGAGAGCATTTTCGGCGTGATTAAAGTTCCACAAAATTGCATCTTGGATTATCTGGTCAACATAAAGATACTGAAAATTATTTAAAAACTAGTGAACTGCTTAAGACTTACCACTGTTGCTGTTGCTATCATCGTGTAGTCAGCCCATCTCAGATACCGTCTTACTTTTCCTCTTGAAGAATGGTATAAACTGGAGGCAATTCCAACTCCAATCAATGAATTGGCATAAAGTTTGCAATGGATATTCTTCCTGCAGCAAGCAACAAAGAAATTAAAGATTTTGAGAGTGATCAAATGTGGTTATCTTAAGCAACTCTAGAAAACTTCTAACTGACCTTGGAGCCTGAAGTCCAAGAGCAATAAAAGGAAGAGAAGTGATCACATTAGCAATGGTTTCAGCAAGGGTACTATCACCTAAAAGAAAAATAGCTAAATGATTAGAAACATGCTGGAGGTTGTATTATGAACCGAACTTACATGAAAAAAAAATTGTTCTTTGTATCGTTACCATGGAGACTACAACGGATGGGCCTCAGGCAACCAGGCCTTTGCTGCCAAACTCTCCTGGTGAACAAGATAGCATGATGAGTCAAACAAATAACTGGTGAAAAAAAGATAACATGATGAGTCAAATTCTTGTCAACCAGAATTCTAACATTGGATCTGAATTGACAATACAATTATCTTTGTTACTTGAAGAAGACAGAAAAGCACCTCCAGACAAATTATTAGAGGTCAAGCAAAGATAAAATTTTCACTTACTGCACTGTTAGCCGTTGGCTTGCTCCAAAAGGGAAACTATCGTGTCTCCGTTGATGGAAGTCCCCATGTTGTTTTATCTCTTCCAATGCAAATGGTGAATGAGGCACCACTTGCACTCCATGCACACCCTCTAAGGTTTTATTAGGCTTCAGTGGACTCTGGGTACTCATCTGATATTTGGCAATCAGTCAACTGAATGTGACTGATTGCCAGCGTTAACAGACAGATACCAATATTGACCAGTTATGGTGCAATAACACAACCACTTCTTTGAATTTCTGTAATAAGGAAGGAATCTTTAGCATATTTTCATGTTTTTGAGTAGTGACAAATACATACTAAAAGTCTTTTAAGCAAACAAAATCCTCCACAGGAAAGAAGTATATCCCAGTGATTTATCAAAAAAATATTTTGATAAACTAAAAAATTACTGCTTCACGTAGATGCTATTCAAAAAACATAGAGTTCATTGCATTTTACACCTTAAGGTGATGCCTGATTCGAATCAATGGAAGAATTCTCCACATAAAATTTAACATTGTTATTACATTTGGTTTCATTTTCTCTTTCCACATAAAACTTAGGGTTATGCATAACAATATTTAGTTCTGATATTTCTTGTCTGCATAACTACTATGCACATAAATTATGCGAGATAGAACTGGAATGATTGAACTATACGCGCTTGAAACTTTAGAAGTTCCTGCTATCTGTTGAGTACTTTAATTATTGAACCACATTGATGTCTTAATACTCAAGGAGACAGATTAAACTTCACTAGTTCAACCAATATCCTTTTTAGCCATTTCCGTCTCAATAGGACTCATTACACAGTACAATCTCATATTTAGCAGCAGAATGATGTACCTAAAAGTTGTAACCTAGTAAAATTACATAATAATTCAGCTATTGATCCAAGATCTTCCGCTTGAAGTCATTAATTACTTGCAAATGTCACCTGGATCCCTTCCTAAGTAATTTCTTAATAACACACCAATGATCAAGACCTAACAACAACTTAACAAAAACCAAATAATGTACTGTTAAAGAACTCTGTTACGAACCTTTCAAGGTTGATCCAAACAGAAAGAATACTTTTTTTATAATCAAGAAATCCCCTGAATGTCAGGTACACGCTATTTGAAACTCAGAGGATAATGGGAATTTTGACTGTCGCATGGGCTAACACACATTAGGCATTGCGCTCTTGCCACTAGACTTTTGCTTTATATTAAGTTTTGTATCAATTAAAAGTTCTGGAATGATTGATAATCAGGAAAAGTCAATACACAATTGCTTGACCAAATCTTGACTTCAGTATCAGCAGACAGCTAACTGCAAAGCTAAAAGTTTGACTCTTTTCTAGACCATCAAAAGAGCAATTGAGTAGGCATATGGTAGCAAAACAGTACTTATAAAGGGATGTCCAGCATATGACTAAATATCACATTCTTAGCAAAACTCTTTTGTTTGGTAAGTTTCCCAAGATTGGAGCAAAACAGTACAATAAAGAGCTGTCCAGTACAAAAAGCATCTACAACTCTAACTATATAGGTCACACAAAAGACAACTTTAATTAAAATCTAAAAGATCAATATTATCAATTAAAGGGGTCAATCTTGAAATAAAAAGAGAAATCTTGAAGCTAAAGAGAGCAAAGATAGGGAAAGAGAAAGGACCTGAGAAATTGTAACAATGAGCTAATAAGGGGCAGAGAGAGAAAAGGGACCATACATATGAGTATATATTTGAAGAAGCGTGTCACATGGGAATTTATGAGAATCTTTCTGAAGTACTTTCCGCATATTCGGGTGTTCCTTTGGCATACTCATGCTCCCATTCTTGTTTTTTTTTCTTGGTTTAACTAGTTGATGTTTAACTTGAGTCAGTATTTTTGCAACTCTATTTAACTTTTAGCTGTTCGAAATTACCCATGAATGAAAAATGTGGAATTCAGCTCCGGTTTTAAAATACTTGAAAGTATATCTTTTTAATGACGAAGGGCCAAAATTATTACTGAATTATACGAAATATTGCGCGTTAAAATATAGTATTAAGATGTTACTATCATTATACTTTGAGTTTAGAAATATAATTACGTATAAATAAAGGTTTAAGATTGTCATTATATTGGACAAAACTTATTTTTTCTATTTATTATTTTATGAAAATCTCTGCAAAAATTAAGAAAAAAGACACATGGCAATTAAACCCCCCCCCCTCCCCAACTTAATTATAGCCCCCACCTCAACCCCTATTATTACCTTACTCATTTTATTTTAACTCCCCTTTATCTCCCCCCCCCCCCCCCCTCCCCTTTCATACCCCAACTCCACAATAGCACCTACTCTTTGATATCTCACATGAATAACTTGAACCACTAGATATTTTAACAAAAACTCTAGAAGAATGAAATATGAAATACACTCAAAATTGGAAGTAACTCATTGGGGATTTAGTAAAACTAACGGAATTTTGAAAAATTGAAAAAAGGATTTTAGGTTTAGGGTTTAGGAAGGGAAAAGAAACAGTTAAAATAAAATGTATAAAGATAATAATAGGAATTGAGGGTGGGGGTATATAATTAAGTTTTGGGGGGGGGGGGGGGTTTAATTGCCATATGTCTTTTTTTTTTTTAAAAAAAAAAATTTGTAGAGATTTTCAGCAAATAAAACATAGGAAAAACAAGTTATGTCCAACATAATGGCAATTTTAAGCATTTATTAATATGTAATGGCATTTTTGAACTCAAAATATAAAAGCAGTAGCATCTTAATACCATATTTTTAATGTGTGGCATTATAGACTTTGTTATATCGTTCAGTGGCAATTTTGGCGCTTCGTTCTTTTTTAAATAATATTTTAAATCTTTTTTTGTTTATAAAATTGTCCAAATTTCTAAAACCAAAATCTTCGAATCCTCAAAAACTAGTCTTAACCACTTTTTGAAAGTTTTTGAAAAAAAAAAAAAAAAAACTTTCTTCCAGTCACAAATTTTCAATTTATTTTCAAGTAAAAGGTATGTTCAATCACAACTTCAAGTTCCAAAAACTATTTTTCAACTCAACTTTCAGAAAACAATTTTTTTCAGGTTTCAACCAAATCTATGTCCAAACGCTAGCTCAGTCTAAGATTTAAAAAATTAAAAAGGGACAGAAATTGAAAAAATGATAGTTTTTTTTTTTCTTCTGTGTTCACAAAATAATATACTCATAAATAAGAAGAGGTAAAAAATTCAAAAATTGAACTTCCAACTCCAGGTCTTAGAGAGTTATGATTATGTTTTAAATAATTTGCAAACTCTGATTAAGGAGCCGTTTGGGTGAGCTTAAAAGTGACTTATAAGCTTATAAGTCCATTAATATATATTTGGTAATTTCAAAATTTTTGGACTTATAAGCCATAAGTTGCTTAAAAGTCACTTTTTGATCAAAAAGTGGCTTTTAAATCACTTTTTGACTTATAAGCCACTTAAAATAAGCTGCTTTTAAGCCTACCCAAACAAGCTAAGTCTTAAATACTAATTGTAATGGACAAAAATTGTACATGGCCAGAGCATCCCCCAATTGAATTGACTCACTGACTCATCCCAACAGGGTCAAACTTAAGCAATGCAGTACAACTCATCTTTTTAGTGCAAATATCCCAATTTAGATTGTTTATTGCAAAAAAATTCGCCACTTACCTTCCATAAAGAGTGGTTTTGCAAAAATATCCGTGCTAATAAATATTTTAGCAAATAACTCTTTTTAGCCCGGAGCCCAGACTTAAAGGCAAAAATCTTGTAAGTCTTGGCAATTGCTAATACTTTGAAGGCAACTACTGTTTTGCCAATACTTCAAGTTATATGGTGAGAATGCAGGGAAAGACTGGAAGGGGCAAGTCTTGGCAATTGTCAAGACTTACGACCAAGTGCGGCAAGTATTGCCTTTTGCCAATACTTTTAGGGTAAGTGTTGGCAAATAAAGAAGGGTCAAAGGCAAGTCTTGGCCTTTGCCAAGACTTACGACCCAATGCGGTTAGTATTGCCTTTTGCCAACACTTGTAGGGATAAGTGTTTAAAAGAAGAGAAATATAAAGGCAAGTCTTGTCCCCGATCTAAAAACACTACAAGAAATATGACCTTTAACGAGGGGAAATTTGGTGGTTAAAAGTGTAAATCCGGTCACTATAATACAATAACAACCAGATAAAATTCTGTCGTCACCGGTCGTTATAGGCTTTCACGTTAAAAGTTTAACGACCGGATTATGATCCGGTCACTAAAGAACCTTTAACGACAGCAATAAAGCCAGTCGTTATAGCTCCATTTAGCGACTGTACTTCCCTTCGTTACTTGTCATTTCTTGGTCATTTAAAAACTTCATAACAATAGCTAATTATGCTATTGGCATCCAAAATTCCCTTCGTTAGTTCTACTACTTTCAGCAACAACTTTTAATGGTTGCATTTGCATTCCCTAAAAAATAAAATTCTAATAAATATATACACACAAATCTGCACACATACAAAAGAAGTCTATTCATATAAACTATACTGTTAATTACACAGAGGTAACGAGCCACAATGTAAAATATACTCTTCCAAACTGCTTAAAAAAATGGTAGCATATACAAATGGCGGCTTCTTTAAACAACTCCTATCAAAACAAAATAGGTTCCTCTTGTTCTTCAACGTACTCTTTTGGCATTTTAAGCATTTTAAGCTGCTTCGACTAGCTCTGCATTACCTTCAAGGAGGATTCTTCAGACAATACTTGATCTTCTAAAAGAACAAATACACGTTAGTTTAGTAAGAAAACTCCTAGTAAACAAAATAACTAAATCACCAAATTAACTAAATAAATGGAGTAAAAAAATAAGTTTGACCATTCTAAATCTAGATCAAGTTTCAGCATTATCAAACTTATAAACTATTAAGCTCTAACGATAGAATATTTTGCAATGCAATCCTTGAAGCAGCCCAAAACAAATATAGCAGCAGCATTCTATCACCAACTAGTACACAGTCTCAAAAGGTGCAAATAGATAAGCATGACTATGTTGAACCAAAAGAAAATGTTTAAGAAGCAACCAAAGGTTACAAGAGCGATATTTATCATTATCTGGCATTACTACAAATTGATGGTAACTTTTTTTTAAAAAAAAAAAAAGTTATTGGTGAAGAACAGAGAAGCAGGTTCTGTGGTGGAGGCTAGAACAAGTAACAGGTCATGTGGCAATTCCTTAAGTTACATGCATATAAATTATGTTGTTATGTCTGCAATCAGCATTGATATAGCAGAACTACACCAAATCCTCCAGAAGTTAGACAAGAAATAGAGAACCAAATATATGTGGTTCCATAAAGAAAATGAAATCATATAAGATGGAAAAATTAAATGCCAATACTAGTTTAGTCATAAATGCGAAATAATGAAAAAATAATGAGGGAACCACTTAAGAACACAGATTGAAACATAAAAAAATATTTGAAAAAGGAAAATAAGAAGCAGGGGATGTCAATGAGAATATAAATTGATCCAAATTCATTAAAAAAAATATATATACACACACAGAAAAAAAGCAGGGGATACAATGCAGAACTTATAATTAACCACATATTTCAAAAGTGATTGTTGTAGAAGTATCAAATACACTAAGAGCAGGGTATTTTTTTTTTTCCATCCTAACCACATCACTTTATACAGTGGAGAATGATTGGTTCAAAACCAATTTCTTTCATGAGGTTCAGAAAGCTAAGTGCTTTCAGTGGTTTCCCATTTACAGAGAGCATTAGGCGGGATATAAAGTGTGTGAAACTTAGGTGAAAATTCATTTAAACAATTTTATCATGTGACCTTTGAAGTGATTCAGCTTTCTCGGTTATATTTAGGATGATGTTAATACCTAAAATACCAGGGAATGACCTTTGAACTAATATCTGTTGATGCAGCCACTTAATCAAACATTTTTCGGCATCGAACGCCGTCATTAGAATGTTAACACCAACTCAAGAAAGCATGAAGCAACACCATAAGAATGTTAAGACCAACCCAAGCAATATAGCACTAACATCAAATTAAATGCAATTATCCTCGTTAAACTCAAGAGCAAAATTATATCATATGTAGTACCTATCTGTTATACCAAAAGTGAATAATCGGCTTTACAATTTACAAGCATAATGGAGTACGGAGGTTATTAATTATCTTATACAACATTACTGAAATATATAAGTTCATTAAAAGTTCTAGAATCAAGTCAAAATTTGTAATCCTGTATAGGTATGGAGTTGGGAGTATTTCAAACCAAAAACTATATACAACATCTCAAAAAGCAGTTTGAAGAAATTTTTAGAAAACAATATTTCATAGCTAGTGAGTGAAAATTGGTCTTGTAGAATGGAGAAAAGGACTCAATCACAATATACTTATTTTAACTGCTTTGATTAACTTTTACTCATTTGATCTGCTATAAATTAATCTAAACCTAGTAGATATTTCCACCTGATATGGAAAGAACAAATTCTATCAGAATAAACACAAATCTTAACTAAGGAAGCTCTGTAGGATGTCCAGTGAACAGTGAACTCCCTCATGAACTACACATTTGAAAGTTTTTCAAACAATATTGACCACGACACATGAGATATTATGTTCTATTTAGGTTCACTTTATGTTATATTTCAAATATCACCTAGTTCTTTTCCTCTTTTCATTGAATTTACTAATTGTGTTACTTGTTACTATCTTTTATGGCAATTGAAAAGCAGAATATTAAAGTCATTTGGAAGCATAGACAAAAAAAATATAGTAAAGTCTCATCAAAGTTTAAAAAGCAAGATATTGATCTATTAGGACAAAAACAGAGACTAATAATCTCATAGTAAATTAAGCTGCTTTATAACAATTCGAAAGGAAAGCATGCTAATATCATGAAAATAAAGAGAACAATACCAGATTGCATTTGGATCATCATGATAAAATGGAGGATGATCTCAAGATCTTTGTTCATATACTCCATTTTAAGTAAGTTTGAGATATAAAGCGATCCCTACTCCATTAACTCTATCATTATTAATAGAAAGAACATTCTATCACATTGCCTTTATCAGCTTCTTCATAGCTTCGAAAATGGGAATAGAGAGCATCAGTTGGCATGAACCATTAACAAATATTAAGTGTTAAATGGATTTTTTATTCCAAAAAAGCTAGAATATAATGACTACATCTTTTACGTTTCCTACATTTCTTATTCCTCTCTGACATTATAAATATACCCTACCTTTTTTATTAATTTTCTGACACTAATTGCTTGTAGTTGGGTGGCGGCTAGGAGATACTTTAGGCAGAGTACTACTCCAATTTCTGATGTAACTTGTTTATCTATCCTTATAATAACATAAAAATATAACTTCTTGAATTTATCTGTTGAATCTTTCTGAAAACAATACATTAATCTTGTGTCTAAGTCTCCAACTTTTTTATGGTTTCATTGATCAAATTAACATTTCTCCAGGTTTCAAACTGGTCAATCATTAAAGGTAGATTATGGTAAATGGAAAATAGCCAAAACCAAACTGTAGAAAAAGCACAACCACCAAATAATTTTTCTACTGATACAATTGCTAAAAACCACTATAGCAAGAACAGGAATAGCAATAAAAACAGCTGCCGCTGTCACAATTAGAGTTGCTTCATACAAATTCAGCAGCAATAAAAGAAAGTTTTGCCCAAATCAAACAGAGAAAGAAAAAGGAGTCCAAGTCAAGGTCGAAACTTATCTTGATGAGAAGGAGAACGAAACCCTGAGACCAATTCACAAAAACGGCAATAGGGAAAGGACACCAAGTCCTTTGTGATTCTTCGCCGAGTTCCTCAAGCTCTACAGCCGTAACTTTTGTGATTATAGGTTAGAACTGAGAGGAAGTAAGTGTTTCTAAAATTTTGAGATTGGGGCGGGCGAGTGGTGGGTTAGGGAAAAAAAAGAGGGAACAGTTAGTACCTTTTTTAGTACGTGTTAATTGATTTATGTCCGGACATTATCTGTTTAAAGGACTATTTATTATCTACTCGCTAATGTTGCACTAAAAATTGACTTTAACAGCAGGAAAAATATGTGGACGTTAAATATATACTTATAATGACTGGATTTATGTCCTTTCGTTAAAAACTGGACGCTAAAGGTCTCTTTTCTTGTAGTGAAACTTGACAGGGGTATTTTCATCCGAATTTTTTTTTATTATACTTTAACGGGAGCATTTTTGTAAAATCTCTGTTAGGGTGGGAAAAAAGACAAATCATTGCTTAAGGTGTCATATTTTTACAAATAGACCTTGTTATTGAGTAAGGAAGTATTTAGCACAAATTGTGCACATTTCCGCATTGTCTTGAAATATTTATCACTTTTTGTATGGTATTATATTTGGAGTACTTTTTCATAATAGCCAGCAACTTCATCTTTCAATATTTCTTTCTCTAGAAGACTTCTCTTTCTCTATCTCCATGCACACTTTCTTTCTATATACCAAACACTAATTCCATCAAGACTTCACGGAAGATACTAGCCGGAGTATTGTCTGAGTATCTTTTCCTCGCCAGAACCGCCCAAGGCCACCGTTGTCCACTATTTGACCACCGATCAATGGTAGTTGACCACCACCTACCACCAAATAAAGTATCTTGTCACATTCCTTTCCACCTCCCCTATCTGTTTTCACCTTATTTTCTTCAAATACTCTGCTAATGATCGTAAATCTAGGTTCAAAAGAGTGTCGGAAGCGTAACTCCGGCTTCTCACCATGTAATCTCTTTCTCCATTTTCTCCACCATAACAGTGACCACTAATCACTGGTGAACAAATTAGAGACCAACACCCTAATAAATAGAACAAGAATCACTCGTTTGTCAGTTTAAATTACGATGCTTTTGCTGCATCTAAGTTTGCATTTTGGATATTTCTTGGCTTCTCTAAGGAGTTTGATAATATGGGTTTATTGCACTTGAGGCTTTGGAGTGAATATGTTTAATCAGAAGACGGATATAATCTATTTTTCCTTATTTCTAATTTTTTTTTTAAAAATATTTGGCATAACTTTCAGTTTCCTTTTAAGTTTTTAAAATATTGCTGATCGTAATTACAACAGGAAAATAGTATATTAATTTGATGAAGATGAGTGAGCTGAATGTTTCTTTAGAATGAGATTATGATATATGTGCTCCTTCAACAACCGCCAAATATACTCCTGGGAATTGAGTGACGGATCAGTGCAAATGTTGACGATTTGTATTAATTTGTTTACAAAATGTAAAGAGTATTTGGTTCACACTATAAATAAATGATATTAAATTGGTCTTATATTATGTGTTTCTTTAAATTTTTTATATGAGTGAAGTGACGATGGCGTAGTGTCATTTATTTGTAAAATAGACAGTATTTTGGCTCACTTATGAGTTAATGTTGTTGGGTTGTCTTTATTTTATGCATTTACATGTACTTTTGTAGATGAATGAAGTGAGGACAATTTGGACTCATTTGTTTACAAAATGTATATACTATTTGTTCACACTATGAATAAATGATGCCGGATTGGCCTTATGTTATGCTTTTCTTTGGATTTTTTGTATATGAGCGAAGTGATGACAATTTGGTCTCATTTATTGTAAAATATAGACAGAGTATTTTTGAATTATTTATAAATAAATACTATCGGATTGTCTTGATTTTATGTTTTTATATGTATTTTGTGGATGAATGAAGTGATGACAATTTGGCCTAACGTATTTGTAAAATGAATATTATGTTTAATACTATGAATAAATGATTCAAGATTGGACTTATATTATGTTTTGCTTTGATTAATATATATATGCAAATTTAATGAAGTGTCTGTTCATTAAAAGGAAGTGTCCTTTTGTAAAGATATGACTTTTTGCTCTATAAATACGAGTTTTCCTTTTCCGAAATGGCTATCTAAATTTGTACTAGTAAATTTTGGTTTTGTTGTATCCTTTGAGAGAATTAGTCTGTAATCCCCAAAAGTATATACAGTCAATATCTCTTGAAAGATAGCGATCTTTCGTGCCTCGAAACCATATTTCTTCATTGTTTTCTGTTCCAACTTTACTAACAATCTACCTGTAACTTTGGAAGATCGAAGGCGATGGATAGGCGACATACCAGCCATGGCCTCGCAGATTGTTTGGATGATTTTTATCACAGTCATTTGGTTTAATTTTCAAGTGGATAAGCTGTAAGGAACACTTGGAACAGCTGAGGATCATAGGCCATTGATAACAACAGTATTTTGCTCTTACTCAGTACATGATCAGCAAGAAGATAAACAGCAAGAACGGTTAATAAGATCAAGGGCCAAGCAAGTGTAACATCTTGTTCAAACGAGTGAGAGCCAACACAACCAGTAAAGACCTCTCACATCTCTAGAGGGTCATGAGACTATACAAAACATCACAGCCGTGAACCAATAGCAACAAATAACTTAACGACTCGTAGTGACTCAATTCCAACTAGATAAAGGTCTCACGCAATATACACAAATCTTAAGTATACAACACCAAAAAATGGTGAAGCAAACACAATTGGAAAGTGCACTAGTGAAACAGAATTTTCGTGGAAATTTTAGTATAATTAACAGTGCCCGCACGATAAGCGACATCAAACAACACTAAAGTGTCCATGCATCTCCCGAGGAACACCAAGAATTTTGTCGTGACTACAGCAGCCATGGTTACAAATGAAACAATCTCCCAGGCGATATCATGACTAATCCAAAGAAGCATGACAGTGATAGCAAATTACACAACTAAATAGCCGACAAGGCTATATAGATATATGAACAATAACAACATTGACAAGGCGTGTTAATAAGCAAATTATTTAAAGTGAGATAAGCAATGGAGTAACCTGGAAACACAAGGTGTAGCTTATTATTGGCGTTGAGGTTTAGATTTTGTAAAAATAGACAAAGGGAAGAGAAGACCTCGCCATGGTTGCGAAGTGGTTGCACAACAGTTATTGGGCCATCCAAAATCGCCATGCCAAGATATGATTGTCTTAGTTTCCTCGCCTTGCTGATTTAATTGTAAAAAACAACTTTATCATCATCGCCTCTTTAAGCCAGATGTCAATCATACTAACTGCTGATAATAGTAACTCATCATTTAAAAAGAAGCTGTTAAACTGCATAATTATATATACTCCCTCTGTTTGTTTGCACAGTATAGCCTCTTTCGAAGGCACTCTTTGAAAGAGCTGTTGGTTTTGTTTGAGAAATTATAGGCTAAATGCAGAGAAAGGCAACCACCCTTTCAACAAAATCTTCAAACTCCCTGTAGCCTCATTCTCTCCCTTCTAAGCCTTTTCCGTATTTCGAATAGTGACACATGCATATGATCAAACATTGAGTTTCAAAGATACGAGTCTTATATCATTTCGCCAGATTACCCTACCGAGATACGAGTCTTATATCATTTCAATGTTGATCACTGATGCTATTTGTCAAGAACCATGTCATCATTGCCTCTTTTCTTTTTGCACAGCAGCACAACAGTCATGGAGGGACATCAATATCGGACAACGAGGTAGCCTCAAAAAATTGTGATAGCTGGCTAAGTGTGGTTCTCTGTTCAAATCAGTTTGCACAACACAACTGTATTTGGTGAAAATTGTCGCCTTCGGTCAATACCTCGAGATGGTAGACCGAAGGGAAAACGAGCTGATGCTCCGAAGAGAAGTAATCGATCTCGTGATTGAGTCACCGAAGTCAGGTTCCAACAGCGTAACCGAAGACAAGTTAGACTTCGGGCTTTGGTGACACGCCCTCCTACCCGAACAGTAAGGTCAGACAACTGAAGCCTTGAGACAAGGCTTCGGTTACCACCTCGGTTCCAGCGGCTTTGCAGCCCACTACTTTGCCCCACTAACTTCTCCATATTGCTGCTCAGATCGTGGGGAATGCACTTGCTGATGGTGGAGAACGTGGACAAGGCTCTTAGGCCTATAAATAGTAGTTCATTTTGTATTATAGGGATCCAGAAATTTGTACTGAAACGCTGCCCAAACTTGTAATCAAACTCATATATTGCAATACAGTTATTTTCTCGCATTTACGTCTTTCTCGCATATTATTTCAACTTTGATACGAAGAATTGTTTGTATCCGAATCCAAATTCGATTTGTATACCTAAACTGATTTAGGCCCATACAAATTGGCGCCGTCTGTGGGGATATAAGCAGTAACGCTTTGTTCCAAAGTTCCACATCCGTTCTTTGTCAAAAGTTTGCGATTCAACATTATGGCTGATAACGATAACAATGGTAACAATAACGACCGGGTTGATGTTCCGTTGAACTAACAACCCATCGCCCCAATGACAACTGAAGAATTCCAGATGTATGTTGTCACCACGCTAAGAGCTCTCCAAAGTAAACAGGATGAGCAAGCTAGCATCAATGCTGAATTCCGCGCTTCATTGGAAGTGAGGAACAGCGCTACCCCAAACAGTGCCCAGCCTTCGGCTCCTGGTGGAGGCATCCCGCCCTTCGTTCCTCCGGGCGCGATAACAGGGGGACCTCACAACGGGGCCACGTCTGGGGGTTCGGGGAACAACCCAACTGCCACGCCACACTTCGGGACGTTTCCCACCGTGGAGGAGACAACGTCCTCGGTCGACGTTGAAAGAATGAGTAGGGAAATTGAGGCTCGCATTGAGGCGCGCGTGGAAAAACGCCTCGAAGGCTTGCGGGGATAAATAAGAAGGAAGACGACCTCGACATCGATCAATACAGGGAGCAGCCCTATAAGCCCGAAGCAGTTCCAGCCCCAACTCCCCCGGGCTTCAAACTCATATTCCTGAAAAAGTATGATGGGACCACCGATCCCAAGGAGCACATAAGAGAATATATGGCCATGGTAAAGAGCAACGACTTAACAGCTATGCAGCTCGAGTCGATGTTCTTAAAGAAATTTGGTCAGTCGCTAGAGAAGGGGGCTCTTCGGTGGTATTTGTGCTTACCGGCGGGGTCAATCTCCTCATTTAAGGAAATGTCCAGCGCCTTTGTCAAGGCTCACACCGGGGCGCAAAAGATCCTCCAAAGGAAGGAGGATATATGTGAGGTGAAGCAGCGGTCCGGTGAACCGCTTAAAGAATTTCTTGAGCGATTCCACGCCGAACGCATGGAATTGCCTCGGATGGACGATACCTTGGCCATCATGGCATTTAAAGAGGGTATCAATAGTCGCAATTCTGGCGCTGCCGCTGAATTGCGTAAAGAGTTGCAACAATATCAGGTCCTGACGTGGGAGGATCTGCATAGACGCACTTACTCCAAAATTAGATTGGAGGAAGAGGAGTTCAAGAACCGAGGTTATCATCAACATAACCGAGGTGACTCTTCAAATCGCGCCGAGGCGCCACGAGGTAACTCGAAGGGGAGGTATGAACCTTACACTTCGACGAGGCAGCATGTTATCCAGAGGTTGGGGAACACCCTCGGTAATTCATACCCAGCCTCTCACATAAGCCAAAGGCTCGGGGGGAAGGTTCAACCCAACGTGAACCAAAGAAACCCCTCGAGCTCCGCTTCGGTTCCTAAAAAGGATCTCCCTCGGATCCAAGATTATAACTTCAACATATCGACCTCGGAGCTGGTCAATGTTGTCAAGGGGACAGCCGGGGTAAGGATTCCCAAAGATATGAGAACCCCGGCGGACAAGAGAGACCACAATCTGCATTGTGAGTTCCACGCAGATTATGGCCGCAGAACCGAGGACTGCAAAGCTTTGCGCCTCGAGGTAGCCCACCTACTAAAGAAGGGTGTCTTGGCCGACTTCCTCACTGACAAAGGGAAAGACAACTTTTCCAAGAACCGAGGTGATGGACAACCACCTCGAGCTCCACCCCCGGAGAGAGTAGTGAACGTTATAACCGGGGGGTCAGAAGTGAACGGCGTGAACTTCGCCGCAGCCAAAAAATTTGCCAAGCTCTCCATCACTATGGAGAAAAGAACCCGAGTGGGAGGCTCGGGCAAGGATATTGTGTTCGACGAAGATGACTGTGATGGGATGATGTTCCCTCATCACGACGCTCTAGTTATCATATTGAGAATCAACGACTCTGACATCAAAAGAGTCTTGATCGACCCCAGTAGCTCAGTTAACATAATTAGATACGGGGCTGTTAAGAAGATGTAGTTGAAGGGGGAAGTTGTTCCCAAGTCAACAGTGTTAGCTGGCTTCAACAACTCCACGGAGAAAACATTGGGTGAGATCACACTCAAAACATTCGCCGAGGGGATTACCAAGGAAACATTGTTCCAAGTTATGCCCGAGGACCTAGCTTACAATGTGATCCTCGGAAGGCCATGGATCCACTCCATGGAAGCTGTCCCCTCCACTCTATATCAAGTGATTAAATTCCCTACACCTTGGGGGGTTCGATCAATCAAGGGGGAGCAACGAGTAGCAAGGGAGTGCTATTCAGTTGCGCTAAAGAGTGGAGTCGCCCCGGTTGGGCCAAAACAATAGCAACGACTGGATTCGGGGTCGAGCGGGGAGGACGCCCGAGGAGAAGTAGAAAAGGTTCCAGCTTGTATTCAAGAGCCTCAGAAGCAAAAGGCCGAGGACTCAACTATTGAAGAGTTGGAATCTTTCACTCTATTGAAATATTTCCCCGATAGGAAAGTATTTATCGGCTCGGAGTTGGACCCGGAGTCGAAAAAGGCAATCATTGAAGTTTTGAAGTCCAACCATGATTGCTTTGCCTGGTCACATTCAGACATGACGGGTATCGATCCGGAGATCATGACCCACAAACTGAATGTAGACCCAAAGTTTACCCCGGTGAAGCAGAAGAAAAGACCTCACGCCGGGGTAAAAAAGAAGGTGATCGAGGACGAGACCGCCAAATTGCAAGAAAACGGCTTCATTAGAGAAGTGAAATACCCCGAGTGGCTAGCCAATGTTGTGGTTGTACCGAAGAAGAATGGCAAGTGGAGAATGTGCGTAGATTACATTGACCTAAACAGAGCTTGCCCCAAAGATTCATATCCACTACCACAAATTGACAGGTTAATAGACTCTACGGCTGGACATAAACTATTGACTTTCTTAGATGCATACTCGGGTTATAACCAAATTCTCATGGACCCGAAGGACGAAGAGAAGACCTCGTTCATCACAGACCGGGGTACCTTCTGTTACAAAGTGATGCCCTTCGGTTTGAAGAACGCCGGGGCGACATACCAAAGGTTGGTGTGTCGCATGTTTAAAGAGTACATTGGGAAGTCTATGGAAGTCTACATAGACGATATGTTCATCAAATCGATCCAAATGGAGGATCATTTGAATCATCTGAGGGAAGCCTTTGCTGTATTGAGGCAATATGGTATGAAATTGAACCCTGAGAAGTGCGCCTTCGGCGTAGGATCAGGCAAATTCTTGGGTTTTATTGTCTCTGAACGAGGAATCGAGGCCAACCCAGATAAAATCAGAGCTATTGAGGAAATCCCCGAGGAGCTAACCGGGGTAAAGGAAGTTCAACGCTTGACTGGCCGAGTCGCTGCCTTGAGTCGTTTCATCTCAAGGTCGTCGGAGCGATGCCACAAGTTCTTCTCCGTCTTGAGAAAAAACAATCACTTCGAGTGGACACCGGAGTGTAAACAAGCATTGAACGATTTGAAACAATATTTGGCTAACGCACCGTTGCTTGCCAAGCCAAAAGAAGGAGAGACATTGCTGGTATATTTGGCGGTGTCCGAGGTGTCAGTCAGTGCCGTGCTGGTTCGGGAGGAAGATGGCAAACAGCAGCCCATCTATTATGTGAGCAACACACTCCTCGATGCTGAGACCAGGTACCTACACTTGGAAAAATTAGCGCTTGCTTTACTTATTACTGCTCGGAAACTACGGCCCTACTTCCAATGTCACCCAATAGCAGTAGTTTCCACCTTCCCCTTGAGAAATATATTGCACAAACCAGAGTTGTCGGGGAGGTTATCCAAATGGGCGGTAGAGCTAAGTGAGTACGACATTACTTATCAACCTCGGACTGCCATTAAGTCCCAAGTCTTAGCAAACTTCGTGGCTGATTTTAGCATCGGAATTTTGCCCGAGGCGGAAAAGGAAAACTCCATGGCGAAAGGATCCCCTTCGGGACTGTGGGTACTATACACCGATGGGGCAACAAACTCCAAAGGTTCGGAATTAGGAATTGTATTGAGGGCACCCACCGGGGAAAAGGTCAGGCATTCGATTCGGTTCAAAAAGGTGACAACAACGAAGCGGAATATGAGGCAGCTTTAGCAGGTTTGGAGCTGGCTAAAGAAATGAGGGTTGAAAGAATCGAACTGAGATGTGATTCACAATTGGTAGTCAACCAGATCCTCGGTGATTATACGGCTCGGGAGCCCAGAATGCAGCTATACTTGGATCGAGCACAAAGGGTCTTAGCACAGTTCCAAGAATGGCAAATTAAACAAGTGCCTCGGGAGGAGAATACCGAGGCTGACGCCTTGGCGAATCTTGGTTCGGCGATCGACGAAACCCACTCGGGGACTGACTCAGTGGTTCGGTTGCTATCAGCGCAGATGAGAGAGATGAAATTGCAAGTCAACTCAGTAGATAACCGATGGGATTGGCGAAGTAAGTTCATCTCCTACTTCGACTCGGGGACTGTCCCCCAGGATAGAAAAGAAGCTAGGAAGTTCAGGACCCAAGCAACCTCGTATCACTTGATCGAGGGCAACTTATACAAAAGGTTGTACTGCGGCCCGATGGCCAAGTGCTTGGGTCCCGAGGAAGCGAGATACGTGATGGCTGAAGTGCACGAAGGCGAATGTGGCAACCACTCGGGGGGAAAATCCTTAGTGCGTAAGTTGTTAAGAGCCGGGTATTATTGGCCCACAATCAGTGCCGATGTGAAGGCCTTCGTGCAAAAATGTGATAAATACCAACGCCATGGGCGGATGATCCACCAACAGGCCGAGCCTCTTCATTCGGTGGTATCACCATGGCCCTTCATGAAATGGGGAATGGATATCGTGGGGCCATTACCCAAAGGAAAAGGTGGTGTTCGTTTCATCTTGGTATTGACCGATTAATTTACAAAATGGGTGGAAGCAGCGGTTCTCACCGAAGTGAAGCAAAAGCAAGTAATCGACTTCATCAGAAAGAATGTCATCTACAGGTTCGGCGTCCCAAGAGAAATTGCTTGTGACAATGGTAAACAGTTTATGGGGCAGCCATCACTAACTTTTTCAAGCAATGGGGGATCAAAAGAATTGCCTCGACTCCCTATCACCCAAGTGCCAATGGCCAAGCTGAGTCTTCAAACAGGATAATAATTGAAAACTTGAAGAAGAGACTCGACGAGAAGAAAGGCCCTTGGCCTGAAGAGTTTCCCGGGGTACTATGGGCCATGCGAACAACGGAGAAGAACAGCACCGGTGAGACTCCTTTCTCACTAACCTATGGCATGGATTCTCTCATCCCTGTAGAAGTGGGCGGACCAAGTCTTTGGTACGCTCACACAGACGCTAACCAAGAGACAATGCGCATTGAGCTAGATCTGCTCGAAGAGAAGAGGGAATTAGCTTTGGTTCGGCTCGTTGCCCAAAAAAGGCAGATCGAGGCTTACCTTAACAGGAAAGCCAAGTTTAGAGACTTCAAGGTTGGAGACTATGTGCTGAAAACTGTGAACCAGTCAACAAAGGAAGATAACGGGGGAAAGCTTATTGCAAATTAGGAAGGACCCTATAGAGTCAAGGCAATCGTTGGAAAAGGCTCTTATCAAATTGAGTCCCTTCAAGGAGAACCCGAACCTCTGAATTGGAACATCTCCAATCTGAAGCGATACTACTTTTAGTCAAGGTAAATACCTTTCAGTTCTTTTTTAATTAAACAGCCCCGAGCCGAACGACGCTCCCATGGCATTAATATAAAATGTACTAACTTACTCCTCGTTCCGTCTTCTTGCTTGACCTTTTCAGGGAGCGAACCGAACCGTTTCCAGTGCTCGGATCTTCATCAAGATTCAAATCCGAACACTGGGGGGGAGTGAGAAGGGTTGATAACGAGGTCGACATCGAGCCTCCCAACCGAAGCCTATCTATATCCGACAACTGGGGACTTACGCCCGAGGATTAGATTTAGTACATTGTAAATAAGCCCGATAGCGGCATATTATCAGTTCGTGTTTATTGAGAATCTGTTTTTTACCCAAGGTCCGCTTCGACTTGGTTTTATGTAAATAGCCTTCTTGGTTTCATTAATGTCGATAGAATGACTTTGGTTTCACTCATTTTATCGGTCTCATTCATTTTGTCTATATTGCACTCGAAAGCTATATATGCATCAACTCGAGGACGAGACGTCGTCCTAAGTTTGCATCGATTAAATTCGCTTTAAGCCTCACGAGCTATTTATTCCTAACAAAATGTTCGGTATCTGCAAAGGCCAACATTCAAAACAAAAGTGCGAACGATCAATTTCCACTAAAAAGCCGGAAGGCTGAAAGACATTTTCATTAAAAAGAACCCGACGGTCCAAGTCTATACATATATGAAAGCCCGAAGGCTGACATCCAAAAAGGCACGAAGGCCCAAAAACAAAAGAAAAACATCAAAGTGTCTGCAAAGCACCAAGGCTACGCCCCATCGGCATCTCCACTGCCCTCTCCGGCGCTATCGCCTTCATCATCTGAGCCTTCGCTCGAAGGGAGCTCATCCACAATTCTTTGAGCCTCGGCAGCAGCTTCCCTTGCCTTGACAATCTCGTTCTCAAGCACGATCTGCCCGGCCTGAACTTGTTCAAGTGCGCTAAGCCTGGTTTTGACAACGGCCCATGCTTCTTCAAACTTGGCCCTTGTTGCCCTAACCTCGGCTCGTTCATTAAGGTATGCGATTCTGCCTTCGAGCTATGATACTTTGCCCCGAAGGGCTGGCACTTCATCCACTTGGCTTTGCAGCTCAACGAGTTTGGTGTTATACTCCCCAAGCTTACTACGATATTTCTCACCTGCTTCCAGCACCTCGGTTTTGGCCCTGAAAAGCTCTGCCTCAAGGCGAGCATTTTCAAGGCTTAACCTCGAGCGCTCCGCGGTAAACTCACTTGTTGCAGCCTGGACTCGAGCTTCGGCAGACTCCACGACCACGCGAAGATCAGCTGCAGCTTTCGCCGAAGCCTCATTAGCACGTTCCAGCTCATTGTTCAGAATGGCGAACCGAGATTCCAGCTCGGTAACCTGCCCCTTAAGAACTTTTTTCTGATCATCCCAAGCGGCAGCAGCTGCTTGAAAGCTCCTTAGCCCGATCTCGCTCGAGGTGAACAGCTTGCAATGAGAGGACCAAACTCTGCGTTTGAAACACAATGTCAGAACCCGAAAAACAGTAAGACTAACTAGGTAAAATACACACTAAAACCTACCCGAAGAGCTGAAGCGGCGGACACACCCATCAGACTCATTGGGCTGAGATTCCGAAGGGCGTGAGCTTCGGCAGGGCCAAGTAAGCCATCAAGGGCCATGATATCCTCTTTTGTGGCATCTAGCAGATTCGCATCGGGAAATATCTCTAAGGCCCGAGGTGCAATATTGGTAGGCTTTGGCGAAGCTCGAGAAGCTTTGACTGTGCTCTTAATCAGGCCTTCACCCACCCTAGCCTTGCCTTTTCGCCTCGCGGCCTCTTGGTCAGACTCCTCCACATTTATAACCTCGGTCGTCCCACCGACTTCGGGCCTCGACTCTGGAATAGGTTCGGGAACTGGGTCTGACCTTTCCTCGGGGACCAGGGGGGAAGCTCTTCATCACTGGGTTCGTCAATAAGCCCCCGGCGCTTTGTGATCAATACTTCAGCAGCGGGAACAGTCTCCTCAACTCGAAGTCCTTTCACCTTGGCCGCCCTCTTTGATGCAGCCCGCTTTCTTTTAGCACCTAGGGAAGGAAGGGAAGAAGTTTGTTTAACATAAGTGCGTGTGGCGGTGGAAACGTAAGAAAATCGACCCAAGAAAATTTCTTCACCTTGTGAGATCCCCAGGGTAGATGAACCCTTGGCTTTTTCATCAATAAGCCGCTTCGCCAGGGTCGCCATTTGGGCAACGCCCTCGGCGATGTTAAGTACTGTCCTCTCCTTTTTCTTTTTCTCTTTCTTGCCTCTCTCCTCTCCTCCCCTCTCAACTTCCATTTCTGCTTCTTCTTCCTCCTCGGCGTCTCTCATAGCCTTGCTTGGAAGACCTGCATGAATAAATCAAACCAAAAAAGGTTAAACCCCAATGGCTCGAAGTAAGTCTTAGGAGCTGAAGTCATCAACGACTTACCATGCCTCTTACACGCCCATCGGTTCTCTTCCAAACCGGCCAACATCATCCATTGCCGCTCTGGGCGCGTCTTCGTTTGCATAACCTCGGTAACCCATTCAAGGAGATTCCCTGGTGGGTTAACTAAAACCTTTTTAGCTGTAAACCAAGGATGAAAGGGTAAGCAATAGTTATGATAATCTAAAACCGAGGGAAGAACGGAAGCAGGCACTTACGTTGAGCATTCCATACTTCGGGAAAGCCAGGCTTGGTTGACAACAACCTCGTGGGGATGAACACATATCGATCGTTCCAGCCTCGATCCCCATGATCTTCGCTCTTACTCAAAATGGCGTAAGAGCCTCGAGGCAGAAGGGCGACCACCCCGGCTTTGTGGAAGTAAGGATAATAGAGTGAAATTAAATGTTGAAAAGTGAAGGGTAAACCAGCTTTGTTACTCAAATACTCGAGGGCTTGGACGACCCTCCATACTCTGGGCCCAAGTTGGGCTAGACAGAGGTTATAAGACCTGCAAAATGAATCGATGATAGGATGCACTGGCAAGTTGAACCCTATGGTGAAAGGGTAGGTGAAAACCGAGGAGTACCCTTCAACGTGCGTAGACACCGCCAAGCCAGGCCCCGGGATCCTAATCTCCACCCCGGGACCCCAACGGCAATCAGCCCAAACAGATTCAAGCCTCTCCTCGGTTATGATACTCGGTGTGACATGGACGGGAATATGCCTCTTTTTCCCCTTTTGGGCATCTGATTGAGCGTGAACCTTCAGATCTTTGCCGTTGTTGAAACTAGAAGGGATCACCAATCGAGGGTCAATCTCGACCTCGAGAGGAATTTTCCTCTTCGATTTTCTTTGACGGCCCAGCCTCGGTCTCGCCTCTGGGATCGCTTGTCCCACTCACCTTGGCGATGCCTACCGAGCTGCCCACCTCTTTGGTACTAGTGACATCATCACCTCCAACGTCACCTTCGTCCCCGTCGCAATTGTCATCGCCTACGTCATGCCCCACGTATAAGCTCACTTCAGCCCGATCACGGCTAGCCCTCTCCTTCCGCCTCCTGGGAGTGGGAGCGGCAGACGTGGCCTCACCGCCACCACCCGCCTCAGCCACCTGCAATGGTGGCACAGAAATTATGGCCTCATCATTCATGGCCATAGCAGCGAAACGCTCTGCCCTCTCACCAGAGTCGCTCGAGCCATGGCCAGAATTGGTAGCGGAGACAGTAGCAGACATGATGGTAAGTGAAGAGAAGAAATATTAGAGATTAAGAGATTAAATGTAGAAGGAATTGGTTCAAAAAGTTCTTCAAAGCTTTTCTCTTTTTCAATCAGAAGCTGCAAGTGAAGAGAGGGAAGACGAAATGAAGTATTTATAGTGAACACACACGTGCAAGTGGGAGGGCTAATGATGACTGAAACGTTGGAGAAAACAAAAAGACGGCGTGATCGTTCGGAGACCTATCAAAAGCCGCCACGTATTGCGGAACGGCGACCCGATAGATGTGCGTCTTTTAAAAATTCGTGGATAGGGTTTTGCCACGTCGACTTCCCGCTTAAATTCATTCCACTCCTCGGCGACTTAGACGTCTACCGAGGAGTGGGGGGACTATCTGTATTGGGTGAAAATTGTCGCCTTCGGTCAACACCTCGAGATGGTAGACCGAAGGGAAAACGAGCTGATGCTCCGAAGAGAAGTAATCGATCTCGTGATTGAGTCACCGAAGTCAGGTTCCAACAGCGTAACCGAAGACAATTTAGACTTCGGGCTTTGGTGACACGCCCTCCTACCCGAACAGTAAGGTCAGACAACCGAAGCCTTGAGACAGGGCTTCGGTTACCACCTCGGTTCCAGCGGCTTTGCAGCCCACTACTTTGCCCCACTAACTTCTCCATATTGCTGCTCAGATCATGGGGAATGCACTTGCTGATGGTGGAGAACGTGGGCAAGGCTTTTAGGCCTATAAATAGTAGTTCATTTTGTATTATAGGGATCCAGAAATTTGTACTGAAACGCTGCCCAAACTTGTAATCAAACTCATATATTGCAATACAGTTATTTTCTCGCATTTACGTCTTTCTCGCATATTATTTCAACTTTGATACGAAGAATTGCTTGTATCCAAATCCAAATTCGATTTGTACAGCTAAACTGATTTAGGCCCATACAACAGCCATTAACAGAACATCAAGAATTTTCCACACCTAAGGGAGTACAAACAGCGCATCCAAGAACCAATAACAACAGGCGCAACAACAAACCAATTTGAGCACCATGGAGGCCTTTGTTGTATAGGTAAGATCATAGGCCAAAGCATTTCGAGTTTAAAGTAGGGGGACAAGTAAAGGTGGTGCAAAGACAAAGCAATTCCCAATAGGAGCAGCCCGGACATAAAAGGAATGACGAAAACTTGAGATGCCGGGTCTGAGTAAAACAGTAACAAGATAGAATATTAGTTGTGGAGGCTCAGAATTAATTGAATTTCAGCCTTGATGAGAAAACACCAGCGTCACCATAGCAGCGAAGATCGCCCTGCCAAGATATGACTCCTCGTATTTCTCGCCTTACTATTTTGTAACTATTAATCGCCATCTCCTCTTTTCTCTTCGGGCCAGCAGCTGAACAATAGCGGAGAACATCACGGGTGAAACAATAACTCATATACTATTGATCAAGGTGTGCCTTCGAACTAGATCACATGCCAAATATAGTATCTGCTCAAATGAGCTTTATATCCCACAAACCGCTCGTGAAGCCTAAAAATTTAAATCTTCTACAGGCCAAAATACACAACTATTTAACCAAAAATAGCCCCGCTTAACACGACGTGACAGCCCCCAAAGTGGTATGAAATTCACACAAAAACAGCATAGCAGCAGCAAACTGGAAAAGCCATGAACTGAAGTAGAGCAATAACAAGTTTCACTGTTGGTCGTGGAGGCTCAGAAATAATTTGATGACGACCTCGCCATGGCTGCGAGCTGGTTGCTCGACATTCACCCGCCATCCTAGCTCGCCTTGTCAAGATACGAACATGTTACTCATTTACCGATGGGTTTGTATAAATTTCATCATTGCCTTTAATGGACAACAGAAGTGCAGCATAGTTGGAGCAGCAACTCAAGACAAGGGTCACCGGAGAAAAACTCAAGCAGAAAATCCGGTGAGGCGCCATTGCCTCTATTTTTTTCCATTTTTCTTTTCTTTTCTTTCTTTTTGTTTTTGATATTATACTGGGGGAGGTATTATTTATATATAAAAGAGAAGCAAAAATACAAAATGAGATAGAGGTTAGCGGGGCAAAATTCCGGTGAAGTCGTCGGCCAAAACCACCTCACAGCTTCCGTCTCCTTTTCTCTTTTCTTTCTCTGATTTCTCCCCTTTTTCCAAAAATAGTCGGGTTTCATCCTCTCCAGTCAGTTTTTTCAAAGATATGAAAAATGGAAGAATCCCTCAGCGGCTATAATTTTGTAAGAACTTCAAATCCTTAGAAAGATCCCCTAAAAAATGAGAGGAAATTCAGGAACTCTTTTGCTAATGAGATACCTGAACGTACAAAATGTGTTGCAAGAATAAGCTAGAATTGAGTCCAAATTTCATATCTAGCCCTTTTTTAGAAATAGCTAAGTGCCTTCAGTAATTTTGCAATTAATTTAAGAATTTTCTAATTAAATAAATACTCATAAATATTTTACATGTTGTAGGTAATACAAAGCCGAAAACATCAAACTGAAAATATAGAAAAACCTTACAGAAAAAAATAGCTATACTGCAGCAAAAATTCAAATTTTACATTTTTTTTTTAAAAAATAACACTTTTGGCTTTATAGTAGCACAACTTGCTATATTTTGAGATTTATATAAAAAGTAAGTGTCAGCAAATTAATTTTAAAAATACTGGGCCAAAATTGGGTGTCAATATACCTTTCCGTAGACCCAGCATTGCCAACTCCTTGCACCTCTTCACTGGGCATCTGTGCTCCTCCTCCATATGTGAGAATCGTCGCTGCCTCGCTTCGGACATCTTGTCAACCATAGACGCCACTCACCTGCCATATACGACCTCATTCCTAACCTTATACATCCTAGTATGCCCACACATCTATCTCAGTATCCTCATCTCTGCAACGCTCATCTTCTGGATATGTGTGTTCTTGACTGGTCAACACTCCGTGCGGTGATATTTTTGTAATTATGAAAAGTGCTCAATTTTTAAAAATCACCTTTAAAGTGCTCAATCTCTCAAGACCTTACTCATTTTTATCTATTTGTGTAAATCAACCTTGGGAAAGGTAAATATTTCGCGTAGGGGCCTGTTGGCGTGCGCTAATTGATTTGTAGCCGTCAAAAATAAATTCGCTGAGAAATAGCCAGCTCCGGACAAAGTCCCAGTTTGAATATAACATGTTCAAAGTCCCAGTTTGAATATACCATGTTCAAAGTCCAGTATTTTATTATGGGACTTTATATAAAGCTTCAGTAAACTAACCCAGTATAAAATAATAAGACCTTTGAACATGATAGTTCAAAGTCCCATTATTTTGTTATGAGACTTTATATATAAAGCTTCAGTCCCATAACAAAATAATGGGACCTTTGAACATGTTAGTTCAATGGTCCCATATTTTGTTATGTGACTTTATATATAAAGCTTCAGTCCCATAACAAAATAATGGGACATTTGAACATGTTAGTTCAAAGTCCCATTATTTTATTATGAGACTTTATATATAAAGCTTCAGTCCCATAACAAAATAATGGGACCTTTGAAAATGTTAGTTCAAAGTTTCATTATTTTGTTATGAGACTTTATAAATAAAGCTTCAGTCCCATAATAAAATAATGAGACCTTTGAACATGTTAGTTCAAAGTCCTAGTATAAAATACCGAGACTAGCCTGGGGTGTTTTCCAACGCTAATGGAGCGTAAGTGTGCGTGCGAATTTTTGGCTATTTCTCATTTAATTTTGAAACGGTGGATAAAACTCATTGAGCGCGTCAAAAAATGGCTACGCATCAAAATTTCCCTTGGGAAAATACACTAAGGTCCAATTTGTTTTTATTTAAAGAGAGTATAAATTTAAATATTTAGACTTAAAACTTTTAAGTGCATCTTCTTTACTTAAATTTAACCATTCTACTTAAAATATACTTTCGCTACTTTTAATTTTACCCAAATTCGCTTGACACACTCGTACTTCATGTAAAATCTTTTGTTGTTCCTGCGTTCAAACAAATCAGAAAATACAAAATGAAAATGTATAAATCGGTGTGTGTGGGAAAATCCCGAGCCCACAAGTTCCTTGTGTCTCCTTAAGGAATTTAACCCCTTCACAGTTGCCCAAGGTTCACGGGTTAATTCCTCTCAGGATGGAACGGGATATCAGTTCTACGATAGTGGTACTTTAAACCGTAGAACCTGACGAACTCAAAGTAACGGAGCAAATCACACGACTTACTATTTATATGCAGAAAAGGAGAGGGAGGATAGTTAGATATTCTGTGTCTGTGTATATCCAAAGACTGATGAATGAAAAGTATATATATAGGCATGGGAAGGTAGAATATGAAGAGACACAACCTTTCAGATGTGGCTATTACAAAACGACCACACTAATGGCTGATTTTTAATACATAACGGGAAAACATTAAGATGGAGGAATGAATCAATCTGAATTCAATTCAGATTCCCGTTACAAAAACAGATTAATATTAAATGTTAATAACAAAGTATTAATATTAATTAATAGTTTTTGTTGGTCCAAAAAATTAAGTCAATCAATCATATCAATTGACTGAATCCGAAGCCGAAGCCGAAGCCGAGACGAGCGAGCGACGACGACGACGACGTGAGGCTTCCCTTCTTCTCAACCCTTTTAAGAGTTAAAAGAAGCACTTCTCTATTTAAACCCAACAAAAGCCTTTTCCTCTACCAATGTGGGAGAAAGTGCATTTCCCTTATAAAAAGAAACCTTTTCACCTTTCCACCAATTTCCCATTCACACTCTTCACATTCCAAAAAACCCAAAAATCCCCCACATGAATGGGGAATGGCTATATTATGGAAATATGCATGATAGACTTGTGTGATTTGCAAGAAAGAATTAGTTGCATCGGGATAAGTAGGTTTCCCTTTGAACTTTCCGTAGTGAACATACATCGGATATACTCGGTCAATCGGTAGATTTGATATCTTTGAACCATTGAGTTTTGGTGTATACCTAGACAAAGTAAGTCACACAACTAACCCTTAACCGTCGTTGGTTCTCACTGTTGTGTTCGTTTCAGCCATGAATACCGCTTGGTTTCATAAGTGCTTAGAGAATTGGCCACACAGAATTCTCCTTGAAGCGGCTTCCACTTCACACTTACATAGGTGATTTCGATATGTGTAATCCCATAGATGTACACTATTTGATAATTACAATATCAAACTTAGATAATCATTAAAAATCGTCTTTAGCGTTTTATCCTTGTTACTTGAACATTGTCTTATCACGAGAATGGACCAAAATTTAGTTTGACAATGTTCGACCGTTATACAGAACTTTGTATTCTCCTTAAACCTAGTTCTTGGGATCTCCAGTCTCCTAGGTAGAGTTGCCGCCATGATGACTTGTCCTTGGCCATAGTCCCATTCCTTTCGATGAACAGTCAACCGCCTCTCCAGTTAGGCCTTTTGTAAGCGGACCCGACACATTATCCCTTGACTTCACGTAATCAATGGAGATAATTCCTCTAGAGAGTAGGTCCCTAACGGTTTTATGCCTTCGTCGTATATGACGATTCTTACCGTTATACATGACATTCCTAGCTCGTCCTATAGCCGATTGACGATCACAATGTATACAAATTGGTGTCAACGGCTTAGGCCAAAACGGAATGTCTTCCAAAAAGTTCCGAAGCCATTCAGCTTCTTCACCGGCCTTATCTAAAGCTATAAATTCAGCTTCTATTGTAGAGCGGGCAATACACGTTTGTCTGGACGATTTTTAAGATACCGCTCCTCCACCAAGTGCGAAAATATATCCACTTGTGGACTTAGAATCAGTTGTGCCGGTGATCCAATTGGCATCACAATATCCTTCAATGACCGCAGGATACTTGTTATAATGTAATGCAAAGTCTTGGGTGTATTTTAAATATCCCAAAACACATTTCATTGCCATCCAATGAGTATGATTGGGATTACTCGTGTATCGACTTAGTTTACTTATAGCACAAGCTATATCTGGACGAGTACAATTCATGATGTACATCAAACTTCCTAAAATACAAGCATAATCTCGTTGCGACGTGCTTTGACCTTTGTTCTTTTTAAGAGCAAGATTTACATCAATAGGAGTCTTTGAAACTTTTAAATCTAAATATTTAAATTTTTCAAGCACAATATTGATGTAATGAGATTGAGACAAAGCCAGACCTTGAGGAGTCCTATGGATCTTAACCCCCAGAATTAAGTCAGCAACTCCTAAGTCTTTCATATCAAACTGCTAGTTAGCATGCGTTTTGTAGCATTTATATTGGTAATGTCATTACTCATTATCAACATGTCATCCACATATAAGAAAACAATGACTACATAATTAGGAGTATTTTTAATGAAACACATTTATCACACTCGTTAATTTTAAAGCCATTTGACAACATTATATGATCAAATTTCGCATGCCATTGTTTAGGTGTTTGTTTCAGTCCATAAAGCGACTTAACAAGTTTACACACCATCTTTTCTTTTTCCGGAACCACAAACCCTTCAGGTTGTTCCATGTAAATTTCTTCCTCCAAATCCCCATTTAAGAACGTTGTCTTAACATCCATTTGATGGATTTCAAGACCATACACGGCGGCTAACGCTATTAACATACGTATGCATGTAATTCTGGTTACCGGCGAGTATGTGTCAAAGAAGTCAAGACCTTCTTGTTGTCTATAGCCTTTTACAACAAGCCTTGCCTTGTACTTGTCAATAGTGCCATCAGCTTTCATTTTCCTTTTGAAAATCCACTTAGAACCTAATGGTTTATTTCTAGGAGGAAGATCAACCAACTCCCAAGTATGGTTGTTTAAAATAGATTCTATTTCACTATTGACTGCCTCTTTCCAAAATGGAGAGTCTGAAGAAGACATGGCTTCTTTAAACGTCCGAGGCTCATTTTCCAAAAGAAAAGTGACAAAGTCATCTCCAAATGAAGTAGAAGTTCTTTGACGCTTGCTACGTCTTGGTTCTTCATCATTTGGTGAATTTCCTTTAGTTCCTTCCCGAGGCCGTTTGGATCTTTCACCAACTGACTCACATTCCTTCTTATACGGATATATATTTTCAAAAAATTCAGCACTATCGGATTCCATCACCGTATCTGATTTATGAACCAGAAATCGATATGCTTTACTGTTTATAGCATATCCAATGAAAACAAAATAAATTGTTTTCGGTCCTATCTTAACCCTTTTGGGTTTTGGGACTTGCACTTTTGCCAAACGCCCCCCACACTTTGAAATAATTCAAGTTGGGCTTCTTTCCTTTCCACTTTTCGTATGGAATGGAAAGCATTTTGCTATGGGGAACTCGATTGAGTATTTGATTAGCCGTGAATACAGCTTCCCCCCACAAGTTTTAGGGTAAACCCAAACTTATTGACAAGGCATTCATCATCTCCTTTAATGTTTGATTTTTTCTTTCCGCAATCCCATTAGATTGAGGCGTGTAAGGGGCAGTTGTTTAATGAATAATGCCATATTCGAAACATATTTGTTCAAAAGGAGATTCATATTCTCCGCCCCAATCACTTCTTATCATTTTGATCTTTTTGTTAAGTTGCGTTTCAACTTCATTTTTGTATTGCTTTAATGCGTCAATTGCCTCATCTTTACTACTAAGTCAATAAACATAGCAGTAACGAGTGCTATCGTCAATAAAATTTATGAAATACTTCGTTCCACCACGAGATGGTATTGACTTCATGTCACAAATATCCATATGAATTAAGTCTAATGGTTCAGAATCCCTTTCAATTGACTTGTAAGGGTGTTTAGTATATTTAGACTCAACACATATTTGACATTTTGACTTTTCGCAATCAAATTTAGGCAATACTTCCAAATTGATTATTTTCCGCAAGGTTTTATAATTGACATGTCCCAAACGAGAATGCCATAAATTATTTGACTCAAGTAAGTAAGAAGAAGCTGCAATTTTGTTCATAGTGTCAACGACCATTACATTGAGTTTGAATAGGCCCTCAGTCAGGTAACATTTTCCTACATACAGCTCATTCTTAGTTATTACAACTTTGTCAGAAATAAAAACATACTTAAACCTATTTTTAACGAGAAGTGCAGTAGACACCAAGTTCTTCCGTATTTCAGGAACGTGAAGAACATTGTTCAGAGTCACAACCTTGCCAGATGTTATCTTGAGGCATATCTTTCCATAGCCTTCAATTTTGGCCGTTGCAGAGTTGCCCATAGAGAGTGTCCCATCAGGTCCAGCGGGAGCATATAAAGCAAAGGCTTCATTCACATCACAAACATGGCGGGTGGCTCCTGAATCAATCCACCATTCTTTAGGATTTCCAACTAAGTTGCATTCAGAAATCATAGCACACAGATCAATTTCTTGTACTCCTTGGGCCAATTAATTCTCTTCAACCATGTTTTCTTGACCTTTTTCCTTTTTCCTGTCCTTGTCCTTCTTTGCAACACGACAGTCTGCAGACTTATGTCCACTCTTGCCACAGTTGTAACAATTTCCCTTGAATTTTTTCCTGCTAGGGTTGGTCTTCCCTCCTGAAGGCTTCTTTCTCTTATTCTTATTTGGATTATGCTCAACAATATTTGCTCCCACTATTGTAGCATTCCCACGAGCCTTCTTTTCAGCAGATTTGTTGTCTTCTTCAATCCTTAAGCATACAATCAAATCTTCAAGGGCCATCTCCTTACGCTTATGTTTCGAGTAATTTTTAAAGTCCTTCCATAACGGAGGCAACTTTTCAATCATGGCCGCAACTTGAAACGCCTCATTAATCATCAAACCTTCAAAGAAAAGTTTGTTAGCAATAATATAATTAATACTTTTAACATAAGTATTAATCAGGATCAAACCTTCTTCTCAACCCTTTTAACCGTTAAAAGAAGCACTTCTCTATTTTAACCCAACAAAAGCCTTTTCATCTACCAATGTGGGAGAAAGTGCATTTTCCTTATAAAAAAGAATATTTTCACCTTTCCACCCATTTTCCATTCACACTCTTCACATTCCAAAATACACAACATCTTTTACTCATACATAGAAATGAGGAATAAAGGTGAGAAGAATATGTATCTGATTCCTTTTTACCATATTAATAATTTTCTTTATAGTTTCATATCTCTTTTCTCCAGCCCAACTCCAGCCCCTTCCGTTGTCATCGAACTCGCTGAAGCAACCACCTGCTCCACAATCACCAAAAGATATCGCCCTCATTATCTATGTATTTTAAAACGATGCATAGTCATGAAAACACTAAAAGAACCAACTCCATTTGTCTCTTCTCTTTTCTCTTCTCCAAAGTTTCTCGTTGGTGACCCCATATCGTCTGAGAAAGAAGTTCTACTTAAAAAATTGTCACCTCATATCTTAGAGGTATAAATATAGAATGATTTAAAAGTTTTTGATAGACCCACTTAATTTCCGTAATTGTACATAGTTTTTGAAAATTTTGTTTAGCTTAATAATACCCAATTTATTTCTATAGCTGAACAAATTTTTAGGAAAAAAAAAAACAAAATTGGTTACAGATTGCTTGCTAAGTATCTATAAAATTTTGAAATACTGGTTCCGGTGAATATTTTACCTTTCTTTATTGTATCTGTTTTTGGTGTTTTTGTATGATAGGTATGTATTGGCTAAAATTCGCATCGACCATGCAACTACGTGGTCGACCATATGGTAGTAGGCATAAGGTGACTTTAAGATAGATATGATACCAAGATAAAGATATCACAGAAGATAGAAGAGATCAAATAGGACAACAAATGCCAAGACTCGCTCTGGACTGAATCAACTTGTAATAAAACAATCAGCACACACAAGCTAAAGTTAACATTAGATTCTTAGTCTAGAAACTAGAAGACGTCAGTTGTGCTAGTATGTCAGTACGAGGAATACTGCCCGGTAGTACACTAACACAAATGTCCACAATTCTTTAAAAAAAAAAAAAACTTATCTTGGAGGAGACACGTGGCCAGGTATGTATAGGGAATCTCTAGGGTTAGAAAGTAGTAAAATGTCATTTGTATCAAAACTTGTAAATCATCATATTACTTACTAAATGTTCTATCCATTGTAAACAGTGGTCTGGGTAAGCAAATAGCAAGCATTGCTTTGGCTCTTCAGATCTACAATAAAAAAAAAAATTCGTCTTGATTAGCTCATTTATTATTTTCTTATATTATTGATCTACATTATTTTTAATCAACACGCCTTTAGCTTAGAATTCTAGATCTAGCAACTTAAAATATAGGGTTAACTTAATACAACTCCTTGTTTATGACCCACATAAATATAAAATTAATGGGTATCGTCTAAATTTAATTTTAGTTCAAACAAAGTAGATAGTAGTTGTAGTTAAAAGATAAATCTTCGTTTATTTATGAGGAAAAATAACTATTTGTTTGAAAGGAAATAATAGATGTTTGTTTGAATAAACAAGTTTTTACCAAAAACTAAATGTGCCTTCTAATTGTGGATGATTCAGACCTCCCGCCTAAAAGGGAGATGGTTCCAGCGCTTCATTAGTGGTGGTAGCGATGGTGGTGGAAGAATGTGGAAAGATGATGAAGAAAGAGTTTCATTTGTTTTTTAGCACAAAAAAAGCCTTATGTAAGGGGTATAGTCGTAATTTCATTTAGTTTTTTTTTTAAAAAAAAAAGTGAAAAGCACGTGCTACATCATTGGTGTGTGGTATTACTTGTTGAAAAAATTTGATAAAATACCGAAGAAGTGTGTAAAAAAGGTTTGGTGTATTAAAGATTTTCTGTAAAATAAGGGTGTTTGGAAGGAATATTGACAAGTTAGTATAACACAATATGTTTTAAGCCAGTCATTTAAAATATTAAGATAGATATTAGATTAAGCACATCTGAACAGAGATTTACTATTATTAAAAGACTATTCAATTAAAGATTTTACGGAAAAAGGGTCAAATCTACCCCCTCTACTTTGATTTATCGTATATAAGCACCCTCCGTATACTATCGGGCATACCCTTACCGTCTTACTAATACATTTATTTACCCTTCACTTAACGGAGGGGACACGTGACCATCTCTGATTGTCCCACCCCAATTTAATTATCCCCCAACCCATTTTAATAAGACCCAACCCGCAACTCCAAAATAAAACCCGATCAAATCATTCCCTCTCTTACTCCTCTCTTACAAAATCAATTAATTAGGTTCCCCATCTAGGGTTCTTTAAAAAATTTTCAATTTTCTCAATTCTTCTTCATAACCTCAAATCTTCTTTCTATTCTTGAATTAAGGTGTTTTAAACCTATTTCTCAATTTCTCAATTATTATTACTAGAAAAATATCGGATAGTAGCTATTCATCGAAAAAGAGATATTTTTGTGGGAATTTGCAATGCATTTAACTGCCTGGACACATGCTAATACTGGTCGGAGATTTTATAAATGTTGTAAACTAGTTGTAAGTGCTCATAAGGTCTTCTTTGATTTTGTCGCAAAGTAATCATTTTAGTTCAAATGTTAAGCTAATTTACTTGTTTTCAGAATACTTCATGTGGTTATTGGGAGTGGGATGATAAACTTTCACCAGATAGAGCTATGATCGTAATCAAAAGCTTGAAGACATCATTGGATAAGGCACAGTTAGAGAAGCGTAAATTGAAAAATGAATTCAATGAAAAAATGGAAGGGATGAAGGCGTTAAATCTATCCCAATTGATGATAAACAGAAAATGTGAAGACAAGGTGTTGAAGATGAATGTCATCATAATGGTTTCATGGGCTCTTTTTATAGGATTTGCACATGGGTCTATTTTAGGAAGATAGGTTTCCATTTAGTGTTTAGCGTTGTATTGTGTAAGGACTTATGAATATGTAATGTTTTGAATTATTTTGAATCCTCGTCTTGTTGAAATGAAGGTGTTCTAATTTTCATCATTCTCTTATTGAAATGAATCATTGTCTTGTCTGCTCATTAGCATCTTGGTTGCCCGATAGAAACCATGAACCAAAACTATTGAAATGAAATTAAGAAGCAACAAATTGGTTGATGCTTCTGGAAAAGAAAGAAGCCAAGTTGCATAAAATTGAAGCCTAAAGACATGGCTAAATAACATTAAACGACAAAAGACAAAAAAGTGATTGAACGAACAAAGACTTAACAATAAAGTATGGGCTGCATAATATTAAACCATTACAAGATATATCTGGTACAAAGTCTAAAATATGATTGTCGGATGGCACATTATAACCACAAAAAGTGATACAACCTAGGTCATAATATGACATCCAACACCAAATAAAGATCAAACCAAATCAAGATACTAAACCAGTTCACAAAAGATAAGAGTTTGACATACTGTCAAATTGCAGCCAAATATCAGTCACTAAACCAACCTAAGATACTAAACCAACACCAAGATTTACTTTCCTTTTCCCTTTCTTTATTCTAGCTTCCCAATTCCGTGTCGTCTCTGCATCCCCAATTGATTTGTAGTCATAACATCTTTTCCATTCCAAGTGAGTGACACATGTGAGAATGGTAGATCTGTAGGCTCGGTCACATCAATATGGTCATCTCTAAAGGCAATTGATTGTGTGCTAGGTGGGACGTAATTTTATTGCCTCCTCAGAAATTTGTCTTGATTTCAGATACAGTTCTTGGTAGAAGAGCAGGATCCAGATCAGCACCAAAGTATGGATAGTCAAGATTAGAGTTACTACTTTGATGGTTTCTCATCACTCTAGGGGTAGGCATGAACACAAAAGCTTTACTTTGATTGGCTTGTGTTTGTTGAGGGGCATTAATTTATCTGTTCTTCACTGGGTTCATCAACCAAAGATTTGGTTCTCTTATTCGCTTGGTTAGTCCTAGCAACATGCTTTTCTTTTATTGTAGCAATTCCCTTAGCTAGTTGCTTGCCTTTTGATGCCTGCTATTTAGACAAAAAAAATGTGTAGTTAGTGTTACTTAATGTAAATGCAATTAACAAAGATTTGAATTAATTAGATGTGAGCAACTCCTTGAATTGTGGTTTAGTTGACCACACCTGCCACATGTCATAATTCTGCCTTTCCTTGACTGTGCCCATACTGTTTGTCTTTTAATTGCATCTCCATTTTCCCTTATTCTTTTCACTCTTGGCCTTCCTGCCATATTCAGAAATTGTGGTGGATCCATTGCTTGGGACTACTCAATCTTCCAGAATGTTTCACCCATAACTGGTTGCAACTTATGCTTCTAGGTCTGCTCATAAGCATCTTTGGTGTGCCACCAATTTATTTTAGTGAGTGGATCAATTTTTCTATATATTAATGCCTTAATTGCATGTGGACATAGGATTCCAGTCAGATTCCATTCCCTGCATGTGCACTTCTCCTCCTCAAGATTAACAGTGTGTCTATGGTTTGAATTTGTCACTTCAAACCTAGTGTCCCCATTGAAATTCACTTCACACTTGTGAGCTATCTTCAAGAACTCAAGATAAAGCTTAGAGGCTAAAGAACTGATCCCATTGTTAAAAGAACTCAAACACTCTTCATATTCCCTCAACAGATTCATGACTTTAACTCTAATGTCTTCTAGTATTTTTATGATCGGTTTGTAACTTGCCTCTACTATCCAGGAGTTGAAAGACTCAGTCAGGTTATTATCCACTGACTGGTTCTTGTAGATGGTGTCAAAATAAGTCCTGCACCATGCTTGGACAACATACCTCATCAAATTTTCAGCTGCATCTCTATCCAGTTTTCCTATCTTTTTCAATTGTTGTGGAACTCTTCCACATAGGTTGACCAAGCACACCACCAAATTTAGTTGATCAGACTTAAACCTCTTGCACCAGTTGCTTTCAATGTGCCTTACACAGAACATGTACTTTGCTTCAGGTAGAACAACTTTCATATACTCATATAATCCCTACAATTTCCAGCGTTGAAACAACAAAAAGATAAAAATTTAGCTAAGTAAAAAACTAGGAAGAACATAAAATAATAAAAAGAGTAGAGAAGTAAGAACCTTCCGCATATCTGACATCAATGTTATGCCTTACCCATGTTTTAGATCAAGTGAGTGTTTTAGCAGCTTCAAGAACCACTCCCAGGTTCTTTTAGTCTCCTTATTAACAATTGCCCATGCTATGGGGTAGAAGTAGTTCATGTTGTCAGTTGTCTTGCCCAATAGCCACTAACACTTGTCCCTAGCTTTTCCTCTTAAGAAAGTACCATCAAGTCCAATGTATAGCCTCAACCCATTCTTGAATCCCATTATCAAAGCATTAAAACAGATATACATACTAAGGAACCTTCTCTTGCCTTCAGCAAGAGCATCCTTAGAAATGTTGATGATCACATCAGATCCAGGATTATTTACCCTTAATCCTCATCATAAGCTTCAAGTTTATTGTATTCATCTTTGAAACTCCCACCAAAAGTCTCTAATATCATCCTCTTAGCCAACTTAACCATACCAGTCTTAACATTAAGCTCAAATGCAGCCTTCAAATCTGTCTTTATTTTCCTAACCTTATACTTAGCCTCATTCTGCGATTTTTTCTTAAAGTAGTGTGCAATGGTGGCAGAATCAACCTTGGGATTTTCATAAGTAGTGTTGCAAAAATGCTCTGATTTTAGGCTGTTTACCTTAACCTCTTCTGCCCCTCTTTTGATATTAAACAAATAAAAGAATACCTCACATCACACTCATACCTTACCCTAATCCTGTCACTTTTAATTAACTTTAATTCTTTCTTATTGGCAAGAGCATATAGATTCATAAACCTCCTAGCTTCTGGTATAAAGGTCATATCAGGCCTTATCTCTATGTACTCATTAAGTTCAGCAGTTATGTCTCTTTTCTTCTGTAATTTAAGTGACTCTAACTTATCATCTTCATCACTAAAAGAGTCGAAAAAAGAAGACATAAATTACTAATGCTACTACAATTAGTAGCTGCATCATCTGGGTAATAATCAACTTCAGTATGGTTGTCAATGTTGGGAATACCATAAACAGGCAACTCACTTTTACACACAACATACAAATAGAGAATCTTACATTTTTCAAACACAAGATCCAACAGTTCTCTAAAACATTATTCCCCTACCGACTCATACAATTTACCAGAAAGTGAAACAACTATCAACTGTTGTACCTTTAACAAACCCTAGCTTATTTGTAAATTCATTGATAATATCAATTAAAGAAAGGCAATCTGAATCATACCCTAGCCATGTGTGGATATGTTTCTTTGCATACTTGGCATATGAGTTTTTTATCCAATCACCATTGTAATTAAATACTAAATCAACTAACACCATCTACAAAATAATTGTAAATAAAAAATTAAGAGAGAAGGTATAACATAAAAACTGTAGTGTTTATGTGAGACAAGGGGTCCCTTAATTCCCTTACTAAAGAAACCATAAAAGAAGAAAAGGACTGCACATTATTTATGTAATTTAACTAAAAAACATAACACAATGGACCACACAAACTCGCATAAAGCCAACATTTTGTCAATTAAAAATAGAAACCCTGATCGGGACCACCAACAAAATACCACATCAACATCCTAAAACAAAAAATCATTTCGGTTCAGAACCCTAAAATTGATAATCCCAATTTAAAATTGATAACAGTTAAACTCTAAATCAATAATCGGGTCCACATACGAAACTACACATGCACATAATTAAAGAGTTTGATTTATACTGTAAAACAACAAAAAATAACAAAGGAACAAACAATCTAACCCGAAACCTTAAAATGAAAATGATCTAAATAATAGCAAAGTAAACAAGAAATTTACAACAATAAAGACATAAACTAAGCAGTGTTACAATAATCAGTAAGTGGAAGGAGAAATCGTACCTTGATTTTTGAAGTTCGATCGACACCTAAGTCATGGAATGGTCGCCTTTCTTCTTTACCAGGTTAATTAGTTGGGTAAATGAAAAGAGAGGGAGAGGAAGGGTTTTTTATTTACTTGGTTTTTATTGTGGTTTAACGGGTTGCGGGTTATCTTATGAGTTGCGGGTTGGGTCTTATTAAAATAGGTTGGGGATAATTAAATTAGGGTGGGACAATCAGAGATGACCATATGTCCCCTCCGTTAAGTAGAGGGTAAATAAATGTATTAGTAAGATGGTAAGGGTTGATGTTTGGCATTTTATGCCTATATTTCCTTAATATTTCCTCACGTTTTAGTACCTTATTCGCTTGTTTTGTAGCTTGTGACTGTGGTTTTACACTGATTTGATGTCGTGTGTATGTAGGTTGTTATGCAGTGTAATTGAAGCTTTTAAGAGCATGATTGAGCAAGAAAAGATTGGATTTTGATTGAGGATTGGATCAAGCACACGAAGGCACGACACGAGCGAGCAAAGGAGCGAGAAAACACGAAAACGGCCTGGCGCCCTAGCCCATGCGCCGCGCCACTCATAGCGCGCAGTGCTAGGCGCGATGGGGCGCGCGCCGCATGGCCAAGGCGTGCAGCCTAGGGCGTCCTCTGTCCATTGTCGCGCGATTGGGGGCGCGGGGCGCCCGCTATGGCGCCCCTGGGGCGAATTTTGACTTCCTATTTCGTCTAGGATTGGGGCTAACTTATTACTAGGTGTTTGTAAACTCTATAAATACTCTTTTACTTAGTTTTTCATAAGAGTTCAGACTTTGGAGCAAATTTGAGAGCTCATAACATCAAGACAAGGGTTTTTCTTCCTTCCATTAATCTATTACATCATTATTTCATTATTACATCAATTCCTTGTGTTGTTATTATGAGTATGCGTAGCTAAATCTATCGTTCTAGGGTTAGAGTATTACATGAAGGTTGATGTTTGAAGATTGATTCCCATTAATTGAATCCCATTACGGGTTACTTATTCTTTCTTGATTTCACTTGTGTAATTGTCAGGGCCCGATTATTACGCATTATCTATGGTTTTTAGATTGAACTCGAAAGAGGGAATTTAATTACGTAATAAGAAAGAATAGGACTAGTTTGTGAACCCGGGCATCGGGGAACCAATTTGTGAGTAGGATAGACATATACTTGCTCGCCTAGTTTAACTCATTACAGAATTCGTTAATGCGTGCACGTGATTCAACCCATAGACATATAGGGATTGGAGTAGCCTGCATAGACCGTGAAGAACTGAAAGGTTTTCACGGGTACAATTAATCTGTTAGTTAGTAACCCGGGATTTAAGAAGTGGAATCAATTGGATAACTCAACTGGATTGTTCGTAACTCTGACCCTGGACCGTCTCCTTATTACTGATAACAACCAAGTTTTGCTCCATTGCTTGAATTCACTTTTACCATTTAATTACTGTTCTTTAGTTAATAAACTCATCACTATTGGAACAAGATCCCTGAATAGTTTAAATAAATTGTTTGCTAGAACTCAGTCTGCATAGTCCTCGAGGGAACGATACTCATCTTATCACTTTATTACTTGGCGACCACGTATACTTGCGTGTGCGTTTGGGAGCAACAAGTTTTTGGCGCCGTTGCCGGGGACTAATTATTGACTGATTTCTTTTTGAACAGTTTATTACTTACTATTCAGGTTTAATTTTTGTTTTGAGTTTTGTGCTGTTTCAGGTATTAGGTCCTGCTCGATCTTTACCTACAGGAATGGCAGAAGACCAAGCTTTAGCTGTGCGAGATGTTGCTCTCCCCAGCCTGGAGGGAGTAGCATCGAGCATAGTTAAGCCCGCTATCACCGGGGGATTTGAGATTAAGTCCGGCATATCTCAGTTGCTGCATGTGACTGGACAATATGGTGGATTACTTCATGAGGATCCGCAGCAACACATTCAGAACTTCTTGGAGATCAGTGATACTTATACACCAGCGGGTGTTCCTACTGATTATGTTCGCTTGACGTTGTTCCCGTTTTCACTGATTGGGGCAGCAAAGAAGTGGTTAAAGGCTGAAAAGTCTGGGTCTATCACTACTTGGGAGGATTTGGCTAAGAAGTTCTTGGCTAAATTTTATCCGTCTGCCAAGACAGCCCGGCTGAGGAGCGAAATTATGTCCTTCAGACAGTTAGAAGGAGAATCCTTGTATTCAGCCTGGGAGCGATTCAAAGCTCTATTGAGAGATTGTCCACACCACAACCAATCCAATGAGGTTGTTGCACACACTTTTGTTGAGGGGCTGAACCAACACACTAAGATCGTGGTTGATGCTGCTGCTGGAGGTCAAGTACTGGCCTTAAATTTTGATCAGATTTATGGTTTACTTGACAAGTTTTCGCAGAGCAATCCTGATTGGCAGGGAGATGGTAGAGCTATTACGCAGAAACCTGCAGGGGTACTTCAGTTAGATGCAGTTTCAGAGCTAAGGGCGAGGATGGATGCTATTTCCAATCAAATTAGCAAGTTAGCTCTGCAAAAGGCTCAGCAACCAGTGGCTCCAGTGCAACAACTCCAGAGCTTTTGTGAGGTTTGTGGTCAAGACCATGCTACAGAGGTTTGCTCTTCTAATCCAGAGTCAGTTTATTACGTGGGCAATCAAAACAGGCTGCAGGGTCAAAACCAGTTTGGTAATGGGTATTATCAAAGCAATACGAGAGCCCCGAATAATTACCACCCACTTCCAGCCCCACCACAGCAGGTTAGCAGTTCAGTTGAAGATATGCTAAAGCAAATAATGGCAGGCCAGCAAAGAATGATAGCTGACACTGCAGCCCATGCACAAGCCATACATGATCTTGCCAATGCTCAAAAGAACTTGGAGCACCAGTTGGGACAGTTGGTGGGAGAAAGAAGCACTGTTAAAAAAGAGCCTGAACAATGTCTTGCAGTGACTTTAATTGAAGGTGGAGAGCTGATGACCCAGTCCGAGGAGAGAGCCGAAATAGAAAAGGTTGAAAAAGTGGAGAAGGTAAAGAAGAAGGAAGAGAGAAAGGAGGCACCTCTGCCACCTCCACCATTCCCACAGAGACTTATACCATCGAAGGATCTGGCCCAGTATCAAAAATTTGTGAGTATGTTGAAAGAACTTCAAGTTAATATTCCTTTGACTGATGTGTTTGAATTGTTGCCATCCTTTGTGAAGTTCTTAAAAGAAATTTTAGTCAAGAGGAAAAAGCCTCAAGAGATAGATTCAGTTGAGTTAGTTGAGGAGTGTAGCACAATCTTGAGCAAGCTACCTCCAAAACTTCAAGATCCTGGGAAGTTTACTATTCCTTGTACCATTGGAGGACATAGTATCACTGGTGCCTTGTGTGATCTGGGTGCGAGCATAAATTTGATGCCTCTGTCTGTTTGCAAAAGGTTAGGGCTAGGAGAAATCAAGCCCTCTTCAGTTACTCTCAAGATGGCGGATGGATCACTCACTCACCCTGAGGGTAAGTTGGAGGATGTGTTGATAAAAGTTGGTAAATTTACATTCTCTGCTGATTTTGTAGTCCTAGATTATGAAGAGGACCTAGAAGCTCCAATTATTTTGGGGAGACCATTCCTGGTCACCTCGAAGGCAATTATTGACATGGAGCTGGGTGAGATGACTGTTAGAGCGCATGGTGAAAAGGTTACTTTCAAGGTGTATAATGAGAAGGAGCACATAGCTAAAATTGAAGAGTGCTCTATGATTGAATGTGTCAGTCAAGAACATGGAAGTGAACCACATGTGAAGTTGAAGTTGGGGTCTCTCAAAGAAAGGAAAAAGGCAAAGGTTCGGCGTAAGAAGAGAAGACGTAAATGCTGGAAGTGAGCTAAAAGTGTCGTCGTGCCACGACGTTAACTAAGGCGCTTCTCGGGAGGCAACCCGAGTTTGTACTTGTAATAGTTTAGTATTTTTTGTTTTTTTTTATTTTATAGTGTCACATAGTTCGTTGTTTTTGTGTGTCGTTTTTGCAGGAATCGGGTGAGCTAAACAAGGTGTAATGAATGCATTGAGGGGTATGGGACGTCTCGAGACATGTCCCACGCTTGGGTTTGTACTTAGAATTGAAAATGGGTGCGAAAAAACGTGCTCGGGCGCGTTCGGGAGTGCACCGCGCCTCCCAACGCGCGAGAATTAGAGCTGAAGCAAAAAGCTTGGCGCGGTTGGGAGCGCCCCGCGCCTCCCACCGCGCTAGCTTGACCAGAATGTTCAAATTCCTTGCCGCTTTTGGCCTGCGCCGCGGGCCCTATAGCGGAGGGCAAAAGTTTGTAAGTTTTCCGGGTCAAACGGGTTTTGACCCGCGACCCGGTCTTCCCCATGCCCTATACCCCCGATTTTAACACCTTTGTCTTCACTATTTTCACTAACAACACTCTCTAATCACTCTCAAATTTATCTCTATCACTTGGAAGCATTCCAAATCGTGTGCAATCCATTCTAAATCATTCAAGTAAGTCAATTCTTCACTTTTCTCTCTTCATTAACATGTAAGTTGCACTTGCTCTTAGTATGAATGCTTCTTAGCTAGTCACAAGTCTAATCCTACAAATCATGCTTGTTGTGCTTAAATTATTAACTGTGCTAGATTGATGACTTGTGACTTGTAAAAAGAGATCTCCTAACCATTTGGGAGGGTTGGAACATCCATTGAAAATGCTAGTTCAAAGTTGTGCACACTAGGTATTTGTGAAAAAGCCTCAAAGATGAAATATCATTGACATTGTGAATTCTTGAGTAGCAATGCATTCCTTAGGCTTACTATGAACACTAGGTGTTGCACACACATAAAAATTGATCATGATGCACCCACACTAGCTTGGTTTTCAAAATTCAAAACCTGGCATATTTTGCCCAAGGCTAGTTTTGTTCAAGTGTGGGGTTGCTTGTGCCATTGAATCGAGTGATTGACACATAGAGCGTGTGATGGGGGAAGTCTGAGTACCTCATGAAGCTTGTATTATTTCATTTATAGTGTCATGTAGTTGTTGTTTTTCCTTGGATTGCAGGTTCATGTAATGTCGAGGCTAAGTGTGGGGGTGTCCTCACCCTTGCTTAATGTTGATGATCTGTTGGGGGAAGTCTGAGTACCTCATACGATATGGAAGCTTGGAGGATGCTAGCACCAAGGACTAGAATCTTCAGGGAAGTTTACTTTACCTTGCACTCTCTTATTTTTAGCACTGAGGACAGTGCTGAGTTTAAGTGTGGGGTGGGGAACTACCCTTTATCTATTTTTGAGGTTAGGATGCATGTACCGTAGGATTTTTCTTTTGTCACTTGACTTTATTTTTATTTGTTTCTTGCTTTAATATATGAAAAAAAAAAATTAGAAAACCAATGAAAAATTGCAAAAAGATTTTCCTTTTAGTTTTATTAGTGGTACATGGCATCCACCCCGTGGTTTTTCTTATGGCCTCGGTTCTTTTCCACGGGTAGGCCTTTGAACCGGGTAGTTTTTTATTTTTTAGGATTAGGATAGTTAGTTGTAGATGACCCTAGACGTAGGAAAAAGGTGGAATGCTAGGTGCCTTTGATTTGTTTGATACCGGTGGACTTGAACTTGATTGCATGTGCTATTTGTGGTGTCCTTGGGTCTTAATTTTGATGCATGCCTAGGAAAATATGGAACAACCCCCTTGAGATGCTTGAGTCCGCTTGTTTGACTTGATTGTGAACCTTTGTGCCCTAGTGCTTAAATTTCCACAAGTTGCATTCTAGAAGCTTAGTTGAGAGTTGCTGATGGAACCTTTTTGTGTGGATCATGTGCAATGTGTGTTGTGAGGCATGTTCTTATTTACTCCATGTTGCACGTTAATGTCTAGAACTTGCCCCGTGTGTGTGCAAAGCGAAATCCTAGGTTCGCTCTAGTCGGGAAATGATACAAGGCCTTCTTTTTGTTAGCCTACCCTTACATATATACCTTGAAATAAATTGTTGTTGTGATTTCTTTGATCCTTTCTATTGGTACCCACACCCCGAGCCTACCCATTTGTTCTTAATTGACTCTTTTGGCCCTTTACTCCTTAAGCACTTTATTGGTATTGTGTAGATGATTGGAGTTGTGGTTGGATGTTGGGAGGTTCTTGAGTGGAACTAATGAAGGGGAATAATTGTAAAAATTGTGAAGTAGTGAAAAGCATTGGCAAGGTTGGATGAAATTGAAAAGAAAAAAATATAGCAAAGTTGAAAAGAAAAAAATTGTGGAAAAAGAAAAAAGAGAAAAAGATATCCCTTCCTTGCTAGTGTGTGCTTAAAAAGAAAATATGCTACTTGTTGAGAAGGTGTATGTGTGATACTTGTTGATTGGGTGGCTAGTTGAGGATTGTGATTAATTTGAATGTGATGTATTAAAGTGCTTAGGGAGGTAGTCACTATTACCATATGTATCCTACCCGCCCCTTAGCCTACATTACGACCTTTCTAAAGTCCTAGTTAATCCCGATTGGAGTGAGCCTACATTAGTGGAGTCCTACACTACGGGCAAGCCTATGGTACGTTGTGTGTGACATGTGAGCTTTTCATGAGAGTGAGTGAATTCTTTCTATGCTATTGTCCCCATTCTATTTGTGATATTCATGGTTGTGTGTGATACTTGGGGGATACTCTCTCTTGCTTCATTTTGGTGAGGGCACGTGGTTTGCATCAAGTAGGTAAAGTTGATGGCTTTTGGTTGAGTAGATAGGTGTGATTTTGTGGGAGCATGGTTGCAATAAGTTGAGTTTGTGCATTTGAGCTATTTTGGGGTGGTTGTTCTCATATTTTTGGTTTTGGTAAATTGTTGGCATGTTGTGGAACCATGGTAGTCATGTGCGCATTGGTTCAATGGTCGGTATCAACCATAGTCATAGGCAGACCTGTTTTACCTAGGTTGTAAGTTATTTGTGATTGCTCGAGGACGAGCAAAGGTTCAAGTGTGGGGTGGTGATGTTTGGCATTTTATGCCTATATTTCCTTAATATTTCCTCACGTTTTAGTACCTTATTCGCTTGTTTTGTAGCTTGTGACTGTGGTTTTACACTGATTTGATGTCGTGTGTATGTAGGTTGTTATGCAGTGTAATTGAAGCTTTTAAGAGCATGATTGAGCAAGAAAAGATTGGATTTTGATTGAGGATTGGATCGAGCACACGAAGGCACGACACGAGCGAGCAAAGGAGCGAGAAAACACGAAACGGCCTGGCGCCCTAGCCCATGCGCCGCGCCACTCATAGCGCGCAGTGCTAGGCGCGATGGGGCGCGCGCCGCATGGCCAAGGCGTGCAGCCTAGGGCGTCCTCTGTCCATTGTCGCGCGATTGGGGGCGCGGGGCGCCCGCTATGGCGCCCCTGGGGCGAATTTTGACTTCCTATTTCGTCTAGGATTGGGGCTAACTTATTACTAGGTGTTTGTAAACTCTATAAATACTCTTTTACTTAGTTTTTCATAAGAGTTCAGACTTTGGAGCAAATTTGAGAGCTCATAACATCAAGACAAGGGTTTTTCTTCCTTCCATTAATCTATTACATCATTATTTCATTATTACATCAATTCCTTGTGTTGTTATTATGAGTATGCGTAGCTAAATCTATCGTTCTAGGGTTAGAGTATTACATGAAGGTTGATGTTTGAAGATTGATTCCCATTAATTGAATCCCATTACGGGTTACTTATTCTTTCTTGATTTCACTTGTGTAATTGTCAGGGCCCGATTATTACGCATTATCTATGGTTTTTAGATTGAACTCGAAAGAGGGAATTTAATTACGTAATAAGAAAGAATAGGACTAGTTTGTGAACCCGGGCATCGGGGAACCAATTTGTGAGTAGGATAGACATATACTTGCTCGCCTAGTTTAACTCATTACAGAATTCGTTAATGCGTGCACGTGATTCAACCCATAGACATATAGGGATTGGAGTAGCCTGCATAGACCGTGAAGAACTGAAAGGTTTTCACGGGTACAATTAATCTGTTAGTTAGTAACCCGAGATTTAAGAAGTGGAATCAATTGGATAACTCAACTGGATTGTTCGTAACTCTGACCCTGGACCGTCTCCTTATTACTGATAACAACCAAGTTTTGCTCCATTGCTTGAATTCACTTTTACCATTTAATTACTGTTCTTTAGTTAATAAACTCATCACTATTGGAACAAGATCCCTGAATAGTTTAAATAAATTGTTTGCTAGAACTCAGTCTGCATAGTCCTCGAGGGAACGATACTCATCTTATCACTTTATTACTTGGCGACCACGTATACTTGCGTGTGCGTTTGAGAGCAACAAGGGTATTTTATGCTCGATAGTGAGGATGCTTATATACTATAAACCAAAGTTGAGGGTAGACCCTTTTCTAAAGTTTTTATGGTAAGATTACCTAAAAGATTGAATCTATCACACTATATACAAAACCCACTACACATTATATAATTATTACGGTCAACCAATACCGTCACCATGAAAAGCTATTCAACTAAAGATATTTTGGTAAAATTACTTGTACTAGAAATGAGTCAATAAAATATTTTTTCATTTTAGGAGTTTACATTTTATTAGCCTTTTTGAATGAAAGATTATACCGTCCATCTTTTTGGATTCTTATTTGAATCAAATTTTAAATTCATCAATTTATTAGATTTGATAAAGTTGGAGTTCATAAAAAAATTCAATCTATATACCACATTAAAGATATTGGAGTAGTTATTACATATCGATAAGATTTGATAAATTTCATATATTAGTAACATAAAGAAAAGAAAAATTATTTATGATAAAAAATTATTTGAGTTTAGTTATTTCTCATGAAGAAAAGAGAGGATCAATTGAATTTTGAATATTCAATTCGACTGATAAGATATATTACTTTGTCTACAATAACCACCTCATATTACACAGCTGTTATTAGGGGCGGATCCAGAATTCGAAGGTTGTGAGGGCCACTTATTATATCTGTTGTTAGCCATAAACACCAAATAGGAAAGGCGGGTTGGATCGGGTAGAATTTTTGTTACTTTGACTAGGCTGATTAAGCCATTTATTTGAAATAAAAAATAAGCGGAATTTAATTTAATTATTTTTTCATGCTTATTTTAAATTCTATATGTCGAAAAATGATTAAAAAAACGTCATGAAAAAATGCGCTGATTTAAAATATTTACTTAAAATTAACTTAATTACTAGGATATGCTTTTCATTTGATCAGATTAATTTATTTTTAATTATATGGACTTAAGTTCTTCATTCCAATTATTAAATTTTATGGCAATTTTTGTCCTAAGAAAACTTTAAAATTTTAATTTAAGAGAATTAACTCATACATTTTATTAATATAAACAACTTAATATTTCAAAAGTCAAAAAAATATTGCTCAAATTATTTTTTAGGATGAAAGAGAGGAACTAAATTAATAAATTATTTATCAAAAGAAAATTCTCATAAAATAAGGAATAGTGATAGAAACAAAATAAAAAAAATTACCACAAAAAAAAAAAGAATAAGAAAAAAAAGAAAAAGAAACGGGAAGATCGGTAAATAAAAGGAAAAATTAAAGTAAAAGGGGGAAAAGAATGAAAGATAAGAGATGCCATTATATGGTGCGACCGTAGGACTTAGTGTGGCGGTTAGTGATCGGAACTTTGTCGGAGTTGTTAGTTTGGCTCATGGAGAGGAAGGTATATTGATGCCGAAGTAAATTAGCCAAAGGAAAATGCTGAAAGAGCCTTTCTTATTCTCTGATCTTGAATGTGTTATATTTGTCTTCATATAATAACTTTTGATTTTCTTCTATTTTCATGGTTTCAAATTTCCAATTTCCAAATGAATAAGCTTATCACTAGCAAAGAACTTCAGACTTCATGATAGGCATCAATGTTGCTATAATTTTTTTCTTGGAATTAAGGGTTTTCGAAATGGGTTTAGCATGTTGGTTCGTTGGTAGTTTTTAGGGTGATGGAGGAGGTCCTGTGAACTATAACTAAGTTTATCTTTGTTTCGTACCTAGTTTTGCTGATAATTAGTGATCCCAAAAGCAAATAAAGTTAGTAGTGGATCTTTTCTGGATAAAATTTGAATAAGGATGGAAAGGAGAAAGAGGAGTGTCGACCATGGTTGGTGATGGACCATAGTGGTGAACGTTGGAGAAGATGAATGTTTATCCTACGTAGACTTTCAGAAAAGGTATTTGCTTAGCTGGAGAATCTGTTAGTGTCTAGGGGTATATGTGATCAAATGATTAACGACGAGGGTATATTTGATACTAAAATCAAACAGAGGGTATAATTGATCCATTTCTAATAGTTCAGGAGTAAAATTGACCATTTTTCGTAAAAAGAATTCAGCAGGGGGATTCAAACCCCTCAACAAGGGTGATTTAATACGATCGCTTTACCACTGGCACCAAGGTACACTTCTTTATTGTGGGTGCCACTATTATTATTTGTACGATATCCTGTATAAATATATATATATTATATCTGCTGAAGTTAGCAGGTGCCGTGGTACCCCTATAATGTAGGTAGATCTGCCCCTGACTGTTATAGTTAACCACCGCCATCACTATTGTGAGTGCCACTATCCTCAATCACGTACACTATCTCGAAAAACTATTTAAATATAGGAAAGATGACACTAGGTGTCCGGTGAGTAGAGTTTTAATCATAATATAAACACATTTAATTTTTATCTCACTATATAAATAATTAAAAATTAATATAACTTTTCTAGCCATTATTTAATATCATACAAAGATAATTATTTCTTCCATTTTTAGGGATAACTGATTTTTGCTCCTCAGTTTAAGGGAAATAATGTTGTCTTTCAAAACAACAGAATTATTGTAAACCACAATAAGTGGTTCCCTAAATTTAGAAAGTATTTCGAGTGCACATTTTGGTTTTGTGTCCCATAAATATCTAGTAAAAGTCAAATTCTATTCTATAAGTTTTTTCCCTCTGTTCATTTAAAACCCATGAATTTTGATAAAAATATACTATACTTTTATATTGGTTTTATATGGATTTTCTCTATTAATATATGTACACATGCGTACATCAGTAGCAAGATGGATTATATCTTTAAGAGTAAGTATAATATTTCGGCTGTATAGAAAAATAAAGTAAAATATATAAATGACTCCTTTAAGTTGACAATAATTCCCACCTGGACACGTCAGTTGTCCAGTTGTCTAAATGACAAGTCACACACCTTTTATTGTCAAAGGTACGTCTTATAAATACCTCATGCTGGCATGGAAAAAAGTGTGTATTTCACCTTTATTCCAACGCGTGAGACTTTTTTGCTATTTCTCTCTTTTAAAAAAAAGAATTAAATCATTTTGTGGGTCCCGCACCACAATTTTTATTTGTTTCCCTATACCAACACCTTCTTCCACCCTAACACCATAGCTCCACACCCAAATTTCCACCTCTTTGTGTTGATCTCCAAGGAAGATTCAAGTTGTGGGAGAACTGAGGGATGATGTCATCAAGCAATAGTGAGAAGACATTAGTAAAGAAGATGAATTGGACATCAATAACCTTGATAAGGTCCTTTTCTATGAGGTTCACTATAGTTCTGCCGCAGTACCTCCCCCAACCACCATCGTCTTTTAAAATCATTTTTAATTATCGTTTTGATCTCTTGAAATTTAGTGGGTAATGTATAAATTTTGTAAGATCTTTTATCTTTTTGTGTAATCGGGTTCCTGATTTCATGATTTTTTGTTGTTCTTTTTATATGTATATTTTTCGGGGCATGTCTATTGTGATTAAGTAAAAAGAAAATTGAATTTAATTAGGTTAATTTAGGGAATAGAGACTACGACATAGGGAATATACATTCTTTCGCATCTCGATTTAGTTTTTGAAAAAGTAAAAAATTTATCGAAGAAAAAAATCAGAAACAACAATCGGGAATTAAAGTTGCAACTTCTCCTTGGCAAAGAGAAATTTTACCATTCGACCATATCCACAATTTTTTATTATTGATACACAATTATAACCACATATATGATATATAACTAGATCATTTTTGTGCAGTGCCATGACACATTCTCTTCGTAATATATTTGATTTTGAAAATTTTCTATTCAATTTGGACAAAATTGGTTGGGGGTGGGGGGGGGGGGGTGTTATGCTAATTGATTTGCTGGAGTTTGTGAGGAAATGATTATTTAGAAGAAGAAGATAGGAGAGGGAGGGGGAGAAGAAGTATAGGTGGGGAAGGGGGGAAAGGTTGAATAAACTAACCAGGGGTTGTTATATTTTTTTATCTTAAAATATTTATATTTATCTTTTAAAATCTAAAGTTTAAATTTTTGTTAAAAAATACACACATCATCATTTGATTTGCTAATATGCCACATTGGCAATTGTAACTCACACATTAGATCTGCTTGGCATGAGTGTCTAGAAATACATTTCAGATAATAAAAGATGTCTATCTGAACACTTGAATATTAAAGAGTTTAAGTGAGAATTGACATCAACTTAAGGAACATCTATATTCTGCTATAATGAAATCTCTTTCCCCTTAAAGACAGTGGGCTATTGGGCCCTTTACTAAGCAGTGCCACCAGATCCACGACCCAGCCCTTGATGTGGTTATGGTTCTCTCAATGCCCAACATCCTAAGACCACGAGTCCGAAAGACCACAAATCATAGCTCTACCGCAAACTCTTGTCATATTAACAGACTATAGCAAGTAATGGAGCAACCTAAGGTTGAGTAAGTAAAACACTATCAGCTCAAAGGCGGCTTTAAGCTAGATTCATCAATTTTAATATATTGTTTCGGACGTGAATTATAAGTAACTCATTTTGAGCTCATTGACTATAGATTTTGGCAATCCTTATCGAAGATCATAAACTGAAGCTGATGCAAATGTCACCTTTAATTGTGATATATTTGTTCCTAAAATTGAACACCATGATAATACAGGTTGTCATTTAAATAAAATAAACATTGTACGTTTGCATTACCCTACATACCATTGTCCTAATGCTACGTGTTGTATTGAATAAAAATCAACGTATTTGGATAACACTTCGGTGTGACAAATCAAGGACAATCGAACCAATGTTCCGAAGGGAAAATATCGAAGCAAACAGTTGAGCTACCGATGTCGACACCAAGGTCACCACCGAAGGCGAGCCGCGAGCTTCGCTTCGGTGATATTCACTCCAACCGAACAGAAAGGTCGTATCACCGAAGTCATGTATATGGGCCTCGGTGGAACACCTCAGTTTCAGCGGCTTATCAGCCCACTACTGCAGCCCACTAACTTCACTCAAGAAGATGCTGAACGTGGATGTAGGCATGATCAGTCATAGAGAATGTGGGCAAGACCCCTTGTACCTATAAATAGCTCCTCATTTTACATTGTATTCATTCAGAAATACTTATAGAAACTCTGGAAAAAAATTTGTACTCACAGTTATATATTGAAATCACGTTATTCTCTTGCATTTTTTGCTTATTCTTAGCATTGTTCCGACGTTGATACTAAGATTTGCTTGTGTTCTTAACCCAAATTCGATTTGTGATCCTAAATCAGTTTAGGCTCATACAAATTGGCGCCGTCTCTGGGGATACATGCATAAACGCTTTGTTCCAAAGTTGAACATCTTCTTCATCTGAATTCACGTTTTTCACTCGACATACTCGACGATATGGCTAACAATAGCAAGAATCCCGCTGAACTGCAGTTAACTCCCGATGGACAGACTAGCGATCAGTCGAACCCCGATTCTTCATCTCCGATGATGACCAAAGCCTTTTAGGCCTACGTTGTCGCTTCACTGAAAGCTCTTCAAGAGCAGCAAGCCGAGCTGGCCAACATTAATGCTGGATTTCCTGCCTCGTTAGAGGCGAGGAACAGCTCAACCCCAAATGGAGTCCCACTTGTGGTTCCAAGTTGAACCATCCCGTTCTTCATTCCTACGGGCGCGATAACAGGGGGACCTCAAAATGGGGCCACATCTGGGGGTTCAGGCACCTTACCGAGCACCATGCCACACTTCGGGACGATTTCCACTGTGGCAGAAACTACCTCCTCGGTTGACGTTGAAAAGCTAACCAAGGAGATTGAAGCCCGAGTTGAGGCTCGCATCGAGGCGCGCGTGAAAAAGCGCCTTGAGAGTGTTCCCGGGGTGACTAAGGTTCAAGACGACCTCGATATCGACCAATATAGGCAGCTGCTATTCAAGACTGAAGCTGCTCTAGCCCCCACTCCCAAAAAATTCAAGATCTTCTTCTTAAAAAAAATATGACAAGACCACTGACCCCAAAGAGCATGTGACCGAATATATGTCAATGGTGCCGAGCAACGACTTATCCGAGGTAGAGAAGGAGTCGATGTTCTTGAAAAAATTCGGCGAATCTCTAGAGAAGGGAGCACTACGTTGGTACATGCTCCTACCATCGGGGTCGATTTCCACATTTAAGGAGCTGGTTAGCGCATTTATTAAAGCGCACACCGGGGCGCAGAAAATCCTCCAGAGGAAGGAGGATATATTTGAAGTCAAACAAAGGCCCGATGAGCCATTAAAGGACTTCCTCGAGCGCTTTCATGTTGAGCGCATGGAACTACCTCCTATGGATGATACTCTAGCCATCATGGCGTTTGAGAAATGCATCAATGTTCGCAACTCCGAGGATGCTGCTGAGTTGCGAAACGGTCTCCAGCAATATCAAACCCTGAAATGGGATGATTTGCACAATAGAGCTTACACCAAGATAAGGCTGGAGGAAGCCGAATGGAAAAATAATGGCTGAAGCCACAACTACAAGGACCGAAGCGAATCCTCTTATCGCGCCGAGGCGCTGCGAGAAAACTCGAAGGGGAGGTATGAGCCATACACCTCGTCGAGGCAGCCTGTTAGTCAGAGGCTGGGAAATTCACTTGAAAACTCGTTTGGAAATTCTCACGTGAGCCAACGGCTCGGCAGAAAGGTTTTCCCAAATACGAACTAGAGGAACTCTTTGAGCCCAGCTCTAGTTGCAAAGAATAAAGAGCTACCTCGCATTCCCGACTACAACTTCAGCATATCGACCTCAGAGCTGGTGAATATTGTGAAGGGCACAGCCGGGGTGAGAATACCAAAGGACATGAGAACTCCTGCTGATAAAAGAGACCAAAATCTATACTGCGAGTTTCATGCGGATTATGGCCAACGCACCGAGGACTGCGAACCATTGCGCCTCGAGGTGGCACACTTATTGAAGAAAGGTGTGTTAGCTGAATTCCTCACTGATAAGGGGAAGGAGAACTACACCAAGATTCGAGGTGATGGACAACCACCTCGGGCACCACCCCCCGAGAGAGTCGTGAATGTTATCACCAGGGGGCCAGAGGTGAACGAGGTGAATTTTGTAGCTGCTAAGAAGTTTGCCAAGTTGTCAATCAGTATGGAGAAAAGTACTCGAGCTGGAAGCTTGGGGAAAGAAATTGTATTTGATGATGAAGATTGTGATGGGATGATGTTCCCTCATCACGACGCTTTGGTCATCATGTTGAGAATAAATGACTCGGATATTAAATGAGTCCTGATTGACCCCGGTAGCTCGGTCAATATAATCAGCTACGGGGCCATTAAAAGATGTGGTTGAAGGGAGAGGTTGTCCCTAAGGCAACTGTGTTGACTGGTTCAACAACTCCACTGAAAAGACGTTGGGTGAAATCATATTCAAAACTTTCGCGGCAGGAGTTTGCAAGGAAACACTGTTCCAAGTTCTACCCGAGGACATGGCGTATAATGTGATCCTCGGTAGACCATGGATTCATTCCATGAAAGCTGTTCCATCCACTCTTCATCAAGTGATCAAGTTCCCTACCCCATGGGGAATTTGGTCAATAAAGAGGAGCAACGAGTAGCAAGAGAGTCCTATTCGGTTGCATTGAAGAGGGAGTCGTCCCGACTGGACCAAAGAAATAGCAACCAATGCAACCGGGGTCGAACGAAGATGAACCCTGAGGAAAGATTTTCCAGAGAGGAAAGTGTTTGTGGGCTCGGAGTTGGACCCACAGTTGAAGAAAGCTATCATCGAAGTTCCGATGACCCATAAATTGAATGTGGATCCCCAATTTACCCCGGTGAAACAAAAGAAGAGGCCACACGAGGGTAAAAAAGAAAGCAATCGAAGATGAAATTATGAAGCTGCAGTAGAATGGCTTCATAAGAGAGGGAAAATATCCCGAATGGTTGGCTAATGTCGTCGTCGTGCCCAAAAAGAATGGAAAGTGGAGGATGTGTGTAGATTACACTGATCTAAATAAGGCTTGTCTCGAAGATTCCTATCCATTGCTACAAATAGACAGGTTAATAGACTCCACGGCATGACATAAACTATAAACCTTCTTAGATGCTTATTCGGGGTACAACCAAATCCTCATGGATCCGAAGGACGAAGAAAAGACCTCGTTCATCACTGACCGAGGCACCTTCTGCCACAAGGTGATGCCCTTCGGTTTGAAGAATGCCGGGGCGACATACCAAAGACTAGTGTGTCGCATGTTCAAAGAATACATTGGAAAATCTATGGAAGTCTACATAGATGATATGCCAATCAAGTCTATTCAAATGGAAGATCATCCGAACCATTTGAGAGGAGCTTTCACTGTTCTAAGGCAGTATGGCATGAAATTGAATCCAGAGAAGTGTGCCTTCGGTGTAGGATCGGGAAAATTTTTTGGATTCACCGTCTCCGAATGGGGAATCGAAGCCAATCCAGATAAGATCAAAGCCATCGAAGAAATCCCCGAGGAGCTAACCGGGGTAAAAGAAGTTCAGCGTTTAACTGGCCGAGTCGCTGCCTTGATTCGATTTATCTCAAGGTCTTCAGAGCAATGCCATAAATTCTTCTTGATTTTAAGGAAGAATAATCACTTCGAGTGGACACCAGAGTGTAAAGAAGCTCTAAGGGACTTGAAACGTTATCTGGCTAATGCGTCGTTGCTCGCCAAACCAAAACGTTATCCGAGGTGTCAGTTAGTGCTATGCTGGTTCGAGAAGAAGATGGCAAGCAACAACCTATCTACTATATGAGCAAGACACCCCTTGATGCTGAAACCATGTATCCTCATTTGGAGAAACTAGCACTTGCTTTAATTATTACTGCTCGGAAACTACAACCCTATTTTCAATGTCATCCAATAGCAGTAGTCACCACCTTCCCCTTGAGAAGTATATTGCATAAACCAAAGTTGTCGAGACGCTTATCTAAGTGGGCAGTAGAGTTAACGGTATATGACATTGTTGACACCCAATTTTGTCCCTCCATTTTTCGTAATTTGGCTATATTTAATTAAAATTTATAATAGTAATTTTTCAAACAAAACTGCATTAGATAACATGCATTTACGTGTGTAATATTATTATTAATCCCCTATTTATATAATATTTATTTAATTGTGCTTATAATTACGTAATTTCATTCATTTAGGCTATTTTATAAAATACGTGTGCTATTTGTGTAATCTAACGCATTATGATATCATTTAATAGTTATTTGTAGCTATTTATATCTAATTAGTATTATTTGTGGTCATCTATATTTATTTATGATTAAGTATATTTATTTATAATTATTTACAAAATTTTCTATTTTTATACTAATTATTTATATTTATAAGTATTTTAATTAAATACTAGCCATTTTGTTATTTTTACAATTCCATTTCTATTACACCAAATCCCCGTCATCACATTTACCCACGTGTACGCCACATAAGCATACACCTCACTAAAATTCACTCCTAGCCTACGTACAATTCATCATAAGCGCAGTACCACTCTCCAAAGCGTAAGTACAACTCATTCTAGCACATAGTACAACCCCCCAAAGCGCCTATAACCTTACACATCAGCATATATCACTTATACACACACATATACCCGCGTGCCTACGTGGCCAAATCTGAGCCCTCCACTCGTTTAATCCAACGGCTCACATTAAATCTCCCATTTACAACTATACACATCACACCCCACACAAAAACCCTAAAATCATTTTACCCTTCTCCTCTCTAACATAATCAGCCGTCGCCCTTCATCTCCCTCTCTCCCCCTTGGCCCGTAACCCGTCCAGGTTCCACCAAATCGACACCTCCATCCGCCATTAATGCCACCATCTCCGCCTTGCTCACGCATCCCTCTCTCTCTCTTATCGTTTTCGCACGGAAAAAGGGGAAACAAATCCCTCTCATCCCTCTTTCTATGGAAACCGAAAAGGAAGTAGGGGGATCGTATGAATCTCATCAAAATCATGGAGATTATCCACTAACAAGGCAAGTGGTCAGTGATTCAAACTCGAATTGTCGAGTTAAAACAGAAAACAAACGGGTCAAGCTTGACCCGACCCAACTTGACACCAAAACAGGTAAAATCTGCCTATTTATACGTCCTTGATTGTGTTGGATCTGATTCCGTTTTGAATTAATATCCCCTAGATGATTCCCTGATTTCTCGACCACACTGACATTAGCATGAATTTAAATTTGTAGAACTTGAACATTGAAACCTGTCTACATTCGTCACCTATTTCTATTTATGTTTACATGATCTTTGCTTAAGTTTAGATTTAATGGTCATAACATATGATTTTTTCCTTGCTTGGGTGATTGAGTGTCTGATTCTCTGTATAGACTTGTTTTGGAAATTAAGGGATTCCTGGTTTAGATGTATATGTCACTGCTTCTAGGATAGGTTCATTACTTGGACAAGTTGTCAAGCAGAATATTAGGAAAATGCCTGATTCCGGGCAGTGATTAAGAGGGGCAGATTGCCCTATTGATTCCCCTGATTTTGTGAATGAAACTTGAGGTTCTGTGACCTCTCTAAGGCTATAAATATGACTGCCTATTTTCAGTTCTGGACAGGCTCTAGACCTCGGATGTACTGAAATACCTCTACACACACACACTGAATACACAGCCTGCACACACATATACACCTTTCACACGCAGGGGTCTTGGACACACTGGTCTACACCTTTCACACACACTAATACATAAATTCTCTTCCTCTCTTCTCTGAAAAAGTATATACTATTCTGCCATCTTCTTCTGTCGAGTACTTTGTTCCTGGAAGCTTTACTTGGCTAGATAAAAGCTGAACTAAATCTGCTCAATCTGTTACAGACTCTGCACCTTTGGGCACTCTTACTGAAGCTTTATTGTTGAAGTTTCCTGTTTGCCATCTCACTTTTTCCTAATTGTTTCAACTCACTGAGGTAAGTTCCATGAAATGATTGAATGGCATCTAATTTATCCCGATAGCATGTCTGTGTATGGTTGGATAACACCCATTAGAATGACAGATTTCTCAGTCGTGTTTGATACATGTTTCCTTATGTGTGTAGGCTGTTTTTAAGCCACCCCCTAACACTCTCGATGCAGCTTGTTATAGTCCATCCTTAGGCTATTTTTGGATAGCCAAAGGCCATCCCTTTTGATGTTTTCTTGCAGGTTGCTCTGGCCCTGAATGAGTCAACTCAGACTCAATGTGAAATGCATAAAAGCCTAAGATTATGGGACAAGGTCTTACTTTTACCTTCCTCTTGTTTAAATTTGTATTAAAAGTGTCTTTGATGTATTTGCTAGGACTAGTTATGATTTGTATAAGCACCATAAGGTGCAGTTAGATCTAGGACATGTTTTGCAGTTCGTGCACTACTATGTGCAGTTAAAATCGGCTACGAAGGGGTCAATTCTGACCCTACTTTTTATTTTTATGTGTGCAAAGGCTGAAATTATAATACATGTTGAAAATTGGTTTATTTGTGCAAGTGATAAAACTGGAAAATGGCAAGAAGTGATTAGCAGGTGTAAAACTGAAATTTTGAAGTCAAAATGGTTTGCTTATGTAATTTGGGAACCTTTGAAATTGGATTATTTTCAGCAGAGGCTAAAAGTGCAAGATAATGCTAAGACCGGTCTATTTCTGTAGATGCCATGTTCTGTGTCGTAATAATGTTTATTAGAAGTGGCTAAAACTGAAAGTTAGTCTATTTCTGCAAATCTTTCATTTTGAAAGCGTAATAATTTAATAGCAGGGCTGCTTTCTGCATTTTCAAAACTCTTGTACATTTTTAAATTTCTCCAATCTAATTAATAGTTTGTGAGAGATTTAGGACTTTGGAGGTCAAGTCCTTTAAAACTTATGTTATTTTCTATAAGAAAATCACTCAAATTTGAATTATTTGCTTGCTATGTCTATTACTAATATTTTCTAAATTGTCATATTTGCTCCTTACTTGATTCATACATATGTGGTCGTTATATCACGTTATGCGTATAACCATATTTTCATCTATAAGTATATAATTATAAACTTTAAATATATATTTTACTCATTTTTTAAATAATTATTTTAAACGCGACCTCACACTAAAGTCGCCACCGAAGTTAACGGTATGTGTCAATTAATGTTACAATACCATCCTTTAGTGGCGCACATTTTTTTACTATATGTTTACTCCATATTTTGTTTTAACTTGTGTTAATTAAAGTAAAAGATGACAATATTGGTTAACTTTGCCTAACATTGCAAATTGTAGCTGCATATGTAAGATGTCTGTAAATTGAGACTGTGTATACTGAACTGCCTATTTTCATATCTTTTACTTGTTTGCATACATGTCCTCTTTGCTTATTTTATTTAATTTTTTATCCTCTTAGTTTCCTTACATGTTAAAAACCCAATATAAAAAAAAATCGGCCGGGAACCACGTTTAGTGGAACTTAGGAGGTGCCTAGCCCCTTCCTTCTATGTTAATTTGAACACTTACCCAAATCTCTGATTAGTAGACCAACCCGGAGTTATCATTTGAATTAGAAATTAATAGGTGACCTAATACGCCTAGAATAATTTATTAGGTGGCGACTCCAAAACTCAACTCCAAACGAGTTACCCAAGTTGTAAACCACTTTACTATTAAAAGTGGGGTGGGACAGAATGGCGACTCCGCTGGGGATTAAATGTTCTAACCATTACGATTTTTTATATTGGGTTTATTATTGCTTTTATTATTTTATTCAATACTAACTTTTTCTCTTTGCAGGTAGGTAATATTTTACGTTTTGCATTTTTTTTATAACATGATATTTAATATATTATTGAATTTATTTGTTGCATTTCGTTTATACTCCTCCACTCCTGGGAAATTGACACTTACACACACACGGGCGATTACGTGGATCCCACGGTCTCTTCACCACAAAAACCCTTTAGGAGGAACGGTTAGAATCTAGTTGGTCCGTGGTACAACCAACAATTCTAAACGTTCCCACCCCTTGGTTGTCCGCCTGGGGGAACCATGTCCTTGTCTAGATTACCCCACTCTTAGTCTAGAAATCATGCATCATGTCATATTTAGGACCATTTTGACTTCGGCTCATGTCTAAGTCTATTAGTTCTCCAAACCAAACGGGTCTTCGACCCTAAGGGACGTTTAAATATGTTATGTGTGCATCTACTTATAGTTGAACGTGTCTACTGTTGACCATTTGTTCTCAAAAGTGTGGATCATCCAATTATTTATTTTGAGGATGTCACAAGTCAAAGATTTGGAAGATCAAAGAAAATAAACTTTAAATTGATTCTTCTACTTTTATGTAACAAAATCGATTATTTATTTCTATAAATGAAATTTTTATAAGGAATCAATTATTTATTTCTATTTACATACGGATTTTCTTTTTATTTCTACAAAACCAATTATTTTGTAAAATTATTTTTGGATTACGAACGAAATTAATTTTTTCTATTTTTATGAAAACCAAATCATATACTTTAAATTAATTTCTTCTACTTTTAATGTAGCAAGATCAATTATTATTCCTATTTACCTAAAAATGTTATTCCACATTTATATAACAGAATTATTTTTCTGTTAATTTTGGGGTTATGAGAACGAATGGGATGACGCACGATACATGGTCAATTTTAAATATCATACTTAAACTTAGGAAGACTTAACATTCTTGACATGTTAAAGTCCATTAGCCAACTTCGTCCTAATGACGCCTATCATGCATCTTATATGTGTTGGTCTTGTTGGGCCTACCTTCGATACAAGAGAGGTCCCTTGTATTATAAGGAGTGATATATTTTACATTTGATAATTATTACCTCGATACTAACTTATTGTTTTCGTGTTTAAATTTTACTCCCACTCTTGAGGTTGACTTGTGCATTCTGGCCGAGCATCAGTACCGGACGAGAACCAAGGGACCAGTTACAACTCCTCTCCCCTCACAAACTAGAAGAAGAGGAAAGCGAAACATCATGACTGAGTTGAGTAATGTTGTTCTTAGTGACGATAACATTGGGAATAATGGGACACCCCGCAAACTTGCTTTGGTTGGGTATGATGAACATGTTGCTACTTTAGAGCAAAAAATTAAAGAACTTGAAGAGAAACTGACAATGGCCAGTTTACCCGTTGGAAACTCCGCCCATTCAAGGGAATCAGTCGATCCAAGTGTGTCAGCCCGCCCTAATGGAAAGGACCCTACAAACCCAACGGATCCCCCTGTTGTTTACCAAACAACACAACCAGCTCCTTACCAAACAGCACCACCTGCTACCTACCAAAGCGCATCAACCGCCACATATCAAGCACTGCCTCCCTATCCAGCACCACCATCTACTTATCAAGCACCACCTCCTACATACCCTACTTACCCAAACACAAGCCTACCTCACACCAACACTGCATATCCACAGCCTTACAATCCCATGTTCACTGCCGAGACCAAACAACTCACTTCACCCATCAAAGACCATGACAACTATGAATGGGCGGAGGATGAGACCAATGATGATGGGACGAAAGAGAAAGTTCGTAAGCTAGAGGTAGCCTTTAAGAAGTTTGAGTTAGGCAAAACTACTAAAGGTTTAGCTTATGAAGACTTGTGCATCTATCCTACTTTGAAATTGCCAGACGGATACAAGATACCAAAGTTTGACCTGTTCAATGGAACTGGAGACCCTATGGCACATCTGAGAACATATTGTGACAAGTTGATTGGAGCAGGGGAAGATGAGAAAGTACGAGTAGAGCTGTTCAGTCGAAGCTTGACCGGAGAGGCTTTGGGTTGGTTCTCTAAGCAGAAGCCTGGCACATGGCTCGGCTGGGAAGACATGGCAGCAGATTTCGTAGAACGATTTGGGTACAACACTGAAATGGTACCAGATTGTTTCTACCTGGAAAAGTTGAAAAAGAAATCCACAGAGACGTTTAGAGAATATGCTACGAGGTGGAGAGCAGAAGCTGCCAAGGTGCAACCCGCTATGGATGAAAGGGAAATAGTGAACATATTCATCCACATTCAAGAGGACGTCTATTACGATAAGCTGCTGCATATGAAAAATCAGAAGTTTGCTGATGTAGTATTGATGGGAGATGACGTAGAAGAAGGGCTGAAAAGTGGAAAGATTATTAGCCTAGCTGAGCTACAAGCTACTAATAAGGCTATCCAGTCTGGAAATGTGAGCCTTTCCAAAAAGAAGAAAGATGAAGTCTCTTTTGCTGCAACCGTTCAAGACCCTGCTTTCAATCACTATTATCAAACACTGCCACCATTCTATCCATACCCTCACATACCACCTGAATATCCCGTTTACAACACTCAGCCCACTCGACCTATATTCCACACTCCAGCACCAAACCGTCCACCATACCAGCAAAATACTCAACCCAATTACCGAAATGCACCATCATACCCTCCTAGGCCTCGCCCCGAGGCAAACCAAAGGCCCAAAAGGAACTACACTCTACTAGCCGAATCTCGCACTCAATTGTTCGAAAGATTGAAAGCTGCCGGGCTTATCGTACCGATACCTCAAAAGATGCCAGACAACCCTCCGCCTAACTTTGATTACAGTAAAAGTTGCGCATACCACTCAGGTGGACCGGGGCATGAGACGGAGAAATGTTTTGCATTGAGAGATAAGATTCAAGACCTAATAGATGAAAAGGTCATTCATTTGAAGGCGCCAAATGTGCACAAAAACCCACTGCCCAATCATGGGGATGAGAAGGTGAATATGATCGACTTCAGCAAAGAAAGCAATCTGGAAGGCACAATCATAAAAGAAAAAACAGTGTTTGATGAATACAAGTTTGGCACGGGGTACATCCTGGTTTGCAAAGTAAAAGGCACTACAAGAGGTTATCATTCACTAGAGCAGTTTGTTCCGACTTTGAAACAAGCATCCATCTTTTCAAGCTACATAAAAACTCTCGAGGGAGAAAGACTTGCCGAAGGTGTTCACGGTATAGAAGATGAGCTGACCGGTCTAAAGGAGCTATTCATGGAGGAATATGATGCGACTCTTGAAAAGCATACTGAAGCCCTGAACATCTAGAAAGCTGAAGCTGAACAACTGAATCTACAGCACATTCCGAGCATGCCGAGAACCTTAGTGGAGCTGGGGCATTATTTATTTTCTTAAATAAAACACGACTCCGAGTCGTTAGCTTTTGTTTTCTTTATTGTTCAACTTTGTTGCATCGTTGTTTCCTTTTGAATACTTTTTCTCAAGTCAAATAATAAAATCATTTCCATTTCTATTTTAAGCATGCATCATTCACTTTCAGCAAAATTATTTTAATTCCATTGAATCTGCGACTGCGATGTGAGGAAGCAGTCCAAAACGACGAGTACAAACCAGGCTATGGTGATTTGACAAAAGACATTTGAGGAACTTCATGAAAATCTTATAGCAGACAATTGAAGCAAGAGCATCAAGAAGATATTGAGAAAATGACTTAAAGAGACACAGTAGAAATACATATAAGGAGCAGAATTGGACAATCCCAAATGGGCCAAAAACATACTGGAGCAAGTGGCGGACAAAACAAGAAATATAAAGGCAAAACAAGGAGTTTAGCAAATTATAGTTGGCCCTGAAGTAGAATTCTCTAAATCGAGAAAAATGAACAAGATCCTTTGAGATACAATCAAGAGATACTACAAATCTAGCAACATTCATCTTTATTGGATTTGAACTACGTAGTGACCTGATTCCCAAAAGGGGATACGTAGGCAGCCTATCCAAGGCACGGTCACATCATAAGAGAATTTTATTGGACACTAGGGCAGAATTTTTTGAGTTTCCCTCAAAAAATTAAAAGAGTACATTATAACACACTGGGGCAGAATTTTTTGAGGGACCTAAAAAATTCTAGAGAATACAAGCAGCACACTGGGGCAGAAATTTTGAGCGAAGCTCAAAATTTCAAGATGAAAGATCTTTGAACAGCAAATGGACATAGAGGAGATTATGTCCAAACAACGCATCGCGGTTTATGATTCAATGGAATAAATTCACATTACACTTTAAACATTATTTTTCTCAAAACACATGCATATCCCTTTTTGCCCACAGCTCAACTTAGGTTTGATGCTCGAAAAGAGAGATATTAAAAAGAAAACAATTATACAATATGTAGCAGCAGAGTGCAGTACCACGAATGCGCAAGTCAACCTCCCCCAAAAAAACTCACAATTTTTCTTTGATTACAGATTTACACAGGTACCATGTATACCTAACAACTCTTGCAAAGCAAAATCTATCAGATTATCAGAGCATAGAATCTGCGTCGGCGGATATATAGGGTCCGCGTCTGTGGACACGACATCAATTTGAGAAGCATAGGATCTGCGCCGGTGGATATATTAAGGTTCACAGTGGTGAACATGACAGCAATGACAACAGTGTAAGGTCCGTGTCTGTGGACAAGACATCTTTTGGACAAGCATAGGATCCATGTCGGTGGATATATAGGGTCCGCAGCGGTGGACATGACATCATTTGACAAGCATAGGATCTGCGTCGGCGGATATATAGGGTTCACAGTGGTGAACATGACAGCAATGACAACAGTGTAAGGTCCGCGTATGTGGACAAGACATCTTTTGGACAAGCATAGGATCCATGTCGGTGGATATATAGGGTCCGCAGCGGTGGACATGACATCATTTGACAAGCATAGGATCTGCGCCGGCGGATATATAGGGTTCACAGTGGTGAACATGACAGAAATGACAACAGTGTAAGGTCCGCGTCTGTGGACAAGACATCTTTTGGACAAGCATAGGATCCATGTCGGTGGATATATAGGGTCCGCAGCGGTGGACACGACATCATTTAACAAGCATAGGATCTGCGTCGGCGGATATATAAGGTTCACAGTGGTGAACATGACAGCAATGACAACAGTGTAAGGTCCGCGTCTGTGGACAAGACATCTTTTGGACAAGCATAGGATCCATGTCGGTGGATATATAGGGTCCGCAGCGGTGGACATGACATCATTTAACAAGCATAGGATCTGCGCCAGCGGATATATAGGGTTCACAGTGGTGAACATGACAGAAATGACAACAGTGTAAGGTCCGCGTCTGTGGACAAGACATCTTTCGAAGATCATAGGATCCATGTCAGTGGATATATAGGGTCCGCGTCTGTGGACATAACATCAATTTGACAAGAATATGATCCATGTCGGTGGATGAATAGGGTCTGCATCGGTGGACATGACAAGCATAGAATCCATGTCGGTGGATATATAGGGTCCGCGTCTGTAGACATGAGAACAATTTGACAGAAGCATAGAATCCATGTTGTTGGATGTATAGGGTCTGCATCGGTGGACATGACAAGCATAGAATCCATGTCGGTGGATATATAGGGTCCGCGTCTGTGGACATGACATCAATTTGAAAAGCATAGGATCCATGTCGATGGATATATAAGGTCCGCGTCTGTGGACACAACATCAATTTGACAAGCATAAGATCCGCATCGGTGGATATATAAGGTCCGCGTCTGTGGACATGACATCAATTTGACAAGCGTAGGATCCACATCGATGGATATATGAGGTCCGCGTCTGTGGACACAACATCAATTTGACAAGCATAGAATCCATGTCGGTGGATATATAGGGTCCGCATCTGTGGACATGAAATCAATTGGACAAGCATATAATCCGCATCGGTGGATATATAAGGTCCGCGTTTGTGGGCAGTTCAGCAATTTGAAGCAGAGTAAGGTCCGCGTTTGTGGACATAGTTCAGCAGTTTGGAGCAGTAAGGTCCGCATTTGTGGACAGACCGACTATTGATCAGGCATAGAATCCGCATCGGTGGATATATAAGGTCCGCATTTGTGGGCAGTTCAGCAATTTGAAGCAGAGTAAGGTCCGCGTTTGTGGACATAGTTCAGCAGTTTGGAGCAGTAAGGTCCGCGTTTGTGGACAGACCGACTATTGATCAGGCATAGAATCTGCGATTGTGGATAATAGGGTCCGCGTTTGTGGGCAGTTCAACCATTGAAGGAACACAGGATCCGTGCCTATGGATACAGTTCAACATTGAAAGCAACATAAGTATTGAAGAGATATATGATCTGTGTCACTGGATGGAAAAGTTTGGAGTCCACGTCTGTGGATGAGACATCAATCAAACAAGTACAAGACAAAACAACCCTCCGGCTCAACAGGGAAGTTTACTTTACTTTATCTTTATATCTATTGCATTTATCATGATTTTGCTGCAGGGAACTCCCCGATCTCTCGACAAACCCCTGTGCCATACTCTCACGCCTACTCCCAAAATCACTGCCAATTAGGCAACCGCAAAACCTCAAAAACATACAAAGCAAAGCCTAACCCTACAGATAATGCCTTTTGCAACACCCGCCAGCTACCTATTTTGCCAAGGTCCAAGCTACAATTCCATACTCACAACAGTGGTCTACCTAATCCTTCCTTGTCGACTGGGTGTCAGTTTCGTGTTCCTTCCTAACTCGTGCTCATCTACGTCAATCATGCGTGTTTTCGTGCTTAATCGCGTCCATCCATTTGAATCGTGCGCATTTATAAAAATCGCTTAGTCAAGGTGGTATTGAAGATGAGATCACCCATTTATCGAGATGAAGTGGAAACTATGTACCTATAAACTCCTCTTTATGGGTGTGTAGCGCGCCACATTTTCATAACTAGGACGATTATAAGCCTCTTTTCCCACGCTCGATTTGTTGAGGTTACCTCACCTTCGCCAGTGCCTTTACTTCATTCTTCATTTATCTCGCCAAAAGGCAAAGCACACATGAACCTAAACTTTACATACTTGGATAAGTTTAGTCTTTACATCCAAAATCATGCGTCATAAACATCTCACACAGGCAAAATGCCATTCTAAAACTACACACGGTCTGATTCTCGTGAAACCCGGGATATGTAGGCAACTCAGATACCAAGGTTCGGCCAAAAAACACCCCAAAACTCTTATCATTCTTGCCTACCGGTCGTGACAAAATTGGTTATTCCGTCAACTATCTTTGCCCGAAGACTCTTTCATCATCCCCGGGCAAAGAGGGGCAGCTGTTGACACCCAATTTTGTCCCTCCATTTTTCGTAATTTGGCTATATTTAATTAAAATTTATAATAGTAATTTTTCAAACAAAACTGCATTAGATAACATGCATTTACGTGTGTAATATTATTATTAATCCCCTATTTATATAATATTTATTTAATTGTGATTATAATTACGTAATTTCATTCATTTAGGCTATTTTCTAAAATACGTGTGCTATTTGTGTAATCTAACGCATTATGATATCATTTAATAGTTATTTGTAGCTATTTATATCTAATTAGTATTATTTGTGGTCATCTATATTTATTTATGATTAAGTATATTTATTTATAATTATTTACAAAATTTTCTATTTTTATACTAATTATTTATATTTATAAGTATTTTAATTAAATACTAGCCATTTTGTTATTTTTACAATTCCATTTCTATTACACCAAATCCCTGTCATCACATTTACCCACGTGTACGCCACATAAGCATACACCTCACTAAAATTCACTCCTAGCCTACGTACAATTCATCATAAGCGCAGTACCACTCTCCAAAGCGTATGTACAACTCATTCTAGCACGTGGTACAACCCCCCAAAGCGCCTATAACCTTACACATCAGCATATATCACTTATACACACACATATACCCGCGTGCCTACGTGGCCAAATCTGAGCCCTCCACTCGTTTAATCCAACGGCTCACATTAAATCTCCCACTTACAACTATACACATCACACCCTACACAAAAACCCTAAAATCATTTTACCCTTCTCCTCTCTAACATAATCAGCCGTCGCCCTTCATCTCCCTCTCTCCCCCTCGGCCCGTAACCCGTCCAGGTTCCACCAAATCGACACCTCCATCCGCCATTAACGCCACCATCTCCGCCTTGCTCACGCATCCCTCTCTCTCCCTTATCGTTTTCGCATGGAAAAAGGGGAAACAAATCCCTCTCATCCCTCTTTCTATGGAAACCGAAAAGGAAGTAGGGGGATCGTATGAATCTCATCAAAATCATGGAGATTATCCACTAACAAGGCAAGTGGTCAGTGATTCAAACTCGAATTGTCGAGTTAAAACAGAAAACAAACGGGTCAAGCTTGACCCGACCCAACTTGACACCAAAACAGGTAAAATCTGCCTATTTATACGTCCTTGATTGTGTTGGATCTGATTCCGTTTTGAATTGATATCCCCTAGATGATTCCCTGATTTCTCGACCACACTGACATTAGCATGAATTTAAATTTGTAGAACTTGAAAATTGAAACCTGTCTACATTCGTCACCTATTTCTATTTATGTTTACATGATCTTTGCTTAAGTTTAGATTTAATGGTCATAACATATGATTTTTTCCTTGCTTGGGTGATTGAGTGTCTGATTCTCTATATAGACTTGTTTTGGAAATTAAGGGATTCCTGGTTTAGATGTATATGTCACTGCTTCTAGGATAGGTTCATTACTTGGACAAGTTGTCAAGCAGAATATTAGGAAAATGCCTGATTCCGGGCAGTGATTAAGAGGGGCAGATTGCCCTATTGATTCCCCTGATTTTGTGAATGAAACTTGAGGTTCTGTGACCTCTCTAAGGCTATAAATATGACGGCCTGTTTTCAGTTCTGGACAGGCTCTAGACCTCGGATGTACTGAAATACCTCTACACACACACACTGAATACACAGCCTGCACACACATATACACCTTTCACGCGCAGGGGTCTTGGACACACTGGTCTACACCTTTCACACACACTAATACATAAATTCTCTTCCTCTCTTCTCTGAAAAAGTATATACTATTCTGCCATCTTCTTCTGTCGAGTACTTTGTTCCTGGAAGCTTTACTTGGCTAGATAAAAGCTGAACTAAATCTGCTCAATCTGTTACTGACTCTGCACCTTTGGGCACTCTTACTGAAGCTTTATTGTTGAAGTTTCCTGTTTGCCATCTCACTTTTTCCTACTTGTTTCAACTCACTAAGGTAAGTTCCATGAAATGATTGAATGGCATCTAATTTATCCCGATAGCATGTCTGTGTATGGTTGGATAACACCCATTAGAATGACAGATTTCTCAGTCGTGTTTGATACATGTTTCCTTATGTGTGTAGGTTGTTTTTAAGCCACCCCCTAACACTCTCGATGCAGCTTGTTATAGTCCATCCTTAGGCTATTTTAGGATAGCCAAAGGCCATCCCTTTTGATGTTTTCTTGCAGGTTGCTCTGGCCCTGAATGAGTCAACTCAGACTCAATGTGAAATGCATAAAAGCCTAAGATTATGGGACAAGGTCTTACTTTTACCTTCCTCTTGTTTAAATTTGTATTAAAAGTGTCTTTGATGTATTTGCTAGGACTAGTTATGATTTGTATAAGCACCATAAGGTGCAGTTAGATCTAGGACATGTTTTGCAGTTCGTGCACTACTATGTGAAGTTAAAATCGGCTACGAAGGGGCCAATTCTGACCCTACTTTTTATTTTTATGTGTGCAAAGGCTGAAATCATAATACATGTTGAAAATTGGTTTATTTGTGCAAGTGATAAAACTGGAAAATGGCAAGAAGTGATTAGCAGGTGTAAAACTGAAATTTTGAAGTCAAAATGGTTTGCTTATGTAATTTGGGAACCTTTGAAATTGGATTATTTTCAGCAGAGGCTAAAAGTGCAAGATAATGCTAAGACCGGTCTATTTCTGTAGATGCCATGTTCTGTGTCGTAATAATGTTTATTAGAAGTGGCTAAAACTGAAAGTTAGTCTATTTCTGCAAATCTTTCATTTTGAAAGCGTAATAATTTAATAGCAGGGCTGCTTTCTGCATTTTCAAAACTCTTGTACATTTTTAAATTTCTCCAATCTAATTAATAGTTTGTGAGAGATTTAGGACTTTGGAGGTCAAGTCCTTTAAAACTTATGTTATTTTCTATAAGAAAATCACTCAAATTTGAATTATTTGCTTGCTATGTCTATTACTAATATTTTCTAAATTGTCATATTTGCTCCTTACTTGATTCATACATATGTGGTCGTTATATCACGTTATGCGTATAACCATATTTTCATCTATAAGTATATAATTATAAACTTTAAATATATATTTTATTTATTTTTTAAATAATTATTTTAAACGCGACCTCACACTAAAGTCGCCACCGAAGTTAACGGTATGTGTCAATTAATGTTACAATACCATCCTTTAGTGGCGCACATTTTTTACTATATGTTTACTCCATATTTTGTTTTAACTTGTGTTAATTAAAGTAAAAGATGACAATATTGGTTAACTTTGCCTAACATTGCAAATTGTAGCTGTATATGTAAGATGTCTGTAAATTGAGACTGTGTATACTGAACTGCCTATTTTCATATCTTTTACTTGTTTGCATACATGTCCTCTTTGCTTATTTTATTTAATTTTTTATCCTCTTAGTTTCCTTACATGTTAAAAACCCAATATAAAAAAAAAATCGGCCGGGAACCACGTTTAGTGGAACTTAGGAGGTGCCTAACCCCTTCCTTCTAAGTTAATTTGAACACTTACCCAAATCTCTGATTAGTAGACCAACCCGGAGTTATAATTTGAATTGGAAATTAATAGGTGACCTAATACGCCTAGAATAATTTATTAGGTGGCGACTCCAAAACTCAACTCTAAACGAGTTACCCAAGTTGTAAACCACTTTACTATTAAAAGTGGGGTGCGACAGACATCACCTATCAACCCCGAACAGCCATTAAATCTCAAGTCTTGGCCGACTTCGTAGCTGATTTTAATGTTGGGATCCTATTCGAAGCTGAAAAGGAGAATTTAATGTCGAAAGGGTCAGCCTCGGGACTATGGGTACTTTATACCGATGAGACGACTAATTCCAAGGGTTCAGGTTTAGGTATAGAGTTGAAAGTGCCCACCGGGGAGAAAATCAAGCACTCAGTTCGGTTTAAAAAGGTGACCAACAACAAAGCAGAATACGAAGCGGCCTTAGCAGGGTTGAAGTTAGCTAAAGAAATGGGGGTAGAAAGAATTAAGTTAAGGTGTGATTCAAAACTGGTGGTGAACCAAGTGCTCGGTGAATATACGACTCATGAGCCCAGAATGCAATAATTCTTGACCCGAGCACAAAGAACCTTAGCTCAATTCCAAGAGTGGAAAATCAAACAAGTACCTCGGTAGGAGAATACCGAGGCCGATGCCTTTGAAAACTTAGGTTCGGCAGTTGACAAGGTACACTCGGGGACTGATTTAGTGGTTCAGTTGCTTTCTGCACAAATGAGAGAGATGAAATTGGAAGTCAACTCGGTGGACCACAAATGGGATTGGCGGAGTAACACCTCTAACTTCGACTCGGGGACTCTCGCCCAAGATAAAAAAGAGGCAAGAAAGCTGAAGACTCAAGCAGCTTCGTACTCAATGATCGAAGGGAACTTATATAGAAGATTGTATAGCCACCCGATGGCCAAATGTTTGGGTCCTGATGAAGCTAATATGTGATGACTGAAATACACGAAGGCGAGTGTGGCAACCACTCGGGGGGAAAGTCCTTGGTGCGCAAATTACTTCGAGTTGGGTACTATTGGCCCACTATCAGTGCAGATGCAAAAGCCTTCGTGAAAAAATGTGATAAGTGTCGACTCCACGCCAGAATGATTCATCAGCAATCCGAACCCCTATATTCGGTCGTGTCACCATGGCCCTTCATGAAGTAGGGGATGGATATTGTTGACCCCTTACCGAAGGGAAAAGGTGGTGTTCGGTTTAACCTTGTTTTAACCGATTACTTCACAAAATGGGTGGAAGCAGGAGCTCTCACCGAGGTTAAACATAAGGAAGTGATCGATTTTATCAAGAAAAACATCTTCTACAGGTTCGACGTCTCAATGGAAATCACTTGTGACAATGGTAAGCAGTTCATGGGAGCAGCCATCACTGATTTCTTCTAACAATGGGGAATAAAAAGAATAGCGTCGACCCCTTATCATCCAAGTGCGAATGGTCAAGCCGAATCTTCAAACAGAATAATAATTAAAAACCTCAAAAAGAGACTTGATGAGAAAAAAGGTCCTTTGCCTGAAGAGTTTCCAGGTGTGCTGTAGGCTATGCAAACAACAGAGAAGAACAACACCGGTGAAACCCCATTTTCCCTTGCCTATGGCATGGATTCACTTATCCCCGTAGAAGTGGGCGAACCAAGTCTTTGGTACGCTCACATCTCCGAGGATGCTAAACAGCAAACCATGCGCATAGAGTTAGGCTTGCTCGAGGAGAAAAGAGAGTTGGCTTCGGTTCGGTTCGGTTCGGTTAGCGGCACAGAAAAGGCAGATCGAGACATATCTCAACAGGAAAGCCAAACTTAGAGATTTTAAAGTTGGCGATTATGTACTGAAGGCTTCGAATCAATCAACAAAGGTAAAGAATGGGGAAAAACTCATTGCAAACTGGGAAGGACCTTACAGAGTTAAGGCGATCGTTGGAAATGGATCTTATCAAATCGAAGACCTACAAGGCAAGCCCGAACCTTTGAATTGAAATATTTCCAATTTGAAGCGGTACTACTTTTAATCGAGGTAAACATTCCTTGATCGTTTAAAATTTACCCACAGCCTCGAGCTAAAAAACGCTCATAGGGCTTCGGTCGAAATGTATTTACTTGCTCATCGTTTCATTTTGCTTGACCTTTTCAGGAAGCGGATAAAACAATCTCCAGTGCTCGGATCTTTATCAAGATTCAAACGCGAACACTGGGGGGAGTAAGAGGCGGGTTGAAACCGAGGTCGACACCGAACCTCCTAACCGAAGTCTATCTATTCAGTAACCGAGGACTGACACCCAGGAAATAGATTAGTGCTTTGTAACTACGCCCGATAGTGGCATGTTCCAATTTATTTTTGCGCCTAAGTTCTACTTCGACTTGGCCCCATGTAAAAAGCCGATTGTGGCCCGTCGATATCATCAATGAAATAAACTTGGTTCAACATCTCTTTGTTTCTATGATCTTACTTACCGAAGTTATATCTTAAATGCATTGACTCGAGAACGAGACGTCGTTCTAAGTCCGCATCGGCGCCTAACAACTAAGTCTTGCAAGCAAACTACTCTAAGTGTTTAGCTCAAAATCTATCAAAAGGCAAAATAAAGTTAACACTTTGAATATAAAATGCGCGTTCATTCATTGAAATGCCCGAAGGCTATAAAGTTATATACATTGAAAGGCCCGAAGGCCTGAAAAAAAGCAAAAAATACAGAGGATGAACAATAGTGAAGAGCAAACCAAATTCGAGAACTATCTTCCCCTAAGGGTTTCCCCTTCGGCATCTTCATTATCCTCTTCGGCACTCTCGCCCTCCTTATCGCCTTCAGATTCACCATCATCCGAATCCTCACTCGAAGGAAGATCATCTACTATTCTCTGGGCTTCGGCAGCAGCATCCTTGGCCTTGACTATTTCCTCTTCGAGCACAATCTGGCCAGCTTGGACTTGCTCAAGCGTGTCAAACCTAGTCTTAACAATAGCCCAAGCCTCCTCAAACTTCGCCCTCGTTGCTTTGACTTCGGCCCGTTTATTGAGGTAGGCAATTCTTCCTTGAAGCTTTGAATCTTTGCCCTGAAGAGCAGGCACTTCATCTACTTGGCTTTGCAACCCAACAAGCTTGGCGTCGTGCTCCTCTAGCTTGCCACGATATTTCTCACCTTCCTCCAACATTTCGGCCATGGCACGGAAGAGGTCGGCTTCAAGCCGAGCATTTTCAAGGCTCAGCCTCGAATGCTCGTTAACAAATTCATTGTCACAGCCTGAACCCTTGCCTCGGCAGACTCCAGTACCCCGTGTAACTCAGCCTTGGCCTTAGCTGCCGCTTTGTTAGCATGCTTCGTTCAAAGTAGTGAATTGGGCTTCCAACTCGGCGATTCTATCCAAAAATCCCCTTTTCTGCTCTTCCAAAGCAGCAGTCGCTGCTTGAACTTTCTCCGCTCAGTCGCGTTCTAGATGGATAGCCTGCAACGCAAGGACTAAGCTCTGCACTAGACCAAAGTATTAGTGTCGAGAACAAAGAAAAGATAAGTCACGCGAATAAGAATGCGTGAAAACTTACACGAAGGGCAGAGACGACTGAAACACCCATCAAACTCATAGGGCTAAGGTTCCGAAGAGCGTGAGCCTCAGTAGACCCAAGCATAACTTCGATAGCGGTGACTTCCTCCTTGGTGGGATCCAGCAGATTGGCCTCGGGAGCAATTTCCAATGCCCGAGATGCAGCGTTCGAAGCCTTAGCCGAAATTCGAGAAGCCTTAATCATGCTCTTAATCAAGCCTTCGCTTGCTTTAGCTTTGCCTTTCCGCTTGGCAGCTTCTTGGTCAGACTCCTCTACGTTTATAACCTCGGTCTCCTTAGGGGCCTCGGGAACTGGCTCTGGAGCTACCTCGGGTATTGGTTCTGGAGCCATCTCGGGAGCAGCTATACGAACCTCTTCATCACTAGGCTCATCGATAAGGCCTCGAGCCTTTCGACCACAACCACGGAAGCAGGGGCGGCAACTTCCTCGATCCGAGATCCTTTCGCCTTGGTGGCTCTCTTCGATTCAGCTCTCTTCCTCTTAGATCCTGGAGAAGGGAGAGAAGCAATCTCGTAAGTATGAGACAAAGTAGAAGTTGGGATACATATAAACCGACCTAGAAAGATATCATCATCTTTCGAAGTCCCCTGGCCTGGCGAGCCCTTAGATATCTTGTCTTCGACGAGTTTTCTCGCCAAACTTACCATTTGATTGACGCCTTCGGCGGCGTCAAGAACTTTCTTCTCCTTCTTTTTCTTCTCTTTCTTCTCTTCCCCTTCTTTGTGTCCCTTCTCTTCGGTTTCCTCCTCGTCCTCCTCTTCGACGTCCTTAACGGCCCTGTTGGAAAAACCAAAGTGGGAAGGGAAAAAGAGAACGTCAAGAAGCAATCATTCAAAACAAGCATTAGGGAATTTCAAACATCGGCAGGAAACTTACCATGCCTCTTGCATGACCATCGGTTTTCCGGAAAAGCAGCTAAGATCATCCACTGCCGGCGAGGATGCTCCTTTTGTCTCATCACCTCGGTTACCCACTCGAGCAAATCCCCTGGTGGGTTGACTGGGACTTTTTCAGCTGTATGTCACAAACATGAAAGTAAGTACGAGCTATGATGACCGAAGGCCAAACAATGGTAAAAATACTTACGCTGAGCAATCCACTCTTCGGGGAAGCCAGGCTCAGCTGATAGAAGCCTCATGGGAATGAGCATATAATGATCGTTCCAACCTCGATCACTGTGATCTTCAATCTTACTCAAAATAGAATAAGACCCCCGAGGCAAGAGAGCTGCCACCCCGGCTTTGTGAAAATGGGTAGAAAGGGAGATCAGATATTGGAAGGAGAAGGGCAATTCAGCTAACCTGCTTAAGTACTCAAGGGCCTGCACAACCCTCCAAACTCTAGGGCCCAATTGAGCCAAACACAAATTGTAAGATCGACAAAACGTGTCGATTATAGGGTGAACTGGCAAACCAAACCCTATGGTGGAAGGATATGTGAAAATCGAAGAATACCCTGGAACATGGGTGGAGGTCGCCGCGTCTGAGGCTGGAACCCTTATTTCCACTTCGGGCCCCCAACGACAATCTGCCCGAACAGTCTCAATCAAGTCTTCAGTTACCACGCTTGGGGTGACATGCACCGGTATGTTTCTTTTCTTCCCTTTATGGGCATCAGACTGAACTTGGACTTTGAGGTCCTTATCATTACTAAAATTCGAAGAGATAGCCAACCGAGGGTCTATCTCCACTTCAAGAGGGATCTTCTTCCTAGATTTCTTCGAAGTACCAGCTTCGGTCTGAGACCCATCTTTGCTGACCTCGGCCTCGCCCGCTTGGCCAGTCGCCTCTTTACTAGCCTTGGCTTCACCCACCTGGCCACCTACCTTTTTGGTACTGATGACGTCATCACCCTCGACGTCATCCCTGTCATCATCGTGGTCGTTACCATCAACATCAACGTCAAAGCTGACCTCAGCCTTGTCGCGACCAGCCCTCTCCTTGCATCGCCTTAGAGCACTGGCTATCGACGTCGCTTCCCCACCGCCCTCTTCCTCAATGACTTGCAACGCCAGCACAGTGGAGATAAAATCACCGCTCATAATCACAACGGCAAAATGCATGGCTCTCTCGCCAGAGTCACTAGATCCTTGTCCGGAATTTGCAGTAGACATGGTGTGAGATTTGAAAGAAGAATTTTTTTACAGGAAGGAAGATTAAAATCAAGATTGAGCAGGTCAAGAAAGTTATCTGAAAAGGGAAGCTTTCTCTCTCTTGTTTCACTGTTTGCAGATAGTTATCAGGTGGAGAAGAAAAGTTTCCAAATGATGTATTTATAGATGGTGTGCACGTGCCAGTGGAAAGCAATGATGACTGTAGCGTTGGAGGAAACAAATAAGTCGGTGTGACCGTTCGGCAGCCAACGAACGGTCGCCACGTAACGCGGAACAACAATTCGAAAAGACGTGCGACTTTTTTAAACTCTTGGATGAGGCTAAGCCACGTCATCTTCCCGCTTAAATTCATTTCACTTGGGGACTATCTGTATTGGGTAAAAATCGACGTGCTCGGATAACACTTCGGTGTGACAAATCGAGGACAATCGAACCGATGTTCCGAAGGGAAAAGATCGAAGCAAACAGTTGAGCTACCGATGTCAACACCAAGGTCACCACCGAAGGCGAGCCGCGAGCTCCGCTTCGGTGATACTCACTCCAACCGAACAGAAAGGTCATATCACCGAGGTCACGCATATGGGCCTCGGTGGAGCACCTCGGTTTCAGCGGCTTATCAGCCCACTACTGCAGCCTACTAACTCGACTCAAGAAGATGCTGAACGTGGATGTAGGCATGATCAGTCATAAAGAACGTGGGCAAGACCCCTTGTACCTATAAATAGCTCCTCATTTTACATTGTATTCATTCAGAACTACTTACAGAAACTCTAGCAAAATTTGTACTCACAGTTATATATTGAAATCACATTTTCGCTTATTCTTAGCATTGTTTTCGACTTTGATACTAAAATTTATTTGTGTTCTTAATTCAAATTCGATTTGTGATCCTAAATCAGTTTAGGCCCATACACGTGTTAATACTAATTCTCCGGGAGAGTATGTCTGATAAATACATTTCAATTTCTCTTCCAAGTTCCAAGTTCCAAGTTCTCTTCCTTTTGTCGGTGTATACGTGCAAACATCTTAAGGGGTCGTTCGGTTCAATCCCGGGATCCCGGGATTGTTAATCCCACCTCCTATGTGGGATTAATAATGCTACAATTTTGGCATAAAATGTGTCTTAGTATTAGCTAATACCTAATACCAAACATGAGATAAATATAATCCCGAATTTAATCCCGGGATAAGTAATCCAATCCCTCGTACCTAAAGGAATAACTTGCTAAAGAAACATTCTTACACATTACCGGCATTGTAATTAATGATAAGAGTACAGAGCTCAGAAAAAGGTTTTAAAGAAAAATAGAAAGCTGCAGATGACAACATTTGACTGCATTTAGTTATCAACGGGTATTTAGCTGTCATTCTAATTTAAGTCTTCCTTGTTTCCTACTTTCATTTAGTGCTTTTGTAGTTACCTGAATGTCGTTTATGTTGTAATTGCACTGCATTAATTCAAGTTCTTAATAATGGTCTTGTAAGATCAACTAAAATCTTCTTTTCCCATATTTAGAAGAGAGAGACTGGAAAAAGAAAAAAAAAGAAAAAAGAAAAGCAAACCGAATTTCCATATTTATCTATTTAGATTAAAAGAAAGATGATTTTAAATTACTTTACTACTACCTTTAGTTCATGTTTTCTATTGCTGTAGGCCTGTAGCAAACTGAATTTAATTATTCATCAAACTTTTTGGCATTTTAGAAAAACAAAAAAATATGTACCTTTTAAAAAATACACCCCTCCCCATTCGCCAATTAGTGGAAGGATAATAAGACGTTTTAAGAGAGATAAGATATGACAAGCTGCTTGTGTGTTTTATTTACTATGTGTTTTACATAACTTAGTGATATTTCTATCCCTTTGATTTCTGAAACCTTTTATTTTATCTCATTAAAAATAAAATGAAAAGTTTGAAATTAAATTATTTTTAAATTTTAAATTATATTATTTTTTAACAGACTAATAAAAATAGAATTTTTTACATAAAAATACAAGTTTTAGAGCTTAATTACCAAACATAGCAACATTTTAGTAAAATTACCCTATATAGAGGAAAACACAAGATAATTACAAATATAGCAAAAACATAGCAATATTTTCTCATAACATATCAAACCCTTACATTCTTCCTTCTATTTTCCCCACTATCACTTTTGATCCTCCCATTTTCCCTATTTCACTTTTCCTCCCACCATTCCCCCCCAATTTCACTTTTACTTCTCTCATTTTTCCCAATTTCACTTTCCTCATCCATCCTCAAGGTATCTTGTTGAATCTCACTATTTTTGCACCGTATCAACTGTTTCTGCACCGTATCAACTGTTTCTGCACTGTATCAACTGTTTCTGCACCGTTTCGGTTCATTTCAGCATAGTATCTAACTGTTTTAAATTGTATCAACTCCCATTTCAGATTGTATCAGACTGTTTTAAACTGTATCAACTCCTGTTCCAGACCCTATCAGAATATTTCAGACCGTATCATAGTGTTTCAATATTGTTTTAGACTGTATCAGACTATTTTAAACTGTATCAAGTCTCGTTTCAGACTGTATCAACTCCGTTTCAGACTGTATCAACTCCCGTTTCAGACTGTATCATGTCCCGTTTCAGACTGTATCATACTGTTTTAAACTATATCAACTCTCGTTTTAGACCGTATCAGACTGTTTCAACAGTTATTTCAGATTGTTTCAATGTCGTTTCAGACAGTATCATACTGTTTCAACATCGTTTCAGATGTATCAAACTGTTGCAACAATTGTTTCAATGTTTCAAAGATGTTTCAAACTGTATCATATTGTTTCAACGCCATCAGTCGTGAGCAATTGAAAATAAGAGCTCAAATTTATTAATCTGACAAATCTATACAAACAGGAACAGAAACAGAAATGAAATCTGAACAATTCTGAAGAAACGGAAACGGAACAAAAATGAAACAAATCTAATGAAACAGAAACGGTTGAGAGCAGATTCCCAAACATTTTGCCAATTTAAATATCCTTACAATAGATCTAATAAGCCAAACAAGATAAACATATACATAAACACCAAATGACCCCGACCCCGATGAGGAGCCTCGAGGTGAGGGAACCCGTAGCTCGATTGGGTGGCGCAAGGGTTTGGAGCATACATGGCAGAGGAATAATTGGAGTAATCAGAGGCGGCGACCAGCGGAGTAGAAGCGAACTGGATGGAGACGGCGGCGGGATTGTAAGGAGGATCAGAGGGAGTAGGATTAGGGTTCTGGCAGCGAACACGTTAGTGGTGTCGATGGCTGTTTCTGTCGTCATCCCTTTTTCCTCATGGCTGCTTCGCTGATCTGAATAACGATATATTTACCCTTTTCCAACTGGTGCCACCACCGCAAACGGTGGTGTTGGTGGTCGTATGGTGGTTTGGTGATGTTTGGATCTGAGAGAAGGTATTGGGTGATGGCTGATTTGTTTTGAGGAAGTGAAGAAAATGATTTAGGGTTTTTAGGAGAGTGGGGTTAAGTCTAACTATCAAAAATGTAAATGTGCTAAAAGAATATTGATATGCCTTGTAATTTGAATAGTATTGCTATTTTTTTGTAATTAAGGAGTCAAATTTGTATATTTGTGTAAAACACCCATAAAACTATAACTAGTGTCATCCTTTTTTGAATGGAGGAGATGTAACTAGGATATATCTTCTGACCCCTAACAATAGGCATTAAACAAGGCAAAATTCATAACTACCCCATTGAACTTGTCCGAAATTCTCACTTGAACACTTGTTCAAACTAGTATAAATACAACCTTTTATGATTACGTGGCAACTACAGTTTTTGCACCCAAATTCAGACGCGTGGGAAAAGTCTTTTTGGCACAAATTAGTGCATTTTACATTTCTTTTTACTCTTTTCCTTTTTTACTTTTTTTTTCTCTTTCTTCTTTAGCTTTTCCTCCCCGCGCCCCTCTCCTGCTACATCACCATATTTTTCCACCTTCTCCTTATTTTTATTTAGTTACTTTCTTCATATTCCAATTATTAGAATATCAATAAGTAACAAATTACAAGCACAAAATGCTTAATTTTTCCCTTTACACCTTTTCCCTGTAAACGTCGATAGTCATAGGTAAATTCTCAAAATAAAGCATATTGAAATCTTAACCAGACCAAGAAAAAGAAAATACAAACAGGTTCAGAGAAGGGTTTTGGGAAAAAGAAGAATTTGAACGACTTAGAACAAATGCTCGATGTCCAAATACCATTGTCTTCTTCTTCTCTTTCACTTAATCTGATTCTTTAAATTGAAGCAACAAAGTTCTCAGTTTTGGTTTCTCTTTTCTGGCTTTAATTTTTCTAACTGAAGATTTGTGAGTATTACAAGAAATCACAATTTTTGTTGGATTGTAGTGGCTTCGTCATTTTTTTATTCGGTGGTGGTTTGGTTTGCTATGGTGTTGGTTTGGTGCAGTATTGGTGGTTTTGGCCGTCTCTCAATTTCTGGGTTATGGCCAAATACTGTAGTTTTAGTGATAGTAGTTTGGGTCACTAGAATTTTTTTTTGAATAAGTGAGAAAGATCAGCCGGTGAGAAAAGATAAAAGAAAAATAGAAATTACAAGATTATTTTAGAGATGTTAAATAAAAACATGGAACAAAATAAAACTCGTGTAAAAAATAAAAAATATGTGGCAAAATATGATTTGTGTGTGACTTCCACACCCTGTTTCTAAGCTGTTGATGTTCATAAGAGTGGGTGCTTATACTAGTTTGAAAAAGTGTAGGGGGGTCATAAAACTCCCGTAAAGTTTAAGTGTTCAAATGAGAATTTCGGACAAGCTCAATGGCAACATATAGTAAATGAAAAGAAGCAGTCAACTTTAACCTCAATTTTCGGGTAATTGAATGATCTCTCGACAAAGTAAAAAGAACTTGCACTTAAACAAAGAAAATAAATACAGTAAATACTAATGAAACTAGAGAAGTCATCAATCTCATATCGAGATGAAGGTATATAATATAACAAAAGAAATGAATTCTATACCTTGAAGCTTGATGGTGTTTAGGCCATCTCCAAGGAGCACACCAAATTTTACATTAAATTTTACACCAAAATGGTGTAGCACCAAATTTACTTCAACAATAACACCATTTTTTACACCATAAATGAATATTCTTTTTATATTCTTCTCTCTCCTCCATATTATATTATTATCTTCTATTTAAATTTTATTTTCTTCTTTCCATTAAATAAATTTTATCTTTTATTTCTTTTTTACATATTCATTAGATATAATTTATATTCCTTTTAATTTAATGCATTTTAAAATATGATGTATTTTTAATTTTAAAATATTTTTATGTAATGTACTTTCACTTTTAGCAACATCTTATATTTTATAGTTGCACTCTTTTTTATGGTTAATATTTTTTAAAATTATAGTTATAAAATTAACTTTTACGAAAATTAACTTATAAAAAATTATATACTAAAATTACGATGTAAAGTTAATATTATGAAGATATTAAAAAATGATTAAATATAGGTAATATATTTAATTAAAGGGTTAAGTAATAATAATAACAATAACTATAATAATAATAACAATAACAATAATAATAATGAAATAATAATAAAATAATAAATGGTGTGATGAATAGTGTCACACCAAATTTGGTGCGACACTATTCATCACACCAAAATAGTGCAAAAAATGGTGCAAAATGGTGCTTGTTGGAATGGAATTTGCACCATTTTTTACACCATTTTGGCATTTGGTGTAAAATTTGGTGCATTGTTGGAGATGGCCTTAAGCCCGCTACCCCGGCCTCGCAATATATTCCCCCCCACCCACCTATCCCAATTCCCAACTTGTGCTACTAGCCTAAGTTCCAAAGCCCTCCATATGATATTTTAAAGTTCAAAAGTACTCCGAAGACAACGGCAATTAATACTGGACAGTCCCACACCATCTCGAACGGTTCAATTTCAGACTATTAACCATATGTATTTTTTTGACATCTGACTACTTAATGTTTTTGAAAAGATGTGAATCATTTGGATTTTGAACAAATACTCCACCATTCATTTTTATTTGTTTTCTTTTAACTTTTTACACCCACCAAGAAATCATAAATATAGTAAATAATTTTACTAATTTACCCTCATTAATTATGCTTTAAAAATTTAAACTTAACTATTATTTGGGAAATAGTTATTTAATAATATAAATAAAATTAAAAAAATATCATTAAATAGCTCATGATTTACTAAAGTGCCATGTAAAAATAGATTTTTTTTTTTAAATTGGACAAATAAAATAAACAGAAGGAGTACTTAATATCATTAATATGTCAGATGATCTTTCAGGTTAAAAGGATACTCCAATGTATAAAACGTCACGCATTCAAAAAATGTGATTTACGCGGCCAAACATATAAATACACCGTTTTATTATCAAAGGCCATGCAACATGCAAATATAAAGCACCGGTGTTTACTCGCAAGCAAAAGGGTCCAAAGTTCGAAGTTTCAGAAATCAGAAAATAAGATAAATATAAGAAGGTTCCCAGGAATCAAGGGTCAAGCTCCATGTGGCTTAGACCATAAGATAAGGAGAAGCATACTTCTAACTTAGCGCGCTCTCTCTCTCTTCACACAAAAGAGTTCAGAATATTTCAAAGTCTAGTGTTGGGAGGACATCAACAGAAGAAAACAAAGCTAAGAAGTAGTCCTAAGTTCAAGAAGATATCTTAGTACGTCAAGCTTTTCAGATGGTCAACATCTCTAAATTCTGCTTAAGTCATTTCTAGCTATACCTTTTTTGTACTAGTAGCTGATCCAATGACACTTCCAATTCAAGAAGAAGTTACAAGGAGTCAAAAAACAAGAAAAAGAAGCAATAAAATAAACCCAAGACAAACGGTCGCAATATTTTGGGTTTATTGGTTTCTCTTGGTATTTTCCCAGTTGTGTATATCATCTTGCTCGTCCCCACATCAAACTGCCCATTCTAGTAAAGTATTACCAAGAAAAGTTCGGCATTTCAGTTCGAATCCAAGTTCAAGTTTTAGTTCAGCACATTATGTTGGAAGAAAACAGATGAATAGTGCAAACAATTTGTATGAAGAAGACAAAAGACTAGTTCATACAGGTCCAAATCCTCTCCACAACTAATTCATGACATAGCAACAACAACAACGAAAACATCCCAATGCGATCCTACAGGTAGGGTCTGGAGAGTGAGGTGTTGTAAGGTAAAGAAGTTGTTTCCGATAAAAAAGAATCAAAATGTTGGAGTTTTGCACTTGTGTTACTATTGAATATTCTAATGGTTAGTTTATGAATTGGAAGTGAAAAAAAAAACCAAGTTCTTTCTGATATCATAATCCTTAATTTTTCTGTTTCTTTCATTTCTTTTACCCTCTCCTTCCTTAGCATTAGAGTCAATTAATGGTAGCAATGCTTCATTGTTCAATGAGAGGTAATGGAGCATACATAGGGCAGGGAGCACCAGTAAAGTCGAGAGTAAAAAAAATGTAGAGAATTGAATAAATGCTCTGCTTTCAATTTGCTCTCTTATGTTAAAGTATTTCTGTTCTTTCTTCTGTCCCTTATGTTAAAAGTCCCTGTTGCTGTATTAAATGTACTGTTTCACTGCAACCTTTTGATTCTTCTTCTTTGGTACCCCCACAACAGAGAGTAAATACCACTAATTCTTTTCAGTGTTTAAGCACTGCCATCCTTTACTAATAAGTAAAAGGTCTTATGGAACATGGAGTGGAAGAAATTTCCTAAATGTCCATCTTCTATTTGCTTGTTTGTATTTTTGTTTTTTCATTTCTTGGTCCTACTCCCTCTTCTACCTATTATATACTCCCTCCGTCCCAAATTAGTTGTCGCTTTTAGCTTCTTCACGCCCATTAAGAAAATCATTAAATAGAGTGTGTATTTTACTATGTTATCCCTATTTAATGTTTGACTATTAAATTTTGTTGAGAATTTATTTAATTATTAAGGGTATAATTGGAAAAGACTAACAATTTTTGTCTTGAAATCCTAAAGTGACAACTAATTTGGGACACACCATTCTTCCTAAAACGACAACTAATTTGGGACGGAGGGAGTATATACTACTCTCTCCGTTTCAATGGATGCGTCATAGTCAGAAACGGATGCGTTATAGTTTATATCGATACGGAATTTAAGAAAGAAATAAAGATTTTTAAAATTTATAGTCTAATAGGTAGAACTCATAGATATTTAATAAATTAATAAAAAAATATTGCCAAATAAACTGAATTTATATCGTATTAAAGCATTCCTAAGAGAGAAAAAGTCATTGTTTCTTAGCCTTAGAGGCCATTCGGTTGCTCCAATCCAAGAGCTAATACATGCATCGAAATCAGCACAATTTAATACGTCGTTTGGAATTTTCTTCTTATAAAATTCAGCATAAGCTTACATGTCGTTTGGTTTTCATTTTGCGTACTCACAAGTATATGTTACTAAAGGCTTGATGCCCATGCTGAGCATGGACCCAATAACCGATACAATTTCCTTTTTTTTAATTTTGTCATAATTTTTATTGCTTGATTTGTAAGTTTTCCTATAATAAACTTTTTGTAACAGTAGAATAGATAAGCTACTTGAGCCATCTTATGAAGCATAGAAGAAAAGTATATGTCATTGACAGAGATTTAAATTCACTTATACCATGTATTGTAACTATCTGATTGTTCTATACTGGTACATACAAACAATTCCTATTGCGAACTTTTTTCGCAAACCTGTTGCATTACAGTCGCAAATCCCCTTTTCCATAGCCCAAACCAGGTGGTTTCTCTCTGTTATATAGGGCCAGTGTTTAAGTAACCAGCCACTTCTGTTTTCCAAATCTATAAGGAAACACCAGCGGTAGCTGAAAGCCTCGGACCATTGTTGTTCTTTCGATCACCTGCACCCAGATGGAGCAGTTTGAGGACCTAGTCCACCTCATCTACACATAGCTCTAAGATTGGGTGAGTATCTCATTGTAGTTCTGATTACATTAATCATTATGAACAACATGAAGTAAAACCGCCTTCAAAGCAAAGGAGATGGAATTAATTAAATTCAGTAACAAAGGAAAACATCCTTGAGCTGCCTGTGTTTCATCTGTAGTCAGAGAGCCTGAAATCTGAACTTATGCACAAAAACATTAAACAGTAGACCAGAAAAGAAAGAAATTTAAAACAGTTTCCATCAGTGTTGTTCTGTCAAAACTAAGAAGTGAATGTCCTGAATTTAAGCAAGAGTAGTTAGTTTTCCAGTTTAGTGGATAAAACGAAAAACTTTAATGCATCCAATGTTATGCAAGCTTCTCAAACATGATAGAATTACTTGCAGTTTGGAAAATGGGAGCATTTAGGTGAAGAAACAACCAGTACACCAAGCTATTTGCATTGCTTATTGGACGAATAAAAGATGAGGAAAGCTGCAAATCAGGAGCCATTTTCTATAGAATTGGTAAGTTTTAACGACTCCTACAGACTATGCAGATATACGCAGAGATTAATTACACAAAATCCTTAACAAATGTATGAGAACTGTGTGCCATCGTGGCTCCTAAGGATTTCTCGGTTCTTAAAAGAATCAATATATGCCAACTTGAGAACTCTATTTGTGAAATCTCATGGTTAAATCTCGAATACCGTGCACTGTGATGACAGAGAATGACTCATTAACTGTCTTATTGTTTGGCAACGAAGGCGTGCAAGTCATACAATTGAGAAATAAACTGATATCTATAGCTTAGCACTACAGAAGTTCAGCGTGACGTAAGTTTATTTGTAGAATATAACTACAGAGGAACACTGTATATATGAAATGCTTTGAACTAAAAAAGTATCCTAACATGAAACAATCCCATTCAATCTGTTAATAAGTTCTGAAAATCAACAATATTAGACCAAACAAACACTGAATTTTACAGCAGGTGCCTTATATCAAAGATCTTTGATTCCCTATATCAAGAAAGTACATCACATGTACCTCATGAAGATCTGCATTTATATTACATTAATGATGAAAGAAATCAACTTTATCGAAATGAGGGGGGTCATAGTTTAGTTGCTAACTATATCAATTTATATTTATCAAAAAAATACATGTAGCAGCACCTAGAATTCTTGACAACATCAAATTTCCACAAGCACGAGATGTACATGAAAGACCATATTTGTAGTTCAGTCATCAGTAAAATTTTCTCTGGTTTATAAAATTATTAGTTTAAAGGGCGAGAGTCTTACCTCTGTTTCAAGCAGCTACAGTTTAATCCTCCCACTGATTGACTCTAGCTCCTCAAATAGTATTTACTATATGCAATAAAGTAATTGTATCCGGTCCTCAGCTTTTATGATATGCACATTTTTTTTTGCAAATCCTCTATCAACTAACTCTGTCTCCTACCAGAAAATTTGGCCAATATGTATATCATTTCATTATTTGGTACTATGAAATATGCTAGGTACTTTATGCCCCTTGCATGAATCAATTATGCAACAAAATATAACCAAGCAAATTTTTTAGTTTAGCTGACCATATCCTAGTACATGCTCACTAATAATTTTTCAGAAATTCACTTCAAATTTGAAAGAGGAATCAACCAATCCTTTTCAACTTTATAGAACAAAATAAGAACATCAATAAATAAGCAAAACAAAGAGGAAATAACAGCACACTAACAGAAGAGAGAAGCTAACTGAAGTGCAAAAACATGCATAATACAAAGATTGATGATTTATCCTCTGTATTTTTGTAATCAAGATCTCAATCGCTCCTTCCCTTTACAGACAATAAAATATCGAACGGCCGTGAAATTGAAAAAGAAACATGAGAAAAGGAAAAAGAAGATTAGGGCAAAAACTGGGGAAGGAGCCGACTTAAATCAGTTCTACTAATTCGCGAAATTTAGATATCAATACTTACATATTTGATCAGTTGTTGAAATCACATAATCAATCTGCATGTTCAGGTGGAGGTCATGATTCTTTTCTTCAGGTGAACTGATCTCTTTGGGAAGAGCAACGTTCTGTAGGATATACATTACGTTAACTACAGGACAAAGGTTAGGATTGGGTAAAAAAATGAGGATAATTTCAGTATTTAATCAGGATATTCAATACTTCTTTCACAAAGTACAGAAAGATGCAGCACATTAAAATAGAAAATATCAGTAGTACCCTTTAAGCAGGTGGTTAACAGTATGGACACGCGCGGAATTTATCACAAAGGTTTTGGTTTATTTGGCTATTTACAGGAACATACAACCATATAAACACAGATGTACAACCAGGATAAAGCACAGAGTAAGTGCAATCTCATAAACACCCCTAACCCCAGTAGAAGCAGACAGCTCAACTGTCTCTTCTAAAGTAGTAGTAATAATGCAGAATGGACAATGAAATATATGTATTAAAATTTTAAAACCTCATAATAGGTAGAATAATTATTTAATTATTGAAGTCTTAGAGAATAACTGAATATTTTAAATTATATATTGTATATTAATTTGTAATACGATAATTACACAATAAATAGTTCTCACATTACATAACTTGTCCTTATATTATAATTTCTGCACAACTAATACCAACATTACTGACATATGTATTACTAATTCTCGTATTATTAATACCAGTATTGCTAATAACCGTATTACTAATCTCTATATTATTAATACTCGCATAAATAAGTACCAACCGAACGACACCTTAATTAGTGTCATAACTAAAGTGTATTAATGAGATTGAATTGACTCGTCTTCATTCAAAAGTTACACGATATGAATAAGTTTGCATTTTCTTTGAATCTTCGTGTTAGAATTTTAATTAATATTTTAAAAATTAAAGGCGTGAGGCGAGATGTTTTAACTACCATGAAGCAAGACTTAAGCTTTGAGATATAGATTGTAAGCCCTATGGATCTTTTTATTTTATTTTTTTAAGTTAATAATATATAATAATTATGAAGAAAAATATAGAAAATACATAAAAATATTTGAGAAGACTAAATTAGCTAGAAAAGCTTATAGAAATAATAAATCGAGTATTTTTCAGAAGTATAAACAATTGAATAGTATTAGTGTTATTATTATGAGATACAAATAAACTTTAAGGCTTTCAAATAACTAAAAATCACAGTTTCTTTTTCAAATTTAAAAGTAAATTAAAAATAAACTTTACCGCTACTATAATTGAAAACATCACCTCTTCGTGAATAAATATAAACTTACTTCCTTTTTTTTCTTGGTTAAAGATATCATATATTGAACCAAAAAGTAAACATTTACATCAGGCCATGTGCTGACAACTGGCTTCCTAACTAATAGACTAATATCTAGCTAACTAGTTAGCCAAATGGCTGTTTACCGATATTAAGAAAATATTACACAAGCTTAGGATTATAATTCAATAATGTCAAGACTTGCTTCTATCTACAGATTCTTACTCCTTTGATATGAATATGCATTCCAATTTCTCTACACAACTTGTCAATATTGTAACAAGTAAATTCGCGTCAAGAAATAAATAATCAAGACCAGAAAATACTGTAACAACTGTAGAATTTGATTTCAATATATATGATGAGTAGTACAATCTCTATAATTCCTCTGATTCGTCTTTTCAACTATAAATATTACAAGTAGAAATCCAAGGACTTTTGAGCTTGATCCTGAATATCTTCCTTATGTGAATTTGTAGAAATAAATCCAAGAGCTTTTGAGCTTGATCTTGAATCTTCCTTATAATGAATTTGTAGAGATAATCCAAGGGCCTTTGAGCTTGATATTGAATCTTCCTCTTGATGAACTTGTAGAGAAATAAATAACTCCTTGAAGATTTATAGCAATTTGCAGCCTTTGATCCACGAGCTCCTTATTGCTTCTTGTTATGAATTCCTCCTTCCGATTTCTGATCTTACAAATGAGGGATTTGGCCCCTTTATATAGATGTGGGGTGGAGTAGCCACCAAGAAACCCTAACAGGCCAAGGCCCGTGGACCGGCCAATCAGATTTAAGCAGTGACAAGGCTACATTTTATTGGCCAGAACATGTCACTTGTCCACGTGGCGCATATTTATTGGCCTTTTGGACTTCACTTGGATTGCCATGTCATTCGGCATATGGCACGATCCTATTGGCTCCTTCATTTGACTTGGCGCCACGTCACTTGACACGTGGCACTGGTTTGGGCCTTTAGAATTTATATTTGGGCTAACAAAGTGGGCTTATCATTTGTGGCCCAATAAAATTGGACTTTTATTAGTTAATCCAATAAAATTATACTAGCCCATTTTACATATTTGGACTAATATATCTTGAATTTAATATATAGCCAGATTATTTTATGGATTTTGATCCAATAAAATTCATTTGTCTACAAATGCCCCCTACTTCAAGACTTAACGGGGTGTAGACTATATCGAAACTCACAGCTGGGCTTGAAGTATGATGGCCACACTTGATCACTTTAACCAAAAAAAAAAATTTACCAAAAGAAATAACTTTAACTTTTCATTATACTTTTGAAAAGCTCATTATCTTATTCTCTAGAATCCATGAACTTTGATCTTACGTGAGATAGCCATTACCTCATTAAAAAGTGAGTTTAAATATCAAATGGTCAGACTTCAGTGTTTACCAACTTATTGTATTCTAGCTAGTAGCACACGTGAAAACCAATTCATATAGGACTTGATTCACTTAGATTGAACTTTATCTATTTTCTTCATGGATAAACTCAGAAACATAGTCCAAATAGGACACTGTTTTTTTGTCTCTCCTTTGCCCCGTAAAACTCGAAGAAGATAAATCCAATCTAGTTCAGGAACTAGATTTTATTAGTTATTGTAAATAAAACTCCATGTAGGAATCAAATAGATATACACCTTAGACATTTATAAATAGTAGAAAAGTACTCCTCGTTCGTGGCTATCAATTCACTATTTTCCTTCTATTTTCTTTACAGTGTATCAAACTAAAGCCTGTGGCCGAGGTACTCTTTTTTTTTTTTATCAGTATGTGCTCACTTTATTTCCATGCATGTCTTGGAACCTTTTGAAGAAAATTTTAGTACTTAAAGCATCTATCAAGTTACCAGTAGATTGATGTCCTTTTTTTTTTTTTTTTTTTTTTTTTTTTTTTTTTTTTGCGCCTTTCATTGATCATGATGTGCCTTGCAGTTGTTAAGCGTGCTCATCAGGTTGCTACTTGGAGTAGACACAGTGCTAAGGTCAATCAATTGCTTTTTTTTTATGAACACGTCCTAAGTGTTGATATTGAAGGTAATGTCCTCATATGGCAATTTAAAGATATAGACAAGAATTCTGCTCCAGTTGGAAGCATAAAGCTAGAGGACAAATTTTCTCCTAGCTGCAACTTATTTAAATAAGGTTATAATAGGAAGTCAAGAAGGTGCTTTGCAACTTTGGAATATAAGTACAAAAAAGATTTTTGTTTATCTAGATGCCTGTACTTATGTGTTCCTGCTCCTTCTTTTGTTGCATTATGTTTTGCTGACTTTTGTCCTTATTTTCTTATTCATTGCAGCGAGCGAGATAATTTTACACAACCTGATCATCGATTCTTGATCTACTGCAAGTAAGCTTCCTCCATTTTTTTTATATCTTCGTTACTGCTTTTTTTTTTTTTTTTGTATCTTTTGCAGGCCTCCATATTACAGTGAAGAGGTCGCCTCATCCGATAACGTGCAATGATGTCTTCTTTTGTGCAAGGAGACAAAACCTTTTAATGGAAACATGTTCGTCAAGGAGATATATTTGTCAATGGCGCGCGAAGACCAATCCTTTAACTGCACATGGAGATTTATTCGTCAAGGAGATATATTTATCAATGGCGTGCATTATTGTATTCCTCCATGGTGCAGCGACGCAGTCTTCTATGGCGCGGAGACAATTGTCTTCTATGGCGCGGAGACATGATCTTCTTTTACAAACTTTGCTCCTTTTGAACCACTGATTCTATACCCATTAAGATGACGTCTTCACTTAATTATTAACAATGATTATGCGACATTGTCTCTGATTATTCCCTATGCTTTGCACTAACACACTTATTTTTTTGCGTGTGCACAGCTCAAATATGGTTCACTTCAGAGATTCTGCTTCTTCCAGGCCTAGGTGTCTCGTTATTTCAAACCACAAAGGTGACAAAATGGAGACTCGATTGTCAATTGACACACCACTAGTTGGGCACTATGCATCTACTTGACCACCATTGACCGATCCATTCCCTTCACTGGATTGGACTCTTGAATACTGTAGTCGTCCTCCAAAGGCGTGGTCTCTTTGCTCTCCCAATCATCGCGACACCAATATTGCGAGTCCTCTTCCATGCTTGGGACGGCGAATCCTCAAAGGAGAAATCAATTGGCGTGACACTTTATCCTTCAACGGCGAATTCCACTTTATTCCCGGCTATTGGGAGTGGGCAGACGATGTCCTCTGTAGATGCCAAAATACTTTGAAAGCTACAAATATTTACGATGCTGTATATGCTTCAATGTTTACATATGATCGCAACACAAATATTATGCAAGCTTTTTACGAGGCGTGGTGTCCGCTTACAAATACTTTGCTTACTTCGCATGGGGAGCTGTCCATATCTCTTTGGGATTTATATACGATTGGCGGTCTTCCTATGATAGGATTTCCTTATGAGGAAGCCGTCCCAAATACTGAGGAACTTACAAGAACAAATGACAAAGACAAAAGATTCCTTGCACTATCATGTGAGCACTTGTTTGACGCCTTCCATCAGCTTCAGGAGGGAGATAGCAACCCAACTGTCCCTGTGACTAGATGGATACAATTTTGGAGCAACAAGGCTACCAAGCACCATCAACCTCCATTAAGGAAAGAAAATAAGGCTGTTCGTCCCAAGGCAACACATAATCCTTCTAAAGACATCAGCAAAGTTGTAGCTAACTGGACGAGCGCCGAAGAGGCATTATTTGCTAAACTTGGAGCTAAGGGCCACAAGAGAGACGAGACATACTTGGCTGCCTTTTTAGCCTGCTGGTTATGTACTTTTGTGCTACCTTCGAAGGGAGGCGATTTCATTCGGCCTGGGACTTTTAAAGTTGCGAGCTACCTAGCAAGCGGACGGAAAATTGGCCTTGCAGTCCCAGTCCTGTCTAGCATCTACAAAGGTTTAAATATGATATCAGAATGTCCGCAACTTGATTCTGTTGATGTTTCCTTCCCAGCCCATTATGTGTATGGATGGTTGGCCCACTATTTCAAAACTCATTATGCTTTACCCTATGGACCGACTGTTCCTCTTATGACTATATATTCGGGCGAAGGTGGTGCCAAGTATTTTGAGAAAGATGAGGCGAGGACGCGTATTCACAAAGGCGATGCTGCTATATGGCTTTCTACAACGCCTGAAAGACTTAGTCCGTTTCATTATCATGATAATATCAGTGCGCAAGAGTTGGATACAACTTACTTCATGAGTCTTCGATCAAACTATCTTCCGCTGAGAGATGGGCACTCCTTCATTATTGAACTTATAGCCCTCACCGTTTCAGTCGACAATTTGGTTTCCTTCAAGATGTCCCAGGTTACTTGATTCAGGATCTTCGCACGGGATCTCTAGATGAAGGGATTAGATTTGCAAGGCTTTGTGTGATGACCAACTCCAAATCAAGGGCAATTTTTCCTCCTGTCACATCCAGCATGAAAAAATCATAAGTATCTATGCGGAAGCATCATTCATCTAACTATACATCTTGGTGGGATAAGGTGCATGGAAACTTTCTTGAAGACAATACGCCATTCTTGGTGAATGCTGGTGGGCCGACCATAAGTGCACCCTTGGAGGGTATGATCAAGAGCACAACAAGGAGGTCTTAGTGGTCGACAAGCCTCTTAATTCGAAAGTTAAAAGCTCAGGACATCGTAAAGGCCAAGGAAAGGAACCCCAGCTCCCTACAGAGCTGCCAAAAGAAGATATACTTGTTCAAGACCATCAAGGGGACAACGAATCTTCTTCACTGAATGATCATGTCAAGGATGCTCAATCTCCAAACAAAAGATCATCCCAAGATAAAGATGGGAGCAGCAATGGAGATCGTTGTTGGAAGCATAGGAAAGCGCGTGTAGAAAAGCTGGAAGACACTAATGAAAGTGCAATTGAAGTTCATTGTTGAACCCCAAAAATTACCCTTTCTTTTAAGAAAAGATAGGTTTCCGGTATATTTCAACAAAATGGGATTCCAAAGGGTTTCTTTGGAGTCGCCACCTAATTTAAGGATTATTAGGAACCTAAGTTAACTAAAGAGTGCAATTTATTCTTGAATTAAATGAAATTAAATTAAAATCAGAGATTCTGAGTAAGTGGTTCTATTAAATTTGAAAGAAGGTCCTTATTACGGGAGCACTTTCGAAAATCTGCTAAAAGCGGTTAATCCGGCGATTTTCACGAATTTTACTTAACGATAATCAATTTAGGATAAATTTTAAATAAAAATAAATAGATAATAAATAATATAATATAAATAAGATAAGATTTTAATTATGCCGATACTTAGATAAATAAATGATCCAATTTAAGATTAATTAAATAAATAATGAAATAATAATTAATTAATTAATTAATTAAATAAGTAAAGGTTAAATGAAGTTAGATACTTAAATAAAATACATTAGATAAATAATTGGATGATAATAAAGGGATTAATTAATTGATTGAATAAATAGCTAAATAGGCAAATAAATAACTTAATTAAATAAATGAATACTCATAAATTTTAATTAAATAAAGGAGTAAATGAATAATAATTGATTAATTAAATAAATAAATATTTAATTGATTAATTAAAATTAAATAAATTAGATTAAATAAATAAAGGATTAAAATTTAATTGATTAACTAAATAAATAAATTAGATTAGATAAATAAATAATTGAATATTTAATATAACAAATAAAGAAGCAATTTAAATGCGAATTATGACGAGGATACGATTTTTAATCGAATTTTACTTGGCACTCATTAATTGACAAATGATTCTAAACATCCATAAATTAATTGGCGATTCGCAAGAAATGATACAAAGCATTCATATAAAACAATTTAAGTAATTTACAATAATTATTCACATTTCAAATATCATTTCTATCCTATAGGGCTCTTAATCCAGTCTATGGGGAAGTCCTATACAACATGCATTTTCTAAGGGAACGGGGAAGGATGGAGTTTAGAAGATAGAACTCGGAAGCGCAACTCATAATTTGAGCCTTGGACTTTGTGATTTTCATTTTTTCTTTCTTTTACATTTTTCGGGGATATCAAGTCCCGAAAATGCGAAGCGGATCGAATGACTTCCCAATGCAGACCATCCTAATTTGCGAGTTTAGCAACTCAAACTCGTCCCAAGGTTTCATGTTAAAGAAAATAAAGGAAGATAAGAATTAGAGACTATATAAGTAAAGAAAACCATTGAAGTACTCATGAGTAATAAAATGGACAGAACAAATGAAAGAAACAAAAATTCAAATTGGCTAAGATATGGCAGACAATAACCATGACCAAATAACAAGGTACTTTATTTAATCATTTCAATGATTAGTTCTCTAAACTAAAATTTCAGGCTTAATTGTAACAACATTGATTAAAAAAAAAAAAAAAACTCTTTAGAAAATGAAAGGAACACTTCAGGGAAAGGAACAAAGCAAAGAATACAGACATGAGCTAAGTTTCAGGCATAAGAGATAATCGCAGAAACATGGTCAACATTTTCATTCAATCATAGCAGAAACAGACGTCACCTAAGTAGACATTGGATACATCAACGATAGGAACTGAACAGAAGATATCACCAAGAATAAATTTTAAATTTCTCAAGTTATAACCAGACCCCTTTACACATTTTGAAAGGGGGATGAGCAGGCTACTAGATTCAGGGGTTAACACAAAACAAGTTATGATTAACCTGTAATCTGCTCCTAACAACATATCACATTCAACTAAAATTTCTCTTTGTCACATAAGCAGATTGCAAATTATTATTCCCAAAATCAATGTGAACAAGCATCCAATTTCAGATTTTTGAGATTATGCCTCACAATTTCAGATTAATTATAACCGACAGGGGAAAAATAAAGCATTAGTCCTTTCAATGTTAAGAAATAAAACGACATAGCAGCTTGCTACCAACGGAACAAACTCCATTTCAAATTCCTTCAACACCTCTCTAAACAAGAAAACAGAAGCACTCATAAACTCTTCACCCCATAAGACACACCCTGATTCTAAACAAAACACCTGCAAGCCCAGGACCCTAAAAAGAAACTCCTGAATCAGCCTAAAACTCTTGCTGACTCTAGACACCATCTGCAGACCACTCTCTGCCTGAACTACTCCCTCACACTCTCAAACTTCCAAGCAGCCAATAGCTTCACTCCTGGACTTCACTAAACTGGAAAAACAAACTCACCCTGCATCCCTTTCACTAAACTGCCCACATATAAGCCCTCTACTACATCTACACAAGCACAAGCAAATGCATTCACACATAATCAGTTCACCCAGCATACCCTTCTGCACTCGCAAACACTCCTGCCTGAACACCTCCCTGAAACAAACTACACACCAACTACTATACCAGACCACCCTGACTCTCACAAACAACCTCAGCTCACTAGAACATCTCCAAATACAAACAAATCTGCCTGAAACACTCCTTCAGCACCTCCTAAAACTACCCACTTTCAGCCTACACTACCTCCAAAACATCTGAACCTATACCAGCCCTGAAATGCCTCCAGACTACTAGCAACCATCCATCATGCACTTATACAACCAAACACAGCATCACATACCCCTCTCCTCTCCTGCATACTCACCAAACTCCTTCTCTTGCTGAAAGCACACTACCAATCTACTGCACTGCCTGCTTCAACCCAGACCCCTTCGCGCACACACAAACACTCTCCCCGAACTCAAATCCAACTCATAGAAAATAGAAACAACATCATGCCTTCAGACAACCAGAGACAAACAACAAATGCAACCAGAACTATGAATTCCAACCATTTAGATTTATTAAATCCTCAATAAGTAACAGTGCAGATTAAGAAAAAAACATTTCTTTAGCCTAAAGATCATAACTTAAATATCTCCTTTTCATTTGAAACAATCAAAAGTTAAAACTAAATCCGTAAACATAAATTAATGATTCAAACTATATCACTTATTCTAAGTGTTATTCTATACATTCAGCTTCATTCACTTCTATTGACCAAAATATAGTTTCATTTCAAGCTCTATAATATGAACTACACATTTACTAGTTTTCATAGAGAAACAAGCATCACAATACCATTAAAACATTAGAAAAACACAAACAGTCAACCAAAAGAACTTGTAGAAGGATGCGGATCTGACCTGCTTTGGTGCAGTGAACAAGGGCGTGGATTCGAAGAAAGCGACTCGAAATAAGTGCGACGAGTTGAACGAAGTCGACGACTCGACTAATCGACTCGAGCGATGTCGACGACTCGAACACAGAAAGCGATATGCGACACAAAACCTAAAACGATATTATATATCCCAACCCGGAAAACAGTGGAGCTATGTATGTATCTTTTTTTAAAAAACTAAGAGAGTAAAATTATATGTAATACTTCCGTTTTCAGTGTTCCCCCCTCTCCCAAAAAAAAAAAACTTAGAAGCTGAGAATTTATACCTGAATATTTAGGGTTTGGACTGCTCATTAAATTCCAAAAGCAACCCCTGATTTTCGACCTTTTCCCTTCGAAATGAGGGTGAAAATGGTCTATTCCCTTCAAGATTGTCCCACTTTCACTCTTGTTTCGAAGGAAAACACCCGTTGGAGAGATTCACGGCTCGGATCGAATCTTGATTCAAAATGAACGAAGGAGATTGATGGAGCTTTGTACTGGTGAGAGGGAAAGAGAATGGGACCATCTGACCTGGATTTTGGACTATTGTAGCATTGGATTTGGGAGGGAAAAATTGGGATTAGGGGTTAATCGGGTAAGGGAAACGGGTAAGGAATTGGGATTAACGGGTCAAGCTGATGGACTGAAAGGAATACTGAAAAGGAGAAATGGCTTATATGTGTATATGTATTGTTTTACGCAGATGGTCTAATTTTAAGATGCCAGAACGAAATTATCCCTTTCTTAGGATTTATTTAGGAAATTGAGAGGTTTGCACAGGGTAGGCCGAGATTGGGTTATGCTTTGCGAAACTTAGCATATTCTTCTAAATTTCATTAATTCACTTTTAAAATTATGAAATTAACTTTTATTCAGATAATTAAAATTTCTGGGATAAAATTAGGTGTCAACAGCTGCCCCTCTTTACCCGAAAAGGATGAAAGAGTTTTCAGGGTAAAGAAAGTTGACGTGAAAACCAATTTTGTCACGGTAAAGCCAAGGACTTTGTTTCCAAGAATCAAAATGCGAGGCTTATGGACATGGCCGAACTCCAGTTTTTGAGTTGCCTACATATCTCGGGCTGAAAGAGAATCAGGCCATATGTAGTTCGACGACGCTTAGATACAGAGACTCGCACGATTGATAGAAAAGACGCACGAATAGGGAAGAATTCAAACTGACCCCTAATCCGGAATGAAAGATTAGGTAAGAACTTGCTTGTTCGAGTGCGATTCTTCATATCCTCGTTGACGAGTCTAGCTCATATCAATGATTGCCCCAGTTCACTGCTAAGAAAAAGTTCCACGTTATGCTCCAAATGCTGCTGCGGTATTGCCAAAATTCTGTAAAGACTTAACAAACGGTAAGCGAGCAACTGCTAATAAACTGTAATAATTGGAATGAGAAATAAATAAAGGGATAATATAAAATTGTAAATGCTGGTTGTGATGTTATCAACAAGTTCTTCTCTCGATCAACTGACGAGGTACTCCGCCCGGGGAACCTCTAGGCTGATCATTATTCTGAAACGGTAAAGTAAAACAATAAGTAAAGTAGGAACGAATTCGTAAAATGCAAGGCTTTCATAAGATAAGTTGACTGACAAGATATGGTGTCTCAAGTCGAATCGCCTATCGTTATCATCTACTTTAATGATAACATGCCAATATTGCAAGACAACCGACATCGCGAAACACTCCGAAAGCGGTGCTCCAGCCGACTTGTCTTAGATTATCAATCTATTTTAAACATAACATGCAAATATTGCAAGACAACCGACATCGCGAAACACTCCGAAAGCGGTGTTCCAGCCGACTTGTCTTAAACTATCAATCTACTTTAAATATAAAATGCAAATACTGCAAGACAACCGACATCGCGAAACACTCCGAAAGTGGTGTTCCAGCCGACTTGTCTTAAACTATCAATAAATGTCAATATTGCAAGACAACCGACATCGCGAAACACTCCGAAAGCGGTGTTCCAGCCGACTTATCTTAAACTATCAATCTACTTTAAATATAAAATGCAAATACTGCAAGACAACCGACATCGCGAAACACTCCAAAAGTGGTGTTCCAGCCGACTTGTCTTAAACTATCAATAAATGTCAATATTGCAAGACAACCGATATTGCGAAACACTCCGAAAGCGGTGTTCCAGCCGACTTGTCTTAAACTATCAATAAATGCCAATATTGCAAGACAGCTGACATCGCGAAACACTCCGAAAGCGGTGTTCCAGCCGACTTGTCTATCAATATCGCGAGGTAAATTCTATAACAATGTTAAGATTTTGAGAAAAGAAAAGCGCCGCCTTTTCGGCAATAAACCATGACAAAGCATAATGCTTTAAATCATGAAGGGGTAGTCTACAATGGAATCTCGGAATGTACTCCATTCAATTGATAAAGCAATAAGGCGTCGGGTCATGAAGCATCCAACGTCCTAGTGCAATTTGAAAGAACCTGTATATCCTATTTACAGGTGGATGAACCCGAATTGTTCATTTATAAGGCGAACGGGCCCAAAACGTTCATTTTTAAGGCGAACGAGCCCAAAACGTTCAATTATAAGATGAACGAGCCCAAATCATAAAATAAAATAAAAGACACAAAATTCATCCATGCATGTGCTTCCTCAAACTTAGCAATATCTGCAAATCACAACAATAGAATTTTAGTGAATGTTCTCATAGCGGAATAGAAATAAAACTGATATTTTAACAACTGCAAGAATTATAGAAAGGAGAAATGCCGTCTTTCGGCAATAAACCATGAAAGAGCACAATGCTCCAGATCATGAAAAGATGTCTTTCGATGTAGTCTTGGGTTATACCCCAACCGGAAGGTAGGAACCCATCTAAAGTAGTCCTATTGCCAAATAAGTTTATATTTCTGAATCCTTCTACGTAGGAATGGTCTTGGCCACAATGCAAAGGGATTCTCCCAGATTTGGCAATATCTGTAAGTTATAAAGCAGAACTTTAGTGAGTGTCCTTATACGGAGAAAGAGAAATGAAACAGATATGCTTAACAATTTTCAAAAGTTATGGGAAATAGAAATGCCGCCTTTTCGGCAAAGTGAGAAAGCATCGAGCTTTATCCCAAATGTAATTTCAATCCAAGCGATGAGAATCTTCAAGATTGTCTTGCTAAGACGTTTATCTTCTGATGCGGGCGTTAATGTCCCTGCTCTCAAAGAAAAATTGTTAGTTTTGGGAGGGAGGGGGGAGCGTTTGATTTGTGCTGACTTGATCTCGATCTTCTTGATGTCGCTTCTGCTCCCATGTTTTCCTCGGACTTGGATTTGTGAATCATACTCGGAGACTTGGCTCATGAACTCAATAGCATGAATGTTTTAATAATAGAGGCAAAGTAAAAGTTGTTTTGGTAATAAAGTAAATAAAGTAACCATGCAAATATTTCATGAAAGTAAGATGCATTTTATGAAATTTCTGCCTTGACATAAGCTTGTGACATATCTTAAAACAAACAGAACATCCTTTTCTCAGAGTTGGCACTATCCATCTAGCCAATTCCCAAGATTTTCCCAGCTCGTCTTTTGATAGTCAACGTTGATTCTCGCAAAATTTTGCCCCAGTTATGACCATCTAAATCTTCAACTTGCCTTGCAAAATTTGCCCCAGTTATCTTCAAATCATCTTGTAAAGATTGCCCCAGTTGCTTGCCTTAGGGATAACTGAAAATTTTAATATTATAGAGTTGAGCCCGTTAAGAGCGCCTACGTATCCCTCCACGGGAATCAGACTGTGCGTAGTTCTGCTTACATAAAGATTTTTGGGGAAAATATGGCAATCTAAGTACGAAGCCGCATCCGAATTGGAAAACCTACACATCTGCCCAGATGCATAGTTTGGAATTACATCATAGAAGATAAACAAGCCTAAAGCGTTACAATATTTTGACCGAATCCGACGGGGATTGCCTACTTATCCTGTTGCCATTCCAGGAATCAGGTCAGAAGTAGTTCAAAAATACATAAAAGAGGATATTAGGAAAATTCTATGCTAGTGCAACCGAACTCTACGTGAGTTGCCTACGTATCCCGCCTTGGGAATCAGGTCACGCGTAGTTCGCATTACATCAAAGATTACATTCAACAATACTAACTTGCGGCTGCTTCAAATATAGCGTCTTGTGAGGACATTTGTGTTCAATTTTCAACCAAACTTGAACATCCGCTTTGTAAACACCAGTGTTCTTCCAAATAGGACACGATGAACCAGGTAAAGACTTTGTCAACTTCATGAATTCTACATCTTCAACTCATCATTTTAAGCAATCCTCAAATAAAGAATGTAGATAAAACTACTTCCACGCCATATGCCAACAAATAAGATCTGCCCCAGTTGAAGTTCTAACGATAGTGTGACACCTCAAAGGTTCAAAATATTGTTTTTCAGCTCATCATTCTCAAATTGTTCAGTTGTTTCGTTGTTAGTCACAAGCAATGTTTTGGCAGGTTTGATAATTATAAAATTGAAATAGGAATGAATATTTAGTCAAAAGCATACCATAAAGTAAATAAAGTATAATAACACAATGAGAACGCAATGTATTATTTATTCAAATTCTAACTTAAGGAGGCATAACGCGACAGACATGCAACGACAAAAATTAAAAGGTTATTCTCAAAAGACATAATTTAAAGGCAAAACACAATTCAGGGCCTCAATTTGAATTGTGATGCAAAAGAAACTATTGAGCTCAATTGCCAAGTTCCTTTCAGAAGGGCATCAACTCAAAGATCATCATCTTCATTTTGAGTCGCATCGTCATAAGCAAGCTGGAGCACTCCATCATCAATCAAATCTTGAATTTTGTGCCTCAGAGTAATGCAGCTCTTAGTGTCATGTTGACAATACTCTCCATGGTAAGCACAATATTTGACCCCATGAATCAATCTTGGAGGAGGATGAGATGTCTCATCTCCTACCAAAGGCTTTAAAACTTTTGCACCTTTTGTCCTTTCAAACAAATGCTCTTGAGATTCTATTGGAAATGTGAACTTTCGGGTTTGCTCCTCTTGATTGTTGGAGTTAAATTCAATCCCTTTACCAGATTGGGAATAGGGAGGAATCATTGGGATTTGAATCACTCTTGCTTTGATCAATGCTTCAATTTTTTCCTTCAACGAATGGCAATTTGCAGTGTCGTGCCCTGGAGCTCCAGAATGATACGCACAATTCTTTGTTATGTCAAACCAAGCAGGACGAGGATAAGGTGTCCTATCCGCAATAGGGTGGATCAACCCAGCTAATTTCAGTTTTTCAAATAATTGGCCAATAGGCTCAGGCAAAGGTGTGAAAGTTTTGATCACTTTTGGGTAGGGCCTTGCCATGATTGGGCGATTTTGGCGAGCAGAAGTCTCAGGCTGATGACTTGGAGATGGGTAGTACTTTGATGGGGGTAGATAGCTTGGGGGTTCCAGATAAACATGCGGTTGTGGGTAAGGCTGAAAACCATGCGTGTTGTAGAAAGGGTTAAGATCAGTCTTTGGTGCAATAGGAGCTTGGTAGTGACTATTATGATTGGAAGTTGATGTGCTTTGGCTAGGAAGCTTATGAAGTTGGTTTGGATGACTCAGGGCATGCACTTCTTTTCCTTTCTTTTCATCATTGGTAAACTGGGCCTTTACATTAGCGGCTTTTGGAGCAGTTGATTCAAGCATCATTTTAATTTCAATGGTTTCTCCCATCTGGACAATGTTGGCAAATGTTGTTTCCGATGTGTCCATTATCTGGTGACAGATTTGGTAATAGAGCTCACTGTCCAGAGATGGTACGAAACATGCAATTGCTTCATTTTCTATGTAAGGTGGTTGGACCTTAGCAGCTTCATCTGTCCAACGTACCGCATATTCCCTAAAGGTCTCAGTTGGCATCTTTTTCAAATTCGACACCTGATATCTGTTAGGCTTCTCCTGTTTTTGCCAATGGTACCACTCATTCAGATCAGATGTTTGTTTTGTTTCTGATTGATCATCTTCCATGGTAAGATTAATGAGAGTCTTTTCATCATTCTTTGTGTTTTCTTCTAAAGTTGGACCAGACACTGTCTTTTCCTTTTTGATGATCGCGACGGGAAGAGAATCTCCTTTTCTTGCTTTGGGTTTTGCGAGGTCAGCCATTTCAAAGTCAACACAAATCAAACTTCTGCGGGGAAGGGAGTAAACACAACAAAACAAAAGTTCAAAGGTAACTATGTTAGTTTGCATGTTATTTATGAGGTTGCACACAAGCACATAGCGCGCGTCAAGTAGCGCTTTGGCAGTTTGAACATGGAAGATATAACAATAAATTGGCATGTGGAAATCACACGTAATCGAGCGTAAATAAAATGCGAATGCGTCCTACCCTGTAAGGTGCCTCTTTGTGCCGGAGGTGGGCCTAAGACGCGCAAACAAGTGATAACGAAAAATAGTTCATGCCAGTTTCGAGCAATTCAGATTTAGAGTAAGTGATAAATAATAACAATAATTGATAACAATCAGCTCTCCGCCTCGACATTGCAATTCCATTATCCAAACTAACTTCCAAAAAGCTGGTGTCAACTCGAAATTCTAACACAGCTCATGCTTTCCACAACATCTGCACCAAATTTCTGAACCCAAATGCCTAAAACCTGAAACAAACCTCTATACCTTTTGCAAACATCCACTCCTCCAATCACAACTCCCAATTATTTAAAACATCCAGGGGTGAGATTTCAACTGCCTTCACAATACCAGACTGCAAATCATGAAAGGCGCCAATTGGCCTTTCAAAAGAAAACCTCACTGGTCCTCGGCTTTAGACAAGCCTCTCAGCTTCCTAGGTTTTGCAAGGCTCACCGACCTTGTTCATAGGGCTCCTCACTGGTCCTCGGCTTTAATCAAGCCTCTCAGTTTCCTAGGTAGCCAAGAGCGCACTGGTCTTCAAGGAGGGACCCCATCGGTCGTTTATAGACATAGGGGCTTCACTCTCCTAGTATGCGACAAGCATACTTCATTCCATAAGAATTTGCAGCTGGTTAGTCAACACGGGCCTGCACACACGCAAAGCCATTCTTGAGAGGGACCCCACTGATGTTTTAAAGACACCAGGGGCTTCGCCTCTTAGATCTCACTACACCAGACCATCTCCAAAATACAAGCCAACCAAATCTGCCTAACTTTTCCCGACTACAATTCTACCTTGTTCACAAAAAATCTGCATTATGATCTCAATTTTGCTAAATTCCTCCATTTTCTGACCTAAAAGACAACATAGAAGACAAAATTCCAAATCTGATTTTGCTCAAAACATGGTTAGGACTGAGGATTCGTCATCACATAGCACGTAATATGCATTATCGTTAGGTTTCAAAAACCAGTTGACATAAGGGCGGTTTCCTAACTATGGAGGCGGTACCAAGGACTGGGTCCAGACTAAGGTGTAAATGCATGCATGCTCCTAAAAGTTCCATCTAAGAGTGGGCTAACGGTTGAGGCTGACTCGACCTATGCGGAATAGACCTGGCCTCACAACGCAGTAGAACTGGCCATGACAAAATCAGGCAATCTCAATATCCCGAACTAACTTTGGTGACACGAAAGAAGTTTCAAAGAGTGAGGTAAGGGCAATGCCCTTCCTGCATAACTACCCGTCAAGCGGGTGCCCCGTGATGAAATCGAGGAGGTGAAAGAGAATTGACAGGCTCCATGAGGGAGGAAATATGAACGGAATGCAGACTATGCACAAATAAAAACATGCTTCAATACATCCATTTCCAACAATTAATTCTACGCATGCAAACAAACAAAGAGTTACGCTACGCATACATACAATCAACACATATATAAAGAAAGCAAATTCGTGAAAATCTTTTGGTTAGAACCATTTGCGTATCCCAACGGAGTCGCCATGCTGTTGAACCCCCAAAAAATTAACCCCGAAGGGCTAAAATTCAGGAATATCGACAGGATGGACTAACTCTTTTGAAGAACACGCATTTGTTTATCTGGTTCCCTGTTTTTCCTTAAATTGGGTGGCGACTCCAAAAAACTCCAAAAGAGTTAGTCCATCCTGTCGATATTCCTGAATTTTAGCCCTTCGGGGTTAATTTTTTGGGGGTTCAACATTCATAGCACTGGAAGTCTTTCAAAGACACTGATAGTTTGCAGCGAAAAAGTAACGATTTCGAACTTCTCATTTTAAGCCATGATCAAACAACTTGGGTAATTAACTTTTCCTTTTATTTTTTTTTGTGCAGGAAAATGGTGCTGAACATTCTACTGCTAAGGTAGATGAAGAAGTATCTTCTGCTCGCCAAGATGGGGGATTATCAAGGTCAATTTCTAATTCCAGCAAGGCTCCTCTCGCACCCTCAAAGTCAACTACTGGCATATCTATTTTTGAAGGAAGGAGCGTTGTCTTTAATCGAAAGAAGAAATATATTTATGGTCTTTGGGAGGACATCCGCGACAGCCTCTCTAAAATTAACTTAGACTCCATTTCGAATTTTGAGGAGGAGATCAAGCCAATTTTTGAAGAAATGCAGGAATCGAATATCACTGATTTTTCACCTTTGAAGAACTTGATGGACTCATTTTTAGAGCTTGCTACTTCATATAATCAGGAACGATCCAACTTGGCTGATAGGACGAGCGAAGCTAGAACTACTTTCGGCTGCCAATGAACGTCTTAAATCATTCAAGTTAGAAGAAACTGAGAAGACTGAGTTAGTCTCTTCGAATCAAAAGTTACTGACATCCACCAAGATTAAGCTGAAGAAACTACAAAAAGAGAAAAAGCATCTTGAAGCCATTATCGAGGCTGCTCAAAAGGAGATTGAGGACATCAAATCAAAAGCTTCATCAGTTGAGAATGAGATCTCTTCATATGATGGCATGGAGTTGCTGACTGCTGACGATACTGCTCATTTGAAAGAAAAGCTGGAGCGCGTAGAAGCTAGCCGTCAAGAGTTGATCCGCTACGAGTTATCTCTGGATTAGACTATGCACATCATTTTGTTTTGCTTTCTCTTTTATTGCACTTGATCAAATAGCAGTTATTTTCATCATAAATAAGATTCTCTTAGTGCCTTTGGATTATGTTGCGTCCCTTTGATTGCGCCTTTAATATTTTATTATATACAGTATTGCCCTTTTGTGATAGAAAATTCATATCTTGATGCATAAATGTCCGATTCAAGATAACTTCATCTTTATAGAAACAAGACTCGAAGATCTACGGGATATCCAAAATTCAGTTACAACCAACTTAAAGAGCGTTTTGGGTGAATTTTTGAATCTAGTGTTAATTTCTATCGCGTTCAGATCCTTCAGCGCCGCACGATCCCACCAAAATATTCATAACTCAACGTAGGCGTATCCGAATCGCAAGAAGTTTAACTTTATAGAATAGACTTCCAGAACTAACATATATCCAAAATGTAGATGTATACAACTTAAGAATTATTCAAGATGAATTTTATGAAGTCAGCCTTTGATTTTCATCTCGTCCAGACTTGCATGCCTGCGCAACTTAGGCAAAATATTTATAACTTGTAGAATATGAGTCCAAATTACAAAGCGTTTAACTTTCGAGAAAATAGACTTCAAGAACTCAAATATTCATTGAATTTGTCTTGAAGAATGCCTTGATCTTGACTTCGAAATCTAAAATAAGCTGCTATTAATCCACCTTACTCCTTGGAGTCGCAAGCTTTGATAATAAAAACTCGATACTCAAATAGATTCATGGAGCAAGACATGGGAGAAAACTCTTCTCCCTCTTCCTCCTTCATATGTAAAAGGATTAAGATGGTGTCATCACGTCATGCCGAACCCACCCTTTTGTATTTATGCGACTGAACTTAGAATGAAACTCTAAGCTGCCTACGTACCTCGGTGAAGAGGATCAAGTCATTACGTAGTTCGGTACAAGTAGTTTTTTTTTTGGTGTCCTAACTTTTGCCTAGGCCGCCTCTTTCGAAGTTTTCAACCTAGCGGACTTTTTTTTTTTTTTTTTGTCCTAACTTTTGCCTAGGCCGCCTATTTCGAAGTTTTCAACTTAGCGGACTTTTCTTTATTTTTGTTTGTTTGTGTCCTAACTTTTGCCTAGGCCGCCTCTTTCGAGGTTTTCAACCTAGCGGACATTTTTTTTATTTGGCCGTGCACAGTTTATACTCTTGCGGGCCAGGAGTAACTTGCAGTTTATGCTCATGCGTCAAGGAGCGATCTTCTTCATGGATAATATCTCTTCAAGAATTTCCCGTTAATGGGACCGGTTCTTTTTCCTTTAGCATCAATAAGCTTATAAGCACCACTTGAATAGGCTTCTTGCACAACATATGGCCCGTCCCATTTTGCAGTGAACTTGCCCCCAGATTTATGGGAGGTGATGATGGGTCTTCTTAATGCAAGAACTTGATCACCAACCTGGAAGGACCTCTGGCGAACCTTTTTATTGAAGGCACGAGATAACCGAGCTTGGTAACATTCGAGACTTTGCTGAGCTTCAAGTCTTTTTTCATCAAGAGCCTCCAACTCTTCAAGGCGCAAGCGAGCATTTTCTTCATCAGTGAGCCCTTCTTGGATAGCAAGTCGAAGCGATGGTATTTGACGCTCTAGTGGTAGGACCGCTTCAACTCCATAGACAAGTGAGTAGGGAGTTGCCTGTGTTGGCGTGCGATGAGTCGTCCTATATGCCCATAAAGCTTCTTCCATCCTATTATGCCAATCTCGCTTGGACTTGGAGACAACTTTACTTAACAATTTGCATAAAGTCTTGTTGAATGCTTCAGCTAGACCATTAGCGGCAGCATTGTACATAGAAGACTTACGCTGCTTGAAGCCAAAGAGATCACAAATACTATTCATCAACCTATTGTCAAATGGCTTGCCATTATCCGTTATTATATAACGAGGAATACCAAAGCGGTAGATGATGTTTACTCGGATAAAGTTTGCAACCTTCTCTTTCTTCACTTCCTTAAGAGCGATGGCTTCTGCCCATTTTGAGAAGTAATCAGTTGCAGCCAAATTGAACAAGTGTCCTTCAGAAGACTTTGGCAACGGTCCGACAATGTCTAGCCGCCAAGCGTCAAATGGCCAAGATGCGACGGTCGGGTGTAACGCTTCTGGTGGTTGATGTATAAAATTTGCATGGAGTTGGCAAGCTTTACACCGTCGAGCATGGTCCAAACAATCCTTTATCATCGTTGGCCAATAATATCCCATCCTTTTTATGTGGAAGTGGAGTTTCGGCCCAGACTGATGTGATCCACATACCACAGCATGCGCTTCTTGCATAGCTTGAAGCGTTTCGTCTTCTCCTAAACATCGCAAGAGCACTCCTTCAAATGATCTTCTATATAAAGTATCCTTGTAGTAGAGGAAGCGTGGAGCTCGGCGGCGAATTTCAGTTCTCCTTCATGGATTTTCTGGCAGTATCCCATGACTCAAGTAGTTAATGATAGGTTGCCGCCAGTCTTCCTCGTCAACTTCAGAAACAGCAACAAGATGTTGGAGATCATTTCTTTCAACCTTGTCATCGTCTAAAGGCGGTACTACCCATTTTTGGCAGATAGTAACTTTCGTCTGATCTGGCAGGGCAAGTGTTGAAGCTAGATTGGCTAGGGCATCAGCTTTCTTATTCTCCCTCCTTGGCACATGCTGAAGAGTTACATCACCAAGCCATCCTATCAACTTCTGTGCATAATCGTGATAGGGACGCAGCTCGGGCTTTTTTACCTCGTAGCTACCTAGAAGCTGATTGATCACCAACTTAGAGTCTCCAAAGACTTGCAACTGCAATTGTTTCATGTTGATGGTCATTTCAAGCCCAAGTATGAGCGCTTGATACTCTGCTACATTGTTGGAACAATGTTGAGTTAAGGTGAAGGAATATGGCAATACTTCTTCTTGGGGCGTTACAAAAATTACTCCAGCGCCAGCTCCATCACGATGTGAGGCTCCATCAAAGTACATCTTCTAAGACGGTTGAACTTCGACGAACATTGCATCTTCATCAGGTAACTCATCAGTCAGCTCCCAACCATCAGGAATTGGATGATCTGCCAAAAAATCTACCAGTGCTTGTCCTTTGACTGCTTTTTGAGGGATATATATAATCTCAAATTGTTGAAACTGGAGATACCATCTTGCCAATCGATCACTAAGGACGGGCTTTGACATGACAAACTTGACGGGATTTGCTCTAGAAACTAGTCGCACGACATGAGCTTGAAAGTAATGCTTCAGCTTTTGAATGGAGAAGACTAGCGCCAAACATAACTTTTCGATTGGTGAATACTTCAGGTCATTTGGTGTCATCATTCTACTCAAATAGTAAAGTGAATTTTCCTTTCCTTCGCTATTTTCTTGAGCCAAAAGTGCCCCCACTGACTTTTCTTGTGCTGCAATATATAATATCAACGGCTTTCCAGGTATTGGAGCTGCTCGCACAGGAGGCTTCATCAAGTAGGATTTGATGCTCTCGAAGGCATTGCTGCAAGCTTGATCCCATTCGAAAGGAGTACCCTTCTTCATGAGACGACTGAACGGCTGACACCTCCCAGCTAGATTTGAGATGAATCTCCTAAGGTAAGCTAGCTTTCCTTGCAGACTTTTCAATTCATGGAGATTTCTGGGCTCGGGCATCTTTAAAATTGCATCTACTTTTGCTTGATCAATTTCAATGCCTCGATGTCGTACGATAAAACCAAGAAATTTACCAGAAGTAACTCCAAATGCGCATTTCAAAGGATTCATTCGAAGTTGGTACTTTCGCAACAACTCGAACACCATTCTCAAATCTTGCAAGTGGTCCCCCTTTCTTCTAGATTTTACCACCAAGTCGTCAACGTAGCACTCTACGTTCTTATGAAGCAAGTCATCAAAGATATTCTGCATAGCTCTTTGGTAAGTTGCTCCAGTATTCTTCAAGCCAAAAGGCATCACTTTGTAGCAATAAATACCCTTAGGAGTTCGGAACGCCGTGAATTCTTCATCCTTAGGCGACATACGAATTTTATTATAGCCGGAGGAGCCATCCATAAAAGACATAGCCTCATAACCAGTAGTTGCATCGATCATGAGTTCTGGGATAGGCAGCAGAAACTCATCTTTAGGACATGCATTGTTGAGGTCCCTAAAATCGACACAAACTCGAATTTGGCCATTCTTCTTCCTTACAGGGACTATGCTTGAAATCCATGTGAGGTACTTGACTTCGCAAATAAAACCAGCCTCAATGAGCTTGTTGACTTCATTCTCAATCAAAGGGACCAAATCTGGTCTAAAGTGACGTTGGGCTTATTTTACGGGACGAGCGCCACCCTTGACTGCGAGATGATGAACTGCCACTTTTGGGTCCAAGCCAGGCATCTCTTTGTAACTCCAAGCGAAGACATCCTTGTACTCTTTCAACAGCTCCACATAAGCATTTTCTTCATCGGCTGCCAGCAAAGCACTTATATAAGTAGGCCTTGATTTTTCGTCTGTGCCAAGGTTAATTTCTTTCAATGCGTCAACTGTTGCCTTTACCCCTTCCTCTAGCTCAGGTGGAGCATCTGTAGCATCTTCTACTTCATGAGGATCAACAAGAAACATCCTCTAATTCATTTATGATCCTATTTGGAGATAGAACACTTTCCTCTTCTAGTACGATGATGTGATATGAAGATCCCACGCTTTCTCCATCTTCATCACGCTCCTTCGTGTGAACTATAGTATGAGTCTTGGCCTTTAGCACATTTCCGCACGAGACTATCAATTTTTCTTCGCGTCTCATTCTTGAAGGGATAAGACTCTGACAATATCTAGAAGCGACATACACTTTCTCATTTTTAGATTTCCTTGGAGGCTTGTTCTTCTTATTCAAAGGTCCCAATCTATTAAAGACAGAAGTTCTTGAAGATGGTTTTCCCAGCCGATCAAAGACGGGAGGCCTTTTACTTGAAACTTCAGGCTCATCTTCAGCAGCAATGTAATTAACGCTCACCCTTCTTATTGAGATACGAACCGGTGGAGGTTTCTCGTAACCCAAGCCTTCGGGTGATTTCTTCATGGTACTTTCAGGTAAAAGCTTCCCTAATGTAGATGGTTCATTGGGATCATATCCAGCCTTTGCAAACAACTTGTAAGCATTCGGATCAAACCCCTCATTTGTGCGCTTCGTAGGGAATTCTTTATTCAGCGGTGGATTTTTAGCCACAAAACCACCAAGCAACTTTGAGGTTAGCTTCATTGCGTCAATTCACCTAACGAGGAGAGTTAATTCTTTTAGCTGATCACTTTGGAGATTAGATGACTGGCCTTCTTCTTTCTTCAATTTTGGAACATAGCGGAGCGTAGTACTTATTTTCTTGCTTGAAGCTGCAATATTTGCTTTATGCACGTTACCTTGACTGAAGAGAATTTGATCTCCATCAGCTACAACTTTTGCTTTACCAGCTGCTACCTCAGCCCTTTTAGCTGCGAGTTCGGCATCTTTGGTTGTTGCTTTGTTATCAGCTTTTACTCCACCCACGACATTCTTCAAATAGAATTTTGCATCAGCGAAGTGTGCCTCTACTTCGGTAAACGGCTTGTCATCGGCAACGACCGTCTTTTTGACTCCACCCTCATGATATTTTAGGCATTGGTGATAAGTAGATGGAACCACTTTGTTCTCATGTATCCAAGGCCTACCAAGTAAGATATTATATGAAGTCCTTGCGTCGATCACATGCATCCATGCGCTTGAAGTCATCTCTCCAATGGTGTGATCCATTTTTAAAGCTCCTATAGCCCTTTGCCCCCCTTGGTTGAATCCTTGAATCAACAGGCGACTTTGCGTTAGTTCTTCAGTGGAGATGCCAAGTTCCTTCAGCGTGCGGATAGGCAAGATGTTGACTCCAGATCCTCCATAAATTAAGATTCTATTCACTCTTTGATCATCAACATAGCCAACCACAAATAAGGGACGATTATGAAGAGTCTCACCAAGTAGAATGTCATCATTTGTGAAAGTGATCTTTGCTTCGCAAGTATTTGCTTCTTGGGAGATAGGCTCGATAACTTCTGACTGCGCTGGTGGCAACAACTCTGAAGTTTCACTCTTCTCTTCTTCTTTATCAGCATTACAACACGAAGCCTTAGTATCACCCTTAGGAATATTCGTGCAAAACCAACTTGGAATAAATTCTTCCAAAGTCACAGGCTGACGCGACTTTTGATAGTGGTAAACCTCCATCTTATCCTTTCGTGGACGTCGAATAGCATTTTTCTTTCTTGTCATTTTCACCATCTTTTGCCTTGTTGGTTGCTCAGCTGATTCACTGCGTGACTTCATTTTGTGGCGCCTCCGCCGAGTCACTAGTATCCAACCTTCATCATCTCCTTGATCAGTTTGAGCTTTACCTTCTTCCGATGATGCTTGCTCCAAGCTCCACACATTGAGTTGTAGCGATTGATTTATTAAGATAGGTTCAAAGTCACCAAACTTGATCATGGCTTCATTCTCTTCATATCCTTCAGTGAAGTTGCAGGTAATCACAGGGTCGTGCGAGCCAAAGAAGATAGAAACCTGGTTCACGTCTTCCTTCTCATCTTGCAGTTCAATCTTCCCTTCATTGGCCAATTCTATTATTTTATCTTTGAAGACGAAGCATTTCTCGAGTGAGTGCCCCACGAGTCGATGATACTTGCAATAATTCGGATCATTCGTCTTTCCAGCTTCATTGGGATGCTTCATCTCTGGTAGCTCACTCCAGAAGTTCATCGAAAATTGCAGGAACATCGGAATCTAGGAACTGATATTCCCTTTCTTCGATCTCCTTTAAAGTCAACTTTCGACTTGGCTTGTCCTTAAAGGAAGTTGCCTTCACGCTTTGCTTCTTTCTTACCTTTGTGGTGAACTTCAAAGGTGCAGTATCAACATTCATAGATTCTTTATTTTCGGCCTTAGGCGCCATCTTGCTCCATTTCTTGACTTCTTGCTTGTCTTTTCCTCTACGAGATTCATAGACAGGCGGTCCTTCACTTCCATTGGAAGCGATGCTTAATTCCGTATCGTGAGCGCGTGTGGCCAACTCCTCAAAAGTCCTAGGCTTTATTCCTTGCAGGATGTAGCGGAGGCCCCAATGCATGCCTTGAATGCACATCTCAATTCCTGAAGCTTCACTGAGTCTATCTATGCAGTTAAGACTTGCATGCCTCCATCGATTGATAAAATCAATAACTGGTTCTTCCTTTCGTTGGCGAGTACTCGTGAGCTCTATCATGCTCACAGTACGCCTTGTGCTATAAAAGTGATTGAGAAACTCATGCTCCAGCTCCTCCCAACTATCAATAGAACCAGACTCGAGGTCCGTATACCAATCAAAGGCATTTCCCTTAAGGGAGCGAACAAATTGCTTGACAAGATAATCTCCATAAGTTCCAGCATTATTGCACGTTTCAACGAAATGCGCCACATGTTGCTTTGGATTTCCCTTGCCGTCAAACTGCTGGAATTTTGGGGGTTGATAACCAGCGAGCATTTTCAAGTGATCAATCCTTGCAGTGTATGGCTTCGCATATGCGAGAGAAGACTTTGAAAAAACCTCATATTTATCCTTGATTGTCCCCATAATGATCTCCTTTAGCTGATCAATTGGAATTAATCCATCAGCAGAAACTTGGATTTCTTTAGTAGGTGTCGCCTGCTTCGCTGGAGTATTAATTATTTCTTGAACTTCTGGACGCTTCCCTGGCGCATGGCTAGATTCACCCTCCATCATGCCTTCCATTTTGTTGATGCGAGCGTCTTGATCTTTGACATAGTTTGTCAAGCTATCAATCGCCTTTGCCAAGCTTGCCAGTTGTTCCTCCATCGTTAAAGTATTAGTCGCCATTGCTTGCACAGCTATTGGAGATGATGGAGAATAGCATGAATTTTCCCAGAGATTAATCCTTGATTTGCCTATATCCGGCGACGCGGTTCGAGATGATCCAGCACTCGAATCATCATCATGTCCTTTCATGATTTTCTTCTTAGATCCAAAAACGCTAAGCCGAGCTAAAGCTCTTTCAACAATTTCAGCAACGTTGCTTTCTTCCTCCAATCCACCAGAAGAAGATACAGCTCCTTTCCAAGATGAAAAATTAAATATTGGAGTCAATGTGGACGGCACTTGGAGTGCTTGTTGTCCAAACAAATTTGCTTTGTTCCTCGTAACTGGTCCAAAGCTTCCCTTAGTAGCATTCATGACGCTCTCAACTTCAGAGGAGAACTTAGAGTTGGCATCAAGATCATGAGGCCAAGCAGATTTTGCAGCAGCAGCAGAAGATTTTGAGTTGGTGTTCTTAGAAGCCATCTCAATGTTATTGAACTTTGCGAGTTGAAAAGTTGAGATGAGAGGTAGAGATTGTCCCACTGGGCGTGCCAAAATTTTTAACTAGTAAATTCGCGTCAATAAATAAATAATCAAGACAAGAAAATATTGTTACAACTGTAGAATTTGATTTCAATATATATGATGAGTAGTACAATCTCTATAATTCCTCTGATTCGTCTTTTCAACTATAAATATTACAAGTAGAAATCCAAGGGCTTTTGAGCTTGATCCTGAATATCTTCCTTATGATGAATTTGTAGAAATAAATCCAAGAGCTTTTGAGCTTGATCTTGAATCTTCCTTATAATGAATTTGTAGAGATAATCCAAGGGCCTTTGAGCTTGATCTTGAATCTTCCTCTTGATGAACTTGTAGAGAAATAAATAACTCCTTGAAGATTTATAGCAATTTGCAGCCTTTGATCCACGAGCTCCTTATTGCTTCTTGTTATGAATTCCTCCTTCTGATTTCTGATCTTACAAATGAGGGATTTGGCCCCTTTATATAGATGTGGGGTGGAGTAGCCACCAAGAAACCCTAATGGGCCAAGGCCCGTGGACCGGCCAATCAGATTTAAGCAGTGACAAGGCTACATTTTATTGGCCAGAACATGTCACTTGTCCACGTGGCGCATATTTATTGGCCTTTTGGACTTCACTTGGATTGCCATGTCATTCGGCATATGGCACGATCCTATTGGCTCCTTCATTTGACTTGGCGCCACGTCACTTGACACATGGCACTGGTTTGGGCCTTTAGGATTTATATTTGGGCTAATAAAGTGGGCTTATCATTTGTGGCCCAATAAAATTAGACTTTTATTAGTTAATCCAATAAAATTATACTAGCCCATTTTACATATTTGGACTAATATATCTTGAATTTAATATATAGCCAGACGTCCCTGGTTGTTTAGAGCTAGATTTTCGTGAAGCATCATTGGATGATGGGCTCCGATTTGCACGGGTTTGTGTGTTAGCCTATTCCAAGATAAAGGCGACATTTCCCCCTTTCAGATCTACAATGAAGAATTCTTGCTTACCTGGCTACAAGTCTTGGTGGGAAAAAGTACATGGGAGCATCCTTGAGGATCATATTCAGTCATTAGTGAATGTTGTTAGGCCCGCCACAAATATGCACCAAGAGAATGGTGAGGATGTTGCTGTAGTTGATGAGCCCAATGCTGCAAAGGTCAAACCAACCAAACAAAGTAAAAGTAAAGGCAAGGGATTTAAAATGCCGGCGAAGATACCTAGTGAGGATGTTTGATTTTTGTAGCTTTGTTCCATAAACATAGATGTATCACATACAAACCACCCGCAGAGTAAGGAAGGCATACCTTGTCCCAAGCAACTAAGGCTTTCCTAGATACTTGAGAAGATCCAGTCCATAAGTAGGTTCTACATATAGTTTCAATACCCTTCATAACTTTCTAGGATATCACAAAGATTTGTGCCCAGTAAGTTTGAACCCCAAATAACACAAATTTAATCAGTAGCAATCTCCCAGCATAAGAGCGTATTTTTGCTGACCAGCAGCTTATTCTAGCCATAATCTTCTCAATCAGTGGCCAGCATTGACTAACACTCATTGTTTTTTCAAAGAAAGGGGAACTCCAAGGTATTTAAATTGATGTTCACCCTTATTAAACCCCAGATTTTGTATCAGCTCTTGCTTACAATGCCGAGAGACACCATCTATAGATATTGAGCATTTGTCTACATTAACTTGAAGGCCAGAAAACATAGAGAATACTGTATAAGTATTTTTCAGCAGCCTAACAGAATCAAGATTAGCTCTACAGAAGTGAGTAAGGCCTAACTTTATGCATGTAGAATAGAAACTTAAATACTCATTTAAGCCCAACTGCTTCATTTTTCTCTACAAGTACTCCATAGATATTACAAACAAATATGGTGACATTGGATCCCCTTGACTAAGTCCCCTCTTTCCTTGAAATGGTTTGGTAAGGCCTCCATTTATAACTAGTGAGTAAGAGATTACAGTGATACACTCCATAATGCATTAGATAAACTTGAAGGGAATTCCAAGATCAACTATCACCTGTCTCAAGAAGCTCCATTCAATAGTATCATATGCTTTCTTTAGGTCCACTTTCAACACACATCTAGGGGAAAAAACTTTCCTACCATAGCCCTTGAATAACATATGACTAAAGATAAAGATAATGGTGTCCAAAATAGTTCTGCCTTGTATGAATGCTGACTGAGATTTACCAATTAAGCGATCAATGACCAATTTGATCCTCTTGGTTAAGACCTTGGCAATGATTTTACACAGTAAGTGAGTCAGTCAATCATGTTCAAAAACTAGCGCCCGCTCTCGCTCCAATATACGTGTAGGGGGAAGCACCAATGAAAGTGAACCTTTATTCTTTCGTTTCCTTTTCTCTTCGAACCGATTGGAAGGAAGACAGTAGCTCCTCCTACATACGAGTAGGGAGATCCTCATATGCCTGTAATCCTTCACTTGAGTAGGTGAAGGAACTTTAGGCTCCAATATGATGGCTGTTACTTTTATAGGTCTATAAAGCTTCCCTGTCTTGAAGAAGTTTTGGTCAACCATCTACTTCAGGAGCTTTTTCAATAGGCATATCCTTCATAGCTTCCATAATCTCCTCATTAGTCATTTATTAGATCAATTGACATTTCTAAGGATGACTGGGGCATGGTCCTATTTTGATATTCTCAGAGTTTGGATAAGGAGTTTAGTAGTTGCATCTCTCATAAGGCTGGTAAAAAAGGAGATAAATTCCTCTTCCACTTATTTGGGTTCAGTTAGTTTAACTCCATCAGAAGTGTAGACAAAAGTGATGGTATTTCTTGAAGTTCTGAGCTTGAGTTGTGCATGGAAATATTTGGAATTCGCATCATCACATTTAATCTAAGTTGCTCTAGACTTTTGCCTAAGTACTAGCTCTTCTACCCGAGTCCTTTTCTCAATGTCTGCCAATAACTGCTTCTCTTATTGAATTAGAGAAGCATCAAATAATTGACTAGCCAAACTGTGTTGGACTATCTCAAGATTTTTCTTTACTTGATCCAACTTCTGGCTATAGGAAACTATATAAATATTTGGATCATTCATTTCATCTTTAAGGTTGTGCAATCTTCTTCAGACTCAACTCATTGATCCCCTGTATTGTTCTGGTGCCAAACTGAGTTTAGTATAACTTCAAAACCCAGGCTCATTTATTACATGTAGAAATAGCTTGAAGGGCTCTGGCTCGAGTTGTGGTCTAGGTCCACAATGTATAATAATTAGTGAGTGATCAGACACACTTGGATCCAGATAATCAAGTGTAATATGCCAAACTGTTGCATCCATAGAAGGTTTCCCACTGCCCAATCTATTTTGCTACATACTCTACTACCAGCTTGCTGCTTGTTGTACCATATGAAGTGTTTTCAAGTTGATCTCCAAGGAGTTGTATTGGGTGAAAATTTATCGAGCCTTGATGACAGGGCTCGAGGCATGGTTTAATTGAGTCTTTAGAAAATAATCTGTCGAAGCCGCTCGCTCGATTCCCGAGGCTAGTTGCCTCGGGTAAGAAATGGATCTTGGCTACATATTATCACTCGAGGCAATTAAAGAGCAACAAAAAACAAGGCACGAAGTTCACCCCTCGGTAAATATTCGCTCTTCGATGAACGAGCACATGCCTTTTCTAACTGACGACCGTTGTCTACACATTTAAGAAGGAGATCATGGCCAGACCATGACTGAACATGGAGTAATGACCATTAAGCACAGTAATTGCTATTCACATCCTTGTAAACTATAAATAGGTACTATGTAATTAAGGGAGATCATCCACAAATAAATCAAATACACTTACTCATTGTCTCTTAGCTTTTGTCTATTTCTCTTTATCTTTTTACAGCTTTGATACAAATAGTTGCTAGTTAACCCAAAACAAATTCGATTTGTTGTTCTAATCAGATTTAGGCCAATACAAATTGACACCGTTTATGGAGAACTATAAATAACATTTGTTCCGAAGTCTCATTCCCAGTTTTACATACTATTCTTACCAATATCATTCAATGGCAGACAATATAAATACCTCCGATAACATCTTGCTCCCAAACGCACATGCAAGTATACGTGGTCGACAAGTAATAAAGTGATAAGTTGAGTATTGTTCCCACGAGGACTATTGTTCAGACTGAATCCTAATAAATAATTTCCTAAAGACTATTCAGGGATCTTTTTTGATGATAATTTGTGATTTTTCTACTACCTAAAGAAAATAATAATTAAAAACAAGTAATTGAAGTCAAGTAATAGAGAGCAAATTATGAGTTGTTATCAATAAAAGAGAAACGGTCCAGAGTCAGAGCTACAAACAATCCAGTTGAGTTTTCCAGTTAATTATACTTCTCGATTTCCTAGATTGCTAACTAACAGGTTAATTATATTCGTGAAAACCTATCGATTCTTCATGAGTCTATGTAAGCTACTCTAACGCCTATATTTCTATGGAATTAAATCACATGCATGCATTAAAGAACTCTGTATTTAGCTAAGCAAGGCATATAGGTATATGTCTATCCTACCCGCAAACCGATTCCCTGATGCCCAGGTTCACAATCAAACCCTATTCTTTCTTATGTGCGTTTATTATTTCACTCTGTCGAGTTCAACTTGTAAACCATAGATAGTGTTCAATTATCAGGCCTCAATAACCAAACAATTAGGCTCAAGAACGAATAAACAATCTGTAATGGTAAATTAATAGGTAGAAATCAACTTTCAAACATCAACCTTCATGTATTTGCTCTAACCCTAGAACGATAGGTTTAGCTACGCATACTCATAATAACAAACACAAAAATTCATGGAAGAAAGATTGAATATTGTAATACATTGAGTAAAGGAATTAAACCCTTGGTTCAATGTCTTAGGAACTCAAAACTTGCTCCAAAATCTGACCTCCCATCAAATAACAAAGTAATAAGCTATTTATTGTGTTTACAACGTCCTACCATAAGTTATACCAAAGCCTAAACTAAGTTGGAAAAGTTGGTGTCGCTGAACTTCAAGCTACAGGGCAAGTGTCGCACGGGTCATAGCCTCTGGATGTCGCGCTATAACCTAATCGTCACATGGCTCGTAGAACTCCAAAGTCTGAAGCTATGACAGATCTACAGGTTTTACCATAGCCTTGCCTTCTAATGCCATATCCCACAATTAGCTAAGTTCATTAACTTCTTGCTCGATTATATCCATCTTCGCTCTGTTTGCACTCGTATTCATCCAAACCATTCATAAAATTACAAACACAATAAGTGAGCGCAACAATCGCAATTATTTCGTGCAATGGACGAATAACGTATCAAAATACGAGGAAATATTGAGGTAAAATAGGCAAATATTGCCAAACATCATAACACGACGGTCCAAACTCCCGACTCGATCACTGGCGTCACTTCGTCAGGTGGTGGATTACGCCGCCTGGCTTAACGCCACCTAGCTTAACACCACTCGGTTTAACACCTCCTGCTGGTCTGATTCATTCAACTAGTTTAAGCCCCCCAATTGGGGTTACTCCACTACCAACCGATCCCTCTTTTTTCTTCTCGTCCTTTTCTTCCTCCTCTGGCTTGGTAACCTCCCTATTGGGGAAACTTGCAAAAGAAAAGGTAGAATAAGGACAATTTTTAAACTAAGAAGAAGAAGGCATAATACACACTTACCGTGCTGTTTGCACGACCATTGACTCTCTTTCAACACCGCCATGATCATCCACGATCTCTCTAGCCTCGGCTTGGCGTCGATAAGTGCCTAAACCCAGGCAGTCAAACCCTCTAGGGGGTTGATTGGAAGCTTTTCGCTAAAAATGAAAAGAGTTGATTAAAGTCTGAGGAGTTATGCAAATAAAAAAGGAGAAGTCAAGGTTCGACAACTTATGAGTTCTGTTCCACATTCAGGGAACCCAGCCTTGGAAGAAAGAAGGGTAGTGGGGATGAGAACGAACCGATCACACCAACCACAGTCCTCGGTATCATTACCCTTCGTGATTAAAGAAAATTTGCCCTGTTTGCTCAACTAGACAACTCCATCTTTATGCATGGTGGGGGTAAAAAAGGGAAATGCAATGGTCAAAAGTAAAAGGGACCTTGGCTCGTTGGCTCAGGAGGTTGAGGCATTGAATGACCCTCCAAACGCCGGGGCTGAGCTAAGCCAAGCATAAATTGTATGTTTGGCAGAAAGTGTCGGCTATATGATGAATTGGAAGTTAAAAACCTATCGTAAAGGGATAGGTGTTAACGAATGAGTGCCCGGGAATTCTATCGCTGGTGCGATTCTATGGGGCAGGGACCACAATCTGAATCTCAGGGCTCCAACCACGATCTTCTCGAACTCGATCTATCTGAGCTTGTGTAATTAGGCTCAGTGATTGTTGAACAAGCACATTCCTATTTTTCTTAAGGTCGAAAGCTGTTTATTTTTTCATTCTAAAATCTTCACTAGGGTCGTATTTCGAAGGAATCACTTGATAGGGCTTAATTTCTCCGATGAAAGATTTATTCTTGGGCCTTGAAGGTTCAACGGCTTCAGCCTCATTATTGTCATCATTGGCGACTTCTTCAGTCGCGGCTCCATCTTCTCCGACTGATACCTCTTTATGGTTGGTGGTATTGCGACGGTCGGAGGTGATTTCTTTGTCACCTTCCTCTGGTGAAATAACTTTTAGTGGCACTGGTGCATTAGCCAACTTACCACTCGCCACCATGGTGTTATCATCCATTATTCTTACTTTTGGTGATCCAGAAGAATTTTGGGTAGAAGACATGATAGCAAGGTTTTGAAAGAGGAAAAGGTTGTAGAAAAACTTGTTATTGATGATCAAAAATTTAAGAAATAGTTTAAATGGTGGACAAGTTAGTTAATTTATAGGTTAGGTGATACTCAAGTGCTTCAAGGAAAAACAGAGAGTTACAGCCGTTCAGAAAATACCGCGTGCAGTGAGTAAAATGTTGAAGGGACGGCTAGCTTTTCAAATTCCTTGGCGGAGGTTTTGCCACGTCGCTCTCCCGCCAAATTTATTCCACCCCTCGGGTAATCTTGACAATTATCCGAGGGGGTGGGGAGACTATATGTATTGGGTGAAAATTTACCGAGCCTTGATGATAGGACTCGAGGCATGGTTTGATTGAATTTTTAGGAAGCGATCTCTCGAAGCCGCTCGCTCGACTCCCGAGGCTAGTTGTCTCGAGCAAGAAATGGATCTTGGCTACAGGTTATCACTCGAATCAATTAAAGAGCAACCACCAACAAGGCACGAAGTTCACCCATCGGTAGAGATTCGTTCTTCGATGAACGAGCCCATGCCTTTTGTAACTGACGACCGTTGCCCACACATTTAAGAAGGAGATCATGGTTAGAGCACGACTTAACGTAGAGTAATGACCATTAAGCACATTAATCGCTATTCTGATCCTTGTAAACTATAAACAGGGGCTATGTAATTAAGGGATATCATCCACAAATAAATCAAATACACTTACTCTTTATCTATTAGCTTTTGTCTAGTTCTCTTTATCAAATTTCTTGTCTCTTTACGGCTTTGATACAAATAGTTGCTAGTTAACCCAAAACAAATTCGATTTGTTGTTCTAATTAAATTTAGGCCAACATAAGAGTATCCTGCAGATTATCTAAGCAAGTTTTGAACCCTTGAATATCTGCCTGAGTAACTGGAGCCCTAATTTTATCATCATAAGAGAGAACATTATTGAAATAACCATATATGCTTAGAATTGCTTTCAATTTATATTAATCATCGGGTGGACTGCAGTTTATGGGATCCTATAAAAATATCTCCTAACGGACCAGAAATTTCTCACCTATTTTTTGCTGACGATCTTACCTTCTTTGCTAAGGCTAATGAAAAATCTGCCTGTAGTATTAAGGGTGCATTGGATCTCTTTTGTGAAAACTCTGGGGAAAGCATTAGTAGAGCTAAATCAAAAATATTTTTCTCAAAAAATGCTAATACTTCTTTGATAGATCACCTAAGCAGTACTCTCTCTATTAATAAGAGTAACAATTTTGGGAAATACCTAGGTTTTCCAATACTAGGACAAAAACCTACTCATGGTGACTATCAATTTATTCTTGATAACCTTGCTACCAAACTATCTAGCTGGAAATTAAATTTCCTAAATTTAGCTGGGAGAGCCACTCTTGTCAAATCTACACTTAATGCTCTCCCAAACCATATTATGCAATTTCATACTCTCCCAGTAAAGACCCTAAACTGTATTGATAAGATCCAAAGAGACTTCCTATGGGGTACTACTGATAATAAGAGGAAATTGCATCTTGTGTCATGGCAAGTTGTCACTAAGCCTAGACAACAGGGTGGTCTGTCAATTCCTAAGGCAAAATCTAAAAATAAAGTGATGATTACATCTCTAGCTTGGAGGCTGCTGACAAACCCTAATGCCTTATGGGCACAAGTTCTTAGTAACAAGTATATTGCTAGACCTACTACATCCAAGGCCTCCTTTATTTGGAAAGGAATTAATAATACCTTGCCTATTTGTTACAATAGCACTCGTTGGGTAGTAGGAGATGGTAAGAACATTTCTCTATGGAATAATATTTGGCTTTCAAAAAATAATAAAACTCTTAGGAGCTGTTTGACTGGACCCTTGACTTTAGAAGACTCAGGAAAGAAGGTGTGTGATATCATGAATAATAATGCATGGGATTTGTCAAATCTTGGATTTGAAATTCCACAAGAAGTGGAAACTATAATTGTCAACTCTTCTACTCCTATTGGGAAGATAGATTATCCAATTTGGGCACTTTCAAAAAATGGGGTGTTCAGCATGAAATCAGTATATGCACAACTTGACTCATGCCAAAATGATCCACACATAAATAGGGAGGTAGATTTTATGTGGTTATGGAATGTTGATGTCCCAAATAAAATAAAATTTTTTCTATGGAAATGTCTGTTTATGTCAGCATAACAGACTTCCAACTAGACTCTACCTAAATAAAATTGGCATGAATGTTGATCCTATGTGTAGTGTCTGTAAAAACATTCCTGAAACTCTTTTCCATCTTTTTATTGAATGCCCCATAGCTCAAGCTTTCTGGGGGAATAAAATTAACTACGACATGATTGATCATAACAATTGGCTCCAATGTATTAAGGACATGTCTAAGGACCCTTACCATAAATTCTATAATTGGTTAGAATTTTTATTTTTTGCTCTATGGGGTCTATGGACAAATCGAAATAATAACAATATTAACAATTTGAGCTTATCTATCTCCTACGCTTCTATCCATGGAAAAGTGTTAGAATACAAGTTGTTAACTAGCTCAAGTTGTAGAAAAGACACCAGCAGTACTATTAGGGTTCAGTGGGTTCCTCCTAAGGCCAATAGCATTAAGCTGAACTGCGATGGCTCTTATAGAACTAAAAATCTTGCTAGTATAGGTGGGGTCTTTAGAAATACAAAAGGGGAATGGTTATTAGGCTACACAAAGTTGGTACATGCCCACAATCACACACATGCAGAGTTATTAGGGCTGCATCAAGGACATATTTTGGCATATGATCTACAGTATAGCTCACTAGAAATCGAAACCGACTCAACTGAGGTCATTAACCTGCTAGATAATCCATCTCCTACTTACTTGTCTATTGTTAATGAATGCAGATTGTTGATGAGGAACCTGGGAATGCCGCTGATTAGGCATACATTTAGGCAAGGGAATAGAGTTGCTGATATGCTCGCTCAAGGAGCTCCCTCTTTGTCCAAATCTTTCTCAAATTTTCACCATGTTGTGCCACCTATTATTATCCACCAAGCTTTGGAGGATGATCGTAAGGGCACGTCTTTTGCTATCTCTACAACGGTTAGTACTTGCTCTATGTTAGCTAAATTAGGGAACATTTGTGCTCTAAATGCACTCCCTATGTTTTGTAATAACTCTAATCATGTGATTGACACTCATAGTGCTCGTGTGAGCGTACTATGTAATCCCCCGTGATTCTATTAATATAAGTATCTTGTTTCAACCAAAAAAAAAAAAAAAAAAAAAAAACCAAGTACCTGAAATATTAGGTCCCAATATTTGCAAATCCTGGCACAATGGTTCCCTTTATTGAACCTCATTCCTAGCATAGATAACGTTGAAAGATATAGTACTCTGAGCATCCTTCACCAGATTATGATTTAAGGGGTCGTTCGGTTTGGTTTTTCTTTTACGTGGGTATTAACTATTAATGCGGATATTAGTAATGTGGGTATTAATAATGTGTGTATTAATAATGTGGGTATTGATAATGCGGGTATTAGTTATGCGGGGTTTAATAATGTGGGTATTAGCCACACATATATTATAACATATGAATTTTTTTTGAATCACTGATATATTACAAATTAACAAAAAATATTATTATTTAAAATATTTATTTACTCCTTAAATAAAATTTTAAAATATCCTTATTATTATGAGGGTTAATTTTATCCTTTTAAATTTTAATACCTGCATTATTAATACCCACATTATTAATACCATCTTCTACCCCGCATAAAATAATACATAAATTTCCGCATTAATAATGCGGGTATTAATAATGCGGAATATATAAAAACGCAACCAAACGTTGCACTAATTTTATGCGGGTATTAAAATTTCACAAAAACCAACCAAACGCTGCGCTAAATTAAATATTAATATCCGCAACCGAACCACCCCTAATTGATTTGTGACACTCAGTATCTATACTTGAAGGTGAGGTTTCCATAAGAACCATATCATATTATTTATAACATGGGAGTGATTACATTGTATTCCCAGCCAAGAGCAATTTTTCTCATTATTCTACTTGATCTATGTTCCTTTACTCTGGTTTCAAGATAAGCTACTATATCTACTTTATTTCTAGTCAAAAAGAGCTTTAACTCTCTTTGTTCTCTTTGTTTATAGGGTTTGTTTAGTCCTCTTATGTTCCAGGTAGATAGAATCATGGGGGAGTGGGGATGAATGCTCCTTCCTTCCCAAAACTGGCTAGGCTGTTCAATACATGAAGTCTGTTTTGAGTGTGAACAATTGATTGTTGTTCTAGTCCTCTAGCTTTAATATTGGGTTCTGTTGATTGTTTAGAATCCCCATGTACTTCATGTTCAACCACTTCCTGAGTTGGAATTGCTTTAGCAACTTGTATTTGAACACACTCTTTGTTTTGTCCTTTTGTGCTTGTACAGGGTCTATCACATTTTCGGCTTGTGCTTGTACCAATCTTCATTTTTTTCATTCAACTTTTGCGTGCTGATTTTTGTATATGGTCCTTCTTTTCCTCTTCTTTGGAAGTTGGAATTAACCTTCACTTTCCTTACATCATGCTCAAGTTGCTTATTTTTCCAACAAATGCTCAAGGAGTATCCAAACCTCATGCAATCAGTGCAAAATTGTGGTCTCCAATCATAGTCAACTGTTTGTTGAAAACTACCCACTGGAGTTTCAAGCTCAATTGTTTTAAGTAATGGTTGTACTAAACTTAGTTTATTTAAAACAAAATTAGAATAATTTCAAGTAATGGTTGTACCAATCTCTCCGACATTTGAATTATCCAAAATAATAAAATAATTTTAAATATTTATTAAGAAAGACTTTAGTTAAATTTTTATTATTATTTAATTAAAATATAAAACATAAAGTAAAAGATATAAAATTAATGTATTGAATAACATAAAATATTGTTAAATTAAAGTGATAATAGTATTTGGAATTTATAAAAATTACTTACTTTAAAAATATGATATAAATTTTATCAAATGAAATTATTCAAAATAAATTAAAACATACCCTAAGAGGAAGAAGATTTGGAGTAATACCTAGAAATAAAAAAGGGATAATCACAAATATATACAACCCTAACACCAAAATTACAAAAAATAACAATATTATTTCAATTTACATAAAATACCAATATTTCTTTACCCATTATATACAAAACCAACAAAATTAACAAATTAGGGTTCATCCTTCTTCCTACTGCCCCCCCCCCAACTGCCACCACCCCAGGCGGCGGCGCCGCCTAGTCACCGCCGGCCGGCCGCCGCCGCCGGCCACCCACCGGATTTTTTTTTTTTTTTTTGTATCTAAAATATGAAATACACATATAAACATTGATTTCTCTTTGAAAATACACTTGCAACATACATATAAACCAAAAATACATGTAAATACACAAAAAAAATATTTTACATACACTAGACACACACATACATACAAGGATCTACGGATCTACAAATTAAACATACAAATTTATGTATGTCACACATACACTCGACATACACACAAAAACAAACACAAAACATACAATAGATGCTCAGATATACATGTTCATACAGTAACATACACGTTTATACACTTGTGTGCTGAAAAACATTACATGTATATACACGAACATACAAATACATACATCTGCATCTGAATATTTGAATATGTATATTCAAAATCAAAAAAAAAGAAAGAGGAGAAGCAGATCTGAAGAATATATAAAAAAATACATATATATACATAAAATACACACATATACACATACAAAATGAAACAAAAAAAAAAGGAAAAGAAGAGAAGATCGAGAAACAGGAGCTCTAGTCTCGCCGGAGAGTAGCAGCGGCGAGGACGGGAAACGGAGGGTGGGGAACGACGGGAGGTGGGTGGGTGGGAGAGAGAGTGGGTGGAGGAGAGGAGAGAAAGAGAGAGGGAGAAGTTAGGGCTTTAGATTAGAGAGAGAAAGGAAAATGATAAAATGGTATGTTTTGTAAAATTCATACAAATGTCGTTATGTTGTGTAATTTCTTAATAATGTCGGTATTTTTTGTAATTTCACTGTTTAATGCGTCAATTAGCGTAAAAATGTCAATAAAAAATTAGTCCTAAGAGGAAGAGGATTTGTAAAGTATGTAGAAGTAAAAATAAAAATATAAAAATAAAATTTTATTTGAGAGAGATATAGTAATTAATGAGGGATAGTTTGGTAAATATAATTTTTTGTAAGGATAAGTTTTGTAAGCATAATTTTTTTTTGTAAGGATATACTTGTCTTGAAAAAATAAATAAACTACTTCTGATTCTTGGAAAAAGTAGAGATGCGTAGCTTTTCCCCAGCAGTAGAAAAACTACTTCTGTTGCAACCTAAAAGTACTTGGCTTTAAAGTAGCCGGACCAAACAGGCTATAAATTTACAAATGATGTTCACCCTCATTATATTCAATTATAATACATTCAATATTATGTCTCGTTAGTTGAACTACACTCAGTTTTCAACCTTCCATAGATGAATAAAACTTATATCATTTCAATTTTAATGAATTTTATGGATTAATTGTGTTAATTAGATATATAACACTCTATTGAGCGAGCTCCGAGTACTGAGCATTGAGCGTGCTCAAGGGTTGTTAGTGAGATTGTTCAAACATTAATTATTACGTGGGGAAATGATACTTGATTATTCCTAGAAGTAGCCATGTGTTGTTCATATTTGTCACTCCAATGCTCCTCTATTTTTCTTAAATGTTTAGGACACTGCAACTCCGACGCCTATTAGGAGTATTACTGTTGCAATTAGCAAGTCGTTTGGTCCATTAGATTCCTTTCAATCAAATTAATTACGATTGTATTAAATTACCCAGTACTCTACAATAAGAAATTAAGAATGAACAAGTAATGAAGTTAAATGACGTCAGTAGAGATAGTGTTGACATTAAGATCCAATATCTTTTTTTCTAATTAATAATGTGCTTCTTTTACATGTTGCCCTTAGAAAGTTAAAACAGATTTTTCAAATGAACATTTTTTGTTTTGTTGGACAATGTCCATGTTCTCAAGGTGAGCTCTAAAAAGAAGATATATAAACTTCTTTGGATGAATTTTTTAGAATAACCCTGTATAAAATTCCAAAAAATTGGGTGGTGAATATCAGAGCCCCATTCTCAAAACATAAAGTTTGCGCATAGGCCAAAAGACTCTCGAAGAAAGAGAGGAGAGAAAAGACCATCTCTTTTCTTGCACCGAAGATATATTTCCCCCATGAAATGAATGTTTGCTTCAAAACACTAGCAGCAACTACAAATGTGACTTCAAGGACTCGACTAGGAGGGGATTTAATTCAACTCTGACTACCCCCTCTCTCCGCGATATTTTACTCTTGTTTCCACCACTTACTAGATTGTTTCACAATATTTTTTTTGAAATGGGCTGAAATTTGAACTTCTTCCAATATAAGAGTGTGTCAGAAATTTTTTTGCAAAAATGATAGAAACGCCATGGGGCATGACGTTTTCTATATAAACCTTAACGTTAAGATTTTAACGGCCTGTTAGTTTAATCTATACAGAAAACGCCATGCCCCCTGGAGTTTTTCAAATTTTGTAAAAATTCAGAAAACTCCATGGTCTCTGGCATTTTTTTTTTTGGAAAACATAAGTGCTTTTACTTATAGAAAAACTCCATCTTAGATGGAGTTAGATGGAGTTTTCTTTAGTTGTCAATCAATAGTCAGACTTTTCGGTTTTTCAACTTTTCGGCTTTTCAGCTTTTTGTAAAATGCACAATAAATGGCATTTTTGGTAGTGGCAATAGTACCCACAATTATTGCATTTAGCAAATATTTTCTATATAACCGAGGGTGGCAAAAACATTTTAATTCATCTCCCTTTTGTACACCGTTCAACAAATGTTACTAAATTTCTTAGCTTTTTTCTTTAAGCTTTTTCTTAGTGGTTTATTGAGGAAGAGTTTTAGTTATTCCGCTTAATCTAGTAAGTCATATGTTTTCTTGATATGTTTAATTTTTTTTTTGGATGTTGCATACTTAGTGATATTATTATTTTAATTATAACAGGGTTAAAAAATGTCGAATGATAACCGTGTGAGAGTTAAATTTTACTGGGGCGGAAAAATTATTTCTGAAAATAACACAGTTGATTATACTGAGTGTCCTCGTGCCATCGTTAAAATGTCGCCAGATGCTGAGTATGATTGGTTGGTAAGGAACCTGCATATTAGAATTAAAACCAACCCTGATGAGGTAAGACTTGTTATTTTCGGGAGATGGCCACATTCAACTGTGCAGGATTGTGCTCGTTACATACAATTTTCAATTGTTGATACTGAATCTTTGAAAGATTTTTTGTCAATACCTGCCACTGTGCGTTATATGATGAACCTTAGTTTGCTTGAGATGTACATTAAGACTGAACTATTGGAAGTTAATGAGCATCATGTTAATGAGCCATTTCCTGAAGTAATGAGTGTGTTACCTGAATTTTCTACTTTTACAAGCTTGTTAATACAATGTACATCGCATCAAAATAATTTACCATCAAGCAGTCAAGGCCAGGGTTAGATTGATTTTGAGATGAATTTTTCCAATCACAATAACCCTTGTTATGATTTTAGAGATGATGCAGGACCTAGCGGGACATTAGAATTTCCTGAGACACGAAGAGTATCTAAATTACAAGCTCGAGTAGATGCTGATCATCATGCTGATCAAGGCGATGATGGTTCTAAAGGTGATATCCCAAATGACCAATATGATTCTGATGAGATAGCAAGTTCGATGAAAAAGTGTCGCATCCTATTTTTACCCGAACCGGTTAAAGTTCGAAATAGAGTTCGACTTATTGGATAACTCACGGGTAAAGAGTTGGAATCGCCACCTAACATATTTTTTAACTAGGCGTATTAGGGCACCTATTTTGTTTCTAGCCAATTTTACAAATTAACTCCGAAACTTAGTCTACGAACCAGAAATTCTAGATAACAGGTTCAAGTTAACTCGAGGGGAAGGGTTAGGCACCTCTCAAGCTCCACCAAATATGGTTACCGGCCGGACTTTATAATTGGGATTCAAATAAGAACTAAACAATGTATAAGTTAGGCATAAAAAATTAAATGAATAAAAATAATTTTTTCTACTGATTTCCTTCCTTAGAGAATTGCACCTAGCAAAACAAAGCAAATTAGTTAGTATGTCAAAATAAATTAATGATAATAACGAAATGAAAATTAAGTGAAAGTAGTGCAATTTAAAAGATATTTTCAGAGCGTCGTCTTCAAAATTGCACCTCGCAAAAAAATGTTTAAATGAGTTAGTAAAATAATAATAAAGTAATAATAAATAAATAAATAAATAATAATAATAATAATAATAATAATAATAAAAGATTTTTCTTCAAATTGTTCTTTTCCAAAATAGATTGTCGTTTCTCAACCAAGTTTACTTAGCAAAAATATAAAGAAAATGAGTTAGCAATAATAATAATAATAATAATAATAATAATAATAATAATAATAATAATAACAATAATAATAATAATATAGGGGAAAGAGATCTTTATAAAAGTGTAGGCTCAGAATATGTATTCCATCAATCAGAGGTTAGGGATGTCGGTACGGCTGCAAACATGGAGCCCGGACCGATTTGCCATGCCAGGTACTTTCAATCCCACCACTCCATTATCACTTACTTTGCAAAGTGATATGTATCGCCATCGCCTATTTGTTTTAGGGACACGGGAATGAGACTATTTAAGTGTAGTATCGTGTTCTAATCAGTCCTTAAGCCTCAAATAAATGATTATTTTTCCTTGACCATAATTTCGTAATTGATATAGAATCCTCCAATTCGGTGTAAAGCCTCAAATAAAAGTATTTTCATAGGCTTTATTGTTGTATCTTTGTTTAACTCAGTCTAGATTATCCAAATCAGTGTGGGGACAACAATATCCCAAAAGAAATCTGTAAGTCCTTTCACAGAGAAACAAACCAGTCAATCTGCACTTAACCAAACACCCAAGTCAATTCAGGAGTATATATATAACAAAACACAGCCATGAAACAAATATGTCCAGAAGTTAATTGTCCAAACAAGAGCACAGTAAAGGCAAACAACACAAGACACCGCATCCAATTTCTCATCGAAATCAAACGACAGGCGAATCTGAAACACGCAAGACGCCGGAAGCGAAAGAGAATTCTGCCTGGCGGATCATGGAAACTCCGGTGACCCCGCCGGCGTCGCTGCTACCTTGAATCTCATTCCGCCTCACCCTTCTTCCTGCCAATAATACTCAACAATAAGAGATTAGAACGAAAAACAGAAATCGCATAAAGACATAGAAGAAAAGGCCAACGATGGGGTTTCTAATTTGGGTCCCATTTTGTATTATTCCCTATTTTCGATCAATAGCCCCCGTCCCTGATCATCTCTCCGTTACCCTGCTTCTGTTTTCGATCGAATGTGTGTGCATGTGAAATTATATTGCGGATCTATTATATGTTGTGTGCTATATGAAGAACGAGGGGTGTATATCGATGTGTGTATATATATGGTGGTTGGAAAATTGAGGGGGAGTAGAAAGTGGGGTGAGGTTTTTGTGTGTGAGGCTGTGCAGCTTTATCCCCTGTCGGTGGTGGTACTGCTAATCGTTATTGGTGGGTGTGGGTGAGATGTTTTGCGTTGTTGTAGATATGTACTGGTTTCGGTGTTGAGGAAGACGCGTGGATGTAGAAAAGTGTGTGAATGGCATACGCAAGATTGGGGATGGACAACATCAGAAAGTGGGGAAGTGGGTATGATTTTTTTGTACAGGTTTGTGTGTATGTGAGTTGGAGTGTTGTCTTTGATGTGGATGTGTATGTATCTATGGTGGAACTAGATGGAATACCCGTGCTCCGGGTGCCTGAGTTTTTCTTACGTTTAAGATGAGAAATCACATGAGCTATGTAAAACATCCAAATTTTACATTCTAGTAAATTGTTGTTCTAAACAAAATGAACATGAACAACGTTCTCGAATGGTAGCATGTAAGAGATATTAATGGACGAGATAATAACAAAATCAAATTAAGTCAAGAAAAATACAAAAATAGATAAACATTTCTTCCCGAATCAGATGTGCAGTTAAATGCTGAGAGTTCTCAATGGTGATCTTTCATCAAGAATAACTTAAAGTTTCTTCGTTGGAGTTGAGGGGTGTTTGCTCTGTTGTTGAACTGTATATCTTCCTTGCTTGATTCTTTTTTTGTGCTAATCCCATGAAAATATCAACCTACTTGTGTTTCAAGCTTAAGTTGCAACATACCTGCAACACTCCATTTTATTTTGCAACTTGTACACATCATTTTTCAGATAAAAAAACACCATGTTCCTCTTTGAATTTCTATCTTGTTAAGGATTTCATTTGTTTTGATCTTCTCCAGGTTTTTGTGGAACGTATAAAACTATATATATATTAACACAGGGAAAACCAACATAAAAGCACCAAAAACTAATCGCTGCATAGAATTCTACGTTAGAAGATAAAGACTTTGAAGTACACTAAATCAACGAACGAACAATCATTTATGACTTCAATCTAATGCTTGCACAATGTCTCCTTCCTTTTTAATTTCCCTATTAACACAATAGGGACTTCAGACTTTGTACCTATATAATCATAACATGAAGACATCCAAAATTGAAACATAGTCACCACGAATCCATCAATAGGGTGGTGTTTACCGATGTTATATTGGTAGTATCCCACCTTTTTTAAGAAACAATTCAAACCAAACCCGAAAAGGAAGTGGGCTTAAAAGAGCAGACACAAGGTTTGGCAAAATTGTAGTGGAAACACATTGTCATGTACCTATTCAAGTCCAATCATTAGTCAAGTGTCTTCTATTGTCCTTTTATTAGTATCTATTGAACCAATTTAACCTACAACCATTTGTTAAACATTGTATTTCGACGAAATACATTCTACATATCTAAAATTGATCTTCAAGATTAATGTCATCGACATTTTCTTTCTTATGCTCTTAAAGCTCCTATCTAAAATTTCCATTCATCCAAACCTTCCCTCAATTACACAGTGAGTCATTGGTTTCTTATAAGAGTCCAGTATCTACCATAAGATGAAGTTAAAGGTTTTCTTTTTTTCCTGTTCTCTTATACTTGCAGGACAAATATTTTTTTCCTATCCTTTTTACTATATTCTTTTAAGAATACGATAATGTTATTTCCTGGAATCTCAATATAAGGCAGGAGATACACTTTGAGATTTGTAAACTAAGAAAGATTTACTAACTCCCATCAGCTCAAGAACACTCAAAAGGAGTGTACTCTGGAGCCAGAACGTGTAAGTGTCAATGATTACTTTCTTTTTTTCTTTCATCCTTCTTTCATTAATTATATGGTTAGTTTCTTTTCTTTCAAATCTTTCCTCTAAATTGGTAATACATCTGCTATAAGAAAGGTTACTACTTACTTTAATATTTGTACGTATCTTAGCCAAAAAGGAGATAAAACCTTTCTTTAGATAGTTAGTATATAAATTTAAGTTGGCCAAAAGAAGATATAACTTATAATTAGTTAAAATATAATCAGAAATAAAATGGGACGATTAACATAAAGAATTTCTCAATCCTTCTCTTATTATATTTCCTTCTTAAGTTAGCTTATTTATTAGGTGTCAAACAAATTGAAGATATGTACTATGGGATTTCTCATGCCGCAAAATTAGTACTCTGATTCCTTCGGAGAAGATATGTTAATGTAATCCAGATATGATATCATTTTTTCCCTAGGATGGATAGAATAGCTTCCCCTAACTGTCATAAATTAGTGAAAGCAATAGAAAGAGTAAGTCGTATCCATTTTGTCTTTCTGTATCATTGTGAAACCAGCAGATAGAAAAGGTGCTGGATTCTTGTGTTAATGCTTGAACATTATATGTGTTCAAACAATGTAATTAGAACTTACTTTTCTGGTGATACGCATTAACTTGGGTATAATTCATCGGTACTTCAGTCACAAGGGCAGTTGGGTGTCTGGATCGATTGGCCAGACACCCCAAAAAAAAGAGACTATTAATTAGAATACTGCATCAAATAATAATTGCAACAATACAATCATAAACTGCAAGACCCATAGTATTATAGCTGGAAATATCTACTATGTCATGCAAGTTAGCTACCATTAAGCCCTTTGCATGGTTTTTTGGCATTGTAATTCATAAAAACTTTGAAGAATTGGAAGAATAAAATAGTCTAACCTCTGCAGCAAGTAGAGAATTGGAAGAACTGTATTCATTACTCCAAATTAGCTAGCATTAAGCCCATTGAAGAACTGGAAGAGATGTAGTTCGTTCATCCAAAATATAATGAATCGGACATATTATCAAGCGCCAAGGTGAAAAACCCACTTCAATGATTATTCTTTCCTTGTCACTGGTGTCCTCTCTATAATTGCATAGGTATATAGGATAGCGAATGATATTACACGGTAGTTAGGAAAATTTTGGAAGAAAAGTTAAAAGAAAAAGCTGGGGAAAGACTCATACCGGAGATGGAGATAATCTTCGGTGGACTAAATTTGTATCAGGTACTTTCATACTTCAAGTTTTCTGAAAAATAGGATTAATAATGCCATTAATTAATTTGCAGCAAAAGAAAAAATTAATCAAAAGACACAGTAAAAAATAATCTAATCATGCATTTGGAGTATCTATTTTAGCAATGCATGGTAGATCAAATAAAAATACGGACACACATGTAAAGATCTAGCAAAAAATTACCCACAAACAAGTGTACAAAAATAGATTAATTAGAAAAAGAACTTACCACAACTGATTGCTTAGATCAGTGACAAACAAAAATGGACAACCTTCACAACAACTTCTAGATGGATAAACTTTGAAAAATATACAGTGATAACCCCAAAGAAAAATTTGTAGAAACTTGAAAATATGGGAGAGGAAGAAAATTTGAAAGGGAATGCAAAGGAACAAGTGTGTAAGATGGTAGAAATCAGTGGGACACGTGTTTGCATTTCAGGTTGAAGGACATCTTACAATTAGCCTTAAAGGAGGTGATATTTTCAAAAATACCCTTCGTCGTCCACAAGACCATGGGTGTCAAACCGGTATACGGGTCCGGGTTCGGGTTGTAAAATTATAACCCCGCAGGTTTCGGGTACGAATACGGGTGCGGGTTTAAATTACGGGTTCTTAACGGGTTCGGGTTTCAAATAGGAAAAAAACCCGTGCGGGTTCGGGTCTTAGCGGGTACGGGTATGGGTTCGGGTCTTAACAAATCGGGTTTGAGTCCGGGTTTTAATTTTTTTTAATAATATTATTTTAAATACTTAAAAAAAATGAATGATAGGAAAAGCTGAAAAACTTACTTTATTTAAGATACTTGAACTATTAAAGTCTTGAACATTAAACTTTTAACTTTGAAAAGTGCAACATTAAAACTAGATAATAAAAATTCAAATTACAAATTTAAATATGCCTAATTCTTTGTGTAATTTCTTTCATGTCATTTTCCTCATGCTCCGGTGTAGGTGTCATTGATGGTGCTTGATCACTTAACAGAATTTCTTCAAGGTTATCATCTTGTTCTAGTGAGTCTTAAATTCCTTGGTTTCTTCACTCCGATCTAATCCAAACTCGTAAACAAACTAGAACATCCATAGCATCATTACCCAAAGAGTGGCGGGTATCAGCTATCATTTGTCTTCCTACGCTAAATGCACTTTCTGATACAATTGTTGAAACTGGTATACCTAAAATATTTTATGTAGTGAATTAAATACATAATTATATTTTCTAATAATATACGCCCAATATTTACTTTGTCCCACTCCAAGTAGCTTATTTTCTGAGGTATATATCGAAGTTAATATTCTATACCATATTTGAGTAATATATATTCAAATTGTTGATTTGTTATGGAATATCAAGTTTCTTTTTTAGTTAAATAAATAAACTTGTTTCCCTTGAATATATTTCACTAGTAACAATATGAACGCAAAATAAATTAAACCATGAGGGAAAATTTTTTGTATACCTTTCTCTCCATATACAAGTTTTATTACTCAGTTTATTTTAACGGGTAAGGGTACAGGTATATCCAGTAATACCCCATAATTTTGACGGGTCTTAACGGATACGGGTATTCGTTAAGAAAAAAAAAATTCGTTCGGGTAGGGGTATTTTAGGGGGTTTACGGGTCTGGGTCCGGGTCCGGGTCCGGGTTTTGACGGGTAGACCTCTACCCGTTTGACACCCATACACAAGACTCACATTTCTATATAATAGAAAATGGTGTCAGAGAGGTGATAGGTGTGTATTTTTTGTGTGTGTGTATGTTTCTGTATGTGTTGATTGTGTAAAGTAGGAGAAGATGTATTTATGATATTTTGTGAAAAAAGTGGTTAAGAAAAATAGGAGGTGATTGGGGAATTTTGAATAGGAGTGGATCAAGGGAGAGTTTTAGGTAATTAGAGATTTGAAAAAGGTAATAAAATCAAGGAGAAGATTTGGAGATGTTTTCTTTCAAAAGTCAAAATAAAGAGAATGTATTTGGTTAAGAAATTTGCCCAAATTCGATATGAAAAATAATTATAGGGATTTAGGAACATTTAGTTCAAAATAAAGTAGGAGGAAAATACAACTATGAAAGTATCTAGACGAACACTTGTCTAGGTTCAAACGAAATTTGAAAGGATTGAAATAAAGTGAAAAATATATTTAAAAATATATGGTGTAAAATGAACGAATCTAGACGAACATTTGTCTAGATTCAGGACAAAAAAGAGGGATTTTAAAACAATGGAAAAAGAAGTATTTGGAATTTAAAAATAATTATAAGACTATTTAAGAGAATTCGAACTAAATGATTGGAAAAAATTAGCAATCGATTTCCAACGGAATGGACGTACCTAGACGGACTCTTGTCCAGGTTCTTAGGAAAGATTTCAAGATGAGTGATTTAAAAAGGAAGACTTGCACATATTTAAATTCAAAAGGAACTCAAATATGACAAATCAAGAAGTCGAACTGAATTGATTATTTGTTCGGCTAATATTTTATTTAAAGGTGCTAAACAAACAAAAATATGAATATGTATATATATATTGTGAAAAATTGATGAACAAATAGTAAAATTCACACATTAAATCAATTAAGTATAAATTGGAATGCAAATTAAATTAATTATGTATAAATAGCCACAAATAATTATTAAATGCTATAAAATTGTACAAAGAACCACATTTTAATAAATAGCATAAATAATGCAAAATTACATAATATAGCCATATTTAAGTATATAATATATAAGTAGGGGATAAGACATGTAAATGCATGATTTCTAATGCACATTTTGCACAAATAGTCAAATTGCACCTTTAAATTAAATTATAGCAGATTTTAGAAAAAGGAGGAATAAAATTGAGTGTCAACCAAAAGTGGCGGTGACTATAATGACAAACATCCAGCCGAAGAAGTACCCAATATACCAACCCATTTCTTTATTATCTTCAAGGACGTCCAAAAGTGTTTGCTTCTACCCACGAGTCAGAGGGTGTTCACTGCAGGATATGGATGGATGATAACACATCTGATCTTGAGGCTGGAATGTTATTCCAAAGCAAAGACATGTTAAATAGCGCCGTTAAAAAGTGGAGCTTGAAGAACAATAGAGAATTTAAGGTGTGGGAATCAAAGAAAGAACATTGGACAGTTAAGTGAAGGCGGTAGGAGTCTGGTTGTAATTGGATGCTCAGAGCCAGAAATATGTCAACAAATCTATGGAAGATTGGAAAGTACAATAGAAAACACACTTGTCAAATGACGGTAATTGCATCTGATCATTTCAACTTAGACACTAACATGATTTCCTCTATGTTGTTAACCCACATCAGGGGTAATCCTTTGTATAATGTGAAAGATGTAATAAATTGTAACGACCCTCAAATAGTCGTTACGAGATCCGGGACCTCGATTTGCGTGTCGACAGTCCCAAAAGCTCCGTTAGGTCATTTATGACCCGTCTGTGAAATCTGAGTCGAAACGGAGTCCGTTTGATAGGTTTTCGAGAAAAGGATCCGTTTATGAAATTCCGGAAAGGAATTTGGGGTTTCGATAGGTCGTTTTGAGTAAACGAACCCCGATGGAAAATCCGAGCATACCGTTAGGTCCGTCTCGTCATTTATGATATGTAGCAACCTTCAAAATTGAAAACGGACCTCGTTTGATAGGACTTTTGATAAAGTCCCCGTTTCGGAAGTTTAAAAGAGTTAAAAGAGGTTTCCGAGCTCGATTTGAGCAAATGAGCTCCGATGAGAGATCCGAAAGTTCCGTTAGGTTCGTATAGTCATTTGTGACTTGTAGCAACTTTCGGAATTGGATTCCGAGATCGTTTGGTTAAATTTCGCTATTTTGGCGAAAGTCGAAAATTGAACCTTTGCCGTGGGACCCACTTTTTGAGTTCTGGAGGTCCGAATTGAGTTCCGTCTTGACGAACATGTCACCCAAGTATTTTATGGCTTTTGTGCAAAATTTGGGATCATTCCGAGCTTCGTAGTGTCCCGTTTTGCCCCTAAAACTGTAGAAAATCTGGTGCGACTTTTCTGTTCTGTTTTGGCGCAAACAGCCGGATAAAAGCTGATTTTCCGGCCAATCCGTAAGGAATTAGGAAAAACTCAAAACATGAAAGTTGTAGACCTTTGAGTTGTGGTTCTAATGGCACCGGTGTCCGGTCATTTGGACATTCCTATCAAAAGTTATGACTTTTTTTCAAAAGAAGCTGTCACAGAGGCAAAAACTGCTATAAAAAGGCCATTTCGGGCCATTTCGGTTCATAACTTATAAAAATCATTTGGTGAGCTCTTGAGGCGATTTTTGGGTATTTCTTGAAGACCCAATCATACTTACACTTAAGGTAAGCCCTTTCAATCCATCTTTATGTTGATTAACACAAGAATCAAAGGGTTGATTCTTGGAAATGGGTTAGAACCCTAGATTCTTAAGAATTGGGGAAAGACATCGAGCAAGGCTCGCATGTGGAATCTAAGTGTACTTTTGGACTCACGGGAGCGTGGGGAGTCTGGAAAAGTACATTTTGTAAATTTAAGGCTCGGCCCTACCCGGGGGGATTTTGGTAATTTTTACCCTAGGATGCCTATGGGCTTAAATAGCTATAATTGAGCACTCATATGTGCTATATCTTGTCTTAATAGACCTAGTGGAGAGCCCTTCGCGGACAAGGCGAGCGGGAAAGGAGATTCTTCCCGGCATTTGAGCCCGAATTTCGAGGTAAGTGAGACTTGACCTCTATTGTGCTTGTGGACTCTTCCTTCATGCTAGTATGCTTCATGTACGCATATATATACCTAACAATGGTTAGGATTAATGATGTGAATTACTTGCTATTATTGTTTGTTATAAATAGCGAGATTGTGACTCGACCGAGGTATGTGCCGGTCTAAACGCTACGTCGAGGTAGCTTAAATTTATATCGTAGTAACGCTTGCTACGCCATGCTTAGATAGCAAGAACTTGGGACATGGCCGAGGATGTTGCCGGCATGTCATGATAAATGTCTTGCCGAGGATTTTGCCGGCTTTTGTATGATATTGGTACTTGATTTGTTCACGTGCCGGGTTGGGTAGTGCTGTCTATACGTAACCTTGGGTTGGACGACATGGGAATAGGGATTGTACCCCCAAACTGTGGTCGGGTTAACCTTCGCCTTACGTTCAGCTAGCATAACCAACCTGGGTTACGGTGACTGTGAAATATTATCGTTATTATTATTATTTCTGTTATTATTTCTGTTATTGTTATTAATGTCGTGGATATTAATACTGTTAGAGGGACACTTGACAGGGGGTGTGGTGTCGCCTATACTATGAGATGTGTCACACTTGACAGGGGGTGTGGTGTGGACACTTGATCTTTGAGATGTGATACACTTGACAGGGGGTGTGGTGTGGTCACTTGATTTATTGAGATACGACGCACTTGACAGGGGGTGTGGTGCGATCGTAGACAGATTTGAGATGAGCCAACGACTACGGGTCGTTGGTCTACTTATTCATGATTGTGATAGTGACTTCGGGTCACGGTATATGGTTGATACTTAGTAGTGGTGTTGCTAGTCCATCGTAGGTCTAGGTTAGTCGGCACGGGAGTAGAGATTGGACCTCCAAACCGCCGCTGAGTTGACCTATGCCTTACGTTGGATGGGCATAATCCTTGAGACTTCTGGTTACTACTTGTGTTTATGGAATGTGTTACATCTATTTGTGATTTCACTACTTTATTGTATGATTACTATAGTATGTTGTTGCTTATGATGCATGTAGCGACTTGTCCCGCAAGGGTACCTTAGCGGGCCTGTCGGTGATCTTACTGGGCTTCGGCTCATAACTTACTCTGCTACGTGCGCAGGTCCTTCATCCAGTCAGCAGCCCGGACGTTAGCGGTTCCCGAGGCTTCTGAGACTTTTGATTGAGGTGAGCCGACCACACAGACCGTGGTGGCATACCGCCGGAGTCACTTAGAGATAGGACTCAGATTTCTTTGATGTATATTCATACTTTATTGAGTCACTCTTAGAATGCTCCAATTCTTTTGTGGATATATTCTTTTGGACTTCACCCTTTTATATTTATATATCCATTTATGATCTTTTCACATTATTGTTCTTTTCCGCATCTTGTTTCATTGGTTCGCCTAGGCAAATGTTGTTTAGGTGCCATCACGAGCCCTTGGAAATTGGGTCGTGACAGTTTGGTATCAGAGCCCTAGGTTCTAATTCGAGTCCTAGGAGTCTTGGAGCAGTGACTGAGTAGAGTCTTGCTTATAGGTATGTTGTCGACCATACTTATGAGCGAGAGGCTACAAGGGCATGTTAGGAAATATTTTCCCTTCGTTTCATCTCTATTCGTGCTGAGTAGCTTATATAGGTGCTGATCCTTTTTCGTGTATTGTATCGGATGGCGAGGACGCGAGCATCCTCAGCCAGGAGGGCTGCATCTTCTACACCCGCGTCTGCGGGAGAGCCATCAGCACCTACGCAGCCGCCAGCTGCTAAGAAGACTCGGGCAGGTCGCCCGTCAGCCACTAGGCAGGACACAGCTATCCCTGCGGTGTCCGCAGCGACTCTGTCAGCATCTATTCCCCCTGTGCCTGCTGTTGTGCCAGGCACCGTTGTGATCTCTTCAGAGGAGTATATGAGACTGATGGTCTTGTCTAGCCATCAGGTCCCTGTCAGAGATGATGTTGCAGCTCCTGTTTCGGCTCCTCAGCCGACCACACCTGTTATGAGCACGCCTACTTCTGAGGCTGCTCCTGATCATATTGCCCAGCCTCCTGCTTCTGCTCCTCAGGTAGGTCCTGTTATTTCTACTCCTCCTATGGGCACTGAGGAGGTTGCCAAGAGGATAGAGTCATTCATGAAGCTTCAGCCTCCAAAGTTCGACGGTACCTCAGCTACATGTACTGCCCAGAGGTACATTCAGAAGTGTGAGAAGATTTTGACAGTTCTTGGTACTAGAGACACCTTAGGGGTGCAGTGTGCTTCTTTCAGATTATCGGGAGATGCGGAGACATGGTGGGTCTCCATGATGCGGCAGAGGTCTAGTGACCTCCCTCCTTTGTCTTGGGCTGAGTTCGTGTCTATGTTCATGAGCAGGTTCGTGCCCCAGAGTCAGCACGATGCTCAGAGGCGCGAGTTTGAGGGGTTGAGGCAGGGAAACCTGTCTGTTTCAGAGTATGACACCAGGTTCTTGTGGTTGTCTCAGTTTGCGCCGGCTATGGTGGCTCAGGAGAGGGACAAGGTCCTCCGATTTGTTGAGCGTCTTCATCCCCGCTTGCAGGTAGCTGTTGCCCCTGATATGGGCAACAAGTCATATTTTGAGATAGTTGATGTGGCGCGGCGGATGGAGGATATCTTCGCCAGGGCTGACGCGGAGAGGGCGGCCAAGAGATCGCGTCAGTCTGGTGGGTATAGTGGATCCGCTCAGAGGGGTCAGGGTCATCAGGGCCGTTCTCAGTCTAGGCCCCAGGCTGCTGCTTTGCCTGCCCAGGATTTTTCTTCAGAGACCCCGAGGCCTCAGTCATCCCAGAGGCGGGGTGGCTCTTCGCAGTCTGGTCCGCCGCAGTGCGGGAGGTGCCATCAGAGGCATCATGGGAGGTGTTCGTCTGGAGGTGGTCGTGGCAGAGGTGGTAGAGGCGGTAGAGGAGGTAGAGGTGATGGATGTTTTGAGTGTGGGTCTCCAGAGCACTATGTCAGGAGTTGCCCTTATGTTTCATCAGGTCGCCAGGGATCCGCAGCTATGGTACCATCTGGGTCCTCAGGCCGCCAGGCCCGTTTCTCAGATTCCTCCTAGACAGCAGTCTTAGAGAGCTCCGGGTTCAGGAGGCTCGACGCAGGTCTATGCTATGACTCGTCAGGATGCTGAGGCATCCAATGATGTCATCACAGGTATTATTTCTGTCTGTGGCCGCGATGCTTATGCTCTTATTGATCCGGGGTCTACCTATTCGTATGTGTCGCCGGGATTTGCCCCTTGCTTGGGCAGGGATCTGGTCTTCTTAGATGATCCCTTTATGGTTGCCACCCCTGTCGGGTCTTCTATATGTGTAGATAGGGGTTATCGGCAGTGTATGATCTCCATCTGTGGTGTAGAGTCCTTAGTGGACCTGATGCTGCTCGATATGTCTGATTTCGATGTCATTATGGGCATGGATTGGCTGGCTTCCTGTCATGCGACTTTGGATTGCCATGCCAAGTCCGTGACGATCGGGGCAGAGGGTGAGTCTCGGGTTGTATGGAGAGGTTCCAGGCCTTCTCCGAAGAGTAGGATCATTTCTTTCTTGGAGGCGCAGAGGATGATATCTAGTGGGTGCAAGGGATATATTGCTTCAGTTCGGGATGTCCGGGCAGAGGAGTTATCCCTTGATAGAGTTTCGATTGTTTGTGAGTATCCGGATGTGTTTCCTGATGATTTGCCGGGTTTGCCGCCTATGCGGGAGATAGAGTTTTGCATTGATCTATTGCCAGGCACTCAGCCTAAATCTATTCCCCCGTATCGTATGGCTCCTGTTGAGTTGAGGGAGCTGAAGGAGCAGATTCAGGATTTGCTCGATAAGGGCTTCATTAGGCCCAGTGTGTCTCCATGGGGTGCCCCGATATTATTTGTGAAGAAGAAGGATTGGCTCTATGCGGATGTGTATTGATTACCGGCAGCTGAATAAGGTTACTATCAAGAATAGGTATCCTTTGCCGCGTATTGATGATTTGTTTGATCAGCTTCAGGGTGCTACCTTCTTCTCGAAGATTGATTTGAGGTCGGGGTATCATCAGTTGAGGATTCGGTCCGAGGACGTTTCCAAGACTGCTTTTCGTACCCGATATGGCCACTATGAGTTTCTGGTGATGTCTTTCGGGCTTACGAATGCCCCAGCTGCTTTCATGGATCTGATGAACCGAGTGTTCAAGGCCTACCTTGACTCCTTCGTCATTGTGTTTATCGATGATATCTTGGTTTATTCGAGGAGCAGGGAGGAGCATGAGCAGCATTTGAGAGTTGTTCTTCGGACTCTGAGGGATCAGCAGTTGTATGCCAAATTCTCCAAGTGTGAATTTTGGCTCAGTTCTGTATCTTTCCTAGGTCACGTGGTGACCAAGGATGGGGTGTGTGTTGATCCGAAGAAGATAGAGGCCGTTTAGAGTTGGCCTAGGCCTACTTCTCCTACAGAGATTCGGAGTTTCTTAGGCTTGGCAGGTTATTATCGGCGGTTCGTCGAGGGGTTTTCTTCTATTTCAGCACCTCTGACGAAGTTGACCCAGAAGAATGTTCCTTTCCTGTGGTCCGATGCCTGTGAGTCTAGCTTTCAGAAGCTTAAGACTCTGTTAACTTCAGCGCCAGTGTTGGCCTTGCCTAGTGGATCCGGGGGATTCACCGTATATTGTGATGCTTCGGGTGTTGGCCTGGGTAGCGTTCTGATGCAGGAGGGTAAGGTGATAGCTTATGCCTCGAGACAGATGAAGGTCCATGAGAAGAATTATCTTGTCCATGATTTGGAGCTGTTAGCTGTCGTGTTTGCACTGAAGTTGTGGAGGCACTATCTTTATGGCGAGCCATGTGAGATATTCACCGATCATAAGAGTCTCCAGTACTTGTTCACTCAGAAGGACTTGAACGGGAGACAGCGCCGCTGGTTAGAGCTGCTGAAGGATTATGATCTTTCTATCCGGTATCATCCCGGAAAGGCTAATGTTGTAGCTGATGCCTTGAGTAGGAAGTCCATGGGTAGCCTCGCCTATCTTGATGCTGATATGAGGCCGTTGGCCCGTGAGTTGCAGGCTTTGTCCATTAGTGGGGTTCGGTTTGATGATTCTGTTCCAGGCCGGGTGCTTGCATATGTGGGGTCTCAGTCGTCTTTAGCTTCCCAGATTCGGGAAAGGCAGTTCGAGGATCCTTATCTGAGAGATCTCCGGGACAGGGTCCTGAGTGGGGGAGTGTCCTCGTTCGTGATTGGTGATGATGGTGCTTTGCGGCTTAACGGCCGGGTATGTGTTCCAGCCATTGTGGAGCTGAGGCAGATAATTTTGGCAGAGGCTCACAGTTCGAGATATTCCATTCATCCGGGTACTGCGAAGATGTATCATGATCTTCGAGAGCTGTATTGGTGGAAAGGGATGAAGAGGGATGTTGCTGATTATGTATCTCGGTGTTTGAATTGCCAGCGAGTGAAGTATGAGCACCGGAGGCCAGCCGGGGTGACCCAGTCTATGCCCATTCCCGAGTGGAAGTGGGAGCAGATCACTATGGATTTCGTAGTTGGTTTGCCGCTTACCGTGGGTAAGCATGATTCGGTGTGGGTAGTAGTTGATCGACTGACGAAGTCGGCTCACTTCATTCCAGTGAGGACTACTTATACCTCGGAGCGTCTGGCTCGTATCTTCATTGAGCAGATTGTGAGATTGCATGGTGCTCCTGTTTCTATCATTTCTGACCGAGGTGCTCAGTTCACAGCTCAGTTTTGGAGATCTTTTCAGAGAGAGCTGGGTACTCGGGTCGATCTCAGCACTGCATTTCACCCGCAGACTGATGGCCAGTCTGAGCGGACCATTCAGATCCTCGAGGATATGTTGAGGGCGTGTGCTATTGATTTTGGAGGCCATTGGGATAGCCATTTGCCGCTAGCAGAGTTTGCGTATAATAATAGCTATCAGGCTTCTATCCAGATGGCTCCGTTTGAGGCATTGTATGGTTGGAGATGTCGCTCGCCTATCGGTTGGTTCGAGTCTGGTGAGGTCCAGGTGTTGGGGCCCGATTTGGTGCAGCAGACCTTAGATAAGGTCCGGGTTATTTAGGATCGACTCCGCACGGCTCAGAGCCGGCAGATATCGTATGCAGATCGGAGGCGGAGAGATCTTGAGTTCATGGTTGGGGACCGGGTATTCCTCAGAGTGTCGCCCATGAAGGGTGTTATGAGATTTGGGAAGAAAGGCAAGCTCAGTCCTAGGTTCATTGGGCCTTTTGAGATATTGGAGCGCGTTGGTGCCGTTGCTTATAGACTGGCTTTGCCTCCCTCTCTGTCTGTTCATCCGGTGTTCCATGTGTCCATGCTCCGGAAGTATGTTCACGATCTGTCTCATGTGATCGATATGGCTTCCGTGGAGGTAGATGGCGACTTAGCTTATTCGGAGGAGCCTATTGCTATTGTGGCTAGAGAGGTCCGTAAGATGAGATCGAAGGTGATCCCGCTTGTGAGAGTTCAGTGGGGGCATCACTCCATTGCCGAGGCCACTTGGGAGCTTGAGTCCGAGATGCGTGAGAGGCATCCGCGCTTGTTCGATGATTCAGGTATGAAATCCTTACATTTTCTAAGCCTGAATTTGCATTTTTAAGTTTTATTGATTTCGGGTGGTACCGAGGGGTCCTCGAAATCCGTGCCAGCTCCGTGGCTAGTGTGTGGATCCTACCTTAGACTTAGGCTCGTACGAGGACGGCCGAGAGTCTAAGTGGGGGAGAATGTAACTACCCTCAAATAGTCGTTACGGGATCCGGGACCTCGATTTGCGTGTCGACAGTCCCAAAAGCTCCGTTAGGTCATTTATGACCCGTCTGTGAAATCTGAGTCGACGCGGAGTCCGTTTGATAGGTTTTCGAGAAAAGGATCCGTTTATGAAATTCCGGAAAGGAATTTGGGGTTTCGATAGGTCGTTTTGAGTAAACGAACCCCGATGGAAAATCCGAGCGGACCGTTAGGTCCGTCTCGTCATTTATGATATGTAGCAACCTTCAAAATTGAAAACGGACCTCGTTTGATAGGACTTTTGATAAAGTCCCCGTTTCGGAAGTTTAAAAGAGTTAAAAGAGGTTTCCGAGCTCGATTTGAGCAAATGAGCTCCGATGAGAGATCCGAAAGTTCCGTTAGGTTCGTATAGTCATTTGTGACTTGTAGCAACTTTCGGAATTGGATTCCGAGGTCGTTGGGTTAAATTTCGCTATTTTGGCGAAAGTCGAAAATTGAACCTTTGCCGTGGGACCCACTTTTTGAGTTCTGGAGGTCCGAATTGAGTTCCGTCTTGACGAGCATGTCACCCAAGTATTTTATGGCTTGTGTGCAAAATTTGGGATCATTCCGAGCTTCGTAGGGTCCCGTTTTGCCCCTAAAACAGTAGAAAATCTGGTGCGACTTTTCTGTTCTGTTTTGGCTCAAACAGCCGGATAAAAGCTGATTTTCCGGCCAATCCGTAAGGAATTAGGAAAAACTCAAAACATGAAAGTTGTAGCCCTTTGAGTTTTGGTTCAAATTGCACCGGTTTCAGGTCATTTGGACATTCCTATCAAAAGTTATGATTTTTTTCAAAAGAAGCTGTCACAGAGGCAAAAACTGCTATAAAAAGGCCATTTCGGGCCATTTCGGTTCATAACTTATAAAAATCATTTGGTGAGCTCTTGAGGCGATTTTTGGGTATTTCTTGAAGACCCAATCATACTTACACTTAAGGTAAGCCCTTTCAATCCATCTTTATGTTGATTAACACAAGAATCAAAGGGTTGATTCTTGGAAATGGGTTAGAACCCTAGATTCTTAAGAATTGGGAAAAGACATCGAGCAAGGCTCGCATGTGGAATCTAAGTGTACTTTTGGACTCACGGGAGCGTGGGGAGTCCGGAAAAGTACATTTTGTAAATTTAGGGCTCGGCCCTACCCGGGGGTATTTTGGTAATTTTTACCCTAGGATGCCTATGGGCTTAAATAGCTATAATTGAGCACTCATATGTGCTATATCTTGTCTTAATAGACCTAGTGGAGAGCCCTTCGCGGACAAGGCGAGCGGGAAAGGAGATTCTTTCCGGCATTTGAGCCCGAATTTTGAGGTAAGTGAGACTTGACCTCTATTGTGCTTGTGGACTCTTCCTTCATGCTAGTATGCTTCATGTACGCATATATATACCTAACAATGGTTAGGATTAATGATGTGAATTACTTGCTATTATTGTTTGTTATAAATAGCGAGATTGTGACTCGACCGAGGTATGTGCCGGTCTAAACGCTACGTCGAGGTAGCTTAAATTTATATCGTAGTAATGCTTGCTACGCCATGCTTAGATAGCAAGAACTTGGGACATGGCCGAGGATGTTGCCGGCATGTCATGATAAATGTCTTGCCGAGGATTTTGCCGGCTTTTGTATGATATTGGTACTTGATTTGTTCACGTGCCGGGTTGGGTAGTGCTGTCTATACGTAACCTTGGGTTGGACGACATGGGAGTAGGGATTGTACCCCCAAACTGTGGTCGGGTTAACCTTCGCCTTACGTTCAGCTAGCATAACCAACCTGGGTTACGGTGACTGTGAAATATTATCGTTATTATTATTATTTCTGTTATTATTTCTGTTATTGTTATTAATGTCGTGGATATTAATACTGTTAGAGGGACACTTGACAGGGGGTGTGGTGTCGCCTATACTATGAGATGTGTCACACTTGACAGGGGGTGTGGTGTGGACACTTGATCTTTGAGATGTGACACACTTGACAGGGGGTGTGGTGTGATCACTTGATTTATTGAGATACGACGCACTTGACAAGGGGTGTGGTGCGATCGTAGACAGATTTGAGATGAGCCAACGACTACGGGTCGTTGGGCTACTTATTCATGATTGTGATAGTGACTTCGGGTCACGGTATATGGTTGATACTTAGTAGTGGTGTTGCTAGTCCATCGTAGGTCTAGGTTAGTCGGCACGGGAGTAGAGATTGGACCTCCAAACCGCCGCTGAGTTGACCTATGCCTTACGTTGGATGGGCATAATCCTTGAGACTTCTGGTTACTACTTGTGTGTATGGAATGTGTTACATCTATTTGTGATTTCACTACTTTATTGTATGATTACTATAGTATGTTGTTGCTTATGATGCATGTAGCGACTTGTCCCGCAAGGGTACCTTAGCGGGCCTGTCGGTGATCTTACTTGGCTTCGGCTCATAACTTACTCTGCTACGTGCGCAGGTCCTTCATCCAGTCAGCAGCCCGGACGTTAGCGGTTCCCGAGGCTTCTGAGACTTTTGATTGAGGTGAGCTGACCACACAGACCGTGGTGGCATACCGCCGGAGTCACTTAGAGATAGGACTCAGATTTCTTTGATGTATATTCATACTTTATTGAGTCACTCTTAGAATGCTCCAATTCTTTTGTGGATATATTCTTTTGGACTTCACCCTTTTATATTTATATATCCATTTATGATCTTTTCACATTATTGTTCTTTTCCGCATCTTGTTTCATTGGGTCGCCTAGGCAAATGTTGTTTAGGTGCCATCACGAGCCCTTGGAAATTGGGTCGTGACATAAATATAGTTATGCTTTCGGTAAATCATGTACCCTCTTACAAAAAGGCGTGGCTTGGTCAAAGGCGTGCATTCACGAAAATATTTGGTGATGTTGATGAATCATTTTCTTTGCTTCCTAGATATTTGTTTTCTCTTAAACATTATAATCCAGGAACAATTGTCGAATGGTTGCATGCGGACCAGTCAACAGCAGAGGTAAATGTCTTTAAGTATGTATTTTTGGGCATTTGAACAGTGTATAAAAGGATTTACAACATGTAGACCTGTTATATCAATTGATGGTACTCACATATATGGGACATATGATTTGAAGTTATTAATTGTTGTGGGTGTTGATGCAAATGAACAAATATTTCCACTTGTTTTTGCAATGGTTGATAGGGAGACGAAAGATGCATGGTCATGGTTTTTATCGTTACTAATGGCTCATGTGGTAAAACATCGCAGAGGAATTACTTTGATATTTGATATGGCTCCTGGAATACTTCATAGTATAGAGGATTTGGTTGCTTTGCAGGAGCCGAATGTATATCATCGGCTATGTCTTAGGCATCTTAAGAGCATTTTCTGTCGAGGTTCCCAAATAAGGAGCTCGAGGAATTTATGTGGAAGGCTGCAACTCAACATCAAGAATGCAAGTTCACTATCACCATGGATCTCATAAAAGAAGCTAAACCTGAAGCGTATAATTATTTAATAAATATCCCACTAGATAGGTTGACTGTTTATTGTGATGGTGACAGAAGGTGGGGTATCTTAACAACAAATCTTTCATAATCATACAATGCTTTCATAAAGAAGGCTCGTGGACTGCCAGTTACAACAATTGTTAAGCTAACATTTGGGCAGTTAGTTGAGAGATTTGTGTCTAGAAAGTAATATGCACAACAACTCTTGTTTGGGCAGGAAAACTTCACACCAATGGCGAAAGTTAAATTCGAAAAATATGAAAAGAGGTCGAAACTTCATACTGTCAATAGATATAATCTAGAAACAGGTTTTTTCGAAGTAGAAACTCATCGACGTCAAAACCGTGGCTTGGAAAAAGACCATGCTTGCGCCTTCTCCAGCTCCTTAAGTTCCTTATGTTAGTATATAAGGTGGACATTCAAACTTCAGTTCCTTATGTTAGTAAAAGATCTACTAGAGTAAAATATAAACCTGGTCGTTCATGAGTAAATCCAATTGATCACGAAACAAATAAAGAAGGTATGCCACTTTAGTGTCGTGATGAAGTTCGACCGACCAAATAGAGGCTCGAGGTGGTCCAGGAAATCCAGCAACGACCCAACTTGGGCAATCTAATTGTAACTCTCTTCTTGGCCTAAATAGTAAATTTCTCTCATACATCCATACCTAAAAAGTATTAATACAATAAATAATTTTAATCAAAACGACAACATAATTTTTTTTAAAAGTATAAAAAATTTCTTATTTGCAGCAGAGGTAAAAAGCCACCGATAACATTACTCCCTTGTTGTGATCCACGACAAAGATACCTATAGAGTATTGCAAGAGAAGTTGCACCCCATGCATAACCAACATGATCTAGATCGTCAAGAAACTTTAGAGACATCAACTTAATACGACAGTATGTATCAACGGCAAGAATCCCACCTATCATCCATAACAAGTACAACCTAACACGTCGTTGAACTATAACCTCAGCAGTTCAACTAGTAATCGAGTATAGAGATGTAACATAATAAATAAGAGATCTCCTTTTAAGCGACTTCCATCAAAATCAGTGTCAAGTGGTGCCCAACTAAGAAGACGTTGCATCATCCGTTGCCAATCTACAGTATATAACTGATCATCTGTACCCGTTACAGGCAACCCATCGACTGGTAAGCCATATAGTACAGACACATCCTGGAGTGTAATTGTCGCCTCACCTGTCATGAGGTGAAATGTACGTGTCTTCGGACGCCACCGCTCCAATAATAATATGATCATCGCATGGTCAAGCGATGTATGTCCTCCTGCATAAATCCCATAAAACCCAGATCGACACAAGCTAATGTAGTACACGTTCGTATATTGGATTCTCCTTGATATGCTGCCAAAACTCTCCATCAAGACTCCGACATCGAAGTGTCTCGTGTGTCCTTTTATCCCATACATCCTGACTACGATGCTCACTTTGTCCAACCAAAATACGGTAGTCAAATGGATCCGGTGCACGATTGGCTGATCCATATAACCTGAATAATCCAAACAAAAATAAAAAAAATTAAATAAATTTATGCACACGGAAATAGAGAGCAACCAATTAAAAAAATGCTATCATATTTTAAGTATTTTCAGGGGTAGATAATGTGAGATTTCATCAAGAAGACATGGAACTTGAGATGGATGAAATTAAGTTGCGTCAGCTTAGAAGGAACATATATAAAATACTTTAGTCTATCCTACTCTATAAATCTATTGTCACTGTCGAGTTTCTTTGGAAATAATTTTTCAGAATGTAAGAGATATTTGTTCAGTCCAAAAGTCATTTAGCTCTTCAGTTCACTTCTTTATGCTTAAAGGCTAGGTTGGATAATCAAATTAATTTATCATCATCTATTAAATAGGTATATTCAGAAGGAACATTTGTATCTAATTTTTTCATACTTGCAAAGCAAAAATTGAAAGTCATCTGTTGTTTATTCATTAACTAGTTAAGGAAGCACATTATTCATTCGTGGGGATACGACATAATGGTAAGTTTTCCATACTTTTGATGCTTTACTCTAGAATAATATCATTTTCTCCTTACAAATCTACAATTACTTCTCTATTTTCTCATCTCTATTTTCTCCTCTGTAACCCATCAAAATAAACAAATGCATAATCTCTTCTCTATTTTCTCGTTTCTACAAAACCCCAGTTGATCAGTTCCATTTTAAAAGGGGAAACTTGACAATATGGATAACAATTATAAAGCTATTTTGCGCCCCTAGGACTTTCTAAATAATCTTGAATTACATAAAGTGAGATTAAATTAGTGTTAATTAAACGAACACCAATAAAAATAAATTCTTTAACAAACAAACTAATTAAGAAGGTAAATACTTACTTGTTTTACAAAATGGCTGCAGTCACCATCACAAATTTTGTTTTTCTATGAAGAAGAAATAGGGTGGGGCAGGGGGGCCCTGAATTTTTACACAATGAGTTGAGGGACCATGAATTTTATTCTGTAAAAAATAGGGTACAGAGACCAGCATACATCTACAGTATCACAAAATAGAACCCGTCCAGTTGAAAGTTCATAGCCATAGGTTTATAAGTATATAAATTATGTGATATATCGTGGACGGGCAGATGATCTCTAGTAATGAGGGGATCAACCGTAGATTTCCTTTGGCCTACACATCAGAGGGTAAGAGAAGAAGTGAGAAAATAATTGATGTGATAAAGGAAGGTACAACAGATGTGCAAGTGAACCAGTTTAATTAGGTCATGAATATTATGTGAGTCCAATTGAGAATTTTGAAACTCGTGAAGAAGGTAAAGAAAGGTTACAGTGTATGTATTATTTTGCGCGTTGTGGGTATATATTTATAAGAAAAACGCCCTCAGCCGTGGAGTTTTTATAAATATTAAATTATCAAAGAAAACGCTAGGGGCCATGGAGTTTTCTGAATTTTTACAAAATTTAAAAAGCCCCAGGAGGCATGGTGTTTTCTGTATAGATTAAACTGACGGACCGTTAACACCTTAACATTAAGGTTTATATATAAAACACCATGCCTCTTGGCGTTTCTACCATTTTTGAAAAAAAAAATTCTGAACACCCATATATTGGAAGAAGTTCAAATTTCAGCCCATTTCAAGAAAAAATTCTTGTTTCACCTTAAACATGAAAATTGTATTCTTTTCACATTCATTTGTGTTTATATACTTCGAGGGTGTTTGGCTTCGGCTTATGAACACTTTTTGGCTTTCCTACTCATTTGAAAGTGTTTTCTTTCTACATTTGATATTGTTTATTTATGCATTTCGATCAAAATAACTGTAAGCAAAAATCAGCCATAAGTCATAGATGGTCATTCCTAACTTATACTACTAATTTAAGATTATAAGCACATTTATATTAACTAGTCATTTTATTATTTTATTCCTAAAATATTTTGTAAGTTAGGAAATAAATTTCTCAAAATAAAACTTTCAACTCCTTATTTATTCTATATTCATTATTTATCTTTGTTCATGTAATATAAATTTGTTTTTAGCTAAATTGGATTAGTTATTTATGTGGTATACGTAGTAAATAGTTACTTGGTTCCGATTTTTATTTTAAAATGTGCGGTTTCTTTTTATGTTTCTGGCGTTCCACTATGGCGAAATTGGGCCAAGGGGCGCTATGCACAAATAGATTAGTTTTATGGGTTAATTTCATAACTAACCAAGTATCTTACATAGCCTTACTAGATAATAGACATATTAACATATATCAATGGCTAGCCAAAATTGATGCTAAATAATAGGTACATGAATATCCTAACTTCTAAGAGATCTCCTTGAATATCTCCTAAATACTAGCGCCAATTCAATTAACTAAAAAAGAGGCGAAAAAAATGGGATGGAAAGCGTTTTTAAATTCCTATAATTACGGAATCCCACTAATCACGTACGCAATAATCTGTGGCAAGTATATATCCCCAGTAAAGCAGTTTTTTTAGGTTATTAAGTCATAAATATTCACCAAATACAAATCGGATTACATCTTCTCTTTTTCCATACAAGAACAAAAATAAGATCAGAAGGCATCTTACTAATTAATATTAATCATTGTTTACTTTAAATATCAGCAAGTGAATACCCACTGTGTATCACGTTAAAGGAGAAAATACAAGGGAAATAGTATCTTTGCATATGAATATCATCAAAATATGACACCAACGCAAATATGCAACAAATATGTACAAAAAATATGCAGTGATTACCAAATATGGAATAAATACTTACAGTGAATACCAAATATGCGATGAATTACAAAATGCCAAATATGCATCAGATATGTACAAAATATGCCGTGAATACCAAATATGCAACAAGTAATTACAAAAACACCAAATATGCAGCAAATATATACAAAATATGAACTATGCTATCAATACATTCAGTAATTGTTAGGCTGTTTGACAATATAGGATCAGACTTCATCCAACTAGAGATAGAAACAAATATAAGTGGTTGCCAAATGATGAAAAAGTTCAGCCTTCCAATAGTCGAGGAAGAAACGAGGGAATGGTCTCAATGATGCGAAGGTCACTCACTTTTGCATCCCACACTCACAGTGTATATTTATTGTTAATAGGAATTACAGCCTGATGAGGAATTTTCCACATTTTCGAGAAAAGGGGGCAGGCCTGCCGTTGTCTATGCTGATATATAGTATAATACATCTCTCTGTTAACACATAGGTTAGAAATGTCAAATCTTAATGCATATCCTAATTCCTATAAATATAGGCATGGTAAAAGGAAGATAGAAAGTTTTTAAAAGTGTCTATTAAATGTAAAGTAAATAGGTCTAAATGTCTATTTTGAATAATTAAGGCAAAATGTATCTATTTTTTGATAAACACCCTGCCAAATGTCTATATTGTGTAAAAATTCCTAGTTTTATACTGCTATTTTTGGCACGATCATTATCGCAAATCTTTGCAAGGAATGATCAATTTAATAAAATATCCTTGAATTTGGACTCTTTTAAGCTTTACGCGTCAAGCGTTGCGTTGCTCTTAACTTTAACTTTTTTAATTTGAAGTTAAGTCTAATTTGAAAAATCCAGATTAAAAAATCTGAAGTTGACGGAACTTTGAACTGACCTCAATTTTAGATCCCATAAACAAAGTTAAGCGGTTCGAGTTGCAAAAATTTAAAAATTAGTTGCAGCTTAATTAACATTGTGCACAAATATAGCATAATGTTTTTAGAAAAATGTACACAAATATGGAGTACTACTTAAGGAGTTTTCTTACCATACCTAGAGACAGTTTAAAATAGCAATACTTCTTATAGATTTATAGAACACAGCAATTAGGGAAAATTGATATATCCGCTGCAAAAACAGTGTCGTTCTGTTTGATGAGCTTGTCATTACCATTATTCTGTGAGGATGATGAAATGACACCAGTGGCACTCTTAAGGCTATCTCCAGTATGGGAGTTATCAACAACGTGAATGTTCTAATCAGTATCAGCAAGCAAACCTGTTGGCTCTTTCACGTTGCAATCAATGACTACTTTGGAATCTAATCCAATTGCAATGGTCGATTCCAATAATTCGGCATTGTTACTAATTGTGCTGTCTTTGGAGGCTTCATGAAAAGTTTCATCTATGCTTTCATGCACAGTTGTGTCTATACCATGGTCATTATGTCCAACAATTGAGCAGATAGCTTTATCACTGATGAAATGTCCAAGTAAACTGCAGAATGACCCCAAAAATACTACACTGATGAACCAGGAAATAAAATTGTATCAGGAATGCCTTGAACTACAGAAGGCTAGAGCTAAATTCCTATAGCAAAAGGGCAAGATACAATGGCTGAAAGAAGGTAACCAAAACACCAGGTTTTACCATAGTTTCTTAAAAGCAAAAAGGGCTAACAACAGGATCTTCACAATTCAAACAGCTGCTAAGAGCTCCTGGGAACAAGCAACAATCAGAGACAACATGCAAATAGTGATATCATAAAAAGAGGGAAGGTGGTCAACAATGAATCGAGAAGCAGCCTAATTGAATAGGTTACTGAAAAGGAGATAAAAAAAGCACTCTGGGATATTGATGGAGACAAATCACCAGGGCCAGATGGGTGTGGGAGTCAATTCTTCAAGGATAGATGGGAAATTGTGAGAAAAGATCTTATTGGGGGGATAATGGAATTCTTTGAAACAGGGAAAATGCTGCAAGGAATAAATAACATTGTAATCTCACTGATCCCAAAAAACACTCATGCTGACACTGTACTAGACAACCGACCAGCAACATGTTGTAACACTGTCTACAAAATCATCTCCAAAATACTGTGCAACAGACTGAAAAAGGTGCTACCGGAGATCATATCAGACAATCAGAGTGCTTTTGTTGCAGGTAGGTCAATAGTACAAAACATCCTCATTTGCCAAGACTTAGTCAGGTTGTATAATAGGAAAAATACAACAAGAAGCTGCTTAATCAAATATATTAAAAGAAGGCTTACGACTCTGTAGAATGGGGGTTTTGTAGAGGAAATGTTACATGGATTGAATTTTCCACATAAGTTCATTTAGCTGGGTGATGGAATGTGTGACCACAACAAAGTACACCATTGCACTAAATGGAGGGTTGCATGGCAACATTAAGGGTGAGCGAGGGCTAAGGCAAGGTGACCCCATCTCCCCGCTCCTATTTGTCATATCAATGGAATACTTCACACGATTAATGGGTTGGGTAGCTGAACAAGAAGGTTTTGAGTATCACACAAAATATAAAAGTATAAAGCTGAACCACCTCTGTTTTGCTGACGACATGCTGATAGCGTGGTTAATGTTGAGGGGATTGAAGACTTTCTCACTAGCATCAGGACTTACCACTAACAATGCAAAGTTCAGCATTTTCTCAGCAAATATGCAATCCCAAACAGTGCAAGACCTGTGTGATCTCACAGGATACTCATAAGGAAGGCTTCCTTTTAGGTACCTAGGGGTCCCAATATCATCCAAGAGGTTGTCAACAGTGGAGTGTGAGATGCTGTAGACAAGATGAAACCAAGGGTAAAAACATGGGGGTCTAGGAACTTATCATATACTGGAAGGATTAAATTGGTAAACTATGTAATGATGCACATTCATACGCATTCATACATACTGGTCCTCCATTTTCCTACTACCAAAAAGTGTGATCAAGAAGATTGTAGCTGTTTGCAGGAATTTTATCTAGAGTGGTCAGGCAGAAACAGGAAGATCTCCACTAGTAGCTTGGGATATAGTATGCAGGGAGAAAAAAGAATGAGGGTTAGGAGTGGTAGACTGTCAGATCTGGAATGAGGCAGCAGTAGCAAAATATATGTATGGAATGTTACTAGAAAAGCAGACAATCTATGGGTCAAGTGGGTTAATCATGTGTACATCAAAGGGGCAGACTGGTGGCACTACCAACCACCTCAAGACAGCAGCTGGTACTGGAAAAAATATGCAGCATGAGAGGGAAATTTGAAGCAGGATACAATCAGAATGGATGGCTGGAAGCAAATGGGAAATACTCAATAAAGAGTGGGTACCAATGCAGGAAAGGGATGGGCAGTGAGTGGCCATGGTGGAGAGAAACATGGAACAATACTAACATTCCTAAGCACAACTTTATTTGCTGGCTAACTATGCATAGGAGGCTGCTGACAAGAGAGAGACTTGCAAAACTGGGCATATGCTAAGAAGATACATTCCTGCTATGTGGAGCACACACAGAAACAATAGACCACCTATTTTTCGAGTGTGAGTTTTCTAAAACATACTTGAGAGAAAGCCTCAAATGGTTAAAAATACAGCCATACAGGGAGGATATCCAGAGGATATGGAGATGTGCAGCAAGGAAAGCAAAAGGGAAGACAAGCAGAGCATTCATATGGGCATTTCTAGCTGCAACAATCTACCAGATTTGGAAGACAAGAAATGAAGCACTATGGAACCTCGAAGTTCCACGACCCCAACTGGTGAACAAGCAGATAAGAACAGAAAGCAGACATAGAATTTATGAAATACTGAACAGAAAGGGAAATTGTAAGGATAGGACATGGATAGATTAACATAGAGAGGTTCTTGAGAAGGTGTAACAAGATAGATAGGCAGTTTTCTTTCCTAGTATTATTTTCGTTGTATGTTTGAAATAGAAGTATCCTGAGGTTAGAGACGTGATTTAAGTTTTTGAGAAGGTGATGCAGTAAAATATTTGGGTAACCAAAATAAGCAATTAGGAAAAATAAGACGACACTTTCTTTACCATTAACCCCTAAATCTCAGATATCTCTCAACACTTTTCTATCAAATTTGTCGCCGCCAGCCCCTTCCAAGTGCCGGTGCTTCAGTAAATGCCAAGCTCCATTTTTTATGCTCTTCACGTCAAGTTCCGCCACCTTTGCTATTTACATCAAGCTCGGCCGCCTTGCTCTTTTTCCGCGCTGCAGCATCGAACTCTAGTGGCCATACCTAGGGATTCCATTGTTGCTGATTCTTCTTCTCTTCCCGTGCTCTTTCTCCTCTTCCCTCTTATCATTCTTCATCTTCCTCTTCCCTTTCTTCTCCTCTTTCTTGCCTTCCTCATTCTTTTCCTCATCCTTCTCCGTCTTCTTCATCTTCTTCTCATTCTTCTTCATCTTCCTCTCATCTCCCTTCCTTTCCTCTCCCTTCTACTGCTCCCTTCATTTCCTCCTCCTCCTCTTACTTCACTTTTTTTTCATCTCATCCTCCTCCTCCTCCTCCTCCTCCTTCTTCTTCTCCTTTTCATTCTTTTTCTTCCTCTCCTCCTTTTTCATCTAACATCAGGTATTCAACTATACAAGAATGGGTTAAAGTTAAAAAGGTGGTCAATGAATACATTAGCACTGGCTTGATGTTAAATGATCATTCAATTAACTGCATACCACCAAAAATTTAAGGATCATTTTGTCGATCATAATGGGACTTTGTTCCACTATGTTATTTTTATTGTAAAAATGAATGTTAATGAACCTATATTTTCGTATGATTTTTCTCGTATTTGTTATTGTCTACAAATTTAGTTATTTTGAGAAATATATTATTGATTTATCCATTAAAAATGTGGACTACATTTAAGGCACAATGCATTATTCAATATGAAAAATACTACTCAACTATTAGATAAACAATTGTAGCAATTCATGTATTTAGATTTTCTTTAAAAATAGAGCACTAGAATTTACGTATTATGTATGCGGATCGAGTGGAAGAATATAAGTAACGTTCAATACATTTAACACTTAAGAGGTTTGTTCCATCTGAACGATTAAATCTCATTTTCTGCAGTTCCTGCAATTTATCATTTATGATAAACTGACTTCAATTTTTTTTTTTTTTTTGATAAACTGTTCTTGATGGAAGAACAATATAAAATGAGAAGCAATGGATGGGTCTGTAAGCACATAAATACCTTAGAAATTGCTACACCACCTAGAGTGAAGATTTTGTAATACTTAGAAGATTCACTAGAGGAAATTCCCTGCAAAATTGAAAGTATGGTGGGTGATATGTCGGTCTTCCAATTTTGCTGTGATATCTCTCTCTCTGTCCTTATGTGTTAGACATTTTACGCTATGTAGAATGCCTAACAATCCCTAGATCCTCATTACATAAATCTCATATATCGGTTTCAAATAGGCGAGTTATCATGGATTTGAGAGGGTCAAGATAGACTGAATCAATAAATATGCGGGCCAGTTACTCGCCTAAAGATTATTATAGCTTGTTGGAAATTGGATTGGGGGCACTCATGTGGGTCAACCCGTATCCAAGTCCAAATATATAAATTATATATTTATTATATATATTAATAAATAGAGAGAAAAGAGACAACCTTTGGAAAAACTCCCTCAAAAGTTGTGTCTCTTGAAAGAAGTCCAAATATATATACTTATTAGTATCAAAAGGAAACGTTACTTAAAAAAAAAAAAACTTCTTTTCTTTCTCTGACACTAGAAAACAAGTACCCTTCTCTCTTAGAAAAAAAACTCTCTTCTTCAATTCTAAAACTCTCTTCTTCAATGTTAAAGAACTTCAATGGAAGATTTTCAAGAAGAACGTAGGCGGTCTTCTACATTTGGAACAGTTTTTTGTAACTAGGTAGGACTTAGACTGTGGCTTTTACGGTGTAGTTTGTGTCCAAAATACATGTGATTATACTACCGACTAGTGAAATAAATACGGTAGACCTTGGGACAAGCTGTGTGTTCATGGATTGTGTATAATACATTGGTATCAGAGCTATGTCATTTATTTTCTAGTCTTGTTTTTTCTTTCTTGATAACCACTGTTTAAATTTATCTGTCGTTATTGCAATGTTTTTCTTCCTCTACAATACTTTGGCATTGAAGTCCTGACGGTTTTAGTCGATTAGGGCTTTACGGTACTTGCCCATAAAGTTTAAAATGAAAGAGGATTGCAATTAGTTGGTACACCCAACTTGATGTGCAAGTGTTTGGCATTGACTTGAAGTTAGGGATATTAATTCTGTCAAACACTTGTGAACATAAGAAGGACAAACTTTACGGTTTGACTTTTTCGGAAAGGAATAAGCAAGAGTCGACGAGAAAAAATTGTTGTTTCTTTTGTCCTCTCTGCGATGACTGAATATAGATGAGCAAATGACATAAAATGTCCTTTATATTTGGGAGTTGATCCAAAATTATCCTTTAAATATATCACTGATCAGTTTTAATTCTTCAAGTTTGCAAAAACTTGTCAACTTTAGTCTCCCTCCCAAAACAAACTGGGTCAGCTATATTGACGGCCCCTCAACTCCAAAACGTTAAACCTACACGAACTTAAGAGATGATAAAGGCTTATGGATACATTCTTATCTTTGGATCGAACTCCTGTGATTTGATTCTCAGAATTCAGAAAGAGGAGCAAACAAAGTAATGTTTTCAAAACTTTTCTACGCGGCCATCTTTGTAGACTAAGAATGGCATTTGGATCTCATGAACAATTTCAGATTTTGGGTTTGAATTCATTCTTTGATTGAAGTTGCAGGTGTTGGAGGAATTAGGAAATGGAGTAGTGAGCTTTGATGTTGGGATATTGGCACAAGAAATGATCAGTTAACTTGTAAGGTGCAGTTTGTCTTTATGGCTAAGGCAATTTCTAGTGTAGAAAATTGGCGTGGCCTACCTGCACATTGTAGCCTCCGCAATAGCTTCAAAGCCCAGCCATGGCTTTTCTAGAAACTGATATGTCTTCTTTGTTGTTAGTTACGTTAGATTAAACATTTGAAATTGAGGGGCCGTTAATATAGTTGATCCCATTAGTTTGTTCTGGGAGGGTTTTGCAAATTTAAAGGATTAAAACTGATCAGTGGTATATTTAAAGGACAATTTTAGATCAATCTCCAAACATAAAGGATATTTTATGTCATTTACTCGAATATAGATCTTCTGACATGTTTATATTTAACTATTTGTTTATTCCATGGAAAAGTTGTCTTATAGTGGAGATACGTCTCTACTAATATGAAAAAAATGAATGGAGTCCGTGAATCCACAAAATTACAAAGTATTGGCTGTAGGATGACTACATTAATGTGAAGGTCTTTAAAAAAAATTGTGAAGGCTAAGAATAGTGGATTGGTTGTATCAAACCAAGTAGGGACATGTTTTACTATGTTCTAAGTTGTTAGTAACTTTCATTGTCTAGGGGAAATATGAGAAACTTAACAAAGTTTGTTACGTTTTTTTTTAAAAAGCCTTTAACATAGTCTTAATGATAAACTTATGGTTGAGACAAGATCCGACTTGTGAGCGCTATTATAAAGTTTTATAGTAAAACTTTATTGTTGAAACTCCTATCTGTATATAGTACGTATAAATATGTTAGACAAAATTTGTGAGAAGTGATTTGTCATTTTTTTTTTCATTTTCTTCATGGGAGTATCGGTTGTTTGCTGTTGTCTTAAAGTGGGGCTTTGTGATTCCAAGACAAAATAACTAAACAATGTATTTCTTATTGTTTATTTGAAGTCTAAGCATATGAGATAATACAACAGAGAGTGTGATGCATCAAAGGTTAAGCCTATTGGGTTTTCTTTGCACACAAACCTCTTGGTATTTTGGGAATTGACAACTGGTACAAAGACTTACTTAATGTTAAAGAAGTTTTTTTCTGTTGGTAAGAAACAAAATGGCCAAATTATTTGTTTTTGAAGAGAAGGTCATGATGACTTATGAGCAATGAAAGTCAATTCTCAAATCATTTCACTTTATGTACTGTGAGATGAAAATTCCTTAACGTTTCTCTTACAAGGCCACCCCTGTCTTCGTGAAGTCTTTCATAAAATAAATAATTTTATTTTTGGGTCCTTTATCATGACTTTACCGCAACTAATATGAGATGTGGAAGAGTAAACTGCTTACCTTTTTTTTTTATAACTAGATCTTATCCATGTTGCAAGTACATGTGATATGTAAAAATATTCATGTGTTCCTAGGAAAGGTTCTGAATTTTTAGAAACTTTAGTAGTCCCTGCTGGAAATAGTTGAGTCAAGAACGGATGAAAGCATGCATTTTTTTCTAAAAGTAATCTGGTTCTAGAATTTTCTATATGTGTTATAGAATGACTCATGATGCATTTGATGTATTTGTCTACGTAACATTTAGATGCGATTAAACTTTTTTTAATATTTCTATATCTGTTATAGAATTTATGCTTATTTAGACTTGAATTTAAGTAACTTAAAACGAGTGTTCCTTTAATAATTGATTATGTTAAGATTACGACATATTAGAAAGCGGGTGATGATTGGGAACATAATGAACTTTCGATTCCAAATCTAGTATGGAACAAATATTAACATAGTTAAATTATTTTAAGGATTAGTATGTATATGAACTTTAGACTTTAAAAAGTACATAATTGTCTCTATAAGTTTATATTAGTTTATATTAATATGTCAACTGCTATGAGAATATTATCCTGAGTTTGATAATGAAATCCAGTATGTCCTTAAAGAGCAAGAGGCTCTCGAGACTCTAGATATGTCTATGATGTCTATTTAAAATAGCATTATATTCCATTGTAGCTGATATATTATGACATCCGTGATCCAAATTATGAAATTATTCTAATTCAATTGCTTATATTCCATATAAGTTATGGATAGAGGAAAACCTTTTTTTTTTTTCCTCTATTGGGTTTGTGCTCCTTTTGCACATAAATTTATTTGTCACATGAAAAACTAGTCCCAAGGGGAAGGACTTGTATCTTTTTGTGATACTATTTCAGTTCAACGTTTATGTGTTCATATGTGAACAAGATAGTGGCACTGTAACTGAATTTGGATTACATGATGTAATACATTCTTAGCGAATATTTTTCCTAAGTAGGGTGAGATAGGTCAAGACGTGTCTCAATTGAAAACTGTGGACAAGATTGCTTCCGCTATCAACTCTGAATGGATTCAAGCAGGAGTCATATTTGGTAGTAATGGATATATTCAATTAACACCAATGTGTTGTCCAAAAGAGAATCCATTTAGTATCGCTGGTCCCAGTGAGAGTAACAATCAATTGATAAATTAATTTTATCAATCTCAACCTCGACGAATGAGTCGTCTCCAATATTCCTGGTCACCAATTTGAGATCGAATGGAAAGCATATAGAGTTACTCCACATGATGAAAAATAACAACGAAAGATAAATGATGCTCTTAAATACCCTGCTAAGGATAAGTACCTAGAACAACGGAACGTGAAAAGGAGTTAGTAAAATCAAACTAAGAGTTGTAATTGGTTGATCTACTTATGGGTCACAGCGCCATTGGGAACAAATGGGTTCTCAAAATACGCGAAGACTTAATGTAGAAAAAATATGGGTGAATTCTTGAAGTTCAGATTTCAAGAGGTAGTTCGAAGGGATTATTGTCTCTTTTCGGAAAAATCTTAAGAAATTTTCTTGAACGATTTATTATGCAATAGTGCAAACCCATTAATACTCCTATTTCTAGAGCCGAAGGGTTAAGTTGGAGAATGTGTCCTCGTGAACCCATAAAAACATGATTTGGCTCATGTTGTCTGATATCTATTTTTTCAGTTAGCGGATATCAATCTGACTTAGAAAAGGAATACTTGAAAGCAGTTAAACGGATACAGAGGTATCTCAAAGACACAATTGATTATTCCTTGTGTTGTCAATGAAAGGATATGCAATTCAAAGGCTACACGTATGATGAGTGAAAAGAAGATTTAGATGAGAGGAAATCTAAATCTAAGTATATCTTCTTTGCTAAACTATAACAATGTGTATATTGTTTGTGTAGCAAGAAATAACCATTAGCCTTATTTATAAAGAAAACTGAATTTTTAAGCGTTTTCAGCAACTGTGCTAGAAGCTATTTGACTTAAAAGTCTTTAAGATAAATGTGGGTGTGTTTGATAGAGCTATTGAATTAGTGACAATCAAGTGTGATAGTCAAGTCTCAATAGCTTACAAAAAAAGGTCCCAAGTATCATTGGAAGACAACATATATTGATAAAAGTGTAATTTCCTTAGAGACATAGTTGTACATAGAAAAGTGAACATGAAATACAACTCTACGCATTATATGATAGTAGATCCAATAATGAAACTCATAGCATTTGGTGCTTATGAATGATATGTGAAGAAATTGGATTTGCGTAGAAGTCGATGTATTTATATTTTAAATTTTTCCAAACATGTTCACATAAAACTACATTATTGGAGTTAATGTAGTTGAAGCCTAAAATTATTTGTTATTGGTTCATATACATTGAATGGCTTTATGTTTAGTACATAAATTTGAATTATGTCGGACAGACGAAAAGATTGGCCTATTCACACATGCAATCGCCTCTATTGTCTAGGTGACTAATAGGGATGAGACAGTTATAAACTTATTATTATCAGATGTGATAATACTAGAGAGCTTGAAGTTTATTATATAAATGCCGTTTGGTGTATGGTTAATCATATTTGATTAAATATAATAGCATTTCTTAATGCCAGATGTGAGTTCTGAAGGATAAAATGTATGAGTAGATGTGCGAACTCAAAGTTAGACATGAGTTGTCTGAACTATCATCTGCACAATATTTAATTTGTGAAAGACATGCGCTCCATGGGAAATGAGTCAATACAGTGATACGTGATTCATACCACGTGGCATAATATGACCTATGGGGGATACAAGTTTAATCTCTACTTGCTTATTATGTGAAGCCTTGAAAATTATAAGTAATTTTCTTTCTTTTGTACCCTCATGACTTTGATCAGTTTCTCGAGATTCAATTTGGTGATTGCTATCTTAGGATGTTGCCAAGAGATCATGGATGATTCGGTCTGGCGGGACATTTCTAGAAAAGTAAATCAGATTGAGATTAAGAGATTTTTAAGATGATGAAGTTCATTGATGAGTATTAACAAATTAATTGTGTCATTGGTACCTTTTATGTTTGCCTTTGCGACAAGAACATAATGATGAACTTAAATTATTACAAAGAGATCATGAGAGATATAAATGTGGTAAATGATCTAGGGTACTGCATACTGTAATCTACTCTAAGGTTCCGTTATTCGAGATGCTATATATTCCTAACAGATGTATAGCAACCGAGCTCTCAAAGTATGCACTGGTCACATGTTCTAGTCGTTATATATGGATGTTACAGAATGGAAATGAGAGTTGACCCACCATGTGTGACCAGGAGATGTTGGAAATTGGATTCGGGGCACTCATGTGGGTCAACCTTTGGGAAAACTCCATCAAGAGTTATGTCTCTCGGAAGAAGTCCTAATATATATATACTTATTAGTATCAAAAGGAAACGTTACTTGAAAAAAAGAAAATACACCTTCTTTTCTTTCTTTGACACTAGAAAACAAGTACCCTTCTCTCTTAGAAAAAAAAAAAACCTCTCTTCTTAAATGTTGAAGAACTTCAATGGAAGATTTTCAAGAAGAACGTAGGCGGTCTTCTACAATTAGAACAGTCTTCTGTAACCACGTAGGACTTAGACTGTGGCTTTTACAGTGTAGTTCGTATCTAAAATACATGTGATTACACTATCGACTAGTGAAACAAATATAGTAGACCTTAGGACGAATTATGTGTTCATGGATTGTGTATAATACTTCATAGCTTGGATGAGCTGGGTTAAGATGGATTAAAAAATAGATTATAGCTCAACTTCGCCAACTATAGTCAAGTTTTAGTGTAATATTTAAGCCAGGTAGCCATGTATTAGAGTGCTAGACGAAAAATAGTTAGAATTTACAAATTAATCAAAGAATAGTCACAACTAATAAATGGGAAAGCTATTTGAAATATAGTCGTCCGGTCCAGGAATATATCCCGGAGTTTGAAGTTAAGAAATTCGTTAGTTATCCAAAATCTCTTAGTTGAATTGAATTGATATTTGATCTGGAGTCCGAACTCCATTTTAACCGGGATTTCAAACTCCATGAAAAGATCATAGTTTGAAATAAAAAGGTCAGAGTACTTTATGAAAAATTCCTAGAAATTGAACTGAACTTCGTGATTTTTCATGAACTTCAATATTTTTTTAGAGTTACTAAGTTATATGGTCATCCAAGTATGGCAAATTATCATTCAAAGTCACTCATGTTTGTTTGGTATCAAGAAAGTCACTTAACTCGGACCAATTCACGTAAAAGGTCATTGTGGCCGGAAAAGTTAAAAACTCACCGGTGCTAACTGCCATGTCATCATAAATGCTGACTAGGACTTATTACATGGCAATCTATTTTAATATTTAAATTAAAAATAAAAACCTAACCCCATTCCATTGCACGTGACCCATGATACTCAAGTTAAGAAATCTTCTCCTCTTATCATTTTTCTTTTCATCTTCCAGAATTAAGTTAAGCAGAAACCTCTTTTAGAAGTCAAAATATGAGCAGCAATTTTCCCTTCCCACCACAAACTATAACAGCTAATTAATGCTTCATCCAAGAAAGGATATAATTTACACATACAGTATAGAATAATCCCTGCTAGTACAAAGGCTAGCAATAACTCTTACGACTGCCATGCGACGAGCATTACTTATTTCATTACCATTATTAACTATAACCACTAATTCTAATGTCTCTAGAAATGGCAACACACACTTTTTTCTGTATGCACAAGAAGTTAACTGATTGTGTAGTGGTAAATAAATAGAAATTCTATCAGATAGCTAGCAATATACAGATAATCATAAGATCAATCATACACAGTTGCTGACATCTTAACTTATTCACCAACTTTCGCAAAAACCAGGGCAAGATTTTGAAGCTAACCAGACAAAATAAATCATGAAGCTCTACAATGGTAATATACCAAGCCATGAATTGTCTTATACAATGAATGTGCTCTTACCTCAGCTAATTTACAAATGGGAGTGTACTTACTATAAGAACCATCACAACCAATCTAAATATCAAAGGAAAATTACCCATCACAACAAAAAGAAAAAGGGAAAAACTTGCAAGTAAAACAGCTGAAAATCCAACAATATGAAGGCCTATATAATTCAAGTATGTTAAAGATATTGTATATGAAAGGCTCTTTGAACATTATAGCAAAAATAGGTTCATAGCCATTCATTTGACAACTGCTATTAGGCAACATTTGAAGCCCTCAAAGTTTAGCAAAAGAGGATGTTAACAAAACCCAACGTAGGATACCATAAAGTATTTTAGTCTAACAAAACCAAAAAAAGACACTAAACACAAACACCCTACATTTTTTTAGAGCTTCTACTCTTCTTCTCCAGCATATTTGTTACATAATCCTTCATGACTTTTCTCTTGAACGGTCTTCCTCTATTTGATGAAGTAGAAGGTTTTTCTGCCCCAACTACTTCAACAGATTCAATTCCATCAAACTCTTGAGTAGCAGCAGCTACATTATGTACTACAGTACCAAATTCAGCAGTTTCAGTTCCTCCCTAACAAATAAAATTAATAAATAACAATTAGATGATAGAATCAACTATAAATAATTAAAAATAAGCAAGTAATCGATACCTATATTATAGTTGACTGATTTATAAAGTTCAACTCATGAGAATTGGCCCACATTTCTGGATGATAAAAATTAGATTGGTCCCATAAGTCATCATTTTCACGTTGATTTGAAGATGAACTAGCAAATTTTTTGGCCCACTTATTATGACCTCTTGCTTTATGACCATCTTTCTTGAAAACTAAACATCTTTCTCTTACAAAGCCCTTTCTGGATAACTTCTGCATATCCTCATTTTCAGCACTTTTTTCAGCTCTCTTTTTAGCCCTTTTAGTAGCTTCTTCTGCTTTTTTCTTTTCTATTTCTTCAGCCTCTTTTCTCCTATTTTTGGACTTCCTCCCCCTCTTTTTCTTCACAACTTTAGGAGGAATCACTTCTCCACCATTTACAACAGTTGGCCAATGACTTTCAGGATTTGTTGGGTTGATATAATGTGAATACATATTCTTAACTGTATCAACATGATAGTATGCATTCACATAGTCCTCTATATTTTCAGAGTTTTCAATAATACTCACATACGCATGAGGACAAGGCAATCCAGTTAAATCAAATCTCCTACAAGTGTATGTTCAAGCTACCATATCTACCATATATGGTCCACCTAGACCACTAACTAATACCTTTGGCCCTCCTGAATAGCCAGGCTTAAACATAACAACATCATTGTTAATTTTGTCAAGTTTCTTTACAATCTTTGGGATCCTGGCTTGAACTTTTTCGATCCAAGTTCTCTTATTGTGTAACCTTCTCATTAGCTTATTTTTTTTAATCAATTCTAGCATTGTAATGATTGGCTTTTCCCTGTCATCAAGTATATACCTAAAAGGAAAAACATCAGCATTTCTTACTACTGTGGAAATGAAACATCACTATACATCTACAAAGACACCCGAACCAAATGATATAAGATAAATTTTGTAACCAAATCTTCTATTACAGTACAATAATGTATTTGTAAAGGGAAAAAGTAAAAGCAAAACATAGTGCGACTTCAACACATTTGGCTATAAGAGGCCGCCTACTCACTAAGGTTATTGAAAAACTTACGTATTAAAGCTTTCACACAAGTTGTTCAACAACATATCACATCTGGTATCTGTCCGAAACAGTGCTCTCGTCCAAGAGCTATGACTATTTCTTATCTCAAGGTCCTCTCCAAAAATATTCAAGAACCAACTCCAAGTTTCTCTACTCTCATTGGCAGCTATGACATCATATGCAACGGGAAAAATACAATTATTGGGGTCTATAGCAACTGCACATAACAAGTTTTCTCCATAATTTCCTTTTAACCAGCATCCATCCAAACTAATAAAACGCCTGCAGCCTGACTTAAATGCTTCTTTCAGCGCTCCTAAATACAAATAAAAGCCCTGAAATTTTCCTTCATCTCTCCAAATGACAACAGTTGATCCAGGATTAGATTTCAATAATTCAGCTCTATAAGATAAGAGCTTACCATACTGAAGGGCCTAATCTCCAAAAACCCATTTTGTGCCTGATTTTTGGCCCTCCATGCCTTCACTTTTGGTATTGTGTAACCAAGGTCCTTCCATATAGTTTCAATCAGTCCACTTATGTTCCAATGTGGATCAGCTTTAAAAATATCAAGATACTTTTCAGCAATGTACTGTGGTGCCATATGGAAATTATCAAAAACCTTCGGACCCCTATGTTTCAAATTAAGAGACTTAATCTGAATAGTAGGGTCCTTATGACTCACCCTACTAGCATAAGCTCTAAATGGACATCCATCTTGCTTGCACTTACATACTATCCTTTTTATCATTAGTAGGAAAATACAACTGCCTTCTTTTTCTAATACCTCATTCTTTACAAACTTCTTTGAATTGGTGAAGACTTTTAAACTTCATCCCCACTTCTAGCCTTGGTTTATCTTTGTGTTTAACTTCATCATATTCTTTGTAGCTAACCTCCACTCTGGCATTACTTTCTTTTTTATCAGACTCAATATCTTCACCCAATTCATCTGAATCTGCATAATCAGATTCATCCTTACCATCATGTGATAGTATTACAATCTCAGAACTTGATGGCACATTGTTACGTGTTGCATTTTGTTTGGGCCTTCCCCTTACTTTCTCACATTTTAGTTCAGCTATAGCCTCGTGAAAGATTTCTTGTTCAGCCATAGCCTCATGAAAGTCATCATCTTCATCAGACAAGTTATAATCAGGATCATAAAAATCTTCGTCACTAACAACTCGATTAGTCTCCCCATTACCCACAAGAGTAGCATCAACATCCGCTTCAGTAATACGGCTAAAAAATGACTCAAACTGCTGAAAATGCAACTTCTGCATATATAAATACTTCAAAACATATATGTAATCTTGTTTGACTGTAAATTCTTAATCTAACACACGCATACAAGTACTGTGAACAAATAACATTAAGATCCACCACAATCACTTTTTTTTGGCTACAAAATAAACAAAAGGATAAAACCAAAGCTTCATGAAATTTACCCCAATACCACGTTTGGAGTTCATTCTAGAAGTTGCTACCCCCAAAAGACAAAAAAATGAAATAGATAAAGAATAGAGTTTTACCTCGTTTTCCATCATGAACGGTGAAGAAACTTCATTGTGGGATCCATTTGCTCAGCAACAATAGCTTGTAGGGACTATGGAGACCGATCTGTTTGTGTTACTATTTGTTTAATCCTTGAATCCATGACCTTTGTGGAGAAGTCAAGGTTGAAAGGTTTTGGGAAAGAAACCCTTGTGAAATTGTCTCCAATAAATTTTGGGAGATATGGGTATCTATAGGGCTGGGTCACGTCCATCCTAATGAGGTTAGATTTTTATTTTTAATTTAAATTTTAAAATGGATTGCCATGTAATAAGTCCTAGTCAGCATTTATGATGACATGACATCTAGCTCCGGTGAGTTTTTAACTTTTTCGGCCATAATGACCTTTTAAGTGAATTGGTCCAAGTTCAATGACTTTCTTGATACCAAACAAACATAGGTGACTTTGGATGATAATTTGTTATACTTGAATGACCATATAAGTTATTAACTCTATTTTTTTGACTTCAAAACTCAATGGAATTTTCCCCCTTCAACCATGCATTTTTCCTTCTAACCCTAGGATTTATTCTTTTAGTCTCGGGGTTTATGGGCTAATTTTAGCATCCCTAGTCACAGTAGGCATAGTCGAGTAGATACCAGGAAAAAGAATATAAACAAAAGATATGACACCTTAAAATATTAATTCTGGACAAAAAAGTTGAAAGATTAAAAACCCTAGAATTCTTTCTTTCATCTCGCTGTCCATAGGATCTTGTTTGGTGTGGCTCGCGAATTTTCACGGTAACCATATATAGGTCATCTTCATCAGCGTTCGATTAATAATTTAATCTTCTTACAGTCGTTCAAATCTTTTTACTAAATACCATCAATGTCTAGCTATATTTTTCCATTTCTACTTAGAGTAAAGGTGGTTAGGTCTGGTTCATCTTTGAGAGAAAAAAAAAGGGAAGAAAAGAAGAGTCCCAGTTTACTGGGTCCCCTTTAAGACCATGAAGAAAATGATACATTGCTAGACTTGCTTCACGGATAATGCTCTGTTTTTTAAATAATAAATCATGTCATTATCTCCTTTCCCCCCTTGAATAAATATGAAACGTTAATATTTCTTTTTGTTATAATTAAAAAAATTAGGCAATCAATATTCTGTCTACCAGTGTTCTGTTATTCGCTTGGGGTTAGGTAAGCAGATTGGTTCATCTTTGGCGTTATTCCTCACTTGCCGCTCACCGTTAATAACATGAAAAAATAATTACGTACTAGATTTTGCTAGACTTGTCTAATAAATAATGGAACCTTTTCTCTTATAAATCACGTTTCTATCACTTTCTCCACGTTAAATAAATAGATATAAATTACTAGATTGCTAGACTTGTCTCATAAAATGTACGTAATTAAGGATCAATATGTATTATACAGCGTTCTTCCCTATTTTGCTTCAAGAAAGGCATTAAGCAGATTTGTTCGTTGTTAAATACTCCAACTTAATCTCCCACGTCACTCCTCATCCTTAATAACATGACAAAAAATCTTATAGAGCTTAGCTTGACTCATCTCATGAATATTGCATCCTTTTCCATTTGAATCATATCTCTATCTTTTTTCCCAGTAGATAGAAGATTGTTAGTCCTATGATAATAAAATTAAGCTAAATTAACAACAATATGTAGTCTAATAACAAGAGTATTGACAGAATAGATAGAAATTCTTCTCTTTCCTCCAAGTGTACGTATGCATTAACATGAATTCCAATGGAGGAATAATACTCCCTACTACCTATACATTGAAAATGCATGGAGTATTACGGGTTATGGGTATTTTAAAAGAAGAGTAGCGGGTGTTATTTGTAAGAAAAAGTTATGGTCTTATGGATATACATGAAGAGACGGGGGTTACAAATGCATATTAACCATTAAAGATTTAACAATCACACATGTAACCACTATGAGCCTATTTGGCCAAGCTTCTGGAGAGCCAGAAGTGCTTATTTTAAAATTTTGGAGTGTTTGACCAAGCTTCTAGGGAAAAATAAGTGCTTTTGAGTGGCAGCAAAAGTTGTTTTTCTGTTGTGGGGAAGAAGCTGAAAAAAGTAGCTTCTTGAAAAAAATAAGTGTTTTTGATTATTTGAGACAAGAATACTCAATATAAAACTTCCTTATTTAATCAAATTAATATTATTATATAGCTATTTTCGAAATTTAATAACTTTTTCAAATATTGGTCAAACATAAATTAATAACAAAAGTACTTCTCTAAAATTTGGCCAAACACAAATTGCTTATCTCGAGGACTTTTTTGAAAAGAACTTTTAATAAAAAGAGCACTTCTCACAATAAGCTGATTTTGGCAGTTTGGCCAAACATGCTCTAACTCTTAGTGAAAGAAAGAGAATATAATCTATATCTTTATGGAATACACATACAATAAAATATACAACAATCTATTTAACTATGTACTAAAGATGGCGGTGGAGTGGTAATATTCACAATTCTTAACAAAAGGTCTCAAGTTCGAATCTTAAACAATAGAGTCGCCTTGAGTAGAGAGCGCGATATTGTACTTATAAAATATTATGGTAGACTTGATCAATAAAACCATATATTAACTCAGAATACGGATTCCGTAAAGACATCTATAGCAAATCAGTCCATACGCGCAAAATTACTAAAACTACCAAAATGCACAATGATATTCCTATTTATAGGAACAATAAAATATATTAATGAGGGTTATTAATGTAAATTTGTATAGTATTAGGATATTAGGTTAATTTATGTATTGAGCTAAGTCCATTAATATAGCTTAGGGATCAAGTTAGTGTTCTATTTTCTTCTTGTATAAATAGGGGTTGTTTCATTAATGAAAAGGTGAGAATTTCACCCAATATTTCTTCTCTCTTTGTTTGATAATTTAGCATGGTATCAGAGCTTAAGCTCGATCTATAGCTCTTGTGAAAGTTCTCCATTAAATCAAAAGATATATTTATGGCGCTACTACCGCCCTGAAACGACACTGCTGCCGATGGAGCAGCCACTAGGAAAACCATATCACCCTATGATATTACTTTCAATGACAACCCCTATCTCATTATTACTCAGGTGATTTTGACCTGAGAGAATATGATGAATGGGCAGGATCTGTAAGAACAGCCTTACGTGCCTGAAAGAAATTTCGTTTCGTTGATAGAACTTTGAAACAACCAGCTGAAAATTCACCAGATTCGGAGGATTGGTGGACTATCAACTCGTTGTTAGTATCGTGGATCCGAAACTCGATTGAGCCCACCCTACGGTCCACTATCTCATATATGGAAGTGGCCAGAGACTTGTGGGAAAGTATCCGGGAATAATTTTTTGTTGGAAACGGGCTCATAATTCAAGAATTGAAGGCGGCACAGGCCAGTTGCAAACAAAAGGGAATGGCTATAGTGAATTATTATGGAAAACTGACTTCCCTTTGGGAAGGGCTTGGAAATTATGAACAGTTCCCCACCTGTTCGTGTGGGAAGTGTACGTGTAATCTTGGGGCTACGCTGGATAGGAAGAAAGAAGAAGACAAAGTGCATATTTGGGTTCTTTACATAAATAGCAGCCCATATGAATATATTTACTATTCTTTAGCCCTTACTTTTGGTAGCCACAGCATTACACTAAAATAATAAAAAAAATTCTAGTGTTAATAATCATATAATACTATTTTTCTTAAATAAAAGATATATATCAAAGCTAAAAAAAAATAAAATATATATCACCTAAAAAGAAGAATTTGAATAATACTATTTTTTATTTTTTTTATTTTAGTCGCCATATTTAATATTTGCATAAACAAAATATATATCACCTAAAAATAATAATTAAATATACTAAAATAAATAAATATTGAACACACAATATTCAAATAGTGATATATTGTATTAAAATAGTAAATATTAATATTTATTTATTAGAAATTTAATATATATTACATATCGTATATTTAACATTTAATCACTTAATATTTTAACATATGTATGTAATATTTATTGAATTATTATTTTATATATTAATATTTATTAGATACACAATATATGTATGATCTTTAATATTTATTTTATATCTATTAATATTTATTAGATACACCATATATGAAATTTTATATTTTTATTTAAAAGATACATGATATATTTATGATATTAATATTTTATATATTTTATTAGATATTATAAAATATTATTATTTTATATATTAATATTTATTAGATACACGATGTATGTATGATATTTTAATATTTATTTGATATACAATATATGTATGATATTTATATTTTATATATTTTATTAGATATTTATAAAAATATTAATATTTTATATATTACTATTTATTAGATATTAATATAATTTTAATATTATTTATTTGATATACGATATATGTATGATATCTATATTTTTTATTACATATTGTGTATTTAATATTTAATCACATAATATTTTAATATATTATGTATGTATTATTTATTTAATTAGAATTTATATATTAATATAATATTTACTTAATATTTATATATTAACATATTGTGTATGTAATAATTATTTAGTTACTAAATATATCAAAAATTTAGATATTATTTAATATTTCAAAATTTGTGGTTAATCCCTAAATACAATGGATAAATATTTTTTGAATGAAATATAATTAATAATATATAAATAAATATTCTTAAGTAATCCTAAAATACTTGCATATCGAATATTTTAATATTTTAACATATTATTGTCTATGTACAGTTTATTGTACATAAACAAATAGTAAAAAATCCTACACAAATAGTACATAAACAATATCATGTTTTTAATATTTATTTATTAAATGTACAATATCTAATATCATACATATCGTGTATTTGAATAATTATTCTCTTAAGTTTTTAAAATATTATGTACGTATTGTTTATATATTAGTAATATTTGTTTTATATATACACACACGGAGAGGATTTAACTCGTTACAAAGTTGATTTTGCGCTAAATATGGTATATAGGCGATTATAGGCTTCAAAACACAATTAATAAATTCATTATGATCTCTACATAAATACACAATTTTTTTTAAATATATTAACACAATAATATGAATAAGATTATAAATATTAGAAAAATAAGTAAAATATTGTGTGTGTGTGTGTGTGTGTGTAATATACTGAATCATTATTATATTATAACTATTAAAAATAAATTCTTGAAATATTTATTTTGTACATTTAAAATATAAACATAAATAAATATGCAATGGGAAAAGAAATATAAAAAAGTTGAATTTGATATTATATGTTCTTACGCAACCTAATGGAAAGAAAATATTTTATTAACTAGCAGTAGGAAAGAAACAATAAAGAGATTTAAAAAAAAATAGACTCCTATAATAACTCATGTCTTTAATTCTTAAAATAACATTAACAAATATGAGATCAGCATTAACTAAACCCTTAAATTAAGGGATAATTTTTTTTATCAATTTATAAAATAGGTGAATTAATTTATAAATTACCTAATGGCTAGAGAAAGAAAGGGAGTGAAAGTGGGGCTAGGAACAGTAAATAAGTACTACTCATATGCTTATTCAATAATTTACCCTATTTTCTTGATGTGATTGGATGAAGATGTATTTGGGCTAAGCCCATTAAGATAGTTTAGGGATCAAGTTAGGGTTCTATTTTCTTTCTTGTTAAATAGCGATTGTTGAAAAGGTGAGAATTTTACCCAATATTTCTTCTCTCATTTGTTTGATATTTTAGCACATATAGCTTGCCTGGTTCATCACGCGTTGCAGCCTGCAGTTATAGCACCCATTTGATAATGCAAATCAAACTCAATTGGGCCTAAGTCGCAAATAAACTTACAAGTACTTTTTTTTTTAATATGTTACTCCTATTCATCAAAGCTCAGCATAGCTCCACAGTAAAATTTCATTTTGAAAAGCAAATTTTCGCTAACCAATACCTAATTACACACGAAATGAACAAACAGTAGTCATCAAACCCCATTAAACACGTACATTATACGTGAATCATGCTTTATGCTAACTTTTTGCAGCTAATTAAAATCTATATAAAGACTAAAACTTTTGAACGTTTTCCCACAACTTATTTTCATCACAACTTTTTTCTACTCCGAAGAAGAAAACATGGGTGTTAAAGGTAAGTTGATTGGTTCAATAGAGGTGAAGTGTGGAGGGCACTTGGTTGATGACATTTTGCACAACAATACTCATCATATACTCAACATAAGCCCTAGTAAGATCCAGCATTTTGAGATTCAGGAAGGTGGAAGTACTCTAAAGGTTGGTTCGGTAGTTGTCTGGAAGTATAACGACGGTAAAGATCACATCACCAACATTCTCTCTAGGATTTACTAGCATCAATTTTCTACATATTTAGATAAGTTTGGTGTTACACAAGTCATTTTCAAGAAAATTGATGTTCATGAGAAACTTATTTTTTCAGTGTTTGGTTATGAGATGAAAATATTTTCTATAAAAAGAAAAAGATCGATAATTACCATCATTTATGAGTTGAAGTCCTTGCAACTATCTTAACTTCTTTTATCAACTTTTAAATTCACCGTACTTACTTCGATTAATAGTTAGACATTATTATAAGAGTTTAACTAATATACACCAACGATATAAGTATAAATTTACACAAGCAGGTCATCCTTAAATTATCTACCGATAATTCCCATAAAAAATGAAATTTGAAATTTGATAATAAAACAAGTTACCTACTACATCAGCACAGGTAAAGATAATTTATTTGTGTAAACTTTTCTTATATTGTCGGTGTATATTAATTAAATTCAAAAAGTAAAAGGTCCAATCTTCGCGAGACAAAATAAATAAGCCGACAATATGTCTTTGTTAACGTTTGTATCTTTAGTGAGGAATCGGATAGTTGAAGAGTACTTATAGTTGAATTAGTCATAACATCTCTTACTTGCGATAAGAATGACCACATTTTCTTTTTAATTTGTTCAAAGAAAAACCATTTTTTAGTTTTAGTAATAATTTTTTATGAAATAATTTATAACCACACAAATTTTATAAATAATTTTAAATCATAAGTTTCAAAAATATTTCTCATTTTTAAACTCTATAGTCAGTCGAACTAATTCATTCTTTTTGGGATGGAAGGAATATTTAGGATTATAACGTATTAATGATTTTAGATGGAAAAGCCAAGACCAGTAAGCAAGTGATTGAAGCCGTGGATGTTCCGAAGAAATCAATCACTTGGAAAGCGATCGCAGGGAAAAATTCTATAAGATGCCAGGCATAACCAACAAAACTTGTGCGAGGGGCCACTAACTCTTTGACAAGTGTTTTTTGTGGGGCCACCTGCCCACTTCTACATAGGAGAGAGAATAATTGAATAAAAAAGTCATGATTATACAAGAAATGGAGGGAAAGAAAACGTGAAGTCCACTTTCCCTCCTAAATAAGTACATTTTCTCTATATTCTCAATACATTTACAATCTTCTTCTTCTTATTGTTTAAACAGTAGCCACTGCTTATCAACTTCATCTCAAAAGACATTTCAAATCTTTTTCAAGGAAATAGGAAACTCTCTTTAAATGTAATAAACTTATAACTTAATAATTATATTTCTTTCTCCTATCATTGTTGCTTTGTATTAGTGTGATCACTTTTATCAATGAAAACTTATTTTGGCACCAATATATAACCTTCATGACCTGCATGGAAAAAGAAAAATATGTTAATACATATTACCTTTTCACAGTAGGCATTTCTTAATGCTGCAATTTTTTTTATACAGGTTCTTTATGCTTCAAATCAAAGATGGAGGATTTAAATGCAGACAATGAGCTTTCTAATCAAGATCAAGGTAATTCACTTTTATGCAATTTTTTAATCAAGTGTGGAAGTCCTATATTAAATAAACTTTGTTTATGTTAATCTATTTCTTATGTTTTGATACTTCTGATCTGAAATTATTGTTGTAGATCACAATGTTAATGATAAAGATTGTTCCACAAGAGCGTATAATGCTTGTACCATCAACAGGAACTTTGTTTTTGAAATTGGTATGAAATTTGATGGTGAAGAGGAATCATACAACGCATACAATTCCTATGCGGTGGCAAAAGGCTTTGGTATTCGGAAAGGAGCAAAAACTCATAATAGAAACAATGAGATGACAAGGTGTTTATTTCTCTGTTCATGTGAAGGACAATCTGCTAAAATTCTCACTTTCGAAGAAAGGAAGCGACAAAGATTAGAATATAGATGTGGTTGTATGGCTCGTATAAAATTCAAAATTTCAAATGGGACATGGGAAGTATGTGAATTCAATGATGTGCATAGCCATCCGATGGTAGAAGAAAATTTAAGGCATTTTATACAATCTGGTCGAAAACTTACAAGTGCAACTAAAAATATTCTTTGTTCTATGGTTGATGCTGGTATCCGCCCAAAAAAAGCTGTTCGATACCTACATAATGAAGCTGGTGGAATTGAAAATGCAGGTTTTACTGAAAAAGATGCTCATAATTTTATACAAGCACATAAGAGAAACATGATTAGTAGTGGAGACGCTCAAACTTTGATAGATCATTTTATGCATTTGCAATCTGAGGACTCGAACTTCTTTTATTCTTTTCAAGTTGATGAAGATGGTAGATTGTGCAACTTCTTTTGACGAGATGGTATATCTAAATTACACTATGATTGTTTTGGGGATGTGATGATTTTTGACACTACATATCGCACAAATAGATACAACATGATTTGTGCTCCATTTGTTGGTGTTAATAATCACTGGAAAAATGTGTTCTTTGGATGTGCATTCTTGTGCAATGAAACAAGTGATACTTTTGTTTGGTTATTTCAAATATTTTTGAAGGCAATGGGGGTGTATTTTCCAAAAAATATATCGGGTTTTACAATTAGATTTATATTTAGTTGAGTCTAAGGCGACCGTTTTATATCTCAATTTGATCGTTTGATAGATAGTTTACGTGAACGAATTAATCGACCTCAAGAGTTTGATGTGGAAGCAATTCTAAAATCGATGTCAAGTAAATTCAGTATCAAGTAAATTCGATGTCAATTAAATCCGATGTCAGGCAAGGATATAAATGCTGTCAAACAAGTTCGAACTAAGTAAAAGGATAGTGATATAAGATGAGATGACTTCGTTTTATCAAGATGCGCAGTTATCCGAACACGGTTATGATACTTGAGTCGATGAAAATAACAGCAATACGATGACAACCAAGTGAAATGAATAAACGTAAAACAATGGCGGATGAACAAATTTAATCGAACAATGGATCCGATGAACAAATCGATTAGTTGCCAAATGAGTGACGATAACAGATTGTTTAAATTAAACACAGATTAACAGGCAAAAGATGTTACGAACAAGATAAATACAGATCTAAACGAAGCAAGCAACAAATAAATAATCAAAGCAGTAAAGGCTTATTGTATTTGATGGATCGATGGATGTTGCTTCAATGGAAAGAACAGGTCTCCCTCCACGTTTGAACCAAATCACGATCGAAGCTTTAAATACAATGATGATCTTTGAAGTAACAAATTGACAAAGGTAAAAGACACTGTTGACTATTTTCTTGACAAGAGAATAATGGTTTTGGAGAATAGAATAATATTTGCTCAGATGAACGTGTCCTCAAAATGAAAGTATGAGGCCCTATTTATAGGTTGAAATGGAGGAGAATCCTCAAACCCTAGCAGACTTCCACTCCCCCACGTTTCTCATCCCACTGTTGCACGTTGTCATCTGCTCCACTAAATTCGCCTTATCTGTTCCGATATTTTAGAGATAGGGTCAGTTAACCTGATCTTCAATGATGTCGTTTCCGATTTTATCCGATCAACATCGCATAACCGAACGAAACCAAACCGAAGCAGCTTCTTTCCGATCTCATAACTTCCGAAGTAAATCTGCATGTTGCGTACGATCGAGTTTGCTTCTTTCGTGATCGAACAGAAAACCGACCAATACAGATAGTCCCCCCACTTGCCAAGTGTGTTCGAAAAGCTTTTGGCAAGTGGATTTGAGTTTTTAGCGGGAAAACACGTGGCACGTTCGTGTCCCTTCATTTTGAAATGTCAAAACGTCGCCTCAACTTCCCATCGCTACACGTGTCAGAAATCGTGCGGGCAGCAATCTTCGACGGTTTTCGAGGCAATGATGAATTTCTCTCTATAAATATTCGTCTCATCTCTAGCTTTACAACTTCTGAAACTTTTCAAGAAAAACCGTTTTGCAGAAATTCCTTCAAATCTCAGAAATCTTCCATTTCAATCCGTTGATTCTTGTTGTTTCTGCCTTAAATCTTCCTATAAACTTCAAATCTTCTTACAAGCTTCACTTTACGACGAATTCTAGCAATGTCCACCTCATCACAGAACATAATAGAGGCTGATACCACTTCTACTATGGCAGTCGCTGCCACGGCCCCGCCGCAGTCTGGTGCGGTGGTGGAGCGAACTTCCGCCATTGTTGACCCTTCAGTAGACAAGAAGGGGAAGAAGCGGAAAGAGAGGAAAGTGAAAGACTACGGTCCAAAAAAGTCGTGGTCGGAGATCCTTCCGAAGAAATTTACATATGAGAACGATTGTAAAATCAGTGAAGCGGAGCAGGGGAAGAAGAAAAATATCCCGATCGACTCCGTTCACTGTACGATCACGCCGGAGGCGATTCCTCGGGTTCGAGAGGAGTGTGGTTGGAGAGTGGGTGACATCGATGTGATGTGCCCTCCGAGGAAGTCGACGTTGGTGACCCACGTTGAAGGTCATTCCGTGGTGCTGACTTACCCATTTACGATCGGATTCTCCCTTCCGGTCGATAACGTCATCGAAGAATTTTGCAGGATGTACAAAGTTTGCCTCGGTCAAATTTCTCCGATGATATGGAGAACAATCATAATTATGCGATACATCGCACAGGTGGCGGAAGTGGAGTTGACACTTCGTCACATTCTCAACATATACTCTCCTCGAGTTTATAAAGGAGGGGTGATAAATTTGGCTAAACGAGGTCAGCGGGCTTTGATCTCTGACAACGATGACGATCTCCGAGGATGGGATCAGCGCTTCGTTTTTATTCCCACGGAGCAACTGACCACCCCCGGAAGCGAGCCGCTGCCGAATGTCTGGAATCGGACTCGTAAGTATTTTGTTTTACCTTCCTTTTGAATTGATTTTTAGCAACACAATCTAAGTTCCTCTGAAAATCTTCAGCTGAGGCAGTTGAATTCGATCAAGTTGCCGACATCATACCCTGGCTGATAAGGGTGCTTGAGAAGACGACCAATGACTAGCGAGCCTGGAAGCCGGTCGCAGCTTTGAAATCACTCAAAGCCAAAAATCATGGTAACTTCAGACTGCTTTGTTTTTACGACTTCCGTCTTCGTTGGTATTTTTCGATAAGAAAATTTTTCTTCAGGTATCACCGGTGCTGGGGGCGAGCCAAGCGACGAGGAAGTTGAGCCCGAAGGCGGAGAAAAACCCGATGACGCTCCTCCCCCAAAGAAAAAGAAGAAATCATTCCAAGACTTGAGGAACAAGTATTTGCCCAGGGTAGTGGTTAAAGGGCAAGGGGGTAGCTCATCAGCTGCGCCCCCAACCATAGAAGATGTGATTGCTGGCACGACTTCAGCGATCGCGCCGGCGAAAGCTGCCGAAAGAGTGGCTTCGGTTATCGACATCGAGGAAGAGGGTCATGGGAGGAGTCAACGTCTGATCAGTTGGTGCAGCGTCCCAAAAGGACAGCTAAGGAAAGACTCCAGGAAACGGCCATTCAGCTTAAAGTGGCCGAACAGGGGGATATTTCCGTGGACGACTACCATCTCTCCCCCAACGCTGAAGATGCTAACTCGGGTTCGGGAGGCTTGCCTAGCAGGGAAGGTGTTCTTGTTCCTTCAATCGCCGTCCCTGAAAATCAAGAGGAGATGATTGAGGCCCTCGATCGTGAGCTTGAAGGGAGGGATCCTGCAAAGGGGAAAGCGCCGGCTTTGGACCGGTCAATTGAGACGATGAAATCTAAATACGATGAGGAGACGAGGTCATCGTTTTTCAATACATATCATGCCGATCCAATTGTTCCCCTTCCTCGAAGTGAAGAAGCCGCTGCTTTCGCTGCCTTAGGCGAGTCTGAGAAGAGGGGCGTTAGATCGCTTAAGATCGAAGTGCCAGCCAACGTCGATCTGCTTAGATGCCCAAGGAAATTGGCGAACTACTTTTTCGACGTCATAGGTCCGATGGAACAAGCTCGGCTGAATACGCACGAGGATTTGAGTCTGCCTTCCCAGATTTCCTACGGCGCTTTTAGGGTAAGTTCTATTTTTGGAGCTTTTTTGCTTTAGAAATTCTTTGCTTTGGATAGATTTCATGACTTTTGAAATTGACCTTCAGAACTGCATAATGGCGATCGAGACTGCTGATCGGATCCGCCAACTTCAAGATGGGGCCAAAGTCTTGAATGAACAGATCGTTCATCTAACTTCGGTGGGAGAAGAGTTACATCGGAAACTCAAGGCATCGGAGGCCAAGAATGCTGAACTTTCAGCCAAATTTGACGAAAGCGCGAACGAACATGCTTTTCGTCAATCGGAGTTGGAATCTCAGATCCGAGCTTTGAACGCGCAACTGAGTGATCATGAAGCCAACTTTGATCTGAAATTGGCCGAACTCAACTCTATTTTGGAGAGTAAAGACAAAGAGCTAGCTGATCAATCTGAGGAATTGACTGCTCTTCGAAGAAGCAATGACGGAATAAAGGCTGAAGCTGCCAGTCTAACGGAGAGGAACTTGCTACTTCAGAAGGAGTCTAACATCGTAAGGCGTGACCTTGAAGAGGAATTTGATAAGAGAAAGGATTTGATCCTTGCCGAATCAAGGCGCGACGTCCTAAGGGAGATGTTAGACCGGACTGTCGATGTTCCTACCGAGCTGAGCGAAGCCATTGCAATCGTAAGATTGACTCGTGAAGAACTTGGTCTTCCAGCGAGTTCCTCCGATGAAGGTTCTGATGGGGACGCTGATGAATGATTTTCTTGCTTTTGTACTTAGTCAATTTTGAAATCCATGTATATATGACTCATGAAATCATCCATGTATATATAACTTATGAATGAAATCACTTTTTGTTATTGCTGTGTTGTTTTTTGCTTTTCGAAGATAATTTAATCGTTCGAAGAATTCTTACGATAATCGTTGAAAGAAATGATTGGGGCCCAATGTCTTGGTGCATAGTAAAGAATGACGTCTCATTTTCACGTAATGCACTCTTCGAACATTTTCATGAGTTCGGAATGAAGAATTTAACACTTGGTGAACAACTTAGATGTAAAATCTGATTAAAATTTGGAACGATCGCGGAAATCGAACAAATGTAAAGAATGAGTATAACCAGTGTTGTATTATTGAAGTAGACCGCTAATGGGTCTTCGATACATTCGGGATCGCATGATTCGATCGATTACAAGATGCAGCCGTAAGGCACAGACATTGATCACTATTGGATCGTTTACATGAGACTGATGACGCTTGATTTCAAACGAGCCGCCAATTCGGATGAGTATTGGAGCTTTTGCCGAAGTTTGAACGAGTCCCCAGTTCGAGTGAACGCTTGAACTTGTGCCAAATTTTGAACAAGTCCCCAGTGAACAAGTCCCTAGTTCGAGTGAACATTGGGGCTTTTATCAAATTTTGAACGAGTCCCCAGTGCTGTCTTCAATCGATTCCGTTTCATTTTCCGACTGAAAGTTCCCGGTTATAGGGCAGTCTCTAGTGTCTGCCGATGACCCTCATGCTAACTCCATCCCCCCCAGTGTTTGGGTGCGAAGAATGAGTAGGCGAACACTGGTTCTTAACTTCGTTACCTGAAACGGAGTCATTGGGAGACCAAAGCCAAGAAACTCGTTATAGATGAAGACCACGTTAGGGTGTTCGTCAGACTTATCGACCCCGATCGGAGCATTTTGAGCTCGAATGTTCGTGGGTGATGTTTGTCATCATTCGATTCCAACTATGCCTATCATCTAAAAGTGTTAGTACCAAATAATCAAACTATTTCTTCCGATGGGGGAATAATAAAAATTGCTAAGTAAAAGTAAAGGGTGAAGAAGGTTGATACCGCAGGACCTTAAAAATAGTATTTCTTCAATTGTGTGATATTCCAATTGAAGTCTACCGGTTTGGAGTCCATTGTTTCGAGTTGGTATGAACCTTTTCCGATCACTGCTTTGACGCGGAAAGGTCCTTCCCAATTTGCTCCCAGCTTTCCTTCGTTGGGTTCATCCTTCTTTGGTCTTTTGATTTTTAGCACGTAGTCACCTACATTAAAAGATCGATACCTGAGTTTTTTGTTGATGTAGTTTTCTGCCCTTTGCTTTTGTGCTTGTATTCGAACAAATGCCATATCCCTTTTTGCTTCGACCAAGTTCAGATCTACTAGCATGGTCTCTTTGTTAGCTTCTTCGGTGGAGTGGGCGAACCGAAGGCTGGGCTCCCCCACTTCCACCGGTATCAGCGCTTCTGTTCCGTAGACAAGTGAGAACGGTGTCTCCCCGGTACTGTGTTTTACCGTTGTCCGATGAGCCCACAATGCTCCGGGGAGTTCGTTCGGCCAGTTGCCCTTTGAATCATCCATCCTTTTCTTCAAGTACTCGAGTATTGTTTTGTTGGAAGATTCAGCCTGTCCATTTGCGCTGGGGTGATAAGGTGTTGATGCAATTCGCTTGATCCCCCACTTTTCGAAGAAGGCTGTGATTCGTCTCCCCACGAACTGCTTACCATTGTCGCATGTGATCTCTTTCGGGATCCCAAAACGACAAATGATATTCTGATGAATGAATTTGATAATTTCCTGTTCACGAATTTTAGTCAAGGCAATAGCTTCCACCCATTTAGAAAAATAATCTGTGAGAATTAAGATAAATTTTACCCCACCGGGCGCTGTTGGAAGCGGCCCGACCAAGTCCATTCCCCACTTCATGAATGGCCACGGTGACGTGACCGAATGAAGTGGTTCTGCCTGTTGATGTATGAGATTTCCAAATCGTTGGCACTTGTCACATTTGCGGACGAATTCCTTGGCATCATCTGCGATCGTTGGCCAATAGTACCCAGCTCTTATGATCTTTCGAACCAATGACTTGCTGCCGGAATGATTGCCGCATTCGCCTTCGTGAACCTCTTTCAGCACATAATTTGTTCCATCTGGCCCAACACATTTCGCCAAAGGGCCGCCAAACATTCTCCTGTAGAGTTGATTTTCTAGGAGGAAATATCTTGCTGCTTTGGCTTTAAGTGATCGGGCAGACTTCTTGTCATCGGGAACAGTACCTGCCTGCAAGTAGGACAAATATTTGCTTCTCCAATCCCAAGTACGATTAACATTGTTTACCTCTTTAATGCTTCGACATAGTGGAGATTCGAACAAGTGAACCACAGTCTCATCGAGTTTTTCATCGATGGCTGCTGCCGATGCAAGGTTTGCTAAAGCGTCTGCTTCGATGTTCTCTTCCCTTGGTATCTGGGCTATTTTCCACTCCTGAAAAGAAGTTAGAAAATTTTGTACCTTTTCGAGCAGTTGTTGCATCCTTGGATCTCGAACACAGAAATCGTCTTGGATTTGATTTACCACCAGTTGGGAATCACTTTTGATGTCTATTCGTTCGACTTTCAAATCTTTCGCGATCTTTAAACCTGCAGCGAGGGCCTCATATTCGGCCTCGTTGTTAGTTTTTGCGTGTAATTTGATCGCGTACCTGAGCTTTTCACCCGAAGGCGCTATCAATAGAATTCCGAGGCCAGTTCCTTTGACGTTGGAAGCTCCATCGGTGTACATTACCCAGATTCCGGGGTCTGGATCTCTCATCATCAACTCTTCTTTCTTTGCCTCCGGTAAAATATTAGCGCTGAAGTCCGCTACAAAATCAGCTAAAACTTGAGATTTTATGGCGGTACGAGGCTGGTAAGTGATATCATACTCACTCAGCTCGACCGCCCATTTCATTAATCGACCAGAGAGATCTGGCCGATGTAAAATATTTCGCAATGGGAACGTAGTTATCACAGATATTGAATGACATTGGAAATAAGGCCTTAATTTGCGTGCAGCAGTGACTAGTGCAAGTGCTAGTTTTTCTAGATATGGGTACCTTGTTTCGGCATCCAACAATGTTTTACTAACATAGTAGATAGGAAATTGGTTACCTCCATCTTCGCGAACGAGGACAGCACTTACAGCGACATCGGAAACAGCCAGATAGATCAGCAGCATTTCTCCTTCAATTGGTTTAGACAGAAGCGGTGGATTGGAAAGGTACTGCTTTAGTTCCCGAAGAGCCCTTTTGCATTCTGGTGTCCATTCGAAGCCTTTGCTCTTTCTCAGTACTGAAAAGAACTTGTGACATCGTTCAGATGACCTCGAGATGAACCTGCTGAGATAGGCTACTCGACCGGTCAGTTGTTGAACTTCTTTCTCCGTTGTCAGGTCCTCAGGGATGTTTTCGATCGCCTTGATCTTGTCTGGATTTGCTTCGATTCCTCTTTGCGATACGATGAATCCCAAGAACTTACCGGATCCAACCCCGAACGCACATTTCTCTGGGTTCAATCTCATGTTGAATTGCCTTAGTATTGTAAAAGTTTCCTCCAAATGACTTAGATGATTTCCCTTCTCAAGAGATTTGACCAACATGTCATCGATATAGACTTCCATGGTTTTCCCGATCAAATTTTTGAACATAGTGGTGACCAGACGCTGATAAGTAGCGCCGGCATTCTTTAGACCAAAAGGCATGACCGTGTAGCAGTAAGTCCCCATGTCTGTAATAAACGATGTCTTCTCCTGATCTGATGGATCCATCGATATTTGATTATAACCTGAATAGGCATCCAAAAAACTCAACATCTCGTGACCTGCCGTCGAATCGATCAATCTATCGATGTGAGGCAGTGGGAACGAATCTTTTGGGCAAGCTTTGTTGAGATCGGTATAGTCAACGCATACCCTCCATTTGCCATTTTTCTTTGATACTACAACCGTGTTCGCAAGCCATTCTGGATATTTTACTTCTTTAATGAACCCATTTGCTAACAGCCTTTCTACCTCATCATTGATCACCTTCCTTCGGAATCCTCCATTTGGCCGTTTCTTTTGCTTCACCGGTCGATGTTTCGGGTCGATATTTAACTTGTGTGTGGCGACCTTTGGATCGATTCCCACCATATCTGCATGGGACCAAGCAAAACAATCAGAGTTGTCCTTGAGGAAGGATATGATTTTTGCTTTTACGTCGATGTCCAGTTCAGCCCCAACATAAACTTTCCGATCAGGATTGTCATTGAACAATGTTACTTCCTCAAGTTCTTCTATCGTAGAGTCTCCAGCTTTTTGTTTATGCGGTTCTCTCACACATGGTGGAACCTGTGCGAAGTCGCCTTCGACTTCGGATTCCGGTAGCTGCGTTTGATCGCACGACAGAACCGAAGTGAAGCTTTCGTTCACGGGTCCCACTAGCTTGCATGGTGAAACCTGTGCGAAGTCGCCTTCGACTTCGGATTCCGGTAGCTGCGTTTGATCGCACGACGGAACCGAAGTGAAGCTTCCGACCACGGGTTCCACTAGCTGTGATTGCTACAATCGAAAGCCTTCCTTGACAGCTACTGAGTAACAGTCTCGTGAAGCCTGTTGCTCGCCTCTGATCTCACGAATTCCCCATGGGGTAGGGAACTTCACAACTTGATGTAAAGTCGATGGAACTGCTCCCATAGCGTGGATCCATGGTCGACCCAAAATCACGTTATATGCCATTTCGCCCTTCATCACCTGAAACGATGTCTCACTCTCCACTCCTTCTGCATAGGTTTTGATCGTAATCTCCCCAACGGTCACCTCACTTGAATTGTTGAAACCTGACAGGACCGTTGAGCGAGGCACAATCTTATCGCTCAACTGCAATTGTTCAACCACTCTTGCATGTATGATGTTAACCGAACTGCCGGCATCGATTAGCACCCTTTTCACATCGGCGTCGTCGATCCTTGTTGTTACTACAAGTGCATCATGATGGGGATGAATCCTTTCATCAAAATCAGAATCCCCGAACAGGATCTCATCGGTCATGTCGTCTCGTGTTCGTTTGTCTCGTGTGAAAGAGACTTTTGCATATTTCTTTGTAGTGTAGGTTACCCCCACAAACACCATCTCCTCCGGTGATGACATTCACCGTTTTCCTGGGAGCAGGAGGTTTTGGTGGTTCATCATCTTTCTTCCTATTGAAATTGTTTCGCCCTCTCTCAGTCAAAAATTCGACCAAGTGACCCTTTTCCAGCAGGCTGGCCACTTCATATCTCAGCGCCTTACACTCTTCCGTTGTATGACCGAAATCGTGGTGAAATGCACACCATAGAGCCTCATCCCTGGTATTTGGATTTGACTTTATGCGACCTGGGAATTTTACAACTTTGTCACCCATCCCTTTCAAGTGATTCACCAGATTTGGTGTTGATATGCAAAAATTGTATTCCGTTACTTTTGGAGGCAGTGGTCGATCTTTTGGAGCCGAGGATGTGTTTGGCTGGGCTTTCTTTGATTGATTTTTGGAGCTACCAGCTTCGTAGTTGTTGCTCCCCATCCGATGGAAACTGTAGGGCCCCCATCGTTGGTCCCTGTAGTATCTTCTGTCGTTATCAACTCTTCTTGCCGGCCGATCATAATGATAATTATTTCGTGCTAGCTGCAATTCTTCCTCTTCGGCCCTGATTCTTGTCTCGCACTCGAGGTACAATACATCGAAAGTCCATGCATCAATCTCCCTAAGACGATCTTTCAATTTGCATGCCTCAATTGAATCAGTGCGCAAGTTGTTAGCAAAGGTCAAACATGCCCACCTTTCTTCGAGATTTGGTATATGAATCTTTTCATCATTAAATCTTTTTAGAAACTGCTTGATGGTTTCCCCGGGTCGCTGCCTTACGTTCAAGATGTCTTCGACCCTTGGTGCTATCTTTTTTGCTCCAGTATGTGAACGAATGAATTTCGCCGACATGTCGTCGAAACTTAATATTTCGTTTTCGGGCAGCTGTAAATACCATTTCAGTGCTGCCCCCTTCAATGTCTCACAAAACTTCTTAAGGCTGACCGAATTGATCTCCTCCGCGTTCAAGTCGTTTGCCTGAACCGCAACTGAAAACATATCAATGTGATCCCTTGGATCTGTGGTTCCATCGTATCTCAAGCTTTCCGGTAGTTTGAAAGTCTTTGGTATAGGTAGTGGGGCTGCACTTGCTGGAAAAGGACGTTTTGAGATCGATTTTGTAACGCCTTTGTCAGCCAATTTCGGAACGCCTGGCAACCTCTCCATAAATGACTTGATTTCGCTGAACTTCTTATCGATATTATCATTCAACAAGGTTTGCATCGTTGCAATCATTCTCACTTCTGCTGTGACCGAGGCCGGAACTCCCATGGCTTCGGCGGCAGTACCCGATCCCCCTGATCCGACCCCCGCTGCAAGTCCCCCTGTTACGGCGCCCTGAGGAACCGAAGTCGGAATGCTTGCTGGGGGTGTGATCGGAGAGGCAGGTGCTTTACTTCCGATAGAATTAGATAGTGCCTTCAACTGCTCTTGTATCATTTCGAACTGAGCATCATGCCGCTTCAGATACGCAAACAGTGCCGCGTTTGCGCTTCCTGATTCGGTTTCGACTGCGGGCTCCTCGCCCGAACGCCGCGCTTGGCGTGCGTTCAACTGTGAACCAGTAGGAATGTTGTTGTGAGTTGGATCCTGTTCGTTGTTGGTAGATTCATCGACCGCTTCAGCATGGGCCGGAACATGAACCCCGTCATTGGGATTGAGCTGTTGCTGACCGTTCAAAGCGTCGATGTTACGTTCATCTGCCATTTCAAGACAAGAAAGCAAACGTAAGTAGTATCAAGCGGTTCAAATTTCGGAATAAATCGATTGCCTAGGCCCCACGGTGGGCGCCAAACTGTATTTCCCAAAAAATATATCGGGTTTTATAATTAGATTTATATTTAGTTGAGTCTAAGGCGACCGTTTTATATCTCAATTTGATCGTTTGATAGATAGTTTACGTGAACGAATTAATCGACCTCAAGAGTTTGATGTGGAAGCAATTCTAAAATCGATGTCAAGTAAATTCAGTATCAAGTAAATTCGATGTCAATTAAATCCGATGTCAGGCAAGGATATAAATGCTGTCAAACAAGTTCGAACTAAGTAAAAGGATAGTGATATACGATGAGATGACTTCGTTTTATCAAGATGCGCAGTTATCCGAACACGGTTATGATACTTGAGTCGATGAAAATAACAGCAATACGATGACAACCAAGTGAAATGAATAAACGTAAAACAATGGCGGATGAACAAATTTAATCGAACAATGGATCCGATGAACAAATCGATTAGTTGCCAAATGAGTGACGATAACAGATTGTTTAAATTAAACACAGATTAACAGGCAAAAGATGTTACGATCAAGATAAATGCAGATCTAAACGAAGCAAGCAACAAATAAATAATCAAAGCAGTAAAGGCTTATTGTATTTGATGGATCGATGGATGTTGCTTCAATGGAAAGAACAGGTCTCCCTCCACGTTTGAACCAAATCACGATCGAAGCTTTAAATACAATGATGATCTTTGACGTAACAAATTGACAAAGGTAAAAGACACTGTTGACTATTTTCTTGACAAGAGAATAATGATTTTGGAGAATAGAATAATATTTGCTCAGATGAACGTGTCCTCAAAATGAAAGTATGAGGCCCTATTTATAGGTTGAAATGGAGGAGAATCCTCAAACCCTAGCAGACTTCCACTCCCCCACGTTTCTCATCCCACTGTTGCACGTTGTCATCTGCTCCACTAAATTCGCCTTATCTGTTCCGATATTTTAGAGATAGGGTCAGTTAACCTGATCTTCAATGATGTCGTTTCCGATTTTATCCGATCAACATCGCATAACCGAACGAAACCAAACCGAAGCAGCTTCTTTCCGATCTCATAACTTCCGAAGTAAATCTGCATGTTGCGTACGATCGAGTTTGCTTCTTTCGTGATCGAACAGAAAACCGACCAATACAGGGGGGAAGAGCACCAAGAACAATTTTCACTGATCAAGATCATGCCATATCATTTGCTATTCAAAAAGTATTTCCAAGTACTTGCCATCGATTATGTGAATGGCACATTGACAGAAATGCTCAAAAGAACATACCACATCTTTATTGGAAAGCAGGGTTTAGAGACTATTTTGATAAACTTTTATGGAGGTGCAAGTCAGAGAATGAATTTGAGTTAACATGGAAGAAGATGAGAAGTGACTGGAATTGTGGAAGTAATACTTGGCTACAGAAGCTATATGATTTGAGGGAGAAGTGGTGCCCTGTATTTAGTAATTCTATATTCTCTGCAGACATTAAATCAACTCAAAGAAGTGAGAGCACAAATAGGGTGTTTACAGATATGGCATGCAAGACAATGAGTATAACTGAATTTGTAAAACAATATGAGCAGCGGACAATTGAAATGCGTGATATAGAGGCAACTGAAGATTACAAATATCGGGGGAAACCTAAAATTATCATAAAAGACTGTGGGATATTAAAGCATGCTGCCAGTGTCTACACAAGAAAAATTTACACAAGATTTGAATATGAATTTTTGCAATGTACAACAAAAAAAGTGGCCAATGTTGAAAGTGAAGGGACTTGTAGCAAATATACAATTTTACCTGGTGAGAGTGGGCAAACTGAAACTGTCCAGTTTGATTCTCTTGATAATTCCATTATGTGTAGTTGTCATATGTTTGAAACCATGGGTTTGCTTTGTTGCCATGCACTAAGAGTCTTGTTCTTTGACTTGAATTTTTCTTGTATACCTGAACAATACATTTTGAAAAGATGGACTAAGAATGCTAGACAGGGAATTGAATTTGAGGAGTGCATTAATAAGAAAGCATCAAAATCCTCTATGGCAATTCGCTTAAATGGATTAATGAAAGAGTCATTTGCCGTTATGACTTTAGCGGCAAATGATGTTGAATCTGAGGAAGTTGCTAGAAAGTATTTACTTCAAGCAAAGGTTGAGATTACTAAACTCCAAAGTGAGCAATATGTACAAGTTTTTGACAGAGAGAAGAACACGAAAAGTTCAACTATTGATCAAGGTAGTAGCGATCAGATTCTGGATCCAATCAAGAAAAAAGGAAAGGGAAAGGGAAATAAAAGATTAAAGCCAAATATTGAGCAAATAAAGAAAAGAACATCACAGAAGGCATCAAAAGTTCAAGTAGGACTACCACATGAGGGACAATCCATGAGCACAATGAAAGAGATCACTGACACACAATCATCTCTAATGTCACAAATGGGATTCAATTTTGAGGTTTAATCTCTATCTTCAAGTTACATACGTTTTTATTTCATCTATTAATCTTAATTTGAATCTCTATTTTTCTCCAAACACGCAGTTATATGGAAATTCGGTCAATATGTGACTTTTGAGACAAGACTCATGTTTGGAAACAGGAAGTTGCTAATAGAGGTGTCTTTGATAGTCTTTCTAAAGGGGTGAGCATATAGTCCATGACCTCATATCTGTCAAGAATTGCTCAAGTTTGATATATTAATTTTTGCACTATATGAACTCTGCACTTTTAACTTAAAAGTGAAATGTAGTATGATAAGGGAATTTTTGTATTTTGGTATATTTTTGGATAATGATATGGGAATTGTATCTTAATTGTTGTACAATCAATATATATATATATATATATATATATATATATATATATATATATATATATATATATATATATATATATATATATATATATATGTAAATTCCTCTCCTTTACTAATTTATCTCATTAGAGTTCAAAAGAGCACAAAATATTAGATAAAAAGAAGATCAAAGTTTTGCCACTTCCAAGTTTCATAATTCACAAAGGTTATATATTTTAGTACTACAAATGACAACTGAAAAAGAGTCTTATGAATCTAGTCATCTGAAATGTGCCACTTAATCCTTTTTCTGTTTTTTTTTTTCTCGTTTGTTAGCAATGCATACATAGAAGTCATGAGAAATAGAGAAAAATTAATACCTTAAATCCATGGATGAATAAGTGTCATAAGAAGATCAACCGGACCAATTTCTGCTCCAAAACTCCCCGATCTACCATTGATTTCCCCTAATTGCATCCCAAGTAATTGCATGTCTAATTAAGTATGGATAAACAAAAATATATTTTGAGTGGAGATATGAAAGTGACTGAAATATTTATTTAGCTTGAAGAATCAATAAATTAGATGGGTTTTAACATTTCAAAGATGAAAAAATTGTTCTAGGCGAAAGAAACAAGAAATGAAGATGAAGGGTTGATTAGGTTGCAGAAAGAATTTACGTTGAAGATGTTTTTCTTAACGGATTATTCTAGGTAACATTGAAAAGTGGGTGGGACCCATCATCCATTAACTTTACTTTTTCAATATTTAATAGTAAAAATTGGCCCACTTTAAACTAATTCTTTTTTCCTGATTTGTTTATTTAAAATTACTCCAATATCAGTCATTGGTCCCCACAAAAAACACTTGTCAAAGAGTCAGTGGTCCCTCGCACTTATGCCTGGCATCTTATAGAATTTTTCGATCGCAGGAGACCTGTTAGACCTGTACAATTCCTTCATTATTATCACATCTTGTGATCCCAATTGGACAACGTGGACATTTGAGTACGAGAAGAAAACTGAAGACACCCCTGACCCTATCGTTCTCTTGGGTACGGCGCTTGATGTCATTAAAGATATAGAGGGTCATCACCTCAAGAAATAGAAGATCTATGCTAATTAATTCAGTATGTGACGAATATTGGCAATATTGGCGTGTGAAATAAATAATGTTGTGTTTGAAGAATAATGTATATGCCACTCTCCTTGACTTTGTATCGATGTATTTCCAATGGTCAGTATATGTCAAAGATATTATGGGACTTTTTGAAAGTTTGAAATTTACCTATAACAATTATAAGATGTACGTATTTGTCAGTGTGCTATTCTCATTCTTTTTCAGCCACTTTCTTTTGGGTTTCTTGATCTCTAGTTCATTGTGTCTTGAGCAGCCCATTTGCATTTGTCATGATTCCCACCGGTTGGGATGAGCAATTTGGTTTTTCATATATAGCCAAAAGCAAGCCTGGCCTTACTTTCAAATAGACACTAGGAAGGTTGCACAAAGGCTAGCCAATATCTACCTTATGCAAATATGGTTAGGCAGATTTTGCTCCATAAAACTAACGTGAATAGCACTAAACAATTAATAGAATCAGCTTATATTTAGGAATCCTAATCATAATAAAAATCCTTATTTTCCTATTATATATCCACTCCACCCTAAAAATTAGGCAAAAGTTTCACTGACCTATTATAATCACACATATACGCGTGTCTTCATTTGGCACTTGCCTCTATTTATGGCACTGTATAAACGTTTTGCAAATAATAATTATAATATGATAATATTCAACGAGTATGCATTTGGTATGCATACATTATTCACTATGCATATGGTCTGTATTCAATAAGTAGGTATTTGATATGCTTACATTATTCACTGTGATAGTATTTAACAAGTACGTACATGGTATGCATGTATTATTCATTATGCATAAAATCTGTATTCAATAAATATGTACGCGTTATGCATCTAAAACTTTGTAAATATGGATACATATACAGTTACCGCACGTGAAATGCATTTACTTAGTAAAAATTGAAGGCAAATTTAGCTGTATACAAGATAATATGTCATGAGAACACAATTCTCTTCTATATCTTCATATTGGATATTATTTTATTTAGGCTTCATGAAGCAGATGGGCTACCATTAAAATGGCAAAGGATTTGTCCAGTCTTAGTTGGAGAGGACTTGGGATTTACTTTTGATTTTCGGGATGATGTACTCATTCATTTACTGTTGTTTATCCACGACAAAGTATTAATTTAGCTTGGGGAATTAAATCCCACAATCCCTTAATTTGTGGCTTAAAAGATGGACAGCTATTATATTTAGAAAACGGCTAGGAAAAGAAGTATACAAATGGTAAATGTTTAGAATGGGTAAAAAACCTAAAATATATTTATTTTCTGTTAAGAGTTGTTTAGAATGTTTAACTGGCGTAATTTTCTCTTTATATAATTTTCATCAATCTTCACTAGTTTAGCTTGATGTTTGGGCTGAGTTAAGCTCAATTTCTGCGCGTAATTTTGATCAGTAGCTATTTTGGGATGCGTTTATTGGGGACTATCCACCGTTTCAAAATTCATTGAAGAATAGCCAAAAATTCGCGCGCACACTTAAGCTCCATTAGCATTAGAAAAACACCCCAGACTAGTCCCATAACAAAATAATCAGAACAAGTATTTTTTATGGGACTGAAGAAGTCCCATAACAAAATAATCAGAACAAGTATTTTGTTATGGGACCTTGAACTAACATGTTCAAAGGTCCCATTATTTTATTATGAGACTTTATCCTTTATCCCATAACAAAATAATGGAATTTATTCCCATAAAAAAAGTCACATCAAAGGGATAAATCTCGTTATTTTGTTATGAGACTTTATATAAAGCTTCAGTCCCATAACAAAATGTTGGAGCTGTGGACAAGTTTTGTGCACAGCCCCAGCATTTTGTTATGGGGCTGAAGCTTTATACAAAGTCTCATAAAGCCCCAGTATTTATACTGGGGTTAGTTCACTGAAGCTTCCCAGTATAAATATTTGTTCAAAGCTCCAGTATTTATACTGGGACTTGTCCGAAAGTGGCTAGTTTTCAAGCAGTTTTGCATCACTTGCTAGTATTCATTTAATGCGGTCAAAACAGGCTACGTGACTAAATTTTTACAATTTTTGCTTCTGATTCAGAAAATGTTACCCAATAGCCCTGCCGTGCACTAAGTTGAGTTTTTAGCCTTGACGAAAGAACTATTTAATTTTCAGCCTTTTATGGCGATCCGCCAGTAAATATTTTGAACTGAATTTGCAGCAATTTGCCAGCCCAATTCTTGCAATGGGGTCTGAAAGTTAATGGGTATTTAATGAGGCCTATGAGGTCATTTTATTATATCAAAGCTACACTCATCCTAATACTTGGTGGATGTTGGCCCTCGATATTATGTTAGTTTATGCTCTAGTTGTCAATTTCAAACTTGGAAGTGCGAGTAGTTATTATTCCCACATCTATTGGACCCATACTATGAGTGCGAGGTATGTCATGATTCCCACATCCGGTATACCAACAATCGTTCTATGCGAATATCCTCTTAGCCATTTACGAGAAGAGCATTTTGTTGAAAATGAGAAATATAGTCTCTTTATAACAGGACAATCTTTAACTCTTGACTTAATTTTTGACATTGAGCTTACCCAATATCCATTTCTTATAAACACAATTTTTTAATTTTTTTGTTTCTATGATGTCTTGTGAATTTATGAAGCTTTGCAGATGCTTTTTTTTTTTTTCCCCAGAAAGATAAAAGATTCCATTAAAAACTAAAGTAGTAAAGGGAGTTTGGTTCATTAAGCAACATAATACAAGTTGAGACAAAACTAGTTGAGGCATCATTAGTACTAGGAGTTGCGGCATCATTAGTACTAGGAGTTGCGGCATCATTAGTACTAGGAACTAAAGAATCCACGTGTAGATCCAAATAGAAAGATGATAGAAGTTCCATATCACATTTAGAGCTCGTTTGAGTGAGTTTAAACGTGGCTTATAAGCACATAAATTTATAAACAATTTTTGGCTTATAAGTTATTGATGTTGGGCATATTTAATATATTTTAAATATATATTTTCCCTGTCTTTTACTTAAATTCAATGTTATAGAGTACCCAATATTGCTTATTTTTGGATATTCTACTAACTTGGGGTGTTTGAATGACTTAAGTATGAATTGGTGAAATTTTGGAGCAAGATGGCTATACTTTTCGGAGAAGTGCGAAGTCTTAATTGAAGTAGAAAAATGAAGAAGAATGATGTCAAAAATCAGCGGAGTAATGAACTTTGTAAGCTCTTTGTATGAAACTTACAACAGTCGTATATTGTAAGAGATGCCGTGAGACCAGGGAGCAGAGCATACATAAGGTCTTACATTGTAAGAGTGGTTGTACTACTTGAAAGTTTTCCATCCAAAATTGAATTAGGTTAAAATATTTTGTACTCATTGTAATCCATATATAAGCAGCCTTTAACATAATTTTAGGGATCTTTACACTTTGTTTAGATCATTGTTACCCATTGTATTCTATTGTATTGTTATTATGATTACAACGTTTGTTTTGGTTGTTACTTTAATTTCGTTGTATTGTATTGTTAAGTTCCGTTGTTACCTAACAATGAAAAGACCCACTTTTTGTTACAACCGATTTGGTGGTTTTGCATTGTTACGCTTTTACACTTTCCCATCATGTCCTTAATTATAAACTTATAATCCTATTTAACCCTCTACCCTATTTTCTTATTTAAATACACCCAAGTAGTTATTTTGACCTTATCTCCCCTCTTCTCAAAATACAGTACGTTCCCTGCCTCTCTTATTACTTTGTACGTTCCCTGCCTCTTCAGATTCACAAGTCATCTTGTTGTGTGATTACATTAAACGTTTTATCTTAATTTATTTAATGTATAATTCTTAATTTCATTAATTACAGAGCAAAAACGTGAAACTTGAGTTAGTAGATTTCATTAATTACAAGCCATATGTTCTTGTTTTTTGGATACACAATATATGATGACACTTCTGTTAATAACTATTATTTGGATAATATGATTGCTTGCATGTCGTTATGGAATATTATTTTTTATCTACATTATTAATAGTGTGAACTTATTTTTATGTTTAATATTATTAACTTACTTTTTTTTTTATTATTTTTATTATAATTTGCATGAATATATTTACAAGGTATAGTTGGTGATAAACTAGTAAGTATGTCTCAAATTATATTAAAGAAAATTTGTTACTTAATCTGATATTTAGAACAACTAAGGGTATATTAGTAAACTTATTAGTTACAGTACAATACAATACAATCAAAACAAACAATAACAATGTTACTAAACAACGGGAAACAATACAATCAATTCAAACGTTGTTTTTATAATATAGTACGGTACAATACAATACAAAATAATACATTATGAAACAATAGGTAACAATGATCTAAACAGAGTGTTAGACTTTTGGGTGGCAGAGAAATGCTGAAGATGGGTTGGAGCTCAATGTCTATATTGAGTTTTCTTTTCTTTTCCTTTACATAGTTTGTTAGTTCTAGAGTTTTGGGATTCTCCATGATTGTTGATATTTCTAAGTTAATTTAATTCCATTGATTTATCTTATTTGATTATTTATTCATATCCTGAGTCTAATTATTTTATTGCTTGATCACCAATTGACTACTATCTATGAGCCTAGGGTTGAATTCGAAAGTGGGAACCATAGGTTGCAATAGGAGTGAATAGAGTGTGTTCTTGAACCTGGGCATCAGGGAATGGTTTCGCGGTTAGGATAGAAATATACCTAACAGTCATGCTTAGTAATTATACAGGAAAAGTAAATGCGATCTTGTTAACTCTAATTCCATAGACATATAGGCATTAGGTTGACTTGAATAGGCGAACAGAGTATCGAAAGAGTCATGTGAGTAATATTAACCCTGTAATTAGTAACCCAGATAAATTATTTAGTCTGATTAACAAGAGAATTCAATAGGATTGGAAGATTTCCTATAGCCTTAGACTATTTCCTCTTCTTGAATCCGTAAGATTTACTTGTTATTTGTTAGCTTAGTTTTATTAGTTAATTTAATTAGATAAATTCTCAACTCGTGAAGCATTCTTGTTTAGATAATTAGGAATTGTTTGATTTAGTCAGTAATTAATCAATAGTCCTCGTGGGAATGATACTTTACTTATCACTTTATTATTTGATCGACCGTGTATACTTGCGTGTGCTTTTGGAGTGATAAGTTTTTGGCGCCGTTGCCGGGGACTTAGAATTAGCTATTTTCTAGATTAGACTTTTACTTTTGCATATTCAAGCTTTTAGTTTATTATAGTATAGTTTATTATCGTATTAGTTGTTAACATGGCATCTTCTAATGAAAATTGGTCGAAAGTTGGCTACTCAAATTTTGGTGCTCCTTGCATAATTTGTAATGGACGTCACTTGTGGGAAGATTGCTGACATCTTGATATCCTACGGAACTATTTATCTAGTAGTTCTTCTACAACCTTTAATTGGAACTGTTGTCAATTGTGTGGTGGTTTGTGGAATGATTGTCCTAAGTGTCGTACTCCTTCCCCTAGTAATATTCATGATAGTACTAACCTTGCTTGTGAGTTTTATAGGAACAACGATGTGCAGGATGTATCACGGTATGAGGAAAATTCTGAAGAAGTGGAGATCGTGAGCGAAACTTGGCTAATGGAACAATCTCAATGATTAGATGTATGATGATACTACAACTGCAGCTAAGTGCTTTATAGAGTGGAAAAATGTGCTCAAACAAGAGATCGACCGATTTGGCGATGCTATTCACAATTTTGAGGCTAATTTGATTGAAAAATTCAGGCGTCTAAGTCTCAACAACGAATTGTTGTTGATAATATATTTGAGGTGGATGAAGTTGAAGAGGAATTTAAGAGCTAATTTGACGAGCTAAGTGTGGAGTTCCAACAATTCGACCCAGTAGTAGTTGATGATGCCAATGTTGAGAATGTGACACTAGAGTCAAGTGAGAAAGTGAAAAATATAATTTTTGATGACTCTAGTCTGTGTAAAGATGAGGATGTCAAGAATAATGCAACTTTGGAGTTGGGGCACATTGGACCTTATTCTATGCAATTTTCGACACTGTGTTTGGATGGTGACATGAAAATCGAGCCCTCTGAGCCAATAAAAAAGTCATGAGAGGAGGAACAAGGTATTTATATTTTAAAGTTTGTGATGCCGAGGAGACAAAACGACATCTCATTTTTAAAGGCGAAGAGGTGCAAAATGCGACGTTTAATTCTTGGTTCTTTAGGTTTGTGACGCCGCACCCAGAGCATAGTCATAAGCTTGAATTCAATTTGGGGAGACAATTCATATCTTCGAAGTGGAGGCAAAAGTGGTGAATTTTATCCACGTTGTGCCGTGATGTTAAACCAAGCGTTTCATGTGAGGCAACCCATGTTTTATTGCTTTCTTTAGTTAGTTCGTTAGTTTTTACAAGATAAGAATAAAAATAATAGTAATAATAATATTAATAATAAAAAATAAAACATAGAAAAAAAATACAATTTTGGAACTAATGTGGTTTTTTTTTATTGTGTTATTGCAGGGAGTTAGTGATGTGAACTTGGAGAATTAAGCATAGTGGCGTAAAGCAAAAATGCAGGGAAAAGGAGCAAAGTTCAGGCCGTACAACAAGTCTTACAATCAAGGCCTGTTACGCCAACACAATAAGAAAAATAGTGGAGTAACCTACTTTGTCAGACTATTGTATAAAAAATTTGTGCTCCAAGGTCAAGTCATACATTTGTAAGGCAGGTAAGTAAGACTTAAAATACAAAAAAAAAAAAAAAAAAAAATACATCTCCCAGGTGGATCCACTCAAATAGGATGTCAACTTACTTATGAAGAAGTTCCAGTTTCCGTTGCAGGAAGAGAGACCCGAAAGTTTAGGTCCAAAGAGATTCCATTTGTAAAAGTGCGTTGGCACAACCGTCCGCAAGATGAGGATACATGGGAGATTGAGTCGAGCATACGGGATAAATATCCCCACTTGTTTGAGGCATCAGTTAAGTGAATTTTAAAGTCCTATTTAAATTTCTCTTATTAATTGTGAGTATAGCATGTTTACCTCCTTGTCGGAGTTGTTTGATTCATTAGAGTAATTTAGCTCCTTGCCGGAGTGTGTTTGATTTATTATTGAGATTTACCTTCTTGTTGGAGCGGTTGTAATTATCTTTAGCTTTGTTTGGTGCCTATGCATGGCTTGTTATATTTTATATGGTGGTTGTTGGCATTTGAGACATGAATTATTTTTGGATAGTCCAATTTACCAAGAAAACTCTAGCGAAATTTTTGTAAATTTTGGGACTTAGCCAAATTTTTGAGTTCAAATAAAGTTTTGTTGTGAGTGATTAAAGATTTGGTGCCATACATGTATGGATTGGTTGTTGGTACATGGTGAGGACGTGTAACAATCCGGTATTTTATATTAGCTATTTTTTCTATTTAAATTGAGTTAAAAATAATAATAAAGCTAGAGAATAATGAATAGGCTATTGGACCAAATGGACATTTTATTGGGCCAAGTGGTAATTTATAGATTAAGCCCATTTATTTATTACCTCTCAATATATATCTAGGGCCTATATATTTACTACCTCTATATATATATATGTATATATATATGGTTAAAAAAATCTTAAAAGAGGAAGCTCTGAGCTACGGTATTATCATCTCCACCTTTGGAGGCCTTCATAATTGTTCAAACTCCAGGTTAGTGTGGTTACTGTATAAATTTATGGTATGGAAATGGTTGATGTCATTGATAATGGAATAAATAGTGACTATGGTAATGGAAAGTAATGACAACCAATGATTGAAAAGTGGGATAGTCATTGTTTGCTAATCATTAGCTCTATCACATTAGTGGTATAGAGGGTGCTTAATGTGTTGAACTTAAATGATATTCTGTTGTGCGTTTTCTTAGCTCTATTTCGACGTCAGGGATCTGTATATGGCTTGCGTTCATGCTATAATTATTATTTTTAGACTATATCTTAATATAGTGATTATATATACTTAATCATTGAATTTGTTGAGTTATATATTGAATCTTATTTAGACTGTGGTCTTCGGAGTGTTTTCACATTCTAATTTTAAGCTTGAATCTTTGAATTTTGGAACTCTAGGCTTAAACCCTCTAACACTAATTTAGTTATTTGGAAGTCTAAATTGTATTAAGTTAGGACCTTGAACATAGATTTGGACTCATGTGCTTATGGGTAATGCGATTGTGAGTTCAATTTTTGAACTTAACCATGTTGGCTCGGGGTTGACTTTTAAGTTGATTTCTTAACCCCTTTAGCTTAAGGTTTGTATTGTTTAACCGTTGGCCTTGGTGTTGATTGTATTACGTTCCTTTAATAGATAAAGAACATTTGGAGGAGATTCAAAACGGAAAAATCATTGTTGGGTAACTCGTGAGCTTCGGACCGAGGTAAGCATATTTCACTTTTTTGGTGAACTTGCTCCACACCCTATGTATAATATATCCTTCTAGACAAGTAATTATGGCACGATGTAGTTCCTTGCATATTATTGTGGTACGATGTAGTTCCGTGCATATTATTATGATACGATGTAGTTCCGTACATATTATTGAGGTATGATGTAGTTCCGTACATATTATCATAATACGATGTAGTTATGTACATATTATTGTAGTATGGCGTGGTTATGCATTTACCCCCGAGTTAGGATTAAAGTGTTCGTGGTACTTTGATGACGGAGTATGAATATTCTTTGATTGTTACTTAAATGGTTTCTCTTTACTTCCCATTACTTTTGAGATGTTTTGCTTTCCATGTATGAGCAACTTGCAATTTTACTTGGAGCCCCGTCCCCGCTTATTCAGTCACTCGACTCATCCTTTTCCTCTTTCTTTGTTGGTTTATCTTGAGTCTTACAGATACGACGCTATCTACTAGCGAGCATAGAGGTTGATCGAGCCAGAGTATCCCATTGTTCGGTGAGGCAGCCCCTCATCCATGGTGACCACCTATATAGTTTATGTTTCTCTATGATGTATTTCGAAATTTTTGGAGTTATATAACTTATTCGACGCTCTTAGATGTTCATGATTCTGGGAGCACTCAAACCTTTCGTTGTTGGGATATTTTATTTTTCCTTACTTACCCTTTGGATTGATATTGAGATATTTATATATTTCGTAGTGAAGTTTACATTATTTCTTCGTAATCAAGTGGGTTCGCCCGACAGGGTTAGTTGGGTGTCCTCACGACCTATTCAGATTTTGGTTCCTGACAAATTGGTATCAGAGCCATAGGTTTAGAGAGTTCACGAATCATGAAAAGTGTCTAATAGAGTCTCGCTGATCGGGCGGAGACGTCCGTACCTATCTACGATAGGCTATGGTGATATTTAGGAAACTTTCCTTCTTTATTTCCTTATTATGCGTAGTACTTCCATAACAAGACTAATCTCTTCCTTATCCTAGTAGAGCAGTGTATCCTGGTTGTACTGTATCTTTTTGGGGTCGTGAGACCATAGTTGATTTATTTGTTTTAGACATAGTAGATTTTGATGTGATCATCGGTATGGATTGGTTGGCCTCATGCTATGCTACTCTCGATTGCCGTGCCAAGACTATTCAGCTTTCTTTTCCTAGCTCGGTATTGGTAGTGTGGCATGGTTCCTGTTTGCAACCTACTGGACGTATTATCTCATTCTTGAAAGCAAGGCCGATGGTGAGTAAGGGGTATTCATCTACTTATCGTCCATGATTCATGACACTAGTATGGAGGTTCCGTCACTTGACTCTGTTCTTATTGAGAGGGAATTCACTGATGTGTTTCCTGATGATTTGCCTGGACTTCCTCCAGATAGGGATATTGACTTTGGTATTGATGTTGTGGCCGGAACTCAGCCTATATCTATTCCTCCGTATCGTATGGCTCCAGTCAAATTGAGAGAGTTAAGGGAGAAGTTGCAAGACTTGTTGGATAAGGGGTTCATTCGACCTAGTGTGTGTGGCCTTGGGGAGCTCCAGTGCTGTTTGTTAAGAAGAAAGATGGCTCTATACGTATGTGCGTTGATTACAAGCAGCTGAACAAGGTCACAATCAAGAACAAGTATCTACCTCGCATAGATGACTTGTTTGATCAGTTGCAAGGAGCTAAGTTCTTCTCCAAGATTGATTGAGATTTGGGTATGATGAACCGGGTGTTCAAGCCATATCTAGACTCATTTGTTATTGTCTTTATTGATGACATCTTAGTCCATTCACATAACTGTGAGGAGCATGAGCATCACTTGATATTGGTTCTTCAGGCACTTCAAGAACATAAGCTTTATGAAATGTGAGTTTTGGTTAGTCCCTGTGGCTTTCTTAGGACATCTTGTGTTCGGTGAGGGTATTAAAGTTGATCTTAAGAAGATTGAGACCGTTCAGAATTGGCCACAGCCTACTTCTCCGAAAGAGTTCCGTAGTTTCCTTGGCCTAGCTGGATATTATAGGCAATTTGTGGAGAAATTTTCATCTATTGATGCTCCATTGACCTGCTTTACTCAGAAAGCGATTCAATTTTGTTGGTCAGAAGAGTGTGAGGCTAGCTTTCAGAAGCTCAAGTCATTGTTGACTAGCTCTCCAGTGTTATCTCTTCATTTTGGAGCTGAAGGATTTGTAGTATATTGTGGTGCTTCTCGTGTCGGTTTTGGATGTGTTTTGATACAACATGGTAAAGTTATTGCTTATGCTTCTAGATAGTTAAAGGTTAATGAGAAGAACTATCCGACCCATGATTTGGAGTTAGCGGCTGTGGTATTTGCCTTGAAGATTTAGAGGCATTACCTTTATGGCGAGCCTTGTGCGATATTCACCGATCAAAAGAGCTTGCATTACTTGCTTACTTAGAAGGACTTAAATAGCAGGCAACGTAGATGGCTCGAGCTGATCAAAGATTATGATCTTACTATTAACTATCATCCGGGAAAAGCCAAGCTGATGCATTGAGTAGGAAGTCTATGGGTGGTCTTGCATTTCTTGATATTGAGATGAGACCTTTAGCTCGAGAGTTGCATACTTTATATGATTCGAGGGTGAGATTTGATAGTTCAGACCCGCGTCGGGTATTTGCTTGTATGGTGGCTCAATCTTCCGTAGTTAGCCAGATTAAGGAAAGACAGTTTAAGGATCCTTATTTTCTTGAGTTTCGTGGGCGTATTCAAAGTGGAGGAGCCCCTTCCTTTGAGTTAGCTAGTGATGGTGTTTTTCGGACTGGTGGTCGTCTTTGTGTTCCTGATATTGGCAAGTTGAGGCGGTTGTTGCTTGATAAGGCGTACAGTTCACGATATTCCATTCATCCTTGTATTACCAAGATGTACCAGGACCTTCGGGAGTTGTATTCATAGAAGGGGATGAAGAAAGATGTATGTGATCATATATCTCAATGCTTGAACTGTCAACAAGTCAAGTACGAGCATAAGAGACCCGCAGGTTTAGCTCAGGCACTACCCGTTCCCGAGTGGATGTGGGAGAGGATTACCATGGATTTTGTAGTTGGCTTGCCAAAGACATTGAAGCATTATGATTCAGTTTGGGTCATTGTTGATAGGCTCACCAAGTCGGCCCACTTCATTCCGGTAAAGGCAACTGATACAACAAAGAAGTTGGGGATCTTTATTGAGCAGATTGTTCGATTGCATGGTACTATATCTCTGATCGAGGCTCTCAGTTCACTTCTCAGTTTTGCTAGACTTTCCTACGAGAGTTAGGTACTCAGGTCCAGCTTAGTACCACATTTCATCTACATACTGATGGACAGTCTAAGCGGACTATTCAGATTTGGAGGATATGTTGAGAGCACGTGCCTTTGATTTTGGCGGTCATTGGGATGATCATTTGGCTCTTGCAGAGTTTTCTTATAATAATAGTTATCAGTCTTCCATTCAGATGGCATCGTTCGAGATATAGAGGTGTTGGGTCCGGATATGGTACGTCACACTTTAGATATGGTCCGTATCATTCAGGATCGTCTTCAAACCGCTCAGATTAGGCATATATCGTACTTGAACAAGAGGAGCCGAGAGTTGAAATTTGAGGAGGGTGGTTTTCTTGAAGGTGTCACCAATGCGGGAAATGATGGAATTTGGGAAGAAGGGTAAGTTGAGTCCTATGTTCATTGGTCCTTTTAAGTTTGTGAAGCGCATTGGTGAGGTTGCTTATCGACTTGCATTGCCAAAGTCTATGCCCGTTCATCCCGTTTTCCATATTTCTATGTTCCGGAAGTGTGTTCGAGATCCTACTTATGTCATAGAGGTCGATCCAGTCAAATTGGATGTCAACTTAGCTTATGAATAAGTTCGAGTTTCCATTGCAGGAAGACATACCCAAAAGTTGTGGTCCAAAGAGATTCCGTTAGTAGAAGTGCGTTGGCATAACCGTCTGCATGATAAGATTCTTGGGAGATTGAGTCGAGCATACGAGATAGATATCCCCACTTGTTTGAGGCATCAGGTAAGTGAGTTTTAAAGTCATTGCATTTAAATTTCTCTTATTAATTGTGAGTTATAGAATGCTTACCTCCTTGTCAGATTTATTTAATTTATTAGAGTGATTTAGCTCCTTGCCGGAGTGTGTTTGATTTATTATGGAGATTACCTCTTTGTCGGAGCGGTTGTGATTATCTTGAGCTTTGTTTGGTGCCTATGCATGGCTTATTATGTTGTATATGATGGTTGTTGGTATTTGAAACATGAATTATTTTTGGATAGTCCAATTTACCAAGGAAACTCTGGCGAATTTTTTGTAAATTTTGGGACAGCCAAATTTTTGAGTCATATAAAGTTTGGTTGTGATTGATTAAAGATTTGGTGCCATACATGTATAGATTGGTTGTTGGTACATGGTGAAACAAGTTCGAGGACGAGCATATGTTTAAGTGGTGGAGAATGTAACAACCCGATATTTTATATTAATTATTATTTTTATTTAAATTGAGTTAAAAATAATAATAAAGCTGGAGAATAATGAATAGGCTATTGGACCAAATGGACATTTTATTTCGGCCAAGTGGTGATTTATAGATTAAGCCTATTTATTTACTATCTCTCAATATATCTAGGGCCTATATATATAAATAAGAGATCATGTCTTAACTTTTAGGGTTTAAAAAATCTTAAAAGGTGAAGCTGTGAGCTACGGTATTAGCATCTCCACCTTTGGAGGCCTTCATAATTGTTCATACTCCAGGTTAGTATGGTTATTGTATAAATTTATGATATGGAAAGGATGCTGCTATTTGACCATATCTATGTGGACATACAATGGCCATACTCAGTGAAAAGTCTACAAAGTCCCTGTTCACTTTTGGCTCCAATCACTATTATTTTTCTGTAACGACCTCAAATAGTCGTTTCGGGAATCGGGACCTTGATTTGCGTGTCGACAATCCCAAAAGCTCCGTAAGGTCCATTATGACATGCTTGAAATTTTTTAGCTAAAACGAACTTTGTTAGATAGGTATCGGAGAAAGACATCCGTTTCGGATATTCGTTAAGGCTAAAAGAGGTTTCGAAGCTCGATTTGAGCAAATGAGCTCTGATGTGAAATCTGAAAGTTGGGTTAGGTTTGTATGATAATTTATGACCTGTAGCAACCTTCAAAAGTGAAAACTGACCTCGTTTGATAGGACTTTTGATAAAGTCTCCGTTGCGGAAGTTTAAAAAGGTTAAAAGAAGTTTTCGAGCTCGATTTGAGTAAACGAACTCCGATGAGAGATCTGAGTGTTCCGTTAGGTTCATATCGTCATTTGTGACTTGTATCAACTTTCGAATTTGGATTCCGGGGTCGTTTGATTAAAATTCGCTGTTTTGGCGAAAGTCGAAATTTGACCCTTTCCTGTGGGACCCACTTTTTGAGTTTTAGAGATCCGAATTGAGTTTCGTCTTGACGAGCATGTCACACAAGTCTTGTATGACTTGTGTACAAAATTTGGGGTCATTCTGAGCTTCGTAGGGTCCCGTTTGGACCCAAAAACAGTGGCTGACCTGGTGCAAAACCAAAAAAGCTGCTGAATTCTGTTTTTTACTGTTCAGCCGGAAAGAAATCAATTTTTCAGATCAATCTATAAGGAATTGGAAAAAAGTCAAAACATAAAAGTTGTAGCTCTTTGGGTTGTAGTTTTAATTCCACCAAGCTTGTATCATTTGGACATTTCTATGAAAAGTTATGGGTATTTTACTGAAAGCTATCCAGTGAGGTACAATTTGGACAGTATGTAGTACAACTCTTTAAAGCTGCGGGCTGCTATATATATACTAGGGCGGCATTCATTTTTATTTTCATGTTTTGAGCTTCTAAATGTGATTCCAAGGGGAATTTGAAGTTCAAAAATCATTCCTAAACACAAGGTAACTATTCTTACCCATTTTTAACGCTTTAATCCGAGGATCAAAGTGACGATCCTTGGAAAGAGGGTTTGAACCCTAGATTTGTGAAATGGGAAAAATGACCGAGTTGGACTCGGGTATGTACAATAATGGTACTTTTGGACTCGTGGGAGTATGGGGAGCCCGGAAACATAAATTTTACGGGTTTTTGGGTACGTCCGACCCGGGGGTATTTTGGTAAATTGCCTCTTAAATTGCGTAAGGGCTTAGAATCCTTTCCTCACATGCTTACGAGTGCGACACTATTTCTTTGGCTCAGAGAGGAGTCTTACGGAGGCACATTGTTTGGGAAAGGAGGTCGTTCCTTAGCCACTTGAGCCGATTTTGAGGTAAGTGAGACTTGACCTCTATTTTGCTTGCGGATAAGATTTGATTTGATCTTGCTAAGTAAGATGTCGAGTACTTAATTGACTACATTGTCTAGTAGATAGTATTATGTACTACTCGTTATATTTATACAAAAAGGAGAAAGCACAAACGTGACTTGTGTATAGTCGATGTTGTGTGCCGGTGTATTATTGATATGCTCTAGGGACAGAGGCCGGTGGTGCGTTATCACCTAGAAGCGAAATTCAATCTAGGGACAGAGGCCGGTGGTGCGTTATGACCTAGATGTGGAGACTTATAGGGACAGAGGCTTGTGGTGCGTTATGACCTATAAGTAAAGTTGTTTATAGGGACAGAGGCCTGTGGTGCGTTATGACCTATAAACAAAGCCGCACAGGGTGTGTGCTTATGCTATATGCGAGATATATCATCACCATGCTGTGTGTTAATTATATTATTGCTTATCTCATAGTATTAATATAATATTGTATATGCTGCCTATATTATGTATCTTTATATTATTGACCATGTTATGTATTCGCGTATTATTGCTTCTGTTGTTGTATAATTATATTATCGTATGTAATATTTATGGGTTACTGTAAAGGTGTGGATTGTACTTCCGTTATCTGCTTATGCATTATCAAAGACTTGTCCCGAAAGGGTAATTTAGCGGGCATTTCGATGATCTTACTGGGCTTTGGCTCATAACTTACTATTTAAATGTGCAGATCCTTCTACTAGTCAGACAGCTGGACGTATCTGATCCGTTCGAGGCTGTGACTATTTTTGCTTGAGGTGAGCCAACCGCATGGTTCGCGGTGGCATACCGTCTGATCCACCTTAGTGTTTAGACGCTTCCTACATATATATATATATATATATATATATATATATATATATATATATATATATATACCGTCTGATCCACCTTAGTGTTTAGACGCTTCCTACATATATATATATATATATATATATATATATATATATATATATATATATATATATATATATATATATATATATATATATATATATATATATATATACACCTACATTTTATTGAAATATTTCTATCTAAATTATCATTATGAGTCAGTTTAATTATTCGTGGTTCGCCTAAGGATGTAACACTTAGGTGCCATCACGGCCCCGAAAATTGGGTCGTGACAAATTCCTCCAATAAGTTTCCCACCAGTATTCTTTTCCCTTTAATAAGTTTTCCTCTAAAAATATAATAATTTTAAATTAGTATATCCATCTTTTTGTGGTCCCAATATATTGAAAAATTAAACTAAATGTATGAGTATATAATTCTTAATATTGACATATAAGTACATTATTCTTACTATTGAATATATGAGTTTATTTTAAATGAGTACAGATTTTAATTGATTTTTTTTTGCTTGTGGGAGTTTTTTGTTAAATATTCAAATTTTAGATGGCGACGTAAGTGACCAATTTTCATTGAAGTTGATTTATTAATGTATTAAAATTGAATTCATTCGAATTATGGTAATTTAGTTAACTACGAAATGAAAATACACGCCCTATATATTTCAAACTAATTCCTCTGCATTTGTATCTACACACTATTCATAAATTTACCAGTATAAAATTATAATTTACATATTAGCATACACACCCCTATGTAATACAACAAGAATTATGTGAGAACTAAAGAAAAATATAAGAAATAAATTTGTTATGGAAATACTATTATGTATAAAATAATATATTATCAAGAATAAATACAGATATGACATCATTAATCAAACCACTAACTGGTCATGCACTGTGTATAATCATCAGAAATAGGAGTACGAGTAGTTGTTAGTGTCTCTATGCAATGTCAACCAAAGCCATTTTAGTCTCATGTTCATGTTTTTTGCCTTGTTTGATGGGTCAACAAAGAATATACTAAAAAAGGACGAATGTTGTTGCCTGATGGATCAACTAACGCCTTAGAAATTGAAGTCAAGAATTTGTGTGTTTAGGTATAGTTGGAGTGAACCCGACATATGAAGTTACTCTAGCATTATGACAACTACTGCGACATTGTAATTGAAGGTCAGAGGTTTGAACCTGGTAAAAGTGTGTCATCTAACCTACTTTTTCAATTACTTAGTATTTAATTACTCTTGCTATGTAGCCAACTTTTTTTTTATATATTTTATATATTATTACTGATACTAATGAATTTTTGATTTGCTTTATTTGATCTTTCATTTACTCTTGCTATGTAGCAAAATTTCTTATATCTTCTATATGTTATCACTGATAGTAATGAGTTTGATTTGCCTTATCTGATCCTTCAATCACTGATAGTAATAAACAATTGACGGCATCCTAGGGGATATACAATTTATATATACAATTATATATTAACAACATAGACATACAATATTTTCAATAAAGTTAGATATATTTTCCTCTATAAGGACATATATTTTTTTGTCAAATAATACAAAATTTTACAGTCAAATTAATAAAATAAATAAGGACATTATCTTGGTTCTAGTTTAGACGTGTCACGATTAAGAATATTATTTCGAGCTTGAAATAAAATACTATTTCGCTATTTTTAAGTTAGTGATAATTCATGTTAAATTTTAACTTTGAGTTATTTTTTTTCAATTATTTAAAACTTTGTGCTTTGCACGAACTAGCGTATGTGTATTACAATTATTTATGTATATATTAACTAAATAAAAAAAATTCTTCCATTGGTTATGCTGGGATTCGATTCAAAAAGTTTTATAACTTTCCTAACAAAAAACACGTTATTTTTCCAAAAGATGGGTTTCAAATAAATACAAAAAAATGAACAAACTAAAAAAATTAGCTTTTAGCCTCTCTTTTTTTTTTTCTAGAAAATACTTATGTTTAGACATCAAGTTAAAAATTCTATTTTAAAACAATTTACAGAACTATTTTTTTAATTTTACTAAAAAGTGACGTATCAGAAAAAAGCAAGCACATAAATAATTATCATGAAATTAAACTCGTATATATTAAGAAGATTATGAAATATGGTCTAAGTATAATTTTTTTTTTATATATTATGAAAAAATCAGAAAGTCACAAGTTGGTATTCAAATTTTTGAGAAGATATAATAAAAGTAAATGGGCACAAAAAATGTAGTTTTTATTGGGGATGTAAAACATAATAACTATAAGGGGAGAGAGAGAGAGAGAGAGAGAGAGAGAGAGAGAGAGAGAGAGAGAGAGAGAGAGAGAGAGAGAGAGAGAGAGAGAGAGAGAGAGAGAGAGTCAAAACTTGATTTTTTTTCATGAAGGGTATAATGGGCACAAAAATGTAGAAAGTGTTAATAATACCCCCAATTTCCCAGTAAAATGACTTAATTACCCTTTATATGGGCATTAGTGCCAAGAAAAATATGGTCACATATCATTTTCCATATGGAAATGGTTGATGTCATTGATAATGAAAAAATAGTGACTATGGTAATGGAAAGTAATGATAACCAATGATTGAAAAGTGGGATAATCATTGTTTGCTAATCATTAGCTCTATCACATTAGTGGTATAAAGGGTGCTTAGTGTGTTGAACTTAAATGAGAAGCTGTTGTGCATTTTCTTAGCTCTATTTCGATGTCAGGGATCGGTAGTTGGCTTGCGTTCATGCTATAATTATTATTTTTTAGACTATATCTTAATATAGTGGTTATATATAATCATTGGATTTGTTGAGTTATATATTGAATCCTATTTAGATTGTGGTCTTTGGAGTGTTTTCACATTCTAATTTTAAGCTTGAATCTTTGAATTTTGGAACTCTAGGCTTAAATCCTATAACACTAATTTAGTTATTTGGAGGTCTAAATTGTATTAAGTTCGGACTTTGAACATAGATTTGGACTCGTGTGCTTATGGGTAATGCGATTGTGAGTTCAACTTTTGAGCTTAACCATGTTGGCTTGGGATTGACTTTTAAGTTGATTTCTTAACCCCTTTAGCTTAAGGTTTGTATTGTTTAACCGTTGGCCTTGGTATTGATTGTATTACGTTCCTGCAATAGAGAAAGAACGTTTGGAGGAGATTCGTAACGAAAAAATCATTGTTGGGCAGCTCGTGAGCTTCAGACCGAGGTAAGTATATTTCACTTTTTTTGGGTGGACTTCCTCCACACCCTATATATAATATATCCTTTTATACAAGTAATTGTGGCACGATGTAGTTCCGTGCATATTATTGTGGTACGATGTTGTCACACCCCGTACGTCTAAATTGACGTATATCATTATAATATCATGTTAAGAATGATTTAAGTAAGTTTAAAGTAATAATATGACCATATATGATGTTTATATGTTGAATATAAAGTTTGGGAAAAATCAGATTTAAGTGGCGGAAAAACCGACTAAGGAATTGCCTTGTAACGGAGCTTTTTCAGCAATTAAATTTCATGTGTTATATGAGGTCTTTGGGGACATATCATATATCAAATTGAAGGTCTTGGAGTGTATTTTCCAATACTTTTAACGTTTTGTTCATACAACATATGAATAAAAAGATATGAGCATCAGAAGTCAGACTAGAAGAAGGGACATAAGCGCAAAAGAGGGCTGGAACTGAAATATTTTGAGTATAAAAGGACAAACATATATTATTTTCGTCATATCCAGAACATACACCATAGAAACAGTTCTCTCTTGAGTTTGAAGCTAATTTTTATGATTTTGAAGAAACAACATCAATCTTAACTCGAAATTGAAGACAGATTGCGTCAAAACGCTCTACGCGATTAGGGTAACATTATGCTACCTTCAATTTTGTCTATAGCTTGAGTTTTAGAATTACTTCATGGCTAAGTAAAGTACCTAAATGTTTTATTATAGCTTTTTTAAGCTTTAGAAGATGTTGAATTCAAGGGAAACAAGGTTTAGAAGCAAGAAACATCAAAGGTATGTAAGACTAAACCTTTTGTTTTAGCAAGGCATGTATCTTTTAGCTTTTGAAGCTTTTCTTAGTTCTAAACTTAGTATTTCTTCTGAGAAACTTGTATGGTACCAAGGAAACCTTGTATATACTTAATTTGGTACTAAAATCAAAGGTAAAAGATGTCCAAATCAGCAAGACAAAACGTTTCAAAATCTGGAAAATCATTTTGATCTTTGGACGGTTGTTAGTATATTAATCACAACTCCTTGTACAAAATTGATATTTAGATTCTTTAAAAATCTCCAGAACCCTAAGACATATATCTACAACTTTCATGCAGACCATGAAGTCTATATCCTTGATCTACACTGTGAAAATTAGGTTGAAAATCAGGACAGTGGTGCTGTCCAAACACTCTATCTGCGGATTTGTTATGTCATCCAGTTATCTCATCTTGTTATCCAGTTAATTTGTTTATGTTATCAATTTATCCGGGTATCCATTCTCGTGTATAGTATAGTGCTGGTTCTGTTTTTGCGGATCATCCAGTTTCAGTGGAAACTCTGCCGAAATTTTTATAAAAATCAAAGAGTTAGACAAATTCTAAGTTTCAGGTTGTGTCTACAATTCCATCCAAAGTTTTCTTATCATTCCTTGAGTCCATATCTATTGTTGCCACATGTGTTACGCCTCAAACATGCTTATGCTTATATTGTGATCATGTTATGTGTGACTTGGAGTCCCCCAAAGGGGCTGGACATTGGACACACGGTCCGGTCGCATGTGATACTACCCGTCTGGGGGATACAGCCCCTCTGGTTCAGGCGGGAGTTGAAACACCTAGTGTGACCGGGTGTCATTCACACACTCTGACCAGAGAGACTAGATATTACTGGCTGGGGGGGATATAGCCCATAACACCCACCAGGTTTGTTATATACGCGTATATAGCCACATTATGCACTGCATGATTATACATGAGGCTAGTTCAGTTTTTCAGCTACCTGATTTGGGGGGATACAGCCCATAACGCCAGACAGGTACTAGTTCAGATGTTCAGTTACCTGATTTGGGGGGGATATAGCCCATAACACCATACAGGTACCAGTTCAGATAATAGTTCAGTTTTAGCTCAGTACCAGTTATCAGTTCTCAGTTTTCAGCCACCAGTTTTTAGCGCCAGGATCAGTTGACAGTTATCAGTTTCAGTTTCTAGTTACCAGTTATCAGTCGTATTACAGTTATTTATCAGTATAGTTCATCTCAGTCTTCAGTTTCAGATTCAGCTAGACTTCAGTTTATATTCAGATCATGTTTAGTACGTTCTTCAGATTTCCAGCTATATTGCTATGCTCCAGCTCATATTTACATATTTATATTCTAGCCTTACAGTTTCATTCAGCTATAATATATTATATACTCATGCTTACATACTTGGTACATATCGTACTCACGCCCTTTTCTGGGGCGCTGCGTTTCATGCCGCGCAGGTGCAGATAGATCAATGCTTGGGCCACGTTAGTAGGCCATCTATCAGCTACTGGAGTCACTCCGCTTACTCCCGGAGTGACTTATCTTTTGGTATGTGTGCAGTCAGCCAGCTTGGGTATGGCGGGGCCTTATCCCGTCCTTTGTATATTCAGATCAGCACTCTTAGAGGCCTGTAGATATGTCCCTGTGTGGTTCTGTCAGTATGTTATGTATGTCAGCTTGTGTTAGCCTTGTCAGCTTTTTTTCATTGCATAGTTCTTATCAGCTAGGGTTATACTTATTCCGTTTATCAGTTATATTCATGGTTAGCAGATTATCAGCAGAATTAATGATGATCGACACTTAGTGTTGGTCATCCGTCGTGACCCTAGGTTGGGTCATGACAAAAGTGGTATCAGAGCAGTTCAGTCCTAGGGTGTCTACAGGCCGTGTCTGGTAGAGTCTTGTTTAGGAGTATGTTGCGCGCCATACTTTTTAACAGGAGGCTACAAGGCACTTCAGGATAGTTGTCTTTCTTTCTTCTCTAGATCGTGTGATAGAGCCATGATTATAGAATTCAGCCCTCTAACAATAGTGTTTTCAGCAAATTGATGCCACCGAAGAAACTAACAGCTGTCCAGAAGGGCAAGGCTAGTGCCGGCCAGGGTACTAGTAGAGTGCCACCTGAGGTGGATGAGAGTGAGGAGTCCAGACCTGAGGCTCCATCTGAGGCCTCACAGATTCCTTCAATTTAGGGCGATATTAGAGGTACTACAGCTGCCATACCTCCAGCTCCTCAGCCTGATAGTCAGGGGCAAGAAATGAGGGATGCCATCAGATTATCGACCAGTGTTGTAGTTGCTCAGACTAGACAACACAGTGCAGATGCCCAGGGAGATGTTGGATCCAGGATCAATGTTTTTATCAGGCTAGAGCCTACAGTCTTTACCGAATTCCGTACAGGAGAGGACCCTCAGGATTTTCTAGTGAGGATAGCCAGAGTGTTGAGGGTTATGCACGTGGCAGACACAGAGTTAGTAGAGTTGGCTGCATTCAGATTGCATAACCTAGCAGCGGGGTGATATCAGACATGGGAGCTATCTAGACGGCCTGATGCTACTCCGGCGACTTGGAAGGAATTCTCAGATGCCTTCCTTCATCAGTATATGCCCATAGAGACACAGAGAGAACGTGCTGATCAGTTCCTGACCTTGAGATAAGGAAATTTGAGTGTAGAAGAGTATAATTATCGTTTTAATTCTTTAGTAAGGCTTGCCCCCACTGTGGTAGCAAGTATGGAGGATAGAATTCATAGGTATGTAGTGGGACTTGGTCCACACCTGGTGAACGAGTGTATGACGGTTGCTATGCAGTCAGGTATGAACATATCACGCATTCAGGCATTTGCTTTATCACGTGAGGAGATGAAGCAGAGACAGAGAGCCGACAGGGATAGAGTGTTACACAAGAGGGGCAGATTTTCTGGTTCGTTTGGAGAGACATCTGGAGCGAGTAGACAGCAGAGTGTTAGACAGCCACCAGCTAGTATACCTACACAGTCTCGTGGCCTGAGATCTGATAGACCTCCTCAATCCAGATCTAGTTACGCATCACAGACTTCAGGATTTAAGTGTCGTGGTACTTCTCTACAGGCCGGTCAGACATATCCCAGATGTTCAGATTGTGGTAGACGCCACTTGGGCCCATGTCAGTTAGGAGTTGATACTTGTAATATTTGTCGCGGTGCAGGCCATTTCATGAGAGATTGCCTGACTAGGGGTAGTAGTTGTGCAGCCCAGCCAGCTAGATCAACAGTTGCTTCCTCAGCACCAGCACGCCATCAGGGGCATGTTCTTCAGGATGACACCTGCATAATAGAAAGAACTTAAGGAGCAACTGAAGGATTTGTTAGATAAAGGCCTCATCAGACCTAGCATTTCCCTGTGGGGAGCCCTGGTATTGTTTGTGAAAAAGAAAGATGGTTCTCGACGCATGTGCATAGATTATAGACAGATAAATAAAGTCATAATATGGAATAAATACCCCCTTCCCAAGATTGATGACTTGTTCGACCAGCTTTAGGGTGACAAATACTTCTCAAAGATAGATTTGCGATCAGGCTACCATCAGGTTAGAGTCAGAGAATCTGATATACCTAAGACTGCATTCAGGATTAGGTATGGCCATTATGAGTTTTTAGTGATGTCGTTTGGACTCACTAACGCCTCAATAGTATTTATGGATCTGATGAACAGCGTATTCAGGCCTTATCTAGATTTATTTGTGATTATATTTATTGATGATATTCTCATCTATTCAAAGTCTGAATCAGAGCATCCGGAGCACCTACGCACAGTATTGGGTACTCTTCGGGACCAACAATTATATGCTAAGTTCTCAAAGTGTAAATTCTAGATAGATTCAGTGGCATTTCTTGGCCACATAGTTTCAGCAGAAAGAATTAAAGTAGATGACCAGAAGATCGAGGCTGTGAAGAATTGGCCCATGCCTATGACGCCAACTGAAGTACGTAGTTTTCTGGGTTTGGCAGGTTATTACAGAAAGTTTATAGAGGGTTTTTCCTCCATTGCAGCTCCACTGATCAAATTGACAAAGAAATCAGCTAAATTTGAGTGGTCTGATTCTTGCGAGCACAGCTTCCAAGAACTAAAGAACGGGTTGATAACAGCTCCAGTACTTACACTTCCAGAGAGATCTGAGGACTATGTCATTTACTGTGACGCTTCTTGAATTGGTCTTGGTTGTGTTTTGATGCAACACGTAAGAGTAATTGCCTATGCTTCTAGGCAGCTGAAAAAGCACGAGCATAACTACCCTACCCATGATCTGGAGCTTGCAGCAATCATTCATGCATTAAAGATTTGGAGACATTATTTGTACGGGGTTCATGTTGATATTTATACAGACTACAAGAGCCTCCAGTACATATTTAAGCAAAAGGAGCTAAACCTACGACAAAGGCGATGGCTAGAGTTGCTAAAGGACTACAACATGGAAATTCTTTATTATCCAGGTAAAGCGAATGTTGTTGTTGATGCCCTCAATCTTAAGTCCATGTGTAGTTTATCTTACTTACAGCCACAAAAAAGAGAGTTAGCTCATGCACTCTACTAGTTAGCCAGCATTGGAGTCAGATTAATAGATTCAGAGGATGTAGGAGTTACAGTTCAAAACGCAGCCACTACTTGCCTAGTGACAGAAGTGAAAAAAAACGTCAGTATGAAGATCCAGTTCTAGTTTAATACAGACAAATAGCCAGAAGAAAATCGGAGTCACCATACAGGGTTACTAGTGACGGGGTTCTCATGTATAAAGCTAGACTTTGTATTCCTAATGTTGTAGATTTACGTAGATAGATTATGTCCGAGGCATATTATTCCAGATACACTGTTCATCTAGGTTCGACTAAGATGTACCATGATCTTAAGCAGATTTATTGTTGGGACGGAATGAAGCGTGACATAGAAGAATTTGTGGCTCAGTGTTCTAACTGCCAACAGGTTAAGGTCGAGCATCAAAAACCTAGTGGCTTGTTACAGGAAGTCGAGATTCCATCATAGAAATGGGAAGCAGTGAATATGGACTTCATTACAGGCTTGCCCCGTATGCGGAGCAGACATGACTCTATTTGGGTTATAGTTGACAGGCTTACTAAATGAGCTCATTTCTTTCCTGTTAGAACTACATATACAGCAGAGGATTATGCTAGACTTTATATCAGAGAGATAGTACGCCTACATGGTATTCTAGTATCTATTATTTCAGATAGGGGCGCACTAGTTTACAACTAATTTCTAACGATCATTCCAGATAGGTTTAGGGACACAGGTGTATCTGAGTACAGTATTTCATCCATAGACAGACAGACAGGCTGAGCGGACCATTCAGACATTAGAAAATATGCTTAGAGCTTACGTGTTAGATTTTAGAGGCAGCTGGAGTGATCACCTACTGTTGATAGAGTTTGCATATAATAATAGCTATCATTCTAGCATACAGATGGTGCCATATGAAGCTTTGTATGGGCGCAAATGCAGGTCTCCTATAGGATGGTTCGAGGTTGGCGAGTCTCAATTGATAGGTCCAGATTTAATCCAACAAGCCGTTGATAAAGTCAAGTTGGTCAGGGAGGATTATTAGCAGCGCAGAGCAGACAGAAGTCCTATGCAGATAATCGACGTCGAGATTTAGAATTTCAGATTGGCGATTGGGTATTCCTGAAAGTATCACCTATGAAAGGCGTTATGAGATTTAGAGAAAAGGGGAAGCTTAGCCCTAGATTTATTAGTCCATATCAGATTATCAGGCGAGTTGGGCGTGTAGCCTACGAGTTAGACCTTCAAGCAGACCTTCAGGAGGTACATCCAGTATTCCATGTTTCCATGCTTAGAAAATGTGTCAGAGATCCTTCTAGAGTTGTACCAGTAGAGGATGTACAGATCACAGAGCAGTTGACTAATAAGGAGGTGCCAGTTGCAATTTAAAGAGGCAGATTCGTCGACTAAGGACGAAAGACATTCCTTTAGTTAAGATGCTATATCAAAGCAATAATATAGAAGAAATAACTTGGGAAGCTGAAAATGACATGAGGGCCAAATATACACATCTCTTCATTACTTCGAGTATGTAACAGATCGTTGCTTAATGCTTCTACATACTTCATTTAACATTCGAGGACGAATGTTCCTAACGGGGGAATATTGTCACACCCCGTACGTCAAAATTGACGTATATCATTATAATATCATGTTAAGAATGATTTAAGTAAGTTTAAAGTAATAATATGACCATATATGATGTTTATATGTTGAATATAAAGTTTGGGAAAAATCAGATTTAAATGGCGGAAAAACCGACCAAGGAATTGCCTTGTAACGGAGCTTTTTCAATAATTAAATTTCATGTGTTATATGAGGTCTTTGGGGACATATCATATATCAAATAGAAGGTCTTGGAGTGTATTTTCTAATACTTTTAACGTTTTGTTCATACAACATATGAATAAAAAGATATGAGCATCAGAAGTCAGACTAGAAGAAGGGACATAAGCGCAAAAGAGGGCTGAAACTGAAATATTTCGAGTATAAAAGGACAAACATGTATTATTTTCGTCATATCCAGAACATACACCATAGAAACAGTTCTCTCTTGAGTTTGAAGCTAATTTTTATGATTTTGAAGAAACAACATCAATCTTAACTCGAAATTGAAGACAGATTGCGTCAAAACGCTCTACGCGATTAGGGTAACATTATGCTACCTTCAATTTTGTCTATAGCTTGAGTTTTAGAATTACTTCATGGCTAAGTAAAGTACCTAAATGTTTTATTATAGCTTTTTTAAGCTTTAGAAGGTGCTGAATTCAAGGGAAACAAGGTTTTGAAGCAAGAAACATCAAAGGTATGTAAGACTAAACCTTTCTTTTAGCAAGGCATGTATCTTTTAGCTTTTGAAGCTTTTCTTAGTTCTAAACTTAGTATTTCTTCTGAGAAACTTGTATGGTACCAAGGAAACCTTGTATATACTTAATTTGGTACTAAAATCCAAGGTAAAAGATGTCCAAATCATCAAGACAAAACGTTTCAAAATCTGGAAAATCATTTTGATCTTTGGACAGTTGTTAGTATATTGATCACAATTCCTTGTACAAAATTGATATTTAGATTCTTTAAAAATCCCCAGAACCCTAAGACATATATCTACAACTTTCATGCAGACCATGAAGTCTATATCCTTGATCTACACTGTGAAAATTAGGTTGAAAATCAGGACAGTGGTGCTGTCCAAACACTCTATCTGCGGATTTGTTATGTCATCCAGTTATCTCATCTTGTTATCCAGTTAATTTGTTTATGTTATCAGTTTATCCGGGTATCCATTCTCGTGTATAGTATAGTGCTGGTTCTGTTTTTGCGGATCATCCAGTTTCAGTGGAAACTCTGCCGAAATTTTTATAAAAATCAAAGAGTTAGACAAATTCTAAGTTTCAGGTTGTGTCTACAATTCCATCCAGAGTTTTCTTATCATTCCTTGAGTCCATATCTATTGTTGCCACATGTGTTACGCCTCAAACATGCTTATGCTTATATTGTGATCATGTTATGTGTGACTTGGAGTCCCCCAAAGGGGCTGGACATTGGACACACGGTCCGGTCGCATGTGATACTACCCGTCTGGGGGATACAGCCCCTCTGGTTCAGGCGGGAGTTGAAACACCTAGTGTGACCGGGTGTCATTCACACACTCTGACCAGAGAGACTAGATATTACTGGCTGGGGGGGATATAGCCCATAACACCCACCAGGTTTGTTATATACGCGTATATAGCCACATTATGCACTGCATGATTATACATGAGGCTAGTTCAGTTTTTCAGCTACCTGATTTGGGGGGATACAGCCCATAACGCCAGACAGGTACTAGTTCAGATGTTCAGTTACCTGATTTGGGGGGATATAGCCCATAACACCATACAGGTACCAGTTCAGATAATAGTTCAGTTTTAGCTTAGTACCAGTTATCAGTTCTCAGTTTTCAGCCACCAGTTCTTAGCGCCAGGATCAGTTGACAGTTATCAGTTTCAGTTTCTAGTTACCAGTTATCAGTCATATTACAGTTATTTATCAGTATAGTTCATCTCAGTCTTCAGTTTCAGATTCAGCTAGACTTCAGTTTATATTCAGATCATGTTTAGTACGTTCTTCAGATTTCCAGCTATATTGCTATGCTCCAGCTCATATTTACATATTTATATTCCAGCCTTACAGTTTCATTCAGCTATAATATATTATATACTCATGCATACATACTTGGTACATATCGTACTCACGCCCTTTTCTGGGGCGCTGTGTTTCATGCCGCGCAGGTGCAGATAGATCAATGCTTGGACCATGTTAGTAGGCCATCTATCAGCTACTGGAGTCACTCCGCTTACTCCCGGAGTTACTTATCTTTTGGTATGTGTACAGTCAGCCAGCTTGGGTATGGCAGGGCCTTATCCCGTCCTTTGTATATTCAGATCAGCACTCTTAGAGGCCTGTAGATATGTCCTTGTGTGGTTCTGTCAGTATGTTATGTATGTCAGCTTGTGTTAGCCTTGTCAGCTTTTTTTCATTGCATAGTTCTTATCAGCTAGGGTTATACTTATTTCGTTTATCATTTATATTCATGGTTAGCAGATTATCAGCAGAATTAATGATGATCGACACTTAGTGTTGGTCATCCATCGTGACCCTAGGTTGGGTCATGACAGATGTAGTTCCGTGCATATTATTATGGTACGATGTAGTTCCGTACATATTATTGAGGTATGATATAGTTCCGTACATATTATCATAGCACGATGTAGTTCCGTACATATTATTGTAGTATGGCGTAGTTATGCATTTACCCCCAAGTTAGGATTAAAGTGTTCGTGGTAATTTGATGAAGGAGTATGAATATTACTTGGTTGTTACTTAAATGGTTTCTCTTTACTTCCCATTACCTTTGAGTTGTTTTGCTTTCCATGTATGAGCAACTTGCAATTTTACTTGGAGCCCCGTCCCCGCTTATTGAGTCACTCGACTCACCCTTTTCCTCTTTCTTTGTTGGTTTATCTTGTGTCTTACAGATACGACGCTATCTACTAGCGAGCATAGAGGTTGATCGAGCCGGAGTATCCTATTGTTAGCGGTGATGCAGTGTCACGACCCAACCTAGGGCCGCGACGGATGACCAACACTAAGTGTCGATCATCACTAATCCTGCTGATAATCCGCTAACCATGAAAATAACTGATAAACAAAATAAGCATAAACCTAACACATCAGAATTATGCAATGCAAAAAGCTGACAAGGCTAACATAAGCTGACATACTGACTGCACCACACAGGGACATAACTACAGGCCTCTAAGAGTGCTGAACTGAATATACAAAGGACGGGACAAGGCCCGGCCATACCCAAACTGGCTGACTGTACACATACCAAAAGATAAGTAATTCCGGGAGTAAGCGGAGTGACTCCAATAGCTGATAGATGGCCTACTAACGTGGTCCAAGCATTGATCTATCTGCACCTGCGCGGGATGAAACGCAGCGCCCCAGAAAAGGGCGTGAGTACGACATGTACCAAGTATGTAAGGCATGAGCATATAATATATCATAGCTGAATGAAACTGTAAGGCTTGAATATAAATATGTAAATATGAGCTGGAGCATAGCAATATAGCTGGAAATCTGAAGAACGTACTAAACATGATTTGAATATAAACTGAAGTCTAGCTGAATCTGAAACTGAAGACCGAGATGAACTATACTGATAAATAACTGTAATATAACTGATAACTAGTAACTAGAAACTGGAACTGATAACTATCAACTGATCCTGGCACTAAGAGCTGGTGGCTTATAATTGAGAACTGATAACTGGTACAGAGCTAAAACTGAACTGTTGTCTGAATTGGTACCTGTCTGGTGTTATGGGCTATATCCCCCTAAATCAGGTAACTGAATATCTGTACTAGTACCTGTCTGGTGTTATGGTTTGTATCCTGCCAAATCAGGTAACTAAAAATTTGAACTAGTACCTGTCTGGTGTTATGGGCTGTATCCCCCTAAATCAGGTAATTGAAAACCTGGACTAGCCTCATGTATAATCATGCAGTGCATACTGTGGCTATATACGCGTATATAACAAACCTGGCGGGTGTTATGGGCTATATCCCCCCAGCCAGTAATATCTAGTCTCTCTTGTCAGAGTGTGTGAATGACACCCGGTCACACTAGGTGTTTCAACTCCTGCTTGAACTAGAGGGGCTGTATCCCCCAGACGGGTAGAATCACACGCGACCGGACTGTGTGTCCAATGTCCAGCCTCTATGGGGGACTCCAAATCACACATAACATGATCATAATATAAGCATAAGCATGTATGAGGCATAAAACATGTGGAAACAATAGATATGTACTCAAAGGAATGATAAGAAAACTCTGGATAGAATTATATACACAACCTAGAACTCAGAATTTGTCCAAATCTTTGAATTTCTATAAAAATTTCGGCAGAGTTTCTCCTGAAACTGGATGATCCGCAAAAACAGAACCAGCACAATGCTATACACGGAAATAGATATCCGGATAAACTGATAACATAAACATGTTAAACAGATTACAAGAGGAGACGACTGGATGACATAACAAATCCGCAGATGGAATGTCTGGACAGCACCACTGTCCTGCCTTTCGACCTAATTTTCAGAGTGTAGATCAAAGATATAGACTTCATGGTCTTCACGAAATTTTTAGATATATGTCATTGGGTTTTGGTGATTCTTAAAGCATCTAAATATCAATTTTGTACAAGGAGTTATGATCAATATACTAACTGTTTTCCAAAGATCAAAATGATTTTTCAGATTTTGAAACGTTTTGTCTTGCTGATTCGGACGTCTTTCAACTAGGATCGTAGTACCAAATTAAGTATATACAAGGTTTCCTTGATACCATACACGTTTCTCACAAGAAAAACTAAGTTTAGAACTAAGAAAAGCTTCAAAAGCTAAAAGATACATGCTTTGCCAAAAGAAAGGTTTAGCCTTACATACCTTTGATGTTTCTTGCTTCTAAACCTTGTTTCCTTTGATTTCCACACCTTCTAAATCTTAAACAAGCTATAATACAGCATTTAGGAACTTTACTTAGCCATTAAGTAACTCTAAAACTCAAACTATAAACGAAATTGAAAGTAGCATAACATTACCTTAATCGCGTAAAGCGTTTTGACGCAATCCGTCTTCAGTTTCGAGTTAAGATTGATGTCCTTCCTTCAAAATCATAAAAGTGGCTTAACCCTTCATTGAAGCACTGTTTATATCGTGTATGTTCTGTAAATAACGAAAAGGAAGACATGTTTTCCTTTTATACTCGAAACATTTCAGTTCTAGTCCTCTTTTGCGCTTATGTCCCTTTTTCTTGCCTGATTTATGATGCTCATATCTTTTTATTCATATGTTGTATGAACAAACTGTCAAAAGTGTTGGAAACTACACTCCAAGACCTTAAATTTGATATATGATATGTCCCCAAAAGGCCTTATATAACATACGAAATTAATTGCTGAATAAACTCGGTTACAAGGTAATTCCTTAGTCGGTTTTTTCGCAACTTAAATCTGACTTTTCCCAAACTTTATATTCAATATATAAACATCATATATGGTCATATTATGACTTTAAAATCACTTAAATTATTCTTAACATGTCATTAGAATGATATACGTCATTTTAGGCATATAGGGTGTAACAATCTTCCCCCGTTAGGAACATTCATCCTCGAATGTTAAATGAAGTATATAGAAGTATTAAGCAATGATCTGTTACATACTTGAAGTAATGAAGAGATATGTATATTTGGCTCTCATGTCATTTTCAGCTTCCCAAGTTATTTCTTCTATATTATTGCCTTGCTATAGCATCTTAACTAAAGGAATGTTTTTCGTTCTTGGTCGACGAATCTGGCTATCTGAAATTGCAATTGGCACCTCTTCATAAGTCAATTGCTTTGTGATCGGTATACCATCTACTGGTAAACCTCTAAAAGGATCTTCGACACATTTTCTGAGCATAGAAACATGGAATACTGGATGTACCTTCAGAAGGTCTGCTGGAAGGTCTAACTCGTAGGCTACACGTCCAACTCGCCTGATAACCTGATATGGACTAATAAATCTAGGGCTAAGCTTTCCCTTCTTTCTAAATCTCATAACGCCTTTCACAGGTGATACTTTCAGGAATACCCAATCGCCAATCTGGAAATCTAAATCTCGACATCGGTTATCTGCATAGGACTTCTGTCTGCTCTGCGCTGCTAATAATCTTTCCCTGATCAACTTCACTTTATCAACTGCTTGTTGGATTATATCTGGACCTATCAATTGAGACTCGCCAACCTCGAACCATCCAATAGGAGACCTGCATTTGCGCTCGTACAAAGCTTCATATGGCGCCATCAGTAGAATGATAGCTATTATTATATGCAAACTCTATCAACGGTAGATGATCACTCCAGCTGCCTCCAAAATCTATTACACAGGTTCTAAACATATCTTCTAACGTCTGAATGGTCTGTTCAGCCTGTTCATCTATCTGGGGATGAAATGTGGTACTCAGATTCACCTGTGTCCCTATACTTGTCTGGAACGATCACCAGAGATTAGCTGTAAACTATGCGCCCTTGTCTGAAATGATAGATACTGGAATACCATGTAGGCGCACTATCTCTCTGATATAAAGTCTAGCATAATCCTCCGCTTTATATGTAGTTCTAACAGGCAAGAAATGAGCTGATTTAGTAAGCCTGATAACTATAACCATAATAGAGTCATACCTACTGCGTGTACGGGGCAAGCCTGTAATGAAGTCCATATTCGCTGCTTCCCATTATCATGGTGGAATCTCGATTTCCTGTAACAAGCCACTAGTTTTTTTATGCTCGACTTTAACCTGCTGGCAGTTAGGACACTGAGCCACAAATTCTGCTATGTCACGCTTCGTTCCGTCCTACCAGTAAATCTGCTTAAGGTCATGATACATCTTAGTCGAACCTGGGTGAACAGTGTATCTGGAATAACATGCCTCAGACATAATCTATCCTCGTAAATCTACAACATCAGGAACAAAAATTCTATCATTTTACATTAGAACCCCGTCACTAGTAACCCTGTATGGTGACTTTGGTTTTCTTCTGGCTATTTGTATGTATTCAACTAGAACTGGATCCTCATACTGACGTTGTTTTACTTCTGTCACTAGGCAAGTAGTAGCCGCGTTCTGAACTGTAACTCCTGTGTCCTCTGAATCTTTTAATTTGACTCCCATGCTAGCCAACTGGTGGAGTGTATGAGCTAACTCTCTTTTCTGTGGCTGTAAATAAGATAGACTACCCATAGACTTACGACTAAGGGCATCAGCATCAACATTCGCTTTACCCGGATGATAAAGAATGTCTATGTCGTAGTCCTTCAGCAACTCTAGCCACCGTTTCTGTTGTAGGTTTAGCTCCTTCATATTAAATACATATTGGAGGCTCTTGTGGTTTGTATAAATACCAACATGAACACCGTACAAATAATGTCTCCAAATCTTCAATGCATGAATGACTGCTGCAAGCTCTAAATCATGAGTAGAGTAGTTCTGCTCGTGCTTTCTCAGGTGTCTGAAGCATAAATAACTTTTCTGTGCTGCATCAATACACAATCAAGACCAATTTGAGAAGCGTCACAGTAAATGACATAGCCCTCAGATCCCTCTGGAAGTGTAAGTACTGGAGCTGTTATCAACATGTTCTTTAGTTCTTGGAAGCTGTGCTCACTGTTGACACCCAATTTTGTCCCTCCATTTTTGCAATTTGGCTATATTTAATTAAAATTGATAAGTGTAATTTTTCAAATAAAATTGCATTAGACAACGTGCATTTACGTGTGTAATATTTATATAGTATTTATTTAATTGTGATTATAATTACATAATTGCATTCATTTAGGTTATTTTCTAAAATACATATACTATTTTATGCAATTTAACGCATTACGATATCATTTAATAACTATTTGCGGCTATTTACATCTATTAGTATTATTTGTGGTCATCTATATTTATTATAAATTAAATACATCTATTTATAATTATTTACAAAATTTCCTATTTTATACTAATTATTTATATTTATAAGTATTTTAATTAAATACTAGTCATTTTGCTATTTTACAATTCCATTCCTATTACATTCAGTCCACGTCATTGCCTTTTGTCCACGTGTACGCCACCTAAGCTCCACCTAAGCTTACACCTCACTAAATACACTCCTAGTACAAGTATACACGTATTTAGCATGAAGTACTACACTCCAAAGCACGTGTACAACTCATTCTAGCATGCAGTACAACCCCTCAAAGCCCCATTCTCCATATACTCACATATACACACTCACTCACACGCACCTACGTGGCACGATCCGAGCCCTCCACTCATTTAATCCAACGGCTCACATTAAATCTCCCACTTACAACTATACACGTCACACCCCACACAAAACCCTAAAATCATTTTACCCTTCTCCTCCCTTAACATAATCAGCCGTCGCCCTTCATCTCCCTCTCTCCCCCTTTGCCAATAACCCGTCCAGGTTCCACCAAATCGACACCTCCATCCGCCATTAACGCCACCATCTCCGCCTTGCTCACGCATCCCTCTCTCTCCCTTATCGTTTTCACACGGAAAAAGGGGAAACAAATCCCTCTCATCCCTCTTTCTATAGAAACCGAAAAGGAAGTAGGGGGATCGTATGAATCTCATCAAAATCATGGAGATTATCCACTGATAAGGCAAGAAAGTCGAGGATTCGGGCTTGAGTTCCACAAATCAAGCAGAATCAAACGGGTCACGCGAACCCGACCCGAATTGACGCTAAAACGGGTAAAATCTACCTATTTTTATGTCTTTGATTTAACTTATTTGATCTCCTACCTTCTAGGTTTTTATTTTTAAATTGATATGTGAAGTATCCACCTACATGATCCCTTGATTTCTTGACCTTACTTTAAATTTTCAGAATCCGAACATGTCTATTTTTGTCATCGATTTTTTGCCTTGATTTAGTCTACAAGTTGTATGCTTGAATCTCTGAATTTGCATCTAAATTCTGTCTAATTTCGGGATGTAAAAGATTGCCTATAATCTCTGCATAACTCCTGATTTCTCGACCACGCTAACATTTTCAGAACTTGAACATTGAAACCTGTCTATGTTCGTCACCTATTTCTATTTCTGTTTACATTATCTTTGCTTAAGTTTAGAGTCATGGTCATAACATATGATTGATTTCCTTGTCTGGATGATTGAGTGACTGATTCTCTGTTTAAACTTGTTTGGAAAATGGGATTCTTGGTGTATATGTCACTATTCCTGGGATAGGTTCGATACTTGGACAAGTTGTCAAGCTGAATAAGGGATTTTTGAATCTGTTAGCATAATTCTTGGGATTTCATTTCCCTTGTCTAACTCTATAAAAGGACTGGTCATTGAGAACATTAGGGGGATCGGGGGGACACCTCTACAACACTTAAAATACAACTTAGACAGATTGGGGAGACCTTACACCTTACTGGTATCTCTGATAGCCTCTCTCACACAGAATTAGAACTGCCTCTACTCTCTCCTCTCTGGAAACATATTGCTCTTTCTTCCCTTTCATTTCAAATACTTTTGCCTGGCGTTAGTGATAGCTTCACTGGTTCTGTTGCTTAAAAGTTTCTAAGCCGAGGCAGAATCTAGGCCTCAATTGCTGATCATTTGGCTGCTACTTGTGTGCTCTGTTTGTTTCTTATTATTCCTCGATCAATACTCAAGTTAGGGTACACTTCATGAACTAGTGGAATGACATCTTGTTGACCTTCATAACTGCTTCTGTTAGCTATATGACATTTGTTAAAATGATGAAATTTCCAGTCATGTTTTGATGTCTATTTACTTACATGCGTGTGTGGGCTACTATGGCCAAGCTTCTAACCCTTTTGTGCAGCTTATAGTCCTACCCGGGCTAAACCAAGGATAGCGAAAGCTATACCTTCCATTTATATTTTGTACAGGTTATTGCAAGCGGAGTTAGCATTCTCTAAAGCAGGATTTGTAATATGAAGTTCAGTGAGAACTTATTGAGGGGACAAAGGCCTTCCTCTTCTCTTTTTCCTTATTCCTTGATAATGTGTTGTAGTTAGAAAGGTGAAACACTTATATTCGTTAGAGTTTACTTGTTTTGTATTAAGCATCATGAGGTGTAATATAGTTGAGACAGATATTATGTATAAGCTGATGCTATACGCAGTAAAACAGGGCCATTCCCCACCCCTTACCACTGATCTGTTTATTTTACACGTTGGAAAGGTTAAAAATGAAACTGGTTTAAAACAGGTCTGTTTGTGCAAAGTTAAATGTGAAACTGTCCCAGGTTAGAATCCGAAATATTATATTAAGCAGGGAAATTACAGGGATTGATTTAGTAGGATGTATTTTCTACAAAACATAATAAAGTGGCCAAAGCTGAAATCGTTACTTGAAAGTTGACTGCTTTCCGCAAATGTTAAATTTTGAAAACTGCAGGTTTATGAAATGACGATTTTGAAAGGTAAAAGTGTAGCAAGGGTTTATAAAGTGAGACTATTTTTGCAATGGGTTAAAAGCTGAGGATTATTTTTAAATAAGTTTGTACCTACAATTTATAATCTGTGAACGATTCTTTTTCTAAAGAGTTATCCATGCTACACTTGTAAATTTCTCCAAGTTAATTAATAACTTGTGAGTGATTTTGGACTTTGGAGGTCAAGTCTTAAGAAGTTATACTATTTTCTTATTAAATTCGTAAGTTAATCTTTTAAATCCATATTATTCATTTATCACATTACTTATTAGTGTTTCCTAAATACCTTACTCATTCATTAATTTATCTATACATATTTATCGTTATTTTCTTATTAAATTGCGAATATAGTAATACCTCTTAAATTGATACCTATTTCCTACTTAATTTAGATATATCACTATTTGCTTATTACATTAATATTTTCTCAACATTTTCACCATATTTCAATTAGATATAACTTTATATGTATATATAAATATTTTAAATTTATTTTTTTGTTTTAAGCAAAACTATTTTAAACCCGACCTCTCATTAAAAGTCGCAACTAAAGTTAAAGGTATATGACCAATAATGTCATGATGCCATCCTTTGGTGGCGCACATTTTTTACTATGTCTTTACTTCATATTTTGTTACTTAAAAGTCAACTTGTATTAATTAATATGACAATATTGGTTAATTTTGCTTAACATTGTAAGTTGTAGCTATATATGTAACATGTCTGCAAATTGAGACTATTTATACTGAACTGTCTATTTTCATATTTTAACTCGTTTGCACACATGTCTTCTTTGCTTATTTTATTTTATTTTTTTTATCCTCTTAGTTTCGTTACATATCAAAACCCAATATAGAAATCAGCCGGGAACCACATTTGTGGAACTTAGGAGGTGCCTAACCCCTTCCTTCTAGGTTGACTTGAACACTTACCTGAATCTCTGATTATTAGACCAATCTGGAGTTATTCTTTAAAATGAAATTAGAAATTAATAGGTGACCTAATACGCCTAGAATAATTTATTAGGTGGCGACTCCAAAACTTCAAACTCCAAACGAGTTACCCCAAGTCCAACACCACTTTACTAATTAAAAGTGGGGTGCGACACTCACAAGAATCAGACCACTCAAATTTAGCTATTTTCTGTGTCAATTTGGTCAGTGGAGCTACAATAGAGGAAAAACCCTCTACGAACCTTTTGTAATAACCTGCCAAACCCAGAAAACTACGTACTTCAGTTGGCGTCGTAGGTCTGGGCCAATTCTTCACAGTCTCGAACTTCTAGCCATCTACTTTAATTCCTTCTGCTGAAACTATATGGCCAAAAAATGCCACTGAATCTATCCAGAATTTACACTTTGAGAACTTAGAATATAATTGCTGGTCCCGAAGAGTACCCAATACTGTGCGTAGGTTCTCTCTATGCTCTGATTCAGACTTTGAATAGATGAGAATATCATCAATAAATATAATCACAAATAAATCTAGATAAGGCCTGCATACGCTGTTCATCAGATCCATAAATACTGCAGGGGCATTAGTGAGTCCAAACGACATCACTAAAAACTCATAATGGCCATACCTAGTCTTGAATGCAGTCTTAGGTATATCAGATTCTATGACTCTAACATGATGGTAGCCTGATCACAAATCTATCTTCGAGAAGCACTTGGCACCCTGGAGCTGGTCGAACAACTCATCAATCTTGGGCAGAGGGTATTTATTCTTGATTGTGACATTATTCAGCTGTCTGTAATCTATGCATATGCGTAGAGAGCCATCTTTCTTTTTCACAAATAATACCGAGGCTCTCTACGAGGAAATGCTGGGTCTGATGAGGCCTTTATCTAACAAATCCTTCAGTTTCTTCTTAAGTTCTTTCAGTTATGCAGGTGTCATCCTGAATAACATGCCCCTGATGGCGTGCTGGTGCTAAGAAAGCAACTGCTGATCTAGCTTGTTGGGCAGCACCACTACCACCCTTAGTCGAGAAATCTCTCATGAAATGTCCTGTCTTTTGAGAAAACAAGTATCAACTCATGTCTTACATGGTCCCAAGTGACGTCTACCACAATCTGGACATCTGGGATATGTCAAACCGGCCTGCACAGAAGTCACGATGCTGAAATCCTGAAGTCTGTGATGTCTGACTAACTCTGGACTGAGGAGGTCTATCAGATCTCAGGCCAGGAGACTCTGGAGGTATACTAGCTGGTGGCTGTCTAACACTCTGCTGCCTACTCACTCTGGATGTCTCTCCGAATGAACCAAACAATCTGTCCCTCTTATGTAACCCTCTATCCCTATCAGCTCTCTGTTTCTACTTCCTTTCCTCGAGTGATAAAGCAAATGCGTGAATGCGTGATATGTTCATACCTGAGTGCATAGAAACCGTCATGCACTCGTTCACCAGGTGTGGACCAAGTCCCACTACATACCTGTGAATTCTATCCTCCATACTCACTACCATAGTGGGGGCAAACCTTTCTAAAGAATTAAAGCGATAATTATACTCTTCTACACTCAAACCTCCCTGTCTCAGGGTCAGAAACTGATCGGCACGTGCTCTCTATGATTCTATGGGCATATACTGATGAAGGAAGGCGTCTAAGAATTCCTTCCAAGTCGCCGGAGTAGAATCTGGCCCTCTGGTAGCTCCCACGTCTGATACCACCCTGCTGCTAGGTCATGCAATCTAAATGCAGCTAACTCTACTTACTCTGTGTCTGACACGTGCATGACCCTCAACCCCTGACTATCCTCACTACAAAATCCTGAGGATCCTCTCCTGTACGAGATCCAGTAAAGACTAGAAGCTTTAGTTGGATAAAATCCCTGATCCTTGATCCAGTATCTCCCTGGCATCCGCACTATGCTGTCTAGTCTGAGCAACTACACCACTGGTCAATAATCTGATGGCATCCCTCACTTCCTGTCCCTGGCTATCAGGCTGAGGAGCTGGAGGTATGGCAGCTGCAGTACCTCTGATATCGCCCTGAACTGAAGGGATATGTGAGGCCTCATATGGAGCCTCAGGTCTGAACTCCTCACTCTCATCCACCTCAAGTGGCACTCTACTACTACCCTCGACACTAGCCTTGCCCTTCTGGGCAGCTGTTAGTTTCTTCGGCTGCCTCGATTTGATGAAAACACTATTTTTAGAGGGCTAAATTCTATAATCATGGCTCTATCGCACGATCTAGAGAAGAAAGAAATACAACTGTCCTGAAGTGCCTTGTAGACTCCTGTTTAAAAGTATGGCGCGCAACATACTCCTGAACAAGACTCTACTAGACACGGCATGTAGACACCCTAGGACTGAACTGCTCTAATACCACTTTTGTCACGACCCAACCTAGGGCTGCGACGAATGACCAACACTAAGTGTCGATCATCACTAATCCTGCTGATAATCCGCTAACCATGAAAATAACTGATAAACAGAATAAACATAAACTTAACTGATAAGAATTATGCAATGCAAAAAGCTGACAAGGCTAACATAAGCTGACATAATGACTGCACCACACAGGGACATATCTACAGGCCTCTAAGAGTACTCAAACCTTTCGTTGTTGGGATATTTTATTTTTCCTTACTTATCCTTTAGATTGGTATTGAGATATTTATATATTTCGTAGTGAAGTTTATATTATTTCTTCGTAATCAAGTGGGTTCGCCTGACAGGGCTAGTTGGGTGTCCTGACGACCTATTCAGATTTTGGTTCTTGACAAATTGGTATCAGGGCCATAGGTTTAGAGTGTTCACGAATCATGAAGAGTGTCTAATAGAGTCTCGCTGATCAGGCGGAGACATCCGTACCTATCTACGAGAGGCTATGGTGACATTTAGGAAACTTTCCTTCTTTATTTCCTTATTATGCGTAGTACTTCCATAACAAGACTAATCTCTTCCTTATCCTAGTAGAGCAGTGTATCCTGGTTGTACTGTATCTTTTTGGGGTCGTGAGACCATAGTTGATTTATTTGTTTTAGACATAGTAGATTTTGATGTGATCATCGGTATGGATTGGTTGGCCTCATGCTATGCTACTCTCGATTGCCGTGCCAAGACTATTCAGCTTTCTTTTCCTAGCTCGGTATTGGTAGTGTGGCATGGTTCCTGTTTGCAACCTACTGGACGTATTATCTCATTCTTGAAAGCAAGGCCGATGGTGAGTAAGGGGTATTCGTCTACTTATCGTCCATGATTCATGACACTAGTATGGAGGTTCCGTCACTTGACTCTGTTCTTATTGAGAGGGAATTCACTGATGTGTTTCCTGATGATTTGCCTGGACTTCCTCCAGATAGGGATATTGACTTTGGTATTGATGTTGTGGCCGGAACTCAGCCTATATCTATTCCTCCGTATCGTATGGCTCCAGTCAAATTGAGAGAGTTAAGGGAGAAGTTGCAAGACTTGTTGGATAAGGGGTTCATTCGACCTAGTGTTATGGCCTTGGGGAGCTCCAGTGCTGTTTGTTAAGAAAAAAGATGGCTCTATACGTATATGCGTTGATTACAAGCAGCTGAACAAGGTCACTATCAAGAACAAGTATCTACCTCGTATAGATGACTTATTTGATCAGTAGGAAGGAGCTAAGTTTTTCTCCAAGATTGATTTGAGATTTGGGTACCATCAATCAAAGATTCGGGAATCCGATATCTCGAAGACAGCATTCAGGACCAGTCATGGTCACTATGAGTTCTTGGTTATGTCTTTTGGGCTTATGAATGCTCCAACAGCTTTTATGGATATGATGAACCGGGTGTTCAAGCCATATCTAGACTCATTTGTTATTGTCTTCATTGATGACATCTTAGTCCATTCACATAACTGTGAGGAGCATGAGCATCACTTGATATTGGTTCTTCAGACACTTCAAGAACATAAGCTTTATGAAATGTGAGTTTTGGTTAGACTCTGTGGCTTTCTTAGGACATCTTGTGTTCGGTGAGGGTATTAAAGTTGATCTTAAGAAGATTGAGGCCATTCAGAATTGGCCACGGCCTACTTCTCCGAAAGAGATCCGTAGTTTCCTTGGCCTAGCTGGATATTATAGGCAATTTGTGGAGAAATTTTCATCTATTGCTGCTCCATTGACCTGCTTTACTCAGAAAGCAATTCAATTTTGTTGGTCAGAAGAGTGTGAGGCTAGCTTTCAGAAGTTCAAGTCATTGTTGACTAGCGCTCCAGTATTATCTCTTCATTTTGGAGCTGAAGGATTTGTAGTATATTGTGATGCTTCTCGTGTCGGTTTGGGATGTGTATTGATACAACATGGTAAATTTATTGCTTATGCTTCTAGATAGTTAAAGGTTAATGAGAAGAACTATCCGACCCATGATTTGGAGTTAGCGGCTGTGGTAGTTGCCTTGAAGATTTAGAGGCATTACCTTTATGGAGAACCTTGTGAGATCTTCACCGATCACAAGAGCTTGCGGTACTTGCTTACTTAGAAGGACTTAAATAGCAGGCAGCGTAGATGGCTCGAGCTGATCAAAGATTATGATCTTACTATTAACTATCATCCGGGAAAAGCTAAGCTGATGCATTGAGTAGGAAGTCTATAGGTGGTCTTGCATTTCTTGATATTTAGATGAGACCTTTAGCTCGAGAGTTGCATACTTTATATGATTCGAGGGTGAGATTTGAAAGTTCAGACCCGAGTCGGGTATTTGCTTGTATGGTTGCTCAATCTTCCGTAGTTAGCCAGATTAAGGAAAGACAGTTTGAGGATCCTTATTTTCTTGAGTTTCGTGGGCGTATTCAAAGTGGAGGAGTCCCTCCCTCTGAGTTAGCTAGTGATGGTGTTTTTCGGACTGGTGGTCGTCTTTGTGTTCCTGATATTGGCCAGTTGAGGCGGTTGTTGCTTGATAAGGCTTACAGTTCATGATATTCCATTCATCCTGGTATTACCAAGACGTACCAGGACCTTCGGGAGTTGTATTCGTGGAAGGGGATGAAGAAAGATGTATGTGATCATGTATCTCAATGCTTGAACTGTCAATAACTCAAGTACGAGCATAAGAGACCCGCAGGTTTAGCTCAGGCACTACCCGTTCCCGAGTGGAAGTGGGAGAGGATTACCATGGATTTTGTAGTTGGCTTGCCAAAGACATTAAAGCACTATGATTCAGTTTGGGTCATTGTTGATAGGCTCACCAAGTCGGCCCACTTCATTCCGGTAAAGGCAACTGATACAACAAAGAATTGGGGATCTTTATTGAGCAGATTGTTCGATTGCATGGTACTCTATCTCTGATCGAGGCTCTCAGTTCACTTCTCAGTAGACTTTCCGACGAGAGTTAGGTACTCAGGTTCAGCTTAGTACCACATTTCATCTACATACTGATGGACAGTCTGAGCGGACTATTCAGATTTGGAGGATATGTTGAGAGCATGTGCCTTTGATTTTGGCGGTCATTGGGATGATCATTTGGCTCTTGCAGAGTTTTCTTATAATAATAGTTATCACTCTTCCATTCAGATGGCATCGTTCGAGGCATTATATGGTTGTCGTTGTCGATCTCCCATTGGTTGTCATATGAGTGTCGAGATGTAGAGGTGTTGGGTCCGTATATGGTATGTCAGACTTTAGATACGGTCCGTATCATTCAGGGTCATCTTCAGACCGCTCAGATTAGGCAGATATTGCACTTAAACAAGAGGAGCCGAGAGTTGGAATTTGTGGAGGGTGGTTTTCTTGAAGGTGTCACCAATGCGGGAAATGATGAAATTTGTGAAGAAGGGTAAGTTGAGTCCTATGTTCATTGGTTCTTTTAAGATTGTGAAGCGCATTGGTGAGGTTGCTTATCGACTTGCATTGCCAAAGTTTATGCCCGTTCATCCCGTTTTCCATATTTCTATGCTCCGAAAGTGTGTTCGAGATACTACTTATGTCATAGAGGTTGATCCAGTCAAATTGGATGTCAAACTTAGCTTATGAAGAAGTTCGAGTTGCCATTGCAGAAAGACATACCCAAAAGTTGAGGTCCAAAGAGATTCCATTAGTAAAAGTGTGTTGGCATAACCGTCTGCATGATAAGATACTTGGGAGATTGAGTCGAGCATACGAGATAGATATCCCCACTTGTTTGAGGCATCAGGTAGGTGAGTTTTAAAGTTATTGCATTTAAATTTCTCTTATTAATTGTAAGTTATAGAATGCTTACCTCCTTGTCGGATTTATTTGATTTATAAGAGTGATTTAGCTCCTTGCCGGAGTGTGTTTGATTTATTATTGAGATTACCTCTTTGTCGGAGCGGTGGTAATTATCTTGAGCTTTGTTTGGTGCCTATGCATGGCTTATTATGTTGTATATGATGGTTGTTGGTATTTGGTACATGGTGAAACAAGTTCGAGGACAAGCATATGTTTAAGTGGAGGAGAATGTACAACTCGATATTTTATATTTATTATTTTTTTCTATTTAAATTGAGTTAAAAATAATAATAAAGCTAGAGAATAATGAATAGGCTATTGGACCAAATGGATATTTTATTTGGGCCAAGTGGTGATATATAGATTAAGCCCATTTATTTACTACCTCTATATATATATATATATATATATATATATATATATATATATATATATATATATATATATATATATATATATATATAAGAGATCATGTCTTAACTTTTAGGGTTAAAAAAATCTTACAAGGGGAAGCTGTGAGCTACGGTATTAGCATCTCCACCTTTGGAGGCCTTCATAATTGTTCAAACTCCAGGTAGTATGGTTATTGTATAAATTTATGATATGGAAATGATGCTGCTATTTGACCATACTCAGTGGAAAGTCCATAAAGTCCCTGTTCACTTTTGACTCCAATCACTATTATTTTTCCTCCAATAAGTTTCACTCCACTGTTCTTTTCCCTCCAATAAATTTTCCTCTAAAAATATAATAATTTTAAATTAGTATATCCATCTTTTTGTCGTACCAATACATTGAACAATTAAACTAAATATATGAGTATATAATTCTTAGTATTGACATATAAATACATTATTCTTACTATTGAATATATGAGTTTATTTTAAATGAGTACTTAATATAATTGATTTTTTTTGCTTGTAGGAGTTTTTCGTTAAATATTCAAATTTTAGATGGCAACGTAAGTGACCAATTTTCATTGTAGTTGATTTATTAATGTATTAAAGTTGAACTCATTCGAATTATGGTAATTTAGTTAACTACGTAATGAAAATACACGCCCTATATATTTCAAACTAATTCCTCTGCATTTGTATCTACACACTATTCATAAATTTACCAGTATAAAATTATAATTTACATATAAGCATACACACCCCTAAGTAATATAACAAGAATTATGTGAGAACTAAAGAAAAATATAAGAAGTAAATTTGTTATGGAAATACTATTATGTATAAAATAATATATTATCAAGAATAAATACATATATGACATCATTAATCAAACCATTAACTGGCCATGCATTGTGTATAATCATCAGAAATAGGAGTAGGAGTAGTTGTTTAGTGTCTCTACGCAATGTCAACCAAAGCCAGTTTAGTCTCACATTCATGTTTTTTGCCTTGTTTGATGGGTCAACAAAGAATATACTAAAAAAGGACGAATGTTGTTGCCTGATTGGTCAACTAACGCCTTAGAAAGTGAAGACAAGAATTTGTGTGTTTAGGTATAGTTGGAGTGAACCCGACATATGAAGCTACTCCAGCATTATGGCAACTACTGCGACATTGTAATTGAAGGTCAGAGGTTTGAACCTGGTAAAAGTGTGTCATCTAACCTATTTTTTCAATTACTTAGTATTTAATTACTCTTGCTATGTAGCCAAATTTTTTATATCTTTTATATATTATTACTGATACTAATGAATTTTTGATTTGCTTTATTTGATCCTTCATTTACTCTTGCTATGTAGCAAAATTTCTTATATCTTCTATATGTTATCACTGATAGTAATGCGTTTTGATTTGTCTTATCTGATCCTTCAATAGCTGATAGTAATACACAATTGACGGCATCCTAGGAGATATACAATTATATATTAACAACATAGACATACAATATTTTCAATAATGTTAGATATATTTTCCTCTATAACGATATATATTTTTTTGTCAAACAATACAAATTTTTACAATCAAATTAATAAAATAAATAAGGACATTATCTTGGTTCTAGTTTAGACATGTCACGATTAAGAATACTATTTCGAGCTTGAAATAAAATACTATTTCGCTATTTTTAAGTTAGTGATACTTCATGTTAAATTTTAACTTTGAGTTATTTTTTTCAATTATTTAAATTTAATTTAAATGAATATGAAATATTTAAAACTTTATACTTTGTGCTTTGCACAAACTAGCGTATGTGTATTACAATTATTTATGTACATATTAACTAAATAAAAAAATTTCCTCCATTGGTTATGGTGGGATTCGATTCAAAAAGTTTTATAACTTTCCTAACAAAACACACATTATTTTTCCAAAATATGGGTTTCAAATAAATGCAATAAATGAACAAACTGAAAAAATAGCTTTTAGCCTCTCTTTTTTTTTTCTAGAAAATACTAATGTTTAGACATCAAGTTAAAAATTCTATTTTTAAACAATTTACAGAACTATTTTTTTAATTTTACTAAAAAGTGACGTATCAGAACGAAGCAAGCACAAAAATAATTATCATGAAATTAAACTCGTATATATTAAGAAGAATATGAAATATGCACTAAGTATAATTTTTTTTATATATTATGAAAAAATCAGAAAGTCACAAGTTGGTATTCAAATTTTTGAGAAGATATAATAAAAGAAAATGGGAACAAAAAATGTAGTTTTTATTGGGGATGTAAACATAATAACTATGGGGGGGGGGAGTTTTTTTTTTCATGAAGGGTATAATGGGCACAAAAAACGTAGAAAGTGTCCATAATACCCCCAATTCCCTAGTAAAATGACTTAATTACCCTTTATATGATCATTAGTGCCAAGAAAGGTATGGTCACATATCATTTTTCATATGGAAATGGTTGATGTCATTGATAATGAAAAAATGTGACTATGGTAATGGGAAGTAATGATAACCAATGATTGAAAGTGGGATAATCATTGTTTGCTAATCATTAGCTCTTTCACATTAGTGGTATAGAGGGTGCTTAGTGTGTTGAACTTAAATGAGAAGCTGTCGTGCATTTTCTTAGCTCTATTTCGATGTTAGGGATCGGTAGTTGGCTTGCGTTCATGTTATAATTATTATTTTTAGACTATATCTTAATATAGTGATTATATATAATCATTGGATTTGTTGAGTTATATATTGAATCCTATTTAGACTGTGGTCTTTGGAGTGTTTTCACATTCTAATTTTAAGCTTGAATCCTTGAATTTTGGAATTTTAAGCTTAAACCCTATAACACTAATTTAGTTATTTGGAGGTCTAAATTGTATTAAGTTAGGACCTTGAACATAGATTTGGACTCGTGTGCTTATGGGTAATGCGATTGTGAGTTCAATTTCGGGGTTTGACCATGTTGGCTCGAAGTTGACATTTAAGTTGATTTCTTAACCCCTTTAGCTTAAGGTTTGTATTGTTTAACTATTGGCCTTGGTATTAATTGTATTACGTTCCTTTAACAGAGAAAGCTCATCAGGGAGTACTTAAACCTTTCATTGTTGGGATATTTTATTTTTCCTTACTTTTCCTATGGATTGATATTGAGATATTTATATATTTCATAGTGAAGTTTATATTAATTATTCGTAATTAAGTGGGTTCGCTTGACAGGGTTAGTTGGGTTCGGATTTTGGGTCCTGACAGTTGCTTAATTAACTGATTTTCCATGCTTGGGCGATGTAGTCAACTTTAAGTGTGGGGTGCTTGCACCCTGGTTGTATGCAATAGTCGGTTTAATGAGTTTGTTGGCTTGAAATAGAAATTATGCGCTAGTGAGGGAAGTCTGAGTACCTTGTTTACCACCCCTTTTTTTATATATTATAGAGTGCATTGAGGTTAGGATGTTACAATTTGGTTGTTCGATTGATTTTAAATGTTTGGTTTGTTTTGGCATTATGTTACATGAGGAAGTGTATGAAATGATGCATGTGAGAAGGTTTAATTGTTGGTATCAACCATGGTCACATGTATAATTGGTCTTCATTGAGAAGTATTGTTGGATTGAATTGTTCAAGAACAAACAAAGGTTTAAGTGTAGGGTGTTGATGTTGGGCATATTTGATGTATTTTAGATATATATTTCCCCTATCTTTTACTTAAATTCAAAGCTATGAAGTGCCCAACATTGCTATTTTTTTGGATATTCTACTAACTTGGGGTGTTTGACTGACTTAGGTATGAATTGGTGAAATTTTAGAGTAGGATGGCTATACTTTTTGGAGAAGTCCGAAGTCATAATTGAAATAGAAAAATGAAGAAGAATGATGTCAAAAATCAGCGGAGTAATGAGCTTTGTAAGCTCTTTGTATGAACCTTAAAATAGTCGTACATTTTAAGAGATGCTGTGAGACCTGGGAGCAGAGCATACATAAGGTCTTACATTGTAAGAGTGGCTATACGACTTGAAAGTTTTCCATCAGAAATTGGATTAGGTTAAAATATTTTGTACACATTGTAATCCATATATAAGCAGCTTTGAACATAATTTTAGGGATCTTTGGACCTTTGGGAGGCAAAGAAAGGCTGGAGATGGGTTGGAGCTCAACGTCTACATTGAGTTTTCTTCTTTTTTCCTTTATATAGATTGTTAGTTCTAGAGTTGTGGGTTCTCTATGATTGTTGATATTTCTAAGTTAATTTGATTTCATTGATTTATCTTATTTGATTATTTATTCATATCCTGAGCCTAATTATTTGATTGTTTGATCACCAATTGAATACTAGCTATGAGCTTAGGGTTGAACTCGAAAGTGGGAACCATAGGTTGTAATAGGATTGAATAGAGCGTGTTCCTAAACCTGGGCTTCGGGGAATAGTTTCGCGGTTAGGATAGAAATATACCTAATAGTCATGCTTAGTTATTATACAGGAAAAGTAAATGCGTTATTGTTAACTCTAATTCCATAGACATATAGGCGTTAAGTTGACTTGAATAGGCGAGTAGGGTATCGAAAGAGTCCTGTGAGTAATATTAATCCTGTGATTAGTAACCCAGATAAATTATTTAGTCTGATTAACAGGAGAATTCAACATGTTTGGAAGATTTCCTATAACCCTAGACTATTTCATCTTCTTGAATCCGTAAGATTTACTTGTTATTTGTTAGCTTAGTTTTATTAGTTAATTTAATTAGATAAATTCTCAACTCGTAAAGCATTCTTGTTTAGATAATTAGGAATTGTTTGATTTAGTCAGTAGTTAATCAATAGTCCTCGTAGGAACGATACTTTACTTATCATTTTATTACTTGATTGACCGCATATACTTGCGTGTGCGTTTGGAGTGACAACTATTTATGAAAAACTCACCCAAATGGGCTCTTAGATGAACTGTTGTGCTACTATTGATTTCTTATTCTTAATGTAGTAGTTCTAGCTTGGTCGGATGCGAGGATGGAGGTGGAGAGTAAAAACTTCCCGGGTTACAACCAGGCTCCAGTTTAGTACCAAAAACTGCTAATGCATTTACTAGCTGAATTTGTTCCATGTACGTATGAGTCAATAGTAGATCATCCAACTAGCTGAGAAGGTACCTGCAATCACCAATAGCATTTATATGAAAATTGCATAGTTTGTTATGATGTATCATGTTGATAATTTCAACCACATCCAATTGGATTTCTAAAGAAGAGAGGTTATGGTGCAAGGCCTTTTGAAGACCCATAATCAAGGTTTGAATTTCCATGATAATGTTAGTCCATGCAAAAGAAGTACCCTAATATCCATTGACCTGCTGCATTTCGGAAGACACTCTTCCCATACCGACTTTAGGTGGGACTGAATTAGTTGAGGCTCCATGTGTTTAATATGAACTAATTGAGTTTTGGAGGATACAATGTTATGTAGATAGACAATTTAGATGTATGATACTACATTGTATGTTAAGAAATAGTACTCAGCGACATGATTTATAACAGCAGAAGCATTGACCTGATATTAAAGAGCTTCCTATTCCTAGTGGTCCAGATATACCAAAAACAAAAAGGAATGGGCTAATCTGGTTTGGAAAAGAAAGAGACCTATGAATTAAAAGTTGCTTTGTCCAGTTAATATGATGTGGATATGAGCTCAGTATAGAGTCTATGATAGGATTTATATCAAAATTTCCGTAAAGCTGACTAGTATTAAAGCAGTGCACAAATAAATGAATTATAGGGTGGTCGCCATTTTGGCATAACTGACAAAGGGTGGCTAACGGTCTGGTTTTGACCGGACCGGACCGGATTCGGGCCGGAAACCGGCTCGGACCGGTTGAAACCGGACCGTTGGTCCCTAACGGGCCCCGGTCCCGGTACCGAACCGGTGCCACGAAAAAAACCGGATGAACCGGTATAATTTTGGGCCGGAACCGGCCGGCCCGGACCGGTCAAAAAAAAAAAAAAAAAGGAAAAATCTGGTGGATCTAGCCGTTTCTAGCCGTTGGGCAACGGCTCTTTTGACCCCCTAGCCGTTGTCCAACGGCCAAAAACGGCTAATTACACCCCTCTACCACCCCATAACCACCCCTAACTATTTTTTTCTATAAATACCCCATTATTTCATCATATTTTTCACACAAATCTTTCAATTCTCTCTAATTCTCTCAAATTTTCTACAATATTGCTATTATTCTACTTTGGCTATTTGTTAAAAATTTATAATTTGGCTAATTTATCAAGTTCTATTTGGAGTTTCTATCAAAGTTATATTTGGCTACTTGGTGAAGTTTATAAATATCAAGTATTGGGTCAATTGGAGGCGCTACGTGGTTGAAATATCAATTTGGCTATTTTTGCAATTTTTCAACTATCAAGTATTCAACTAATTAATTGAAGTGGAGGCTCAAGTTTCAACTTCACCTCAATTATACGGTTATATTTGGTTGGTCGTTCCTACTTCTACTCTTTTATTATTTTTTTTGTCATATATATTTATTTTATTTGCTATTATTATGTCTCAACGAGGTTCAATTGGAACTAGTTGTGGGGGGCGGACACGTGGTCGTAGGGAAAATAGGGGTAAAGAAATTGCTGGTAGTTCTAATCAGTTCACCCATATAGATGATTCTCAATATTATCATAATGTTAGCGCTGGTAACATACTTGATCACGAAATGTTAGAAACACAATATGGGAATCAAAGCGGGGTTAATTTAGAAGAAACACCTGAATTTCAAGCTAGTCCACCCGAAGTTCAGTCAGACTTGCCTCCTGAACCTCCTACTAGAATACCGGCTAAACGTAAGGAAAGATCTGATGTGTGGGATTTTGCATCAAAGAATGTTGCAGCGCAGACGGCCTCCTGCGGGCTTTGTGATAAGGTGTGGGTTTTTAGAACTGGGGGTAATGAGGGTGGGACGGGTAAACTTAGGCAGCACTTACAAAAGAAACATCCTAAAGAATGGGCAACGCGGGCGGGTGGTATATATTTAGGGACCGAACATGGGGGAGTAGCGCATGATGAATCTTCGGGTGCCCAAACAAGAATTAACCAAACAACAGGAGGGCTTCTTACTTATGATAAACAAAAGGATAGGGAAGCTATTTCTAAACTAGTTGCCCTCGAGGGTTTACCTTATAGTTTTCCTTCTTCTACTGGTTTTGTTCGTTATGTTCAGTCTATATATAATCCCTCTTTTCATGGTTTTCCAAGAACTACTGTTAAAAATGATATTATTAAATTTAAGAACGAATATCATGATTATTTGCGATATATGTTTGATAACTTTGACACTAGAGTATGTCTTACTACGGATTTGGGTCGTTCTACTAATGGATGTGATTATATTACTGTTACTGTTCATTGGATAGATCCTGATTGGGTTTTTCAAAAATGTATTATTGCTTATAAAATTGTTGATGAACCACACACGGGAAATTATATTTGTAATAAAGTTTCATCAATTTGTCGTACGTACTTTATATCTAACAAAGTTTTTAGTATTACGGTAGATAATGCTACAAACAACACAGATGCACTTAGGAGCTTGATACCTACTTTGAACCCTCCTTTTCCTGAATTTTTTCATGTTAGGTGTGCATGTCATATTTACAACTTAGTAGTAAGAGATGGTCTTGTCTTGTTTAATGAAATTATCGCAAAGGTGCAGATAGCTATTACTTATATTTTTAGAAATAAAAACCAAGAAAGAAGACGAGAATGGGAAAGAAAATGTGTAGAATTAGGAATGCCAGTTAGGAGAGTCCCAAAGGAAGTTTGTACTAGGTGGAACACTTTATATGAGGCATTGAAAGTTGCTTATGAATATAGACTGCCTATTTCTCAAATGTATAATAAACATTTTATGCAAATCTATCACCTTCAAGATCAGGATTGGCAACTTGTTCAACATCTTCTTCAGTTTTTACAAAAATTTTATCAAGCTACTTTAGAATTTTCCGGTCAATATTATCCAACTACTCCTACCATGTTATATTATATAGCTGGAATATCGGAATTATTGAAAGTATAAACAATATGAAGTTTACTTACCGGCTGTAGAGTTAATGATTGAAAAGTTTAGAAAATATTTTTTTCCAATTCCTCCTCTTTTTTACATTGCTTCTGTGTTGCATCCTGCTTTTAAAATTAAGTTAACTGAACGACTTGTTAGAGAAGTATATGCAAATTTAGAAATTACTCCAGATGAAATTGCTACTAATGGGTATCCAAGTGTAGACGAGGCTATTGCTAAAGTTTATGCAGATACCGTGGCTGTTTTTGCAAAGTATAGAGCTTGGGCAGACACTGCTACACCAACGGAACCAATACTATCCACCGGGCAAAGTTCTTCACATGCGGGAATGAGCACTTTGGGGGACTTGACGAAAAGTTGCTTTCAGAACAGGACGAGTACGGGGAGGAATACAGCGAGTTCCAAGTGTATTTAATTCAATATCCAAAGAAACTTAACAACTTTGGAACTGCGAATTTGTTAGATTATTGGAAGAATCAAGAATCGCAATTTCCAATTCTTGCAAAAATGGCCCGGGATATATTAACAATTCAAGCTTCATTAGTTGCATCGGAAAGCACTTTTAGCCAAGGAAGATTTCAAATTGGAGATCACAGATATTCGTTGAGGGAGGAGGCAATGGAGACAGGAGTTTTATTCAGGGATTGGATCAGAGCAGAGCGAAGAAACTTTGGTCTACCAGAACTTACTAAGGAAAAGGGCAAAGCATATCTCGATCAAATTTTGAGCGACGGAACAAGTGAAGGGAGTCAAACCGGCAATGAAGAACAAGAAGAAGACGAAGAACCAGAAGGAGTTGATGAACAAGATCAACAACGACCAGTTCCAAAAGAAAAGCCTACAATTATCCTCAAGAAACTAGCTAATATGTTTAAAAGAATGTAATTTTCTAAATAAGAATTTTGAATTTACAAGTTTGAAGTTTAGATGTAATTTGCACTACTTATATCTTAAACAATTCAATAAAATTGCTCCAAGTCTTGGAATTCAATCACAACTACTGTCTTCATACTTTTTATTTTTAATTTATAGTTTGCGCAAAAAATACTACAATTAATTACTAGTTTGTAAATTAGTTCAAAGTTTGAATTTTGAACTTAGCAAATTAATTCAAAATTTGAATTTACTAAAATTAATTCAAAGTTTGAGTATTGAACTTAACAAATTAATTCAAAAGTTTGAAATTTGAATCATCACTTTAAAAATTTCATTAATTCAAAGTTCAAAGTATAAAAAATACTACAAGTTTTTTAATTCTAAGTTTAAACTTTAATATGTACAAGTAAAAACTAAATAATATTTTGTTGTAATATTTTTCAAAGTTTCCACCACTTTAAATAAAACTCAATGGAAAAACAAAAAAAAAAAAATATATATATATATATATTTGGGCCGAACTGCCGGACCGGACCGGCAGTTTGGGCCAACGGCTCTCTTTCAAATATAGCCGTTGGCCAACGACAAAAAATGGCTATATTTGCCTATCACCCCCCCCCCCCTAAACGCCCCCCATACCCCCAACCTAATTTTATCTATATATACTCTAATATTTCATCATTATATCACACAATTTAGCACTTTCTATCAATTTATTTCTCAAATTACTCTCAAAGGCTATTTTCTAAATTTCTTCCAAAATCCAAACAATTATAATGGCTGAAAATCAAGCTCCCGCTGCTCCCGGTCCTACTGAAACAAGAATTGCGGAACGAAGACGTCGTTCTATAGTGTGGGAACTTATTATGAAAGATACTGAAACTCAGAAAGCTAAATGTAGCCTCTGTAACAAAGAGTGGCAATTTTACACTGGACCCAACAATGGAGGGACGGGAAAGTTTAGGCAACACTTAGAAAAAAACCACAAAATCGAATGGGATAGAATAAATGACTTTATTCCGCGTGATTGCAAATTTGAAGAGATGGCTAAGGGAATATCTATTTCAATTATGTATTTTCGAATTTCTAGTTTATTTAGTATCTTTGTAATTTTTCGATTTCTAGTTTGTTTTGTCATTTCAATTATTTATTTCCCATTCAATAAACGTTTGTTTTGTGTTTATTTATTTACTTTACATTAATAAATTTTAAAATATAATTTACATAATTATTTTGTTTCATCAAAAAATATAATTTACATAATTATCACAAATGATGTGTAAATAAATTGTTAAGTTTTTCAAATTTTAACTTTATTTGCCTTAAAAAAATAAAAAAAAATTAAAAAAAACCGTTTAACAGGCCGGACCGGACCGGTACCGACCGGCTTAACGGTCGCCGGAACCGGTTCCGATCCGGCACCAATTTTTATAACCGGTACGGACCGGACCGGTAGGCCGGTACCACTCTGGTTTTGAATTTTTTTGGCCCGGTTCCGGATCGGAACCGGAATTCGGTACCGGTCCCGGACCGGACCGGGCCGTTAGCCCGCCCTAACTGACATGTGGGTGAAGTAGCTATGTGAATGTGGTGGAGGTAAGAGGCTGTGGGTAATTGGTTGTGACTACAAAGCCAGAAAAAATGCTTTACCATGGGTGATATATATTGGCTTAATACGTATTTTACCCATCCAACTTGTCCCGAAATATGCTCGACACACCTCTACTACACAGGTGTCTTTTAACACACAAACCTTTTACGAAGTGTAACTATTACACACCTCATTTGCTGAGTTGGCTATCGCGTGGTAGCACTTAAAACTTGCGCGTGAGGAGTTTTATTTAACACAATCTCCACAAGATGAACGGTCCAGATCAAATTTTAAAGTCCACTCTAAATATAACTTGTCTCCTTTCCCCCCTTTCTTCTCCAAAAAAACTCTACGCCATTTCTGACCTTCTCCAAATGTTTAAGTTTTTTCTCTTAATTTCTCTTTCTCTCACCACTAAAAACTTAGAAACTTCATCAACCTATTCAATTTGTTTTTTTTTTTAGAGTTTCCGTTTACATGGCTTATTTATCCCTTTTATGTGATTGTGGAGAAGAATGTGTGTTGATTACGTCTTGGACTGATGTTAATCCTGGGCGCCGAATTTATGGATGTAGTAACTATGGGGTAATTATTTGGCCATTAATTTGTTAATTTTTTTCCTTTAATTTCTTACTAAATTTTCTTGGTCTTTGCAGAACCCTAGAATTTCAAGCTGCAGATAGTGATTGGGTCGGGTTTTTACATGAATAGGGTTAAAAAGAAACGGGATGGGTGAAATTTTAATAGTCCACGTTTTTTAGTAGTTGCTGACTGTGTTGTTTAGTTGTTGCTGAGTTGTCGTCCACGTGGCCAGCGCGTGTTGGGATATTATATTGTTTAATGAAGTCACAGCAAATGAGGTGTGTAATAGTTACACTTCGTAAAAGGTTTGTGTGTTAAAAGACAACCATGTAGTAGAAGTGTGTCGAGGGTATTTCGGGACAAGTTGGATGGGTAAAATATGTATTAAGCCATATATATTATGTTTCCAGATCCAGGTGAATGAACTAGAAGGTTTGGATGGATGGATAATTGAGTAAATAGATTTGGCTGTGAATTTTCCATCATTTGTAAGGCCCCATATGTTTTGGTCAAGAATTCAACATCTTGATAATATTGGGGAAGATACAGAGGTTTGATGTTGGATAGAATACGCAAAATATTTAATATACTTGCTTCTTTAAAAGTTCTTGGAGATACCAAGAAAGACAATACTACAAAAAATGTAGTTCTCGTAGGATTTATCACATTGTAATACGATTGATTTTGACTTGAAGAAGGGGATTATATATTCTTGAGAAAGAGATAAGTTGTCAGAATAAATAACCAAAAAGCCAAAGCACACATTCATACTATAACTACAAACAATAATGTGTCTTTTCCATTTCCCCTCAAACAGTGTCCTTTTTTCCTTAAGGAGCTAGACTTTTCCACTTTGACAGTGGACTTTCCATACTAGAGTAGTATAATACAAATATGCTTTTCTCTTTTTTAAACTTCAATCAATATATAGGTCTAGTTTTGCAAAAAATTGGGGCCCTAAGAGATGAGGGGCCTAAAGCAGCTGCCTTAGCCGCTTTACCCATGGCCGACTCTGGACAGGATATCAGACGGAAGCTTGAAGGATAAAGAAGATAGATCCTACAGAGTGTAGTTTAAATACTTCGAGATTTTAGCACCATATTCATGAATCATGATGCTTAAAAGTACCCGATATAAAAAATTTAATAAATGTATTGGTGTGAAGTAGGGGTGGGTACAAAATCGAAAAAACCAAAACAATGAACCGAACCGAACTAATTTGGTACTTTGGGTTCGGTATTTCGATTTTTCGGTTCGGGTTCGATCCTAGAAATTTTTAAACTTGGGACTTCGGTTCGGTCTTCAGTTTCGGGCACCTCGGAACTTCGGTCCCGAAATAACCGAAGTTTTTTTTTTTTTTTTTTTTTTTTTTTTTTTGTGAATACCATTAACAAAAAACATCCACCATTACATATTACGTATATTTCCTAGATCCCTAAGTTACTCCTTCCCTTAGTCCCCTACCCAAATATGAAATAACCTTATTCCCTCCAGGCTCCAACTCCGCCGCTAATAGTAACAGTCCTACTCTTATTCCCTCCGGTCCTCCACGCTTCCCTTTTCTTTTGGATCGAGTTATCGAGTGATCGAGGTATGATCTGTACTCTTCCATTTTCTTTTTTTTTCGAGATTGATTTGAAAAAAAAAAAGGCAAGGAGTGTTGTTGGAGGATTTATAACTCGAGCATTGGCGGGTGCTCAAATAATGTAACAATAAGATATTTTCTTTTTTTCAATATGCTGTCCAATCCTATATTGATTCGTATAATTTCTCCTTTTTTCTTATTGTATTTTAATGTCTAATTAGTGATTAAATGCAAAATATTTAGAAAATTTAATAATTGAACTGAAAATTCATTAGGAAATGATAAATTAGCTGAACATCCCTTTAGTTTGAATAAATTATTTATGTTAAATCATCGCGATATAATATTACGAGTATTCAATCATTTATGTTTGGTAATTTGACATATTTTTGTTAATCTTATTTATTGACTTTGAACAGGTATGCACTTTGCCTTTCCTTTCCTTTTCTTGTTCGATATTTTTTTCTTTGGCATAAGCTTTGATTTAAACCGAAACACCGATGTACCGAACTAAAAAACCGAACCGAACCGAAATATAAAAATTACGAGTTTTTCTACACTTCAAATCGAACCGAAGACCGAAGTACCGAACCGAAGTACCGAAAGTCCACCCCTAGTGTGAAGCCACGGGTCATGGGAAAATTAATAATATTACCAGTAGCTATTTTCCATTGAAATCCATCTTTAAAAATAGACCACCCATGGAGTATATTTCTCCAAATAGGAGAAGTGGTAGAAGAATGAGTTTTTTATGCATATATACAAACCTACACTCCTATATTACAAAAAAAATAGCAATATTTTATAAATTACAAGACGTGGCAATATTTTTTATAGCACATTTCATTTTTCATTGTATTTCCTTAGTAAAACATTCATTTCATTTTCCCCAAAATTCCACATAATAAAATAACAATACCCAAACCCTTACCGTAAAACTCCCCTCCACTGTCGCTGCCAGAACACCCAGCGCCGACGCAGACGTAACTTTCTCCGACAACAAATTATGAAGAACTAATTACACACTTGAAAAACCACAGAACTACCACCGTAGCTATTGCTCCCAATGCACACGCAAGTATACGTGGTCGACAAGTAATAAAGTGATAAGTAGAGTATCGTTCCCATGAGGACTATTCAGACTGGACTCCTAACAAACAATTTCTAATTAACTATCCAGGGATCTTTTTCAATGGTGAGAATTTTATTAACTAAAGAATAGTAATTTAAATTGTGGAAATTCAGTCAAACCATGGGGTAAAATTTGGTTGTAAACAATATTAATGAGACGGTCCAGGGTCAGAGCTACGACCAAACCAGTTGAGTTTTCCAATTGATTCCTCTCCTCGAATCCCGGATGACTAACTAACAGGTTAAATGTACCCCTGAAAACCTTTCGATTCTTCACGGTCTATGCGGGCTACTCCAATCCCTATATGTCTATGGGTTGAATCACGTGCACGCATTAACGAAGTCTGTGATTAGTTAAGCAAGGCGAGCAAGTATATGTCTATCCTACTCACAAATTGGTTCTCCGATGCCCAGGTTCACAATCTTGCCCTACTCTTTCTTATTGCGTTCATAAATTCCCTCTTTCGAGTTCAATCTAAGAACCATAGATAATGCCTAATTATCGGGCCCTAATAATTAAACAAGTGAAATCAAGAAAGAATAAATAATCCGTTATGGGATTCAATATGTGGAATTCAATCTTCAAACATCAACCTTCATGAAACGCTCTAACCCTAGAACGAAGGATTTAGCCACGCATACTCATAATTACAAGACAATGATTTGATGAAATAATGATGAAATGATTAATAGATGAAAGAATATGAATTAAACCCTTGTTCAATTACTTATGGTGCTAAAAAATTGCTCCAAAGTCTGAACTTCTCTCAAAAACTCAGTAAAAGTGTATTTATAATGTTTACAAAAGCCTAGCAATTAGTTACGCCTAAGCCTAGACGAAATAGGACTTCCAAAACTGCTCCAGGGGCGCTATAGCTGGCGCCCCGCGCCTCAAACCGCGTAGAACCATGCAGAGGATGTTGAATCTTGCACGTAACGTCCATGCCCCGCGCCCCAAAATGCGGAGGAAAGTTGGGCGCTGCAGTGGGCGCCCCGCGCCTCAAACCGCGTCCCCACTGGTCACTGTGGTTGGGGCGCGCCACCTATAGCGCCAGGCCAATTTCCCTGCTTTTGTCGTTCGCAGCTTACTTTGTTCCGTACCTTCGCGTGCTCGATCCAATCCTCAATCCAAATTCAATCTTTTCTTGCTTGATCATGCTCTTTAAAGCTTCAATTACACTTCATAACATCTACAATCATACGACATAAAATCAGTGCAAAATCACATTCGTCAACTAGGAAACGTGCGAATAAAGTATCCAAACGTGAGGAAATACTAAGGAAATATAGGCATAAAATGCCAAACATCACCACCCCACACTTGAACCTTTGCTCGCCCTCGAGCAATCACAAATAACTTTCCAACCTAGGTAGAACAGGTCTGCCTATGATTATGGTTGATACCGACCATTGAACAAATGCATACATGCCTACTATGGGTCCAACAAACATTCCAACAATATAACAAACTCAAAACACGAGAACAACCACCCCAAGACAACTCAAATGCACAAACTCGACTTATTGCAACCATGCTCTCACAAAGTCACCCCTAACTACTCAACCAAGAAACCACGACTTCACCTATCTCATGTAAACCATGTGTCACGCCCTAAAAAATTAATTAACTGCGCGGGTTTGCGAGGTTTATTATTTAAAGGCTCGTGACTGGTGTTTCAAGAAGGTACAAAATTATTTTAGAGAAACTCGAAGTCGCCACTTGACATAGTTTAAGGTGTGCGTTTAATGGTCTGCGTTTAGAGATTCGGGTAAGGTTTTCAGTTGACTCTCGGGAAGGTATTAGGCACCCTCGAGTCCTGTGCCGAGCACAGTTGCTTTATTGTCGCAGTTTTAATTTTATTAAATATGGTTGTTATCTTTTGCCGTTGATTTGAATTTATACTTTGATTTAAGAAAATTAAAAGCGTTATTCTTATCCAACCTCACGGAGGACTGAACGAATTTACACTTTGATTCATAATAAATAGATAAATAGATAAATAAAATTTATTACACATTTCCAACCTTGCAAAGGGCTGGTCTATTTTTTTTTTTTTAAGAAAAAAAAGAATTTAACTAACTTCATAAAATAATTAATTTAGAATTAGTTTAAATCAATTTAGTTTTTCTTTTAGCCTAATAAGTAGATCACAAATCATACTTATCTATTTGCCTAATCGCGTTATATTTTGTTAAGTAATTTTCAGTTAAAATGTTTAATGAATAGTAGCTAAATTAATGGACTATATAAATCAAACCATTTCAAGTCTAATCTTTAGATTGAAATTAATTATATGAATTAGATTAAATGTAACAAACTTGAAGAAATTAAACAATTATGCATCTCTCTTACCAAAATACGGTTGTTTGCTAAATTAAGGACTATTTTGTTAAAGCAAGTGGCTATTGTCAAATCACAACAAGTAAGCCTTACGTTTGGAGTGGGCTGAACTATTTGTGAAAATGAGCGGCTTTACAAAGTCGTTACATTTATATACCCACAAAGTAGTTCATCGTCAAGAACTTTCGCTATTTTGCATGACCCTTTAGAGTCAAATTTAAACCTTGTTAAATAGCCAACTTTTACAAAAGATTTACATATATAAGCAAGGCCACCTTTGCAAAAGAATGACACATGCTTAAAATTCAAGTGCTATTTTTAAGTTCAGTTTTGTAAATAAATATCCAATGGGTCCTTAAATTGCCTACACTTTTAATTTTGCAATAATAGTCCTTTTCAGCCCTTGGTTTCTCATTTTTTATCCAGATTTTTCATAGTTCCTCAGATTTGCAGAAAACGTGCCAGTTTATAAAAATGGCCAGATTTGCAAAAAACATACCAGTTTATAAAAACGGCAAGATTTACACTTTTACGTTAACTGTGCACTTATATATATTTCAAGTTTCTTTCAGTGTTAAAACAATTTCCAGAATTTCTGAATTTGCAGATATGACCAGTTTACATAAACAGTCCCAGATTTTATAACTTACTGCCCAAACGGGCCTGAATTTGCCGATTTAAGAAAAAAACTTTAAAGTTTCTATACACATTGCTTTAAGCACAACTCAAACGTACATATATGGCTCAAAAATAGACGTACCAGAACAATATCTATCTTTCATTTTTCCAACCATGTTTAACAAAGATCAATTAAGACATTATATAATTATACAAAAGCAAAGATAATATTATAAGGCTTTCAAAACATGCTGAAATTGATATCATTCACATAGCCAAGTGCAAATTTAATGCAAGGTTAAATCGTGTTTACCTTGCGTAATAAAGATCCAACACAAAGCAAATATCAACAGCCCTTTAAACAACCTTTACTCCACAAATCAAGCAATCAACAACCCTTTAAGCAGCCTCCTAACGCTCCTATTTAACCTTTAAGCTTCAAGATTTATGCCCCAAAAAGGCCCTTGATGTAATGGCTTTTGGTTCTAAATCCTAACTCTCAAACTTACTAATTTTTTCAAGTCTTTTTTCTCTCTCATTCAATATGTTTTTTTTTTTTGCTGGTTCTTGGTGTCAAAAGAGGGTAATAAATGCTCCTATTTAAAGTTGAAAAATTATCAAAGGATGGAGTGTTTGGTTGGCTAAAAGTACAAGCCCATCCCCACTTGAGTACCCTTGTCAAGTCCCACATTTTAAGGCTTTTTGACACTATTTTGTCACTATTCCAGCCACCCTATATGTCCCTAAAATCTGAAAATATAGGCTGTCCCATTGGGACTAGTGGACCTACTTACTACAAGTCAAACCCACAAAATTCTACATGAAAATCTGCACTTATTACACACTTACAAGCTAATTAAACCACACTTAACTAAACCAAAACAAATTTCCAGTTATCTTGGCTCAAGACATGTTTAAAGCAAACCAAGAGTTCCATGTTACAAAGCTAAACAAAGGCAAAAATTAACTTGCAAACCAACTGAAACTAATACTTTGGCTTCTGGATAGTTTACACACTAAAACCAAACCAAACAACATATCCTAATTTCCATCCAAACGCCTGTAATCAAACTGAAACAAACTAATCTAGAGAGCGAGGTTTTCTGGACATGTAAGCAGCTTTAAAACGTACTTGAACTATACTAAACTAAGCATAAAACATGATATTACAGTGAACTACCCAAATGATTACTTAAGTGACTTCAATAAGTTAACAAGAACACATGTATTCACAGCAGCTAACCAATGCACTATTCACACACTTTAACAAAATTAGAACAAAAACCTCACATTAGAAAGATGGAAACCATACTTGCTAAGATCAAAAAATTGAATGGCTTAACAAGTGAGTAAGAACAAGTATTGAACTAGATTCATGCTTAACAGATACAACAAAATTCGGATGCATTAACGCCAAGAAACAGTGCTCACAGGCTTATAAATTGATATCCAAAGTACAAACCAACTTGTCTAAGCTAGAGCCATGAATTCAATCATATGAAATGACACATACTAATAGCAATGCCTAAACAAACAATTTTCTGTTTAATTTTGATCAATCTAAGTTAATGAAAACAAATGGATAAACAAGAAGTAGAGAATTGGACTGATTTTCTCTAACCAGTGGCCAAAGGAAAAGCATCGCCAATGTTCAAATCTGCTACATCGCAGCGGCAAACGACACCACGACCATCGCTGCACTGCCTCGGCTGTGTTGAATCATCACATACAGTCATCGAGCTGCTGCCTTGTTTTCGTTATCATCTTCAAAAGATCATCATCATCAAAACATCAAGAAACACCAATCCTCGCTGCTCTGTCATAGAATCATCACAGAGTCATCACCATCACAAAATCATCGCTGCTCCGTTCATTCAACACGACATCATTCAAACAAACAACCATTCAAACAAACCAATCCTCCTATCTCCCTCACCCTCACCAAAACACCATCACCCTCAGCCATAACAGAAACATAAAAAGAAAAATGAGAAGAAGAAAGAAGAGAGGAAAAAAAAATGAGAAACAGAAATGGGTGAAGCTGGACGGGGAAAAAGGGGACAGGTTTTGGGAGATGGGGTGTGGGAAGAGGTAGAGAAAGGTGAGGGGAAGAGAATGAACCCAAAAAACTTACCGGAAAGAGCCAAAAGTCGTCGGAGCCCGCTTTTCAAAGTCCGATCTACGACAAACGGCTTAGATTTTGAAGAAACTAAGTTGAGAAATGGAATGGGGGGGTCGAGATCTTTCTAATGGTGTATTTTGCTAAATTTTCCGGCCACCGGAGGTGGTGGCCGCCAGCGGCACAGTGGTGGTGCCGCGGCGGAGCACGGTGGAGCAGTGGTTTTCCGGTGGCCTGTGTAAAAACGGGCAGAGTTTCCTTAAGCCAAGAGGCTTTAGGGTGTGTGTGAGGGAAATGGGTATTTTTAGGCATTATATAGGCAAAAGGGGGAATGAGGATAGCCATTGGATCATGGTCGATCCAATGGTGGAGATCACCACAATGTTGGACGGGCCAAGGAAATATATGGGCTAGTGGGTCATTGGAATTGGGCTGTTCTTTTCCACAAATGGCTATTAAAAGTCTACTTTATTTATGGCATACACAAATTAGCTAGAATTAAAATCACACAAAATTATAATATTATCACAATTAAAACGTAAAATTATAATTAAACACAAAACAAGTAAATTTTAGCATTTTTATATTTCTTTTGAGCAAATTTTATGAATTTGGTGCCAAAATTAGGTGATTACACCGTGTGGCCTCACCAATAATGAAGCAAGAGAGTGTCTCCCAAATATCACACACAACAATGAATATCAAGAATAGAACGGGGACAATAGCATAGAAAGAATTCACTCACTCTCATGAAAGGCTCACATGTCACACATGATGTACCATATGCTTGCCCGTAGTGTAGGACTCCACTAATGTAGGCTCACTCCAATCGGGATTAACTAGGACTTTACAGAGTTGTAATGTAGGCTAAGGGGCTGGTAGGATAAATATGGGTAATAGTGACTACCTCCCTAAGCACTTTAATACATCACAATATAATGAAAGCACACATCTCCTCAAAACCAACAACCACTTCACCCAACCAACAAATTTTTTCTTCACACACCTTTTCCATAAAGTAGTAATTTTTCTTTAAAGCACACACAAGCAAGGATGGATATTCTTTTCTCTTTTTTTTTTCTTTTTTCAATTATTATTTTTTCATTTGTTTTTTTCTCTATTCAATTCTTTCCAAACCTTGCCAATGCTCCTTCAACTACTTCAAAATTTATCAAGTATTCCCCTCATTGGTTCCACTCAAAACCTCCCAATACTTCAACCACAAACTCCACAATAATATAAAATTATCAATTAAAGTGCTTAAGGAGTAAATGGTCAAAAGAAAGCAATTTAGACCAAGTGGGTAGGCTTGCGGTGTGGGTACCAACAAAAGGTCAAAGGGATCACAACAATCAAGGGTGCATATAAGGGTAGGCAAATCAAGGTAAAAGGCTTATCCAATAAGGCCTGTATCATCTCCCGATTAAAGCGAACCTAGAATTTCGCTTTGCACACACGGGGGGCAAGTTCTAGACACCAATATGCAACATGGAGTACAATAAGAATATGCCTCACAACACACATTGCACACGATCTACACAAAATGGCTCCATCACAACTCTCAATCAAGCAGAGAGGGTGCAACTTGTGGGAATTTAAGCACTAATGCACAAAGGTTCACAACAAAGTCAAGTTAGTGGACTCAAGCAACTCAAGGGGGTCATTCCATTTTTTCTAGGCATGCATCACAATTTAAAACCAAAAGACAGCACAAATAGCACATGCCCAAGTCCAAGTACATCGGTATCAAACAAATCAAAGGCACCTAGCATTCTACCTAATTCTTCGTCTAGGGCCACCTAACAACTAATACTATACTAATCCTAAAAAATAAAAAATAACCCAAAAAAAACTACCCGGTTCAAAGGTCTCCCCGTGGAAAAGAACCGAGGCCGTAAGAAAAACCACGGGGTAGATGACATGTACCACTACAAAGCCTATAAAGAAAATCTTTTTGCATTTTTTCTACTAAAACAAAAGCAAATACTAAAAAGAAAAATAAAATGTCAAGTGACAAAAGAAAGATCCTAACGGTACATGCATCCCTAACCTCAAAAATAAAGGGGAGTTCCCCCACCCCACACTTAAATCAAGCAATGTCCTCAGTGCTAAAAATAAGAAAGTGCAAGGGTAAAGAAAACTTCCCTGAGGGCCAATCGGCCTACAATGGATGGTGCGGTGGAGTTCGCTCCTCATCCTCCAAGCTTATGTATAACATTAGGTACTCAGACTTCCCCCAACAAGTCATCAATATTAGGCAGGGGTCAGGACACCCCACACTTAAACTCGACATTACATGAACCTGCAATCCAAAGAATCACCCAAAGTAATATACAACCATAAAAATAAATAAAAGTAAAGCAAGCAAATTGGGTTGCCTCCCAAGAAGCACCTTAGTTAACGTCGTGGCACGACGACACTTTTAGCTCACTTCCAGCATCTATGTCTTCTCTTCTTACGACGAACCTTTGCTTTCTTCCTTTCTTTGAGAGAACCCATCTTCAACTTCACATGTGATGTGCCATTGCTATATTGTTCCACATTCTGCTCACACACGTCATTTGGTTGACTTCCATGTTCTTGTTTGACACATTCGATCATAGAGCCCTCTTCAACCTTAGTTATGTGCTCCTTCTCATTATAAACCTTGAAAGTAACCTTTTCTCCATGCGCTCTAACAGTCATCTCTCCCAGCTCCATGTCAATAATTACCTTCGAGGTGACTAAGAATGGTCTCCCCAAAATGATTGGAGCTTCTCGGTCCTCTTCATAATCTAGGACTACAAAATCAGCAGAAAATGTAAACTTACCAACTTTAAGCAACACATCCTCCAACTTACCATCAGGGCGAGTGAGTGATCCATCCGCCATCTTAAGAGTAACTGAAGAGGGCTTGATTGCTCCTAGCCCTAACCTTTTGCAAACAGATAAAGGCATGAGATTTATGCTCGCACCCAGATCACACAATGCACCAGTGATATTATAACCTCAAATGGTGCAAGGAATAGTAAACCTCCCAGGATCTTGAAGTTTTGGAGGTACCTTACTCAAGATTGTGCTACACTCCTCGACTAACTCAACTGTATCTATCCCTTGAGGATTTTTCTTCTTGACTAAAATCTCTTTTAAGAACTTCACAAAGGATGGCATCAATTCAAACACATCAGTCAAAGGAATGTTAACTTGAAGCTCTTTCAACATACTCACAAATTTTTTATACTGGGCCACATCCTTCGATGGTATAAGTCTCTGCGGGAATGGTGGAGGCGGCAGAGGTGCCCCCCTTTTCTCTTCTTTCTTCTTTACCTTCTCCACTTTTTCGACTTTTTCTATTTTAGCTCTCTCCTCAGACTTGGCCATCAGCTCTCCCCATCTTTAATTAAAGTCACTACAAGACATTGCTCGGGCCCTTTTCTAACAGTACTCGATCCAGCATCACCAGGGGGTGCTTCATGTTATCTAGAATTTGTAGCGCCCACCAACTGCCCCAACTGGTGCTCCAGGTTCTTTTGAGCATTGACAAGATCTTGTATGGCATGTGCATGGGCTACAATGTCAGCTATCATTCTCTGCTGGCCTGCTATTATCTGCTTTAGCATATCTTCAACTGAATTGCTGACCTGCTGTGGTGGAGCTTGATAATAAGCATTACCAAACTGATTTTGCCCCTGCGGCCTGTTATGATTACCCACATAATAAACTGACTTGGATTAAAGGAGCAAATCTCTGTAGCATGATCTTGACCACAAACCTCACAAAAACTCTGGAGTTGTTGTACTGGGGCCACTGGTTGCTGAGTCTGTGGCAGAGCTAGCTTGCTAATTTGATTAGAAATAGCATCCATCTTCGCCCTCAGCTCTGAAACTGCATCTAACTGAAGTACCCCAGCAGATTTCTGTGTAGTAGCTCTACCATCTCCCTGCCAATCAGGATTGCTCTGCGAAAATTTGTCTAGTAATTCATAGATCTGGTGAAAGTTTAAGGCCAGTACTTGGCCTCCAGCAGCAGCATCCACCACGATCTTGGTATGAGCATTCAAACCTTTAAAAAAAGTGTGGGCCAACACCTCATTAAACTGGTTGTGGTGCGGACAATCTCTCAACAATGACTTGAATCTTTCCCAGGCTGAATACAAGGATTCTCCATCTCTTTGTCTAAAAGACATAATCTCACTCCTTATTCTAGTTGTTTTGGCAGATGGATAGAATTTAGCCAAAAATTTCTTAGCTAAAGCATCCCAAGTAGTGATAGACCTAGACTTTTCAGCCTTTAACCATTTCTTTGTTGCCCCGATCAATGAAAAGGGGAAGAGTATCAATCGAATGTTGAGACCCCTGCTGGTGTGTATGTGTCACTAATCTCCAAGAAATTCTGGATATGTTGTTGTGGATCCTCGTGCAATAATCCAGCATATTGTCCAGTCGCATGTAACAATTATATCATGCCGGACTTAATCTCGAAGTGTCCAGTAATTTCAGGTTTAACTATGCTCGAGGCTACTCCCTCCAGACTGGAAAGAGCAACATCTTGCACAGCTAAAGCTCGATCTGCTGCCATTCCTACAGGTAAGGGTTAAGAGAAACCTAATACCTAAAACATCACAAGAAACTCAAAACAAAAATTAAACCTGAATAGAAAATAATAAATCGTCTGAAAAGAAAACAGTCAATTATTTCGTTCCCCGGCAACGGCGCCAAAAACTTGTTGCTCCCAACGCACACGCAAGTATACGTGGTCGACAAGTAATAAAGTGATAAGTAGAGTATCGTTCCCACGAGGACTATTCAGACTGGACTCCTAACAAACAATTTCTAACTAATTATCCAGGGATCTTTTTCAGTGGTGAGAATTTTATTAACTAAAGAACAGTAATTTAAATGGTGGAAATTAAGTCAAACAATGGGGTAAACTTTGGTTGTAAACAATATTAATGAGACGGTCCAGGGTCAGAGCTACGACCAATCCAGTTGAGTTTTCCAATTGATTCCACTCCTCGAATCCCGGATGACTAACTAACAGGTTAAATGTACCCCTGAAAACCTTTCGATTCTTCACGGTCTATGCAGGCTACTCCAATCCCTATATGTCTATGGGTTGAATTACGTGCACGCATTAACGAAGTCTATGATTAGTTAAGCTAGGCGAGCAAGTATATGTCTATCCTACTCACAAATTGGTTTCCCGATGCCCAGGTTCACAATCTAGCCCTACTCTTTCTTATTGCGTTCATAAATTCCCTCTTTCGAGTTCAATCTAAGAACCATAGATAATGCCTAATTATCGGGCCCTAATAATTAAACAAGTGAAATCAAGAAAGAATAAATAATTTGTTATGGGATTCAATATGTGAAATTCAATCTTCAAACATCAACCTTCATGAAACGCTCTAACCCTAAAACAAAGGATTTAGCCTCGCATACTCATAATCACAACACAATGATTTGATGAAATAATGATGAAATGATTAATAGATGAAAGAATAGGAATTAAACCTTTGTTCAATGAAGTATGGTTCTCAACAATTGCTCCAAAGTCTGAACTTCTCTCAAAAACTCAGTAAAAGAGTATTTATAATGTTTACAAAAGCCTAGCAATTAGTTACGCCTAAGCCTAGACGAAATAGGACTTCCAAAACCGCTCCAGGGGTGCTATAGCTGGCGCCCCGCGCCTCAAACCGCGTGGAACCAAGCAGAGGACGTCGAATCTTGCACGTAACGGCCATGCCCCGCGCCCCAAAACGCAGAGGAAAGTTGGGCGCTGCAGTGGGCGCCCCGCGCCTCAAACCGCGCCCCTACTGGGCGCTGTAGTGGGCGCCTCGCGCCATCTATAGCGCCAGGACAATTTCCCTCCTTTCGTCGTTCGCAGCCTTCTTCATTCCGTGCCTTCGCGTGCTCGATCCAATCCTCAATCCAAATGCAATCTTTTCTTGCTCGATCATGCTCTTTAAAACTTCAATTGCGCTTTATAACAACCTACAATCATTCGACATAAAATCAGTGCAAAATCACATTCGTCAACTGGAAAACGTGCGAATAAAGTATCCCAACGTGAGGAAATACTAAGAAAATATAGGCATAAAATTCAAAAACATCAGTAGCACCACCGGAATAATGACGGAATTTTTAGGATTAGAAACACCAGATCTGAATCTCCTCTCCGTTTCCGTAACTGCAGATCGATTCTAATCTGTTCTCCATCATCGATTTCCCGTCTACTAAAATCTGGATCTGTTGTTTTTTCCAACCTCCTCGCCGTGTCCCCCCGCCTCGAGCCTTGTGCGATGACTGTTATCCTCCTTTGCAAGATTCTTACTTGTGATGACTCGTTCATTTGGCCATAACTCACCGAGTCGACTCAATCGGGTATCAAGTTTGTCCTCCTTACCTGTATCCAGCGAGAAGATTCCAAAGTGATTATTAAGAAGTTTTGTGATATTGTTTCACAGCTTGCTTCGTCTATTCTACCAAATAATCAGTGGCCTGAAATAGTGCCATTTATGTTTTAGTCCGTTCTAGTGATTCGCCTAAGTTGCAAGAATCTGAATTTTTGATATTCACTTAACTTGCGCAGTATATTAGGGAAATTTTGGATCCATTTATAAATGAGTTTCATCTTAATCCGGAAGAAATGATATTTTCTTTACTTAGAAACACCTAGATACAATGCAGTAAGATGAAACAACGTTGAAACATCATTGAAACAATCTAAAACGGCTGTTGAAACAGTCTGATACAGATTGAAACGATGTTGAAACAGTATGACACGGTGTGAAACAGTCTCAAATGACGCTTAAAAAGTCTGAAACAGCGCTGAAACGGTGCTGAAACAGTCTGGCGGTGCTGAAACAGTCTGAAACGACGCTGAAATGGTGCAGAAATAATTAGATACAATTCGATACAGAGCAAAAATAGTGCAAATACAGCACTGAAACAGTCTAAAATAGCTAGTGAAAAAGTCCGGAACAAAATGTAAAAAATAATGTGAAATAAAACAAAAAAAGTGAAATAGTTTAGAAACAGTGATAAACAACGAACAAACGGGATAAAATAAATGCTAAAACAGTCTAAAAACAGCTAGATACAATGTATAAATAGTTAGCTACGGTGCAAAACTACCTGAAACGATACTGAAACAATCTAAAATAGTGTTGAAACATCGTAGATACAGTTTGATACGGAGCAAAAATAGTGCAGGTACAGTGAGATACATTGCTGAAACAGTCTAAAACAACTAGTGAAAAAGTCCGAAACAAAATATAAAAACTAATATGAAACAATGCAAAAAAGGTGAAATAGTTTAGAAATAGTGAGAAACAACACACAAACGGGATGAAACAAATGCTAAAACTGTCTAGAAACAACTAGATACTGTTTAGAAATAGTTAGATACGGTGCAGAACAGTGTAGATACAGTGAGATACGGAAAGATACTACGAGATACTAGGTGGTTGGTAGTTGAGAAAAATCGAGATACAACGAGATACAATGAGATACAATGAGGATATGATGAGTAAAAGTAAAATAGGAGGAAATGGGAGGAGCAAAAGTGATTTTGGGAGAAATAGGCTGAAGAATTTAAGAATTTGCTATGTTATGGGAAAATATTGCTATGTTTTGCAATGTTTTGTAATTAAATTTTTATTTCCTCTATAATGGGAAATTGTTAAAATATTACTACGTTTTGTCAATAACTTCCAAAACTTGTACTTTTATGTAAAAAAATCCTAGAAGAATCGGTGTGATGTCTAGGCATATATTTTGAATTGATTGTCGAGGCCCAAAAATAAGACAAGGGCTTTGAATGGGCGCCAAGCAAGACTAGCATGAAGAGCACTATTTTTTTAGAGCAAAAACTGAATTCCTAGGCCACCATTCTTTTTAGATGTAGTGTCAGTCTTCCAATCGATGAGGTGAAGTTTATGATATTGGGTGGTAGATCCCTAGAGAAAATTACGGCGGTGTCGCTCTAGCTGATGGAAAAGTACTTAGAGATCTTAATAAACTGCATACAATTAGGGAAGAATTAAGGGTGGCATAAATGAGAGTAGTGTGGTTTGCTGGTGTTAGTATGGAGGTTTTCCAATCTTCCAGTTTGTTTTTGAAATTTTCTGCAATAAACTGAAAATCCTGTTTGATCGCCGAGTGAAGGATGGGAAACCTAAATATTTGTCAAACTTTAAACCCTCATTCATTTGGATGGAGGATAAAACATAATTTTTGTCGGATGGAAAACAATTTTTTGAGAAGAAAAAGTTTTACTTCCAAAAGTTTATTTTTTGCCTGAAGAGTCCGAAAAAAGTGAAGTATCAATGATTGAATGTCAACCTTTTGGATTAATTTTGGAGGTAAGAATATTGTCATCCATGTAAAAAGGATGTGACATTTCAGGTCCTTCACGAGAGATCTGAATTGGATCCCAACAATTATAGTCAACAACATAATTAATACCTCTTAAAAGCATTTCTAAACGCATAACAAAATATAGGGTGAGAGAGTGTTACCATGAGGAATACCTCGAGTAAGGCTAAAGAAATTTGTTGGAGTTCCATTTATTAGGATGGAAATGGAGGAAGACGTAACGCAGGAAGTTAAAAGCTGATATAATTTAGGAGGAAAATGACAGTCATGGAAGGTTTGTCTAATAAAACTTCATCCCAATCGATCAAAAGCTTTTTTGAGGTCTAACTTAAGAAGCATATTCGCATTTTTGCCTCTTTATTTTTGAAAATAATAAATAATCTCCTGATCTAATAGAGCATTATCAAACGCCTTTCTATTTTTCAAAAAAAATAGATTGTGTTGAATGGATTAATTTGCCAAGGAAAGATTTTATACGGTTAACTAATTTTGATAAATAGTGTTACAAATTTTAATGGGACGAAATTGAGAGATAAAAGATGGACTTTGGATTTTTGGGATTAGAAATAAATATATAGAATTTATTTGATCAGGTATTGTGAAATCTTGAAAGACTTTATTACAGAAGATTAGAACACTATAATCGATATCTGACAAGAATTTTTGATAGAAAAAAAAAGTAAAGACCATCGGGCTCTGGGGATTTAAAAGGTACGTGAGTAATATTATACCACATGTAATAATAGGAGAATGCCCGCTGAATCAAACAAAATCAACCCAAAAGAATAACCTGCACTCGGGACCTAAGATGGACACGTCAGCTTCTCCAGCTACGGCCGTAGAAGCCGCACGAATACATGATCATAGGAAAATTACCCATACCTTAGCTGCCTTTAGTAAACCCTATTCCTACTTAGGGGAAATATTGGGTAACCGCCCTTGGTAATGAGCCAAAGGCCTTATGTTTGAAGTATTATATTGGGGAAAGTGCACGAAAGACCACTTTTGCCACCGGTCTTTGGGCACAGGCCACTGATACCAAAACATTAGTTTGTGGCCACTTTCGCTTAAAAAGATAGAACTTCAGCCCAGAGGCCGGATTGAAGTTCAGTCCTTAAAGATTGAACTTCAGTCCAGGGCCATATGGATTGAAGTTCACTCCTTATAGACAGAACTTCAGTCTAGAACCATGTTTACTGAAGTTCAGTCCTTAAAGATTGAATCTGGACTGAAGTTCAATCCAGGGCCATATGGACTGAAGTTCAATCCTTAAAGATAGAACTTCAGTCCAGGGCCATGTGGACTGAAGTTCAGTCCAGTCCTTAAGATGGAACTTCAGTCCAGGGCCATATGGACTGAAGTTCAGTCCTTAAAGATGGAACTTCAGTCCAAGGGCTGTATGGACTGAACTTCAGTCAATGATCAGAACGTAAGTCAATGTTTATTTAGTAAAGGCCCAAAAATGGCCTCTAGTGTAAGATCAAAGAAAATAGTGGCCTCAAACCAAATACCAGTGTTAAAAGTGGCTGCTGGGCGAAATTTTTACTATTATATTAGAACTAGAATTGAGGTAAAGCCTATAATCCTACAAATAGTCCATTCTCCCCATTGTTTTTTCCACAATGAGATTCAACAAGAATCCTACTTCTTCTCTATTATTCAAGCAATATAATTCTTATTTTATTTTGTCTCGTTCGATATTAATTATTGTCTATTCCCAAATTCATAACTTTAACTGATTTTCTATCGATCAAGTTTTAGGCACAAACAAAAGGTTTAAAAGAAATTATAACAGATATGATCTTGTTACGTCGTAAGGGATCATTAAGGGGATGGAAATTGGAGGGTACTAAAAAATTATGTTTAGTGAAATAGGAATCAGGATCATACTACAAGCTTTGAAGATTTTGGGCTTATCACTGTCTTCTCCTAAAAAAATTATTGAATCGCCTATACTTGATGAGAATGAATCTCCATCCATCATTGTTTCTGTCTTTACAAATTGCACCAAGAAAAGTCTTTACACAAAAAGAAGCGGAAAAAAAAAAAAACAAAGGCTCCGAGGAAAGAAAATGAATATCATCACGACAACACCACGTGATTAATTTAGGATGTAAGTGTTTCACTAGCAGCCTCTTGTTATCTGTAATGTAAGTAATCTAAACAGGTACAGTCAAACTTCTCTATAGCAGCCTCTCATTATGTAACATTTTAGTATAATAGTTTAATTTTTTTTAAACCGATTTTTCATGTTATATTTTACCTCTATAACAACATTCTATCGATAAAAGGAATGACGTTCATTATAACGGTACACTCTTTATAAAATTACTCTCTATAACAGTCATAGTTAAATATTGTATAATAATATTTTGTAAGAGATATATTATGTATAAAATAAAATACAATATATTTATGATAATAATTTGTAACTCAAATATTATATATATATATATATATATATATATATACACACACACATTCGTACCATAAAAACTAGTTATGAAAAAGGTTGTATGAATGCATATGTTCCTTAGATTTTAATTTTTTTATTGGTACGGTATAACTAGTTATAGATTTATTAATAATGTATTAACCTTTTTAATTTTTAATGAATGAAGTATGAAAATTTATTGATTTTAAATTTAACATGTATTTTTTGTAAACTTTTTGACTATAATAGTTAAATGACATCTAAACGTCAAATGCCTGTATGCATGTATAACAACACCTCTCTATAACAGCCATGAAAGTTTCAGACAAAATTGCCACTATAGAGAGATTTGATTGTATTTAGAATAGGGAAAGGAAAAAATATAAGGAAAAGCAACAATGAAAGAGTAATGAATGTAAATTGTGAACCAATTTTTAAAGGAATATAAATAATGAAAAAAAATTACGCTTGAAGACAATTTAAATAGCTAAGTTACATACTTTGCTAATACTTTTAAGCAAATTATAATACATAACAATGTTTTCCACTTTATTACCCTACCTATACCATTTTTCATTCCACTATCTCTCTAACACAAAATTTTAATTTTTTCCTCTTTTTCTCTCCCCTCCTCCACCCATCCGCCCGCCAGCCGAAATTTTCTCCAGCGTCTACTTGAGAAACACATGGAGGCGGCTGCTGCTGAACCTCTCTTATTTTGTATATAAATACGTATAGCTTTATATTTTTTGTATATAAATGTCTCTCTTCATTTTTGTATGTGTATATGTGTTGTATATATGTGTATGGTGTTGTATGCTTGTGCATGTGTATGTCTAGAGTAGATAACTTATGTGTATATATTTTTTTTTATGTTTTGTGTATTTTTTTATATGTTTCGTTATATGTAGTTTCAAAACATTAATTTTTAAAAAGTTTCAATGCATATATGTGTGTTTTTGTATGTTTCGTTTTGTAGATCCAAGAATTTTCTTAAAAAAAAAAAAAAAGCGGCGGCGGTGGCCAGGGCTAACTGTCGAGTGGCGATGAGTTGTGGCAGCAGTACCATACAGCAGTAACTGCTGGAGAAGTTAGGAAGAATGAGATAAAATTCTAATATGTATGTGTTTGTTGAAACTTGTATATGTAAAGTAATAAAAACGTTGCTAATCTCGTAATTTGTATACTATTAATATTTTATAATTTTGTGATTAGGGTTGTATATTTATGTAAATCTCCCAAAATTAAATAAATTAGTAAATATGAGCTTTGTATGCGCATTGCTAGTCTTATTACTAGGTGAGGTTAGCCTATAGAATGGGCCCAAGCTAATATGTATAAACTAGCACAACAAGATAATTGGAGTTGATGTGATTATTTTGAGATATTGGTAAATTATTGATATTTTTTTTTAAAATGGTATTCATATGCAGAAATGCAGTTTTCACTTACAATTTTTTTCGTCTATTTTTCTCAAGTCGAGTTTATGAATGAAAATAACATTAACTTTTAAATATTACTTTTTTCAACTTGAACTTCAAATATTTGTTTTCTTCTGCCTCGATCAAATACGTAAAAATTTCGCGGGGAAGCCATTTTGGCACCCGCTTTTTGATGCGTAGTCTCTGTTCATAAATTCACTGAGAATTAGCCACTAGGCGCATTTTTTAAAAATAATAGTGTAATGACGTCTTTTTATACCTTTTGAAAATTCCGGTTTTACCCTTCCTTATTTTTAACTTATTCAGGGTTTTTGTTTCTCTCTTTGATACTGTGACTTTTGAATTCTATCAAAATACACGATCTCTCTTTCGAAATACACCAATTTCTTATTTTTGAGATTTTGAAGCTTTGTGTTTGGGTAAAAATTTTGTTTTGCTGTTTCGTATATTAAGGTAACTGTGTTTTCTTCGAATTGTTATTTTTTTATTTTTGTACGGGTTATTGGATTATTAGGTTATGATTTTGTTTCGAAAAATGTTTAGATTTTCCATTAGAGTACAGTATAAGCTTTTGATTCCCTTTTAAATGGTGGGGTTTTTTTTACGGGCAACGCTTTTTTATCTGTGAAACCCCTTGCCCCAGAAGTATATACTTAGAGCTGTCAAAATGGGCTGGCCCAGCCCAACCCAACCCGGCCCTTGCAAGCTACGAAATTTGATGGGTTAGGACGGGTCAGCCCTTCTTCCGAAAGGGGCTTAAAAATCTCGACCCAACCCAACCTTAGGCGGGTTAGGACGGGCTAGCCCTTCAATAAAATTAAGTTGAAGCGAAAACAATATAGATGCAAAACTAACAGTAACATAACTTCAAAATAACATAATAGAGGTGGAACAATAATTTCAGAATAACATAATAGATCCATGCACCATTCAAACTTTCTAATAGATACACGCAGCAAGAGTAACATAACTCAATGCGACTATGCAAGAAACAACAAAACCAAATAATGAACCTTTTAAAAGGAATAAATACGGTGCACCCATTCAGAACTTCAATTGGAATCAAGTAGATAATTATATGTCATTGATGTTAACAAAACAAATTACTTAAATAAAAAGATAGAATCCATAACCATAAATGTACTAAAGTTTTACCAAATTCAATAAAAGTAGAGTGAAAAACGCGGGTAGAGAAAGAAAGAATATAATTTAAAACTAGAATACTTAAAGTAAAATCCTAAGTTAGTTTTTTTTTATAGTCCTTTCTTTTTACTATATTAGTGCATTATTTTACTATTTTTGTGAATTATGGTAAGAATATAATTAATTAATTATTATTTGGGCCTCGCGGGCCAAGCCTCAACCCAACCCTTGAGGCTGGCAGGTCAAGAGAGGCTGGGCTTTTTGGGCTCACTTCTAAAAGAGCCAATAAAACCTTGACCCAACCCTACTTAATTAAAGGACTGGTCTGGCCTCACGGGCCAAGCCCATTTTACTGGTATGCCCTTCTTCCTATTCTGTTGCTGGGTAGCAGAGGTGTTCCCTGTGTTCAGACAGTATTTTTTACTGTTCGTCCTAGGATCAAACCTCTGATGCTTCGTTACATATGTACTGTTAACCCTCATTACAATGTCTTGTGTGATGACTACTTTCATAATGAACAGGTGAGTTTTACGAGTACTTGCTTTTATTTGTTATTTCTTTTTTTACTTTTTTATTTGTTTTGAAATATACTTTTTAATAGTTTTGGGAGGATGCCTCAGTGAGACCAATAAGGCATAAATCTAAACGTGCTTCAACTTCAAAGTCACCCTCAAAGTCATCTTCAAAGACTAGTTCAACAGCAGAATCTATTGACATGAATGAAGTTGTAAAGGTGAAATTCTTTGTGGGTTTGTCTTTTGATTTCTTTTCTTATGTGGTTTTAATCTTTTTTTTTTTAATCAGAGGTTGACAGCTAATCTCAAAGTAAAATTACCTATTGAGACCAAGATTCAACATATGATCAATCCTCAGAAAATAGTGTGAAGAAAGATCTTGCTGACATGGAGAAGAGGATTACAAATCAGTTGAATGCAATGTTTGATTTATTACTGCTTCTTGTTGCAAAATCAAAGACAGGTGATCTTGGAGAAAACTGTGGCATTTCTATAAGTAAATCAGACACCAGAAGTAGAAATGAGAAGAGCCATTTTGTTGATAATTTGAATTATTCAGATAGTTGGGATAGTTTTTTCAAAGAACCATATAATCGGTCAGAGCTTGTTGGTAGTGTACAAAGTGATCATGGTATTCCAGCCGCTTTAATAGAGAAAAGTGATCAAATGATTGTGGATGTTTTAGAGGATTACAAAGCTGATACCTGTGGCCCCAATGATGAAGCAAAAGGTATAGATGGTTTAGAAAAGGCGCCATCAAATTCAGACCATCATCAGCAAAGTCATGGTAATCAAATAGAGTATTCTATATAGTCATAATCTAAGTAAAAGGGAATTTGTTGTTTAATGTAATGAGTTTTTTTTATTGTATATGCAGATAAACAGAATCCTTCATCTGATTTATTGTACAAGTGTCCATCTAAAGATGATGATGTATCTTTGAATCCAACAGATGTTCAGCTTCATGATGGAAAAATTTATTCCACACTTAATGGTAAGAAGAAAAAAACTTGTTGGTAGATTCAACCAACATATTATGCACTAATACTGTATTTTTATGATATGCTAATGTCCCAAATAATAAAATACTGGGACTCTTTGTTTTACAAGTACTTATGTCTCAGTTGTAAATTATGGGACTTTCTATAACAAAGCACCATAGCCTCCCAGCACAAATACTGTGACTTTTTCGTATGAAGTACTTGTACCCCAGCACCAATGTATGGGAAGCCTATAGTAATGGAAATATATTTTTAATACGTGTGTTTTGGCACTTCTTTTTTCTATAGAGAAATGTAATGTGTTGTGCTTATTTATTTTTACAGAAGGTAATAATGGCGATCTGGGAAAAGTGTTGTAGTTAAAGAACAAATTAAGGAATTAAAGTATCTTGTTGAATCTGGTATTTGGACACCAGTAGATATGTAAAAGTAATTTTTTATATAATAATTAGTGTTCCTATTTTTGTTGTTTAAAATGTGTAACAAATTATCTTGTTTTAAAGCCTCTCAAGAAGGTTCTCAACCAATTAAGCTTGCTGATAACCAAATTTTTTTGACTCCTGGTACGTGAAAATATCTTGCATATTTTCCATGATCCACACTCCAGCATAAAATACCCCGTTGGTTGGTCAATGAATAGTGTGTCTTGTGCCATTTATTAAATATTGCGACTCATTTTGTCTATGCGTATGTAATGTATTGTTGTTGTCTATTTTTTACAGAAGCAACAAATGTTAAAGCTGATAATGAAGACGTTGTCAATCAACACAGTCACAGTGCTGAGGTTCGACTTGAAGTTGAGACTGTCAGTGAGCTTTGCATAGTTGGTCTTGTTTTTACACCAGTAAGTATGTAATCGTCTTTTTTATAGTTATTTTGTATTTTTTATTGTTGGCAAAATGTGTGATATATTATCTTTATTTATAAAGGTTCTCAAGAAGGTTCCCAAGAAGGTTCCCAAGAAGGTTCTAAAGAAGGTGTTGTGCATTCGCCTGCAAAAAAGGGTTTGAAAGCATTTTCCAGCAAGAAAAGGAAGAAACGTGATAATGATGATTCTCCTGAAATTGCATCTCCCCTCAAACCTAAAATTGTTGAAAATTTGGTTGAGGCAAGAAAAAGCATCATGAATATTGGTCGCATAGAAGCATCTTCATTTTCACTTGGCTTCTCACAGCCATCTCAAGAGACTGCAGCAGTGATCGATAGTGTGAGGCCAGATTCCATGGATATCGATCACTCAGTAAGTAAGGGGGGTACATAATTGGGATTAATAGAGAAAGATAATTCAAAACTTACGATACTTTCTAATGCATCTGTTGTAGTACTGGAGCAAGAGTCTGCTTTGGATTCAGCCTTAAAAACACCTGAACAGTTAATTTTTGCGGAGAAATAGAAGCTTGCAAGAACAGATGTCTGTGCAAGGATTATCGCAGATGTGTGTTCATCTAAACAACAGTCAGCTATGCAGTGTTCAGTGAAAAAAGATGAAGTTATGGATTTTGCTGTTTTACTAGAAAAACCATCAAATGATCCAGAAGGAGGAGAGCTGTTAGACAGGGGACATAGGGTTCGTAAGATTAGCCGGCACTTATTATCTCCATTCAGGCCTTTTGAGCCAAATGAAAAGTGTGATTGGAAGCCTTCTTATAAGTGTGCATGCCCTTTTCATACTGTCAATGTCACGTCTAATTGTTTGGTAATTTTTGATCAATGGTTAAAGAAAGGCTTGAAAGTGATTGATCAAAACAGCGCCCCAAAAGTGTAAGTTATTTTATTTTAATTTTTTTTAGTTTTTGTGTATTTTAAGTTACAGGGTGTTGTAGATTATATTAGTAAAATTGTATTGTTTATATTGTTTGTGTTTAAATTTTTCAGGGGTGATGATCTTTATGATGAAAAAATTGCAGACATTAATTCACAGAAAAAAAATTAAATTATATCATGTTTCAGTGAAGAGAAAAATGTGGTTTAGAGAGATTGCAGATAGAAGATATTCAATTACCAATGAGGTTTTTCTACAGCTTATTTTTGTTGTTGGTTCTGTACTCTTTTATATATGTTTGTTAACTAATTTTTTGTTTATTTGTGTTTTGTGATTTTTTCTATCATGCAGCATGTTGATGTTATACTGTATTATCTGAGGAAGAAACATGTATATCATTTCACAAACTACTCAGCGTTGTTCACAACGACAGACTTGAATTTTGAATTTTTTGTAGAGTCGTTCTTTTCAAAGGTTGAATCCTATTTTGAAAATATGGAAAAGGAAGAGAAGACCAGGAGAAAAAAAGAGAAGAAGGATAGAATGGAAAAAGAGTGGAAGAATAATGAAGAATTTGAACAAATGAAGGCGAAGAAGAAAGGAGGAAAAAGGACTCGTGCTCAACAAAAGAAAAAAGAATATAAACCTCCAGCAGAAACTGTTTTTGGAATTCATTTCTTGATATTGGAGGATTTAGAGAGGATTGAGTGATGCAATATAAATTGGCCTAAACAACAACCATCAAGAACCAAGCTTGAGAGCACAAAGAACACAAGTCAGGGGCTCCGGAAACGTCTTGAAGATCATGCAAAGGAGCTCCGAGGAAGGAGGAACACATGGGCACCAAAGGAGAAGCTCCGGGGACACATTTTGAGCCATTCCAAGGACCCCCAGGAAGGGGCGGACCGCCTACTCAAAGGGGCGGACCGCCTAGTTGAAGTTGAGGCCTCAGGACTTTGGGCCGCCGATAAAAAGGGCAGACCGCCTACTTTTTAGGCTGGGCGCCGATTCCCCTCTGTTCAGCATCAGGCGGGGTGCCTGTTTCATTAGGCGGGATGCGTAGTTCCGGAATGTTTCAATACTTGTTTTTGTGGTGTAATTCCTATTTTGCCCTTAAGTGGCTCCTATGTCTTAACCCAATCCATGGGCATTTTAGTCATTTCACATTGTCTTAGGAAAGACTATAAATAGGAACCTTAGCCATTTTCATTCATTAGTTAGCTTTGAACATAGAATTGTGAAGAAAGAAACATTGAAGAGGCCGAGCCCTTCTTGTTGAAGCCCGAGGCTTCGTGTATAACTCGGCTTGGAACCTATGGAGATCGACACCTAGTTTTATTCCATTGTAAGGTTCAAGTTTTCCTTCTCCCTTTTGAATTCAATCAAGGTGAGTGAATTGAATTAGATTCTTTCTTCTAATTTCTTGCCTTCCTAATCTCGATTTCTTGTTATCCTTATCGCTTCCGCATTGTTTGTATAGCTTCCGCTCATTTTACATTGCATCAGTTGGTATCAGAGCAAGGCTCGGGTTATGTTCTTGCAAAACCCCGTTCCTTGTTCATCGTGTTAGTATTATTGTTATTGTTGTGTTTGTTCTTGAAAGTTTGAAGAAAAACAAAAAAATTGAAAAAACTTGAAAATTTCACAAAATTTGGTAGAACTTGTTGGATTGGAACACCCATGCATTGAAAATCATTGGGGTTTGTTCTGTATCGTATTCCCATTCTTTTGGTACCAAAATTACAAGATTTGGTGATGTATATCAAAATTTGAAGAATTCAAATTCCCAAATTTTCAAAGAACCCTAGAATTTTGCTCAAGAATCGAAATCGATTGATTATTGTTTGTTTGGGGTTAAAACCTATTGGGGATTGTTTAGAAACATCATATACATCTTTGGGTCTCATTAGAATTGAAAACAACGTGAAAACTATTGAAAAATTGGGTGCAAATCGCCAAAACCCGTCGTCGGACTGTGCTGAGTGGCAAGTAGGCGGACCGCCTACTAAGTAGGCAGACCGCCCCCCTTAGCCTCTGAATTTTTTGGGCGGACCGCGCTTTTACAGATGCGGGGCGCGCACATTCCTGAAGGGTGCCCGGGTAGATTTTTCGTGTTTCTTTTGCTTCCGTACTTCTTGGTTGGTGTTTCTAGTGTAATTGGCCTACTCAAAAGACACTAACTTACTAGCGTATTAGGAAATTCGTGCGTAAAGGAGATTAGAAATCAAAGAAGATTCGTAGAACTTTCTTTGGCCTCAACTGCACACTTTAAATAACAATCCGTCCATTGAGTCTCATTAACTCCATTCCGAACTTTAACTTGGACATACTAGTTGTGATCACCTTGGTTCCCAAGTTGTTAAGGCCTCGCTCTTGAGTGTTCATAAATTGAGTGATACACGTGAGGGAGTGACTTTTGGGAGGTTTAGTTCTTTGGTGTTGCAACAATGTCGGATGTTGATTGTGGAGATTATGGCTCATGTGGGGATGATACGAGTTGCTATAACTCGTATGGTGATGATGGAGACTATGGTTCCAATGATGAGGATGATGGCCTTTACTATGATTGAAACTATGGATCCTATGATGATGAAGCGGTTCACTATGATGATCGTGAGATTGATGAAGACTATGAAGCTCATGAAGATGAATGTGTTGATCCTTATGCTTCTAGTCAAGAAAATGAAGATGGTGACGCTTCAAGGTACATTGATCCTACTTACTCTTCTTGTGAAGAATTTGATATTGTTGATAGTGACATAGATAGAGTTGATGATGATGTTGAGTATATGAATTGTTCTTATGCATCTTCTCTTGGTGTTGCTAATGGAGTACAAGGGAGTAGTAGAGGACCTTCTATTAGTATGAGAGGTGGTGGTGGTTGTTCTGTGGGAAAGAAGAGGCTATCCTCGAGGTACGCTAAGCGGCCTAATGCTTCTAATTCCCATGAGGAGGTTGGTTTGAGAGAGGGTATTGCTTTTGCTACAAAGGGGTTATATGCCGTGAGGGGCATGGATGGTTGTAGTAGGAGTAGTACCATGGGCTATGGAACCAAGGCGAGAGGCACTTATGGGTTCCATTGCAAGGTTCCTTCCTCGACTTCCAACAGCATTTCTAATGTTGGAAGAGTAACGGGAAGTGGAGATTGTTCTAAATGTGTTGCCACTAGTGCAAGGATAAGGAAGACCTAAGTTGTTGGTGTTGACACTTGTGGGCGTCCAAGTTCTCATTTGGATGCCAATCTACAAAACTTTGGTAGACGTAGGTTCGTTGTTGAGGTAGATGGTATTGTAGGATACTTGCTCAAGATTGGTGATACCGATGCCAATTGTATTAGCACCTCTTTGGTTGATAGGCTTAGGATACCATGCCATAAGCTAGAGCATCCTTATAAGTATGATGGAGTGTGGGTTTCTAAAGAGGCTCGGGTACTCATATCTCATAGGAATTATTAATGCTATGTGTGGTGTGGTGTGATGTGTATCCCATGCATCATGTTGATGTGTGGATATGTGAGCCTTGGTTTGAGGGGAAGAGGGTGCAATATAGTGCTATGAAGGATACGTATCTTGTGGGCATAGGGCAAAGGGTTTATGACTTTGTGCCTTATCGGGCAAGGAGCCAAGTGCCTACTAGTAGTCCTTCTTTGGCTATGCAAAGGAGCAAGAACTTCTTTCCATGGTTGACAATGTGAAAACAAGAAGTCCTACAAACACAAGCAATGGTGGGTCTAGTGCTACAAAAGAGTTGGCAAATGTCAACAAGGTGAGCCCCAAGCCACTTCCAAAGCTGAGTGGTTCACCAACAAAGAAAAAGGAGACGTCAAGTGATGAGTCTCCTAGTCCTAGATTCCGGGTTGACGTGAAAAGCACACCGACTCCGGCTATGGGTATTCTTGGGACGAGATTGGGCCTCGTCCCAATTCACCTGAATTTGAGAGACAAAAGATAGAGAGGAGTAAGGAGCGACCGGTGACAACTCTCGAGTGAAAAAATGAGAGGTAGTGTTGAGTGATATGAGTGGGTTGTCACCATCCGAATTTACACCCGACCTTGGAAAAAAAATGAGGGAAAAGAAAGAGGGAAAAAGAAAAATTGAGAGTGAGGACACCCCTTATTCTAACCTTAACCCTTTATCTTTATCTTTTTCTTCTATGTGTTTGAATTCTTGTGTAGGGATTCTTGGAGGCAAACCAATGGAGCCTCAACTATGTTTCGAGATGGAAAGACAAGGTGAAGGAGATGCCTAATGTGAGCTTCAAGGTGGAGACATTCATGACACTTCAAAAGTATGTGTTAGTTCTTCCTCACTTGAGCATGATACTTCCTTGTCTTGTGATATTATTTGTGAAAATTCTCTGCTAGTTGATGATTTGCATGAATACAATGTGTTTGCAACTAGTGTAGAGCCTTTGGGTCAACTTGTGTGTGAAAATGAACCACTAGTTGAGAGGGTTGAAAAGCCACATCATGATGTGAGCTCGGTTTACATTGAACCTCTCTTTAGTGAGAATATTGTAGTTGACCTTGTTTGTGAGCCTTGTTATGACACCCCACCCATATTTGATAAAGGAGAAGATGAATTGCATGACTATCCTATTCTTCCCTTTGATTGCTTACTTGCTAGTGGTGGTATCTTGTGTCGTAGTGAGGATGGGTTTAACCATGAGGAGTCTCTTGAGTGTGAGATGGATCGATTTGTTTTCGATGACTCCTCGAGTGAGAGTGAAGGACCTAGTCTTGATACTATGCTTTTGTGCAACCATGAATTTGAGGTGCATGCCTTTACATTTCTATTGTTTGAAGGCAATCTCATTTGTGGTAGTGAAATGTATCGGACTACGGTTGGTAGTAGAATCGAACCTCCATGGTTTGTAAACTTAGGCTCTATGGATGATCCATTGCTTGGAACTCCAAGTGAGGAGAGTGGTCTTGATATTGGTCATGTTGACCTATCTTCAAGTAGTCCTAGCCTTCGCTGTGTGGACTATAATGATGAAGAACCTATTTTGGAGACCTTCCTTTGGAGTTTGTCGAGTGAGAAGGATCGTCTTGGAGGTGACTTTGGAGGTGAGGAGGTACCTCTTGGTGTGTGTAAGAGTGCTTCTAAGAAGGGGACTGGAGTATTTGATGTTAGTTGTGAATTGAACTATTTTACTTACTCCATCCCATATGTAGAGCACACCTTGAGTGTTGAACATACCAAAGCCAATGTGTCACATTGTGATTAAATGGATTTGAAGGCTTGGTGTGTTGATAGTAAGCTTAGGGGTCAAAGGAAATTTGATTGCTACATGCACACCCTTGATCTCTTTGCTTGTTATGATTTTGAGCGCTTATTCTTGTTGAGCCAAGAATTTATTGTTTCCTTTGGGAACATACACTTATTAATTAGCATTGATGCTTTGCTCAATCACAAGAGCGTGTTTTCCACACCACTTGCACTTATTCTTGTTAAGCTAACCTACTTGTGAAGTACGAAATTTTGGTGGTGCTTGCTTTGATTGTAGGTTTTGATGGTTTGATTTCGAGGACGAAATCCTTTTAAGAAGGGGAGGATGATGCAATATAAATTGGCCTATACAACAACCATCAAGAATCAAGCTTGAGAGCACAAAGAACACAAGTCAAGGGCTCCAGAAACATCTTGAAGATCATGCAAAGGAGCGCCGAGGAAGGAGGAACACATGGGCACCAAAGGAGAAGCTCCGGGGACACATTTTGAGCCATTCCAAGGACCCCCAGGAAGGGGCGGACCGCCTACTCAAAGGGGCGGACCGCCTAGTTGAAGTTGAGGCCTCAGGACTTTGGGCCGCCGATAAAAGTGGCGGACCGCCTACTTTTTAGGCTGGGAGCCTACTCCCAGTAGGTGGGGCGCCTACTCCCCTCTTTTCAGCATCAGGCGGGGCGCCTGTTTCACTAGGCAGGGCGCCTAGTTCCGGAATGTTTCAAGACTTGTTTATGTGGTGTAATTCCTATTTTCCCCTTAAGTGGCTTGTATGTCTTATCTCAACCCATGGGCATTTTAGTCATTTCACATTGTCTTAGGAAAGACTATAAATAGGAACCTTAGCCATTTTCATTCATTAGTTAGCTTTGAACATAGAATTGTGAAGAAAGACACATTGAAGAGGCCGAGCCCTTCTTGTTGAAGCCTGAGGCTTCGTGTATGACTCGACTTGGAACCTATGGAGATCGACACCTAGTTTGATTCCATTTCAAGGTTCAAGTTTCCCTTCTCCCTTTTGAATTCAATCAACGTGAGTGAATTGAATTCGATTCTTTTTTATAATTTCTTGCCTTCCTAATCTCGATTTCTTGTTATCCTTTATCGCTTCCGCATTGTTTGTATCGTGTCTAGCTTCCGCTCATTTTACATTGCATCATTGAGTTTGATTTTGACGTAGCACAGTTTGAAGGAACTACACAGAATAACCTCAATGAGTGGGTGAATAGGTCTACTAATCAATGTGGCATAGCGTGGACTCAAATCGAAAAAGTCTTTATGCCAATTTGGAAGACTTCAGTTGATCCTAATGATTACATGTCTTGCACTAATTATTGGTTGGGAGTTTATTCTATAAAAGATCATAGAATATATGTCTATGATTCGGTTTTTGATGGGGATAAATATTTTGTGAAGATCAATATGGCAATGTATGCAATTGCTATACCTCAGCTACTAAAAGAGATGAATTTTCATACAAAATATCCTAATTTTGGTACGACGTACAAGAAACTTGATATTGTTTATCAAAGAGCACCAAAAAAATCAGGAGACACAGACTGTGGTCTCTTTGTAACAAGGTTTACAAACCTACTCATGCTCGGACAGGATTTGTTTAAATATGAATAGGGAGTAGAAGCTATTAGTATTTACAGGAGAACGGTTGCTGCTAATCTACTGACGCATGGAAGATCAAAAAGAGATGAAGGCTATGAAACTCCACCAGAGAATTTGAATGATGATTATGGAGAGCAGGATGAGAAGCTAGCTTGTGGACATGGAAGGCTGCCTCTTCTTTGAATCTTTATTTATCTTTTTTTATAAACAACAATGTACACATTTTTTGAAGTATGTATACTATATATGTTGTTTGTTTGTTATTATTTATTAGCTTTTGAAGTATATAAATAGGGATGATAATACTTTAATTCTAGGTAAACAGTCCCAGTATTTTTATATACTGTGGGTTCACATATGAAGCACTTGCACCCCCAGCACCAATGTCTGGGAGCGGATGGGTTGGGGGGAAAAAAATCCCTTCGTGCCCATTATAAAATACTGGGACTCTGCATTTTTAAATACTTGTGCCCCAGTTCAAAAATTATGCAACTTTGTATAAAAGCATTTTAGCATACGTTTCCATCCCCCCCAGCCCAAAATACTGTGAGTTTACTTATGAAATACCAGCGCCCCCAGTTAACACACTGGGTATAATTACTTAATATAATTATTTCACCAAAATAATTAGGGGTCTACAGTTATGAGTTGGTTACTAGCATTCCTATTTTTTAGGGGTGTAGTTGTGGGGCATGGCTATCTGTCTATAAATACAGTCTTTGAATATAGAATCATCACTCAAATTTGTCTCAAATTTTTTACTTGCTTGTGCAGTCTTTTAGAAAAAAAAATGTCTCTCCCACAGGGAAATGGGCATGTAGTTGAGAATGGACATACAGTTCAAAATGTGCATTCTACATAGCAAACAGGACGTGATTTATGTTGGGAGATTGCAGGTTTGCAGAGAGACATTGAGCAGTTGACTCGTACTGTAGATCACCTCCGATTATTAATTATTCGGCAAAATCAGAGGATTGAAAGGAATGAGCGACAAATGACAAGGATGATGAGGACAATAAGACAAATCCCAAACTATAATGAAGTACATACTCCACCAGGGTCACCAGAGAACTAATTTTTACTATTTTTGTTATGTTTTTTAATGAACTTATGTTGTATTAACTTGATAATAGAAAAAAGGTTGGGACTCCAGCAGTGTTATGTTTTTAATGCTTCCATCTGCAAGTGTAATTTTATCTTTTCTTATACTTTGAGGATACTTCTTTTTGTGTTTTTAGAAGTATCCTTTTCTGTAATTTTTATGTCAATCTTAATTAAAATGCATGTAAGTTTGCGTTTGTTTTGTGTGAAAAATGTTATCTAATATGTTGGGGATAGCAGTCAAGGCACATGGATGCCCAAGATGTTTTTGCTCTTACTAGTAGTTTAAGGAAGACAGACCCCCACCCCCAGATATTTATGTTGAGGCTAGTAGTTTAAGGCACACGGGCGCCCCAAACGGTTTTGCTGTGGCTAGTAAAATAAGGCGCATGGATTCCCTCCCCCAGATATTTATGCTGGGGCTAGTAGTTCAAGCCGCATGGATGCCCCAGATGTTTTTGCTGTGGGTAGTAAATTAAGGCACATGGACATTTGAGTTTTTTTTTTTCCAATGCTCTTTCTAATGAAGTCTTAGTTCTGTATCTTGGCCCCAGTTCTCCATCGTAAAGGAAAAGAACAAGCAATGTACAACTTTTATATAAAGAAGGAAGAATCTTTACTATCATCCAAAAGCAGAAGGACAATACAGTATAATAGAGAATATTTCTTGTATAATTATTTTAATATAAATAGACTACTTTGTTACTGAATAGAACAGGCAAATATTTTTGTATTTTTAAGATGGGAACAGTCGTTGAAGTAGTGTTGAATGAATTGGATGTTGAATTAGATCAGTTTGTAAGTTAATCATACCATTTTTTTTAAATTGTTATTTTTTGTTGGTCTTGTTATGCTTCGCAGACTTCACCCAGTCTTTTACACTGGGCTTTATGGTAAATATAAAAGGCGACCCAGCTTTTTTTAAGTCTGGGTGAATAAAAATACAGAAATACCAGCATTTAATTGCCTCACTAACATTGGGATTCGAAAAGTCTGGACTTTATTGTTTTTGGAAACTAGAAGGAAATAGGGAAGACCATACAAAACCTACCATTTTTTACTACATTTATTCTGATATTTTAATCTATTGTTTGACCATAACAGCTAGACAAAAGTTAATATTAGAGAACAGTAACTGCTATCTTATAAATTAGCTATCCCCAGCATATTAAAGAACATTTTTCACAAATATTTGTTAGTGAAGGAAGCCCTCAAATATTTTTTGTATTTTAAGATGGGAACAGTCGTCGAAGCAGTGTTAAGTGAATTGGATACTGAATTAGATCAGTTTATAAGTTAATCATAGCATAAAATATTGCATTTCTTCTTTAGTTTTGTTTTGTAGATTTTGCCAGTATGGTTGGCAATTATGCTTCCCAGACGTGATGTGCCAGCCACTCTTATTTACCGTGGTAGTCATTTCCAGATGAACTACCTAAAAGTGAGAAGACAGAGAAAACTTTGTAATGGATGGAGGGAATTTGTTCGTACTAACAATCTTGGAGTAGGAAGTACGCTACATTTTAGGGTTCTGGAATCCTTAGATCGTGTGAGTTTAAATGTTAATGTTTGGCAGCCTGAACTAGAACCTTTAAGTTCAAGTTCAAGTTCTAGTTCTAGTTCTGGCTCTATTGTTGAAGATGCCTGAATAAGATAGCATATTTGTGTGTTTTAGTTCAATGTCTATTGAATTTTTTACTTTATTTATGTGTCTGTTTACAGTTTTTGGTAAACAATATCTGAGTTTTTGGGGCAGTTATATATGTGTAATGTAACTGTTGTTTTTTGAACTGTGATTGTTCCGTAAACAACATCACAACTGTTATGTAATGGTGCCTTTTCAATTATAAGTTGCAACTGTTATTACATTATGGAATTTATTCTATAAATACATATCAACTTATAGTTGTTTCTTATCATCTTATTATTACAATTATCTATATTTAGATTTTTATACTTCAAGTACAATAATGTCTGAAAGTAGTATCAATCAACCAATACCGTCACCAGCACAGTCAGGGCCACCACCACCACTACCACCACCACCCCCACCACCACAAGGATTTCCAAATAATCTAAATTGGGATGTTGCAGCAAATGTCTGCAGGGCCACTACCAACAATATCTGCAGGGTCAGATGCAGGACCACATTAATGTAATACAGCAAATGCAAAATGATATTTGGAATATGCGTCACGTGCAAAGGCGACAAGTGCGAATGATCTGTGTTGAACCCCAAAAATTACCCCGAAAAGGATAAATTCCGGAATATCAACAGGATGGACTAACTCTTTTGGAGTTTTTGGAGTCGCCACCCAATTTAAGGAAAACAGGGAACCAAATTAGCAAATGCGTGCAAAAACTTTGTTTTTATAAAAAGACGGTCTTTCTTTCAGAGATTCTAAAGGTAAGATGTTTTATTAATTTTGGAAGAAAGTTTTTAAGGCACTTCCAAAATTCCGTTAAAAAAGTTAATCCGACAGGTTTCCAAATATTTGCAAGATATGCTTTTCTAGAAAATTTATCTAAAATAATTAATTGAAATAAAACTTATTTATAAAAAATATTTAATTTGCACGCATTTTGCTAATTAGCCCAGTTTGCAATAAATTAAATAACGACTCCAAAATAAAAGGTAATGAACATAAAGTAAAACAATATACAAACAATCAAATATTATTGATAAATAAATATTTTACGCATTTTATTTACATAAATATTTCTAAGGAAAGAAAGGCAAAGTTAAAGATAAAACCGGGAAATTGATCAACAGGCGGGAGCCTTGAATTTTCTAAAATTCCTAAGTCTTATTTCTTGAACGCTCGAGCCCGAGCCCGAGCCCGAGCTCGATCTCAAATGACTCCACATCAATGCATATTCCCATTTGTAAGTTAGTCCAAAGCGTTCCCGAGTTGTTCGTACCAAAAATATACCTCACAGAAAAAAAATGAAAATGAAATTGGATTAGTACGATAATAAGGTATAATAATTAATAAAATAAAATAACAATAATAAAGTAATAAAGTAATAATAATAATGATAATAATAATAACATATATAGTAATAATAATTATAGTATATATAATAATAATAATAATAATAATAATAATAATAGTAATAAAGATAATAATAATAGTAAAGGGGTTGTTTTTTTTTTTTTTTTTGCAAAATTTAGACTCTGATTTGTATGGCGCGTCATGTAGAGGCTCGGGACATTGGTACGGTTGCAAACACGGAGCCGGTCGTGTTGCCATGCCAGGTACCAAATCCACCACTCTATTCGACTTATTTTGCCTCAAATGCACACATTCATCATCGCCTTTTGCTTTAGGGACAAACTGGACGGTTTAAGTGTAGTATCATGTTCAAATCGATCCCGAGGCCTCAATACGTGTATATGTATTTTTTCATTGGCCAGTAACGTTGTGTTTGTACTTGTTCAAACTTCATGGTGTAATATCTGTTCCATCATCTGCATTTCAAAGGACTGGTCAATCCAAAGAATTAGAGAATAAATATATATATAGCAGAGTCAACAACAAAATTATATCCAAGGATAAGCACAAAATCCTGTCAAGCAAACGAAATAATTGTTGGTCAAACCAATGGCTTAGTCAAATTATGAGGAGAACAGTAGCCATAGCAATCGGACGAAGATGAAGTCTTCACCACACCAACACCCACAACATCTTCAAACGAGATCTGCAACAAAAGCAACTACAATAGTAACCTACGAACACCCAAACAAAATTCAGAAAGTAAAAGAGACAAGGATACAAGATCCTCAGTTTGAACAGATAAAACCAGAGCAACATCAACAAAGCCAACATCTGTGGCCTTTCCGTTAAAGTGACAGTGATAAGAACGAAACCAGGATACACCAGCGAATCAAAAGAGGAGGAGTGACACCGCTGCAATTTTCCGGCAGAGACGCCGGTGGCGTCACTGCGACTCCAGCTCTGATCCTCTTTCAATTTCAACCATTAATCGACCAAAGACGGGGAAGAAAAACGAGAGTGGGAGGCTATGCCGGATTAGTATTTAAACTCAGGCAAAAAAAAAAAAAAAAGAGTTCAACGGCGCCATGGCTGCAAAAACCACTAGGGCCAAATGCTCCGCCAAGATACGGGTTGGATATTCCGCATTATTAATAATAATAAGCTCATAAGGGTATGGAAAATTCGACACCCCAATATAACTTGTTCCAAAAAACCAAATGAACCATAATTTCTTTGTGCATTACATGTGTACAGATATCCCAAAAAGACTACTTCTTTTAACAAAATGAAAGTACAAAGGTAGGTGGGTATTGAAAATGATGGAGGGACGGGGTATTGAGTGTGTGGGGCTGATGATGATTAATTTCTTTGATTATAGGGAGAAGATGATGGTGTATAATGGGTGTAAAAAATGGATCTGGTTTTTAGGTTGTCAGGGGAAGATGAATAGTGGGTTGTGAGGGTGGGGTAAAAACATGAGTGGGGGTGTGAGAGGCTAGGGTTATAGATAATGATATATATATATATGGGTAGAGGATTTGCACAAATAGGTTAATGCTTGGGGGTGAGCGGATTTGGCCTCAATTTACAATTAATTAAAATTTTAAAACAAAGTAAACGGGTTGCACGGGTGGGTTAAAATTGGAGGGATTTCGCGAATTTAGCACATTCTTTGACATTTCAATTGATCCTCCTTTATTATCATAATTTAATTTAATTTTCAAATTAAACTTAAATTATAAAAATATTGCCATAATTTAATAATTTTGAAAAAATTCGGGACAAAATTGGATGTCAACAATCTGCCTCGCTATTGAAGCTATAGCATCACATCTTAATTTTAACCTTGCACCAGGATCTCCATAATAGAGTTTTATGTGAAGTTTCTATGTTGTCATTTTTAATTATTAGTCTATAATTTCCAATTAGTTTACAGTTATTAGTATAGAACCCATATAAAAATCCTGTAATTTTCAACTGCATAACAATATAGCTCCAGCAAAAGCACTGTGGATTAATGTATGAATAAATATTATTAAATTTTGCGATTCTGGGATTAATTTACAATTATTAGTATAGGATCCCCATATCAAAATGCTGTTATTTTTCAACTGAATAACACGATGGTCCAGCACAAGTACTGGGATTAGTTTACAATTATGAGTATAGGACCCCAGATCAAAATGTTGTTATTTTTAGCTTCATAACAGTATGGCTCCAGCACAGGCACTGGGGGACTGTATGTGAGAGCACTTTTTTATATATGAATAAATATTATTAAATTTTTTGATAGTAATTTAAGTTACACAATCTTTGTTGCAATTGATAACGTACAGAAACTGTAAAGACCATAGAAAATATAACTTCTTTGACTACATTTAATGTATTTTTGACAAAATACATATCCACTTAGGAGTTACTGACTTTTTGACTATAAATAACCCTTTGCAGTTAAAGAAAACTACAAAGTTTTTTGAGACTTCATCTCCTCTTATAAACTGCATAGTTTTTTTTTTTATAAAAGAAGATATGGCAGATGAAGACACTCGTCTGGAGGAACTAGGCAGTTTCGACAAGAAAATCACATCATCTTACTTTGATAGAGATGATTTTGTATGTTAAAAGAAATGACCAAAGTATTTTTTATTTTTTTCATTTATTTTGTGTTTTGTGATTTTTTTATTAACTGTGAAATATTATTCCTTTTAGATCTTTCCAGAAAGTTGGAAGCGGAGGCTGCCAAATAAAAATGGATTGGCATGCATAATGTGTGAAGATGATGATGATGAGGTATATGAGATAAACTTCAAAGTTGGAAAACACACAAGGTTGTGTAATGGATGGAAGGATATGATTATTAAAAAAGGCTTCAGGATAGGTAATATACTTCGTTTTGATCACCTATGGCACGAGATGATTAACGGTTTTCCATCTGTTATTTTTGAAGTTTATGTCATAAACATCAGGATGGTGAGGGAGAGGATGATGATGATGATGATGATGATGATGATGATGGAGCATCAGCACAGAATCCAATTGTAATTGAATAATTTTCTAGTGGTTTTAATATGTACTGTCTATGAGTACTCTATATATTTGTGTTCTAATTAAAACTACAGTGTTTATGTATTATTTTTTTTATCTAATTGTGTTTTATATATTTGCATCTCTTATCAAGTAACTGTAATGCTTGATAAATAACTTAAATAGGAAATAGAAATTCAATCCTATTACAAGTTTTGGAACATCATATTCCATGTGGGGTAGAAGTTCTGTGCACGAGGATTGAAGTTCTAGCCATATTACAAATACTGGATTGAAAAAATGCTGTTATTTTCAAATGCATAACACTATGGCTCCAACATAAGTACTAGGGATTAATGTATTTTTTATAGCAGTTTTTTATATGAATAACTATTATTATGAAGATGTTGGTCATATTACAAGTAATGGGGTAAAATACATATTACAAGTACTGAGATTACTTTACAATTATTAGTATAGGACCCCAGATCAAATTGCCGTTATTTTCAACTGCATAACACCATCGCTCCAGCACAAGTACTGGGATTAGTTTACAAATATGAGTATAGGACCCCCATATCAAAATACTGTTGTTTTTTAGCTGCATAACATCATGGCCCCAGCACAAGTACTGGGACTAATGTATGTGATAACAGTTTTCTATATATGAATAAATATTATTAATTTTTGTGATTATGAAAATGTTGCTCATATTCAAACTACAGACTTTTGAAAGTTAAAAAACAAAATCTGTTGTGCATTTTAAATATTATAAAAGAGTTCTTATAGTAATTTAAGTTACAGATCTTCTAAGCTTTTTTATTGACTTGACTTGTTATGTAAAACGACAAAAGAATCTATCTACTTTTGTTCATGTATTGTCAACAATATAATAACGTGAATTAACGAGTCCCAGGATTTTATAGCAATAAAGTTACTCGACACAAATGCTGTGGATTTGCAAAGTTAAAGTAGGGAATATTTTGTGGATTTCAATATATTTTTGGAACAGAGGTCTCTTGTGTAATTTAAAGTACGTAATCTTTCCAGAATCTCTTTGATTTCTTTTGTGTTTTCAACTGTGTAATACTGTTACTTTAATGCAGTTGAAAATCTCAGTTCAATCTTATCCTATACAGATACGACCTATAAAAAAAAAGTGATATCTTCTTTATTAGATTTTGTTCAATTTTTAGAGAAAGATGCAAGGAATCTTTACAGCTTTTTTTGAGTTACAATGTCAGCTAAATAGAAGAAATATTCTTTACAGGTTTTTTGTGTTTTTGTTTTCTATAAATTAGACAGTGGTGTTGTTTTTTCACTTGTACAAAACAAAATATTATTCCAAAAAAAAAAAAGAAAAAATAATAAAGCGTAAAATAAAAAATGGCTTACAATGATGAAGTAAGAAGACAACAATGACGCCAGTTGAATAACGATGTTAGGAATTTGAAAAGTGATCTTGAGTTTTTGAAAACTGAGGTATCAGTCGTGAAGAATAACTTGGATGTGTTGTTTGAATTTTTTGTAGCTTTCAGAGAGAAAAACAATAAATATATGGATCGATGTTTTGACAAACTCATGGACATTGAATTGCAGAACTTTACAGATTCAACCTCTGGTTCTAGCTCTCGCGCTCCTAGTAATCATTAATGTTTTACTGTATTTTTTTATGTGTTTCGCAGTGTTCTATTTTTATGCTTCCATGTGAAGCAAGTGCAATTTATCTTTTCTTGTACTTGAGGCTACTTCTTTTGTGTTTTTAGAAGTATCCTTTTATATAATTTTTATGTTACTGTTAATGAAAATGGCTGTAACTTTGCCTTTGTTTGTGCGTAAAATGCCGACTCTTAAATAATATTTATGTATAGTCCCAGCAATATATGCCCCAGCATTTTTACACCAAGCCCCAGGATAATGTTATGGGGCTTTGGTTCAACGTAGCATTAAGCCCCAACATTTTTATGCTGGGACAACAGGGGTGATTTTGAAGTCCAGCTTTATAAGCCCCAGCATTTAATGCTGGACAACACACAAAGTAATTCAACATCCTGTTAAACAGTGTGACCCATTGTAAATAGTGTGACTTATCAGAACTGATGACAAAATACACATTGTACTTTTTCAGAATTTTCAGAAGTGACTCTTGCAAACAAATGCCAATGTAGATAAATTCTCACCCATAAAACAGATAGACAGGAATCTAATCTGTAATTTTTGTTATTGAACAAAAAAAAAAGAAATTATGTCAAATACTATCTGATCAAAAAGTATCTATAGAGAATGGGCACCGACCATCGAATGGCCACGGACCATTTAATAGAGGACAAGTTTTCCAGAATGGTCATGGACCATCAACTCAAAGGCATGTTACGAACTTGCCTTCAATACCAACAAAGCTTGGCATTTTGACATTCTGAAGAATCAGGTTGAATCCTTGAACGAATTCAGAAAGAAATGTGAAGATGAGTTGTGGAATTTAAGGTACACGCAGCGACAGTATTACGAAAAACTGATGGAATTGCTTATGGTAATGGCAGATCCCCTGCAATTGCACAATGGAGGGCCAGGGGAGCCCGTGTTTAGGAATTACGGAGAATAAACAAGGTTTTAATTTGATATATTATCTATTGTTGTTCTTTCACATATTAGTAATTTTTTTACAATGATATCATGTATTCAAAAAGGCAAACAGACAGTGTTGATATGTGTGTAAAGCAAGTATAATTTATCTTTTTTTGTACTTGAGGATACTTCTTTTGTGTTTTTAGAAGTATGTTTTTATGTAATTTTTATGTTACTGTTAATTAAAGTGCCTGTAAGTTTGCCTTTTGTGTTGTGTGTAAAATGTTGACTCTTAAATAATGTTTATGTATAGTCTCAGTAATACATGCCCCAACATTTCTGATTAGAACTTCCTGCCCAAAACCCTTCTCTTCCATACCATACCCGTTTAATTTGCATCGTCCAGACGAATTTTGAGTTCCTCTTTTCTCCCCCCCCCCCCCCCCCTCCTTAATATTTTGTCTGGCAGTAAATGGACCATTTCCATTAGTAGGTAAATAAGGTGACAAGTAACAACTCTTCTGTTGATAAATTAATGTTATTGGGCGGCGTTTCGACAGTTTCAAATGTTATATTTTATTCTTTTACAAATTATTCCCCATTATATGGCTGGTTAATTTAGTTTTATAAGCTAAAATATAGTATAGCTACAGGATATTGTAATGGGACTTTGCTTCAACGTAATACTAAGCCTCAGCATTTTAATGCTGGACAACAGGGGGTGATTTTGAAGTGCAGCTTTATAAGCTAAAATATAGTATAGCTACAGGATATTGTAATGGGACTTTGCTTGGGGCCAGTAGTTTAAGGCACATGGGTGCTCAAGATTTTTATCCTGAGACGTTATTGTAAATATAGAAGCTGTTCCAGTTTTTAAGAGTGTGTCAGTAAATATCTGGGGTACCAGCATTTTACCAGGATAATATTGGCATACGAGAAGACCTCGAACTGGAAGAAACAAAGGGAAGAATATAGAAACACAGCTTTTTTGACTACATTTATAGTGATATTTAATCTATTTTTGAGTATACATATTCTCTTTGACCATAACAGTTGAACAAAAGTTAGTAACTCCTAGCCTATAAATAAGGCTTTACAGTTGAAGTAAACAACAACTAGTTGGCAATTAATTTATTTTTTCATTAAAACAATAATAAGGAGGACGATCGTTGGGAGGAACTAGGCGATTTCACTATGCGGATAACAAAATCATACTTCAAAAGAGATGATTTTTTATGTTAAAAAATATACCAAATTATTTTTTGTATTTTTGTTCATCTAATTTTTCAATGTCTTTTTTGTATTAACTGTGAAAGTTTATTTTTCAGATCTTTCCAGAGAGTTGGAAACAGAAGCTGTCAAATGTCAATGGAAGTGCACTTTTACTTTGTGAAAATGATGACACAGATTATGAAATGAAGTTCAAGGCTGTGAAGGGACATTCAAGGTTGTGTAATGGATGGAAGGAGATGGTTCAACGTAAAGGCTACAGATTGGGTGATATTCTTCGGTTTAATCACGTTGTTCATGAGGTTTACAGCGGTGTTGCCACTATGGTTTTTGAAATTTCATTAGTAAACCGTCAGGATGGTCATAGCCACAACAACAACAACGATGATGATGATGATGATGATGATGATGATGATGATGATGATGATGATGATGATGATGATGATGATGATGATGAGATTACGACGACGATGATGATGATGATGATGTCAGCAGTGAAGAAGATATAGGATCAGCCTAGAAGCCTATTGAAATTGAATAAGTTTTAGCAGTTTTTATGTTTTTCAGTTAATGTGGGATGTTTGTTTGTCTTTTTATTTCATGTGTGTTTCTAAGCTTTGAGCAGTTGATGAATTATGAACAATGTTTTTTCGTATTATGAACTGTATTTTTAAGTACTGTGGTTTTATTATTTAAGTAATATCGAAATGTTTGTTGTTCAATAAGTAAAATAACTAGAAAATAGATAAATCGAGACATCTATTTTGCACAGCAATAAATGAAAAGTGTATTTTTTATATATAATAATCCTTGTTAAAGAATACAGAGGAAGTAAAATTTTAGAAAAAGTGCTCTATAAGTGAATAGTCCTTTTTTGACTTCAGATTTGTTGCGACTGGATGAAAATAGAGAAGAATGGTCTTCTATCTATCTAGTGACGACGGGATTCCTAACTGAAAAACAAAAAAAATGAAAAATTTTAACATAGCAGCTTTGGGTGTTGAATTGCAGTAAAATAGAATTAAAAAATAAAATGCAAATAGAGAGACATACCTATTGTTTTTATTGGGAGTTATGTTTCTTTGAATATGGTTGAAGTACTGGAGTGTATCTGCAGGATGTCCTGTTGTGTCCATGCTTTCTACATATCCCACATTGTTTCCCCTTTTGTCTTACATATTCTGCAGTGGAAACAAATCTTTTCTCCTGCCTTCTACCCACCTTAACTTTAAAATCTGGGGGTTTTGTTATCTCTTCTTTAATGCTATCAGGTACAACCCATGATTCTTCTTGTCCAACAGTGTTGATTTTCACTTCATACTGTCTAAACCATGTTTCTCTTTTATACCATATAGAGCAATAATCGGACTTGTGTAGGTGCACTCTGTCTATGGCAACAAGTGCATGTTCACAAGGCATTTCATCCATCTGGAACTTGAGGCATTGACATTCTTTCTTCTTCAAACAAACAATGTATTCTCTCCCTTCATCAGTTACCGTAAAGCTTTTATCCGTAGTCCAGTCAACCTGTAAAAATGTAATGTGCAAGACTACTTGACTAGTTTTTATTTAGTAAAAAGCAAAATAAATAATAAATAACTAGCATAACAGATATAATGCTGCAATTTACTTGATCCCCCGCTTTGCATACCATGTAGTCCCAGCACAAAACCTGGGACTTCATGAATTATCATTGACATAACACAAATCACATCCAAAAATAACTGTATTAGTTGATATACTCACATTCATTCTGTATGCTTTTTTTTATTTTTTTTTTCAATTCATCATCTGTCCATTTTGATGTTGCAAAGAAAATATCCTGTGCACTCTTCCGTCTCTCATAAAACCAGCTCTGTAGCTTTTTCATTATGTTGTCCACTATTGACAGTATTAATTTTCCCCGAGCATGTAACAGAGCATTATTCATGGATTCCACAATATTTGATGTCATCATGTCATATCTTCGATTTCGATAACAAGCTCTAGTCCATCTCTCTGGTGGTTCTTCCATGAGGTAATCATAGATTTTCCTATCCGTTTCTTTTCATTTGATTCATGTCTATTTTAAACTCTGCAATCGTGTAGACACGACATGCACTATTGAAAATACTTATCAATGCAGGAGTCACGTTCCTTTTGTTAGGGTTCTTTTCCAGATGATATACACAGATCCCATGCGCACATTCAGGATATACATTTGTAATCCCATTTGCAATTGCAGAATTACGATCTGAAAGGAATAGTAAATTCTCACGGCAACCAAATGTAATGCGCAACTGCCTAAAGAACCAATTATATGCCAAATTATTTTCTGAGTCCACAACTCCAAAGGCAAATGGGAAAATTTGATTTTTTGCATTTTTCGTCACTGCAACCAATAGTGTGCCTGAATATCTCCCCTTGAGGAATATTCCATCGACAACTATTACAGGTCTACAATGTTTCCAGCTTTTAATAGATGTCGCACAAGCAAAAAACATATATTTGAACATGTATAATACAATTGCAGTGTTATCAGTAAAATGCATGATAAAATTTTGAGCCTCAGGTTTTAGTACTAGAACCTTACTTATACATAATTACGACGTCACAACATTTTGTGACGGGACTCCAACAAATAACAGTGCAGTCTCGGGCTTTTTTTAATGGGGATTACTGGAATTCTATACAAAAATATATAAGTACACATTTTTTTTTACCTGTTCTCACCATCTCTTTAAAGAGCAACGTGTGAGCTTGGAATGATGAAAGTTCTCCTCAGGCGTCCCTCTAATTAAAGACTCTCCTTCTTTCATAGCATGCCACGCCTTATTATAAGAGATTTCAACTCCCATTTTCCTTCTAATCTCTGCAACAACAAAATTAGGCTTAATTGGATAATTATCGTCTCTCAGATTCTCAACTATCTCATCTCAAACAATTTTTGACGTAGCATGTTTTTGGTCTCTTTTTCTATCATCCACTGAGCAAGTGTGATTCTTCTCAAACTTCAGTATTTTGAACAGTGTGGACTGTTTAATTCTGGAAGATCGAACAGTCCACTCACATTTTTCATTCATGCACGCCAGTGAATATCTCGTTGTGCTTGATCTCACAACCTTGAATTTAAAATGGTGTGCAATTGCAGTTGTCAGAAAACATTTAGTGACACACTGTTTGTTTAAAAAAATTGATCCAACCTTGACGTCGTCCAAATCTGCATTCTCTTTTAGTATTGGACGAGGAGATTATTTTATTTTCTTCCTTGAATACCTCTTTCTCTCTCTTTTTTTTTTTTTTTGCAGCACTTGATGTCTCAGGAAGTTGAAGATTTCCAAGTTGTTGTTCTATGTTTTCAGCATGCATTAACTGTTGATCTACTGCTACAGCTTCGACAGACGGAGGCGTTAAAACTATCACTTCAAAAGCATCATTGTTGTCTATTTGTATTATCATTTGCCCTTCAGTGTAATAAACTCTCTCATACTGTGGAGATTGTTGTGTAATGTCAATTATGAAATGTCTACTCCTATACTCGGAATTGTTCTTCATCAAGTGTAAACAACTGATTAAATCATCGGTATTTTTTATAGGGACCCCTTTGCTTATTCCAAGTTCCATATCAAACCATATGAATGTCTCAAAATGTTCTTCATCTAAATCTATCTTTTTCCAAAGGTTTTTTCTGAAATCTTCAAATGTATCTGTTTCAGTATGCAGAAAAATCCTTGTCTCATGATCTATGTACTTATAATCTGGTGTCCATTCTCCATTGAATGCAAGAACAATACACTCTTTAGCCATTGCCTGCAGTTATAAACATAGTAAAAATACTAAAATAAGTGACACAAAAAACCACATGGTAAAATACTGTAATTGTAGCTTAATAATGAAAGCTTAAGAACTACTAACCTATAAGCTAAATATACATATCCATAGTATAATGCAGGGGAGGAGGGTTTTTGAAGTGCAGCTCTATATGCTAAAATATAGCATAGCTACAGGATATTGTAATGGGACTTTGCTTCAACTTAACAATAAGCCCCAGCATTTAATGCTGGACAACAGGGAGATTTTTTGAAGTTCAGCTTTATATCCTAAAATATAATCATAGCTACAGGATATTGTAATGGGGCTTTTCTTCAACGTAACACTAAACCTCAGTATTTTGTGCTGGACAACAGGGGATTTTTTGAAGTGCAGCTTTATATCCTAAAATATAGCATAGCTACAGGATATTATAATGGGGCTTTGCTTCAACGTAATACTAAACCCCAGCATTTTGTGCTGGACAACAGGATTTTTTTGAAGTGCAGCTCTATATGCTAAAATATAGCATAGCTACAGGATATTGTAATGGGACTTTGCTTCAACTTAACAATAAGCCCCAGCATTTAATGCTGGACAACAGGTCATTTTGAAGTGCTAAGCTAAAATATAATCATAGCTAAAGGATATTGTAATGGGGCTTTGCTTCAACGTAACACAAACCCTCAGCACCTAGTGTTGCATACCCTTTTGAACTCAATGCAGATTCATATTAATTATATATAACAGTAAATTCGCGTCTCACAAAAACAAATTTGTTTACAGTACAAATGAGATCATAATCACGAATTTTTATTTCAAATCATTGTTTTAAAGTCACAAAAACAGATATATTTCCGCAAAATAACTGAAATTCAGCACAGAAACATCGCAGAAACTGAGAAAACGCAGCTCAAATTACCTTTTACAGTTTGAATTTGAAACTTCGGGAGAGAGACAATGATGATCTGGAGAGAGTGTATGCTTTGCTCTGTTTTTTTTCACGCGTGATTTGTATTTTTGTTGAGCTGTAGGTTTTTAAGGGTAGTTCAGTAAATTCAATGTATGGGGTGTTGTTAGCGGCAGTAGCCAGTATGTACGTGAGTCATTATTGGCTATTTTTCAATAAATTTTGAAACTGTGGATGGAACTCATTTAACGTGTCCAAAATTGGCTAGTCATCAAATTTTCACATCAGATACTGAAACTCCCGTTTCTTCTCACACTTCCCAAGCATAATACGTAAGTTGAGTTGCTTTGCTTTGATCTAATGCATGAATTGCTCTTTTTCCATTCTTAGTTAAGCAAAATTACATTGTACACATTTTACCTTGCAATTTAGACAAAAATACTTTATTAGCTACAAAGTTTCACTTTGTAAAATTAATTTTTTTTCAACAATCATGAGGTGATGCACGTGAAGTTAAATGCAAGCAGAATGATGAAGCACAACAATGGTGCTCTACAGTAATTAACAGGGAAGAAGATGATGATATGAATGAAGAGAATACTTTGAGAGAGAGAGAGAGAGAGAGAGAGAATCTGATTATTCTTCATTAAATGAAACAATACCCAAAGATGGGATTTTATACACGTATGAAGTAGTAACTAACTTCTAACTAATTAGGTTCCTTCTTTACTATTTTAACTAATATCCGGAACCCTAAAATGACTAAACTACCCCTGCATTATTAGGCTGACTAATCAGGTTGTTTAACACTCCCCCTCAAGCTAGGCAATCCAAACAAGTTGATAAGTCCTAGCTTGGAGCACAGATATGTATGTTGCAGTCGACTCAGGCCTTTTGTAAGCATATCAGCAGGCTGATGCTTGGTTGGGATATAGACTGCTTGAATCAATCCTTGTAAAATTTTCTCCCTTATAAAGTGACAATCAATTTCAATATGCTTAATTCTTTCATGAAAGACTGGGTTGGCAGCAATTTGAATAGCAGCTTTGCTATTAGTAAGAACTTTGATAGGTACTTCACATTTCACTCCAATCTTAGTGACTAAGCAATATAACCAAATTAATTCTGCAGTCAGAGATGCCATACACTTGTATTCTGCTTATGCTGAGCTTCTGGAGACAGTAATTTGTTTCTTAGACTTCCAAGATACTAAGGAATCACCTACTTTCACAAAGAAACCAGTTACAGATTTCCTAGAGAATATGTAGGATGCACAGTGTGCAACTGTGCATCACAACATGCTTTAATAGTGATGATAGGGTTACTTGATAATAGTACACCTTGTCCAGGTTGATTCTTCACATACTTGATCACTCTCAGAGCTGCATTCATGTGGGATACCTTAGGTTGATGTAGTAACTGACTCAGGGTTTGACCACTAAAGGCAATGTCTTGCCTGGTGATTTTTAGGTATAGTAGTTTTTCTATGAGTCTCTGATATAAGCTGGGATTTGTCAGTAGTTTGTCATTCGCCATGTGCTTCAAATTCAGATGTTCATCATATTCTTTTGTAGTCAACTTGAGATTAGGATCTATAGGGGTAATTGTTGGCTTAGCAGCACTGAGTCCAACTTCTGATATTAACTCCAATACATACTTTCTTTGATGCATCACAATCCCCTTTTTAGATCTCGCAAATTCTATCCCCAAGAAATACTTCAACTCCCCTAAGTCTTTCATTTTGAATGCTAGCTGCAGTTCTTCCTTTATTTCTTTGATTAGATGTAAACTGTCACCAGTGATTAACATATCATCAACATACACCAATACAATTATGATCCCATTATCAAGTCTTCTTGTGAAGAGTGAATGATCAAGCTGACTTTGAGTGAATCTCATCTTTCTTAGAGCTTCACATAGCTCTGCATTCCATTTCCTAGGTGCCTGCTTGAGGCCATACAAAGATTTTGTGAGTCTGCATACCTTATTCTCCCCCTTACTCTTGAATCCTTGAGGCAGGTCCATGTATATCTCATCATATAGGTCCCCTTGAAGGAAGACACTGTATACATCCATATGATACACATGCCAGTTCTTTGAAGCAACTACTGATAGTACTGTCCTGACTGTGACCATTTTAACAACAGGAGAGAGAGTTTCATTATAGTCAATAGCTTTCTTTTGGCTGAATCCTTTTGCTACCAGTCTTGCCTTGAACCTCTCAACTTCTCCAGATGCTTTGTACTTGATTTTGTATATCTATTTTCATCTAATTGGTCTTTTTCCTTGTGGTAAAGTGACTACATACCAAGTTTTGTTGGCTTCTAATGCTTCAATCCCAGCTTTCATAGCTTGTACCCGTCTTGGATCCTTTACAGCTTCTGATTAACTAGCTAGTTCTGTTTTATTTGACTGATATTTTGGTGATAGTTCATCATAGGATATATACTGATCTATGGATTATGGTAACCCTTCATGCACTCCTAATGATAAAAAAATCTTTCGTCCAGATTGGTGGGTTCTTCTCTCTTGATGGTCTACTACTTGGAGCTATGTGAGGTTGAGCTGGTGCCTGCTGCTGTGGTACTGGTACTACTAGTTTCTCCTCTTCATTATTCACTTCAGGCAAGATGTTCTGGTCTTCAATATCTTGTTCAGGGGAAACTACTCCCCCTAGATTGGTAGGTAGTATTATTTGTGGTAAGAAATGTTCAGTGTCAGGATTAGACAAGCCAGCTGTGTCTGAAAATATAGGTGTAGTGGCTGGCGATGACTTGAAATGGAACTCATCATCTCTAAACTCCACAACTCTATTAACAAAGAAGGTCTTACTATTTAGATCATACATCACGTACCCAATCTGAACCTTAGAATATCATATATGGACTGTCATTCTAGTTTTAGGGGCCAGTTTATCAGTTTGATGTACAACTATTGCATAGCACAAACATCCTAAAACTCTGAGATGGCTCATTGAGGGTTTCCTTTGATAGAGTTTTTCATAGGGTGATTTATTCCCTATAACAACTAATGGTAACCTGTTGATCATATACACTACAGCCAACACACAATAACCCCAAAACTTAATAGGTATATGAGCCTGAAATCTGATGGCTCTTGTAAGCTAAAGAATGTGTCTATGCTTTCTCTCAGCCACTCCATTCTATTGTGGAGTATAGGCACAGGTTCTTTGATGAATAATTCCTAGCCTTTTGAACAAGTCATTGCATACTAAGTTCAAAAACTCTGCACCATTGTCAGTTCTTATAACTTTGACACCGGAATTGAACTGAGTATGAACATAAGTGAAAAGTTGTTGTAGTATTACACATATATCAGACTTTAGTTTCAACAGAAATACCCATGTCATTGTTGTTACATCATCTACTAAGTTCAAGTAATATTTGTTGCCCTCATAAGTAGCTACTTTGTAAGGACCCCATACATTTACATGAACCAATTCAAATGGAACTTTACTTCTAATAGAGCTATTAGGAAATGGAATTCTTGTATGCTTAGCACATAGACACATTGACCATTTATCTACTATCTAATTAACAGTATCAGCTTGAACAGAAAACAGTTTTCTCGGTACAGTAGAAGACGCATGACCTAGTCTCTTGTGCCATAAACTAATATCAGCATGATTCATCCTAGCATTTGGACTGGTGATCTTTACTTCATTGTCAGCATTGCCTCTCAACATGTATCGTCCATTCTTGACTCTACCAATCTACTTGACCTTCCCACTGGAGAGATCCTGAAAAATACATAATGTGGGATAGAAAGTGACTAAGCAACAAATATCCTTTGTTACTTGTGAGACTGACAATAAGTTGTATTTGAACTGTGGCAAATGAAACACATTTTCCAAAGTATTGCTTCCTGATATAGTTCTTGTACCAGTATGTGTCACATTGGAGATATCTCCATTGGGTAAGAACACCTTTTTAGGATTAGTTAGTTGCACTGAGCCTTGATCTAGCAGACTAACATCTGAGACCATATGATTTGTTGCACCTATGTCAATCATCCATTCTTGTGGACTATTTTAGAGAAGTAAAGCACTACTAATACCTGCTATATTGGCATTGGAGGTTGAATTTGCAGCACTGGTGCTGCCTAGCAACTGCAGAATTTGAGCATATTATTCATGTGTGAAGGTGCAGGGTCCCAATTGTTGAGAAAACTGAGTAAGTGGCCCTTGATTGCTTCCTTGTCCTTGCAAATCATTGCCTTTTGATTGAACATTGTAAGCAGTAGGTCCATTTCTTCTCCCCCTTTTCTCAGGATTTAGTTTCCAGCATCCTCTTTGTTGTGATCTGTCAATTTGCAGTAGCCACAATACAAACTCATGGGTTGTTTCTTGGCATTCTGAAAGCCTCTAGACTTAGTGCTCATAGCAGCTGGTTCAAGATCACCAATAGCTGGCGCAGCTCCTAGTACCCCAGTGTAAGCAATAACTTCTTTTTTACTTTCATCACTTATGATCATGGCATATGCCTGATTAACTGTAGGCAATGGACTCATTAATAGGATCTGACTCCTAGCTTATAAATAAGACTCATTCAAGCCCATCAAGAATTGGTACAATTTTTGTCTTTGAAGATAGAGTTTAATGACTTTTGACTTGTCACAATCACAACCAGGAGTTGGAACTAATGCCTCAAACTCATCCCACATATCTTTTATCTTTGAGAAATACACAGCCACAGAGTTTGTTTCTTGGGTTAAAGAACTAACTTCTTTATGAAGATTGAATGTTCTTGAGTCATTGACTTTATCAAACCTTTCCTAAAGATCTTCCCATACCATTTGTACATTAGATGCATACACTATTCCTCCTAACAGATTAGATGCTACAGAATTCATTAACCAAGACAATACTATGACATTACACCTTTCCCATTGAGTCCAAACAATTTCTGGATAAATTTCTTTCTTACAGGTTCCATTAACCAACCCCAGTTGATTTCGATACAGTAAAGTTATTCTCCTTGATCGACTCCACAAAGAATAGTTCTCACTACAAGTTAATAGAATGGAAACTAGAGATATACCACTAACATCATTAGAATGCAAGTAAAGAGGGTGATTATGATCAATAACCTGATTGTCTGCACGTTGAGCCATTGTTATGATTTGATATGTTCTTCAAGAATTCAAGAACTGAAAAATTGTGCGGAATTATTATTTCAGAATCACTCAGATCAGACTGTGTCTGAGGTTCTCTGATACCATGAAGTTAAATGCAAGTAGAATGATGAAGCACAACAATGGTGCTCTACTGTAATTAATAGGGAAGAAGATGATGATATGAAAGCACAACAACAATGCTCTATTGTAATTAACAGGGAAGAAGATGATGATATGAATGAAGAGAATACTTTGAGAGAGAGAGAGAGAGAGAGAGAGAGAGAGAGAGCAGGGGGAAAGAGAGTGATTGAGAGAATCTGATTATTCTTCATTGAATGAAACATACCCAAAGATGGGATTTTATACACGTATGAAGTAGTAACTAAATTCTTACTAATAAGTTTCCTTCTTAACTACTTTAACTAATATCTGAAACCGTAAATTGACTAAACTACCCCTGCGTTATTAGGCTGACTAATCAGGTTGTTTAACAACATGTTGCATTTGAGCTAATTAGTTCTTCCAATATCGAGCTCCCTCAATCCAACCAATTTCGTTAATGTATAGTTCAAATTATAGGATTTCTCATGTATACATTCAAAATCAGATTAATCTTTTAGATGTTCTCACAAGCTAAATCATTTACTTCCTCTCAAATGTAAGAGAAGCAAATTACTGTTCAAATTCTTCAAGTTAGTTATATTTACTCCATATTGGTTATGGATAGATGAAAATCAATTTTTAAAAGTTTTTTGGGTTTGTGCTGATCTTTTTATTTTCAGATGAAAAATAATGTCCAAGAGGAAGAAGGGGTATCATTATATGATACTGAAATGACCTCGGTCAGTCATTTCGGAGTTAGGACTTCGATTGTGTGCCGATAATCTTAAAATTTTCGTAAGGTCCATTGGGACTTGTCTGTAAATTTTGAGTTAAATCAGACCTCGTTTGGTACGTGTCGGAAGAAGATTTCAATTTTTATTGTTGATAAATATTAAAAAGGGGTTTTTCGAGCTCAATTTTGGCGAATGAACTCCGATTCATCCGAAAGCGCCATTGGGTTCGTATGATTATTTATGACTTTTGTAAACTTTCAAAAGTGAATTTCGAGGTTGTTCGGCTAGTTTCCGCTAAAATGCCGAAAGTTAAAAATAATTTGTCCTTTTTTTCCATTTAATTTGCATATTTAGTTTCGGGAGTTCAATCTGAAATCTGCGTTAGCAAGTGTGTTACATATATTTTGTATAATTGGTATGCAAAAGTTGTAATTATTTTGAATATCGTAAGGTACCATTTTAATTTTCGTTAAGAAAAGAAAATAAAAGAAAAGAAAAGGAAAAAAAGGGAAAAGACAAAAGATATATATAGTGGCGATAGGGATATAAATCCCCTAATTAGAAAATTCGAGGACAGAATGATGAGAACGAGAAACTGGAAAGAAACAGAAAAAGAAGGAGAACGTGGAGAAAAAAAATGCCAGAAAATAAGAAAGGAGCCGGAAAAAAGTAGAATTTTTACCCTGAAACATTCAGGTAATGATCTTAATGCATTATTTGAGTTTATTACGTGTGTTTGAATATATTTTAACGGTAAAACTAAGAATATTAGACGTTGTTTTAATAAGTTCAATTAATAGTTTAAAGGGTCAAATGGACACCGATAATGGAATTGATTATATATTCGTACTCAGTGAGTTATGAGTAATATATAAATATAATTTATCTAGGCTTTGGTTATGTGACCATAAACCCTGTACATAGGTCTGACCTGCGTATTGCGTATGCGAATAGGGTATCAGGTTCCTAACCGGATTACCCTAAGATGCGGGGCATGAAACCTTTAACCTAGTTTGATGTATTTTTCTACTTATTGGACACAGTGGGATCTTTTGGCAATGAATACAAAGGGAAACAGGTTGTTGAGTCGCATTTGAATGAGGTAAGTGTTTATATCCATTTCTTTGGAAGCACCTGGCCTCGTGGATTTTTTACCACGTGTTCCTTACGTGTGTAGCTGCCGATAGGCGTAATCTTTACGCCTTAGCTTTGGATTTACATTGTATATTATATGTTATATCATGTTGGTATTGCATTGAGGATCTGAGCATTCTACTCAAGCTGTGAGTTGGCATCCACTTCACGGCTATCGATGAGAGTCCCGCGCCGGTGAAGGGTTATTATTGCATCACATTGCATTCATATGCATTATATGGCATTCATATGCATTACATTGTATATCATATTGGGTGCAGGAGTATTCCGCCCCAGGAGCAGGAGGATTCCGCTCCATTGTATCATATTGAGGGTAGGAGGATTCCGCCCCAGGATAGTGCATGAGTATTCCGCCTTTGGTTTACATTTTATTGGGTGCAGGAGTATTCCGCCCCAGAAGAGTGCAGGAGTATTCCGCCTCTGGTTTATATCATATTGGGTGCAGGAGTATTCCGCCCCAGGAGCAGGAGTATTCCGCTCTTATGTCAGATACTGAGTGCAGGAATATTCCGCCTCAGCTTTACATTATATCGGGTTCAGGAGTATTCTGCCCCAGGAGAGTGCAGGAGTATTCCACCTATAGTTTATATCATATCGGGTGCAGGAGTATTCCGCCCCAGTTGGTTATCTGATTGGATTCCCCTCGAATGCAGGAGTATTCCACTTCGAGATGGGATGATGGGAATATGTGACCCTTTGCATCATATTTCATTTCATTTCATTTCATCCCACTTCATTTCATTTCATCTCAATTCATACCATTGTATAGACTTGCGGTACATGACTACTGTTCTGCTTATATGTGCATTGCTTATTTGTTGATATGTTTATGGCTCGCATCCTTGGTTGAGTTTATAAGTTTCTTACGTATTTTCAGTTGTTATCTGACTCTGATTTTTTATAATTTTAATAAAAAGAATTTGGTCTATTTGTTTCTTTTCTCCCTGGCTAGTTATCCTATTCTTTGAGGTGGCTAGTCTGCCTCACTTATTGAGTCCTTTTGACTCACCCTTGTTTGTTGTTTGTTTTTTGTCTATCTATTTCGTTTCTACAGGTTCGCTTCAGGATCGAGTTCGCCACGTTGTGAAGGAGCGAAGACGACTTCAGCCCTCAGGGTGAGCCAGCTTTTATTCCGGATAGCCACCAGTTTTATGTTTATAATTTCAATTGAATTCTTCTCCCTTCAGGAGGTATCTGTCTTCTTTCTTACTCTTAAATGTCTAGTATGGATAGCCCTAAACCTAGTATGTTGGGTAGTCAGCTGTAATTTCTTTTGTACAGCTTAGAGGTATCAGTGTGTCTGTGTTTTTTTTTTTTTTTTTTTTTTTGTCTTGTTCTTATTTATGAATTGAATTATATTTACTTTCCTAATTTAATTGGTAAGGGTTCGCCCGACGGGTCTAGGAGAGGATGTCGGGTGCCCGCACGGCCTAGCCGGATTTTGGGACGTGTTAGTTGGTATCAGAGCCCGGTTTAGAGTCTATCCAGACTAAGACAGTGTTTATTAGAGTCTCACTGATGGGTACGTAGATATCTGTACTTATCTACGAGAGGCTATTATGGCATTTAGGAAGTTTCACTTCCTTTTTTTCTGATCGTGCGTCGGTCTAGGATGCAAAAGTATTTTTAGTAATTCTTCGTGGTAATTATGAACCCTCCTGCGATAAATCAGCAAACGGTATGAGTTCAAGACGAAGCAGTGTAGCGTGGGGCTAGCACTGACGAAGCCCCGAGAGTTTTTTATCGTGCTGACGATCTAGTTACAGAGGTCCCATCTGTACGAGCTCGCGATGGGCAAGGGAGCAGGACCTTGTGGTTCCCTTGGCTCTCTACGATTCTTTTACGAGAATCTTGATGATGCAGATACCGTAAGAACCTATTGTTTGCTGGGCAGCCTATCAGGTTGCTGCATATGTAGACATTCGATCTCAGGGAGCTTCTATTCCAGTCCATAATATTTCCGCAGTAAAGTATGTTCCGAAGGCAGCATGTGTTGTGCCTCTAGTTATTCTGGCTGGTTAGCTAGCCCGAGTAATGGCTCGGTCCGAGTGTCCGAAGAGGTTGCATTATTTTACGCGGTTGAACCTTCCGATATTCTTAAGCAATGTATCAGATAAACCTCGTGATTCTTTTTAAAATAAAATGATGTCAACGTATCCTTCAGGCTTTTGAATACATCGAGCGGTATAGTGTTGATTATTTTGCTTTCCAGTTTCAGGGGTCCAGCCTTGAATTGGTGGGCCGCTCTCTTATTAGTTAACTTGGTTCGATTTTTCTCGTAGATTCATTAAAAAGTTCCTTTCATGCAGCCAATGAGATGAAAAACATCGCCAATTTTAGTGGATTAGATAGGGTAACCTGTCGATTTCAGAGTCTGAGATTGAATTCTTTAGGATGGCTAGATATGCACTAGGACTAGTCCATGAACCTTTCGAGAATGTTCAAAGATTTATTGGTGACTTTTCTCCTTCCTTGGGATCCCAGATGGCTCGAGAAATTGAGGTCAGCACTTCATTTGATGTTGTTGTTGATATTGCTCAGAGGTATTAGGCATACCATAAGTTAGAGCGGGAAGATGTAGAGTGGGAGAGCGAGAGATCCCACGGCCCTAGTGGGTAACCATGGAGCCTCATTTGGAGGTAAGAGTTCTGATTATTTTGGGAGGTCACCTTCCAGGTTATCTTAGCTTGTGTCACGTGATTCTTAGAGTGCGCCAGTAGTTCGTCAATATTAGACCCAGTTTTCTCTTTGTAGCTATCAACAATCTTTCCAGCTTCCATTTTTAGTCGAAAAGGTGTTATCATTGTCGTGAGTCTGGTTATCCTTTTAGGAGTTTTCTTTTACTCCGGAAAGTAGGCAGTCGTCCTTTCTCTCGTCATCAGGCACCTGCACAGTCGCAAGGGATTTCATTTAGACCTCAATCAGCCAGAGAAATTCCACCATCTAGTAGAGGTTTAGAGCGTGGTGGCAATAGTTCTTCAGAAGGTGATTATCAGGGTAGTAGCTCAACTCAGCTGTAGAAATGCCAGTCTGGTAGGAATATCCGATATAGTACACCCATGTAATTCTTCTTCCATTATATGTGAGTAAGATTTGATTCTTCCGATCGGTCTGAACTTCGTTTATCTTACCATGTTTCCATGGCTTCCTTGGATATTGTTTTTTATTAAGAATCGAGTTGCAGTAGAGGAGTGAGCTTCTTGTATGATTTATTCCTGGCATTTCTGAGATCCTCCTAGTTGATCTGGTTTAAATGTGAGAGATTTGTGAGTGAGTATCGATATTGTTTGCTTGGCATCTTGTTGTACCACATTCTTTTATAATGTCAAGTCAGTCTACCTCTCTTTGGAACTCAGTATTGGTAGGATGATGGGATTCTCATTCGTCACCATCAGAAAATGTCATTGTTTCTTTCGGTGTAAAGTGGTTAGTAAGTAATACTCGATCTATGTGTCTCCTCTTGGTTCGAGACGCTAATAGAGTCATGTTATTGTATAAGTTTGTCTCGGTATAGAAGGGTTTTCTGGTAATTGTCGGAGTTTTCTTCTTATTGGGAGATTAAATTGGCATAGATGTTGTTCCATAAAGCTCATTTAATGTTTATTTATTCAATTGCGATTATTTGGCTAGCCTGAATCGGAAGTAGTCTAGCTTATGTAGCCAAGCAATAAGAAGATGAGCTTCCTGAAGTTCTAATTATTTCTATCCTCGGTCTATTACCATTTCTTCCTCGTCCGGAAAATAGTGAGTTTGGGTGGTTAGTAGCCGCTTGTGATGTTCCCTGCGTTGAGCCAGAGTGCGTGCCAAGGTAGCCGGGTGAGCACATTGTCGTTTTCAAGGCTACTAAGGGTAATGAGAGGTGTCATTTGACCTTTGATTTGATCCATCAGGCGTTGGCGCTTATAGAAAATGTATGGAGTTGTGACTCGAGAGCTGCAGCTGTTTGACAACTCGAGAGGGTAATTTAGTAGCTCAGGTCTGAGCCGCATTCTGTTTTTAGCTAAATCTTCTTTAGTCCAGCAGACTGTGCGAGGATGATTATTCCTATTCAAATAGCTGCATGAGTTTGTGCTTTAAGTGGAGGAGTCTTCCTCCAAATACTGAATGGTAATACTAAATCTCTAAGGCGTTGATACCACTTTTGTCATGACCCAACCTAGGGCCACGACAGAAACCTACAATGAGTGTCGATCATTGCTAAACCTACTAATAATCTATTAATGATAGAGATAAGCTGGTAACTTGATCATATATACGTACCTATCTACTGAAAGTATAAAGTCTGGAAAGATGACACGACTTTAATTTGCTGGCAATTAGAACACTAAGCCACAAATTCTGCTATGTCACACTTCATTCCGTCCTACCAATAAATCTGCATCATACTATCCAGTAGTATTTGCATGATCCTTATTCTTATATGATAGACCCTGTTCAGATGAACCTTTCACATACATTAGGATATGAGTAACTACATTCCCACAAGGAGCTTGCGGAACAACACTAACATCAATTGAGGTGTTGCATAGTGCGTTTGTAAAAATAATATAGCTTGCATCAAATCTTCTATAGTGTGTAGTGATAAGGTACTTCAAAAGCTTCCCCTATTGCATCAAGCGTGAGCTAATTCTTAGTTCAATCGACCTGTTCTATATCGAAAGGTATATCGAATAGTTGATTATCGGCTGAATCATGTTAATCCATTCAAAGTTCCGTGTATCTTCGCTTCGAAAATGTAGAACCCTCTTCTCGTGATCGAGGAAGGATCAGCTTAGTCAGAATAAGTTGTGTAATAGTATTATCATATTATCCACATATATTTTATTCCAAAAGTTCGATATGCGTGTTATAATTCCGATCCTGTAATCAGAAAATAATGCCCGTGGAGTAGCTCATGAAGGTTGTGCAAGTTCTCTTGTTATCCGCGTGAATTTTTCTTTAGACTTAGGCTCGTTCGAGGACGAACGAGAGTATAAGTGGAGGAGTATGAAATGACCTCGGTCAATCGTTTCGGAAGTTAGGACTCTGATTGGTGTGCCGATAATTTTAAAATCTTTGTAAGGTCCATTGGGACTTGTCTGTAAAATTTGAGTTAAATCAGACCTCGTTTGGTACGTGTCGGAAGAAGATTTCAGTTTTTATTGTCGATAAATATTAAAAAGGGGTTTTCGAACTCAATTTTGGTGAATGCACTCCGATTCGAAATCCGAAAGCGTCGGTGGGTTCGTATGATTATTTATGACTTCTGTAAACTTTCAAAAGTGAATTTCGAGGTTGTTCGACTAGTTTTAGCTAAAATGCCGAAAGTTAAATAATTTGTCCTTTTTTTCCATTTAATTTGCATATTGAGTTTCGGGAGTCTGATTTGAGATCCGCGTTAGCAAGTGTGTTATATATATTTTATTTAACTGGTATGCAAAAGTTAGAATTATTTTGAATATCATAAGGTACCTTTTTAATTTTCGTTAAGAAAAGAAAATAATATAAAAGAAAAGAAAAATAAGGGAAAAGACAAAAGATATATATAGTGGCGGTGGGGATATAAATCTCCTAATTAGCAAATTCGAGGACAGAAAGATGAGAATGAGAAACAGGAAAGAAACAAAAAACGAAGGAAAACGCGGAGAAGAAAAAAATACCAGAAAATGAGAAAGGAGCCGGAGAAAAGTAGAATTTTTACCCTGAAACATTCGGGTAATGATCTTAATGCATTATTTGAGTTTATTACGTGTGTTTGAATATATTATAACGGTAAAATTTGGAATATTAGACATCGTTTTAATAAATTCAATTAATAGTTTAAAGGATTAAATGGACCCCGATAATGGAATTGATTATATATTCGTACTCAATGAGTTATGGTCAATATATAAATATAATTTATTAAGGGTTTGGTTATGTGAACATAGACCCTGGACATAGGTCTAGCCTGCGTATTGCGTATGCGAATAGGGTATCAGGTTCCTAACCGGATTACCCTAAGATGCGGGGAATGAAGCCTTTAGCCTAGTTTGATATATTTTTCTACTTATTGAACACAGTGGGATCGTTTTGCAATGAATCTAAAGGACAAACAGATTGTTGAGTCGCATTTGAATGAGGTAAGTGTTTATATCCATTTCTTTGGAGGCAGCTGGCCACGTGGATTTTCTACCACGTGTTCCTTACATGTGTAGCTGCCGATACGCGTATTCCTTACGTCTTAGCTTTGGATTTACATTGTATATTATATGTTATGTCCTGTTGTTGGTATTACATTGAGGATCTGAGCATTGTATTCTGGCTGTGAGTTGGCATCTACTTCACGGCTATCGATGAGAGTCCCGCGCTGGTGAAGGGTTATTATTGCATCACATTGCATTCATATGTAGTATATGTCATTCATATGCATTACATTGTAAATCATATTTGGTGCAGAAGTATTCCGCCCCAGGAGCAGGAGGATTCCGCTCCATTGTATCATATTGAGGGTAGGAGGATTCCGCCCCAGGAGAGTGCAGGAGTATTCCGCCTCTGGTTTACATTTTATCGGGTGCAGGAGTATTCCGCCCCAGGAGAGTGCAGGAGTATTCCGCCACAGGAGCAGGAGTATTCTGCTCTTATGTAAGATACTGAGTGCAGGAGTATTCCGCCCCAGGAGAGTGCAGGAGTATTCCGCCTCTGGTTTATATCATATCGGGTGCAGGAGTATTCCGCCCCAGGAGCAGGAGTATTCTGCTCCAGTTGGTTATCAGATTAGATTCCCCTCGAATGCAGGAGTATTCCGCTTTGAGATGGGATGATGGGCACATGTGACCCTTTGCATCATATTTCATTTCATCTCACTTCATTTCATTTCATCTCAATTCATACCATTGTATAGACTTCGGTACATGACTACTGTTCTGCTTATATATGCATTGCTTATTTGTTGATATGTTTCTTGCTCGCATCCTTGGTTGAGTTTATAAGTTTCTTACGTGTTTCCAGTTGTTATTTGGCTCTGCCTTTTTATAATTTAAAGGAATTTGGTCTATCTGTTTCTTTACTCCTTGGCTAGCTATCCTATTCTTTGAGGTGGCTAGTCCGTCCTACTTATTGAGTCCTTTTGACTCACCCTTGTTTTTTGTTTATTTCTTGTCTATCTATTTCGTTTGGTAGGTTCGCTCCATGATCGAGTTCGCCACGTTGTGAAGGAGCGAAGACGACTTCAGCCGTCAGGGTGAGTCAGCTTTTATTCCGGATGGCCACCAGTTTTATGTTTATTATTTCAGTTGCATTTTTCTCCCTTCAGGAGGTTTCTATATTCTTTGTTACTCTTAGATGTCTAGTCTAGATAGCCCTAAACCTAGTATGTTGGGTAGTCAGCTGTAATTTCTTTTGTACAGCTTAGAGGTATCAGTATGTCTGTGTTTTTTTTTTAAGTCTTGTTCTTATTTATGAATTGAATTATATTTACTTTCCTAATTTAATTGGTAAGGATTCGCCCGATGGATCTAGGGGAGGATGTCGGGTGCCTGCACGGCCTAGCCGGATTTCGGGACGTGTCAGATACTCCATGAAGTTTGCGTATTCATAATTGAACAACACAATAGTGACACTGTAACTATATTTAAATCACGTAATATCACATTTTTAGTTAATATTTTCTTCTAAGTAGGGTGAGATAGATTATGATTTGTCTCATTATGGAAGTGTAGACCAGGTTGCTTTGGCTATAAACATTCAAATGGATTTTGGCAGTCGCTTTGGTGACATTTGATCCATTCCAATTACCATTGATATATCATCCAATGAAAAAATATTACATATTGTTTGTCTTGGGGGAGAGTAACTATTAATTGATAAATCAATTTATCAATCTCAATCTCGATAAATTAGTTATCTACATATTCCTCGTTGCATATTTGAGGTTGAAGGGAAAACATATATAGATGAATATGAGCTTTGAAATATATATATATATATATATATATATATAAAGGATGCTTTTACATGCCCTACTAATAAGGATAAGTAGTTAATGCAATTGAAGTTGAAATGGAGTTAATGAAATAAAATGAAGTTTAGAAATATATTGCTCTACCGATGTGCCGAATTTTTTTTCTAAAATGAGTGGGTTCTAAATCAAGTGAAGGGCTGGTGGTACAATCGAAAGATATGAGTAAAAATTTTGAAGTTAAAGATTTCAAGAGATTGTTGTCTTTTTTAATAATTTTATAATAAAAAAATTTCTTGAACAATTTAATATGTAAAAATACAAACTCATAAATACTCTTATTTCTAAAAGCAAAGCTTTAAATAAGAGGATGTATCCTTGCAATAAATATGTTTTGTCTCATGATGCATGATATATGTTATTCTAGTAAGCGGATATCAACATAACTAACGAAAAAATCGATATCTCAAAGATACAGTATATTATCTTTGTATAGTTGCAGCAAGGCTATGCAACTTAAAGCTTATATTTATGATGATTTAAAATGAGATTTAGATGAGTGAAAATTAAATTTAATGTTGAATATGTCATTCCTAAGTAATGACGGTGTGCATATAGTTGGATACCAAGAAACAATCATTGACCTTATTTACAAAGCAAGATCAAGTTATATAACACGTTAAACAAATGTGAACCACGACGTATTGTTTATTAGCAATTGTTTAGCGAAATTTAAATTTGAATATGTCCTTGCTAAACAATGATATCGTGCATGTTGTTGGATAGCATGAAATAATCACTAGCCTTATTTATCTTTCCTTGTCCATAGGATCTTGTTTGCTTGCTACGAAATTTCACGATAACCATTTATGTGTCATCTTCAGCGTGAGTTCAATTTCATATAATTTGATCTGCTTACAATCGTTTAAATCTAATTAATAGATACCACATCAATGTCTAGCTATATTTTTCTATTTTTCTATTTTTCACTTACCGTAGTAATAGACTAGTTCATCTTTGAGAGAAATTAAGAAAAAACGAAAAAAGAAGAAAAGAGAAGATTTCCAATTTACAGCTCCCATATAAGACCATGAAGAAAATGATACATTGCTAGACTAGTTAAACGGATAATGCTGTGTTTACGATATATAACGAGACATCTTTATAATGATGATGTTTGTCTGGAAATTTTACAGTTATTATGTAGAAGAGTTTTTATACACATAAAATGACGTTTGACATTTAAATCTTTTTTGGCCGTTATAGGTTACAATTATACAGGAAATCATTTTTTAAAGTTTTATGTAATAAAAAGAAAGAAACAAAGTAGTTCAACTTAATGTATCACTAGATATTCATATTTCATTATTAAAAATTTTGAAAAAAGCTAGTGCTACAACATTAATAAATTCATAACTAGTGGTAGTGTACATATAAAGAATTAAACTGTAAGGCACATAAGTATTTAAAACAGATGGAAATTCAAAATTTTCAACTTTAATTCGGTAGAAATCAACAATTGCAGGTTGTTTAGTCTTGTCCGGTCCAGTCTCCTAGATATAACATAATGCTAGAATTAGCAAAGGTATTATGTCATAACGTTTAGCAAGAGGGTATTGATGAAGGCTATATAAAAGCTTAATATTTATATATATACTTTAGCTCAAGTAGTAGTAGATTGATGCTATAAATATTTTTAAAAAATGACTAGCAACGAGTAAGTTGTTGCAGGGAGGTAATTTACAAAAATGTATAGCCGTTATAATGAAGATCACAGCTGTTATTGGTGGAATGTTATTATAGAAATATAAAATATAATATGAAAAATGGATTTCGATTATAAAGACGTTTCTTATTCGCTGGAGTTAGGTATGTAGATTGGTTAATCTTTGGCTTTATTCCTCAACTACCGCTCACCTTTAATAACATGAAAAAAAAAAAAAAAAAAATCATTACTAGATTGCTAGACTTGTCTCATAAATAATGTATCCTTTTTCCTCATAAATCACGTTTGTATCTCTTTCTCCACTTTAAATAGTAAAAATACTGTTTCTTTATTTTAAAATGTACGTAATTAAGGACCAATATTTATTAGAGTGAAAGTTATTTACGCCTTTCAATTTTGGTTTAAAAATTAAACCCTCCCCTCAACTATGAACAATAATCAGTATCCCCACTTTATTCAAGACAATATCTATTTTGTCCTTGATATTTTAATCCCCTTAAATGTAATATATTTTAATATCATATATGATTTTTAACCAAAAAGTTTTACCTATAATTTAAATAATAGTCTATTAAAATTCACCCTATGTCTCAATTTAAATTAACTTGGTTCTTGAGAGTCAAATGAGTTTTTATTAAACCACTATTTTTTATTTACCTTTTAAATATAATGAACTTTTAATTAATGAGACTGATAGTACTTTTGATGCAGTTTAAAAAATATGTAAATTTTATTTTAAATAAATGATAATAGTTACCTAAAAAAATTATTTTAAAGAACTTAAAGATTCTATATCCGAATTCATGATCAAAATTAAGAAGTTTGACTCTCAAAATTCGATTTGTGTCATATATTTATGTAATTTCTCTCTTTCCGCCTCCCTCTCCCTCCCTTAATGAGTGCAGGGATACATATTTTTCATATAGGGGGAGGTCATTATTTTAAATGTCTTATTATTTATCGTGTCTATAAGTTTTACTCATACTTTTTTCATTTAAAATACAATTTATTTATTCTATAGATAAATCCATAATATATAATAATAGATACCATGATATTAAAAAAGATAATAGCATGATAATTAAGAGGATAACATTGCCACTATAAAAAGTCTAGGGTCCTTCGATTGAAAGACCCTTTTCAAGTCTTTTTTAGTTAAATGACTCTCAAGTTATTTTTCTTACTAAAATAACTCTTTTCTTATATTAAGGAAAATTAACACTTAAGCTGATGGTTAGTTAATTAAAAGCTAATTGGTGGGAGGTCTTCAAACTTTTTTTATTTACAGGATAGTCCCTCAGTATATATATGTAATAATATGCCAAAAATGGTTAAAAAAACTGAAAAAATCAGTTCTTCCCTCTTCTTCTTTCCGCCATATCCACCATAGCCACCGGCGATCCAATCCCTATTGGCCGAATTTTCACCAGAAATCACCACATTTTGCATAAAGTTGATCTCTCCTTCTTCTCCGTCGTCTTTTGTCCCTAAATCTGGTTCATAATGTGCGCATTTTGCATACTTTTTAAAATTAGGTCAAAAGTAAAGCGAGCTCTATTTTCTACAGTGCATTTGCTGGAGCAACCTTCTTTTCAGCTTGTAAGTGCGAATAATACTTAATTATTATGCAGATCTGGTTGTTTTCTGAATATTTTGCTCTTAGCTGATTCCATCGACTTGAAGTTACAATTTTTTGTTGCACCATTTGTCATATTGCAATAGACTACTTGTCTATTTAATAGACTGTCCATTATTAATAGGGGACCGTATACTATTAGCTGGTGATTATTTTGGGGAATGGGTGGAGACCCCTAAATGTTGGACTTGGCATTCTAAATCTAAGGTTACCGTACCTATTTTAGTGAGTCGGGTAGTTGATTACAATGAGTTGGTTAAGCATGTCATTGCAAGTGGCCAATTACATGTGAGCAAAGGCAAGTGTCAATTACTTATATGCTTAGTGTGGCTGCCGCAAAGGAAAAGACAGCTCCCTCGATCATAAAAACGGATAATGATTTGCAGCTCTATCTTCTTGATGTTGCAAGTGATGGTTCCAGACCCACCTTAAGGATATCTGTAGTTGAAAGGTCTGAAGAAGCATCAAATGAGCCTTCTGCTGCTGCTTCTGATGCTGCTCCTTATGTGGGATCAGCTGACGTACCACCACCTGTAATAGAAGAGGACAAAGCAGGTGTTGATTTCAATAGATATAATGGATGGGATGACTATAATCAGGGCAGCCATTTCAATGAACATAATCCATCAAATTTAAACCATGATGTTGAAGAAGGAGTAGGGGGTAATTTAAACTATGATGTTAATACTAATGGTTCAAGCAATCCAACTGATAATACATTGGGTACAGGAAGCAGCCATAATTATGTTGATGAGACAGATTTATACAAAAATAGAACTTTTAAAAACAAGAGGGAGTTAGTTGTTTGTCTTAAGTTTGCTTCAGTGAAGAAGTCATATTGTTTCAATACTGTGAAGAGTACAAACAATTTGAATGTGGTGAAATGTGTTGATCCAGCTTGCAAGTGGTGGGTACGATCCATAAAGTATAAGTGTTCTGACATATTTCATATTACCAAATACAATGGTAAGCACACATGTGGGGTGCAACACCTTCCCAGTCATCATCCTCATGCATCGGCCGATGTCATCGCTGAATTTATGAAGAATAGATTTATTAACTGCAAAGGTACTTCCACAAAAGACATTGCCAATTCTGTTCGTGCAGGCCTGGGCTGTCAAATCAGCTATTGGAAGTGTTGGATGGGAGATGAAATAGCAAATCTTTGATAAGGGGAACACCAGAGCAGGGTTATAATGTGATCGAGGCGTATCGTCGTGATCTTGAAACCAAAAATCAAGGAAGTAAGACTGATTTGAGGCTTGATGGAAAAGGGAGGTTCAAGTACTTTTTTGTTGCTTATGGAGCTTGCATACGAGGGTTTGTGACAATGAGAAAGGTTATAGCTGTTGACGGCACATTTTTAACAGGCAAGTATGGTGGAGTGCTGTTGTGGGCTGTTGCACATGATACAAAGAACCACATTTATCCGCTTGCATTTTGTATAGTGGACAAGGACTGTGATGACTCATAGGGTTATTTTTTTGAACAGTTGCTTGATATAGTCCCTAACACTGGAGAGTTGTGCATTATCTCCAATTGGCACGCAAGCATTGCAAATGGTATTGCCAAGTACTATAGTGAAGCTCATCATGGTTTTTGTATGTGGCACCTTGCTGAGAACATCAGGGTAAAGTTCAAGTGTGGAGATGTTCTAGACAAGTACTATAAAGCAGGAAAGGCTTACCGGTTTGAAGAATTTAACTCACATTTTCAAGAGATCAAGGATTTTAATGGGAGGCTAGCTAATTATCTTCAGGAGATTGGATTTTATAAATGGACTAGAGCATTTTTTCTTGGGAATAGGTTTGAGGTGATGACCTCGAACATTGCGGAATCATTTAACTCAATGTTCAGGGAGGAAAGAGAATTTCCCATCACTGCTCTATTTGATGCAATTAACTGTAAGTTTGCCCTGAAGTTTCATGATAGGCGTACAGAGGTAAGCAAAGCAACCACAATCTTAGTCGAATCTGCTGAAGAAATTGTAAGGAAAAACATGGAAGCTGGCAATTCACTTGTGGTGAACAGAATATTCACTGGGGACTATAATGTCATCAGCGATGAAGGGAAGGAAGACGTCAATCTCTACAACAGAACTTGTACTTGCAGACAGTTTGACCTTATGAAAATTCCTGGCAAACACGCAATGGCAGCACTGGGGGCTCACTTTGGAGATAGATATGGTTCGAGCATTTATGAGTTCACCTCTCCATATTATAGGGCACAGATGTACATACTTGCATATGCTGAACCAATTTTCCCAATTCCTTCGGAAGACCAATGGCAGGTGCCTGAAGATGTTTTAGAGAGAAAAATTCCTCCACCTTTCGTCAAGCACGCACGGGGGAGAAAGAGGAAAAGGAGGATGCCGTCTATAGGGGAAGTGGTTAAAGCTGGGAAGAGGAAAAATAAATGCTCTAAATGCAAACGAAATGGCCACAAGAGGACCACATGCCCTACTCCCTCGGAAGCAAGAAATTTGAGAAATTTGGTTTAGTTTTATAAAAGTTGTTTGATCAAGTGTTGTTTGTACTTGTTTTAAGATTGTAATTTATTTGATGTTATTGTTGGGATGTTCTGGACTCATTTGATGTTATTTGTAAGGAATTTATGTGATGTGATCATTAATTTGAGTTCTGATCTTGTCAATATTAGCCAAGTATCGTAATCAACTATTAGTCTAGTCAAGCAACTAAATGTTGGTCCAAACAACTACTTGTTTATTCATAGACTTTTATTTTGTTAATCAACCAATCGTTGTTTAATAGACTTCTTGATTATCCCGCAACCAATGGTTGTTGTTCAGTAATTTGTTTCTATGATAAGCGTGAACAGACGTGTTCTTTAAATGAACAGACACGCCTGAAAAATGAAATGAACACAACAAATTAGAGAAGTGCAACAGCCAAGTCCACACTGCACTTTTTTTTTACTTATAAATACAGGAGAAGACAACATCAAATCCACAACACTACAACATCAAATCCACAGTCTCTACAATATCAAATCCAGTTTATATACGACAAGAAGAATGGCACGAAGGCTTGCTCCACGAAGAAGAGATTCAAGTCCACCATCTGACACATCCCAAGATCAAATTGCACAAATGAGGGAACTGATAGAAAGACTGCTGGAATGGTATGATGCTGACAGAGACCGCCAAGAGAGGAACATTCGGAGGATTGCTAGGATGCTCCGTCTTCTGCTTATAAGGGCTGGGGAAGACATTGACAACTACATGGGTCCTCCACATTCTCCTCCACCTCCTCCTCCTCCTCCAGCTGCCACTGCAGATTAAAGTTTTAGTATTATTAAGTTTTTAATTTTAATTAAGTATTATTATGTTTTAATTTTAAATTAAGCCTTTATTTTGTACTCCTTCGGTGGCCCCTTTTAATGAATGAATGAATGAATGAACTTTATTTATTTACCTGTCAAAATAGATAACAAGCACCACCATTTCCGACAAGAATGAACTTCAACATAAGCAGTACGAACATCCATAGAATCTTTCTCAAAAATACCTTTTTATTTGCTTCGTTAAGCTTAGCTTCCATCTGCTTCTTTTTCTAAGAAGCCCTAAAATTACTTCCTTAGCATGCTCCGAAATTGGGGGGTCACACCACAAGAAGAAGCTACAAGCAACAACCCCATTGTTCTGCAAATTTAAAATGTTAAACTTAAATTCAAATTAAAATGGAAATCGAACCCAAGACATTAAAATCTACCTCATAATATCTGCAACCGAAGAATCGACGACCAGGGTTAGCATTTGTCCATGATGTTCTTAGTGATGCTTGCTCTCCACATTCACACAATGGTACATATTCCATCTTGAGCAGCGAGAATTCGAAGCGAAAGGGGGAAAGGGGAAAGTAGGGTTTTGAAAATAAGAGAATTCTGAGAGAAATGGGGAAAGGGAAATTAGGTATTTAAGAAATTTTGATTTGGGAATGGGGCCAACATTTAATTTATATGCTAGTTTAAAATTCAAATTTTCCCCTCCCGCCAGACTAATTTAAAATTTGGTCACCCTTTAAAAAATTTAAAACGACTTAAAATATATAATTATGGTTTATATGTTAAAATAAAATTATTTTATTAAATTAAATTATGGATGTATCCGTGATATACATATATACTAATACTTAAATTACAATTCATTTTAATAATCGTATTGATTTAATGATGATAATACCTTAAAATACAATTATGATGATAATTATGTAGATTAATTGTGTATTAATCCTTAAATGCCCATCATTGAACATAATTGATCACCTAATATCTTGAAATGCATTATGAGACCATACATTTTAATTAAAAACACATTATATTAGTAAATAAATAACATTGATGATCACCTAACATTTTCCCAAAAGTAATACCACTACTAATACTAATACTAATACTAATACATAATTCACGAATATTAATCATTCATGCATTCATGTATTATCCGAACTAATTGTGAGATCATAAAATTTTGATTGACATGTCAAAATTATAGGCACATTAGCAATTAAACAACTTACATGATATTACAATTTATTTTAATAATCATGTTGATTTAATGATGATAATACCTTAAAATACAATTATGATGATAATTATGTAGATTAATTATGTATTAATCCTTAAATGCCCATCATTGAACATAATTGATCACCTAATATCTTGAAATATATTATGAGAGCATATATTTTAATTAACAACACATTATATTAGTAAATGCATAAAACATTGATGATCATCTAACATTTTCTCAAAAGTAATACCACTACTAATACTAATACATAATTCATTAATATTAATCATTCATGCATTCATGTATTATCCTAACTAATTGTGAGATCATAAAAAGTTGATATCATTAATACGTTGATTAACAACATAATCGATCATTAGGTATGCTTAACCATTAGATTATTTTGATAAATCATCTTGAAGTGGCAAGAGTTGATTAATAGATTTAGAGTCTATGGCTTCTCGACCTGGAGTTGTTTAATAAACCTCAAGTCTATGGTCAATCGACCCCGAGTTGGTTAATCCACCTCAAGTCTATGAATCATCGACCCAAAGTTGTTTAATAAACCTTAAGTCGATGGTCAATCGACCCCGTGTTGGTTAATCAACCTCAAGTCTATGAATCATCGACCCAAAGTTGTTTAATAAACCTTAAGTTTATGGTCAATCGATCCCGAGTTGGTTAATCAACCTCAAGTCTATGAATCATCGACCCAAAGTTGTTTAATAAACCTCAAGTCTATGATCAATCGATCTTGAGTTGGTTAATCAACCTCAAGTCCATGGCATCATCGACCCTAAGTTGTTTAATAAACCTCAAGTCTATGGTCAATCGACCCCGAGTTGGTTAACCAACCTCAAGTTTATGTATCATCGACCCAAAGTTGTTTAATAAACCTCAAGTCTATGATTAATCGACCCGTAGCTGTTTAATCGACCCGTAGTTGTAAGAGTTTTACTTAGTTATTTTGATGATTTTCATATCTGTTTTGACAGTCTTGTTTGCCCCATTCCAAATCAAATGCAACTAGACATTTGCAAACACAACTATTAAGGGATAATATTACAAACATCCATTGACCATAACTACCAAATATTTACATCCATCATTACACAAAAAATTGGCGTACATCAAATTGTTTATCATGACAGCCATAAATAGCCCCTCAATTCTAAATAGAAGGGACAACAAACAAACCAAAATACGATTGAAGTATTGTCCAAAAGTTAGAAACTAAACTATTTGTCCAGAACTTCACAACTAAAACCAAACTAGCATCCAACAGGTCATGGCTCCATTCTACCTTTGAAGATTTCAACTGCAAATTTTTCACGAAATTCTTCAACAGTGTTGTCGTGCAAGTTATCCATCGAGGTATCAGTGATGAGGAAGTCAATGAACTTCAATGCATATGCTCCACAAGATTCACTATATAAAAAATCACAAATTTAGCAAATATTGAAGTGAATTTTGAGAGTAAAAGCTAGTAGTTAAAAATTGCTTACGCATGCTCATTGTTTGGGACATCCATAATGCACTCCCATGTTCATGGATTTAACACCACATCATCACCCAGGTGGTCAAATTTTCCACTTTGTTTGAGGTACTTAGGCATCAATTTGGCAATGGGCTGCACAAGCACACCAACCTCCTCGTTTGTATAGCACCCCCAATTGCAATCATAAATCTTGATTAATGCCTCCTCTACGATGAATACAATGGTGACAAAGTGTCTGTTTTCCATGTTCCAGATACAATAAAGCTTTTTGGCCCCTTCCCAGTTCCATCCATATGGGGCTGGTTGAGCACCCCTGTGATAGTCCATCACACAGCTACCAAACTGGTAAAAGCTCAGCATCACATCAAAGTCCAAGAATTCTTTCTCACATTTAATCCTCATTTCATTCCAAATCTCTTGTAAGCTCTGATAGAATAGCAAATCAACAATCACAGATGATTGATCATAATAACGTGGATATTCCTTCTGTCGCAGCCGCATCAGGACCATCAATTCATCAGTGTGCTGCAAAAAGAATATAAAAGTTGCCTTAATAATCAGATCATATATGTATAAGAAGGCTAAAATAATATTCCATACTTACATCATCCTCTACCCAAGGACCCATTTTCGTCAATTTTTCAAAATATTCCCAATTGAAAAATCCAGTCAAATACTTCCTTGTCACTGTCTCCCTCCTTTCCAACAACTCATAAAAAGCCTTTTTATCAGCCAATTTCACTGGCTTAAAAACATCAACCTTCCTCAACTTCAATTTTTTCTTCTTTGCAGCTGAATCTAGGGACTTCTTTTTTCTCAACTTACTCAACACAGCAAAGGGAGATCTTTAGAATTTGCTAGGATAAAGCACCCTTTTCTGTGGCACGGAAACAGCCTTATAAACCTCATCCAATTTCAGCTCCAAGCTCTCCAACTTTTTCATCAATTCATCATTGTTTTGCCTTCCACAGTTATTGCATATCACATTGTCATAAGAGGTACCTACACCATCACCTCTATGACCAGCATCTCTCCAGGAAAACTTACCTCCACTACCAACAACATTCATTCCTACAACCTGCTTTTCTCGACTCATCGAAGCTTGTTTCGGTGTCCAGTAATCATCACTTCTACTGCTTATTGTCTCTATCTCATCAGCTGCGTTCTTGATAGATGTTACCCCTTCCAAGACAATTCTTAGCCTATCAATTGGCCCATCTTCAAGCTCATCATCATCAAATGATTTAACACATGACACGTATTTCTGCCTCACTTCCCAGACAGTAGGATATAGGAAAGGGTGAACCATCTAAATTAACAAGAAACAAAAATATTAAGAAAAAAATAAAATACTTTAAACTTTAATGCTTAAACAGAATCATTGCTAATATATTTTACCTCCCCATGCACTCTTTGCTGAAATGCATCCCCATATGAAGGAGCTTTGGGATTGAGCCATCTTAACATCCTCGGCAAGGGCAATGGCTTCTCATTTGATCTGATAGCTAACAGTCCAACTGAAGGTATTGCTTCCAAGGCCCATGCCTACATTAAATAAAAAATTATAAATCAGTCCTTAACAAATGATTAAAAAAATGTACATTGTTATAATACTTACCATGAAAGCCCAAGGAAAGCCAAATAAAGAAAAATTTGGACTAGACTTGTCATTTCTTTTTCTCTTCTTGCCTTCCCTTGCCTCCACTGATGGGGGCATGACATCTTTCCTAAGATATTGAACAGTTAACTCAAAGCTCTCCCTTCCCCATGGAAAATTCATGAAGACATCCAAACTGTAAGCCATCTTTATCCAATTCTTGTCGACATGTGCTGAATTATCTCTAGCAACTAATATGCAATGAACAAACCAAAGCAAGCTTAGCTTGTGTTTTTCTAAAGCATTGAATCTTTTTTACTTCATCAATTCAATGATATCATCCCCTGTCAAACCACCATAATATCCTTTGGTCACTTTCTCATAGAATTTCTCACCTTTCAAATGGACCTTGTGCAATTCATCTTGAGAGGGATATTCCCCGCAATACAATCCAGTAACTAGTGCAAATTCTTTTAACCCAAAGCAAATAGGTTTGTCTTCCAATATGCACCAGATTTCATCCAACTTTGCACTCCCAATTTTGCGTAGAATAAGGGAGTGTACAAGCTGTCCATTGAAGTGTTTCCAATGCTCAGACAAGCTTAAAAAGTGACCAAAACAAGTGTTTCGAAAGGCTTCTAGCAGTTTTGAGGTTTCTAACTCTTCTTTGAATCTGAAAAATTTCTCCATAGAAGATCTTACAGAAACCTTAGCAGGAAAAGGTGGATGAAAATCCAAATATGTCCTGAAGTTGTAGTTTGATAGCTCAAGACTTTTTTGACATTCTGCACATGATAGAGCTTCTGGATCCCCTAATTCCTCATGATTTTCCACAACTTTATCAGCCTGTTCATTAAATTAATAAATGCATAAACACATGTGCTAAACATCAGATATCACAAGTACTTTATGAAAACCCTAAATCCTAAAACCCTAAACTCATAAGAAGTTATATATCAGATTTAAGAAGTGCCAGAGTTGATTAACAGACTTTGAGTCAATGGACTTGAGCTAGTGTTACTTAATAGATATTAAGTCATAATACTACTATTATATGCTCTATTGCCCTTCAATTTCACAACAACATGCATGATTATAAAAAAAGTAAACAACATGTACTCTAAGTTATCCAATAACTACTAAATAGACTTAAAAAATGAATATATACCTCTTCAGTAATTGATAAATCATCAAGGGCTTCTTCACTACCATCTTTTTCCTATCCATCACCATCAGCTTTATCCTTTCCCTCATTCACACCACCAGACTGATCATTTTCCTTTCCATCACCAACTGGTTTATCAATCACCTTCTTCTCATTAGAGTCTTTTCCCTCTTCATCACCATCTTTTTTCTCATTCACAATAACAGAATCTTTCCCCTCTTCCTCTTTTTCCACACCCTCAAAAGAAACTTCATCAGTATCTTCTTCATTTGTTGTTTCTTCAACAGATTTATGTTGTATTAGAGATAACACTTCTTTTACTCTAGTGTTCAAGGATTCATTTAAGGATTCCCCATCAGACATTATCTGTTGGAATTGTCTTCTTCTTCTTTTGGCAATACTAGTGCTTACATGTGTTCTTTTTTTTTTTGAAGCAGCTTTTAGCATTCTCAATGTTTTAACTTTGTCTGGGACTGAATTCTTCCTTGTCCTGACCATATTATCTAGATAATGAAAGGAATATTAAATCATTTACAGTAACAAACATTAAGTTGGCTTAAATTTCGGCGTATACCAAAACATTAAGTTGGCTTAAACAAAGTTAGGCAAACATAACAAAGTTTCAGCATATACCAAAATATATTATAGAACTAGGGAGCATGCAAATTTCACTTTTGTCTTAAATTCAAGTTGGCTTTTGTCTTAAATTCAAGTAAGGGAGCATACAAATTTCACTTTTTTCATGCAACTAAAATAAAATATAATCGACTTGAAATTTATCTACTTAGGTTGGTTAAAAATCCATCAACATGACCAAATAACACTGTGCAAAATCAAAAAACACCAGTCACAAACCTTCGATAGTTACGACACAACAATCATTCATCAAATCATCAAAATGCCCTAATTGTTCTCTAAAAACACTACATTTTTACCAAGAAACGCTACATTTTCTTAAAAATCACAGTAAATAAACAAAAATAAAAAAAAGTAAAGTTTTAAGTTAGGGTTTACCTTACTGATTTTTAGCGCCTTTTTTGCTGGAAAACGACGAGGATGATGATCAGAGTAGTAGGTTATGATTTACACACTTAAATTTTAAGTTATGACGGTGGTCGGAACAATGGACTGTGGTAGTTGGCGAGAGAAATGTATGGAAGAAGACGAGAGAGAAGAGAGAAAGAAGCAAAGTTGAAAGAAAATGATTGTGCGCGGTTACCAATTTGCATTGGGATGTTAATTTGTAAAGTTTCATCATTTCCTTCTTGCACTAAAGTTTTAAAAACTCTAATCTAGTCCACCGACCCACTTAACCCCTTTTTAATATTTCTGTTGACGAAAATAATGGAAAAAGAAAAGAAAATGTTACTTTTTTAATTGAGGACTTGAAGGGTCCTTTTGGTTAAATCTTCACAAAAGTCTATTGGGAAAAATGTGGGAGATTGACTATTGTTCATAATTGAGGGAGGAGATTGATTTTCAAAATAAAGTTGGGGTGTAAATGATTTTCACCCATATCTATTATCCAACGTTCTTCTCTTTTTATTTCAAGAAAAGTGTTTGGCCGATTTGTTCGTCTTAAAAAAAATCTTAGCTCAACTCATCTCGTCAATATTCTTCCTTTTCTATTTAGATCATATCTCTCTTGTTTTGCTACTTCGAAGATGTATGATTGTTACTCCCATAATGATGAAATTAAGCTAAAATAACCACAATATATAGGGAGAGTTAGCAAGAATTTTGAAAGAATAAGTAAAACTTTTCTCATTTCTTCAAGTACTATACGTATACAGTAACATGAATTCCAATGACGGAATACTCCGTACTGACATAAACCTATACATCGAAGATCGAACATGCACGGAGTGATACGGGTTATAGGCATTACAATAGATTATACAAGTAAACAACAACACCAATTAAAATTTTATCAAGGAAAATTCAGTGGGAAAAAGATCTTCGCAATCCAACTTATCTTCAATTTTCGATGTCCTACAATAGAAGATGCTCAATTTTTTTAGGATAAGTAAAATTGTAACATGTCTCATTTAGTGAATCAATCTTTCAAATGACTTATCCTGTAATATTATTCTTTACAATATTTCTGGACTCTGGTTCCTTCTTCAAGGTAGACACATGTGCTCACCAAATATATAGCGCACGGCATTAATCCTTAAGGGGATGTTTTGGTGGGGGATATGACTAATTAGTCATGGTTTAAAGTTATCCATTGTCTAATTCTGGTTATTTTTTTTATTTATGTATAAGCAAATTATGTATTAATTTAGGGACCATTTATTTTTATTAAGATTAAATGTCTAAATCTGAATACATATCTGAATATTAAGAGGTTGTTCCTAGATCTAAATATAAAATTATTGAGACTGTTTGTTTTATCATCTGAATGTACTGTATTATGTGGAAATATTAATAATATACAATTCAAATAAAATATTCATTAAACATTATATCAAAAAATTATTAGAAAAAAATCTCATCAAACAAAAGGAATTCTTACTTATTGAATTCAAGCCTATAACATATGAAAAATGTCATCTCAAACTCAGTTTAAGCCCGACTCTTTATCTTCACATACTTGATACAACCTTGGGAGAACCACACCCCAAAAGCTAGCTATTAAGGTGGGAGAGCCCAAGGCTATATAAACCCCACAACAGCCCCCCATTTGGCCGATGTAGGACTCAAGTCCCATACCTTGCAATAGTTCATAACAAACCACCACGTTCCGCATCCGTCGTCCACGACGGCTGTGCGCTAGACACTTTCTAGCCCCGGGTGAACACTGCAATGCCGGCGTCACCATCCAAGGCACGGTGTACAGAGGGTGGTGGGTGGCTCTGATACCATTGATACAACCTTGGGAGAACCACACCCCAAAGGCTAGCTATTAAGGTGGGAGAGCCCAAGGCTATATAAACCCCACAACAGCCCCCCATTTGGCCGATGTGGGACTCAAGTCCCATACCTTGCAATAGTTCATAACAATACCAAAATTTCAATGTTATTTCGCCAACAATATCAAAAGATGTCGACTAATCAAATGTAACTTTTAAGTGATTTGGCCAAATTTGATAAACTGCAGTTAGCGAAGCTCTTTCATCCGTAATTTGGTATTGCCTCTTTACCGCAAGTTTTGTTAGCCGCAGCCATATGTATTCTCAAATCATATTTTGAAAGATTAATTTCAAAACCTAGTTTCTAGATTCAAATTTACCAGTACAAAAATGGAAAGTAAGACGAAAATCCTCATTTCAACATACCCAGTAAGATTTTAAACACTTACAAGTTCAAGAAAATTGGCTTTTAGGTTGGAAGTTGGAGAAAGAAATTGTAGCGTTAGTTTTTCTTTAGGACGTGACTTGCCGAAAAAGAAGGCGTATATTTTTTGAACACCGAATGAGATACAGACGTTGCCACAGGACTGATTGGGACAGAGGCATACAGATCTATTAAGAGGTTTTAAAAATAAAAAACCAAATACACTTAATGGGCTTAGATCTGAACAATCCAGATTAAGAGCCTCATTAAATGCAAACAAGTGGAGCTTTATACATCCAAAAAATTTGGGATAATTACACTAAAAGACGAGCAAAAGACGAAAATTATCAAAAATGACCCATATTTCCGAATCTTACCCGAACTGTCACCTTTTTCCTGAAATAGCAGACTGCCGCAAGTTTATACAATTTTATACAAATTTATACATGAGTATAAAATTATATAAATTTGTATAAGTGTGTATATGCGAGTGAATAAATCTGTACACTAAGGATGTTTATATGATTTTTTACTTTTTTTGTGTATATTTTTGTATTTCTCTCATTCCTACATATTTATATATGTATATTCATGTATAATTTAATTTTTAGAGAGAGATTTGTGTGTATAAACTTGTCCAAAGCAATGATTTAGACGCAATAAACAACATAAATTCAGTAAAATACAAAAAAATAATGACACCATTGGCGGGGGAAGGTGTTTGTCGGTGGCTTAGTGGCTGGGGAGGGAAACATTTGGTAGCTAGGATGTTTTTTATGAAGGAGTGCTAAAATTTGTAATTTTAGGGACGGGTGCTATGCATGGAAAAAAAAATATGGCCTCCTGTTTGTAATTTTGGTTAGTGGGCTGCCTATTTTTGAAAATTCCCCAAAAAATTTCACGCAGTGCCCTCCATAAGCACTGGTCTTACCAATTTGCCCCCATTTTCAAATGGTTTAAGTAAATGCCCTCCACATCATCCCTCACTATGCGAAAGAACTATTTTGCCCCTGTCTAAACCCAATTCACATGGAACAGTCTCCTTCTCTCTTTCCTCCTTCCTTTCCTTCTCTCCATCCTCCTTCATTTCCTTCTTTCTTCTTTGTGTCCTAGAGAAATTTAGGAAATCTATAAAAGTTTTATTTATTTTATTATTTTTCTTTAATTTGTGTTATAATGTAATTTTTGTTTTGCTTAGTCCTTTATTTGTATTTATTTTTTCTGTATTTCTTTTTGGTAAGTTTTTTCCATTTTGATTGATGATCATTGAATTAAATTTGACGTTCCTGTGATTTTCTTGTTTCTTCTTATGCTTGATTAAGATAATTTTAAGGTTCTTATTGGCAATAACAATTAGATATTGTTGTTGCTCTTTGCACATAGCTTAAAGTCTTGGCTATTACCAAGACTTGAGACTTTCTTCACAGGTTGCCTATTGCATAGCGCTTAAAGTCTTGGCTATTGCCAATACTTGCAGAGACTTTGTCTGGAAGTTGCCTATTGCACCAGATCGTAAAGTATTGGCAACTGCCAATACTTTCAGAGAATACCCCTACAAGTTGCCTCCTTCCACCCGACCTTAAAGTGTTGGCTATTACCAAAAGTTGTAGAGAATTTGGTAACATCACTTGGGTGGTAGTACCATTAATAAAAGAAGTTGGTTTCTTGATTTGTCCAATGATAAGTTGACCCTTAATGACGATGTTCGTAACTTTCATTCAATCTTATTTTTATTTTTCTTGTGTTAGATTCCACTTTGATTTCCTAGTTAAGGTGCCCATAGCATCAGAGTTCGAACTCTTGGCAATAACCAAGACTTGCGGAGAGTTTCTCACAAATTATCTAATGCAACAAGGCTTGAAGTCTTGGTAATTTCCAAGAAGTCTGTGCAAGGTGCCCATTGCAACAGAGCTTGAACTCTTGGATATAACCAAGACTTAAAGAGACTTTCTCTGCAAATTACCTACTGCAGAGACGTGAAGTCTTGGAAATTGCTAAGAAGTCTCTGCAAGGTGCCCGTTGCACCAGAGCTTGAACTCTTGGCAATAGTCAAGACTCTCAGAGACTTCTCTATGAATTAACCACTATAACAGGGTTTGAAGTCTTGGAAATTGCTAGGAAGTCTTTGGAAGGTGCCCATTGCACCAGAGCTTAAACCTTTGGAAATAGCCAAGATTTGCAGAGACTTTCTTTTGCAAGTTGGCCACTACAATAAAGCTTGAAGTCTTAGCCATTGCTAGGGAAGTCTGTAAGGTGCCACTGCACCAGAGCTTAAACTCTTTGCATAGCCAAGACTTGCAGAGACAAGTTGCCCATTGCAATAGGGCTTAAAATTTTGGCAATTACCAAGAAGTCTGTGCAAGGTGCCCATTGCCAAGAAATCTGTGTAAGATACCCATTTTCATAGATTTTATCCAAATGAATGTAAGAGAATAGGAATTTGAACGAATCTAACATCGAATCTTCGTTTCAAAAGAGGAATCTGTAAAAGTTATAGGTTTTTAGGGTTTAGAGATTGTTTGAATGGAGAAAAGGAAGGGAAGGATAGTGTGGGTCTTTTTATTAGTTGAGAGGGGTATTTTCGTCCAGAATAAGTTTCAGTAAACTAATGGAGGGCAGTTTTGCTAAGCCACTGTTATTGAGGACATTTTGGCAAACCATTGCTTCCCGTGTCATATTTGTGCAATACAACCTTATACATCAATTGCAAAAAAAATCACGTAGTGCCCTCCATAAGCACCGGTCTTACCAATTTGCCCCACTTTCAAATGTTTTAAGTAAATGCCATCCACATCATCCCTCAATATGCGAAAGGACTATTTTGCCCCTGCCTAAACTCAATTCACATGGAACAGTCTCCTTCTCTCTTTCCTCCTTCCTTCCTTCTCTCCATCCTCATTTCTTTCTTTCTTTCTTCTTTGTGTCCTGGAGAGATTTAGGAAATCTGTAAAATTTTTATTTATTTTATTATTTTTCTTTAATTTGTGTTATAATGTAATTTTTATTTTGCCTAATCCTTTATTTTCATTTATTTTTTTCTGTATTTCTTTTTGGTAAGTTTTTTCCATTTTGATTGATGATCGTTGAATTAAATTTGACATTCCAGTGAATTTTTTTACTTCTTATGCTTGAGTAAGATGATTTTAAAGTTCTTATTGGTGTCGCACCCCACTTTAAGGTAAATGAGTGTTCGACTTGGGGTAGTTCGTTTGGAGTTAGAGATTTTGGAGTCGCCACCTAATAAATTTTCTAGGTGTATTAGGGCACCTATTAATTTCTAATTCAATTTGAATAATAAACTCCGGATTGGTCTACTAGTCAGAGATTCGGGTAAGTATTCAAAATAACCTATAAGAAAGGGGTTAGGCACCTCCTAAGTTCTACTAAATGTGGTTCCCGACCGATTTTTATATTGGGTTCAAGACATGCAATTTTAACTAAAGAGACTAATATTAAGTAAGCAAATAAAAGGACTTGCCACACAAACAATTTAAAACGTATATGATAGTTAAAACGTATATGATAGGGGGCATCTTCTAAGGGGAATATCAAGGTGTACGGCTGATTTTACAATTTCAAGACTAAAAGTAGTGTAATCATCCGAGGGGGTCAATTTTCTCAATAGGCTTTCATTCCAGCATACTTGTGCAAATTCTTAATTTGAGTTATGCATGTCAGGTCAATATATAATGTAAGCAGTTAAATATTTGACATAAATGAACCAAAGTTGCAGTCATATTATACATAAAGCCATGAATAACTAATTAACCAATTGAGAAAATATTATCATGTCTTACTTTAATTAATACAAATTAACTTTTAATTGACAAGAAGGAGGAAATACATATTTAAAAAATATGCGCCACCAAAGAATGACATTGTGATGTTATTGGTCACATACCTTTAACTTTGGTGATGCTTTTAGTATGAGGTCGCGTTTAAAATAGTTTAAAGTAAGTAAAATATATATTTGCAATACATAAATATAGCATGTAGATGAAAATATAGCTAAACACATAGCATAATACAACAAGCAAATAATAATGACATGTATTAAAATAGGGTGCAAATATGATGTTTAGGAAATACTAATTATAGACATGGCAAGCAAATACTTCAAATTTGAATAATTAACTTGTATAGAAAATAACATTAGTTTTAAAGGACTTGACCTCCAAAGTCTTTACACCTCCTTCCACACTATTAGCTAGTGTGTAGAAGATTAAAAATCAGATTTGACTCTCTTTTTTAAATATAGGCCTGTTTTGTAAATCTGGCCAGTTTTCATCTTTGCATAAACGTTCCTCTATTAGGATGTAATTTTAAAATAGCCCTGCTAAAAAAATCAAATTATAAATTTAACAGACGGTGAGTTTTGATTTCAGAATTCGAATTTTGCAGAAAAGGTCCAGTTTTTAAATTGTCTTACAATTCAAGCCTCTCTTCTGATTTTACAGAAAATAACTTCCTGTAGTAATTTGATTTTAGAACTTGTTCTGTTTTTAGTTTTAGCTCCCAGATACCAAATCTTGCATAAACGCTTCAGCTTTCAAATAGCATTTCATATTTTTACATGCCTTACTAATTTAATCATCTTAACACACATTTAAAATGCATAAACATAGAAATGACCCCTAATAAATCGCCAACTTCACTGAACAATACATAAAAATAGATGTAGCACCTGTCCAACGTACTAAATTGTACCTTATGATGCTTATACAAACCATTACTAATCCTATCAAATACATGAACAACACTTTATAATATGGATACAAGTTAAGCAAAAGAAAGAGAAGAGCAGGGCCTTGTCCCTTATTTTATTTTTTGAGCTTTAAACTGAATAATATGAGATCCCGGCTAATGCAAAGAACTGCAAGGCATAATTAACTCATGATATAGCCTTTTGGCTATCCTAAAACCTGCATAAAACGTTAGACATGGCCTAGAGCAGGCCTAGGCAGTCTATATAGCAGAAAACCAATAACAAAGTATATACTAAATAGTTAACATGTAGAGTTCACACTAAGGTTTCACAGTAGTATACCTTAATAGGACTGAGTGTAGCAGCAAAGGAAGTCAGGCAAACGGGATCAAGTACAGTTGGTCTTAACCTCGATTTAAAGAAATTTAACAACTCCAGGCAGAAACAAAGCACAACACGCAGGTAATGGCAAGGGACAAATAAATAGAAACCACACTAAGTCTTGGCTTTGAGCCAACCAGCACCAGAATCAATAATAGATTAAAGAGGAATAGCATGCCTTTTGTGAGTAAAAGAAGTAAAAGGTATGTATTTTCAGCTTCATATGTAATAAAGAGTGTAGAGAATGCTTTTAGTAGAAGAGGAAAAAAAGGAAGAAGAGCTTTTCTTCAAAGTTTTCAGCTTATCCTGTGTAGAGAGAGGTCTGAAGGTGTAAGGTGTGTGTAGATGTGAAGAAGAGCCTTGCTTATATAGTAGTAAAAATAATAGATGTTAGAATTCAAACTCTCTTTATAAAAGGGAAGGAAAATCAGTCCATCATTGACAAAGAAAAACATGAAACTCTAATTCACTTTGATTGAAGAAAGATACCAGGATATAATTCTTCCAAAAATAGTTTAAACTGATTCAAATTCAGATTCGGAAAGTATATTTTTCCAAAATATTTGCAAAACTGCCAGTTAAGAGTATCAAGGTACTAAGAAAAGCATAATCACATGATGATTTTTGCAATCAGAATATATGGGAAGGTACAATCTTTGGCGACTAATTTAGGAAATAGTATTAACTCATGGTCAATCGAACTTTAACAGGAAAGGTTGCGAACAACTTATATATCACCAAATAAACCATACCAATATGAATATAAACAAATGGTTTTTTTCTTTACAATGAAGAGGTACATGTATGCTTGTAAATCATGAAACAACAACTTCCAAACGGTCATGTTATGACTCAAATTTTGTCAAGTCGAAAATATGAACTTTAACTAATTAAACACAATTAATACTATTTTCTTGTACTATCAATTTTAACTCTAAGCAAGCTGACATATAAACATGAATTGAGAACAAAATTGATAGGCATGTGGGTTCAAAAAATTAAACAAAAAAAAAAAAAAAAGAGATTTTACCCGTGTTGACGAACTGCGTTGGGTCGAGCAGACTGGAACCGGGTCGGGTTTTGCTTCATCTACGCCCATTTATGCTGGATTTGTAATGATTCATTCAAATCTTTCCTTTTCTCGTCTTGTATACTTTGGATTTGTAGGGACTTGTCACGATTTGCATTTGATTCTTTCTTTTCTTTTCGATCAGAGAGAGAGAGAGAGAGAGATTGAGAGATTTGTTCCTGTGTTAGATTAAACTGGAGAGAAGGGAGATCTACCGAGAATTACGGGGTTAGAGGAGGAGATATGGCAGCTTAAATGGCGGAGGTGGAGTCGCGGTGGAACCTGGACGAGAATTAGGGAAAGGGGGAGAGAGGAGACGAAGGTGGCGGCTGGCTGGTGCTTTAGGGAGTGTGGAGGGAATGTTTTAGGGTTTAGGTTGTGGAGGCGTGTGTTTATACATGTAAAATGAGAGAATTAATTTTGGCCATAGGATTAAATGAATGAGTGGTCCAGATTTGCGCCAAGTAAGCATGCATATAAACGCGTACATATATGTGTGTGTGGATGTGTATATGTATGGACGACGTGGATTGGGACAAAAAGCTTTGTGGAGTTGTACCACAAGCTAGAACGAGTTGTACATGTGGTATAACTGTGTTTTAGTGAGGTGTAGGCTTAGGTGGCACTTATGCGGTGCATATATGGAAAAAATATGATGACGGGGACTAGATGTAGTAGAAGTATAGTTGTAAATTAGCAACTTGGCTAGTATTTAATTAAAATACTTATATATATATATATATATATATATATATATATATATATCAATAATTAATAAAAAATAGAAAAATTATAAATAATTATAAATAAATACATATGGACTCAAATGATACCGATTAAATACAAATAGTCACAGGTAATTATTAAATACTGTGGTAATGCATTAAATTGCCCAAATAGCATATGTATTTCAGTAAATAGCCAAATGAATGCAATTACATAATTATAATAACAATTAAATAAGTATTATATTAACAAAGAATTAATAACAGTATTACGTACGTAAATGCATGCTATCTAATATAATTTTGCTTGAAAAACTACTACTATTAATTTTAATTAAATATAGCCAAATTGTAAAAATGGAGGGACAAAATTGAGTGTCAACAATTGGCAATAGCAATTAGATATTGTTGTTGCTCATTGTACAGAGCTTAAAGTCTTGGCTATTGCCATTAATGCAGAGACTTTCTGTTGAAGGATGAGTTTTGAAGATGGCAAAGGACCTGGTGCTACGTGGACCATGAAAAGGTTCACAGTTGATTTGAGAAGACCAGCGGTTCAACGAGCTGATCAAATCAGAGTTGAAAAAGGAAAGAAGAGAACGGCTGGAGTCAAAGTTCCAATCCTACCGGAAGTAGAAGAAGCTAGAGGCGGTGCTGAGAAGGACACAGTTCCTAAACGACAAAGGATTGGAACATAAGGCAAATTAACTTAGGTTTTAAATAAGGAAATATGGGTAACCTTGTTTAAACTGATTTCAAAGAGGAAAAGGATTCTTAAACTTAGTTGGATCCGGCTAAGTCTAGTTCCTATATATGCAAGTTAATTTGATCAGAATCATGACGCACAAAAGACATCTCAACAAAGCATATCAAGTACAATCAGATCATGGGAAGCTTTGTGTGCAAGAACAAAGGCTGAGCAGTAGAACCTTCTGAATGAGCAATTTCATAGTTAAGTATGTTGTTTTAGTTTCTTTGTTATAGGCTATTGAGTTGTAATCTATTCGCTTGTTTAGAAGCATTAAGTAGAGATTACTTTTTGAGGTTAAGTAGAGGTAACCTTACCAGCTAACGTGTGGCTTGGATGGTTCTAGGTACTAGGGGGTTCTAGTTCCTTGATTACATTACGTTGTAGTCTAAAACTTGCTCGGGTTTTCCTTTAGTGGAAGAGTTGAAATCCCAAGAGTTTGGTTCGTGGTTTTTTATCCCTTGAGCAAGGATTTTTCCACGTAAAAATCTATGTGTTCTTTACGTTTCCGCAAGTTGTTTAGTTTCAGAGATAGGTGAAACTTGCAAGGAACCTGGTTCTTTGTGAGTTAGGCGCAGAATGTTAAAAGCAAGTTTTAGGTTTTGAAAATCGGGTAAGGACACTATTCACCCCCTCTAGTGTCTTACGAAGGTGCACCAAGTGGTATCAGAGCAGTTTCTCTCGAAGAAATATTAACATCTTGAGAAGGATCTGAACAATGAGTGCACCACCGATAATGCCCGAAGGATACTCTATCAGCAAGCCTCCTCAGTTCAACGGTCAACACTACAAATTCTGGAAGTTTAGGATGGAAACCTTTCTACAGGCAAAAAATTATAAGCTATGGAGAATTACACAGTATGGTCCCTTGATTCCCACAAAGATTGATAAATCAGGGAACAAAGTCCAAAAGTCCGCAGAAGAACTTAATGAAAAATACTTCAAACTACTTTAAATGAATACTGAAGCCATGAAGATTCTTCAGTGTGGACTAGGGCTCAATATATGTTCACATACTTCCAAGTGCTCAACTGCAAAGGAAATCTGGGATACGTTAGACAGGTTATACAATGAAAAAACTACAAAGTCAGAAAAGAGTTCAATTGAGGTTACTCCTGTCAAGAACGACACTGTAAAGAATCTGAATCACTCAGGATGCTTCAGGCGTGGCCAAAGAGACCATGTTATTAAACATTTCCCAACATGGGGACCTTCTGAAAGCGAAAGTGATGAAGAAGAAGACGAATCAAAAGATGACTCTCTATTGGCACTGATGGTGGATAATGAATCTTCGTTTGATGATACACCTGAGGTTAGTCTCGATGAACTAAAAACTAGACTTCATACTTGTTCTACTAGGGAATTAAATTTGCTTGCCCTGACATTAATGGAAGAAATTGAAAATTTGAGGTATGAGAAGGAACAAGCACTTTCTGAGAAGGACCAACTAATGTCAGCTGCGTCTGAGTTTTCAATGAAAAATAAAAACTAGGAAAAAGCTAAATCTGAGCTTAAAAAGAATTTAATTGCCAGTGAAACTCAAGTTTTTGAACTAAATCAGAAAGTCTCAGCCCTCAAATTAGAAACTCTTCAATTAAAGGAACAGGTGCTTTGTGAGAAGAAGCTAGGTTCTACACTCGAACTTGAGAATCAAAAATTGAAAGAAGTGTCTGATAAGCAAAGAGTTAGTGAGGCTCAAATCAACCTTGAAGCTGAGCTTGAAAAGAAAAACCAGGCTCTGCATCAGGAAACTGAAAAGAACCGGGTTCTTCAAGAGAAGGCTGAAAAAGCTAGCTCTGAGCTCACCAGACTCACTAAATGGAACAAGTCTTCTGAAGCTTTGAATTGGTTGCATGAAAATCATAATAGAGGTAAAACTGGATTAGGAAATAGGAAACCTTTGCCTGCCTGGAACCCTAATAGAAAATATGTAGGACTTCCTTGCAACAAACTCTGCTTCTTGTGTGGTAAGACTGGATATATTAAGAATGAATGCAGTGTTGCAAAAGATGCAGTGAAAAAGAATAAAAAATCAGTTTTACCTTATTGGACTAGAAATGATTTGATTCATCCATTCGATAACAAAAAGGGACCCAAGCTAGTCTGGGTTCCTGTTACTAACCCTTTATTTTTATTTTTTTGGCAGGTTAGAGTGAGATGGAACAACTCAAGCTGGATTCTTGATAGTGGGTGTTCCATGCACATGACAGGAGATAGAAGAAACTTTCTCTCACTCGCAGCGTTTCAAGGCGGTAGTGTGGCTTTTGGAGGAGGCAAGAGCAGTGAAATTGTTGGTATTGGAAAAGTTGGGAGATCCCTTAATCATGCTATTGATAATGTACTCTATGTGGATGGATTGAGGCACAATCTTCTAAGTATCTCTCAACTATGTGATAGAGGAAACTCAGTGAGTTTCACATCTGTAGGTTGCACTGTGAAGAACCTGCATACTGGTGAAGTAGTAATGGAAGGGAAACGAGCTAATAATGTGTACAAGGCTACATTAGGTTCTCTTCCTGAAAATAATTTGACTTGTCTGAATGTGCTGGAGAATGATAGTCAGTTGTGGCACAAGAGACTAGGACATGCAAGCTTGACTCAACTGAATAAATTGATGTCAAAAGACCTGGTTTGTGGAACGCCAAGCAAAAAGTTCAATGACATCAATATTTGTGATGCTTCTGTGAGGGGGAAATATGTAAGATCTTCATTCAAGTCAAAGAAAGTGGTTAGTACTTCTAAACCACTTGAGCTGGTTCACATGGATTTGTGTGGACCAATGAGGGTAAGGAGCAGAGGAGGTAAGAGATTCGTAATGGTAATAGTTGATGACTACTCCAGATACACGTGGAGTTTATTCCTCAGATCTAAAGATGAAGCATATGATATGTTCTAGGACTGGGTCAGAGCCAATCAGAAGAAACTGGCGCTTCAACTAGTGAGTATAAGGTCTGATCATGGTACAGAATTTGAGAATGCTAAGTTTGCTGAATATTGTAACAAACATGGTGTGGACCACAACTTCTCAGCACCAAGGACCCCTCAGCAGAATGGTGTAGTTGAAAGGAAGAACAGGTCCTTGGAGGATATGGCTAGAATAATATCGCTATCAAGCGGTCTATCAAAGAACTTTTGGGTTGAATCAGTCAACACCGCTTGCTACCTGCGGAATCGATGTTCTATCCGTCCTCTGCTAGAGAAAATTCCCTATGAGCTAATCAGAGGTAGGAAACCTAATATTGCACATCTCAGAGCTTGTGGGTGCAAGTGTTTCATGCATAACAATGGGAAAGAACCTCTAGGGAAGTTTGATGCTAGAAGTGATGAAGCCATCTTCTTAGGATACTCTTCACAAAGTAAAGCTTATAAAGTGTTCAACAAGAGGACCTTGACTGTAGAAGAAAGTGTTCATGTGGTATTTGATGAATCTGAAAGTGTTACAAACAGACAAGAATATGATGATCAGGAGATTCGTCTTGCAAGGGATGAACCTGCTGAAGACCCTGAGAATTTGAAGGGAATTAAAAGTAATCTGGATGATAAGGATCAAACTCAGGGGGGAACTAGAAGGCAACCAGACAGGGGGAACTGAAGAGCAAGATGAAGAAGGGTTAGATGGCTCAGATCCTCCTGGAAACGACTCTCAGCAGATTCAGCCTAAACCTTGGAGATATCAAAGTTCTCATCCACTGGAGAACCTCATGTCTGATCTGAACACTGGAGTTGTTAATAGAAGAGTTTTGAAGAACTTCTGTGCATTCTTTGCATTTTTGTCCTCAATAGAACCAAACAATGTACGTGAAGCACCTGAGGATCTAGACTGGTTGATTGCTATGCAAGACGAACTTCATCAGTTTGAAAGAAGTAAGGTGTGGCACCTGGTCCCTTGACCAACGGACATGTCCATCATTAGTACTAAATGGGTATTTAGAAACAAACTGGATGAACATGCCATAGTAACAAGAAACAAGGCAAGACTGGTGGTTCAAGGTTATACTCAAGAAGAAGGAATCGATTATGATAAAACCTTTGCACCTATTGCTAGAATGGAGGACATTAGGATGCTTATTGCTTTTGCAGCTTATATGGAGTTTAGGCTGTATCAGATGGATGTGAAGAATTCATTCCTTAATGGTTATTTGAATGAAGAGGTGTATGTGGTTCAACCATCTGGCTTTGGAAGTTCAGAGTTTTCTGATCATGTCTACAAACTTGACAAGGCATTGTATGGGTTGAAACAGGCTTCTAGAGCTTGGTATGAAAGGTTGTCTGGGTTCTTATTGAAGAATGGATTTACAAGAGATAAAGTAGACAATACTTTGTTTTTAAGGAAGAAAGCCAAGGACCTGTTGATTGTTCAAGTATATGTAGATGACATCATCTTTGGTGCTACAAATGAGAACCTTTGCAAGGAGTTCGCCGACCTGATGGGACGTGAATTTGAAATGAGTATGATGGGTGAGCTAAATTTCTTCTTAGGCTTACAAATCAAGCAATCTCAGGAAGGCGCAATGATCCACCAGCAGAAGTACATCAAAGAGCTACTAAGGAAGTATGATATGAAGTCTGCTAAGGATATGAACACACCCATTGCTCCTGGAACGAAGATAGATCTGGACAAAACTGGTGCTTCAATTGATGAATCTAAGTACAGAGAAATGATTGGTTCTTTGCTGTACTTAACTGGAAGTCGTCCAGATATTGTGTATAGTGTAGGATTGTGCACAAGGTTCCAATCAATACCAAAGGAATCACACTTAACTGCAGTCAAGAGAATCTAGCAATATTTGAAAGGAACTCAAGATCTTGGTTTATGGTACCCAAAAGGCGGAAGTTTTGATCTAATTGGGTATGCAGATGCTGACTATGCTGGTCACTTGGTTGATAGAAAAAGTACATCTGGGATGGCACACTTCCTAGGTCCTTGTTTAGTTTCATGGGCTACAAAGAAACAAAACTCCGTGGCATTATCCACAACTGAAGCTGAATATGTAGCAACCACTTTATGATGTTCACAGTTATTATGGATCAAGCAGCAGCTGGAGGACTTTGGAATCGAGTGTGGATCAGTTCCAATCTTTTGTGACAATACCAGTGCAGTCAATATTTCCAAGAGCCCGGTCCAGCACAAGAGAGCAAAGCACATTGATATTAGGTATCACCTTCTAAGGGACAATGTTGAAAAAGGCCTAATTACTATGAACTTTTGCAAGAATGAGGACCAAATTGCTGATATCTTCACTAAGGCATTGAACAGGGTACAATTTGAAAAGAACAGACTTGAGCTAGGGATGACCAAGATACAGTGAACGAAGCAGCACCTGGTTCTCCCAATGATTGGCTAGTAAAGTTTTCTTGTTTTTATTTTGCTTAACTTTGCTTAGTTGATTCTACCATGAAAACTTAATTGTTTTGCTTGCTAACCTATTTGGAACCTGTTTTCATGACTTAGATACAGGCAAATTGAAATCTAGGATATAATTGAAGAAACTGGTGCATGGACATTTAGGTACACATTCTATGTTACTTGCTGAATATAACATTGTCTTACGTGGCCTAATTTGTTACCAATCACCCTCACTTGGCGCCGGATTAGTGTAAAACTTTTAAAATTCAAATTCTTTGAACCTTGATGGCATCAGCTCCTATGTGCAATAAGTAGCAGCAGCTTTTTCCAATCCCGTCAACCCGTTCCCCTTCCCAATAAACCTAAACCCGTCTCTATTCCACTACTTGATCATAGACATTGTTTCTATCGGCTAAAATTTTTAAAATTCTCAAAATATTTTCTCTCTCTAAGCCACAATCCTTTGAAAAAACAATGTCGACTAATTCTAAAGTAGATTCTCAACTCTCTTCTCCTAAACTCACATTATCTAAACTAAATCAAAAGGCAAAGCAACTATCCGCGAGTCAGTCCGTGGCTATGCCGAGAAAGTTTGCAAAATTGAGACAGAAGAAGTTGTCAGAGGAAGCAACTAGTAAAGGGGAAAGTGTTCAAGAAACTGGTACGGGGGAAGGGATCTTTGAAGCGACTCAAGAAATCGTCCAAGAAACTGAAAAGGTAAACCCTAGTTCTCCTACTGGTACTGTAGTTGTCGATACTAGTGTACCCTCTATACCTGTAGATTTAGAAAAACAAGCTGATAATGAAGTAGGAGATAAGGAGGAGGCAGTTGTAGAAAATCCTGAAAAAGTTGTCGAAACAGAGGTTGTTGTAGTGGTCGCTAAAGAAACTAAAAACATAGTTTAGGAACCTGTTCCTGAGACAGTTCTTATGGTAGAAAAGACTATTAGTGACAAGGGAGAAGGAAAATCTGCTGAACCTGCTAAGGAACCCGAGAAAGAACCTGGTTTGTTCTCTGGTTCTGTAGCTGGTGATGACGCAGATCTGAGAGAAATTGATGATTATGTGGAAGAGAATGTAGAAGGTGTAGGCTTTACTGAGCCTTTGGATGTTGAGTTGCCTGAGCCCAATCCCACTCCTCAAGCCAGTGAAGGTTCCTCCAGTGAGACTGATGTTGTAGTGGTGGAGGAACAGAGGAGGTTGGGAAAAAGGCCTGTGGTGCAGGAACAAAAACAAATGGTGAAGAAACAAAGGTTAGTGAAGGGAGGAGAATTTGTAGGTAGTTCCAAAATGGGAAGTTCTGGAGATGCAGAGGGGATGGGAGAAAGTATTAGAAAGACAGGGAGTCATGTGAGAAGACCTGCAACTCGTGGCTCTGTGAGAAAGCAGCAGGAGAGGATAGTGGAGGAACCTGAGGTTCGTAGGAGAGGTTCCAAATCAAAGCTGGTGATTGGAGATGACAAGGAAGACAAGAAGAGGAGGGTAGCCTACTTTAGAGGTCTACCAATGGTGAAGGGTAAAATTCTAACTAACCTGGAGCTAGAGGGTATGACTCAACTTAGTGCTAAGTTGAGAGCTCAAGGTTGGTTGAACCTGTTCAGTGATCGTACTAGACAGCTTAGGGAGCAAGAGGTTCGAGAATTTTATTCCAATTGCACAGTAAGTGAACGTATTGTGACAACCATAGTCAAGGGGCTGGTAATTCGGTTTGATAGTGTGGAACTGGGTGAGATTTTAGGTTTTCCCTCTCAGGGCTGCAGCGAGTACATGAGGAACTCGTGGCCGGCTAGAGAAGATGGTGTGTCTGCTTTGGAGGTGACCCAGAAATTTACAGGGAGACCTAGACTGGCAAGGGCTACACAAGTTAAGGAGAAAGCAATGCAACCCGTCTACCAGCTGCTCTTTGAATTTGTACGGAAGAACCTGTTGCAGAGGTCAGAAAGGAGGAGGGAGGCCAACTCTCTGGATATGACCTATATGGACCTGCTAGATCGAGAGGTTCGTATTAATCTGCCTGAATTGATGATCACTAGGGTTAGGCAAACATGCGCTGGTCTATGGGTTTTTTCTGAGGAAGGTATTTGATTTCTTTGGGGTGCCTACTGGTAAGTGGACTGAGCCGGACCACAATGACTTGTTTGGGAGGAACATACTATAGTCCTGTGACTATGTGTTGGATGGTGAACCTGCTGATGAACCAGAGCATATGGAGGATGATGCTGAGGAGAGGAGGAACAACAGAGTAGACAGGAGAATTGGGGGGTTCAGAAGGCAGCTTGAAAGGCAAAATGATGAGCTGGCCTGGATGAATGCTGAAAACACAAGGCTGGATGCAGAGCTGGAGCGTGAAAGAGAAGGAAACTTGCGTCACTTCACCTTGTTGCTTGCTCACTTTAACATCCCTGATATTCCCCAATTCTGAACCAGTGTCATTCCCTAGTTCCCTCCTGGTTCCGTTTATTTGGCCTGTTTTAAGACAATCTTATATTTAGGTTTGTAATATTTTGAATGATGTTTGGATGTTTAAGCCAGTTTGGCACCTTTTGTTGTTATAAATATCCTATCTGCTAGTATTTATTGTCTGAAACAGGTTCCTGACGTTTAAAGGTTGGCTTGCTGCCTTTGGCACTAGAGTCAAGTAGACTTAATTTAAGTTGAGCAGGTTCTAACAACTGTGAAACTTTTCGATGATGCCAAAAGGGGGAAGTTAGATGTTGATTAGTTCATTGTATGTTTGTGACCTATTTTCGCCTAACTGTTATTACCCTAGTTCGTGGTTAGTGTTTGATTTTTACAGGTTCTTGAGAGTATAAACCCTCAGTGAGACAACACGGTTTGTCATCATCAAAAAGGGAGAATTTGTTGAAGGATGAGTTTTGAAGATGACAAAGGACCTGGTGCTACGTGGACCATGAAAAGGTTCACTATTGATTTGAGAAGACTAGCGGTTCAACGAGCTGATCAAATCAAAGTTGAAAAAGGAAAGAAGAGAACGGCTGAAGTCAAAGTTCCAATCCTACCGGAAGTAGAAGAAGCTAGAGGCGGTGCTGAGAAGGACACGGTTCCTAAACGACAAAGGATTGGAACATAAGGCAAATTAACTTAGGTTTTAAATAAGAAAATATGGGTAACCTTGTTTAAACTGATTTCAAAGAGGAAAAGGATTCCTAAAATTAGTTGGATCTGGCTAAGTCTACTTCTATATACAAGTTAATTTGACCAGAATCATGACACACAAAAGACATCTCAACAGAGCATATCAGGTACAGATCGTGGGAAGCTTTGTGTGCAAGAACAAAGGCTGAGCAGCAGAACCTTCTGAAGGAGCAGTTTCATAGTTAAGTCTGTTGTTTTAATTTCTTTGTTATAGGCTATTGAGTTGTAATCTATTCGCTTATTTAGACGCATTAAGTAGAGATTACTTTTTGAGGTTAAGTAGAGGTAACCTTACCAGCTAACGTGTGGCTTGGATGGTTCTAGGTACTAGGGGTTCTAGTTCCTTGATTACATTACGTTGTAGTCTAAAGCTTTCTCGGGTTTTCCTTTAGTGGAAGAGTTGAAATCCCAAGAGTTTGGATTGTGGTTTTTTATCCCTTGAGCAAGGATTTTTCCATGTAAAAATCTCCGTGTTCTTTACGTTTCCGCAAGTTGTTTAGTTTCAGAGATAGGTGAAAATTGCAAGGAACTAAAGGAACCTGGTTCTTTGTGATTTAGGCGCAAAAAGTTAAAAGTAAGTTTTAGGTTTTGAAAATCGGGTAAGGACACTATTCACCCCCCCTCTAGTGTCTTACGAAGGTGCACCAAGTGCAACACTTTCTCTACAAGTAGCCTGTATTGCACAGAGATTAAAGTCTTCGCTATTGCCAAGACTTGAAGAGACTTTCTCTGCAAGTTCCCTATTGCATAGAGCTTAAAGTCTTGGATATTGCCAATACTTGCAGAGACTTTGTCTGCAGGTTGCCTATTGCACCGGATCGTAAAGTATTGGCAACTTTCGGAGACTACAAGTTGTCTCCTTCCACCCGACCTTAAAGTGTTGGCTATTGCCAAAAGTTGCAGAGAATTTGGTAACATAACTTGGGCTTGAAGTCTTGGCAATTACCAAGAAGTCTGTGCAAGGTGCCAGTTGCCCCAGAGCTTGAACTCTTGGCAATAGCGAAGACTTGCAGAGACTTTCTCTGTAAATTGGCCACTGCAACAGCGCTTGAAGTCTTGGCAATTGCCAAGAAGTCTGCGCAAGGTGCCTATTGCACTAGAGCTTGAACTATTGGCAATAGCCAAGACTTGCAGAGACTTTCTCTGCGAATTGGCCACTACAACAGGGCTTGAAGTCTCGGCAATTGCCAGGAAGTCTTTGTAAGGTGCCCATTGCACCATAGCTTAAACTCTTAGCAATAGCCAAGATTTGCAGAGACTTTCTTTTGCAAGTTGGCCACTACAATAAAGCTTGAAGTCTTGGAAATTGCCAGGGAAGTCTGTGTAAGGTGTCATTGCACCAAAGCTTAAACTCTATGCATAGGCAAGACTTGCAGAGACAAGTTGCCTATTGCAACAGGGCTTAAAGTTTTGATAATTGCCAAGAAGTCTGTGCAAGGTGCTCATTGCCAAGAAGTCTATTTAAGATGCCCATTTTCATATATTTTATCCAAATGAATGTAAGAAAGTAGGAATTTGAAGGAATCTAACCTTGAATCATCGTTTCAATGGAGGAATCTTTAAAAGTTGTAGGTGTTTAGGGTTTAGACATTGTTTGAATGGAGAAAAGGAAGGGGAGGATAGTATGGGTCTTTTTATTAGTTGTGAAGGGTATTTTCATCCGGAATAAGTTTTATTAAACTAATGGAGGGCAGTTTTGCTAAACCACTGTTATTGAGGGCATTTTCACAAACCATTGCTCCCCGTGTCAAATTTGTGCAATTCAGCCCATCAATTGAGGTATTAATTTAAAGAAATTTTAACAGAAAAGTAAAATTTTTAGAACTTAATTACAAAACATAGCAACATTTTAGCAAAATTACCCATTATAGAGGAAAAGAGAAGTTAATTACAAGCATAGCAGAAGCATAGCAATATTTTCTCATAACATACCAAACCTTTACATTCTTCCTCTTATTTCCTCTACTATCACTTTTGTTCCTCATATTTTCCCCCCATTTCACTTTTCCTCCTACCATTTCCCCCAATTTCACTTTTACTCCTCCCATTTCCCCCAATTTCACTTTTCCTCATCTCATCATCACTGTATCTCGTTGTATCTCACTGTATCTTGAAGTTTCTCAACTACCAATCGTATCTCATTGTATCTAAACTACCAACCACCTCGTATCTACCCGTATCTCGCTTACCAACCACATTGTGTCTCATTATATCTCACTGTATCTCAACTACCAACCACCTCGTATCTAACCGTATCTCGCCTACCAACCACATCGTATCTCATTGTATCTCAGCTACCTCGTATCTAATCGTATCTCACCTACTAACCACCTCGTATATAACCATATCTCGCCGACTAACCATCTCGTATTTGACCGTATCTCGCCTACCAACCACATCGTATCTCATTGTATCTCAACTACCAACCACCTCGTATCTAATCGTATCTCGCATATCAACCATATTTGTTTCATCCCGTTTGTGCGTTATTTCTCAATGTTTCTAAACTATTTCACCTTTTTTGCATCGTTTCACATTATTTTTTACATTTGTTTCAGACTTTTTCACTAGCTATTTTAAACTGTTTCAGCGCTGTATCTGCACTATTTTTGCTCCGTATCGAACTGTATCAAACTGTTTCTGCACCATTTCAGGTTGTGTTCAGCACTGTATCAAACTATTTCTGCACCGTTTCAGGTTGTGTTCAACACTGTATCAAAATGTTTCTGCACCGTTTCAGGTTGTCTTTAGCACTGTATCAAACTGCTTCTGCACCGTTTCAGGTTGTCTTCAGCACTGTATCTCACTGTATCTATGCTGTTTCAGCATTGTATCTAACTATTTCTTGATTATATCAAGCTGTTTCTAAACTGTTTCAGCATTGTTTCATCCTGTTTGTGCAGTATTTCTCACCGTTTCTAAACTATTTCACCTTTTTTGCGTTGTTTCACATTAGTTTTTATATTTTATTTTGGAATTTTTCACTAGCTATATCATACTATTTCAGCACTGTATATCATTGTATCTCCACTATTTTTGCTCCGTATCAAACTGTATCTCACTGGATCTATGCTGTTTCAGCACCATTTCAGATTGTTTAAGTACTGTTTCAGGACTGTTTCTAAATTGTTCACACTGTTTCAGACAATTTCAGTGTTGTATCGCGCTATATCTATAGTATTTTTGCTCCGTATCTAACAGTATCTCTATGTATTTCTGCTGTTTCAGACTGTTTCATCGATGTATCTAAGTGTTTCTGGGTGTTTTGCACCGTTTTGCATTGTACTAACTGTTTCTAAGGAGTAACACTTGAAGTAGGTAGAACAAATTCCAACAATTAGTCTTCAAGGGTCAAAAGAGACATCCAAAACTTGGTGTCCAACTGAAATAGCAAAAATGAAAGAACAAGTATATTGGAGATTAGCGGTGAACGGAACCAACAACCAGAAATGTGTTTGAAACTCGGTGACATCAGGTGAACGGAACCAACAACCAGGCGAAATAGGAGGAACGAAGGCCGATCTACTCTACTGCCACCGTTATTTTCTATTTCATTGACCGGACAGGGACGATGATGACGATGTTTTCCGGTGTTTGCTGGTGGTTCTCCGCTGGTGGCGTTATTGTTTTTCTCCCTGTTCGATCTATACCGCTGCCCTGTTCCGTCATCCTAATCAACTCCCTCCCGTGGTTTTCCGATCTGTCATTGTGGATAACATTGTTTGCCGGTGTTTGCTGTCGTTGTCTATGGTGGTGTGTGTTGCTGTGCAAGGCCCGGAGGGGAGCGGGGAAGGCAGGGGTTTTGGGTATGGTGGTAGGGGAGTTGGGGAAGGATTTTAGGGGTAGGCGTTGAAATTAGGGTTTGTTTGGAAAATTATGATGTATCTTCTGTATTGTGAAATGTGCTAAAAAAAATATTGCTATGGCTTGTAATTTGACAAATATTGCTATTTTTTTTTTTTTTTGTAATTTATGGTGTAATTTTATATATATGTGTAAAAATTCCTAATTTATACCACATCCTATGTAGGATAACTAATTCATGTATTAAATTATACATGGATAAAGGAGCAAAAAGATAAAACTATCATTCTCTTTTCATTAGAAGCCAATTAACGTCAAGCATCAAAGGGAATATTTGTAAGCTCATTTCTTTTTAACTTAAAAATAAATTAAATATTTTAAATAATAACTTACATCTCCAATTTTAGTGCAATGTACCAAACACATACAAAAAGTAATTCCCGTATTATTAATCCATGTATTATAATCCATGTATAAACTGTCTTCGTACCAAACGACCTCTAATTGTATTACTTCACTTCTAATTCATTTTTCAAATGGAGCATTGATCAATAAAATTAAGGAGGTTCAAAAAAATACATATCAAAATCAAAATATTTACCCTACCCTTACCTATAAATTTTATATTTACCAGCCCTACTCATAAACTATTTACATGCCCTACCCATCCAAACTTGTATACCATAATTTATGCAGTATACCATAAAAATATATGTACATAAGGTATAACAAAGGTATGCAGTAATAAATGGGTAGGTTGCAGGGTCGGATCTAGGATTCGGAGGTTGTGGGTGCCACTTGTTATATTTATCCTTAGCTACAAAGACCAAATAGGAAGGTCGGGTCGGGTCAAATTTTTGCTACTTCGACTAGGTTGATTAAGCCATTTACTCACAATAAAAAATAAGTTAAGTTTGATTTAGTTATTTTTTCATGATTATTTTAAATCTTATTGTCCAAAAAACATTGCAAAAAGACGCCATGAAAAACGCGCCGATTAAAAATTTACTTAAAAGTACCTTAATTACTAGTATAAATATTTTATTTGACTAAATTAATTTACCTTTAATAATATGGAGTCAATTTTTTTTCATTTTAATTATCAAATTTTATGGAAATAATTGTACGAAGAAAACTTGTTATATTTGTCCTTAGCTACAAAGTCCAAATAGGTAGGTCGGGTCAGGTCAAATTTTTGCTACTTCGACTAGGTTGATTAAGCCATTTATTGACAATAAAAAATAAGTTAAGTTCGATTTAGTTATTTTTTCATGCTTATTTTAAATCTTATTGTCCAAAAAATATTGCAAAAAGACGCCATGAAAAACGCTCCGATTAAAAATTTACTTTAAAGTACCTTAATTATTAGTATAGATATTTTATTTGACTAAATTAATTTACTTTTAATAATATGGAGTTAATTTTTTTCGTTTTAATTATTAAATTTTATAGCAATATTTGTACGAAGAAAACTTCAAATTTGTAATCTAGAAAAATTAATTCAAATGATCGGTTAATCAAAACAACTTCATATTTCAAAAGTCGAAATGAAAATTTGCTCGAATTATTCTTGATTGAAAGAGAGAAACTAAATATTAATAAAATTAATTTAAATTATTTATCAAAAATAATTTTCTCATAAATTAAAGAATATAATACAAACAAAAGAAAGAAAATAACCACACACAATAAAAATAAACAAGAAAAAGAATAAGACAAAAGAAGAGACGAGGAGATTTTATTAGTAAATAAAAGGAAAAAAAGGTAAAGGGGAGAAAGAACGGAAGAACAACATGCTTAAGAATAGGGAAATTTTGATCACTAGCCATTTTTGGACGCGCTCAATGGGGACTATCCACCGTTTCAAAATTCATTGAAGAATAGCCAAAAATTCGCGCGCACACTTAAGCTCCATTAGCGTTGGAAAAACACCCCAGACTAGCCCCATAACAAAAAACTGGGGCTTTGAACAAAACTTGTTCAAAGCCCAAGTATTTTGTTATGGGACTTTATATATAAAGCTGAGTCCCATAACAAAATGATGGGGCTTTGAACAAGTTTTGTTCACAGCCCCAGCATTTTGTTATGGGTTATGAGACTTTATATATAAAGCTTCAGTCCCATAATAATGCTGGGGCTTTGAACAAGTTTTGTTCACAGCCCCAGCATTTTGTTATGGGACTGAAGCTTTATACATAGTCCCATAACAAAATGCTGGGACCTTGAACAAAACTTGTTCAAAGCCCCAGTATTTATACTGGGGTTAGTTTACTGAAGCTTCCCCAGTACAAATACTGGGGCCTTGAACAAGTTTTGTTCAAAGTTCCAGTATTTATACTGGGATTTGTCCGGAGGTGGCTATTTCTCAGCGAATTTGTTTTTGACGGCTACAAATCAATTAACGCGCGCCAAACAGGCCCCTACACTAAATTTTTACTTAAGAATATAGCGTGGGACCGTGGGAGTATAGCAGTCATTATATGGTTGTTGTGGCAAAAAAGCTACTGTACTTAAACGGAAAAGGGTCATATTTACCCCTTTACTAATTTTTATTAGTTCGTAGTAACCTCCGTTATACTATTCGTAACTATTTGTCCCTACCGTTAATATTTTCAACATATATACCCCTGCCTCTAACGGCACCCTGGACCCACCTTTTAAATTGCCACATGGAGACCATCTGTTAAATACTCATTTACTAACAGATCCATGCCCCAAAATCCAAAACCCATTTGCATGGGCTAACCTTTTACCCGCCTTATTTTTTTGTTTATTTTTCAATTTTATTGACATATTCACATCCCAGTTCATCCTTATCATCACTCCCTCCCACCAAACAAACAAATCCCACTCTTCTCCTTTTTATCTGCCACTTCCTCCACCCCTCCAAAGATTTATTTTTTTTTTCCTTAAGATGATAGCCACTTAGACCAAAGAAATTTCATTATAGAGATTGTCTGATTTTCTAAGATGGTGATTTTCTTTTTCTTTTGATTTTTCCTTCGGGTTCAAAATTGGATTTTGGATTCAATTTTGGAAAAAAAATTTATGGTTCGGAAACTTGTTGAAAATCATGCATTTAAGAGCGATGTTGTAAATGAAAGAAAGAGGTAGAAAAGGATCGCCAGAGTCCGACCAAATTTATTTTTCTTCTAAAGAACAATTCGTTGGCTTCTCTGCTTTTTCGTTTGTTGATTTGGTTAATTTTTTCTCCTTCCCCTGATTGATATTACTAAATCAACACATACACTTTATTTTATATTTTAGTGATTGAGTAGATGATGGAAGATCCGATCAAAGTGAGAATATTTCAGATGGTCTTTGGCAGAGAGCAGAGAATGTCGCCTTTGATTTGAGATTGTGAAAGTGCAAGGAATATTGTGGTGAAGATGATGGAAATGAAAAATAGGGTGATCAATGGGGGGCTTCACTTGGGATCATGGAGAGAAGCTGCCTAGTTGAAAAAGGTGATGGAGTAACACAGAAATAGGTCTATTTAGAGGGGGTGAAGGTGGTGTAATGATTAGGATATGTTCTGTTGCGGTGAGGTTTGTGTCTTCTCCGGCAAGAATCTCTCCCGTGAACTCTCTGCATTTCACAAGGAAGAAGATAGTTGTATCTATTTAATTGAACCCGAGATGGGTCATTGGGTCGGGTTCTGATTTGGTTAAAAGTTTGGTTACTAATTGAGGGGTATAAAAAAGTTAAGGTTTTAGATTAATGACACGTGGCAGGGGCAAAGTTGGGGTGGGCCTCCGTTAAATGAAGGGGTATATATGTTGAAAATGTTAACGGTAGGGACAAATAGTTACGAATAGTATAACGGAGGTTACTACTAACTAATAAAAATTAGTAAAAGAGTAAATATGACCCTTTTCCGGTACTTAAAAACATCGTTCAGAGGGGTACGTTTCAGCTTAAAGGCTCTACCACTGGCACCAGGGTACCTTCGTTGATCGATCACAGGTGCTGCTGCTGCTACTACTACTATTAGTAGTATTTCCTGTATAAATATACATACGTTCCTGGTAGATTGGATGAACACTTTTAATTTTGATGGGTAGTATAATATTTAATAGATAAAGTGGGTAAATATTTTGAATTTCAAGAATACACACCGTAAAAAAACCCATAAAATTACTATATAAACTCAGAATAAGAATTCCGAAAACACTACCCTAGAAAATCAGTTTATACGGGCACAATTACTAAAACTACTCAAATGGACAATGATATTCCTATTCCTACAGGACCGATAAAACATATAGCTTGCTTGGTTTATCACGCGTTGCAGCCTGTAATTATAACTACAACTACATTTTGTTTGTTATTCATCAAAACTCAGTACGCTCTACAGTAAAATATCACTGTGAAAGGCAAATTTTCAACAACCAATACCTAATTATACACGACATGAACAAACACTAGTTACCAAACCCCATTAAAGACATGATACGTGAATCATGCTTTAAACTAGCTTTTCGCTGCTAATTAAAATCTATATAAAGATGAAACCTTTGTAACATTTTCTCACAACTTGTTTTTCATCACAACTTTTTTCGAATCCGAAGAAGAAAACATGGGTGTTAAAGGCAAGTTGATTGGTTCAATAGAGGTGAAGTGTGGAGGGCACTTGATGGATGATATTTTACACATCAATACTCATCATATACCCAACATAAGTCCTATTAAGATCCACCATTTTGAGATTCAGGAAGGTGGAAGTACTCTAAAGGTTGGTTCAGTAGTTAACTGGAAGTATAACGACGGTAAGATAGCACCCATCCCTCATTCTCTCTCTAGGATTTACTTTCATCAATTTTCTACATACTTAAATGAGTTCGGTAGTCATTTTCAAGAAAATTGTTGTTCATGAGAAACTTATCTTTTAGTGTTTGGTGTTCAGATAAAAATATTTTCCGTAAAACAAGGAAAAGATCAATAATTACCTTCATTTATGGGTTGAAATTCTTACAACTATCTTAACTTCTTTTATCTTCATGGAGTATTACTTAACTACTTTTAATTTCACGGTAATTGCTCCGACTAATAGTTACTCCATATTATTATAAATCTTTCGTCTCCAATATATCTCACCAACCAAAAAGAGGAAAACATTTTCCAGAAAAGTATCTTTTACATGGAAAGTATGTTTCACCTGAAAATGATCCGTCATAAAATATACACTTTTATCATCAAGTTTCCCTTTTGTAGCTCACAATTCCCATATTTTTCACATTTACATGTTCTTTCAAGATTTATGGTGAACATTTATATCTATTATGAGGAATAGGATAGTTGAATTAGGAGCAACATCTCTTCTATGATTATAACATATTTTAACTTAATGATTTTAGATGGAAAAGCCAAGATTTGTAAGCAAGTGATTGAAGCCGTGGATGTTCCGAAGAAAACAATCACTTGGAAAGTTATTGGAGGAGATCTGTTAGAGTTGTACAATTCCTTCATTATTACAACATCCTGTGACTCCAATTGGACAACGTGGACATTTGTGTACGAGAAAAAAACTGAAGACACCCCTGACCCTATCGTTCTCTTGGGTATGGTACTTGATGTAACCAAAGATATAGAGGGTCATCACCTCAAGAAATAGAAGATCTATGCTAATTAAGTCAGTAGGTGATGAATATTTGGGAATATTGGCGTGTGAAATAAATAATGTTGTGTTTGAAGAATAATGTTTATGCCAATCTCCTTGTATGGATATCTTTCCAATGGTCAATATATGTATGATATTATGGGACTTTTGCAGGTTTGAAATTTACCTATAACAAATATAAGATGTACTAAGCATGCTATTCTCATTCTTTTTCAGCTAAATTGTTTTTGGGTTTTTCTAGTTAATTCGCTGGGTCTTGCGCAAATTTGGCATGATTTCTACATCGGTTCGGATGAGCAATTTGGCCTATTTATATACTCCCTCCGTTTCATAAAGATTGTCATGTTTCGGATATCGAGAGTCAAACGAGTTTATCTTTGACCGTAATATTTTCATATGTCTTTCAAATAATTTGAATTATTAATTATTGTGACTTATAGTACTTTTTATGTAGTTTCCAAATATATAAATATCATTCGAAAAAATTTAAAAATTATATGTTTAAATTTACGGTCAAAATGAACTCGTTTGACTCTCGAAATCCGAAACATGACAATCTTTTTGGAACAGAGGGAGTAATTTTCATCAATTTAATATTGTTTACTAGCTTTTGGATTAAGTTAAACATCGTATTTATTATTTTTATTTTTTTAATTTTTTTTAACTTCACCGACTAAGCTTGAATATGCTTGTATAGATCACAAAAGGAGGAGGGACATATTTATTATTTTTATTATCATTATTTTTTTAACTTCACCGACTAAGCTTGAATATGCTTGTATAGATCACAAAAGGAGGAGGGGGATTTAACCTTACCTCCATTACATGCTAGACTACGACAAGTTAGATCTCAAAAAGTGGAAAAAGTGTACTCCCTCCGTCTCATTATAAGTGTGTGAGTTTGATTGGGCACAAAATTTTAGAAAATAAGAAAGTCTCTTAAATTATGTGGTTTGATACTAAAGATGTGTGTAATATAAGCCAGTGCGATTAAATCTTTTGGTTCAAAATAAATCTTGAAATTAAATAGTTACCAAATATGAAAAGAGACACGTTTTTTGAAACGGGCTGAAAATGAAATTTCACTCTCTCCTCCACTCGCAATCTGCCGCTGCCAGACCACCTCCCACCCGTCGGATAATATCTGTCGCCGCTGCTCCGCCGGCAGACCACTTCAGGAATGGTGCCGAAAAATAAAAAATATATATATATTTAGAGGTTCCTGTCTGCACACTCTTTCCGTTTTCGCTATTACTTTTCTTAAATTCTCGTTGAATCGGCGTAGATCTAGCTTCAAAGTTTCGGCCAACACCTAACTCCAGAAATTATGTCACTTTTTGGGTAAATTTTTACATATTTAGTATCTCCTCAACCTCCTCTATCATCTCCCATACCCCGATTCCCCATATTAAATCCCCATTTCAATTTCTCTTTATCTTACTTTACTTTATTTATTTTTTCTTCTTTTCTTTTATGTCTGCATCTCTATTTCCATTTTATCTCTTTCTCTCTTTCTTTCTCATTTTCTGTGGCATTTGGCTTGTAAAGGCTGTGGTGGGAATGAAGCCAAGGCGATTTGGACAGTGACATTTCGGCCAGATCTGATGTTTTCCCGTCAGATCTAATATTTTTTCAGTCAACTTTTTTTTAAAAAAATTTTATTTTGTTGTATATGATAGTATCTTCACAATTTGTGCATTGTATCTAAATATTTCCGCATTGTTTCTGTACTATTTTTTTTTCATTTCTGCACTGTCTCCGCGTTGTTTCTTCGTTTCTGCATAATTTTCTACACACTACAATATTTCTGCATTTTAGTTTTTTTTTCTACACTATTTTAGCATTTTTTCTGCACATCTTCTAACTTTTCAGAACTGTTTCAGACTGTTTCTGCATTATTTCTGACTGTTTCTACAAACCATCGACGATAGTGGCGGCAGACCGATGGCAACAATAGGTCAGTAGGAGGCAATGGGGCAGCAGGTGGGAGTGATATGAGGTGGAGGCTAGGATTTTTCTTATTGAGTTTTTTGTATCAACTTGTACATAAAAATATTTCTATAGTTTGTAATATCAATAATATCCCTAACGAAAAAATTCTTTAATTTCTAGCCCTTTATGGTGAACCGTCATGTCCCTAAGGGAACATTTTGAACTGAATTTTGACACAACCCAGATTTCTGGCTAGGCCGTGCGGGCATCTTACATCCTTTCTCAGACACGTTTGACGAACCATTTTCAACTGAATTAGAAAAATGAATATAAAACCAATTCATAAATAAGAACAAGACTAAAAAAAATGATGATATACATAAGCTACACAAAAGAAGTTACAGGTGACTACCCAATATACTAGGTTTAGGGCTATCCAGACTAGACATCTAAGAGTACAAACGAATGTATACACCTCTCGAAGGGAGCAAAACTAGAATATAAAACAAACCAGGACTGGTGGCCATTCTGGATAAGAGTTGGCTCACCCTGACAGCTGAAATCGTCTCCGCCCCTCAATCGAACAATGAAACCGGTCCTGGAGCGAAATCTGCCAAAACGAATAGATACAACAAGAAACAAGCAAGGGTGAATCGAAAGGACTCAATAAGTGAGGACTGACTAGCCACCTCGAAGCACAGGTAAGCTAGCCGGGAGAAGAGATAAGAAATTACTAACTAGAAATATATAAGCAACTAGAAATATATAAAAAAAACCAGGGATACAAGATAACTAGAAACATATAGACTATCCGAAACATATCCACAAACAGATATATATATCGCATACAAAAAACATAGCGTAACAGTCACACAATAATCAGCAACTAGTGCAATCAAATGAGATGAATGCAGTATGATGCAATAGGGTCACATGTGCCCGACACCTATCCAAGCGCACGACTCTCATCGTCTACCATGAGATATATGCAATAATAACTCTTCATCGGCGCGGGACTCTCATCGACTGCTAGATAGTACATATCAAATCTATAACTTGAGTACAAAACTCCTATGCTCAATGCTCAGTCATGAAGATGTGATATGCAATGCCATACAATTCGAACTATTACACAATAAGTAAGCCCTTGCAACCCTAAGGATTTCCAACCTAGCAGGATACTTCTATCTTCCAATTTATATTCATAATCATACTTGGACTTCCTTTTCAATTCAATACTCGACTTACAGTTCAACAATAGATATTCCTAACTATGATGGAGCTTCTATCCTCAATATAACATTTACGCGTCGTGGCCTAACAATTCAAGTTCATATTTCCAACAAGATATTACCATTCTTGGCTCAATATTGAGCCCAATATGATGCAACTATCATAAAGCTGCATATCACAATAAACCATTTTTCAATCAATATCCATAGTCCAATCTAAACCTTTGCATTCTATTCATAATCTTAGGCTTATAGCTCCTCAATTAACATTTATAGTGAACTAACTCTCTTATCCTTAACTCAGAAATAAATAAAGAATATTCTAATATAAATACCAGATAAGCAGAATACACCCATATAACTGGAGTACAATACTCCCAATTACACAATAAAACATTGAACAACACTTAATAACATAATAAACAATTAAACCAAATAATAGACACACAGTAACTGAATATTTAACTTTTAGCCAAAGATGAAAGAAATACACAAAAATGCCCCGGGTCGAGCTTAGCCGAACGCCCACAAATTTTATATTTCTAGACTGCTCATACTCTCACGAGTCAAAATATACTATTAGATTACATTTCTGAGTTCAATTCGGTCAATTTTACAAATTTATAAGTTTAGAGTTCTAACCCCACTTTCCTTCAAACCAATTCATGAATTTTCAACTTTAATCATTGAACTAACATTAAGACTTGAGCTAGAATCGTTACATGTACAATTGGAATGAATTGGTATCTAAATTACCCCCTAAACCGACTTGGAAATGACTGGTTTGATCAAAATAAGCGGACTTTACCCTTTTACCCTGATGTTTGTGGCAATTTTGTGTGTGAGATCCCATCATTGATTTTAATTAACCATATTTGCAAGGTCAAAGAAGACTGTGGGTAGAGATTTGAAGTGGTGGTCTTATCTGGCGGGGCATAATGGCCGCATCACAAACCTCCGTTCTGGAGAGATTTATGTATATACTTACCCTTTCACCATCAGATTTAAGCTCCCGATTTTTTTTAAGTAAAGAGTAAACTAGGCTTGCACCTAGTGACCATTTTTATTAATAATAAACAACCTAAAATTAAATTGTCTTACAAGTTGTGCACACAAAAAGTGCAATACTATAATTAAGCTAACTCTTCCTAACATAGTATCTAGCTTACATATTACCCTCACAATCTTGGGCTGAGCACTAACTAGTACTAATACCACCAAGTAATGTAAAGATAACACATAAGCTTGATACATGACAATCAATGCCTTGATACTAAGAGCCAGTACCCAATGAAGAATACATAAGAATTAGGGCTGCCCATAGTATGGTAAATACCGAATTACCGTACCGAACTGATTTTTTTTTTTTTTACTTTGGTAATGGTATTTTGGTATTTGGTACGGTATTTGGTATGAAATTTTAAAAATTTTGGTATTTCGTACGGTATTCGGTATCTATAAAGAAAATACCGAAATACCGAAAATACCGAAGTACTTAATTACATATACAAATTATATATATATATATATATATATATATATATATATATATATATATATATATATATATATATATATATATATATATATAAAATTAATCTAAATATGAGCTAATAAAATTCTAAATAGAATATCTAAAACTTGTGATATGATTATATATTTAATTAAAACTTATAAATATTTATAAATAAAATAGTATCAATACCATCAAATCTACTTTAATTCTTTACTAGAGAGTTGTCTTTCAAGCACCGTCAAAACTCAAAAGCTTGTTGTTTTGTGTGTAAAAAATATATGAGCTTATCATAAGTAGAATTAAAATTTTAATAATAAAATTTTTTGTGTAAGCTTGTGTAGTAAAGTTGGTTTAATTAGATGTCGGCTAGTGTTATTTGTACATTAGAGCTTTGCTACATGTTTTGTGGTATTTTTGTATTTTGCACTGATGTACTGTGAAGGTTTATCGTTAATTGTCAGATGAAGTTTCTTAGTTCCTTTCACATTTCTTTGCAACATATATATCTATTATATGTAAGTCGAAGTTGAACAAACTACGGTTACCGACTTACCGTACCGAAATTACCGAAACCGAAAATGAAAATACCGAACCATACCGAATTAGTTTGGTATGGTAATGGTATGATATTTTTAAAAATCGAAATTACCGAACCGAAATGTGAAATACCGTACTGTACTGTACCACGGGCACCCCTAATAAGAATACTATCATATCTAATGTTGCATATGTCTTCTGTTTGCAGGACCTCCAAATTGTTGATATAGTCGACTAAAGTAGTGGAGCACCACTGATCCTTGAGTGTCACAGCAGTGGCGTACCGGTGATCCACCACAGGAGCTCAAAACATAGAATTGAATCACAAAGGGTGACACTGAAGTAGCCATATCCCAAACCTTCAGAGGTGTGAGCTGACACCATACTGCAACCAATGAAGCATGTCCTTGGCCATAAACATGAGCCAACCTGAGTTGAGCATAATACTTCAAGATCACTCAGATAATTGCAAATGTCCCAGGGCTGCATATGATTATTGAAGTAGTTTATATAGACATACAATCAATCCGATCCTGTACTGATTGACAAGTCCCAACATGCATCAACTCAAGTAGACTGTGCATTATCAAAATCATTGAGAAGAGCATAGGCAAAAGCTCCCAAGAAATGGAACATAAAATTAGAGTAGCACCCAGCATGTGTATTGAGACCAAAGAAACAGTTTGAAGCTGAATAAGATGTTGTATCAATTCAATATAAACCTCAGCTTGTATAATTGCCAAACTCATCATAAAACTCCAATTTAAGATGAATGTATGTCTCAACCTTGTATCTGCAAAAAAGAAGCAAAAGTTAGTTAAATAAACCCCTATGATCTCCACTATACAGTCTTGATCAGAGAGGGAATTCTCCCAACTCCATTCAGCTCCACCTTCTCTATCTTCCCCTTTGCATTTCATCATTATAGACCTTTCCATCTCTTAGCTCTATACTCCGCAAAATGATGTTTGTCAAGGTTGAAAATCAGCTTAGCTTTGGTAGACAATTGAGCATAAGAAGTAAAGTTAACACTAGGCAGCTCATAAGCAAGATTAGCTAGATACAATCAGCCAGCTTATTACCCTCTCTCAAAGTGTGTTGAAACTGAAAGCTCCCCGACTGTTTCAACTTCAAAATATCATCAACAATAGAGGCTATGGACCACATAGGTTGCCACACCCCTTCAATGATATGTTTAAAAACTAGAGAATATGTTTCAATCACCACTGCCCCCAAAGCCTTCTCTACACTATAATTCATGGCTCCCCTAATAGCCATTGCCTCAGCATACATATTATTGTGCTCACCAATAATTTTTGCAAATGCATATAGAACATCATCCTCCTCATTTCTCACACAAAAGGCCATAGAACTAGGGCCTGGATTGCCCTTAGAAGCCCCATCAGTGTTCACCTTCAAAGCTCCAGGTCCTGGCACCTTCCATCCACTACAAGAAATTGGATTTTCTTTGGCGGGCTATAGTGGCGACTATATATATTGCTACAAAATATTAGGCTTTTGTGGCGACTTTCTTATGAAGTTGTCACTGTGTCCGATACTGAAGGAAAAATTTTCAATTCTCGCCTGAATAAAAATTTAGGCTCCACTTTAATTGTGGCGACATGTATAATATCGCTCCTAAAGGTATTTTGCGGCAATGGTATCGCCTCTAATAATATAAATTAATTTATTTTTACATTAACATTAAATAAAAATAAAAAAATAAAAAAGAACAACAAATAAATATATCAGATTCCCTTTCACTTATATCTTTTTTCATATGCAAATGCAAACTAAAACCCTATCCTTCTCTCTACTTGGCTTCCCTCAAATTTGTAACTTTTTACCCCAAATCACTCAAGCTCGTCAAATTCATAGCAATCAAGAAAATATTATTGGTGAAGGCATTTAGGTGCAATACTTAATCATTTCCTCTTTAGTAGAAAGTTAGTCATGAAAAATGCCAAGTACCTTTGATTGTTCAAATTTCTACTGACACTTAGAAATTAGTAGGCTTGATATGCAAATTTTTCATAAAATTCAATTAGTGTCCTCTTACATGATTATAGAAATTTGCAAGGTGAAATGTACACAATTTAGCTTAGGAAGTGTACGTTAAATACTATACGTCTTCGCGTCTTAATTATATATGTATCATGCTCAACATTAGTAGTATAAATCAATCAGCTGTATAAAGTTCTTCTTGTTTGCTTATTTCAGATCGAGTCTCAAGGTGGTGGGGGCAGAAAAATCAAGACTGCTCTATTAGTAATTTTTCTTCCCTTATGCTTTGTTTTTTTCTATTTGTGTTGGTGTCTAGAATATGATTTGTGATAAAAATTAAAGCTTTACTAGAGCTGTGATTGAATCTATTGTTTCTTTTAGAAAACATATAATACTGTATTATAAACAAGTGTAATTCAACTCTGTTTGCATTGCGTACTACTGTTGTATGTATCAAAAGATAAGCAATGATTGAGAAGTTGTATTACTGTTGTATGTTTTTTTAAGAAGGAGAACTATCTGTCTGCGCTGCTTTTAGTTTAATGCTCTATATTTTACAGATTTGAACATGAATAAGAATTGAATGTTGTCCGGAGGTAATACAAGTATAATAAGTGTCTTCTTTCTGTATTACAAGTTTAGTTTAGAATTTTGACTGTTAGTTCTATAAGTGTCTTGTTACTCTATTATAAGAGCAATTTCTTGACAATAGGTTCGGAGACCATGTTTTATCATTAACATACTTTTTGATTGATCTTGTTACTCTATTATGTTTGATTATTATTTTTTTTTTTTTTGAAAACTATGAATGGATACAAGTTGACTGATTTTGCTTTATGGATTTACGATTGAAAATTGAAGGTCTTGATATCAGGGAAGCTGAACTTGCTATCAGATTATGCAAACTTGAAATGGTTTTTCCTCCGGCATTCTTTGTACTGATTCAATATCGGTGGATGTACCCTTTTTAGAGGTACATATGCATAATAATTTTAATGTCACGTCTTTACAAAATCACATTTTTATTAATAAGTCATTTGCATATAGGTATTTGCGGACACTATCGGATGTTCGTAATAAACCTCGTCTAAAAGGTTTAATTGCAGAAGATTATTTTTTGCAGAGGAATGCTTTTGCTCATAAGAGATGCAAGTTAAGATAGATCAAAAGCTAAGAGAAGAACGTGAAGAAATGGTTCCCGAGTTGGAAAAAAAAAATGTGGAAGAGGAGTTGCAAAGGGAGTTGAATAAGGATCTTGAGCATGTAAATGTAGAAGTAGACGACGATCCAGACAGAAGCGGAAAAGAAAAGGCAAGACCAACAAGCTGCTTTTATGAGCAGAATGCAACAGGTGCTGTGCTTTCCTTCTCCGTTTTCCTATTTTCTCGATTTGTCGGGCTTATCGCTTCTCTAACAATAATATTGTGAAAATACTAGGAACTTATATTATAAATAATAAAACTACATGTATGGATTACGTTTGTTATACACTGGAGTTGTGAAAGACTAATTTGAACAATAAGGAGCTAGGCATATGTATTTTCCTATCCTGGATATCCACAAGGATACTGTCGACCAATTAGATATTATGTCACTGATGTGATTCAAGGATAGTGCACTCCTGGAGCACTATTTTCATTAATTAGTGTACTTGTTCTAATACCAACGACTTAAAGATGGTTATGGAAGAACAAATAAGAATGATAAACTTTATTTAGACATATACCTGCTTTGCACCAAATTCTGTCTGAAATACACTGTATACACTCACACTCAATGGTGCACACTTCTGTATGTATTGTGTTAGACATGTGGATCTACTTCTCTTCATCCACATTTTTTCATTTTAGTTGCATATTATAGTAGTCATTGAACCCGTTATTGTGATTGCTTATTAATAGAGTGATGTGAGTCAACTAAAATGACCGCTAAAGTCAGTGATTCATTAGAAACAATTAAACTTGAGAACTTTCTTTTCTGGTATGAAACAAGCATCTTGGAGTTAAAGGGATATCTTAATTTAAATTATATGCATATAATTCTATACACGATGCATTTGAATTATAAAGTTGGTGAAGGTAACAAAACTTGTGTTATCCATGTACTCAAGTATCCAAATTATTTGATATTCTCGTGTCCATGGGTTAGTAGTAGTCATTTTAGGTATTATAAGGAAATTTCAAAGCTATGTGAATATTAAATGTAGATCTCGTGTTGAGCGGCATCATGTATTTTGACATAGACGTAGCTTATAGTAGAAATAGTTGATGCTGAATTAATTAGCTAGAACCGTGATTGAAAGCTAATCCTGATGTACGTTTTTAGCCATTTATGACACTGGGTCTGATTAGTTATGTTAAACAATGATCTTGTAAAAGTTCTTTTAATCCATGAAGCCTATGTTTAAGTCTTTTCTTTTAAAATTGTTGTTAAATTCGACCATGAAGCTCTACTTGATGGTCTGTAATATACTCATTGTTGTATCAAGTGTACTGAGACTTATGAAGTGAGTAATAAACATTTAATCTTATAGTTCAGAGTGAAATATTTATAGAGATCTTGTTTGTTTAAGTGTGTCCAATGACTAGTTTTTTTTCTCTTCTATAAAAGTTTGTATGTGGTTTTTAATATTAAAGAATCTTCCTGATGCTAAGTGAATACACGTTGGAAAATTTTACTAGGACCATTGTCAAATAAAATAGTAACTTTTAAGTGTTAAATTTGTGAATGAATTTTATTTACATAATTCTTTTAAAATTGAGAAAGTTGCAAATGTGTGATGGTATGTACCTCTTATTTTGAGTGCCCTAATTGTGATCCTGCTAGTGAACACGAGTCCCACAATGGTTAAGAAAATGGTTGATTACAATAATAATTTGATCATATCATTATTTGATTATTAGTTTTTTTAATGAGTTTTGCAATCTTTTACTCTAATGTTACATTGGTAGCCCTGTTTATTACTTGCATTAAATTATGAGATTTTTTTTTTATTTTAAATTTTTTTTCTTAATTGCAGGGACAATATTTTAAGATGGACAAGTGAGGGTTGCTCAGTTGGTAAAGCACCTCCACCCACGACCGGTAGGTCCTGGGTTCGAGTCACGCTGGAGGGGAAGTGTGGAAACACTATAGATCCTCCAAAAATGGGTGGAAAAAAAATATTTTAAGATGATACGAGATGACGTCGACCAAGAAGGAGCTTATCTTATGATTATTTGCTTCTTTGGTTAAATGTATATGCGTAGGATGATTGATTAATATCTTGAAGACCCTTAGTATTTTGTTTTTTTGGTGATGTATGTTTACAATGATGACAATGAATAAAAACGTCTTTGGTGATGAAGAATAGTTATAATATCAGCTTTAAAATGTCTTTGGTGTTTTTAAGTTATCTTGAATGCTTTTACATTGGTGTATAATTTATAGAAAAGGAAAATGACACCATTGAATTTTTGAAAATAATTAATAATTAAAAAAGTAGATTTTTAGTGGCGACCAAACCTTGCCACGAAAAACTTTGTACTTGTGGCAATGAAAGTAGCCACTAAATGTATAAGAGTTTTTGTTGCGACAAAGTCGCTACTGAAAGTTATTACAACAGTGGAGACCCACACTTTTGGTTGCATCAATGATTACTTTTTGTAGCGCCTGAAGTCGCCACAAATGATGTACTTTTAGTCGCCATAAAAAACCTTTAGCTTCGGCTTGTAGTGTAGCAACCCCATGGCCGCCATTAAAAGTTTTTAGTGGCGATTTTTTATCTTTTAGTGGCGACTTTAGGCGCCACAATAACATAGATTTCTTGTAGTGATCCCACTTTAATGTACCTAAATGTAGGTAAATAATTCTCCAAAGCATTCACAATGTCAGGCTATGACTGCTTTCCCATAACTATATATGGAAACCTAACCTTAACAAAGTAAAAATATTACTAATGACTTCATAGAGCAATCTAGAATAAGAAACAGTTTTATCATGTTTTATAGTATTCCTTCTTTTCCATAGGGACCAAACAATAAATGAAGGGATAGTATGATAAACAGCTTGTGACCAAGGCTTAGGCCACTGCCTCCACCACTTGAAGCAAACCCGCTGAAGATTACAATTATCCACATGAATCACTGCAGCTTGAGCGAAGTATCTCCATACACTATTGGCCACTGGACTTGTCCTAAAAAGATGTTCCCTAGTCTCTACATTAGGAGTAGTACAACACCAACACCTAGATTGAAACTGATAGCCCATTCTCTTCAGCTCATCATCAAGTGGAAGCTTAAACTTTCATAGTCTCCACATCATAAATGACACCTTGATAGGCATCTCTTTAACCCACATAAACCTAGCAATAGGGAGTTTATGCTGCTTCCCCCTCATGTAGTTCCATGCATTGCTCTCTGAGAATTTTCCATTTGATGTCAAGCCCCACCAAGCCTTGTCTCTTCTCTGATCAGACCCTATCAAATGCACATTCTGGACAATGTGCTCCACAATATCTTCAGGCAACAACAAGTTTAGTAGCTCAATATTCCAGATTCCCTCCTCAAATAGTTCCTTAACACTATTTTACCACAAATCACAATCAAAAGTATAAGGAACTATAAAGTATAATGGTCCAAGGCCGGACCAATTGTCATACCACAAATGAGCTGAACCTTGCCTGATTTTCCAGTGAATCTCATGATCAATGGCCTCCCTAACATATATCATTTTCCTCCATACATAAGACCCTTGTTTAAATAGCACAATGGCTTTGTGTAACTTCTTGCAATATTTATTAGACATGTAGGTTACCCATAATGAATCACCAGTTCTAAAGTTCCACCAAAATTTAGCAAACAATGCACTTGAAATATCAAACAATGATTTGAATCCCATGCCACCTTCATCAACTGACAGGCATAGATTTTTCCAAGAGGACCAGTGCCTGCTTGATCCCTCTTGTGAATTACCCCAAAAAGAACTTTGCAAAAAGCTTATGCAATTGGTTTAGCACACTGTCTAAGAGATTCACAGCTGAAAGAAGATGAATTCGCATGCTTTGCGAGACATGCTTGATCAATATTGCTCTCCCTTCAAATGATAGCATCTTTGCACTCCAGCCATGGATTCTAGCAGTCACCTTCCCTACTAAATCTTCATAGTATATCTTCTTCCTCCTACCATAGAAGATAGGGCATCCCAAGTAAGTGAAAGAGAACTCCTTTCTCTGAATGCCAGTGATCAACTCCACCTTTTCAACCTCATCATCACTCACTGATCCATGCAAGTATATAGCACTCTTGTCTTTGTTTATTTTCTGGCCTGAAACTGCTTTCATAAGCTTGCAAGACTCCAGTGATCAAATGTAAAGACTCATCATGAGAAGAAGTAAACAAAATGGTATCATCAGCATATCCCAATTGATTGTGGACTCCACTTAGGCATAGCATAGCCCCTATAAACTGTGTGTATTCAGGGAATTCAATGTTCTAGATAACACTTCAACTGTGAGAATGAATAATGTAGGTGACAAAGGGTCACCTTATTTCAACCCCCTACCTGAATGAATGAAACCATAACTTTTTCCATTGAAAAGAACTGAGTACCAATTTGAGGACATCAACTGAAATATCACATCAATAAACTCATGGCAGAATCCCATCTTCCTTAGCACCATAGTCAAGAATGGCCAAGAGACCCTATCATAAGCCTTCATCATGTCCAGCTTGATCACTACATTAGCATCCACACCCCTCTCATTTATATCATGTATGATCTCCTGAGCAAGCAGTACATTTCCACTATACTCCTTCCCTTAACAAAGCCTGCTTGATTTTGAGATATGAGAGTAGGAAGAACATCAACAAGCCTATTATGCACCACTCTTGAAAGCACTTTGTTGATGAAATTACTACGACTGATTGGCCTGAGGTCTGAAAAGGTTGAAACATTTGGTTTCTTTAGAATCAGGACCAAGTTGGTGTGTGTAACATATCTGGGGATTGCCCTACCACTAAATAAAGCCTGAACCACTCTAACAATGTCCTCCTTGATAATATCCCAACCAGCTTGAAAGAACTTGCCAGTATAGCCATCAGGACCACTAGCACTATCACCATTAAGCCCAAACACTGCCTTCTTTACTTCATCTTCCCAAGGAACCTTAGTGAATTCTTCATTCTTCTCATCAGAAATCATACTTGGAACATTCATCAAGAAATCATATTTGGTAGACACATCTTCAGCAGCAAATTGCCTTTGAAAGAACCTAAGGGCCTCATTTGCCATTGCTTCTTGAGAGTTGATCCAGTTGCCATCCCTATTTTAAATCCTGCTCACATGTAACTTCTTCCTTCTTCCATTCACATGAAAGTGAAAGAATTTGGAGTTTGTATCACCCTCCTTAAACCATTGCATGCCTGCCTTTTGTTTCCAGAATTCAGCTTCAATGGAGAGATACCTCTTCAGCTCAGCTTCAGCCTTTTTCAAAGCCTCTCTATTCTCAGGTGTTGGTGCAATCTCAAGTTGACATGTGCCAAAATAATGTCTTCCAAAGTAGAAACTTGCTGAAAGATGTTACCATAAGTAGCTTTGCTCCAGGCAGATAGTTTCTTCTTCAAAGTCTTCAGTTTTGTATTAAATACCATAAATGGATCACCAGTGACTTGTACCTCCCAGTACTCCTTCACCAATGTAAGAAAATCCTCATGTGAAGTCCAGAAATTAAGGAACTTGAAAGGCTTGATAGTAGGAGTAGGATCTTGTGAGAAGTTGACAAACAAATGAGAGTGATCAGAGCCAACTCTAACAAGATGATCAATCTATATCTTTGTGCACTTATTAATGAGCTGCTGATTACCCAAACACCTGTCCAACCTCTTGAGAATGAAGTCCTCTTCAGTCCTGCCATTCCATCAAGTAAAGATACTGCCTGAATTGAATCCAAGATCCATGAGCTGACAATTGGCAAGAGTAGAAGAAAATTCTTCATACTCAGGCATGAACACTGGCAATCCCCCATATTTTTCATTCTCTGAAAGAATGACATTGAAATCTCCAGCTACCAGCCAAGGCTTCACATTGTCACTAGCAAAATATTACAATGGTTCCCATAGAAAAAATCTGTTACCAGCATTAGTCTTAGCATAAACAAAAGTGATGACAACTTCTTCATCAAATTGTTGATTCATGAAAGAGAGTGTAAGCTGTTGCTCATCATTCATCAGCTCCTGTATTTCAAAATCAGATGTAGCAAACACCCAAACCTTCCCATTTTCATTGTAAAAGCAATGCTCCATCCTAAGCCTGATTCTATAGCTATTTATTGTGCTAACATCCTGGAATGGCTCCATCAAACCTATAACTTGAAAGTGCTTTCTTTGATGCAGTGTAATAAGCCTATCAAAAGCTTCTTGTGTATTCAATAATCTTATGGTCCAAATAAGCAGCTTATCTATCTAATTCTTCTTTATAGAAGTTGATCTCAAAGCTTGAATTTTAGAAGGATCTTGACTATAATTCTTCTTGCTTCTCCTTTGTTGTTGCTTCATCTGATCAGGTATCTCAAGAGGGGCTGGAGATTGCAATTTTTTCTGGGACTTCACACTCTAACGGAACAAGTCAGCCACACGAGCTACTTGCTCAAAGTTATGAGAAATAGAATCCTCATCAAGTTCTTCATGTTCAAGCCTGCTAGGGCTCAAAGGGCCATCCATCAACTTTATGCCTTCCTGAGCTTGGACATTCTTGGCTATTGGTTGCGAGGGCATATTACAATAAGATCATCATCATCAACATCAAGAGTAACACCTGTAAGGATCAAGGATGAACCCTGAGCAATTTCATCTCCCTGAGATTGACTAGGAATAGTAGAAGCAGTTGTATTTAATTTACAAATTGGGGTGCTCTTCTCTCCCACATCGACTGGTGGAAGTACTGGCGCCTGAGGTATTAAAGCTAACTCCTTTCCTGAACCGAATTTAATTAACCCTAAAGCTTGGTGAATTAATGCACTAGCTTCAGGGTTAATAACTTTCAGCTCATTCAATAAATAATCATTAATGACACTGAATTTTTGTACGAACTCAACCTCGTGAATTGAATTTGCACTTTGTGGAATAACAATGAATGCCTGATCTTTGTCTGAACTCCTAGCTTGATGAAAAACTTCCAGCTCAGCCATATCATTAACATTTGCATCCTGAACCCTAACTGAAACATTAGACTCATTCACCTTTGTATTATTTTTAAAAACTGCATCTACCCATTGTCGTGTGTTAATTTTCCCATTATCAACCTTTTCACTAGTTTTATTGACCGTAGGAATTGGACTCCCTGCTTGATTAGGATTTTTACCCGATAATTCACTTTGTGAAAACCCTAGTTGACTCAAATTCCTTCCCCTTGTCAGCTTGCACTTCAACAACATCTTCACTCCCCTCAGTCAACACTGCAAAGGAATTAATCACCTTAACAGCTTCTCCATTGACCCTGTCAACTTCTTTGCCTTGATTCTTCTTGTTTTCAACCCTAATTCATGTATTAGGGTTTCAACTAGGATTTACAAAATTCTTGGCCTTGTTTTTTCTAGAGTCTTGAGCTTGAACTGCTTTGCCAGTGTTAACATTAACAATAGCAGCCTTATTTACTTGCATTACTTCTTCTTTGCCTTTTAAATCTCCAACAACCTTACCACTTTGCAAAATCCTAATAGGATTTTCTTTCACATCTGCTTGATTATTATATTTGTCAATGTCCCTATCATCAAGCTCTGGTGTAAATTAAAGCACTCATCTTCACAATGCCCTTGTAATTTGCAATGCTTACAATACTTGGGCAAGTAGTCATACTGAACCCTAATCCATTTGTAATGAATATCACCAATGGTTGAATTCTTGATGCCAATTCTCACTCGTTGAGGTCTTTGAGCCAACAAATCAACTTCCACCTTGACTTTTGCACAACTTGGCCTAGTTCTTACTTTAGTAGCTGCATCTAATTGTAAAGGCTTCCCAATTGCACTAGCCAAAGCAAATATTGCCTCTTTGACAAAGAAAACTGGTGGCAATCCAGGAAAAGAAATCCAAGCCACTACCACAGATGTCTCTTCCCTAGGGTCAAACCAAACATCATATTTCATCCCTTGCATCTGATGAAATATATTCCCAGTCTTTAGATAGAAAGAAGACCTGGAAAGAAGATGAACATAGTCTTCTAACAGTGAAAGTTGAATTAAAACATGCCCCGGGTCTAGGAAATCAATCGTGCACTCTCTTTTCACTTCACATTGCAAGGGTAACTGTTTTTTGAGCTCATGAAAGCCAGGCATTCCATAAGAGAATTTCCCAACCACTGAATATAGTAATTCCCCATGAACTACCATGTTGTCAATAACCTTATCATCCCAAATAAAAGAGGGTTCCCTATAATGAAGTTCCATGATAGGCTAAGGAATAGAAGCCATCGAAAAAGGTTTAGCATTAGGTTTAAGTGTAGATGCATAGGATATAGGTGGTATTATGGTGTTATTAGGTGGTATTGGAGGTGTAGAAGACTGGACAACCCCAGGAGGGGGCTGTCCAGTGGCCTGCAAGGCCATAGTTGGTCGGAGGAATTGAAGAAGGTGAAATCGCCTATTCTAAATAGAAAATAGGTGCGCGGGGTTTAGGGTTTTTTGGGATTTTTTTTAAAGCAAAATCCTAAGGTCTTTACAATCTTGAAAAAAATAAGCTTAGTGGCTAATTTTATTAATAATATCCAACAAAAACAATAAATAAGGTCTTTACAATCTTGAAAGAAATACGAACTAGCTAATACTAATGCTAATGAATGCCTAAGTAGTGGTAAGATAGCACCATACCCAAGCATCGCATCCACTTCATTGGGTTGAGCATTATAAAATGCTAATACCACCAATTGAACTGAATTTAATGCCTTGATATAGTACTTTACAAAGTTTACATCACTACTTAGGCGAAATGCATATGAAACTCTAATGAAATATCTAAATAATGATCTACTAGTATGTTGTTGTAGACTAATGATGCTAGTAATAAAATAACAACAAGATCCTAATTCGCTCCCGTGATAATCAAAGCGCGAAACAACCATTTCTAAGCCACAAAAACATCCCGAAGCGTCGCCTAAGCATTTCATATTTTCCTGCAAGGGGCGATGGGGAAAGCGCCGCTTGCTCATCGCGCACAAGGACTGGCGCGATGGGGCAAGTGACGCCTGCTCATCGCGTGCAAGGATTCGAACATTCTGCATGAGGCAAGGCGATGAGGGAGGCATCTCCCTTGCCATGGCGCTGGGGAAAATTTTGGCTGGGGGCGATGGGGAGGGCGACGCATGGCTATCGCACAGACCAATCTGGACATTCTGTTTGGGCCAAGGCGATGGGGGGGGGGGGACGCCATGGCCATGGCTTTGAGCAAAATTTTGGCTGGGGGTCCGTTGTGCGATCGTAGGGGCGACGCCCTGGCCATGGCTTTCAAGTTTATCTGCTGGGGCCGATGGCTAGGGCGACGCCTTGGCCATGGCGCGTCACATTTTGCTGAAATCTTTGCTTTTTCCTCTTCACAATCCACATAACCATCAATTTCACCAACTTGAGACCATTAAAATCCCATCCAAGTGAGCCAAAATTTCATTCCAAAGTAATGCGTCAATCCATTCCAAGCAACATGAATTTTAACTATGAAAGTACCTACAAAAAAGAACACAAAGTTAGTAAAAAAAGCCTCCATGCTCTCCTCCCTAAGGATTCGAGCATGAAGGAAAGTTTCACCTCCCTTGTGTCTAAACACTCTTCCTCGGCCTAGTACGGATGTACGATTCATTGCACTTATCCCCATTCACCAATTCCCTACCCACACTATCCAATTCATGAAACTTATTAACAAGGACGTCTCCTTGATCTAGCGTCAAGTTCGCCAAATAATCCGCCAATTTGTTCCCCTCTCTAAACACATGCACCACCTCCACCTCTATACCCTCCATCAAGCTCCAAATTTCTTCAACCTCTTGCACAATTTGCCAAGGCACCTCCCAAACCTTAGTCACCACATTTTTTAGCAACAATGAGTCCGTTTTGACAATAACCTGCGCATAAGGAGTAGAAACCACATACCTCAAGGCCATAAGAATTGCCATTACCTCCGCTTGAGTATTTGTGTTCATGAAATCCTCCATCCCCTTAGCACAAGCATGCAAGATATCTCCCCTCTCATCTCGAACACAAAAAGCCCAAGAACTAGGTCCCTCATTACCTCTAGAAGCACCATCTGTATTACATTTGATCCACCCCACCTGAGGCGGATTCCAAACAACCTTTGTCATCACTAAAGTAGGTGTATGATCTCTTAACACCGGAAGCTAATCCCCCACCTACCTGTCGCATGCTGAAAGTTCCTCCTGCGGACTCTCAACTACAAAATGATATGCTGCATAACAAGATACACCACCCTGCGAGTTGAAGTCGACCCACCATGCCTCATAACATTCCTCCGTTTCCACAACTCTCATATATAAAGATGGGAATAGCATGGTAAATCATCCTCAGGACCGGGCCAGCAGGGGCATCCCACCACAGATTAATCACTTGTGTCAAGTACAGCCCATTAAAATTAAGACCTGCAGGGCCTCCAAAATATTTCCGTACATACCTCTCTACAGGTGCATTAAGAAAAACGTGGGAGACAGTCTCCACGTCAGGGTCCACGCAACAATGACACCTAGAGGAGAATTGAATTCCCCACCTCTTCAGCGTATCATCCAGGGGCAACTTAAACTTCCACAATCTCCACAATAAAAATGACATTTTAAAAAGAATACTTTTGATCCAGATGTGCTTGTAAAGGTCACTCGGCTTCTTCCTCTGCCTCACCACGTGATAAGCTGAACGAACTGAAAAAGTACCCCGAGACTCCAGCCTCCAATAGGGCCTATCCCGCTCCTCAGGACACATAGGAGGCTTAATATTCTGAATCACATGCTCTGCAAGGTCGTCAGGTAAGAGCTCCCTGAAGCGCTGCTCATGCCACACTCCACCCTCAGCTACTTCGTAGACACACACTACCATCTAGTCACATTCAAACTCAAGAGGAACTGCATGATACAAAGGACCAAGACCAGTCCAGTTATCAAGCCAGAAGTAAGCATTCCCCCTTTTGGCATCATCGAAAAGTTCCACAGTTGCAAGAACCTGCTCAACTTAGTTTAAGCCTAGTTGACTCTAGTGCGATAGGCAGCTAGCCAACCTTTAAACGTCAGGAACCTGTTTTAGACAGTAAATACTAGCAAAGTAGGATGTTCATATCAAAAAAAGTGCCAAACCGGCTTAAGAACATCCAAACATCATCCACATATTACAAACCAAAATATAATATTATCTTAAAAAAGGCCATAAAGAGAAGTAAAGAGAGGACTTAGGAAAGGGACTGGTTTAGAATTGGGGAATATCAGGGATGTTAAAGTGAGCAAGCAACAAGGCAAGGCGATGCGAGTTTCTTTCACGTTCACGCTCCAGCTCCGCATCCAGCCTAGTGTTTTCAGCATTCATCCAGGCCAGCTCATCATTTTGCCTTTCAAGCTGCCTCCTGAAACCCTCAATCCTCATGTCCATTCTAGCATTCCTTCTTTCCTTAGCATCCTCCTCCACATGCTCTGGTTTATCAGCAGGTTCGCCATCCAACACATAGTCACATGATTTCAAAATGTTCCTTCCAAACATGTCATTGTGATCCGGCTCAGTCCACTTACCAATAGGCACCCCAAAGAAATCAAATACCTTACCTAGAAGAAACCCATAGACTAACACATGTTTATCCAACCCCATGTCAGCTATCCTACCAATGTGCTTGATCATCGATTCAGGTAGATTAATACGAACCTCGCGATCTAGCAGGTCCATAAAGGTCATATCCATAAAGTGGGCCTCACTGCGCCTCTCCGACCTCTGCAACAGGTTCTTCAGCATAAATTCAAATAGCAGCTGGTAGAAGGGTTCCATTGCCTTCTTCTTAACTTGCATTGCCCTTGCTAGCCTAGGTCTCCCTGTAAATTTTTGGGTCACCTCTAAAGCAGACACACCATCTCCTCTAGCCGGCCACGAGTTGCTCATGTACTCACTGTAGCCCTGAGAAAGAACACCCAAAATTTCACCAAGCTCGACACAATCAGACACACTATGGTTGTCACAATTCTGTCACTTATTGTGCAATTCGAGTAAAACTCACGAACCTCTTGCTCTCTCAGCTGTCTAGCTCTATCACTGAACAGGTTCAACCAACCCTTATCCCTCAACTTAGCACCAAGCTGAGTCATTCCTTCTGGCTCTGGTCAGTGAAAACTTTACCCTTCACTAATGGCAAGCCTCTAAAGTAGGCCACCCTCCTTTTCTTGTCTTCCTTGTCATCACCAATCACCAACTTTGTCTTGGAACCTCTTATACGAACTTCAGGTTCCTCCACAATCCTCTCCTACTGCTCTCGAACAGAACCATGAGTAGTAGGTCTCCTGGCATGACTCACCGTCTTTCTACTGATTTCTCCCATACCCTTAGCATCACCACAACTTCCAATTTTAGAACTACTCACAAATTCTCCTCCCTTCACCAACCTTCGTTTCTTCACTGTTTGTTTCTGTCCCTGAACCACAGGCCTCTTACCCAATCTCCTCTGTTCCTCCATCACCACAACATCAGTCTCACTGGAGGAACCTTCACTAGTTTGAGGAGTGGGATTGGCCTCAGGCAATACAGCATTCAAAGGTTCGGTATAACCTACACCTTCCACATTCTCTTCCACATAATCATCAATATCTCTCAGATCTGCATCATCACCTACCATAGAACCTGAGAACGAACCAGGTTCTTTCTTAGGTTACTTGGTAGGTTCAATAGATTTTTCCTCTCCCTTGTTACTAATGGTCTTCTCTACCACAGGAACTGTCTCAGGAACAGGTTCCTCGACAGTTTTTTTCAGTGTCTTTTACAACTACCTCAACCCCTGTATCAACGACCTTTTCAAGATTTTCTATAACCACCTTCTCATTATCACTTACTTCAGCCACTACATGCTCTTCGAAATCTATAGGCTCAGAAGGTAAACTAGCATCTACAACAACGGTACCAGTAGGAGAACTAGGGTTTACCTTTTCAGTTTCTTGACGATTTTCTTGAACCGTATTGACGACCCCTTCATCTGTACTGGCAACTGAAACACTTTCCCCCTTACTAGTTGCTTCATCCAACTTCTTCTGCCTCAATTTAGCAAACTTTTTCGCCACAGCTACGGAGCGACTTGCAGCTAGTTTCTTTGCCTTTTGATTTAGTTTCTAAATTTTGGGTTTAGGAGAGGAAGGTTGTGAATCAATTTTGGAACTGGTCGACATTGTAACAGAGTTTTGTGTTTTTAGAGAGAGAAGAAGAGTTTAGAGAGATTTTTCCTTTAACACCGATAGAAACAATATTTTTTCTGATCACTTAATGGAATAGAGAAGGTTATAGGGCATATCGGGAAGGGGAACAGGTGATGGGATGTGAAAAAGTTGTTATAGCATTACGACGCATAGAAGCTGATGCCAGCAGGTTCAAAGAATTTGAATTTTAAACTCACACCATTAATCCGGCGCCAAGTAAGGGTAAATGGTAACAGATTGGCCACGTATGTAAGACAAATATTACACTCAGTAAGTAAAATAGAATGTGTCCATGCACTAGTTTCTTCAATAATATCCTTTATATCAAAATTTTGCCAGAATCTAAGTCATGAAAACATGTTCCAAATAGGTTAGCAAGCAAAAACAATTATGTTTCATATTTAGAATCAACTAAACAAAGTTAAGCTAGGTAAAATAAGGAAACTTCACTAGCCAATCATTGGGAGAACCAGGTGCTGGCTTGTTCAATGTATCTTGGTCATCCCTAACTCAAGCCTGTTCTTTTCAAATTGTACCATGTTCAATGCCTTAGTGAAGATATCAGTAATTTGATCCTCTGTCCTGCAAAAGTTCATAGTAATTAGGCATTTCTCAACATTGTCCCTTAAAAAGTGATGCCTAATATCAATATGCTTTGTTCTCTTGTGCTGGACTGGGTTCTTGGCTATGTTGACTGCACTGGTATCGTCATAAAAGATTGGAACTGGTCCACACTTTATTCCAAAGTCCTCTAACTGCTGCTTGATCCATATTAGCTGTGAACAACATAAAGCAGTTGCTACGTATTCAGCCTCAGCTGTAGATAATTCCACTGAATTTTGCTTCTTAGTAGCCCATGAAACTAAACAAGGACCTAGGAAGTGTGCCATCTCAGATGTACTTTTCCTATCAACCAAGTGACCAACATAGTCTGCATCAGCATACCCAATTAAATCAAAACTTCCACCTTTTGGGTACCATAATCCAAGATCCTGAGTTCCTTTCAAATATCTCAAGATTCTCTTGACTCCAGTTAAGTGTGACTCCTTTGGTTTTGACTGGAACCTTTCACACAACCCCACACGACTTGCAGTTAAATATAGTAAGGAACCAATCATCCCTCTGTACTTAGTTTCATCAATTGAAGCACCAGTTTCATCCAGATCTATCTTCGTTCCAGGAACAATGGGTGTGTTCATATCCTTACCAGACTTCATATCATACTTCCTTAAAAGCTCTTTGATGTACTTCTGCTGATGGATCATAGTGCCTTCTTGAGTTTGCTTGATTTGTAAGCCTAAGAAGAAATTCAGCTAACCCATCATACTCATCTCAAATTCACCTCCCATCAGGTCGGCAAACTCCTTGCAAAGGTTCTCATTAGTAGCTCCAAAGATAATGTCGTCTACATATACTTGAACAATTAGCAAGTCATTGGCTTTCTTCATTAGGAACAAAGTATTGTAAATTTTACCTCTTGTAAACCCATTCTTCAATAAGAACCCAGACAATCTTTCATACCAAGCCCTAGGAGCCTATTTCAAACCATACAGTGCCTTGTCAAGTTTGTAGACATGATCAGGAAACTCTGTGCTTTCAAAGCCAAGCGGTTTAACCACATACACCTCTTCATTAAGATAACCATTAAGGAATGCACTCTTCACGTCCATCTAGTATAACTTAAACTCCATGTAAGCATTAAAGGCAATTAGCATTCTAATGGCTTCCATCCTAGCAACAGGTGCAAAGGTTTCATCATAATCGATTCCTTCTTCTTGACTGTAATCTTGAACCACCAGTTTTGCCTTGTTCCTTGTCACTATGCCCTGTTCATCCAACTTGTTTCCAAAGACACATTTAGTACCAATGATGGACATGTCCAATGGTTGAGGGACCAGGTGCCATACCTTACTTCGTTCAAACTGATGAAGTTCCTCTTGCATAGCAATCACCCAATCTGGATCCTCAAGTGCTTCACGTACATTCTTAGGTTCTATTGAGGATAGAAACGCAAAGAATGCACAGAAATTCTTTTAAAGCTCTTCTAGTAACAACTCCAGTATTCAGATCAGACATGAGGTTCTCCAGTGGATGAGAACTTTGATACTTCCAAGGTTTAGGTTGAATATGCTGAATGGTGTTTCCAGGAGGAGCTGAGTCATCTAAGTCACCTTCATCTTGCTCTTCAGTTCCCCCTGTCTGAGTGCTTTCTAGTTCCCCCTGAGTTTGATCCTTATCATCATGATTACTTTTAACCCAATTCAGATTCTCAGGGTCTTCAACAAGTTCATCTCTTGCAAGACCAATCTCCTGATCATCATCTTCTTGTCTGTTTGCAACAGCTTCAGATTTATCGAATACCACATGCACACTTTCTTCTACAGTCAAGGTCCTCTTGTTGAACACTTTATAAGCTTTACTTTGTGAAGAATATCCTATAAAGATGTTTTAACCACTTCTTGCATCAAACTTCCCTAGAGGTTCTATCCAACTGTTACGCACGAATCACTTGCATCCAAAAGCTCTGAGATATGCAATATTAGGTTTCCTGCCTCTAATCAGCTCATAGGGAGTTTTCTCTAATAAAAGACTTATAGAACGATGATTCAGTAAGTAGCAAGCGGTGTTGACAGCTCAACAACCACCACCAGCAAAACCACGATCGAAAGGAAGAAGGAAGTTTTTAACTTCTCCGCAAATGGATCAGTAATACTGTCTGATTTTGTCTCCTCCTCGGGGGGCTGAAACCACTCATTCCCAAACTCTATGATCTTTTCTACCGTTTCCATCACTTTTTCTTTCTTGAAACGACCTCGGTCAGTCGTTTCGGAAGTTAGGACTCCGATTGACGTGCCGATAAATTTAAAATATTTATAATGTCCATTAGGACCTGTCTGTAAAATTTGAGCTAAATCAGACCTCGTTTGGTAGGCATCGGAAGAAGGTTTCAATTTTTATTGGCGATAAATATTAAAATTCGAAAGCGCCGTTAGGTTCGTATGATTATTTATGATATTTGTAAACTTTCGAAAGTGAATTTCGATATTGTTCGGCTAGTTTCCGCTAAAATGCCGAAAGTTAAATAATTTGACTTCTTTTCATTTAAATTCGCATCTTGAGTTTCGGGAGTCTGATTTGAGATATGCCTTCGCGAGTATGTTACATATATTTTGTACAACTTGTATGCAAAAGTTGGAATTATTTCGAATATCGTAGGGTTCCGTTTTAATTTTCATCGCGAAAAGAAAAAAAAAAGGGAAACGACAAAACTTAAAAATGGAATGGCGGTGCATATATGCTGGTCATATATGAGCATGTGATAAGTATGAAAACAGTAACAAAATGATTTAGAAGCAGTGGAAAAAAATGGCGCAGAAATGGAAAAAAATACCAGAAAATGGGAAAAGCGGCCGGAGAAAAGTAGAATTTTCACCCTAAAACATTCAGGTAATGATCCTAATATATTATTTGAGTTTATTACGTATGTTTGAATATATTTTTACGGTAAAAATTGAGATATTAGACATCGTCCTAATAAGTTCAATTAATAGTTTAAAGGGTCAAATGGACCCCGATAATGGAATTGAATATATATTCATACTCAGTGAGTTATGGGCAACATATAAATGTAAATTATTTGGGATTTGGTTATGTGACCTTAAACCCTGTATATAGGCCTGGCCTGCGTATTGCGTATGCCAATAGGGTATCAGGTTCCTAACCGAATTGCCCTAAGATGTGAGGAATGAAGCCTTTAGCCTAATTTGATATATTTTTCTACTTATTGAATAGAGTGGGATCGTTTGGCAATGAAACCAAAGGACAAAGAGGTTATTGAGTGGCTGTGCTAACTTTGTAACAAGGTAAGTGTTTATATCCATTTCTTTGGAGGCACCTGGCCTCGTAGATTTTCTACCACGTGTTCCTTACGTGTGTAGCTGCCGCTAGGCGTACTCCTTACGCCTTAGCTTTGGATTTACATTGTGTATTATATGTTATGTCCTGTTGTTGGTATTGCATTGAGGAACTGAGCATTGTACTCTGGCTGTGATTTGGCATCTACTTTCCGGCTGTCGATGAGAGTCTCGCGCCGGTGAAGGGTTATTATTGCACCACATTGCATTCATATGCATTATATGTCATTCATATGCATTACATTGCATATCATATTGGGTGCAGGAGTATTCCGCCCCAGGAGCAGGAGTATTCCGCTCCATTGTATCATATTGAGGGAGGAGTATTCCACCCCAGGAGCAGGAGTATTCCGCTCCATTGTATCATATTGAGGGTAGGAGGATTCCGCCCCAGGAGAGTGCAGGAGTATTCCGCCTCAGCTTTATATTATATCGGGTGCAGGAGTATTCCGCCCCAAGAGAGTGCAGGAGTATTCCGCCTCTGGTTTATATTATATCGGGTGCAGGAGTATTCCGCCCCAAGAGCAGGAGTATTCCGCTCCAGTTGGTTATCAGATTGGACTCCCCTCGAATGCAGGAGTATTATGCTTCGGGATGGGATTACGGGCACATGTGACCCTTTGCATCACATTTTATTTCATTTCATTTCATCACATTTCATACCATTGGGTAGACTTACGATACATGACTACTGTCCTGCTTATATGTGCATTGCTTATTTGCCTATATATTTCTGGCTCGTATTCTGGGTTGCGGGGATCGGGTTTGCACGCTGCAACGGTATAAATATATGGATCAGGTTGCACGCCGCAGCAGGATGAATATATGGATCGAATTGCACGCCGCAACAGGATGTATTTCTGATTGTTGATGTGTTCGGGATACCTATATGTTTTGGTTATCTTACGTTCCTGGTTATTGATAAGTTTGTCATTCCATACGTGTTTCTAGTTATTACCTGGCTCTGTCTTTTTATAATTTAAATAAGAGGAATTTTATTTATCTGTTTCTCCTCCCTGGCTAGCTATCCTATTCTTTGAGGTGGCTAGTCTGCCCCACTTATTGAGTCCTTTTGACGCACCCTTTTTTTGTTGTTTGTTTCTTGTCTATCTATTTCGTTTCGGCAGGTTCGCTCCAGGATTTAGTTTGCCACGTTGTGAAGGAGCGAAGACGATTTCAGCTGTTGGGGTGAGCCAGCTTTTATTCCGGATGGCCACCAGTTTATTGTTCATTATTTCAGTTGCATTTTGCTCCCTTCAGGAGGTAGTTGTCTTCTTTTGTACTCTTCGATGTCTAGTCTAGATAGCCCTAAACCTAGTATGTTGGGTAATCAGCTGTAATTTCTTTTGTACAGCTTAGAGGTATCAGTATGTTTGTGTTTTTTTTAAGTCTTTCCCTTATTCGTGAATTGTTAAATTTATTTTCCTGATTTTATTTGTAAGGGTTCGCCCGACGGGTCTAGGGGAGGATGTCGGGTGCCCGCACGGCCTAACCGGATTTCGGGTCGTGTCACTGCTTCAGCCTAAAAACTCTTTGACAAACCGCTTGACAGCAACATAGTTCTAACCATGTCCTCTAAGGACCTATTCTTCTTTTCAACTACACCATTTTGCTTAGGGGTCCTTGGTGCAGAGAAGTTGTGATCCACCCCATGTTTATTACAATAATCTGCAAATTTAGCATTCTCAAATTCTGTTCCATGGTCGGACCTTATACTTACTAGTTGAAGCCCCAGTTTCTTCTAATTGATTCTGACCCAGTCCTCGAACATATCATATGCTTCATCTTTAGATCTAAGGAACATGGTCCAAGTGTACCTGGAGTAGTTTTCAACAATTACCATTACAAACCTCTTACTTTCTCTACTCCTCACCCTCATTGGTCCACACAAGTCCATGTGAACCAGCTCAAGTGGTTTAGACGTACTAACCACTTTCTTTGACTTGATTGAAGATCTTACATGTTTCCCCCTCACACAAGCATCACAAATCTTAATGTCATTGAACCTCTTGCTTGGCATTCCACGAACCAGGTCCTTTGACACCAATTTATTCAATTGAGTCAGGCTTACATGTCCTAATCTCTTGTGCCGCAACTGACTATCATTCTCCAACACATTCAAACAAGTTAAATTATTCTCAGGAAGAGAACCTAATGTAACCTTGTACACATTGTTAGCTCGTTTCTCTTCTATTATCACTTAACCAGTTTGCAGGTTCTTTATAGTGCAACCTACAGATGTGAAATTCACCAGATTTCCTTTATCACATAGTTGGGAGATACTTAGACAATTGTGCCTCAATCTATCCACACAGAGTACATTGTCAATAGCATGATTGAGGGATCTCCCAACTTTTCAAATACCAATAATTTCACCGCTCTTACCTCCTCCAAAAGCCATACTACTCCCCTTGAAATGCTGCGACTGAAAGAAAGTTTCTTCTATCTTCTGTCATGTGCCTGGAACACCCACTATCAAGAATCCAGCTTGGGTTGTTCCATCTTACTCCAGCCTGCAAAAGAAAATCAAAGGTTAGTAACAGGAACCCAGACTAGCTTGGGTCCCTTTTTATTATCGAATGGATGAATCAAATCTTTTCTAGCCCAGTAAGGTAAAACTGATTTTTTATTTCTTTTCACTGCTCATTTTGCAACACTGCATTCATTCCTGATATGTCCAGTCTTACCACACAAGAAGTGGAGTTTGTTGCAAGGAAGTCTTACATATTTACTATTAGGGTTCCAAGCAGGTAAAGGTTTCCTATGTCCTAATCCAGTTTTACCTCTGTTATGATTTTCATGCAACCAATTCAAAGCTTCAGAAGACTTGTTCCATTTAGTAAGTCTGGTGAGCTAAAAGTTAGCTTTTTCAACCTTTTCCTAAAGAACCCGATTCTTCTCAGTTTCCTGATGTAGAACCTGGTTTTTCTTTTCAAGCTCAGCTTCAAGGTTGATTTGAGCCTCACTAACTCCTTTCTTACCAGACACTTCTTTCAGTTTTTGATTTTCAAGTTCGAGTGCAGAAACATGCTTTTTCTAACAAAGCACATGTTCCTTTAATTGACGACCTTCCAATTCAAGGGCTGAGACTTTCTGTTTTAGTTCAAAAACTTAAGCTTCACTAGCAGTTGATTCCTTTTTAAGATCAGATTTGGCTATTTCTATGTTTTTATTTTTTATTGAAAAATCAGACACAACTGCCATTAGTTGGTCCTTCTCAGAAAGTACAAGTTCCTTCTCAGACCTTAAATTTTCAATGCCTTCAATTAAATTCAGGGCAAGCAAATTCAATTCCCTAGGGGAGCAAGTATGAAGTCTAGTTTTTAGTTCATCGAGACTTACCTCAGGTGGATCATCATTGGAAGGTTCATCATCAGCCATTAGAGCCAATGGAGAGTCATCTTCAGGTTCTTCTTCTTTGTCATCACTTTCGCTTTCAGAAGGCCCCCATGTTGGGCAATGTTTAATAATATGGTTCCTTTCGCCACACCTGAAATATCCTGAGTAATTCAGATTCTCTGTTGTGCTATTCTTAACAGTAATGACCTCGATTGAACTCTCTTCTGACTTCGCTGTTTCTTCATTGTACACACTGTCTAGCATATCCCAGATTTCCTTTGCAGTTGAGCACTTGGGAATATGTGAGCATATATTAAATCTTAGTCCACACTGAAGAATTTTCATAGCTTCAGCATTCATCTGAAGTAGTTTGAAGTCCCTTTCATTAAATTCTTCTACAGGCTTTTGAACTTTGTTCCCTGATGTATCAATCTTTGTGAGAATTAAAGGACCATTCTATGTAATCTTCCACAACTGATAATTTTTTGCCTGTAGAAAGGTTTCCATCCTAAACTTCCAGAATTTATAGTGGTGACCATTGAACTACAGAGGCTTGCTGATAGAGTATCCTTCGGGCATGAGTGGTGGTGCACTCATTGTTCAGATCCTTCTCAAGATGTTAATCTTTATTTAGGAGCACCTGCTCTGATACAACTTGTTGCACTTGGTGCACCTATGTAAGACACTAGAGGGGGGATGAATAGTGTCCTTACCCGATTTTCAAACTTCTAAAACTTGCCTTTAACTTTTATCGCCTAACTTATAAAGAACCAGGTTCCTTGCAAGTTTCACCTATCTCTGAAACTAAAACTTAATGCGGAAACGTAAATAACACAGAGATTTTTATGTGGAAAAATCCTTGCTCAAGGGATAAAAAACCACGACCCAAACTCTTGGGATTTCAACTCTTCCACTAAAGGAAAACCCGAGCAAGTTTTAGACTACAACGTAATGTAATCAAGGAACTAGAACTCCCTAGTACCTAGAACCTTCCAAGCCACACGTTAGCTGGTAAGGTTAACTCTACTTTACCACAAAGAGTAATCTCTACTGTATGCTTCTAACAAAGCTGATAGATTACAACTCAATAGCCTATAACAAAAACTAAAACAACAAACTTAACTATGAAACTGCTCCTTCATAAGGTTCTGCTGCTCAGCCTTTGTTCTTGCGCACAAAGTCTCTCACGATCTGATTGTTCTTGATTTGCTCTGTTGAGATGTCTTTTGTGCATAATGATTCTGGCCAAATTAACTTGTATATATAGAAGTTTGACTTAGCCAGATCAAACTAAGTTTAGAACTCCTTTTCCACTTTGGAATCCGTTTCAAATAAGGTTTACCCATATTGCCTTATTTAAAATCTAAGTTAATTTCCCTTAGTTTCCAATCCTTTTTTGTTAGGATCCGCGTCTCTTTTCAACACCGCTTCGAACTTCTTCTTTTTCTGGTAGGATAGGAACTTTGACTCTAGCTGTTCTCTTTCTCCATCTTCAACTCTAATTCGATTAACCCGTTGAAAAACATAGTCTTCTTACTTTAACTGTAAACCTTTTCGTAGTTCACTTAGCAACATGTCCTTTGTCATCTTCAAAACTCATCCTTCAACACGTGGTTTGTTTGAGATTTGTTGCCGATAAGTTCGGAGTCCCTTTCATTCTCAACTACCTGATTATATATTCTCCCCAAAGTTCTTATGGGGTCGAATGATTTAGACGTCTGCCTATGGTAAAAGAGCCCTTGTCTCTTGCAAAGATAACGATGATGATCAAGGCTGGTATAAGCCATTCGTCCACATGCCCATTGGCCTAGTAGTTCATTCTGACGTGGACGTGTTCCTGGTCGAATTGAATTATGAGCGTAAGTTTCTTTCTTTTTTGTTTTTAATTCATGACTTTGTATTCTATTGATTCTTTATTTCTTGTATGACAGCATATCAGGCATCGATGAAGGTGGTACCAGACATCAAACAGTGGGTTGCGAAGATTTTGAAAGTAATTTCGACTTACGGAAGGAAATAGAGGTTTAGTTTGAAAAAGGTCATAACTTTTCATACAAAGCTTGGATTGATGAACGGTTTGAAGCATTGCTATCTAGAGTAAAAGATGTAAAACTTTATGTTTTGAAATATACTGGATTCATTATAGATTGTGCGCTATGCTCGTTTGAAGTCAGGTGTTGTACTCACTTGTTTGAAACTTTATCGCATTGTTAGTTTCCAGGTTGGTTGGCCCTAGGGCTCTCCTTAGACCCCATTTCACTTACAAAATAGCTCTTATACTCGTTATCATGGTTCCATGTTATTTTTACCAGTCTTTAGCCGCTTTTAGCATGTAAATGATATTTTTAAAGGTTCGTTGTCACCTTTATTGCCTTCAATCATAACAAAATTCTGGGGGTCATTACACTCCTAATAGAGAAGACTAGCACTGTTTCTCAGTTTGTATGCTCTTGCCAAACAATAAACAGCTAGATTTGTTTGGCTTTACATTGCATTTCCGAGAACCCCAATTTTTCTAAAACTCTTCACCCCAATTTTATAGCACACGTTCGATAATACTTGGACCATGAAAATGTTGACGTAGCAAAGAGAGACAAAAAACTCATAACTATTATTTGAATATGCCTAGCGTTGATACCACCTAAAAAGATGAAAGAAGCTGCAATTACAAACTTTGTTGTATTATGCATGCCAGTTCCTACTCCACTACACTCTAAAGTAAGGAAGACCCAACACGTACAATGTATTTTCAAGTTCGATGCGGAAGCTTAGACTAAGAAACTACTGATCACACTCAACTATGTCCTATAAAATGGACTAAACGGCCACGACAAATATAACTCAGTATTTTAAGCCCCGAAGTCGAATTTCACAGAGAACGCTCGAAATTCACTCGCTAATATAACTAAATTATCGATTTGACTAATTTCTAAAGGTTTTTATCTTTATGATGGTGTTACTTAACAACTAGTTAACAGTAAATAAAATAGCAAAGTAGTAAAGAAATAGATTAATTTAAGGGTTTAAAAGCCTATGATTGATCTATCCAACTCCTACTCATGTGTTAGAACAATGAATTAAAGAATCCAACTTATTTCTTCCTATTGAACAGTCGCTCCAAATACACAACTACTTACTTCCGTACAATAATTTCTAACTTTTATTTACTAATTTTTCAATTAATTAATGAAAATAGGTAGGACTATAATTATGGTTCACAATCGGGATGCACAATGAAGATAGGTAGGACTACAATGAAGATAAGTAATGCCTTTGTCTTAGATTGAAATATTACTAAGTGTTTAACCCTAACAAGATGCACAAGAATAAAGACTACAATCAGTTAGGAACTCTACCAATCAACATCAAACAAACCATAAGCACTTAGATAAGAAGATTAAACAAGTTTCATCAATCAATGCAATTATTCATAATCTATAAGTATTGAAGTGGTTCAATCATCCCTAGAATGAGTGATTTAGCCACTCATTATCATGTTCAATCAATAAAATAACTATAAACATACAAAATCAGAAGAATATGGATGAATTGATGAAGTAGAGCCTTGAATCTTGATCTTCTCTCTTTCGTTCCTGTAACACTCCAAATCTATTAAACCTTTTATGTGATTTTTTAATTAATTAGATCTTCTCTTATTACGTTGAACTTAATTGTTCCGCCTAGTGGGACTTGCTTATTTGATTTGACGAGAAAATCTTTTTAAACAGAGAAATGTACGCTAAGTTATTAAAATACTAGACTTGAATGAGAAAACTAGAAAGTATCTTGTTGGGATCATTTCATTTTGAGAGTCATAGGGTTTGTTCTACACATAGCAAAAAATAATGAGGGTCATTGTTTAGATATGTCATACTTCCTACTATTTAAATAAGTCAAAAAAATAATAATAATGGTAGCATCCTATGCATGGTAGTTAAGTGGCTAATCTCATTTGCCACTTGTTTTTTGTCATTCCATGCAAGAAGCTAATTTTCCAAAGAGAAGACATGTGTTGGAATGGTTTCATGCATGAAGACAAGTGCACTAGTCTTCATTACTACATGTTATTCTCTTTCTTTTTGGCTAGAAACAACTTCCTTAGATGAAACCCTTTTGTCTTATCTCAAAAATATAATATCTTGCATGAAAGTCTTCTAACCTTCCATTGTATCATTAACATAGGCTTTCTTGGGGTTGATATAAGAGTGGGTACTTTGTTTTGTGGTAAGTTCTTTTTAAATTTTCGTTTTCATACTTTGCAGCCTTGGTATTTTTTATAACTTTTTATAAAAAGGTCTGAATTAGGTGGTTCAAAATTCTATAAAAAGATAACTTATATACCTATAACTTTATATTTATGGAAAAATCTGATTATGATGTTTATAATGTCAGAAATGAGCTTCAAGCCGCTGCATGTTTAGTTCCGTTCTTACACTGTACAACACTTGAAATATTGAGCATAAATTTTGATGCAAAACTCTGATTAAGATGATTCAAAATCCTTTGGAAAGAAACCTTATTGATTTAGAACTTCACTATTTATGGAAAAACCTAATTTTGCTTTATACTATACCAAAAAGGGGCTGTAAAACAAGAGTGTGTGGGTGCCCAGATTTTCAGTACAAACTGGATTCACTTTAGATATTTTCCATAGTTTATTTCTATTATATTGAGATTGGAGAGTTTAAATAGGTACTTGATGTATTTGCCTAAATCAGATTAGGTCAATAAATTGAATTTATAAGGATTTACAAGCAATGCAATGTATGAAAGTTGTGTAAGAACAATGAATTAAACAAGACAATTGAATAATAGTAACAAGAGAATAATGATTTCAATAAATGCCTTTGAGTGTACAAATTAACAAAGTTTTAGTAAGTATTTCTAGATGTTTAAAATACAAACTGAAGTGCTATTTATAGATCATCGAACTGGAGAACATCAAGACCACTTTCCCCTACTTTGATCGTGGCTCTTCCCACATTTTACCCCATTGAAAGCCAAGTAGTAGGCAAAGATCGTGGGGCACCCGCTCAGCCGAGACAAAGATGATTCACCGAGGCTATGACTTTCTGCCTTGGGGGTACGAGCCCGTTCATTCACCAAGGCCATTCCTCCTCAAGGTTGGTCAAGAACTCTGACCTCGGGGTTTACCTCGGGACTACTCTGTTTCCCTCGTGTCAAAACCAGCCAGTCATCTCACGCTAGAGGTGCAACGTATGCAAGCCATTTTTCATCCAATGCAGATAGTCCCCCCACTCATTGGGTAAGGCCCAGAATTTTTGAGAAGTGGAATGAATTTAAGCGGGAGAATGATGCAGCGAAATATACGCTAAGGATTTCAAAATGGAGTCCATTACTTCGACTTCCATCCCGTCATACGTGGTGACCGTTGAACGGTCACGCCTTTTCGATTGCTTTTCCCAACGTTATAATAATGATGACTTTCCTTCTATGTATACATCTACTTGAGTGATCTTCTTCCCCATTTGTGATTTTCAAGCAACAATAAAAAAATTCAAAGCAAATAAGAATCCAAATTTGTTCTTCTTCAAACCTCATTCGAAGTTCAATAGATCATCACCAATTCGTATTGAATCATGTCTACAACTAATTCCGTTCAATGATCTTCAGGCCTTTCTGGAAAAAGAATCTGTGACGTTGCCACTATTATCATCGACGGCGAATTGGTTAATGTCCCTTAGCCTTTGAATATCATCGCGCCGACGGATGAAGATAGTGAAGCGACCTCCCAAGCGGGTGGCTTAAGGCGTCGCAAGGCCACCGCTGGTCGCGATAAAGAAGAGGAAGTGGATGACGATGGTGGCGATAATGCCGATGCTGATGACAACAAAGATGACAATACCGACGTCGCTGAAGAGGTAGGCGACGAAGAAGCCAACACTGAAATGGTGGATGAGAGTGATGCTGGGCCCACGAAACCAAAGAAAAGGAAGAAAATCCCAATTGATCAAGAGCTTGAGCCTTACCAAATAATCCCCTCAAACTTCAACAAAGAAAAAGATTTCAAGCTGCAAGACCATTCTGTCGATCAACAAGAGAAGAATAGAAATGTGTCGGTGCAGACTACGCCATCTTTGATCACTCAAGCCTAGATGTCTCTACTTCGGGAAAATTGTGGATCGGGACTCGAGATTCGGGCTGCTGTTCCTACCCCGAACTATAGATGCACTGACCATGTGGTGGGGTTCTCTCTTATTTATACTTATCCGTTTACCCTCGGGTTTACGCTCCCCATTCATGAGGTGATTTTACTAATTATGCGAAATATACAACCTATGTTAGGCTCATCTTGGCCCGGGGGTTTGGAGGGTCGTCCAATTCTTGGATTTTTTAAGTCGAAAGGCTGGGTTACTTTTCACTTTTTGATATCTGATTGCTCTTTACTACCCCTATTTCCACAAAGTTGGGGTTGTGGTTCTGAACAACCGGGGAAAGTTCTCGATACTTAGTAAGAGCGAGGACCATGGAGACCGAGGCTGGTGCGATTGTTGCGTTCTATTTCCAACTAATCCGCTATCAACCGAACCTGGGTTTTCTGAGCTTTGGAATGACAAGCATAAGTATTCTGCCCTCATAATCCAAAGTTCATGTTTTGATTCCTTCGTTTACAACTCCTTCATGGCTCGTTTCTCCTTTTCAGCTAACAAAGGTTCCTATCAATCCTCCCGAGAATTTGTTAAACTGGGTCAAGGCAGTGACAAAGATTTGAACTTATCCCAACAGGACTTGGATGGGCATAGCCGCCGAGAAAAATAATAACTGGGCGTGTAAAAGGCATGGTGAGTGGCGTCACGATTTCTTTTTCAAAGGGGATCACCTGAAGTTTTCCTTTTGCTGATTTTACTTCTTCCTTGCAGGTTTTCCCAACAAGGCGGCTAGCACCGAGCCAAAGAAGAAGGAGGAGAAGGATGAACCCGATTCCGACGACTGCGTCGCCACAATGACGAGTTTAGCCGGCTCCTTGAAGGAAACTTAAGCCTTTAAGGCTTCCAAGCCTTCGATGGGATCCTCCGGTCAAGGAACCTCAAAAGATAATGACGACATTTTATTGGTCGCTTCACTTGTATTTCAAAATATGCCTCTTTTGTCCTGAAGTATACAACTCATCCTTTTGCAGATTCAAAGAGGAAGAGGAAAGCCTCAGATAAGTTGACGAGGACTGTGCGCGGTCTGGTCGAGGTGATGTTTGTGTAGGGCCCTAAAGTTGTTGTTGAATCGAGGCACGACTTGAGGAATGATCCTAGCAATGAGGACGCCGAGGGACTGAAAGAGTGGGAGGTGGTAGACCTCGAGGGTTCTGACCATGCTGTCAATACGGCCAAAGGTAAGGCCAAAGTAGGCGAGGTTGGACTTCCCCCGTCGTCGAAGTGGGAACAGCTACAAGTGCGGCCTGAGCCAGCTCTGAACCCATCACAGGTTTGGCTTCTGTAAGAGCTTTAAGGAGATTGGAGATCCCAATAAATGCAAATCTCTTAGACAGTTCTCGGAATGACATTTTGAGTCTTGGTCTGTTGCTAGGGCTGAGGGAAGAGAGATTCTTTAAGAATTTGAACTCGGCAAGGATAATGGTACTTCTGCAGCTACTGCACTTCAGGTGAGTCTTCGCAATTGTCGATTTCTTCTTACTTTGGTACTCTTATTCCTAACTCTTAACTTCTGCGCAGAGCCTCCTTCTCTTATGTAAGACTGTGTAAAATGAAGCTGAGAGAATCGAAGGGATTAATCGTGTAGGTAGCACATGGGATCGCCAAAAAGAGAAGGTCACGAACCAAATCTCTAAGTTGCAAGCCAGTTGGCCAAGTCCCAGTCTGATATGCCAGAAGCCGATGTTGCTTCCGAGGCTCAAATGCGGACTCTAAATGAGAATCACCAGACTGAGCGCTCGAGGCTGGATGCCGAGGTCGAGAGACTTAGCGACGAGTTGGCTCGAATTAAAGCACAATTTATCGAGGATGCTAACAAACATCATGATCATCTGAAGGAGCACGTGCTCGTGATACAGAGGCTGGAAGGCTAAACTGGGAAGATTTCAGCCCTCAAGGCGAAGGCCTAACAACTCCGGGCCAATATTGATGACTTAAAGGTGAAAGCCAAGGTCAAAGCCATAAGGGTGGAGTTGGATAAACGTTGTACCATCATCAAGACTCAGCGAAAGGTGCTTAAACAATGCCAGGCAGGTGAGCTCAACTTGGAAGCCGAAATTATCACGGTTGAGAATAATGCTGCTAAGGCCCACACCGTTATAGATGAGCTTCTCTCAAATGAGGGTTCAGGCGACGACGAAGCCGAGCGTGATGAAGATGATGAGGGGGACAATGAAAATGTTGAAGATGGGACTTCCAAGAGGGAAGATGCTCCCGATGCTTAGCAGTTTTCTTCTTTTGTATTAGCTTTTGTTATGCCGGCGAGCCATTTTGTATATATGACTTTTGTGTCTTCCAGGCCTTTCTTCATGCGTAACTTTTGAAGCCTTCGGGATCGTTTAAATGAAGTTTATTTTTGTTCCACGTGTTAGTCTTTACTGTGTCAAAAATCGCAACAAGCCACTTAGAATATTTTTTCTTGCAAGGCTTAATTCAAATTCGAAACAACAGATGCTAACTTGGAACGACGTCTCATTCCCGAGCTGAGGCATAAAGAAACGATCTCAATAGAGTAATATAACTTCAGGAGTCAAGTATTGAATTAAAGAGCCGTTGAATCAAGCTAGTTTCATAAATAATAACGAAGCCATAATATGTATTTACATGGAACTCAATCATGGTTAGACTTGGGCAAAATTTTGAACAACTCCACTATCGGGGAACAAATACAAAGATACTAGGCTAATATTCGGGAGACAGTCCCCGTGTAAGATTGACAGCTAGTCTTCGGGTACACTGGTCGTCCTCGATATGAGAGGCTTCGAGTCGATCTTGACTGCAGATCATCCCTTCCAGTCCCCGAGTATTCGGGTGCAAATAATAAGGACCCGAGAACTATAATTCGTTCTTTCCGCTTCCTGAAAAGGTCAAGCAAAGAAAACGGGGGGTCAGTTTAATTTTTTAACATAAGCATTAAAGAAATTGTGGCTCGGGTCGTAGGTAAAAATTCATGGACATGGGGTAACATACCTCAATGTCAGAAATAATACCGCTTCAAATTGGAGATGTTCCAATTCGAGGATTCTGGTTCGCCTATTTAATTTTCTAGCTGATAAGACCCCTTGCCAATGATTACTTTGATCCGATAGGGTCTTTCCCAATTTGCAGGGAGCTTACTAGCTTTCTTCTCCTTAGTAGATTGATTTGAGGTCTTCAACACATAATCTCCTACTTTAAAATCTCTAAGTTTATCTTTCATGTTAAGGTAAGCGTCGATTTGCCTCTTCTAAGCAGTTAGCCGAACCAAAGCTAATTCCATTTTCTCCTCAAGAAAATCGAATTCCACACGCATTGCTTGCTGATTCGACTCCTCGGTAGTGTGGGCGTATCAAAGACTGGGTTCACCAACTTTCACGGAGATCAATAAATCCATCCCATAAGCGAGAGAGAAAGGGGTTTCACTAGTGCTGTTCTTTTCCGTAGTTCGTATTGCCCATAATACCCAGGGAAATTCATCTGGCCACGGGCCTTTTGCTTCGTTGAGCGTCTTCTTGATATTTTCAATAATCACTTTGTTCGAAAATTCAGCTTACCATTCGCACCTAGGTGATATGGGGTTGACACAATCCTCTTGATGCCCCATCTGTTGAGTAAAGTTGTGACATTCGAGTCAATAAATTGAGGGCCATTGTCACAAGTAATCTCTTTCGGAACACAAAACCTATAAATAATGTTCTTCCGAATGAAATCAATCACCTCTTTCTGCCTAACTTTGGCAAACGATCCCGCCTCCACCCATTTGGTGAAGTAATAAGTTAGCACAAGTATGAACAGAACATTCCCTTAGGATTTTGGAAGTGGTCCAATTATATCAATTTCCCACTTTGTGAAATGCCATAGCGACATGACTGATAAGAACAGTGAATTAAACAAGACAATTGAATAATAGGAACAAGATAATACTGATTTCAATAAATGCCTTTGAATGTACAATTTGACAGAGTTTCAGTAATTATTTCAAGATGTTTACAATATAAATTGAAGTGCTATTTATAGATCATCGGATTGGAGAAAATCACGGCCACTTTCCCCTTCTTTGATCGTGGCTCTGCCCATGTTTTACTGCATTGAAAGCCAAGTAGTGGGAAAAGATCGTGGGGCACCCACTCAGCTGAGACATGGATGATTTACCGAGGCTATGACTTTCTGCCTCGGGGGTACGAGCCCGTTGATTCACTGAGGCCATTCCTCCTCGAGATAGGTCAAGAACTCAGACCTCAGGGCTTTACCTTAGGACTACATTATTTCTCTCGTGTCCAAACCGGCAAGTCTTTCCATGATGTGTTCCTAATCTCACACTCAAGGTTCCACGTATGCAAGCTATTTTCACCCAATTCACTTTTTTGTTGATTTAAGGTATAAGAGATACATATTCAAGCTAGGGAGAAAAAATTTCTTGATTGTTTTGCTTATAAAATTTGGCTTCCTTGATGTTGGTTGAGCGTTAGAAACACTAAAGCTCTAAGGTTTGCACATAAACTTGAAGTTATTTTTAATTAATCTTGCTAAGAGAATTTTGGATTGCTTGGACCCTTTTACAATTATTTGCCTTGTATTTGTTGTTTGATATTATGGGCAGTAATAGTAAGTTTAACTAACATGCCCACACATATGGATTGCTTGAGCATTCTTGCATTTTTGTTAGGACTTTATCTTTCTTGTATTAGTGGCTTTGTCACTCTTTCTGGCTTTGCCTCTTGATATTATTCGGATCTTGACCCATTCCGACTTTGGATTTGCATCTCATTTTAAATATGAGTATTTTCCATTTTAAATATGAATTGTAAAGCCATTTTTATATGGTTCTTGATTTACTTGGTTATCGAATTTCGGCCCTCTTGATTCATTAAATATTAGTTGTGGCACATGTTTTTACAATTAGTTGTGCATAAAAGCCATAGACAATTGGCAAGGCAAAGTAAAGCGATCATGACAAGCGTCTATAGCTATTTCATGTGGCAAGAGAAATTTAACAACTGCAGTCCACTTGTCATGAAACCAAGCTGCTCCTATCCCGTTAAATAGAACACCCTTCCTCATCCGTAATCATAAAAAATCATTACAAATAGCAATAATTGCGTTCTAAATAGTAATCATTGTTCACTTTTTCTTTCTTTCTTGTTCTTCCTTCCATTGATATTATGTGTCTTAGTTTTTAAATTTATATTTTCCTATTATCCTTTCAAAACTTACCAAACTTACCGGGTTAATATATAAATTTTGTTGATTCTTAATCTCTTTATTAGACCTTATTTTATCTGAAAAAATATTTTTGGCTGCTGAAATAGTTTTTTTTAGGATAATGCCCGGTCTAGTACATCTACTATAAGACGATATACTTATTTCATTTTTCTTTTATCAAATTCAACAATAATTTTATTATATAATGAGATCTTAGTTAATGAGAAAGTGTTCATTTGAAAATACTTCAAACTTCTACGTATAATATTTTATTAATTGAGTCCATTAGTTTGTGATGTTTGATTACCCACCTCCCCCAACCCCTAAAGAAGTTTAACAGTGAACAACAATTAGTTGGGGCTTTTTGGTGTTTGACCTCCCCAAGTCTTCAATTAAAAAAAATGACCTCCAAATTTTAAGAGTTAGGTAAATGACTTCCTTTTTTTTAATCATGATTAGAACTTAATTAGACCTAAACAATAAGTAGACGTCCCAACCCCCAGGTTTTAAATAATACACTTTGACCCATACCCAAAAAATAAAAATAAAACTCCCCTCCCCCCCCCCCCCCCCCCAAAAATTTTCCTAGCCAGAAATTCCCCCCCCCCCCCCTCTTCTTCTTCTTATTATTATCAAGCTTCTCCATTGGCTTCTTCTTTAGAAATTCTCCTCCAAATTCATACCAGACTTGAATAATCAATCGGACCAATCACAAATCCAATTCTCATCATCAATTTGTCCTCATTTCGTGATTGATTGTCGTGGGAAGGTTTTAATTATTAACTTTGGGTCTTTTTCTAAAAGCTCAAATCTGTCCCTTGTGGTGTGTGCATTGGCACATACTTGGGTGGATTAGTATCAGCTTCTTCGTGATATGTGCGGTGCTTTATTGAGCTGGTAAGCTGGTTTATATCTCCGCCATTGTTTTTGTTCGATTAGAACTCTGCTTTTGTTCATCGACTTGTTGAAGTATATTGTCGACTATACTAATATCTATAAATTGAGCTGAGATGGGGGGCTATGCAGCAGTGGGTGCTGTTTTCTTTAGAAAATGGGTAGAGACAACTAAATGCTGGTCTTGGCGTTCGAATTCCGGTGCAACAGTACCTATTACATTGAAATTGGATGGTACATTTGACGAGTTGATTGACAACATCATTGAACGCGGACAATTAAATTGTGATCGAGGCGATGTGGCCATTAGTTATATGCTTGGTGCTGCACCTATGAGGGGGAAAAGCTCTTTCATTCATTAGGAATGATAGTGATTTGTGCATATATCTCCTTGATGTAAATGGTAATGGTAGTAGGCCAATTCTTTATATTTCGTTGGTCGACGGATCTGCCTCGGCTTTATATGCTGCTACAGCATCTCCTCTAGAAGTTGATGATGATCAACGAGAAGATGTTTTTAGGCCTGTGTTTGAGGATAGTAGAGATTATCCAGTGCACGTTGATAAAGAGGAGAGTACTAACAGTGATGGAAGGGATGAATCTGAGTATGAGGGGCCGGCTGAAACGCAGACCGATGAGACACCGACTGATGTTGTTGGGGTGTCTGCTAGAACGGAGTCTAGTAATATTCTAAATGATGGCACAGTTTTTTTAAAGGTAAAACATTTTTGAAGAAGAAAGAGGTGGCTTGCTCATTGAAGTTAGCAGCGGTTAAGAAGATGTATACTTTCCGCACGAAGAAGAGTACAAAACTTTTGTATTCTGTGGCATGTGCATCGACGAACTGCAAATGGATGGTACGCGCTACCAAGTACAAAACTTGTGAGAGATTTAAGATCACCAAGTACTAGTACTGTGGTGATCACGCATATAGGGTAGATAATTCTACAAGTCATCATCCTCAAGCTTCGGCGAAGGTCCTCGCTCGTCTTGTTAAAAATAGGTTTATTGGAAACAAGAGTTCATCGACCAAAGATATCAGTGCCACTCTTCTTCATGATCTGAAAACAAACGTTAGTTACTGGAAGACTTGGAAGGCGAGCAATATTGCAGGGAACATGGTGAGGGGGATGGCAGAGCATGGGTACGCCGCTTTAGATGCATACTAGTTAGCAATTGAAAGAGAGAATCCCAGAAGTCATGTTACACTAGCTGTGTATGAGGAGGACATGACGTTTCGTTATTTTTTCGTATCATTTGCTGCTTGGATTAGAGGATATCAATAATATCTGTGGATGGCACTCATTTGTCGGGGCCTTACAAAGGTTTAATATTGGCTGCTGTGGCGTTAGATACGGAGAACCATATTTTTCTGTTGGCATTTTGTGTGGTCGATGTGGAGTGCGACGACTCTTGGATGTTCTTATTTCAGAGTCTGCTGGGGGTGGTACCGGACAGTCCGGAGCTGTGTATCATCTCTGATCGCACTAGTAGCATAGCTAACGAAATTTCACGAGTTTACTCTCAAGCACATCATGAATGTTGCATGAGGCACCTCGCTGATAACATTTGCAAAAGGTTTAGGGGTGATTTCATGGATAATTATTATACTGCAGCTAAAACGTACAACAACGAGATTTTTGATAAAGAAATGGAAGAACTTCGTGTCTAAAATGCAACGGCTGCTGAATGTTTTGAGAATGAAGTTGGTGCACACAAATGGAGCAGGGCATATTTCCCCGGTCACAGCTATGACATTATCACCACAAATATTTCGGAATCTATTAACTCAATGTTCCTGGACGAATGGGAATTCCCGATGGTCGCACTGTTTAATTCGATCAATGAGAGGTTCCATCAAATCTTCATGAAGTGTCGTGTGCATGTCAACAGTGTGAGCAGCAACTATGTCCCTCGAATTGAGAAGATGCTCAGGCAGCTCATGGAAGATTCCAGTTGTCTTGTGGCATATAATCTTGACAACGGTGATTTTTCCGTTGTGGGAGAAAATGAGCCAGCAGACTCAAAAACCAAGAAAATTGTGTGTCTGGTTGAAAAAACATGTACATGTGGGCAATTTGACTTAGACATGATTCTGTGCATTCATGCGACGACAACGATTCGTCTGGCCTGGGAGACGTACCTATTAGCATATGGACATAATACGCGTCCCATTCCTCTGGAAGAAGAATAGATTCTGCCTCCCGATTATACGCCAGCAACCATAAAGCCACCTCATTTCAGCTTAAAATAGGCAGGAAAAAAATTAAGCGCATTCCATCTATGGGGGAAGAATCATACTCGTCCAAGAAGAGAAAGAATAGATGCTCAAAATACAAACGACCAGGCCACAAGAAAGCAACTTGCCGTCTTGCTCAAAACCAACAGTAAATTTATTGTTATTTATTGAATGTAATAATTTATTTCTGAACATTTGTTATATACTACTTGTCAATTGACTAATTGTGTATGTTCACTTCCTATTTACCTATGTTCACTCTGTCTTATTATTTAATATACTTAGAACTATTGATAATAGACTGTTGATGGGCTAGCCATTGGTATTTTTTAGCTAACTATGCGTAGTTTATAATCGATCATATTTTAGTCGATAATAAACTTTAACTAGTTTTATTGATCTATGTAGTTGGCAAATTTGTTTGGACGCAACAACTTATAAGATAGTGTATAAACTACTATAAATGGTCAATAGATTATTGATGGGCTAGGAATTGGTATTTTTTGGCGAAGTATGCGTAGTTTATGATCGATCATATTTTGGTTGACAATAAACATTAACTAGCTTTATTGATCTCTGTTGTTGGCAAATTTATTTGGACGGAACAAATTATAAGATAGCGTATAAACTACTATACATGGTCAATAATATATAAGTTTGTATTACTATATGGAATATTTTGTCTAAGGTAGCGATTCGATCATATACCAAAAGTGCATAGACTAAAGACAGAACTACAATTCAAAACAATGATAACTTTAGTTCCTATATTAATATATGTGAAGCTTAATAAGTAAGTTTAGTGGATTGAGTGGTAGATAATAGGTTACGTGTGTCAGAAATAAATGGGTGCACTGCCCCAAGCTTCAAAAGACACGTCGGATTCAATAGAGGAAACATAAAGTCTTGCCGGGAACAGTGAAAAATCATGGCATTTCCCCCTACCCCCTATCCCTTCACCTTCTACATCTGTAAATTGGATAAATATTTGTCCATTTGAACACACACTTCCAACTACAAATCTCAAATTTTGTCAAGATCTTGCTGGAAAAAAATGGTCTTCCCTAACCCACCAATCCAAGATGAACTTTTGATCCACGAGGCCTTGGACACTCTAATTGACATATGTACGAGGACCGCATGTGCCAGGAGATGAACATCTGGTGCATTGCACGCATTCTGCATGCAATGTGTTGCCGTGTCGACTTAAACGCCGACGACTACATCACCCCCACCCCCCACCCCCAATTCTCAACTTTTATGTTTTTTTTTTTTTATCAAGAGTCATCTAGGCATTGCACCTAGTGACCATTTTTATTTATTAGACAATAAAACAAATACAAACTCTTACAATGTGTGCACCGAAAGTGCAATACCAGGTGCAACCTAATTCTCCCTAAAGTAGCATCAAGCTTACTTATTATTCTTACACTCTTGGGTTGAGTGCCATTGGGCACTAATACCACCAAGTAGTATGAGAATAACTCATAGTCCTGATGCCAAATATCATGAGAATTAGGATCTAATAATCTGTCTAACCAAAGAGTACATAAGAAGCAACATGTAAAATATTGTCTAGCTAATCTTGATCTTCCTTGTTGCTTGCAGGATGTATGTATCTCCAGTAATAGCAGCATCCAGCATGGAACCAGGTGCAAATTGAGCCTAGCAAGTCTTCTAAGGCAGTGGAGAACCGGTGCTTCTCCATCATTGTAAAGCATATTACATTGAGTGAAGAATTCTGAACCTCCTAGAACAATGATCAGTATGACAAGCAGCACTCCAGCGTGGTACTCTAATAGATGAAGATGCAACAACATAGCACATCCTAAACTAAGAAGCAATTTAGAAATCATGATGTATGCAAGAGAAGACAAAAATACAAACTGAGTGGAATGTATTGTAAACTTCAAAGCAATCCCAGCTTGTAAAGATGTCAAAGTATTCATTGTAATCCAGCTTGTAGTTCTCAAACTTGTTCCAGCACATTTGAGCTGAGGGAGTCGACTAAGAGAGTGAAGCACCACTGCTCCACAAGCATTATACCTGTAGAGCACCGGTGCTCCACCAGTGTCCCTCAGCATTTTTTTACTTATGACATTGTAGTCCCAAGTATGTATAGTTACATCCACCTCGTACCTGCAAACAAAGAAGCTAATGTTAGTGAAATAAACCCCTATGATCTCCACTATAAAGTCTTGATCATAGGGGGCAATGTCCAAGCTCCAAGCAGCTCCTTCTAATCCATTTTCTCCTCTGATAGTCATCACTATAAACCTCTCCATCTTTTAGCTCTAAACTCCACACAGTGATGCTTGTCAAAATTGACTATGAACTTGGCTTTAGAAGGCAATTCACCAAAGGATTTAAATCTAACAGTAGGCAGCTCATAAGCAAGATTGGCAAGACAATCAGCTAACTTATTACCCTCTCTCAATGTGTGTTGAAACTGGAAGCTCCCTAACTGTCTTAACTTCAAGATATCATCCACAATAGAGGCAATAGACCACATAGGCTGTCAGGCCCCTTCAATCACCTGCTTAACAACTAGAGAGTCAGTTTCAATTACAACCTCCCCTAAGTCATTCTCCACACTGTACCTCATAGCTTCCCTAATAGCCATGGCCTCAGCATACATATTATTATGTTCCGCAATCAACTTAGCAAAAGCATACAGGACATCACCCTCAACATTTCTCACACAGAATGCCATAGAACTAGGACCAGGGTTGCCCCTAGAGGCACTATCAGTATTCACCTTCAAGACTCCAGAATTTGGCATTTTCCACCCCACTTTAATGTACCTAAATCTAGGTAAATAAGTCTCTAGAGCATTGACAATATCAGGCCATGACTGTCTCCCAATAGGAACAAAAGGAAACCTCAATTTCACAAAGTAAAAGAGATTGCTAGTAACTTCATAGAGCAGCCTAGGGTAAGAAACAATTTTATCATGTTTTATGGAATTCCTTCTTTTCCATAATGACCAAACAATAAAGGAAGGAACAGTATGATAAACATCCTTTATCCAGGGTTTAGGCCACTGCCTCCACCATTTAAAACAAACCTGGTGAAGGTTGCAACCATTCACTTGAACACCTGCAGCTTGAGCAAAGTATCTCCATACACTGTTGGCTACTTGACTTATCCTGAAAAGATGTTCTCTAGTCTCAACATTAGGAGTAGTACAACACCAACACCTGGATGGAAATTGATATCCCATTCTCTTCAATGCATCATCAATTGGTAGCTTAAACTTCCAGAGTCTCCACATCAATTGGTAGCTTAAACTTTTATGTTTAGGGTTTATGTATTTATGTTTTTTTCTTATTTTGCTCTAGTTTAAAGAGTTTTCTGATTAAAGAAAGATCTGTTTTGTAATTAATTAAAAAAATATTTTAATGGAATGGGGGTATCTTTTTGGCCTGGTGGCTAGTTAATTTTGTGTTTTACTGTTTCTGCGTTTGTTTCATCGGACAACTTGATCTGTAAACATAATAATAGACGGATCTAGTAGATAAACAACTGAACATAGACGCAAGAACATAGAGACGATTAATACTCTACCAAGTGAGAAATTTCTGACTTAAACGAATAATAGACCAGTTTAACTGTATACTCAACTAAACTACTAAACAACTAAACATTAAGACACGACAGGAGAGATTTCTAACGTAGATATGATGAAGTATATAATAAACCAATTGAAGTTAATAAGTAACTAACACTGTGATAAGGAAAAAATGTAATTAACTGTAAAATAAAAATCTAAATCAGTGTGGAATTAACGATTGGTTAACAATCATCTGGATTGTACCATATTGACAATTATCTGTATACAGGTTTATCATCATTTAAAATGATTAAAGATTAAATTGAAGGTCGTCATTAATGTGGAATTAACTTGTGGTTGATAATCAACCATATATGATTTACACTCACCACTGCTAAAGTTGAATTAATTTGACGGACAAAATTCTTTTGTTATGAAATAATGATAATATCCAACAATGAGGTAAATTAAAATAAATAAATTGTGAATTACCATGTGTCCCGATCAATTTCATTTGGATTGTGCATAGTTGGCAATCTTCTTTATCAAAGTTTATCATCGATTACAAAGAAATAAGGACTAAACTGAAGGTTATTAGGAGGTTTTGTTATACCACCACTTTATCATTTGTGTACATTAATTAATGAACGTAATACAATGCTAGGTATCATCATCAAAGTGTTAAGATGCGTTAATCCATATAACTAAATCAAAGCATCGCCTGCTTCTCACATCACGAACTTCTTCCAAGCTAAGACAAAGAGGTCTTGCTTTCTCAAAACCTTATCACTAGTATCTATTATAACATATATGTCATCTGATGTTAGTCCTTAGCAATTGTTGATCAATATGAAGGTACATTATGCAACAACATTGTCATGTGAGTGGTTTCGCAGTTCTTAGACCAATAAATTACCCCTTAATAGTTTTAAATATAACTTTTTTATATTATTTTAAGGAAAACGATATGAGTTTATTGTCAACGTATGGAAGTTGATCATATAAAACAGTGTAATTTGCGGTCATCGATAATATTGCCAATAAGTAAAAGTCATCTACAAATACCCTAGAGCCCGAACCCCGAACCCCAAACCCCAAGTGCGTGAACCCTAAATCCTAAACCCCAAATCCCAAACCCTAAATACCAAATGCGCGCGTGATAATATCCTGGATGACATCATTTCAACACACAACTGTGCAGTAAGTCTACAATAGACCAAACAGATGTTGTTTAGCATCTTCTAATTTGTTTTGTCTCAAGAGGATTTTATTTTATTTTTTTAGTTTTCCAACGGTGACTTTTTAACTTTTGTTTGCAACGGTAATATATTATCTTTTATATATAAACCGCTGACTAAATTATATTTCTCGCTCATCCGTATATCATCGACTACAATAATAAAATACAAATGTCCCAGACCTCACAATCTGCATTATCTTTTTTAGTGGAACCCAATATATGCCATTGCGGTCAAAACGGGAAGCTCAAAATATCAAGGACCCAAACAAATCCTGGTAGCAGATTTCGGGGTTGTAGTACGCCGAAGGTAGGTAATTATTTACGTCTAGTAAAATTTACAATTAATACTTGACCAACGATGCTAATTTCTGGCCTGCTTAGGACAATGGTGGATGTGATTACTTTAGGTGGTATGATGGTCCGCTTGCTCAAGAAACAAGAGAAGTACTATCCCAATTAGTCTCCGGGGCACAAGGAGTAGCGAGGTTTGAGTTCGCTGAAAAGATCCATGAATATGAAGAACAAGTGAAGCTTCTTAGATTGCTGCTTTTTAAGGCTGAGCAACAGTGGGATTTCATCAAAACCCAACTCAGGGAAGTTAAAATGGAGAAGGAATGAATCCACGTGCAGTTGAAAGAGGTTGAGAGGCAGAAAGATCGATTTAAGAAGTTGGCGCATAAGCTTCTTAGCGGAGCATTATTTTGCTTAATCTGTAAATGGTGTGTCTAATTAATTTTATTAATGTGATAGCAATTTAATTGTCTTGTTTGTTTGATTGATCACTGTGAACTATGCGCACTTTTACTCTGTTTGTTAAATTTATATAATAAACCATTCGTGGTAGACAATCAAAACCACAGGTGGAACAATAAAATCAAACTTGAAACATGGAGATTTCAGATTTTACAGACCTTCACTGGTGGAGAATAAAAAAATACAGTTGAAACTAAGATAAACAATAAAATGATTCAGTACTAAAGGTAACATAAAATGAACAACATTGCACACTCAAATAATACAGACAAATAGTTTGGTGGATTAGCGTCGTCCATAACATTTGCTGCATTTGTGGAGATGCGTCTTCCTCTATGATGTTTGCCTCACGATGTGGTGGTACACCAAGTGCATCAAGCCTATGGTTGATCGCTTTGAATTGATTTAACTTGTCACAGATATCTCCTCATATGATATCATTATTCCTCTTCATTTGCTGCCAAATATAACCAACCTCGCTTTGCAAAAACGATTTTGTTTGTTTAATTTCAAGCGAGTTGGATGGTCTTGCCATTTTGGTGGACTAATTAATAGTTTGAGAGCAGATGTTTCGAATTAGAAATGGAATGGGAGAGGCAAACATATTTGAGGGGTTTATATAGAGATGGACATGAAGAGTTGCAACCCTAGTGAGAGCGACCACTTTAATTGCACCAATTAGACTCTAGCACATGCTTCTATTATCTACCGCAAAATCTACTCTGTTTACTGGCTAACTTTCACGTCTATTAATAAAAAAAAGTATATTTATTTAAAATATTGTCTTGTCTTCATCTACGCATATTTGTCCTATGCTCGAATGGTGTCCAACTCATATAGTATAAATCCAACTATACAGTGGAAGACACATAAAATTGTAACTACAGCCACTACGTAGGTCTGTTCAATGATAGACCTACAGTAGTGAACAATCAACTTGAGTGGTTCGCCAGAATTTTTAAATTATTTACGGATCCACGACGATTGATTGCATTTTAAACACTACCAAAATGAATTGAGCAACATTGGTTGATAAACAAAACATATAACATGTTACCATAATGGATTGTCAACAACAATGGTTGCTAAACGAAATATCAAACACATTAGCAAAATAGATTGTCAACCCTTTAATATTCAAACAACCAAAAAAAAAAAATAACGGACAAGACTTAAAAATATAAGTGTTAACTATTGTTCATAAAAACACACAACCACTGACAAATCAATCTTTGTACTCATCATTGTCAATAATTTCTTTGCTCAAATTCTTCAAGACACCCGCAATTTTAGAGTTGGGGTCTTTAACATCTTCTCCAATTCCTCCATTCCAGTTCTCTTCCAATGTAGGATGGGATGGATCATCCACTTCATAAAACTCTTCTTCAACATCCTTACCATTTTCCATCAGCACTCCACTATCATTCACCGTGACTTCCTCTCCAACATTGGCATTGGTGGCATCAACTTCGCCATCAACTGCTTTTGGATTGTCATCAGAGGCATCAATTTCACCATCAAGTGCATTGGCATCGGCTTTGGCATTGGCATTGGAAATGGAACTGGTTGCACTGACACTGGCATCCACTTTAGCATCAACTGCAGCATCCACTTCATTAAATCTGCGCTTCTTTCTCAGAATTGAAGTGGTATTTGCATTGGAACCAAAATCCATTGTTTTCCTTTTCTTGTGCCTAATCAACCACGAAGACGGACGATACAAGCATTTGCATACTAACCTCTTCCGTTGTTCCACTACCAGCTGAGCCACGTTAGCCAATTTGGCCTCCACTACTTCCAGCTTAGCGAGCACATCAGCAAAGAAGTACCTGCAGGTCTGATACCACCACTTGAAGGACCTGCACCTTCACCAACAATTTCTGTACAAGCTCCACCAATATCTACATCACCTCTTGCATCTTCTTCTCCATCTACGTCCATATCATCTTCATCAGCATGATTCAGAGCAGACTTCTTGATGGCTGTGGCCTCCTCCAATTCAGCCTTAAGGGAGTCCACCAACACATCCTCAACTTCATCTGCATAGGGCACATATAAATCCTTCCACCCCGAGCTCACCACTTGATCAGTAGGGAATAAGTAAGGGCGCACGATATGTCGAGCAAATTAATACTTTTTGTTACAACTTTTAAAGATATTTAATGACATGAAAATAGCGCAACGTTACCTTAATTTAACTTCTCCTTCCAAGAATGGATTGAAGGATTTAGGCATCCTTTTTCTGTACCATTGAGCATCCTAGGGCACGACATAGGAGACTGATCTGCCAGTGCAGATCTCTTACCAATGAAAGGAAATGCTTCGACCAACGCACGATTAGGAAAGAAAGAAGAGAAACTTCCTAAATACCATCATAGCCTCGTAGATAAGTACGGACGTCTACGTACCCATAAGCGAGACTCTATCGGACACTATCTAAGTCTGGATAGACTCTAAGTCGGGCTCTGATACCAACTGACACGACGCGAATTTTCGACTAGGCCGTGCGGGCACCCGACATCCTCCCCTAGACCCTTCGAGCGAACCCTTAACAACTGAATTAGGAAAATAAATATAAATCTAACTCATAAATAAGAACAAGACTTAAAAAATATACAGACATACTGATACCTCTAAGCTTTACAAAAGAAATTACAGCTAACTACCCAACATACTAGGTCTAGGGCTATCCAGACTAGACATCTAAGAGTATAAAAGCATATATATGCCTTCTAAAGGAAGCAAAATACCACTAAAATAATAAACATACCACTGGTGGCTATCCTGAAGAGAAGGTGGCTAACCCTGACAGCTGAAGTTTTCTTTGCTCCTTAACAACGTGGCGAACTCAATCCTGGAGCCAACCTGTCGAAACGAAATAAATAGACAAGAAACAAACAACAAGCAAGGGTGAGTCAAAAGGACTCAATAAGAAGGGGTAGACTAGCCACCTCAAAGAATAGGATAGCTAGCAAGAGATAAGAGCTAAGCAAGTATAGACAAGCAACGCATACAACTAAGGCATATAAACTAATTAGGGACACAAAATAGCCAGAAACATATAGGCAAACTCAAATATGTCCACAACATGGTATAAATACCACATACACATAACACAACACGATAATCACATAATATTCAGCATACAGTGCAATGAAATGGGATGAATGCAGTATGGATGCAATGCAGTCACATGTGTCTGATACCCATCTCTGGCACGGGACTCTCATATATATCCCCTACAGGCGTGTAGGCCGAGCCAACCATATAGAACCTATGTAGGCACGCATGTCGAGCCAACCTCATGTGATGTATACCCCCTGCGGCGTGCATGTCGAGCCAACCATATAGGCATACAACCTCTTACAAGCGTGTAGGACGAGCCCACCATATAGAACTCATGTAGGCACGCATGTCGAGCCAATCTCATGTGATGTATACCCCCTGCGGCATGCAGGTCAAGCCAACCATATAGGCATACATCCTCCTACAAGCGTGTAGGACGATCCCACCATATAGAACCCACATAGGCACGCATGTCGAGCCAACCTCATGTGATGTATACCCCTTGCGGCGTGCAAGTCGAGCCAACCATATATGCATACATCCTCCTACAAGCGTATAGGACGAGCCATTTGCGTAAACAGTATCAAACCAGATCATAGATTCCCTGCAGACATGCAGAATAAACCAACCATCATAAAATAATACAAATAGTAACCCGTACAGTGTAAATCATTCTTTAAAAAAAATCAGCATAGTAAATATGCATTTATCGGCAGCTGTGCATGAATAGAGACATACATAGATAAATCCACAGGCATAAAGCCATAAAGAAATAGATAGAAACCATTTACCGTCTACCAGGAGATATATGCAATAATAACCCTTCACCGGCGCGGGACTCTCATCAACTATCGGAAAGTATATGCAATGATATCCCTTCACCGGCTCGGGACTCTCATCGATTACCGGGAAGTGTATATCAAGCTCAAAACCAAAGTACAATGCTCATATGCTCAATGCAATACCAACAACAGGGGATAACATATAATATACAATGTAAATCCAAAGCTAAAGCGTAATGAGTACGTCTATCGGCAGCTACACACGTAAGGAACACGTGGTAGAATATCCACAAGGCCAAGGGCCTAAAAAAATGGATACAAACACTTACCTTGTTCAAAATTTAGCCTTGCTAATCAACAACCACTATGTCCTTTGGATTCATTGCCAAACTAACCCATTCTATTCAATAAGCAAAAAAATATATCAATTAGGCTAAAGGCTTCATTCCTTACGTCTTAGGGCAATCCGATTAGGAACCTGATACTCTATTCACATACAGAATACGCAAGCCAGACCTATGTATAGGGTTCAAAGTCACATAACCAAACCATAAATAAATTACATTTATATGTTGTCTATAACTCAGTGAGTTCGAATGTATAGTCAATTCCTTTATCAGGGTCCAACTAACCCTTTAAACTATCAATTTAACTTGTTAGAGCGATGTCTAATATCCAAATTTCTACCATTAAAATATATTCAAACACACGTAATAAATTAAAATAATGAATTAACATCATTACCTGGATGTTTCGGAGTGAAAATCCTATTTTTTCGGCTCCTTTCCTTTCTTTCTTTTTCTTTTCTACATTTTCTCTTTCGTTCTAAGTCTTTCTCGTTTCTACTCCCTTTCCTTTCTCTATTTCTGTTCACTTTGCCTATTTATATAGGCAGCCACTGCCTTGGTTTCTTTTCCTTTCTTTCTTTTTTTCTGTTTTTTCTCTTTTCTTTTCTTTTCTTTTAAAAACCTGCTGCTATGATAAAAATTAAAACGGAACCTTATAAAATTTGAAATAACTTCAAATTTTGCATACAAGTTATACAAAATTTATGTGACGTATTCGCTAAGGCGGATCTTAAATCGGATTCTCGAAACTCCAGATACGAATTAAACCAAAAAAAAATCAAATTATTAAGTTTTGGTTAGCAGAAATTACCCGAACGACCTCGAACTTCACTTTCCAAATTTCACACAGATCACAAATAATCATACGAACCTAACGACGCTTTCAGATTTTTAATCGGAGCTCATTCACCAAAGTTGAGCTCGAAAACCTCTTTTTAAGATTTATCAACAACAGAAACTGAAACTTTCTTCAGATACCTACCAACAAAGTCCGATTTAATTCAAATTTTACAGACATGTCCTAATGGATCTTACGAAGATTTTAAAATTATTGGCAAGTAAATCAGAGTCCTAATTTTCGAAACGACTACCTAAGGTCGTTTCAACCGCAGAACCGAGTAGAGCTATACGGCCACCCTGAACACCGCAAGTGTGGAGAATGTTCTTGGGTATCAACTGCCCCAAGAAGGAGAGGATATCGTAGGGACTCATTTCTCATGCAAATAGAGGTGCTTTCGGGACTATGACCCTCGACTACCAAAAGACGAGTAGATGTAGGAGCTCAGCTGAGATGGCATTCTACTGTTGGAAAACCCCACATGACAAGAGAAATATCATAGCAACCAGAGCACACCATAATCAATGTACATACCACGGTAAAGACATTCTGAAGAACATCATTAGAATCCCGATCAAACTTCATGATTCGGGGGACTCCATTCATCCAATCACGGATGGAGGAAGAGAAGAAGAAAACTTAAGATGGTATTTTTCCTGCAATTTTCTCATGAGCCATCCATTCAGAATGAAGGAGTTTTTCTGGGAATATCAGAGCAGGATCAAAGGCAGCTATTTTTGAAGGCAGAAGAGCCGTTCTTTCATAAGGAACTTTAAAGAATATGAAGATGAAGTATTTCTATGAAGAGGATTTGTGATTCTGCCACTATCATGAAGCCTCTATTTATAGGTTGAAAGAGATAAGAATGGATCACGAAATGGTCAAGCGTAATTTTGGCCTGAGATTTGAAACGATTTGGTGCAGTAAAAGGCATTCTTGGAAGGGTACATGGAATCGCCATCAACCAATCAGATAAAGACATGCGGAGTTCTCGAATAAATCAGCATCATTCTTGGTCAAAGAGATTGCAATTTCTAAGGAGCCAGTGAGATATCTTTCACATTCGTCCTAAATACCGCTTTTACTTCTTGACTGCTTGCGTCAGCACTCAATAAGTGGGGGGACTGACTGTGCCTATTAAGATGGGGATATGAGTCCAGCTGTCAAGACTAGACTTATCGTACAAGTCACCGGGCATAGAGGATACACGCCTGCTCTACGAGTTACGACCGTTCAGGCGGTACAAGCGTAGGGCGCATGGTATAATCCCGCCGCCTTAGGTTACAGTCCCCTAGTTAGGGATTTGTATATACCACCGTCTTAATTTTATAGGCCCATAAGCCTCATTAGTCTTTGTATTTTACCATAATTAGGACTGGGTAATTATTACTATAAATACCTCTCCTTACATGCATTGTACATCAAGTATTCACTATTGAATCCGGCTATTCTCAAGGAATAAAACTTTTTTCTTTCTTGTCTATTAGTTTCCTCTCTATTTACTTACTTTTTTTATCGTATTTTATGGTATTGCTTGTGACCCATTCATAAATTTAAGTTTTTAACCTAAACATCCAGTTTTACGCATAAACACTAGCTTGGTTCAATTTAATGTTAAACGGAGCGGAAGATATTGGGCTGGAACCATAATCGAATAAAAAATAAAAAATTGTACTAGTAAGCAGGAATCAGTAACAATTCGATAATAAAATCAGTAGACCGGTACCGGGTAAGGGGCCTAAATTGAGTAAAAACTTAAAATAATAAAGGAAGTAGACAAAAAGCCGTTGGCCAACGTTTTTTTGACCAAATAGTCATTTACAATGGCTAAAAATAGCCTAGCCCCCACCTCCCAATAATTATTTTCTACACTAAGGGTCGTTGGGTTGAGAATCATTTTTTGCAGATATTAGTAATGTGTGAATTAGTAATGTAGGTATTACAAATGTCGGGATTATTAATGCGGTTATTTGTAACGTGAGAATTACTAATGCGGGTATTAGCTATGCATGGATTAGAATGTAGGGTAGAGATATTTTCTTGAATCTTTGATTAAGCATAAGTTAATATATGATGTACAATTTGAAATATTTATTTTATTCCTTAAATAAGTTAAAAATATTCTTACTATTATGAGGGGTTAGTTTTATCATTTTAAAATTTTAATACATGTATTGCCAATACCTTCATTATTATTCCACTTTATATCCCACCTACAATAATATATAGATTCCCGCATAACTTATGTTGGTATTAGCTAAGTTGGAAAAATACAAAGTGACCAGACATGGTATTAAAGGGTAAAAACTTTTCCATACCGGGTGTATATACCCAATATAGTTAAGTTAACTATAATAGACAAACTAAAGCCTATTAGGAGTCATGTTTTTAATAAAAATAGAAAATAAAAAGATAATAAAGCTAATAACATTAGTTTAGGTTTAATTACTTCTCTCTCTTTTTTTTTCCTTATCCGCTCATCTACATTCATGTTCTGCTCACGTTCTTTTCTTCAATCTTCTCTTTGTTTTCCATTGAACCAAAAGATCTCATCACGAAATCCGACTCTCAGGACCTTTTTTGCCGCGAAGTTAATAGGTTGGTTAAGAGAGATAGGCACAGGAAATTGGCATATATTTGCTGCGAAGTTAACTGAATAATTTTTAACTTACGGAGAAAAAAACATCTAGGTCTGACAAGTGCAATGCACGTGTATTCCTAATAACTAATACAAAAATTATAAATATGTGTAATAAGCGTGTATCGTTGCTAGTAAATTAAAAAAATATATATAAATTCAAAGTACTGATATATCGAATCCTTTACAATTGATATTTTTTATTTTTGCAATACATAATCATACTAATTAAATATTACTATTGTACGAAGGCCAGTAATTACTATTTGAACAATTTTAATAGCAGCAGTGGAAAGGGCACCTCGCCGAACAAGAGGCCAGAAAGGCCAGCCATCCACCAAAGGAAGGGAAGTTTACAGCAGCCAGCAACTCAGAAGGGCAGCCCGCCTATATTTATGCGGAATTCATCCAGCGGCCCTACAGAATGAGCGGCGACATCGTCGGTTGGTTCAGAGAGTTGAGAAAATCTGCGACACTGAGGAGTTGGCCGCAAACAGAAGGGCAGCCCGCCTAAACTGCACTGCACAAGAAAATATGAGTTAGCAAAGTAAAAGCTGCGAGCCAGCAACCAAATGTGCGGCTCGCCTAACAAGAGGCGGCCTGGCGTAAAAGCAGTGAAAATGGCTTTTTTATAAATATTGGCTTACTTTTGAAACTCATGCATATAAATAGGTTGTTATGCTTCAGAGAAAACATACTTCTTTAGCCTAGAATATTATTTTAAAGTTTTTGAATATTCTTGGAAAGGAAATGAGGGTTTCTACTTGAATCTTTGTAAGGATTACTTTCTTTAATCTAAATTCTTACATGATTCTTGTCATTTCATCTTTCAATATGTGTGTGTTTGACCTAGTATGAGTAGAGGTTTATTCATGAAGACATAATTATCTTAGCTTACATCCTGTATTTAATCTTATAAAATTAATGGGTAACATAAATCTAGCTCTCCATCGCACTTTCTTAACTAGGGTTTAAGGCACGGCCGTACTTGAATCTAACCCTACTTTGCTTTTATCACCCGAAAGGGGTTAAGGCGTAGGTTAGAGTCTACCGAGAATTTGGGTTACATTGGTTGCGACCTACCCCATCTAAAGGGGTCGACCTAAATATTAATCACTTTTGTCTTAATAACAAAAGGAATCAAGCGTCTTGGGTTCAAATATTCAAAAAGTTTTTCTTGCTATCGAAATCTAAAAAATATATAAATATATATATATATGGAAATAAATTGCGTCCAATAGGATTTGAACCCCGCTCGGGTCTTTGGACTAGGGTTTCTAGCGCTTTATTATTGACCCCGAGAGGGCTTGATTAAGTAAACTCCTCCCTATCTCGAGAGGGTTTCAAGGAACGCATTAGCGGTCCGACCATTAATGTTACCCATAAGATTTGTGAGATTAATATAGGTGTTTAGCTAAGAGAACCTTGTTGGATTGGATAAACCCCTAGCTCATTGCCATAAGTTTACCCTATAACCATTATTTAGTGGTTTTAACATTAATTGCTCAATTTAGCTATAGTTAACACTTTCAACCTTAATTATTAGGAACATTAAGAATAATGCTTAGGACCCGTAACTATTCAACCTAAGACTAATAGATTATCTTGCTAGCTCCCTGTGGAAATCTACCACGATTCATACGTTGGGTACTATTATATTTGACGACCACCCCAATACCCTTTGAGGTGTGTGGACTGAGCGTGGATCAAATTTTGGTGCCGTTGCCGGGGATTTACAGTACATCTATTAGGTTGAATATTTTGTGTTCTAGTTTTGTTAGTTGTACCTACATTTTACCTCGTGCTTTGATTTACCGTGTGTAGGTGATTTCAAATATGAGAAGGAATCCGGATAGAGCTATGAGGAACCCCCTCTACAATCGTGCTAATGAGGGAGTTCCATTTTAAAATGCTCCAATTGCTCCGAATAATTATTATGAAGAGTCCGAGGATGAATATGATGACACTTCTCTTAGTGAGGAGAGTTATGCAATCTATGGTGCCTTTGAAGAAAATGAAGAACCTCAAGTAGAAAATGCAGCCCCAAATGATGCAATTCCTCTTGGAAAAGCTCAAGCCAATGAAGGAGCGAGTTGGTAACAATGATGGTGTTGCGGGTAATGCAAATCGAAGAGGCAACAATGCTAATAGAGGAGGCCGAGGTGAAAACCGAGGAGGCCGTAGAGCTCAAGCTAATAGGAGGCTTGATATGAAAATTAAAGACAATGAAAGGAAAATAACAAGATTTAAAGCAAGACCCAATTGATTGGAAAAGGATTACGGAAGTGAATTAGGAAAAAGTGACCTAATCACCTCCTTAATTGTCTAAACAATAGAACCTATACTAATTGATCCTCAATTAGGCCAGGCCTAATTGCAAATCTAGGATTCTGAGCCAATAAACTCTCAAAGTTAATGTCATCAAAATCTACCCTAATATAATGAGCTATAAGGGCTTTATATAGGGGTCCTAAAAATGGCACAATTTTCCTTAGTTACCCTTAACAATGGGCCTTTAATAAGTCATTAGCTGAAACATAGCATTCTGATCAACGTTACAGCGCAATCGCGCTGGAGCAGGCGCTATCACGCTGCTTAATAAATCAGAGACTCGCAATTGCAGCTATGGTCACGTGGTCGCGAAGGAATTGTCCTTCATCCATATTCAGCCTCTCGTGCGATCACGTTTGAGGACTCGCGATAGCGCAGCTCATCATTTCTTCGGTGCGCGATCGCGGATGATGGTGCACGATCGCGTTGATCATCTTTTTCATCTTGCATGATCGCGTCTGGTGACCCGCGATCGCTATAAGCATTTCCTGATTCTGATGCAGTAACCATGCAGAAATGTGTTAAAACCTCCAACACTTGCCCCTGCTGCTCCAGTTGTACAAATGTGGCCTGCAACTGTTGCAACTCCCATGCTTGGCTCCTTGTGAATGGCTTGCTCGTGCATCGGGTTGCATCATTCTCCCCGTGTTGGGAAGAATTCGTTTACGAATTCGATTATTCGTCGACTTTGAAGGGAGACAAGTCACACACGTTGAAAGTGTTGTGCACTTGGTAGTTGCTTGGCAAATCCACCTTGTACGCGTTGTCGTTGAGGCGTTCAAGGATTTGAAATGGGCCATCGCCTATAGGCATCAATTTGCTTGCCCGTTTGTTAGGAAATCTATCCTTCCGAAAATTAGCCCAAACCCAATCACCGGGCTCGAAGACAACCTTCTTTCTTCCTTTGTTAGCTCTTTTGGAAACTTCTTGATTTTTCTTTTCAAGTTGTTTCCTCACTTGCTCGTGAAGTTGCTTCATCTCTCGAGCTTTCACCTTGACATCTAAGCTTTAAACAACATCTCGAGACAAAGGCGTAAGATCCAAGGGGGTTAAAACCATACACAACCTCGAAAGGTGTCATGCAAGTAGAAGTATGCATGGTTCTATTATATGCAAACTCAATCAAAGGTTAGTGTTCTTCCCAAGAAGCAAGTTTCCCCTTGACCAATGCTCTAAGCATAGCACTGTTGATTCCTCAAAAAAATTAACCCCGAGAGGCTAAATTTAGGAATATCAACTGAATGGACTAACTCTTTTGGAATTTTTGGAGTCGTCACCCAATTTAAGGAAAACAGGGAACCAAATAAGCAAATGCGTGCAAAAACTCCATTGTTGGAAAAAGGCAGTCTTTTCAGAGATTCTAAGTAAAAGGTTTTGTTAATTTCGAAAGAAGGTTTTTAAGGCACTTTCGAAATTCCGTAAAATACGGTTAATCCGACAGGTTTTCAAATAGTATTTCGAAATTCTAAGTGCGCTTTTCTTGCGAAAGAATTATTTAAAAATAGTAAGAAATAATAATAGTAATAATAATGATAATAATTAATCGAATAAAAGCTTATTTGCAAAATATTTCTTTTTACTTGCACGCATTTGCTAAGATGGCCCCAATTTGCAATAAATTAAATAACCACTTCAAAATAAAAGGTAATGAACATAAAGTAAAGCAATATAAAAACAGTCAAATATTATTGATAAAACGAATATTTTACACATTTATTTACATAAATATCCCTAAGGTAAGGAAGGCAAAGTTAGAGATAGAACCCGGAAAATTGATCAACTCGCAGGAGTCTTGAATTTTCTAAATTTCTAATGTCTCATTTTCTTGAATGCTTGAGCCCGACGCGACTCCAAGTCAATGCAAACCATCCCGATTAGTGAGTTTAGCCGACTCGATCCTAAATATTCATGCCCAATGTACCTCACAAAACAAACAAATGACATTGGATTAGTACGATAATAAAGCGTAATAACTAATAAAATAATAATAATAATAAAGTAATAAAGTAATAATAATAATAATGATAAAGTATATAATAATAATAATAATAATAATAATATTAATAATAATAGTAGTAGTAATAAGAATAATAATAATAGCAATGGGGTTTTGTTTTTGTAAAATTTAGGCTCAGGTTTGTCTAGCGTGTCGAGTAGGGGCTCGAGATTTTGGTATGGCTGCAAACACGGAGCCCGGGCCGGTTGCCATGCTAAGTACCAAACCCACCACTCTACTCGACTTGCTTTGCATTAAATTCATACATTCATCGCCTGCTTTATTTTCGGGACACGTAAAGGACAATGCCTAAATAACGTTGCGGGACTATTTTGACCTCCAAACGTCCTTGGCCGTAGTATCTGTTCAATATCGGTTCAAATGCCTTTAAAAATGAATATTTTCATAGACATGTAACACAGTATTTGGTGCTATTCAAAACAGCAAGCATCAGAAACAAACATTGACTTAGCAAAATGAACGGGCCAAAATTAATCTCAGCAAATCAATGAGCAAACGGTGCACAAACTAGGACAACTACACCAACGATAACAACAGGGCAGCAGCGAAACAAAGGGCATCACCAGTCATAAATCCGGCCGGCTCCGGTCAAAGGAGTGAAGCAACCTCAGTGTTTCAGATTTGCAAGACAGATGAACACAAGAAAAATCCAACAATAGCAGGGAATCACAAGACTGCCTCAGATTCACCAACGGACCAGTGCAAAGAGGGGAGCGACTGCCTAAACCATTTTGCGGTGGCATCACTGCTACCCCATCGTTTCCAATGCTTGTAGGGTAATCCCCAGTTCCGACCTCAATGGTTCAGTTACCTCCTCTCGTTTCTTTCAATTTCAACAAACATATCAAGCAGAATGGAGGAAAATAAATGGTTCCATGATGAAGAAACTTTTCCAACGATGGTGGCCGGTGGTGCCACTGGGTTTTTCTGTAAACCTCTGTTACTATGACTTTCACCCCGATGGGTATCTTCCCAACCCCATCTTCCCTATTTCAGATCTGTGACATCAATCAAGAATTAGGATCGAAATTCCTCTATTTTTTTATGGCTATGAGTGTGTGCGTGTGTTGATGTTTGTATCACTGATGGTGGAAAGGGTTTTTTTAGTGAGGAAGATGATGAATCTTGTATAAGGAAGATCTGATTTTTGTCGTAAGGGAGTGAAGATGATGATGAATAGTGAGGGTGAGAGGCTAGGGTTTTAGGATTTATAGGGGTAAGGGTTAGGGGTTTCCAAAATTGGGCTAGAAGAAAATTGTGTGTTGCGTAAATAGGTCAGGACTCAAAATGGAGAACAATTATAGCCCTTTTTCCGCTAAAATTATGAACTTAATTTACTCTAAAATTAACCTTATTTTAAACATAATTAGACGTTAATTGAAAATTTCTGGACAAAATTGGGTGTCAACAGTTGCCCCTCTTTACCCGGTAAGGATGAAAGAGTTTTCAGGGTAAAGAAAGTTGACATGAAAATCAACTTTTGTCACGGTAAAGCCAAGACTCTGATTCCTGGGATCAAAATGCGAGGCTTATGGACATGGCCGAGCTCTAGTTTCCGAGTTGCCTACATATCTTGGGCTGAAAGAGAATCAGGCCATATGTAGTTCGACGCAATTTGAAAATCAAAGACAAGATAGTAACGACTGCTCAAGCGCGGGAAAAGAGGCTTGTAATCACCCAAGTTATGAAAATATGGTCGACGACACACCCATAAAGAGGGGTTTACACCGACATAGCTTCCATTGCACCTCGATAACCGAGCCATCTTTTCTTCAATCTGAAACCTCAGACTCTAAGGTTAACAAGAGACTTGCCTCTAGGGTTGACGACTTATGCGGGTGCGATTCTTCAGGTCTTCGTTGACGAGTCTAGCTAATCTCAACGATTGCCGCAGTTCACCGCTAAGAAAGTTCCATGTTATGCTCCAAACGCTGTTGCGGTGCTGCTAAAAATCCTGTAATAATCTCAACAAATGGTAAGCGAGCAACTGCTAATAAACAGTAATAATTGGATAAGAAATAGATAAAGTGATAACATAAAATTGTAAATACGGGTTGTGATATCATCAATAAGTTTTTTTTTCGATCAACTGACGAGACGCTCCGCCCGGGGAACCTCTAGGCTGATCTTTATTATGAAACACTAAAGCAAAACAATAAGTAAAGTGAGAACGAATTGTAAAATGCAATGCTTTCATAAGATAAGTCGACTAACGAGACATGATGTCCCAAGACAACCGACATCGCGAAACACTCCTAAAATGGTGCTTCAGCCGACTTGTCTTAGACTATCAATCTATTTCAAATATAACATGCCAATGTTGCAAGACAACCGACATCGCTAAACACTCCAAAGACGGTGCTTCAGCCGACTTGTCTTTCATTATCATCTACTTGAAAGAAAACTGCATATCTTATTTGTGGGTGGAGAAACCCGAGATATCCTATTTGTGGGTGGAAGAACCCGAGATATCCTATTTATGGGTGGAAGGACCCGAGATAACCTATTTGTAGGTGGAAGAACCCGAAATATCCTACTTGTGGGTGGAAGGACCCAAGATATCCTATTTGTAGGTGGAAGAACCCGAAATATCCTATTTGTGGGTGGAAGGACCCGAGATATCCTATTTGTAGGTGGAAGGACCCGAGATATCCTATTTGTGGGTGGAAGAACCCGAAATATCCTATTTGTGGGTGGAAGGACCCGAGATATCCTATTTGTGGGTGAAAGAACCCGAAATATCCTATTTGTGGGTGGAATGACCCGAGATATCCTATTTGTGGGTGGAAGGACCCAAAATATTCATCTACAAGATGAACTAAACAAACAAAATTAAAGTAAAGAAAAAGACACAAAGCTCATTAAAGCAAGTACTTCTCAAAATTTAACAATATCTGCAAATCACAACAATGAAATTTTTGCAAGTGCTCTCTTAAAGAGAAATAGAAATGAAACGGATATATTTAAAATTTACAAGAATTATAAGAGTTAGAAATGCCGGCCTTTCGGTCATAAATCATGATCGAGCCTACAGTGGGCTCCATAACAATAGCGTCATTTGATTGTCTATGATAGGCTTCAGAATAATGCCTCCAATTGCTTATGGTAGGCTTCAAATGATAATGATGTCTTCGCTTGCTCATGACAGACTTGATAATAAGACCCACGATTGCTTATGGTAGGATCAATAACAAAAATGCCTTCAATTGTCTATGATAGGCTTCAGAATAATGCCTCCAATTGCTTCTGGTAGGCATCAACTGATACTGATGTCTTCGCTTGCTCACGATAGACTTGATAATAAGACCTTCGATTGCTTACGGTAGGATCAATAACAAAACCGCCTTCAATTGCCTATGATAGGCTTCAGAATTATGCCTCCAATTGCTTATGGTAGGCTTCAAATGATAATGATGTCTTCGCTTGCTCACGATAGACTTGATAATAAGACCCCCGATTTCTTATGGTAGGACCAATAACAAAAGCGCCTTCAATTGTCTATAATAGGCTTTAAAATAATGCCTCCAATTGCTTATGGTAGGCTTCAAATGACAATGATGTCTTCGCTTGCTCACGATAGACTTGATAACAAGACCCCCGATTGCTTACAGTAACAAAAGCGCCTTCAATTGTCTATGATAGGCTTCAGAATAATGCCTCCAATTGTTTATGGTAGGCTTCAAATGATAATGATGTCTTCACTTGCTCACGATAGACTTGATAATAAGACCCCCGATTGCTTACGGTAGGACTAATAACAAAAGCACTTTCAATTGTCTATGATAGGCTTCAGAATAATGCCTCCAATTGCTTATGGTAGGCTTCAAATGATAATGATGTCTTCGCTTGCTCACGTAATACTTGATAATAAGACCCCCGATTGCTTATAGTAGGACCAATAGCAAAAGCGCCTTCAATTGTCTATGATAGGCTTCAGAATAATGCCTCCAATTGCTTATGGTAGGCTTCAAATGATAATGATGTCTTCGCTTGCTCATGATAGACTTGATAATAAGACCCCTGATTGCTTACGGTAGGATTAATAGCAAAAACGCCTTCAATTGTCTATGATAGGCTTGGTAAATGTGATGTCTCCGATTGTTTACGGTAGACTTCATAAATAAACGTCCTCGGTTGTCACCAATAGACTTGATGTTGGTACTTGTAAAATAAATGGTAGAATAGCTTGTTCGAGTGCAATATCACTGATAAGTTGTCTTCCAATCAACTAGCGAAGCGATAAAACAAGTGTGAAGGCATAATGCAAACCATTTTCAACAATCTTGACAAACCAACTGGCAAGCCGGTGGGACACAAAGCAAGAAGGGTCTTGGGGTTGATTGTCGAACAAATCAGCCGGCGAACCGGTCCGGCACGAAGCAAGAGGGTCTCAAGGCTGACCCGTTAACCAGAAAAATAAAACAAGACGTAATACAAAGCAAATGCGAAGGCATAATTTAAAGCAAATGCAAAGCAATTTGAACAATCTTGACAAATCAACTGGCAATCCGGTCGGGCACGAAGCAACGAGGGTCTTGGGGTTGATTGTCGACAAATCAGCTGGCAATCCGGTCTAGCACAAAGCAATGAGGGTCTCGGGGCTGACCTATTAACCTGCTAAGCTAAAAGTAAAGCGGTTCATAATATAAAGCAAGTGCAAAGTCATAATTAAAAGCAAGTGCAAGGCAATTTGAACATCTTGAAAAATCAGCTGGCAAGTCGGTCAGGCACAAAGCAAGGAGGGTCTCGGGGCTGACCTGTTAACCTGTTAAACTAAAAGTAAAGCAAGACATAATATAAAGCAAGTGCAAAGGCATAATTGAAAGCAAGTGCAAAGCAATTTAGCGCGAAATGTAAAGCAACGCAAAAGCGATTTAGCGAACCAATAGGCGTGAAAGTCCAACAAGAGCCTCGCCTGGTGGTCAACCTGAAAAACGTAAAGCAAGGAATCAATTTTAAAGCAAGTGCGACGACATAATTTAAAGCAAGTGCAAATAAAAGCAATGCGGGAATGTAGAGCAATGCAAGAGCCATTTGGCGAATCAATAGGCGTGAAAGTCCAACAAGAGAGAAGCCTCGCCTGGTGGTCAACCTGAAAAACGTAAAGCAAGGCATCAATTTTAAAGCAAGTGCAAAGAAAAGCAGTGCGGGAATGTAGAGCAATGCAAGAGCCATTTGGCAAATAAATAGGCGAGATAGTCCGACAAAGGGAATCCTCGTAGCCGATGGTCAACCTGAAAGAGTAAAGCAAGGCGTTAATTTTAAAGCGAGTGCGAAGACATAATTCAAAGCAAGTGCAAAGCAAAGTAATGCGGAAATGTAGTCAGTGCGATAGCCATTGATAAATTAATTGGCGAGATAATCCGATAAGGATGGCCTTGTGCGGCTTATCACCTGAAACAAAGCGATGCCCTATTTGGCTTAGTTTTGAAAACACAAAACAGGCCTCGGCTTTGTCGCCTATTAGGAATGAAAGTCATAGAGGTAGAAATGCCGCCTGTTCGACAATAACTCATGACAAAGCATAATGCTTTAAGTCATGAAAAAGGCAATGCGACGCAATTTGCAAGGCAACTTTGGATGCGTGTTCAATAAATTATTCGTCTATAATGTGAATGATCCTTTCATTTCAAGCTTTCATGTTCCTGCTCTCAAAGAAAAATTATTAGTTTTGGGGAGGGAGGGGGAAGCGTTTGATTTGTGCAGACTTCATCCTGATCTTGCTGCTTCCTCGTCTTCATTGGACTTGGATATAATTGCTTTCAGAAACTTGGCTCATGAGCTCAAATAGCATAGATTTTTAAAAATAAAGGCAAGATAAAATATTTTAATGCAATATAGCGAGTGAAATGAGCATGCAAATGAAGTGAAAGATGCATTTTGAAAATTTTGCCTTGACTTAAACTTGTAACATATTTTAAAACAAACTGAACGTCCTTTGTCTTAGACTTTGCGCTGTTTGCTTAACCAATTTCAAAATTCTTGCCAATTCTGCCTCTTATAACCAATGTTGCTTCTTGCAAAATTTGCCCCAGTTATTTTCTTTCGCATCTCCAACTCGTTTTACAAAAATTGCCCCAGTTGTCCTTCTTAGGAAAAAATAAAAATTTAAATGCTAAAGGGTCGAGCCCGATGGGGAAGCCTACGTATCCCTCCTTGGGAATCAGACCGTGCGTAGTTCTGCATCACTGCTTCAATGCTATATACCAACAAATAAAAGCTGCTCCAGTTGAAGTTCTAACAGTAATGCGATATCCAAAGAGCGCAGACAATAACTTTTCAGTACGTCATTTTTAAACTGTTCAGTTGCTTTGCAATACGTCACAAGCAAAACTTTGGCAAGTTTATCAATTCTTAATTTTGAAACAGAAACAAATGCAAGCGTAAATAATATAATAAGTATGCGATGCATTTTATTTCAACTTTCATAATTCGAAATGAGTTGATTCAGATTAACATAAGCTTCAAAGTACAATGCAATTCAGGACCTCAATCTGAATTAAAATTGAAAATAATGCTACTAAGTTCAATCGCCAAGTTCTTTCAAACAATGACATTAGCTTCTGGTACTGCATCGTTCACGAGCTAGAGCGTCTACCATCAATCAGATCTTGAATCTTACGTGATTTGCATGGTCAACCACTTTTTAAAATCAAACTTCTGCTAGAGAAATAAACAAAACAAAGAAACCTCAAAGGGTAACTATGTTAGTTTGCATGTCATTCATAAGATTGCACACAAGCAAATAACACCTAGTATTTAACGCATTTTGAGCAAATAAAGCAAGGCAGACAATTAACATGTGACAATCATAAGTAGTTAAGCGTAAATAAATATGCAAATGCATCCTACCCTATAAGGTGCCTCTTTGTGCTAGAGGTAAGCCTAATCGTCAAGTTTTACGCACATAGGTTATTATAACGACACAAGCAATTTGTCAATACAACATCTGAGATAAAAATAAACCGACATAATTCTCAACTTCTCAAATTTGACATGTCAAATGATTTGGGATTCGTTATAATATCCACACGATCACATAATATGCAGTGTCGTTGGGATTCAATAACCCGTCAACAAAAGGGCGGTTTCTTAATTCTTGGAAACGGTATCAAGGACCGGGTCCAAACTAAGGTGTATATGCATGCATGCCCTAAAATCTCCTTCTAAGAGTAGGCTAACGGTGGAGGCTGACTCGACCTATGCAGGATAGACCTGGCCTCACAACGCAGTAGAACTGGCCATGACAAAACCAGGCAACATCAATATCCCGAACTAACTTTTGGTGACACAAAAGAAGTTTCAAAGAGTGAGGTAAGGGCAATGCCCTTCCTGCGTAACTACTCGTCAAGCGGGTGCCCCATAATGAAATCGAGGAGGTGAAAGAGAATTGACAGGCTCCATGAGGGAGGAAATATGAACGGAATCTGGACTATGCACAAATATAATTTAATACATGCTTTCTATAACAAATCAAACAAACAGATATAATAAAAAAATAAATTAGGCATGCTAGTTGTAAATAACTGGAAACCTTTATGGTCAAAACCTTTATTGCTCCTCAGCGGAGTCGCCATGCTGTTGAACCCCAAAATTATAATCCCAAAAAGGATATATTTTGAAATATCAACTGGATGGACGAACTCTTTTGGAGTTTTTGGAGTCGCCACCCAATTTAAGGAAAACAGGGAAACAAATAAGCAAATGCATGCAAAAACTCTATTTTTGGAAAAAGACAGTCTTTTCAGAGATTCTAAGTAATTATTAATTTTGAAAGAAGGTTTTTAAGGTACTTTCGAAATTTCGTAAAATACGGTTAATCCAATAGGTTTCCAAATTAATTTGCAAGTGCTATTTATGCGCTTTTATAAAAATAATTAATTGAACTATTAGTTAATTCAACAACTTCAGTTTCATCTCCTCTACCACTTGAATATTTATTGCCACCTTTTGCTAAATGTTTATCCATCACAACCACATCCTCTTCTTCTTGCTTCTTCACCTCTTTCCTTTCTAATTTTGTTCTTATGATATTTCTCTTTCTATCACTTGGAGTAGCTGTATTAAAAAACTTCGACCTTGCCATTACTTTATCTACATACACAACCGTGTCAAAATAAAGTCTAAACAAACCCATTTGATTAACTATAATAAAGAAAAATGAGGAAATCAATAAATAAATAAAACCCTATTATCTCTAGGTGATAGGATACTTTGAGAAGAAAAAGTACGTAGTTTTCTTTGCCTTTTCATGGCCACTCTTGACGTTAGGCACCCCCCTCCAAGGATTGTCCATTCCGCTACCACCCTTCCTAACCCTAATGTCCCTAATTCCAATGCTTCTTCATACGCCAATATTTTAATTCCCACGATGCAAACTGCTGAAAATTCTCATGTTAACTCGACAGTTTTTCCAGTGAACACCCCAAAAATATCAATGGACGTCCTACTATAATGTGGTACAAGAAAGAAGTTCAACAAACCATAGCTGTTACGAAGTTGCAATATGGTGTTATGGGCAAGTTTACCTATGAAGCCTTGAATTTGAATGAATTGAGGAAGGTTATTCCTACTCAATGTGGTGTTAAGGGTCATTGTTTTATTGGTTCTCTTGATAATAGGAGCGTTCTTGTTAAATGTTCATTAATTGAAGATTATATCAATTTATTATCCAAAGGTTGGTGGTTGAAGATTGGACGTGATAATTTTTTAATGCGAACCTTGAAATGGAGACTTTGGTATGATCCAAAGAAAGAATCATCAATTGCCATAGCTTGGTTGTCATTCCCTAATCTTCCACTAATTCTTTTTGTTAAGGACTGTGTCTTCTCTTTGGCGTTGGTAGTAGGCAAGCCGTTGTATGTTGATGCTGTTACTAGGAATCACACTAGGCCAAGTTGTCCTCGAGTCAAGGTAGAAGTGGATTTTCTTGGAGAATTTTTTCAAGAAATAGATATTGTTAAACTTGATGAAGAAACAGAGAAGAAGCAATCGAAGACAATTAAAATTAGGTATGATTATATGCCTAAATATTGTAGAAAGTGTTGTTTACAAGGGCATAGTGATGCAGAGTGTAGGGTTTTACATCCGGAGCTCTATTTTGACAAGAATGAGGTTGAAAAAGATCATGGGAATAAACAAATTGTGGTGTCTAAATGGAAAAGAGGTGGTGCAAGAGCAAGGGAAGACAACAGGAACATGAGCCGATAATAAAGGGAAAGAGGTTGTGAATGCAAAAGGGAATAACCAAGAGAAAAGACGTAATCCTAGGATTCCTCCTAATAGGGGGGATCCTAATGCATGGCGGGCAGCGAGTAAAAAGAAAATCATAGATTGTTTGATAAAGATACGGGTCAAGTTGTTGTGCAACCTTCTAATACATATGCTGCTTTGGAGGATGTGGATGAGGAGGGCCATGACTTGACGTTAAAAGAAGCAAATAAGGATAATGTGATGTTGTCTACTAGTAATGCTAAATCAAAAGAAGTAGGAAGTGTGTTGAAGGGTGCGAAGCATGATGTTGTTAATGCTACTGTGCAGAATTTAAAAGATGGGAATTTGTCCAAGTTCGGGGTTCAAGCTTTTGTCTTAGCTGTGACAAACAACATGAACAAGGTGGATATTGCTAACAAGCAGGATGGAACGTTGAAGAATGGTAAAAATTTGGAGACTTGTAAAGTGGATACTTTTATGTTTATGGATGTTCGCAAAAGGGTGGATTCTTTTGTGGGGAACTATGACGTTATTAATTCATCATGGGCGATGAAATTTTATAAGTACAAGGAGGAAATCGTACAGTGGTAATACAACTTCACAGCGTGATGTTCAGAATGTAGATAAAGGAAAATAATTAATAACGGTGGGAGCTGATTCACGTGTTAATCCTATTAGGAATGGAAATACATTAACTAAGGCGGTGGGACAAGGTGTATCTATTCTTAACAGAGGGGTGCAAACAATGTTAAATCAAGCAGGAGGTATGCTACATCTGTATATGCAAGCACAGATAGACTGAATAGGGTGGAATTATGGGAGTTTTTCTATGCGCAAGCAGCTGATATGGAGTCTTCATGGCTTGTAGGTGGCGACTTTAATGTCATCACTGATGATATCAAAAAATTTGGAGGCTTGCTGGTTTCATATGAAGAAGTTGAAGATTTTAAGCATTGTATTAGTACTTGTCTTGATTGACCGGGGCCTCAAGGGTAACATGTACACTTGATGGAATGGAAGGCAGAATGATGGGTGTATTTTTAAAGGCATGATAGATGTCTTGTAAATCAGGCCTTTATAGATTTGTTTCCTCAGCTTGAAGTGGAACATTTAATCAAGCTGGAATTTGACCATTCTCCTCTCTTTGGTTACTACTAATATGGATGCTCCAATTGTTAAGAAGTCATTTAGATTTTTTAACTTTTGGGTTCAGCATGAGACGTTTTTGGATGTTGTGAGGGAGAACGGGTCAAGTTATTTTGGCTATGACTCTTTTATTACTCCCTCTGTTCCAAAATGGTTGTCACAGTTCGGATTTCGAGAGTCAAACGAGTTCATTTTGACCGTGAATTTAAACATCTAATCTTTAAGTTTTTTGTAACGATGTTTATATATTTAGAAACTACATAAAAAGTACTATAAGTCACAATAATTAATAATTTAAAATATTTAAAAGACATATGAAAATATTACGGTCAAAGTTAAACTCGTTTGACTCTCGAAATCCGAACTATGACAGTCATTTTGGAACGGAGGGAGTACTTTCCTTCGCAAATTGAAAAAGTTAAAGAAGGCACTTTCTGAGTAGAGAAGAAATACATATGGTGATATTTTCAGGCAGATAGTTACTTTAGAAGAAGTGGTCATGGCGTATGAGCAGGAATTTGAATTGCATCCTACCAGTATCAATATGGAGAGGCTATAGAAGGTCTAGGCTGAACTTATTAGATTTTATGCTTTAGAGGAACAATTCTGAAAATAAAAATCAGGCATGCAGTGGTTCCAGGAGGGTGACAGGAATACTAAGTTTTTTCATGCTCGTGTAAATGGAAAAAGGAAAGTATTGCAGCTCAGGAGACATCAGAATTCTAATCAAGACTGGCTTGAAAATGATGTAGATATTGTGAAAAAGGCAATCAAGTTTTTTCAGGATCAGTTTTCTGAAGAGGCACCTCCCACAAAATTTGATATTTTGCAGCACATTTCTATCATGGTTTTGGAAGAGGAAAATACAGTATTTATGGTGCTACCTTGTGCTGAAGAAATTAAGAAGGCTGTTTTTGGCCTTAATGCTAATAGCGCTAGTGGCCCGGATGGCTTTACAGGTGCATTCTTTCAGTATTGTTGGGATATTATTGCTACAGATATTGTTAGGATGATGCAGGCATTTTTTTCTGGGCATGAATTGCCAAAATATATTACTTCTACTAATTTGGGCCTCTTGCCAAAAAAGAAGGAAATTGTTTCCTTTTCTAATATGACGCCAATTAGTTTAAGCAATTTTATTAATAAGGTTTTTTGGGTGATTCATGACAGGCTGTCTAGTGTATTGCCAGATATTATTTCACATCAGCAAGCAGGCTTTGTCAAAGGCAGGAGCATTGTGGAGAATATTTTATTGATGCAGGAAATTGTTCATGACATAATAGAGAGAGGGAAGCCAGAAAATATTGTCATTAAGCTGGATATGGTAAAAGCTTATGACAGAGTTGTTGAACCCCCAAAATTGTAACCCCGAAAAGAATAAATTTTGGAATATCAACTGAATGGACTAACTCTTTTAGAGTTTTTGGAGTCGCCATCCAATTTAAGGAAAACACAGAACCAAATAAGCAAATGCGTGCAAAAACTCTATTTTTGGAAAAAGGCAGTCTTTTCAGAGATTCTAAGTAAGAGGTTTTGTTAATTTCGAAACAAGATTTTTAAGGCACTTTCGAAATTCCGTAAAATACGGTTAATCTGACAGGTTTCCAAATTAATTTGCAAGTGTTATTTATGCGCTTTTCTAAAAATAATTAATTGAACTATTAATTAATTCAAAGAATTAAATTTAGTAAGTTTTCAAAAGATTTACAATTTATTTGAAAGCTTTAACTATTTTCAAAATAAAATAAAATAAAATAAAATAAAAGCACATTTTCTTTTAAAAAAGGAGCGATTTGATCGTCCTAATTTCTTTACCAACTCGTATGTGGTAAGCGCATAAATGGAACTTGCTTAATTTCAACTTTAAAACCCGAGTGTCTCACCATAAGATGGAACTTAGATTTCAAGTCGCTTTTTGCAAAGTCATTTCGGGACATTTAGAAGTTAATTTAAACTTCTTTATAACTTTTGACTTTTAAAAGAAACTACTTCGTATCAATAAGATAGAAGTTTTTTCTTATAGTCACTTATAATTGTAGTTTTGAAAATTTATTAAATTCACACGCATTTGCAAAAATGGCCCTGAATCGCAATAAATTAAATAAAGATTCCAAAACAAAAGTATTGAACATAAAATAAGCAAATAAGTCAATCAATGAAATATTTATTCATAAATAAATTGTGCAATTACAAGTCTATAAATTATCTAACTAACAAATAAAATGAAAAGATGAGTTTAAAAATTAGAACCCGGACAGTGGATAGGAGCTAAAAAACATCTAATAAGTTGGATGCTATGCACTGTCTCATTCTCAACTGAATCTGCAGTGATTTGGAGCAGCTAACTTGAGATTAAGAGTGGTGAGCCAAAGAAAATGCGAAGAAACCCCATTCGAACTTGGAAGAGTTCCAAAATGAAACTCATCCCAGACATTTCATGCAAGGAAAGAAGAAGATAAAGATTTGTAATTATCCGAAGCTAACAAAAATAACTTGCAATTGATACATAACACGAAGTTCACGTTAATCAAGCAAGCTAAACAAAAGCTCAAAAATTTGCTATGCTTGAATAAATTTCATTATCACGCTTAATCAAGAAGAAAAGCAAAGTCAGGCTTATAAATTTAATTTAATACACACCCACAAAAGGCATCAAAAATTGATCTTTAAGTTATCATATAAATCCTCTCATGCCAAGTTTCAACACAAACAGTAACGAGACTCATAAATCAAGCTTCAATAGAAAGGTAACGTATCCAACACATAGACGTACATTCAAGCTTCAGTAGAAAAGGTAACGTATCAACACAGAGACATACATATACTATTCCCTTCTAACGCTTGCTAGAAGAATTAACTCAAATACTTCTTCTAGATTTGGTACTAGCCATATAGATAAACAATCTCCAAACAAAGTAACCAAGACTAATTCTTTCCTCCTACTATTTTACGAGTATAAAATAATGGCTTATCATTTAGAAAACCAGACAACAGATTTAGTAGAGTTTCTAAAGATTCTAGTCAATGAGCAGACAACAATAACCTCATAAGGGAAGGAATTAGAACTTTCATTGTTTAAAGAAGAAATTATGTTAAAATAATATGTTGTTACTCTAAGAGCATAGCACAAACTTTCACACATCTGAGAGTCTTTTAAACAAAAACGAAATAATAATCTTATGATTAGATTTGAAGCAGTTTCTAGATCCCATAAACTAAAGCTTTTGGTAACTTTAGAATCTTTACGAATAAGGATGACAAAATTACGCCTTATTTTATTAGATACTTCTTAGACAGAAATATTTGGTTAAGACATAAATGAGCATTCCCTTTGACCTTTTAGACATGAATCTTGGGCAGAGACTAGCTTTCCATTTTAGAGAAAAGAAAATTTGAAATCTTGCAGTAATTCTAACAAACTAAGACTAGCATTCATGACCTCTTAAAATTATATCTTTTCCAGCTTCACTAGAGCTAAAGAAGTTGGTAGCTAATCAGGGACTCACATGCGTGTTGATATTATAGCTACTGGATTTAACAGAGACAAGACTTGCTTTCCCTTCCAAAAATTATCTCAACCCAGACATCAGCTTAATAAACAAAATACAAAGCAAATTCCTGATGCCAACCAACTTCATCTTAAACACATCATTCCCAACTCACAAATAGACAGAAGATTTCAACCATCAGATGAAAACTAATGATCCCAAGGAAAAACTAAGATATCTGTGCAAAAAACGAGTAATAACCATACAAGTATAAATAAGGTTAACAGAAACACAACTCTTTGGTGATGAAGTCTCAAGTTTTATACCCGATTTCAATTACTCAGCAAGCAAAAATAAGGGACCAAACTAAAAATAAACTTACACCATCTAAATAAATGCATATAACCAAACAAAATAGAGGAAATATAGCAGATTCAATATTTACCAAAGCATTAATGAAAATGGAATCCATCAGGCTACACTTTTGAACAAACTGAACTGAAACAACTTCTTACTGCCCTGAACTACTCCCCTCAAATCCCCTGGACAACACATGCACCAAATCATCTAAAACCTGCAAAGCTCAGGACTTCTCATCCCAACTAGCAGCAAACTAACTAAAAACACACCATATCACCTCTCAACACTCTCCATTTCACCAAATACCAGCCCTGGAAACAACCTACTCCAACCAAACTCCTGAGCTTTACATAATAACAGCAAACAAACTACTCTGTCGCTGCTCTTTAAAACAAGCAATGCCCAGACCCCAACCCTTGCTTATCTTTTCCCCTTGATTCTCCACACTTAACCTGAACTCAGAGCAACAAATAACTAGCTCCTTACTCTTACTTCCATCTAACAACTGTAGCTTCCCTTTTTAACTCACAAACCCAAAAATAGCCCCTCTATATCTTCTACTTCCTGGAATGCAAGAATCTGGAACACACCAGACTTCAAAGCCATCTAACAAACACCAGACAACCCCTGAAAGCTCATCAGAAACAACCTTGAGCATCCCTGCACCCTCTTGCACTCACAGGCTCTCACTTCTCTCCTTATGGAATCTGCAACTCCCCTTTATAGCAGAACCAGGACACAACTCCCTCTTGGACACCCTGCACCTCAACTAACATTCAGAATACAACAACCACCTCTTTTTTATGCTCCAGAAACTGGGAAAAAAACACACCTCTTCAAACTGATCCACAACGCAAAAGGAAAACAGGAAAAGGGAGACAATACCAGAGCTGTAGGCTAGCTAAAATTCAAAGAAACCAACTCAAGAACCAGCTGCTACTAGACATGCTTATAGTATACAAGAAGCTTGAAACAAACTGATTCACCATTCCTTTATCCGACATTCATAAGCACAGAGGAATTGATTTCGAACCAGAACTTTAACTAGCTAACAAGAACACTAAACAAATGAAGAATGCAGAAATTGAAAATAAAGAAAAAGAGAGGGTTACTACCTTTTTGCGAACAGCGAGCTAGGGCGTTGGATCTGAATTCGACTCGAACAACGTGAAGACTCGAACAAGGTCGACGACTCGGATAACAACAAAGAGATAACGAAAATTGACAGAAAATCAATAGCACTATCTACGACCCCTTTTTAAAAAAAAAAAAAAAAAAAAAAAAAAAAAAAAAAAAAAAAACTGGAACAATAACTTGTGTATATTTTTGTACAGGGTGCCGTTTCTTCTCTGCTTTTTGCCGCTCCTCTCTATCTCCCCTAAATGACAATCTTTTTATCCACAAACTAGGGTTTCGAAAAATGAGGTACGATTGAACCTCCAAAATTCCCTGATTTAGCCTCCAACAGCTCTTAAGGGATAAGATTCCATTCAAATTCCACTTCAGGAGGTAAGAAATGAGTGTGTGTATGAGGGTTTGCACGGGTAGGCTGGGATTGGGGTTACGGCTTGCGATTTTAGCCACTTTTATTGAAATTCAAATACTTATCCGTACCATTTTCAATTTTAGACTTAATTTTCAACTTTCATAATATATTATTAATTTTAAATAATTTCGGGATAAAATTGGGTGTCAACAAGAGTCTCCTGACTATTTCTGACAAAGGTGTTGAGAAAGATGAGTTTTGGAGAAACTTTTTTTGATCTGGGTTTCAGGACTTAATGCAATAACTGGTATTCGGTGCTGATCAATGGTCATGCTCATGGAATTTTTAAATCCGCGAGAGGGGTGAAGCAAGATGATCCATTATCTCCTACTTTATTTATTCTTGTAGCTGAGTGTCTTTCCCGGGCTTTGAATTCGTTGCACAGAAAGGAGAAATTTATTGAGTTTGGAATACCCAAGTGGAGTCCATATCTCAATCATTTAGTATATGCTGACGACACCATTATTTCTCATCTGCTGATGAAGATTCTCTTAAATTGGTGATGGATACTTTATCAAAGTATGAAGCTGCCAGTGGACAGAAAATTAACAAGGAAAATAGCAATGTTTATTTGCATCATCAGGTACCTCAGAGGATTGTTGATTCTATTCATGATATTGCCTTAATTCCTAGAAGGGAGTTTACCTTCACTTACTTAGGAGTCCCTATTTATTATTGATGGAGGAAAAATTGTCTCTATGATGAACTTGTCGAGAAGGTGCAGAAAAAATTGGATTCCTGGTCTGGAAAGCTGTTGTCAGTTGGTGGCAGGGCTATTTTGATTTTTCATGTGCTACAGAGCATGCCAATTCATCTTTTATCAGCATGCGATTTTACTTCTGGGGTGATTGCAAAACTTCATAGGATGTTTACCAAATTTTGTTGGAGTAATTCTGTTGGTAACTCTAGCTGACAGTAGGCGTTTTGGCATACGTTATGTCATCCTGTGCAGGAAGGGGGTTGGTTTTAAAAGTTTATATGATGTGTCTAAAGCACTTTTTGCTAAGATTTAGTGGAGATTTCACACCACCCCTTCTTTGTGGAGTCGTTTTATAATGAGTAAGTATTTGAAACAATACCATTCTGTATTAGTGCCCGGGAAGAAAGACAAGTGTGGAAGAAAATATTACAGGCCAAGGATGCAATTGAGCAAGAGATATGGTAGCAGATAAAGCAAGGGAATTCTTATTTTTGGTATAATAACTGGACAGGTCTTGGTGCGCGTTATCATGTTACAGGGCCAGATTTTTATAGTGATTTAACTACAGTTGTAGTCAGAGATGCAATGGTAGATAATGCATGGAATGAGCAGCTACTTAGAGAACTCTTACCAGAGGATATTGTTGATTATATTTGGACAGACATTCGGCCACCTAAGGCTGGGGAGGAGCTGGATAGAGCTTTCTGGAAGCTGGATGCACGGGGCAAATTTTCTGTAAGTTCTGCTTATCATTTTATTAGGCACAAAGAAAAATCCAAAGATTTATACAAGCATATATGGATAAAGGGAATTCCATTTAAGATGTCATTCTTTTTATGGAGATTGTGGAAGTTTAAACTGCCGCTGGATGATATGTTAAAGAGGTGGGGTTATCAATTTCCTTCAAGGTGTCATTGTTGTGATGCCCCGAATGTAGAGTTCATTTCACATGTATTTTTTAAATCACATGTTGCTCAGTACTTGTGGAAACAGTTTGCTATACCTGCATGATTAAATATTGATGGCCTGCAATTACTGCAAGTCGCTAATTTATGGTAGGATGCGCCTGGCGGGCCTGATATAAAGATTGTGTATCGTGTTGTCCCAGTTTTCATTGTTTGGGAGCTCTGGAAGAGACGGAATGCAATAAAACTATGGAGGAAAGATGTCGTTTACAAGGATGAGGTACCAAGTGTTACAAAATATTTTCTAGTTTTTGAAGGTAAGGAGGAAAACTTTTCAGCATGTTCCATTTAGTTGGGGTGACTTTATTAAGGCGCTAGAAAATTATTCTCCTTCACGATCAAATATACAAAAATTAATTGGTGTCAGCCTAAGGTGGGATGGTCAAGTGTAATACTGATGGTGCATCGAGGGAAAATCTTGAGAGGAGTTCATGGAGCTTTTGTATTAAAGATGATAGGAGAGATTTAATTCATGCGCAAGTAAAGGAATTGGATGATATGATGAGCACTAACACACAGCAGAAGCTGTGGCTATGGCTATGGCTATGGCTATTTTAATGGTTTTGAGATATATTAGGACTACTACATTCTTGCGTATTGTGATTGAAACAGATTCATTGTTGCTTAGAAATGTTTTACTAAGAGTGTGGGAAGTGTCGTGACATATCATCATGATGGTGGAGGAAATTTGGGAGTTGATGGTGGGCAAGGAGATACTGGTGACTCATGTATTTAGAGAAGTCAATAAATTGGCAGATTACTTTGCCAATATTGCACTTTATAGTGGTGCAGTAATGATTAATGGATTTCACGAATTAGATGGGCAAGGCAAGAAGAGTCTTAATTGTGATAAATTAAATGACCCGTTCTTGCGAGTTAGGCCATGGAGAAGATGGTTTGTTTTATGGAAGAGAGAATAGGACAATGGGTTTATGAAAGCAGTTCTAGGGAGGATCTTCTAATTCAAATCCTAAGGGATGAGATTGGAAGATTTTTTCTGCTAACATTGTTTATTCTTTTGCAGGTTCATTATTGATGGACATTGGAGTATAATTTAGAATATATTTTAAAGAGGATGGTAATGTTTATATTATATAATGTAGCTGGAGTAGAGACGAGCAGTTTATTTAGGCAGCTGCTGCATCACTTGTTCAACTACATGGTTTATCACTGGTGTCATGTACAATGTTGTAATCTGGGACGAGAGGAAGGTTGTAGAGTGATTTGCTCGGGCAGAAGATTGCCTTGCTAACACTGTTTCTACGTTTTCAGTTGTGCGCTTTTTGCTTGCCAAATAGCTGGCTGTAGCGTCCTATTTTCAGCTTCCTGGTTGTCCATGGTGCTGGAAATTTGCTTATGGACTTGCTCGCTGGAGCGAGTAAAATTCTGGAAAGCGGAACTACTGGAATTCCTTGCTTTTGTGCAGGTTGAATTGTGTCAAGTCAATAAAATTGGAATGAGAATTGGAACTATTATACGTTCTAGTTACTAGTTTCTGCTCGCTTATTTTGGACCAAAGCTGTGATAATTTGCTGCACTATTATTTATATTGGAAGGAAATGGAGCTGTTAGATTTATTTAAAGAAGCATTATACAGAGGAGCAGTTTCTAATACAATGAAGCTGCTTTGTCAATCTACACTTGGGGTCGTCTTCATTGACTTCATATACACATGAGGCCGATTTTTCTTGTCCATTGGTTAGCTCTTCTGCATGCTGCAATAGGAAGCGGTTACAATCAATGTACTACACTATGTAATTTGAACATTACCAGAGTTTAGTCTAGCCGTGATTTCACACTTTGTAAGTTACTGTATTTTAATTTATTATATTCTTCTCTAATGGTGGTATCAGCACTTAGGGGTCGTTCGGTTGCTCGTTTGTGGGATTAATACCAGCACAAAACTCCACGTTAATTTAGCGCAGTGTTCGATTGGTTTTCTGTGAAATTTTAATACCCGCATAAAATTAGTACAATGTTTGGTTGTGTTTTTGTATATTCCGCATTATTAATACACTTAGTATTAATGCGGGAATCTATGTATTATGTATACGGGGTAAAGATGGTATTAATAATATAGGTATTAATAACACAGGTATTAAAATTTAAAATGACAAAAGTAACCCTCATTATGAGGATATTTTAAAATTTTATGTGAGGAGTAAATAAATATTTTAAATAATAATATTATTTGTTAATTTGTAATATATTAGTGATTCAAAAAATAATCCCTACGTTATAATATATGCATGAATAATACCCACATTACTAAATCCCGCGCTAACTAATACCCGCATTATTAATACTCATATTATTAATATACACATTACTAATACCCACATTAATAGTTAATACCCGCGTAAACAACACCTTCAACTGAACGACCCCTTAGTGCTCAACCCATTGAGAAGTCTATGATAAAGAGAAATAGTAAATTTTATAGGCTAGATCTACCTAGATTTAGCATATACTTTACAACTTTTGTAAGACTTTTTTATTTATTTTTGCATTAATAAAATTAGTCACTAAGCCATTTGCTTAGTGACCTTTGCTAAAAAAAAAAAAAAAAAAAACAAACAACAACAACAAAAAAGAAAAATTGGAGAAAGATAATAAATAAAAAATCTAAATTTCTTCGAAAAACACCATTGGCGTTTCTTCATAAGTTCTAAATAGGAACAAAGAACCAGAAAAACTAAAGTATAATGATATTAAGGTTTCTCACTTGAAGAATTTGGGATTTCTCGAGGATACTTTACTGCTACTTCAAATCTTGAAAAATAGACAAAAATTGTTAAATACTGTTGTGGTTTATGCACGATCTAAAACTGGAATAATAATGAGAAAACTAATGGAAGAAAAGATGAGGGATGTGAGGGAAAAATCAAGTGGTTTTCTTAGAAATTGGAAGAATGGGAAAAAAAATTGGTATAAAATGTCCAAGACCTATTTTAATTTTTTGACCCGCAACTTGACCCATTTTTTTTGTTAGATATATACACTTTCCCACAATATACATTTATGCCCATAAATTTTCCTATTTCTAAACATACCCCGACCAACTCTAAGGTCACTTAGCATTTTTTCTCCATAAAAATAAATCAAAAAAAATAAAAATAAGAGGTCATTTTTTTAAATGAAAACTGGGGAAGGTTATAACTAATTCTTCCCAACTTACAGGTAGTTGCTTTTATCCTAAAGTAAAGAAAAAAGTTTTCCATTACTACCTTAAATTGGCTGCCGTACCTCTGATAAAATTGTTCCCACTTAAACACAAAGAAGAAATGAAAATAAATAACAATAAAACTCAATCCGGAGTTGGTAAGTAACTATTTTGCTTTAATCAGCTAAGCCCTCATAGATTGCAGTTAGTTTAATTTATTAGGTTCTGACGTCAAGTTTTTTAAATTATTGTTTCCAAAATTCAAAGAAGATAACGAAAAGATAAAGACCTTGTTCTGTCTTGATCTTTAATAAAATCATGGTGATGTGCCAGCGACTAAAGCATCACAAGATCTCAGTGACAAAAAAGATATGTCCATTTTTTATATTAGCCTAGTCGATTATGAAACGACACAAGAATAAGGTATACAAACAATCAAATACACGAAGATCGAGATCACTTAAGGCAATTCAAAACTTGGCCTTGACATCAATGCTCCTACTCTAATGGCTGAGGATAAAATCATTACTGGAGAAGAAAATACTCCCTCCGTCCCAAATTAGTTGACGCTTTAGCAATAACCATTTGTCCCAAATTAGTTGACACTTTAGAATTTCAAGACTAAAATTGCTAGTCTTTTACAACAATACCCGTAATAATTAAAAGAATTTTCAACAAAATTTAATAAATAAATATTAAATAGGGGTAACATAGTAAAATACACACCTTATTTAATGGTTTCCTTAATGAACGTGAAAAAGTTGAAGGCGACAACTAATTTGGGACGGAGGGAGTATCATTTAGGATCAAGTGGTGATGAGAGGTGAGATGTCCCACGATGAACAGCCGTCCTCTGAATATGAGGTGGCTATAGTATCATTACTGAATAAATATTATGAAGAGGTCCTTCGATTTCCAAGAATAAATATTAAGTGCATGAGCAATTTATTAGTAATACATAAAACGCTGAAACTCTAATGCCTACTGAAAGGTACACGTCTGTCAATTCCATTACAATTGAAATATTGATACACAATAATACAACAAATACTTTATTTTATGTTACAATTGAAACAATTAATGAGGTATTTTAGTAACTTAAATAATTAATGGAAGTATTTTAGTAATCTGACTTTATATTAAGGGATTCTTATTTTTTGTATTTAGTATAGTATAGAGTATGCAATTATTATTATATATTATATAGATGATGTTAAGAGAACGCGACTCCACTACTATTTTCTATTTAAATGTAAAGAAGCAATAAAACAGACAGATAATTCGTTGCCCACAATTGTAGAAATCAAGTAGAGGTAGTACTGTATTAGACATTGTTGCTCCCAACGCACACGCAAGTATACGCGGTCGACAAGTAATAAAGTGATAAATCGAATATCGTTCCCACGAGGACTAAGCAGACTAATACCTAACAAACAATTCCTCCAAACTACTCAGGGGTCTTTTTCTTGGTTGTAAGAGCTTTTTTAACTAAAGTGCAGTAAGTAAAGTGCTAAAGATGTAGTCAAGCAATGAGAAATACTTTGGTTGTTAACAATATCAAGAGAGCGGTCCAGGGTCAGAGTTACGAACAATCCAGTTGATGTATCCAATTGATTCCACTTCTTAAATCCCGGGTTACTAACTGACAGAGTAATTGTAACTGTGAAAACCTTTCAGTTCTTCACAGTCTATGCAAGCTACTTCAATCCCTATATGTCTATGGGTTAAATCACATGTACGCATTAAGATTCATGTAATGAGTTAAACTAGGCAAGCAAGTATATGTCTATCCTACCCGCAAATTGGTTCCCCGATGCCCGGGTTCACAAACTAGTTCTATTCTTTCTTATTACGTAATTAGATTCCCTCTTTCGAGTTCAACCCAAAAACCATGGATGATGTATAATTATCGAGCTCTAACAATTACACATGTGAAATCAAGAAGGAATAAGCAACCCGTTATGGGATTCAATCAATGGGAATCAACCTTCAACAATCAACCTTCATGTAATACTCTAACCCTAGAACGTAAAGTTTAGCCACACATATTCATAATCACAAGGCAATAATTTGGTGTAATAATGAAGTAAATGATGTAATAGATGAAAGATTAGGAATAAACCCTTGTTTAATGAGTATGTAGCTCTCAATCTTGCTCCAAAGTATCAACTCCCTTTTAAAAACTAAGTGCAAGACTATTTATAGTGTTTACAAATACCTAGTAATAACTTAGACCCAATACTAGACGGAATAGGAAGTGAGAAACTGCACACGGGGCGCTATAACGGGCGCCCCGCGCCTCGGAAAGCGTCGAGATGATCAGTAACGCCACAATTTGGGCGCCTTAGGAGCGCGCCACGCTGGGAAACGCGCTGGGCAGTGGGGCACGGTGGAGGGCGCGCCACGTGCCCTACAGCGCCCAGCCAACTGGCCTTCTTCCGTGGTCCGAAATCGTGTTCGTGTTGTGCCTTCGCGTGCTCAATCAAATCCTCAATCATCCTTCAACCAATTCATGCTCAATCAAGCTCCGAAAAGCTCCAAATGCACCGCGTAACAACCTACACACGCACAACACAAAATCAGTGTACAACCACATTCACAAACTATAAAACGAGTGCAAAACAAGCTCAAATATGCGGAAATATTAAGAAAATATAGGCGTAAAATGCCAAACATCACCACCCCACACTTGAACCCTTGCTCGCCCTCGAGTAAGTCACGTCTCACTTCCCCAACCTAGGTAAAACAGGTCTGCCTATGACTATGGTTGATACCGACCATTGAACCAATGCACACATGACTACTATGGATCCACAACATGCCAACAATTTACCAAAGCCGAAAATATGAGAACAACCACCCCAAAATAGCTCAAATGCACAAACTCAACTTAATGCAACCATCAACTTCATCTACTTCATGCAAACCACGTGCCCTCACCAATATGAAGCAAAAGAGTGCCCCCCCCCCCCCCCCCAAAATCACACATAAAATCAATATCATGAATAGAATGGGGGCAATACAAGTAAATTGGCTCACTCTCATGAAAGTCTCACATGTTGCACACAACGTACCATAGGCTTGCCCGTAGTGTAGGACTCCACTAATATAAGCTCACTCCAATCGGGATTAACTAGGACTTTAGAAAGGTCGTAATGTAGGCTAAGGGGCGGGTAGGATACATATGGTAATAGTGACTACCTCCCTAAGCACTTTAATACATCACATTCAAATTAATCATCAATCTCATCAAGCCACCCAAACCACAACTTCTACACATACACCTTCTCACAAGTAGCATTTTTCATTTAAACACACACTAGCAAGGAATGGACATCTTTTTCTCTTCTTATTTTCCATTTTTTTTTTCAACTTTGCTATTTTTTTTTTTTCAATTTTCAATTCCATCCCACCTTGCCAATGCTTTTCACTACTTCACAATTTTAACAATTATTTCCCTTCATTAGTTCCACTCAAAAACCTCCCAACATCCAACCACAACTCCAATCAACAACAAAATATCAATAAAGTGCTTAAGGAGTAAAGGGCCAAAAGAGTCAATTAAGAACAAATAGGTAGGCTCGGGGTGCGGGTACCAATAAAAAGGATCAAAGAAATCACAACAACAATTTTTTCAAGGTATATATGTAAGGGTAGGCTAACAAAAGAAGGCCTTGTATCATTTCCCGACTAGAGCAAACCTAGGATTTCGCTTTGCACACACACGGGGCAAGTTCTAGACATTAATATGCAAACATGGAGTAAACACAAACATGCCTCACAACTCACATTGCACATGCTCCACACAAAGAGGTTCCATCAACAACTCTCAACTAAGCATCTAGAATGTAACTTGTGGAAATTTAAGCACTCATGCACAAAGGTTAACAATCAAGTCAAGCAAGCGGACTCAAACATCTCAAGGGGGTCGGTCCATGTTTTTCCTAGGCATGCATCAAAATTAAAACTCAAGGACACCACAAATAGCACATGCAATCAAGTCCAAGTTCATCGGTATCAAACAAATCAAAGGTACCTAGCATTCTACCTTTTTCCTACGTCTAGGGTCATCTACAACTAACTATCCTAATCCTAAAAATAAAAACTAACCGGTTCAAAGGCCTCCCCGTGGAAAAGAACCGCGGCCATAAGAAAAACCACGGGGCGGATGACATGTACCACTAATAAAACTAAAAGGAAAATCTTTTTGAAATTTTTCATTAGTTTTCTAATTTTTTTTTTCATATATTAAAGCAAGAAACAAATCAAAATAAAGTCAAGTGACAAAAGAAAAATCCTATGGTACATGCATCCTAACCTCAAAAATAGATAAAGGGCAGTACCCCACCCCACACTTAAACTAAGCAATGTCCCAGTGCGACAAAGAAGTAAGTGCAAAAGTAAGAGTACAAGAAAACTGCCCTGAAATCTGGGTGGTGCGCAGGAGTGGGGACCTAATCCTCCTCCTCATCAGAGCCACCGCCCTCAGAATCAGCTGCCTCGACCTCGCTGTCCGGATCATTAGCCACAACATCTGAATCCGTGTTCTCATCCTCCTGCGGATCCACCGTTCTAGCTCGAATCGTGTCAAGCAGACCCTTCGAGGTCTCCAGGAGCGGGACCTTGCGGTCAATAGCAGTCAAATCAACGCCCGACTGACGGGCCATCGCCTCCATCATCAAGTACTGACACGCAGTCAAGTTGGCGTCTGCCTCCCGCCACTCGTCTACCGTCAGTTTCACCGGCGCGGTGGTGGTCACCCCCTTGACCGAAGCAATGTCAAAAGGCTTCCCTATATCAGGGACAATGCGATCCCCAATCTCATCTACGGGGACACCCGCCTTCTCTAAGTAACGGGTCAAGAGGTTCCCAAAGTACAATCTACTACATGATTTTTCTTTTCGTTGCTCTTTCATAACGCGCAACATGTAGTATCCAATGTTCACCGGCCTCCCAATCATGAAAAAGTACACCATGCACGCCCGAGTCTTAGTGACCTCGGAGTAATGGGAACATGGTAGTATCCGTGCATTTATGAACCGCATCCACACACGGGCCGGTTTAAGAAACTGCCAGAAATACATGAACTTGTATCTTCCGGTGGCCGTGCGCTCCCATTTGTGAGTGGAGCTCTTGCCACATAATGTATCCCGCAAATCTTTATAATCCAGCTACTTGATGTACTCCCTCAAATCCTCATAATCGGGGTCATCGACCCCCAAAAAGGCATTCAATGTCGTAGGATCCAACTTCACTTTCACTCCCCGAACTGTCCCCACATCATCCTCCTTCCAAGCTTCCTCGGGCTCCCAATTGGCATACAATTCTTGTACCATGTCCAAGTTGGCGTGCCCCGGACTCTCAAATACCGAGTCCCATTTTAGAGCAATGATCTTTTCGGCCACACTTCTAAACTTTTGCAGCACCGGCCGTTTATCAATGGCTTGCTCGGGTATGTACCCAGCAAGCCGCACATTCTTGTACCATGTTTGGTAGTCCCCCTTCTTTACAAAAGGGAGGCCATACCGGGTCTTGCCTCCGAGACGTGGTATCGGCACCGCGTCCTTTGGAATCTTAGCCTTGCCTTTAGCCTTTGGTTTAGCCTTGGGTTTGGCCGGTGCCTTACCCTTTTGCTTGGTAGTGGAAGGCCCGGCTTGAAGTGCTTTTCTCGAGCCCGAAGCGGAGGAAGAGCTCTTGGTTGGCAAAGGAGTAGTCACCATGGTACCTATTTAATAATAAAAGATCAATGTGAGATAGATAGATAGGTACCAAGACTATACAATTCAAGCTCAATTGGTGGGGTACCACCCCACACTTATCACACACTCTATGTGTCAATCACTCACTCAATGGCACGAGCAACCCCACACTTAAGCAAAACTAGCTTTGGGCAAAGTATGCCACGTTTTGAATTTTGAAAATCAAGCTAGTGTGGGTGCATCATGATCAATTCATGTGTGTGTGCAACACCTAATGTCCATAATAAGCCTAAGGAATGCATTGCTACTCAAGAATTCACAATGTTATTGAATTTTCATCATTGAGGCTTTTTCACAAACACTTGGTGTGCACACTTTTAAACTAGCAATTTCTATGAGTTTTGGAATATGCCAACCCTCCCAAATTGTTGGGAGATCTCTTTTTTCAAGTCACAAGTCATCTAGCAAGCTCAATTAACCATTTAGGCACAACAAGCATGAATTTTTAAGGAGTCAACTTGTAACTAGCTAAGAATCATCTATAACAAAAAGAAGTGCAACTTACATGTTAATGAAGAGAAAGAGTGAAGAATTTACTTACTTGAATGATTTAGGATGGATTGCACAAGATTTGGAATGATTCCAAGTGATAGAGATGAAGTTGTGAGTGATTAGAGAGTGATTGGGAGTGAAAATAGTGAAAAATATGTGTTTAGAATCGGGTATAAGGGGATGGGGAAGACCGGGTCGCGGGTCAAAACCCGTTTGACCCGGCAAGACTCACAAATTTTTGGCTGGGCATTGTGGCCTGCACGCCACGCCCCAATCGCGGAACAAAAAGTGAGCTACTGCCTAAGCCGGCACGCTGGGGGGCGCGGCACGCTGCCCAACGTTCCAGGCCACTTTTCTTCAGCTTAAATTTTGCGCTTTTGGAGGCTCGGGGCACTCCCGAACGCGCCCGAGCTTGTTTTTTCGCACCGATTTTTTATTCCAAGTGCAACCCCAAATGCGAGACATGACTCGAGACATCCCACACCCCTCAATGCATCAATTTCACCTTGTTTATCTCACCCAATTCCTACAAAAACGACACACAAAAACAACAACTACGTGACACTATAAAAACAAAAAAACTAAACTATTACAAGTACAAACTCGGGTTGCCTCCCGAGAAGCGCCTTATTTAACGTCGTGGCACGACGGGTATAAATCAAGGGTCCCTCAAAGTAATTGAAGTGCGGTGATTCACCGCACCTCCCCAATAATGTTTCACCCGTTGACCATTAACCAAAAATGTGTTCTCAGAATCCAGGGCTCTCAATTCAACCGCACCATGTGCGGTAACACGAACAACTTCAAAAGGCCCCGACCATCTCGACTTCAACTTGCCCGGAAATAATTTCAACCTCGAGTTGAACAACAATACAAGCTGCCCGGGCTCAAAAGAACGACGCTCAATGTGCTTATCATGCCATTTCTTTGTCCGTTCCTTGTATAATTTAGCATTTTCATATGCATGGAAACGGAACTCTTCAAGTTCATGCAATTGGAGCATCCTCTTCTCACCCGCTAAGGCCATATCAAGGTTGAGCTTTTGAATAGCCCAATACGCCTTATGCTCTAATTCAACCGGCAAGTGACAGGCCTTACCATAAACAAGCCTATATGGAGAAGTTCCAATAGGTGTTTTGAATGCGGTTCGATAGGCCCAGAGAGCATCATCTAACTTCATAGCCCAATCCTTCCTCGAGGCATTCACAGTCTTCTTTAGGATTTGCTTGATCTCTCTATTAGACACTTCCACTTGGCCACTAGTTTGGGATGATAAGCAGTAGCCACCTTGTGGCGAACCCCATACTTAGCCAACAATTTATTGAACAAGCGGTTACAAAAGTGCGTACCTTCATCACTGATTATAGCCCGCGGTGTCCCAAAACGAGTGAAAATATTCTTCTTCACAAACTTCACCACCACACTCGCATCATTTGTTGGAAGTGCAACAACTTCCACCCATTTGGACACATAATCAACCGCTACGAGGATGTACTTTTGACCCATAGAAGGTGGGAATGGACCCATAAAATCAATACCCCAACAATCAAACAGCTCAATCTCCAAGATATTGTTCAAAGGCATCTCGTGACGCCTAGTAATTGTCACAGTTCTTTGGCAACGATCACATTGCTTCACTAATGCGTGAGCATCTTTAAATAGAGTAGGCCAAAAGAAACCAGATTGGAGTACCTTTGCAGCTGTTCGATCTCCACCAAGGTGGCCACCATAAGGAGAGGAATGGCAGCTCTGTAGAATCAGCTCTACTTCTTCCCTTGGAATACATCTCCTAGCTAGTTGATCAACTCCTATCTTGTACAAATAGGGCTTATCCCACACATAAAATCTACTCTCATGAAGGAGTTTACGCTTTTGCTCAGCAGTTGCCCCAGGGGGGTACACATTACTCACAAGTAAATTCACCATGTCAGCATACCATGGCACCTCAGCTGCATCAAGAGCAAAAAGTTGCTCATCAGGAAATACCTCTTTAATCTCGGGCCCTTCATCTACGTGATCTCTATTCTCCAACCTTGACAAATGATCAGCAACTTGATTCTCAGTCCCCTTGCGATCTCGAATTTCAACATCAAACTCTTGCAATAGGAGAACCCATCTAATGAGTCTAGGCTTGGAGTCCTTCTTTTCAAACAAATACCGGATTGCGGCATGATCAGTGTAGACAACAACATGAGTGCCAACCAAATAAGATCTGAACTTATCAAAAGCATAAACTACGGCTAGCAACTCCTTTTCAGTGGTGGTGTAATTGGACTGGGCTGCATCAAGTGTCTTGCTTGCATAATAGATGGAGTGAAAGATTCTTCCAATCCTTTGGCCTAGAACAGCCCCAACAGCATTATCACTCGCATCACACATCAATTCAAACGGCAAAGACCAGTCAGGAGCAATGATGATTGGTGCGGTCACCAACCTTTTCTTCAACTCTTCGAATGCTGTGAGACAAGCATCATCAAACACAAATTTCACATCCTTCTCCAACAATTTGCACAAGGGAGTGGAAATTTTGGAGAAGTCCTTTATGAACCGTCTATAGAACCCTGCATGTCCCAAGAAACTACGCACCCCTTTAACAGAGATAGGTGGTGGTAATTTCTCAATAGCCTCAATCTTCGCCTTATCAACCTCAATACCTTGCTTTGACACCTTGTGCCCAAGTACTATGCCCTCTTGAACCATAAAGTGGCATTTTTCCCAATTCAGCACAAGATTTGTTTCTTCACAACGGCTTAGCACAGCATCAAGATTTCTCAAACAATCATCAAACGAATCACCAACCACTGAAAAATCATCCATAAATACCTCCACAAATTGTTCCACCATGTCAGTGAAAATAGCCATCATGCACCGCTGAAAAGTCCCCGGGGCATTACACAACCCAAATGGCATCCTCCTAAAAGCATAGGTGCCATATGGACAAGTAAAAGTGGTCTTCTCTTGGTCTTCAGGGGCTATCACAATTTGATTGTAGCCCGAATACCCATCCAAGAAACAGTAATATTCATGCCCTGCAAGTCTATCCAGCATCTGATCAATAAAGGGTAGTGGGAAGTGATCTTTCCTGGTGGCCTTGTTTAGCTTCCTATAGTCAATGCAAATTCGGCACCCTGTAACAGTTCTTGTAGGAATCAACTCATTGTGCTCATTCTTCACCACTGTCATCCCCCCTTCTTAGGAACACATTGCACTGGACTCACCCACTTGCTGTCAGAGATAGGAAAAATAATACCAGCATCCAGCCACTTGATAACTTCTTTCTTCACCACCTCCTTCATAATTGGGTTTAGTCTCCTCTGCTGCTCTATGGATGGTTTATGATCCTCCTCCAAGAGAATTTTGTGCATGCAGAAAGAAGGATTAATCCCTCTAATATCAGCAATAGTCCAGCCAATAGCTCTTTTGCGCTCTCGCAAAACCCGCAACACCTTCTCAACCTGCACATCAGACAACAAAGAAGAAAGGATCACGGGTAACGTATTACCTTCACCCAAATAAGCATAACGTAAATGCTCGGGTAAAGGTTTGAGCTCAAGATTAGGAGCTTTCTCAATAGACGGTTTAGCAGGAGTTAAGGTCAACGGTCTATCAAGCTCCTCAAATTTCTTCCACCCTGGGATGAATCTACTCTGCATATTGAGAACCTCCAAATGTTCTTCAGTATCATCATCCTTCAGGATATCATCATCATCACATAAGAGTGCCCGTGCTAATGAATCAACATTAGAAGCCAAGAATGACCTCTCATCAGCAGTCAGCTCATCATCTACCACTTTTACCATGGACAACTCTTCATAGTGAGAAGGAAGCTGGGTAGCTCTTAACACATTAAACACAGCTTCTTCCCCATTTACCTTCATAATCATCTTTCCAGCTCTGACTCGAATAACAGCATCAGCAGTAGCCAAAAATCCTCTTCCCAAGATGAGAGGAACCTCAGGGTCAGCTTCATAATCAAGAATAATAAAATCAACGGGTAATATGAACTGACCCACTTGTACAAGCACATCCTCAATAATCCCTTCAGGGCATGTCAAAGATCTATCAGCAAGCTGCAGGGTCACAGTAGTGGGTCGTGGCTCACCCAGGCCTAGCTTCCTGAAAACTGAAGAAGGCATCAAATTCACACTAGCACCCAAATCACATAAAGCACGACCAACCTCATGTTCCCCAATTTTTAAAGGGATGGTAAAACTGCCAGGGTCCTTCAATTTCTGAGGAAGCTTGCTTCTAACTCTGGAACTGCACTCCTCAGTAAGTGCAACTGTCTCAAACTCAGTCAATCTTCTCTTGTTAGCAACAATATCCTTGATGTATTTAGCATATTTGGGAACATCCCGCAAAAGCTCCACCAAAGGAATATTTACCTGAATCTGACTCAATATCTCCAAGAATTTCTTGCAGGCTGCATCAACTTTCTGCTTTTGTAGCCTCTGAGGGAAAGGTGGTGGTGGTCTCACAATAGCAGACTCGGGTTGCTTTGCTATTACTGTCTCTGCTTCTTTCTCCACTTCTCTATCAACATTTGGCTCTAGCTCATCAACAGGCTTCTTTGGTTTTGGGGGAAGTTCTTCTAAAGCTCTGCCATTCCTCAAAGTAACTACTTGCACAAATTCTTTAGGATTCTTCTCTGTATCACTCGGTAAAGCACCCCGAGGTCTATTATTTTGTGCTCCAGCAAGCTGCCCCAACTGTCTTTCAAGATCTTTCTGCGCACTGCTCAAATCTTTAATTATTTGTGCCTGAGATGCTGACTCATCCATGAGCTTTTGCTGCCCTGCAAGAATTTTCCTGAGCATATCCTCCATAGCATTAGACTGCTGTGGCTGAGCCTGTGACTGCGATCCCTGCTGTGGTGCATTGCTTTGAGTAAATTGGGGTCTCTCATTACCCTGAAACTGCTCACGGGTATCCCTCCAAGAAAAATTTGGGTGATTACGCCAACCCGTGTTATAACTGTTACCATACTGATTGCGATTTTGACCCTGTGATCTGTTCAAAATTTAAGGCCAGCACTTGGCCTCCAGCAGCAGCATCAACCACAATCTTAGTATGTTGGTTCAACCCCTCAACAAAAGTGTGTGCAATAACCTCATTAGATTGGTTGTGGTGTGGACAATCTCTCAATAAAGCTTTAAATCTCTCCCAGGCTGCATATAATGATTCTCCTTCTAACTGCCTGAAGGACAAAATTGCGCTCCTCAACCTGGCCGTCTTGGCAGACGGATAAAACTTAGCCAAGAATTTCTTAGCCAAATCCTCCCAAGTAGTGATAGACCCAGGCTTTTCAGCCTTTAACCACTTCCTTGCTGTCCCAATCAATGAAAATGGGAACAAAGTCATTCGCACATAATCAGTAGGCACACCTGCCGGTGTATAAGTATCACTGATCTCCAGAAAGTTCTGCAGGTGTTGCTGCGGATCTTCATGCAGGAATCCACCATATTGCCCCGTCACATGCAGCAACTGAATCATGTCGGGCTTGATCTCAAAGTTTCAAGTAATAGCAGGCTTCACAATACTTGACTCTACTCCTTTCAGACTAGGAAGAGCCACATCTCGCACTGCTACTGCTTGTTCTTCAGCCATTTCAATAGGTAGAGAGGCAAGTACGATTGCTAATGCTTCTCCATCTCTCGCTTCCCTTTTTGCCTTTCTCAAGGTTCTTTCAGGCTCGGGATCAAAAGGTGCGAGTGATTCGTCCTTTTTGTTCCTTTGCATTCAAAACCTATTGCTTGAAATAGCACAAGAAACTCAACAAAAAAATTAAACCTGAATAGCAATTAAGTAATTGTTCAAAAGAAAATAGTCCGTAATTAGTCCCCGGCAATGGCGCCAAAAACTTGTTGCTCCCAACGCACACGCAAGTATACGCGGTTGACAAGTAATAAAGTGATAAATCGAATATCGTTCCCACGAGGACTAAGCAGACTAATACCTAACAAACAATTCCTCCAAACTACTCAGGGGTCTTTTTCTTGGTTGTAAGAGCTTTTTTAACTAAAGTGCAGTAAGTAAAGTGCTAAAGATGTAGTCAAGCAATGAGAAATACTTTGGTTGTTAACAATATCAAGAGAGCGGTCCAGGGTCAGAGTTACGAACAATCCAGTTGATGTATCCAATTGATTCCACTTCTTAAATCCCGGGTTACTAACTGACAGAGTAATTGTAACTGTGAAAACCTTTCAGTTCTTCACAGTCTATGCAAGCTACTTCAATCCCTATATGTCTATGGGTTAAATCACATGTACGCATTAAGATTCATGTAATGAGTTAAACTAGGCAAGCAAGTATATGTCTATCCTACCCGCAAATTGGTTCCCCGATGCCCGGGTTCACAAACTAGTTCTATTCTTTCTTATTACGTAATTAGATTCCCTCTTTCGAGTTCAACCCAAAAACCATGGATGATGTATAATTATCGAGCTCTAACAATTACACATGTGAAATCAAGAAGGAATAAGCAACCCGTTATGGGATTCAATCAATGGGAATCAACCTTCAACAATCGACCTTCATGTAATACTCTAACCCTAGAACGTAAAGTTTAGCCACACATATTCATAATCACAAGGCAATAATTTGGTGTAATAATGAAGTAAATGATGTAATAGATGAAAGATTAGGAATAAACCCTTGTTCAATGAGTATGTAGCTCTCAATCTTGCTCCAAAGTATCAACTCCCTTTTAAAAACTAAGTGCAAGACTATTTATAGTGTTTACAAACACCTAGTAATAACTTAGACCCAATACTAGACGGAATAGGAAGTGAGAAACCGCACACGGGGCGCTATAACGGGCACCCCGCGCCTCGGAAAGCGCCGAGATGATCAGTAACGCCACAATTTGGGCGCCTTAGGAGCGCGCCACGCTGGGAAACGCGCTGGGCAGTGGGGCGCGGTGGAGGGCGCGCCACGTGCCCTACAGCGCCCAGCCAACTGGCCTTCTTCCGTGGTCCGAAATCGTGTCCGTGTTGTGCCTTCGCGTGCTCAATAAAATCCTCAATAATCCTTCAACCAATTCATGCTCAATCAAGCTCCGAAAAGCTCCAAATGCACCGCGTAACAACCTACACACGCACAACACAAAATCAGTGTACAACCACATTCACAAACTATAAAACGAGTACAAAACAAGCTCAAATATGCGGAAATATAGGCATAAAATGCCAAACATCAGACATGCAAATCACCAACTATAAGATTTCCTCTAGAAGTTAGAACAAGGATACATCCAGCCGTGACACAGCCAAACCAACACAGTCAAATACTATTTGGTAGTGCCTCTACAGTCAGATGAAGGGACAGTTTCAGCCGAGTCGCAACTTTACAGATTAGTTAGACTTTCAAGGGGTTGTTCGGTTGCTGGGTATCACGAGTAATACCAGCATTAAATCCAGCACAAATTTAGTACCATGTTTGGTTGGATTGAAGAAATTTTAATGCTTGGCCATAAAATTAGTACCACGTTTGGTACACTCTCATATAGGAGTATAATACTCGCATAACTTAACGAGGAAATCTATGTACTCCATAGAAGGTGGAATAATAATGTGAGTATTAGTTATGCAGGTATTAAATTATAGAATGACAAAACTAACCCTCAAAATAGTAAAAATATTTTTTTAATTATTTGAAGAATAAATAAATAGTTTTATATAAATTTATGATTTATCAATTATTCAAAAAGAAAGAATTCCTACATTGCAATGCATACATTACTTTTTATCCCTACATTATAATCACTGCATAGCTAATACTCGTATTATTAATACCCACATTACTAATATCCTCATACTAATATCCATAGGGGTCGTTCGGTTTGGCTTTTCTTTTACGCGCACTACTAGAAAAAGAGTAAAAAGCTACAGAATGGTTGGAGAGGGAATTCACTCTCCAATCAGTTAGCGAGTGAATTCCCTCTCCAATCAGTATTTTGCGGGTAAAAAAATTAAATTGAAAAAGTTGGAGACGGAATTCCTTCTCCAGTCAAAAAGTAAAAAAGGTGTCAGGTGATGGAGAAGGAATTCTGTCGCCAATCACCTGACAACTTTTTTACTTTTTGATTGGAGACGGAATTCCCTCTCCAACCCTAACAATTCCACAGACCCCACATTTTTTACAAACACTCAAAAATTTCTAAACCCTCCCCATTTTCCCCACAGCGGCACCACATTTTTTACAAACACTCAAAAATTTCTCAACCCTCCCCATTTTCCCTACAGCGGCACCAGAAGCACAGCGGCACCAGAGGCATAGTGTCTCCATCATTTTCGTATCAAGTAAGTATTTCGTCTTCCCCATTATTTTCCCCATTATTTGTGGTGCGCTAGATATTTTTTATATTTATTATATGCTTTATTTTTATACACACACAGGGCTTATATATTGGCTAAAGATTGTTAATGGCAAAAGACAAAGGAAAACAATTTGAAGTAGGACATCAACCTAATCTCACTTATTAATCTGCTTAACAAATCTATAGTTCTATATATTTCGTCTAAAGTCGAGTATAAACTCCTTAATTAGCAGAGCATATAAAGTAGGGCTGAGATCTTTATATTCATAAACTCATATGGCAAATGGTATTAAAGGGGTCGTATTCGGGGTACAGGATGGCGTTAATTTGAGTGCTTGAGAATAAGAAAATTTACTACCTTCTTATATACAAATGTGCAATTACTAATACTTTTTTAGCTCTTCTCTGATATTGGAGTAAATGGAGAGGAAAACAAAGTTAATATTTAGGGAGTAATAAACCGAAATTCTAGTCATGTTAGATATCTCTATCCGTAAAATATTTAGGGAGTTTGATTTAGTTAGTTAATTAAAAAGTTAATATGCAACATAATTTAACAAAAAGGCTATACTCCTGGAGAGGGAATTCCGTCTCTAAACAATAAAAATAATTTTTAATTATATTCCTGGAGAGGGAATTCCGTCTCTAAACAATAAAAATAATTTCTACAAGTCATGTTGGAGACGGAATTCCCTCTCCAAGCATTAAATTAATTATTTTGCTAGAGAGAGAATTCCGCCTCTAAGCAGTCACTGACACAAGCAGTTCTTGCAGCTACTTTTTGAATTGGAGACGGAATTCCCTCTCCAGTGTGACCAACGACGCGACAAATAGTGAAGGACGCGCAGAGACAGAATTGCCTCTCTAAACTCCTTTTAGAGAGTGAATTCCGTCTCCAAACTAAGACGCAAAACACTATATTTCTAGTAGTGGCGGGTATTAACTATTAATGTAGGTATTCGTAATGTGGGTATTAATAATGTGTGTATTAATAATGTGAGTATTGATAATGCGGGTATTAGTTATGTGGGGTTTAATAATGTGGGTATTAGCCATGCATATATTATAACGTAGGGACTATTTGTTGAATCACTGATATATTACAAATTAACAAAAAATATTATTATTTAAAATATTTATTTACTCCTTAAATAAAATTTTAAAATATCCTTATTATTATGAGGGTTATTTTGTCATTTTAAATTTTTATACATGCATTATTAATACCCACATTATTAATACCATCTTCTACCCCACATAAAATAATACATAGATTCCCTTATTAATAATGCGGGTATTAATAATGCGGAATATACAAAATGCAACCAAACGTTGTACTAATTTTATGCGGGTATTAAAATTTCACAAAAACCAACCGAACGCTGCACTAAATTAACGCTGAGTTTTGTACGGATATTAATATTTAATACCCGCAACCGAACGACCCCATATTGTTAATACCCGCATTAATTATTAATATCTGTGTAAAAAATGTTTGAACCGAACGACCCCTTGAAGTGTATAGCTTGTTACTTGTCGTAAGGTTAAAATCTGAGCTAGGTAGGAGCCATGAAGAAAGAAAGAAAATCATAATAAAATCCCGGGAGTTTAATGGGCCATGTTCAAGGTAATAGGTGTAGTATGTCCATGTATAACGAGTCATGTTCAAGATAATGGGTATAGTATATCCATGATAGCGTTATTTTGACATAGTTGATTTGTTCCAGGCCTTAAGGAGAGATTTCATTTCATCCAGCATAAGGGACGAGGTATAGAGGACACTTGACTACTTGAAACAAGGTGACTGGACTACTGTTACCGAACATAGTATTCAGTTCACACAATTGTGTCGATATCATTGTACTTGGTACCATATGAGCTTGGGAAAGTTGATGGGTTGGCACAATCCGGTGGAGCTATGTACATCTAGGGTTCAATTGAATCTCCTGGAACTTAGCGGAAGTAAAGGTAGACACGAGGGAAATTCGTATTTAGTGGTAAAAGAAATTCAAAAATTGCTTAAATCACAAGTTCATATCTTGCCGGTGATAATATAGTAATTTTCGCATCCCCTTGCATAGATTTTGGCTCTGCATATGGTGTTACTATTATTTCCTGTTGAACAATTATTTATTTATATATTTATTAAACATAATTAAGTATTATTATTCAGATATATTGTGTCATGTGTATCCTATTATTTTTAATAGTAGATGATTTAATTAGTTTGTAGAGCTTGACTTATACATAGAAGATTGAGTCATCAGTTCTTATTAATAATAAAGTAATATTCATATTCTAAGATAAAAATAAAACAAATCATTTGGATGATTGTAGCACAATATATGTAATATATCTTGATTATGGGAACAATATAGTTCCAGCTGCGGTTGCTAGTGCACTTGGTGTGCATTGAATGGACCAAATAGAGATAAGTTGTTTCACACTGACTATGTTATTAGTGATGTAAATTGTTCATGCCTTGATTTGTCAAAATGTGAGGTCCAGAATATTTGGGTCAAATATTCCTAATAAGTTGGATAATGATAAATTATATTTGCAAAATAATAGCTAGTTGATAGAATCCACATCTCGATATAGAGATATATAACACCTCTTTTTAAAACCTTATAAGTTTTCATGTGTAAATCTGACCGGTGTATTTTGTATCCTGCAGATGGAATTAATTAAGCGGAAGTCTAAAGGATATTCATTTAGTCAATATAGTTGTATTGGGCAGAAAACGACATGTTCGGATAAGACTTCGGAACAACGAACCGAGTACAAGCGAGCTGATGCTCCGAAGGTTAAAAACCGAAGCAAACGATAAAACCACCGAGGTCAAGCGCCAGTGTCACTACCGAAGGCGAGTCGTAAGCTGAGCTTCGGTGGCACTTGCCTATGCCGAATGGTAAGGCCATACCACCGAGGCCACGCACTTAAGCCTCGGTGGAGCACCTCGGTCCAAGCGGCTTTGCAGCCCACCACTTCAGCCCACTACCTCCATTAATGAGCACTCAGAACGTGGGTTTGAGCACTACCAGACATGAAAAACGTGGGCTAGGCCCTTGTATCTATAAATATCTCTTTATTTTACATTATATTCATTCAGAAATAGATAGAGAAACTCTGACAAAACTTGTACTCACTACGATATATTGAAATCAAGCTATTTCCTTGCTTTTTACGGTTATTCTTAGTATTTTTATCGACTTTGATACGAAGATTTGCTTGTATTCCGACCCAAATTCGATTTGTGATCCTAAACTGATTTAGGCCCATACAAATTGGCGCCGTCTATTGGGATATAAGCAGAAACGCTTTGTTCCAAAGTTATATGTCCTTTTTCGTTAAAGTTCATAACCTTTTGACGATGATATAGCTAACAGCGGTAGAAATCTTAATGAACAGACTGACGTTCCGTCGAACCAACAGTCTTCATCTCCAATGACAACTGAAGCCTTTCAAGCTTTTGTTGTCGCTTTACTAAAAGCTCTTCAAGAGCGACAGGATGAGAAAATTAACATTAACGCCGAATTCTGCGCCTCGTTAGAGGTGAGGAACAGCTCAGCACCGAACGACACTCAGCCTACGGCTCCAAATGGAGGCATCCCGTCCTTTGTTCCTGCGAGCGCGATAATAGGGGGACCTCAAAATGGGGCCACATCTGGGGATTTGGTGAATATACCGAGCACAACGCCACACTTCGGGACGCTTCCCATCGTGGCGGAAACTACATCTTCGATCGACGTTGAGAGATTGACCAGAGAAATTGAAGCCCGCATCGAGGCTCGCGTCCAGGCGCGCGTAGAAAAGCACCTCGAAAGCGTCCCCGGGGTGGTTAAGACCGAAAAAGATCCTGACATAGACCAATACAGGGAGTTGCCATTGAAGCCCGAAGCAGCACCAGCTCCAACTCCCAGAAATTTCAAGCTCCTCTTCCTGAAGAAGTATGATGCATGGGACCACCGATCCCAAAGAGTATGTAACTGAGTTCATGGCGATGGTAAAAAGCAATGACTTAATGGCGGTAGAGCTCGAGTCAATGTTCTTGAAAAAGTTTGGCGAATCCTTGGAGAAAAGAGCGCTGCGTTGGTACATGAACTTACCAGCGGGGTCAATTTCCAACTTCAAGGAAATGGTCAACGCCTTCGTTAAGGCCCACGCTGGAGCACAAAATATTCTCCAAAGAAAGGAGGATATCTGCGAGGTCAAGCAGCGACCCGATGAGCTACTTAAGGAGTTCCTTGAGCGCTTTCATGTTGAGCGCATGGAGATGCCTCGAATGGATGATACCCTAGCCATCATGGCATTTGAAAAAGATATCAATATTCGTAATTCTGACGCTGCGCTGAGTTAAAGCTTCAGCAATACCAAGTTCTGAAGTGGGAAGATTTACACAAACGAGCCTAATCTAAGATAAGGTTGGAGGAAGCTGAGTTTAAGAGCCGAGGTTATAATTATAAGAACCGAGGCGAACCCTCGTACCGCGCCAAGGCGTCGCGAGGAAATTCGAAGGGGAGGTACGAACCATATACCTCCACGAGGCAGCCAGCCAGCCAAAGGTTGGAAAGTCCTTTGGAAACTCGGTTGTAAGCCCGCATATAAGCCAACGGCTCGGAGGAAAGGTTCACTCTAACACGAACCAAAGAAATTCCTTAGGCCCAGCTTCGGCTTCAAAGAATGAATTACCTCGGATCCCTGACTACAATTTTAATATATCGACCTCGGAGCTGGTCAACGTAGTCAAGGGAACTGCCGAGGTAAGAGTACCCAAAGACATGAGAACTCCAGCGGATAAAAGACATCACAATTTGTACTGCGAGTTCCATGCGGACTATGGCCATCGAACCGAGGACTGCAAAGTATTGCGCCTCGAGGTGGCACATTTGTTGAAGAAGGGTGTGTTGGCCGAATTCCTTACCGACAAGGGAAAAGACAACTACACCAAGAACCGAGGTGATGGAAAGCCACCTCGGGCTCCACCCCCTGAGAGGGTTGTAAATGTTATCACCGGGGAGTCAGAGGTGAACGGGTGAATTTCACAGCTGCAAAGAAATTCGCCAAGATGTTGATCACAATGGAAAAGAGAACTCGAGTGGGAGGCTCGGGTAAAGAAATTGCATTTGATGATGACGATTGTGATGGGATGATGTTCCCTCATCACGATGCCTTGGTCATCATGTTGAGAATCAATGACTCGGATATCAAGCGAGTCTTGATTGACCCCGGTAACTCGGTCAACATAATCAACTACGGGGCCATTAAGAAGATATGGCTTAAAGAGGAGGTCATCCCCAAGGCAACAGTGTTGACTAGCTTTAACAACTCCACGAAGAAAACTTTGGGTGAAATCACACTCAAAACGTTTGCTGAAGGAGTTAGCAAGGAAACACTATTTCAAGTGTTGCCTGAGGACATAACATACAATGTGATCCTCGGCAGACCATGGATCCATTCCATGGAGGCTGTTCCCTCCACGTTTCATCAGGTGATCAAGTTCTCTACACCTTGGGGGGTTCGATCAATAAAGGGAGAGCAACGAGTAGGTAGAGAATGCTACTCGATTGCGTTGAGGAGTGGAGTCGCCCGACTGGGCCAAAACAATAGCAACTAATGCAGCCGGGGTCAAGCGAGGAGGACCTCCGAGGAGAAGTTGAAAAGATCCTGGTGTGCATTCAAGAGCCTCGGAAACAAAAGGCCGATGACTCAACTATTGAGAGTTGGAATCTTTCACCTTATTGAAAGATTTCCTTGAGATAAAGGTATTTATCGGCTCGAAGCTGGACCCAGAGTCGAAGAAAGCAATCATTGAAGTTTTAAAGTCCAACAACGATTGCTTCGCTTGGTCCCGTTCAGACATAATTAGTATCGATCCGGAGATCATGACCCACAAGCTGAATGTAGACCCATAATTCACCCCGGTGAAGCAGAAGAAAAGACCTCACGTCGGGGTTAAAAAGAAAGCGATCGAAGATGAAACCACAAAGTTACAAGAAAATGGTTTCATAAGGGAGGTAAGTATCCCGAATGGCTGGCTGTCGTACCTAAGAAAAATGGCAAGTGGAGGATGTGCGTAGACTATACTGATTTGAACAAGGCTTGCTCCAAAGACTCCTACCTATTGCCACAAATAGACAGGTTAATATACTCCACGGCTGGACACAAACTATTAACCTTCTTGGATGCTTATTCGGGCTACAACCAGATCCTCATGGATCCGAAGGACGAAGAGAAAACCTTGTTCATCACTGAACGAGGTATCTTTTGCTATAAAGTGATGCCCTTCGGTTTGAAAAATGTTGGGGCGACGTACCAGAGGTTGGTGTGTCACATGTTCAGGGAGTATATTGGAAAATCGATGGAATTCTACATAGATGATATGCTCATCAAGTCAATTCGAATGGAGGATCACCTGAATCATTTGAGGGAAGGTTTTGCTGTCCTGAGGCAATATGGTATGAAATTAAACCCTGAGAAGTATGCCTTCGGCGTGGAATCAGGCAAATTCTTGGGATTCATTGTCTCTGAACGAGGAATTGAAGCCAACCCAGATAAGATTAAGGCTATCGAAGAGATCCCCAAAGAGTTGAGCGGGGTGAAGGAAGTTCAGCGCTTGACTGGCCGAATCGCTGCCATGAGTCGATTCATCTCAAGGTCCTCGGAGTGATGCCACAAATTCTTCTCTGTCTTGAGGAAGAATAACCACTTTGAATGGACACCGGACTGTAAAGAAGCGCTGAGAGAGTTGAAACGCTATCTGGCTAAAACGCTGTTGCTCGCCAAGCCAAAAGATGGTGAAACATTGCTGGTCTACATGGCGGTGTCCGAGGTGTCAGTCAGCGATGTGCTGGTTCAGGAGGAAGATGGCAAGCAGCAGCCCATCTATTATATGAGAAAGACACTCCTCGATGCTGAGACCAGGTATCCCCACTTGGAAAAACTAGCACTTGCTTTAATTGTTACTGCTCGGAAACTACGACCTTACTTCCAATGACCCAATAGCGGTAGTTTCAACTTTCCCCTTAAGAAGTATATTGCACAAACCGGAGTTATCGGGGAGGTTATCAAAATGGACGGTAGAATTGAGCGAGTATGACATCACTTATCAACCCCGAACAGCCATCAAATCCCAATTCTTGGCTGACTTCGTAGCAGATTTTACTATTGGGATCCTACCCGAAGCCGAAAAAGAGAACTCAATATCGAAAGGAATGGCTTCGGGACTATAGATACTTCACACTGATGGGGCAACTAATTCCAAGGGTTCGGGATTAGGCATAATATTAAAAGCGCCCACCAGGGAGAAAATCAGGCACTCCGTTCGGTTCAAAAAGGTAACCAATAATGAAGCTGAATACGAAGCGGCTTTAGCAGGCTTGGAATTAGCTAAGGAAATGGGGTGGAAAGAATTGAGTTGAGGTGTGACTCACAGCTAGTAGAAAACCAAGTGCTCGGTGAATACACGGCTCGGGAGCCGAGGATGCAGCTATTCTTGTACCAAGCACAAAGGATTTTGGCCCAATTCCAAGAATGGAAAATTAAACAAGTGCCTCGAGAGGAAAATTCCGAGGCCGATGCCCTAGCAAACTTGGGTTCGACGGTAGATGAAACACACTCGGGGATTGACTCAGTGGTTCGGTTACTTTCCGCGCAAATGAGAGAGATGAAATTGCAAGTCAACTCGGTGGACCACAAATAGGATTGGTGGAGTGAGTTTATCTCTTACTTTGACTCGGGGACTGTTCCTCAAGATAAGAAAGAAGCCAAAAGGTTAAGGGCCCAAGCGGCTTCATATTATATGATTGAGGGAAATTTGTATAAAAGATTGTATTGCGGCCCGATGGCCAAATGTTTGGGTCTGGATGAAGCTAGGTATGTAATGGCTTAAATACACGAAGGCGAGTACGGCAACCACTCAGGAGGAAAGTCTTTGGTGCGCAAAATACTTAGAGTTGGCTACTATTGGCCCACCATCAGCGCATATGCAAAGGCCTTCACCTAAAAATGTGATTAGTGTCAACGCCATGCATGAATGATTCATCAACAAGCCGAACCTTTACATTCGGTCGTATCGCCATGGCCTTTTATAAAATAGGGGATGGACGTTGTTGGTCCCTTAGCGAAGGGAAAAGGTGGGGTTTGGTTCATCCTCATTTTGACTGATTACTTTACAAAATGGGTGGAAGCAAGAGCTCTCATCGAGGTCAAACAGAAAGAGGTAATCGATTTTATTAGGAAGAACATCATCTACAGGTTCGGTGTCTTAAAGGAAATCGCCTGCGACAATGGTAAACAGTTCGTGGGAGCAGCCATCACCGATTTCTTCAAGCAATGGGGAATCAAAAGAATCATTTCAACCCCCTATCATCCAAGTGCCAATGGCCAAGCTGAATCTTCAAATAGGGTGATAATCGAAAATCTCAAGAAAAGGCTCGATGAGAAGAAAGGTCCTTGGCCCGAGGAGTTACCAAGGGTATTGTGGGCCATGCGAACAACAGAAAAGAAGAGCACCGGTGAGACCCCTTTTTCACTTGCCTATGGCGTGGATTCGCTCATCCCCGTGGAATTGGGCGAACCAAGCCTTCGGTACGCTCACACCACCGAGGACGCAAATCAGCAAGCCATGCGCATAGAGTTGGACTTGCTCGAGGAAAAGAGAGAGTTGGCCTTGGCTCGACTAGTTGCACAAAAGAGGCAGATCGAAGCATATCTCAATAGGAAGGCCAAACTTAGAGATTTTAAAGTTGGCGACTATGTGCTAAAGGCTACGAACCAATCAACGAAGGAGAAAAACGGAGGAAAACTCGTCGCAAACTGGGAAGGACCGTACAGAATCAGAGCAATTGTTGGGAAAGGATCTTATCAAATTGAAGATCTGCAGCGCATACCTGAACCCTTAAATTGGAACATTTCCAATTTGAAGCGGTACTACTTTTGAAATCGAGGTAAGCACTCCTTGATTACTTAAAGTTTACATTCAGCCTCGAGCCGAAAAATTCTCCTAGGGCCTCATTCGAAATGTACTAACTTGCCCCTCATTTCATTTTGCTTGACCTTTTTAGGAAGTGAATAAAACGATCTCCAGTGCTCGGATCTTCATCAAGATTCACACCCGAACACTGGGGGGAAGCAAGAGGCGGGTTGCAACCGAGGTCAGCACTGAGCCTCTCAGCCGAAGCCTGTCTATTCGACAACCGGGGACTGATGCCCGAAGAATAGATTAGTACATTGTAATTACGCCCGATAGTGGCATGTTGTCAACTTGTTTTTACGCCCAAGGTCTATTTCGACTTTGCTTATTGTAAAAGCCGATTATGGCTCGTCGATATTATCAATGAAATAAATTTTATCAACATCTCTTTGTTTCTATGACTTAACTAACCGAGGTCATATTTTAAATGCATTGGCTCGAGGGCGAGACGTCACTCTAAGTTCGCATCGTTTTCATTTAATTAAGTCTTGCAAGCAAATTACTTTTAGTATTTAGCTTACACAAGAGCTAACACAAGGTGAAACACAGAATCATGTCATTAAAAGGCCCGAAGGCTAGTTGTTTACACAAAAAATAAGTTGACCCGAAGGTCGAGTTTATATACATCAAAAGCCTGAAGGCTTGCATCAAAAGGCACAAAGGCCTTAGCAAAAAACACAATGTACAAAAAAGAAAAGAACTGCTTGTTCTTAAGGATTCCCCCCTTCGGCAGCCCTCATCGGCACTTTCGTCTTCGGACTCACCATATCCGAACCCTCACTCGAGGGAAGGTCATCCACGATCTTTTGAGCCTTGGCAGCAGCGTCCTTGGCTTTAACTATCTCCTCTTCGAGCACAATTTGCCCAGCTTGGACCTGCTCGAGTGTGCTGAGCCTAGTCTTAATGACAGCCCAAGCTTCCTCAAATTTTTCCCTCGTCGCTTTGACCTTGGCTCGTTCTTTGAGGTAAGGAATTCTGCCTTGGAGTTTTGAGATCTTCCCCCGAAGAGCAGGCACTTGGTCTACTTGGCTTTGCAGCCTAACTAGCTTGGTATTGTACTCCTCAAGCTTACCGCAGTATTTTTCACCTGCCTCGAGCACTTCGGTTCTGGCCTTAAAGAGTTTAGCTTCAAGTCGAGCATTTTCAAGGCTCAACCTCGAACGCTCATTAGTAAACTCATTTGTCACAGCTTGAACCCTGGCCTCGGCAGATTCCAAAACCCCATGCAGGTCAGCTTCAGCTTTAGCCCGATGCCTCGTTGGCGCGCTCCAACTCTTCATTCTAAGTAGCAAATTTGGCTTCGAGCTCGGAAATTCTGCCCATAAATCCCCTCTTTTTCTCCCCCCCAAACAGCGGTCGCCGCCTGAACTTGTTCTGCTCGGTCGCGCTCGAGATGGATAGCTTGCAATGCGAGCACCAAGCTCTGCACAAAACCCAAGTGTTAACATCGAGATAAAGGGAAAAGTAAATCGTGTGAGCAAAACATGAAGACTTACTCGTAGGGCAGAAACGACTGAAACACTCATCAAACTCATAGGGCTGAGATTCCGAAGGGCGTGAGCCTCGGTAGATCCAAGCATAGCATCAAGGGCGGCAACGTCCTCTTTGGTGGGATCTAGCAGGTTGGCCTCGGAAACGATTTCCAATGCCCGAGGTGCGACGTTGGAGGTCTTAGCTGAAGCACGGGAAGCTTTAACTATGGTTTTGATCAAGCTCTCATTTGCCTTAGCCTTGCCTTTCCGCTTCGCCGCCTCTTGATCAGATTCCTCCACATTTATCACTTCGGTCGCCCTAGGGACCTCGGTAGCTGGTTCTGGAATCATCTTAGGAGTTGGCTCTGGGGCTACTTCAGGAGAAGCTGGATAAACCTCTTTGTCGCTAAGTTCATCAACAAGACCTCGACGCTTTGCAGCTAGCGCTTCGTAAGCGGGAACATCAGCTTCTTCGACCCGTGGCCCCTTTGCTTTAGTGGCTCTCTTCGACTGGGCCCTGTTCCTTTTGGAGCCTGGGGAAGGGAGAGGAGCAATCTCATAAGTATAAGACGAAGTGAAAGTGGGTTTACATACAAATCGACCTATAAAGATATCATCACCTTGTGAAGATACTTGGCCCGCCGAGCCTTTAGTTTTCCTATCCCCGGCGAGCTTTTTAGCCAAGCTCGCCATTTGGTTGACACCTTCGGTGATGTCGATCACCTTCTTTTCTTTCTTTTTCTTCTCTTTCTTATCCTTCTTCTCTTCTCCTTCCCCGTCTCCCTCGCTTCGGTTTCCTCTTCCTCCTCCTCCTCGGCATCCTTAATAGCCCTGTTGGAGAAACCTAAATGGGAAAGGAAAGAAGACGTTGGGATGCAGTAATTCAAAGCAAGTTTTAAGGAATTATGATTGCAGATTTACAACTTACCGTGCCTCTTGCATATCCACCGGTTCCCTTTTTGAGTAGCTAAAATCATCCACTATCGACGTGGACGCGTCTCTTGCTTCATGACCTCGGTGGCGATTCAAGCAAATTCCCCGGTGGGTCGACTGGAACCTTTTCAGCTGCAAATCATAAATAGGAAAATAAGCACAAGCTACGGTGATCAAAGGCCGAAGGAAAACGATGACACTTACGCTGGGCAATCCACGCTTCGGGGAAGCCAGGTTCGGTCGATAGCAGCCTTGTAGGAATGAGCACATAACGGTCGTTCCAACCTCAGTCACCGTGGTCTTCGCTCTTACATAGAATGGCATAAGATCCCCGAGGTAAGAGGGCTACCACCCTGGCTTTATGAAAGTAGGGGTAGTAGAGGGAGATCAAGTGTTGGAAGGTGAAAGGCAACCCAGCTAATTTGCTTAAATATTCAAGGGCCTGCAGAGCTCTCCAAACACCAGGCCCCAGTTGAGCCAAGCATAAGTTGTACGACCTAAAAAACGTGTCGATTATGGGGTGAACTGGCAAGTTGAATCCTATAGTGAATGGGTAAGTAAAGACTGAAGATTACCCTTCGGCGAGGGTAGAGACAGCCAAGCCCGGGGCTGGAATCCTAATATCCACTTCGGGGCCCCACCGACAATCGGCCCGAACAGTTTCAATCACATCCTCAGTTATCACACTTGGGGTGACATGCACCGGTATGTTTCTTTTCTTCCCCTTCTGGGCATCGGATTGAGCGTGAACCTTTAAGTCCTTGTCATTGTTAAAATTCGAAGGGATAACCAACTGAGGGTCTATCTCCACTTCGAGAGGAATCTTCTTCCTCGATTTCTTTGAAGTGCCAGCTTCAATCTGAGACCCCTCTTTGCTGGCTTCGGCTTCGGCTCTTTGGCCACTGGCCTCTCTACTTACTTCGGTTCCGTCTGTCGGGCCACCAACCTCTTTGGCACTGGTGACGTCACCCCCCTCGACATCATCCCCGCCATCGCCCTGGTCGTCACCACCAACCTCAACAGCAATGTCATAATTGACCTCCTCCTTGTCGCGACCAGCTCTCTCCTTGCGCCGCCTAGGAACAGTAGTTGTCGACGTAGCTTCTCCTCCATCTTCTGCCTCAATCGTCTGCAGCTGCGGTACTGTGGCAATAAAGTCCCTGCTCATTATCGCGGCGGAAAAACGCTCGGCTTTCTCACCGGAATCGCTAGATCCTTGCCCAGATGTTGCCATTGACATAATGATAGATTGGGGAGAAGATTGAGATAAGGAAAAGTTGGTTCAAGACTAGAAGTTTTCTTCTCTGTGTTTCTCGTTGTTGGCAATAGTTTTTGTCAAGTGGAGAAGAAAGCCCCCAAGTGAAGTATTTATAGGGGTCGCACACGTGCAAGTAGCAGAAGCTATGATGACTGTAACGTTGGAGAAAGCGAAAAAATCGGCGCGACCTTTCGGTAGCCAAACAACGGTCGCCACGTAATGTGGAACAGAAATTCGAAAAGGCGTGCAACTTTTTGAAACTTTTGGATAGGCTTGAGCCACGTCAGCTTCCCGCTTGAATTCATTCCACTCTTCGGCGACCCTGGCGCTTAACCGAGGAGTAGGGGGACTATCTGTATTGGGCAAAAATCGACATGTTCGGATGGGACTTCGGGACAACGAACCGAGTACAAGCGAGCTGATGCTCCGAAGGATAAAGACCGAAGAAAACGATCAAACCATCGAGCTGAAGCGCCAGTGTCACTACCGAAGGCGAGTCGTAAGCTGAGCTTCAGTGGCACTTGCCTCGGCCGAACGGTAAGGTCATACCACCGAGGCCACGCACTTAAGCCTCGGTGGAGCTCCTCAGTCCAAGCGGCTTTGCAGCCCACTACTTCAGCCCACTACCTCCATTAATGAGCACTCAGAACGTGGGTTTGAGCACTACCAGACGTGAGAAACGTGGGCTAGGCCCTTGTATCTATAAATAGCTCTTTATTTTACATTGTATTCATTCAGAAATAGATAGAGAAACTCTGGCAAAATTTGTACTCACTACGATATATTGAAATCAAGCTATTTCCTTGCGTTTTACGATTATTCTTAGCATTTTTATCGATTTTGATACGAAGATTTGCTTGTATTCCGACCCAAATTCGATTTGTGATCCTAAACTGGTTTAGGCCCATACAATGGTAAATTCAGTAATTTAATACGATTGATGTTTGCAATCTTAACGTAGGGAATTAAATAAGATTTGATGGAATAATTCAAAATTTAATTGAGGAGTGCAATTATAAATTTCTAGTGAAAATAATTTATAATTTATTTTGAAAAGGTTAATTTTAGAGAAATAAAATTAATTTTATAATTAAAAGTCTGATTAATTAATTCTATGGTTCATGTTGTGACCAAATTCAATTAGAACTAGGAACATATTGCTAGGTGGAAAAGGAATACTAACAAGTTTTGCACAACCCAACTTGATCTTGGATGGAAAGAAAGTTTCCGTCTCAACAGAGAAAAGACTCCTGATTTAAAAGGAAAGTAAACTTGTTACCTCATGACAAGCAACTAAAGTGGTATTATTACTACGGAAAAGGGTCAAATTTGCCCTTAAACAAATCGAAATTCAACACATTTACCCTCCGTTACGAGTTCAGTCTAGGCATACCCTTAACGTTACTAAAACTAGGGCAAATATACCCCTTGTTTGACGGAACTTACTAATTAGACTGCTTATACACTAAGCTTGCTGATTTGTCAAATCTTGGCCACGTGTCCGCCGACGTGACGGAGGGCAAATGTGTTGAATTTCGATTTGTTTAAGGGCAAATTTGACCATTTTCCGTTCTTTTAAATAAAAGAGGTTGTTCTCATTTTCATCAACAACCTTGAACAACAATCAAACAAAGGACCTTGTTTTCAAGCAAACTTCATAAAAGAGCATGTTCTACCATCCCAAAGATCTTGATTTACAACTTAAATTGCATCTTAAGGAACCCTACTATAACCAAAAATTTCGTTACAACATCACAAGAAAGAAATATTAAGTCGTTCATGATATAATGTGCAATACAATACAATACAATTTCATTATCCTTCCCCTTCATACACTCTTTAAGCAGTTGATACAACAATGAAAAGATTATAGCGACTAGTAGATGTATGAAATGCCATTTTGCTTACACAATCAAGTTAAACAGCTTAAGACTAGAGAAAAATAACCATTTTTCAAGTGAAGCCATATACAATTAGAGTCACTCGTAAAATGACATATAAGGGAAGTAACATTCAGGGCAACATAGCTTATTGTTCGGAAAGAAATATGATTATCTTCATCTAATGGTTTTACTAATAAGAAACCAATCACTCTTTCTTTCTCTCTATAACTCTCTCCAACCAACATGGTCTTTCTTGTTTAATATTTCGATTTAGTTTAACGAAATGGTCATTGCTATTACATGTGATATTGTAACGAAATTTTTGATTATAGCAAGGTTCCTTAAGATGCAATTTAAGTTGTAAATCAAGATCTTTGGGATGGTAGAACATGCTCTTTTATGAAGTTTGCTTGGAAACAAGGTCCTTTGTTTGATTGTTATTCAAGGTGGTTGATGAAAATGAGAACAACCTCTTTTATTTAAAAGAACAGAAAAGGGTCAAATTTGCCCTTAAACAAATCAAAATTCAACACATTTGCCCTCCGTCACGTTGGCGCACACGTGGCCAAGAATTTGACAAATCAGCAAGCTTAGTGTATAAGCAGTCTAATTAGTAAGTCTAATTAGTAAGTTCCGTCAAACAAGGGGTATATTTGCCCTAGTTTTAGTAACGTTAAGGGTATGCCTAGACTGAACTCGTAACGGAGGGTAAATGTGTTGAATTTCGATTTGTTTAAGGGCAAATTTGACCCTTTTCCGTTATTACTATCATTATTATACAAACAAGGTTGATTAGATATACATATTCAATTATTAATACAATAATAATCGTATAAACAAATACCAAAAATCATAAAAAGAAAGAAGGTAGGTAAGAAGGTGCTTACCGTTCCAAAACAGTGCATTAATGACACACTACAAATTAAAAGAAGGTAAGACCTCCACCCAAGTATTGTATGTCCGGTATTGTTTTTTTTTTTTTTTTAATAGAAGGCCGTGGAATTCAAGATCTTGCTAATTTCTCTACATGTAAAATTTGAACTGATAATTGCGTCTGTAGTATATTAAGTTACTTTCCTTCATATGGCACAGTAGTAGTTGAGAGAAAGAATAAGCGCCTTGACAGATAAGCCGTCTATGGTTTCGATACCTGTAACACAGGTGCGTACTGCATAGTCTGTGATCTTTACAATGTAGTTTATGTTGGAAGCATGTGATTTGGGTGATGACTCGTGAAACATAAATTAGATTGAACTTGGAGTACTTGCATAAATATGAACTAGAATCCACGTGTGTGTGATCTTAATTGTTTTGTCTTCACTTCTATTCTGATCTTCAGATCACTTCTTCTTCTCTGATCCCCTATGTAATGATTTTTTTTTTTTAATAAAATAGCACAATCATTTTCCACTTTCCAAGGAAGGGAAAAAGAAAACAAACGAAAGCGAAACTTTTATGCAATCAGCACAGTAGGAGAGTTATCAATTTGCATAGTTCTGATTCCCAATGTGCACAAGTTAAAGGTTTTTCCTTGGAATATGATAAAATTTACTTTGACAAACTTAACATTATCAACAGAGAAATTGACACACGATATTGTTTAATTCACAATGAAATCAGAAATTACATACTCATTCCTCTTCTTTCCTTACTTTCTTCTCTATTTTATTCTTTTCCACATATAATAGACATTTCCAAGCACCCATATATTAATCACAACATATATATTATTACAAGACTTGAGAGAGCAGGTTCCAAGCATTTGACATACATAATTATTCATGTTCAGAGGTGGTGGGTCTCAATATCTTTGGTGACATTGAGGCAGAATTCCATTAAAGTGTGCGGATCTGGGATATTTGCACTCTTCTTTTCATATTCCAAGGTCCAAGTCACTAAGTTGTTTATACCCTTGGTCTCTACATGAACAGTGAGATAAAATGAGTTGTAAGCCTCCAATATATCTCCACCAATCACCTTGAATTTTACCAACTTCTTTTCCTCATCTATGGCTTCAATTATCTCCTTTGCGACCTTCTCTTTCCCATCTGTAAACGAACAATAGTAAATAAATAGTTAAAAGTAATCTCTTTATGTTTTTTGTTCAGCCCTAGAAGACTTACAGTATCACTCTTCCTTCCAAGATCAATAACTATACTGCCTTTAAACAATTTTATTTTAGCATGTTAGTACACGTTCTCTTATTGCACATTTATTATTCATGATCACACAAATTCCCATATAATTTTATTTGAGGTATTATCATTACCGCCAACCAAATTAAGGCTGCATTAGTCATGTAGAGATTGTTTTTCTTATACTACCAATGGAAGTGTTGCATTAGTTATCTGGGGATAATCTTTTCTGATCCAAAAATCCAACCAAACATTATATTAATTTTTTCTGGTCCTTCCAACCAAATGAAGTTTTTTTAAAAAAAAAAACTTAAAACATATTTTATCATTGATTTCTACTAAAAACTTCAAGAAGGGTAGAATGTTGGCTTACCATGGGTGAAGTTCCAGAAAATTACAGAGCCAACAGTTCCCCATTCACCTTCATGAATGTCCACATTTTGAATCTTATCTGGTGACATGCTTGAGATATGGTGTGGTCTGTACCTAAATATTTCATGAAACACATCCCCATCAGACTTAATCTCAATCTCAGAAACTAACTTCCCTGTTAAGTGATGAGTTTCAATATCTTTGGTGACATTAAGACAGAAGTCCATCAATGTATGTGGATCTGGAACACTTGGGTTCAACTTTTCATATTCCAAGGTCCATGTAACCAAGTTGTCTTCACCCTTTGTTTCAACATGTACAGTGAGGTAGAATGACTTGTAAGCCTCCAATATATCTCCACCAATCACCTTAAATTTAACCAACTTCTTTTGTTCATCTATTTCTTCAATTACCTCCTTTGCTACCTTGTCCTTCCCATCTGCCATATACATTATTGAAGCTCGGATAATTAGTCTTAAGATTATTACATACTCCAACTGTCAATTGAATTTATTATATTTGGCTCAAAATATGTATAGATGCACAAAAATATGGTACGTAATACATGTACACTACTCAGACACACTCATTCTGAACCTAGTGAATTAAGATCTTGAATTCGATCTAGTGATTTAAGATCTTGAATTCAACTCCTGATTACAACTAATCCTATTGGTTTAGCATTCAAATACTGGAACTTATTCAAATCTTTATCTCGTAAAAATTCTAATAAAAAAGAGACTGACAGTGTAACAATCACTTTAACATACATAATGACGTTTAATTGGAGATTAGTCGCTTACCATGAGTGAAGTTCCAAAAAATCACAGAACCAACGGTTCCCCATTCACCTTCATGAATGTCAACGTTTTGGATTTTATCAGGAGACATGCTTGAGATATGGTGTGGTCTATACCTAAAGATCTCATGGAAAACATCTCCATCAGACTTGATGTTTATCTGGGAAACCAACTTCTCAAGGCTCATCTTTCTTCTCTCTCACTCTCTCAGATTATATGTTGATGCTTATCATCGCAGTAGTGTGGGTTTTTATAGTTAAAGCTAATGTGGGTAGACTATAAATTTTGTACAATCATTCAACATTTCGTGTCCTGCTGGTATATAATACTCACAAATCACGACATGCTACTAACTATCAAGTTTACCATGCATATATCATTTTGGCGACCTTTAATTTATTTATTTGTGTATCCTAAGATTATTTGTGGGTTTTCATATTATAAAAGAAAAAGAAAATCTTGAGGAAAAGTACAATCCTCCACGATGTACTGACTGATCGTATTTCAGCAAGGGGTGTGCATTATTCGGATTACATCGAAAAATCAAACCGAACCAAATTATTTTTTTGGTTTGGTTTTTTCGTTAATTGGTTTGGTTTGGATCGAAGATTTTAAAATTTTGACTTTTTGGTTTGATTTCAGATTTTAATAAATAGAAACCGAAAAACCAAAAAAATAAATTATATATATTAAATATATACTTTTATTCATTTTTCTTAACATATACCCGTTAAAGAGTGTTAAAGGTTGAATATTTCAATAATTTTTGTCTTCAGTACTTCATTTATGATTACACCTCTTTGTATAATGGTACGACACTTGTGAAGCTCTTGTTCAAAGTTTCAATTTACGATGTACAGTACCTCCATCAATATCTATTAATATTTTTATGCTTGAACATATATTGATATGCTTTCAAGTATAATATTTTAAAGTTTTATTTTATATGACATAATGAAAAAACCGAAAAAGACCGAACCGAAAAGAGGAAAATCAAATCAAACTAAATTTGTTTTAGTTCGGATCGGATTGCAACTTTTAAAAATCGAAAACCGAAAAACTGAAATCGAATAGATAAAAATCGAACCGAAAAACCGAATGAATACCCATAATTTCAGCATCATTCTGGTGACCTTTAATTTATGTATTTATGTATTTATGTATCCTTGGATTATTTGTTGGGTTTCCATATTATTATAAAAAATGTTGAGGAGAACTTATAATTCTCCACAATGTACAGATTGATCGTATTTGAGCATCATTTCGGTAACCTTTGGTTTATTTATGCAATATATTCAAGAATTATTTGCGGGTTTTCTGTTACAATAGTAGGATTTTAACTATGTCATTCAATGATTCTTTCTGAAATAGTATCGGTTAGTAGGTGAAAAATATATGGCTAAATTATACAAATATACAAATATAGTAGCAGGTTTACAATAAAATAGCAATATTATGTCACTTTTCAAGAATAACAATACTTTCTAACATTATATATACAAGTTATTTTAAAAAAAAAAAAAAAATTTACTCAATAAAATTGAAAATACATCCTGCACCAAAATCGCCCATAATTATAGGCATGTCTTTTCATCTGTTCCTACTTTTTTGGGATTACAACTACCCAATGACTAATTCTATTGTATGTCTTTTATATGTCTATCGTATGGTGTATGTGTATAGTATGTATATTGTATGGCTATTGTATGTGTATTGTATGACTATTATATGACTATTGTATGTGTATTGTATGGTTATTATATGTGTATTGTATGGCTATTGTTTGTTACGTATGCCTATTGTCAATTTTTAATAGATGGTTTTGAGGTGAGAGAAAAAATAGGTCTTAAATGTAAAAAGATTTAAACCTATCTAAACATGATTTGGGTGCATAAATATAGGATTAGATTTATCTTTTTTTTAATTACATTTTCTTTTCTTTTTAAATACATTCTGCTATTTTTTGTAGCAAAAAACAAGAATGTTGCTATTTTTTGTAAGTTTTGAAAATATTTATATATTTTGTAATAAAAGTACATAAAGTTATACTCTGTGTAATTTTTCCAAAATATATATAGCATCCCCTAATTTATTAAAATATAGAGATATATCAAGATAAACCAATAACATATTTGCCCTTTGTCGTCTTTTTTAAAAAAAATATTTTGAAACGATAAAAGATGTCATGTCAACTTCGAGAAGAGGCATTCTTTCCTTTCTAACGACGGTTTACTTGAAACTTTTACATTTACTTTCCTTCTTGGGGAGAATAGTTTTTTCGCTGGCTCTATTTTTATCTACGTTCAAATTAAGGGAAACATATTATTATTATTATTATTATTATTATTATTATTATTATTATTATTTTAAATGTGGGTAACATTGAAATTAGATAATTGACATTTCGGTAGAAGTTGGAAGGAATAAATTAATTTCTCGAAAGGAGAACGATGTAAAATGACCAATTAATAGACGTGCAGACATGGAGGGAATAATAATACAGTTGGTGCTTGTTTGGAAGATGGTTTCATGTAGCATCTCAAGTAGTTGCACTTCACACTGATTTTGGTTGGCTTGCGATGTTCGATTAAGCTTAAAAGTCGAACAATTTTAGATCTCTTTAATTTATATTGGTCTCAACACAATTATAGTACTTTCAAGCCAAAACATATAAGAAGTACCAGTATAAAGAAGACACCTCAACTTGTGACTTTTATCTAGAGTTATTTAAATTTACTCACTCCGTCTCATATTGTAAAACATTGTTTGATTTGGATTGATGTTTAAAAGAAATAAAGACTTTTAAAACTTATTGTATAAATAAGTCATAAATATTTGGATTGTGTGACTATAAATCCTCTCATTAAGAATAAAGCGATAAATTTAAATCTTTCTAAAATTTAGAATTGTATCATTCTTTAGGATCGACTAATAAAGAAATTATGTCATCTTTTTTAAAACGGATTGAGTACTTTATTATCCCTAATATTAGTTTCATAATTCCCAAAACATCCTTTACTACACTAAAATTCCTAACTCCACTTTTACTTTTCCGTTCCTTCTTATCTCCCTCTCCGCTACATCCATCTTAGGCTCTACTATGTATTGGATCCTATAAGAGAAAATACGTATAGCAAACTAAGAGGACAATTCTCAAGAAAGTCAAAGGGAAAACAAAGAAGTAAAAATGTACTCCACTTTAGTAAGTAGTACTATATTAAAGTAGTGTTAATAAAGTAGCTTTAGCGAAAATTACATTCTTATGTTAATATATAGCTAAAGTCATACTTCCTATTAGTATTGTTTATTAACACTATAAACAATGTTAATTTCCGTTACGTTGTAAGTTATCGTTACTTGTCTCAGAATCTAAAGTGGCAAGTAAAAGAATAAGGATTTAGGGGTTTGCATCCAAAATTTGAAATTAGCCTCAAAAGAATCCGATTTAATCCATTTAGAATTAATTACAACGAATTGGAACATAAAGTAATTTGTATTTGAATATTAGGACTAATTAATAGATTGCAATAATAAACTCCATTTTAGTGTCAACCTTAAAAGCATTTTAGGATTGGAAAGCACAAATCCTCTTGGAGTAGCCTGCCTAAATATTGTACTATTATAAGTGGCAAAAGAAATTTGTGGCGGAAAGACACATTTAACAAATATTAAACAAAAAATAGAGACTGAGAAAAAATGCAAATAGAGAAATCTCACGATTACAAAGAATTCGCATCATTGCTCATGAACACTGATAATCGAGTCCCGAGCAAAAGGTGCAAAATTGTTAATAAAGATATTTTATAAAGTAATAATACATTTCAATCAACAACGACAACGTCATACTCAATATTATCATACTTGTGGGGTGGGGGAGGATGAGATGTGCACAGACCTTAACCCTGCCAAGCTGGAGAGGTTATTTCTAATAGATCCTCAGCTAAAGACGAATATTTTTTAAAAATCCTTAAAAAGATAAAACAAAATGAAAATGTTACATTTTTTTTATAAAGCATTCAAAAAATTAACTTAAAGTAGTTCTGGAATCAAGTGTGTTAGGTTATGTTTGTACTTATATCTTAGACAAACATAGAGACTTACACAGCTGATGTTACAACTATCTTTTTTTGTAATGACTTTAAGTTATTTTATGAATGCTTTATAATAACAAGAAAACTATCTCCAAATATGTATCAACTTCCGTGGAGTAACAAAGCTAAACAGCCTAAAAATTTCAGTATCATGCAAGTTGTAAGAAAGTGTTATTGTATATAGGAGACGGATAATATTATTACACATAATTACATATCATATATATAAATAGAAACAAATATTGAATTGATATATAAAAATCACATATTTAGAACAACCAGTTCATGCCATTTCATGTGGTCGAGGGGCCATATTTAATTTGTTTGTCTGGCTGTCGTTCCACACAGCTCTCAATTAAAGACGAAGATAAGAAAGGATTTAAAATTAGTTCGACAGATACACCATCTCTTTCCTAAAGAGCACCACTATTACAAGAAGATAAAATGTTTAAATATTATCCACATGATTCTCGGGTATTGTTTCGCCATCACAATTACTTGTTTTGTCTCTGGCATTAATTAGTTGTAGTTGGTAAACGAATTGATGAGATCGCTGTTTGTACGTACTTACATCTTTCTATATGAAAATTTACTAAATGAAGCTGATGAGGTCGCTCTTTAAAAAGAAATAAAGGGACATATATTCAGAACTTAGACAAAACCAGCATAGGGTATACTCTAAGGTCTAACTTCACCACCGATTGGAAATAAAGTAATACAGCTTTCTCTCTTTCGATCACGCTTCTTGTTTACCTTTATTTAAAGAGGCCTCTCAATGATAAAGCTTTTTCCGGTTGATACTCTGGTAAGCCTTTTCTTATATGTGATTTCGATGACATATGTCACGGGCCGTACCTTTCCAATAATATCGGCACACAATTGGCTCGTGCGGTACTCTCATAGTCCCACCTAATTACGAGCCAGCCTGCTCCTTATTTCAAGTTTCTTCGAAAATTACCTCAGTAGCCTAGCTTTAATTGTGCCGCCCAAAGATTCTCTCTTGTGCGCATCTCATATGCGAAAACTTCGACGTGCACATTTTTGGGGTTGGCTAAGGAACTGTCTATCCCTCGCCTAGCACTAAGTCTTGCTCCTGCGCGCGCAGTGCAATCCTCAAGCTTGGTCCTTGCCTTGAGTCCTGGCACTTGGCTATGCTTCACCCGAGTAGGACAACTCTTAAACCCTTGGCCCTTGTCATGTGCGTCTCCAAAGATACCTCCTAGTATCTCCTGACATTGGCAAGCGTAGCACTCGCATCATGCCTCCCTCTTGAGTAATGCATTGTGATGTTTGGCATTTTATGCCTATATTTCATTAATATTTCCTCACGTTTTAGTGTTTTATTCGCTCGTTTTATAGTTTATGAATGTGATTTTGCACTGATTTTATGTCGTGTGTATGTAGGTTGTTATGTGGTGCAATTGGAGCTTTAAAGAGCGTGATCGAGCAAGAAAAGATTGGATTTTGATTGAGGATTGGATCGAGCACACGAAGGCACAACACGAAACGAGAAAAGGAGAAACGAAACAGAAAAATTGGCTGGGCGCTGTGGGGCACGTGGGGCGCCAGTTATAGCGCCCAGTGCCCCAGCGCTTTTACTCACGTGGGGCGCCCCAAAAGCGCCCAAGTTTGGCGTGTTCTGTCTTGGTGCACGCGTTCCGAGGTGCGGGGCGCCCGTTATAGCGCCCCTGGAGCGTTTTTTGGAGTCCTATTTCGTCTAGGCTTGGGTCTAACTTATTACTAGGTGTTTGTAAACCCTATAAATACTCTTTTACTTAGTTTTTTAGGGGAGTTCAGACTTTGGAGCAAGTTTTGGAGGAGAGGGGAGGAGCCCTAGATGTCTTCTACACAAGTTCTTTCTCTTTTTCTCTTATTCTTCTCCTTAATTCTATAGTTTGTTCGTTCTAGGGTTAGAGTAAATACATGAAGGTTGATGTTTGAAAGTTGATTTCTATATATTGGTTTACCATTACGGATTGTTTATTCTTTCTTGATCATAATTGTTTGATTATTGAGGCCTGATAATTGAACACTATCTATGGTTATTAGATTGAACTCGAAAGAGGGAATTTAATTACGCAATAAGAAAGAATAGGACTAGTTTGTGAACCCGGGCATCGGGGAACCAATTTGTAAGTAGGATAGACATATACTTGCTCGCCTAGCTCAACTAATCACAGAATTCGTTAATGCGTGCACGTGATTCAACCCATAGACATATAGGGATTTGAGTAGCCTGCATAGACCGTGAAGAATCGAAAGGTTTTCACGGGTACAATTAACCTGTTAGTTAGCAATCTAGGAAATCAAGAAGTAGAATCAACTGGAAAACTCAACTGGATTGTTCGTAACTCTGACCCGGGACCGTCATCTTTTATTGATAACAACTTAGAATTTGCTCTGTTACTTGATCTCAATTACTTGTTTTAATTACTGCATTTAGTTAGTAAAATCTCAACCATTGAAAAAGATCCCTGAATAGTTTTTAAGAAATTGTTTGCTAGGATTCAGTCTGAATAGTCCTCGTGGGAACGATACTCTACTTATCACTTTATTACTTGTCGACCACGTATACTTGCGTGTGCGTTGGGAGCAACACATTGTTGCCCCACGACTGCACGTCTAGGCCAACGAGCCCTTGCTTGCATGGTTGAAACCTTGTCATGCTCACAAGTCAATACACGAGGCTCTTGATAGCTCTTCGAGTATTCAATCGGTACAAAGGTCTTTATTATATCCAAAGACAGCCCGTGGGCCTTAGTCTTTCCTCCCGTCAAGCCTCTGACATTTGTTGTGCGCCCAATATTGGCCCTCTGGCCACACGCCGTCCATAGAGTCACCTGACTCGTATGGATACCTGGAACACTCCTATGAGATGTTCAGGCAGGCCCTTGAGGTCCTTCCTCAAGGAAGCTCACTTGGTGGGACTTCTCCTCAAAGTCCACGAAGAGGGCTGGTAGGCTATCACCATGTCTACCCCATATATATAACTTAAAAATATAAACCTATGTCTCAGGACTTGACATCCTTTGTCTCGAGAATCACACAAAAGCTTAACTTTCAAATCCGACCTCCAAATGAGGTGTCATTTATTCCTAATGATTCCTCTTGACTTACTTCACACCTCCATGAAGTTTCATCTCATTCCCATACTGGTAGAAAGAGATATAGCCCTCGAAAGATCAGCATAATTATGACAGTGCCACTGCTTCTTGGCTAAGTGAAGCCCATAGGGAAACAAGCTCCGAACGGAACCAAGCTTGATATGCACACTCTATAGAATCTTAGTAATAGGGCCTTAACCCTATGTTCCAAGATTCCCACTACAGCTCCAAAACGTGCGGCACTGACACTCGTGCCCGCACACAGCTCGTACGGCTGACACTCAGCTTGCGCCCAACTGACACTCGTCCAGCACCTTGCTGGCCTTCATCTAGCACATAACTAGCACTCATCAAGCACATGGCCAATGCTTCCTCTCAAGCACGTGGCTGACATTCATCCAGTACACGACTGGCTCTCGTCCAGCGCACGACTGATACTCATTCAGCACACGACCGACACTCGGCCGAGCGGCTGACATTCATCTAGTCTACCTGTGGTGCAGAGATGTGATGCGTGACAAGGCATCAAAAGGGCGTCGTGCAACATAGAGTGTGCCCTGATGATCGCTCAAAGAGAAGAACTAACAAATCTGTACGCTAGGAAGCTTTCGAGAAAAGGTGCACATGATACTTTGAAAAAATAAAACATTAGAGAAACCTGCATAGCCAAAGCGAATAAGATATATAATGCGACTGGGTGGTGACATGTGTTATTCTCTCCTTTTTAATTTATAATACATAGTTTAACTTGAAAAAAAATTTAAAAAAAAAAAAACAAGAAGAACATTGAAACCAATGGTCTATGAGAAAGAATAGATATTTTTTTAGTGATCAACTCATTAAGAGTAAAGTAGTAAGTTTGAATTTAAATTGATTTTAAATGGAAATAGGGGTCGAGGAGGTCGATTTGGAAGAGGTTACCAAGGGAGAGCGGAATGTGAAGAGGACTACTATGACTATGGGGGTCATGGTGGACATCGGAGACATCATGATGATGATAGAGGGTTGAACACTATGAAGATCAACCTACCAAATTTCCAAGGAGAAAGTGATCCCGAGGAGTATCTAGAGTGGGTTGTCAAGATGAAGAGGATCATTCAAACCAATAATGTTCAAGAAGCCATAAAGGTCAAGTATTCTATCACTCAATTTGAGAATTATGCTTCTACTTGGTGGGAGTCCAAACAAAGGCAAAGGAAGACTCAACGGCTAATTGCAAATGGTGGATGGGCGGCCTTGAAAGCCATGATGGAGGCTCGATTTCTACCCACCAACTATGAAGATGAGTTGATCAAGAAATTCTATAACTTGAGGCAAGGAAACAAGAGTGTGCTGGAATACTTTGATGAATTTGAGAATACAAGGCTAAGGGCCAACATTCAAGATGGTGATCGATTCCTTATTCCAAAATTTTGTGGAGGCTTGAATAGGGAAATCTCTTCTCCCATGAAATGGCACCAATATGATTTCTTGTATGATGATTTTCAAGCAGCGCTTAAGGTGGAGAAAGGGCTTAAATTGGACAAAAACTACAAGTCAAAAAACATCTCTACCACTTGGAACAAAGAAAAGGATATTGTGAAGACCTATTCCCTATGGGACAAGGCAAAGGATCCCAACCGAGAGTTCAAAGGCCAATTTGACAAAGCCAAGCCCAAAGAAGAGCCAAAGGTGGGAGGTAACAAAGCTAAACTTGAAAGCTTGTCTATTATTTAATGTTATAAATGCAATGACCGGGGCCATATAATGAGAGATTGTCCAAATAGGTAAGCTATTGTTGCTTTGGGTGATGGGGGCTATGAAACGGGTAGTAGTAATGTAGAGGAGATAGATGGGGATATGCCTTGTGATGATGATTTTGACAGGGGCAAAGGTGAGAAATTAGAGGAAGACACATACGCTACTATTGTAGTAAGGAGAATAATGGGGGTGCAGGTAAAGGAGGAGTCGAATCAAAAGCAGAATTTGTTTCATGCATATTGTAAGGTTCAAGGGACTATTTGCTCTCTAATTATTGATAGTGGTAGTTGTGTCAATGTGGTGAGCACCACTTTGATTGAACAACTCAAGCTACCCACTAGGAAACGTCCACAATCTTACAAGCTATAATGGTTGAAAGAATGTGGTGAACTAAAGGTGACCAAGCAAGCTTTGATCAAATTCAAGATTGGGGACTACCATGATGAACTCTTATTTGATATAGTTCCAATGCAAGCTTGTCACATTTTGCTTGGTAGACCTTGGAAATATGACCGTTTGGAAAAGCATGATGGCAAGACTAACAAGTATGCCTTGGAGTTGGAAGGTCGGAAGTTTATTCTTAATCCATTGACCCGGCTCAAGTGAGTAAGGGCCATAGGAATATGAGGGAGTTGAAGTTGAAAAGAGAGAAACAAAAGAAAGAGGGAGTTGTAGGGGATAAAAGAGTGGGAGTTATCACACAAAAGAGCGAGGAAACACAAGAGGGAGTGAACTTGTTCTTGTCCAAGAAGGAGTGTTTGAAAGATGTGGAGGAGGGAATGCCCATGATTCTCCTCCTACACAAGGACCATGTTTTGCTTACTAATGAACTAACCCCTTCTTTGCCTAGTTCTATTTCTTCTCTTTTACAAGGGTATGAAGACATCTTTCCCGATGAGTTGCCTAATGGATTGCCACTACTACGAGGCATTGAGCATCAAATTAACCTTATTCTGGGCTCCCAATTGCCCAACAAGGACGCTTATAGAAGCAACCCGGAGGCCACTAAAGAGCTCCAAAAGCAAGTGGAGGAGTTGCTTGAAAGAAGACTTGTGCAAGAAAGCTTGAGCCCATGTGCGGTCCCGGTCATCCTAGTACCAAAAAGAGATGGGACTTGGCGCATGTGTGTGAATTGTAGAGCCATCAACAAGATCACGGTAAAGTATCGTCATCCTATCCCTAGGTTAGATGATATGCTTGATGAGTTGTGTAGATCTTGTGTGTTCTCTAAAATTGATTTGAAGAGTGGATACCACCAAATCCGGATGAAACCGGGTGATGAGTCAAAGACGGCCTTTAAGACTAACTTTGGTCTTTATGAATGGCTTGTCATGTCTTTTGACTTGTCTAATGCTCCTTCAGTCTTCATGAGGTTGATGAATCATGTGCTTAAATCTTTCATTAAAAAATTTATTGTAGTTTACTTTGATGACATTCTTATCTATAGCAAATCCATTGATGAGCATGCTAATCATTTGAAACAAGTGTTTGATGTTTTGAGAAAGGAGCAATTGTTTGCTAATTTTAAAAAATGCTCTTTTTGTGTTGAGAAAGTTGTATTTCTTGATTTTGTGGTGAGTACAAATGGTGTGGAAGTAGATGAGGCTAAAGTAGATGCCATTAGGGATTGGCCCACTCCTAAAAGCATTGGTGATGTGTGAAGTTTCCATAGGTTGGCTAGCTTTTATAGGAGGTTTGCGAGAGGGTTTAGCACTATAGCTGCACCATTGACCGAAGTAAGAAGGAAGGATAAGGAATTTGTGTGGGGGAAAGAGTAAGAAGAGGCTTTTGCAAACTTTGATAAAACCTTTGAAATTACCAAAGAAGTGCTTAGTTCTACACCTCTACTTCAATTACCAAACTTTGATAAAACCTTTGAAATTGAGTGTGATGCTAGTGGAGTAGAAATTGGAGTCGTGTTGATGCAAGATCAAAAACCTATTGTCTATTTTAGTGAGAAACTCAAGGGAGCAACTACTAAATACTCTATTTATGATAAAGAGTTGTATGCCTTGGTGAGGGCATTGGCTCATTGGCAACATTACTTTTGGTCCAAAGAATTTGTCATTAGAACCGACCACCAATCTTTGAAACACCTCAAATTCCAAGAGAAGTTGAATGTGAGACATGCCAAATGGGTGGAATTCCTTGAAACCTTTCCTTATGTCATCCATTACAAAAAGTGGAAAGAAAATATAGTGGTGGATGCCTTGTCTGGGAAGTTTGTGCTACAATCAAGAAGACAAGTGTTGTTGAGTACTTTGGGGTCCAATCTCATGGGTTCTGAAAGTATGAAGGAGATGTATGCCAATGATCCGGAGTTTGGGGAACTATATGTCAATTGTGTATTAGAATAAAGGGGGAGAAGGATTAATAGGATGTGTGGAGAGGAGGAACATAGTGATGATGTGGAGAAAAAGAGGTTCCATAAGTTTGAATGGTTCTTGTTTAGGAATAGGAAGTTGTGTGTGCCTAGTTCATCGGAGGGAGTAGCTAGTGAAGGAGGCACATAGTGGGGGACTAATGAGGCATTTTGGAGTGGGCAAGACCATGGAGTTTCTTAAGGAGCAATTTTATTGGCCTAAGATGAGGGTGAATGCTGTGAGGGTGTGTAGCCAATGCTTAGAGTGTAGACAAGCTCAGTCAAAGCTACTTCCATATGGTTTGTACTCACCCCTCCCCATTCCCTTAGGTCTTTGGCTTGACATTTCTATGGACTTTGTTCTTGGATTGCCTAGGACCAAGAGGGGAAAAGATAGCATCTTTTTTGTAGTTGATAGATTTTCTAAAATGGCTCATTTCATTCCATGTCATAAAATTGATGATGCATCCCATGTAGCCAATTTATTTGTTTAACATGTAGTCAAATTGCATGGGGTTCCAAAGGCTATTATTAGTGATAGGGATCCCAAGTTTCTTAGTCATTTTTGGAAAGAATTATGGGGGAGGCTTGGTAGTAAGTTATTATTCTCCACTTCTTGCCACTCCCAAACCGATGGCCAAACCGAGGTTGTCAATAGAACTTGGGTGCTTGTTGACACCCAATTTTATCCCGGAATTTTCAATTAACGTCTAATTATGTTTAAAATAAGGTTAATTTTTAGAATAAATTAAGTTAATAATTTTAACGGAAAAAGGGTCATAATTGTTCTCCATTTTGAGTCCTGGCCTATTTACGCAACACACAATTTTCTTCTAGCCCAATTTTGGAAACCCCTAACCCTTACCCCTATAAATCCTAAAACCCTAGCCTCTCACCCTCACTATTCATCATCATCTTCACTCCCCTATGACAAAAATCAGATCTTCCTTACACAAGATTCATCATCTTCCTCACTAAAAATCCCTTTCCACCACCAGTGATACAAACATCAACACACGCACACACTCATAGCCATATAAAAACAGAGGAGCTTCGATCCCAATTCTTGATTGATGTCACGGATCTGAAACAGGGGAGATGGGGTTGGGAAGATACCCATCGGGGTGAAAGTCATAGTAACAGAGGTTTACGGAAAAATCCAGTGGCACCACCAGCCACCACCGCCGGAAAAGTTTCGTCGCCATGGAACCATTTATTTTCCTCCATTCTGCTTGATATGTTTGTTGAAATTGAAATAAACGAGAGGAGGTAGGGATTACCCTACAGGCATTAGAAACGATGGGGTAGCAGCGGCGCCACCGGAAAATAGTTTAGGCAGTCGCTCCCCTCTTTGCACTGGTCCGTTGGTGAATCTGAGGTAGTTTTGTGATTCCCTGCTATTGTTGGATTTTTCGTGTGTTCATTTGTCTTGCAAATCTGAAACACTGAGGTTGCTTCACTCCTTTGACCGGAACCGGCCGGATTTATGACTGGCGACGCCCTTTGTTTCGCTGCTGCCCTATTGTTATCGTTAGTGTAGTTGTCCTAGTTTGTGCACCGTTTGCTCTCTGATCTGCTGAAATACTGAGATTAATTTTGGCCCGTTCATTTTGCTAAGTCAATGTTTGTTTCTGATGCTTGCTGTTTTGAATAGCACCAAACACTGTGTTACATGTCTATGAAAATATTCATTGTTTGAGGCATTTGAACCGATATTGAATAGATACTACGACCAAGGACGTTTGGAGGCCAAAATAGTCCCGCACTGTTATTTAGGCATTGTCCTTTATGTGTCCCGAAAATAAAACAGGCGATGACGAATGTCTGAATTTAATGCAAAGCAAATCAAATAGAGTGGTGAGTTTGATACTTGGCATGGCAACCGGCCCGGGCTCCGTGTTTGCAGCCGTACCAAAATTCCGAGCCCCTACTCGACACGCCATACAAACCTGAACCTAAATTTTACAAAAACAAAATCCCATTATTATTATTATTACTATTATATATTCTATCATTATTATTATTATTACTTTATTATTTCATTATTATTATTATTTTATTAGTTATTACGCTTTATTATCGTACTAATCCAATTTCATTCTTTGTTTTGTGAGGTACATTGGGCATGAATATTTGGGATCGAGTCGGCTAAACTCACCAATCGGGATGGTTTGCATTGGCTTGGAGTCGCGTTGGGCTCAAGCATTCAAGAAAATAAGACATTAGAAATTTAGAAAATTCAAGACTCCCGTGAGTTGATCAATTTTCCGGGAATAAATGTGTAAAATATTCGTTTTATCAATAATATTTGACTGTTTGTATATTGCTTTACTTTATGTTCATTATCTTTTATTTTGAAGTCGTTATTTAATTTATTGCAAATTGGGGCCATCTTAGCAAATGCGTGCAAGTAAAAAGAAATATTTTGCAAATAAGCTTTTATTCGATTAATTATTATCATTATTATTACTATTATTATTTCTTACTATTTATAAATAATTCTTTCGTAAGAAAAGTGCACTTGTAAATATTTTGAAACCTGTCGGATTAACCGTATTTTACGGAATTTCGAAAGTGCCTTAAAAACCTTCTTTCGAAATTAACAAAACCTCTTACTTATAATCTCTTAAAAGACTGCTTTTTTCCAAAAATGAAGTTTTTGCACGCATTTGCTTATTTGGTTCCCTGTTTTTCTTAAATTGGGTGGCGACTCCAAAAACTCCAAAAGAGTTAGTCCATTCAGTTGATATTCCTAAATTTAGCCTATCGGGGTTAATTTTGTTAGGATTCAACAGCATGGCGACTCCGCTAGGGAATAATAAAGGTTTTGACCATAAAGGTTTCCAATTATTTGCAACTAGCATGCCTAATTTATTTGCTTTATTATATCTGTTTGTTTGGTTTGTTATATAAAGCATGTATTATATTTTATTTGTGAATAGTCCGCATTCCGTTCATATTTCCTCTCTCATGGAGCCTGTCAATTCTCTTTCACCTCCTCGATTTCATCACGGGGCACCCGCTTGACGGGTAGTTGCGCAGGAAGGGCACTGCCCTTACCTCACTCTTTGAAACTTCTTTCGTGTCACCAAAATTAGTTTGGGATATTGATGTTGCTTGGTTTTGTCATGGCCGGTTCTACTGTGTTGTGAGGCCATGTCTATCCCGCATAGGTCGAGTCAGCCTCAATCGTTAACTCACTCTTAGAATGCGCTTTTAGGAGCATGTATGCATATACACCTTATTTTGGACCCACTCCTTGGTACTGTCTCCAGGAATTAGGAAACCGCCTTTTTGTCGACGGGTTATTGAAACCCAATGACCTTGCATATTATGTGATCGTGTGGATATTATAACGAACCTCAAGCCATTTGCCATGTCAAATTTGAGAAGTTGATAATTATGGCAGTTTATTTATATCTCAAAATTTGTATTGGCAAATAGTTTGTGTCATTATAATAACCACATGTGTTTGCAACTTGTCGATTAGGCCTACCTCCGGCACAATGAGGCACCCTACAGGGTAGGACGCGTTCGCATTTTATTTATGCTCAACTAATTGTGATTGCCACATGTCAAACGTGTTTAAATGCAAAAGCGCTACGTGATGCGCGCTACTTGCTTATGTGCAATCTCACAAATGACATGCAAACTAATATAGTTACCTTTTGAATTGTTCTTTATTTTTTTTATTATTTCCCAAAAAGTGAGTTTGATTCGTGTTGACTCTCGAGTTGGTTAAGCGTCTGATCCAAAATGAAGCAAGCAATGACTGATTTGACGGATAATCAGACTGATATTCCCAAAAACTACGTACGATCTGATTCCCACGGCGGTAGGTGCTCACATCGGGCTCGATTTATTAATATTAAAATTTCCAATTTCTCCAAAGAAAGCTACTGGGGAAAATTTTTCAAGGGAAATTGATGTTTTGGAGGCTTGTAACTGGGGTAGATTTTGCAAAGCGAGTTGAAGGCGTAAAGATCATAATTGGGGCAGATTTTGCAAAAGCCGTATTGCTTGACAAAGATAAGTTGGCGAAGTTTCGAAAGTTATTTTGGGGGATAATGCAGAGTTGCGAAGATAAAGGACGTTCAATTTGTTCAAATATATGTCACAATCTAAAATACGACAGAGTTCGTTGGCCAAGTCTCAATGGATGGATCGCAAATCTAGACAAAGTGAGAAGAAGGAAGCAGTTGCAGGATGAAGGCTCGAGTTAACAAGAATCAAACGTTTCCCCCTCCCTCCCAAAACTAACGATTTTTCTTTGAGTGCAGGAATTTTCAAAGCAACAAGATGAGGAAACTAGCAACTATCATTTCCTCATAGATTATTTGTCATACACATTGAACAATGTTGCCAAGATAACCGACCGAGATTGAAAGCGTTATCTGATTCATCGCATACGCGAAATGATTTTATTTCTCTCTCTATTTCTGCCCTTGCTTAATCAAAATTCATTGCTTTATTGACAACTTTCCTTTACACATTGCAGGAATTAAGCATTAACTCATTTTTTCTCAAGGATAACACTCAACTCTTTATGGATTAACCAAATATAAGCCAAACGGTTTAAACTCTCACTTTATATCTCCTTTATCTTCGATATTTTCCTGTCTATATGAATTTAATGAAAAATTTACTCTGCAGGCTATTCTACCATTTATTTTACAAGTATCAACATCAAGTCTATCATAAACAATCGAAGGCGCTATTGTTAAGAAGCCTACCGTAGAAAACGGGAGACTCGATCATGAGTCATTGCCGAAAGGCGGCATTTCTATTTCCCATAATTATTGCAAATTATTAAACATATCCGTCTCATTTCTCATTTGCCTTATGAGAGCGCTTACTAAAGTTCTATTTTTTATTATTTACAGATATTGCCAATCCTGGGGGCTCACCTTTTTTTGTAGTCAAAACCATTCCTCCGTGGAAGAGTTCAAAGAGTATAACATATTCACACGTTCACGCTTTTGAGAAGCGTCATTATATTTCACGCTTTCGAGAAGCATCTCCATGTTCACGCTTTTGATAAGCGTCTTTATATTTCACGCTTTCGATAAGCGTCTTTATATCTCACGCTTCCGGTAAGCGTCTTTATATTTTACGTTTCCGGTAAGCGTCTTTATGTGTTCACACTTCCGGTAAGCGTCTTTATGTGTTCACGCTTCCGGTAAGCGTCTTTATGTGTTTATGCTTTCGGTAAGCGTCTTTATATTTCACGCTTCCGGTAAGCGTCTTTATGTGTTCACGCTTCCGATAAGCGTATGTGTTTACGCTTTCGATAAGCGTCTTTATATTTCACGCTTCCGGTAAGCGTCTTTATGTGTTCATGCTTCCGGTAAGCATCTTTATGTGTTTACGCTTTCGATAAGCGTTTTTATATTGCACGCTTCCGGTAAGCGTCTTTATGTGTTCACGCTTCCGGTAAGCGTCTTTATGTGTTTACTCTTTTGATAAGCGTCTTTATATTTCACGCTTCTGGTAAGCGTCTTTATGTGTTAACGCTTTCGATAAGCGTCTTTATATTTCATGCTTCCGGTAAGCGTTTTTACGTGTCGTCTTTATGTTCACGCTTTCGATAAGCGTCTTTATGAGTTTACGCTTTCGATAAGCGTCTTTATATTTCACATACATATTTTAATAGCCTTATATTGCTAATAAGTTTTGTTAAGACATGCAGGATAATGTGAATACTTAGGACATATTCTTACTTCTGGTTGGAGTACAGTCTAAGATTGCATTCAAATTGACTTTTTATGATTTAAAGCATTATGCTTTATCATGGTTTATGGTCGAAAAGGCGGCATTTTTTACCCTTATGATTATATTTGAAGTTCACTTTATGTTCCTATTGATTGAAGCTTTTTATTGCTTTATTTTCAGTTTACCAACGGCCCTGAAGTCATCTTGCCTCATAAAGCCGGATTTCTTCATCAGTTGATTGGAGACAAGCTCATCATTGATATTGCAACTAGCATCTACAAGATTTTAGCAGCACCGCAGCAGCATTTGGAGCATAACGTGGAACTTTTTCTCAGCAGTGAACTGGGGCAATCGTTGATATGAGCTGGACTCGTCAACGAAGATCTGACGAATCGCACTCGAACAAGCAAGTTTTACCTAATCTTTCATTCCAGATTAGGGGTCAGTCAAATTCCTTCCTATTCATGTGTCCGTTTCTGTTAATCGTGCGAGTCTTCGTGTCTAAGTATCGCTGAACTACATATGGCCTGATTCTCTTTCAGCCTGAGATATGTAGACAACTCGAAAATCGGAGTTCGGCCATGCCTATAAGCCTTGCCTTTTGGTCCATGAAATCAAGAGTCTTTGGCTTTATCGTGACAAAATTGGTTTTTCCGTCAACTTTCTTTACCCTGAAAACTCTTTCATCTTTTTCGGGTAAAGAGGGGCAGCTGTTGACACCTAATTTTGTCCCGAAATTATTTAAAATTAATAATATATTGTGAAAGTTGAAAATTAAGTCTAAAATTGAAAATGGTAAGGATAAGTATTTGAATTTCAATAAAAGTGGCTAAAATCGCAAGCCCTAACCCCAATCCCAGCCTACCCATGCAAACTCTCATATACACACTCATTTCTTACCTCCTGAAGGGGAATTTGAATGGATTCTTATCCCTTAAGAGCCGTTGGAGACTAAATCAGAGAATTTTGGAGGTTCAATCGTACCTCATTTTTCAAAACCCTAGTTTGTGGATAAAAAGATTGTCATTTAGGGGAGATAGTGAGGAGCGGCAAAAAGCGGCACCCCGTACAAAAATATACACAAGTTATTGTTCCAATTTTTTTTTTAAAAAAAGAAAAGGTGTCGTAGATAGTGCTATTGGTCTTCTGTCAATTTCGTTTATCGCTTTGTTGTTATCCGAGTCGTCAACCTTGTTCGAGTCTTCGCGTTTGTTCGAGTCGAATTCAGATCCAACGCCCTAGCTCGCTGCTCGCAAAAAGGTAATAACCCTCTCTTTTTCTTTATTTTCAGTTTCTGCTTTCTTCATTTGTTTAGTGTTCTTGTTAGCTTGTTAAAGTTCTGGTTCGAAATCAATTCTTGTGTGCTTATGAATGTCGGATAAAGGAATGGTGAATCACTTTGTTTAAAGCTTCTTGTATCCTATAAACATGTCTAGTAGCAGCTGGTTCTTGTGTTGGTTTCTTTGAATTTTAGCTAGCTTGCAGCTCTGGTATTGTCTCCCTTTTCCTGTTTTCCTTTTGTGTTGTGGATCAGTTTTAAGTGGTGTATTTTTTCCTAGTTTCTGGAGCATAAAAAAGAGGTAGTTATTGTAGTCTGAATGTTAGTAGAGGTGCAGGGTGTTCAAGAGGGAGTTATGTCCCGGTTCTGCTATAAAGGGGAGCTGCAGATTCCATAAGGAGATAGGTGAGAGCCTGTGAGTGCAAGTGGGTGCAGGGGTGCTCAAGGTTGTTTCTGTTGAGCTTTCAAGGGTTGTCTGGTGTTTGTTAGATGGCTTTGAAGTCTGCTGTGTTCCAGATTCTTGCATTCCAGGAAGTAGAAGATATAGAGGGGCTATTTTTGGATTTGTGAGTTAAAAAGGGAAGCTGCAGTTATTTGATGGCAGTAAAGAGTTAGGAGCTAGTTATTTGTTGCTCTGAGTTCAGGTTAAGTGTGGAGGATCATTGGGAAAAGATAAGCAAGGGTTGGGAGCAGCGGCAGAGTAGTTTGTTTGTTGTTATTATGTGAAGCTCAGGAGTTTGGTTGGAGCCCAGGTTGTCTCCAGGGCTGGTGTTTGGTGAAATAGAGAGTGTTGAGAGGTGATATGGAGTGTTTTTAGTTAGTTTGATGTTAGTTGGGATGAGAATTCCTGAGCTTTGCAGGTTGTAGATGATTAGGGGCAGGTGTAGTCTAGGGGATCTGAGGGGAGTAGTTCAGGGCAGTAAGAAGTTGTTTCAGTTCAGTTTGTTCAAAAGTGTAGCCTGATGGATTCCATTTTCATTAATGCTTTGGTAAATATTGAATCTGCTATATTTTTTTCTATTTTGTTTGGTTAGATGCATTTATTTAGGTGGTGTAAGTTTATTTTTAGTTTGGTCCCTTATTCTTGCTTGCTCAGTAATTGAAATCGGATATCAAACTTGGGACTTCATCACCAAAGAGTTGCGTTTCTATTAACCTCATTTATACTGGTATGGTTATTACTCGTTTTCTGCACAGATATCTTAATTTTTCCTTGGGATCATTAGTTTTCATGTGATGGTTGAAATCTTCTGTCTATTTGTGAGTTGGGAATAATGTGTTTAAGATGAAGTTGGTTGGCATCAGGAGTTTGCTTTGTATTTTGTTTATTAAGTTGATGTCTGGGTTGAGATAATTTTTGGAAGGGAAAGCAAGTCTTGTTTCTGTTAAATCCAGTAGCTATAATATCAACACGCATGTGAGTCCCTGATTAGCTACCAACTTCTTTAGCTCTAATGAAGTTGGAAAAGATATAATTTTAATAAGTCATTAGTCTTAGATTGTTAGAATTACTCCAAGATTTCAAATTTTCTTTTCTCTGAAATGGAAAGCTACCCTCTGCCCAAGATTCATGGCTAAATGGTCAAAGGGAATGGTCATTTATATCTTAACCAAATGTTTCTGTCTAAGAAGTATCTAATAAAATAAGGCGTAATTTTGTCATCCTTATTCGTAAAGATTCTAAAATTATTAGAAGCTTTAGTTTATGGGATCTTGAAACTGCTTCAAATCTAATCATAAGATTATTATTTCGTTTTTGTTTAAAAGAACTGTCAGATGAGTGAAAGTTTGTGCTATGCTCTTACAGTAACAACAGATTATTTTAACATGTAAAGATTTCTTATTTAAACAATGAAAGTTCTAATTCCTTCCCTTATGAGGTTATTGTTGTCTGCTCATTGACTAGAATCCTTTGAAACTCTACTAAATCTGTTGTCTGGTTTTCTAAATGATAAGCCATTATTTTATACTCGTAAAATAGCAGGAAGAAAGAATTAGTCTTGGTTACTTTGTTTGGAGATTGTTTATCTATATGGCTAGTACCAAATCTAGAAGAAGTATTTGAGTTAATTCTTCTAGCAAGCGTTAGAAGGGAATAGTATATGTATGTCTCTGTGTTGATGTTACCTTTTCTATTGAAGCTTGATTTATGAGTCCCGTTACTGTTTGTGTTTAAGCTTGGCATGAGAGGATTTATATGATAACTTAAAGATCAATTTTTGATGCCTTTTGTGGCTGTGTATTAAATTAAATTTATAAGCCTGACTTTGCTTTTCTTCTTGATTAAGCGGTAAAAATTTAGTGTAGGGGCCTGTTTGGCGCGCGTTAATTGATTTGTAGCCGTCAAAAATAAATTCGCTGAGAAATAGCCACCTCCGGACAAATCCCAGTATAAATACTGGAACTTTGAACAAAACTTGTTCAAGGCCCCAGTATTTGTACTGGGGAAGCTTCAGTAAACTAACCCCAATATAAATACTGGGGCTTTGAACAAGTTTTGTTCAAGGCCCCAGCATTTTGTTATAGGACTATGTATAAAGCTTCAGTCCCATAACAAAATGATGGGGCTGTGAACAAAACTTGTTCAAAGCCCCAGCATTATTATGGGACTGAAGCTTTATATATAAAGTCTCATAACCCATAACAAAATGCTGGGGCTGTGAACAAAACTTGTTCAAAGCCCCATCATTTTGTTATGGGACTCAGCTTTATATATAAAGTCCCATAACAAAATACTTGGGCTTTGAACAAGTTTTGTTCAAAGCCCCAGTTTTTTGTTATGGGGCTAGTCTGGGGTGTTTTTCCAACGCTAATGGAGCTTAAGTGTGCGCGCGAATTTTTGGCTATTCTTCAATGAATTTTGAAATGGTGGATAGTCCCCATTGAGCGCGTCCAAAAATGGCTAGTGATCAAAATTTCCCGATTAAGCGTGATAATGAAATTTATTCAAGCATAGCAAACTTTTGAGCTTTTGTTTAGCTTGGTTGATTAACGTAAACTTTGTGTTATGTATCAATTGCAAGTTAATTTTGTTAGCCTCGGATAATTACTAATCATTATCTTCTTATTTCCTTGCATGAAATGTCTGGGATGAGTTTCATTTTGGAACTCTTCTAAGTTCGAATGGGGTTTCTTTGCATTTTCTTTGGCTCACCACTCCTGATCTCAAGTTAGCTGTTCCAAATCACTGCAGATTCAGTTGAGAATGAGACAGTGCATAGCATCCAACTTACTAGACGTTTTTAGCTCCTAGCCACTGTCCGGGTTCTAATTTTTAAACTCACCTCTTCATTTTATTTGTTAGTTAGATAATTTATAGACTTGTAATTGCACAATTTATTTATGAATAAATATTTTATTGATTGAGTTATTTGCTTATTTTATGTTCAATATTTTTATTTTGGAATCATTATTTAATTTTTTGCGAATTAGGGCCATTTTTGCAAATGCGTGTGAATTTAATAAATTTTCAAAACTACGATTAATAAGTGACTATAAGAAAAGACTTCTATCTTATTAATACGAAGTAGTTTCTTTTAAAAGTCAAAAGTTATAAAGAAGTTTAAATTAATTTAAATTAACTTCTAAATGTCCCGAAACGACTTTGCAAAAAGCAACTTGAAATCTATGTTCCATCTTATGGTGAGACACTCGGGTTTTAAAGTTGAAATTAAGCAAGTTCCATTTATGCGCTTACCACATACGAGTTGGTAAAGAAATTAGGACGATCAAATCGCTCCTTTTTCAAAAGAAAATGCGCTTTCATTTTATTTTATTTTGAAAATAGTTAAAGCTTTCAAATAAATTGTAAATATTTTGAAAACTTACTAAATTTAATTAGTTGAATTAATTAATAGTTCAATTAATTATTTTTAGAAAAGCGCATAAATAGCACCTGTAAATTAATTTGGAAACCTGTCGGATTAACCGTATTTTACGAAATTTCAAAAGTGCCTTAAAAACCTTCTTTTGAAATTAACAAAACCTCTTACTTAGAATCTCTGATAAGACTGCCTTTTTTAAAAAATGGAGTTTTTGCACGCATTTGCTTATTTGGTTCCCTGTTTTCCTGAAATTGGGTGGCGACTCCAAAAATTCCAAAAAAATTAGTCCATTCAGTTGATATTCCAAAATTTATCCTTTTCGAGGTTATAATTATGGGGTTCAACAACTATCTCATAAGCTTTTGCCATATCCAGCTTAATGACAATATTTTCTGGCTTCCCTCTCTCTCTTATGTCATGAACAATTTCCTGCACCAATAAAATATTCTCCACAATGCTCCTGCCTTTGACAAAGCATGCTTGCTGATGTGAAATAATATTTGGCAATACACAAGACAGCCTGCCAGGAATCACCCAAAAAACCTTATAAATAAAATTGCTTAAACTAATTGGCCTCATATTAGAAAAGGAAACAATTTCCTTCTTTTTTGACAAGAGGCCCAAATTAGTAGAAGTAATATATTTTGGCAATTCATGCCCAGAAAAAAATGCTTGCACCATCCTAACAATATCTGTAGCAATAATATCCCAACAATACTGAAAGAATGCACCTGTAAAGCCATCCGGGCCACTAGCGCTATTAGCATTAAGGCCAAAAAGAGCCTTCTTAATTTCTTCAGAACAAGGTAGCGCCATAAATACTGCATTTTCCTCTTCCAAAACCATGTTAGAAATATGCTGCAAAATATCAAACTTTGTGGGAGGTGCCTCTTCAGAAAACTGATCCTGAAAAAACCTGATTGCCTTTTTTACAATATCTACATCATTTTCAAGCCAGTCTTGATTAGAATTCTGATTTCTCCTGAGCTGCAATACTTTCCTTTTTCCATTTATACGAGCATGAAAAAACTTAGTATTCCTGTCAACCTCCTGGAACCACTGCATGCCTGATATTTTTTTTTTTTCAGAATTGTTCCTCTAAAGCATAAAATCTAATAAGTTCAGCCTGGACCTTCTATAGCCTCTCCATGTTGATACTGGTAGGATGCAATTCAAATTCCTGCTCATACGCCATGACCACTTCTTCTAAAGTCACTATATGCCTGAAAATATCACCATATGTATTTCTTCTCCACTCAGAAAGTGCCTTCTTTAACTTCTTCAATTTGCGAAGGAAAGTAATAAAATAGTCAGAGCCAAAATAACTTGACTCATTCTCCCTCACAAAATCCAAAAACGTCTCATGCTGCACCCAAAAATTAAAAAGTCTTAATGACTTCTTAACAATTGGAGCATCCATATTAGTAGTGACCAAGAGAGGAGGATGGTCAGATCCCATCTTGATTAAATGCTCCACTTCAAGCTGAGGAAACAAATCCATAAAGGCCTGATTTAGAAGACATCTATCATGCCTTTAAAAACACACCCATCATTCTGCCTTCCATTCCACCAAGTGTATATGTTACCCTTGAGGCCCGGGTCAATCAATTGACAAATACTAATACAATGCTTAAAATCTTCAATTTCTTCATATGAAACCGGCAAGCCTCCAAATTTTTCGATATCATCAGTGATGACATTAAAGTCGCCACCTACAAGCCATGAAGACTCCATATCAGCTGCTTGCACATAGAGAAAGTCCCATAATTCCACCCTATTCAGTCTATCTGTGCTTGCATATACAAATGTAGCAATGAATTCCAATAACCCATCAAGAAGAATTAATTTTAATGTTAACACCTGTGAAGTATCAAACACGTTTTTCACCTGAAAGTCCTTGTGCATAAATACCCAGATTTAACCATTAAAATTATGCCAATACGAACCCATCCCAAGCCATGAACGATATTTATCTATGTGCCTATAACGCTGGAATGGCTCCATTAAAGCAATAAAAGAAAATTTCTTTTATTTATGAATTGTGACAACCCTCTCAAAGGCCATTTGAGTATTTACCGACCTTATATTTCAGATTAAAAAAATTATTCATAGATTACTGGTAGATTTTTAAACTGTCCTCATTGTACTCGCTCCCCCCACAGTAGGAGGAACACTTTTATCATGCCTCCCCCTAGCTTGTTTCGCCTGTTTCTTTGCATTTGCAACACTCCGAAGAGAAATATCACCTTGTTCCACAATATTCAAAAAATTATGAGCCGTGGACTCAGTGTCTAACTCAGTATCATCACCAATATCAACCTTCTTCTCAGGTTCCATTTCATTAACACGTCATGGTACAATAACTGGCTCGAAATTCTTGGCAACTAGTTGTGCCTTCTTCTTGATACTTGCCGAAGCACCCTGTTTGTCTTTCTCTTTGGAATTCAAGTTGGTAGCAGTCTGGAGAACCTTAGTATTTGGATACCCACCTGCTCACTTCCAGATTGATCCTCTTCTTTTTTATCCTCCTTATCATTATTTTTGCATCACCATAGTCTAAAGCTCCATTACAAGGATCTTCCTCATCATTAAAACTGTCTGAATACTGTGTATCTTGAGCACCTCGCTGCGACATAAAAGCTTGCATTAACGCCGAATTATCCCCATCATAATGACAGTGCACCAACTCCCTATTACCTTCAAAACGCTACACTCGTTCAGTAGCAGGAAGCTGCTTCTTATCATCAATGTTACAAGGTTGCACATACTTATCAAGGGTAAATTTCGACTGTGTTGGGATAGATTGAGAGGATTTATTAAAAGTAACTGCAATTAACTCTCAACCCTCCTCTAAATTCTCCAAATTCTCACTTCCAGCTGAAATTGGTTCGACATGAGGCACTTTCCTTCCATGTTTGGACAGATTTCCACGTTGTGAAAGGAAAGGATACCTCCTGCTTGATTTAACATTGTTTGCACCCCTCTGTTAAGAATAGATACACCTTGTCCCACCGCCTTAGTTAATGTATTTGTTGGGTTTAATGGAAGAATGTGAATGGGAAATGGGTAAAAAGTGAAAAGATTCCCTTTTGTAGGGAAAGGTTCCCTTTTGTAGGGAAATGCACTTTCTCCCACATTGGTAGAGGAAAAGGATTTTGTTGGGTTTAAATAGAGATTTACTTCTCTTAGCTCTTAAAAGGGTTGAGAAGAAGGGAAGCCTCGCGCCGTCGTCGTCGCTCGTCTCGGCTTCGGATTCGGTCAATTGATTGACTTAAATTTTTGGACCAACAAAACTAAAATATTAATTAATATTTTATCCGGGCAGCTCCGTTTGTGTTACGGGCAGCTGAAGTGGTTCCTCCACGTTTTACATTAAAGTCAGTCATGAAGTGGTAGATTAATTCCTCCACATTAAAGTCAGTCAGTAGTGGCAGATTAATTGCTCCACATTGAAGTCAGTCATTAGTGGATAATTAAACTCTCCCACGTTTTCTCATTAATCACCAGGTGTGTCTCTTCACCTGCCCTTGGATATCTATATAAACTGATCATTTGTCAGTCCTTGATCACGACAGACAGACGACAGATAACATAGACTAAAGCTCTGAGATAGAGACTCCACAGAGACTCAAACTCGGACAGATAAGAGAAGTAACCTCGGACAGAGGATACACAATCTCGGGCAGAAGATAGAACACTCGGGCAGAGAAAAACACTGACAGAAAGCATATCTCACTGCATCCCCTCCCTTTCTGCATATTAAGTGAGTCGTGTGATTTGCTCCGTTCTTTGTGTTCGCCGTGTTCTAACCGTTTGAAGTGCCGCTACGGTAGAACTGTTATCCCGTTCCATCCTGGGAGAAATTAACCCGTGAACCTTGGGCATCGTGAGGGGGTTAGATTTCTTAAGGAGACACAAGCAACTTGTGGGCTCGGGATTGTCCCATAACAACTGATAATATACTTCTGTTTATTGTCTTTTCTGATTTATTTGGTTGCAGGAATAACAAGCTTAAGAAATCTACTGTTATTTATTTTCTGCACTTAAATAAATACTGGTTAAGGAGACTAAAACCTTTGTGGTTTTTTACTCGTTTATAATATATTAATCTGCTGTGGAGACTAAAACCATCGTGGTTTTTTCTACTGCTAATTACTGTGAAATAATCTGTTTGTGGGGATTAAAAGCCTTCGTGGTTTTTTCTACTCTTATTGTTTAAACAGTTTATTAATATTGTTTCTGCTTGTGTCACTTGACAGAGATGACTAACGGAGCTGAACAAACTGTCCCTGCTGTGAATACGAATGCTACCGCAGTTTCTGGTGCTGCTGGGCCTAGCCGTGCTGCTGCAACGGTTATGCCACCAGCAGAAAAGCCGGGGAAGTTTACTGGTGTGGATTTTAAGAGGTGGCAGCAAAAGATGTTCTTTTATTTGACCACCTTAAGCCTGCAAAGGTTTATCAACGAGGATGCTCCAGTCCTGACTGATGAAACACCTGAAAACGAACGCTTCCTTGTGATTGAGGCTTGGAAGCATTCTGACTTCCTATGCAAGAATTACATTCTAAGTGGCTTGGAAGATGACCTGTACAACGTTTACAGTAATGTTGAAATGTCTAAGAAACTGTGGGATATTTTAGAAAAGAAATATAAGACTGAAGACGCTGGACTGAAGAAATTTGTGGCTGCCAAATTTCTGGATTATAAAATGGTGGATAACAAATCTGTTGTGTCCCAAGTCCAAGAACTTCAAGTCCTTATCCATGATCTCCTTGCTGAAGGTTTGATCTTGATTAATACTTCTGTTAAGAGTATTACTTATATTGTTGCTAACAAACTTTTCTTTGAAGGTTTGAAGATTAATGAAGCGTTTCAAGTTGCAGCCATGATTGAAAAGTTACCTCCATCATGGAATGACTTTAAAAATTACTTGAAACACAAGCGCAAGGAGATGACCCTTGAAGATTTGGTTGTACGCTTGAGGATTGAAGAGGACAACAAATCTGCTGAAAAGAAGGCTCGTGGAAGTGCTGCAATAGCGGGAGCAAATATAGTTGAGCACACTCCAAATCAAAATAAGAGAAAGAGGCCTTCTGGAGGGAAGACAAACCCCAGCAAGAAAAAGTTCAAGGGAAATTGCTACAACTGTGGCAAGAGTGGACATAAGTCCGCAGACTGTCGTGCTGCAAAGAAGGACAGGAAAAAAGAAAAAGGTCAAGCAAACATGGTTGAAGAGACAAAACTGGCCCAAGGAGTGCAAGACATTGATCTATGTGCTATGATTTCTGAATGCAACTTAGTTGGAAATCCTAAGGAATGGTGGATTGATTCAGGAGCCACCCGCCATGTTTGTGCTGTGAAGGAAGCCTTTGCTTCGTATGCTCCCGCTGGACCTGATGAGGCGCTCTCTATGGGCAATTCTGCAACGGCCAAAATTGAAGGATATGGGAAGATATTCCTTAAGATGACGTCTGGCAAGGTTGTGACTCTGACCAATGTTCTTCACGTTCCTGAAATTAGGAAGAACTTGGTATCTACTGCACTTCTTGTGAAAAACGGGTTTAAGTGTGTGTTTGTTTCTGACAAAGTTGTAATAACTAAGAATGAGCTGTATGTAGGAAAAGGTTACCTGACTGAGGGCCTTTTCAAACTCAATGTAATGGTCATTGATACTATGAATAAAATTGCAGCTTCTTCTTACTTACTTGAGTCAAATAATTTATGGCATTCTCGTTTGGGACATGTCAATTATAAAACCTTGCGAAAAATGATCAATTTGGAAGTATTGCCTAAATTTGATTGCGCTAAGTCAAAATGTCTATGTGTTGAGTCTAAATATGCTAAACACCCTTACAAGTTAATTGAAAGGGATTCTGAACCATTAGACTTAATTCATACAGATATTTGTGACATGAAGTCAATACCATCTCGCGGTGGAAAGAAGTATTTCATAACTTTTATTGACGATAGCACTCGTTACTGCTATGTTTATTTACTTAGTAGTAAAGATGAGGCAATTGACGCATTCAAGCAATACAAAAATGAAGTTGAAACGCAACTTAACAAAAAGATCAAAATGATAAGAAGCGATAGGGGTGGAGAATATAAATCTCCTTTTGAACAAATATGTTTGGAATATGGCATTATTCATCAAACAACTGCCCCTTACACGCCTCAATCCAATGGGATTGCGGAAAGGAAAAATCGGACATTAAAGGAGATGATGAATGCCTTGTTAATCAGTTCGGGTCTACCCCAGAACTTGTGGGGGGAAGCTATATTCACGGCTAATCAAATACTCAATCGAGTTCCCCATAGCAAAACACTGTCCATTCCATATGAAAAGTGGAAAGGAAGGAAGCCCAACTTGAATTACTTCAAAGTGTGGGGGTGTTTGGCAAAAGTGCAAGTCCCAAAACCCAAAAGGGTTAAGATTGGACCGAAAACAGTTGATTGTGTTTTCATTGGGTATGCTATAAACAGTAAAGCATATCGGTTTCTGGTTCATAAATCAGAAAATCCCGACATTCATGTTAATACGGTGATGGAATCAGATAGTGCTGAGTTCTTTGAAACTATATATCCGTATAAGAAGGAGTGTGAGTCAGTTGGTGAAAGATCCAAACGACCTCGGGAAGGAACCAAAGGAAATTCACCAAATGAGGAAGAACCAAGACGAAGCAAGCGTCAAAGAACTTCTACTTCGTTTGGAGATGACTTCGTCACTTTTCTGTTGGAAAATGAGCCTCGGACGTTTAAAGAAGCAATGTCTTCTTCAGACTCTCCATTTTGGAAAGAGGCAGTCAATAGTGAAATAGAATCTATTCTGAGCAACCATACTTGGGAGTTGGTTGATCTTCCTCCTGGAAACAAACCATTAGGTTCTAAGTGGATTTTCAAAAGGAAAATGAAAGCTGATGGCACTATTGACAAGTACAAGGCAAGGCTTGTTGTTAAAGGCTATAGACAACAAGAAGGTCTTGACTACTTTGACACATACTCGTCGGTAACCAGAATTACATCCATTCGTATGTTAATAGCGTTAGCCGCCGTGTATGGTCTACAAATCCATCAAATGGACGTTAAGACAGCGTTCTTAAACGGGGATTTGGAGGAAGAAATTTACATGGAACAACCTGAAGGGTTCGTGGTTCCAGGTAAAGAAAAGATGGTGTGTAAACTTGTTAAGTCACTTTATGGACTGAAACAAGCACCTAAACAATGGCATGCGAAATTTGATCATACAATGTTGTCAAATGGCTTTAAAATTAATGAGTGTGATAAATGTGTCTACATTAAGAACACTCCTAATTTTATAGTCATTGTTTGCTTATATGTGGACGACATGTTGATAATGAGCAATAACATTGCCAATATAAATGCTACGAAACGCATGTTGACTAGCAAATTTGATATGAAAGACTTAGGAGTTGCGGACTTAATTCTGGGTGTTAAGATCCATAAAACTCCTCAAGGTCTGGCGTTGTCTCAAACTCACTACATCAATAGTGTTCTTGAAAAATTTAAATATCTGGATTTTAAAATTTCAAAGACTCCTATTGATGTAAACCTTGCTCTAAAGAAGAACAAAGGTCAAAGCACGTCGCAACGGGATTATGCACGTGTTTTGAGAAGTTTGATGTACGTCATGAATTGTACTCGACCAGATATAGCTTGTGCTATAAGTAAACTAAGTCGATACACGAGTAATCCCAATCAGACCCATTGGATGGCAATGAAACGTGTTTTGGGGTATTTAAAATACACTCAAGACTTTGCATTGCATTATAACAAGTATCCTGCAGTCATTGAAGGATATTGTGATGCCAATTGGATCACCGGCACAACCGATTCTAAGTCCACAAGTGGATATATTTTCGCACTTGGTGGAGGAGCGGTGTCTTGGAAATCGTCCAAGCAAACATGTATTGCCCGCTCTACTATGGAAGCTGAATTCATAGCCTTAGATAAAGCCGGTGAAGAAGCTGAATGGCTTCGAAACTTTTTGGAAGACATTCCGTTTTGGCCTAAACCGTTGACACCAATTTGTATACATTGTGATAGTCAATCGGCTATAGGAAGAGCGAGGAATGTCATGTATAACGGTAAGAATCGTCACATACGACGAAGGCATAAAACCGTTAGGGACCTACTCTCTAGAGGAATTATCACCATTGATTACGTGAAATCAAGGGATAATGTGGCGGATCCACTTACAAAAGGCCTAACTAGAGAGGCGGTTGAATGTTCATCGAAGGGAATGGGACTATGGCCAAGGACAAGTCATCACGGCGGCAACTCTACCTAGGAGACTGGAGATCCCAAGAACTAGGTTCAAGGAGAATACAAAGTTGTGTATGACGGTCCAACATTGTCAATTAAATGATTGGTCCATTCTCGTGATGAGACAATGTTCAAGTACCAAGGATAAAATGCTAGAGGCATTTTTTAATGATTATCTAAGTTTGATATTGTGGTTATCAAATAGTGTATATCTATAGGATTACATGTTTAGAAATCACCTATGTAAGTGTAAAGTGGAAGCCGCTTCAAGGAGAATTCTGTTGGCCAATTCTTTAAGCACTTATGAGACCAGGCGGTGTTCATGGCTGAAACGAACACAACAGTGAGAACCAAAGATGGTTAAGGGTTAGTTGTGTGACTTACGTTGTCTAGGTATACACCAAAGTTCGACGGTTCAAAGATATCAAATCTACCGATTGATCGAGTATATCCGATGTATGTTCACTACGGAAAGTTCAAAGGGAAACCTACTTATCCAGATGCGACTAATTCTTTCTTGCAAATCACACAAGTCTGTCATGCATATGTCCATTCAGCCATTCCCCATTCATGTGGGGGATTGTTGGGTTTAATGGAAGAATGTGAATGAGAAATGGGTAAAAAGTGAAAAGATTCTCTTTTGTAGGGAAAGGTTCCCTTTTGTAGGGAAATGCACTTTCTCCCACATTGGTAGAGGAAAAGGATTTTGTTGGGTTTAAATAGAGATTTACTTCTCTTAGCTCTTAAAAGGGTTGAGAAGAAGGGAAGCCTCGCGCCGTCGTCGTCGCTCGTCTTGGCTTCGGCTTCGGCTTCGGCTTCGGATTCGGATTCGGTCAATTGATATGATTGATTGACTTAAATTTTTGGACCAACAAAACTAAAATATTAATTAATTAATATTTTATCCGGGCAGCTCCGTTTGTGTAACGGGCAGCTGAAGTGAGTCAGCAACGGGCAGCTGAAGTGGTTCAGTACCCGGGCAGACGAAGCAACATCAGCAGATTAGTTCCTCCACGTTTCCCTCCACGTTTTACATTAAAGTCAGTCATGAAGTGGTAGATTAATTCCTCCACATTAAAGTCAGTCAGTAGTGGCAGATTAATTGCTCCACATTGAAGTCAGTCATTAGTGGATAATTAAACTCTCCCACGTTTTCTCATTAATCACCAGGTGTGTCTCTTCACCTGCCCTTGGATACCTATATAAACTAATCATTTGTCAGTCCTTGATCACGACAGACAGACGACAGATAACATAGACTAAAGCTCTGAGATAGAGACTCCACAGAGACTCAAACTCGGACAGATAAGAGAAGTAACCTCGGACAGAGGATACACAATCTCGGGCAGAAGATAGAACACTCGGGCAGAGAAAAACACTGACAGAAAGCATATCTCACCGCATCCCCTCCCTTTCTGCATATTAAGTGAGTCGTGTGATTTGCTCCGTTCTTTGTGTTCGCCGTGTTCTAACCGTTTGAAGTGCCGCTACGGTAGAACTGTTATCCCGTTCCATCCTGGGAGAAATTAACCCGTGAACCTTGGGCATCGTGAGGGGGTTAGATTTCTTAAGGAGACACAAGCAACTTGTGGGCTCGGGATTGTCCCATAACAACTGATAATATACTTCTGTTTATTGTCTTTTCTGATTTATTTGATTGCAGGAATAACAGTATTTCCATTCCTAATAGGATTAACACGTGAATCAGCTCCCACAGTTATTAATTGTTTTCCCTTATCTACATTCTGAACATCACGCTGTGAAGTTGTATTACCACTGTACGATTTCCTCCATACTTATAAAATTTCATCGCCCATGATGAATTAATAACGTCATAGTTCCCCACAAAAGAATCCACCCTTTTGCGAACATCCATAGACGTAGAAGTATCCACTTTACAAGTCTCCAAATTTTTACCATTCTTCAACGTTCCATCCTGCTTATTAGCAATATCCACCTTGTTCATGTCGTTTGTCACAGCTAAGACAAAAGCTTGAACCCCGAACTTGGACAAATTCCCATCTTTTAATTTCTGTACAGTAGCATTAACAACATCATGCTTCGCACCCTTCAACACACTTCCTACTTCTTTTGATTTAGCATTACTATTAGGCAACATCACATTATCCTTATTTTCTTCTTTTAACGTCAAGTCATGGCCCTCCTCATCCACATCCTCCAAAGCATAACAACTTGACCCGTCTCTTTATCAAACAATCTATGATTTTCTTTTTACTCGCTGTCCGCCATGCATTAGGATCCCCCCTATTAGGAGGAATCCTAGGATTACGTTTTTGCTCTTGGTTATTCCCTTTTGCATTCACAACCACTTTCCCTTTATTATCGGCTCATGTTCCTGTTGTCTTCCCTTGCTCTTGCACCACCTCTTTTCTATTTAGACACCACAATTTTTTTATTCCCATGATCTTTTTCAACCTCATTCTTGTCAAAATAGAGCTCCGGATGTAAAACCCTACACTCTGCATCACTATGCCCTTGTAAACAACACTTTCTACAATATTTAGGCATATAATCATACTTAATTTTAATTGTCTTCGATTGCTTCTTCTATGTTTCTTCATCAAGTTTAACAATATCTATTTCTTGAGGAAATTCTCCAAGCAAATCCACTTCCACCTTGACTCGAGCATAACTTGGCCTAGTGTGATTCCTAGTAGCAGCATCAACATACAACGGCTTGCCTACTACCAACGCCAAAGAGAAGACATACTCCTTAACAAAAAGAATTAGTGGAAGATTAGGGAATGACAACCAAGCTATGACAATTGATGTTTCTTTCTTTGGATCATACCAAGGTCTCCATTTCAAGGTTCGCATTAAAAAATTATCACGTCCAATCTCCAACCACCAACCTTTGGATAATAAATTGATATAATCTTCAATTAATGAAGATTTAACAAGAACGGTCCTATTATCAAGAGAACCAATAACACAATGACCCTTAACACCACATTGAGTAGGAATAACCTTCCTCAATTTATTCAAATCCAAGGCTCCATAGGTAAACTTGCCCATAACACCATATTGCAACTTTGTAACAGCTATGGTTTGTTGAACTTCTTTCTTGTACCACATTATAGTAGGACGTCCATTGATCTTTTTGGGGTGTTCACTGGAAAAACTGTCGAGTTAACTTGAGAATTTTCAGCAGTATGCATCGTGGGAATTAAAATATTGGCGTATGAAGTTGAAGGATTGGAATTAGGGACGTTAGGGTTAGGAGGGGTGGTAGCAGAATGGACAATCCTTGGAGGGGGTGCCCAACGTCAAGAGTGGCCATGAAAAGGCAAAAAAAAAAAAACTACGTACTTTTTCTTCTCAAAGTCTCCTATCACCTAGAGAGAATAGGGTTTTATTTATTTATTGATTTCCTCATTTTTCTTTATTATAGTTAATCAAATGGGTTTGTTTCGACTTTACTTTGACACGGTTCTGTATGTAGATAAAGTAATGACAAGGCCGAAGTTTTTAATACAGCTACTCCAAGTGCTAGAAAGAGAAATATCATAAGAACAAAATTAGAAAGGAAAGAGGTGAAGAAGCAATCTGAAGAAGTGGATGTTGTTGTGATGGATAAATATTTAGCAAAAGGTGGCAATAAATCTCCAACTGGTAGAGGAGATGAAACTAAAGTTGCTGAATTTGATAAACATCCAGAAGCAGATGATAATCAATCCACAAGTGGTGGAGTTCATGATAGTGTTAAAAATTCAGCAGCAAATGACAATCAGTCTACAAGTGGTAGAGTGGCTGAAAGTAAAGTTCCTGACAGTGCTAAAAATTTAGGAGCTGATGACAATCAGTCTACAGGTGGTAGAGTGGTTGAAAGTGGAGTTCCTTAAAGTGATAAAAAATCCAGCAACAGATGACAATCAATCTCCAATTGAGGAAACTGGTTTAATTGATGCTGAAGTTGGTAAAAATGAACCCCAGATAGAAAAGACCATAGACGATCATTCTACAAGAGATATTGTGGTTGAAGAGGCCTGAGTCGAACCCTAAACTGAAGATATTATGGTTTCATTGGATGAACACTCCGAAGTAGGGACAGGTAAGGAAAGCAGGGATGAATGTGGTGATGATGATGGAAAAAGTGCTTCTGCTCGTGAGGATAGAAAAGGAGATGAATCAGGAGAAGATGAAAGTTGTGAAGAAGAAGAAGAAGAAGAAGAAGAAGAAGAAGAAGAAGAAGAAGAAGAAAATGATGATGATGATGATGATGAAGCCAGAGAGGCTGAGTATGAGTCGGACTGTTTATCAGTTCCCCGATGCATCAAGAAAATCAAAGTTCGAAGGTATCGACTTAAAACTTGGCTTGATGAAATTCCTTCTTTCTTGTCAAAAATATCTGTTCGATCTAGCATTAGAAAGTTTAATGAATGCATCTAGTTGTTGAAATTAGAAAAGAAATTTAAAGAGTCTGTGTTGGGGCAGTTCCTTAAAATGTCCCGATTTTGGCGATTCAATGGACAGATGGTTCACTTCATACTTCTGCGTAGAATAAAGGATAAAAAGCATCGTGAGGTTTGGTTCTTGGTTGATGAGAAGCCAGCTTGTTTTGGGCTTAGCGAGTTCTCTCTTATCACTGGGTTGGAGTATGGGGTATTACCCAGCTATAAATCAAAGAAAAAGGTTGTGAGGAAAGGTATGGAATTTGATGAAGAACTAACTCATAATTACACCGGTGATGGAATAGCTAAAGTGACATCGTCGAGGCTTTTGAGGTTGTTGAAAACTATTTAAAGATTTAGCAAAGAGGAACAGTTGAAGTTGTGCCTTTTGTCGTTTCTCCACACGATATTGATGGCAAATGATACTTCAAAGTCAGTTGAGAAGGAATGGGTTTGTATGGTTGATGATCTGGAGTCCTTCTCCAAGTATCCATTGGGCAGGTTGTGCTTCGAACTACGATTACGTATTTGAAGCCCAAGCTTGACATGGCCAAGCATTGTAAAACCTTCAGTGAGAAAAGAAAAGCACATGGATATGCTCTTTTTGGCTTTTCCAGAACATTTTTGGTAAGTCTACAATAAACTAATAGTTAGTTGATTGTTAAGTTTTCATTTTCCATACTATTTTTAAATCTTTCATCTTAGGCCTGGGTCAATGAAGCATTTCCTGTTGTTGAAAGGAGAGTTGTACTGATAAATAAGTCCATTATGTCGTGCCCTCAGATGCTCAAAAGTCAAATGGCACAAAAAAGGGCGCCTAAATCCTTCGACCCATTTGTGGAAGGAGAAGATAAAATTAAGGTAACATTGCGCTATTTTCATGTCATTAAATTAGCCAACTTTAAATATCTTTTTAATTTGTAAGAAACAGTATTAATTTGCTCAACTTCTATCCAGATTGTGCGCCCTTACTTATTCCCTGCTGACAAAGAGGTGCGATCGGGGTGGGAGAATTTATATGTGCCTTATGCAGATGAAGTTGAGGATGCGTCGGTGGATCCCCTTAGGGATGAATTGGAGGGGGCCACAACCATTAAAAAGATTGCTGGTGAAGATGATATGGATGTAGATGGGGAAGAAGATGCAAGAGGTGATATAGATATTGGTGGAGCTTATAGGAATTGTTGGTGAAGGTGCAGTTCGTTCAAGTGGTGGTGTCAGTGTTGCAGATCCTTCTTTGGATGTTACGATCGCTAAGCTGAAAGTAGTGGAGGCCAAATTAGTTGATGTTGCAAAGCTGGTAGCGCAACAACCGAAGAGGTCAGTATGCAAATGCTTGTACCGTCCTTGTGCGTGGTTGATGAGGCACAGGAAAATGAAGGCAATGGATTGTGGTACCCATGCAAATACCACTTAAATTTTGAGAAAAATGTGTAGATTTGATGAAATGGATGTTGCAGTTGATGCTAAAGTCGATGCCAGTGTTAGTGCTAATGGAAATGCAAATGTCGAAGCAATTGATGGTGAAGTTGATGCCACCAATGCCAATGTTGGTGTGAAAGCCAGTGTGAGTGATGGTGAAGTGCTGATGAAAAATAATGAGGATGTTGAGGAACAGTTTTATAAAGTGGAGGATCCATCCCATGTTGTATTTGAATCTAACTTGAATGGACGGGTTGGAGAAGATGTTGAAGACCCCAACTAAGAATTGCGGGTGTCTTGAAGAGTCTGAACAAAGAGCTTTTTGACAATAATGAGAACAAAGATTGATCTATTCAATGGTTTGTGTTTTGATGACCAATAGTTAACAATAATATTTTTTAGTCTTGTCCGGTCTTTATTACCTTGTTTGAGTATTAAAGTGTTGACAATCAATTGTGGTAAAGTGTTACATATTTCTTTTATCAACCATTATTGCTCAATTCATTTTGAAAGTATTTAAAATGCAAGCGATCGTGCATCCCTGTATAATTAAAAAAATCTAGTGAACCAAACCAGTTGATTGTTCATTGTAATAGATTTATCATCAAAACAAACCTAACCATTGGCTTTAGTTGCAATTTTATGCATCTTTGTCTATATAGTTGTTCGATTTATTATACTATATAAGTTGGACATTGTTCGAGCATAGACCAAATGTGCATAGACTGAAGACAAAATAATATTTTAAACCATTATAACAAAAAAGACGTTTACTAATAGATGTAAAACTTAGCAAGTAAGCTAAGTAGATCGTGCAGTAGATAATAGAAGCATGGGGCAGAGTCTAATTGGTTCAATAAGAATTGACTCCTCCATTTAAATGGTGCCTCTTCACTAACCTTTGTAACTCTTCAAGGTCATCTTTATATAAACCCCCCAAATATGTTTTCCTTTCCCATTCAATTTTCAATTCAAAAAATCTGCATACAGACTATCAATTAGTCCACCAAAATAGCCAGACCATCCACCTCGCGCGATATCGCTAAGCAAAAACATCGATTTTGCAAACCGAGGTTGGTTATATGTGGCACCAATTATGGAGGACTAGAAATATCTTGTGGAGAGACACCTGTGACAGGTTGAATCAAAACAAAGCGATCAACCAGAGACTTGATGCACTTGGTATACCACCACATCTTGAGGCAAATGCTATAGAGGAAGACGCATCTCCACAAAATTCACCAAATGTCATGGACGACGCTAATCCACCAAATTAGTCGTTGTTTTATTTAGAAAGTAATGTTGTTCATTTTTATGTTTAATCTTTCTAGCCCTTTTACATATTGTTAATCTTAGTTTCAGTTGTGTTTTTTGATTATCCACCACTGTAGGTCTATAAAATTTGAAATCTCCATATTTTAAGTTGGATTTTATTGTTCCACTTGTGATTTTGATTGTCTATCACAGATGATGTATTATAAAAAAATTTAACAAACAAAGCAAAAGTGCTCATTGTTCACAGTGATAAATCAAATAAACAAGATAATTAAATTGCTATCACATTAACAAAATTAACTAGACCCATCATATACAGACTAAGCAAAATGCTGCTCCAATAAGAAGCCTATGCACCAACTTCTTAAATCAATCCCTCTGCACCTCAACCTCCTTCAACTTCACTTGCAGTCGTTTTTTCTCCATTTGAACTTCCCTGAGTTGGGTTTTAAGGAAATTCCTCTATTCCTCAACCTCAAAAAGTAGAATTCTAAGAAGCTTCACTTGTTCTTCATATTCATGGATATTTTGAGAGAAATCAAACTCCGCTGCTCCTTCTGCCCTGGAGACTAATCTGGACAGCACTTCTCTTGTTTCTTGAGGAAGCGAACCACCATGCCACCTAAAGTAATCACATCCACCATCATCCTAAGTAGCCCAGAAATTAGCAATGTTGGTTAAGTATTTAGTGAAAATGTTAATAGACGTAAAAAAAATTACCTACCTTCAGCGTACGACAACCCCAAAGTATGCGACAAGAATTTGTTTGGGTCCTTGATGTTTTCAGCTTCCCGTTTTCACTGCAATTGTATATATCGGGTTCTAATGCAAATAGCGAAGTCTGAGATATTTTGTACTTTATTATCGCAGTTGATGATAGACGAATGCGATAGAAATTCAATTTACTCGGCAGTTTATATTTGCAGAAAATTTATTATCGTTGCAAACAAAAGTTACCGTTAAAAAATTCAGAACAAAAAAAATAAAAGATAAAACTAATTTGAAGATGCTAATCAACATAAGTTTGGTCTATTATATGCTTATTGAACAGCTGTGAACATCTGTGTTTTGAAATGTTACCCTTCAGGATATTGTCACGCGCGCGTTTGACATTTAGGGTTTGGGGTTAAGGATTTGGGGTCCACACGCTTGGGGTTTGGGGTTTGGGTACTAGGATATATGTAGATGATTATGGCTTGATGGGTAAATTATCAACGATCGAAAATTACATTGTTTTTTATTGTCAATATTATCCGGTTGATTGTAAACTCATAGGTTTTCCTTAAAATATTATTAAAAACCTATATTAAACACTATTAAGTGGCAATTTATTGGTCCACGAACTAGAAAACCACTTACATGACAAAATTATTGCCTAATGTACCTTATTGATGGTCAATAACGTTGCTAAGGAGTGATACTGGATGACATATATGTTATAATGAATAATAGTGTTAAGGTTCTGAGAAAGCAAGACCTCTTTCTCTAAGCATAGAAGAAGATCGTAATGTGAGAAGTGGGTATTTCTTTGATTGAGTCATATGGATTAATACAACCTATCTCTTTAATGATCATAAATAACATTGAATTACGATCATTATTTAACGTATACAAATGATAAGGATGGGTATAAAAAGACTTCCTTCTCTAAATATTAAAGATAAACGTAGTGTGAAAAGCAACTAATACATTGCTTTAGTTATATGGAATAATAACACCACCTACCTTTAGTAATGAGTTATTTATATGTTTAAGGCTTCTTAAACGAACGTATACGCATTAACGCTTCAATTTAATCCTTAATCACTATAGTCGATGATACACCTTAAAAAGGTGGATTGTCCACTATGTACAATCCGGATGATTTAATTGTGAGTTATTTATATTTTAATTTTATAATTCACCATACTAACAACAACAACAACAACAACAACAACAACAACAACAACCCAATGTTATAATTGTGTGATGTTAAAATTATCTTATTAAAAAGAAGTGTCATCTCAGTCATATTAAATCAAGTTTAGCAGTGATGATTGTCAATCCTAAATATTTGATTATCAATTACTTTAGAAATCCACATTTATTTAGAATTCCACAGTGATTTTAGAAAGTGTATTGTACTTTAGAATTCCACATTGAATATTATACGCGATTTTTTATATTTATCTCTCAATTGCAAACCCAGATAAATGATGAATTACCAACTTTATAATTTCTGTATAACAGTATTTGTCTTTATTTTGGTTGTTTTTATACTTGACGTATTTTATTATCATTTTTATCAGATCTATAAGCAAGAGGACACGTGGAGATCTCAGTATATATGTCTTAAATTAATTACACTTTTTTCATGACTTTATGCTTAGTTGTTTATTAACTTCAGATCGTTTATTATCAAGTTCATCATATCTACTTCAGAAATTTCGTGTCTATATTTAGTTGTTTAAACACTTTCATTGGTTTATTATCACTTTTATCAGATCTATAAGCAAGAGGACACGTGGAAATCTCAGTACATACGTCTTAAATTAATTACACTTTTACCATCACTTTATGTTTAGTTATTTATAAACGTCAGATCGTTTATTATCAAGTTCATCAGATCTACTTCAGAAATCTCGTGTCTATGTTTAGTTGTTTAAACACTTTAATTAGTTTATTATCAGGTAACATCAAAAATTTGTCCTGGTCTCCATATTTAGTTGCTTATAAACTTCACTAGATTAATTATTAGGTTAAACAGATCCAGTCATCTTCTTCACTGAAAACAAAGCAAAAACATGAAAAACAATAGCAACTAAAACATTAGTACGCCGGCAGCAAAATTCCCCCATTCCATTCATATATTTTTAATAATTAAAAAATAAAGAGCTTTCTTTAATTAGAAATCTCTTTAAAAAAAAAAGCAAAAATAATTAAACTAACTTAAAATATCAAAAATGTTTAAAATAAATATATAAATTAAGGGGAACCGGGGGGTAATGAGGTCGTCGGAGTTGATACCGACGCGGAGTTAGAAATCTCTTTAAAAAAAAAAGCAAAAATAATTAAACTAACTTAAAATATCAAAAATGTTTAAAATAAATATATAAATTAAGGGGAACCGGGGGGTAATGAGGTCGTCGGAGTTGATACCGACGCGGAGGCACATTGCACGAAGCATACGTGCAATGCGCCTAATGTTCATCTCTTTCCGTAGCCTATCCTCATTTATTGTTCGTATGAGAAGATCAAGTGCTTGGCGGATGAGAAGTGCATCTTGGGTGGGTGAGTACACCATTGTTGTGGAAAAAAAACTTAAAAAATTTGAGATTTATTAGTTGAAATTGTGTGGAAAAAAAGAGTAAAAACAGTCCTATTTATGGATGAAGAAGGTGAAGGGATGGGAAGGTCTAACAGTCATGATTAAACCATGTTCCCGGATAGACTATTTCCTTTCCTCCATTGAATCCGACGAGACATGCCCAACTTGGGCAGTGCACCCTTTAATTTACCTGACATGCTTTCACACTAACCTATTATCTACCAGTAAATATACTTAGCTTACTCATTAAGTTTGTTGTCTATTAATATATGGCACCTAGTTATCATTATTTTTGAAATAATGTCCTATCTTTAGTCTAGGCAATTTTGGTATATGATTGAATAGCAAATTTAAATAAAAAATATTCAATTTAATATAAACCAACATTTTTTTAGTGTAGACCATGTATAGTAGTTTTTACAATATTTTATTCCTAGTTGTCCAAAAAAATTTGCAACTACAGATATCAATAAAGCCAGTTAAAGTTCATTGTCAATCATGTTATGATCGATTGTAACTACACATACTTGGCTAAAAAGTACCAATTTCTAGCGCATCAAGAGTCTATTGTCAATATATCTAAGTATATTAAACAATAAGACATATTAAACACAGGTAATTTAGAAGCGAACATACGTAAATTAGTCAATTGACAAGTACATAACAAAGGTTCAGAAATAAATTATTACACTTAATAAATAGCAATAAATCACTGTGTATTTTGAGCAAGAGGGCAAGTTGTTTTCTTTTGGCCGGATCATTTACATTTTGAACATCTAATCTTTCTCTTCTTGGACGTAAATAATTCCCCCCTCCCCCAATCAATGGAATACGCTTAACTCTTTTCCTGCCCATTTTGACCTCAACCTGAGGTGGCATTATGGTTACCGGCATATAATCGGAAGGCAGAATCCATTCTTCTTCCGGAAGAATGGGACGACTATTATGTCCTTATGCAAGTAGGTACGCGTCCCTCCTATAATACTCAGAAATCTACTGGTAAAGAACGCTACCATACTCATTTCCAAAAGCCAAACGAATCGATGTCGTCGCATAGATGCACATGATCATGTCCAAGTCAAATTGCCTACATGTACAGGTGCTTCTAGTCAAACTCACAATTTTCCTTGTTTTGGTTTTCTTAAGCTCATTTTCTCCCACAATGGAAAAATTATTGTTATCCAGGTTATACGCCACAAGAACGCTAGCAAGATCCATAGCAAGCCTGAACAGCTTCTCAATTCGAGGGATAAAGATAGTGTTCACCTTGTTGACAAACGCACGACGCTTCATAAAAATTTTATGGAACCTCTCACTAATAGAATTAAACAGAGCGACCATCAGTAATTTTCTTTCATCCAAGAACATTACGTTTACAGATTCTGAAATATTGGTGGTGATAACTTCGTGCCTGTGACCTGGGAATATGCCTTACTCTATTTTCCTGATCCAACACCCTCAAGAGAACATTAGCTAAATTTGCATCCACAAATTAATGATTAATGACCTCTAATTTTGAGGACAAGAAAAACGTTGAAAGTTCATAGAAAATGGTCGCATGGAAAATTAGTTAGTATATATTAGCATCTGCAATCAAATTCGCAGTATTTTGGTGTATGTCAGTCGCACAATCAGGTATATGGTGTGTGTCACTGGCTTTTGTAAATGTATATTTTGTCATATCTTTGATATTACAGAAAAGGGGGAAGAGATACACATCTAGACTTTTCCCAATATTGTATCGCTCAATAGAAGGAGTCCATAAAAGAAACTCCAGTACATCTCTTCTTGATTAACAACTTCACTCTCCTTCTACTCTCTTTTTTCAATGTTTCTGAAAGAGTTCTTGTGAATAATCTTCTCCAAATCGAGTTGGAATAGTCTTTTATAACGGTTAAGCAAAGCAGCAGTTAGGTAGTTAATTAGTCAAACGAATGGCAGTTTAGTAATTTCCCTAGTTCCGGAAATCAGTTAGAATAACTAACTCCTAAAGTTAGTTATTGTTAGCTCTATATAATGGGGCTTATGTGTATAATTTCATTAACACTTTTCAATACAATTCTGAGTAGTTCTCTTCCTCCATTGATCATCTTCTTCCTCATCTCTCCTTCCTCAATCACTCATCAATAATTTCATGGTATCAGAGCTTGGCCATATCGTTGTATCTGGTCCTAAAATGCAGTAAAGCAGTGTACCTTACTCTGCTGTGTATTTCTTCTTTCTTCTGTTATTCCTCTTCTACCTCCTCTTTCTTGAATTTCAGTTGTTCAGATGCAATTCTTGAATACATTTTCTTGAACTGAACAAGCAATATGGCTGGTATTCTACCAATGAATGGAGACACACAAGCACAGAACACAGGAGTGTCACAGTGATCGACCACAACCACCCTTTGTATCTGCGCTCTTCTGATGTAAGTGGCATTTTCTTAATTTATGTTCAACTTTCTGGGTCAGAAAATTATCCAGTATGGAGTAGATCAATGCGAATAGCCTTGTTACGGAGGAACAAACTAGGGTTGGTATATGGTACTTGCAAGAAAAGTAGTGTCCAAGAAAATCTATGGCCACAATGGGAAAGGTGCAATGCCATAGTGCTGTCTTGGCTGATGAATTCAGTGTCTAGTAGTCTTTTCGCGTTCAATGACGTTGTCGATCAACTCGTCAAATGTACCCTCCAATTTCAATGCAGTAGGTAATGTTGAACTAGTATTGGAACGCCAAGACCATCATTTAGTCGTCTCTACCCATTTTTCCAAGAAATCGGCACCCATTACTGCATAGCCCCTCATCAATGAACAAGTTGACAATATACTACAACAGGTCGATGAACTAAAGTAGAGTTCCAATGGAACAAGAACAACAATGGAGATGATAAAGCAGCTTACCAGCTCAATAAAACAACTCGTATACCACGAATAAGCTGATACCAACCCAATTATATGTCAATGCACAGACTACAATCGACAGATTGGAGCTTTTGAAAATGATGAATATTGATTATTTCAAAACCTTCCCACGACGAGAAATCACGAAATGAGGATAGATTAAAGATGGGAATTAGATTTGTGATAGCTACGAAATAAAATTGTATGAATTTAGGGCCTGGAATGACGTTCAGCTGAAGAAGAAGCCAATGAACGAGCTTGAGAAGAAGAAGAGGGAAGGGGGGGATTTTGGGCGGGAAATTTGTGGAGGGGAATTTTTCTTTTTTTGGGTATGGGCCACAGTGTAATATTTAGAACTTGGGGGTTGGGACGTCTACTTATTTTTTTGGTCTAATTAAGCCCTAAATATAATTAAATAAGAGGAGATTATCTACCCAATTTTTAAAGCTTGGAAGTCTCTTTTTTAATTGAAGACTTAAAAAAGGTTTTTTTACCTAAATCTCCCATGTAAGTTAGTGTTGTTTCATTTATTTTACAAATTTAGAGAAATGACTTAAGTTCTTGCTTTTATTGAATAACAGATCAAATTAGTAGTCCACTATTCTAATCAACTTTGCTCATATTCATATTTAGATTGTGTGTTATTGAAGTATCAGACAACGAAAAAGTCAAGTTGAACATTTGATATATTAGAACAAGTGCATAACCAAAATGGCTTTTGCTTTGAGAAGATAATAGGTATTCGTTGAATAGGGTCACCATTCATCTTGAGCTTGCATTTTCTTCCTTCATATTCCGGGTAACTTATATAATTGCGTACATATTTTAATATACTTTATGTTTTTTTAATTATTTAGGCGGATTAACATGGAATATACGTGTCAGAAACTAGTATACTTAAATAATAGAAACTTCTTTGTGTTAGCTGACCCTCTTTCAAACGAAAAATTGCTTTTTTAAAATTTTAAGGAAAAAAAGGAAAGAAAACTACAATATTTAATTAGATACCTTAGCACTAATCTAACTCTACTAATCTTACTTTTATACTCTCTCTCTCTCACACTACTATAAACGGATTGAATTTCGACGAAAAGTTACTGAGGAAAATCCCTCGGTGACCCTCGGTGTATTTAAAGAAAAACTAAAATAATTATTTTAGTCTAAGTCACTCTCGGTGAAATTAATGAAAAAAGATAATGAAAATACCACCGAAAAACTTCACTCGCTAGAATAAAAATAATAAAAAGTCGGTAAAATATTTATATTTTAAGCGAGAGACTGTCCTCGCTAGGTGAAATTCATAACCCATCCCGTTTCCATAAACTCTCACCTCCAAAATACTGTCTCCTCCTTCCAAAACAAACCCGCTCGCCACTCATAACCCCTTCGCATCCCGCACCACCCATCCCACCCGCGGCCTGAGAAACTTTAGGATCAATTGGTGTGTAGTTTGATTGAATGAGTCTGTTTTCTCTTAAATAAATACCCGACTTTTGGTCCACAATAGAGTAATTTTTGTAGATATGTCTTCTTGGTTAAAACTATTCTGATTGTTCTTTTCTTTAGCTTGATATTTCAGGTTTTCGCAATGGGTGTGTTTGACGTGATTGAGTCTTTATCGTTCGGACTAGTTATGTTGGTATGTCAGCATTCCACTATCATTAAAGTGATTAAACTTGGACTTCACTTATGGTTTTCTTATTGGTGAATTTTTTTTGTGGTGAGTAAACAAGTATGAAACTTGTGGAAAAGCTTGTATTATTCACTGTACGTATATTGCTTTTATAATACAAGAGAGGATAAGTAAGGGAAGAAAAGGAGTTATAGTCTAGATATACAACATCAGATATTCAAATAGTATTTGAACTAGGAGTTTGTTTTGGATGTGTAATCCATATTATCTTCTTCAATGAGCAGCCATAACAATGTTTCTTGCAATAACGTTCCCATTCTTTGGTGGGCTATTGGGTTTCTTCGGAGGATTTGCATTTGCTCCTACGACCTACTTTGTAGGCCAATCTATCTTTGCTTCATTGAACATTTAAAGCATTAATGATTATGTTATTATATACACTTATAGTATAAAGAATCTATTAATAATTATTATTATAACAAGCTATCTGTAATTGCCTTTCCTAGTGGTATTGCCTTTCCTAATGGTATATATGGTTGCGCAAATATTGTTTACTCGTTGAGAAATTTGATCTGTCACTTTTGTTGTTGCAGCTTCCTTGTATTATGTGGCTTGCCATCTATAAACCTAAAAGGTTTGGCTTGTCTTGATTCACAAATTGGGTATATTACAAAAACTAGCAAACTTTATTGAGAAATTGATAAAACTTTGATTGCATTGCTAATACTATATTATTTGTCTTTTTTCAAATGCAGATATGCATCATACTTGGTGTCCTTATGGTTTTAGCTCCCATTGGTACATTCAGTGGCTTACGCAGGATTTTTTTTAAGCAGTGTCACTTTGAACAGGGACATTAGTAAAGTTTTGAAGATCCGCATTTAACATTTCAAAGTCAATGATTAATGGTAATATTGGCTAATAGTAATGTCTAGCATATGTGGTTTAAAGCCTCATAAATTTATTTAACCTTACAAGGTTCAATCCCCAAACACCAAATATTTTAATTGAATAAATATTCAAAAATTGTGATAAAAAATGGTCATTTGTACTCGAACCTACGTCGTATGAGAGAACAACCAGTAACGTAACCACTAGATGACTTTGACATCTTGTTCTAAGTAGTGTCACCTCTTGTATTTGTACCAATATATAGTAGATTTTTCATATATTTATATAGATACCCGGTAAAAAATTTCGACGAAGCAGTGTCTCGTGACACTACTCATATCAAGGTAGTTTCGCCCTGGGTGCATTGAGGCACATCATATAGCAAGCTAAGAGTTACCAGTTCTATTTTTAATTGCATGATCCTTGGAAAATCATTTAGAAAACTAGATTTTCCTGGTAACAAAAGATTTTAAGTATTTGTCCGACGATGGTTTAACTGTCCACCTAAGTTATAGTTCAATGGCTATATTGGTGTTTAATACTTCCGTATAATACATTTGTGCTTAATCGATATTGAGTCTGAGATTTAGCTTTTGTATAATGCAACTTCCACTTGTTTTTGTTAGGTGCTGTATATCATATTTATAACATTTTATTTAGCAGGATTTAGAGTGTTAACGAGGGAATTTCCTTGCTAAAATATTTAATTTTTTGATATATTTTTTTAGGAGATCTCTCGGTTGTACCGAGGGAATTCCGTCGGTGGTGTGTACAACGAGGGGGTGAATTTCGAGGTACGCGTACCCAAAAAAAGCCCTTGGTATAATGTGTTTTCTTAGGGTTTTCCTCGGTATTCTCCCTTGAAAAACGCTCATTTTCTAGTAGTGTATGTCCCATTTTATGTGACACACTTTAATTTTTAGTCAGTCAAATAAAGAATCACACTTATATTTAGTTATTATTTTATTTTATAAAATAATTTACAACCATAGAAATTTTATGATTTGTTTTATACCATAAGCTTAAAAGATCTTCATCTTTTCCCCTGTCTAGTCAAACTAGGTAACATGGTGTAGTAAAATTCATTTCTTTTACCAACAGATTATTTTCTCTCTTTGGTCGTTTGCAATAAAATTTAGGCAGCGACGACTATGTCAGTGTTCAATGATTAGTACTAGAGGCAGCCTTGTTTGGGCTTCATTAGCATTGGAAAATAGGTACTGTGAGAACAAGCTTACCACTAAAAGAAAATGCCATAAACTACAAAAGCAAACTCAGGTGACTTGGTAACAGCAAAATGGAACGAAACATCTAAATGTTTCAACCGATAAGTGAGCAGGATAAAAGAACTAAGCAAGAAAGAGAAGAACACTACAAACAGTTAATTGTGCCCATACTTAAAGGACTCATCTTACCAGAACTTTCCACACTAACATTGAAGTTCTTATCATTTAGTTCGCCAATTGTAGAGTACACATAAAAGTAGGACAAATTAGACCAAAATATAAATAAGTGCGTTGTGGTATTGTAAATCAATAAGTAATTACACAAACAGATCAAGTGAGAAGGAAAATGATTTCCAAGAGAGACACTCCATTTGGCAACCGCAGTCATAATTGTCTCTCCATTTGGCAACCGCAGTCATAATTTGTAAGGAATTTAAGATATCAGTTATATTGTTTGGATTCTTCAAGATACCCGCCACATTCGTATTGGACTATTGGACTTGCCTAAAGTGCAAACCATATTCCAGCAGCCAAGTATTTAATTAATTAAATATGAAAAATAGTCATAGTTACACTGTAATCATTAAATATTTAACTTAATTAAATAGGAATCAAGTTATTCTACATTGTTGGCTTAAAATATATATTATTGTCAATATTATTAAATAACTACTAATTTTTTTGCTTAACTGGCCGTAGTTATATACAAATAAAACTCAGTTACCAGTCCTTAAACCAAGTTGGGTATTGAAAACAAAAGTACCATACATGATTAAATTCTTCCTTTGGTCTTTCTGCTCAAATAAACTCACCACTGCTTCTTTATTATTCTACAGACACATTATCCCTTATAATGCTTGCAAATGCTGTCCTAACACTCTGAAACTCTTCAACATATTTTCATCAGTTGTTTAAAAACCTCCCATGTGTAGACCACAGTCTATATCCATACTGGCCAAGATCTGATAACTTGGATCAGAGATGTTTGCAAAGCCACTGATAGTCCTCGCCACTCTTCAGGCCTTGCTCTTGATACTCTTATCCTCTTTGCTCTTTAGGGCATCTGGAATAAAAGGAACAAGAACCTCTTTGAAAATGGGAGCAAAATTGCTTAAAGTTCTGATATCCTCATGCATGCTGCTGAATATTTCTATCTTGTTACTCTTAGAAGAAGTACTCATCTTACCAGAGTTATATATTTTAAATGGCACCCTCCCCAACAGAACTACTACAAGTTTAACACGGATGGAGCTTACTACCATAATTCTCAAAGCATGTCCCTTCAAGCTCTATTGTCCACTCTAAACTGCAAGCTCTATTCCAAGGTCTCACCATGGCAAAAGAAAGGAATCTCTCTCCCTTAAAAGTCTAGTGTGACTCCCAAGTCATCATCCAAATAATTCAAGGGTCAAATGATGCTTATGCTAACTTACTTCTTAATTGCAGGTCATTGGTCGCTAAGCTCTGCAACGAAGATATTGATCATATGTATAGAAAAGCAAATTTTGTGGCTGACTTTTTGGCTAAGAATTGATGTTTAGATGCTTCTCTCGTAGATATTATGTACTTTGATTAGATTCGTCAATATCACTACAAAAAAGCAGGTTCTTACTAGCGGTGTTTTAGCGGCGGTTTACCAAACCGTAGGATTCTTTACAGTTTGTTGCGCTTTCATTAACTGTTGCAAAATACACTGGTTACCGGCGGTTTTTTAATACTATTGCGGCAATTTTGGTTAACTAATATAGCTGCAGCGGTTACTTGCTTTAGCAGCGGGTGTAACCTTCGTCCCACATCGAGTGAACACAGATTATGCTCTTTATAATGCTGGAGTGCAATTGACTGTATCAAAGTTATTTGTCTTACTGGGATGGCTGACTTGTTCGACAGGTTGATGGGCTGTTGGACTTTGAGCTGGCCCAAATCTACGAAATACGTGGGCTAACGAAATCTTGATTGCTGGTGTGGATAATAGCTGGACCCAATTCCATTATATTCATTTTGCAAAATCTCGTGGTTTAGCTACGGTTTTGTCTGTCAACCGCTGCTAAAAATTGGTTAGGGGCGATTCTGCCAGCGGATATTGAAAACGGCTGCTAGATAGTTTTGTACAGCCGCTTGGCAGCAGTTCTAGAACCGCCGGTAATTTTGTTAGGAGCAGTTAAAAACTTTTGGTAAACTTAAAATGAACTGCTGCTATTGACACGACCCAGAATCCGGTTAGGCCGTGCGGGAACCCGACATCCTCCCCTAGACCCGTCGGGCGAACCCTTACCAACAAAATTAGGAAAATAAATATAATAATTCATAAATAAGGACAAGACTTAAAAAAATACAGACATACTGATACTTCTAAGCTGTACAAAAGAAATTACAGCCGACTATCCAACATACTAGGTTTAGGGCTATCCAGACAAGACATCTAAGAGTACAAAAGAAGACAGATACCTCTTGAAGGGAGCAAAATGCAACTGAAATAATGAACAATAAACTGGTGGCCATCCGGAATAAAAGTTGGCTCACCCTGACAGCTGAAGTCGTCTTCGCTCCTTCACAACGTGGCGAACTCAATCCTGGAGCGAACCTGCCGAAACGAAATAGATAGACAAGAAACAAACAACAAACAACGGTGAGTCAAAAGGACTCAATAAGTGGGGCAGACTAGCCACCTCAAAGAATAGGATAGCTAGCCAGGGAGAAGAAACAGATAAACAAAATTCCTCTTATTTAAATTATAAAAACGCAGAGCCAGATAATAACTAGAAACACGTATGGGATGACAAACTCATTAACAACTAGGAACGTAAGATAACCAAAACATATAGGTATCCCAAACACATCAACAATCAAAAATATATCCTGTTGCGGCGTGCAACCCGATCCATATATTCATCCTGTTGCGGCGTGCAACCCGATCCATAGATTTATACCATTGCGGCGTGCAACTCGATTCCCGCAACCCGGGATACGAGCCAGAAATATATAGGTAAACTGAGATATGTCCACGTCATAGTGTACAAACCGCATACATTAAACACAACACAATACACACAATAGTCGGTATGCGGTGCAATGAGATGGGATGAATGCGTTACAATGCAATGCAGTCACACATGCCTGATACCTATCTCCGGCGCGGGACTCTCATCGTCTACCAGGAGATATATGCAAAGATGACCCTTCACCGGCTCGGGACTCTCATCGATTACCGGGAAGTATATGCAATGATGATCCTTCACCGGTGCGGGACTCTCATCGCCAACCGGGAAATATATGCAATAATGACCCTTCACCGGCTCGGGACTCTCATCGATTACCGGGAAGTATATGCAATAATGACCCTTCACCGGTGCGGGACTCTCATCGCCAACCGGGAAGCATATGCAATGCTCAAAACCAGAGTGCAATGCTCATATACTCAATGTAATACCAACCACAAGGTATAACATAAATATACAATGTAAATTCAAAGCTAAGGCGTAATGAGTACGCCTATCGGTAGCTACACACGTAGGGAACACGTGGTAGAAAATCCACGAGGCCAGGTGCCTCCAAAGAAATGGATATAAACACTTACCTCTTCCAAAAGTTAACACAGCCTCTCAATAACCGCTTTGTCCTTTGGTTTCATTGACAAACGATCCCACTCTATTCAATAAGTAGAAAAATATATCAAATTAGGCTAAAGACTTCATTCCTCACATCTTAGGGCAAACCGATTAAGAACCTGATACCCTATTCGCATACGCAATACGCAGGTCAGGCCTATATACAGGGTTTAGGGTCACATGACCAAACCCTAAATAAATTACATTTATATGTTGCCCATAACTTACTGAGTACGAATATATAATCAATTTCATTATCGGGGTCCATTTGACCCTTCAAACTATCAATTTACGTCATTAGGGCGATGTCTAATATCCCTATTTTTACCGTAAAAATATATTCAAACATACGTAATAAACTCAAATAATATATTAAGATCATTACCTGAATGTTCTAGGGTGAAAATACTATTTTTCTCCGGCCCCTTTTCTCATTTTCTGGCATTTTTTCCCATTTCTGCACCATTTCATTTTTCTCTGCTCATCTGCTGCTTTTGCTTATGTTTCTGTTAGCATTTACAAGATTCTCGTCCTTAGCTTGTTAGCTAAGGACCACCGCCTAACGATTTTATGTTTTTGTCTTTTCTTCTTTTTTTTTTCTTTTAAAAATTCGCTGTTACGGTAAAAATTAAAACGGTACCCTACGATATTCGAAATAATCCCAACTTTTGCATACAAGTTATACAAAATATATGTAACATACTCGCGAAGACGGATCTCAAATTGGACTCCCGAAACTCAAGATGCGAATTTAAATAAAAAGAAGTCAAATTATTTAACTTTCGGCATTTTAGCGGAAACTAGCCGAACAACATCGAAATTCACTTTCGAAAGTTCACAAAAATCACAAATAATAATACGAACCTAACAGCGCTTTCGGATTTTAAATCGGAGCTCATTCGGCAAAAACCGAGCTCGAAAATCTCCTTTTAATATTAATTGCCAATAAAAACTGAAACCTTCTTCCGATGCCTACCAAACGAGGTCTGATTTAGCTCAAATTTTACAGACAGGTTCTAATGGACATTATGAATATTTTAAAATTATCGGCACGCCAATCGGAGTCTTAACTTCCGAAACAACTGACCGAGGTCGTTTCAGCTATGCTATTTTTTTTAGTGTATGAGCTTTGCCTGTGATTTGATAGGGCTGGGCTATGATTTTTCTAGCCCATTAAATACCGAGGCTTGTTAGATCGGCCCATGCAAGCCCACGACCCGCGAGGCTTGACCGAGGCTAGCCTAGCATGGCCCGTGGGCTTAGTAAAATAGCATTTGCCTTTTCTGCCCTCCGTAAGTATATTTAACAGTGGGTATAATTGTAATGACAAAAGTAAATCAATAATTCGAAATTAATAATTGATCTTGCAAAATAAGTCAGAGTTCTAATGTAATACGATCAATAGATTATAGTACAACCTACTTCTTAATCACAAAAAGAGAATACTCTATTAGGGTTAGACAATCACCTTTATCTATAAAAAATATTACCTTACTGTGTTGATGGAGAATATCAAATATGTGTGATAGCTTGATTGAAGTTTGTGATTTAATTCTTATTTCTTGTGTTATCTGAAGTCGCTTCATGAACTTTTGAAATTATGATTCACTTTCTTTTAATGAAAGTTGAAATGATTAAGTTCACATTAATTATTTGTTGTAATCAAAGTTTTTACTATTCTTCAGTTGAAAATAATGGTAATATCTTGTGTACCTGTAGTTTAAAATGTTATCAAAAATTCAAAATCAATATTGAAAAAATTAAAATAATAAAGATAGTGGGTTGGTTCGGCCCAGCCTGCGGCCCACATAGGGCCAGGCTGGGCTAATAATATAATTTACCGGCCTATGCAGGCCGGCCCCCACAAATTACAAAGCCCATGTGGGCTGGGTCGGGCCGGCCCATATTGACAACACTAATTTTGATTATCCTCCTGCTTAGGTAGCTGATGTTCCTATATATGTTGGCCATATCTATTTATTAGCCGCACCCCTAATCCTAAAATTATGTAATGACGAGTACAATATCTATATATGCACCATTGTCAGATATACATTATTATAGGATATTAGTACCATTTTCTTATTTCTCCTGGTTTCTCTGTCATCTTAATAGCAATATTGGTTTGAGAATACACTCCTACAAGATAAAAACTACTCCACCACTTACCAGGATGATAATTCAAGACCTCAATCACCACAAACATAAGCAGTAATTTCATGTTCAAAGTTTTCAGGAAAATTTGTCACATTAGCAATAAAATGTACATAAAGTAGAGAATAATTGTATAACACCGCGCCGATGGCATAAATGAACAGCCGAATACACATTTATATCACAACGTAATCTTCAAATTAGCACTCTCTGCGGTACTTGACGGTTTGCCTACAAAATAGCAAACTCAAGTAAACCTTTAACTTCACAAGATCGCTAAAAGAATGCTTAACAAAGAAAGACTAGAGAAATTTGCCAAAGAGAATATTGTATTCACTCAAAATTTTCTGGATGTCTTTACAAATGAATGTCTCCCCTATTTATACTACTCATCGAGGGGCTATCATGCAAATAATAATTGTTTACAAATCCCTAATATTTACACTTAAGGACCTACTCTAGAGAATTCCATAGACCTAAAATCTTCTAAGGTATTCTTTACAATTCCAAGAGGTTCTAGATTTTTCTATGAGAACTTCCCACACAACTCTAGAGTATTCTACTGCCTTTGGCTTAGTTGGCGCCATTCGTGCACCATATTGCGCCCATGTGGCGTAATAACTAGGCGAGGGTTTCACACTCTCCTCCACCTGATGTTGCGGCGACCACGGCGCATATGCTGCTGCATATACTCGTGGTACTTGTCCTTGAATTGCCACAAGTCTTGATATCGCTCTCACGTAGCCTTCTTCGGAGATTGTCCCTTCCAATGCACAAAGAACATGGCTGTCGGCTTTTGACCCTTTTTACCTCTCGCCTCATAGTCAATGATGGCTTCGATCTCTCGATCCTGCAAGGCAGTGACGGTAATAGGTACGCGAGTCGTCTAGCCCCAACTCGGGTCTTCCTTGTCTTCATGGTACGGCTTCAACACACTAGCATGGAAGACTAGATGAATCTTCAAGTGAGCAGGCAAGTCTAACTTATAAGAAACTTTGCCCACCTTAGCAATGATCTCGAACGGCCCTTCGTACTTGCGCACTAAGTTTGGATGCATGCCTTGTAGTGCCTTGAACTGTCTCGGGTTGAACTTGACTAAGAACATGTCCCCAACTTGATACTCCATGGGACGCCTCTTGTGGTAGGCAAACTTCTTCATCTTCCGGGACGCCTTGTCCAAGTAAGACTTAACAGTGTCAAGCTGCTCTCCAAAGCCCTTAGCCATGTGATATGCTCCAAAACTCTTGCCCTTGAACGCGGCCGGTAAAGAATGAGGAGTTTGAGGCTGTTGGCCCGTGTCTAGCTTGAATAGTGTCTTCCTTGTGGACTCGCTCCGCCACAAGTTATATGAGAATTGGGCTACATCCAAAAGCCTTGCCAATCTTTTTTATGTGCGCTCACAAAGTGTCTCAATTAGCACTCAAGTAGCACATTGACTCGTTCTATTTGGCCATCTGTCTGAGGGTGGAAACTGGTACAGAAATGCAACTCCGTGCCAAGCATCTCGAACAACACCTTCCAAAAGTTCCCACTGAAGCGAGGGTCTCGCTCATTAATGATATGCCTCGGCAAGCCCCAATACTACACAACATTCTTAAAGAATAATTGACGGCTTCCTTAGCAGTGCAACTAGCTGAGGCGGGCATAAAGGTAGCATACTTAGAAAATCTGTCCACCACGACCATTATTGTACCATATCCGTCGGACTTCGGTAAGCAAGTGATAAAGTCCATGGTGACACTCTCTCAAGGACGCTCCGCAACAGGTAGTGGCTCTAATAGTCCTCTGAGTGACTGCTGTTCCACCTTGTCTTGTTGGCATACAAGACAAGTCTGTACTATGCCTCAATGTCATCTCTCATGCGTGGCCAATAATATACCAATTCAACCAAGTCCCTTGTGCGGCATTGGCCTAGATGACCGGCCCACAATGTGTTATGGCTCTCCTTCACGATGCGCCGCCTAAGGTTCTCATACTTGGGCACATAGACCCTCCATCCTGTAGTGAGAAAAAAGCCATCTTCAACCCAAAAGCGCCTTGTCTTGCCCTGAGTGGCTAGCTCCAAAAGCTGCTTAGCAATCGGATCATGTTGTATACCCTCCTTTATGGCATCTCGGATGGCAAAGCTTACTGAAGTGATGGCAGCAAGTTCAGCCTTACGACTTAAGGCATCGGCCACAACATTGCCTTTGCCGGGCTTGTATTCAAGCGCATAATCAAACTCGGCCAGGAAATCTGCCATCTAGCTTGCTTCGGTGTGAGCTTCTTCTGTGACTGGAAGTAGCTAGTAGCCATATTATCGGTCTTGACCACGAACTTTGATCCAAGCAAGTAGTGGCGCCAAGTCCGGAGGCAATGCACAATGGCTGTCATCTCCTTCTCTTGTACGGTGTAGCGCCGCGCCATCTCGTTAAGCTTGCAACTCTTAAAGGCTATGGGGTGTTTGTCTTGCATCAACACACCCTCAATAACAAAATCAGACGCATCCATATGCACCTCGAACATCTTGGTGAAGTTGGGAAATGTTAGAACTGGCTCCTCCATCACAGCTCTCTTAAGACCTTCAAACGCCTTTTGACATAGCTCCGACCAAACCCATGGCTTGTTCTTCTTTAGTTGCTCCGTCAAGGGTGCGGATTTAGCAGAGTATCATCCTATGAACGTCGGTACTAGTTGACTAGACCAAGGAAAGATCTTAACTCTGTTACCTTGGTCGGCGGCTCCCACTCTTGTATGGCACGGACTTTGGCCTCGTCCATCCGCAACTCTCCATTGCTAATGACATGCCCAAGAAGTGCACCTTTGATTGGCCAAACTCGCACTTCTCCCTCTTGATATACAGCTCGTTCTCCCGCAAGACTTGGAAGACTATCTTCAAATATTCCACGTGCTCCTCTAAAGTGTGGCTATAGATGACAATGTCGTCCAAGTAGACTACCACGAACCCATCAAGGTAGGGTTGGAAAATCTTGTTCACAAGTGTGCAAAAGGTAACGGGTGCGTTGGTTAGGCCGAAGGATATCACCAACCACTCGAAGGCTCCATACCTTGTCATACACGCAGTCTTTGGCTCATCTCCTTCTGCAATGCGAACTTGTATTAGTCCTTCCATAGATCCACTTTGGTGAAGTACTTTGCTTATCCAAGCCTACTGAACAAATCGGCAATGAGAGGGATGGGGTACTTATTGTTCACGGTCACCTTGTTGAGCGCCCGGTAGTCAATGCATAGCCTCAACGAACCATCCTTCTTCTTTTAGAATAGAACCGGCGCGCTATAGGGTGCATTTGACAGACGAATGTGGCCGGCATCGAGCAACTCCTTCAACTGCTTGCGTATCTCCTCTAACTCGGGTGGTGCCATACGATATGGGGCATAGGCAGGTGGCTTAGCTCCAGGCTCCAACTCCATCTTATAGTGCACCTCACCCCCAGGCGGCAAGTACCTTGGAAACTCTTCGGGCATCACGTCTGTGTTCTCCTCGAGTACCTTCTCTATGCATGGTGGCAAGGTCTCTACGGCAACATTGTCTCCACTCAAGCTTGTAATGGTTGCCATGAACGTCGGCTCGCCCTTCTTCAATCCTTTCACAAGGTACATGGCTGACAAGTGTGCATGACTTTGTCCTTGGGGTATCGTAGACATAGGCACCATCAATGACCCTTCTCGCTCCACAACCAAGAGACGTTGCAAGTAAGGATCGATATGGTATGACATTGCCTGAAGAACTCCTGCCCAAGGATGATTTCGAATATGTCCAGGGGCGCCACAGTGAAGTTAGTCTTGCCCTTCCAACTGCCTAAGGCGACACTAACTCCATTGGCTACTCCACATACTGGTATGGCTGCGGCATTGAGTGTCTTGAGGCAGATGTCGGTCGGGCTCGCTTCAATCCAAGTTTCTTTGATGCGGCATCGGTCATGAAATTAGCTTGGGCTCCAGTGTCAACTATGGCGCGGGTAGGCTTGTTGTTGATGATGATGTCCACGTACTTCTTGCCGTTCTCCCCTGGTTTGCTAGCTTTCTCTGTGACAACACCACATATTCCAATCATGCCTAGCTGCGTTGTGCCCGAACTCGTCTCTGAATCTTGTGCCTCTCGTTCTTTCTTCTCGCGTATTATGGCACCAATGGTCTTCAACTCGGGACACTTTGCGAAGCCATGAAGTCCCCCGCACACATAGCATCCACTTCCTTTTTTCTCGGCCTGCGCCTTCTTCTAAGCATAATCTTGACGCCCAGATTTCTTGCCGTCGGACTTGTGAGCATCGTTCGAATTGAGGTGTTGCTGCTTATCCTTGTTCTTTCCATGGTCTCCCCCACCTTTTGCTTGATTACCCTTCGAATCTTTGCCCTTGCCCTTGTCATACTTGTCATCCGCCAAAGAGTCGGCTTCGATGATAGCCTCGTCAATGGTAGTGACTTGTCGGCATTGCAACTTCTTTCTAGCCCAGCCTTGTAACCCGTCCATGAAGTGGAACAGCAAGTCTTCATCGGTAAGGTTTGGGATTTGAAGCATGAGCATCTGGAACTTCTCTATATAGAAACTGATGCTTCTCATCTGCTTCAACTCCCTCAGCTTTCACCTTGCTTCATATATGATATTGTTTGGGAAGAAAACCCTCTTGAACTCGGTCTTGAACTGCTCCCATGTGTCAATGGTGCACGAGTCTTTCTTCATGTCGGCCTCCTTCCTTCTCCACCAAAGCATGGCCTTCTCCGAGAGATATGGGATAGCGGCACCAATCTTCTTCTCTTCAGCCTTCACGTTGCCATGCTTGAAGTAGTTCTCATGTGCCATAGGAAGTTGTCAACCTCTTGCGCGTCATGAACTCCCTTGAACATCGGTGGATGGGGGATCTCAATCTTCCCCCTCTTTGCTAGCACCGGATGCCACGGCCCATCCAGCATTAACTTCCTCCTCGAGTGCCTCGATCATGGCCTCCATCACCTCGATGGTGCTCAGCGCCTCTGTTGATAGTTTCCTTCATCTCCAACTCGGCTTGCTCGCGTTCTCCAAACTTGTCCTGAATGGCGTCGAACTCGGACAAGGAATGGTTCTCAAGGGTCTCCAGCCATGGGCTTCCACAACTAATATCGCCTCTTCCACCTTCTTAACCCACTCACAGCCAGGGGTGAGATCTTCCTCATCGTCACTCACCTCCGTAGCTGATGGTTGGGTGGTATGGCCTTCACTTCGAGGGGCTTCGGGTAACATCTCGTCACCCTTCCTAGCATTCCTCCTCTTCTTGTTCTTCTTCCCGACATCATCATGGACGTTGGTTAGGTGCTAGCAGTGATGTCTTCTCCGTTGTGTGCCATTCCCGTAGTAATAACCTGGCTCTGATACCACGTTGTCACAGCCTAATCTTCAAATTAGCACTCCATGCGGTACTTGACGGTTTGCCTATAAAGTAGCAAACTCAAGTAAGCCTTTAACTTCATAAGATCGCTAAGAGAATGCTTAACAAAGAAAGACGAGAGAGATTTGCCAAAGAGAGTACTGTATTCACTCTAACTTTTCTGAATGCCTTTACAAATGAATGCCTCCCCTATTTATACTACTCATCGAGGGGCTATCGTGCAAATAATAATTATTTATTAGTCTCTAATTTTTACTTTTAAGGATCTACTCTAGAGAATTCCATAGACCTAGAATCTTCTAGGGCATTCTTTAATAACAAGAGGTTCTAGGTTGTTCTATGAGAACTTCCCACACAACTCTAGAGTATTCTACTCCATTTGGCTTAGTTGGCGTCATGTCGCGCGCCATGTCGCGCCGATGTGGCGTGATGACTTGGCGAGGGTGTCGCATTTAGTTCTTTAAACTTGGCAAGAAAAATCATTTAGATACTTAAATTAAATTTTGCACCTATTTGATACTACAACCTAATTAAATATGTACCTATAAGAAAAATGTGAATTTTGTAGGAAAGAAGAAAAAAAAGTTGATTTTGGATATTGTCACGCACCTAAGGAGGTAGACAACATTTTTCTTGCAATGTCAGCTCTAGGTATCTAATAGGTACACATCTAATTAAGTTGAGTTTCAATAAGATACGAACTTCGGTTTAGATATCTAAATGACTTTCGTTGCTGAAGTTCTAAATTTAGGGAGCTGGATATGTATTTCGCCTAAATGACACTTACTCAACAGATTTAGGTCCATTAGCAATCAGTAAGCATATTGAACAAATTAATCATAGGTAAATTGACATGTGTGGAAATTACCTTATAATCTAACACAAGGAAAAATCCTAGCTGAAAGAGATACAGCATACTTACATTGTACATGGATATATGTAAAGCTGCAAATATGGTTGTGAAAGTATTTGCTTTTAAGACTTTTTTAAGAATCATTACAACCTGGATTAAATTCTGTTCCATGAAAAGATACAGTTGTCTGGACGAGTAGATTCTCCAGTTAGGACTACTGAGATGGACAAGGATTTAGGTAGTATAAAGTTTAGCATCATTGAACAATTTGAGGCCAATCATCTGTCAAATATACTACCCCCGCCCAAACTTCTATGAAGAACTACTTCCATACGTAAGAAACCAAACTATAATTCAGTAATTCACTAATATTATAGTTAACTAGAATGCTCTTCTAGAAGAATAATTTCTAGCTAAGCTCCGGCTAGCACATTAATCCTCACCTCTAGCAACAGTCACATGAATATTAAGATGCTTTAGAAAAGAAAGTTACATCAAGCAACTACATTCATCCTGTCAGGGCTAGCCCAAGTTAGGCCGCTGAATAGCCAAACTAAGCCAGCTGCAGCAAGCACATCTACCGACCAAGTAATTTTATCGAAACACTGGGGGGGAGTTGAAGAGGAGGATTGCATTAAACCTGATCGTCCGACAGAGTAAGTTTTATTACAACAAAACTAGGATGGTTCTGCTACAATTGATATTACATAGAGTCTGGCAAATCCTAGTAAACATTTGCACTTTATCAGTTAGAATGACCTAATGTAAGGCTCACTCCAAGACTCGTAACATACTAACCAAAGCTTATGGAAAGAATGCTTCATCAGAGAGCCTTTTAGGGATCACCTCAATTTGCACCTCTATTTCACCACATGAGTCCACATTTCTCAGCCCAAGGATCATGTCTTGGATCATTTTACCATTTTCCCATACAATGAAGCTTTCCTTAGCCAGGCAATTATCCCTGCTAGGCTGAACTGTGGTAACTTTGACACAATTTGGGATGAGGCCTCTCGAGCCCATACTCAAAGCTTCGAGATATGGTTTGATGTCTATCTCTGTTTCCCCAATTTTGTCATCTCTACTGAATGTATCTTTGTCATACACAGTCTGAAATCATATCAAAATACATGTTTGTTACACGAGTTAATCATGTTTGTATGAGGTTAGTTTTAATGAAGAATGAAGGAGAATACTCACCAGAACAATTGGAACATTTGGATCTTTCAGTGCAAGGGTCAATTCATCATTCCAAACAGGGTTGCTGTTGTTCTTCTTACAACTTGTCATCACTCGCTATAAAACAATAGAACGGACATCAGTACTCGTTGCCGAAAACTAAACAGACATCATGAAATCAGATAACTTTTTGCTATAATAGTCAATTATTCATATACTAGTAATGTTAATGTAAAAGCTCAACCCTCATCGAAGAAAACAAATTTTAACCACAAAAATAGTCCTTAATTTGTATTGATAAAAACCAAATTTCTCCATGAACGGCTAATACTTGGGAACTAAAAGAAGCATATCAACGATACAAGGATCAAATAGTCATCAGAACAAGAGTTAATGCAAATCCTCATCGCAAGAAAGTGAGAATGCCAAGACCTGGTTTAAGTACAAGAATAGCATACTCCCTCCCTTCCAATATTTCCAGAAAGAATGTCACTCTAAATTTGCTACCAAATTGATCTTGGATTTCCTGTTTTACTCTTAATGAAATTTTTCTATAACAATTAACCACACAAATGTAAATAATGTTTACGACAACAAATTTTAAAATCCTTATAACCAACCATATTTTATGATATATTTTAGATCATAAATTTAAAAAATATTCTTATAACACCGTGTCAAGTCAACTCAAACTATAACATATAATAAATTAAAATGGAGGGAGTAGTACTTGTTCAGCCATGGTGACAACAACGTAAGGATCACTATGAAATGTATCCTTGAGTGGCAGATTGATGCCTCTTTTCACCCTTATTTTAACAAGTCCCAGCATCTTTCTTTTTTTTATCTAAGAATAGAAATTCAAAAATGGTTTTGCGAACTTCAACTTAACTGGTTTATATATATATATTAAGGTGCGGAAGATACTAGCATATGAGAAAAGGACCTCCAATATCACCACGGCCAGCTTGTCTTGACTTATTTGTTTTTATTCCATTTATCTCTTCAGAATAAACTCTAGCGCCTAACAGCTTGAAGAATTTATCACTTTCTACACTTCATAGATGATATTCTAATCACTTTCGGCACTTCTATCGAGCCTGCTTAGCTTTTATTCCTATTCCTATTCTGGCACCCGCTTTATACCTATGCATGAATGCAGCGCAACGTTGGAGTCATTGGGTACGTACGTGGCACCTAATCAGGTTATGGAGTGGCTTGGGATCAAAAGTTTATAATTACCTCAAAAATTAATGTTGGACAGAATAATATATTGGGGGAAAGTACACGCATACGCACCTCTAAAGTCGCCCTTTGTAAGAGTTGGCCACTTCAAATCAAAATTGTTTATCTTCATGCTATTAAAATTAAAGTTCATTAAGCTAGCATCAGCTCTTTTTGGCATGACATTGAACTCTAATATTTTTTTTTGTAAGAAGTTTGAATCCAACTTTACATTTTCATGGTGTTGGTTCAAAGAGTGATAATAAAAATGCTTTCATTCTATTCATGTTTGAGAAGCTGAGCAGCTTGAAGAAGCACAATATTTTATTTTCTTTGTTACTGTAATAGTCAGCCGCTAAGTCTTTTTAGATTCAACATTCTCAAAAAAAAGTCTTCTTGGATTCAAGAGATCTGTTTAGGCAAATAAGATTTTATTATTTTGGTCAGTTGAATTTTAAAATATTTTATACATAAAAGTAAAAATTGTAAATAATAATTCTTAACAGGTTAACCAATAAGAAAATAAGGTAATGTAAAACTTCAAACTACTAACCAACCGTTAATCTGATAACCCAAGATCTTGACTTGCTGTAGTACAACTATGAAACCATGAAACCTGAAAGACAGAGTTTTGCAATTTTCTTTTGTTGCTCATGTGAGGTTTGCGTTGAAAGGGCGAAGAATTGATAGTAAGGCAAGATATACAAAATAGGATTGAAAGCTTAAGGGTGAAAGTCGTTTGAACAAGAAACGTCTTTTTAAAAAGAGAAACTTATATGGCGATATACTGGCGGCCTTGATGATCATGACATATGCCTTAGGATGAACTTCAATCCGATCAGCGCTCATGTTTCTAACGAGAATATTCTCATAACAGATATCAAAACCATAACCGAACACAGTTGAGGAGACTCATAGGTCGATTAGTAGCGCCCTTTCAGGTTTTCACCAACTAGCCTCTCTCTTTAATGTTTTACCTCATAATTTTTTCGCAGTGCCCTTTCAGATTTTCACCAACAAAACTTTAGTATTTTTTTTTTTGTCACTTCACAAGATGAAACTTCTCTTTTGTGCTTATGAAACTTCTCTTTTGATAGCACAAATCAAACTTGTGAGGAAGAAAAGTTTGGCATAAATGCATCATAGGATGCTTGGGTAAAATTTCACCACCTTTGGGATCTTTTCTTTAAAAAATAAAAAAAGTTCTAGTATAAATTGGAGCCTCCAAACTTCTTTGCCATCGGCTGAAAACTTTGAGGCAAGTTTTGTATCGATGTGGGATAGGATAATAATGAAATTTCTCTTCCAGTATGAACAACAAAGAAAATAAGAGGAATATCAGATATCCTCATTTACATATATGAATTGCGGAATGGAACTCTAAGAAAATAAGGGGCTACATGGTCAACTTTCAATGACAATTGAGTCTGAAATGAGCAGTAAATTAAAATGAAGCAAGTGTACTTAAACAATGGTCTTGAAGTGAAATTATTTGTGAGGATGAAATTCAAGATAATTATATGAGTAGATAGAAAATTACCCAAGCTCACACGACTTATCATGTTTGTACAGGCATTTAAGGGAACTAGTTTATGAACACGTGCATTTCGCGTATATTGATACTAACTTTATTTTTATCCTTGATAATTATGTATAATATTTATTCGAGGCCTAAAATAGAAAGTAAAAGTTAAAGCTAACATAACTCATTTGAAGTATAAATATTTTCAGATACATTGCTATTTTAGTAACAAATTACTTGAATTTTACATAATTGAATTAATGTCATAGAAATATTTCTACAAAGATGAACAATTGAATTAAGTTAGATATTTTGATTAATTACACCAGTTTTATTTTATGAGCCATAACACTGCTCAAAGCTAAGTGATGTAAGTATGAGCTTTATATCATTTTCTTTTTTCTTTTCTTTTTTTTTTTTGAGAAATCACAGGGTAATATATTTGGACCTAGACACATGAAATTTTGCCGAATGAAAGAAAATATTTTCTTATGCTTAAATCTCATATATATTTGATTACTTTCTTATTCTCCATTATTCTTTTAATAAACTCCATGAGATAATCTAATTTAGAGAAAAAATGATCAGTGTCCGTATTTTAAAATGGGCGACATATACAAGAAAACCTTGCACTAAAAGTTAATCAAGTTCCATGAAGATGGAACTAACAGTCTAACACCATTTAGCCCAGTTGGCCAATCATATTATGAGTCTGCGCTTAGTTTCAATTGCATCTATCAGAATTATTGAAAATACATGCTGAAATTTTATTGTATTCCCCCATATATCATTGTATTACTTGATACTCATATGTATGTATTTATCTTCGTTTAGCAGGATAATTATTACTTAGTCCATGAAAGCAGTTAGTTGACAAATAAAGATATGAAGTCTACATCTTTTAGAAAAAGTACAGAAATATAAAAATAAATTCATATCAATAGACACATTTTAAGAAAGTTCATAAAATTAATAAAAGAAAAATAAATGAACATATATACATGTAAAAGAAGACTTACAGCTTTGGTCGCATATACGATGATTGTCATTCACTAAAGATACGTCGCACATACCACCTTCACAATTGAAATGTTTTGTTTCTTTAAAAAAAAAAAGAAGAAGAAAAAAAGACGAAAGCTTGAAATGCATGAAGGTAAAATGAGATAAATATTTTAGTGGGGAAAGAAAGCAATCGTGATATTACCTCAAGAAATGTCTGATCACTTCTAAAAACCAAATCCCCCTACTTCTTTGCTATTGTGTGTTCTTTGTCATCCTCTTTCGATAAAATGTACACTTGCCAAATTCTCATTCCACTGTTAATATTAGGTACTTAGGGGCCGTTCAGTTTGGCTTTGTTTTTACGCGGGTATTAACTATTAATGCGGGTATTAGTAATGTGGGTATTAATAATGTGTGTATTAATAATGTGGGTATTGATAATGCGGGTATTAGTTATGTGGGGTTTAATAATGTGGGTATTAGCCACGCATATATTATAACGTAGGTATTATTTGTTGAATCACTGATATATTACAAATTAACAAAAAATATTATTATTTAAAATATTTATTTATTCCTTAAATGAAATTTTAAAATATCCTTATTATTATGGGGTTAATTTTGTCATTTTAAATTTTAATACTTGCATTATTCATACCCACATTATTAATACCACCTTCTACCCCGCATAAAATAATACATAGATTCCCGCATTAATAATGCGGGTATTAATAATGCGGAATATACAAAAACGCAACCAAACATTGCACTAATTTTATGCGGGTATTAAATTTTCACAGAAAACTAACCGAACGTTGCGCTAAATTAACGCAGAGTTTTGCGCGGGTATTAATATTTAATGAGGGAAACCGAATGACCCCTTAGAGAACAGCAAAGAATGACTATTCATATTCCATCTTTAACTATGCATATATGAATTAGGTATATATTTGAACGAACCATTCATTGTAACTTCTCAAATTCTTTACTTAAGAATCACATCTAAATGCATGCATCATAAAAGCGATCACTGAAGGATGTTGTTTAATTAATATTTCAATTCTCAAAATATATTTAAATTGTGCTGCAAGGGCAAAATAGTCATTTATTTTTTGCTACAGAGTTGGCTCTTTTAGAATAATATGATTAAGGAAATCTAGTTGGAAATTTTGACAAGCTGAATGCTTGTCTTGATATTTGGGTCACGTGAAGTCCATTTCAATTAGGAGATAAACACAATAATGGCTAAAGACATCAGATTAGAGCCCATTGGTGATCACCTTCACGTTAATTAATTATGCGAGATAAAGAAGAATTATGCGAGATAAAAAAGAAACGTTTTATCCAAATTCTTTTACTAATGAAAATGGTTTAGTTGCCCAAGACATTAGTATAAAGTTTTTTCACGATGTTTCAAAAAGTGATAATAAAAATGCTTCCATCCCATTCTATGTTTGAGAAGCTGAGCTTGAAGAAGCACAACATTTTATTTTCTTTGTTACTGTAATAGTCAGCCGCTAAGTCTTCTTAGATTCAGCATTCTAAAAAAAGTCTTTTTGGATTCAAGAAATTTATTTAGGTAATTAGGAATTATTATTTTGGTCAATTGAATTTTAAAATATTTTATACATAAAGATAAAAAATTATAAATAATAATTCTTAACGGGTTAACCAATAAGAAAATAAGGTAAACTGTGTCCCGCACCGTTAAACCGTTAACTGTAAAACTTCATACCACTAACCAACCGTTAATCCGATAACCCAATATCAATAAGCCAATAAACCAAATTTGCGGTTCGATTATCGGTTTTGGTTCGGTTTTGAACAGCCCTAGCTAGAGCCAAGTAGGGATGAATTATCCTGATGTTATTTTTTTCTATGGAATTTTATGGATAAGCTAAGTGAGGACGAATTGTTCTGATATTACGTTTTCCTTGGGATCTTCGTGTATGAGCGAAGTGAATATGATCTTGCATCATTAATTTGTAAAACAGAATTATTTTTTTGCTCATTATATCAATACCGGCAGCCGGATTGTCATGCTTGTTAACTATTAACACCTCAAGTTATTTGCCGTGAATTTTTGTTGATGCACGAAGTGAGGGTAATTTGGCCTTATTTATTTACAAAATGATCATAGTTTTTTGGCACACTTTATGAATAACTGGGGCCAACTATATTATGCTCTGTGCAAAGAGAGCGGGGGTATTTTCATAGTTATAGCTTCATTAAACATAAAAGTTCTCATTTTTAAAAACTATTTTTAATGTGATTAATCGCTCAAGACCATGTATGATTGTGCTTATCTCTGTAAATTTAATTTGTGCAATACCCAAAGTAATCGCAAATTTTCACAAATAGGCTGATTTTGTACAGTTATTTATAGATGTAATCTTTATTTAAGGAACTTGTTCAAATATAGCCCCGATTTTGACAAAACTTCATAGCAAGCATTGTTGAATCAACGGTAGTTAATTTTGTTAAGTTAATTCAGAATGTATTTTGATTATGACAAAAAGAATGCGATACCTAAATCAGTCTATGTGCTTCCTGCAGTTTCGGACCCCACTGATTGAGAGTTGGTTCTGTGGATCGTTAATTGATTGATTACGGAGTCAGCTATGGAAAGATTAGATTGACAGCCGCTCTTCCCGTAGGATTGGTTATTGCTCTTGCCTTCTTCTCTGGAGATATTTATATCCCTAAGAGAATCAAATCTCTTAGGTCAAATCTCTCTAGCTTCAGGATCTCGTCAATCTCTCTCAATCATATCTCGTCCAAGGTTCTGCCCTGTTCTCCCGCAACGGTCTCCCTGCCTTGCTACTATTTATTCAAGAGTTTCTGAAGACCTCCTTACACTTCTAATTACAATCTACTGTCTCTAAGTCTTTTACTTACAAACTGTACTCCTGAGAGTTTACGAGAGTTTTACAAGAAAAGAAAGAGAGATCGTATAGTGAGGTAATAGTCGTGTCACTGAAGTTTGGTCTGATTCTCTATAAATCAGACACTATCGTTAGTGGTGAGCGAAGGATTAAAAACCACCTGTGAGAAGACGTTTATGGTTAACGATAAACCATACTTGTAATTGTGTTTGCTAAAGAGCTTGAAGAGAGATCACTCTCTTGTGACCCAAGGGGACTGGACTAGGAACCATTTGGTTCTGAACCAGTATAAATACTCTGTGTCGTTTCTTACTCATTTACAGCATTTCTATTTCTGCATTAATCAGTTTTTATATTTCTAAGTCAACTTACGAATTGCTCAGTCGACTAAATACAGCAGTTTTAACAATTCACCCCCCCCCCCCCCCCCCCCCGCCTCTTGTATTTATCAATTGGTATCAGAGCTTGGACTCACAATTTTGTTTTGCCTTACAGCAAGTGAGAAAAGATCATGTCATCACACGTTGTGAATGGGGCTCTTCTACAAGAGGGAACTTCTGCCACCCGACCTCCTTACTTTAATGGTAAGCATTACAGTCATTGGAAGATTCGTATGAAAACATATATTAAATCGGTTGACTTCAAGGTCTGGCGTGTCATCAAGAAATGCCCTTTTGATATTCCCACCATCAAATCTGCCAAGAAAGAAGGATATCCTCAGAATGCTCCTACTGATGTTGACATGGATGATTATACTGATGAACAACGTGAGATTATCCAACTCAACTACAAAGCTGTCAATATTCTTTACAACGCCATTAGTGGTGAAGAATATGAAAAAAATTCTAGTTGTGAAACAGCCAAAGAAATATGGGATAAACTAGAAGTTACATATGAAGGAACTAGCAAAGTGAAAGAAACAAGGATCAATCTTCTCGTATATGAGTACGAACTTTTCCAAATGAAAGATGGAGAATCTGCTGAAGATATGTTTGCTAGGTTCAGCAAAATTGTTGGTGAACTCAAAGCGCTTGGAAAAATCTATTCCAATGGTGAGCAGATAAGAAAGATTCTAAGAAGTCTCCCTACAACCTGGCAACCCAAAGTCATAAATATTGAAAGTGGAGATCTTAACAAAATCTCCTATGACGAACTGAGAGGAGATATGATTGCTTTTGAGAAAACCCATTTGAAACGCAATGTTTTGGAAGAGAAAAAGAAAACTGTAGCATTCAATACTACAGTGGAGGAAGTCGACTACGATCGGGATATTGAAGAAGATGATATCCAGGAACAACTTGTTATGATGTCCAGAAACTTAAACGGACTTGTGAACCAAAGACGTCAATTCAGAAAAAGCAAAGCTCCTTTCAAGAAAGATCAAACCAATTACAGAAATGAAGGTCGATGCTTCGAATGCGGCAAACAAGGTCACATTGCAACAAACTGCCCTGACGCGAAAAGGAAAGGCAGAAATAGATCTTACGCTGCATGGAGTGATGAAGATACTGCTGACACTGAACAAGAAGAAGCAGCCAACATTTGTTTCATGGCCTCAGACAACTCTACCAGTAGTGGAATCCAATCTAATGACTCAAGTGAGGTACGTTGCGAATTCTGTATTGAAAACTCTAGAAACCTTGATGAAGTCCTAGACGAGCTTGAAAAGGATCTCAGGAAAATTAAGAAACTAAGCAAGGAAAAGGAAGAATGGGAAATGAAATTAGAAGTAGTTGAGACAGAAAACGAATTCCTAAAAGAAGAAATGAATCACATAAAACTTAAGCTTAACAGTTATAAAAGGTCTACTAGTCAAAGCTCAGCAGGGTCAAATAGCTTTTATAAATCTGCTAGATCCTCCACGTTTTCTAGAGAAACTAAAACTGTGCCTATTTGCTATCATTGCGGTAAACCTGGTCATGTATTTAAAAGATGTCAAAAGAGAAATCCTGAAAAATGGATTTGGAGACCAAAAACCAGAATTGAAGCAAGCACATCTAGAGCTAACCCTCAAGGACCCAAGCAAGCTTGGGTACCTAAACATACTTGAAAACTTTGTTTTGCAGGGACGCCACAAAGGATCAATAAAGATGGGAAAATGGTTTCTTGATAGTGGCTACTCCCGTCATATGACTGGCGACAAACAACTGTTCAAATCTATAACTAAGATTGATGGAGGATCTGTTAAATTTGGAGGAGATGCTAAAGGAAAGATCGTTGGCATTGGAATCATTTCACTAAGTCCCTCCTGTGACATCAAGGAAGCATTCCTCGTTGATGGACTCAAACACAATCTCCTTAGTATCAGTCAACTTTGTGATGGAGGGTACAAGGTAAAATTTGAATCCAGTAGATGCATTATTCATGATACCAAAGGTAAGGTAGTTCTCTCCGGATCCAGGGAAAACAATATCTACGTTCTTAACAATGGTAAAGCTTCTACAGGTAAACACTTATGTCTTGCTTCCATTGCAAATGACCCCTGGACATCGCATAGAAAATTAGGCCATGCCAGTATGTCTTTGATTGAGAAACTGTCTAAACAGGAACTAGTAATTGGACTACCAAAGCTTAACTTTTCAAAAAATCATATCTGCGATGCATGTCAGCTTGGTAAGCAAACTAGAACCTCCTTTAAAGGAAAAGATATTGTCTCTACCTCTAACCCCTTAGAACTATTACATATGGACCTGTTTGGTCCAACTAGAACTGCTAGTATCGGAGGTAAAAGATATGCTTTTGTGATTGTTGATGATTACTCTCGTTTTACTTGGGTTATGTTTTTATCTCATAAAGATGATGCCTTTAAAAGTTTTGAAGTTTTCTGCAAGAAAGTTCAAAGAGAGAAAGGTTACTACATATCCACTATCAGAAGTGATCATGGAGGGGAATTCGAAAGCAAATTTTTTGAAGAATTCTGTAATTCTCATGGATTCACTCACAATTTCTCCTCTCCTCGAACTCCTCAACAAAATGGTGTTGTAGAAAGGAAGAATCGCACTCTTTAAGACATGGCCAGAACTATGTTAGTTGAACACTCTCTTCCAAATCATTTTTGGGCTGAAGCTGTAAGTACTGCCTGTCATATTTTAAATAGATGTCTCATTCGCCCTATCCTTCATAAAACTCCCTACGAACTTTGGAAATGCAAGAGACCAAATATTAGTTATTCTCATCCCTTTGGTTGTAAATGCTTTATTCATAACAATGGTAAAGATAATCTTGGTAAGTTTGATCCACGTAGTGATGAAGGTATTTTCTTAGGATACTCTAACACTAGCAGATCGTATAGAGTATTTAATAAGAGAACCTTAACAGTTGAAGAATCCATGCATGTTGTATTTGATGATTCCTTGATCCATGTCGAGAAAGGTAACAATGCAGATGACGACGAAGTTGGACCAACTCCATCCAGTCCCTCAGAAACTACAGTTACAACCTTTGAGCCTCTTAATCCTCAAATCCAGGAGGCTGAGGAGTCAGGTTCTACTCCAGAACAGACTGAGTCGACTTCACAGCTCAAAGAACTGGAAGTGGTCGTACCAAATGAATTGAGGAGTGATCCCGACTACCCACAGAAATATATCATTGGGGATCCACGAGAAGGTATGAAAACGAGAAACTCACTTAAATCTAATATGGCTTTCATCTCACAGATAGAACCAAAGAAGATAGATGAAGCTCTTCAAGATGAATCTTGGGTTCTTGCCATGAAAGAAGAGCTCGATCAATTTGAGAAAACCAGGTGTGGGAGCTCGTTCCTAAACCCAAAGGCAAATCTGTTATTGGTACCAAATGGGTGTTCAGAAACAAACTCAATGAAGAAGGTAAAGTGGTAAGAAACAAGGCTCGTCTAGTGGCTCAAGGCTACTCTCAGACAGAGGGAGTCGACTACGACGAGACATTTGCTCATGTTGCTAGACTTGAATCTATTCGCATGATTCTAGCTTTCGCCTCTTTCAAACAATTTAAACTTTTTCAAATGGATGTGAAAAGTGCTTTTCTAAATGGGTTTATTAAAGAAGAAGTTTTTGTCAAACAACCTCCAGGTTTTGAAAATCCTAAATTCCCTCATCATGTGTTTAAGCTTTCCAAAGCTCTTTATGGTCTTAAACAAGCCCCTCGTGCTTAGTATGAAAGACTAAGCTCATTCTTATTATCCCATGGATTTTCTAGAGGAAAAAGTGATAAAACTCTTTTTATACAGAAAACCTCCTCTGACATTCTTATTATTCAAATTTACGTTGATGACATCATTTTTGGTAGCACTAATCCAGAATTATGCAAGAAATTTGAAGTGCTTATGCAGGGTGAGTTTGAAATAAGCTTGATGGGAGAACTCACGTTCTTTCTCGGACTCCAGATCAAACAATATGAAAATGGCATCTTTATTTGTCAATCTAAATATACCAAAGAACTTATTGTTAAGTTTGGAATGAATGACGTCAATCCTGCTAAAACTCCCATGAGCCCTGCTACACATCTGGTAAGTGACTCAAAAGGTACAAGTATCAATGCTTCTCTTTATCGAGGTATGATTGGATCACTACTTTACTTAACTGCTAGTCGACCAGACATAATGCTTTCAGTATGTAAATGTGCTCGCTTTCAGTCAGCTCCCAAAGTATCTCATCTTACTGCAGTTAAAAGAATCCTTCGTTATCTTGTTGGCACAGTTAACTATGGTTTATGGTATCCTCGCACGAATTTCTTTGATCTTATTGGTTTTTCATACGCTGACTATGCAGGTGACAGGATTGATAGAAAAAGCACCAGTGGTGCAAGCTTCTTTCTTGGGAAATCTCTTGTTTCTTGGCACAGCAAGAAACAGGACTGTACTGCTCTTTCTACAGCTGAATCTGAATATGTTGCTCTAGGACATTGTTGCACTCAACTCCTTTGGATGGGCAAACAACTCTCTGATTATAATTTATTTTTTAAACCCATTCCCATGCTATGTGATAATACTAGTGCAATTGAACTATCCTACAATCCGGTTGATCATCCTAGAACTAAGCATATTGATGTTCGTTATCATTTTATTAGGGATCATGTTCAGGATGGTGATGTTGATATTGCCTTCGTTAGCACTGATTTTCAATTAGCTGATATTTTTACAAAACCTCTTTTAGAAGAACGATTTTGTGCTCTACGTGACTTGCTTGGAATTTTGCCTGATCCCTCTTAATTTCCCTCAGTTTATTGCCTTAAGTATATTTGTATTTTTCTTACCAGACTCCCTTAATTTTTTAATGCTTATTTTACTATGTCATATTACCTTTTACCCTTTCACTTGTCATTATTACTGCCTTTAGTTGAAAAGCTGTCAGGCGGCGTGGGAAACGGTTTCCAAGGGTCTGCGTCCTGTCCTTTCCTCTCCATCAGCCATCACGTCTCTTCAGTTCATCTACCACTCACACGATACCCCTTCCATTCCCATTCCTTTTTAACTTCTCCACTCCCCCAAAATCCCTTCACATCTTTCCCTCTCCTCAAAATACCTCCATTAAAATGGTTCGCAAAACATCCTTCTCTGCTCGTCAAAGCCAGCGCACTAAATCAAAACCACCCACCACCTCTACCACTCCGGTTCCGGTGGAATCCGATCACTCTGAAAACACCATGTCCACTTATCAAAGTCCAAACAGAAACCCTATTTCTTCTAAGAAAGCCGGTAAAAGACCCATGCAATCTCCTGATGAAGAGTATGTTAAGAGGCCCAAGAAAGAATTTTCTCTTGCTGATTTGGATGAGACCCTAGATTTCTAGGATGCCTCTGCGTGTGAAAAGCTTGTCGCTCTTAAGGACAAACCTCTGGCTCATGGTAGACTTGTGGACTTGGAGGCTATGGATTCTCTCAATTGCTCTCTGATTCCATGGTTTGCTGCTCAAGACTTGTCAAATTTCTTCTCTGCCGAACCCGTTGACATCCCTAAGGATCTGGTAAGGTTATTCTATGCTAATCTCCGTCCCTGTTCTTCTGGTGGTTTTGAAACAATGGTGTTGAACACTCGCATTGTTATTACTAAAGCTATTCTGTGCCGCATTCTGGGCTGTAAGTCTTCTGGTTACTCTGACTTTTTTAAAATCTCCTGGCCTGCTGATTTTGAGGTCTCGTTTGACCAGGCCAAGACCTTTTTATCTGATAAGACTGATATTCCTGAAGGGCAACTAGGCCCCCTAGACCTATCTTTTGAAATGCGTGTACTTGCCCATATTGTTGGTACTACCTTGCTTCCTCGGACTGGATCTCTCAGTTCTCTGTCTCAACGTGACACCCTGATTGTCTATTGCCTGGTCACTAAGAAGAAATTTGATTTAGCTGCCTGGATTATTGAATATATGCTTGAAAGTACTGCTGAATGTGCATCTCTTCCATATGGCATTCTCATCACTCGTATCTTGCATTTTTATAAAGTAAATATCTCTGAGTGGAAAACCTTCTCTTTAACTGCTTGTTACAACTCTCGCACATTTGCTTCCATGGGGTATGTTCATCTTAATGACTCATGGGTTCGTAAGGAACCGAAATCCCCCAAGCCTGTTGATGATATTGCTGGTCCTTCTAAGGCTTCTGCTCCAGTTGAAACTGAGCCTGCAGGTAAGTTCAAAGATGCTCTGGCTGATGTCAATGACCTGTTGCTGAGTTTGCACTACAAAAGTGAGAAGGCCTTTAAGGATATTGCCGAGCCCAAGTTGGATGTAGGTAGATTCTCTCTTAAACTTGATAATGTTGTAACAGACTCTGCTGCTGCCATAAGGCAGGTTCATGCTCGTATTGATGCTGTTTCCACAGACGTTCAAGCCCGAATCACTGCCATGTCCACTGATGTTCAGACTAAGCTGGACCGAATGACTGACAATGTTGTGAACACTCTTACTTATTTTCTTGCTCCTCGCTAAATTTAACTCTTTGGGTCTGTAATATTCAGGACAACTTAGCACTGATGTGCTTATTTTTGCTTTGCTCCTTTTTGGTTGATGCCAAGGGGGAGAACAGATTTAGTTTAGTTATGTGAATATCGTATTATCCTTTCTATGCCTTATGTCTTTTGTTTGAAGGGTGACTCACTTAGGGGGAGTCAACTAACCTCCCTACCCTGGAGACCTAAAACTTGCCTATCGAAACTAAGCTAACACTCAGGGGGAGTTAGCACACTCAGGGGGAGTCAGCTATCAGCGTTGAACAGTCGACTTCAGAAACAAAGGGACGTATCCTAGCACATACACTCCCTCACTTTTTGTCATCACCAAAAAGGGGGAGATTGTTAAGTTAATTCAGAATGTATTTTGATTATGACAAAAAGAATGCGATACCTAAATCAGTCTATGTGCTTCCTGCAGGTTTCGGACCCCACTGATTGAGAGTTGATTCTGTGGATCATTAATTGATTGATTACGGAGTCAGCTATGGAAAGATTAGATTGACAGCCGCTCTTCCCGTAGGATTGGTTATTGCTCTTGCCTTATTCTCTGGAGATATTTATATCCCTAAGAGAATCAAATCTCTTAGGTCAAATCTCTCTAGCTTCAGGATCTCGTCAATCTCTCTCAATCATATCTCGTCCAAGGTTCTGCCCTGTTCTCCCGCAACGGTCTCCCTGCCTTGCTACTATTTATTCAAGAGTTTCTGAAGACCTCTTTACGCTTCTAATTACAATCTACTGTCTCTAAGTCTTTTACTTACAAACTGTACTCCTGAGAGTTTACGAGAGTTTTACAAGAAAAGAAAGAGAGATCGTGTAGTGAGGTAATAGTCGTGTCACTAAAGTTTGGTCTGATTCTCTATAAATCAGACACTATCGTTAGTGGTGAGCGAAGGATTAAAAACCACCTGTGAGAAGACGTTTATGGTTAACGATAAACCATACTTGTAATTGTATTTGCTAAAGAGCTTGAAGAGAGATCACTCCCTTGTAAGGGGACTGGACTAGGAACCATTTGGTTCTGAACCAGTATAAATACTCTGTGTCGAACCTTACTCATTTACAGCATTTCTATTTCTGCATTAATCAGTTTTTATATTTCTAAGTCAACTTACGAATTGCTCAGTCGACTAAATACAGCAGTTTTAACAATTCACCCCCCCCCCCCCCCTCTTGTATTCATCAAATTTATCATAAATTTTCCCAAACCAGCAACACTTGCTTGGAGTTTTAAATAGCAGGTTCAAGTATTGTCAGTTCAATAAAATTGTGAACTTTAACTTTTGCCGGTAGACAAAATTATGTGATAAGATTTGAACATACTTGGTCATTTAGAAGGTTAGTTATGCACGGACCCTGAAACATGGACTGTCTAAGCGGTAAATAAGCCATTAGAAGCACAAAATAATACTATATTGTAATTCCATGGGAACACTACATTAGCGAACTGATGACAGAACAATAACGTAAACAATTCTTCCGACAGGAAGCTACTGCTCTCAGAATATCACATAAATAATCTTCCCAAGAGGAATGCTGCAAATGATTACTAGCACAACAAGGAAAAATATATGATCACATGACAGAATATTGAAGTGTAACACAATGCTGCTTCAATGAGGCAACGAGGATTTCACTCGCCTCAAACTCAAGGGTTATGAGGCATTTGAGGCAATTCTGGCTTTGGCAAAGTTGGTAACTCAGGCTTAGGAATGGCTGGCATCTCAAGTTTTGGCAAAGTTGGTAGTTCAGGCTTTGGCAATGTTGGCAACTCTGGTTTTGGGACTTCTGGCAAATCGGGCTTTGGCAGAGTTGGCAGCACAGGTTTTGGTATTTCAGGGATTTCAGGCTTAGGCAAAGTTGGGAATTCGGGGAGATGTGGCAATTCAGGCTTAGGAAGCTCAGGAAGAGTTACTTCAAGAAGATTACGCGCTTGTGCTTGAATCGTGTAGCAGCCTGTTAATGACAAAGTGATAAGTAACAAGAAGAAAAAAGATTGGTTGTAGTGATAAGCCATTGTAAAGATGATGTGGATGCAAGATGCTTGAATGATTATGCATTAGATTTCACTTTGAACAACTTTATATAGATGCAGGATATAAAAAGTAGGAAGGAGGATTATATAAGTTATTGGTAGGAAATTTTTTTTCTTAGTTCACCTTCTCAACAATAAACTTCCTAACTTGATCACACAATAGCTTTATTTCCGTGTCCAATATCCATAATATATATTTTATGTTGATGATCTTTAAACAAGGTCAAAGCATACTAAAGGTCTTCCAGTAGGTAATCTAAAGTGAACTTAGCGGTGAAATTGTAAACATTTCAAAATTGCAGGTAGCAAAGTTTAAATGATAATCGTAATGGTAGATTACTAAATTACATTCCAATCGGTGCACTGTGATCCGTTTCTATGTGCAGTAATTGAATATAGACTTTTCCTTTTTCCTAATCTTCGTGCAAGCTAGTGATAGGGAAATATGTAAAATTTGACAAAGGTACTGAATAAATGTACCTTCTTAATGTGGTTTTCACTTAATAGGTAAAATGCTTCATTTAAAACACTGTTATTATCAATTGGTCTATTTGATATCTATGTCTCTTTTACTTGTACTATAGTCTTTCAGAAAAAATTGCGAGATTCTAGTCTGAATAGCTAAATTTGCATCCACAAATTAATGATTAATTAATGACCTCTAATTTCGAGGACGAAAAACATGAAAGTTCATAGAAAATGGTAGCATGGAATATTAGTTAGTATATATTAGCATGTGCAATCAAATTCGCAGTATTTTGGTGTATGTCAGTCGCACAATCAGGTATATGGTGTGTGTCACTGGCTTTTGTAAATGTATATTTTGTCATATCTTTGATATTAGAGAAAAGGGGAAGAGATAAACATCTAGACTTTTCCCAATATTGTATCGCTCAGTAGGAGGAGTCTATAAAAGAAACTCTAGTACATCTCTTCTTGATTAACAACTTCACTCTCCTTCTACTCTCTTTTCTCAATGTTTCTGAAAGAGTTCTTGTGAATAATCTTCTCCAAATCGAGTTGGAATAGTCTTTTATAACATGTACGATCCATTGTACACTTTTATAGTGTTATTCGTATTTTTGGCATGTGATGGCAATGTTTTACTAGCAAAACAAAAAAATGATCCTTCAGACTTCATAAGGTTGCTCAACATTGATAAGATTCGTTGTATCAGTAAAGTCACACTATTTTTTGTATCATTAAAATTACTTAACTTTTGTTATTTACATAATTATTTTTGTATTGTTGCTTCCAAACGCACACGCAAGTATACGTGGTCGACAAGTAATAAAGTGATAAATCGAGTATCGTTCCCACGAGGACTATGCAGACTGAGTTCTAGCAAACAATTTATATAAACTATTCAGGGATCTTTTTCCAATAGTAAGGATTTTGTTAACTAAAGAACAGTAATTAAATGGTAAAAGTGAATTCAAGCAATGGAGCAAAACTTGGTTGTTATCAGTAATAAGGAGACGGTCCAGGGTCAGAGTTACGAACAATCCAGTTGAGTTTTCCAATTGATTCCACTTCTTAAATCTCGGGTTACTAACTAACAGATTAAATGTACCCGTAAAAACCTTTCGATTCTTCACGGTCTATGCAGGCTACTCCAATCCCTATATGTCTATGGGTTGAATCACGTGCACGCATTAACGAATTCTGTAATGAGTTAAACTAGGCGAGCAAGTATATGTCTATCCTACTCACAAATTGGTTCCCCGATGCCCGGGTTCACAAACTAGTCCTATTCTTTCTTATTACGTAATTAAATTCCCTCTTTCGAGTTCAATCTAAAAACCATAGATAATGCGTAATAATCGGGCCCTGACAATTACACAAGTGAAATCAAGAAAGAATACACAAGTGAAATCAAGAAAGAATAAGCAACCCGTAATGGGATTCAATCAATGGGAATCAATCTTCAAACATCAACTTTCATGTAATACTCTAACCCTAGAACGATATATTTAGCTACGCATACTCATAATAACAACACAAGGAATTTATGTAATAATGAAATAATGATGTAATAGATTAATGGAAGGAAAGAAAACCCTTGTTCTTGATGTTATGAGCTCTCCAATTTGCTCCAAAGTCTCAACTCCCATGAAAAATGAAGTAAAAGAGTATTTATAGAGTTTACAAACACCTAGTAATAAGTTAGACCCAAGCCTAGACGAAATAGGACGTAAAAACGCGCACAAGGGGCGCTATAACGGGCTCCCCGCGCCTCGGAACGCGCGACATTGGACAGAACCCGTCGAAATCAGCCCGCTACAAGCCCGCGCCGCATGGAGAACCGCGCCAGCCAGTGCGCGCTATGGGCTGCGCGGCGCGTGGGTTATGGCGCCCAGCCATTTTCCTGTTCCGTTGCTCCTTTGCTCGCTCGTGTCGTGCCTTCGTGTGCTCGATCCAATCCTCAATCAAAATCCAATCTTTTCTTGCTCAATCATGCTCTTAAAAGCTCCAATTACACTGCGTAACAACCTACATACACACGACATGAAATTAGTGTAAAACCATATTCATAAACCATAAAACGAGCGAATAAGGTACTAAAACGTGAGGAAATATTAAGGAAATATAGGCATAAAATGCCAAACATCACCACCCCACACTTGAACCTTTGCTCGTCCTCGAGCAATCACAAATAACTTCCAACCTAGGTAAAACAGGTCTGCCTATGACTATGGTTGATACCGACCATTGAACCAATGCACACATGACTACTATGGATCCACAAACATGCCAACAATTTACCAAAACCAAAAATATGAGAACAACCACCCCAAAATAGCTCAAATGCACAAACTCAACTTAATGCAACCATGCTCCCACAAAATCACACCTATCTACTCAACCAAGAAGCCACCAACTTCACCTATTTCATGCAAACCATGTGCCCTCACCAATATGAAGCAAAAGAGTGTCCCCCAAATATCACACACAACCATTAATATCAAGAATAGAATGGGGACAATAACAACCGAATTCACTCACTCTCATGAAAAGCTCACATGTCACACACAATGTACCATAGGCTTGCCCGTAGTGTAGGACTCCACTAATGTAAGCTTACTCCAATCGGGATTAACTAGGACTTTTAAAAGGGTCGTAATGTAGGCTAAGGGGCGGGTAGGATACATATGGTAATAGTGACTACCTCCCTAAGCACTTTAATACATCACAATCAAATTAAGCACAATTCTTATCAAGCCACCCAATCAACACTTCCACACACACCTTCTCAACAAGTAGCATTTTTTCTTTTAAGCACACACTAGCAAGGAATGAATATTCTTTTCTCTTTTTATTTCTTTTTCCACAATTTTTTCTCTTTTCTTTTCAACTTTGCTATTTTTTTTTTCTTTTTCTTTTTCAATTTCATCCACCCTTGCCAATGCTTTTCACTACTTCACAAATTTTACAATTATTCCCCTTCATTAGCTCCACTCGAAAACCTCCCAAAATCCAACCACAACTCCAATCAAATACACAATATCAACTAAAGTGCTTAAGGAGTAAAGGGCCAAAAGAGACAATTTAGAACAAATGGGTAGGCTCGGGGTGTGGGTACCAATAAAAAGGATCAAAGAAATAACAACAACAATTTTTTCCAAGGTATATATGTAAGGGCAGGCAAATCAAAAGAAGGCCTTGTATCATTTCCCAACTAGAGCAAACCTAGGATTTCGCTTTGCACACACACGGGGCAAGTTCTAGACATTAACATGCAACATGGAGTAAACAAGAATATGCCTCACACACACATAGCACATGGTCCACACAAAAAGGTTCCATCAACAACTCTCAACTAAGCTTCTAGAATGCAACTTGTGGAAATTTAAGCACTACTGCGCAAAGGTTCACAATCAAGTCAAGCAAGCGGACTCAAGCATCTCAAGGGGGTCGTTCTATTTTTTTTAGGCATGCATCACAATTAAAACCCAAGGACACCACAAATAGTACATGCAATCAAGTTCAAGTCCACCGGTATCAAACAAATCGAAGGCACCTAGCATTCTACCTCTTTCCTTCGTCTAGGGTCACCTATACTAACTATTCTAATCCTAAAAATAAAAAACTACCCGGTTCAAAGGCCTCCCCGTGGAAAAGAACCGCGGTCATAAGAAAAACCACGGGGTGGATGACATGTACCACTAATAAAAACTAAAAGGAAAATCTTTTTGGAATTTTTCATTGGTTTTCAAATTTTCATATATTAAAGCAAGAAATAAATCAAAAGAAAATCCTACGGTACATGCATCCCTAACCTCAAAATAGGTAAAGGGTAGTTCCCCACCCCACACTTAAACTAAGCACTGTCCTCAGGGCTAAAAATAAGCAAGCGCAAGGTAAAGAAAACTTCCCTGAAGATTCTAGTCCTTGGTGCTAGCATCCTCCAAGCTTCCATATAGTATGAGGTACTCAGACTTCCCCCAACAGATCATCAACATTAGGCAAGGGTGAGGACACCCCACACTTAGCCTCGACATTACATGAACCTGCAATCCAAGGAAAAACAACAACTACGTGACACTATAAATAAAATAATACAAGTACAAACTCGGGTTGCCTCCCGAGAAGCGCCTTAGTTAACGTCGTGGCACGACGACACTTTTAGCTCACTTCCAGCCTTTATGTCTTCTCTTCTTACGCCGAACTTTTACTTTCTTCCCTTCTTTTAGAGAACCCATCTTCAACTTCACATGTGGTTTACTTCCATCTTCTTGTTTGACACATTCAATCATAGAGCACTCTTCCACCTTAGCTATGTGCTCCTTCTCATTATAAACCTTGAAAGTAACCTTTTCTCCATGCGCTCTAACAGTCATCTCACCCAGCTCCATGTCAATAATTGCCTTCGAGGTGACTAAGAATGGTCTCCCCAAAATGATTGGAGCTTCTCGGTCCTCTTCATAATCTAGGACTACAAAATCAGCAGAGAATGTAAACTTACCAACTTTTAGCAACACATCCTCCAACTTACCATCAGGGTGAGTGAGAGATCCATCTGCCATCTTAAGAGTAACTGAAGAGGGCTTGATTGCTCTTAGCCCTAACCTTTTGCAAACAGACAAAGGCATGAGATTTATGCTCGCCCCCAAATCACACAAGGCACCAGTGATATTATGCCCTCCAATGGTACAAGGAATAGTAAACCTCCCAGGATCTTGAAGTTTTGGAGGTAGCTTACTCAAGATTGTGCTACACTCCTCAACTAAATCAACTGTATCTATCTCTTGAGGCTTTTTCTTCTTCACTAAAATTTCTTTTAAGAACTTCACAAATGATGGCATCAATTCAAACACATCAGTCAAAGGAATATTAACTTGAAGTTCTTTCAACATACTCACAAATTTTTTATACTGGGCCAGATCCTTCGATGGTAATAGTCTCTGCGGGAATGGTGGAGGTGGAAGAGGTGCCTCCTTTCTCTCTTCTTTCTTCTTTACCTTCTCCACTTTTTCAACTTTTTCTATTTCAGCTCTCTCTTCAGACTGGGCCATCAGCTCTCCACCTTCTATTAAAGTCACTGCTAGACATTGTTCAGGCTCTTTTTTAACAGTGGTTATATCTCCCATCAACTGCCCCAACTGGTGCTCCAAGTTCTTTTAAGCATTGGCAAGATCTTGTATGGCTTGTACATGGGCTGCAGTGTCAGCTATCATTCTCTGCTGGCCTGCCATTATTTGCTTTAGCATATCTTCAACTGAACTGCTAACCTGCTATGGTGGAGCTGGAAGTGGGTGGTAATTATTCGGGGCTCTCGTATTGCCTTGATAATAACCATTACCAAACTGGTTTTGACCCTGCAGCCTGTTTTGATTACCCACGTAATAAACTGACTCTGGATTAGAAGAGCAAACCTCTGTAGCATGGTCTTGACCACAAACCTCACAAAAGCTCTGGAGTTGTTGCACTGGAGCCACTGGTTGCTGAGCCTTTTGCAGAGCTAACTTGCTAATTTGATTGGAAATAGCATCCATCCTCGCCCTTAGCTCTGAAACTGCATCTAACTGAAGTACCCCTGCAGGTTTCTGCGTAATAGCTCTACCATCTCCCTGCCAATCAGGATTGCTCTGCGAAAACTTATCTAGCAAATCATAAATTTGATCAAAATTTAGGGCCAGTACTTGGCCCCCAGCAGCAGCATCAACCACGATCTTAGTATGTTGGTTCAGCCCCTCAACAAAAGTGTATGCAACAACCTCATTGGATTGGTTGTGGTGTGGACAATCTCGCAATAAAGCTTTGAATCGCTCCCAGGCTGAATACAAGGATTCTCCTTCTAACTGTCTGAAGGACATAATTTCGCTCCTCAGCCGGGCTGTCTTGGCAGATGGATAAAATTTAGCCAAGAACTTCTTAGCCAAATCCTCCCAAGTAGTGATAGACCCAGACTTTTCAGCCTTTAACCACTTCCTTGCTGCCCCAATCAGTGAAAACGGGAACAACGTCAAGCGAACATAATCATTAGGAACACCCGCTGGTGTATAAGTATCACTGATCTCCAGAAAGTTCTGAATGTGTTGCTGCGGATCCTCATGAAGTAATCCACCATATTGTCCAGTCACATGCAGCAACTGAATCATGCCGGACTTAATCTCAAATCCTCTGGTGATAGCGGGCTTAACTATGCTCGATGCTACTCCCTCCAGGCTGGGGAGAGCAACATCTCGCACAGCTAAAGCTTGGTCTACTGCCATTCCTGTAGGTAAAGATCAAGCAGGACCTAATACCTGAAACAGCACAAAACTCAAAACAAAAATTAAACCTGAATAGTGAGTAATAAACTGTTCAAAAAGAAATCAGTCAATAATTAGTCCCCGGCAACGGCGCCAAAAACTTGTTGCTCCCAAACGCACACGCAAGTATACGTGGTCGACAAGTAATAAAGTGATAAATCGAGTATCGTTCCCACGAGGACTATGCAGACTGAGTTCTAGCAAATAATTTATTTAAACTATTCAGGGATCTTTTTCCAATAGTGAGGATTTTGTTAACTAAAGAACCGTAATTAAATGGTAAAAGTGAATTCAAGCAATGGAGCAAAACTTGGTTGTTATCAGTAATAAGGAGACGGTCCAGGGTCAGAGTTACGAACAATCCAGTTGAGTTTTCCAATTGATTCCACTTCTTAAATTCCGGGTTACTAACTAACAGATTAAATGTACCCGTTAAAACCTTTCGATTCTTCACGGTCTATGCAGGCTACTCCAATCCCTATATGTCTATGGGTTGAATCACGTGCACGCATTAACGAATTCTGTAATGAGTTAAACTAGGCGAGCAAGTATATGTCTATCCTACTCACAAATTGGTTCCCCGATGCCCGGGTTCACAAACTAGTCCTATTCTTTCTTATTACGTAATTAAATTCCCTCTTTCGAGTTCAATCTAAAAACCATAGATAATGCGTAATAATCGGGCCCTGACAATTACACAAGTGAAATCAAGAAAGAATAAGCAACCCGTAATGGGATTCAATCAATGGGAATCAATCTTCAAACATCAACTTTCATGTAATACTCTAACCCTAGAACGATATATTTAGCTACGCATACTCATAATAACAACACAAGGAATTTATGTAATAATGAAATAATGATGTAATAGATTAATAGAAGGAAGAAAAACCCTTGTTCTTGATGTTATGAGCTCTCCAATTTGCTCCAAAGTCTCAACTCCCATGAAAAACGAAGTAAAAGAGTATTTATAGAGTTTACAAACACCTAGTAATAAGTTAGACCCAAGCCTAGACGAAATAGGACGTAAAAACGCGCACAAGGGGCGCTATAACGGGCTCCCCGCGCCTCGGAACGCGCGACATTGGACAGAACCCGTCGAAATCAGCCCGCTACAAGCCCGCGCCGCATGGAGAACCGCGCCAGCCAGTGCGCGCTATGGGCTGCGCGGCGCGTGGGTTATGGCGCCCAGCCATTTTCCTGTTCCGTTGCTCCTTTGCTCGCTCGTGTCGTGCCTTCGTGTGCTCGATCCAATCCTCAATCAAAATCCAATCTTTTCATGCTCAATCATGCTCTTAAAAGCTCCAATTACACTGCGTAACAACCTACATACACACGACATGAAATTAGTGTAAAACCATATTCATAAACCATAAAACGAGCGAATAAGGTACTAAAACGTGAGGAAATATTAAGGAAATATAGGCATAAAATGCCAAACATCATGTATCATTAAATCGTTGATACAATGATAGGTCATGTAAGCCATCCAGAATTCAGGTACTCCCTCCGTCTCAATTTATGTGATCACATTTTCTTTTTAGTTTGTTTGAAAAAGAATATTCAAATTCTAAATTTGATAATAATTTTTTTTATGAAATGATTTACAACCATACAAATTCCTGTGATTTATTTTAAACCATATATTTCAACAGTTTTCATCTCTTTTTTAAATTGTGTGCCCAGTTAAACTAGATCGGATAATTGGGAGGGATGGACTATAAGTAAATTTATAAGTTCTCTACTGCACTACAAGAAAAACAGAACTACCAACGAAATTATCAACTAAAAATCAGCTGTTAAATACCAAAAGCTTTGTTGGTAATTTTGGAAGCGTAGCTATGAGAATTTCCGCTAGTAAATCTATTAACCAAAATTTTGATTGGTATTCCGTTACTATCTTTACTCATGGATATAAAATGGGTTAGTAATAACAAAGATAATAATAAATCACCCTGGTATAAACGCCACCTCAAAAATTCAAAGTTTTTAGAGTACAAAATGATGTGGAAATAATGCCACCAGAAACACAAATACAATAATGAACTGATGAGAGAACAATTACACAAAACAATCCTTCGACAGGAAGCTGCAACTAAAAACAGAAGAACACATAAATAAACGTTACAAAAGGGAGGTGCAAACAAATCTAGCACAACAAAGAAGTAAAACACATGATCACATGACACAATAATGCAACTTCAACAAGGCAAAGAGGATTCATTCGCCTCGAACTCAAGGCTTATGAGGCACTTGAGGCAATTCTGGCTTTGGAAAAGTTGGTAGCTCAGGCTTAGGAATGGCAGGGATCTCGAGTTTTGGCAAAGCCGGAAGTTCAGGCTTTGGCATTGTTGGCAACTCTGGTTTTGGGATTTCTGGCTTCGGCAGAGTTGGCAACTCAGGTTTTGGAATTTCAGGCTTAGGCAGAGTTGGGAATTCGGGGAGATGTGGCAATTCAGGCTTAGGCAAAGTTGGGAATTCGGGGAGATGTGGCATTTCAGGCTTAGGAAGCTCAGGCAGAGTTACTTCAAGAAGATTGCGCGCTTCTGCTTGAATCATGTAGATGCTTGTTAATGACAAAGTGAGAACTAATAAAAAGAAAAAAGATGAGTTTTGGTGATAAGCCATTGTTGAAGGAGAAAAATGCTTGTTGGAGACTGGTATTGTATGTTTTTGATTAGTAATGCTTTAGGCTTCACTTGGAACAAGTTTATATAGATTATGGGATGTGGAAAATAGGAAGGGGATTGGCTAAGTTGGTTGCTGGTGGGTAGGAAAATTGTCTGTTAGGTCACCTTCTTAACAACAACATCCTAATTTAGTTCAACGCAAAGTACCCATGTACAGCATAGTTTATGTTAATGTTACCACATGGTCTTTTAGTTGGCAATCTAAAGAGATCTCACCTTTCTTTAATTTGTAGCGATTCAGACTAGCAGGCAACCAAATGTGCATTCTCCATGGACACAACTTGTGGGAAAGATTACTCATCAGCTTGTTTGGGAGTTCCTTTTACATAAGACACTGAAAGTATCCATCTAACTGAAACAGTGATGGTTAATGTAATTTACTCTATTAATTTTGAGGCTTAAACTGCATGAGGTCATCAAACTACTGAAGGTTCACCTAGAATGCACAAGTATCACATGCCAAGGAGTACACCAAAAAACTTGGATATAAAGAAAAAGGTCGTCCATTTATTTTTGTCACTTGTAGCATTTCTGCATTTAACTTCCTTTTAAACCAAAGTAAAGGTTCTTGGAACAAGTCTCAGTCGTCTACCTCCTACGCCAATGATAATTTTGCTCTAAGTTTAATGAATAAATACACAAACACAAATTTCAACCCCCAAAAGAATGTGTTTAATGGCTTTGGCATCGACTCCAACCAGTATATTATCAACAGAAGACAAATACAAGAGAAGGAATGGAACATAGTGCCTGGTCTCCTCAAAACTCAAGTGAATAGGAGTAGACATGCCATTACAGTACTGCAGATTTCCCATATACTGACAAGAAGGAACCTTCTCAGTTCTCAGAAAGCAAGAGAGAGAAGCGCAAGCTCCTCAAATTCATTACAGTTTTGCAGTTGAAGGAAAAAATAAAAATAAAAACAGTGTGCAGAGGTTAAATTGTTAGCAACAATCATTCACTGCATCACCATACTATCAAATCAACCAATAGATTATAACCTGAATATAATTGATAGACTTGACAGTGACTCAGAAGAACTCTAACAAGATTTGCTTTGTTTAAAAGACAACAAACTACAATAGAAGTAACTTCTTTTCAATAAGGAAAACTAAACAAACTATGATATAAATAACTGATAAAGGCGTAATTTGTCATTAGAACATAAAAAGGTTTCGCATTTATTAGGTCGCAGGGATCTCCAACTGCACACTAGGAAAACATAGTAGAATGAAAAGAGAATAGAACCGAACACCAACAAGCAATATAGACTACTTTGCATCGACTCAATTCAGTAAGAAACTATCTTGCGACTGAGTGATTTATTGAACCATGTCTTCCAACTAGCAGCTCTCTTTCGAGCCATTGCAGCTTGATTGTCATCATGAATTGCATTCTCAGCCTGTGGCTTCTTGAACAGCACAAAATTACGAACCCCAAACGATCCAATTGTCACCCACGGACTCAAAACTACAATGACAACACAAACATAAGAAAAAACACATAAAATGAAAAGGTATAATGCTGACTAAGATATCATATCAAAAGATATCAGAAACAATCATTAAAAGCCTCATGATCACAACCAACACAACTCCACAATGTCACACATGAAGAGCATCATAGACAACATAGTTGCATTTTCTTTTATTTCTTTTAGCCTGAATGTCCCTGTTTGACAACATAGCTGCATTTTCTTTTATTTCTTTTAGCCTGAATGTCCCTCTTTATTTCCTTTTAACATTCTCAACTCTTTTAATTATAGATATGATTAACTTGAATATAAATTGAGATTTGAGTTCTTTCATTCAACTAATAAAGTTAAACATGTAAACAAAATTTATTATTGATTGGCAACAGTACAAAAGGAATAAGTTAGTACAGATGAAAAAAGAATTAAAAATGATGATAAAGTAAACATAACTAACATAATACTAATAAAGAAGAAAATTTAACCTAAAATGCCATGGCAGGGCAAAGAGGGGCAGGTTTGTTAGGATGGGTGTATATTGGTTGTGGGGGGGGGGGGGGGGGGGGTGTTTAGCCGGGCGGATCAACATTCTGACAAAGAAGGCTTCACCTGCCATGCTCTGGCCTGTTAACTTGAGTAATCTAATAGTAGTAACAAATAAATTTCTCCTAATAAGCCAAATCAAAACACATTCTCCGAAATGCAAATGTTTCCTAAATAAGCAATTTAAAGATATCGACTTAATAAAATCAACTGCTAACACATGCAACCAAACATTATGCACAAATGCAACTTTCAACTATAACATATAATCATTGGAAAATGCAATACTAGTATTAATTATGTTACATAATTACACAAAATTAGATTCAAACTAACAACAATACCTTCTGTAGCAACAGCAGGGCAATACAGCACGAAACTTTTCAAATCCGACCCAAGAACAGGAAGGCGCCCTTCACGAGCATAAGTTTTCAATGCAGTATCAATAACATTAGCCACAAGCTCTTCTTCATTAACAACAAAACGAATCGGCCCAGCGCTTCCAAGAACCGTTATACTAATCAATAACCGGTTTCCTTTACCAGTTTGATTCTTTTTCGCCTTGTAAAGCAACATTTCACCAATAAATAAAAATTCCAACAAAATTTTATTCAAAAGAAAAAAAGTAAATATATAATTGGGATTTTTTAAACAAAATGAAATTGGTAATTGGCCTACGAGCCACGATACAGTTTCAGGTAGACACTTAAATTGGGACGTAGGCCTATGAGTTTTCGGGCCAGGGTATGATCAAGATTCAAGGATCAAGCCCAATGCAACGATAATACCAGCCTTGTTTGCAAGATCCAAAGGAAAAACAAGAACCCCTAATTGGAAATAAAGGGGTAATCATTAACAAGTTCTTGAAAATTTCCACCATTAACAATAGAATTCAAGAATTGAAAAAAATGGTCATAAAATGAAAATTTAAATGGCTAGAATTGAAATTCTTAACAACAGAGATCAAATCTCTAAAGAAATTAGGAAGAATATGGTGAAGAAAGAGAGAATTTATAAAAAGATTGCTCTTTGAGGGTTAGGGTTTTCTTAATTTGGGGATTTTCTGTTGATGATTTGTTGGGATATTTTTGGCAGATAACAATAAAGTAGTACTATATTTGTAAGTGGTTTTTGTAAGTGGTGTTTGAAGAAGATGAGGTATATGTCTTGTCTGTGTTTGATTGAATAAAAATAATAAACCGTCCCTTTAATAAAAATGAATTAGTTCAATAAGACTCTCAAAAATGAAAGAATAAAAAGTCAAGATTCAAATGAAAATTGAAAATCTTATGTTTTCTTGTTTAGGGAAAGGGTGGACAACGAAAAGGTCCACAAAATTTACATGGTTAGTAAAACAAAGTAGTAACTTTCGAAAAAGGTTTTTATTTATAGGTGAAAATGGATGGTGTTAGCAATATTTAGAAGAGACATAAGTAGTTTTTGATTCATGGTTGTGAGAAGTTTTTGTCCTTTAATTTCTAGTCCAGTAAAAAATAACCATACATGTTATCAAAGTCAATTTCTATTATTGAATTTTCCTAATTATGCATCCGTTATTTATTCCACTATTTGCGGGTATATAATGCTCAGAGAATAACCTACCCATTCATTAGGAATCATAAATGTATTGAGTAAACGTCTTAATAAAAGTTACAAACAATAAAGAGGACAGCACTAGATTTGTAGGCTACAACTGAGAGGTGATTTATCACTTATATTTCTAAAGAAAATAAAATATAAAAGCAGAGAGGAGGAGAAAAGGTAGGATAGCGAAATGATAGAAAAGAAGTAGATTTTCTGAGTACAAACATGTATTTAAGAAAGAACTAAGAAAAATGAAACCATCTTAAAAGAATAAAAAGGATCATAAAAAATGGACTTTAGAAGAAAATAAATATTAGTAGTAATTGTCCTGGACAGAGAAAACGAAAAAGCGGTGGATATACAAATATTTCTTTTGTTTTGCCATTTAATTCATTTCTCGTTTATTATCTCCTTGTTTTTCCTTTCTATGGAAAAATTTAAGAAACATTGATACTACTAAATTTAAATTCAATGCCTTTAACTTAAAACCCAAATTACACGTGTTAATCGAATCCATAAATATTTCTTTTGTCCGCCCAAAGAAAAGTAGAAATAAGTAAAAAGGTCTTCTTGTTCTTCCTCCGGTTTACTTTTTTTATGTATTAAAGAAGTGTTGTCAACTTGAGTTTGATTGAAATGGATGGTTCCAAGTTTTATAAACAAAGGGGACTATGGTGTCAGGAAAAAAATAACTTCTCAAACTTGATGATAGAAGTATCGTGATTGCATCGCACGTACAATGAACTTTACTCCCTTCTCTACCAACTAGCATAATTTCGTCCAGGTGTTCCTGACGGATTTCAACTACACCCACCTCCTTCCAGGTCATGCATATAAGTTGTTGCTAGAAATTGAAAGTGGAACTATACGATGAGTTATTTTAAATAGGGGTCATATTTTGTACATTTATGAAATATATTCCCATTAATACAAATGTAAGCACTCACAATTCAGATCTTTATTGAATCATTTTCAAAGAGCAACCCAACTACAACTGTCTAGAATTAATTACAAAACCAAATGCTCTTTTATCTTAACGTTCACTCTCACACATATCTTACACATTAATTACATAGAAATATTCTGGTATATAAAACGAAAAAAAAAGAATAAATCAAACCATTCTCAAATCCAAACACCTAGAAACTCAATATATACACCCAAATGTAAAAGGCACTTCTCTCCATAGCTTGTTACATGCACAGGAGACAATACAAAATTAAAGTATAGTTGATCAATCAATATTGACAAAGTTATGTCATATAGGAATCAGAACTTCAAGTATAAGTGATTCTTGCTCCAACTTGTAGCAATTTTATCTCCCAGTGACAACATAAAAGACCTGGCCAACCGAGGAAAAGAAAAGGATATTAACAAGATATGCATTTGCTCTTTCGCGAATAACTTGAATATGCAAATAAAAATTAAAAGAACATCATATATCAGGACTTGTGGAAATGAACTTACTTGATTATTGCAGAATCAGTTGCTAAAGAGATGGACGCGAGTTCCAATCTGGAGGAAGGATGGAGACCTTCGGTCCACTTTCTCCATACTCATTAAGTAGTATTTCCGGAATCTCCAAGGCTAATTCCGCAGCCTTATGGCTGCTCCACTCCACATCTATGGTCTGAAGAGAACTTGGACACTGAAATGCAGAAGGGATCTCCTCAAGTTGCTTGCATTTTCGTAAAACCAGTTGTTTAAGACTGGGAAATGCATCATCCGAAGAAGTCCATCGGACAAGTTTCACGTCATCCAACACCAAGAATTTTAGATTCGGGAAGTCATCATCGTTTACATCCCAATCCTCCCCACTAAAGGCTTTAAAATGGAGTTTCAGAATCTCAAGCTCAGGCAATGCAGCAATTGCAGAAATTTCACTCCATGGTAGCGAAAACTTTGATAGAGTCAGCTTTTTAAGTTTCGCGGGGAAGTTGAAAACACAGGGTGGTAGCACTTGATGACTGCTGCAAATGACCTTGAGTGTCTCAAGCCTAGTCAAGAAGTGCAATCTAGGAAACATACTGCCCTTTCTTCCTTCCATATTAGAGAAGACAAATAAGCATTTCAGCTTTTGAAGATTTGGTAACTTGCTTATTAACTTCTCCATAGTTCCTCCATGACTAAGAGATGGTGTGGAAAAGGTTTGTAAATTATCTAACTTGAAGTAATCCACGAGGGATTCTTGTTTGCTGTTAAGCACACCAGGATATACATGCAAATGGGTTAATTTTACCATAGACCAAATAGTGTGAGGCAATAAAACTGCTCCTTTTAATCCCCTCAAGATAAAAGTTTCTAGGTTTCTAAGCTTCGCTATTGATGTTGGAATACAAGTCACATCGGCTAGAAGGGCTAAGAACCTCAAATGAACCAGCAATTCTATTTCAGCAAAAGAATCACCTATCCGAATGGACCCAATATCCAACACTCTAAGAAGTTTATAACGAGAAAGGAAGAAGGGAATTTTATAGGACAATGGAGGCATTGTACCATCATTGATAGCCGAAAATAGTAGAGAATGAAGATGCATGACAGGACATAGTTGCAGAAATTCTTCCCGCTTGGAGCAGATGCACAACCGGCGCGTCCATGTTTTGAGCGACTGAGAGAAAGCAACATCCTCTCTGTTGATAAAGGTCAAAAGTAACAATGAGAATATAAGAGGGTTGTGTGTATGTAGCGGGAGGGGGTGTAAACAGAAGTAAAGTGTTTAGTAACATACCCATCTATGACGCACAAGAAATTGTCTTCTTTAGATTTTGCCAAGCAAAACTCATTGACGAGAGCATGGAGATAGCATGCTTTGACTCCTCCTTTGGCTCCTTTTTTGGAAACTAGCACTAAATTTCTGCTGATTAATTGATGTAGGTATTTCTCTGCTATCTTCTCTGCATTTTCCAACCCTGTTTTTCGTACAATCCCTTCTGCGCTCCATAACCATATCAACTGGCGAACTGAAAATTCTTTGGCCTTCGTAAATGCACTCAGATAAAGAAAACACTGCTTCAATTGTTCAGGCAAATTCTGGTAACTAAACTCTATTTTGTCCAAATACTGTTTCTGTTCACCAGTAATATGTGATCTTGTACCTTTTTCTACTTCTTCCCACCTCTCTCTGGTCTTCTCTGTGTTTCTCAAAACTCCCAACAGTAAAACAACTAAAAGAGGTAGTCCTTGGCAATGCTCTGCTATTTCCATTCCAACATCCTTTAGTTCTTGATAGCTGCTTTCCCCCTTGAAAAGGCTCTTCTCTAGTAGTTCCCAACTTTCTTCTCTAGTGAAAAAACGAAGATGATGGGGAGTAGAATGAATTTTAGCATAATCAGCCACTTCTGCTTGTCTGGTCGTTATGATGATTCTGCTCCCATTCCCATCATCAGGAAAAGGCATTCTTAGGTCATCCCATGCCGAAGTATCCCATATATCATCCATGACAACAAGGTATCTACGTCCCATTAGGCTCTTCTTCAACAGGGCATTCAACTCTTGGAAACTCATTTCCTTGATTTTGTCATTGAGCTCAATGGTATAACCCAAAAGTTCAAGCAATAATTCTTTCAAGTCATATTTCGAAGAAACCTGACACCATGGACGAACATCAAACCGACCGACAACAGTTTCATGACCGTGCAGCTTCCTGGCCATAGTACTCTTACCGAGTCCAGCCATACCGACGATTGAGATCACATCAAGCTGTGGTGGTCCTTCAACAAGCTTTTTTATCAGCTTTTCTGTTTCATCTTCAAATCCTACAGGTACTTCATCCATTATAGGAGCATTCACTTCTGGTATCTGTTGAGTGAAACCTTCTGCAACAGTAATTGCTGGGAGGTCACACTTGTTATTTGAATAGACCTGAATGATTTTTCTCTTGATGATCTTAATCTCTTCCACGCTCTCCATGAGTGACCGAGTAAGATCTTCAGTGCTGTCATCTTCGACAAAAATTAAGTCAATTGCATTTTCTGCCTCACACGCCTTAACCAAAAAAAGTGCACAAAGATCATTCAATTCCTTCGGAGTGTCTCTTTTCAATGACATATCTTGGAGAAAAGGTTTAAGCAACACAAGCTCCTCAAGGATCGCTTCAACTGCAACTTTCATAGAAGCAGTTGAGTCAGCTTCCACAGTCAAAAGATCCTCCAACTTTCCAGTGAAAGATTCAATAAAACGTTGTCCAAATGCATTGGAAGAGTTTAGCTGACAAGACTTTCCAGTTTCAAGGTAAATTTCAGCGATCTCATCTTCGATCTGTTTTACCTTTTCCTGCCAACTGGAAATGGAACAAATGATTTCCTTTGGCGTATCTTCTTTTTTTTTGTGGTCACACAAAGAGTAAATGAGAAATTCTGCCTGGATGATGACGTCTTCTAGTTCCATGAAGATATCATTAATCTTATCATGTTGCAAACAGTTTTTTGGCATATATATGGAAAGATTCTCCACCTGCCTTAGATCCTTGTGAAAGACAATGAGTTCATCTGCCGTGAAAACCAGCCATTGAGCGTTGCAACTCAGGACCTCACTCAACTTCTCAAGAGAAGAATTAATAAAGATGGTAACAAGATGATCCATCCAGGGTTTGTGACGAGATGGTGCAGTTGAAACTTTAAGGACACCAACATATATCTCCCAGGCCTTTGGCGAAATGGGTTTAAACTGTTCTTGAATTTCTGAAAAGTCAATCTTCATCTCCATTGCCATATCCTCATCCACTATGTGACACCAAGCAAGGAAAGAGAGACCTACTGCTCTATCAACTTCTACTGCAATGTGGGCAAAGAGAGCGAACCATTTTGTCATGTCATTGCATGTGCCACGAGTGAAATTCAAGAATTCTGTCTGAAACCTCGAATCCTTTTCAAAAGCCTCAAACTCTTTCTTGAATATTGCAGCTGAATTTCCCTCGTAGCAAGCTAGTTTCTTCAAGTTTTCGAGGAAAGCACATAGATAGATCAATATAGTACCAATTTCCTTGATATAAATGTTATGCAACGACTGGTTAATGAGAACATTAGCTTTGACGATCTCTGGCTTCAATGAGTGTATGGTTTCTAAGAGATGAGAAGCATAACTGCAAATGCTTTCATCTGCTTTCTTAGCTGAGAGAAGCATATTTCCTGCATCTCCTGCGATGGACTGAATGCTTGTCAAGAGATCTTTCAGATTGGCATTGTCAGAACACTTGTGGACCCTACACCTGAGCAAAAATGTATCTAGGAACATAAATTCCAGAATCATGGTTTCCACTTGATCTTTTAAAGGAGCATTCACTTCATCCCTGACCAGTAGACATTTCAGACGTTTCACACCCCTGATTGCAGCCCTAATTGTAGGAGAGTCGCACATCTCTACTTTTGGTCTTTCCAAGTGGAAAGCGTCGAAAGTTCTGCAAGTAAAAGAAATGGAATATTTACAGAAAAAGAATGTCCTCTAAAATCTAACTTTTACTATTTTATTATGTTAAAAAAATTCTCTTTACTGCCTTTTATGTGATGCAATTTTTCCGATACTATAATCTAACTTTTACTATTTTTACATCACCATAGTCGATATTATTGTTATTCTAATGTGTGTCACTGCTGTGATGACAATGTCAACGTAATGGATGTAGGATTGATAACATAAGAGTTAATGAAAAATAGTTATCCAAAAAGTATATAGTTGACAACTTTAGTTGATGTTTTGGAAAACACAATCCAAAATCAATTGTTTTCCCTTAAAATAGAATATTCAAACACAAAATTTTCGATAAATTCGTAAAACACATAATTTTCAATAAATTAGAAACTATTTGAGACATTTTTCAATATACCGCAATAATATACAACCAACTTTTTCAAGAAAACTTATGTGCTGCACACATAACAAAAGAATATGGATTGATCTTTAGAATAGGAAATACCTTGATGATTATCTAAAAACATACTCTTTCATCTGAAAAAAAAATGAAAAAGTAGGAAATAGGAGTGTCAGCATACCTTTTAATTCTCTGTCTCAACCGGGCATTCAACTCCTGCGAACTTATTTCCTTTTCATCATTGAGCTTGTGGGTATAACCCAAAAGTTCAAGCAATAGTTCTTTCTTTTGATATTTTGACGAAACCTGACACCATGGGCGAACATCAAACCAGCTGACAACAGTTTCATGACCGTGCAGCTTCCTGGCCCGAGTAGTCTTCCAGAGTCCAGCCTTACTGGCTATTGAGATCACACCTAACTCTGATGGTCCTTCAACCAGTGTTTTAATAAGTTTAACAGTCTCATCTTCGACTCGTACAGGTACTTCATCCATTATATGAGCATTCACTTTTGGTATATTTTGAGGGGAACCTTCTGCTGCAGTTCGCACTGAGTGGTCACACTTGTTAATAGAACAAACCTGAATGATTTTTCTCTTGATGATCTTAATCTCTTCCACACTCACCATGAGTGACTGAGTAAGATCTTCAGTATTACTATCTTTGACAAGAAGTAAGTCAGTCACATGTTCTGCCTCACACACCTTAACCAAGAAAAGTGCCCAAAGATCATTCAATTCCTTCTGAGCGTCTCTTTCCAATGAAATATCTTGGACGAAAGGTTCAAGAAGCACAAGCTGCTCGAGGATTGTTTCAACTGCAATTTTCATAGGAGCAGTTGAATAAGCTTCCAGTGTCAAAAGATCATCCAACTTTTCAATGAAAGATTCCATAAAATGTAATCCGTCTGCATTGTAGTTGGATTGGCAAGACTTTGCAGTTTCAAGGTAAATCTGAGTGATCTTATCCTCAAACTGTTTTACCTTTTCCTGCCAATTGTAAAGAGAAAGAGTAACTTCCTCCGGCATGTCTGCTTTTGTTTTATCGCCGTACATAGAGTAAATGAGAAATCCTGCCTGAATGATGATGTCTTCTAGTTCCCTGATGATATTGTTTGCCTGGTCATGTTGCAAACAGTTCTTTGGCGTATATATGAGAAAATTCTGCACCTGCTTCAGATCATTGTGAAAGACTTTGAGTTCATCTGCCATGATAACTAGCCAATCAGCCGGGCAACTGAGGACTTCACTCAACATTTGAAGAAGAGAATCAAGAAAAAGGGTAAAAAAACTATTCATCTCTGTGTGGTTACGATATGGTGCTATGGAAGCCTTTAATAATTGAAGATAAATATTCCGAGTCGCTGGTGTTGTGGGCTTAAACCATTCTTGGATTTCAGCAAAGCCAATCTTCATCTCCATCGGGATATCATAACCCACTCTGAGAGTACACCAAGCAGAGAAAAGGAGACACACTGCTTTATCAACTTCTACTGCAATATAGTCTAAGAGACAAATCCATTCCCACTCATTATTCAATGTGGTGTTGAGAGTGAACCCCATGAATCCTGTCTGAAACCTGAAATCTTTTTCTAAAGCCTCTAACTGTTTCCTGAAAACTGGAACTGGGTTTCCCTCATAGCAAACTAGCTTCTTCAACATTCCGGAGAAGTATAAAACATATTCCATCACTGCAGTTTCTGTTTTTAGCATGACATGATCAATATTATATAATGACTGAATGAGAACATTAGCTTCAAGTATTTCTGGCTTCAAAGATTCTATGGTTTCTAAGACATGAGAAAGATAACTGCATATGTTTTCATCTATAACCTCAGCTGAGGGGAGCACATTTTCTGCATCCTTGTAGATGGACCAAATTTTTGTAAAGAGATCTTTCAGATTGGCATTGTCAAAACACTTATGGACTCTACACCTAAGCAAAAACATATCTAGCAAACTAAATTCCACAACCAAGGTTTGCAGAGTCTCCAAATGACCTTGTAAAGGAGCATTGATGATCAACTCATCGTCCCAGAGCAGTATATGTTGCAGACGTTCCGCACCCATGATTGCACGTTCAAAAGGATAGCGAGGCATCTCTACTCTTTATCTTTCCAAGTGGAAACGTCGCAAGTTCTGCAACTAGAAGAAACGGAATTTTATTTTAATCAGCATTCTTTATCCTCCCTTTAACTAATAATTGTACAGAAATAGAATAGTTTCTCTCCCAGAAAATTTTGTGCACTTCCTGCAATTAGATTTCATCACAAAATGTAGTAATCATTGTGGTAGCACCCAAGGGTGTGACGAGAACCACGAATCTCAGCGGAGAAATGAACACTCAAGGAGTTCTTTCCATATGCCTAAGCCTTGGTGGGCTGAGTTGCCCAGAATGCTCAGCCCAGAATTTGTGCATGTGAGAGATATCATGTAGCCGGTTGAATAGTCGAGGCGTGTGCAAGCTGGCCCAGACACCACCGTCATTTAAAAAAAAAAGTAATAATCATTATGGTAACTTGAAATCTAACTCTAGCAGGTTGATGTTTTCGCAGTGCTGAGGACCAGGGGCGGAGCTAGAATACCGCATACGGGTTCGTTCGATCCAGTAGCTTTAATCCAAACTCCAAACCTTGTTATTGTGTTAAAAATCCATTTATATATATCTAAAAATTTAATTTAAAACCCAGTTACTCACAATTGATATCATTGTCCTAGAATTTAGAAGCCACAAAGTCTAATTCATGTCTCAACGACTCTGCCTCTACTGAGGACAAAGGCACATCCATTACACCTTTAGTGAGGAATGTGGATAATGCACTGGACCATCAATGGTTCTGCTAATGCTAATGTCTTGAGATTATGCACGTGCTATTTACATGCATATAATGAAAGCTGATTTGGGCGGGTTGAAAATAGTTGAATTAACAATGGTCAAGCAGAAGGGGAGCCTTGGAACAATGGTAAAAGTTGTCTTTGTGGTTCAATCCCTCGGAAAAAAACACAGAAAAATGGATCCTAACTTGTTTTCAAGAAAGTCAACGCTGCTTTAGAGAGAGCATTACCTGCTACCTTCAGTACTTTGTTCTTCAATCAACTCACAAAACTGCGAAAAACAAGCTAATTAATGTGCAAGTATGTATATTGTGAAGTTTTGTGCATGCGAAATACTGCCTTTTTATATATATGTGGTAAAAGAATAGAGTAAGCACTAATAACACACTTGAAGGCTGAAGCTATTCACTCATTAATCTAATTTCACTTCTAAACTGAGCACAATTCAAGAAGAAGGTTACTTGGAAATGAAATACTAATAAAAGAAAGAGTAGGAAATAAATGGGGGACATGACAGGAGAGAAGCAAGAAATTTGCAGTTAGCAGATGATGGCATTCTGAATAGAGACTTGAGCTGGCAAGATCGAGTTGACATTATTTTAAGCAAATTACGGTAAATACTCATATATCAATACAGTAGATTCCTAGCTTCCTATATGTGCCCAATTAGTTAATTCTTTCTTATTATATTTTTTTTTTTAAGTTACAATAAAATTTACTTGTTATTTTAATTAGTTAGTTATTTGATTTTTCCAACTAAATTCTAATATTTTGAATAATATTTTGTGATACACTTAATATCAATGAGATCACAATAGACTATACACTTAATTCGTTTATATATTCTCTATTATATTTAAACCTAATGCGAGAAATCTTATTTTTTGGTTTAGAATAAAATAATAAGTAGTTGTGATCCTGTCTTGGGGATTGATATTTTTATTTGAAAATTAATAGTATTACTTTAGTACTACTAATTTAAACCCACCAATGTGAAAAATAATACTTGAAATAATATCTTACTAATTTGATTACATAACGAAATTATTCACGTTTATTTCAAATTTTTATTCATTATTGTATACATAATTCATCTGATTTTTATTCCTACATTGTTGACAAAAAATATTATTATTTTTATGACAAATAATTTATATTTTAGTTTTAATATATTAAGTTTAACATTCATTAGAAGAATTATTTAAAAAAAGTTGTACATGTGAGGAAGGACAAAACGAAAAACAAATATCACATATCATTAAGTTTTATTTTAGTTATATATGCCATGGAACTAAATATGTATATCTCACAAATTTCTTCTATATAATAAATGTGAGGAAAGTGAAAATGCCTTAGATAAAAAGTTTGAAAAGATGAATACAAAATAATGCTCTAAATTTTGTAATATAAAAATGGGTAATTTTGATCAGTAGCTATTTTTGGACGCGCTCCTTGGTGACTATCCACCGTTTTAAAATTTATTGAAGAATAGCCAAAAATTCGCGCGCAGTCTTAAGCTCCATTAGCGTTGGAAAAACACCCCCAGACTAGTCCTATAACAAAATACTGGGGCTTTGAACAAAACTTGTTCAAAGCCCAAGTATTTTGTTATGGGACTGAAGAAGTCTCATAACAAAATAATCCCATAACAAAATAATGGGGCCTTGAACTAACATGTTCAAAGGTCCCATTATTTTGTTATGGGACTTTATCCAATAACAAAATAATGGGATTTATTCCCATAAAAAAGGTCTCATCAAAGGGATAAATCTCATTATTTTGTTATGGGACTTTATATATAAAGCTTCAGTCCCATAACAAAATGTTGGGGCTTTGAACAAGTTTTGTTCACATCCCCAGCATTTTGTTATGGGACTGAAGCTTTATACAAAGTCCCATAACAAAATGTTGGGGCCTTGAACAAAATTTGTTCAAAGCCCCAGTATTTTATACTGGTGTTAGTTTACTGAAGCTTCCCAGTATAAATAGGGCTTTGAACAAGTTTTGTTTAAAGCTCCAGTATTTATACTGGGATTTGTCTGGAGATGGCTATTTCTCAGCGAATTTATTTTTGACGGCTACAAATCAATTAGCGCGCGCCAAACAGGCTCCTGCACGAAATTTTTACTATAAAAAATGGTCTAGATGAAAATGTGGGGAAAGATTGACTAAAAGTCATGGAATGAAATGAAGATTAAAAAGATGATTTGACCTAAAATTGAAAGAATACGGAAGAGAAACAACTAATAGCTTCTAGAATTAATAGAATAAAATGATATTTTTATCCTTAGTTGAAATACTTCACATTTCCATATAGTAGTAATATTCCTTTGTTCTTTTCCAATCAAAATCATCCTTTGAGAGTGAATTCGGTCATGCAAGGTTAGGTGATCTACCTTTTCTTGTTACTGTGATAATTTTTTGTCTAATAAAATTCATCGGTGAACTATAACTAAAAAATTGTTCATTAAGGAAAAAATAGAAAGAAAGAAAAGGCAAGGTGCACTATGATACTTAAGGCAATGGTTTGCCTAATTGACCCCACTAAGAGTGGTTTAGCAAGAATGACCTTCTCTAAGTTAAATGAATCTTTTTGGACTAAATTGTCCCTGAACAAATTATATAAACAGATGATATAAACCAGACCTTCCCTCCATTTACTCTGCAGCTTATTTTCAGACCTTCCGTCACTTTACTCTTCCAACTGATTAACCTAAGAACTCAAATTTCCAGAAAAAAGAAGATTCAAAGGTAAGTTTTTTCAATATTTCATTAATTTTACGTAGATTTTTTAAATTAAATTTTGCATAATTTCATCTTAAATTCGTAGAATTTATTTAGTTTTTGTATAATCACAAACTAGCTAAAGCAATTTGTGAATTTTGATGATAATGATTGAAAGCTACTGCTAGATAATCAGCAATTAATGTCACATTGATTTTCAGTTGCAGCAAAAACAAATTATTTTACTTTGAATCTATATTTGCTGCAAAATCTACGAATAGAAATTGCGATTACTCTTATTTAGTCGCAACTGCGTTGCTTTGCCTAAATTAACTTGAATTAACTTGTAGATGATGTATGTTAATTGGTACTAACAGAAAACGCTTTCTAAGATCTGTTGCAAAGGAATGTATTTGTAATGCACTCGCTGCTTTGTGGGCAGCACTTGCAGTTGAACTGCAAATAATTGCTGCTAGATAAACTCTACATGTGTTGCCTAATATGCAGCACTTTTCATCACCTGAAGTGGTGCCTCGTAAGTGTTACCCACAGGGCCACACTACATGTAGAGTAGCTCTGGTTCAAATATAGAGTAGCTCAACATGTGCCGTCTAATAGGCAACAGTTTTGAACGCATAGCATGTGCCTTTTCAAGTATTGCCTCGTGGGGAACACTTGAAGGCTTGGGGTAAAACAAAAATGTATAGGGATCTCTACATGTGATGCACAACAGGCAGCACTTTACTTTGTGCCTACTTGTTACAGTGAACCTCTAACGTCTATATATCTCGTTAATCTATTCAACAAAGTCTAAACTCGTGTAACCATTTCAATGCGTGCAGATATTTAGATGGCAATAATATGCATATACATTGCTTACAATAGAACATGGAGTGAAAACAACAAGTATCTGGATCATGAGACGAAACTAATCGTCGTCACAGATGGTGTTACCTTCCATGCGCTTCACAGGGACATCTTTAGTGCTCTGAACTGCAGCCCTGATGACACCGAAGCAAAAAATATGATCGACACTAATCTGGATACAAGCAAAGGAATAATAGTGACGAATGATCAAGAACTGAACACTTGCTTGCATCTGCTAAGCAATGATCAACATTTCAGCGAGTCCTGTTTCATAGTAGAGCTCACTAGAAGAAACGACACATCCTAAAAAAGTAGCAGTACCAGTAACACATGCCCATCACCTGTGAATGAAGCAGAGGATAGCAGCGCGTTCCAACAACAACAAGGGAATTTGATTGAATTTATTGACCAACGTGAAGAACTAGTGGCACTCACTGACCAAGAAGCTGAGAACGCGAAGCAATTTAATAAGTATTTATTGAAAAATTTACAAATAGAAATTGCAATTACTCTTATTTGCCGTAAATTAACTTGAAATAACTTGTAGATGATCTCTGTAAATTATCAATAACAGGAAACACTTTTTAAACTCTTATTCATGGGCATTTGTTTGCAATGCACTCACTGCCTTGTGGGCAACACTTGCAGCTGTGGTGCAAACAATTACTTGTAGATCAACTCTATATGTGCCGCCTAATAAGCAGTACTTTTTATCTTATGAAGTGGTGAGTTGTATGTATTGCCATGTGGGCAGTACTTGGAGGTCTGGTTCAAAACAGCAAGTAGAGAAGCTCTATTAGGCAGCACTTTTTTTATCGCTTGAACTGGTGCCTTTTAAGTATTGCCTTATTGACAGCACTTGGAGGTTTGGTGCAAAACAACATGTAGAGAAATCTCTACATGTGATGCCTAACAGGCAACACTTTAGCTGTTTTGCAAAATCTTTCTGTTCACTTGCTATAACTTTTGTACTAAATTTGCCTACAAGTTGTGGCTGAAGACCATCACTTTAAGTAAAAAAGTGTAGACAAGTTTCTACACCTTGTTGCCATTCGATCTCTGCCGCCTATGCACAACACTAAACAAAGCAAAATTTGAATGTTTTTGTGTCTATCTTGTTAATCTATTCAACTCACTCTAAACTCGTGTAACTGTTTCATTACGTGCATAATTTAGATGGCAACAAAATGTATATACATTGCTTGATATGGAACATGGAGCACTATTTTGAAGAGTTAGCAAGTCTTAATGACGAAATAAAAAATTAGATGCAGAATATTGGAGTTTGAATCACAATATCCATTAAAGTACTCAAACAAATCAGAGAGATGATGCTTACAGGACATATAAACGACAATGATGAACCAAATATCATCAATGAATCTACTCCACCGACTTCAGCAAATTAGTGCTATTTTGTCATGTCATTATATTTTTAATATTATGTTTTTTTATATATTTTGAAGGGAATTTTAAAAAACACTATTTTCTTTTGTCTTATTGTATTTTGATTCAATATGTCTTCATTTATTTCTCCCTTAACCCATCAATCATTATGTTTGCCTGCAAATGTTGGTAAATAGGCAACAGTTGCCTGCCAATTCTTACCAAATCCTCACATGCAATTGCATTGAGTAGCTGCTAAGGCAGCACTCGGCCTATTCCCATCACCAAATTCCTCTAGCCAATTCCATTAAGTTGCTTCCTAGGTAACCCTTAGCCTCCACCCTCTTAACAAATTACCCGAGCCAATACCTTTGAAATGCTGCCTAGACAGCACTTGACCCCCACCACTCACCAAATTCCCCCAATCTCCAATTTCATTAAAATGCTACATAGGCTGTAATAAGCTTAAAATATGCAAACAAACACTAAAACACAAGCTAAGCATTCAATATGTCTTTGCTTCATTTCTTCATTAATCCCCTCTACCATTTTATTTAGATGCATGTGTTGGCAAATAGGCAACAGTTGCCTGCAAAGCCTTACCAAAACCTCACAATCAAATTCCTTTAGTTGATGCCTGACAGGCAGCACATGGCCTACACCCCCCTCACAAACCAGATCCTTTAACATGCAACACTTTTCCTCCACCCCTACCCAAATTTCTAAAGCTAATACACTTGAAATTATGCTGCATAGGCATCACTTCACCCATTACCTCTCACCAAATTCCACGAGCCACTTGCATTGAGTTACTGCCCTCATAAAACATAAGCTTATAAAATACAAACACACATTATAAAACAAGCCACAATGCATATAAGGCGCTTACAAGAAAATGTATATTCAACACTAAATATAATCAAACTCTATAAATCCCAAGACATTCACATTGCTAAAAATATAAACATTTGTTACACACAAACCATTCAGTCGTATAAACTAAAACACAATCATTCACATTAAAATTTAGTCATCCTCATTACTTTTATACAATAGAGAAAGGCTTTCCAAGTACTCCTTCACAAAGAAGAGAATTATGGTCTCGGTAATCATCACCTATCTTCTCAAGATGAGTATTATATATATCCACCATTTGACTTGGATCTTGCATGACTCCATAGATTAGCAGCCAAATCAAAATGATAATCTTTCAACTGCGCACGCTTTATCTTGGAAACATATTTGCCATGCATTATTGAATCAACAAACTTAAACACCTAAGCACCACAATCATACCTGCACAAAATTTAACGGAAGGCTGAATGCAAAAAATAGAACAAAACAATATAAACTGAATCAACAAATGCAACGTCACACCATAATTAATTCAATCTTAATGGGGCAACAATTTTTTCTCTACAATCAACAAATGTAATGTCAACATCACAAAAAGAAAGAAAACTAAAAGGAGAATTCCTATTACTAAACATTAAGTGCATAGCCTGACAGACAACATTTTCTCTACAAATAGAACTTATGCTTAAATGTTATGTCAACTATTGTCATGTGGGCAACAGCTTTTCAACAACAATAGAAAAATAAAAATATGATAACCAATAGAACTTATGCTTGAATATAATCTCAGATATTGCCTTGTGGGCAACAGTTTCTAAAGCAAAAAGAAAACAAAATGCAACACCAACATTTTGCTAAAAATTTATATCAACTACATAATTCATGTATTTCATATAATACATTCTACACTATAACAAACATTGCCAATTAACAATAAAATTTAATGATTCAATGAAGCAAAAATTGCAAAAATACAAACTGAAAAGCAGCACTTTTCATACAAAATACAACACATGCTTGATGTTATGATGTCAAGGCAACAGTTTCTGGAAAAAAAAAAAAAAAAAAAAGAGGCAAGAATCAATGGAACTTATGCTTGAATCTTATGTCAACTGTTGCCCTATGGGCAACCCTATCTGCAGTAAAAGAAAAATATAGAGCAATAGCAATACTTTGCTAAAAATTATATTAACTACCTAACTAAAATAATTTCATATAACAAATTGAATAAACATTACGGATTAAATAATAAAATTTAAACATTGATGGAGTTAAAAATTGGATTAATAATGAACATTAACAAAGGGAAATATCAAATTCGCAGAGAACTAAACAAAGAAAAAGAAAGGAGAAGGAAACTAACCAAGGCCTAGAACCCTAATGAGAGAGAGGGAGAGAGAGAGAGCAGAAAAGAGGTGGCTGACCATTAGAATTAGGGCTTATATTGGTTAGGGACAAAATAGTCTTTTCATACATTAAAAAATGGGTAGAAGGCCATTTTGCTAAAACATTTCTTAGTGGGGACAAAAATACATAACCAGGTATAATGGGGTACACGTGGTAAAATTTTTTGACTTTTGCCAGTGGTCTTGGGTTTGAGGCTACTTTTTTAGTGGTTTTACATAAGAGACCACTTTTTTTAGTGGTTTTACATGAGAGGCTACTTTTGGAACTTCAATTCTTGTGGACTGAAGTTCAAAACCTTGTGGGCTGAAGTTCAATTCCTGTGAGCTAAATTTCATGCCTAAGGTATAAAGTTCAATTTCAACCTGCAAGGGCTAAACTTTTAAGCATAGATGCGTAAACTTCAATCCTTGTGGTATGAAGTTCAGCCCACAAGGATTTAAGTTCCAAAAAGTGGCCTCTCATGCAAAACCAATAAAATAAAGTGGTCTCAAAGCAAAAACTAATGGCAAAACTGACCGAGCGAAATTTTTACAAAAAGAAATGATACCTAAACTTACAGGTAAAATTAATACCACGTAGCCATTTTGACATTTGGTAAATGAGTTACAGCCCGTGTTTGTAAATTATTTGATGAATAGCCAATTTTTTCATCGTGTGAATGTATATTTCTACCCTTTACTCTTTTAATATCTAAGTTTACACTTTACCTAACATCTTCGATACCTATTATATACCCACCGGCTACCGTCTTCCTTTCAAAGAATCACCATCAGAGGGCAACTTTTAGTAGCAACCTTCATTTCAAACAACCTTCAACAATTTTGCAGATTAAATTTCATCTCTTAGTATTATGTGTGTATTTTATGTATATGTATAGAAGAATAAACAACAGTAAACTAAAAAAAATGGTGAAAATTTCTGGATTTTGTCATAGGTTTTGAGAAATTGTTTTGGGCTTAGGCCAATCTCTTATAGCCCTAACCTTATCAGAATCAACAGATATTCCTTGTCCAGACACAATGAATCCTAAGAAGAGAACTTGAGGCTGAAGAAAAGAACACTTTTTAATGTTAGCATAGAATTTAGCCTCCCTAAGAACGGAAAAAACTTTCTTAAGATGAGACAGGTGTTCCTCCTTAGACTTACTATAAATTAGGATGTCATCAAAGTAGACCACCAAAAATTTCCCTATAAATAGTTGAAGAACATGATTCATAACATGCATGAAAGTACTAGGAGCATTGGAGAGACCAAAAGGCATGAAAACCCATTCAAACAAGTCTTCTTGGGTTTTGAAGGCAGTTTTACACTCATCCCCCGTGCGGACTCGAATTTGGTGATAGCCACTACGCAAATCTATTTTAGAGTACCAACACGAACCAGCTAGCATATCTAACAGATCTTCAAGCCTAGGGATGGGAAACCTATACTTGATGGTGATTATATTGATGACCCTACTATCAATGCACATCCTCCATGAACCATCTTTCTTAGGGGTAAGAAGGGTTGGGACAGTACAAGGACTAAGACTATGTTTAACAAATCCCTTAGCTAATATCTCCTCAACTTGTCTGTTTAGTTCAGCTCGTTCTACAGGATTCATCCTATAGTGTGGCAAGTTTGGAAGTTGAGATCCAGGGATAAAGTCAATAGCATGTTGAATATCTCTAAGAGGAGGTAGCTCACTATGAAGTTCCTCGGGCACGACATCTGCAAATTCAGAAAGGATTGGGTGTACTTCTTGAGGAAGGGACAAACTAGAAGCGGATGAACATAGAAGAGAATCTTTGGCAATAAGGGCTAGACAAAATCCACTTTCAATAGAAGCTTTTTCTAGTATAATAGATGTGACAAGATGTAAGAACTTAGGAGCAGGGATTTGGGAGGCAAACTCACTTTTGGACCTAGGAATCAGCTCGTGAGGCTTAGCGGGCTAGAGTGATTGTTTTACCCTTAAACTTAATGGAGTAAGTTTTCTCCCTACCATAGTTAATGGAATATCTATCAAATAACCAAGGTCGGCCAAAGAGTATATGGGCAACATCCATAGGTAACACATCACAATACACGTCATTGTGGTATAGACCTATTTGAATTGGAACAAGACATCTTTGGGTAACTGGTAGGGTCATTTTGTTCACCCAAGCAACCTTAAAAGGGTTAGGGTGGGGCTCTATTTTCAAATTAAGACGGTCTATAGCACCCTTAGCAATGACGTTCATACAACTACCCCCATCAATCACAAATTTAACAGACTTATCATTACTCTTGCAAATGGTAGAAAAGATAGATGTACGTTTCCATTCATTATCTAATTCATGGGTAGCTAAGACGCACCTAACCATATTTATGTAAGTTTCGTCCCTTTGGTCACAATCTAGATCAACCTCATCCCCAGATTATTCCTCAGGTTCAACTAAGATTTCTTCATCACTTTTGAACTCCTCAGAAGCTAATCCTATTGCTAGTGTGTGATGTGGACACTGAGATGAATTATGACCCTTGTCATGATAGTTATTGCATCATATATTAGGATTAGGAATGCGAGAATTGTTAGAAGACTCTTGGATGGAAGATTGGAGGATATGGAAGATGACTGTGGAGGAACGGTAGTGTTAACCTCTCTTTGTCTAGGGATAACTGGAGTATTGACTCGATTCTGATGGGATTCCCCAACTTGAAATGACCCTCGACGCAAGAATGAAGTTTTGAAATATTTCTCAAGCTCTAAGGCTTTTTGGTATGCATCCCCTACACAATCAGGTGAATAAAGATTAATTTCCTTTGTAATGTCTGGACAAAGCCCATTTATGAACCTAGCAACAATGACATAGGTGGGTTCTGTTAGCTCAGACCTAAGTTGTAGGTCAAGGAATTGGGTCATGTACTCGGTCACACTAGAGTTCAATTGCCTTAGGTTAAGCATTTGATCTATGAGTTGGGACTTGAAAGAGAAAAGAACAAATTGTTGTTTAAGTTTCGCTTTCATTTTAGCCCACCGAGTAATTGGTGGTTGACCTAGATGTTTTATCTCTCGAGTAACATTTTGCCAATATTTCTTAGCACTTCCAACTAGTTTCATGTCAGCAAAGCGAACACGAGAAATGTCAAGCATGTCATACCAGTCAAAGTAGTCCTCTAAGCTATCTACCCAATTAAGAAACAGGTTGGGGTCCAACTTTCCATCAAAACAGGGTACTTCCACCTTGACCTTTTTTGTAAGGTCATTGTGGTCCTCATAGGTTCTCCTAGGTGGTGAAGTTCTATTAAACCTAAGAGTTCTCCTATTAGGATATTTGCGATATGTCTTATCTTGGTCAAGACAAGAAGGATTATCACCTAGTGGATAGTGTTGGGTGTAATACAGACGCCTACCCCTAAATTGATCTTCATCCAAATGAAAATCTTCATCTATAGGAGCTTTAGGTGCGACAAAAGAGCATGATTGATGATGAGGATTGACTGAAGGTTGGACAGACTTGACTGACGATGAGGATTAACCTTAGTGTGGGTCAGATCAGGAGGAATAGGGAAAAGACTATCTTTTGGGGCATGTAGTTGGCCGTCAGTGGACCCTACTGAAAAGGAGGATACATTAGATAGGTCATTATTACCAATAGGTTGCTTGCCTTTAACAATTATTATCAACTGATCCATTTGTTCTTGGAGTTGTTTAAAGTCATCTTTGAGATATGAGAGATCATATACTCGCTCTTTAAGATCTTTAAGGTCACGGACAAGCTCAATATCAACTTGGGATGAAGTAGCTTCATTTTTTTCAGTATTTTTGGAAACAGGGGGCACGGTGAAGAAATTGGAATTAAGGCACAAAGTTTGAATAATGCACCAGGAAAGTTTTCAGGAAAGACTGGAAGAATCACAATGGTCCCACTTAAAAACCAGACTCTTTAGGCAAGTAATAGCCTTTTTGACAAAACTTTCCTAGACATGCACCAATCCACAACTGTGTGACTCAATGGATGTTTTTTTTTTTTTATTGTTGTAGAGAAAAGAAATGTAGGGTGAACACACTGAGAATGACTAAATATTACTACTTATGATAGAAAAATATAAACTAATATCTAAGTGCACACAAAGAACTAAAAATATTAATGTAAAGACTAAAGCAATCATTTTTTTTTTCGTTCTTTTTTTTTTAGGAAGAAAACTTTTTATTTTTTTGAGATCTATGAATGACTTTTCTTTTTTTTTTTTCCAGAAAAAAATTTAGTGGATTAGCTTACACACGAATATTAACCAAGTAATTAAGTGAAAAGACGAGTACCTTATAGTGGTCCAATATCTCACTTCTAGTAGTATCTTGCAGGACTGTCTTCAACTTCCAAAGCTTCAAGAATTGAATGTAATAGCATAGATTTTTTTTTTCTCTTAGTAGGTGGTGAGTATTTTTTATGGTGCTAAAAAGTATAGTTGGACAAAAACCTTAAGCTCCGATACCAATATTGATGTAGCACCACAAAGTGAGTATGAAAATTTGGCAGAACAGTTAGAAATTAGAGAATAGACTAGAGAAGGAGGAGAAGAATAAGAGAGGAATCAACTAATACTTTTATTCATAAACTGAGGTGCTTTACAATGAAGGAAGACCCTATTTATAGTAGGAGCCTTGTCATGGTAAAGACCTAAAACTAGGTAAAATTATCTCTAACTAAGAGATAAAGATAAAATCAAAATATGATAAAGATAAAATTTAACAAAAGATAATGATGATGATAAATTCTATTCTAGAAGATAATTATTCTAAATTAAAATAAAAAATAGAAAATTATCCATTTTATCTTGGATTTACAGCAAAATGTGTATGATATAAGAAATGTATTCTAATAAATAAAGTGTAATTAAAAAATAAAATAAAAATAGTATATTAACCTTTCATCTCCACTCATGAATATTTTGTAGGGTTCAAGGTCTTGGGAATAAACTATATTTATTAGATTGTTGGGAGGGAAGGTTTTGGAGGGAAAAATTTGTTTGAGTGGCCAAACACATATTAAGCTAGCGTTTGGACATAGATTTGGTTGAAACTTGTGAATTTGAGTTTTTGGAGTTGAGTTGAAAAATAATTTTTGGAACTTGAAGTTGTGTTTGGACATAGAATTTACTTGAAAAATAGTTGAAGTTTTGTGAGTAGTTTTTCAAAATTTCCAAAAACAGCCTTTGAGCACTTTTTGAGTTTTTGGGACTTTTTTGGGAGAAGTTTTGATGAAATAGCATAAACAAACAGTTTTTCTGCCAAAAACTCCCAAAAAATGTCCCCAAAAACTATAAACAAATGGGGATAAGTCTAGATTAGTCTTTACACGGGTGTGGGCATAGTTGAGACACACATGGTGTGGCCAAATAGCACTCTCGTTAGTTAAAATTACATTAGAATATGTTTTTTAGTTAAAGATAAAGTAGACTTTATTTGTTATTTTATATATATTAAAGATACACACTACTATCTATTACATCGTTTAGGACACTACGTAGTACACTATCTATTCAATAGTATCCTCCCTATTAGAGTAGTTATATAGAGCCTTTTATTTTAAGAGAATGATTTATAGTATTTGTCTAAATTTAAGAGAATGGTATCAACTAGTTTTTGGGTAAAAAAATTACTCACAAAACTTTATTTTTTTTTTCAAGTAAAATGCATGTCCAAACACAAATTCAACTTACAAAAATTATTTTTCAACTCAACTTCAAAAACTCATTTTTTCAACCTGATCTATGTCCAGACACTAGCTTAATTTTTTATAATATAGATGGTGTATCGGAAAACAAATCATATTAAAGAGGTGTTTAGTATATAACTAATCCTAAAGCATAATGTATACTCCCTCCGTTTATGTTTACTTGTCCAAATTCACCAAAGTCAAATTCTAAGTTTACTTGGGGAAATTTTGATCACTAGTCATTTTTGGACGCGCTCATTGGGGACTATCCACCGTTTCAAAATTCATCGAAGAATAGCCAAAAATTCGCGCGTACACTTAAGCTCCATTAACGTTGAAAAAACACCCCAGACTAGTCCCATAACAAAATACTTGGGCTTTGTCAGGTCCAGTCCCATAACAAAATGCTGGGACTTTGAACAAGTTTTGTTCACAACCCCAGCATTTTGTTATGGGACTGAAGCTTTATACAAAGTTCCATAACAAAATGCTGGGGCCTTAAACAAAACTTGTTCAAAGCCCCAGTATTTTATACTGGGGTTAGTTTACTGAAGCTTCCCAGTATAAATACTGGGATTTGTCCGGAGGTGGCTATTTCTTAACGAATTTGTTTTTTTACGGCTACAAATCAATTAGCGTATAAATACTGGGATTTGTCCGGAGGTGGTTATTTCTCAACGAATTTATTTTTTTACGGCTACAAATCAATTAGCGCGTGCCAAACAGGCCCCTACACGAAATTTTTACGTTTACTTGTCCTTTTAGCAATTCAAGATAAAATTGGCTATATTCTCCCTAATTTATCCTTGATATTAAATATCTTGTACTTTTCAAAATCCCTTCCCAATTAAATACTTTATATTTGTCAAGTTCAAGTTTTCTTATTTTTTTCATGATGGTAGTGAAAAGTTTGAAATTGGACAAGTAAAATATGTATGTAGTCCTAACTCCTTTGTTTTCAAGAAAGTCAACTCTAGTTAAGAGAGAAAAAAGAGTTACCATAACTTGTTCTTCTTCAAATTAGATAAACTATTCTCAACTTGTTTTCCAGAAAGTCAACACTCGTATTACCAAAATCAATTTAATGAAAAAGATCACAAGAAGCAAGTGAAAGTCATGAGAAAAGCTAATTAATGTGCAGGTATATATAATGCTTTCTTCTATCTTAATGCAATTCAATCTAGTAATGGAGTTGTGTTTAATTTATCTTTTCTCTGTAAATATCTGATTGCATTGATAAAATATGGAGATATTTAAAAATCTGTTTGACTTGTGTATCTAACGTGGTATTTTTCATCCATTCATTTTATGATATTTGATGTGTAATTAGGTTCAGGGTTATTGCTTAATAAATGAAACTTGTGTGATTTTGGTGCATGGTGTGATGTGTAAATAATCTTAGGACTCAGGTGGTGGGGTTTGAAGATGTCGCTGGAGGAGGTATTGGCAGATTCTGAAGGCGACGATGACCTGGCGCATTCTGCTTCTTGGAGGAGATACTCGCAGAATTTGGGAGGTTGGCAAACTAGAAAGTCGCAAGAGATGATCACTAGTATTATTGAGAGGAGGAAGCATGTGACTGAGTTGATGTCGCTTGCTAGTTTGAACACTGTCTCTACCCTTGATTCACCGTTGAGAGAATCACAATCTCCTACTTCAAGGCAACAGGACGATGCTGAGAGGATAACTAGTGGGAATCCAGCTATTTTGCAAATGTGGCTCGAGTTGGAGGATGAGGATGATGCGAGTGATGCTCTTGTGAGGCGAAGTAGGAGGTCGGAAATTGAAGGTGATGATGGCCTGGTTGAGTCGTCTGCAGCTTGGATGAGGCGTTCGCGGATCTTGAGTAGGTGGACTGCTAGACAGGCACAAGATATGATCACTACTATTGAGAGGAGGAATCGTATGTCTGAGTTGATGGCACTTGCTGGTTCGACCCCTGATTCATCATTCTTGAGGGAATCAAAATCTCGGACTTCAAGGTTAAGCAGTAGTTCTTTGGCTATTTTGAAAATGTGGCGGGAGTTGGAGGATGAGAATTTATTGAGTCTTGCCAAAGAGAAGGTGTGGGAGAGACTGACACAACAGAGGAGTGTGGATTCTGATACCAACATTTCTGGTACTAGTAAACAAAGAGGAGCTCGTGGTGTCACAAGCGAAGAACAGTTCGATGGGCTTAATCCTCAAGTAGATCGTGTTCATGATGGATCCATTGCTGACCATGAGGAAGGCCAGCCAGAGCACATACGAAGGGACTTGCTGAGGCTGCCTGAGGGGCAGGGTTTACTTGATTTCCTTGTGAGGATTGAAACGGAAAGGAAGAGGGAACTTCAGGATCTATCAGACCGTCATACAGTTTCTCATTGTTTCCATAGCCATATGTTTCAGGTAGTAGCTAATTTCTATCTCTTATATTCTTCATCCAGTTTTCATGTTCTATTTTGTGTATGGAATCCTCAACAGAAATTAGTATATTACTTTCCCTCTGAGCTTATGTTGTTATCCATTGCTAAATGGAGAAGTTGTCATTTTGAAGTTGAGAATTGAACTAACATTGATGTTAAAGTTGTTCCTCTTAGAGGTAAAATCTAACTGTTTTTCGAGTGTTGCCTGCTGTATTGGACGTGGTCTTTGAACTTTTCTAGAGTTGCTCACTTGCTTAGGCATCTTATTTTATACCCTCCTACAGTCACTACTCGAACGAAGGATGCTGCGGAATGAAAAGCATCTTTCCTCTGCTGAGGAAGAGAAACCAGACCACCTTCAATAGAGATCAGAAAAAGTGGTAAGATATAGAGTTGTATGCTCCCTCTGCCAGCTTCTCAGATTCTTACCTGTAGAGTGCTTATGTTACAAACTACTAAAAACAACCAGTACTTCTATTGGATCATTCAATTGTAAATGAGAGGTTAATTACTTTCCCAATTTATGACTTCTTCTGATTTTGTTCTTTTTATGTTTCATTAAAAGGGGCTTGTAAATATTGTCTTTGAACATTGGAATTTCTGGCGAATGTAGAGGATATTGGTTTGAAGTGTCAGAAATGGTACTGCATTATTTGAACATTGGGGGGGGGGGGGGGGGGGGGGGCGGTTGTTACACATGCAAAAAAGGGAAAAGCATTGGAGGTAGCTATCTCATCTGATGCTTTCACAAGACCTCCTACATTCCTACTACTGCTATACTGCCTGCTAGAACTAAGTTAATTACAATTTTCTCAGAAATGGTACTGATGCAGTAGTTCCTTTAGTTGTCGATATTGTTGTGTAGTTCTACCTTGACTACAACAAAAATGAGATATTGAAATATTCATGCTCATGGATAAGTTATATTCAATGTCAGTGTACATTTTTATATTGTTAATGAATTTTAGTTCTACCTTGACTACATTAATGATTTGCTACACTTATTAAAGAGCTCAAACATCAATGTAGGTATTGCAAATTCCTAGTCTCGCAGATTTGTAGCAGAACCAACATTGACCACAAACAGAACTAGAGTTTAATCTGACAATTTCCTTAAACCAACCGTACGATATACTAGCTAAGAGATCATTCCATGAAAATCTACTGTTTCCAATAAAAACTGTGAGCTGGTCTGGTCAATGAATACATGTATATAATAATCAAGATCAGCTAATCCACCGGTAACTAAAATACTTTCAGTCCATCTGCCAAAAAAACAGATTACAGCTTCATGTTCAGCCAGAGCAGTAATCTATAGAACTTCCTAGAGGTGGTTTAATTGAACTGATTATGTAGAATTCACCAAATCCTGATTGGTCTATTAGAGAGTGCAACTTTTCCCGAAATGTAGGAATTTTGCTAGCATTAACTGCCATTACCAAGCCAGTTAGCCGGTAATCTTTTAGCTGCAACACCAAATGAGGAATTAATTAGTCTTTCATTTGAGCAGACAGATCAGATGGCAAGTAATAACAGGAAAATAATCACAAGTCAACAACAATAACATTAATATAGCAGAATGTACATTACTAATAGTATTGATAGAAAAATTGACTGACTGACAATATTAACATTGAAATTGAAATATCAACTCCTCCAAAGACTGAAGAAAAGATAGCAGTTTGTCTTTTACAAGATATCGCCCCAATTTTTCGGGGAAAAAAAGCAGTCCGCATGTACAAGCATAATTACATATACATACGCATATACCTAGTAGATACATTCATATGACTTGCTAATATATGTGTATATATACAAACGTATATAATACACACACAATTGGTCCTGCCCGAGGGTCTACCGGAAACAGCCTCGCCACCTTGGTGGGGATAAGGTCTACGTACATCTCACCCTCCCTAGACCCCACGTATGAGATAAACTGGGTATGTTGTTATACAATTGGACCTTACCCAAATAAAGAACAATACCAAAATCACCTTCCGGTTCTTTCCCTCATCCCTGCTGCTAAGAAGGATATTCACCTCTTAAGAACGTCCCAGATACACGAGCAGGAACAACAGAAGGTGCACGTTTACGCCAAAGAGAAAGAGTAACTAGGATGGATTTAAGATCTTTCCCTTCAAACTTGTTACTATATGGCAAGGCGAGAAGATGTGAGATTCAGAACTAATATACGCTGACCTAGAATATTCACAACAAAAGCTTGTTGATGAAATGGCTATGGCGATATGGAGGTATTGGCGGATTCTGAAGGTGACGATGACCTGGCACATTCTGCTTCTTGGAGGAGGTATTCGCAGAATTTGAGAGGTTGGCAAACTAGAAAGGCGCAAGAGATGATCACTGGTATTATTGAGAGGAGGAAGCATGTGACTGAGTTGATGTCGCTTGCTAGTTTGAACACTGTCTCGACCATTGATTCATCGTTGAGAGAATCACAATCTCCTACTTCAAGGCGACAGGATGATGCTGAGAGGATAACTAGTGGGAATCCAGTTATTTTGCAAATGTGGCTTGAGTTGGAGGATGAGGATGATGCCAGTGATGGTCTTGTGAGGCAAAGTAGGAGGTCGGAAATTGTAGGTGATGATGGCCTGGTTGAGTCTTCTTCTGCTTGGAGGAGGCGTTCGTGGATCTTGAGTAGGTGGACTGCTAGACACAGACAAGATATGATCACTACTACTGAAAGGAGGAATCGTATGGTCGGAGTTTATGGCACTTGCTGGTTCGACCCCTGATTCATCGTTCTTGAGGGAATCAAAATCTCGGACTTCAAGGTTAAGCAGTAGTTCTTTGGCTATTTTGAAAATGTGGTGGGAGTTGGAGGATGAGAATGTAGTGAGTCTTGCCAAAGAGAAGGTGTGGGAGAGACTGACACAACAGAGGAGTGTGGATTCTGATACCAACATTTCTGGTACTAGTAAACATAGAGGAGCTCGTGGTGGCACAAGGGAAGAACAGTCCGATGGGCTTAATCCTCAAGTAGATCGTGTTCATGATGGATCCATTGCTGACCATGAGGAAGGCCAGCCAGAGCACATACGAAGAGACTTGCTGAGGCTGCCTGAGGGGCAGGGTTTACTTGATTTCCTTGTGAGATTGAAACGGAAAGGAAGAGGGAACTTCAGGATCTGTCAGACCGTCATGCAGTTCTCATTGTTTCCATAGCTATATATTTCAGGTAGTTGCTAATATTTATTGCTTATATTCTTCATCCAGTTTTCATGTTCTAATTTGCATATGGAATCCTCGACAGAAATTATGATATAATTTTCCGTCTGAGCTTATGTTGTTATCCATTGCTAAATGGTGAAGTTTGTCATTTTGAAGTTGAGAATTGAACTAACATTGATGTTAAAGTTTTTCCTCTTAGAGGTAAAATCTAACTGCTGTTTGAGTGTTGCCTGCTGTATTTGTAGGTGGTCTTTGAACTGTCAGCTTATTTTTGTAGAGTTGTTGCTTACTTGATCAGGCATCTTATTTTATACCCTTTTACAGTCACTACTCGAAGGAAGGTTGCTGCAGAATGAAGGGATTCATTCCTCAGCTGAGGAAGAGAGACCAGACCACCTTCAATAGAAATGAGAACAATTGGTAAGGTATAAAGGAGTTGTATGCTCCCTCTGCCAGCTTCTCAGATTCTTACCTGGAGAGTGTTTACTTCTTGTTGTTTGATTATGTGGTATGCTACAAACTGGTGAAAGTAAATACTATAATATATTTGTTTGTAGTGTCAGAAATGGTTAAATGACCACATTATTTAAACATAGGGAGGGTAGTGTTATACAGGCAATAAAGGGAAAGGCGTTGGGAGGTTCATGAACCATTCAAAAAAGCGAATATCGTCTGTAAAATTTTGATTTGCTTTACATTTGAAAAGTGGGTATTACAATTGCTTTTGACCAATTGTCTTGAGACAACTTATTTTCCAAACGATAGAAGTTTATTCTGGTTAAAATGATCTTCCCAAACAGAACAAAGTACATGGTACCCTCTTCTTATAGAGTATCTTTTTCCCCCTTCCTATTAGTTTCTTGGGAAATTCCTGATTTTTTTTAACGAATATGGCTTATACTGACTGGACAATCAACTGGTTTTGAAATGCTAAAGCGATTCAGCGGATCATTCCACATATGAATAAATTCAATGGCTGATTTTGTATAGTATCCAACACTCAGCCATGCATGCAATGATCGTTGGTCACTATCACGAGAGTTCAGTACCACTGAAACGAAGTCAAAGCATAAAAAAGTTGAACTTGCAAGCAGCTCCTCTCCTGCTGCAGCCAAGATCGCCGGCAGCCACCGTTAGAATGAGCAGCTTCTCAGGGTCTTAAAACGAAATAAAAGAACATTTTGTAATCGCTAGTTTGTAGCAGTACCAATGTTCACCACAAACAGAATTAGAATTAAAACTGACAATTCCTTAAACTAAGTTGACCGTATATATGTTAGAGAAGAGGTCATTCTTTAAAATCATCTACTCTTTCCCAAAAAAACTCCATAAACTGGTCTGGTCAATGAATATATTTATATAATAATCATGATTGAGCTTATCCACGGATAACGTTAATACTTTTCAATCCATCTGCCAAAAACAGATGACAGCTTCATGTCCGGCCAGAGCAATGGAGTAGTAACCTATAGGTAGAATTTCTCATCAAATCATGATTGGTCTATCAAAGAGTGCAACTTTTTCCGAAAGGTAGGAATTTTGCTTGCATCAACTGCCATTACCAAGCCAGTTAGCCGGTATTCTTTTAGCTGCAAATCGAAAGAGGAATTAGTCTTTCATTTGGAGCACAGACAGGTCCAGATGGCAAGCAATAACAGGAAAATAATCACAAGAACAATAACATCAATATAGCATATTGTGCATGATTTAAACAAATTATAGAAAAATTTAACTGAATGACAATGTTAACATTGAAATTGAAATATCAACTCCTCCGAAGATTGAAGGAAAGAATAGCAGTTTGTCTATTACAGAATATCACCCCAATTTTTGGGGAAAAGCATAGTCTGCATGCACAAACATAATTACATATACATATGCATATACATAGTAGATACATGCAAACGTATGTGTATATACACATGCATGCATATAACACACACACACACACAGAGAGAATTGGTCCTGTCCCTTAACCCACCCCACCCCCACCCCCCAATAAAGAACAATACCAAAATCACTTTGCGGTTCTAGCCCTGGTCCCTGCGAACGTCCCAGATACACGAGGAGGAACAACAGAAGGTGCATAGTTATGCCAACTAGAAAGAGCAACTAAGATATATGGATTTAAGACCTTTCTCATTAAACTTGTTACTATATGGGAAGGCGAGAAGACATGGGATTAAACTTGTTATATTATTGGACATTTTAATACTTCTAGGGACTGAGGAAACAGAACCAACCTACCCCTAGCTATAATTATTGGCAATGCCATTCGCTCGCTTCCACTTACGAATTTTTGTTCCATTATCTCATTGACATTTTGCAGATGATCTTTATTCCTTTCAGAAGCCGTTGGAAGATATAGAAGCAGGAAATAAATTTTTGCAGCTTGGCAGGGCTTTCCTCAAATCTTAAGAGAAATCCTGACATATCCTTCTGAGGTTTTACCGAAAAACATGGCAGAAGACTGGAACTTACTATGAGGATGACCTTGCGACATCCAATGATACCCCTTAGGAAATACGGCAACACAGATTTTTAGGCTTTGGTGGACAAAATTCCTTTGAGAATCAGATCTTTGGCGAACAGAACTATTTCATATAGGAAAAGTTGTAATTGTTGCATATTTCTCATTAAGCATAAGCATCAGGTCTTGTGGTCTGGTATATTTCTCTGCAGAAAATGATGCTAAAAGGGTTGAGCAGATTCCAAAGTAAAAGAAGAGCCAACAGGAGCCATAGTTGAACAGTCAGATATATGCATTGCCTATTTAGAGCATATACACACACAGAATGTAGCTAGGACATTAAATCATGTGTCAGACGTTATAGATTCTAACTGATGCGGTGGTCCATGAAGTTCTATTAAGATAAAGTAGGTGGAAGAAGATTTAGTACAGCTTAGGGAGCAAGCCGTTCTTTGAATACAAGGTCAACAATGGGACAGCAGCTCCTGCTGAAGCAATTGTAGGCTTGTCGGAGCTCCTGCACCCATTGATTTTGCACCTTCTAAAATCTCGGGTTTCAAATTCTCCTGAAACTTTTTCCATACTCGCTAATTCAACTTATATTTCGACAGAAGTAATCAATTCATCATTCATCAAAAAAATCTTCTAGAATCTTGGTGAATGCTTGAACATCTAACCCCCTTTGAGAAAGAAGGTGCTTATTCCCGCTTCATTAGTAGGTGAGCCTGTTTTATATCTCCTAAATAAAGGCGAAAGATCACTCATAAAAGCAAGCTTTCTCTTATATACAGCACCATACCACAAAATTTTGTTTGCCCTCCAAAAAAATTTCTTGGTAATACTTTGGAAGGAAGCCCTAATTAGGTAGGTGGCTTATTTCTATTTGATTTGACCTAGGTAGACTGAGATGGATAAGGTCTCAAAACCTAGGGGTCACGACACAAACACAACAAAAAGTTATACTCCTACTACCTTTGTTTCATATGAATGTCCTCCTTACCTTTTCAGTCCATCACAATACTATACCCAATCTCTAAAAGGTTAGCTCCAAATATAACTCCACAAAAATTTATTATAGAACAACCAAAAGGCCAACACATGTCACACATGGGTCTCAATAAATAGTTGAGATTAGTACATTTTTTTATTTTTTACATTTCAAGGCTATGGCTTTTGAGCACGGAAAAGATGGATTTTTTTTTTCAAAATATCGAGCTCCTACCCCAATTGAATGTTTAATTGAATATACATGAATGATCAATATTTCATCGGTCCGTACAGAGTTTGAGGAAATTCAGTAAATCAACATATATAGATTAAAAATATAAATTGCCATGATAAGTACATAAAAGCTTCAAAGACAAGCCATGATATTATGAGAAAAGTACTTGCCTCGTCAGTTCTTGCCAGCTGTGTGTTCAACGGGAAAACAAAGGACCAAGAGCTTAACTGAAGAAGAATTCAAAGGAAGATTCAGAGACTCTGCAGTAAAAAGGCAAAAAAAAAAAAAGATATTTTAAAAAGATGGTACCTCATGAAAGATTTCATCTTCAGCCTTAATGTAAACAATGGTTTGATCACCACTTTTACTTGGTCCATTTTGCTTGTCTGCATTCTTATGCTACAAGGAAGTCCACAAAACAGCAAACAGTTTAAAATCTAGAAGACTCTATAAAAAAAAAAACCACACTCAAAAGCTGAATAGACAAGCATTACCTTGTAGATTTTACTTATTACTAGGTAAAATTTGAAGCAGAAAGATTTCCGGAGCTGCTCAGTGGGCTTAAAAAGACGTAATAAATGACAAAAGTTTCAGTACACCAAGGTAAAAGTACATTCACGATAGGAGAAATGATAATTCATTAAGCTCACCCATCTTATATTCTCATCTAACCTCATCTTCTGTAGCCCAAGAAACTTCATCAAAAAGTGCATCATAAAGGGGTGGCAAAAGCTGGGGAGGAAGATTCACAACACGCTGAGAGACAAGGAGACCAACATCCTTGGCTTGGTCCCCAAGAAATAAGCTCAATTTAGATAACACATCCTTCTGCTGGCATTCTTTCAGCAGGAACTTTCTCAGCTCCGACATGCACTCCAGATCCTGTTTAGACAATGATGTCAGATAAACAGTGAATATGCAAAAACTCAAGGAGTACGATACTAACAGCATTAAGAGCTCTTGTTCCGTGCTATTAGCAGCACACTTAGCACTGGAAAACAAAATGGGAACACGGAATCATCTCCAACCTTAAATGCCAAATTTGAAATCACAGCCGTCTAGCAGTGGTGATGATGCCAGAATATAATGTTTACAGTGAAATTCAGGATATTTGAAGTGTTGGTTTCTTACCTTATATCTCCCCAAGTTAAGAGCCGTGACAACAGAGTAAATACTATCATCTTCATCATTCTCTACTTTAACAACAGTCCCCACCGTGGTTTGACCCAGTATTACATCCACAAAACCACTCAAATCCCACTGCTTATTATCAAGGTAGGTCTGCAGCAGGATTTTCACTCCATGAAAATCACTAGGTTTTGGATCAAAGAACTCAAAATCTGCTTGAACGGTGCCCTGTCAAAACCAAAGGAGAAACCGTGAATGTAAACATCACATACTAATAACCATTGAAGAGCAATGAGTAGCAGGATGTCTTACATCAAACTCTTCACCATCAGAAGAACCAGAATCTTCATTCTTGTCTACAAGTCTGTCATTTACTATGCTTTTACCTAGAAGGAAGGAAAGATTAGGCATCAGAACAAGAACGAAATAATAGCATCAAACCATAAAATGAGCCAGAGTGCTCATAATAATTGTTCATGAGACAAAAACTACAAAAATATACACCACTATAACAGTTTAACCAAATACTTCACCTGAAGAGCTAGGTAGATTATTTTCTGAAACTCTGGAATTGTGAACTTTGCGTGAAACCTCATTATTTGATGCAATCCGTGCCATTGAACGGCCAAATGGGGAGAAACTGAAAGGTAGACTTCGCACTGATCTGCAATGTCTTGCCGGCTTTCGGGGCATTATACCACTTAGGTAAACCTGAATTAAAACAATAAATTGAGTAAATTGCAAAGCAGCCTAGTAAAGTTGGCCATATTTTGCAGTCTGTAAGACATTCATTAGAAAACGCAAATGACTCCTTCAAGTTCAAAAGATTTAACAGATGGCACAATAAATGGACGTTATAATCAATCTTACAACTAGTAGTAATAAGTCTTCTGCATAATACTATATCAGTTCAAGAAGTCTTGAGAACTAATTGTGTGCAAAATAAAGTATTATATTGAGGTTCATTGCCCTCTCATTTTCTATGGTATCATTAAAATTATCCTACTGTGTAACACTTCCAAGGCAGTTTCTTTTTCCTTTCTTACAAGATATCCTAAAAGGTCTCGAAACTCCTCACATCAAATCTTCAAATATCCCTACCTTCACACCTCTAAGACCTCTATAGCTACAAACTCAGTGGAAAAAGCAAAAAAAAAAAAAAACTTTTCTTAAATCCTAATTCTCTCAGTCATCTCTGACATCAACCATTCTCTCAAAATAAGTTCGTGTCAGCCCCAGGAATATGCCTAATGCCCTAATTCTGTCCGTCTCGCAAACATGGATAATTTTTTTTGCTTTCTTTCTCAGAAGGTTGTGATGTCCCAAAGGCCAAAACACAAGAATTGCACAAACCAATGCTCTGCAGCTTCAAATATGGAGGGGCATAAGTTAAAGTTACAAACTTTTACATCAACAACAACATACCCAGTACAATCCCACAAGTCGGGTCTGGGGAAGGTGAGACCTTACCCCTACCTTGAGTGGGGTAGAGAAGTTGTTTCTGATAGACACTCGGCTCAAGAGAAACAGTTTTATAAACAGGTTTGGAAAGGGAACGCACCGAAAAGTTGCAAACTTTTACATCATTACATGTCATGCATAAATTAAGCGCTTTACGATAATAAATTTCCTGCTACTAAGTGCACCACCATTATTTTTAGCATGTATAAACATAGATGATAAACAGTTTATAGTTCAGCTAAACAACCATTTAAAAGAATACCAAGAATGATAAGCATCTTAGTTCCTTCACCAAATGCAATACTTAAAATCCAATTTCAGCAAAAAAAAAAAAAAAACTTCAGCTACTAAGTTTCAGTTCTTGTAAGAAAAGAAAGATAAAAACATGAATAAAAAAATACCCCAAAAGGAGAGTTGAATTGTAGGAGAAGGGTGGCACACAGCTGCCGGCGGGAGACAACTCCGACAAAGGGCGGAGGGCGGAGGGGAAGGGCGGCGAGGTTTTTGTTTTGCTGATGAGGGCGCGGGGGTTTTAACAGTCGCTCAAGTTTCCAAACAAGCCAATTTAGTCCCTTGATTTTGATTTACTTTTCCACATGGTTCTTAAGACGAGGTTTTAATCGAAAACATCCCTGTTGTTGCACCTCAACTTTAGTTACATCCTTGTAATATTTCACTTAACCAACAACATCCTCCAAGTATTACGAAGTTGACCAAAAATATTCCTCCGTCAAATTTTTCATCCATTTCTAATGAAACCAATCTTTTTGGTTACTTGACCCAGCTTTCTTTCTCTTCTCCAAACGAACCTTCATCAAAAGAAATACTAACCAGTGAGGTCCTTCATAGCTACTCTCCTCTTTCACTTGCTCCGAATCTTGTTCTTTATCTTCTCTCTATAATTAATTTTCTTTCGTCCTTCTATTAGATTTTTCGATAATTGTAAAGAATTAAGTTGTATATTTATTCGACAAGGTCTCGATTGGTCGTTAATAGGCTTGCTTGTGAAGCTGCATACTTGCTGGTTAGCAATGGTGGAATGGAATCTAAAACATTTGAGGTCTCGAGCAAATTATTTCTTCTACTTGTTGACATTTTGGTATTTAAACCCACTGCATCAGTCTTAGTCTAAGTTGCCAAATTATTTACTCATTTGGTAGATCATATGACTTGTTAATTGGACTTTTGTCATTTGTCAATAATAGAAAGGGTTGTCTTGTGCCAGAGCACTTTGAAAATTTTAGCTTAAATAGAAGATTCTCAAGAAACATCTTGTAGTGGCAAAACTTGAATTATTAATTAATTGAGAATGGTTCATATAAATATTAGTTGGACGTATTTAATTATGGATGTCAATTAGAAAGAACTATTAACCAAAATCGCGCATTAGGGGCAGTTTGGCACTATTAACTATTTCTTCTAACTTCATTTGAGGATCACCGTTATTTCATGTGATAGAAGGAAGAACGGAAAAAAGAGTTAGAAGAAATAGCAAAAAGTAAGAAAGAAAGAAGTTGCACATGATAAAAGATTGGTTTTGCTAAATATAGATGAAAAATTTGACAGAGGAATGTTTTTGGTCAACTTCGTAATACTCTGAGGATGTTTTTGGTTAAGTAAAATATTATAAGGATGTAACCAAAGTTGTGGTGCAACAACAAGGATGTTTTTGGTTAAAAGCTCTTCTTAAGACTGATGAATAATGACTGATTAATTCTAATCTTTTATATGATTTTCATTTATTTGAGTATAATATATATATATATATATATATATATATATATATATATATATATATATATTGTATTGTATATCTAAATTGTATTGTCCCACGACGCTCACAAAAAATACATACAATTATCCACACAGGTATCATCCCTATCGGAATGATCTATCTCACACTGTTATTTTTATTACTTTTTCCAATTATCATTTTTCCCGGCAGAAGATCAGCACCAACCCGCAACCTCTATAAACACCACAATACCGCTTCAAATAATTTAAGAGGCATATATTGCGTACTTGTGTTAGTTTTGGCATTAGGAGGTCAATGTGGAGTTCTAGATATGCTATTAGTTATTTGAAAATGAGTAGTAATGTGGTTGTATAGATGGCGTTCCTGCATAGATGAGAATTCAATTTCATGCGGATGTTTGAAAGTGGTTAATTTAAGTTTTGGGATTAGACATATCTATTGAAGGTTCTGAGTGTTTAAGAAGATGGTGTTATTGTCACCGCAACATGACTATATTCTTCAAAATTACGGGCAAAGTTGGATTATTATATTGTATAATTCAAGAGCATATTACCCTTTTCCTTATAAAAAGGTACATGTGTTGAAAAGTCTTCGCCGTTTAGTCAATAAGGGTAAATGCCCACATTAGCAGGAATAATACTACGATGTCTATTAACATAATCTATCTTTCTATTTATGGAGCATCTTGGCTTAATCCTAACTTTGAATATTTTAAATTAAGAAAATAGATTTCATAAACGCGAATAGGTCTATTTGCATTACTTTTGAGTTCTATTTTCTCACATCTTATAGTTCTACAAAGCATATTTTGCTGACATACATTTCAAACGATTACCACCACACACAAATTCCTATAAATAAAATACTGATGATGTGTGTCAATAATAATATTACTCCTACTTAGTAGTGCAGGGGTATATTTCAAAATGACGAACGTGAGCGGATAAAAACTTTGCAAATACCACAAATTCTTATGCTGAAGTCATTGTACATTTTGCAAGGTCTCAATTCTCAAAGTTGCAAACGAACACATGAATTTAAAAATTAATATAAAATCTGAATTAATTCATGATTCCGAATCCAAAATAACAAACACACATTATTCCATGTTGTTGTTACAGTGCTACGGTCAAGAAAATGCAGTTGCTAACCTTTTGGCAAATGCTAATTGTTGTATGTTGAATTGGAGGACAGTATTTTATATTAACACTTCTGCTTTTGTTTTGCAAGTTGATTCGGACTCTTTAGGAACAAATGTACAGTAGAAGAGTCCGACTATAGATAGCCAAACTTTGACTTAAGTTTCATATATAATATATAGTATTTCCAAGGAAAAAAAGAAAGAAAAATAACGCATGGAAGATCAAGCCTTACCTGCCTAATTACTCATATTGATAAAGAAAGGTTCTCACCTCACACTAAGGGGTCGTTTGGTTTGCAAACAAGCTATGCAAGTATTATTAATGTAGAAATTAGTTATGCAGAAAATAGTTATACAAGAATTAGTACTGCGAGTATTAATAATGTAGGAATTGTAATGCACGGTTTTCCTACTGATGTTTTTTAGCTGAGGGTCTATCGAAAACAGTCTCTCTACTCTGGTGGAGGTAAGGTCTGCGTACATCTCACCTTCTCCAGACCCCACCTTGGTGGGATACCACTGCGTATGTTGTTATTGTTGTTGTTGTTGAATTGTAATGCACGATTTATTTCTTGTTTAATTATTGATATTACAAATTAATATACAATGTATAATTCAAAATATTTATTTGTTCTTTAAATAATTTTTAAAAAAATGTACTTTTACTATTATGAAGGTTAGTTTTGTCATTTTAAAATTTTAATATACGCATTGCTAATCCGGCATTATTATTATACCTTTGATCACGCATAATATAATACATAGATTCCACATAACTTATGCATATATTATTTATGCGGAAAACAAAAAGAACAACCAAATATTGTATTAATTTTATGTGCAATTTAAATTTTGTAAATGTCAACCAAACATTGTATAACTTTATGTGATTTCTATGCGGATATTAGCTCCTCCAAGATCCAAACCAAACGACCCCTAAATAATGTCTAATTATTATGTACTCTAAGCAGCCTAAGACATAGGTGTGTATCTAAGACCATCTGGAACCTTATTGCATCTGCCCTCCCCTTTTCAGTAATTAATGATATTTAATAATTTCCAACATGTCTTAACTTATACAATTACACATAAAAGTACACTATTATTATATAACCTTTTAAAAGTCTACGGTTGCTTGATAATTTAAACAATGTTTATTCTCCTGACCAGCTTGTTCATGTGCTTTCCGTAGCCTGTACATCTTCACACTCATGTATTATGGACTATTTATTTTTGTTCACAAGCACATGCTATTTGATTTCAAATTGATCCCCTTATCAGTGGATAATTTAATTGGACGAATATTTATTTAAGCTTTTGTTTATCTCTAAAAAGTACATTAAAACCAGTTACTCTGTCCTCAATGATTTTTGCCATACAAATTTGTGTAATTTGTAAATCTTTATACTCCAAATATTCGTCCAACAAAAGTAAGGCATAGTAATTTGTAAACCTTTACAAATGTAAAATATTTAAATAAAAATTGCAAAGTCATAAGGTATTGACGATACTTGCGGATATAAAAAAGTCCAACAAAACTATGGACATAGTTATATGATAACTGATTAGTTCGTTCTAAGGTATACTGACTGAAAATTTAACAATGATAACTCATTTGAATAGTAAAATGGTCTAAATAAAATACATCATAAGAGTGGAACTCAATTAGCTTGCAATTGAAACACACTTCATATTGATTTATTCAAATTTGTATATTTTATTCTCGTAAAAAATGTACAATTATTTTTTGACGTCGATATAAAATTTTAATTATTCAGTACTAAAATACTCATAAAAAAAAACTTTTTCAGTATTCCCATCCAATGTCCGATTATCATTTTGACACAAAACTACGTTCACATAAACCATCACTCATTGTGGATAAAACACTCCTTATTAAATATAACTTTATTCTCGGAAATCGAGTCTGAAACATTTTTAATTGTACAAAAATATCAACAAGTACCTAATATAAGTCCACAAGTGAGATCTACGAAAGATGATGTGTACACAGACGTTACTGTAGGGATGGGCGTTCGGTGCTTCGGTCTTCGGTTCGGTTTGAAGTGTAGAAAATCCGTAATTTTTATACTTCGATACTTCGGTTCGGTACATAGGTGTTTCGGTTTAAACCAAAATTTATGGGAAAAAAAAGTCCGAACAAAAAAATTTATAGCCTATGACTAATTAGAATAATTTGGTCCCCTCGACCACACCATAATTTGTTCTTAACTTTGCTTCTTCTTCAGTCTGTATGGTGTTTAATTTTGGGAGATGATAACCTTTTTACCAAACTCTAAATCTCGGAAATCGAATTTGAAACATTTTTAATTATACAAAAACATCAACAAGTACTTAATATAAGTTCACAAGTGAGATCTAAAAAAAATATGTGCGCACAGACCTTACTGCTCGAATGAAGTAGAGAAGGTGTTTGGTAACATTTTTAATTATGTACACAAAAATACTGGAAAAATGATAGAAGGCAAAATAAGAAAAGAAATAAAAGTGGACCCAAATATGACCAAAAAAGTAAAAAAAGGAAATGATAACAGATGGCCAAATTGCAAAAGACTCCATTCACAAAGCCAAAGTGCCAACCGTAACAACACCAAGGAATAATAGTAACCTCCCATTTTTCCCCTTTTCATTTTATAGCCCTTTTGATCAAAGGATCTGCCGATTCTATAGGAGACAAACAAATGGCTACGCTTCAAACTTGGAGAAAAACTTATGGTGCTCTTAAAGACCACACTAAAATTGGTCTTGCCCATGTTAATAGTGATTTTAAGGTCCCTTTTTTTTTCTCTTTTATTTATCTATTTTTGTGTTTAATTTTATTTTTTAGAATAATAATTTTATTTTGTTGGTGTGATTAGGATGTGGATGTGGCGATCGTTAAGGCTACTAATCATGTTGAGTGTCCACCTAAAGATAGACATCTTAGAAGTGAGTTTTCTTTTACTATTTTGACAGATCTAATGTTATTGATTGGAATTTTGAGTCACCTGATTTGGGTTTTCCGTACTCCCTTGCGGACTGTGTTTGATTGGGCACAGAGTTCTAATTTATCTCACTGTGTTTGACTGCTCACAAAGTTGTAATTTATGCGACTGTATTTGACTGTGCACAAAGTTTTTAGTTATGTGACCGTGTTTGACTGCGCACTACCTGTGTTTGACTGTGCACAAAGTTTTTAGTTATTTGACCGTGTTTGACTGCGCACTACCTCTGTTTGACTGCCCACTAAGTTCTAATTATTGTGACTATGTTTGTCTACATTTTTCAAAATTCATTAGACGAGGGTCTCCTCGAGGCAAGGTTTGCGTACATCTCACTCTTCCAGACCCCACTTGTAGAATATTACTGGGTCTTTTGTTGTATGTTTGTCTACATGCAAAGTTTAAGGAAGATATTTATTACTTTTGAAACTTGTGGTTTAAAATAAACGGTAGAGACTAAGGGTAAAATGACAAGTATAAAGCTCAATTGTTTTTATGTATAGAAATGTGTGCATTTTTTTTGGATAGACTTAAAAGGTAAAAGTGTCACATATCTTGGGATAGAGGGATTTATTTTCGAATTATATTGTGTTTTGGTACTTGGAGTTCTTGCTTTTAGGGAGGTCATGTGTTTGCCTGACTTGGGTTCTTTCTTTCTGGTCTGTATATTAAACAAAACAAACAACTTACGGAGTAATATCCCACAAGTGGGGTCTGGAGAGGGTGAGATGGATGCAGATTTTACCCCTATCTTGAGAAAGGTAGAGAGGATGTTTTCCATAGACCCTCGACTTGGTAATTTATGTAAAGTCACATTAGCTGTGAAGGATATTACTTGTAACTATTCGTTTAGGTTTATATTGTTACTGAAAAATGTTTGGGGTATATCTTGTTTCTGTTCTTGCAGAAATTTTGGTTTATACATCAGCGGTGCGACCTCGTGCTGATGTTGCATACTGTATACATGCACTTGCGAGGCGATTGGCAAAGACACATAATTGGACGGTATGGAGTTTGACACAGTTAGTTTAACTGAAAAATTATGTGCCTTTTCGTGGATTTGATTTCTCTACTTGAGCATCTCTAATTGACGCTTTGATCTGAGTGACTATACTTTATGATAGTGACTGTGATTGTTGGAGTTCCAAGACTTTGCTTTGCTTTTGAGATGTGCTTCGTAACTCTAATAGCCGACAAAATTAAAGTAAATAATAGTGGATTTTATGGAAGATGAACAGTGCAATAATTTTCAATATCGAATCCCCAACATTTACGAAGACCTGGTTGCACCAAAATGCTAGCAAAAAATACATCTGTGCTTCCCTAAAATTTGCTTAAGAAGTTTGCTGTTTCTCTCTGTCCAAATAGTCCACCCTCCAGATGATCAAAGCTATAGTATTTCAAAGCTTACATGCTTCTTGTTGAGACCAACCCCGTTAGAGCTTAGCAAACATTCTAGAATAGGGTGTGGCATTGTCCAAGTCATGCTTACATAGAACATGCTCCATTTATGTTAAGAAATCTTGCAATGTAATAAAAGGTGACAGACCTCTTCTCGGTGCTTTTGTAAAAGGGAGATCTGCTTTGTAGTTGCATTCCTTTTTTCTGGAGATTAGACCGAGTGACTCATACTTCTTTGGCTACTAGCCAAGAAGAGCAAGTGACCTTCAAAGGTGCATTGTGGTACCGTATCTTCCTTTAGGGCTAGGGTTTAGTGTTGCAAGTAGTCTAGTAGCCTATGAAGTTTATGTTGCTCTTTACTTACCTGTTTCCCAAAAAAGTTAAAGTTAACGATGCTATATTGTCAAGGCTCAACCCAACAGTCAAGGTATTGTCGACTCTGGCCTAACCTTTTGGGGTCACACGGTTTTTCCCCTTTGGGCTTTTACCCAAAAGATGCCACAATAGTTGAATTCTTGAACCCACCTTATGTGGCCCCTAACTTTCCCCTCTCAGTATAATGCGAGATTTGCCTAAGGAAAGCTTCATAGTTCATACTGGACCTCTTTTCGAGTTCAGCCGCCGCCAGAAATCCATGGGCTGTTACAAATATATGCCCCCCCTCCCCTTGCATTATACACCTACAGTTTGCTAGCTAGGGGAAAATTACATCAGTCCAATGTTTTCTCCAGGCACTTGAGTGAATCAAAGTAATCCAAAATAAATCTTCAGTTGTAATTTTCAAGGATCTAGTTTAGGTGGTGTCTTGGGAATAAGCAGTGGGCATGCAATGCTTCTATGAGGGTCCTTCAAATTGATTAAACTAAGGTCTTGAAAAGTTGACAAGAAAATAGTTTGGGGACTGATCTTGTCAACATCAATCTTCTGCTGCTGAAGGCTGGTTGAATGGTTATTTGATTGTACGAGATCTAAGTTAGAGACCTTCTTGTGTCATTGAGAATCATTTCAATGATCTGAGAGCATATTGGTATGTTAGTTCTTTTAACATAATTGAAGAATTAAATGTATCTGCAGCCTATGGAACTGAACTTAAAGGTATGACCAAAAAAATGTATGACAGCAGTACTTTTGTTAAAAGTATTAGCTAGTGTGGCAAACATGGAAGGATTTAAGTATAAAGTACCTTAGCAAATATTGTTGTGTAGAATTCCACCATGCAAACAAGTTTTCAATGGTTTAGCAGTGTCTTTCATACGCTAGGTCACTGAAAGTGTGTATCACTTTGATTCTTGCTATCACTAAAGACAGAATATTACCATTTAAGGTTACAAATCAATATATGTTGTTCACCATGGGTTGTGTCTTCAAAGGTAAACGAGTAGCTTTTCATTTTCTTTTGTCAGTTTTACAAGCTTAGGTGTGTCCGTTACTGTTCTTTGGTGTTGGTTTCCCTGCACAATATACAACATTACATTTTCTTTCTTCTCCCTGTACCTTGCTCAGTGTTTCCTCATTAATTCAGTCAGAAATATGAACTTATTGATCACTATGGAAGGACGCGTCAGGGTGGGCACAGACAAATGTAGTTCCAAAGAAGTAAAGATTTTGTACCCTTGGTAACTCAAGATAAAGGGGGTTGGGGTGGGGGGTGTAACTTTCAAAAGACAAACAAATATTTTGCAACTGGAAGAGCTTAAGATCTGTACAAGCTCATTGATTTTGTCTGCCTGAACTTCCACATTGAAAAAGGAGTCTTAGGTAACTGAGATTCATTCTTCCAACGTTAGCTAGTTTTGGTTGTTGACATCACTCATGCTCTGCATGACTGTTGCATTCAGCGCATATCAGAAACTGTTTTCTTTCTTTCAATAAGTAGATACTCTTTCATGCTTGATTTTGTGATCTTATAATTCATTGTTTTATGGTTGACTTATTATTATGCAAAGGTCGGAGCTACTGCTATATGTGACTTTATATCAGAAGCCACCTGCTTTTGAAATAGGCATGTACTGACAATGACAGTTGTTATCAACTTGCAGTCAACATTTTGAGTGTCAACTATCTAAAAGTTGTGACTCTCTAGAGGGAGTCGAATTTACTAAAATTTTGGATGAGAGTGGGTACTCAACGATATTGCCATACTTAGGAGAATTATATGTAGTTACTAATGCCATTAGTCCAACAACGAGAGTTTTTTATATTAGGGAAAAGATGAAGGGAGAAGATGAGTTGTCAAGAATCGACAACCTCCTTTATTCAAATTCCTTTAACTGCTAAAATCTTTATAAACTGCAAGGATGAAGTGGTAAGACTGCACTTTAGTATTTTGTTGTTGTATATAGGTACTTATGAGAGCATCCTATCAAAATGTATAATCTTTTCTTTTAAAACGAGACACTGCTGAAGAAAAATGAGGAGCTTCACATGTCAAAAGTTTGTTGAGGACTTTGACATTGATATTGTTTAGTTTTTAGTTGTAATAAGTTATGTTTTTTCTGCTAGGTGCCAAACAGATTTGGGAGAGAAACCTCAACTTCCTTTAAAGTACTGATGATGTAAGGGTAAATAAGTGGGGTAGACATCAAATAGAATAGGTGAAAAAGGAGGACACATTGTAGAATTTTTCTTTAAAATTCTGTAACAAAGTGTTTTGTGTTTATGGTCACCTTTCTTTTATGATTTACTATTTTCTGATGGATTTCACTCTTCAATAGCTCAACTAATACTTGCCTATATGTGATACGTTTTACATATAACTATCTTTTCACATTTTCTGATATAGGTAGCACTGAAGACGTTGATAGTAATCCACAGAACATTGAGGGAAGGAGATCCAACATTTAGAGAGGAACTATTGAATTTCCAACAGAGAGGACGCATTCTCCAAATGTCCAATTTCAAGGATGATTCAAGCCCTATTGGTCGGTAAAATTACCATTATTGCTCTTTTGAATTTTTTGACCTTTAGATTCCATCAAGTCCAACCTGAAAATTCTATCTTTTCTGTACCTCCAGCTTGGGACTGCTCTGGCTGGGTACGAACGTATGCACTCTTTCTGGAAGAACGGCTTGAATGCTTTAGGGTTCTGAAGTATGATATTGAAGGGGAGCGCCTTCCTAGACCTGCCCAAGTGCAAGAAAAGGTTAGCATAATACTGTTAATTTTTGCTTACTGTTGTGAGTTGTTCCAAAAGTTGTATTTTCGTCTTTTGTGAAAGAAAGCTGATTAACTTTAGTAGAAGAAAAGTGTTTCTCTATAAAATTTCCATTTCATGTTTTTTCCCCCATGAATCGGATAAATCATGTGGTCACACCATTGGAGACTTGCTGAACCAAAGTGGAGAAGATGCTTTGGCTGGCGACCAGCTATTTCCTTTGTTTCCCCTTCACTTCTTTCTTGCACTAAGTTGAGGATTTGTTAACATGCCCAATACCAGATCCACTGTTTCTTTCAGATAGCTTGCGTATCATCAATTACTATACATGGGACATGACATTCCCCCAACAGATAAAAGAAAAGAAGAAGAGAATGCCATGAAAGTCCTGACAAGACAGTTTAAATGCGGGCATTAGATTAAGCATATAAATTTACTACAAACCTGAATTCGAAGCAAATTTGCCTTGGTGAATCAAAGTAAACGCGTACTCAAAGTAACTTGTTAGAATTAACCATAGGAGTTTCTGTTTCTCTTGTGTTATGGTTTCTTTTTATACTGAAGCTATTACCTTTTATTTTGACTAGCTTTATCAAAAATTAACCACAGGAGTACAATAACCTCATATTGAAGTTCTATAATTTGGAATACTTAGAAATAACCATAGAAGGGCAATAACCCCATATTGAAGTTCCTTAGTATAGAATACAGAAAGAAAATAATGTGTCTACTTTTTATATACTATTATATCACTCTGGTGGTTGAGGCTTTTTATGCACAGCATATTGGTGCATTTGATACAAATTGAATATTCAGAAAAGAAGACTGTTCTACACTATTAATATTTTATGACTTAATAACGGGTTCATAGAGATACCCTTTTGTACTTAACTACTACTAAGAAAGATCTGTCAGAAATTGGTTTATGTGGTACACCATTTAAAAGAGGATGTTTTCAAAAGCCAGGACTTATTATTATTTCCCGCAACATTGGGAGAAATGGATTAGTGAATTGGTCTATTGCGAAGTATCAAAGGGTTATGGATACCTTTAAGATATCTTCATATATCAGTATTTGAAATTTGAACTATGATGTGTATTGCAAGCAGAGACGAATCTGAAATTTCAAGAGGATGGGTTCACCATTGTCGCAGTGGGGGTCACTGGGTTGGACGACAAACAACCTTAGTCAATTATAGAGCAATTTGCTTCTTTTTTAAGTAAATAACAAACAAGTTGGACCAATGTAAGTAATAGAAGGGGATAAAAGGACATAAGAGGATCCTAAGTGGGAGTCGATCTATGCTCCTAAGAGTAAGTGAACCACCGCAAAATCACGTCAACCATTTAATCTTTTAGAGCATGGGTTCCCAAACATCATATTAGACATATTTTGAAAAATATGTACACAATATATCTAGTTTGCTGGATGGACTAGGGGTTCACGTGAACCACATTTGTATATACATCCGCCTCTGATTGCAAGTATCTCCATGCTAGTTATATTTAAGAAATACTCCTAAATAGTCCCCGAGTGTGATTGATATCTGACAGGCTAGCAACATGATATAGTGTCATTTTCAGTGTTTTTTTTTTTCACAAGCAGGTTAACTAACCTTAATAGACTGTCTGACTGCAACACCGATACTGCTCGTCTACCTGCTCTAGACACTATCTCTAAGTTTGGCGGACTGAATGATTTTTAATCTGTTGATCTTTAGTTAGTCTTTAGTTAGCATTAATGTAGTTTCCAATTGTCATTTACTTTTTGGTCAGGGATACAGCAGAACTAGGGAGTTACCCAGTGAGGAACTGTTGGAACAGTTGCCTGCTTTGCAGCAGCTGTTGTATCGTCTTATCGGATGCCGGGTATCTTTTTTGATAAGCATGCGTTTTGTTGCGATCTATTTTTCTGTGGATGACATCCCCAGTTGGATTTCTGAGGGTTCTTTATTTTATCTATTTGGCTATAAATTTTTAATGTCTTACTGACATTACAGCCTGAGGGAGCCGCAGTTGGAAATTACGTGATACAATATGCCCTTGCCCTGGTATGTTTATTTATTTTGGCTACCTGTGTTAAGTTGATTGATTTTTATTCTTGTATATATAAAGTTGATTGATATTTATAAATTAAGCCTGTGGCTTAGAGGTTAATGAAATCACTGAAAATTTTAGGGAAAACGAGTATTCGAATCCCGGAATAGATTAAAAACTCTTAAGTTCGTTCTTTATGTTTGCTAAGCCTTGATGGGCATAGTCACCCGGTATCTGTGCTGGTGAGTGGTGGAAGGTAGCAGATACCTGGTGGAATATGTCTAGTTGTGCTCAAGATGGCCCGAACACCACCTTTATAAAAAATATAAATCTATTTGTTCACATGGATTCTAGTTCTTGTATTTCACGGAAATGAGGGGGGTGCATAGGAAAATGCCCATATAATTAGTCATTTATCTGTTTAGCCACAAGAGTACATGTTGCTTCTGTTCATGATACCTCTATGCAGGTGAGTAGATGACAACCTGAGATCACTTTGTCTGCTTAACAGTTGAATGAATGGTGGTGCAAAGATTTACTCATTTTTCATTCCAGGTCCTCAAGGAGAGCTTCAAAATCTATTGTGCTATAAATGATGGAATAATTAATCTTATTGACAAGGTGCATTTGACTTTCAGTTTTTTCCTGCAACATGACTTCATCAAAATATTGCTCATTTTTATATCTGTTTCATCTTTTGACATTATTTTCTGCTGATGTTGATTCAGTTTTTTGACATGCCAAGACATGAAGCTATTAAGGCCCTTGATATCTACAAAAGAGCTGGCCAGCAGGTGAACACACTGAGGAACTTGTTAGATATCTTGCAACCCTACGGTTTTCTTTCATACTGCTTGTCTGTCACCATGCGTACGTTTCCTTGGGTTTAAAGTGTTATTTATACGTCCATTGTCTTGTTTAGGCCGTGAGCCTCTCAGACTTTTATGAGGTTTGCAAAGGATTGGAACTTGCCAGGAACTTCCAGTTTCCTGTGTTGAGAGAGGTAATCATACTAGTTAGCTTCTGTATTGGTTGATTTGTTTTCAAATTTTGTGGGCCATCAGCTTGACTCACTATTCTGGTTTTCAGCCTCCTCAATCATTTCTTGTCACCATGGAAGAGTATATAAAGGAAGCACCCCGGATAGTCTCTGTCCCAATAGAAACTCTGGTAGTACATTTATTTTATGTACAAGCAATTTTACTTTAAACAAATTTGCCAACTGATGTCTCTTCTTCGTATGGTGCTGATCCATGTTTTCCTTTTCTACATCTGTATAAAGTTGGCTACAGTATATCAATATACAAGTCTCTGATATCCTGATAGAATACTAATATAATTAACTGTTATTAGGAATATCCGGAGAGGCTTATGCTGACCTATAAACAAGAGGATGAACCTTCAGCTTCTGAAGATGCTCAAGATTCAGCTGACGAAACTAAACCTCCGCCTTCAGATGATGCTGTTGTTTCAACCATTGAGGCTCCTGCCCCGCCAGTATCGCTGCCTCCAAGCACCTTGGAAACTGATGATTTACTGGTGCACTCAGCTAATCTATAGACATTTTTTCATCTGGAACTTGAGGGTTACTGTTATGGGATTTCCTTTTTCATTACTTCTTACTAGTTTTTTTTTTCTTCTAATTTTCAGGGGCTAAACGCGCCAACTGCTTATGCATCAGCAATCGAAGACAGCAATGCTTTGGCTTTGGCAATCGTTCCATCTGGTAAATTATTATATTTGACCTACTAATATGTAGAAGTCTTCTTTTCTTAACTAATAGTGCTTACTAAATTTGTTGTTGGCTTATTTAACTGAACTATTAATGCTTGCAGGGACAACACCATTTGACCCAAACCCTGCTCAGCCAAAAGATTTTGATCCTACTGGATGGGAACTTGCCCTGGTCACTGCTCCCAGCACCGACTTATCTGCAGCTCAGGAGAGACAACTGGTAAGCCCTTGAAGTTCAATTCTTAAGTTTGTCCATTTTATAACTGGAGGGAGGGTCCTTAGTAAAAAAGAACTGGGGGGGGGGGGGGGGGACTGAATCGGGCCCTTTGATGTCAGACCGCCAGGCCTGTGTAAATAGTAGAGCTGAACTTCAAAGTTTCCTACTCTTCTCATTACTTTTTGTTATGCTTGCTATTGAATTCATAATTGGAGTGAACTCTTTGAATCCATATTTTAATTGAGATATTGTTTTAAAGTGTCTTTTTCTTTGCATGTGCATTTTCAAATAGATCCGAGGACGAAACACTTAAAAACATCTTTAGTAACCTTCAACTGTACAAAGTCTTGGGGTAGACACTTAAATCTATCTTAGATAGTATGTTGTCCATAGGTGACATTTGCATGTGTATTGCTAATATCATGCCCGTATCTATATTGTGAAATCAAGTAAACATCGTCTTTAACATTTGTTTTGGTAAAACTTTTGAACAGGCTGGTGGATTGGACTCCCTCACACTCAGTAGTTTGTACGAGGAAGGAGCATATAGAGCATCACAACAACCAGTATATGGAGCACCAGCCCCTAATCCATTTGAAGTTTCTGATCCATTTGCCATGTCTCACAACATCCCTGCCCCTGCGTCAGTGCAAATGGCTACAGTGCCTCAGCAACAAATGAATCCCTTTGGACCGTTCCAACCTGCCTATCCACAACCTCAAAATCCAATGATGAATCCCCACAATCCTTTTGGTGATGCAGGTTTCAGTGCATTCCCTGTCAATCATCCACAAACAACCAATCCTTTTGGGAGCAGTGGCCTGATATAATAAAGTATGCATACACGAAACATAGCAGGCTTGGCAGTTGGGTGCATTTCCTGTCAAATCATGCTACCAGCCACAAACAACCAATCTTTTTGGGAGTACTGGCCTGCTATATTAATAGTTGCACATACACGAAATGTAGCAGAGTTGGCATAGTTGATTTTGGTAGTACTCTGGTTGTGTAAATCATTCACGTGAAATATAGTTTTCGGTTGGACCTATATGTTTAAGATGTAAAGATGGTCATAATGGAGATTGAACTTCGTTCAGTTGATCGAATCATTCCCACAATGTTATGGACTTGCAGATACTGATGATCATTTTCCTCGTCTTAGAGCATTTATTGGTGTAGATCAATCAAATATTGTTATGTAATTTCCATTGTCAACATAAGTACGGGAAGATATCAAACAATTCATTCATTGTGGGAATCACGAGATAATAATGTATAAGAATTTCCTTTATTCTTTCTTATTTATAATATAGTAAACCTTGCATCAGTGTTGGCTAAATGTTTGTGGCACGTCTCTCCTACATATCTGATGAATGTAAGATAAAAAGCATGTATTCACTATTGTCTGCATTTTTTTACCCTAGAATAAATATTTGTATATTTTTACTCTTATACAATTCATTGTTTAAAGAAAATCTGCAAAGTCTAAGTCCTGTCTTCATCAAAGGAGACCATAATGCTTTGCGTAAAAGGGGAATGTCACGCTTCTCCTTCCTATCATAACTATGTATCCCCTATTTTCCTATTTAGTTTCTTCATGACATCTGTTTTACTTTGAATCTTCATTCTACTTGGTTTGAAGATGTCCACCCTTCCAACTTGGACAAATGAACCATCATTCTTCCAACTTGGTTTGAACAAAGTAAACATTTGCAAGAGCCTTCCCACCTTACTTGGAATAGGAATTATACTAATTTTGGGGGTCCTCAAGCCGAGTGTGTCACAACTTTCATCGAGTATATCCACATTAAATTCACACACAAAATATAATAGGTCCTCACAAGATTACTTAATCAATCTTGCTTAATGTTTCAACTTTATGACCAAGATTACAGATTGTATTCCCATCATTTGCTATAAGTATAGGGTTCAAGTATTACTATCACCGTTCATGCATTAACAGATCATTTGGTTGGTCGATTAAGAAGATTAATTTCCACGATCGGCGAGAGCTTAGCACAAAAGCAGACTGTGGCAGATCTCCAAAAAGGCATAAAATTTTGTCTGAATTGGATGTTTACACCAAAACATACCAACTTATCCTGGTTAAGTGGATCGATAAGGTAAAAAAATATATTTATTGCTTAGGGTTAATTGAGAAAAAATGCATGTCCAAACATATGATTGGTCGTCCACATATGTGCAAACATATTACGTGCATCTATTGACTTGATGTACACTGTGAGCGCGAGTACGAAATTTCTCTTTTCACCATATTCTTAACCGGAGCTAAAAGCAATTGGGCAGACCAAAAGGGAAAAGGGCGTGCGACAGACATATATGATGAAATCCAGCATGTTGGCCCCAACATCACTTTGGCTGGTGGTCCCACATTTTATTTCCACTTTGCCCAAAATTTAAAAAGAGTGGAGCGGCAAAGCAAAAGGTGTTGAGATGTTTTTGGATCCAAAGGTCTACAATCTTGTAAAAAAGATGCAAAATAAAAATAATTTTGACAAAAGAATAGAGAAAGTAAAGAAGCCCTTTTCCCACTTACTATATAATTGCACCTAATTTCATCATAGAAAATGATTCTTTATTTCAATTGGATCGTAATTATAAGAGATTATTAGAATTCCAAATCATTAATTGTTAAACATCAAAAAAGAAACCATGGGTCCGACTCTATTACCATATTAAAATATAATTTTTGAATTTGATTCTAATTCCAGGCCAAGATATGGCTCATGGGTCGATGAGTGTTGGCTCAACTTTCTCTCCGAAAACATGAGAGTTTAATTTGCACTCAAGAGTAAAATTTCTTTCTTCTTTTAAAATGATGGCAAAAACTAATAAGATAAAGAAAATGAAAAATTAAATAAATCAATAAAACAAATCTTAGCTGTTGAATATGCTCAAGTTTAGACTTAACTTTGTCAAAATTCTTCTAAATGAAAAACGCTTTTATTAATATTCCTTTCTTTTCTTTTATTAATTTATAACTATATAGTATTTGTTTCAATTTATTTTTCTTTTTTCTTGCATCACATCTTTATATTTCTTTTTCATGTCTCATTTTTACTCTCTTTCCCACCCTTTTGTGTCTCTCTGCTTGAAAATTATCTTCCATTGATTGCATTAGCTCTTCAAGATAATATACTATCACTCTAATATCCCTTGTTATATAGATTACAAGTTTCATTTCTTGTAAATGGCTGCTAACAAGTTTGCAACTATGTTATATAGAAATACCAACAAGATCACACTTATTCTTATCTATGCAGTGTTAGAATGGACTTTGATAATGCTACTTCTTCTCAACTCCCTTCTCTCCTTTATGATCATCAAATTTGCTGAGTATTTTGGCCTAAAACCACCTTGTTCATTGTGTACTCGAGTTGATCATTTATTTGAGCATGGAAAAAGCAAAACATTACGCGGTGATCCTTTTTGTGAAGCTCATGCCAAAGAGATTTCCAAATTGGGATTCTGTTTAAATCATCAGAAGTTGGCTGAGTCTCAATATATGTGTGAGGAATGCTCGTCCTCACGCCATGGTTTTCGCGGGGTTTCAGAGAGTTTAGCTTTGTTTCCATGTATGGAAGAGGTAAAATTGATACATAATGGTGAGGAAATTGCATTGGAGAATGGTGAAATGAGTTTCAAGTGTTCTTGCTGTGATGTGAACTTGGAGAGCAAATTTTCAACTCCTTATATATTGATTAAGCCTTCTTGTGATGATTTGGAAAATACCCTTAAAGCAAGTTTGGTTATTGAATCAGCAGATGATGATATTATGGATATAGCCGATAACTTGGATTGTAAAAGAACAGATTTTTCCATAGAAAGCTGTGAAAATGAAGAAAAAACTGAAGATCAGGTTCTGTCTAACGTTTCCTTGCCTATTTCTGAGGTTAGAAAGTTAGAAGATAAGGTAGTTGATTGTCTAGATTTGGTTCTTGAAGGAGTAACAGAATACATTGAGGAGCGATATAAAGAAAGGCTCATGAAAGATCAAGCTGTTCAAGCTTGTGTGACTGAGGATTCTTCTCTTGAAAGTCCCAATCAGCATCTGGAGTTCTTCATTGAATACAGTAGTCATAACTTGGTTCCTGTTGAATTGATTGATTCAAAAACTGAGGAAGATCGTAGCGAAAACCAAGGTATGGGTGAAAATTATGAAATGAACAATGATGAAGTCAATTTGAGTTCTGGAGAACAAGTTAATGAAGAAATGGAACTGGTTGTAGAGAACAAGACTCTGGAAGTGGATTTTGAGACAACATTTTCTTTTCACAACATCACGAAGGAACCTAAATTCGCGGTTCTTGAATCCATGGAGATAGAAAAAGATGAGAATGGTTTGTTTTTTTATGCCAAAGAATGTCATTCAGAAAAGGAGGTTTCTGAAAATTTTGAGCAAACACTTACCAGAGATAATATTCAAATGGTGGCTGAAAGGGTAAGGGAAGAAAATGAAGGTGCAGATGTTTCACCAGGTACATATTATAATACTTCTGAAGACTATCTCATTTGTTTTTACTCTGCACTTTTGGATTTGAGTATGTTGCTTGAGTTGTTTTTGCTTTACTTTTGTAGTTTCAGAAGAGGTCTCCCAAATGCCAATTAATGAAACTGATGCAGAAGTGTTAATTGGAAATGAAATTCCTGATTTGAACCTAGCAGATGAGCTTCAATGTCAAGTAGCTCTTACTTCAGATACACATAAAGGATCTTCCTCAAGTGCTGTGCATTTCCGTGAAGTTGATCAAGATGGTAAGGCTCAGATTTTCTCATTCTACAACAAAAGCAGCTAAGATTTTTTTTTTTTTTGGTTATTTTCTTCCCTGATTATTTTCTTTTTCTGCGAAGTAAGAAACCGTTTTAGCCCTGTCCCCATAAGGTTGTGCAGGTATATATTCATTAATTTTGTTATACCATGTTAGGTCCTAAAGGAGATCAAGAAAAAATAGTAGAACTGAAGATATTATCAGTTGAGTTTGATGAGCGTTTGATGAACTACCAATCATCAATTTCTACCAAATTGAATGAGATTGAAGAAGATAAAGCTCCAGAAACACCAACTTCTATTGATAGCTTCCAACAGTTGTATAAGAAATTTCTACTTCTTGAGAAGAAAGATTTAGGAAATGAGGAGTCTCTGGATGGGAGTGTGGTTAGTGAGTTGGAAGGTGTAGATACAGTTTCAACAATCGAACACCTGAAATCAGCACTAAAAGCCGAGAGAAAGGCTCTACACACCTTGTATACAGAGTTGGAAGAAGAAAGAAGTGCTTCTGCTGTTGCTGCTAATCAGACAATGGCGATGATAAATAAGCTTCAAGAAGAAAAAGCAGCAATGCAGATGGAAGCTTTGCAATACCAAAGAATGATGGAAGAACAATCCGAGTATGATCAAGAAGCATTGCAACTCTTAAATGAGCTTATGGTAAAGAGGGAGAAGGAAAAGCAAGAGTTAGAGAAAGAACTGGAAGTATATAGGAAAAGGTTATTGGAATATGATTCAAAAGAAAAGATGAGGATGTTGAAGAGAAGCAAAGATGGAAGTGCAAGAAGTGGATTTTCATCTGCCTCTTGCAGCAATGCTGAGGACAGTGATGAGTTATCTATTGATTTGAATCAAGAAGCAAAGGAAGATGACAGCTTTTATGTTCATCAAGAATGTGAGAACTACAATCATGTTGATGCTGTTCTTGAATTGGAAGAATCATTTGCTGATTTCGAGGAAGAGAGGATGTCCATTCTTGAGCAGCTAAAGATTTTGGAAGAAAAGCTTGTAACTATGGATGATGAAGATGCAAAACATTTTGAGGATGTTAGGCCAATGGAAGATTCATGTAAAGAGAATGGCAATCATACAAAGGAAATCTCTCGTTTAGATGGAGAGATAATTGAAGATGCAAATGGATTTCCAAGAGAAATGAATGAGAAACATCATTCGCTGAGGAAAATTGTTAAGGCAGAGGGAAAGGGACTTCTTCCACTTTTTGATGCAATGAGTGATGAAAATGGAGATGCTATAATAAATGGACATGAAAATGGCTTCGGTTCCAATGGTGTTCATGACTCAAATATGATAGAGTTCAATGTGGAAGACAAGAATCTAGCTGTCGAAGAGGAGTTGGATTATCTCCACGAAAGGCTACAAGCTCTCGAGGCAGATAGGGAGTTCCTAAAGAACTGCATTAGCTCATTAAAGAAAGGCGATAAAGGAATGGATCTTCTTCATGAAATTTTACAACATCTTCGTGATCTAAGAAACGTTGATCTTCGTGTAAGGAGCTCAAGTAATGGTCTCATAGACTAATTGAGTTCTAGCTCAATTATCGCCAAAGAAGATGGTAAATTTTCTCTAACTCAACCATGTCATATTCTTGAGAGTCTATCATATTGTCTAAGTTCTTTCATCTCATCTTTGGCAATTTCAGATGATGGTCTCGGAGTCCTTGGCAGCTATTTAACTTAATGGAACTGTACAATGCAATCGAATTCTATGGAATAGCTGATAAAATCTGCAGCCATTGCAGAAATTTTTCTATGTAAGGGCAGATCCCTTGACAGAGAGGCAGGCCCTGGAAATGGCCTGTGCATTTTAGTCCGAATGGTAGACACCAATGGTTTGAGGTCTGCCTAACTTTTTGTTCTCAATCTTCAATGGTCATTTGCCAAAGTGAAACTCAGATTTCTTGTAAGGGGATGGGGTCAAATCTCCACCTTTTGTGGGCAAAAGGGGGGAATGATGAATGTGTGTGTAGTCCAGTTAGGCTGAAACCATTCTGTCTTTTATGTTTTTTGTTAATAGTTGTGTCCGAATATATTTATATGCACCTCAACTATTTCATTAGATACCTTAGCTGCTATCTCCCAACACACGTATCGGATGTGGCTCTTGTATGTTGTGAAAAGGAAAAGCACTGGCTAGCTTAGCTGGATTGGTCCAACAAAGATTCCAGTGCAAGCATTTGTCCTTGTTTATTGTAGGCAATTAGGAGTAGACTTCTTTATCCTTTTTCTCCCATTATAATTTCAAAGGATTAAGGAACAGCGGGAAAAGTAACTTGTGTTTTCCTTTATCTCTCATCTTTTGCATCATTTCATCACATGAGGTTTGTTTCTGTTTCAGAAGGCAAAGTTGTCTAGTTGTACACTACTGTGTCCAATTGTAAGTGTATAAAGAATTAGTGTGTTCTTTAATTTTGTTTGCATTTTTTATTTTCCATTTATTGAATTTCCTTTTTTGGAAATAAAAAAGGAAAGGGCTTGAACAGCTAAGAGGGTGGCTTTAAGGCACGATTACAAAAGTAAGCTTTGTTTATATGCAAGCTAAGTACCTAATCATTCTTAGCATATCTTAATGAGAGTTTAGGACACATCGTGAAGGTCTAAGATGAGCAATGATGACTACTGTCATGCTGTTGGATCAGTTCACCTTCCACTATCCCTTGATATCATGAAGGCAAATTAAGTTCACTAAGCAGATCTTGTTCGTGTTCTTGTAGTGCTTTCAGAATGGTTTGAAGCCAAAGTTTTTAATTAGTATTTGTTTAAAAATATACTATCTATAACCTTAACTCAAATATCACAAGATCAAGCTTCCTTCCAACTACAGTGAAATACCACCTTCACGTGCCAAGATACAAAACTTCCACCTTTATGAAAACAAGAAGAAAACAAACTTCTTACTACTCCCTCCATTTTAGTTTATGTATATAGACCTATTTTTTTTAGTCATCATTTCTTTTTTAAATCTCTTATCCAGTTAAATAGTTTCGAAAAAATTGAAGTAGAAGGTAAGTTTTGAGTTTTACATAGTACTTCCTCTGTCCCAATTTATGTATCACACTTTCCTTTTTGGTCTGTCCCAAAAAGAATGTCACATTTCCTTATTTGTCAACTATTTAATGCACTATCTATATTTTACTCCTATAGGGCCCTACTTACTTTAAAAGTCACAAACAACTTTTTGATTACTACAATCTGTTGGGCTAAAACAGCCCAACGTGCTCTTAACATGGTGTGATACTGTCCGCTTTGGGCTAAGCTCGCACGGTTTTCCCAAAAGGCCTCACACCATTAAGAGATCTCTACACCTTATAAGTAGGTTATTTTCCTTGCCAACTTCCGATGTGGGACTTGGTTCGCACACTGCTTATTTGGAGATTCACTATACTGTGTGTCACCCACATCAACAATTGAGTAACTTCTGTGTGCGCCACATCAACAATTGAGTAACATCTCTGCTTATTTGGAGATTCACTGTACTGTGTGTCACCCACATCGGCTACTCGGATAGACAGGCAAAGACATTAACCGCCCTGAGTAACATCTCTGCTTATTTGGAGATTCACTGTACTGTGCGTCACCCACATCGGCTACTCGGATAGACAGGCAAAGACATTAACCGGGCGGAACATCTCTGCTTATTTGGAGATTCACTGTACTGTGTGTCACCCACATCGGCTACTCGGATAGACAGGCAAAGACATTAACCGGGCCCTCAAAGTACACTGCTTATTTGGAGATTCACTGTACTGTGTGTCACCCACATCAACAATTGAGTAACTTCTGTGTGCGCCACATCAACAATTGAGTAACTTGCCAAAGGTTGTAAACCGGCGGAACATCTCTGCTTATTTGGAGATTCACTGTACTGTGTGTCACCCACATCGGCGCGCCACATCAACAATTGAGTAACATCTCTGCTTATTTGGAGATTCACTGTACTGTGTGTCACCCACATCGGCTACTCGGATAGACAGGCAAAGACATTAACCGCCCTGAGTAACATCTCTGCTTATTTGGAGATTCACTGTACTGTGTGTCACCCACATCGGCTACTCGGATAGACAGGCAAAGACATTAACCGGGCGGAACATCTCTGCTTATTTGGAGATTCACTGTACTGTGTGTCACCCACATCTGCTACTCGGATAGACAGGCAAAGACATTAACCGGGCCCTCAAAGTACACTGCTTATTTGGAGATTCACTGTACTGTGTGTCACCCACATCAACAATTGAGTAACTTCTGTGTGCGCCACATCAACAATTGAGTAACTTGCCAAAGGTTGTAAACCGGCGGAACATCATCTCTGCTTATTTGGAGATTCACTGTACTGTGTGTCACCCACATCGGCTACTCGGATAGACAGGCAAAGACATTAACCGCCCTGAGTAACATCTCTGCTTATTTGGAGATTCACTGTACTGTGTGTCACCCACATCGGCTACTCGGATAGACAGGCAAAGACATTAACCGGGCGGAACATCTCTGCTTATTTGGAGATTCACTGTACTGTGTGTCACCCACATCGGCTACTCGGATAGACAGGCAAAGACATTAACCGAGCCCTCAAAGTACACTGCTTATTTGGAGATTCACTGTACTGTGTGTCACCCACATCAACAATTGAGTAACTTCTGTGTGCGCCACATCAACAATTGAGTAACTTGCCAAAGGTTGTAAACCGGCGGAACATCATCTCTGCTTATTTGGAGATTCACTGTACTGTGTGTCACCCACATCGGCTACTCGGATAGACAGGCAAAGACATTAACCGCCCTGAGTAACATCTCTGCTTATTTGGAGATTCACTGTACTGTGTGTCACCCACATCGGCTACTCGGATAGACAGGCAAAGACATTAACCGGGCGGAACATCTCTGCTTATTTGGAGATTCATTGTACTGTGTGTCACCCACATCGGCTACTCGGATAGACAGGCAAAGACATTAACCGGGCCCTCAAAGTACACTGCTTATTTGGAGATTCACTGTACTGTGTGTCACCCACATCAACAATTGAGTAACTTCTGTGTGCGCCACATCAACAATTGAGTAACTTGCCAAAGGTTGTAAACCGGCGGAACATCATCTCTGCTTATTTGGAGATTCACTGTACTGTGTGTCACCCACATCGGCGCGCCACATCAACAATTGAGTAACATCTCTGTTTATTTGGAGATTCACTGTACTGTGTGTCACCCACATCGGCTACTCGGATAGACAGGCAAAGACATTAACTGGGCGGAACATCTCTGCTTATTTGGAGATTCACTGTACTGTGTGTCACCCACATCGGCTACTCGGATAGACAGGCAAAGACATTAACCGGGCCCTCAAAGTACACTGCTTATTTGGAGATTCACTGTACTGTGTGTCACCCACATCAACAATTGAGTAACTTCTGTGTGCGCCACATCAACAATTGAGTAACTTGCCAAAGGTTGTAAACCGGCGGAACATCTCTGCTTATTTGGAGATTCACTGTACTGTGTGTCACCCACATCGGCTACTCGGATAGACGGCTACTCGGATAGACAGGCAAAGACATTAACCGGGCCCTCAAAGTACCGGCTACTCGGATAGACGGCTACTCGGATAGACAGGCAAAGACATTAACCGGGCCCTCAAAGTACTCGGATAGACAGGCAAAGACATTAACCGGGCCCTCAAAGTTGTGGGTAAAGGCAAGCAGTAATCCGGCCCACAACGGGTAAAGGCTAAGTCGGGCCCCACGCACTCACTCCGCTGTGATACTGTCCGCTTTGGGCTAAGCCCGCACGGTTTTCCCAAAAGGCCTCGCACCATTAAGAGATCTCTACACCTTATAAGTAGGTTATTTTCCTTGCCAACTTCCGATGTGGGACTTGATTCGCATACCCAAACACAATCTTCTCTCTCTTACTTTTTCAAGGGTAAATTTGAACATTTACAAAGTCAACTTCTATTTCTTAAACTCCGTGCCAAGTCAAACACCGCCACATAAATTGAGACGGAGGTAGTAATAATTATCTGATACCTAGTACCAGTGTCGGATAACTGACAAGAACTTGATTAGTAGGAACATTATATAATATACATCCACCCATTGACACTAATAAATGGCTGTATTATTTTTGTACAAATCACCTGTGACAAAATCCAACATTCACTATATTCCAATTCTAAAAGTACTATCATATTTCATTTCTTAATCGTTCTTCTGCTAGTAATTTAGTAAATCTCATTTTGCAATTTCTTCATTGAAAATAAGAGCTGGCACTATCCACAGCAAGATTACACAGGGAAAAGTCCGGCCAGTTCCCATTTTACAAGTACAATTTGGATTTTCTTAATAAATAAATAAACAAAAATGACATAACTAAATCTGTCAAAGAGGCTACATTAAGCCCTAATTAGGTTATTATCAGGGGCTATCCTTAAAATTTTAGGTAATAGCAATTACAATGTTTTGTGTCCATAAGGGGTCATTTCCGATACTTTTTTTAACATGTCCATTGTTAGAATAATATGTAAGAAAAAAGATACCATTCAAATCTTAACAATTTTCTAAAGAATATTTTTTTTGTTGATGTACTTATTCCATACATGCATGTGAGCTGACATGATACAAGTCTCTAGTACAATTAAGAGAAACTTAATTATAACTGATAGAATATGTTATATGTTACTTTCGGCGACGTAATATGTTTAATATACACTTCCCATTGTGGAGTTTCTTCTCTAGCATTGTCCAACTTCCTTTGAGTGGGTTTTAGCTAATTTTTATTAGGATATTGAATTTATGAGCAACTTTCTTTCTTCTGTTAGTACTAACCTTGGTTCCTCTATAATTCTTCTCCTGATGAATAAAAAGCTAACACACAAAGGTGTATAGTTGGGCTAGTTCTTCTCTTTTATCTGAACAGGTCAAGAGAGTTGACAAATGTGTACAGAGCTAGGATACAATATTTTAGACCTTAATTATTACTCATGTATTAATTAAGAACGAACCCAAACATAAAAATCCTGGAAGTTTCAATAACAAAGACTAGACAAGAGTGAATAAGCTCTCCTGCATGCACGAGCAAAGAAGATACGATGAACGCAAACTAATGTCAAAATACAAGAACCAAAAATAATTGAAGCTCGAGAAAGAAAATGTTAAAACACAGGCCGTGTGGCCCCTATTCTTGACATCCAGGGTCAAAAGGTAGTATGGACATTGGACAAGAACAAATTTTCCAAATTATATTACTACTTTTAGTAGAGTATTTAATTATTCAATATCAGCGCTCAGCAGATATGTGCTATAAATGTTTTGGACCAAGTTCAGGTTGACTGTAAAAGCCAAAATAGGCAAAGTTGCAGAATTTTTAAGACGTGAAAACAAACAAAGTAAGACACCCAAATTTATATATTGACAAAACTTTCAAAGCACACAAAACATTTACTAAAAGGTATATTAAAAATTTGACAAAAGGATAAGCTAATAAGCAAAAAAAAAGGTATAGTAAATTTTAATTTAAGGCTCATTTTCACATAAAACCGGACAAAAGACATGGTTGGAATTTCCCCACTCTTCTATTAATAATGTGGAATAATAATGTGGAAGTTGGATCCTAACTTAGACAATCTTTCACCGCATCACACGATTCTTTTGCGAAGTGCTCTTCTCGCTTCTGTCACCGCAAGCAAAGAGGTTTCAAGTTATTAGGTGACCAAGTGAAAAGAAAAAGCTTCGAACAGATATTTTAGTGAGTGTAATTCCTTAATTTCTAGTGCTCTGACGACCATTACTACCTGTACAAACTATGCTTAGTCTTTAATATAATTGTATTCCTTATATATCACCATTAAAAAATGTGGACGGCAAAGAAAATATATATTTGTGCTCAACTTTTCCTCTCAAGAGAAGACAGTCTGCCATAATATAAAAAAAGAAATTAGATTAGACTAGCAGTTTATATTGAGATTGAGATAAAACATTTCGAGCCATTTCCAAAATTAGCGTGAGATTTATGAATTTTTGGCCGAAAACATCATCAAACTTTGGGCTCAAACTAAATTTCACCATTCATGTTTCAAAGTGAACAAAAAACATCACTAAAGTATTCAAAAGCTAGCACAAAACATACTACTGTTATCCTAAAGGTTAAAACTAACGATGCTTTACAAATCACGTGACTTATTTCTATTTTCCCCCCAAAAGTATGCTCTCAATCACTCTTCAGAACTCACTGCTGCCATGGGATCAGGGCACTAAATTGCTTCCATCTCCCTGTTTAAAATAATCTTCTCCATCATCATCTTCTCCCTTCTTTCTCCTGCTTCTTTACTATCAAGGACAAAAATAAGAATGTTGGCTCGAAGTTCTACTGGCAGATCTTCCACACCCAATTATGGTATTACTAAATTCATTATTTTTCTAAGATTTTTTATAGAATATAGCGTCGACTTATTTAAATATGTTTTAAAGGTGTATTATTTAAAGTGAATATGGTGATTATTGTGTTATTTTACGCATAAAAGTCTGTCACTATTCTATTTTAATATTTTACGAACATACTTTAAGATAAAATTTTTGAATCTTAATGATCCTTATATATGTATTTTATGTGCAGATCCTATCATAGAGGCCTCTTTTTTCACAGTTAAAGTACACCATGGTGGCTCATTTGTGTTTAATCCTAAAAAAAGCTATGTCGATGGAAAGGTAGAATACTTCGACTATGTCAACAGAGCAACAATACAACTGTCAGATTTAAAAAGCATTGCCGAGATATGTGGTTATGAAAAGGAGTCTGTGGTATTTTGGCACAAGTATAGCTTAACACATGATAAGTATCGGCTAGTTGGAAGTAATATAGAAGCTACTCGAGTTGCTAATTGTCTTCCTAGTAATCGAGTAGTGGAGATTTATTTTGAGCACTTGGACTTTTATGGCGACGATAATCGATGTCGAGTGGAAACTGAAAATGTTGATCAGACAATGCTATCAAATAATATTACTTCAGGCAGTGAGTTCGAAGACTTTGAAGACGAGGATTATAACATTGAGGAAGATGACTTATTATTTTCCAAGTATATTGATCCTTCGGCAGAATTTTTTGGAGTGGAAATAAGAGGGGAAAAAAAAGAATTGATGAAACTCAAGATTATGTCAGCGAGGAGATGCTAAAGAAGATGCAAAATGAGGAGGGTGACTCAGATTGTGTCGATTCTAATGACACAAGGAGCTTAGATAATGATTCAGAGAATGGCGATAGTTGTTTTTCCAAGCATAATCCAAAACTTGATGGCTTCGAGCCTAAATTAGAATTGGGAACAATAATTGGAAATAAAACCGAGTTCAAGGAAGCCGTGGTTGCACATGAAATAAAAAAAGGAAAGTCAATAAAGTGGAAATTGGATGACAAAATCAGAGCAAGGCTATATGTAGGCAGCCTGATTGTAAGTGGAAAATATTAGGTTCAGTAATGCAAAGGGATACATGTTTTCAAATAAAAGTTTATGTTCCCGATCATAACTGTGTTGGGTGGAACTATAACAATGAAACTGTCAACTCTACTTGGATAGCACGAAAATATGTTGATAAGGTGAAGTCAAATAGAGATTGGAAGACCTCTGAATTTAGAGATACATTGAGTAGGGAATTGAGATTACATGTCACGCCATATCAAGCAAGAAGGGCAAAAAGTAAGGCTATCGCAATCATAGATGGTGATGTAAAAGATCATTTTGGTATGTTATGGAAGTATTGCAATGAGATTGTTAGATCCAATCCAGGGACATCTGTTTTTTTATGAATTTAACACCAAATGAAGATTGTAACAAGCCGATGAGGTTTCAGAGATTTTATATTTGTTTTGCAGCTTGCAAAGAGGTTTTAAGGTAGGGTGTAGAAAGATTGTAGGCGTTGATGGTTGCTGGTTGAAGGGTACTATGTACGGGGCACAACTACTAACAGCTGTTACTTTGGATGGAAATAATAACATCTTTCCGATTTCTTATGCAATTGTTGAGAAGGAAATAGAGAAACATGGCAATGGTTCTTGAGCCACTTGATGAATGATATTGAGATAGAAGAACAACACTTATGGACATTTATGTCTGACAAGCAAAAGGGGCTTATTGAAGCTTTTGAAAATGTTATGCCTAATGTTTCTCACAGATTTTGTGTGCGACATTTGCACAACAATTTTAAGAAAGCGGGATTCAATGGAAATGCTCTAAAAATCGCCCTTTGGAACGCAGCTAATGCAACAACAGTAGAATACTTTGATGCTGCCATGGTTAAATTATTTGAATTGGATAGTGAAGCTTATGAATGGCTTTCTACCAAGTTGCCTAGTGAATGGTCAAGATCACATTTCTCAACTTTTTCGAAGTGTGACATTTTATTGAACAATCACTGTGAGGTGTTTAATATGATGATTCTTGATGCGAGAGAGAAGCCGATAATAAAATTGTTGGAGTTCATTCGACATTTGCTTATGGCTCGAATTGATTCAAATAGAGAAAAAGCTAATAAATGGAGTTTGGGTGATATTTGTCCTAATGCTAGGAAGAAGTTGGATAAGAATATGGAGGATGCGGCTGAGTACATTCCAAAAAAATCAAACTTATGGAACTATGAAATAATTGGTCCATCAGATTCGGATAGCTGGGCTGTTGATTTGTATAATAGAACTTGTAGTTGTAGGAGATGGGATCTTGTGGGAATTCCTTGTAAGCATGCCATATCGGCAATCTGGATGAAAAAAGATGAGGTCCTGGATTATGTTGATGAGTGCTACAAGGTGGAGACATATAGAAAAATTTATGCAGCTTCAATATTTCCTATGAATGGGCCAGATTTATGGCCAATGTCCCCGAATCATCCACCACTGCCTCCCTCTTATCTCAAGAAAAAGAAAGGAAGGAAGCAGAAACTAAGAAGAAAAGAAGATGATGAGCCTGGAGCAAGCAAGACAAGGTTAAAAAGAAAACAAAAGTCTGTTGATTGTAGTAAATGTAAAATGCCGGGTCATAATAAAAGAACACGCCCTTCACTAGAGGCTAATGAAATTAACCCGTCGAGCGACCAATCAAGTTCTCGTAAAGCTAAAAAGTTACGAGTAAGAGTCTTTCCTTCAGTTTTATTTATTATAGCCTATTAGAAAAAAAAAACATTCTTATTTAACATTTTACTTTCTCCTTTCAGGTTCGAAGAGGTACATTCCAAGAAAGTGATAAGAATTGAAGAAAAGAAAATACTCTTTTTGGTGTAGTGAAAGCTGATATATGTAATGAAATATTGCAATATTTTTTGTAATGAACTTCACTAGATATATGTAATGAAGCATCGGTACAATTTTTTGAAGTAATGCATTGTTGTTGCTTTCTAGTTCTCTGGTGCTTTCAAGCTCTCCAGTACTTTTTAATTTGCTGGTGTTTTCAATTTCTTGGAGTAAGAATTTTAGTTCTCTGGTAATTCCCTATAAGAGTGCTTGATCATATTTTCTTGGCTTAAAATCTATATAGTATACCTTTAATTGTCTTTCCTATACTTGAGGTTTCTAGTGCCCTTGTAATTCAGCATCTTGCTTGCGACAGTAAATGAGTCTTAACTCCCATTAGAAATGGGTGAAAACTTGCTGGATACACCAATTTATAGGTCCAGGTAAGGGAGTCTAACTCCGGGTAAAACAGTTTGCCAGCAACTTTGGGTCGCAGAGTCGCTCATTGAGGCGAGTGTTTTTCTGTTTGGCATGGACTTTTTGTGGAGGTGCTGCTCATTGAGGCGCATGTTGAGGAGACAACCTCACTGATTTGCCAGCGCCTTTGGGTCGTGCAGCAGCAGAGAGTTGAATTTGTTCTGCTTGTAACACCTATCACCTGGAGTTTTCTTTTGACAGAAAGTCTTCAACAGATCACCAAAGAATTTTTCATCTTATGCCACTCTGGTGGACAAATTTTAACAGAACTATTTAAATCATTGTTATTGCACTAAAACTTGCACAATAGATCACAATGCAATGACAAATGCAGCGAGCCAATTTAACTCAAAATACAGTACATAGATTAATTTATTCCTACTCAAAAGTGGCTTACATTATAGGTTCAAAGCCAATAAACTTTACATATTACATGGTAGTCGCATATTATCATGCTTTGAATCGCCAAACCTAATGTTAGTCATTATAAATACAACAAAGGCGCATATGACGCCTACTAAAATCAAATAGTTCCAACCCTTGTGATTGTACAATTCTCTTCACAATTCATTTTTTTTCCTCTCGCAACTTTTCAGTTTTGTCTTGCAATTTCACGGCTTTACTTTGCTCATCTCCAAGTATGATATGCCCAATATCGTCTCCCGGGATTGTGTTTTGACCAAGACATTTTCAATGGCAATAGAAGATTGTGCTTACATCGAACTTCAGAATTTAACATCGGATGAGACCTGAGTACTGAGTCTATATGTCATCAGGTCAATTGATCTGTCAGGAGGTATGAAAGATATTGTGGGATCATTTTCAATCCGAGCCAGGCGAACACACCTGAAACGCTAAAAAATGATTGGCTCAAGGGATGATGTAAGCATTTCAGTTACTGAATTTGCAGCATATTGAGGAAGGGGTCAATTAGCAGACTAGCTATTACGCTTCTACTAGAAAATGCTTACTGATGGATTTGCCTTTGGTAGGTCGACCTTGAGCCTCCAATATTACTTTGTCATTAAGTCCAAGCTTGCACTCAGGACAGTAAGATAAAAGACAATGTTCTGTCAAAGCAAAAACAGATCATTTCAAGAGCATACACATTCTTTTTTGTCTTTCCGTAAGTACATTTCATGTATAATCATTAGGGAGGGGGTGAGAATAAGTTTTCAGTGAGCTTTTTAAGTTGTGGCTAAGATAGATATAACAGCACAAACTATATTAGTGGCGTAAAGAGATGATAAGAAGACAAACTCGCAGCTTATGCACCTATTTTCTTACAGCTTAGCTAATGAGTTTCATGTAATTGATTACTTATTTATTCTGTTTTTCTTCATTTCTTTTTCTTAACGAGAAAAGTAAATCGTTGATCATCATAAAAGTTAAAATTAAAGATATTGAAGAAACTTTTTTTTGGCCTTGTGGAGGATACCACAAAACTGATGCAACTAATATCAATGGTTGATGCCTTGTGGGGAACTCATTATATCACAAGATGTCAAGATTCATCATTTGATAGTCAAATACCTCAAATATGCTCTCATCTTTAACGCCCCATTAACTTCAGAACGTATTAATTGGCCATTGTTGTTGACAAGGAGATTAACATGTTCAACCACATCCAGATACACCTGATCAAAGACAAGAGAGTGTGACATTTAAGCCTAAAGCAAGTTAACCACAAATTTAAGGAGTAAAGAAAACAAAAAAGAAAAATATTATACTTCATTCAGACATTTTATCAAACAAGTAATATTTTTTTCCCAACTCAGTTTCATAAGCACTAAGATGGAATTAAACGACCTGCTCAAGCGCCAATCACTGTAGAACACAAGGACGAAAATATTGTCAATTGTCGTACCTGATCAGAGAAAAAAAAAAGGTGATGGAAAAGATTGTAAGAGGGAGATGGAGGAAGGGCAGTGATTTAGTGCCCTAATTTGAGAGCTGAGCGTGAAGGAGATGGAGTACAGTCTATTTTATTTTGTGGAAGGATAAATAAGTCACGTGATCTGCACGTGAAATATATAGGTCTGTTAGTTTTAACCTTTAATGTAACAGCTGTATGTTTTGTGCTAGCTTTTGAATACTTTAGTGATGTTTTTTGTTCACTTTGAAATATGAATGATGAAATTTAGTTTGAGCTCAAAGTTTGATGATGTTTTCAGCCAAAAATTCGAGATTTACCTGTAGAAATATTGTCTATTGCCTCGATATCATGAATCCATGATGTTAGTTCTTGATAATAGGGCACATTCTTGACTTGCCCATGTAAAGTCAGCGCTCTGAAGTCAACTTTACTGATGGAGTTAATGGAAGATCAAATGGGGTAAAGGTTATTTTTAGGTTGGCCAATTGTATTCGATGACTGGTCGAGATTTCTCAAAGTAGTAAACAAGGCACAATAATAACAAGAAGAACCTAATGATCCACATGGAAAAACTCCTTGTGGTTGGAATGTTACCATCACCTTTTATCCATTTATCAAGTCTAGCTTTGAAGCTCAGTGCTTAGTAATCGACATTTTGGACTAATGTATCTATAATTAAGGTAGTAATTTATATTTTTAAAACTACTTTTGATTTAAAAAGCCCATTCCTCTCGTAGAGTCAATCTTGAGTAAATTTAAAGCAGCTAAATTGGAATTAAAAAAGTAAAACATAGAGCCTTACTAGTTCCAAACGAAACTTTTGCTAAGAAACCTTTACTAGTTCAATCTTATTAGCCGATCATTATCAAACATATAATATAAGAGATTGGGCTAACAATATTGCTAAGGTTAATTATTTCATAAACAACAAGAAAGTATCACATCATAAGCACATGATGCTTATTCATTTTACCAGAAAAATTATGTAGTCATTATTAAGTCACACAAAAATTACGAAAAAGGTGCTAATATAAACCACAATATAACTGTCGAAATCACCCCAAATTCTATAATGATGATAATATTTTGATAAATCTTAGTATTTCCAGGTTGATCGTATTGATCATCATGCAATCTTTTGCTATAGATGGAGCTTTATTTATTTATTTATTTTGGTTTGTGTTCCAAAATTTACAACAATTTGGTATCATTGTAGGAGTAATTTTCATTGACTACCATTTCGGTCACTACCTGGGAGAAGTATGCATCACTCAGGACCAAATTTAAAGACAAATAAGGCTTGCGCGAGTCAAATATCAAGTGGAGCGTTACGGTACGAGGAAAAGGAGAAAATTATTTTTGTTCCATACGGAGATCTCTATATCAAAATTTAATACTTTTGTTCGGAGTCTTCAACTTCAATAAAGAGATGAACCAAAAGGATAGTAGTCTATGAATTTTCAAACAATATCGTTTTCCTTGAGGTGCACGAGGATTAATATTATTCTTTAACCGAAAAAAAAGAGGAGGTAAAAAAGTGCTAGGTAGGGGTGGGCGTTCGGTACTTCGGTTCGATTTTTTGAAATTTCGGTTCGGTATTTCGGTTTTCGGTTCGGTTTGAAGTGTAGAAAAACCCGTAATTTTTATAATTCGGTTCGGTGTTTCGGTTTAAACCAATGTTTATGGCTAAAAAAAAAAAGCCCGAACAAGAAAATTTATAGCCTATGACTAACTAGCTATGGTTTACTATAATACTAACCTACAATACAAAAAGTAACGAACCTATAATACAAAAAGTTTATAGCCTATGACTAACTAGCTATGATTTACTATAATACTGACCTAGCTATGGTTTACTATAATACAAAAAGTAACGAATATTTAGATACTTTCTCTATTCTGCAAAATAAAAAATAGCAGAACCTTTAGTTAAATCAGTCAATATGTAGAATCATGTTACTTACTGACAATGAGTAACTTAGGGATTTAGGAAATATATGGCATATGTGTGTTTAAAAAAAAAAAAAAACTTCGGTTTTTTCGGTTTTTCGGGGCCCGAAATTTCGGATTGCCTGAAACCGAAAACCGAACCGAAAAACCAAAATTTCAAAATTTCTTGGACCGAACCGAAATGCCGAATTAATTCGGTTCGGTATTTCAATTTTTTCGGTTTAGTGCCCACCCCTAGTGCTAAGCAACTTCTATTAGTACTTACAAAGGAATATGACTTTAAATTTGTCTACATATAAAGGGAGTAATTTTTTCTATTTTGGTAAATATTTAGCTCCGGTTTGTTTATAGAATTTGGGAGCAATTTTTGAAAAGTTTTGGGTGAAAACTTGTTTGGACATACTTTTTGACCATTTTTTGAAAATTTTTGAGAATTTTTGTATATTTCGCTCACAAAACTTCAAACGTTTTTTTAAGTGAAATGTATGTCCAAACACAATTTCAAGTTCCAAAAATTCTTTTTCTAACTTAACTTCAAAAACTCAAATTCCTAAATTTAAACCAAATCTATGTCCAAAGTTAGCTTAGTTTTTCCTGATAGATATTGGTCTACAATAATGCTTGCACATTAGGATAGGTGTATTACATCCTTCTAGGCTGCAGTCCTTTCTTACTTACTAATCGCGAGATGATTCATTCACTGAACTACAATTATACACTAAATCTAGCCATATACGGACAATTTTTCGTGGTCGCAACATTTTATGTTCTAGTCAAATTAGGCCATGGATTACAAACCATAGCGAATTTGATACATCATTTTGAAGGTCTTCGTTGATCAACCTAATTACAAACTTTGAATTGACTCAAACCTTAACTAATTTATGTCATGCCTGCATCATATATTTTCAAATTCCAAATTTAATTCAAACATAACATTTAAATTTTGATTTCAAGTTTCCATTCTTTGTAATGACAATCCCTTCCTCATAAATAATTAACCAAGAAAGTCTCCTGCTTGTTCAAATGGTCAAAAGATTTCTCATCACGATTCTTCTAAACATTAGCAAATACAGAGTACAAGAAAAAAATAACTAGATTTAAAGCAGCCTTAACTTTATACTAGTACCTCCATCAACTAGATTTAATGCATCAGCAAATGCACTATTACAAGATAAGGGTGGCAAACGACTCGGTTTCGACCGGATTCGGGTCGGAAATCGGCTCGGACCAGTTGAGACCGGACCAATACCCTCCTAACGGACCCCGACCCCGGTTCCGACCCGGTGTGAAGAAAAAAAACCGGATGGACTGGTATAAAAATGGACCGGAACCGGCCGGACCAAGTCGGACCGGACCGGTCCAAACCAAAAAAAAAAAAAAAGGAAAAGTCACATTTTCAGCCGTTAACTAGCCGTTGGCAACGGCTCTTTTGACCCTCTAGCCGTTGTCCAACGGTCAAAAACGGCCATTTTGACCCCTCTACCACCCCATAACCACCCCTGACTATTTATTTTCCTATAAATACCTCATTATTTCATCATATTTTTCACACAAATCTTCCAATTCTTTCTAATTCTCTCAAATTTTCTACAATATTGCTATTATTCTGCTTTGGCTATTTGTTACAAGTTTATAATTTAGTTACTTTATCAAGTTCTAATTGGAGTTGCTATCAAAGTTATATTTGGCTATTTGGTGAAGTTTACAAATATCAAGTATTGGGTCAATTGGAGGCGCTTCTTGGTTGAAATATCAATTTGGCTATTTTTACAATTTTTCGATTATCCAGTATTCAACTAATTAATTGAAGTGGAGGCTCAAGTTTCAACTTCACCTCAATTATACGGTTATATTTGGTTGGTCGTTCCTGCTTCTACTCTTTTATAATTTTTTTTGGTCATATATTTATTTTATTTGCTATTATTATGTCTCAAAGAGGTTCAATTGGAACTAGTGGTGGGGGCGGGCACGTGGTCGTAGGGGAAATAGGGGTAAAAAAAATTGCTGGTAGTTCTAGTCAGTTCACCCACATAGATGATTCTGAATATTATCATAATGTTAGCGCTAATAATATACTTGATCACGAAATGTTAGAAACACGATATGAGAATCAAAACGGGGTTAATTTAGAAGAAACACCTGAATTTCAAGCTAGTCCACCCGAAGTTCAGTCTGACTTGCCTCCTGTACCTCCTACTAGAATACCGGTTAAACGTAAGAAAAGATCTGAGGTGTGAGAATTTGCAATAAAGAATGTTGAATCGCAGATGGCCATGTGTGGAATTTGTGAAAAGGTGTGAGTTTTTAAAACTGGAGGTAATGAGGGTGGGACGGGTAAACTTAGGGCTCACTTACAAAAGAAACATTCTAAAGAATGGTCAATGCGGGTGGGTGGTATATATTTAAGGACCAAACATGGGGGAGTAGCGCATGATGAATCTTCGGGTACCCAAACAAGAATTAACCAAACAACAGGAGGGCTTCTTACTTATGATAAACAAAAGGATAGGGAAGGTATTGCTAAACTAGTTGCCCTCGAAGGTTTACCTTATAGTTTTCCTTCTTCTACTGGTTTTGTTCGTTATATTCAGTCTATATATAATCCCTCTTTTAAAGGTTTTCCAAGAACTACTGTTAAAAATGATATTATTAAATTTAAGAACAAATATCAGGATTATTTGCGATATATGTTTGATAACTTTGACACTAGAGTATGTCTTACTACGGATATGGGTCGTTCTACTAATGGATATGATTATATTACTGTTACTGTTCATTGGATAGATCGTGATTGGGTATTTCAAAAACGTATTATTGCTTATAAAGTTGTTGATGAACCACACACGGGAAATTATATTTGTAATAAAGTTTCATCAATTTGTCGTATGTACTGTTTAACTAACAAAGTTTTTAGTATTACGGTAGATAATGCTACAAACAACACAGATGCACTTAGGAACTTCATACCTATTTTGAACCCCCTTTTGCAGAATTTTTTCATGTTAGGTGTGCATGTCATATTTACAACTTAGTAGTAAAAGATGGTCTTGACTTGTTTAACGACATTATCAGTAAGGTGCAAATAGCTATTATTTATATTTTTAGAAATAAAAACCAAGAAAGAAGAAGAGAATGAGAAAGAAAAGGTATAGAATTAGGAATGCCAATTAGGAGAGTCCCAAAGGAAGTTTGTACTAGGTGGAACACTTTATATGATGCATTGAATGTTGCTTATGAATATAGAGTGCCTATTTCTCAAATGTATAATAAACATTTCATGGAAATCTATCACCTTAAAGATGAGGATTGGCAACTTGTTCAACATCTTCTTTAGTTTTTACAAAAATTTTATCACGTTACTTTAGAATTTTTCGGTCAATATTATCCAACTACTCCTACCATGTTATATTATATAGCTGGAATATCGGAATTATTGAAATTATATAAGCAATATGCAATTTACAAACCGGCTGTAGAGAGAATGATTGAAAAATTTAGAAATTTTTTTTCCAATTCCTCCTCTTTTTTACATTGCTTCTGTGTTGCATCATGCTTTTAAAATTAAGTTAACTGAACTACTTGTTAGAGAAATATATGCAAATTTAGAAATTACTCCTACTGAAATTGCTACTAACAAGTATCCAAGTATAGAAGAGGCTATTGCTAAAGTTTATGCAGATACCGTGGCTGTTTTTGCAAAGTATAGAGCTTGGGCAGACACTGCTACACCAACGGAACCAATACAATCCACCGGGCAAAGTTCTTCACAGGCGGGGATGAGCACTTTTGGGGGACTTGATGAAAAGTTGCTTTCAGAACATGACGAGTACGGGGAGGAATACAACGAGTTCCAAGTGTATTTAATTCAATATCCAAAGAAACTTAACAACTTTGGAACTCATCATTTGTTGGATTATTAGAAGAATCAAGAATCGCAATTTCCAATTCTTTCAAAAATGGCCCGGGATATATTAACAATTCAACCTTCATCAGTTGCATCGGAAAGCGCTTTTAGCCAAGGAAGATTTCAAATTGGAGATCACAAATATTCGTTGAAGGAGGAGGCAATGGAGACAGGAGTTTTATTCAGGGATTGGATGAGAGCATAGCGAAGAAACTTTAGTCTACCAGAACTTACTAAGCAAAAAGGCAAAGCATATCTCAATCAAATTTTGAGCGACGGAACAAGTGGAGGGAGTCAAACTGGCAAGGAAGAAGAAGAAAAAGAACCAGAAGGAGATAATGAACAAGAACAACAACGACCAGTTCCTAAAAACAAGCCTACAACTATCCTCAAGAAACTAGCTAATATGTTTAAAAGAATGTAATTTTCTAAATAAGAATTTTGAAATTACAAGTTTGAAAGTTTAGCTATTGTAGTATGTGTTGCACTACTTATGTCTTAAACAATTCAATAAAATTGCTCCAAGTATTGGAATTCAATCACAACTATTGTCTTCATACTTTTTATTTTTAATTTATAGTTTGCGCAAAAATACTAAAATTAATTACTAGTTTGTAAATTAGTTCAAATTTGCTTTTTCTAAAATTAATTCAAAGTTTGAATTTTGAACTTAACAAATTAATTCAAAAGTTTGAACTTTGAATCATCACTTTAAAAATTTCATTACTTCAAAGTTCAAAGTTTAAAAAAATACTACAAGTTTTTTAATTCTAAGTTTAAAATTTAAACACTGAAATAAACTAAACATTCCAAACATATGTACAAGTAAAAACTTGATAATTTTTTGTTGTAATATTTTTCAAATTATCCACCACTTTAAATAAAACACAAAGGAAAGACATACATATATATATATATATATATATATATTTGGCCGACTGTCGTTGGCCAACGGCTCTCTTTCAAATATAGTCATTGGCCAACGGCCAAACCGTTAAACCGGACCGACCGGTTTAACGGTCGCCGGTGCCGGTCCCGATCCGCCTCCATTTTTTTAAACCGGATGCGACCGGACTGGTTAGACCGATTTTTTACGGTTTGAATTTTTTTTTGGCCCGGATCCGGACCGGAACCGGTTGCCGGTACCGGCCTCAGACCGGACCGGGCCGTTAGCCACCCATACTACAAGAATGATTAAAGCATCGTTGAATGTAGTACTCTTTCCCACCGTGTTTATCATTTTTTTATTAGTTCGTTTAAAAAGATTATTATATGTTTTAATTTGAAAAAATTTACTCCCATTTTATTTGTCATATTTATAACTACACATATACGTATGCTTTATTTTAAAAATATATTTTTTTATTAAATTTTATATTAAATTAAATTATGATAAAATAAAGTGGGACACAGTAAGTAGTAAACTTATAGCCTGTTTGGCCAAGGTTCTCAGAAGCCAAAAGTAGTTTTTTTCAAGAAAACAACGTTTTTGAAGAATTTTAAGGTGTTTGGTCAAAAGAAAAAAGTACTTTTGAGAAGAAGCAGAAGTGGTTTTTCTGCTATTGGGGAGAAGCTATAAATTTATGCTTCTCCCCAGAAGCAGTTTATTAATTTTTTAAGACAAAAATATCCTTACCAAAAATATTTATTTACCATACTGTATTTAATTATTTTAACCAATATATTTCTAATAAATAAAACTTTGTTTTATGCTTCCCTGTTTTGGTTTAACCTTATATATTTTTATATATTTTATATTTAAACTAAAATAAAAATAAAATATTAACTCTTTTATTAAAAAATATTTAAATATTGATACGTTTAAATAATATTAGTCGCATAATGAATCTTAGTAATACACTTTTTCGTAATTTGACACTCAAAAGTAATTTTTTTAAGATTATCCAAAAACAAATTTGTTGAGTGCTGGTTTTGAAGAATGACAAACGTAAAGGACTCAGTGGTTTTAGAGAAGAACCTAGTCCTTGTAAAGAAGGGCACGACCGATCGAAAAGAGTTGCGGGTTGCAAATCCCTGCGGAACTAGGAATAGTGGCCCGTGAATGAATATGCATCCTAGTCAGACTAAAAGAGGCGGTGCCCAGGCTGTGTCTTCGAAGTGTGAAAAGGAGTTGGACTTCAACAAGGAAAAGAACTACTAGGAATCATGTCTTACCATAATTACAAGGATTCCTTGTAGGACTCAACTACGATTACAAGGCCCGTATAAATACAAGTAGTTGATACAGCCGTAATTCAGTTATTCACAAACAGAGAGTTTAGAGCATATAGAGGCAATCTAGCATCTTTCTACGTGAGTAAACTGAAGAAGACAACTAGTGTGCTTGAGTTGATTGAGTCTAGATATTCTGTCTAGGTTCATTGAGTTGTAAGTTGTCTTAGTTTGAGCTTTTATTGTTTTTACCTATTGGCTTATTATAGAAGCATATGTATTAGGTGAACTTGTGTAAAATTACTTGAAACGCTAGAGTTTAGCTTTGAGTAGTGATTAGGGTCTAGAGTGTAGCCCCTTGGTTGCAGAGTTTGTAATCAGAAACGTGCTCATTGTGTTAGTGGATTCAGTTCTCAAATCCCAGAGTGTGGGTCGTGGTTTTTTCTCCCTTGAGCAAGGAGTTTTCCACGTAAAATCCTGGTGTTTTTGTGTGTGTGTTTGTGGTGTGTTGCAGTGGTTGAAACAGCAGAATTGAGAAGGCGAGAACTAGGTTCTACATTCAGAAGAACCGGGTTCTTGAAACGAAAAATAGGTAGACACTATTCAACCCCCGCTTCCAGTGTCTTTAGGAGGTGCATAGATTATAACAAGTGGTATCAGAGCAGGTCTTCTCGTGTGAGGGTAACACCTTGAGAAGGATCAGAATCATGAGTGCACCACCTACTATCACTGAAGGACAGTCAGTTCAGAGGCCCCCACAGTTTAATGGGCAATACTATGCGTGGTGGAAGAACAAGATGGAAAATTACATATGTGTTGAAGACTATCAACTCTGGCTGATAGTATCTGAAGGAAACTTGATCCCCACTAAAATAGTTGGTGAAGGAGCCACTGCCAAACAAGAACCTAAGCTGAAAGAGAAGTTCAATGGGACAGATTATAAGATGATTGAAAAGAATCACAAAGCCAAACGTCTGGTCATCTGTGGTCTTGGTCCTGAGGAGTTCAATAGAGTATCATCTTATAAGACGACTAAGGAAATCTGGGATGCTCTGCAGGTTGCGCATGAAGGAACCACAGAAGTAAAGGACTCAAAGAGAAGAATGTTGAAGAGACAATTTGAACTGTTCTCTATGGGTGAGAAGGAATCAATTCAGGATATGATGACCAGGTTGACCATATTTACTAATGAGATGAGATCCCTGGATATGGAATTGCCTGAAATAGAGATGGTTGATAAAATTCTGAATGTGCTTCCTGAAGTATGGGAACCTAAGATGACCGCCATCATTCAGTCCAAACCTCTCAGATCCATCAAAGTTGAAGAACTGGTTGGTAGCTTGAAAACTCATGAGATGATGAAGGACTCAAAAGCTAAACCAGCTGTAAAGAAGGACAAGACCCTTGCGCTTGAAGCAATTGATGAAACCGATGAATATGTTGATCTTCAATCAGTTGAAGCAGCAATGGTAAGTGCTCTAAGACAGAAGCTTAACTTGGGAAGGTTCAAACGATTCAAAAGAAGTGGCTAGGAGAATTCTGGCAGGAAGAACATAGTTGACAGTCCTGATTATTCAGGATGCTTTAAGTGCTTCAAAAAGGATCACGCTGTCATGGATTGTCCTATGTGGGAAATAGAGTGGACGAAAAATAGAGCATCTAAGGATAAGGAGAAGGAGACTTCAAAGGAAATTGACAAAGATAAGAAGAAGTCATGACGGCCCCCAAACTTCAGAGCAGAAAGGAGAAAGAAGAAGGAAGCTTTCTATGCTACATGGGGACCAACTGATAGTGAATCCGATCATGAAAAGGAATCTGAAGATGATTCACTACTAGCACTAATGGGTATGACAGACATCAGTTCTGATGAAGAAGACCCTCAAGAGTTTAGAGGAGGGAGAGATCCGTCAAGGCCGCCTGTGTTCAACGGGACTCACTACAAGAACGGGAAGAAACAGATGAAGACTTTCTTTCAAGCAATTGACTATAGTTTGTGGTTGATCGTGAAGAGAGGACCTCATGTTCCTGTAAAGAGAGCAGCAAATGGAGTCTTGGTGCCAAAGAAGGTGGAAGAACTAGATCCTCAAGACCTAGACTGGTTACAGGCAAACTCCAAGGCTGAATGGTACCTGAGGAGAGGACTTACCTATGATGTGCTTGCAAAGATACTTGAATGTAAGTCTGCCAAGGAAATCTGGGAAAGACTAAAGGAGTCATACACAGATGACAACCAAAAGAAGGACTCCGCTCTCATGGAAACTGATGGAGCTGAAGCTGCTCGTTCAGTAGAGGTATGTCTATCTGATCTTAAGGAAAATTTACATACATACTCTTCTGAAAACCTAATTCTAATCACTGCCACTATGATTGAGGGTTATGAAAAGGAAAAACTTGAAAAGGATAAACTAACTGAAGAGCTAAGTGACCTTAGAATAAAGCACAAGAGCCTCTTAGAAGAGAACATTGAACTCGAAGAAGTCAACGCCATCTTAAAAGGGCACACTCTTGTGTCAAATCTAAGATCACTGAACTAGAATTGGAATGCAATCAGTTAAGAGAGAGTGTAAATGGTAAATAAATAATAAGTGAAGTTCAAACCTTTCTAGAAAATGAACTGAAAAGAGCCAATGAGATTCCGTATCAGGAAACTGAAAAGAACATGATTTTAAATCAAAAGGTCGAAAAACCAAACTTTGAGCTCACTAGAATGAATAAATGGAATAAATCATCGGAGGCAATGAACTGGGTTCTTGAAAATCAAAACAAAGGAAAACAAGGGTTAGGATTCAAGAAACCATTGCCTCCATATAACCCTAAGAGTAAGTATGTGGGGTTGCAGTGCAACATATTGTGTACCTTTTGTGGTGAGACTGGACATGTTAAACAAAAGTGCATGAATGTCAGCAAGGCAAAAGCTAAGAATAAAAGAAGTGTTCTACCTAAATGAGCTAGACAAGATCTGATTTATCCATTCTCTCATTAGAAGGGACCCAAGCTTGTCTGGGTTCCTAAGGCTAACCTCTAATTTATTTTACAAGTTGGAGTGAGGGAGAACAACCCAAGCTGGATTCTTGATAGTTGTTGTTCAAAGCACGTGACTGGAGATAGAAGAAACTTTCTATCACTCGCAGCATTTCAAGGAGGCAGTGTGGCCTTCGGAGGAGGAAAAAGTGGTCAAATCGTGGGAATTGGAACGATTGGGAGAAATCTGGATCATGCAATTGAAAATGTTTACTGTGTTGATGGTCTCAGACATAATCTGCTAAGCATCTCCCAACTATGTGATAGAGGTAACGAAGTGAGTTTCTCGTCTGTAGGATGTGTTGTGAAGAACCTACAGAGTGGAGAAATTGTTATGGAAGGAAAGAGGGTGAACAATGTATACAAAGCATCACTGAAGTCACTACCTGAAAATAACCTAACATGCCTGAATTTGCAAGAAAGTGACTCTCAGCTGTGGCACAAAAGAATGGGTCATGCAAGTCTCTCACAACTGAACAAGCTTGTATCGAAGGAGCTGGTGCATGGACTGCCAAGCAAGAGATTTGAAAACATAAAAATGTGTGATGCGTGAGTAAGGGGCAAGTATGTGAAATCATCCTTTAAATCCAAAAAGGTGGTAAGTACATCAAAGCCACTGGAACTATTGCATATGGATCTGTGTGGACCTATGAGAGTCGGTAGTAGAGGAGGAAAGAGATTCGTGTTTGTAATAGTTGATGACTACTCTAGGTACACATGGACCTTGTTCTTGGCATCTAAAGATGAAGCTTTTGACAGCTTTAAAGACTGGGCTGGTGTAGTACAGAAAAGGTTAAGTCTAGAGCTCATTAGCATCAGATCTGATCATGGAACCGAGTTTGAAAACTCAAAATTCTCTGAGTACTGTGCCAAGAACAGCATGGATCATAACTTCTCTGCACCAAGGACTCCCCAACAAAATGGTGTGGTTGAAAGGAAGAACAGGTCCCTGGAGAATATGGCAAGGACTATGCTGCTTTCAAGTGGGCTTGCAAGAAACTTTTGGGCTGAAGCAATAAATATTGCATGCTACCTGCTGAACAGATGTTCCATCAGAGCAATTCTTGACAAGACCCCATATGAGGTACTCAGAAGAAGAAAACCATATATCGCTCACCTGAGACCCTTTGGTTGTAAATGTTTCGTTCACAACAATGGCAAGGAACCCTTGGGGAAGTTCGATGCTGGGAGTGATGAAGCAATATTTCTTGGTTACTCCACTCAAAGCAAAGCATACAAGGTGTTTAACAAAAGAACACAAACAGTGGAAGAAAGTATGCATGTTGTATTTGATGAATCAGATAAGGCATTGGGGGAAACAACTGAGGCAAATGATCAAGTGATTGGCCTAAGTAGGGAAGAAGGTGTAGATGAACTGGAAGACTCAGAAGACAAGGAGACATCAGGTGAAAATTCAAGCACACTAGCACAAGGAGTCAACTTGACAGGGGGAACTTCTGATGAAGCTGATGATCCAGCAAGTCAAGAAGAAACCCTCCAAGACAATGCTGCAGGTTCTTCCAGTCATATTCAACTCAGGCCATGGAAACATCAAAGCTCTCACCCTTTGGAGAATGTCCTATCTGAACTGGATACAGGAATCATGACCAGGTGAGCCTTGAAGAACTTCTGTGTTTTCTTTGCTTTCCTCTCATCTTTGGAACCAAAGAATGTAAAAGAAGCTCTAGAAGACCCAGATTGGATTTTAGCCATGCAGGAGGAACTTCATCAATTCGAAAGAAGCAAAGTGTGGCACCTAGTTCCTAAACCAAAGGACAGATCAATAATTGAAACAAAATGGGTATTCAGGAACAAACTGGATGAGCATGGTATAGTGACAAGAAACAAGGCAAGGTTAGTAGTTCAATGTTACAGTCAGGAAGAAGGAATAGACTATGATGAAACCTTTGCACTAGTTGCAAGGATGGATGCCATCAGAATGCTGATTGCTTTTGCTACATATATGGAGTTCACGCTATACCAGATGGATGTAAAGAGCGCCTTTCTAAATGGCTACCTGATTGAAGAAGTCTATGTGATACAGCCACCAGGTTTTGTGAACAATGAATTTCCTGATCATATTTACAAACTGGACAAGGCTCTCTATGGATTGAAGCAAGCCCCTAGAGCCTGGTATGAAAGACTCTTAGGATTCCTGCTGAAGAATGGTTTTTCGAGAGGAAAGATTGACAACACACTATTCCTCAAGAAGAAAGGAAAAGATCTATTGGTGGTTCAAGTGTATGTCGATGATATCATTTTTGGAGCCACTGATGAAGAGCTATGCAAAGGATTTGCTGATCTGATGGAAAGTGAATTCGAAATGAGCATGATGGGTGAACTAAATTTCTTCCTTGGGTTGCAGATAAAGCAAATGCCTGAAGGGACTATGATTCATCAGCAAAAATATGTCAAGGAACTACTGAAAAAATTTGACATGGAAGGAGCAAAAGAAATGACTACTCCCATTGCACCTGGAACCAAGCTGGATATGGATGAACTAGGCCCCTCAACAAACAAGACAAAATATAGAGGAATCATAGGTTCACTCCTCTATCTCACAGCCAGCCGACCTGACATAGTATACAGTGTGGGACTGTGTGCTAGATTCCAGTCCAAGCCCAAGGAGTCACATTTGACAGCTGTGAAGAGGATCCTGAGATACTTGAAAGGAACTCAGGACCTTTGTCTTTGGTACCCAAGGGGAGGTACTTTTGAACTAATTGATTTTGCTTATGCAGATTATGCAGGTCATTTGGTGGATAGGAAAAGCACTTCAGGAATGGCATACTTTCTTGGTCCTTGTTTGGTCTCTTGGGCTACAAAGAATCAAAACTCAGTTGCCCTATCTACTGCTGAAGCTGAGTATGTAGCAGCTGCATCATGTTGCTCAAAATTACTATGGATCAAACAACGACTGGAGGACTCTGGTATCAAATGTGGAGCAGTACCAATTTTCTGTGATAACACTAGTGCAGTGAATATTGCCAAGAACCCAGTCCAACACAAAGAAACCAAGCACATTGATATTAGACACCATTTCCTTAGAGATAATGTGGAAAATGGTCTGATTACTATGAATTCGTGCAGGACTGAAGATCAAATTGCTGATATATTTACCAAAGCATTGAACAAGGTACAGTTTGAGAGGAACAGGTTGGAATTAGGGATGACCAAAATACACGGATGACCCAGCAGGTGATCCCTCTATGATTGGTTAGTTAAGTATTCAATTATCTATGTTTAAAATTCTGTTATTACTGTTCAGTCTAACCTTATACTTTATTAAGTATACTTGTTCAGTCCTTGAGCACTAGGTGAGGATAATGTGATCCCATGAAGAACCTAATATGTACCGAGAAGGAACCGACTGAAGCATAAGGAATCATGTCCAGGTACAGTCACACTACCCTGCATGATAGAAGTCATAACTGAAATTAAATTGTAAATCATACGTGTGTCAAGGGAGATCCTCCATGTTCCTGTAACTGTCCTAAATTATAGGAACACATTCCTTTTTGGGATAGAATTCTATTTGACTTGTTTGGACCCCACTACTTGAAAATGCTATATCAAATGAGTCCATAACCGTCAAATCCATAACTCTTCCCGGTTTTTAAAACTTTCAAAAAGCTGCTTCTCTACTTTATCTCATTATTTCTTTGTCTTCCCTAGAAGCTGTCTAATCGCCAAAACCCTTCCCCTTCGTCAATACACACAGAACTCACTCACCAAACTACTTCTCCTCTTCCAAATCAAAATTCTCTCCTAAAACCTAAAACTGAAAAATTCTTGAAATCTCAGTCTAAAATTAAGTAAAACCTTCATCATGTCTCAAGTACAATCTTCATCCATTTCACCCACAAAGGCTGCCAAGAAATCATCCGCAAAACCACCCACATCCACTCTCGCACAAAGAATTGCTAAGGCCAGAAAAAAACTTCTCCAAAAGGGCGACAAGAAATTGGTCAAGAGGATGATGTCAAGAGCCTTGCCTACTACGCCCATTGCACCAAGTTCATCGGAATCACCTTCTGAGGTAATCCCTGATCCTATTACATCTACTCCGGTTGGTTTACAAGAAATAAAAAGCCCTGGTACGACGGATACTGAAACCCTAGTAACAGGACTAGATAAAATTATAGGAGTAGTAGAGTCTGATGACAAAACAAATAGGGGGAACTCAGTTGAAACAGAGCAAAAGTGTGGACATGAAGAACTTAGGGAAAACTTGCATGTGCCTTTAGTAGAAAAAACTGATGTGGAGTTGGATGTAGCGGAGAGAGTGATAGAACAATTCGGGAACAAGATCTTGTTGAGTCCCTAAATGAAAGGATAAATGAACCAAGAACAAATGTTGTGGGTATGGAGAAAAATGAAGGAGCATCTGCTCTTGCTGAAGCCTCACAGAATTTGGGACAAAAGCCTGTCTATTGTCCAGATCCTACTGAGGCTGATGATGCAGAACTAGATTGGACAGACTCAGAAGAAGAGAAAAACGAAGAGGTTGTGACAGAAAAAACTGAAAGTAAAGGGATGCCCAAGAAATCAGAAGAATCAAAGAGAAAAAGGAAATTTGGAGAGGAGGATGAGAAACTGGAGGTTGAGGAAGAAGAAGAAGAGGTAGTATTTGTTAAGGAAAACAGAGTAGAGCCAGAAAAGAGGAGAAGACTGGTGAAAGGAGGAAAGTTAGTGACAAAAAATAAGTTGGTTGATTAGTTGAGTGAAGATAGTGGAGATAAGCCTGTTGCTGAACCTACTGTCAGGAGAGTTGGCACTAGGTCTGCTTTGAAGCAGCAGCTAGAGAAGGTAGGAAAGTTGGAGAGAACAATTTCACATGTGAGAGATAGAGAGGAAAAGAAAAAGGTGGAAGAAAAGAGAACTGAGGAGATACAAGAAGAGAGTGATGAGGCTGGTAGTTATGCTGAGCCAAGTGATTCTGAAACAGATAGTGAAGCTGAGAATAGGAAGAGAAGGAGAGGCAGTGAAGAAGAGGTAGACAGGGTGGCTTTATTTTCAAAGCATCAGGTGTTGCCTGGCAGCATCTTGCATGATGAGAAGGAATTTCACATGAAAGCATTGCTAAGGATGATTGGTGACCAAGGATGGCTTGGTTTGTTTGCCAACAAAGAGAGGATGTTGTTTGTTGATGAGATCAGGGAGTTCTATACCAACTGCAGAGTTAATGCCAGGAGAGTGTTCACCACTGTGAAGGGAGTTGAGATAGAGTTTGGGAGACCTGAGCTTGGAGTGATTGTTGACATACCTGCTGAAGGTTATTGCAGGTATATAAGATTGAAGTGGCCCAAGAGGACTGATGGTGTGACTCTACTGGATGTTGTCAAGAAATTCTCAGGAAAACCCAAGCTAAGGAAGGAGAGGAAGGTAGATAAGAAGGAGATGGAACCTGCACACCAGTTGCTGTTTGAGTTTGTGCACAGGTTCCTTCTGCCTAGAGGAGAGAGGAACAGTGAAGCTAGTGCTTTGGACCGAACATATATGGACTTGCTGGATAGGGGGTTAAAATAAATTTACCTGGGCTAATAATTAGACATATCAAAAGGATTGCAGATACAGATCAGAAGCCACATTCTCTTGTGCATTCATATATCCTCCAGCAAGTACTTGAACATTTTGGGGTTTGGAAGCTGGGAAGAAGCCAACCATTCATCAGATGTTTGGGCACAATATGCTTAAAAATTGTGACTTCTTCAAGGAGAGAAGAGCTTCTAAGAAACCCATGCAGGTCAAGCAAGAGCTAGCTGAGGAGAGTGAGGACTATGGATCTGAGGAGGCCATTGATGCTGTGAAGGAGCTGGAGACTCATGTCCTTGAAGTGAATACAGAAAATGCAGAGCTCCACAGACAGCTGAAGTTGAAGGATCAAGAAATTGATCGTTTGAAGATAGATTGCCACAAGTATGAGGCCGAGCTAGTGATGGAAAGGGCCAAGAATACGAAGCAACTTGAGGCACTTGTCAAACACTTCAACCTTCAGCCTTGAGTCCTCCTGTCCTATCCTCCTATCCCTTTCTCTGCATGTTGTCACTTCCTTCCAATTCGCCCCTGCACATATGTTGGTTGTTTCAAACAATTTATTTCTCAGTTGTGTACTAATTGATAGGGTTGTGCTGATATCACAACCTGGATAATGGTTTTAATTTTCCTTATGTTTATGACTGTTTCCTTTAAAGTATTTGGTTCTTGATTGGACCCTTATTTCTGCTTCTGTGTGCTCTTGTTACTGACTTGTTGCCTTGTGCTTTAGACTGGATAGTACTGACAGGTTCATGCAGGTATTTGAATCTTTTCGATGATGCCAAAAGGGGGAAGAAGGAAATGTTGGGGGTGTTTGTGACCTAATTCATCTGTATAATTATTCTTGAACTTGTTATTTTTGTTTCTGTGCTTTTGGGATTTTATCTATTCAGGTTCTTGGGCAACATTTGTTTGTCATCATCAAAAAGGGGGAATTTGTTGAGTGTTGGTTTTGAAGAATGACAAACGTAAAGGACTCAATGGTTTTAGAGAAGAACCTAGTCCTTGTAAAGAAGAGCACGACCGATCGAAAAGAGTTGCGGGTTGCAAATCCCTGCGGAACTAGGAATAGTGGCCCGTGAATGAATATGCATCCTAGTCAGACTAAAAGAGGCGGTGCCCATGCTATGTCTTCGAAGTGTGAAAAGGAGTTGGACTTCAACAAGGAAAAGAGTTACTAGGAATCATGTCTTACCATAATTACAAGGATTCCTTGTAGGACTCAACTAGGGTTACAAGGCCCGTATAAATACAAGTAGTTGATACATCTGTAATTCAGTTATTCACAAACAGAGAGTTTAGAGCATACAGAGGCAATCTAGCATCTTTCTACGTGAGTAAACTGAAGAAGACAACTAGTGTGCTTGAGTTGATTGAGTCTAGATATTCTGTCTAGGTTCATTGAGTTGTAAGTTGTCTTAGTTTGAGCTTTTATTGTTTTTACCTATTGGCTTATTATAGAAGCATATGTATTAGGTGAACTTGTGTAAAATTACTTGAAAAGCTAGAGTTTAACATTGAGTAGTGATTAGGGTCTAGAGTGTAGCCCCTTGGTTACAGAGTTTGTAATTAGAAACGTGCTCATTGTGTTAGTAGATTCAGTTCTCAAATCCCAGAGTGTGGGTCGTGGTTTTTTCTCCCTTGAGCAAGGAGTTTTCCACGTAAAATCCTGGTGTTTTTGTGTGTGTGTTTGTGGTGTGTTGCAGTGGTTGAAACATCAGAATTGAGAAGGCGAGAACTAGGTTCTACATTCAGAAGAACCAGGTTCTTGAAACGAAAAATAAGTAGACACTATTCAACCCCGCTTCTAGTGTCTTTAGGAGGTGCATAGATTATAACAAAATTGTTTAGAAAAACACTTCTTAAATAAGTTGGCCAAACACATACTGTTTATTTTTCAAAAGTACTTATGTGAAAAGTATTTATGATAAAAGTACTTTTCAAAATAAGTAGTTTTTGTCAGCTTGGCCAAACAAGCTAGTAGCCTCCTTCAGCCCACCGCAGCTCCACCCTCGTTGGATATTTCTGAACTTCCACATATACACGGTGTTTTCTTTAACAAGGTCAATGATGCAATTAAAGTAAATGACGAATGACATATTCGTGTACAAAGCCACCAAAAATTGTCTATAACTTTTAAAATTAGTTAACAAATTTGTTTTTTCCTACATAGTACAAAGTCCTTTAAAATTTTGATAATGGACTAATAATTCTTTTGTGCAACCACCACTATGACTAAACCCAAAAATCTTCTTGGAATTTTTCTGAAACCTTTCTTCTCAAGCTCCAATAAAGGTAAAAATAAGTACCCTTCTTCTTAATTATCTCTTCTTTTTTTGTGCTAATATTGTTTTTATTCTTGTTGTAATTGACAAATTAAAAAAGGACAAAATGAAGAGGACTTGGAGAAAATTGCAGCACAAGAACAAAAGCAATTCCCTTTTCAAGTTTTAGTTTCTGCAACTAAAGATTTTAACCCTGATAACAAGCTTGGTGAAGGTGGATTTGGCCCTGTTTTCAAGGTAAAACAATACTCCCTCCGTCCCATTTTAGTTTTCGATTTAGTTTCCCAAATAGTTGTGGTTTTAGGAATTCGAGACTAAATTTATAACGGTAGTAGTTAGTTTCCAACTATACCCTTAATAATTAAAGAAATACTCCTTCCATTCCACTTTAGATGAACTCATTTGACTTTGCACGGAGTTTAATAAAGGAAATAGGTTCATCCTTTTTGAAACGGATGGAGTACTACCACTTAATTCTTAAGTACCGCTCAGTTTTCAAAAAGCCTTTTAAGTATGGGTGACTTAATAAAACACTTATTGTATTCATTGATTTCTTAATGGACATAAAAAAAGCTTAAAGCGACAACTAAAACGGGACTGAGAGAGTAACAAACGGTCTGAACACTGGCTAGGCCGTTTAAATAAGAAATACTAGTCATTTTTTGTATGTCCCATCTCCCATGTATATTTTACGTATAATATGTGTATAATAAGTATATAATCTATGTATTGTGACTAGAGCAGTTATTTCTGTAAAGTTCCAAAAAGAAAATTCAAAAAGTTTTGAGTCTTTAGGTGAATTGGGTATGGACAAAAACTCAAATTTTCTCGAAAAGAATTCATAAAGAATGAGTCTTTTTGTGAATTTTGGTATGAATAGAAATTCAAGATTCTTGAAATTGTGGTCAATTTTAATAGGGGAAATTGAATGATGGGAGGCTAATAGCTGTGAAGAAGCTTTCACATAGTTCAAGGCAGGGAATGAAGGAGTTCAAGAATGAAGCTAAGTTGTTGGCACGTGTACAACATCGAAATGTGGTGAATTTGTTAGGATACTGTGTACATGGGGTAGAGAAGCTGCTTGTTTATGAATATGTTGCTAATGAGAGCCTTGACAAGATCCTTTTCAGTAAGTGTTGTTACTTTTGCATAGTTGAAGTTTGTTGCTTTAATGCGTTTCTAGCAACTAGATGTTTCCCACCTTCTGCTTTAGAATGTATCATTTTGTAGATCTTTTATGTACTCTAAAGATTGAAATAAGCTTAAAGATAGGATGATCTTCATCACACAAGGATTAAAACAAATGAAAGTGCATGCCCCTAGTGGTAAGAGCGCAGATAGTGATGTGTGGATTAGGCGTGTGTCACTAGTTTGATCTATGCGCCTCTGGCCCTCGGAGATTTCTCGGTTAAGAAAAATGGAAGTGCAGAAGGATGCTTTTGTCAGTCCATTGAGGAGTGAGTGTATTAATCAGCACATTTAGGACTTAAAGTGTGCTGGAGATACTGGAAATTGACTAAGATTTCCAGCTAGCCTTGTCTTTTTAGTTAGCATTTTTAGTTTGCAATTGGGTGTAGGAATAATATCTTTCAATTATGTTCTCCGAAATTTAGTTCACTGAGATATTTATCAGTTTGAAACCACTAGAGAGACACACTTTGTTGTGTTGTGTATAGGTTCTTAACAAACTCTAATTTCAAAGTAACCTGTACTCCATTGATGGGGCAGTAAAATATAGATCTCCATTGATGTGGCTGTTCTTTCTTTCTACTTTTTTTTTTTTTTTGGTGTCTGGGCCAACATGTGTGCACCTCTTCATGGGGTACTTTCATCGTCCTAGCAGTACGTGTCTAAGGCGACTCTGCTCACGAGAGATTAGGTAGACGGAAAGAACTCACCTAGGCTACCATTGAATGTAACTTGTGTCTGTTCCATTGTGTTATTAAAACTCCTCTTCTCAAGTAGTCTCGTAATCCTAAACCCTCATTTGACAACATTAGAGGACCTTAGCTTCCTCTTGTGAAACTTATAGGCAGAAGCAATTCGAAATCTAAGCCCGGTTTTAATATGATTCTGCTGGCAAGCAATTTCTCGAAGTGGTCTTAGCAACACCGCAGTCTTTACTTTGTGAATCTTATTAACTTTTCCTAGTTTTGAGTAGAAGAAAGTTGTTTAGTAGTTTTTAAGCAATTACTGACTCTAATATTCTTGTATTAGAATCTGCAAACAGAGATGTACTCAACTGGAAGCAACGGCATGACATTATTATTGGCATTGCTAAAGGGTTGCTATACCTTCATGAAGGTTCACATAACTGCATCATCCACCGGGACATCAAAGCTAGCAACATCCTACTTGATGACAAATGGGTGCCCAAGATTGCTGATTTTGGAATGGCCCGACTCTACCCTGAAGATCAAACACATGTTAACACCCGTGTAGCTGGTACTAAGTATGAGTCCATGACCTTTTCATTATCTGTGTCTAATGGTGATTATGCTGAATCATTTGGTTGAACAAGTTTTTTGCAAAAATTTACTCACTCTAAATAGCTAACTATCTTTGATAATTTAACTTGGAATCAGTGGCTATATGGCGCCTGAGTATGTTATGTATGGACATCTATCGGTGAAGGCAGATGTATTCAGTTTTGGGGTTGTGGTTCTGGAGCTCATAAGTGGCCAGAAGAATTCAAGCTTTAACAGAGATCCTGATTCTCGGAGCCTTCTTGAATGGGTAAGTACTTGATGGCTGTGGTCTGGTTGATACTGGTGTACTTTAGACTTGATACCCTTGTATGACGGGGCTTCTAATTTTCGAATTTATAGAAATCGATGGGGGAATTACATCATTTACATGATTAGTTTAATATATCATCCTGCCTTGGAGAAGGAAAATAGCTAAGCACAACAAGACATGTAAATCTGCTGGTAAATTTGATAAAGAATGTAAAGATGGTTATACACGTGGGAAAATAGTTAGTAAGATTAAGCAAGCTTAATGGGCTGCAGGAGATTTTTTGCTCAAGAGATTGATCATGTTATTTCCCCTTGGCAGAAGGGTCGCAAGATCTCTTTTTGTCCCTATAAAGAACATATTGAGTGGAAATTATAGTTTTTTATCTTGAACTGTTAATTAGGTTTTCATGGTAGGTTTTAGCCAGTGAAAGGATAGCCTGTAAAATCATGCTTCATGATGGAATAGTTCACTGCTAGGTTATTGTGATTGTCATTTCGGTTCAGCAAGGTAATTGGTTTACATAAACTGTTCCAATAGCTGTTATTTCTAAGAAGATTAATCAACACTGCTCATTCCCTTGGTACGTGTTGATTATAGAAAGGAGAGCCCTCTGAGTCGATTTGAGCTGTCTCTCAACATGTAAACAGCAAAATAATAGTTATGATAGAACTTATTCAGTTAACTTGCCCCATGGCTCTCATCTAGAGGAAAGCACTCAGTTTGTGATATGTGGTTTAGGTGCACGTCACAGGTTTACAAAGCTTGGGATCTAAGTGGAGAAGGTAGAGGGGCAGATACATTATCCACCGAGTGTCAAACTGTGCGCCATTGGCGCTAGGTGATTCTCGGTTATTGGAGAAAAAAAAAACAGCCTACCAGTCTACATATGTTTTGCAGTTAAAAAATTAAATGACCGACTGCTCTGTCTTCAATGCTAGTTAAAATCTCTGAGCCTGGGGTTTTTTTTTTTTTTTTGGGTGGGGGGGGGGGGGGGGAATGTGTAAAATCAATGATTATTCAGGCTTTGCCTCGACCTATTTGGGTGGTACATGGTAGCTAGAGAGTTAGTTATTTTTCTTCACGTAAAGGAGGAAATCTATACTAGAGCGCGTAGGAAATTAGTTTATGCTTTGAACAGCTGGTCAAATAACTTCTTTCTAAATTTTTGAAGTTCTCAAATAGGTAAATCTAGTGTAAGTGTAAGTTCCGAAATCTAGTTTTTTTTCAATTCAACCAAGCCTAATGAAGTAATTGGGCTCTATACACTGGTTAACTGTGTGCAAAACAAGACATCAATTTGTTAGCTGCTTGAAAAGTAAGATGAAAATACATTTGTTTACACTTGACTTGCCCAAAACAAAAGGAGAGAATCGTGGTGCTTTCATCAGCCACACCACCATAAGTTTACCTCTATCCGACATAATACGACTGTTTTATGACAGATATTTGTTGTTGCTGCAGGCATACAAGCTTTACAAGAAGGGTAGGAGCTGGGAGATTATGGACCCTGCACTGGCACAATCAGCTATCCCTGATGAGATAGCAATGTACATACAGATTGGCTTATTATGCACTCAATCTGATCCCCAACTACGCCCAACCATGCAACAGGTAGTGGTGATGCTATCAAAAAATCCTGGACCTCTTGATAAAGAACCAACAAGACCTGGATATCCCGGTTCAAGAATTAGATCTCGCAGACCAGCTGGTATGTCTGGAACCTCTGGTGCATCCAATCCTTCTACATTCACTTCCACGACCAGTAGCAACACAGTTAGTGCATCTGGAAGTACATCCACGCATACAAGCCGTAGATTGGACCCTCATGGCAAACGTCCTATACAAGACTAGGCGCATTCTTATTGGAAAATTTTCTTATTCTTTTGTTCATATTCAATTTTGTAGCTTGTAAATTGTTTGCAGTTAGAGACTTTTAAGTATGATTAAATCACTGACAGTTGACATGTAAAAGACTTATACATAGGCTCACATAGTTACTCAGGAAATAAAACTATGTATTGCCAAAAGACTCAACTTTTTCATGTTTTATTTCCAATGGCTGTTGTATATCAGATTCAAAGGTGTGAATAATCTAAGAAAATTAGTAAGGACTTGTGCAATTTTGCACTGCCTTTTGTGGTCTTTCTTTATAGTAGTAATACTTTATGATTCTGTCAGTTAATGTTTGGTGTGCTCTCTCTCTTTCTTGAAAATTCAAAATCTTTGGAGTTGGAATTTCCCACTCTGCAACAATTTAAAACAGTATGAAATTTTCATGTCAACATAGTGTACCATATATACAACAGAATGGGAGAGTAATATCATTAGGGGTGGGGCTAGAAAAATATATAAGAGGATTCAAAGAAATTCTAAAAAATTCATGCACTGGATTTAAACTAATGATTTAAAACAATTATGAAGCCCCTTTACCACTTTTCTAGATTAAATTTTTATTCTATTTGCAGAATGTACTTTTTCAATTGAACCGCATTCCTTATATGGCTGCCAGTGGTGGAGCCATGTACTATCAAGGGGGTTCAATTCTTCATTGAAAAATTATATTGCAGAAGTAAAAATTACGTAATTTTTTTTGTTGTTATTTACACACTATTGAAGCTCCTTGATACAAGGGAATATACTCTTGTAGAGGTAAAAGGGGTTCAAGGTTTGTTTTAGGTCACAACTGTGAATGCTAAGTGTGGTATTTTAATATTTGTTGAAGGGGTTCCATTAATTTCTGGCTCTGCCCCTGTTTACTGCGGCTACTGTCAGTAGGAACGGATCAATAGTGGCAACTTAGTTTATGCTGACCGGAGCCTATTTCATCTTTTGACAGCCACAAAAATGACAAATTAATTTTTTTTAATAACGATAGTATATGACCTAACTTCTGTTCATTTAATTAAAAAAATTACCTCTAGTGGTTTTTATGTCTTTGCTAAAAATATGTAACTTCGACATTCTATGATTTTCATTCATTTCATTAGTCGTCAGGACATACTCGAGGTGCTTATTTAACAACTAAAGGTCCTAAAAGTCTATGCTTTTAATTCTTTTTCCCCTAATTGTTTGAAAATTTCAGTCACACACTATCAGAGACGAGCTTTAAAGCTATTTTTACGAAAATTTAAAACTTTAATACCGTTTTGATGAAAAGAAAATTTCGAAATTCTTTTACTTAAATATTTGAAAGAGAACTCTTTCGGTATCTCATTGTGGGACCCGTTTTCCCAACTTTTGGGCGGTCCAATTATTTCATTTTCGAAAAATGTAGGCCCCACATCCCGCATTAACATGTTTTGGTCTTGTAAGTGATAATCTAGTGTTTGTTAGAGCACCATAACTTCCATAGTACTTGGCATTTCTTTGGTCCTTTATCCTATCAACCACTAACAGATTGAAACGTGCCAAATTTAAAAGAGTGGATACTGCCACAATATTTGAAATACCAAATTCATCTAGAATCTAGTGTCTAAAATTCAAATTAATATAGGCTAGTGAAAAGTTCTTCCAAATAATTGATTTGGCGTTGTTCTAACACTTCTTGTCTCTGCTCCAAAACTCTTTAAATTTTAGTTTTGTTCTCCATAAAATTTTGCAACAAGTCACAACGGAAAACTCTTGATAGTGCAAAACTGCAATTGCAAGGTTTGGCGATTGTCATGTTTATTAGGGATGGAGCTAAAAATTAAAGAGTTTTTTATGCGGCCCAAAAATATGATAGAAGCAAAAGAATGTTTTAAAATCTATGTTTTAATTAATGAGCACAGTATAATTGTAGCATTTTTTTCAAAGTCTTATATTTAGCTAACTTTTGGATATAGATTCCCAAATAATTTTCGGGAAACACTTTTTAAGTAAAATTTGATATAAAAATGAAAAGTGTTGGGACATACTTTTTGGAAACAAATTTTTTGGTATTGCCATAGCCTTTGAGCTCTTATGCAAAACTAGTTTGTACAGTTTTTTATTCAAAAACAGCTTAAGATCACTTTTTGAGTTTTGGGAAATTTTTTTACTCAAATAACATAAACAAACACTTTTTCAATCAAAAACTTCCCCAAAACTATGTCCAAACGGGAGCTTAAATTTCATACTTATTCAAACTTTACCATAATATGATACTTATTTAAGAAAGACATACCAATAATTTATGTAGAGGGTGTTTGGCTAAGCTTATATAAACTGGTTAAATTGGCTTATAAGTATATTTTAGATTATTTACGTATTTGATAAGTATCACAAGTGCTTACAAGCCAAAATCAATCATAAGTCATAAGTAGGTCACTCCTAACATATAGTATTTCAGCTTATAACCATTTTTAATTTGACAAAATATTTTACTCTTTCACACCTAAAATATTTAGTAATGCATAAATGTCATTTTTAAAACAAAATTTTCCCTCATTCTATATTCATTGTCCTTTTTAATATAAAAATATTTTAAATTTATATAATAAGCAAAAAGTTGGAGGACATTCTAGTCATTTTATAAAAATGTACTTATCATCACTTTTTCACCAAGCACACCTGTATGGGCCTAAATCAGTTTAGGAGTAAAATCGAATTTGGATTCGAATATAAGCAATTTTTCGTATCAAAGTTGAATAAACACACGAAAAAGATATAAGATGCGGAAAAATAACTATATTTCAATATATAATTGTGAGTACAAATTTGGACAGAGTTTCAGTATAAATTTCTGGATCCGTACAATGTTAAATGAAGTGCTATTTATAGATACAAGCTCTGATCCCACGTTCACCACTACTTCTTTATGGCCATCCCACATCTGGAGCATTTATGGGTGGAGTTAATGGCAAGGTAGTGGGCTGCAAAGCCGCTTGAACCGAGGGGATCCACCGAGGCGCGAATAATTGACCTCGGTGGCAAGGCCCTGTTGCTTGACCGAGGCGGCTGTCACCGAAGCTCAGCTTAAGGCTCGCCTTCGGTGACGACCTCGGTGCCTGGCTTCGGTTATTCATTGATTTGCTTCGGTTCATGGCTTGCCGATACATGTTCGGTCATTGTCCATTTTCATGACCGGGGCGAATCATCGCGAGTCGATCATTACCCAATACATATAGTCCCCCACTCCTCGGTCACCTACCGAGGTCACCGAGGAGTGGAGTGAAGTTTAGCGGGAAATTGACGTGGCTTGATCTTATCCAAGCATTTCAAAACTTGTCAACGGTTCGCGTCCCATCAGGTCATATCTCCTGTACACGTGTCATCCAACCGTTGGTGGCTCGAACGGTCATGCCGTAATTTTGGTTTTCCCAACATTACAATGATGACGCTGACCCACCCCCCGACTTCTCCAAACCTATAAATACCCCCTACCAAACCTTCTTCTTCATTTCCATCTTTGTGCGATCAACAGTGTCAAAGAGGGAAACAATCTTCATACTTCCTTTTTAATCTCAAATTTTCAAGAAATCTTCAATCCTAAGCTGCCACCATGTCTACCACAATCTCTAGGCAAGATTCAAGTGATTCGGGTGAAAGGGTGCGAGCTCCGCCCTGGCTTCGTTTATTCATTGATTTGCTTCGGTTCATGGCTTGCCGATACATGTCCGGTCGTTGTCCATTTTCATGACCGGGACAAATCATTGCGAGTCGATTTTTACCCAATACAACACCAACGTCTTATTATCAATTTTAGCATTCCATCTAAACACTTAACTGCTTGTTAGTGATGGGGCATGCGACACCCTTTGCCGGAAAATTATATCGTGTGCATGGGTTAAATTTAACTATTTATGACTAAATATTACATTTTGAACATCTTTGACACAATTAATACTTCTAGCATAGTGATTCAAGGTGGTCAAATTTAACTAAACAACTTGAGATCAAATTCCAACTTATACATTTTGAAGAAGACTTTTTTTTTTAAAGTTTGAACACTCTTAAAAAAATTTATAACTACGCCATTGCTGCTTGTTTTTAAAATCAGATTCAGGACCTACAAGTTGTTTTCAGCACTTGATATGTATCGGCTACCTTAAATCAACTGCTATTAACATTTATTTTAAAGATGCCTTAAAACTTTAAAAGTACAAAAGAAAAAGGATCGGATAAATATCATAAGCTAAAACAGCTTTTTCTTTAATTAGAAAGCGACAAGCACAGCCACATCATCGATCCGCATACAACTTTCAAACACTTTGTATACCGTCGATTAAAATGTCCAAAACAAATCCCCAACCGTAGGATCCACACCCATGCTCCTCGTATCTCTCTCCTCACTTTGATCTGATCCATTTAAATCCACTTCTAACACTCCTGATTTTCTTGCATCCAAACAATTCTTGTACTTCCCTCAATCATTTATGCTCTCTTTTTGTTCTGTAATAATTTTTCCTCTACTACTATAGTTAGCCCATTTTTTCTTTCCAAAAGCAAAAGTATGGCTAGTGATGAACAAACTGATAACCCACCCCCTAGTCAGTTTCAGCCTTCAACTCTACCCTCTTATCCCGAGGTAAGAACTCGATAATTTATAGTCATATAAATATTTATTAATTATTTAATTTTTATTTTTAACTCTGTACCACGTCAAATACTGGACAGTGAATTGTTAAGTTTTTTCTCTTGTAGATGATAATGGAAGCGTTAGAAGAGTTGAATGATAACAATGGGTCGAATAAATCAGCAATTGCAAAGCAAATTGAAGCAACTTATGGTACACTACCACCACCCCATGGTACACTCCTAGCACATCACCTCAACAAAATGAAGCAAATGGGACAACTCGTTATGGTCAAGAACAATTACATGAAGCCTGACCCTAATGCCCCTCCACGTCGTGGCCGTGGCCGTCCTCCTAAGCCGAAAGCTCCGCTTCCAGCTGGATACGTGCCACCTCCAGCTAGACCACGTGGCCGTCCACCAAAGGAGCGTGATCCTGATGCTCCTACCCCAGTGCCCATGAAGAAGGTTGCTTCTTCTGAGAGCACAGGAAGAAAACGTGGACGGCCACGCAAGTACCCAGAGGACACCTCGGCGGTGCGAGCTGCACCGCCGAGTGGTCCTCCTAGAGGGAGAGGACGGCCACCAAAGGTGAAACCTCCGGTGGCTGCAACTGTAGGGGCCTAATTGAAAGGCATAAAGAAGTTTGAGGACTTGTAGTGCTAAATCCTAACTGTTAGGTTTTCCATTTTATATTTTTAAATTTTTATAATTATGTGTTTGTAGTGTTTGTGTAATTTGTTAGTAGGGAGAGCTCGTGAGTGGTAAGTGACCTGTAACTGGGCCAATGTAAATGTTGAAGCAAATGGCAAATTGAGGCTTTTTAGGCTTTTATTTCATTTTAAAAGATTCTGTTTTTATCCATTTTTTTAATTTTGTTTTTCACTTTTGTGATGTGCTTTTTCATTGCATTGGCTAATAGCTTAAAAAAGTGAAGCAGTCCGGAGGCCGTTTTATTTCTTTTTTTTTGTTAATATATGTTGGAATTAAAATTAGGATTCTCATTGTTAAAATTTGAAGGAAAGGTGGTGGTGTCAGTTGTTTGCTAGGTTGGACAGATTAAATAAAATGTTCGAAATTCAAGAGTGGAGCGTGGTAGAGAGCGTCTATAAATGAAAAATTGTAAATTTATTGTTTTGAGATAAAGATACCACCTTCATCCGTATTTGTCTGAAATGGAAAGTTATAGAAATTTTTGTAGGTGAAATAGAAAGTCAAATTTTAAATTGTTTTAAATAGAACACACTAACAAGGAAAAAGAGAGACTACCCTTGAATTTGCAAAATGGTTTAAATATGTTTTTTGTCAATATCTTAAGGTAAAAAATGACCACATTATTATGTGAAAGACCAAAAGTCTCAAATATTGATGGGGTGTCAAGGCCTCTACATGTAAACTAGAGAAGGTAGATAATTATGAAGTCCGATTTGATAAGTTGGTAAATAATGATATATTTAGCCATTGACGTTGAACTTGATTAACAAAAATTCACCATCACAAAAATTTGTAGACAGAGAGGGGGGAGAAAAACTAAAAGTTGATTGCCTATGTGGTCACTCAATTTTGAGTAATTGGCCATCATAATCACTTATCTTTATTTTGTCTATCTATGGTTATTCAACTTTGCCCAAGTAGCTCCTATAGTCATCCAACACAGAAATCCTAACGTCTGTTAAAATTTTGCTGACGTGACAACTACAAAAATATTTTGGCAAGTTATATAAATAGAAAAAAATTAAATTATTTAAGACCAACTCAATTAAAATTAAACCCCACCCAAAAGTTCTTGTTTGAGGCGCCCATTTTTTCAAAAAATGACCCATTTTTCTTTAAATCTGTAAAGAAAGTCTTTTGGTAACACATTTTCAACATTAATTTTTTCACCTAATGAAAATCTGAACTCCCAAATGAATTAATGTATGGCCTTAACAAATTAGCCGCTTTTGACGCTTTCTATAAGCTGAAATTTCTATTGAAGTGACATAAATTTTTGATTTATTATATAGTATTTCACAATTTGTTTAAGTAATACAGTTTTTGTTTAGCAAATCTGGTTAAAGAGATTTTGCATTCTCAGATATTTTTTTTAAGGACTATTCGACAAAGCAACTCCAACTCGCTGCCAAGATGAACAACTTCTTGGGACCAAATTTTGCTTTCAATGGGTTTGCAATATCCCATGATATTATTTTGATCAATATTTGTAATGAAATTGAAGTGAAGTACGTGGATTATCTCTCAACTCTAAACAAGAAAAAGGTCACACCTGTAGGTCCACTTATTCATGAAATGAAAACAACTATAGAGAATGAGGAAAGCTCCAGGATTATTCGATGGCTAGTTAAGAAGAATGAGTTTTCGTATGTTTATGTTTCATTTGTTAGTGAATGAACTAAGTGAGACGAACTTTATTTGGGTGCTCAGATTTTCATTAGTGAAGAAATTAACGTTGAAAATGTGTTACCATAGGGCTTTCTTTATAGATTTAAAGAAAAATGAGTAATTTTTTGAAAAAATTGGCACCTCAAGCAAGAACTCTTGGGTGGGGTTTAATTTTAATTGGATTGATCTTAAATAATTTAATTTTTTTCTATTTATGTAACTTGCCAAAATATTTTTGTACTTGCCATGTCAGCAAAATTTTAACGGACCTTAGGATTTCTGTGTTGGATGACCATAGGAGCCACTTGGGCAAAGTTGAGTGACCATAAAAAGACAAAGCAAAGATAAGTGACCATGGTGGCCAATTACCCAAAGTTGAGTGACCATAGAGGCAATCAACTCAAAACAAGAAAGAGTGATCTTTTTTTTTTTTTTTTTTTTTTTTTTTTGGATGGATGAGCCAATAGCCAAAACCGGAAAAAACGGACCCTAACTATCCAAAATTTTAATTTTATGCCCAATTTATTAAATGGAGGTTTACAAAAATATCCATTAAAATTAAAATATTTACTCACTTATACCCATAAGTTTCATATTTATGAGTCTTATTTATAAACTATTTACATGTCCTACCCACCCAAATTTGTATATCATAATCTATGCAGTATACCATAAAAGTATACACTCATAAGGTATAATAAGGGCATACAATTATAAATGGGTATGTTAGGTAAATACTTTTAATTTCATGGCTAGTGTAATTTTTGATGGATAGGGTGGATAAATACTTTGAATTTCAAGGATACATAGTATAAAGGGTTCATTACATAAACAGCCACAATACCTAAAATATTTACTATCTAGTAGCCATTACTTTTTATAGCCATAACTAATTATCAAAATATAAATATTAATATTATAAATATTAATATTAAATATCAATTACTAAATTCCAACAAATAGATAAAATTTAAATAAATATTAAACTAAACCGTCAAACATGGTAATGGATTAAGCACGTTCATGAACTAAGCAAAACTATAAACTGACACAAATACATATCCCTAATTAAGGGCAACACGTTTTCCAGTTGCTAAAACCTACTATATCATTATCTAACAAAGCTCCTATATCAGTTCAAAAACGATAACACAATCAGGAACCTTTCAAAGATGAACGATATTCATATACTCATACTGTACCAAGGTATTTGGAATACCAATTACAGCTACGAAAACTACAAACTGGATGGAATAGTTGTTGATCGCAACTGTTCATACCATTTATTACTTAATTCAATTAAGAAGATGCTTGAAGGAGTTGGTGTATTTGTAAAGTTCAATATCAAATACAAACTAAAAGATGGATTGGAGCCGATGTTAATCTACAATGACATGAGTCTGCGATTCTTCATGGATCTTAGGCAGACCACAAGTGACGTATCAGTATATCCTCTTTGTGTGACAATGGAAGAACAGCAAGACGCAATAATATGTGCAACTTCAGATTTGATGATGACAGATCAGAACATGCAGAATGGTTTACAAGAGCACACAGAAAATCTGGATCAGGAAGATAATGTGAATATGATTACAAATGGACATGAATATGAAGATTTATCATTGGACAACATACCAATCATTGAGGACAGCATGAACACTGTAATTTATGCAGGACAACTGTATAAAAACAAACAAACACTGATCAAGGTGATGAAGAATCTGGCTCTGCAGCATAACTTTAAGTTCAAAGTTGAGAGATCTTCTGCAACAAGGTAATAATTTTCTATATACAATTTCATATTCAAGAAATATTCACCAAAAACAATTAATAATTCATATATTGTTAAAAACACTGCAATGAAAATATAACTTTCACAGGTACGCATTGATATGCACAGGAAACAGCTGTAGTTGGAGATTGCGCTCATCTAGTATAGGTCATTCAAGCGTATTTAAAATACGAGAATTTATTGAAAACCATACCTGTCCAGAAGAGGAGAGACTGCTTAACGAACATAGTGCAACATATGCAACAATAGGTGAAATAATTAAGGAGAAATTCAAAGATCCTAAGAGGGTATATACACCTAAAAATATAATACAGGATATTAAGAATGATTATGGTATGGAGCTCAATTATATGAAGGCTTGGAGATCTAAAGAGAAGGCAGTAGAACTATTAAGAGGCAACCCATCAAAATCATATAATATCTTGCCAAGTTACCTGTTTATGGTAGAAACCACGAACCCAGGCACTGTAACAAGACTGCAGACAACCAATGAAAATAGATTCAAATATGTTTACATATCACTGAGCGCATCAATACACAGCTGGAGATATTGCAGACCAATTGTAGTAGTAGATGGTTGTTTCATTTCAGATATTCATGGTGGCACTCTAATAGCTGCATCAACCCAAGATGGAGAAGGTAAATCTCTTACAGTTTATTACAATTGCTATCAATAATATTTACCAACTATCTTTACAAATTGCAATTATAGTGCAGAATTTAACTAAATCTTAAACAAATTCTAGGAAGCATCGTACCTTTGGCATACGCAGTTGTCGACTCAGAAAATGACAAATCATGGGAATGGTTTTTTAAAAGCTTCAGAGACACATATGGAGTCCGAGATGGAATGTGTATTGTATCAGATAGATGTGCAAGCATTTCACGTGCTTGTACAACTGTATATCCAGAGTTGCCCCACTACATATGTGTTTATCATCTATGGAATAACATCAAAACAAAGTTCAAAATAAGCAGGAAGGAAGTAGCAGAGGTATTTTTCACCTTGGCGAAGGCATACACAATTGAGGAATTTGCTCACTACATGAAGGAACTGGAGAAGATAGACAAGAGGGTGAAAAGATACCTAGCAGAAATTGGTTACCATAAATGGTCACGTGCATACGCAGAAGCAAATAGAGCTGAAATGATGACAAGCAACATTGCAGAGTGTATTAATGGACGGAATAAACATGCACGCTCCCTGCCCATCGTGGAATTACTAGATGCAATGCGGGACATGGTCAGGAAATGGAACTGGGAAAATAAAAAAAATGCTATAGGAACTTTCAGAATCCTAACAAACAAAAATCAAAGTATATTCAAGGCAAACATGGAAGCTTCTAGAAGAATGATGGTATGATATCAATACAACTAATTACACTTTTCTGTTTTCATATATTATAGAACTGATTTAAGGTATATTAATACTTTCATAGGTCATACCTTCAAATGAAAACATGTATGAGGTACATGATGGAAGTATAAAGCATGTAGTATGCCTTCACTATAAGACATGTACATGCAGAAGATTCCAATTGCAAGATCTGCCATGCCCACACGCACAAGCAGTTTTGAGATACAACAACATAGACGCATATACCTACTGCTCAACAATATGCACAAAAGACAACCTAGTGAAAACATACCAGCATCCAGTTTTCCCTATGCAGGACCAAAGTGCTTGGAATGTGCCAGAAGAAATACTGATCCAGGAAGTCCTACCACCAAGAGGTCGAAATAAGGCTGGAAGACCAAAAACAAGAAGGATTAGAGCAGCATGGGAAATAAGATGCAAATTAGCCTGTAGCAGATGTGGAAAAGAGGGACATAACAAGAAAACATGTCGAAATCCACCAATGCTGTATTAAAGTTTAGTACTGCATGTAACAGACAAAAATTTCTACTTTGTTCACTATTTTCATAACTTTATTTAATTAAGTAATGCTTTATGCAATCAATCCAAAACTCCTGAGTACACAATTAATCCATTTTAATAAGAAACAATTATATTCATATAGATAGACCTACACTACAAAACATTTTACCAATATCAAACTAAAGAGTGACAACACTAATACTCATAAGTAAAGTAATATTGCATAATCAATTTTAAAAGACAACATGTTCAGAGATAAAACAATATTTATCGATGTCAAAGTTCTGCTTAGACTTTTACACATATAATAACTTAGTTAACACATATGACGAACCAGATATCACATGTAAGTTCAAAAGCTCATGGAAAATTCCAGACGAAATAAAAGATATAGAATTGCTCCCACAAAATGGCAACAAAAGCTGAAAACCAAAGAAATGAAGGATTAAGCAACATTGGAGATCAAGTCGAACTTGCCTGAAGCCACTGTGGGAACTAAGGACATAATAGAAAGAACTGTCACGACCCTCAAAAAGTTAATTAGATCTTGTATGAAACACTTCAGAATGATATCTGTTCTACTGCAAAAGTGAATTCAAGTAAATTTCAAAATGCTAGTTACAGTTTGATCACCAAATATATTAATAAAATCTAAACTTACTTTTTCATTTATAACCTGCCTATGAAGTATTTCAAATCAAATGCTATATAATTGCCCTAAAGTATGCATCAAAAACATGAAAGTTCTGCTCATATTTATATTCAGATATTTACAAAAATTGTTTCAATTAAATGAAAAAAAAAACCAGAAGCTACTGATATAAAAATAATCAAAACAAGAAAAGAAACTAAGCATAAGATACATAACAACCAATATATTAAAATCAGATTTTCAATAATACCAATTTTTGTAATACGCAAAATAAAATAAGTACTTAGAAAATACAAACATACTGTACAAAATGAACATGTAAAACTAAAGTAATAAAAGATTGAAACACATAAGATAAATAAATATTCTATATATAACCACAATACATATATTGAACCAATGTGAATAACAAATAAACACATTCACAACAAATAAATATATTTACCCAACATTAATCTACTAGAAAATAACTTTCAAATATTCAAAGTTAAAGAAATAACATTAGATATTAAAAATATATACATGTAAACTTTACATATTAACATAAACATATAAAACAATATTAAACATGAATATGTAAAGAAATTAATAACACAATTACAACTGAAACATAATGAAAAGACAGATATCAATTGAAACAGACCCATTAACCAAACATATTAAGAAACATAACCTACAATAACCAAGTAACAAATACCCAATATTCCATTATATTCAGGTTATACCTAGGCTGAGTCAACATAAAAAGTTGATACAAAATTACATTAAGAAATAGTTCATAATAACCGAAAAACAAATAAACTAGTCTTCAGCATCACTTTGCATATTGGCCTCCTGCTTCTTGACACCATAATCCCACAAAAGCGCACCAAATCTCTTCCTATATCGTCTAATATTACAGCCAGCAGCAGGCATACCATGTCCATGCATAAACATCTCAGCAAAAGTAAGCGCAAAAACACCATAGTCCCTGAATCATCAAAAACATAGACAAATTAATAAATAATATACTGACAACATCAACTTACAAACAGAATCAAGCACTTACGATTTCCGCACGCCAGTCATGTCATACACATGCAATACATCCCACTTTTCAGTCGATGGCTTTTCCCCAAAAACATATTCTGTATGATTTAAATCATCCCTGCTGTCATAAAAACCCATCGCAGACAAGAACAAAGGGATCAAAATAGCATACGGCTCAACAGCACGTATCACTTCACCATCATAGTAGTAGTTGTCTAACTTCTGATCATACACATACAACACTCTTTTCTTAAAAGACAGCCTACCCAAGATCCAGTGCCAATCATCAAACACCTTAATCGGCAGAAAAACATCATCAACCATCTGCCACGGAGTATTGCACCTAATCGATAAGCCCTTCATGTAATCAAATATGATATGCTTATCAACCGCAAGAGATAAAGAATTATTGTTCTTCTTGAAGCACTTGTAAATATCTCTTATGGTTGAGTCAAACAAACAGTCAGTAGTTGTGAAACGACACTGAACACAGGAATCAAATTTGCCTTTTTTCCTCAGATAGTAGAGAATAACATCAATATGCTGGCAAAAATAAAGAAATATCAGAACAAAAAATTTAATAATAATTATATTGAGCAATACAAATTTAACCTACATACCGTTTCCAAAAGAGGGTTATCAGCAGAATACAAATAATGAAACCACTCTTTAGATGATACAAGGCACACCCCAAAATCAAATTTTGGCCGGAGTATATTCGCAATATAATGGTATGGAGGATCCCTGTGGATTAAACAAAAATACATTTAATATCAATCCAAAAACAATTAATATCACATCGAAACAGAAATATGCAGAACAAAATGATACCTATTCTTCATCAACCGATCCTTAATCCACAGAGAAAAGCTTCCCAACAAATTCGAATCAACTCGGCACCAAGGTTTGCTAATGAATGGATGCTTCAATGCAAATCCAGATGAAGAAACATTCTTGAATCTGTTACCAGATTGCACATAACTATACACCAAGGGCGACCTCTGAAACCTAACCATTCTCCTACTACGTATCTTTTGCTTTGAAGAAATACCCTGCTTGCACTTATCATCATGTGTAACACTGGGCTCGCCAATTTCAAAATCCTTCTCCGAAAACTCATCAATATCATTAAGCAACCTAGTTAGCTCTACATCACTACTACTATTCAACACTTGACCATAAACGCAACCTACAAAACAACCTAGTTAGACATGCTACTGATATCATTACATATCTTCCGATATTAGCAAAATTCCAGTGCTAAAAACTTACATGAATCACCACCTTCAGTCACTTGTTTACCAACATTACTTGGGGGGACAACATTGGCAAGATTAATACAAGCAGATTCCTTGCCATGATCATTAAAAATAACCAAACCTGTATTAGAAAACACATAAAAACACACAACAATCAATGAAAGAAGACATTGCATAAAAAACTACATACACAATAAATGATACTACTGAATACATGTTCTTACCCATATCAGCAGGTGCAACATCCTGCACTTCACCTGCAATTACACTATTACTGCCCTCTCCTGAAGGAGGATCATTCCTACCATATATTTCTTCCTCCTCCTGAGTGTTAAATATCCTAAAGTTCGGAAAACCTCGTCGACCATCCACATTACCAACATCGACAGTAGCTAAAAAAACCATATACAAATATTCATATACAAACTTATAAAAATAATGCAACTACCCATATCAAGACAACAGTATATAAAATAACTCACATTTCAGCACTTGTGAAGACACAGCCTTAGGATTGCATACAGCTAATTCAATTACTCTACCCTCAACAATTTCATCTATTATTTTCAGATCCTCTAAGCTGATTGATTCAATATCTCCTCCATCAACACTTTGTGGAACAATATTTGCAACAGTAGGGGTAACAATTTCTATAAACACAAATAACACAAAATATTTCAACACCATAAACTACAAAAAGAACAAAACATTAAGAAAAAACTAAGGATTATAATAATATGACAAATATCACACATCTCCTCATAACAAACTGTTCAAAAACAAAACAAAAAAAAAAAAACAGACAACACTGACTAATATTAATTTTAAAATTAACAAAATTAATATTAAAAACAGTGTCAAACCAATATCTTTTGTAACAACACTTAAACAATTACCACAAGTTCCTTCACGATCTTCACCATCGCTTGCCGATATCTGTTCTGTTTCATGATGCAAGTCAATATTGACTGAATCAAGACAAGAGATAAAATTAAAAAGAGATTCCAACATTGCAATATTTATAAATATAAACAAAATATTACATACATTAAATATTTAGACAGACCTGATAGAACTTTACACTTCGCAGATTCTTCAAGCCTTTTTTGTACGCTCATATCAATAATATTTAAGTCCTGAGTAGACATTAAGTCCTCACTCACACATCCCTTCCTCTGTAGAGAATCCCTATTTACATCAACATTCCCTATAAACACAACTAAACATTAATATCATTCAATCATAACTACAATATATAAAACCAAAAAAATAAAAAATTCAACTACCTGGAACCAATGAAGAACCGTCAAGCACCACTTTCCGTTTTGCAGATTCCTGAATCTTCTTCTCAACACTCCTATCAATGATATTAAAATCCTGAGAGCACAATGGAGGAAAAGCATCTCCATCCCCCTCCTGACTTCCAACTTGTCCAAAATCCAGTTTTCGAGGTACTACACAGTAACATACATAAATACAATCAAACATAAATACATGATAATAATAACATAATCAAACACATTACTAAAAATATTAATTAAAAAAAATATCACACCATACCAATAGCATTTGTATCACAAGTCATAGCATTATCACCTCCATCTCTTCCCTCAACAATAGGTGACAAACACAAAACAGTTTCAACACTACCCCCAGAAGTCCCTCCAACTGTAAAAAAATATCAATACATATATTAATAGAAAAATGCTTAAAATAATTACATCCTCAATTATTAAAATATACCCCATAACAAAGAATACTAACAACTGAGAGAAAACACAATAACATAGGTGTCCATACCTGTACCAATAGACGTACTTCCAACACGAACATTGTTAACTTCATCCCGACCAACTTCATTGTCTGAACCAAAGCCACCAAAACTAAACATACGGTCCCTGCCTACTTCCTATTTTTAGAGATAAACAAAAAAAATTAACACCAATAATAGCAAAAAATATGAAGAACATAATAAAATAAAATATTCTACCTCCTCCTGAACATTTACATCAATCTTCTTTGACATAACCTCAAGCTCATTGAACACTCGCTCAGCCATAGAAACCATAAAATCTTTGACACCATCAATAGCAACCGTATTTGCCTGAATAAACTCCTTCAACTCAACCTGGTTTTTTTTTCAAAATATCCACTTCTTTAATAATATCATAATTCCTAGTAAACACAGCAAAATCAGAACCAATCCTAGCCTCAGCATTAGTATCTGGAATATCAGGTTCACATTGTGAATCAAAATCTTCATTAGTATCACTTTCTTCATGTTCAGGTAACATCAATAATTCAACCTCTATGTCAGTAGCTGTGATATTATCAACAACCATCTACATATCAAAATATAATAATACAAAAATAGTATCAGTTAATTAACCAACAATAAAAACAAATATATGATATATACACAAAATCGAATAAATAAAATAACAATAACATTACCTTGGAACCTGTCAGAGAAAAAAAACCCTTTTGCACTTCATTATATCCAAGGTGACGAGTAACTTCCCAATTCAGAATCCGCGGAACCTTATTAGCAACACGATTTGCTATAATGCCATTAACAGTGGGGCAACATTCAAAGAACCAAACAAGCAGCGCATACGGCATCCCTGCAAACCTATATGAAGATTTCCAAACACACACCTTGTTGTGCAATGAATCAATAGTTGCTAAAAAGATTTTATATCCCCACGGATAACTTTCCCATTCACCCGATTCTATAATATCAAAGTGCTCTGCATCTATGTAATGAGGAGTTGTTTCACTATTTTTAGTAGAAAAAAGAAATGTATTTAAAACATACAAAGCAGCAATTTTGATAGCATCTTCGTCACTATCCCACATTTTATTTTTAAAACACTCCTCTAGAGCAGATTTCCTAACCTTATCAACTCCAGCAAAATACTTGACAACAATACGATTTTTTCCAATACTTCTATAATTCTTAAGATGATCACCAACACATCTCAAACCAGTCACCAATGCAAACTCTTTCATACCAAACTTAAGTCTCTGGTTGTTTACTACAAAATACAACGCATCCGAAGAAGGACCTACAACTTGTCTAAGCAACAAACCAACCAGAACCTGATTTTGCACATGAAAAGCAGGCATATCAAGAAAATGTCCAAAGCACGTAGCCTTAAACTTGTCATATAACACACCAGTCAGTCTTTGCTTTAATTCAGAGCTGATCTCTTTATTGCAATGAACATTAATTGGTCGATTACCATATTTCTCTTTAGGTGTAAAAAAGTCCCATATCTGAAAAATGCAAATACTAACATAAATAACAAAAATATTACTAATAATATTAACAACATATCTAATAAATAAAACTGAAAAATAAATAACAAAACACCAAACTTTATTTTTACTGAAATAAAGCAGAAACAACTACCATTCATGATCATAATTAACTAATATTACCATAAATATATAAAATCTGCAGCAAATTTACTAATATTAAAATTAAAAAATAAGCATACTCAACTTATGATAAAACTAATATTAAAATCTAATATGTATACATGTAATAAATCAAAATACAGAACAAGAAGAACAAAAACAAAATAAAACAATTAACAACATATCTAATTAAAAAATCCCCAACATATGAATATACATAAACCAGATTCACTAAAAAAAACTGAAATATCACATATACAACTAACACGCATGAGAAAATTTAAACTAAATTAACACTAATATATAATACTGTAACATTACACTAAATAAAGCATGAAACATAGTCATAATAAAACATACTGTTTAAATGAAAAATACATTAAACTAATTACAAATAACACCTAAATAATAATTATAACTACACATATTTATCCAAAAAAATCCAAACAAATTTTAACTATTACCTTCAAACCACAGGCAGACTTTGTATCAACTTCTAAGTCCATATTAAGAACATTGCCCCTTCTCCTTCCCTTCTTTTGCGCATCATTTTGATCGGACTGAACATCAACAACTTCAACCTCATCTTGAACAACTCGAGATCTCTTCCGAGTAACCTTCAGTTTTTGTTTGCATGCAGCCTGTGACCGAGTTATTCGTGGTGGAATAATAGATGCATGTGAAGAAGAATGATTAACAGGTTGAGAATCAACAAGATTTTCTTCATCAGGACTGTTCGTAACATGAAACTTGTCCCCAGATCGTCGCCACTTCCTCATTTCAGCTATTTCAAAGTAAAGTAAATACTAAGAGCTAATTAAGATTAATAGCAAGGTTCGAAAATTAATGAGGAAATATGCATCCCACTACATTTAAATACAGAAAAAGAAGATTACCACAGAGCATTTGGAACGTTGAGAAACGAACCGCTTGCGTGAGAAAGAAAGTAATATCAGTGATTAATATTGAAAAGCGGAACTGATCAATCCACAAGCCTAGATTTACGCACGTTTCCAGTTAATTACGCTAATCAATTTACCTAGAAAATAGGGATACATAATGTATAGACTAAACGTTTCCCATTCGGTTAATAAATGAATTTAACTGCACTTACACACGTAATAAAAGCCATAATTATTATGTATCAGACTAAACGATTCCCATTCGGTTAATAAATAGAAATAACTGCTTTTACACACGTCTGTAGCCTTAATTATCGGAATAATATTAATTATATTTTTTTTACATAAATATTCAAATAACTAATATCAATAAATAATATTTAAAAATAAATGGCTACAGAAAGTAAAAAACTAAAAAAGGTGTTTATAAATAGAAAATATTTCCGAGAAATGTTCATCTAAGGTAAAAATTCCTAGTATAAAAAACCCTTTATTAAATTATACTTTGACCCGATGTCTTAACAATAAGTACCTCTAATTCTTATTCATCAGTATTTTGTACACTCGTTTCACCTCTTATATTAGCTCTATTTAATTTTTATATATTTGATTCATAAATTATTATTATTTGAATTTGCATTAAGTAATGTTTTCTAGAATTTTGAAGAAATTAAATGGGTCGAATGTTAAAGAAAAGTAAAATTTTGGCAATTGTAGTAATTCTATAGGTGATTATACTCATGTGTCGATGAATAAATTTACATCATGATGTCAACCACAAACATAATATTATGAATATGAAAATTGAGTGATGAAGAACAAGATGATTTAGATGAAAACAAAACCCCCACTAGTTCAGCTCAAATCAATCTCACAACTCAATGCAGCCTCGACTTAATCTGTAATATAGACCTCCAACTACAGTCCCAAAAAGACATAAAAAGACATCATAAGTGTGTAATTATTTTAGGAAGAAATACATGAAAAGAACAACAGAAAGGATTGGCTGAATAGGAAAGGGCATATTGAAACGACCTTATATGGTCATTTCGAGAGTTAGAATTTCGATTAGCGTGCCGATAGTCTTAAAAGGTTCGTAAGGTCCATTAAAACATGTCTGTAAAATTTAAACTAATACAAGCCTCGTTTGGTAGATCTAGGACGAAGGTATGAGGTTCGGTTGTCGATAAAGCTTAAAAGGAGGTTTCCCAACTCGATTTGAGTAAATGAGTTCCGATTCAAAAATCGAAAGCGCTTTAAGATTAGCATGATCATTTTTGGCCAGTGTGAACTTTCAGAGTTGAATCTAAGGTCGTTCGGATAGTTTTCACTAAAGTCCCGAAAGTAGAGAAAGTTATATAATAAAATTTTGCTGAAATTTGGGTCTAATGTCACCGATCTCTTCTCCCAATATACTTGGAGTTTCGGGCTGATCCACCCACGAATTAAAGATCTATGAGTCTAGTTTGCAACGTATTAAACCGTTCACCAATGAAACATTGGAGTAGAGAGATATTCGTGTTTTTGCGAGGCACAGACAGTCCCTTTTAGGATCCACTATGGAGGTGGTTGACCTTTGATGCTTTTAAAAAGAATAGAAACATTTCTTTTAAGTCATTTTCAACTCAAATCTGTCCCTATCCTTCCTAAACACTCTCTTAAATGTCTCTTAAGGGTTTCCAAGGAGATTTCACCATAATTCCACATCAAAGTTGAAGTAAAACAATGAGATGCTCTTCTATGGTATTGTAATGGCATCAAGGGTGATTGAGAGCTAAAACAAGCTTATGATTTGAGTTGTAGTTGTTGTCTAAGATTTAATTGTTATGTGGGTTGCTTGAGAGGTGTAAGAAGGGAAAGGATGTCGTTCAGTAATTGATTTGGCCCAGGACTTGAAGTAACTGGTTTCATCCTACTCTTTCAAGGTCTTTGACCTTTATGGATATTCTATACGTATTTTTCACGTGCGGAGCTGTCGAATAGGCTTACTTACTATGTCGGGGCTTCGTGTCTAATTGTTTATTGTATTGTTAAGTGTTGTTCGATGTTAACTGTGTAATTGCGAATATTATGCTCCAGCTGTTAGCATGACGTGTTCTGTTTTCCTGGTATGTGTATTGAAATGTACTATATTTATTGTCGAGTTAAGGATAAGAGAGTAGTGTTTGCTATGAGTACTATTTGGGGAGCTATGACTCTAAGAATAGGAACAGAACACAAAGGTTTGGATTGGACTATGTGTTGACACCCAATTTAGATTTAAATTAAGGGTAATTGATTGATTTTAAAGCAACAAGTGGTTAAAATCGCAATGTGCAGCCTAATTCTACCCACCTCCTGCAACCCCCTCAATTTCCTTAATTTATCCTAAAATGAGGCTAATTTCGTTCTTAGCATTTAAAATTGGCTTACCCGTGCAACCCATGATATACATACAACATTACCCAGTTCACTTCTTCTACCCGAATCCCTAATCCAATTTTTGTACTCCTTACCCGATCCCCTGAATCCTCTAAACTCGATTCCCTTTGATTCTTCCCCCCAAAATCGCTATCAGCCAAAATCTTGTACCACACTGGTCCCCCAATATCCTCTACATCATCTTCCCGTACTAGGATATAGCTGTATCGATCGTGTGCCTTTATTTTTCGCGGATCAAATCTGGAGCGCCGATTTGGTTTCAAACGGGCAAATCTTTGGGGATAAGAAGAAAACGGTACAATCTATGTGAGAATGGACTGTTCTCTCCCTTATCCCACAGAAAATGTCTATTTTAGCCAAATTTTGAATTTCAAAAAGGAGAGGAGAAGCCCTAGCTGCGACAGGTATAAATAGATTATTTTACTTGCTATTGGGGGGTTTCCATTTTGGAGAGGCAGAAATATAGGGAGAGAGAATAGGCAGAGCATATACACACATATTTTCTCAGGTTTAATCTTAAAATATGCATATAGCATTATGGTTTCTATTTTGGATTCAAACATAGCTTTTGGTTTTTGTGTCGTCGCGTCGTCGTTCGAGTCATCGCTTTTGTTCGAGTCGCGTTTTCTTCAGACCTTGGCTTTTTGTTCACTGCGCCGCAAGAGGTAATTCCCTTAACTATGGCATTTTAGGCTGTTTGCTTAATTTTGTTTCATGTATTACGCGTGCATTATTTTAGAGATCGAGTTAGGATAGTCGATCGACGACTGTGTTGCTTGAAAGTTCGAGTCGTGATAAAAGGTTGAAACTTTACTGTTTTAACATGTGCTAAAGGAGTTATTGTTTAGTTTTTAAGACTTGGAAATTGTTGAAATGATAATAAAACTGAGTTGTCTAAGCGATCCCATAACTGTTTTAAAAGAAACATTTTGTTTAGGATTAATGTTCATTTGAATGGAAATTGTTTGGTGTCCTAGTTCTGTTTTAGAAGAAAAGAAAATTGAAGTGTAGGGTCTGTGAAGGCAAGGGATAAGCAGGGGTGCTTCAGGTCAGTTTCTTCCTTCTGTTTGTGTTGGGGATTCTGGGTTCGGTCTTGAAGGGTGGGGGGCTGTTTTAGTCCTGTTTGTACCTGGTTGTTTCCAGGAGTTTAAAAAAAATGTGCGAAGTCGGTTGTGAATGCTGGTGTGTGTGTATCTGTTTTGTCTAAGTGCAGGTTCAATCATTGGTGTCCTGGAGGTCTGGTTGTCTGAAGAGCTCAGTTCTAGTAGTTGCAGCTTGTTTGCAGTAGAGAGGGTGTTGGAAGTTAGGTATATGCAGGTGTGTTTGTGTGCATAGATGTGTGTATGTTTAAGTGGCTTGTGTGCATGCAGGATATGCAGGTTGCTTAAGTGTTTCTGGTAGTGGCTATGTATGTGTAAGGGAATCTGCAGATTATTAGAGGAGAGTGTGAGGTCTGGTTTTTGTTAGTCTTTGTTCAGGATTCTTGGAATTGTGTTTGGAGTTCAAGAGGTTTTCAGGTGGTGTTTGCATAGCTGGGGAAGCTGCATTGAGGTCTGGATTTTTCTGCAGGTTAGTTGGAAATTAAGGTGTTATGTAGAGCTTTGGAAGGTTGTGTTCATGAATTATTTAAGAAAATTTGTCTTATATGAGGGGTTTGTGAAGTGAGTGTGAGGAGAAGAGAGGGTATGCAGGTGCTGTTATTTGTTCGGGGGGGGGGGGGATTAAAGGGTTAGGGTCAGTCAATGTTGGTGGTGCAAAGTTCTGTTTAGGGAGCTTCTTAGTTCTAGATATGCTGCAGCTGCAGGTGTGCCCTGTTTTGTGCAAGTCTAGGGGCTGCACTGTTAATGTTGTCGTTGTACCAATCCATCATTTGCTGATATTCTTACTGCTCAATTATACTGCTATTAGTGGGCATTTTGTTGTTTGTTCTGGAGCCCAATTCTTTCCTTGGTGTGAACCAGACAAGTCATGACCTTATCCCATTATACTTCTTCAATTCCATGTAGTTTGCACTTGTCTGTTCAGCTTGCACAGTTGCAAGTTCATGATGTTATTAATTGCTAGATCTGTCGTTGTACCTCAAATACCAGGCCAGGAGTTGATGGATTTTTGTAATGGTCTAGGGATCGGTTTCAGGGGTAATGGTAAGATGATGGAGTGTTGTTCTTCTAATATATCCTAACCTTGATGTACATAAATCAGTTTAGCATTGGTCTGAAATAAGTCATCCTCTAGTAGTTTATAAGAAGCTTGTGCCTCTGTTATTTTATGAACACTTGAAGATGCATCTTTATATTCTAGGATTAGCTTGAACGTATTTAATCTGGTATGCATCGTGGTTAAGAATATCTCATTAATGCTTCCTTATGGTTCCATATCGCGAGTTACCTTATTATGTGATAAACTTCATTTGTTTGAAACAAATACGCTTCATCTGCTAATCTTTCCTCTCTTCTATTTTTCTTTGCATGAACACTTTGGGAGGAGTTGACTAAAACTCACAAATGGGGATTGCTACATGCATTTGGAGTTATTTGATCCGCTTCGCATTTTCGGGACTTGAGATCCCCGAAAAATGCAAAAAGAAAAATGACAACTTAGAAATTCAAGGCTCGGTGGTTGAGTTGCCAAATCCGGGTTATATCTTCTAAACTCCCTCTTTCCCGTCCCCTTTAGAAAAGCATGTTTTAGGAGCCCTGTAGAATAGAAATGGTATTTGAATTGTGAATAATTATTGTAAATTACTTAAATTATTTTTATATCAATGCTTTGTATTATTTCTTTGCGAATCGCCAATTAATTTATGGATGTTTAGAATCATTTGTCAATTAATGAGTGCAAAATCAAATTCGACTAAAAAAATCGTACCCTCGTCATAATTCGCATTTGAATTGCTTCTTTATCTATTATATTAAATATTCAATTATTTATTTATCTAATCTAATTTATTTATTTAGTTAATCAATTAAATTTTAATCCTTTATTTATTATGTACTTAATCTAATTTATTTAATTTCAATTAATTATTTATTAAATCAATCAACTATTATTCATTTACTCCTTTATTTAAGTAAAATTGATAAGTATTTATTTATTTAATTAAGTTATTTATTTGCTTATTTATTTATCTATTTATTCAATCAATTAATTAATCCTTTATTATTATCCAATTATTTATCTTTTTTATTTATTTATTTATCTAACTTCATTTAACCTTTATTTATTTAATTAATTAACCAATTGATCATTGTTTAGCTATCCATTTAATTAACCTTAAATTTAGTTATTTATCTATACAAGTATGGGCATAATTAAAATCTTGTCTTATTTATATTTATTTCTATCATCTTTATTTAAAATTAATTTTATATACTTATTATCCTTAATAAATTCGTGAAAACCGCCAGATTAACCGCATTTAGCGGATTTTCGAAAGTGCTCCCGCATGGGATCTTCTTTCGAATTTAACAGAACCACTTACTCAGAATCTCTGAATTTAATTTCTTTTAAATAAAGAATAAACTGCACTCTTTAGTTGACTTAGGTTCCTAATAATCCTTAAATTAGGTGGCGACTCCAAAGAAAGCCCTTTGGAGTCTCTATTTTGTTGAAGTCAAATCCCGATGCATACTTGTGTGTATTTTTTTGGGAGAGTTCAACACTATGGATATTGATTGAATAAGGGTTTATTGTTTTGTGATATGTAGCCTTATGATAGGTGCATCATATTGGGCTCAGTATTAAGCCAAAAATAGATATATCTCGTTAGAAATATGAACTTGAACTGTTAGGCCTCGACGTGTGAATGTTATATTGAGGATAGAAGCTCCATTATAGTTTGGAATACCTATTTTTGAACTATAAGCTTATAGCCTGGTATTGAATTGAGAAGGAAATTTCAGGTATGATTATGAGTATAACTTAGAAGATAAAAGTATCTTGCTAACTTGGAAATCCTTATAGGATCGCAAGGCTTACTTATTATGTGATAGTTCAAATTGTGTGGCATTGCATATTACATCTTCATAGCTGAGCATTGAGCATAGGAGTTTTGTACTCCAGTTATGGATTTGACATGTACTGCCCGACAATTGATGAGGGTCCCGCGCCGGTGAATGGTTATTATTGCATATACTTCTTGATAATCGATGTGGGTCTCGTGCTGGTGAAGGTTTATTATTGCATAGATCTCCTGGTAGACGATGAGAGTCCCTCGCCGGAGATAGAATTCGGGCACATGTGACTCAATTACATCATACTGCATGCATCCCATTCCACCTTGGTTGTATATGCCTTTTATCAATTTCATCAATTTTCTAATGCGACAAAATCTTGAGCATATGGCAATAAAGTATCCTTCTAGACTCAAACTGTTTCTAGTTACAACTAAAATAATCGTCGCTAGGTATATTTAATTGTGTACTCTAATGGGTTTCCACCATTTTTATGCATAACTGATAAACTAATAATGAATTTCTCAACACCGGGGAGATCTTGATGATCGTATGGGGTGACAACTTCACAATGATATAATTTTCTTAACTGTGTCTTGAAAAATTCATATATTGTACGACTATAACACTGAATTACCTGTTCCTCTTGCTTGAAGGTGGTTTGATGGGTAATATACCTATCAAAGGACGAATTCATCCCCTTACTCCTTTGCGTGGATAGCATGCCAGCCCATAAATACATATCATGGTATGCTGAAACCCCTTTCTTCTTCTCAGAGTAAAGCTTGTCGAACCAATCCCTTGTATTCACATTATATTTTTGCAATATATTTTGTCCATTTTGTCTCAAAACCTTCATCTGTAATACTACCAAGGACCATAGACTTAAATACTCCATGTGCCATTTTAGAATTACGAAACCCACTTAAGTAAAGAGGAAACTTCAAGAATATGTGTCAAATACAAAATCTACGTATTATATGTAGCATCACTCAACAATGGATGGCTTAGTACTTAGACATTTGTCAATTATGATATCATATGTATGAACATTTTCCAATAACTATCGATATCTTCGTGAGACATGAGAGCCATTTTCCAATAACTATCGATATCTTCGTGAGACATGAGAGCACATCCTAGTAAGTATGGACTGTCTATAGTGATTGATGTCAACAAATGATGAACATGGTAACGATTCAACAAGGTGCGTAGTGTCAAAGCATATCACAGCATGTAAGTGCTTATACGTCGCCTTACAGTGTGAATACACCATACCGCATTCCGCAACCTACCGACATAATCCACGTCTATTAAATAGAAAAACTCCCTATCCTTTATCTTCATTTCGTGAATTTTTTTTAGCAATGACTACAAAAAGAAACGTAATAGAGATGGTCTGCTTGCCAAGCATCAACCAAGAATATCCTATCGTTCGTCAAAGGAAAATTGTGTATGTAGAATTTACTGGACATCAAGTGACACATCTAGAAATATTTTAGTAAACTTTTAAAAATAAATTCTGGAGGAGGGTCCAAGAACAGTCGTGGGCAAGTAAATCCCCTTTCTTCCTTTTCCCATTTAACAAGTTTCAAATTTGTAGAAACCACATTTTGCAGCCTACCAACATTATCAACGCATATTGAATAGAAAAACTCCCTATCAATTACCTGCATTTCATAAAAAAATATTGAGCATTTTCTACAAAAACTTCTACAATCTTTTGGAATGCAACCCAAATTTTGTGGTCCAGCATGTTGAACCTCAATAAGTCTAATATTCTTAGAGGGTCTAATTCCAGAACGATCGTGTGCTACGAGTTTTCTCTTCAAAGAATCACCAATGGACCTATGTCCAACCATCAGCTTTTATATGGCAGGGAGCAAATCATGATTGTGCTAATTAATTACCTTAGAGACACACCAACAGCCAGAATTATAAAAAATGCAAGTAATCCTGGCTTTATAATTGTTACTCTTGGTGGTATACTTTGTTCTTAGATTCCTAGCCCTATCATAACAATGAGTTATATACTAGACGGTGTCACCACTCTTTTTGTTGGAATGTATTTTTACGATAAAAAGTCCTATCAAATGCATGTTCTTTGTATAATGCAAACAAAGAATCATTTTCTCTATATCACATTCCAAAGATTGAACCTACAACCACATCCTCTTCAGTGAAATCATTCTTTATTTCCTGGTCAACATCATATTCTTCAAACTCGTCTCTTAAAAAATGTTGCTCATCAACCTCATCATATTCTCCACCGGTTTCTCGATCCTCATCTAAATGTGCAACATCATTGAAATTTTCGTGTGAATCAACATCGACTAGTTTGTATCTATTCATCAAAGCGTCGTCTGATATCATCTGTAATGTTCTGTACAACTCATCCCAAATCGATCTAACCTACTCTTTTGATTCATATTCATGCTTGCTGGACCAGTTATAGTTTCATTATTTTTATTAATTTGTTCATGTGTCACAAGAGTTTCTTAGTTGTATTTATGTTTTCTTCGGTTGCGTTCATGTTTACTTGCACCGCCAGTTTGAGTCTAGAAGGATATTTTATTGCCATATGCTTAAGATTTTGTCGAATTAGAAAATTGATGACATTGATAAAAGGCATATACCACCAAGGTGGAATGAGATGCATGCAGTATGATGTAATTGAGTCACATGTGCCCGGATTCTATCTCTGGCGAGGGACCCTCATCGTCTACCAGGAGATCTATGCAATAATAACCCTTCACCAGCACGAGACCTACATCGATTATCAGGAAGTATATGCAATAACAACTATTCACCGACGCGGGACCCTCATCGACTGTCGGGCAGTACATGTCAAATCCATAACTGGAGTACAAAACTCATATGCTCAGTGCTCAGCTATGAAGATGTAATATGCAATGCCACACAATTTGAACTATCACATAATAAGTAAGCCTTGCGATCCTATAGGGATTTCCAACTTAGCAAGATACTTTTATCTTCTAAGTTATATTCATAATCATACCTGAACTTTCCTTCTCAATTCAATACCAGGCTTATAGTTCAAAAATAGGTATTCCAAACTATAATGGAGCTTCTATCCTCAATATAACATTCGCACGTCGAGGCCTAACAGTTCAAGTTCATATTTTTAACGAGATATCTCTATTTTTGGCTTAATACTGAGCCCAATATGATGCACCTATCATAAGGCTACATATCACAAAACAATAAACCCTTATTCAATCAATATCCATAGTCCAATCTAAACCTTTGCGTTCTATTCCTATTCTTATAGTCATAGCTCCCCAATTAGTACTCATAGAAAACACTACTCTCTTATCTTTAACTCGACAATAAATATAGTACATTTCAATACACATACCAGGAAAACAGAACATGTCATGCTAACAGCTGGAGTATAATATTCGCAATTACACAGTAAACATCGAACAACACTTAACAATACAATAAACAATTAGACACGAAGCTCCGACATAGTAAGTAAGCCTCTTCGATAGCTACGCACGTGAAAAAAACGTATGTAGAATATCCATAAAGTTCAAAGACCATGAAAGAGTAGGACGAAACCAGTTACTTCAAGTCCTGGGCCAAATCAATTACTGAACGACGTCCTTTCCCTTCTTACACCTCTCAAGCAACCCACATAACAATTAAATCTTAGACAACAACTACAACTCAAATCATAAGCTTGTTTTAGCTCTCAATCACCCTTGATGCCATTGCAATACCATAGAAGAGCATATCATTGTTTTACTTCAACTTTGATGTGGAATTATGGTGAAATCTCCTTGGAAACCCTTGTAACCCTTAAGAGACATTTAGGAGAGTGTTTAGGAAGGATAGGGACGGATTTGAGTTGAAAACGACTTAAAAGAAATGTTTCTATTCTTTTTAAAAGCATCAAAGGTCAACCACCTCCATAGTGGATCCTAAAAGGGACTGTCTGTGCCTCGCAAAAACACGAATATCTCTCTACTCCAATGTTGCATTGAGTGAACGGTTAAATACGTTGCAAAGTAGACTCATAGATCTTTAATTCGTGGGTGGATCAGCCCGAAACTCCAAGTATATTGGGAGAAAAGATCGGTGACATTAGACCCAAATTTCAGCAAAATTTTATTATATAACTTTCTCTACTTTCGGGACTTTAGTGAAAACTACCCGAACGACCTTAGATTCAACTCTGAAAGTTCACACTGGCCAAAAATGATCATGCTAATCATAAAAGCGATTTCAATTTTTGAATCGGAGCTCATTTACTCAAATCGAGTTGGGAAACCTCCTTTTAAGCTTTATCGACAACCGAACCTCATACCTTCTTCCTAGATCTACCAAACGAGGTCTGTATTAGTTTAAATTTTACAAACATGTCTTAATGGACCTTACGAACCCTTTAAGACTATCGGCACGCTAATCGAAATATTAACTCTCGAAATGACCATATAAGGTCGTTTCAATATGCCCCTTTCTATTCAGCCAATCCTTTTTGTTGTTCATTTTTGTTCCGTTTCTGTTTCTTCAGAATTGTTCAGATTTCGTTTCTGTTTCTGTGCCTGTTTGTACAGATTTGTCAGATTAATTAATCTGAACTCTTGCTCATGACTGATGGCGTTAAAACAATATGATACAGTTTGAAACATCGTTAAAACATTGAAACAATTGTTGCAACAGTTTGATACATCTGAAACGATACTGAAACAGTATGATATTATCTGAAACGATATTGAAATAATATGAAATAACTGTTGAAACAGTTTGATACGGTCTAAAACGGGAGTTGATACAGTTTAAAACAGTATGATACAGTCTGAAACGGGACTTGATACAGTTTAAAACAGTCTGAAACGGAGTTGATACAGTCTGAAACGGGACTTGATACAGTTTGAAACATCCTTGAAACATTGTAACAGTTGTTGTAATAGTTTGATACAGTCTGAAATGATGTTGAAACAGTATGATACGGTTTGAAACGACGTTGAAACAATCTGAAACAACTGTTGAAACAGTCTGATACAGTCTAAAACAGGAGTTGATACAGTTTAAAATAATATGATACAGTCTGAAACGGGACTTGATACAGTTTAAAACAGTCTGATACCGTCTGAAACGACATTGAAACACTATTAGACGGTCTGAAACAATCTGATACGGTCTGAAACGAGAGTTGATACAGTTTAAAACAGTCTGAAACGACATTTAGACACTATGATACGGTCTGAAACGGAGTTGATACAGTCTGAAACGGGGGTGATACAGTTTAAAAGTGTAATTGGGAGAAATGGTGGGAGGAAAAGTGAAATTAGGGGAAATGGTGGGAGGACAAGTGAAATAGGGAGAAATGTGAGGAACAAAAGTGATAGTGGGGGAAATAGGAGGAAGAATGTAAGGGTTTGGTATATTATGAGAAATATTGCTAATATGTTGTTGCTATATTTGTAATTAACTTGTGTTTTCCTCTATATAGGGTAATTTTACTAAAATGTTGTTATGTTTGGTAATTAAGTTTTAAAAATTGTACTTTTATTTGCTTTTTAAGTTTTGGTCCCATTTAAAAATTGGGATTGTGCAAGAGTAGCCCCTATTTTCAACTGTTGACGTGAGTCGGTGAGTGTTAAAAATTTCACACATGCTTAAATGAGCTGTCAAAAGTTTATTTGCTTACCATGTTTGCTGAATTCTAAAACTTGTTTGTTAGTTCTAAATGACGGCCCCAAATTTTGCAATTCGAAAAAAACTTTTGAACAAATGGAATTATGACGAATAGTCAGAATATGTGATAAATTTGTTTACAAAAATTGATGCACTCGTAAAAACTTGAAATTTGAGGTTACTCTTGCACAACTTTCTCTAACTTTATAAATCGTGAACTGCATCACACTAAAGGGACATTTGGTAATACTTTTTTGATAACCCTATAGGAGTCGTTCGGTTATTCGGTTAAATAGTTAATACCCGTACAAAACTCTGCATTAATTTAGCATAGCGTTTGATTGGTTTTATGTGAAATTTTAATACCCGCATAAAATTAGTGCAATGTTTGATTGCATTTTTGTATATTCTGCATTACTAATACCCCATTATTAATGCGAGAATCTATGTATTATTCTATGCGGGGTAAAATATAGTATTAATAATGTAGGTATTAAGGGGTCGTTCGGTTTGGGTTTCTTTTTACGCGTGTATTAACTATTAATGCGGGTATTAATAATGTGGGTATTAATAATGTGTGTATTAATAATGTAGGTATTGATAATGCGGGTATTAGTTATGTGGGGTTTAATAATGTGGGTATTATATTATAATGTAGGGATTATTTGTTGAATCAATGATATATTACAAATTAAAAAAAATATTATTAGTTAAAATATTTATTTACTCCTTAAATAAAATTTAGAAATATCCTTATTATTATGAGGGTTAATTTTGTCATTTTAAATTTTAATACCCGCATTATTAATACCCACATTATTAATACCACCTTCTACCCCGCATAAAATAATACATAGATTCCCGCATTAATAATGCGGGTATTAATAATGCGGAATATACAAAAACGCAACCAAACATTGCACTAATTTTATGTGAGTATTAAAATTTCACAAAAACCAACCGAACGCTGCGCTAAGTTAACGCTGAGTTTTGTGCGGGTATTAAATTTTAAAACCCCAAACCGAACGACCCCTAATAACGCAGATATTAAAATTTAAAATGACAAAAGTGGCCCTCATTATGATGATATTTTAAAATTTTATTTAAGGAGTAAATAAATATTTTAAATAATAATATTGTTTGTTAATTTATAATTTATCAGTGATTCAAAAAATAATTGCTACATTATAATATATGTATGGGTAATACCCGCATTTACTAAACCCCGTGCTAACTTATACCGGCATTATTAATACCCTTATTGATACACACATTATTAAAACCTATATTACTAATACCCGCATTAATAATTAATACCCACGTAAACAATACTTTTAAACACATTACTAATACCTACATTACTAATACCTTCAATCCTATATGGTATAGTTTTTTCGAATTGTGACAACCCAACTAGGGGTTCTTATTGACACTTAGAGGGTCCCTCCATCCTAGTAAAATATAACTTTAGACGTCTTAGTTTATTATTATTGTTATAATGAGAAATATTTATAATTTATGTTAAACTACAAACTTCAAAAGTTAGTATTTTTTTTAAACTTCGTACCCAAGCACATATTATCACATCAATTGAACTAAAAAATAAAAAAGTAAAATGATTTTTTTTGGTTGTTCTTAGTCATTTCTATTTGCTGGAGGGTGTAGATCATTTAAAAATTTGACTGAGTCCATCCTTTAACAAGGATCAACTCCAGCACATAATCTACTCATATCCATCACACAATAATAACATGAGTTTTTTACACTATATACCCGTAAAATTCAAAGTATTTATTAATCATTCCCATTAAAAATTACAATATCCATAAAATTAAAAGTATTTACCCAACCTACTCATTTATTACTGTATACCTTTGTTATACCTTATGAGTATATACTTTTACGGTATACTGCATCAATAATAATATACAAGTCTAGATCATCTAGACTAGATGGGTAGAACATGTAAATATTTTATGAGTAGGACTTATAAATATGAAATTTTTGGATAGAAATAGGTAAATATTTTGATTTTAATGGGTATTTTCGTAAACATCCCTAATAACATTAAGGAAAAATTACACAGCATATAACTTTAAGAAACTTTTTTACGAAATATAGAGATATTTAACAACTTTATAAAAAATAGCGACATTCTTAAATTTTATTACAAAATATAGCAAAAACTAAAAATATATAGCAAAAGGTAACTAACTCCTATATCTTAGGCCTATTCTTTTTCTACAGATTTTTTTTTTTCTTTTTCCCTTTAAACTAGGTTTTCTCTCTCCTATTATGATATTATCTTTGGTCACATTTCTTTTCCCTTTTCTTCCCATTAAACTTAAACTTTTGGATTGCGATTTCACAGTGATTTTGCAAGGTATCTTCTCCGACGCTATCCTAGTTTTTCCACATAGATCCTCTCTTCTGTCAGTATCATTTCACTCTTCAATCCATAGTTTGAAAATTCATCACATATCTCTCTTTTTTTTCTTTGAATTTATTAAATACAACTTTTTAAAATTTGCAAATGTCGAAGACTTTGGATTATTCTCTTTCTACAATGGAAACTAGGTCGAAAATGCAACATGATAGGGTTTCAGACTTGAATGAATTGACAATAGATGAAAATTAAAAAAGAAAAAAAAATGACAATGTACAAGTTGTACGAATATTGTATGGCAATTGTATGGCCATATGCAGTGTATGTAAAATGTTCTTACTGTGTATGCTCATTGTTTATGTAGTATATGGGAACTATTTCGACAGTGTATGGCTATTGTGTATATTTTATGTATGGCTACCATTTGTTTTCTATTTATCCATTTTTGGTTTCTATTGTATATTACTGGACAGTTATAAATTTAAAGAAGAGTGGTCCAAAGCGCTAGAAGTTCACTGCTGTGTAATTGATTTAGGCAAATATTTATATGTTCACTTGGTTTCTTTTTAGATGCATTACATAGCAAATAGTATTGTATTTGTAACCCTGCGTCTACACTATAAGATGATTTTTGTTTTTCAGTCTTGTTGGATATAAATTTGCTTTAAAACCTTCTCTTAAACTTCTTGCTAATAATACATATGGTCAAACACAAGATATACAATGTGCATACATTAGTTTTTTGTCTTTCTACTATATTTCAAGTGCTTATATTACATATGGATTTTTTTGCAAAGTGCATGTGCATTGAATGTGCATTATATCAACTGTATTCCTACTGCATGTGCTTTGTGCAGATACTATATGTTAATATGTACATACAATGTCGGTAAACTGTATGCATCTTTTATATTCTTTATATTGTATGGTTATTGTATGTCTACTGTATGACTACTTTATTGCCACTGTATGGACATGGTATGGCGATAGTATGTTGTATGTACATCCCTTTTTTTGTTTCGAGCACCCACTGGACTCATCTTCCCTCACATATAGCAATTGTCTGTGGGTTAATGAAGAATCATGTAGATACTGTAGTAGCACATGTCAATAAAATATTACCTCATAAAAAGAGAAACATAATTAGGTAGGTCAATTGTTTCTAACAATAATATGCATGTGCATTTTTTAAAGGTATTGTTTTATAATTAATTTCTAAGTTACTCGGGAGCTTCATTTAGCTAGTTTTATATTTGTATGCCTACTCTATGTAGTTTGTGCAGTTATTTATGTATATATTATGTCTTTAAAGTTTATGTTTCTTCTGTATGCTCCAATATATTGTTTGTCTTGATATTGTATCGCAATTATTATGTTAGAATGTATATAGTAATTTTAAGGCCTGCACACTAGAACTGATACACATCAATTTTAAAAATCAACATCGCAGGTACAACTCATGGGAAGAGATATACAGTAGAAATAAGCACAACAATACAATACTGATATATTGTTATACAATTGCTATACAATAATTATACAATTGCTATAAAACAATCATACGATTGCTATACAATAGTCATACAAGTGCTATAGATACGGAAAAAAAATACCAGACTTCATATTGGATAGAACATGTTATATAGAACGATGAGACATTTATTACATAGACATAGAAATTATAGATAGATCAATACACCTATTCGTATCGATTTCAAAACTCAACATTACAGATTCAACTTAGAGGCAGAGATATTAAGTAGAAATATTAAAATACAATATAAATACAATGTTGTACAACAGTCATACAACTTCTATACAACATACATACAATTTCTATACAACTGCTATATATATATATATATATATATATATATATATATAAAAGAAAACATCAGACTACATATGATATAAAATATACAACTTCGCATCGCGATTTTTGCTTTGATTTGATTTAGTTCATGTTTTGTAAATCTCCAGCCATTTTTTTCTTTGGAACGGTGAAGCAATGTTTGGCATCGTTTTTAAAATAGAGAGAGAAAGCAAAAACTTTTGTAATACTAGGAAATGTCTCTGGGATATAACTAAATCCCTAAAAAATAGGTTATGCATATTCTCCTATAATATCGCATTGTATATATGCTATCTTTATGGGTGGTATACAAAAAGTGAAAAAATATTGCTATATTTGTAAATGGGGGAATATTGCTACTTTTTTGTAAAGTGAATTCTAATTTTGTATAGTTAAGTAAATTAGCCTAACATTAAAGGCCCTTAACATTAAGGGTAATTTACACTCTATACCCATGCATCTGAAACTAATTACGCGACATACCCACACCATTTTTTTATACCCATAAATTTGATAATAATTACATCCTCTACCCATTTCCCCATTTTCCTCCAAACTCTTTTGTTTCTCTCACCTTCCCACCCATATCCCAATCCCTTAATAACAGGAAGTTGTCTCCTGTATTTCCTCCATTCTTCTCTTCTTCTTTCAATTAACTAGAAGCCTAGATCTCTAGACTTCTCCTATTGAAAAATATTGTATTCGATTTTTCACAAAAATAGGTCTTTCCCATAACCCGGCTCTACTCCCCCATAGACCTTCACTTTCTTACTCTGCTGCTGTAAACTATGGTGGTAGTGATAGAGCTGAGATTTTTGGCAAATCAGTTTTAGCTAATAAGAAATTAAAGTCGATCTTATTAAAGATCTAACTCGAAATTAAACTCTTATTTGAAATGGGTGTTGCAAAATATTATTTTGAGTGCCTTTTGAAAAGTTCATATCAAATTTTGATCTCTTTTGGAGTTAATTTGATGTGTTTGGGAGATGATTTTTGAATTCCCACCATTGGTGAGCTTGAAACTCTTTAATATGAATTTTTTTATTTGTTGTTTGATTCGAACTGGGTGTTTCAAAATATTATTTCTAGTATATCTTTGAAAAGTTCATGCTAAAATTTGATCGTCTTTGGAGCCGACTCGAGGTGCTTGAGATCGTATTTGTGAGCTGAAAATCAAAGAAAAATTGCATCAAAACTGTATACTACAGCAGTATACAAGTGCAGAAATTGTAACAGTATACTATTATAGTATACAGTTTATTACACTTATACTTCAACTGTATACTGCAATAGTATACTACATTAATTTACTGAAATAGTATATTGTTGTAGTATATAATTTACTATAAATGTATACTTCAAGTTGATATTGTATACTATTTTTGTGTACACCTTTTTGTGTTTGGATTGAAGTGCGAGCTACTATCGAACAAATGAATGTTTTGAATATTGTTGTTTTGAATACAATATACGTTTTTGGTATACCATATACTCTTTTGGTATACACCTTTTTATGTTTGGATCGAAGTGCGAGTTGCTACTGAACAAATGGATGATTCAAATTTTATTATGATACAATATACTTTTTTGGTATACAGTCTAACCTTCTAGTATACACTTTATCATGGTAAATCGAAGTGTGAGATGCTATCGCACGAATCGAAGTGTGAGATGCTATCGACCCCAGTAAGCTTTTATTCTTCTCCTTTTCCATTTCATGAATCCAGTTTAACAGATTCTGCTTGCACTTGGCCAAAGAGAAGTGATGTCACTTGTTTCATCTGTTTGCAGGTTTAGCAGGACTAGCAGCTACTTATGGCTTAAACCTTAATGTTCTCCAAGCTTGGGTTATATGGAACCTTTGCAATGTAGAGAACAAAATGATTTCAGTGGAGAGGATACTTCAGTTTAGCAATATACCTAGTGAAGCCCCACTGATAATCGAAAAGTCCAGGCCGAATTACGATTGGCCTGTAAAAGGAAGAATTGAAATTAAAGATCTTCATGTGCAATACAGCCCTGAGCTCCCAAGAGTCCTAAAAGGTATAACATGCACCTTTCCCGAGGGAATGAAAATCAGTGTTGTTGGACGAACAGGTAGTGGGAAGTCTACTCTTATCCAACCTCTTTTCAGAGTTGTGGAACCATCTGAGGGATCCATTCTTATTGATGGAATAGACATCTCGAGGATTGGTTTACAAGACCTGAGATCTAGGTTGAGTATAATACCACAAGATCCAACTTTGTTCCAAGGAACAATTAGGACTAATCTCGACCCATTGCAACAACATTCAGATCCGGATATTTGGGAGGTAATGCCTCGGGTTTCTTTTTCTTGATTTCATTCGACATAGTACAACTTTTTAACTTACTGTGATATAATATGTTTTCTGCTGATTCATGATTAATTGACTAGTTCTACGTTGGTTGTCAGCCTATCACAACCCTGCTCCTTTTCGGGCTTAGGACTGAAGAAGTGAGCAACTTCCCACGACTTTGTAACTTACTGTTAGAATGATTTTGTATTTCAGGTCTTGCACAAATGTCATTTAGCTGATATTGTAAAGCAGGATCCGAGGCTTCTAGATGCACCAGGTACAAATACAAGGTTCTGTGGACCTATCCCACGTCCAACTCCTATATAAAAGAACTTCAAAATACAAAAACAATCGGAAACAGAAATAAAGTATCTTCAAACTAATGGTTAAGAATTTTATGCTGCAGTTGCAGAAGACGGAGAAAACTTGAGCATGGGTCAAAGGCAGATTCTGTGCCTAGCTAGGGTGTTGCTACAGAAAAGGAGAATATTGGTACTCGATGAAGCTACTGCATCAGTGGATACAGAAACAGACAATGTCATCGAGAAAACTATAAGAGAAGAAACAAATGGATGCACTGTTATAACAGTGGCTCATCGTATACCAACAGTCATCGATAATGATCTCATTCTAGTTCTTGGTGAAGGTAATGATATAAGGTCTAGCACCACATACTCTAAAAAGGAAAAATAAATAGCAGCACAACCAAGTAATAGTACAGTGACAGTTCGGACGATTAATATATCATCTGCTTATATACAACTACATGCCAATAGTATTGGCTAAATATAGTGCAACCATACCTTGAACAGGCTAAGACCTCAAAGAGATGAACATATAGTACAGCTAATAATAGATACATCATGCATAAATCCGAGCGGATTGTATTGCTTACAAACTCAATTTTGTTTGATGCAGGAAAAATTCTCGAGTTTGATACTCCTAACCAGTTACTGAGGAACAGTTCTTCTGCGTTTTCAAATTTGGTGGCAGAATTCTTGCGGAGATCATCCAAGGGGTAACTACAATTTTGAGGGTAACTTATGGGAATACCACAAAGACACGTGTGATAGTATAGTTTCGATCCTCTAGAGGAATGAATAACCGATTCAACCTGCCAATAGTAATGTGGCATTGTACAGTACAGAGTGACAAACTGACATCAAGAAATACAAGAAGTTGAGCAGCTATAACTGGAGTAATGCAATTACTATACAGCAGCCACTTCAACATGTACATATCTCACATCTTTCAATCAAATGTGACATGAAACCTTTCTGATATCTAGATTGGCTATTCTTAATCCTTACCTACCTCATAGTTCATGTTCTTAATTAGTTGTTCCTTAACGTAACAAACAACTTTATCGGTGCCTTCTGTGGTTCATTTGACACCTAGCTGACCTTTAATTCCTGGATCAAGATTCAAGATAAGCTGAATTATGCCTGAATCTGCTATAAATATCAACTAAACTGAACTTCTATTGATTAGTCTCTATAAGTCCCTCAAACATGACTAACAACGTCGCTAGGAATCTGAATGAAAGTTCCATTTCAACTGCTCTTCCTTCATAACTAAGTGAATTAATAGACATAAAAAGTTGCATCACATTCTAGAAATCTTTTAGAAGTCTAAAAAACCATTCAACTTTTTCTATTGATGCTTCATCTTAGGCACGAGTATGGTAAAAGAACTCGACGAAACATGAAAATGTAGTTTGTTGATCTCTTTCTGCTCTCTTTCTTGTATCCCTTCCCCTCACTCTCCTTCTCTGTGCATTTGCATTCTTAGTTATATCATTTTTTCTTGTCTCTTAACTGTCATTTTCCTTGTTAAGTTTCACTTTATTAATTGACTGGTGCAAAACCTGCTACTCCCATTGTGTCAACCACATTTCTAACAGATGGTGAAAGAGAACTATAATAACTTTACTAATAAGAAACTGTTTGAAAAAGCTATGCAGATGGCACTCAACTTCATTGATGAATCTATAAAATGTTATCCTTGATGGACTGCCTTAAATTCGATTCACAGTTGAAGAGGCCGATCACGAAAGCAGATGGCTCGGTAGATAGATACAAGGCTAGATTAGTAGCTAAAATATATAAATGTATATTGTTGTAGTATATAATTTACTATAAATGTATACTTCAAGTTGATATTGTATACTATTTTTGTGTACAACTTTTTGTGTTTGGATTGAAGTGCGAGCTACTATCGAACAAATGAATGTTTTGAATATTGTTGTTTTGAATACAATATACGTTTTTGGTATACCATATACTCTTTTGGTATACACCTTTTTATGTTTGGACCGAAGTGCGAGTTGCTACTGAACAAATGGATGATTCAAATTTTATTATGATACAATATACTTTTTTGGTATACAGTCTAATCTTCTAGTATACACTTTATCATGGTAAATCGAAGTGTGAGATGCTATCGCACGAATGAACGTTTTAAGTTTTGTTGTTTAGGGTACAATATACCTTTTTGGTATACCCTATAATCTTCTCGTATATACCTTATTAACCACACACAAAAGAGAAAGAAAATAAATGAACAACAACATTTGTATTTAAATGAAACTTAAATTGTATCTATTTATTTTCTAGGTGAGGATCAGGGAATGAACAATAGACTCTTAATTAAATATTTAATTATTGGAAAGAAATATTCTTTATACGTTAAGAAGAAATCAAAATAATGACAAATTAACACTGTACTTTCAATGGTATTCTTTTGAACTTCTCTCTGCTAAAGTTTTTCCATTTGGGCAAAGGGTCAACTCAACCAAATCAAATATAAGCCTGAAAAATGTGTTATGATTAAGTCATAAGTAATTAGTAAAGTAGTGCAAGTATTTTATCATATCAATATTGTAAAATAGTCTTAAAACTTTTACATTATCAAGTAATATTATCTGTTGTAATGAAATAGTTTCAAAGTATACATTTATGGTATACTCTCCTTTTTAATTATTGATATTGTATACCTTCATGGTTTACTTTTATTCAAAACTATACATGCGTAAAATAAGGTGGGCGAGGTTACATTTACAGTGTATACCTTTATGGTATATTCTTTTCCATTATATACTTTTATGGTATACTTTTACCCAAAACTATACATGCATAAATTAGGTGGGCTTGGGGGTATATTTACAGGGTATACCTTTATGTTATATTCCATGTTCCATGTATACATGTATGGTGTACTTCTATCCAAAATTGTACATGCGTACATTAAGTGAGGTGTATGCACATTTATATTGTATACATTTATGGTATACTCTTTTTTTGCACTATAAACCTTTATGATATACTCTCTTTTTCACTGTATTCCTGTGTGGTATACTTCTATCTAAAACTAGTGGCGTAAATTAGGCGGGGTGCTTTTACAGTTACACTATATATGTTATTGTATACTCTTTTTTTACTGTATACCTTTATGGTATACTTCTATCCAGAACTCCACATGCGCAAAATTAGGTGGGGGTACATTTAAAATGTATACATTTATACTATACTCTATTTTTCACTGTATACCTTTATGGTATACTTCTATTTAAAAAAAAGAAAGTGGCATAAATTAGGTGTGGTGGTACAGTTACACTGTATACCTTTATAGTATACTTATTTTTATTGTATACCTTTATGATATACTTCTATTCAAAACTCCATGCGTAAATTAGGGGATACATTTACATTGTATACCTTTATAGTATACTCTTTATCCACTGTATACCTTTACGATATACTTCTCTCTAGTGTACATGCATACATTAGGTGGGCGGGGGTTACGTTTACACTGCATACTTCTATCTAAAATTGTACATGCATAAATGAGGTTGGGTAGGGTTACAATTTCACTGTATACCTTTACAGTATACTTTCTTTTACATTATATACCTTTATGGTATATTTTTATTCAAAATTATACATGCATAAATTTGGTGGTATGTAGGTACATTTAAACTGTATATGTTTATGGTATACTATCTTATCCATTTGTATGCCTTTATGATCCACTTTTTATGAAAAATGTAACAAAATACATAACAAAAGAAGATAAGGCGTTAAGAAGGAGAAATCATTCTGTAAAAGACCAACTGAAACTCCATCAGTTGCGCGGTCCCAGAGGGAAAGAGGCATATTTGAACTTAGTACAATTAAAGTCAAACATTTACTGATGGGGAAAGCCAAGAAAGAAATACTGAAAAAGCTAATCAATAAACAAGCCTTAGCTACTGATACCACATATATGTCTTCAAGAGAGGTAAATGACAGACGTAATGAAGAACATTGTTATAATTAAAGAAGAAGAATTTAGCAGGGATCTTCCTTTGGGTATGTCAACAACAACTCCTTGCAACATCTCAATAGGAAAAAATAATCTTTTTTCTATTACAGTAATGAAGAAAACAATTAGATGATTATAACCACCCATTTTTGCAGAAACTTTGTGAAATTTTGTGGGAAGAAGGTGTGTGTGTGAAGGAAGAAGGTGGAGATGCAAAAAATAAATGAAATTTTTGAGAAAAAGGGGTGTGTGTGAACAAAAGAAGTAGATATGCAAAAATGGGGAAGAGTAAATGGGTCTCTGTCATGTTTGGGTTTTTCTGAAAGTTGAGGTTGTTTTGGACGGGGAGAAGCGGGAGTGTTTAAATGGGTATTTAGGTAATTATTTTAATGGGTAGATGAGGTAATATGTGAAAGTTGTGGGTAGAGGGTGTAAATACTTTATCTTGTGTGGGTATTTTTGTAAGTCACCCTAACATTAATGACCCAATATAATAGCGCGGGACCTGTTTGTGACCTGGCGGAGCAACTAGCGAGTTTCTTGACGAAGTCATCGTAAAATATGCTTATGAATGAACCGATATGTATATGAAGTATAACTCGTTTGCTCCATATTTCAATTTATGTGGCACTATTTTTTTTAAGTCTATTCAAAAATGAATATCATATTTCTATAAATATAAAGAATTTATTTTTTATAAAATGATTTATATCCACAAATATTTGTTTTAGACTACAACTTTTAAGAGTATTCTCTTTTTCTTATATTCCTTACCAAGTCAAACTACGTCATATAAAACGAATTGATAAAAATTTACTTCCACCCGGTAATATGTGTTGGCTTATTTGCTTCTCCCCTTTAATCACGATTAACTAATTAATACATGTAACTCTTTTTATTTCTTATACTTAGATAAAGGGCTGACTGGATCAACTCATCGATGCTAACTAAATAAAAATGCTGGGAAGTATTCCAAGTCTGGTCAAGTCAGAGATTGCTATCCTTATCGCAACTTGTTAATTACTCCATATTTTAACACAAAGAATCAAACAAAATAAAAATAGAAAAGAAAAGAAAAGTGTATAAGATTTGATCACACACGGGAATGATTAAAGAAAGAAGTTTCTTGGCTAAATCATATGGTACCATTGGCGTTTCTGACCCGTCAAAATTGACTAGACTCACTAGACCAATTATTTTAATTATGTATATATAACCAAACTAGTATATTTCATAATTCATAGCATCACATCTTAAAAGTCATAAGTCTTTCTTGAACTCAGCTCCATTCAGAGATCAATCATCATGAATTCTACAAGTTCAAGTGATCAATACCAGAAGTTTTCATCTTCATTTGGCGATGAATCGTCGCCACCACCAATTACCGGTGTTCCAGTGACCTCCAAAGGCCAGTTTAACGTGGAGCCCACCAGACCAGCATTGGTGTTTAAGCAAAAGAATCATGTTCCATGGTCAACTGGCTTATGTGACTGTATGTCCGACCCCAAGAATTGTAAGTTCATTTTATCTCCGAAACATATAGTTTGTTCTATAATCAAATATGACGATTTCTATATGGTAATGTGACTTCTTTCTTTTAATTTATCTCTGTGGTTTGTTTGATCAGGTTGCATCACGTTCTGGTGTCCATGTATCACTTTTGGACAGATAGCTGAGATTATAGACAAGGGTTCTAATTGTAAGTGAACATTTTTCTTCTTCTTTTATTATGGTTCTTCTTCTTTTTTTCTGAATTAACTTAATGCGGAAATTATTGAGTCCCATTTTGTAGAATTTATTGATGAACTTAATTCCAACAAAATAAAGTAGGAGCTGAAATATGCAACATGTGTCTTGAAATTCTATAAATCATTGTGTTTATTAATGTACTTTAGTACTTAAAAAGGTCATGATTTAATTTTGATAACACTATCCAGATTTTATTGAAATCTTGTGAGACCTGCGACTTGTTAGCATTGATGGATTTAGCCTTCCCAAGGCAAGGTGGACACAGTTACCGCTTTTACCTTAAACTATACATATAGTTGAAATATTTCACAACATTTACTTGGATACTTCTTTTGTACTCACTTTGGCAAAAATAGCAGTTGTATAGAGGTATTTAGTACCCAGAGATTTAAAATCCTGAATCCGCTACTTTCCTCGATCTCATAATCATACTAATTTATTTTCTTTCATGTTGCAGCTTGTGGAGTAAGTGGAGCACTATACACAGTATTACTATGTGTTACTGGTTGTCCATGTTTTTACTCATGTTTCTATCGTTCAAAGATGAGACAACAGTACATGTTAAAAGATAGCCCTTGTGGGGATTGCTTGGTTCATTGCTTCTGTGAATCTTGTGCCTTGTGCCAAGAGTATCGCGAGCTCAAAAACCGTGGAGTTGACATGTCCATTGGTACGAATAATTTTAAATATTTACATTTCACTATTTAATAACTATTTTAGTAAATAATTGAGGGAAAAAAAGGTTAGGTTGAATCTATGAGTCAAAGGCACCCATTTGAAAATTGTCCTTATATTAAGTTTTGGTATTTTAATTTGTGTGCTCAGGATGGCATGGAAATGTGGAGAGGCAAAATCGTGGAGTGATCATGCCACCATCAGTTGATGGAGGAATGAGCAGATAAGAGGTGGCTGTGGAAATCCTAGTAGAGGGATATATTATTTGTTAGTGGATTGTGAGTGCTCAGAGATATGTAATATAATTTTGTACATGTTTATTAATGCTGGTGCCTTTGTAATAGTATACTCTTTATTTATATGTTATGATTGCTAGATCTTTACAACTTGTATTATCTTAAATTGTACTTTTGAAAACACAACTAGGGTGCTTTTCTCCATTTCCCTACCCCCTTTTTCCAATTTTCCATTACATGGTTTTCAAGAAAGCTGTTGACAGTACAGAGCTGACTTTCACACTATATTTTCTAAAACATCAATTGAAGTCCCAATTGGTGTTTAATGGCACAATTAGCAAAAGAATTAAAGAACGTGAAATTTTGGAAATTCATCATTTGATGCAATTCCCTAGTTAGAAGATTATATAACAGGAAAAGACTTGCTCGCATCTGGTGTTGTGTCACTCTAGTGGCTAATGGTGGAACACATTAGCTTACTGATTCCTACTCGGTAGAAAATCTTGTTGCATCAAATCAGAATATAGTAAAGGTTACACAGTTTTTCATGCACAGGTAAGGACTATAAGCAACCAGGGCCAGTGTAACCGCATTTGAAAGTGCTCTCATTGAAGACAAAGAGTCTTGCCTGTATATGAATCAAACAAAGAATATCCTAATTCCCATGGAATTTATGAATCCCATCCGAGACAAATGACTACAGCTTCAGAAAGAAAAGAATGATTCTACCCTAAGATAACTACAGCAACCATCACAAGCTTTCTGTCTAGATTGTACAAACAGTCCCCGTCCCCATTTAAAGACCATGGGACGCTTAAACCCTCCTTGGAAGAATAAAATTGGGAGCTAACTTATGGAAAAAGTGAAATGACATCCACATTATGCTACAAGGAAGCTGCAGTCCAGAGTATCGACCCAACAATTAGAGAGCTCAAGAAAATACCAACATCATGGGAATATTGTGAATGACAGCCAGATGCTGTTGAGTTTGATGATGGAGCACGCGAGGAGCTATTTGTGAAGGTGCCATTTCTCCCTCCACTAAACGAAGAACACAGAGACAAAGCATAATTAATCAAGAGGGTAATAGTATATCAAGAAAAATAAGTTTCGGGACAACAAACAAGGTAATACTAATTGCAGATAAGGAGCTAACTAAACAGAAGAAGACAATGTAGAAATGACAAATGAGCTAATAAATAAACAACACTTAAATCCATACCTTCCTGGATATATACAAGACCCATCACCTGCGACAGAAAAACAAATATTAGGTCTCCAGAATCATGTAAATCAAAACATGTCCCCAAAACAACAGCCAGAAGACGTATTTATGCAAGTTTATTCTTGAAAAACAATTGGCAAGGACCATCTCATAACACCACTTAGCTCTGAAATGTTCACTGTTGAGTTCTTAATTCTCTATTGTATGAGTGTCCATTGCATGTGGAAGAGACTACATCTTTTCTTAGTAGTTCAGAAGCACCACGAAGCCAAACAAGCTGAAAGTTTTACATAGATTAGGCAATAACCAGTTCATAAGCATGTCACTTCTTTCTTGTTGACAAATTTTCCAGATTAACAGACATTTTCAAGAATACTTGAACACACTAGATTTTTAATCCAAGAGTTGAATCAAACTTCCATAATCTTTTTCAGTTTGTGGTAGCATTCCAATTGGACAAGACTCTTCAAAAAGCAAGCCAGCAAATTCATGTGAGATGAGCATTCACAAATAACATAGTTTTGACAACTTACTAGGATCAGTGGTAGTGACTATAGCAACTCCATTGAAGTTGCATGTTCCATCAGTCATGCCCATCTTGTGATAATATGCATCAAAAGCATATGACGCATGAGCAATCACAGTATCAGGTTCATAACAAGGGTTTCCTTGCAATAAACGAGTACAGTCAACTTTGCCAGGTCCACAAGCCCAATCCAAGGCAGCCTGCACCATCTTTTTTTCTGCATTTTCCTTTGCAACACAATATGTTTGGTTTGTAGTGTCATTTGCCAATTCAGTTCCAGATCCTGTCAAGTGCAGGGTATAAACTGGCATTCCACTAGAATCAAAGAGCCCCCAGTTCTTCTCAGACATAGCACCAGGTCTGAGATCTTCGTCGTAAAGCTCATAAATATACGTACTAACTGCAATCCCAGGTTGTTTGGGAGTCCCAGTGTTGTTAAGTACATGCCTAATCAAGTTACTATTGTAAGTGTTAGCATTGTCAACAGAAGCCTCTGGCTCAGAGGAGTCACCCTTGGAAGGCCAACCTGACTCGGTCACCACAATGGGAATGTTAGTGAAGTTCAAGTCGGACATAGCAAAATATGTTGCATCAACAACAGCATCAAAGACATTAGTGTAGTGGAGGAGCGTGTTCGGATCAACAGCTTCCTTGTTAGGGGGAAGGGGACGAAATAGAGCATAGTCCAATGGGATCACACTGTTGGACTTCATATAATCAAAATATGGATATACATTGAGCATGACATAGGACTCAGTGGACTGCAAAAATTTGAGCAATGGAACCATGACAGGGTCCCATGAGCGATTAAAGAAAGCTTGTGAGGGTGGAAACGAGTCAAGGACAATGGAAGAGGAGTGTGGAGTGGAGACTTTGATTTTGGAGTCAAGATTAGCAGCAACAAGGGCAGAATGAATAAACCTCATGGCAGAGACCAAGACAGGAGCAGCATTAGGAAGAGTTGTAAGGACTTCAGATCCAATGGCTATGGTGGTTATGTTGGTGGCTGGAACATGAGAGAGAATATTCCGAGAAACCCAGTTAGCAGCAGTAGCATTGGACTGACCAATACCTAAGAGCTCATCATTTGGTACAGAAACAGTGACGCGGATTCCAGTATTAGCAAGTGCAAGTAGCATGGCTTGGTCAGCATCAAATAGCCGGACATGCCGAATGTGCTGGGCTTTGAGGAGGGCCACCACCTGATTTGGATTCGGCATGTCTGAGATGTCAGTGCCAATGTTCACACCAATGAAAGCATCTGACAGAAAGAACAACTGGTGAGAGTTTAGTTAAGCGGTTTAGCAGTAAAAGCAGGAGAAATGACATCCCAAACAACTGGCATTTCCGGGACAATCAACTTGAAGCCCTTCAACAAGACTTCTTGTGCAAGTGAGTGCGATAAATCATATTGATGGGTAATTAAAATGAGAAGAAGAAACACAAAGTTTGGAATTAGTTGTATATAAACATAAGACAAATGAGGAAGAACTTAAACAATACTATTTCAGATGATCTACAGGCCACAGCAGTCACAGCTCACATTGTAAATACTTTTACGACCAAACACATAAGTTTCAACACGTCAGTGATTCACAGAGACTTGATTACAATAATTACAGACACAATTCGCATGAAGAGCAGCCAGATATTCAACCAATTAGAAAATGTAATACCAAAAAGAGGAGAAAAAGATAACCTTAGTTTTTTAACAACCCTGGAAAGTCTGTTGGATTTATTACTTTTGATTGATGATAGGTACCTTAAGAAAATACATTTTTTAACTCTCGAAGCACTTGTAGTTTACTTCTAGTCCTCAATCTTCATACTCAAATTGATCAAAGGTTCACTGGGTTTCGGTCTAGTGGTAAGAGTGCAGTGCGTGATGTGTGGGTTAGGCGCACATCAAGGGTTAGAACCAGTCAAAAGCCTGGTAATTAAGTGAAGAAGGGTAGATCAGCGGGCACATTTTCCGCGAGTTCTACAGTGCACCAGTGACCCTCAGAAATTTCTCGGTTATAAAAGAAAAACAAAGGGAGAACGAAGCATCAAGTAAAATGCTTGTCCTTTCGGCATGTAATACTTTCCAACTTCAATCGTAAGTTGAATACCTTCCAACTTACGATTTACACACAGTTGCTCCTTGTTTAGCGGATAACAATGAATAAACGAGTTGCCAGGAGCCTATGACAAGAATTTCATAACTGAAGAGACACTACTTGACTGGCCAGATCTTCCATTACGAGTACTACAAGATTCCCAACGCCATTGCAGAAACAGACATGCTTCCAAATTATCCAGTTCCAAGATGTGATTAAGAAAAACAGTACTTTCTAGCAAACCAAAGATTCTCAACTAGCTTTATGCTCTAAGAGACACATACATTATAATCAACTAGCCTCTGTACCATTCCACTCTATCTAGGGCCGATGTAGCACACGTCCACGAGGAAATATCTAGATAATTAAATTGATATTCTTCAGCTACATTAACTATTTATATAGCTCCAGCTAGAGGTCTGAAAATAGGTTCAAGCATTAGCAGTTTTAATTCAGTTAAATGTGGTTTGTAAACAACTGTCAAGTACCACAATGTGGTATTAAACAGCCACCAGCAATGGTGTACTCACAAATGTTAATTAAGCTAGCCAGCTGAAGCCACGATGCCAAGCCATGCGGCACGCTCAGAAAAACAACTGTCAAGTCATAGATATGTCAAATATCTATAAGGTAGGCATACATACACTGCTGTTCCAGCGACCCCTGATAAAGCATCACTAAGGCCAAAAAAAATCAATATGAAGTCGAAATTACTTAGTAAGGAAGCCTCATTATAAACCATTACGTCGGTCTTTCTATTTCCCGAGATTTTTATGTCTAACATCAATTGAAACAATAGATTCAGCCAAATTACAGAAACATAAAAAAGCATCTCCGGTTGATTCTCACTGAAGATTTACAATAACATTATGCTGACTATTTTAGTAACAACAGGCTAGAAAATTCCTGACATCACCTGACAGTTAATTCTATTAAGACAAGAGAAAGTCCATGTCATGTGCATTGAACAATTTTCAGCAATGATGAACTTTCAAGGCTATTTCCATCAATCTTCTTCAACCTTAAAAGATTAACAAGATATGGTTGCTTAATTCCCTTATTAAAGAGGACGGTCATTATCTATTTTTTCCATGCCTCCTTTCTCTTTTACTAGTATTTGCTGAGGAAGACACATTAGAACTGAGATGGAAAGATGGTCATATTGGAGAATTCACAAAGTAAAATCATTTATTAAGATAGTACTACCAGGTTTGGAAAGTTTTAAAAAAAAAATAAGAAGGGTAGACGCAGGTCTGGGGAATGGCCACAAGGTCGGGGAATGACCGCACCCTAACGTGATGTACATAGCCTATTCTGATGCAAGCATTAGTGGATGTTTTCACGGCTTGAATCCGTGACCTATTGGTCACATGGAGACAAATTTACCAGTTGATCCAAGGCTCCCTTCAGGCTGAAAGTCAAGATTCCAAACGAAAAAAGTCTCTTTCTCTAGAAAAATATCACAGAGAAAATGAAAGTACAGCAAAAGTAATCTCATGTTCACACATTTTGCATCTTCTAGAACATCAACTTAACTTTCTGTTGAGCATTCAGCACAAGATATAACTTACAATGCAGATAGGAAAAAAAGGACTACTTTACTAAAAAAGAAGATATAATGAAGAGAATATACATGAAAAAAGTGTCAAGGAAATTGCTAGCTCACCATGAAACTGCATACGGAATTTTCAAAGAAGTCCCAAGAAAGGTGGTGAAGACCACAGAAAAAAATCATAGTATAGATAAGCTAATGAAGGGGAGCTTGGAGCTACTAGTAAAGTTAGGCCAAGGATTTGAGCCGTGGAAACAACCATTATTGATGCTGGCATTAGATAGGCTGCGTACATCACACTTTTGGATGCGGCCATTTCCTGAGCTTTGCATATATGTGGATTGTGGAATGCTTTTGGCACCAGACTAACCATATAAAAATAAAAACTAAGACAGAAGGTACCTTCATTAACAGAAAGTGCAGAAGCTACTATAAGAGGAAGAAGCAAAAAGCCCATTGAGTTCCTCATATTCCTCATGCAAAGCTTCAGTTTTGCAAGAACCACTTGACCAAAAATTTCCCTGAAAGCCAAGAACCAGTGTGTGTGTTGAAGGTGATTCTGAGTCTATAGAGACAATAGACTACTAGATTTTGCTCTCACTTTTGTACAGTATCAATGTCATTGTCAGAGATCTGACGGCTGAGATTAAAACATGGGATGCTCTTTCCATCGAAGCTAAACTAATGGAAACTTGAAGCTCGTTTTTGGGACACCAAAGGACACTTTTTACTTCGTGTCTTTACAAGAATAAACAAATGAAATGGGACCTAGCAAACACATAAGTTAAAATTAAATAAAAAACTCGATTTTACAAGGCTTTTGACTCGCTTGCAAGTTGCAAATCACTGGAGGCTTACGGGCAGAGCTTGGTTCCGTGATGCTTATGCCTCAAGTATCGGGTTGTGTATTCAGAGTAGGGGTATTTATGAGGCGGTATAGTTTATGTTTGAGATTATCGATAACGGTAATGGTTCGCCTTTCCCTAACGATTCGGTATGCAGGCCTCTAATCCAGAGCATGCTTAAAGCTCAATGTTTGGGGCTCGCCTAACAATACTTGTGCAAATCATATGTCAAGTTTCCTAATTAAGATTGTTCACTGTTGCTCCTAACGCACACGCAACTATACGTGGTCGACAAGTAATAAAGTGATAAGTAGAGTATCGTTCCCACGAGTACTATTCAGACTGGACTCCTAACAAACAATTTCTTAACAACTACTTAGAAATCTTTTTCCAATAGTGAGAATTTTATTAACTAAAGAACAATAATTAAAATGGTAGAAGTGAATTCAAACAATGGAGCAAATTTTGGTTGTAAACAATATTAATGAGACGGTCCAGGGTCGGAGTTAAGAACAATCCAGTTGAGTTTTCCAATTGATTCCACATCTCAAATTCCGGATTACTAACTAACAGATTAAATGTACCCGTGAAAACCTATCGATTCTTCACAGTCTATGCAGGCTACTCCAATCCCTATATGTCTATGGGTTGAATCACGTGCACGCATTAACGAATTCTGTAATTAGTTAAGCTAGGCGAGCAAGTATATGTCTATCCTACTCACAAATTGGTTCCCCGATGTTCGGGTTCACAATCTAGCCCTACTATTTCTTATTGCGTTCATAAATTCTCTCTTTCGAGCTCAATCTAGAAACCATAGATAATGCATAATTATCGGGCCCTGACAATTACACAAGTGAAATCAAGAAAGAATAAGCAATCCGTTATGGGATTCAATTAATGGAAATCAATCTTCAAACATCAACTTTCATGAAATACTCTAACTCTAGAACGATATATTTAGCTACACTTACTCATAATCACAAGACAATGATTTGATGAAATAATGATGTAATAAATTAATGGAAGGAAGAAAAACCCTTGTTCAAGATGTTATGAGCTCTCCAATTTGCTCCAAAGTCTGAACTCCCTTCAAAAACTAAGTAAAAGAGTATTTATAGGGTTTACAAAGGCCTAGTAATAAGTTACACCTAAGCCTAGACGAAATAGGAAGTCCAAAAACGCTCCAGGGGCACTGTAGCTGGCGCCCCGCGCCCACGAACGCGCGCACACAAGCAGAACCCGTCGAAATCCAAGCGCCTTAGCCACGCCCCGCGCTTAAAAACGCGCAAGAAGGCTGGGCGCTTTTGGGGCGCCCCGCGCCACCTGTGGCGCCAGACCATTTTCCTGCTTCCTTCGTCTGCAGCTCGCATCGCGTTGTGCCTTCGTATGTTTGATCCAATCCTCAATCCAAATCCAATCTTTTCTTGCTCGATCATGCTCTTTAAAGCTCCAATTGCACTTCATAACAACCTACACACATACGACATAAAATCAGTGCAAAATCACATTTTTCAACTAGAAAACGCGTGAATAAAGTACTCAAGCGTGAGGAAATATTAAGGAAATATAGGCATAAAATGCCAAACATCACCACCCCACACTTGAACCTTTGCTCGCCCTCGAGCAATTACCAATAACTTACCAACCTAGGTAGAACAGGTCTGCCTATGACTATGGTTGATACCGATCATTGAACAAATGTACACATGACTACCATGGGTCTAATAAACATGCCAACAATTTATCAATCATAAAAAACATAAGAACAACCACCCCAAGACAACTCAAATGCACAAACTCGACTCATTGCAACCATGCTCCCACAAAATCACACCTATCTACTCAACCAAGAAGCCACAACTTCACCTATCTCAAGCAAACCATGTGCCCTCATCAAAATGAAGTAAGAGAGTGTCCCCCAAATATCACACACAACAATGAATATCAAGAATAGAAGGGGGCCAATAGCATAGAAAGAATTCACTAACTCTCATGAAAATCTCACATGTCACACACGATGTACCATAGGCTTGCCCGTAGTGTAGGACTCCACTAATGTAGGCTCACTCCAATCGAGATTAACTAGGACTTTAAAAAGGTTGTAATGTAGGCTAAGGGGCTGGTAGGATACATATGGGTAATAGTGACTACCTCTCCAAGCACTTTACTACATCACAATTAATTTAAGCACAATGTTTGGGGCTCGCCTAACAATACTTGTGCAAATCATATGTCAAGTTTCTTAATTAAGATTGTTCATTGTTGCTCCCAACACACACGCAACTATACGTGGTCGACAAGTAATAAAGTGATAAGTAGAGTATCGTTCCCACGAGTACTATTCAGACTGGACTCATAACAAACAATTTCTTAACAACTACTCAGAAATCTTTTTCCAATAGTGAGGATTTTATTAACTAAAGAACAATAATTAAAATGGTAGAAGTGAATTCAAACAATGGAGCAAACTTTGGTTGTAAACAATATTAATGAGACGGTCCAGGGTCAGAGTTAAGAACAATCCAGTTGAGTTTTCCAATTGATTCCACTTCTCAAATTCCGGATTACTAACTAACAGATTAAATGTACCCGTGAAAATCTATCGATTCTTCACGGTCTATGCAGGCTACTCCAATCCCTATATGTCTATGGGTTGAATCACGTGCACGCATTAACGAATTCTGTAATTAGTTAAGCTAGGCGAGCAAGTATATGTCTATCCTACTCACAAATTGGTTCCCCGATGTTCGGGTTCACAATCTAGCCCTACTATTTCTTATTGCGTTCATAAATTCTCTCTTTCGAGCTCAATCTAGAAACCATAGATAATGCATAATTATCGGGCCCTGACAATTACACAAGTGAAATCAAGAAAGAATAAGCAATTCGTTATGGGATTCAATTAATGGAAATCAATCTTCAAACATCAACTTTCATGAAATACTCTAACTCTAGAACGATATATTTAGCTACACTTACTCATAATCACAAGACAATGATTTGATGAAATAATGATGTAATAAATTAATGGAAGGAAGAAAAACCCTTGTTCAAGATGTTATGAGCTCTCCAATTTGCTCCAAAGTCTGAACTCCCTTCAAAAACTAAGTAAAAGAGTATTTATAGGGTTTACAAAGGCCTAGTAATAAGTTACACCTAAGCCTAGACGAAATAGGAAGTCCAAAAACGCTCCAGGGGCGCTGTAGCTGGCGCCCCGCGCCCCCGAACGCGCGCACACAAGCAGAACCCGTCGAAATCCAAGCGCCTTAGCCACGCCCCGCGGTGAGAAATGCACCAGAAGGCTGGGTGCTTTTGGGGCGCCCCGCGCCAGGCCATTTTCCTGCTTCCTTCATTTGCAGCTCGCGTCGCGTTGTGCCTTCGTATGTTCGATCCATTCTCAATCCAAATCCAATCTTTTCTTGCTTGATCATGCTCTTTAAAGCTCCAATTGCACTTCATAACAACCTACACACATACGACATAAAATCAGTGCAAAATCACATTTTTCAACTAGAAAACACGTGAATAAAGTACTCAAGCGTGAGGAAATATTAAGGAAATATAGGCATAAAATACCAAACATCATTCACCCACGAAGTTCTTTAAAAATTAATAGTACAAGTTATGTTCTTAGGTAGGAATTTAGAAAATTGAGTGAGATATGATATGGGATAAAGTAGTACTTGAACATATTGAATGTGAATAGCATTTGTACAATTAACTTGAAAAATGAATAGTCGAGGCTTATATCCTCACTTGTTACTGGTCATCATATTTTATTTTTATTTTGAATTAAATTTAAATTATTTTATAATTTAGCAATTTCATATTTATTCATGAAGAGTTATGTTTTAAATTATAGCTTTAAAATTTATTGACTATTCATTTTTTCATTTTTAACAACACTTTGATTTTTTAAATGTTTGAAAGTTAAGTACTTATAGTTTATTTGTATTTCATAAAACTTTAACGATATTCAATTACTTATTCTGGTAAAAAATGTTAGATTTTTTGTTTGTACAAGATTCTTTAGCCATTTTATGTATTTTTTAATATTTTTGGGTTATTATACTATTTCAATTTAATAATTAGGACATAGTGACTATTTCTTGCTCACATTGCATTTAGTATTAATTGATCTTGTAAATATTTATTGAAGCGTGATTAATATTTGAAAGATTAAAAATATAAAAGTTTTTTTCAAAATAGCCAAAAGTTGTCCTTAAAGATTTTTTGAAAGCGTGGATAAGACAAACACAATGAGTAATTTGTGACGACTGACGAATGCACTAATATTTTTTGGGATGCCCACCAAACAACCATTGTAGCCTTGACGCTTGTTGACAGGCTCCTAGGGGAAGGTGGGATTGTTTAGTGGGGTGAACAGAGGTTGGTGTTTTGGAGTGTGTGTAGTGTGTACGTGAAAAAGATGACTCCTCATGTCGTAATGAAGGTCTTTTGTACAGTGTGCAAGATTGTGTAGTGCCCAATGAGAGCTAATATCTGTAATATTGATGTTGGTAGTTGCATTGCATTGAATGGTCAATTTTAGAGTGTCAGGACTGGAATCAGACATCACATTTACGATGGACAATTAATTGGGAGAAGTGCACAAATAGCCAACTTTGCTCGTGACTTACAGTTTCAGCTACTTTTAAATGTACTTTGCACAGTTAAACGCTTTATCTATGACTATTAGGGTTGAAGTTCAAACAAAGTTGAGCTAACTTCAGCTTCTTTTGTCTGAAGTTGAAATCTACAATTTTTTTTTTTTTTTTTTTTACCCAACTTCAAACTAAAAATGTCTCGATTTGATTTAAAGTTGAGCCTACTTTATACTTTTGGCCTGAATTTATTTTGGACCATAAAATTTAAGTTGCTATAAAATTCACATCATGGGTATTCAACTTCAATCCTAATGGTCTGAAAATGAGTGGGTGTATTTACATTAATTTATAAAAAGTGGCTAAAAACTAAATGAAATAGATAAAACTGTTAACAAATTTAATTTTTACAATTTAATTAGTTGAAAAAAAGTTCACTGCATGTACCCCTTATCCTTTACTATGGTTTTTTGTCACCACTTAAGAATAGTTTAGCAAAATGGTCGCGGAAGGCAACACTTCACGTTATAAATTGACAAGTGCACCCTCGAGGACAACACTTCAAGAATAAATTGCAATGCACCACTTCAAGTTATCTGGGAGAATGTTGACACAGATAAAATATCAAGTGTTACTACGAGGGCAGCAGTTGCAGCACTTGTCAATTTATATTTGAAGTGTTGCCCCCGAGTGAGCACTTGTCAATTTTATAACTTGAAGTGCTACCCCCATGGCAGCACTTACTTAAAATTAGTGGAGGTCATTCTTGCGAACTATTTTAAGCGAGATCAGTTAGACAAGCCATTGTCTAAGGTGTCATAGTTGTGTAATTCTCCCTAATTAGTTAGTTATCTTCCTAATTACTACTCCCTCCGTCCCAAAAAAACTGTCTACCTTTCATTTTTTGTTTGTCCCAAAATGAGTGCCTCTTTCCTTTTATGGCAACTCTTTAAATCTAAGATTTGTTTTGGTCCACAAGATTTAAAGACACTGGCTCACATTACACACACCTTTCATTTTACACCACAGGATTTAAAAATCTTCATTTTTTCTTAAACTCTATACCCAATCAACCCAGACAGTCTTTTTGGGACGGAGGGAGTAGTTGATATGGGTAATTTTGATGATTAGCCTAAAGTGCTAACTGAAGAATAGCTAGATGAACAATAACAATCGCTCAAACTCCAAAAAATTAATGAATTACAGTACAAAATCTCAGGTCAAATATAAAGTTTGAAGTAAAAAAAATTGAATTTCAAGAAAAAAATATTGGATTTTGACAATTCCAGTATTTTCAAACCTTAATATTTAAATTTGAGATTTTGATCTGAAATTGAAAAACAAATGCTATGAAGTTTGAGTGATGTGCCTATTCATTTAAAATTTTGCAAACACTAAGTATTCGTCATTTAGCGTCTTAAAAAAGGAAAGTATTCAAAACTAGTCAGCCCACACTAAAATATTACTCGAGCATAACCCAAGTTTCGCTTAAACATTCTGTAGTCGCACAACCACAATATTGGGGTATATCATTGGGGGTATACCGTATACTAAAACAAATCAAACTTGTACACTATTGGTGTATACTGTATACTAGAAAGGTATACAATAGAAACCTTGTTTTCTTTTAGTTAGTAAGCAAATAAATTATGATAAAACAAACTTGTATACATTGGGTATACCGTATATAATTAGGGTATACCGCGACTATGAAGTATACCAGCTGGGGGTATACCGTATACCATTGGAATATACCGCAGTATGGAATGAAATATTTTTAGCCAAATGACTAGCTCGGGTAAATATTTTTAGATGGAGCTGTTTTTTGTTCAAAATAAAAATCACTGGACTCACAAGGTAAAAATCCCTTAAAAAATGACTACCATGCATAATTTTCACGTCCCGTGGCCCATCAGGTTTGTAATTTTCGCTATGAAGTCTATTTTACCCGTTTCATTTAGTTTTAAGCTAATTTTTAAAAAGTATTTGTAGGTGTAGATACTCATTTTCAACCATAACGGTAAAATTTTGTATTCAACTTGTCATGGTTTGAAGTTACTCAACTTAAACTTTTGGGTCTAAAAATGAGTCGAACTCATACCAAAGATGTGAAGTTTGGCTCAAGTTAAAACTATTTTTTCTAATTTTGAAAGATATATAGTGTGTCCACACTTTCCCTCCGATGTGACTCGAACCAACGACCTACCAATTATGGATGGATGTGCTTTATCAATCGAGCAACCCTCAACTATCAAGTGAAGAAAGAGGTGAAGGGACCTCTCAAGTCTTTAAAGAATAAAAGGGGACACAAAATTCTTTTCCACTTCCTTTTATTGTCTTGGCATCATTAAGGGGCTGATTAAGAGGCGGAGGGACTGTTTTGCAAATATTAAAAGATGAAAACACAATTGTGGGGCAAAACACCTGGCGGAGAAGTACAAGAGTGGGGCAACAGGTGGGGCAAACTTGTATAATATATATATATACACTCTCTCTCTTCTGCAAAGCCCATTTCCCCAATTCTCAGAAAAGGCTCTTCAACTACACACATTTCTCTCTCTTCAGTTTTTAAAAAACCAACTTTTCATCGTCAAATTTGTTCCTTTTTTCTTTGATTCCGTCAAATTTGTGGTGGATCTAAACCTATTGTTGCATACTTCCGTTCATCAAGTAAAAACAGATATTTTTTCAACTTTTTTGAAGAAAAAATAAGAATATAGTTCGTTTAAAAAATCTTGTTTCGTTTTCTGGTCTGAGTTTATTTGCTGGTGCATTTTCTGAGTTTGTATATGGATTTTCTGGTGCAAGTTCGTTTTGAAAACCCAGAATACACTGAATTATATCGCGACTCCGATTCGAACGAAAAAATTATGTGTAAACATCAGAAATATGTGTAAATATATTTGCAAATGTGTACACATCTTTGCATATGTGTAAACAAAAGATGAGTGTATATCTGAAAAAATGGGCATAGATCTGCAAGATCTGTACACATATTCTTGATGTGTACACATATTGTTTATGTGTACACATATATCCTTATGTGTACACATATTCTTGATGTGTGTACACAGAAGAAGTTAAAAAAAGGGTTTATTAATTTTACACATATTCCAAATGTGTACACATAATGTTATATGTGTACACATATTATTTTATGTGTACACATATTCTTGACGTGTGAACACAAGTTTAAAAAATGCACTACTATTTTACACATATTCTTGATGTGTACACATATTGTTATATGTGTACACATATAACAATGTATCTGCACCTTACCATGTGTAATTCTCTTAGAAGCTGTTTTCATTTAACCTAACTATGTTATTCCTTTTATTTGCTATGCAGATATAATGGTTAGCACATGTCGTGGGGAGGCTAGTGGTATCAGTAACAGGGGTGGCAAGAGGAAGGCTGATGGAAGAAGCGAGACGTCTGAAAATGCTAGCAAAAGAACTAAAACTGCCAGCGGTAAAGCACGATCAAATGAGGCCCAATCAGAGAGCCAAGCCAGCATAGATATGTGTGCACCTGTAGATGTTAATCAAATCGTTGAAGAAGTTAATCAACAAGTGGCACTCATAGATAGTGGATCAAAAAATGAGGGCTCTGCAACTCAGGTAGGTGAAAATAAGGAGGGTGATGTAGAATGCAATAAGGGAGAGAAAAATACAGTGGAGAAAGAAAATGATAGAGAAGAAGAGGCTGGTGATAGAGAAGAAGAGGCTGCTGAAAAAGTTGTTAGTGATATTATTGAAAAAGAAGGTGATGCTAGTGGAAGGGATGGAGTAGAAGAAGGAGCTGTTAATGGAAGGGATGGAGTAGAAGAAGGAGCTGCTAGTGGAAGGGATGGAGTAGAAAAAGATGTTGTTGGTGGTGTTAGTGGAAGGGAAGAAGAAGTAGAAGGTGTTGGTAGTGTTAGTGGAAGGGAAGAAGAAGTAGATGTTGTTGTCAGTGTTAGTGGAAGGGAAGAGCAAGTAGAAAGTGTTAGTGTTAGTGGAAAACCCGTAGTAGAAGAACAAGAATGTGGAAGACAACAAGAAAGTGGTGAAAGTGGAGAACGTGTTGGTACTGCATGTGGAGTACAAGAAGAAGGTGGAGAACTTGTTGGTACTGCTGCTGGTGAAAAAGAAAAATTGACAAAACGTGTTGCCTTGAAAAATTGGAGGTCGTTGTTGAGAAAGATAATACAGGATGATGACAATGCTGAGAAGGAGTTGGATAATGCTGAGAAGGATGCTGAGAACTTGGATAACAATGATGATGATGATGAGGAGACGGTTGAAGAAGAAAGTGTTGGTGCAAAATCAGTAGAGGCAGCCCCAGAAATGGTATGTGTTTATGTGCACACATATTAATAATGTGTACACAGATATTTCGTGTACACATAAGATATATGTGTACACATAAAACTCATGTGTACACATATAACTTATGTGTACACATTATTTATATGTGTGTACATAAAACTTATGTGTACATAAAGAAATTACGTTTGAAAAAGACTTAACTGATCAGTATCTCTTAATCATTTGCAGATTGAGGAGGGCACAATGACTTTCCATCCTGATATGAATCTCAGGACCATTATGGAGGAACATGGAGAGTTCACCGTGGCCAAGGTCACACAAAGATCCTCCCTTTCCGGGGATATGAAGAAATTTCGAAAGGCTTTGACTAATCTGGATTTGTTGGATGATTTTAAAAGTTCGGTGTTTTGGCACTTGTTGGGTCTGAGTGATAAAGCAATTTTTCCTCCAAAACTAGTCCATGGGCTCCGATTGCGGACCATAAAATGCAAGAAGACAAAGGAGGTATGGGTCAAATTTAATAACCTTCCTGCTCGGTTTGGACTAAAGGAATTTGCATTAATGACGGGACTGTCCTGCCATGATTACCCTAGTGATGTTTTTCTGGATGATGTGAAAGCGAATGGGCAACAGATGTGGGGCACGTTAATCGAGGAGAATGGAGGAAAAAAGGCTGTTTCTGGAAGTGAGCTCTTGAGAGTGATCAGTGAAGGTGATCTAGATGCCAGGACGAAGTTTCGTCTTTCCCTTGCTTGGTTTGCGCACTCAATCTTATGTTCGAAGGATGCGCGCACAAGTGTTGATCCTTTATTCGTAATGTTGGCTCATAGACCTACCACATTCTTCGCCAAGTATCCTTGGGGGAGAAAAAGCTTTGAGATGACAATTCAGAGCCTAGTCAAGCCAATGTCTGTTGAAATGAAAGGATACAACTTGTATGGCTTCCCATGGGCATTCGTTGCATGGGCACATGAAGCCATTCCATCCCTTCGACACCCGGAATTTGATGACAAACCCACAGAACCGAGGATGATAAGATGGATCCCTACCAAGCAGGAGAGGGAATGTGATCATATCCTTCGTCATGTTGATAACCCGGTTAGTGATTTTTCAGTTATCTTCCATTTGGTGTTTACACATATACACATAGTTCTTTATGTGTACACATAACTTATATGTGTACATATATAAGTTATATGTGTACACACAAAGTTGTGTGTACACACAAGTAAAAAGTAAGAATACATTACACACAGTTCTTTATGCGTACACATAACATATATGTGTACACATATAAGTTATATGTGTACACATAACCTTTATGTGTACACGTATGTTTTATTTTCTGATCTTTTTTCTTTCTTTTCTAATACAACTTTTTTTTTTATGGGGTTGCAGGTGGTGAGCCCATTCCTTGTGCCTACTCTAAGGGAGAAGAGAAAGGTGTTCATGAAAAATTTGTTGCCATTTGTGGATGAGGAGGATGAGCTGATCGATCAATTGACTGAAAGACTTAAAGGTGCGCAAAATTTGAGGCTGGGGGATGTTGTTGGTGGTGGCAGAGCACTTGTAATTGTTGGTGTTGATTCAGAGGTTGTTCCAAAGCATGTTGATACAAGAATGGATGATGTTCCAGAGCATAGTCATATGAGAATTGATATTGTACCAGAGCAAAGCGATAGAAGAATGGAGTTTGGTCGAGAGCCAAGTGGTGATGGAGGAGGAGCTGTTGGAGATAATGTTGTTGGAGATATACTTGTTGGCATGAGTGCTGACTTTGTTGGTGCGAGAGTTAGAGAGAATGTTGATTGTAGTGGTGGTGGTCGTAGGTTGTTTGAACAATCTGGTGGATATGGAGGTGAGGCTGGTGAGAGCACCTCTAGAAGACATGGATGTATCAGATGCTCATTATGTGAAGCATGTAAGGAGGAAAAGGAAAATGAAGTGAAATTGTTTAAAGATTTGAAGGAATCCGTGGAATTCCTAAAAAGGTGTGCTGAGGAGAAGCCCAAGAGGACTGTGTACCCTTCTAGGGCTCAGATGTCTCCATTTGTTGCATCATTGAAGAAGGCGAGGGCAGCGAAAGCGAGGGCCGTGAAGCCGACAAGGGCTAGGGGAACTAGAGCAAGGGCTGCAGATGTTCAAGAGCAAGAGAGGCTGCCTGTTGATCTTTATAGACCAATTGATCCAGCTAAGGAGGCTGTTTTTAATGCATACATGAAGGAGAAAAACAGGAAAAAACGTCTTTTTCTGGGTCATGAGTACAACTACCTCGACTTCCAAGATGTAATCCGCATGAAGAAGTGGATGGAGAGTCAGGTACACTTTTCTCTATCTATGTACCTTTTTGTGTACACGTATGATTTATGTGTACACATATTATTTATGTGTGTACATATTCTGGTATTTGTACACATCAAGAATATGTGTACACATCAAGATAATGTGTACACATCAAGATTATGTGTACGCATAAATAATCAGCTTGTGATTGTTCTTTATATTAATTACCATCTTACATGCTTATATTCATTTTTGTTTCATTTTTCCATTATCATACAACATGTTGATGAAATTTTAAACTTGATGCGGATAAGGCATAAGGAATTCCATAGGCAGTACAACAAGACCGATGTCATCTTGGACATGAACTTCTGTACTAAATTGACTGCAGCGCACCAAGCTTTTATAAAGGATGCTGAAGAATTTGGGGTTTCATTTGATGAATGTATGAAGATGAAGAAGTGTGAGGAGGGTCTCCTAGATTATGCTATTGGAAAGCTGCCTTACCCTGGTGGACGCAAGTGGGATGGTGCCAAGAGGATATTTACTGTCCTTAACATTGATAAAAGGCATTATCTCACATGTGTCTTCTTACTTGAGCAGGGAAAGATTGAGCTTTATGACTGCAACATGGGAGTTTATAGTGAAGATGCATTAGCTCCATATGTCTTGCCCATTACGATTATGTTCCCAAAGTTCTTGCGTGATTGTGGTAAATTCAAACATTTACCAGAAGCCATCTTGAATGCAGACTTGTGGGGTTATGAACGAGTGAAGAATCTTCCAAAGAACGAAACAGCTACTGCGTGAGACACCCCAATGACGTTGCTGCATGATAGTTCAATAGAAGATATGAGAAAGAAGTGGGCTGTAGACATATTCTATGAGGAAATGGAGCCTTAAGTGGTGTTGGATGAACTGCTTTGATTGGTCTATATGGATAATCTTAATCTTTTTATTTTCATTGGTCTGTATAAATGATAATCTTAATCTTTTTTTTTAATTTAGTTTTTGATGTCGTGGAATAAGATATTGCATGATGTACATGATCAGCTTTCTTTGATTTGCACACCTGTTGTGGATGTGTTGAAATGACTTGCCTATTTCCTCATATCTTTCAAACTTATTTAAAATATGTGTACACATATAACTTATGTGTACACATAAGAAATACGTGTAGGAAATTACTTGCTAAATCTGCACAAGTATTACCTACACATTGAAATTATGTGTACACGTAAAAAATATGTGTAGGTAATTACTCGTGTAATTTGCACAAGTCTATAATACACGTCAAACATATGTGTACACGTAATAAATATGTGTGGATAATTACTAAGTCCATCATACACGTCAAAAATATGTGTACACGTAAACAATATGTAACGACCCTCAAATAGTCGTTACGGGATTCGGGAACTCAATTTGCGTGTCGACAGTCCCAAAAGCTCCGTTAGGTCATTTATGACCCATCTGTGAAATCTGAGTCGAAACGGAGTCCGTTTGATAGGTTTTCGAGAAAAGGATCCGTTTATGAAATTCCGGAAAGGAATTTGGGATTTCGATAGGTCGTTTTGAGTAAACGAACCCCGATGGAAAATCCGAGCGCACCGTTAGGTCCGTCTCGTCATTTATGATATGTAGCAACCTTCAAAATTGAAAACGGACCTCGTTTGATAGGACTTTTGATAAAGTCCCCGTTTCGGAAGTTTAAAAGAGTTAAAAGAGGTTTCCGAGCTCGATTTGAGCAAATGAGCTCCGATGAGAGATCCGAAAGTTCCGTTAGGTTCGTATAGTCATTTGTGACTTGTAGCAACTTTCGGAATTGGATTCCGAGGTCGTTTGGTTAAATTTCGCTATTTTGGCGAAAGTCGAAAAATTGAACCTTTGCCGTGGGACCCACTTTTTGAGTTCTGGAGATCCGAATTGAGTTCCGTCTTGACGAGCATGTCACCCAAGTATTTTATGACTTGTGTGCAAAATTTGGGATCATTCCGAGCTTTGTAGGGTCCCGTTTTGCCCCTAAAACAGTAAAAAATCTGGTGCGACTTTTCTGTTCTGTTTTGGCGCAAACAGCCGGATTAAATCTGGTTTTTCGGCCAATCCGTAAGGAATTAGGAAAAACTCAAAACATTAAAGTTGTAGCCCTTTGAGTTGTAGTTCTAATGGATCTGGTTTCAGGTCATTTGGACATTCCTATAAAAAGTTATGAATTTTTCAAAAGAAGCTGTCACAGAGGCAAAAACTGCTATAAAAAGGTCATTTCGGGCCATTTCGGTTCATAACTTATAAAAATCATTTGGTGAGCTCTTGAGGCGATTTTTGGGTATTTCTTGAAGACCCAATCATACTTACGCTTAAGGTAAGCCCTTTCAATCCATCTTTATGTTGATTAACACAAGAATCAAACGGTTGATTCTTGGAAATGGTTTAGAACCCTAGATTCTTAAGAATTGGGGAAAGACATCGAGCAAGGCTCGCATGTGGAATCTAAGTGTACTTTTGGACTCACGGGAGCGTGGGGAGTCCGGAAAAGTACATTTTGTAAATTTAGGGCTCGGCCCTACCCGGGAGCATTTTGGTAATTTTTACCCTAGGATGCCTATAGGCTTAAATAGCTATAATTGAGCACTCATATGTGCTATATCTTGTCTTAATAGACCTAGTGGAGAGTCCTTCGCGGGCAAGGCGAGCGGGAAAGGAGATTCTTGCCGGCATTTGAGCCCGAATTTCGAGGTAAGTGAGACTTGACCTCTATTGTGCTTGTGGACTCTTCCTTCATGCTAGTATGCTTCGTGTACGCATATATATATATACCTAACAATGGTTAGGATTAATGATGTGAATTATTTGCTATTATTGTTTGTTATAAATAGCGAGATTGTGACTCGACCGAGGTATGTGCCGGTCTAAACGCTACGTCGAGGTAGCTTAAATTTATATCGTAGTAACGCTTGCTACGCCATGCTTAGATAGCAAGAACTTGGGACATGGCCGAGGATGTTGCCGGCATGTTATGATAAATGTCTTGCCGAGGATTTTGCCGGCTTTTGTATGATATTGGTACTTGATTTGTTCACGTGCCGGGTTGGACGACATGGGAGTAGGGATTGTACCCCCAAACTGTGGTCGGGTTAACCTTCGCCTTACGTTCAGCTAGCATAACCAACCTGAGTTACGGTGACTGTGAAATATTATCGTTATTAATATTTCTGTTATTATTTCTGTTATTGTTATTAATGTCGTGGATATTAATACTGTTAGAGGGACACTTGACAGGGGGTGTGGTGTCGCCTATACTATGAGATGTGTCACACTTGACAGGGGGTGTGGTGTGGACACTTGATCTTTGAGATGTGACACACTTGACATGGGGTGTGGTGTGGTCACTTGATTTATTGAGATACGACGCACTTGACAGGGGATGTGGTGCGATCATAGACAGATTTGAGATGAGCCAACGACTACGGGTATTTGGTCTACTTATTCATGATTGTGATAGTGACTTCGGGTCACGGTATATGGTTGATACTTAGTAGTGGTGTTGCTAGTCCATCGTAGGTCTAGGTTAGTCGGCACGGGAGTAGAGATTGGACCTCCAAACCGCCGCTGAGTTGACCTATGCCTTACATTGGATGGGCATAATCCTTGAGACTTCTGGTTACTACTTGTGTGTATGGAATGTGTTACATCTATTTGTGATTTCACTACTTTATTGTATGATTACTATAGTATGTTGTTGCTTATGATGCATGTAGCGACTTGTCCCGCAAGGGTACCTTAGCGGGCCTGTCGGTGATCTTACTGGGGTTTGGCTCATAACTTACTCTGCTACGTGCGCAGGTCCTTCATCCAGTCAGCAGCCCGGACGTTAGCGGTTCCCGAGGCTTCTGAGACTTTTGATTGAGGTGAGCCGACCACACAGACCGTGGTGGCATACCGCCGGAGTCACTTAGAGATAGGACTCAGATTTCTTTGATGTATATTCATACTTTATTGAGTCACTCTTAGAATGCTCCAATTCTTTTGTGGATATATTCTTTTGGACTTCACCCTTTTATATTTATATATCTATTTATGATCTTTTCACATTATTGTTCTTTTCCGCATCTTGTTTCATTGGTTCGCCTAGGCAAATGTTGTTTAGGTGCCATCACGAGCCCTTGGAAATTAGGTCGTGACATAATATGTGTAGGTTATTACGTATGTGCGGACGGTTATCATTGATAATAAAACTAGGGCAGTTATAAAAATAGCCTAATGCAACCCTTCAATAAACCGTCCATAACACATAAAGATGAAAGGACGCAATCCTTCACATCCTTGCTCTATAAATAGTCAAAAATACTATCTCATAATCACACAAGCAAAAACAATTCCAGTACATATAGCAAAAATAGCAAAGAAATCATGGCAAGACGTCCTATTATAAGGATGGAAGACTTGAAGAAAGGTCTTGATGAAATGAAAGAAGCCCTAATTGAAGCAAGAGACCGCCAACTTATGGATATAAGGAGGATTAAAAGGATTTTTGAACTACTCCTAGCATCTTTGGGCAAGTCCTTGAAGGACATCTACTACACTCCACCTCGCTCTGGCTTTGAAAATTAGAATCTATAATGTTAAGTTCCCTTTTTATTGTGAAATCCGAGTTATGTTTTAATTTTAGTATTTGTGAAGTCTATGATTATATGTATTTGAATAAATCTTAAAGTATTTGTATTTGTGAAGTGTATGATTATCATGTTTCTATGTTTATAATGATTGAATGTACTCACACTTAACTTTACGTGTACACATACAGTTTATATGTGTACACATAATGTCATATTGATTCTCAAATATCCCAAATCTTGCTTGTTTGAGTGCCAACAATGGTGAATCCATGTTCCTACATTAAAATGGAAGTTATTTCAGTGTCCATACGAGTTCTCATGCATTCCCTACAATTGGAGCATTAGAATATAATGATTTGGCCTTATCATTAGTCAGTAGTTGTCATATTGATTCTAGAATATCCCAAATCTTGGTTGTTTGAGTGCCAACAATGGTGAATCCATGTTCCTACATTAAAATGGAAGTTATTTGAGTGTCCATACGAGTTCTCATGCATTCCCTACAATTGGAGCATTAGAATCTAAGGATTTGGCCTTATCATTAGTCAGTAGTTGTCATATTGATTCTAGAATATCCCAAATCTTGGTTGAGTTCTCATGCATTCCCTACAATTGGAGCATTAGAATCTAAGGATTTGGCCTTATCATTAGTCAGTAGTTGTCATATTGATTCTAGAATATCCCAAATCTTGGTTGTTTGAGTGCCAACAATGGTGAATCCATGTTCCTACATTAAAATGAAAGTTATTTGAGTGTCCATACGAGTTCTCATGCATTCCCTACAATTGGAGCATTAGAATCTAAGGATTTGGCCTTATCATTAGTCAGTAGTTGTCATATTGATTCTAGAATATCCCAAATCTTGGTTGTTTGAGTGCCAAAAATGGTGAATCCATGTTCCTACATTAAAATGGAAGTTATTTGAGTATCCATACGAGTTCTCATGCATTCCCTACAATTGGAGCATTAGAATCTAAGGATTTGGCCTTATCATTAGTCAGTAGTTGTCATATTGATTCTAGAATATCCCAAATCTTGGTTGTTTGAGTGCCAACAATGGTGAATCCATGTTCCTACATTAAAATGGATGATATTTGAGCGTCCATACGAGTTCTCATGCATTCCTTACTATACTTTTGGTTGTTGAGAATGATTGAATGTACCCACACATAATAATTACGTGTACACACATAATAATTACGTGTACACACATAATAATTATGTGTACACATATAATATTATGTGTACACATATTATTATATGTGTACACGTATATAATATGTGTACACATAACGTTTACGTGTACACATAATTAATATGTGTAAAGGACTTTGAATTTTTTTTTTGTAATCTAACCACACATCGGCAGGATATGTACACGTCAAACGAGATGCGTACACATATTATATTATGTGCACACATAAGTTATAAGTGCACACATTAATTTGTTTAGTGTTTCTATCTATCATGTTATGATTTTGTTTGTTCGTTTTACGTTGAAGGATAAAGAAAGTAAAGGTAATGTCTGCACAAAAGACATATTAAACAGAAAATAGATAAAAAACGAATAGGAACTATAGGTTTACAAATGGTTACAAATACAAGAAATGAACATATATGGTTCTATGAAACAACACTGGGACCTCCGGAATCTACAACCCTCCGCTGGGGACATGTTGTTTTCTTATGGCCAAGTCTCTTGCATATGCCACATCTATTCTTCCTACGTGTGAATGCTTCACCCACCGAAGGCATTTGCTTTGTCTTCCTTCTTCCTCGTGTCATTTTCATAAAAGGCGGCTTTATCTTCCTCTCATAAAGCTCTGGTGGTGCATTCCACAACTCCTCTGCAATCATTGGATAGATTAAGCCGTCATACGCAAGAATGTATGCATTTGTAGAATAATACCCCGATGTATATTGGTATATCTCGTTCCCAAACTCAAACGCTCCTCCATATCGACATCTTAATGCTGCCATAGCATGCGCACAAGGTAGTTCGTCCAAATCAAACCTCCGACAAGAACAAGTCCTTTGAATTAGATCGACACTAACAACCTCATCCCCAGTACCGACATTGTAAACATCATTGCCAACGCAACAAACGTAAAGCTTGTTGCCCTCTGTGTCATTTTTCTTTAATATTTGTTCAATCGAAGGAACACATGGCTTTGAGTGCTGTAAGAACATGGTACGCCTATGATGAAACTTTTCAGAAAAATTCCTCAAAATTCCATTGAACATTGCAACAATGGGATATTCTCTTTCATCCTTTAGCATTGCATTAATTGACTCAGCGATGTTTGAGGTCATCACTCCAAACCTACACATATATAACTGATTCTTACAACGTGTACATATGATTCTGCATTTATTTAAATGACTACACATAATTAATATGTGTACACATAATATTATATGTGTACACATAATTAATATGTGTACACGTATTTAATATGTGCACATAAGTCTACATTTTAAAAATTGAAAACATACAGACACACATAATTTGTATGTGTACACATATTTATTATGCGTACACATATAATATTATGTGTACACATATAATATTATGTGTACACATATACATTACGTGTACAAATTTGGCTAATGTATTACATGACTACACATATAAAGGATGTGTACACATATGTTATATGTGTACACATAAGAGCAGTATGTGTACACATATTAAATATGTGTAGAAAGTATTACCTGCGGCCTGGAAAAAAGGCTCTGCTCCAGCGCTCAAACCCAACCTGCTCAAGATATGTGGCAACCCTTGGGCACAATGAACGAATTTGCTGGAAATGTTCCTCGAACTCAGTCAGCGTATATGATTCGGCTGCTTTATAAAAATAGGATACAAATTCACCACAATGAAGCTTTGCACGAATGCTTTCAGCCAAGTTCCACTTGCAAACTCCATAATTAGCTTGTGGAAAATACTTTGAAACTGCTTTTGGGATGTTGGGTGCCTATCAGAAACAACACACAACTCATCGGTACTTGGGAGTATACCGACCAAATTTTCAAAGAAGTAATCATAGGAGGCATCACATTCCATGTTTACAACACAAAATGCCACAGGAAAAATATGCGTCTCCGAGTCTTGTGCCATGGCAGACAACAAAACTCCCCCATACTTCCCCGACAAATGAGTTCCGTCTACGGCGATGACTTTCCTCATATGCGCAAAATCCGTTATCCATGCACCAAGAGCTACAAAAAAATATATAAACCTTTGGTTGTCATCAACCTTCAATGCTGTATGTGTACCCTCATTTGTCGTCTTGAGCATATAACGGTACGCATCCAATATCGCATAACTGTGCTCCGGAGTCCCTCTTGTCAAAGCCTTTGCAATAACAGTCCCCATCCGGCACTTCCAATAACTAATGTTACAACCCAAATCCCTACGGACAGCAGCTTTAACATCCTTTATTGATATACATTTTCCTTTTCCCTCTTCGTAACTACTTTTCAAGTATGAACCGATGAGTTCCGCAGAGGCGTGTGGGTGATTACTTGAAAGATGCTCTAAGCCGCACGAATGCTTATTCCTGAACACAGTAATGATGAACTTATCACTGTCTACGTACTTTATGGCCCGGATCCACCACTTGCAACTCTGATGTACACATCTCACACAAAAAACTTTTTTTATATTCTTCACTTTCTTGAAACAATAATGCCTCTTCACTGCAGCAAGCTGCAAGGCATTTATTAAGACGCGCTTGTTTTTTAAGGTTAAACCCTTATAAAAATCAGTGCCGTCGTCGTCCCCGTCCCTTTGAATGCTGCAACCTGCTTCAGAACCTTTAACCATAACCGTATTGCTCTAAACTACAGGAGTCGGACTGAATATTTCTTTTTCTTCTTCTTGTTCTTGTTCTTCTTCTTCTTCTTCTTCTTCTTCTTCTTCTTCTTCTTCTTCTTCTTCTTCTTCTTCTTCTTCTTCTTCACCTCCTTCGTGTGAAGCACCAACATTTTCTTCTTCTTCTCCTTGAGTTAGTGGAATTTCCATATTCAACGGGTTTGGTAGATCCATGTCATCCCATCCACTAGCAGAACAATCATCAAGCATCCCATCATTACGCACAGGTTGTTCATTTGAAACCTCTACCGACCTTTCAGCCAAACATACCCTTAAAGTAGGCCTATTTCCAGATCTGTCGACATCGGCAAGGTAAACAAGGAGATCCTCGTCGTTCTTTATTTTACAAGGATGACTCTTTTGCTTTGAACAGATGCTAAGCATGTATGTAATGCAAAGATCATTTGGATCATGACTTCCCCCACATCTAGTAACGATCTTGTTAACCAACTCATAATACGTAACATCATTATTCAAAATAACTGGTACCGTCTCCCTTGTCATAGAAATCCACGTGAAACATTCTGGGGTCTCAACCCATTCACCAAGAAAATCAACTGCTAACAGTAGTACATCCATTTATGGTGCAAAAATACCTGGATGCATCAGAAATTGATATGCATTAGAAGCTGAAAACACAATTGAGATGTTTTCGCGTATAAAGTAAAAGATGTGTACACATATGTTTTTGACGTGTACACATACTTTGAATGTGAAGTAAAAAAAAGATGCTACGTCGTCTGATGTGTACACGCATATGTTGATGTGTACACATATTTATTATGTGTACACGTCAATATAATATGTGTACACATACACGTATATTTGAAGTGTACGAACAAAAAGGATGCAACGTCAGCTGATGTGTACACATTATATATTATGTGTACACAGAAGTTTTATGTGTACACATATATTTGATGTGCAGGGTGCATCTTAATATGATGTGTACACATTCTTACATAAGTGTACATATATTATATATGTGTACACATAATCTTCGCATCCGTACACATCAGCTGCCCAGAATTTGCATTTTTCATAAAATGCAGAAACGAAACCCATAAATCGCAAAACAAACTGCATTATACAGTGTACAACACAGAACACTTACCAGAGCTCCTTTCAAGCGAAAAAGTCACAGATCTTCAAGAGGGGTTGAAATCGCGGAAAAGAATATTTGGAAAAAGTTTTCGATTTGAATTGGAATGGGTTTAAATCGGGTTTGGGATTAGGAAAAGCTTAAAATACCCTTCAATGAAGCTGTTGATTTGAAGCGAAATTGAAAAAGGGGGGGGGGGGGGGTGGCGGGAATCATCAGCGGCTGCTGCAAAAGAAATGGGAAAGGAAGAAGAAGAAGGGATGAGAGAGAAAGGTAGGTTTTTTGCCTTTTTTGGATATTGAATTTTTATATATATGGAGGGCTCTTTTGCACTTAATGAAACTTTGGGGGCTGTTTTAATGAGACCACATATCTATCATTAAGTATGAATTAGAGGGGTGTCCCCCTCACCCAATTCTTTAGAACTTTGTCCCTTTTTTTTCTTTTGGGGACTTAAAAGTCCCCCTCACCCAAAGGACCCAACTATCAACCAACTTCAAATTTTGGATTGAAAAAAAGTTACAAAAAAAAATGTATCAGATTTCAACTACAGATCAAAAAAGGCTGAAATTAGCTTAACCAGACTTGAAATTCAACCCAAATAGTTGTAAGATATGCATAGTGACAAGTATTTGCAAAAAACCATCCAAAAATGATTGAAACAGTAAAGGTATGTAAATATAGACTATTGGTATTAGCTGTTATTTTCAACCATAATTAGTCATTTAGCGGTTATTTTTGCATTTCAATGGTCACTAAAGTTGATAAATAATTTATAGCCATTTTTCTTCCCCACCTCACCCATACTACACCCCCACTTCCCACCTCCATCCCACCCCATTCTCTTACCTTCACCCATCCCCTCCCTACCCGAACACCCGCCCAAACCCCAAGCTCACCTCCTACCACGCACCCCACCTACTCCGGCTCCACTATCTCTGCCCCACCCCTCACCAACCCCAGGCTCTACCCACCCTATCATTCCCCCCCAACCCCAAAATTCCATCGACCTCCAACCCCACCTCCTACCTTACCTACCCCTACCCCTATTTTTCACCCCTAACTTCCACCCCTCCCCCACCTCCCAACCTAACCCCATACCTACCTCACCTCTCAACATTCCTTTAGATCGAAACACTATCCATCCCCACCTCTTACCATACCCTCACCCCACTCCCCAGCTCCAACCTCCAACCTCCAACCTACGCCCACCTCACAACACATCCCCCACTATTCCAACCCCTGCCCACCCATGCCCTTATTTCTGCACAGCACCCTACCCCTACCATAATTTTTTTAACCTATTTCTTAGATTCAGCTCAAGAAGTGATGCATGAAGAAAAATTGATATGTTTCGGGGTAGGGTTATCCTCATGTCGGTGTTCAAACCCGTTAACCTAAGGTAACCATAATTACACCTACCTTTAATTCTCTATCGCTAGTTTACCCATTCTTAATAGTAGTCTTTTGATATAGTTTTGATACTTGAGGGTTTAAACCTAGGTTGATCATCACAAGTGCTCAAGATTTAAAGCTTGAAAGTACTGAAAAATGGTATATTTACAACTTGTTTAGGATTAACTAGTTTGACCAATTAAGTTTACAATGCAGATTTTGAATACAACTCTAGGTTATGATATAGCTACTCATGTATGTAAAGCATAAAAACATACAAATATTGAAAATTGCATTACGAACAAAAGTATATGAGTATTTTTACAATCGGACGTTTGGATCTTTCAATATATATAAAACTTACTGAAGAAGTGAAAGGACTCTAAAAACAGCTCTCCAAGTTAAAATATATAAAAAATAATCAAACTCTATCTATATATGGTTTTTATAATAACTGATGACCAAATTGTCCTTTTACATCTATAAGGCCACCTTTTTATTAGTGCGCCTACACATTTGATGTTGACTTTGCTTTTGAGTCTTTGACATTACTTGTACGGCCACATGACAGATATGGTTGCTGCATAATTAGAGCTCTTCAAGAACGTGAGGCCTACATTTGAGATTGTGTGACCGCACTTGGTAACCTCACTTTGATTGTGTCCATACACTTTTGATTTGGCAAGGCGCACAAGTTGAACTTGATTTGAATGTCTTCAGCAATTCGCCAATGGGTTGCAGCACCACGACTATGCGGCTGCATAATCTCCATATTTATACGGTGGCATGATTGTTTGGTGCTCGCACATTCATAACTTACTGAGCTTGGAATTCTTGTTCCTCTACAGTTTTGTGGCCGCATGAATGTTAAGTGGGCCATACCTTTGCAAGATTGTGCAGCCACACATAGTTTGTTTCTACTGCTTCTTCATTTTCACCTTAGCTTGGGTTATTGGATTCTTTTGGCTTCATCCTCTGCATTTTCACATCAAATCCTGAAACCATGCACAAAGGCATTAATTTTCTATACATTAGATGCTTTTGTAATCAAAACCAAAAGTCAAGTGAGTCTTATGTTGGTGAAATGCCCACATGTCAATAGATTTTCTAAGATAGGCTCATTTAGTCCATTTTTACAAAAGGAAAGATGCCACACAAATAGCTACTTTATTTGAGATTATGAAATTGCATGTGCGCCAAGATCTATTGGTGGTGATAGGATGCTAAATATTTTAGCCCATTTTGAAATACCTTTTGGTGAAGGTTTGGTACGAAATTATTGTACTCTACTACTTGTCATCCTCAAATTGATGATCAGACTGATGTAGTTGATAAGACCTTAGAAAAAAATGTTAAGGATTGCATTCAAGAGTAAATATGGTTCTTGAGAGGATGGTTCGCCTATGCTTGAGTTTGGATCAATTTATTCGTCTATGGATAAGTCGCCGTTTAAAGTTGTTTATGCTTCAATCCACTAACCTCTTTAGATCTAGCTCCTTTGCCTATAAGTGATATTATTAATGAAGATTCTGAAATAGGGCTAAAAGATGATTCATGAACAAGCGTGTCTGTAGCTTGAAAAGACATAAAAAGGTAACAATGTGTGCTAAACAAGGAAAGAAGCAATTGATTTTATAAAATCGAGATTGCGTTTTGGTGCATTTAAGGAATGATCATTTCCCAAACAAAAGAAAATTCAAGTTGCATCCTTGTATAGATGGACATCACCAAATTTTTGAGCGAATTGGGAATAATGCTTATAAATTGATCTTCATTGTGAATATAAAGTGAGTATTACTATTAATGTATCTGATTTGTTTCTTTTTGATGTAGTTGGGTTCTGTTTGAGGACGAATCCAGTTTAAGTGGCAGAGAATGATATGAGCCCGAACGAAGCAAAGCATAATTTAGAGGATATGGAACATCTGAAAATATTTAGTGGATCGTTAACTCGATCCAAGACCGAGAGCATTCAAGGATTGCTTAGTAAGGAATTACATAATTCTAAAAAATTAGTTAGAAGATTTTTGGAGAGCCATTGATAATTCATATAAAGAATATCTTGTTTGGAAGTTTGAAAATTGTTCGGAACAAGTTCAACGTCAAGAATTGAAAGTTCGAGTCGCGCAATGTTCTTAGGCCCAAATGTAAAATTATAGCGCACCTCAGTGGTTTCTCTCAAATATTGTGTAGAACTGCGCTTAAGAGCAAAAACAAATGCGACCCTTATTTCACTAAAGCAAGAAGGGATAAAATTGACTTTGAGAAGTCGCATCCGTTGCATCGCAAACACCTACAATGTCATGATCACATGCGCCCAAATGTAAAATTATAGCGCACCTTAGTAGTTTCTCCCAATTATTGTGTAGAAAACAAAACACATACGTGTGTTCAAGCGCAAAATTACGGTTTCGCCAAAAAAACGTAGAATTCACACACAGAACACTTTTGCAATGGTCTTTAGTTTGAGGCTACTTTCTTTTATTGATTTTGCAGAGAGACCACTTTTTAGAACTTCAATCCTTGTGGGCTGAACTTCCCACCACAAGGGTTGAAGTTCAACTTCAGCTTACCACAAGGGGTTGAAATTCAACTTCAGCCTACAAGAGTTGAAGTTTACACATCTGTGCCAAAAAATCCAGCCCTTGCAGGCTGAAGTTGAACTTCATACCTTAGGCACGAAGTTCAGCCCACAAGGATTGAAGTTCCAAAAATGGTCTATCATGCAAAATCAATAAAAAAAAATAGCCTCAAACCAAAAATCACTAGCAAAAGTGGCTCTCTTTGCACTTTGCCCCTAAAAAACGAACCAAAATTGGGACAATTACGCCACATAAACGTTGTGAAAGAATATTTACTCTTTATGAAAACCTTTTGTTTTTTACTTCTTTCCATAAATATTCACTATTAGTATTAAAGATTACTATTAATCTTAATATTAAAGATTTACCTCTATTAATATTAATATTAACAGTAATATTAATAAATATTTACCTTTATTATGTATTAGTATTATGGATAGAAAAAGTTGTGAAAACTGAAAAGTAAATATTTTGTTATAGGCTGATATATATGTAAATAGGCCAACTTTATTATTCTAGGATATTAGTCAGACTTTTTTTTTAATATTTTTCAAGTCTTATTTAAACCTTAAGTATTTCATTAATTAGGACGTGTAAATTCTTAAATTACAGACTGTATTTTAGGAAAGGCATAAAACCTATTGTTCGAGTTTGATTTCAAGGACGGGAGTTCGGGATGGTAGTGGTCTTCTCTTTTCTTTATCTATATCTATATCTATACTATATTAAAAGCACGAAGGCCTTTAGCTAATGTTGATTGAACTTTTTGCCATTCATTAAAACAATTTACAATAGACAAAACTATCATTTACTCATTTTCTAATTTTTAAGACTTTAAATTTTCAATTAAATTTTTATAGTTTAATATGTTAATGTTATACTATTTAGCTTCCGCGTAATAAGTAAAAGGTTGAATTCAACCATGCTTGTCCAATAAGAAGACCCAATAAAATAGAATTCAATCCGATAATATACAAAGTTACCGTGTTTGTCGTAGGGGAGGGAACAACAATCAAATAGAAGAAGGAATAGCATCCTACCATATTGCCATTAGGGATACGGATCAACATCCTATGAACATGTTTGAGAAGTTGGGTACCTAAACTTTATTTTCTTTTGTGCTAGGTTTAGTTGTTCCTTTTATTGGTTCTTTGATGATGCGTTAGTCTATTACCCTCCCCGTTCCAATTTATGTGGCAGCATTTCCTTATTTGTCTGTTCTAAAAAGAATGACAATATTCTAAGTTTGGTAACAATTTAACTTTAAAATTACAATTTTAATTTGCCATTACTGAAATGATTTACAACCACACAAACATATTTGACTTATTTTACACCACAAGTTTCAAAAGTCTTCATTTATTTTTTAAAGTTTGTGCCGAGTCAAACTATGACACATAAAATGGAACGGAAGGAGTATATTGTTAAAACTTATCAGATAATTTCTTCCTACAGTGGTGAATCAACAGATTCTTAAGTAATGCGGGAATCAATCATCCTAATTGACGATCCACGTGCTATATGAGTATCGTATAAAAAGTAACTCATATGGTTTTGTATTAGATGAGTTAGAAAGCCAATGATATCGATAGTATTATACTGCTAAAGCCTTTGCTAATGGTAAGCATAAATATAGCTCTAAAACACATTATTTTTCTCTTTATACAATTATTTTGTTCTATGTTTGCCCAATTAAACTGAATTTTTTGTGTTCGTTGTAACCTCTTTTTTTTTTTTTCTAAGGTAATTCAATTTTTTAATTTTATTTATATTCAGGTTGATGATTTCTATTATTATTAGGCACTCAACTTCCATCTATTTTAATTAGATAACAAGCTTATATGAAATAGATTGTGAGTTAATGAGATAACAAGCTTACATGGTATGATCTCTATTATAGAAGAATAAGTTCAAGGGCTCTGAAATTTTGAAAAATGCAACTTGAATATGGGTGCGTCTCCAGCCATACTTTTTTTGATTTTACTTAATCCCATCTTGTTGCTATTTCTTTGTGTCCAATCTTAAATATGGTTCTATTCATATTAAGTACATGATAGTTTTAGAAAGCTCTCTATTTATTGAATTGTATTCATCCGTTTTAGGAACTCTTTTACTTGATTTTTATATTATAATCGATATTTACTTGATTTTTAGAAACTATTATTTTTATTATATAATCGCGACATATTATTTAGTAGATTTTCAGGTGCTCGGGCACCTTCAAATAGAATGAGGTCAGAACTAAATTATGCAACTTGTAGTTAATATCTAAATTATATGATATTAAGTTGTTTGGCAGATAACAGTACATAGTTTAGCTAAGCTCTTTGTGAATCAGCTTATTTGAAGTTTTGAACTATACATTATCTTGCTTGAAAATGCCGTTAGGTCTATGTAGAAATCTGCTAATTAATTGCTGGAATTTGTACTACTTATTAATAATTATTGGTAGTGTAAGTCAGCATATGACTGCTAATAAGTTTTTAAGATTCTATACTTCTTTTTTGTTTTATCTTAGAGTTTAAATTCATAGTTAAATAATAAATGTAATTATTTAAATGTTGTACTCATTGATAATGAGATACGCTTTGCGTGTGCCTAAAAACATTGCTCGAGAAAAAAAGCCTTCACCGCATCCGCTAGAACTATAACTTGAGATGACATTTTGCATACGACGACGACAATAAAATGTACGCAGATCTATTCCTACCTCGACTAAAGTAGAAGAATTATTTTCAATAGATATCTTGCATTAATACCATAATTATTCCATGTTCGCTCAATTTTAAATGTCCAAATATTGTGGAGGAATTATTTTGCTTTTGTTGTTTTATTTTTGAAGTTCTCGCAAATTTTTTTAATTATTTTAATTAGCTTTACTGTGAACTTTGTGCACCAATTCGTGCAATTCTAAATATTTTCACCACATTTGTCTTGTTGCACCACATATATGAGAGGTCGAGTCATCCACAACGATGTTAGATTCTTGGTTTCTTTAATTTTTATTTTATAATCTTTTCATATAATATTTAGTAATTTTTTTCTAATATTTTGATATGATTAGTTTATTCTAATTATTTTTGATATGATAGATAAGTAAAACGCGTACCCTAAGATTAGTATATATAAATTCTTAAATTACAGAGTGTATTTTAGGTACGACATAAAAACTATTATTCAGAGTTTGGTTTCAAAGACGGGAGTTGGGGGATGGTTGTGGTCTCCTTTTTTCTTTATATATGAAAGTACTAATTCATCGTTAGCGAGTGATGGACGAGTAGTTTCCATTATCGTCCAAATGCTCATCTAGGTTTCTGTATTTTTTTTCCTTAATTTTATTTATTCAGATTATTTTATATTATGTAGTCAAAATCCTCCTCAATTTTACTTCCCATTATTGTTAATCCCTCCTTCAGGGAATAGTTTAAATTGAATCGGAACTAAAAAAGAAACAAAAAAAATTGAAACTTAAATCTAAAATAAATCATATATATTGGTTTAGTTATAAAATCTGTCGTGTGATCGGAGTTGTCACATTCAAAATTTGGTCTACACATCTGGCCTCGTCCAAATAAGCTTTTCATACAACAAGACAAATTAAATGGATTTGCCACCTTCTAACCCCTGATTCATCCAATTCCCCATTAACCTTCGTACGTAGTTTCTTGCTTTGTCCTTAAAGACTTCCATAGAATATCTTTTCCAAATACCCTTCTCAATTCTTTAGGGTGGTAATGGTGAGAAGAGGTGATTATGTGGCGATGACACTTGCACAAAAACATGATATGTTAAATTATGCAGTGTGAGCTATCATACTTAGTTTTTTTTTTTCTACGTGCATTAAAATATGATACTTGCATATTTATTACCCAAAAGAAAATAAAGTAAAGAGAAAAGTAGAACAAAAAGAAAGATCCATAAAAGATTTCCAGATCCATTACAAACACCACCTAAATTAAACAAGAACTCATTCCTACAGCAATTTCTTCTTAACCAACTTGTGATGAAGTCATTTATTCCTGATTTTGCAACTTCTCAACTCGTTGATTCAACAGTTCAACACGGGTAACCAACCGACTGACAGAATAAAGCAACCAATAGAACATCAATGCAGCGGCAATCAACAGTGCATTACGCTGGCTTTTGACAATTGATTTCTGGTGTCGCATGAGTTCGGTCGGAGTACATGTCTCAGCCGATTTGCAATTCGGGCGATTCTCGTATTTCCAATAAATGTCCAATAACAAGAATATACAAAACGGAACCACTGAAAGAAAGGGCTTGAAAAGATTTCTTGTCACTGTAATTAGACCTTTACGTAAAGGGTATGTACCTGGAAGTGTCAAAAGTATTACCATCACTGCTTCTGCTGCAGCAGCGTAGCCTAAAACTACCCATTCTAATGCCATGCCTAGTTTTTCTCTGTTTCTTGTTCTTGGTCTTTGCTGAAAATTTGTGATTTTACGTAAAAGAAGCTTACATGTGGTGGCTTAAATGGGAAGTGGTGAATAGTCTGAAGATTGGGTGGCAAAAGGAGAAGGTGACATGTGGATAGGTTCTAAACACGTTCGCTATACAGATGGCAGGTTTTGTAGATCTTTGTTTTGTAGTATTCCTTAGTTTTCGATTTTTCTTTTTTCTTTTAATTAAGCTAGTACTAGTATACGTCGTTACAATTGAATCATCTGGTTCGACTTGCAACACCTGCAAAACTATGAAATGAGTATGATTAGTAGAATAAAATTAAAATTAAAAGAACAGAATAGGTTATAGGAGTACTTCCTTTGACTGAATTTATAGGATAGTCTTTTCTTCTTATAAATCTAAAATAAGTAATATCTAATTTTATTCTTATTTTATAATTACATAAAATTTTCTAACTTGTTTTAGACTACAAGTATCGACGGACTCGTTCCCAATTTTCGATTTTTCAACAAATTTTTGAATGTTTTGGTCGTTGAAGTATCGTGATTTTCTGGTAGTAGTGAAGAGAGCGAAGGTTATATGTGTCCACATTGTACGAGGAGTTCATTGTTCGTCTCCTCATGCAATAACGAAGAATTATTCGCATGAGTTAATTCTGATGTCGAATCAGATGCGAGCCAGGAATTGTACCTAAAGGGGTCACGATTTTAACCAATTTGAGTTGCTCTATCCTCTATAATTGTACATATTATATGAAGATTTTAAACCAAAGCGTATATAGATTCGTCCGAACTATTGCTTTTGTCTCTAGCCCCAACCATGGGTTGTGTTACACGTGTTTCAATAAAAAATATAGAGAAGTACTACTACATTTTAATTTATAAAGATAGAGCGAGAGGGATACAGGAAGATGAAAATAAAATAAGGGAGGCTTCCATTATTGATACTGACAAAATATATGAGTCTAGGAGAGTGCTGCAACGTTACAAATATTCACAAATTGCCAAATTGTGTTGATTTTGTTGAATCACCTGTGAGGAAATGCTGTTGAAGATCGCTCCCTCCAACGCCGGAAGCTCTGCTCTTGTTCGACGTATTCTATAGAGATCCAAAAATCACCCGAGAAAATAATTAAAGAGAACGCGTGAAGACAATATTAATCTTCAGCTTGTCTATGTTGGCATATTCTAGCTTGTGTTTCTTCTCGACTTGTTTTTGTTCTCTGTACAATTAGTCACGTTACTTTTGTGCAGCTTTCGAGCAACTCATTCAACCAAAGTGTGTTTCCCACATTCTATCTTTTAATCTTCTAATGGATTATGAATGCGACATGCATGTAATGTTTCGTTGTATTCGAACATAGAGCATAAGAGATTGTGATAAAAGCAGTCAATTTGAAGGTTAGGTGCCAAATGGGTATCATTTAACAATAAAAGTGTGTTCTCTCTAACAGCTTAATCTTTTAGATGAGATGGTCGTACATTCCAACATGATATCAGAGCAGACAGAAGTCCTGCGATCGAATCTCGACGTCACCCAATATAATATTAAAACAATTTCCACATGCCTACAAGCCATTTACCATGAGAATATATAGAAGTGTCCAACTGTCTCTCAGGTTATTTTTCAGATCTCCTATGTGTAAAAGTGAAGATCTCCTGGGAAATATTGACATACAACTAAAAAGTTTAAAAAAGACCATAAAACCAATTGATTTTCAAGGATAAATACAATCAAAGTAGTCTGTTCTTTGACAAGAGATGTGAAACATCAGCATGATTATTAGAGTAACCGTCTGGATAGGCCTCTTGGAGAGCAAATATTTTGCATTGTTCATGGAGACAATCACTTGGAAGGATAGATGAATAGCCATTATTAAGCAATTTCAAACAAATCATCTTAAATTTTATAAAGCTCAGGTGCCAGACGAGGCGTAATTAGCACTTCAACAGGATTTACCTTACGAATAGTAATGCCAGCACCCTCTTTCATATCCAAAGGCTCATTAGATGGAGTTCTGAAATTGAAACCTTGGATCAAATGAGCTATTGTTAGGTGTTCCAATTGCAATGCATAAGTCATTCCTGGACAAGATCGTCTTCCCGAGCCAAATGGAATAAACTCATAATGTTGACCACGAAAATCAATATCAGTAGTGAAAAATCTCTCTGGATCAAATTTATCAGGATTTGTCCATATTTTAGGGTCTCGTTGTAGTTTCATAACATTTGTGAATAGTCTAGTCCCTTTTGGAATGTGATATCCACTAACAACACAATCTTCGACATTTTCGTGTGGTACTAACAAAGGCCCTGGTGGATATAATCGTAACACCTCCTTAACGATAGCCTGGAGGTACACCAAATCCTTAATATCACTCTCTTCCATCCATCTATCCTTACCAACTTTGCTGTCAATTTCTTCTTGTGCTTTCTTCAAGACATGCTGATTGTTTATCAATAATGTCATTCCCCAATTTATGTGAAGAGCAACTGTGTCTGCAGCATCTAAGACCAAACTCTGTGGAAAAAGAAACAGAAGGAACACAAAGCTCCATATGACTGTATATGGTGATCCTAGTGTACTATATATATTTGTAAGAAAAAGAAATAGGGTAACATTATCTACCATACTAAGTTCAACCGAACAAATTTTTGATGCTCTATTATGGATAAGAAATGATTTTTTGTCTCACTACAGTATCATTATTATACTATTACATATGCTAACCACACCAAAGTTATATAATCTAAGTGGTACTTATGCAAGTCTTTTACCTAATAGGTGTGAGTTAGACTATCAGTGCTCTTATTCCCACTCCTGCCGCTTTCCCCACTAGCGATGTTCTTTTAATTTTAAAGCATGTATTATGTCAAAGCAGAAACAACCAAAAGAAATTTTTGGGCGAAAACTTCTTACATTTTTTCATTTACTCTATAAGTATATACTAGTTGCAAGTCCTATCCTAACTTGGTGACTAGTTAGTTAACCAATGGGGAATACAACTAGAACCCTAATTGTGCTAATTACATAAATGCTCTTTTAAGCCTATCCTAATTACATGAGATGTATTTACAATATATGCCATTAGATTAAGCTATTACGCTAAATTTATCTCTAGACACCACTTTGTAAGATATCACTGAATATGTTATTGTTGTTGCCACCGCTAACCTATATCTCTAAGTTTACTAAGTATTTCCGCCACTACTAAAAATCAGGGCGCGATTTTCGGACCGAAATTCGGTCGGACAAGGGTAGGCGACCGCTGCGGTCGGACAAAACGAATTTTATTTATTATAAATTTATTTCTGTAAAGTATCCGACCGCCGCGGTCTGAAGATATTAAAATATATTTTTTTAAAGTGGGCGACCGCCGCGGTCGGCTAGCAGAATAGGAAAACGGGACAGACCCTCTCTCTTTCCTCATTCTCTTTCTTCCTCATTCACTCCTCCTCTCTTCCCCAACTCTTCCCCAAACCGTCCCCAACTCAAAAACACTAAATTTTCACCCCCTACGTCAAATCTAACACTAAATTTTCACCCCCTACGTCTACAAATCCGTGGTAAGTTTGTTTTTATTATTTTCCTTCTTATTTTTCCCCAAATCCGAAATCCTAACTTTTTTTTTTGGTTCTTTCATCCGAATTTTTTAGGTTGAGGTGGTGGTGGAGCAAAACCCCGGCACTTGAGGTGAGTTTTCTAGCTTTGGAGCAATTTTTTTTTTCTTAATTTTCATCCGAATTTCTTACCATAATTTTTTTGAATTCTAGTTCATGAAATTAAATAGACATACTATATTTGTTTAGTGGTTATTATTACAAAATTTTCTTACATATTATGGATTAATATGCTTTAATAGTGTAATCTTGTTGTATCTTTTTGGGTTGATGTTGGGGTGGTTGTTGTTGAACATAGTTTGGGATAGTTGGAAAATTGTCAATGAATATTTTTGTTGGTGCTGTTGTTGAACATTGCTTGGGGTTGTTGTTGAATATTATTTGGGGTTGTTTTTTAACATTGTTTGGGGTTTTTGTTGAATATTATTTGGGGTTGTTGTTGAACATTGTTTGGGGTTGTTGTTAAGTTGAATGTTTGAGGCATTGAATCAAATAAGTGGTGAGAACTAATCAAAAGCTCAAATTTTAGATAAATTAATTAAAGTAGTAGCAACAAAGACATAATAGTGGCTCACCATTACGAAACTAACTAAGATTTGTACATGGTCTAGTCAAGTGAACAAAAAATAAGTGTTAGGCTTAGAACTAGAATTCACAAATTAAAAATCATTATGTTTGACAATTTTAAGGTTATTTTCTTGATGGAGTTTAGTGATATTACTAATGGACTTTGAAAAGAAACAATCTTGATGCCTTTTGATTAGTAGTTGGGTTGGACATGGAAAAATTTGGTTGAAGTAGTATTCTTGGTCAAGCTTAGTGTAGTCAAAGAAAAATAAAACAAATTAAAGTTAGGATTAGTTGAATCGTTGGTTGAAGTTAATAAGATATTGTAAGCAAATGAACTAGTATAACACTTAACAATAATTTAATAGACATTAACTATAAATAATATAGTAGCTACACAACTTAAAATATCTTAAGTTGTAAATTGATTTGAAAGAAATAAACTATTTTTAAAAATCCATTTGGTAATCTTTGATTCTATTTCATTTCATAGAAATAGATATAAGTTGCAAATGAGAAGTGCTATTAATTACCAAACGATAATCCTAAAGAATAAATTAGTTAATAATATAAAAGTAATTGACTTAGATATAATCCTAGTAAGTTGTACTTAATCTTTTTCAAATTGGTAGTGTTTCACAGTTTAAGTAATAGATATTACCTATAAGTAATATAGTAGTTACACAATTTAAAATGTCTTAATTATTTTCGTAAATTTATTTAAAAGAAATCAATTATTTTTCCACCTTTATTTTTTAATATTTTATTCTAGTTCATTTGATTCTTGAGAAGTGTTATTAATTACTAAATGATAATCTTAGAGAACAAATTAGTTAGTAATATAAAAGTAATTGACTTAGAAAATTATACAATTACTTAATCTTATGATAATTGGTAGTGTATCAAAGAAATATTTGTTTAAATCTTTGCAATTTAATATGCATCTCAAACGTGTAATTTTTGTGTAGATATGGTTCATGAAAGTCGTAGTTGGATGTATAATAGAAATAATCCCGGCCGGCAGGGGATGAGGACAGAATTTGCAGTAGGTGTTGGAGACTTTATTGAAAAGGCGAAAACACTTGTGATTTTATACGGTGGGGTCAGATTAAATGTCCTTGTGTGGACTGCAAGTGCATAAAAGGAAAAAATTTGGAAGATGTTGAAATGCATCTTTATAGGAAGGGTTTTATGCCAGATTATTTTGTTTGGGTTTATCATGGAGAGTCTAGGGATGTGGGGGGTGATGTTCATTTTCAAAATGCTTATGTCGGTAGGAGTGGTCCGTTTGTGGAGAATGATCTTGATAATTATCGAATGAACGATATGGTTAATGATGCTTTTGGGATATACCCAGAGGAGCCATCCCAACCAGGTACATCGCAACCAAATGTTGAGCACATTCCTAATGATGAGGCAAAGCTCTTCTATAAACGGTTGGAGGAAGCTAGTCGTCCATTGTACGAAGGCTCAGTGCATTCCAAGTTGTCAGTTGCTGTTAGATTGTTAAGTATTAAATCTGATTTTAGTATATGTCAAGCAGCTATGGATTCCATCATTGATCATATGAATGATTTCAATCCGACTAACATGGCATTACCAACAAATTTTTACCACACTAAGAAGTTGGTTTCCACGTTAGGTCTTTCTGCTCAGAGAATTCATTGTTGTGTCAACGGTTGCATGTTGTTTTATAAGGATGATGCAGAACTAGATAAATGTAAATTCTGTGAGGAGCCTCGTTACAAGCCGGTTCTAAACCCTAAAAAGAAGCCGATACCTGTTAAGTCGATGCATTACTTACCCCTTATACCTAGGTTAAAGAGGTTGTATGCGTCGATGAGCTCTGGTCCTTATATGAGATGGCACTATGATCGTACAAAACAGCCAGGCATTCTAAGCCATCCGTCAGATGGTCAGGCATGGAAACATTTTGATCAGGTGTATCCGGCATTTGCTAGTGAACCAAGAAACATAAGGTTGGGTCTATGTTCAGATGGGTTCACTCCTTTTGATGTCTCGTCTACACCTTATTCTTGTTGGCCCGTATTTGTCACGGCGTACAATCTTTCGCCCGAAATGTGCATGACTAGTCCTTATCTGTTTTTGAATTGCATTATCCCAGGGCCACATAATCTGAAAGCCTCGATTGATGTATTTTTGCATCCTTTGATTGATTAGTTAAAGTTATTGTGGTATGAAGGTGTGGAAACATGATATATCAATGATACAGAACTTTCAACTGCATGCTTCTTTGATGTGGACTATAAATGACTTTCCAGCTTATGGAATGTTGTCTGGGTGGTCCACTGCTGGTAAGCTCTCTTGCCCTTATTGTATGGAAGATACAAAAGCATTCACTTTGAAAAATGGCGGTAAGATTACATGGTTCGACTGTTGCCGTTGATTCTTGCCAATGGATCATCCGTTTAGGAGTAACAGTAGTGCATTTATGAAGAATCAGGTTGATTTTGAGGAGCCTCCGCGAAGGTTTCCAGGAGGAGAAATATGGGATAGGGTTAAGGTGTATCCTAAGGTAACTGACCAACGGCCATTTAAAGCACCTGGCTCTATATATATATAAATTAGTTAATAATATAAAGTTCAAGATAGTTGTACACATTAAACCAACATATATATATATATAAATATATATATATATATATATATATATATACTATCTTGAACTTTATATAGGTACTCAATCTGGATAATGGCATAAACTTCCCATTGTTGCATGCTATATCTCACGGGCCTTATTATAAATACAAGAGAATGTATAAGTACTTTGTTAATGGGTACAAGTTCCATACTAGAGAATGGTCCTTGGGGAAGAAAACAAACAACAGCGGTGTGTGTGTGAAAGGTGGTACTGGTGACCAGAATGTAGACTTTGATTACTATGGTGTGATTGAGGAGATTTTAGAAATAGAGTTTACAGTAGGTGGGCCTCGTAAAAGATTGGTGCTTTTTCGTTGCAAGTGGTTTTCATTCAAAGATTATACATCGATCTATTTTTATCTATCATTAATATTCCCAGAATTAATACACAACTCTTTCTTGAATCAACAAACAAATTGATTGATAAATACGAAGATGAGAGCAGGTTCCCATTCGAGGAGCGCAATGGAAAGTAAGCCTTTGAGGGTTCATGTCCGAATCAGGGATGTGGTGATCCGAGTCCAAAGGGTACGAGGGTAGACCCATGTTCTAAAATAGTTGAAGTTAATCACAAAAGGTCATATGGACATTATGATCCTTTCATCATTGCCCAGAATATGAAGCAAGTGTGGTACGTTCCTTATCCACCGACAATGAACAAAGCCAAAGCCAAATCCAAAGCCAAAACCAATTGGTGGGCTGTTCTAAAAGGCAAGCTGGTGGGAAGAGTGGAAGTAGATGATGTATTAGATGTTGCATATCAAAATGAGGTATCAACCGTTCCCTTGATTGCGGATATTGAATTAGCCGACCAGTTGCAACATAGTGAAGGCATCTATGAACAGTTTGATGAATCGGTGGTTAGACGTGGAAAAAACACGACTAATTTTGGAGAAGGAACATCTAGGGAAAACGAGGAGGATGAATATATGGATGACGTTGAAACAAGTGAGGAAGAATTTGTTGACAACGATGAGACGAGCGAGGAAGAAGAAATAGCCGATGACCTTAACACGAATGATGATGATTGACATGTTCGTAGTTTGTTGTTTTTACTTTACTACAATTATTTGCACTACTTTATAAATGTATTCCATAAAAATTTATAATTTGATTATATTGTGCTAATTTATTGTGCTTATTTTACAGATATGTCATTTTCGGAGAAGGCTAGGGAGAAAAGAAAGGTTCAAAGTACCTCGCCTGCTTCAGGTCATACTACTCCTCCTGGACATGTACCTCATATGCTTCCTACACATCCTCCGTCTACATATGCTCCAGGTTTTTTCACTCCTCCTCCTGCCTTTCCCCCTGGCATGCCCTTTCCTACATCGCCTGGTTATTTCGTTCGTCCACATGGCATCGGTTCATTATCCATGCCTCAGCCATCTTCCAGTCCATCACCATCCCCTTCATCATCTACTCCTTCTGGATCTACTGTGCCACCTTCTGATCTGAGCTCGGTGGACGCTTTGGTACCACCTACTGTGCCATATTATGATCCGAGATCGCCTTATTACATTGGTCATGCAGGATCATATGATGATGACGGGAGGGTGAGGCATTATCCTGAGGGTAGTCGTGGGTAAGTATTATTTTTTGTTATTTTTTAAGTATTTAATTCTACTATGAAGTTTAATTTTTTAGTATATTTATTAACACTAGAAATTTTTATCTAGTTTTACTCCCTCGAACGTGGCTACTCCCACAGTCACCGCATGTATTAAATCTAGATGGACTGAGCCATGGCCATCTTGGGGTAGGGTACCCTTCCATGTACAGCTGGGCATGTTTGACGATTTTCAGGTAATAACTATATTTTATTTTTTAATAATTTAGTTAAGTGTCACTTTTTTAAAAATCTAATATTTTTAATTATTTCAGGCAAAGTGTAAATGGCATCCTGCCTTCGATAACATTGCCCGAAGCAATTTCCTTGGAAAATGTGCAGATAGAGTGAAAGGTAACCTGTATGATTGTCGGGCCAAAGGAAAGAAGCCCGAGTGGATATACGATCACGTTTGGGTAAAACTTCTACAATATTGGGATAGTAATGAATTTAAGAAGGGGAGTGCCCAAGGAAAAGCCGCACGAACCTTCGAAAAGGGTGGATCGCTGCACACCGGGGGTTCGGTTAGCGCAGCGACTCAGCGGATGCTATTGGTAACTTATTAATTAATTGTATGTATTATTTTATGTAACTCACATTAATTTTCTATCTAACTTGTTATCTTTTTAATTTTGTAGGAAAAGGAAGAAGGGCGGCCAGTTCGTGTGCCTAAAATCTTTAAGAAGAGGCATATATACAGAAACAAAAAAGGAGAAAAAGTGTGGGTCGAAGACCGCGCTAAAGAGCTATATGTAAGTTACTAAATTCAATCTTTTAAAGTTATTAAATCCGTCAATATTTGTAAATGTAATTCTTGCTATTAAGTTTTTTTTTCAGGAAAAGGCTACGGCGGTCTATGAAGAAAGGATGGCGAGTCAGGCATCCGAGTGTGGTAGCAGTACCCCAGCTCAAATGACACTAGAGGAGGAAACCGCACTATGGTTGGAGGTGAATGGCGGAGTAAAGAAGGGAAGTGCTTACGGCCTTGGATCGCAGTATGCCTCAGAACGTCTAAATCCAGGTTTGTTTGGCACTTACACTCCTCCTGCTAGTTCAATTAATCGCTCAGTGGAAGCCTCTTTGCGCAATGAAATCGAAGAGCTTAAGAGAAAGAGTGAAGAAGAACGTTTGCGCAATGAAGAAAATATGAGAGCCATGCGGGAAATGATGCAGAACATTATGTGTGGTAGTCCGGACAAGGGAAAGAAGGGCAAGGGCAAGAGCAAGAGCAAGAGAAAAAGCCGGGGGAAAGGCAAGAGCAAACGTCAATACAGCTCGTCGTTTGAGCCGGGTTCTGAGTCTATTTCTGAGGCAACAGAGTAATAATAATGGATTGTTGATGTCTTAGACTTGTTTTAGACATGTATTAACTTGTTTGGATCACTATTCGGATTGGAGATGTTATGTAAATTGTTAAACTTTCAATTTAAAGGCAATAAGCCTTGTTTAGACTATTATTAAGGCTTGTAGAAGCCTAATCTTCTTCTGGGTGCTGTTTTTACTGTTTTTTACAGGTGGTGTAGCTCTAACTGCAGGTTTTACCCAGATTTCCGACCGCAGCGGTCTGAATGCGATCCGAAATCAGGGTATTTTTTTTACCAAGAAATTGAAATTTCCCACAGCCGCGGTCGCCTAACTCAAATAAAATTCTTAGATTTTTAGAGTCTACCACCGCCGCGGTCGCCCAACTCAAACAAATTTCCCAGATTTTTTGCAATCTCCCACCGCATCGGTTGCCTAGTTCATCATATTTTTTTCCACCTATTAAAGTAGGCGACCGCATGCCGACCGAAAATCGGTCCGACTGTCGACCGCGTCGGTCAGAAAACTGTGGGCGACGACTATGCAGCCGACCGCCTTGTTTGGTCGACCGGATGAGCGGTCGGAAAAGCCCTGATTTTTAGTAGTGCGCTAACTCTTATCATCTCTAAGTTTACTATAAATTTTTCCACTAGCTCTTATCTTCTAAAGTTTCATGTGCTCCTTAATGAATGAGTTATGTATGTGGTAATCAATAATAATACAAGGATTATTATATGATGAATATATGTAGTGAATGTAGGCGGTGAGTTATATTACGTCACTCTCAGAGTAGGTTAACGTTACTGTTAAAACGTTGGTTTTACATTGCAAATAATTGTCCACCTTGCACATCTCAGTTATGCTTTATTGATTGATAGAGTTATTGCGTGTTTTTGCACATCTCAGTTATGCTTTATTGATTGATAGAGTTATTGCGTGTTTTTGCACATCTCAGTTATGCATTATTGATTGATAGAGTAATTGCGTGTTTTTGCACATCTCAGTTATGCTTTATTGATTGATAGAGTTATTGCGTGTTTGTACTAAGTGGGATGATATAGATATCTGACAGAACAATCGACGTGCACGAGCTAGAGCATAATATTTTTTTTCTTGGAATAAAAAATGACATATATGAATTTATATTCATTACATACTAGTTTTCAAACAATTTTCTGTGTTTCACTCTAGTATTTACTACTCCATTATTTAGAGACTAAAAGTTGCTTCCTCCGTTCCACAAATGATATTTTAGTTTGATTCGGATTGGAGTTTAAGAAATAGGAAAAGACATTTGAAAATAAACTATAGATAAATATGTAGCCATAAAGTACCTCATTAGGTGTAAAATGGTAAGTTCCAAGTTAAATTGTATTCAAATTAAGAATTATGACATTCTTTTGGGAACAGACTAATAAGAATATAGTGTCATCCTTTTTAGAACGGATGGAGTAATTTTTTATTATATTTCTGCAAATGCTTGTTAAATATTTTAAATCGTGAAATAGTACTATGACTTATATTTTTTTTTATATATAAAATTTTTCAACATATCAAGTGTTATCCTACAAGTGGGGTGTCGGGAGGGTGAGATGTATGCAGACCTCATCCCCATCAAGGTGGAGAAGCTGTTTTCGATTTATCCTCGACTAGAAAAATATTTTGAAAATATATTTGAAAACAAACACGGTAAGAAACACCATAATAACTCAAATACTCACATAAAAACTACAAACAACCAGAGCAAACATAGAACACCAATAGTGTTAAAGACGCAGAACAAGATAAAACTACTATGTATAAGAATAAAGAGCAGCCTGATGCACAAAGCATCCCGTATTCACGCAGGATCCGGAGAAAAGCTGCACCCCAAGAGGTGTGATTGCTGACATAATGCTGACATAAAGCTAATATGTCAACGATCATGGTCTACTACCATAATCCTCGACCTCCACGCTTTTCTATCAAGGATCATGTCCTTGGAGATATGGAGGTGAGATATTTTAAATATAAAAATTTTATCTTAAAAATTTTAATAGTGTACATCCGAATTTCAACAAAAATTAGTTAATTTGACCACTACTCGTTTAACCTGTCAGTTGGTGAAAATTAAACCAAATAGAGATAACTAAGGACGAAGAACTTACTAACAAAGTGGCTTTTATGATTGTGTCCCGAGAGTAACAACCTTCATGCAGTTGTTCATTGCTCATCTTGGTAAGCATAACATCAATGAAATCTCTTTCTTCATTTCCAGCTCCAACCTCCATTATTGTTTCTCTCTGCTTGATGTGTTCTTCTAACCAGCTTTGAAAAATAGTATCAATATCCTTAAAAGTTCTCTTCATTGACTTAACATGCCCTTGAAAATCCACCCATTTAAACAATGGTATCGGAAAAGCATCCCATAACACAAACTCCATAGACAAAGTCAGAAAATTCTTGAATGCTTTCTTGAATTTTTCTACGACATCGTCTTCATAATTCTTTCCCGCTATCATTTTCACTATTAACCCAAAATTCAACTCCTCTAACCAATCAGTTAAGTTTATAGTCGACTTTCCATCATCGAGTCGAGAATACAAGTCTTTGATGTTACTTCGAACTTTAGAAAACCTAACATGCTTGAATTTTTCAAGACGACTAGTAGAGAGGACTTCTTGAATAACTAACTTTCGTATATTTTTCCAATAAGGACCATAATTGGCTAGAAAAAGCATAGCGTTGTTGTAACCAAGATATTCTCCGTAAAGACAAGATGGTCGATTAGCAAAACATGCATCGTTTGTTGAATAACAATCTTTTACAGCTTCATAACTACTCACCACTAACACACGAGGTAGTCCTAGTCGAAAAGTGAAGATAGGACCATATTTGTCAGCTAAGTCCCCTAGTTTTCGAGCTAATGGCCGGTCATCGCCATCGTTCTCGAAGTAAAAAATATGGCCAATGACCGGCCATCCACCGGAGATTTCCGGTGGTAAAAGTTTTGAGGGCTTTCGAGATTTTTTTGTCCATAGGAAGTAGAAGACAAAGGCAAGGGTTACAAGTCCTGCAACGGCAGGAAGAAGATGATGTGGATGAGCCATTTGGTTTATTCTATTATGAAATCTGGTATATATTCTGCCGACTATGATGTTAAAACTAATAAAGTAGCAAATTAACTTTTCGTCCTGTGCATGAGATGGATGAAGGGGACAAATCATAAATGTCACTATGCTCAAAAGTAATTTCCTGTGGTTAAGACTACCAAAAATATCTTACGCACACGGAAAATATTAAGAAAGAAAAGATAAGACTACCAAAAATATCTTACGCACACGGAAAATATTAAGAAAGAAAAAAATCTACGAGTGTATACACCGGGTCAATAAATAAATGTCACATGTTTCTTTATTTAACTATAACGGTTAGTAATTAACCATAATTAACACTATTAATTAATAATATAAAATGTTTAATAATCTAATTACTCTCCCATATATATACTGAACTTTAACATCATTGAGGTAGTGCCCATTAATATTAAAGGTTTTCCTGGCCATTAGGAGTGTTACTTCTTACTTAGCAATATCAACATTTTCTTTTTCTAAATCAAATTTGTAGAATTTCTATGCTTTTACTTATATATTTTCAGGCATTTTGTTCCCTCTTAGCCATATAAAATACACTCTTCTCCATTAACAAAAAGTTTCTATGTTTCCCACATTATACTTATGATTCAGAGGAAAATAAAAAATTTAAGAATCAAGGAAGAATGAAACAAACACCAGAAACGAAAGACAAGAAAGAGAGACTCTTAGGAGTTACGTTTAGATCAACCCTATTAAGACTTTGATTCTTTTTTTTAATTTCTTATTTATTAAAAATAGAACTCTTATAATAAACTTTAGTTTGTCTTATATGGTTTACTAAATTATATTGGGTGCATATACCCAGCCAATAAATCTGTTTTATTACGTTATTTAATTTGAGGGGATATTTGATGTCCTTCCAATATTAAAAGTTGGGCGGAGTTTGGTTTCTTAAAGTAGAAATTGGTGTTCTAAGTGATTTTCACCCCATTAAAATTATACCATCTACATAACTATACAATATTAGAAGCTAATTTATATAAAAATAGCAATCCTACACCATTCAAGATAGAATAATATTTTTTAAAGAAATATATCAAATATACATAAAAAGTAGAAAAATCGTAGATTCCCCTCCTACTTCCTGCCACCTCCCAAATACCCCCATTGTCGTTTCCACTTTTGCCGGTCGCCGACATTTTTGTTATTTTTCTTATAATTGTATGTCTAGTATATCTCTATTGTATGTAGAATGATATACTAGACATACAATAATATAGTTGATGTATGTCACTGTATACTGCTTGTATGTCCACTATATGTCCATTATATTTATAGTGTAAATTCAATGTATCAACACACATACAATAAAAAATAGTGGACATACAAACCTCCCACATTCAAACAACCAAAAGTACTATAACCACCAAAAGCACCACAACCACTATCCTAACCGCTGTTAAAAGAAATAAAAAGATGAAGCAAAAGAAAAAGAATTTAGAACTACAAATATAGAAACACACAAGATAGTAGTGATATAATTGATAAACATGACATATATTTCATATACAATTTAAATACAATTGACGTACAATTGATACACAGTTGGCATATAGTTGACAAATACTTAAAAAAGATTTGTATTATAACTGAAACAACGGAGAAAAATAAATCATGTTCACATGAGATATCAATGTTCGTGATGTACCGTCGTTTAAAATTAGAGTTCTAAAATTTTGAAAATTTCCAAACCATGAATCAAACACATACAACACCCTAGTTTCATTAGCGGAGATTGGAATCCGATTTTGTTTTCAACGGCTGAAGCGATCGAAGATTTGCATTTTCACGACAAACTTCATTTACGGAGCCGCCTCACATGCCAATATCCATATCTCCTCTGAATATTATCTATCTGCAATGTACATTAGGAAAGATTCATGATGACTCGGATTTTAAATTTAAGATTTTTTCGCCACTTTTAGAGGTGTGGATTCTGAGAGAAAGAGGGCGGCAGTGGTGGAGGGGAGGGGGGGGGGGGAAGGGGAGAGAGAGAGATGTTGGGGTTACCCACATTTTTTTCAAATGTTTTGTGTATATATAACAATAACATACCAAGTGTAATCCCACAAGATATAGGACGGGTGAGATGAGATGTATGCAACTTTATCCCTACCTAGGTGGAGAAATAATATCCATATTTTTAAAAGAAAATTTTTAAAGTTACCCCTAGCGTAAATATTTCTTTAAGACTTTAATCTATGTATTTCTAGATAAACTTTAATTAATAATTAATGCAAATGGAAGAAAAGAAGAAAAAAGTATCGTACAAAAAACTAATTTAATATTATGTACAGAATATTTTATAAATGAACAAAAGAAAAGATAAGAGTCTTTTGTTCTTTATCGCAACGCTGGCCCATTTCTTTTGCTCGAGGGAATGGCTTGTCAAGAGATGAGGCCAAAATAAAAATTTTTGGTCAAGAAGAACCGAATGAGTACTACATTGTCTTATTTTTATTTTTTTAGTAATTAAGTCAATTTTATTAACTACTAAGAGCATTACATTGCTTAGCGAGGCTGCTACAACCCGCTAGTTCTTTACTATTTCACTATCAACTGACTTAAACTCCAAACATACTTCCAGCCACCTTATCTACTAAGATCAATAATAAAAGAAAGATACAAGCTATATTGATTTAAAAAAAATATCTTAGAAAGTTTATTTGCAGCTTCCCTGTAGCTCGAACATTGCATGTGCAGGCTATTTCTCTTGCAAATTATTCATGGTCTCTGGTCACTCCTTCAAAGATTCTCTTGTTCATATCCTTCCATAAAGCTAGGATATCTTGAGCATATACCATTTTTATCATTTTTTCTGGAGCTAACTTCTCTCATGTCTTTAGAATAATCCACTCCAGTTGAATGTTCCAGCTGCTGTTGTTTGACACTTGAAACAGTAGCCATTGTGCAATCCTTTTTCATAATTTATGTGCGTAATCACGTCCTTAAAATAGATAATCCCTGGACCCTTGATGGTTTTAGCACATGATACATGATAGGCTCATATTCATTCCCCACCTTACCAATAGATCAATTGTGACCAGTTTACCTTGCTACTGAAGCCACATAGTAAATATTGCTTTTAGTCTTGCAGAATTATTACACATCAGGCCTTTCCAGGGGATCTTGAGAAAGACCCCTAGGAGTTGCAAGTAAATCTTTTTTTTATCACTCCTCTAGTTGCAAAAATCTTTTTTTTATCACTCCTTTAGTTGCAAAAGGCTGACCTTATATTTGGCTCAAATGTTCTCTTGCTCCTATGATATTTGGCTTTTTGGTCTTGCAGCATTATTTCACATCAGCTTTTTTCTGGGGATCTTGGCAAAGACTCCTAGGAGTTGTATTGGCATAAACTGGATTAGGACAATAAATCAAATTTGTGAGGGGTTTACAAGCAATGTATTGCATCAAAGTCGCTTAAGGACAATAAATTAAACAAGACAATTGAGTGACAAGAACAAGAGAGTAAAGGTTTCAATAACTGTTTTAAGTATACAATTTGACAGAGTTTCAGTAAGTAAACTTTTGGATGGTTTACAAGATGTAAGAAACGATATTTATAGCCTATCATTCTGAGGAAAATTAAGGCTATTATCACACGTTCAGATCATGGATTGCCTACGTTTCCATCAATTAAACGTTGAGTTAGTGGGCAAAGATCGTGGGGTGACTCAGCGATCCGCTGGAGTTAGAGTGTCCCCCGAGATTTAGAATTTTCACCTCGAGAACTCGAGTCTATAAGTCACTAAGGAAATTCGTCTCCGAAGCTTATCAACAACTTTGAACTCGGGGCCTCACCTTGGAAGCCATGTTGTTCGCCTCGTATCCAAATTTTTGAACCTTGCATAACGTGTCCCGAATCATGCGCTCAAGGTGCCATGTATACAAGCTGCTTTCTATCCAATACAGATAGGCCCCCACTCTTCGGGCAAATAACAGACTTTTCGAGGAGTGGAATGAGATTAGGCGAGAAAATGACACGGCGAGATATACGCTAAGGATTTTCAAAAAAGAGTCCATCAGTTCAACTTCTATCTGGTCACACGTGGTGACCGTTGAACGGTCACGCCGCTTCACCTTCTCTTTCTCACGTAACAGTTATGATGACTTTAACCCTATAAATATTCCCACTTGAATTATTGAGAAAAAAATTGAAATATCCCCAAGCAACCAAATAATTTATGTCTTTGTTCTTTAAAATTCATCTTCAAAACCAAAATATCACAAGCAATCCTTGTTAGAAAAGATGTCTGCTATAAACTCAGTACAAAGTTTTTCAGGGCCCTCTAAAGAGAGGATCCCAGGTGCTGCCACCATCATTATCGGTTGTGAATTAATCAATATTCCTGAACCCTTGAATGTCATTACGCCGACGGGTGATGACAATGAGGCGACGTCTCAAGTGGGTGGCTTAACCCCAAGGAGGCGTAAAGACACCGGTTGTCGCGATAAATTAGAGGAAGTGGATGGCGATGATGACGATGTTGCTGACGTCGAGGAAGTAGGTAGCAAGGATGCTGACATCAGAGCAGCGGGCGGAATCGAGGCTGGACTCTCGAAGTCAAAGAAAATCCCAATTGATAAGGAGCTTGAGCCTTGGCAAATTATTCCTTCAAACTTTAACATATATAAAGATTTCAGGTTGCAGGACCAGTCGGTCACTCAATAAGAAAAGAATAAAAATATTCTGGCGCAGACTACATCAACTTTGATCACTCAAGCCCACATGACTCAAGTTCGGGAAGATTGTGGATGGGGACCCAAGGTCAAGATTGGTGTACCAAACCCGAACAACAGTTGCTTTGACCACATGGTGGGGGTTCTCTTTTGCTTACACGTATCCGTTTACACTTGGGTTTTCACTCCTTGTTCATGAGGTAATTGACAAATTTTGCCGAACATATAACCTTTAATTGGCTCAACTTGGCCCGGGGGTTTGGAGGGTCGTTCAATGCTTGGATTGGCTGAGTCGAAAGGCTGAGGCACCTTTCACTTTCCAACATCTGATTGCTCTTTTCTATCCATAATATCTGATTGTTCTTTTCCATCCATACTTTCACAAAGGTGGAATTATTGCATTAAACAATCGAGGCAAGTACTCAATACTCAAAAAGAGCGAAGACCACAGGGACCGAGGATGGTGTGATCATTATATTCTCTTGCCAACGGGTTAGCTGTCTACCAAACCTGGTTCTCCCGAGGAGTGGAATAACAAGCGTAAGTAATCTTCCCTCGTTATTCAACATTCCTTTTTTAACTCCCTCAGTTACCATATCATGGTTTACTTCCCCTTTGTAGCTAATAAAGTTTTCATCGATCCTCCCGCTGATTTGTTTAACTGGGTCAAGGCAATAACAAAGGCCTGAACCCATCCCAACAGCACTTGGATGAGTATCGCTACCGAGAATAATTGGGCGTGTAAAAGACATGGTGAGTAACTTGTCACGATTTTATTTCCAAGGGGATCGTCCGAAGTCTTAATTTTAATGATTTTTCTTCTTTCTGGCAGGTTTTCCAAACAAGACGGCTAGCATCGAGCCAAAGAAGGAAAAGAGCAAAAAATGAAAGGGGAGAAAAAAAGAGGAGGAGAATGCCCCCCGATGCTGATGACTGTGTGGCCACGATGGCGAGCTTAGTCGGCACTTTGAAGAAAGCTAGAGCCTCAATGCCTTCGAAGGGCACCTCAGGTCAGGGGGCCTCCAAAGGTGACGATGATATATTTCAAAATCTACTCATTCTACTCCTAAGCCTCCAATTTATATTCCCACGGCTTCAAAGAGAAATAGGGTGACTGCGGAGAAGGCATCTCGTAGTATGGACCCTTGTGTCAAAGCAGCAATTGCTTCAGTTCCCGAGGCCGTTGTCGAACCGCGACGACACCTAAGGGATGAGTCTAGCGACGAGGCGGACGCGGCATAGAAGTGGTAGACCTCGAGGGATCTGTCCAAGACTGCTAAGGCCAAAGGCAAGGCCAAAGTTGGCGAAGTTGAAATCTCTTATGCTGGTGAGCAGAGAATAGCACCGAGCATTGCACACGCCAATTCTGAGCCTCCTCAGGACTCAGTTTCTCAAATAGACATAAGGAAGGTTGGAGTTCTTTCTGACTTATGCCTTTTTAATGATACCTTGGCTGTCCTCATGAGTTTTAAAGGGTTGCTCGAGACCAAAGAGCGGGATCATGTCAAAGACATAGCCCATGGGGACTTGGTGGCTAACTCTTCCAAGCACGTCATTCAAGTACACCTTCGCTGTTTGCAATTTCTTTCCTTTCAACTAACTTCTTTCGCTCTGACCCTCATTCAAATCTTTCGTAGAGTTACTTATATTCCATCAAGGCTGTGGCAATGAAGATCCATCGAGCAACTTCTATTTAGCAGCTCACGGATGCTTGGGATTGTTGGAAAGAGGAGCTGAAAGCTGAAATTGCATCTTTGGAAACTCAACTAGCCAAGTCCAATACTGACATGCGCGAAGTTGTTGCTGCCTCCGAGGCCCAAATACAAACTTTTCCCGAAAACCATAAGGTTGAGTGCTCGAGATTTAATGCCGAGGTGGAGGAGCTTCGTGGTAATGTGGCCAGAGCTAATGTCAAGCTGGTTGAGAATGCTCAAAAGTATCACGACAAGGTGAAGAAGCATATGCTTGTGATAAAGGAGCTAGAGGGTGAAGTAAAAAAGATCCCACATTTAGAGATCGAAACTACCTGCCTTTGGGATGGAGTTTCCACCTTAAAGGAAAAGGCGAAGACCAAGGCCATGAGGACTCGGCTGAAAGCTCTTGAGCGATTCAAAGCTGGAGAGGTTGATTTGGATAAAAAAATTGCTAAGGCTAGAAGCGACGATGCCCAGGCCCAAAGCCTCATTGATGAGCTCCCTTCGAGCGAAGGCTCGGGTGATGATGAAGCCAAAGATGGCGAGGAAGGCAGTGAAGACACCAAAGATGGGACTTTTGAGGGGGAAGAAGGTCTTGATGCTTAGTGGTTTTCTTTCTTGAATTTGTTTCTGTTATGGCCGTCGAGCCATTTTGCTTAGATAACTTTTGTGGCCTCCGAGCCCTTATTAATGAATAGTTTTTTAAGCCTTCGGACTTGTTTCAATGAAATATACTTTTGATTTTAATTGTTAGCCTTTACTTTGTCAAAAGCGCGACAGGTCACTTAGAGAAATGATCTCAATTGAATAATATAACTTTGAGAGTTAAGCATTGGAACAAAGACATGTTGAGTCAAGTTCTATTCATTGATAATAATAAGCCATAACAGGCATTTACATGAAACCCAATCGTGGTTAGACTTGGGCAAAATTTTGAAACAAAGCCACTGTTGGCGATAAATACAATAACACAAAGCTGATCCCTGCCCTCCTTGTTCAAGTAGTTCAAGAGTGAAAGGGCGTAGTGAAAGAAGGGAAAGATATCTTTCAAAGATATTCTACTCATAAAGGCAGTTATCTTATACGGCAATACTAGATTGGCGAGACAAGAGAGAAAGCTTATAAAGTAGTAAGGTGTCTATGGGGCTTGCCTTACAGGTAGTGACTATACCACTTACATATCGAATGGATCTTACTCTCAATGGAGTCATTTTGATGATCTCTTTCTCTTCCCCGTACACCGAACAAAGGGAACCCTAGCTTCACTTGTCGTAGTAAGACCACCCCTCTATAAGCTTTCCCTATCGCTCTGATGAACCTCTTTTTGCATGTTCTCTAGAGTTCAAGAAAAGATTCTTGCCTATCCTTTATTTGTCCATTAAGTCTGTTTTCCGCTAAAGGAAGCATGAAAAACACCTAAATTGTAATATGTAAGAGGAAGGATTTGATAGCTATATCCTTTATCCTGGATACTAAATCGCTAAGTACCTAGATAGGCGGCGGATCAATTTTCGATAGCGAATTACTTGAATCGATGGATGGATGGAGGGAGAACCCTCCAACTCAAGCACGAAATCAATATTCAGTCAACAATCATCGAAAGGGGAACCACCGAGCGAGATCGAGACCAGCCCGCGCCCAACTCAACGCTTACTTGTTTGCTTATCACAACCAATCCCTCAAAGAAATGAATGCGCTCAAAAGCACGCTATAACATGAAAGAAAGTTTTCGCCTGGCTTAATACGACATTGAAAGGGGGTTCGTACGGCTTAGAGCTTGGGAGACAGTCCCTGGTGTAAGATTGATAGCTAGTCTTCGGGTCCACTTGCATTCCCCGGTATGATAGGCTTCGAATCGATCATGATTACACGCCGTCCCTTCCAGTCCCCCAATTTCTCGGGTGCGAATAGTAAGGACCCGAGCACTTTAATTTGTTCCCTCCGCTTCCTTAAAAGGGAAAGCAAAGAAAACGAGAGGTCAGATTATTTTTTGACCTAAGCATTAGAGCAATTGCGGCTCGGGCCGTAGGTAAACAAAATTCATAGACATGGGGTAACATACCTCGATGTCAGAAATAGCACCGCTTCAAATTTGAGATGTTCCAATTCGAGGGCTCTACTTTGCCTTTCATGTCCTCCAACCGATAAGACCCTTTGCCAACGATTGCTTTAATACAATAAGGTCCTTTTTGTAACGAGCTTGCCAGCATTATTCTATTTGGTGGTTTGATTCGAGGCTTTTAACACATAATCTCCAACTTGGAAAGCCCTGAGTTTAGCCTTCCTATTAAGGTAAGCCTCAATTTTCCTCTTTTGGGCAGTCAACCAAACCAAAGCTATCTCCCTTCGACATTCAAGCAAGTCTACTTCCACATGCATCGCCTGTTGATTTGAATCTTTGGTTGTATGTGCATACTGAAAACTAGGTTCTCCAACCTCGACAGGAATCAAAGAATCAATGCCATATGCCAAGGAAAATGGAGTTTCACCTGTGCTGTTCTTTTCTGTAGGATGCAAGCACCCAGGCAATTTATCGGGCCACGTACCTTTAGCTTCATTAAGACTTTTCTTAATGTTCTCCATAATCACCTTGTTTGAAGATTCAACTTGCCCATTCGCACTTGGATGATATGGAATTAACACAATCCTTTTGATGCCGCATTTATTGAAAAAGTTGTGACATTCGAACTAATGAATTGAGGGTCGTTGTCACATGTTATCTCTTTTGGGACAACAAACTGACAGATGATGTTCTTCCAGATGAGATTAATTACTTCGGTCTGTCTCACTTGAGCAAAAGACCATGCATTTACCCATTTAGTGAAGTAATCAGTCATCACTAAGATAAACCGAACACTGCCTTAGCCTTTGGCAGTGGTCTAATTATGTCTATTCCCCATTTCATAAAGGGCCACGGTGACACAACCGAATGCAGAGGCTCGGCCTATTGATGAATCATTTGGCGTGTCGTTGGCACTTATCACATATTTTCACAAAGGCCTTAGCATCTGCACTAATGTTTGGCCGATAATAACCTGCCTGAAGCAATTTGCAAACTAGAGCTTTGCCTCCCGAGTGGTTGCCACACTTGCCTTCGTGCAATTCCCTAATTACATACTCAACTTCACCCGGAACCAAACATTTGGCCATCGGGCCGCAGTACAACCTTTTGTACAGTTGTTCCTGAATCATTGAGTAGGGGACCATTTGCTTCATAAGCTTCTTGGCTTCCTTCTTATCCGCTGGAAGAGTCCTCGAGTCCAAGTAAAAGATAAATTTGGTTCGCCAATCCCACGTGTTGCTCACTGAATTAACTTCCAACTTTATCCTTTCCACGACAAATAAAAGAAGCCGAATGATTGAATCAGTCCCCGAGTGTTCTTCTTCGACGACCGAGCCTAAATTGGCTAGGGCATCAACCTCGGCATTTTCATCTCGAGGAATCTCTTGAATTCTCCAGTCCTGAAACTGAGCCAAAATTTGTTGATCCTGGCCTAAGTAGTGCTGCATCCTAGGCTCTCGAGCTGAATAGTCCTCGAGTATTTGTTCACCACTAATTGTGAATCGCATCTCAACTCAATCCTCGTTACTCACATTTCTTTGGCTAGTTCCAATCCTGCTATGGTGGCCTCGTACTCCGCCTCATTGTTGGTTACTTTCTTGAATCTGATCGAGTGCCTCATCCTTTCCCCCGTGGGAGCCACTAAAACTATTCCTAGTTCCGAGCCCTTTGAATTGGTGGCTCCATCTGTATAGAGCCTCTGCACCCTTGAAGTTGGACTCTTAGACATTAAGTTCTCCTTTTCAGCCTCAGGGAAAATCTTAGCAATAAAATCAGCCACGAAGTCAGTCAGTACTTGGGATTTATTGATGTTCGGGGCTGATAAGTAATGTATTCACTCAATTCAACCATCCATTTAGATAACCTCCTCAACAGCTCGGGCTTGTGCAATATATTTCTCAAGGGAAGGTTGTTACTACGGCTATAGGATGACATTGAAAATAAGGTCGAAGCTTCCGAGCAGTAACAACTAAGGCGAGTGCCAATTTTTCAAAATGGGGTTACCTGATTTCGGCATCAAGGAGTATCTTGATGACATAGTCGATAGGCTGCTGCTTGCCATCCTCTTCTCGAACCAGGACTGTGCTCACTGATACCTCGGATATAGCCAAGTAAACCAATAATATTTCCCCATCTTTTGGCTTGACAAGCAACGGTGCGTTAGCCAAATAGTGCTTCAATTCTTTCAACACTTCTTTGCACTCCGATGTTCATTCAAAGGTAGTGTTTTTCTTTAAAACCGAGAAGAACTTGTGTCATTGCACTGAGGACCTCGAGCTGAATCTACTCAAGGCAGTAATTTGGCCAGTCAAGCGTTGAACGTTTTTAGTCCCCAGAGCATTTCGGAGATTTCTTCAATGGCCCTGATTTTTTCAGGGTTCACCTCTATGCCTCGTTCAAAGACGATGAAATCCAAAAACTTTCCTGAACCAACCCCAAACGCACACTTTTCGGGGGTTCAACTTCATGTTGTATTGCCTCAAAATAACAAAGGCTTCCCTCATATGATTCTAGTGATCTTCCATCTGAATAGATTTGACTAGCATGTTATCTGTACAAACCTCCATCGACTTCTCGATGTAATCTTTGAACATTCGACACACTAGTCTTTGGTACGTTGCTCCAACATTCTTGAGCCCGAAGGGCACACCTTGTAACAATATCTTCCTAGATTAGTGATGAACAAGGTTTTCTCTTCGTCCTTCGGATCCATCAAAATTTGATTGTACCCCGAATATATGTCTAAGAAGGTTAACAGCTTGTGTCCGGTCGTAGAGTCTATTAGCCCATCTATTTTTCGGTAGTGGGTATGAATCTTTGGAGCAAGCTTTATTCAAATCTGTATAATCCAGGCACATCCTCCACTTGCTATTCTTTTAGGTACGACCACTACATTGGCGAGCCATTCAGGGTATTTTACTTCTCTCACGAAGCCATTATCGAGCAACTTCTTTGTCTCATCTTCGATCACGTTTCTCCTTACGCCAACATGGGGTCTTTTTTTTATACCGGAGTGTGGTGAGGGTCCATATTGAGTTTTTGTGTCATGATCTCCGGATCGATCCCAACCATGTCGGCGTGGGACTACGCAAAACAATCATCATTGGTCTTTAACAATTCAACAACAGCGTTCTTTGATGCTGGGTCTAAGTCCGAGCTGACGAATACTTTCCTATTTGGAAATTCCTTTGATAGCACGAAGGATTCCAACCTCTTGACGGTTGAGTCCTTGACTTTCTATTTTCGAAGCTCTTGAATACACATCGGGATCTTCTCTATCACTTCTCCTTAGGGACTCATTTCAAGAGCCGAACCACCATCTTCATCGAACCTCGGCTACATTGATTGCCATTTAGGTGGTCAACTTGGGATGACTCCACTCTTGAAGGCAACGAAATAGCATTCCCTAGCTACTTGTTGCTCACATTGGATTGAACGAATTTCCCAAGGAGTAGGAAATTTGATGATTTAGTGAAGAGTGGATGACACGACTTCCATCACATGAATCCAAGGTTTTCCAAGGATCACATTATACGCAATGTCCTCGAGCATAACCTGGAACATAGTCTCTTTCTTGACTCTTTCAGCGTAAGTAGTGTGTGTGATCTCACCTAGTGTTTCTTTCGTCGGGTTGTTAAAGCCAGTCAAGACGGTTGACTTCAGGATGATAAAGCCCTTCAACCACATCTTTTTCACTGCCCATAGCTTATAATGTTCATAGAGCTACCGGGGTCAATCAAGACTCGTTTAATATCTAAATCATTGATTCTCAGAATAATGACCAAAGCGTCATGATGGGAAAATATAATCCCATCACAATCGTCATCATAAAAAATGATCTCTTTACCAGAACATCCAATTCAAGTTCTTCTCCCCGTTGTGATAGAGTGCTTTGCAAACTTCTTTGCGGGGGCAAAGTTTACGCCGTTCACCTACGAACCTCCTATTATCACGTTCACAACCCTTTCAGCTGGTGGGGCCTTCGGCGGTTGCCCATCCCTTTTATTCTTTGCAAAATTCTGTTTCCCTTTGTCTGTGAGATATTCTTTCAACATGTCTTTCTTTAACAAGTGGGCCACCTCGAGGCGCAATGCCTTGCATTTCTCGATGAGATGCCCATAATCGGCATGAAAATCATAATACAGGGTGTGGTCCCTCTTCCCATGGGCTGTTCTCAAATCTATTGGGAGCCTCACCCCTGATCAATCATCCCTTTCAATGTGTTCACCTACTCCGCATTCGAGATGTTGAAATTGTATACCAAAATCTTAGGCAACTCCTTATCATAAGACACTAAGGAAGGCCCTGTAGCATTTTTCTGGTTAACGTTTGCGTTAACCCTTCCTTCAAGACATTGGCTCACAAGTTTTCCCTCGAGCCTTTGACTCACGTGTTACTTTTGTGAGTTGTAGGGCTCATACCAACCCTTTAAGTTACCTCGTGGCGCCTTCACGCGTTGTGAGGACTCGGGGCGACTTCCATAATTAGAGCTTCGACCAGCTGCTCGACATTCTGCTTCTTCCAATCTTACTTTAGCAGTGGCTCTATCGTGTAGCTCATTTCATGTTTGAGCTTGGTATTCCTGGAGTTCTTTTTTCAATTCGGCAGCGGCTTCGGAGTTGCTGACGTTGATGTTCTTTTTGAATGCCATAATTTCCAAATTGTCATCCAAGGTTGGTAATTCCATCCTCTCTGATTAAAAGCGCTCGATGAAGTTTTTGATAGGTTCCCTGAACCATTGTTTAACCTCGAAGATATCCTCATTCCTCTTGAGGATCTTCTGCGCTCCAGTATAAGCCTTATTGAACAAATCAGCCAATTCATCAAAGTTTGAGATAGACTAGGAAGGTAGGTGCATATACTAGTGCAATGCTCCTTTCTCCAACGTATCTCCAAATTTATTTAGGAAGATGGATTCCTTCTCTACCGGGGTCAGATCGTTACCCTTCACCATAGCCATGAATTCAGTCACATGCTAAATAGGGTCAGTCATACCATCATATTTTTTCAAGATTTTCATTTTGAAATGCTTTGGGATAGGCAACGGGGTGGCCTCGAGCTTGTAAGGCAACTACCTACATTTATCAATATCCAAAGCCCTTTTTGCTTTTCTTACCCCGGGACATTTTCGAGTCGTTTTTCAAATTGGGCTTCGAGATCCCTTTTCAACTTCTCAAGGTCAACCGAGATGCTAGTTTCTACCATAGTGGGAGCCATTCTTAAAGGCGGATTGACATGTGGGGTAGTCCCCGAGCCTCTCGATGCAGCTCCAGTAGGAAGTCCTCCTGTTATCGCGCCCATAAGAACGAAGTTCGGGATGCCTCCACCTAGAGCCATGTTTGGAGTATTAGTAGGGTGAAACAACCTCAGTTAGTCGTTTCGGAAGTTAGGACTCCGATTGGCGTGCCAATAATTTTAAAATATTCGTAAAGGTCCATTGAGATTTATCTGTAAAATTTGAGCCAAATCACACCTCGTTTGGTAGGCATCGGAAGAAGGTTTCAGTTTTTATTATCGATGAATATTAAAAAGAGATTTTCGAGCCTGGTTTTGGCGAATGAGTTCCGATTCGAAATCCGAAAGCGCCGTTAGGTTCATATGATTATTTGTGACTTTTGTGATTTTTCGAAAGTGAATTTCGATATTGTTCGGCTAGTTTCCGCTAAAATGGCGAAAGTTAAATAATTTGATCTTTTTTGATTTAATTTGTATATTGAGTTTCGGGAGTCCGATTTGAGATCCGCCTTAGCGAGTATGTTACATATATTTTGTATAACTTGTATGCAAAAGTTAGAATTATTTTGAATATCGTAGGGTACCGTTTTAACTTTTACCGTAGCAGCGAATTTTAAAGGAAAAAAGAAAAAAAAGGGAAAAGACAAAAGAAAAGAAATGAGGCGGCGGGCTGCTCATATATGCTAAGTACGAAGAACAGAAAACAAAACAGAAATGAGAAGCAGAAACGAAGCAGGAAAAAAATACCAGAAAATGAGAAAAGAGTCGGAGAAAAGTAGAATTTCATCCCGAAACATTCAGGTAATGATCTTAATGCATTATTTTACTTTATTACGTGTGTTTACATATATTTTAACGGTAAAAATTGAAATATTAGACATCGTTTTAATAAGTTTAACTGATAGCTTAAACGGTCAATTAGACCCCGATAATAGAATTAATTATATATTCACACTCAGTGAGTTATGGGCAACATATAAATGTAATTTATTTAGGGTTTGGTTATGTGACTTTAAAACCTGTACATAGGCCTGGCATGCGTATTGCGTATGCCAATAGGGTGTCAGGTTCCTAACTGGATTGCCCTAATATGTGAGGAATGAAGCCTTTAGCCTAATTTGATATATTTTCTGCTTATTGAATAAGCAGGATCGCTTGGCAGTGAATCCAAAGGATAAAGCGGTTTTTGAGTAGCAAGTAGAAATAAGGTAAGTGTTTATATCCATTTTTTTGGAGGCACCTGGCCTCGTGGATTTTCTACCACGTGTTACTTACGTGTGTAGCTGCCGATAGGCATACTCATTACGCCTTAGCTTTGGATTTACATTGTATATTATATGATATATCATGTTGTTGGTATTGCATTGAGGATCTGAGCATTGTACTCTGGCTGTGAGGTGATCTACTTCCCGGCTGTCGATGAGAGTCCCGCGCCGGTGAAAGGTTATTATTGCATCACATTGCATTCATATGCATTATATGTCATTCCTATGCATTACATTGCATATCATATTGAGTGCAGGAGTATTCCGCCCCAGGAGAGTGCAGGAGTATTCCGCCTTTGGTTTATATTATTGGGTGCAGGAGTATTCAGCCCCAGGAGCAGGAGTATTCCGCTCTTATGTCAGATACTGAATGCAGGAGTATTCCGCCTCAGCTTTACATTATATGGGGTGCAGGAGTATTCCGCCCCAGGAGAGTGCAGGAGTATTTCGCCTCTGGTTTATATTATATCGGGTGCAGGAGTATTCCGCTCCAGGTCGTTATCAGATTGGATTCCCCTCGAATGCAGGAGTATTCCACTTCGAGATGGGATTACGGGCACATGTGACCCTTCGCATCATATTACATTTCATTTCATCTCATTTCATTTCATACCATTGTGTAGACTTGTGGTACATAACTACTGTTCTGCTTCTACGTGCATTGCTTATTTGTTGATATACTTCTGGCTCGTATTGCTGGTTGAGTTTATGGTTTCATAAGTGTTTTCGGTTATTATCTGGCTCTGCCTTTTTATAATTTAAATAAGAGAAATTTGGTTTATCTGTTTCTTCTCCCTGGCTAGCTATTCTATTCTTTGAGGTGGCTAGTCTACGCCACTTATTGAGTCTTTTTGACTCACCCTTGTTTGTTGTTTGTTTCTTGTCTATCTATTTCGTTTCGGCAGGTTCGCTCCAGGATTGAGTTCGCCACATTGTGAAGGAGCGAAGACGACTTCAGCTATTAGGGTGAGCCAGCTTTTATTTCGGATGGCCACCAGTTTATTATTTATTATTTCAGATGCATTTTGCTCCCTTCAGAAGGTATATGTCTTCTTTTGTACTCTTAGATGTCTAGTCTGGATAGCCGTAAACCTAGTATGTTGGGTTGTCAGGTGTAATTTCTTTTGTACAGCTTAGAAGTATCATATGTCTGTGTTTTTTTTTTAAGTCTTATCCTTATTTATGAATTATTATATTTATTTTCCTAATTAAATTGGTAAGGATTTGCCCGACGGGTCTAGAGGAGGATGTCGAGTGCCCGCACGGCCTAACTGGATTCCGGGTCTTCTCAGTTGGTATCAGAGCCCGGTTCAGAGTCTATCCAGACTAAGACAGTGTCTAGTAGAGTCTGGCTGATAGGTATGTAGATGTCCATACTTATCTACGAGAGGTTATGATGGCATTTAGGAAGTTTCACTTCTTCTTTTCTGATCGTGCGTCTGTCTAGGATGCAAAAGAATTTTTGTTAATTCCTTCGTGGTAATTGTGAACCCTCGTGCGACAAATCAGCAAACTGTGTGAGTTCAAGACGAAGCAGTCTAGCGTGGGGCTAGCACTGACGAAGCCCCAAGAGTTGTTGATCGTGCTGACGATCCAGTTACGGAAGTCCCAGCTGTACGAGCTCCCGATGGGCAGGAGAGCAGGGCCTTGTACTTCTCTTAGCTCTCTACGATGCTTTTACGAGAATCTTGGAGATGCAGATACCGCAAGAACCTATTATTAGCTAGGCAGCCTATCAGGTTGCCGCAGATGGAGACGTTCGGTCTCAGGGAGCCCCTGTTCCAGTCCCTGATGTTGCCCCAATAAATTATGTTCTAGAAGCAGCATGTGTTGTGCCACCAATTATTCTGGCTGGTTAGCCAGCCGAGGTAACGGTTCGATCCGAGTGCCCAAAGAGGTTGCATTATTTTACGAAGTTGAACCTTCCGATATTATTAAGCAATGCATCAGATAAACCTCGTGATTCTTTTTAAAATAAAATGATGTCAGCATATCCTTCAGGCTCGTGATTATATCGAGCGGTATGGTGTTGATTATTCTGCTTTCCAGTTTCAGGGTCCAGCCTTGAATTGGTGGGCCGCTCTCTTATTAGCTAACCTGGTTCGGTTTTTCTTCTAGATTTGTGGAAAAGTCCTTTCGAGTAGCGAGCAAGATGAAAAGTGTTTCCAGTTTGAATGGATTGGACAGGGTAGCCTGTCGGTTAGCCTATTGATGTTTTAGAATATGAGATTGAATTCTATAGAATGGCTGGATATGCAGTAGAACTAGTCCATAAGCATTTCAAGAGATTCAAAGATTTATTGATGACCTTTCTTTTTCCTTGAGATCCCTGATGGCTCAAGAGATTGAGGTCGGGATTTCATTTGATGTTGTTGTTGACATTACTCGAAGGTACGAGGCATACCATAAGTTAGAGCGGGAAAGCAAGAGATACTACGGCCCTGGTGGGCACCGTGATACCTCATTTGGAGGTAAGAGTTCTGATTATTTTGGGAGGTCACCTGCCATGTTATCTCAGCTTGTAGAGTGTAATTCTCAAAGTGCGCTTGTAGTTCATCGAGATTAGACTCAATTTTCTTTTTGTAGCTCTCAATAATCTGTCCAGTTTCCATTTTTAACGAAAAAGGGTGTTATCACTGTCGTGAGTCTGGTTATCCTTTGAGGAGTTTTCTCTTACTCCAGCAAGTAGGCAGTCGTCCTTCTTATTGCCCTTAGGCACCTGCCCAATCGCAGGGATTTCATTTAGATCTCAATCAACTAGAGATATGCCCTCATTCGATAGAGGTCGAGAGCGTGGTGGTAGTGGTTCTTCTAGAAGTAATTATCAGGGTAGCGGCTCGGCTCAACCGGAGAGGCAGTTCTAAGAACTACCAGTCTGGCAGGATGTTGAGGTATCTGATGTAGTACACCCATGTATTTCTTCTTCTCTTAAATTTGAGTAAGATTTGATTCTTTGGATCGATCTTGAAATGGTGTGTCTTATCATGTTTCAATGGTTTCCTTGGATGTCGTTTCTATTAAGAATCGGTTGCGGTAGAGGGGTGAGCTTCTGATGTGATTTATTCCTGGAATTTATGATAACCCTACTAATTTATTTGGTCTAAATGTGAGAGATTTGGGAGCGAGTGTCGGTATTGTCTGCTTGGCATCTTGTTGTGCCACCTTCTACTATTATATCAAATTAGTTTACCTCTCTTCTCGGAATTCCGTGTTGGTTGGATTATGGGATTCTAGTTCATCATTATAAGGGAGTATCATGGTTTCTTCCGGTGTAAAGTGATTAGTAAGTAATACTCGATCTACGTATCTCCTTATGGTTCAAGGCGCTAGTAGATTCATGTTATTCTATAAGCTTGTCTCGGTTATAAAAAGGTTCCTGGTAAATTGTCAGAGTTTTCTTCTTATTGGGAGGTTAAATTGGCATGGATGTTGTACCATAGAGCTCATTTAATGTCTATTTCTTCAATTGCAATTCTTCGGTTAGCCTGACCCGAAAGTAGTCTAGCTCCGGTAGCCAAATAAATAAGAAGAAGAGCTTCCTAAAGCTCCAATTATTTCTATCCTTAGTCCGTTGCCATCTTTTCTTTGTTCGGCACTGGTGAGTTTAGGAGCTCAGTAACCTATTGTGATGTTCCTTGCATTGAGCCAGAGTGCGTGCCAAGGTAGCCGGGTAAGCACATTGTCATTTTTCAAGGCTACTAAGGGTAATGAGAGGCGTCATTTGACCTTTGATTTGATCCATCGGGCGGTGGTGCTTATAGAAAATGTATGGAGTTGTGACTTGAAAGTTGCAGCTGTTTGGCAACTCGAAAGGGTAGTCGGTAGCTTAGGTCTTCCTATATTCAGCTTTTAGCTAAATCTTCTTTAGTCCAGCAGACTGTGCGGGGATGGGTATGCCTATTCAAATAGTTGCATGAGTTTGTGCTTTAAGTGGAGGAGTCTTCCTTCAAATACTGAATGGTACTACTAAATCTCTAAGGCGTTGATACCACTTTTGTCACGACCCAACCTAGGGCCACGACAGAAACCTACAATGAGTGTCGAGCATTGCTAAACCACTAATAATCTATTAATGTTAGAGATAAGCTGGCAACCTGATCATATATACGTACCTATCTGCTAAAAGCATAAAGTCTGGAAAGATGACACGACTTTAACTTGCTGGCAATTAGAACATTGATCCACAAATTCTATTGTGTCACACTTCATTCCATCCCACCAATAAATTTTCTTAAGATCATGGTACATCTTAGTCGAACCTGGATGAACAGTGTATTTGGAATAATGTGCCTCTATCATAATCTGTCCAGGTAAATCTGCAATATCAGGAACACAAAATCTATCTTTATACATGAGAACACCGTCAGTAGTAACCCTGTATTGTGACTCCGGTTTTTTTCTGGCTATCTGTCTGTATTCAACTAGAACTGGATCCCCATATTGATGCTGTTTTACTTTATAAAAATTTAGAGTTAAAGGTCTAGTGCAGCTTGTCGTCCATCCATCATTGGCATATCTCCTTCACACCTCAACTCTTTGAGAAGTTACTTTAGCGTTATAAGTGCACATGTAATCAACTTTGTTGCTGATATTCTGCCTCAGCTCATGGTCCAACTACATGTCTCTTTTATTTTCATTTTTTCAACTCATAATATTTCCAATTCAAAGACAATACCCTGAAATAGATGTTCAGTCTGGAGATCATTCCTGGTTTGCATCATACTATCCAGTAGTATTTGCGTGATCCTTATCCTTATATGATAGGCCCTATTCAGATGAACCTTGACATACATTAGGATATGAGTAACTACATTCCCACAAGGAGCTTGCGGAACAACACTAAATCAACTTAGATGTTGCATAGTGCGTTAGTAAAAGTAATATAGCTTGCATCAAATCATCTATAGTGTGTAATGACAAGGTACTTCAAAAGCTCCCCTTTTGCATTAAGCGTGAGCTAGTTCATAGCTCCATCGACCTGTTCTATATCGAAAAGTATATCGATGAGGTAATTCATCGGTGGGATCATGTTAATCCATCCAGAGTTCCGTATATCTTTGTTTCAAAAATATAGAAATCTCTTTTTGTGATCGAGGAAGGATCAACTTAGTCAGAATAAGCTGTGCAATGATGTTATCATATTATCCAAATATATTTTATTCCAAAAGTTCAATATGCGTGTTATAATTCTGATCAGGTAATCATGAGATAATGTCCGTGGAGTATCTTATGAAGGTCGTTCAAGTTCTTTTGATATCCGTGTAAATTTTTCTTTAGACTTGAGCTCGTTCGAGGACGAACGAGAGTCTAAGTAGAGGAGAATAAAACGACCACGGTTAGTCGTTTCGGAAGTTAGGACTCTGATAGGTGTGCCGATAATTTTAAAATATTCGTAAGGTCCATTGAGATTTATTTGTAAAATTTGAGCCAAATCAGACCTCATTTGGTAGGCATCGGAAGAAGGTTTCAGTTTTTATTGTCGATAAATATTTAAAAGAGATTTTCGAGCTCGGTTTTGGCGAATGAGCTCCGATTCGAAATTCGAAAGCACCGTTAGGTTCATATGATTATTTGTGACTTTTGTGATTTTTCGAAAGTGAATTTTGATGTTGTTCGGCTAGTTTCTGCTAAAATGCCGAAAGTTAAATAATTTAATCTTTTTTCATTTAATTTGTATATTGAGTTTCGGGAGTCCGATTTGAGATCCGCCTTAGCGAGTATGTTACATATATTTTGTATAACTTGTATGCAAAAGTTGAAATTATTTTGAATATCGTAGGGTATCATTTGAATTTTTACCATAGCAGCGAATTTTAAAGGAAAAAAAGAAAAAAAAAGACAAAAGAAAAGAAATGAGGCGGTGGGCTGCTCATATATGCTAAGTACGAAGAATAGAAAACAAAACAGAAATGAGAAGCAGAAACGAAGCAGGAAAAAAATACCAGAAAATGAGAAAAAAGTTGGAGGAAAGTAGAATTTCACCCCGAAACATTCAGGTAATGATCTTAGTGCATTATTTTACTTTATTACGTGTGTTTACATATATTTTAACGGTAAAAATTGGAATATTAGACATCGTTTTAATAAGTTTAACTGATAGCTTAAACGGTCAATTAGACCCCGATAATAGAATTAATTATATATTCACACTCAGTGAGTTATGGGCAACATATAAATATAATTTATTTAGGGTTTGGTTATGTGACCTTAAACCCTGTACATAGGCCTGGCCTGCGTATTGCGTATGCCAATAGAGCGTCAGGTTCCTAACTGGATTGCCCTAAGATGTGAGGAATGAAGCCTTTAGCCTAATTTGATATATTTTCTGCTATTGAATAAGTAGGATCGCTTGGCAGTGAATCCAAAGGATAAAGCGGTTTTTGAGTAGCAAGTTGAAATAAGGTAAGTGTTTATATCCATTTTTTGGAGGCACCTGGCCTCGTGGATTTTCTACCACATGTTCCATACGTGTGTAGCTGCCGATAGGCGTACTCATTACGCCTTAGCTTTGGATTTACGTTGTATATTATATGATATGTCCTGTTGTTGGTATTGCATTAAGGATCTGAGCATTGTACTCTGGCTGTGAGTTGATCTACTTCCCGGCTGTCGATGAGAGTCCCGCGCCGGTGAAAGGTTATTATTGCATCATATTGTATTTATATACATTATATGTCATTCCTATGCATTACATTGCATATCATATTTGGTGCAGGAGTATTCCGCCCCAGGAGATTGCATGAGTATTCCGCCTCTGGTTTATATCATATTGGGTGCGGGAGTATTCCGCCCCAGGAGCAGGAGTATTCTGCTCTTATGTCAGATACTGAGTGCAGGAGTATTCCGCCTCAACTTTACATTATATCGGGTGCAGGAGTATTCCGCCCAAGGAGAGTGCAGGAGTATTCCGCCTTTGGTTTATATTATATCGGGTGTAGGAGTATTCCGCCCCAGGAGCAGGAGTATTCCGCTCCAGTTGGTTATCAGATTGGATTGCCCTCGAATGCAGGAGTATTCTGCTTCGAGATGGGATTACAGGCACATGTGACCCTTTGCATCATATTTCATTTCATTTCATTTCATCTCATTTCATTTTATTTCATCTCTGTTCATTTCATTTCATACCATTATGTAGACTTGTGGTACATAACTACAGTTCTGCTTCTACGTGCGTTGCTTATTTGTTGATATGTTTCTGGCTCGTATTCCTGGTTGAGTTTATGGTTTCATAAGTGTTTCCGGTTATTATCTGGCTCTGCCTTTTTATAATTTAAATAAGAGGAATTTGGTTTATCTGTTTCTTCTCCCTGGCTAGCTATCCTATTCTTTGAGGTGGCTAGTCTGCCCCACTTATTGAGTCCTTTTGACTCACCCTTGTTTGTTGTTTGTTTCTTGTCTATCTATTTCGTTTCGGCAGGTTCGATCCAGGATTGAGTTCGCCACGTGGTGAAGGAGCGAAGACGACTTCAGCTGTCAGGGTGAGCCAACTTTTATTCTGGATGGCCACCAGTTTATTGTTTATTATTTCAGATGCATTATACTCCCTTCAGGAGGTATCTGTCTTCTTTTGTACTCTTAGATGTCTAGTCTGGATAGCCCTAAACCTAGTATGTTGGGTCGTCGGCTGTAATTTCTTTTGTACAGCTTAGAGGTATCAGTATATCTGTATTTTTTTAAAGTCTTATCCTTATTTATGAATTGTTATATTTATTTTCCTAATTTAATTGGAGAGGGTTTGCTCGACGGGTCTAGGGGAGGATGTCGGGTACCCGCACGGCCTAACTAGATTCCGGGTCGTGTCATAAGGGTTGTATTATTTCTTGCCGAGGCATCTTCCAACGAGGTACAAAATTCGACGTTGAAACTTGCTTGTTCGGCAAGCTTCCCCTGCAGATATTGCAAGAAACTTATGGCGTATTCTTGAAATGGATCATTTGACCCTGATGAAGAATGGTCAATTGGAGGCGGAGGCGGCATAGTTATGATACCTGGTGGAGGTGGAGGCACAAAAGCTGCACCGTTAACCTGCCTATCGGGGCGCTGTCGATTGCCATTGATGGTTTCTTTATTATCATCCATCGTTAAGAATCTGATTTTTTAAAGTGAACAAACGTGTCGTACAACTTTGGAACAAGGCGTTATTGCTTGAGCCCTACAGATGGCACCAATTTGTATTGGCCTAAACTGGATTTTGACAATAAATCGAATTTGTAAGGGGTTTACAAGCAATGCATTGTATCAAAGTTGCTTAAGAATAGTAAGTTAAATGAGACGAGTGAGTGACAAGAACAAAAGAGTAAAGGTTTCAATAATTGCTTTGAGTATACAATTTGATAGAGTTTCAGTAAGTAAATTTCTGGATGCTTTACAGGATGAAAGAAACTATTTTTATAGCCTATTATTTTGAGGGCAAGTAAGGCCATTATCACCTGTTCAGATCATGGGTTGCCCAAGTTCCATCCATTAAACGCTGAGTTAGTAGACGGAGATCTGGAGCGACTCATCCGTTGAAGTTGGACTGTCCCCCGAGGCTTGGACTTCTCACCTCGGGAGCACGCGTCTATAAGTCACCAAGGCAATTCGTCTCCAAAATCTTATCAAGAACTTTGACCTCGGGGCCTTACCTCAGAAGCTATGTTGTTCGCCTCGCGTCCAACTTTTCGAATCCTTGCATGACGTGTTTCGAATCAAGCGCTCCAGGTGTCATGTATGCAAGCCGCTTTCTACCCAATACAGAAGTTGCAAGTAAATATTTTTGATCACTCATCTAGTTCTAACAAGCTGACCTTATATTTGGCTTAAATGTTCTCTTGCTCCTATGATTTTCCTCACCATCTTGTTGTGGTATATTCATTGTCATCATGTCCTGCCTTCTATCCGATCCACATCTTATCTGCTTTCTTTGATAACTCCCAAGCAGCCTTGGCTATAAAAACTCTATTCCACAACTTCAGGTTATTGATGTTCAAACCTTCCAATGTTTTTGGCAAGCAGGCTCTACTCCATACTAGCAGACCCTTTTTGTTAATTGTGTTAATCTCATACCACAAATAGCTTCCGCAAGTATGCTTCAATCATTTTCATGACTTTGGCAGGTAATATGAACAGTTGTGCCCAATATGACTGTATCCTAAAAATCACTATTTCGTACTAGTTGAATCCTCCCAATATAGGATAATTTTTTTGTTGTACATGAGAATAGCTTTGCCACTATCCTTTCAATGAGTGCCACTGAATTATTTTCTACTATTTAGTATCTAGTTGTATGCCTAAATATTTGAAAGGCTGATCCCAGAGTATGCAGGATTTATGTCTTTGTTTAGTCATGTAGTCTACCATAATACACAGAGCTCTTACTTAAGTTGGCTTTGAGGCCTGATGCAGCTGCAAACCTGAGATAGCCTTCATGCATTGTTTCTAGTGAATCTTGATCCCCTCTGGAAAATAATAGCAAATCATCTACAAAGCTCGGATATATAATGCCCAGTCTGCTACATTTAGGGTGAAAATGAAACTTATTATGCTTTTTCAACCCATTTAGAATTTCACTCAGATACTCCATTCCAATAGCAAACAAGAAAGGTGACATGGTCACCTTGCCTCAAACCTTTTGCTGCTTTAAATGGTTCAGTAGGCTATCCATCGATAATTATGGAGTAGCTAACTATGTTTATGCAACTCATTGCCCAGCTTGTAAACTTGCGAGGGAAGACTAGACACACTATTACTTGTTCAATATAAACCTACTCAACCGAATCATATGTTTTTTGCATGTCCACTTTGATCATACATCAAGGAGATATATGCTTCTTAGTGCATGCCTTGACTAGCTCATGGGCCAATATGACATTATCTGCTTTCTTTCTTCCTAGTGTGAATCCTGCCTGGGAATTAGAGACAAGAAAGGCTATGACCTTATGCATTTTGTTTGCCAATATCTTTACTATAAGTTTATGTAGAACAGTACAACAAACTATTGTCCTATAGTCTTTGGCTATGTCTAGGTTGGGGATTTTTGGCAGCAATGTTACAACTGTGCAATTGACAAGCTGATACATTATTCCTTTATCAAAAAAATCATGCACCGGTTCACATATTTCAATCTTGATGAGGTGCCAGGATTTTTTAAAGAACAATGAGTTGTAACCATCTACTCCTAGGACCTTATCATCTCCTATTGCCATTAACCTGAAGATTTGAATAAGCATAGCAATTTCAAATGTTCAACTTTAGACTTTCAAACCTCAATACTAGAACTTGAAAACCTCAAAATTAGACTTTGCAATGAGGATCATCTTTTAAATTTAACAAACATAAGCTGAGATACAATAATAAAATATACAAGGTTAATAGATATACTTACATGCCGATAATTCTTAGAGCACACACTACAAGAATATGCATTTGTAGCTACGGATTATTGGCTATAAATTTGAATGTCATGGCTAATACCTGACAATAGCCACAAAATTTAGAGTTTGGTGGCTATTCACAAATTCGTAAAATTTCTTAGCCATAAATATTAAATTAACAAAGCTAATTCCTTATTTTTGCTAGACTAGCTAGGTGTCGTGGCAGAAACTACCCAAATAGCTACAAATTTATTGCGACGCTAAAAATTTATAGCAAATTATCAACTTTTAGCCACGTGATTGAAGTTATTGTAGCTGTAGTAACCTTTTAGCCACAATAAATTATATGAAGCAAAGTATTGTAGCTGATCGAACTTTTTTGCTATATGTTATAAAAATCGTAGCAATAGCTGGCTCTGTAGCTACAATTAATTACCGTGGCAAAAATGATGTATCCACGATTTTATAGCTACAATAAGTTTAATAGCTAATTGTAAGTTTTTGCTATGCATTGAAAATCACAGTAGCAATTGGACTCTTTTAGCTACGATGTATTACTTTGAATATAGTTTTATAGCAAGAAGAATGATTTTGCTTCAATTTACAAGACTCGTAGCAAATGTTGGGCTTAATACCTAGATTGACTTGTCTTTGACAATATGATTTAGCCACAATCTCATAGCTAAAATAAATTATTGTAGCTAATAATATTTGTTTTGTCATTCAATTGAAGTTAGCATATAAATAGTGATAATTTTGGTTGAATATTTTATCCAGATACGAAAACCATGGCAAGAGTTGAGCCACTCGGTTGAGCTTTGAGCCACTAGATTCTATTGTTATGTCTTGGTCTACGCTAATTCAATAATTTAATGATCATAATCTATATAAAATAAAGTTATGAATTGAAATTCTTGAATCCATTAAATAGTTTGAGCGAATCGAGTGAGCTAATCCTAATCCTAAGAATCGAATCGAGCGTGCTAGTCCTAAAATATAATTAAATATGAACTTATTTTCATAATCAAGATTAAAAAAAATATCATGAAAAGAGATTTTAAAAATTCTTCTTATGCTTAATAACGTATTGCTGTAAAAATTCACGAACATCGAATTATTAATGATAGAGTACAAATTATTAATTTCTACCTATTCAATAAGTATATCAAATGTAAGTTAATTTTTAAATTAACTTAGCAATTGAGCTAAGCTTTGACAAGCCGAGCTTGACCGACCTTCAAACTAGCTTAGCTGAGTCGAACCGAATTTTAAATGAAACCAAACATAGCCGAGCCACCTTTCTGAATAGTCGAGCTAAAATACAATTGAATCAAGTTAAGTTGAGCTTCCAGCCACTCGGTTTTATTGTTACGTATGGTCTACGCTAATTTAATAATTTAATGATCATAATCTATATCAAATAAAGTTATAAATTGAAATTCTTGATTCCATTAAATAGTTTGAGCAAATCGAGTGAGCTAATCCTAATCCTAAGAATCGAATCGAGCGTGCTAATCCTAATCCTAAAATATAATTAAATATGAACTTATTTTCATAATCAAGATTAAAAAAAACTATCATGAAAAGAGATTTTTCTTATGCTTAATAACGAATTATTGTAAAAACTCACTAACGTCGAATTATTACTGATAGAGTACAAATTTATTAATTTTTACCTATTCAATTCATATATCAAATGCGAGTTAATTTTTAAATTTACTTAGCTATTGAGCCTAACAAATGAATATATATTATATTATTTTAAAAAAATTTACACGATAATTCGAGCTAACTGTGCAGAGCCAAGCTAGCTAATTAGTCGAGGTAAGCTTTGACAAGCCGAGCTTGACTGACCTTCAAACTAGCTTAGCTGAGTCGAACCGAATTTTAAATGAAACCAAACATAGCCTAGCCACCTTTCTGAATAGTCGAGCTAAAATAAAATTGAATCAAGCTATGTTGAGCTTCGAGCCACTCAGTTTTATTGTTACGTATGGTCTACGCTAATTCAATAATTTAATGATCATAATCTGTATCAAATAAAGTTATAAATTGAAATTCTTGATCCATTAAATAGTTTGAGCGAATCGAGCTAGCTAATCCTAATCCTAAGAATTGAATCGAGCGTGCTAATCCTAATCCTAAAATATAATTAAATATGAACTTATTTTCATAGTCAAGATTAAAAAAAAAAACTATCATGAAAAGAGATTTTAGAGATTTTTCTTATACTTAATAACGAATTGTTGTAAAAATTCACTAACGTCGAATTATTACTGATAGAGTACAAATTTATTAATTTCTACCTATTCAATTAGTATATCAAATGCGAGTTAATTTTTAAATTTACTTAGCAATTGAGCCTAACAAATGAATATACATCATTATATTATTTTAAAAAAAGTTACATGATAATTCGAGCTAACCGAGCAAAGCCAAGCCAGCTAATTAGTCGAGCTAAGATTTGACAAGCCGAGCTTGACCGACCTTCAACCTAACTTAGCTGAGTCGAACCGAATGTTAACTGAAACCAAATCTAGTCGAGCCAATGAGTCGAGCTAAAATACAATCGAATCGAGCGAAGTTGAGCTTCGAGCCACTCGATTCTATTGTTACGTATTGTCTACGCTAATTTAATGATCATAATCTATATCAAATAAAATTATGAATTAATAATAACTAAGAGACTACTTTAATATTATTAAATAATTAATAAGTTTTAGCTTAAAATGGATGAATCTATGTGTTCTGACTTTTGGTTAATATAGGAGGGAAAAGACACGAATTCTAAAAATGAATAAAAGAATTCCCCCCAAAAAATTTTCCTCTATATTTTTGCCTAAATTAAATCCTCCCCCCCCCCCCCCAGATATTAGCCAAACCCTAAAATATTAAAAGAAATCTAAAAGAGAAAAGGTACGTTCATCAGCATCATCTACATAGAGAATTAGGTACGTTTTCTATTATTGTCTTATTCTTCCATTGTCTCAATCCCTAATTTTAGTCTTCAATCATCTATTAGTCAATCTATTTTGAAGATTTTGTAACGAATGGTTTTTTGCAATTATCAAGAACTAACAAATGGTTTTTTGAAATCAGACGTGGGTAGGAATGGTATTCGAAAAAAGAAATACTCGCCTGACTGATAATCAAGAGAAGGAAACTTTTATGAGTTCTACAAGGACATATGCTAAAGATTTTTCTTCCATTCAACATGTAGAAGAAGATGATTACACAGGTAATTGTAATATGACTATTCTGCAGTATTGTTACTCATATCCAGTAACTTAATTTGCCTTCATTATTTCAAGAAGATATAAGTGTTTAAACTGATCCTTTTGGTTGAAAATTAAAAAAAGATTATGATATCATTTAAATAAATATTCTAAGATCTGTGAAGTGTGACAAAAGACAGATTTAATATAAGAGGTTGGTCAGCAGGGACACTCTTGATATAGAAATGTATGGAGCAATACTTTTCTCATTATCAGACAAACTGTAGAACAAGAATAGTAGCTTCCTTTCATCTCATTCCTTGGACTATGAAATTAAAAAAAAAAAAATGGCGTAAATTATTCAATCTTATCCTTTTGAAACATTTTATAAATTGTGTATCTTATGATATTTGTTTTCAATTATAATTATTGTCAACTTCTAGTAAATTGCATTTGCCTTTGCAATTGCTAAAAATAATTATAATGTTTAACAAATGCTTGTTTGAAACCAGATATAGGTAGGAATGTTACCCAAAAAAAAAAACTACTCATCCAACTAATGTAGTCACGACGAGGAGCCTTTTACGAGTTCTAAAAGGACATGTGCTAATGAACATATTCCCACACAACAGGCGGAAGAAAATATTTACTAAGGTAATTCGAATATATGACTTTGTGCAATATTTTGTTCTTTGTTTAATTGTATCTAATTAACTTATGTTCGATAATTTCTTAGGAAGTGTGGAAAAGTTACAAGTTGGAGGAATTAAGATGGATAATAAGCTAGCAGAGTATAGTAGACAATGGGAAGAAAACCTAAGGATGCTTGCAGCTCAACCTCAACTTTGTCCAAATGACACAAATGTAAGTATTAATACAAGAATACTTTTTTCCGTTAAACCCATTTTAGTTTTATCCCAATTAGTAACTATGTTGATAGAAAGTTTGACCCCAAATACTTATCTTGCTCAATGGTAAAGAAGAACCCTCGTAAAGTTACTGTCTTGGTTAGTGGTGGTGTTGATAGCAGTGTTGTTCTTAGGCTACTTCCTTGTCTCCTTTGCCTGGTTGTATCACTGATCAGACCCTTAGTAGCTATAAGGATAATTGGCAAAAAATTTAGAGGAAAGGGCAGTTTAAAAGATTTCCTTGTTGACTTGCAGGTTCTCTTCTGTTAAATATTCTCTTGTTAGATTAGCTTAGAGATGGAGAGTGTGAGGCAACAGAGAGTATGGATTTCTATTAGGGGTGGTTGTCTCTCTCTGCTTTGTCTATGATTCTTTCCCTTTTCGGCAAATCAACATGCCTTAATGAGAGATACATAATGTGTTGTACCTTAGTTGCTGGGTTTCTTTGCATATTTGTACCACTAATGTAGACTGAGATTCCAAACACACAACTATACACAGTGGCGGATGTAGAGTAGCGAGAGCGGGTTCGGCAGAACCCAGTAGGTTTTGCGCGGACAGTGTATTTTTGTTAAAAAATCATTAAATATGTACAAAAATCAAGTCGCGAACCCAGTAACTTTCACTTAAAATCATTATCCTAAAATTTAGAACCCATAAGGTTCAAATTCTAGATCCGCCTCTGACTATACAACTATCATGGCTATTTTTCTTTGAGCTATTAAGGATACAGTGTATGAGGAGATTGCCATAAATTATCTCGAAGAGCTGGATGTGAATATTCATCCTTGTAGAATTGGATCTGTTTGATTACATTATTTCTTAGCAATACTCAAGGAATCTGAATCTTTTTTATCTTAAAAAATGTACTTCAGCAACTTATCTTTTTTTTCCTGAATTGTTATTGCAGTTTATGGAGGAATCATGAAAGCATCAAAGAGCGACTGGGACACGAATAAATCATGAAAGGATCAAAAGATTATTGTGACACGAATAGCTTTTTTCTTGTAGAAACATTGGATATGTTTGAACAAAACAATATTTTGTTATTATAAATGTTTGAATGAAACTGTTGAGTTTAATTATGTCTTCTTTCTAGTTTTGTGGAAAATAATATTTGTGACAAGAACATGGCTATACATGTTTACTTTCTGTAGCTAAATGACGAAAATATTTTGCTACGATTCGATATACTTCATAGCAAAAAGTATGAATTCTTAGCTACGATGTAAAACTTTTTCTAGCAAATAAGAAAAATCTTTTGTGATTATTCTATATATTTCATAGCAAAAATTATGACTTCTTAGCTACAATTTAAAAAATTTTGTGGCAAATACTTTAATTCATAGCTATGAATTTTTTTATTCATAGCTATATACAAGTTCTATTGCCACGGGACTAAACTATAAAAATAGCCACAAAATTTAAATTTGTGTGGCAAACAAATTAAATCTTTTGCTACAGTATAATAACTTGTGGCTACATTATTATGATAGCTATAGAGATTTTTTGTCGTGGCAAAAGAATAAAATTGTTTGCTATAAATATATTTTTTGTGGCAAGAAGCTATATCGTTGTAGCTACAACACAAACACTTCTGTGGCAATAAGTATTAATTCTTAGCTACGGAGCATGTAAAGTTTGTAGCTAACTTTTAGCCACCCCACATTTTGCTACGGTATGCTACGAAAAAAACTTATGTGGCTAATGTGTTTAGCCACGGAAATTGTCATATTTAGCTACGATCGGTTCCGTAGCTAGAGATGCATTTTCTTGTAGTGACATTTGGTATGGTGTATAAATATAAATAATTCATGTATAGAAAATGATATTGGCTAATAAAATATTTGGTTGCCATTTCAAAGTTCGTATAACTAATCATGGTATAACTTAATACATCAATTGGTGTATTAAGTTATTCCACCACCAACATGGAATAACATATCCATGTAGCTTATACATGAATAAAGTATGAAAAGGACAAAACTGCCATTATCTTCTTTCGAGAAACTAGTGAAAGTTAAATATTCAAGGATATAATTATAAACCCATTAATTTAAAACATAAAAATAAACACATATTTTAAATAATATCTTCTACATTTATTTTTTTTAATACAATATACCAAACACCAAACAAAAAATAATCCCTGTATTACAATTCATATCTTAGTAATCCTCATTTTACTAATTAATCTCTCCATTATAATTTATGTATACTTATCTTCCTACCAAACGACACCTTAGTACATTCGTTAGCAGCAAATCTCCAAGTTTTTGATGTGTGTACTGCACGCTGCTCAATTTTCTCGTGCCTTTTACATAGAGCAAGTATCAATTTCTCATTGACAAATCTCATTTCCTTCTATTCTTCCTAGGTAAATTAAATTTCCCTGTTTCTTGGTCAAGGACTATAAATTCACATTTTGCATGTCTTTTTTTTTTCAATAATCTTAACAGTTCAGTACGCAGTCATGCATTATTTACTTATATTACTCCTTCAGTTTCATCACTTTTCCCATTTAGGTTTTTACTTTTCAAGGGTAGTGTTTTTTTATTTGGTTTTTGGGTTTTGTGACATTGTATAATGACAATGGCAAAAAAAGGTGGAAAAGAGTTATCTTTGTCAAATACTGGAACACCTGCTCTCAAATCTCCCTGTCCATACCCTAAATGGAGACGCTGAAGTGTGCAAATAGGCTATTTTTGCCCCCCCAAAAAAATATATATTACTGGCTAAAACTCAAAATGGAGAAGGAAAGATAAGCTGTTGGGCTAAATTTTTCCGAAAGCTTTTGGTCTAATTACAGATTTGAGCACAAATGCACTCAGTCTTGAAAACATAAGCACTTTTTTTGTGGTCTTGAAAACATAAGCACTTTACCATTAAATGAAGCTGAAAGTACAAAAATACCCTTATCAATAGAGAACTTCCCGTAATTATAAAAATTCCATCGACCATTTTTTGAATCCATGATTACATAAAATGTCACCGCACCATTTTATATCCAAAATTATAAAAAACGCCACTGCTTCCTACACAGCAGAAAAGAATGCTAACCCGGTTGTGTTTCACGTCCATTTTACGAATAAATAAGGCCAAATCAGCAGCGTTTCGCTCATATAAGGCAATTAATTCGTGTGTGTTCCAAAATTATTTTGTGAATAAATAAAGTCAAATTGTCATCATTTCTCTTTTATACAAAAATCGAAGCAAAACATAACATAAGACCAATCCGCCATCATTTCTTCATACAATGAGCAAAAAGTTATATTCATTTTGTAAATAAATGATGCTAAATTGGCCATACTTTAATCATTCACAAAAAATACCTTCAAGTGCTTATATATTTAGAAATAACGACAATCCGTCATTATTTATTCATAATGTGAGCTAAATATTAAGTACATTTTGCAAACAAGTTAGTCCAACTCGTCTTCACTTCATTCATCCATAAAAATACATATAAAAATATAAAATAAAGACAATCAGGCCGTATTTATCATAGCTAGGCAAAATGATTATGTCTATTTTACAACCAAATGACAACAAATCGTGATCATTTTGGCCAAATATAAAAATCCAAAGTGGAAATAAAACAAGAACAATTCGGCATCATTTGTTCATAGCGTGAGCCATATAATATGTACATTTTGCAAATAGATAAAGCCAAATCATCATCACTTTTGTCACGACCCTTTTTCAACTAAAGAAAGAAAAACTTATTATTTAAAAAGGTCTGTGACGGTGTTGATAGGTACACTGATATTTAGATTTTCGGAGTCGCCACTTGACAAGTTAAAGGTGTGCCAAGTCACCAAAGTGGTGTACCTTGAACACCTATGACTCGTAAATGGTCTGCGTCAGAGTTCCGGGTAAGGATCTCGGTTGACTCGAGGGAAGGTGTTAGGCACCCTCGAGTCCTGTGCCAAGCACAGTTGCTTTTGTCGACGCATTTCGACTCTTTTGAAATTGTTTATTATATTTGCCTTGATTTTGTTACGCTTCAATTTATTATTAATTGTTTTACTGTTTGACAATTGAAAACTCCAATCGAATATAATCGCGCGAGAACTTCACTCGTTCGAAATCTTTCGACTTAAATCAATTAAATCGTGCAGGTACTTCACCCGTTCGAAATCTCTTGACTTAAATGAGTTTCAAGTGAACAGTCGACTTATTATTTGTTTAAACTTGTTTCGACCTATTAATATTGCCTAATCTTGACATTAAACTTATTTGCCTAAACTTGCCCAATCGTGGTCACTGTCATTCTTTATAATTGCTATTAGCTCATTCTTTTAGCCGTATAATTTACTATGCCATGTTTGCCTAATCTTAACTCGGGCTTATCAATTGTTAACCCAATTAGCCATTTGTTAGTTCGATTTTTGTATACCGTCTGCACAATTTTTAATGGTATGTAAAAAAGGCCCTAAGATAGCTCTTGTTTTCAAATCTATCCCATTTTAGATCTAGTTTTAACAAAGCTAGATACTTGCATTTGATTTAATTTAAATCCCTAAGATATGCCTAAAGTTCAGAAGTTGCCCAGATTTGACCACTTCCATACATTTGCACAGATCTGCTCTTAAATTTGCTAAGATGGCTAATCTTGAGAAACATGTTATGAAAAAGAAGACAAAAGATATCCACTTTTTAAGATATACTACCCATTCTTCAATGCAATAACGTGGCCCAAAGCTTACACCCTTTAGTTCTTTTTTTTCGTCATTAACAACAACATGAGTATAAACATAATAGCAACATTTATTCCAATGAAGAGAATGCAAAGTAAATCAAGTATTTCAGGCTGGTTTTCCCTCAAATTCACACCCTTGAACAGACCACGTTTTCATATTTTAAGACTTAAACATGACCAGATACATACAAAAATAAATGCACAAGCTTAAAAAAGAAATTCCTAGTGAGTAAAATCCCAAAGCTCAGCCATACCAAAAGGTTCAACAAGGCTCAAACGCAACAGCATCTAACAACAACCAAACGACAACTACCAGACAGCAACAACCAGTCATGACACTACTCCAGTACCAGAAACTCTTTCCAGCTTAAACCAAGAATTAGCTTTCATGTTTCAAAGACTATTATCTCACTTTTCTGTTTGTTTTTCTACTAAAACTCTAGTTTTCTTGCTCTCTCAGATCTGGTTATGTAAAAAAATGAAGAGGTGTTTGTTTCCAGAAAGTATGTGTCTCTTTTCTCTGTTTTTGTGTAGGTGTTCTTTTTTCTGTAAAGTGTTTTTTTTCAGCTGTCTGTCTCCCCCTCCAAAGAGTCAATATGGACAGCTTTATGTAGGCTGAAGTAGAGGTCAAAAAGAGGGGTGAAAGTGATGGAAAGAAGGGGGAAAAAACTGTAGGAACAGCTAGTTGCAAGACAAAGCATTAATGAAGAAATTACCTCTTTCATGCTAGGGTTTCACCAACCCAAAAAGCAAAGCTGAACATACCCTTTTTGGGAACTCTTTTGTCCCCTTTGTTTGACTTTTAGCTTTTCTGAATTTTGAAAATATAAACATAAAGATCTAGGACTTGCTAAAGTTCAAATCTCAACTATTTATCACCTAACTTGACTTAACTAATTGGATTAAAATCCATACTCACAAAACTCAACATAAAAACTAATCCCAGAATAACCAAAATATGCTTAGAAACTAACAAGACACACTAGGTGATTTAACAATATCCCCAACAGACATGAATAGACACAACCTTCACGTTTATGCCAAACAAACTAAACAGGTCACTCTTATAACTAAACATTCACTATTTCTTCAAGACGATCCATTTCATACTTGAGAGTAAATGGACACTAGTTAAACTAAAATAGCAAGAAAAAAACTAATAGACATTGACGAACAGTGATTTCAATCAAACGGCGAAGAACATGATATAACATAGCCATTTTATATGAATTCACACACATACACATCATGTTTCACAGATCTAAGGCTAAACTATTATTACTTTACTAATACTAAACATTAACTGCATAAAGAAGAAAAGACAAGAGTTTTCTCGCTAACCCGTCGAGCTAAATGCAGTCACCATAAAGTGACTAAATAGCTACCATTGCTTTATCACTTCGATCGCCAACGCTGCACCGCTGCTACGCCATCACTGTCGACGCAGCAACGCCACTAAAACTGTCTCGAGAGCTTGCTGCTAAACAAAGCTAAACAAACACCGTCCTGTTTCGGCTTGGACACTGCATCATTTACCAAGTCAACATCAAAGCAGCCTAACGTACCACTGAATCAGCCCTCGGACCAGCTTCGATATCACCTCGCTAAATCAATGACAAACTGCCTCGTATTGTCCCTTGCAACATTGTCGTAACAACGAACATTAACACAGCAGCCTAGCCAAGTTTTCGGACAGCCTTGGTGCCAATGTTACACCACCACTACTTCTGCTATGACCTCGCCATCACGACCTCGTTTCCCTCTCATCATCACAACTCCTCCACGGACTCACCACCAATGGTTTCGGATCAACATCAACACTGCCCATTATCACAGTCCCGTTGCTACCAAAACAAAAATAGAACCAGCACCGCTATAACATGATCAACACAGCAGAAACAGCCCCGACGCCATTGCAGCACCATCATCGCTTCACTTACATCAGTTTCATCACACCAAACACATCAACATCGCAGCACACACATCACCACTGACTCTAAGTTCCATCCAATACCGATGTTGCTGCGTCACTATTGTAAATCGAACACAAGAAAATAACAGTCCCCTCAAAATCCAACACCACACACGCACCCTTCACTATCATCTATACCACACGGCATCACCATTACAGCCTCAATCCATTGCTTACCCCCACTGTCCTCTCGCCGTCGCAACATCAGGGAGCACAAGAATCCAATGAAAATGGAGGAGAAAAACGGAACGGAATAGAAGGAAAATGGGGAAAACGGGTGAGTTTTAAGGGAGTTTACCTTCAAAACCGAGTAGGGGAGAATGGGGGAAGCCGTGGATGTAAACTTGGCCGGAGGAAGAAGTGGTGACCGGAGAAAAGTTTTGCCTGTGATTCACACCCTGATCTATGCAAAATCATAGTGAATTTGGGGAAATTGGCCTCGGAAATAAAGAGATGAGGTTGTGGGGGTTCCGAGGGTGTATTTTTTTCTACCGGAGAAAGAGTAGTTGGAGGTCGCCGGCGACGGTTTCCGGTGATTGAGGAATATTTGTCCAGAATTCGTTAGGTCTCAAGCTTTTGGGAAATTTTCCTAAAATGGCAATGAATTTGTATTTAAACAGAAGGGATGGATCGGGTCAAAAAGGTCTGGGCGGGTCAGCAGTTGGGCTACATTTTTCTTCTTTGAGTTTTTACAAATAGCCACTAAAGAAAATCGAAAACTAATTAAAGCACACATAATTAACTAGGATTAAAAATCACAAAAATCGCAACATTATCGCACTCAAACATAAAATCACAATTAAACAACAAGTATTTTTGTTAATTTTTTTTTCTTTTGTTTTTGACAAATTTTAACTAAAACAAAAGATAAAATTCTAGGAAAATTCGGCAAAAATCCTAAAATATTAGCTCGGCTATTTTGAGCAATTTCAAGCTATTATTTTAAATTTTCGTGCCAAAATTAGGTGATTACAGCTGCCCCTCTTTGTTCGGGAACACGAAGAGCTTTCGGACAAAGAAGTAATCAACAACTAATTTTGGCTTTGCGGTTCTAGCCGAGAGCATGCTTTCTAAAATGGTGACCGTACCTTGAATTTCGGTTCTAACCGAGAACAAAGCTACCTACATATCCCCGGACTAAGGATCAGGTCAGTGTAGTTCTTCACGTGCGATAGCTGGGACTACCGCATTTAAACAGACACTGGACTCTTCTAGACTAACACTAAGCACTCTCTAGACATACACAGACTAACTCTAGACATTTTCAAAACTAACTGGGACTGACTCGACGCTCCTAGACTTACCCGGACTGACACAAGACACTTTTGACACACTAGAGTTGTTGCTGCTGGTCACTGCCGCTGGTTGCTGGCTAGCTGGCTGGTGGTCACTGCTTTACAAAGGAAAAATGAAAATACAACATTTGAAATGTAAAATTGCAATTCCTAAGCTAACTTCTTCATGCTTCCCAAACTGATAAACTGGTCTGAAGCTCCCACTACCAAGTGGGTCTTGAAAAGTTGAAATTACCGCTTTGACGGACTTTGACTTGAACAATTGAAATTGCCGCCCGGGCAGGCTTTGACTTGAAAGTTGAGATTGCCGCTTTGACGGGCTTTGACTTGAAAATTGAAATTGCCGCTCGGGCGGGCTTTGACTTGAAAGTTGAGATTGCCGCTTTGACGGGCTTTGACTTGAAAATTGAAATTGCCGCTCGGGCGGGCTTTGACTTGAAAGTTGAAATTGCCGCTTTGACGGGCTTTGAAATTGCCCCTTTGACGGGCTTGACTTGAAAACTGAAATTACCGCTTTGACGGGCTTTGACTTTGAACGTTGAAATTGCCGCTTTGATGGGCTTTGATTTGAAGATTGAACTTGCCGCTTTGACGGGCTTGACTTGAAAGTAAAATTGCCACTTTGCCGGACTTTGACTTGAATGAAATTGCCGCTTTGACGGGCTTTGACTTGAAAGATAAAACTGGAACCACCACTCTGGTGGGTCTTGCTTTTTGTTGAAAATTAGAAACCATCACTCTGATGGGTCTTGTTTATGCTGGAAATTGAAAAAACACCACTCTGATGGATCATGCTCTTGCTGAGTTGAAAACCATCACTCTGATGGGTCTTGTTCTTGCTGAATTGAAAAATATCACTCTGATGGGTCTTGTCCTTGCCGAATTGAGAACCATCACTCTGATAGGTCTTGTTCTTGCTGAAAATTCAAACCATCTCCATGATGGGTCTTGTTCTTGTTGAATTGGAGACCATCACTCTGATGGGTCTTGCTTCTTCACAGAAACGGATTCCCTCGCTCTTCAGGTGGGCGCCTGGACTTCTCTGAACTACTCCCTCATTCTCCAGGTGGGTGCCTCGACTTTCTCTAAACTACTCCCTCATTCTCCAGGTGGGTGCCTCGACTTCTCTAAACTACTCCTTCATTCTCCAGGTGGGTGCCTCAACTCTCCAAATTACTCCCCCGTTCTCCAGGTGGGTGCCTCGACTTTCTCTAAACTACTCCCTCATTCTCCAGGTGGGTGCCTCGACTTTCTCTAAACTACTCCCTCATTCTCCAGGTGGGTGCCTCGACTTTCTCTAAACTACTCCCTCATTCTCCAGGTGGGTGCCTCAACTTTCTCAAAACTACTCCCTCATTCTCCAGGTGGGTGCCTCGACTTTCTCTAAACTACTCCCTCATTCTCAAGGTGGGTGCCTCGACTTTCTCTAAACTACTCCCTCATTCTCCAGGTGGGTGCCTCGACTTTCTCTAAACTACTCCCTCATTCTCCAGGTGGGTGCCTCGACTTTCTCTAAACTACTCCCTCATTCTCCACAAGCTGATGAACTGGTCTGAAGCTCCAACTAATCCAGTGGATCTTTGAAACTTGAAATTGCCGCTCGGGCGGGCTTTAACTTGAAAGTTGAAATTTGCCGATTTGACAGGTTTGACTTGAAAGTTGAAATTACTGAAACTTTAAATTGCCGCTCGGGCGGGCTTTAACTTGAAAGTTGAAATTGCCGCTTTGACGGGCTTTGACTGAAATGCTGGAATTGCTGATGCTTGAAATTGCCGCTCGGACGGGCTTTAACTTGAAAGTTGAAATTGCCGCTTTGACGGGCTTTGACTGAAATGCTGGAATTGTTGATACTTGAAATTGCCGCTCGGACGGGCTTTAACTTGAAAGTTGAAACTGCCGCTTTGACGGGCTTTGACTGAAATGCTGAAATTGCTGCTCGGCAGGCTTTGATTTGAAATTTAACTGCATCTTGAAATCTGCATATCCTTTGATGATCTCCTTCATGGTACACTCCTTGGTGTGGCATACTTTGTGCCGATGTGAAATATTGGGCTCCAATTATCAAGGTTGGTCCTGATTTGCTCTAGTACAACTGTGAAACTATAACAAGTTTTGCAAAACTTTCTTCGCTTGTTTGATGTTGGAGAAACTGACACGAACTTAAGCAAGACAAAATGATGGAAACGAAAAAGCTTCCAACCAAAAGATGAATTATGATGACGTCCCTTACGGGAGAGGTAAAGGACTGAAGAGATGACGATCTTTTTAACATGACATGTATTTTGGAATCAACTCTTTAATCCGCTCACATAGTCCATCCATGATTGTGTACCCAGCTTTCCCAATCTTGTTTGATGGCAAATCTAACGACCCTCATTCGACTAGCAGTGCCCTTTCGGGTTTTCACCGACTAGCCTCTCTCTTTGTTCTTTTAACTCACCGTTGTCTTGCTGTGCCCTTTCAGGTTTTCACTGATAAGACTTCACTTTTTTTTTCTCTCTTCTTTTTTTCCTTATCATTTTTGTCATTTTTCGCTCTTTCCCAATCGACCTCCGATCTTTCCCTGCTGCTCGACCCCGTCTTTCTTTTCTTCCTTCAAATTTGGCCTTTATCTTGATTCCCCAGAGAATTTATCCTTTAATGACCTTGATGCTCCCAGCTCCCAAATGCGATTGTCGGCTTATAAGAATGCGAATTTACAGTGTGGAACTTATCCCTTGATACCCTACTTGGCTTGACATTCTCAATGATCGGTCAGAAGGGTCTTTATTTGGACTATAACATTGGATTTGGTTAGGCTATGAAGAAAGGGGTTCAATATAAAAGCTCAGAAATATCCCATGAGACGATCAGACGAATATCACAAACTATGAAATCACCGCTTTTGAAAAATAAAACAAACTTATCTCCCACAGTTTAGGCAAATTGGGGATTATTTCTCTCTTTTTTTTTTTTTTTTTTGTGTTTTTCTCTTTAGTTTGAAAAGCAGTATGAAAGCATCTCATGAAATGACTTGGTGAATGATACAACCCTTGGAATCATAACAAAAACTGTAGCCCCAATTTATTGAAAACCCGAGGAATTATCTTTTGAGTTTTCTGATATGCAAACATAGGGGATATTGAGACCTTCCCCCGGGATGAACAAAGAAAGCAAAAGGAGTTGACTTTCTCCTTTTCCCCTTTAAAAAAAAACTAAACTTCTGCCCCAGTTTAGGATAAACTGGGCGCTTTGAGTTTCTTCCTCGGTTCCGAGACTGATATCTCATGAAACATATGAATAGATGGTACAAAACATAGAAGTTTGTTTTTATTTTATTTTATTTTTAAAAAATAAAATAAAAATAAACTTCTGCCCCAGTTTAGCATACATTGGGATTTGAATTTTCTTTTGATATTGGCCGCAAACTTGGAGGCAAGCTTTTGCGTCAACGAGGAACAGGGGAAAAAGGAACTTTCCCCTATTATGACCGCACCTGAATGGTTGCCTACGTATACTTTTGAGAGGAATCAGGTCAGACGTAGCTCTACCACTGAGGTAGATTTTTGTTGTTTTGTTTCCTCTTTTCTTTTCTTTTCTTTTTTTTTCTTTTTTTCTTTTCTTTTTCTTTAATCGCATCAAATTGATTCCAAGGAAGGGTAGGCCAAAGAAAATACAGAACAAGGCTCAAAAGGGTTTGCGAAGGATATATTGTTTGGGTAGAAGAAACGAAAGCCGTTCGTCATCCCGACCCGAGAATGCCTCGCACAGATAATGATTCAATGAATTGACCTGGATTGATCCACACATGTCCTCAACTTATGCTTCAACGATGGTTCTCAAAACTGGTATTTCAAATTCGGTCGAAGCGACCGTGCACGATTTTGAACTTCTCACCGATCTCCCTTATCAGATGACAATTGATTCCCAACTTAATTCACTCCCTCTTTTATCCCTCACTACTCAGATAGCTCACAATGTCAGAGAGTGTGTTTAGATCAAGACTTAAGTTCCACACGCATGTCATGTTATTAAGGCCGCAAAACATAAAACATAATACTAAAGAAACATGACCAAAAAGAAAATAAGAAACATAATGTTGAGACGAGAAAAGGAACTCGCTTTTCATTGAATTAAAGATAGAAGGGTTTGAACATCAAAACAAGCAAAATAAATGTACTTGGATTATAACCCTTAAATAACCAAGTACACAGAAAGATTAGCAAAACAAGCTACAATAATTCACAGTCACTCAATTGTAAGTCAAGGCCAATTTCCTGCTTTTTATGCATTGTGGAGCCCTTCACAAGGATGCACCATGCTGATACCGAAGAAAATCTCTGAATCTGGCAATTTCTTCTTCTTTTCCTTATTTTCTCTAAGTCCCATCAGGGTGGACTTCACTTCTTTGGGATTGATGAATGAACCGTTAAGATATGGAATTAGCTTCTCAAGAGACATGTTCGTCTTCTTCATTTCATCACCCCTTACTCAGTCTGCTACCCCAAGCACAATTTCAGGAACGCAGTTCACTGTCACAAGCATTTGGTTAGCCCTAATTGACACATCACCAACAGGTACTATCGGCATTGCAGATTCAGCTCTTAAATCTTCTCCACATACCATTCTCACCATATTCACGTCATCATGGACGGGCAATGAGTTCTGGTTGATATCTGGCGCATCTGAGCCCTCGACTTGGATCTGACCATTATCTATCAGAGCTTGGATCGCCTTCTTAAGACTACGACAATCATTTGTGTCGTGCCCTGGCATGTCTGAGTGGTAAGCACATTGGCGAGCATGGTCTACCTCGCCATTGGGAGGATATTTCCAGCAATTGGCTTCAGCATATTCAAGTTCTTCAGCTTTCGGAAAAGGCTGGAGTAAGATTCTCCAATTGGCGTGAACTTGTTCCTTTCTTCCTTATGCAACTTCTGATGATAAGCACTTGGGCGGAAAACAGGGGGCCCCTCTGGCCGGTAAGGAAGATTTGATGGAGCTTGAAAATGATTATGTGGAGCTTGGTGAGTGGGATATGTAGGTTGTGGGGCAGGAGCACGCCATTGCGGACAGAAAGGCGCTGGAGCATATGGCTGTGCTAGATGGACTGAGTATTGTAGTGGAAGAGTGGAGTATTGTGGATTTTGTGGAGGGTGGTAAGGTCGTGGAGGACGTGTTTGTGGAGCTTGGTATGAGTGGGTTTGATAGTATCTTTTCTCGCTCCCTTTTTGTGAACCCGAACCTACCATGGCCACATCATCTCGATCCTTCTTCCCCAAGGCTCCTGACTGGGCCTGTACCACTTGGGTGGTTCCCCTTAATGCTGTCTGGCTGACAATCTTGCCTGCCTTGATTCCTCTTTCAATCATTTCTCCCATCTTGACGATTCACTGAACGGTTTCCCAAAGGCGGCAATCAATGCACCATAGAACGCCTCATCCTGTGTCTCGATGAACAAACGGACCATGTCGTCGTCCGGTATTGCGGGGCTCACTCGAGCGGCCTGCTCGCGCCATCTGAGGGCGTACTCCCTAAAGCTTTCACTTGGCTTCTTTCTTATCGCATCCAAAGAGGATCGATATGGCAAAACTTCAATGTGGTACTTGTACTGGTCGTAGAATGCATGTGCCATGTCCTCAAATGACAACCATTTGGTTAGATCCTGCCTCATGAACCATTCGGCAGCTGCGCCCCCCCAAGCTTTCAGAAAAGTAGGCTATCAACAGTTTGTCTTTCTTGACCCCTCTCATTTTGTTGCAGTAGGTTTTCATATGAACCCTTGGATCTCCTTGTCCGGTGTATAGATCAAACTTTGGCACTATGAACCCATCTGGCAACTACAATTCAGGGAAAGGGCAAAGATCCTTGAAAGAAGTGTTGAAATGATCTCCATATCCCTGTATAATTCTCACAGCTTGTTCTAAACCCTTCACTTTGCGCAAAACCTCGCTCTCGTCCATTTTTCCTAACCGATCGAGCTCAACTTGAGATTCGTGATGGAAACCCTGATTATATGGACCACTTTGCCGAAAATTGGATTCATGGGGTGGATCATAGTGTTGGTCCCCAACCTGAAGATGTGGGTCACTGTTGCATCTGGCCGTGACTGGCCTAGCTGGGCCCTGAAAAATTGGAACCTGTGGGAGAGGTGGGTCATACTGTCCTTCTGGTGGAGGTGGTGCATGAGGACGCACTTCAGTTTCATTTGGTACGCCACGGACAGGGGCAAGACCAGTAGGATAAGTAGGATCCTCAACTGCTATAGATGTGCCCGGTGCTCGTTGTACCACTGTTGGAACAACCCCATCTAGGTTGGTTGGAATAAGAGGAGGTGCCCGTCCTGTGGTCAGTGCGTGTTGCATGTCGGCCATGAGTTGTTTCAAAGTATTAACCTCCCCAGTCAATCTCTCATTTTCCAGTGCCAAGAGTTCCTGGGCACCGGTCTCGGATCTCTCTCCATCAGATGGCATGGCTACGGGTGAAGTCACAGGTCCTTTTGATTTAATTCTGTACGGATGGGTCGATGCCAGGATTCCGTACCAAATCTCCAACTCCAAACTAATCAAACAAATCAGGTTAGCACCAAAGAAACACATATTGCAAGCCTAAGGTTGTTATGCGTCATCCCGAAACGGTTAACGGCGTAAGCCGATTGTACCGATCGTATCCCCGAAAGATTGCTTATGTGCCTTGATTAAAATTAGAACAAAATTGTAACTGATACATAATCAGCACAAGGACGAACTCGGATGATTATTTTTAATTTTTCTGACTCAACAAACGTAATATAGACAAACGACACGAGACGAACTCAAAATAAAATGCATGACGTGATGCATGAGTCAAAGATATATACAAACTGACACATTGGGCGGGTACACCCGGACGGTGAAATAATGAGACTCGACTTTTTAGCGGAGTCAAATTATTCTACCAGGATCAACGCAAAATCCAACTTAACTAATTGTAATTTATCGTATGCACCCTGACTTGATCTTAAACGAAACAAATAAAGTGGGACCCTGAAATAGACATTTTTATTTTTATTTTTTGAAAATTAAGACTCAACCGGAGATTCGAAACGGAACTTAAGTACAGATTATGAAACAAACTATTTTTCTTATCCGAAAGGTGACTCCAAAATCGGACATTACGACAACACAAAGACGGACACAATTTTTTTTGTTTGTTTGTTTTTTTTTTTGTTTTTTTGTTTTTTTTTGTTTTTTTTTTTTTTTGTTTGAAACAAACTCTTTGATCTAATTCGAGAAAGAATCTTTAGAGAATTTACAAAATCCGGTAATTAGGACGACACAAAATATTACACAAATTAGACGCAAAATTGATTTCAAAAGTTGGCCACCATGACGGCGTAAAACCCCGACAAATTAATTTCAAAATATGAACTTGACTTGGATACAAACTCAACACAAAAGAATCCCAAAATCTCGCCATTATAACGGCGCAAAACTATGACACATTATTTTCTAACACTTGGGATCAAGCCCGGACGTAAAATGAGACTAAAAAATATATTATTTTTTTTTGAAAAAATTTCGCCATTATAACGGCATAAAATGACAACTAAACAAAAAATATTTCGAGACACGGGACTAAACCTAATTTTCTATCATTTTCCTTTTCTTTCTTCTTCTTTTTTTTTTTCAAAATTTGGTTCTCGCCCCTCGGTGATCGGTCAGCATAACAACCCTTAGACTAGAACAAATGCAACACATTATATGCCCATGATGTGTCTTTTAGGGACGCGGGCCCCATCATGACACGGGGGAGTCAACCTAGACAAGTGCGGTACCGGTGTACCGCACCTCATTAAGTCTAATGACATGCAAATAAATCGGCCTAGATAAAAGCACAGGTTCGACTTTAGGTGACTCAATGGGTTCATGTTCTATAGCTTCTGGCAATTTGAAAGTGCCTCGGGGGTACCGGTCGACAACGTATAACGGCCTAACCCAACACACCTCCTCCTAAAAAAAGGGTTAACTTTTTGTGTCCTAAGACACGACAGAAATTCCAGACGCTGAAGCGAAACTGGCGTGCATGTGTGCAGTGTTCCAGAAGACTCAGAGGTGTACGAGAGAAGACAGTTGTGTATATACAGTTCAAACAATATCAAAGCAGTAAAATTCAAGGCAATATATACAGACAATATTCAAAGCCGAAAGCGACAAATTTTAAAGCCTGAGACTCTCAGTTTTCACTTTCCTCCCCAGCGGAGTCGCCAAGCTGTCACGACCCTTTTTCAACTAAAGAAAGAAAAACTTATTATTTAAAAAGGTCTGTGACGGTGTTGATAGGTACACTGATATTTAGATTTTCGGAGTCGCCACTTGACAAGTTAAAGGTGTGCCAAGTCACCAAAGTGGTGTACCTTGAACACCTATGACTCGTAAATGGTCTGCGTCAGAGTTCCGGGTAAGGATCTCGGTTGACTCGAGGGAAGGTGTTAGGCACCCTCGAGTCCTGTGCCAAGCACAGTTGCTTTTGTCGACGCATTTCGACTCTTTTGAAATTGTTTATTATATTTGCCTTGATTTTGTTACGCTTCAATTTATTATTAATTGTTTTACTGTTTGACAATTGAAAACTCCAATCGAATATAATCGCGCGAGAACTTCACTCGTTCGAAATCTTTCGACTTAAATCAATTAAATCGTGCAGGTACTTCACCCGTTCGAAATCTCTTGACTTAAATGAGTTTCAAGTGAACAGTCGACTTATTATTTGTTTAAACTTGTTTCGACCTATTAATATTGCCTAATCTTGACATTAAACTTATTTGCCTAAACTTGCCCAATCGTGGTCACTGTCATTCTTTATAATTGCTATTAGCTCATTCTTTTAGCCGTATAATTTACTATGCCATGTTTGCCTAATCTTAACTCGGGCTTATCAATTGTAAACCCAATTAGCCATTTGTTAGTTCGATTTTTGTATACTGTCTGCACAATTTTTAATGGTATGTAAAAAAGGCCCTAAGATAGCTCTTGTTTTCAAATCTATCCCATTTTAGATCTAGTTTTAACAAAGCTAGATACTTGCATTTGATTTAATTTAAATCCCTAAGATATGCCTAAAGTTCAGAAGTTGCCCAGATTTGACCACTTTCATACATTTGCACAGATCTGCTCTTAAATTTGCTAAGATGGCTAATCTTGAGAAACATGTTATGAAAAAGAAGACAAAAGATATCCACTTTTTAAGATAAACTACCCATTCTTCAATGCAATAACGTGGCCCAAAGCTTACACCCTTTAGTTCTTTTTTTTTCGTCATTAACAGCAACATGAGTATAAACATAACAACAACATTTATTCCAATGAAGAGAATGCAAAGTAAATCAAGTATTTCAGGCTGGCTTTCCCTCAAATTCACACCCTTGAACAGACCACGTTTTCATATTTTAAGACTTAAACATGACCAGATACATACAAAAATAAATGCACAAGCTTAAAAAAGAAATACCTAGTGAGTAAAATCCCAAAGCTCAGCCATAACAAAAGGTTCAACAAGGCTCAAACGCAACAGCATCTAACAACAACCTAACGACAACTATCAGACAGCAACAACCAGTCATGACACTACTCCAGTACCAGAAACTATTTCCAGCTTAAACCAAGAATTAGCTTTCATGTTTCAAAGACTATTATCTCACTTTTCTGTTTGTTTTTCTACTAAAACTCTAGTTTTCTTGCTCTCTCAGATCTGGTTATGTAAAAAAATGAAGAGGTGTTTGTTTCCAGAAAGTATGTGTCTCTTTTCTCTGTTTCTGTGTAGGTGTTCTTTTTTCTGTGAAGTGTTTTTTTTCAGCTGTCTGTCTCCCCCTCCAAAGAGTCAATATGGACAGCTTTATGTAGGCTGAAGTAGAGGTCAAAAAGAGGGGTGAAAGTGATGGAAAGAAGGGGGGAAAAAACTGTAGGAACAGCTGGTTGCAAGGCAAAGCATTAATGAAGAAATTACCTCTTTCATGCTAGGGTTTCACCAACCCAAAAAGCAAAGCTGAACATACCCTTTTTGGGAACTCTTTTGTCCCCTTTGTTTGACTTCTAGCTTTTCTGAATTTTGAAAATATAAACATAAAGATCTAGGACTTGCTAAAGTTCAAATCTCAACTATTTATCACCTAACTTGACTTAACTAATTGGATTAAAATCCATATTCACAAAACTCAACAGAAAAACTAATCCCAGAATAACCAAAATATGCTTAGAAACTAACAAGACACACTAGGTGATTTAACAATATCCCCAACAGACATGATGACACGACCCGGATAAACTGATAACATAAACATGTTAAACGGATAACAAGATGAGACAACTGGACCAAAACAATAATATGCTTCCAAAACAATAATATGCTTACCCGGCCACAATAACACGTACTCCGGCTCAACACAGGGAACGTCACAAACGGCTACCAATCGCCCAAGCTCACTAGTGCCGGACGAAGAAGAAATGGAAATAGATCGAGGATAGAAATAATTAGAACTTCAGGAAGCTCATCTTCTTATTGCTTGGCTACTAGAGCTAGACTACTTCTGAGTCAGGCTAGCCAAAGAATCGCAATTGAAGAAATAGACAATAAATGAGCTTTATGGAACATCTATGCCAATTTAATCTCCCAATAATAAGGAAACTCTAACAATTTACCAGAAAACCTTTTTATAATCCAGATAAGCTCAAAGGATAACATACTTTACTTGCGTTTTGAACCAAGAGGATATACGTATATCGAATATTACTTACTAATCACTTTGCACAGGAAGAAACGACAACACTTTCTGACGGTGACGAATTAGGATCCCATTATCCTACCAACATTGAATTTCGAGGAGAGAGGTAAACTGAATTGACATAATAACAGAAGGTGGCGCGACAAGATGCCAGACAGACAATAGCAACACTCACTCCCAAATTTCTCACATTTAAACCAGATCAACTAGGAGGATCTCAGAAATGCCAGGAATAAATCATACAAGAAGCTCACCCCTCTACCGCAACTGATTCTTAATAGAAACGACATCCAAGGAAACCATCGAAACATGATAAGACACACCATTTCCGGATCGGTTGAAAGAATCAAATCTTACTCACATTTAAGAGAAGAAGAAATACATGGGTCTACCACATCAGATGCCTCAGCATCCTGCCAGACTAGCAGTTAATAGAACTGCCTCTTCAGCTAAATCCAAAGCTAAGGCGTAATGAGTACGCCTATCGGCAGCTACACACGTAAGGAATACGTGGTAGAAAATCCACGAGGCCAGGTGCCTCCAAAAAAATGGATATAAACACTTACCTTGTTACAAGGTTAGCACAATTACTCAACAACCGCTTTGTCCTTTGATTTCATTTCCAAACGATCCCACTCTATTCAATAAGCAAAAAAATATATCAAATTAGGCTAAAGGCTTCATTCCTCACATCTTAGGGCAATCTAGGTAGAAACCTGATACCCTATTCGCATACGCAATACGCAGGCCAGGCCTATGTACGGGGTTTAAGGTCACATAACCAAACCCCAAATAAATTATATTTATATGTTATGTCCTATTGTTGGTATTGCATTGAGAATCTGAGCATTGTACCCTGGCTGTAAGTTGGCATCTACTTCCCGGCTGTCGATGAGAGTCTCGCGCCGGTGAAGGGTTATTGTTGCATCACATGGCATTCATACGCATTATATGTCATTCATATGCATTACATTGCATATCATATTGGGTGCATGAGTATTCCGCCCAGGAGCAGGAGGATTCCGCTCCATTGTATCATATTGAGGGTAGGAGGATTCCGCCCTATGAGCAGGAGTATTCCGCTCTTATGTCAGATATTGAGTGCAGGAGTATTCCGCCTCAGCTTTACATTATATCGGGTGCAGGAGTATTCCGCCCCAGGAGAGTGCATGAGTATTCCTCCTCTGGTTTATATTATATCGGGTGCAGGAGTATTCCGCCCCAGGAGCAGGAGTATTCCGCTCCAGTTGGTTATCAGATTGGATTCCCCTCGAATGCAGGAGTATTCCGCTTCGGGATGGGATTACGGGCACATGTGACCCTTCGCATCATATTTCATCTCATTTCATCACACTTCATTTTATTTCATTTTATTTCATACCATTGTGTAAACTTGTGGTACATAACTATTGTCCTGCTTATATGTGTATTGCTTATTTGTTGATATATTTTTGGCACGCATCCTTGGTTGAGTTTATAAGTTTCTTACATCGTTTCGGTTGTTATCTGGCTCTGTCTTTTTATAATTTAAATAAGAGGAATTTTATTTATCTGTTTCTCCTCCCTGGCTAGCTATCCTATTCCTTGAGGTGGCTAGTCTGCCCCACTTATTGAGTCCTTTTGACTCACCCTTTTTTTGTTGTTTGTTTCTTGTCTATCTATTTCGTTTCGGCAGGTTCGCTCCAGGATTTAGTTTGCCACGTTGTGAAGGAGCGAAGACGACTTTAGCTGTCAGGGTGAGCCAGCTTTTATTCCGGATGGCCACCGGTTTATTGTTCATTATTTCATCTGTATTTTGCTCCCTTCAGGAGGTATCTGTCTTCTTTTGTACTCTTAGATGTCTTGTCTGGATAACCCTAAACCTAGTACGTTGGGTAGTCAGCTGTAATTTCTTTTGTACAGCTTAGAGGTATCAGTATGTCAGGCTCTTTTTCTTTTTAAGTCTTGTTCTTATTTATGAATTGAATTATATTTATTTTCCTGATTTAATTGGTAAGGGTTCGCCCGACGGGTCTAGGGGAGGATGTCGGGTGCCCGCACGGCCTAACCGGATTTCGGGCCGTGTCACATGAATAGACACAACCTTCACGTTTATGCCAAACAAACTAAACAGGTCACTCTTATAACTAAACATTCACTATTTCTTCAAGACGATACATTTCATACTTGAGAGTAAATGGACACTAGTTAAACTAAAATAGCAAGAAAAAAACTAATAGACATTGACGAACAGTGATTTCAATCAAACGGCGAAGAACATGATATAACATAGCCATTTTATATGAATTCACACACATACACATCATGTTTCACAGATCTAAGGCTAAACTATTATTACTTTACTAATACTAAACATTAACTGCATAAAGAAGAAAAGACAAGAGTTTTCTCGCTAACCCGTCGAGCTAAATGCAGTCACCATAAAGTGACTAAATAGATACCATTGCTTTATCACTTCGATCGCCAACGCTGCACCGCTGCTACGCCATCACTGCCGACGCAGCAACGCCACTAAAACTGTCTCGCGAGCTTGCTGCTAAACAAAGCTAAACAAACACCGTCCTGTTTCGGCTTGGACACTGCATCATTTACCAAGTCAACATCAAAGCAGCCTAACGTACCACTGAATCAGCCCTCGGACCAGCTTCGATATCACCTCGCTAAATCAATGACAAACTGCCTCGTATTGTCCCTTGCAACATTGTCGTAACAACGAACATTAACACAGCAGCCTAGCCAAGTTTTCGGACAGCCTTGGTGCCAATGTTACACCACCACTACTTCTGCTATGACCTCGCCATCACGACCTCGTCTCCCTCTCATCATCACAACTCCTCCACGGAGTCACCACCAATGGTTTCGGATCAACATCAACACTGCCCATTATCACAGTCCCGTTGCTACCAAAACAAAAATAGAACCAGCACCGCTATAACATGATCAACACAGCAGAAACAGCCCCGACGCCATTGCAGCACCATCATCGCTTCACTTACATCAGTTTCATCACACCAAACACATCAACATCGCAGCACACACATCACCACTGACTCTAAGTTCCATCCAATACCGATGTTGTTGCGTCACTATTGTAAATCGAACACAAGAAAATAACAGTCCCCTCAAAATCCAACACCACACACGCACCCTTCACTATCATCTATACCACACGGCATCACCATTACAGCCTCAATCCATTGCTTACCCCACTGTCCTCTCGCCGTCGCAACATCAGGGACCACAAGAATCCAATGAAAATGGAGGAGAAAAACGGAACGGAATAGAAGGAAAATGGGGAAAACGGGTGAGTTTTAAGGGAGTTTACCTTCAAAACCGAGTAGGGGAGAATGGGGGAAGCCGTGGATGTAAACTTGGCCGGAGGAAGAAGTGGTGACCGGAGAAAAGTTTTGCCTGTGATTCACACCCTGATCTATGCAAAATCATAGTGAATTTGGGGAAATTGGCCTCGGAAATAAAGAGATGAGGTTGTGGGGGTTCCGAGGGTGTATTTTTTCTACCGGAGAAAGAGTAGTTGGAGGTCGCCGGCGACGGTTTCCGGTGATTGAGGAATATTTGTCCAGAATTCGTTAGGTCTCAAGCTTTTGGGAAATTTTCCTAAAATGGCAATGAATTTGTATTTAAACAGAGGGGATGGATCGGGTCAAAAAGGTCTGGGCGGGTCAGCAGTTGGGCTACATTTTTCTTCTTTGAGTTTTTACAAATAGCCACTAAAGAAAATCGAAAACTAATTAAAGCACACATAATTAACTAGGATTAAAAATCACAAAAATCGCAACATTATCGCACTCAAACATAAAATCACAATTAAACAACAAGTATTTTTGTTAATTTTTTTTTTCTTTTGTTTTTGACAAATTTTAACTAAAACAAAAGATAAAATTCTAGAAAAATTCGGCAAAAATCCTAAAATGTTAGCTCGGCTATTTTGAGCAATTTCAAGCTATTATTTTAAATTTTCGTGCCAAAATTAGGTGATTACAATTTTCATTAGAACTTAAAAATTATTATCACTTCAAATACAAATCGTCACCACCTTCAACACAATGTTAAATACAAATCGTCATTATTTTCAATACAAATTGTGATCACTGTTGAAAAGTGGCTATTTCTGAATGTCTGTTGCAAACAGCCTATATATGAAAATCGTCGTCACATTCTACTTGCTTAGTTTTGTTGCTGCTTCTCCAGAGCCGAGACCAACACAAATGAAATCAGTGGGAGGTTTATATATTGTTGCTGTTATTTATGCCTAAAATTGGTCGTCTAGGTAAAACACTTAAACTTATGAATGTGTCACAAGCAATACAGTAAAATACGACGAAAAAGTAAGTAAATAAAGAGGAAAATAATAGACAAGAAAGTAAAGACTTTTATTCCTTGAGAATAGGCGGAGATGTATAATACAATGTACGAAGGGATATATATAGAAGTAATTACCCAGTCCTAATTATGGTAAAAGACAAAGAATAATGAGGTTTATGGGCCTATAGACTCAAGGCGGTGGTATGTATGAAACCTTAACTAGGAGTCTATAATCCTAAGGCGGCAGGATGTATGTCTTGCGCCCTACACCCGTACCGCCTGAACGGTCGTAACTCGTAAAACAGACGTGTATCCTTTGTGTCTGGTGACTTGTATGATAAGTCTAGTCTTGCCAGCTGGACTCGTATCCCCGTAATAATAGGTGGCGTATTTTTGCTTACACAACTGCCGAAGCTTTAACGCTTCAAATAGTGACCGAAGCTTTAACGCTTCTAAATATTGATCGGAACAACGAAATTAGTGGGATTTCCAAACATTTAAAGGAAATCAACGCCGGAAAATCTTACTAACATTAATGGTGGTTTCATTGAGATGAGCAGCTTCCTCATTGCCATCGGAATCTCTATTTATCATCTTTTTTTCCAGCTCTCCGGTGCTGACATCAGATTTTCGGTCATCGAGTCTATGAAAAGTCCTTGAGTTGCTGTGGTGGTTACGGTGGTGGTGCGGCAGTTGTGGTAGTGTGGTGGATTAGTGGTGGTGGTTGTGGTGGGGTTAGAGTTTGGTGTATAGATAGAGAAAGTGGATCTGTAGAGAGAGAGAAAGTGGATCTGTAGAGAGAGAAAGTGTGAATGTGAAATGATGGTAGAATAGTGTTTAAGTGGTAAAAGTGAAAATACTATTAATAGTGCTGAAAAAATATTTATGCTTTAAAGACCATAAAAAAACAGCTCACCAAATAAAGACTAGGTACTAAAGTGCTCATCCCACATAAAAAAGAATTTTTTACATAAAAGTACAAGTTTTAGAGCTTAATTACCAAACATAGCAACATTTTAATAAAATTACCCTATATAGAGGAAAACACAAGATAATTACAAACATAGCAAAAACATAGCAATATTTTTCCATAACATACTAAACCCTTACATTCTTCCTTCTATTTTCCCCTATCACTTTTGCTCCTCCAATTTCCCCCCTTTTTCACTTTTCCTCCCATCATTTCCCTCCAATTTTAGTTTTACTCCTCTCATTTTCCTCAATTTCACTTTTCTTCATCCATCCTCAATGTATCTCGTTGAATCTCACTATTTCTGTACCGTATCAACTGTTTCTGCAGCACCGTATCTAACTGTTTCTGCAGCACCGTATCTAACTGTTTCTGCACCGTTTCAATTGTTTCTGCAGCACCATATCTAACTGTTTCTGCACCGTTTCAACTGTTTCTGCAGCACCGTATCTAACTGTTTCTGTACCGTTTCAACTGTTTCTGCACTGTTTCAAATTATTTTAGCACCGTTTCAGACCGTATCATACTGTTTCAACGCCGTTTTAGACCGTATCAGACTGTTTCAATAGTTGTTTCAGATTGTTTCAACGCCGTTTCAGACCGTATCATACTGTTTCAACATCATTTTAGACTGTATCAAACTGTTTTAAACTGTATCAACTCTCTGTCACACCCCTTTTTTCCGCGCGCCCGCTTGTGGGGAGCGTTTCGGGTTTAGGAAAGCGCTTATGGGATTTTTTACGATTATTTGGCGCTATCCCGAGCTAGGGTTTCCCTTTAAGGAAGTGACGGTGTTTCAAGGTACGAATTGTTTATTAAAAATTCGGAGTCGCCACTTGACAAGTTTGAGGTGTGCCAAGTCACCCAAAGGGTACCTTGGAACACCTATGACTCGTTAGTGGTCTGCGTTAGAGTTCCGGGTAAGGATCTCGGTTGACTCTCGGGAAGGGGTTAGGCACCCTCGGGTCCTGTGTCGAGCACAGTTGCTTTTATTGACGCATTCCGGCTATATGAAATATTTATTGCACCTGCCTTTATTTATTTCCCTTTGCTACGCTTTGATCTATTTTTTTGTTTTTATTTATTTATTTATTTATTTTATTATTTTTTTTTTGTTGTTTCAGTGACTCGGCCGAATATTTTCGCGCAGGCACTTCACCCGTTCGAAACCTTATCAACCTTGATTCGAGTCTCCAAATTTATTCTTTATTATTGTATTATTTTCGGTCAAACTTGAAACTCCTAATTCAGCTTGATTTTTTATTATACATGTCGTATTTACCTTTGACACATATATATCTTATTTAAATACGGCTCGATTCAATATTTACAAATGTAATTTATTTAAAACCGGATATGGTCGCGCAGGCACTTCACCCGTTCGAGATCTTCCAATTTAAATAAACTACACTTGAGTCAATTTATTTGATTTCCGATACTAATGTCTCTTAGCTTATTCATTTATCCTTCACCTAAGTTTTGATTTTGTTTATCACAATTATAAAAGAAGTTAGTAAATTTATTTAAACATTACTGGGGCCTTAAAGTTAAAAGATTGCAACTGGTTGAGCTGGATTTGCAAAGTTTCCAGCCCATTTAGGAAAGGACTTGCACGCCAGTTAAGTTTGCTGAAATGGATTGCACTAGGTGTCCCCTTTGCTTACTTGTTCAACATTTAGCCATATTAAATATTCTATTTAGCCCACTATTATGCTGATGTCCTTTGTTCATAGCTCTTGCACATATATCCTTTTTATCTATTTATTTCAAAATCTGGCCATATTTGTCAATATTTGTAAATCTATTTCTACCCTTTATATTTCATAAAAAAAAGGACTAACTTATATATTTGATTTGAGCATACTTTACAAAAGGGAGTTGCAACTAACGTTCTAGTTTGTTCCAAAACACGTTTGCATAAATAGTCACTATTTTTGCTCGAAAATCAGATCTGTACCAGATTGCATAATGGTGTCATTTGCGCAAAATTTCAGTTTAAAAGTTACACTAACAGTTATTCAATGAACATTCAACATAAAAAAAAACTTAGCATTCATAAATAATGGCTTCAAATATGGCTGATTTCTCATGAAATAAACTATGAAATGAAAGTTACCTAGTGTAGACAAACTTTAAAACAAGGAGAGCCAAGCCCACTCCAACAGCCCAAAGCAAAGACAAACAGCAACAAACAGCCACAAGCAACACCCTTTTGCAATAATAGCCTAAACCCAAACCCTTCCTTGCTATTCCCTTTTTTTTCAAGTATTTTTCTTGCTATTTCTTTTTACTTTCAGATCTGTTGTTTTTTGAAAGTAGTTGAGGAGTAAATGGGAGCATTCAATGTGTTAAAAAACCTCCTTCAATGTGTAGTAAATGACCTCTTTTATAGAGGAGAGAGGAGGGTAAGAGCTGCTGGACAGCTGGGGTCAAACCCCAAGGAGAATTGCTTTTTTACAAGCATGCTAAGGCCAATAAATGCTCTGTTTGGAGCCTTACTCAATAGGGAAATATGACAGGGAGGGGGGCTGCCATGCCAATTTCCTTTTTACCATTTCTGGCCATACCAAATCTGCCTCATTAATGAGGCAGATCTCCCTCATTCTCCCTCATTTTCCCTCATTTTTTAAGACCCAAGAATCTGCTCATTTTTAAGAGCCAAGAATCTGAAAAATGTGAACTAAAGTGGGCCTGATAGGTTTCACATTCAAGTAGCATTCTCAGCCCACAGCTTTTCACATTTAACCCAAATCCACTACTACATTTTAGATCCCTACTTATATAATAACAAAAGACTTAACTCAATTTCTACTCAAACACACAAAACTTACTAATTTCAACCTAAACTAACATTTTTACCAGCAGCCAAGCTTAATGGAACAATTAACTAAACTACAAAGCTATCAAGTTTAATACTCTAAGTATAATGCACCAACACACCAGTTATCGAGACAACATTCATAGTTGCTCCACGCTTGCCATCTGACTATGCAAACCAAGGAACAAAACGGCACTCGCGCACATCTATTCAAACACTCCGTTTACTAACCAGTTTACAACAAAGGCGTGAACAAACAGACAGAGCTAAAACCAAACCAGGGCAAGCTTCTCACTTACCAGATTGCGGGCAGCGAGTTCATTCTTAAAGCGATAAATGGCACAAACAAACTTATCATTAGATTCTGCTTAAACATCAGTGTTTAGGGCCCCAAAACCATTACTCAACACACTTGAACTGATCCAAATAATCTGACACAAACAAAGTGATCCATGCTTTCGACACGAAGACAACAACGAACAGAGAAGAAAACAGCATACTAGTATCAATGCCTGGCAATAAACACGCCTACCATATCTAATAGTAATTCAAACAAATCTAAATACGGACAGCTAACTTTCACATCTGAACTACCTTAAACATGGATTCATCACTTACAAATAAAGAAAACAGTAAACCAATACCAATCCTTGCCGCTGCCGCCTCGGATCAGCCTTTCTAAATTCAGCATCGACACGAAGCTGACTGCCTCATCATCGCCATCGCAGCAACATCAGCATAGCTGCGTCTATATTTCCCTCGTCGCTGCCTCACCTTGTTGATTGATGAACAGCATAGTTGCTGCAACTCCGTCCGCTATCATCACTGTTGTATCGTCCCCCTCGGATCAAGTACTAACTCACAGTCATGGCCTTGATTTGGTTCCGCTGCTTCAACAGCCATCGGCACAGCATCACCATCATCGCTACGTATTGTTTCCCTGCCCCTACGCCCTCATAGCACCATGATCAATGCCCAACTGTTGCGTCAATAAATTCACTATCGCAACACAACGATGCCAAATCTGTTACTACGAGCAGCGACAACACCCCCTCCCAAAAATCCATTACTATCCGAATCCCCTAAACAAAGCCGAAACTGTCCCACACCCTCATGAATCGAAAATCATCAACACAGTCCCATACCCGTTGTTTAACACCTAAACGAAACAACCCGACCCTATTTAGACCCCCACAGATCCGTCACTTTCTTCTTCTAAGTGAAACGATCCCATTTGGGGTCGTTTCATCTAGAAAAAGAAAAGAACGGAAAGAGAAGGAAGAAACAAAGCACATTTAGGAAAAAATCAACAAAATGAAGAAGGCTCACCGGAGAAACATCAACCGCGGTTTAAAAATATGATTCACGAGAATCCCTTGACGTTTATGGAAACCAAGACCAGATCGGGACAGAGGGGTTCAAACCGTGTCGGGAGATGTATTTTTTAACGCAAATCACGGCCGGAATCAGGCGGAGCCGCCGACAGCGGCAATATGGTGTGGAAAGAGGGACTTTGGCTAGGTCTTTTAGGTTAACTGATGTAGTGAGGGGAAAAGAATGGGAGTGGAAAATTATTTAAATGTGATAGTGATGGGCGTTTGGGTCCGTCGGATCAAAGCAAAGGAACGGCTGAGATTAAACGGGTCAATGGGGTGGGCTGAGATGTTGGGCTTCATTTAACCCTCTTTTGGATTTCACAAATAGCCCCAATTGCAAGTTTAAACTACTGAAGTACATATTATATAACACACACAATTGACAAATAGACTAAATAACTAACACTTAAATTACACAAGTGCACAGATTATCACAAAATGTAAAGACACAGTTAGGCACATAACAAATATATATTTGATATTTTTCTAGTATTTCTTCTCCTAATTAAATGCCTAACATTAGCTACGATACATGTAAACTGAAGAAAATTAACACTACTATTTTTATGCATTTTGGTATTTTATGTGCCAAAATTAGGTGATTACAGCTGCCCCTCTTTGTTCGGGAACATGAAGAGTTTTCGGACAAAGACGTAATCAACAACTAATTTTGGCTCTCCGGTTCTAGCCGAGGGTGACACTTGAAAAATGGCGACCGTGCCCTGACTGTAAGGCTCCTACATATCCTTGGACTAAGGAATCAGGTCAGTGTAGTTCCTGACATGCGATGGCTGGGACTACCGCTTCCTAGACATATAACCTAGACACTTCTAAACTAAACTAAACTGATACTAAACACCTAGACTCACCACGATTGACTCTAGATGCTTCTACCCACACTAGGACTGATACAAGACATACTAGAGTTGTTGCTGCTGGTCACTGGTTGCTTGCTGACTGGCGGTCATTGCTTTACAGAGAAAATGAAAGTACAACATTGAAAATGTAAAGTTACAATTCCTATTCTAAGTCTTCATGCTTCCCGAGATGAGCTTCTTGGTCCTTGCTCCCCTCACTTGTTTAAAATAAAACCACCGCTCTTGGTTCAAGTGGGTTTTGCTCTTTGTAGAAAAGATAAACCCCCGATCTTGGTTCAGGTGGGTCTTCCCTCTTTACAGCATGGATTCCCTCGTTCTTCCGGTGGACGCCTCGACTTCTTTACAACTACTCCCTCATTCTCCAGGTGGGTGCCTCGACTTTTTAAATAAACTGCTCCCTCATTCTTCAGGTGGGTGCCTCGACTTCTTTACAACTACTCCCTCATTCTTCAGGTGGGTGCCTCGACTTCTTTACCACTACTCCCTCATTCTCCAGGTGGGCGCCTCGATATCTTAAATAAACTACTCCCTCATTCTTCAGGTGGGTGCCTCGACTTCTTTACCACTACTCCCTCATTCTCCAGGTGGGCGCCTCGATATCTTAAATAAACTACTCCCTCATTCTTCAGGTGGGCGCCTCGACTTCTTTACAACTACTCCCTCATTCTTCAGGTGGGTGCCTCGACTTCTTTACCACTACTCCCTCATTCTCCAGGTGGGCGCCTCGATATCTTAAATAACTACTCCCTCATTCTTCAGGTGGGTGCCTCGACTTCTTTACCACTACTCCCTCATTCTCCAGGTGGGCGCCTCGATATCTTAAATAAACTACTCCCTCACTCTTCAGGTGGGTGCCTCGACTTCTTTACCACTGCTCCCTCATTCTCCAGGTGGGCGCCTCGATAACTTAAATAAACTACTCCCTCATTCTTCAGGTGGGCGCCTCGATATCTTAAATAAACTACTCCCTCATTCTTCAGGTGGGTGCCTCGACTTTTTAAATAAACTGCTCCCTCATTCTTCAGGTGGGTGCCTCGACTTCTTTACAACTACTCCCTCATGAATGCTGCTTCTGACTTGAAAATTGACATTGTCCCTCTTGAAATTGGTGCTCAGGCGAGATTTGATGATCTTGAAATCTGCCTACCGTCTGATGATCTCCTTCATAGTGCAAATTCTCAACACGTCAATTTGCGATCGAGAGATGATTTGGCTTCCATTATCCAGGCGGATCCTGACCATGCTCTGCTACAACTGCAAAACAGGTAAACAATTTTGCAAAACTTTCTTTTGCTCGTTTTGATGTTATTTTATTTGAAAAGTGAAGAAATGGGAAAGATTTCGGACAAAAGGACTCCGAACGAAATGATGTCCTTTTGGAGATGTAAAAACTTATCATGGAGGTGAAAGCGATGACCTTAATAAACATGACATGCTTCTTGTCCTCAAAACCTGATCATTCACAACAGTTCTTCCTCGATCTTTCTCTAGTTGGAACATTCGGTCATGACCACTTTCCAAACCCTCTTGATGACATTTATGAAGACCCTCATTCGGTTAGTGGTGCCCCTTTCGGGGTTTTCACCAACTAACCTCTCTCTTTGTTCTTTTATCTCACTGTTTGTCGTGCGGTGCCCTTTCAGGTTTTCACCGGCAAGACTTCATTTTCTTTTTTTTTCTCTTTTTTTTTTCCTTTTTTTTTCTTTTGCTGATGATAATGTCTTAGGCGCTCCGAGCCTCTTCCTGATTTCGAGACTGAAATGCCAAACGTCTCATGAGCATGTGAAAAGATGGTAAGAATAGTAGAAGTTCTGCCCCAGTTTAGCGGAAACTGCAGATTGGGATTTTCTTTGAATTTGGCCGCAAACTTGGAGGCGAGTTTTGCGTCGATATGAGAGAAGAACAAACGGAACTTTCCCCTATTTTGACCGCACCAGAATGGTTGCCTACGTATCCTTTTGAGAGGAATCAGGTCAGACATAGCTCTGGCAACTTAATGCCAAAATTTGTTGTTTTGAATCTTTCTTTCATTCATTCAATTTCATTACAATTACAGGATCCCCAATAAGGGTTCACAAAAGCAATACAAAGCCATAGGCTAACAAAAGGGATACATCATCTGGATAAGGGAAGCAAAGACTTTCGGTATCCTAATCCAAGAACATCAAATGTAGTACCTCTTCACTGCATCAGCATTAACAATCATCTCAGCCATCGTGCCTTCGATGTCTGTCAAGAATAGAGCACCATTGGGCAACACCTTCTTCACCACATACGGTCCTTGCCAATTTGGAGCAAACTTGCCCCTCGCTTCTTCCTGATGTGGAAAGATGCGCTTCAAGACTACCTGGCCTTCACTGAATTTGCGTTGGCGCACTTTCTTGTTGTATGCTTTGGCCATTCTCTTCTGATATAGTTGACCATAACATACTGCATTTAGCCTTTTCTCGTCGATCAAAGCCAATTGTTCCAAGCGGGATTTGACCCATTCAGTGTCCTCGATCTCAGCTTCAACAATGATTCTCAAGGATGGTATTTCGACTTCCGCTGGAATGACCGCTTCAGTCCCATACACCAGTTCATATGGGGTCGTGCCTATTGAGGTGCGCACAGTTGTGCGATAACCCAGAAGAGCAAATGGCAACTTCTCATGCCAATCTCGAGATCCTTCCACCATTTTTCGAAGGATCTTCTTGATGTTTTTGTTTGCAGCTTCGACCGCGCCATTTGCTTTTGGCCGGTATAGTGTGGAGTTTCTATGCACAATTTTGAACCTTTCACATACCTCTCTCATCAAATGACTGTTCAAATTAGCCCCATTATCAGTGATGATGGTATTGGGGATACCGAATCGGCAAATGATGTTCGAATGAACAAAGTCGACCACAGCTTTCTTGGTTACTGACTTGAATGTCGCTGCTTCCACCCACTTAGTAAAATAGTCAATGGCGACCAAAATGAATCTATGCCCATTCGATGCCTTTGGTTCTATCGGGCCAATGACATCCATCCCCCATGCTACGAAAGGCCAAGGAGCGGACATTGTGTGGAGCTCTAAGGGAGGTGAATGTATCAGGTCGCCGTGCACTTGACATTGGTGGCATTTCCGCACGAACCCTATGCAATCTCGCTCCATGGTGAGCCAAAAATAACCTGCTCTTAAGATCTTCTTGGCTAACACATAGCCATTCATGTGTGGCCCACAGATTCCCGAATGCACCTCGTTGAGAATTCTTGAGGCTTCTTGTGCGTCCACACATCTCAACAGTCCCAGATCTGGGGTTCTCTTATACAACACCCCTCCACTTAAAAAGAACCCATTTGCAAGACGGCGGAGGGTTCTTTTCTGATTGCTCTCTGCCAGCGCTGGATACTCTCCATTCTTGATGTAGTTTTTGATGTCCAGGTACCATGGCTCGCCATCAAGTTCTTCTTCAACCATGTTGCAATAAGCATGTTGATCCCTAACTTGAATCTCGAGAGGATCAATGTGAGTCTGGTCAGGATGACTAAGCATGGACGCTAATGTAGCTAAAGCGTCTGCCAACTCATTGTGCATTCTTGGGATATGCCTGAATTCAATGGAATCAAACCTTCGGCAAAGCTCTTCCAGATACTGCTTATACATGATGAGTTTCACGTCTCGAGTTTCCCATTCACCCTTGATTTGATGTATTAGTAGGTCGGAATCTCCAAGCACTAGTAGTTTTTTGATGTCCATATCTATCGCCATGCGTAGACCCATGATGCAAGCTTCATATTCTGCCGTGTTATTGGTACACCAGAAACGAAGTTGCGCAGCCACCGGATAATAGTGACCTGTCGGGGATATGAGAACAGCCCCAATACCATCGCCCTTGGAGTTAGAGGCCCCATCAAAATAGAGCTTCCAATAATGATCATCCTCAGAAGGCAACTCCTCAATTGTGCCTACCTCTTCATCAGGGAAGTATGTCTTGAGAGGTTCATACTCATCATCCACTGGATTTTCGGCCAAATGATCAGCCAAAGCCTGGGCTTTCATTGCAGTTCTGGTGACATAAACTATGTCGAACTCTGTGAGTAACATTTGCCACTTGGCAAGCCTTCCTGTTGGCATAGGCTTTGAAAAAATGTACTTTAGTGGATCCATCCGGGATATGAGGTAAGTAGTATATGACAACAAATAATGCCTCAACTTCTGTGCTACCCATGTGAGGGCACAACACGTTCTTTCCAACAAAGTGTACTTGACCTCGTAATCCGTGAACTTCTTGCTCATGTAGTAGATTGCCTGTTCTTTTTTCCCCGTGGCATCATGTTGCCCCAGTACGCAACCAAACGAATTGTCCATCACCGACAGATAGAGGAACAAAGGTCGTCCTGGCTCTGGCGGGACCAGCACTGGTGGATTCGACAGGTACTGCTTGATTTGGTCAAAGGCCGCTTGACACTCCTCAGTCCACTTAACTGCAGCATCTTTCTTTAGCAGCTTGAAGATTGGCTCACACGTGGTGGTGAGTTGAGCGATGAACCTACTGATGTAGTTCAATCTTCCGAGGAAACTCATAACTTCTTTCTTGTTCTTTGGCGGAGGCAACTCTTGTATAGCCTTAATCTTTGAAAGATCCAATTCAATACCCCGCCTGCTAACAATAAAACCCAACAACTTTCCAGCTGGAACACCGAACGCACATTTGGCCGGGTTCAACTTCAAATTGTACCTTCTGAGTCTTTTAAAGAATTTCCTGAGGTCTTTAACATGATCCTCTACCGTTCTTGATTTGATTATCACATCATCCACATACACTTCAATTTCTTTGTGTATCATATCATGGAAGACAGTTGTCATGGCTCTCATGTACGTTGCCCCAGCGTTCTTCAAGCCGAACGGCATGACCCTGTAACAAAAGGTTCCCCAGGGCGTGGTGAATGCTGTCTTCTCGGCGTCATCCTCATCCATCAGGATCTGGTGATATCCGGCATAGCAATCCACAAAAGATTGGATCTCATGTTTAGCACAATTGTCTATGAGAATGTGAATATTAGGCAACGGAAAATTATCCTTGGGACTCGCCTTGTTCAAATCTCGATAATCAACACAAATTCTTGTCTTCCCATCTTTCTTCGGCACCGGTACAACATTGGCCAACCAAGTGGAATACTGAAGAGATTGTATCACCTTCGCAGATAGCTGCTTCATGATTTCCTCATGGATTTTCTTGCTCATTTCTGTCTTGAATTTCCTCCGTAGCTGCTTGACCGGAGGGAAACCAGGATTAATTGGCAACTGGTGAACCACCAAATCTGTGCTCAAACCGGGCATGTCATCATATGACCAAGCAAACACGTCTCTATAGTCAAACAAGACTTGGACTATGTCATTTTTCACTTATGGCGCAGCGTGCATGCTTATCTTGGTTTCCCTAACATCGTCAGGGGTTCCCAAATTTATATTTTCTGTGTCATCTAAATTGGGCTTAGGCTTGTTCTCAAACTGTTCTAATTCCCCATTTATTTCACTCTCAGCTCCCTCCTCATCATATTCTTTCTCAAACATTTCTTCGGTATCCGTCCTTTCCATATCATCTACCTCCTCAACTGTTACTTCATAATCACTCCACCCACCAACATGTATTTCCTCAATTTTTGGTTGATTCAATGAGACCAAGTTAAACTGTGTGTTTAGATCAGGGCGTGATTTCAGCATGCATGTCATGTTATTAAGGCCATCAGAAACATAGCTACAGAAAGAAATAAGAAATAAAAATCAGGAAAGTAAAGAGATAGAATAAGGAGACAAGAACATGTCTTGCTTTTCATTGAATTTGAAAGATAAAAGGGTTTGACATCATAACGAGCAAAATGAATACACTTGGATTACAACCCTTAGAATAACCAAGTATACAGAAAGGATAACAAAACTTGCTACCAATAGCCCCTCCTAGTGGGGAGAGGCATGGATTCCCAGTTGTTCAGCTTCACATCAGGGCCAATGTCCTGGATTTCTGCATTGCTAAAGCCTTCGCCAGTTTGCACCATGTTGATGCCAAAGACGTGCCTCAGATCGGCCAGGAGCTTCTTTTGTTCTTCAGTCTCCTCAGTATTCTTGGAAATAGACTTGCCCCCGTTGGACCTCGTGAAAGACTGAGCGAGGCAAGGGACAGGCTTCTCAAGGGACCACTCTTGTTTCTTCATCTTCCTAGCTCTTGCTCTGTCTGCAGCTGTGGGCTTGTATCCCAGACCCCAGGTACCTCGAATTCCAAGTGGATTAATTGGATGCGACATTCCTTGAAGTGATGCCCCGAGACCCTTTCCTGGTTGAAAACCATGCTTCAACATTTCTGTAGCCATCATGACTGCCGCTTCCGACAATCTTGCTTGGGGCAAAGGTTTGCCTTCAGGAACCTCTTCCACATTGACTGCTTCAAAGGCTTGGTACATCAGAGTTGGGCTATCATTGGTGACCTCGATAACTGGAATGGATGGGTCCTTATAGATTGACAGATCTCCCTCTCCGTGTACCATGATCATCTCACGGTTCCACTCAAACTTCACAGTCTGGTGCAAAGTTGACGGTACTGCGCCCGCCATATGAATCCATGGCCTTCCCAACAGTAGATTGTAAGACGAATCCATATCGAGGACTTGGAAATCAATAGCAAAGTCCACAGGCCCAATTGTCAATGTCAGCTCGATCTCACCAATTGACTGTCTTTTTTCTCCATCAAAAGCACGGATACTCATAGTATTGGTTCGAATTCTATCCACGTTGATTTTCAATCTTTTCAAAGTAGACAGTGGACAAATGTTCAGACCAGACCCACCGTCAACCAGCACTCTTGTGACGTAAGAGTTGTCACACTTAACAGTCAGATGCAGAGCTTTGTTGTGGCCTGTGCCTTCCATAGGCAATTCTTCATCAGTGAAAGTGATCCTGTTGACTTCAAAGATATGGGCAGCAACAGCCTCCAAGTTACCAACAGTCATTTTATCAGATACGTGAGCTTCATTCAGGATTTTCAAAAGAGCATGACGGTGCGCCTCAGAATGCATCAGCAAGGACAACAAAGAAATTTGAGCAGGGGTCTTCCTCAGCTGCTCCACGATAGAGTAATCTTGCACTTTCATCTTCTTTAGAAACTCTTCCGCCTCTTTCTCAGTGACAGGCTCCTTGACTGGACCCTGATTTTCCCTAGCTTGCCTTGCCTTTCTTAACTCTTCCGGGGTAAAGCACCGCCCAGAACGGGTTAGACCGCCCACTTGTGTCGTTTCTGCTACAACCTCCTTTCCCATGTACGTTACCACTGCCTGGGCATAGTTCCACGGGACAGCCTTGTTATCTGTCACATGGAACTGGGATGCCCTCTTTATGACAATGGGCTCGCGCATTGCGTTCAAATCATCTCCCCGGGGTGCATTTTTTATAACCAACTTCGGTTTGGTAGCAGAATCCGCTTCCCCTTCCTTGCTAATGGCCCTTGAGATCACCAACTTTGGCTTCTCAGTCAACCTTTCCCCTTTCTCAACAGCTCGTTTCAATGTTAACACGGGCTTATCCAACTGGACAGATGGCTTTGTTCCTCCGGACACCACAACAGGACTTGTCTTTGAAGTGATATGCATATTTTCCACCCCAATAGTTATTGCATCGACTGACACTATTGGCCTTGCAGATTCGCTTTCAAATCCCCCTGTGCATGCATATACCATGTTTACATCATGGACTGGCAGAGGATTGCGATTAATGTTTGGCGTTTCTGAATCTTCAATCACGATTTGGTTGTTGTCGATCAAATCCTGCACCACTCTCTTGAGATAGTAGCAATCTTCTGTATCATGCCCTGGTGCGCCCGAGTGGTAATCACAATGCCGAGAATGATCCACTTTGCCAGTAGGATTCATGTTTCCTTGAATGGGTTTTATCATGTTCAAGGCCCGCAGTTTCTCAAAGATACTGGTGTAGGATTCTCCGATTGGCGTGAATTCTCTCTTCTTCTCTTCTCGAGCCTTCTTGAATTCAGCTCTCGGACGAAAGCCTGCCGGACCTCTTGGTCGGTAAGTAGGGTTAGGTGGAGCCTGATAGTGATTATGTGGAGCTTGGTGGATGGGATATGTAGGCTGTGGGGCTGGTGCGCGCCATTGCGGATAAGACGTTGGGGCATATGGCTGCGCAGCGTGTACAGAGTATTGGGGTGGAGGTATGGAGTATTGTGCATTTTGTGGCGGGTAATAGTGTTGTAAATAGGGTGCTTGTGGAGCTTGGTATGAATTAGCTTGACTGTATCGCTCATCATTCCACCTTCGTGGACCCGACCCTACCATGGCAACATCTTCTTTCTTCTTCTTACCGAACCCTGCTGCCCCTGTCTGCACAGCCTGTGTGGTCGCCTTTAGTGCAGTCTGGCTCACAATTTTGCCAGCTTTGACTCCTCTCTCAATCATCTCTCCCATCTTGACGACTTCACTAAACGGTTTCCCAAAGGCGGCGATCAATGAACCATAGAACGCCTCATCCTGCGCCTCAATGAACAAACGGACCATGTCATCGTCCGGGATTGTGGGGCTCACTCGAGCGGCCTGCTCGCGCCATCTGAGGGCGTACTCCCTAAAGCTTTCGCTTGGCTTCTTTTTTATCGCATCCAAAGAGGACCGATCTGGCAAAATTTCAATGTGGTATTTGTACTGGTCGTAGAATGCCTGTGCCATATCCTCAAATGACAACCATTTAGTTAAATCCTGCCTCATGAACCATTCGGCAGCTGCGCCCCCCAAGCTTTCAGAAAAGTAGGCTATCAACAGTTTGTCTTTCTTGACCCCTCTCATTTTATTGCAGTAGGTTTTCATATGAACCCTTGGATCTCCTTGCCCGGTGTATAGATCAAACTTTGGCACTATGAACCCATCTGGCAATTGCAATTCAGGGTAGGGGCAAAGATCCTTGAAAGAGATGTCAGTATGATCTCCATATCCTTGAATGGTCCTTACTGCTTGTTCTAGGCCCTTCATCTTTCTTAGAACCTCGCTCTCATCAAGCTTTCCTGATCGATCAACCTCAACTTGAGACCCGCGATGGAACCCCTGATCATACGAGTCACTGTGTCGAAAATTGGGTTCATGGTGCTGATCATAATGATGATCCCCAGCCTGGAGATGTGGTTCGCTGTTGGACCTAGCCATAGCAGGCCTAGCTGGGCCCCGAAAAATTGGAACTTGTGGGAGAGGTGGGCCATACTGCCCCTGTGGCGGAGGTGGACCATACTGTCCCTGTGGTGGGGGTGGACCATACTGCCCCTGTGGTGGATGTTGTCCATATTGCCCTTGAGGTGGAGGTGGTGGGGGCGGTGCATGAGGGCGCACTTCAACTTCTTTTGTTGGACCTTGACTAGTGCCAAAACCAGGGGGATAGGTCGGATCCTCGACCGCCGTAGATGTGCCTGGTGCTCGCTGGCTAACTGTTGGCATAAGCCCATCCAAGAGGTTTAGCATGGGAGGAGGTACCCGTCCCGTGGTTATCGCATGATGCATGTCCACCAGAAATTGCTTCAGAATCAGGGCCTCTTCTGTCGTTCTATCATTTTCTTCGGAACCGGCATCGGATTTGTCTCCTTCAGTGGCCATGTTACCAAATGGAATTTCAAGTCCCCTTGAGTTAATTGTGTGAGAGTGGGGTAATGCTAGAGCGCTGCACCAGGTCACTGGTAATCTAGTCTTGTCTACAAACAAAACAGGTTAGGAAACATGATATTTATGAGCCGAGCGCGCCTAAGAGCCTAGAGTCATCATGCATCATCCCGAATCAAGACAAAGCGGGTCCTTTCTTTCTTTCCCTTTTTTTTTCTCTTTCTTTTCCCCTTTTTTTTTTCATTTTCCTCTCTTTCTTTCGCTCTTTTTTTTTCTTTTCATTTTTTTTTTCATATCATATCATATATCTTTCAAATGTAAGAGGGGTCCAAAAATCAGATTGAAAAAGGAAGAAAAAAAATGCATTTAAGATAATAAAAGACACAATTTTGGATTTTCTGATTTCCTTTTCATAAATGCCGAAATAGTACAATATAAAAAGCCCGCCGACAACATGGGGCAATAGTAGTACTCCTACGAATTCAAATAAACAAACTAGACCGACTTGTTCGAAATAGAAATACCAATACATAATAAAAGCCACAATCTGTCCAAGATGCTAAATGACAAACAAAAGGTAATGAGCTGCATCATCTCGGACTGGCATATATCTGCTAAGGTGATCCGGGCCCTGCCTCATCTGGCTCCTCTGGATCTGACTCAAATGGCTCGTCGAGATCTTCCTCTGGTGGCTCCTCGGGATCTGCTGGTGGGCCTTCCACCAAGGTGCGGCGCAATCCAGCCAAATTTTCTGCAACTCTGGTGACGAAGGGAAGCACATGGGGAAGTAGGTCCTCCGCGGACAACCTCCTATAGTCACTGATAGCCTGTGCAACATATACAGCAGAGTCATAAACCTGCCGATAAACTACACTGATAGTCCGTCCTGCAGCCTGTATATCCTGAAGTCGGCTCTGTGCTAGCTCCCTGAGCTGCTCCTCCTGCTCCAGTGCCCTATCGAGTCGAGCTCGAGCATCCATGGCATCCCGACGATGATAATCCTCCCTTCTCCTGCTCTCCACCAAAGCTGCCCTGTCGGCATCTCGCTCTGTCAATGCCTCAGAGTGCATAACACGGAGTCGTCTAACTGTGTCTAGGTGCTGATGCGCTAGACCCTCACTCTCAACCAAAGCAGCTCGAGCGGCATCCCTCTCAGAACGAAGACGGTAGACTAGACCCGCATATCTCTCCACAGTCTCTACCCTATGCATCTCTATCTTCATGTCAAACCTGAGTGCCTCATCATACGGTCCCTTGACCGTTTTCGCTGGCATAGCTACCAAAGCAGGCTGTCGGCCGAACCAGAAAACATACTCGGGAGTGACCTCGCCTCTGAATTGGTCTATAACCTGTGTGCTGGAGGTCAAAGGTCTCATATTATCCCAAATGGAGAACCACTGAGTGTGCCTGGGAAACTCACCGCTAATATGATCAAGGCGATACTCTTCCACGGCCTCTACCCTAGGTACACCCTGAACGCGCCCAAGCTGTCGGAGCACCCGCGTAGGGCAATAAGGCTCGGCTCCCTTATGACCCATCAATACTAGAAAATGACGGTCCATACTACCATATATTCCCTCTTTCGAGGGGTACCAACTAACCTGCCACCGGATATTCTCCAGAGTGAGCTCGCTCAAATACTTTGCCCACCCATCAAAGCTCTCGGGTAGATCAAGATGTCGAGTACGATAATAATGGGTGTTCAAATGGCATTTAGGCGCATCGGGTAGTGGAGTAGGGTCAGAACGGCCGAACAAATGCTCAACGAACCATACTTGCAACAACAAGTTGCAACCCTCGAAAAACCGGGCCCCTTTCTCTTTGCATCGAGTCAGAGCATGATAAATACTGCCCAAGATCATCGGCACCACAGTAGAATCTCGAACTCCCCCAAATAAAGCTCTCACGATCCAAGAGGTATGGATAGAGATTTGTCCATTCTCCATCGGGAAGACCATGAGGCCAAGGAAGGCGAAAATGAAAGCTCTTTCCCTAAGGTTATCCCATTGGTCATGGCTCAACGTAGTGATGAATTTCGGCCGATGCTCTGTGTATCCATCTCCCCGCCCATAAAGAGCATAAAGATACTCCAGACTGACCCAACCTGAGGCCAAACTCACTAACTGGGTATCAGAACGCAGACTCATGTCCCGTAGGAACTCCTCGACTCTCACAAACCGAGGTGCTATGCACTTCTTTGTCCTAAACACTCCATTAGTCAAACCCGAGATCTCTTCTAAAGTGGGAGTCATCTCAATATCACCAAACACAAAGGTATTTTGACTCGGTTCCCAATACCGAATCAAAGCATTTACTAGTTCCCGACGTGGGGCAAACTTAGGGTTAAGAAAATGTGTCATTTCCCCAATTCTCGCATGCACAACCCCTTTCTGCTTTTCGCTCAAATGGTACCACCAATTCCTCAACAATGGAGGACATTTATCGACCATCTTAATAGGCGGTGGAGTAGATCCCTCAGGAAACTTCCTTTTTCCTACTCTAGATGATGATGCAGCCATGATACCTATTTATTAAAATGAAGTATTAGGACCGAGAAAACTTTGGACAAAATTTGTAAAACAACATTAAAACGGACAAGCCGACTCAAACGAAATTTTTTACATGATTGACTAGGTTAGACAAATAAAACTTGTCAATATTTTACAAAACACGACGACTCTATTTTTGACTTTCTAATTTTCGAACAAAATTTGACATGACAACGACACCAAAATTTGACTATGGACGTTGTTTTTTCTCTTTTTATTTTTTTTCAAAAATTGGCCGTTATAACGGCGTGAAATTGGCTTTAAAATCTTTGCCGACAACGGGAAAAGGACATTTGACATGCTAATATTTGAAAATCTGAAATTGCCCCTCTTAACAAAGCGTCTCTTCTCTCTTTTTTCATTTTTTTTTCATTTTTTTTTTTTTCATTTTTCCAAACTAACCCGCTTTCCCTCGATAAACGGTCAGCATAACGGCCTCCCTAGATGCAACACAGAAGATGTCATTACTGTCTTTCCGGGGCGTGGGCCCCATCTAGACTCTAAAGGGTCAGCCTAGAAAGTGCGGTACCGGTGTACCGCACCTCACTAAGTCTAATGACATGCAAATAAATCGGCCTAGACAAAAGCACAGGTTCAACTCTAGGTGACTCAATGGGTTCATGTTCTATAGTTTCCGGCAATTTAGAAGTGCCTCGGGGGTACCGATCGACAACGTCTAACGGCCTAACCCAACGCACCTCCTCCTAAAAAGGGTTAACTTTTTGTGTCCTGAGACACGACAGAAATTCCAGACGCCGAAGCGAGACTGGCGTGCATGTGTGCAGTGTTCCAGAAGACTCAGAGGTGTACGAGAGAAGACAGTTGTGTATATACAGTTCAAACATATCAAAGCAGTAACATTCAAGGCAGCATGTACAAACAATATTTAAAAGCCGAAAACGACAAAGTATAAAGCCTGAGATTCTCAGTTTTCACTTTTTCCCCAGCGGAGTCGCCAAGGCTGTCACACCCCTTTTTTCCGCGCGCCCGCTTGTGGGGAGCGTTTCGGGTTTAGGAAAGCGCTTATGGGATTTTTTACGATTATTTGGCGCTATCCCGAGCTAGGGTTTCCCTTTAAGGAAGTGACGGTGTTTCAAGGTACGAATTGTTTATTAAAAATTCGGAGTCGCCACTTGACAAGTTTGAGGTGTGCCAAGTCACCCAAAGGGTACCTTGGAACACCTATGACTCGTTAGTGGTCTGCGTTAGAGTTCCGGGTAAGGATCTCGGTTGACTCTCGGGAAGGGGTTAGGCACCCTCGGGTCCTGTGTCGAGCACAGTTGCTTTTATTGACGCATTCCGGCTATATGAAATATTTATTGCACCTGCCTTTATTTATTTCCCTTTGCTACGCTTTGATCTATTTTTTTGTTTTTATTTATTTATTTATTTATTTTTTTTTTTTTTTTTGTTTCAGTGACTCGGCCGAATATTTTCGCGCAGGCACTTCACCCGTTCGAAACCTTATCAACCTTGATTCGAGTCTCCAAATTTATTCTTTATTATTGTATTATTTTCGGTCAAACTTGAAACTCCTAATTCGGCTTGAGTTTTTATTATACATGTCGTATTTACCTTTGACACATATATATCTTATTTAAATACGGCTCGATTCAATATTTACAAATGTAATTTATTTAAAACCGGATATGGTCGCGCAGGCACTTCACCCGTTCGAGATCTTCCAATTTAAATAAACTACACTTGAGTCAATTTATTTGATTTCCGATACTAATGTCTCTTAGCTTATTCATTTATCCTTCACCTAAGTTTTGATTTTGTTTATCACAATTATAAAAGAAGTTAGTAAATTTATTTAAACATTACTGGGGCCTTAAAGTTAAAAGATTGCAACTGGTTGAGCTGGATTTGCAAAGTTTCCAGCCCATTTAGGAAAGGACTTGCACGCCAGTTAAGTTTGCTGAAATGGATTGCACTAGGTGTCCCCTTTGCTTACTTGTTCAACATTTAGCCATATTAAATATTCTATTTAGCCCACTATTATGCTGATGTCCTTTGTTCATAGCTCTTGCACATATATCCTTTTTATCTATTTATTTCAAAATCTGGCCATATTTGTCAATATTTGTAAATCTATTTCTACCCTTTATATTTCATAAAAAAAAGGACTAACTTATATATTTGATTTGAGCATACTTTACAAAAGGGAGTTGCAACTAACGTTCTAGTTTGTTCCAAAACACGTTTGCATAAACAGTCACTATTTTTGCTCGAAAATCAGATCTGTACCAGATTGCATAATGGTGTCATTTGCGCAAAATTTCAGTTTAAAAGTTACACTAACAGTTATTCAATGAACATTCAACATAAAAAAAAAACTTAGCATTCATAAATAATGGCTTCAAATATGGCTGATTTCTCATGAAATAAACTATGAAATGAAAGTTACCTAGTGTAGACAAACTTTAAAACAAGGAGAGCCAAGCCCACTCCAACAGCCCAAAGCAAAGACAAACAGCAACAAACAGCCACAAGCAACACCCTTTTGCAATAATAGCCTAAACCCAAACCCTTCCTTGCTATTCCCTTTTTTTTCAAGTATTTTTCTTGCTATTTCTTTTTACTTTCAGATCTGTTGTTTTTTTAAAGTAGTTGAGGAGTAAATGGGAGCATTCAATGTGTTAAAAAACCTCCTTCAATGTGTAGTAAATGACCTCTTTTATAGAGGAGAGAGGAGGGTAAGAGCTGCTGGACAGCTGGGGTCAAACCCCAAGGAGAATTGTTTTTTTACAAGCATGCTAAGGCCAATAAATGCTCTGTTTGGAGCCTTACTCAATAGGGAAATATGACAGGGAGGGGGGCTGCCATGCCAATTTCCTTTTTACCATTTCTGGCCATACCAAATCTGCCTCATTAATGAGGCAGATCTCCCTCATTCTCCCTCATTTTCCCTCATTTTTTAAGACCCAAGAATCTGCTCATTTTTAAGAGCCAAGAATCTGAAAAATGTGAACTAAAGTGGGCCTGATAGGTTTCACATTCAAGTAGCATTCTCAGCCCACAGCTTTTCACATTTAACCCAAATCCACTACTACATTTTAGATCCCTACTTATATAATAACAAAAGACTTAACTCAATTTCTACTCAAACACACAAAACTTACTAATTTCAACCTAAACTAACATTTTTACCAGCAGCCAAGCTTAATGGAACAATTAACTAAACTACAAAGCTATCAAGTTTAATACTCTAAGTATAATGCACCAACACACCAGTTATCGAGACAACATTCATAGTTGCTCCACGCTTGCCATCTGACTATGCAAACCAAGGAACAAAACGGCACTCGCGCACATCTATTCAAACACTCCGTTTACTAACCAGTTTACAACAAAGGCGTGAACAAACAGACAGAGCTAAAACCAAACCAGGGCAAGCTTCTCACTTACCAGATTGCGGGCAGCGAGTTCATTCTTAAAGCGATAAATGGCACAAACAAACTTATCATTAGATTCTGCTTAAACATCAGTGTTTAGGGCCCCAAAACCATTACTCAACACACTTGAACTGATCCAAATAATCTGACACAAACAAAGTGATCCATGCTTTCGACACGAAGACAACAACGAACAGAGAAGACAACAACATACTAGTATCAATGCCTGGCAATAAACACGCCTACCATATCTAATAGTAATTCAAACAAATCTAAATACGGACAGCTAACTTTCACATCTGAACTACCTTAAACATGGATTCATCACTTACAAATAAAGAAAACAGTAAACCAATACCAATCCTTGCCGCTGCCGCCTCGGATCAGCCTTTCTAAATTCAGCATCGACACGAAGCTGACTGCCTCATCATCGCCATCGCAGCAACATCAGCATAGCTGCGTCTATATTTCCCTCGTCGCTGCCTCACCTTGTTGATTGATGAACAGCATAGTTGCTGCAACTCCGTCCGCTATCATCGCTGTTGTATCGTCCCCCTCGGATCAAGTACTAACTCACAGTCATGGCCTTGATTTGGTTCCGCTGCTTCAACAGCCATCGGCACAGCATCACCATCATCGCTACGTATTGTTTCCCTGCCCCTACGCCCTCATAGCACCATGATCAATGCCCAACTGTTGCGTCAATAAATTCACTATCGCAACACAACGATGCCAAATCTGTTACTACGAGCAGCGACAACACCCCCTCCCAAAAATCCATTACTATCTGAATCCCCTAAACAAAGCCGAAACTGTCCCACACCCTCATGAATCGAAAATCATCAACACAGTCCCATACCCGTTGTTTAACACCTAAACGAAACAACCCGACCCTATTTAGACCCCCACAGATCCGTCACTTTCTTCTTCTAAGTGAAACGATCCCATTTGGGGTCGTTTCATCTAGAAAAAGAAAAGAACGGAAAGAGAAGGAAGAAACAAAGCACATTTAGGAAAAAATCAACAAAATGAAGAAGGCTCACCGGAGAAACATCAACCGCGGTTTAAAAATATGATTCACGAGAATCCCTTGACGTTTATGGAAACCAAGACCAGATCGGGACAGAGGGGTTCAAACCGTGTCGGGAGATGTATTTTTTAACGCAAATCACGGCCGGAATCAGGCGGAGCCGCCGGCAGCGGCAATATGGTGTGGAAAGAGGGACTTTGGCTAGGTCTTTTAGGTTAACTGATGTAGTGAGGGGAAAAGAATGGGAGTGGAAAATTATTTAAATGTGATAGTGATGGGCGTTTGGGTCCGTCGGATCAAAGCAAAGGAACGGCTGAGATTAAACGGGTCAATGGGGTGGGCTGAGATGTTGGGCTTCATTTAACCCTCTTTTGGATTTCACAAATAGCCCCAATTGCAAGTTTAAACTACTGAAGTACATATTATATAACACACACAATTGACAAATAGACTAAATAACTAACACTTAAATTACACAAGTGCACAGATTATCACAAAATGTAAAGACACAGTTAGGCACATAACAAATATATATTTGATATTTTTCTAGTATTTCTTCTCCTAATTAAATGCCTAACATTAGCTACGATACATGTAAACTGAAGAAAATTAACACTACTATTTTTATGCATTTTGGTATTTTATGTGCCAAAATTAGGTGATTACACTCTCATTTCAGACTGTATCATAGTGTTTCAATGTCGTTTTAGACTGTATCAGACTGTTTTAAACTGTATCAACTCCGTTTCAGACCGTTTTAAACTGTATCTACTCTCATTTCAGACTGTATTAACTCCGTTTCAGACCGTATCATACTGTTTCAACATCGTTTCAGACTGTATCAAACTGTTGCAACAACTGTTTCAATGTTTCAATGATGTTTCAAACTGTATCATATTGTTATTTTCAAACTGTAGCATACCGTTTCTATAATATCATTTATGGTGGAAAAAGAAAAAGAAAAAAAGAATAAGCCTTTGTGTGGCCTTCCAATTGTAGAAAGTAAAGAAGAGAAAATATCCTAATTGTCCATGTGTGGAAAAAATCTCGGCAACATACCTTGTTCTTGGGTAGTAATTAAAACATAGTTTCACTTTCAACTCTCAATTAGCTGTGAACATTATCTGGTAATTTCTCTATCTTTTCAATTTTGCTCTCACCTATGTTGCATTTTTTTTTGACAGAATAAAGAATCTTTTTGCATTTGAGCTTATGGATAAGGTTGAAACTGAGTGAATATTCATTTTTTACCTGACAATTTGTCTAGTTATGGATTGAATGGTGCAGGAGTGTTTCTTTCCCGCTGAGAATGCTTGTTTGAGATATTCTCCGGTGGTTTTTACTACTAACAAACTAGAACCATTTGATCTAATTTAGTTGAGATCTGGAGTTTTCCGATCAATTACGGCGGCGGTATTGCGACGCCGTTTAGTTTCCCGTTGAGGAGCGACCGCTGGCAGAACTATGCGGTGGATGAACAGTGGCGGCGCTGCCACTCGGACATCCCATTGGCGTCGATGCTACTGGTGTTTCCCGCTTTGTTTCACCGGTGATAATGGGGTTTCCGGCGGTGACACTTTCAGGTGTGGTTTGAGGTAGAGGTGTATGTTTGGATCTGAAAGAAGAAAATGGGGTGGCGGCTGATTTATTTGGGGAAGTGGAGAAAGTGTTTTAGGGTTTTTAGGAAAGTGGGATGAAAGTGCAATTATAAAAAATGAAATATCTTGATTATTATAAAAAGGTGTTAGGAAAATATTGTCATGCATTGTAATTAGAAAAATATTGTCATTTTTATGTAATTAAGGGTGAAAATTTGTATATGTGTAAAAAACCCCATAAAAAAATGAAAGTTTTTAGGCTACAAAAAATTTCGCTACATGTACCCCCTTATCCTTGGTTATGGTTTTTTGTCCCCACTTAAGAATGGTTTAGCAAATGGTCTTGGGAGGCAACACTTCACGTTATAAATTGACAAGTGCTACCTCGGGGACAGCACTTCAAGTATAAATTTCAAGTGCTGCCTACGAATTACCTGGGAGAATGTTGACAGAGATAAAAGGTCAAGTGCTACCACGGGAACAACACTTGCAACACTTGTCAATTTATACTTGAAGTGCTGTCTTCGAGGTAGCACTTGTCAATTTTATAACTTGAAGTGTTGCCCTGTGGTAGCACTTACTTAAAATTAGTAGAGGCCATTCTTGCAAATCATTTAAAGCGAGGTCAGTTAGGCAAACCATTGCCTGAGGTATCATAGTTGTGTAATTCTCCCTTTAACCGGGATGCAATTAGTCCATAATAAGGCTATTTGGTTTGCATTGAATCCAATAGCTGGCCCATTTAACTGCATTGTACGTCTATCGTCATCCCATTTATATATAAATGACAATCATTTGCCTAATCTGTTACATCTCTATCACTTTTGGTTTATCTTCATAATTCATATATATGCTTTATCATGTTTTGTTTATGAATACACAAACTGTCTGCTCTACCACTAATAAGAATAATTGAGTGCAGCTTAATGGTCCCCAGTATGCAATTCAGAACATTGTTAAACCTGAATGCTTTAAATATTTAGTAATTAAATAGGCAGGATCACGAAAAGATTCAAATAGATTTGTATCATCCTACCTAATTATTGAACTGCTCAGAAATATTCTGTCAGCCATTTCGATAAGTATCCCCACTGGCCAGTTTTAAAATAGTCTATTGGAAGATCGATATTATCCATTTGATTGTCATTTCTTGTACTATAATAACACAACTTTAGATATCTAAAATCTAAATGCATCTAAAAGTAGACGGAATATTGTCTCAAATCATTGTCGTTGTGATCAATCTCCTGTGAAATTGACAGCATTTATCTAGTTAATTTAGCTTTTCCCACTTTTGTTAAATGAAATGAAATACATTCTCTTTGGACTAGGGAGGAATGGATGTAGGGTGAGACGATACAAATAGGACATTGAGTGCAAAGGCCCCATGAATACTACGAACAGATGGAAAACAGAGATTACATTGTTAGTGCAGTAAAGTAAATAATTATTTGAGAAAAAACTTAAAAGATTTTTGCATTAGTAATGAACTTTCTGCATGCGACTTTATGATTGAAAATAAAGAGTTTTCTTACTTGACAAATTGCAAGTCCACAAACACAAAGTGCTCTATAACTCGCTTTAGTAGAAAAAGAGCACTTTTACAAAAGTATATATAGAGGCCATAATTGGTACAAGCACTAGATATTCATGACTCATGAAGAATCTTTAAATTTCTATGTTATTTGAGCCTTCCTTTTTATCACTTTGCTACTAGGCTCCTGTTTATTTCAAAGCACCTTCTAGTGAGCCTTTTGAGTCTTTGTTAGACAACACGAAGGAATCTTGAAAACAGCATGGGTAGGGTAAGAAGTGGTAACCACTATACAAAAGCTAAAGACGACTAAAAAGGAAACAATTTACCCAAATGAGAAGCAAACTAAAAGGAGAAGAAGTCTGTCCACATGGATAATACCTGCATTATTTATTTACCACCTGCAAATTTCAAAGTACAGAGGATCAATTATTAAGTTCAATGACTCATTGCCGCAGTGCTAGAAACGGCTAAAGTTTTAATGATATTGGACTAATACAGGTTGTATTGACTTATTGCACATTTAAAATCAAGGGGCATGAAGTATAAAAGTAGATAAATAAATATGATGATCAAGATAAAAAGAAGAGACTGACCTTTCTTTTCACAAAGCTTACTTAGAACGGAAAGGAAAACAATGAGGACCGCAACACCAGCTATGAGTCCAATTGTAATTGCAAGTGTCTTTTCCACATCTTCATCTCCTGCACTTGTATAAATTGCAAAACTTACTGTCTTTATATATATTGATACAAAAGGTAGAATGAAACTAAACCGCAACTCAGATCAATTCAAATTAAAGTAATTAAGGTTAACAAATTAAAGTGATATCTAATAATTGCATCAAATAATAAACTGGCATTGCAATAAGATTTGGTAACATGCATGGATTATTAGCAGAACTTGAAAAAGATTCACGTATATTGTACTCCTAAATAGTTCTTATAACTTTTCTTCGACAAATGAGTTTATACTTTAATTTATATAACTGCAGTTTTCTCACCTTGAGAAACAAATCAAAGGAGTTCTTTTTCCATACGTAATAAATTCTCATAATTGCCTTTTCTATTAACTTCAGCACCAACACTCCTTAGATAAAATGTTAGGTAGCAAAAATAAAGTTTTTAGTAAGATCGTCTTTGCTTTAATATATAACTTACACCCATTTTTGTAGTAACGACAAATACATTCTATCTGCATTTGCAACAATTTCGATTTTCCCTTCTAGTAATTTATACTTTATATACTTGAAGTTCATTTCTTGTGAACTTCATCCACTCGTATTAGCAAGTGTTACCATATCTCGTTCACAGCTAGAGCCTAACCTGAATCTCTGATTGGTATGGAATTTTCCTTTCAAAGTGAAATTTCCCAATATATGCAAGTGGAAGAGTGACCACTTTTTCTTTTGTCACGACTTATATGAGTAAATTTCCAGGAAGTTCTCTTGCATTTGGAAAATGACAATTGGCCAAGCCTGTCCATGGTTGAATGTTTCCTAGAAAAATATGTTTCGCATTTACATTGATAATTAAAAAGTAAAAACAGTGTCATATAATGATTGTTTTTCCGAACAATATCTCACCTCAAATTATGGTCAAGTGATTATGCAGTTAACTAATGCTTAGTGTACGAATGTTTCTTCTTTTTCTTCTATTTTTGTGGCAATGATCAACAAGAATATTGAACGGCTCCCCAAAACCATGAGAAGAGCTTTTAATACCAATATGATGGTTGTTGGTCGTCTTTGATAAAAAGAAGAATGCAAGAATAGTAGTACGCACTTTTTCTTTTTCTTCACTTTTACAAAATTTGAGACCTACGTGAAAATGATGCAAATAAAGCAAAAATGACATACAGAAAGTGATTTTCTTCCCATCCTCACCTCTACGATTACTCGTAGCAAACCTAAGAGAACCCCCTCTCTTTCTAGTAACCTTATATCTCCATTTTCCTCGTTCTAACTTCACGTTAATTTCTCCTAGCTTTTACAAACCTAAATTTAATAGAGTTGGGTTACCTTACACCTATCATAATTACCCATCCCAAAGAAATAAAGAAAAACAACTAGTAGTATAAGGAAATCTTAGTCCATCTCAACATGCTTTTTAACTCTTTTGGATTGTAGTAAAAATTAAACTAGCAACACTTTTATGTATAAAAAGTAGGAGTAAAAGACTTCCAAAAAACAAATATTATACGGGCACCCACAGACAAGGGCGTCCACATAAGCTTGGACCTAACTCACACCCCAAAAACTAGCTCAAAAAGTGGAGGATTGATTGTCCAAAATTTATATGGGCATCTTGTCCCCTCTCTCTCACCGACGTGGGATTCTTCCTACATTCCAACAAATACATTTAGAATGTACGCGTGGTGGTCCATCCCAATAGGTTAACCAGGCGATTATTATCAGTATTATATTGACAGAATTTTGCCAAATTCAAACACCAAACTTTAACTCAGTTTTACTTAAAAAACAGTACACATCCATTTCACTTTCAATTTCAACTACCATGAACTTAAAAGCAATTTAACAAATTTCTCCTAACCATGCATGAAAACCACTTAACGTTAAATAGTTTCATCACATTTTAACTAACACGAACCAAATAAATTGAAAACCATAAACCATGCACCACCACCAGTCACGGTGGAGGAGCCGCTTACCGCTTTTAGAAGTGAATCCACGCTCCGAGAACCGCGCGTAGCACTTGGACAAAAACATATCTCCCCAAGGTGAGGACCCACACTCGTTTTTCAGCCGTCCGATTGCCTCTGATATACAGTCTTGACACTCACTCACACTCAAATCTTGTGTACACTGTGCTACACCCTGAACTTTCCCTGATCCACCAACTCTAAAATATTGACCCTCAGCTGATAAATAAGTCAACACAGCATCGTTTCTAGTCACCATATCAGAATTATCCAAAATCGACGGTCCACATTTATGCATGACAATTCCTTTGTCTTCAACACCAAGAAATGAAACATTGTCGTACTTCACGAAACAGCCGTCTAACTGCAACGCGCCACCGCACGTGTCATAACACAACGTCCCTAGTCGACTCACCGCCGTGGCGACACATTTCCGACAGTCGGAATTTCCCAAGTCGCCACGGCATTGGAATAGGCCGTATACAACGTCGTTTTGAGTAGAACCTGGTAGGGAAATCTTGAAGTTGTTGAAGTTGGTATAATATGCTGAGTTAACTAATGAAGTGAGGAGTGAGTTAACGTTGGATTCGTAAACTGTACCAGGATCATATTTCTGTTGTGAACATCCACCATATACAAAAGATTGTATAGAAGCTGTTGATGGATATGTGAGAAACAAAAATATTACAGTGATATAAAAAAGAACATGAAGAGAAAACATTTTACTAGACGTCTTCATATTGTTTTCGTCTAGCTTAGCCTTTGAAGTGATAATGGGAAGTGTTCAATATATTTATGCATGGAAAGGCTTTTTGTTTGGTGGGGATAGATGGGGGGGGAGTATAGTGTTGCTTGGTGGAGATTTACATGAAGAAGAGAAATAAAGAAGTAGTAGTAGTATATATGTATGATAAAAAGTAAAGGGGTATGGGAATTGGACCAGGGGTCTATATATAGGACGACAAGTATTATTAGAGCATGTAAAAGAAGAGAAAAAAGAAAGTTTTAAATTAAGGTGTGCTGAGGGGGTCTATAGATGTGGATATACAGTTTCTATGGACACAAGAAACTAATGGAGTAGTGTTTTTATGGATTAGAAGTTATCTTGTCTTTATACTGTTTGCAAAAGGCATACTCTCTCATTTTGCCTGCTAATACTTTTATCAATGTTTTTTTTTTTTTTTTTTGTGTGTGTGTGGGGCTTTCCTTTACAAAGATGAATGATCTAGAACCATCTTGTTACTTGACATTGAGAAGAAGAACTGAATTTCGGAAAAAAGGTTTTGTTGTGTGCCTGACTTAAGTCGTACTACATTGAAAGAAAATAAACAAAAAAATAAAAGATTTTCTTGAAGAAAATCATGCAAACTTACCCCAAAACTAACACCATGCTGAAAATGACTTTAAGTTGACTTATACAACAAGTTTGAGTGTGAGTATTATTTTGTAAGAATATACTACTTGACATTTTCTCATACGAATCGATTCAATGGTTAAGACTACATTGATCTTATTAATACATAGCAATGCAAACACAAATAGAAAACAAATGTCACCTTTGTGACTTTTTTAAATTATTTTAATCAGAAAAAATCAATTACGACTGATTGCTTAATCTATTGGGATAGGATAAACACGGGCCGTACTAGTTTTGGTGCTCATATATGCGGGTGAAAGGGTTGTTTGTGACCCATTAAATTAAGAAAAGTTAATTTTTGATTAAATATTCAAAGAGATCTTTATTTTTTTATTTATATGTGAAAATTTGAAAGTAAAATACAAAACATCTTTGCTGATTCATTTTCTTCTCTCCAAAATTATGAGAAAATTGTATAATATAGGTTTTTTTGGTAAATTTTAGTATTAATCAAAATACAACATTACGAAGTTTTGCATCGCCAACACTGCTTAGCTACCTCCAGGAACAAAAAGGTATCTATGTTTACATGACTAAGCTAGAGGCAAGACTAATATCTTCTTACGAAATACGAAATGCTTCTTCCAAATAAAACACTTTTTGGCTAATTGGAATTCCCCCACATAAAGACAACTTTTTTACAGTCCAGGAAGAGATGATTACAACAATGTTATCAAACCAAGGGCTTTTTTTTTTTCTATACCGTTGGTATCTGGTAGTATATTCAACAACTTTGTAAGAATATACTACTCGCCCTCATAATTTTTTAAAAAGGTGGAAAATATTAAATAATGGGAAAATGAGATTGTGAAGTAAATTTTTCTGTTTAATGAAATAATTCTTCGTTAAAAAAAATAGGTATTTTGCTAGAAAACAGATGCCCCTTGTTGTTAGCTAACTACTTTTGAACCACCATCAAGAATTGGATGAGATGGATAGAGTTCATTCTCCCTTAATTAAAGATCTCGAGCGCTTAGAATTGAAAAAAAAATTGATTGAATGTCTTTCCTGAAAATTAAAATATTGAAGTAATCAGAATATTAATACAAATATTATCTGGAATAGAAAAAAATAAAAAAGGGTCAATTTTGTCACTCAACTATTGAAAATAGGTCGAATATACTCTTCGTTTGATTTTGATCTAAAAAATGTTCTTCACGTTAGTCCAATAACTCAAATGTGCTCCTCAAAACTAATAGAATATCAAGTCGGATTTTTTCCCATTAAAATACAATTTCCATGCTGACGTGGATGTCCAGCTAGGAAATAAAGCCTCCACCCAACCCCACCCATGTTTCCTCTGATTATATTGACGCATATAGGCTTTACCCCCCTTTTTTCTCATCCGGATTTTGAAAAAAAATAATATATATTTACTCCTTTTTTTCTCAATCGAGTTTACCTTTAATTTTACTGGAGATTGGACAAAATCATCTTCCAAAGCCACCTAAAACCCTTCCTCAACTGGGTTTCCGTCTATTTTCTTATTTTTATTATCATATTTTTTCGTGACTTTTGGGGTGTTTTGGAACTCCGAGGATAGAAATTTTGGAATTTATTCTGATATTAGAGGGTTTTGAAGTTTTTGGAGCTACTGGAAGGATTGAGGCTTGTAAAATTAATTTTGGACCAAGTAATTAAGATAATAACTTGGTAAGAACAAAAAGGTCTATTGCTTGTGACAGGAGCTCTTATACAGTTTTTTTGTTGTCACAATAAGAAAGGACAGAGATTAGAAGTTATTTCACTTCTATAATCATTAATTACTAACTCATGATTTTGGAATAGTATATTTAGCAAATTCCAATTCTAGTGTTGGGTTTCTTCAATGCTTAAATTGGATTTGTTAAAGGGAGAAGAAGAGCACATATAATATAAAGGGAATGCTTTTATTTCCTAGCTGGACATCCACTTCAGCAATCTGACTTGGTACACTGTTAATTTTGAGGGGCACATTTGAGCTATTGGACTAATGTCAGGGTATTTTTGAGATCAAAATCAAATAGCGGGTATATTTGATCAATTTCCAATAGTTGAGGAGTAAAATTGACCCTTTTCCGTAGAAAAAAGAAAAGAAAAAGAAAGAACTACTTTTAAACTTCCAAAAAAGTCAAAGTTCTTTGTATCTACTTTTAATTCATCCATTGTTGCTTTTTTTTTTTTTTTTTCCCAATGTTGCTTAATTCTTTCTTCGTTTCTCTTCTATATATCCAGCTAGGTGTTTTTTTTTTTAATTTTAATTGAAAACAGAACTCATAACTCCAACATAAAGGAATCCATTTTTTGTACTCTTCAAAATAATTTATTTTCTTGTACAAACAAAAATAGAAGTAACACTCTGTCAGAATGCTCGTGCGAAGATACGTCCATACCAATTGATTATTAAAATAAAATAAAGCGTGGTTTTTTTGGTAAGGACCAAGGGAAATGATTTTTTTTTTCTTTTTTCAAAAAAAGTACTCCGTAGTCAAGAAAATTGAACAATGAAGATTTATTTTTGTGTAGCTAAAAGATAGACCAAATTATGTAGCTTGGGCATAATATATAGAACCTTCTCTCGAAGTCTTTATTTAATACTTCAATAAAAGACCATCAATTGCTCTTAAAGACTCGTAAGGGTTTGTGGGGGGCCAAGGGCTGGGGTTCTTTGGAATAACGGGAGATATAGGTGTAATAGGTGTTGGTTTAACTTCAACTTCTTCTACAATTCTTATTCTTGCTATTTTTGTTGTCAATATATTTATTTTTCTTTAGTATTTTCATTATACATTTTACTTTTGTATTTTTTAATGTTATTTTCAAAATATTTTTTTTGAGCTGATAGTCTATCAGAAGTATCCTCTCTACCTCACACAAAATAGGAATAGGGTCGGTGTACACCTCAACTTTCCTCAAATTCCATTTATGGAATCGTACTCGATCGGAATATCATGTTGTTGTAGACGTAAGTTCAATTTTCACTATTTCATTTCAGATTGCTATCCTCTCATAAATACTCTCTTTGTCCTAAACTAATGGTCATTCTTAATTACTTATTTTTAGCACCAAAACAAGTTCAATTTAGAATATATTATTAAAGGTACATTAATAATATATTTTTATTATATTTGACAATGAAATAAATAGAGCAACTAGCTAAAGTAGACGTAATAGCTAAGATTGTTGGGTTATTAGCTAAGATTGTTGGGTTATTGGGCTTTCCCTTCCTATGTGGATAAAAAGTACCTTTTTTGGACCAGCCCACTTGATAGCCCAAGTCCACTAATATCAAGACATATGAAAGGCCAACTTAGGTCAGATTTTGGACACACAAGAGATACATAGCAGCCATATATTGAGAGAAATAAAGAGAGAGTGTAGCAGATTTTTCTGCACATATTCAACCACTGCAGCCAACTTTGAAAGGCGATTTCCGCTTCATTTCTAGTCTGATTAAGCTGATTTTTGGACAGCACGTTCCTCTCAACTTGACCTTTGATTGGGAACTAGAAGGGATCGATTTGGAGCTCTGTAGCATCAGATTTCAGCTCGTGAACAGTAGCTGCGTGTTTGGTGATTTTACTCCTTTCTTCTCTAGTTTTGGTGCTTTTGGTATATGTATTGTTGCTCATTGTTTGGCACGTGTTTTTGGTGGCCAATTTGGAGAACACTTTGTACTCTTGTTATTGATTAGTGGAGCTTTGGTGGACTTTGGTCCCGTGGTTTTTTACCTCTTCACATTGAAGGGGTTTTCCACGTAAAATTGATGTCTCTTGTTGTTTGATTACTTTGTTTGCTTGCCTAGCTTGTTATTGTTGTTGGTATAGCTGCTACCCGGAATTCCATTTGTGTGCATTTAGTTTGCTCCTCGTATTCAAATAGTGTGGGAAGTTTTGACTTGGGTATTCTTCCGCTTTACCTCATCGTGCAATTATTGTTATTGCTTGGTTTCTTCCCAACATATTGGTATCATAGCTTCTGGTTATATTTGATTGTGGTTTATTATTTAAATGATGGAGGCAAATATGAGCAAGATGGTTTGTTTAAATGGTAGTAATTACCATGTTTGGAAAGGCAAGATGAAAGATATTCTATTTGTCAAGAAAATGTATTTGCATGTGTTCGCTTCTAAAAAACCCGAGACTATGTCTGATGAGGATTGGGAATTTGAGCACTTACAGGTTTGTGGTTATATTAGACAATGGGTTGAAGACAATGTTCGTAATCATATTGTGAAGGAGACACCTGCTAGAAGTTTGTGGGAGAAGCTCGAGACACTTTATGCTTCTAAAACTGGCAATAATAAGTTGTTCCTGCTGAAGCAATTGATGAATATAAGATACAAAGAGGGCAGTCCTATTTCTGATCATATTAAGGATTTTCAGGGTGTCCTTGACCAGCTATCCGGTATAGGTATGAGATTTGATGAAGAAATTCAGGGACTTTGGCTTTTGAATACTCTTCCCGACTCATGGGAAACTCTTCGGGTTTCATTGACTAATTCTACTCTCAGTGGTGTTGTAACTATGGAATATGCTAAGAGTGGTGTTTTGAATGAAGAAATGAGAAGAAAATCTCAAGGCTCATCTTCTTCGGCTTCACACTCCGATGTTTTGGTTACTGAAGATAGGGGGAAAACAAGTCCAGAGGTCAGAACAACAGAGATAAAAGTAGAAGCAAGTCGAGGTCCAGGTACAAAAATCTTACATGTGATCATTGCGGAATTCGAGGGCATATTAAGAAGTTTTGTTTCAAATATAAGAAAGAATTGAGGCAACAAAAGAAAGAGGGCGACGATGATAATCGTGTTGCTACTGTTGTCAAAGCTGATCTTCTTTTTGCCGGTGATAATGAAGATGTCATTAATTTTGTTTGCCATGAGACTAGCTGGGTGGTGGATACAGGTGCCTCTTATCACATCAAGCCGAAGAGAGAGTTCTTTTCTTCTTATATTCCTGGTAATTTTGGGGTATTGAAAATTGGTAATGATGGTGAAACTGAGGTTATTGAAATTGGTACTGTTTGCTTGGAAATTAACAATGGTTCGAGGTTAGTTCTTAAAAATGTCAAACATGTTCCAGATATCCGCCTGAATTTGATTTCTGCAGGAAAGCTTGATGATGATGGCTATTGTAGCATATTTTTTAAAGGCCAGTGGAAGCTGACTAAAGGTTCTTTGATCGTGGCTCGAGATAACAAGTCTAGTAACTTGTATTCTATGCATGGCTCTATTTCTAATGACTCAGTAAATGTGGTGGAGAGTGATGCTTCATCAGAGTTATGGCATAGAAGGCTGAGTCATATGAGTGAGAAGGAAATTGATTATTTGGCTAAGAATAGTTTGCTTTCGAGTGTAAAGCAAGCAAAATTGAAGAAATGTGTTCATTGCTTAGCCGGTAAACAGAAAAAGGTTTCTTTTCAGAGTCATTCGCCTTCGAGAAAACCTGATTTGCTGGAGTTGGTACATTCTGATTTATGTGGTCCTTTTAAAGAAAGATCTAAAGGTGGTGCACTTTATTTTGTGACTTTCATTGATGATCATTCTCGCAAGCTCTGGGTGTTTCCTTTGAAGACCAAGGATCAGGTACTTGATGTGTTCAAGGATTTTCAGGCCTTGGTTGAGAGACAGACAGGGAAGAAATTAAAATGCATCCGCACAGACAATGGTGGTGAATATATTGGCTCTTTTGATAACTATTGTAGAGCGCAGGGTATTCGGCATCAGAAGACTCCTCCCAAGACTCCTCAGTTAAATGGTTTAGCAGAGAGGATGAACAGAACACTTGTTGAGAGGGTTAGATGTTTGCTTTCAGAGGCTAAGCTGCCAGATTCCTTTTGGGCAGAAGCACTTAATACTGCTGCTTATGTTATCAATTTGTCTCCTACCGTTGCTTTGGATAGTGATGACCCTGATAGAGTTTGGTTTGGTAAGAATTATTTTTATGATCATTTGAGAGTCTTTGGCTATAGAGCTTTTGTGCATTTTCCTAAAGATGAAAGGTTAAAGCTGGATGTTAAAACTAGGCAGTGTATCTTTATTAGTTATGGTCAGGATGAATTCGGCTATCGTTTCTATGATCCAGTTGAGAAGAAACTTGTTAAAAGCCGTGATGTTATGTTCTTTGAAGACAAAACAATTGAAGATTTTGACAAGGCTGAGAAAGTTGATTCTCAGAGCAGTGAGAGCTTAGTTGATGTTGATCCAGTTCCTGTGACTGTTGCACCTGAAGAAAATGTTGAAATTCAGGTTGATGACCATGTTGATGATCATGTTCAGAATGACCAGCAGGTTGATGATATTGTTGATGCTCCAGTTGATGATAATGTCGTTGGCCAGCAACCAATCATTGTTGATGCTCCAGAGAGTTCACTTAGAAGATCTTCTAGAGTGAGTGTACCTTCATCTCGGTATCTTCCCGGTGAGTGGGTATTATTGACTGACGGGGGGAGAACTTGAATGCTTTGAAGAGGCCACGGAAAGTGAAGAAAAAGAAAAGTGGTTAGATGCTATGCAAGATGAGATGAATTCCTTGCATGATAATCATATCTTTGATTTGGTTAAGCTTCCTAAAGACAGAAAATCTTTGAAAAACAGGTGGGTTTTAGGGTGAAACATGAAGATGGTAACCCAGTTCCACGGTACAAGGCTAGACTGGTCGTCAAGGGCTTTAAACAGAAAAAGGGAGTTGATTTTATTGAGATATTTGCTCCTGTTGTGAAGATGTCTTCCATTCGTATTGTTCTAGGCTTAGCTTAGAGGTTGAGCAAATGGATGTTAAAACTGCTTTTCTCCATGGTGATTTAGATGAAGAAATTTATATGGAGCAGCCTGAAGGCTTTGAAGTCAAGGGAAAAGAGAATTATGTTTGCAGATTGAAGAAGAGCTTGTATGGCTTGAAGCAAGCTCCCAGGCAATGGTACAGGAAGTTTGGGTCTTTTATGCAGCAGCAGGGTTTCAAGAAGACTTCTTCAGACCATTGTGTTTTTGTGCAAAGATTCTCTGATAATGACATTATTATTTTATTGCTTTATGTTGATGTCATGGTTGTTGTTGGTCATAATGCTTGTAGGATTCAGAAGTTGAAGCAAGAGTTGAACAAGTTTTTTGCTATGAAAGACTTAGGACCAGCGAAGCAGATTCTTGGCATTCAGATTGTTCGTGACAGAGAGGCCAAGAAATTGTGGTTATCATAGAAGAAGTACATTCAGAAGGTATTTCGCAGCTTCAGCATGGATACGGCAAAGGCTGTCAGTACACCTTTGGCTATGCACTTCAAGTTGAGCAGAAAACAGTGTCCTTCCAGTGTTGCTGAGAAGGAAGATATGAAGAAAGTTCCTTATGCTTCAGCCGTTGGCAGTTTGATGTATGCAATGATTTGCACGAGACCTAATATTGCTCATGCTGTGGGTATTGTTAGCCGTTATCTTTCTAGTCCAGGAAGAGAGCATTGCAATGCAGTGACGTGGATAATGAGATATCTTTGTGGCACTACTAGTCAGAGTTTGTGTTTTGGTACAGGGAAACCTGTTCTTTGTGGTTACACTGATTCAGATATGGCTGGTGATATTGATACTCGTAAGTCTACTTCTGGCTACTTGATTACTTATGCAGGGGAAGCTGTGTCTTGGCAATCTAGGTTGCAGAAATGTGTTGTTCTATCTACTACAGAAGCTGAGCTTATTGCTGCTGTTGAAGGCTGTAAAGAGTTGCTTTAGATGAAATATTTTTTTTAAGAAAATTGGCTTTGCTCAGAAGAAATATGTGCTTTATTGTGACAGTCAGAGTGCTATTCATCTTGGCAAGAATTATACATTTCATGGTAGGTCGAAGCATATTGATGTGAGGTACCATTGGATTCGAGATGTGTTGGATGCTAAACTCCTTTCACTTGAGAAGATCCACACTAATGACAATGGTTCAGACATGCTTACTAAATCTTTGCCAAGAGGGAAGTTTGAAGAATGTTGTTTGATCGTCGGGATGGCGGTCTCCTCCACATAGTCGGGAGAGGGAGAATTGTTGGGGTTATTAGGCTTTCCCTTCCCATGTGGATAAAAAGCACCTCTTTTGGACCAGCTCACTTGATAGCCAAAGCCCACTAATATCAAGACATATAAAAGGCCAACTTAGGTCTGATTTTGGACACACAAGAGATACATAGCAGCCACATATTGAGAGAAATAGAGAGAGTGTAGCAGATTTTTCTGCACATATTCAGCCACTGCAACCAAATTTGAAAGGCGATTCTTGCTTCGTTTCTAGTCCGATTAAGCTGATTTTTGGACAGCACGTTTCCCTCAACTTGATCTTTGATTGGGAACTAGAAGGGATCGATTTGGAGCTTTGTAGTATCAAATTTCAGCTCGTGAACAGTAGCTGCGTGTTTGATAATTTTACTCCTTTCTTCTCTAGTTTTGGTGCTTTTGGTATATGTATTGTTGCTCATTGTTTGGCACGTGTTTGGTGGCCAATTTGGAGAACACTTTGTACTCTTGTTATTGATTAGTGGAGCTTTGGTGGATTTTGGTCCCGTGGTTTTTTACCTCTTCACATTGAAGGGGTTTTCCATGTAAAATTGGTGTCTCTTGTCGTTTGATTACTTTGTTTGCTTGCCTAGCTTGTTATTGTTGTTGGTATAGCTGCTACCCGGAATTTTATTTGTGTGCATTTAGTTTGCTCCTCGTATTTAAATAGTGTGAAAAGTTTTGACTTGATATTCTTCCGCTTTACCTCGTCGTGCAATTATTGTTCTTGCTTGGTTTCTTCCTAATGAAGATTTAGAATGAAAAATTGAACATTTATAAGAGGACTGAGGGAGTAGCATTTGTTTAATTTCTCTTATACATGATGAATCTTTGATCCGACTCTTCTAATTTGACAGGTGTACTACAAATAAAAGCTATCTTTTTTTATACCTGAAGCATCACGCATAGGCTAGCTAAAACTAAACATATTCACAAATGCTTAAATCAATTATGCATTTATTAGTTGAAACTTAACTTTCACAAGATAATGAATAGGACCTTAGACCAAAAAAGCGGCGCTAAGCGATTTCCACTCTTGGCTTAGTTAGTTGTTGAAAACTACACTATTTTTCCCTTATTGGATTCCTCCGTCCAATTTTACTTGTCTCTTTAATTTAAAGAAATTATCCTTAACTATTTGTTGAGTTATGAATTTAAAACTGAATTTCTTAATTGTTTCCAATTATATCTTATTATTTAAAGTAGAAATAGTTCTCTTTATTAATGCCAAATTCTCACGAAATATTTATAATATATATATATATAATTTAATAAACTGTATTTTGTATTCATTATTTTTTTAATAGGCGTGAAAAAGCTGAAGTGACAATTGAAGAGAGATGAAGAAGAAGTTGTTAATTCGATGTTTTGTGTATTCTCTCTGTCTTGTTCGATCGGCTCTTGATAACCTTATTTTTTACGCATTAAAGGAGAGAGAGGAAAAATATTTTGTGCAATGATAATGACATGCTGTTACCTGGTAATCAAAATAATGACATGCTGTTATCAGTTATATTAGGCCTGCTACGACCATCAGTGGACCATAATTTGATGTTTGGAATTTGGAGTACTTCCAATTCGACTTAAGAGTATCTGTTATCATTCCAAAGGTAGATATAGTTTTATAAGATAGCAACCATACCATAAGTAATAAGGAAAAGATGAAAATATGTTTTTAGTTTTCTGAAATTTGTGATCAAACCCCAAGAATATTTCTATGCCTCGCACTAAATTTTTTGATTGATAGAGTCCTCTCATCATTCTGAGAAAAGGGAAGACAATGATATCCCCAACTAAGGTTGTCTGGTGTCTATTTGGAGCAATCGAGGCAAAAGAATAAAGATATCATCTTCCCACTTACTCATAGTTGATTGTCAAATAATTGCATAAGGTAACGACACAAAACCAAGTTCATGTCTCATTTACTTTCCAGCTGCTTCAGTTGGTGGAAGATTAATTTATTATTATCAAGTAGACTTTAACAGTACAAGAGATAATTGATTAATGACCAACTTCTATCCATGGAATCACTTCTTTTTGCATGCATATTGACAATGACTTCCCCTAAGACACGAAACTTGCTTTACGTCTTATGTCTTTCCACTAGTGATTTGAGTCCAAGGTCATGGGCCCTGTGGGTGGTCATTTCTTTCCCTTTTGATTGAATTGATAATGTGATCACCTAATTACCATCAGTTGTAATTTCTGTAGATATACTATACGTATACCAATAATGTAAAAGAATGGGTCACCTCAATACGTCAAATAAAATACGAAGAAAATGAGTCTACTATAGTCTGAAGACTCTGAAGGACCATAATCTAACGACCAAAAAGGGTGATATATAAGAGTATTTATTGATTGAAAGTTACATAGATTACCTCAAGAGCAAGTAGTATATATTTTATAGCTTGAGATATATGAGTGTAGAGTGGTTGGTATTACAAATGACGTGGTTGACAAGGTTGGCTAAGGAGCCAATAAGAGTGAAAGACGGCATTCCATTATTTGCTCCTTGTTTTAGAGCTCACTGTCGATTATCAGTTTTATACTTGTAACTCTGTATATAGTTAAGTAATTTCGAAGCTACACATTAATGATGCTCCCTCATTCTGTGTGTGTATATATATATATATATTTAATATAGGGCACTTTTTTTCATCTTAGTTCATTTATTAAAAAAGTACACTTCAGAAATATTTCATTAAGTACCTTTATATTTTTCTCCAGACTCTTATAATTACATTGGGTATGTAAGTATGTTGTTATTCTACCTTTAACTTTTTCATTGTTCCCATTGATAACGTACACTTTTATAGTTGTAGAATGCATCACATATTTCGGATCACTAAGTTATAAGAATACTTTTGATATGTGACAATTCTTCTTTTTTTCTTGAACACTGTATCAAATGATCAAACACCGACAGAGGGATTAGCAAGTACTCCATAATGGAACTGATTTGCACCTACTGTGTTACTATGAATTAGATCTGTTTCTACTCATCTGTAACATGTACGATAATTTCAGACTTCCAGTGATTGGCTGGAATGGAGAGCAAATTACACTATAACGTTAACATCACCACAAAAATGGTCTCATTCAACCATGTATTTTACGTATTTATATGTTTTTAGCTCTGAGATTCGAGATTTTGTCTTTGCTTCAATGCATGCCCACTTAGATAAGGCTACTTAATTCGACTTCAACTCTCCGATCGACCAAATTATTGGCCTTTTGTTTCCAGATAAGGCCTTTCCCCATAGCTTTGTGTTTTCCATTGGTTTCCAACCTTCTAATTTTGAATAGTCTGTAGCCACAACTTTTTGAACCTTCAATCTCGTAATAAATTTTCACTACTTGACAAATCACATAAGTGAAAAGGAACAAATATTTAGGAGTAGTTCATTAGTAGCCAATAGGTAATAAAATCTATATATATATTAAAAGGTGTGTAGTAGCCAACCATCTCATGCCGGTGTCAAAACAGGATTGGAACACCTATTGTTAGTTAAGACAAAATGAAACTAAATGCGGATAGAACAAAATTAAACCTAACAGAATTCTAACTTCCAATTTTATAATTTGAAACTACAATCTAAAAACTTTAATCCCACAAAAAAGGGCCCTTAACTTTGGTAGTTGTGTTTACATATAACACGTTCATCAGTCAGCACGCAGGTTTTATAACCTTTCGCATTCCCAGTATTTTCATTCAAAAAAAAAAAAAAAACCGTCATCTGCTATCAAAACTGCTGCAGTTTCCTCCTACAAGTTCTCTTATCAGCAGTACGTGATCATAAACCACTCTACTATTAAGAAGGGAAATGTTTTACAGAAGGAACATACTCAGAAAAAAATATCAAACTATCGCACCTGTGGTTTTGAAATATGACTTCGCGTTTCAATTTCATCAAAGAAATAAACAACAAATCGATGCAATGGACTCTTAAGGTCCGCATTACAAGACTCTGGCACGTTCCTGATCGCACAAACCCGGACAATCCGTATTCGATCGACATGATTCTTCAGGACGAGAAGGTATGTATAATCGATCGTTCAGTGCTCTGATTGCAGTACTTAAACAATCGTGTTGTAGAAACTGTTCAGAAGAAAGAAAATTTATGATTCTATATAAACTATGTTTAGGATCACTTTCTCTGTTCCAACTGCATAAATATATAATTTTAAAGAATGGGAAAACTTCTTAGATCACTTTCTCTGTCATTGTTTGAACTGTTGTCTTCTACAAAGCCATTATGTAACTCCTCCCTTCACACCAGTTTTTCGGTTTAAGCAACGAGCCAATAGTTTTCTGTAACATTTAATTTAAAGTCTACAAGAATACATAGCTCTGTTAAAGACTTTATTTGCCAAATAAAGTGATTAAAATTATTTTGTACCCGTCTATATGTGAACAGAGTAAGTCGTTATGAAATTGTTCAAGTCACTTCACTTCCATGCTGCAGAAATCGTGTCTCCAAAGGACTTGACTTTACCTTAAAATTAGGCTACATAGCGCTACCTTTATCTGCGTACAACTCATTTTGATATAAGATATTGTCGAGTAACTTAGATTCATTGACACGACCCGAAATCCGGTTAGGCCGTGCGGGCACCCGACATCCTTCCCTAGACCCGTCGGGCGAACCCTTATCAATTAAATTAGGAAAATAAATGTAATTCAATTTATAAATAATAACAAGACTTAGAAAAAGTACAAACATCATGATATCTCTAAGCTGTAAAAAAAAAAAAAAGAAATTACAGCTGACTACCCACATACTAGGTTTAGGGCTATCCAGACTAGACATCTAAGAGTACAAAAGAAGACAGATACCTCCTGAAGGGAGCAAAATGCAACTGAAATAATACCAATGATGGATTATCGACAAGCTGCACTAGACCTTTAACTCTAAATTTCCATGAAGTAAAACAGCGTCAGTATGAGGATCCAGTTCTAGTTGAATACAGACAGATAGCCAGAAGAAAATTAGAGTCACCATACAGGGTTACTACTGACGGTGTTTCCATGTATAAAGATAGACTTATGTTCCTGATGTTGCAGATTTACGTGGACAGATTATGATAGAGGCACATTATTCCAAATACACTGTTCATCTAGGTTCGACTAAGATGTACCATGATCTTGAGCAGATTTATTAGTGGGATGGAATGAAGTGTGACATATCAGAGTTTGTGGCTCAATGTTCTAATGGCCAGCAAGTTAAAGTCGTGTCATCTTTCCAGACTTTATGCTTTCAGCAGATAGGTACGTATATATGATCAGGTTGCCAGCTTATCTCTGTCATTAATTGATTATTAGTGGGTTTAGCAATGATCGACACTCATTGTAGATTTCTGTCGTGGCCTTACTTTGGGTCGTGAGAAAAGTGGTATCAACACCTCAGAGATTTAATATTACCATTCAGTATTTGGAGGAAGACTCCTCCACTTAAAGCACAAACTCATGCAGCCATTTGAATACGAATAACCATCCTCGCACAGTCTGCTGGACTAAAGAAGATTTAGCTAAAAGCTGAATGTAGGCAGACCTAAGCTACCAACTACCCTTTCGAGTTGCCAAACAGCTGCAACTCTCAAGTTCACAACTCCATACCTTTGTCGTAAACTGCCTTTTCTCATTTTCTGGCAATTTTCATTTGCTTCTCTTCTTTCCCCGTTTCTGCTCCTTTCTCTGCGCCTAGCATCGTCCTTAGCTTAAGCTAAGGACACCGCCATTCATTTCTTTGTTTTAGTATTTTGTCTTTTACCTTCTTTTTTTTTTGTTTTTTTATTTTATTTTATTTTCTTTTCTTAATGAAAATTAAAATAGTACCCTACGATATTTGAAATAATTCCAAATTTTGCATAGCAGTTATACAAAATATATGTAACATACTTGCGAAGGCGGATCTCCAATTGGACCCCCGAAACTCAAGACGCGAATTTAAATAGAAAAAGTCAAATTATTTAACTTTCGGCATTTTAGCGGAAACTAGCCGAACAACATCGAAATTCACTTTCGAAAGTTTACAAAAATCACAAATAATCATACGAACCTAACGGCACTTTCGGATTTCGAATCGGAGCTCATTCGGCAAAACCGAGCTCGAAAATCTCTTTTTAATATTTATCGCCAATAAAAACTGAAACCTTCTTCCGATGCCTACCAAACGTGGTCTGATTTAGCTCAAATTTTACAGACAGGTTCTAATAGACATTACAAATATTTTAAAATTATCGGCACGTCAATCGGAGTCCTAATTTTCGAAACGACTGACCGAGGTCGTTTCATTCTCCTCCACTTAAACTCTCGTTCGTCCTCGAACGAGCCTAAATCTAAAGCAAGATTTACGCAGATAACAAGAGAACTTGCACAACCTTCATAAACTACTCCACGGACATTATCTTATGATTGCAGAATCAGAATTATAACACGAACACCGAACTCTTGGAATAAAATATATCTGGATAATATGATAATACCATTGCCCGGATTATTCTTACTAAGATGATCCTTCCTCGATCACGAGAGGAGAGTTCTATATTTTCGAAGAAAAGATACACGGAACTTTGAATTAACATGATTCAGCCGATAATCACCTCTTCGATATACCTTTCGATATAGAAACGGTCGATGGAACTAAGAATAAGCTCACGCTTGATGCAATAGGGGAAGCTTTTGAAGTACCTTGTCACTACACACTATAGAAGAGTTGATGCAAGCTATATTATTTTAACAGTAAAAATAGGGATATTAGACATCGCCATAATAACGTAAATTGATAGTTTAAAGGGTCAAATGGACCCCGATAATGGAATTAATTATATATTCGTACTCAGTGCATTATGGGCAACATATAAATGTAATTTATTTGGGATTTGGTTAGGTGACATTAAATCCTGTATATAGGCCTGACCTGCGTATTGCGTATGCGAATAGGGTATCAGGTTCCTACCTGGATTGCCCTAAGATGTGAGGAATGAAGTCTTTAGCCTAATGTGATATATTTTTCTGCTTATTGAACACAGTGGATCGTTTGGCAATGAATTCAAAGAATAAAGAGGTTGTTGGGTAGCAGTGTTAACTTCGGAACGAGGTAAGTGTTTATATCCATTTCTTTGGAAGCACCTGGCCTCGTGGATTTTCTACCACGTATTCCTTACGTGTGTAGCTGCCGATAGGCGTACTCCTTACGCCTTCGCTTTGGATTTACATTGTGTATTATATGTTATGTCATGTGGTTGGTATTGCATTGAGGAACTGAGAATTGTACTCTGGCTGTGAGTTGGCATCTACTTCCCGGCTGTTGATGAGAGTCCCGCGCCGGTGAAGGATTATTATTGCATCACATTGCATTCATACGCATTATATGTCATTCATATGTATTACATTGCATAACATATTGGGTGAAGGAGTATTCCGCCCCAGGAGCAGGAGTATTCCGCTCCATTGTATCATATTGAGGATAGGAGTATTCCGCCCCAGGAGCAGGAGTATTCCGCTCTATTGTATCATATTGAGGGTAGGAGGATTCCGCCCCAGGAGAGTGCAGGAGTATTCCGCCTCAGCTTTACATTATATCGGGTGCAGGAGTATTCCGCCCCAAGAGAGTGCAGGAGTATTCCGCCTCTGGTTTATATTATATCGGGTGCAGGAGTATTCCGCCCCAGGAGTAGGAGTATTCCGCTCCAGTTGGTTATCAGATTGGATTCCCCTCGAATGCAGGAGTATTCCGCTTCGAGATGGGATGACGGGCACATGTGACCCTTTGCATCATATTTCATTTCATCTCATTTCATTTCATTTCATACCATTGTGTAGACTGGTGGTGCATAACTACTGTTCTGCTTCTACTTGCATTGCTTATTTTTTGATATGTTTCTAGCTCGTATTCTTGGTTGAGTTTATTGTTTTATAAGTGTTTCCGGTTACTATCTGGCTCTTCCTTGGAATATGGTTTATCTGTTTCTTCTTCCTGGCTAGCTATCCTATTCTTTGAGGTGGCTAGTCTGCCCCACTTATTGAGTCCTTTTGACTCACCCTTGTTTGTTGTTTGTTTCTTGTCTATCTATTTCGTTTCGGCAGGTTCGATCCAGGATTGAGTTCGCCACGTTGTGTAGGAGCGAAGACGACTTCAGCTGTCAGGGTGAGCAAGCTTTTATTCCGGATGGCCACCAGTTTATTGGTATTATTTCAGTTGCATTTTGCTCCCTTCAGGAGGTATCTGTCTTCTTTTGTACTCTTAGATGTCTAGTCTGGATAGCCCTAAACCTAGTATGTGGGTAGTCAGCTGTAATTTTTTTTTTTTTTTTACAGCTTAGAGATATCATGATGTTTGTACTTTTTCTAAGTCTTGTTATTATTTATAAATTGAATTACATTTATTTTTCTAATTTAATTGATAAGAGTTCGCCCGACGGGTCTAGGGAAGGATGTCGGGTGCCCGCACGGCCTAACCGGATTTCGGGTCGTGTCATTCATGTGGCTTCGCTTTCTCGAGTTACAACCAACTTACATCACTCTGATCTTTTGTTGTTAGTAATGGACCTTATTACAACAACTTAAGATATGAAGTAACTTTAAGTTTGTACTGAATCAAAAACCGCATAGTACTTGGATTGGTAAAATCTCAAACTAAATGTTGTTATTACATGGCTATATGTTATGCTGATTGTTTTATAACATATTCATCCTGGAATCTTACGAACTAATTTTTGGTTCAAAGGGAGATCGAATCCAAGCTTCAATAGGAAGGCAGGTTATGCGTGTGTTTAAATCCAAAGTTAGTGAGCTTGGTCTGTACGTCATGAAAAACTTTTTGGTCGCTCACAATAATGTGAGGCTTAAGACCAATAAACATAGTTTCAAGTTGGGATTTACTCAAAGGACTACTGTTGAAGAAAGTAATGATCCGCAATTTGACCTGAGTATTTTCCATTTTCGGCCTTACAATCAGTTGATTAATGGAGAAGATGTCAACATGAACGAACTTTTTGGTAAGTATACATAAATAACAAACTTAAGGCTTATCAATAGCTAATAATAAACAGTTGAATTCTTAATTCTTGCCTTTGTCGCACATGTCACTTTAATATCTCGCAGATGTTATTGGAGAAGTAACAAGTTATGGTCAAGTGAAGACAATTAAGCAAGGTGGAAACCGGTTGATTGATATTGAGTTGCAGGATCATGAGTAAGTTTACTAAATTACTTATATCATTTTAACTTACCCAATATTAACTAGCAACTTTTTCACACAAAGGAACACCAAAATTATGGCTACTTTTTGGGGGGACTTAGTCGATCAGATATTGCCGTTTTTAGATGCAAGTGTCGAAAAATCAGTTATCGTGGTGATGCAATTAATAAAGGCTCACAAATTTCAGGGTATGCCATGAATTACATCAACCATAATTAATTTATTTTATGTTATACCTCTGTTCATGATTATTAATACCACCAATCTGTAATGCATGCAGATAAATATTCAGTGGAGAATACTTGGAATGCATCGAAATTGTGGATCAACTCAGATCTCCCTCAAGTGAACATGTTTAGATCGAGGTATGTGAATTACTGTTTCTCACGTGCATATTCAATATAGATAGTTGAAAATTTGAAAATCACAGATTGATTGAAATGCAAGGACATGCCTGTATTGGAATTAGTCAAATGTCTTCTCAACATAATTCAGCGGCTGATGATGACCTATCTTCTGGAAATTTAAAAGTCATTACCATTGCAGAATTAGTTGACTGTCAGCAAGTACGTACACTAATTTTTATGCATATGTAACCAAAATTAATTTTTTATTATTACAAAATTTAAGTGATTATTCATTAATTTCATTTTTTAGGAAGGTAGCTTTTGGATTATCGCAACCATAATATTGTTAGATATTGAAAAAGGCTGGTCGTATTTGGGATGCAAGAAATGCACAAAGAAGGTTGACAAACTGGGGTCTAAACTATATTGCGCTAAGTGTGACCAAACAGATCCTTCCGTTGATCATACGTTTGCTTACAATCTATGATTTCATAAAAATTAATATATCTTACATCTCTGACTATGCATTTTTTATCATACATTTATTTTAGGTTTAGAATTCCGGTGAGAGTGTTCGATGAATCTGGCTTTATTGGCCTATTGCTGTGGGATAGAGAAGCAAAAAAACTAATAGGAAGGTCGGCTCATGAATTAACTGAAGGTTTAATAGAGGTATGTTGACTACTCACTACTTATGTTAATTTCATTACGCACAATACTACTACTAATATATCCCAGACTTCCTCTGCTGCTGCTGATTTATCCTATCCATTGGAGCTGGATTACATACTCGAACGAAAGTTGTTGTTCAAGGTTTATGTTAAAAGTGAGAACATCGCCAAACAGAAAGAAATCTACAATGTTATGAAGATTTGCGATGATCCAGACCTTATAAAGGAATTCAGTCCACCATCCCCTAAAGAAAAATTGACTGTAAGTTAAAATACTTACTACAATTAGTTTATACTGTTTAATTTTACTTAAGACCAAATAAAGTATTATGCGACGAGGTGGAATTTAAGCTATTAGCTGTATAATTTTAAGAAATTTTAGAACCAAAATGAGTTGTATAATATCTGGTGTTATATAGTTGACATGAGGTGTTATATAGTTAAATTACTTGGGCATTTCATTTGATGTATAAACAGTTTAACCGAAGTAACAACATTTTATAATACTTAATTGATCTAGCTTACTGGACTACAATATGTGTTAATATCTTGAATTAATAGGATCCTGACTTCAACAATGATGGGGCAGCGGCTGAAGATAAGGAGTTCACTGTAAGTATAACGATACACTATGGCTATATGAATTAAAGTTTAATATTTCACATGATGTTTAATAACCAATATCTTATGTCACTTGCACTCGTCTGACTCAAACGAATTATGATCCTCCATTAACATTATGATTGGTGAAGTTGTAAAATATCGACAATATTTTTTATACTTTCTTAATACCATTGTTTCAAAAATTACGTCTTCTCATTTGTAGGACTCTATGGCTGATACTGATGAGATATCTCCTACAAAAACACCTGCTAAGAGAACTAGACTGGAGAATAGATCCTCTATAATAGATGTGGCTGATGATAACAATGCACAACTCTCAAGCAACAGGGTGAAACGAGCTATTAAGAAGGAGAAAAAATAAAATGTGCTGTTGAATTTCTTGGATGTTTCATCTATCTTTCAATTAAGATACTTCTGCATCTAATTTTCTTTTTTTAAGAGATACTCTTTACTGTAATTTGCACTTTCCTTTTATGTTTTATAAAAGTTTGTTGCTTGCTATGCAAAATAGTATCCTTTCCAAGAATATAGAAATCAACTATTAGCGATAACTTTAAGACCAATCATTTGACATTCTATGTTTTGGTTAGATATAGTTTGCCTAAACAGATGAAATAAACAGCTTCTTCTGCATAGGAAGGACGTCTTCGTTTCATATTCTCCTAGGTAATATAAGTCCCAGCGATGAAATTAACAACTCAGTCATTCTGCTTTTGATAGGTACTTGGTTTTCAAGATTAATTTTGATGGCCAATCTTCAGCTGTGCAACTCCTAGACAACTGAGGCGTTCTGTTTTTGCTGGCCACTTGGCCACTTGCATATATATACTGAGCCCGAGCAGCTTTTCCATTTGTAGTGATATCTAAATATTCTGAAAAATAGATGCTGCTATTTGCATTTAATCGGTTAGTGTTACAGGAATGGGGTAGGTTCAATTTTGTGATGCAAACTAATTGCATGAGCTTAGGCTGCTTTGAGTTTTTACCAGCAAGTGCAGATGAAACACTCTCCAATGAGACTGCAGACAAATCGGACTCACAATCAAAGCGGACAGATTTGTTCATTTTGGCACTTGAAGCAAAGGTTGGTGAAGCTTATGAAACTGTCTCTAATTTAGCCTGATTAGGACTAACCTAAACACATGTCGATGTCTTAGAAGTCCCAGTACCATGAATAGAGCTCTTTGAAATACTACGAGCGTTTTGTCCATCCGTCATGCAGCTACATAGAAATTAAAAGTCTGATGTGTTTGTCACTTGAAATACTGCACAAGTCCACTCTGTCTCAAGATAATAGTAACCTGTCGGGGCTTATGGTCTTACGAAATCCTTCTAACCTTATATGCCCTTGCACGGCCTTTGCCATATTGCCATCATAGGTATAAACAAAGACATCACTTTCAAGGGCTACTAGATAATCTAAGGCAGCAAGACGGTTTTGATAATGCCTAAAAGCTTCCAGTTCATCCTTTGTTGTAAGAGTTGAGTGAGAGAAAACATTGGGGTACTCTGACCGGAATGCATTCATACTGTTGTTGCCATAAATTTTCCCAGCGACAACATATATTCTAGTGGTAGAAGGATAGCCCATTGCTTTAAGAAACAAGGCAGCCTCCCTTGGGGACATAGGGCATCCCCCTTGCAGTCGCTTCTCCTTGCCATCTATCTCCTTCTCTTTCCAGTGCTTCACTTGATACCTCATAATACGAAGTTCTTCAGCCTCTTCAGCAGTCAAATTGTTGCTACAGCCGATAAAGGATAGCATGTGTTTTTCATACCTGAGAAATGCTAAGTACTTATTCAAAGATGAATGGTTGAGAAATTGATCGAGGGATGCCATGTTAGAAGCATTACCTTAAGTGGAGAGCAATGAATGGTTCACCATTGTCTCTAAGTCTATTTACCAAGTTCTTTCCAAGCTCCTCAATCTCATATGTGTACCGTAGAGCCTCATAATTTGCTCGACAGCAAAGCCTATGGACGATGCCAGGCCATTGTTAGAGATCCTCGAATCAGTATGGGTAAATTTTATCAACTTGTGCTTCTTTAGTAAATGAAGAATCTCTCCTCTATAGTAACTGGCCTGCAGAAAAGTTACAAATTTTAGCTACCACCAAGCAAAAAGCTATAGCTCCCTAATCGTAGTTCATATTTAGGCCTTTCACCAAGACACAGGTGCCTTATGAAGAGGGGTCACAGCTGCATATTTAGGTGGCAAAGATTCAACAATATCAATGTCATCTTTTAAAACATCAATGAAGTGTCTCCAGTCAAAAATATCTTTAAAGTCACTGCATTAAAAGGAAGGGATTAAAACTAAAACAAACAGGTTCCTGGAGATGTCATACTCAGATCTCAACTGATTAAAAGAACTACCAAATTATTGTACCTCGGATCTGTCCAAAAGGATTCATGATCAAGAGAAGGAAGAATCAGTGTGGCATTCAAAATTTTTGCTATAGCCACCATATCACATATCAGCAGTAATCCAACAACATTTCTCATCATAAATTACAGCAATGAGATGACAATTTTGGAATAAACAGCTTTTAAAGCTTCACTCACCCCAGTTCTCAATTGGTTTAATCCTTCATTGGCATGAACCAAGATATATCCATTGGTCGATGAACCAGTTCCTAAAATAATTCCAAGAATAAGTATATTAAACAGGAATGGAACAGGTCCAAAGTTAATGGAATGAATTAGATATCGAGGATTCAAAGCCTAAAAGCTTCGCATACTTATTCGATTCCTAGGCCGAGCGATACATTTGTAATAATTATCACTAGGTCGCTTCATCCATATTTCTGGTACCTTTCCAAACAACCAACATAGTACTTATGCTTTAGTAAATTAACATCAAGCAAGAAATTGCCACCATCAAAGGCAGAAACCACATTTGGTCATATCAAAGCATTGTCCTTAAGCAAACAACTGGAAAAACAATAGTATTGAAAGTTCTGTATTCAGTAAATTTACTGGAAAACTAAGTAGAAAACAGCAACTTGAATACAAAAGTCAATTTCTCATTTAACTATCCAAAAACTAAAGGAATATCCAATATCCTTAAGACCAAAACAGTCACCAAATCATTGCAAAGCCACAGTTGCAGTCAATATTTCTCAAAGCTATTGCTGCCCACTACTTCAATCCTTCAGGGTCAAAAGATGTTCAGAATGTGTGCCACACCTAATGTAACTTAGTTAAAGTTATATTCGCCGTCTATATAAAAATATTTGTACTATCACGACACCTTTACCTAGCAACACATCTCACTTTTTATGGACGCTTACCATAAACAGAAATAATATATGTAACTTAAACTCTTTCACAAAATCACTTTTGTAAAAAATTCATGTCAAGCTATATGGTAAAAATACATAATAAAAAGATGGATTACCTGAACACCAAAATGAGGCTATTCTAACTTTAAGAAAAAAAAACAAAGGAAACTAAAAGAGACAAAGAAGTGATTTTTACTTACAGGTAACTCTTTCATCTGACGTTTCTTCACAGCATCAGAAAAAGCAGACGACTCAATTTCAGAAACAACTCCCTATATTCCCTGCACTAAACCACAACTATCCATAACATACATTGAATCTTCATGACAAGATTGCAGCCTTCAAACCATATTAAAAAAACAAAAAAATACAGGACCTGGAACCCACTTGCAATGAACACCCTCGAACCTCTTCTTACCTGTTCTAACACTTACAAACAGAATCTGCAAATCAAACTAAGCGCTACATCATTATCACATGAAACAAACTGGGACAAAACATACACACACACCCCCCGAATAAACACCAATTGGAGTTGAAACTTATAATTAGTTGGCTGACAAAGACATCCGTGGAATTATCCAAGAGTACGACCTACTGTAAATACAAGTTAATAAAGAAATTACAGGTTACCAGTTATAATCACCTTAAAATACATTAATAATTAGAGAAAAATGCAAGAAGAAGTTCTGAATGAATAATAAGAGTAAGAGAAAAGTGGCATCAGAACAATACAAACTTTACGTGATTTAGAAAAGATCAAGCTCTCAGTAAAAACGAATCCATTCCGAAAAGTATCAGATTGAGACCATGATCCAAGTAGTCCTCTAGATATCTTAAATGCCTCATTATATGCATATTCTACCTCTTTTATTGCTCTTTCTTCTTTTGATGACTAATGCAATTCATTCTCAGTTTCATATTCTGGTCCGCTAGAAGGCATCAACGTGCAGGGTAGTATTGTATTTTTAGAAGTTTTCAAAGGACAAAAGCAACAACTACAAAGTGAAAAAGTTTGACAACAAGAAACATTAAAAAGATTAAATACAATTAATGAAGGAACTTACCACAAGAAAAATAATTTATAAAAAAAAGGAAAAATAAAAATAAAAATATTCAAAAAAGTAGTTCAGGAAGTCAAAGAGCCAAAACAACAAAAAAGAAAAATAAACTGCTACAGGACAAGAAAATTGGAACCGTCAGTCTTGAATCAGAGCAAAAGATTGAGGATTCTGCATCTATTCTAAGCAAAACACTTTTCTACGTAAATCATAAATCATATAATCTATGACCAATGGAAAATCAAAGAAGAAAGCATGGAAGAATCGACCAGATATACTTGGGAAATAAGAAAAAAGCAAGATCTTTCATCGATAGAAATGGTAAGAACTTCTTCACTACCTTCAAAAATAAACCATACTCAATTATAGATTATCTAAAATCAACTTAATTTCTAAACGTGTTACATGTATATTACTGTATAAATAAACACTTGAATTTCTCCAAACTTTGTTGATTGAACAACTTTTGATAAAGTTATTTAAAATACTTTCATACAGTATTGATGTTTAATTATATTATATCTAAAGATAGTACAACTATTTCTACAGAAAGTAGTGATCAAGCAAATGCGAAAGAGATTACGGAGACGGTCTACACAAAACAAACAATAAATCCTTTGCGCGTTATAACAAATGGCCAGTTTTCGTCTTGATCTTACTGTATTTGTATCTCTATTTATGAAAAATATAAAAGTTTAACCAATTCGATTATCTTAGTACCAAAACTTGCAGATACATATCAGAAAAGGGGGAAGGAAATTTCACTTCCTGATTTAAATGAAGATCCGGATGTCCAAGGTAATGATACATTTTATTATTCTATTATATGGTTTGCTTCGATTTGTTTGTTAACTTTGTTGATTCAGCAGTCTTTGGTAAAGTAGTTTAAATTCTCTATTTCAACAGTTTATTCTGTGATATTAATTGTAAAGAGAATCGCGATGATAGAAATGCAAGAGGAATTAAAATCTGCACAAAAGAAACAATTAATCCTACGCGTCATATAAGAAATGGTTAGTTTTCTTATTTACATTATTTATTGTATTATATATTTATATAAAATATAAAGTTTATTCAATTTGATCATCTAACACTTTTGTTAATACCAGACTTTGAAAGTACACAGCAAAAAAGGGGAAATGGAAATAGACTTCTTGATTTAAATGAAGATTCATCCACATGTATTGAAGATAAGCTCACTGATTTAAATGATAATCCAGACGATCAAGGTAATGACGCTGTCTGCTTACAATTAGACATCCAATTACATGGTCTGATCAACCTGTTCCTTCATTATCCAATGTCAATGTCATGGTTATTTATTTTCATGTGTTATATCAACTTGTTGTAGGTATTCAAACTGTTAACCAAGATATGCAAAAATATCGTAATTTGCCTGATCTAAACTATCCTTATTATGATCATGGTTAGTATCTTAATTTACTTATACATTGGAATCAGTTGACATGTTATGAAGCGCTATACAGACACAATAGAGGAAAAATTATTTCTATATGTTGCCTAACAGATCATGGAAAGCAACCAATGGTAGACGATGAAAGTGAAGACGTATATGAAAATGAGAATGACTGTGAAGGTATATGAATTAAAGATTTCATAATGTATTATTAATGCGTAACTAAATCGCAACGATAACAATACTAATCATACACTAAAAATTTATCATCCTTTTTTTTTTCCTTAGAGGATAACGTCGAATGTGGAGATATTTGCAGTGAAGGTATGTTTGATGTGCCTTTATATTATATATAGATATATAGGTATATATAATGTTGTATATCTCTTAAAATTGATTTAATATTATTAGGATATTGGGATATTGGAGATGCTACTTATGCTTGTGAACATTGTGGAGCACTTTTTTGGCACGAAGAAAGAATTGAAAAGCGTTATAAGCCTAAACAGCCAAAGTTTTCTTTATGTTGCCAAGGTGGAAAGATAAAGCTACCGAGTGTGAAAGAGCCTCCAGAAATTTTAAAACAATTGCTATTTGGTTCAGGTTTGAGGAAACATCTTTTTAAGTGTAATTATTATATATATTACAATCAATATTCCATTTAAGTATAGAAATATGTCTGTATATATATTCATCAGTCCATTACATTTATTATACGCAGGACCTAAGAGTGACCATTTTCGAGAAAATATTCGGAGTTATAATTCTATGTTCTCATTTACATCTATGGGGGGAAAGATTGATGTCTCCATCAACAACACAAAAGGTCCTAGAACTTTCAGGTTGCGTGGGTAGAATTACCATCAAATTGGAAGTTTATTGCCTCTTGAGGGATCCGATCCAAAGTTCTCACAATTATATATTTACGATACAGAAAATGAAGTGGAAAATAGAATTAATGTCGTAAGGTTAGTATTACATACTTCATATCTGTGATAATGATGTAGCGTTTGTGGAAAATATGTTTTGTCCCAGTTTGTTTCATGTGATAATGATGTAGCGTTTAGAGTGAATTGTAGTTTATTGTTTGTAAGTGTTAAAACAGTTAAGAAGAGGTTCGAGGGTGTTCATTACAACATTCCCCTATACTTCTCTTCCACTTTAGAATACACTATCAAGTTCTGAGATGGGTATTTGTGGATGGTTTTTAAAATGAGGTCAGGGTATAGTATTGTCACTAACAATCATTCTAAACTATAGTCTTGTTTGAGGTTCTATTGGTAATTCTGTCGGATGTCTTTGTCAGCCAACTTATTATAAGTTGCAACTCCAAGGGCTGTTTATAAGGTGTGTGTGTGTGTGTATGTATGTTTTGTCCGAGTTTATTTTCTGTGATAATGATGTAGTGTTTAGGGTGATTTGCAGGTTATGGTTGTAAGTGTTAGAATAGGTAAGAAGAAGTTCAAGGGTGTTCATTACATCATTCAATTATACTTTTCTTCCACTTTATAATACACAACCAGGTTCTGGGATGGATATTTGTAGATAGTTTTTTAAACGAGGTCTAGGTATAGTATTGTCACTAACAATCGTTCTAAGCTATAGTTCTGTTTGAGGTTCTATTTGTTTGTTTATTTTTTTTCCTTCTTTTTGGCTCCTATATTAAGCGAATCGAAGCTTATATATATGTAATATATTATTGTTCATCAATATTGGTAAATTTGATTTGTTGAATGCTCAATAACAAAAAAATCAGCTTTCTATACTCAGCCTATTTGTACTGTTTTAATGATTACAACATAATGATAAAATTTTATAGTAACAACTATAGTCTTCTTTTCGCAGTGGTGGTCAAAGAGTGAACAAACTTCATGCTGAAATTGTTTCCAATCTGAAGCAAATACTTGATAACCACAATGTTTTAGCAAAAACATTTAGGATGGACAGAGATAGATTTCAAGAAGATAATGGCTCCAATGTAAGACTCAGGTTGATAGGCAAAAGAAGCACCGATGGAAGAAGATACAACTTACTTACAGCTTCAGAGGTAGCTGCTCTGGTGGTGGGAGATTTTGAACCATCTAGAGAAGATAGAGATATCATTATTGAAAAAAATGGAAAGTTACAAAGGATTAATGAATTGAATGCTGCATATTTAGGTTTACAATATCATTTATTATTTCCATATGGTGAAGATGGATACAGAGAGGACATATCTTTGAATGGGGATAAGAATGGAGGAAGGCAAGCTGTAAGCATGCGAGAATATTTCGCTTACAAAATTCAAGAAAGGAAGAATGAATTTCCAACAATTGTGTCTGTTGGTAGATTATTTCAACAGTTCTTAGTTGATGGATATACAATGATCGAACCTTCTCGATTGAAATATATTAGAACTCATCAAACACAATTGAGAGTTGCTATGTATAAAGGCTTAGCAGATGTTGTTTTGCGTGGAGAGACAGATCCTTCTTCTATAGGGCAAAGGGTAATTATTGGTTCTAGCTTTGTTGGGGGTGCACGATACATGATCCAAAATTACCAAGATGCTATGGCAATATGCAAATGGGCTGGATACCCTGATCTTTTTATCACTTTTACCTGCAACCCAAAGTGGCTTGAGATTCAAAGATTTGTAAGGCAAAGGGGATTAAAGCCCGAGGATCGACCAGACATTATATCAAGGATTTTCAAAATAAAATTGGATCACTTAGTAAAGGACTTGCGAGAAAATCAAGTTTTTGGAGCTGTAAAAGCAGGTATCCAAATCATCTTCTTAAATAGATATTTAGTTAAAAATTCTTAGTATACAGACGCTAACAAATTAGTTATCTAATTCTTTATTTACTTTTTAATGCAGTGATTTATACGATTGAATTTAAAAAACGAGGATTGCCTCATGCTCATATCTTGCTTTTCCTACATCAACATAACAAATATCCAGCAGCTTCAGATATTGATCAAATAATTTCAGCTGAAATACCTGATGAGTTTGAAGATAAGCATTATTACAATGCTGTTCAAAATTTTATGGTACATGGTCCATGTGGTACTGCTAGAAAATCTTCTCCGTGGAAAGACTAGCATTTCATCTAAAAGATGAACAAAAAGTCATTTTTGCTGATAATGATCCCATCGATCATGTTGCCAACAGATCAGCTATAAGAGAATCAATGTTTCAGAAATGGTTTGACGCAAGCAGTGAGTCTCATGAAGCCAGAGAATTAACTTATGCAGAATTTCCTCTTAAGTTTGTCTGGAAACCAAAAAAAAAAAAATAGGAGCGGAGGAAAACATCTCAATTTTCTATTGGAAGGATATTCTTTGTCCCACCTGGAAGCGGAGAGCTCTATTATCTCAGATTGCTATTAAATGTTGTTAAAGGTCCGACACAGTATGAGGACCTAAGAACAATCGACAACATTGTGTATCCCACTTTTAGAGATGCATGTTATGCACTTGGATTGCTAGATGATGATAAAGAGTATGTGGACGCCATAAAGGAGGCAAGTCACTGGGGAATGCCATCGTATCTTAGGCAATTATTTGCTATGCTGTTGTTATCCAACTCAATGTCACGTCCAGAAAAAGTTTGGCAAGAAACATGGGTATTTTTATCAGAAGATATCCTCCATGAAGTAAGAGTGCTATTGACTAATTCAGGTACTATGATAAATCTTAACTTTCTTTTTATGATATTTTGTCTGTTTTAAAAATCCATGTGCCTTGAAGAATGCAAATTAATATTCTAAGTATAACAAAATTCTAATACAACTGTCCTTCACTGTTAGTTTAAGTGATTGTCACAATAATACTTTGGTTGATAATAATATTCTCATTAACAAGGACTCCTGCTATGATTATCAAGAATGAAAGTAATCAACCTGGACCTTATAGTTAATGAAAGTAATTGTTCTCGAAGGAGAGCTGTTTGGATAATTTATTTGAAGAATAAATACCATGTAGTTTTATCTACATTTTTCTTTAATCTGCTATAAATAAGTATTACATGTTGTGCATATTGGTATTAAGGCCAAAAAAATTAAGGTACTGATACCTACAACGCTACAATTTGATACAATTTGTCACACTGACAACAAATAGATTATGTTCTAGGCTTTTATTGTATATATTAATACAACACTATTTAAACGCTATAAAATTGAAGTAAGCAGACTTAGTTTGTTTCCTGTAGTTTTTAGAAAGAGTAATCTATGTCGCTATATGAAAGATACTAGAGGCGAAGTTTGGTTTAAAAGTTGAAGCTCTTTTTTTTAATATGGTTATGGATTCTTTTTCCTTTTATTTATTTAGTTTGTGTAGTCATAAAAATATAAACTTGATGCATATGGAAACAGATTATGAATTGTTGAAATAAGGCTACCAAAATCCAAGTAATGAATATGTTAGTTTAAAAAAACTATAAGAGCTAAAACATCATCCTACATTGTAAAATTGCCTAAACGAAATAGCATGGTTAGCTCATTTATAGAGTGTATAAAGTAAAGGTTAGCGATGGACATCAGGCAGTTTTGGAATGAAATCAAGCTTTTGGACTTCAAATTTACTTGCAATTTATAAAAAATAGCAGCTATATAGAAAGGAACTGCAAATTTAAAGCTAATACATAAGTCTTTTTATAGTTTAATTGCTGCTGAACTTATAAATTCATACTTTTTTTTAGAGGCAGAGCTAACAGATGATTAAATAAAAAATCGTTGCTTGCAAAAGGTGGAAATAATTTTAAAAGGATGTGGAAAAACTTTACTGGATTTTCCAACAATGCCAAGACTTGTATAGCATGAGGATGAAGTTGACAATAGCAATCGATTGATCCACGATGAGTTACATTATAATAAGAGATCTTTAAGAGAGGAACATCAGCAGTTGTCAAACAACTTGACAACTGAACAAAGGTCAGTTTATAATAGAATCATCTCGGCTGTGGATAAAAATAAATGTGGGTTGTTCTTTTTATATGGTTATGGAGGAACAGGAAACACATATATTTGGAGGACTCTATCATCGATGCTTCGATCAAGAGGAAATATTGTCTTAACTGTTGCATCAAGTGGTATCGCTTCTCTTTTGTTACCAGGTGGTCGAACGGCTCATTCAAGATTTGCAATTCCTCTCACTCCTAATGAAGATTCAACATGCAATATCAAACAAGGTAGTCCTCTTGCAAATTTAATTATCAAGACAAAGTTGATTATTTGGGATGAGGCACCAATGATGCATAGATACTGTTTTGAAGCCCTTGACAAAAAACTAAGAGATATTCTTAGATTTGATGTTGCATCCAGCTTAGACCAACCATTTGGAGGTAAGACAGTTGTTCTTGGTGGGGACTTCAGACAAATTTTGCCTGTTATTCCAAAAGGTAGCAGGCAAGATATTGTAAATGCGACCATAAACTCTTCATATTTATGGTCCCACTGTCAAGTTCTACAGCTTACAAGAAACATGAGGTTGCAAGGAAATCAGTTAGGGAAACATTCAGATGAGGTAAGAGATTTTTCTAACTGGATTTTAGCAATTGGTGATGGAAGGATTGAAAACTCAATTAATGGCATTGAAAGAGTTGAAATCCCAGATGATCTTCTCATTAATAACTGTGATGATCCAATAGCCGCCATTGTACAAAGTACATACCCTGATTATTTAACCCACTCAACTGACATTGAATACCTACAGCAGCGAGCTATTCTTGCACCAACACTTGACATGGTAGAATCAGTTAATGAGTATATGGTATCACTCAACAACAATCCAGAAAAGGTATACCTGAGTTCTGACACAATATGTATGTCTGATGAATCTTTTACAGGTTCACAACACATATACACACCAGAATTCTTGAGTAGTATAAAATGTTCAGGAATTCCAAACCGCTCTATTAGTTTAAAAGTTGGTGTTCCAGTGATGTTGTTGAGAAATATTGACCAGTCGTCCGGATTGTATAATGGTACCAGGTTGATCATTACAAGACTTGGAAATAGGGTTATTGAATCAAAGGTTTTATCGGGAAAAATGGCTGGAGAAAGAGTGTTTATACCAAGAGTGACACTAACTCCTTCCGATACAAGAATACCTTTTAAGTTCCAGCGAAGACAATTTCCGATTGTGGTATCTTTTGCAATGACCATTAACAAAAGTCAACGTCAATCATTAGCTAATGTGGGAATATTTTTGAAGAAACCAGTGTTTACACATGGGCAACTGTACGTGGCGCTATCACGGGTGACAAGTAGAAAAGGGCTTAAAATTTTAGTTTATGATGAGAATGGAAAAATAACAACTGAAGCAAAAAATGTAGTGTATAAAGAAGTGTTTCGTAATTTAATTTGAGACTTACAATATATTTTAGTATTGCAATAATCTTTATAATATAAATGCAGTTAAATTTCCTTGATGTTTTATCTATCTTTCGATTAAGTTACTTCTGTTGAATTTCCTACATGTTTCATATTTGAAATAAACTGCTTCTGCTGCATAGGAAGGACATGTTCTTTTCAGATTCTCCTATGTATTATACGTTCCGCTGATGAAACCAACAACTGAGTGATTCTGACTTTTTTTGGCACTTGGTTTTGAAGATTAATTCCAATGGGCAATCTTCAATTGTGCTACTCCTACACAACTGAAGCATTCTGTTTTTATTGGCCAATTGACCGCTTGGAGATACATACTGAAATCTGAAAAAACTGTTTTTCCATTAATAATGTTATTTGAATATGCTGTAAAATAGTTGCTCCTGTTTGCATTTCATCTGTTAGTTTTAGAGTGATGTGGTAGGGTGAATTCTTTGATGCATAGTTATTGCTAGAAGCTTAGGCTGCTTTGAATTTTGATCAGCAAGTGCAGATGAAGCACTCTACAATAAGTCTGCAGACAAATCGGAGTCACAGTATTAGCGGACAGATTTGTTGATTTGGGCACTGGAAACAAAGGTTAGTGAAACTTCTGAAACTGTGTCTCTATAAGTCTGATTAGGAATAACCTCAACGAAGTAGGAGTCTTAGAAGTCCAAGTAAAATGAATAGAGCTATTTGAAAAACTTTAAGCGTTTTGTCCATCCGTCATGTAACTACATAGAAAATAAGACAACATGAGATGTAAAATATCTAGCCACAACCACCAAAACTATATAATTCCCAGAATATACTTCAATAGAACATTTAAGAAAGGATTATAAGTAAGATTACTTACAGATTTGGCCATTTTCATGTAAGTTTTCAGGTCTTCACAGTCACTACAACAAAATATATCTATAGCTACGAATTCTTAGCTATGAATCTCAATATCGTGACTAATAACTAGCATTAGCTACAAAAATTGAGGTTACATGGCTATTTACAATTTCATAAAATTTCATAGCCACGAAAATAAAATTATCAAAGCTAATTCCTCATTTTTTATATAGTTTCTAATTTTCGTGGCAATAACTACCTAAATAGCTACGCATTTATTGCTACGAAAAGATTCTGTAGTTAAACTTAAGCTTTTGCCACACATTTAAATTTACAGTAGCAACAATGACCTTTTAGCCACAATAAATTATTTGTAACAAACTAATAGAGATATAGAAAGATTTTTGCTTCAAGTTGTAAAATTTGTAGCAACTACAGTACAACTAAAGATTTATTGCTACAACAAATTTCATAGCTAATCATATGATTTAGCCACGTCCGTGAATTAAGTGTAGCAAAAATATTATTTTAGCCACAAAAATTTATTTGAAACAAAAATTTGTAGCTAGATAATTTTTTTTCTTCAAACTTATATAATGCACGTGGCAATAGTTGACTTAATAGCCACGAAATTATTGATATAATAAAATTTTCATAGCTATTCATAAGAATTTGCCATGCGGGTGAGTTACAGTAGCAGTATAGTATATTATTGAAAATAAATATTGTAACTAATTAAATATATGTTTTTGCTCAAATTATAAAATAGTAGTCGTCACAGTAATTGGCTTAATATCTACGATAATTTGTCATTACAAAATGATATAACAATTATATATAAATTAATGATATTGTTGAGTGAAATAACAATAACTAAAATGCAAAATATAATCTTAAATAATAGATCTTTTGTATACTTCTTGCATCAAGTTTATTAACAAAGTTCTTGCACTTATCAAACTCATATTTGATTTTATTTCAATTCAATAATATTTCAAAATCGATTATATTATTTTATATTCAAGGTTGAAATAAAAATATAATTAATAACATTAAAGAAGCGTGTGAATTATTAATTATATAAACTTTAAATTACTATCAGTATGTATAATATCATATGCTAATTTTATTGCACTAAAAAAAGTTATAATGATATGATCCTTTACCAATTTAATAACTTATATATTAGTATAAAACTAATCAAACATTAATATGAGAACTTACAAACATTAATATGAGAACTTACATAGTGTGTATACATGATCTTGTCTTTTTTGCAACAATTATTCAATATTTCGCTATAAGTTGAAATGGCAGTGAGATTTGTAAAAATTTTCAAATAATTTAAATAAATATAAAGTTATATGAGTAATAAAATTAAATCTCTAATTAACTCATCACCACTTAAATTTTCTCTAAACAAGAAAAATAATTTATTACTAATGGTAACATTTATTTTACTATTTTATTAACATACTCATTATTGTACATCTAATTAAACGCTACTACAAAAGTTACCCTTTAATCTCAACTTAATTAAGGTCGATTATATGAATTCTCGATAGCATGTATTCTCTTTATAGTTCCGTAATATTTTTGCAAATTTTTAGCATCTAATATATTGAAATAGGAGAATTAAGAAAAATTAACAATATAATGATAATTTATTTTTTAGCATCATATTGTTAATTCAATATTGTTTAAAGAGGGAATGAAAATTTATTTTTTCATCATTATCTCTAACTCTAAGGGAAATAATTTAAGGATTATAATTGGAATAGATTCTTTGATAAGATGAAAATAGTCAAATAGATTATTTTTAATCACTATAATTAATTCTACCAATCGATTGAAATTGTGTGATTATCTTTAGAAGTTATTTAAATTAATTACATATAATACTAATGATTTTATAACTATTTTTTGACCTAAAAGAAATTTTAAAAAGACGTTTTAGTGTATACATTCTTAAATTTAGTGTAGCAAGATAAAAAAAGTTAACAGTTCTAGTTCCCACATCGGCCGACTAACAGTTAAATATTTGCTTTATAATGAAATGGTCAACAAAAAGCTGTCGCAACAAACAATTCACGCAATTCCTAAAAAGGCGCTAGGAGACCAGGCAGATCTATGGGCTTCGAATGTTGCAAAAGGCAAAAGGGTGAGCGAACTCTTTACTTAGTAACTTATAAGTTCAAATTAATAATAATTAATAATATTTCGTAGTAGCTAATTAAAGGTTAGTAGATGTCGAAATTCAGGAATTCTAAAGCAAATGTATTACATTTAACAGCACCACTAATTTTCTTTTTGTAAAATATATATAGCTACAAGTTTTTGCCGTGGCTATAATAATAATAACAGCTACAAGTTTTATTTGCCGTGACAAAATAATAATTTATTTGCTATAATTATATTATTCGTGGCAAAAAGTTCTATCATCATAGCTACGACAAGAAAAAGTTTTGTGGCAATAAGTATTGACACTTAGCCACGGGACATGTAAAGTCTGTGGCTAACTTTTAGCCACCCTACTTTTAGCTACGAATGCTACGGAAGAAAAATATTGTGGCTAAAGTGTTTAGCTATGGAAATTTTCATATTTAGCTACGACGGATTTCATAGCTATAGATGCATAATGTTGTAGTGAGTATTCCCTGTGTCTCATTCCCATGAAGATGGCACTTCAACTAATGATCTGATGTGGTTCTAACTTGACATAGCACGTAAATCCATTCTGACTGATCTTTGTTCGAGAATTATGTCTCTTGAAGTTTGACTTGCACACCTGTTGTTTTATTCCAAATCTGAATTAGATTTTTCTTCGCACTTTTATCCTGCAGTTCCACAGATGACATATTAATCACTCGCAAACGGATCTTTTGCATGATTATAGGAAAACAGATACCACCGCGATGGAATAAAGGCTAGACAAACGTTTTTTTAAAAAAAAGAAGATGTTCAGTCTTCTTTTTTTGTGGATTAAATGTTCACATGAGAAACAGTAGCTCAAGCAACTTCAAATGGATAATTTTACAAAATCGCACAAGTTTAACTTCATCTGATTATTTTAGAATAATTGAAGTTTCTACATAGTATGAAAGATAATGCACTTGATCTCAGTGTGCATTCTCAATTTAATCTTGCAATTTATCTTCATCTTGGATTCTCACAAAATGGGCCGCTAATAGTATCAGTAGCAGCAACTTAATTTTATCTTATGAGAACATCACCTGTCATCAATCATCACTTAACAGCTTGCTTAACGTCTTCATCTATTTTTTTGCTAAATAATTGCATCCAAAGCAATACTGGTGATCAGATAATAGTTTCCAATAATCGACCAAAGAAGTTTTAATGCTAAAATGAAGAATCTGTTTGCGAACTGGTTCAGTAGTATTGTTCTCTAAGCGTCCTGCACCTGCATTTTTTATTAGCTCCTACTTAAACAAAATTCACTTTATTGAAACAGGTGGGCATCCTTCAAATCTGACTGTTTGCTCGCATACTTTCAGCACTTTATACCTAGCCTTGTGTCTCCTTCCGTTGAGATGGACCTTCATGGTATGTTCCGATTTGGTTATCACTTGGTACAGCACAGAAATCCACTCTGAAAGAACTTGCTTTGATGAATTAATTTGTAGAAGTTTAATCTCTTCTTCATCTGCGGGGGCTAACATTTCCTCGACCTGCATTACTGTCGTCTTCATCTCAATAAAGTCGTACTGAAGCTTAATCTCTGCAACAATTGAAGTTTGAGATTTTGCAACAGATATTTGGAGGCCTAAAGGAGATAAAAATAAAAGTAAATATCAATGGATATAATTTAAATTGGGTGGTAAGTAAAATCGTCTTCCAAATGATGACGAGGTAATGTTGAAGCTTTTGCTTGTAACTGAAGGTTCAGCTGGGTGCAGATATTACACCAAGGTACTGAAGTTATATATTAACTTATACTGAAGCTTTTGCTTGTACTGAAGTTATAGCTCATATGCTACTGTATCTGAATATAAATTCACGAAGTTCTTAGTTGTTGTCCGCTTAGAAACACTTATTAGCCTGTGGGGAAGCTAACTCAATTTTGATGTAGGAATTCAAGGGAACAGTACACGGGATTAAAGTAAAAGTTGTTGATACAACTGGTGCTGGTAATGCATTTGTTGGTGGAATTCTCAAGTGTCTAGCTACTGATGCTAATCTTTTTCAGGTGAATGAATTTGGATATGAGCCAAAAAGCATAGTAGTTTGCACATTGTTCATGCTTCTTACTGCAGTCTACCTTTTCTCATTGCATACTTTCTTATCCATGTTAACCCTGGTTTTCTTTTTGGCATTGTTATGATAATAATAGTGCATTGCACTTAGACAGTTAAGAATTCTGCTGTGTCTTGGGTCAATTAGGAGATCTTCACCCAATTCCATTTTTTGTTGGCCACTTGGTTTTCTAGATTATTTTCAATGGACATTCGTCACTATTGCTACTCCTATTCACCTGTAATCGTCCATTTTGAGGACAATAATGCATTTGCTGTGGTGTAGAATCTTGTGCGCAAAATTGAAATCTCTCATTGTTACTGAGCATTACAGATTGATATACGCTGGTGCTCGACATAAAGGTATTTTCTCAAAGTCGAGTTGCCAATAATTATATGTAGTGATAGATAACTTATATGTTGTTTTGGGTCTTTGAAATGTTCAGCAGGAACTAAACCACTAAGTCCTAAGGAAACTAAAAACCGTACTTCATGAAAGTTTGTTTTCAGTTGGTATCGGCTATTAAGGCGGGCAATTGAATAGGATTGATCCAAAATTCAAGAATTGAAGTATAATTGAATGAGGTATTTTAATATCCAATGCATTTATTTGTTGCATTCAATAATTAAAATCTTTTTTGTTGGAATGAACAATACTTTACGGTATGCTTCAACCTTGCCATTGCATTTCAATTCATTGGTAGAATAAGAACAGTTTTGTACAGATGTAAAAGGTTTATTTCATCATATAGCAGTCTTAAAGAAATGAAAAGTCATATTCCACTTTCTTCATCATTCATCGACAATTCACTTTCAAAAAAAAATTTAATGCCGAACACTTTTATGCCGAGCACCAGCATTTACCAAAATTTATGGAATGAGTTTGTCTTCTTGCCGTATTTCTAACAAAACATTAGTTTCAATAACCATAATTACATTTATTCTGATTATCATAAAAATACCTTTGTAGAAATATTATATATTACTTCATTTTGCTGATCTAACTATAGGTTGGGTTGTAAGGTGTTGATCCCACTAAAACCAAAATTAATCTTGTGTCAAGCGGTTATTAAACCAGACAGTTTGAAGAGAATTCTTATTGGGCTTTCTTTGGTTCTGCAAAACTCACTTGTGAGCTAACTTATAGACAAGAGTGCATTAATAATCTTATTTAATTTTTATAGTATCTAGCTGCATTCTCGCATTTCCTTTCTCTTTCTGCTTCCTGGGACGGTTTTAAAAAATTTGTTATTTATTATTTTGCATTTTAATTATTTGTCTCACCATCTGATTGTCAATTAGACTTTATTAAGCCTTTCTTTCTTAGACATGAATTTCTACGAATTATCCATCTTTATTATGCGCTATGGCTTTGCAAATGCAGTGCTACTTTATAAACCTGCACATGAAAAGAACGAGCAAAGTCAGAATTCCTCAGAAATGAAATAGCATATATATATCAACGTCGAATGTATAAGAACTGCAACGAAGATTTAAATAATAAAAGGAGGTGACAGCCTAGGCATTTTACTAGATCTGAGGTGAAACTTGGAGGATCAATCATTTGCAAAGCTCTGTGCTGCTATTGGAAGAACATATGTACTGATACATGACGAAAGTGAGGTGACTGAAGCAGTATTGAAAATATTTTATCCATCCTGTATGTTCTTTCGCCAGTCTATTAAAAATTAATCCTCAATTTATTCAGACGATTAGCCGTTGTGCAAACATAGTTTTAACAATAAAAACTAACAAATTTTTTATATTACAACTTTATACATCTCAATTGATATAGGCCGCGCAACTGCGCGGATACTATACTAGTAAAATATAATGTCTCTTTTGTTTCACTTATTCACCCTTTATACCAACGGATCTAATGAGGGCGGTTGTACTATCACTTGCTCTTTTTGTTTCAATTTATGTGGTAAATATCGAATATAAGTGTGGGGTTTAAGAAAAAATAAAAAATATTTAAAATTTATAGCAAAATTATTGCACTTAAATATTTGAATGGCTATAAAAGCTTCTCATTAAAGACGAAATAAGAAGATTTAGATAATTTGTTTCTAAATTTAGGAAACTAAACATTCCTTTTGCAATGTAATTAACAAAATTGAAAATTAGCTTAAAATGCCAACATCAGGGGGTAGTACTGAACTTTTGTCCTCACTAAACAAAATCTTAAGGGAATGATTGTTGTTGCCCATTCGGCATAAGTTTTAATGGCAGTTGTTTCCATTGCGCATAAGTTTTAATTTGTTGAAACATGTTCCAATTTGTTCAATGTCTGTAATTCATGAAATGTCCAGAACGCCTGGACGATCAAATTTAACTACCCAAAGGTATAAAGGTTTGAATTACTAAAGCCTAACTTTAGAATCGTGGTTTGAAGTTCCAAGTGTAAATCAAACTTCGGATCTCTCATCTGAAGTTTGAAATTTCGGTCACGAGGTCGAGGTTGTATGTTTGATTTCGAGATAGCTTTGATTTAAATGATTCGTAAATTTCGGCTATGTTTTTCTCTGATCCATAGGTGACCTGGGAAATGTTCAGTTCCAAATCTATTTCACTAGGGCTAAGTGCACGAAAGGCCACTTTTGTCACTGGTCTTTGGGCACAGGCCACTAATACCAAAATATTTAGTTTGTGGCCACTTTTGCTTAAAGAGATAGAATTTCAGTCCAGATGCCGGATTGAAGTTCAGTCCTTAAAGATTGAACTTCAATCCACGGCCATTTGGACTGAAGTTCAGTCCAGTCCTTAAGACTATGGACTGAAGTTCAATCCATAGCCATATTATGGACTGAAGTTCAGTCCATGGCCATATGGACTGAAAGTTCAGTCCTTAAGAGATGGAACTTCAGTCCAGGGGCCGTATGGACTGAACTTCAGTCAACTATCAGAGCTTAAGTCAACATTTATTTAGTAAAGGCCCAAAAGTGGCCTCTAGTATAAGACCAAAGAAAATAGTGGCCTCAAACTAAATACCAGTGTTAAAAGTGGCTGCTGGGCGAAATTTTTACATTTCACTAATCAGGAAAACTGACAGCAGATAGCCACTTTAAGGGGTGCTGAATGATGAAATAGTCACACTTAAATAGTTAAAATGAGCCACAGGAAACTCCAGGACAATGTTTGTAATATATGCCACTTAGAAGGGGTAATTTACAAACTATGACACCTTAGGCAATGGTTTGCCTTATTAACCTCGCTTAAAGTGATTTTACAAGAACGACCTCTCTAATTTTAAGTAAGTGCTCTCTCGGGAGCAACACTTCAAGTTATAACTTGACAAGTGCACCCATAGGGGCAGCACTTCAAATATAAAGTGCACCCACGGGGGCAGCACTTCAAGTATAAAATGACAAGTGCTGCAAGTGTTGCCCCCGCGGCAGCACTTGACCTTTTATCTCTGTCAATATTCTCCCTAAATAACTTGAAGTGTTGCCTTGCAGGCAACACTTGCAATTTATACTTGAAGTGTTTTTCGGAGGGAACACTTGTAAATTTGTAAAATAAAGTGTTGCCTACCGAGGCCATTTTGCTAAACCATTCTTAAGTGGGGATAAAAAATCATAACCAAGAATAAGAGATTTTTGCACTTAGATGCAGGTTCTTAAGTTAAACCAGATTTGAACACATCTAAATATTACATAATTCTTTGAAGTAGGTGACTTTGAAAGCAAGTTAATCTCCAACATCTATTCACTGCTGACGATGAGCAATTCTAATATGCATTTCTATTTTTCAAATTAAACATACTTTTGGCATATCGGAACTACGTGGTTATTCATATTAAACAGCTTGTGCGGTACGAAATGTCTACCAGCGAGAATTTGCATCTAAATCAAACTTATAATTAACTTAGACATGAAAAATCCTCAGTAACACTATTACCAGGATCATTTAATTTTAGGCAAGACCAAGAAGAAAAAAAAAAGGCAAATGAATTGAGTTAATTAAACAATCAAATAAAATATCATATTGACCGAAATAAAGCACTCCCTCAATCCAAAGAATGTTAACACAATTGCAACATATAAAAAAAAAATCCACCACATTCTGCTGCTATAACTCCATATATGCCACAATGCTAATTGTACTTGTTATATATACTTGGTTATAGCTCCGATAAAACACCACAGGCACGACTTCATATCAAGACGATGAAACTTTCATTTTTATGAACTTGGTATAGCTCTGAAATGAAATAGATCAAATAAAATATCATGTCACAAGATTTCTTTTCATGTTCAAATTAATTAAAACATAATTGACATACAATCAAGAAAAAGTAAGCAATAACTACCCGTGCTTCTTGGATTGGTGCTCCTTGGCCATCAGTTCAAATAAGCTACCATCATAAACACTTCTGACTGTTTCTTTCCTAAGCAATCCATCCTTGTCTTTGCAAAGTAAATATAGAATCTTCCACTCTGATAAAGCAGCAACACTGCATAATGTATAATCCAGCAATTATTATATTATTATGGCTTCAAGAGACAAAAATAAATAGTAAAAATAATTTCCTGATGTAAAATCTAGTCCAAATTAAAAGATATCGAAAACAGTATTACTGTCCCATTTTGTTCTTCGGTTGCTTGTTTGCATTGAGCATTTCATCCAATTCCTGCTTTGTCAAGGCGTTAGCATTTGTACGTGCATGTTTTTTGAATAGCTCCTCGAATTTTTCGTGAACAAACCTTCAAAGCAAGCAAGACATGCTATTAGCTACACTCTTCAAGTATGCTAAAATATAAGTCACGAGCATCAAGGAACACTTGTTAAAAGCTAACAATAAGAAATTAAGTTGTGTTCGCAAATCATGACGACATAAACAATTTAAGTTGTGCTCCAATATAATAAGCTACCCTTTTTCCAAGGGGAAATTTTAACAATAGCCACATTTTGGAGAGCTAATCGACAAATAGCCAGTATTCGCAAAATTGCTGCCTAACAACCACATGGATTGTTTTTCAGGAAAAAAAAAAGTGACAACCACATGGATTGTTTTTCAGGAAAAAAAAAAGTGAAAACTCCATGACAAAATCAATTAACGCGCCACGTTATAGTAGTTTATTTTTAGGTGACGTTTATTTAAAGATCTTTCAAACACTGAATAAATATAAGCTCTTAACAATAAGGTAATTAACATAAGGGGAGGAAGGGTATATACTAGTGAGGTAAGGGACGCATTATAAATATACTCCTCGTTCCATTTTATGTGTCATAATTTGACTCGGCACAGAGTTTAAAAAATAAAGAAGACTTTTAAATTTTGTGAACTAAAATGAGACATAGATGTTTGTGTGGTTGTAAAACATTTCATTAATGGCAAAACTATAATTTTGAAGTAAGATTGTTATCAAATTTAGAATGTTGTCATTCTTTTTAGAACAGACTAAAAAGGAAATGTTGCCATATAAATTGGAACGGATAGAGTATTTAGGTACACCACGTGAGGTAAGGGAGGCATAATATATTTAGGTATACCTTCCTTCACTGTCATAGACGCCACTATCACTGCCATGCTTGGCAAATTTGATGTTCTTCACTTCAATAGGAAAGAGTAGAGAAGGCCATTTCCCCTGTTAAAGTAAAGATTTGCTATCAGTTTTTCGTTTTTCCATTTTTCTCCTCAAGCAAACTATAGCATCCATGAATTACTAACAGTTTTTGCTTAACATATACCAAAAACTTAACGTAGTAAATTTATTTAAATCTCAACTTTCGTGTCTGATTACTATAATAACCATCAGCAAATACAAGCTGCAGTTTAAATGTGAGCTAGATATACTGACATAAGCAATCTATTTCTTGTCTCTTGTATCAAAACTGAAGAACAAGAGGGACGTTGTTTATTCCTAATTACCTACAAAAATGTGAGTCAAAATATGAGATTAATTACTTATTCCCTTTTACTATTATGGTTGTTATGATAAACTAATTCATCTCTGTGTCTAGCTTTTAATAAGATGATTGTCTCTATGGTAACTCAACTTCGCGTAATTGGCCACTATGGTCACTTAGTTTTGCTTTGTCTTTTTATGGTCACTCAACTTTGCCCAAGTAGCTCATATGGTCATCCAACACAGAAATCCTAACGTCCATTAAAATTTTGCTGACGTGGCAACTACAAAAATATTTTGGCAAGTTACATAAATAGAAAAAAATTAAATTATTTAAGACCAACCCAATTAAAATTAAACCCCACACAAGAATTACTGCTTAAGGTGCCCATTTTTTCAAAAAAAATGACTTCTTTTTCTTTAAATCTATCAAGAAAGCCTTCTGGTAACACATTTTCAACGTTAATTTCTTCACCTAATAAAAATTTGAGCACCCAAATGAATCAGTGTTTGGCCTTAACGAATTAGCGGTTTTTGACGCTTTCTATAAGCTGAATTTCGTGTAAGGGCCTGTTTGGCGCGCGCTAATTGATTTGTAGTCGTCAAAAACAAATTCGCTGAGAAATAGCCACCTCCGGACAAATTCCAGTATAAATACTGGGGCTTTGAACAATGGGAAGCTTCAGTAAACTAACCTCAGTATAAAATATTGGGGACCAGCATTTTGTTATGAGACTTTGTATAAAGCTTCAGTCCCATAACAAAATACTGGGGCTATGAACAAAACTTGTTCACATGCTCAGCATTTTGTTATGGGACTGAAGCTTTATATATAAAGTCCCATAACAAAATAATGGAATTTATCCCTTTGATGGAACCTTTGTTATGGGAATAAATCTCATTATTTTGTTATGGGATAAAAATCCCATAACAAAATAATGGAACCTTTGAACATATTAGTTCAAGGTCTCATTATTTTGTTATGGGACTTCTTCAGTCCCACAACAAAATACTTGGGCTTTGAACAAGTTGTTTTTTGTTATGGGACTAGTCTGGGGTGTTTTTCCAACGCTAATGGAGCTTAAGTGTGCGCGCGAATTTTTACCTATTCTTCAATGAATTTTGAAACGCTGGATAGTCCCCAATGAGCGCGTCCAAAAATGGCTACTGATCAAAATTTCACGAAATTTTTATTGAAGTGGCATAAATTTTTGATCTATTATATAATATTTCACAGTTTGTTTAAGTAATACTGTTTTTGTTTAACAAAACTGGTTCAAGAGATTTTGCATTCTCAAGTATTTTTCTTAAGGACTATGCGGCAAAGCAACTCCAACTCTCTGCCAAGATGAACTACTTCTTGGGACCAAATTTTGCTTTCAGTGGGTTTGCAATATCCCATAATATTATTTTGATCAATATTTGTAATGAAATTGAAGGAAAGAATGTGGATTATCTCTCAACTCTAAGTAAGAAAAAGGTCACACCTGTAGGTCCACTTATTCGTGAAATGAAAACAACAATAGAAAATGTGAAAAGTTCCAGAATCATTCGATAGCTAGTTAAGAAGAATGAGTCTTCGTATGTTTATGATTCATTTGTAAGTGAATGAGCTAAGTGAGGCGAACTTTATTTGGGTGCTCAAATTTTCATCAGGTGAAGAAATTAACGTTGAAAATGTGTTACCAGAAGGCTTTCTTGATAGATTTAAAGAAAATTGAGTTATTTTCTGGAAAAATGGACACCTCAAGCAAGAACTCTTGGGTGGGGTTTAATTTTAATTGGCTTGGTCTTAAATAATTTAATTTTTTTCTATTTATGTAACTTGCCAAAATATTTTTGTAGTTGCCACGTCAGCAAAATTTTAACAAACGTTAGGATTTCTGTGTTGGATAACCATAGGAGCTACTTGAGCAAAGTTGAGTGACCATAGAAAGACAAAGCAAAGATGAGTGACCATGGTGGCTAATTACCCATAGTTGAGTGACTATAGAAAGACAAACCAAAGATAAGTGACCATGGTGGTCAATTACCCAAAGTTGAGTGACCATAGAGGCAATCAACTCAGCTTTTAATTATAGATGGCGTAAATGGTTTTGTTATATCACATTATTTAAAAGTTAAGATATCTATGGTAAGCACCAAAAAAACTTATGTACTAAGTATAAAATAAATAAATAAATAACCTGAAATACCATTAAAAAATAAATAAACTAATAAGCAAAGAAGGATGTAGCATTAACTATGTGGGTTTAGCGAAAGTCGGTAGCTTTGGTTCATATTCTGTGTGTGTATTAAGAAACCACTAAAAATATGCAAACATTAAAGAGTTACTACCACTTGATATATTATCCTATTCCAATTCATGAAATTTAAATCATGGTTTGCTCCTGAATGGTTAAACTACAATATTATTGTCTCAAGACTATGTGCTCTTTGTCAAATATTCTCTAAAAGGTGCCAAAACTATAAGAGAAGGTTTCTCCAAAAGAATTTAAAAACGTCATGGAAATTGGAACATACAATGCAAGATAAGCTTTCTCACTTTCTGACATATGTATTAGTAATACGACAAGAAAGGTGGTGAACTTTGGTATATTTACATGTGAACACAACTCCTTGATTAGCAATAAAGCAAGAAGACAAATTGCTATACACACTTTGATGATTCCCAACTTTGAAGAATAAGCAACTCGTCTTCTTGCTAAACGGATATATACAAATTAAAGGGATGTTCATTTTTCTTTTCAGCTTAGTTCTTCTAGCTATGTCATAGTCGGTACTCGGCATACGCGAATACCTACTTTACTCTTATAGTAGTATATATTTTTGTTTTTTTTTTTTTTCCCTCACGAATTGCAAAATGAGATTAGAGATGAAACAACTTGTCAGTAACACACCCGTATTCAAATATATGAAATTACAAACTCAAAAGATTCATAAATCTAGATTGAGAATAGTGAGACTTACAGGTCGAGTTTTCCCACTGAGGCCAGCATTTATGAAAATGGAAGCAAAAGCGGAAAGGAAAATACCACTTCCAATTTTCCGGAAACCTTGTAAATCAAATAATATCACTTGACCAATGATAATTAAAAACTACACTAGAATTTAATTGGTCACTTGGCCACTATATTCCCTTGGAATTTTTAAAATACGCAGACGAAAAAAAATGTAAAGAAAAGTAAGTAGACAGAAATTAAAACCTTGATAAGTTTCGGAAGGGTAAATAATTCCATCCTTGTTGATATCGAAGAACATAACATGCTTTTCCAGAGGGGTTGGCTCACTATTCTCAATTCCTGCAAATATGCCAAATTACGAGAATCATACTACAAATTACCAATCACGAAAACTACAAAACTTCTTGTAGTATATACATACGAGAAAATACAACAAAAGAGAACTAACTACATACCCTCTTGGTGAATGCTGTTGGAGGAAGCCATTAAATCTTAGAATATAACCAACAGAGAAATTAAAAAAGACGGAATACCAACAAGACTATGTATGAAAGATTGGAAAGTTAAGGAATAGTGGAAGTTTATATAGAAGTTGGGGTTGTGCTAACTCTTTCTTGTCACGTATTGGGATCCACAGGAAAAGTGTGCGTATATATAGACGTGTGTATGAAGTGTTGCTCGTGTGTTGTTGCTGAGTTTTTTTATCACACTATCAACTGTTATAATAAATGTATACGAGATATTGTAAATATGGAAAATATTATAATGGTAAGTATTTTTACCTATCCTTTATTGGTTTATACTATTCTAACTTAGTAAACAAGTCAAGACTTTACCTTTAATTTGTAAAATATACTACTCCCTCCGTCCCAATTTATGTGGCATCATTTTCTTATTTGTTTGTCCCAAAATAAGTAGCACATTTCCTTATTTGACACTATTTAATGCATATCTCTATTTTACCGTTGTTGGGCCCTACATACTTTTAAACCTACCAATAATTTTTTTATTACTCAAATCTTCTCTCTCTTACTTTTCAATGGTAAAATTGATACTTAACAAGGTCAACCTCTATTTTCTTAAACTCCGTGTCCGGTCAAATGGTGCCACATAAATTGGGACGGAGGGAGTAGTATTAATTAGCAAATGAGAAAATGCGAGCACTTGTTCCTGAGAAAACAGCAAATCAAAGTATCACGAATGTCTTTAACACCTGAAAGTTCTTTGCTGTTCTGGCAAATTCTTCGTAGGCCAGCATTGCATCCACTGGCTTTTCACTTTAATAGCGCCTGGAATTGGAACCTTTCGTTATTATCTTTATTTTATTTTCATCTCTATCTTACCGATTTTTTAATGGATTTGTTACGTACTATTTTGGCATTATTTAAAAAAAAATAAGCATTTTTCCCCCCGTTTATATTATGATAATCAGACTAAGAAACAATTATGAGGACAAAATCTGTTAAAAGTAAGGTATAGTATAATTTGTACATGAAAATGATGCATGTTAATTTGAACCTATTTAACTAACTCAATAAAAGAGGAACCTACACATTAGAAGTTAGAAATTCCCTCCAATCAATGAGCTGTCATATGTGTTTGCTTTAGAAGAATATAGTCAAAAGGAGATTTTTTACACCATTAGCAGTGGCGGATAAAATTTTGAGTTTGTGCGTGATTGATAATAATAGAAAAGAAGAAACAAATCTGCTTTAAAAAAATATATATATATATATAGCTCCAAGTGAACTTGAACTCTAGAGCATTACAAAGCCATCAACGTCCTCTCATTAACCAAACTAGTATAGTACCCACACGATGCGCGGAGATTATAAAAAAAAACTAAAATTATTATATATTAAAGTTTTCATTATTTCAGTTTTTAAGCGCAACTATTCGTAAGCTTGAACCAATAAAATAGAAGGTAAAAGTGCAAGGATAAATTGAGGTGTAAACGGAGAAGAAACAAATTCAAGAACAAAAAGAGAAGCTTAAAAGAAAATACAGTTGAGAGGAAGTTACTTATTTTACTTTTATTTACAATGAAATAGCCTTTTATACTGTGTCAGACCATTTAATTTAGGTAGATATATCAAACAATTCACTTACTGCTTCCTAAATCTAAATAAGTTATCAATCCAGTTGTTTTGTCATTTCTTCGTTCCATTATTTTAGCATATATAGATATAGAATATGAAAATCACCTGATGAATCTCTTTGGTCATATACAGATAAGTTGTAAAAATAAAATTTCATTATGTTGAATGTTTTAAAGCATTCATCATAGTCTACAGCTAACGTGGTAGTACTCTGGCTGATTTAATCATTTATATATCCCAGAGATATACTATATTTTTACGCTATAATGAAGTCCTATAGGAGATCAGCTAGTTCTGCAAGTTCATCTGCAGTTATCCTTAATGTCGATTACTTTGTTTAGGTATCACAAGAGTTGCTAGTCGACTAATGTTCTGGTTTGTCTTTGTGGTTAAATAATTTTCAACTTCTTCGACCTCTCATCTCTATTCTTTGTCTAACCATATTAATCTTTTTCTACTGCTTTGACCTCTCTTCTCTATTCTCTAAGAGCTTCTTTGTACACACAAGATGTGAGCAGTTTTGATTCAGATGTAGCTATAATTTTACTCATTGTCCAGCAGTGTTGTATCCATCTGACAGTATAAATGTATACAATATTCTACTTGTTTGTAGCGTGATTAAATGTATCCAGCGGTAGCATAGTAATGGACCAGTTAAGGTTAATCTTTGACTAATGCAATCTGTAATATTATAATACAATACTAAAGACCCAACTGTGAAAATTAGATCTAAGAGTTAATTTTATGCAAAACTCTAGCTTCGTTGCATATGCCCTGACACGATCAAATATGAACCATAGAACCATTGACAATGCAATCCATGTAGAAAATTTACGACAAACATGTAAAATATAAGAACCCTATATGTCAATGGTCAGCATCCCTATAGCCCCTCCTTTTGAAACTCTATGGAGTGAATGGACATAAAACAAAGATATTATTTATCCCCCTTATAAATTTTATTGCGGATATGCAACATAAAGATAAATAGCCTGCCCACCAATGCAAAGTATATCTGCAGAAGAAACCTGAAGTAAGATAATGCTCCTCCTCGAAACCACCTTTTTCATTTGGTAGTTATTAAGAGAGAAATATGCTTTTGAGATAAGTTAACTTGGTATTAGAGCTGCGTATTCAAGAAAAAAAATCATTTTTTCTATTAAATGAATTGGGATGTGTGATTTTGAATATCCTATCAAACCATGTACTGCTATGCAACTCGTCAAATTAAACCAAATTAGCATATTAATCAGTAAGAAAAGCAATCTCTTTTAGTATTATCCATCTTGATTTAAGTATAAGTTGTTAAATCTGAATGTATTTCTTTAAAATTCTATGTAAGGAATTTAACTATGTGTAATATGCAAACTACTAATATAAACGAAATGTTTACATGGCCACGATAGGATATATAAATACTTGATAAAGAAATCTTGTTATTTTGTATAATATTCATTTGTCAATATAAGTAGGCTTGCGCTAAATATACGACATTAAACTTACCACTTTCAACTAAGCATACAAAATTCCTGAAGTGTCAACCTCAATTCAAAAGATTATCATGTAAAAAATGCCTGCAAAATACCGTTGCTTTTTCGCCCTTAAAGTTTTCTGGGTAAATAGATGCAAATCATCATTATGATCGCCTGAACTATCCTGCAAAGACCATCGTGGCATTTAACTGCAATGAGTTTAATAACTTATATCATGAGCCAGCACAAAAGTAACCTACGTAGATAACATTATATAAGGTACCTTCCTATTGCAATTTGCAGCTTTTCCCGAGGAAAGTCTTGTTCATACACTACAACAACAGCTTAACAACTTCTTAAGTCACTGCCAGTGTTTGAAATCATTTTAGAAAAGAAGTAAGCACTATATGGAGATATAATGGATGGTTTTCAAAATTCCTCTACAACTTCCTTTCTCTAACACCTATGTACATCTATACAAACACAGTTATCTGGATAGTTATCTAGATCTTACTGTTATCTTTGGTGCTTTGGACTAATTAGAAGTGATCGTCTCTCTATAAAAGAGAAATAGTTCTATCTTATTTTACTTTTCATGCGTATGAACATAACAAAGACCCGTGCTTCAGCAATTGCCTAAATATCAAGATGAAGTTCTCCTATGCATGGCAATTATATGTAGCAGATTACACAAAGAAATATTTACCTGAAATTCTTCATTCCAGCACCATTTCCTCTATCAAGATGGTATGACAATGGAGTTCCATCCAAGCAAACTATAAACACAATATTAACAATAGATAAACAAATAGATAGATATATCAACTTAAAGAAATAGTTATTCTATAACTATCTTAGAGAAAGTAACAATGTTGTGCCTATCCTACGTAAATACGTAGTAATTAATATCCTCATCCCTTGAATGTTATGTACTCGTCTCAAAGTTCTTATCGCAGCCCACCGTCTTTCTTTCGAAAGCATATCAAGCCAAGCTACATTTTTTGTTTCTAACATTAGTTAGCAAAGAGAGTTGTGACAAAATCTTAGAACTTAGAAGATAACATCTGTTGCAAGTCAATGAGAATTTATTCATATCTCAAAGGCTACCTTCTGCATTTTTTCAGAAATCATCACTTTCACAAAGTATTCTTGTACATATTTGACCAGAGCAGAAATCACTTTCACATTCACCGCACAAATTTAAAATTATTAAATTATTTACTATTTGTTAGCTTTAGCATCATCACTCCACATGACCTCGTTTTTTTTGTTTCTATCAGTGATTTGAAATTCTCTAGATCATAACCACACAAATAAGAAATTAAGATTAGTAAAACAAAAATGCAATAACAGTTGTAACCTTGGAAAGATTTGCTCTTCCAGTATGCAATTCTTCAGTAATAAGGTGAAAAATAATAGGACTTGCGAATTATTTTCTTCATTCACCACAAGCGTATTCAACAATAAACTTCCTTGTCTGCTTTAGTAGAAGTAATGCCTATTCGTGGTGTGCATAGGTAGAAAAAAATAAGTAACCTGATTACAACTCCATTAATGCAACAGATAAGCAGAAAAAAAATGAAATAGCCTTCTGTTCATTTGAATCGGTTATATAAAAATAAATTCTAATAACAGAAAAAATGGAATACACATCAAAACAAACCTGTTTATAAAAGGAAGAAGACAACTCTGTTTACAAAGAACCTAATTGCATAAGTTCTTCCTAATCAACTTTTACTTTGACATTGAATACAATTCACAACTCCATAATCAAAAATTCTACCAACAAACTTTGCCTCTCCTGGAAACAAAAATATACACCATTAAAGTGTTTTTTATTTCTGTGTATGAAGTAAATCAAAGAAGAAGGGGGGTAAGTTTCAGTTTTTTCCTAACATATGGAGAAGAATAGTTGAGATTGTAGAAAGTAAAAAGAAGTTATTGTCTAAACAAAAACTGATTCATCCCACTACTAATTAACCGCCTGTAGTGATTGTATTTAGTAACTTCTTTTACTTTTTTATTTTATTTTTTTAATGATACAACACCAAATAAAAAATGATAGTTATCTCAAATGCTTATTTCACCGCAGCGTGAATATATCCCAACCGACAATTGAATTTCATGCTTAACAAAGGCAGTTAAGTGTCATGTCATTTCATTTCAAAATACCAATTTAACAACACGATATCACTTTTCAACTATTTAAATTTATATTTGAACTCAAATATAACAACATTTCAAATTTCATAACTAATAACTACTTTTTGTCCTAAATAGGGACACATGTCATTAAATCAAGTTTCTACTTGGCTAATTTTTAGAGGCTACTACCTTCCTTTTAATAATATATAGATCACTTATCGAACTTATTAATTATTTCATGAATGTGTGCTAATTATTTATATCTGTTTCCTTAATATTGTTTATATCAAAAGATATATATGTCGATATCAATGAACGCTCTAGCATACGAAATTTGCTTGTGCTACGCCCCTGACGACCTTTATTATATTAAAAAATAAATGACCATTCATTTCGATATCACTTACATACACTGGCACTAGATAAAAATTTTACACAATTAATATAGTCAATAATGTTGTAGCAGATCGTTAGGATTATTTTTTGACGAATTTTAATTTCATGTATTGATAGTGTAAAATTTCTACACAATCAGTTTAATTTGTTGTCATAAGATACCATGCTTATTCTTCAGGATACTAGCTTATTGTAAACAATCACTTAGCTTGTAATTAATACTTTTATAAAATAATGCATTAAAGTTAGAACTTTTTTTAGATTACAAAGTCTCATATATTACTATGAGAGTTTAACTTGTATATACAGTGTAAAACGATCACAAAAGTTAATACATTAAAGTCAATTCATTGGATATTTCTTTCTTTTCTTTAACTCATCTGTTAAATAGTCTTAAAACGATAAGCAACAAATCTTAAAAGCAACTAAGAGTTTATTTGGCTTGAAAGCTAAAGCATTATTCTCATGAAGGAACAACAATAATTATTTGCTGATAAAAAAGTTAGTAGGTATTTGTGTGCTTCCTTTCTTCTTTGCCTTTGGCTTTAGGTTTTAGCTTTAGAGGAAACTTCCGAGAAGCAATAACAAGAAAAATACATGGCCCGTGTAGGTTACGTTGCTGAGATATAAGGAGTTGAAAATGATAGACTTGAATGATCTCATTGTTCTTGTACTTTTAGTATTTTGGTGTGGAGTTTGGGCAAATGATCTCATTCTTCTTGTATTTTTAGTATTGTTGTGCAGAGTTTGGATGAATGATCTCATTCTTCATGTATTTCTGCTATTGCATGTGTAGCTTGGCCAACATATAGAATCATCTCAATTTTTGTAAAAGTAATATTCAGGCAAACTTGGGTACTGCTAGTGGGTTAACCATTCACTAATATAGGTATTAAATAATTTTGTCCACCAAAACTTAGCCGAGGTGAAGAAATCACTTACAACATGTATGATTTGTTCGAAGTTGAATAGTTTTAGTCCCTTTCATTATAACCTTGGGTGCAGATCAACATATGGCATCCTTACCCATGAACTCTCTATGTTCGTTTTAAAAAGAAACATAATAAAGTGGTTCTCTCAATTATAATTTTTTGTGTCTAAAGTAGATGGCGTTGTTTCTACCTAAAAATTGATGATATTATCGGTAGTTTTATAATTACGAAAATCAAGAATCATGGTAACTGATAAAAAGAATTAACCACTTACATCAAATCTTTCTTTCGGAAAAGATTGATTAAAGTTTCAACAGACCATTCTAAGCAATTGCTGTACTTTGACAGGATTCGTTCACACTAATGGTGTCTATAGGTTTGAAATAGTAGACGGAAATTTTGACACATTTAAGGTGAAATTTTGTTGTCCCACATTAATGGCAGAAGTAGTTTTCTAAGAAGTATTATAAGAAAGACAACAAGAACCTTGCATCAAACTTTCCTTAGAGACGAGATTGGTATCATGAAACACATTGAATCTCACACAAGTTGGGGACTAAATGAATTTTTCAACAAATTTGCTAGTGTTGTGAAAATAAAAGCTGTAAAGTAAATCAAACAAAGATACTATATAGAGAGAGACTGATATATTATTTCATTTTAAACTGATGTACATTAACTGAAATGACTTCCTATTTATAGAAGAAAAGAAGCAGCTGCAAAGCTTTTCAGGAAGCTGCTGCTAGGCTTTTTAGAAGTTGCTGGCAAGCTGTCTGCATGAGCTACTTGTAAGCTGTCTGCTTGATTGCAAGCCTATTCAAGCTGCTGCAAGGCTTTCTAGAAGCTGCTGCAAGGCTTTTCGTAAAGCTGCTTGTCAGCTGTCTGCTTGTAAGCTGCTTGTAGATCTAGCTTCTTCAGGAAGCTATGGGAGTAATGGACATCCACAATACAACATATTCATAACACTACCCCTTGGATGTTCATTAATAGATAATGTGCCTCGTTAAAACCTTACTAAGAAAAAAACCCTGTGGGAAAAAAGTCTTAGTGAAGGAAAAAGAGTACACTTGTCTTGTAATACGCATTATCAGTTGCCTCATTAAAAATCTTACCAAGAAAACCCAGTGGGAAAAAACATGATTAAGGAAAAAAGAGTACAACACGTATTTTGCTCCCCCTAATAGAAACGTCGATCTAGGTGTCTAAGTTTCCTCATTCCAATGTTGTATACCATCTTTTCAAAAGTTGCAGGCTGTAAAGATTTAGTGAAAAAATCTGCCAGATTATCACATGAACATATTTGTTGCACGTCAATTTCACCATCCTTTTGGAGATCATGTGTGAAGAAGAACTTTGGTGAAATGTGTTTTGTTCTATCTCCTTTTATGAATCCTTTTTTCAACTGTGTTATGCATGAAGTGTTGTCTTCATATAAGATCGTGGGTATTTTGGTATCACACTTCAGACCACATCTTTCCCGAATAAAATGAATCACTGATCTCAACCATACACATTCTCTACTCGCTTCATCAATAGCTATTAACTCAGCATGATTTGGAGAAGTACCAACCATTGATTGTTTTGTAGAACGCCATGATATGGCCATACCTCCACATGTAAAAAGATAACCAGTTTGAGATCGACCTTTATGTGGATCAGATAAATAGCATGCATCTGCATAACCAATAAGATCTGCACCATATTTGTTAGAATAAAACAAACCCATATCAACAGATCCTTTCAGATATCGCAATACCTGTTTGATACCTTTCCAATGTCAATGTGTAGGAGCAGAACTAAATCTTGCTAAAACATTAACAGAAAATGCTATATCGGGTCTTGTAGAGTTAGCAAGATACATAAGTGCACCAATTGCACTTAGATATAGTACTTCAGGACCAAGAAGTTCCTCATCCTTTTCTTGAGGCCGGAACGGATCTTTATCCACTTCAAGGGATCGAACAACATTGGAGTACTTAATGGATGTGCTTTATCCATGTAAAATCGTTTCAAGACCTTTTTTGTATAGGCAGATTGATGAATAAAGATTCCGTCTACTAAATGTTCAATTTGTAGACCAAGACAAAGTTTTGTCTTTCCAAGATCTTTCATCTCAAATTCTCTCTTTAAATAACCAATTTCCTTTTGGAGCTCTTCTGGAGTTCCAATGAGGTTTATGTCATCAACATAAACAACAAGTATAACAAACTGTGATGCTGTTTTCTTTATGAATATACATGGACATTTGACATTGTTTATATATCCTTCCTTTAGCAAGTACTCACTAAGGCGATTATACCACATGCGCCCTGATTGTTTTAAGTCATACAAAGATCTCTATAATCTGATTGAGTACATTTCCCGAGACTTTGAATTATATGCTTCAGGCATTTTAAATCCTTCAGGGATTTTCATATAAATTTCATTATCAAGTGAGCCATATAGGTATGTTGTAACTACATCCATCAGGTGTATTTCAAGTTTTTTCATGTACAGCTAAACTGATTAGATATCGAAATGTTATCCCATCCATAACAGGTGAATATGTTTCTTCATAATCGACACCAGGTCTTTGTGAGAATCCTTGTGCAACAAGGCGTGCTTTATATCTTATGATTTCACCTTTCTGATTTCGTTTACGCACAAAGACCCATTTAAAGCCAACTGGTTTTACACCATTAGGTGTTTGGACTACAGGTCCAAAAACATCACGTTTGGCAAGTGAGCTCAATTATGCTTGAATTGCCTCTTGCAATTTTGGCCAATCATTTCTTTGTCGACATTGTTGAATAGATTGAGGTTCAAAATCCTCATTATCTTGCATAATATTAAGTGCAACACTATATGAAAAAACATCATCCACCTCTATTTCTGATCGATTCAAATTTATTCCATCACCAGTGGAATTTATTAAATATTCCTCACTCACTTAAGTCTCAGGTTCATTAATATCTTCAGGAAATTCAGGATTAATAAGATCTTGGTTCTCTTCAAGAAATTCTTTCATAGTGTCATCCTGATCATTTGTTATTTTCCTTTTTCTAGGATTTCGATCTTTGGAATCCAGTGGTCTACCACGCTTCAGGCGTGCTTTTGGTTCACCGGCTATGACACTACTAGATGGTCCTGTTGGGATATCCATCCGAATTGGTACATTCTCTGCAGGGATATGTAATTTAGTAATCCTTTTCAAATCAGTAAATGCGTCAGGCATTTGATTTGCTATATTTTGAAAATGAACGATCTTCTGGATCTCTTGTTCACATGTGGGAGTACGTGGATCAAAATGAGATAATGATGGAACTTTCCACACAATTTCTCTATTTATTTCCTTTTTCTCTCCCCCTAATTGTGGGAAGTTGTCTCATCAAATCGACAATCTGCAAATCGAGCAGTGAATAAATCTCCCGTTAATGGCTCAAGATACCGAATAATAGAGGGCGACTCAAACCCAACATATATTCCCAGCCTTCTCTGGGGTCCCATCTTAGTGCGCTGTGGTGGTGCTACTGGCACATATACAACACATCTAAATATTCGTAGATGAGAAATATTCGGTTCATGGCTAAAAACTAATTGTGACGGGGAGAATTCATGATAATGTGTCGGTCTGAGACGAACAAGTGATACTGCATGTAAAATAGCATGACCCCAAGCAGTAGTGGGCAATTTTATTTTCATTAACAGCGGTCTTGCTATTAACTGCAGTCGTTTTATAAATGACTCTGCAAGGCCATTTTGAGTATGAACATAAGCTACAGGATGTTCAACTCTTATTCCGACTGATAAACAATAATCATTAAAAGCTTGGGATGAAAATTCTGCAGCATTATCAAGGCGAATAGCTTAAATAGGATTATCAGGGAATTGTGCCCTTAATCGAATTATTTGTGCCAACAATTTCGCAAACGCCAGGTTGCGAGATGATAACAGGCACACATGAGACCATCTTGAAGATGCATCAATTAGGACCATAAAATATCTAAACAATCCACAAGGTGGATGAATAGGTCCACATATATCCCCATGGATACGTTCTAAAAACGTAGGGGATTCAATCCCAACCTTTGTTGTCTAGTGATTAACTTTCCCTGATAACAAGCAGTACAAGAAAATTCATCACTTTTAAGAATCTTCAGGTTCTTAAGTGAATGCCCACTTGAATTTTCAATTACTCGCCTTATCATTATTGATCCAGGATGACCCAAACGGTCATGCCAAAGCACAAAATTATTTAAATCAGTAAACTTCTGGTTTACGACAGAGTGTGCTTCAACTGTACCAATCTTTGTACAGCATAAGCCAGAAGATAAAGTTAGCAACTTTTCTAAAACATATTTCTGGCCAGAGACATTCTTTGTAATGCAAAGATATTCATTATTCATTTCGTTTATTGTCTCAATATGATATCCATTTCGGCGGATATCTTTAAAACTTAACAAGTTTCTTCTGGACTTGGAAGAGAACAATACATCATAATAAGTTTTGTTCCCTTAGGCAGAAATATAGTTGCTCTTCCGGAGCCTTCAATTAAATTAGTATTACCAGAAATAGTAGAAACATTTGTCTTTCTCATTATCAAGTTTGAAAAATATTTTCGATCTTTGAATATGGCATGTGTTGTTCCACTATCAATTACGCAAATGTCTTCAGAATTGATCTTTGATCCAAATAAAGTTTGAGGGATATCCATGTGTTCTTCAAAATAAAATAACATAGATAAAAACAGACATCATATAATACATGCTTTATTATTAAAACAAAACTTTACTAGTATTACTACAATAATATTAAACATACAAACTATTACAAACGACATAACTTAAAATATATTTAAGTCTCTTTGGCTACCGACCCATCACCAGTCAAATGATCTATTTGTCCTTCAGGGATCTGTCCTTCAGGGAACTGTCCTTCAGGGATCTCAAAGAAATCTGCTATGTCCAAATGCGTGAAATCCACATTATCTTCAGACATAAAGTTGGTTTCAGCATTATTTCCTTTCTTTTTCAGAGATGCTTGATAGAGATCAACTAGGTACTTTGGCGTACGACAGGTACGTGACCAATGTCCTTTTGCTCCACAACGGTAGCAACTATTCTCTGAATTTTTCGTTTGCACCGCTTCATGCTTTTTATCCTTTCCTTTCCACTACTGGTGGTCAGGGGATTTTGGTGCATAACGATCATCATTCTAGGAGTTTCTTCCTCGACCAAGACCACGACCGCGGCCACGACTGGGGCCACGCCACTTTCCACGTTTTTGGTGGAAATTCGTATCATTCACTTCTGGGAATGGAGAAGAACCAGTGGGTCGACTCTCATGATTTTTCATCAATAATCCGTTATGTTGTTCAACAACAAGCAGATGTGAAATTAACTCATAATATTTACTAAATTTCATCTCTTGATATTGCTGCTGCAGGAGCACATTCGAGGCATGAAAAGTGGAGAATGTTTTCTCAAGCATGTCACTATCAATGATATTTTCTCCACATAATTTCAACTGAGAAATAATTCTAAACATAGCAGAATTATATTCACTGATGGTTTTAAAATCTTGTAGCCTCAGATGGATCCAGTCATAACGTGCTTGTGGATGTATGACCATCTTCAGGTGGTCATACCTGTCTTTTAAGCTATTCCACAGCATGAGTGGATCTTTAACCGTGAGATATTCCATTTTTAAACCTTCATCAAGATGATGACTGTTGAACCCCCAAAAAAATTAACCCCGAAAAAGGCTAAAATTTAGGAATATCGACAGGATGGACTAACTCTTTTGGAGTTTTTGAAGTCGCCACCCAATTTAAGGGAAAACGGGGAATCAGATAAACAAATGCGTGCAAAACTCCGTTTTTATAAAAAGACGGTCTTTCTTTCAGAGATTCTAAAGGTAAGAGGTTTTATTAATTTCGGAAGAAAGTTTTTAAGGCACTTCCAAAATTCCGTTAAAAACGGTTAATCCGACAGGTTTTCAAAATATTTGCAAGTGCTATTTTGCGCTTTTCTAAAAATAATTAATTGAACTATTAATTAATTCAACTAATTAAATTTAGTAAGTTTTCAAAAGATTTGAAATTTATTTGAAAGCTTTAACTATATTTTCCAAAATAAAATAAAGTAAAATAAAAGCACATTTTCTTTTGAAAAAGGAGCGATTTGATCGTCCTAATTTCTTTGCCAACTCGTATGTAATAGCGCGTAAATGGCACTTGCTCAATTTCAACTTTAAAACCTGAGTGTCTCATCATAAGATGGAACTTAGATTTCAAGTCGCTTTTTGCGAAGTTGTTTCGGGACATTTAGAAGTTAATTAAAACTTCTTTATGAATTTTGACTTTTTAAAGAAACTACTTCGTATCAATAAGATAGAAGTCCTTCCTCATAGTCATTTATTAAGCGTAGTTTTTAAAAATTTATGAAATTTTGCACGTATTTGCCTAAATAGCCTGATTTTCAATAAATTAAATAATGACTTCAAAATAAAGATAATGAACATAAAGTAAATCAAATAACTCAAACAAATCATTATATATATTAATAAACAAAATATTTCTACAGAGTTTACATAAACATTCTAAAGGGAAAGAAAGGATAAGAGTTAAAAGATGAAACCCGGGAAGTTGACAAAACTCGCGGGAGCCTTGAATTTTCTAAAATTTTCTAAAACTTGAAAATTTGACCCGAGCTCAACCCCAATGCAACTCCAAGCCAATCTAATTTACGAGTTTTAGCCACTCGGCCCGAGGAGTGTATTATGCAAAAGAAATGAGAAATAAGAATTAGTAAATGCGTAATAGTTTTTAATTAAAGGCAGCTAAACAACTAATCAAAAAAAATTAAGTAAAAGAGCAGTAAGCAAAGGTTCACAAAAAAGAAACGAAACAGAGAAAACCAGTTGCTTAGCTACACGTAAAAGCTACATTACAAATCCTAGATACAGCCTACGGAAAACAGAGAAAACCAGTTGCTTTGACACATGAACAAACAACAATAACATGTCTCTTTTTTTAATGAATAATGAACAGTTTTAACATATGTCTTGAATGTATGCCCCTTCCAACCTATCCCAGGAGCTACTCCTCCAATTGAACAAAAGGCATAACTTATCTGGAGCCTAAAGTCAAAGCAACAACTTCTGTTACTAAATTAAACCAGTAGCTTTAGCATTGTCATAGCAGATTGAATAATAAAGAAAAATTCAAGTAGTTGCAAAACAGTAGCACTGAAAACTACACACATATCTGACTATGAAAGGTACTCGAAAAGTAGAAGAAAGAAGGTGCTACTATAATGTGATATTGGGGTAAAAACTGAGAGTCAGAGAACATTCCGAGCAGCCAACAACAACCTGCCAAAAGCCTCTCACATCCAACACTTCTCACTATTATACATTCAACCTACCTGCTGCACACACACACACATCATAAAGAAACAGACAGCCCTCTCCTCTTATCTACTTCACCAACAAACACCCCGAACACCTTGCAAAACCTCCATACCTCCTTACACTCTCACAGCCTCAAATCAATTAACAGAACACTTTTATTTTAATACATATTTTGAACAAAAAGGGAAAACTGGATAGAACATAGCGTACTAGACTCACAGAAGAGAGAACGAAGGAAAAACTGCATAATGAACAAAGGAAAAGGATGAAAAGAGATCTATGTAGAAACCAGATAATCTAGGCATCAAATTAAAGAAACTGGACCAAGAACAACCCCTTTTCATTTCACATTTACAAGCTAGGACTGAAATAGAACAAAATAGAAAGCCTTATCCCTTTTCGACAACCTGACACTTCCTTAAAACACCCCCATATATTTTCCTTACTGCCCTGAACTAGATTGTCATGCTTCCTCCTTTCTTATCATTCAATGCTAACCAAGCAAAGACTTCTATACACCCATGCTTCTCTTACTTCTACTACAACTACTTTAACAACCTGCCGCCAAACCAATTCTGCTTATTCAAACACCCGGGCACAAACTAAAATAAAAAGCTCACCCTGAATCCTTTAAGCCTCTTCTAACAGAGAAAGATCAAGGAAAACACCCTCGACCTCTTCAGCATACCAGAATGAAACTACACCCCTGAACCTATAAGCTAACAACCTACCAGAACTCATAGACCAAACTTAAACTCCCTCACACACATAGCACCTCTGAAACCTCCCAGAGCTCCTGCAATTCACAATGAAAACAACCCCTCACCAACTTCTCGTCACACATAATCTAACAAAGAACACGAACTCCACCAAACCAGAACATGCATCCCTTTTCTACTCCTTTAATACCAGCCAAAACTGCAAAAATGAAAGCACCAGGAGAAGAACGCCCCTGCTGCATCTATGCTATCTGAAAGCTTGAACCAAAGCAATCCCTTCCAAACTAGAAACTTCACTCTGCCTGCAACTACCCAAAACAGCCTCCACCACAGCCAAAGCAATGAACCAGAACCGAAACTCAAAAGAAAAGGACACACAAGGAAATAGATAATATTAACAGGCTTTAGAAGAACTAGTTAGCATCCAGGAGGAAAGGTTTGTACTAGCTGGGCCATTAAAATTCCAGAACCACTAGCCATAACACCCAACCAAATATAGCTTTAATAATATGTTATTCATTCAAAACTATACTAAAGCAACAAACTATGTTTCTAACTTTAAAAGAGTTCACATTTTATCACAACTTAACAAGACAAGTTTTTATATATATATTTTTTAACCAATACTACGACAGATTCATATCTAAAAAATATATATACATAACTGAACTAACAATATTCAAATTAAGCAAATGAAATAAGTAAACATACTAGTTAAGAGGATTACCTTTTTGCGAGCACCGACTAGGGCGAAGATCCGAAGAATACAACTCGAACAAGGTCGTCGACTCGAGCGAGGTCGACGACTCGACTTACGAAGAAGCGATCAAACGAGATGGCGAAGCGACGACCCAATAAAATCCCAAAAAAAGAAAAGGAAAGCACCACTTTGTGTCTGAATTTAAAACTGAAATTTTTGTATATATCATGCCATTCCTTTTACTTCGCTTTATCCCTATTCACGCCGCAGCTCTATACCCTTCACTCTATTAACGGCCCCTGGTTTTCCCCTCAAAACCTCTCTTATATACCCCCTCCATTAGGGTTCTCAAGCTGTGGCCAATACCAAAATCACCCTCCAACGGGTCTAAAGAGATAAGGTTCTTGTACGACCTAGACCAGCTGGAATTTTGGACTGATCTGATTTTGAACATGGGAATCGTGGGTCGGATTCGGAAATGGGTTTTTTGGGTAAGTGGGGAAAGAGAAATGGGTATTGAGTTACGCTGGAGTGGGAAATGAATTTTGTGGGCTGATGGGCCGGGTATGGGGAAATTGGGGAGATGGGTGTGGGCTGATGATATATGTGTTGTATGGTGTATATGTATATAGGGGTTGCAAAAGTAGGCTAGAAATTAGGTTTTAAAATGATTGTAGCCCCTATTTAGGATAAGTTAAGGAAATTAAAGTGGTTGCATAGGTAGGCCGGAATTGAGATATGGATTTGCACATTTAGCTTATTAGCTTTTAAAATAAAATTAATTCACTTTAAATATAAAATTGACCTTAATTTAGAAATAATTTGACATTAATTTGAAAATTACGGGACAAAATTGGGTGTCAACAATGACGCAGGAATATCATTGCTTTAGCACGGTTTTGATTAGATGCCTGATTATTATTCTTGATGGTGTCTCCAAGGCCTATCGCATCTAAATGGATTTCAGCATCTAAAACCCATGAAAAATAACTTTTGTCTGATATATCAAGGGCAGTAAATTCAATCTTAGAAATATTAGCCATATATTTAGAAAGTAAAATTCTTACCTTATACCTTTTCTAGATAGCAGAGCCTCGTGCTGATAACGTGGTGTGAAAATAAAAGCTGCAAAGTAAATCAAACAAAGATACTATATAGAGAGAGACTGATATATTATTTCATTTCAAACTGATGTACATAATAAACTGAAATGACTTCCTATTTATAGAAGAAAAGAAGCAGCTGCAAAGCTTTTCAGGAAGCTGCTGCTAGGCTTTTTAGAAGCTGCTGGCAAGCTGTCTGCATGAGCTACTTGTAAGCTGTGTGCTTGATTGCAAGCCTATTCAAGCTGCTGCAAGGCTTTCTAGAAGCTGCTGCAAGGCTTTTCGTAAAGCTGCTTGTCAGCTGTCTGCTTGTAAGCTGCTTGTAGATCTAGCTTCTTCAGGAAGCTATGGGAGTAATGGACATCCACAATACAACATATTCATAACTGCTAGCTGCTTATTTCTACTTCTTTTTGTTATTCTCGGGCGTTGTGACATAGAAATCTTTAGAACTATTTTAACTAAAGATTGAACAATCATAAAATATGTATTTCCTTTTTTTATTTTCCTCCAAGTTTTTCTCTTTCCATTTTAATCTGTCTTTTTGTATTTCCGGTGATGAAAGAAAAGAAATAGGGCTTCTTTACTAGCTTATAGAATGGTAAAAACTTATGGGCACCACCACTTTTTTAACCAATAATACCAACACCATCTCAGTCCCAAAGAAGTTGGAGAGGGTTGTTCAATCACTAGAATGAAAGTTACAAGAGATCCACATTTCATGATCTTTTCCACAACAAATAAGGTTTATATAGAAAGCCATAAACAGTTGAAATCACATAAATATTGTTGCTCCATTCTCTAAATTGAAGCCATATCAAGAACTTGACATAGTTCACCGAGCATTTGAGGGACAGCTAGACCACCACAGACCCCGAGCCCCTGCCCTCCTCTTCCAGAAGTCCTTCTGTTTCTCTTTAAGTGCCATCATTGTTATTCTCTAATAAACTTGAGCAGCATTCAGGACATTACAAGTCATGAAACTAACTTGCCTTATTTACAGAGTTGGAAATTGGCATTGAACATCAATCCATCCCATTATTAAGGAGGATGAATCTAGCAGTACAAAGCATACAAATATTTATACATGTTAAGACAATAGCTGGATTCGTCCAAGTATAAAGGCTATATACATTATCATTCAGTATTTTATCCGATTACATAATGCAGCATTTCAACACCAAGCCTTTTTGATCCACCCGGCCCTCTTCATTGCCTGGCAAAAGAAGGTAATCTTCATTCAGATTGAGATAATAGTTTTGTTTTCATGCCATTTGATGTAACAAGTCAATTACCTAAATTGCTCATATTGAGACATTACATCAACATGCCTCAACAGTTACTAAGCTAGTCATACAGAGATGTCAAACTGATCGGAGAGAAAATATAAATATGCACACAAATGCATGTATGTAGCCATGTGGGTGGAACTGGGTGGAACGATGGATTTGCAGGTGCATTTAGGTTAGGGATATGATCCACCTCAGTAATTAATCCTCTTCCGGAAATGCCACATTCTCTTTGGTTATCAAACAAGCAGTGCAGAAAAGATCAATGTGTCTCAGACTTACTAGTCGCTGAAGCGCTAATACCAAAAGATTGATCAATTAAGCAAAGTAAATATATAACCAATTAATGACTTACCATCAGGAGGTTGCGCCAGCTTTCGATTTTGGGGAGACATCATCTCCTTTTTCAACTGCATCAATACATCCTCCATCGTGCTTTCCCTTTTCCAATCAGCAAGCATGGGGAATAGACTTGGCTCTACCTGATAAACTTCCACACATATAAGCTTGTCTTCAAAATATCAAACCTCATAAAGTCGGAAATAGAAAAAGAACCTACCACTCCAGTTTCTTGATTTACACAGCTCATGTTAATCCTGGTTTGGAATCTCACACTAGGTGGGTGATCTGGATACTCCTTGCCACAAAAGAGTTTCAACTGATAGATGCGACCTTCGTGTACAGTCTGTCAAGCATTACATGTCATTAGAGCACAAAGTTTTGCGTTCATTACTGTCATCACGAGTAGCAAACAATCCTTCACCCATCTTGCAAAAACCAATTAAATACAAGCTAATAGCACATTTGACGGGAAGGTTGTCTGGATTCCTAATAAGGGGTTAACTACATTTAGAACCCTACAGAGGTTTCCAGCAATTACAGAGAAGATCTGTTTTTATTTAGTATGTGCTTCAGCGAATCCTAAACAACCTAAGTGAGAATTAAGGTCCACTAGTTTTTGTCAAAAGCTAACTTGTCATTATTAATCCAATCAAATTTCATTTCATTACATACAAAAATTATCTCCCCGTGTACAATGCTGACCTCTTGTTGTTAGTATCACACGTGATGGCTGAAAATCAAGTTATCCATAAGTGCAGTGTTGACCAGTTGAGGACAGGTCTTCACTGCTCAGTTCGTCATTTACTTTTCCTTTCATTTTAATATTTTCAGCTATAATGCATATTTGCATTGCTCCTTCATTTACTTTTCTGTAGCCGTGAACAACAGATGTCATATGGGTTTAGGTACCTCATGCAAAAAAAAAAAAATAATAATATATATATATTAGGTACCTCATGCAAATTCTTTACGATGACGTAACAGTTGGCAAAAACTACGCTTATTCATGCTCGTATCAGATACGTGCCTACAATTCATGTAACATTAGACTTTTATAAGTGTTTGAATTTGAAATTATGATGGTTGTGAGATGAAGGGGGATGCAATTGGTACATAGTTAAATCATTATTGCATAGTTAGCTCAGATCCAGTAAGACAACATTAGCTTGTTGATGAGGTTAAATATGTTGGGAGCAGTAGCCAGGGGCTAAATTGGAAACTTAGTGACATAATATGTGCCAAAAAGTTCAGTATTTTCAAATTAGTATCATATCCAACGAGTCAGAGAAGGAATGTACATGTACAGGCTATGTTGCAATGACTGAGCACATACCGAATACACGTGCGCGCACATGTATAGGTATGTGCAGCTTTTTGCTAATTTTTAGAGTATTCCATAATTTTCACACAAAGTACTCATACTAATGTTGAGCCCATCAGATTCAATGATACGTCAACGCAAATGTAGAACCCGTGTATTATGGTCTACTTTGGTCATCATTTCTCTTCTCTATGTGTGTATGTTGTGTTTGTTAACTCAAATTTTCATCTAAGCAAAAATCAAGCAAGAGCTACACTAAAATAATTCAGTAAAATCCTGACACACTGAAAATTGGATGGATGATAAATTCTAGAATGGCATTAAAATAAAAAAGTAAAAATTCAAAACAACCAAATACATCCATTAAAGCAATCACAAGAGTCGAAATGCCTCGAGTCAAGTTGTCAACAACTAAAATGCGCCACTGCATTTGCCAAAAGGAAATGTGCCAATCCCGCAGTTTATTCAGTCTGAACTACATAGTTGTTTTCTCTTCCTCTCTTCTTGTTCCCCTTTTCTAGACTAATATCACTCGCTCTTCTATATTCCCCTCATTGCTTATCTATCTCTAACTAATAAAGAAGCATTTGAGTGGCAGAACTTGCGGGTAAACGTCAAGACTATTTCCTGCAACTGTGGTCTTTTTTCCTTCTTTTTTTTAGAATTTTTTATAATAGTGGTATCTGAGCCAGCTTGCGCGTACCTTGACTATTCCACCGGGTACCTGCTAACTCCCACCATCACAGATACCGGGTAACTTTACCCACCAAGGCTCAGGTAGATGAGAAGAAATCACCTAGTGTTTGTTGTCTCTGCTCCGATTTGAACCCTGATCTACAAGTGCAGTCCTTATTAGTCTAATTGCTATCTATAGTAGGATATGTATGCTGCTTTCTACCCTACCATCTTCTTATTCAAAAAATAACCTGAGCTTAAAAATTTAAGCCATTTGACAGAAATGGAAGTGTCATTTTCAAACTTTTTGCAGCCCAAGTGTGTCCTTAGTTCCTTAAGGCAGAAAATTAATTTTCTGTAGATGCATCTGGAGTGAAGTCCTATGTTCAAACTTGATCTTCAAGTCATTAACTGGCAAAGAAAGTTAAGGTCTGCAACTAATTATGAATTCACTCTTGGTTTCTAAAGTCATCATTCTTAGCTCCTAACTATTGGCTATTGGCATCATATTATATACACTGTATCATTCGTTCTTTAAAAGATTATAATGGCTATCCCTCAGATTCAGTATCCCGTTTTAAGGTGGGATTCCAATTCTCTCTCTTTCCGCCTCTTCATTTGTTGGATACTACTTTTGCTGCTTACCTTCTTCCTTCTCCTCTTGGACTCTGAGTCATTACCATTGGTCTCTAACTATTATGTCCTATTACATGCACCTTATCATGCTTTCTTTAGTACTCTAAATGAAAATTACTCAAATTCGATATTGTGCACGCAATCTATCATGTATTTTAGAGGATGACAAGTGACGACTCAAAATTAATATCCCATAAGAGGATCTTCTCTCACTCCCTCTGCCTCTCCCTTCTTCCTCTACAACTCATATTGCTTACCTTTATCTTCATTCTTCTTTTTCTACTGCTGCCAGAATCCTGTTCAAAATGAATGGACTCTTAGCTGCTCTTTTCTCTTTCATCCAATATAAACTTACTCCAATAAATTAGCATCCCCTTCCTCTCAGTACTATAGTAGTGTTGTCTTTAGGACACTCACAAAATGAGCAACATAAATGAATGCAACATCAAATTTATAAACAAATTCAACGTATGATAAAATCGACTTTAAAAAAAACGAAGTCTGATCAAATAGTCAGGAAAAGGTAAGCATCCCGAGAGCCAAACACAAAAAAGACAACTTTTCATTGAAAGCAGGAAGGTACCATGAGGACGTAATTAGAATCACAGTCGTACAACTCGAGAGCTATTGAATACACAAGATTTATCTATACATCTTAAAACTGGAATTCAATAACTTTAGGCTCCATTTAGATTGATTAATGTGAATTCACAACGTGGAAACTCCAATAATGCAACTAATTTTTTCGTAGGAAATTATTCATATATATATTGTTACTTTATTAGTCCTGCAAGTGTAGTAAGAATTTCAAATGACAACTAAATTGATGGAGTTTAAAATCCTCTGAAAATGATTAATAACATTCTTTAGACGACTACAAAAGAGTTGCACCTCATTAATTCATATGTGCAAAATATGATTCGTATGAGCAATATATAGATGCCAAATCACTAGCATCCAGATGGAGCCTCATGATCAAGCTATTCAAGAACAGAGAAAACTAAGAGTTACAAGCACCAATGTGAATGAGCTGAGAAAGAAGCCATACATTAGGAGGCCCAATTATAGTTCCTGTCCATGACTGCATGTACACATCATCTGCATCATCCATTCCATAGCTGACCGTTCCATCCCCTATTCCCTTTTCTCCTCTTTCAAGCTCTTCCAATAATCTGAAATTCCTCGGGACTGGAAATGAACACAAACACCATCAAGTAAATATTAACATGATGTTATGGTGTGTGGAATGTAGCACACTAAGATTAGCTTCCTTGAAAAAGACTAAAGACAAAGTTACTGGAACAGTATCATGTCATTGCATTACAGATGAACATTATCATGTCATTGCAATTAGAGATGATAACTATGCAGTTTAGAGATACAAAGGAGCAGCTTAATGAACATTACAGGGAAACTTAATGTCAACTTTGCATGAACTAAAGAAAGACATCCAGGAAATTCTACTATTTTGTTATTTCTCCCTAAGTTCCAAGTGAAAAGGATAATACACTTATAAAAGCATTAAATCAGTAACTTTGAGCTCCAAACAGCTTTCTCATGAAAATAGCTGTTTCTAGGAAGCTAATAAAGATAACTGGTTATGTGTTTAGGACATTATCAGCATTCAACTAAGCGGATGCAAGAATACTAAACAGAAAACACAAAGTAGGACCTAGATGAAGACATGGCCTTTCCATTTTCTACTTTTGAAATTGATGAAGATTTGTCCTCATTTGGAGCTACAGAAGCATTTTTCTTTAACGCATTCACCCACTACTCTAATTAAGAAAGCATAAGCGTTGCAGTCATGTTTAGTTCAATTCATTCTGACTGCTTCTCCGCCATGGATGAGAAGTAGCTGTTAACTTTTCATTTGTGTATATTTGAATGACCCAAATGCAATTAGCATTAACAAATAACAAGTGTAAATAAATCAGTCAAAGCTCTGTGATCCCGACTTCATTTTGCCTCGTGTTGTGTAAACTAGTTGCCCGCCCAACACATACAAACATCTTTGTGCCCCTTCTTTACTTCCACATTTTCCACCATCCACATCTCAGATATGCCACCCTCTCACTGCAGTTATATTTCAACTTCCAAAGGAAACAACACATACCAACAGAGAGAAGCATTAAAAAATCAGGACAGAGAACTCAAACTCCAGAATCGGACAATAAGCCCCCAACGCCTAACTGGGCGGGTGGAAGCAAATATGGACCATAGCATTTCAGATAAGTAAACTTTAAGCTACAGATTACAAATAGAAACCACATAGAACCTCCAAACATGGCATCAATTCAGCTGATATCTCCACTTTAATAGTGCAAACATTTCTACTAACAAAAACTTCAACTTTCCCATAAAATCAGACACCAAGTTCACCAAATTCATTCAATAGCACTAAAAAATTTAAACTTTCTGTGTCGAAACATCGATTATCTGCCTACTCACTTAGCCTTATCTGGGCAAAATCCAAGAAAGAAATCCTATTCCCAAATGTCAAAAATGGTTTAATCAGCACAGGCAAATACAGAAATTCTAAAGAACATGAATTCAAACAAAAATAGATTTAAAAGAATAGATTTACAGCTACACTAAGATCAAACATGCAATGGAATTATACAAAAAAAATGAACTTTGATGAAGATTTTGAAGCTTACCCACAACGTTTGATGATCCTTCTGAACCCATTTGTTGAAGCATTCAAAATATACTATTACAGTAAATGAAGGTTTTTGAGTTGAAAAACTAAAAGGGTGTTCCTAAAAAAGAGTAAAACAAGAAAGGGAAAGGGAGAGGGATAGAGAGGGAGTGGGGTGGGGGAGAAAGGAAGAGAACTGGGATTAGTTTTACATTTACCTGTCCACCCTATTACTCGATTTCCAAACTCCTATGCCTAATGCCTAAGTCCTCGGTTGATCTGAAGCTGAATCATGTCATGTTAAATCACATATCTTAATTCATTCATGCTCGACCTATATCTCTATGTAAATTTAGCACAATCAATCTCTCGCACTTCTTTATTGGATATGCTCGAATCCCGAATAGCGTCTTTCTAATCTTATCCTTCCTAATATACCTACACGTACAACTATAAAAGACTACAAAATTAAATCACTCACTATAATGTAATGTCAATAGAAACTTAATGGGTATCTATTTTATGTGTTATAATTTGAATCATCATCGAATTTAAGAGAAAATAGAAGACTTTTGACATTTGTAATTTCATTAAGAAAAAAATAATAATTTTAAAGTTATCTTGTTAACATATTTAAAAAGTTGTCTTTTTTTTAACAAATTAATAAAGAAATACTGCAATATAAAGTGTAACATAGAGAACACAAATTCATGGTAATTTCACTAGCCAACACTTGATATAATTGATGACCTATTAGACGTATTCTTAATGAGTATCTATTTCATACCCAAGTTCTAATTTTACTGACATTTTAATTAAAAGTTTTTGAAATATAATTAGGTTTATAATATAGTAACTAATTTTCTAATGCACGTATATTCCTAATAATTAGTACAAAAATTATAAATATTTTGTAATATGCGTGTGTTGAATTTCCCTTAAATTAAATAACAAAAATGTAAATTGAAAGTACTGATAATCATACTAAAAGCTGCTATTGTATGAATGCCAGTAATATTTGAACGATATTAATCATGTAAATTTTATAATATATCAAGTATTCACCTTGATATCAATACATTTTCTTTTATATCTCAACAATATATAATTTAAAAGTGAATGTGAGCAACGTCAGCTATATTTGTAAATGTGACTCATCATAAAGTTTTTATCTTTTTTAATTGAAACTGTTGTCTCCTCCTTTTAAAGCCGCGAACAAATCAATGCGTTGTTGTCGAATGGAAATTTTGTACAAATTGTATATTAATTTGATCAACATATCTCTTCCTTAATATGGCTAAGGATCGTTATCAATTTATGGTCTAAACTTACACAAAAATAATAGTTATTTGGGATAAAAGTAATGCTTTTAAAAGATGTATAAGAACCAAAATACTCGTTCATGTCACTTCATCTGATTCATCACTATATGAGTCGTTTTATCCGTAAATTAACAAAGAAAAGTTATTTGATAGAATTGAACAAATAAAATGAATATATATATGAGACTTTTTCTCCATATATATGAACGTCATTATTATTGTAGATAGAATGTTGTTATAGGGAGGTAAAAGATAACATAAAAAATCGATTATGCAGAAAATTAGGCCATCATACAATGTCGTTATAACGATGAGCTATTATAACGAGATTTGACTGTAAAACTCTTGGATATTGTATCAGAATTAACTTGTATAAGTTTTAAATTTTGGGATACTCCTTGAATTTTTCTGGTATAGCTTCAAACTCCATGATGTGGTCAATTTCATTTCCATACTTATAAAACCTAGAACTTTCACTGGCATAGTTTCATGTCCTTGAGTTACAAACTTACAACTCGGTGGGTTAATTTTCAATTACTTTAGTGTATTTAAGTTGTGCTTATTTTTCAACTATTTTTCGAATATCGACTTTTTTAATTAGTAGTCCTAAAAGTGGCTATCTTATATCATTTTCCCTCCAATTCATTCACAGTGAAACAAAAATTTCGGCAATCATTCACCAAGCTCCAAACTTACATCCTTGACATAAAGATAAAGATATTTTAGTTATACTCTATTTTGTAGGTTAGTCAGTAGCCATCTTTCGTGTTTCATTTGAACTAAGAAACTCCATATTCAACAAATGCCATTGAGCTTAACTTTCATATGATGTTGTCATTTCATTCATTGTCTTCTTCTCAACCCTCACTTCCATACATTTTCTTCTCTTTCAAAAATCTTCGGTCCAAATTCCAATATACAATTTCTTTAGCACAATTCATTTTAGTTCACCAATCACTTTGCTAAACCTTACAAATATTTTTTTTAATGGATTCACCTTCCTTCATTTAGAATAACTCATACTCATAAATTAGGAACTCAATTTTAGTTTTCTTGACTTTGCTAGTTCCTTCATATGTTACTTTAACTTTATCCGACAACTAAGCATGCCCTTAGCTGTCTTACAACTTGATATTTTTAATATTCTTCACATGGGGAGCTAGTGTGCTCAAAGGAGTTTCGGCCGAACCCCGTGATTTTGGCCAAAATCCTGTATTTATCTTAAAAGATTCACATTAGGCGCACAATTATTTATTTAGAACCACATTACCGAAAAAATAAAAATTTGAACCCCTGAAATTCAAATCCTGGTTTCGCCTCTGATTCTTCACCACTTGGAGCATGCACCATGTTATCTCGATTCCAATAAGTGATTTCAGAGCCAATAGTTCGATGAGCCAGGCTGAGCGAGGTTGAAGACGGGTTCAGTTCTAGCCGCAACTAATTTGACTATAGTGATGTTTTTATCCAAAAATTTTACTATGATGCTACATGTAGACACAATTCCAACCATAAATCGATATTGATGCTGCTATAGAGTTTTAAAAATAAAAACCTCTTTTAATCCATGCATGTTTGGGCCACTTTTAACCAATGCCAATTTTAACCCGTGCATACTTGTTACACACGGACTCCAATGCTAATTTTAACTCATGCTTATTTTTAACGCATGAGCTCTTTTGGGGAGTATCAATGGATACTTGAAAACCGATCACAACAGATCCGGCCAAACCGTACCGAAGTGATTATGAGGTCTTCACATAGACCGGTAGTTTTTTTTTTTAATTTAAAGTCATAATCGTACCGAATAATTAGGTTAGGTTATTTTTTACAAAAATAAACCAAAAAAAATACCAAACCGAACCTAGAATAGGTTTTTATGCATAGAATATATATTTGTGTATATATGAGCGCGCATATTTTTCTGGTTAAGTTATAAAATAACAAAATTTAAAATATTTTACTTTTGGACTTGGGTCTTGTAGTAGAATAAGTAATGCCAAAGAACCTAACTTGTAGTACTACAAGTACTATTATTCAAAGCAAAAACTATTGTACTTTAATAATAAAATATTTTGATAATTTTTATTCTATTTTACTCTAAATATAGTTCTAGTAAAAGTGTTGAATTTGTTTTATTATAAAGTTTTCGCATGACATTTTGTTGACCTTATAGAATTAGTTCACTTTGGATGGAGGTTCTTTTTTAGGATTATGCTGACTAATTTTAATTCTAAATTTGATTTAGTAGAGAATACTAGATGATCAAATACAACAAAAATAATAACAACAACAACAATAATAATAATAATATATCCCGTGATATTTCACCAAGATGGTATCTGGGAGGGTGAGATGTACACAGACCTTATCCTCATCAAGGTGGAGCGATTGTTAGATGATCAAATATCTATGTAAATAAATGAATGAACCTAAGTTTGACATACACAATAATCTCAATATTTGGTATTATCTAATTTTTTGCTTATAAATTCGTACCCGTTCTTTTAAATATTGTCTTGGGATTTGGTACTTTAAAATGCTTCAAACCTCCATATTGCTCATGAGTTCCTTTTAGGCAACCATTAGATATTCAATTAGAATATGATATTATTATTGGTTTGTAGTATCATTTACTAATTAAAATGATGCATTAATTTTGATTGGTCACCAGAGTATTCGAGTTTTATACATGAAAATAATATATTTTTTTCAATTATATGCAAGTTCATCTTTATTTGTGGAATACCGATACTGATAACGAAATGTACTGATACCGAAAAGAAATCGTGATGATTGAGATGGTTATGAAAATTCAACTTTGGGTTATAACAAGTTCCTTCTAGATTTCTTTTTTCACGTTAATTGACTTAGATATATGAAGATGCCTTGATGGACTTCTTTCCTTCTTTGTTTTTCCATGAAATCTTATTGATAGACTGCTCCATATTGATGTATTTCTCTGCATATTTATCTTACTTAAACCTGCCATATTTATACTATGTTAGAGGTCCATTCTTTTAGTTACTCTCTCCGTTTTACAAATGATGACATGATTTTCTCATTAGTCCATTCCCAAAAATAATGGCACAATTTTAAAGTTTGTTTCTAACTTTATAGCCACTTTACTCTTAATGAAATACTTTATAACCATATATTTTTGTAGGATTTATTTTGAACCACAAATTTCAAAAGTCTTCTTTCATTTTTAAAATTCAGATCCAACTGAAACTAAGACATCCTTTGTTGAAGGGAGAGTATTATATTATCATAATTGAGGATCTAACTTCAAATAAATTCTGTCTTAATTTGATAAAAAATTAACAAGAAACAGATACTTCACCAGCAACACTTGTATAATTGATGATCTATTGGATGTTTTTCTAATAATTTTTTTTTAATTTTACTGTCAATTAAATTTTCTGATATAACATGCTCTGTATGCTAAATACGAGGCACAATATTGGATAAAAAAGAAATAACTTTTTTTTTTAATTTTAACTAAGACTAAGACTAACACTAACACTAAAAAAAAGGAACAAATGTCTACAATAATTTGTTTAAAGAAGAGGAACATCTCCAATTCAGGATGATTTTGATGACAAGCCATTTTTACCGTTGCTAAATATAACCAGAATTTGCAAAGTAAATGCGAAACTACCCACAATTTAACAAAGCGGCAGCCGACCGCTCCTTCTTTTTGTTCACATGACTTTGAATATATGTTCCTAGCCCTCGAATGTTGACATTTATATGCTCCTCAATAATCTTTTTCTACATGTGAATGATGTGACATTATTCAACTATAAAAAAGATTGTTCTCTCGACGTCAAGTGAATTATATGGCCTATGTGGTTTGGATTAGTCTTTCAAGTCAAGTATTATTCCAAACTTGTGTTTAAAGTTCATTGTTTTTGCAGCAATTGTTGATGCTCATTGGATCATTATTTTTGCCGTAATTGTTGATGCTCATTGAATCATAACTATTTATCCATAGAGCCGGATCTAGGATTTCAACAGAGTGCGTTCACTATTGTTAGGGGCGAAGTTCCAATATTCCAAAAGTAATCGGCGAACAACCTACGTCGAAAAATTATATTGTGTATATAGGTCAAAGATCATTTTATATGATGATATATCAAGGAGAAAAAAATATTAAATGATATTTAAATGGGATCAATCCCTGCACTTGAGTGTAAGTGAATCATCAGTTGATCAAGTGAACCATTTAAACTTTTAGAGTATGGGTTCTCAAACATCATATTAGACATATTTTGAAAAATATGTACGTAATATGCATAGTTTCATAGTACGACTATGAGTTCACATGAATCACAAGTTACACTACAGATATGCCCCTGAATTTATCCAGCATAAAATATGCATGTCAAACTCTAGGACATTATTTTAAGATTTAGGAAAATACATAAATAGCTCCCTAAAGTCGCCTCAATATTCCACTTAGACACTCATACTCAAGCAGTGTTCGTTTAAACACTTAAACCATGCCAGAACTGTGTTATTTTGACACCTCTCAACCAAACTTCAATAAAGTCAAAATGAGTGTTGGTAAGCGCCTCACATATGTAATTTTCAACCAATCAGGTTTGAACAAATTATTTACCAAACCACCTAGTTAATTCCACATGTAAAATATAAGATACACACTTTTAATCCTAACCCACACTAGAGGTGTCAATGGTTCAGTTCGGTCGGTTATTTTAAGAAATTTAGACCGTACCAATTTTTCGGTTATTAATTGAGAATAACCAAAATTTGACTTTTCAAAATTATCCCAATCATTTCGGTTTCTCTTCGATTTCGGTATGGTTCGATTATTTTTTTGTACTTTATTCTATTAATTTTTAATGCTTTACTAGATCAATTTTCGATATTTTTACGTCACGTAACAATCAGAATGTTATTAGGATGTAAACATATTTCACACTGTAAAATTCAGATTTATCCATTCATATATTACATCATGACCCATTGAAAAAAGAAGTTCCTTACAACTTCATAATTTTGATGGCAGAATATTAATATGTTATGTAAAATTATAACAAGATTCAATACAACTAACATAATAATTAAGATAAAATTAAAATAAGTATTGACTATTACTTACATGACAGTATCTCGTATTTAGATATTTTCTAAATGCAATCATCCAATTTATCATGTCAACCAGAATAGAATACCAAAAAAAAAAAAAAGACTAAGAATTTTCCATGCATATAGGTAGCAAGCAATGACATAAAAGTGAAGATATATGCATGCTTGTTCTGATAATTTTCAGCAGCGCTTGCCACTTAGACAAGCCAGTGGAATATATGTATTGACTTTTGGGAGTTGAGATTTTGATTTTATTACGGGTAAGTTTGTAATCCCAAAAGCCCAATGCCAAAATTTAATACTTGTCATACTTAAATTTATATATAAAAAATTATATGCATGTATATGGGTATGAATATATATATATATATATATATATATATATATATATATATATATATACGGTTCGGTTCGGTTATAAACTCATATTGGAACTTACGATTTTACTAAAAATAATTGAATAATCGGTTTGGTTCGGTTCAGTTGATTATTAAATAACATTGACACCTCTATCCCACACACCACTTACCAAGTTTATCACCTTTCTTTCTCCCCAAACTCCTAAGAAATCATTCGTTCAATCTTCTACTTTCCTTCACAGTGTATTCATGAAGATTCAAATAAGAATCGTTTGGTTAGTTTCACCATTTATGAAGATTCAATTTTTTTCATCCATTTCTTTGGGAAAGAGAAGTTAATATAGTGTTTCTGCTAGTTTAAAAAAACTGTGAACCTTCGTGCTACTGAGTAATTTCAAGAATGAGTTTTTGAATTTTCTTAAAATTTTCCTAATAATCTCTTTTGATATTTCCTAGTTTTGTTCTAATATTCCTCTTGGGAATGAAATAGGAGGTAACTAATGATAAAATATCCAAGCTTCTTTTTAATGCAATGAATTCTATTGAATTTTAATTGGACAAGTTTTCACTTACAACACTCGAATTTTAAGTTATTTGGCTCTCGCTTTTTTAAGTTGTGATTTGTGATCATTCTAAACTACTTCGCAAACATCAGATCCGGCTCCTCTCCATTATTTCTTCTCTCAATTTCTCCAAATTTTTACTTGGATGGAGGACATGTGTAATATTATAAACTTACTGGTTGAGATTCAATTAATTAAATAAAGATCCTAACCGTTAGCCCCTCGGTTTGGAACATGATAGACGTCGGCTGTTGGCTATGCTAAAGTTTTGATATGTTGCACCTTGGCATAGGCAGATTGTGGAAGCAATGTATAAGTCGTTCGGTGTGGGCTTGACATCGTGTGTCTAAGTGTGTTGGCTTGGCACTTGGGCAAGACGGCTAAGCGAGGTGTCTTGATGATGGCAAGGCAACCTTGCTTGTGTGGGCAAAGCGTGGACTTAGAGTGGACAACGACAATGAATGCAAGGCATGGCAGGTTGGCTAAGTAAGCTGCACGTGAGTGGCACGTGATGGGCTCACATGGCACCCAAAATGGGGCATGTGAGCAGCTGATTGTCTAAGTGTGAAGCTGAGTTGCTGAACCGATGGCACAAGGCGTGCAAGGCACGTGAGCGTCTGATTCAGGAGCAAGCAGGCCGAGTTTTGGGCAGTCATGGGCCAAAACGTGGCTGACTTGGCAAGGCAACTGCGTGGGCATGTGCCAGGCATGCCTGTTTCGTTTGTAACCGTCCCAAACAGTTCCCCTTTGTATTTTAAGCATTGTAAACGTTGTATTAGGCATTCAGATTATATGTGAGCCTTTGACAACGAAAGTTCCTTTGTATTATTGAGTGAAGTAATAATATTAAAGGTTGGGCATTGCCCGTATATGCTTGTCTCGTCCCTTACGTTTGTCCCTTTGATTCTGATTGTTGTATGTGTTTGTTTGTGCTGCTAACGTTAGGCAAACATTGACTGAACGTTAGGCAAAAAGTAGGCTGAAGTCATAAAGAGTTTGTGGCTGCTGTGCAGCATTTGATTTGTGAAAAATCGACCCTGTAATAATTGGTATCAGAGCCCGGCTGTAACGGTGCTATGGCTGAGAACACGAGTGCAGAATTGAGGAAAAGAGTGACTCATTTAGAGGCACTGGTTGGGATAACTGACGACGATGTTGATCTAGTGGATCTAGTGACGCAGATTAACCGGTTGAAGGCAGATTTAGATGTTGTGCGTGAAACTTCTGAAGGGCACATTTTCCAAAATCCAAATCGAAGATCTGAAAAAGGAGAATGAGAATGTGAACTTAGAACTTGTTCTATTGCGAAGGGCGTTGGCTGCTGCTTCTACTCAAACTCATGATGAACGTTCTAAGGTGAAAGTCCCTGAACCTAAAGCGTTTAATGGTGCGCGTAGTGCCAAGGAAGTTGAGAATTTTTTGTGGGATATGGAACATTATTTCTCAACAGCCTGTATTTCTGAGAATGAAAAGGTTAACATCACAACAAGTTATCTTATGGGAGATGCTAAACTGTGGTGGAGAACAAAGATTGCGGATGATGAGAGTTCCGGTCGTCCCAAGACTGATAGTTGGGATAAGATGCCCAAGGAAATTCGTGAGCAATTTCTGCCTAGCAACGCGTCATGGCTTGCTAGAGATCGTTTGAAACGTTTAAAGCGGACGGGATCCATTCGTGAATATATCAAAGAGTTCTCATCTTTAATGCTTGATATTCATGTCAGATGATGATAAACTACATAATTTCATTTCTGGAATGCAAGGTTGGGCGCAGAATGAGTTAAGAAGGCAGAATGTGAAGGACCTTCCTTCGGCTATTGCTGCGGCGGATTCGTTAGTTGACTATCGTACTAATCGAACTTCTGAAAATCCTTCTACTTCGAAGCCAAAGAAAAAGGCTGAAAAGAGAGGGGATTGTAGGAAAGAAGGGCACAAAGATGCTGTTGATAAGGGTAAAACGAAAGTTGATAACAATGCTGCCAAGGGTAAAAATGCTGCAAACAACAAAGGTTGTTGGACGTGTGGAGGAGATCACATAGCCAGAAACTATCCCAATCGTGGAAAAGTAAATGCGATGCTTGCAAGTTCAGAAAAAAGAAGCGATGATGATGGATGCAGTGGTGCTGCTTTGGTGAATCCAATTCAATTGCTAGGTACAATGTCTTTGCTAAATGCTACAGGTGATAGTCCTAAAAGTCCTCACGCTTTTTTGATGTATATTGAATTGAAACTTGGGGATAAAACTGTTGTAGCAATAGTTGACACGGGTGCCACACACACCTTTGTCTCGGCTAGAATTGTGCATGAATATGGTTTATCTATTAGCAAGTGTCTGACTTACATGAAGACTATCAATACTAAGGCACAAGCCATTGTAGGCATGGCTTATGAGGTGGCAGTTTCGGTGGGGAGTTGGCGTGGTAAGGCAAATCTGATGGTAATTCTGTTAGATGATTTTGGTTTGATTCTTGGAATTGACTTTATGAAGAAACATTGTCTTGCTCCGATGCCTCATCTTGATGGTGAGATGATGATGCATGAATCATCACCCGGTTTTATCAAATGTGTTTACCCGCATGGGAAGGGAAAGAAGAAAGACAAAAATGCTTTGATTTCTGCTATATCAATTGAAAAGGGCTTGAAAAGAGGTGATGAAACTTATCTTGCCGCAATGATTGAACTCAAGCCTGATGTCCAAGTCGAAGTACCTGATTGTGTTGCTCAAGTCTTGAGTGACTTTGCTGATGTAATGCCCCCTGAATTGCCCAAGTCTTTGCCGCCTCGGAGAGCTATTGATCATAAGATTGAGTTGTTGCCTGGTTCTGTGCCTCCTGCACAATCTCCTTATAGAATGGCCCCAAAAGAGTTAGCTGAATTGCCTAAACAATTGAATGAATTGCTTGATGCAGGTTTGGTTCAGCCTTTAAAAGCTCCGTTTGGTGCCCCTATTTTATTTCAAAAGAAGCAGGATGGATCATTGAGGACGTGCGTGGATTATCAAGCATTGCACAAAGTGACTGTAAAGAACAAGTATCCGGTGCCGCTGGTGCAAGACTTGATGGATAGATTGATAAAATCTTGCTGGTTCACGAAGCTTGATTTGAGGGCAGGTTATTGGCAAGTTCGAATTGCTGAAGGTGATGAAAGTAAGACAACCTGTGTGACGAGATATGGGTCATACGAGTTTCTTGTGATGCCGTTCGGTTTGACAAATGCTCCGGCTACTTTCTACAATTTGATGAATGATGTGCTTTATGAATATCTTGATGATTTTGTTGTCGTGTACTTAGACGACATTGTGATTTATATCCGGTCCCTTGAAGAACACATTGAACATTTGAAGTTGGTTTTGTCTCGGCTTAGACAATATCAGCTTTATGTCAAGATGGAGAAATGCGAATTTGCTAGACAAGAGATTAAGTTCTTAGGACACTTGGTGAGTCAGAACCAAGTGAGAATGGATCCTAAGAAGGTGCAGGCTATTGTTGAATGGCAGGTTCCTAAATCTGTCAAGGAGCTGCGTTCGTTTCTCGGTTTGGCAAACTACTATCGCAAATTCATTGCTGGGTACTCAAAAAAAGCTGCTGCTTTAACTGATTTGTTGAAAAAGAATGTGAAATGGGTGTGGTCTGAGGCATGTGATGATGCTTTCAACAATCTGAAAAAAGCTATTGCATCTGAGCCTATTCTAAGACTGCCCGACTTTGAGTTACCGTTTGAAGTGCACACTGATGCGTCAGATAAAGCTATTAGGGGTGTACTTGTGAAAGAGGGTCATCGTGTTGCCTTTGAGAGCCGGAAATTGAATGGTGCAGAACAATGCTATTCAGCACATGAGAAAGAAATGGTTGTCGTGGTTCATTGCTTGCAGATTTGGAGAGTTTACTTGCTCGGAACGAATTTCATTGTGCGGACTGATAATGTGGCTAATACTTACTTCAAAACTCAAAAGAAGTTGAGTGCAAAGCAGGCTAGATGGCAAGAGTTGCTGGCTGAATATGATTTCATATGGGAGCATAAACCGGGAAAACATAATCAAGTGGCTGATGCATTGAGTCGCAAAGAGGTATTTGCTGCGGTTTATTCCATTAGTAAACTTGAAACTGATTTTCTTGATATGATACAACTCTGTGCAATCAATGATCCTTGGTACGTGAAAGTAATGAATCAAGTGAAAGATGGAACAGTGAGACGCTACTGGATTGAGGACAATCTGCTCCATTTCAAAGGGGGGAGAATTGTTGTGCCTCAAGGTGGTGGACTGCGTCGTGACCTTATGAAAGAGGCGCATGATACTACGTGGGCAGGTCATCCCGGTGTTGAGAGAATGTTTGCTTTGCTGTCCCGGTCTTATTTCTGGCCTAAGATGGAAGATGACATAGAAGTTTATGTCAAGACTTGTCTAGTGTGTCAATTAGACAAAACTGAAAGAAAGAAGGAAGCTGGATTGCTGCAGCCGTTGCCTATTCCTGAACGGCCTTGGCTATCAGTTTCTATGGACTTCATTGGTGGATTTCCTAAAGTTGACGGTATGGCATCAATCATGGTAGTTGTTGATAGATTTTTTCAAGTATGCTGTTTTTATTGCTGCTCCTATTGCTTGTCCAAGTGATGTTGCTGCTGAGTTATTTTTCAAGCATGTTGTGAAACATTTTGGCATGCCTAGTGACGTTGTGAGTGATAGAGATGCACGGTTACAGGCAGGTCTTGGACTTCATTGTTTAACATGTTGGGAACAGATTTGAAATTCTCCACAGCGAATTATCCACAAACAGACGGCCAAACTAAACGCATCAATCATCTGCTTGAAGAATATCTTCGTCATTATGTGACTGCAAGTCAACGAAACTGGGTGGATTTGCTTGATTATGCACAGTTTTGTTACAATCTGCACAAGTCAAGTGCAACAGAGTTGAGCCCGTTTGAGCTGGTTCTTGGCAGGCAGCCTTTGTCACCGCTTGATGTAGCAAAACAGAAAACAGGAGGGAAATGTCCAGCAGCTTATAGATATGCCCGTGACCGGACTGAGTTGATTGCTGAAGCTCAAGATAGCTTAAGGAAAGCCCAGAAAAGAATGAAGAAGTATGCAGATTTGAAGAGGCGAGCTGTTGACTACAATGTTGGAGACATGGTATTGCTGAAGTTGACGCCTCAAATCTGGAAGAAAATTGGAAGTAAAACACGTCATCGGGGTCTGATTCCAAAATATGATGGTCCCTTTGAGGTGGTGCAGAAAATTGGGGAGGTTGCCTATAAACTACGGCTACCTGAACGGTTGAAAGTACATCCTACTTTCCATGTGAGTTTTCTAAAGCCCTATCATGAAGATGCTGAAGATCCAAATAGACACAAGATCAAGAGAGCGCCGCCTGTGGTGTGCACGCAGTTTGACGCTCAGATTGAGAAGATCTTAGATCATCGGGTCCTTGGTATGTCTAAGAAAAATAGGCATACATAATTTTTGATTCAATGGAAAGGCAGGGCTGAAACGGATACAACTTGGGAGAAGAGTACTTCTTTGTGGCAGTTCGAAGACCAGCTTGAGGACTACTTGAAATCAGCCTCGACGAGGACGTCGAGTTCAGCTAGTGGGGGTGGTTTGTTAGCCCCTCGGTTTGGAACATGATAGACGTCGGCTGTTGGCTATGCTAAGGTTTTGATATGTTGCACCTTGGCATAGGCAGATTGTGGAAGCAATGTATAAGTCGTTCGGTGTGGGCTTGACATCGTGTGTCTAAGTGTGTTGGCTTGGCACTTGGGCAAGACGGCTAAGCGAGGTGTCTTGATGATAGCAAGGCAGCCTTGCTTGTGTGGGCAAAGCGTGGACTTAGAGTGGACAACAACAATGAATGCAAGGCATGGCAGGTTGGCTAAGTAAGCTGCACGTGAGTGGCACGTGATGGGCTCACATGGCACCCAAAATGGGGCATGTGAGCAGCTGATTGTCTAAGTGTGAAGCTGAGTTGCTGAGCGGATGGCACAAGGCGTGCAAGGCACGTGAGCGTCTGATTCAGGAGCAAGCAGGCCGAGTTTTGGGCAGTCATGGGCCAAAACGTGGCTGACTTGGCAAGGCAACTGCGTGGGCATGTGCCAGGCATGCCTGTTTCGTTTGTAACCGTCCCAAACAGTTCCCCTTTGTATTTTAAGCATTGTAAACGTTGTATTAGGCATTCAGATTATATGTGAGCCTTTGACAACGAAAGTTCCTTTGTATTATTGAGTGAAGTAATAATATTAAAGGTTGGGCATTGCCCGTATATGCTTGTCTCGTCCCTTACGTTTGTCCCTTTGATTCTGATTGTTGTATGTGTTTGTTTGTGCTGCTAACGCTAGGCAAACATTGACTGAACGTTAGGCAAAAAGTAGGCTGAAGTCATAAAGAGTTTGTGGCTGCCGTGCAACGTTTGATTTGTGAAAAATCGACCCTGTAACACTAACCATGGTTAGGATAATAAACATTTCCATATATTACTCCTAAAAATTTTTTAAAATCTCACAATTCTAGCTACACTTTATCATCCATAAATATATACTCCTTCCGTTCCACTTTAGATGAACCCATTTGACTTTGCACGAAGTTTAATAAAGAGAGAAGACTTTTGAAACTTGTGGTCTAAAATAAGTTATAGATATTTGTGTGGCTACAAATCATCTAGGGATGAGTAAAAGTGAATATATTTTTTCCAAATTTAGAATGAGGTCATTCTTTTTTAAACAAACTAAAAAGGAAATAGGTTCATTCTTTTTGAAACGGAGGGAGCAACACTTTTGTCTTTCCTACTTCCATACGAGCTATTCTTTTTATTCATGAACAAAATACAGAAATCAAATGCTTAACACTAAGAAAAGAAATACTCTCAAAGTTGATCTATGATTAAGCATTATTGATGATTTATGTTAGTTTTAGTTTCTCCTTACACTTATGTATGGTTGTACTTGTCGTGTAGCATAAGTATTGTGAAATTTGAAGTTTCAGAGATAAAATCATTTTTTTTGCGGTTATTGAATATTGATAAAATTAATTTCTTTTCTGTTTCACAATTAACAAGTCAAAGATGACCCATTGAAATATTAATCATGCATTAATTTTTAGAAATTCTTAATAAACTAATACTATTATTTTCTTAGTGTTAGCATTAGATTTCTATAATTTGTTCATGTATAAATTGGAATGAAAAGAAGCGCTCGTAGGGAAGTAGGAAAGAGAGAAAAGATCTATATATTTATGGATGATAAAGTTAGCTTGAATTGTGGGATTTTAAAAGAAGTTAGGAGTAATATATGGACATATTTATTATTCTAACCATAGTTAGGATCTTTATTTAATTAATTGAATCTCAACCATTAATGTTATAATGTGACACATATCCTCCATCTAAGTAAGAACTTGGGAAAATGGAGAGAAGAGATAATGGAGAGATACTGGATCCGCAAACATATACTTATATACCCATAACAATCCTCACTTAAAAGTGACTACGTGACATGATTTCCCCTCCAATTCATAGGCACTAACAACTTGTTTGGATTAGGGGTGGGCACTATTCAGATTAAACCGAAAAACCAAACCGAACCGAATTAGTTTTTTTATTTGGTTTGGATTTTAAATAATTAGTTTGGATTGGATTGAGAATATGAAAACTTTGGTGTTTTGGTTTGGTTTCGGATTTCAAATCATAGAAACTGAAAAACCGAAAAAATCGAAATATATGTATACACACACACACACAAAGAAAGGCTATCATACTTTTATGATTATCTCTTAACCTAAACTTGTTTAAGGGTTTTAGAGTTTGAATATTTCAATACTTTATGCCTTCAATACTTTAACCTCTTTGTATTATGGTATAATACGTGTGAAGCTTTCATCAAAAGTTTCAATCAGTTTTTACCTCTTGAATGGTAAGATCTCCTTTTACCTAGAATTCATGTTCTCTCTTTATCTAGAATTATGATTTAGATTTAATGTTTAATATTTTGACTTGTATTTATATTCTTTCAAGTATTTCATTTTAAAGTTTTTCTTATATGACAAAACCGAAAAAACCGAAAACTAAACCGAACTGAAAAGAGGAAAACCGAACCAAACTAAATTTATATTGGTTTGGATTGGATTGATGTTATTTAAAACCGAAAACCGAAAAACCGAAACCGAATAGTTAAAAAACCGAACCGAAAAACCAAATGCCCACCCCTAGTTTGGATGGTTGTTTTGTATTGTTTCTTAGAGGCCAATTTCCATAGATAATTTTTTGTTTTTAAAAGGAATTCGAAAAACTTGTTTGTCACTAAAAAATAGAGTGTTTTGAATATTTTTTGAAAAAGTATTTTTGAAAATTTTAAAAGTGTATTTTTACTATTTTTTTTCAAAAATAGTTTTTCCCTTCTCATAGAACTTCAACTTTTTGCTAAGTAAACGGTATGTTCAGACCTAATTTCAAATTTCCAACAATTTTCAACTCAACTTTAAAAATACTTTTTTTTAAAACATATGACAAACGGCTACTTAAAACATCGTACAATATCGTATCATTTGTGTCAATACGAAATTTAGATAGAAAAAGTTGGGTATGTAATAAAATAGGGACAAAGTAACTAGACAAGTGAAAGTTGTTGATTAGATGGTAAGCCCCGTCTACTAATTACAATCAAGAGGTTGCACGAGTTTGTGTTATAGTAATAACAAAAAATGGAAGTAACACTATTTATTTATGAAAAATGGAAGGGGTGGAGTAAATAAAAAAAAGGGATAGGGATAAAGTCTAAGCTCCAAACATCCATTCAGACAAGAAGATAAAGATAAGTAGCTTTGTTTGGTGTTTGACTTGAATTATTTGAAGTCCATACTCTAACAAACGTCTTCAACTTAACTTCCATTATTTAACGTGTGATGTTGTCATTGTCTCCTTCTCAACTCCTCATATCCAACCACTTCCATAAATCTCCAACTACCCCATTTCCTAAACACCATTTATTCACCACTACTCCTTTTGCCAATATGTCTAACTCAAATCCAAATCCCAACTCAGACCGTCTCAAACAACTTAAAGAATTTGATGAGTCCAAAATTGGTGTCAAAGGACTTGTAAATAAAGGCATCACCACTATCCCAAGTTTCTTCATCCACCCACCCGACCCAAACCCAAACCCGGTACCCCAAACAACCCGACCCGGTAATAAACACTCTATTCCCATCGTTGACTTTTCTGCACCAAGGTCAACTGTCGTTGACCAAATACACCATGCATCAACGACCCTCGGATTCTTCCAGGTTGTTAATCATGCTGTCCCCGTTGACTGTATCAACAGAATGGTGGGGTCCATCAAAGAGTTTAATGAATTACCAGATGATGAAAAAATGAAGTATTATAGTAGGGACATCACACGTGGATCAGCCTACTCCACGAACTTCGACTTGTACAACTCGAAAGCTGCCAGCTGGAGGGACACGTTGCAAATACGGCTTGGTCCCATGGAGCCTGCATGGGAGTACGTACCTGAGGTGGTTAAGGGGTTGGTGGGTGAATGGGATCAACAAGTGTTGAAAATTGGTGAAGAATTGATGGGGTTGTTGTGTGAAGGATTGGGATTGGATAATAAGGAGAGGTTGAAAGAATTGTCTTGTTTGGATGCTAGAGTTATGGCTGCACATTATTATCCTTATTGTCCACAGCCTGAGTTGACTAAAGGGTTGACCCCACATACTGATCCTGGTGTGTTAACTGTGTTGGTGCAGAATGAGGTCACTGGGTTGCAAGTCAAGTTTGGTGATGATTGGGTTGATTTGGAGCCCATTCCGGGTGCTATTATTATTAATATTGGTGATATCCTTCAGGTATATGCTCTTACTTGCTTGAAATTATAATTAGTGTAATATCATTATTGATTATTGAATTAGTTGATTTAGAACTCGGTGGATAATAGGTATGCCTCTTTTACAGTTCTTTAATCCAATAGTACTAAACTTGGTTCGTTGCCCTATTGGAACTCATGAATTGCAGTTACCACATGTTTAATTAGTGTTGTACTACCATTACTAAAGACTTGAAATGAACTTTATTAATCCAATCCGTTGAAGGACTTTTTATGTTTATTGTAATGATAGAGAGATGAACTTAAAGAATCCGTGAACTTAATTTGTTATAAGGAATTGGATCGGTGAACTTTTAAGACCTCATTAGTGATTGGATCAAGATTGATGGAAAATGCAAACTTGTAGGACTGTTTTATGTCTGGACTCTAGTTTTTAAGGCCAAAGTTAGACTGATTCCTAAACTGAAAAGACGTTTAGGTCAAAGCTGGTCTTAGATGGTTAGTTAAACATTTGAGGGATGAAGTTAGTCAAGCCTGTGATATACGAGTCGAATTTGGTCATTTTTTTTTATCTGGTTGCATTAAAGACGCCTTAGACATTGGACCAGGATTGATCCAAAAAAAAAAAATGCAAACTTGAAGACTTGTTTTAGTTCAGAATCAAGCTTTCCTGGATGAAGTTAACACCAATTTCTAAGTATAATAGGCCATTAAAATGCATCCAAGGTCTTAACTGCTCTGCTTTTAGCTTCCAAGGTCTAAGCTGCTCTACTTGTTGTAGTTCAGAATCAAACTTTTCAGGACAAAGTTAACACCAATTTCTAAGTATAAGAGACCATTTAAGTTAAAAAATGCATCCAAGCTCTAAGCTACTCTACTTTTAGCATATATGTATGTTCATATACGTAGCTAATTGCTTATGAAAAGTCCAACCCGAGACAACCCCAATGGCCACTCAAACAGGTGTTTTGGCTCTGCTTGTCCAAAGGAGATGATTTTCCTCTTCTTATATGGGCACTTATTGTGTACGAAATAAATGTTTGAACTTGGAATAGTTCACATACGATCTTAAGTTTTCACTGGTAAGGTCAAATTATTTTCTAACTGCTCCAAGTATAATTAGTTGTTAGCTTCAGTGGATGCATTTGCATGTTGCCCCTGGAAGCAACAAATTTCAACTTTGGACATTAAAGTATTAGAAATATTTTGACAGTACTAATTGGGAGGGTTGTACAATTGTTGAATCAATGGCTCAGATTTATATGTTAAGGCACCAATCTGTGGATTTGAGACAATCTATTTTAGCACTAACTGATCTTATGTTTATTTGTTAAAGTTGATGTTAAATTGCTTATGCAAAAGTTTCATAGTTGACCAGTACAATTTTCATATTTGTTTCATGACTATTCTTTTTCTAAGGAATGGTGTCATGGATTGTTTTGTCTTTGAGGAATGCTTTCTTATCTATTTCTATAAACTGACGTGTTTAGGTCTCGCATTACATAAAGATATCATTGTAAGAGCTGTACTAAGACTAGTAAGATTCTGTAGCTGAGATGTGGCGCGATAGGGTCAAAATAGCTGAAGTATTAGGTTACATTGTAGTGGCAGATAATCTCCAAGGGTGATACTTTTTTTTTGAGATGATGGAGTACTTCTAGTCAAGAAAATTTTCTTTTCTTATAGAAGAAAGCTATCATGTTGTGTTTTGTTTCATTTTGATTCTTGTGAGAAAAGCACGTACACGTGTTCTCCGTGTTTAAGCTTTCAAGACTAGCCTGTTTGGAAGGGGAGAGTGGCCTAGTAGTCAAAAGCGGCGCTGAGCAGACCACTCAGGCATTTTAGAAAAGAGGGGTAGAGAAAAGAAGAATCAAGGAGTACAAACCAGAAGAAAAGGATGGAGTTCATGGTACACTAACTTAACCTTCATAGAGATTCGCTTGAAAAGAGAGTAGTGCTACAAAAAAGATGTAAGACAGAAATAAGTCGATTGCTGCCATTCCGGGAATCAGGGTTGTGGACCATTCGATTCATTAAGGGGCATAGTGGCGGCCACACCTGGCACCATTTCCAGGCCTAGCAGCAGACGGGCGGGCCGAGCGCATCTGGTCTTCCACACATGTGCATAGGAAGACTATTAGTAAGGAGCTATCTATAGGAAGATACTTCTTTGCCAGAAGTTCAAGCAAGTAATATTTTCAACTTAGCTTGCTATCGATTTGGAGTTTAAAGTTTAATTGGTGAATGTTGACTTGCCTGATAGTTGAGTAGGAAGTTCATTCGTGAATTAGTTCATTCTGGAAAGTTTTGGTAGACAATCAAAATTGCTTTAGGACCGTTCTGTTCAACTGTTCTTTGCCTTGTGGTTGGGAACTTGTTCAATATCTATAGACAACTTATTTCCATAATTTTCATTATCATTTTAGCCTGCCACTAAAATACGAGCTACTTGATTACATATGTGCGTATTGATGCACCTTCTCCTTTTTGGAATGCCCATACCAACTCGCCCCATGGCTTTTTTCGGAAACCTAGAAATCCTCACGGGTCAATGGTACACGGTTTGAAACTAAGTGGATAATGAGCCCACCACTCTACCCTTTGCCACTTAAATACCAGGTTTTCATATGTGGCAGGTTCAAACCCGTGACGTGCGTCTAGCCCTGTACATCAAGTCCTGCAATCTTACCACTAGTCCGAAGCCCTAGGGGCTAATGTGCTCCTTTGTTTCTTTCTGGAAGTTATGTTTTTCAACAAGTAGTTCGGAAAGATTGCTGTTGCATATTTGTTCTTGATGAGGGTAGAAGCATAAAAAATTGGAGCCTCATTGACTTTGATTCTCAATATTGCTATCAAATAGTTCTCATTCTATAGAACTTTTTTTTTCTTCCTCGAGCCCCCTCTCCTGCGTATCCTTTCCTTGCCTCCTGAACAGAGGAAAATGCTGCCATCTTCATTTTCCCATAATTCTGAGTTATAGATTTTACATATTAAGGCATCTTTCAATGAGATAGGATATTCCTCATACACTCCAAGTCCTGAGTAGGTCCGTCTTTCGTTCTACTTGTTTCGTCATGATGCTTCATGATGACCAACAAGGTTGGGGCACAACATGGCAAATGTCGTCTAGGAAGTTATCAACATGGTTAACTATTACAATTATGGTTTATATTAACTACTCCAGGTAGTAATAATAGAGTGTTGTACCTGAGCTGAGCTACTGGTTCACTTTTGTAAAGAGTATCAGAAGCCCAACTGAAAGACTCAACTGAGACCAAAATGGACTGTCAAGAACAGCTATTTGTATGTTAATTTTCGCTTTTGCTTTTGCTGACATGCATTTGCTTGGTAAGGAAAGAGAAGCTTGTCCAAAGGGGATGATTCTCCTGTTCTTATATGGCCACTTGTTTATGCATTTAATTTTTGAACTTGGAATATTTCACATCCTCTTAAGTTTTAACTGGTAAGGTCAAATTAAAATGGTTTTGACATTACAAATTGTGAGGGTTGCAAATTGTTGATTTAATGGCTAAGATTAATATGTTAAAAGACCAATATATGGATTTTGAGAGCATCCATGTGCTTTTTGCTATATTTTAGGCACAAACTGATCTTATGTTTTATTTGTTAAAGTTGATGATAAATTGCCTAAACAATGGTGTCGTAGTTGACCAGTACAAATCCTTCATAGCTGCTTCATGAATGTTCTGTTGCTAAGGAGCGGTGCTATGGATTGTTTTGTATATTAGAGGAATGCTTTGTTTTCTCTATAAACTGAATGGCTTATGTCACGCCTAAAATAGAGATGTCATTCTAAGAGCTGTATCAAGAATTGTAAGATTCTGTAGCTGAATTATGGTGCATTAGGTACTCAATGGCTGAAATATTAGGTTACTTTGTAGTGGCGGATGATCTCCAAGGTTGATACCTCTTTGTGAGATGAGTTTTGGATGGAGTATTACTTCTTCTCATCGAGAAAATTTCTTTTAAAGCTATCATGTTGTGTATTTTTACATTTTGACTCTTGTGAGAAAAGCATATCTACATGTTCTGTAAAAGTTGCTACAATCTATACAACACAATAAGAACAATAGACCCTTTGTTATATAATAAGAACAACTATTACAATAGAAGTAGTAGTACCAACAGGAAATTAAGAGATAGAAGGAGGGGAGATATAGAAGAACAGAGGAAGATAGAAAGGCAGAGATAGAGAAGAACCGAGTGGAGAAGCCAGAGAAAGGAAGGAAGACACTGAAGAAGGGGGAGATGAGAGAGATAAGGGTTCGCAACATCTTCGCTAATTGTCCATCCTATTCTACTGGTATTTTACTATTTGCCTAACCCGGGTCCCAAAGATAATTTACTAAATTTCCTAATGTACCCTCGAAGAAGGTATTTACGTTCATAACATGTTCTTCATGTCTATGTATCCAAGACCAGTGCATGTTGTAGAGTCCAAGAGAGTAAAATTTTCAACTCCCGTTGCTAATTGATCTGAAAATTTAATTTCAATTGTTAAATGATGACACATGTTGGTTGAGTAGGAAGTTCATTCGCTAGTGAGTAGTTTCTTTTTGCAATGTTTTGGTATGACATTCAAATTGCTTTAGAACATTTTTGTTCTGCAGTTATTTGCGTTGTGGTGGGGAACTCGTTCGATATCTATGAAAAACTTACGTCCAATGTCCAATTGTCCATAAGTTTTTCTGATTACTTATGTACATTCTGATGCACCTTTGTCTTGCTGGCATGCCCACACTAACTAGCTGCATGATTCTTTTCTGGAATTCATGGTTTTTGTCAAGAAACTTGGAAAGATTGTGCTGTTGCATATTTGTTCTTGATGAGGGTAAAAACATTAAGTTGAAGTTCAATAGACTTTGATTCTTTTAATATTGCTACCAAATCGTTCTAATTCTGTATACCTATGTTTTTGTTTCTTCCTTGAGCGCCCCCCCCCCCCCCCCTATGTGCCTTTCCATTGTTGTCCCAAACATAGCAAAATGATGTCATCTTCATTTTCTGTCCTCAGTGGTTGTCCTATGAGATACGATTATTCTTCACAAGTACAGTCCAAGTACTGAGTAGTATCGTCTTTCATTATACTTGTTCTTCATGATTGGCGACAATGGGGCAATTGTCGGACTAGGAAGTTAGGAACTTGGTTACTATTAAAAATATGGTGTGGATTTATTACCTGAGGTAACTGTTGTGCCTGAGCTGAGCCACTGGCTCTTTTTCGAAAGAGTATCAGAAGCGCCAACGACAGACTCAACTGACACCAAAATAGTCTGTCAAGAACAACTTTTTATATGTCAATTTTCGCTTTTGTTGATGTTATTTCCCAGAACATAATGTGGTTCAATGCTCATCTTTTGTGTTTTTCATACTTCCTCTCAGCAATATGTATCATGATGATTAATCGACTTCTCTTTTACAGATAATGTCAAATGATGTCTACAAAAGTGTGGAGCACCGAGTTCTGGCCAACCCATTTCAAGAACCACGCGTATCAGTTGCTGTCTTCTTTAACCCAAGCCAAAGAGAGAACTCATTTGGACCTCTACCTGAACTAATATCAGATGAAAATCCAGCAGTTTATAGGGAATTCATATTCATGGACTACATGAGAAGATTCTTTTCAAAGGAGTTGGATGGGAACACTTTGACAAATTACTACAGGGTTTCAAATCAAATATAAGAACATCTTCAGAAGGGTTGCGCTCTGCTACGACTTTCTCTGTTACATCAATAGTTATAGCTTGTGTAACTAATACCGTTTGGATAAATGTGTTATTGAATAAGAATACCGTAAAGTAGAAAATTTCTAAATACGCTTGTAGCCCATACGTACATAATTTTATTTTTTATTAGGGAAAGGCCTTCTGTTACATGCACAAAGTGTCGAATGCAAATACGTTAGCGTTCTGAGGTTAACAATTGTTAAAATAAAGGGCACCTTGAAGAGTTAAAAAAGAAAAAGGAGTAAAGTGCTCATCGGTACCCTCTTTAAGTGTAACTACTTATTCGTATTCGGTGTTTACGCCTAATCAATATAATTTGACATGTATTTGTTGATTCAGTAAAAACATCTTGTGCAAGTAAGCTTTTACGCTATTCAATGGAATAAAAAGTGTAAATATTTAAGAAGTGCATTTATGTGTCAATCGAGCCGGACTAGCCTGGTACCGGACCGGTTCATTATAAACGGTCCGGGACAAGGAGAAAATCAATAGTGTGAAGCTTAATCTCCCGACCTTTAAAGGGAATTGTGATCCGGCGGCTTACATTGAATGGGTGCTACACATGGAAAGAATGTTTGACACAAATGAGATGACCGATGAGAAGAAAGGTACCTATGCTATTTCATCCTTTGAATCCTATGCATCTACTTGGTGGGAATCCGTTGCGGGCTGAGCCGGGCTTAAGAAAAAAGACCGGTTAGCCCGGACCGGTAAAAACCGGTCTTTGGCCCATCGGTGGACTGGACCGGACAGATTTTTTGATAGAAAAATTATACTATATGTCGAGGAAAATTGAGACATGCTTTTGTCAAGAATCATACAAAATCTAATTAACATTTAGTCCCTTTTGGAATCCCTCAATATGCAGCAATAACAAAGATATTTTTAGCTTCATTAGGTACAACAAATGAACATATTCATTTACTATTTTTTATTGCTAAGCAGCAGTCAATAAGTTAGACCAAGTAGTAGAAATCAAGAATATATATATTAATTAAGTATTTTATACAACTGATTTTCTTGGTTATAAGAGAAATTGATAGATTCAGTTAGCGTTTAGACATAAATTCCCAAATAATTTCTAAAAAATATTGTTTGGGTGAAATTTGATATAAAAATGAAAAAATGTTTGGACATACTGTTTGGGAATGAATTTTTTGGCATTGTCATAGCTTTTAAGCTCTTATTCAAAGCTAATTTGTACAGTTTTTGACCCAAAAATACCTCAAGACCAGTTTTTGAGTTTTTGGGAGAAATTTTGCTCAAATAGCATAAACAAACACTTTTTCAACCAAAAACTCCCAAAACTCCTCCCAAAAACTATGTCCAAACGGGAGCTCAGTTTCTTACCCTTGAGTTATAGTATTAAAGTTGTATTTATTTGACTAGGCGTACTATAGTAATGATGAGATAGTACTTACTTAGAATAATAACAGTGATCATTTACTTCATGAGTAGCGCATCAAATTAACAATAGTGATTAAACTTGGTTTCTATCAATGAGTCAAAGTATATGATTCTCAAGATGTTTTGATCCTTTCATTCTTTCTTTCACCTTCTTTCTTTTTATATAAGATTATATGTTCTTCCAATTGCAAGTACAAAGTAACAGACTTAGTTAAAATATGAAAAAGAAAAAAGAAAAAAAATGGACCGGACTGGTGCTTAATGGGCTAGGGCCGAGTCGAGCTTAAAATTTTTAACAAAAAGACCGACCGGTACCGAGACTGGTGAGCCGACTCTTAACGGGCCGGTCTTGACCCACTTGACAGGTATAAGTGCATTAGGTCATCCAAAAAAATGTTAGCCACATCATGCGATGCAGACAGCATCATGGAACTCTGCTCAAACGAACTAGAAAAAGTTTAATCCTCTTTTCTGTAAGAATATGAGGTGGATTTGTGATTTAACCTGTAAAATATTCTTGGAATGTTCAAATAGATGAATTGATTCGTCTATTTTATAAGATGGTGTTTGACTAACGTGAAATTAAGAGTATTATATCTGAGGTACTATATTAATTAGTAGTAGACGAAATGTCTAACTAATGGGTAAATAGTTTGTTTGAATCACTACTCCAACAAGATGAATGGGAGATGGCCTCTTTGGGAATAAGGAGGCTAAAGGCTGCTGATATTCAATTTAATCCACCTTGAGTTGTGTGGAATGTAGATAATGGGAGTTGTTCGAATAGGAATTCAGCTGCGTATACATAGGACTACATAGCCAACGTTGATTAGATATTGGTAATGCCAATCTCTCAAAAGTTAACAGGTCTTCTCACAAGTTCCCTGTACTTTCTCAAGTGACATCAATGAAAAATGTTTGATGCTTTTGACTTTTTTTTAAAAAAAAAAATACTTCTCAAAATTTATATAATTAAATAAAGGAATAATTTCAGAAACCTCCCTTGAGGTTTGCCTTTTGTAACACTTAGTTCCCTCGTGGTTGGAAATATTACACCAACCTCCCTTATTTTCATATTTTTGTAACCAAATTAGTTTTAATTCTTTATATTCTAGATTTACCCTTTTATACCCTAGTTAGAGCCTCTCATAATCTTCTTTATATTATTTCCCGGTTTCATATTCTTAATATGGAGCTTCTAACCGATTGCAAGATTTTCCATAGTTTGCAATTTACTCTTGCAAGTAAAATAATTGTTTTTTCTATGTGTGTAAAAAATTTGCTTCTTAAACATTGGAAAAAAAAAATAGAAGAAAATTCCACTGTTATGAAAAATAAAATTGATTGGGAAACTAAAGCATGATATTCATATGTTTTTGCAGAATCTGATAAAGTTTCACGCTATATATACATTTTTGAGCTTTTTATTTATTTCGTAATTTCGACTAGCATTTTGTCAATCAAAGTAAAAATCAATTGCAGAAGTATAATAGAGTAATATCCAGGACGAAAATGAACATGAAGTCTTATCTTATAAATTATATTCCTTCTACTAAAAAAGTAATACTTGTTTACGATTAATTGCAGCTAAAATCGCTTGATGAAAGTTTTTCAAAAAATATATATAGCTATAAGAATTTCTAGTATGAAGTATTCTTCTCACTCGATTTCAAAACGAAATGATTGCCAGAACAAGAGAAATTATTAAAAGTACGACATAGTGTCTCTCATTATTTTTTGTTTCTAATGCACTTTTAAATAATTAAGCGACATAATATGAAGTTCATGATTCAATTTTCTAATTACTTTTAATTTTATAATGGTGTAATATTTTAAAATTTTCAGTATTTGAGGTACATGTTTTCACTCAAAGCCATAGAAACCAGGCCCTTAACTTGCATTGCAAGTTAGGGAACTTGCCATCAATAGTTAGGAGGACCCAGAGCTAACAGCCTAAACAAGATAAACCATTAATGAAGATGGCACCATGAAAGAACACGAAGAAAAATGTTTATAGGAGATGCTCTAATTAATTAGAGTACAAAAGAGTAAAGTTGGAATATAAAAATTTAAAACTAGTTTAGTTACAAAAATTTGAGAATAAGGGAGGTTGTTGTAATATTCGAAACCACAAGAGAAGTATGTGTTATGAAGACAAACCTGGAGGAAAGTCTCTAAAATTATCCCTTAAATAAATCTCCAATATCAATTTATGTGATATGCACTTGATTTTGAGGTGTTACATTTATAGTCTTCAAATCATTTTATTTTCATACAAGTTTCACATTTTCAAAAATTTTAAAATCATCAAAATATCTAAATTTTATTTTGACATGATGTTTTATCTTTCAAACTAACTTTTCAACTGCTACCTCAATATGTTTTCACCATCAATTATATGATATATGTAAATAAACAATATTGTTTGATTTCATATTTATTTGAACACTTGCGACATTATAATACACTTGAGAGAATGATTATGGGACGTTACATAAAAGGGGGGAAATATCTTAGGTATAGAGGCTATTATACATACAGAATAAGAGATGTGTCAACTTATTCTTCACTAGGAACCAACAAAAAGTTAAAGCGAATATCGCCTTGAGTTTGACATACAATCAATCACTTAACTCCAAAAGTGAAGAAAAAGGAAGTAAATGTATTGCACCTTCTCTATTCACAATTGTTGGTGCATCAGCATCATAGTTTTCTAACGCAGGAAAAGAAACTAGAATTGCACATCAACCAACCAATTGTCCAATCATAGCTTCTTTTCTTTGACTTGTACATTTAAACTGCTTTCAATTGATTTATATATATACAATAATAAACAACTTTATAAATGAGCCATTTTCCTTTGTCACATTCCTTGATTAGGGACTAATTTAACGTCTTTCGACTTGATACTCCTGTTTGAAGCATCTCAAAATGAAAAGTATTTTACATACTTCAAGCTTTATTTCATATTTTCAACCCTGTGAATACCTAATTCACAGTGAAATTATGCTTGGTAGAATGGAGAAGAAGAGGATGGAGAGGAAGAGAGTAGCTTGGAGAGTTGGTAAATTAATTCTTCTTCATTGATCACATAAATTATATTGACCCCTAATTAACTAACTAACTAACTAATTGGTAACCGACTCACTTAAGTTAACTAAATTGACTCTGGTTTAACTCTGCTATGGCTCAACATGTTGAGAGTCCCACAAGTTGAGAGTCCATTCGTGGGCGTGCGAGAGGGTGGTTGAGAGTCCAAACATTCATGGAAATATGGCCCATAGGCCTCCTTATATGGTCTTGGAAAAATCTCACATCATGAGATAGTTTTTAGGCTGAGTTAGGTTCAATATCGATTTCTTTAATAATCTTTATTCCTTTAAGCAATTATTGAACCTATACTGATACAATACATTAAGTAAAATAGTGAGTAGTTAGATTGCCCCAGTCAACTTCATGTATGACAAATTGTGTTTCATCTATTGCCTAAATTCACTTTCTAATCATAAAATCAAAATCACAACATTCATGCTCTTTATATATGACACCCCAAATGGGGGGCAGATTTATGAGGACGGATCATATGGGGCTAGCATACTTCTAGATTGACAAAATTTTAAAGATTGGATGCACATGATATTTTAGGCGAATTCCACATAATAATAAATATTAAACAACCAACATATTTTATTTATTTATGTTAAAAGTTGATATTATTAATTTGAGTTAGACATCATGAAAGTACTAAACAGGATATATCTTATGAGTCTTATAGTGTGGTTTTAAAACTTGTCAAGTGTGGAAGCATTTATGTATCTTAGGATACCCCAGGTGGGGTGTGCATGATGTAGATAGGCTCCACACAAATCTGATTTAAGATTTTCTGCTCAATTTGAAGAAGAAGCTTTGTTGGCATGCAATGATGTATAAAATCAACAAAAGTGGATATGCAAAAACAAAAACAATAATGCCAATAGGTCAACTACCAAGTTTATAATAGAGCCACGTGGCGAGCATTCGAATTCTCAATTTGATCAGCCGGCCACCGACAGAAAACAAACTTAACCGCCTAAGCCACCTCACAAATGTCCTGTCCTTTTCATTTTTCTAAATTCTAAATATATAAACAAATTAGCATATTCTAGGTGCTGTAACATTTTAGAAATATCTCATCTACTATTCCCGATATTTTGTTCTGTCGTTATCTGCTTTTCTGATCAACCAAAATTCAGCTAAAAGGAGGGGCTTGACAAAATAAGAATCATATAAGTTTTTGTTTTGCATTTCCTTTTATTTACCTAAGAAAATTAAATTGCAAAAAGGACATATATGTGTAATATTTGAATGATTTGCTAAGTATCAGTGTAGGATCCTGAAGAGATATATGCTATAATTAGTTTTAGCATCGATTTATTGAATTACTATTTACTAAAACCTTCGTTTGACATATAATATTTTTATGATAAATTAAAAGCACATGGTTATACTGATAGTAAATCTTGTAACTAAAATTAATCACCAAATTAACAGTGCTACATATTGGTGAATGGTGGTGACTTTAAGTAGTACTCCATGTCATAAAAGAGATATATCAAACCTAAGTTTATTTGCTCTCTCACTAGATTTCGAGAAGACTTATGCATAGTTGACAAAACCATAATTCACAAATTTAATATAAAGTTTAAAGCATTAAAAGCAAATGAAATTGGTAACCATTGAATTTGAACTTAAGCAGCCTTCAGAGTCTTTTTCCTTTTTATCTGATGGCCTAGTGCGGTGGTTTCAGTGGCGGAGCTAGCATTGTAGTACGGGGTTCGGCCGAACCCCGTAATTTTGACCAAATTATGTATATTTGTCTTGAAAAAAATATTTTATATGTATTAATTATTAATTTAGAACCCCCTAACTTAGAAGGTCTAGAATTATGAACCCCAAAACTTTAAAACCTGACTTCGCCTCTGGGTGGTTGAGTGGGGGGGGGGGGGGGGGGTTCTTGGAGCTTTAGTTTGTTGGGTTATAGAAATTAGTAAATAACCACATGATTTCCTCTCCCTTTTAATTTGTTATTGTTTTCTTAAACAACCAAGTTGACAATTATTGGAATAATAAACAAAACAGTAACTAAGAGTTGAGATAGTCAAAGGAAGTTGAAAGAGCAGTCCTAATATAATTATTAAAACAAGAAGCATGAGGTACCTAATACAGATTATCACTTTTATTAATCATCCAACCACACATAAGAAAATATCTAAAGGCTGTGACAATGGAAGCTGACATGCAAAACTTTTAACATATTAGACGGCGTGTACAACGAGTAAAAATCACTAACTAAACTTAGTAACCTAACAAAATTATCATAAAGGAGTAATACGAAGCAGCCTAGTCAAATGCAATGTATGTAAGAAAATAATAATTTATAGTCCCTTAAAATGGATACGAACGGTGTTGTTTCACACGTTTATCTTTAATGAAAGGTGGTTTTATACATGAATAAATTTAACCTTGCACGCCTTGAAAATGTTGTTTTTCAAATAGTAATGATAGTGAATTGACACCCTATGGGCAAATTATTAAATTCATGTTACCAAAATCTCTGATGTACCAACGAAAAAGAGGGGGCAGTCAAAAAGGGGCAATCGGTAGTTGAATAGAGTTTTCATTTTAAGAATCTGTATTAGTATATCGCATTATCACTTAATTACCTTTTCAAGAAACTTGAACTTGTATTTGCTAAAATGTTATAATTCAACAAGGAAATACAACAAATGTTCAACTTGAGCTTAGAATTTTGATTCGAATATTGGTGTTCCCTAGCTCGCAATCATGTTCCTAAATGACTGAATGAAATATACTAGCATTAGGTTATATACAACCATATATAACTTAAAATTTCAAGAAAAAACTAACCAATTGGAGCCGGTTTCTCTCCAATTACATTCTCCTTAAATTTCTTCTGTTCCTTTCGATTTGAGACACGTGTTAGTTACTAGAGAAAATATTAATTGACACGTGTTGCAAATCGAATCGGAAGAACTAGTGGAAACGGCAGCCAGAAGAGCTAGCTCTCACCAACCTACGGAATCTATGGCTATGGCTCTGGTTATATATAACTACATTTGGTTATATAGCTATATATACAGTTGGGGGTTCTAATGTTTGATACCTTGTTCTTCAGTCGAGCTCATTTAAGTTCAACTCGATTAATTCTAAGCTCGTTAAAGAGACCCTTTCAACATAATAGTATCAATCTATGTCTAACGTGCAACATAATCAAACTCAATCATAAACCAAAATCAACATATACTCACATGTAAAGCCTAAAATGAACAAACAAATTATGTGAATGTGTACAGGTGTATCAAAATTAAAATCAGAGTACCTAATGCGATCCAGATGTGTACTCGAAGCTATGGAGGATTCACGCTCGACATCCGGAGCTTAGAAGGCTTCAAAAGGGCTTGAAAGCCAAGAATCAAGCTAAGGGACTGGCCAAACAAGCAAATGAGAGCTCACTAAAAGCTGTGTCTACGTGATCGCGAAGCAACAGGCTCGACCGCGCAGAAGAAATCTACTCCAGTGTGCGATTGCGAGACACCCCACGCGATCGCGAAGAAGCGTCAACCCACAAGGCGCGATCGCGAAGAAGCGTCAGTTCACAGGGCGCGATCGCGACACCCATGGTGCGATCGTGATGAAGGATGTCTGAGCAGCTTGGCAAAATCAACAATTAGGGGCTTTTTAGTCTATTCCCTTATTGTATAGTAACTACTATAAACAGGCCAATTAAAGGTTTATTCATTAGTTAGACTTTGATGATGAATATGATTGTGAGTGAACAATGTCTAAGCATGTTGCTTGAGCACTTTATTTCCTTGGTTTGCAATTGAATGTTGATTCAATTGATGTTGAGTGAGCTGATGTGCTGATGATCTTAGGAGTTAGAGGACCAAAGTGTCAAGTCTATAAGTAGTAGGTTCAATTAGAATAATTAGTTAGTTAATAACTAACTTTTGAGTTAGCTTGGACACTAAGTTCTCCATTTCCATATAAGTAGTCTTAGCTGAGCTAAGAAATCAGTTTGTAACAATAAGCAGATATGAAATAGATTTGTTGCTGTCAATCTCTCCCTCTTTTAACATGGTATCAGAGCGGGCAAATTAGGGTTTGCTCGTGGAAGAATTCCGCAAAAATTTACACTGTGTTTCAACATTAATCAAGCTTCGAAGTTCTGCAACAATGGCAGATGCAACAACTGGAACTCTTGACCACAATCATTCGTTATTTCTCCAAGCTTCAGACGCACCGGGGTTGGTGTTGATTCCGATCAGGCTCACAGGCCCTGAAAATTATGCACTGTGGAGCAGATCGATGAAAATGGCACTACTCGGGAAAGGGAAGCTAGGGGTGATAGATGGGAATAGGGAGCCTCTAACTATGATGGCAAGAAAGAGCAAAAACTATAGACAGAGAAAGTCTTCAATGATTTGTGAGGAATGTGGCTGTAAAGGGCACCTGAAAGAGAATTGCTACAGGCTGATTGGATACTCTGAGGACTTCAAGGGCAAAAGGACATCTGATGAGTCCAAAGGCAAGCAAAAGTTCAACAATGGGGGCAATAGGTCCTATGAAAATAATGCTAGTGCTGAGCCTGGGAATAGTAGCAGTGGCAAGGATCAGGGGCATGTGCTAACCAGAGAAGAGTACAAAAAATTCATAGAAATGCTGAACAAGGAGTCAGAAACTGAATATCCTAACAGTTTGGCAGGTATAGTTTCATTGATGTCACATGCATCATCTTCTGATTGGATCATAGACTCAGGAGCCTCACATCATATTACTTCAAATAGTGACATGTTGAGTGAATTAGTATAAGTGAAATAGGAAGGAGGAAATGGTGTTCAATTGCCTAGTGGTGATAAATGTACTATAACACACACAGGGCATAAAAAATTTGCTGCATGCACCAGAGTTCAAGTTTAATCTGCTGTCAGTCTCCAAACTTACTAAAGACCTCAGTTGCTCAGTCACTTTTTATCCTGGATACTGTGTATTTCAGGATTTACACAATTCAAGGCATTGGGGGACTGGTAAGGAGCTGAATGGACTATATGTGATGAAGAACAATGCAAGCTCAGAAATAGCTGGAAATGTAGTGAAAAGGGAAGTAGAAACAACACTATGACATCTCAGATTTGGACATGCTTCAGTAAGATTCCTCCATCAAATTCCAGGACTACAAGATAAGATAGACAGCAAGGAGAATAAAGGTTGTGATGTTTGCCCACTGGCAAAACAGTGTTGGATGCAGTTTCCACATACTAGTACTAAGACAACATGAATTTTTCAATTGTTACACTTGGATGTTTGGGGCCCTTATAGGGTTCCCACTTATGATAGGAAGCAGTACTTTGTGACTATAGTTGATGATTTTAGCAGGTACATCTGGTTATGTCTAATTCAGTCCAAAAGTGAAGTCAGTGTAGTGCTAAAAAAATTTCTGTTGTTAATAAAGAATCAATTTGGTGTTACTATTAAGGCTCTAAGGTCAGACAATAGGACAGAATTTTTTTACTCCAGTTGCAATGAACTGCTAGCTTCTCTTGGCATTGTCCACCAAAGTAGTTGTCCATATACTCCACAACAAAATGATGTTGTGGAGAGAAAACATAGACACAACCTAGAGATGGCTAGAGCACTCAAATTTCAGAGTGGGATACCAACAAAATTCTGGGGAGACTGTGTGAAAACCGCTATATACCTTATCAACAGACTCCCCACACCAGTCCTGCAAAATCAAAGTCTATATGAAGTTCTCTATGGAAAGCATGCCACACTGGATCATTTAAGGGTGTTTGGTTGTTTGGCCTATGCTGCAGCCTTGCCAAAAAGTGACAAGTTTGCTCCTAGAGAAAAAAGAACAGTCTTTATTGGTTATTCTGAAAATCAGAAGGGGTATAGACTGTATGATCTGGAAACAAAAGCCATCATGGTCAGTAGAGATGTTGTCTTCAGATAATCTGATTTCCCATTCAAGGGGCTAGACTCTGCTAAACCTGACATGTTCACTAAGTCCACACAGACAAGTGTTCTACACTCTGAAGACACAGTGATGCAGCTGGTATATAATGATATTTTTCATTCTGCCTTTGGTGACAATGAGGATGCTCTTTTTCTGACATCAGAAGCTGAGGCACACAATGAGAGTGCTTCTTTAGACACCACAGTCTCCCAGCATACCAATTCAGCTGACACTTCACCCTCAGATCAACTTCACTCAGAAGAAACAATCATTGCACCTGAGGAACAACAAAGGCCCTTGGAGCAACCTACTGAGGTCCTTTCCCCAGTCCAAGCACATACTAGGCCTTCAAAAAAGGCAGGGCCTCCAATTTAGCTCAAGGATTTTGTTACTAACAGCAAATGGCACAAGGATGTTGCTTATCCAATAGCCAATTTTGTTTCTTATAATCACTTACCAGCCCACTACCAAGCCCACTTGACTGCATTCTCTACATACACTGAGCCTAAGATATTCCGAGAAGATGCTAAGGATGAGAGGTGGATGCAGGCTATGGAGCAGGAAATACAGGCACTTGAGGACAACAATACTTGGGAGATTGTCACTTTGCCTCCTGGAAGCAACCCATTGGGTCAAAATGGGTGTACAAAATAAAATACAAGGCTAATGGTGAGGTTGATAAGTTTAAAGCTAGGCTTGTAGCTAAGGGCTACACCCAACAAGAAGGGCTTGATTACTATAAAACTTTTTCTCATGTGGCTAAGATGGTCACTGTGAGAACTGTTATCTCTGTTGCTGCATCTAAAGGTTGGAGCCTGTTCCAAATGGATGTCAACAATGCTTTTCTACAAGGTGATCTATTTGAAGAGGTGTATATGGCTTTACCACAGGGCTTTCATAGCCAAGGGGAGAATAAAGTGTGTAGGCTGTTGAAATCCCTTTATAGTTTGAAGCAAGCATCAACGCAATGGAACATTAAGCTTACCAATGCACTTGTACAAGCTGGTTTTATGCAAATTGCTTATGACCATTCTCTATTCACCAAACATGAGGGGGCTGACATTGTGATTGTCCTGATCTATGTGGATGATTTATTGATAACTGGAAGCAGCAACAGTCTACTTGCAGAAACAAAGAGCACCTTGAATCAGAATTTCAAAATGAAGGACTTGGGTGATCTTAAATACTTCTTGGGAATTGAGGTGCTGAGATAAAAAAAAGGGTATCTTGCTGAACCAAAAAAAGTATGCCTTGGAGTTAATATCAAGTGTTGGCCTAGGAGCATGTAAACCAGTATCAACCCTAATGGAACAGAATCAAAGACTGACTACTGTAGAGTATGACAGACATCTTGGAAGAACTGGTGATACTGAACTACAAGATGTAGAATTCTATCAAAGATTGATAGGAAAACTACTCTATTTGACCATTACAAAGCCAGATATAAGTTTTACTGTGCAAGTGCTTAGTCAATTCATGCAGCAGCCCAAACAGTCTCATCTGGATGCAGCATTGAGAGTAGTGAGATACATAAAGGGATCTCCAGGTCAAGGAATATTCTTGAAGAAATGAGAATGTGATCACTTTACTGCTTACTGTAACTCTGATTGGGCAGCATGTCCCAATACTAGAAGGTCTGTGTTAGGCTATGTAGTAAAGCTGGGGGATTCACTTATATCTTGGAAGTCCAAGAAACAGCAAACAGTCAGCAGAAGCTCAGCTGAAGTTGAGTACAGGAGCATGGAAACTGTGCCGGCTGAGATTGTCTGGTTGGTAGGGCTTCTGGAAGAGTTAACCAATGAGGTACAGAGGCCTGTACAGCTACACTGTGATAGCAAAGCAGCAATTCAAATTGCAGCAAATCCTATTTTTCATGAAATAACCAAACACATAGAGATAGACTGTCATTTTGTTAGAGAGAGGCTCAAAGGAGGATTGATTGACACTCAATATATTCCTACCAGGATGCAGGTGGCAGATCTCATGACCAAAGGCTTAGGAAATGTTCAACACAAATTGTTACTATCCAATCTAGGAGTTCATGATGTGTTTCACTTTCCAGATTGAAAGGGAGTGTTGAGTGAGCTGATGTGCTGATGATCTTAGGAGTTAGAGGACCAAAGTGTCAAGTCTGTAAGTTGTAGGTTCAATTAGAATAATTAGTTAGTTAATAACTAACTTTTGAGTTTCCACTAAGCTTTCCATTTCCATATAAGTAGTCTTAGCTGAGCTAAGAAATCAGTTTGTAACAATAAGCAGATATGAAATAGATTTGTTGCTCTCAATCTCTCCCACTTTTAACAATTGAGGACTAAATAGTATAGGTTCTTTTTGGTTGTTGTTTTAAGGAGGTGATTAAATCACTTTTCCCTAATCCACTTCCTTAATTCCAAATCAAATTGAGTCTTGCTTTTATCATTTTATTTTCTTTTTATTTTCCTAATCCTAGTTAGGATCATATGATTTGGTATCAGAGCTGGATTAGTGTTTGTTCTTACAATCACTAACCCAAATTTGTTTATCAAATCTTAAAAATCACAAAAAAAAAAAAAAAAAAAAAATCAAAAATTCAAAAATTGAGTCATAGGTTTAGGTTTTATTTGGATGAAATTTTTGTTACCAATTGTTGCTTGATGATTCTAGAAGCTGATTCTCGAAGGAATTGAACAACAAACAACATTTGGGGTGTTAATTTGAAGAATCAAAATCTAGGGTTCTTCAACAAAGATTTGGGGCTTTTGTATTTTGGGTATTGTTCTTGAAGAATTGATCATTGGGGTTTGTTCACGGACATATGATGAGCTTATATCTCAAATTTGGAGCAAAAACAAGTTGATTTGTGAATATTCAAGTGAAGAAAATTTTCAGAAATTCGGGCTTCAAGTTCTGCATCTGACCCAGAATTTGCTGTTCGCGATCGCGTGAGAAGTGTTGCGATCGCGCAGGATTTTTATTTATTGCTCTTCGCGATCTCGAAGCGACAGTATAGAGTTATTTTTTTCTCTTCGCAATCGCGTGCCGTCTGTCGCGACATCATTGAACAAGAATTATTCCTCTTCGTGATAGCGCCTAATATCACGCGATAGCGTTGAACAAAAAATCAGTCACTTTACATATTGCTCGGAACAGCCCCTAAACAGTTTCAGATCACCCAAATCCCGTTCATATCATCAAATACAATAAGTTTCTAGATCACACACAAAATTTCATCCAATTCAAATTTTATTTCGTGCCAATTCGATTCGAGCCTTTCTTTCTTCATTTCCTTGACTTTTTCTAATTGCATCCGATTAACTTTCATTGTTGGTTCGTTGCTACAATAATTCCTTTCCGTTTCCGAATTGGATTGAGTTCGATTGTCAAATCGGAATTGAGTGCGAAAAGCAACTTGGCTTTGCCAACGAGAGGTAAAAGGCAAGAGTGGTGAGAACAATAGAGTGTGGTCACAAAAGCCATTGACCTTGAGTGCATACACGAGTGGAAAGAAAATTGAGTGATCATATACCGAGTGATACACGTGAGAGAGTGAATTTGTGAGGTCTTTTTGTTATTATTGTTGCAAACATGTCTTCGGATGATAATTGTTAAGGTTATGACTCCTATGGAGATGATAGGGATTGCTACGATGATTGTGGAGACTATGGTTCCTATGATGATGGTGGGAGTTACTATGATGATTCGGAGAACTATGGCTCTTATGAAGATGAAGCGAGTCACTATGGTGATCATGAAGCTCGTGGAGACTATGAGGCTTATGAGGATGAATGTGGCGATGAAAACTCCTATGCGCCTAGTCTTGGAGATGATGAAAGTGACGCTTCAAGGTACAATGTTCCTACTTAGATGATGAAAGTGACACTTCAAGGTACAATGTTCCTACTTACTCTTTTTGTGATGAACTTGAAAATGTAGATAGTGACATAAAGAGTTTTGACGATGAAGCTTATTATAGAGATTGTTTATTTGCATCCACTCTTTGTGTTCCTAAAAATAAACAAGAGAGTAGTAGTGGTCTTACTATTGGTTTGAGAAGAAGTGGTAATTACTCTATGAGAAAAAGAGTGTCTACATCTTTTGATTGTGCTAAAAGGTTTAATGTCTCTAATTCTTATGTGAAAGGCAATTTGAGGCCTAGAGTGAGAAAAGGTGCTACATGTACTACAAGTGATTTGTCTTGGACTAACAATGCTTTGAGAACTATGTTTAAACGGAATCATTTTATAGATAACCATTAGTGTGATGAAGTTTGTGTGGAGAAATTTTTGGAAGAAAAAAAGAACTTCCACACAATTTGTAAGGTTAGAGAGCGCACTTGTATTATGATCATTGATTGTAAGATTCATACTAATGTTGCAAGTATTTCTTTGGTTGAGAAATTAAAGTTGGAAACTTGCAGCCATTCTTTACCCTATAGGTGGCCTTGGTTGAATGGAGATTGGTTTGTGGACATTACACAACAAGTGTGGATAAAGTTCAAAATTGGCAATTATCATAATAAAGTACTATGTGATGTGATGCCCATTAAAGGTTGTCACTTGTCGTTAGGAAAACTATGGAAGCTTGCTAGGAATGCCAAGTATAGTGAGAAGTTGGGAAAACATGCTCTCACTTTACGGGACCAAAAGTTTATTCTTAACGCCACCCCTCCAATGAAAGTCAAAGAATTTTATTTGAGAATGCTAGAAATGGCAAGAAAGACAAATGCAAAAAGGGTGAGGCAAAGGCTGGATGAATGTCCTCAAGGAGAAAAATTGAAAGATGAGGTCAAGAGTACCCCTACTCCTTCCAAAGGGATTCTTGGCACATGTCCTAATCCAAATGAACTTGAGAGAGAAAAGGTTGAGAGGAGTAAAGGAGTGACAAGTGACAACTCAAGAGAGGAAAAAGGAGAGCTTGAGTTGAGTGAAGTGAGTGAGTTGTCACAAGAAAAGAGAGAGGAGTTTGAAAATAAAATGAGAGAAAAGAAAGAGGGAAAACAAAAGAGTGAGGGTGAGGATTTTCATTATTCTAACAATTCTAACCTTTCTTATTTCTCTAGTTGTTTTGTGTCTCTTGAAGGTACTCTTGAAAAAGCTAAAATTGGGAATCATTCTTTGGAAGTGGTTCCATGCTTGGAAGAAAAGGAAGAGACCAATGTGAAGTCTCTAAATGAACAAGTGAGCTTACTTTTGAAAAGTCAAGGTAAAGAAGAATCTTTAGATGTGCTAAAAGTAACAAAGCTGATCCTAACTCTTGTATTCTTTTGGGTGAGTTTCATTGAGACTTGAGTATGGTTGATAGCTTTATTTTTGGTGGAATTAATGATTCTTTATCTTGCATTGATGATAGTGGTTGTGAGCATACACTAGCTGGGCACACTTGTGAAAAGAAAATTGATGGATTTTGTATGTGTGAATTGTTCCACACTAGTGATGTGCAAAATTGAACATAATGAATTGAGCTTTGACACTCCACGTTTGTTTGAAAAATATGCCAATGAGTTGCTTGATCTTGAGATGATAGTATTTGATAGCACTCTTGATTATGGTGGTGGTTTGTGTCAAGGTTTTAAACTATTTGAAAATTCATTGTTTGTTGAAAATGAGCAAGATGAAGTGTTGGAAAGTGATTTTAGTATTAACAATCCATTATTTGCTCGTGACTTGCTTGAGAGTGAAAATTGTGTGGATGTTAGCAAGCTAACTCCCAAAATCTTTGTTGAAAGCTTGTCCAATATTTGGAAGTCCTCCAAAGGTGAAGATTGCTCCTTAGAGAAGGAGGGAGGCACTAATGATTGTAGTGGTAAAGTAATAGATGCTAGTTTTAGTGTCAATTTCTTTACTTTCTCTATTCCTAGTCTTGAGTATACATTTAAAGTGGATTTTTCTAGAGCCTCCAATGTTAAGAGTGATAAATTGTCAATGGAGGCTTGGCATGAGTTGATTGAGTCTAAAAATGAATATTGTTTTGTAAATGAGCTTGCTTATTGTTGTTTTTATAGCCAAGTTTTTTATGTTGGGATTGGAAAAATGTTCTTTATGGTTGATCTTGGTACTTATTTATATCATAAGAGTGTGCACTTTGAGCATGAGTATGTGAGTCTTGTTCCACTCTCTTTATTGTGTAGTGCTTGGAAAGTTATTGAGTTGGTACTCATTCGCGTCATGGTTTTGCAAGGTACAAATTCGAGGACGACTTCCTTTAAAGAAGGAGGGAATGATGCGATCTGGATGAGTACTCAAAGCCATGGAAGATTCACGCTCGACATCCGGAGCTTGAAATGCTTCAAAAGGGCTTGGAAGCCAAGAATCAAGCTAAGGGACTTGCCAAACAAGTAAATGAGAGCTCACTGGAAGCCGTGTCTACGCGATCGCAAAGCAACAGGCGCGGCCACACAGAAGAAATCTACTCCAGTGCGTGATCGCGAGACGCCCCCCGCGATCGCGAAGAAGCGTCAGCCCACAAGGCATGATCGCGACACCCAAGGTGTGATCACGAAGAAGCGTCAGTTCACAAGGCGCGATCGCGACACCCATGGCGTGATCACAATGAAGGACGTCTGGGCAGCTTGGGAGAATCAATTAGGGGCTTTTTAGTCCATTCCCTCATTGTATAGTAACTACTATAAATTGGCTAGTTAACGGTTTATTCATTAGTTAGACTTTGATAATGAATATGATTGTGAGTGAACAATGGCTAAGCATGTTGCTTGAGCACTTTATTTCCTTGGTTTGCAATTGAATGTTGATTCAATTAAGGACTAAATAGTATTGGTTCTTTTTTGTTGTTGTCTTAGGGATTAGACCACTTTTCCCTAATCCACTTCCTTAATTTCAAATCAATTCAAATTGAGTCTTACTTTTATCATTTTATTTTCTTATTATTTTCCTAATCCTAGTTAGAATCATATCAGTACCACAAAGTAATAAAATCACATTGTATATATACGCGATTTAACCTTCTGCAGAACACCTTTGTAAACCATGCCACATATAGTAGCTAATTTTGTCACATGCATAACTAGTGCTTAGCTCTAAATCGAAATATTTTGATTTAAAGAAAAAAAGAATCTCACCTAGACCTGTTCAACAGTTTATGTAAGTTGTGCACATGAAACATAAAACTCTATCTAGATGAGTCAAATTAAGGAGTCATCCGGTGTTGAAAAAACAAGGCATTATATTTGTGTTCTACATAATTGCCACCCAATTCTGAAAACATCCTTTGAAAAATGTCAGGTGGCTTTACTGATCCAGACTCCACTAATCCAACTGAATCCTAACACATAATCTTAGATACGCAACTTTCTCATCATATGGTCAACTAAAATCGTGGGGGATCTTCAAAGATTTACACTCATTTGTTTTACCATTATTATATAATCGATGTAACATATAATTTAGTAGTAGTATTTTTCCAATCATAATTTGATGGATATACATATTTGATATTTCAGTAATTTGTCCACATATAAAATTTAAAACTCCCTCCCACTGAGGAATTTAGCAATATTAAGCAAATTACAAGGGTACTTTTGGTAAGTACATGTGATATAAATCTCTCAATAGATATGGTTCACAAAAAGAGAAATTTCACAATGTTTCGTCTCTTTCAAAAACACAACTACCTTTCTAGTATTTCCTATTCACATGATTAAATTAAAAAAAAGGAGGCAACAATAATTTCATTTACAATATAAAAATCTGGAAAGAAGCGTGACTCTTGAACAAACCATTAACCATATGTCTTTTTCATCAACCCTTTTCCAAATATAAATACAACCTCCATATGTTTAGAACTTCCCAAGAAACACAAAGAGAGAATTTAGAAGTTTATAGTTCCAAAAAGCTAAGTGTGATTTTTGTCAAGAAAGCCTTTGAGATGGAGCAGAAAAAGAGTTATTACATGAACAACAAAGAAGATGGATATTTGGTACATAGCCAAGTAAAAAAGATAAGGCAAGAAATGGAGAAAATCAAGCCAGAGATGAGACCAGCCCTTGATGAAATCACAGAAAAACAACAGCAACAAAGATCAAGATCACCACTTGGAGTAGCTAAAAGGCCTATTTCTGTTTGAATTAAGTTGATGATACTTTTTCCTTCTCTTTGTTAGCTTCTTCTTCCTCTTTTCTTTTAGAGTTTTCTTCTTTGTTGTACATATATATATACAGATGTAAGATGTGATGAGATGTCTCATCTTCTCATGTTTGTATTTGATAGCTCTGTCTCCTGCCTCTCTGTTTCATCAAATTTTGTCTAGTTAAAATCCTACTTCTCTTTTTCCTATACATATATTTTCATTTTTAATCCGACAAGTGACAAATAAAAAATTAAGAGTTTGGTAATTTTTCCTATCTCTGCCTAGTTCTGTTGGTGGAGGAGGTACCGTTGGATAGCTAAAAGTGTGGGGAAATCGGCTCGGACACTACTGTTATCTCAATTCCAAACCAAATAATTTCTATATCCGTCTTAATTTATGTGAAAATTGTTGGTTTTGAAAATCAAATTTCTTTATTTTAACTATTGGTATAAAATTATTATTTTAGATATAATTTACATATTTGAAACCGATATAAAAAAATATTACTTATAAATCATAATAATTTATAATTCAGAATATTTAAAACGCATAAAAAATAATCGCAATCAAGAAAAATTCATTTGATTCTTGAGAAGCCAAATGGGCGGATGGAGTACTACCATACCAGACGTTCTACAATATTTGGTTGGTGTACATGATTTCCGATCGAAATTATATTTTTTTGCAAATAAGTGTTAGCTTAAAAGAAGTTCTGAAAGATGCATGCCGTTTTGATTATTAACAAGGATAAACGTGAGAATATGCCTTACGTATGATTACACTACTAGGAATCGTCTAACAAGAAAACGAATCACCTTTCAAGTTTGAATACTAGAGTCAAAATAATCAGCAGCATATTCATTGGTAAAAAGTATGTTTATTGGGAGAATCGTTATTATGTTTACTGAGAGAATCGTCATTCTCAAATTCAATTTTGGAAATTTGTAAATTACTGGGATGAATTCAAGAAATCTAATGGCAAAGTATATAAAAATTTAATGGCAAATACCAGCTAAAGATTTTATATTAAACAGTAAAATACTAATCATGATTGACAGGACCGTTTCAACAAGATTGGGTGCCTAAAGCCAAACTTCACGGAGAGGCCCTACCCTTTTTTTTTCCTGTTTGAAGAACATTTTTCCCTATTTTTCCATTCACAAATTTTATTATTTGTTAAAAATCTATCAAGGACTCATTTTTTATATAATTAATTTTAGATTTTCTACTTTTTTCTCATTTTGCACAACCAGATTCATATTTTCTAGTTGATATATTTTTATTGAATAAATTCTAATAATAACTACAACGAGAAGTATATACTTAGGAAGTAACAATATCAACAATGTCAAATTCTCAATGAAAAAAATAAAATATAAAGTTTGAGCAATAAACCGGGCTCAGGAATTTGATAAGTCGATTTAATAATATCAAAGTAGTGTTGGTGATGTTTCAATATAGTAATGATTTGTCGTTGCAATTGCTTGAATTCTTGGAGAAGACACCAATAAGAAAATTTTAATCTTTGTAACTTGTAAGAAGCAAGTTCTATAGAAAGCAAAGTATTTGTATTTAGAAGACTCGGAATATTCGTTAAGAAAAGAATGAGAATTGTAAAAGAAGGTAAATTCTAGAGGTAATTCTTAGGATATATATCAGCCAACAAAAAACGATACCCACCTAAATAAAAATATTATAATTACCAAAAAATAAAAACTCTTCTAATTCCCCATAAAAACAACGGTCCCACTTCCCACATTAAAAAGAACATGTTTCATATCTCTCCCTAAAATTTCTCTTCTGAAATTGAATACACACGTTTCACTTTTTTTTTAAAAATAAATATTATATACATTTTTATAGAAATTACCATTGCCTCATTAGCCTTATATTCTAGCCGGCCCTGTGATTGAATGGCTAGTTGGCCATATATTCCAAATAGTATTATTTTAATGGCAAAATACCAAGTTTGTATTTTTTTTCTTGGCTAACAGAACACACCTCCCAATACTATTTTGCAACTTCAATTTAAAATTCATTTGTTTTTAATTTCACCAATGTGTCCAAAATGACACGGGATTCTTTTATATATTGGCACCTTCAGGTTTTGCTGCGGTTAAACAATTTAGCCTAAGTTACAAGGAAATTCACCCTTCCACTAAAATCTTTCATATTTGACATCCATCATAACGAACTTAGTTTTGGATTTCGAGTATGAGAGTTCATCAATAGTACAATTTACTTGAAATTAAGAAGTAAATAATATTGTTACTGTAATTACAACCAGCTAGGTACTGACCACCGGCCAACTCTAACAATTGACTGAAAATAAACTAATCTAGAATCAAAACTGATTATAACTAATACATCCATTACAAATCACATCTAATGCACTACATTGTCTAAGGAATTGAGTCCAGGTCCTCCAGGAGCATCAAAGCTTGTTTGCAATTAGTGATAGTGTTCCCTCTTTGATAAATATGGATGACAATCTCTTTTCGGAGCTTGTTTTCTTCATAAGTAGCCTGCTTAAATCTTATTGCATTTCGTTCTCTCCAAATGATGTAAACTGTCATATCAAATACACTGGTAATGATAACGCTCATTCCATTTTTTTTTTTTTTTTTTGCAATAGAGCAGCTCATTCATTGAATTTCTTCCTGCCAGTTGCCAAGTCTTCTTTGAACTCGTAGCGGGCACCAAAGAGAGCCAATAACCTGACAATTAAAATAAAGATGGTCAAAAGTTTCAGCATCATCTTCACAAAATGCACACAACATAGGAATCTGAATGCCAAACTTCTGAAGTTTGTCTACAATAGCTAATCTTTTATGGATAGCAAGCCACAGTAGAAATTGATATCTAGGGTGGATGCTATGTTGCAAGATAATACCCTTCCAAAGAACCTGATCATGATGAGGGAGCAAGTGTAAGTATATTTTGTTGATAGAGAATTTGCCATCAGTATGTTGCATACATTTCAGCTTGTCCACCAGCCATCCATGGAGGTTGGTGCCGCTCATGATCTGTTGTCTAGCCTCCAAAATTTTCTTCACTACCCATGATGATGTCTGAGGTGTTGACAAGTATCTATGGACTCTTTTTTTATATAATAATTGTGCATCCACTTAATTCTGAGGTAATATTTCTTCATTACAATTGCCCAAAGTTGCTTTGTCACGAAAACCTTATTCCAAACACACATGTTTATAACATTCACTACTAAAAAAAGCTGAATCTGCGACCACCCAGTCCCCGGTAGAGAAATAAACTGACTTTTTCCCATGCAGCCAATGCTTTCCTTGAAATTGTCACAACACCCATCGACAAGTAAGTTCTACAGATAGTGTCAATAGCTTTCATGATCTTTTTTTATAGTATAAAAATTTTTGCCTAATACGTTTGAATGTCAAAGAGAATTGACTTGATCAATTGCAATGTAGCTAAGGCTGTCCACCAGACCGGACGGCACGCCTTGGCCGATCCGGTGTAAATGTAAAAAAAAAAAAACCGAAATCGGCCCGGTACTGGTCCGGTCTAACGGTTCATTTGCGCCAATGCCGGGTCGGAACCGGTACCGGCAAGGGGAGACCGGTCCAGTTCCGGTTCGACCCGGTCTGGTACCGGTTCAGTTCGTGTATTTTTTTTTAACTTAAGTTTTAGATTCTTTGAAATAGATAAAAAAAAATATGGTAGACTAAATAAACAACACAAAACACACATTTTATTAAATAATATGATAATACACAAAGTTGAAAATGCATAATTAAAGACTTAAAGACTTAAAATGACATACTAGAAAATAAAAACTAGAAAATAGACTAGAATTTAGAAAAATACATAAATCTTCAACTTCAACGACTCAATTGCGCTCGCGCAGATATGTTCCACCACTACGAGCTGCCCATTCGGGGCTATGTGGTTTTTCAAGTGAGTTTTAAACTTCCCCGTCCCTCCATGAAGTGGTCCAGTTGCATAATTCCAAACTTTCTTACACAGAATACACTGAGCGGTGCCAGTATCATTATTTTTCGTGATAAATTCCCAAACTTCGGATCTTCCAGTTCTTGGGTTGGAGGGACCTTCAGTAGTAGCACCTTGAGCTTGAGTAAGAGTATTTGCATTTGCAGCCATTTTGATAGAAAATTTATAAAATATCCTTTGATAGAAAATTTTATAGAGAAATGAATAGAAAATATTGAATTGTGATTAATTTGATGAAATATGGGAGTATTTATAGGAAAAATAGGTGGGGGAAGGGCTATTGGGGCGTTTATGGGGGTGGGGGAGGGAAAACTAGCCGTTTATGGCCGTTGCCAACGGCTATTTTTCAAAAGGGAGCTGAATTTTTTTTTGTGTTGGGCCGATCCGGTCCGGTCTGGCCCGGTATGGACGAATTTTTTTTGTTATCTTTTTGTTTTTAATTTGAAAGTAGTTTTTAAATTTTAAATTAAGTATATGACTAAATAAAAAATAACAAACACTTATAAATTGATAGCAAGACATATAACTTGCTATTTTTTATGTAGTTATTACTTATTATACTATTAGTATTAAGTATTTAGTATTTTAGTATTTAAGTCTTAAATTACAAAAGTATAATTGAGAATATATAAAACAATGATAACTTAATAGCAAGACATAACACTTATTATTTTTTCAAACAAGTATTAAGTTAGTAGTAGTTAGTATTTAGTATTTAGTATTTAGTATTTACTGTTTAGTATTTAGTATTTACTAGTTAGTATTTAATTATTGAATTGCAAAAAGGTATAACAAAGGATAATTGAGAATATAACAAAGGATGATAACTTAATAGCAAGACATAGCAGTTGTTATTTTTTTAAAATAAATATTAAGTATTAAGTTAGTAGTATTTAGTATTTAGTATTTAGTATTTACTAGTTAGTATTTAAGTATTGAATTGCAAAAAGGTATAACAAAGGATAATTGAGAATATAACAAAGGATGATAATTTAATAGCAAGGCGTAACGCATTTTATTGAATAATTTTTGATTTTTTTTTGCAAAGTACATAGTACATACTACATAGATATTAAATTGCAAAACTACATATTAATTAAAAAAACTTCTCATTTTCTGAATAATTTCTTCTGGCACCTCTGGAGGAACCGGTGTGTTGAACATTGGTTTTGAAGAATGAAAAACAAGAAGGACTCAGTGGTTTCGGAGAAGAACCTAGTCCTTGAATAGAAGGGCACGACTGGTCGAAAAGATCTGAGGGTTGCAAATCCCTGCGAACTAGGAGTAGTGTCACGTGAATGAATATGCATCCTAGTCAGACTAAAAGAGGCGGTGCCCAGGCTGTGTCTTCGAAGTACTAATAAGAGTTGGACTCCAACAAGGAAAAGAGTTACAAGAAATCTTGTCTTACCATAATTACAAGGATTCCTTGTGAGACTCAACTAGGGTTGTAAAGCCCATATGAATACAAGTAGTTGATACAGCCGAATTCAGTTATTCACAAACAGAGAGTTGAGAGCATACAAAGGTGATCAAGCATATTTCTACGTGAGATAACGAAAGAAGACAACTGGTGGAGCTAAATAGATTGAGTTTAAATATTCTGTCTGGGTTCGTGAATTGTAAGTTGTCTTGCTTTGTGCGGTAATTGTTTTTACCTATTAGCTTATTGTAGAAGCATATGTATTAGGTGAACTTTTGAGAGATTACTTTGTAAAGCTAGAGTTTAGCTTTATTTAGTGATTAGGGTCTAGAGTGTCGCCCCTTGGTTACAGAGTCTTGTAATCAGAAACTTGTTTGTGTTGTTAGTGGATTGTGTTCTAAAATCTCATAGTGTGGGTCGTGGTTTTTCTCCCTTAAGCAAGGAGTTTTCCACGTAAAAAATCCTTATGTTCCTTGTGTCTGTGATTGGCGTGTGTTGTGCTGTTCAGGTTGCAAAACTGCAGAGGCAAGATAAGGGTTCTTGACTCAAGAGAATTGAGTTCTTGAATCGAAACTCGGAGGACACTATTCAACCCCCCCCCCCCCTTCTAGTGTCCTTAGGAGGTGCATAGGTTATTCTCGTGCTAGGTTAACACCTTGAGAATGATCAGAACTATGAGTGCACTACCTACCATTACTGAAGGAAAGTCAGTTCTGAGGCCCCCACAGTTCAATGGGCAGTACTATGCTTGGTGGAAGAATAGGATGGAAAATTACATATGTGCTGAAGACTACCAACTATGGCTTATAGTATCAGAAGGAAATTTGATCCCTACTAAAATAGTTGGTGAGGGAGCTCTTGCCAAACAATAACCTAAGTTGAAAGAGGAGTTCAATGAGACTGACTTTAAGATGATTGAAAAGAATCACAAAGCCAAACGTCTGGTAATTTGTAGTCTTGGCCCTGAGGAGTTTAACAGAGTATCATCCTACAAGACAGCAAAGGAAATCTGGGATGCCTTGCAGGTTGTGCATGAAGGAACCACTGAAGTGAAGCACTCAAAGAGAAGAATACTGAAGAGACAATTTGAGTTGTTCTCTATGGGAGAGAAGGAATCAATCCAAGATATGATGACCAGGTTGACCATTATTACTAATGAGATAAGATCACCGGATATGGAACTACCAGAACTAGAGATGGTGGATAAGATTCTAAATGTGCTACCTGAGGCTTGGGAACCCAAGATGACTGCTATCATTGAGTCTAAACCTCTAAGATCCATTAAACTTGAAGAACTGGTTGGTAGCCTGAAAACTCATGAGATGATGAAAGACTCAAAAGCTAAACCAGCTCTCAAGAAGGACAAGACCATTGCACTTGAAGCAACGGATGAAGCTGATGAGTATGTTGATCTGCAGTCAGTTGAAGCAGCAATGGTTAGTGCCTTGAGATAGAAGCTTAACTTGGGAAGGTTTAAAGGTTTTAAAAGAAGTGGCAAGGAAAACTCTGGAAGGAAGAACATAGTCGACAGCCCTGACTACTCAGGATGCTTCAAATGCTTCAAGAAGGATCATGCTGTTATGGATTGTCCTATGTGGGAAGCAGAATGGATGAAAAACAGAGCAAGTAAGGAAAAGGAAAAGGAGACGTCGAAAGAGAATGACAAAGATAATAAGAAGGCAAGACAACCTCCAAACTTCAGAGCAGAAAGAAGGAAAAGAAATGAAGCTTTTTATGCTACATGGGGACCAACTGACAGTGAATCTGACATGAAAAGGAATCTAGAGATGAATCACCACTAGCACTGATGGGATTGACAGGCATCAGCTCTGATGAGGAAGACCCTCGGGAGTTCAGAGGAGGAAGAGATCCCTCAAAGCCACCTGTGTTCAACGGGACTAACTACAAGTGCTGGAAGAAACAGATGAAAAACTTCATGCAAGCAACAGATTACAGTCTCTCGTTGATTGTCAAGAGAGGACCTCACGTTCCTGTGAAGAGAGAAGCTAACTGAGTTCTGGTGCCAAAGAAGGTAGAAGAACTAGATCCTCAAGATCTAGACTGGCTACAGGCAAATTCCAAAGCTGAATTGTACTTGAGAAGAGGGCTGACTAATGATGTGTTGGCAAGGATACTTAAATACAAGTCTGCTAAGGAAGTATGGGAAAAGCTGAAGGAGTTGTACACAGGTGACGACCAAAAGAAGGACTCTGCCCTTATGGCCACAGATGGAGCTGAAGCTGCTCATTCGGCAGAGGTATGTCTATCTGATCTTAAGAAAAATCTACACATATACTCTACTGAAAATTTGATTCTAATCACAACCACTTTGATTGAGGGTTATGAAAAAGAGAAAATTGAAAAAGATAAATTAACTGAAGATTTAAGTGATCTCAGAACCAAGCACAAGAGTCTTCAAGAACAAAACATTGAACCGGAAGAAATCAATGTCATCTTAAAGGACAGACTCTTGTGTCAAACTCTAAGATCACTGAACTGGAATTGGAACTCAATCAGTTAAGAGAGAGTATAAATGATAAGCAAGTAATAAGTGAAAGTTCAAACCTTTCTTGAAAATGAACTTAAAAGAGCTAATGAGATTCTGTATCAGGAAACTGAAAAGAACAGGATTTTAAATCGAAAAGTTGAAAATCTGAATTTGAGCTTACCAGATTAACAAAATGGAATAAATCATCTTAGGCAATGAACTGGGTACTTGAGAATCAAAACAAGGGAAAACAAGGACTAGGTTTCAAGAAACCATTGCCTCCATATAATCCTAAGAGTAAGTATGTGGGATTGCCTTACAACATGTTGTGGACCTTTTGTGGTGAAACTGGACACTACAAACAAAGGTGCATGAATGCAAGCAAGGCAAAGGCAAAGGCAAAGGCAAAAAATAGAAGAAGTGTTCTACCTAAATGGGCTAGATAGGATTTGATCTATCCATTCTCTCATAAGAAAGGACCCAAGCTTGACTGGGTTCCTAAAACTAACCCTTAATCTGTTTTGCAGGCTGGAGTGAGGGAGAACAACCCAAGTTGGATTCTTGATAGCAGTTGTTCAAGGCACATGACAGGAGATAAAAGAAATTTTCTCTCACTCGCACCATTTTAAGGAGGCAGTGTAGCCTTCGGAGGAGGTATAAGTGGTCAAATCGTAGGAATTGGAAAAATTGGGAGAACTCTGGATCATGCAACTGAAAACGTTTACTGTGTCGATGGTCTCAGACACAACATGCTGAGTATCTCTCCACTGTGTGATAGAGGAAATGAAGTGAGTTTCTCCTCTGTAAGATGTATTGTGAAGAATCTACAGAGTAGAGACATTGTTATGGAAGGAAAAAGGGTGAACAGTGTGTACAAAGCATCACTGAAATCATTGCCCGAAAACAACTTAACATGCTTGAACGTGCAAGAAAGTGGTTCTCAGCTGTGGCACAAAAGAATGGGTCATGCAAGTCTCTCACAACTGAATAAGCTTGTATCAAAGGAGCTGGTTCGTGGACTGCCTAGCAAGAGATTTGAAAACATAAAAATGTGTGATGCTTGTGTAAGGGGGAAGCATGTGAAATCATCCTTTAAGTCAAAGAAAGTGGTAAGTACATCAAAACCACTGGAATTGTGTGGACCCATGAGAGTCAGGAACAGAGGAGGAAAGAGGTTTGTGTTCGTAATTGTTGATGACTACTCTAGGTACACATGGACCTTGCTCTTGGCATCCAAAGATGAAGTATTTGACAGCTTCAAAGATTGCGCTGGTGTGGTGCAGAAAAGGTTAAGTCTAGAACTTATCAGTATTAGATCTTGTCATGGAACGGAGTTTGAAAACTCAAAATTCTCTGAGTATTGTGCAAAATACAGTATTGATCACAATTTCTCTGCACCAAGAACTCCACAGCAAAATGGAGTTGTTGAAAGGAATAACAGTTCTCTGGAGGATATGGCAAGGACAATGATTTTGTCAAGTGGGCTTGCACGAAACTTTAGGGCTGAAGCAATAAATACTGCATGCTATTTGCTGAACAGATGCTCCATCAGAGCTATTCTTGACAAGACCCCATATGAGCTACTCAGAGGAAGAAAACCGCATATTGCACATCTGAGACCTTTTGGTTGTAAATGCTTTATCCAGAACAACGAGAAGTAACCATTAGGAAATTTGATACTAGAAGTGATGAGGCAATATTTCTTGGTTACTCTACTCAAAGCAAAGCATATAAAGTGTTTAATAAGAGAACACAAACAGTGGAGGAAAGTATGCATGTGGTATTTGATGAATCAGATAAGGCATTAGGAGAAACTGGGGTAGATGATCAAGCGATTGGCCTCAGTCGGGAAGATGGTGCAGCTGACTCTGAAGATTCAGAAGACAAAGAAACATCAGGTGAGAATTCAATTTCACGAGAACAAGGAGTCAATATGACAGGGGGAACATCAGACGAAGTCGATGATACCCAGAGTGATGCTGAAGGTTCTTCTCGTCATATTCAACCCAGACCATGGAAACACCAAAGTTCTCATCCCTTGGAGAATGTCTTATAAGAACTGGACACTGGAATCATGACCAGATCAACCTTGAAGAACTTCTGTGCATTCTTTGCATTCCTTTCATCTTTGGAACCAAAGAATGTAAAAGAAGCTCTAGAAGATCCCAATTGGATTCTAGCCATGCAGGATGAACTTCATCAGTTTGAGATAAGCAAAGTGTGGTACCTGGTTCCTAAGCCGAAGGACAGATCAATATTGGAACAAAATGGGTGTTCAGAATCAAACTGGATGAGCATGGTATAGTGACAAGGAATAAGGCAAGCCAAGTAGTTCAAGGATGCAGTCAGGAAGAAGGAATCGACTATGATAAAACTTTTGCACCAGTGGCAAGAATGGAGGCAATTAGAATGTTGATTGCTTTCGCTACATACATGGAGTTCACACTATATCAGATGGATGTGAAGAGTGCCTTCCTGAATGGCTACCTATATGAAGAAGTCTATGTAATACAGCTACCAGGCTTTATGAACAATGAATTTCCTGATCATATTTACAAACTGGACAAGGCACTCTATGGTTTAAAGCAAGCTCCTAGAGCCTGGTATGAAAGACTTCAGGATTCCTACTGAAGAATGGTTCCTCAAGAGGAAAGATTGATAACACATTATTCCTAAAGAAGAAAGGAAAGGATCTATTGGTGGTTCAAGTATATGTTGATGATATTATTTTTGGGGCCACTGATGAGGAGCTATGCAAGGGGTTTGCTGATCTGATGGGAAGTGAATTTGAAATGAGCATGATGGGTGAACTAAATTTCTTCCTATGACTGCAGATAAAGCAGATGCCTGAAGGGACTATATTCATCAGCAAAAATATGTCAAGGAACTTCTGAAGAAATTTGACATGGAAAGAGCAAAAGAAATGACTACGCCTATTGCTCCTAAAACTAAGCTGGATATGGATGAACTAGGTCCTTCGACTAATGAGACAAAATATAGAGGAATCATAGGTTCACTTCTCTATCTCATAGCTAGTCGACCTGATATTGTATACAGTGTGGAACTGTGTGCTAGATTTCAGTCCAAGCCTGAGGAGTCACATCTGACAGCTGTGAAGACGATCTTGAGATACTTGAAAGGAACTCAGGATCTGTGTCTATGGTACCCAAGGGGAGGTACTTTTGAACTAATTGGTTTTGCTGATGCAGATTATGCAGGGTATTTGGTGGACAGGAAAAGCACTTCAGGAATTGCACACTTTCTTGGTCGTTGCTTAGTTTCTTGGGCAACAAAGAAGAAAAATTCAATAGCCTTATCTACTGCGGAAGCTGAGTATGTAGCAGCTGCATCATGCTGCTCACAATTGCTATGGATCAAACAGCAGTTGGAGGATTTTGGAATCAAGTGTGGAGCAGTGCCAATTTTCTGTGATAATACAAGTGCAATGAATATTGCCAAGAACCCAGTCCAACACAAAAGAACAAAGCATATTGATATTAGACACCATTTCTTAGAGACAATGTAGAAAAGGGTCTGATTCTATGAATTCTTGCATGACTGAAGATCAAATTGCTGACATATTTACCAAAGCACTGAACAAAGTGCAGTTTGTGAGGAACAAGTTGGAGTTAGGGATGACCAAAATACAAAGATGACCCAGCAGTTTGTCCCTCAATGATTGGTTAAGTATTCAATGATTTGTGTGTAACATTTGTTATTATTGTCTAGCCTAATTTTGTACTTTATTAAGTATACTTGTTCAGCTTATGAGCACCAGGTGAGGATAATGTGATCCCATAAATAACCTATTATGTACTGAGAAGGAACCGACTGAAGCATGAGGAATCATGTCCAGGTACAGTCACATTGCCTTGCATGATAGGAGTCTTAACTGAAATTAAATTGTCAATTATACTGTGTCAAGGGAGACTTTCCATGTTCTTATAACTGTCCTAAATCATAGGAACACATTCCTTTTTGGGTTAGACTTCTATTAGACTTTGAATGGACCCCACTACTTGAAAAGTTTTTATTTGGGCAAGTCTAGTAACCGTCAAATCCATAACCCCTTCCCGGTTCTCAAAAATTTCAAAAAGATGCTTTTCATTTTTCCCGTCATCATTACTTTGGATTCCCCAGGAAAACGTCTCTTCACCAAAACCCCTTTTCTCCTCCGTTCGTAGTGATCCACACAGAACACACCTACTCAACAAACTTCTCGCCTTTCAACCTACTCTCTCTATAAGAATTAAAGCCGAAAAAAAACTTCGTAACCCAAATTCAAAACCCTAACCAATCTCATCATGTCTCAAGCAAAATCTTCATCAACATCACCCACCAAAATCCTCAAGAAATCAACTCCAAAACCCCCTCCCTCCACTCTTGCGGAAAGAATTGCCAGGGCTAGGTTAAAGTTTCTCAAAAAGGGAGAAAAAAACTTGGTCAAGAAGATGATGGCCAAATCTGTGTCAACTACACCTACAGAACAAGTGTCCTCTGCAAGACCGGTTGAGGTAATACCTTACTCTATCCTATCTACTTCTGTCGAATTAGAAGGTGTAAAAAGTCCTGGAAAAGTGAGCACTGAAACCTTAGTAAAAGGACTAGATGAAATCGTAGGAGAAGTAGAGTCTTGTGATAAAATTGATAGGGGGAAGGTGGTTGAGAAGAAACAACAGGATGTTCAGGAAGAACCTAAAGCTTGTATGCATGTTCCTGTAGTAACTGAGACTGTGTTGGAGGTTGATGTAGTGGGAAAAGTGTTTTAATAACTGAGGGAAGAGGATTGTGCTGAGTCCCTTAAAGAACATGTTGATGAACCCAGTTCTAGTGCTGTGTTTGTCGAGAAGAGTCAAGGGCTGTCTGTACTTGAAGGTCCAGTTGGTGGAGGACCTAGATCTACTGAGGTCTTATAGGATTTGAGCAAAGAACCCGGTTCCTGCCCAGATTGTACAGAGGCTGATGACGCAGAACTCAAGTGGACAGACTCTGAAGAAGAAAAGAATGAGGAAGTTGCAGAAGAAAAAATTGACAGTGAGAGAGTTAAAGAGAAAGCTGAAGAAACAAACAGGAAAAGTATGAAAAGAAGGTTTGGGGAGGAGGATGAAAGGCTGTTGTGTGAGGAAGATGAAGAGGAAGTGATATTTGTGAGTGAGAATAGAGTTGAGCCTGAGTAGAGGAGAAGACTGGTGAGAGGGGGAATGCCAGTATCTAAAAGCCGGTAAGTGGATGAATCAAGCGAGGAGAGTGATGGCAAGGCTGTGGCAGAGCCAGTTGTAAGAAGAGTAGGAACTAGATTTGCTCTGAAACAACAGCTGGCGACTGTTGGAAAGCTAGAAAGAACAATTACAAATGTGAGAGACAGAGAAGAGAAGAAAAAGAAGGAGGAAGAGAAAAAAGCTGGTGAGGCAGAGGAAGAGAGTGACGAGGCTGGGAGCTATGTGGAGCCAAGTGACTCTGAGACTGACAGTGAAGTAGAGAATAGGAAAAGAAGAAGAGGATCTGAAGAAGAGGTTGATCGGGTGGCCTTCTTTGCCAAGCACCAGGTGCTTGCTGGTAGCATTCTGCATGACGAGAAGGAGCATCATATGAAACCCTTATTCAGGATGATCGGTGACCAAGGGTGGCTGAGCATGTTTGAAAACAAAGACAGAATGTTATTCTCTCATGAGATCAGGGAATTTTATGCAAATTGCAGGGTTGTAGCCAGGAGAGTGTTCACGATTGTGAAGGGAGTTGAAATAGAGTAGGGAGAAATGAGCTAGGGGTGATCCTTGATGTGCCTGCTGAAGGTTATTGCAGGTACATTAAGCTGAAGTGGCCCAAGAGGACAGACGGAGTAACCCCTCTGAGTGTGGTCAAGAAATTTTCAGGAAAAACTCAAGCTCAGGAAAGAAAGGAAAGTAGGCAAAAAGGAGATGGAACCAGCACACCAGTTACTCTTTGTGTTTGTGCATCGGTTCCTTCTTCCTAGAGGAGAAAGAAACAGTGAAGCTAGTGCTCTGGACTTAACCTACATGGGCCTGCTGGATAGGGGGTGAGAATAAACTTGCCTGGTCTAATCATCAGACATATCAAGAGGATTGTAGATACAGATCAAAACCCTCACTCTTTAGTGCATTCCTATGTCCTTCAGCAGGTTCTAGAGCATTTTGGGGTTCCATTGGAAGCAGGGAAGAAGCCTACAATTCATCAGATGTTTAGGTAAAATATGCTTAAGAGCTGTGACTTCTTCAAAGAAAGGAGAGCTTCCAAGAAGCCCATGTAGGTTAAGCAAGAGCAGCCTGAGGAGAGTGAGGATTAGGGACCTGAGGAGGCCATTACAGCTGTGAAGGAACTGCAAAGCCATGTTCTTGAAGTCAATACAGAAAATGTTGAGCTTCACAAACAGCTGAAGTTGAAGGATCAAGAAATTGATCGTTTGAAGATAGAATGCCACAAGTATGAGGCCGAGCTGGTGATGGAAAGGGCCAAAAATACAAAGAACCTTGAGGCACTTGTCAAACACTTCAGTTACAGCCCTGAGTCCTCCTATTCTACCTTCATGTCCTTTCTCCTAATTGATGTTATCTCTTTCCATTCTCCCTGCATATGTGATATTGTTTAAGACAATCTACTTTTAGTTGTGTACTTCTTGATAGGGTTGTGCTGCTGTCACACCCTGGATGATGATTATAAATTTCTCTTGTTTACGTTTGTTTTGCTCTATGGTACTTGGTTCTTGTTGGGCCCTTAGCCTTATCCCTGTGTGTTAAATTTAAGCTGACTTGTTGCCTGTGCTCTAGACTGGATAGTACTAACTGGTTCATACAGGTATTTGAATCTTTTAGATGATGCCAAAAGGGGGAAGAAGGAAATGTTGGGGTGTTGACCTAACTCATCTGTTTTAATTTTTTTCAAACTTGTTATTCTTGTTTTTGTGTTTTTGGGAAATTTTGTCTATTCAGGTTCTTTGGCAACATTTGTTTGTCATCATCAAAAAGGGGGAATTTGTTGAACATTGGTTTTGAAGAATGACAAACAAGAAGGACTCATTGGTTTCAGAGAAGAACCTAGTCCTTGAATAGAAGGGCACGACTGGTCGAAAAGATCTGAGGGTTGCAAATCCCCGCAGAACTAGGAGTAGTGGCGCATGAATGAATATGCATCCTACTCAGACTAAAAGAGGCGGTGCCCAGGCTGTGTCTTCGAAGTACGAATAAGAGTTGGACTCCAACAAGGAAAAGAGTTACAAGGAATCTTGTCTTACCATAATTACAACGATTCCTTGTGAGACTCAACTAGGGTTTTAAAGCCCATATAAATACAAGTAGTTGATACAGCCGAATTCAGTTATTCAAAAACAGAGAGTTGAGAGCATACAAAGGCGATTAAACAGATTTCTACGTGAGATAACGAAATAAGACAACTGGTGGAGCTAAATAGATTGAGTCTAAATATTCTGTCTAGGTTCGTGAATTATAAGTTGTCTTGCTTTGTGCGGTCATTGTTTTTACCTATTTGACACGACCCGGAATCCGGTTAGGCCGTGCGGGCACCCGACATCCTCCTCTAGACCCGTCGGGCGAACCCTTACCAATTAAATCAGGAAAATAAATATAACAATTCACAAATAAGGACAAGACTTAAAACAAAAACACATACATACTGATACCTCTAGCTGTACAAAAGAAATTACAGCTGACTACCCGACATACTAGGTTTAGGGCTATCCAGACTAGACATCTAAGAGTACAAAAAAGACAGACACCTCCTGAATTGAGCAGAATGCAACTGAAATAATAAACAATAAACTGGTGGCCATCCGGAATAAAGCTGGCTCACCCTGACAGCTGGAGTCGTCTTCGCTCCTTCAGTACGTGGCGAACTCGATCCTTGAGCGAACCTGCCGAAACGAAATAGATAGACAAGAAACGAGCAACAAACGAGGGTGAGTCAAAAGGACTCAATAAGTGGGGCAGACTAGCCACCTCAAAGAATAGGATAGCTAGTCAGGGAGAAGAAAAACAGATAAACTAAATCCATCTTATTTGAACTATAAACAGGCGAAGCCAAATAATAACTGAAAACACGTATGGAATCATAAACAGCCAGGGACATAAGGTAGACACAACATATAGATATCCTGAACATGTCGACAATCAGAAATACATCCTGTTGCGGCGTGCAACCCGATCCATATATTTATACTGTTGCGGCTTGCAACCCAATCCGTATATTTATACTGTTGCGGCGTGCAACCCGGGATACGAGCCAGAGATATATAGGTAAACTGAGATACGTTCACAACATGGTATACCTACCGCATATATAAAACACAGCACAATACACACAATAGTCAGTATGCGGTGCAATGAGATGGGATGAGTGCGGTATGATGCAATGCAGTCACATATGTCTGATACCTATCTCCGGCGCGGGACTCTCATCGTCTACCAGGAGATACGAGCCAAAAACATATCAACAAATAAGCAATGCACTATGAGCAGAACAGTAGTTATGTACCACAAGTCTACGCAATGGTATGAAAATGAAATGAAATGAGATGAGATGAAATGAAATGAAATCTAATGCAAAGGGTCACATGTGCCCATCCTCCCCTCTCGAAGCGGAATACTCCTGCATTCGAGGGGAATCCAATCTGATAACCAACTGGAGCGGAATACTCCTGCTCCTGGGGCGGAATACTCCTGCACCCGATATAATATAAACCAGAGGCGGAATACTCCTGCACTCTCTTGGGGCGGAATACTCCTGCACCCGATATAATACAATGGAGCGGAATACTCCTGCTCCTGGGGCGGAATACTCCTGCCCTCAATATGATACAATAGAGCGGAATACTCCTGCTCCTGGGGCGGAATACTCCTGCCCTCAATATGATACAATGGAGCAGAATACTCCTGCTCCTGGGGCGGAATACTCCTGCACCCAATATGATATGCAATGTAATGCATATGAACGACATACAATGCATATAAATGCAATGTAATGCAATAATGACCCTTCACCGGCTCGGGACTCTCATCGATTACCGGGAAGTATATGTAATGATGACCCTTCACCGGTGCGGGACTCTCATCGCCAACCGGGAAGTATATGCAATAATGACCCTTCGCCGGTGCGGGACTCTCATCGCCAACCGGGAAGTATATGCAATAATGACCCTTCGCCGGTGCGGGACTCTCATCGCCAACCGGGAAGTATATGCAATAATGACCCTTCGCCGGTGCGGGACTCTCATCGCCAACCGGGAAGTATATGCAATGCTCAAAACCAGAGTGCAACGCTCATATGTTCAATACAATACCAACTATAGGGCATAACATATAATATACAATGTAAATTCAAAGCTAAGGCATAATGAGTACGCCTATCGGCAGCTACACACGTAAGGAAACATGTGGTAGAAAATCCACGAGGCCAAGGGCCTCCAAAGAAATGGATATAAACACTTACCTCTTCCAAAAGTTAGCATTGCTAATCAATAACCGCTTTTATCCTTTGGTTCCATTGCCAAACGATCCCACTGTGTTCAATAAGCAGAAAAATATATCACATTAGACTAAAGGCTTCATTCCTCACATCTTAGGGCAATCCAGGTAGGAACCTGATACCCTATTCGCATAGGCAATACGTAGGCCAGGCCCATGTACAGGGTTTAAGGCCACATAACCAAATCCCAAATAAATTATATTTATAAGTTGCCCATAACTCACTGAGCACGAATACATAATCAATTTCGTTATAGGGGTTCATTTGACCCTTTAAACTATCAATTTACGTCATTAGGGCGATGTCTAATATCCCTATTTAACCGTAAAAATATATTTAAACACACGTAATAAGCTAAGATAATGAGTTAACATCATTACCTGGATGTTTCGGGGTGAAAATTCTACTTTTCTCCGACCTCTTTTTCCATTTTCTGGCATTTTTTTCTAATTTATCTTCTACTTCTTATTCTGTATCGTTTTGCGTCCATTCTCTGTTTCTGCGTAAATTCATACTACTTAAAGGTCAACCACCGCCTACTTTATATATTTTGTCTTTTTGACCTTTTTCTCTTTTTTTTTTGTTTTCTTTTATTATATTTTCTTTTCTTAACGAAAATTAAAACGGTGCCCTACGATATTCGAAATAATTCCAACTTTTGCATACGAGTTATACAAAATATATGTAACATACTCGCGAAGGCGGATTTCAAATTGGACTCCCGAAACTCAAGATGCGAATTTAAATAGAAAAAGTCAAATTATTTAACTTTTGGCATTTTAGCGGAAACTAGCCGAACAACATCGAAATTCACTTTCGAAAGTTCACAAAAGTCATAAATAATCATTCGAACCCAACGGCGCTTTCGAATTTCGAATCGGAGCTCATTCGGCAAAAACCGAGCTCGAAAATCTCTTTTTAATATTTATTGCCAATAAAAACTGAAACCTTCTTCCGATGCCTACCAAACGAGGTCTGATTTAGCTCAAATTTTACAGACAGGTCCTAATGGACATTATGAATATTTTAAAATTATCGCCACCCCAATCAGAGTCCTAACTTCCGAAACGACTGACCGAGGTCGTTTCATTCTCCTTCACTTAAACTCTCGTTCGTCCTCGAACGAGCCTAAATCTAAAGCAAGATTCACACTGATAACGAAAGAACTTGCACGACCTTCATGAAATTCTCCACGGGTATTATTTCCTGATTACAGGATCAGAATTATAACACGCATACCGAACTTTTGGAATAAAATATATCTGGATAATATGATAATACCATATCACAGCTTATTCTGACTAAGCTGATCCTTCCTCGATTACGAGAAGAGAGTTCTACATTTTCGAAGCAAAGATACATGGAACTTTGAATGGGTCAACATGATTCAGCCGATAATTACCTCTTCGATATAGAACAGGTCGATGAAACTAAGAATTAGCTTACGCTTCAGCAACGCCTTAGAGATTTAATATTATGATTCAGTATTTGGAGGAAGACTCCTCCACTTAAAGCACACACTCATGCAGCTATTTGAATAGGAATAACCATCCTCGCACAGTCTGCTGGACTAAAGAAGATTTACCTAAAAGCTGAACATAGGCAGACCTAAGCTACCAACTATCCTTTTGAGTTGCCAAAAAGCTGCAACTCTCGAGTTCACAACTCCATACCTTTGCCGTAAACACCACCGCTTGATGGATGGTACTTCTATATAGAAATTTCGGCAGAGTTTCCCCTGAAACTGGATGATCCGCAAAACAGAACCAGCACTACTATACATGGGAATAGATACCCGAATAAACTGATAACATAAACATGTTAAGCGGATAACAAGATGAGACAACTGGATGACATAGCAAATCCGCAGATAGAATGTCTGGACAGCACCACTGTCCTGATTTTCACCCTAAACAATAATATGCTTACCCAGTTACCTTGACATACACTCTGGCTCAACACAGGGAACATCATAAGCGGCTACCAACTGCCCAAGCTTACCGGTGCCGAACAAAGAAGAAATGGAAATGAATCGGTGATAGAAATAATTAGAGCTTCAGGAAGCTCATCTTTTTATTTGCTTGGCTACCAAAGCTAGACTACTTACGAGTCAAAGTGGCCCAAGAATCACAATTGAAGAAATAGATATTAAATAAGCTCTTACGGAACAACATCCATGCCAATTTAATCTCCCAATAAGAATAAAACTCTGACACTTTACCAGAAAACCCTTTTATAACCCAGATAAGCTCAAAGGATAACATACTTTACTAGCGTTTTGAACCAAGAGCATATACGTATATCGAATATTACTTACTAATCACTTTGCACAGGAAGAAACGACAACACTTTCTGACGGTGACGAATTAGGATCCCATTATCCTACCAACATTGAATTTCAAGGAGAGAGGTAAACTGAATTGGCATAATAACAGAAGGTGGCGTAACAAGATGCCAAGCAGGCAATAGCAATACTCACCGTCAAATCTCTCATATTTAGATCAGATAAACTAGTAGGGTCTCACAAATTCCAGGAATAAATCATACTAGAAGCTCACCCCTCTATCGCAATAGATTGTTAATAGAAACGCCATCCCAGGAAACTATGGAAATATGATAAGACAATCATTTCCAAATCGATCGGAAGAATCAAAGCCTACACACATATAAGTAAGGAAGAAATACTTGGGTCTACTACATCAGATACCTCAACATCCTGCCAGACTGGTAATTATTAGAACTTTCTCTACAGCTGAGCCGAGCCGCTACCCTGATAAGTACTTCTAGAAGAACCACTGCCACCACACTCTCAACCTCTACTGGATGGTGGCATTTCGTTTGCTGATTGAGATCTATATGAAATTTCCTGCGACTATGCAGGTGCCTGATGACGAGAGAAAAGACGACTGCCTGCTTGCCGGAGTAAGGAAAACTTCTCAAAGGATAACCAGACTCATGACAATGATAACAGGAAAACTCCTCAAAGGATGATCAGACTCGCGATAATGATAACACCTTTTTGCTAAAAATGGAAACTGGACAGATTATTGAAAGCCACAAAGAGAAAAATTGGGTCTGATATTGACGAACTACTGGCGTATTCTAAGAATCACGTGACACACGCTGAGATAACCTGGAAGGTGACCTCCCAAAATAATCAGAACTCTTACCTCCAAATGAGGTAACATGGTTGCCCACCAGGGCCGTGGGATCTCTTACTTTCCCGCTCTAACTTATGGTATGCCTCGAACCTTCAGGCAATATTAACAACAACATCAAATAAAATCCAGATCTCAATTTCTCGAGCCATCTGGGATTTCGAGGAAAAATAAAGGTCATCAATAAATCTCTGAATCTCTCGAAAGGCTCATGAACTAGTTCTAATGCATATCCAGCCATTCTATAGAATTCCATTTCATATTTTGAAACACTAACAGGCTAACCGATAGGCTACTCTGTCTAATCCACTCAAACTGGCAACACTCTCCATTTCGCTCGCTACTCGAAAGGAATTTTTTTTCCATGAATCTAGAAGAAAACCGAACCAAGTTAGCTAATAAGAGAGAGAGTCCCATCAATTCAAGGCTAGACCTTGAAACTGGAAAGCAGGATAATCAACACTATACCGTTCGATATAATCAAAAGCCTAAAGGATACAAATACCCTGACATTATTTTTTAAAAAAAAATTCACGGGGTTTATCTGATGTATTGCTTAAGAATATCGGAAGATTCAACCGCGTAAAATAATGCAACCCCTTCGGACACTATGACCGAACTGATACCTCGGCTGGCTAACAAGTAAGAACAATTAGAGGTACAACACATACTACCTCCGGAATATAATTTACTGCAGCAATATTAAGAACAAGAAAAGGAGCTCCCTCAGATCGAACGTCTGCACATGCGGCAACCTGATAGGCTGCCCAACGAATAATAGGTTCTTACGGTATCTGCGTCGCCAAAATTCTCGTAAAAGCATCATAGAGAGCCAAGGGAACCACAAGGCCCTGCTCCCTTGCCCATCGCTAGCTCGTACATCCGTAACTAGATCGTAAGCACGGTAAAAAACTCTCGAGGCTTCGTCAGTGCTAACCCCAGGCCAGACTGCTTCGTTTTTAACTCATACCGTCTGCTGATTTGTCGCACGAGGGTTCACAATTACCACAAAGGAATTAACGAATTAACGAAAATACTTTTGAATCCTAGACCGACGCACGATCAGAAATGAAGGAAGTGAAACTTCCTAAATGCCATCATAGCCCCTCGTAGATAAGTACGGACGTCTACGTACCCATCAGCGAGACTCTACTAGACACTGTCTTAGTCTGGATAGACTCTAAACTGGGCTCTGATACCAACTGACACGACCCGGAATCCGGTTAGGCCGTGCGGGCACCCGACATCCTCCTCTAGACCCGTCGGGCGAACCCTTACCAATTAAATCAGGAAAATAAATATAACAATTCACAAATAAGGACAAGACTTAAAACAAAAACACATACATACTGATACCTCTAGCTGTACAAAAGAAATTACAGCTGACTACCCGACATACTAGGTTTAGGGCTATCCAGACTAGACATCTAAGAGTACAAAAAAGACAGACACCTCCTGAATTGAGCAGAATGCAACTGAAATAATAAACAATAAACTGGTGGCCATCCGGAATAAAGCTGGCTCACCCTGACAGCTGGAGTCGTCTTCGCTCCTTCAGTACGTGGCGAACTCGATCCTTGAGCGAACCTGCCGAAACGAAATAGATAGACAAGAAACGAGCAACAAACGAGGGTGAGTCAAAAGGACTCAATAAGTGGGGCAGACTAGCCACCTCAAAGAATAGGATAGCTAGTCAGGGAGAAGAAAAACAGATAAACTAAATCCATCTTATTTGAACTATAAACAGGCGAAGCCAAATAATAACTGAAAACACGTATGGAATCATAAACAACCAGGGACATAAGGTAGACACAACATATAGATATCCTGAACATGTCGACAATCAGAAATACATCCTGTTGCGGCGTGCAACCCGATCCATATATTTATACTGTTGCGGCTTGCAACCCAATCCGTATATTTATACTGTTGCGGCGTGCAACCCGGGATACGAGCCAGAGATATATAGGTAAACTGAGATACGTTCACAACATGGTATACCTACCGCATATATAAAACACAGCACAATACACACAATAGTCAGTATGCGGTGCAATGAGATGGGATGAGTGCGGTATGATGCAATGCAGTCACATATGTCTGATACCTATCTCCGGCGCGGGACTCTCATCGTCTACCAGGAGATACGAGCAAAAAACATATCAACAAATAAGCAATGCACTATGAGCAGAACAGTAGTTATGTACCATAAGTCTACGCAATGGTATGAAAATGAAATGAAATGAGATGAGATGAAATGAAATGAAATCTGATGCAAAGGGTCACATGTGCCCATCCTCCCATCTCTAAGCGGAATACTCCTGCATTCGAGGGGAATCCAATCTGATAACCAACTGGAGCGGAATACTCCTGCTCCTGGGGCGGAATACTCCTGCACCCGATATAATATAAACCAGAGGCGGAATACTCCTGCACTCTCTTGGGTCGGAATACTCCTGCACCCGATATAATACAATGGAGCGGAATACTCCTGCTCCTGGGGCGGAATACTCCTGCCCTCAATATGATACAATAGAGCGGAATACTCCTGCTCCTGGGGCGGAATACTCCTGCCCTCAATATGATACAATGGAGCAGAATACTCCTGCTCCTGGGGCGGAATACTCCTGCACCCAATATGATATGCAATGTAATGCATATGAACGACATACAATGCATATAAATGCAATGTAATGCATTAATGACCCTTCACCGGCTCGGGACTCTCATCGATTACCGGGAAGTATATGTAATGATGACCCTTCACCGGTGCGGGACTCTCATCGCCAACCGGGAAGTATATGCAATAATGACCCTTCGCCGGTGCGGGACTCTCATCGCCAACCGGGAAGTATATGCAATAATGACCCTTCGCCGGTGCGGGACTCTCATCGCCAACCGGGAAGTATATGCAATAATGACCCTTCGCCGGTGCGGGACTCTCATCGCCAACCGGGAAGTATATGCAATAATGACCCTTCGCCGGTGCGGGACTCTCATCGCCAACCGGGAAGTATATGCAATAATGACCCTTCGCCGGTGCGGGACTCTCATCGCCAACCGGGAAGTATATGCAATAATGACCCTTCGCCGGTGCGGGACTCTCATCGCCAACCGGGAAGTATATGCAATAATGACCCTTCGCCGGTGCGGGACTCTCATCGCCAACCGGGAAGTATATGCAATAATGACCCTTCGCCGGTGCGGGACTCTCATCGCCAACCGGGAAGTATATGCAATAATGACCCTTCGCCGGTGCGGGACTCTCATCGCCAACCGAGAAGTATATGCAATGCTCAAAACCAGAGTGCAACGCTCATATGTTCAATACAATACCAACTATAGGGCATAACATATAATATACAATGTAAATTCAAAGCTAAGGCATAATGAGTACGCCTATCGGCAGCTACACACGTAAGGAAACATGTGGTAGAAAATCCACGAGGCCAAGGGCCTCCAAAGAAATGGATATAAACACTTACCTCTTCCAAAAGTTAGCATTGCTAATCAATAACCGCTTTTATCCTTTGGTTCCATTGCCAAACGATCCCACTGTGTTCAATAAGCAGAAAAATATATCACATTAGACTAAAGGCTTCATTTCTCACATCTTAGGGCAATCCAGGTAGGAACCTGATACCCTATTCGCATACGCAATACGTAGGCCAGGCCCATGTACAGGGTTTAAGGCCACATAACCAAATCCCAAATAAATTATATTTATAAGTTGCCCATAACTCACTGAGCACGAATACATAATCAATTTCGTTATCGGGGTCCATTTGACCCTTTAAACTATCAATTTACGTCATTAGGGCGATGTCTAATATCCCTATTTTAACCGTAAAAATATATTTAAACACACGTAATAAGCTAAGATAATGAGTTAACATCATTACCTGGATGTTTCGGGGTGAAAATTCTACTTTTCTCCGACCTCTTTTTCCATTTTCTGGCATTTTTTTCTAATTTATCTTCTACTTCTTATTCTGTATCGTTTTGCGTCCATTCTCTGTTTCTGCGTAAATTCATACTACTTAAAGGTCAACCACCGCCTACTTTATATATTTTGTCTTTTTGACCTTTTTCTCTTTTTTTTTTTTGTTTTCTTTTATTATATTTTCTTTTCTTAACGAAAATTAAAACGGTGCCCTACGATATTCGAAATAATTCCAACTTTTGCATACGAGTTATACAAAATATATGTAACATACTCGCGAAGGCGGATTTCAAATTGGACTCCCGAAACTCAAGATGCGAATTTAAATAGAAAAAGTCAAATTATTTAATTTTTGGCATTTTAGCGGAAACTAGCCGAACAACATCGAAATTCACTTTCGAAAGTTCACAAAAGTCATAAATAATCATACGAACCCAACGGCGCTTTCGAATTTCGAATCGGAGCTCATTCGGCAAAAACCGAGCTCGAAAATCTCTTTTTAATATTTATTGCCAATAAAAACTGAAACCTTCTTCCGATGCCTACCAAACGAGGTCTGATTTAGCTCAAATTTTACAGACAGGTCCTAATGGACATTATGAATATTTTAAAATTATCGCCACTCCAATCAGAGTCCTAACTTCCGAAACGACTGACCGAGGTCGTTTCACTATTAGCTTATTGTAGAAGCATATGTATTAGGTGAACTTTTGAGAGATTACTTTGTAAAGCTAGAGTTTAGCTTTGTTTAGTGATTAGGGTATAGAGCGTAGCCCCTTGGTTACAGAGTCTTGTAATCAGAAACTTGCTCGTATTGTTAGTGGATTGTGTTCTAAAATCTCAGAGTGTGGGTCGTGGTTTTTCTCCCTTGAGCAAGGAGTTTTCCACGTAAAAATCCTTGTGTTCCTTTTGTCTGTGATTGGCGTGTGTTGTGGTGTTCATGTTGTAAAACTGCAGAGGCAAGAACAAGGTTCTTGACTCAGGAGAATCGAGTTCTTGAATTGAAAATCGGAGGACACTATTCAACCCCCTCCCCCTTCTAGTGTCCTTAGGAGGTGCATAGATTATAACACGGTGGCAAAGATTCATCTTCTTCATAATCATTTTCATTGTCCACGCTTCCAATCACCTGATAAAATTTCGGTTGCTGCTTCTGCATCTGCTACTTCATCTTCTTCAGCAAATCCAAAATTTCTTCGCTCCGATCTAATCCAATCTCTGAATAATACGGTCGTTTCCATTGCTTCTTCGTTCAATGAATGTCTTTGATCTCTAATTTTTAATCTTCCTTGGCTAAACGCGATTTCTAAAGCAACTGATGATGCTTGAATTGTTAGGATATCTCGTGTCATTTTTGCTAAAACGGGAAACTGTGCTTGTTGATCCTTCTAAAATTGCAATAGTTGATCGCTTCCAAAATACTCAATTTCCTTGCAACCATGAAGTAAATAAAAATCAAGCTCGTTGAATCCTCCGCTACTCGATTGCCTGCTAGAAAGCCTTTGATTAAAGCTGGAAAGACTTTCCAATCCGGTTGCAGCTCTTTTACTCGCCTGCGTTGAACTTGATCCAGCTCCACTTGGAACACTTGGAACAACATTATCAGTTGTACTCCTATATCTTTCATAAATCCGTTAGCAATCTACAAATACTTGCGCACAAGCTATTTCTACACTTGGTGTTTCTTCATCAGTAATTCTCAAACTCCGATAAATTTCTCTACTAAGCATTTCGGTATTGGACCGTTTAAAACAGGGATGTAACACAGAAGCAATGCAATAAAGTGGTGGAATAGGAAAAAAATATTTTTAAATTTTTTCAATCATTGCTTCTACGACTTGTTCATAACCAGGCACTAATCTGTAATCGTTAAGTAATTCTGCTATTTCAGCTATAAAATACAACATGGTAGTAACTGTAGGATAATATTGACCGGAAAATTCTTTAGTAGCATAAAAAAACTTTTCTAAAAAAAGAAGAAGACGCTCAACAAGTTTCCAATCAGATTCTTCTAGGTGATACTCTATAGCCACTTTGCCATTAAAATAACTAGTTATAGCCGCTCGTAAAGTGTAAGCAACAGATAAAGAGTTATATACAGTGTTCCACCTAGTTGAAACTTCCTTAGGACTCTTCTAGGCTGCAAACCTTCTTTCAGACACTCTACCTTAAAGTCCCTCCATCTATCCAGTTTTTTAGATTTAAAAATATAACTAATTGCGAAGCTAACCTTCACAATAGTAGGATCAAATAGCTAGGCCATCTTTTGCAACTAAATTATATATATGACATGCACATCTAACATGAAACAATTCTTTATAAGGGGGATGCAATGCGGGTCTTAACTTACCAATAGCAAAATCATTGTTTGCAACATTATCAAGAGTTATACTTAACAATTTTGTCACTAATAAAATACGCCTTACGAATATCAGAAACTTCTCTCTTAATAAATGTTCCCGTGTGTGGTTCATCGACATCGCAATATGCTAAAATTCTTTTTTGCATTACCCAGGTAGGATCTATCCAATGACAAGTAAGTGTTAAATACTCATACCCATTAACACCACGACCCAAATCAGTAGTAAGACAAACTCTACAATCAAAGTGATAAAATATATATGTAAATACTGTCTATATTCATTTTAAAATTTTATAATATCACTTCTAACCGTAGTTTTTGAAAAACCTTGTAAAGATGGATTATATACGGTTTGAATATAACGAACAAAACCTTGACAAGAAGCAAATATAAAAGGTAAGCACTCTACCGCAATCATTTTTGCCATTTGTTCCCTATCTTTCTTCTTATCATAATGTATAAGCCCCCCCCCCCTCTCCCGTCACTGGGTTAATTTCCTGTTGAACTCCACTACCTTGCGATGGAGCCATTCTTTTCCCTGATCGAGTGCCACCCGGCCTCTTTTCCCATTCATCCTTATGATGGTTTTCTAAGTGTGTTCTCAACTTCCCTGTCCCACCATAATGCCTGCCGGTTTTAAAATCCCAAACTTTTTTACAAATATTACATGAGCCGGAACATTTTTAGTCATAAATTTCCACACATCCGATCTATCCGGTCGTACAGCTGGTTCTCTACTAGGAGGCATAGGTAGTAATTCAGATTCAGTTTCTTCAGGTTCACCATGAAATTGACTAGTAGGTGTTTCATCATCTAAATTAACCCCTTCGGTATTTTCTTGATATCGTGCCTCTAACATATCATTATCTAGTGGTACCTCAAAATCTACATCATGATAAAATTGCGTGTCATCTTCCTGAGTAAAATCATCTAGATGAGAAGGAGCGCTAGAACTACCAATTGGTCTTTTACCTAAAGCACGACTACGTCTATCATCCCCTCCTCGGTTAGTAGCACCTGATCTACGACCGCTACCCGTATGCCCAGTAATTAATCTCCACAGTCCAGACATTATTATAATTTATAAGTAAAGCAAACAAATAAATTACTAAAATATGCTAGAAAAAATATTGCACAAAAATTAAAATAGATAAAAAGAAGTAAGAACGAGTTTACTTGATGTCGTGAACCTAGAATGTAGAACTTAGGAAGAGGAAGTGAAAGTTGAAACTTGACCGGAACCGAACCGAACAATTTTCCATTTCACTCTAAATATTTTTTTTGTAATGCAATTTAGCACTTAAACCCTTTTTGCGAGAGCAAATTTGAATTATTTAGCAAATAGCCTTTGTAGAAATATGAGAGATTGAGAGATATTTAGAGAGAATATTAGAGAAATTGTGAATACATTGATGAAAAATGGTGGTATTTATAGAAAAAATAGCTTGGGGGTATGGGGGCGCCTAGGGGGGTGGGGGAGCAAAATATGGCTGTTTTTGGCTGTTGGGTCAACGACTGTGGGTGAAAGAGCCGTTGCCCAACGGCTATTTTTGCACCCAAAGCCCAGTATTTTTTTTATTTTTTTGGGTCCGGTCCGGTCCGGTTCCGTTCCAAAAAAATCCGATCTGGTCGACTCAAATGGGGGGTGACGGGTTGGGGGATGAGCCGTGCCAGTTTTTTTTATTTGGTCCGGTTTGCGCCGGTCCAGTCCGGTTGGACAGCCTTAAATCTAGCAACCAGCATAAGACAGCAGTTTAGCTGTCTAACAGCTGTCACACCCTAAAATTTTACTAAAAATAAAAGGCAGTGACTTAGGTATTTTAAAGGTACAAATTATAAAGATATTTTTGGAGCCGCCACTTGACATAGTTCAAAGGTGTGCCAAGTCACCAAAGAGGTACCTTGGAACACCTATGACTCGTAAGTGGTCTGCGTCAGAGTTCCGGGTAAGGATCTTTGTTGACTCTCGGGAAGGTGTTAGGCACCCTCGAGTCCTGTGCAAGCACAATTGCTTTATTGACGCTCTCCAGATTTGTGAATTATTGTTTGTTTGTTTAATGCCATTTATTTTGTTTGTTACGCTTTAATTTTTAATTGAAATATCACGTGTTCATTGATGGAAAACTCTATCGAAAATTAACCGCGGACGCATTTTCCATTCGTATTCCGATATATGTGAGTTCCATGTAAATATTAGACGTTAAATTTTATTTTTGTCTCCACGCTTTATTTCAGGTAAATACCATCCGTTCAACGAATGAAAACTCAGTCGGATATAAACGCGCAAGCACCTTACTTGGGCGAAATCTTCCAACTTACTTGAGTTTCATGTGAACATTTAGTTTAAACTTGTTTCAGCCTACTTGAATAGTCTAACCGCCGTACTGTTTCTTTCTGCCTGATACCTTTCCCTAATCGCTTCTTTACTTTAGTTATTGAATATTATTTGCTTGACGCAATAAATAGAGTGTGATGTTTTAGTTCGACTATTGTTTTTCTTTTGGCTTTTGCTTTCAAATGCCTAATACATAATTTATTAAATCATTAATAGAAAGAGTTGAGATAAGTTTATGCAGATCATGGATCAGCTTTCAACATATATCCTTTTTATGTTTATACTAATTGTCCTACTTTGCCCCTTTTACAGATTTATACTAGGTTTAGATGTTCTGTGACTTATTGTGCAATTCTAACTTTGCAACAAAACAAAATAGAACAAAAGAGCTGAGCACTCTTAAGCTGCTAAATAGAAGTCTAGATCCCAACCCTACTACTTTCTTTCAAGCAGTCAGCCCCCTTTATCTCAATACATACATAAAGTAGGTTTGTAAACAAAATGACAGCAGATATTGACAATGGGCATGAATATACTGAAGGCAAGCTTCCTTTGGGCTTGGTCCAAAACAAGCTCAATTTCAGTTTAGTACCAGGCCCTAAAATATTTCTATTTATCTAGAATGGAGCCTGAATCAGGCTATTTTCATACTCTAATATGCAAACATTAAAAACACAAGGTTAGAGAAATATTTACCTAATGAGCCAAAGTCTCAAAGGGTGCAACAATGACAACCACCAGCAAAGATCCAAACCAGCAACACAGTAGTGAAATCCAAAGAACAAGAAACCAGACAGCCCCCTAAACTCTTCAAAACTATAAACTAAACTAAAGAAGACTCACCTCATTTTTTTTGTTTTTGTTTTTTTTTTTTTTTTTTTTTGTTTTGCTTTATGTTGGAGCATGTTTTTTTTCTCTCTGATCCGTGAGTTTTATGGTGGAAGAAGTGTTCTTTTTATAGCTGAAAGTTTCAGCCTCTGCCCTCACCAAAGCCCCCAAAAACCATTAAATGCATCTCCCTAAAAGACAAACAAAGCATGCCATACAATTAATATAAAGTGAAATGGACAAAAGTCACATGTTTTTCCTTCTACTTTTCAGGAAAGTAAAAGAACCCTATGTAAATAAATCAAAAAAATCCTACTACTTTATGTGCTGACTTTGGTACTTTAAATTTGACTTTGGCTCTTTTCTTTCAATTTTCAGATTTGAAACTCAACTAAAATAACACACTCCACAACCAAAATTCTAACTAGACTCTTTGGACTATCAGGGAATGCAACTCTAGATTACTGCCTTCTTAGACAAAGACCATAGCAGACATACAAATCACAAGCAACGAAGCCACTGGTTAGAATGAGACATGTATAGAGGAATATTAGCACCACAAACTTGGTAGTTTTATAAGCTTAATCCATGAATTAGACCCACTGAAAATGACCAAACCAAACCAAATCCATACTTAATCTTTACACCTGAAAATGAAATAAAACTAAGAAGGCTGGATGGACTTATACCCGAATGATTTCAACAACTCTCTAGCTTAAACCAGATTAGACAAATAGTCAAGAACCATATCACTCTACATAAAAGAGAAAGGCCTAGAACAAATCAAACACGAGTTTAACTAATGGTGAACATTATGATTTCGTATACCAAGCTTTAGCCAAGTTCTCAAACGACCATCAATATATAAAAACAATATATACTCATTGATAATATGATTCACATGATTTTTCTAACTAAAGCATTAATCTAACAGGAAAGCAAAGAAAGAATAAAGGATTCAAAGTTTTTGGCTAACCCGGCTAAACTAGAATGGCGTTTTTGACACTATTACCCAGATGTTGATCGCCACTGCCTTGTCGCCATTATCGCTCGTCCGAGCATCACCCTAACGTAGCATTACCTCGGCTGCACCTCCCAATCATCAGTAAGCCAAAACAAATCACAACATTAGCACTAAACTAGATACAACATCATTACACACACCATTGTCTCACAATCAACTACCAACGCTGCAATACTATAACAGTCCCACCGCTGCTATATCGATATCGCCACCCCGCCTTCACAATGTCATCATCGACACTAGTTCACGTTCAAATCACAACATTATCACAGAATCAAGCAATGAAAAGCACCATTAACAACCTCACTGCCTCATCTACTTTACTACCATCGTCACGACTCGCTACCTCGCCTCGCTAAACAGTCCCTGCAGCCATCAAAACAACTCCTCAGCATACACACACTATCACGGCTGCCACCATTACTTAATCGCGGCTCCACGCTGCCTCGCTTTACCAAGGTGGCCATCGCACCACCTGCCACAGCCCTGACCAACGATCATCAACATCATCCCCACATTGCTTTCAAAACCAAGTCGACAAACAACAGCCACCAAATGCTCCAATACCTATCTCCCACACGCTGCCTCATCGATACCACGCTATACATAGACCAAATAAACAACATAACAAAACTCCAGCGACTGCTTCTCACCAATCCATATCCCTTCAGTCTTTCTACCGCCGTGAACCACCACAAAGAGTGGCAGAGCCGAAGAAAGAAAGAAAGTAAACGGAGCAGCAAGGAGAAAGAATCAAAGTCGAAGGGTTTTCACAATAAATGAGGTCAGAATCCGGTAGTGGAGACCGAGGCGAGTCCGTTGATGTATGTATTGACTGGAGAAATAGTGGGTTCACCGGACTTAGGGTTCCGGCGACCTTTGTCTTCTCAATCGACGGCGGATAGGTAGAAATTTGGGAAGACCATTGATAGATTAAGAGAGATGAGGTCAAGGGGGATCGAGTGATGCATTTTTATAGTGGGGGACAGTGGTTAAGCGATGGTCTATGGCGGCCTGAGGTGTTTTCCAGCGGGTTTTAAGAATTGGTCAGAGGTTCCCTCATTTTTCTTTAGTTTGCGTCAATTACCAAAAATGGCAAATTTTAGCTTATATAATTAGTGAGATGGGCCGGGTCAGGAGAGTGGGCTGACGGGTTAAGGGAAATTGGACTGGGCCACTCCTTTCTTCACTTTTGTCAGAATTTTTCTTTAAAGCCCAATAGCCTTCAACAAAAATAAAACTAATTAAATAAAACTATATGTAAATTAAAGTCATAATCAAATGAAACTATTAAACACACAATTAATCTCAACAAGTCTACTTTTGGTATTTTTTTTCTATTTAAACATGCTAAAAATAGCTAAAAATGAGGGATCTGGGAAAATTAAGCAAATACCTTATGAAATTAGCACGACTATTTTGAGAGGGATGACCTCGGTTGAACTCTCTTCTGACTTTGTAGTGTCTTCATTGTATAACCTGTCTAGCGTATCCCATATTTCCTTTGCAGTTGAGCATTTGGGAATACGTAAACATACATTAAGCCCTAGTCCACACTGAAGAATCTTCATGGCTTCAGCATTCAACTAAAGTAGTTTGAAGTCTTTTTTAAGTTCTTCTACAGGCTTTTGGACTTTGTTCCCTGATGTATCAATCTTGGTGGGAATCAAGGGACCATTCTGTGTAATCCTCCATAGCTGATAATTTTCTGCCTGTAGAAAGGTTTCCATCCTAAACTTCTAGAATTTGTAGTGTTGACCGTTGAACTGTGGAGGCTTGCTGATAGAGTATCCTTCGGGCATGAATGGTGGTGCACTCATTGTTCAGATCCTTCTCAAGATGTTAATCTTTCTTCAAGAGAACCTGCTCTAATACCACTTGTTGCACTTGGTGCACCTTCGTAAGACACTAGAGGAGGGGTGAATAGTGTCCTTACCCGATTTTTAAAACCTAAAACTTGCTTTTAACTTTCTGCGCCTAACTCACAAAGAACCAGGTTCCTTACAAGTTTCACCTATCTCTGAAACTAAACAAATTGCGGAAACGTAAAGTACACCGAGATTTTTACGTGGAAAAATCCTTGCTCAACGGATAAAAAACCACGACCCAAACTCTTGGAATTTCAACTCTTCCACTAAAGGAAAACCCGAGCAAGTTTTAGACTGCAACGTAATGTAATTAAGGAACTAGAACCCCCTAGTACCTAGAACCTTCACAGCCACACGTTAGCTGGTAAGGTTACCTCTACTTAACCTAAAAAGTAATCTCTACTTAAACAACAGACTTATCTATGAAACTGCTCCTTTGTAAGGTTCTGCTGCTCAGCCTTTGTTCTTGCACACAAAGCTTCTCACGATCTGATTGTACTTGATATGCTCTATTGAGACGTCTTTTGTGCGTATTGAATTTGGCCAAATTAACTTGTATATATAGGCACTAGACTTAGCCGGATCCAACTAAGTTTAGGATTCCTTTTCCTCTTCGAAATCTGTTTTGAACAAGGTTACCCATATTTCCTTATTTAACACCTAAGCTAATTTGCCTTAGTTCCCAATCCATTTACGTTTAGGAACCACGTCCTTCTCAGCACCACTTTTTGCTTCTTCTGTTTCCGGTAGGATTTGAACTTTGACCCAACTGTTCTTTTCTTTCCTTCTTCAGCTCTGACTTGAATATCTTGTTTGAACAGCTGGTCTTCTTACTTCGACTGCGAACCTTTTCGTGGTCCACTTAGCACCAGGTCCTTTGTCATCTTCAAAACTCATCCTTCAACAAATTTCCCCTTTTTTATAATGACAAACCATGTTGTCTCACCAAGGGTTTATACTCTTAAGAACCTGTAAATATCAACCACGAACCAGGATAGTAACAGTTAGGGGAAAATAGGTCACAAACATATAATGAACTAATCGACATCTAACTTCCCCTTTTGGCATCATCGAAAAATTTCACAGTTGTAAGAACCTGTTCAACTTAAATTAAGTCTAGGTGACTCTAGTGCCAAAGGCAGCAAGCCAACCTTGAAACGTCAGGAACCTGTTTCAAACAATAAATACTAGCAAATTTGTCTTAAAATAGGATATTTATATCAACAAAAAGAGCCAAAACGGCTTAAAACATCCAGACAATATTCAAATATTACAAACCGAGATATAATATTGTCTTAAAAACAGGCCATAAGAGAACCAGGAAAGGACTAGGGAAAGGAGCTGGTTCAGAATTGGGGAATATCAGGGATGTTAAAGTGAGCAAGCAACAAGGCGAGGCGACACGAGTTTCCTTCTCTTTCAAGCTCCAGCTCTGCATCCAGCCTTGTGTTTTCAGCATTCATCCAGGCCAGCTCATCATTTTGCCTTTCAAGCTGCCTCCTGAACCCCTTAATCCTCCTGTCCATTCTATTGTTCCTCCTTTCATCTGCATCCTCTTCAATATGCTCTGGTTCATTAGCAGGTTCACCATCCAACACATAGTCACAGGATTTAAGAATGTTCTTCCCAAACAAGTCACTGTGGTCCGCCTGAGTCCACTTACTAACAGGCACCCCAAAGAAATCAAATATCTTCCCCAGAAGAAATCCATAGACCAGCGCATGTTTGCCTAACCCCATATCAGCTACCCTACCAATGTGCTTAATCATCAATTCAGGTAGATTAATATGAACCTCTCGATCTAGCAGGTCCATATAGGTCATATCCAGAAAGTTGGCCTCACTCCTCCTTTCCGACCTCTATAGTTGTTCTTCAGCACAAATTCAAAGAGCAACTGGTAGAAGGGTTGCATTGCCTTTTTCTTCACTTGTGTAGCCCTTGCCAGTCTTGGTCTCCCTGCAAATTTCTGGGTCACCTCCAAAGCAGACACACCATCTCCTCTAGCCGGCCACGAGTTCCTCATATACTCGCTGTAGCCCTGAGAGGGAACACCCAAAATCTCACCCAGTCCCACACTATCAAGCTGGATCACCAGCCCCTTGACTATGGTTGTCACAATACCTTCACTCACTGTGGAATTGGAATAAAATTCTCGAACCTCTTGCTCCCTTAGCTGTCTAGCACGATCATTGAACAGGTTCATCCACCCCTGAGCCCTCAACTTAGCACCAAGCTGAGTCATTCCCTCAAGCTCCAGGTCAGTGAGAATTTTACCCTTCACCATTGGTCGACCTCTAAAATAGGCCACCCTCATTTTCTTCTCTTCCTTGTCATCTCCAATCACCAGCTTTGATTTGGAACCTCTCCTACGAACCTCAAGTTCCTCCACAATCCTCTCCTACTGCTCTCTCACAAAACCTTGAGTAGCAGGTCTCCTAGCATGATTCAATGTCTTCCGGCTGCTTTCTTCCATACCCTCTGCATCTCCAGAACTTCCAATCTTGGAACTACCTACAAATTCTCCTCCCTTTACCAGCCTTCTTTTCTCCATAGTTTGTTTTTGTTCCTGAACCACAGGCCTCTTTCCTAATCTCCTCTGTTCCTCCACTACCACAACATCTGTCTCACTGGAGGAACCTTCACTAGCTTGAGGAGTGGGATTGGGCTCAGGCAACACAACATCCAAAAGTTCAGTAAAACCTACATCCCTTACGTTCTCTTCCACATAATCATCAATATCTCTCATATCTGCATTATCACCTACCACAGAACCAGTGAACGAACCAGGTTCTTTCTCAGGTTCTTTAGCAGGTTCAGCAGATTTTTCCTCTCTCTTGTCACCGACAGTCTTTTCCACTACAGGAGCTGTCTCAGGAATATATTCCTCAACCGTTTTCTCAGTTTCTTTAGTAACAACAACATCAACCTCTGTTTCAACGACCTTTTCAATATTTTCTACAACTACCTCCTCCTTCTCTCCAACTACAGACATAACAGGCTCTACTAAATCTGCAGGCACAGAACGTAAACTAGTATCAACGACTATAGTACTAGTAGGAGAACTAGGGTTTACCTTTTCAGTTTCTTGAACGATTTCTTGAGTCGTTTCAATGATTCCTTCCCATGTACCAGTTTCTGGAACACTTTCCCCCTTACTAGTTGCTTCTTCCGTCAACTTCTTCTGTCTCAGTTTCACAAACTTTCTTGCCATAGCCACAGAATGACTCGCTGCAAGTTGCTTTGCCTTTTGATTTAGTTTGGATATTTTGATTTTAAGAGAATAGAGGTGAGAATCCACTTTGGAACTGGTCGACATTTTTTCTTTACAGAGAATTATGTTTAAGAGAGAGAAAATATTTTGAGAGAGTTTTAGCATTTTAGCCGATAGAAACAATGTTTCTTTTATCAAATGATGGAATAGAGACGGGTTTAGGTTTATCGGGAAGGGGAACGGGTTGATGGGACAGGAAAAAACTGCTACTACTTATGACGCATAGGAGTTGACGCCATCACGGTTCAAAGTATTTGAATTTTAAAAGTTTTACACTAATCCGGCGCCAAGTGAGGGTGATTGGTAACAAATTAAGCCACGTAAGACAACACTTATACTCAGTAAGTGATATAGAATGTGTACCTGAATGTCCATGCACCAGTTTCTTCAGTTATATCCTTTATATAAAAAAAATTTCAGTATCTAAGTCATGAAAACAAGTTCCAAACAGGTTAGCAAGCAAAACAATTAAGTTTTCATAGTAGAATCAACTAAGCAAAGTTAAGCTAAGTAAAACAAGGAAACTTCACTAGCCAATCATTGGGAGAACCAGGTGCTGCTTCGTTCATTGTATCTTGGTCATCCCTAGCTCAAGCATGTTCTTTTCAAATTGTACCATGTTCAATGCCTTAGTGAAGATATCAGCAATTTGATCCTCAGTCCTACAAAAGTTCATAGTAATTAGGCCTTTCTCAACATTGTCCCTTAAAAAGTGATGCCTAATATCGATGTGCTTTGTTTTCTTGTGCTGGACCGGGTTCTTGGCAATATTGACAGCACTGGTATTGTCACAAAAGATTGGAACTAGTCCATACTTGATTCTAAAGTCCTCCAACTGCTGCTTGATCCATGATAACTGTGAACACCATAAAGCAGCTGCTACATATTCAGCTTCAGCTATGGATAATGCCACTGAATTTTGTTTCTTTGTAGCACATGAAACTAAACAAGAACCTAGGAAGTGAGCCATCCCAGATGTGCTTTTCCTATCAACCAAGTGACCAGCATAGTCAGCATCAGCATACCCAGTAAGATCAAAACTACTGCCTTTTGGGTACCATAAACCAAGATCTTGAGTTCCTTTCAAATATCTCAAGACTCTCTTGACTGCAGTTAAGTGTGACTCCTTTGGTTTTGACCGGAACCTTGCATACAACCCCACACTATAAATAATATTTGGACGACTTGCAGTTAAATACAGCAAGGAACCAATCATTCCTCTGTACTTAGTTTCATCAATTGAAGCACCAGTTTCATCAAGATCTATCTTCGTTCCAGGAGAAATGGGTGTGTTCATATCCTTAGCAGACTCCATATCATACTTCCTTAGAAGCTCTTTGATGTACTTCCGCCGGTGGATCATTGTGCCTTCCTGAGATTGCTTGATTTGTAAGCCTAAGAAGAAATTTAACTCACCCATCATACTCATCTAAAATTCACTTCCCATCAGGTCGGCAAACTCCTTGCAAAGGTTTTCATTAGTAGCACCAAAGATGATGTCGTCTACATACACTTGGACAATTAGCAGGTCCTTGGTTTTCTTCCTTAAAAACAAAGTATTGTCTATTTTGCCTCTAGTAAACCCATTCTTCAATAAGAACCCATACAATCTTTCATACCAAGCCATAGGAGCCTGTTTCAAACCATACAGTTCCTTGTCAAGTTTGTAGACATGATCAGAAAACTCTATACTTTCAAAACTAGGTGCTTCAACATGCACCTCTTCATTCAAATAACCATTAAGGAATGCACTCTTCACATCAATCTAGTACAGCTTAAACTCCATATAAGCTGCAAAAGCAATAAGCATCCTAATGGCCTCCATTCTTGCAACAGGTGCAAAGGTTTCATCATAATCTGATTCCTTCTTCTTGGCTATAACCTTGAACCACCAGTCTTGCCTTGTTCCTTGTTATTATGCCATGTTCATCCAGCTTGTTTCTAAAGACCCATTTAGTTCCAATGATGGACCTGTCTGTTAGTCGAGGGACCAGGTGTCATACCTTACTTCGTTCAAACTGATGAAGTTCCTCTTGCATAGCAATCACCCAGTCTGGATCCTCAAGTGCTTCACGTACATTCTTTGGTTCTATTGAGGACAGAAACGCAAAGAATGCACAGAAGTTCTTCAAAGCTCTTCTAGTAACCACTCCACTGTTTAGATCAGACATGAGGTTCTCCAGTAGGTGAGAACTTTGATATCTCCAAGGTTTAGGTTGAATCTGCTGAGTGTCGTTCCCAGGAGGAGCTGAGTCATCTAGGTCTTCTTCATCTTGCTCTTTAGTTCCCCCTGTCTGATTGCCTTCTAGTTCCCCCTGAGTTTGATCCTTATCATCCTGATAACTATTAACTCCATTCAAATTCTCAGGGTCTTCAGCAGGTTCATCTCTTGCAAGACCAATCTCCTGATCATCATCTTCTTGTCTGTTTGTGACACTTTCAGATTCATCAAATACCACATGCACACTTTCTTCTACAGTCAAGATCCTCTTGTTGAACACTTTATAAGCTTTACTTTGTGAAGAATATTCTAAGAAGATGGCTTCATCACTTCTATCATCAAACTTCCCTAGAGATTCTTTCCCGTTGTTATGCATGAAACACTTGCACCCAAAAGCTCTGAGATGTGCAATATTAGGTTTCCTGCCTCTAATCAGCTCTAGGGAGTATTCTCTAGCAAAGGACGGATAGAACATCGATTCAGCAAGTAGCAAGCGGTGTTGACTGCTTCAGCCCAAAAATTCTTCGATAGACCGCTTGACAGCAACATTGTTCTAGCCATGTCCTCCAAGGACCTGTTCTTCCTCTCCACTACACCATTCTGCTGAGGGGTCCTTGGTGCAGAGAAGTTGTGATCCACACCATGTTTATTACAATATTCTGCAAACTTAGCATTCTCAAATTCTGTACCATGGTCAGACCTTGTACTCACTAGTTGAACCCTCAGTTTCTTCTGATTGACTCTGACCCAGTCCTCGAACATATCATATGCTTCATGTTTAGATCTAAGGAATAGGGTCCATGTGTATCTGGAGTAGTCATCAACTATTACCATTACGAATACCTCCTCTACTCCTTACCCTCATTGGTCCACACAAGTCCATGTGAACCAGCTCAAGTGGTTTAGAAGTACTAGCCACTTTCTTTGACTTGAATGAAGATCTTACATGTTTCCCCCTCACACAAGCATCACAGATCTTGATGTAATTGAACTTCTTGCTTGGCAATCCACGAACCATGTCCTTTGACACCAACTTATTCAATTGAGTCAAGCTTGCATGTCCTAGTCTCTTGTGCCACAACTGACTATCATTCTCCAGCACATTCAGACAAGTCAAATTATTCTCAGGAAGAGAACCTAATGTAACCTTGTACACATTATTGGCTCGTTTCCCTTCCATTATCACGTAACCAGTCTGCAGGTTCTTTAAAGTGCAACCTACAGAAGTGAAACTCACTGAGTTTCCTCTATCACATAGTTGAGAGATGCTTAGAAGATTGTGCCTCAATCCATCCACACAAAGTACATTATCAATAGCATGATTGAGGGATCTCCCAACTTTTCCAATGCCAACTATTTCACCGCTCTTGCCTCCTCCAAAAGCCACACTACCCCCTTGAAATGCTGCGAGTGAGAGAAAGTTTCTTCTATCTCCTGTCATGTGCCTGGAACACCCATTATCAAGAATCCAACTTGGGTTGTTCCATCTCACTCCAGTCTGCAAAAGAAAATCAAGGGTTAGAAACAGGAACCCAGACAAGCTTGGGTCCCTTTTTGTTATCGAATGGATGAATCAAATCTTTTCTAGCCCAATAAAGTAAAACTGATTTTTTATTCTTTATCACTGCTCCTTTTGCAACACTGCATTCATTCTTGATATGTCCAGTCTTACCACACAAGAAGCAGAGTTTGTTGTAAGGAAGTCCTACATATTTACTATTAGGGTTCCAAGCAGGTAAAGGTTTCCTATGTCCTAATCCAGTCTTACCTCTATTATAATTTTCATGCAACCAATTCAAAGCTTCAGAAGACTTGTTCCATTTAGTGAGTCTGGTGAGCTCAGAGTAAGCTTTTTCAACCTTCTCCTAAAGAACCCGGTTCTTCTCAGTTTCCTGATGTAGAACCTGGTTTTTTCTTTTTAAGCTCAGCTTCAAGGTTGATTTGAGCCTCACTAACTCCTTGCTTACCGGACATTTCTTTCAATTTTTGATTCTCAAGTTCGAGTGCAGAACCTAGCTTCTTCTCACAAAGCACCTGTTCCTTTAATGGAAGAGTTTCTAATTTGAGGGCTGAGACTTTATGATTTAGTTCAAAAACTTGAGTTCCACTGGTAATTAATTCCTTTTTAGGATCAGTTTTAGCTTTTTCCAAGTTTTTATTTCTCATTGAAAACTCAGACACAACTGACATCAGTTGGTCTTTCTCAGAAAGTGCTTGTTCCTTTTCAGACCTCAAAGTTTCAATCTCTTCAATTAAAGTCAAGGCAAGCAAATTTAATCCCCTAAAAGAACAAGTATGAAGTCTAGTTTTTAGTTCATCGAGACTTACCTCAGGTGTATCATCAATCGAAGATTCATTATCAGCCATCAATACCAATGGAGAATCATCTTCTGGTTCTTCTTCTTCTCCATCACTTTCACTTTCAGAAGGTCCCCATGTTGGGCAATGTTTAATAACATGGTCTCTTTGGCCGCACCTGAAGCATCCTAAGTGATTCAGATTCTTTACAGTGCTATTCTTGACAGGGATGACCTCGGTTGAACTCTCTTCTGACTTTGTAGTTTCTTCATTGTATAACCTGTCTAGCGTATCCCATATTTCCTTTGCAGTTGAGCATTTGGGAATACGTAAACATACATTAAGCCCTAGTCCACACTGAAGAATCTTCATGGCTTCAGCATTCAACTAAAGTAGTTTGAAGTCTTTTTTAAGTTCTTCTACAGGCTTTTGGACTTTGTTCCCTGATGTATCAATCTTGGTGGGAATCAAGGGACCATTCTGTGTAATCCTCCATAGCTGATAATTTTCTGCCTGTAGAAAGGTTTCCATCCTAAACTTCTAGAATTTGTAGTGTTGACCGTTGAACTGTGGAGGCTTGCTGATAGAGTATCCTTCGGGCATGAATGGTGGTGCACTCATTGTTCAGATCCTTCTCAAGATGTTAATCTTTCTTCAAGAGAACCTGCTCTAATACCACTTGTTGCACTTGGTGCACCTTCGTAAGACACTAGAGGAGGGGTGAATAGTGTCCTTACCCGATTTTTAAAACCTAAAACTTGCTTTTAACTTTCTGCGCCTAACTCACAAAGAACCAGGTTCCTTACAAGTTTCACCTATCTCTGAAACTAAACAAATTGCGGAAACGTAAAGTACACCGAGATTTTTACGTGGAAAAATCCTTGCTCAAGGGATAAAAAACCACAACCCAAACTCTTGGAATTTCAACTCTTCGACTAAAGGAAAACCCAAGCAAGTTTTAGACTACAACGTAATGTAATTAAGGAACTAGAACCCCCTAGTACCTAGAACCTTCATAGCCACACGTTAGCTGGTAAGGTTACCTCTACTTAACCTCAAAAGTAATCTCTATTTAATGCTTCTAAACAAGCTGATAGATTACAACTCAATAGCCTATAACAAAGAAACTAAAACAACAGACTTATCTATGAAACTGCTCCTTTGTAAGGTTCTGCTGCTCAGCCTTTGTTCTTGCACACAAAGCTTCTCACGATCTGATTGTACTTGATATGCTCTGTTGAGACGTCTTTTGTGCGTATTGAATTTGGCCAAATTAACTTGTATATATAGGCACTAGACATAGCCGGATCCAACTAAGTTTAGGATTCCTTTTCCTCTTCGAAATCTGTTTTGAACAAGGTTACCCATATTTCCTTATTTAACACCTAAGCTAATTTGCCTTAGTTCCCAATCCATTTACGTTTAGGAACCGCGTCCTTCTCAGCACCGCTTTTTGCTTCTTCTGTTTTCGGTAGGATTTGAACTTTGACCCAACTGTTCTTTTCTTTCCTTCTTCAGCTCTGACTTGAATATCTCGTTTGAACAGCTGGTCTTCTTACTTCGACTGTGAACCTTTTCGTGGTCCACTTAGCACCAGGTCCTTTGTCATCTTCAAAACTCATCCTTCAATAAGACTATATAAAGTTTCACCAAATGATGCTGCTCTAAATTTTAACTAAAAAAAAATCATCACTATAATGCTCTACTTTAAACTTGACCTATGAGATATTGTCTCTGTCACTTCTTCTCTATTGATAGTAGTGAAATTATTCGCTCATAGCAAATTGAAAAAACTCACGGACTATATATGAAAAACAAAACAACGAAAGGTCGTAGTAAATAAGTGTGAATTCACAGAAAATACAAATTACAAATTTACTATAGAATTGGAAATTGGGCACATAGGCCCGCGCTGTAGTGTATTAATCTGCAATAGTACTTATTACTTAAATGATTGTGATCAAATAATGTACGGGAGCAAATCCATTCCCATTGTAACAGATCAATTAGCAAGTTGAGAAAAGGTTTTTATCCCACATTAATTGGTACTTTATAAAAGCTTCAAACGTTTTGTAACGACAAATATGCCAAACCATGTGTACAAGAAAAATCAGAGGAAAGTTGAAGTTGCTGAAAAACAACTGAAGTCTCTCATGAGCCAAGGACTTCAACAGCCCGCAGGTTAAGGCTAGCCCTGGGGCTGGGAGTAGATGAGAGATATATAGCAAAAATTTTATGCCATTATTTCCTGAATTTCAAAAAGAAAAAGGAAGAATGAAAAAACTCAAAGATGCACAGTTGTTTTCTTTGGGTAAAAGTTGTAGCATTCATCAACAAATTATATTTATATTTATTATTTCATGGACAAAAAATGACAACGAATTATACTACCAGTAAAGATTCTTAACCAAGAAGAAGTATCAAATTTTTTGCACAAAAATCAAGTAACTACTGAAAATTCGTTGAACAATACTACTTAGATTAGATAAATAAAGAAAACTTAAATGTGATCTTTATAGGATGCCATGATCATATGCAAATCTCATAGGTCCAATACTCATAAAACAACATACTAATATTCATAAAATGCAAATTCATTAATTAACATACTAATTAACAATTCTCTAAATCATCTGATCCCGTTTGATCATCAATCCACAGTTTGATCATCTACTGTTCCTCCTTATCTAAATAGAGTTTGAAACCCTACTTCTTGAATTAAAAGATTATGAAATTAAAGAAGACAGATCAAACAAGCTAAATTTACACAATCCTGGCTTCTGTTACGTCAAAGCGAGAACCCTTTATCATCATAACCTTAAACTCCTCGAAGTTGATCATCCCATCTCCGTCACAATCAACGCCGCTAATCATTTTCCGGCACTCCGCCAACGAGCACTCCTCCCCGAGGCTTCGGAGAACCGTTTGCAACTCCTCGGCGGAGATGGATCCATTCTTGTCCATGTCAAACACCGAGAACGCATCCTTAAGGTTCTCCAATACCTTAAAGCAAAAAAAAAAAAAAAAAAAGTATATGACGACTTTGTTTGTTTATATTAATGTTTTATTTCGTAAATTTATGTAAAGAGGATTCTTATGATAGTGAGGATATGTCGATGCTCATTGAAAATAGAAACTAACATGAAAAACCAAAAACATCGTCATATTGAACTATAATTCTTATGCACATTATTATTATTTGCAACTCTTTCCGAAAATCTGATTATGTTTAAATTTATTAAATATGTTCTCTCAAACTATTTAACTTTTTAGATGAGATCACAGAGATCATGGCTTGATTCTCATAATCAAGCAATTCCAAAAATAATTTCAACGTGCTAAATTGGCTCATGAAAAAAAATGAAGATGTATGTGAGGAGGCATGTTGTGACAAATACAAGAATTAAACAATTTGAATCTCGTTCTTCGAATCCCGCCCCATTAAACGAATAACTATTTTAACAAGTGGAGCTCCTAATAAGGACAAAACATGAATGCAAAGATTATGGTGCCTAAAAATAAAAAAAAAGTCTCCTCTTTTTGTAACGGACAAAAAGATGGTCCCAAACAGATTGGAATAACAATAAAAAGAATAGAAAGTTGAAGGAGTATATACCTCATCGGAATCAATGTCCTTGGTATTAAGCTCAATGAATTCCTGCAAATCAATGAAACCATCACCATCTGAATCAACTTCACGTATCATGTTGATCAACTCCTCCTCCGTCGCGGCATTACCGAGGCTAGCCATGATGGATCCCAGCTCCGACGAGCATATTTTCCCGTCACCATTCACGTCAAATTTCTTGAAAACTTGTTCTAGTTCCTCTTCAATTCTTGCACGTGAATTTATAGACGATGATCTTGAAATCACTGGCGTTGGATCGTTGTTGTTGGCTTTACGCACACGCTTTTTCTTGATCTTGAACAATGATTTCAATCCCATATCAATGAAAAGATAATTAATCACAATCTTGTTTAACCCCTTGTTTATTTTTTCAACAAACTATTGAATGAATGACAAAGATTGAAGAAAAGGAAGATATGAGAATTTGGGAAAATTTTAGTTTATGAGATTTGTCAAGAAGATTAGATAGAAATAGATGATTAGGGATCTGTAGAATCTTTCAAATTTATCTAGTTTGTTTGAGTCCTTTTAGGATTAGAAGTTGTGATTTGGGCGAATGTTTTTGGTATATTAGCAATGTTACGTGCATGCACGACAAAAACTTCATGACCGTACAATGCGGTCAAAACTTGATGTGACAAGTGGAACATATCAATTTTTTTATCTTCAACTATTTAAAAAGTATAAATCATCTTAATTTTTGGTTTTATAGCTACAATAAGAATAATAATATAACCATTGTAACACTACAGTAAAAATTTACCCGCACCGGATGTTTACACCCATTTTAGTTAAGTTAACTATAGGAATTGAGTTATATTTAGAGTTTTATTTTTAATAAAATAAATTTTTAATAAAAGTAATAATCATTAATTCAAAGTACTTAACTGACGTTAGACTACAGCTGCCTTCTTCTTCTAGCGTTCTTGTTCGTGCTGCATTTTATGTTTGTTCTCCTTCTTTTATTTTTCCATTACATATCAAAAGAGTAACTCTAATTATAGTATACAGGAAAACTAATTCACAATATATTGTTGGTATATCCTGACCAAGATTCTTATAGTCTTTGAGAAAAGTAATGAAAACTTAAGTATTTTTGAGATTAAGCATGATAAATATTTTTTTATGACAGTATTATTTTTTTTTTTAATCAAGTAAAATATGTAGTTATTTCATGAAGATTTTTGTACAAATCTGTTACTATAAGGCATGGTCATTCATTTTGTTAAGGTTTAAAGTTTTGTTATAACTTACATCGCAAGATTAAAGAAGAAAGAAAAAAAAGTAAGCTACGAAAAAGAAAAACCTCAAAAATAGAAGAAGCTAAGTTACTCAGGTTTCGTTGGGGCACCGAAAGTCAGATTACTTAGATGTTAATCTCAAGGAGATAATGGAATAGTAAGTTAAAGTTATTAAATATTTATATTATTATTATTATTTAAGTAATTTGAAAAATATATGATGTTAACTATGGTTAAGTATTAATAATTGTAGTTAAATAAAGGGACATGTGTCATTAGTTTATTTGTCAGGTGTAAACACCCGGTGCGGGTAAGTTTTTACCGTAATACTACGGGTGGGTCTAGAAAATGTTGAAATGTACATTGATCTAATCCTTATTAAGGTGGAGAGTATGTTTCCAATAGATCTTTGGCTAAAAAAAATATTTTAAAAATATTTTTAAAACAAACAAAATATTCTGAAAACATGATAAAAAACAAACAAGATAATAAACATCATGATAGCTCAGGTACTCACATAAAACTAATAATGTTGTATAGCTATTTTAAATATTGTTGTAGGTGGGATACATATTTACACTTAATAATTTTCGTTTAACTTTTTAATATATGTAGTAATTAATTTTGGTAAAATAAATCTGTCATAATTATAAAAAAATCATCAATTTTTTGAGCTCATACATTGAAATATGGGATAAGTGGATGACAGATTTATTTCCCTCATCCAATAGAATTATCAGTGAATTTAAATTTGTGATAGCACCTAAACTTATCTTTTTTACCAAAATATTAGTTATACTTATCAACAAATATATCTGTAATTACCTAGTAAGTAACCTGATTATGTATTTTTTATGTGTTAAAAAATAGTTTACTACTACGATACACCTATCCAACCAAAATTTACATTGTGTAAAAGCTATTTTCGTTTAAAAAGCTGGTTAATCAAGTAAATTACCTCTCCAGAATCGTGACTTATATGTATTACTTTGCAGACATTTCTTTTTCATAATGAGTATTTAAGTACTTACTTATTATGGCAATATTCAGAAATCAGGATGTATCAATGGGGAAAAAGAAGAATGAAACAGCTAATTTATATTTAGGTGGTCAAATAGAACTAGATAATTAGGGATATTTAGAATCTTTCAAATTTATGTAATTTGTTCAGTCCTTTTAGGATTAGAAGTTGTGATTTGGTTGAGTTTTTTTTTTTGGGTATATTAGGAAGGTTACGTGCATGCACGACAATAACTATGTTGACCGTACAATGCGGTTAAAACTGTTGATGCAAGTGTAACATAATCAAATTATTTTATTTTCAACTATTTAAAAAGTACAAGTCGTATTAATTTTGGATATTATAGCTATTTTATAATGTTTTGTGTTAGATACAAATCTATACGTTAAGATATTTCCAGTTAGCAATTTTCATTTAACTTTTTAATATATATAGTAATTCATTTTGGTAAAATAAATCTTTCATAGTTACAAAGAATCATGATTTTTTTAGATTAGTGGATGAAATATTTTCTTCACGGTGGTTTAAGGGTAATGTCAGTAAAACTTTAGATCCATGAGTAAAATGCCCCAAAATTTTATTGTTAGTTATATTTATTTATATTGGTTAGAGTTTTTTAAGTGAACAAAATATTAGTCATTTTTTTTAAATATGCTACGTTGGTTATAATTGTAAAAAGTCTTATCGACAGTTATGAAATTAATTTAAAAGTTTTAAAAATCAGATAATGTTCTACTATATAAAAGTTTAATTTTTTTAAAAAAAATTATAAGGTTTGAAAAAAATATTTATCTTATTATTAATGTCTGGACCATAAAATTGGTTGACTGGATCAAGTGTGTCCATTTATTCACTAAAAAATATTTGAAAAATTTATTTAGAAAGATTAATTTATCTTTTCATTTCAAAAGAATTTAAAAAGTAAACTTTAAACTAAAATACACATGCATGTTTGACTTCAGACTTCCGATGTTATTGAGTCACCCATATCCTAATAGAATTTAATTTATTTATATCGATAGTATAAAAAATATTTGAATTATCAGTGAATTTGAATTTAAGATAGCACCTAAACTTATCATTTACCAAAATATCAGTTATACTTATAAGAAATTTATCCTAATTATCTACTCACTACTAAAAAAATGCGATTTAGAGACGGACGATACGGACGGGTAGCCGTCCCTAAACACGATTTACGGACAGGCTATGCGACGGCATTGTCCGTTCGTAAATCGCTCGAGGCTATTCACATAGGGACGGGCAGCCGTCCCAGATACAGACGGCGTGTGTGACGGCTAGCCGTCCCTACTCAGTGAAATGTGGAATATATTTTTTTTGTTTAGGGAGGGGTGCCCGTCTCTATTTTTACGTTTTTCACTGGGTAGAGACGGGTAGTCGTCCCTACTCAGTGAAATCTGGAATTTTTTTTACTTTGTTTTAAGCTCAACTGCTGGTTTTGAGCATTCATGCGATGGTGAAGCTGGTGCTTCAACCACAGAAATCCACCAAAACTTTCCTGGGCTCATTTGAGTTATTTACAACATCTAACATACCCTCATCTGTATCAACTTTCACAACCGTTATCAGAAGCAAACTCTGGTTTTGATGGATCTGAGAGCAGGTACCTGAAGAGAAACAACAAAATCAACCAATATCGTCAAAAGCTAGTGAGAGAGCCAGATCAAAACCAACATTCATTACCTTCTTAGAAATTTAGATTCCCTTACGGAGCTGATGTGTGGTGAGGTGAAAGGTTGCTGAGAAAATTAAAAACAGGTGACTCCTGCATAGAGGAAAAAAAGACCATCAGATTGCAAAGACAAAAAAACAACAAAACAAGAGAACAAGGAGCATTTGAGTATAAACTGGGTAGGCTGAAAAAAAAATACCTCACGGAAGCAGCTAGTCGGCGGTGTACAGATCCAGCGACGAATCCCACCGAGGTGGACTGCTGCAAAAATCCAAAAAAAAAAATTAAACCTGTTTGATTTATGGTTTACCAAGAAAAAGAAATGAAAAAGGGAAGAAACTTACCAAGGAGATAAATGAAGAAGGTGAGGCGGATCTAGAGTTGTTTGAAGGAAGAGATATGAAAATGGGGGTTTGATGAGAGTGAAAACGAGGGAGAGAGAGGGGGAAGAAAATGGGTTTTGGGGATGAGTTGTGCGTGTGTTTTGTTCCTGATTTGCAAAATTTAACGCGCTGATTAGGGACGGCTAACCGTTTTTAAGAAAATAGAGACGGCGGGGCGTCTCTAGCCTGTCTATTTTTTTAAATTTATCAGAGCATTGGGACGGCGACCCGTCTCTAAAATGCTCTAATTTTGCAAATCAGGAACATATATGTACATTCTTCTGTGCAGTACATTTTATTTTTTAGAGAAGGGAATAAAATGGGTTTTGGAGATGAGTTTTGCGTATGTTTTGTTCCTGATTTGCAAAATTTAACGCGCTGATTAGGGACGGCTAACCGTCTTTAAGAAAATAGAGACGGCGAGCTGTCTCTAGCCTGTCTATTTTTTTTAATTTGTCAGAACCGTTGGGACGGCGACCCATTTCTAAAATGCTCTAATTTTGCAAATCAGGAACATATATGTACATTCTTCTGTGCAGTACATTTTATTTTTTAGACCATCCACATAAATTGGGATGGAGGGAGTATGTATCTCTTAAACATCTAATTAACATTCTAATTAGAGCAATATTTGAAAGAAAATAAAGCAATAAATGATTCTTTTTAGCCCCAAAAAAAAAAAAAAAAAAAAAAAAAAAAACCTTAGGTTTCTTGGAACAAATATAGGTTGTTGTTATAACAAATTATCCTTGAAAAGAAACGGTGATGTCGAATAGTGGAAAAAGTTATCTTACTCGAGGAGTCGGTCAAATGGGCATCGTTTTGAACCCTATCAAATAGCATTTGTTTAACCTAACTAAATCACGACTATTGATGCTAGCCGCTAAGTCTACTCTACTGTAGTGATACAGAGTTTTCTTAGTTCAATGATTAAAATCAATCGAATTCTTGTAGAAGAATATAGATCTTGGCAATACAAAAAGAAGAATACATGAAACTTATAAGCTGATCAATTAACATATAAACAAATTCATTGCAACTTTTTTTACTTGTCAACATGTTTTTTGAACACTAAAAGTATGTATAATCGTGTTCTTGTTAGTCAAAATCAACCAAAAAACATAACGTGACCACCCCTTATTTAAAATTATTTACTACTAGTTGATAAGCACTTTCCAAGTACAAAAGGTTGTACTTGTGAATCAACTCTTTAAAATAGCCTCATGACTTGGTGGTCGGCATAACAATAATAACATTTTATTATATGCTATTGCATACTTACTAATCATCATAGATTATTAATGCGTGCATTTCATTATCCGGAAAATATTCCCCATGGTGTAGGTTTGACCAAGATTTTAATTATTTTATCACTATTTTTTTTCTTTTCTTTTCTTTTTTTTTTTGGCAATTTTACATTCCATTTTGAATAATCATCCTTTATTATGCATACCTTTGGAGTCATAATCATAGATATATATAGTTCAAATATGCTGGAAAACAGTGACTGAGATTCAAAGATGTCTTAAAACTCTAATGATTCTGATCCCTTGAGGTGTCTACAATGGCTAGAACAAAACAATGGATCATTTACTCAATTTGGACATCAACTTAAGTTAAGAGTTAAAGTGGCTCACCATATTTCTTGATTGGTCAAGAAAATGCAACTCACTTGAGGATTTGAAAGATCTCTTGAAGTGTATTGAAGTTGAAGTTGATCAGTATGCAAGAAGTCAACTTCACTCTTTATGTTTATCATGTTTCACCTCCAATTAATGAAAGTTTAGGATCTGTTATAATCAATATAATAAAAAGAATTGCACCTTTTAAAAAGAAAGTCAAAGAAGCTTATATGTCTGTTTCACAATGCTCATTACAACATGATCTTTCCCTGAAGTTCATTGATTCTATTTTAGAGTTTATTGAGGATTCATTGTCTTAATATGATGGCAAAGTTAATGTTTCTGTTGACACTACTGTAAGGAATGTGTTTGAAACCCTTCATGAAGAGTTGAGACTCCGGGTTTATTTTCTCAGAGTCACAGATCCACCAAGGGAGTGTAAGGAAAATGAGAAGCAGAATGAGTACTTGATTTTAGTTGAAGCTGCAATCCACGAGGTAGCATCCGCCAGTTACACTTTTGATGTCAAAGAAATGAACGAAGATGTGGCCGACAAGATGCATATTTTGTTGTCTGATTTGCTAAGGAAGATTGAGTTTATCACGACAGAAGTTAAAGAGGTTTCTGAAAGGATTCCCAGGTCCTCGAGGTATGCATCTCCTAGGACAAATGGATTAGGCTTCATTGATTTTCTCTTAGGAAATTTTAGTGAGCTTCTTATTGTGAAGGCTGACTTGATTGCACCTGTGAAGCACCAAATTGAAGTAATCAATATGGAGCTAGAGTTCATGAGATCTTTTCTTGTTGATTTTGCAAATGAAGGATATGAGCAAGAGAATCTGAAAGATCTCAATGATCATGTTATTGATGTGGCGTACAAAGCAGAGTATGCTAGACTCATATCTTGTTTAAGGGTGGACTTTGTTGGAGATACATGCTATCTGATTTGGAAAAAGATATTAAGCTTGTCAAGCTTGAGATTGCCAATACTTATGCCACAGAAAGATTCAAGAAATCAACATCTGTTGTCACAGCTAACTCAAGTCAAGAGTCACCAAAAGCTGATAGTGTAGCAATGGAGGAAGTAGCTGAAACATCACATATAATAGGGAAGCTTACCAGGGGACCATCGCAACTAGAACATCTCTCAATAGTATTAGTAGGCATGCCAGGTCTTGGTAAGACTATTTTAGCCAAAAAAATCAATAACGACCATTATGTTGCCAATTACTTCTATCTCCTTGGATGGTGTTGCATTTCGCAACAGTATAACAAGAGACAGTTGTTGCTTGATATCTTAAGCCAAAGTTACTAAGCTTTCCAACCATGTAAAGGACACAATGAGTGATGGAGATTTAGCTGACAAGCTCAGTAAGTTCTTGATGAGAAAGAGATACCTCATTTCATAGATGACATATGGAGGATCGTGGCTTGGGATGACTTGAGAGGATCTTTTCCAGATGACGATTGTGGAAGTAGGATTCACTTGACAAGCAGACTCCAACGCGTGGCTTCAGAAGTTAATCCCGATGGCGTTCATCTTCGTCGCTTTCTCTCAAAAGAAGAAAGTCGGGAATTGCTCCAACTGAAGATATTCTCAAGAGAAAGTTGTCCTCTGGAACTAATTAAAATTGGAAACTTAATAGCAGAAAAGTGTCAAGGCCTTCCTCTTTTTGTTGTTCTAGTTGCTGGACTTCTTTCAAAGATACAAAGGTCCATAGATTGTTGGGAAAAATTTGAAGGAGATTTGAGTTCAGAAATCACACATGACCCCAAAACAGTTGATGGACATAGCAGTTCTATGCCACCTTTGATAATTACCCACAGTATGCGTATGATGTCTCATTCATTTCTCACTGCTTCAGATTACTTAGGGAGTTGGATTTGAGATGCATTAAGCTAGGTTCTTCTTTCCAACACGTTCTGTTTTCGCTTGTTCAGCTAAAATACTTGGCAGTCCAAGGTGCTTTTGATCTTATCCCTACACCAGAAGGTCAATTATGCAACCTTGAAACGTTTCTTGTAGAAGGATTAAGGGGAGAGATTCGAATACCTGTGACTCTCTGGAATATGACAAGTCAGAGACATTTGCATATCCATGGTCGGGCTTCTTTCTATTGGCCTAATGAAGATGATCAGGTGAGGAAACCACTCGGATGAACAATTTACTAAGTTTTTCAACACCTGCTCTTAATAGTGCACCATCCGTGGAAAATCTACTGAGGAAATCAACCAATTTGCGAAAACTTAGTTGCATATTTGAAGAACATTGGCAATAAATATCCTTCACTGGACTTCCTCAGTCAACTTGAATCTCTCAAGGTGTTCTATTATGGCGGTATGTTCAAAAGCTCGAGTTCGTTCAACTTCCCTAGTAGTCTGAAGAAGTTAACATTGTCAAAATTCGACGACCATGGAATGAGATTTCCACTATCGGGAGACTACCAAACCTCGAGGTGCTGAAACTACTATTTAGAGCTTATGAAGGAGAAGAATGGGACATAATAACAGATGGTGAATTCGAGAAACTCAAGTTCTTGAAGGTGGACAACCTTAACATTGTACGATGGTCGACTTCCACCGATGATCCCTTTCCTCATCTTGAGAGGTTACTGTTGCAAAGCTGTAAGAATCTGGAGGAAATTCCTACATGTTTTGGAGATATCCTCACATTGCAGATGATTGAAGTGAAGTTGTGCAGCTACGCAGCCACAAGTTCAGCTTGGCAAATTCAGGAAGAACAAATTGATATAGGAAATGAACTGCTCAAGGTCCTAATCACTCATCCAGATTGGAATTCTGGTGCTTTTTCTGGAGAGGTATAGAGAAGAATGGTGCAGTGCTCGCTGTCATCACTTATAGAGTTAAATTGTGAACTCATGCATCTCTCCTTGCATAATTTTGTTTATTTATTTTGAATTCTATGGTGATAACTAGTTCTGTTTTTATTAGCTTTGTTGGATTTGGAATTGTTTTTTGGGGAAATGATCTCTATATTTGGATTTTGTTCTGACATGAGCTCGACATGCATGCGTAGAAGGTGCTTAATTTGAACTCCTCAAAGTCTAATTCTTGATGAGAAAAATGGCTAAGTTGTAAAATTCTTGAATTTTGTTAATGCTTTCTGATCAGAAAGATGAAAGCAAAGTTACGACAATATAAGAGCGGAATCATTGGGTAATGTATGAGTGGTTACATTTGCTTTATAAGTTCCAATGCGACAGATGGAGATTGTCGTTGCTACTGCTACTGGAACTGCGACTTCTTTTTCTACTCTGCTGACTATAACAAAGGTTCTCATTTGATGTCCACTGACTTTAAGCTGCAATACCATTTCTACTTGCTAAAACAAAAGACTAGCTAGGCAAATAGACTCTTGACAAAAGCAAAAATCTTCTTGGAACTTTGGTTTCCTACATTTTATGGTTCTGAAGTGGGTAGCGTATACGAGCGGGAAACTAAAAAAATACTCTAGCAATAAGCTATAGATTTCTCAAAAACCTAGAGCATACCGAATGTCCAAGTGTTTACCTCCAGCAGAAGAATGAACATCTTACATATCTTGTAAAACCAACTTTTATAAAGTTTATGAATATCGATTAGTATTTCCAAATAACTCGTCTACATGGAAATCTTAAATATGCTTTTCTTTCTTCTGAACACAACCTCAAAGACCAGCCAATTCATTAATTAACCCATTCATGACTCCACATCTATCATTACGCGCGTCTCTAAGGTTAATTTTAATGTTAATTACATCCGCTATAATTCAATATGTCGATAGGACTAATACCATTGGCTTCTAATTTCCTCAACTTAAACATCAGTGCAATAGTTTGTAAATAGCATACAAATGCAAGTTGAAAAATAAAAACCACTCATGCTAAAATTTGAGCAAGTCGCAATCGCTTTGGTTTGGCACTTGGTACATTCTATTCAATCTGTTAATAGTTTCCCAGATTTCCATGCCCTACATCTATTACTAAAATCCTAGAAAGGGGTGGAATACACCTTATCTTTAACAAATATTAGGCTATTATATGATTTCAGTTTAAAATCATTTGTTTGTAAAGAAGTTGAATATCTTTATAAAAAAATTTGGGTGGACGTCCTCTAGAGACCATCAATTACCTTTTTTGGCCCCATTAAAAATACTCTTTACATTTTTAACTCTCCACCAGAACTCCTTCACTTCTCATGCTTCTTCATACTCCTTTCAATAAATATATTTCATAATTTATTTGTGGTTAGATTAATTTAATTGAAGAAAACTATAGTCCAGCATTATTGGGTTGAGCTCGACAAAGTAGGTACAATTTGGGTTGAATATGAACATTGAAAATCGTTGAGTTGAGCTTGACAGAGTTGGTTGATCAATGTTAACGGAAAATCCGAGCAAGCTATGACCTATGTCACCTGGACTTTGGTGTACATTTTGTACTTAAGTCCTTGTGATTCACCATGACGACCATCCATAAGCAAATCATGGCAAAACAGGAATAAAGCCTAGTGATACGCTATGACTTGGGACTACACCATCCATCAGAAAGCCATGGCAAATCAACATGACTAGTGTCGCCAAAATTTACTTCCACATTCTACCAAGGACTATTATATTCCCTAATCTTGACATGAATTCCCCTTGTCTAAATTTCTTTTTGCAGATAAATATATCAAGATTTTATTTCCTTGCAAAGATAAATATATCAAGATTTTATTTCCTCGCAACAAAACAACTCCTAAAGGATACAAATAAGAAACCTTTACGACCAAACCTACAGAAGTTAACTTACTAGCTTTCAATCAAAACATGAAAGATGTCACAAAACCAAACTTTGAGAATTATTCATGTCCATAAGAATGAGACCAAGTATCAGTATTCACCACTGGCATTCAATCAAAACATGAGAAATATCACAAAACAAAACTTTAAGAGTTATTCATGTCCATAAGAATGAGATGAAGTATCAGTATTCACCGAAGTGAAGCATAATACAAAAAATTGAATCTGTATTTGTTACAGAAGAATATGAATATAATGAACATTTTTTATCCTGCACATCTACCTGTTTGCCCATGTGGTATTCAACAAAAATAACATAACCACATGGACAAAATTGACCTTCAAATATCTTCTAAAGTATAGTAGCTCGAGAATATCCAAGCTAAAAGTTATATCCCCTCCACTTTTGCATTCCAACTCAATGAATTTTGACATAACACACTACTAGGATATACAATTTACAACTTAACGAAGCTTGAATCTGCTATCAAAAAAGCAAACGAAAGCAAATCAAGATTTCTGTATAACAAACCTCGATTAGTAGCCACTAGCCAGGGAAAACAATCAAATTTGCAACTGTACTGGCACTCTACGTGATGAATTTGAATGCCATTTCAAGTTTGTTGCTGGGGCAGATTTGCTTTGATTCTCCGGGTCTTTCTACCACCTGAAATAAAATAGGTTCAAACTAAGATCCTAATGTGCCCGAAGAGCAAACTTTAGGACAGAAAGAAAGGGCTTTCAATGTAATTGAGTATATGAGCCCCAGTGCATTGTTTCAGTGGTAATGATACAGCATGTGAGGTGAGTTGGGTGTACGTCACTCGTTCCGAACCCTGTCACGGACAAGTCCTGGTATTTAAGTTGGGGCGAGGGTAGAGGGGCGGACCATACTCCCCCAGAGTTTAGTATTCGGGTACAGAAGCCCACAGGAGATTTTCAAACAGACATAATATACGCAATAGTATAACAAAAATAGTACCAGACTACCAGCAAAATGAGTAGGCTTGCATACTGCAACCACAATATTATCAGCAATATGAGTAGGCAATATGAAGCACACGAACCTTCAAACATGAAGCAGAACTAAAACGTCAGTGAGTCTCTGACTTCGAATCCAAATGATGCTGCTGCTGAATTTGCTTAAAATACTTCAGCCGAGAAGCAAAGTTTATCCCGTTATGCATATCATGTGAATTCTCATTCAGGTTCCCATCCTCAGAATATTTTACTCCCCCATTAAAAAAAGGATTTCCAGAAGATGTTCGTGCAAGTCGCTCTTCCTTGAAGGAGTACGAAGGAACAGTTTTCAACCGAGTACGAAGAATCTTAAATGCTGCACTTTGCTGCATCAATTGGAAAATGAATATCTACATTAGCAAACTGAATTAAATAAGCTCTTGTAAAGAGCTCATTATATTACTAACATACTAGTGATTATTTCAAGTATAAGCTGGAAATAACAGCTATGACTTACAAACTCTTAGGATATAAGTAATAATAATAGTAAGTTGATTGACTACTTGCGTGACCCAGTGATTATTTTTGTACTCTATATGATTGAATAGAAAGCCTACTTGCATAAGCAAATCCACAAGTACAAACATACACAGGCAATAACCTTCAACTCATGTTACCAAGGGAGAAATAATCCTTAACATACCTGCGGTAACAGCATCAATAGACCATATAATGCTTTTAACAACCATATGTACCTTCCTGGTTCAAGAAGCTGCAAGGAAAAAGAGCCACTAAGATACTCCTAAGAGATAATTTTTTAAAAAAATAAATAAATAACATAAATAATACCAATATTGCTTGTACATCACTATAGGCAACAACAGAAATTAGAAAGTCAATACAAGATTCATACTGCCTCTGAGGAGAGACTTCCAGATTTTGGAGTTGCTGAATAAAAGTAAAATAGCTAGCACACATTCCAGTTATAGGAGTCAAAGTTACATCCCTTCTAATCGTATATGGTATACCAAGTCGTGGACAAATCTAACACCACCAAACTTCAGAAAACAGGTAAAGCAGGAAAAAAAGTTCAAAATCAAAAAAATAAATAAATAAAAATAAAAAATAAAAAGATATCAATAATTTGCCTTTCCCCAAGTAGTTGAAGAAATAAATGGTTACTAAAGTGGTAAAAAAACAGCACAAAAATAGATATTAAAGAATGTGTTAATCTTAAAATATGGCCCCCTCAATATTGCAGTTAGTGGCGAGGTTTTCTTGAGTACCAGCAAACCTCTAGAGCAAAGGGACTTCAAAGAGCGATGGAAAAAGCCCAACTATGGAAGACATAAAATCATGAAAACCGATGTAAGTTTCAATTTGAAGTCAGTTAAAAGCAGGTCAGAATATCATACATGATTGGTGCTATTCGTACAGTAGAGTAGATTATTTAGATAGTTTGGTAGTGCTACAATGAACTTTGCATTTCCAATCTGTGTTCCCTTCTTAACATGTATGCGAAAAGGAGAGTGGGGCAGCATTTCCATAAGTCTATTTTTGTGCACTCCACTGAACATGCTAAATTCATAGAGGAGAGCTTTTACAAAAACAGTCCCAAGCAAATGGGGTTAGAGAGCTTTTCCAAGCCAAAATTAAAACGATGTACTATGAAAAGAAAATAAATGCATTTACTTGTCCTTCAGTCTGCAGCTTTCACAGTCATTTACAAAGTTGAGTACCACTACACCATATAACATATTCCACGGGAAAAGATAACCATATATCCTTAGAGTTAAGAAACAATCAGATTTCTGTGGTCCCTCTTCTAGGACAACCCCTCAAGGTAAAAAAGGAATTACATACATACATATAGTCTATTGTCGGATCATAAAGAACCACAAATGATAAAGGAATTAAAGATCCATCTCAAAAAATAATATAAAGGAATTAAAGTTCCAGGCTTCAAATTCAATAAAAGGAGAAACCAAAGCACCTGCAGCCTAAGGTAAGCAAAGGTTGGAGTCTCCAGAAGGTGGATCAACTTGTGTAGTTGCACTAAGAACTTCACACTGATGTCTTCTTCAACCAAAGACTGAATAACAGAACTTGCATGCTGATATGCCTGTGACAGAGATGGAGCTCAATATTCATATTTACTGCAAAACATAGAGAAATAAAGCTTGATACAGCTATGTGGAAAGCTGGAAAAATTGCAGGCTGTAGTGCTTACCTGAGCTAATAGGCAGAGACTTATTATTGCCATTGGGGAGTGGCACCATGATGCGTACAAAGAAAGAAACAAGTCTCTCCCAGCATCATTGACCAATGATTGTTTAAGACAATCCCGAAGGTCAGACAACTCAGATGAAGTAAGCAAAATCAAGTTCAGAGCCTGAAACAGAAACCAGCGCACTCAGCTTACAGCAATAACAACATTAAGTACCATATTTTAAGTATGAGCCCCAGATGACAATATCTTAAAACCGAACTTGACAGTTTTGTGATATCAATTTAAATTGATCAAATAAAACAAAGTTTAAGCACTGTGCAATTGCACTTTAACTCCATTTACTGAAAACAGGAACATTCTCCTAACAAATAGGCAATAAGTATAACCTGAACCATAATAGATGCAAAGTCCAAATCTGATTCCCCTTCAAGTATTGTCGACAGTTCACGGTAAACTCTTTCAGCATTTAGAAGTACACATAGCCGTCGAATTATCAAAGCTCCACGTCTGAAGGGGATTAGAAAATTTAAGAATCCAATAGTAAAGAATCTACAACAAACCGAACAAAGGCACAACATAAATTGCCCATCAGGTCCCAAAAAGAATAAAGCATAACGTTTACTTCTCCAGGAGTGAGTGATCATGCTGAAAGCTGTGAACTAGGAACACAACTAGCTGGCGGAAGTGTTGCTGATCTTCAGCTATGCATGCGTGCACCTCGAGCACCAAGAGCACTACCTGGAAGAGTTAAAGACTCTGAATAATCAAAACAGCAGGAAGCGCCAGCTAAATCACCTTCCAATTAGTGGACGCGTAGATTCCATTAAGACAAGCATGTAAACTAGAACTTAGAGAAAAGATCATTTTAGCAATCTCATACAAAATTTGAGCTGAGAAGAAATTTTGGGAGACAATGTTCATCGAAACATCTACTCCATTTGCTTGTATTGTCTTTAACTTTTCCATTTCACGACAGACATTAGTAAGGGTCAAGAATAAGTTGTACTTGGCAATGAAATCAGCAAAAACACTAAATAGCACAAATGCAGTTGAGACTACATTTAGCTATCATGCAAGCAGCAAATATTCATCAGCCTTATAACAGTACTAAACATTACGTTAAGGATGACATAAATACTAGAATGTGAGTTATGTATATTACTGAAAATTTCCAGAAGAATCAAGAAAAGGGTGACCAACGGTTGGAAAAGGGCAAGAAGAATAGCAGCCAAAAATTGACAAGAAGCTACAGGGGGAAACAAAGGGCACAGCTCATACACAAAATCTACGTCAACTTTTGAAAGTTAGCATATGACCGTGAAACGCAACCACAATGCTGCAACAAAAACACATCTACATGTCTCCATCAAGATAAAGTACTGCAGAATATAACTCCGCTATTTAGAAGCTAGAACAATGATAGACCTATCAAAGAACGCCAGCATGACAAACTCAAAGAAAAAGAAATGAAGCAATAGGAGATACCTCATCGGAGGGATCTGATAGTGCCCTTAGAAGAGTGTCAAAGACATCATTCAGAAAAACCAAGACCTGTTTCAAAAAAATAGAAAGATGTAACATTCACTTACCAACGAAAAGTCGAGATATCACAGAAATGTTAAGAAAAAGCATATATTGATTGACTAATAATAGGATATCTTGGCATAATCTTGAGTGTTGCCAATGAACTTATTCCGATATCAACTATAAAATATTACTTCCGGAATGAATACAACTAATTAATCAAGCAAAAAGTTGCCATGATAATACCATTGCAGTATATATGCATGATTTCACCTCAAAATACATGTACATACTACATAGTAGCATGAATAATAAGAGTTACTTTAATAGAATATGACATATCATCAAATGCAACTATGATGCAGCAGTACCCTAAAGTGAATGTGCAATTGTGGCATAAGAAACCATTTAATGGGAGTATAAAATGGTTCTAATTATTGCAGAAACTTTTCTCAAAAGATAAAATAATATTACTGCAGAAACCAGCACACCATTCCCTACCTCCTCCGGTTCCATCCCACAGAGAGGGAGAGAAGGGACAACCACAGAGAGCAACGAATGGACACTTCTCTCATTCTAAAGTAAATGGCCCGTCTAAGGAGATTCAGTTAGTTTCTAAATGAAAAATACAAAATAGTGAATACACTAACTGTATGTTTCAAGTATGATACATGACCTCTCTCGTTGAAAACACTTTTACCAACTCTGGCTCCATCACACAGCATCGTTAAACAACACTACTGTATCTCCACTGATAAACCAGTGTAGTTACTCATATGTCAAATTCCATAAGACCGTGAGAGAGAATTCTCATTGTGCAAGAGAATAAAGAAGGTAACCATCATTAAATTCAGCTCTTTACCTCTGATCGATGTCTATTTAGCAGGGTTGCCATCCAATGTAATGCTTCAATACGTGTTGCCTCCCATTCACTAGACAGCTGCCTGGTAAGCAAATTGAGACATAAAAGTTAACTAGAAAATATTACATGTAACATATAGCCATTTGAATACAACTATCTTTATCACGGACTCTGTCAGATTTTGGTTTTCTTAATTAATTCAACACATTTTTTAATTTACTTAGTTATATAGTGAAGAGTAAGCTTTTAAATTTGTATAGATTTTACTAATATTAGCAGCAAAATATTAAGATAGTCTGGACAGTAGAAAAGGGTAGTAGCCATTTATAAAAATAATGTTCCCTGTTGTATAGAACTAATGAATTATACAATTACCTCATATGCGTTGTGAAAATTACACCAGAAAGATAACAGATTTAGGCTTCTATTTTTAATATGTTCATTTGTATACTCCCCTCAAGTATCTCTAGCTTTCCATATCACCCAGGACACACAAGCAGGGTTTGTTCAACAAAATTTTCTTGATACCTTCCTGCACCTGTTTCCCATCCAACAGCACAAGAGTTCTTTCACAGTCAATGCCATTGCCCATCTCACCCCAAATTTATCCAAAAGCAGGTTCCACACTCCTCGAAAGCATGGGACCTAAAGTAGAAGTGCTAACATGAATAAAACATATTCTCAACTAGTTGGTATTGCCTTTACAGATCTTTTTCTTTCCTTGCGCCCTATCTTTGCCCAAGTCTACATGGATTCCAAGAGATTCTAGGTCCTTCGAGATAACTTCTTTCTATATGATTTTACACCTACCTCGTCCCCTTTTAACAACTTAAGTTACCACGGTCTCACGCGTACAAACCGGTGCATCTGGAGGTCAACGCAGGACATGACCAAGTCATCTCATATGTAGATTTTTCAATAAAGTTCATTTGTTTTTTGCAATTTATTTATGACATGGATCATGAATGGACACCAAAAAGATGAGCTCCCCTGTAAGGAGCTTTGGCTTCCTAAATCATTTTCCTAGACATTACTGGAAGTTAGAGGCTCAGAGTCTAGGTTCCTATAGCATCACTTCACTGAGAATCTGCCACTTCTCTGTGCAGTCCAGAATAGTGTCTTTCTCATCACCGATGCAGTACACCGGTTCAAACTCCTGCAATAATAAGGCCAACTCTGTTTTCGAGCCAAAGCAATTCCTTCTGAAACATAACTCACCCAGTCTCTGATCCTCTACTGACCAATGGTTTAATAAGGCTCTATTTTCCAGCCTAAGCAATTCCTTCTGAAATATTACTCTCACCCATTCTCTGATGCCACACTGATGAATGGTTGCCTCGGGCACATCAAACATTAGGTAATAAAAATAAGATAAAAAGAGATAAGAGATTAGCAGGAGATTGAGACACGAATCAGGAAGGTTAGCTAATCCAATTAAATAAACATATTCGCTAGATAAAAGCAGGGAAGAGAAAATCACCCACATCCCAACAGAGACAAAGAAAACAGAAAGTTTTGTATTAAGGGTATCATTCTAGTCGGAAAAAAGTACAAAATTCATTTTTTTTTTAAAAAAAAAAATTACTATTACTTCATTGAAACCAATCAATTCATTTATTAATTAGCTAATGACCACCTAAAAATCCACGATTGTTACAAAATGCAAGCGAGATAGGACCTTACTTTAGTACAGGACAACGAAACATCTACAAATAAACCAAAATATCACTCAATAAGTAACTTCATATACCTCCTAGCAACGGAGAGGATTGCTCCGACATCAAATCCCTCAGCTGGATCAGCGTCAATTCCACGAAGTTCGTCATTTGTTTCACGAGAAACCTGAAAAGCAGAACATAGAGGACTAGAAAAGGTGAGAAAGACAGAAAGAAGGTACGTAAAGGAGCAAGAAAGTGAAGAAAAGGTGGCATAAGGAGGAAAAGAAGCACGAGTACAATAATAAAAATGGTAGCATTTCCACTTACAACTCTTATTTTTTCTTCTTTATCAGATATACAAGGCAATATAGCTCCCAGAATGTCAGCATAATAAGGGACTAGTTGATCTCCACCAAGTTTCACAAATTCATTTATCTGCATGCACAAAAGCAGTCTATTCAAACAGCTTTGACAAGCTAAGGCACTAATATATCATTTACACCAGCGGAACCACAGGGCAGACAAAATTTCAGTCAATAAAAAGCAAATAATAACGTACTTACCCAAGTGATAGAAGTCAACCTAGTAAATTCATCTGGTGAGCCTGCCCTTTGAACTAGTATTTCAGCCATGCGACCATAATCTACAGACTTGAAGACCAGTATTTCTCAAGTTAGAAAACTAACAAAGGAGAAATTGAGTTTTTGTCAAAATTTAGTTTCAGAATTTTGTCAAAGAAGAAATCTTATGCAGATATAAAACCAGAGCCAAAGACAACTCTCTTCTGTATAGATGGAAAGCCAAACACAATTACCAAACAAAAAGTATTAAATTCAAGTTGCAAGACAAACAGATATACAGATACTTTCCATCTGACACCTCAACCATAAGAGTGGGGAGCAGAAAGTTGCAAGTTTTTACAATTTTTTTCCTTCGAAGCTCAGCAGAAGATCATTAAAAAGTTTAACATACCACACAATACAGAAATCTTACTGGAGAATTCTTAATCTCTTGTAAAAACTCTGAAAGCGCAGAATCAGCCTGTTGCCGTATTTCATGGCTAGAATCACTCAGCATATTAAATAATCCTGCACTTCATCAAGTCAAGAAACCATATGAGATTGCAAATTTAAAACATTGAGTTGCACAGCTAAAATTTTTACTTTGAAATACAAGCAATTACCATCAAGAAAATCAGGAAGAAAACCGAGCATATCAATATCTGGAACACTGTCTAAAACTGTAATCCACCCAACAAGAAACTGCCGGACATAAGGATTGAGGACATTCATGCGTTCTCTCAACAAGGGAATAAATTCTTCAATGCTGTATAAGAAAGAAAATGTACAATTCAATGCTGTCAAATAATACCTCAGAAACCAGAGAAAAATAAACTTCGATTCCAGCATGAAGATACTGGTATCCACCAACCCAAACTCACCTGAATTGATCACTCTCTGTAACAATATCCTGCATTCCACAAAAGTTGTAGCACAATGTTATCACCCAAAATTGGTCAGTCAAAAATTCAAAACTATAATATTAAAGCAGCTCCTAAACTCTGGCCAAAAGAGTGGCACTGCATGACATTTCAGTCTGCTCTCCCATAAAGTACTGGAAGCAAAAAAGAATTGGGAAAAAGGATATGAACGAAAAGGACACCCAGCTTTTCTACCCCAAATTAGTTAATTTAAAAAATTTGAACTCCCCTCTGAAACCAATAAAACTCAAGGCCCATCATTAAACTCTCCTTCCCTCTGCAAAACCTTCTATATCTGTCCTTTTGTAGTACATCGAACTTGACTTTTCTATCATCTACACACATTTCATTCTAGAACTTTGCATACTCCTCCCTCTCTTACCAGTGTCTTCAAATGAAGTAATGCATTACCTTTACAAGTCTATCTAAAAGATGAGCAGCACTTTGGACGTTGGGGTCTGAGTCTGCCGAAAGCTTACACAAAGCATCAAAGATCTGGTTGAAGAATACGATAAAATCTCCTCTTACAACCTGCAAAAGTAGCAAAAATGAAGTCCAAAGAACAAGACTCAAAAGATCATGTGTAGTACGGGTTCCTTTATCTTTCTCACCTTTGCTATGTTATACAAAGCTTCACAGGCATAATAACGAACTCTGCTGTCTTGGTGCGAAAAGGAGTGTAAGACTGGTGGGACAATTTGCTGGACCAAATACGGAGGAGAGTCAGTTGCATAAAGGGAAAAAGAAAAGGAAACAGCACAATCCACAATGCAACATCCCAAAATAATAACAGCCCCAGAAACAACACCAGTAATGTTTTCAAGGCAACCACATATAAAATAACTTGTTATCTGAATAAGGTGAAAGCTACAACTGATGTCACGGAACAAGAGTAACTTGGAAGTGTTAAACCCAAAAATAAAATGAACACGGTCTACAAGTTTCTCTTCTCTTCATCAATTTTTTTGGAAGCATGGTTTGAGTTCTGTTATCCATGAAAGACCTGAACCTAAAGTTTTTCCAATCCAGGCACCGAAGAAGCAAGCAGGACACAGAATAGATGCACTACAATTGTAAAGAGATGAAGAGTTCTGGAGCAGAAAAAACAAACAGGATTACTCCAGCGGAGAAAAAGAAGTGAGTAATATGATGGTGGACAAACCCAAAACTTTATGCAAATTACTATTTCCTTGAGGAGTTCTATGATAACGCAAACATTGAGAAACAGTCAATTACCCGTTTAGACAAACTGAGTAACACACAAACTACCTCATATCCAAATCATCCTCTGAAATGCTTACTCATTTTAACATAAAATCAAGAAAAACTGATTGAAGCTAAACATCAACAGTTGGATCCGCAAAAATATTGACAACTTTATCAAAAGATAAATAAATAAATAGATAAAATATTGATAAGCTGTTGTTTTATGACACGGTATTATCTGTGCTCCACTAGTAATGGACCATGGGAAGCTCTTCTTTCAAGAAGTCCAGATTATGTTTGAAATTTCCAACCAAAGAACATCTCGGGAAGTTCACCTATCCCCCCTAGAGGCAGAATCTTTCAACCAAGCATTAGAAGGTAGATTAACTTTAGCACCTCAATTTGGGTACAATGCATTAATTTGTCTTTCAATATGAAAGAAAATGCAAGTGTAATGGGGGCTGCTCGATAGGCATTAGCAACTAAGTTTTGTAGTCTTATTCGGACATCAATTCTGGCCTTTACCAGACATATAATGACTGAAAATTTTGCAAAAACTGATGCAGCTGTATTAGAGTTGGATGTAAATTTAAAAGGAAAAAAGAAAAAAGAACTTATAATGAAGCAGGACACGAGTTCCAGTAGTAAGAGCTCAACTCATGACGTGTGCGTAAGGCGCAACTCACGAGTCCGAACCTTGTCGCAGACTAAGGCCTTGTATTTAGGTGGGAAAGGGTAGAGGGGTGTGCCCAACATCCATAGAACTTCGGACCGTGCACCACTTGACCATTAGGGATTTCTCGGTTATTAAAGAAAAGGTGGAAAAGGTAGAGAGGATGGCTCTTGATTTACCTTACAAAGAAGAGAGCAAAGGGGTCTCATCACCCACCGAGCTTTGGAGCTAGACGCAGCGGATTTGTCCGTTATGGCGGAATCTCTTTATTTCGATAACAAAACCTCTATTTCAGTAACTACTCCATCCATTGTTCGAAGTTACTTTTCTAGCCACAGTTTCGACAACATTTCAAAAAAAATTTAATCACAATTCAAGCTACACCACAATGTCCTGGGGATCTGTGCCACTATACCTATTTCCAGTGACCGAGAATAGATCCTTTTTCACGAGTGTTGCAATAAGCACATTGTTTTTTTATGCAGCATGAAAAAGAATTCTAGCACCGCTTTTGAAGTAATTGTTCAATATCCTGAAGGCTTTATTCAGGTGACTCTTCACTATTTCAGTTACTTCTTAGTATATCTTGTTTCCAATGAGCAAATTCAATTGTTTCACTGCCTTGAGTTTAAGGAGACAGGTCCAAAAATCAAGACAATCACAGAGAACATTCTGTAAAGACTTAAATATTTGATGATGCTGGGGCTCAAGATACCTGACCTTTTATCTACTTCAATACCATATAGCATCAATATGCATGTTTCCTATCTCACTTTATTACTCTTCTCATCCAAAGACTATAGTATAGCGATCGCCAATAGCAGATGCAAGTTCATAAGAGACAACAACCTAAAATTCAGACTCAGGAGTCCTTTTCTCACCCTTTCTCATTGCTAACCAAAAGTTCAAGCACATTCTCATATTTCATAAAAAAGAAAACTGATAGGAAATTTCAAAGTCAATCACCATGTAAACACCCTACCTCAAGGTGTTGTGCTGCTTCTGAAGTCAAACCAACAGTTACTGCAGCCAGTCCTATCAAACCTCCCTGAACACAAATTTGACACAAAAGAAAAATAACCAAATCACATTACAGAGGAAATGAAGTGAAGCTAAGGGTGTGCCTAGTATAGAGGAAAATGTTATATCCGGGAAAAAATTTATCTTAGAGTATCACTTTGTGGATCTTTTCCCGACATAACAATTGATAAATCATATAACTTGGAAACATAGTACAACAATAGCATTTATTGATAGTTTGTCTTATTAAAGGTTGACAACAATGTCATTAAATCAAGTTGTATAAGTAAGAATTGTGACATTCATCTAGTAAAATGTCTTCCAACCATATAGGAACACAAAGCCATTTCCTCTTTTATTGGAGAAAAACAGTTTCCACAAAAGGTTCCAATCTTGCCACACACAAAAGTCAAGAATTCAAATGGAAAAAGGGAAGACCAACAAGCCCACTATCCACCAAGTTTCAAATCGTGCATATTCCACAAAAAAAGTAGGGAACTTTACAAAAATAATCGCCCTAACCATGATACATATAGTATACACTTAATTACAAAAAGGGATATTTTTTGTTAAAGCGGCCTAGCCACCGTTCAGGCCACTTCAACAAAACCCTTTAAACGGAAAAGGGTATAGCGACAGGCTCATTATCCACCAAGTTTTAAACAAGAGTAGGGAACTTTACAAAAACAATAGCAGAATAAATAGATTATACACATTAAGATACAGGAAATAGACAAAATGGACTATTTCTTTTTACGTTTAAGTGGTCTAGCGACTGTTCAGCAGTGTAAAAATGGGTAAAAACTTACTTTACGATTATGAGCTTGAGGAGAGTAAGTATATTCATGAGTCAACAAATTAATAACAGCAGTGATCTTATCATGATCACCTCCACTTGTCAATTGCTTCACAATTCCTTCCAACTACACACATAATAATTAATATCAGCAATAATTAATTAATCAAAAAAATCAAGAAAACACAAAAAAAAAAAAAAAAAAAAAAAAAAAACCTCTAAAGCAGCATTTTTGCGTTTCTCATAAAGCTTATCAGAAAGATTACGTAAAACAGCAGCTGGAATTACAGCTAATGCTTCTGCACTAGACATAATTATTAATAAAATTGAAGTAAAAAATAGATCTAAAAAAAGTAAAGAATTTGACTTGAAGGGGAAAATTGATTTTTATTTTTTGATGGGGTTTGGACAGTGGTGTTTGGTGTAATTTAATTTGTTTTGATTGTAAGAGGGAAAGAAAGATTACAAGAAACTAAAAAAAGATTTGTGATTAATGTTTTGAATATCCTTTTTTTATTTTGTATTTCAAACTTTCTTTTTGGTGTGACGGATGGATAGATGATTTTGACAAAATGTTGTAATGTGGTTAGGTTTGACTTAGAAAAATAACGCGTATTCTAGTCATGCCCCTACATTTTTTCCATATATAGCTTTCATAATTTTTTGAATATTATGGACTAATTATAACACCAATTAATACTATTTAATTTAAAACAAGGGTGGCAATATAATTAGACATATATAAGTTAATGACGTTAGTATTTACTCCCTCCGCTCTACTTTATTTGATGTTTTTCACTTTTCGATAGTCAAGTTGACCAATTTTCAGATTCAAATTGAACTAGATTTAGTCAATATTTTAAAATTATAATTTAGATATTAAAAAACTACACAAAAAGTAATATGTTGAAGAAATATATCTCAAAATATTGGTCAAAGTTTACATTATTTGACTTTTAAAAAAGGAAAGTGATCAAATAAAATGGACCGGAAGGAGTAACTAAATGAAAGAATATTAACAATTTAGATCAATTAAAATGTGTTTGAATTAGCATTCATATAGAGAAATTAAAATTCAAAATTCAAAATCAGTCTATTACATAATTCAAGATAAAATATAGTGAAATTAAAAATCATATACTAATGTATAGGGGTGTATATGAGTCAGTTTGGATCGATTTTTTTCATTAAAAAAATCAAACCAATTATGCCAGTTCACTAAATCAATAAACCAAATCAAACCAACATAAAGTCGATTTTTCCGATTTAGTTGAATTTTTGACTTTCTCAAATTTTTGGTTTTCTTTTTTACAATTATTTATGATTGAAAAAAAAATCAAATACGTTTCAATTCAACCAATAAATGTCTTCTAGACAATCGAACAAGACACAATGGCCTACAAAGTATTAGATACGAGTCATAATCAAACTCAAACTATTAACATCACTAATGTCACATATTAAAGAGTAGAATCCTCAAAATCTTAATTACCTGTCAAGAACTAAATCCTATGCAATTATGTGAGATAGAAGCTTAACTGAAACTAGAAGACAATTAATTTTATTTCTACCAAATGTAGGTTTATTTATTTTCTAGTTTCTGTGGAAAAATTTGTATTGTAATACTTACCAGTAATAATTCATGAAAGATCACATGATAAGGACAACCACATAGAAACGAGATAACCATTGATAAACTTGTTCAAAATCATTTTAGCTTCTACCAGAAAGTTAAAGTTGTGTATTTTGTCAAAAAAATCAACTTCTTCCTATCAAAATGAGTAGAAAACATGATTTTACAGCATTGAAGTTCAAACGGATTAAAAAAAATCTGATTCATACACTTGGAGCCTGTTTGGCTAAGCTGCCAAAAACAGCTTATGTGGCTAAGCTATCAAAAGTACTTATCAAATGAATACTTTTGAGAAATAAGCAATTTGTGTTTGATAGACTCATTTAAGAGCGACTACCAATTCTTGATTGATAATATGCTTACAACGTTATCAGATTGGAGAATAAATTTTATGAACATGGCTGGGAGGACAACTTTCATAAAATCCACACTTAATGGCCTCCCTAACCACATAATGTAATAACATTGCTTACCTGTGAAAACTCTCAATCAGATTGATAAAATTCAAAGAAATTCTCTTTGGGGGTACTATGGACACTAAAAAAAGACTCTATCTAGTATCTTGGGATAAAGTTACCAAACCAAAACACCAAGGGGGTTTGTCCATCATTAAAGCTAAAACCAAGAACTTGGCATTGCTAACCATCCTGGAGATCTATCTTAAACCCTAACAGTCTGTGGGTCGGGTTCTAAATCAAAACTATAACAATAAGAGCAAGAAGGCCTCCTTTGTTTGGAACAATATGAAAAAAGTTCTCACTATTTTCGAAAAAGGCATCCATTGGATTTTGGGCATGGGAACTAATGTTTTTCTATGGAACCATAATTGGATCCCAGATCGTTTACCCATCAGAATTCTAATTCAAGGTCCTCTGACACTAGATGAAACCAGGTTACTGTTTCAGAAGTCACTAATGACCATAGTTGAAATTTCTCTAATTTTTCTTTTGACTTGAAAAACAGTGTCATCAATAATATTAATTGTCTTAACCCTCTTTTGCTTAGCACAACTCAAGATTATCCAATATAGGTGTTGAACACCAATGATATCTTCACGACCAGCTATACATACTAGTACCTAATAGTCCCACACTAATACCAGATTACCAGTGTTGACTGCCTGTGGATTTGGCATATTGATGCTCCTAAGAAATTAAGAATTTCTTGCGTTTGTGCAACTACAATCATTTAGCAACTAGGTCTTACCTTCATAAAATTTGTATTAATATTGATAAACACTGTCCTATTTATAAAATTGAGGAGGAAACACCTGATCATATCTTTCTAAACTATATAGTAGCTAAAACTTTTTGGCCAGATTGCTCCATTTCTACTGATGGTAACATGGCCATAGATGACTCTCCTTTTTTAAGATCAAACTCATGGCCCCTCAAATCGACATTACACCTGGAGGGAGTTTCTCTCCTTTGCAATCTGGAATCTTTGGCTGAATAGAAACCATAAAAATATAAATAATATGGACACACTGCTAGAAATTGTGTATTTTTACGAGGGAGTTTGGTAAGGAAATTCCCTCTCCAAACGCACGATAGAGAGAGCTCCCTCGCTGCACGTGCCTCGTAAAACGCTTTGTAGAAAAGCTTTTTTGGTGAGAAAATTCTCTAGCCAATAGATAGGTAGGCCCCTTTTTACTAAAGTGTGTTAGAGTTAACAGATAGATAGGCCCCTTTTTATTAAAGTGTGTCAGTGTTATTTAACTCCCTCGCCAAATGTGACCAATTTTTTTTTAGTTCCCTCGCCAAATGTAACAAAAGTTCTCATTTGAACCTTTCTCGTTCTCTTTAGTCCTAGTAGTCACTAGTCTCTTCAGCTCATTGCAGAATTCACTTGTCTTGTTCAATAATTCCCCACCAGCAAAAAGATTCCTAGCTGAAAGAGCACTCCTCAATTTTCGCATATGTTGTTCTTTCTGCAAAGAGATATCATCAACAACTGGCTTCTTCTCCGCACTTGATTTGATTATTTGTTTCATCAATTTAGTCGTGAACCTAGGAGGCGTTGCATAGTTGGGATTCTGATTCTCACTATCTTCAACAATCTTATCTTACTTCAAGTCCTTATTCAATGATATTGATGGTTGAATTTGCCCTCTCTTCTTCAATGTAGCATCTCTGAAATTGCAAACAAAACTCATTCTTGGAATTATCCGCTCCCACATAAATTCACAAACTAGCATAAACACTCAAAATCACTGCAAGAAATGAAGAACAAAATTTTGAATCATACTGAATGGTTGAAAGTTGAAACTAACCATTGGCCACAAGAATTCATTACAATGTATTCTTAAAATTATTACAAACACTCAACTTACAATACTATTTTCTACATTTTATCTACAGATGAAACGATCAAGATTCAGACCATAATTAGGGCTAAATAAATACACACACACACACACACATACCCCCCCCCACCTTAGAGGAGGAGGAAGGGGTAACTGCTTTGTAGAAATCTTCCACTGTCTTTGGATGATTACAATCTGCTCCAAGAAAATCCCAAATGTTAGTCAAATCAAGTATAAAAAACAAGAAACCTAGCTCATTATAAGTTATTTATAAATACCAGGTCTGCAGAACCAAGCATCATCATCAACGGGAGCCTCAGGGGCAAAAAAATCAACCCATTTAGGAACGTTAATATTCTCATAAAAATCATCTTTAGCAAATCTTGAATCAAGTGTTTCCAATCAATAATGGCTATCTCCATAAAGATTACCAAAAAAATGGGTTACAGAAAAAAGAACCAAAAAAAGTAAGAATAAAAGCGAATAATACTCAGATGTAAATGAAAAGACAAAATGAGAGAATTTTGGTAGTGAAATGAATGAATGAATTTTCACAGGTGAAATGTTGTGTATAAAGTATGTATTTAATTTTTCCTTTGGCTAGGGAGTTCCCTCGCCTGCCAAAGGCCCTGACACGACATTGCTTTTGTTTGGCGAGGAAATTCCTTAGCCGAGTAGGAGAGAGATTTTTTTTTTTTTTTTTTTTTTTTTTACAATGGCGAGGGAATTCCCTAGCCAGTTTTAAACTTTTTATTAAAAAAAAATGGCGAGGGAAATGTTAGGTTTGGCGAGAGAGTTCCCTCTCTGGGTATTCAGAGAGGGAACTCCTTCGCCACTTCTTCCATCGCATAAAGCATATTTTCTAGTAGTGACAGTAGCCTAAAAAGCTTTGTTCGACAGTATATCACAATTTTGTAATTTTAAGAGAAAACAGTAAACTCATAAAATTAAGTCTACAGTTCTAGTTGAATATTTGTTATGTATATAAAAAATAGATAATATATATGATGCCGGTTTGTACCAATATCTCGGTTTGACTTTATTTTTATTAATACCAAAGCAAACCAAGAACGGTTATTTTTATATTTCAACACCAAACCAACTAAATCAAACTACAAGTCAAGTTTTTTCTCGATTTGGTTTGATTCGTCGGGGGCTTGACGTTTTGGTGTGTGCACCTCTTGTGCAACAATACAAAAATATTATTAAAAAATAAAATTAGATTTTATAAAAATAAATAATAATATATATTTGTGCTTAAATTAACTTTAACCATAAGTACATTTATGATAATCAAAATTTGAAGATATATAGAATAAGAGATAAAGTGAATTTATAAATGTATAATATTAAAATAGAGAATAAAAATGGCGTTAGTTTTGGCAATAATTTCATAAAAATTATACTATTTATAATATTAATAAAATTAAATTACTATAATACGATATAATTATTATTTAAATTATAGGTCAAATATCATGGTTAAAAATTATATAATAATATATTATTGTAGAACATAGATGGAGAATTAAAATATCAAGGGCAAAATATATATTGTACAGAATGAAGGGGCAATAAAGACCATTATTCATAATTTAGAGGGGAGTTTGATTTTTAAATTCGAGTTATGGGGTGTAACTCATTTAAATTAGACCTGATGTTTCTTTTTATCAAACTGATCTTTAAGTTATACTTTAATATTTCTGTCTCTATTTAATATAATATATAAATCAAATATTAACATGCTACGGCAGATTGTTCATGGAAAAGGATATTACTCCTAGATCTAACTGCCCAGTGCAGGAGTTTGGGAAGGCCAGAGTTAAACAAAGAGCAGTAAAGAATACTGCTTTTTTTTCATAGCATAAAGCAAATGAAAATGAGACTCAGTGCAAGTCGGAGACTTTAAAAATAGTGACCATCAAAATCATGGAAGAGCCTCTCAAGTCTTTTTTGAATGAAAAAAAGGCTCGAGTCTTAATAATGTAGTGTAGGGTTGTTATAAACTCAAGTGATAAATCAACACTTCATTCCGACTTTTATAGGGGCCATTAATAATGTAATGATAATCAACTTGGTTTGTCACTATAACGTGTATAGTTGGCCATGTTAAGTGATATTCTTGTAGATTTATCCTTATAACTTTTATAGTTGGCCATGTTAAGTGATAATCATCTTGATATATCACTCTAACTTGTATAATTGGTCATTTTATGTGATAATCTTTCACAATTATCACTCTAATGTGTATAATTGATCATATTAGTTGATATTTTTATAGTCTATCACTCTAAATTGGATAATTGGTCATTTTAAGTGATAATCTTTCATTATCACTCTAACTTGTATAATTGGTCAATTTAGTTGATATTCATCTTGATTTATCATTATAACTTGTATATTTGGTCATTTTAGTCGATATTCATCTTGATTTATCACTATAACTTGTATATTTGGTCATTTTAAGTGATATTCTTGTAAATTTATCACTATAACATATATAATTGGTCATTTTAAATAATGACCATCTTGATATATCATTCTAACTTGTATAATTGGTCATTTTAGTTGATATTCATCTTGATTTATCATTATAGCTTGTATATTTGATCGTTTTATTTGATATTCATATTGATATATCACTATTTGTATAATTGGTCATTTTAAGTGATTATACATCTTGATATATCACTCTTACTTGTATAATTGGTCATTTTAAATGATAATCATCCAGATATATCATTCTAAATTATATAATTTTTCATATATCATTCTAACTTGTATAATTTGTCATTTTAAGTGATAATCATTTTGAGATATCACTACGACTTGTATAATCGGTCATTTTAAGTGAAATTCTTGTAGATTTATCACTATAACTTGTATAGTTGGTCATGTTAAGTGATAATCATCTTTATATATCATTCTAACTTGTATAGATGGTCATTTTGAGTGTATCTTTTATAATTATCACTCTAACTTGTATAATAGATCTTGTTAATTGATATTCTTGTAGATGTATCACTTTGAACTGTATAATTGTCACTCTAACTTGTATATTTAGTCATTTTAGTTGATATTTATCTTGATTTATCACTATAACTTGTATATTTGGTCATTTTAGTTGATATTCATCTTGATTTATCACTATAACTTGAATATTTAGTCATTTTAAATGATATTCTTATAGATTTATCACTATAACATGTATAATTGGTCATTTTAAATGATAACCATATTGATATATCACTCTAACTTGTATAATTGGTCATTTTAAGTGATTATACATCTTGATATATCACTCTTACTTGTATCATTTGTCATTTGAAATGATAACCATCTTGATATATCATTCTAACTTGTATAATTTGTCATTTTAAGTGATAATCATTTTGAGATATCACTCTAACTTGTATAATTGGTCATTTTAAGTGATATCTTTTTATTTATCTTTATAACTTGTATAGTTGGTTATGTTAAGTGATAATCATCTTTATATATCACTCTAACTTGTATAAATGGTCATTTTGAGTGATTACCTTTTATAATTATCACTTTATCTTGTATAATAGATCATGTTAGTTGATATTCTTGTAGATGTATCATTCTAAACTGTATAATTGGTCATTTTAAGTGATAATCTTTCATAATTATCACTTTAACTTGTATAATTAGTCATTTTAGTTGATATTCATCTTGATTTATCACTATAACTTGTATAGTTTGTCATCTTAAGTGATATTCTTGTAGATTTATCACTATAACTTGTATAGTTGGTCATATTAAGTGATAATCATCTTGATATATCACTCTAACTTGTATAATTGATTATTTTAAGTGATTATCTTGCATAATTATCACTCTAACTCTTATAATTAATCATGTTAGTTGATATTCTTGTAGATATATCATTCTAAATTGTATAATTGATCATTTTAAGTGATAATCTTTCATAATTATCGTTTTGACTTGTATAATTGATCATTTTAGTTGATATTCATCTTGATTTATCTCTATAACTTGAATATTTTGTCATTTTAAATGATATTCTTTTAGATTTATCACTATAACATATATAATTGGTCATTTTAAGTGATAATCATGTTGATATATCACTCTAACTTGTATAATTGGTTATTTTAAGTGATTATACATCTTGATATATCACTCTAACTTTGAAATTTCTATGTGTCGTTCGAGTTTGTTATTTAAAAGTTCGAAAAATCGACTTTCATGTTTGGCACATCCATTCAGTCATTCAGAACAATTAAAGTTATATTCAGGTTATTATCTTTCATAGTTATCACTTTTGCTTGTATTATTGAATATATTAAGTATAACTTTGATCATTAGCCTATATCTTTTATAGTTGGTCATATTTAAGTTATAATCATCTTGATTTATCACTCTAACTGTATAATTAGTTATTTTAAGTGATAATCTTTCATAATTATCACTTGAACATTATCAGTTGATCATATACTTTGCAGACATTGAGAACATATATGAGTTGTTTCAGATGTAGAAGAAGAAACGAAAAGAATAAAGAATATGAATATATAACGGTGTGGGATACATTTTATTACCTTTGGAAGTCAACTGCAAGCTTTAGATCCTCAAGCGCCCAATATAAGTGTTGTTCACGGGTCCAATATGTTCGGAACTACTACATTAGTCGTGGAAAACGAGCTAAGGAAGTTCCGACCGTATGCTCAAAATTTCAAAAGTACACATAAAAGTAACTCTATCGATTGACCCTAATTTTCATAATAAAATAAAAATAAAGAAGTTTTAATTGAATTCTTAATCTATGTTTGAATGCTTGTAATATTTATCATGGTGAATGCATGAATATTACTCATGGTGAATGCTTGCAGTATTTATAGAGTACAAAAATTGTCTATGAAAAGATTGTCTTAAAAGGAGAACAAGTGTGAAAATACCGTATATGAAAATGTTTGAAAAAATTGTTTAGTTTTGAGAGCATTGTGTCTTCATTCAAAGTCTGAACATTCATGAAATACGTTTCGAACATCGTAATAGCGCTCTGAACGCCACTTTTCTTTGAATCTTTCAAGATGTCTCGAACATCTAAAATATGTTATGAACATTCAAATAAAAAATATAGAAAAATCATAATTGCTAATATTTAGCCATATACAATGAAAAATTATCCATATTTTACATACTACGACAAGAAAGGTTAAATGATTATCCTCTACTTGTTTTTCATTCTATTTTGGAGTAATATATATATAAGTACACAAATTGATGTCTCATAAATAAGTATTTAATTCATATGATAGTACATAAGATGTTAACATCTAAAATCACTCTGGTAGATATTTAAACATCGGTGGAAAGTGAAATATCTCACAAGAAGTTTCAAACATCACGCAGGAAGATCAGAACATACTTGTAGACATTAAAAAATTCCAATATGTTTGAAACATCTTGAGTATTTTTTTTCTTCAGAAATAAGATAAATAAATAAACAAATGGTGGTTGTGTATATTGTATGATAATACTGGGTATGTTGTTGTTTGTGAAGGTTGTGTATACAAGTGAAATTTACAAAATTTGGTACATTTATTGAGGGATTATGTATACAAAAAAGTATCTTGAGAATAAGATGAGTATAATTAGATGGATTGGGTAGCTGGAGTATGAAAAAGTGTGAAAAAACTTATTAGTTTTCTAAGTTTAGTTTTCTAGATTTAGTTAATGTATCGAACATCACAAAGGATGTTTCGAACATCTTGAGTAATGTTAGGAACCTCCATCAAGGCGTTCCGTCCTTAATATGTTGGTACTTTTTTTTGAGTTCATCACTCGAAGATAAATAATTCTAAATCAGGAGAGAGGCTTCAGAAGTTAACTCTACCATTTTTTTTTTTAAAAAAAGAACAATGTTGATAAAGATTTGTAGGTACACTAATTTTGCCTGATGTTTGTCGCTTTCCTTGTATTTCTCATTTGTCACTCACCGATGGAGTCTTGCTTATTTTTTTTAGGATTAAAAAATCGAATGATATTTTTATTTCAAATTTTATCTCAACGTCTAGACAAAAGATGTTTCCAACATCCTGACATAAGATATTTCGAACATCCTAACAGAAGATCTTCCGAACACCCTGACAGTTGTTTCGAACTTTCTGATAGAAGATGTTCCGAACATCGTGACCAATGCCCTGAAAAAAATATTTCAACCGCGACTTTTATTCAAAATCCATCCAAAGCAACTCAAATCAACACCAATTTATCTCAAATTTTATACTTAAGATCCAAATACTACTCTCAATCATTGCAGACAATACCCACTCCAAAATAACATAAAAATCATGTTCGAATTTTTAAACCAACTTCAAAATTTAAGAAAATTTTGGATAATAATAAGAAGAAGAAGAAGAAGAAGAAGAAGAAGAAGATGATGATGATGATGATGATGATGATGATGATAATGATGATGATGATGACGATGATGTATACAACAAAAAGTAGTTGAATAGTATGATGAGAAAGATGAATAAAATGAGAAGAAGGTGAAGAAAAGAAAATAGAAGAAGAGGAAGATAAAGAAGATATGATGAGCACGAAGAGAAAAGAGAGAATTTTTATTCATTTGTTTTAAAATTTTGCGGTCTTTAATTTTGATCCCAAGAATTTTAATAGTTTTGTTACTTTTAATTACAGCCCACAAAGTATTAAAAATACTAATTTGGTCCATGATTAGTCCTAATCACGCTTAGAATAAAAAAAAAAAGTGAAAGAAAAGGGAAGGACCTGCTACTTCATTTGAGACTTGAGAGGTCCTGCCACACCATTTCTCTCTAGGAAGCATGATATTGATGCATCAAACGGAATTGTTCAATCTACATGTCGATAGTTTAGATATCTATAGCGTGTTTGACATTGCTTCTCCAAAGTCAAAAGTATTTTTTTCTTCAAAAATGTACTTTTTTGGATTTTTGAGGTGTTTGACAAAAAGAAAAAAGTACTTCTAGCAGAAGCAGAAGCAGTTTTTCTGCTTTTGATGGGAGAAACAAATATTTGTAGCTTCTCCCAAGAAGCAGAAGCAGTTTATTAATTTTTTCAAGACAAAAATATCCTTACAAAAAATTCTTATTTACCAAATTATCCCTCATTAATTAACCACATCAATAAAATTATATTTCTTTTTTTCATTTTTTTTGGTTTCTATGTACTTTTACAAATCCTCTTTCTCTTAGGACTAGTTTTTATTTTAGGTATTTCTCTCAACCCTATACAGACTTTCTCTCCGCCAAAGCTACAACTACAATAACAATTCTTTGAGTCAGTTAAATTTCTACCTTTTACGTTATCACTTTGATTTAACTATATTTTTTGTGGTTCGAAAACTTAAATTTCTACCTTTTACTTTATGTTTTATATTTTAACTAACTATTTTTTTTAAACTAAAGCCTTTTATGATAAATATTTAATTTTTTTTTGTTTCTAATAATCCAAATGTAGAATGAACTTGAATGTCCTTTTCGTAATTTGACACTCAAGTACTTTTTCGTAAAGATTAACCAAACATAAATTATTTATCAAAAGTACTTCTCCAATGAGTTACCAAACACAAATTGCTTATTATCCAAGTACTTTTACCAAAAGTACTTTTCAAAATAAGCTGTTTTTGGCAGCAATTCCAAACAGGCTCTTAGCCTCAATGTTTGAGGAGAATAGTACATAACTAAAGATTTAACACATGCAATTAAGACCCTGTTTGGCCAAGCTTCTGGAAGAGCTAAAAGTGCTTATTTTGAAAATTTGGGGTGTTTAGCCAAGCTTCTAATGAATTATAAGTGCTTTTGAGTGGCAGCAGAAGCTGTTTTTCTGCTGCGGAGAAAAATCTGAAAAAAGTAGCTTCTTGGAAAAATAAGTGCTTTTGATTATTTGAGACAAAAATACCCATATCAAACTCCATATTTAATCATGTTAATATCATTATATATCTATTTTCATAATTTTGTAATTTTTTCAAATATTGGTCAAATACAAATTAATAACAAAAGCACTTCTCTAAAATTTGACCAAACATAAATTGCTTATTTTGGAGATAGACATGAGGAAAGCCTATGACTCTATTGAATGGCCATTTTTAAAGCAATTGCTCCAGCATCTAAAATTCCCTGAAGTCTTTGTTAATTGGCTCTTGGAATGCATCACTACAGTATCCTATTCCATCAGTGTAAATGGTAAACCTACTAAGCCCTCTCCAGCAAGGAAGGGCCTCAGACAGGGTGACCCAATCTCCCCATACCTGTTTGTGCTGGCCATGGAGTATCTCAGTAGGAGCCTAAAGCAACTTAAAAGGAACCCAAACTTTAACTATCATCCCAGATGTGAAAGAATGAATATAGTCCAGCTCAGCTTTGCAGATGACCTCCTACTATTCTGTAGGGGTGACCTAGGCTCAACTGAGCTATTATATGAGTCTTTTATGGGTTTCTCTAAGGTATTAGGGCTACAGGCCAACAATGACAAAAGCTCAATGTACTTTGGAGGGGTCAATGATGAGGTGCAGACTTGTATACTAAGGAAACTAAGCTTTGTGAAAGCAGAACTTCCCTTTAAGTATTTGGGAGTACCCCTCAGCACAAAGAAACTGACAATTAACCAATGCCAACCTCTACTGGAGAGAATGATGCAGAAAGTGAGCTCATGGACCACTAAATTTCTCTCCTATAGAGGGAGAATACAGCTGATAAGGAGTGTCCTTATTGCTATTCAAGCCTACTGGTCACAAGTATTCACCCTCCCCAAAAAGGTTATAAAGCACATTGAAGGCATCTGTAGAAGATTTCTATGGACAGGAAGTGCTAACCCATCAAAGAAAGCACTGATAGCATGGGAACAACTCTGTAAGCCTAAGTCAGCTGGTGGAATTAACCTGCTGGACATTCATGTCTGGAACAAAGCAGCAGTGGGTAAGCTACTATGGAATATCTGTCAAAAGAAGGACAAATTATGGGGTCAAGTGGGTGCACATGTACTACATCAAAGGTAAACCTGTTTGGGGCACTGAAATCAAGCATGGGTCCTGGATGCTAAAGAAAGTACTAGCTGCAAAGGACCTACTGCAACAAATAGGGTTGGATGAGGACAGCCTAGCAGCCAAGCACCAGTACTCCATCAGGGAAGTCTATAACAAAGCTAGAGGGGAGTATCAGAAGGTGAGCTGGAGAAGAATTACCTGTAATAACTTGAGCCAACAAAAGATGATATTCATTCTGTTACTAGCTCTGCACCAAAGACTAAGCACCAAAGATAGGTTGTCTGAATGGGGAGTCCTAGACAATGTTGTATGCCCACTATGCAATGCACGAGATGAGAGCCATGCACACTTGTTCTTTGAATGTACCATGTCAAAGACTATCTGGGAAAAGATGTTGCAATGGATGGGAATAAGCAGGCCAGCTATGCAATGGGAGGATGAGATCAAATGGACAGAACAACACATGAAGGGCAATAGTTCACTGGTTCAGCTATACAAGATGTCCCTAACTAATGTGGTATATCATATATGGAGAGAAAGAAACTGCAGAGTGTTCCAGAATGCAAGTAAAGAGCCTGACCTCTTAGTTAAGCTGATCATTCAGGATATCCACTATCGAGGATCAATGCACAGTCGACTGAAGAATCACCTTTTGAAGCTGAACTTCTATCCTAGTTGAGAACTGTATGAGTAGTTGCCTCAGTCTCTAATAGCCTAGCAAAGATCACTGATGTAATAGGTATTGGCATAAGCTATGAATCGAAGCTATTACATAAGTGTAGAAGATTTGATGCACAGCAAGATGGGCCTGTCCATGCATGTTTTTGTTGCGCTCCAATGCTTACTTGGTAATAAAATATTTACTTACCAAAAAAATAAATTGCTTATTTTGCAAAGCACATTTCAAAATAAGCTGATTTTTACAGCTTGGCCAACCAAACTCTAAAATTGATTGGTTCAAATAGAAGGTTGCTATGTAACGACTAAGGCCATCTCCAATGCTACTCCATATTTGCCTCCAAATGCTATAATGGAGTAAAAAATGGGGAAATTTTACTCCAACACACCTCCAGTTTTGCCTCCATTATGGAGGGTGAATAGTGTCACTCCAAATTTGGAGTGACACCATTCATCTCCCCCATCACTATTCATTATTATTTTACTAGTATTTTTTATCATTTAACCCTTTTAGTTTATCATATTATGTATACTTAATTATGTTTATGAAATATCTTTATAATATTAATTTTATATCTTAATTTTGGCGTATAATTTTGATAAATTAATTTTTCTATATATTATTTTTATGTAAAATTGGTAGTAGATGAAATTGTAGAAAATGAAAATCACCGATTTGAATAATTTTCAGTTCGACACAAAAAAATTAAGGACCAAAATGCTCATTTTGCACCTCATAATGCACTAATGGAAATAAGAAAATAAAATTGAGATAAAGATAATAATATAATATAGAAGAGAGAAAAGAATATAAAAATAAATATTCTTTTTTGGAGGAAAAAATAGAGGAATGGTTGGAGTAAGTTTACCCCATTTTGAAAATTTCTCAATTTTGGAGGAAAAAATGGGGTTGAGGGTTGGAGATGCCCTAACGAGGTAAGAGGACACCTACCAAAGTAAAGTACATGCTCTAATGAACGGTGGTAAAGAGTAAAGACTAACATTACATTGGAGTAAATGTGGAGCCTCTAAATCCAAGTGTATAAACTAGTGGTTAAAATTGAGATACCAAAATTAGATAAATAATAAAATGAACGGATTTAACAAATGGTGCCAGCAAAAAATTGGAAAAGAAAAACAAAACAAAAAGGAAAATCAATGGGATGGTAAGAATCAAACTCGAACCTAGGAGTATTATATAGGAAACTTCCATCAATACCACTAGACTCTTTCAAGATTTTTCATGGCTAGAAATAGAGATATTTCACAAGATTGCAACAATTTTATAGTGGAAACACCCATCTTTCGTCCAAAACTTTGACTTTGATTTCATGTAGAATGGACCATTTCCTTTGAAGAAACAACGAGTAAAATACTTAAAAGGTCACTCAACTTTGAGAAATGTGTGACCAAAGTCACTTTGCTTTGAATTGTACTAATAAAGTCACTCAACTTAAGGTAATTCTCACCAAAAGTCATTGTAACCAGATTTTGCACAATCATCTCACCGAAAATCTGACATGGCATTTTTATTTTTAATTATATATACATGTGGCATACTTTATTTTCCATGTAGGATTTTATAATAAGTTGATTAACCCAACTCTTAATCCATAACCCATTTTTCTTCCTACATGGAAAATAAAGTATGCCACATGTATATATAATTAAAAATGAAAATGCCATGTCAGATTTTCGGTAAGATGATTGTGCAAAATTACCTTAAGTTGAGTGACTTTATTAGTACAATTCAAAGCAAAATGACTTTGGTCACACATTTCTCAAAGTTGAGTGACCTTTTAAGTATTTTACTCAAGAAACAACATATCCTTTTCTTCGAATACTTTTAAGTAAACTCTTAACTTTAAGAAGATGAAAGAAGCAAAACCCAAGTGAAGAATTTTTCCAAGAAGTGTTAAATTGGATTGTTACAAACAAGAGGTCTATCTTGGAAAACGAAGCCCCTTATTACTGGCTGATCATAGTTCAGTAAAGATATAGCAGTCCTAGAGATCCAATTCGGTGTCTTACAAATTGCTGTGTTCCTATTACTGATTGTGAAAGCTTTTAAAGGATATGTACTACCTTTCGTTGCACCATAACACTAACTTGACTTTCAATTGCTTGCCACAATCGTTTGCATGATAAAGCTATACCAACCAATACTAGTATACTTGACTACACTATACTAACATTGAGGTATCACACACTTTGTTTTCAGAGGGAAAGGCTAACATGAAAAAAGGAGTACAAGAATATCCTGGGAATGAAACCATTCAACAGGTAGAATAACACGTACCTACACCCATACATGAGTTACTGGTAGCACCTACTGGAAAACAATGGAAACGAAATGATTTACATGAGTTGAGGGATCCAGGGCCAAACCTCGAGGTGGGGGTGGGGTGGGGTTGTACATTCTTCTATAACTGACGAAGACAATTGATGACGGAAAAGATCTCTAACATGTCAAGGTAACAGCAAAGGAAGCTAAACTAGTTGCAAAGCAGATTTCTGTTCTGATTCAGGTTTGGTCAGTATCTCCAGCTTCCATAACCCTCACACTCGCATTGGCGGCTTCAAATAGCCCAAATCAACGATTCATTTGTTTTCATTTCACTTTTCTAAACCTGTTCATTCCCCTTTAGAATGTTGTACTTGCACAGTGGACAAGTTGCATTCATCTTAAGCCATTTCACTATGCAGATAGAGTCGAAATGATGATTACAGGGAAGAGCATGGAGTTCTGTTCCATCCTCGTACGAGCTAAGACATATGCAGCATTCCTGGAAAGTAGAAATCAAGGTGTTGGTATCACAAATAATATACAGAAATACTACTAGGTGTATCCAGATTCAGTGATGCATCCTATAATAAGGATCCAAACTGCAATATTGTATGCTGATGAAGTTCACTTAGCACTATTGCAGTACCCAAAGAGCTAAACGATAAAACCGAAGAGAAAAACTGTCTATTTGAAAGCTACAATCTCAAAGTAAAGTTATAAAATTACATATGATAAACAGCTCCATCTGCAATATAGTCAGAGCAGCGGGAGCAAGATAAGGGAGAAATGATTGAGCTTTCTGTGCCACAACAAGGAACTGGTTTCAAGCATATCTAAGACAGGTAGTTAACTTACCGCATCCTCAGGTAAAAGAATACGCTCATTGGCCAGGTATCCACTGCTTGTCTCAATTGGTACCATCCTACCAGCTCCTACACTTGGTTTCTCCTCATCCTTGAAGAGATGGAATCTGTACTTGGGAAGAACTTTGAGATCTGCCTCTGATGCACCTTCCTGTATTAACCGGTAAAGATCATACCAGAACATATCAACTAGCTCGCCTGTATTTATTTATGGTTTCAATCTATTACCTGGCCAACTGCATAGAGTACTGCAATTATGCAAGGCAAGCAACAACAGAGAGCAATTCCTATCAGAAATGCCAAAGCAACACAAAAGAGGGCAAAGAACACATCGAATGCCAGAAATACAACTGCCAACCTGCAACACTTTTGGATCAGTGATCAAACAGGACTCTTTATGAAGGTGGTACCGCAAACATTTAAAAGAAGTAAAGGAAACAAAAGAAACAATTCATCAGGCAGACATATTCTAGAGAGAGAGAGAGAGAGAGAGAGAGAGAGAGAGAGAGAGAGCAAAGATAGTAATTATCCATGGCTTCTTTTGGGATGATAACCTATATGTTGTAATGAAATGGTAGATCTAAGCATAACTCAGCTGGTCCGCGACAGAAATAATGAATTGGGCAGCTGAACCAGACAGAGATAGGAATTAAATCTTTTTGGGCACAACTAAAACTCAAGATAAACTTGAAAAAATCTAATTTCTACTTTCTCTCGTTTATCAAAAACAACAATAAAAAATGCAAACTCATGTAGTGCATGAACTAATTAACATCTTTTCCCCAACAACCATAACCCAAAATGTGAAATGATCAAGGCCATGTTCAGATAAATATATGCCAAAAGATTTAAAACATCTGTCTATTTGAGCTGTGCAAGTATTACTAGTACGTCTAGAGGAATTGAAAACTCAAGAGCCTATATGTAACAGCCAACAGGTTATGCCATATCTCATCGCTATGATCTACTTTACATTTTGAGCTGTCCCAGAATGACAGAACTCTGATAAAATATAAGGGATAATTCCTGAAGGGGATTGGAACTTTAAAAATCATAATTTGGAAATAGTAGAGACAACAAAATACAAGTCTCATGGAACGGTCATCAACTAAACATAAAAATTTTATAATATAAGACTAATATCACACAAGTTATAACATTAAAAGGTTTTTCCTCTTTTTAGGATTTCTCCCTAGAAATGAAGGCTTGTAGTGATAGAAGATCTCGACATACCAGTATAGACGTGGAGCATTTCGTAAAAGAATTTCACCACCAGAAACTATCCAGTAAAAGCCAACTATCCACCAAATAAGTGACGCCATTGTATTAATAGATTCACATCGTTTAGTAACACTGTAATGTGTAAAATGGCAAGGAGTCAATAAACTAAATTTGCCACTTCTATAGCAGCATTAACCAAGAAAAGGAGTACATATCTTTTTCCATGCTTAAAAGAAATTTAAAATAGTCAGCTCAAACGATGAGAATACAACTTTTCTAGTTAAAATTCAAATGACGTGAATACAAGTTTCTGTATGTTTAAGTACAAGATTAAAAAGGTACTGCTAAAATAACCAAGTTTAATGGCATGTAACTGCCATTATCCTTCTTTAAGCCGTAGTATCAGCTTGCAGTGTAACAAATATCAAATGTAACTCATGATAATCTACTAGAGAGAGCAGGTCAATCATACTATAAGATGGGTCCGAAACCATCTATGTAATGTTGGCTGCAAAGCATAAGTTACCAGTAGGTGTCAGGAGTATATCATATCTTAAGCACACAGATCAAAGAAATGAAATCTGAATAGACCAGAATATCTGCAAAATAGTTCTTTGTGCCTTTGAAAAGTTATATTCACAGGAAGATTCACACAAGATGACAAAGAACACTTCCACTACTAAATGTCATACATTTATTCTTCCGATACATCCTAGAATGAAAATAACAGACTTATCAAAAGAAGAACAGAATAAACAATGAAGATAATTCAGAATACTTCCTAAAAAAGTAATAATTCATACAGAACTTGCTAGTTCCAAGAATTCAAATTAACTGAAAGGCTTCAAAGTTAAAATAATTACGTGACAGTTTGAGCATTCAGATTAACTTTGTAAGCAAACTTCAAGAATCAATTTCTTCTACCATATCTGGTACAGAATCTTAGTTACAACCAATCGGATTGAGTCACCGTATTCTCAGAGTAGGCATTTGAAAAAATGTTAAAGGGTCAAGCATGTGCATTAATTAACTTACCAATGTCTGTTTGATGAGAAACAAATTCAGAAATTGACTTAGCAGAAAGAGGCAGCTTGCAGTTTCATAAGGATTGGCCTAGGTAGCAGGTTATATAAAATTGTCTATAGAAAATGTCTACATATAGAGTTTACAAATACGCGTGTGTGTGTTTTATTTATCGATACTAAAAGCTCACGCAGAAACATGACAACTGCTTTGCATCATGGAATAGAGACCTACAAAAACTACTTCCTACTTAGATTAACTTAAATCAAAAGGTAAGAATCACTGACATGATACTACCTTAAACTCTCACCACAACAGACAAATGATACATTATTCACCTTAGCTTTTCATCCCCTTAGCCTTATAAAAGAAACTGATAAATCTTCCTCATACGTTTGGGCTCTCTCCAGCAGCTCCGTTGCTGCTTCTTAGATATTATCCTTCTCTGATACACACGGACCTTTCAATGATTAATTGGATCTTATCATATCAGTGCAACAGTAGCTGGCCAGAGCTCGAAACTCACCAATTTAGTTTATTGACTTCCATTTAACTTGGCCGAAAAGAAGCATGCATCAACTCCAACAGATATCAGCTGGTGAGGCCTAAAGGTAAATTACAGCTGGTAGTCCTCGGAAATCACTAATCAATCTCTCTAATGATTTAACCATAAATCCCTCTCATACAAAGTCCAACACCTCTTACCTTTGAAATTGATGTGAAATGTGCAAGCTTTAAAATATTATATCTAATTATTCTGCGAAGCAATAGTGTGATCCTATCTTAAAAATATAGATCAATTACCAAACTTTCCAGCTTCTGAAATACAATAATTCGATCTATCCGAAATCGTGTTTATGTATATGTATGTGTATATGTAATACATAAAAAGCAAACTTGATCTGAGCAAATCTGGAGTAACAGTAGAGAAAGTAAACATGTGAGGAAATGGATTATGAAATACTTCAAAAAGAAAAAAGGGGAAGAAAACTGGCAAGAAAGTAGTATTCTGTGAAGTAGCCAACTAAAGTTCAAATTGTTTGACAAGCTGAAGAGTTTAACGGTTCCTAGAGCCTAAGGAAGAGATGGAGCAAGTGTTGCATTACATTTTTGCAGCTATCAGATTCTGTAAAGGATTCTTAATTCTTTAAGAAAGTGATGAGCATTTTGCTACCTTTCCATGTTTAGTTCAAATTAATATAAAGCTACTTGAACATTGACAGCAAAAGTCTCAAGCATGTGTCTCTGTGCAAAGGAAATATTTATTTGATCCCAACGATATCACTTAAAAGAAGAACAAAGAATCCAGCATTTCTTTAGCTCCCGTTTGGACATGATTTGGGATTTGGGATTTGGAATTTGGGAAATTGAAATTTTGTTTGGACATGCATTTTATTTGGAATAAAATTTGAAGTTTGTAAGGGAATATTTTTTGGGAAATCCCAAAAAATCCCCAAAAAATGACCCCAAAAACACCCCAAAAACTATGTCCAAACGCTAGCTTAGTAATTCATGTTTTTAGAAGTCATACCACTACTTATTTTATTCTACCTCCTTTATCACCTATATGAGTCGTTTCGGTTAACTTCCATTCTTAGCTAAGTTTGCATAGATTCTGAGAGATCACAAGTTCCTTTAAGACAACCTCCCTGAATTATGTGATTTTAGGTCTATCTAGTCCCTTTAGAGCCTTCTGTTCACATGGTGCCACACCTATATGCAACCCTGCAGTTGGAAGTTTATAAGCCCATAACCAAAACAATCTCGCAAGCTTAAATGTAATGTATTTGAGCCATTAATTAAGAGCACTGAGACTATTAGTAAACCACCACCCTAACACTACAAAGATGAATTCATCACATGACAAGTACTCCCTCTGTCCCAATTTATGTGGAAGGCTTTATTTTTTAGTCGGTCCAAAAAGTAAAGTCACATTTCGACATTTAGAAACATTTTAACTTTAAACTTTCCATTCTATCCTTAATGAAATGATTTCTAGCTACAAAATTTCTATGGCTGATTTTCGACTACAAGTTTCAAAAGTCCTTCATTTATTTCTTATAATCCGTGTCAAATCAAACTAAGGGCAGCCTGATACACAAAAAATCATGCGTTCATTCAGGGTCCAGGGAAGGGCCGCATAGGGAAGGGCCGCATCCTGTATGCAACCTATCCTGATGTAAGGCATCAGTGGCTGTTTCCGCGGCTCAAACCCTTGGGTTATAGGTCACACCGTGTCAAATCAAACTGTACCACATATAATGGGACGGATCGAGTATCTAACATCTTTAATTGTACAAAAGGTCTCCTGCTTTATATAAGAAGAAAAACACTGGAATTTGATGAACAAATGGAGCTGACCTTGACTGATTACCAATACCGAAATCCTCACCATCATCATTTGCTTCTTGAGAATTTCTTCTTTTGTATTCCAACCACACCAACACCACATGCACAAGGCACTGCAAACCATATCCACAAATCCAAACCCTTAGTGGAACATTAGGCGACTCATCAACCGTGCATGACAAAATCACAACAGAGACAATAACAAAACCCAAGTTCCACATCATATCCAAAGCCACCACTGGCTTTGAATAGCCCCAGTCGGCGCGCCGCTCTTCCAGCTCACGCGCTGCCGTCTCCCTCACCAACGTGGACGCCATGCCGCCACGCCTTCCGGTCACTCGACCAAGAAGCATGGCTAGTGATGACTGGGCGTCCAGTCGCTGAGGGAGAAGTGGGGCCCCCATTGCTATCACATTTGATGGCTCAGTTGCCATTTATTTTAAGGTTAAAATGGATAAAATCTATGAATTAAGTGTACTGTTTAAAGGTGGGGTTTGTCAGAAACATAGATTTCTTGATTTAAATGATGGTTTTCTGAAACTTTAATGATTTGGTTTGTGTCAGATTCTTGGTTGAATGGCAGCTGAGGTTTGGGGGGGTGATCTTTTAGGTGGGTAGTTTGGGGGGGGGGGCGATTTTGAACCAGGTCTGATTCTGGTAACTGCCAATCCTGTACTTGAATCTTTCAGTAACTTTACTTACTGTTAAAAGACAGACAAACAGGATAAGGTACACTTTAATAGTATTTTACCAAACTCTTTGGTTATTGTTATTGGGGGATTTGCTGACAAGTCTTTTTAAATGGAAAAAGACTTAAGTTTTAATTATGTAGCAGGGTCCTCTAATTATTAATGATATTAAATTTTTTTAACTATCTAGCCTTCTCACTCTAAAGTTTTTATGTTACACAATGGTCCATATATAAAAAGTAGTAGTTTTTTGCCAAATTTGACCATAAACCTAGATCTACCCGCTGCTCTTCCGTCTATCCTTTCCGCCGTTTTCCCTCCATTTTTTCTCATTCCATTTTCCGCTCAAAATATCACCATAGCTGCAAAGCTTCTTCCTACATCGAAATAATCTCGTTCTCCATATTATTTACTCAATATCATCTCCAGTTTTACGCAATACAAGCTCAGACCACCCACATCTGAGCTATACGTCATTTAAATTTGCCAAAACTGCTCGTTTCTTATCCATTAAAGGGAAAATCTTATTCCTCTATTTGTAATAGTATCAATTCAGTCATCTCCTGTAAGTGTACTAACTTTAGAACATGTTTTTAGCTGTTTTTTTGTTGATTCAAGGTTGTTACGGATTCAGTTTCTCCGAACATCCTGCCAGAAATTTCAAACATCCTTTTAGACGTTCCTATGGTCGTAACTGTAATTCCAATCATATTGTTAGCACGTCGTATGTAAATATTAGAATTTTCTCAAATAATGTTCGAAACATCCTACTAGGATGTTGGAGTGTTCTTTTAGCAGTTTGAAACATCTTGCATTAGGCAATGAAAAACTATAAAGTGATGTTCAGAACGTCAGTATACGATGTTCCAAACGAAAAACATTAAGGTTTGGAACATATTGTATAAATATTATCAATTTGATACTAATAGTTGGTCATTCCAATTTATTGCAGGTGACCATCGATGGGTGAGATTATAGTGGGAGTTAATTATCAAGGTGAATGGGTGGGGCGTTCTAAATATAATGCTTAGGTTCCGAAGGTTAAAAATTCAGGACCCATTCTTGTGCCCATAGATGTTACGTATGATGTTCTACTTAACAAAATCATCGGAAGTTGGGGGATAAGAGACAATCTGAGGGATATTTACATTACTTACATGCTGAGTGTTGCCGCAAATCAAAAGACTCCTCCCGTTACAATAAGAAATGATGATGATGTATGCCTTTATATGGCTGGTGTTGATCGTAATAGTGCTAGGCCCACTCTAAGGGTAATTGTGGTTTCTACGACAGAGAAATGTGTTGGTTCTAACGACCAAGAAATGCCAAATAGTGGAGGGAATGCTTTTAGTCAGCGATTGGATGTCATGCATGAAGAAGTAGAAGAAGATAAATGCGGAGGGGTAGAAGAAGACAGAGGAGGCGTAGATGTAGATGAAGAAGCAGAAGAAAAATATGTAGAGGAAGATCCTGCCATGTATACCCCTGTGTTTCAACACAAAGCAACGAGCCAAAATTTCACTTCCTCGATGGCACAGGTTTTGAAAAAGGTATGACTTTCACCAATAAGAAAGAAGTGGTCACCCAATTGAAGGTTGCAGCAGTTAAACATCGTTTTAATTACAAAACATTGAAGAATACTGTAAAGATTTTTAATGCTAGATGTTTAGATGTGAATTCAAATGGTGGATAAGGGCAATGAGGTATAAAAGTAATGATAGGTTCTACATTAGTGTTTACAGTAACTTGCACACATGTGGTGTCCAACATCATTCCAGTCATAATTCACACGCCTCTGCCCAGATAATTGGTAAGTTTATGAAAGGTAAATATTTAAAGGGAAAAGGTTCAACCACAAAAGCTGTCAGGGAGTCCCTTCACACCGATTTTGATTGTAAGATTAGCTACTGGAAGTGACTTAGGGGCTGTCAATTTGCAAAGGTTTTGACATGGGGAACACATGAGAAAGGTATTGAAATTTTAGATGCTTATGCTTATATGGTTAGGAGTAAGTATCCAGGAACCAAGAAAGATTTGAGGCTTTCTAGCACAGGAAAGTTCTTGTATTTTTTTCTCTTATGGAGCATGGATCTGCGGATTAACTTACGTGAGAAAAGTCCTATTCGTTGACGGTACACATTTGTCTGGCGAGTATGGAGGGGTGTTGTTGTCTGTTATTGCCTAGGATGCAATGAGTCACGTATTTCCTGTTGCTTTTTGTGTTGTAGAAAAATGGTGTGATGCCTCATATGAGTAACTTTTCGAACAATTATGCAGTTTAGTTTCAGATAGTGAAGAGTTGTGCATTATTTCGGATAGACATCTGAGCATCTCGAAGATGGTCGCCCAAGTGTTTCCTTTTGCTCACTATAAAGTTTGCATGTGCCACCTTGGTAAAAACATCCGATCAAGGTTTCAGTTTGGAATCAGTCTTCATAAATACTACACCGCAACAAAGGCATACATGGTAGAGGAGTTCACTGATGCTATAAATGAGATCAGGATTATTGATTGGAGGGTAGCAGATTATCTTGAAAATGTTGTTGGCTATAATAGATGGAGTAGATTATGTTTCCCAGGAAACATGTAAACTATCAATAACAAGGTCTCATATTACTGTCATGCTCTCATATTCTGTTCCAAACGTCTAACTTAGCGTTCTGAACATATCATTGATGTGCAGAACATTTAGAGGAATATTTACTTTTTTACTGATGTTTCGCACTTCTTCTTGTCGTTCTGCATTTGTGCTTAATGTTAGGAACATCTATTGGATTATTATACGATTTGTTTTTTTAATAAGTTTGAAGTTGTGACATCAAACATAGCTGAGTCCATTAATTCCATGCTGAAGGAGCAAAGAGAATACCCCATTGTTGTCCTCTTGATAGATATAAGTAGGAACTTTGCAGAAAAATTTCATACTAGGGCTATGAAGTTAATCAACCACCCAAATTTATGTGTCCCAGACATTGAAACTAAAATAAGAAAGAATAAAGAAGTGGGAGATAAGCTAGTTGTCGACAGGAAGAAAACTTATGATTTTGAAATCATTAGTCCAGGGTTTGAGGCAGAAGTTGATCTATATAAGAAGACATGTACGTGTAGGGAGTTTGATCTTGATGAGTTACCCTATGTACATGCTATGGCAGCAATTAGGGGTTTGCATGGTGATGAATATGGAAGTAGAGTGTATGAATACACTTCTGGATATTACACAACACAAGCATATATCCTTGCCTATGTAGAGTCTGTCAATGCAGTACCTCCTGAAGAATCATGGGTCGTCTCTGCTGATGAGATACTTTATCCAGTGCCTCCACCCCAAAGCCGAACAAGCCAGGAAGGAGAAAGGTTAATCGGATTTGATCTATTGGGGAACATCTTCCAAAGATGAAAAATAAATATGGCAACTGCAAGAGATAAGGTCACAAAAGAACTACATGCCCCGTTGGTCGTAGTGGAACTAAAGCTACAAGTCAGCCTACAAATTGAATTTGTAAATTGGACGAAGCTTCGTCCTCGTTGTAATGTTTGAACAATTTCGTTATTTGGATTTTCATTTGAATTGTATAATGGACTTTTTGTCTTACTTGTATAATTTATATTGTGTACATACTTGCTTTACTACAGTTTTAATTTATGTTGTATACATATTTGCTTTACTGCATTTTAAATTTATTTTGTGCACATATTTGCTTATAGTTCGTAACACATCAACTATCGTTTAAGATATTACATTATGATGTTTCGAACGACTTCTTGTTCTAATCCTACATTCTGGAAAAGTTAAGAAAATCTTAATATTCGTTCAGAACATCTGAAAAGGCACTACAAATGAAAAGGCACTACAAACCATCTATAAATACCTCCTTTATGAATTAAATTCACAATTCATAGTCGTAGCATTTACCAAGTACTACATTCGAAATGATGTTCGGAACATCTTGTCAAGGATATTTTACTCGAATTATACTTGTAAACGCTGACGTTCCAAACAAGACATTCAAAATTTGAAATACACAAACAGCTACAATACAAGTTGCTCACATACCAATACAAGTTGCTCACATACCAATACACCAAAGGCTACAATACAAGTTGTTGCAACAGTCATGTCCAAACACATTCACATTTGTAAAGATGTGTCCGTTCATTTCAATCTGCTACTGAAAAGGCACTACAAATGGAAAGGCACTACAAACCATCTATAAATACCCCCTTGATGAACTAAATTCACAATTCATAGTCGTAGCATTTACCAAGTACTACCTTCATTTTCTACATCAACGAAGAACAAGTTGAGGTACTCAATTTGTCCATATTTTCTAAGTATTTTTTTGTGATTTTATGTGTGTGTGTGTGTGTGTGTATAAAAGTTTTTCCTAAAACAATTTCTAACTCATTACTGTTTATATTTCCTTTAACATAACTCCACTTTGATTCTTTTTTTTTTAAACAACTTGCATGCAGATGGCCAACCTTAACAATGATGGCATTGTATTGAACGATCCATGGAATAAGTACTACAGAGTTCGACACCCTCCAAACAAGTGTGCTAGACTACTAGACGTGCACTATGAAGTCGTTGACATTAAGGAGGTTGCAAATAATACTGAGAAGGCTATTCAAACAGTTGAGACAAAACTTGAAGAGATATAATTGCAGTTAGACTGGATTGAGAGGCTTTTGGAAAATCACTTCGGTGGAGGTGTTTTCTAGCCAAAATAATAATCGAGATGCTATTATGTATTAATTGTTTAAGTAGCTGTAATGTTTATCAAGATGCTATTGTTATCTCTGTTCCATTAGTATTATTATGAAGGTATTTGATTAGTATTATTAAATTGTGTTTCCAAACCATCATTTTATTAGTATTACTAAATTGTGTCTCCAAATTATTTAATTTATATTGTGCACATATTTGCTTTACTGCATTTTTAATTTATGTTGTGCACATATTTGCTTATAGTTCGCAACACATCAACTGTCGTTTAGGATATTACAATAAGATGTTCCAAACAACCTCTTGTTCTAATCCTCCATTTCTGGAAAAGTTAATAAAATCTGTATATTCGTTCGGAATATAGATTATGTGTTCCAACACTAAATTATACGTTCGGAATGGCACAAGTATGTTCCAGGGCTAAATGAAGATAATTATCACTATACAGGACCAATTATACTTTTTAGAGTGAGAAATGATGATCATTTTCACTAGAAAAGACCAATTATACTTGTTATAGTGACAAATGATGATCATTATCACCATAAATGAGTCATTATACTTGTACGTAAGAGTGATAAATGATTATCATTTTCACTACAAAAGACTAATTATAGTTGTTACAGTGAGAAATGATGATAATTATCACTATATATGACCAATTACACTTGTTACAGTGAGAAATGATGTTGATTATCACTAGAAATGACCCATTATACTTGTTAGAGTGACAAATGATGACCATCTATCATAGGGTTATTTCGAACAACTTATTGATGTCTGTCACATTAATGCTGTCGTTCGGAGCACATTATTTAATTGTTACTATCTTCATCGTATTGTTTTCCAATTAGAGTTGTTAGAGTGAAAAATGATGATCATTATCACTATAAGTGACCAATTATACTTGTTAGATTGACAAATGGCGATGATTATCATTATACGTGACCAATTAGAGTAGTTAGAGTGAGAAATGATGATCATTATCACTAGAAATGACCAATTATACTTGTTAGAGTAAGAAATGATGATGATTATCACTATACATGACCCATTATACCTGTTAGACTGACAAATAATGATCATTATCACTAGAAATGACCAATTATACTTGTTAGAGTGACAAATGATGATCATTATCACTAGAAATGACCAATTATACTTGTTAGTGTGAGAAATGATGATGATTATCACTATGCATGACTACTTACACTTGTTAGAGTGACAAATGATGATCATGTTCAGCAGAAATGACCAATTATACTTGTAAGAGTGACAAATGATGATCATTATCAGTAGAAATGACCAATTATACTTGTAAGAGTGACAAATAATGATCATTATCTATATTATTATAAAAGCACAAAGGCCTCAGTGAAATATCACTCGACTTTTTTTATCCTTCATAAGTGGTTTTAAATTGGACAATTTTGTAAATTTGATATAATTAATTATTTTTCGTACCTGATTTAACTTAATAAATATTGACTTAATTATAGTGCCATATAAGCCAAATTCTCTCACCATAATTCTATAATAATTACTCATAGTTTTTTAAGGAAAGTCATTATACCGTTTGATTTCTTTACAAATTTGGACACATAAAGAAGTCCCTTTATATTTGGAGACTTGAAGAGGTACCCATCTTTATATAAGGTTCTGTAACTTATGCACGTCCTATTATTTTCATATAATTTTTTGGTTTAATTTAACAATTTAGGTTAGCTATTTATTTTTGCCCGCTTAGAAAGATGTGTCTTTGGTTTCTCGATTGGCAATAATTATTTTCTAATTGCATTCTCACGATTTTTTGTTTAATATTGGGAATACATATTGTCAATAGCTTTTGTTAGTATTAAGTAGATTTTTATGATGTTAAGGGTTAACTATTAGTACTACTATTGATGTTCTAATTGCAATTCTCACGGTGCTTTATTTTTTGTTTTGCAGATTGATGTTGAGTTTGACTTTTCAATCCAATCAATTGGTGCAAAAGTCAACCGCCTAGAAATCACTCTTGATTATTGTTGGATCTTTAATTATATGAAGTGAAATGTTAAGCATGTTGATTAAGATGAGGGAAGGAATTAAGTTTATAAATTGGACACTTAATTGTTTTATAATTTGATTGAAATTGGCAGGAAAACAAGCAGCTTGAATATAGTAAATTATAAAGGAGATCATTGGCTAAGTGAAAAAGTTAGAGAGAAACAATCAGAATACAACCAAAGAACGAATTGCAGGAAGATAGGTTATATATCTGCGGGGTTAGCTTCAGATAGGTTTTTCCTTCTGTAAATTGTTCATGTTAGATTACATCCTGATTTTGATAAAAGTTTGACTAATCTGAACATGTCATATGTATAAAAATTGTCTTTTAATTTTACCAATGTAATATTTGTGATTTGTGGTTATAGAGGAATCCAACTAATTAAGTCAGTAATCACAGGTACCACCATTGGTTAGACTAAATAATTACATCCATACCGTATCTCATTAAAATTAATTTTCACGTCACTATCTCATTGTATTTTTTATTTTTTAAATTTTTAGTTAATTAAAGAATATTTATATTTATTTTACTCTTATAACCCTTAAGATTTATTTTATTAATTTAAATATATCTACTAACAATTTTTCGATTGCTTCCTATTTTTCCTTATTAACCATGTACTTTAGCTTGATTTGGACTATATATCAACCCATATCCATGTCTACGATGATAGATCAAGGTACAGTCATTTTGAATGCTTGTGATTATACTGACATTATAGAATTTTGTTGTTGTGTATATTTTTATTTTTAATATTTTGAGTTTGTTTTTAAAATATTATAGCCTTTTGTGCTTTTATGTATAAAACAAATTATTATTTCATCAATTGCAAATGATTAGGTGTGGAAGAGTTTGAGCATAAGGGTTCTAATACAGTATAGGAAGAGAAAAATCCCTCATAAATATAATGACCAAGGCCACACTTTATTTTTTTTAGTTGTGATATTCATTTGTCCTACAATTAGTGAAAATTTCAGCATATGATATTAGCTAAACAAATGTATGTCTTTGTTGATTGCCCATGTTATTGCTTTTAATGCTAAAAAACATGATCTAACAATGTCATACGATATCAATAAAGTTAAAATGAGGCAATAAAATATTTAAAATTTGATTTGATCAATTATCTATTTTATACCAGACGATTTAAATTCTATACTAATATGAAAGTGAGAATTAAGCCCCAATATCAAACTATTGAAATTCAAAAATAGTAAGTTGATGGATCATTATACCGCTTTCAAATTAAATCATTTCATATATACTAATGTAGTAAGAGAACACATTGTGTATTAGATAATTTCTCCTACATAAAATGCAATGATGGTGAAGTATGTGCGGTTAGGCCTTGATACATTGTCATCTCTTAATCTTTGCGATCAGTGGCGTATATATGCGATCATGGATAATGAGTTAATTGGCGTATATATAATTGACAGCTATGACTAGTCACTAGAAATGACCAATTATACTTGTAAGAGTGGCAAATGATGATCATTTTCACTACAAAAGACCAATTATACTTGTTAGATTGACAAATTATGATGGTTATCACTAGAAATGACCCATTATACTTGTTAGAGTGACAAATGATGATTCATCCATCATAGTGTTATTTCGAACATCTTATAGATGCTTGTCACATTTAAGGAGTCGTTTCGAGCGCGATCTTTAATTGTTACTATCTTCATCATATTGTTTCCCAATTAGAGTAGTTAGAGTGACAAATTATGATAGGATTATCACTATAAGTGACCAATTATGCTTGTAAGAGTGACAAATGATGATCATTTTCACTACAAAAGACCACTTAGAGTGAGAAATGATGATCATTTTCACTTCAAATGACCAATTATACTTATTATAGTGATAAATAATGATGATTCTCACTATACATGACTCATTATACTGGTTAGAGTGACAAATGATGATCCATCTATCATAGTTGTTTTGAACATGACGTTGATGTTTGTCACATTTAAGCAGTCGTTGGGAGCGCGCTCGTTTCATTCTTACCATCTCCATCGTATAGTTTTTCAAAATGTTCATAACAGATAGCTATATGATTGATATATGTATTGGTTCGTGCGGAACGAAATAGGTTACAATCGTAATTTATTTGACAACATAGCAAGTTCAAATGAAATTTTATTGTGTACACAAAACATAACAAGTGGAAATAAATAGAACCTAAACTATGAACCAACACTTGATCCAAGTACATAATATGAAAACAATTAGCACCACAATTATCATTACCACAACACCCAACTTTTTTCGCCATAATTGTGCCTCTTTCCTCTTTTCTTCAACAACTTTCAACTTCTTAAGTAGAACCCATATTACTCTCTTCGCTTGATCTGGCATCTCTTCATCATGCCATCTAAAGTAGTTGCAGCCCGTTCCCTACATAAAAAGAAGAAAATAAATACAAGATTTGAAGAAAAAAATAAATACAACAAACAATTAAATACAAGAAAAAAATAAACCCATCAGCTAACCTGTCCATATTTGCATCTATAAAACCTCCTTCCTGGGTTTACTTGAGTCCACGATATTGTTAACTTCGCATAATCTCCACATCGACGAAATGGTACTACACTGCCACTATTAACGGATCTACTAGATATTTTAAACTGGATGTTTGATTTATTTTTGTAAACTGGTTTGATAAATAGTGAACGGATATATAATGTGTTGGGTGATATATTTTATTACCGTTTGTAAATAAATGTTGTTCACGTGCCCAATGTAATAATTGATCATGAGTTTGGGCTAGATCGAAAGGATGTTCGGAATATCTTGTCAAGGATACGTTACGCGAATTATATTTATATATACTGACGTTCCGAACTAGACATTAAAAATTTGAAATACACAAACAGCTACAATACAAGTTGCAAATACCAAACACAAAACGGCTACACTACAAGTTGCTAGATCGAATAGATGTTAGGAATATCTTGTCAAGGATACGTTATGCGATTATACTTATATACGCTGACGTTCCGAACTAGACATTCAAAATTTTAAATACACAGACGGCTATAATACAAGTTGCTCAAATACCAATACACCAAAAAACTACAATACAAGTTGCTGCACCAGTCACGTCCAAACAAACATTTCGGTTGCCTCTCTTTACTCCTATAAATACCTAACAATTCAAATCATTTCAATCAATATTCATCAACTTACAATTCAAACCATTTCAATCCACATTCATCAACTAACAACAATAAAAAAGACAATACAAAAATGGCTCGTCAACCATCCACTTCAAGAGGAGCACGAACAAGAGGAGGCTCTACGGAAAGAGGAGCCTCCATGTCAAGATAAGCATCCACCTCTAGGCAAAACACTATTGTTGCTCAAATACCAGACTCACCACGAACTGAAAGGGCGAATGACATCTTGGAACAACTTAGGGCTGAAGTATAAAGTTGGAAGTTCGAGTCCGAGAACTTTCATGACGACAAAAAGGACGTCAGAAAGAAGAAGGAAATGCGAAGGATGAAAAGAATGCTCAAAAGAGTACTTGCTGATAAGGGGATGTATTACCTTGACTACTACTCCTCACCAGCAGCTTCACCCTAGACTTGGATGTTTATTATGTAGTTTCTTTGTTTGAATGCTAATATAATTAGCATTTCTTTGTAAAGCACTAACAATGATGATCAATGAAGGATATGTTTGCCTGGTTCTTGTAAATAAGTGTATAATCCGTTTAGAACATCTGTTGTTATGTTCAGAACATTTTTTGTTATGTTCAGAACATCTGTTGTTATGTTCAGAACGAGTATACGTCATTCTAGAACACCGTCATATTAATCCTTTACATAATGAGATATCCATGTTTGGAACATCAAACACTTACGCAAGGAACACCTTTATGTCGTTATGATCAAATGTTACAATTCTTTTCTCCGTTCATTTTCTAAACCAATGCTGAGCAAATGACAAAAATATATTATTTGAATGTTTGTTTGAATGCTAAATAATTGAGACAACATTATTACACTGTAATTAAACAAAAAAGGTAATCCATACATAATTACATAAGCACAATATCCCGAACGACAAACTATTATTCCGAACTACTCCTTAAAGTCTGAAAGGCACAACAGTTACAATTAGCAGTTGCATCCTTGTTTGAATAATATAGAACGGTTACGAGTTTCATCAAAAGTCACTTTCCAGAAAATCATTCCCAACATACTCGTCGATTTGCACTTTACTCTTATAAATACCCAACAATCACACATTGATTCCAAACATTTCAAAATGTCTCATCTACCAAGAACAAGATGAACACCAATAAGAGGAGCATCACGATGGCCTAGAATACCTTCCTCGAATTCACATTCAGATTCTGAAAATTCGAACAATGGTTTGGACCAACTAAGGTATGAAGTGTGGGAATGGAAATTCAAGTTCGAAGAATTCTTCCAAGATTACATGAGGGACATAAAAAGGATGAAGAGAATGCTTAAAGGGTTGCTTGCTGAAAGGGGAATTGATTATGTCCCATACTACACACTACCAGGAACACCACCTGAAGATTCACCATAAGAACCATAATATGCACCCTAAGTTCGATTGTTTGTGTTTATTTAGTTATAATTTTAAATGTTTATTATGTTACTGTGACGTTTGTGTCTCGATTGAATATCTATTTTCCATTTTCTAAAGAACATAAGTGGAGGAGTTGAATGATGTTTGCAACATCAGTGGTTATATTAAGGAACGACTTATTGTTGTTCCAGAACGTTAATTTAGGTAAACTTAAATAAACGTTGCAGAAGTTTGGAACACCACTAGATTTGCGAGGAACGATAATTGGTCATTCTGGAACATCAGTTTATTTCGTCTAAATTTTACTATCTATCATTTTCCTGTTGAATGCTGAACAAATGACCAATATATTTGAATGTTTATTTTAATTGCGACTAATTAAGCTATACATTTAAGCACATCAAAAGTTATTAGCCATGCACTACTTGACTAAGAAAATAAAAGTTATTCATACCTAATTACACACTTAAATAAAAATTAAAAGATTATCCAAATATTACAGACCCAAATTAAGGTTTCATTTTGTCGTCAAATATACAAACGGCCGAACGTTGCCTCCATCGATCAGCCTCATTGTCACAATTTTTATCCATGGGGGTGTTTGTGAGAAGATGCTCAATGTACATCAACGAGAACACTCCACATGATTTCTCTGTTAGATTTTGTGGACAAAGTGATCTTGGCACTCTCTCAAACTCCCACATGTCTTATTTCTTACACTTCGGAGCCAAGTCTTTGAATAGCTTAGAATTTCTGACATAGATCGAGAACATAAAGAGAATAAGGCCATTATTGGCAAGAAGTGTTCATCATCATTAACACCATGATTGCAATCATATACAAAAACCTTCGCTTCCACCATGTCAAACAGCACCGTCACATAGTGATTGTCGTTGATGTTGAAGACGACGAAGATCCTCTTTGCACCAGCCCAACACCTATCCCCTGGATAAGGCAGCTTTCCATGTGCATACTGCAGAAAATCATCATCAAACTCATAGGTCCTTACCGCCATACCAAACGATAGCTTATCTCTTTGTGCATCTTCTTCCAGTTGGTAGTAGCATTTTTTATGTTTAACAAGAATACCATATCCAAAATGATGTCACTTTGATTGTAATGATAGGGGTACTTCACATGCCTCTGTTGTATCATTGTCAGCACAACTTCAACATACTGTAGAACAAATAAAAGACAAAAATAAATTGGGGTATAAGTGAGTGAAGAAAAGATCTGTCATTCTGAACATCTCACGCTGATGTTCAGAATGAATGTGGGATGTTCTAGAAATCTATGAGAAGTTAGAAAAGCGTGAGTTGTTCTAAGCATAAGTAAGATGTTACGAACTCAATAAGTATGTTTCGTGCAACTATGAGAAGTTCAGAAATTCAGTAAAAAAATAAGCTTACAATGTCCCATATCTACTCTTTCTTGTCCATCAGCGTTTTGAAATCCTTGAAATTCATCGGAAATCCAAGAAAAATATTTGGTTGTTGCTTCATCTTTTTGATAAATGTGTTCATAGCATCTACTTTTTTCTGCTTCAATGGCTTGTAAATATTCACTGGAAACCTCGAAGCAACTTCTTCCTGCTTCTTCTTCTCTTCTATTTGTGGTGATTTCACAGCCTTTGCAGGTTTTTTAACTGTTTTGCTCTTCAACAGCTCAATCGTCTCCTGCATGGTCGCCATCTCCGTCTCCATGCCTTTACGCCAATTGTTGCAATTTTTACAATTGCAACTGCTATATTTGGAGATGTCGAATCCATCACCACCATAAGAATCACCTTTGCTTTTACTCAAAAGCCATAATCTTTGTCTCATAAGCCACGATCTTTTGCTCATAAGCCAGAATCTTTTGCTCCATTGCTTCCCTTCATCCGCCGCATTCATCACATTTGCTGCCTCTGCAATTGGAGCTCCTCTTCACTATACCAACTTCAGTGATCCCAACAACTTCACACTCACCAATAACTTCACCATCACCATCAGCTTTGTTTCCAATATCAATATTCATATTTTGCAAGCCATCAGTTATCTCTTCATCATATTTCCCATCACTTCCAAACATCCTCTCAATTTCTCCTTCCTTAGATTTACTCTCTATCACTTGTCTTGGAGGAATCGCAAGATTGTTCTTGAAAATACACATTGCAGTGCCACCAACAAGACCAACGCTGGTAGCATCTGACAGCGTTTCACACAAAGAATCCAGAAAGGCGTCCATAGAGTCGTCAAATGGCACAGTGTTTTGATAGAAATCTAGCTCCAACTCATCATCCGTAGGAATGAGAAAAGGGTGAAGAACCTGTTAATATACCCCCACAATATAAAATAAATATCAAATAAATTTTAAAAAGTTTTTGAAAGTTGTTTGGAACAAACTGCAAGTTGTTTAAAACATCAAAGCCATGATGTTCTGAACATCGTAGAGTGAAACAGTTGATGTTGCACAGATGTTTCATGGTAGATGTTTCGAACATCAAATAGAAATGTCTCAACAAACACCAAGTTGTTCCAAACATTTCATAACATAAGGAAAATGGAATACTTACATGAACATCATGTTGCTCAAACAACCTGTCCGTATCTCTTTCACAAATTTCAGTAAGTCTGTTTATGATCCTTGGGACTGTTTTTTCTTTTGGAAAATCTTTCGGCCTTAAGGCAGGTATAACTTCATGAGCCCAGGCCATGAATGCCCATGGAAAGCCATAAATATTGTAAGTGTGGCTTCCTTCTGCATGAGATTCCAATTGCTTTATCATATATTCCATTGTTAATTCAAAACTCATCCTATCCCAAGGATAATGCTGGAATGCCTCAAGATCAGTGGCCAAGCACACTACTCATTCCTCTATTCCATATTTGGAATCCCTCGCACAAAGAATAGTATGAACAAACCAAGCCATGCATAGATTTAAATACCACTTCTTAGGTACTATTCTAGAACAGACCAAGTCAAGCAAATCACCAGACTTCACAACTTGCTTTTTCTTCGGCTCCTTTGATTTTTTGGGCTTGTTGAACTTCCTCCTGGCGGGTGAAGGTGAGGGTGAGGATGAGGATGAGTGTGAGGGTGAAGGTGTCGGTGACTCAACCACATTCTTCTTCCCCCCTTCCCCTTCCGCTCCCCCATCCCCTTCTCCTTTTCATTCTCCTTCTTTTCCTTCTCCTCATTTTTGTTTTTCTCTTTCTCCTTCTGCTTCATCTTCTTCTCCTTGAAATAATAAACAACAAACTTCCACAATTCCTTCCCCTTTTCTTTCATTTCTTCCATGTACTCTTTATCTGGATAGGCACCACAGTTTAGCCCTGTCATTACTGCAAATTTGGATAAGCCAAAACGTAGTGGAAATCCATTGAAGGACATCCAAACCTCTCTCTGCTTCTTGCAAAGAATCCTTCACATGAGGAGGTTATGCACCAACTTGGTTCCAAATAATGGATACCCCGGTAATTGCAAGAAATGACCGAAACAACTATGAGCAAATGCCTTTCTCACTTCCAATTTTTTCAAAACCGTCTTGAATTGTATCATGCCCCTAGCCAACGAAGATCGAACAGTAATCTTCCCATTAAAAGGTTCATTCTTGGTCAGGTATGTGTCGTAGAGCTCCTCAACGTTCCTCTTAAAAATAAGATGACTAACATCTTCATACTGCACATAATTTTAGCATAAAAGTAATAAAATGAATCATAATGATATTAAATCACATAAAAGGAAAAAAAAATTAAATGTTCGGAACATGGTGATAATGATGTTCTGAACGATTATAACTATCATTTGGAACATTATGTAATGGTGTTCAGAACGACTCGATGAATGCTACCGGCCTTTATGCTGATTTTTGGGAACATTAACAAGTCGTGTAGAACATTCACACTGATGTTCTGAACAATCACGAGTTTCAATTCAACTATCACCTGGTCTTCCTTCTCCTTCAATCCAGATGTTCATTCAGTTCCTTCTCTTCACCTGCTTGCTCTTCAACATTTCCACCTGCATCCTTTATAGCTTCCCCATCTGTTTTATCTCTTTTTACACGATCCTTCAGAAAGTTGCTTTTTAAAATTACATCCCCCGCCTCTCTTCTTCTTCTTTTACTGCTTCTTGGACTCTCCCTTGACTCATCTGCTTCCCCCTCTACTTCTTCTCCTTTTTCTCTACTTAAATCATTACTTTTTTTTACCACCATCTTCCTCTTGGTTTTCACGATCACCATCTTCCTCTCCAGTCCTCAAAAAGTCACTTTTTAACAGTTCATCAATAGCCCTCTCATCTGAATCCACTCTTCTTTCACCCTCATCTGCAGCCCTCTCCAAAGCCTCACCACCCTTACTTAAATCGTAACTTCGTACTGGGCTTTGGTTTTCCTCTTGTTTATCACCTGCTTCACCTTTGTTTTGTGGACCTACTACTTCTCTTTGGCTGTCATCACTCTCCATAACTAATTTTCTTTTAGTTGGTCTAGTTGTTCTTGGGCGTTTAGGAGTAGGTTTTAAATCTGTAGGTGTACGTTCCAAATCTGAAGTAGTAGGCTTCTTAGGATTCTTCTTCGCTCAGGGCCCTTTCTTTTAGAAATTCCCTTCTTGAGAGTCTTTGTAGACTTCTTCTGATCATCTGCATCTTTCAATGTTAAATTTCTCGGTCTTAAATTTACCACTTTTTTGCAAAACAAGGGAATACAAATTTTAGTTACAGAAAATCATGAACATCCAATGAGATGTTTAGAACCACTTATGAACTGTTGTGAAGCTACTATGGCATTCAGAACATCAAAAGACATATAACTGCAATAACTTCTATTTGCAACTAAATAAAGCAGCGTTGGTTCACAGAAAACTTAGAAATCGTCAGAATTTAACCAACAAATGTAAAAAGCCTAAAAATTTCAGTTGAACAACGAAAACCTCCTTTGAGTTGGGAACTACTTTTCCCATTAAAACACATAATGTCATTCAATTTCAACATAATATTACACCTTTTGTTCAAAAATAAATACCCAAAGTAGCATTAATCACTGTCGATAAAGAAATACAAAAAAAAAAAAAAAAAAAAAAAAAAACACTAGGTTCAAGATTTAGATTACAATTTAAAAAAAAAAAGACAATGTTTACCTTTTATATTTAATATACTACGAATATTTGTTGTTTTGATGGTTGGATTTCTTGAAAAGCAACAGAGAAATTGAGAGAATTTTGGTTGAGATTTCGTGCAAGTTAGTGTTGTGTGCAAGTTGTGAAGTGATGGAAGATGAAGAGAGAGAGAGAGAGAGAGAGAGAGAGAGAGAGAGAGAGACGCGGGGGGAGTATGTTGTTCCCAAGGATTTGAAATGATTAATTTGTATGTTTTAAGAACGGCCCTCAAATTTTAAAAATGTTAATTTGGTCTCTGATTAGTCATAATCAGCTCCTAATCAGCTTTAGAATTTTAAAAAAAAAAAAAAAAAAAAAAGGAAAAGAAAAACGAGGCCTTGCCACGCCAAAAATAACTTGAGGGGTTCCTGAACGCCCATTCTCACTTGTTATTGTCATGTTGTTGAGATGACGTGTTTATTCTATGAATTAATTTTGGGATTAGTTTGTCTCATGTTTGGTTGAATGGATTAGATATACTGGGATAAAACTTATCCTACAATTATGCATTAACTTATCCCATATAGAGGGTGGGATAAGTAATCACAGGGTTTAGTCTCACTTTTGATACCATGTTAAAGTTTATCCTAAATTTACCACTTTAATTTATTTTTCGTTCCCAAAAGGATATTAGTTTGGTTTGAATCGGAATTTAAGAAAGAAATGACGATTTTTTAGACTTGTAGTTTAAAACTACTACGTATTTGTGTGGTTATAAAATTTAATTAAAATTTAATTAAGGATAAATATAAAAATATAAAGTTAATTATTTCCAAATTACAATTGTACAATCTTTTTTGAACGAATTAATGAAAAAATTCTATATTTTCTTAGCGAGGGAGTAGCTGAATGTTTTGTCGTCAAAATCTTGAACATCCACGTGTTTGTATCATAAAAATATAAAAATCACAAATTTCTAACTCCTCAAATTTTGATAAGACAAGGCATAATATATGCATTTGTTATACACTTTGTTAATTTTTCCAGTTTAAGATAGCATTCGCAATGCTTCAAGCATGGTAAGAAGTATCCTCAAGCAAAGACAATTTGATTACAATAGAATACCTAATGGCTACAACTTTAAGATGGATGTGATAATACTAAGGAATGTGGTGAAATGAATAGAATTTACTCCCATTTCAAGGGATCTTAAGCTGCGCAGCCCCAACTCAGTATGTATGAAATATGAGATAGATATGAAGTGTTTCCGGTTCTTTGCGCATATTTGAGTTAGTTGGATCAAATAATTTTGGATATTGAATGCATAATAAGACCCCAAAAAGTATGAACGCAATATGCGCACATCAAATAAGCGTGCATGATGTATTGCTCTACAAGTATTTGATCATCGCGCACATCAAGTTTAAAATTGGATTTATCTACATCATCCGTAACTTAATTAATCATAAAACTATTTCTTGCGTGTAAGATAACCGCCCAAACATAGAATATAGATGGTTGCTTTCTCATAAAATCATATTCCATGTTGACATCTCTAATAAAATCAGACTTAAATGAGTTCAATTTAAATGACATAGAAACACTATAAAGTCATCAAATAGTTTACAGAACAAGAAATCTCCAATATTGAGTAAATAATACATTCGTAAAAGATTAAATTAGTTTACAAATCTACTGCTAGATAATTTGGACGCAACAACCTCAACCTTTTGATTAACCTCAGCCTCCCCAATTGGCCCAGGTCTCATCAATCATAAGAGCCAGCATGGTTTGCAGCAAGAAATTACTTCAGCACTGAAAGTAAAAGCTTACACAAGTTTCTGCTTTATAAAACCCCTGTCGCTAGTCTCCAACCATCATCTCGAGTTTGATAGCATAGCAAAGGAAAGGAAAAGAGAACAACATTCCGCGAGAGCCATCAGCTTCCTTTATCCTCGGCTGAAATGTGTAGGAGCGATCACCTTCATCTCAAGAGACTATGCAATATGGAGCTTACTTTGGTGATGTAGGGAGGCAAGAAGATTGAGAAAACTGTAGTTGCACGTTCATGGTTGACTTGACCAAAAGAATGTCAATAAGCAAACTAGTAACAAGAGACATACACCAATGGCACAACTAAGTGGGGAGCAGTAAATTTAACCACTCTTCAACTCCAAATTCTTCATGACTGAAATGACCCTCCAAGCAAATTTCTCATCTCTCAATGACCACATGCAGCAAAAGCTTACTGTTTCAGATGTGTTATCAGGATTAACATCTATTCTATGAGGACATTTCTCCTCCAGACAGACAGCAACAGTAAATGACTCTATATGGAGACAGCCTCCATCATTATGAAAGGTTACATCTTGAAAATCATTCGAGAGTTTTGTGTATAAAAAATGCAGCCAGGAGCGTTTATCTAGAGCAGGAGGCATGTTTTCTCCCGGTGACAGAGCTACATCTTGAAGCTCACCAGAAACACGTACTGGACAACAATAAGCAAACTGAACTTCATGGTTTTCTCCACCTACCATATCAATTAGCTCATTCTGGTGCACAATTTTTGGGTGCTGGTTTTTCTGCATTGAGAGTACCCCTTCAGCTATTCTATCATCACATACTTGCACAACGGACTCGGTTCTCTCATTAAGAATGAGATTAGTCTCTACTCTTGAACATGTTAGAAACTTGAAATTTGGGCTCAAAGAACTTTTGAGAAATGCTTTGGATACATCAGCTTTAACATAGTGAGTTGAGGGAATGCTCACAGACTCGTTATTTGCAGGATAATAGCATGGGATCCTGTAATCTGATTCAATTCTCTCTTTAAGCAATGCCATCTTGGGCTTTTCGCCATGTACAAGTATTACATGTTTCGGTGATAGAAATTTGAGCAGATCCATGATTCCTTTGGCATCAGTATGTGGACTAAAAGATAGCTGATGAATCTGGCAAAATGCAAGAAATAGGTAATGTTATTTAAATATATAATAATAGTCGGTCGAGCGGAAGACGAAGGGTAATTCGGTAATTCCACTAGCTTCATAAGGCTGTACTTCATGTCTTAGAAGAGCAAAAGGTCATTTCACATGTTCCAATTTTCATAAAAGAGCTAAAAGTCATTTCATGTCTTAAAAGCTTCATAAGGCTGTACTTCATGTCTCAATCTTCGAATGCTGGACACATGATCCAATTTTCTCTTCATCTTTGTTTGATTTTCTCCCTTCTTTGTAACTCTATTGCTCTCTAATCTTCTTCTCCTCCTTCCTCTGCTGGTTATTCTCTTCCTTTTCTCTTGGTTCTTGGTTTGTTTGAGTTACTTGTTGCATAATTCCAGTGATGCATGTGTTAATTTGTTTTAAATAATAGTTTCATGAAGGTTATTGAGATTTTAACCTAAGATTTGAAATTGGGGACAATTGTTTTAATTATTTTAGTGTTGGTCTTAGCCTAAACTGAAACCTATTACGCCAAAAGCTCCATGGAGAGCAAAAAAGAAAAAGTCCACAGACCCCCAAATTGACACCAAGGAGTAAAATCTCCTTGTGCTTCAGGACCCCATAGTAACAACAACGAATGTGCTAAACTATTAGCAGGAGTAGAAAATTCCCATCGATTACAGAAGTTTCTACCACTGAACTTGCTTATGCTCTGTGGAGGACTTTTGAATGATTACTTATGGTATGTGTAGCATGTGTGTGTAAAATTCTCCAGCTTCTCATACATTTGGAAACTTCCAGCTATGGAAGAGATCAAAAGCGATTTAAAGTAAAAGAAGAACAGGTTGTCAAATCACAATGTAAGGTTCTATTACCCTAATCAGAGAACTGACTTCCCTTCTACCTTATCTATACCTTCTGGTGTATCATACTCCCTTGAAAACATATCAGTTAAGAATGCTCTTTGCCAACTTTGATACAACTTTTATCTAGTATGCATGCTTCTATTCTGAGTTTATGTTATCTGTTGGTTATTTTTTTATTTATATCTTATAAAGAATAAAAAGATTAGAAATAATTCAAGCGTTAGAAGATAAGTTTGCACATTGTTTCTCATCTGCTGTCAATATCTGAGGATTCTGTAATTTTGTAATTCATGTAGTACAATGTCAATAAACAACCTAGATTAGAGTCCCATTTTTCTTGTTTATGGGTTTTTTAGATATCACGAATATGAATGAGGTTAATGCTTTAGTCCTACTAACTGAAGCAAAGAAAGCTGCACATATGTAACAGATGGAGAAGCATCTCTCTTTCTAATCTTTCTTTTCTGTATAGTAACTGAATTAGCTATCTTTATATTAAACAATATTGACAGGTGGCAGAAACTCAGACATTAAGGGAAACAAGAAAGAGCTGGTTTCAAGGAACTGCAGGTGATGTTAGATAGTTTGCATGAGTTTTTGGGACTCTGAACCTCTAGGATATTGAACCCGCTACTTTTTTTAGGTTGACCTAATATAACCTCTCAAGAATTTGTTTTTTGGACTATATGGACTTGGTGCAAGTATAAACTGTTCTTCTTTTTCTGAGAAGTTCTAACTGTTTTCTATGTTCAAACTTCAAACAGAACCGATTTAGCCGGAATTCAGGTAATACTCTTTCACATGCACCAGTTTGTCATTTCTCCTTCCATCCATTTCAGTCTGATTGCTGGACTTCATTATTTACTATTAAACGCTCTAATTTGATTCTCCTTGGATGCAGATTGTGATATGTGATGTTATATGTTACGAAATCTGAAGAAAGTTTGTATTGTGCTAGAACATTACTTTTCTTCCAAGTTATATTGAGTGCCCTAAGTTGTTGTAGACAAATGTCACTTCTTTTTGTTTACGATAGCTTATAAATTACTTTCTGTTGTACCTTCTGTAGCACGTGTGACAGACTCTAAAATTCATAATCTTAGTGCTGTTCGAAAATTTCTGCTTGCAACATTAATTCTCTTGCTAATTGTTTAACAGTATAGAACTAAATAGAAGGGGAAAAGACAATGTAACACATAGGCCCAAACAGAGCACGGGCTACTCCCATCTAAGAAAGATCAGAGCTGAATGACAAATAAAATTAAAAAGAATGATAATATTTCTGTATATCATTCTTAATTTCAACTTGAGCTACCCAAAGTAGTGATCTAAAGCAGAGAGATAAACACAAATTTGTACAGATGGAAACCCTCTTTTACATCTAAGCTTGATCATAACCGAGAAGTTGATAATAACAGTTGTTTGAAGAGTCATAGGAGTGAAATGTCATCATGTAGTGAAGCGTATGACTAGACAGGCGATACAACAGAGCTAGTATGTGATGAAATTAAACAAACATAAGAGGATGCAAGAATAGAAGTACCTGACAGCGCACATCAATCTGGGTGCTTTCATCAACATTTACTTTGGCGGGCGTTTTGGCTGACATCAACCTGTGTCCTACTGTCCCAGCCACACAATATCTAAAAAGTAGGTTCAAAGGAGGACAGTAGAACATAAGTTATTTGTGACAAAGAAAGTGGATGAAGCCCAGCTAAATGCTCATATGCTTCTAACTAGCTTTCTAGCAATTCAATGAACAACAAGCCGGATAGTATCAAAGAAAAATAGTTTATCCCTATAACAAAATGTGTTCAAAGAGGAATAAGAGAGCTGTAACTTCTCTTTCCGGGGAAATTAACCGAAAAGAAGCTAGTGGATTGATGAAGTTAACATGCCATTATTTTTTCTCATCAGCTCAAGTTTTTTTTTTTTTGGATAAGTCTCATGTGCTCAAGTGAGTTTAAAAAGGCAAATAACTCAACCGGAGCAGGAGGTATATAAAATGGAATACAGATGACCTTAAAACCCTACATGGGGAAAAGGAAAAGGAAAATGAAAGGCAGGAAAGAAAAATATGAAATAGGGATAAATTAGAATCCATGTGGGAACGGGCATTATGAACGAGTGACATATGACATCCCTATATATGAGTTCCAATTTTTCTTGTTCTCTAAGGAATTGCGAGAAGTCAAGCCCTGGACTTCGTTTTCTAATCTTTCACTTCCCATTTAAGGACTTATCTCATGGTAATAAAGATACCAACATGAAGGTGCAGGAACAAATGATTGTATATATTTTCACTTTTGAAATCACAAAACTCAAAAAAATAATCTGCTGAAGCCAATAATAATATCAATCATTAGTTGATGTAATTAAGTTCTCATGGTTTTACCTTCCAAGTTGATATTCAGCATAAAAAGTTATTTAGGAACAAGCATAACTGTTAAAAGTGAAGCTTAGATAGGGCTGTCTTGGTAATGCTGACGTGAAAAAATAAACTAAAGTTATTCTTCAAAAGTTTCAGAGTACAAAAGCAAAAAAGAAGGCAAATATTGGATAAATGTTTTGAAGCAACAAAAAGGGAGCAGATCGTGATGGCAATCCAACTTTCTTACTCAACCCAGGCATCTTTGATTATGACTAAGGCAAAGTCAAAGATGAATGATACATTAAATTTGAAAATGCATTAAAATTTTGTCTTATAACAGGCTATTAAATAAAGTGAATTGTAGATGGTACCCTGGAAGCGTTATGAGGTTCTGTTCGCATGGAGCCCATTGCTTGAAAACTTCAAGTGAAAATCCCCCACTTATCATGCCCGGAGTAGCAAATAAAACACAAGGTCCAGGAGCATTTATCATTGATCGATCAAAACTGTGGACTACAAAGCACAAACATCCGATAATCTGAGATGTGTAAACCAATATGTTTGATTTTAATCTTTGCTTGAACTAAAGCATACAGAAAGGAGAATATTGTAGTGATGAAAGCTTTGTCTACCCTGGTACTGTTTAACAAAGCTAATCTACAATTTCCTAAATCTTGCAATGAGTGATAGAGGGAGCACCATTTTTGAAGTCAAATGCATTGCGTGTTGCGGAAGTACTTTTCACCTTTTGGCTTGTCCAGTTTATGAGAACTTTGTAGTACATATTAGCTTGAATAGTCAACCCTGAAATATTAGTAACTCATGATTGAGAATAAGGCAATCCATAGTACCAACAAAACATGAGTTAAATCAAAAGTATTGGCATGATTATCATACCATAAAAAGGATTAATTAAGAGAATTCATATTAAAACCTAGAGTAAACAATAAATATTTGTCAAGGATAAGAAAATTCTATTGCTAAACCAGGAAGTTTTGTAGGAAGTAACAGATTTTGTAGTATTACTGTCTTTCCTGGGAACCTTGTCTAACCAGAGCTTGGTGACAAAGCCAAGCAGGAAAAACCGCAGCGAAAAATCCTCTGAATCCACCATTCTTTTCCTGTGGTTATTGCCATGGATTCAGAGAAGGATGTAATAATTTTGTACGAACAAAGAATGGGTTACTTATCGGCCAGCTAATTATCCATATATACATTAATTTCAGTTTCCTGAATGATAATATTGACATGGCAGGTAACTACTTATAAAGTGAAGTTATTTGTCATCAATAAGATTGAGGCTGAATATCGAGTAGTGAAAAGAATGAATAAAACCATGCATCGCACAAGATTGACTGAAGTAGAATTAAAAAAGAAAAGAAATCCTGTCTTTTTGATAGATAGACAAAGAAAACAGATACTGCTGGTTATGCAATTGACTATGACTATTGATAATTTGGTAATTTACAACTTAAAGACTACTTTAATCCTTCGATTTTGAATCCAAAGGTAACATATAAGTGTTATTGACGTCGTAAATTGCTTAGTTTCAGGTTATAATGAGTTCACATGAACATTGGTTGAAGATTGAAGCTAAAGAGCAGGAATTGGAGCCAAAGTGTGAAAATTATGACACCAGGAAGAGGTGCCCTGCCTAATGAGATCAGAAAAATAGAATTGAGTAGTCTAAAGCTTTTGAGAACACCAAGCTGAAGAACATAACGAATCATGAGAGGGTGAGGAAGCTTGCTCAGCAGAATGCCTCTTTAAGAGGTGGATGATAATCGAAAGAAGCAAGAATTCATATGCCTTGAGAATGTGACTAGAAGCTCGGATGGAGCATGAAAAGAAAACTGAAATCTGTATAAGCATCTGCTACAGTTGTAAGAAAACGACCAAGTTGACTAAGAAGATCGGGACTGCCTCTGTGAGAACTACGAACAGAAGATCAAAGAAACCAAGGACTTCCTAGGTCTAGTGCCACATTCCGTCTAGCTTAACAGAACTGTTGGGTGAACCAAAACTGCTCATATTCGGCATACTTCGAGGACTTTTATGTTAGGTATAATGTTTGAAGGATGAAGTTAATCCAACCCCTAAAATAAGAGGACAATTTTGGCATTTTCACCACATAGCTGCAATAACTTGGGAAAGGAATATGCAAGGAAATCAAGGGAGAACCTGCAGCAAAATAAATAGGAACTTTAAGATTCATTCGCTCCCAGTAGTCATCCAATAGCATACAAAGTTCCTGTTTGGTAAAGTACAGCCAACCAATAAAGTTAGATACTAGCATTAACATATGACAATGCAGAAGGAAATCAAATTGTACGAAGCAGCAGCAACATAAAGGAAAACATAAAGAGAAAGAGTGAGGAAAGCCCATAAGCGAAGTGTGAGTATCTAGAGTGAAATGGCCCCGAATAGGTTGGAACAGATACAGAGGATTCAAATAGCTCACTCAACTAGTTTGGGGTTGATGTATATGGTGACAGATTGAAATATATAAATCATTTGTTCTACCTTGGCACAATCAGCAGTTGTACTCTTGTGGACTTGTAAATAAATACATGCTGTTGGCAACTCTTGGATTGATGTTTTAGTTTCTCATAATCAAATATTCAAAACCAAATTGACAGCTCAGAGAACTACATGCATATCTCCTCGAGTTTTGACAAGTTGACCACACTGTTACGTGCGTAGGTCTAGGGCATTTAAATTATTATTATTAAATAATTATTATAGAATAAGATTTATTCTTTCTAGTTATTTAAGGGTTATGGTTTTTATTATTTTAGAATATTCTTTAGGGTTTCTAGTTTCTTAGAAGTTTTCTTATTGATGTAACTCCCTATTTAAAGGGCACACTGGATGAATGAAAGGCTAAGCAGAATTTTGGTAAAAACCCTAGAGGTGTGCGACTCTCTCTCAATGAGTCTTAAGGTCAAAGCTTTCTTTAACGAGCCTAAGGTGAGAGCTCCCTTTAATGAGCCTAAGGTTGGAGGTCCCTTTGACGAGCTCCATTATCTTCATCGCCCCGTGACTCGATCCCGGGAACATAACAATTTGGTATCAGAGCCTAACACAATGGACGATGAGATGAATTCCAGATTTCAGGAAGAACGCTCAATTGTAGAAGCCCTAATCGACTCTAAACTTTCAACACTGGAACAACGTCTTTGGGAGAAGGCTTCCCAAGCTATTCAGGAACAATTCCTAGCCTTAGGAATTGGTTCCACAAAGGCAGCAACCAACGGAAGTGATTCTAGCAGCATCGTTACTCCGGAGACAAACAAATCAACAGACCCCGCTACTTAAGGAGGCAGTACAACAGCTATTCCATGGACCATGTCGAATTATCCTGTAACTGGGGTAGTTGTTAGCTCTTTTGAAAAGAATATTCAGGCATCACTTATTAAGAAAGGAGCTGCAAATAAAACAACAAATTTCACACCAAATCATTTCATCAAAAACTTAAATCAGGCAAAGAGGGCTAAGCACGGAGCTAAAAGGCCATGTTATAACTGTGAAGAACCTCATAAGACAACCCATCATTGTAAGAAGTTATTTTGGCTAGAAGAGGAAGACAGACCAATACAAGTGAAAGAACAAATAGAAAGATGTGAATCATTTTCGTCGGACTTATCCAGATTTCGAGCTTGAGGACAAGCTCGTTCTTCAGAAGGGGAGTAATGTTACGTGCGTAGGTCTAGGGCTTTTAAATTATTATTATTAAATAATTATTATAGAATAAGATTTATTCTTTCTAGTTATTTAAGGGTTAGGGTTTTTATTATTCTAGAATATTTTTTAGGGTTTCTAGTTTCTTAGGGATTAAGTTTTCTTATTGATGTAACTCCCTATTTAAAGGGCACACTGGATGAATGAAAGGCTAAGCAGAATTTTGGTAAAAACCCTAGAGGTGTGAGACTCTCTCTCAATGAGTCTTAAGGTCAAAGCTCCCTTTAACGAGCCTAAGGTGAGTGCTTCCTTTAATGAGCCTAAGGTTAGAGGTTCCTTTGACGAGCTCCATTATCTTTATCGCCCCGTGACTCGATCCCATCCCGGGAACATAACACACACCCTCATGGTATGTCTTGAAAATACTGACGAAGTTTAGTTCCCTTGATTAATAATTCAGTGAAATTCTGTTCACATGTCCCCTCCTCCCTTCAGTTATTTATCATATAGAAGATCTGAAGATACAGTATGTCTTAAATCTAGGCATAAAGATAGAGTTAACTTATAGTTTAACCAAAATAAAGAATAAAAACCTGAGCTCTTCCAAGAGCAAATGTGGGAATGAGCACCTTTCCTCCACTAGCAACACATTTGTGAACCTGGAATTATAAGTTTTTGGTATTAAAGTGTTAGTATTAAAATTAATCGGGCTTGAAATACAAAAAAGCAGATTGAATCCGTAATACAAACAAAGAATTACTAATTTTTTTAAAAGGAATCTTATTGGTAGAATATGGAAGAAAATACAATGGTTTAGACAAGAACCTCCAACTTAAAAATAGCACAAAGTGAGCAGAAAAAAATATACATTAAAAGAGATTATGGCTAAAAGTCAGTAAATGGTGAATTGCACTAAAAAAAGAAAACAAACATGTACATGCATACATTATTTTTGATCAAGTCGTAAAAAAAGCAAATTCCCCTTGGTACAGATCCGTTCAGCATTAGCAATCAACCAAAGGTTGATGGAAAAAGATCTCTTTCCCTGCTACTTTTAAAAGGGAAGCAAGGGTAGGACAATAACTGATATTTGTGGATTCACTAGCAAAATATTAGATTTGGAGTATAGCACCAGATTGTATTTGCTACCCTGAAGCCATACCTAGTACACCATGGGAACTACTTTGTATACTTCAATAGCACTGACATAGGGATATAAAGCATAGGACAAGAATGCTGCACTCGTTCCTCGTCGGTTATATAAGGGTTACCAAAGGGGTTCAAATGGCCTGGATCACTCCACCCATCGCCTTAAGGCTTTAGGTTGGACGCTCAAATTCTTTCACATGGTCTCAGGGCTAAACTTTGGTGAGCCTGTTTACACAACTGCAATCGTATTGGACTTCTCTCACAACTTAGCTCATAGAGCAGCTCTAGGCTTCTCTATCATCATATTTAACCCATCAAGCCACTGACATTGCTCCACCCACTCACTAGCCTGTTGAGACTAATTAATCTATCTCTACTCAAGGCCCACTCCTGTTCAAACTCTTCTCTCTCAACTCTAAGAAAATCAAAAGGGAAACAATCAAATCCACGTGGTTTGTTAAATATTTTGATTTTTCGCAGGTTTCACATGGTTAGCCTGTGGAGACTAATCAATACTCTAGGGGCACTCCTATTAAGCCTCTTCTCTCTCTACTCTTAAGAAAATCAAATCCACGTGTTCTGTTAGATTTTTTATTTCTGGGTTTCACAAGGTTACCAAATCTGTAAATATGGATGCCATCACGGCTTTGGTGTTTGATGAATAAAATTTGTTACACATGTAAACTGTAGAACGGGTTTACACATGTGGGAGGGTGTTAGAGAATGCTAAACTTGCTCCTAATCGAATGTTTAAGGGATTTTCAAAGAGGTTCAACTACTCCAACTCTCCAAGGCTAGTCTACCCCGTCGCCTTAAGGTTTTAGGTAGACGCTCAGATTCTTTTACAATATCCTAGCAAGACACATACAAACAGTCACTCTTTTGCAAGCATATTATGTCACAGCAGCATGTTACAAGAGTGATCAAAACAAAAAGATATGCACGACATAAATATCAATTAAAGAGGCAAAAAGAATCAAGCCTATTTTAGTAGCCAAAGGTTTCTTACTGCTTTGAGAAACTCCCTCTCCCGAGCATATTTGGAATCACGGAAGGTGGTTGCATAAGTTGACCTGCAAGAACAAAATTGTGAGTAGAACAAATCTCTTGCAACTAAAGTTTTCTTTTCCAAGGTTATGAGTTATGACAATGCCATAAGATGTATTTATCAGAAAAATTCCAAATTTTATTTACACGGGTGATGATTATAACTTGTTTTAAAGAGTGTTGGAGTGGGTGTTGTCCCACATTGGTTGAAGAACGGGATGGTTGTTTGTATATATGGACTTGGGCAACCCTCCCCCCTTGAGCTAGTTTTTGGGGTTGAGTTAGGCCCAAGGTCCATTTCTTTGACATGGTGTCAGAGCCAGGCCCGTTTCCATTTGGGCCCCCATTAATTTGTCCACGCCGGTCTAGGCGTGCGGGGGGGGGGGGGGGGGTGGGGGGTGTTGGAGTGGGTGTTGTCCCACATTGGTTGAAGAACGGGATGGTTGTTTGTATATATAGACTTGGGCAATCCTCCCCTCTTGAGCTAGCTTTTGGGGTTGAGTTAGGCCCAAGGAGGGAACATTTTGTATGACACCTCCAACTTGGTATAACACAAGGAAAAGGAGTATATTACGTCAAGTTCATACCATTTCACACCATGACATTTCAGTGAAACTCAATTAGCAGGAGACCTAAATTTTGGCAAGAACTAACATGTGATTCTGGTGCTAGACTCTAACACTGTTAGCAGACACAAAACTGTAGACTAACTCTCAATATCCAGCATACTTCATCAAATCATGTAAGCTATTTCTAAAGCCAAGCCCTAGCTAAAGGATCACCGATATCAGAAACACGGTCATGGTCATCAATCCACTTGAGCTGCATAAATTTGTGAGATAAAAAAATAAAACAGGAAAAATGATCATGAAAGTTAATTTAGACTAAAAATTTGACCAAGATTGTTTCCCATGATGTGAATATCCAGATAGTATCTGCTACTTACTCTGTTATGACAAGGTCCAACTGCAGCCGGTCAATTTGAGCAGCTCCAAGATGTCTATCGGGTGTCATATTATAGTCTCCGGTGTATACCATAGAGGAATCACCCACTTTAGCATAAAACATTGCAGCACCAAGAACCTAGACATATAGTTCCACACTCACAGCATCAATATTACTTTACGTTTCATGCATGATTTACAGCTGGAGGACAAAATTATGGCTCTATTCCTCTTGTGTATCATATATAAAGAAGCTGAGTGGAAGTCACAAGAAGGAAAGTTCGTTCTGATTTAAAACTGAGATTCGGTCGAAGATATTAAAGAATTCGACTAGAGAGCTAGTTTGGAACATCATGAGCTAAGCGGTTTATCACGCAAATTTCTTTCCATTTCATTATCAATCCAAAATTTCAGACTTACTCATTCAGGTTCTTCTTATACATTTTCTAGTAGGTCAAATGTCTTCCACATGAAACCAACCATGACGTGTCATATTTACTAGAAAACAAATGAAGGTAGACATCAGCAATGCAGAGAAGAAAGACAATATAGTGGGGGTTCACACAGCTGTCGAGTGAATTAGCAGTATCTACTAGTGCTAACACGAGCGTGAAAGAGGAGGAAACCGGACAGAAACTCTTACTCAGCACTAGAAGAGCCAACAATGATGAACAATCTGCTTATGCTTCAGAATGTATGTAAGTTGAAAAGGGAATAATCAATTCCAAGAAGACGGAATATAAACAAAGCACCGGGAAAATGCTCATATTAAACTTGAGAACATTTCAAATCAAATCAAGCTAAGACAGAAGAATCAGTTGCAATAGACTAGCTTCCCGCTTAACTCCTAAGATATACTCTCATAATCTTCATTACCTATTCCCTAAGATTTGCAAACAGGATAAACCTAACCTCCCTTTAATCCAATTCATAATCCTTCGAAAACTTTATTGGCTTTGTGAATTAAGATAAGGTGGAAAACTTCTGTTGTTGAAACTAATGCTGTCTTCTTCAATTGTTGTGCCCTTTTGCCCCTTGTTCAGATCGAAAACAAAACCTACAGCTGAATGCTTGATACCAAAAAAATGAACATGGAAAAATTATTGGAATGTAAGTGCAAGTGAAATGAATAGATTAAACCATACATGCCCCGCATAGTATGCTCGAATTTGAAGGTCCCTATCAACCAGCACAGTCTGCTTCAGATCCACTGCAGTAACTGCACATTGAATGCAAAGGTTAAAATCACACATATCAAATATCAAAACTCATGCAGTTAAGCTATGCGCCAAAAAAGAGACCATTAAAACCATTGGAACCACATGTGTATCTAGAGTTTGCAGCTTGGCTAAGGCAGCAGAATCCAAAAGAGCAGAAAAGGTTTGTTCACTAGTCAGAGCTTGCAGCTTGGCTGAGGCAGCAGATTTGACCAAAAGAAAAAGAAAGGTTTGACCATTGACAATGCACTCATACAACCATGTGCAGAAGAAATCGAATCATTGTCAGGATGGTCTTTATCACCCTTATATATATAACAATTGCAAATGGATCTAGCTTTGCACATGATTTTCAGTTAACTATTCGGATTTAGAGTTGTAAGTAGTTATGTCATTAATACATAAAAGTATTACTCCTCCCTTTCAATTTATGTGACATAGTTTGACCCGGCACAGAGTTTAAAAAGCAATGAAGACTATTGAAACTTGTGATCTTAAAAAGGCCAAATAATTTGTGGTCATAGATCTTTTGAAACATGTGGTCTTAAACATGCAATAACAATTGTGTGGCTTCAAAAGCTTCTCATTAAGGACAAATGGGAATTTAAAGTTAAATAATAGTTTCCAAATACAAAAATGTGTCATTCTTTTTTGAAAGGACGAATAGGAAATAGTGTCAAAGGCCATATATCTTACTCTAACATGGAGATCAAAATATGCACAATCTAACTTCCCTTTGCCTCAATCCTGAGATTAACTTGCCTAGTTGACTACATTTAAAGGAAGCAAGATGAACATGCACAAACCTCTAACCGTTATCACCACTTACCTGAAAATTGAATCAACTATAAATAGGTCAAGGGGGAGACTAGTGGGACAAAGAATACCTTTCTTCATGCATTCCGCAATATGCTCAGAACTAAATTGCTCTTCCTCCCCCCTTCTATCAACCATCACTTTGCGATAATCTTCCAGCATCAATGGAGCCAATGCTTTTGTTGGATACTGAAGGATGAGCGATTAAAGTAAATCATAGAGAGTAGATCATAAATTATGGCAAAAGTGGGTTGAAAATCCAAGCGCAGGTATTCTTTCTCAGACATGATATTTCTAGCAAAAAGAACCTATGGATTCAAAAGCATATGTTACATGGGATTATAAGCACATAAAAGAATAATTTTTTTTAAAAAAAAAAAAAAGAGGAACTAAACAGAACTAAAAATCTTGCACATAACCATGTAGCAAAATTGGAAAAAGATTTAAAATCTCCAACATACTGGATTTTCTGTACGCGAACGACTTCCAAATATCTCATACATTTATGGAAATAGAATCTCTCCCTAATCTCTTGAATTATCCTGATATTTAAGTATTTTAAGAAAGCTTCGAGACGTATGTCAAAAACAAATCTCTTTTATTGCTGATTTTGCTTCACATTATATGTTCATACATTGTCTAATTTGATGTAAACGGCAAGTCATAACATTTTTTTACAAAAAACACCAGCATTGATATTTTAATTCATATCGCATTTTATTGACAAACCCCTGATACTTACAATAGACCAATATTTACTTGTAAAAGACCATGGGTACATTTGTCAAGAATATGCAATATGACTTAAAATATAAGATAGATTGTTTAATCAGAAATGGGGTCATGAATTATAGTTCTCCAAGATAATAGTGAAACTCTGAATTTGTTACTATAGAAGAGAAAATGCAACATCTACTAAAATTTTAAGACAGCTACTCATTAAGTGGTTGAATATGCATTACTAGCATGTCAAGCCTCACATATCGACAAATTGTGACTTTTCGTGCCAGTAATGTCATTTATCAAATTTAGAGAGATCTATGTAATTTCTTACAATTTACAATGTGATTACAGTTCAAAGCTTTTGAATGAAATTTTTCTATCTTTCTATACAATGACTTTGCCTTTATTGTTCGAAGTTTTTGCATCAGATATCATCCGTAAGATTACTAGTGTAGTAAACATCCCAACCTACTTCGGCTATTTATTTACAAATATTCTCTTTCCTTTTCTTTTCTTTTCTTTTCTTTTCTTTTCTTTTCTCTTTTCTCTTTTCTTTACAGAGGGTGGGGAGAAGTTGGTTATGAATGCATTTGAGAGAAACACCAACAAAAATCAAACCAAGCATTTCATCATGTACATCCACATTTTGCCTCAATATTCCTTTTCGCAATTGAAGTGATAAGGACTATAAAAAGGCTAGAAAGAAAATACCGTCATGTATATGGGGCCATTGTACCCGCAAACTTCTGTAAAGTATGGAAGAGCTCCAATATGGTCCAAGTGGCTGCAACCAAAATTTAATAAATTAGACTAATAGAGTTAAAAAGCAACAACTACATTACCATAACATATACACATTAGAGGGGAAGTGATTCACCAAGCTGGGCAAATCTTTCCCGTGTATAAAGGGGTTCATCAAATTTCATTAAACTAGACCAAATAGCCAAAAGTCATGACATATTCAGATAAAATAGGGGATGCAATTCGTCAAGCTAGTGCAAATTCTTCCTTATCTCTAAGTAAGTTCATCTAAAATCATTAAACTAGACTAAAGCGTAAAAAGTTACTATGACATATTCACATAAATATGGGATGCGACTCACCAAGCTGGGACAAATCTTTCCCTTTTCTCTAAAGGGGTTTACTGAAATTCATTAATTCGGACTAAAAAACAAAAAATAACATACAACAATATACAAACAACAACAACATACCCAGTGTGATCCCACAAGTTGGGTCTGGGAGGGTGAGGTGTACGCACACCTTTCCCCTCTACCTTGTGTGAGGTAGAGAGGCTGTTTCCAATAGACTCTTGGCTCAAGAAAAGCAAACAATCACAATACATACACAAACTATAATAAGGGGTGTGGCAAAGTATCATACAAATGGGTGATAATGATGCAGGAGAGGGCGTTAGTGAAGTCTCGAGACTTAGAAATAAGAGAGAAATCGGGGTATCTACGATGATCGAGGTAGCCCATATGCATCCCGCAATCAAACATGATCTTCTTGCCGTTTATAGTCACCACTACACAGCTCTTTCCTACCTCCTGTCCTGCCCCTGTAAATATATTTCTTTTAAGCATTTCATCAAACATGTAGCGCACATAGTAGTAGTAGTAGTAGTAGATAAAAAGAAATTATGGGTTTTTGCTTACCCAAAACTAAACATTCGATTGCCATAATTTTTTTTCTTTTGTATTGCTTTGTTAAACCCTGGGAGTAGCGAATTTGTGCTTACAGGAAACAGGGGTTTATGAGTGCTTTCTAGACACAAGTGATCAGAGCTGTTAGCCGTTTTTGTAAAAATTTGTAACAAGTTTTGGCGCCGCAATTACAGCAAGAATTTTTTAACAAAAAAGACCCCTAGGAAAACGTGGCGTCACGAGGTATAGACAGACATGACAATCGCCAACTATTAGGAGGTTTTTTGTAAAACTTTCCTCATAGGGACCAAATATATGACAAGGCACATGAAGGGTATTATTTCTATAAATCGACCAATTTGCAACTAGTCAGTCAACTTGGGGCTCTAAGAGTCCGTTTGAATAAACTTAAAAATTGCTTATTGCTTATACACTCATTAATGAGTGTTTGATAACTTAAAAAGTAATGAGCTTGTAAGTATTTTTATGCTTAAAATAAGCCAAAAGTGATAGTTGGAAATCCTAACTTCTTAAAAGTGGCTATAAGCAATTCATAGCTTATAAGCTACTAATAATAAGCTCACCCAAACGGGCTCTAAGTTGAGGCTAAAAGCTTGTTTGAGTGCGCTTATTATAAGTAACTTATAAGTCATAAGTTGTTTATAAGCTACTTTTGAGAAGTTAGGATTTCCTAACTATGTTGGCCTAAATCGAGATAGGACAACAAATCGAATTTGTTTTGGGGTTGATTGATAATTTGCTTGTATCAAAATTATGATCGAGCTGAGATGGAATTTAAACGAGGCAAAATGCTTAATGGAATGAAATAAACGAAGCAAGAAATAAACAAGCAGTAATGTATATAAAGCTAGACAAAGCTTAAGAGAACGAATATAAGTCAAGTGTTGTATTTTCGGGTCATCTCCTTGGTTACAAATGAATCCTATTTATAGTTGACAAGAAAAGTGACGTTATAGCCATAATAATCATGGTTTTATGGCCATTACTCTGCATTTGATCGTGGTCAGACCACGATCTTCTTCTTAAATGTCTGGGCAACGGTCGACGGTTACAAAGACCAGGCCTCGTTTCGACTAGGTGTCATACTTTTTCGGGGACCATGTGGTCGTGGTGATTATTCTAAACTCTGTACTTTGGGCTCGGTTTTGCTTCTTCCCCGAGGTCATGCCATCTCCCCTCGTGGATTCGCCTCTTAAGATCGACTTGAATCAAACCTCGCGCCCTTGCTCAAGGTCTCGGTGATTTTTCACCCAATATAGATAGTCTCCCCACTTCTCGAGTAGCTGTCAAATCTGTCGAGGTGTGGAGTGAGTGTAGGCCGGAGATCGACGTGGCCGTTTATGCACCGTAAAATTCGAAAGCGGTGGTTGTCACTCCATATTCCTATCAATCATGCGTGGCAGTCACTGATTGGGCGTGATTTCTTGCTTTGCCTTTCCCATGTAATTGTAATCATGGCGTCTTAACCTATATATAGTCGCGCCCTTTCTCCTTTTTCTTCAAGTATTTCCTTGTTCTTAACAGTAAAACTTCTTGAATTTTTCTTCTTTTGCTGTCTAGGAACTCCTTTCTGAAAATTGTCTAAGCCAAATTCACCAATTTCTTCACCCTCTTTCGTTGACACCATGATCATTGGTGGTGAATTGATGAATATTCCCGAACCATTGAGCGTTATTGTTCCTCCTGATTTTAACATGGATGATTTACCTCAATCAAATGGTTTGGGCCAAGGACAATGTCCAGCCACGTTGACACGGTCGAGGTGGTTGTGGTTGATGACGATGATGTTACCATGAAGGATATTGGTAACGACGAACCTCTTTCAAATGACCTTGAGCTTGAACCTCACCATGTTATCCCTTCCAAAAGTGACCTCTCGAAGGAATTTGTCATGCAACTTCAGACCAAGTCGGATATCAGGAGGAGAAGAAATATCCATGTTCAAAATACGCCAGGTTTAATTACTCAAGCGAACACACATTTGGTTTGGTCTGATTGCAATTGGGGTCCCGAGGTTAGGGTTGGTATTCATGCCCCCGATAGCCGAGTATGCAATAGAGTTGAAGGGCGCTCTTTTGTTTTTAGCTACCCCTTTACAATATGTTTTTCTCTTCATATCCCCGAGGTGCTGGACACATTTTGCCGCACCTATCAACTATGCATAGCCCAAATTGGCCCCGGGATGTGGAGGCATGTTCAATGTCTTGAATTTTCGAGTAAGTTAGTGGGGTCGTTTTTACTCTTGATCATCTTATGTACCTCTTCTACCCCTCTCTTCATTAGGACGTTATCGTCCAGCTTAACAAACGAGGCTCGTACTCGTTGAGTACAAAGAGCGAAGATATTGAGGACCGTGGTTGGAATGAGCGCTTCGTTCTTCTGGATAACGACCTCTTGTCTCTGAGGCCTGGTTTTCCCGAGCGATGGAACCGAGCACGTAAGTATTCTCCTCAATATTTTTCCTCAGTCATTTTCGATTTTACTTCGACACCTCTTTGCTTAACTGTCCTTTTTCAAATGGTGTTAGCCGAGGTGATCCCGATTGCCCGCCCGAAGGATTTGACCCAATGGGTCCAAGCTATTATCGATGCCAAATTCAGATCGAAAAGGTCATGGATGGTTTTGGCTGCCTTGGACGAGAACCGATGGGCATGCAAACGGCACAGTGAGTTGTCTTCAACCAAGTTAATATCCTTCATATTTTCCTCGAATTGTCTTTTCTAGGTGAATCATTATCTTTCTTTGTTGTAGGTCTCCCAAAAAGGGCGATCACCACGCCAAAGGAGAAGAAACGAAAAAAGAAAAAAGAGACAATAAAAAAGAAGTCCTGAGGCGGGGGATGCTTTAAGTGCCCTTCAAGGTTTGATTGGAAACCTTTCGAAGGGAAAAGAAAAAGAAGGAAAGGAAGATGGAGAGAGAGGAACAGTACCGAGGGGTCATCTGACCTTGGTGCTAAGACAGGTTGAGTGTTCGTCCCTTCGATTTTCGTCTTTCCTTTTGCTTCGTTTTTCTGCTAATTATACTCTTACCTTTCCTTTTAGTTTTGAAAAGGAGAAAATCATCTTTGGAGAAAACCCTGGAAGGGAAACGAGCCAGAATGGAGCCTGTCTCTTTCCCCGAGCTTACTCCTGGCGAGGAAATGGAGAAGGACCAAGAAAAGTCTGCAGTTTCCCCTCCTCGCGAGCCAGAGCCAGTTCAAGTTCCTGATAAAGGTAAAAGGGTAGCTCAGCCTTCAGTTGCCGTGGAAATGGACGACGTTCAACTACCTCGAGTGGAAAACAAGATTCCTCAAGGTGCTTTCGAGCCTGCTCCTTACTCAGCTTCTTGGAAGCAATTTTGTTATATCGAAATCCTATCCGATCTTTGCCTCCTAGATGGTGATATTCAGGTCTCGATTAGTCTTCGTAGACTCCTGGGTCTGTTGGAACGTGACCGCCTCGGGAAAACTCATATCGCTGATTTGATGGCTGATGCTTCTCAACACGCTATTCATGTATGTTGTTCATTTCTCACTTTTTCCTTACGGCCTTGTTTTTGTTTTCTTTTTTATTGTTCTGAGTTTTTCTTTGCAGTGTTATATCAATTCTATCAGGGCTTCCGAGATTGAGTGTTGTCGAGATGAAAATCTCAGGCAAATGAAGGCAGGATTGAGGCGAGAGCGAGCGGGTCTCGAGTCTCAAATGAGGAGTCTCGAGAAATATATAATTATTGAGCACAAGGCTGGAGCTTGACCAAGTCAAGAAAGCTGCTTACAAATCCGATCTCGAGATGCTCAAAGCCCTCGAGGCCAAGACTTACGTTGAGGAGAAGATGGCTTGTTTGAAGGAGCTCTGTGATGCCGAGCTAAAAAGAGCGAGAGCCGAGGCCAGCATATTATTGGCGAGCGCGCTAAGAAATTTCATGCTGACTTGAAGCAGAAGTTGCTCAAAATGAATGAGCTGGCCGGAGAGAAAGAGCGGCTCGAAAGCGAGGCCAAGGCTTTGCAGAGCAAATTTGATTCCTTCTCCACGAGGCGTGGAATGAGGAGGACCCGAGCCAAGGTTGACAGAAATTGGGCCGTTATTCAAACGAGGCTAAAAACTTTGAGAGAATGTCGTAGCAGGGCTAACCTTGATGCAGAGATTGCTAAGGCAGAAAGTGATGCTACCACGACTCAAAATTTAATGAAACGTCTTCCTTCGAGCAGCGGGAGCTCAAATGATGAGGAAGATGATTATGATGCAGAAGCTTAGAGTAGCATTTTTATTTCTTTTTTGTCGTCATTTTCTATTAAGGCCTTCGGGCCACTTATGTTGTAAATACTTTGGCCTCTGAGCCGGTTTATGAATGGAACTTCTTTTTTAGAGTATTAGTTGTGTTCAATATGAGTTCGCTTGCAAGGCTTTTCATATTTTTTCTCTGTTTGAGCTAGCCTAGGGCGACATCTTTCCCTTGGGCCGGAGGCTTAAATAATAATTGGCTATGCATATCAGATGACAATAAAAAGATATTGGATCAAAGTTTATTTCATTGATAAGATGCATTTGCGAGCCTTTATAACAAAATGCGCCTGGTCACAACAGGACTTAGGCAGGAAAATTAAAAGATCAAAGTATGAACCAATGAGCGAGTCTCCGAGGGTAGCCCTCAGTGAGATGATCGCTTGTTCTCCGAGGGTCTTGTCTGTTGAAGTCCCCGGTTACTGAGTCTTCACTTATTTGAAAAAAAAAACTTTTATTCTAAACGGTTGATCAATTTGACTAGGCCCCATTCGTCCTTCCTCCCCCCCAGTGATCAAGTACATGGTGTAGGGCTTGATTACTATGTTTCATTTTCTTCAGAGAGACAGACGAGGGGTCTTGGCAAATTGATTAGTTCATTTGCTTGGCCCGATTGGGGCGACTATACTCTTCATTGCGATCGAATAATATTCTCGCGCTATTCGTTGCTCTCTTCGAATGGCTCTTATTCCCCATGGGGTTGGAAACTTAATCACCTGGTGCAAAGTTTCATGGATCCAGGGCCTTCCAAGAATAACATAATATGCCATGTCCTCGGCCATCACTTGAAATGTGGTTTTCTTATCTACCCCCTCTGCAGTTGTTGTGAGTGTTATTTCTCCCAAAGTTTTCTCGGTGGAATTGTTGAACCCTGTTAATATGATTGCCTTTGGGATGACGAGGTCTTTCAACCACATCTTCTTGATGGCTCCATAGTTAATGATGTTCATCGAGCTACTAGGATCGATCAGGGCTCGTTTAACATCGCAGTCGTTGATCCTGAGAGTGATCACTAGTACATCGTGATGGGAAAATATCATCCCATCACAATCCTCCTTGTTAAACATCATTTCTTTACCTGATCCACCAGCTCTTACTCTCTTCTCCACTGTACTTGATGACTTTGTAAACTTCTTCGCAGCAACAAAGTTTATCCCATTTACCTTGGACCCTCCGGTAATGACATTTACCACTCTTTTTTGTGACTGCATTCGAGGTAGTTGTTCCTCCTTCCTGTTTTTTAAGTAGTTTAATTTCCCTTAATCAGTCAGATACTCAGCTAACACTCCCCTCTTAAGGGGATGGGCCACCTCGAGACGCAGTGCTTTACAGTCCTCGGTCGTGTGCCCATAATCTTTGTGAAATCCGCAGTGTTGAGTTTGATCCCTTTTGCTCGTGGTTGTTCTCATGTCCTTAGGCAACCTTACACCTTGATCAGTCACCCCTTTAATCGCATTCTCCAATTTGGTGGTCGATATGCTGAAATTGTACTCGGAGATCCGAGGCAAATCTTTCTTTTTAGACACCAAAGATGGACCCGAGGACTTTTGATTGGAGGACGAGCCAGACTTTCTTCCAAGCCGTTGGCTCACATGCTGATGTCCCCCAAGGCGCTGACTTACGTGTTGCTTTTGAGCTCCGCTGTATGGCTCGTAACGATCTTTTGAGTTCCCTCGTGGCGTGTTAGTGCGTCGAGAGGACTCAGATCGACCTCGGTAGGAATGGTTCCGACATGTCCTTCTCCACTCTGCTTCCTCGAGCCTAATTTTCGTGATGACCTGATCATGCAACTCGTCCCAAGTTTGGGCTTGCCATTATTGAAGCTCTTTCTTTAATTCGATCGCAGCTTCAAAATTACTCATATTGAGATTCTTTTTAAAAGCCATGACCGCCAAACTGTCATCCTTTTTCGGCAGATCCATTCTTTCAGCATGAAAGCATTCGAGGAAGTCCTTGATTGGCTCGGGGTATCCTTGTTCTTCTGGGTTTCAATGTGAGCCTTGATGAATATGTCTACCAATTCCTCGAAGTTGGAGATGGACTCGGATGGGTGAAGTATGTACCAACGCAACGCCCTTTTTCTAAGGTATCAGCGAATTTTTTCAAGAACATGGACTCCCTCTCGATTGGAGTCAAATAATTGCTTTTGACCAGGACCATATATTCAGTTATATGGTCGACTGGGTCAGTTGTCCCATCATACTTCTTTAAAATCTGTAGCTTGAAATGTTTTGGGGTGGGCGCTGGAGCAGCTTCGGCCTTGAAAGGTAGCTGACGACATTTTTCAATATCCAGCACGCGTTGAGGTTTTCGAACCCCTGGCACATTTTCGAGCTATTTTTCTATGCTGGCCTCAAAATCTTTCTTCCACCTCTCAAAGTCGGATGCGACGCTTGTTTGAGATATTGCGGGAGATGTAGTCCCCGAGCCCTCAGATGTGACTCCGTTTGGAAAGTCTCCCATAGTGGTTCCCACGGGGACAGTGTTGGAGTTTCCTCCATTGGGTGTTATGAAGGGGCCTACCGAGGGCTTACAAGGAGCTTCAAAATTGTTCATTAAATTGAGCTTGTGTCGCCGCTTGAGCGGCCGCTTGCTCTCGCATCTGTTGCAATGAGCTCATCATGAATTGCTGGAATGGATCACTTGAGCTTGAGGAAGTTGGATCGGTTGAAATTACTCATACGAGGGGAGTTAGAAAGATCGGGGGAGTTGATCCATTTGGTGGTGTTAACCCCACAAATGGAGTAGAGTTAACTGTTGGAATAGGGCTAACGAGCGGTGTTAGGCCAATCGGAGGAGTTGGGCCGATTGGAGTCCCTCCACTGGTTTCCGTGGCTCTCGTTGTTTGGTCAGGTGTTTGGATGGAAACATTGTCATCAATAATGTCAGCCATTTTTTAGTGAGAATTAAAGTTGCAAACTTTGGAACAAAGATTATTACCAATTCCCCATATACGACGCCAATTTGTGTTGGCCTAAATCGAGATAGGACTACAAATCGAATTTGTTTTGAGGTTGATTGATAATTTGCTTGTATCAAAGTTATGATCGAGCTGATATGAAATTTAAACGAGAAAAAATGCTTAATGGAATGAAATAAACGAGGCAAGAAATAAATAAGCAGTAATATATATAAAACGAGACAAAGCTTAAGAGAAAGAATATAAGTCAAGTATTGTATTTCTGGATCATCTCCTTGGTTACAAATGAATCCTATTTATAGTTGACAAGAAGAGTGACATTATAGCCATAATAGCCATGCTTTTATGGCCATTACTCTGCATTTGATCGTGGTCAGCCCACGATCTTCTTCTTAAATTTCTGGGCAACAGTTGACGATTACAAAGACCAGACCTTGTTTCGACAAGGTGTCATACTTGTGTTGGGGACCATGTGGTCATAGTGATCATTCCGAACTCTGTACTTTTGGCTCAGTTTTGCTTCTTCCCCGAGGTCATGTCATCTCCCCTCGTGGATTCGTCTCTTAAGATCGACTTGAATCAAACCTCGCGCCCTTGTTTAAGGTCTCGGTGATTTTTTACCCAATACACTAACTTCTTATTTTTGTCTTATTTTAAGCACAAAAGTGCTTATAAGCACATTATTTTTTGAGTTACCAAACACTTAAAAAACACATAAGTATTTTTAAGCTTACCCAAATAGGCTCTGACTCAACTTTAGTCCTTTAAAGTAGCTGACAAACATGAAGTGTTGAAAAGTTATTTTGAGTATTGAAGATGATTTAATAAATATCCAATTATGTGTTTGAATAAAAGTGGTTAAATTAATAATTAATAAGTATTTAATTCGTAAATTATATGGTAAAAAAGTGGTAAACATTTTTGTACGTTAGAATTAGTAAAAATTTAGTCACGTAGCCTGTTTTGACCGCGTTAAATGAATACTAGCCAGCGATGCAAAACTGTTTGAAGACTAGCCATTTCCGGACCAATCACAGTATAAATACTGGAAAGCTTCAGTAAACTAACCCCAGTATAAAATACTAGGGCTTTGAACAAGTTATGGGGCTTTGAACAAGTTTTGTTCAAAGCCCCATTATGTTGTTATGGGACTTGGTATAAAGCTTCAGTCCCATAACAAAATGTTGGGGCTGTGAACAAAACTTGTTCAAAGCCCCAACATTTTGTTATGGGGACTGAAGCTTTATATATAAAGTCTCATAACAAAATAATGGGATTTATCCATTTGATGGGACCTTTGTTATGGGAATAAATCCCATTATTTTGTTATGGGATATAGTCCCATAACAAAATAATGGGACGTTTGAACATGTTAGTTCAAGGTCCCATTATTTTGTTATGGGATTATTTTGTTATAGTATTTTGTTATGGGACTAGTCTGGGGTGTTTTTCCAACGATAATGGAGCTTAAGTGTACGCGCAAATTTTTGGCTATTCTTCAATGAATTTTGAAACGATGGATAGTCCCCAATGAGCGCGTCCAAAAATGGCTACCGATCAAAATTACCCTTAGAATTACTTAATTGCCTTAATGATGTCAAAAAATTACACTCAGCGTTCTTAAAATTGACTAGTTCTGAAAGTTTGTCCTTGTTTAAGACGATTTTTTAAAAAATGGCATCCAATTCATTCGTAGACAACACTTCGAGTTATGTAGGAGAACGTAGAGGTTAAGGGCAAGCATTGCCTAGGCAAGAATGTCAACGACAAGTGTTACGTAGGCAACACTTCAAGTTAGCTGGAAGAATGTGCAAAGAGTTCAAGAGCACGTGTTGCCTAAGCAAGAGGGGTCAAAGGCACTATAAGATTTATAAGGGTATTTCTGTCCACAAATTATTCACTAAATCAAGGGGATGTCCCTTTTGCGAAACCACTGTTCCGGAGGTCAAAAAGGTAAACCAATTGCCCCGGTGTCATAGTTCTGTAAATTATACCCAATGTTTACATAGTAAATACATGACGGCGGTGAGCAAGATTTTGAATTTTAGATTCATTGAAATACATAAATACTAGTAATAAAGTATGTTTTTACTTCATTTAAAATTCAACAGTGACTAGATAAGAATTTATTTAACAAATGTAAAGTATTCAATTATCAACTAGAACATAAAATTTAATAATTAGATTACAGTTTATCAGTAACTTAGACAAGATGAAATCAAAATTCTTTCCCAGTCGACGCGATGTATTTTGGGGGCTTTTAGATTACATATTTTCGTACTTGGTATGTCAATATCACATACAGCGTCATTTACAAATCTATTGAGGATAAGTAGTACGAGGGCTAAGGATCTAAGTTCAATTGCAAATCCATTAGATTGCTTAATAAATATTTTGAGACTAAATAAACATTACCATCTGTAATCTGTATCACATTTTCTTAAAAGTACGCATAACAATCGAAAACGTCATATAGTAATAATAAAGAAAATTATATCAGCTCCAAATAGTAAGCTAGCGTTCGGACATAGATTTGGTTGAAATTGGGAATTTGAGTTGAATATTTTTTTTTTTGAAATTGTGTTTGGACATTCATTTTACTTGAAAAAATATTTAAAATTTGGTGAGTGAAATATACAAAATTTCTCAAAAAATCTCAAAAAGTGGTCTTGTCCACTTTTTGATTTTTGAGACTTTTTGTTCCAAATTTTGGTCAAATACTATAAACAAATAGTTTTTCTCTCAAAAATTTCTCCAAAAAGTATAAACAAACGGGAGCTAATAGTAACAGCAACATGTACAAGGGGACAAAACGCAGTACTACGTGTTATTCCACTAAAGCAAGGGCGACCCTTTTGAATATACTAATATAGACGGATAAGTCAAAATTGACTTTTGATTTACTAATAAAAAAGAAACTAACATAATGCCTTTATTTGATAATTATTCTTCCTCGACATTAGAGAGAAACTATAGATAACGTGTCTCTGTACCTACTCACTGAAGACACTCGTAAGATCACCTGGTGAAAACTTTTCCAATTTTTTCATATTCATGTTAACCTCCTGCTTAACTATAGGAAGTATTCAAATTGCACATAGGCGAACCAGAGTCGTCTACTGCAAAACGACTGGGAATGGAGGCACCTTTGCCAATGCCCGGATATCTCATAGGTCCCTGATCAAGATCCTGGCTTGATCTACTACTATACGAAACTGGCGGATTAGGAAGGCCTGGCAATTGTTTAGAAGTACCAAACACTGAGCTCGAGTTAGGATGCTGCAGGCCAAAACTATTGTCAGCATATGCAGAGCTTGCCGAGACTGATGGAGAGAGAGAACCTGCACTGGAGTGCCTGTTTAAGCCACATGCTGTTTTGAATTCCCCGTCTAAAACTTGCACCACACCTGATGAATTATTTGATTGTGACGAGAGAATGCTATAATCAATTACTAAAGATTTACTCAGACTGCAGGCCTGGTTACTGGAGGCAGGACTATCTCCCACTTGGAAATTATCGGGTGACTGAGAAGGCAATACAATGCAAGAAGGTTTCACATTAATTGAATGGTTGGTCTCAGACGGACCAGATTGCTTCTGTTGCTGTTCCAGCTGCCGCTGCTTTTGCCATTGTTGCTGTTGCATCATTGCTACTAACATGTTGCTGTCTGGAGCAGCTAGCCCAGTGAGATTGCTGCCAGGGACCATACATCTATTTTTTGTTCGCCAGGATCCATATCCTGAATGAACATCCTCAGCAGAGATGATAGGTTGAGAAAGATGTTTAGAATTAGAAATGCTGGGAGGCCATTTCATCAGAGGCTGAGAATAAGCCATAACTTGATCGGCAGGTATGCACTTTACTTGCTGCAGGGGTGCTTGTAAGAGATGTGGCTGCTCTACTACTGCTGGTAAAGCCAGGCTACTTGTCGATCGACCTAAAAGCTCAGCATGAAGTGCTGTCAAAGTCTCAGGAGAAAGTTGGCCAGATGCTGCCTGTGCTTGACTGTCACATCTACCTAGAGAACCAAGTTTTGGATTCTGTTCTGATGGCCCACAGAAGATTCTGGGGAGGCCACCTTGTTGCTGAGCTACTCCCTCTAACCTCTTCAAGTATAGCCTAAATTTCTGCATATTAGTCAATAGAAGCAATTTAAAAACATTCTACTGTACAAAGTACAAACTAGAAGTTGATCATCAGAAAGTCAGACACAACATGCACCCTAACACAGAAAAATGATAAAACACATAGCCATAAGGACTAAGGCACAAGTGGTTTCTGGGTGACTAAAACTAACACTAAATGAGGAGAAGATACTTCATATTTAGAGTTATGGGTAATACAAAACAAAATCCACATGACGTGGATTCATCTTGGTGAATTAGGAAGATATAGGCCTTTTAGTACCAAGTATCTAGCATCTTTACCTGATTTTCCTGAAAAGGAAACCAGAACACTTGCATTAGGTAGAAAATAAGGGTGCATTGGCAACCTAAAACATGCATTAGAGATTCGCACCTGCAGATGGCTTGCTACATTATCTCTTGTCAAACCAGGAACATTCATCAGTTCGAGGATTCTCTTAGGTCCAGCATCTGGAAAGGAGAAAGAAAGCAAATTAAAACATAAATATATAGAAATATGATTTGAGCTAATATCAAAAGTCAAATAATCAAAGTGCATACTCTTAGCCCCAAGTTGGTTGACCGCACTAACAAATTGCTGATGAAGCTCCACCGACCAGACAACACGTGGCTTTTTCGCAGTACTCGGCTCATCATTTTCAATTTCAGTGTGATCTTCTTCTTTGGCATCTCTTTTCTTTTTCTGTGGTTTTACTCCATCTGCCCCTTCAATTACAGAAGAAGCACATTCAGCATCATCACTTCCGCGTTTATGCCGATCATTATCATCCAAGCTACCCGAATATTCATGCTCTTTAATAGATCTTTTCCTAACAACATGCTGCCAGATATTTCTTAGCTCCTCATCACGTATAGGCTTAATCAAATAATCACAAGCCCCATGTTGCACTCCTCTCATTACTACATTGGTTCTTCCATCACTTGACATCACTGTAGAACAACAAAATGTTTAGTACAGCCAGGCTACTTGTCAAATTAGTACAGCAGTAGAAGCATCAAGTTAGTACAACAGTAGAAGCATCACTTACTTATTACTGGAAGATCCATTTCCAACCCAATAAGCTCAAGTAGTTTAAAACCATCCATATCAGGCATATGAACATCACTCAGTACAATATCAAAAGACCCCCTCCTTTCACGCAATAGGTTTAATGCCACTGCAGCTTGGGTACAAGTGGTAACTGCAACCAAATTAAAAAAAAAAAAAAAAAGAGTCAACAAATATAGACAAAAGGTGCAAATTAGATGTTGCTTTTATAACCAATACATATGCAGGAAAACAACCATTTTGATGATATAGAACTCCAACCAGTATACTAACAAATCCAAAGCTGCAGGAATCCAAGAACTATGTGTTGTTCCGTGCATTTTACGCTTTAACAGTAAAGGCCTTGAAAGGAACTTCGTCATTTTTATTTTCTCCTTTTGGAAATAAGGGTAACCTAATCACAGTTTCCTTCTCGTTTCATTCTTTCCAGTGACTCCATTCTTTTTGTTTAATTATAAAAGAACAAATCTTCTTTATTTCTGGGGATAAATATTTTGAGTCAGTGCACGTTAGTGAAGATTATGACAGATAGTTCCTCTTTATAGCACACAATAGAATATTCATGGGCAGAAGATAGATGAAGAGAATCTTTGCTGGGTCTGTGAAGCTCCAAAGCAAGCTTCAAGGGCAACTAGGAATCTCGGTAGAAAATGGGGAAGGAAATTACAAGTCTACACTTGCAGAATTTACTTGCAGACTTGGCTGGGGCTGAAAATTTGCAGTTATAAATCCATAATTGGATTACAACAGCCGATGGGGAGATATTGCAAACTAGAATTCGTCATGATGTGACTATAACCATGCTAAAAATATCATGTTAGTTATCTTATCAAGAAATACAAATGTAAAGCTACCCATGTACTATACAAGCTTGTCGATCGCCACCCTATTCTCCTTGTCGGAGCTGATGGTGAGTCGAGAACATTTTAAGCAGCGTTAGATTTTCTCAATTCAAATCTATTCTTCTAATTAATCCAAAAAGGTAAAAAAAACAACTTTGTAACTCAAGCAAAACCAAGAATTACTAAAAATTACATTGTCGATTAGTAGCTTGTTTGAATGATTGTTACCTTTTGTATGGTCAAGTTTTGTTCCTTCAGGTACAATATTTGTTAGTATATCATATTTTACCATTTACTCTACTAACTCTACCTTATTCCCTACTTTCATTTGGCGATACTATAAGTTCATTTTTTAGATTGCTAGTGCATGGTATTATGAAACGACGGGAAACAATACAATCTATCAGAACATTGTACTAACCTTGATAGTTGCAACGGCGAAGCATTTGGTGAAGAATGCGGAGGCAAACGACGTCGTCATCAACCACAAGAACCTTTAACCCTGCAGGAAACTCATCACCCGTACTACTACTACTAGTCATTTCTAAATATTTACAGAATTGTTATTCTCTATTGAAATTAAGGGAGTTTGATAATTGAGAAATGTGAGAAGAAGAGCGGTTGGGGTTAGGGGGTTTGAGGGGGTGGGTGAAAGATGAGAAGGTATTTAAGTGTAAAATTTGAGTGTCAGTAAACTCCTAGTACAACAAGACTTCTGTACCAAAATGAGGAAGTAAGCAACTACTCCTATTATTATGATCTTGTACTTCAAGTTTAGCACAAAACTCAAAAGAGTTTTATTGTAAAAAAACTCGTGTGCTGGGCAATCTATTTTACTCGCTTTACTTGGCTTTTAGTTATATATTTTAAAAATTATTTGTCAATGTGGCATAACATAGCATTCCCTTTGAACCCTCTCGGAAAATAAAAAATCTTAGGTGCCACTCCCTTATCTTCCCCGCCACTAACTTGCCACCAGCCAGCGGTGAACAATGGCTGAAAAATTGAAAATTCACCGAATCTCATTAGATTTCTTATTTTATTGGTGGTTTGGTTTAAATAATTATTTTTTTGATATTTTTTACATATAAATCTATCAAAAAATAATAAATTATACATGTAAATACATAGAAAAATGTGTATGCAAGAAGAACTATACAAAAATATACACAAAATATATAAATTTTATACAAACATCCATAAATAGTGCACAAATAAAAATTTATTTAACTTTATTAATTGTTCATACACGCGTATACAACTTTATACAAATTTACAGAACTGCATAGAATATGTTTATTCACTGTATATACACATATACAGATTTATACATTTTTATACACGTTTAAAGAATTGTATAAAAATGTATATAATTGTATAAACTCGCAAAAAATAATTTTATACAGTATTTTGGGCAGTTTTTACACAAAAGCTTAATAAATATCCAAGATTTATATAGCTTTATATAAGAAAAATATTAGAAAAAAATAGTAGATATCATCAGTTTTTTATGAAAAAGGTGAAAAAAGAAGAAGAAACATGGTAAACAAACCTCTCACCGGAGTTTTGACCGGAATATACAACGAAAAATCGATATTGTTATTCAAAAAAAAAAAAGTAGGAGAAGAAGAAGAAACAGCGGCGGCGACGTAGTAGAACGTGACATCGGCGGCACCTTGGAGGAGAGGGGGTGAAGGTGAGGCAGTGGTGGAAGGGGTGGGGGGCGGCGGCGGTAATATTGTAAGGGGGAAGAGAAGAAGAAAAATGGGAATGAGGGAAAGAGAAGAGAGGAAAAATGGGGCTAGGATTTTTTCCCAATTAAATAGGGGTGCTATGAGTGAAAGAAAAAACAAAAAAGAGGGAGGGGGTGCTAGGTCGGATAAAGTAGTAAAATAGGGGTCTTTTTTGTGATTTTTATGAGTCAGGTGACTCACCATGTAATTGTCCTATTATTATCATAGAGAAATAACAAAAAGAAACAAACAAACTCCTATTAGACTTAGCCCCCGTTTGGCCATAAGATTTTTTTTTTCAAAATTTTTTCAAAAAACTTGTTTGTCCATGAAAATATGCTAGCTTTTTTTAAATTTTTTTTTCAAAACTAGTTTTTGAAAAAATCAAAAAGTGATTTTGACTACTTTTTCAACTTTTTTTCAAAAAATATATTTTCTCCACTAGCATCAGTTTAATTTTTTTTTTCAAGTAAATTCATATCAAAACAAAATTTCAACTTCTAAATATAATTTTTCAATTCAACTCCAAAAAAAATTTCAAAAGTTTTTTGGTATCCATGACCAAACGGCTACTTAACTTGTGCTCCTATTTTCCCTTTTTACAGTTTCTTAATTTTTGCCATATATCAGTTCTTTTTAATTGTTCTTCCTCTAATTTTTTTCTTTTAAAATTCTTTTGAAATTGATTGTTGTGGTTTTATAGACTGGTTAAAGACTAATTAGCCAAAATGAGGGTTCCCTTTAAGCAAAAGGATATATTTGCATAGAGTTGTCAATTTGGGCCGGCCCAACCCGACCCAGCCCAAGCCTCACGTGCCTTGAAGTTGGACGGGCTAGGGCGGGCCAACCCAATTTTTAGTTGGGCTACCAAATAATGAGCCCAACCCAGCCCAATAGGGCTGCAGGCTGGGTGGGGGCGGCCAGACCTTTAAAATTATTATTTTTTTTACTTTTCTTTTTATTCTAAGATTTTAACTAAAAATGCAAAAAAATAAAGTTATATAAATATTATATAGTAATCAAGTTTCAATTCACAATTAAAGTATTCAAAAAAATATTTGTAACACTATTTGATATATTATCGCGGGTTGGAACGCGATACTCTACTGTATTTTTTATTTATAAGATTTTTTAATGTATTATCTTAACTTTTTTGATACTTTCAATTCACAATTAAAGTAGATTTTTATTTATTCTCCAATTTCTTTCACTTGGAAAGGAGAATGTCTCCGTCTATATCTATAGATAGGAGAATGTCTCAGTCTACAAAAAAAAAGAAAAAGAAGAAGATATAGACTGAGACATTCTCCTTTGCAAGTGAAAGAAATTGGAGAATATTCAGATTATGGTGGGGAGAGAGATGTACTTTAGGCACCCATTCACGACTCTAGACCTCTGACTCAATTTGGAAATACTACTAAAACCAATAACATCACTCCTTTGCGATCCTAGAAGAGACAGCCAATTCTTGAGCAAGGTCATTCACAAACTAAACAACACAAGAATTAAAGTAAGCACCTTTACACGGGACATCCGTAACTTGTTTGTTCAAACCAAATGACTGAAACAAAAATTTGAAGCAAGATGCTAACCCACTACCACTGAAAAGGGTGACATGAGGCTAAAGAAGAGTACTCAAAGCCAAAATTCCAAAACAAGAGCAAACACCCCAGCCGTCTAGTCATGTTGTAACTCATGACTTGCTGAAGACAAGTAACCCAAACTTAAAATCTATCTGCAAATGTAGAATATAACTCCATCGATGCACACATAAAAGACATCTTGAAAATCAAAAAGTGCATTCATGTGTTTGCAATCATGCATCGAGATATGACAAACAATATGAAAATATTGTGGAGTGAAAGGAAATAGAGACAAGAAGGGTTGAACTATCCAACAGCCCCAAAAATTACGCACCAAATGAATATGAGGAGAATACAAGAAGAGGCACTTGGAGATTTGGGTGTGCTAAGAAACAGGGAACTTGACAAAGAAATCCAAATGGATATGGCTAGAATAGCCTCAATGGAAAAAGCAATGAGAGCAAGAGCAGGGAGAGGGCAAGGAAGTCGACAAGCCCCAAGAAGACATGTTGAAGGCAAGAGCAAAGGAATTGCCCGAGATGAATAGGGAGTACTTCTCTCCCTTTTTGATTACCCCATGAATTTTTGTGTTATTGTGTTTAGTTGCTTTGGGACACAAAAACTTTCATGTTGGGGGTGAAGTAACTTATCTTTTGATCGATATGTCCTAAACTATTTTCATGTTATGTTTGTTTTTATGTTTATATGGATGTCTAACTTAGGATGTTTAATATAGGATATTTTTGTGATGTTTATATTTATGTGATGTTTATATTTATATTATTGTCTTTAGTTATGTCTTTAAATTCATAGTGTAGTTGTTGTTGATATCATATGAAGAAAAAAAATCCAGAAACATTGAAAAATGAAAAAACCTAAACAAACTGAAAGATTTTGAAAAAAATCCCAAAAAGAAAAAGATTTTGAAGGTACTCCCGTGAACTACGCTTGGGATGTTGCCTTCTCTTCTCTGATTCGCACTTGTTGCAATACGTACGGAACCCTCGTTAAACTCATTTTTATTTGGGCCCGAAACAACAACCACCCATTGTAAACACCATTTTTGTGAATAGCCTTTAATTGGTAAATAACCTTCTTGGTTTTCTTTGACTCGGTTCTTTTCCTAAGAATGCAATTCTTTTGAACCAAGCACTTTTTAGGATTTTAATAATAGAAGTGCCATCCTTGTTTTGTGACTTGTTTGATACCAACACATTAGGAGCACATATGAGAAAGTTTGTGGATTATTTGTTGAGGGTTGCACCTATAACCTTTAGATTCTTGTGATGACTTTATGCATGTGTAGTATAGGCTAGATCCTTACCTTAAGTGTTGGAATGTTGATGTTCTTGTCTCTTGTCTCGTATGCTAATGAGGTGAGTTCTTACTTAAAAACTTGTTAATTGCATATGCATGTTAGAACTTGGCTTGTGTGTCCTTGAAAATGAATAAAGTGTCAATTTAGTGGTTGGTGTAGACAATAAATTTTGTTGCCTCAAAATAATCAAGACAATAAAAAGTATTCACAAGTAATATTTGATTTATCAAAGTGATGCGGGTTACAATCTTTAGACTAATCTTAAATTAAAGATGTAATCTTCTGATTCTTCTCCTCACATTATCAACTCAAGGGCTCTACAGCTTGTTCTTGAATTGGTAAATTGGACTTGGCGGTTGGGTATGATCACGAACGTCGAGGCAAGCTTTGGTCACGAACGTGGCGGCAGAGGATGTATGGAAGACTTCTTGATCACTGCCAGGAGGGATAGGCTTAGTGATTTGTAGAAAACTTCTTGGTTACAGCCAGGAGGGAAGGCTTCTTATGTATGAAATGCTTCTTGATCTTTGGCAGATTGTCAAACCTTCATCTATATGTTTTAATGACCTTGTGACCCCTATTTATAGTTATAAGGGAAGGAGTTATGTGATAAACATACATATTATTCCTCCATTTTGATTGGTCAGCTTGAGTCATCAAAGCTATCATCAAAAGCATGTCATTTTGAACACTTGGCGATATTTGATTGGCTCTTGTATTGACTTAGCATGCTATATCACTTGTGCAAGGTGACATGATCGTATTGGTCCACGATTTGACTTGGGGCCACGTCATAGAACACGTGGCATGGACCTTGGGCTAAAGAATCAGGCTTATTGTTTAAAGTCCGACAATATGGACTAGCCCAATAAGGTTGGGCCTTTTCTTAAATCCACATATTTTGGACTTAGTTTCAATTATATTGGCCCTATAATATTTTTGGACTAATGTTTCTTGAATTTAACTCATGATCCAATAATTTCATGGATTTAAATCCAAATAAAATTTATATGTCTACAAATGCCCCTTACTTCAAGGCTTGTTGGAATATATGCTTTGTAGAATTTTGAAGACTAGGCTTGAAGTACTCGTGTAGACAAGTAGTATTTTTTCCTTCAATCTTGACTCTTTATAGGCATGGCATAATTTTGAAATATGGGCCTCATATATCACCATAACTACAGAACAATTATAAATGTTTAAGCTGGAATTGGGCCACCTTTTGTCGGATTCTTTTATTTGCAATATAGAAAGAGCAAAGCCCACTAATTTCTTAATTTCCAGCACATATTCATAATATACAGCACTTTGATTCCTTTTCCCACTGAAATTCAAATAACAAAAGCTGATATGGCACTTCTCCTATTCCCTTTTCTTTTGTGAAACAGAAACAAACGACTCATCTCAGGACATCTTTACTTCTAGGATACACTGGTGTTGTGCTTTTTTTGTAAGACTCCAACTAGGAATTGATGAGCGGCAATTGTTTGACAGAATTCACTTGAAGATAGGACACTAACAATTCATGTATTAATACTGTCTTTAGGTATCGTAGGATATAGGTTTAGCCACACAATTTGAATCCTTCAAGGAATGTGCAAGCTTAGGCATGAACCTTGTCCAAAGAGGATTGAAATACCACTCTTGGCAATCTATATAAACACCCCTTGTGATGTACTGTATCTTCACAAATTCCTTTAGGCCTACATTCTAGTCGACAACCAGCTCACTTTCTAGGCTTTTCTGAGGCAGAAACCTTCTTCCTTTGTCATTCCATGCTAAATGCTATTATTAGGAAGTCATGAGTCATCCTCCTAACCCTCTTCTTTTGTTTGCAGTACTGCAGCTCCCGTGCAATACTATAGGAAGATCATATAGTCCTTCTGCCCCCGAGCTACGTTAGTAAGAATCGCAGCTCGAAGCTTTACTGATTCGTTCAGGTAATTTTCCTTCTGAAGTGAACTCTGCATCTTTAGCTAACCGCTATCTAGACACGCGCATCGTCACAAAAAGAAATATATCTTGACGTAGGAATGTCCGAATAACAAACGACCTGTAGTGTTGGATAGCCAACTCGAAGAGATACGACATATATAAAGCTCATGATCTAAGAACCTTTGTATCAATACAGTTAATTGTTTGAATTCAGACTACAAGTTCTGAAATGCTGCTCGTTTCAGCTTTCGCGCATCCTGACAAAAAAAATTGTATCTTGATGCAGGAATATCCGAACCACGAGCTTTCTTTGGCGTTTGAAAGAAAACTCATAGAGCTACAACATATCCAAAAATCACGATCAGGTAGCTTCCAGATTAATACAGTTTATTATCTGTAGCCAGACTATGAGTTCTGAAATACTGCTTGTTTTAGTTTTCGCGGATCCTGACAAAAAAAAATTATATTTTGATGCAGGAATATCCGAACCACGAGATTTCTGTGGTGTTTGAAAAGAGACTCACAGTGCTACAACATATCCAAAAATTATGATCAGGTAGCTTTTATATCGATACAGTTTATTATCTGAAGCCAGTCTGTGAGTTCTGAAATTCTGGTTTGTGTGCGCTTACTAAATGAGTCATATCTTGTTGTAAGCACATCAGAATCAAGTTATTCCCGAGCCTCATAATACCATACTTCAGAGGCTAATTGTAAAATAAAAATTGAGGCTTATATTGGTCTTAAATAGCTTCTGCAAATTTTTAAAACTTGACAGCAGAATCTAAATTTCTAGTTCAGCTTTGGACATGCTCCATAATTCTGATCTTTTCTCCTTGTCTTTTGTTGGTTGTAAATGCATTAGTCGTTATCCAGCAGACAAAATGCGCCTCATTGACCGCAAGACGCCATAACCTCACCTTGACATCGTGAGTGATGCAAAAAATCCACGCGCCAAGATCCTTTCATTAAAGGTTTACCCTCCAGCCACTGGTCCATTTTCAGTTGTCAAGCAGCCACCTGCTCCTTCCTTTCACTCAGAATGGTCAGCAAAGGAAACCAAGGATGTTATGGACAGATTCTTGGGCAAGGCTGCCAAGATGAAGGTCTATCTCCTAAAGTCCTCCACCCATCAATAGGGTGTACCTACTAATCCTTCCCATCAAGACGGATGCTTCAGCACTTGGAGAGTTCCTCCTTCAGCCTTTGGCGAGATTCGCTACACTCCTCGCTACTGAGAATGGACAGAAGATGTCCTTGGCCGCCATAAGGAAGCTCTTGAACGCATCAGGGTCTATGATGCCATGTACACTTCGGTGTTCACATATGACCACAACGGGAGTGTCCTGTAAGCCTTCTGCGAATTTTTGGCGTTCATCCACCAATACGCTGTCAACCTTCATCGGAGAATTGTCCATATCGTTATAGGATTTGCAAGCGTTTGGAGGCCTTCCCGTGCGCGGATCCTTTTTTGATGAAGTTCTCCCCTCAGCAAGAGAGTTAGTGCAAGAGGACAATCAAGGGGAGCCATTCCTTCCTGGAAGTTGCCAACATTATTTCAGTGCCTTCTAAAGACTTTCTGATACGAGGCTAGATGTTGCAACAATTTCTATACTTTTGCCTCGTATTTATGTTAACTTACAAATGGGAATATGCATTGACTTGGAGTCATTTGGGATCAAGCTTTCAACTTGCGATATTTGTTGGTACTTTGGACGGAATTGCTCTTATTTGGTGTATTTTATATTGTAGGGATTACATTGATGATATGAGCTATATATGGAGCATAATTTATGAAAAACAAGGGTTTTAAAGTCTGAGTAGAGGCCCGAGGGTCGAGTGAACCAAGGCGTGGAAGAAAAATGATAAAAGAATTGGAGATACAGTGAATTTGGCATGTTGCGCTGCGCAGGGCGTTGCACTACGCGGCGCAACAGGGACGATCTTCAGAGAGTTGAGAATTTTGGAAAGCCTGCAGAAATTGGCCTACGGCACCGCACTGCGCAATGCATTGTGCGGCACCGTAGGCTTAAAATCCTGATGTTTTGATACGGAGTTTATTTTGGATTCCCGACTTGTGTGGGTCTATGGGGACGTTATAAAAGGCACCCAACACATCCAAAACATGACTTTTGACCTAATCTAACATCAAAAGGAGGCAAGAAAGAGAGAAGACCAAGATTCAATGCTCTACTTCATCCATCCACCCATATTCTTGTGGTTTTGTATAATTATAGTTATTTCTTGTTTTAGAACATGACTATGAGTGGCTAAATCACCATTCTAGGGTTGATTGACCCACTCCACATACTTGTGTGATGATAATTGTTGTGTTAGTAATGAACTTTGTTAATTCTTCCTATCTATGTTATTTACGAATTATTTGCTATTAATTGGTAGGATCCCCAATTAATTGTGCCCTTTATTCTTGTGATTACTAGGAATAGATTCATGAGTTAGGGTTAAACACATAGCAGTATTTCAACTTAAAACAAAGGCATTGCTTAGGTTGTTAAAATGGTGAATTAGGAATATTGATCCTTATTGTGAACCATAAGTGTAGTTCCATATCTTCATTAGTTAATTGGAATAGTTAATTAATGAAAGTTATGATTACTTAACGGAAGTAGGTAGTTGTAAACTTGGAGCACTTGTTCAATAGGAAGAGTTAGGGGAAATTGATATCACAATACTTTAGCACAAGTTAGGAGTTGGGGAAATCAATCCTAGGTTTTCCATCTCTTGAATCAAATCTTTCTACACTTGTTACTTACTTTCTTGTTTAGTAGTTTTAGTATAAAATCAAACCAAAGATATAAAATTGAAGTTGGTTGAGTAGATAATTTAGCTAGATTAACAGCTAGGAGTTGTGTTCTCTGTGGGATTCGACCTCGGGACTTTAAGTACCAAGCTATATTTGCCGCGACCGCTTAGTCCCTTTTATTGGGCGTAGTTGGGCGTGATCACTTGCCTAAGGTTCCAACAATGAAGTCTCCATCCATGATTGGGTGCACTTTTGGTTTAAAGGTCCAATCAGGTATCCTGAGCTCCCTCAAAGATCATCCAAAACCCGAACTTCGAAGCCAAGGCTGGGTAACAATCCGACTGGAGCTGTTGACATAGGCTTCTTACCACAAACCGAAGAGGAGAATGCCCCTTTATCGAGCTAGGTCTGGAGGATTCTATCATAGATGAAGTTTACTTAGCGGCTTTCCTTTCATGTTGGCTCTGCAAGTTTGTCCTCCCGTACAAGAAGATTAACTGCATCCGTGCTAGTATCTTCAAGGTTGCTAGTTTGATGGCCCATGGGGAGAAATTCTCTTTGGCCGTGCCAGTCCTTGCAAGCATATATCATGGCTTGAGAGAAATTGCAACTTCTCCAGATTTGAGCTCCTGCAATGCTATTTTTCCCATACACTATGTTTACAGCTGGATTGGAGAATATTTTGACACTCACTATCGTGCCAATCGCACAGAACGAAGTGTGCCCATGTATAAGATTTCCGTGAGAAGATGGCGAGGTCTTGTAATCTTCCCGACGCCCGCCAGCTGTTTCATATTGACGAAGCACAAAAGCTTTATCATTTGGCGTTACTGCATGATAAGAAGGAGTTGTGCATTATCGACAATGGGCAACAATCACCCTTGAGGAGTGATTACATTATAAGTCTTCGTTCAAGTTATGTCATCCTTAGGCACGAGTCCGACCTCTTTGTGGAGTCCTACAACCCCCACAGATTTAGTCATCAGTTCGGATTTTGTCAAGATGCACCTGGAGACCTTGTGAAGCAACCGTTTGATGGCACTTTGCAAGCATTAGTGCAGCTTTGGGATTCTTCAGTTCACCTCGGTACTTCTTCAGGATTTGTTATACCTCCGTTCGAAGTCGTGCCCCTAATGACTCGTGAGTACGCGGACTGGTGGCAAGCACGTAGAGTGGATCCTGCCAGGAAAAGTACTCCTACTGTTCTGAAAGCTTTAAAGCGAGATCATGTGCCTAGATCATCCAAGAATGGTTCAAGCCAACGAAAGGAAAAGCTACAGCTTCCTGCTAAGTCGGAGGTGAAACCGAGTGATTCTTCACAAGTTGCCAAGACTTCTCTCATGCCTGAAACTTCAAAGGATACTGATACACCTTGCAACAAAGGGAAAAGGCGCCTTCATTTGGTCTCCAAGACGGTTGCTACCACTCCTAATATGACCAGCAACTCTCCCAAAGGAAAGTCGCCTCTTAGTTCAACCGATACTGATGATTATGGAGACCAACACTGGAATCATCAGAAAAAGAAATCTAAAAAGTTGGACGATCACCATGATGAATTTCATGACTTGGAAACCATTAGCATCGAATCTGACTTTTTTATGGACGGGGATCCTAGCTCAACCACACCGTTGGATGATTTAACGAAATAAGTTGAATTTTATTTCCTTTGTCTCCTGCTTTTTTCTTTCTTTGCTTTCACTGATTCGTGTATGTATATATATATATATATATATATATATATATATATATATATATATATATATATATATATATGTTTAACCAACAACCACTCTTCTTCTGTTGGCAGTTGGGTTTGGAAGATATATCCAGTGAAGAGATGGAAGGGCCCCTCCTAAATTTGAATGCTTCTGGAGTAGCTACAGAGAGCAACGATCATTCGCCGGATGATGCTGAGGTTTGTGCCATAGATAGAGCCCCTTTGACAGACCTAGGAAAACAAAGAAAGTCACATTCTTCTTCTCCAAAGAGCACTGCAATTTCCGAACCAGCTGTGGCAAGTGAAGGTTTGGTTTCTACTGTCCAAGCAAAGCAACCAAAGGCCTTCAAGCCCTCTCAATGGCCGTTGCAGCTTAGTGAATCTAATTTCGAGCCTCAGAAGGCTATCAGCCACCTCAAATTAACCTATGTGTCTGGCGTGTGGCATGCTTTGTGTGAGTGGATCAAACAGTTCTCCGTGAATTCGGTGGAAAACTTTACGAAGTTAGAGCAAAGCATTGCTTTAACTCTAAAAGAAATTGAGGACACCAACGTTACTGATGTTTCTGCTTTGAAGGATCTTGTTGATGCTTTCTTTAGGAAATATGAGGAATATGATGTTTTGAGGTCGTCCTCGTCCCAGAAAATAACTGTAGAATGCCATCAAAATTCCCTCTCCACTGCGCAACAAAAACTTCGTGATGCAAAGGAGGAGAATACCAAGGCGAGTGGGCATATTAAGACTCTTCAAGGCAAACTTGCAAAGGTTGAAAGTGAGCTGAAGGTCTTGGCTGCTAGGAGGAAAAAAATCCTCGGGCATATAGATAAGCAGAACACCATGCTGTCCAAGAGTCAAGAAAGCATCACAACTCTTGAAGATGAGGTCCGGACCATTGAAGGAAACCCTCCAGTATCTGAAGATAAAGCAGGGAAGTTGTCCAAACTGATGGAAGAATTTGAGACAAGTCGTCAACAAATCCTTAGCTTTCAACCATTTCAATAGTTTAGATTCTTGCTTAGGAACACTTTTTTGTTCTTTCGTTACAACTAGTTTTAGTTACTGCTAGTTTTAGTTACTGCTAGTTTTCATAGTTTAGATTCTCGCCTGGGCGCTCCCTTTTTATTGGTATTATTATGTAATGACTCTTTCATTCTTGGAGCAATAAAATCTATCTTTCACTTTTCAATATTAATTCCCTGCATGTGGTTGTTCAGATTCCCTTTTTCTTCTTTATTATTTGGAAAGCTCTTTTCTGTTCTCAGCAGGTACATGGCTGCTCAAGGTGAATCAGAGATCGCTAAATCGTCTATTTACAAAGGACTAGCAGGCAGCATGTTCAGAATTTCCCAAGGATTGCACTGGATTAACTTCTGAAGTTTATTGACTTTCCTCTGAAGTTTGCGATCTGCCGCCTTAAGTTTTACAGACTGTTGCTCAATATTAAAGTTGGCCAAAAAACACACGGTGCCATTTTCTTGGTTGCAGATTATCTGTCAGCTATGCGCGTCACATTAGAAAATTCACATCATGTTGTAGGAGCGTCTGAATAAGGAGCCACTCAATTGAGCAGAAGCAGACTTCATGGGCTGCTAAATATCAGATATTCAGACTCAAAATCCTTCCGATCAGCTGATTTTTTTTTTATAGCGAACAGGTCTGCGTGTTGATTTCACAGCTTTGCGCAATCTTCTTGCAGATACGATAAGTTGACATAGGAATATCGTTTAGACAATTCGTCAGTGGCAATGGAAAGGGCACTCTGCGATATGCAACATACACGAAAATTAGGCCCCAATTGCTCCTGAATTCGTACAGAAAATTCCTCAAAGTGGACTGCAGATGCGTTGAACATTACAACTTTGCGCGATCTTCTTGCAGATGCGATAAGTGACATAGAAATATCGTTTGGAAAATCCGTCAGTGGCATTGGAAAGGGCACTCTGTGATCTGCAACATACATTAAAATTAGGCCCCAATTCCTCCTGAATTTGTACAGAAAACTCCTCTAAGTGGACTGCAGATGCGCTGAATATTACAGCTTTGCGCAATCTTCTTCCAGATGCGATACGTTGACATAGAAATATCGTTTTGACAATCCGTCAGAGGCATTGGAAAGGGCACTCTGCGATCTGCAACAATCATGAAAATTAGGCCCCAATTCCTTCTAAATTTTTACAGAAAATTCCTCAAAGTGGACTGCAAATGCGCTGAACATTACAACTCTGTGCACTCTTATGTAAAAAAAAATCATATCTTAGTCTATGAGCATCCGAATTGCGTGCTGTTTGCGCCATCAGAAAGAAATCTTCTTGTTCGAAAGCATGCCAGGAAACCAGGGTACAATTCCTTCATTATTGGCCGAAACTAATTCTCGAATCTGATGCAGCAGTCTTGCGCATTGGTTTCGCTGCTTTGTGCATTCTCACAAAAAAAACCGTTACTCAAAGTGTGAGCATCCAAAGCAGAATACGGTTCTGTATGATGATTGTATACTCGCAATTCTGCAATATATCAAAAATCCAGACATAAAATCTTCCTGGATCGCCGGGAATCAATTGTTGAAGTTGATAGACTTGCACGAGGCAGACTTGACGGCCTTGCGCAACCTGGAGAAACAAATTCATACCTCAAGCTGGGTGCATCCAAGTAGCATGCTGCTTGACCCTCAGGACACCTGACTCGAAACACATCCTCTACACAAGAGACGGAAGCCTGCTACATGATGGATTCGTCCAAATTTGCTTTGAAGCTGAGGCTACTATATGTAGAAATTCCTTAAAATTTCTTTTGCAAGCTGGCACAGGAGTGTTGGTTATCTCGAAATCAAGTTGACAGGATATAAAGTGATGTCCATTTGTCATCAGACAACCACTCGGTCCATATTCTTGTTGTTGCAGTTTTGGCGAGAAGGAACTTGGAGTACTCTTTTATAGCCCTGACGATGGAAGCACATTGGAAATTTTCTTCCTGAAACTTCACAAAATACACAAGGAGACATCCATTGGCTCGACCTTGGAGAAAATACATGCAGCCTTCCCCTTTTAGCTTGGATAGGAGATTACTCAAATTTTTCACCTCCCTTGCAACCTATCCTTCGAGTCTTGGCATTGAATTACCTTTTCTTGGAAAATGTTATAGATCCCTTAAACCATTCTTCTCTTTTTTTCGGCTTCGAAAAGGTGATCCAAGTGTGTCGAAGATGCTCCCAGTTGTAACGAGGAGGCCTCTTCCTTCTTTTCCCAGCATTGTTCTGCGTGAAATTTCAAAATCTCAAACTTGAGATTTCATTTGCTGGGTAGCTCGTTGAGTCTCCAACATTTCTACTCCAGAATTTCAAGCTTGAAGTGTCGCTCGTTGAGATGCTCGTTGAGTCTCCCAAAATTCTGCTCCAAATTTCCTTCTTCCCTAGCATTACTCTGCCACATTCGAGCGCACCTCATAGAAAATTCATATCTTGATGTACAGACAACTGAATCGCAAGCCATCTGGGACACTGGAAAATAGGCTCACATAGCAACAACATATGTGAAAAATACAATCAGATGGCCTCCTGATTTTCTCAAAAGAGATTCTGAACCAGCGCCAGTTGCTGGTGTGTTGATTTCTGCAGCATCACATTCTTTCACCTAATTACGTGTAGCTTCAAATAGGAGACATCAAATGACATACCATTTTTTTCTGATGATTCATAACTCAAAGGACTCCGACATATCCAAAACTTAGACTCAGAAGCTTCATAGGCCAGCCGTAATGAATTTCTGAAGTTGACTACGATGTCTGTCGCGCTATTTTGACAGCAGTGTGCGACCTCGTGGAAAAATTCATATCTATAGATAGGAACATCGAAATTAGAAGCCGTTTGAGCTGTTGGAAAGCTGACTTCTGAGGCTACAAAATTAGGCATTGATTCCTTCCATATTTGTACAGTTTATAGTTTGAAATCAGTTCTGAATTTTAACATCGTATTTCCACAGCTTTGAGCGTCTTGTTAAAGAAAAAATTATGGATCATTGCAGGTGAATCCAAATTTAGAGCCATTTTGCTTTTGCTGCGGCATCAGAATTTGAAGTAATGATATAAATCCAAAACTCAGCTCCAAATTCCCTCAGGATTTACAGGAATTAACTTTGAAGTTGACAACATTGTCTGCTATGTTGAATACAGCTTTGCATGTTGTTGTCAAAAATTCATATTTTGAGCTTGGAGAGGCTGAATCACAAGTCGTCCATGCCTTCAGAATAGCTCAGAGGGCCGACAACTTCAGGGACTATTATGGATGATTTCTTTCCCAGTTTTCATAGTTTATCTGCTGAAGCCAACTCTTCGCATTGACGTTCAAGATTGTCACAAACGGCCACACCATGCCGAACCCTTTTTTTTTGTTTATGTGACTGAACTTAGAATGAAACTCTAAACTGCCTACGTATCTCAGTGAAGAGGATCAATTCATTACGTAGTTCGGTACAAAGGATTTTTTTTTATGTCATAATTTTTGTCTAGGCTGCCTCTTTCGAGGTTTTCAGCCTAGCGGACTTTTTTTTTTGTGTCCTAATTTTTGCCTAGGCCGCCTCTTTCGAGGTTTTCAGCCTAGTGGACTTTTTTTTTTTGTGTCCTAATTCTCGCCTAGGCTGCCTCTTCCGAGGTTTTCAACCTAGCGGATATTTTTTTTTATTTTTTTTGCGCCGTGCATAGTTTAGACTCATGTGGGCCAGCAGTAACATACAGTTTAAGTTCGTGTGTCAAGGAGCGCTTCTCTTCTCACGGGTAGAATCTTTTCAAGAATTTTCCATTGATGGGACCAATTTGCTTGCCATCTACATCAACGAGCTTGTAAGCACCGCTTGAGTAAGCTTCTTGCACAACATACGGGCCATCCCACTTTGAGGTGAACTTGCTCTTGAATTTATGAGAGATGATAATGGGTCTTCTAACTGCAAGAACTTGATCACCAACTTGGAAGGACCTAAGGCGAACTTTCTTATTGAACGCGCGAGATAGCCGGGCCTGATAACATTCAAGGATCTGTTGAGCTTTCAATCTTTTCGCTTCAAGGGACTCCAACTCTTCGAGGCACAGTCGGGCATTCTCTTCGTCAGTGAGCCCTTCTTGGATGGCGAGACGCAACGATGGTATTTGACGCTCAAGTGGTAGAACTGCTTTGACTCCATAAACAAGCGAGTAAGGGGTAGCTCGTGTTGGTGTACGATGAGTTGTCCTATATGCCCATAGAGCTTCTTCCATGCGATGATGCCAATCTCATCTTGATTTAGAGACAACCTTCTTCAATAAATTGCACAGAGTCTTGTTGAAAGTTTCGGCTAAACCATTGGCAGCAGCATAGTACATAGAAGAGTTACACTGTTTGAGGGCGAAGAGATCACAAATCTTAGTCATCAACTTGTTGTCAAATGGCTTACCATTGTCCATTATTATGTAACGAGGAATACCAAAGCGGTAGATGATGTTCACTCGAATAAAGTCTGCAACATTCTCCTTTTTCACTTCCTTTAGAGCAACGGCTTCCGTCCATTTGGAGTAATAATCAGTTGCAACCAAGATGTACAACTGCCTGCTAGAAGATTTTGGTAACGGTCCAACAACATCCAGCCCCAAAGCGTCAAATGGCCAAGATGCAATAGTTGGGTGCAGCACTTCAGGTGGCTGGTGTATGAAGTTAGCATGGAATTGACAAGATTTGCACTTTCGAGCGTGGTCCAGGCAATCCTTAACCATTGTTGGCCAATAATACCCCATTCTTTTTATGTGAAAGTGCAGTTTTGGCCCCGATTGATGAGATCCACAAACTCCAGAATGTGCTTCTTGCATAGCTTGAGTCGCTTCATCTTCTCCAAGGCATCGCAAGAGTACTCCCTCAAAGGATCTTCGATACAATGTATCTTTGTAATAAAGAAAGCGAGGTGCACGGCTACGAATTTCAGTCTTTCTTTTTCGGATCTTCAGGAAAAATTCCATGACACAAGTAATCAATCATGGGTTCTCGCCAATCAACCCTCTCAGCTTCAGAAATAGCAACGAGTTGCTCCTGCTTGCTTTCCTCATCTTGATCTTCATCTTGCGGTGGTACTACCCATTTTTGACATATAGTAATTCGCGTTTGATCAGGCAAAGTCAGTGTTGAAGCAAGAGTGGCCAGGGCATCAGCTTGTTTATTTTCATTTCTCGGCACATGTTGAATGGTTACATCACCGAGCCATCCCATCAATTTCTGCGCATAATCATATGATAGGGACGCAATTAAGGCCTTTTGACCTCGTAGCTACCAAGGAGCTGATTGACCACCAACTGCGAGTCCCCAAAGACTCTTAATTGCAGCTGCTTCATTTGGACAACCATTTCAAGCCCAAGGATGAGTGCTTGATATTCTGCGATATTATTGGAGCAACATTGCGTTAAAGCGAAGGAATATGGCAATACTTCTCCTTGAGGAGTAACAAATATCACCAGCTCCAGCTCCCTCGCGATGTGCGGCGCGATCAAAATACATTTTCCAAGGAGGTTCAACCTTGATGACCATCGCATCTTCATCCGGTAATTCATCAGTTAACTCCCAATCATTAGGTATTGGATGAGCCGCGAGGAAGTCTTCCAATATTTTTCCTTTCACAGCCTTTTAGGAATGTACACAATCTCAAATTGTTGAAATTGGAGATATACCGTGCAAGCCGGTCACTGAGGACGGGTTTTGACGTCAGGAACTTGATGGGATTTGCTTTAAAAATGAGACGAACAACATGAACCTGAAAGTAATGCTTTAATTTTTGAATCAAGAAGACAAGTGCCAAACATAACTTTTCTATTGGCGAATACTTCAACTCATTCGGCGTCATCATTCTACTTAGGTAGTAAAGGGAGTTTTATTTCCCTTCACTATTCTCTTGAGCCAAGAGTGCTCCAACTGACCTTTCTTGCGCTGCTATACAGTATCAACGGCTTTCCAGGCTTAGGAGCTGCTAAAACTAGAGGTTTCATCAAGTATGATTTAATACTTTCGAAGGCAATCCTGCAAGCTTGGTCCTAGTGAAAGGGGACACCTTTCTTCATGAGATGACTAAACGGTTGGTACCTCCCTGCTAGATTTGAGATGAATCTCCTAAGATACGCCAATTTCCCTTGGAGGCTCTTCAACTAATGGATATTCCTAGGCACGGGCATTTTCAAAATATCATCTACTTTGGCTTAATCAATTTCAATCCCATGACAAATGCACATTTCAAAGGATTCATTCTAAGTTGGTACCTTCTTAGCAGATCAAATACCATCCTCAGGCCTTACAAGTGGTCACTGCTCTTTCTTGATTTTACCACCAGGTCATCAACGTAACATTCGACATTTTTGTGAAGCAAGTTGTCGAAGATATTCTGCATGGCTCGTTGATATATGACGCTGGAATTTTTCAAGCCGAATGGCATCACCTTGTAGCAATAGATTCCCTTAGGAGTCCGAAATGCTGTAAGCTCTTCATCTTTTGGCGACATGCGAATCTGATTGTACCCAGATGAGCCATCCATAAAGGACATTGTTTCATATCCCGTGGTAGCATCTATCATGAGTTGTGGAATCGGGAGCGGAAACTCATCCTTATGGAATGTATTATTAAGGTCCCTAAATCGACACAAACCCGGATTTGGCCGTTCTTCTTCCTTACAGGGACTATACTTGAAATCCATGTAGGATACTTGACTTCGCAGATGAAACCGGCTTCAATGAGCTTGTTTACTTCCCCTTCAATCAAAGGAACCAATTCAGGCTTAAACTAACGTTGGGCTTGTTTGACAGGACGAGCACCTCCTTTGACCGCGAGATGATGAACTGCTACTTTACGGTCAAGGCCGGGCATTCTTTATAACTTCAAGCAAATACGTCCCTATATTCTTTAAGCAGCTCTATGTAAGCGCTTTCATCATCTCCTTCTAACGAAGCATTTATATAAGTAGGCCTTGGGTCATCATCAGTACCGAGGTTGATTTCTTTCAATGCGTCAACTGTTGCTTTCACTCCTTCTTTAAGTTCAGGCAAAGCGTCCTTAGCATCTTCATCTTCTTTTAGATCTCCTTCATTGAAGGATATATGGTGACAACAAAAGGTTTCCTCCAACTTCATATTGATCTTTGCTAGACGTGGAGGAGCTTGCTCGTCTTGTGCCGCAATGTGATATGAGGAACCAATGCTTTCTTCATCCTCTTCGCGCTCCTTTGTATGGATTATGGTGCGAGTTTTTTCCTTCAACACTTCTTCACATAAAACTAGAAGTTGTGTTTCTCGCCTCATTTTAGAGGGGATCAGACTTTGGAAATCTTTCTTGGTGGACTTTCTGGCGGCGCGTGCTTTCAAACTTCTATGCTTTCTTTGGCGCTTGTTTTCCTTCTTCAAGGGCCCTAGCCTATCAAAGACAGAAGTTCGAGTAGATATTTCTCCAAGCCGATCAAAGACGAAAAGCCTTTTGGTGGAAACCATAGGCTCGTCTTCGGCAGTGATGTAATTGTTGCCCACCAGGTGATTGGTGGCTCTTCTTATAGAAATACAAACTGGCGGAGGTCGTTTGTATCCTAGGCCTTCACGTGATTGCTTCGGCACATACTCCTTATCTTCAATCATACTTCCACTCCCACCAGCTTCGGACAAGAGCTTACCCAACTTGGATGGCTCTTTAGGATTGTATCCCGCTTTCGCAAACAATTTGTAAGCATTTGGGTCAAATCCTTCCTTTGTTCGCTTCCCAGGGAGTGAAATATTTTGTGGTGGATTGCAAGCCACGAACTTTCCAAGTAACTTTGAAGTCAATTTTACTGCATCAATCCACTTGATAGGAAGAGTTAATCCCTATAGGGTATCTCGTTGGAGACTAGATGATGAACCCTTCTCTTTCTTCATCTTTGGCACATATCGGAATCCAAGAGGTATTCCCTTCCTACAGATAAATCATTCTCTTTGTGGATTTGACTTTTCTTGACATGATCTTGACCTTCGTCGGTTGTAACTTTGGCTTTCCCAGCTGCTACCTTAACTCTTCTAGCGTCAAGCTCAACATCTTTCGCCACCACGATGTCATCGACTTTTGTTTCCTTCACAATGTAGTTATTTAAGTAAAACTTTGCATCGGCGAAGTGTGCGTCGACTTTAGTGAATGTTTTATCATCAGCCACGATCTTCTTTTCTACTCCACCTTCGTGGTACTTTAAGCATTGGTGGTAAGTGGGCACAATTACCTTGTTTTCAAGTATCCAAGGCCTACCAAGTAAGATATTGGCAAAATACATAAAATGCCCCCCTAAAGTTGTCCCGAAACGCCCGTTACAAACTTTAACTTTGCGCGGGTCCTATCACCCGCCTAAACTCAATTGAAGTGGTATCAACTGCCACCTCCTCGGTCAACCTCAGTTTTAACAGAGGATGTGAGAACCACACACGAATTACAGCTTGACACGTGTTACTTGTAGAAAATCTTATTTTTAATATTAGCTTTAAAGAAAAAAAATAAAAAAAAAAACACTTTTCCCTACCCACATCCCTCATTTCCCCTTTCCTGTTACTCTTTTCCCCCTTTCACATGAGTTTCCTTTCCCTAATTGTTGATTCTTTGAGAGTTCTTGATTTTTTCTTCTTTTTCTTTTTAATCTTTGTTGTTTAAAATTAAATTATATAAAAGCTTTTCGCATTAGAATTTAAGCAAAGAGATGGAACGGATAATGGATGAGTAATCGTTGGCGTAAATTTTTCTGCCAAAAATGGTGTTTCCCGGCAGAATGATAGATAGGATTTTTTTGATATGATTCAAGATTGGATTTGGGGGAAATGAATTGTAATAAGAGTTAGTCTTATTGCATTGGGTGTTTTGATTATTTAACCGATTTTGACAGGTTTTCTAACCAATTTAACAGGAAATTTTTTCTTTCAGGTGAGGTGTTAGTGGGTGGAAAAGTCATGGTGGCAGTAGAGAAACTCACGGTGGCCATGGTTATGGTGAATAAAGAAGAAGGAAGAAAGAGAAAAAGAGAAAGAACCAACAAGAAAAAGAGAAAAGATAAAAATGTGCATTTAATAAAAAATTAATCTTATTTTGGTTTCCTCACTCTCTCAGAGAGAGTGTATGTCACTCTCTATGTCAGATTGACATCATCAAAAAGGGGACGTATATAACACTTCGAATGAGTTCAGGGGGGGATGATAGGACTCCCGCAAAGTTAAAGGTTGTAATGGGCATTTCGGGACAACTTTAGGGGGGTATTTTATTTATTTTGCCTAAGATATTATATGAAGTCTCAGCATCAATCACATAGAACCACACACTTGATTTCATTTCTTCAATGACTATGTACATATTGATGGCTCCTATGGCTCTTTGACCAGCCTGGTTGAACCCTTGGATCAATAGGCGACTCACAGAAAGATCTTCAGTAGAGAATCCAAGCTTCTTCATTGTGCGAACAGGAAGGATGTTAACTCTGGATCCGCCATCAATTAGGATTCTGTTCACCCTATGCTCACGCATGAATCTAACCATGAATAAAGGGCGATTGTGATATGTTTCACCAAGCAAGGTATCATCATCAGTAAATGTGATTTTGGCCATGGAAGTTTCTGATGTTTCGCGTGAAGAGCTTGAAGGATCTTCTATTGTTGAACTGGAAGAAGTTGCATTTTCCACTCCTTTTTCATCAACATTACAACAGGAAACTTTGTTGTCCTTGCAAGGAAAACTAGTGTGAAACCAGTTTGGCAAAAATTCCTCCAATGTTATTGGTCGACGCAGATTTTTGTAGTGATGCTCTTCGACTTTGGATATTTCTGAGTGCTTGACTACCATTTCCTTCGTAGGTTTCCTCACCACCTTTCCTCTAGTTGGCTGTATGGGCAAGTCATTTGTTGGTCTCGTTTTGCAGTGTTTACATCGTGTCACGAGAATCCAACCTCCATCATCAGGTTGATCAACTTTTGCTTTATCCTTCTTCAATAATCAATCTTCAGAGGTGGGATGACTCGGCATAGGACCAGACAATGGTTCATTTGATGTACTGCATATCACGACAGGGTCGAATGAACCAAAAGTGATGGAGATTTGGTTTGCACTTGCTTTCTCATCTTCAAGTTTAATCTTCCCTTCACGGGCTAACTCCATGACTTTATCTTTGAAGACAAAACACTTCTCAATTGGGTGGCCAAGTAAACGATGGTACTTCCAGTAGTTCGGTTCATTGGTTTTCCCCGCTTCATTTGATCGCTTCATTTCTGGTAACTCGAGAAGCTTCAAGATAAGGAGTTCATCAAAAATTGCCGAAACGTCAGAATCAAGGAATGGGTATTCCTTCTCTTGCATCTCCTTCAAAGTCAACTTTCGGTTCGGCTTGTCTTCCAAGGAAGTTGTCTTTACACTTTGTTTTTTGCTCACTTTGGTGGTGAACTTCACGGGCGAAGCATTGATATTCATAGATTCCTTGGTTTCAGTTTTGGGTACGATCTTGATCCACCTTTTTGTTTCTTGGTTGTCTTTAAGCTTGTGAGGCTCTTGGATAGGAAGCACTTCATTTCCTACAAAGGCCATGCTCAACTCCATGTCGTAGGCACGAGTTGCTAGCTCTTCAAATGACCTTGGCTTAATTCCTTGCAAAATATGATGGAGTCCCCAGTGCATTCCTTGGATGCATATTTCTATGTCGGAAGCTTCACTGAGTCGATCCTTGCAATTAAGGCTTGCATTTCTCCACCGATTGATAAAGTCAATCACGGGTTCGTCTTTGCATTGATGAGTACTTGTAAGTTCCACCATACTCACAGTGCGCCTTGTACTATAAAAGCGATTGAGGAATTCTTGCTCTAGTTGATCCCAACTATCAATGGATCCAGCCTCAAGATCGGTGTTCCAGTCAAAGGCATTCCTTTTGGGGGAGCAGACGAACTGCTTGACAAGATAGTCTCCATAGGTCCCACCGTTGTTGCATGTTTCAACAAAGTGCACAACGTGCTGCTTCGGGTTCCCTTTGCCATCAAATTGCTGGAATTTGGGAGGTTAATATCCTACAGACATCTTCAGGCTATCAATTCTGGCAGTGTACGGCTTTGCGTGTGTAAGGGAGGATTTTGAGGCCACCTCGTACTTGTCTTTAAGGGTTCCCATGATAAACTCTTTCAGTTGATCAACAGGAATAAGGCCTTCCGATGAAACTTGAATTTCTCCGGCAGGTTCAATTAGCTTTGCTTGGGGTAACTCCTTCTCATGATTTTCGGGGAGCTTTCCAGTTGCATGGCTTGATTCTTCTTCCACCTTGCCCTTTATCATGCTTGTGAGTTTTGCAATTCGAAGGTCTTGTTCTTTAGCAACATTTGTCAGGCTATCAATTGACTTTGCCAACTGTGCAAGTTGCTCCTCCACTGTAGAAGCATTAGTCATCATTGCATGCATCACCATTGGAGATGACGGAGAATAACATGGTTTTCTTGAACATGGAATTTGGACATGTCAAGCGGAGTGATCGAAGTGGCTCCAGTGCTCAGGATGTCGTCATCCACTAGCGGAGGAGGATTCTTGGATCCAGACGCATCGAGTCAGGCAAGAACCTTATCGACCATTTCAGCAACGGTGTACCCTTCTTTTGTCATGCTTACAGAGGACTTTGCACCTTTTGGGGATGATGATCCAAAAACAGGGGTAGAGCCGGATGACACTTGACGTGTTTGTTGTTCTAGCAATTTGGCTTGGCTCCGTGTAACCGGAAACACGCACCCTTTGGTAATATCCTGGATGTCTTCCACTGCAGCACAAAATTTGGATATGGCAGGCTTAGCGGATGTGGATTTGGAATTGATCTTCTTGGAAGACATGGCAGTCTTCTTGAACTTTGATTAATGGAGAGAAGAGATGAGAGGTAAAGATTGTCCCACTGGGCGTGCCAAATTTGTAGACAATAAATTTTGTTGCCTCAAAATAATCAAGACAGTAAAAAGTATCCAATATTAAAGAAAACTTGTACCTATAAACTTTTGTTTATTTAAGTTTTGAAATTGAAATCTCTAGTTAAAAGTAATCAATATCAATATTATTTATCCCACAATATTTTTTGACAGTAATTCCTTTTATGCTTCGAAAAAGATAAGAAAGAAATGTAGTTCGCTTGGTAATTAAGGACCATGGATAGAAGGAAATTTCCATTCAAATCAACTACAGCAAATGGTACAGTCACATGTTTGATTTTCCAATGAAATCATCATTTCTATGAGCCTGTTTGGGTGGGCTTATAAGCAGCTTATTTTAAGTGGCTTATAAGTCAAAAAGTAACTTAAAAACCATTTTTTGAAAAGTTAGAATTTCCTAACTTCTCAAAAGGCGGCTTTTAAGCTACTTATGGTTTATAAGTTCAAAATTTTTTAAGTTACCAAACATATATTAATGGGCTTATAAGCTTATAAGCTCACCCAAACGGGCTCATATATATCCTAACCCTTGTAAGATGTTGAGGGAAATAAGGAACTTTTTACCATCCAATTAAGTTGTTCCCAACCACTAAAAGGTTCAAGATCACTTTTAGCCATGTTGTTCGAATCCATACTTGGAGCAATAGGGACTTGATCATGAAGATTATAAACATATTCCTCTTCTATGGCTGAGCTTTTAGGGGAACTTAATGTCTCCATCTTGCTGACATTTTTTACAATAACGGCAGAACTATCATCTCTACTAACTTCTTGATTTTTATGTTCTGGTGCTGGCATCTCCCTTGTCACGGCTGCCACTGGCCGTCGATCAAACGACCGAAGGCTACCCGATTTCACGTAAACTCGGCATAAGCTCATTTCATGCCTCAACTGCAAAATGCACTGAAGATTAATTAAAGAAGAGAAGGAATGATTACAGAAACCCACAAAAATGAAAATATATAATAAGAATATAACTTCGATCGATCTTTAGCATTTAGGTGGTTGGTAGACAGAGACGAGTTTAGAATTTGAGAAATACAGGACGCCAAGTATAATATAGAAGTATATTAATTTTGAAGGTACACAAATTGGCATTACTGTGTGCCGATGGCCCCGTAAATATAAGGCCAGATCCGCATCTATTGGTAGAGACAATTTTATACGATGACTATATTTGATTTATCAAAGTGATGCGGGTTACAATCTTTAGACTAATCTTAAATTAAAGATGTAATCCTCTGATTCTTCTCCTCAGATTATCAACTCAAGGGCTCTACAGCTTGTTCTTGAATTGGCAAATTGGACTTGGCGGTCGGGTATGATCACGAACGTGGAGGCAAGCTTTGATTACGAACGTGGCGGCAGAGGATATATGGAAGACTTCTTGATCACTTCCAGGAGGGATAGACCTAGTGATTTGTAGAAGACTTCTTGGTTACAGCCAGGAGGGAAGGCTTCTTATGTATGGAATGCTTCTTGATCTCTGGCAGATTGTCAAACCTCTATCTATATGTTTTAATGACCTTGTGACCCCTATTTATAGTTATAAGGTAAGGAGTTATGTGATAAATATACATATTTTTCCTCGATTTTGATTGGTCAGCTTGAGTCATCAAAGCTATTATCAAAAGCCATGTCATTTTGAACATTTGGCGACATTTGATCGGCTCTTGTATTGACTTAGCATGCTACATCACTTGTGCAAGGTGGCATGACCGTATTGGTCCACGATTTGACTTGGCGCCACGTCATACGACACGTGGCATGGACCTTAGGCTAAAGAATTGGGCTTATCGTTTAAAGTCTGACAATATGGACTAGCCCAATAAGGTTGGGCCTTTTCTTAAATCCACGTATTTTGGACTTAATTTCAATTATATTGGCTCTATAATATTTTTGGACTAATGTTTCTTGAATTTAACTCATGATCCAATAATTTCATGGATTTAAATCTAAATAAAATTTACATGTCTACAATTGGATATGATGATAGACATTTCTTTGACCCATTTGAGTCTTTCAAGCCACCAAATAAAATTAATCCTCCATTAGCCAACCCTGAGCCTTAATATCCTTTCTTTTGATAGCCATGTAATTAGCCTGAGCCAATTCTAAGTGCTTAAATAGCACTAACCCTTCTCTTGGCCCTACCTCCTTGAGGCATTGAAAGACATGTAACCCAGACTAAAAGTCTAAGTTTGGGAGAGGGGAACAAAGAAAAGAAAGCTAAGTGGCTCTTCGAAACGGAAGATGATTGTATAAAGAAAAGTTGCAAAAGAGGAAAGGAGAAAATCAAGAAAAGTACAAAAAAAATAGCAAAGACAAATTGAAAAGACAAAAATAGAAAGAGAAGCAAGTGAAAGAACAAGAGACACAAAAGCAAAATCAAGAATGAAAATGGGAATAAGAGCTAAAATGTGAAAAGAAAGCTCAATGTGAAATGTTTGCAAAGATAATGCAGTGCCCACGGAGGGAATTTAGTCACTCTTTGTCCAAATCATACCCTACCTTTATCCAAAAGCCTACATTACAACCTTAGAAATCCTATTTGATCATTCGTTGATTGACATGGAAGGAAATGACAAGTGACACTACGGCCAAGCCAATGACATTGTATGTGCTTAACTTGCATTCATTTTTTAGAGTGAGAGGTTAAAATTAAGGGTCCCTTTTGTTTGCATTATATTGAGAGATAGGGACTCATTCTTTATGGTGAGAGTATTAAGAAACTTGAGACTTGAAGGTACAACCAATAAAGCCTTATGTGAGTTGAGAAAGCAATTGTGCTATACATGCTCTAGTCCCTACTAAAAGCTATAGTAGATATAGTTGTGACTATGGCGCTTGTGGATTGATTGGTTGGATTCTCATGTATGAAATTAAGTGTTAGTATCAACCGAAGTCATAGACTTCTTCTTATCTCATCCCATTATTGAACTCAATCCCGGTGCCAAGAAAATAAAACATGAGAAAGTTCTTAATGTTGCTTGAGGACAAACAAAAGCTTAAGTTTGGGGAGTTGATGTGTTGGTGTTTTGTGCATATTGGCAACTCTTTTCAACTAGTTTTTACGTCATAAAGCTTTATTATTTTAGTGAATCTTATGTTATTCTCTGTGTTTCAGGTTATTACAAGAAATTGATATACAAAGCTAAATGAAATGCGAAAAAGAGCAAAAACAAGTACACTTTGGCTACAAAACTGGAGAACACAGAGATAAGACCGCAATTGGATCGACGCCTTGCTGAATAAGAGGCTCAAGAGGTCAGCCATCTGCCAAAGGAGGAGAGAGTTCAGGCCTTCCAGCTGACCAAAGGGTGGGTCGCCGACCAAAATGCTGAAAGCAAGCGGCGACCCCGCAGAAGAAGAGGCGCCCCCGCCACTGTTCACAGAACATCTGAAAAATCTGCGAAGCTCAAGAGTTTCCCGCAACATAAAGGGCTCCCCGCCGAACCTGCATCGCAATTCAAAAGGAGCAGTTAGTAAAAGAGGCCATCGGCGAGCTGGCAGATGATAAGGCTACCCGCCGAATAAGAGGCGGCCTGGCGAAACAAGGAAAATAGAAAACTCGTAAATAATAAACTAGTTTTGAAACCCATGCCTATAAATAGGACGTTATGCCTCTGAAAAAGAAGAACCTTTTTGAGCTTCGAATATCACTCTATATATTTTTGAATATTCTTAGGAGCTAAGGAAGGTTTTCAACTTGGAATTTATTGTAAGGATTTCATTGTCTTTAATATATTCTTACATGATTTTTGCCATTTCATCTTCTACTATATATGTATTAGACCCTAGCATGAGTAGCTAAACTCATACTAGGGGTTTATTCATGAAAACTTGATTATCTTAACTTAAATCTTGTAAAATCAATGGATTAACATAAATCTAGCTCTCCATCGTACTTTCTTAACTATGGTTTAAGGTACGGCCATACTTGAACATAACCCTACTTTGCTTTTATCATCCAAAAGGAGTTGAAGGCGTAGGTTAATGGAGACTAGCGAGAATTTAGGTTACATTAGTTACGACCTATCCCATCTAAAGGGGAAGACCTAAAAAGGTCATTCGCGCTCGGGTCTTTGGACTATGGCTCTAGCCCTTCATTATTGACCCTAATGGGCTTGGTGAAGAAAATCCTCTCTATCCCGAGAGGGTTTTGAGGAGTAGATTAGAAGTCCGGCCATTGATGTTACCCATGAGATTTGTAAGGTTAATGCAAGTATTTAGTTATGAAAATCTAGTTGGATTGGGTAAACCCCTAGCTCATTCTCATCGTTTACATCAATTTTAAGTATTTAGTTGCTTTATGATTAGTTATAGTCATAGGTAAACAATTCCACTTTATTACTTAGGAATACACGGACAATTCTTTGAACCCGTTAATATTCATCCTAAGTCAATAGATTAATTCGTTAAACTCCTTGTGGAAATCGACCCCGACTCTTGTTGGGTACTATTACTTTTGACGACCGCCCCACACCCCTTGCGGTGAGTGGATTGAGCGTGGATCATGTCGCTTGTTGAATTATGAATAGAAACCTCGGCGAGACAAAGGCCTATGTTACCATTGTGGAAAAAAAATTCAGCCCTAGTCATCGCTGCAAAATTGGGACTTTTTGCTCTTTTGGAGTCAACACAAGAGGAGAATGATGCTCACAGTATTGAAGATGGCAACAAGAATGAAGACATGCCTCCAATTGATTTTGCAAAACTTTATTTCCAGGAAAATTTGGGTATAAAGGATCAACAACTTTGAAGCTTCGAGGCACCCTTTATGGGCGTAAAGTGTTGTTGTTGGTGGATAGTGACTACACATAATTTTATAGCAGACGAAATTATCACGGAACTTGGACTAGCAGTCCAACATATTCCTACCTTTGGTGTTCAGATAGGAAATCATGAAACTATCAGATATAAAATAGTTTGTAACAGTTTGTCCGTGGAGCTTCCTGAGTTGGTCATAAGGCAAGATCTTTTCCCTTTATCCATTGGTGGTACAAACTTGGGGTGGGGTATACAATGGTTGATGTTGGTGGTACAAACTTGGGGTGGGGTATACAATGGTTGGCATCAGTAAACACTGTACATGCTAATTGGAATGGGATGTTTCTAATTTTTCAGTTGAAGGGGAACAATTACAAGTTGCACGGAGTCCCTCAGAAAACACACAACATCATTCCAAGTTAGAAATATATCTCTCTTTTCAATTTTCTAGGAGTTTCACATTTGGAGGATTAGAAAGTTAATTACAGTTATTAGGAGTTATATGTTAGGCAGTTTCTTATTGTCAATGGAAGTTATTTATCCTTATTCTAAAGGTTAAGAGAAATTATATATGTCTATTATATAAATAAAGACCTTAGTATTGTTGTAAGACACTGAGATTATCCATTTTAATTGCAGATGTATTATTCTATGCAATACGAGATGCTTGTGTCGTAGCAACAAATTCCTTGTCTCTTAATTCTTCTCTGTTTCTATTATGTCCATGCACCATCTGATTAATCTAATACCCTAAGAGATTTCAGTTTCAACCAAACAAACATTAGCAAAAATGAAAGGTGAACATTTGAACGATACAAACTTTATTTGGGCGTTAAACTTTTTTGAAATCTTCAAGTATACAATTCAAATAAAAAAGGGTTCCTAATCAATTCATAACAATTCCTAAACAATTCATAGCAACCACAATCCATTATATCTACATGCAAATGACCCGAAAAAAATAAGGTTCAACATACATATTGGTCAATGAAATATTCAAACAGAGATTTCCATGTCCCTAATGTGTATCCACAACTATCTATATAGTAGTAACCAGCACCTGCAAGTCACTAACCACTGTGCTAGATTTGCCCAACACTTTACAGCTTTACACTAGTGTACACCCTCCTTCAGTATTCACAAGTTTTGAGGTATCTTTTTCTGTTATGTGGCCCTGGGGAACAAGGAAGACTATGTGATCATCTCCCTGAAAGGAAATCACAGTTTGAGGTCCAAGCAAAGACATTAACGCATAGTAAGAGATCAAAGCAGATGAAATGAAAATATAATGACAAGATGGGTTACTCCTTGTCTGCATAAGCTATCAAAACTCATCCCTCCACACCCCCCACCAGACCCAAAGGGAAAATAAAAGGCACAGATCCACATGTATTAAATACGTATTGGTTTGTGATTTTGTTCGATGATAATTGTGGGGAAATTATAGAGAAAAAGCAAAGAGGCTTTTCAAGGAAGTGTAAGATGCTCCCTTAGTAAGTACTATCAACTATAATGACTCCCTTTATTTGTTGGACTCAATTGAAGCACTCATCTAGTACAATGACAAATCAGAAGTAGTACTTCGTTATACAACAAAAGAAGTTTCATGAGTTATTGATAATGTGCATTCTTCTTACGTATGTTTTATATAACAAAACCATATCAGCATGCATTAGAGAATGAGCTCATTTGACATTACCCAGCCCGTTTCTTCGGCTTTTGTTTCTGGTGTCGACTAACTTTGCAATCTTCCAATATCGACACCAAACTCAATTACAAGTAAAGCCAAGTTCACTTGACCAATAGTACAAAACAGAAAAGAAATAATCTAGAACTTCTAGCTGCAAACGTTCTCAACCCATCATAACAGAAACAACTTCTGTTTCTCATATTTCTAAGCTAGTGTCTAGTTAATCTTCTTTCGGAAGCAGCCTCTCCACCTTCTGTTTCTCATATTTTTAAGGTCTGCGTACATCTCACCCTCTCCATACCCTATTTGTGGGATAACACTAGGTATGTTGTTAATGTTATTGTTGTTGCTGTTTAGTTAATCACACTGTCAGCCATAACTGAGAGTCTGAGAACAAAATCCATTGAGTTCCATTGTTCCAATGATCCAGCTTAGTCACTAATGAAAAAGCTAGAGCAGAGCACCTGGAATCTTAGTCACTGTAATTCTTGCTCGTTCTGCCCGCTTTAAATTTTCGTGAGCACCATTATAACGTGTATGATCCTGATATTCAAAAACTAATCAGACTTTTGCGAATGCAAATTTTTGTCAACAGTATAACAAAAACCTAAAGTTACTAGAAGGGGCTATCAGTCGGAATGGAGATCTTAGATCAGCTAATGACACTGGCTACAGGAAATCAATGACTCAATCAGGTTATAATCTTCAAGCCAGTTTTCTTCATCATAAGATGAAAAACCAGCTCTTTCCTATCCATAATTTCTTTTGGGCTTAAGCTTCGGCCTTTGCTTTATATATTTGTGTTTTTCTGCCGGGGGTTCTCTAGGGTCAACAAAACTTTCAAATGGAGATTAGACTCATTTCTCTGCATGGAAGTTCAGATGAACATAGCATTTGTGTTTGATTCACTGGTATATGCACTCTCTTCTTCAATTGTCCCTCTCATTGGAATCATTATTTGTGTCAGACCACTCGAGGATAAAAACAATGAGGAAAGAAATGGAAACTAAAGAAAGAACAACAGAACAAAAGATAGGGAAAAATTAAAAGAGGTAGGAAGTGCTTGCGCACCTGTTTAATAACCTCCAATGAAGGAATAACGGAACAAGAGATAGTGAAAAATCATGTTTTGAACTGACATGACTTCGAATACTTGTCAGCAAGCGAGAGACAAGAAATCAATGTCGTACTTAGCAAGGATGTCATCTCCATTTTTTCATAAAGAAGTGACTGAACCAGATCTTCAACCTCCAGCATATTAAGGAACCTTTTGGAACTGAAGAGGGATAATGGGAATTGTCAAAGTGGACAAAGAATTTTAGGAATCTTTACCATTCACATCATGACACACATAGACTCAATTTCTAAGGACTCGACCTGTATACTTCGTCTGATATATAGTGTGGTTATGGTCATTGATACTGAACTCAACCAGAATACTAACCTTTTTGATACTTACTACTGTTCTAATTTTCTACAATACCTACATAACCTTACTCATAACTCCAGCTTTTTTGTGTTCAACCAATCATTTTGCCTCTACCACGTTTTGTCATGTGTTCTAGAGAGGCTAAGGATAGAGGCAAGTTGAACGAGTCCACTTGAGATTCACTTAGAAGCCCTGTTTAAGACAGAAGGAAAATGTGAAAAATCAAAATCAATAAAGTATGATCTATGCTTAATTATTCTGCTTGTGCATTATGACATACTTACTCAACTTGTATTTTACCTCTTTCAAATCAGCAGTATAGAAAAGAAAATAATAGATAAAAATATACTCACTTCTTTCATCACATGCATAAGATATAATCCAAGAAAAAGTTGAATGAAACACCAGCACTAACCTGTGACTTCACAGGGGTAGCTGGCAGGTACTGCACAAAGTGAATAAAGAGATATTTATGATGCTAACATGAATTAGCTGGTATTTTTTTATACTTCGGGTGGGATGATAAGAGTCATGCTGTCCATAGGAAATGTTAGGAGAAAAACTGTCACCATGATTATATCCACTGAATGTATCAGTGTCCTCTTTGTTTTCATTGCCTTGCTTGGTAAATCTCACATGTAAAAATATAATGTCCTGTCAAAGAAATCTAAGCTCATTTTTCATTTATGCATTTGTTCTTTTGCATCATACTACTTGCCTTGGGCCCTTCCCTCCGGACCCCTGCGCTATTGAAGCAGCGTGGGGGAGTTTGTCATAATTGAGATAGATTTTACCATTGCAAGAGATATTATGTACTAAACATACTTTTAACAATGAAAAGAGCAACAGATTGATGAATTTAAAGCCATTACATTGATGCCTCGACATCTACCATAACATGGTGACAAAAACTAACGACGGAGCGGAGGTTTATATTCTCAAGGACTTTACTAGAATAACAGAAAGTTCTACTACAAGAAACAGAAACATCAAAGTCCCTAGCCTTGAACCGCCTTGGCCAACCCAAAAGCAGCAGCAGATGCAACTGCTCCAATTAGTGCTGTCTGGAAAGCGCTCCTAAACGGTCTGCTTCCAGTAAAATGGCCTTTGGCATAGCCGAAGATTAGAAGGGCCAGCAAAGTTATGAAAACAGAGGCGACAACAGCCTTTCTTGCAATTGGAATAAACATGTATGGAAACAGAGGGACTAATCCTCCCAAGATGTAAGCAATGGCAATGGTAAATGCACTCTGTAGTGCTCTTCTTGGATCTGGCTTCTCCAAACCTAGTTCAAATCTGCCATTCAATAAAATGGTGTTGTTATAGTTGGTCCATGTCGTAAACTAAAAGGCCAGATCAATAGCTAAATGAAATAGAAGCAAAAAAATATCATCGTATCCATCGTTTTGACAAATGCAAATTAATAACCAACTCTATCAGGAAATAGAGACAACTAAAAAGAAACAAAGGAGATATTGACAGTTAACAATATTCTTGCACAGACTCAAGAAGGCTTCTAACAAAAAGAACTTTGATTAAAAGATCTATTTGAGATAGAAATTTTCAGCAACTTGTATAGAGACCATTTAATTCTACCTTCACTTTTAAATGAACCTTGTGGCAATCATCATATCATCCTAATCACTTTTTACCATCTTAAGTAATTTCATTTCGAACATTCTCACTGTTAGTTTAATTTTTTTCTGGATTAATCAAGGCCTAAAGCCTCTCTGGGGCTACGATGATCAAATAAACCAGAAAGTTTAACTTATCCCTCCTATTGAATGAATAAAGTACAAGAACAGGACCAAAAGGAGCACTCAGATGGCTAAATACCAAATGGAATGGAGGGACCATAAAAGAAAAGCTAGAACTGATTCAAAAGCGTATTGCTCCACTTTGAGTGGCCTGCCATTAAGTAGGCCGGGATAAGGTCCCGAGATCATGATTTTTTCAATGATCCAAGTGAGACTCGATCGAATGCTGACTTCTTTTCCTCAAGACTCAGATGGAACTTACATACTTCCATGTCTCCCTATGGCTCTAAGGCAACACCAAACTAAAAGGGCTCCTTTCGTAGGTGACGAAACGTAGACTACTGAAATCGTCAACTATCAATTTGGTTTTCCAACCATTACTACATACTTATAGAATCTTAAAACTAGAAACTTGACTATCTTGAAAAGAATTAAGAAATCATAAAATCTGAGCATACATTTGTTAATCTTTTTTCAACTCTCAAACCAATAAATAATGGACTTAACAAAAATTAGAAACTGCATTAACAAATCAAGTATACGAGTAAGGTAATTAGATAGTTATGAGGGATGCATCGTCAGACCAATAGCAAGCAGAAAAAGAGAAATTATAATAGACTCACTTCATCATGAAGTCAAGCCATGCCTGTGGGTTCTTCCTCAAAGCATTCACCACTGGTCCATATTCATGGGGTTGAATCCCATATTGTGACAAAATTTCTGCAATCTCCGCTGCTTCTGCAATTTATGATTATATACAACAAGCTATTTGTCAAATCAAGTAGTCTTGCCAAGTTTGCTAGTTAACTCATCATCTCATCTACACTTCTAAAAACTAGACATAATAACCTACTTATTTCTTGAATGTACTAACCAATATATTACTTTCCTTCACAGTACTAGTAGCTAAAATTCAATCTATATGTCTTATAAGTATTCAAATTCAGTATCGTGAGGGACAGAGAAGAGAATCTCGATCGGGAAACAAGTAAATTAAATGTGCCATCCTGAATGTAAGCATAGGGGATTCTAATTTTCAATGGACTGTCTACAACAATTAAAATAACATAAACATGACAAATTAAACCTCTAAGATATCTGTGCCATGAGAAGTACTATTTATACCTGTATCTGGTACAGAAATGATCTCTTCTTCCTCCCTCTTAAGCTCTCTCATATAGTGATCAGACTCACTCTTGGCAGCCAAATAACTGCAATTCATGAAAAGAGAATGCATCAATGATTAGAGTATAAAATTAATCAAATAAAAGGAAGCTGTTCCAAGTGCCTATACGTCAATCAATCAGCCAAAACTCAATATTTAAACAAGACTATACAAAAAAGTACTACAATATAAGTTGCAATTCTTCTCATATCAATCTTAAAATGTTGTTCAAAGCAAAAAAGTACACACAAACTGAATTTGTGGGAGTAATTCCAATGGAGGTCATAAAAAACACCTTTTTTTATTACAATAGTGTCCGGACAACTATTCTACCGAGTATAGGTAATCTTACACCTACACAGGTACTCAACAACTTCACATTTTAAGCAGATAGGAAGAAATCACTCAGCTATCACAAATTTGAACCTGATCTCCAATAGTTTTTACTCACTTTATTGACCGTTAGACCAGACACATGAAAAAATGTATACATTTATTAAAATAACTAGCGCGGTCCTACAAGTTATTATACGCAAACACTACCTACCCAGAGGTAGGGAGGCTGTTTCCGAAAGACCCTCGACTCAAAAACCACACATTGAATAGACGAAAGGAATATAGTAAAAGAATAACGTACCCTCCAAGACCCATGGAGATGGCACCAGCAGCAACTTCAGCAATACCAGCAGTAAGAATAATAGAAGAAGATGCATTAGCACCTGATAAGCCCGCAGCCAATGCAAAAGGTACAGTTAATCCATCGGAAACTCCAATGATTATGTCTCTTACAATTTCACCAGCTGTAAAATGTTTCTCCTTGTGATCATGCAATAAAGATTTCTCTGATTCTTGAGGCATGTTGGTCTTTTCTTATACACTAGAATGAATTCTGAAATACCCTTAATTATAAAGAAGAAAGTGGAGCTGCACGATGACGCTTAGGTTTGGCCTTTTATGGGAGTAAGTAATGTTGTGGCATCATCAAACAACCCAGTATTCCAATGTAAATCTAACTCAGATTCATGGAAAAAGACGTAAATATATACTCAATACTCTAGTCTTGTAATCACTCCGTTTAAAAAAGATGAACATATTTCCTTTTTAGTCTGTTTAAAAAAGAATGACATCTTTCTAAAAAGAAATATTCACTTTTACTCATCACTAGATGATTTGTAGCCACACAAATATCTATAACTTATTTTAGACCACAAGTTTCAAAAGTCTTCTCTCTTTATTAAACTCCGTGCAAAGTCAAATGAGTTCATCAAGTGGAACGGAGGGAGTATATAATATTAATTCTATCATTAGTATTTTACTTAAAAAAAATTATACTCCTACTACTCCCTCCGTTTAAAAAAGGATGAACTTATTTCTTTTTTAGTCTGTTTCAAAAAGAATGACCACTTTCTAAATTTGGAAAGAAATTTTCACTTTTACTCATCCCTAGATGATTTGTAGTCACACAAATATCTATAACTTATTTTAGACCACAAGTTTTAAAAGTCTTCCCTTCTTTATTAAACTCCGTACAAAGTCAAATGAGTTCATCTAAAGTGGAACGAAGGGAGTATTACCTAACGAAGAAAGAAAGAAAGAAAAAGAAGTACTCCCTCTGTCCCATTTTGTTTGTCATAGTTACTGTTTCGAGAGTCAAACTTCTTAAATTTGACCGTAGATTAAGATATAAAATCTTTAACTTTTTTTAAATAAAATTTACATATTTGAAAACTACATGAAAAGTACTATAAGTCACAATAAATTACAACTCAAAAAATATAAAATATATATATATAGATTATGGTCAAAGATAAACTCGTTTGACCCTCGAAATCCGAACTACGACAAACAAAATGGGACGGAGGGAGTATTTAAAAGGTCTTTTATTTAGTATGGCACTAATTATTGTTAGTTCCCTAAAAAAAGAATGATGTTACTAATATATATTTTCTTTATGTACGCTTTCGTAATAACTTAAATTTTTTTAATGTATGTTCAAGACAATAAGTTTTAAACTTTAAGATCATACAAATACTATAGTATATTTAAAAGTGAAAATTTGATGCATAGCTATTTTTGGACGCGTTAAGTGAAAATTATCCACCATTTCAAAATTAATAGAGGAATAACAAAAAATTTGCGCGCACACTTACACTTCATTAATGTTGGCAAAACACCCCAGATTAGTTCCAGATTTTTATACGGAGACTTTGAACTAACATGACCAAAATCACTGGGACTAGTGTTTAAATGATCAAAGTATTTTACACTGGGACTTACTAACAAATCCCAGTACGGAAGTGGCTAGTCTTGAAATATTTTTGCACCGCTGATTAGTATTCATTTAGCACGGTGCAAACAGGATACGTGGGTAAAGTTTTACTATTTAAGATTCTAATTTCAAATGTTTTCAATTTCAAATACTTAGTCAGGTGGCACCAGTGCAGGGGCGGATCTAGTGTATGGGTATCGGGTGCCACGGCACCCGCTAGCTTCAGTAAAAACTCTGGTATTATAGGTATATATCTGCAAATAACCTTTATATAAATACAGTGGCACCCATAATAACATATGGGCTGCTGGTGCCATTGTCAAGTGCACTCTTTTAAAGTCTTCCTACTACGAGGGACCAAGATCGATTCCTACTGGAACTATTTTTCCTTCTTATTTTTGTCTTTTCCTCATTTGCCTATTTTGTCTTAGCTGTTGTAGTACTCCGTATTTCCTTTGTATCATTAGCTAATCCCTAGGCATATCTATGCTACTTCTTTTTTCTTTTTGTTTCTTTTTATTAGCTACATATTTTGTCTCTACCCTTAGCTAGCTGTTTTTTGTTTTAGTTAACATATGAAAATTTTTGTTGTGCAAAAAATTATTATTAAATTTGACAATTAAAATGAAATTATTAACTCTATAAAGTATTAATTTTTTTCTCTAAATTATTAAGAATTAATCTAGTCAATAATGAGTTTATACTTTAGTAAATAAGTTATTTTAAAAGAAAATGTTCTAATTGGATGTATTTTTTTATGATTTTCTATTTTTTGTCTTTTTTGTTTTGGTAAATTTTCTCCGCAATTTGAACTAACGACCTTATTTGTCATTACGTATAAAAGATTTAATCAAACCTAGTCGAACTAACAAATAGTTTACCGAACTAATTTGTCCGTCCTATTCGGTCATTCTGGCTAAATACATGTGTAAATAGTGGCACCCCCTACCTTAAAATTTTGGATCCGCCCCTGCACCAGTGTGCCTCAGTTTTAAAGTTTTAACCAAATTCTTTTTATTGTTCTTCAAGTTTTAGGCCCCATTACCGAATATGAAGAAAACCCTGAGTTTCCGGAGGTGAATCCTAGCGAATCGCCAGACTTTCTATATGTTCTGGCGATGGGACTCTATATTCTGGCTATGAGGAGTAAAATTTAAATAGTTTTTCAATGAAGGCTAGGATTCTGATAGTGGCACGAAAATGTCCCATTTATGCAAATTTTCTCTTATTTTTTAGGAATTTTTACACTCTATACCCATGAAATTTAAAGTATTTACAAGTCATACCCATTAAAAATTACACTACCCATAAAACTAAAAGTATTTACCCAACCTACTCATTTATTATTGTATACTTTTGTTATACCTTATAGGTGTATATACTGCATAAATTATGGTATAAAAGTCTGGAGGGTCATTTATTACTGTGTACCTTTGTTATACCTTATAAGTTATATGTGTATACCTTTATGGTATACTGCATAAACTATGGTATACAAGTCTCGATGGGTAGAATGGGTAAATAGTTTAGTAGGTAGGTTGAGTAATATTTGAAAGTAGTGGGTAGTGATTGTAATTATTTTTGATTTTGTGGGCATTTTTGTAAGTGTCCCTATTTTTTAAAGAAAAATTTACGACAGTTAGACAACTCTAATAGCTAAAAAACCAAAAATAACGATACTTTTATAATATTTACAAAAAAATACATACATATTATTTTTTTCATATTTTCATTTCCCACTCTCTCAAATAAAAAATCCTAATTTTTTTTTCTCTTTCTCTCCCCCTCCTCCAACCATCCACCCACCCGCCGTCGTCCCTCTCACTCTCGCTGGCGAGCAGCCCCGTCGCTGTTGTTGTTCCTCCTGTCCATCGTCGCTGTTGTTGTTCCTCCTGTCCACCGTCTTGTGTTTCCCGTGGGTTTTCGATCTGCTCCTCTCTTTTTTTCTTCTTTTATATGTGTATACATGTGTATGTATTTTTTGTATAAAATATACATATATATATATATATATATATATATATATATATATATATATATATATATATATATATATATATATATATATATATATATATATAACTTTTGTATGTGTATGTTGTTGTATATATGTGTATGTTGTTGTATGTGTGTGTATGTGTATGTCTAGAGTAGAAAAATTATTTGTATATTTTTTTTGTATATCTTTGTATGTTTCGTGTATATTTTCGTATGTTTGTGTATGCTTGAGTATATGTAGTTTCAAAACATTAATTTTTATAAAGTTTCAATGTATATATATGTATTTTTTGTATGTTTCGTTTTGTAGATCCAAAAAAAATACAATTCCGGCGGCGGCCGGTCGCTAGTGCCACTGTTACTGAAGCAGTGGGAGTTGGAGGAGCATAAACTTCATTTCTATGTTTTTAACGGAAGTTGTATATACTATGTAAAAAAAAAAACTATTGCTAAGTTTGTAAAGTGGTAAAGTATCGGTATTTTTTGTAAATTTGATGTTAGGGTTGCATATTTTTATAATTGTCCGTTTTTTAAATTAAACTTTATATCTAGTCGAATTATGATAAACAAAATAAAATCGATGGAGTAATATCATGTTTAAGTAGATGAGATACATACTATTAGTTAGTCGTGATTAAATGATAACAATTATATATAAGTACATATGTTTTCTACGCATTTAGTTGATATATATAATCAGTTTCTTTCCAAGATTGGGACAACGCATTACTCAAGATTGTCCATACTTCACCATGCGCAACATTATTGCCAAAAAGTTGGATAAAAAGTTATTCAAAAAGAATGAAATAGAAGACGACCCAAAAAAGAAGAAAGGTACTGGAGGACCACTGACTCAAACTGCTTAGATTTTATTCACAAAAATAAAGTGAAACTGAACATACACAATTTGACATGAACCAAAGTTAATTTCACACCTAAACAAAATATCTTATCAATAAAGATGTTGCATTTACTAAATAATTTTATTATTATTTAAACTCTATCATCATAATCCTTGTATTATGATGTCAATATAATTGGTTGACAAAGCAAACGCCTTTTTCACATAATATAAGGACAATGCCATGAAGAAGACAGGTGCAGCAGATAAAGATACAGAGAATACAGAGTCCAAAAACAGGTCACAAGAAGTACAAAAAGACACACGCCCACCACACGCCCATATGACAAATCATCCACTACTCTCTCATCATACATTACTTTTCCTCAGAATATGCCAAAATCTATGCACTTGAATAAAAGCTGCCGCATATGCAAATGGATCTCACTTTCAAAACTCTACTTATTGAAGTCATCATAGAATCACGGTCTCGTTTTAGTCGTCAATAATATTTTACAATGATATGTATAACATATTTTCATATTTATATACACTAAATTTACGTTTACACATAATTTCAATCTCAATATAATCTTTTTCCTTCTCTTTCAACAACAATATATTCTCAAAAATTGAATATGTTCAAAGCTATCGGATTCTTCATGTGAAACTGAAAATTTTGTTTCTCCCATGCTTATATTGAAACATGTAGAAATTATTACTATTTGATGAACCAATTATAATTTTTCCTTTTACTTGCAGATGCACTTGGAGAACTTGAGCCTAAAAGTTTTAAAAAGGAATTTTTACATTCTATACCAATGAAATTTAAAGTATTCACAAGTCATACCTATTAAAAATTATACTACTTATAAAATTAAAAGTATTTACCCAACCTACCCATTTATTATTGTATACCTTTATTATGCCTTATAGATGTATACCTTTAAGGTATACTGTATAAATTATGGTATAAAAGTCTGGAGGGTCATTTATTACTGTATACCTTTGTTATCCCTTATATGTGTATACCTTTATAGTATACTGCATAAACTATTGTATACAAGTCTGGATGGGTAGAGTGGATAAATAGTTTAGTGGGTATGTCAGGTAATATTTGAAAGTAGTGGGTAGTGGCTGTAATTATTTTAGATTTTGTAGGTATTTTTGTAAGTTTCCCTAAAATTAATTACTCCATCCGATCTAAAATAATAGGCCATTTAGCCAATCTCATTTAATTCAAAATAGGTCATTTAGGAAAACAATACCAAATTAATGTCTTTTTTCTCATACTACTCTTGATTCGTTTATTGTTCCAATCATCTTTTTAAAATAGGATTAAAAAAAAAAGTAAAAAGCAACATAATAAAACCACCCTAAATCACTTTTTCAACTTTCTTAACAAGTGTGCAAAAGTCAAAATAGACTACTACTCCCTCCGTTTAAAAAAGGATGAACCTATTACTATTTGAAGGGTCAAACAAGATTATGTTTGACCACATTTCTTACAAATATTTTCTAACTATTTTGAATTGTTAACTATTGTGACTTATAGTATTTTTCATGTAGTTTCTAAATATGTAAATTTTATTTCAAAAAATTTAAAAATTTGATGTGCAAATTCTCGGTCAAAATTAGTCAATTTGACCCTCGTACTCCGCAAAAGTTCATCCTTTTTAAAACGGAGGGAGTATTATTTTGGACCAAAAGGACTACTTTTTTTATATTCCCTTTACCTTCATAGCGGACGAGGGCTATAAAGTTTCTACATATTTTTATAGTTTAAGTGACATACATGTCAGTTAATGTAAATACCTTTAATATAATAGAGTTATCTTTTAAAAAAAAACTTGTCTTATTTTCAAGATTACAAATTTAATCTCTTAACTCTTAAGGAAAGTTCAGATATAAAGACTGATATGATTTTGTTAAAAATACTTCTTATATTGACGAAATACATAACTTAATCCATTTTTTACTCCCTCAGTCGCAAATTAGTTGTTTCTTTAATAAAAAGAGTGTATTTCTAAATTAGTTGTCTATTTAGGATTTCAATTTTTACAACTATACTCTTAAAAATTAAAACAATTCTAAAAAAAAAAGTCAAACATTAAATAGAAGTAACATAGTAAAATATAATACTTTATTTAATAATTTTCTTAATAAACGTGACAAAGTTGAAAGAAACAATTAAAATGGGACGGAAGGGGCAATATTTAAAGTACTTTGAATCTCACCTCCAACCTTTTATCTTTTGGAGATGGAGAACTAAGGTGCTTTGGTTCTACTCCTTCCGTCTCAAAATATTTGTCCTTCTTTCTAAAAATGACTGTCTTAAAATAATTGTCCAGTTAGGAGTTTAAGGTAAAATTTTTTATATTTTTTTTATTTTATCCTTAGTAATTATTGTTCTTGAAAATACAACTAGACATAATATTTGAAGAGATAATAATAAGTGGGTAAAATAGTCAATAATCTCTTTATATTAATAATTTTTTAAGGGACGTACAAAACTGAATAGGATAAATTGAGACGGAGGGAGTAAGTTGTCAATCCCACTGATGACTAATCACTTGCCGTATATTGCCACGAACTAACCCCTTAATTGGATGGCAAAATGTTGGTTTACCCCATAATATATGGACAAAGTTCTGGAAAAGGCATCAGCACAACACACAAATTAATGATACAGGTAAACAAAGTCCAAAAAACAGTTCACAAGAAGTACCAAAAGACACACGTCTGCCACACGCCTATAAGACAAATTAAATCCACTACCTACTTATCACACACACCTTCTCCTCAGTAAATAACCCAGATCTATGTACAGGATAAAAGCTGTAGCAGATTCACAGAGCTCTCTGTTTTAGGACATTAGTCACTGCAAAAAATATGAATTTGCCTCTGCTCAAATATCTCAGATCAGTACGGATCAGCAATCGAGGTTTTTATGAGTAGTTTGATCATTTAGCAAACAAACGTATGTGTTTGGACTATATTTAATGGAGTATGGAAACTAAAGAATATATTGAAATTGAAGTTAAAAGGGAATTTTGAAGTTTGTGTTTGAAAATGTAATTTCACTTGAAAATAGTTAAAATTTTGTGATTGAAACCAAAATAATGTCATCGCAAGTTTGAGTTAGCACTATTTCGTTAAGTTGCTAACATCGTCAATAATAAGTTAACATGTCATTGTATTGGGTTAAATCCGTCGTCACCAAAGTTGGTGACTAAGCATCCACATAGGACGACGTATAGACGACACGTGGCTACGAATGGGCATAAAAGCAACGGATAGAATTAAAGATGGACAACTATAACGGACAGATGAACAGTCACCACGGTCGGAATAGTCGCAACTCGTCATCAAGCCAATTCAAAATAGAAGTCTTATCCTTAAGCAACGTAACTGCTCGATTAAGGAGTTACAACTGCTCGTGAAACGGACGCTTAGTTATCTATATATTGTAATTTAAGTCACAAGCATTGTATCTAATTCTACTATGAACATACATCTGTATTCCAACTATTACTCAATATCCGATTCTTTACCTTCTGTCAATATTAACTATTATTGCTCGCAATCAAGTGATCTCATTTATTGTTCCGCTGTTTAAATATCATAAAGAGTACGAGGAAGGAAGTTTGATCAAGTCTATACGGCCAGAACACGGTTCCTTTCATTTAAATCTTCATTTATTATATCGCATTAATTGTGTCTTTATTTCCTTGCATTTACCGCAATCATTTACGTCTTTTCACACTAGGCATTTAATCTTGATTATTGATCGTGACTCCACTTTATAAATTAAATTGTGACTTAACCTAATAAAACGAAATTACGGTTAAACAATTTGGCGACCACAGTGGGAGCCGGTCAATAACTTCCGTAGGTTAATTGCTTATCGTATTCTATTCTTTATTTGCTTTCTTCTCACTCGTTGGCTCTCCTCGTTTTCTTTTTGTCAAAATGGCAGACAACAACTCACACAACAACGCTCCCATTGACGGGCAACAAGACCTCAACGCTGCGGAGCAAGTAGACTTGAATTTGGCCGGGGACGAGCAGCAAGATGTTATTCCTGCAGACGACGACGTGATCCCCATTGCAGAGGACGAGAACGTGCTCCCAGCGGAACAGGAAAACGAGCACAGCCAGCAAGGTAGCAGAAATAGCCGCCATCCTGGCCGAGGGAACTTCGATCAAGGGCCTGGAGGACCTAGAAGACCCAACGGTCCTGGGAATTCGAAGAATTCTCAAGACGCTATCCTTGAATTCATACGGCAACAGGCTGAAGTCAACAGGCAAATACGGGAAGCTATCGACAGCCTACGAGGACAAAACCTGCCAAACGCAGGAAATCCACCCATTGGACGTCCAAGGGATGCTTCACCGTCTCATGCCTCGAGACGCGCTGAAAATCAGAATGCAGGATCAGCGGTGCCAACAGAAATGAGCGAGGTCATGGAGGCCCTCACCAGGCAGTTCAAAGAGAGCCAGGAGGCCCTGCAGCGCTCTCTTCATGAGAGGATTGACCAGATCCCTGGCGCACCACCCACTTTGAAGAAAGTTGACGTTCAACGGTATACTCAAAGGCCTTGGAAGAAAGAAGCAGCGCCAAAGGCAATACCCAAAACATTCAAAATGCCAAACATACCAAGATACCGGGGAACAACTGACCCCAACGACCACTTGATGATGTTTAGCAATTTCATAAAGGCAAGCGATCTCACCGACGAGGAGATCGAATCAGTGCAATTGAAGAAGTTCATAGAAACCTTGGCAGATGGCGCTCTACGGTGGTATTCAATGCTGCCACCAAATTCAATAGGATCTTTTGCCGAGATGGCGGAGTTATTTGTCAAAGCACACACAGGCGCTCAGAAAACAGAAACAAGAGTTGAGGACATCTTTGAAATCAAACAACTGCCCGGGGAGTCTCTCCGGAAGTATGTGGATCGTTTTCAGTGTGAACGTATGTTGCTACCCAAAGTTCCAAATCGATGGGCGGCTATTGCATTCACTAACAGCCTGGACGTCAAGAGTTCTGAAGCAACCAGGCGATTGTATGAATCCCTGCGAGAATATCCTGCAGCAAACTGGTCGGATGTCTACAACCGTTATAATTCAAAGGTACGTATAGACGAAGATAAATTGATTGGCACAGGTACCCGAGGACGGAGCCAAACTCGCACCAATGGTGCTGGGGGAAAGATCGAGACAGATAGGCCAGACGCACGGCACGAGCCATATCCCAGTCGGTCGCGTAACAACTCAAATGGATGCGGTCGTAACAACAAAGGCCTGGCAAGGGGCAATGATTCCGCTTCAACTTCTAGTGGAATTCCAACCCTGCCCGTTTTCAACATCGGAGCAGTCGAACTTGTAGCAGTGCTCGAGGGGATGAGCGAAAAGGTCAAATGGCCTAAGGATATGAAGGGTGACCCCAGCAAGCGCAACAAAAACTTGTGGTGCGAATTCCATCGCGATCACGGCCACACAACGGATGACTGCAAGGCTCTAAGGTACGAAGTCGCTAACTTACTGAAACAGGGCTATCTCAAGGAGTACTTGACGGAAAAAGGAAAGCAAACTCACGCAAAGGCCCAGCAAAATAAATCAGAATCTCGGGTCGTGCAGCAGTTGAAACTATACGATGGGATTGTACCAATTTCTCGCGTTCTCTCAGGATTTAACAATTCCAGCGAGAAGACGTTGGGAGAAATTACTTTGACGACCCTGGTCGAAGGCGTTATGAGACGAACAACGTTTCATGTCATTGATGGGGATATGGCCTACAACATAATCCTTGGGAGGCCATGGATACACGATATGCAAGCAGTCCCGTCAACATATCATCAAGTAATGAAATTCCCTTCAGAATGGGGAATACGGGAAGTTCGGGGAGAGCAGCGTTGCGCTAGGGATTGCTACTCAGTTGCAGTCAAGCTTCCCGAGGAGGCAAAATAGCAATCAAAGAACCCGGGATCAGAGTCAAACAATGAAGCATCAGACTACCGAGTCCCGGAATTCATATCAAAGTTGGATGCACGGGAAGAGTACGCGCCAACTATTGAAGCTTTAGAACCAGAAGAACTTTTCGGTAACATGCCTGAAAGAAAAGTATATTTGGGAACAGAGTTAAACGAAGACTTACGCAAAGATATCTTGCACTTCCTCAAGGAGCGACACACCACATTTGCGTGGTCACATGCAGATATGACGGGAATCTCCCCGGAGATTATTTCTCATAAGTTGAACGTGGATCCATACCATCGCCCGGTAAAGCAAAAGAAGCGCCAACAAGGAGCATTCAGGAACCAGATCATAAATGACGAAGTTGACCGCTTACTCAAGATTGGCTCCGTCCGAGAAGTCAAGTATCCAGATTGGCTGGCCAACGTGGTCGTGGTGGCAAAGAAAAATGGCAAGTGGAGAGTCTGCATCGACTTCACTGACCTAAACAAAGCTTGCCCGAAAGATTCTTATCCACTACCTCAGATTGACCAACTGATCGATGCGACGGCCGGGCACGAAGTGCTTACATTCCTTGACGCATATTCAGGCTATAACCAAATCTTGATGGATCCCGACGACCAGGAGAAAACTTCCTTCATTACTTGCCGAGGTACGTATTGCTATAAAGTAATGCCTTTTGGCCTTAAAAATGCAGGTGCGACTTACCAACGGTTAGTCAACCGGATGTTTCACAACCACATTGGCAAAACCATGGAGGTCTACATCGACGACATGCTGATCAAGTCCAAACGGGCGGAAGATCACTTAGCACATTTGAAGGAGGCCTTTCAAATCCTTGATCAATACAACATGAAACTCAACCCGGAGAAGTGCGCATTTGGAGTAGGTTCAGGGAAATTTCTTGGTTTCATCGTTTCCCAGCGAGGGATCGAGGTAAACCCCGCCCAGATAAAAGCAAAAGAAGCCATCCCCGACGTACTTCATAACAGAAAAGATGTAATGCGGCTAACCGGGAGAGTAGCAGCGCTAAGGAGATTCTTTTCTCGCTCATCTGATCGATGCAAAAGTTTCTTCGACGTGCTGAAACAGAACAAGGAGTTCGATTGGACCCCTGAATGTCAGCAAGCACTTAAGGACTTGAAGCGATACCTGTCAAATCCGCCTTTACTTTCAACGCCCCAACCAGGTGAACAACTATTACTTTACCTGGCCGTGTCTGAGTCTGCGGTAAGCGCAGTTCTGGTTCGAGAAGACAAAGGTAAGCAATTCCCAATTTATTACATTAGCAAATCCTTATTAGATGCTGAAACTCGCTATCAACCTTTGGAGAAATTAGCACTAGCCTTGGTAATCGCTGCCCGTAAATTAAGACCTTATTTTCAAAGTCACTCAATAGCTGTAGTTACTACCTTCCCCTTACGCAACATCTTGCACAAACCTGAATTCTCGGGCAGGTTAGTAAAGTGGGCAGTAGAATTAAGTGAGTTTGATATATCTTATCAACCTCGGGTAGCCATAAAGTCTCAGGCTCTAGCAGATTTTGTTGCAGATTTTAGTGCTACTATGTACCCTGATGCTCAACGTGAGGCGGTTCTGTTCGCCGGATCGGAGTCGGGGATATGGACCTTACACACTGACGGGTCCTCCAGTGTAAATGGATCAGGATTGGGTTTAGTTCTTACCACTCCCTCGGGGGAGACCATTAGACAGGCCATAAAATGTCCCTTTATTACAAATAATGAGGCCGAGTATGAGGCCGTGATTGCAGGATTAAAATTGGCTCGAGATTATGGAGCAGACAGAATTCGCCTTAAGAGTGATTCTGCCCTGGTCGTCAATCAAATAACTGGAGGCTTCGTAGCAAGGGAGTCTCGTATGCAGAGGTATCTTGCTCGAGTCACTGGTTTGCAAGCGCAATTCGACAATTGGGAAGCCATACAGATCCCACGAGAAGAGAATCACGAGGCTGATGCCTTGGCAAATTTGGGTTCAGTCCCAGAGATTGGAGCGGCAGGTTCAGTGGCCGTGGCTCATCTTCTATGTACGACAATCGATAAAGACGCAATGGAGGTCAACACGACCAGTCTGACTTGGGATTGGAGGAATGAGATAATCAATTATATACTGCATGGAACCCTACCATCAGACGTTAAGGCTGCAAGAAAACTGAGGATAAAAGCTGCCAGGTATACAATTATAGATGGTACCCTCTATCGTAAGACTTTTGCAGGCCCACTCGCCAAGTGTCTAGGTCCCAGCCAAACTGAGTATGTGATGAGGGAAGTTCACGAGGGATGCTGTGGAAATCACTTGGGAGGAAAGGCGCTTGCACGAAAGCTTATACGAGCAGGCTATTATTGGGACAAAATGGAAAAAGATACTAACGAGTTTGTCAAAAAATGTGATAAGTGCCAAAGGTTTGCACATCTCCTCCATCAACCAGTAGAGCCCTTGCACTCAATCATCTCCCCGTGGCCGTTTATGAAATGGGGAATGGATATCGTTGGGCCACTACCCACTGCACTTAGAGGGGTACGTTTCTTGTTAATTATTACTGATTATTTTACAAAGTGGGTTGAAGCTGCAGCATATTCAAAGATACGTCAAACGGAAGTAGTTGATTTCCTTTGGCGTTATGTCATTTGTCGATTCGGAGCACCCAAAGAGATTGTCATGGATAATGGTCCTCAATTCGTTGGTCAGAGGGTCACAAAGTTCCTTGAGGATCTGCATATTAAAAGGATCACTTCTTCCCCATATCACCCAGTGGCAAACGGGCAGGCAGAATCGACCAACAAGATAATAGTGGATTCACTCAAAAAACGTCTCGAGCAGGCCAAAAGGTGCTGGGTGGAAGAACTTCCCGGGGTTCTTTGGGCATATAGAACAACCACAAAAATGAGCACCGGGGAGACGCCCTATTCCTTAGTGTATGGTTCTGATGCATTGATCCCAGTCGAAATCGGCGAGCCAAGTCTACGATATGCTCATGCAACTGAAGAATCTAATTCAGTCAACCTCTCCGAGGAATTGGATTTTCTAGAGGAACGCAGAGAATAAGCACTTATACGAGTAGTAGCTCAGAAAGAAAGGATAGAGCAATATTATAATCGGGGACTTAGGCTGCGTAACTTTGAAGTCGGGGACTTTGTATTGCGTAGAGTCTCCCAGAATACGCAAGAAGCGAACGTCGGCAAACTTGGTCCAAACTGGGAAGGTCCCTACAAGGTGGTAGCATCCGTTGGTAAGGGTTCATATCGTTTGGCACGACCAGATGGATCGCTTCTACCTAGCAGTTGGAATGTGACTCACTTGAAGAGGTACTACTTCTAAGTAGTACATGGGTTAGTGTTTCTATCCATTCTCTGTTGCTTACTTGCTATTGTTTTCTTTTAAGTTACTCTATTTTCTTATCTTTGTCTAAATGGTACTAACGGTCTTCAAAAGGCCAGATCCGTTTAGCTCAACTGGTAGAGCTCGAAGTCCTCGTGCTTCGCGGCTGTGGGTTCAAATCCCACAACGGACACACTCCTCTTTTGGTTATATGTGTTCTCTGATTCAGCGTTTCACCCGTTGTCTTTTTATGTCTGAAATTACGAAATTTCAACATAAAAACAGGGGGTGGCGAGGGCCCCAGTAGGCCAAAGTCCCGGCTAACATGAGTGATCTTCGAGCAGAGCAAGGTGATGATCATTCGCCAAATCCACGACTAAGCAGAATCAAGTAAGTTCAATAGAACTATTTTACTTGTGCTACGCTATTTTCACACTTTGCGGCCAGTGTTCGCCCAAATTCTACAACTTTACGACCAACAATCTTGCGTTTTGGTCATTGGGTTACCTATTCTTTTCAATAGAAATAACAGGGTAAAACCTCAACCTTAACAAAATTTTTCTACGAAAACTTTCAATTGTCAAAAATGATAAGCAAAGTTTATCGTAAGGCCATCTTATACGGCCAGATTTCAGTCAACCTAAACGGCCTGGTTTCGTCCAGCCCAGCAGGCCTGATTTCATTCGTCTTAACTAAGGGCAACTTAACTTAGTTATGGTCAAATTACATTTCAAACATCTGCGCAGATTAACACCAAAAAGGGAACTCAGACACTAGGATTTGAAACATAATTCTGACTTCTGAAAACCTCATTAGACAACAAATATCAACATCATTCATATAAACAAGACTTGAGATCAAAAATGGTCATCAAGTCTCGCCAGTCAGACAAAAGACAATCAAAATATACACTCGTTCACGAGTTAGCAATATCCAAAGTTAACAACATCCGGTAAAATTATAAGAAGGACTAGATAAGGCGTCAGTCATCATTTTGGCCAGGTTCTCGACCTGATGCACTAGCTCCATCAGTCGGATCCCCACCCAAATCTTCGTCTTCATTATCCTCACTGCCTTCATCGTCCTCTTCGTCATCATCATCATCGTCGGCTCCTACTTCCATGCCCAAAACCTGCTTGACGTCGATGATAGTCGCTATGGTCTGATCGAGGACTGAATCGACGTTAATTTGGCCACGCTGCATTTGAATGAGCAGCTTCTTCTTGGCCTCAAGAGCTTCCAGTTTGGAGTCGATTGTGTAACGATCCCTCAGATTCGCCAATTCCATCGTCAACAGCTCTTGGATCTTTGCAGATTCCTCAACCCGATTCTTGGCTTCTTGCAGTTCTCCTCGAGCAGCCTGAGACTCAGCTTCAGCTTTGTTCATATTTCTCAGCATCAGGTCGGAAGCATTACGGATGCTTTCCAAAGTGGCTTCCTTCACATTAAGCTCATGGGCGAGCTGAGAAATCTGGCTACCTTGTTCGTTCATCTTGGCTTTCAGATCTTCAAAGGACAGTGCAAACCTTTCTTTTTCATCCAAGAGACGGTCCCTCTCCTCGACGAGGGCGTTTATCTTGTCATTAGCCTCAGTGTTGGATTTCTCCAACCTGTCTATCTTATCCTCAAAGAAGCCACGCCTCCCCTCCAGGACCCGTTTCTCCCCGATCAGAGCCTGTTTTTCCTCTTCTAAGGCCTGCTTGTCCTGAAGAGCCTTCAAAAGATCTTTCTTTAAGCCAAGGACCTGGTCCTGATTGTTCAGCCTAGAACGGAACATGATCTCGGCCGCCATCATACTTGCCTGGCGACAAGTAAAAATACGCAGGTAATCAGAACTAAGGTCTTAATAAAAATAAAGGAGTAAAGAGGGAAACATTACCCGAGCAGTATCTTCAGCGGTTGCATAAGCCAGCTGCTCGTCGCTCATGCTGCGCATGTTCCACTCCTCACGAGGACCGATCAGGTTGGACATCACTTTAACTAAGTGGCCAGGCTTCGTCAGAAAGTCTGTGTCCGGGGGAATGGTGAAGTCACACTCCCTCATACAAGGCCTGGGCTCCCTCGCTTGTTCAGAAGGATATTGGGGACCAAATTTGTGGCGAATACCCTTAACGGAGTACGCCCCAATCCTTCCTCCTAGAGATACTCTCCTAGTAAGCTTTGTGCGAGAGACCTCAATGTCACCTGTCTCATCGGGGTCCAGAGTGTCGCACTCTTGCAGATAAACTGGTGCCACCTCATCACCAGCCAAGTTCATCATATCCTTGTAGTGAAAGATCTGAGGTTCAGCCTCCCCCTCAGTCTTCCTCCGCTCCTCCACCTTTTCATCTTTCTCCTCATCTTCTTCTCTCATCGGCTCTTTGCCAGGTCGCCTGTGGTCGACTTGTTCAGGCTCATCCGGCTTTGGGTCCTCGGGGAAGAAGGCAAAACTTTCATGCATTCTTTCTTCCCCTACTTCTTCAGCTCTATCTCCTTCATCCCCAACTCGGGGACTCTCCTCAAAAGCGTAAGAAGAAGTCTCTACTTCTTTCCTCTTGTCACCCCGAAGAGACGCCCTCTTCCTCTGAGTCAGGCTCACATCGGGAGCCTCTGAATCTGAAATATCAATTGTCATAGGCTCAGCAGATTCAGGGGCAGCCGCCGAACTTTTAACACTCTCTCGCCCAGCCTTGGGCGTATCAGCAGCAGCAACATCGGTTTCAACTGTTTTTTCAGAGGGTTGAGGAGTCTTACGGGCTGTCCTTGTTTTCTTTTTGGGTTTACTCTTTTCAGAGTCAGATTTCTTTCTCTTTAAACTCGCAAGAACCTCCTCACCACCCTCCCTGGCCTTGATAGCTGCAGCAGTTTGGAGAATGGCAGCTGCCTCCTCGTTGATCTCAGCCACGGGATCAACGGTCACCTCCACAGGAGGAGGAGCAGGAAAGTAACTACCACCAGCACCTAAACCTGAGAATAAAGTCATATTAATATCATGGTGGGCTCTGCATAAACTAGCAAGAATTTGGGTAGTCAGCTTACCATGGGTGCTAGGGTTCGATAACTTCTTTAGAGAAGCATAGTGAGACCACTGCCTCTGCTCGTGAGTGAACTCTGCCAAAATAGGTTCAACCCAAGCGGACAATTCCTCCTCGGAAATCAGACCGTCGTAAGGAATCTTGTCAGCTAACCAATAAAAAGTGAAAATTAGAGGGTGCAAATACGCAATTCAGAAAGTATTCAGTACAAAGACTCGGGGACTTACGAGTTTTGTTCCACACCTCGCGGAGATTAGTTTTGCTGCCACGTGTGAGGAGTTTAGACTGCACATAAACATACCTATGCATCCAACCCCTATCCCCTGTATCTTCAGATTTGCTCACTAGAGCTTTTCTTCCTCTCATACGGGCGTTAATATATCCGTCTCTCGCAACCTGAAGGCTATACAAAGAGACGAAATGCTTAAATTCAAAGTCCTGCTCAGTCTCATCGGCAAACCATTGTAGCAGAGAAACAATCCTATAAACGCTCGGACACAGCTGCCCCGGGCAGATAAGATAGTATTTACAAATATCCTCTATAACGGGATGCAACGGGAGCGTACAACCTATCGTAAATGGATACGTGGATATGGCTGTCCACCCAGTTCTCGCAGAAGTAATATTCTCCGTTGGATAAGGGCAAGAAACTGTAACATCATCGTCCCAGCCACAATCTGCCTTAACCCTAGGCAAAAGGTCAGGAGTAATTGAACTCTTAAACCGGCTTGAAGGCCACGACCTTATATTGCCATAGTGACTGAACGAGCTGATTGAACAATCATTTTCAAGGCTTCCCCAAAGCTTCGGAATCACATCAACAACCAAAGTTGGGGAACTCGTGGGTAGACCACCTGCTGCTGAAGAACTACTAGCCGCAGCATCCATATTCAAGCTTCTCTTGGCTTTTTGAGACATTTGGACTAGAAGATTGGAAGATTTTTTTGCGTTTTAGAGATTTTTGGAAAGATGTTTTGAAGCTTTGAAGGTTGGTATGAAATTTGGAACGAAGTAAAAAGGTTTCAAGCTGGTAGAAATCATATTTATAGGGTTCGCAAAACCCGACCCGCCCCTACACGTGGCAAGCATCCGCGCAAGAGGCAAATAAATCCAGCCGTTAAAAGAATAAAAATCGGAATGGCGGTTTTTGCTTTGGGACATGCAAGACGTGAGTAGGTGCAGTTTAATCATCACTCCTGCAGTCTCGGAACACGCGACAGTCACTTTTTCAGTAAAAAGTGGAGCGGAATTGACAACTTGCACGTTTTGTCTTTAGCGGAGCATTTAATGCTTATACTGATAAAATGTCAATCAATCGAAAGCCTTTGAGGAATTCAACGGGCAGCATCCAAATACGAATACAAGAACTCAAATATGTTACTTGAGAAAAATTCCAAAGGGTTCTTTCCCGCTCAAAATTCGTTTTCCACTCCTCGACCAGATTCTCTGCCCGAGTAGTGCGGGGACTATCTGTATTGGGTTAAATCCGTCGTCACCAAAGTTGGTGACTAAGCATCCACATAGGACGACGTATAGACGACACGTGGCTACGAATGGGCATAAAAGCAACGGATAGAATCAAAGATGGACAACTATAACGGACAGATGAACAGTCACCACGGCCGGAATAGTCACAACTCGTCATCAAGCCAATTCAAAATAGAAGTCTTATCCTTAAGCAACGTAACTGCTCGATTAAGGAGTTACAACTGCTCGTGAAACGGACGCTTAGTTATCTATATATTGTAATTTAAGTCACAAGCATTGTATCTAATTCTACTCTGAACATACATCTGTATTCCAACTATTACTCAATATCCGATTCTTTACCTTCTGTCAATATTAACTTTTATTGCTCGCAATCAAGTGATCTCATTTATTGTTCCGCTGTTTAAATATCATAAAGAGTACGAGGAAGGAAGTTTGATCAAGTCTATACGGTCTGAACACGGTTCCTTTCATTTAAATCTTCATTTATTATATCGCATTAATTGTGTCTTTATTTCCTTGCATTTACCACAATCATTTACGTCTTTTCACACTAGGCATTTAATCTTGATTATTGATCGTGACTCCGCTTTATAAATTAAATTGTGACTTAACCTAATAAAACGAAATTACGGTTAAACAGTCATATATATATATATATATAAGAAGCAGTTGAGCTGCTTATGGTCGTCCTGCTGTGGGTAAAAGTGGATTTTCGATTCTTCACTGTGTGACTTTGGTTGTACACGGTGAATTATAGATTATACTTTTTTTGGCTTTAATGGAAGGATAGGAATAATATACAGTAATACCACCGACAGCCACAATCTCTGAGGGGTATAACTGATATTTCATGATAATTTACCCTGCTTTTCCCGAAATATCCTCATCTTTTACTCAAATTCTTATTCGGCGTTTTTTTTGGTGGATGAAGTACAACGGAGCACGTGGCTGAAAGGTTTATGTAGAAAGTGGAAAGGCCACATGGTGCTCACATGGAGCCCACTAACTGTTAGCTTGACATTTTGTGACAAAAGCTAAAAACTGCTAACCAAATCAGCTAATGACCATGAAAATGGTTAGTCATTATACAATCACGAAATCAGCGCACTTCTCCTGAGGCTTTTGGTCCTTACCATTTAATTTCACTATGAAATCAAATAAATTCATGTACTTATAGCCGGGTTCTTCAAAACGCAGATACATTTTTTGAAAATATTGATACGAGAAATAATAAATATTTGCATCTAGACAAATAAGTTGAAACTGCATCACTTTGATAAATATTTTTATCAGGCTTAACATAGCCAAGCTCTAGCCAAATTTGATTTGACAACTAAAAGAAACAAATACATGATTCAAATTAATAGTCATTACATCTAAAGAGTAAAGAAACAAGAAAACAAAATTGGAAGTCTATTATTTTAGCTAAACTTTATTTAACTGACTAAAAACATATTTAGTCAGAATAAAAATACACAATTGCAACAAATAGTCACAGCATCAAAATAAGTGATAAAATGTATGATGCTTCAATTTTTTCTGAATAAGAAAACAACAATAAGAAAAAAAAAATTAATCTTGAAAAAATAAAAGATGAAAGGTTGGTATAAATTTACTTGTTGTAAGGATCTTGTTTTTAAATCTAATGCTAATTATATAGAATGTTGATATTATGAACGGAACTTTTCTAACTGAATACTGAAAGCAAGTGGTAATAGCACACATACTGGCCTCAAATATAAACACCTATTCAATAGATATATATTTCATGTGTTATTCTTAGTAGGGTTGCTAAACTCAAAAAACATAAAGTTTTACAAAATGTATAATCACGCTTTAAATTAGGAGGCATCATGTATAGGCTAAAATTGTACTATAATTCAACCATATATGTGGCAAAAGAGAGTTTTAAGAATTATATATTACCCAAAATAATACAAATTTACCCAGAAATATGGTAAAATTAGTACAAACAAATAATTCAGGTGTTCAAATTAAACAAACAAGAGAATAAGTTAGAAAACAAATTGCACATTTCAAGTATGGAAAGTTATGATATGCTTCCATAAAAATTAATACAGTTTTGAAAATAAGATATATTATCTACAGTTATATATAAAATTATTTAAGTGTAGCTTCTTACATTAATGTTACATTGTATATAACTTCAATTCAAATGAACAATAAATTGAAATCTCAAAAGTCATAGTAATCTCAATTAGTTTACTAATATTTGACTCGATATGAAATTTAAGAAAAAATAATTTTTTTATCTGTACGGAGTATATAAGTTCTAAAATAAATTATAAAAATTATATTACTATAAATCATCTCATAAAAGATTAAAAAATTATATTAGTTAAAACATTACTACATGTAGAAAGATATCATTATTTTTTTTTAAAAAAAAGTCAGAGAAATTGAATTAAGGGAGTAACTCACAATAGAATTTTTTCACACAATGCCGCAATTGGGCCCGCGCTCAGCGAGGGCATACCCATCCTAGTCATATATATATATACTGAAGCTTTTTGCCTGTCATATTATTAAAAATGAAATAGGAGTAGTAACTTAGAGAATACTAACGTCAAAGCATTTTTTTCTTAAATTAACAATTATGTATAATTGTATTGGTTAAAAATCGGCTCGCGATGACTCCCCTCGGCCACGTGATCTGATAGCAATCGAGCACTTAACGACAAGCCAGAAATCAAAGCAAATGAGTGGATCGCCGAAGGCAAGTCACAAGCTGAGTCTGATGCTCACCTCGGTCCAGCAACAGGGCCCTACCACCGAGGCCATATATTTGCGCCTCGGTGAGTCGCCCCGGTTCAAGCAGCATTGCAGCCCAATATTTCAGCCCACTACTCTTCCCACTAACTCCATTCATAAAGGCTTCAGACGTGGGTTGGCCATGAAGAAATTGTGGGAGACGTGGGGCAATATCCTGTATTTATAAATAGTACTTCAATTGTCATTGTAAACATTCAGAAATACATACAGAAACTCTGCCGAATTTTGTACTCATCATAATATATTGAAATCTAGTTATTTTCTTGCATTTTACGAGTATTCTTGACATTTATCGACTTTGATACGAAGTTTGCTTATATTCTAACCCAAATTCGATTTGTGATCCTAAAATCGATTTAGGCCCATACAATAATATATACTCCATATCAATAATAATGGCAACATTACTACTTAATTCAAATATATACAAAAATAGAGTATACTTGTTTAAAATCATGGAAAAGAAATTGAAAAGTGAAATGGGAAAAAAACATATCTAGCCTTAAACTATAGAGCCTTAACACTAAAATAGCCATGATAAGTTTTAAACATATGCTAGCCATAAAACTTCATTATATTCAATGAGGATTTGTTTAAAATACTTAACAAATTCCTTAAACTAAGGAAAATCATATTACCATATTTATAGCAGACGTTACCCCAAAATTCAGGAGTTCCAACAGCACGTGAAAAGATGGGCTCTTCAGCTCTTGGATGAATTTCAAATTTTCCTTTGTGTTATTCTTAGCAAGGAAGCAAATACATTTACATTGTTCACAAAGGAAAAAAGGATTAGATTGAAAATGATAAAATTTTCTAGATGTAGAACTGAGGAATATATTTTGATAGCGTGAATATCAAATGAATGTACTTTCTTTTGGTTTATTTTGAAAGTTTGCTGCAACTATAAAATCATATTTATTAATCTTTTGTAATTAAAACACGCTACTAACATTTCCCCTTTTCAAATCTATCATATTAGTCAGTATATATATCCTTTCCAGCATATTAGTCATATGTTTCCTCATCAACTGATATTTTATGCATACAAATGAATATTTTAAGCATATGTATGCATATTAGTTATATGTTTCCTCATCAACTGATATTTTATGCATATGTATGAATATTTTATGCATATATCTGAATATTTTTTTTTATGTATATGCATACATATATTACATACTGTCTGCTCTTTGTTGTATATTTTATGCATACGTATGTGATAGTTATTATGTATTCATACCTTTTATATTTTATAGGAGTATATACTTTTTGTAGCAATTTCATTTATATACAGTGGACAATCGATGATGAATTATGTATCTGATTTTTAACTTTTCGTTTTATTCACAAGCTCTTAATGTAAAATTCAATTACTATTATTTAGGAGATATTAACTAATAGGCATTAACGTTGATCTTTAGATGTAATGCACGAATAGATAGTTATATTGATAAGGTAAGTGATGATCTATCCCCTAAAAGTTAGGCATGATATCCTCTCCATGATTCATCAAAATATGGGCTATAGAATGTGCACTATAATCTTAATGTTTATAGGGAATAATAAAATGATAATGTGTTTATTTTATGTTTATAAACTTAATGAGTGTTGTCAGAGATGATTGAACCAAAATCATTGTAACGGTTGGCTAAATTGGATAGACCAAAAAAAGTCCAAAATGGTTCAATACTTATTCGATCATGTGATGTGAAGCACCTAGACTCCTCCATACATAGACCATTGTTCCAAAACTGATAACACCTTTTTCTTTGTTGTTTCCACTTTCCAGTTAATGTTTTATTCTTTCAGTTCCCGTGAAGGTGCATAATATTTATTTGTTTTTTTCATTCTGAACCTTATTTAACTACTCCTACTAGTGGAATTCGTTTCGGTCTGAAACACTACTGTATTGGGTTAAATCCGTCGTCACCAAAGTTGGTGACTAAGCATCCACGTAGGACGACGTATAGACGACACATGGCTATGAATGGACATAAAGGCAATGGATAGAATCGAAGATGAACCGTTACAACGGACAGATGAACAGTCGCCACGGCCAGGAAAGTCGCAGCTCATCAATCAAGCCAGTTCAAAATAGAAATCTTATCCATAAACAACGCAACTGCTCGACTAAGGAGTTACAACTGCCTGTGAACGGATACATAGTTATCTATATATTGTAATCTAAGTCACAAGCATGGAATCTAATGCTTCTCGGAACCTACACTTGTATTCAAACTATTTACTAGCATTCAATTCTTTATCTCCAGTGAATATTTATTACTACTGCTGATAATCGAAAGATCTCATTTATTGTTCCATTGACTGAATATCATAAAGAGTACGAGGAAGGGAATTTGATCAAGTCTATACGGCCTGAGCACGGTTCCTTTTTGTTCAAATATTCATTTATTATATCGCATTGATTGCATCTTTATTTCTTCGCATTTATTACTGTCATTTATATCTTTCCATAAAGAGCATTTACTCTCGATTATTGACCGTGACTCCGCTCTATAAATTTAATTGTGACTTAACCTAACAAAACGAAATTACGGTTAAACAATTTGGCGACCACAGTGGGAGCCGGTCAATAACTTCCGTAGGTTAATCGCTCATCGTATTTTATTTTTTATTCATTTTCTTCTCGCTCGCTGGGTCTCCTCGTTTTCTTTTTGTCAAAATGGCAGATAACAACTCGCACAACAACGCTCCCATTGACGAGCAACAAGACCTCAACGCTGCGGAGCAGGTAGACTTGAATTTGGCCGGGGACGAGCAGCAAGATGTTCTTCCTGCAGACGACGACGCGATCCCCATTGCAGAGGACGAGAACGTGCTCCCAGCGGAACAGGAGAACGAGCACAGTCAGCAAGGCAGCAGAAATAGCCGCCATCCTGGCCGAGGAAACGTCGACCAAGGGGCTGGAGGATCTAGAAGACCCAATGGTCCTGGGAATTCGAGGAACTCTCAAGACGCTGTCCTTGAATTCATACGGCAACAGGCTGAAATCAACAGGCAAATACGGGAAGCTATCGACAGCCTACGAAGACAAAACCTGCCAAACACAGGAAATCCACCCATGGGACGTCCAAGGGATGCTTCACCATCTCATGCCTCAAGGCGCGCTGAAAATCAAAATGCAGGATCAGCGGTGCCAACAGAAATGAGCGAGGTCATGGAGGCCCTCACCAGGCAGTTCAAAGAGAGCCAGGAGGCCCTGCAGCGCTCTCTTCATGAGAGGATTGACCAGATCCCTGGCGCACCACCCACTTTGAAGAAAGTTGACGTTCAACGGTATACTCAAAGGCCTTGGAAGAAAGAAGCAGCGCCAAAGGCAATACCCAAAACATTCAAAATGCCAAACATACCAAGATACCGGGGAACAACTGACCCCAACGACCACTTGATGATGTTTAGCAATTTCATAAAGGCAAGCGATCTCACCGACGAGGAGATCGAATCAGTGCAATTAAAGAAGTTCGTGGAAACCTTGGCAGATGACGCTCTACGGTGGTATTCAATGCTGCCACCAAATTCAATAGGATCTTTTGCCGAGATGGCGGAGTTATTTGTCAAAGCACACACAGGCGCTCAGAAAACAGAAACAAGAGTCGAGGACATCTTTGAAATCAAACAACTGCCCGGGGAGTCTCTCCGGAAGTATGTGGATCGCTTTCAGCGCGAACGTATGTTGCTACCCAAGGTTCCAGATCGATGGGCGGCTATTTCATTCACTAACAGCTTGGACGTCAAGAGTTCTGAAGCGACCAGGCGATTGTACGAATCCCTGCGAGAATACCCTGCGGCGAGCTGGTCGGACGTCTATAACCGTTATAATTCAAAGGTACGTATAAACGAAGATAAATTGATTGGCACAGATACCCGAGGACGGAGCCAAACTCGCACCAATGGCGCTGGGGGAAAGATCGAGACAGATAGGCCAGATGCACGGCACGAGCCATATCCCAGTCGGATGCGTAACAACTCAAACGGACGCGGTCGTAACAACAAAGGCCTGGCAAGGAGCAACGATTCCACCTCAACTTCTAGTGGAATCCCAACCCTGCCCGTCTTCAACATCGGAGCAGTCGAACTTGTAGCAGTGCTCGAGGAGATGAGCGAAAAGGTCAAATGGCCTAAGGATATGAAGGGTGACCCCAGCAAACGCAACAAAAATTTATGGTGCGAATTCCATCGCGATCACGGCCACACAACGGATGACTGCAAAGCTCTAAGGTACGAAGTTGCTAATTTGTTGAAACAGGGCTATCTCAAGGAGTACTTGACAGAAAAAGGAAAGCAAACTCACGCGAAGGCCCAGCAAAATAAATCAGGACCTCCCCGAGTATCATCTCCAAAAATGACGGTCAACGTCATCTCTGGTTGAATTGAGGTTGATGCAGTCACATACACAGCAAGGAAATACGCCAAAGTCTCTATTACAAAGACCAAACGACCGCGACTTGAGGATACAATGACTTTTGAAGTAGCAGATGCAGATGGCTTGCAATTTCCTCACATGGACGCTTTAGTGATAACACTACGAGTGGAAGAATTCGACGTCAAGAGAGTACTCGTTGATCCAGGCAGTTCAGCAAACATCATATTGTCTCGGGTCGTGCAGCAGTTGAAACTATACGATGGGATTGTACAAATTTCTCGCGTTCTCTCAGGATTTAACAATTCCAGCGAGAAAACGTTGGGAGAAATTACACTGACGACCCTGTCGAAGGCGTCATGAGACGCACAACGTTTCATGTCATTGATGGGGACATGGCCTACAACATAATCCTTGGGAGGCCATGGATACACGACATGCAGGCAGTCCCGTCAACCTATCATCAAGTGATGAAATTCCCTTCAGAGTGGGGAATACGTGAAGTTCGGGGAGAGCAGCGTTGCGCTAGAGATTGCTACTCAGTCGCAGTCAAGCTCCCCAAGGAAGCAAAATAGCAATTAAAGAACCCGGGATCAGAATCAAGCAATGAAGCATCAAACTACCAAATCCCGGAATTCATATCAAAATTGGATGCACGAGAAGAGTACGCGCCAACTATTGAAGCTTTAGAACCAGAAGAAATTTTCGACAACATGCCCGAAAGGAAGGTATATTTGGGAGCAGAGCTAAACAAAGACTTGCGCGAAGATATCTTGCACTTCCTCAAGGAGCGGCACACCACCTTTGCGTGGTCACATGAAGATATGACAGGAATCTCCCCGAAGATTATCTCTCATAAGTTGAATGTGGATCCATACTACCGCCCAGTGAAGCAAAAGAAGCGCCAGCAAGGAGCATTCAGGAACCAGATCATAAATGACGAAGTTGACCGCTTGCTCAAGATTGGCTCCGTCCGAGAAGTCAAGTATCCAGATTGGTTGGCCAACGTGGTCGTAGTGGCAAAGAAAAACGGCAAGTGGAGGGTCTGCATCGACTTCACTGATCTGAACAAAGCCTGCCCGAAAGACTCTTATCCACTACCTCAAATTGACCAACTAATCGACGCGACGGCCGGGCACGAGGTGCTTACATTCCTTGATGCATATTCAGGCTATAACCAAATCTTGATGAATCCCGACGACCAGGAGAAAACTTCCTTCATTACTTGCCGAGGTACGTATTGCTACAAAGTAATGCCTTTTGGACTTAAAAATGCAGGTGCAACTTACCAACGATTAGTCAACCGGATGTTTCACGATCACATTGGCAAAACCATGGAGGTTTACATCGACGACATGCTGATCAAATCCAAACGGGCAGAGGATCACTTAGCTCATTTGGAGGAGGCCTTTCGAATCCTTGATCAATACAACATGAAACTCAACCCGGAGAAATGCGCATTTGGAGTGGGTTCAGGGAAATTCCTTGGTTTCATCATTTCCCAGCGAGGGATCTAGGTGAACCCCGCCCAGATAAAAGCGATAGAAGCCATCCCCGACGTACTTCATAACAGAAAAGATGTAATGCGGCTAACCGGGAGAGTAGCAGCGCTGAGGAGATTCATCTCCCGCTCATCTGATCGGTGCAAAAGCTTCTTCGACGTGCTGAAACAGAACAAGGAGTTCGAATGGACCCCTGAATGTCAGCAAGCACTTAAGGATTTGAAGCGGTACTTGTCAAGCCCGCCTTTACTTTCAACGCCACAACCAGGTGAACAACTATTGCTCTACCTGGCCGTGTCAGAGTCAGCGGTAAGTGCAGTTTTGGTTCGAGAAGACAAAGGTAAGCAACTACCAATTTATTACATTAGCAAATCCTTATTAGATGCTGAAACCCGCTATCAACCTTTGGAGAAATTAGCACTAGCATTGGTAATCGCTGCCCGTAAATTAAGACCTTATTTTCAAAGTCACTCAATAGCTGTAGTTACTACCTTCCCCTTACGTAGTATCTTGCACAAACCTGAATTCTCGGGCAGGCTAGTAAAATGGGCAGTAGAATTAAGTGAATTTGATATATCTTATCAACCCCGGGTAGCCATAAAATCTCAAGCTCTAGCAGATTTTATCGCAGATTTTAGCGCCACCATGTACCCTGATGCTCAACGTGAGGCGGTTCTTTTCGCCGGATCGGAGTCGGGGACTTGGACCTTGCACACTGACGAGTCCTCGAGCGTAAAAGGGTCAGGGCTAGGCTTAGTCCTCACCACTCCCTCGGGGGAGACCATTAGACAGGCCATAAAATGTCCCTTTATTACTAATAATGAGGCCGAATATGACGCCGTAATTGCAGGATTGAAACTGGCTCGAGATTATGGAGCGGACAGAATTCATCTTAGGAGTGATTCCGCCCTGGTCGTCAACCAGATAACTGGAGGTTTCGTCGCAAGGGAGTCTCGTATGCAAAGGTATCTTGCCCGAGTTACTGGTTTGCTGGCACAATTCAACAGTTGGGAAGCCACACAGATCCTACGAGAGGAGAATCATGAAGCCGATGCTTTGGCAAATTTGGGTTCAGTCGCAGAGATTGGAGCAGCAGGTTCAATGGACGTAGCTCATCTCCTGTGTACAACAATCGATAAAGACGCAATGGAGGTCAACACGACCAATCTGACTTGGGATTGGAGGAATGAGATAATCAATTATATACTGCATGGAACCCTACCATCGAACGTTAAGGCTGCTCGAAAACTGAGGATAAAAGCTGCCAGGTATGCAATTATAGATGGCACCCTCTATCGTAAGACTTTTGCAGGACCACTGTCCAAATGTCTAGGTCCCAGCCAAACAGAGTATGTGATGAGGGAAGTTCATGAGGGATGCTGTGGAAATCACTTGGGAGGAAAGGCGCTTGCGCGAAAACTCATACGAGCAGGCTATTATTGGGACAAAATGGAAAAAGATACTAACGAGTTTGTAAAAAAATGTGATAAGTGCCAAAGGTTTGCACATCTCCTCCATCAACCAGCGGAGCCCTTGCATTCAATCATCTCCCCGTGGCCGTTTATGAAATGGGGAATGGACATCGTTGGGCCACTACCCACTGCACCCAGAGGGGTACGTTTCTTGTTAATAATTACTGATTATTTTACAAAGTGGGTTGAAGCTGCAGCATATTCAAAGATACGTCAAACGGAAGTAGTTGATTTCCTGTGGCGTTATGTCATTTGTCGATTCGGAGCACCCAAAGAGATTGTCATGGATAACGGTCCCCAATTCGTTGGTCAGAGGGTCACAAAGTTCCTTGAAGATCTGCATATTAAAAGGATTACTTCCTCCCCATATCACCCAGTGGCAAACGGGCAGGCGGAATCGACCAACAAGATAATAGTGGATTCACTCAAGAAGCGTCTCGAGCAGGCCAAAGGGTGCTGGGTGGAAGAACTCCCTGGGGTTCTTTGGGCATATAGAACAACCACAAAAATGAGCACCGGGGAGACGCCCTATTCTTTAGTATATGGTTCTGATGCATTGATTCCAGTCGAAATCGGTGAGCCAAGTCTACGATATGCCCATGCAACTGCAGAATCTAATTCAGTCAACCTCTCCGAGGAATTGGATTTTCTAGAAGAACGCAGGGAATTAGCGCTTATACGAGTAGTGGCTCAGAAAGAAAGAGTAGAGCAATATTATAATCGGGGACTGAGGCTACGTAATTTCGAAGTCGGGGACTTTGTATTGCGTAGGGTCTCCCAGAATACACAAGAGGCAAATGTTGGCAAACTTGGTCCAAACTGGGAGGGTCCCTACAAGGTGGTTGCATCCGTTGGTAAGGGCTCGTACCGTTTGGCACGACCAGATGGGTCGCTTCTACCCAGCAGTTGGAACGTGACTCACTTGAAGAGGTACTACTTCTAAGTGGTACAGGGGTTAGTATTTCTATCCATTTTATGTTGTTTACCTGCCTTCGTTCTCTTTTTAGTTGCTCTGTTTTCTTATCTTTGTCTAAATGGTACTAACGGTCTTCAAAAGGCCAGATCCGTTTAGCTCAACTGGTAGAGCTCGAAGTCCTCGTGCTTCGCGGCTGTGGGTTCAAATCCCGCAACGGACACACTCCTCTTTTGTTTATATGTGTTCTCTGATTCAGCGCTTCACCCATTGTCTTTTCATGTCTGAAATTACGAAATTTCAACATAAAAACAGAGGGGTGGCAAGGGCCCCAGTAGTCCAAAGTCCCGGCTAACATAGGTGATCTTCGAGCAGAGCAAGGTCATTCGCTAAAAGCACGGCTAAGCAAAATCAAGTAAGTTCAATAGAACTATTTTACTTGTGCTGCGTTATTTTCTACATTTCGCGGCCAGTATCCGCTCAAATCCCACAACTTTACGACCAGACAATCTTGTGTTCTGATTTACGACCAAGCAATCCTGCGTTCTGGTCATTGGGTTACTTGTCCTTTTCAATAGAAATAACAGGGCAACCTTAACCAAATCTGATTTACGACCAAACAATCCTGCGTTCTGGTCATTGGGTTACTTGTCCTTTTCAATAGAAATAACAGGGCAACCTTAACCAAACCAAATTTTTTCTGCGAAAACTTTCAATTGTCAAATATGATAAGCAAAGTTTATCGCAAAACCATCTTACACGGCCAAATTTCAGTCAGCCTAAACGGCCTGGTTTCGTCCAGCCCAGAGAGCATGACTTCAGTCATCTTAACTAAGGGTAGCTTAACCTGGTTATGATCAGATTTTATTTCAAAACATCTGCGCAGATTAACACCAAAAAGGGAACTCAGACACTAAGATTTGAAACATAATTTTGACCTCTGAAAACCCCATTAAGCGATAAACAACAGCAGCATTCATGTAAGCGAAACTTGAGAGACCAAAAATGGTCGTCAAGCCTCGACCAGTCAGACAAAAAAGGAAATAGCCAAAATATACATTCATTCATGAGTTAACAAATATTCGGAGTTAGCGACATCCAATAAATTTACAAGAAGGACTAGATGAGGCATCAATCGTCATTTTGGCCAGGATCCCGACCTGATGCACTAGCTCCATCAGTCGGATCCCCACCCAGATCTTCATCTTCTTCATCTTCATTGTCCTCACTGCCTTCATCGTCCTCTTCGACATCGTCGTCGTCAGCTCCCACTTCCATGCCCAAAACTTGCTTGACACTGATGATGGCTGCTATGGTCTGATCAAGGACTAAGTCGACATTAATCTGGCCGCGCTGCATTTGGATAAGCAACTTCTTTTTGGCCTCAAGAGCTTCCAGTTTGGAGTCGATCGTATAACGATCCCGCAAATTCGCCAACTCCTTCGATAATAGCTCTTGAACCTTTGCAGATTCCGCAGCCCGATTCTTGGCCTCTTGTAGTTCTCCTCGAGCAGCCTGAGATTCAGCTTCAGCTTTGTTCATGTTCCTCAACATCAGGTCGGAAGCGTTGCGGTTACTCTCCAGAGTAATTTCCTTCATATTAAGCTCATGGGCAAGTTGGGAAATCTGACGACCTTGCTCATCCATCTTCGCTTTCAGGTCTTCAAAGGATAACGCAAACCTTTCCTTCTCATCCAGAAGACGGTCCCTCTCCTCGAGGAGTGTGCTTATCTTGTCGTTAGCCTCAGTGTTGGATTTCTCCAACCTGTCTATCTTATCCTCAAAGAAGCCACGCCTCCCCTCCAGGACCCGCTTCTCCCCGATCAGAGCTTGCTTCTCCTCTTCTAATGCCTGATTATCCCGAAGAGCTTTCAAAAGATCTTTCTTAAGGCCAAGTACTTGTTCCTGATTATTCAGCCTGGAACGGAACATGATCTCGGCAGCCATCATGCTTGCCTGGCAGCAAGTAAAAATGCGTAAGTAATTAGAACTAAGGTATCAATAAAAGTAAAGGAGTAAAGGGGGAAAACATTACCCGAGCAGTATCTTCAGCGATTGCATAAGCCAGCTGCTCGTCGCTCATACTGCGCATGTTCCATTCCTCTCGAGGACCAATCAGGTTGGACATCACTTTGACTAAGTGGCCAGGCTTCGTCAAAAAATCTGTGTCTGGGGAAATGGAAAAGTCACATTCCCTCATGCACGGCCTGGGCTCCCTCGCTTGCTCAGAGGGATATTGGGGACCAAATTTGTGGCGTATGCCCTTGACAGAGTACGCCCCAACCTTCCCTCCTAAAGATACTCGCCTAGTAAGCTTAGTGCGAGAGATCTCGATGTCACCTGCCTCGTCGGGGCCCAGAGTGTCGCACTCCTGCAGATAAACTGGCGCCACCCCATCACCAGCCAAGTTCATCATATCTTTATAATGAAAAACCTGAGGTTCATCCTCCCCCTCAGTTTTCCTCTGCTCACCAACCTCCTCGCTTTCCTCCTTATCCTCCTCCCTCACCGGCTCTTTACCGGGCCGCCTGTGGCTGACTTGTTCAGACTCACCCTGCTGGCCACCGACCCGTACAGACTCATCCAACTCTGGGCCTTCAGGGAAAAAAGCAAAGTCTTCACGCACTCCCTCTTCCCCTACCTCCCCAGACCTATCTCCTTTCTCACCAATGACTCGGGGACTCTCCTCGAAAGCGTAAGAAGAAGTCTCTACGTCCTTCTTCTTATCACCCCGAAGAGATGCCCTCTTCCTCCGAGTCAAGCTCACATCGGGAGCATCTGAATCTGAAATGTCAAAAATTACAGGCTCAGCAGATTCAGGGGCCGCCGCCGAGCTTCTAACACTCTCTTGCCCAGACTTGGGCGTATCAGCTGCAGCAGTATTGATTTCAACTGTTTTCTCGGAAGGCTGAGGAGTCTTACGGGCTGTCCTCGTTTTCTTCTTGGGTCTGCTCTTTTCCGAGTCAGATTTCTTTCTCTTTAAATTCGCGAGGACCTCCTCGCCACCCTCCCTGGCCTTAATAGCTGCAGTGGTCTGAAGAATAGCGGCCGCCTCCTCGTTGATCTCGGCCACAGGATCAACAATCACTTCCTCAGGAGGAGGAGCAGGGAAATAGCTACCACCAGTACCTAGACCTGAGAATAGAGGCATATTAATACCGTAATGAGTTCTGCATAAGTTAGCAGGAATTCGAGTAATCAGCTTACCATGGGTGCTGGGGTTAGATAAATGCTTTAAGGAAGCATAGTGAGACCACTGCCTCTGCTCGTGAGTGAACTCTACCAGAATTGGTTCAACCCAAGCAGACAGTTCCTCCTCGGTAATCAGACCATCATAAGGAATCTTGTCAGCTAACCAACAAAGAGTGTAAATTAGAAGGTGCAAATACGTGGTTCAGAGAATATTCAATACAAAGACTCGGGGACTTACGAGTTTTATTCCACACCTCGCGGAGATTAGTTTTGCTGCCACGTGTGAGAAGCTTAGACTGCACATAGACATACCTATGCATCCAGCCTCTATCCCCTGTATCTTCAGATTTGCTCACTAGAGCTTTTCTTCCCCTCATACGGGCATTGATATATCCATCTCTCGCAACCTGAAGGCTATACAGAGAGACGAAATGCTTAAAATTAAAGTCCTGTTCAGTCTCGTCGGCAAACCATTGTAGCAAAGAAACAATCCTATAAATACTCGGACACAGCTGCCCCGGGCAGATAAGATAGTATTTACAAATGTCCTCTACAACAGGATGCAACGGGAGTGTGTGACCTATTGTGAATGGATATGTAGATATGGCTGTCCACCCAGTTCTCGTAGAAGTAATATTTTCCGTCGGAAAGGGGCAAGAAACTGTAACGTCGTCATTCCAGCCGCAATCTTCCTTAACCTTAGGTAAAAGGTCAGGGGTAATCGAACTCTTAAATCGACTTGAAGGCCACGACCTAATGTTGCCATAATGACTGAACGAGCTGATCGAACAGTCATTTTCAAGATTTCTCCAGATTTTCGGAATCACGTCAGCGACTGAAGTCGGAGAACTCGTAGATTGACCAGCTGCCGCTGAAGAACTGGTAGTCACAGCATCCATATTCAAGCTTTTCTTAGCTTTTGGAGACATTTGAACCAGACAATTGGAAGGACTTTCTGCATTTTAGAGGGTTTTAAAAGGGCGTCTTGAAACTTTGAAGGTTCGAATAAGATTTGGAATTCAGTAAAAGGATTTAGGATGGTGGAAATCATATTTATAGAATTGGTAAAGCCCAATCCGCCCTACACGTGGCGAACATCCACGCAAGGAGTGAATAAATCCAGCTGTTAAAGAAAATAACGAAATAAAAATCGGAGTGACGGTTTCTTGCCTTGGGACGTGCAAGACGTGAGTAGGCGCAGTTTAATCATCACACCTGCAGTCTCGGAACGCGCAACAGTTACTTTCTCAGTAAAAAGTGGAATGGAATTGACAACTTGCACGTTTTGTCTTTAGCGGAGCATTTAATGCTCATACTGATAAAACGTCACTCAATCAAAAGCCTATGAAGGGTTCAACGGGCAGCATCCAAATACGAGTACAAGGATTCAAATATGTTACTTGGGATAAATTCCAAAAAGTTCTTTCCCGCCCAAAACTCGCTTTCCACTCCTCGACCAGATTCTCTGCCCGAGTAGTGCGGGGACTATCTGTATTGGGTTAAATCCGTCGTCACCAAAGTTGGTGACTAAGCATCCACGTAGGACGACGCATAGACGACACATGGCTGTGAATGGACATAAAGGCAATGGATAGAATCGAAGATGAACCGTTACAACGGACAGATGAACAGTCGCCACGGCCAGGAAAGTCGCAGCTCATCAATCAAGCCAGTTCAAAATAGAAATCTTATCCATAAACAACGCAACTGCTCGACTAAGGAGTTACAACTGCCTGTGAACGGATACATAGTTATCTATATATTGTAATCTAAGTCACAAGCATGGAATCTAATGCTTCTCGGAACCTACACTTGTATTCAAACTATTTACTAGCATTCAATTCTTTATCTCCAGTGAATATTTATTACTACTGCTGATAATCGAAAGATCTCATTTATTGTTCCATTGACTGAATATCATAAAGAGTACGAGGAAGGGAATTTGATCAAGTCTATACGGCCTGAGCACGGTTCCTTTTTGTTCAAATATTCATTTATTATATCGCATTGATTGCATCTTTATTTCTTCGCATTTATTACTGTCATTTATATCTTTCCATAAAGAGCATTTAATCTCGATTATTGACCGTGACTCCGCTCTATAAATTTAATTGTGACTTAACCTAACAAAACGAAATTACGGTTAAACAACTACATACATACATACACAAAGATATGGCCCATGTTTATATTATAGCACAATTATTCCGTTTTCAAAATAATAACTTTTAACTTGACATAATATACATAACCAGTATTTGGGGTGCTCAACAGGAACAGTGAGCACCTACCATGTCATGGCTATATAGCCACAACTTTGCCATTGCACAAAACACGCACGTGGAAGCTCTTCTTTTGGGGCCGAAGTCAATCACTAAATTGTTTCTAATTCAAGCTTCTAATTATCAAACATTCTTGCTAAGACAATCAAGAACTATGAAGGAATGGAGCATCGAGTTTCAATAGAAAACAAGGATTTTGAAGGAAGAGACATTGAGCTTCATAAAAAAAAAAAACTTGAATTTTTAACTAACATCCAAATAATATACTGGATTCAAAGTTTCGGAGAAAAGTCCGAAGAAAATTTCAGTGCCTATTCATAAAAAATCCATCCCGTATTTTAAACATTGGTTATTTCTGTAAAGCTTTGCAAGCCTTGGTTGTCCCTCATTTAGAGCCCTAAAAGGTGGTTACTATGTTGATTTTTACCGTCTCTAGGTCCCGAAAAGTTAGTAAAAATTTAGTGTAGGGGCCTGAGAAATAGCCACCTCCGAACAAATCCCAGTATAAATACTGGGACTTTGAACAAAACTTGTTCAAGGCCCCAGTATTTGTACTGGGGAAGCTTCAGTAAACTAACCCCAGTATAAATACTGGGGCTTTGAACAAGTTTTGTTCAAGGCCCCAGTATTTTGTTATGGGACTATGTATAAAGCTTCAGTCCCATAACAAAATGCTGGGGCTGTGAACAAAACTTGTTCAAAGCCCCAACATTATTATGGGACTGAAGCTTTATATATAAAGTCTCATAACCCATAACAAAATGCTGGGGCTGTGAACAAAACTTGTTCAAAGCCCCATCATTTTGTTATGGGACTCAGCTTTATATATAAAGTCCCATAACAAAATACTTGGGCTTTGAACAAGTTTTGTTCAAAGCCCCAGTTTTTTGTTATGGGGCTAGTCTGGGGTGTTTTTCCAACGCTAATGGAGCTTAAGTGTGCGCGCGAATTTTTGGCTATTCTTCAATGAATTTTGAAACGATGGATAGTCCCCATTGAGCGCGTCCAAAAATGGCTAGTGATCAAAATTTCCCGAAAAGTTATACAAGTAATTGCGCGAAATAGACAAAGCTGACTCTGTTGTTACAGTTTTGATCTATATAAGAAAAATCTTATATCAATTGCCCCCATCAGGCAAAATTGATGGCTATCACCAGGTCTTTGCTAATACAAAAGATCTGGTGATCCTCAAATTTGTAAGACTTTCCTTATTTCGATCAAATTTGAAACGAGGCCCCAGAATGTCCTACTTCTGTAAATCTCCCGCGTAGGAGTTATTTGCATAAGTAGACCCTGAGCGTGCTATTTAAGTATTATCCAATAAGATTTAGCATGTTCGTTCGAATTTTAAGTTTTGAATCGGCTAATGTTATAAACAAATAAACTTAGAAGAGCTCCGTATAAGATTGTCAACCAATTTTGATGTCTCAAATCTTTAAAATTAAATTCTTATACAAATTTCTTGAAGGGGGACAACTTAAACCACCACACCTTGAAAATTCGACCTATTCTTTTTCTTAAAGGGAGGCAACTTATAAAGTGGCACACTGAGGGGACATCCTGTGAAATTTGTATGAAGGTTTATGCAGCAAATTTGTTTTCAGTTATAGGTCTTGATTTAATATTTGAGAAACAATTTTATTTCTACCAAACAATGAAATAAAAGGCTACAATATATTGAAAAATAAGTACGCCTCAGAGATCTTGGTGGAAAATAATCATCAAATGGAAATTGTAAATTCCCATCAAGAGTAGCAAATATTTTCTTACATCAGCGGCCAACTTTTTTTTTTTCAAAAATCTTAATTTCAATCCATAAGCGAAAAAAACATAAAATTAAAGTGGGCTAAGAAAAAACTTCCCTTTTTCCAAAAAAAAAAAAAAGAAAAAGAAAAGAACAAGAACCATTTACTTGTCCATGAAGAAGTGCAAGTTTTATTTTCCAAACATTGATTTTTTACTTACAAAGCTAAGTAACTTTTTTCAAACAAAATGTATATCCATATAGAAGTCGGACGCATTTTAGAGGTATTCATTTGATTATGAAGAGAAGTCAGAAGTAGCTGGTTGTAGTAATCATGAAATATCAGTGGGAATCCGAATGATTTCTTTCATCATCCTTACTCTTCATAACCGAATATACCCCAACAAAACACTACTATTAGCATGCTATTCAACCATTTGATGTCAAATAAGCCTTTTCTAGCAGCAAATTTACAAAGATAATAATAGCTTCATATACCTTTTTTTAATTGGTTTACAAGTGTAAGATGTAATCCATTGGCTTTAACTTAATTATTATTTGACAATTAAGTGTCCAGTTAACATTACAAGGTTTAGGGCAATTGATTACTGACCCTTCACTTCGGATTATTCGGCATCATATAATATGACGGTATCAAATGAACACCATCAGAGAAATTATAAGATTTTATTTTTTAAACAAAGGAAGATCACAGTAACTATACCTACTAGAAAAACACAATCAGTCGTTCCAATTATTTATAAAAAGCACAATATTAAGGGCGGAGACAAAAATTAAAATGTCACACCTGACATTTGGTATTATGATCCAAAAGAGTTGTCAACCTCTTTTACTGAGGATTTAATAGTGTGTATAACACCATAATTTACACAATTATTTGACGAAAAGGGTTTAATTGAACAAGTCACTTAGGGATAGGTGATAGGTCCACAAAAGTAAAAAAAAAACAAGTGTCATTTACTGGACACATCCTTTTATAATAAATAAAAGTCAGGAAAGTTTAAAATTCGTAGTTAAAACAAAAATGACATTAACAAAAAACAGATAAAAAGAAACGATATGTTAAAGAATATGTCAAATTTGTCTCTTCAGTTCAGGTCTCCATAACGTTTCCGCATGGTTATTCTCGGAAGAACGAAAGTTATATTTTTGATCATCATCAGAGACAAAACTGAGAACTTTAATTGAAATAAAAGGGGGAAATTGCAATAGAAAGCAAGTATTATGACTATAAACAAAGACTAAAAAAGAGTTGGAAACAAAATAAACAAATTATAAGAAAGCTAAGAAGAAAGTTTAAAGAAAAGAAGCAGCATTTGTTACCCTCGCGTTTATTGTGCAATGATACAAAAGACTTGTGCCTGCTTTTATAGGGCGGGGGGCAAAGCGGCAGAGGGAATAATAGAGCCCTAGGCACTTTGGGCTATACTTTCCTGATAAGTTAGTTTGGGCTCTTCAGCCCATCTTAGCTCCCAGTGGTATTTGGAAAGTTTTGCGCAAAATAAACAAGTACCTCTATTTCAGTTTTACACTCCATGAGAAAGGTTCTGTAAAAATGATTCACCATGAAAATTTGTGGCGATCTCCATGTCTTTTCTAATTAATAAAAGGATCTGAAAATCATTAAAAACTTTCTTATTGAGGGCCAAGTTTGTATGACTTTGCTTACGAGAAACAAATTTCTAACGGAGAGCCAGAAGTATCCAATTTCTATAAATCACCCTATTGTATTGGCAGAAATGCACTAAAGGCCACTTTTGACAATGATCTTTTGTTTGAGACCACTTCTTTTATTGGTTTTTACATGAGAGGCCACTTTTTGGAACTTCAATTCTTTTGGGTTGAACTTTACACAAGTTCAGCCCACAAGGATTGAAATTCAACTTCAGTCCACCACAAGGATTGAAGTTCAACTTCAGCTCACAAGGGTTGAAGTTTACGCATCTATACCTAAAAGTTTAGCCCTTACAGATTAAAGTTGAAACTTCATAATTTAGGCATGAAGTTGAACCTACAAGGTTTGAACTTAAGCCCACAAAGATTGAAATTCTAAAAAGTATCCTCTCATGTGAGACCAATAAAAAAAAGTGGCTTCAAACTAAATATCAGGGACAAAAATGGCATGTGGATGAAAATTTTACTATTGTATTTGGGGAGATTTAATGACAGCAGAGGCAATGTCAAATGATTTGCCTTTCTGACCCTGTTTAACCTGATTTAACAAAAATTACCCTTCTTTGCAAATGATTTGCCTTTCTGACCCCATTTACATGATTTAACAAAAATTACCCTTCATTGCTAATTTTCTGACGGAAATATCCTTCAACACTTAATTAATGACGCACATTACCATTTACATGATTTAACAAAAATTACCCTTCATTGCTAATTTTCTGACGGAAATATCCTTCAACACTTAATTAATGACGCACATTACCATTGACATGATTTAACAAAAATTACCCTTCATTGCTAATTTTCTGACGAAATTATCCCTCAACACTTAAATAATGACGGACATTACCAGTGGTATTTGGAAAGTTTTTACTCCAGTATCGGTACGATTTGAATAATTTTAGTATTTTATGTTTTATATGTAATATGAAAGTCGCATTATTATCATTTCTTAATTCTTAAGTAAACTAGTAACAAGCTTTAATATAACACATAGAGTATATACAAAGAGAACCATATGTCCGTTGAGTATATTTTTACTAACAGATCTTGTCTACAAGCCATACTCGAACAAAATTTTAATTTACGGGTTATATTGCATTATCTATGAACTTCTAACACTCTCTTCACCAAGAAATATATATTTTTTATCTTTCACAATGATTACTGAGATGCTAACAAAAAAACTACAGTTCGAAAGACGTAAAATCTGACAAATAGCAGGCAACATCACTAGAAACTTTGGAGAAAATATTAATCTTCATATCACAAAGATATCCAGGGAAATGATAAAAAGGATATGAGAAAACATATCTTGATGGCTTGCAGCAGGAAATTGTTGGAATCATCATAGTTTTAGTAGAAGTAGAGTAGGATTGAGTTTTACTTGTAGTCAGTTCAGTCTGATCCACCCAAATATCTGAGACAAAAGGTCAACAAATTTAATGCATTATTAGTTTAAACATATAATTCATTCAGTTCGGTCCGATATATTGTATAAAAATTAAAACTTATGATTCGGTACGACTTTTTATGATTTTTACTTGACAATTGATTCAGTACGATACGCTTCTATTGATTGATTGATTTCTCAAATCAATTGATACCCACAGTTATTTCTAACTCTTAACTAATATTTATACATCATTATAAACTCTAATATCGAAAAATTCATCAAAATACCAAGCTATTTATATAATGTGCTGTAAATCTATTCACACAAGATTAGGTTACAGGCTCACTATAAGTTTGTGAATTGTGAGATCTATAGAACGTAATACCTTGATGCATTAAAAATAAAACTACTACTAATAACTTTTCCTGAAATAATACAAAGTGTTGGATGTAGTTAACTAATTGAAACATGCTTCACTGGTCAAAAAATAATTTATTGCAGATAAGAATAAATTAGAAATGAGTGATAGAATTCAATTGAACTTGCTTTAAGTTTTACAAAAACCTCTTTCCAGGTGTTTATTATATTTCCTAGCTGATTAGTGATAAATCATTATCTTCTAAGTAATAGAACTAATTAGTTATAGTGAGTTAAAGAGACGTGAAGCACCAGTGGTCTAGTGGTAGAATAGTACCCTGCCACGGTACAGACCCGGGTTCGATTCCCGGCTGGTGCAACATTCGATCATTCCTTGCTGGATCTCACTTGAAGGAGAAGAAAAATATATTCCAGTAATTGTTCTTTTACAATAAAATTTTAAGAAAACGGAGACATTATTCTTTCGAGATTTAACTTACGGAATGCATGTGAAATGACATTCTTCTAATTAACATTTGATAAAAATCATCATACATGCGAGAGAAAACCTTTTTACTTTTGTTAGCTTGAGACAAATTATGATTTATTTTTTACATAATAAAGGGATTACTTCTCTTAACTGATACTTTTGAGTATGAAGTCAGTCCAAGTAAATTGATACGTGAGGGACCTTTTTGGTAGACGGAAGGTTATAAGTTGAATTCTTATTGTTATGCTTAAATATCAATAACAGAATTTAAAAAAACAATGAAGAATAAAGAAAGAGTTAAAACTCATATACACTGAGTGTGTGTGATATTATTTTTTTATTTTTTACACCATTGATTAATTGAAGGTATATTAATTAAATTTAAAGCATATTAGCTAATTAATATTGGAACCTCGGGTGGAATAGAGAGTTTCGTCCAAAAAAAGTATTAGCTAATAAATATAGGCATATTAATATTGGGACCTCAGATGAAATTTGAGGGAAATTTGCCTGCGTTATTTTTTTTTTGTACAAAACTTGGAAAGATTGTAAAAACTTTAGGCAAAAAAAAAAAAAAAAACACACACACACACACATTTAAACTTTAACATTCTCATAAGCTTTATCTATCCGTAAGCTTACTTTTTATAAGGCTTGGACATTCTCATCATGCTGGAGACAATTATCACTTGGTAAGGGCACAATTGTCTTAGACATTAACGATTAATTGAAGGTGATTAAGAAAACATAAAAATTAACCAATTTTCATGTAAATCTGTTGAAATAAAGAGCTTAACCTTAGCTTGTAAACTTGTTATATCATACAATAATCAGGGTGCTAAGAGTGAACAGTCCCAAAATTGATGCATATTCCATTTTGCAAATTATACCCAGAAAAATTGAAAGAAAGAAGTGAGAAAAGAAAAAGAAAACATGAAAGGGCAAAAAAGCAAAACAACGTGACCGAAGAAGTGACATTTCCAAAGTGGGTCCCACTAAACCACAGCTCGCACTCCCCATTTTCTCTTCGTGCAAAACAAAACAAACTCCCCATAACGGCTTTCTCTCACTTTCAAACACAAATTCACAACAAAGTACAAGCCATTGCTTCTTCAAAGATTTTGGTACTTCATGTTAGAGATTGTTATATGTCTGTACTTTCGATAATGACCAAAACAGAAATAGATTAAATAGAAAAATTCCAAGCCAACAGTATACACTGCATGTCCTTAAGAAATCTAATCCCCTCACAGTTACCCAAGGTTTGTGGATTAATTTCTCCCATGATAGAATGGAATTATCCTCTCTGTGATAGCGGTAATTCAAATCACAGTGAACAGCGAACTCAAATAATGGTAGCAAATCACACTGACTCAGAACTTACTTTTGTTTTGAAAACAAATGCAAAAAGTAATGAGAGAGAGAGAAGGAAAATTTTTGGATTAACAAAAATGAGGCAAAATGCCTCTCTATTTATAGCCACAAGATTTGGAGTAAAAAGGTATGAAGGTGTCTTTTCATTTTGCTGAAGTGGCTGTTCATAAAAGGCAGCCTTCAAGGTGGCTGTTCAATGAAAAAGTACATTTTCATTAACGTTACAGCTTTTGGGAATTTTGGAATATTTGCATAAGTATTCCACTCTTTAATTTCGTTACGAAAACAGCCCCGAATCAAATATTAATATAAAATATTAATATTTAATAAATAAATATTAATATAAATATTAATCTTTAATAAATATTCCCTTGATTTCCCATTCACATCACTTTACCTCCTTTCCAAACCCAACAATCCCCCACATGAATGCGGAATGGCTATATGAAGAAAACATGCAGAAACCTGTGTGATTTGCAAGTAAGAATTAATTGCATCTGGATAAGTGGGTTTCCCTTTGAACTTTCCGTAGTGAACATATATCGGATATACTCGGTCAATCGGTAGATTTGATATCTTTGAACCGTCGAACTTTGGTGTATACCTAGACAACATATGTCACACAATTAATCCTTGACCATCTTTGGTTCTCATTGTTGTGTTCGTTTCAGCCATGAACATCGCCTGGTTCATGAGTGCGTAGAGAATTGGCCTTACAGAATTCTCCTTGAAGCGGCTTCCACTTCACACTCACATAGGTGATTTCTAAACGTGTAATCCCGTAGATCTACACTGTTTGACAAACCCCGTATCAAACTTAGATAATCATTAAAAAACGTCTTTAACGTTTTATCCTTGGTACTAAACATTGTCTTATTAAGAGGATGGGTTGAGTTGTTTGACAATGTTGGAGCGGTCGTACACAACTTTGTTTGAGCTCCTTGAACCCAGATCTTGGGATCTCCAGTCTTCTAGGTAGAGTTACCGCCATGACGACTTGTCCTCGGCCATAGTCCCATTCCTCTTGATGACCTGTACTACCTCTCTAGTTAGCCTTTTGTTAGCGGATTCGATACATTATATCACTTGACCTTACTGTCACGACCCAAAATCTGGATCCGTGATAGCACCTAAACGATATTGCCTAGGCGAACCAACAGAAACAAAAATGCGGAAATAAACTGAAAGAAGAGAAACATGATGAAATATATATATATATATATATATAATTGGAATCCAAAAAAAGGTAGACACCCCTGTCTACTATACCCAACAAACACCAATGGAGCATCTATAGAGTGACTCAATCGAAATAAAATACAACAGAAGTGAAGTGGAGTCTATCTCTATACAACACTGGCGGTACGCCACCGTGGACTGTACGGTTGGCTCACCTCAACAAAATAACACAGCAGCCTCGAACGGTCGCTACTGTCTCGATGGCTATTTAGAAGAAGTACCTGCACATGTGGCAGAGTAAGTTATGAGCCGAAGCCCAGTAAGATCACTGACAGGCCCGCTAAATCACCCTTGCGGGACAAGTCGCAAACATGCATCGCAAGCAACTAAGCACGTCGTTTCTACGTAAATAAATAGCGCAGTCGCACATATTCACAATATAATTATCCAAGTATATATATATATATATATATATATATATATATATATATATATATATATATATATATATATATATATATATATATATATATATATATCCATACGTATGTACCTATGTACATACAGATAGCATATGTCACATACACATTAAGTAAGCCAGTAGTCTCAGAATATCATACACAAGTCAAAGAGGATTATGCCCACCCAACGTAAGGCCTAGATCAATCAAACAGTGGTTTGGAGGTCCAATCTCTACTCCCACACCGACTAACCTAAACCTACGGTAGGCTAGCAACACCGCCAACGGACGTAGGCAACAATACATTCATCACTCAATATCAGCACGCACCCTGTGCGGCTCCGTCTATAGGCCATAACGCCATTGTCAACATAAACAACATACTAGTGACCCGTAGTCACTGTCTCAATCATAAGGAGGTAGACCAATGACCCGTAGTCATTGTCTCATCTCATCTATATACAACCACACCACACCCCCTGTCAAGTGTGTCGTGTCTCAACAATCTTGTGACCACACCACACCCCCTGTCAAGTGTGTCACATCTCAAATATCTAGTGACCACACCACACCCCCTGTCAAGTGTGTCACATCTCAATAATCAAGTGTCCACACCACACCCCCTGTCAAGTGTGACACATCTCATAGTATAGGCGACACCACACCCCCTGTCAAGTGTCCCTCTAACAGTATTAATATCCACGACATTAATAGCAATAACAGAAATAATAACAGAAATATTAATAACGATAATATTACGCAGTCACTGTAACCAAGATTGGTTATGCTAGCTCAATGTAAAGCGGAGGTTAACCCGACAACGGTTTGGAGGTACAATCCCTACTCCCGTGTCGTCTAACCAAAGGTTACGAGGAGTCAGCACTACACAACCCGTCATGATAACCATACAAGTACCAAATTCGTACATAAGCCGGCAGAAACCTCGGCAAGACATAATCAATGATATGCCGGCAACATCCTCGGCCATATCCCCAGGTCCTTGCTATCTAATCATGACATAGCAAGCAATCCCACAATATAAGTCATCGCTATCTCAATGTAGCGTCTAGACCGGCACATACCTCGGTCAACTCATGTACTCACTATTTATGATCAAATAATAGTAAGCAATCCCACAATATAATTAATCGCTATCTCAATATAGCGTCTAGACCGACACATACCTCGGTCAACTCATGTCTTTACTATTCATATTTAATTAATAGTAATATACCTAGCCAACGCTAGTCAATTCATATTTAACACATAGCCCTAAGCTAATCACATAAGAATACCCGAAGCGTACTAGCATGTTGGACGTATCCACAAGCAAAGTAGAGGTCAAGTCTCACTTACCTCGAATTCCGGTTCAAAGCTAGGAAGCAAATCTCCTTTCATGCTCTTCTTGTCCTCGGGGAACTTTCCTCTAAGTCTATCAAGACAATATAGCACTCATTAGTGCTCAATTATAAGCAATTAAGCTTCTAAGCATTTTAGGGTAAAATTACCAAAATACCCTCGGGTGGGATCGAGCCCAAAATTAATAAAATATACATTTCCGGACTCCCCACACTCCCGTGAGTCCAAATATGCAATTAGATTTCTCATACGAGCCTTGCTCGTTGATTTTCCCCAAATCTTAAAATTTAGGATTCTAACTCATTTCCTATGAATCAAGCTTTGATTCTCATGATATATGATATGAAATGAGTTATGGAGGCTTACCTTATGATTATACACGTTTTGAACCTTCCAAAATCGCCTCCAAATCGCCTCCTTTGAATAAAAATTCGGTTTCCCGAAATCTGTCCCGAAATGACCCCTTTTATAGCAGTTTTTACCACTGTAACAGTCTCTGTTCCAATAATCATAACTTTTGATAGGAATGTCCAAATGACCTGAAACCGATGCCATTAGAACCACAACTCAAAGGGCTACAACTTTCATGTTTTGCGTTTTTCCTAATTTCTTACGAATTGGCCGGAAAAATACTATATTTCTGGCTGCTCGCAACAGAAACAGTAGCAGAAAACAGCAGAAAAATCCGAACTGTTTTGGGTCCAAACGGGACCCTACGAAGCTCGGAATGACCCCAAATTTTGCACACAAGTCATAAAATACTTGTGTGACATGCTCGTCAAGACGGAACTCAATTCGGACCTCCAGAACTCAAAAAGTGGGTCCCACGGCAAAGGTTCAATTTTCGACTTTCGCCAAAATAGCGAAATTTAACCAAACGACCTCGGAATCCAATTCCGAAAGTTGCTACAAGTCACAAATGACTATACAAACCTAACGGAACTTTCGGATCTCTCATCGGAGCTCATTTACTCAAATCGAGCTCGGAAACCTCTTTTAACTCTTTTAAACTTCCGAAACGGGGACTTTATCAAAAGTCCTAACAAACGAGGTCCGTTTTCAATTTTGAAGGTTGCTACATATCATAAATGACGAGACGGACCTAACGGTGCGCTCGGATTTTCCATCGGGGTTCGTTTACTTAAAACGACCTATCGAAATCCCAAATTCCTTTCCGGAATTTCATAAACGGATCCTTTTCTCGAAAACCTATCAAACGGACTCCGTTTCGACTCAGATTTCACAGACGGGTCATAAATGACCTAACGGAGCTTTTGGGACTGTCGACACGCAAATCGAGGTCCCGAATCCCGTAACGACTATTTGAGGGTCGTTACATTCTCCCCCACTTAGACTCTCGGCCGTCCTCGGACGAGCCTAAGTCTAAGGTAAGATCCACACACTAGCCACGGAGCTGGCACGGATTTCGAGGACCCCTCGGTACCACCCGAAATCAATAAAATTTAAAAATGCAAATTCAGGCTTAGAAAATACAAGGATTTCATACCTGAATCATCGAACAAGCGCGGATGCCTCTCACGCATCTCGGACTCAAGCTCCCAAGTGGCCTCGGCAATGGAGTGATGCCCCCACTGAACTCTCACAAGCGGGATCACCTTCGATCTCATCTTACGGACCTCTCTAGCCACAATAGCAATAGGCTCCTCCGAATAAGCTAAGTCGCCATCTACCTCCACGGAAGCCATATCGATCACATGAGACAGATCGTGAACATACTTCCGGAGCATGGACACATGGAACACCGGATGAACAGACAGAGAGGGAGGCAAAGCCAGTCTATAAGCAACGGCGCCAACGCGCTCCAATATCTCAAAAGGCCCAAATGAACCTAGGACTGAGCTTGCCTTTCTTCCCAAATTTCATAACACCCTTCATGGGCGACACTCTGAGGAATACCCGGTCCCCAACCATGAACTCAAGATCTCTCCGCCTCCGATCTGCATACGATATCTGCCGGCTCTGAGCCGTGCGGAGTCGATCCTGAATAACCCGGACCTTATCTAAGGTCTGCTGCACCAAATCGGGCCCCAACACCTGGACCTCACCAGACTCGAACCAACCGATAGGTGAGCGACATCTCCGACCATACAATGCCTCAAACGGAGCCATCTGGATAGAAGCCTGATAGCTATTATTATACGCAAACTCTGCTAGCGGCAAATGGCTATCCCAATGGCCTCTAAAATCAATAGCACACGCCCTCAACATATCCTCGAGGATCTGAATGGTCCGCTCAGACTGGCCATCAGTCTGCGGGTGAAATGCAGTGCTGAGATCGACCCGAGTACCCAGCTCTCTCTGAAAAGATCTCCAAAACTGAGCTGTGAACTGAGCACCTTGGTCAGAAATGATAGAAACAGGAGCACCATGCAATCTCACAATCTGCTCAATGAAGATACGAGCCAGACGCTCCGAGGTATAAGTAGTCCTCACTGGAATGAAGTGAGCCGACTTCGTCAGTCGATCAACTACTACCCACACCGAATCATGCTTACCCACGGTCAGCGGCAAACCAACTACGAAATCCATAGTGATCTGCTCCCACTTCCACTCGGGAATGGGCATAGACTGGGTCACCCCGGCTGGCCTCCGGTGCTCATACTTCACCTGCTGGCAATTCAAACACCGAGATACATAATCAGAAACATCCCTCTTCATCCCTTTCCACCAATACAGCTCTCGAAGATCATGATACATCTTTGCAGTACCCGGATGAATGGAATATCTCGAACTGTGAGCCTCTGCCAAAATCATCTGCCTCAGCTCCACAATGGCTGGAACACAAACCCGGCCGTTAAGCCGCAAGGCACCATCATCACCAATCACGAACGAGGACACTCCCCCACTCAGGACCCTGTCCTGGAGATCTCTCAGATAAGGATCCTCGAACTGCCTTTCCCGAATCTGGGAAGCTAGAGACGACTGCGACCCCACATATGCAAGCACCCGGCCTGGAACAGAATCATCAAACCGAACGCCACTAATGGACAAAACCTGCAACTCACGAGCCAACGGCCTCATATCACCATCAAGATAGGCAAGGCTACCCATGGACTTCCTACTCAAGGCGTCGGCTACAACGCTAAATTTCCCGAAATGATAGCGAATAGAAAACATTATAATCCCTCCAAATAATTCTGGGTCCATCACGCTACCGCTGCGCCACTCTGATCCCGCCTTCAATACCGATAGCCACTGACTCGACATGGCAACCCAGTGTCGCATGACAGGATACCAATAAATCAATATCCCTAGTGATGTCAAATCCGTCATATCTAAAACCAGCGAGTCTACTAGGGACTCTACACCGCATATAAGAACATAAGCGCTGCCAATAACCCTTATTCATACATATAAAATCTCCCGATAGATATACCATCCATTCAAGGATCATCAAATAAGGACAAATCCAATCCTTGCCCTAATAAGGGCAAACCCAGGCGATAGATATAAATAAGCAAAACCCCGGGTTAAATAAACAACGGCACTGCGACCACAAATAGAATGCATACTTGCAATATCATCAGTAGGTGCCTCGGCACCCTGCCTGGTCATAGCATAGCCTGCACCGCTCCTCCTGAACCCTGGCATGGGCATCCTCCAAGCACCTGGCAGCATCCAGTACCTTGCGATAAGTCATGCCAATCGCAACTGTGGTGACAGCAAACTGCAACAGAGGGTTAAAACCCTCAATAAATCTCAACACCATGTCCCTCTCGAGTGCCACCATAGCTGGCGCATAACGGGACAGCTCCAAGAACCTGGTGTCATAGGCAGACACCGACATGCTTCTCCGCTGCAACCTCTAAAAATCTTCTGACACTCCTGAAGAAAATGATGGGCAGAACAAGTGGCAGATGTGCCATCAAACTGAGGAGGCCTGATCTTCATAAAAGACTCAATCCTCCAAGCTACTTCCTCGGTACCCATAACCGGAATAGGAATAGCGGAACCCGGCTGAACAACATGACCCATATCCGGAGTAGCCTCATAGGTCGGCGTACTCATAACTGGAGTGGTCGGCTGAGGTGCCGATACAGGTACTGCAGCATCCCTACTAGCGGGGGCCCGATGGCTTGCCATGCCCACTAGTCTCATATACTCCTCCGAATAAATCACAACTGCGCCCGACACGATAGTAGGCAAAGATGGAAGTGAAACAGGTGCTAATGGTGTCGCTGCAGACACCGGAGGAATAGCTGTGTCCTGCCTAACAGTTGGCGGACGACCTTTCCAGGCATTAGTAGGGGCTCGCATCTGTGCTGGTGCTGATGTACCAGCCTACGCTCCCTGAGCGGCTACCCTGGCAGAAGATGACCTCGTCTTCCTCATCTCAGCAGATATACGAAGGAAAAAAAAAAAGGTCAGCACCCGTACACTACATCGCACGACAGAGATGAAACGAAGGGAAACATTTTCCTAACATGACCTTGTAGCCTCTCGCTCATAAGTATGGTGCACAACATACCCATAAGCAAGACTCTACTCAGACACTGCTCCATTGACTCTTAGGACTCGACTTAGAACCTAGAGCTCTGATACCAAACTGTCACGACCCAAAATCTGGATCCGTGATGGCACCTAAACGATATTGCCTAGGCGAACCAACAGAAACAAAAATGCGGAAATAAACTGAAAGAAGAGAAACATGATGAAATATATATATATATATATAATTGGAATCCAAAAAAAGGTAGACACCCCTGTCTACTATACCCAACAAACACCAATGGAGCATCTATAGAGTGACTCAATCGAAATAAAATACAACAGAAGTGAAGTGGAGTCTATCTCTATACAACACTGGCGGTACGCCACCGTGGACTGTACGGTTGGCTCACCTCAACAAAATAACACAGCAGCCTCGAACGGTCGCTACTGTCTCGATGGCTATTTAGAAGAAGTACCTGCACATGTGGCAGAGTAAGTTATGAGCCGAAGCCCAGTAAGATCACTGACAGGCCCGCTAAATCACCCTTGCGGGACAAGTCGCAAACATGCATCGCAAGCAACTAAGCACGTCGTTTCTACGTAAATAAATAGCGCAGTCGCACATATTCACAATATAATTATCCAAGTATATATAATTATATATATATATATCCATACGTATGTACCTATGTACATACAGATAGCATATGTCACACACACATTAAGTAAGCCAGTAGTCTCAGAATATCATACACAAGTCAAAGAGGATTATGCCCACCCAACGTAAGGCCTAGATCAATCAAACAGTGGTTTGGAGGTCCAATCTCTACTCCCACGCCGACTAACCTAAACCTACGGTAGGCTAGCAACACCGCCAACGGACGTAGGCAACAATACATTCATCACTCAATATCAGCACGCACCCTGTGCGGCTCCGTCTATAGGCCATAACGCCATTGTCAACATAAACAACATACCAGTGACCCGTAGTCACTGTCTCAATCATAAGGAGGTAGACCAATGACCCGTAGTCATTGTCTCATCTTATCTATATACGACCACACCACACCCCCTGTCAAGTGTGTCGTGTCTCAACAATCTAGTGACCACACCACACCCCCTGTCAAGTGTGTCACATCTCAAATATCTAGTGACCACACCACACCCCCTGTCAAGTGTGTCACATCTCAATAATCAAGTGTCCACACCACACCCCCTGTCAAGTGTGACACATCTCATAGTATAGGCGACACCACACCCCCTGTCAAGTGTCCCTCTAACAGTATTAATATCCACGACATTAATAGCAATAACAGAAATAATAACAGAAATATTAATAACGATAATATTACGCAGTCACTGTAACCAAGATTGGTTATGCTAGCTCAATGTAAAGCGGAGGTTAACCCGACAACGGTTTGGAGGTACAATCCCTACTCCCGTGTCGTCTAACCAAAGGTTACGAGGAGTCAGCACTACACAACCCGTCATAATAACCATACAAGTACCAAATTCGTACATAAGCCGGCAGAAACCTCGGCAAGACATAATCAATGATATGCCGGCAACATCCTCGGCCATATCCCCAGGTCCTTGCTATCTAATCATGACATAGCAAGCAATCCCACAATATAAGTCATCGCTATCTCAATGTAGCGTCTAGACCGGCACATACCTCGGTCAACTCATGTACTCACTATTTATGATCAAATAATAGTAAGCAATCCCACAATATAATTAATTGCTATCTCAATATAGCGTCTAAACCGACACATACCTCGGTCAACTCATGTCTTTACTATTCATATTTAATTAATAGTAATATACCTAGCCAACGCTAGTCAATTCATATTTAACACATAGCCCTAAGCTAATCACATAAGAATACCCGAAGCGTACTAGCATGCTGGACGTATCCACAAGCAAAGTAGAGGTCAAGTCTCACTTACCTCGAATTCCGGTTCAAAGCTAGGAAGCAAATCTCCTTTCATGCTCTTCTTGTCCTCGGGGAACTTTCCTCTAAGTCTATCAAGACAATATAGCAATCATTAGTGCTCAATTATAAGCAATTAAGCTTCTAAGCATTTTAGGGTAAAATTACCAAAATACCCTCGGGTGGGACCGAGCCCAAAATTAATAAAATATACATTTCCGGACTCCCCACACTCCCGTGAGTCCAAATATGCAATTAGATTTCTCATACGAGCCTTGCTCGTTGATTTTCCCCAAATCTTAAAATTTAGGATTCTAACTCATTTCCTATGAATCAAGCTTTGATTCTCATGATATATGATATGAAATGAGTTATGGAGGCTTACCTTATGATTATACACGTTTTTAACCTTCCAAAATCGCCTCCAAATCGCCTCCTTTGAATAAAAATTCGGTTTCCCGAAATCTGTCCCGAAATGACCCCTTTTATAGCAGTTTTTACCACTGTAACAGCCTCTGTTCCAATAATCATAAATTTTGATAGTAATGTCAAAATGACCTGAAACTAGTGCCATTAGAACCACAACGCAAAGGGCTATAATTTTCATGTTTTGAGTTTTTCCTAATTCCTTACGGATTGGCCGGAAAAATGCTATATTTCCGGCTGCTCGCAACAGAAACAGTAGCAGAAAACAGCAGAAAAATCCGAACTATTTTGGGTCCAAACGGGACCCTACGAAGCTCGGAATGACCCCAAATTTTGCACACAAGTCATAAAATACTTGTGTGACATGCTCGTCAAGACGGAACTCAATTCGGACCTCCAGAACTCAAAAAGTGGGTCCCACGGCAAAGGTTCAATTTTCGACTTTCGCCAAAATAGCGAAATTTAACCTAACGACCTCGGAATCCAATTCCGAAAGTTGCTACAAGTCACAAATGACTATACGAACCTAACGGAACTTTCGGATCTCTCATCGGAGCTCATTTGCTCAAATCGAGCTCGAAAACCTCTTTTAACTCTTTTAAACTTCCGAAACGGGGACTTTATCAAAAGTCCTATCAAACGAGGTCCGTTTTACATTTTGAAGGTTGCTACATATCATAAATGACGAGACGGACCTAACGGTGCGCTCGGATTTTCCATCGGGGTTCGTTTACTCAAAACGACCTATCGAAACCCCAAATTCCTTTCCGGAATTTCATAAACGGATCCTTTTCTCGAAAACCTATCAAACGGACTCCGTTTCGACTCAGATTTCACAGACGGGTCATAAATGACCTAACGGAGCTTTTGGGACTGTCGACACGCAAATCGAGGTCTCGGATCCCGTAACGACTATTTGAGGGTCGTTACATTACAATGTCAATATTGATAATCCCCTAGAGAGTAGTTGTCAAACGGTTTTATGTCTTCGTTGTATGTAACGATTTCCCGTTATACATATTGCTCCCAACCCTTCCTATTGACACTTGACTATTGCAGTGTATGCAAACCGTTGTCAACGGCTAGAGCCAAAATTGAATATCTTCCAAAATTTTGGAGCCCTTCAATTTTTCCACTATTTAATCTAGCATCACTATTACTAGCTGAAATAGTTGCATCAGTTGTGGCCACAACCTTTTTAATATTTAATATATTTCTCAACCATTTCCGTGTTGCTATTTAGTTGATGCCTAAATTATAGAACCTTCAATTATTATACAAATCCAAATAAATATAGATTTTATAATTATTATTGGTTGGTTCATCGCGTAAATCCAACTAGATATGGATTTTATCATTAATAGTTTATTTTCTGTCTTATAGACAAATATTTTAATGAATCGTCATGTCTATACAAAACGTTATCTATCAACCGATATATCATTTTCATGAAAAGTCCTTATAAGTGACACCACTTCATGAAATAATACAACCTTTCTAGAACATGTACAAACCAATCATTCCATTAGTAGTTTCACCGATCAGTCATCACTAAGATGAACACGTTAAGAACTCTCTTACTATCACGTCAATATCCACCGAGGATATATAGGGCTAAAAAAACCATAATGAATAATATAGACATTTATTGAATCTAACATTTATTAAATCAAACGCCCCCATATTTCAAATATTATAAATACCTCTTTTATTGTCCATAATAGGAAATACAAGGCCTTTAGTAATTAAATAAGCACAAAGTAACATACCAGACTATTGCCTTCAATGATGTTACGAGACTAGCCAAATGAATATAAAGTATTCAACACTTTGAACCTGAGCCACTAATAAATTCTCCTTATTTATTTAGTAGCTCTAGGTAAAGCCTTTCCAAACGTTTCCACAATCATGGCCAAAGGTATGAAATTCCCCTTGAATAATAAAAAGTTACTTTTTTATTCTCATTCGCCATGCGTCTATCTTTTGGAAAGCTAATTGCTTGCATATTTCCAAGCCAATTACATATGGCTATGAATAGCCTATTTCCAAGTCAATTTCATTTCAGAAACTTCACCATAAACAACTACATAGCTTGCTTTCAAATTGTCATTCTTTCTTTTAAATGAAAATTTTTACTTCCATTTTCTTTAACCACAAAGGTTCTGCCAAAACAATGGTACAAAGAGTTACTGTGGCAAACCCTCTGGACATGATCTTTGTCTTTCCAACACAATTGGGGTTCTTTGCCCGTAAACGAAAGTGTGAATATGCCACAATCATTTTTAACATATCAGTGAAGTTTTTAATCTTCAAACCGATTCAATATAATGGCGAAGTTTTTAATCTTCAAGCCGATTTAATATTACAGTGAAGAGATTATTCTTCAAACTGGCTTAATGTACAGTGAAGTTTTTATATCTTCAAACTGCAAATAACCATATAAATATTTTAATAATCCGGAAGTTTTTAATCTTCTGAACGGATTAAACACACATTAATTTTAATAATCCGTTGAAGTATTTAAATCTTCAAAAACGGAATATTAAATTTGGAGTAGAAAATCTTTTCAGATTTTAGTCTCCACAACAATTTGGAGTAGAAAATCTTTTCAGATTTTAGTCTCCACAAACAGCCTATTATCGATTAGCAGACCAAAGTACAAATTAGATTTCTTAAGATTGTTAGAGATTGTTATATGTCTGTACTTTCGATAATGACCAAAACAGAAATAGATGAAATAGAAAAATTCCAAGCCAACAGTATACACTGCCTGTCCTTAAGAAATCTAATCCCCTCACAGTTACCCAAGGTTTGTGGATTAATTTCTCCCAGGATAGAATGGAATTATCCTCATTGTGATAGTGGTAATTCAAATCACAGTGAACAGCGAACTCAAATAATGGTAGCAAATCACACTGACTCAGAACTTACTTTTGTTTTGAAAACAAATGCAAAAAAGTAATGAGAGAGAGAGAAAAGGAAAATTTTTGGATTAACAAAACTGAGGCACAATGCCTCTCTATTTATAGCCACAAGATTTGGAGTGAAAAGGTATGAATGTGTCTTTTCATTTTGCTGAAGTGGCTGTTCATGAAAGGCAGCCTTCAAGGTGGCTGTTCAATGAAAAAGTACCTTTTCATTAACGTTACAGTTTTTGGGAATTTTGGAATATTTGCATAAGTATTCCACTCTTTAATTCCGTTACGAAAACAGCCCCGAATCAAATATTAATATAAAATATTAATATTTAATAAATATTAATATAAATATTAATCTTTAATAAATATTCCCTTGATTTCCCATTCACATCACTTTACCTTCTTTCCAAACCCAACACTTCCACCCATACTTTAGGGGTAATAAATATTCTTTGAAGAACACACTACATGCAACAATGTCCTTCAATATATGGAGCAGCAAAAATTCACATAACTAGCTGTAATTAATTTAATACAAGTTAAAATCCATCAAATTTGCAGGAACCCATAAGCCAATCCATAATTAGATGGCATACCACAACCCAAATTTGGAAATATCCTACACCTATAAGCTAAAGAATCTATACATTGTAATCTAGGTGGAAACTACAATGCAAGCCAAAAATAATTCATTAACTTAGCGTATGATCTACTTTAACTGTAGACAATGCCATGATAACTATTGCAACCATTGCGAATTACCCCCATATGTTCAAGGAAAAAAATTTGAAACTCCATCCGTTCCACAATAGATGACATGTTTCGGATTTTGAGAGTCAAATGAGTTTAATTTTGACCATAATATTTTCATATGACTTTTGAATATTTTGAATTATTAATTATTGTGATTTATAGTACTTTTTATATAGTTTTTAAATATATAATCGCCGTTCCAAAAAACTTAAAGATTATATGATTAAATTCACGGTCAAAATGAACTCGTTTGACTTTCGAAATCCGAAATATGTCATCCATTTTGAAACAGGGGAGTACAATTTTCTTATTAACTTGTTTAGAAAAGAATGATACTATAATTTTAAATTTAGAAATATATTAACTTTATCATTTTACCCTTCATGAAATGTATAGGCGCACACGACTTATTAATTTTAAATAACAAATTTTAAAAAATTTCTTAAATTTCGATTCAAATCAAATTACGACACAAAGAGAATAATAAGTAAACATAATATAGTTAAATTATTGGGATTTCCATAGAAGACAAAAATCTTAAATAGTTCGTTGCATATTAGATAAACAAATTAAAACTCCACGTCAAGAATATTTGTGTCACAACTAGGGGTGTTCATGGTTTAGTTTGGTTGGTTTTTGGCTAAAACCATAACCAAACCAATATATTCGATTTTTAAATTCTTAAAATCAAACCAAACCAAATAAAAGTTATATCCATCGATTTGGTTAATGTCGGTTTGGTTTCGGTTTGATTTGGCTAGTCGGTTTTTTTTTTATCAAATCACAATATCTGTTGAACATGTTATTTACTTGTATATAGAATTGATCAATGACTAGCTGGAATATTGTTGAATATTGATTACGACAAGGGATAGATAAGTGTGCATAAAACTATGGCTTCAATGTATAAAGTGGAAGTAGTGTGCCAAATTTCAAATCATACAGAACCAAAAGTGAAAATACGCCCGATCGCCTTAAGTTTCCTAAGCCATTCAAATACCCTGAAAGGTACACAAGTCCAACAGATCAAATGATGTCTCCTGTTTCAAAGAGACTTCTAAATGGTAGAAGCAGAAAAACAAGCACACTTTTGCCGCCCTAAAAAACCAACCTCATCGTCATCAAGGTTTACGGCTTCAACAATCTGGCCTTTGTCAAAGTTTGAATTGCTGATGTTAGGAATTTTTACTTTTATGACATTCATATCTTCGTTAGCCTATTAGAGAGGGGCTTATGCATGTTCCTCCCTTTTATTTCTCAATCTCCAATGCAAAAGGGTACTTTGTAGTTTCTACTAGTACTTTATATTCACCAGACTATAATGTACTCAACTAAACTACTTGAACAAGTACTAAGTATAAAATAGGTTATGCACTTCTTTAAAAAAAAAAAAATACAACAATTTACTACTAACGGCTAAGGTTTAGCTCACCATTAATTGTTGGACTTGATTCTTCATACCGTCAAAGATATAGGGTTCTCCAAGACTGTCACATTAACTCCAGTCCCGACACGTTAACTATCATTGAAATTTGAAAACTATATAAATACTTAAAAAGTTTATATAAAATATAAAATATAAAATATTAATGTATATAATTATAAAAATTATATTTATAATTATCGGTTCGGTTTGGTTAATTCTTCGATTTTTATTTTCCTAAAACCAAACCAAACTAAATATTTACGATTTTTGAAAATTCAAAACCATACCAAACCATATCCAACAAAGTGTCAGTTTTTTATCGGTTCGGTTCGATTTTTGGTTTATTTCGATTTTTATCCAAATCGTGAATGTATTGGTCGATTTCTGTTCGGTCATGAAGGAAGCGTGTTCGATTACGAGGCAAAGCTATAATCAACTTCGCTGAAATATCTAATGAGATCGATATGAAGCAGCTTCGTCTGATGGCGTGATCGATTATGTTTTATTGATATCGGAACGTTTCGAAGACAATTATTTTAGCAGATAAGTTGTTGTTATCCCAATTTTATCGGAACAAATCTAGCGGATTCGGCGGAAGTGGGTGAAATTGGTCAATTGTTGTTGCGTGATGAAGGGGAGACGTGAGAAAGTGGGAGTTCTTCTAGAGTTGGGAGTTTTTATCATTTCAACCTATAAATAGGACTCTGCCTCTTCATTTTGGGGACACGTTCACCAGAACACCACCTTTTTTACTCTTCAGCTATACAATCGCTCATTATATTATTGTTATTTGCTCGTCACACCATTGTTAATCTATTGTCATTATCAAACCAACCATTGTATTAAACATCAATGGTGGCTTGGTTCAAACGTGGAGGAAGATTCATCTCTTTCATCGAAGCGCCAACCTCCGATTATTCAATACAATAAGCTTTTACCGCTTTATTTATTTACTATTATTTATTCCGTTGTTTGCATGCCATTTCCATTATTCGATATTTTAATTCATCATAATCGATCTCATTAATTTGTTATCATTGCCTTGGTCGTATAGTTAGTCCATTATTTAACTTGCTCATTAATATCGAACACATCAATTGAATCGTTGCTATTGCTTTCTGATCTTATTGTTATCTGATTTAGTGCATCTCCATTGATCGCATTTATTTATTGTTATATCTAAATTTTTCATCGAATTTGGTTAAAATCAAATATTCAGCATCGAACAAAGTTAACACATAAGTCATCTTCGATAGAAATCCGCCTGAAATCGTATCATCGTAAATTGCTAATTTGTTATTTGCCTTAATTCGTCTGTTTGCGTTTGCCTTCGAATTATTTATTCTGACCATAACATCGGATTTGCATATTCATACCTTCGAAACTGATATTTGCATTGTCTTCGAATTAAGGCCCTGAAAATCGACTACTTGTCAACGTAAACTGCCTATCAATCAATCGAATTGAGATTTAAAACGGTCGCCTTAGACTCAACTAAATATAAATTTAATTGTAAAACCTGAAGTACATTTTTAGGAAATACAATTTGGCGCCCACCGTGGGGCGTAGGCAATCAATTTATTCCGAAATTTGAATCGTTTGATACTACTTATGTTTGCTTTCTTGTCTTGAAATGGCAGATGAACGTAACATCGACATTACCACCGCTTTGAATGGTCAACAACAGCTCAATCCCAATGACGGGGTTCATGTTCCGACCAACATTGAAGCGGTCGATGAGTCTACCAACCACGAGCAGGATCCGATTCATGACGATATTCCTACTAGTTCACAACTGAACGCGCCCCAAGGGCGACGACGCGGTAAGGAACCCGTGGTCGAAACTGAGTCAGGAGATACAGATGCGACACTAATGGCGTATTTGAAAAGGCATGACGCTCAGTTCGAAATGATACAAGAACAGTTGAAGGTCCTGTCTAGCTCTATCGGAAACAGAGCGCCCACCTCCCCAATCACACCCCCGCAAGCATTCCGACTTCGGTTCCTCAGGGTGCCGTAACAGGGGGACTTGCAGCGGGGGTCGGATCTGGAGGATCGGGTACGACCGCCGTGGCTATGGGAGCTCCGGCCTCCGTTACGACAGAAGTAAGGATGTTAGGTACGATGCAACTTCTGCTAAATGACACAGTGGATAAGAAATTCAATGAGATAAAATCATTTATGGAGAAATTGCCAGGTGTTCCGAAGTTAACGGACGAAGTCGCTAAGAAATCGATTTCAAAGCGTCCGTTTCCAGCAAGTGCAGCCCCACTACCCATTCCTAAAACTTTTAAGTTACCAGAAAGTTTGAGATACGATAAAACCACAAATCCAAGGGATCACATTGATATGTTTTCAGTTGCAGTTCAGGCGAACGACCTGATTTCAGAAGAGATCAATTCAGTCAGCCTTAAGAAATTTTGTGAAACATTGAAAGGGGCAGCACTGAAGTGGTATTTGCAGCTACCTGAAAATGAGATACTGAATTTTGATGATATAGCGGCTAAGTTCATTCGATCATATACTGGAGCAAAAAAGATAGCGCCAAGGGTGGAGGATATCCTGAACGTTAGGCAGCGGCCCCGGGAAACTATCAAACAATTTGTAAAACGATTTAATGATGAAAAGATTCACATCCCCAATCTCGAAGAAAGGTGGGCTTTTTTCACTTTTGCTAATAACTTGCGCACTGATTCAATAGAGGTGTGGAAGTTAAAGGATCGTCTTAGGGAAATCAATGCATGGACGTTCGACGATCTATATCGTGAGTGCGAACCAAGGATTAGGGTTGAGGAGGAGGATTTGCAGCTAGCCCGAAATAATCATCAGTATGATTGACAACAATGGGAACCCTACAGTTTGCCTCGAATGGGGAGCGACAACCACGAAGCTGGTAGTTCGAAGAATCAGCCGACGAGAGGACAATCGAACGCATCTTCGGTTCCAAAAGATCGACCACTGCCTCCAAAAGTGACGGAGTATAATTTTTGCATATCGACACCGAACTTGGTAAATCACTTGAAGGGGATGGGTGATAAGGTCGTAAAGTTTTCGGGTCGCATAAAATCAAATCCAAACACAAGGGATGAAAATCTACGGTGTGCCTTTCATCATGACTTCGGCCATACAACAGAAGAATGTAAGGCGCTGAGATACGAAGTGGCCAGCTTGCTACAGAAGGGGCACTTGGTAGAATTATTGACTGATAGAGGGTGAAACAATTTTAATAAGAAAAAAGACGATGAGCCGCCAAAACCTCCTGCTCCTAGGAAGACGGTGAATGTTTTTACCGGAGGAGATGACGTTTGTAGAGTGATTTACACTACAAAGAAATATGCAAAGGTCTTGTTCACACGAGACAAATGAACGCGGGAGGATATGAATGACGAGATTGTGTTCGGGGATTTCGACTTCGACGAAAGGATTCATCCCCATCACGATGCACTGGTAGTAACGATGAGGATCGACGATGCCGATGTAAAGAAGGTATTAGTCGATGCTGGCAGTTCGGTTAATATCATACATGCAAGAGTAGTTGAACAGCTGCAGTTGAGCGATAAGATCGTACCTCGCTCAACGGTATTGTCGGGTTTCAATAATTCAAGCGAAGTGATCGTTGGAGAAATCATAATTAAGACATATGCGGAAGGCGTTGAGAGTGAAACATCGTTTCAAGTGATGAAAGGCGAGATGGCATACAACGTGATATTAGGTCGACCGTGGATTCACGCTATGGGAGCGGTCCCATCGAATCTACATCAAGTTGTAAAATTCCCTACCCCATGGGGAATTCGTGAAATAAGAGGTGAGCAGCAGGCTTCTCGAGAATGTTACTCAGTAGCTGTTAAGGATGGCTTTCGAAAATAGCAATCACAGCTAGTGGAACGCGTGGCCGAAGACTTCACTGCGGCTCCGTCATGTGCTTCGTCACAGTTAGCGGAGTCTGAAGTGGAAGACGAATTCGCACAGGTTCCACCATGTGTGAGAGAACCGTACAAACAGAAAGCCGGAGACTTTACGATAGAAGAATTGGAAGAAGTAATGTTATTCGGTAATAAGCTTGATCGGAAAGTCTATGTGGGAGCAGAACTGGATCCCGAAGTAAGAACAAAAATCATATCATTCCTCAAGGATAATTCTGATTGTTTTGCTTGGTCCCATGCAGATATGGTGGGAATCGATCCAAAAGTTGCCACACACAAATTAAACGTCGATCCAAAGCATCGGCCAGTAAAGCAAAAGAAACGGCCGAATGGAGGATTCCGGAGGAAAGTGATCAACGATGAAGTAGAAAAATTGTTAACGAATGGGTTCATTAAAGAGGTTAAGTATCCGGAATGGCTTGCAAATACCGTCGTAGTACCTAAGAAAGTGGAGAGTATGCATCGATTATACCGACCTCAACAAAGCTTGCCCAAAAGATTCGTTCCCACTACCTCACATCGACAGGCTGATTGATTCGACGGCAGGGCACGAAATGTTGAGTTTCTTGGACGCCTACTCAGGCTATAATCAAATTTTGATGGACCCAGTAGATCGGGAGAAAACTTCGTTCATCACAGAAATGGGGACTTATTGTTACACAGTCATGCCCTTCGGCCTTAAGAACGCTGGGGCTACTTATCAGCGTTTGGTTACCACCATGTTCAAAGATTTGATCCGAAAAATAATAGAAGTGTATATCGATGATATGTTGGAGGAAACTATTTAAGTCATTTGGAGGAAACTTTTACAATACTAAGGCGTTTCAACATGAGGCTGAACCCGGAGAAATGCGCGTTCGGGGTCGGATCCGGCAAGTTCTTGGGATTCATCGTATCGCAAAGAGGAATCGAGGCCAATCCAGACAAAATCAAGGCGATCGAAAGCATCTCCGAAGACTTGACAACGGTGAAAGAGGTTCAACAGCTGACCGGTCGAGTAGCCTATCTCAGCAGGTTCATCTTGAGATCATCTGAACGATGTCACAAGTTCTTTTTGGTGCTGAGGAAAAATAAAAGTTTTGAGTGGACACGGGAATGTAAAAAGGCTCTCAAAGAACTGAAGCAATACATGTCCCATCCTCCACTTCTATCAAAGCCAATCGAAGGAGAAATGTTGCTGATCTACTTGGCCGTTTCCGATGTTGCTGTAAGCGCTGTCCTCGTTCGCGAGGATGGAGGTAACCAATTCCCTATCTATTATGTTAGCAAAACATTGTTAGATGCAGAAACAAGGTATCCACATCTAGAGAAACTAGCACTAGTCACTGCTGCACGAAAGCTAAGACCTTATTTCTAATGTCATTCAATATCTGTTATAACTACTTTTCCATTGCAAAATATTTTACATCGGCCAGATCTCTCTGGTCGATTGATGAAATGGGCGGTCGAGCTGAGTGAATAGGACATCACTTACCAGCCTCGCACCGCCATAAAATCTCGAGTTTTAGCTGATTTGGTAGCAGACTTTAGCGATAACATCTTCCCGGAAGCAAGGAAGGAAGAGTTAATGATGAGAGATCCAGATCCCGGAGTCTGGATAATGTACACCGATGGAGCTTCGAATGTGAAAGGGACCGGCCTCGGAATCCTGTTGATAGCACCTACCGGCGAGAAGCTCAGGTATGCGATCAAATTACATGCAAAGACTAACAACGAGGCCGGATATGAGGCCCTCGCTGCAGGTTTAAAGATTGGAAAGGACTTCAAAGTCGAACGACTAGACATCAAAAGCGATTCTCAGCTGGTGGTAAATCAAATCCAAGGCGATTTTTGTGTTCGAGATCCGAGGATGCAGCAGCTGCTCGAAAAAGTGCAGAATCTTCTAACTTCTTTTCAGGAATGGAAAATAGCTCAGATACCGAGGGAAGATAACATCGAGGCAGACGCCTTAGCCAACCTTGGTTCTGCAGCAGCTATCGATGGAAAGCCCGATGAAACCGTGGTTCATTTGTTCGAATCCCCACTTTGTCGAAGCATCAAAGAGGTAAACAATGTCAATCATACTTGGGATTGGAGAAACAAATATTTGTCTTATTTGCAGGCAGGCACCCTTCCCAGTGACAAAAAGTCTGCCCGATCACTTAAAGCTAAAGCGACAAGATATTGTCTCGTAGAAAATCAACTCTACAGACGAATATTCGGTGGCCCTTTAGCGAAGTGTGTGGGACCAGATGGAACAAGCTATGTGTTGAAAGAAGTTCACGAAGGCGAATGCGGCAATCACTCCGGCAGCAAGTCGTTGGTCCGAAAGATAATAAGGGCTGGATACTAGTGGCCAACGATCGCGGATGATTCCAAAGAGTTCGTCCGCAATGCGACAAGTGTCAATGATTTGGCAACCTCATACATCAACAAGCAGAGCCGCTTCATTCGGTCACGTCACCGTGGCCATTCATGAAGTGGGGAATGGATTTGGTCGGGACGCTTCCAACAGCGCCCGGTGGGGTAAAGTTCATTTTAATTCTCACGGATTATTTTTCTAAGTGGGTAGAAATAATTGCTTTGGCTAAATTTCGTGAACATGAAGTCATCAAATTTATTCATCAAAATATCATCTGTCGTTTTGGGATGTCGAAAGAGATCACATGCGACAATGGTAAACAGTTCGTGGGAAGACGATACTGCCTTCTTCAAAAAATGGGGGATCAAGCGAATTGCCTCAACACCTTATCACCCCAGTGCAAATGGAAAATCTGAGTCATCAAACAAAGAAATAATCGAGTATTTGAAGAAAAGGATGGATGAGTCAAAGGGCAATTGGTCGAACGAACTCCCCGGAGCGCTGTGGGCTCATCGGACAACGGTGAAACACAGCACCGGGGAAACACTGTTCTCACTTGTCTACGGAGCAGAAGCGCTGATACCGGTGGAAGTGGGGGAACCCAGTCTTTGGTTCGCCTACTCCACCGAAGAGGAGAACAAAGAGGCTATGTTGATAGATTTAGACCTGGTCGAATCAAAAAGGGACATGACATTCGTTCGAATACAAGCACAGAAACAAAGGGCGGAAAATTACCTCAACAAAAAAATCAGGTATCGATCTTTTAATGTAGGTGACTATGTGCTAAAGATCAAAAGACCGAAGAAGGATGAGCCCAACGAAGGTAAACTAGGAGCAAATTGGGAAGGGCCCTATCGGGTCAAGGCAGTAATCGGAAAAGGTTCATACCAACTCGAAACAATGGACTCCAAGCCAGTCGACTTCAATTGGAATATCACACAATTGAAGAAGTACTACTTTTGAAATTCTACGGTATTTGTAATTTCCATTCTGTTTCCATCGGAAGTAGTTGTTTGATCGATTATTTGGTACCAACACTTTTAGATGATAGGCATAGTTGGAATCGAATGATGACAAGCATCACCCATGAATACTTGAGCTCAAAAACGCTCCAATCGGGGTCGATAATTCTGACAAACATTCTAACGTTGTCTTCATCTATAATGGCTTTCTCAGTTTTTGTCTTTCAGACTCCGTTTCAGGGATCAAAATCGAGGACCACTGTTCGGCTGCTCATCCTTCACACTAAAACACTGGGGGGGATGGAGTTAGTAGGATGGTCACTGTCGGATACTGGGGACTGCCAGGAACCGGGGACTCCCCGTCGAAAGGAGAAACAAAATCGATTGAAGACAATATTGGGGACTCGTTCAAAATTCGACAAAAGATTCAAGATCCCAACGCTCACTTGAACTGGGGACTCGTTCGTACTTCAAATCGAACTAGAGGCTCAACTTTGTCAAAGATTTCAAACCCTGACGCTTTTATTCAGAGTCGGGGGCTATTCGTTTAGATGAGTTATGTAGCATGTAAACGATCTGTTAGTGATCAAAAATCTGTGCCTTCAAACGGCCACATCATGCAACCCATCGAATCGTACGATCCGAAAATGTATTAAACGCCCAATAGCGGCTAATATTTCAATGATATACAACACTTGGTCATATTTTTGACTTTTCACATTTGTCAACTTGTGTTATCGGTCTAAGCATTGGCGAATTTTACAATTCCAAAATTTTCACCAAGTGTTCAAAGCAATTTTTCATTCCAAACCTAAAAATGTTCGAGGAGTGCATTACGTAAAAGTGAGACGTCATTTTTTACTGCGCACTAAACATTGGGCCCCAATCACAATTCTTCCGACGACTGTCGCTAAACATCAAAATTTTCGAACGATTAAATTGAGTCATCTTCGGAAAACAATACAGTGATAAGAGAAGTCAAAAGTAATTCATTCATTGAAAAATATTTACATGAGTTCGTCGAACGGCCACATTACATCAAAATTCAAAACGACTAAAACAACAAGTCGGAAACATCTTTAGTTTATTCATCACCATCCCCATCGGAACCTTCATCGGAGGACTCGCTGGAAGACCAAGATCTTCACGGGCCAACCGCACAATGGCAACGACATCATTTAGTTCGGTAGGAACATCAATATTTCAATCCAACATCTCTCTAAGGACATCGCGCCTTGATTCGGCAAGGATAAAGTCCTTCTTCTTTTCAAACTCTTCCTCGAGATCGCGCCTTAAGATGTTGGATTCCTTTTGAAGCAACAGGTTCCTTTCCGACAGGCTATCAGCTTGAACCTTTAAGTCCACGTTGCCTTTGCGAAGGACGCTCAACTCCTCGAACTTATCAGCAAGTTCCCGATCTTTGCTCTCTAAAGCAGAATTGAGTTCGGCCACTTTCAGATCGGAATTGGCTTCATGTTCGCTTAGCTGTGCGTTCAAAGCTCGAATTTGCGGCTCCAACTCCGATTGATGAAGAGTATGCTCATTCGTATTTTTGTCGAAGTTGGCCAAAAGTTCAGCGTGCTTGGCCTCCGCAGTTTTCAGCTTCCGATGCAGTTCCTTCCCAGACGAAGTAAGATGAATAATTTTTCTCGTTTAAGACTTTAGCCCCATCCTGAAGCTGGCGAATCCAATCGGCGGTCTCGATCGCCATTATGCAGTTCTGAAAACAAGTCACATAGGAAAGTAAAAAAAGAGAACAAAGAAATTTACGCAAAAGAAAGAAAGTATGGACTTTACCCTGAAGGCACCAAAAGAAATCTGTGAAGGTAAACTCATGTCTACCTGCGTATTCAGCCGAGCTTGCTCCATCAGGCCAATGACATCGAACAGGTAATCCGCCAGCCGCTTTGGGCATCTAAGAAAATCGACATTGGGCGGCACTTCTATCGTTAGTGATCTACGACCCCTTGTTTCAGATTCGCCCAAAGCGGCAAAGGCAGCAGCTTCTTCGCCTCGAGGAAGAGGTACTATCGGATCAGCATGATCCGCACCGAAGAACGATGACCCCGTTTCTTCATCATACTTGGATTTCGTCGTTTCCATCGGCCGATCCAAAGCTGGCATCTTACCTTTCGATGGATCCCTTTCATCGAGTTCGCGGTCAAAGGCCTCAATCATTTCCCCCCGAGTTTCAGGCGCAACACCCAAAGAAACGATGGCACCTTCTCTATTGGGCAAGCCTCTTGAGCCTGAATTGACCTCTTCGGCTACTGGGGAAAGGTGATAATCATCAACCGAAAGATCCCCCTGTTCAGCCACTTTGAGTTGGATGGCTGTTTCCTGGAGTCTTTCCTTTACAGGCTTCTTGGGACGCCTCACTAATCGGTCAGATCCCGATTCGTCCCCAGTTTCTTCTTCCTCGATGTCGATAACCGAGGTCGTTCCTTCGGCGGGTTTCGCCGTTGCAATCGCTGAACTTGTTCCAGCAATAATATCCTCAATGGTTTGGGGCGTAGCCGATGAGCTACCCCCTTGCCCTTTCTCCACTACCTTGGGCAAATACCTATTCTTCAACTCCTGAAAAGATTTCTTTTTCTTCTTCTTCGGAGGAGCGTCCACAACTTTCTCACCGCCTTCGATTTTAATCTCCTCATCGCTAGGCTCGCCCCCGGCACCTGTGATGCCTACGAAAATTTAAAAATCTGCGAAGGAATAAATCAGGCTGCAAGTCTAACACGAATTCAAGAGAGAGAAGTTTACCATGATTTTTTGCTTTGAGGGTTATCAAAGCCGCGACCGGTTTCCAAGCCCTCTCGTCATTAGTTATCTTATCAAGCACCCGGATCAACCAAGGTATGATATCGGCGACTTGATTGAACAAAACCTTGTCGGCTGAAAATGAGAATACAAAGTCTCAGGACTGAGGCTACAAGTTCACAGTAATAGTATTTAAAAAGAAAAAATAAGAAACAAAGAATAGTCTAAGCATTTGCAAGTTAGAAATTGATGAAGATGAGGCCCACCAAATAAGCACCTTCAATATGGGTTGTATTTGGAGACCATTTTTTATCCATCAATACCCATATTTTCTTGGGTTAAGTAGGGGATGAAACCCAGATTTTATCCAAATTAGATATTAGTCATCCAATCTTTTGAAATATGGATCAAATGAATGGATTAACAAAATATGGATGGAAATTGCCAACCCTAATGAATCTTGCTCTGCTATTTATTTTCTCTGATCTTACATATCTGAAAGAAAACTTAAATAGTTGACAAGCTTAATTCTTTCATTTCAGCAATCAACCAATAGGTCTCTCTTCAGAAGCAGCTTTACCCCCTACCACAGACATTGGAGATATATTTCTATCTGCGGATGCAACAGTTATAAACCCTACCACAGGCAATGGAGAGACATCTCTATCTGCGGATTCTTCATCCTTCGTGCGAGCGGAGCGCTCCCAAGAGACGTCATCTACTTCAAATAATCGCAGAACTTGCGCCATTCTGGGGTTTTCATCTGATGCAGCCCAACTCCGTGCTGATCAGACATTCCTTCCATCGAGACCGATGAGACGAAGCCAAGCCAAGTTGCTGCATGATACTCACATTCAATTGGCTTGGTCGAGAGAAAGCAACCGCTCCAAAGTTGATTGGCCGAGCTCAAGATTGGAAGGCATCATCTACAAGCCCGAGTCCGAATGAGGGAGAAATCGAACACTCAACATCGACGCTGAGCATTGAAAGCAACCAAAAGAAGAGCGTCCGAGTTCAAGTGTTCGAGCTCATGTTTTCGAATCAAAAGGAACAAGCGGACACTTCACATTGACGTCGAGCATTGAAAGCAATCGAAGGCAAAGCGTCCGAATTTCAAGTGTTTGAATTCAACAGATCGAATACTTAACTTACTCAGCCCTGCGTGGCTTATTCTTATTGGTCGCATATGACCGTTTTACTATTTTACCCCTAGTATTGTCTATATAAACTCCTTTCTATTTCATTTGTAAGAACCTAGATTTTGAGTATTGAATATTGAATGAGAGTAGTTGTGAGCACTTTCTCTTTTGTCTCAGATGTGAGCAAACCCGATGGGGTCCTTCGGAACTTGTGGCTTTCGGTGAATCCGATTGAACGATTCCTCTTTGATCATTCAGTTTGCAAGAGACACTGTTCTCTTGAGGATTGTTGCACAGCTTGGGTGCTCTTTCCTTCTACTTGAATCGTACCGAGACCAGTTCCTCGGTGTCGTTCAAGCAAGAAAAGCTGTGTCAAGATTCTATCTTTACTTTCCGCTGTTGTTTTCGGTTGCTTAGCTTCATTCTCGGATTTAGCTTGCACCATCATCCAAGCATGACTTTGAGATGATTGACCGACTAGATGAGCACCCGGATGGGACACTTTATATCCAGCCTTATTTAGGATGTCACTTGAGGACTATGAACTTTTGAAGGAGTTAGTCGACCAGACAACCGTCAATCCCCCTCTCCAAATGCTTGAAGGGGTTGATCAGCCGAGCCCCCCCTGCTGCTCCTATCACCACATCCCCTATGCCCGAGGCACTGTCAGTGATTCTCGGTACCAGTGCGGTGGTGGCGACAGGTGGAATCTTGATCATATCTTATGCTGTCAGTAGGTCAGCAACCATTGCCAAATTCTTAGACCCGCAGGACCAGCCATCACCACCTTCTTAGACACCGCAGGATCAGCAATTAGAAAGTGGAAAGATAAGGGGCCGAAAATTAGTTTCTTCTAGATATAGTCAGCTGTGCTCCTCGGGTAAATCATGCATTCTCCTAGCATAATACATATAGTCAGCTGTGTTGTTTACTATTTTTCTGAACATGAAGTGGATGAGTTGATGTGGTTCTTATAGAATATATGCTTTACAAATTTGCAGTCCTTCATTGAAAGCCAACTTTTTGATGATATCCTTAGAAGAGTAAGGCCAAATCTCCATGAAACATCACAATGTTCCCTCAAATTTGGAAGCGAAATAAAAAACATAACAAGCTTTAGGGAATTACATGTGGGATTTTATGTAAAAGACAAAGATCTTAAATAAATTTGTGGCACATAAGATGAATAAATTAAAACTCTACGATTTAGGATGCTGTGTCACAACTTCATATGTTCACCAAGTTAATAGTATCACAAGTGAAGCTTGCAGATAAAATTGCTTGCTGTGTTTAATTATTTTTGAAAATGTGAAACAATTTGCTTCAATTACTACAGCATTATATGCCTAACAATGGCAAGACATGATAATAAAAATTTAAAAATGCCACCAAAACTCCATGCATCACTTGTTTAACGATTGACAATATACCTTATTTTCTAGAGTAGAGTATTTTTCTTATGAAGTGTCAACAATCATGAATATAAAAATTGTCTCACAATAGATTTTTCTAATTCAAAGAAAGAAATGAAGTGAAATAGAAAAAGAAAAAGAAAATGTGAAAGGTAAAAAGCAAAACAACGTCATATGAGGATTTGAGCTTTGAGGTTGCCATTGAGCCCAACAGAGTGAGATATCTGTCCATGGTAGGAATATTTAGAGTAATATAGTTTGAAGAACACAATAACAATTTTCTTCCAAATATGGAGCAAAAGTCACAAAATAACTCAGTAAACCAAGTAGGAAGGAATATAGTTTAGCTTTCAATTATGAAGTATCCATCAACTTTGCAGGAATCAATAAGCAAATCCATAATTAGATGTATTTTCTTTGGCACTACAAAATAGTGTTTTGAAAGGCGGGGCATGAACCGAGGCGTTTTGCTAAGTATGGGACGAGGCTTAAGTCTCGAGGGGTGGGGCGTAAGTCTCACGGATCTTAATTTTTAATTTAATAAATTATTAATAAATAAAATAACAATATTAAAAATATGAAAATTACATTAAAATAGGGTAAATTCAAAATTATAGCAGAAAAGTTGTGAAAATTGTAGTTCTCTTTTTTATTTTAGTTATATCTTTGAAAGGAATGGCAGTACCTAGTTCCGTATGTCTCTAAAATGACTATTATAAGTGGAATAGTAAATTTACTACAGTTAAGTTATTAATGTCTATGTTAATTTATTAGATTTGAAATAAATATACCATCCTCTTTAGTAAGAAACAAAAGTTCGTTTGTCAATTACATACAACAAATTAATTACAAAACCAAGTGGAAAAATATAAAATTTGTGTTTGCTAAAATTATGATAAAAAGAACTTGTAAATCTATATAAAGCTGAACACTAAATCGTGAAAAGGCTAGTACACTATTGGAAAATTATATTATTATTTTAATATAAAGAGTGAAAAGGTGGGAAAAAAAAAGGGAAAAGGTAAATGAGTGGTGTTACACGTGCTTTCTGTGTATGTAAACCAAACAGTCATGGGGCCAGTAGGTAGAGTTTTGCATAGCCTTCTATTTCATCCTCCGTGTATTCTCAACATTCCATTACTCACCTACTAAAATTTTCTAAAATAAATGAAGTTGGAGAAACCACCTAAATTTTGAAATTACAGGTAGATGAAAAGACATTGTATGCCCATCTTCCTCTTATTTCTCGACTATCCAGTCTATCCTGCCTACCCCATCTCCTGTATGGAAAAGCAACCAAAATTCTCTCTGTAAATATTATACTAGTGTTTACGTTTCTTCAAGAATTAACTCAAATAAGTATTAATTAAGTCTGATTCTTCTTCTTCTTCTCAACAATTCAATACTAAAATTTGGTCGCAACTCTAGGGCTTGCGCCTCAACAAAAAGATTGAAGGCACGTCTAGGCGTAAGTCGGAGCATTCAGGGCGTGCGCCTCACAAGACTTGCATTTTTCACCGCCACCCCGAGGCAATTTTAGTCCGCCCTGTCTTGGTGCGTGCCCCAAGGCGCGCCGCCCTATTTACGTTTTTAAAAATACTGTTTAACAAATTACCACAACCCAAAATTGGGAATATTGGTAGACCAAAAAGCACAATTATCTCTATTCTAAGAAATCTAAACATTGTAATTTAGACGATTCCCTAAAACACTTGATGTAAACGACATTGCCAGCCAAATATCCCTGTTATTGACCAAGTAATTCTGCATATCATCTACTTCAACTGTGGATAATGCAATGATAATCACTGCAGCCAACCCAAATTAACAACTAAATATGATAACGTAATTGAGATTTGATGACTTTCGTAAAAGGCAAAGATCTAAAATACTTGCATGTTAGATAAACAAATTAAACAGTCATATCACAGCTTCATATGTCCACAAAGTTAATAGTATTACAAGTGAAGCTAAGCTTGTGGATATATCGCTTGCAACATTTTTCCATTTCAAAATGTGTAACAATTTGCTTCAATTATTACAAAATTATATGTCTATCAACTGCAAGACATGATTATTTTTTTTAAGTACTCCATCCGTTCTACTTTATTTATCATACTTACTATTTCGATGTTAAATTTCTTAAATTTGACCGTGAATTCAGCATAAACTCTTTAATTTTTTGACATCAAATTTATATATTTGAAAATTATATAAAATATACTATAAGTCTCAATTAATTACAACTCAAAATATTTAAATATAAATAAAAAGATAGTAGCAATAAAAAAAAAAACTCATTTAACCCTCAAAACCGAACTGTGATAAATAAATTGGGGTACGTAAGCTTATCAATATAAAATTGTCACACCATAGATTTTTCTAATTCGAAGAAACAAATGAAACTGAAAAAAAATAAAAAGGAATATGAAATGAGAAAAGCAAAAGAACGTGACAGAAGAAGTGACATCCCCAAATCCCACGTAGGTCCCACTAAACCACAGCGTATATAAACCCTTCACACACCCCCCATTTTCTCTTCGTGCTACACAAACAAACTCACTCCCCATTAACGGCTTTTTCACACACACTCACACCATAAACACACACTCCAAATCACACTTCCTGAACCCACAACAACAAAGTACAAATCATGAAGCGCAAGTTACAAGATTCCAAAGCAGTACATTCACCGGCGCCGCCGGTGAAAAAGCAACTCCGATCAAATCTCCTTCGCCGTAAACGCTCACATATTTCTCCAATCATTCTAAACAACAATTCAGTGAATAATAATGAAGTTCGTAGAATCATTACGCGAGCTTATTACAGAAAAATTAACTTGCAAAACAAGCAGGAATCATCTGAATTCTCTTGTGTTGATTCATGCTCTGAAGTTACTGGAGCAAAAAGTCATGAGTTTCATAAGGAAATTGATGTTTCTGAAGCTGTTTCTAAATCCGGAGTTTCTAGTGTTCAAAGCAAAATCATGAAACGTGAAAATTCCGTTGATTTTGAGTCATATTATGAAGTTTCTGAAGCTGTTTCTAAATCCGGAATCTCAAGTGTTCAAAGCAAAATCATGAATACTGAATATTCTGTTGATTTTGATGCGAAAAACGCGTCGAAAATCAACGATGAAGAAGAAGAAGTTGTTTCTAAGTCAAAAATCATGAAAACTGAAAATTCAGTTGATTTTGATGCAAAATATGAAGTTTCTGAAGCTGTTTCTAAGTCAAAAATCATGAAATGTGAAAGTTCTGTTGATTTTGAGTCAAATTATGATGTTTCTGGAGCTGTTTCTAAATCCGGAATCTCAAGTACTGAGAAATTTCCCGGTAAAAAATTCATGAAAACTGATAATTCAGTTGATTTTGATGCAAAAAACACGTCGAAAATCAACGAAGAATACGGAGAAGAAGAAGTTGTTTCTGAATCAAAATATGAAAATTCAGTTGAAAACAGAGGAGTGAATTATAACATTGATCTAGAATGTTCTGAACATTTTTCAAATTATACTGAAGAACTTTCTGATGAATATTCATCAGCTTATTCAGATTTACAATCTGAATTGTTTCCAGAAAGTGATTTTTCAGATTATAGCCCTTCGCTTTGGTATGATTCAGGAAGTCAATTTTCTGAAAAATCAAACACAGATTCAACTCCTTCACCTACTTTCACTTTATTCCTTAAGTTTAGTCAACAATTTTATCGATCATCTTTCACTTTCCAAATTCGGAACGATGATCATCACATGATTTCTCCTGAATTCACTGTAAGTGCATTTGAATTAATTAGTTTTGTGATTAGTTGATTAATGTGTGATTAATTGTGATTATGATTGTTAATTAGGGATTGGATGAGGAAGATGAAGAAAGTTATATGATGATAAGGAATAGAGAAAGGAAGCAAGTGTATTTACATGATTATGCTGAGGAGTATTGTTCTACCACAGAGTATGGTGATCTTATTGTGCAACAACGCTTGCTTATGGTTCATTGGATCCTTGAGGTAATTACGTAATTAATTAGCGATAAACGTGTTCGTAATTTCTAGTTAATTACTCTGCAAATTAAATTTAACTAGTTGTACATATTGTGTGATGCATGTTATTTATGGTGGCTTTTGTCCCCAGTATATGTATGAGTATAGTATTTTTAGATTTTTCTGAATAAGAGTGATGTAAAAAAATACATAAAGTATAGTAACTGATGATGTTAAGTTTAATTCAATAATTGATGATGTTCTTAGCAAATCAAAGCTTTGCGTAGAATGTTTTGCTATGGAAAATAGAATCTAATTTGCACGTGAGCCTTATAAAGTTGTTCTCCATATTGCGTGATGCATGTGCTAAGTAGGAGTATTACATTTATGAGTAACAGCATTTTAAAAATTTCTGAAATAAGAATAATGTAAAAGGGTACATTGATCCTGTTAATATTGCACTGAAGTCTTTAGTTGAAAGCAGAGTTTAAGAGGTTATTTTTGTTTTCTATATTTTATCAAGGTAATAGAAGAACTATCTTACTCTACTAAATAGTTAAAATGTTGTTTGATAATAAAAACATTTCATACAAGTCTAAAATTTAATATTTTAGAAGATAGAGGGTAGGTAAAGAATGTATAGAAGTAAGTTTTGGCAGTTAGGAGGAGAAGTAACAGACTGGAGAGAAGTTTGAGTGTGTTGAGTCAACAAGTTTTCTAGGATGATTAGAAAATTGTTCTTAGTTAGGATGATTAGAAAATTTACAATTCTTTAGATGGTGAGATTCTGCAAAACATTTCATGGCATCATAGCATTATCATTTTTTGATCTGCAGAACATTGTAGTAATACAAAAGTTATCTGTTTACCTTACTGAAGAGTACTACTAACTTTGATTGAGGGCACTGGTGTAGAAGGAAATAAAATTTGTTTCAACTTTCTATGTTTCGGAATTCACAAATATAGACTAATTGTCGCTTGTGTTTTGGCAGCTTCCCCTGCTGTCCTGTCTAATATTGGGTATTACTTTCTTCTTTTACAGCAAGCTACAAAGAGGGACCTTCAGAAGGAGACAATGTTCTTAAGTGTCAACCTCCTCGACCGATTTCTAAGCAAAGGGTACTTCAAAACCAAAAGATGCCTTCAAGTTGCTGCCATAGCCTGCCTTACTTTGGCTATCAGGATAGAAGAAAATCAGCCTTACAACAGGTTTACTTCTTGCTATAATATCTTATCCGGGCTTGGTCACTTGAGAGCCACTAAAGTATCACAATGGCTAAAGAATATGCATATTAACTGAGCTTGAGATCAGTTGTAGAATCTGAGGATCAGGATTGCAAATTTACCTGCATTCATTTTCTTTGTTAGTCAATGGGAAAGATAGCTTAAATTTTGAAGGTCAAAATGCTGAGAATTAGGACATTGCACAATATAAAAGCCTAAATATTTGACGTTCAATATCATTAGCAAAGCATACTAAACTGCATAAGCCTCATTTGTGAAAAACTTAATTGACTAGGTCACTCTTTTCATTTCAGCATTCGCCAGAAGACTTTCATTGTTGCAGGCAATGCATATAGCTGCTGTGAAGTGGTGGCTATGGAGTGGCTAGTGCAGGAGGTCCTCAACTTCCAGTGCTTGCTTCCAACAGTATACAACTTCTTATGGTACAGCAATCAACTACGCTATATAAATTCTTATTGCTCAAATATGATACTTTATGATGTTGCTTTAGCTACCCTAACTAAATTAGTAGTAATAAAGAGTCGTACATTTTCATTCCTACGGAACAGGTTCTATCTTAAGGCTGCTAGAGCTCCTGAATACGTGGAGAGGAATGCCAAGTACCTGGCAGTAGTAGCTTTGCTGGGTCATGAGCACTTGAGCTACAGACCATCCACTGTAGCTTCCGCAATGGTGATTCTCGCTTCATCAGCTGCAGATCTTTATGCCTCCTGCCATTTGGTCACAAAGGTAACCTCTGAAGATAAATTATAATTCAATTGAATTGTGTCTGAGACTTTCTTTCCCCTAGTAGCAAATACGACTTCTAAAGGCAAACTCAACTTCACGTATATTCTTGAACATTTATAATTGTGCTCTGCGACCCTTGGTGTGGAAGTGTATTTGAACTCTAATTCAGATGCTTTCTCATCTCTTCAACTGCAGACTCATGCCAAGATCAAAGATGATGATCTACCTGAATGCATAAAGGTAATATATCCAGTACCTACCAATATTTAGCTCATCTTTTGCTTCTGTGCAGAAACACAAGCAGGTCAGACTGAAACAATTAAAACAACAATAGTCACTCCTTTTTTATTTTGTATAATCAGTTTGATGATGTTAGCTTAATGAAGTTGCAACTCTTAGCTTATCAAAGAAGTTCCCTAATGGCATGTTCATACATGCAGAGCTTGGAATGGTTGGCGACGTACATATGATCAGAAGGTGTTCCAGCATTGAGAGTTTTTCTTACTCTTTTCTCAAAGTGACAGACAATAAAAGCAGTATATTCTTCTGAAGTTTGATCAAGGGATGTTTACTTCATTCTTTTGTCATTGTAACAATACCAAAAATACACCTCAAGTCTACTGTCCTTACCACAAGTATGTGGAAAGAACTCAAAGACATTATTGTATTCATTTGTGATCTATGTTTCAATTCAAATGTTAAAGGAATCTGTATTACTGAGTATCAAATGAGTGAGAATTTGGTGGTGGAAAAGCCACCCGAAACCGTTAGCTATCATACTTAAACTGTAATGAAAGCCTTTAGTTTTACCATCAGCTTGCTGCCTCAACATGTTAATGCTAAATCTCCTAGTTCTATTTTACAAGTCTAGCCAACTGTTGTAATGCCTCTATAGGTTAATTCTCATTCTCCTAGTTTTATTCCCAAACACTACCTTACAAGCACCACAACTCCACAGACAGGGCAAATCAGAACTAATAACTCAAGGTATAATACTAATAATTGGTACAAACTTCAGCAGCATGATCATCTAACACAGAACTAAAATCAACCATAATACAAATTGTTAAAATTCCTTAATTTATCTAGCTTTATCAATGCGGATTTCCAGGCTATTGTTTCCCAGGCTTTGTTGCAGGCCACGTACTCTTCTAGCAGAGATCTCGGCCAAAGGGCCACAAGAATGCAATTCAATGAGTTCTAGTGTCGGGATATCTCCAATCTCACAAGGAATTTCCTTCAGCAGGTAGCAAAATTTGAGAACTAAATATGCTAGACTTGGGAAATGATAATCCGTGGCCCTCCAATGCACCAAGTCTCTACTTTCAAGAAGTAGGAATTTAAGCCTACAAAAACCCTCTTCATCTGGTTCCCAGTCTGGTCCTTGGAATGCATATCTCTTCAGTTTGAGCACTTCAAGATTTGGTAACATGCCAAGAATTCTGGCATCTTCCCATGGTAGACGGCTTGCACTTAAAGTCAACTTCTTCAGGTTTAGTGGGAAAGCATTCCAATGCCTGATGCAACGATGTCGAAAGTTTTCAATATTTGGATCAAAAAACAACTTAAGATTTTCCAGATGCTGCAAATTTGCTAGGCTGTTGAGAGCATTGCAAGGCCAATCATCATTGAAGTAGTTTTCTTCTGTTTCCAAAATGGTCAAAGTCTTTAGGTTGGGAATTCTAGCTACAAGTCCAGGGGAAAAATAGGCTGAGCTTATTTCAGAGAGTGTTTGTAGGTTGCCTAAGACCTGAAATTTCTCTTCATCGTCTGCTACAGAAGGATCAACCAAGTAAACGACTCCTGCCTTGAAATGCATGTGCCTTAGCTGCTGCATTAGCCAGATTTCTAGTGGTAGTGTATGACTTTCTGACCCTGCCCAATAAATAATCAGGGTTTGGAGATTCTTGAGCTTGAAGATTGATCTGGGAAGCTCGCCCCGAGTCGAGAGGGCAATGTACCTTAAATGAACTAGTTTAATGACTTCAAGAGGGAAGTAATGAAGGAAATGGTTAGCAATGTCCAACACCCTGAGCAACTTGAAACCCATGCAGTGGAGAAAGGAATCTAATAAAAGTGAGGACGCTTTGGATGACAAGAAAGATCTAACATGTGGATTTAAATAAGTGTATGATGTGTATGCAAAAATATCCGAGTGAAAATGAAGACGCCGATGAACTCCTTGAGGAATTTTTGCCTCATACCTTCTCACAACATGCAGGAGTTTTTCTTTTTCAGCTTCCTCTAAGCAAAAGTTGCGAAGGAGATCATGAATGCTACATGTTTTGACTCTACCATTAGACCTCTTTACAACCATAATTAGGCATCTATCTATGAGATCCTGCAAGTACTCTTCTGCTACTTGTTCCAAGGTTTTCTGAGTTTTAGACTTCACAAACCCTTCAGCCACCCATAACCTAAGAAGCCTCCACGCAGGAATCTCAAGATCTTCAGGGAACCCGCCCATATAGAGAAAACAAGCTTTCAAATGATTAGGCAAGTGGTTGTAACTCAATGCTAATATGTCCAAGCACTGCCTCGAGTCTCTTGTTACAAGTAAACGAACTCTTTGGGCAACAGTTATCCAGCTACTTGGCGTTGCACTAATTTTGGAGAGAAGTCCAGATACTACAACAATCGCTAGTGGTAGTCCCAAGCATTTCGCTGCTATTTCCTTTCCAATTCTTGCTATTTCATCAGTGCAAGGCCTTCCTCCGAGTACTTTCTTTTGCAGTAACTTCCAACTTTCTTCTACACTTAAGAAACGCATCTTGTTAGGAGGGTTATAGGGGTTCACAAAGAGTGCAACTTTCATTAGTCGGCTAGTTACCATGATCCTACTTCCATTGTTATCATCTGGAAAGTATCTTTTCACATCTTCCCAAGCTTTGATACTCCACACATCATCCATGACAATGAGGTATCTTTTCCCTTTTAAGCTTTTGTAAAGCTTCTCAGCTAATTCTTCATCGCTCTTTTGATATATTTCAGAGTTAACGTGCATGACAGAACGAAGAAGGCCTAGTAGCAAATCCCTTACTCTGTACTGCTGAGATATAGTAATCCATGCACGAATATAGAAATGATACACCATTAAAGGATCATCAAAAAGTTTCTTTGCAAGAGTAGTTTTACCAATACCCCCCATACCGAATATGGTTACAACTACAAGTTTAGATGGATGCCCTGTTAATTGATCAGCAATTCTAATGAAATCATCATCTAGCCCTACCACAACATCCTTTGCTGAAATCAAAACAGATGGTGTACGTGATGTACCTTGAGGTAATGGAAAATCATCCTCTGCTTCCAAGACTTTGATGGCATGTGCATTGTCATAAAGTCTTGTAATAACAGCATCAATGGATTGAATCTTCTTATACAGGAGTAGCTCTCTTGTCCAACACTTAACGCGAAAATTGAGATTCTTTGAACCTGAATCAACTGAATAATCAAACATTAGTTCTTCAAATAAATCTTCTGTTCTATATGACACATCCCTAATACATTTTTCTAAATATATCATATCTTCATGATTATTGCATTCTTTCCCTGAGTCTTCAAGAAAAGCTTGCAAAAAATTGACCTTGTTGAAGAGAGATTCCATTTCATTTCTTCTCTTTGGATTAATTGGACATGGATCAAGTTGCAAGAACTGCTCTAGTGTTTCCAACAGAGATGTAACTGCAGCATATGCCATGTTTTACAGCTTATCTTTGTGAGTGGAGCCAAATGAGGATGAGAGTTAAAGGACATACATTTTTATGTTAGGTTGCAAAATTTTCAATAAAATTTGATACTCTAGCGGTAACACATTATTTGTTATAGTTTGACTTGACGCAAATTTTAATAAAAAGTTAAAGCTGGATAAGATTCTTTTCAAATATAAAAAAATAACAATCTTTAAGAACAAATTAATAATAAAAGTACACAAAAAGTGGGACTAATGTAGTACCTCTTTCGTTTACTTTTCTCCTCTAATTGTTGAAAGCAAGTGGAGAGAAGAAGACAAAAGATTAAAGATGAAAGTGATGCACATGAATAATTGCCATGAATCAGTACGGACTTAATAGGGACCCGATGCATGTATCAAAACTATAGGCAAAGATAGTAGGAGTATTAAGTAACACCAAGAAAACACAAAAGGAAGAAAAAAAGGGCATTCTATTTTTCTTCTTAATTCGCTACGTAATGTTTTGTAACTTTTGATGAAAATGGGATCATGATTCGGACCCGTTTGCCCATATATTTTTTTTTATATTTTTTTTAAAAATTTTTGAAAAAACATATTTGTCCATAAAATCTTGTAACTTTTTCAACATTTTTTGAAAAACCAAAAAGTGGTTTAGAGCACCTTTTCAAGTTTTTTCAAAAGTTCTCTCTTCTGACAAAGATTAAAATTTATGTTCAAACAGAACTTCAACTTCCGAATACTATTTTTCAACTCAACTTCAAAAGCTATTTTTTCAAATATTTTTTCAAATCTATGGCCAAACGGCCACAATATCCTGCTTTAACTAAGAGAAGACTAGAATGTCGTAGTACTGTTTTTATAATGGACGCTGCTAATTTTACTAACTCAGGTTTACTTGTTGAAGAGAGATTTAATAATAGAGTTAATTCCTAAAATGGTCACTGAACTATTGTAAAGTATCTAATTCCTTTAGTTTGGGACAAAAATATCACTCAACTTCTCCAAAGTACCTTAAAAAGTCATTCTCCGAAGTTGTGCGTTAAAAGTCACCAAAAAATGCTGACCTGAAATTTTATTTTGGTTCTTTTTATTAAAAGTGGACCCAATAAATAATTTAATTTAATTTTTTTATTTAAAAATCAAATTATTTATTTTTTGAGAGACTCACATACTATCCGATCCAAAACGGGTCTTTTTAAGATTACTTAAAGATTGTACTAATTCAAAAAGAAGAAGACAAGAAATCCTACCTAGATTGAATTATTTTGGAATTTATTTTTTGTTGATTATGTAAAAAACTTATTTTAGCATTGTATGTTACTCTTTTTTTGTTGACAATGGCGCTCCCAAGGTCTGGATGGACATTTAGACAAGTTTTTGTCTGTTAAATAGTATTAACATTAACCTTTCTTGTAATATTATGTAAAAGAGAGTTTAGTGTCTTAGCTCCTCACTAGAGGTGCGAATGAGTCAGGTTTTTTAAGTAGCTATCAAGTCACAACATAGCTTGGATCAAAGTATAATAAGCTGAGGCTCGTTGAGCCTTTCTGTTTTAGTCTATTCTTGGCATTTCAGTCTCATTCTCTGAATGACTTGACTTGCTATTTGTTGTGCAACCAAAATTTTCTCTCTTCAGAGTTCATTCAATATGTGCAAGACTTCTGGGTAGTTCTCATCTTATTATAAGATTAGCATCCTGTCATGTTGTATTGGGTGAAAAATCAATGAGGTTTATATTGGCAAGGCTCGGAGTTGGATGAAGTTGAAAGCTTCTATTCACGAGTTCTCCAAGGCTCGTCCAGCTCCCGAGGTCAATTGTCTCGAACATGAAATGGATGACAGCCATGAGCTGGCCACACGGGGCGATTGGAAGATATCCATCACGAGGCGAAAGATCTACCCCTCGTAGAAGATTTCACTCCATGAGATCTCGCTTCTGTAACTACCAACCGTTGCCCACGACTTAAATGAGGAGATCATGGGCAGACCACGATTAAACGTGGAGTAAATGCCATTAAGCGCCATATACTTTTGTCGTCAATTTCTTGTTTCGTTTTCTTTACTTAAATTCTTGTCTTTTTTGCAATTTTGATACAAATAATTGTTAGTTAACCCTATACAAATTCGATTTGTTGTTCTAATCAGATTTATGCCAACTTACATGCTAAAACTCTATTGTGGTTGGGAGGATTTAAAATTTTATTTTGCATTTTACCCGTAGCATGACTTGAGAATACTTATAACATACATCAATAAAACTCGGTTCTTTAAGTAGTACAGTCTTCAAGTAATTTAAAAAGACCCGTTTTCGGTCGGATAGTATGTCTCACAAAATAAATAATTTGGTGTCTATTTTAAAAAAAAAATTAAAATATTTATTGGGTCCACTTTTAATAAAAAAATTAAAATAAAATTCTACATCAATATTTTCAAGTGAACTTTAACGCACAACTTGGGATAATGACATTTTAAGGTACTTTGGATAAGTTGAGTGATATTTTTGTCTCAAACCAAAGAAAAATGACCTTTTTAGATACTTTGCAATAATTCAGCGACTATTTTAGGAATTAACTCTTTAATAATAGGAATTGGTGCATGAAATTTTTACGGGGTTGTATCAAATTGGATGATAGTATTTCAGGTACTAAACAATGTTCCGGAACAAATACAATCAAGCCTCTCTAATATCAACTGAGATCCCAATTAGGCCTGGGCATCAAGCGAGCGAGCCGAGCCCGAGCGAGCCTAACCGAGCTTACTATGCTACCGAGTCGAACCGAACCGAGCTTTATATCATACGGAGCCGAGTCCGAGTTCAAGCCCGAGTCGAGCTCAACCGAGCTTGCTAGAGTTTGGCCGAGCTTGAGCCGACTTTATTATTTTGTGTTCCCATACTTAGTAATATAGAAAATAATATTTTTAAATTTTTTCTTTTGATCATAATCATAAATAAGGATAGAAGTACTAGTTTATCAATTGTTAACTATTCCATTAAAACATTAAATATAATGTAAAATTCTAACTTTTCAGTAATCAAGCTAACCGAGTTGATCCGAGCTTTGACCGAGCTTATCCGAGCCGAGCTAAACTTTAAACGAGCCCGAGTCGAGCCGAGCCGAGCCTCTTTTTAAAATGAGCCGAGCCGAGCCGAGCTAAAAGGCATTCGAGCCGAGCTCGGCTCGGCTCTTTGCCCAGGCCTAGTCCCAATATTACTTGTATTTGTGGAGTATTAATTAAGTTTGAGTGAATTGATTATCAAATGTAGAACTCGTTATACTCCTCTGCTTGCGTTGATAAAATTTAAAAACTTATTTTTAAAAAGCTACATTAACATATGCCGACCAAATCAATAGGGGAGGAAAAGTCATGGATTTGAATGGAAAATTACAGAGATGAAGGAACAAACACTGGATTTGAAGGAAAATTGAAAACAATGGAGTTGAAGAAAACAATCATGGATTTTGAAAGAACAACCATGGAATTGAAGGAAAAAATTTTGGACTTTAAAGGGAAAAACACTGAATTTCATGAGAAATCCACTTTGAAGAAAAGAGCTATTGAAATTCATGAAACAACGTACACTTTGAAGGAAAAAGATACTGTACTTCATGAATAATTCTAGTATATGAAGGAATATAACATTGAACATTAAAGAAAAAGAAAACTAAACTTCATGAAAAGATCATGGACTTTGAACTCCAAGATAGAACTTTTTTGTTTGAATTCTATGGTTTTTTTCCTTCAAACTTAAGAAGATTTGCTGGAGTTACAATAGTTTATCTTAAAATATTCTTCTAAAAATTTGCAAATACTAACTAGCAATTATTACACCAGATAACCATTCACAATCCTTATCAACTTTTTGTAACCATATTTTGTATTTTTTTTCTTTTCCTAGCATATTTATCAAATATAATTTGATGATATAAATATTTAAAAAATATAAGACAAATATATGTGTGTATATATGTGTATAGAAGTTATATATAAAGAATATCAATCTAATTATAGGCCATATGTTAATTATAAATTAAATTTTAAATATAAATATTATGGCTAGATTGTGTTAGTGCTAGATAACTTGTTAATATGGTATATTGAAGGCTATTTATGTGAAAATCTTGTCTAGCGCTGTAAAAACTTTCTACCAACCCAAATCTTACCAAACTGCAATATTCCTTGAATAACAATGGCCCATTAGAATGAGATGTAATGGGATTTTCACCAGAAAATTTACCCCGGTGTCCCCAAATTTGACTGGTTTTGAGAGATTGGCACCATTTTTTATGATTTTACATAAATGACCTCCAGTTAGGCAAGCGTTGTCCTGCCAAGACTTCAAGGCAATTTAGCTGGAAAAGCGGGTGAAGGAGTTGAGGGCAAGTGTTGCTTATTTGCTAAAATGTCAAGGCAATTTAGTTGGGAGAATGGGGTGAAGGGGTCGAGTGCATGTATTGTCTATTTCCCAACATTTAGGCAATTTAGTTAGAGATTGGGGAAGGAGTCGGGGTAAGTGTTGCAATGCAAGACTTCAAGTGTTGCATATTTGTGAAGATTTCAAAGCAATTTAGTTGGAGACGGGAAATGAGTCGAGAGCAAGTGTTGCCCTACCAAGACTTTTAAAGGTCGCATACTTGCAAAGATTTCAAAGCAATTTAGTTGGACACGGGCGGAAGGGGTCGATGACAAGTATTTCCTTGCCTAGACATCAAGGCAATTTCACTGGAGAGGAAAGGAGGGAGAACACGCGTCATTAATTAGGTATTGAGGGATACTTCGATCAAATATTATCAGTGGAAGGTCATTTTTGCTAAACCATATTAAACGAGGTTTAAAAAGCAAATCATTGCCTGTAATGTCATAATTCTGGAAAGTGCATGAGAGGCCACTTTTACCAGTGGTCTTTTGTTTGAGGTCACTTTTTTTTATTGGTTTTGCATGAGAGGCCACTTTTTGCAACTTCAATCTTTGTGTGTTGAACTTTACACAAATTCAGCCCATAAGATTGAAGTTCAACTTCAGCCAACCACAAAGGTTGAAGTTCAACTTCAGCCCACAAGGATTGAAGTTTACGCATCTATGCCTAAAAGTTCAGCCCTTACGGATTGAAGTTGAACTTCATGACTTAGGCATGAAGTTCAACTCACAAGGTTTGAACTTCAGCCCACAAAGATTGAAGTTCCAAAAAGTGGCCTCTCATGTAAAATCAATAAAAAAAGTGGCTTCAAACTAAATACCACTGACAAAAGTGGCTTGTAGGCTAAATTTTGACAGAAATTTATTATGTGGAAATAGGCTAAAGACCTAACTGAAAATAGGATAATTTTAGCTGTATTTAAGGAATTTGTTCAAAAATAATCTTAATTTTTGAATTCTGATAGCGAACGAAGGTGTCAAAGTTTTTGGCAGATCAATAAAAAATATCATTTTCTCACAATTTTTTCCAAATCGCCAAAATATGCTGGTAAGTTTTTTTTTTAAATAGAAGCCTCAAAATTTGGTAATTTGGCAAAACTGATGAATAAATAATCTTTTTGCTATTCATCAAAAGTTATGTTTAATTTATGATAAGATTGAACATAACTTTTGACTCATCAGAACTTAAATATTGAAATTATTATTGCACAAATTTCTTGTATGAAACAAACTTAAACAGGGCCACACCAAAAGGAAATCCTATTAAATTTGTGATGTGTATGAGCTTAATTCGTCCGGGTGATAAGAAAGGAAAAAGTACCTAAAACACTATATAAAAATTTAATTTCTACTTTTACCAAATAATACAAAAATACTATTTTCTTGAACTTTATACTATATGTAGGAATTTTAATTTCAATAGTACAACTTTTAGATATTTTTTTAAATCTAAGTTTTAGATATAATAAATATCTCTCTCCTAAAATAATATATTTACTCTCTCTCTCTGCTAACAAACCATTACATGTCCTCTCCAAATTATTATACATGTCTCCCTGCCACCCCCCTTACTTTGCCAAATTGTTCTATAATTACTCATTGAAACATATTCCAATGGTATATACCATCAGATATCCCCTCCCAAATTTTGGTATATGATATACTATATACTACATAATATATAATATATAGTATATCATTGGAATATTGGTATTTCATTGAGTAATCATAGAACAAATATTGGTATATAATATACTATATATTGGTATATAGTTAGGAGGAGAGAGAGAGAGAGAGAGAGAGAGAGAGAGAGAGAGAGAGAGAGAGAGAGAGAGAGAGAGAGAGAGAGAGAGAGAGAGAGAGAGTGAGTTTTAGTAGAGATATACTATATATCATATACCAATATATAGTATATCATATACCAACATATAGTATATTGGAATTGTTTATTAAGAAGTTAATGTATTGTATTAATATTAAATCAAAAGGTGATGGGAATAATAATAATAACTATATATATATATATATATATATATATATATATTACTACTACTTTAGAAGAGACAGTTGAGCTGCCTGCTTACCTCGAGTTAGGGGTGTTTTAGGAAGTACACCTAATTTATGTTTTATGGTTGTCGTACAACTGTGCTGCAGTGTTGTATTTTTCAGAGAATGGTCAAAAAAGCCAATAACTTTGTCAAAATTGACTAACTGTCCTTTGGCTTAACCAGCTGCTTCAGGGGTTTTTTAGGTAAGTGAAACTATTCCGTGCAGTAATTGTTTGTACATCTTGAAAAGAAAGTTGAAAGATTAATTTAATTCTCTAAGTATCTTCATTGTTTTTAGGCATTCTCAAACCTGTCTATAGTTATCTTCATTGATATCTGTACAAACTTTTGTCCTCCCCAACAGATAAGTACGAAACTTTGGTTCTTCCCAAAGAGATTACTCCCTGTCTGAGATTAGTTTCTCAAGAAATGAATTGCTGCCTTCTCCATATGTGAGGTCTCTTCCTTCAGCTTCTTTTACTTCGATGTCCTTGTGTTACTTCATCGTTTTCTATCGAATTTGTCGCTATGGAGGATGAGAGTTTAGGGAAATCAGTATCGATGTGTTATTTTTAATCAGTGTGGTTGTGCTTTCGCTATGGCTTAAGTTTATGTGATTTATTTGAAATCAATTTGTGACAAGAATCTAGCATAAAGAAAAGCGCAAGGATATGATTATTTTAGCCAACAGATATGTTTTGCATAGTTTATAAAGTTCATCTTGATGATTTTTTTTTTTATAAGTGACGACTACTTGATATGGTGTCCCAAAAAAAGTTCAGTTAAACCCTCCATATAGTATTAGCCTTACAGAAAAGAGATTGGGCGGTCAAGCATTGGAAGAAAAACATATATTCCTAGAGACTAAACTTTGAATTTAGATACTCTTCGTCTTTCTTTTAGTTTCTGATGAGTGAAAACGTAAAATTGTTCGTTCTATAGTTTTGCTAAAGGCAGGTCGTTGGTTCATTTTCCTGCATCATTAGCAAATTACCTTCTTATGGCGATACTTCAACATCTTAGTTAGTTTCTACATCATAGAAGAATTAATGTTCTCTAACAGAAAATGAAGAAATGCGTTATGGTACATGTATCAAGTTGATTATTGCTTTGCTGGTATGATCGAAGAACTTGGTGTTTATTGAATATTTCAATTCTTCGCCAACTCGAATCTTGCCACAATGCCACAATAAATACTACTATTTATGGTGCCATGGAGGTTGCATATTGAACAATCACTTTCTTAAATGAGTTCAACTTGTTCTCTGTACTATCGACAATATATGGGTGCGTTGTTCTGCTGAAAAAAGTTTGTAATGTATTGGAGGAGGTCAGTGAGACATAGTAAATAAGAATACAATATATGTTGCAACAATTCTTACTTCCACTTTGACTATGGTATTTGATGATGGAAGCTCATTTAAGATTAGATCTCAAACACGTGAATGCCCAGAAAACTTCCTGTGAGCACAAGACCAAAAAACTGTTGTGAACAAAGCATTACCTATTTTGTCATACAGTATACGAAGAAAAACAATTTTACCTTTGAGAAGTTGAGGTTGGTGTTTATTCTATTCATATCTTATGAAGTTTGCTACATTCACAATTTGCTTCTTGCACTGGAGTTATGTTGGTATCTCACTTCGAGAACTTGAATTGTTTCAAAAGTTTAGGAGTGTATTCTTCTATTGTGTGGGGTATCTGTGAATTTTGGCTTGATGATGGCTTCCAAGTACCGATTTTGACTTAAATAGTTAACACAAAGTAAGTTTTGTTAGAAATCAGTCTGAATACTCTTGACAAGGAAGTTAAAGAATTCTTATCATGTAATATTACTACTACTCTACTGGTAAAGTTATATTGTGTTTATTATGTTATGATACTCATACTTTCCCTCTTTCTGTCATCCATGCCATTCACTTATGTGTTGCTTAAATACATAAATTTGTTCTATTGTGCCAGTACATATTACGAATTAAGGTCAAGTAGCTGTTAAATTTCTCAACAACATACTCCAGCTGAGGCCTTTGATCTTTAGACATTTTTTTGTGAACTGGTTTGAACAAAAGCGATTGTCCTGGTGTTCTTGCTTGCATCAATCTTATGAAAGTTTCTTCTTTTTCTTGGCTTGTGATTAAGGAATCATGCCTCAACCAAATCTCCTAAAAAAAAAAAAGAAATGCAACTTTGTAGAAGATGTCCTCTTTATAAAGAGAACCCTGTGGCACTACACATCAGATCTGGAACATGTTTTTGCCAATCTCGAACATGTCCTGGACAAATGGAATTCTTGCATAGCCGCAGACATGGCCTCAACAAGAAGTCACACAAACTTTGGTACACTATTCCAGTACTCCCAAGGGCATTTGGTGAACAACTTAGATTGAAAGAGACATTCAATTTTTTAGATGAAAGAAGCAACATATGTAGCCCACAGATGTACTTTTTTTTGCTAGCTTTCTGGTACAACCTAGCCTATGTAAATGTTGTAGACTTCATGTTAGATATGATCGGCTTTACGCAGTCAGTGAACTTTCAATGCACTATCTTTGTTGGTATATCTTTTGTAAAATTCACTACTATTACTTTAAAAGAATGTCAAGGAGCTGCAGACAGCAAAACTTCTCAAAGTTATCACTAATCAATGTGGAATTTTTTTCAAAGATAACAAACTTGAATAGCTCGAGTAAGTTACAGTTTTGCAATCCACAAATAATATTAGGATGAAGACTTGCATCGATGTTTCTTCTTTACTTAATCCTCATATTATTTAGGATTTATATTCTATCGTTATAAAATAATCTCATAAAAAATGGATCGATAACACAAATACAACATATAAAGCCATTGGGCCATGCTCAGCATGGGCATATCCCACTAGTGTATATATATATATAGTGGAGTATATCAAAATGAAAAAAAGAGTATTATATTAAGGTTATAAAGTTTATGGTATATTTGTAATTTAATAAGTGGTACTATATGTAAGTGGTATTCAGTGAAAATAAATCTTATAGATTAGGTAGTTATGAAAAAATCCTACTAAATGCCCTGAATCGGATTAATTACATGTAGTGTCATTGTAGGGAACTTATTTATAAAATATAGTAACATTTTTTCTATTTTATCAAATACAACAACATTTTACAATTATGCTACCAAACATAACAAAACCCTAATTCTTTTTCTTTCTCGTCTTTCTCTTCTCTCTCCCCTCACCCCACTGGTTCCGGCCACCGTCCCTCCCCCCTCATCTGTCGTCGGCGATCATCAGTTACCTTGTGGTCGCAGGTGTCCCCAGCCCCCTCAGTGCTCATCTTCTGCTGTTGTTGGTTACTACTGGTTGCTGCTATGATCCACAACGAAGCTCCGACGGCTTTATCCTCGGGCCTTGATATTATGGTATCAGATCTGGTGCCGCTCGTGTATTGGGTAAAAATTGACTCGCCTACGTGGCACCTCGGTAACACGATCTGATTGTGACCGAGCAGATGTTGGTAAGTCACGAGCCGAAGCAAGACGTAAGTCACCAAAGTCAAGGACCGAAGCTAATGACCGAAGAAAGAAAGCAAGAAGTTTTCCTCGGTGAAAGTGTCACCTTGGTCGATCGTTGAGTCATGCCCAGAGGCTAATGGCTTAAGCCTCGGTGGATGAAGTCGTCCGCAGTCAGTTGGCACTATCTGAGAAGTGGGAACATGCAAATTTTGGTGGCAAACGTGAGATCATGGCTTTGTATCATTATTAGTCTATAAATAGTTTTTCATTTTACAATGTAATCATTCATAAATACTTACAGAGTTTCTGGTAAAATTTGTACTCACAGATATATATTGAAATCACGTTGTTCTCTTGCATTCTCACTTATTTTTAGCATTGTCTCGACTTTGATACTAAGATTTGCTTGTGTTCTTAACCCAAATTCGATTTGTGATCCTTAATCAGTTTAGGCCCATACAAATTGGCGTCGTCTATGGGGATATGGCATAAACGCTTGGTTCTAAAGTTGAACGTCTTTTTCATTTGAATTCACGTTATTTACTCGACGATATGGCTGACAATAGCAGAAACCCTACTGAACTGCAGTTAACTCCCGATGGACAGACTAGCGTTCAGTCGAACCCAAACTCTTCACCTTCGATGACAACCGAAGTTTTTCATGCTTACGTTGTTGCCATACTGAAAGCTCTTCAAGAGCAGCAAGCTGAGCAGGCTAATATTAGTGCTGAATTTCGTGCCTCGTTAAAGGCAAGGAACAACTCAACGCCGAATGGAGTCCCACCTGTGGCTCCCAATAGAGGCATCCCGTTCTTCGTTCATACGGGCATGATAACAAAGGGGGTTGAAAATGGGGCCACATCTGGGGGTTCGGGTACTTTACCGAGCACCACGCCACACTTCGGGACGATTCCCACCATGGCAGAAACTACCTCCTCGGTAGACGTTGAAAAATTAACCACGGAGATCGAAGCCCGAGTCGAAGCTCGCATCGAGGTGTGCGTGGAAAAATGCCTCGAAAGCATCATAGGGGTGACTAAGACTTAAGATGCTCTTGATATTGACCAATATATGCAGTTGTCGTTCAAGCCCGAGGCTGCTCCAGCCCCAACTCCAAAAAATTTCAAGCTCTTCTTTTTGAAAAGATATGATGGGACCACTGACCCCAAATAACATGTGACCGAATACGTGTCAATGGTGCTGAGCAACGACTTAACGGAGATAGAGAAAGAGTCGATGTTCTAGAAAAAATTTGGCAAATCTCTAGAGAAGGGAGCACTACGCTAGTACATGCGTCTACCATCGAGGTCGATTTCCACCTTTAAGGAGCTGGTTAATGCATTCACTAAAGATCATACCGGGGCGCAGAAGATCATCCAAAGGAATGAGGATATATTCGAAGTCAAACAATGGCCCGGCGAGCCACTTAAAGACTTCCTCGAGCGCTTTCATGCCGAACGCATGGAGTTACCTCCCATGGATGACACTTTGGTCATCATGGCGTTTGAAAAATGCATCAATTTTTACAACTCTGAGGCCACTGCTGAGTTGCGAAAAAAGCTCCAGCAATACCAAACCCTGAAATGGGATGATTTGCACAATAGAGCGTACACAAAGATAAGGCTGGAGGAAGCCGAATGGAAAAATAATGGCCGAAGCCACAACTACCAGAACCGAAGCGAATCCTCATATCGCACCGAGGCGCCGCAAGGAATCTCGAAGGGGAGGTATGAACCATACACCTCATCGAGGCATCCTGTTAGTCAGAGGCTGGGAAATTTGCTTGGAAACTCGTTTGGAAATTCTCATGTGAGCCAACGGCTCGGCGGAAAGGTTTTCCCCAATACGAACCAAAGGAACTCTCGAGCCCAGCTCTGGTCGTAAATAATAAGGAGCTACCTTGCATCCCTGACTACAACTTCATAATATCGACCTCGGAGCTGGTCAATATAGTGAAGGGGACGGCCGGGGTGAGAATACCAAAGGACATGAGAACTTCTGCTGATAAAAGGGATCAAAATCTACACTATGAGTTTCATGAGGATTATGGCCACTGCATCGATGACTGCAAAGCACTGCGCCTCGAGGTGGCACACTTGTTGAAGAAGAGTGCGTTAGCTGAATTCCTCACTGATGAGGGGAAGAAAAACTACACAAAGAATCGAGGTGATGGACAACCACCTCGGGCACCACGCCCCGAGAGAGTCGTGAATGTTATCATCGTGGGGTCAGAGGTGAATGGGGTAAATTTTACATCTTCTAAGAAGTTCGCCAAGCTGTCAATCACCATGGAGAAAAGAACTCGAGTTAGAGGCTCGGGGAAATAAATTGTGTTTAATGATGATGATTATGATGGGATGGTGTTTCCTCATCACGAAGATTTGGTCATCATGTTGAGAATAAATGACTCGGATATCAAACGAGTCCTGATTGACCCCGGTAGCTCGGTCAACATAATCAGTTACGGGACCATTAAAAAGATGTGGTTGAAGGGAGAAGTTATCCCTAAGGCAACTGTGTTGATTGGCTTCAACAACTCCACTGAAAAGACATCGGGTGAAAACTCAAGCATTCGCTGAAGAAGTTTGCAAGGAAATACAGTTCTAAGTTCTACCCTAGGACATGGCGTATAATGTGATCCTCGGTAGACCATGGATTCATTCCATGGAAGCTGTTCCATCCACTCTTCATCAAGTGATCAAGTTCCCTACCCCATGGGGAGTTTGGTCAATAAAAGGAGAGTAACGAGTAGCAAGAGAGTGCTACTCGGTTGCATTGAAGAATGGAGTCGTCCCGACTGGACCAAAGAAATAGCAATCAATGCAACCGGGGTCGAACGAAGAGGGAGGATCAAGTTCCCAAGATGACCCCCAAGGAGAAGTGGAGAAGATCCCAGTGTGCATTCAAGAACCTCGGAAGCAAAAAGCCGAAGACTCCATCGTAGAGGAGCTGGAATCTTTCATGTTATCGAGAGATTTTCCAGAGAGGAAAGTTTTTATCGGCTCGGAGTTGGACCCAGAGTCGAAGAAAGTTATCATCGAAGTATTGAAGTCCAACGGCGATTGCTTTGCTTGGTCCCATTCAGATATGGTCGATCCGGAGATCATGACCCATAAATTGAATGTGGATCCCCAATTCACCCCAGTGAAACAAAAGAAGAGACTACACGCCGGGGTCAAAAAGAAAGTAATCAAAGATGAAACTATGAAGCTGCAAGAAAATGGCTTCATAAGAGAGGTGAAATACCCCGAATGGCTGGCTAATATCGTCATTGTGCCCAAAAAGAATGGCAAGTGGAGGATGTGTGTAGATTACACATATCTAAAAAAGGCTTGCCCAAATAATTCCTATCCATTGCCACAAATAGACAGGTTAATAGATTCCACGGCTGGACACAAAATATTAACCTTCTTGGATGCTTACTTGGGGTATAACCAAATTCTCATGAATCCGAAGGACGAAGAAAAGACCTCGTTCATGACCAGGCACCTTTTGCTACAAGGTAATGCCCTTCGGTTTGAAGAAGGCTAGGGCGACATACCAAAGACTGGTGTGCCGCATGTTCAAAGATTACATTGGAAAGTCTGTGGAGGTTTACATAGACGATATGCTGATCAAGTCTATTTAGATGGAAGATCATTTAAACCATTTGAGAGAAGCTTTCGCCGTTGTGAGACAGTATAGCATGAAGTTGAATCCCGAAAAGTGTGCCTTCGGTGTGGGATCGGGAAAATTCTTGGGATTCATAGTCTCTGAACGGGGGATCGAAGCTAATCCAGACAAGATCAAAGCTATCGAAGAAATCCCCAAGGAGTAGTTAACCGGGGTGAAGGAAGTTCAACACTTGACTGGCCGAGTCGCTGCCTTGAGTCGATTTATCTCAAGGCCTTCGGAACGATGCCCAAATTCTTCTCTGTCTTAAGAAATAATAATCACTTCGAGTGGACACCGGAGTGTAGAGAAGCGCTAAGGGAGTTGAAACGCTCTCTGGCTAGCGCGTCGTTGCTCTCCAAGCCAAAAGATGGTGAAACATTGCTAGTTTACTTAGCTGTATCCGAGGTGTCAGTTAGTGTTGTGCTGGTTCAAGAAGAAGATGGCAAGCAACAGCCTATCTACTACATGAGCAAGACACTCCTCGATGCTGAAACCAGGTATCCTCATTTGGAGAAACTAGCACTTGATTTAATTGTTACTACTCGGAAATTACGACCCTATTTTCAATGTCAACGAATAGCAGTAGTTACCACCTTACCTTTAAGAAGAATATTGCATAAACCAGAGTTATCAGGGAGGTTATCTAAATGGGCAGTAGAGTTAAGTGAGTATGACATCACCTATCAACCCCGAACGGCCATTAAATCCCAAGTCTTGGCTGACTTCGTAGCTGATTTTTGTGTTGGGATCCTACCTGAAACAGAAAAAGAGAATTCGATGTCGAAAGGGTCAGCTTCCGGACTATGGATACTTTACACTGATGGGGCGACTAATTCCAAGGGTTCAGGATTAGGCATAGTGTTGAAAGCGCCCACCGGGGAGAAAATCAGGCACTCAGTTCGGTTAAAAAAGGTGACCAACAACGAAGCGGCCTTAGCAGGCTTGGAGTTAGCCAAATAAATGGGGGTAGAGAGGATTGAGTTAAGGTGTGATTCACAACTGGTGGTAGACCAAGTGCTCGGTGAATATACGACTCGTGAGCCCAGAATGAACCAATTTTTGACTCGATCACAAAGAATCATAGCTCAATTCCAAGAATGACAAATCACACAAGTACCTCGGGAGGAGAATACCAAAGCCGATGCCTCGGCAAACTTGGGTTCGACAGTTGACGAGGTACACTCGGGGACTGATTCAGTGGTTCGGTTGCTTTCTGAACAAATTAGAGAAATGAAATTGGAAGTCAACTCGGTGGACCACAAATGGGATTGGCGGAGTAAGTTTATCTCTTACTTCGACTCGGGGACTCTCCCTCAAGATAAGAAAGAGGCAAAAAAGTTGAGGACTCAAGCAGCTTCGTACTCTATGATTGAAGGGAATTTATATAGAAGATTGTACAGCAGCCCGATGGCCAAGTGTTTGGGTCCAGACGAAGCTAGATATGTGATGGCTGAAATACATGAAGGTAAGTGTGGCAACCACTCGAGGGGAAAATCCTTGGTGCACAAATTAGTTCGAGCTGGGTACTATTGGCCCACTATCAGCAGACACAAATGCCTTCGTGAAAAAATATGATAAGTGTCAACACCACGCCCGAATGATTCATCAGCAAGCTGAACCTTTGCATTCGGTCGTGTCACCGTGGCCCTTCATGAAGTAGGGAATGGTTATTGTTGGCCCTTTACCGAAGGAAAAAGGTAGTGTTCGGTTTATTCTCGTTTTAACAGATTACTTCACATAATGGGTGGAAGCAGGAGCTCTCACCGAGGCTAAACAGAAAGAGGTAATTAATTTTATCAGAAAGAACATCATCTATAGGTTCGGCGTCCCAAAGGAGATTACTTGGGACAATGGTAAACAGTTCATGGGGGCAGCTATCACTGATTTCCTTGAGCAATTGTGAATAAAAAGAATAGTGTCGACAACCAATCATCCAAGTGCCAATGGTCAAGCCGAATCCTCAAACAAAATAATAATTGAAAATCTCAAGAAGAGACTTGGTGAGAAAAAAGGTCCTTGGCCCGAAGAGTTACCGGGGGGTGTTGTGGGCTATGCGAACAACGGAGAAGAACATCACCGATGAAACCCCATTTTTCCTTACCTATGGCATGGATTCACTTATCCCCTTGGAAATAGGCGAACCAAGACTTCGGTACGCTCATACTACCGAGGACGCCAATCAGCAAGCCATGCACATAGAGTTGGCTTTGGTTCGGTTAGCAGCACAAAAAAAGCAAATTGAGGCATATCTCAACAGGAAGGCCAAACTTAGGGATTTTAAAGTTGGCGACTATGTGTTGAAGGCTTCAAATCAATCAACAAAGGAAAATAATGGGGGAAAACTCATTTCAAATTGGGAAGGACCTTACAGAGTTAAAGCGATCATTGGAAAAAGGATCTTATCAAATCAAAGATCTACAAGGCAAACCCGAACCTTTAAATTGGAACATCTCCAATTTGAAGCGGTACTACTCTTACAATTGAGGTAAACATTCATTGATCATTTAAAATTTACCTACAGCCTCGAGCTGAAAAACGATCCTAGGGCTTCGGTCGAAATATGCTAACTTGCTCCTTGTTTAATTTTGCTTGTCCTTTTGAGAAAGCGGATAAGACGATCTCCAGTGCTCGGATCTTCATCAAGATTCATACCCGAACACTGGGGGGAAGAGAGGCGGGTTGCAACTGAGGTCGATACAGAGCCTCCCAACCGAAGTCTATCTATTCAGCAACCGGGGACTGACACCCAGGAAATAGATTAGTACTTTGTAATTATGCCCGATAGCGGCATGTTGTCAACTTGTTTTCTACGCCTAAGTTTTACTTCGACTAAGCCCTATGTAAAAATCTGATTGTGGCTTGTTGATATCATTAATGAAATAAACTTAATTCAATATCTCTTTGTTTCTATGATCTTGCACGCCGAAGTTGCACTCTAAATGCATTGACTCGAGCGCGAGACGTCGTTGTAAGTTTGCATTAGTTTTTATTTGATTAAGTCTTGCAAGCAAATTACTTTAAGTGTTCGGCTCAAAGTCTCTCAAGAGGCAATACAAAAGCTAACACTTAAAATATAAAATACAAAATCCATTCATTGAAAAGCCCGAAGGCTATGAAATTGTTTACATAAAAAAACGGACCCGAAGGTCCAAGACATATACATCAAAATGCCCGAAGGCCTAGAAAAACAAAACGAGAAGTGAAATCAGGAACTCTAGGCCTCGGTCCAATCATCTCCTTCCTCGGAGACCCCCTCCTCGGTATCCTCATCATCTTCGTATTCATCCTCCTCTTCATCCTCAGCATCTTCATCGCCCGAACCTTCACTTGAGGGAAGATAATCAATAATGGCTTGAGCTTTGGCTGCCTTATCTTCAGCCTTGGCAATTTATTCCTCCAAGTTGAGCTCAACGGCGCGGCATTGTTTGAGCAACCTTAGCCGAAATTTGATAACTAACCAGCGCTTATCCAGCTCCGCCCTCTTAGCCCTGATCTTGGCCCTATCTTTGCAATCAGTAACTTTCTCCCGAAGAGATTTAACTTCAGCCTCAAGAGTTGGAATCCTAGAGTTTTCACCTTCCAGCCTCTGAATGTGAAGCACATGGCTTCTTAGCTGCTCATGGTGCTTGTTGGCCATTTCTTCAAATTTACCCCTAGCTTGGGCTAACTCTGCATTGAACCTTGCGACTTCGGCTTCTAGCCTCGCGTGCTCATCTTGGAAACCATCACCGAGGGCTTGAATCTTCGCTGTGGAGGCAGCCTCGGCTTCGCGCAAGTCGGAGCAAGACTTAGACAACTTAGCTTTCAATTCAGATATTTGAGCATTGAAGCTGTCCTTTTGCTTGTCCCAAGCACGAACAATGCGCTGAACCTCTTCGTTCCTCGAGGCTTCAAGTTCGATGGCTCTCAATAATAGAACGAATCCCTAGATGGATATCATCAAAGAATCAATATAAGCAAACAACCAAAGACAGAGGTAAAATCAAAGATGACAAGGCTTACCCTGAGTGCATTGGCAACAAGGGTGCTGGCTAGCTGAGGTGGAGGAAATTATCGCACGACGGCGTCCTCTGTTGGACCGAGCAAGGGCTTGAGACTCATAATATCACTTCGGGTGCTCTCCAAGAGGTTCGAAGAGGTCAGTACTTCGATCTTTCGCAAAGATCCCGCGGAGGACGAAAGCCTCGCAGGTTCAGATTGCGCCCTGACAGCGCCGACATCTGCCTCCTTCTTAATAGCAGCAGCCCTGGCTTCCCTAACTTTGTCTTTGCCTTTAGCCTTGGCAACTGCCGCCTCGGAGTCACGCTCTTGATCCTCGAGATCCACCACTTCAATTTCCTTATTGGACTCCAAGCCCTCGACGTTATCATCACTAGGCTCATTAATCAGCCTTCGACACGTTTCAACAACCGCCTCGGTTTGAGGGAAAGTCGCCGCCTCGGTGTGAGGATTCACCCAACGAGATGTTTTCTTGGGAACCACCCTCTTTCTCTTCACGCCTACAATGGACGATGTAGAAGAGCCATAAGCGTAAGAACGAAGAGAAGTAAATACAATTGTATTAATCGAAGACAATGTTACCTTTCGAGGATCCTTGACCCGAGGACCCCTTTGAAGGTTTTGAAGCTTTGAGTTCTTTCAGTTCACCAGCAAGACCTGCTACCGAAGCCAGTTCATCATCAGATTCGGTATCTTCTTCACCTTTCTTCTTCCCTTTTCTTTCTTTTTCTTATCCTTCTTTTTGTTGATGGCACGATTTGGAAAACCTGACACTGAGGAGAAGAGGATTAATGACAAAATCAAAAGCTTTGAATAATATCCTAGATAGAAGGCCGTAAGAAACTTACCATGCCTTTTACATTTCCAACCGAAGTTAGCAGCCATTTCCATCCATGACCGAATGGGACGTGAACGGACTCTGGTCATAGCTTTGACCCATTAGGTCAAACCCTCGGGAGAGACAACAAAAACCTTGTTGGCTAAGTAATAAAGAATGTGTTGAGGTTAGAAAACGAGAACGTTTGCCAGGAAAAAATTAGGAACGAAGGAGCACTTACGTGTTCTATTCCACGTTTCTGGGAAATCGGGCTCAGTCAATAAAACGCTAGTCTCCAAGAGAATGTAGTGATCACACCATCCTCGGTCTCCGTGGTCTTCGCTCTTGTGGAGAAGCACGTACTTTCCACGGTTGTTCATGGTTACGACCCCAGCCTTGTGGAAGTATGGATAGTAAAGAGAAATAAGATGTTGCAGGATAAAATCTACCCCAGCTTTCTTACTCAAGCAATCAAAACACTGCACGACCCTCCAAACACCGGGGCCTAATTGAGCCAAGCATAAGTTGTATGCTCGGCAGAATTTATCAATCACCCTATAAATGGGGAGAGTGAACCCAATGGTGAATGGATAAGTGTACGCAAAGGATAACCCCTCTACATGTTCGCAGACTCTGCTAGCTGGATCGGGGATAACTGTCTTCACCTTGGGCTCAAATTTACAATCCTTTCAGACTCGTTCCATGTGAGCTTGGGTAATACGAGTCGGCGTTATGTGCTCCGGTACATTCCTATTTAGCTCTTCCTGGTCGACGGATTGCTTATGTAGCTTGAGATCCTTACCAGTATCGAAGTGTGAGGGAATGATCTGGTGAGGCTTGAGCTCCTACTTGAGGGGAATTTTTAGAAGTTTCTTTTTAGGACCCGAAGGTCCAGCCTCGGCTCACTCACTTAAGCTCTATCGTGCCCAGCTCTCGCCTTGCGCCTCCTAGAGCCACTAGCCACTAAAGTCGCTTCCCCACCGCCCTCTGCCTCGATAACTTGCAGCGCCGGCACGGTGGCGATGAAATCGCCGCTAGCTATCGCAGCGGCGAATCGTGAAGCTCTCTCACCTGAGTCACTGGAATCTTGCATAGAATGTGTTGCAGACATGATTATAACTTTGAATGCAAAAGATTGCTCGGAAACAGAGGCTGATCAAGATGAAGATGGGTATTTTTTCTCTTCTTGTCATTGTTGCTTACAGGTGATGGAAATGACGAGAGAAACTTAGAGGGGAATTATTTATAAGTAATTGGGAAGACAAGTTGCGTAAAGGCCATCATTGTGACATTGGAAAAAGCAAGAAAAACAGCGTGACCGTTCGAACGACCAATGAACAGTCGCTACGTTTTGAGAAATAGTGATTTGAAAGGACACGCGTCGTTGACAAAATTTTTAAACGCTTGGATAGGATCGAGCCACATCATTTACCCGCGGAACTTCATTCCACTCCTCGGTAACTTCGGTAATTGCCCGGGAAGTGGGGGACTATCTGTATTGGGTAAAAATCGGCTCGCCTACATGGCACCTCGGTAACACGATCTGAGGGTGACCGAGCAGATGTTGGTAAGTCACGAGCCAAAGCAAGACGTAAGTCACCGAAGTCAAGGACCGAAGCTAATGACCGAAGAAAGAAAGCAAGATATTTGCCTCGGTGAAAGTATCACTTCGGTCGATCACTGAGTCATGTCCCGAGGCTAATGGCTTAAGCCTCGGTAGATGAAGCCGTCCGCAGTCAGTTGGTTTCCTTCTATTTCGGCCCACTAACCCCACTATCTGAGAAGTGGGAACATGCAGATTTTGGTGGGAAACATGAGATCATGGCCTTGTATCATTATTAGTTTATAAATAGTCTTTCATTTTACAATGTAATCGTTCAGAAATACTTACAGAAACTCTGGCAAAATTTGTACTCACAGATATATATTGAAATCACGTTGTTCTCTTGCATTTTCACTTATTCTTAGCATTGTCTCGACTTTGATACTAAGATTTGCTTGTGTTCTTAACCCAAATTCGATTTGTGATCCTAAATCAGTTAGGCCTATACAGCTCATCCCGTCGTCGACACTACTTCTTTTTTCGGCGCTGGTGTTTTTTTGTTGTTGATATTTTTGGATATTTTCTGTTAGTTATACACGAAATATAATGTATGGTGTTTATCTATTGTGTAAACTGTATATCTTATGTATGAACGTACATACACGGTATATACAATGGACACACAGTAATTCATCCATTGTAAATATTGTGTATGTTACATGTAAAGTATATACAACGTAGCCATAACAATTTGATGTTGTATGTCTAGCGTATTTTATTGAATGTACAGTGTACTATAATACATACAATGAGCATACACTACAGATACAAGAATTTACAAAGAATTATTAAAAAAATATCATATCGATCACCCGTGGTTCCAGAACGGACAACTACGGTGGGGGAGGGGGCTGGGAGGTTGGGAGTGGTTTGTAGGAAAGATTTTTAGTATTTCTCCCATCCTTTTATATGTATTTACTATGTTTTTAAGAAAAAAATATTGTTATGTTTATTAAAGGCTCACCATCAGCTTCTTTCCGCCAAGAAATTGGAGATTTACAGATGTAGGATCATTTATGTAAATTGTTACGCTGGGCAGTCTTTAGGACTCCTAAAGTTTAAATTTTAGCCTTGGTTGAAGAGCCTTTGCAAAAATAACTGTCGCGGCGATAAGCCAAGACCTTTTTAAACTAAAATCTACTTCTTGTGGCCTATGATACTCTTTTTTAGCTTGCCAAATATTAACACATTTTTATACGCTAAAATAGTATAACTTTAAATTTTTCATTTTACCTTTTGTGATTTATTACACACACAAATGTTTATAATTCCCTGGGACATAGTATGTTTTATTGTTTTAACGTATTAATTTGAACAAAAAAGAAAAAACTTAAGAAAAAAAATGAAAATTCAATACTTCATCCTAATTCAACACTTTCTTGAACCTAATAACAAGTGGTTCATCATTCAACCCAAGCCACCTCTTGCCATTCTCATTAAAAATACCTACGTTCCCACACACTACCTTACAAGTACTACAAACCCCAGGACAATACACAATCTTATACCCATTCCCATACTTCTCTATTCTAAACCAATTGCTCACTGTTTCAAGCCCCGGCCGGCCAGTCATGCCACCACTCATGACATATCTCCGGCCGGTTATTTCGTCTACGTTCCCGAGCTTCCAAGCCGTGGACTGCACACATATGGTGGCAGTAAAAAACACAATGTTTACATCACTTGAAAGATTTATGACTTGTTGCTTACTGTCAACTGACATAAATCTAGTTGGAAGGCCATTGGATGATTCTAGATTTTCTTGCATGACATAGAAAGGACATGGCCTGTCCTTGGCTGCTAGTGCTAGCCCACCACCTCCACTTCCATTTTGATTAGGTAAAATGGTGTATTTTAAGCCAACTTGGATCTCATGGCCATCAATGTCTAGTACAGGTGTTGTAATTGGTGTTGTTGATGGTGCTGCAGGTTGGCTGGTTATCAGGGTAGATAAAGAGAATAAAATTTGGAGCAGGAGTAATAATTTTAGGTAGTTTGTCGTAGTACTCATGGTACCTTTCTTTTTCTTGAACAATGTAAAGTACCAAGTGACCAAGTCATGTATATATAGACTATCCGAGTAATTGGAGATAGATGCTCTTTTAGTATTTGACTTCAATTTTTATACAATATCATTGATAAAAATATCCATAATAACAACAATCAATCACAATTATGCCTCAGCCCAAAATAAGTTTTTTGATACTATCAAGTCATCTTAATTGAGTATATTGTATTCACAAATAACTATGCACTACCAATAATTAACAATTAATCTGGAAAAATTGTGGCAAATATCATTCTATAGCATGTTAAGTTCCACTCGTAATGTAATAATTGCATTTACATCATTAATGTACATGAGTTAAATCTTTAAATATTTAAGCCATGATCGAAGTACAGAAGTCAGAACCACTGCACGCCATCCACGTGAGTAGCAGGTACCATATTTTCTCAAAGCTGTTTCATTATTTTATATACGTATACGTTTATGCATATTTGTTAAGCAGAACAGAGTGGGTGGATGGTTCTGCCCATCATAGCTGCGGTAACAGTTACAATTTACAAATACTTCCTTTTTCTTATTACTCTTCTACATTTCGTTAAGCTTGATCTGAGACTAATTACTGAAATTTCCACCGAACGAGTGAAGGAAAAAAATCTTTTTTGACAACTCACAATCTAACTCAACAACATAGAAGTATATATTAGTTTTAATTAACTAAAGCTTGGCCTTGGCTAACTGAATCTTAACTTGGATCTCGACAGATCCCTGAAAAATGAGAACTAAAATTGACCTAACTATGTAAATAACAATTATGGACTGATGGTTAGCTTTCTGATCCATATATCCATATTAGCGATACCTCTACGGAAGCTCGGTTGCAATCATAGTATCATATGTCAATTTTAAATTTTGTGATGTGTCACATTGTAATTGCTAGGTGAAAAAGATCAGGTTCACGAGGGAGAAAATTATAATGTCTTTTTCCTTTTGATACTTTGTACAATTTCTTCTTCCATAGGGACCAAAAAGTGACTTTGGTCCTATGAAGATAATGAAATAAAATGTCATCATCTTGACTTAGCTTACAGGTAGCAACAGTTTATAGGCACGCATGTGACAGAATGGACGAAATGAATGCTTTCAAGAATATGAAGAAATGTTGGTGAATTTCTTAATTTTAAGGTGCTCTTTCGTCCATTATATTTTAGTTACCCCCTTTCTGTGCATGTGGAGTGACTAATATGTTATTGGGATTTTTACCCTACATAACCATTCCCAATCCTTATACACTTTTTGTAATCATATTTTGTCATTTTTTTTTTCCTAGTACATTTATTAAATATAATTTAATGATATAAATATTTAAAAAATATAGGACAAATATATATGTGTATAGAAGGTATATATACAAAATATCAATCTATTATATTTGATATTTTAATTATAAATTAAATTTTAAATATAAATATTATGGCTATATTATGTTAGTGCTAAATGACTTGTTAATATGAAATATTGTGGGCTATTTACGTGAAAATTCCGTTATTGGGATTTGGTCATGCTACATATTCTCCGTACCCACTACACCAACTTGATTTACTACTCATGATGAAGCCCATGTTTCATCTTCTAAAAGTTTGTTTTTGAATAATATTGGTTGTGACTAGATTTGGGTTTTAGATCTTTACTGCAGGTTTTCAATTGATGAATGAAAAGCTTGGTAATCAAGAGGACACAACTCAAATCATAGTATCACAAATTATAATCCGAGTGAATTCTTCAGGTCAACGTTCACCATTCTCATGTTAACTACATATGAAAGAAAGAGTTTTTAAGTAAAACAAGCAAGACATGATCAAATTTTAGCTGTAAATTCCATGACGCCAAAAACATTATGCATTTTATGTGGTTTAGGTGAAAAACAAAATGGTGGATTAAGTTACCAAATCTTCTAAAATTTTGACAAAAGAAACCTAAAAAGGAACTGTATTAAAAGCAACCTCTCCAAAACAATCATACCTCAAACTTTTTCCTCAATCATACACTTAATTTCTTTTGAAGACAAACAAGCTCTGTCTTCAATCAGTAGCAATAGGCCTGCAGTAACCATCTTGCTATAAGCATGATAGCAAGAATCATCTTTTGCACTGCAGTTGTTCTAGCTACACTGTCAGTCATTCTCCTTGCAATATTCTCACCAATACCCCAAGAAAACAAATCAAAACATTCTCCTTGGGTTGCCTTATCCCTTTATATTCAACAACCTCAAGTCTCTACTCCCAATTTTTCTCCTGAAAAAGCGCCAATGTCCGTTGGCGCTTTGATTTTCCATCGTATTCTAACCGAAGGGCCGGAAAATACTTCCCAAGTAGTTGGAAAAGCACAAGGTTTTATCATCCCAATTCACGATTTCGCGCATTCAGCGTTTAACATTATTTATCTTACATTTAACAGCAATGAAATTTCTGGGAGTCTTAGTGTTGAGGCTAAGAGTTTAACAAATGATAAAAAAGAAGAGTTGAATGTTGTTGGTGGCACTGGCTATTTTGCCTTTGCTCGTGGCCTAGCTGTTTTTGCACAAAGAGAAAAGCAAGATTCTGATTTAGATGCTACTTATCACATAAAGCTTCAACTGAAATTTCCCAATAGATCACAAACAATTCCAAGATGAACTGCGACTTGTGAAGCATACTTCTTGCTTCTTTTTATTTATAATAAATACATTTTTAACTTTTTTCTTTGACTTTTTTAACATTTGGATATAATTTTTGAAGAAATCTTTTCTCCACAAGAGAAAGTCGTATAAGAAGTCGTGTATCACATAGAAGAAAGCAATAAAAACATGAAGGCACCTACTTTTCTTTTGCATCAAAGGTTATGGTTTGTTTCTACGCTCTTACTCAGATAAAAAGGTCAACAGTACCTACATACTTATTCGGAGAATATGTTGTGTTATTACGACTGAAGTTTCGAAACTTCTAATATGAAGCACTTTCTTTCTAACTTCGAAAATTCCAAATATGGAGTGGTTACACCAAAATTATACGGCCGAAGTGCACAAAAGGCCAGTTTTGCCACTGGTCTTAGGGCAAATGCCACTAAAATCAAAATATTTACTTTGTGGCCACCGTGTTAAGTACCAGCACACTAGGACTGAATTTCAGTTCTTAAGACTGAACTTCATTAGTTCAATCCTTATGGATAGAACTTAAGTCCACATGAACTGAACTTCAATCCACGTGCGGTGGAGCTTTCAATGGTCTTATGTATAGAACTTACTCCAGTCCTTATGCATAGAACTTAAGTCCATTAAGACTGAACTTCAATGCTTAAGTACTGAAAGTTCATTTTATAAACTGAAAGAGGCAACTTCAAGACTTTGTGATTACTTATTGCCATTGTTATTAAGACTGAACTTCATATTAACACAATTCTTTTTCTGGGTTACTTATTCAATGCAGAATGGCTACGGTTTGTTTGGTTATTGCTTTCAATGGGAATTGGACAAAAGATTACAAGTACTTGGATCATAAAACAAAACTTTTACTTGTTAATGAAATGATTGAATTCAGAACTTTCATGCACAAGATTTATGAAGCAACACATTTCACTGGCACTGTCAATATATGGTTTGATATTAGAATGGACTCGAGCAGAGGAATGCTTGTAACTACAGAAGAAGAACTGAGGACATGCATGCACTTGTTGAAGAATGATCCGACTTTCAAGAATAGCCGTTTCGTGATTGACAAGCTAGAAAATCAAACTCCTCGTACAGAAGTTTCACCCCAGGAGAGGACCCTGATAATGCAGATCGACTGCATTCAAGCAATTGAAAATAATCATACTCCATGCACAGAGCTTCCACAACAAGAGGGAGGCTTGATAATGCAGATCGACTCCAACCTAGCACTTGAAACACCTGGCATTGCTGAGACACTGCAACCAAACAATACTCAATTTCAGTCACCAGCGCCAACATTTGAATGCCCTAGTAGCACACCAGCTACTAAGAGCAAACGGAAAAGGTCCAGGGTAAAACAGAAACAATCTCCAGCGATGATATTAACATGAGATGTATCATCGAAAGATGTAGCAGCATACTCAACATTTGATAACAAGGAAACCATGATGAAGTGTTTTGTCAAGATGGCAATCAAGGAGCATTTTGAGGTCAAGGTTATCAGATCAAATAGAACGAGATATGAACGAGATATGAACGAGATATGGTTGGCTTTCAACATTTGTCTCCTCCAATGGAAATTCACATTTTAGATCTTCAACTATAGCCATGATTTCCTCTTCTAATTCCATGTCTTCTTGGCTAGGTTGTTGAATTCCCAATAATGCAGCCAACTGATTTACTTGAGCTTCTATGTAGCATAATTGTGCTCTACGTCTATCCCAACTCTTCTTCAGTTCACCTTCATAATCTTCCTCACCATCCTCCACTTCATTGCACCTTTTATTATCATAAGAGGAAGAAGTACCATCATAATAGGGGCTCGGGGAAGAATAAAACGTATTAGCACAACCATAATAATGATCACCTAGCCACATGTAATTTTCTGATGCCATATCTTTTTATATTTTTTAAACTAAATAAATATGTACAAAAACGAAGTTAATTAAACTAACAACTCAGTTTTCCTAACAAGCTAGAAATACACAATGTTCCTTGGCAACGACGCCAAAATTGATCACGCCCAGCTATGCCCTATAAAAAGGACTAAGCGGACGCGGTAAATATAGCTCGGTACTTAAAGTCCCGAGGTTGAATCCCACAGAGAACACGACTCCTAGCAGTTAATCTAGCTAAATTATCTACTCAACTAACTTCAAGTTATGTCTTTGGTTTGGTTTTATACTAACACTACGAAACAAGAAAGTAACTAACAAGTGTAGAAAGATAGATTTGATTCAAGAGATGGAAAACCTAGGATTGATTTCCCAACTCCTAACTTGTGCTAAAGTATTATATTATTAATTCTCTTTGAGTCTTCCTATTGAACAAGTGCTCCAAGTTTACAACTACCCACTTCAGTTAAGTAATCATAACTTTCATTAATTAACTATTCCAATTAACTAATGAAGATTGGGAGGAGTACATTTATGGTTCACTGTAAGGATAAATATTCCTAATTCACCGTCTTGACAACCTAAGCAATGCCTTTGTTTTAGGTTGAAATACTGCTAAGTGTCTAACCCTAACTCATTAATCTATTTCTAATAATCACAAGAATAAAGGGGACAATTAATTGGAGATCCTACCAATTAATAGCTAACAATTAGTAAAAAAATATAGATAGGAAGAATTACAAAGTTCATTAATAACACAACAATTATCATCGCACAAGTATGTGGAGTGGGCCAATCAACCCTAGAATGGGTGATTTAGCCACTCATAGTCATGTTCTAAGACAAGAAATAACTATAAAGTATACAAAACCACAAGAATATGGATGGATGGATGAAGTAGAGCCTTGAATCTTGATCTTCTCTCTTCCTTGCCTCCTTTTGATGTTAGATAGATCAAAAGTTGTGTTTTGGGGCGTGTTTTAGGGCTTTTAAGCTATCCCCATACACCCACACAAGTGGGGAATCCAAAATAAACTCGAAATTGAAATGTCAGGATTTTAAGCTTACAGCACCGCACATCGCATTGTGCAGTATGGTGTCGTGGGCCAATTTCTGCAAGATTTTAAAATTTCATGTTCTCTGAATATTGCCCCTGTTGTTTTGCGTAGCGCAACGCCTGGTGCAGTGCAAAAAGCTTAATTTACTGCTTGTTCACTTTTTTATTTTTTTCCTCCACGTCTTGGTTCCAGGTCGAGTCTCGGGCTTCTACTCAGACTTCAAAACCCTTGGTTTTCATCAATTATGCTCCGTGAACGCCTCATATCATCAATATAATATCCCTACAGCATAAAACACACCAAATAATACCAATTCTGTTCAAACTACCAACAAATATCACAAGTCGAAGCATGAACACGAGGCGAAAATATAGAAATTATTGCAATATCTATCCTCGTATCACATTCTATCTTTACTTCATATTTGAAGTTTTGTGTATCTTTATATCATGAAAAAGTCATGCAAATTTGTAGACGAATTTTCTAGCAGCCTTTATCCCGCTGGCAGTGACAGACCGCCGAAGGTGGTGGTTCTAAACCGACGAAGACAACATCAACATGCGGCACGGGCAGCAAGGATGAGAGATGGGAGATGGAGGCTAGTATTTTTCTTGTTTACTTTTTTTAACCTACTTATATATAATAGATATTGCTATATTTGTAATATCAAATTTATTGTTAATTTATGTAATAGAGGCTTTAGTGTTGTCAATATGTAATCAACTATTATGGAAACGATTAATAAAGGTCATGTTGCTGCTTTGGACTTTTAAAATCCATTCTTTAATGAAGAAAACTAAACTAGACAATACACTAGCTAGCTGCAGTATCTGAGAAGTCCACTCTAAATTCTTTTCTCTGCCACATTCTGATAAGAAGAACAAACATGACCTCGTTGCATAGCACATGGCTGGTATGGACAACTAATTTTTTACATGTTCTCCCATGTTATTAGGGGTCGTTCGATAGGAGTAGAAATCATGTGATATTAGCAATGTTATGAATTGATTATATAGGGAGTGGTACATGTAGTAGTTATACATGAATTAATATTCTAGGTATTAGTTACGCAAATATTGTAATGTAGAAATTTATTCTTGAATAATTTATATTACAAATTAACTTACAATGTATAATTTAAAATTTTATTTATTTTTTAAACAAATTAACAAAATTTTATTATTGTTATTATTAGGGTAAATTTTTTCATTTTAAAATTTTAATAAAGGTATTGCTTGTACATAGATTATTATTCGACTACATAAAATAATGCATAAATTCTGCACGATTTATGCATGTATTATTTATACAAAGTAAATTTGCAACTAAACAACGTATAACTAATGCAACTTTTGATACAAAGGTTAATTTCACCGGCCAAAGTAACGACGTATTAGATAATGCTGGATCCAATAATTTCATGGGTTTTTCTAAATGCCAACCGGATGATCCTTTAGTGTATTTTAACTTTGTTAGGCAGTGGCGGATCTAGCCATAGTTCTGTGGTTCGGCGGAACTCAGTGACTTTGGTCAATACTCTGTATTTATCTTAAAAAATTCATATAATATGTACAAAAACTATTAATTTAGAATCCAGTAATTTGAAAAGATTAGAAACTTGAACCCAGAAACTTTAAATCCGGAATCCTCCTCTATTGTTAGGTAGGTAAATTGTGTTAGTTCTATGTTTAATAATTTCATTTATATGGACGGTTGCATTTATGTTAATGTTTAGGTGATTTGATATTATAATTATTCTTTTACATTATGCTAAAAGCATAAAAGAAAACAAAGTTAGACGCCTTTGACGACAAGATATACGGACAAAGATTTCATTTCATTTTAAAAGTGCTTGACAAAGTGTATAGAAGGCATAATATAAAATTCCCAAAAAAAGTCTTAACACCAATCTAAGCTGACAGAATGTGAAACAAGGATTAATTTAAAATATATGGAAAGAACGATATTTAATTACGAAAGGCAAGCGAGATAAAGAAAACAATTGGCCCTATGTGTAAAACCTTGCCGCGGAAGAGTCTTTCTCCAATGAAAATAAAAAAAGTTTTTGGGCAAGACAAGGAAGGAACTCGCCCTTTACCACTAAGGGATAAGAGCTGATTGCTGGCTGTACAACTTTCCGACTACTTTGATGATAATAGTTTGCAAAGCTAATATACATAGACGGAATATCACCAATATGAAGACCACCCATATTCGTGATGCTTTACAGCCACTAGGACTTGTTATTACACAGACAAGGTGGGATCACTCCACCAACTAAGTACTAACCCAACTAAAACACAAAATTGAGGTCGATTTCAGAGTGATTGTCCTTTCATAATTGGTCACATTTGTATCATAGACTGAAATTATTCTTATTATTTCATAGTCATAATGTACAGCCACTCCTCATATGAAAAGGAAAAAAAACTCTATTTTAAAAATGTAAAAATAAAAGTTGAACAAGAAAATATTCTTGACTTTTGTATAACTATTAACATAAAGGACCATTTCTTAATTCGTAAGTATATCATTGTTGCGCAGGCCAATGCTAATCTTTTCTATATCGGATGTGCGTGAACAGACAAACATTAACATAATGGAGCTCTCCTAGGAATGCTTTTCCTTTTGTGCAAATGCTTCTTAGGTTTCAAAGCTGAACTGCACCAAGTTTGAATTACCTCTGAAGACTCCGTCAAAGATATGCAAGATTCATTTTCATTTGTACAATAACTTTCCTTCGATGAGAAATGATGTAATTTCGTAATTTGTGTGGAGAAGAAGTTTTTCTGACGTTCTTTGCATATATCCGCGTCCATCGATACCTAAAAGTAATTTCCATATGTATTTCAGTCAATAGCAAATAAATTATATTCGTAAAAATCAAACATTAAGAGGATACTATGGTAAGAAAAGATAATTACTTTGCAAGCGATGGAGCAAAATCGATTCGGAAAATCTTGAAGGTTTCTCCCACAAGCTTCGCAAGATACACCCTTTAGCTTTGATGTTTTGCTATCTTTAATTTGAGGTCGCGGATTTAGATGAATTGCTTTTTCCCCATTAATTTTGTAAGTCTGCAAATCAATTAATTTTTGATGAAGTTAGGTAGGAGTAATATATCATATATACCAATACCACCATGATTAACGGAAAACATAAAGTTCCACACAAAACAATGTTTTCTAATATCAAATTTCATATCGGACTAATCATCAATCATAAAAGCAAATTAAAGTTATATAGGAGAATGTAAAGGTTGGTTACCACGCATTATCAATTACTTCCTCCGTCCCAATTTATGTATCACATTTTCTTTTTTGGTCTTTGCAACAAGAATGTCACATTTCCTTATTTGTAAACTATTTAATGTATTATCTCTATTTTGCCCTTATGAGACTCTATTTACTTTAAAAGCTACAAACAACTTTTTGATTATTCTAATATTTTTTCTAAAATCAATTTTATTTCTTAAAATCCATGTCAAGTCAAACACCATCACACAAATTGGGATGGGAGGAGTACAATGTTTATCATGAAGATTTAATATAATACAGTATTAATTTATAAAGCAATGTGATATCTATAACTACAATGAATGCTTATCATCAAGATTTATTATTACTATTATGATCAATGAGTATAGAACTTAAACTCATTAACTTTAACACAACAATTGGAAGAGAACTGGGAAAATCCAATTTTTGTTTAGACTAATTAGAACATAAATCACGACTAAAACTTCTACTAGCATGCATCCATTGACTAAATAATTCAAGAATACCACAACTGAATTCAAAAACGCTTAGAATAAAAATAGAAGAACTCACTTGAATTTCAGAACAATTAAGGTGTTTCTGAATCTCTTGAAGTCTGATAACATCATGGTAGACATATTTGCATATTTGAAGCCATGAATGAAAGCAGTGTGTTGAAGAAACTACACAGTGCTTGCAAAAGCAGAAATTACAATCAATACAAAACATGTTCTTTTCATTTCTTCTAAGTTCCTTGTGATCATCACAAGATTGAAAGAACTTGCACCCTAGCAAATTGTTAATCCACTCTGGTCTTTTCTTCACCACTTGAATTTTACACCCAACCTACGTACAAAAAAACATCAAACGTTAAATTCCATTGAAAGGTTTGTAACCATATTATGAATATTGTCAAATTTAAGTATACAATAAAAACTTGCAACTTTTATTGATATACTAACCATTCTTGTAAGGTATATGTGAAATCAATGAAGAGAAGAAGGATATATATTAGTACTAGTAGAAAACTATAAATGGAAACAAAGAGGTTTCTTTATAAAAAGTAGGGAAAAAAGTGAATGGAATCTCAGCCGTTGGATCATTATAATGGGGCCCATGTAAGGGGTAGTTGTTAGGTCTCAACTGTTGGATTTTCCCGCCAATTTCGGCCACTGCTTTCGGAGTTATGGAGGCGCCGTCTTGTCTTTTGATATTTCTGTTTATGTTTTGCTAATTTTATGGAGATTTTGTAGTCAAGATATTTTTTGCTTAAAAAAGAAACCTATATTTGGATATAAACCTATATTTGTTATAAGCATTTACTGGCTCATGAAGTACTTATAAGCTAAATAATTAGCTAATTAAAAATCAAAAATCAGTTAAAAACCAATAAGTCGGTCTTATGACTTTTCAATATATAAGCAATTTTGCTTCCCAAAATAAAACTTCTTACTCCTCCATTAGGTTTTGGCCCATTTGTTCTTTTCCATGTAAAGATACTTCTAATTTATATAACTGCAAACATCTTTATGGCATTAATTAAGTTATTTTAACGTAAAAATGATTTTATCAAAACTTTTTTACCAAATAGATTAGCTATTTATTATTAATTTAATACTTTATTCTAAGCAGCTAAATATTTTTCTTATAAAATTAGTTTAAACCTTCATTAATTAAAGATGTTTTCTTTTTCAGTAATAACAGGCTCTTGCTTAGGAAGATAAAGAATAAACCAATTTAATGACAAATGACTTCTCGGAAAAAAACAGTTATTCTATAACTTTTCAATGCAGACATTTTCATTATTTGACTTTAATCATGCACTTTACAACTAGTGTCGCACGATTTTTCTTTTCTTTCTTGAAACAGAAAGAGAAATCTTAACCTTTGAACTCAATTAGTAGAAATTAAGCTTTGGATTATATCACTAAGCCGACAAAAGATAATTATTCGAAAATGCTTTGTAATCAATAATCATTATTCGGTGTGATTTAGATAGTCTAATTGCACAGGAGGCGAGACCTACCAGTGAAATTTAACCATTAAAAGGCTTTAATAATTACTCCCTCCGTCCCAAATTAGTTGTCACTTTAGCAATAATCATTTATCCCAAATTAGTTGACACTTTAGGATTTGAAGACTAAAATTGTTAGTCTTTTTCAACTATATCCTCAATAATTAAAAGAATTCTCAACAAAATTTAATAGTCAAATATTAAATATGGGTAATATAGTAAAATATACATTTTATTTAATGATTTTCTTAATGGACGTGAAAAAACTGAAAGTGACAACTAATTTGGGACAGAGGGAGTATTAGTCAAACTAATTTAGCATTTCAACCCAACTTTTAGTTCGATTGAAAACAGGTAACAAGATTTAGAGTCTGTTTGGCCAAGTATTTGCAGAGTAAAACATGCTCTTTTTTTTTTTCCAGAAAGTGCTTATTTTTTCAGAAAGTACTTATTTTGAAAAATTAGGTTGTTTGACCAAGCTACTAGCGTGTAGACAAAATTATGTCACCAGTAATCACGGATGTAAAAAGTCAGCTGGCCCAAGTAAAACAAGACAAGAGGAGCAATGGGTGCTAAAAAGTCTAGAAGACACGTCTGCTCCTTCAGCCACAATCGCATTTTTATTGTTTAACCACTTTAGGTTTAGTCCTAATCTAACCTAGGATAAAATATGGGTACGTCTCTTGTAATGGGCCAAAGGCCTCACGTAAAGATATTGTATTAGAACTAGAATTGGGGCAAAGTCTAGTCTAGCTTAAAAATACCTCATTCTCCCTATTGTGCTGGACCCGCTGAAATTCTACTAGAATCATACTTCTATTTTCAATTTTCATGGAATAATACAATAATCCTACTTCGTCTTCTTCAATATTTCATTATTGAATTTGGCTCTACTTACAAATTTAACTTTTTTCCTAGCAATCAAGTTTTGGGTACAAACAGTTTGGAGCTCATCATAGGGCTCAGACAATTCCTTGTTATTCAAGAAGCATATCAACGATGTAGCAAGAAAACGACGGAGTTCCATGCAACGCTGCCTTTGGAGCAGAAGAGGATGACTATGACATCAACGGGAAACAAGCAGACCCAAACAAGGAAGCAGTGGATCTATAGGCATACGACGACCAAAGTAACTCCGAGTCACAACCTCAGGAGCGAGGCTCCACAAGAAGAAAGATTAAGGCCACAGCTAAAGACTAATTGGAGCAAGCATTTGAAAAGCTCATGGAGCGCACCAACAACATTCAGTACTTATGGTCAAATCGCTATCTAAGCGTCTAAGAAGCATTCAAAAGGATGGCTCCACTACCAGAATTTCCACGAGGATTGAGACCCGTATGAAATACACCAGACTCTGTCGCACGGTGAGTCAACCTTAATGCAACATCATGAAGTTTTGATACTACCAACGTCCTATCTCCACGAAGGCCCGCTTTCGAGGAAGACATACTCCACTAGTTGAAGGAACACAACAACTGGATGGATCAAATACCAGGGGCTCCAAGGGGTGCCTAAAAAGATCAACGAGGACAAATTTTCTCAATAGCCTTACAAGCCTAGCGCCGAAACCACTTTTAGTCGCAAAGAACTTCAAGATGCCCGAGATACCTAGGTATAATGGCACCACAGACCCAAACGATCACGTAGCCACCTACGTGACAACAATAAAAAAAAGCAATGATATAACAAGTAAAGAAATCCAATCTGTATTGGTGAAGAAATTTGGAGCTACCCTGACTAAAGTAGCATTGACTTGTTATACGCAACTGATTTTTCACTCAGATGCAAGATTTGTTCATGAAAGCGCACTTTGGTGCTCAAAGCCGAGAGAAAATGATGGAAGACAACTTCGAGATTAAGTAGGAGGAACGTGAGTTGCTGAAAGGTTATCTAGAGAGGTTTCAAAAGGAGCACATGACTCTCCCACCAATGCTAGACAATATAGCAACCATAACTTTCACCAAGAGTTTGAACCCTAGGGGTTCCGCAGCCACATGAGAGCTGCAGAGGAATCTGCAAGACATCTGACCAAGACTTGGAATGAATTATACTACCGCCAGTACTATAAACTCCATATCGAGACAAATTCAATAAAACATTTGAAAAAGGAGACGACTGGAGCCGCAAGCGCCATCCAACCTTAGATGATAGGTCTGATGATCGCAAAGCAAAAAGTATGAGGGAATCTCGTTCAAATATTCTAAGGCTGATGGATAGGAACGACGTTGCCCAAAGTACAAGCTCACGCCGTAATAGGGGGTCCTCTCACCTCGGAAAGATTCCTAAGAAGATTGAAGAGCTTGGCCTGCATATGAACGTAGACGATTTTCTGAAAAATCACATCAAAGGAATGCAAGTCTGTTGGCCCAAGCATATGAGGGCAGACCCAGACAGGGGTGAAGCGTCAGTTTATTGTGACTTTTATCGAGATCATGGACATGACACCGCCAATTACAACGTGTACTCATTGGTGCCGGGAGTGCAATGAAGATCATCAAGTTGGAAGTAGTACAAGCTGTGAAGGTTAAAGATCAAATAACCCTTAACTCATATACACTATCTGGATAAATTCAACAACTGATATGAAAAGTCAATCAGAGAGATTACATTACCCATATACGCACCCGGGGCTGTTATGTCCACATCTTTTCAGGTAATCATGGATGATGTACCAAACCAAATGGGCAATAAAGGAGATTCGAAGAGAGAATCAAACTTTGAGGGATGGTTACATGGCAGCGGTGGCAGATAGATCAAAGTTCAGAAGCAGGAAGGGGCGAACTCCCGCGAGACAGCAAGCAAAGCGAACAATTTCGAAATAAGACAGGCTTCAGTAGGAGTCAAAGACCCCCAAGCCGTACGACCAAAAGCACTCGTGTCATTTTCCAATTGACTCGGATTCTTAAGGTGGAAAGGAAGAGATCGGATAACTTGTAGTCACAAACATGATGTCCCTTAGCTCGTTTTCATTTTCTTAAGTTTATAGTCATCTATGGGCTCAGCGTCCGACATTGTTTTCGAGCCCAGCGTCCCTGTTAAGCACTTGGACCCAGTGTCCTTATTTCCAATAAAGCTACTATTTTATCAATTAGTTAGTTTGTACATCTTCCCAACACTCTAGTGGAAAAGCAAAACTGTCCTCCACGAGCACAAAATATGTCCTTAGCAGACACAATGAAAATTCCTTTACACGAGCACAAATATGTCTTCGGTGGACAGTGTAAAAATGTCCCCTGCGGGAGCGAAAATAACCTCAATGGCGAACGATAAAATTCTTTATGAGACTAAAATATGCTCCCCATAAACGTAAAGACGCCCTCGACGAACACACACACAATTCCAGAAACAATAGAAACTAACTCGAGGATAAGCGAAAAACTCACCATGACAAGGAATAGAATACAAACAAATCAAAATAAAACGTTTGTTTATAAAGCCCGAAGGCTGCAAATACACAAAAGAGAAGCTACTAAAGCTTGCCCAATCTAATGGAGCTAGTTCTAGGCTGGAGGCAAACCATCATCCTCGGCAGCACCTCCACATGCATCACCTTCATCTCCAACTGGGACCCCGGGGAGATCACCATAATCTCCTCCCTGACTAGGCTCACTTCCTTCAGTTCCTTGGTCAACATCAAACACGAGTCGGGCATCCGCCTAAACCGCCAAGACAAAAAGCTCCTCGATCTCAGCTGCCAAGTTGAAATCTGAATTGTCACACACCCGCTGCAAAATTAATAGCTGGGAACCATAGTAGTCCAGTCAAGTTTGGTCTTATGTTTAATCTCCTGGACATGATGACGATTTCAAACATAATCATAAGTTATCCAAAGGAACTTGGTTTCAGTCTCGACCCTATCTCACATGGCCTTTAACTGACCGTTCTCACCCACCAACTGCTTGGATGCTCGAAGTTCGGCCGCTACTTGTTTAGCTTCGAGCACTTGATCTTCAGAGGTGCAACACGATGCGCCTGGCCAACCAGTTCGGCCATCAAACGAGCAACTTCAACCTTGGCAATAGCAGCATTTTTATCCGTAACATACATCTCGAGCTCACGAACCCGCTCATTCTACTGGCGCTTCATCGCTTCTGTTAGATTTTCAAGCATGTCCACGTCCATTCGGCTTTGTTGATGTTCAGTGTCCTAGACCTTCTGCAGAGTATGCGATCACTTGTTCTCTTCAGCCTGTGGGCTCAAGTTATAGAGAGTGGCATATAGTCGTTTATTCTCTTCCAACAGCGAGCCCAGACTTTCGATAGTGGCCCTCAATACGTTATTTTCCTCATGAACGCATTTTTCTTCCACCTAAAAGTCATAGAATCAGTGCAAGGTATCCAGAACAGTGACTAGCTCCTAAAAAAGAAGTCGAAGCACAAAAGCAGGAAGAAGAGAGTTATATCAACTAAAGAACGAGGGAGCAATAAGAGCAAAGTCTATCTTCTCGTGCACATGAGCAATCTAAAAAAGCAGATCCGACCAGTTTTGAAGGGCCGCAATGGTGCCTGAAGGGTCTTTGAACACATTAACTTCTGCAGAGATATGGATTATTATCTCATGACCCTGATTGTGGGCAGCAACAGCTTCCTCGGTGGCAACAATATCCCCATCACTGACTACATCTTCATGACCTATAGCTACGGAGCTGCTGCCCACAACTTCCTTCCCAGGAACATTTGGATAGAGGAATTGATGGAGCAGAGGAGGAATCTTACAAAGTCAAAAAGAAACAAAAAAGAATAAGCAACAAATCAACAATTGAAACGCGAACCAAAGAGGCAGAGCAGTTATTAACCCATACGAGCAGTAGGAGTGGTGGTATCAATGGCCTCATCGTCGAATGTCTCTCCTATAACCTCAGGGTCGGACTCAATAATGTGCTTCCGTTATCGTAAAGCAGAATCAACCACCTGAGTGGCAGCTACGTAAGAAGAGTCACTACAGGAGGAACACCAGCAGCCACTGTTTCAGTAATTGGGGACTTTGACAGTCTTTGTTGTGGCTGTTGGAGTAGAGAAAGAAGCGCCTGGAGGCTTTGAAGAACTTCGCTTTTTCGAGGCTGAGGACTTTGAGCTTCTAACCTCCTCGGAAATCCTACCAGCGACCGCCCTTACATCAAGCAATTTTTCCGGCCACTAGTAAGCAATTGAGATTTCTAAGAGAAGAGTTGCCTCATCCCTAAGGGGCCAAAGCCGTGAGAAAGTTCATAAGTATAAGACAATAAGAATGATTAATACTACCACCAAAAGAAAGAGAAAGATATACCATGGTTCTTGGCCTGCCAATACTTTAGGGTGGCAACAGATTTGAACATGCTCATCTTTAAAGTATTAAAAGAACAAACTCTCATAACCCAATCAACCATGTGGTCACGAGAAAAAAGGAAGGTGGTCAAATGGCACACCATGCAAGAAACCAAAACGTCAGCGGATAAGAAAAGGGGATGGAGAGTCAACAACATGCACGGATCAAAGGATAAGATCGTAGGATTACTTACACAATCTATTGAAGACCTCAGGAAAGGAATGGAAGCAGTGTAACCAAATTTGAAGTCCACAAAGCAACATAATGGAAGCCCTAGCCGTGGTCATTAACATCCCCACCGTCAGAAACGATAGCTTTAGCTCGCATTTTAGTATTTACAATACCCTTTTTAAAAAACTGCCACGCTGAAGGGCTAACTTGGGCCAAGCAAATATTGTACTGACGACACATCTCCTTAATGACAGGATGTACTGAAAACTCGACGCTAATCTTGAAAGAATAAGTGTGAACAAATGAATACCCCTCACGGTGACTCGAAACTCTCTCTTCCACGGTAGGGAAAATAATCTCAACATCAGGCCCCCAAGTTACAGTCCCTCCTTACCTAGGGAAGAATCTCATCCGTAATATCTAAAGAGTAAGCTTCGATGGTGAGATTGATTATCTTTTCTTGATTCTCAGTCTGAAGTTGAATTCTTACATCGCCATCGAACTTGGGGCTTGCGAGAACACATGCATCCGCGTTAAAATTGTCACGAAGGAAGTTCAAATGAGCAGCCATGAGTAAGTAAGCGAAGAGAATAGTTATCAATTTCGGCATGAGGATATCCAGCAAAATTGGAAGCGAGCAACAGAGTAAAATGTAAAAGATACCAAGATGAATATATAAAAGATAATGGGGGACATGAAAAGGGTGGAGTAATCAATGAGGAGCATGGATTCATGCTAGTAATGGCATGCATGAATGGACATACTAGTGGCAGATCTTGGCAGAGTAACAACAGTGTCGAAAAGACGCAGGACAACCAGCCGCTTCGAGGTTGACCCATGTAAGTAATCAAGTGTGATGTGACTATTACTGAAGCCAAGACGTTGCAGAGCGCAGAGATTATCCAATTCATACAACTCTATGCTTTCTAAATACCTACGTTAGTACCCAGAAAATGGCGTCGTGTGGGAAAAATTATGCCACCTGTAATCACGAGAATAAAAGGCTAACTAGCCTAAGTAAAACAAGCCTAGAGGAGCAACGAGCGCTCAAAGGTCTAGAAGACACGTCTGCTCCTTCAGCCATGACAAAATGAGAGGCACTGAGGGTTGAATGACTGATTTTAATTGTTTAACCGCCTTAGGTTTAGCCCTACTCTAACCTAGGGTAAAATTTGGTTAACCGCTCCTTGTAATGGGCCAAAGGCCTCACTTAAAAGTGTTGTATTAGAATTAGAATTGAGATAAAGTATAGCCTATAAATATCTCATTCTCTCTATTGTATTGAAAATGTTGAGATTCGACTAGAATGCTACTTCTGTTCTTCAATATTTATGCAATAATTTAGTAATCCTACTTCGTCTTCTTTAATATTTCATTATTGTTTGTGACCTTACATACAAATTTAAATATTTTCCTAATGATCAAATTTTAGGCACAAACAATTAGTGGAAAAGTAAGTGTTTTTGAGTCACAGCAAAAGTTGTTTTTGCTGTCGCGGAAAAGTTGAAAAAATAGCTTTTCCTTAGAAGTAAAAGCAAAAGTTGTTTTTAATTCTCTTCATACCAAATAATCATCATTGAAAATTTATATATACTAAAATATCATTCTTAATAAAATCTAACATCTATAAACTAGTATAAATACTACATTACTGTTTTTGCTTATTTTTTCGTCTGTTCGCGCTAACATCTCACTACAAAAAAAAGGCCCTTTGCAGCAGTTTTTTAGGAGCGGTTTTGCTAAGTGCTGCTATATCTTTTATTTTCCTACGGTTTACTTAACTCCCACTAACAGAAATAAATTTGCAGCGGTTTCTAAGTGTTTAGCGGCGGTTATGTTGCTTGTCTACAATAGCTGCGGTTGGTACTGCTTTTGCAGCTGTTGGGCATGATGTCCCACATCGATCAGCTAGAACAACATATTTCTATTTATAAACAGGTACTAAGCACCAACTGATTGATAACAAAGAAATGCACGTGACTGAAGGCAGATTAAGCTCTTTCAATGTTGTGGGCTGTAATTTACGGGCTGGCCCATTACTTGTAGCGTGTGGTCCATAGCAAAGAAGTGTATTAGCAGTGTATGTGGGCCTGCCTGCTTCGATTACGTGTGTGTGTATTTGCACTTTTGTACTGTTTGGCAGCGGTTTTCTTTCACCTGCTGGAATTAAATTCAGATGCCGGCGGTTCTGCCAGCAGTTCCCATAAACTGCTGTTGAATAGTTTTAGTACAACTACTTAGGCGTCGGTTTAGTTTGTAAACCGCTGGTAATGGATTTTTCTGGCGGTTTGAACCGCTGCTAAAGGTTTTTTAAACCGCTGCTATTGCCCGATTCTTTTGTAGTGTCTTAGCAATGCTATTGTGATGATGATAATGCATTTTGATTGTTTAGTTATAATTATACTAGTTAGAAATAATAATGTGCTTTTCAATTTATCTATTAACATTTTAATTAAAGAAAATTAAAATTAAAATACTAAAATAATTTTGATAATTAATATCTTGAATTATTTACCTTAGTTAAATTAACTGTACAGTGAACTACATTTACATATCTTAATTTAACATCCAAAAGTACTTTTTGAAAAGTTTGGCCAAACAGAAATTGCATCTCATTTATTGGCAAAAGTACTTTTTAGATGAAAACACAAGCCGCTATTTTCCAAAAGTATTTATATGAAAAATACTTTTGAAAAAAAAATTTACTTCTCAAGAAAAATACTAGATCTAAACATTAAACAAAAGTTTTAACAAGAAACTAGTAGATCTCAACGGATTTTTATGAAAAAAGTGAAGAAAAAGAAGAAACTTGATAAATAAACTCCTCACTGGAGTTTTGACCGGAATATACAATGAAAATCAATATTTTTATTCAAAAAGCAAAAAAAAAAAAAAGAAGAAGAAGAAGAAGCAGCGGCGGTGGTGGTGGCGCCTTTTGATGCATACGGCTCAAAAAAATTGTGAATCAATGTATAGATTCCAGTCCTCTTTCTTTTTTTTCTAGAAAGGTTCTTTCTTACTCCTAACCGCGGTGGCGACGGCGTCACTGGCTTGGAGGAGAGGGAATAAAAATATGGCAGTGGTGGAAGGAGTGGGGGAGGGGGCGGCGGCGTTAGGTTTAATGGGGAAGAGAAGAGAGAAAAATGGAAAGAAGAAGAGAGTAAAAATAGAGGCTAGAGTTTTTTTTCCTTTAAATAGGGGATGCTATAGAGTGAAAGAAAAAATGAAAAAAGGGGAGGGGGTTGCTATGTCGGGTAAGGTAGCAAAATAGGGGTCTTTTTTGGTAATTTCCATGAGTAGGGTGTCTCTCAATGTAATTGTCGCTAATAAATATGAGTGATTAAATGGGCTAAAATGAGTTATCAAGCCTAAGGTCCAATAACTACTAATTCTACTTTTACACGCGAAGACGCACACAAGAGACACTAATCACGACTATTGTCTCTCTCTCTATAGGGTTTCAAATTTTCCAAACATCAGCTTTGTTGAGCTTTCTCTCTCAATTATGCTTTGCAATTTTGTGAATATTCCATAGAAAGAGAAGAAAAAGAAGAAGATGGAGGTACTAGTTCTTATTATGTGAAATTTTTTTAGACTTACAGTTTCAGTTTTGTCTTACATAAATTTTATGATTTTTTCTCTGATTCTTTGTTACTTTCTTGTCTATATTTCTTCTATGAATGAGTTATCATAAAATAAGAAATTTTTATATGGCTATTGGTTAGGTAAAGATGTCTATTGAAGTTATTGCTGATTCGTGTGAGATAGCTACTTCTACTACAGGCAGACGAGCCAAAAGGCAAACATCTATGTACGGAATACGTTCACGAAAATGCCTCATCGCAGGGATGGAAGGTTAAGAGCCCAAAGCAAGGTTTCTAAAAGGATTTATTAGCAGGCTCTAAGGCTGGAACATCAAATTTGAAGTGTCATATTATAGATAAGCATATTTCGAATAACACGGATGAGCATCAATTCGAACAGTTGATTAAACTATGTACTGTGAGAAATTGTCCATAGCCATAGCAAAGCATTACTATCCTTTTAGTTTTATGGAACATAAAGGAAATAGGGACATTCATTTGTTCCTAAATTCAACTATAAGGACTATATCAAGAAATACAGCTAAGGCAGATATCTTAAAGATGTACGCAAAAGGAAAATAGTGCCTAAGAAATGAGCTTGCAGTGATTCTAGGTAAAGTTTGCTTGACATCGGACATGTGAACTTCACTTGCATCTAATGGGTATCTATGTTTGACAGCCCATTATGTTGATTTAAATTGGTCTCTTCAAAAGAGAGTACTGAATTTTCATCACGTGCTCCCTCCGCATTCTGTGCACTATTGGGTGGCTTACTGATTGATTTTCTTAAAGATTGGGAGATGGAGAAAAATATTTTTACCATCACTTTAGATAATGCTACCTGTAATAATGGTGTCGTATATACTTTGAAACAACATTTATCATTGATGCATTCATTAGTTTGTGATGAAAATAAATTTCATGTTTGTTGTGGAAGTCATATATTGAATTTAATTGTTAGAGCGAACTTGGAGAAAGCTAATAAGGCTATTGAAAAGATTAAAGAGGGTGTCAATCATATTAAGCATTCAGAAGCTAGAATAATAAAATTTGTAGAATGCATTAAGAATTTAGGGCTACCATGTTCAAAGAAGCATCGACAAGATATGGTTATCCGGTGGAATTCAACTTATCAAATGCTTGAAAGTGCTATTCAATACAAGCAAGCATATATGAGTATAAATTGGTTGACCCGGACTTTAAGCATGATCTTTTGGATGAGGAGTGGGAAAAGGTTGAAATCATTGCTATACTATTAGAGCCATTTTATGACATCACTATATCATTTTCAGGAAGCAACTATCCCAATGTCAATTTATATCTCCATAATGTATAGAGAATTTAGAAGATATTATTGGAACATAAATTTGGTGAAGATCAAGTCATTAGTGAGATGGCCATAGAGATGCTAAAGAAGTTTCGAAAATATTGGAGGTCATATAGTATTTCGTCTTTAGTTGTTATCCTTGACTCTCGATATAAGCTGAAATTTGTGAAGTTTTGCTTTTCAAAAATTAATCCAGAAACAGCCGAAGCAAAGGCAAAGGCCATTGAAGAGAATCTGCAATTGTTGTTTAAAGAATACTATGTACCTTCGTCGAGAGTTGGCTTACCGAGTGAATACACTTGTGGTGGTAGTAGCAATATGATGGGAGATGAACTTGATGAATTTGATGTTTCTGAGAGTCTATTGGGACTTAAGTATGGGTAAAACACAACTGGACTTGTACTTGGATGAACCTAGTTGTCGCTCCAAGCGCACACGCAAGTATACGCGGTCGAATAAGTAATAAAGTGATAAGAAAAGTATCGTTCCCACGAGAACTATTGATTAACTATTAACTAAATCAGACAATTCCAAATTATCTAAGCAAGAAGGTTTCAAGAGTTGAGAATATATCTAACTAAAATAACTAATTAAACCAAGAAAATAATAATAAGTAAAACACGATTTTGGATTTCAAGAAGAGATAATAGCCTAGGGTCATGGGATATCTGTCAATCCTATTGAATTCTTCCGTTAATTAAACTAAATCAATTTATCTAGGTTACTAATCACAGGGTTAATATTACTCACATGACTCTTTCGATACCCTGCTCGCCTATTCAAGCCAACCTAACGCCTATATGTCTATGGAATTAGAGTTAACAAGAATGCATGTGCTTCTCCTGTATAGTGACTAAGCATGACTGTTAGGTATATTTCTATCCTAACCGCGAAACCATTCCCCGATGCCCAGGTTTAGGAACACCTCTATTCAATCCTATTGCAACCTACGATTTCCACTTTCGAGTTCAACCCTAGGTTCATAAATAGTATTCAATTGGTGATAAAACAATCAAATGATTAGGCTCAGGATACGAATGAATAACCCAATTTAATAAATCAATAAAATCAAATCAACATCCGAATATCAACATTCATGGAGAATCCCACAACTATAGACTAGACAAACTAAATTAAAGAAAAGAGAAGAAAACTCAATGTAGATGTTGAGCTTCAACCCATCTCCAGCGTTTCTATGCCTCCCAAAGGTTCTTGCCTCCAAAAGTACGTAATTCTCTCTAAAAATATGTTTACAAGGGTTTAAATACATAGTACAATAAGTGGCCACGCTATTAGCCTTTCCAAGCTGCTCTGGGACTGCTTTTCGGCTCATACAGTCGAGCATGCCAAGCATCCATGGCTGTATGCGCTGCTCCTCCTTAGTTTCTTAAGCTTTTCACTCTTTCCAGGCCATACAGCCGAGCATGCCAAGCATGTGAGGCTGTATGCGCTGCTAATCTTCCTTTTCTTGTACAAATCAAGCTCCAATTTCCTTTATTTTGCTCCTAAAATATTCAAACACCTTAAGTTAGCATTTTACCTCAAATCAATCCTTGTTGGGCACATAATACCATGAAAACAAAACAAAAGCCATAAGAAATCGACGACAAAACATAAGACTTATGCCCAACATCATTAGTCTTAAAATCCAAAGTTAGATTTACTTGACTTTTGGAAGGATAATAGGCTAAGGTATCCCCAACTCTCACTGAATGGCACGGGATGTCTTGAGTATACCTATCACTACAGTTGCCTCGGAATCTGTCTTTAGCATTGGAGGTCGTGTCTTTAAAATTTTTTGATAATCTATCTTACCAGCCAATGTTGAGGCAAACTGTGCACTAGAGATTGGTTAATATGGACAACAAGGTAAATTGATCTTGCTTAGATACTTATGTATTCTGTTGCTACACTTTTTTCTTCTATTTATCTTATTTTGGCTTTTCTCTTGTCTTTTAAGATTGTGATGAATCTGACTCTGATGAAGATGAGATTGCTATAGACCTTCAACCGTATCTTGCCAAACTTGCCTCAGTTTGATGGTATTCTCAAGTTGCAAAACTGGTTCAACAAATGTATCTTAAGTTGCAAGACTATTCTGCTTTCGGTTATTTTTGTCTGTATAAACCAATGTTACACCCCGTATGTCTAAAGTGACGTATATCATTCCAATGACATGTTAAGAATGATTTAAGTGGGTTTAAAGACATAATATTACTATATAAGATGTTTATATATTGAATATAAAGTTTGGGAAAAGTCGGATTTAAGTTGCGGAAAAGCCGACTAAGGAATTGCCTTGTAACAGAGCTTTTTCGGCAGTTAATTTCGTGTGTTATATGAGGTCTTTTAGGGACATATCACATACCAAATTGAAGGTCCTGGAGTGTAGTTTCTATAACTTTTGACGGTTTGTATATACAATATTTGGATAAAAAGATATGAGCGTCAGAAATCAGGCCAGAAAAAGGGACATAAGCGCAAAAGAGGACTAAAACTGAAATGTTTCGAGTATAAAAAAAAATTTTCCCCCATATCTCGTCACTTACAGAAAAATAAAGAGAGTAACAGTGTGTTCTTGAGTATTGAAGCCACTAATATGGTTTTGAAGGATGGACGTCAATCTTAACTCGAAATCGAAGACAGATTGCGTCAAAATGCTTTACGCGATTAAGGTAACGTTATGCTACCTTCAATTTCGTCTATAGCTTGAGTTTTAGAATTACTTCATGGATAAGTAAAGTACCTAAATATTTTATTATAGCTTGTTTAAGCTTTAGAAGGTGTGGAATTCAAAGGAAACAAGGTTTAGAAGCAAGAAACATCAAAGGTATGTAAGGCTAAATCTTTCTTTTGGCAAGGCATGTATCTGTTCTAAATTTAGTGTTTCTTGTGAGAAACTGGTATGGTATCAAGGAAACCTTGTATATACTTAATTTGGTACAAAAATCCAAGGTGAAAGACATCTGAATCAGCAAGACAAAACGTTTCAAAATCTGGAAAATCATTTTGATCTTTGGACAGTTGTTAGTATATTGATCATAACTATTTGTACAAAATTGATATTAAGATGCTTTAAGAATCCCCAGAATCCTAAGACATGTATCTACAACTTTCATGAGACCATAAAGTCTATAACTTTGATCTACACTCTGGAAATTTGGTTGAAAATCAGGACAGTGGTGCTGCCCAGATATTCTACCTGCGGATTTGTTATGTCATCCAGTTGTCTCATCTTGTTATCCGTTTAACATGTTTATGTTATCAATTTATCCGGGTATCCATTCCCGTGTATAGTATAATGCTGGTTCTGTTTTGCGGATCATCCAGTTTCAGGGGAAACTCTGTCGAAATTTTTATAGAAATTCAAAGAGAGTGCCAAATTCAGAGTTCTAGGTTGTATCTATAATTCTATCCAGAGTTTTCCTCTCATTCCTTTGAGTCCATATCTACTGTTGCCACATGTTTTATGCCTCATACATGCTTATACTTATATTGTGATCATGTTATGTGTGATCTGGAGTCCTCCATAGAGGCTGGACATTGGACACACAGTCTGGTTGCGTGGGTATCAGGTTCCTAACCGGATTGCCCTAAGATGTGAGGAATGAAGCCTTTAGCCTAATTTGATATATTTTTCTGCTTATTGAATAGAGTGGGATCGTTTGGCAATGAATCCAAAGGACAAAGCGTTTACTGAGTGGCTGTACTAACTTTGGGAGAGGTAAGTGATTATATCCATTTCGTTGGAGGCATTTGGCCTCGTGGATTTTCTACCACGTGTTCTTTACGTGTGTAGCTGCCGAAAGGCGTACTCGCTACGCCTTAGCTTTGAATTTACATTGTATATTATATGTTATGCCCTGTTTTTTGTATTGCATAAAGCATATAAGTATTGCACTCTGATTTTGAGTATTGCATATACTTCCTGGTTGGCGATGAGAGTCCCGCACCGGTGAAGGATCATTATTGCATATACTTCCCAGTTGGCAATGAGCGTCCCGCACCGGTGAAGGATCATTATTGCATATACTTCCCGGTAATCGATGAGAGTCCCGAGCCGGTGAAGGGTTATCATTGCATATACTTTCCGGTAATCGATGAGAGTTCCGAGCCGGTGAAGGGTCATCATTGCATCTACTTCCCGGTAAGTGATGAGAGTCCCGAGCCAGTGAAGGATCATTACTGCATATATCTCCTGGTAGATGATGAGAGTCCCCGCTCCGGAGATAGGTATCAGGCATATGCGACTGCATTGCATCGTACCACATTTATCCTATCTCATTGCACCGCATACTGACTATTGTGTGTATTGTGTTGTATTTTATGTATGCGGTATGTATACTATGTCGTGAACATATCTCAGTTTGCCTATATATTTCTGGCTCGTATTTTGGGTTGCGGGGATCGGGTTGCAAGCTGCAACGGTATAAATATATGGATCGGGTTGCACGCCGCAACAGGATCAATATATGGATCGGGTTGCACGCCGCAACAGGATCTATTTCTGATTGTTGATGTGTTCGGGATACCTATATGTTCTGACTATCTTACGTTCCTGGTTGTTGATGAGTTTGTGATTCCATACGTGTTTCTAGTTATTATTTGGCTCTGCCTTTTCATAATTTAAATAAGAGGAATTTGGTTTATCTGTTTCTTTTCTCCCTGGCTAGCTATCCTATTCTTTGAGGTGGCTAGTCTGCCCCACTTATTGAGTCCCTTGACTCACCCTTGTTTGTTCTTTGTTTTTGTCTATCTATTTCGTTTCGGCAGGTTCGCTCCAGGATTGAGTTCGCCACGTTGTGAAGGAGCGAAGACGACTTCAACTGTCAGGGTGAGCCAGCTTTTATTCCGGATGGCCACCAGTTTATTGGTTATTATTTCCGTGTCATTTTGCTCCCTTCAAGAGGTATCTATCTTCTTTTGTACTCTTAGATGTCTAGTCTGGATAGCCCTAAACCTAGTATGTTGGGTAGTCAGCTCTAATTCCTTTTGTACAGCTTAGAGGTATTAGTATGTCTGTGTTTTTTTTAAAGTCTTGTCCTTATTTATGAATTGTTATATTTATTTTCCTAATTTATTTGGTAAGGGTTCGCGCGACGGATCTAGGGGAGGATGTCGGGTGCCCGCACGGCCTAGTCGGATTCCGGGTCGTGTCAACCAAATCTTCAGGTAATTCTAATCAGACTAAGTTTCAGGGATGCTACCATGTTGAAAAACTTGTTTTTTGCCTGGACACCTCAACTTGCTGCTTAGGAAGAGGTAAACCTTCATCTTATCCTTTCTATTATTTTCCTTCTCTGTGTATGCGCTTTAATTTTATTTTAACTTAAAGTTTTTGGACAAATGTCGGGATAGTTTCTGGAAACATGTTGATTAGCTGTGTATAGTAATCCATGGTACTTTCTTCTACTCCCTTCCTTCAACTTAAATAGATTGCTAGGACTTATATTTTAAAACAATGCTCGACTTCTCATAAATCTCTTTGGCTCGTTGAAAGATGACAAAAACATGTTTTTCACTTTCGATTTTAACTCGGCAGAGGAATCCATTTCTTTTTGTTTTATACCTCTCTTCAATAATAAGAAAACTTATGTTTTTAGTGATATTTTTGTTTTATATTTTTTATTCTCTTGTCCAGACTATATGATTAATATGGTGTTGTTTCTTTTTTGTGTTCCAATTCTTTAGTCTTCATATATGGTTCAATATATTCTAAAAATCAACCACCAGGCTTTGGCAAATACTGCATATCATATGTTTTTTCGTGTGACCTTTTCTATAATAACTTTCACCGGGCTTTTCTCATTTTTTTTGATTTGGTTTACATTGGTTTTTGGTTTTTAATTCTTTCAATTTTGACTCTTTAGTTTTCTTTCCTTCAACAACAATATCTTTATGTTTTAGTGGTTGTGGTTTTAACTGGTAAGTGCATCTTTTTCTGTGATATCACAAAAATATAGCATATCTCACCTTGGGGATTTTCATAAATATCATTCATTTGTACTTTGGCCGAAGTTTGGGATGTTTCTAAATGGTATCCTTGTGTATGAGGTTTTAGAACAGTTAATTCAATTTCTTGTCTTAATTTAGGTCGTTTGTGAACAAGATTAGAATTACAACTACTTTGTGGCGTATGAAAGTGATTCAATGCTGAGTAGCATTGCCTAACTGTCAAGATCTACCATCATGAAGGAAATACTATTAGAGTCGATAATGTCATGCAATATTATCTCATGTCATCTCCTGCATTTGGACACAAAGCTGAATTAAAATCATGTAAATGGCTTGTTTCTCTGTGACGTGATGTGGGGGTGTTTGAAGTCCACAGTTTCTGCTGCTAATTTTTCAGTTGAATTATGTGCAAATTGATGTCAAATACTGAAGTTTGGGTTTTTTTTCTGGTGCAATATGACATGAAGAACTTAGGAGCGTCTTGCTGTTTGTGACTTTGGAGAAAAAGAAGCATTCTTTCACTACAAACAGATCTCCCATAGTTATATTAGAACATATCAAGTAGAGTTACAGTTGATATATAACTTTTTGGTACATTGTTAGGCTAAGAAATTATGTACTTAGCAACAGGGTGGATATTTTACTTTTGGTATATTGTCTTGGTTAAGAAATATTTTTACTTAGCAAGTTTGCGATTCACAGTTTCTTTTTCTATTAACAATTTGCAGTTTATTTTGCAATTTTTGATTTGCAATTTGCGAAAACTTATAGATGTGCAATCTGCAATTTAAATAAGTTTGGTGTGTACAGATCTGCAATTTATAATTTGCAATCTGAATGAAAAATATGGGTTGACACGTATAACCCGTCCCTCAACCCGTATTAAAAATGGGCGGGTTTTAACCCATATTTATTTCAACACGTTTTCAACCCGCCCATATTTGACTCAACCCGCCCATTTTTCACCACTACATACAATGTTACAAAGCAAAATGAGATGAAAAGTTTATAAAATCCAAGAAGTTTGGCTATAGAATTGGAAACGGGAGAAAATGCAGGTGCAGAATCAGATCGGCCCCCACTGAATGAAGGGATAAATGAAGGAGTTGTCTGCCGGTAGAAGCAGTGAGTTCAAGAGCTGGAGTCAAAGGAGCTTCTACGACCGCCGAATGGAATAGGCGGCCGCAGATCCGTAGGCTGAACCAAATGGGCAGCCGGATCATCGACTATTCCGCCGACCATCACAGTGAGCTCTAGAGCCAAGGATTTGAAGGATGCTGATTCAACCGATTGATAGGCACCCGCCGTTCCTGAAAGGCGGAAGACAGAAAGAGAGTCATACTTTAGTCTTCGACGGCCACTGATTACAATAGGCGTTCGCCAAATATTCGGCTAAATGACATAAATAATGCGAAATGACAACTTTGTAATTAGCTTTCAAACCCAAGACTATAAATAGACCATTAGGCCTCCAAGTCAGACATCTTTCATACTACTTTACACTTAGCAATATTTTGTAAACTTGGAGAGCAAGCAAGAGCTTTAACATCATCTTTATAAGAATCTATCACTTTTATCTTAATCCATCACATGATTCTTGCAATCTCATTCCATTTTACTTCAATGCTAGAACCTAGTATGAGTAGCTAAACTCATACTAGTGGTTTATCTATAATTACTTGATTTACTTAACCTTAGATACTTGATTTAGTCTTGCCTAAATTTATGGGTGAATGTTGTTCTAGCTTCTATTTCTTTTAAAATCAAAGTTTAAGGTGAGGCCTCACTTGAGCTAGACCTCACTTTGTTTTCATCTCCCTAACAGAGTTGAAGGCATGGGTTTATAGAAACTAGCGAGGATTTAGGTTATATTGGCTCACGAGCCTACTCCATCTAATGGGAATAACCAAAACGGGTTATTCCTAATCGGATATTAAAACTAGGTACTTAACTTGGTAGACACTCTCTATACCTAATAGTTTTAGAGCGTTAAATTTGTAGGTTCGACCATTAACTATTTACCTATGAAAATTGTGAGACAACATCGGTATCTATGTTATGAGAAACTTGCTTCAATAGGTAAACCCATAGCTTTCCATCATTGTTTACAGAAACCTTTTTATTATTGTGTTGATGATTTTTTTGTTGTAGTTAAACACTTAATTCTACCGATTTTACTTAGGTATATCAAACAACTCGTTAGAACTCGAACATTATTTATTATATTTTAGATTGTGAGCTAGCTCATCGTGGAAACCACGACTCGTATCGGGTATTATACTTTGATGATCATCCCTCACCCTTTATGGTGTAGGATTGAGTGTGGATCAGCAATTAGTGCCTATTACAGAAACAATATCAAGGAGAAATCATCAAGCAAGAGGAAGTCTCAGCAACTAGTTCAAGACACACAAATATAAATTTAAGAAGTCACAAGTAGAGAAGATACGCTTCTACACACTATCTACTAAATATATGTCTTTTACTTAAACAATATCATTATATTCTTGAGGATTTATTATTGCTCGGAAAGAAAATAAAGAGAGAAAAAATTAGAGGTAATAGATGTGTCAAGAATAGTTTCTTTGGTGAAGTAGAAAACCAAAACTCGTTGTTGGCGAGCGAGTGAAAACCATCATCACGTTGTATGTGAGCGTGTCAAAACCAACCCTTGTTCATTTGTTGGTGAGCAAGTAAAAACTGACTTTATAGATTGTTGGTGGTGAACGAGAAAAATGACAAACCTTATAATCAAGATCAAAGAGCTAAAAAAAAATAACACCTTTGCAACTCAAGGGGACTGGATTAGGATACCACATTGGTTCCGAACTAGTATAAAAAACTATGCCAATTTTACACTATGCACTTTAATTACCGTAAAATTTATTGGCTATCTTTATTCTGCTACAGTGGTAGTTGCCTATCTCAATAAAGCAGTTGACTGAAGAAAATTTTAGAAAGACTGCAATTCACCCCCCCCCCCCTCCCCCCTCCTGTACTATCTTAATATTGTCTAATATTTTTAAAACTTAAAATCAAACTCATATATGTCAATAAGATTTTTGAAAGCTATAACCAATGTAATGTATTGAAATAAATGATTAACATTTGATTCACTTAAAGAACTCCTATGCTTATATATAAATATAACTAATATTAAAATTTTGGACACTTTGACTCCTGGGGGCCTAAAGGAGAAGCTTCAGTGACCTTACCTTTGAGCCACCATTGCCTATGCAAAAGCTTAATCACCGGGCCGTAGTGTCACCTCAAAATCTTCCTCTGTAAACCCAAAATTATAGGCGAGGAATTCTTGACTTGAACTGTGATTAAAAGCAATTTCAGGTTGGTGAAAGAAGACGTGAAAGGTAAAAAGTGATAGTAATATATCTATTTAAAAAGTAAAAAAGATAGATATACATCTATTTCTTATACTTTTCACCTTCTGTATTGTTGCGGTTAGAGGGAAGACTTTCACTATCTGTATTGTTGCGGTTAAAGGGAACATTTTCACCATCTGTATCGTTGGGGTTAGAAGGAACGCTCAAATAAATCAGCAGCAAAGCAAATTTAGCACATTGGATGTAGCAACACTATACGTGCAACCTGATATGAACATTTCACTTGACGAGTTTCAGATGTTAGAGCAGAAAATCAATATCTTTGAGTTTAATCAAATACTTCACAGGAAGTATGGTAGGAGGGCTTCTCGGAAGAGGCCTGGTAAGAGGGCTTCTCGGATGAGGCCTTCTATATCACTAATGATGACATTGTTTGTCGGGGCTAGTATGGTGATAGTGGCCTACGACGTGATAACCTTATTGAATAAGGTGGGGACAACTATCAATATTCTATCGGATAGGGTAGGGGTAGCCATCAAGGGATGGGTTTATGACGGTTGCACATTTGACGTAAAAGGGTGAAAATTTGATATACACATGATTCGGCAGAGTTTTCTTAGCCATGACTGTACTTTTTCCCCATCCATAACTTCCAATGTTGCTGATATTGCTCTTTTGGTCCAATTTTAAATTACGCATAACGTATATATGGTTTGTGGCAGGTTCTAGCATGCTTATGATAATAGCATCAATTAAGAATACAAATACCCATTATTCTACCGTTTTAGAAAGTGCTAATGAAGATTTTCCGTCGGGTTTCGGCAATGAATCTGACATGGAGGAAAACAACCGACAAATCTAATAAAAAAATATAATGGGGCTTGAGTGAAGAAGGGATAAAAGCATAAAATACGAAGATGAAGAGAAAGGAGGTCATCGATGTAACGTGATTCTCCGGCCAAATCTTTGTAAATTTTGTGCTCTATTTTTTTTATTACTTCTTTCTTAGGTCGTTTGCTTTCTTTTAATTGTAAGATGGTTTGAGTAATCTTCAACTGTATTTTGTCGTCGTGTTTCTGGCAATGTTTCCTGCTTTCAAATTCTAATCTTTGCTGGTTAGCTTTTGGGTGATTATGGCTAGTATAGTTTTTGTTAGGTTGTTTCCCTGTAGTCTGTCCCAAAATATGGTGGAGAGGTGGCGGAAATGAGAAGTAGAGGAGAAAGAAGATAAAACGTTATATCTAAGAATTCACGCGCTCACATTTGGGTGAAAGTCACCACTTGTGCCACATCAGCTGGAGGTGTTCAATAGATACACTTGCCATATACTGGAGGTGTTCAATAGATACACTTGGCATATAGTTTAGGTTTCTAATAAGTAACACCCTTAGTTGAGGTGCCAAAATAAAAAATAGTATCAAGTTTAACAGGCTGCTTATGTATTTGGCCAAATAATAAGGAAAATAGAGGTTACCCGGTGGGCCTATTTGCAGAAATATGACACCATAAGGGGTAAATTACATAACTATGACACCATAGGCAATGGTTTACCTAATTGACCCTACTTAAGAGTGGTTTAGCAAGAATGGTCTTCCCTAACTTAAATGAAATCTTTTTTGACGAAATTACCCATAGATAAAATATAAAAAAGGAGCGTGTTTTCCTTCTCTCTGTTTATCTCTTCCCTAATTGATTTTCACCAAATTCAAACCCTAATCAACTCCAAATTTTCAGCAAAAAGAACATTCAAAGGTAAGTATCTTTTATATCATATTGATTAAACGTAATTTTTGAATTAAATTCTCCATAATTATATTTAAATTTTTATAAATTTTTAAACTTTGTATAATTATAAATTAGCTAAATCGAGCTGGAAATTTTACTGATACCAATCGAATACTACTGTCAGATATCCAACACTAAACGTTGTATTGATTTATCAATTACTGAAAAAAAATTATATTAGTTTCAATCTATATTTGGTGTAAAATTTACTGATAGGATTGCAATTATTCTTATTTAGTTGCAACAGCATTGCTTTGGTCTAAATTAACTTGCAATAACTTGTAGATAATCTCTATAAATTGTCATTAACAGGCAACACTTTTAAGCTCTAATCCATGAAGTGGTAATTTGTTAGTGTTGCCTTGTGGGCAGCACTTGAAGCTGTGGTACAACAATTACTTGTAGAGAAACTCTACATGTGCTGCCCAATAGGCAACACTTTTGATCGCATGACGTGGTCCTTTGTAAGTGCTGCCAAGAGGTCTGGTTCAAAATAACATATAGAGAAGCTCTACATGTGTTGCCTGTTAGGCAATACTTTTGGTCGCATGAAGTACTTCCTTATAAGTGTTGCATTGTGGGCATCACTTAGTGGTCTGGTGCAAAACAACATGTAGAGAAATCTCTACACGTGATGCCTAATAGACAACACTTTAGTTATGGTGATAACTCGTAGGAAATTTCCCTACAAGTTGTGCATGAACACCAACACTTTAATCAATGGTGTAGAAATTCTCTATAAATTATTGTCACTCAACCTCCACTGCCTATGCACAACACTAAACAAAGCAATATTGATGTTTGCTTCGATCTTGTTAGTATATTCAACAAATTATAAAATCGTGTTTCCATTTCATTGTGTGCAGCATTTAGATGGCAATAAATTGCATCTTTATTGCTTACAATAGAATATGGAGTGCTATTTTGAAGAAAGACGTAGCAAGTCTGAATGAAAAATCAGAGAGATGGTGCTTACAAAATGTATAAAAGACGATAACAGACAAAATATCATCGACGAATCTACTCCAACGACTTCACCAAATTAGTCTTTTTTTGTCATATCATTATGTTTTTTGATATAGTATTTTGTTTGATATTTTGAAGCACACTTTAAAGAACAATTTATTTGCTTTTGTATTATTGTATTTTAATTCAATATATTTTTGATTTATTCCTCCCTTAACCACTATATCATTGTGTTTGCTTGCGAGTGTTGGCTAATAGACAACAGTTTCCCACTAACCCTTAACAAATCCTCACAGGCAATTGCCTTGAGTTACTCTCCAGGCATCACTTGGCCTCCCCTCCATTCCCCCTAACTAAATTTCCCTGGCCGATTCCATTAAGTTGCTGCCTACTTGCATCTCCCCCTCCACCAATACCTTTTAAATACTTCCTTGGCAGTGTTTTTTTCACAACACGTCCCAATTTCTACCGTATAATAGCAGTAAAATATTGACTCCCAACCAGCACTTCCAACCCCTTTTAACATGCCTAATCCTTGACCCAATAATCATAAACCATTGCTTAGGCAGTACTTTTTCTACACCATGTCACGAAATTTTCAACGAAATAGCTTGAAAATATTGCCCAATAGACAGCACTTCCCAGCTCTTACCATATTATCAAACCCTTTACACAAATAGCTTTAAAAATGCAGCCTCTCAGGCAGCATGTTACCTTCACCACGCCCCAAACTATCTCACACTAAAACCTTGGAATGTTGCCTTCCAGGCAGCACATAGAGATCAACAACTAACAAACTTCTCAAACACAAACATCCTTGAGTTATTGTCTTGGCAACACTTCACCTAAACCCCTTGACAAATAACAAGTCTCCCACCCCCAACAAGATTAAAGTCTAGCTAAAATCAACAATATGCAACATATAATAACGCTTAAAAATATAATTACTAATATTAATATAGTATAACAAAACAAAAATTCAAATGTAAAATAAAATAACAAGTCAAAAAATCTGTTGTAGTATTTAAAACTATATAGAATCTAAATAGTAGCTCTTTCCAAATCTTCTGCCGTACAAAATGTCTCGATCTCCACATTAGTAGATGGTGTATCCGACACAGTATCTTGTGAGTCGCAAAATAAATGGAACGATGGCATATCAAAATCATCATCCAATATATATTTTTCCTATTTCCGAGCAATGATGTCCTTAGAAATTACTGGTTGGTATATAAAGTCTTCCACGTCGTCTATAGATTGCAACTGATAAGGTTCACTACCCGTAACCTGAAAAAATAAACCACAACACTGAAAACCACAAGAAAATAATAATGATAATAAAATTATGTGAAATCATCATGCAATGCACAAAATTTCAAGAAACATTCACATCATCCAACTCCATAAATTTTCAAAAACACCATTTTTCCACATCATCATCTGACGATCGGACAGAAACGTACTTATCAAACTAGTATACTTCATATCATCACCCAAACAACCCTTGACGCCAAACCAATGCTCAAACTTAAAGAATTGATCTCTTTCCTATGGCACAAAAATAAAAAGTATACTTAATCGACATGCAAAGAATATGAAAAGAAAACTAAAAATAAAGGAAAGATGACATACATTACGACACACCATAATGAGCTCAAACTAACAAATTTTCATGTACAGTAAAAAATGAAATATCAACATCACAAAAAGAAAGAAAATAAAAAAGACTACCTATTACTAAGCAGTAGTCAAGGCACAACTGATAGGCAGCATTTTCCCTACAACAGAACTTATGCCTTAATGTTATGTTAATTGTTGCCCCCTGGGCAACAGTTGCTACAGCAAAACAAAACAAAAAATAATATGCAATAGCCAACATAACTTATCCTTGGATGTTATGTCAACTATTGCCTTGTTGGGCAACCGTTTCTACAGCAAAAGAAAAACAAAGTGCAACACCAACACTTTGCTAAAATTATATCAACCACGTAATTACTATAATTCATGTAAGATATTAACAATACTCATTAAACAAATATTACTGATCAACAACAAAATTTAACGATTGACGGAAGCAAAAATTGGATTATTAATAAAAATCAAAAAAGAAAAAATCCAAAACTTAAAAAAGAAGAAGAGAGAAACTAACCCAGATTAAGAACCATAACATGAAGCCCTAATTCGTAAGAGAAAGGAAGAAAAAAGAGAGAGAGAAGAGGAGGAGGTTGTGCAAAACTACTTTCAATCTGCCTAAGATTGCTCCTCTTGTTGTTAGGGACAAAAGAGGCTTTTAATATATTTAAATTAAGTAGGAGGCCATTTTGCTAAAATATTTATAAGTGAGGACAAAAGAACATAACCAGTCATAAGGGGGTACGCGTAATGAAATTTTTTGCACCATAAGCAATTGTTTGCTTTTTTGCCCGCGCCAATAATGGTTTTACAAAAATGTCCCCATTAAGTTTAATGAAAAAATTATGGACGGAAACACCGCTGTCAATCTCTTGGCACGGGGACAAGACTTGCCTTTGACTTCTCTCTATTTTCCAACACTTGCACCCTTCAAGTGTTGGAAAAAGGCAACACCTGCTAGCACTTGATCGTAAGTGTTGGCAAAAGGTAAAGACTTTCTTTTGACCTCTTTCTATTTGCTAACACTTGCCCCTTCAAATGTCGGATAAAGGCAACACTTGCCAGCACTTAGTCATAAGTGTTGGCAAAAGACCAAGACTTGCCCCTTCCAATCTTTTCCTGCATTCTCTTCATATAACTTGAAGTGTTGGCAAGACAACACTTGCTCTTAAATTCTTGGCCCCGTGCCAATACTTACGAAGTTGTGTCTTGAAGTTTTGTCCCTTGCCAACATAAGAATATTTTGCTAAAACATTGTTAAACAGGGAAATCTTACAAAACCACTCCTTATGGAGGACAACCGGTAAAAATTTTGTGCCTGGTGTTTGAAGAAAATTGTGTATCAAGTCTAAAGAGAAATTTCATATTTCGAGAATCCAAAATAAGGAAGGAACAAGCTTCGACTGAATAGAGACCTTTTACTTACTCAGTTCCTTTTTAACTTGTCATTTATAAAATTGAGACTCCTTATACGCCTTGATTTTCTCTTTTTACCTTGACTTCGACTCTATAAATGTAATTATACAATTTTTTAATATTAAAAATGGAAAATGGTCAAAAATATCATCAACCTATGTGAAAATGAGTCATTTTTTCCATCCGTCTACCGATTAAAACTTAAATACCATTAACATTATCTTTTGGCTTTAAAATGCCACTCACGAGCTAATGAGCTAGCTCTCATGGCCTTTTTAATCCATGTGGCCTTGTTTTATTGGTCCACTTGGATTTCAACCCATCACCAAAATAATACCCAACCTACCTCATTTTAACATGTACTCGAGACTTACTAGTTTAACTTGTTCAACCATGAACCCATCAAATAATTCATCAACTGACTCACAATCAAAATCTTAATATCCCTAACCCATTTCAGTAGTAGCTCCGAATTTATTTTTAAGCTTCTCAAAATTGCAACTTTGAAGTCCATTTGAGAAATCAAGGGGGAAAAAACAAGGTCTCACTATACAGAAAACTCTTTAGCAGCAACCAAGAGTTCAATAATTTGCTTTGATTAACTCCTCGTTGTTATTCCTAGTTTCACTGAATTTTATTAAGAAATGTACCTGAAATTTATCTATGAAACAATGAACCAAACTGGATTTCATTAGAAGTGCAAATTATGTCAATATAAATGCTTTGTTGTGGAATTTTTATTAAAACTGAAATGGGTTGCATACCCGTAAAACAAGTGTGAATAATGGGTCTTCAAAAATATGACAAATGAGTTTGAGAGATGAGTTGTTCCTTCCATTAAGGAAAGAAAGCTTAGAAAAGGATAGTTTTACATGAGTATTCAGTAGTTGTTGACAAGGTCTCAATTCGATATTTGAGGGCTTTATGTTGTTGATAAATTGTAGGAATGATATTGTGCAAAGTTGAAATCATGGCTAGAAAACTGATTTGGAACAATGTTAAGAGTGAAATCTGAAAGCCACCATGGAAGTCGTTGAAGAGCTTTAAAAACATTGAAATTGTTTTTATGATTTATTGAAGTTATGAACCAAGTCTTACCAGGATTTGTCCGCAAAGTTGTAAAGAGCTTGTTGTTAAAATTTTAACAAGTTTGGTGTATATTTAGTGGGGATTTATGGGTTGAATTGGCTGGATTTTTGGAATAACACTACGAAGCTCATGAATATAATAAACTTATTTTTCCCAGACAAGAAATTGGATGTGTTATTTGAAATTGGGTCGAGGTTAGGAGTTAGTTGGGTCTCATTTAGTGAATGACTTGAAAATCAGGTGGATCAATAATAGAGGCCACCTAGTTGGAAAAAATACCTCACTTCAAGCCACATCAGTTTTCCGTCAAAGGAATGGCATTTTTGAACCAAAAGATAACGTCTATGGCATTTTGATTTCAATAGGTGGATGAATGATAAAAGTGACCAATTTCATATAGGTTAATGGCATTTTTTTTTACCCTTTTCCGTATTAGAAATAAGGAGGAATAATACAAAGACGAGGAGGAATGACAAATAAAAATACAGTAATACAAAGAGACATTTAAAGAGTACAAGGACAAGGAAAAGTGGAGCCTATCCACATTCCACAATGATGTGGGGGAAGCTTAGGTAGGGCTGTCGCCGATTAGGATGGTGATGAAACTATAAAAGCTATTGCAATATCTAGGGATAGCACCATGTGATTGATCTTACCAAGTGTTCGTTGGATGAAATGAATACCTTGATTTTTCCGTAATATTCCTTTAACCTTTTGATTTAGCATGGAACCCATTCTGCAGATAATAATTTGGAGGAGTTTGGGTGTAGATGTTATCGCTATTGAAAGGGAAGAACAAGTATTCTCTTAAGACTTGTCCATGTATATTCATTGGATATAGCAATCTACATTAGAAGTTTTAACCGTACTAAGCCACTTTTTACACTAATTAACAAAAATAATATAGTTTTTTAAAAATTTACACAACTAGTATAAAAGCATTTCTGAATAACGTTTTATTAAATATTTTATTCAAAATCACAACGGACTAAAACTAACGGGAGAAGAAATAAACTGAACCTAAAATGTAATTCTGAATAACGTTTTATGTTAAAAACGTTTCTATCAGTTACGTCACTTAACCTTAAAAAAAGTAAATAAAAGTCGTTATTATCAGTAACGTTTTAGTGTTTATACTTTATTTGGGGAAACGTTTTAATGTTTATACTTTACTAGTATAGCACCCGCGCGATGCACAGTAAATATAAAAATCAACTTATTATTGCAATTTTATATATAAAACTCGCAGTTATGTAATCTAATCATGATTGAACCTTAAACTCAACTATTCGTCCACCTAGTGAGTGTTCAATTGTTCAATTTCTCATATCCATAATTTATTTCGTAAGCTGTAACATATAGAAAAATTTACACTACATGACTACCCTAATAGCTATATTACAAAAAATAACAATAGTTTTACCATATTTACAATACATAACAATAGTTTCTCATTTGTCATTTCCCCCTTCCCAAACATAAAACCCTAATTTCTCCCTCTCTCTCCTTCTCTCCCCTCCTCTACCCATGCAGCATCCACCCATCACCGTCCCCCTCCCTCTCCGCTGCCAATACTGTTGCTACTGTTCCCCTCCCTCTTTCAACCACCGTCCCCCTCCCTCACGCCATTGTCTCTGCGATCTCGCAGCGCCGCTGCGAGGGCAGCGATGCTGCACTGCGGCGCTGCTGCACTACAGTGGTGCAACGCCCTGATCTATGTTACTTCGGTGGTTTTCCGATGGGTTTTCCCGATTTGTTTTTTTTATTTATAAGGTTTTAATGGAGGTTGTATATGCTATGTAAAAAAAAAAAAAACTATTGCTATATTTTGTAAAATAGAATAGTATCGGTATTTTTTGTAAATTTGCTATTAGGGTTGTATATTTGTGTAAATCTCCCTAAAATATACTATTAACTAATCATTTGCCCTTATTTTTCTACAAATTATTTTTCCTTATTTACTTTTTCTTTTTTCAATCTTAAGAATGTACTTGCTTTCCTCTTTTCTTTCCATTCCTTTTTCTCTTTACCAGTAATTTTTTTTATATTTTTGTTAGAATTGCTTGAGACTTTTGCATACTCCAATTTATGAATAATAATGATTAGTATTATTGCAGAATTTAATTATTTTATCAATGCAAATAAAAGTTTCCTAAACTTTTAGATAAATACTATCCAATATTCACTTTTAATTTTTAACCCTGCAACATTATTCTATTCTTCCTCATAGCCACCTCCTGCTCCTTTCTAGCTTTACACATTTAGAACTAAGAAAGGGCCGGAACAATACTTCAGATCAAAGATTAAATAAATAAAATCTATTTACGTGATGACAAAAGAAATAGTCTTTTCGTGTGTAAATACAAAAATGTAATGAACAAATAAAACCAAATTTTAAGCTTATATAAAATAACATAAATATGTATACATACAACTATTATAATCATAATAATAATTTAGTATATTAGTAGCAAAGTGAGCAAATAATCAACAACAAAAATAAGTTTTTCATATCAGCTATTAATAAAATAAAAATTTTAAAACAAACATGAGAAAAGCTAAAGGAAGACCCAAATTCATGGGGACCCTATAAAAAAATACCACAGCTGGTCATGACCCATTTCTTATTTCAGCCACATCTAAATTTATATTATTCCACTTTTAACATATTTATTCATTATTTCATCTATCTTCTTATAAAAACGCATCTACACCTCTCACGATTAAGAAAATATCTATATACATTCCAACTTTCCCAAAATTCATCTGTAGAATTCTATTTAATTTATAGTTGATATTGTTTCCATCTTCTTGTTCAATCTGTATATTTACAAAGAAAAACATTAATACTAAGTACATTTAATCACTATTTAATGTCTAAATTAGTTATAAGCAACAACAACTACACCAATAATTGCAGTAAAGCCCATCCAAAACATGCATTATAATTCTTCAAGTAATCGCACAAATAAACAGATCATACAATACAAAACAAACAATTAGAAACTATAAATACAATTAAAAGAAAAGAGGAGAAAAAACTAATTAAATACGCTCTGGGATGTTGGTTTTAGAGGAAGCCAATGAAGCTTGGAATTTATACTCAATTCAAAAGTTCTGTTTTTCTATCCAAATTCAAAATGTACGTTTATATCTTTAAAAAGTTATTATCATTATTATTATCAATTATATATCACACTCATATAAACCATTATAAGAGCATGTTACCATTTTCTGAAATAGGCTTATGACAAACTATGGAGAATAAACCGAATAAAAGTATCGCTTGGCCATGCATAAATCCGCATCGAGCATTTTTGGCTGCAATGTAAGAAAAGTCAAGTAGAATCAAGCATTAAAGAATTTGATTTGCTTCCAGAATAGTATATAAAAGTATATACATACACAATTAAAGGATAAATAATTTTAATAACAATGATGTTTCTCATAGAAACTATTGTTGTACTGTTGTATAGCACTCCTTGTATATGGGAACATTCTCTACGAATTGTCATCAGCACTTCATAATAGACCTACAAAATCTCAATCAATTTAGTTTTTACATGTATCACTTTTTACTTAGTCTATATAAATTGTCAAATTACGAAAAGAAGAAAGAGAAGCATTCATAAAATCATGAACAATATTATTGTTATATGTTTTGATGAGCAACAGATGGATGCTAAATAGTTTATATATCAAAAAAGAAAATCTACCACTTAATGAGATTGATATAAACATGTTTCTGATCGATAAGAAAAGAAATATCGGATACCTTGCTCTTAAAAAAATAAAAACACTTATCAGTAATACGCTATTAAATCCAGAAAGACACACGGATATGAAGAAATTAGATATAAAAATATAGGAGTTAAGTGTACCTCATTACTTCATAAGATTATTGATATAGACGTAATAAATTAATATAGAAAAATTTACAAACAACAATGAAAGAAGGAAATTCAACCATGATTTACGTGTCACTAAGAGATATATATATATATATATATATATATATATATATATATATATATATATATATATATATATATATATATATATATATATTGTGGAATAAATTAGGTATATTGTTGCAAGGGGTATATATAAGAGGCCAAGTTATAATTTGACAACAAATTTACAATTCGTGATAAGAATGAAAAAAGTTGATGATCAACAACAAAAAGTAGAAAAAGAAAGTCAAACATATATGTGTCATCAGAGGGGGATACATCAGAGATTAAAAAACTGAAACCTCATTCCAACTCAAACTAGTTCTAATTCAAATTTTTAAATCATACTGGTCTATTAGAAGTAGCTTTACTTTTAACCTGACTCCATATTCCTTAATCCTATTCTACCATGTGCATATTTTAAAAAAAAGATATTCAAAAACTTATGCAGAATATATGGAGATATTATTGGGTCAATTTAAGTTACAATTGTTATTTTATCATTCCATTCCCTCAAATCAAATAGTTTCAATATAATTTGAATAAATTCAAATTCAGAATATTTCATCACTTCATTCACTATGACAATAGTTTGTTACTTTGCTAAATTACTTTTGTTTTTCTTTCTTAAGTGACAAAGTAAAAAAGAAAAATTTTAGTTTTTGTAATTATGTACTTGACATTATAAAGCTTGATTAGCAAATGCGGCTAGAGACGGTATGGATTTGATCAAACATATCGTATGGAGTATTATTTTTTACAATTTGTTAAACTGGAATGAGCATTCTCCATGGAAAAAATGGAGTTCAAGGATGCAATCACGCAGAGGATTTAGTGACTTACAGTGATACATGAAGATGGTAAAAGTTATAGCATCTAACTACTCTTATTTTAATATTTGAAGCGGCAATTTTTCCCTGCACAAATAAATAATGATGTAAACAAATATTAGTTCAACGTTTTACACATATGAACATGAATAACAATAAAAAAAATATTGAGACTTAATATATATAAAACAAAAAAAAAAAGAACAGTAAGCAAGCTATGTGAAATAGTAAAAGCAATGAGTTTTGTGAATGTCTAACTTCCACTTTGGGTTTGAGTGGATTAAATAGGGAAAAGAAAGGAGGGAGATGAAAATGTTATTTTGGAATTTAATATAACTATTGTTATCTATTAATTTAAATTTAGTAGTTATCTTTGAATTGTATCTTCTTTTTTAAATTCAACAACATTATCTTTTTATTCAAATACTTGATCTCTTCAAGTTGCAAAGACTCTAAATTTTAGTTGGAGAGATTCGGTATAGTAACAAATAGTAAACTGATTTTTGAATTCAATTTCAGTAAACCTTATCATTTTGTTTATAATTATAATTTTTATTAGTACCTCAATATTTTGAATAGTTATTTGTGTCTTATATCTCCATCTGCAAATAGTTACATTTCATTAGAAATTTTGTAATTTACCTCCCGTTTAAAAATCGTGTAACTACAGTGGTTAAATTTTATATGAGATAAGGATAAAGTAGTTTAACTTTAAATTTGTACTTTATCCTTCTTATTATCTTTCCATCAAAATTAACCAAAACACTTATCTTTTAATTGAATTTGAACCAAATATCATTACAATTATTGTCCTAATGTCTTATTCTACATTTTTCCTAAGCGTTCTTTGTTTATATATATATATATATAGATTTGGAGTCTTTTTTTCCCAGACAACTACTTATTCCTAAAATACCTTAACTCCAAATTTAGCCCTAAATTTAGAACTCCTTCATCCTAAATCACCACTCCTGCGTCCATCACCACTCCTTCATCCTAAATCAGCAACAAAGTACTCCAAGTACAAAGCTTTCATCACAACTCCTTCATCAAGTAGTGTTTCCTTCAAGTACCGGCTGATTTTGCACAAGGATATTTCAAACTTTTTGAGTCTATCTTTTTTAGGTAAATTTTCGTTTTTGAATTAAAAATTTCTTGTTTGGTTTTAGAATAGAAAAAGACCCATATTTGAAGCTTTGATGATGGTGGGTTTATAATTTTGGGTTTGTAATTTCTTATTTGGTTTTAAATTTCCGTTTCTGTTACTGTCTAAATAGAAAAAATGAAAAATTGTACTAGCCTTTGATTTTAAATTAAATTTTTATATTTATATGTTGAACTCATTGTTTCTAATTGATATAATGATTGCAGAAGTCATGGCTTGTAGTAGCTCTTATCAGCTTGATCCTGGTCTATTAGAAAAATCCGTACTAATCGCACAACACGCCCATAGGTCACGAGACATATGGGATGGAAAACCTGACATGATCTTAAACACGAGAAAGTGCGATAGTAATTTTTGGAAGCTTGTTAAAGAATATCCTATCCTCCAAAGAGTTTTAGATTTTATTATACGTGCTGACCACATCACTCGTCGAGAGATAGCATCTAGAGACTCATACATTCCATTTTAGGAGCGGTGAAGCAACAGTGACCTTGCAAGATGTAGAGGTGTTGTATGGTTTACCTGTAGATGGTGATGCTGTTATTGGATATGAGCCTACTAGGTCCATTGAGCAGTGGCAAGAAATATGTACCAGATTGTTAGGATTCACCCCAAGTATTCAGGATTTCAAATGTAGCATGCTTAAGGTCTCCGCGCTGAATGAGCACATCAAAGCGCAACCAAACTTGCCTGATGGAGCAACTCGAAGAGATGGTACATCAAAAGGCAAGATGTTAAATTTTTTGGATGATTGCTGGTATGTTAATGGCAGATACATTTGAAAAATATTTAAAGCTAATGTACCTACCTATGCTTGAGGATGTGGATAGGATAGGAGCTTACAATTAGGGTAGCGCGATATTAGCATGTTTATATCGAAACCTTTGTAGAGCCTCCCAAAGTAATGCTAATGAGATAGCTGGATTCCTCCCATTGCTCCAGGTATATACTTAATAATAGTACAAATTTGTTATTTGTATAATGTCTTTAGTAATTATTTATTTAATAGTTGTCAATGTATATTTTCAGATTTGGGCGTGGGAGAGAATTATTTTCCTCAGTCCCCAGCTAGTCGCACAAAAGGATACAAAAGAGTTCTTTCCAGATCATTTCCCTACTGGTCCGCTTGCTGTTAAATGGTATGCCCGTTTTAGCTGGACAGACACAACACAATATGTGTTATCGGTTAATAGGGACGCACTTGATCGATGACGGAGGACCATGTAAGATGTCGTACTATTAAATTTTTATGTCCATGTTATTTTAATTATAAATACATATGTAAACTAATGTTTAATTGTAGTTTATTTGGGAGCCATACTCCAATGTAATTGAGAGCCTTCCTGAGTTTTGCCGTGCTGGACGACACATATGGCGTGCACGAGTCCCTATTTTATGTTGGGATGTGGTTGAGCTTCACTTGCCTGATCGGGTCATGCGACAGTTTGGGCTATCGCAACATATACCACAAAATTATATCCTCGATGCTAAACACTTTAATCAAGGTCGTCGTGGAATATGGAATACCCATTGAAACTAGGTGCATGCAGAATTTTTAGCTATTGGGAACTTGCGTCAGCAACATATTTTGATGGACCTATTGGTCAGGAACCACTCCGAACAAATGACCCCTACATCAGTTGGTTTCTACGCATTACCCGTCTACTTATTGGTAATCCTAGTCGTCGCCGCCAACAACGACAAGATTATGTACCTAATTCGACTCCGTATGAAGCAATGGAAATAACAGATGGATACTTTTAAGCATTAAAGTTGTTTACAGATTTAGTTATATTTATTTTGTTTTTTCGTTTTGCAGGTTCGATATATTCATTTAATGGTTGATAATGCACGAAACCTAAGTGATCATCCAACTTTCGAGCAATTATTTATATTTCGTGCAATGGTGCGAGATGAGGGGTCTCTTTGTTTGGATTATATACATGAGGTTGATCGACTTCAAGTACCTGCTGAATACAGGAGGAATGAAATAACACTAGTAGATTTATATCCCCCAATTCGTAGACGGGGAAGGGGTGGCGTTATTGGTGAGAGAGCTCGTTATGTTGAGAGCGGCGGAGTGAGTTGTGCTTTTAGGGATCCGAATCAGGCAAGATCTAATGATCATGTACCTGATTTTGAAAATGGTTCCACTTCAGAGGTACATAATGAGAATTTCTCTCGGGCATCAGGTTAGTTATTTTATTTCATGACTTCTTTCTCTGTGCTACAATCTCATTACTACTAAATTGACCTTTTTATTTTCATTATTTGTTACTAATTCATCAATATCCAGTTTGTCACTATATGATGCAACAAAAAGTTATTAACATAAATGAGTTATAAATGACTGGAGTTATAGGGTGAGTTATGGGAGCCTTCTGCTTTGTGATGTCTTTGTTATATTTATAATTGAGCTAAAGTTGTTTTGTTCTGCCAAAGAGCTTGTATAATAACTATTATAAAGATTTCTTTTTCCTCCCTTCTCTAAAAAACATAAATAAGCTATGCGACTGGACTTGTAGCATGACTGGTGTTTATATTTGTGCTGCTTAAGCTCGTCACTACTCGAGTAAGAGATTGTTTAAAATATGTTCTCATTGCTGGGTACCAACCATATATGTCTAGTCTTGCGCAAGATACTCTTGGAGCTGCTACTACGCATTTTCTATGTCAGCTGCTGCTACTATGCATTTTCCTTATTGTATGATTCTGTAGGAGAAGGGAATCAAAATGTGTATCAAAAATCACATTCTTATAGAGAGATCAATGCCAACTAAATAAACATTTTTTTCACTTGTACTTCCACATTTAATTGGAAAAGTGGACATGGAACAATCACACTGGTTATTCTAGTCACATTGTTTCTTTATTCTTATCTTGGTCACATTGTACCTATTGCTTGTATTTTTATATTAAAGATATTGTGGTTCACTTCAAATCACTGATATTTTAAAAAGGAACTCTCTCAGAGCTAGAGAGGACTGTTTGAAACAAGCTGGTAAATGCCCTCCTTCCCGACCCCAACTTTCTTTCTGTCTATTCATGCATGAAACAAGCTGGTAAATGCCACTCTTATTTTATTTGGTAAAGAAATTGTTAAGGCATGCAGACTCTATAATTTCAAAGTGCAATTATACTAGTTTAGTTTTTGTTCTATATCATATTATCCACAGTTTTTTAGTCCCCTCATTCCTCCCATTTTAATGACACTATAATAATGGTACAGTGAGTTAAAGATGCTAGTTTGACTAGTACTATATAATAGGAGTACTAGTTTAACCAGTGTAACTCAACTGCTGCATTTTTACTGGATGAATCTAGTTGATAGAGTCAATAAGAATTCAGTAGTTAAAATTATTTTTGCCATTTATTTTACTTGTCTCTTGTGCATAAGATAAGCATAGTTAGTCTACTATGCATTTTTTATGTTAGTATAACTTTTCCTTATTGTATGTCCTGATATTTCTTAGGAGAAATTTTTCTCACACCATAATTATTAAATTAATATGTAGGTTCGGATGATCTACTTGGCGACTGTAACATTGGGTCCACGCCAAGGGTGACTACTTATGATTTCACCCAGGAATTAAATATTGCATACCAAACTCCGGACACTCAAATTGTTTCATTAATGACGCCAGAACATCAGGAAAATCCACAATATTCTATGGACCCGACATTTGAGAATGAGTATGGTCGTTTTGGAACTGACTTTTTGCGGGAGCACCACCCCATTTTATAGGATCGCCTTTGCCACTATCAGTGAATATTTTAGATGCTCATATGAATGATGGAGATGGCGGATTGTTGGAGGATGTGCTGACAATGAAGATGGTAACAATGATTTGGAAGATATCAACAGCAATGAAGATGGTAACAATGATTTGGAAGATATCAACGACAATGGAGATGGTAACGATGATTTGGAAGATATCAACGACAATGGAGATGGTAACGATGATTTGGAAGATATCAACGACAATGGAGATGGTAACAATGGAGGAGCTATTACACAAGTTAATGAGAGGCCAAAGCGCATAATTAAAGCTACCCGTTGCGGGACGGGAGGTCACATTTTTTATCAGTATCGAAGAAGATCGAAAAAATGAGTGAACAAGTCATCACTATTTTTGTTGTGGTTAAAATATGTTCAAGCTTTATTAGGTAAGACAATAAGTTTAGTATGAAAAAATTGTACTCTTTTGGTAAAAAATGTACTCTTTATTAAAATATATTCAAGCTTTATTAAAATGTACTCTTTCAGAGCCTTAATCTCGCTTTGTGCTGCTCCTATCTAAATTTTGCTCTTATATCCATTTGCAGTATAACTTTCCCGTAGGGAGGTTTACCTTTATACATTATACATTAGGGGGTTCCTTTTACCTGAGAGCATGAAAACAATCTGAAATACCTCATTCTTTCAGCTGCTACTGCGTTCTACCATACATACTAACTGAAATTAATGCAATTGTTGACTAAGATTTTCGGCTTACCAACTACATGTGCATAATTTGTATCTAGCAAGGCCAAAGAACGCAGAAGACAGAGCAAAAAATACCAGGAATTGCATAAGTCCACAACTGCTTGATATAGATGCAACAAAAGAGGAAATACTCTACTGATACTAGAGGATTTCTCTTAATCCATGACATTCAAATCTCTTAATATATTGCTTAAACGACGATCAACACTCAAACATAATAGTTTACCTAGGATTGTAATACTTGGTAAAAAGACAACCTAGTACACTTAAACATAAAAAGAAAATTAATACTTGGAAAGAAAGACAATATGGTACAATAAAACCTAATACTAAAACGGAAATTAAAGTACGACATCAAACATAACCCACTTATTTTAATGACTGCTACCTTGACTACCAACTCGATGTTGATTTGGACATCGGCGCCTGTCGTGCCCGGTTTGTCTGCATATTGTGCAAGCACGGCTATATACTGAAGGACCACGATCTATCTCATTTGGAATTCTAGTTGTTCTTTGTCTTCCGTGTCGATTGGGACGACGATAGAATTCATTAGTTCTCATTTGAAAACTTGGAGGTGGTCAATACGTCTCGTGCCCAACTGGTGAGAATCAGGGGCGGATGTAAAGTACGAGCACCAGGTTCGGCAGAACCAAGTAGATTTTGCGCAGACAATGTATTTGTGTTAAAAAATTATTAAATATGGACAAAAATCAAGTGGAGAACCCAGTAACTTGCACTTAAAATTATTATCCTAAAATTTAGAACCCATAAGATTCAAATTCTATATCTGCCTCTGGTAAAAATGACCCAAAATATGTTGCAATATAGCTCTCAACGGTGAAATACTTGCTCACAAAACTCCTACCTCGTTGACCCATTCTGTTAGTAACATTCAAGACATGTGAACACGGGTAGTGTAAATTAGTCTACTTACCACAGTCACATTTTTTCTCATTCAAGTTGACACAATAGAGATTACCACATGTTTCATCCACCATCATTGATGTAACCGTGTATTCCCCCGTGATTAAATTAAAATCAGAAATAAAATGCCTTTTTGAGCTCTTAATCTCCTTGTCCCAATTTGTTTTGAACCTCTCGGTCCAAAATTTTCCCTGCTCCTGAAGAAGTAGCGATGTCTGTGACCTGCGGGCGTACCTTTCAATACTTTGCTCTAATGAAAGTCTAACCATCACTGTGACTGGCAACCCACGGGCTTTCTTCAACGGCCCATTAAATGATTCTGAAAGATTTGTTGTCAAAACACCCCATCTTTTCCCGTTATCATAACAAAGGGTCCATTTCTCTACAGGAATTGCAACGAGGTATTCAAATGCGTCTCAATTATTATTTAGAATTTTCTTCATTTCAGCTTCAAACTTCCTTAATTGGTGTGATGTAGTTGTGCTCCACATCAAATTACTTAGGTCCTTAATGAGATTGAAAGTTGCTCTTCAGATGGCGCATGCAAAATCGATGAAAGGCTCATGGCTCTTGCCATTGCCTCAATTTCTGCAAACTAGTCAAGATTCCTTTTGCCCTATTAGATATCAAACATATATCTCTTCTACCCCTTACCACATGTGTGCTTAATTTTTCAATAAACCACTTCCATGCCTCTTTCGATTCCTTGTCAACAATGGCAAATGCTAGAGGAAGAATATTATTATTTCCATCAATTCCAACAGCAACTAGTAATTTTATGTCATATCTACCATACATATGTGTTCCATCTATTGAAATAACAGGGCGACACGTAATGAATCCATCAATGCATGGTTTGAATGCCCAAAAAACATACTTGAAAGTTTTTACCTCTATTGAACTCATACTCTTCGTGTTTCCATTCCACAACTGTGCCAGGATTAGACTGCTGAAATGCTATAAAATAATGAGGAAGATCACTAAATGATTTTTCAAAGTCGCCATACACCAATTCAAATGTGCGTTTACGCCCAAGCCAAGCTTTCCTGTATGAAACTTGATGACCAAACTTTTCATGAACTTTAGAAATAACATCGGTTACCAAGAATTTAGGATTTTTTCTCATTTGGTTCACCAAAATAGATGCAATCAAATTTGTATCTAAGTTGGCGTGACCTTGAGAAAGACCTTCAATCTCACATCTATGCTCGCAACATACTTTCTGATCTTCCAAATATTTTTGTCACGCTTCCGACCTCGAAGAAACCACATACAACCTGAAGAATCATGCAACCTACATCTCACGACCCATAGTGACTTAGTTGACGTCACCACCTTGTATTCTCTATTCTTGCGCAAACTCCAAATCTTGACAGCCCTTTTCAACTTTGCTTTACTGCTAAAATACATTCCTTTTTCTAGGTCTTTTTTGGCATCCTCATGCCAAACTGAACCACATTCCATCTCGGATTCACGAGTTGACATGAAAATATCATCAATGTTCTCTAGTGTCCTAAAGTATGTTATCTCTTCCACAGGATCAACCAACCCTCGGCCAAATTGATTCCGAGAACTAGCACCAAAATCAATTTGAGCAAAATCACAAATATCGCCAATATCTTCATCAGGTTCACTTTCCACATTTTCATCCTCTGCAATATCTTTTGGAGGCTCGTCTTCCTCCGAACTTTCATCACTAAATTGAGCATTTGTATCATTGAAAATATCACCATTTTCTTCATGAAATGATTGACTACAACCAATGTGCCTCTGCCTAGTTGGACCTTCATCGAATGGTTGATGACTATGCCTACTCGGGCCTTCATCAAATGATTGATTGTTACGCTTTCTCGTAACTTCATCAAATGACTGTTCATTATTAGATGATGCACTATGTGATGCCGCATTTGTGTGAGATTGATAATACCCAAAATTAGTGTTGTCATACATCGGCCGCTGTTGGAATGATGGTTGAATTGGTGGACCTATAAAATGAGGCTGACCAACCATTGAAAATCCATAATTTTGAGATAATAAGTTCATGTGATAGTCATGTTGACCACTAGATTGGAAAATATTATTTCGATTTGTGGGCACAGTTTTTACATACATCTCCAAAATACTAATATCAATCTTATCAGCAAATTGTCGATGCATGGAAAAAAACTGTAACAAAGATGAGTCATTATCAATATTAAACTCAATGAACCTTGCATTGTTACCCTGAAATGAACATGGATGTTTTCCAGAAATAATAATGTTAATATCATCACTATTTGTACCCATTTTCTCGTGCAACATTCCAACCAATTCAACTAACTTGGCACATTCTGTGTACCTAAATCCATCCATTTCAGTAACTATTTCTCCACCCCCAATACAAAGCAATCATGACATTATGACCAAAGTTGGCCATTTTTCCTACCAAAAAAAATAATAATTATAATGATTAGCGTAACAAGATATATAAGATGAAGCTTTTCTAATTTGTAATAGCTACAACACAATGTATGATTTAATCAAGTTCATACCTTTAATGAATGATCTCAAATTAATAGTAGAACATAGAAAAAATTGAGATGTGTGTTGAATTTACGAGTTGAATTTTAAAGATAAGCTTCTGAAATGAAATATTGGAGTAGTCATTTCAGTAGGTCAAAAAAACTTTTGGAGTAACCTTTTAAGGTAAAAACGTTATTGTTAAGTACGTTTTAAAGCATTGACGTTATTCCTAGTAACGTCGTTAAGCTAAGCTACTGCAACACTCAATCAGACTAAGCAGGATTCTCTTTTGGCAGGGTGACGTCATTGACGTCATAAAACGTTATTTACAGTTACGTTTTAGCTTCCATTAACTTCTTCTCCCGTTAAATTTCGTCTGTTCTGCTTTTTGAATAAAATATTGCATAAGACGTTATTCAGGAATGCGTTTATACTAGTTGTGTAAACTTTTAAAAAACTATATTATTTTGATAAATTAGTGTAAAAAGTATCTTAGTACGGTCTTAACAAAAGCATCAAGGTGCTGCAAGTTGGGATGTTTTATATCAAGACGTGGTATTTGATGAACTAACTTTACCATATGTCCAGTCTTAACAAAAGCATCAAGGTGCTGCAAGTTCCATCCACTTGGCCACATTTTCTGAACTTTTTGCTATAGTCTCAGGCCACAATGCCTCTCATTCTTCTTCTGACAACTCCAATGTGAGTTCTTCAAATTATGAATGTAGGCCTATAGTTGAGGAGCCAATTGTTTCAAGGGAAATGTTGCCAAGAGTTTGTAAATGATGCATCACTAAGCAAGCTGGCATGCTGCACCAAGTAGACTGAGGTTGCTGTAACGAGTCTGAATGGGGGTATTGAGCCAATGGTGGTATGCTACTGATTTGCTCAAGAAAGCTAAAATGACTCCAAAAAAAGCAGTTGGGACTTCATTATTAGCACAAGAACATGACTTGCAAGAAGCTTGTGGTGACTTGGTTGACACAACATCATTTTGTAGGTGTATCGCGGAAAGTTTGCTGTACTTAACACTCACTAGACCATATATAAAAGACATAATGTAAATCTTATAAATCTGTTTATGCAAGAGTCAAATTTAGTTGGTTCACACTTACAAGTTGTTGAGACATTTAAGATATGTCAAGGGTGCTCTAAATTGTGTCTCCTGGTCCTTAAGGAAACAACATACAGTTGCAAGATCAAGTACAGAGGCTGAATATAGAGCCTAGCACCCTCAACAGTTGAAAATACATGGGTGACTTGTGTGCTACGTGACTTTGGAGTCTATCTCAGGACAACTCCTATATGGTTTTGTTACAACCCTAGAGCACTCTACATGATCACTGTCATGCATGCTAGCTAGAACTAAGCTTGTTGAATTTGACTTATCATTTTTTAGAGAAAGTTTTATAAGGACATTTTGTTACTAAGATTGTTTAATCAAAGGACCAACTAACAATATTCATACTAAAGCCCTCACAAATGATATCAGTTTACAGTTCTTTGCAGCAAGCTAGGAGTGGTGAAACTACCTCTAACCAACTTGAGGGGAAGTATCGGCGAGAATGAGTACTAAGCGTAGAGAAAGATTTTGTAGATATTGTAAGTGTATTATGATAAGGTTAGCTTATATTGTTCTAAGATTATGTATATCGTGGTAAGTGCAGGTCTATCTCTTTGTAATTAGAACTTATCTCTAATTATCTGTAGTTAGCCTTACCCCTGCCTTAATCAGTATAAGGCAATGATTATACGTTCATTATTCATCGTGTGAATAAACAGATCATTCTTTTCTCCAATTTTCTAGTGACCTTTTCTTACAACAAGAATTTCATTAAATTTAACATAAACTCTGGTTCATAAAGTAAAAAGGATACAAAGTTATATCCAAAGAATAATCAGAATCTTTTTTCCCTTATTCAATTTTGTACTGACAAACGGATAAAAATATGCATACATACTAACTAAGCCGTGGTTCAAAATGGCCTTTTCAGATTCTTCAAGTCCAAAGAATCAATACACTCTGCTCTATCTCTATGCAAATTCAACAGCTTCAATAACTCACTAGCCTTCTCCTTAGTACTTTCACTACAACCAACTTGTATTAGCAGCAATAGTTTCTGAAAAGCACCAACTTGAAGGGCTTCAATAAGGACACCTCCATTTTCCCTTTTCTCATTCTTCCCAAGCTTCCATAGGATTGAAACTGAAAATTCAGTTGCCAAATCTGAAACTCTCAACAATTTCTTGATCAAAACAGGAATGGTTAGTGCATAACCATAAGCCCTTTTCCTTCCTTGTTCTGAGCTACAAATTCCAGCCAAAATACCTAATGCTTTTTCGCAGATACTCTTTTCACAATCCACAAGCATCTCTATAAGCAATTCTACTAACCCCAAATCAGCAAATATTGCTCGAGCCTTCTCGTTCGACGAAACCATATGGTAAATAGTTAATAAAGAAGCTTTTGTAGTAGTAGGACAAATAGGCTCTTTAACAAGCTTCACTAAGGCTTCCAAACCTCCATCAATTTTTAATAACTCTTCTACTCTCCATGGTTCCTCCATTTTCATGATTTCTTTGAGCAAGAAAACAGAATTTCTCCTGCTTGATAAACTCCCACATTTCAAGAACCAAACCATGCAACGCAACAATGATTTTGATCCAAGAATAGACTTGCACTCACCATCTAGAGGCAATAAGATAGTCAAAGCAGATAAAATTTCGTCCATTGTCTCAATATCATAATCTGATTTCTCCGAAAAAGCAAGAAGTGTAGACGATAAGATCTTTCCAGCTCCATTAGTAACAAAACACCTTTTGTTCCTCGTGCTTTCTTTTATCATTACCTTCATTTTCAAAACTAGTTCTCGACAAGACTTAGAATCTTGCTGCAGGCTGGAGTCTATCTTTTTAAGAATCACCGATACCTCGGACGAGGTCACCGGGATTCTTGGAGTTGGGATTCTTTCAACCCCATGATCTTTATTCTCAACACACCATTGTTGGATCATTTTCCTCATGTTGTGGTTTGGAATAGGTTCAAGAGTCTTCAACACTTGATTGGTGATTGGACATGTTTTATTTCCACCTTCTATCCATGTCTCAATACTCTCTCTGTCATATGTTATTCCTGTGGACAAAGTCACTGGATCCTTCATTAAGTCTAAGGAAATTGGACACTGGAAATGGTTCGGAATTATTAGCAACTCCATGTTCTTTTCTTTCTTGGATGTGCTCTTCCTTGCTGCTATCCTCTTTTTCCATGTTGACATCATTTTTTTGCTACAACACAATATTTGGTCGAACCAAAAACAATGAGTTGTGTTTTCTGAATTTCTTCTTTGCAAGTTAGGAATATTGGGACTTTGATAGGTAAAGGGTGTGGTGAGTTTAATGTATATATATGTGTGCGTGTGAGACTTAATAGTGTTTGTTTATGTCACGCGGTTCAACTTTCAACATATTATGTAATTGAACGAGGAATGGTTCTATTACTTTCAACATATAAAATATTTCAAGAACGTGTTACGAGCGAGAGAAGGGAACAGCGACATTGAATATTGACTTAAGAAAATTTGAATGTGTTGAATAAGAATGGGACAACGAAGGGGTGCTCAGAAGGTTTGTTTAGACTAAGGTGAGATGTTAGGTATAAAAAAGAATTGGAAAAATATCATAGGATAGGAATCAAACGGTTTAATTTTGACGGAAGAAAAGACAGAAGCCTACAACTAACATGACTCATTTGAAGAGAAAATGAATATTAATGGCTTTTTGTTATAATTAGTTTCTACATTGGGATAAATAGTAAGTACTCCCTTTGTTTCAAAATTGATGACATTATTTTCTTATTAGTCCATTCAAAAAAAAATGACATCATTCTGAATTTGAAAATATTTTTGAGTTGAAACTACTACTTTACCCTTAATGAAATGTTTTATAAAGAGCTTATTTTTTACCACAAGCTCCAAAAATATTACCAGATTTTTTAAACTCCGCTCCAAGTCAAACTAAGACAACCATTTTGGAACGGAGGGAGTACCATATTTTCTCTATTTTAGATTATGTAATATTTCATTTTAATGTTTCAAAAAGTACGTGTACTTCTAAAATTATAAGTTCTTTTAAATTTTTAATTTTATCCTTAAATCTAACCATTAAGTTTCAAAAGTTTTGCTCCTTCAAACTTTGCCCAATACAAGTTTTATGTGGGACATGACTGGTTCCCTTTAGTTAGGGAAGTACCCCTGTAAGCTTTTTCAACTTATCGTTTTAATGTGAACTTATTGAGTTTTTTCCATTAAAAAGTAAGGATTAACTTTTCTTACTTTTCCCATTGGTTCATCGGAGCATTTGAAATGATAATCTCAGTAGCACAAGAGGAAGGTCAATATCCCTAAATCCAATGACATGACATGACATTTGTAACTAGCTGGAAGTATAACTCAACGTTATTCACATTAAATCGTTTTTAGATCCACTTTAATCTACAAGTTGGGTAGGAAGAAATGATCTTTCTATGTTACTTTTACACTTCCGTGTTTAATGATCTCTTTTTAAAAAGATCATCCAACTAAAATAGCACTTTCAACTGACTATAAAACCAAATATTTTGAATCCATCAGCTGGAGGCAAATATAGCTTATTAAGCTAAGAATTAAACCGAACCCAATATTTTTTATACTGGAATCACTAAAATTATAAAATATATTACATATTGGATCCATAATTTTAAAGTAAATTAAATTAATTTTAAAAACTTTAATGACTGAATCCATCATTCAAATCTTGGATCCCCTCATCGTAATATATCCACCAAAAATAAACAAAAAACAAAACAAAACAAAACAGAATTAAGGAAGCTAACTTGTATACTCTTCCTTTTGTTACACGGACTCGTTGAACAAGTATTATTTTTACTTGTTACACTGCTAGCAGCGAACCTAACGCGTAACGGCGCAGGCTTTGAAGCTGTAACTGTGAAACACGAATAGTAACTACAAACAAATAACTATGTGATTAACGAGTCCATAATACGTTGTTATGTTATTTTCTGTGAAGGGACCATTAGTAATGTATTTACAGAAATTCGTCATTTTACGCGTTACAGCGTGAGGAACGGTATTAACGAGTAAATGAAATGTGGTTATCTTTTCCTTTTTCCTCCGACCATCATCATAATTCATATACATATGTTTATTGCTTTATTTGCTTAAATATCCAGAAGAATATATGTCTTTCTCTCTTTATTTCCAAATTCCTAGATGATGCAGAAGAAAAGTCTATTTGTAACGGGACCCCTTTCACTGACTAAGAAGGTTGAAAATGTTTTCCTTTCATTCTCATCACACTCTTTACTTTGTCCCCTTTAAACATGGCTAATCATTCACACTTCTTTCTTGCTCGTGCATTAGGCTTTAGAGTCCACGTCTTTATAAAACCGAACACATTCACACGAGAGAAATAATATTTGGGTGAAAATTCTTACTTTCATTGATGAGGGAGTCCCTTATTTATACAAGAGAAATCTAGAGAAAACCTAAACCTAAACCTAACTTAGGGACCAAGTAAACCTAACGGGCTTGGCCCAATATACAATTTACATAACTAACCTAATATACATAACTAATCTATTTACAGTACCCCCCCCCCCCCCTCAAGTTGGAGCGTGAGGGTTCCTTATGCGCAACTTGTTAAGGAAGAATTCGAACTGGGCGCGTCCCAGCACCTTCGTAAAAATATCAGCAAGTTGCGTGGTCGTAGGCACATAGCTGGGACGAATGACTCCTCCGATGATTTCATTCCGAACAAAGTGACAGTCGACTTCGATATGTTTAGTGCGTTCGTGAAAGACAGGATTCCGAGCAATATGTAACGCAGCTTGACTGTCACACTTCAAATTCATCGGAGAATCGTGATCGATTCCAAGGTTCCATAAAATCTCTTTCAACCACTTCAATTCACACACAGTCATCGCCATCGATCTATATTCTGCCTCAGCGGAGGACCTCAACACGATCTGTTGCTTCTTCGTTCTCCAAGATATCGGTGAGTCCCCTAACAACACATACCAACCTGTTAACGATTGACGCGTCAACGGACAGCCTGCCCAATCAGAGTCACACCACCCGTGCAATCTCAGATCACACTGAGAATTAAATACAATGCCTTGTCCCGGACAGCCTTTCAAATATCGAACAAACCTGAGTGCCGCTTCCATATGCTCAATACAGGGACTCTGCATGAATTGCGACAACACATGCACACTATAGGACAAATCCGGTGGTGTAAAACACAAGTAAATCAATCTTCCAACCAGTCGCCGATAACATTCAGGATCTTTGATAAAACGACCAGTCGCAAGTGCCAAGCGATGGTTTTGTTCTATCGGTGTACCAACCGGTTTTTCCCCCAACAAGCCTGCTTCCGATATGATATCCAATGCATACTTCCTCTGACACAAGAAGATTCCTTTCGAAGACCTTGCCACTTCAACTCCCAAGAAGTATTTCAAGGCACCTAAATTCTTCATATGGAAACATTTTGAGAGATATAACTTAAAAATTCGAATTGCCTTCGAATCATTACTAGATATAATTAGATCATCCACATAAACAAGCACATTTAAATGCACATTTCCCTTCTTCATCGTAAATAATGAGTAATCCGAATATGATTGTCGAAACCCATATTGCTTACGTGCAGCAGACAACTTCGCAAACCAACATCGGGGAGCTTTTTTTAATCCATACAATGATGTCCACGACCTCTTCCACCATCATGCGATGTCCCGGAGGCAATTTCATATATACTTCCTCGTGAAGATCACCATGCAAAAATGCATTGTGCACATCCATCTGATGCAATTCCCAATTTTTGGCAGCTGCTACGGCCAGAAAAACTCGGACAGTCACCATCTTTGCAACCGGTGCAAATGTCTCCGTATAATCAACCCCTTCGATTTGATGATTTTCAAAAATCACCAGTCTTGCTTTGTACCTTTCAATAGTTACATCCGAGTTTAACTTTATCTTGTATACCCATCGACATCCGAGGGCCTTCTTCCCGGTAGGCAAACGAACTATCTCCCAAGTTCTGTTCGCTTCCAATGCCTTCAATTCTTCCCTCATGGCTGTTCTCCATTTGTCACTTTTTACCGCCTCCGAATAGGAGGTAGGCTCATGTCTTTGCGTTATAGCTGCAAGAAAACTCACATGTTTCGAAGAGAAATTATCACAATTGACATAGTGTGCTAGAGGATAGGGCTTACCAGAGGGTTGTTGAGAAACGGATGAACAAGCAGACTTTCGAACACAGGACGATACCCGGTGACTCATCTTTTGGATCGTATTAGTAACAAAGTCTCTCAGCAAGATATTCTCTTTCTTAGTTCGTTTTCCCCGACCCAACTCTTCGGGTTCAACTTCGGGAACAACCTCAGGTTCAGCTTCCGGAATCACCACTTCGGGTTCAATTACCGGAGTCATGACTTCGGGTTCAACACCCCCCTTCCTTGCACACTCTCCTCTTCCTCCTCCAATGCAACGGTGACAGGAACTGTATCTTGTGTCCTTTTTTCGTCATCAGTCTCCTTGGATGCGAACGGAAATTCCTTTTCGTAAAACACCACATCCCTCGAGAACACAAACTCCTTTGCCTCCAAATCATACATTTTCCACGCTTTCTTCCCATTTGGATAACCCAAAAACACACATCGACGACTCCTACTTTCAAACTTGTCACTCGTTCATCCTTGATTGCGAGCATAACATAAGCAATCGAACACCCTTAAATGATCATAATTCGGTGTCACACCCATCAAGATATCGTAAAGTGTCTTCCCATTCAACAACTTAGTGGGTGTCCGGTTAATCAAATAACATGTCGTCATCACACATTCTCCCCAGAAGTCAATCGGTAAATTGGCTTGAAAACGTAGCGTCCGTGCCACGTTTAAGATATGTCTATGTTTCCGTTCAACTCTACCGTTTTGCTGGGGTGTCCCCACACACGAAGTTTGGAACAAGATCTCTTGTTCGAGAAAATACCCTCTCAGACTGATAAATTCGGTTCCATTATCACTCCGAATGCACTTAACCCGTTTATTGAATTGTCTTTCTACCATTGCAAAGAAACCTTTCAATTTTTGTCCGACCTCTTTCCTATCAACTAACAGGAACACCCATACTCCTCGTGAACAATCATCAACAACAGTCAAAAAATATGATGCACCACACGAAGACTCAGTTCTATAAGGACCCCACAAGTCACAATGAACTAAATCAAAAGGATCAACAGCTTTATTATTACTCGAAGGAAATACATTTTTAGTTTGTTTTGCCCTAAGGCATACATCACGTGCTTTTTCTTCTAAGCTACCTTTCCCACTATCTTCTAAGACTGAAAGAGATTTTGTTACTTGCATCGAAGGATGTCCCAACCTTTGATGCCATAAATCTACTACATCGACCTTCACAGCTTTCACCACGGGTATCGTCCGAAAGTAGTAGAGTCCGTTCTTTTGTTCACCCGCTCCAATCAACTTCCACGTAGCCCGGTCCTGCATAACACACAAATCATTAGTGAAATTTACATTGCAACCAACTTGATTAATTAATTGAGACACAGAAATCAAGTTGCAAGTCATTTCGGGCACATATAACACTCCGTGAAGAACCATGTCTTCGTTAAATCTGATGGATCCTTCTTGAGTCGCCATCGTACTGCTTCCGTTCGGTAAACCTACCGGACACTTTGGTATTGTTCGTAAATTCTCCAAAGCACTTATCTGACCGGTCATGTGATTTGACGCCCTCGTGTCAATAATCCATGAAGGATGAGTTTTCTTACCGATCGATGGTTCACTTGTGCTTGCCTTCTCCTTTTTCAGCAAATCGAACAGCATCTGCAACTGATCACCTGTTATTCTGGACAGGTTAGTCTGTCCAGGCACACTCATGTGTCCGTTTTCTCCATTCTCGAGCTCAGCTTGAGCAGCATTTGCTCAATTATTGCCACGTCCTCAACCAGCATTTGAACCAAACTGTTGATGTCCACGACCTCTTCCACCTCTGTTACCTTCAGCTCTTCCTCTACCACGTCCTCCATTCGAAGTGCCTTGCTTCGGATAATGCACCCACCCCTCCGGATAGCCAATAACTTCATAGCAGCGTTCCGGAGGATGTCCTCCTCGATCACACAAGTGACACTCCTTATAGCCTGTCTTCGGCAGCTGTGCTCGTTGTGCAGCAAACGCTGTCACCTCCCCTCGTTCTTCCTAAGTTCGTGCCATCCCTTTGACCCGTTCATCTTGGATTACCTTTTGGTAGACTTGATTCATCGATGGCAACGGATCCTGAGCCAAGAGATTGGAACGGACAGTTCCATAAAGACTTTCATCCAGGCCCATAAGGAATAAGTGAACCCTATCATCTTCCCTTTTCTTCTCCAGTGCAACCGTTAGATTGCAAGTGCAGTTTCCACACCAGCAAGTTGGAAACTTATCACAATTTCTTAGTTCTTCCCACAACATAGCCAGTTTTCCATAGTAAGCAGCAATAGTTAATCCATTTTGCTTACAACCGGCCAAAGCCGCTTTTAATTCCTCAATCCGAGGTCCGTTTCCCACGGAGAAACGTTCTCGAATACTCTCCCACGGATCTTTTGCCACTTCCATGTGCGATATGGTTGTCCGAAGAGTAGGCTCGATCGAATTCCTAATCCACGACCAGGGGCGTAACTACCTAGTGCCTAGGGGTGTCACTTGACACCCCTTGGTTGGAAAATTTTACTAATTATGTGAATTAGCAACGTAAAAAATTATAAACACATACATGTATAATAAAAGGACACTGCTTGTGCTAAGAATTTTTGGCTGATTTGATTAAGTGCATCACGTTATTATATGGGTCGGGAGTTCGAGATTCGCTAATTGTAGTGTTTACAATTTTGTTTTATTTCTTTATATATTTGGTTGCTTCTTTTTGTTATAAAAATATAGGTCATTGGTCTTGAACCATTGACCTCTCCCTAAAAACGTTAAAATAAACCATTAAGCTAATAAAACTTCTATAATCTTGAGACAACAAAAATTTATACTATCCTTGAAGTAGGTTTCTCTCTAAAATGTAATTCTTGGGGTCTGGTCTTAATGTTGTTCCATAGTGGCTAGAGGTTTCTTTTTTTTTTTTATTTCCATATGTATGTGTGTATAAGGAAGTGACACTGCTTAAGAAAAATTCTGCGTACGCCACTGTCCATGACACCAAAAGAGAATTGATAGTCCACCCGTCCTCATAATCAATCGACTTTTCATCGGGCATCTTGATCGATCCGTCAACAAAACCAAACTTCTTCCTTGCACGCAGCGCCGTTCTAACCGACCGCGCCCATTCCTCATAGTTTTCACTGGTCAACTGGACCTGTGTGATAATCAAACCAGGATTATCATTCGAGGTGATATCGTACGGAGAGATTGTCTTCCGTACGACTGCAACATCACCTTTTGGAGCCTCCATTACTTTTCTACTTGAAGAGTTTCACGATCTGATACCATGTAAAACCGAACACACTCACACGAGAGAAATAATATTTGGGTGAAAACTCTTGCTTTCATTGATGAGGGGAGTCCCCTATTTATACAAGAGAAACCTAGAGAAAACCTAAACCTAAACCTAACTTAGGGACCAAGTAAACCTAATGGGCTTGACCCAATATACAATTTACATAACTAACCTAATATACATAACTAATCTATTTACAATAGATTTAAATTTGATGGTTTCAATACTTTCAATATTTACGTGAATTTGTCACACTTTTGTAATAATGAGTACAAAGCACAATATTTATTCATGAATTTTGTGATTTTTCACATATATATTAATGTCGGGTTTTGACAATTCAGACTCAGTAAAACTAGCGAGTTGAAACTATACTACATCCGCCATTGTCCAGAACCAACTAGGCGTATCTGGTAGAGCTTTTTTGCATGTTGGAATGCGCAAATATTGCACAATCATATTAAAGTTAAGATCACCCGAGAAAATGGAGATTTGGGGTGGACGGTAATAAACCACGAATTTTGTCAAGGTGTTAATAGGGAGATTTACACAAATATACAATCGTAATGCGTATTTACAAAACATAACAACACTATACCCATTTACATAAAATAACAATACATTTTTTACATAGCATATACAAAATGCATTTACAACAATTAGGGTTTTATCATCTCTCTCACAACAGTTTCAGTCAACAGTGACGGCGCCAGCTACCGGTCGCCGCCGGTCAACCGCCAGCTGGCGGCTGCAGGTCGCCGGATTTATAATTTTTTTTTTTTTTTTTTTTTTTTTTTAGATCTACAAAGGGAAACATACAAAATATACACATATATACATACGAAACTTCATATAAATTATTGTTTTGAAATCAAACATACATAAACATATAAAAAATACAGAAACATACAAAGATATACAAAAAAATATACAAACAACACACACATATATACACCAACATACAAATACACAAATATACAAACACATACACATATATACACCAACATACACATACAAAAAGTGGAAGATAGATATTTTATATACAAAAAATACAAGTATATACAGATTTTATACAAAAAATACAAAAATATACAAACTACACACATACAAACGGGAAAAAAGAAAAAAAGAACAGATCTGAAAATCCACTACCGAAAAACCCACCGGAGAAGTTAAATCGGAGCAGCAGCGCCGCCGCGAGGAGCAGCGCCGCTGCACTGCTGCGGCAGCAGCACCGGAGAGGAGTGAGGAGCAACTGCGGGGCGTGACTGGGGTGGCCGGATCTGCTTATCGGAGAGAGGGAAGGGACGGCGGCAGGGGTGGTGGATGTGTAGAATAGGAGAGAGGAAGAGAGAAGAAGAAATTAGGGTTTTGTGGGTGGGAAAGTGGAGATGAAAAAATGGTATGTAGGGTAAATATCAAAAACTATTGTTATGTTTTGTAAATGTAGAAAAGTATCAGTACTTTTTATAATTTAGCTATTAGGATAGTCATTTTGTGTAAATTTTCCGTGTTAATATATCATTTAACTAATATGTATAAAAGCCACAATTTGACCTACATACAATTGGGCCATAGGAGTCGATACAACTCAAGTATTCACAAGAGTGGAGCCATTTACCAGTTCACAAATAGGCTATGTTAGCGTCGACTAAACTGAGTTACCTAAACTGAGTTACAAGGGAAGCTTATCGATTTATAGTAAGCAGTATGTCTTATCAGGGGCGGAGCTAGGTTAGGCCGAGGGTGGTCAGGCGAACAACCTTCGCCTGAAAATTATATGCTGTCTGTATATCAAATATCAGCTGAAACGGATAAATTCAATATCCTGAACAACCTTGATAACAATGCAAGAGGCAGTCCAATGGTTGCGGGTGGTCGTGCAGATACTGGGGTCGCGTGGTCGATTCCCTTTTCCAACAATTTACTACGCTTTTTTCCAAATTTAAAGCTATAGCAAACATTAAGTAATTCTAACATTAGTAAAACATGAGTTAAATGCAAATATTTCATTATTTTTTTAAGATCATGCCGCAGGGATAGTTGTTCAGAAAATCTTTTAAGTTTCAACATTTTGAAAGTAAACTCCTCCATAATCTTTTCATATTAGTAGCTCTAGCATATTGTTCCTTTTCTATTGAAGAATTTTTAAATCTTCTAGAAAATATTGTAGAATGCACTATCATATCTAGTTTGTCATTAAATTTTAGTTAGCTTGTAAAAAAATTATAAAAAAGAAGAAGGGCAGTTGTCTTTGATAAAAAAAAAATGTTAAATCTGTTAACATCTAATTTTTAGTATTGATTGATTTAGCTTAAAGCAGGTACCAAAATGCATATCCTTTATCTTGATGTCAGGATCTCATATGGACTCTAAAGCTTCCACGGAGAAATATTTTTATAAACGGTGAAAAATAAGTTAGGCATATAAAAAACAAGTCTAACCAAGAAAAAATATCGTCGAATCAAAAGCACGTCAAATACAAATTTTTAGGTTCACCTATTCATCGAAAAAAATTTCTTTACTTTTTCAAAGTTTGAACAACCTTACGGAAATTCCTGGCTACGCCACTGTGTCTTATATCTGGCAGGATTTATTATTTACGTTTATTTGGGCTTCAAGTATTTAATAATTTTAATTTAAAGGTTGTTACATCTTCTCTAGTCTAAGAAGTCATTTAGTTATAATCACAGCAACCATACATCCTCATAGATTGCAAATATTGCGCATAGTCAGCAGAAATCCACGAATTTACCAGCTTCGCCCAACAAGCCCCATCTGAGCCTAGTATATATACTGACTACAGAAATATCAGAAGAGAACTGGGAGTAATTAAAACTGCGGAGAACTCTGTATTCTAGTGCAGCATGCACATGCACATGAAGCAACAAAGGCTGTAGGCTAAGGGTAGATGGAATATTCGACAAAATCGAGGAATTGGTGGCTTCTTGGTCGAAAATATCAAAGAACTTGAACCTCTCCTCCCCTTCTATATGTACATACAAGGAGGGGATGGGAGATCTGTTGCAGTATACAACAACATATATACTTAAGAAGCTAATCATGTCAAGGTCTAAGTTGGTTAGAAGCTAGTGACTCACTAAATGTGTCATTGTGCTAATAAGAATGCAGCACCAGCAGAATGGTGAAAATTTGCTGGTTGTCCAGCTGAGAGCTGCTGAACTGGTAGAATCAGAAGTTAGCTACTTGTCCAAGTGAGGCTTGGATTCAAAGAACTTGGATACAGCTTGATAAAGATTCTCTTCCTCAAATGGTTTTGAGACGTAACCATCCATCCCACACTTGAGGCATTTCTCTAATGTGGCATGAATTACATCAGCGGTCATGGCCAATATTGGCATATGCCATTTACGCCATTTTATAGCTCCATCAGAATTCAGTCCTCCATTTAGTTGTTCGTTTGCAACTCTCTCTAGATCCCTAATTCGACGTGTAGCCTCAAACCTGCAATCCCAAAAGAATTAGATACTTAGACCTTTGTTCTAGAAACAATCTTTTTCATTTAGTAACACCTTTTTTTTGTTGGATGAATTAATTGGCTTCATTGATGGCATCAAGAAGATGCAAAATTTACAAAAGATAGAAGCAAAAAGATTAGCCTGTTAGCTCCAGTACAAATGATCATCTAAAGACTAAGGAGCTAACAAAGCTCAAAAAAACTATCAGGGGTATCAACCAGGGATAAGGTAACCCAACTATATAATTAATACACTTTCTTTGTTATAAGGTTCATTTATTAAAATGTGTTTTCCTGCTGGAAATGAAGTTCAAATTGCATTGTAATTCAACACACAAAATTGCAGTTTTGAACAAAGAGGAGCACAAATGAGTGAAATAGCATTTTATCATTCCAGTGAAAACCAATCAACATCACTGTCTTGGAAAGTAAGTAGACATGCACCAAGCACTAACAAGTAACTACAGTATATTTTCGTTATTCTTTTTGTCAAGAGAAAAGGAGTAAGTATACCACTAGCAACAGTTCCTAAGAAGTGCACACAGCTGTTACAGATGAAGAAGAAAGCAAACACTTGATGGATCAGATATGTAAATAAATTAATATTGATAATCTCTGCTGATATGCACACAACAAATAGCATCTGACCTCTGGTTTAAGCATACTACACGGTGAAGCCTGAGGGTATATTTGAAGAATATTCCTAGATTTTTGAACTCTCAAATGATAGCTACTATCTGAGGTATGGAGAACCGAAAAATGCTGATTTTAGGTTAAGCCTTGGAAATGATCTTTGACTTTCCATCTTTGACTCATTTAAACAATTGCCTCCTTATATATTATTAAGCTCAAAATAATTTCTGCAATAAAAACACTTTTACCTTCCGAAAATCCAGTAGAATTATATTTGGTTTCAATTCAGAATAGAGATTGTAGACTATGTCATTAATAGTGCACATTTTGAAGTTTCTACTTCCAATAATACAGCTTTAGATGTTCAACTAAGAGATGAAACTTGTAAGTGGGACCATATGAAGAAAATAATTAGATAAGGAAAACCAAAAGTTTTAGCACTTACCCATCCATTTCTGGCATCTGAATATCCATAAAGCAGGCATCAAAATTGTGTGGTATCTGAAGTAATGAAAGAGCAGCTTTCCCACTGTCAGCACACTCGACGTCAGCCCCAAACTTTTTGAGTGCACCAGCAGCAACCCTGCGATTTACTAGATTATCATCTACCACCAAAATTTTCTTACCACACAGTAGGCCACGGAGGGAAGATCCATTGCACATATCTTTTTCTTCTCTCTTGTTGCCCATTCCAATTAGCTGCTTAAGGCATGCAGCCATCATACTTGCTCTAAGAGGTTTCATTATCACTGCAAAACCTACTGCTTTAGCCTTTTCATCTTCAGAGTTGGTAAGATTAGTTGCCAGAAGGATCATCTTTGGTATCTTGTACACGTGTCCATTTGGTTTGATGTCTGGCAGGTGTAAATTTAAGTCAACATCTTCAGATAGCCACAACTCCTTCTCGACCAGAATCATGTCCAGCTTCCTGTCACTGAGGCAAGATAACAAATGCTTATTTCTATCTGTGCATTCAACCAAAATCAGAAATGACGCATGACATCTCTACAATGTTCTGGTTAGTTTTTTCTTCCTTTCTTGAGGAGATAGAAGCACTTTTTTTCTTTTTGGCTACTCTCCGATTAATCTGAACATCTTGCTGAGCACCCCAAAACTTATTAGGGACTGAACAAGAAAACTCTGGTGTAGTAGTTGAATTTCGAAGAGCATCACTTCAGAAATGACAGATTTTGATATGATTATACATAGAAATATCTTCCTCTATGTTGCCTCCTGCACTAAATACTTAAGGTGATAATACTTGACCGGAAAAAATTGCAGAAATACAAGAATGAAATAAGATTAGTACATATATTTCTGAACTTAGATGAACACCTTCACTTTTATCGCTGAAGCGGAAAAGAAAATCAGACCTCAGTATTAAATGATCTTGAACCAAATGTTTATTGTTATTAATTTATTAATTACATGGACTCTTGAACCTCCTTTTTTCTCCTTATCTTGTCGATCAATGTAAGCACCCACTAAAAAGAACTCCATTTTCACGAAACAAGACCAGAGAGGGCTACAATGGACAAATGCATTAGCTTGAGCTTTGGCCTAAGATATTAACGCTAATGGTAATATATCCTCGACAGATCTCGAGGTTAGATTAGTCAGTAATAGATGGGTGCAGTTCTGAATCACTTATCAGAGTAAAGAAAGCAAAAAGAAGTTCGCCAAGATGAATAACTTACTTGGAAACAACAGAACCATTTCTCCCAAGAGCAGCTGCTGCTTTCTTGATGCTACCGGCAACTTCTGCTCGAATACCAAGCCTCTTCAGATGGTATCCTGTTACAGCGGCTCTTACAGGCTTTCCATCAACTATAATAGCATTCAGTCCTTTAAATGAAGTAGGCAAATCATCAGAATGAGATTTTTTCAGATCACTAACAGCATATTTCTCGCATCTTAGGAGGTTAAGAGTGAAAGAAAATGTGCTTCCAATCTGGGGACGGCTGATGAAGCCTATTTGACCACCCATCAGCTCGACGAGACACTTGCTAATGCTTAATCCAATACCAGTTCCTCCATAGTTTCTAGAGGTTGAACTGTCTGCCTGCATGAATGGTGTGAAAACTCTATCTTGTGCTTGTAAAGGGATCCCAATCCCTGTATCCTCAACACTAACCATTACAGTGACATTCTGAGAGAGATCATCATTCGCCACCTTAGTTGCAGATTTATAATACAATCCATTGTCAGCGATGGTATGCTTTAAGCTGTCCCAAGTGTTCTGGCTAGCAGCAGTTTCATAACCACTCAAGGTTTCATAAACACTTTCAGATCCTCCAGTCAAGCAGGTATTATTTTTGACACCATCTTTTGTTTGTTCAGCTAGATGAACTTGAACAAATATATGCCCTTGTTCAGTGAACTGCCAAAGAACAAGATATCTATGATCATAGTGATTTAGTTGAAGACATAATTAAGAAAACAAAATTTGTGCTCACTGTAACAAGCTTAAGCTTTTAAATGAGATGGTCACATAATTCAACATGATATAAGAGGAGGCAGAGGTACTGGATTCAAGTCTCGCAAGTCACTCATTAGGAAAAGAAATTCCACGTGTGTGGCTCATGATAAAGATCAAAAGCACACATATTACCGGGACATGTTGGAGGCATATTTGAGAAAATAAAAAGTGCCTTCTCCATAACAGCTCAAGCTTTTAGATGCAACGGGTCACGCTTTTCAACACAAGTTAACACAAATTGCCAAGATCTAAAATTAATCAATTCTTTATTTGATTGCAACACTAAAAAAGAAGGAATATTTGCCATCAGTTTACTTCTTTTCTATACAAAGAAGGTACATCTTCTTTTTCTTTCACTTTCTCATTCCACCAATTAATGGAAAATTGGTAAAAGAATTCTTCATTTTGCCTCTTTTCTAGTTTCCCTTCCTTTCTTTCTACTTTCTAGTTTCCAACGTAATGCAAAGATACTACTAGAGCTTACGGTCCGGGGATGAGGAGACAGCCTATTTTACTTACTTTGACCGAATTGCCCACCAGATTTGTTATGACTTGTCTGAATCTTCCTGGATCACCCATAACAATTCCAGGCACTTTATCAGAAACAAAGACAGCCAACTTCAGTTCATACATCGTGTAGTTTCAGGAGGAAGCACCAGCAGCAATTAAAATCCACAGGCAACGGATTGCCGAAGCGAAAAAGACAGAAGAAGAGCAAGAAATTAGTACTTGAGGACATAGTGGCTCAAATTATTTGCATAAACCTATGGACAACAACTAGTTTGTTTATAAGAATAAATGATATTATGAATTAGCAAGGACCAACCTCAACACCTTTGCGCCTTGACTCATCAGAAAATAAAGAGAGTACATCATCTAGTATTGAGCGAAGATCAAATGGAACTGCCTCAAGTTCTAACTTGCCAGCTTCAATTTTGGCCCGATCAAGCACTTCATTTATCAGTGTTATTAGTGACTTTCCACAAGCTTGAGCAGTTTGAGCATAATCTCTTTGAGTTGAACGGAGATCTGTATCTAGAAGTAGAGCAAGCATGCCTGAAATCACAATCAAACAGAAGATATTTAAGAGGTAAATAGTGTAATTCGCTAATGTTCTGTTCAGATAATGTTGCAACTAAAATCAAGAAATAGCTCCTTACCGAGGATTCCGTTCATAGGAGTTCGTATTTCATGTGAAACAGTAGCCAGGAACTGGGTATTGCAAAAGAGAAAATGCATGTCAATGTCTCAAGATCAATGAATGAAATAAAGAATGTCAACTTGGACAAGGCGCTAAAAACCTGGGATTTGGCAACATCAGCCGCTTCAGCTTGAACCTTTAGCTCTTGCATTTTATGAAAGTCATCCTCTACTTTATTTATGTGGCTAGCAGATTTGTACCCCGTGTAGCCAATTAAGACGAAGATCGTAAAAATAAAAATTGCAGTGGTCACTGCACCCCGAGATATAGGAGCATCATGAAGATACCTGCAAAGGCACAAACATATCAAGGAACCATGTGAAGTTCAATTTTTCTTACATGGAGCAATTGCTACCAAGTCAAGGAAGGATGAGCACTTACCTACAAATCATCTCATGCTTACGAAATGGATCACCGAAGTCAAGCTTGCTCACATGTTTTAGTGAGGCATCACCTTTTGGGTTCTGGTGTCCGTACATTATTAAAGAATCAGAAGAGTTTGTAACATCATAGACATTTACAATAATTGGATGATTAGCAGCAAGTTGCCCAAGTAGACTCTCAACGAGAGACTCAACATCAAAGGCTCCACCAAGGTACCTGCATTGAGTTGAGTGTGATAGCTTCAATTTCAGAGACGCTAGAGACAAAGAATTAGAAGACAAGCACGGGTCTGACAACAAGTGTTCATTATCATGAGAGGTGCTAAAACAGCAGAAATAACTAAGGCCAAACTTTTATTCAACAAACATTAGATTCCTTTAATAATGTTGTTCAATATAACACGAGAATACTCAATACAGCAGTAGCTGATAATATAGGAACAAAGAAAGATCCACTGAGAAGAAGTTTATAAGCTGAAAAACATATACATATGCTATAGTTTCTTCGCTAAATTAGATATGTTAGGGAAAAGAAAACCTAAGAATTGAAAAGAAATAGTCAGCAATAAGTGCAGCCTGACAAGATCAGTAACTAAGAATTTCACTTTGTTACTAATATGAAACTTGACACTGGTTATAATCGCTTGCTTTAGACCAGAACTGGCAAAAGTCTGTTGCTTAAACTCCGTCCGAATCAAATGTTGTAACATAAATTGGGACGGAGAGAGTGTCAAATTGCAACAGAATCAGCACAATTCTCACCCCATCACCTAGTAATTGACCCAAAATATATCTTCAAGTACTATGCGCTAATCTTAAGAGACCCTAGGAATAGAATAAATCATCCCTTTTATGTAGTCACCTTTACATCGTTAAAACTAGAATAAAGCTAGATACATTTACATTAGTGGGCCTGTTAGAGCGAGAAGCGGAAGAAACTAAATGCACTAAGCTTAAGACTAAAGACGATGAGTCACACTAGGCGGACCGATTTGAACATGCAAACTGAATGAAATATTTTTTCTTACTGAAAACGAAGCAGACATCTCAATACCATTGAGCGAGCAAGTAAAATATCCAACCAGAAAGTGCCCCTGACACAAGCTTACCCTGCAGTGGCTTCAACCCTTTCCTGCTCCGTCGGATTCGGCAGAAGCTTGGATTTGTAAACAGGGAATGTCAAAACAACACCAAGGTGATGAGAACCAAGAAGCCGGAAGGGGTTCGTCAAAACTGCTTTTCCACTGGCCCTGGCTCTCAAAATGTTCTCACGGTCCTCCTGAATGAACCAGCAAAAGAACAGGCCAATACAATAAGCTAGACAAACCAACAAAAAGTCGAAATCCAAATAACTTTTGAAACTAATTCATTACCTCTCCTGACATCATGTCTAGTGATTCTATGTACGAAACAGTTTCTTGAGAAAATATAACTGGAGAATACTCATCTCTGATAGGGGAAGGCTCTCTTTCCATTGTTCTAATAGTCCATCCATGTTCTCTCTCAAACTCTTCCCTCTCTGAATTTAATACTCTCTCTGCATATGCCACTCCACTTAACAGTGGCCTCTCAAAGGCTGTTCTAGCAGTGTACTCAGCAAAAGTTTTCTGCATTGTTTGTCAAAGGGTTGAGCCAAACAACAAAAATCCATATGCAGCAAAAGATAATCAAAAAACACTTATCACAGTTGCAAAAAAGACAACCATATTGCTATAGACTTAATACAAGTAGATAAATGCAATGCATCAGCTAACAAAAAATTTAATCTTCAGATGAGGCAATTCACAAAATTCAACAGATATATAAAAACAAAAAAAAAAAAAAAAACATTTTTTACTCCAGAATGAGAAATTAAGACTACTAAAAGGGCAGCCGCACAAATCATCCCTCATTCACTGGGAAGTGCCGCACCCAAAAGGGTGTGATGTACATAGTCTACCCTGATTTAAGCATTAGTGCTGATTCTACGGCCTGAACCCGTGACCTATAATGAGAAAGAAAGACTACAGAGGAGTACAAACCTGATCAAGTGCTGAAGGGTTCTTCTCATAATGGAAAGTAGAGACAAGAATGGCAAGGGCATGCACATGGTTCACACTAACACTGAATTGATCTTGTAACATTCTAGCCCTTTGATCACACATACTCACAAGCCCTTCTTTTCTTTTCTCCTTCTGATTAGCATCCATATAAAAGTATACTCCAATGCTAACGAAAGTACAGAAAATAATCCAAAGAGCAAACATCTTTGGAAGCAAATACTGAGAAGGAACAAATCTATGCTTTCTCTTTGAATTAAATTGCTCATTCACCTTCACAGCTACCATATGATGGCTTTGCATTTTCTCACCCATCACTACTAACACTTCTCACTATTCTTCTTGTACTTCAAAACTTTTCCCTATTCATCTACTAGTCAACATACACAAAGAACCAAGAGGAACCTATATATACAAACAAAGTGAGCTAAAAATCATTGCTTTCTGCAAAAGGACAAGCAGTTTTTTTGAGCTTTCACTTTTTGAACAATAAAAAGATTAAAGAAAGCAATTTTACATTACAAAATGTGGTAAAGATCATTGATTTGTGTGATCAAATTATTGTAAAAGGAAAGAACCCCACTAAAGAAAATGAACAAACAAATCATTTCACCCACCCCCTACTAATAACACCACCCCTCAAACATGAAGATAGAAAGAAGAGAAACCCAAGAAAAAGAATGAATCTTTCCCTTTTTCTCATTCTTTACATAATAATTCCCTTCATGGGAACAGGCATGGCTTTGCTGCAGACCTTAAAAGATGAACATATCCCAAATTCCAAGAACTCTCACTGTGTCTGTTTTTTTTACTTCAAATACAATAACAACATACATTCAGTATAATTTTATAAGTGGGGTCTGAGAAAAGTAAGATGTACGCAGAGTATACTGCTGCTACCTCCAATGTAGTAAAGAAATTGTTTTCAATAGAGTTCGACTTAAGAAAAATAGTTTGGGACAGATTGTTTTGAATAACCAATCTAATCATGTGCTTTTTTTTCTCTGCAAGCGTGGAGTTAATTAAGTTAAAGAATCCAGACAAAGAAGCATGTTCACTGTTTTCTCTTACATTATAAAAATATTTATTACAGTCCCTATACTGAACTCAAAGAAACCAAGAAAGTTGTAGTAAGACCAGCTAAGCACAAATATACAAACAAAATGAATCAAAGACAGAGAAAGAGGAGTTTAGAAGACCATTTTATTAAAACGGATTATATGTCTTACTACTCAGGTAATTGAAGTTAATTTATGGATGCGGCACTTCTCCGACTTCAGTGTGAATGCGGGATGGTCTGTGCACCGAGCTGTTATTTTAGTTTCTTTTAAGTATAAATCGAGACATTTTATAATTACTACATGTACCAATAAATTGTCATGCCTCGTCGACTATAATTTAAAAGTCATAGTTTGTGCAAAATTTAAAAAAGAAATAATTTTAAAAAAAAAAATAGTATAAATAAATCATAAATAATTGTGTGACTATAAATCGTCTCACTAAAGATAAAGTTGAAGATTGAAATCAAATTATTTTTTAAATTTAAAAATTATATAATTATTTTTTAAATGGACTAATAAGAAAATTATGTGTTCTTTTCTTGAAATGAGAAACCAGGCGAATGGAAATGTGCCATTAAACATTAATGTTTACATACTATTGTCTATGTAAATAATTTGTTTTAATTGCATACTATTCTTAGTTAAATACATAGATTCCAAGAAAATGAAAGTTTGCTACTATTAAGGATCGGGTGGGATAGGTAGGATTTCTTCACTATAATTAAAGATTTTGGATTTGATTTATGGAAATGAAAATAATTCGAATAGGCATTGTTTCAGCAAGAAATGTACCTTACGTGAAACAAATTCTAATTAATCAGAGTTCAAGTGAGTACTAGACACGTGTGAAATCAAAAAGACAGTTGCAAATTTGTTAAGTTATCAACTTTACCACTCCCTCCGGTCCATATTATTTTATGTTTTGGGTGTTTTCACGCATATTAAGAAAATCACTTTTTTAGTATTAATTAGCAATGTAATTGACTATATTAACCCTTATTCAAGTTATTATTACTTAGCATTTTGTTTAAAGTCATTTATTAGCAAGGGTGACATTGTAAAATTTCATCTTGATTTTCGAAAAAAATCATATATTGTGGACCAAAGAAAATAGGCTAAAACATCAAATAAAGCGGATCGGAGGGACTAAAAGCAGTTACTGTAGTTGACATTTAAATAACAGGATAATATAACATAATTTTACACTGTTATAATACTAATCCCTAAATAAATATATAAAAAACCAACAGATTCTTGGATACAATGCACTTAAGCTCTTAGACATATTGTTAAATGTTAATGTTGTTTTGGAAGTATCTTTGTGAACACAAGTAAGTTTTCATACTTCTCTTCTCCTGCTGCCAAACATTTTGTTTAAACAATTTCTGTAGGCGAGCAATAATATAATAAAATGTTGAAAGATATAATTATTTTCTTTACTTTTTAAAACACTTGATGGAATTTGAGGATTTTTGCAGATATGTTTGTCCCACTACCATCCAGTAGCTTACATTATTTCTCTTTCCATCTTTAATTTTTTTAGTAAGATCCAATCTTTTGGCAATCCTAGTTATGTACTCGTAGTAATTTTTCTTCTGTTTCTGTCTCTTAGACTTTGCTTCTCCACATGGGTCTACGGTTTCTTGAACTTTTCTGATAGAAAGAATGTGAGCATATCAGCATAATTTTCTCAAATTGTTTTGAGACATTTGCACTCTAGAGTGTAATAAAACACCAGGAATACGTTGAAATCAAAGACTACTTTTTTACTTTCTTTTTTGCCATAATGGCCTCTCTGGCACAAATTCCAATTAGTCCAAGTGAAATTTGGAAACTGAATGATTACACCACTAAAAGAAGAAAAAAAAAAACTTTTTGTTTAATTACTCTTTTTTTCTGAGAAAGAAGAAGTTGAGGAAAAATGTTAAGGTACCCAAAAGAAAACTAAAAATCGCTTTCAGATATCTTTGAGAAAATGACTCGTGACAAGGAGCAGATCTTATTCCTGTATAAATACGTCAATGTCAAAGTGTTTTTGACCTAAGTTAATATGGAAAAACCTCACTCATACACGAGCGTCAATCAAAAAATTTCACCCAGTGTCCTCAATAAGAGCTGATCTTACTTAATTGTCTCCACTTAAAAATATTTTAAGTAAATACCCTCCACATCATATCCCCGTGAAAGTACTACTTTGCCCCCGCCTAACATCATTCACGCTGAAAGGGTTTCTCTGTCTCTTTCGACGTTCCTGATCTTTCTTTCCTTATTTCTTCGTTTTGCACTGCAGATTTAATGTTCGTTTTCTCTCATTTTCGTGTGTTTGTTGTATTAGTATTTTTATTTAAATTATTATTTTTACTAAGCTTAATTATTTATCTGCAAATTTTTTCCCCTGCAATTTTATTTGTATACTTATTGTGGTTGTTTATATATTTAATTGTCAGTTATTTTCATTTTAATTTATGTTTGAAGTTTTTGTAGATTCATTTGGTTGTGTTTGTTTGATTCCGGTGATTTGAAGCTTCAAACTTCATATAACGTAAAGTCTTGGCTATTGCCAAGAGTTGTATAGACTTTTTATAAATTGGTTATCGCAGTTGAGTTTAAAGTATTGGCAATAGCCAAGACTGTAGAGATTTTTCAGCGTAAGGTCCCATTTTCAGCAGAGCGTAAAGTCTTGGCTATTGCCAAGAGTTGCAGAGACTTTGTCTGCAAGTCCCCCATATCAACAGGTCTGAAAGTCTTGGCAATAGCCAATAAGTCTCTCCTTTGTGCTATATTGCACCAGAGTTGCAATAGCCAAGACTTGTAGAGAGTTTTCTGCAAGTACCCCATTGCAACAGGTAGGGAAGAAGTGTCTACAAAGACCTCATTGCATTAGAGCTGCAAGTTTTGGCTACAGCCCCTCATTGCAATAGGATTGAAAGTCTTGGCAATAGGCAAGAACTTTCTACAAGCCTCACATTGCACCAGAGCTTAAACTATTGTCAATAAGCCAAGAGTTGCAGAGAATTTTACCCTTGCAACAAGGCTTAAAGTCTTGGCAATAAGCAACAGTCTATGACATGTGCTAATTGCAGCAGATCTTTGTTTGAATGGAGCAATCTGTAAAAGGAATGGGTGTTTATGATTTCTGTGATCGCGTGACTGGTGAAAAGGGGAGGACTGTGCGCGTCTTTTTATTGGTTTGTAGGGGTATTTTGGTCCGAAAAAAGTTTCATTAAACTAATGAGGGCATTTCTGCTAAACATCTGTTAGTGAGGGCATTTTGGCAAACCAAAGCTTCCCGCGTCATATTTTTGCAAATGAGTCAGTGTCAATAGTTGTAAGAAATTACACCAGGAAGCCTATGTGTGCCAATCATTTAGGATTTAGCCATTTTGTTAAATCTATTTTCAAGCGTACCCACTCACTTTCAGTCATGGAATTGAAGTTATGTATTCAATTTCAAATCATGATATAATGTTCACTCAACTTAGATTTTTAATTTGAAATGAGAAAAATTTAGACAAAAAATGTGAAGACGGGCTCAACTTCAAACCAACCATTATATATCAATTTCAGATAAAAAAGAACTATAGTTAGCTTAATGAGGACTAAACTTCAACACCAATGATCTTAAGATAAGCAATTTTCGTTTGAGTGGCCAGCCCTTGCAAAGGGGTGACTAGAACTGGCTAAAACTGTAAAGGTGTATGCAGAACAGCCTATGTGTGCAGTTTCCCCGATAGTTATCAAAAACTTTCACGTGGTGCCCTCCATAAGCACCGATCTCACCAATTTGCCCTCACTTTCAAATGTTTTAAGTAAATATCCTCCACATCATCCCTCACTATGCAAAATGACTATGTTGCCCTTGCCTAAACCCAATTCACATGGAACAATCTCTTTCTCTCTTTCCTCTTTCATTTCCTTCTCTCATTCCTCCTTCGTTTCCTTATTTCTTCTTTGTATCCTAGAGATTTAGGAAATCTGTGACAGTTTTATTTATTTTATTATTTTTTTCTTTAATTTGTGTTATAATGTAATTTTTATTTCACCTAATCCTTTATTTATATTTCTTTTTGGTAATTATTATTTATACACTTATTTGTAAGTTTTTTCCATTTTGATTGATGATCGTTGAATTAAATTTGACATTCATGTTTTTTTTTTTTGGCCTTTTATGCTTGATTAAGATGATTTTAAGGTTCTTATTGGCAATAGCAATTAGATATTGTTGTTGCTCATTGCACAGAGCTTGAAGTCTTGGCTATTGCCATTAATGCAGAGACTTTCTCTTCAAGTAGCCTCTATTGCACAGAGATTAAAGTCTTGGCTATTGCCAAGACTTGAAGAGACTTTCTCTGCAAGTTGTCTATTGCTAGAGCTTAAAGTCTTGGCTATTGCCAATACTTGCAGAGACTTTGTCTGCAGGCTGCCTATTGCATCAGATCGTAAAGTATTGGCAATTGCCAATACTTTCAGAGACTTCCCCTGCAAGTTGCCCCCTTCCACCCGACCTTAAAGTGTTGGCTATTGCAAAAATTTGCAGAGAATTTGGTAACATCACTTGGGTGGTGTTACCATTGATAAAAGAAATTGGTTTCTCGATTTGTCCAGTGATAAGTTGACCCTTAATAACGATGTTCGCAGCTTTAATTCAATCTTGTTTTTATTTTTCTTGTGTTATATTCCACTATAGTTTCCTAGTTAAGGTGTCTATTGCACCAGAGTTTGAACTCTTGGCAATATCCAAGACTTCCAGAGACTTTCTCTCAAATTATTCAATGCAACAAGGCTTGAAGTCTTGGCAATTGCCAAGAAGTTTGTGCAAGGTGCCCATTGCACCAGAGCTAGAACTCTTGGCAATAGCCAAGACTTGGAGAGACTTTATCTGCACATTACCCACTACAACAAGGCTTGAAGTCTTGGCAATTGCCAAGAAGCCTGTGCAAGGTGTCTATTCCACCAGAGCTTGAACTCATGGCAATAGCCAAGACTTGAAGAGACTTTCTCTGCAAATTACCTACTGCAACAGGGCTTGAAGTCTTGGCAATTGCCAAGAAGTCTGTGCAAGGTGCCCATTGCACCAGAGCTTGAACTTTTGGCAATAGCCAAAACTTGCAGAGACTTTCTCTACAAATTGGCCACTACAATAAAGCTTGAAGTATGGCAATTGCCAGAGAATTCTGTGTAAGGTGCCATTGCACAAGAGCTTAAACTCTTTGCATAGCCAAGACTTGCAGAGACAAGTTGCCCATTGCAACAGGGCTTAAAGTTTTGGCAATTGCCAAGAAGCCTGTGCAAGGTACCCATTGCCAAGAAGTCTGTGTAAGATACTAATTTTCATAGATTTTATCCAAATGAATGTAGAGTAGGAATTTGAAGGAATCTAACCTTGAATCTTCGTTTCAATGGAGGAATCTGTAAAAGTTGTAGGTTTTTAAGGTTTAGAGATTGTTTGAATGGAGAAAAGGAACGGGATGATAGTGTGGGTCTTTTTATTAGTTGTGAGGGGTATTTTCGTCCGGAATAAGTTTTATTAAACTAATGGAGGGTAGTTTTGCTAAACCACTGTTATTGAGGACATTTTGGCAAACCATTGGTTCCCGTGTCATATTTGTGCAATTCAGCCAATAGTTATAGCAAAACCGATTAACCCAACCGTACCGAGTCAATTACTAACTTAGCCATTTTTTATTTCCTTAAATGCTCCTTGTAGTTTAAGCAACACAATAATAAAGGTGGAGTTTTGGTCATTTTATAAAATTACACCCAATAGGTTCTATATCTTTAAAGGTGTGCGTGGGTCGGTATGATTTGATTATTACTTTTCGATTTATTATTAGGTACGCTAACTTTGGTAATTTAATTTCGACCTTACGTGGAAATTAGTAAACAAATTCTATCTTTGTTCAAGATCGTTAAAACAATCGGTGGCATTGAATTACATTTTCTAAGTCAATTAGTTATTTTGTTAGTCAGGTTTGACACTGAGGATGGTGGTATTGGTAGGAGTAGCGAGTGTAAGGAATAATGATACTAATATTTGATAACATTTTAAGAAACTAACAAATTAAGGAATAGAGGAGGACTATGTTCGATATATAATAAATAAATAAATAATTGGGTAACGCCATAAAGGAATTAAGAAAGTAATATTAATGCAACCATTTTATATTTACATTCTACATTTGTTTATATATATTGAAAAGACTTAGTACAATACTCCCTCTATTTTATTTTATGTGTCAAAGTTTGACTTGACATGGTGTTTAAGATATAAAGATAGATTTTTGAAACTTGTGGTCTAAAATAAGATATAGATGTTTGTGTGGTTGTAATTTTTTTTTTTTTTTTTGGTAAGAGTTGTGAAATTTACCATTAACAACCAAATAAATACACAATAAGAGCATCTACATCCTTAGAACCAAGGACATAGACCTCAAGATACTAGTTACATAATGAACTAACAACAAAATACCTACGATTCTCTCAACATCTCTACTCTCTGCCTCACTTCTGTTTATATTTGTTCTATAATATAACTACTATGTACAGTGTATCCCTGAAATTTTTTCCTATTTCTAGCTATCCATATGTGATATATGCAAGCTCCAACCACAGATGCTATGACTTCCTTTTTGAAGCTCTTCCAGTTCTTTCTCTAAATATGCTCTAAAGTCTGCTTAACCTCAACCCTTGCCCATTCTAGTTAGTGATGTCTTCCCAAATCTCTCTAGTCCAAGGACATTCTTTAAACAAGTGAATTAGTGGTTCTAATGCATCAACACTACACATTGAGCAAGCAGCAGTATTACCACATGGTATTCCCAGTTTCAGCATTCTCTCCTAGGTAAGAAATCTCTCTTCAATAGCTAACCACATTATAAATCTATGTTTGGGCATTAAAACAGAGCTCCATACTAGATTTGCAGCATCAAACACTGGATGATCCCCTTTGAGTGCTAAATATCTTTGTGTCACCGAGTATTGCCCACTTGATGTCAATATGTACTTGCCATTCATGTACCAATTTTCCATCATTGACTTAAGTTTTATTGAGCTTCTTCCAGTACCAGCTACAGTCACTAGGAGGATTATGCTCCCAAAAATTACTACCAGTTCTCATATACATGTCATGTACCCACTTTACCCACACTACATCTTTCTTTTCAGAAATAAGTCATACCAATTTCCCACAAAAGCAGTATTCCAGGCCTATATTCCCTGATGTTTACTCCTCCATTATTCTTTGGTAACATACTTTATTCCATGCCATTAAAGCAGATTTCTTTTTCTCTTTTGTACTCCCTCATAGGTACTACCTACACTTTTTGTGCACCTCCTTAACCGCACTTTGTGGTAGTATAAATACAGACTCCCAAAAGTTATGCACTGCAAACAGGATAGAGATTATTACATGCAGTCTTCCAGTGTATGAGAGGTCTTTGGCTACTGTTGTTTTGATTCTAGCAGTTATTTTGTCCACAATCTGCTGAAATTCTATTCTAGTCCATTTCCTTGGTGATAGAGGCAATCCCAAGTACCTTATTGGAAAGGAACCCATTGAAAATCCTGTTACAACCTCTATTTTGTCTCCTCCTCAACCCCTGCAATGAAGATATTTGATTATCCAGATTAGCAATCAGTCCAGTTATATCACTGAAGTGTTGTATGGGCTCCATCACTCTTTTAATAGACCTCTCATTTGCTTTATGAAATATTTAACTGTGGACTCTTACACATGGGGTGAAATTTGAAATCATTCAACAAACTCATCTTCCTCATAGTTCTTAAGAAGTACTCTATAGTTAGGACAAATAAGAGGAGAAATTGGATCACACTGCCTAAGCCCTCTCTTCCCCTTGAAATAGCCATGCCCTTCCCCATTCACCTTCACTAAGAACTTAGTTGTTGTCATACAGATCAACACCCACTGAATGAAATTTCTAAGAAACCCAAAAGCAATGAGCATCTCCTCTACAAACAACCATCTTACCATATCATATTCTTTCCTTAAATCTATTTTTATCATGCATATAAGAGTAGTCTTTCTATTGTAATGCCTAAGAAGATCATGGAAAATTAGCAAATTATGCACTAATGATCTTCCCTGAACAAAAGCAGACTGGGAGTTGTTTAGCAACGTCCAACTCACACCTTCAATGAGATATGAAATGGTCATATGCAATATAATTACCCAACTACGAGTCGCGGTTGAATCCACATGGAATAATGTGATACGGTTAAGATAGTGGAGAAATTAAACCTACTGACTAAACCAAACGAGGGAAATAACTAGACAATTATGCTAATACAACATCTAAACTAAGAAAGCATGTAAAGTGATCAATAGCATCACAAGCAAGGATTCAAGGTAGTAGAGCCTATGGACTGTAATTGACCCATTACCAATCTTGCTTAAAGAGCCTCAACCAATTAAGCTTAGGCGCGCGCCGTGACACTCGAGCTATTATACCCAGATATCCCATCTCGGTGACCACCAAGACTAACACCTCTCACCCTGTCAGTGCAAAAACGTGTTGCATTAAGCTCAATCGATATTGTGTCCAAGTAAGGTATCCCCCTCTCGGTGTTCAACTCGTTAACTCGGGGTAACCACAATGCACCTACCCCTGGTACCCCGTTAATCACTATCTCATTCCTAGAATTACCCTCTCGGTGTAACTTTAGTACTCATAGGGCTAGAAATAGCATTTAAAACTACCAATTCTTGAGATTTAAAGCAAGTAATGATGAATTAGCCACACCCCCAAGTCAATAATGGTAAAACAGTACTCAATAGCTCAAAAGCACAATGATGTCAATACACAAACTCTAGCTCTACCAATTTATCAACTATATATATATCAAAATGACACCAACATATCAAGATAATGAAATACAAACCAAGGTAATGAAGAAAAGGTAAAAAAATTTTACAATTGGAACTCTTATCTTCAAACTCTTAGACTTGGTTGATGAACTCTTGCCCCAAGCTTGAGAAATGAGCGAAAGATATGGAAAATATGTTAAAACTATCTATTTATAGTTCCTAGAATAAATACAATGTTTTCCCAATATTATCCCTAGATTTTAAGGAAGAAAAAGTCTTATTTTTTATGATTAGCCACCCTGCTGCGAAACGTTGATCTGATAGCCACTTTTTGTTGTTGACTGCGTAGTCACATTTTACTGAATAGCCAAAAGGGTAGGTGCCTTTTGGAATGGGCTGGAGCCCTTTTGGCCGCCATTTCAATGGGCTGGGGCCTTTTGGAATGGGATAAAGCCCTTTTCACTTGGCATGATTTCCACATATAGGGATAGGGTGGTCGCGCTTGTCATGGGTGGCCACACTTTCCGTGTTTCTGCAGCTTCTTTAAAAAATTTCCCGTTTCTTTAGATATTTTGCTCCTTATGGCTTCTCTCACTCTCATTTGGCTTAGAAACCTAAACCAAGCAAAAACACATCATTTGTCCTATTGATTGGTCGCTTTTGGATTCAAAGACAAAAGTTTAAGCGACTAAATATAAGCAAAATGCTCACGCATTATTGTTCACCAAGTATGGCAGTACCTTCTTCAGTCTTGCACATATGAGCTTAGAGATACATTTGTAGATGATATTACAGCAAGAAAATGGCCTAAATTGGCATGTTTAGGGTTCTGCACTTTAGGTATTAGAGCGATCATAGTAGTATTTATCTGACCCAATAGCTTACCATTCCTGAAGAAATCTAGGACTGCATCAGTTACATCTTATCCCACTATACTCCAAGCTGATTTGTAGAAGCCCCTTTCATACCCATCAGGACCAGGACATTTAGTGTTATTGATGCTGAATATTAGCTCTTTTACATCCTTTCTAGTGAAATCCTGCATCAGAGAAATTTGTTGCTCAACATTTAGCTTAGGGCCATTTGATAGTATGCACTCTGCTGCTTTCCTCCTTGGTCCCCCACACTCCCCTAGCAATGCTTGATAAAACCTGATAAAAATGTTAGCAATCTGTCCAGGATCCTGCTGTAGTTGTTATTGCTCATCAAACAACTGGGTGACCCCCTGAGTTAGCTGCTTGTGCTTTAGAGGAGAAGAAATAACTAGTATTATCATCCCCCCAATCTGATCCGCTTAGCTTTACTTCTTTGAAGCAAACAAATCTCAGCCAAATAGGTTGAATTCCTATAGTTCATGCACAATGCTTTCTCCTCTTATTACAAGTTTGGATCAAGGGGCCGTTGTTGCATCTCTTTTTGCTTTTGCATTAATGCCTCCCTATCCTCCTTGGCTTCAGTTAGGATATTCCTAAAGTACTGTCCATGTAATGCTTTCAAATCCTTTTTAAGTTCCTTCACATTTTTTTACTACTTGAAACATTTTGCATCCTTCTACTTGCATTTCCCATCCCCTCTCTACCATCTCTAGGAACTTAGGGTGTTCACTCTACATATTGCAATATTTGAATGTTGGTTTTAGTGTTCTTCTTTCATTTTGCATAGTAACCTTAGCAGGGCTATAGTCATTCATACCTTCTGGAAAGTAAACAGTGTTACAGCTTGGAATTTGATCCACACATTCAACATTGATAAATACTCAGTCTATTTTTTAGTACACCCTCTCATCCTGCTTGTCATTCCATGTATATTTGTTGCCATTATTTGACACTTCAGTGAATCCACACTTTTCAATGCACTCTCTAAAATCCTGTACCTTAGAGAAGGTCACTGGACTCCCACCCATCCTATTCTCCATGGTAAGTACAACATTGATATCACCAAGTACTAACCATGGTCCTCCACACCCTCTGTCCACATTGCACACGTACTTATAGGTTCTTCATGTCTTCTTTCACATTAAAACCATAGACAAATGTAACCATAAATGAAATCTGCATTGCCTAATATGTGTCTTGACATGTGATTACTTGAGCTAAAGTTGACTGTACTACCAAATCATACACACCAGGTTTCCAGCACACTATTATCCTACCATTGTAGTGAAATTCATGGTTGGTTATGTATTGCCAGCCTCCCAGCATATTTTGTACTACTGTTCAACCTTTATCTGCTTTTATTTTGATTTTTAACAAGCTAACTAAGCCTACATTATTACTATTGCAGGGAACAGTTACCTCTTTCTGCTTATTAAGGCCATTCAAGCCTCTCATATTCCAACTAACCAGGCTTTCCATCTCCTAGGTAGGTGGTAAAAGTCCTCCCTCATTCCAACGAGTACCTGTTTCATGCACTGGTCCCTTAGATATGTTCTCAAGCCTTTTTTCTGATGCTGCAAAATGGTTCCCCATTGGCATAGTTTCTCTATCTGCTCTTGATGAATTCACAGTCCTGCTAGGAGTGATCCATCCATCAGTCCCATATTTACTCCCTTGTAGTTTACTTTGATCTGTATTTTCTCTTACCACAATGCCTTGTGGCTTCCTTGACTGTCCCTGTATGTCTTTATTTGCATGTAGATCCAATGGTTTGTCTCCATTGTTTGTCTTGCCCTCTTGTTCCTTGTTCATTGTACTCTGCTTTGTAGCATCAACTCTCTGCCCTACCTGCTTCACTGGTTTCTTGTTCTCTTTGTTCTTTCTACAAACATCTTATGTTTGCCCATATTTATGATAGAAAGCACAAAGAGTAGGCTTTCAGTCGTAAATAACTTGCTGTTCCACCACTATCCCCTTCTCACTGAAGTACACCCTTACAGGCAAAGGTGCTCCTAGCTCCACTTCAACTAGTAACCTGGCAAAGTTTAATCTCATTTTCTTCTCAATATATTTGTCCACCATCATTTGCTTACCCACCAGAATTTCAATCTTACTCAAACCCTTAGCACTCCAGTATTTGAAATCCAAACCAGGAAGTTTAATCCATATTGGGATTGATTGCAGCTCCTCTCTAGAAAATTTTATATCAGGATTCCATGCCTTCACTATTACAGTTTTGTTATCAAAGTGGTATACTCCCCTTTGAAGCACTTTATTTTTTCCATTTTAAGAATCAAACCTCACAAGTACAATCCTATATTTTAGCATTGCGATTTTATGTATACCATGTTTCCCCCAAAACTCTTTGAATGAATCCATTAAGCACAACAAATGTGGGATGAGCACCCAAGACATAACACACTACTACTGTTTGCCAGTAATCAATTTCAGAACTAATATTATCTAGTTCAATTTCCCTAATTCGATGTCCCCCTTTCACCCCTGGATCTACATATTCTATTTTAAATCCAGCATTTAAAACCTTCAAAATATAAAAATTATTCCATACTGATGTTTTAGAATCAGAAGTCTTACCCAATTTAGATTCACTCTGTTGAACAGCGTCCACTTCATCAGCCCATGATGATCAATGTTGTCCAGTACTGGGTGATTGTATAACTCCTAGCCATTTACTTATGTTCTCGATTTTAGTTGTGTTACCGGTGAACTCGGCTCTGGTAATGTTGTCTTTTCACTCAATTCCTCTGGAGAAATGGTTCCATTCCCCCAATTCTTATTGTATAGTCGCGCGATATTGATGGATTAATTCCTTTCCTCGTGTAGGTTGGAGCTACTGATTTTCCTTTCTTTCCCATGGTTACCTAGAGAGAGAAACCAGCTAGCTCTCCTGTGATTCAATGGTTGTATATCATTTCATTAAGGGAAAAACTGTAATTTTGAAGTTAAATTGTTAGCAAATTTAGAATGTTAATATTCTATTTTAAACAGACTAAGAGACTGTTTGGCCAAGCTTCTGGGGAGCCATAAGTGCTTATTTTTCTCAAAAAGTGTTTATTTTAAAATTTTGAGTGTTTGGCCAAACTTTTATGAAAAAATAAGTGCTTGTTTTTCTACTGTGGGGAAGAAGCTGAAAAAGTAGCTTCTTGAAAAAAATAAGTACTTTTGGTTATTTGAGACAAGAATATCTATTACAAACTTCCATATTTAATCAAATTAATATTATATATATATATATATATATATATATATATACACACACACACACACACTCACACACATAATTTGGTAAGTTTTTCAAATATTGGTCAAACAAAAATTAATAACAAAAGCACTCCTCTAAAATTTGGCCAAACACAAACTGTTTATCTCGCAAAGCATTTTTTTGAAAAATATTTTTGATAAAAAGCACTTCTTAAAATAAGCTGATTTTGGCAGCTTGGCCAAACAGGCTCTAACAAGGAAATGTTGACACATAAATTGGAATGGAGGGAGTAACATATTTTATTTCAATACGGTGTTTACGTATTTACTTTAGAAAAGCCAAGTACCATATCGAATACAAAAATTTTATAAAATTTATACCAATAGTAATAAAAATTAACAACATATCAATACTAAAATACTAAAATTTCATATTCATTTCCGAAATTCAATATATATCAAATTGAGCACAACCCATAACTTTTTTAGTTGTCATCTGAATTGAATATGAGTCTCCAAAGTTTGCCCTATAGAGGTGTCTTCCATGGAATGGCAGTTGAGAAGAGAAGAAAAACTTCATGTGTTTTTAGTAATGTGGATACCATATTTATACCATAAGATACTCGTATATTGTAAAGGTTTTCTTCTATGGTTGATGAGACATTATTCTGATCATCAGAAATTAATTTTCATATTGAAAGCAAACACATTTTTTAGGTCTTTTAACAAAAATATACAACTCTAACCTTAAAATTACAAAAAAATACCGATACTATAACAGTTGTCTTCGTGTGACCTATAGATCACGGATTCAAGCCTTGAAAACAGCTACTAATGCTTGCATAAGATTAGTCTGCGTACATTACACCCTTGTGGTGGGGCTCTTCCTAGGACCATACGTGAACGCGAGATGCTTTGTGCACCAGCCAACCCTTTTTATGCCAATATTATTTTTTTACTATATACAAAATACAACAAATCTCACAAATTTTTTTAAAAAAATTCTCTTTCTTCCTATTGCCCCCTCCCACTACTGCTGCCTGCCACCACCTTGTCACTATCAGCCGCCTGCTAAAATTTATTTTTTGGTTTTTTAATCTAAACAATGAAATATATAAAAATACACATATACACATTGCAATTTTTTTGAAATTATTATTGTAAAATATATATAAATAAAAGTACATGTACATACAGAATAGTTTATATTATTCATACACTTGACAAACACATATATATATAAGGATCTACAGATATACAAAGTAAACATACTATGTGTGCTATACTTACACATGACATACACAGATATAATACATACAAAAATATACAATATATATTTAGACATACACATGCATATACTGATATACACATATATACATTTGTGTGCTTGTAATTTATGTATATACACAAATATACATATACATACACCTGTATAAACTAGACAGACATTTACTCCCACCTTCAAACAACCATCAACAACCTCCATAACCACCAAGACATACACATACACGAAAATACAAAGGTATACACGTATATACACATACAAAACAAAATAAAAAAAGGGGAAGAACAAGTATATTGATGCTCCGACAGCTGCCACTGGAGTAGCCACACAGCAGCAGCCGCCCGCTAGCAGCAGCAAAATCGAGTAGCAGCAGCCACCTGCCAGCAAAAGTTAGTTGGAGCAGCAGTTGAAGCAAATTTGAGCAGCAAACATGATGGTAGAGCAGCAGATTAGCAGCTGGGAGCTATAGATCTGACGACCGTGAGTAGGTGGAGGAAAAGAAGAGAAAGAGAAAGAACATAATTACGGTTAGGTGCTAGAGGGGGGGGTGGGAGAGAAAATGTGTAAATGATATGTTTTGTAATAAACTATACAAATATCATTCTGTTTCGCAAGTTCTCATTAATATCAGTATATTTTGTAAATTAGATACCTAAAACAGTTTCCATTTATTTATGCTTCATATCTTTCCCTATTCTATTATTATCACTCTATTTTTTTTTCTTGAGTTCAACATTACTTTATTGTAAAATCAGTATCATTTGTGTTTCTATAATTATCATATGACACTAAGATATCCTCTGCATTAGGGGATTTTTTAAGTTTTATGTGCTCTGATGCAATCAGAATGGGATACTTGACACTTTAGATAAAAACAGAAACAAGGATAAAGGAGTATGTGTTTGGTATAACCTTTTCAAATGGAAGGAGTGGAAATCCCAATTTTTAATAAGATAATGAGAACAATTTAGGTAAATGGAAAATGAGGAGGTACTAACTTACTGCATGTATAATATATTAGCAAAACTTATATATGTATGCATATATATTAAGCATTAAAATAATGAAGCATTAAATTTTGGTCAAGACTGTGTGCTTGGGGTGATGGAAACAATTGCGAATCTACAGGTAATTAACCTCTCAAGTCTCAATTCTCAAATTTATTTCGTTATTCGTCCCTACAAAAAAAAACTATGTTTTTCATGGACAGTGCAACGAAACTTTCGACTGACTCTGTCGAAAAATAGCTTGTTCCGACGGGAAAAGGGTACCCACGAGAACTTTTTCTATGGAATCTGTCGAGAAATTCTAGCGGAGAACTCGATTTTTCTAGTAATGTGTAAACTGACTTTTAGCAATCAACAATCTTAAACGTTAAGTCACAAAGTGACTAAGTTATTAAATATTTTCCTCTTGTGTGAATTAGATTTTTCTTACAGAATATTTAATTTTTGTTTAGACTCAATCTCAAGTCCTAACTTGAATAAAATCTGTCAAACTGGTGTGCTTGAAATTTTCTCGATTTGCTTTATTTGTTTTGTGTTGATGTAAAATCATATTCTGAGTCATCAACTTTTAAATAATAATATATCTTTTATTTTTGTTTAGATTCGATCTCAAGTCCTAACTTGATTAAAATTTGTCTAACTCGTGTGATTTTAAAAAAATCGATTTACTTTATTTATTTTGTACTACTGTAAAGTCATATTCTCTTGATTCATCAACTTTTAAATAATAATATATATATAGTTTTTCTTTTAACCAAAGTCCTTTACGTGCATGGTAATAATATCATGTCCTAGTATCTGCAAAATATAGAATGTGTCATTCTTTAGTAGATTAATTAGTATTAGAGAATGAAAGTGTCACGTCTTTCATATAAAAATTACTAACCATTTAATAGTCAATACTTATTGATGAGGTGGATGTTTTGAAGAATGACAAACGAAGGACCCAATGGTTCTGGAGAAGAACCTGGTCCTTATGAAGAAGGGCACGACTGATCAAAAAGATTAAGGGTTGTAAATCCTTGCAAAATTAGGAAGAGTGGCGCGTGAACGAGTATGAATCCTAGCCAGCTAAAAGAGGTTGTGCCGTGGCTATGTCTTTGAAGTATGAAAACACTGTGTTCTTTGAGGTTGTATCGTGGCTATGTCGTGGTTTTTCTCCCTTGAGCAAGGAGTTTTCCACGTAAAAACACTGTGTTCTTTGAGTTTGCAATTTGTGTGTGTTGTGGTGTTTGCAGTGGAAAACGGTTGCGACAAGAACAAGGTCCTTGACATTAAGAATCTGGTTCTTCTAAGAAAATTGGAGGACACTATTCAACCCTCCCCCTTCTAGTGTCTATAGGAGGTGCTTAGATTATAACAAATAGTATCAGAGCAGGTCTTCTTGTGCGAGGTTAAAACCTTGAGAAGGATCAAAATCATGAGTGTGCCACCTACTATTACTGAATGACAGTCCGTTCTGAGGCCTCCACAGTTCAATAAGCAGTACTACGCTTGGTGAAAGAACAGAATGGAGAACTATATTTGTGCTGAGGATTATCAATCGTGGTTGATAGTATCTGAAGAAGACCTAATTCTGATCAAAGTGGTTGGGGAAGGAGGTCCTGCTTGAGAAGAACCTAAGTCAAAAGAGGAGTTCAATGAGGCTGACTATAAGATGGTTGAAAAGAACCACAAAGCCAAACATTTGGTAATTTGTGGGCTTGGTCCTGAAGAGTTTAATAGAGTTTCATCTTATAAGACGGCTAAGGATATTTAGGATGCCCTGGAAGTCGCACATGAAGGAACTACTGAAGTGAAGGATTCCAAGAGAAGAATGCTGAAAAGACAATTTAAGTTGTTCACCATGGTAGAGAAGGAGTCAATACAAGACATGATGACAAGGTTGACTATCATCACAAACGAGATGAGATCTCTGGATATGGAGCTGCCAGAAGTAGAAATGGTGGACAAGGTCCTAAATGTACTTCCTGATGTCTGTGAACCCAAAATGACTGCTATCATTGAGTCCAAACCTCTTAGATCCATCAAACTTGAGGAACTGGTTGGAAGTTTGAAAACACATGAGATAATGAAGGAATCAAAAAGTAAACCAGTACCCAAGAAGGACAAGACTCTTGCACTTGAAGCAACTGATGAATCCGAGGAATATGTTGACTTGCAATCAGTTCAAGCTACTATAGTCAGTGCTTTGAGACAGAAGTTCAATCTGGGAAAGTTCAAGGGATTCAAAAGAAACAACAAAGAGAGCTCTGGAAGAAAGAACATTGTTGACAACCCAGACTACTCTGGATGCTTTAAATGTTTCAAGAAGGACCATGCAGTTGTGGATTGTCCAATGTGGGAAGTCGAGTGGATGAAAAATAGTGCTACAAAGGAGAAGGAGGCATCAAAAGATACTGATAAAGACAAGAAGAAGTTCAGCCAGCCTCCAAACTTCAGAGTAGAAAGAAGGAAGAGGAAGGAAGCCTTTTATGCCACATGGGGACCTACTGATAGTGAATCTGACCAAGAAAAGAAATCAGATGATGAGTCTCCACTAGCATTGATGGGAGTATCAGGTGAAAGTTCAATGGAACAAGCTACAAATTGTGGAAAAAACAAATGAAAATCTTCCTTCAATCGATGGATTACAGTCTCTGATTAATTATAAAACGATGACCTCATGTACCTGTGAAGAGAGTAGCAAATGGATCCTTGGTTCCAAAGTTGGTAGAAGAACTTGATCCTCAAGACTTAGATTGGCTGCAAGCAAATGGCAAAACTTTGCTATACTTGAGGAAAGGGCTGACGACTGATGTGCTAGCAAAGGTGCTTGAATATAAGTCTGCCAAAGAAATTTGGGAGAAGCTTAAAGAGGTGTACACAGAAGATGATCAGAAGAAGGACTCAGCTCTTATGGACACTGATGGAGAAGAAGCTGCTCTTTCAGCAGAGGTATATCTTTCTGAACTAAAAGAAAATTTGCGCACATACTCTACTGAAAATTTAATCTTAATAACTGCCACATTTATTGAGGGTTATGAAAAGGTAAAGACTGAGAAAGATAAATTGATTGAAGATTTGAGTGATGTTAGAACAAAACACAAGAGTCTTTAAGAACAAAACATTGAGCTGGAAGAAATTAATGTTGTTCTGAAAGGACAGGCTCTTGCGTCAAACTCTAAGATCTCTGAATTAGAAATAGAATTGAATCAGTTAAAGGAGAATGTTAATAGTAAGCAAGTAATGAGTGAAGTTCAAACCTTTCTTGAAGATGAGATTAAAAGAACAATTCAGATCCTATATCAGGAGAATGAGAAAAACAGGATTCTCAAACAACAGGTTGATAAAACTGAATATGAGCTTATCAGATTAACAAAATAGAACAAATCCTCCGAGGCAATGAATTGGGTTCTTGAAAACCAGAACAAAGGAAAACAGGGGCTAGGATTCAAGAAACCACTGCCCCCATATAACCCTAAAAGCAAATATGTGGGTTTGCCTTGTAACATGTTGTGCACCTTCTGTGGTGAAACTGGACATTACAGATAAAGGTGCATGAATGCAAACAAGGCAAAGAGCAAAAATAAGAGGAGTATTTTACCTGAATGGGCTAAGAAAGATTTGATTTATTCATTTTCTCATAAGAAGGGACCCAAGCTTGTCTGGGTTCCTAAAGCTAACCCTTGATTTGTTTTGCAGGCTGGAGTGAGAGTGAATAACCCAAGATGGATTCTTAACAGTGGTTGTTCAAGACATATGACATGAGACAGAAGAAACTTTCTCTCACTCGCAGCATTTCAAGGAGGCAGTGTAGCCTTCGGAGGAGGAAAAAGTGGTCAGATTGTGGGAATCGGAAAAGTTGGGAGAACTCTATATTATGCTATAGAAAATGTATACTGTGTTGATGGTCTTAGACACTATTTGTTGAGTATCCATCAACTGTGTGATAGAGGAAACGAAGTGAGTTTCTCCTCTGTAGGGTGCATTGTAAAGAACCTACAGAGTGGAGAGATTGCCATGAAGGAAAAATGATGAATAATGTGTACAAAGTATCACTGAAATCACTGCCTAAAAACAACTTAATATGCCTGAATGTTCAAGAAAGTGATTCTCAACTGTGGCACAAAAGAATGGGACATGCTAGTCTGTCGCAGCTCAACAAGTTAGTATCAAAAGAGCTGGTTCGTGGATTGCCAAACAAAAAATTTGAAAACATAAAAATGTGTGATGCTTGTGTTGAAGGAAAAAATATGAGATCATCCTTTAAATCCAAAAAGGTTGTGAGCACATCAAAACCATTGGAGTTGATACATATGAATCTTTGTGGACCCATGAGAGTCAGGAGCAGAGGAGGAAAGAGATTCGTGTTTGTAATTATGGATGATTACTCAAGATATACATGGACTCTGTTCTTGGCATCCAAAGAAGAAGCCTTTGATAGCTTCAAGTATTGGCTAGAGTTGTGCAGAAAAGGTTGAGCCTGGAACTGGTCAACATTATATCTGACTACAACACGGAATTCGAAAACATAAAATTCTCTGAGTATCTTGCCAAACACAGCATTGATCACAATTTCTCTGCACCAAGAACTCCACAGCAAAATTGAGTAGTTGAAAGGAAGAACGGGTCTCTGGAGATATGGCAAGAACCATGTTGTTGTCAAGTGGTCTTGCAAGGAACTTCTGGGCTGAAGCTATAAACACTGCATGTTACTTGTTAAACAGGTGCTCCATAAGAGCTATTCTTGATAAGACTCCATATGAACTTCTCAGAGGAAGGAAATCGAATATTGCACATCTGAAGTCTTTTGGGTGTAAATATTTTGTTCACAACAACGAAGGAACCATTGGGAAAATTTGATGCAAGAAGTGATGAGACAATATTTCTTGGGTACTCTACTCAAAGCAAGGCATACAAAGTGTTCAACAAACGAACACAAACAGTAGAGGAGAGCATGCATTTGGTATTTGATGAATCAGATAAGAAAATTGATGAAAAAGAAGTTAATGATCAGGCCATTGGTCTTGCTCGAGATGATGGTACAGTTAACTCTGAGAATCCAGAAGAAAAAGAGGAACCATGCGAGGAAAATGAAGATTCAGCTCAAAGGGAACAATGAGTCAACATGTCAGGGGGAACAGCAGATGAAGTTGATGATTCAAATAATCAGGAAGAACCCACTCTAGATGTTGCTGAAGGTTCTTCTCGTTATATACAACCCCGACCATGGAAACATCAAAGTTCTCATCCTTTGGAGAATGTGCTATCTGAACTGGATAGTGGAACTATGACTACATCAGCCTTGAAGAACTTCTATGCATTCTTTGACTTCCTATCATCTATGGAACCAAAGAATGTAAAAGAAGCCCTGGAAGATCCAGATTAGGTCCTAGCCATGCAGGATAAATTACATCAGCTTGAAAGAAGCAATGTCTAGCATCAGGTTCCTAAGCCAAATGATAGGTCAATTATTCGAACAAAGTGGGTGTTCAGAAACAAATTGGATGAGCATGGTATAGTGACAAGGAACAAAGCTAGATTGGTAGTCCAAGGATACAGTCAAGAGAAAAGAATCGACTGTGAAGAGACCTTTTCACCAGTAGCTAGAATGGAAGCCATAAGAATGTTGATTGCCTTTGCTACATACATGGAGTTTACACTGTATCAGATGGATGTGAAGAGTGCCTTCTTAAATGGTTACCTTAATGAAGAAGTCTATGTAATACAGCCTCCAGGTTTTGTGAACAGTGAATTTCCTAATCATGTTTACAAACTTGATAAGGCACTCTATAGATTGAAGCAAGCCCCTAGAGCCTGGTATGAGAGATTATCAGGATTCTTGCTTAAGAATGGTTTTTCAAGAGGAAAGATTGACAACACATTGTTCTTGAAAAAGAAAGGAAAGCATCTATTGGTGGTTCAGGTATATATGACATTATTTTTGGTGCCACTGATGAGGAATTATGCAAGGGATTTGCTGAGTTGATGGGCAATAATTTTGAAATGAGCATGATGGGAGAACTCAATTTATTTTTAGGATTGCAGATTAAGCAGGCCCCTGAAGGGACCATGATTAACCAACAGAAATACGTCAAGGAAATTCTAAAGAAGTTCGACATGGAAGAGCAAAAGAAATGTCTACACCTATTGCTATTGGAACCAAGTTGGACATGTATGATCTAGGTCCTTCTACAAATGAGATAAAATATAAAGGAATTATAGGTTCACTCCTCTATCTAACAGCTAGTCGACCTGACATTGTATACAGTGGGGGACTGTGTGCTAGATTTCAGTCCAAGCCTAAGGAATCACATCTCACGGCTGTGAAGAGAATCTTGAGATATTTGAAGGAAACTCAGGACTTATGTCTATGGTACCCTAGGGGTGGTACTTTTGAATTAATTGGCTTTGCTGATTCTGATTATGCAGGTCATCTGGTGGACAGGAAAAACACTTCAGGGACGTCACATTTTCTTGGTTCTTGCCTAGTTTCTTGGGATACAAAGAAGCAGAACTCTGTAGCCTTGTCTATTGCAGAAGCTGAGTATGTAGCTGTTGCATCATGCTGCTCACAATTGCTATGGATCAAACAGCAGTTGGAGGACTTTGGAATTAAATGTGGAGTTGTGCCTATTTTCTGTGATAACACAAGTGCAGTAAACATTGCCAAGAACCAGTCCAATATAAAAGAACAAAGCATATTGATATTAGACACTATTTTCTTAGAGATAATATGGAGAAGGGTCTATCACCATGAATTCTTGCCGGACTGAGGACCAAATTGCTGATATCTTTACCAAACCACTGAACAAAGTTCAATTTGAGAAGAACAAGTTGGAGTTAGGGATGACCAAACTACACGGATGACTCAGTATTTATTCCCCAAGGATTGGTTAGTTAAGTGTTCATTATTTTGTTAGCAGTTATAGTTGCTATTGTCCAGTCTAATTCTGTACTTTATTTAAGTTGTACTTTATTTAAGTATACTTGTTTAACTGAGTACCACTAAAGTGTGCTAATGTGTTCCCATAAAAGAACCTACAAGGTACATAAAAAGAACCAAGACAAGCATGAGGAACCATGTCCAGGTACATCTACACAGCTATTTATGTTAAGTGTCATAACTGAAATTGATTGTTTAATGAATGTGCATCAAGGAAACCTTCCATGTCTATGTAACCGCCCATAATCATAGGAACAAATTCCTTTTATGGTTATACTTCTATAAGACTCCAACCGACCCCACCTATTCTAGAATCCTTAAATGGGTAAGTTTAAATAACCATCAAATCCTACACTTTTCCGGTTTCCCAAAACTTCAAAAAGCTGATCTCCTTTACAGCACCATCATTACTACCTATTCCCTATAGAAGCTTGAACCCACCGTTATTTTTCTTTCACACATTAAAGCAATAGAAAGAGAAACACCAAATTCTCTTCTACTCTATTCTCTCTCAAACGTTCAAAACAAAGAAAAACCATTCTCTCAAACCCTAACTAAGAAAAAAATTCTTACTATGTCTCAGGCACAATCATAATCAGCCTCTCCGGCAAAGACTTCAGAAACCCACACCTTCAAAGAATCTACTCTCCAACCTCCTGCCTCTACTCTTGCTGAAAGAATCGCCAAAGCAAGGTTGAAATTTCACAAAAATATGGGAAAGAAGGGTCCAAAGAAAGGTGCTGCGAAACCCTTACCTCCGACGGCGGCATTACCAGTCTCCGATGAAACATCAATTAAGGTAAGACATAAAATCAACCCTAACTAGTTCTACTACTTTAGACTCTGTTAAAAGCCCTAGGAAGTTGAGCACTGAGATTTTGGTTAAAGGGCTATACGAAATTGTAGAAATAGTAGAGCCTAGTGGTACTAGTGATAGGGGGAATGCTAGTGAGGAGAATTTACAGATTGTACTAGAGGACTTTGTTCCTGGGAAGGGGTTTCATGTTCCCTTAGTGACTGACAAAGTTGTGGAGGTCAATGTAGTTGAAAATCTATTGGAGAGATTGAGAGAGGAAGACTCTGCTGAGTCTCAAAAGGGGCCAGTTGACGAACATAGTTCGGAGGCTGCCCCTGTTGAAAAGGTTCATGTGATGGCTGTGTTGGAAGGTCCAATAGGTGGAGGACCTAGTTCTGTTGAAGCTACAAAAGAATTGAGCCAAGAACCTGGCTCTTGCTCAGTTCCTGTAGTAGCTGAGGATGCAAAACTTGATTGGACTGACTCTGAGGGAGAAAGATAAGAAAATTCATGATGGTGATGGTGGAAGTGAAAAATCTTTGGAGAAATAAAAGAAGAGTGTTAAAAGAAAATTTGTTCAAGAGGATAAGAAGCTGATGGGAGAAGAGGAAGAAGAAGAGGTAGTATTTGTAAGTGAAACGAAATCAGTGACTGAAAAGAAAAAAAAACTGTTGAAAGGTGGAACAGCTGTGTCCAAGAGAAGACTGGTGGATGAGAGTGATGAAGACTCTCCGGGTGAAAATCAAGGTGAAGAAGAACCTACTGTGCAGGATATATCTAGGAGAGTGGCTGCTAGGTCTGCCCTGAAACAATAGGTAGAGAAGATAGCAAATCTTGAGAAGAAACAGGGTAAGAAGGTGGTAGAAAAGAAGCTGATGAAGAGTGCTGGTGAAGCAAAGGTGGAGAGTGATGAGGATGGGGATTATGTTGATCCCATTGATTCTGATACTGACAGTGAAGTATAGAGTAAGAAGAAAAAGAAGGATACCGATGAGGAGGTTGACAGGGCAGCCTTCTTTGCTAGGCATCAAGTATTGGCTGGAAGCATCTTGAGTGACCTAGATGAGCACAACATGAAACCTCTGTTAAGAAAAGTAGAGGATCAAGGGTGGTTGAACCTCTTTGCTAAGGAAAATAGATTTCTGTATGCTGAAGAGATCAGGGAGTTCTACATAAACTATAGAGTAGTTGCAAGAAGGGTGTTCTCAGTTGTCAAAGGAATGGAGATAGAGTTTGGAAGAAAAGAGTTGGGAGTAATTCTTGAGGTTCTTGCTGAAGGTTATTGCAGGTACATCAAGTTGAAATGGCCAAAGAGAACTGATGGTGTAACTCCTGTGAGTGTTGTGAAGAAATTCTCTCGAAAGACTAAACTCAGAAAGGAAAGAAAAGTTGACAAGAAGGAGATGGAACCTGTACATCAGTTGCTCTTTGAATTTGTCCATAGGTTTCTGTTGCCTAGAGGGGAAAGGAACAGTGAGGCTTGTGTTCTTGACTTGACCTATATGGACCTGCTAGATAGAGGAACATGGATTAATCTACCTGGTTTGAACATCAGACACATAAAGAGGATTGCTGATACTGATCAAAAGCCACAATTTTTAGTGCATTCCTACATCCTGCAGCAGGTCTTTGAGCACTTTGGGGGTGCCCTTGGAAGATGGAAAGAAGCCAACTCTGCATCAGATGTTTGGTCAGAATGTGCTGAAAAAATGTGACTTCTTCAAGGAGAAGAGGTCATCCAAGAGGCCAGTGCAAGTCCAGCAAGAGCAGCCTGAGGAAAGTGAAGACTTTGGACCTGATGAAGCAATTGCAGCAGTGAAGGAATTGGAGCAGCATGTGTTGGAAGTAGATGAAGAGAATGATGAATTGAAAAGGCAGTGGAAGGTGAAGGGTCAAAAAATTGATCGCTTGAAGATCGAGTGTCACAAGCATGAGGCCGAGCTGGTGGTAGAAAGGGCCAAGAATTCGAGGAATATTTAGGCACTTGTTAAGCACTTCAACATGAAGACCTAAGTCCTTCCCACTTGCTTCCATGTCCTTGTCTAAATTCCTGCTTTCCTTCCCTATATGCCCCTTTTTTATGTGTATTTTTTTAAGACAATCAGTTGATGTTGTGTAGTTAATTGGGCTGTGTGTTTGCCACGCCCTAGATAACTAGTTTTAAATTTCTTTTATATGAATTGGGTCTGTTCTATAATATATCTGGTTCTGGTTAGGCCCTTAGCTTTATTCATGTGTGTTTCAGTTGACTTGATTGCCTTGTGCTCTAGATTGGATGATACTGACTTGTTATTGCAGGATTTTGAATCTTTTCGATGATGCCAAAAGGGGAAAGAATGAAATGTTGGGATGTTTGTGACCTAACTCATCTGTTTTAAATTTTTCAAATGTATTTTTGCTTCTCTGTTTTTGGTATTTTTGTATGCCCAGGTTCTTTGGCAACATTTGTTTGTCATCATCAAAAAGAGAGAATTTGTTGAGATGGATGTTTTGAAGAATAACAAACGAAGGACCCAGTGGTTCTGGAGGAGAACCTGGTCCTTATGAAGAAGAGCACGACTGATCGAAAAGATTAAGGATTGTAAATCCTTGCAGAACTTGGAAGAGTGGCGCGTGAATGAGTATGCATCCTAGTCAGCTAAAAGAGGTTGTGTCGTGGCTGTGTCTTTGAAGTATGAATAAGAGTTAGAGTTAAAGAAAGAAAGAGACACAGGAAATCTTGTTCTGCCATAATTACAAGGTTTCCTTGTGTAATGCAACTAAGGTTTTGAAGCCCTTATAAAAGCTAGTTGTTGATACAGCCTAGAGCAGTTATTCACACTGAGAGTTGAGAGCAATACAAAAGCAATCCAATAACTTTCAAAGTGACGTAAATGGAGAAGACAACTGTTGAAGGCTACATAGTTAAACTTAGATATTCTGTCAAGGTTCTTGGTTTGAAGTTGTCGTAGTTTTGTGTTATTATTGTTTTACCTACGTGCTTTCTTTAGAAGCAATTGTATTAGGTGAACCATTATGAGATTACTTTGTAAAGCTAGAGTTTAGCTTTGTTGAGTGATTAGGGTCTAGAGTGTAGCCCCTTGGTTACAGAGTATTGTAATCTAAAACTTGCTCTTTGTGTTAGTGGATTGGTTTAAAAATCCCAGAGTGTGGGTCGTGGTTTTTCTCCCTTGAGCAAGGAGTTTTCCACATAAAAATACTGTATTCTTTGAGTTTGCAATTTGTGTGTGTTGTGGTGCTTGCAGTGGAAAACCGTTGCGACAAGAATAAGATCCTTGACATTAAGAATCTGGTTCTTCGAAGAAAATTGGAAGATACTATTCAACCCCTTCTAGTGTCTATAGAGGTGCTTACATTATAACACTTATTTAGATCTATTGTTTTAATTCCAACCGATACGCAATCCCAGAGAGTGAGACCATAGTGATTGAACATATTCAAATTGGGAATCATATCACACTAGAGAAGAAAATTTCTTTTGGCTCGTTTAAAGGTCAAGTTTGATTCCTATTATTTAATCAAATAATCATTTCATTGCACTAATGTTTATTTGCTTTACAAAAATATTCAGGTACAATCTTAAAAGCTGGTTATAATTAAAAGAAATATATGCAAAAAAAGTGTTTAAATGACGTAAAATAATCAAATCTAAACATGCTCGTCGAACAGTGAATTTTGATCATAAATTGCAATAATTTGTGTCTGCATAGAAGCAAATTTTTGATTCTTTAATTTGTTTAAATAATTATTTCCTAGCCAACGTGAAGATGGGGTACATAATACATTTATTCACATCAACATGATTAAATAGCAAGGAAGGTCGTGAGTAAAAATTAATTACCAGGATAAATTGATAATCGAAAAGTTCTAAAACTTGATTTTACACTATGGTCAAATTTGTAACTTTAACTGCTTCCAAAAGACCTTATCATTCCGGGTGGAAATTCAGTCAAGTAGTATTATGTCAACGAATATCAAATGGTCATTTAAATTTATGCCATGTGGCCTATTGAATGACTAAAGATTGAAATCTACTTAAATTCTCATAATAATTATTAAATAATCAAATAATAGAAATAATATACTAACGGCACCGTCAACCTTCATACCTGCACGTTCTTAATTAACTTCTAGTCTAAAAATAAAACAAACAAAATCTTCATCAAATGGTTATTGCTTCATTAAAGATTCTCCACTTCACTTTGTGCAAGCAAAAGGTACTATAGGTTAAATTTGTGAAGACAGTAGTAGAACTTTATGTTTTGCAAAGATACTACATGTCCAATAATTGAATTCCGAAAAGCATTCAACATGAAAAAAAATAAAAACAAAATGTGGCATTAACTTTGGTTTTAAAATTTAGAAAAAAAAGTGGCATTAACTTTGCCGTTAGTATATTGTTTTCATTGTTTGATTATTTATAATTATAAGAATTTAAGTAGATCTCAATCTTTAATTATTTTATAGATCACATGACATGAATCTAAAGGACCATTTGATATAACTTGACACAGTACTACTTGACTGAATTTCCACCCTATGATTTCAAATTGAAGTTGGATTAATTATTTCTACATTTGGTTGAACTAAATATCTATGATAATATTTTTCTCCCTTTATTAGTGAAATTGACTTCCTTTGAAAATCCAACAAACCTCATTTTTCAAGTCCATAATATAGCTAGACACATCTCTCTGCATTCTCTTCTCCCCCTCCCCTTCCCCCGTAATTACTTGTGGGGCCGTCTTATTTTTAGCCTATGAGATCAAAATCCAGCCAAAACACTAGGGAGCCGTTTGGACATAGAAAAGTTTGCCTTTTCCTAAAACATTCTTTGAAACTATTGTTTGGATTATAAAATGCTATCAAAATTGTATAAGATTATTGTTTTTCAAGTTTAGAGTTTAGGTTTATGGTGCGCCATATCTACAAAGAAATATAGATGAGTAGATTGCCTAGCAGGATGCCAATATTGATTGCTCTATCGAGTGGAACACCTGGTAGATCATTTGGGGAAACATCTGAAAAATCACTTACAACCTGCATGGACTCGAGAGTCATCGCCTCAACTTTTGTATCAACAATGTAGGGACGACAGGCTTAGCTTAGCATCATATTTTAATCATCTTTGTTATCTTAAGATGAGAAATATTAAACAGCCACAAGCGCACCTGCTTCTCCGGAACTCAAATTCCTCTCCAATTTTGCATGACAATCGAGCACTGCTTGATAGGAGGATAGTCAATTTAGACTTATATTTATCATCAAGTTTATCACCTCTTGAAGTGTACATTATTATTGTTAGTGTTTATGCCTAAAATTGTACATATAGATTAAACAATTAATTATAGTTAGGGTCACAAGCAATACAGTAATTACGATGAAAAAGTATGTAAATGTAAAGAAGACAATAATAAGAAAACAAGACGAAATAAGCCAGAAAAGATAGAGTAATTCTTATTCCTTGAAAATAGCCGAATTCAGTGGTGAATCGCCCTTATGTACAATACAATGTAAGGACCGGTATTTATAGTAGAGATACACAGTCCTAAATAAGGTAAAATACAAAGATTAATAAGGCTATGGGCCTATAACTCAAAGCGGTGGAATATACTAAACCTTAATTAGGAGACTGTAAACCCTAGGCGGCGCACTACTAGAAATTAGGTTTTTTTCGACCGCCAAAACGGTCGCATGTCGGTCGGCTAGCCGACAGACATCCGATCGAAAGTGGTGGTCGGATAACTGCTGGTCGGAACACTCTATCCGACCGACGCAGTTGGACAGTTCGACCGCCAAACGGTCGTACAGAAGTTGGTCGTGTGTTCTTGATTCATCAATTTTCGGAAAACTATCCGGCCGCGTCGGTCGGACAACGTGATTTTTGAGAAATTTTTTCTTCATGTGTCCGACCGCGGTCGGACGTAGCAATTTCTGGAAAAAAATTTACCCAATTTTTCGGCCGAATCGGTCGGAAATCTAGATAAAACCTGCACGATAAATGCTGTAATTAGAGCTCATTCACCTGTAAATGCAATAAATCCAGAAACCAAGAGACAACAGGCTTCTACAAGTCTTAATTTTTTCTAAACAAGGCTTATTACCTTTAAACGAAAAGTCTAAGTGAAATAATTAACATCAACACTTGATAACGATGACGTTTAAATAAATTGATATACAGATTAAATTGCAAATTTAAAAAAAAAATTATTGTGCAACACTACCAATTTGAAAAAAATTAAATAATTGTACAATTTAAAAGTATTATAAGTCATGTTCACATTTGGCTATTACTTTTATATTACTAACTAATTTGTACTAGGATTATTGTTTAGTAATTAATAACATTTCTCATTTGCAACTTATATCTATTTCTTTGAAATGATAAAACTATTTACTTATCTGTAATTAGTTGGAGCAATTTAAAATCCAATGTTTCAAGAATCAAATAAAATAAAATCAAAGATTACAAAATGGATATTTACAAATAATTTATTTCATTCGAATCAATTTATGAAATAAGATATTTTAAGTTGTTTAACTACTATATTACTTATAGAATGTCTATTAAATTATAATAAAATAATTCATACATTACTAATCACTCCATAAAATATTCATATTACTAATTATTATGGCTTAACTTATTTTCTAAAACCAAACAACCCTTCAAATTCTTAATATATCCATCATTGTAACTATGTACAACTATATAAGTTTTCATATACAATAATGGAGTAATTCATTTCATTATTACCTATAAAAAATAAGTATAAAACAAGTAAGATCAAGCATAAAAATATTTTTATCTATTCTACCAATAATAGAAGCAATATCATATCAACTTCAACCCACAATTCAAAACTAATCCTAACTTTGTTTTGCTTTTCTTTGGCTACACTAAGCTTGACCAAGAATACTAGTTCAACCAAAAAATTTCATGTCCAACCCAACTACTAACCAAAAGGCATCAAGATTGTTTGTTTTTTCAACGTCCATTAGTGGTATTACTAAACCCCATAAAAGAATAACCTTAAAGTAGTCATACTTAATGATTTTCAATTGTCATATTCTAGTTCTAAGTCTAACACTTATTTTTTATTCACTAGACTAGATTGTCATACAAATCTTGGTTGGTTTTCCTATTATGTCTTTGTTGCTCACCACTTGTTTGATGCTATTTTTGCAAAAGTATCCCTTATTTCTTAGTTATCAAATTTTCTGGCTGCTAGATGTCTAAACAAGAGGGAGAAGGTAGTTGAATTAGCTTTGGGTCTTATGTGACCATTTTTGGTGGAAAAGAAGATGTTCTTGTTCTTTCATTCCCCAAACCCACTTCAGCTTTCAAGATTGGGTTTCGCTCATTTGGTCTGCACGGTCAAATCGGCTCTTCTGCATGTGTATCCCATGCCCGGTGCCATTGATCTGTCTGATGGGAGATATCCACCCGTCTCAAAGAATATAACCACCAAACTACACTACACACCAACAATTCTTTCTCAAAGTAATACAGCAACAACAACAACACTACACTACACATCATTAACATCATTCAACAACAACAACAATAACAACACTACTACATACCATATGATAAGAAAAAATGAAAATCATATAAAAAGAAAAAAAAGTACCCGCCGGAGCTGTTGCCGGAACTAGCGGGCCGGTGGCCAGGCAATCTCGATCTGCATGAAAAATAGGAAATTTTTTTGGGGATTAGGGTTTACAATTTGAAGGAAAAAATGAAAAATTGGAGGTTAGGGTTTATGATTGGATAACTTACCAAGTTAGATGGAGGGTGGATTGGAAAATTGGAAATGGGGGTAGCCGGATTTATGGGGAAATTAGGGGTGGGCGGATTTATGGAGAGAGGGAAAGAAAAGAAGGAAGGGAAAGAAAAGAAGGAGAGAGGGAAAGAAAAGAACCTATGCCCATTTTTTGTTTCTTGGTGTCCGACCGCTGCGGTCGGATACATTAGAAAAAACAATATCTAATTGTCATCCGGCCGCTGCAGTCGGATGATTTAAAAAAAATTATATAAAGTAAATGAAATGACCGACCGTGGCAGTTGGATAGAGAAGTTCGACCGACTTTCGATCGAAAATATTGGTCTGAAAACACATGATTTTTAATAGTGGCGGGATGTATACCCTACGTCCTGTGGTCGTGCCGCCTAAACGGTTGTTGGCTTCAGGAGCGGGGGTGTATCCTCTGCGCTCGGTGACTTATAAGATAAGTCTAGTTTCGCCAGCTGGACTCGTATCCCCGTTATAGTAGGTGGCGTATTTTTACCCACAGTTAATAAACCCAATTTAATCATCAGTGAAAAATACACTATCTAGAGACAAGGTATATGTAAAATATTAAATCTTTAGCAGTAATAATGAAAATTAACATTATTAAAATATTTTATTATTAATTGATAAATATACAAGATATTTAATTAAATCTAGACAATTAAATGCAAGTACTAATCCATAACACTAATGGATCAGCGATATAAAAGATCAAATAACATTATTTGAACTAAATAACCAATGTCACTAGCTATAAGTAATTCATTGAATACCAATATATTTGAACACATTAGATGCATACTCTCACCCAATTCCGCAACTTTCCGTCGCATTGAAATCTTTGACAGGTAAATTTTTTTGAATATCATACTATATTACCTGATATAATAAAATGAGTGAATGTCAAAAGATAAAATTTAATGCAAAAGATGTATAAGCCAACCTCAAATATAAGATTCAGAATTTTACTTTCTAATTCTTAAATATCGGCAGTCTCTTTTGGAAATATGAGTCTCTGAAAATTTTAATTTGTTCATGGAACGACTATTTTTTTCTAGGAAGCACAACCCAAAATAATATTAATTCAAAGCTCAAGTAACACCAAAGAAAGAGAAGTCATATTCACATAATTCACAAAAAAAAAAAAAAAAAAAAATGCTACATTCAAACCTCTCTATAACAACCCCTCGTTATAACAACATTTTAGTATAACAACCTAATTTTCTCTAAAATCGATTTTTCATGTTATATTTTACCTCTCTATAACAACATTCTACCTATAACAATATTGGCGTTCATTATAGCGGTATACTCTTTATAAAATTACTAGTCTATAACGGCCATAGTTAAATACCGTGTGATAATATTTGTAAGAAATATATTATGTATAAATAAAATATAAAATATTTATGATAATCATTTATAACATAAATATATAGCCTTTTTTATATTCATACCATAAAAATTCTTACGTCAAACTTGATTTTTTTTACAATTTCAATTAATTTTAAATACATATGTTCCTTAGATTTAAATTTTTTATTGGTGTGGTATAACTAGTTATTGATTTATTAACTATGTATTAACTTTTTAATTTTTAATTAATGAAATATGAAAATTTATTGAGATTTTAAATTTAACATGTATTTTTTGCGAACTTTGTAATTACAACAGTTGAATAAGATCTAAACGTCACATGTCATTATACATGTATAACATCATATCATTATAACGGACATGAAAATTCCAGACAAATGTTGCCAGAGGTTTGATTGTACATACAAAATCAAACCAAGCAACAAACGGACCTACTTTGCTACAACTATTATTCAGACGACATAGAGGAACATTAGTTCTATAACGACGGGAATATTTTAATTGTATTAGCGACTCGATATATCAACAAATTGAAGCATGACATAATCCAACAAATTCAGCACCGATTAAGAAAATGAGTACTATGTTACTCCCTCCGTTTCAAAAAGGATGAACCTTTTCATTTTTTGAAAGTCAATTTGACTAATCTTTGAACCTAAATTAGACTATATTAAATTAATATTTCAAATAAAAAGTTGCATATTCAAAAACTATACGAAAAGTACTATAACATGCAACTCTTCGCATATCAATATGATGAAAAAAATCATCTTAAATTGTTGGTCAAAGTTCATCCAGTTTGACTCTCGAAAAGCGAAAAGGTTCATCCATTCTGAAACAGAGGGAGTAATATATTCTAATAGAAAGGAATTATTTTGGTTGAGTGGTATCATTGATACTATGATATGCCGTATTATTTTCAAAAACACTACTATCTATAGTGAGTGGAATCTTTGGTGCATGTGTACCATGGCTGCTGTTGGTATCAGGACCTGACAATTATAACACATTAAATAACGTTATTTTCATAAGATTAAAATTTCACAAAACATGACTTAAAAAACTTTTGAAATCAGATTACCTGCTCAAATGAGATCATATTTCAGAGATATTATGCGGCATATATAATTCACTAGGAGCAACTTTGCATATGACTTGTCTCATCTACAATAATAGCTTCTCTTGATTCTGTTTCTATTGGGAAGAAACAAGCAATCACAATAATTGCACGACAAGATAAATGCGGAAGGAATACCCAAGTCAAAATTTCCCACACTATTTGAATATGAGGAGAAAACTAAATGCACACAAATAAAATTCCGGGCAGCAGCTATACCAACAACAATAACAAGCTAGACAAGCAAGCAAAGTAATCAAACGACAAGAGACACCAATTTTACATGGAAACCCCCTTCAATGTGAAGAGGTAAAAAACTACGGGACCAAAGTCCACCAAAGCTCCACTAATTAATAACAAGAGTACAAAGTGTTCTCAAAATTGGCCACCAAACACGTGCCAAACAATGAGTAACAATACATATACCAAAAGCACCAAAACTAGAGAAGAAAGGAGTAAAATCACAAAAAATGCAGCAACTGTTCACGAGCTAAAAGCTGATGCTATAGAGCTCCAGATCGATCTCTTTCGGTTCTCAATCAAAGATCAAGTTAAGAGAAACGTGCTCTCTAAAAATCAGCTCAATCGGAGTAGAAACGAAGCGGGAATCGCCTCTTAAAGTTGGCTGCACTGTGCTGTTTTTGTTGTGCGAAAATCTGCACTATACTCTCACTTTCTCTCACTTTCTATGGCTGCTATCTCTTTCTTGTCTATCCAAAATCAGACTTAAGTTGGTCTTTATATTAGTGGTCTTAGGACTTGTAGTGGGCTGGTCCAATAGTGGACTTTTATTTATCCACATAGGAAGGGAAATAGACCCAAAACCCCCAACAATTCTCCCCCTCCCGACTATGTGGAGGAGACCGCCATCCCGGCGATTTAGCAGCATTCTTCAAACTTCCCTCTTGGCAAAGATTTAGTAAGCATGTCTGAACCATTGTCATTAGTGTGGATCTTCTCAAGTGAAAGGAGTTCAGCATCCAACACATCCCGAATCCAATGGTACCTCACATCAATATGCTTCGACCTACCATGGAATGTAGAATTCTTGCGAAGATGAATACCACTCTGACTGTCACAATAAAGCACATATTTCTTCTGAGCAAAGACAATTTCCTTCAAAAAATGCTTCATCCAAAGAAACTCTTTACAGCCTTCAATAGCAGTAATAAGCTCAGCTTCTGTAGTAGATAGAGCAACACATTTCTGCAACCTAGATTGCCAAGACACCGCTCCCCCTGTATAAGTAATCAAGTAGCCGGAAGTAGACTTGCGAGTATCGACATCACCAGCCATGTCTGAATCAGTGTAACCACAAAGAACATGTTTCCCTGTACCAAAACACAAACTCTGACTAGTAGTGCCACAAAGATATATCATTATCTACTTCACTCCATTCCAATGCTCTCTTCCTGGATTAGAAAGATAACGGCTAAAAATACCAACAACATGAGCAATATCATGTCTCGTGCAAATCATTGCATACATCAAACTGCCAACGGCTGAAGCCTAAGGAACTTTCTTCATATCTTCCTTCTCAGCAACACTAGAAGGACACTGATTTCTGCTCAACTTGAAGTGCATAACCAAAGGTGTGCTGACAGCCTTTGCTTTATCCATGCTGAATCTGCGAAGTATCTTCTGAATGTACTTCTCCTGTGATAACCACAACTTCTTGGCCTCTCTGTCATGGACAATCTGCATGCCAAGAATCTGCTTCGCTGGTCCTAAGTCTTTCATGGCAAAAGACTTGTTCAACTCTTGCTTCAACTTCTGAATCCTGCAAGCATTATGACCAACAACAAGCATGTCATCAACATAAAGCAATAAAATAATAAAGTCATTATCAGAGAATTTCTGCATAAAAACACAATGGTCTGAAGAAGTCTTCTTAAATCCTGATGCTACATAAAAGACCCAAACTTCCTGTACCACTGCCTAGGAGCTTCTTTCAAGCCATACAAGCTCTTCTTCAATCTGCAAACATATTTTTCTTTTCTCTTGACTTCAAAGCCTTTAGGCTGCTTCATATAAATCTCTTCATCTAAATCACCATGGAGAAAAGTAGTTTTAACATCCATTTGCCCAACCTCTAATCAAGAATTGCAGCTAAGCCTAGAACAAAATGAATGGAAGACATCTTCACAACATGAGCAAATATCTCACTAAAATCAACTCCCTTTTTTTTGTTTAAAGCCATTGACGACCAGTCTAGCCTTGTACCGTGGAACTGGGTTACCATCTTCATGTTTCACCCTGAAAACCCACCTGTTTTTCAAAGCTTTTCTGTCTTTAGGAAGCTTAACCAAATCAAAGGTATGATTATCATGCAAGGAATTCATCTCATCTTGCATAGCATCTAACCAATTTTCTTTTCTTCACTTTCCATGGCCTCTTCAAAACATTTAGGTTCTCCCCCCGTCAGTCAAGAGTACCCATTCACCAGGAAGATACCGAGATGAAGGTACACTCATTCTAGAAGATCTTCTGAGTGAACTCTCTGGAACATCAACAGCGATTGGTTGCTGGCCAACCACATTATCATCAACTGCAGCATCAACAATATCATCAACCTGCTGGTCATTCTGAACATGATCATCAACATGGCCATCAAGCTGAATTTCAACATTTTCTTCAGGTGCAAAAGTCACAGAAACTGGATTAAGATCAACTAAGCTCTCACTGCTCTGAGAATCAACTTTCTCAGCTTTATCAAAGTCTTCAATTTTCTGGTCTTCAAAAAAACGTAACATCACGGCTTCTAACAAGTTTATTCTCAACAGGATCATAGAAACGATAGCCGAATTCATCCTGACCATAACCAATGAAGATACACTGCCTAGATTTAACATCCAGCTTTGACCTTTCATCTTTAGGTACATACACAAAAGCTTTACAGCCAAAGACTCTCAAATGATCATAAGAAACATTCTTACCAAACCAAACTCTGTCAGGGACATCACCATCCAAAGCAATAGTAGGAGACAAATTGATAACATAAGCCGCAGTATTAAGTGCTTCTGTCCAAAAGGAATCTGGCAGCTTAGCCTCTGAAAGCAAACATCTATCCTTAGTGTTCTGTTCATCCTCTCTGCTAAACCATTTAACTGAGGAGTCTTCTGACGCCGAATACCCTGCGCTCTGCAATAGTTATCAAAAGGACCAATATATTCACCACCATTGTCTGTGCGGATGCATTTCAATTTCTTCCCTGTCTGTCTCTTAACCAAGGCCTGAAAATCCTTGAACACATCAAGTACCTGATCCTTAGTCTTCAAAGGAAACACCCAGAGCTTGCCAGAATGATCATCAATAAAAGTCACAAAATAAAGTGCACCACCTTTAGATATTTCTTTAAAAGGACCGAACAAATCAGAATGTACCAATTCCAGCAAATCAGGTTTTCTCGAAGGCGGATGACTCTGAAAAGAAACCCTTTTCTGTTTACCGGCTAAGCAATGAACACATTTCTTCAATTTTTCTTGCTTTACACCTGAAAGCAAACTCTTCTTAGCCAAACAATCAATCCCCTTCTCACTCATATGACTCAGCCTTCTATGTCATAATTCTGATGAAGCATCACTCTCCACCACATTTACTGAGTCACTAGAAATTGAGCCCTGCATAGAATACAAGTTACTAGACTTGTTACCTCGAGCTACAATCAAAGAACCTTTAGTCAGCTTCCACTGGCCATTACAAAATGTGCTACAATAGCCATCATCATCAAGCTTTCCTGCGGAGATCAAATTTAGGTAGATATTTGGAACATGTTTGATATTTTTAAGAACTAACCTCGAACCATTGTTAGTTTCCAAGCGAACAGTACCAATGCCAATAACCTTAGTTTCACCATCATTGCTCATTTTTAATACCAAAAAATTACCATGAGTATAAGAAGAAAAGAACTCTCTCTTCAGCGTGACGTGATAAGAGGCACCTGTATCTACCACCCAGCTAGTCTCATGGCAAACAAAATTAATGACATGTTCATCATCACCGGTAAAAAGAAGATCAGCTTTGACAACAGTAGCAACACGATTATCATCGTCGCCCTCTTTCTTTTGTTGTCTCAATTCTTTCTTATATTTGAAACAAAACTTCTTAATATGCTCTCGAATGCCACAATGATCACATGTAAGATTTTTATACCTGGACCTCGATTTGCTTCTACTTTTATCTCTGTTGTTCTGACCTCTGGACTTGTTTCTCCCCCTTTCTTCAGTAACCAAAACATCGGAGTGTGAAGTTGAAGAAGATGAGCCTTGAGATTTTCTTCTAATTTCTTTATTTAAAACACCACTCTTAGCAAATTCCATAGTCACAAATTAGTCAATGAAACCTGAAGAGTTTTCCACGAGTCAGGAAGAGTATTCAAAAGCCAAAGTCCCTGAATTTCTTCATCAAATCTCATACCCATACTGGATAGCTGGTCAAGGACACTCTGAAAATCATTAATATGATCAGAAATAGGACTGCCCTCTTTGTATCTGATATTCATCAATTGCTTCAGCAGGAACAACTTATTATTTCCAGTCTTAGAAGCATAAACTGTCTCGAGCTTCTCGCATAAACTTCTAGCATGTGTCTCATTCACAATGTGATTACGAACATTATCTTCTACCCATTGTCTGATATAACCACAAACATGTATGTGTTCAAATTCCCAATCTTCATCTGACATAGCCTCAGGCTTGTTAGAAGCAAACACAGGTAAATGCATTTTCTTGACAAATAGAAGATCTTTCATCTTGCCTTTTCAAATATGGTAATTATTGCCATTTAAACAAACCATCTTGCTCATATTTGCCTCAATCATTCAAATAGATAAACCACAATCAAATATAACCAGAAGCTCTGATACCAATATGTGGGAAGAAACAAGCAATCACAATAATTGCACGACAAGGTAAATGCGGAGGAATACCCAAGTCAAAACTTCCCACACTATTTGAATATGAGGAGCAAACTAAATGCACACAAATGGAATTCCGGGCAGCATCTATACCAACAAAAATAACAAGCTAGACAAGCAAGCAAAGTAATCGAACGACAAGAGACACTAATTTTATGTGGAAAACTCCTTCAATGTGAAGAGATAAAAAACCACGGGACCAAAGTCCACCAAAGCTCCACTAATCAATAAAAAGAGTACAAAGTGTTCTCCAAATCGGCCACCAAACACGTGCCAAACAATGAGCAACAATACATATACCAAAAGTACCAAAACTAGAGAAGAAAGTAGTAAAATCACCAAAAACGCAGCAACTGTTCACGAGCTAAAATCTGATGCTACAGAGCTCCAAATCGATCCCTTTCGGTTCCCAATCAAAGATCAAGTTAAGAGGAACGTGTCTCAAAAAATCAGCTCAATAGGAGTAGAAACGAAGCGGGAATCGCCTCTTAAAGTTGGCTGCAATGTGTTGTTTTTGTTGTGCGAAAATCTGCACTATACTCTCACTTTCTATGGCTGCTATCTCTCTCTTGTCTATCCACAATCAGACCTAAGTTGGTCTTTATATTAGTGGGCTTAGGACTTGTAGTGGGCTGATCCAATAGTGGACTTTTATTTATCCACGTAGAAAGGGAAATAGGCCCAAAATCCCAACAGTTTCATCGTAAAAATTTCGCCCAGCAGCCACTTTTAACACTGGTATTTACTTTGAGGCTACTATTTTTATTGGTCTTACACTAGAGGCCACTTTTGGGCCTTTACTAAATAAATATTGACTTAAGTTCTGATAATTGACTGAACTTCAGTCCATACGGCCCCTGGACTGAAGTTCCATCTCTAAGGACTGAACTTCAGTCCATATGGCCATGGACTGAACTTCAGTCCATAGTATGGCCATGGACTGACGTTCCATCTTTAAGGATTGAACTTCAGTCCATATGGCCCTGGACTGAAGTTCCATCTTAAGGATTGGACTGAACTTCAGTCCATATGGCCCTGGATTGAAGTTCAATCTTTAAGGACTGAACTTCAATCCGGCCTCTGGACTGAAGTTTTATCTCTTTAAGCAAAAGTGGCTACAAACTAAATATTTTGGTATTAGTAGCCTGTACCCGAAGACCAATGGCAAAAGTGACCTTTCGTGCACTTTCTCCAGTTTCATCAAACTCATTTCAACATTTAATATTTAGTTTGTCGCCCTAATTACAGTATCTCTTCTTCTAACTATTTTACAACCTCATTAGCCAAACTCTCGGTGACAATAATATTTCCTAAGGAAGATCTTCTAATCATCAATTTAGAAGGAGTTGGACCAAATCCTAAATACTAAACCATGGATATGCTTATTTTTGTCATTTTCCAATACTTGAGAATACACCTCTTTCCTAAGCAGCACTATGAGGAGCCTCGTCATTGGATCCCTCAATATTGATCAGTTTTTCTTTCATAATATCCTAATCAATTAAGTAATCAAACTATGAAAAATAAATAATTAAAAATAACAAAATAAAAGCTTTTTGATCCATTGATAAGTTTGTTGGGTCAAGAGACTAAAGAGGACATAAATCTATAGCTAATGACAAATACAAGAGGTACTTTTGCACAATAATTTCAATTAAGTTTACTTTGGAAAACTTCATTTTATTATGTTTTCTATTAGCGTTTATTGGACAAGTGACTTTTAATTGCGGCTAGGATGTACTTCAATCTTCCAGTAAGTTGACGACATTAAGTATAAACTACTTAGCATAATATATTGGAAATGAAAATTAATAATTGTCCAAAGATTTGATGCTTCTTCTTTTTTTTTTTTTTTCGCTAAAGACTAATTGGTCCCCCATGAGAAAACCAAATATGGATTTTAGTATTCCTTTGCAAGATATAAATAGGCCGGTTGCAGGTTGACAAGTACCGTCAAACCTCTATAGACAGGTGATGTTATACATGTATATTGTCATTTGATGTTTAGTTCTCATTTAACTGTTATAGCCAAAAAGTTCACAAAAAATACATGTTAAATTTAAAATGTCAATAGAATTCTATATTTCATTAATTAAAAATTGAAAAGGTTAATACATTATTAATAAATCTATAATTAGTTATACCATACCAATAAAAAATTAAAATTTAATGAATATATGCATTCATACAACTTTTTCCATAACTATTTTTTTACGATACGAATCTAAAAAAATGTGATATATTTATTTTATACATAATATATCTCTTACAAAATATTATAACATAATATTTGACTATGGTTGTTATAAAGAGTAATTTTATAAAGAGTGTACTGTTATAGTGAACACCATTGCTGTTACAGGTAGAATGCTATTATAGAGAGGTGAAATATAACATAAAAAATCAGTTTTGAAGAAAATTAGGCCGTTATACTAAAGTATTGTTATAAGTTATAACAAGGGGATTTGATTGAAGTTCATTTTTGAAATATCACCAAGCATTTTAGCTTAGTCACCTATCTCTATACTTCCAATAATTACTATATTTTATTTCAACTGCACATCTCTACCCCATGTACAAGACATTATTCATTAATTAAACAAAACCTTACGATTAGTTTTACCTTATCAATATGTTGACGGCAAATATTGGGGTGTTGAAGGGGGACAATGAAAAAGTTAGATTATTGTTTTCTTGAAAAAGGGATCATATCTTTTGATGGAATAAGAGGAGAAGATTTGATTTGAATGGGGACCATTTTATATCATATATGTATAAGAAAGCTCAAAATATACAAAGCAAGTGTAGGGTTTGTCTTGTTAGTAGAGTAAGCCACTCAACTATATATATCTACTAATATAAGTCTTCTGCCACTCAAAGTGTATTTATCTATTTGGTGTCTGTGTGTCGGCCATGTTTGGCTTAGTCAAGCTATCAATCACTTTCCTTGCAGAAGCCTGTGTTTCTCTCGTTCATTTAATGATCATGATCATAGTCTCACATGGAAAGATATGCTTGACTGTCCTATGAATATCTACAGCATAAAAGTTTTATATTTTGACCGGTTCAAAAAGATTATATACATTATTATATAGGTCACGTACACATAGTGTAAAAGTTCATATGTACTACAGTCATTGATTTTTTAGTAATTTAATTATTTATATATTTTATACCTTTATTAGTAGGTAAATCTCCTATATTAAAAAAGATAACAAGTAAAGAATAGTAATAAAGATAGAGTAATTAATTCTCTGTAACGACTTTGTAACGACCCAATAATTTCTACTTATGATATAATTATCTAGAAAGTTATTAAGGGTAAAAATGTAATTTGTGAAACGAAATATTATTAGAAAAATAGACTATTGGACCAAATAGTTATTTCAATTGGGCTATGGGTGAGCTAATGAGTTAGGCCCTATGTCCTATATTTGCTAGCCCATATTTTTTAGGGAAATTTTCAAAACTAGGCAGCCCACAACACAAAATTACAAATGAGGGGCCACATTTCATCCATAGCATACCTTTATTTTTACATTACACAACATATCACCCCCTTATTTTCAAAATTACACAACATAACACCCATTTAAACTAAAACCCTAGGAGCCACTCCCTCACCCTCCCCCACCACCAGAAATCGAGCTGCCACCGCTGCCGTCGCCGCCCGGCGGTGGCTGGTGGCCGGAAAATGAAAATTTCACCGAATTTGCTTATTTTATTTATAGATTTGTTTAAATAATTATTTTTTGATAAATTTATACACCTAAATCTATCAAAATAATAAATTATACATGTAAATACATAGAAAAATGTGTATGCAAGAAGAGAAATACAAAAATATACACAAAAAACATAAGTTTTATACAAAACATCCATAAAAAGTGGATAAATCTAAAATTTATACTACCTCCGTCCCAATTTATGTGGCGGTGTTTGACTTGACACGGAGTTTAAGAAATAGAAATTGACTTTGTAAATGTTCAAATTTACCCTTGAAAAAGTAAGAGAGAGAAAGATTGTAGTAATCAAAAAGTTGTTTGTGGCTTTTAAAGTAAGTAGGGCCCAATAAGGGTAAAATAGAGATAGTACATTAAATAGTTGACAAATAAGGAAATGTGACATTCTTTTTGGGACAGACCAAAAAGGAAAGTGTGACATATAAATTGGGACAGAGGGAGTACAATTTTATTCATTGTTCATACACGTATATACAGCTTTATACAATTTTACAATGCATAGAATGTGTTTTATACACTGTCAATACGTACATATATAGATTTATACACGTTTACAGAATTGTATAAACTTGTATAAAAATGTATATAAATATATAAACTCACAAAAATAATATTAAACAGTGCCTCGGGCAGATTTTACACAAAAGCTTAACAAAAACCCAAGATCTATACAGTTTTATACAAGAAAAACACTAGATCTAAATATTAAACAAAAGTTTTAACAAAAAAACTAGTAGATCTCAACAAATTTTTATGAAAAAAGTGAAGAACAAGAAGAAACTTGATAAATAAACTCCTCACCGGAGTTTTGATCGGAATATACAACGAAAATCAATATTACTATTCAAAAAAAAAAAAAAAAAAAAAAAAAAAAACGAAAAGAAGAAGAAGAAGAAGCAGCGGCAGTCTTGAATTTAGTGACCACGGCGGCGACATCATCACGGGCTTGGAGGAGAAGAGATGACGGTGGGGCAGTGGTGGAAGGGTTGGAGGGTGGCGGCGGCGGGGTTAGGTGTAATGGGGAAGAGAAGAGAGAAAATGGGAAGGAGGGAAGGAGAAGAGAGGAAAAATGGGGGCTAGGGTTTTTTTCTTTAAATAGGGGTGCTACGGAGTGAAAGAAAAATTTAAAAAAAGGGAGGGGGTGCTATGTCATGTAAGGTAGCAAAATAAGGGTCTTTTTTGGTAATTTTCATGAGTGGGGGGGGGGGGGGAGGAGGATGTCTCTCAATGTAATTGTCCATATTTTTTTTAGTTCATATGAAAGACCTTGTTTTTGCAAATTAGGGTAGGAAATATTTCATAAGGAATAAGCTATGGGATAAAGTGACGGCTGGTATTGGAGATTTTAGTCTGGAATAAGAAAGTGCAAACTCAGTCCTGAATATAAGAATTTCATAGAAAACACGTTCAGAGAAAGAACGTTGGAGGAGATTCGAAAAGAGAAAACCATTATTGGGTAGCTAGTGAGTTTCGGACCGAGGTAAGTGTATTTCACTTTCTTGGTGGACTTTCTCCACACTCTATGTATAATATATCCTTCTATACAAGTAATTGTTGCACGATGTAGTTCCGTGCATATTATTGTGGTACGATGTAGTCCCGTACATATTATTGTAGTACGATGTAGTTCAGTACATATTATTGAGGTACGATGTAGTTCCGTAACTATTATCATAGCGTGATGTAGTTCCGTGCATATTATTGTAGTATAGCTTGATTAAGTATTTACCCCCGAGTTACAATGAAAGTGTTCGTGGTACTTTGATGACGGAGTATGAACATTACTTGATAGTTAATTTAATGGCTTCTCTTTACTTCCCATTACATTTGAGTTATTTTGCCTTCCATATATGAGCAATTTGCTACTTTACTTGGAGCCCCGTCCCCGCTTATTGAGTCACTCGACTCACCCCTTTCCTTTTCTTTGTTGGTTTATTCATGTCTTACAGATTCGACACCATCTATTAGTGAGCATTGTGGTTGACCGAGGTGGAGCATCCCTCTATTAGCGGTGAGCCAACCCTTCGTCCGTGGTGGCCGCCTATGTGGTTTATATTTTCCTTTGATGTATTCCCGAGATTTTGGAGTTGTATAACTAATTCGACACTCTTAGATGTTCATGATTCGGGGAGTACTTAAACCTTTTATTGTTGGAATTATTTCTACTTTATTCTATGGTATGAGATATTTATATTTTTCATTGAGAAGCTTATATCATTCATTCATAATCAAGTGGGTTCGCCCGACAGGGTTAGTTGGGTGCCCTCACGACCTATTCGGATTTTGGGTCGTGACATTCTCGTTATCCTTTAGATATTAAATCATATTTTTATGTAATAAAAAGAAAATATTGATGTAATAGATAAAAATCGTACTGTGGTAATTTATCTATGGGCATTTGCGTTTGCAATTTGCATGTGTGTGGTCCCCTGCTTTTCTGATGCTGAGGCATTAACATTGTCACAGGCCAAAAAGACTTCCCCTCTAATTAACCTATGGTTAAGAACAATGAATGCAAGACTTGGGGAAGTTTGCAATGCTTGAAGCTCATAAATGAATGATCCGAGATTTATTGAATACAGAAACTAAATTTTGAATTTTTAATAATGAGATGGTAGTCGACAAGAAAAATGAATATTTTTAGACCTTCATATGTTGGTATCAAAATAATATAGCGTCATGCGGAAGCTAACACGTCAATTCTTAAACAAAGGCGGCTCCAGAATTTTAAGTGGAAGGGTTCACCATTGTTAGAGATAGAGTTTCATCGTCCCAAAAGTGATCGGGAACAATTTTAATCAAAAAGTATATATGTCAAATATAATAAAGAATAACATATTAAAAAGCATTTAAATAGGATCAATCCCTACTCCTAAATATTAAGTGAACCACCGCTTCACCAAGTGAACCATTTAAACTTTTAAAGTATGAGTTTCAAAATATCATATTAGACATATTTCAAAAAATATACACATAATATATCTAGTTTCATGGGGGAGAATATGAGTTCACGTGATCAATAAATTATGTACCGGAACCACCCCGTTCTTAAATGATAATAAAAAGTAATATATCAAAAAAAAATATTAATAATAGTAGTTTGGCCAGTTGGGTTACATTATATAGGAACAGAAGTCTCCCCAAAAATGAAATTTTGTTTAACGACTACGTTGTGGAAGTTGATGTTATTTTGTGTTGTTGTTGTGACTTTAAATTTATAGAAGTTTAAACTTTTTCTCCAAGAAAATAATAAGAGCATAGGAAGAAGATTTACTCATACTAGGAGTCTTTTACCATTTCTTCAACTAAAAGGTATTCTAATAGGTTACAAATTCAATACAAATCCTAACTATTCTCTCCTTGACCGTAATTTTTGGATGAAATAATCTTGCTCTATCTTCTTCTCAACTTTAATTGTTGCTTGTCATGTTTAAAGATAGGTATGCGTTAAAATTTGGTATTAGCCGGAAGAATTCCAAAAATGATTTAAAATGAGCACAGTATTAAGAATAAGCATATGTTAAAATTGATATTGATTAAAAAGGACTCATGCATTCAAAATAAACATGAGTTAAAACTGGCATTAGAGCCCATGCGTTGTAAGTGAACATGGGTTAAACTGTCATTAATTAAAAATAGCCCATTATGGGTTAAAAAAGTTTTATTTCTTAGATGCAACAAGAGCATGAATCTTAAAAAATGATAAAAATTTATTTCCACATGTAGCATCACGATCAATCTTGGATAAAAACTTGATTATCGTCAATTGATTGCAGTTAGAACTGAACCCACCTTGCACCTGTCTTCAACCTCGCTCAATCATTAGCCGAACCATTAGCTCTGATACCACTTACTGGGATAGACATAATATGGTGTCATGTGGAAGCTAACACATCAACTCTTGGATGACAATAAATCAGACATCAAAAATAATATTTTAAAAATAACTTTTATTAAAAATGGTTTGGTTAATTGGCCTACGGCATATAAGAGGAAAAGTTTCCCCGTAAATAATTTTTTTTTAAAGACTACGTTGTGAAAGTTGGTGTTATTTTGTGTTATTGTTGTGATAAGAGGCCGTCAATTTATAGAAGTCTAAAATTTTCCTCCGAGAAAAAGATAAGTGCATATGAAGGAGATTTACTCATATTATAAGTCTTTTACCATTTCTTCAAATGAAAATAATTCTAGTAGGTTACAAATTAAAAGCAAAACACTAACAATGTAGACTCTAACAGAAATGAAAAACAAATTGGATTTTGATCCCAGAAGAAATATTTTTTAAATGCGAAGCTAACAAACAAAATTGTATGAATTGATCTGAGATGTAAGACGAGGCTAGAACTGGCAAAGAATTTGTCCGCACCCAAATCAGTGTTTTAAAAGACGTTTTCGGGGCGAGCCTCGGGGCGAGGCGTAACAAAAGCACACCAAGGTGATCCGACAGAGCGTAGATTTGAAAGGCGTAAGCCCCACAATTTGGGACGTAAGCTTAGGTGTTGGGCGAGTCTTGGGGCGTAAGTTCAGAAAAATTTTTAAATTAAAAAATTATTGCTCAATAAATCCTCTATGAAAGCATACACTCAATTATCAACTTGCTAATTAAATTCTCAAACTTTTTTATTTTTTCTTTGTTCTACGTAATTTTTTACTCTTAGCCTTACATATTTTGTTTAATTTTCTAAAATTTCTACATAATTTTAGCCATTTACGTAATTTATATTTTTAAATTTATTTATATCAATAATATTAAATATAAAATATTAAAAATTAGAGATCTGTGGGGCTCACGTCCAGTGTCTCGGGGCTTGCGCCTCGCCTGGTGTCAGTTAAAATGCCTCGCCTTACACATGCGTCTTTTAAAACATTGGTCCAAGTCAAAAGCTTAAAGTATTGGAAGTAGTTTTAAGCCTTTATACTTTTCGAGAAACAGTTAAACTTTTATTTTTTATACGTCTAACTTGGTTTTAAAATTTACACGTGAATTGATGTCACGACCTAAATCCTATAGGCCGTGGGGCACCCGACCCTAACCCATCGGGTGAATCCCTCTTGATCAACACTATCTTACATATAGAATAAGCAATAATCAAATAATAACAATGGAATATTATATATAGACCAAAAATAGAACTAAGATCTTCAAAACTATGTTCTAAGTCCTATTATGAATCATGAATATTTAAAAAGTCAAATAAAGTTATACATCCCCGAATCGAAAGACATACAGTCATTAATACTAATACAATAAGGAAAACAAAACCACATGACAAGATGGTGGTTCACAGCTGGATCCAACGATAAGCAACTCTGATTGCCACGATGCGCAGTAGCACTTGATATTGGATCTGCCGAAATATAAAATAGTACGAAAAAACAGAGAAAGCGAATGAGTCGAAATAACTTATTAATCGAAGATGGGACTCCAAGTAGACTAACTAGTTGCACATATATGAATAGCCAAATAACTCCAAGATAACAGAAAGTAAAGAGAAAATTATTAAATTAACAAACAAATAATATTCATACTTAGTCATCAAAGTGCCACGACACGTCTAGTGTAACTCGATGATATGCATTGAACTACGTGATACTATAAAAATATGTACGAAACTACATCGTACTACAATAATAAGTACAACACTACATCGTACTATGATAAATGTACAAAACTACATCGTACCACAATAATATGCACGAAACTATATCGTGCTACATATTAGTATAAAAGCATACATCATACATAGGGCGTGGAGAAATTCTACGTAGAAAGTGGGAGTAACTTACCTCATCATTACCATACATAAGTATGTGAATATAATGAGTGATAACAGTTATGTTCATAAAAATCAAACAAATAAATAAATCCATAGCATAATGAGTAAATCATATTTTTCAAAGTCTTGTAGCAGCTATGAAACGACCTCGGTTAGTCGTTTCGGAAGTTAGGACTCCGATTGGCGTGTCGATAATTTTAAAATGTTCGTAATGTCCATTGGGACTTATCTGTAAAATTTGAGCTAAATCAGACCTCGTTTGGTAGGCATCGGAAGAAGGTTTCAGTTTTTATTGCCAATAAATATTAAAAAGAGATTTTCGAGCTCGATTTTGCCGAATGAGCTCCGATTCGAAATCCGAAAGCGCCGTTAGGTTCGTATGATTATTTGTAATTTTTGTAAACTTTCGAAAGTGAATTTCGATGTTGTTCGGCTAGTTTCCGCTAAAATGCCGAAAGTTAAATAATTTGACCTTTTTCATTTAAATTCGCATTTTGAGTTTCGGGAGTCCAAGTTGAGATCCGTCTTCGCGAGTATGTTACATATATTTTGTATAACTTGTATGCAAAAGTTGGAATTATTTCGAATATTGTAGTGTACCGTTTTAATTTTTACCGTAACCGCAAATTTTAAAAAAGAAAAAGAAAAAAAAAGGAAAAAGACGAAAAAGGAAAAAAGACAAAAATGGAAAGGGAGTCCATGAGCTTGGCGGCGATATATCCCTTAGTTAATAGATCAGTAAGCAGAATAGGAACAGAGAAAAAAAAATGACTCCAGTGGGAAAAAATGCCAGAAAATGAGAAAAGGGGCCGGAGAAAAATAGTATTTTCATCCCAGAACATTCAGGTAATGATCCTAATATAGTATTTGAGTTTATTACGTGTGTTTAAATATATTTTTGCGGTAAAAACAGGAATATTAGACATCGCCCTAATGACGTAAATTAATAGTTTAAAGGGTCAAATGGACCCCGATAATGGAATTGAATATATATTCGTACTCAGTGAGTTACGGGCAACATATAAATGTAAATTATTTGGGATTTGATTATGTGACCTTAAACCCTGTACATAGGCCTGGCCTGCGTATTGCGTATGCCAATAGGGTATCAGGCTCCTAACCGGATTGCCCTAAAATGTGAGGAATGAAGCCTTTAGCCTAATTTGATATATTTTTCTGCTTATTGAATAGAGTGGGATCGTTTGGCAATGAAACCAAAGGATAAAGCGGTTATTGATTAGCAGAGCTAACTTTTGGAAGAGGTAAGTGTTTATATCCATTTCTTTGGAGGCACCTGGCCTAGTGGATTTTCTACCACGTGTTCCTTACGTGTGTAGCTGCCGATAGGCGTACTCCTTACGCCTCAGCCTTGGATTACATTGTATATTATATGTTATGTCCTGTTGCTGGTATTGCATTGAGGATCTGAGCATTGTACCCTAGGTGTGAGTTGGCATCTACTTCCCGGCTGTCGATGAGAGTCCCGCGCCGGTGAAGGGTTATTATTGCATCACATTGCATTCATATGCATTATATGTCATTCATATGCATTACATTGCATATCATATTGGGTGCAGGAGTATTCCGCCCCAGGAGCAGGAGTATTCCGCTCCATTGTATCATATTGAGGGTAGGAGTATTCCGCCCCAGGAGCAGGAGTATTCCGCTCCATCATATTATATTGAGGGTAGGAGGATTCCGCCCCAGGAGAGTGCAGGAGTATTCCGCCTCAGCTTTACATTATATCGGGTGCAGGAGTATTCCGCCCCAAGAGAGTGCAGGAGTATTCCGCCTCTGGTTTATATTATATCGGGTGCAGGAGTATTCCGCCCCAGGAGCAGGAGTATTCCGCTCCAGTTGGTTATCATATTGGATTCCCCTCGAATGCAGGAGTATTCCGCTTCGAGATGGGATTACGGGCACATGTGACCCTTTGCATCACATTTTATTTCATTTCATCTCATTTCATACCATTGGGTAGACTTACGATACATGACTACTGTCCTACTTATATGTGCACTGCTTATTTGTTGATATGTTTCTAGCTCGTATCCCCGGTTGAGTTTATGGTTTCATACGTTTTTCCGGTTGTTATCTGGCTTTGCCTTTTTTATAATTTAAATAAGAGAAATTTGGTTTATCTGTTTCTTCTCCCTGGCTAGCTATCCTATTCTTTGAGGTGGCTAGTCTGCCCCACTTATTGAGTCCTTTTGACTCACCCTTGTTTGTTGTTTGTTTCTTGTCTATCTATTTCGTTTCGGCAGGTTCGCTCCAGGATTGAGTTCGCCACGTTGTGTAGGAGCGAATACGACTTCAGCTGTCAGGGTGAGCCAGCTTTTATTCCGGATGGCCACCAATTTATTGGTTATTATTTCAGTTACATCTTGCTCCCTTCAGGAGGTATTTATCTTCTTTGTTCTCTTAGATGTCTAGTCTGGATAACCCTAAACCTAGTATGTTGGGCAGTCAGCTGTAATTTCTTTTGTACAACTTAAAGATATCAGTATGTCTGTGTTTTTGTTTTAAGTCTTGTCCTTATTTATGAATTATTATATTTATTTTCCTAATTTAATTGGTAAGGGTTCGCCCGACGGGTCTAGGGGAGGATGTCGGGTGCCCGCACGGCCTAACCGGATTCTGGGTCGTGTCAAGCTATGCATGTAAGAATACATAAACAGACACCTAACGTGGAGGAAGTCTACCAAAGAAGAGATGGAAACTACTTACCTCGATCCGACGATAGCTAACTAGCCCACGATCGCCTTCTATGCTTAAATCACTCCAAACGAGTCTACTTTATGCAAAACAATAAATAATACAGTCAATACGAACAACTAGTATAGTTTCCATAACTTTAGGACAAATGGATCAAATCAACCCCGAACCTATATATCCGAATACCGGAACAATATACATTTCGGGTTTATGTCAAAAGTCAACTGTTGGTTAACACCTCAAATATCAAATCCCAATTATATAATCATATAACCCATTCAAATACACGTTCGCACATATAAAGTTTGTCATAATCAGACTCCGTTTACCCCTTCAGATCTGCAAAATACTTCATTTTAAGATAAAATACTAAGTTAGGCTTTGAATCTCAAATTATAACAAATGAAATCAATCCAAATTCTAGTGTAATATTCATAATGTGGCAGAGTATTATCTTAAAGCCCATGCAGAAATTTCATTATAAATTCCAAGTTCTCCAAGCTCTTCTCGACAAAAAATGAAAAAAAATGAATTAGTTGGTCGTTAAAGCTCGCACAACGAAACAAACAATTTTAGAATTCACCTTTTTTGCTCTAAAAACCTCATACGATCTCGGAATTCAATGATTCTTCTTTCTATGAGTCAAAAATTTTGATACGCATCTAATGGTGCCTTTGGAATTTAATTCTAAAATCAGAAATACAAATCAAAAGTGTTGATTCCATATGGATGAAAACTACCTTCTGCTCAAATGTTGAAATTTGACCAAACGAATTCAGAATTTAATTTCGAAAGTTTCTACACGTAAAAAATTATCATACTAGATTATTGGAGTCAACGGATTCCCAACCGAAGTTTGTTTACCCAATACGAGGCTTAAGATCATATTTGACTTATTAATGGCACTAAAAATAGAAACTTCTTAAAAATCCAACCAAACGGCATCTGGATGCATGACTTTAAATATTATGAGCAAGTTATAAATAGCATTTTCAAACTATTGAAACTTTTGGCAAATAAAACAGAGCAGCGATTCTCAAAACAGCGTACTAAGTCCAATTTTTTCTTTAGCTGTCGACTAAATCACATCCAAAATCTTATTCCAAACTATATCAAAAGGCCTTCGAATTGGCTCAAATTTTATAAGAATGTCATAAATGATCCATCTGAGTTAGTAAAAATATCTATAGTTTCAACTCAAGAATACACAACACTCACCCTCATGCAATTGATCGAAGACAAATGGATGACCAATGGAACCCTCCCTTACAAAATGAAGGTTAGAGTAATTGGGTAGCACACTAATTGAGCAGCAGCGAATCTACATGGAATTGTTGAGTGGTAAGTCGAATACTTTTCGGTGAAACTACATTGTGTTAAAGATAATCCTGAAAATGTAGATTCGAGATTCACTCACAACCTATAGACTACTTTTTTTTTTTAGCTTCGTTTAAGTTTGAAATAGCTCTATTAAAATTTTCTTTCTTTTAATCGTACCCCAGGATGTTAGAGTTTCTTTCTTTCTTCTTACCGTCATGTTTAATTACTATAAGAGCTACCTTTCCTTCCCAAGGATAAGAATCCTTGTCAAAATAAACTTGCATAATTAATTAATTTTAATTTACATAAAGTTTTGAAATAGTAGCAAACTCTTGTAGAATTACATTTATTTAACATAAAATTATTAACGTGAATGAATTATTTAGTTTTTGAAGTTTGAATATAATATAGATATAATATATATTTATGATTATGCAACAAATAATTTCTTCGCGAAAAAGTTATAAAGTTTTACCTTACGGAGAACGAAACTTCTACATGATTTTTTTAACACACTCATCAAAAATTCTTTTTGTTGGTGTATACATTCATACAAAATTTGTTTATTACCTCTTCAAATTTTTAACACCTTTACTAAAATCTTTTACTACTCCACTGATTAAGCTAGACCTAGATAGTTAAATTACAGTACTTTATTTTTATATTTTTTTCTTGAATGTGTTTCGTATTAGGTTGATTAGTGCTAGTGTATGAAATAAAGGGAAACTTGCTCAATTTCACCCGAGTTCCTATATTTAATTCGGGGGCCAATCCGGGAGAATGACAAAACTATGACACTTAAGGCAATGGTTTGCCTAATTGACCCCATTAAGAGTGGTTTAGCAAGAATGACCTTCTCTAAGTTAAATAAATCCTTTTGAACTAAATTGCCCCTGAATAAATTATATAAACACGCGATATAAACCAGATATTCCCTCCATTTACTCTGCAACTTATTTCCAGATCTTCGTCCCTTTACACTTCCAACTGATTAATATAAGAACTCAAATTTCCAGAAAAAAAAAGATTCAAAGGTAAGTTTCTTCAATATTTCATTAATTTTACGTAGTTTTTAAATTAAATTTTGCATAATTTCATCTTAAATTCGTAGAATTTGTTTCGTTTTTGTATAATCACTGTTTAGCTAAAGCGATTTTGAATTTTGATGATAATGATTGAAAACTACTGCTAGATAACCAGCAATTAACGTCACATTGATTTTCAGTTGCTGCAAAAAAAAATTTATATTACTTTGAATCTGTATTTGCTGCAGAATTTACAAATGGAAATTGCGATTACTCTTATTTAATTATTCGCAACTGCATTGCTTTGCCTAAATTAACTTGAAATAAGTTGTAGATGATGTATGTTAATTGGTACTAACAGGAAATGCTTTTTAAGATCTGTTTCATGGGAATGTGTTTGTAATGCATTCGCTGCCCTGTGGGCAGCACGTGCAGTTGAACTGCAAACAATTGCTACTAGATGAACTCTACATGTATTGCCTAATATGCAACACTTTTGATTGCCTGAAGTGGTGCCTTATAAGTGTTGCCCATAGGGCCACACTACATGTAGAGTAGCTCTTGTTCAAATATAGAGTAGCTCAACATGTGCTGCTTAATAGGCAATAGTTTTGAATGCATAGCATGTGCCTTGTGGGCAACACTTGAAGGTTTGGTGCAAAACAAAAATGTATAGGGATCTCTACATGTGATGTACAACAGACATCACTTTACTTTGTGCCTACTTGTTACAGTGAACCTCCAATGTCTATATATCTCGTTAATCTATTCAACAAACTCTAAACTCGTGTAACCATTTCAATGCGTGCAGAATTTACATGGCAACAAAATTTATATACATTGCTTACAATGGAATATGGAGTGAAAACAACAAGTATTTGGATCATGAGACGAAACTAATCCTCGTCACAGATGGTGTTACCTTCCATGCGCTTCAGATGGACATCTTTAATGCTCTGAACTGCAGCCATGATAAAAATATGGTTCGACACTAATCTGGATACAAGCAAAGGAATGATAGTGACGAATGATCAAGAACTGAACACTTGCTTGTATCTGCTAAGCAATAATCAACATTTCAACAAGTCCCATTTCATAGTAGAGCTCACTAGAAGAAACGACTCGTCCTAAAAAAGTAGCAGTACCAGTAACACATGCCCACCACCTGTAAATGAAGCAGAAGATAGCGGTGTGTTCCAACAACAACAAGGGAATTTGAATGAACTCATTGACCAACACGAAGAACTAATGGAACTCACTGACCAAGAAGCTGAGAATGCACGTCAATTTAATATGTATTTATTGCAAAATTTACGAATAGAAATTGCAATTACTCTTATTTAGTTGCAACTACATTGCTTTGCCCTAAATTAACTTGAAATAACTTGTAGATGATCTCTGTAAATTGTCAATAACAGAAAACACTTTTTAAACTCTTATTCATGGGCATTTGTTTGCAATGCACTCACTGCCTTGCGGGCAACATTTGCAGCTGTGGTACAAACAATTACTTGTAGATCAACTCTATATGTGCTGCCTAATCAGCAGTACTTTTTATCGCATGAAGTGGTGAGTTATATGTGTTACCCTGTGGGCATCACTTGGAGGTCTGGTTCAAAACAGCAAGTAGAGAAGCTCTATATGTGCTGCCTAATAGGCAATAGTTTTTTTATCGCGTGAACTGGTGCCTTTTAAGTGTTGCCTTATAGACAGCACTTGGAGGTTTGGTGCAAAGCAACATGTAGAGAAATCTCTACATGTGATGCCTAACAGGCAGCACTTTAGTTGTTTTGCAAAATCTTTCTGTTCACTTGCTATAACTTTTGTACTATATTTGCCTACAAGTTGTAGCTGAAGGCCATCACTTTAAGTAAAAAAGTGTAGACAAGTTTCTACAACTTATTTCCAGTCGACCTCTACTGCCTATGCACAACACTAAACAAAGAAAAGATTGAATGTTTTGCGTCTATCTTGTTAATCTATTCAACAAACTCTAAACTCGTGTAACTGTTTCATTACGTGCAGAATTTAGATGGCAACAAAATGCATATACATTGCTTGCAATGGAACACGGAGCACTATTTTGAAGAGCGACGTAGCAAGTCTAAATGACGAAATGAAAAATTAGATAAAGAATATTGGAGTTTGAATCACAATGTCCATTAAAGTACTCAAACAAATCATAGAGATGATGCTTATAGGACATATAAACGACAATGATGAACCAAATATCATTGATGAATCTACTCCTCTGACTACAGCAAATTAGTGCTATTTTGTCATGTCATTATATTTTTAATATTATGTTTTTTTATATATTTTGAAGGGCATTTTAAAGAACTATTTTTTCTTTTGTCTTATTGTATTTTAATTCAATATGTCTTCGTTTATTTCTCCCTTAACCCATCTATCATTGTGTTTGCCTGCAAGTGTTGGTAAATAGGCAACGGTTGTCTGCCAGTTCTTACCAAATCCTCACAGGCAATTGCCTTGAGTAGCTGCTCAGGCAGCACTCGGCCTATTCCCATCACCAAATTTTCCTAGCCAATTCCATTAAGTTGCTGCCTAGGTAACCCTTAGCCTCCACCCTCTTAACAAATTTCCCGAGCCAATACCTTTGAAATGCTACCTAGACAGTACTTGACCCCCACCATTCACCAAATTTCCCCAATCTCCAATTCCATTAAAATGCTACATAGGCTGCACCTGACCTCCACCGTCACCAAATTCCCTATGCCAATTGCCTTGAGTTATTGCCCTCACATAATAAGCTTAAAATATACAAACAAATACTAAACACAAGCTAAGCATTCAATATGTCTTAACTTCATTTCTCCATTAATCCTCTCTAAAATTTTATTTAGATGCAAGTGTTGGCAAACAGGCAATACTTGCCTGCAAAACCTTACCAAAACCTCACATTCAAATGCCTTAAGTTGATGTCTGACAGGCAGCACATGGCTTACATCCCTCACAAACCAGATCCCTTAACATGCAATACTTTGCCTCCACCCCTTACCCAAATTTCTAAAACTAATACACTTGAAATGATGTTGCATAGGCATCACTTCACCCCTTACCTCTCACCAAATTCCACGAGCCACTTGCATTGAGTTACTGCCCTCACAAAACATAAGCTTATAAAATACAAACGCACATTAAAAAACAAGCCACAATGCATATAAGGCCCTTACTAGAAAATGTATATTCAACACTAAATACAATCAAACACTATAAATCTCAAGACATTCACATTGCTAAAAATATAAACATTTATTACATACAAACCATTCAGTTGTATCAACTAAAACACAATCATTCACATTAAAAATTCAGTCATCCTCATTACTTTTATACAACAGAGAAAGGCTTTCCAAGTACTCCTTCACAATGAAGAGAATTATGGTCTTGGTAATCATCGTCTATCTTCTTAAGAGGAGTGTCATATATATCCACTATTTGACTTGGACTTTACAAGACTCCACAGATTAGCATCCAAATCAAAATAATAATCTTTCAACTGCGTACACTTTATCTTGGAAACATATTTGCCATGCATTATTGAATCAGCAAACTTAAACACCTAAGCACCACAATCATACCTACACAAAATTTAACGGAAGGCTGAATGCAAAAAATAGAGCAAAACAATATAAATTGAATCAACAAATGCAATGTCACACCATAATTAACTCAAAATTAGTGGGCAACAGATTTTTCTCTACAATCAACAAATGTAATGTCAACATCACAAAAAGAAAGAAAGCTAAAAAGAGAATACCTATTATTAAACATTAAGCGCACAGTCTGACAGACAACATTTTCTCTACAAACAGAACTTATGCTTGAATGTTATGTCAACTATTGTCATATGGGCAACAATTTCAACAACAATAGGAAAATAAAAATACGATAACCTTCTCCGGCGTCCAGCCTTCTCAATTTTCCCCGACGTCGTCGGCTTGCTCGCTGCTGCTCAGATCTAGACGACGAAATAACTGGTCCACCGCCGTTGTTGCAGATCTGGATATTTTCTTTTTTTTTTCTTCTTTTTGGAGTTTTTCGGTCGCTACAACGAATATACGGTGATTATGGTGGTTGGTGGAGGCTGAAGAAAAGTGTACATTAAGGGCATACCTACTGTACATTTGGTATATGTCATTTGTATGACTGTATATAAAATGAATAATACAACAGACATACAATAGGTATACACTTTACATACAATAAATAGATAATGTGTGTTAGTTTATCCATTGTATATACTGTGTATATATTATGTATGAACATACATACACTAGTTATATAAAGAATATACAAACAACACACAATACTCATATGGTGTATGCCTAGTGTATGTACAATGTATCATTGACCATACAATAAAAAGATACTAACATACAAAAAAATACAAAAAGAAAATATAAAAAGAAAATTATGGCGACCAGTAGCCGGAGGCGGCAGCTAGAGCCCAGTGACTGGGGTTGACAGGTGTGCAGGAGAGGGACCTAGACTTTTCCCACCTTTTATGTATATTACTTTGCTTAAAAATAAAATTACTATATAATAAAAATGCTGTAATGTTCATATTTTGTGTATAGTGAAATGCCGGTTTGCTTAGTCATGTAAGAAGCTCATTGGTAGCCCTTGTTAAATCTTGAAAACACATCTAATTAGAGATTCCACTCACAATTATGACCCCATTAAGAAACTAGTTCTGTATAAGCTTTTAGTCTTCATCGCCAGAGCCTGACGGGGCTAAAATTTAAATATTTCTTAAGCATTTAAAAGTGTGAGACAGTAAGAGTAGCGCCCAGAAGGCTACTGGTGCGTCAATCCGCAATTCCTGTCCAAATTAGCAAGTAGATTTGCATTAATAGAATGATGTTCAGCCTACTTTTATATTTGTCCTTTTAAAGAAAGTTTTGCAAAAAGAGATTTGGTGCCACACAATCTAAGGAATGACATATTAAGTTTGTTCAAGTTTCGATAGTGTCATAATTTTGGTGATGTCTTCGTTCTAACTATCTAATTAATTTAATCACGAGTTTTGATAAATCGGCAAACTTACCTTGTTTATAAGTGTTGACGGATTGCAAAATGTTCAATAGTTCACAAGCTTGATAGGAAAAACGTAGAACTATCTTTTATTCTTTAAATTATTCAGAAGTTTTAAAGGATCTGTAGAACTTGCATTTATTGTTCAGTTACTCATAAGTCGACCAACATGATACTACATTCATTCTAGCTATTTTGTAAAATTGCTTTTGTTGTCCAATTGTTTATAAATTTTGACGGACGGCCAAATTTAATAATATCTTCATTCTATAGGTCTTGCTGTATCCTTTACAAATTTTGACGGATCATCAAATGAATGATTGTTTATAATACACCAAAAACTGGACATCACACTCTTTCAATTTGTCGTTCTTTTCATGGGAATAGTGTTTCTTTCTTCTTCTTTTTCCGCAACCTTCTCTGTGCAGTTTTTACGCCTCACCATACATGGATGTATAGGATCATGTCTTTTTCTTAAAGGAAAATTTTGAAAAATAGGTAGGCCACTATCCAAAATTACAAAAAGAATGTCATATTTTTTTAATGCATAACACCAATCCCTAAAATTATAAATTTTAGCACTCCTTCATAAAAAATATCCTAGCTACCAAATCTCCCTCTCCCAGCTACTAAGCCGCCAGTAAACACCCTTCCCTGCTAGTAGTGTCGTTACTTTTTTGTATTTTACTGAATTTATATTGTTTATTGTGTCTAAATCATTATTTTGGACAAGTTTATACACACAAATCTCCCCCCAAAAAATAAAGGGCTTTATTCCCATGAAATTCAAAGTATTTACAAGTCATACCCATTAAAATTACACTTCCCATGAAATTAAAAGTATTTACCAATCTACCAATTTATTATTGTATACCTTTGTTATATCTTATGAGTATATACCTTTAAGGTATACTGAAATAATAGTATACAAGTCTAGATATAAGTGTATACCTTTAAGGTATACTGCATAAACACACTTATACAAATTTATACATCTGTATAAATTGTACAAAATTGTATAAACTTGGGCAGACTGCTATCTCGGGAAAATGGTGACAGGTCGGGTAAGATTCGAAAATATTTATCATTTTCGGTAATTTACGTTTTTTTGCTTGTTTTTTAGTGCAATTATCTTTTTTTTTTTTTTTTAAAACTACAGTAGATAAAATCAGATAAAAAAAGAAGTAAGGAAGGTCAAAAAATCAAATGGCAGCGCTTAAATTGTCATTGAGATACTATTAGGTAATACTGCAATTCAAAGAATGAAGACAACTGATAATTAAGATAGTAATCCACTGGAAAATCAAATGCAAACCAGTAGATTTGATTTTGATATTCGACCATCAGAGTTTAAGTTTTTTAACCTTTCTAATTAAAGGCTAAATACATCGTTGACACTTTAATTTGCCAATATTTTTATTTAAACACATAAACTATGGGTTGTAATTGTTTAACACCTAAACTGTACCTACTAGACACTTTTTTTACAGTCAACAAAAATATATAAGCGTGATTCTTACACAGGATGACATGGCAAATGAGCCAATGACAAAACGAAACATGACAATTAATAACAAATATAACAGTACAATAAAATAAAATAAAAACAGAAACTCCTCCTACTCCCTTGGCTTCTTCGTTTGGCCTACCACCGTCCATCACCATCTTCTGGCCAAATGATTTAGAAGCTTCGTATGTTGTACAGTTGTAGTGATAACTTTTCTTTGTTATTTTCATAATTCTTGGCTAATTCAAAAAATTGGATAATTTAGGAATGAATTTATGTGGGTAAAAATACGTCACTTATAATTATGGAAATACAGTTCAGCTGGTAGGGAAATACAGTTCAGCTGGTAGGGATTAGACTTACTCTACAAGTTACTGAGCGCTGAGGATAAACGCCTGACCCATAGCCACGATTGCTTAGCAGGCACAGGCTCAATGCCGTAAGCCATACATCCCGCAGCCTTAGGGCTACAATCTCCTAGTTAGGGTTAATTAGTATTACCGTCTTGAATAAACAAGCCCATGGCCTATAGACATCTACCATAATTAGGATTGTGGTAAACCTATAGCTATAAATACTCCTCTCTGCTATTGTATCGATCATCAAGCAATCCGCCTATTCTAAAGGAATACAATCTCTATTTGTTCTGCTTTAATCGCTTTTCCTTAGTATTTACTTTATTGCTTGTGACTGTCTTTATAATTTATTTGTTTAACCTGTTGGGCAATTTTTAGGCATAGACAGAATTTAGTTTTGAGATATTTATTTGAGGTGGTTTTCAGATGAAATTAGTTGCTGGCTAAACTGGGATGTTTATAAGGAAGGCTTGTAAGGTGATGAAGAAGGTGCAGTGGAGGTAGAAGGTGCTGGCTATGGTTGCAATTAGTGGCGGCGAAGAAAAGAAAACTTTTTGAAAATATCTTTTTTACCTAACTTGAGGTAGGAATAAGGTTGGTGTATACACCATTTTTTTCAGACTTATGGAATTATATTGAGAGTGTTTCGATTAAGCAAAAGACGAAAATTACCAAAAATGGCCCATATTTTCGAATCTTACCCGAGCTGTCACCCTTTTTTCGAGATAGGGGTCGCCGCAAGTTTATACAATTTTATACAAATTTATACACATGTATAAAATTGTATAAATTTGTATAAGTGTGTATATGCGAGTGAATAAATCTGTATATTAAGGATGTTTATATGAATTTTTACTTTTTTTGTGTATATTTTTGTATTTCTCTCATTGCTACGCATTTATCTATGTATATTCATGTATAATTTATTTTTGGGGGGAGATTTGTGTGTATAAACTTGTCCAAAGTAATGATTTAGACGCAATAAACAACATAAATTCAGTAAAATATAAAAAAAATAACGACACCACTGGTGGGAGAGGGTGTCTGCCGGCGACTTAGTAGCTGGGGAGGAGGAGATTTTGTTGCTAGTGTGTTTTTTATGAAGGAGTGCTAAAATTTGTAATTTTAGGGATAGGTGCTATGCATGAAAAAAAATATGACCTCTTATTTGTAATTTTGGGTAGTGGGCTGCCTATTTTTAAAAATTTTCCAATTGCTTTTTGGGTGAAATAGCTTTAGAGCCCATTTGGCCATGCTTCTGGAGAGCAAAAAATGCTTGTTTTTTCTCAAAATTTTGAATGATTTAGGTGTTTGGCCAAACTTGTAGGACAAAAGTTTACTTTTGAATGGCAGCAGAAGTTGTTTTTCTGATATGGGAAAAAAGTTGGAAAAGTAGTTTTTTTTCCAAATAGTAGACTGAGAAGCTATTTTTAATTTCAATCATTTTGAAATAACCCTTACAAAAAATACTTATTTACCTAATTAGTACTATTTATTTTTGACTAATGATTATATTATATAAATAATACATTATTTTTTTTTGTTCTTTTACGCACACCTACATCATTATTGATGGTAGTTTGAATCAAATTATTTTTTAAGGTATGAATTTAGAATATTCAAATATAAATGCTCTATTTTTAAAGAATTTAATTAAATAAAATAGTTAAATACAGTATTGGATAATAAATATTTAAAATCATTCATCTAGCTAATAACTATAAAGTTATAAAGTGAATCTTTATATGTCCTTACTCATAATTTAACACTAAAAGCATATTTTTAAAAGTTTGGCCAAACACAAATTACGACTCAACTATTGACGAAAGTGATTCTCAAATGAGTTGGCCAAACACAAACTGTTACTCTCCAAAAGTACTTTTACAATAAATGCTAATTTTGAAGAAAAAAATATATGAAAATAAGCAGTTTTCAGAAGTTTGGCCAAACACGGTCTTAAGCTCTTTTATGGTGTTTGGATAGAGTAAAAAGTGCTTTTAAGTTCTTTTGTGATATTTGAGTAGCTTGAAAAGTGCTTTAAATAACTTGCTTGTAAGCTAAAAGGTACATAAATAAGCTAAAAATTAAAAGTTTGGGATAAAATAACTTTCAACTTTTTATTTTTTACTTTTAACTTATAAGCTGCTTAAATAAAGATCGAAAATTATTTGTCTTGTCTTTTCACGCGTCCAAAAGGAGTGGTATACACATTCAGTCTATGGTATTAAAATGTGTTTACTATGAACAGTTTGACTCAAGTTTAGGTGTTCAGAAAGGTACAATTCTTATTTTAGGCATCTAAATGAAAAAATGTGACAAATTTAAAGTGTTCTTGATGTATTCAATATGTTTCAGATATATTGATGACAAATTTCGCTTTGTAACACTAGCTTTCCTTTCCTTTACTTTACTTTCCTTTACTTTACTTTAATTTGTTTGTAATAATTATTTTAACGCATTTACTACCATTTATGTCAGAATATTTACAATTTGACTTATTTGCTCTTACTGATGTACTCTTTTATTTAATGAAATTAGAAACAGAAAAACTTCTCATTTTATTGTGTTTTCTTTACTATTATTGTGATTATCTTTCTCTTTCATTCTTTTTGGAAAACTATTTGTTTTATTCCAAATTAGCTCAAGTGTCTAGCCTCTTCCAATCCTAATAAGTTTTGATATGTATCATCCCAGTGGTGTTACCAGTGATCATCTTTCCAAAATCTAGCTGACATTTTTCTCTAAATATCTTCTTCAATGGTTTTAAATAGTTAAATTCTTTCCTGCCGAATGGGTGGCATGTATAAATACTAAAAAATGTTTGGAAGCCTTAAATGGTCCACTATCACAATCCCTAAAGAGGAAGGAGAATTGGGCATCCAGTCTAAAAATAAAGCTTTACTTGCTAGTACTGCTTGACGCCTATTCCATAACCACAACTCCCTTACATATAAATATTTAAGTAAATCAAATCCTAATTCACTTTCTCGCACCTGGAAATATCTAATCCTTGGTTGGACCTCATGTCAAGCCAGCCTTCTTTGGAAAATTGGCACAGGTAATAGAATCTCCTTTTGGAATGATGCATGGCTATCCCCTAACCACTCCCTCAGCTCACTCATACATGGCCCGTTCACTCGTCTTGAATCCGCACTAACAGTATCCGATCTAATTTATAATAATCAATGGGATTTCAGGAAAATATCTTTTGAATTTCCTTTCCAAATCCATTCTTCCATTTATCATTACCACTTAGCTAGCTGCACCTCTCATTTGGACCAGTTAGTTTTGGGTTTAACTAAACATTGCGAGTTCACAGTTAAAACTTGCTACCATCTCATCCACCGTCAAAGCTATATTCCTAGTGCACCCTCCCCTAATTATACTAAAATATGGTCATTATAATTGCCTCCAAAATTAAAAAGCTTTCTGTGGCTATTTGCCCATGAGCGACTCCAACGTCTGCTTACTTAACAAACATTAACATTACTCCGGACCCCCGCTGCTCCTACTGCCACCATGACAATGAAACAATCTTCCATCTCTTCTTTCAATGTCCAGCTGCGCTCCAGGCATGCTCTAGCCTAGATCTTTCAAATTTCGTCCAGCATTTAATTTTCCCAACTATGACCCCCAACAACTTCTTCCATACAATTTGCAGCATCTTCCTACAACACTTCTTGTCCCTTATACACTATGACACATATGGCTTACCCAGAATATGAATGTATTTGATCATACACATATTCCCGTGAATTGTCACACCATTATTACTCATGTCCAAGAATATCTAGCTTACCAACAGCCCCACAAATCCCAAAGAGTTCCTTACACTTGTGCTGGCTTCCCCCTAAAGCAGGCTATATCAAGCTTAATCCAGAAGGTGCCACTAACTCTTCCACTAACACAAGTGGTTTTGGAGGAGTCTTTCAAGATGCAACAGGAGCTTGGCTCATAGGTTTTGCGCGGAACCTATCATATTATCTCCCAAGTCGCGACATTGAATTATATGCCCTGATCCAAGGACTTTAGTATGTAAATCGCTATAGTTTTCGTTTATTGGAAATTAACATAGATTTCAAGGATGTGATCACTTCTCTGAATTCTAACACATCTCCTCAAACTAATTTACTTGATAATTGCAGGTTCTTGCTCCGGCAGCTCCATGATCACCAGCTACTTCACACATACAGGGAACAAAATGGTATAGCAGATGGTCTCGCTAAATTTGCACTTACATTACCTCCGGACAGCTTTACCACTTTTTTAAACACGCCACCACTTTTTGTTGACCAGCTGTTCCGGCATGACTATGAAGGACGACTTTGTACTAGATTAGCTTCTCTATCGGATGTTGTAGCTTTTACTGCTTGTAATGGTACCTCTAGTACATCTTTTATTAGCTCTTTAGCACTGGATGCTTTACATGCCACTAACACTTTTATGAGGTCGTCAGCTAGTCGAACCTCTCCCTCTATGAGTTATGCTTAATTAATATATTAGTGTCTTTGTTACCCAAAAAAAAAACTGCTAATCTTGCATTAAATATTAGAAACTACTATTTTAAACTTAGAAACAAACATAGTACGGATCAATAATTTATTTAATACCTTATTAAATAATCAGGAATTAAAGAAGTAATTAACCAATACAAGTACACCAGTTAGGGGCTCGATGCAAATCAACATTCGTCCCACTAGCTAATTAGTTCAAGTTATATATTATGGTAATAAAAACATAGATACTGAAAGCTAAATAAAATACTATGAAGATGGGACTAAAAATAAATGATACTTACTAGTCATGTGATCTTCTCAGAATCTTGATTTATTCAGAGTAATCTTGTATAATCCTTTTTCATAGATACTGAATTACTGATAGTGAAAGAATTATCTTCGTTTCTGCACAAAGCAGAAGACTATTAAACCAATCTGATTAAAAAAACAATAATACGAATATTACACAAAAACTACCGTATACCCAAATTTTTCATTAAGAATACTTGCAGGAAAAAACCTCAACTCCTAGAAAAGTCATAATACCAAATAAATTGGGATGATGGAGAATTTTTACAAGATAATATTTCTCTTATTTCATATTCAAGTATTTGTTTTTCCTAAGAGGAGCTTGAGGTTTAATTCACTTTCAACAACCCCTAATTTTATTTTTTTTTCGTATATTCAAAAAGGAGTAGAGACTAGTGTCGGTATACCAAAGACATAGTAACCAATTGCCAGGGCACTTAAATTGTCTCAAGTGGGTAATTAACTCATAGTAACCAATTGCCAGGGCACTTAAATTGTCTCAAGTGGGTAATTAACTCTAATTAAGGTAGAATTAAGTTGTGTACACTGACAATGTATACGATTTTTACACTATTTAGGTCATACTATAATAAAATATTCTATGCTAGAACTAGGCAACGTTGATTAGATCAGTAGGCGTTCGATTGATTAAGAAAGCATAATTGTTCACAAATAGATTTCCATATGGGCTATAATACAACCAAGAATCAATTGGTGAGACTTTTGGTTCCACATCGTTTTAACTTTCGAATCAAGTATAGTTCTAATACGATAATCACTACAAGAATATTATAACTTGCATTATGGAAGTGGTGGAGCTAAGATCAAGAGTCAGGACAATTGTCACATGAAATATTGAGAAAATATCTTCAGTAGGGACAGTATATACAGTATCTTTTATAAGATAGAAGCTTATGCTAGTTTGTATAATTCTTAGTATAATTGTTGGATGGCTTCCAGTTGGATGTATATAACCTCGAGTTGGTCGACTCTCCTAAAAAAACTGTTGGTATTTATGTACACATGAATTTTTGTGTTGGCCTAAGTCGGGATAGGTCAACAAATTGAATTTGTGTTGGGTTTGACTGGTAATTTACTTGTATCGAAGTAAAATTTGAACTAAATCGGGCTCGGACTAAATGAAAACTTGAAAGAGTAACGAGATAAGAAATAAGAAAATAAAACAACAAATAAAAGTTGGATTCTGCATTCAATTGATCGTCCTGTTGTTTACAAATGAGCTTTTTTTATAATCAGGCGGAAGAGTGACGTTGTAGAACGTCTTAATGGTGCTTTTATGGCCATTACTCTGTACATAAGTGTAATTGACTCATAATCTTTCCTATTAAATGTCGAAGCAACGGTTGACAGTTACGAAGATTGGCCCTCGTCTCCCGAGGTGTGTCATCCGCTCGGGTTTGTAGGAGGTTTTCCCCGAGCTCAGTGCTTTGAGTTTTTATCCCCTCGTTTCCTCAGGTGATCTTCAGGGCGAATGACTATGCAATCTCTTAATCGGAAGCTTGCCTCGCGACGCAGTCTTCGCGTTGTACTCTGAGGTCCTGCTCGAGACCTCAGTGATTTTTACCCAATACAGATAGTCCCTCCACTCTTCGGGAGGTTGCCAAATCTGTCGAGGAGTAGAGTGATTTTTAGGCGGGAGATTGACATGGCTGTTTTTGCGCCGTAAATTTTGAGAACGGGGGTTGTCATTTCGAATTCCCGTCATGCGTGACAGTCACTGATTGGGCGCGTTTTCTGGTTTTGCCTTCCCCATGCCGCTGTAATCATGGCGCTCTCAACCTATATATAGTTGAACCTTGTCTTTTTTTTTTCTCACTCCTTCTTGTCTTCTACGGTAAAACTTTTACACCCTTCCTTCCTCCAGAATTTGGAAATTGTTATGTCTCAACAAGATTCGCCACGTTCTCCTCCTTTCCTTGTCGGCGCCATGATTGTGGGCGGGGAACTGGTTAATATCCCTGAGCCGCTGAATGTTTTTGTTCCTCCTGACTTTAATATAGAGGATCTTGTTCGCCCCAGCGGTGTGGATCAAGAGTTCCACTCATCTGTGGCTGGGGTCGACGGAGTAGCTACGGCAGAGAAGGAGGAAGTTGCCACGAAAGATGTGGCCGATGAGGAATTTCTTTCTGATGATTTAGAACTTAAACCCCACCATGTCATTCCTTCGAAGATCGATTTCTCGAAGGACTTTATTATACAACCTCAAATCGACTCGGAGGGTAGGAGGAAGAGGAACATCCCCGTGGGGGATAGGCCGAGCTTGATTACCAGGTGAACATTCACCTGGTTCGTTCTGATTGTAATTGGGGTCCCGAGGTTAGAGTTGGTATACCTGCCCCCGAGAGTCGAGTGTGTGATCGAGTCGAGGGGCGTTCCTTCATTTTTGCTTATCCCTTCACGATCGGTTTTCTCTTCGTATCTCCGAGGTATTGGACAACTTTTTTCGGGCCTTTCAAGTATGCATAGCTCAGATCGGGCCCGGAGTATGGAAATACGTCCAATGTCTCGAGTTTTTGAGTAAATTAGCGGGGGTGCCTTTCACTCTCGATCACTTTTTGAATATGTTTTCCCCTACTCTTCATAAGGACGAGGTCGTCCAACTCAACAAATAGGGTTCTTACTCGCTGATCACAAAAAGCGAAGATCTCGAGGACCGTGGGTGGAACGAGCATTTCATCCTCTTGCCCACTAATCTTATCTCCTCGAAGCTTGATTTTCTCGAGCGGTAGAATCAAGCCCTTAAGTGTTTTTTCCTTTATTTATTTTTGCTCAACTTTTTCCCCTTCTTTGACTTCTTGCTTTTATTTCCTTCAGCCGAGGCGGTCCCGATTGGTTGCCCAAAGAGCTTGGTTCGGTGGGTGCAAGCCATTATTGATGCCAAACCTAGGCTAGAGAGGTCGTGGATGGTTTGGTCGCCTTGGGCGAGAACCAATGGGCTTGTTAGCGGCATAGTGAGTTATCTTTCACTCAGCCTTTTGAGTTTTAATCTAGTTTTTCGAGGCCCTATGCTTCGTGGCCTCACTATAGTTTCTCCGTTGCAGGGCTCCCCAAGAGGGCAGTCTCTGCACCGAAGGAGAAGAAATGAAAGAAAGACAAGAAAGAAAAAGTTCCCGAAGTTGGAGACACTTTGAATGCCCTCGAGGATCTGATTGGGAACCTTTCAAAGGAAAAAGGGTGGAAAGGGAAAAGAGAAGAGGAAAATAGTTCCCGAGGGGTCACCGGATCTTGGGGCCAAAACAGGTTGAGTATTTTTCACTTGCTTCCATTATTTGTTTTGTTTGTTCCGTTTTTCTACCTTCCTACTTTCTTTCTTCTGTTTTGAGAAGGAAAGAGCTATCCTCGGAGGAAACTCCGGAAGCAAAGCGGGCCAGATTGGAGCATGTCCTATTTCCTTTGCTTACTCCTGTTGGTGAGGCTGTGCTAAGGCAAGATGAAGTTGCGGTTTCTTCTACTCACGAGCCTGAATTGGCTCAGGTTACTGATAAAGACGTGGGAAGTGTACATCCCTCTTCTTTGGTGGAGGTGGACGAGGCTGGGCCATCTTGAGTGGGGGACAAGGCTCCTTGAGCCGCCTCCGAGCCCGCTCTTGACGAGTCTTCTTGGAGGCAATTTTGCTACATTTAAATTCCCTCTGAGCTCTGTCTTCTCGATGGTAACATCCAAGTCCCAATCAGCCTCAGCGGACTTTTAGGTCCTAAGGAACGTAATCGTCTCAAGGAGTCTCCCATCTCTGATTTGATGGCTGATGCTGCTCAGCACGCCATTCATGTATGTCTTCTTCAACTTCCTTTTTTCAAATTTTTCCGTTTCATTTCCTTATCTGATTTTTAGAGTTCATTTTTTGTAGTGCAATATCAACTCTATCAGGGCCGCCGAGATAGAATGCAGCTGAGACGAAAAACTTCGTCAATTAAGGGCTGGGTGGAGGCGAGAGCGAGCGGCTCTTGAAACCCAGATGAGTGGTCTCGAAAGCGAGCTAGGGAACGCAAGGCTCGAGCTGGAGCGAGCTAGAGATGCCGCTAACAAGTCAGACCTCGAGATGACCAAGGCCCTCGAGGCTAAATCCTAGATCAAGGGGAAAATGACTCGTTTGAGGTAACTTTGTGATGCGGAGTTGAAGCGAGTGAGGGACGAGGCCCAGTCACTCATTAATGAGAGGGCCAAGAGGTTTCATGAAGACTTAAAGCGGAAATTGCTAAAAATGAATGAGATGGCCGCAGAGAAAGATCAGTTAACCAAGAAAAAGAGTCAGCTCTAAAACGAGGTCAAGTTCCTGAAAGGTAAGGTTGATTCTTTCTCCTCGAGGCAAAAAGTGAAGAGGACTTGGGCCAATGTGGATAAGAATGGGGCCGCTATCCAAACGAGGTTGAAAACCTTGGAGGAATGTCATAGCGAGATCGATCTTAATGCCGAGATTTCTAAAGCCTAGAGCGATGCTGCCGTGGCTCAAAAGTTGATGGAGAATCTACCTTCAAGCAGCGAGAGCTCGGACGAGGGAGACGATGAATCTGATGCAGAGTCTTAGAGTAGTGTCTTTTGTTTTTCCCTTTTGGGTTAAGCCTCTTTTTGCTTTGTAAATATTTGGGGCCTTCAGGCCTTTTATTAATGAAAATTCTTTCTATGAATTTGCATGCAAGACTTTTCATTGTTTCGAGCTAGCTTAGGACGATGTCTCGCCCTCGAGCCGTAGGCTTAACTTATTACTAGCTATGCATGTTCAATTGAGAATATAAGGATGACAAATCGATGTTTTATTCCATTGATTAAATTTGCATGCCTTTATTACAATAAATGCCTGACTCTAACAGGTCTTAGGAGAAAGAACTAGAATAGCATAAATTTATTCGAGCAAGTTCCATGGGTGACCCTTCGTCAAGGCAATCGATCGTACTTCGAGGGCTTTGCCTGACGAAGTCCCCAGTTGTCGATTCTTTGCTCGTTGCTATTTTCTTGGCCCATTCGGGGCGACCGTACTCTTCATTGCGACTGACTAACACTCTCGCGCTATTCGCTGTTCTTCTTGGATGGCTCTTACTCCCCATGGAGTTGGGAACTTGATCACTTGATCTAAGATGGATGGCACAACTTCCATCTCGTGGATCCAGGGCCTTCCAAGAATGACGTTATAGTCTATGTCCTCGGCCATAACTTGGAAGGTAGCTTGCTTGTTCACTCCCCCTGCAGCAGTCGTGAGGGTTATTTCTCCCAAAGTCTTCTCGGTAGTAGTTGAACCCCGTCAGTATGGTCGCCTTTCGGTCGACTAGGTCTTTTAGCCACATCTTCTTGATTGCGCCATAGTTGATGATGTTTACCGAGTTGCCAGGATCTACTAAAGCTCGTCTGACGTCACAGTCGTTGATCCTGAGTGTGATCACTAATGCGTCGTGATGGGTAAACATCATCCCATCACAATCCTCTTTGCTGAGTACCATCTCCCTGCTCGACTCACCAGTTCTTGCTCTTTTCGCCGCAACAAAGTTTACTCCGTTCACCTCCGAGCCCCTGGTGATGACATTCATTACCATCTTTGGCGACTGTGCTCGAGGTGGTTGCTCCTCCCTCTTGTTCTTCGAGTAATTGTGCTTCCCTTTGTCGGTCAGGTATTCTGCTAGTACCCCCTTCTTAAGTAAATAGGCCACCTCGAGACACGATGCCTTGCAGTCTTCAGTCGCGTGCCCGTAGTCCATGTAAAATTCACAGTGTTGAGTTTGGTCTCTTTTGCTCGGTGGTGTTTTCATGTCTTTGGGTAGTCTTACACCTTGGTCAGTCATCCCCTTGATCGCATTTACCAGCTCCGAGGTTGATATGTTGAAATTGTACTCAGAAATTCGAGGCAAATCCTTCTCCTTGGACACTAGAGTTGGTCCCGAGGGTTTTTAGTTGGAGGATGACCTAGATTTTCCTCCAAGCCTCTGGCTCACGTGTTGATGCCCCTCGAGGTGCTGACTTACGTGCTGCTTTTGGGCTCAGTGGTATGGTTCGTATTGATTTTTTGAACTTCCCCGCGGCGCGTCAGCGCGTCGAGAAGATTCAGCCCGACCTCGATATGTATGGCCTCGTCCTGTCCTTCTCCACTCAGGTTCTTCGAGCCTGATTTTTGCTGTGGCTCGGTCGTGCAATTCATCCCAAGTTCGAGCTTGTTGGAACTCTTTCTTTAACTCAGCTGCAGCCTCTGAATTGCCCACGCTAAGGTTCTTCTCAAAGGCCATGACTGCAAGCTGTCATCCATCTTTGGTAGGTCCATCCTCTAGGCCTGAAAGCGCTCGAGGAAGTCCTTGATAGGCTCGAGGTATCCTTATTTTATGTCAAAGATGTCTTCCTTTATTTTGAGGATATTTTGGACCCCAGTGTGAGCTTTAATGAACATGTCCGCCAATTCATCGAAGCTAGAAATGGACTCGGAAGGGAGGAGTATGTACCAACGTAGTGCTCCTTTTTCCAGAGTGTCGGCGAATTTCTTGAAGAACATGGACTCTTTTTCAATCGGGGTTAGGTCGTTGCTTTTGACCATGACCATGTATTATGTGATTTGGTCAACTGGGGCCGTCTTCCCATCATACTTCTTTAGAATTTGTAATTTGAAATGTTTTGGGATAGGCACTGGAGCAGCTTCATGTTTGAAGGGTAACTGGTGACATCTTTCGATGTCCAGTGCCCGTTGTAGTTTACGGACCCCGGGCACGTTCTCAAGTCGTTTCTCCATGCTGGCCTCGAACTCTTTCTTCCATTTTTCGAAGTCAGATGCGACGTTCATTTGTGACGCCGTGGGAGCCACAGTCCCCGAGACCCCAGACGTGATCCCATTTGGAAGCCCTCCTGTATTTGCTCCAACAGGGGTAGTGGTGTTGTTCCCTTCATTAAAAATCGCGAAGGGAGCATCCCCGAGGACAGAGTGGACTCTCCCGCTCCCAGTGAGGGCTTGTAAAGAGCTCCGGAACTGCTCATTAAATTGAGCTTGTGCGGCTGCTTGAGCGACGGCTTGCTCTCGCATCTGCTGCAGCGAGTTCACCATTAACTGTTGGAAGGGGTCGCCTGAATTTGAGGTGTTGGATCGACGACCAATGCTCCTACGGGAGGTATTGGTCCAATTGGTGGAGTAGATCCACTTGGGGGTGTCAGCCCAAGTAATGGAGCTGAGATGTTTGTTGGGATGGGGCTAACGGACGGTGTCGAGCCAGTTGGCTGAAATGGGATTCCACCATTGGCCTCGGTGATGCCCACTGTTTGATCGGGCACTTGAATAGACATATTGTCATTAACAGTGTCTAACATTTCGTTTTCGTTAGAAAGCAAAAATGATGGTCTTCGGAACAAATATTATTACCAGCTCCCCATAGACGGCGCCAATTTGTGTTGGCCTAAGTTGGGATAGGTCAACAAATTGAATTTGTATTGGGTTTGACTAGTAATTTGCTTGTATCGAAGTGAAATTTGAACTAAATCGGGCTCGAACTAAATGAAAACTAGAAAGAGTAACGAGGTAAGAAATAAGATAACAAATCAACAAATAAAAGTTGGATTCTGTATTCAATTGATCGTCATGTTGTTTATAAATGAGCCTTTTTTATAGTCAGGCGGAAGAGTGGTGTTGTAGAACGTCTTAATGGTGCCTTTATGGCTATTACTCTGTACATAAGTGTAATTGACTCATAATCTTTCCTATTAAATGTCGAAGCAACGGTCGATAATTACGAAGATCGGCCCTCGCCTCCCGAGGTGTGTCATCTGCTCGGGATTGTAGGAGGTTTTTCCCGAGTTCAGTGATTCGAGTTTGTCTCCCCTCATTTCCTCAGGTGATCTTCAGGGCAAATGACCATGCAATCTCTTCTTCGGAAGCTTGCCTCGCGACGCAGTTTCGCGCTGTACTCCGAGGTCATGCTCGATGCCTCGGTTATTTTTCACCCAATACAATTTTTAATGGTATGCCACGATCCGAGGTCATGCTCGATGCCTCGGTTATTTTTCACCCAATACAATTTTTAATGGTATGCCACGAAACAACTGACGTAATTTTATCCCAGGCTCGTGAATGGAGAGACAATAAGGCAGAGGAAATAAACGTTTTATTCCTTTTTATTTTATATGACATTATCTAACTACATAGGTGTTGATAATAATTTTGACTTATAAAGTAGTATATTAATGATAGTGAAACAGACACAAAATAATGGTTAAAAAAGGTTAGTTTAAGAGAGAAAATAAAATCGAAAACTGATTTTTGGACAATCTAATGAATTTGAATTGTTGAAAGCACGGTTTCATAAAGTTTAGCACATCACAAAATAAAAAGTACCATATAAAATAGACATAATTTGATCTAATAAGGATATACTGGCTAGTACAAACCATCATCCCTCTTTTCCAAATAATGACAACTTAAATTTTAAAATAGTCTCTCCATTTTAATGGATTAATATTTATATATATCTTACTGACTCACTTTTTTCAAAATTCACTTTAATGAGATATTATTGAGTATATTGTTGATACTTGGACTATCAACTGAACTTTTAATAATTGTTTTGTTTAGTAATGTGGTGTGGTCACTGAATTTTGTTATAGGAAAAGGCAAATCTCTCAGCCAATGAATGGATATGAGCACATTTCTTGTATACCAATTGCATAATATTCACGAGGAGGTGTCACACAACTTTATAATAAATGGTTAGTGGTCCATGTTCTTGTCTGGTTTGCCTAGTGGAATTAAATGTGGTGTGTTGTCTAATGAGCGATACAAAACCTAATGTGCATGTCACTTCACATCGATACTTACCCGTTTGTACATAAAAAGGTTTTTGCTTTTTTTCAAAAAAATTTTGAAAAACATGTTTGTTCATGAAATCTCGTGATTTTTTTTTCCTTTTTTTGAAAAACAGTTTTTGAAAAATCAAAAAGAAGTTTAGAGCACTTTTTCAAGCTTTTCAAAAAAAGTTTTTTCTACTCTCACAAAACTCTACCTTTTTTTTAAGTGAAATATATGTCCAAACACAACTTCAACTCAACTTCAAAAATTCTTTTTTCAAATTTATGGCCAAACGACCACAGTTGGAGCTGAGAAAGCTACAAACAGCTAGTGGCGTACGCATGATTTTTTGTTAGTGGTGTCAGAATTTAGTTTAAATTTTTTTCTTTGAAATAGGCTACTGCTAAAGGAGTTCGAACTCGGAACTATAAAGTTGAAATATATGTGCCTACACCAACTCACCTACTAATGCTTTTATTTTACTGGTGTCATTCTTTATTTTTATAAGTAATTTTCTTTTGTTCTTTATTATTATATTTTATTTTAAAAAAAAAAATTAATCGAGTGATGTCGGATGACCCCGGTGATTAAGGGGTGCATCCGCCCCTGCAAACAGCCTCCACCCATTAAAAAAAAAACTTTTAAATAAGATGAAATAAAATGAAATTCATATAAGGAAACTAATCCAATTTAATTTATTGAAGGTAGAGTTTCTTAATTTGGATACCGACCAATTACTTTTTGAAGTTATGTCAGTACATATTGGCAAGCAGTTAGATAAACTACTACTCCCTATTTAGCACAAATTTTCATCACTTTAAAAGAACCAAATTCTCAATGAGAAGTTTTACAAATTTTGAGGTTCAATTCGTCATTCCTTACTAAATTTGGATCTTGTATGTTTTCTTGCGTTACGTCAAATTAAATCATGCTCCACTTTAAATGGCGCCCTTTCATACCTCAATTTCTTTATATTTTCATCATTCGATTTTTATATTTCATCATTCGAAAAACTCTGATTAATATTAAATTGTAAGAACAACCCCGATCGACATTGTTTATGATTAAGATTAGAACGATATCTATTAGTCCTCGAGCGCCCAATATTTATTTTGATTAGTGTAACATCGTCAGTAAATGTTTGCTTATCATCTCTCTCTATATATATATATACTGTAAAAATAATCTACTTAAAGCCCCTCCCTTTTTTACCTAGTGTCCCACTATTCAGTCCAATCAGCTTCCAATATTTTTTCTAAAGAAACACAGGAGAAGTATGGGGAATGGGTATGTTATGGGTTTCCATACGAGAGAGAGAGAGAGAGAGAAACAAGGCTGAAAAGGCTTGTTGTAAAACTTATATGGAAAACCATAACAGAAACTGAATAGAATCTTGAAAATGCATTTAAGCTTGGTGAATGAAGGATCCAAATTTACATGCATGTACTTGGTGGGACTTGCACACTTTAATTCTCTTCTATTTCTATACTAGTACTAGTTTGTTTTTTCCTATGTCTCTCTCTTTGTCACTGTTTTAATGCTTTTTTCAGCTTGCAGGAGTAGTTAAATGTAAGAGCCCTACAAACAACAAAATTAGTTTTATAAAACTAATGTGCTTCTGTCTGCTTTTCTTACTCTGACGTTGCAACACACATACTCTCTCTCTCTCTCTCCAATAATCTTATCTCCTTTTCTTTCTATGTTATCTCTCATTCTTTCTCACCATTTTTAGTAAAAACTAGAGAATAATTATACCTTCAACTCTGCCATGTTGTCACTACTCAACCTCTGAGCTTGCTACTTTCATCAAATTATTAAGGTACTCAACTTTAGCTTCTAAATTTAATTTTGTCTGAATTAGTGCCTTTTTTTTAGCTATGTGTGTTTCTTGATGATAAAGTCTAGAGCTTTACTCAAATTTTGTGAGTTAATATTATATTATGGTTGCTAAGGTGCTACTACTAGTTCCTACTAGTCTACTACTACTACTATAACTATAGTGCGGCGGATGCAGAATTTTTATCGAGGGGTTCATCATCAATTATATATACATAAAAGAAAGAATTTAACTTTGTATATATACACTTTAATTGTTGGTAAAGTATGTATGTATGTATGTATGTATATACAAGTATTTTGACCTGATGATAATGATATTTATATATCTTTGTTACTGTTCTCCTTGTAAATTTGGAACTTTTGGTTCCTGACTTGGGGTTCTTTTCTTGATCTATATGAGTAGCTTCAAATTTGCTCTTTTGGTGAAGTTCAGGTCTTTGTGTACTATGGTGCTTTGTATTTGCATGCTAATTCAGATATATGACCTTACTTTAGTTGCAATCATGTTCTGGAGTCTGGACAAATCCCACTATAGGTAAAAATGAAGAAATTGGATTATCTTTTTCTGCTTTTTTGTGGCACTAAGTAATGACCTCTGGTTGAGTACTTTACTTGAGGTGCAAATTTGGATTGAGATAGATTCCACCAAAGGAAACAATGAAAAACTTGGTTCAGTTGAGGAACTGAACTAATTTATCAGTGTTTCCTAGTGAAAATGTCTGAAAGCTAAATTCTTCCATGAAGTTTTCTAGTTCAAAGCATAGGTGTTAGATTCTTTATTGTGTCGTTGATTAGCCAATGGGGTTTAATGTAAAATGGTGTACTTCAACTAAGTTTTTGTTTTGTTAGGAGTTATGTCGAGCATAAGAAGATTCATCTTGCAAAAACTGTCCCCCTTTGCATCTTCAATGGTTTCCAACTTTTCAAGAGTTTGTTGAAAATGAAATGAAGTGTTGAAAATTGAAATTAAAAGAGAAAGGAGGAAAAGACCCAAGAATGGTATATTCTGATTACTTCTCAAAGTGCAATCCAAGTGAAACTCTGTAGGATCTTGTCTCACTCTTTTTCAAAAACATTTAAGCACCATCTTGTTGTACTAGAAAACTTTCTTCATGCATGATTGAACCAACCTTGAGTCATACTATGTTAGCAAGCAGTCTAAGGTTCGATGTAACCTCAGTGTTGAAGGCTGAAAGAAGGAAACTATATGATCTGCTTCAAGGTCTACATTGTAATTGTAGACCTTTATGCTATTGACGTTTGTCCTAAATGATAGGAGATCAATAAAAAGACAAGAATGAATTTTATGCCTTCAAGTGGTACTCTCATTTTACTGATCTAGCCTCTAGGAATTCCAAAGTTGTTTGCATATGAGTATGCTGAACCTGTTCAGGTTAATCCTTTTGCTGGTAATTGTTCACCACAAATCATCTGGTCTTCATGTAGGCATGTGGAAAGTGGAAGTAATTTTAAATCTCATAGCTAGGCGAAACAAACTAAGGGGCTCTTGTCTGATACTTTTCATACCATGTCCCTTGGTTATAATTTCTTCCTCAGTTATGTTAGAACCTATGGATTACAGATTACTTGCACTATCTACAGAGCAGAAAGAAAAACAAAACCTTCAGAAGAATAAAGTTTGAATAGTGGAACTTAAGGGGCCAATTAAGTTTATACGAAGTACTTTTGGTTGGAAAACTTTTTATTTCCGCTATCCATGACTATGGATGAAAATTCTAAGAAGCAACTGAAAGGAGACGTATCCAAAAAAAGTCTACACAAGTTTTTAAGGAGTTTCTGCACTGAAAGATTTTTATCAACGAACAAGCATAGAAGAAAGATGTGAAATGTGAAATGTTTGTCCTTTAGATAATGCTAGATGTAGAATATGGTGATACCCTAAGAGAATCTGAATTTTCCCTAATTCTATTATGTTATTCACACTGAAAGTCTTGCAGGTGTGTTACACAAGGTATAATTGGATATCCGGACCTTTGATAATATATCCAATTATGGGATGAAAGATAACTGTTGATTTTGAAGACAGACATAGGAATGCTATAATTATTATGAGTATATTCTGGGGTACATTTACTTCTGCTGTAAAACTTTAAATACATACGTACTTGCCATGGACTGGTAACAGCTATCAAAGATCAAAAACTTAAGTGCTTAGCAGTTATGTACAACTCCTATCTAGCAATCATGGTAAAGATTGCTAGTAGTACATTTAGGAGTCTGACAAAGTGGTTGATATGACATCGAATCTGATAAAAAGATATGCTTAGCGGCTCTAGTGCATGCTCTATTAGATGATCTCTGCTCTTCTTGAGTTAAAGTTAGAATGTTCGGCTGAGCTTACGCACTACTTAAAGCATTTACTATAATGAGTTTTTGATATCTATGCGGCATATATTATCGCTTTTACACCCATGGATCACTTACATATGAAAGTTATTGAGGTAAAGAATGTGAATGGTAAGCAAGCTGGCTGCTGCACTCTTGCAATTTCTCTTCCTTCTGGAAATCTGTCTCATCATAGACATGTCTTACAAGCTAGTGGTTGTTTAGCATTGTGTGACCAACCAGAATCTGTTGGATTATCTGCCTCACTAGCTTATTCTTAGACATACATTGAATCTGTTTTTCTGTCAACCTTGTATTCCGTTCCTTTATACTTTGAAGTGTTTTTTTCTGTTGCGGGAATGCAGTTTATTGTTTGTTTGGGAAAAGGTCTAACCCTGCTTCCGTTGGATGTTATTCCTTTTGGTTTTGTGCTCCCTCAGTTGATCATTGTGTCTATTCTGAAGGAGCTTCACACTGAGCGTGAGACTCAATTTACAATGCATGGAAAATGAGTAATGTATGACCATATAAATATAATAGATATGCATCATTGGTCAATTGATCTTGAAAGTACTCCCTAAGCATGCAAAGTTATTTTCTCCATTTGAATAATAAAATTCTTCACTGCACATGCAGGTGAATCAAGGAACAACAACCACCCTTTGAGTAATCAATCTTTGTTGTTTTGCCAAAATTTAAATCCGTACCTGACTATTCTCCGAGCAACATGAAGCCCCCAAATTTCAGTTTTGAGTCAGAAGAAGGGTCCGAGGTCAGCAGCTGCCAAGTAGGTTCAAACATATGCGTCCAAGAAATTTGTCCTTGTCACTCCAAGGACAGCACTGTCAATTCCTGCCTAACTAACTCTGTTAATCTTCAGCAGGATCCAATGCCTGTTACTCTTGACTTGACTCTTGGCTTCAACAGCAGTGATGCTGAGTTAAAGACCAACGGGGAGACGAGTGGTGAAGTAGTACCTGATCCTCCAACAGCAGCAGGATCAAGGATTTTCTCATGCAATTTCTGTAGGCGCAAGTTTTATAGTTCACAGGCTTTGGGAGGACACCAGAATGCACATAAGAGGGAGAGGACTTTGGCAAAGAGGGCAATGCGGATGGGAATGTTATCGGACAGGTATGCTAGCTTGGCATCACTGCCTCTTCACGGAGCTGCATTTCGATCTCTTGGTGTTGAAGCTCATGCTTCTGCACACCAACGAGTCTCGTACCAAGAAAGGCCTATTCATGCAGTTAGAGCTGGGGCAAGATTTGAACAAGGCTATTTCGGGATGCCGGTATTTGTGGAAGATGATGAAGTGGAGATGTTTTGGCCTGGTAGCTTCAGGCAAGTAGAGGGAATCAGTGGAAATATGGGGTTTCATTCAGGGCAAAGTTCCAACATAAATTTTGTAGCTGTAGCTCCTCAAACTAGGACAGAACCATCATTGCCTGATCTTAATTTGAAACTTTGACAAGTCTTTTATCACATTCTATTCTACCTTTTTGTATCGGAATTTTCACAATTGTGGTATTGCATTAGTACTTTATTTGTACAGGAGATGAATGTTTGAGAGTGTCTTGAGCTTTTGGTGTTGCCCCCTTTGAATCTTATCATTCCCTAATTTGTTTAGTTTGATTACTTTGTTGTACAATTGTATAATAATGTTACAAAACTACAGATTTGGCGCATTGTTGATATTATTGACTTTATGCAAATCTCTCAACTTTCTCCACTGGTAATGGTTTGTGCCTTCAGTTTAACCAGAACTTTAACCAGCCTATTCAAAATCCACACCAGGCACCACTAGCGAAAGATGTACGCAGCATCTTGAAATTGCTATAATGAAATGTTTCAAAATCGAGAACTCTGGTATCTTCCAGCTTCGGCTGTCCAAAAGAGTCGGAAAGAACATAAAAAAATCAAGGAAAATTTACACCAGTTGACAATCCTAATAATTAATTTACAAAAAATAACGATACTTTTACAATATTTACAAAATATAGCAATAGTTTTCAATAATTACCATACATGCCATTTTTTCATTTCCCACTCTCCCCCAAACATAAAACCCTAATTTCTCCCTGTCTCTCCTTCTCTCCCCTCCTCCACCCATCCACCCACCCACTGTCGTTGTCCCCCTCTCCCTTGTCCTCCACCATCGTCATCCTCCACCATCGCCGTTATTTCGCTGCCACGGCGTCGCTGCCCCATCGGAGTTTCATTCCAGATCTGTCCGCTGCTCTACATCGTTGCTGTTGTTGCTGCAGTGCAGCGGCGTCACTCCTCTGCGGCGGCGCTGCTGCACTGCAGCACCGGCTGCTCCGATATGCGATTTCCCGATCTGCTCCTTCTCTTCTTTTTTTCTTTTTTGTATGTGTATATTTTATGTATATATTTGTATATTTTGTATATAAATACGTATATCTTTGTATTTTTTGTATATAAATGTCTATCTCAATTTTTTTATGTGTATGTTTTGTATATATGCGTATGTTGCTGTATGCTTGTGTAGGTGTATGTCTAGAATAGAAAAGTTATTTCTATGTATTTTTTTTGTTATATCTTTGTATGTTTGTGTATATTTTTTGTATGTTTGTGTATATTTGGTTATGTATAGTTTCAAAACCTTAATTTTTAAAAGTTTTAATGTATATATTTGTAGTTTTTGTATGTTTCATTTTGTAGATCCAAAAAATTTAAAAAATAAATTCGGTGGTGGCAGCGGCGGCTGGCAGCGGCGGCGAGTGGTGGCAGCATTCCCCCGGAAAGTGATGAGTGGAGAAGGTAAGAAGAAGGAGATAAAATCCTAAATTGTATGTATTTGTAGAAACATGTATATACCCTGTAAAAATACTATTGCTATATTTTGTAAAGTGGTAAAGTATTGGTATTTTTTTATAAATATAGTGTTAGGATTGTATATTTTTATAATTGTCCCAAAAATCAATTTTTTTAAATATGTGAGGAACCAAGGGCCTGTGGGCGTGTGATCTATTAATAGAATAGATCACATCTACATCGAGAAAAAAAGGTTACCTTGGTCCCAATCTATAGAAAACCAAAGGAGATATTCACGGCTGCGTCAACTGTTGTGAAACGACCTTAGGCAGTCGTTTCGAGAGTTATAACTTCCATTAGCATGCAGACAATCTTTAAAGCTCCATAAGGTCCATTAGGACCTGTCTGTAAAATTAGAACTTATTCGGGGCTTGTTTAGTAGGATTTTTGAGAAGGTTTCCATTTCAGCTGTCGGTAAAGCTTAAAAGAGGTTTTCGAGCTTGATTTGAGAAAATAAGCTCCGATTCGAAATTCAAAAGTTGCATTAGATTCGGATGGTTATTTATAACTTGTAGGAACTTTCGGAAGTGAATTTCGAAGTCGTTGAGTCAGTTTCGCTAAATTTTCAAAAATTAAGAAATCGACCTCTTTCCGTGGAAGCCGTATATTGAGTCTAGAGATCCGATTCGAGTTCCATCTTTACGAACATGTCACACAAGCCTTATATGACTTGCGTGCAAAATTTGGGGTCATTTTGAGCTTTGTAGGATCTCGTTTGGACCCAAAAACAGCTAATCAGTTGCTGGTGCGAAATGTGCTTGATAAGCTGCTTAATTCCAGTATAAAAGCTCATTTCTCAGCTCATTTTGAAAAAAATTATTTTCAATTCATTGAAGTCGATTCCAAGGCAGAATTTAAGTGTCAAATTGTTAGAAATCATCAGGAATCAATCTTATAACATTCAATCGCGTTAATTCATGATTCTTGCGCTAGAATTTCTTGAAATTGAATTGGAAAATTGGGTTAGGACCGTAAAAATTATGAAATTAGGAAATTTGATGAAATTGAATTCAGATATAAAATTAATGATACCATTAGACTTATGGGATCATGAAGAGTTCGAAAATATATATTTTATGGGTTTTCGGCTAAGCTCGACCCAAGGGTATTTTGGTAGTTTTTCTCCTTTCATTGTCTAAAGCCTAAATACTCTTTCTTTGGGCACTTATAAGTGCAAATATATTTTTTTGACTCAGAAAAGAGTTATTCTGAGGGACATCGGGCAGGAAAGAAAGTTATTCAATAGCTATCCTGACCTAGGACTCTAGGTAGGTGATTTTATCCACTTCTTTGATGGCCTTTAGCCTTTTGGATGATCTATTCACGTGTTCTTTACGTGAATAATTGCCGACAGGGCATACTTATTACGCCACAACCTTGTTATGTATTTTCTGGTTATGTTTCTTGATTTCTAGACGGTTATGTCATCTGAGGGCAAGAGGATTCCGCCCTAGGAGTAGGAGGATTCCGCTCCTTGCATCATATTGAGGATAGGAGGATTCCGCCCTGGAGTAGGAGGATTCCGCTCCATTTGTTGGGCACATGTGACCCCTTTACATTATGATTGCACTCATTTCATATTCTCATGAATGTTGTGTATAACTGCTACTTTCCTATCTGTACATTTTTATCTGTTATATACCGTTACTTACCATTTTCCTAGCTAATTTAACTATTTTTTTGAGTTAAGTAGTTATTTCTTGCCTACTGAGTCCTTATGACTCACTCCCTACCTGTTTCTTGTGTTATATTTTGTTTCGGCAGATTCTGCTCCCGGACCGAGTTAGCCGCATCGTGATTGAGGAGCAGGGCCCCCTTTCTAGCTGTCTACGATGAGCCAGCTAGTTCATTGAGGCCTCCGGTTGTACATATTCTAGTTTTATCTCATTTTGCTTCCTTCGGGAGATGTACTTACCTTTTAGACTTCTTAGATGTCATATCTGGACAATCTCTAGACTTAGGTATTTTGGGTAGTAGATATATTTATTCAGGCAGCTTGTAAATATGTTAGTTTATATATAATATGTGTTTCATACGCATTTTTATATTATTTAGTTTGATTCTCTATTATTTTCAAGTAAAGTTTGTGTTTATCTAAATTATTTCAAATCGTATGTCTTTGCTTAAGCCTATAGGGTTCGCCCGAGGGGTCTGGGGAGGTAGTCGGGTGCCCGCACGGCCTATTAAAAAATTTGGATCATGTTAGCTGGTATCAGAGCCTGGTTTAGAGTCTTTTTAGATCATGACAGTGTCTAATAGAGTCTCGCTTATCGGGCGGAGACGTCCGTACCTATCTATGAGAGGCTATGGTGGCATTTAGGCAGGTTTCTTTCTTTTTTTCAATTCCTTCAGGCGTGAGTCTTCTTATCTGAAATTCAATATAGTAAATTCTTTCACAGCAAATGGTTAGAACGCGCGCGACTGTTCAGCGAGAGACAGAGGAGCCAGCGGCATCCCTTATGCCTGCTGCTTCACAAGGTGGAGGTGTTGGCTGCGGTAGAGGTCGTGGTCGAGGCAGAGGTAGAGCTTCCAAGGCCGCGAGAAAGGTGGATCATGTTGATCATGTTGCACAGGTTCCAGCAGTGCCGGCTCCTGGTGGGCAAGGGGAACAGGGTTCATTCGTTCCCCCTGCACATCATGATGCTTTTATGAGATTCTTAGCGGCGCAGATGCCCTAGGGACCTCCCATTCCTCAGGCAGCTCCTCAGGCTACTGTAGATGCTCCTATTCCTCCAACATATGTAGAAGCGCTTATTCCTCAAGCAGCTCTTCAGGCTGCAGTAGATATTGGTGCTCAGGCTTAGAGAGCCCCTATTCCAGCTTCATATATAGCTCCAGGTGGTTATGTTCCAGAGGCAGCGGGTGTTGTGCCTCCGGTTGTTCAGGCTGGTCAGCCAGCCCAGGTAGCAGGTCAGGTCGATGATCCGACAAGGATGTATAATTTTATCAGACTTTATCTTCCGAGATTCTCAGGTCATGCTTCAGATAAGATTAAGCCCCGTGAGTTTTTTGATCGATGTCACCGTATTCTTGAGGCCCTTGGGTATCTTGAGTAGTATGGAGTTGAGTATACTGCCTTCCAGTTTGATGGTCCAGCCTTAGCTTGGTGGACCGCACTTCGATCAACTAGGAAAGGCTTGCATAAGCTGTCCTGGAGTGAGTTTTCCCACCGATTCATGGAGAAGTTTCTCCCTCACAGTGAGTAGGATGAGAAGAAGAGGCAGCTTGAGAGGATTCGACAGGGCAACTTGTCAATCTCGGATTATGAGCTTTTATTCTCTGAGATGTCTACATATGCTCCAGACCTTGTACAGGAGCCCTCCGAGAGGGTCAGGCGTTTTATTGATGGGCTTTCTCCATATTTGCAGTCTCAAATGGCTCGTGAGATTGAGGGTAAGACTCCATTTAATGTCGCTGTTGATATTGCTAGGAGGTATGAGACATATCATAAATTAGAGATTGAGGAGTTAGAGCGGGAGAGTAAGAGATCTCGTGGTCCAGGGCATGCCAGTACCTCATCTGGAGGTAGGAGTTATCAACAGTAGAGTAGGCCTCCTGTGAGGTCAGTCCAGCCCTCGGTGCATGGTTTTCAGGGTGCGCCTATTCCTTCTCAGGGTCAGTTTCCATCCCAGTCTCGTCCTCGTGATCAATTCCAGTTTGAGCAGTGCAGGTCTTCTTCTGGGTGTTTTATATGCCAGGATTTAGGGCATCATAAAAAGGATTGCCCTTATCTTTATCAGCAGAGTAGTAGTCGTCCTTTCTCTCGCCCTCCGGAACCTATGCAACAACAGCCTCAGGGTGCCCCTTTAGGGTCTCAGCTAGCTCGTGGTGCACCATCACCTGGTAGAGGTCGTGGGCGTGGTTCTGATGGTCCCTCTAGAGGTGGTTCTCAGAGTGGCGGATCAGCTCAGCCACAAAGATAGCTATATGTATTACCAGCCAGACAGGATGCTGAGGCATCTTCAGCTGTTATTGTAGGTACTTTATCTGTTTGTGGTCGAGATGCATATTCTTTGGTGGATCCAGGATCTACCTATTCCTTACCTTTTTTTTTTTTTCATTTCCTCAGTTCGGATTCTTCTCTGCAACCCGGGAAGATGAAGAGGAGAGTCATCAAAGGGATCAATAGTTTTCCTCGAGTCTTCTTTTCTTCGGTGGGTCATGATTCCCAAGTTGGGGTGTTTATAAACCTCTCTTCACTTTCTGGCAGGCATGCCCTGCAAGTCTCGTATGGTGGCGATTTTTATAAGTCTTTTTGATATGCCACCTGGATCTCACTCTCCCGAATCTATCCTAAGTGCGTACTGGTTCATCACCGACGGGTGATTTCCGATCACGTAAAAAAAACCTCATTCTAGTTGTCTTTTTTTTTTTGTCAATTAGTAAGTAAGTTCTCTTAGTCCCGAAGAGAGAAAAGTTGAACTACTCCTCGATTTTAAAATAAAGGACTTGGAACCGAATTGTGGTAGGTAGGTGCGCGAATAATATAGGAAGTGAGCGAAGTTTCCAATGTGAGAGGAATTCGCCCTAAGGCTTCATGAGAGCCTTAAAACAAACTGGGTTTTTTCATGACTTATTTTATCATCTCTTTCCTCAAACGAAGGACTGCGGGATTTCACGTGGATTATATGTGTCTCCATGATCTGTTATGTGTTTCTACATCCATCAGAGACTCTATTGTTATGGATCGAGTTTATCCTGTCTGTATTGTATCATTCGGGGTTTGTGAGACCTTAATAGATCTTCTAATTTTGGATAAGCTCGACTTTGATGTCATTATCGGTATGGATTGGTTGGCGTCATGTTTCGCCACTCTGGATTATCATGCTAAGTCTATTCAATTATATTTTGCTGGTTCAGCGCCGGTATTGTGGCAGGGTTCTCAATTGCCACCTACAGGGCGTGTTATTTCTTTCTTGAAAGCAAAACAGATGATGGATAAAGGGTGTCCAGCGTACCTTGCCATGGTTCAAGATACCACTATGGAGATTCCATCCCTCGATTCCATTCCTGTTATGAGGGAATTCTCTGATGTGTTTCCAGATGACCTCCCAAGACTTCATCCTGATTGCGAGATTGAGTTTGGTATTGATATAGTGCCAGGGACTCAGTCTATTTCCATCCCTCCTTATCGCATGGCTCCGTCAGAGTTGAGGGAGCTGAAGGAGCAGTTGTAGGATTTGCTTGATAAGGGATTTATTAGGCCGAGTATTTCTTCGTGGGGTGCTCCTGTTCTATTCATAAAAAAAAGATGGGACTATGCAGATGTGTATAGACTATCGTCAGTTAAATAAGGTCATTATCAAGAATAAGTACCCCTTGCCTCGTATTGATGATTTGTTTGATCAGTTGCATGGTGCCAAATTCTTTTCTAAGATCGATTTGCGATCTGGTTATCATCAGCTGAAGATTCGAGAGTCAGATATCCTGAAGACTGCTTTTAGGACTCGTTACGGCCATTACAAGTTCATAGTTATGTTTTTTGGGTTGACTAATGCCCCTGCAGCCTTTATGGATCTTATGAACCGGGTGTTTAAGCCGTTCCTCGATTCTTTTGTCATTGTCTTCATCGATGATTCTATTCTCGCAGTCGCGAGGAACATGATTATCATTTGAGGGTGGTTCTCCAGATCCTCCGTGATCGTAAGTTGTATGCCAAGTTCTCGAAATGTGAGTTTTCGCTTTCTTATGTTGCATTCTTGTGTCACGTGGTATCCAGTGAGAGTATCAAGGTTGACCTGAAGAAGATTGAGGCTTTGCAGAATTTGCCTCGTCCTACCTCGCCACTGAGATTCGCAGCTTTCTTTATTTGACAGGTTATTATCGGAGGTTCATGGAGAAGTTTTCCACTATTGCAGCTCTCTTGACTGGCCTGACTAAAAAAATAGTCCAGTTCCGATGGTCCGATAACTATGAGATGAGCTTCTAGAAGCTCAAGGCCTTATTAACTTCAGCTCCAGTGCTATCCCTTCCTTCTGGCACTGGTGGATTTGTAGTCTACTGCGATGCATCTCGTGTTGGTCTTGGATGTGTTCTCATGCAGCACGGGAGGGTGTTGCTTATGCTTCCAGACTGCTGAAGCCGAATGAGAAGAATTATCTAACTCATGATCTAGAGTTGGCAGCTGTGGTCTTCGCTCTGAAGATTTGGAGGCTCTATATTTATTGCGAGCCTTGTGAGGTGTATACAGATCACAAAAGCTTGCAGTATCTTCTCTCTCAGAAGGATCTTAATGGCTGGCAGTGGAGGTGGCTTGAGCTAATTAAAGATTATGATCTCACCATCCGCTATCATCCTAGGAAGGCGAATGTTCTAGCAGATGCCTTGAGCATGAACTCTATAGGCAGCATGGCTTTTCTTTATGCTGACATGAGACCTTTGGCCCAAGATTTGCAGTCCCTTGGTGACTCCGGTGTGAGATTTCTTCGCCAGACTCCAGCCAAGTCCTAGCATGTATTGCAACTCAATCTTTCTTAGTCAATCAGATTAAGGAAAGACAGTTCGAGGATCAACATTTGCAATAGTTGCTTAGTCGTGTCCTAAGTGGAGGAGTTCCTGCCTTCGAGCTTGATTCTGATGGTATTCTTCGGTTTAATGGCCGACTCTGTATCCCTGATGTCGGAGATGTGAGGCAGTCAGTGCTCCATGAGGCTCATAATTCGCGTTATTCTATTCATCCTGACATTACTAAGATGTATATGGATCTCCGAGAGCTATATTGGTGGAAAGGGATGAAGAAGGATTCGTTTGATTATGTGTCTCGTTGCTTGAACTGTCAGCAATTTAAGTTCGAGCATCAGAGACCAGCAGGGTTAGCTCAGGTTTTGCCCATTCCCGAATAGAAATGGGAGCAGATCACTATGGATTTTGTGGTTGGTCTGCCAAAGACTCCGCGACACCATGATTCAGTCTGGGTTATTGTGGACAGACTGACTAAGTTAGCTCACTTCATCCCTTTAAAGGCTACTGATTCAGCTCAGAGATTGGCTCGAATTTTCATTGATCAAGTGGTTAGGCTGCTTGGCACTCCAGTGTATATCATATCCGATCGTGGTTCCCAGTTTACTTTCCAGTTTTAGCAGTCTTTCCAGAGGGAGTTGGGACCCAGGTGCAGCTTAGCACGGCGTTCTATCCTCAAACTGATGGTCAGTCCGAGCGGGTTATCCAGATTCTGGAGGATATGCGGAGAGCTTGTGCATTGTACTTCGGAGGCTATTGGGACGATCATTTGGCCTTAACGGAGTTTTCTTATAATAATTGTTATCAGTCCTCCATTTAGATGGCTCCATTTGAGGCCTTGTATGGCCGTAGATGCCGTTCTCCTATAGGTTAGTTCGAGTCCCGAGATATGGAGGTGGGGAGTTCAGAGATGGTTCAGCAGACTCTAGATGTTGTTCGAGTTATTTAGGATCGTCTACGGACCGCTCAGAGCAGGCAGATTTCATATTCAAACCGGAGGAGCCGAGAGTTAGAGTTCGAGGTTGGCGACATGGTATTTCTAAAAGTGTCGCCGATGAATGGTGTAAAGAAATTTGGGAGGAATGGAAAGCTCAGTCCCAGATTTATTTGCCCTTTCCGTATCGAGAAATGCATTGGTAAGGTGACTTATCGGCTCGATTTACCAGCTTCTATGCCAATTCATTCGGTGTTTCATGTGTCGATGCTTTGAAAGTGTATCCAAGATCCTTCCGAAGTGATTGAGTTAGATCCGACTCAGCTGGATTTGAATCTAGCTTATGAGGAGTTCCCAGTTGCCATAGTTGCTAGAGATGTCCGAAAACTTCGCTCGAAGCAGATTCCGATGGTTCGAGTGCCATGGCGCAATCGTCCTCATGAGAATTTTTCACATCACCAATGCTTTTAGGAGTGGGCCAATCCCTAATGGCCTCCACCTTAGCCTCATCTGTTTCCACACCATTGGCACTCACCACAAAACCAAGGAAAATAACTTTTTCAACACAAAAAGAATACTTTTTCAAATTAGCAAATAGTTGTTCCTTTCTCAAGACATCAAACACTTGTTTCAAATGATTAGCATGCTCATCAATGGATTTGCTATAGATAAGGATGTCATCAAAATAAACCACAACAAATTTTCCAATGAAGGATTTGAGCACATGGTTCATCAACCTCATGAAGGTTGAAGGAGCATTGGACAAGCCAAGAGGCATGATAAGCCACTCATAATGACCAAAGTTGGTCTTAAAGGCCGTCTTCCACTCATCACCCGGTTTCATCCGGATTTGGAGGTATCCACTCCTCAAATCAATTTTAGAAAACACACAAGATCCACATAATTCATCAAGCAAATCATCTAACCTAGGAATAGTATGATGATACTTTACCTTGATCTTGTTTATGGCTCTACAATCCACACACATGCGTCAAGTCCCATCTTTCTTTGGCACTAGGATGACCGGGACCGTACATGGGCTTAAGCGTTCTTGCACAAGTCACTACAAGAAATGAGGCTTATTGTGGCGACAAAAGTTGCCCCATAAGTGAAAAAGTCGCCACAAAAGACTTTTAGTGGCGACTCAACAGTCGTTGGCTATACTTGGTGGTTGATTCTCAATCGTGGCAACTTTATAGGTCGCTGCAAAATATGCACTATCAGTGGCGACCTTAATTGCCACAAAAAGATAATTAAAATTGCAACAAAAACACATATTAGAGGCTATAGTCGCCACTGAAGGGTAACCCATTGGTGGCAATACTTGTCGCCACTAATTCTTTTTGGTTTTGCGACAACCAACATCGCCACTTAAACTCCACTTTCTGTGACATTAAAAGGTCGCCACTAATACTATTTTATTTTTGTGTCAGCAATAGTCGATACAAAAGCTATTATGTATATTAAAACAAAATTATATAAAGCTATATATATTTACAGCTAGACTAACAATAATAAGACAAACCATTCAAATTCTGGTAAATAAAAATTTCTCAAAATAGAATTGTATAAAAAATTTTAATCGCCAAAAGTCTACACAACATAGCGAATAATTTTAATTGCACGTTAACAACAGAAAGACATAAAAACTTTTTAATACACTCCAAGAACTTCAAAATATTCCAATGCATTCATTTTCACACAGTTGAAATTCTTCGTCCCTGCTATATATTACAAAAATAGAGATGAACACCATTAGCATTTCCACGTACAAATATGATACAGATCCTTAGTAAAGTACTAAATGAAATATCATTACTACTAATACAACTAGAAACCAAGACTAGAAAATCCATCTTATTGAAGATTCATTTCCTGAAACATGAATCAACTATCACGGAGAAGATTGATCCCAAAATACACATGCATCAAGTGAGAAAAATGTACTTGGTCTAAATTTCATTAATCTTCACTTAGTCATAAGTAAACAGGAAAATGAAGTTCATGTGTCAGTAGCTCTATAAAGTAGAGCAAATGTTCACATAATTGAAGCTTAAATATTTGAATACTTATTCAAACATAACAGTAATAAAATTCAGAGAGTCATAAAATTCTTATTATCCATTGGGAACATAGGAAGCATCAGAATGATAATTAATTGTGGCTAAATAATTAATACTTATAACAAATGATGATTATGACTATAAACAACAATGGTCAGAGGTGGTCTCTGAATTGAATAATCAAGCATGCTGGTGAAAGGATCGAATTGGCTGTAACCATAACATTTAAGCCAACGACAGAGGTGCATAGATGGAGGAAGACATAATGTTTGTGAAGTTAGGATCAACAAAGAGTAAAAGTAACAGAGCAGTAGCATGGTAATAGAATTAGGATACAAGCAGATTCTTGAAATTAGGAAAAGTGTGTTACTCACAAAGCATAACTGAAAAAGTCACATAAAAATGACAATCAAAAGAAACTTGTAGCAATTTACCGGAAAGAAACTTATAGCAGACAACTACAAAAGTGCCAAGTCATAGAGTACCAGAAAGAATATGTGGAAAAAAATATTAGTAATGTGAAATAATAACAGAGACATACACTTTTGTTTTTACCCGTTGCATTACAATTTGCTCTTCAATTCTATCGTCAACTTGTAGATTCATGTGTGCACGCTCATCTAGCTTCTTTTGAAACTCAATGCGGTCATCTTCTAGCTTTCTTTGTAACTTAGTACAATCATTTTCTAGCTTCCTTTGTAGCTCAGTAGCCATTTGTTCTTCTAAACTCCTTTGCGACTCAGCGACCTATTCACATTCTTCTTGTAAAGATTCGTATCTCCCTCTCTATTTAATAGTTTCTTTTGCAAGAAACTGTGAGCAAAAAATAGAATGACGCTTTAATGGGAAGAAAAAAAATTTGGTACATAATTAAAGATAATATATGAAGCTATTGAATGTTCTGTTTTCAATATGCACATTGCTCTTTGGAATAGAAATTTACATTCTATAAGTAGAAAGCATTCAATTATTAGTACTTTAAGTAATTAACAATACAAATTGTGCCTCCATCCCGAAGTGGATCACTCTATGTATGCCAAAATATTATCATTTCGAGCTTTGTGTTAATGTATCAGAAACAAAATAGCGAAGTTACTGTCATTGGCCATGATAAGTTCAAATACACCAGCTTCTTAAGTAAAAGTTTTTTTCAAATATGCTAGAAAAGGAAACAGTTTTGTTTCGTGGGAATCCATTTTCTTCACTTGAACCAACTTCATCAACAACCAAAGAAAAATTGCTAGTTTAGGCTTTGATAGAGCTAAATACTGTTTAATACTGAAATGTGAACTTACCACCAGTATTCCAAAAAATACTAAACACATTGACCTACTAATTTTGTACAGTTAACCATAGAAAGATCGAAAGAACAAACGTGCAACACTATTTTGAGTCTCTGTAGTGGAATGCACACTTTCGACAAAAATCCTTGCTGACTGTGATTCAATAAAGGTCCCTAGCAAGGGTGCCTTGATTGTTCTGACTCTAAATATGCATGCGCGTCAACGGTGCATTAGTCTTGAAGGAAGAAGTCAATTGAATTCTTACGTAGTCCTCCATCATTGTCATCTCGAAGGAAGAAGTCACTTGAATTCTTATGTAGTCCTCCAACATTGTCATCTCCATAGCCTTTTCCACCTCGTTCACCGCTACCTCGTCCAAATCGTGTCATTCCTGCTCAACTAATGCTACATATGTACACTTGGAATGAAAAAATTGGCTTGTTCATGGTAAGTATTATTGGTTTAGCTACCAACTATTTTAATTGTTCTCTTGTTTAAGTGAGAGTTTTGTAAATATGGTTCCAATTTTATGTACAAGAGCAAGATACTAAAATCAAAATCATCACACTAAAAATTGGCAAGTTTTAGCTTTCTTCCTAATGATATTTATTTATGTGCTTGCTTTAAGACTAATTAACCATCAGAGTAAAGTTTTAGCATGCTACTATATTTCATAATAAATTTACCACGAGTTTAAGGCTAAATCATAATAAAAATATTCTTGACAGTTCATGAAGTTATAAATAACCAACTTTTATCAAGATATAACTTGTTGAACTGTTAAGAAAATCTTTTTGCCACATATTCTCAAGTACATTACTTATTTTTATATATGTATCCAAATGTGATATTCCCAATTGGAATTCCTAAATAATCAAGGAAATTAAACAATCATCCTTATTTAGATGAAATCTCAAATATGAACTCACTAGTTCTACTAAAAGTTACACTAAAGACAAGCAGAAAAGAGAAGTCCTTAATTTTCAGGATATGAAATACAACGATTCATTTATGCAATTATCACCATTTGTATATATATATCAAAATAATTAGAAGTTCGATATGAACTATAAAGAAAATACACGAAAAACTAAGAGAACATCATATTGGGATTTAACTACATACACTTCCACAATCAAAATGCGAGAAATCATTGGGAGGACAGTAAAATCTTAAAGTATTCCCAAAAGGTGCTTGAAGTTAAGCTATATATATGTTATCTATAATCACAAGCCCCAATATATAGACACATAGATAAGGGAAAAGAAGAAGAAGAGTGGTAAACCTTGATAACAAAAGATTTAAGGGAGCGCATCAGGATGGAAATGATCATATCCACCATTTGGGGTTCTCAAACGCAGCAGGGCATCAGACGCCACATGGGTTATTCAATTTTGTGTTCTAGCTTAGGGTTTTTTAGGGGAGAACTGCAATTTAGGTTTACTGGGTTTAAATTGCCTCAGTATCATAGGGTACTTATTTTTTGAGATTTTATCTTCCACGGGAATATGAAAGTGATCTCTGTTACTACCTTTATAGTATTTATTTCTTTCAAGTAGTGTTTTCATTTTAATATTAATTTAAAATCTTAATTAAATATATCTACAGTGACAAATTCGCCACACATTCTATTTAACAATGACTCTGTTTACGTTGCCACGAAAGTTTTGCATCCAAATCTTGTTTTGGGCGGGAAAGTGAAAATAAGTCCTATGATGGCACCTATTTGTTGCAACTTCAGATGTGTCGCCACGTGACATTTTTTTTTCCGTAGCAACTATTACGGTTGCCACAAAAGATGTAACTTTCTGTGGCAACATAACGAAGTTGCCACGAAATGACCATCCTTTTGTGGCGGTACTATAGTCGCTACTGAAACTCGCCACAGAAAAGGTCATTTCTTGTAGTGAGTCCTCTCCCAAGCAACTCTTCCACTTGCTTTTGAAGTTTTTTGGTAGCTTCCGAGTTGCTTATATAAGCGGCCTTGTTGGGCAATTGAGAACCTGGAACAAGGTCTATTTGATGCTCAATGCCTCTTAGTGGTGGCAATCCACTAGGCAACTCCTCGGGGAAGATGTCTTCATAACCTTGCAAAAGAGAAGAAATAGAACTAGGCAAAGAAGGGGTTAGTTCATTAGTAAGCAAAACAAGTTCCTTATGTAGGAGGAGAATCATGGGTGATCCTTCCTCCATATCTCTCAAACATTTCTTCCTAGACAAGAACAAGTTCACTCCCTCTTTTCGTTCCTCACTCTTTTGAGTAGCAACTCCCACTCTCCCTTCCTCCACAACTCCTTCTTTCTTTTCTTTCTCTCTTTTCAACTTTAACTCCCTCATCTTCCTATAACCCTCACTCACTTGCGCCCGGGGTCAATGGATTGAGAACAAATTTTTGGCCCCCCACTTCCAAGGCATACCTATTGGTCTTGCCATCATGCTTTGCTAAGCAGTCATATTGCCAAGGCCTACCAAGCAAGATAAGACAAGCTTGCATAGAGACCACGTCAAATAAAAGCTTATCATGGTAATCTCCAATCTTGAATTTAATCAAGGCTTGCTTGGTCACCTTAAGTTCAGCACACTCGTTCAACCATTGGAGTTTGTAAGATTATGGGCGCTTTCTAGTGGGTAGTTTAAGTTGTTCGTGGTGCTCACCACATTAACGCAATTACCGCTATCAATAATCAAAGAACAAGTAGCACCTTGAACCTTACAATAGGCATGGTATAAACTCTCTCTTTGATTCGACTCCAACTCCTCCTTTACTTGTGCCCCCATTATTCTTCTTACCACAAGAGTAAGATAGTTTTCCTCTAGTTGTCCATCTCCCGTTGCCTCCTCATAAAAATCATCGTCACATGGCATACCCCTATCTATCCCATATCTATCCCATCATCATCACTTCCACCCGTTTCATAGCCTCCATCACCCAAAGCAATGATAGTCCTCCTATTGGGACAAACGGCCATTACACTTGTAGCATTGAATGTTAGATAAGTTTTCAAGTTTAGCTTTATTACCTCCCACCTTGGGCTCCTCCTTGGGCTTGGTTCTTTCAAAGTTTCTTTTGAAGTCACGCTTGAGATCCTTAGCTTTATCCCATGGGGTATAAGCCTTCACATTATCCTTTCATTTATTCCAAGTGGATGGGATGTTTTTGGCTTTCTAAGACTTGTCTAGCTTGATCCCGTTCTCCATCTTTTGAGCCGCTTGGAATGCCTCAATCAAGCTTTCAAACCAGTGCAAGTCCATTGGAGAGGAGATCTCTCTATTTAACCCTCCAAGAAACTTTGGTATGAGAGACCGGTCATCATCTAATACGTTAGCCCTTATCTTAGTCCTCTCGAATTCATCAAAATACTCCACCACGCTCTTGGTTCCTTGCCTCAGATTGTAGAACCTTTTGAGAAATTCATCCTCATAGTGTGGAGGTAGAAATCGAGCCTCCAACACGGCTTTCAAAGTCGCCCAACCCCCATCAGCAATAAGCATTTGTGTTTTCCTTTGTTTTCTCTTGGACTCCCACCAAGTAGAAGCATAGATTTCAAATTGGGAGATAGCATACTTCACCCTTGTAGCATCTTGGACGTTTTTTATTTGAAAGATTCTCTCCATCGAGACCTCCCACTCCATATATTTATCTGGGTCACTTTCACCTTGGAAGGTAGGTAGGTTGACCTTGATAGTGTTCAACCCCCTATCTTCATCATAATACCTCATTTGCCCACCATAACCCCCGTGGTCATAGTAGTCTCAATCATGATCCACTCTCCCTTGGTAACCTCCCCTTAATCGACCACCTCGACTCCTAGCTCCCCCAAAAGGAATTCCCTCTCGTTGGGCTTCACCCGGATAGCGAAATATTTCATCATCATAGTTCTCATCCTCATGAAGATCCTCTTCATCAAGTGGCCTAGGAGTGTCATTCCTTGGTTGTTCATTTCTTGGGAGGTCATGAGTAGGATCCCTTGCTTGTGGAGTGACATTCGGTGAATAGGTATCTTGGACCACCATTTGAGAGTAGCGGTCATTGGTCCGAGAGATTTGACTTGGTCCATCACCCCGCACCCCCACAGTTGGAGGTGTGCCAACCACTTGTTTTCCCTTTTCCCGAAGCGCTTCCTTTGTTGTTAGCTCCTTCACCGTCCCATCCAACCCATCAATCTTATCTTCCAAAAAGCTCATCTTAGATAAAATGGCTTGCATCATGTTTTTAAGTTCCATGTTCACCTCGCCCCCCTCTTGAGTCATTGTACCTACAAACAAGCAAACAAACAATGTTAGTAGAAAGAGTCCTCACCGAGTCGCTCCCTAAGTGTTTACACTTAAATTGATGTCACTCAATTCACTCGTGTTTGCACTCAACGTTCGGCTTTTACTCACTCTAATGCTCTCTCCTCACTTGCCTTTTTCCACTCTTTGTCTATTGCAAGTTTGTTCTTCGCTCACTAAATCCAACTTGACAATCAAACTCAACTAATTCGGGATCGGAAAGAATTATTGTGACAAGACACAGACAACTGAAACTGACGAAAGCACTTTAGGAAAGTTTAAAGGGAAGGGAAGAAAGAAAGACACGAATCGAATTGGCATGAATCGGATTCGAAATTGGATGAAATTTGGTTTGTGATCTAGAAACTCACTGTTCTTGATGCTGAAATTGAGTTCTGGTTGATTGGAAACTGTTATGGGGCTGTTGCAAACAATCTGTCTAAGAATCTGTTTTTCTGGGAAATTGATGTTCAGCGCGATCACGAGCTGCGGTCACGTTCGCGAAGCTTTGCTGGAGATACTGGTGCGATCGCGTGTGACGGTCACGATCGCATAGGCCTTTTAATTAGTGGCCTGCATGATAGCGCTGGAGCTGGCGCGATCACGTAAGCTTCTGGGTTGAAGCAGAACTCGATTTTGAAGCTCACTTTGCAACTTGAATCTTCACATATTACCGTGATTTTGCTCCAAATTTGAGATGTATACTCTTTGTTGATCCGTGAACAAACCTCAGTAATTGATTCTTCGATTTCAACAACCAAATCTAAAAACCCCAAATTCTTGATAAAGAAACCTAGCTTTTGATTTCTTCAATTCAGCACCAATATGTTGTTGTTTGTCTAATTCCTTTTGAAATTAGTTTCTAGGCATCACAATCTTCAAATGGTACCAAAAACTTCACTCAATACAAATCTAATCCTAAAACTCATATTTTTTAGATTTTTGACTCTTTTTTTTTTTTTTTGACTTGATGAACAAGAATTGTCTTAGTGATTGTTAAAACAAACACTAATCTAGCTCTGATACCAACTGATATGAAATATATGATATAATGTAAAAATAACAAGATTAAAAGAAGAAAGGAAGACCCACTTTTGATTAGAAATAATTAAAGAAGTAGATTAGGGAAAGATTAACCTAAACACCCCTCTAATTGTCCAACAAAAGGAACCAACACTATTTGATCCTCAATTAGCTAAGCTAATTGCAAATCAAGGACATTACTGAGCTCAAGTGAACAAGTTTAGCCAAATTCTCACAATTATCAATATTCATCAAAACAAGGTCTACTAATGGCTTTAGGAGTATTTATACATGGCACAAATGCCTTAATTAACCCTTAACAATGGGCCTTCAAGTCATTAGCCACTGATGGGCTTTCTGATCTTCGTCTCAGCACGATCGCGCAGTGATGGTCGCTATCGCGCTGAGCTTTAATTCATGCCCACGCGATCGCGCATGTAAGCCTTCAACTCGCCTCTTGCGCGATTCTGCATTTTCAATTCCTCGCGATCGCGAAGGTCTTCTCCTTTGCCTTCCGCATTCGCGTCTGTGCACGCTCGACCGCGATGAACATTTTCAGTTCCAGAGGCAGTAAGCATGCAAAACTGCCCTGGAACCTCCAATACTTGCCCAATTAGCTCCAGCTGTGTGAACATTGCCTGTAGCTGTTGCAACTCCCTAGTTTGGCTCTTTGTGAAGGGCTTGGATGAGCGTCGGGTTGCATCAGCCGTTGTGTTATGACATGTTCTGCTAATAATAGAGATGTTGATATTATTAAATGGCATGCTAGATTAGGTCATATTGGGCAAGATCTAATGAATAAATTGGCTAAGGAAGGACACTTGAGTTCTTTCTCGTAAATTAAAATGCCAACTTGTGAACAATATCTTGCCGGAAAGATTACACGTAAACCTTTTGGAAAGGCTAAAAGAGCTGGCTTCACATTACAATTAATCCATTCAGATATCTGCGGTCCAATGAATGTGAAGGCAAGATCTGGTGCCTTGTATTTCATTACGTTTGTTGATGATTTACGCATTTTAGTTATGATTATTTCATTTTTCGTAATCTAAAGCACTCGAGTGCTTCAAACGATATATGAATGAAGTTGAGAATCAATTAGACAGGAGTATAAAAACTCTAAGAGCTTATAGAGGACGTGAATATCTATTAAGACAATTTGATGAACTGTGTAGTGAAAAAGGCATCACCAGACATTTAACTATTCTTTATACACCTCAGTGAAATATATATCAGAAAGGAGGAATAGAACTCTATTAGACATGACAGGGTCCATGATAGTGCACACTAATTTTCCTATCTCCTTTTGGAGAGATGTTTTATTAACTGCGGCATATATATTGAATAGAGTGCCTTCTAAGTCAGTTCTTTCCACTCCTTATGAGCTATGGGTCGGATAGAAACCAAATTTTAATCATTTACGACCTTAGGGTTGTGTTGCATTTATAAAAGATTCTTTAACAAGTTTGGTAAACTGGGTCCAAAAGGCAAGAAATGTATCTTTATAAGATACTCCGAACACTCTAAAGGGTATGTGTTTATTAGTGAATTGGAAGATGGAAGTGTTACTGAAATTGAATCACGAAATGTCACATTTTTAGAAAATGATTTTTCTAAGAAAGGTGAAGTAAAGGATTGAGAGCCTTTTTTATAAAATGTTGAACTCAGATGGTCAACAAGTGTTTGTTGACACATTTAATGATCTAATTGATCATGAGTATGGTGCTGATCCGAGTAGGAGCTTTCCAATGCAGTATTCTTCTTGTGAATTTGAGTCTCAACTAAGAAAGAGTACTAGGAAATGTGTACCTAAACGTACTTATGACATTGAGGATGGCATTTTCCTGGTGTTGGCATCGGAAGTGAATGAGCCAAACTCCATGCCTGAGGCTTTATCAAGCCCTGAAAAGGATGAGTGGATGAAAGCAATGAAAGAAGAGTTAGAGTCCATGAGAACCAATAAAGTCTGGGACTTAGTTTATCATCCGCTTGAGTGTAAAGAAATTAAGAACAAATGGGTTCTGAAAATTAAAAGCAAAGCAGATGGATCAATAGAAAGATATAAGGCACTACTGGTGGAAAAATGCTTTACTCAGCAAGTAGGAACTTATTATGAGGATACCTTTTCCGCAGTTGTGAAGTTTACCTCAATTCGCTTACTTTTAGCTATTATTACTTGTTTGGATCTAGAATTACACCAAATGATGCAAAGATAGATTTTTTTAATGAAGAACTGAACGAGGAGATCTACATGGAACAAACTGTAGGTTTCATCATCGAGGGCCAAGAAAATAAGGTTTATAAATTGAAAATATCTATTTGTGTTCTAAATTAGTCTTCAAGGCAATGGTACTTGAGATTTCACAAAGAAATTATCTCTTATGATTTTACTATGTTTGATGAAGAACATTTCATTTATGTTAAAAGGTCCAATAATATGTTTGTAATTCTTTCTCTTTACGTGGATAATATATTGATGGTTGGAAATAATTTGGATGATAACTTGTCCACTCTATCTTCATTCGGGCTCTTGACATTGTGATATCGACTCTCTTTGGAGTTTCTTGCTCCTTTTCATCTCCATCATCAACCATTACCTTCAATGACCGCAAATATTTGGTCAAAGTGTTAGGAAAGAACAAGCGCCACTGCATTTTCTCGACTGTGCTGCAACTCTCAAAACATCAAATAGCCCACATTAATATCAATCTTTTTCATCAACGCATAGGTGGCAATAACTCTCTTAAACCGTATGTCTGTCATGTGCTCACAGGGAATCAAACGCAAGCAAACAAATCTCAGATACACTCTTGCTTTCTTAGAGAAATATTTGAAAGCTAAGGTGTTGTGGGGAGACCCTGAACTCGCCTTCCACTTTGCCTTTGGATTATCATCACATATCACACGTCTAATATCATCAATATCTGGTGCATTCTCAATAGCCTGAAGCGCAGCTCTATCAACTGGTGGAAGCCCTAGAAACTCATTCAGCTTGTTTGGAGATATTTCAACCATTTTTCCACGAACATTTACCACATTATCAACATCCATCCTCCAATTGGCCAGCAGCTCAGGAACCCAAGATATGTTGGCTTTGCCAAACCCAGACAGCAACACATCCCACTGTCTCCTCTGAATTTCCTCCAACACATATGGAAACTTTCTCCTACACATCTCAGTGTCAATAGGTGATTCACTCAGAAACGTCTTACCACAAATCGCTTTGTAATCTTCTTTGGCTCGATCATCACGCCAAACAGTATGAGAAACTGTCTTAGCCGCTTGGCAGCAAGTTGTTGCTCCAAATCATTTTCCTTCTCCTGCCCAGTATTCTTTCTGACACGTCCCATTTGGACTCCTACAATCAAAAAGAAAACAACCCAGTAATAACACAAAATAGGCCAAAAATTCAAAGATTTAGCTTAGCAACACACAAAGAGCAATGCAGAACATGAAACACCGCAACAAAGAGCCTTTGAATCAACTAACGACTTGCACAACTTCAAGTACGCAAAAAGTGACACTTTAAAAAGTATTCCAATAACACAAAAAGTGGACAGGTAATCAGACTTCCTCGCCTTGATTCAAAGTAGCAATAAGGTCCCTAACAATTTTATACCAATAAAAGAATCACATGTTACATAATAAACCAGCCCCGATCATACCTCAAATTCGAAATTAGTTGGGTTCGTCTATATCCTTATGTCCCTTGTGCTCTATTTTGGCCATTAGTAAATCCAACACTTACGTTTCACAGACAGACAAGCCAGTAGCGAGTAACCAGAATGAATAGCCTTTGGTAAACGGTGGATCGAAACTAAGTGTAACAACAACTACAATTCCTAACCCAAGCCAGTTGGTACTGCTTATAAAGAGTTGTTTCCAAGCTATTACTTTCGTAGTTAAATCTGCATTAGTTCCAAGAGATTCTAGGTATCCAGAAAAATCTTTTCTTTATATCATTATGCTAGATTACCTTGCCCGTCTTTATGTCCGTGGAATCTATACATGGCTGGTGGTTACGGATTAAGAGGATGGGTTACGAGATCATGGGGCAAGGTTGGCGGGACAGGGGTCGGGATATAGAACAGAGGTGGAGAGTGGCGGGGGAGAGGGGTGACGAGAAAAACAGGGGAGTGACTGGGAACGGGGGTAGGGGTGACGGGTTAAACAGTGGGGGGAGGGGTCACGGGAACAGGGGTGGGGAGAGAGAGGTGATTAGAGAAAAAGAAAGGAGGAGAGAAAAGCATCCCTGATGCCTGAAAAGGTGGTGCTGTGGTGGCAGCTTCGGCGGTGTAGGGGTGTGACGGGGTAAAAGGGTTTTGGGGTGGGGGTTGACTGTTGAGCGTATAGTTTGAATTTGAGGGGAAGGGAGTAGTACTGAACGTGGGATACATTAACTTTTACCCTATTTTTTTCTTCTTTTGGTTTTCTTTATATATTTTTTAATTAAATTTACTTACTTAACCTTTTAAATCCGCGTGGTGGCCTCATTTGTGATCCTCCATGCGCTGTAATTTTTTAGCTCACCCACAAAAATTTCTCGTGCTAGTCTCGTGGCACGAGACTTAAATGCTCCTCAGGCTAAATATCCCGCGTGGTACTACCATGCCACGAGCTCTTCACAACTACTCACCTTGTTTCATGCCATTTTTCAGCTTGCTCATCTTGATTTACCTTCGAATGTTCCACGAACTTTGCAATTGTCAGTTAATCCTACAAAACTTTATCAAAATAAAGTTTAATGTCAAACATTAATACCTTACAATTAAAATAAAAATTTGTAAAACAAATCGTGGGTTGCCTCCCACGCAGCGCCTTATTTAATGCCGTGGCACGACTCTTTTTGTATTTTATTATTATTATTATTTTTATTTTTATTTTTTTTCTTTTGTTTACAATTACAAACACAGGTTGTCTCCCGAGAAGCGCCTTATTTATAGTCGTGGCATGACATTATGCAAGCTTCAATCACTCATAAAAATACCAGACAGAGATCATCTTGGCCTCTTCTTCCATTCCGTAGTAACTTTCAACATTTGCCCATTTACCTTAAATCTTCTTGAACCATCCTCGGTCTCTACTTCCAAAGCTCCATGTGGTGCCACTTGCACAACTTTAAATGGTCCAGACCACCTCGACTTAAGCTTACCGGGGAACAAACGAAGTCTAGAATTATAAAGCAATACTTGTTCACCCCGCTCAAAGCTTCTATTTATTATCCTCTTGTCATGCAATTTTTTCATCCTCTCCTGGTATAGTCTCGCACTGTCATAAGCTTTAAAGCGTCTCTCCTCAAGTTCGTGCAGCTCGTTGATCCTGCCAGAAGCTGCAGAGTCATAATTCAAATTTACCCTCCTAAGAGCCCACAAAGCTCTATGCTCAAACTCTACAGGCAAGTGACATGCCTTCCCGAACACCATCTTGTAAGGAGTCATCCCCATAGGTGTCTTGTAAGCAGTCTTATAAGCCCATAAGGCGTCATCCAGCTTCCTTGCCCAATCAATCCTGGTAGCATTTACAGTCTTTTGAAGCACACTTTTAATCTCTCTATTTGAGACCTCAACTTGCCCGCTGGTCTGCGGGTGGTAAGATGTGGCAACTTTATGATGAACACCATACTTTTCTAGTAACCTCTTGAACACTTGGTTGCAAAAATGACTTCTCCCATCACTAATGATAGCCCGAGGAGTACCAAATCTAGAGAAGATGTGCCTTTTAAGGAACTGAGTAACTTCCTTGGCATCATTAGCGGGGAGAGCAACAGCCTCGACCCATTTGGAGACGTAATCTACTACCACAAGTATGTACTTGTTCCTATAGGAGCTAACAAATGGACCCATGAAATCTATCCCACACACGTCAAATACCTCAACCTCCTCATAGGCATTTCATGACGACGAGAGATGTTTCCAGTCCTCTGGCACTCATCACAAGCCCGGACCCATATGTTAGCATCCTAAACAATGTAGACCAAAAGAAACCTGCTTTCAACACCTTAGCAGATGTCCGGGTCCCTCCAAAATATACACAATAAGGTGAAGAATGACATGCCTGCAAAATAGAGGATTGTTCTATCTCGGGGTCACATCTCCGGATCATGTTATCAACACATATCTTAAACAAATAAGGTTCATCCCAAAAATAAAATTTACATTCATACAAAAACCTTTTCTTTTCGCAGAGTCAAAATCGTGAGGAATTATTTCACTAACCAGATAGTTTGCAATATCAGCATACCATAGAATTTCTTCTAGTGTAGTAGCCAATAACTTCTCATCTGGAACATTTTCCCAAATCTCACCTTCCTCAACTCGCTTCTCAGCTCCTTCAAGTCTAGAAAGATGGTCTGCAACCTGGTTCTCAGTACCTTTACGATCACGGATCTCCAGATCGAATTCTTGCAATAGCAACACCCACCGTATCAAACGGGGCTTGGAATCCTTTTTCTCAACTAGATACCGAATTAAACTATGGTCTGTGTACACCACCACCTTTGAACCAAGTAGGTAGGAATGAAACTTGTTAAAGGCGAATACTACAGCTAGCATCTCCTTCTCAGTAGTGATGTAATTCAATTGTGCTCCATTCAGTGTGCGACTAGAATAGTAGACTGGGTGCATTATTTTATCCTTCATTTGCCCAAGCATTGCCCCACAACATAGTCACTTGCATCACACATCAGCTCAAATGGCTCCTCCCAATTAGGTGCTACAACGATTGGTGCTGACACCAACCTCTCCTTTAGCTCCTTGAAAGCTAACCTGCACTCATCAGAAAAAACAAAGGGGTAATCTTTTTCAAGAAATTTACACAAGGAATGAGAGATCTAAGAGAAGTCCTTAATGAACCTCCTATAGAAACCAACATGACCTAAAAAGCTATGAATTGCCCTCACAGAAGTGGGCTCAGGCAAATCCTTAATCACCTCTACTTTGGCTTTGTCAACCTCAATGCCCCTACGTTACACTTGATGTCCTAAGACTATCCCCTCTTGTACCATAAAATGACACTTCTACTAATTGAGCACAAGGTTAGTTTCAATACACCTTTTCAACACTCTTTCTAAATTAATCAGACATTCATCAAAATAGTTACATACCACAGACAAGTTATCCATAAATACTTCCATAATATCCTCCACCATATCCGTAAAGATAGCCATCATACACCTTTGAAAGGTGGCAGGCGCATTACATAAACCAAAGGGCATCATTCGAAAAGCAAAGGTGTCATAGGGACATGCGAAGGTAGTTTTCTCTTGGTCCTCAGGGGCAATATGAATCTGATTATACCCTGAATAACCATCTAAGAAACAAAAATGGGACCTCCCTGCCAGTCTGTCAAGCATTTGATCAATAAAGGGAAGGGGAAGTGATCTTTCCTAGTGGCTTTATCAAACTTCCTATAGTCCATACAAATTTGCCAGCCAGTTACAGTTCTAGTGGGGATTAAATCATTATTCTCATTTTTAACCACAGTCATCTCACCTTTCTTTGGCACACACTAGACTGGACTTACCCATTGACTATCAGAAATTGCAAAGATAATACCTGCATCCAACCACTTTATTATTTCTTTCTTGACTACCTCTTTCATGTTTGGGACTAGCCTTCTTTGATGCTCTATTGAAGGTTTAGAACCCTCCTCCAACAGAATCTTGTGCATGCAAAAAGCTGGGCTTATTCCTTTGATGACAGCAACAGTCTATCCAATCACCTGCTTGCACTCCTTCAAAACCTGCATTAAACTTTTTACCTGCACATCTGACAAACTAGATGAGATAATAATAGGCAAAGTTAGGTCCCAGGAAAACATATTTCAGGTGCTCGGGCAATGGTTTGAGCTCCAACTGAGGGGGCTCCTCTATAGATGGTTTTGCGGGTGGCGCTATCCTATTAGCCAAATCAAGTGGTTCACGCTTTCTCTCTCTAGAAAACTCATCTCCCACTTCTCCTCCTTCTCTCTACTTGACTATTGTTGCCCGGAGTTGACCGCCGCCAGGCCACCACCGTTAGCCACCGAATTGTTCAAAATTATATCCTCATATTCGTATTGGCCTCCTCTTTCCATTTCTACCGTTGGTTTTTCAAAAATCACACTAAATTAGTGTATGTAGACCTAAATTTAAAGATTCGACCAAATCCTTTTCGGGCGATTCTTTTTTACTTTTTCCGGTGAATAAGCTCTCTAGTCAAGAAGAAACACAAAAAAACATACGGAATCTGCTCATTAGCTACTGCAGAAGATTCCAAACTTGTTGATCGAATCAGATTGCCATATCTGTACTACTATCTACTGGATTGGTTTGTTTCCTCTTAAGATTAAATAAATTTTTTTGCTTGTGTTTTTATTTTTTATTTTTTTTGGTGTAATATGAAAAATTAAATCTTCCAGACTCTAGTGCCATGATTGACTTCGTTAGCAACATTGCACAACCTACAATGGTTATTGTACTCTTTTGGATGTGACTCCCCTTGCATCAACTTTTTTTTTTGGTGTATATTAATAATACTTATTCTTTTACCATTAAAAGTATTAATTTTTGTTACAACTTTTGTTTTCAGGTATCACTAGATGCTGATAGTACAGCCTCGTCTTATGACTGATAAATGGTACTTGGAATGAAGATTAAAGTATTCTATTAGTTGTTGCGGTGCAGTAGACCAATGGCTGCAGGCAAGGAGATTATTTAGGATATCTTCCTAAAGAAGGTATGGAAGATGATGTGGTCCCAGAAAATCATGGTATAAAGTTAGTGACTGAAAGAAAATACCGAACAGTGGTGCCAATAAGTTGATGGTGTACATGTTTTATATCTTGGAAAAGTAATGACAATTTAGTGTTATTTACTTGTAGAATAGATAGAGTAGTTTGACTCACTTGTAAGGTAAATCGTGCCGATCGAATTGGCCTTATTTTGTTTTTACTTTAGATTTTATATATAGCAAAGTGATGACGATTTTGTGTCATTTGCTTGAAAAATAGACATAGTAATTTGACTCACTTGTAAGTAAATGATGCCCAATTGGCCTTGTTTTATTTTATTCTAGATTTTTATTTATTAGCAAAGTGATGACCACTTGGTGTCATTTTCTTGTAAAATAGACATACTAGTTTGGCGTACTTGTATGTAAATGATGCCGAATTGGCGTTGTTTTTATTTTTACTTTAAATTTTTTATATGGGTAAAGTGATGACGATTTGAAATTATTTTCTTATAAATAGACATAATAATTTTGCTCACTTATTAAATAAATGCAGACGGATTGTCATCATTTATATTTTCATATGTATTTTTATGGATTAATTAAGTGACACAATTTTGTATGTTTGAAAAATGTTCTTAATATTTGGCTCATATTATGAATAAATGATGAAAAAATATCGTTATTTCAAAAAATATAAGTATTTGAAGATCTTTTTTATGAACGTGTGAAGTGGGCCGATTTGGCCTCATTTCTTCACAAGACGGACACAATTATATGAATATATGATGACGGGTTGTCGTTATTTCTAAATATATAAGCACTTGAAGATATTTTTTGTGAATCAATAAAGTAAAACCGATTTGGCATCATTTCTTCACAAAACGAACATAATTGTTTACTCATTGTATGAAGAAATGACACAGGATTGGTCTTATGTTATGTTTTGCTTTGATTTTTGTATATAAGAGAAACAATGACAATTTGACTTTATTTATTTACAAAATAGTCATGAAATAAAGATGAATTGACTACCTTGTATGAGCGAAACGATGCTGATTTGGCCGTATTTATTCACAAAATGGACGTGAAACACGACCGGGTTGGCATTATTTTCTGACGTGTAGGAAGCAATGGTTTTTTTCATAATTTTGGAGGTAAACATATGCAGTGGAAATTTTGCAATTACGTGTTCAAAAAATAGTCAGTGGCATTTTTGTAATTACAAAAAATTCATTATTAGTAAAGGTATTTTTGTACTTTCAGCTTAATTTAATGGTAAAATGCTTATATTTTCAAGACCACCAAAAAATAGCTTAGCAAATCAAGACCAAGTGCTTTTTAGCTTATTTTTGTAATTCACCCAATAACCGAGTGCACACAAAAATTTGACAAAACGAGTTACAATGCTTCCGTTCGCTAAATTGCAAGTTAGGGCAGTTTTTATGAATTTCTACATTGTTGAGCCTTTCACTGAGTTGTATCATGTTGATAAAAATGTCTTCCTCATATCTATAAACAACTTCTATATCTTTTCCATTTTCATCAAACCCATCACAATTCTTACCATATGCCCCTCATCATGGGTTGGACGCAATTTTGATTGTTCTTTGGTGAATATAACCACTCAACTTGGATCTGACTGCTATCTATCAAAGCTTAGATTTATTTTCTGAGAAAATGACAATCCTCCATGTCGTGCACCCGAATGGTAAGTGCACTGGCGAGAGATGTCCACCTTATCCCTAGAATGCATTCCTCCCTTAACCAGACTCAACATATCCAAAGCCTATAATTTTTGGAATAAACTAGTGTAAGACATCCCAATTGGCGAGAACTCTTTCTTTTTCTGCATCCGCAACATCTTATGATAGAGACAACGGTCCGATGGTGGTGATTGACTTTTCGATAGGGGAGATGAAATTTGGGCAGAGTAGCCCTAGACTGAACACTTTGCGAAGAGTTCAAACAAAACAAACAAAATTGTCTCTCATACATAGGGATAGGGCTGGTAAATTGATTGGGCTACTCCTTTCTTTTGTTCTGAAAATCAAATCTAGGAAAATGGCTATTAAACAAAGAGAAATCCCATCCTTTAAATCCTACTCAAGTTAGCTATTCACCCACTTAATTAGATTAACTAATTAACAAGAAAATGCACAAAAAAATGATTTAACTTTCAAAAAATTAACAACTAAACATTACTCATTGATATAATTTTTTTGATAGTATTTTCTTCGTATTAAAACCAACTAAAATGCTCAAGAAAATCTTTAAAAAAAATTAGTTAAACTAAACTGGATTAAAGGTATTGGTGCCAGAATTAGGTGATTACAGACATCATGGATGCAAAAAAATCGAGGTCATAGGTTCTGCGGTTGAAAAATCGATCAAGTTAGTATTTTTTATTCTAATTAGTGTTCAATTTATTGACTAATTATCTTGTTTCGACCAATAATAATTATGGGTTATTGTGGTGTAGTCTGCTGGAGGATGCAAATTCTTTAGTTGGCTTGATGATGAAGCATCGACCAAATACAGTAGAGTTATTTGAGATTTATTAAAAAAGACAAACAAATTGAAAGAATAAAGAATTCTAGCAAGAAATACTACAAAGAAGTACATTTTAGTTGTAATAGTTGTGCTTGTATTGTTATGTATTTTTGTGGGTCAATTTGTGGTTGTATCAAGTAATTATGAAGTGTATGCTTTGTTGTTAGTGTGAAGACAAGACTTGCTCTACTTCTAATGCTAGTTCAATATAACTCAGTTGTAATGCTTGTTCAATATTAATGAAAGACATTTTGTTCAATGTGCTGACAAAAATAACAGTTGAGCATAAATTTAACTTTAAAATGAATATTGTCAAAGCATTTAAACTATAACAAATGTTGCAAACTCCAAAATACATTGGCTTACATTAGCCTTAGCAACTTTTTAGACATAATAAAAGTTCAACATCCTGATTAAGTAAAAAAGAGGACACAATGTATCCTTCATCAAATCTGGCTTCCTCTTCCTTGTGTTGAAATTCTTATGGAACTGCTTGATTGAGATAAAATCCCCGCTCTTTTGAATGTTGAATTTTTTTGTTGTTGGAGTCGATTAGAGGTGATTGCATTTTTCTCCTTCAATTTCAGACCAGGTGGTTTAAATCCAACATCAATTTTAGTAGTTGCTGCATTCTTCCAATTTGTATAGGGTGATACAACTCTCTCAGATTGACATCCTGGCAGTAAAATTAAATTTAGAGCATCGTCTAGAGATTCTACCTTGAATGCCCTTCCACTTGTAGGATCAATATAGCAACCAAATCCAATTGTCCTTCACTTTTTCTGAACACTTTGACCAGCACCCTTTTCTCTTTTATGGCCTATTCTAGGTGCTTCAGTTGCACCAGCTGTAGGTATTCCCCTGCCCTAATCCTCTTACATTGGTTCCCCCGTCTAATCCTCTTCCTCCAGCATTTATAGCTTTGACAATCTTGATAATTCAAGATGTATCCTCACAAAGAGAGGATGGAGTAGACGAAACATTAGCAACATGTGTTTCAGTGGCACACTTGGACCAACACCAAATGGAATACTAGCAGCGGGTGTTTCAGCCCTTGGGCCATTTGACAACTGTCCCCCTCCATTCTGTGAAAGAGCAATACCATTAATGAATGAATAGTAATATTTATTTGAAAAAATAGTCTAATTCAGGTAGCATACCTTAATGAACACCCAAATTTGTTGTGACCTTGTTGATGATAAATGGGTCGTGTCATCTTGACTCCATGTTTTGCGGCTTTACCCTAAGCCTTCTTTTTAATCTCACCCTTAGCCTTTCTTCTAGACTTCTTGGGTTTTTCTGACATTGATTTAGATTGAGGAGATTCTATTGAAGAATTGTTTGTGATAGGTCACATCTTCATATTTGGAATTAGTTGAATGTAGTATTTGTATGTCTTAAGGAATGTCTCTTTCTTATACCAATGTGCTACATGTTCCCCAGGATCTTCCTTTATATGATAATACGCACATATTGCAGGTAGGCAGGGTATGGCCCTTGACTCCCAAGAACTGCAAGTGCATGTCTTTTCCTAACATCAATAGTGTGGCCATATTCTCTTTTATCCATTTCAAATCATATTTTCCCATTAAATCTCAAATGACATTTCATAGATAGATCAATGTTCTTATCTAAGACTTTCTTAGCTATTGTTGTAATATCACCTCTCATTATTTCTGCAAATTTCAACCTATCTACATGTCTACTCATTATCTTATGTCTTATTTTCTCTAACACGGTAATTACTGATTTATGCCTAGGTACAAGAATCCACGAAGTAAATATTTCACGTATATTGTTCTCTACTACATCCCATTTTAGAAGACTCAATTAAAAAGACATTGCACCAATACTCTTTATTATAACAAAGAAGGTCCTCAGATATCTTCCTACCACCTACTTCTTACCCAAAGCTTCCAACTCATCTTTGAATTTCACTTCAAAGTTGGACTCTCACATCTCCAAAATGGATTCCTTCTTTCTTCACCTCTCCAATTCTGTGACCAGTTAGCCCAAATATTTCTTGCACACATCATTCTTTCAGCCCTTGGTAATAACTCTCTAACACAGGACTCTAGTCCCTGTAGACAGTGAAACATAAAGAAGGAAGATTAAATAAATAAAATTAAAAAATAAAACAGAAGAGCAAGCATACCTTTTGACATTTAGACATAACAGCTAGCCCTTCTCCTTCTCCCAATCCCAAATCTGAATTTAAGTAATTGATGAACCAACTCCAAGAATATTGTCTCCTAATCAACCATAACCAAAATGCTTTTGGGTACATCTGTTGATTATCATTTTCTTCGATAGCAACCAACAACTCTCCTCTACATAATCCCTTTAAGAAACACCCATCAATTCCAATTACAACCAAAAATCTCTATAATGGCAGTGTTTGTTTATTACTTTCATGGACACTATAGTGAGGTGTTGTTATACATGTATACTGGCATTTGACGTTTAGATCTCATTTAGCTGTTATAGTAAAAAAGCTCACAAAAAATACATGTTAAATTTAAAATCTCAATAGATTTTCATATTTCATTAATTAAAAATTGGAAAGGTTAATACATTATTAATAAATCTATAACTAGTTATACCGCACCAATAAATAATTAAAATCTAAGGAACATAAATATTTAAAATTAATTAAAACTGTATAAAATATCATGTTTGACGTAAGAATTTTATAATTGTAGGTTGTTTCGTAAATTACAATCTCTTAGTAATAATATAACACTTGAATTGTTGAAGATTTTTGTCAAAACTTTAAGAAAAAGATTTTTTATGGTACGAATGTAAGAAAGGCAATATATTTATGTTATGAATGAATATCATAAATATATTGTATTTTAGTTTATACATAACATATCTCTTACAAAATATTATTACACTATATTTGACTATGGCCATTATACAGAGGTACTTTTATAAAGAGAGTACAACTATAATGAACTTCATTGCTGTTATAGGTAGAATGTTATTATAGAGAGGTAAAATATAACATGAAAAATCGGTTGTAGAGAAACTTAGGCCGTTATACTGAAATGTTGTTATGACGAAAGGCTGTTATAGAGAGGTTTGACTGTATTTTCCTACAACCCTGTAACCACCCTCCTTCAAAGCACAAAGACACACATAGAAACGGACAAAGAAATTTTTTCAGGTTCGAATCAGTGTCTGTCCTAACCCAACAAGTACTCACTGGATTAGTTTCTCTAATGGAAACACACCAGCAAAAAGTTAGCCCATTTTGTTTAATAAAAATAAAGCTCGAAAAAGGAGAAGTGGTCCTTATCGATACCTCATACCTCAACCTCCTTTTACCCGGCATATTTTGGGACTTTATCATTAGTTAATTTACCACCATAGTGAAATCTAATGCAAATCACTGTTTCTGTCATTGTAACCAACAATATAAAATAACGACTACATGTCTTACCTTAAAAGATTTCCTTAATCGTATTTAAAAATTCTATCTTATTTCGAAATTATCAACTAAACAGAACATGTGCATATTTTAGATAGAACAAAACATACAACGATAAAGAAGTAAACAATTACTTACATGTTAAGAAGATTTAATCACCTGTAAAAGTTCTCGAAATCTCGTAACCCAATCACCTTGAGTCCACTAGAAGAACTTCGGTTTCTCCTTTCGTAAGCTGAATCGAAGTAAATCTCTCGTATTAGTATAACCTTAGTTTGAATCGGTTGTTTCAGTAGCTCCGATTACATACATGGTAAGTTGATGTCGTTTGAGTGTAAAGAGGCCGATGGAATTTTGTTCATTGAACTTGGTCTGCTAATCTAGATTATCTAGTTTGCCACAATCATTTTTTTATTGGTCCATTTATCCAATTGTTTAGCGGTTGTAAACATACGTTGTAGTTTTTGTATTCATAGTGAAGTGTGTGTTTAAATGATACGGTTGAATGATATTTTAAGTGTTTAAATAGAACATGGTATAAATAAGGTGCCAAAATAAAGAAAAAAAATAAAATTTAGAAGTTGTCTATATATTCTGCCCGGGGGAGAGGGGGGGTGGTGGTGGGGAAGAGGAATAAAAAGACTTGATAGTGGCAATGGGCCTATATAAATGATTGTCTTCTCAATTCCAAGTACTAGGCCTAGAGCCAATTGCATATATGAAGAATGGACCAATTAGTCCTACAATATGTCAACTTCACAAGCTACTACAAATAGTTCTCTCTATCCCAACTTCTTTTCACTTTATGATTCTTGAAATTCAAACTAATTCAATTTGACCAATATTTTAAAATATATTCTTTCTTGACTTTGAGATGAGAATATTTGAAACATATATTAGTTTTGGTGTAACTTCAAAATATCTAAATGTAACTTTAAAATACTTTAAAATAAATTTGTGAATTGATTCTTGAATAGCAAAAAATGTCAACCAAATTGTGAAGAGAACTAATTGCAATCCTCTTTACACCACCCAAAGTTTTCGTTTTTCCCCACTCACTTTCCTTTCTATCCACAAAGATGTAAGTATACAACATTTACTTCCAGTTTACTTCATTTGCCTTACCTTTTCTATGTGTTCCCTCCCGGTGATAGATTATACGAGTAATGATAAAACTTGCTTTTAGTTAATCTCATAAGCGTTATAGTTGGTAGAAAATTTCTTTTCAGTTGTGCCTTTTGTTGTCCTCTCCACTGGCCCAAGCCAAACACATCTACCAAGAATAATTCAAATACGTAAAGCTTATCTCAATAGAATGATGAAAGAAATGGCCTCAGAATATCACTAAACACCCTTCCAACATGCATACGAGTTAGCGATTTAGAAAGAACGAATGAGCAGGATCCTCCTCCCTCCAGGTTTGCGGCACAAGCCCAAGTCCATACAACAGTAAGGGGTGTATGCCGAAATTTTGTGCGAGTAGTGTTAGTCGTTTGAATATGAACACGTTTGAAATTATGGTCATAACATGTCATAATAATAATGTGCAGTTATAAGACTTTTGAAATTTACAGTCTAAAATATCACATAACATATGACTATAAATGTTGTCATTATTTTTTAAAACTATTCCTGTTAAAAAAAGAATTTTTTCACATAAATTAAGAATTTTTTCACATAAATTAAGATGGATGAAGTACTATTCTCAATTCGTGTCCTATTGTAAATATGCATTTTATGTTTTATATACTCTCTATTTATACACGGGTCAGCTAAAATCCACCTCAGCTCTCTAATCTCTAGCTTCACTAGGAACTAAAACTTCTGTGGTCCATCCACAATTCCCTAACCCCCATCTCGCACCCCCTCATGAACTTCTTTTTAAATCTTTATGAGCTGTTTTGACTAAGAATATGAGGATATGAATGATAGTTATCACCAAGTTGATAAAGCCATGAAAGGTGAGAGGTATGGAAAACAAAATGCCTGAGCTGCCATCCACTATAAATGAAGTAATTATCTACTTCTTTCACAATCTCTCCAGAGTTTTGAACAAATATTTGAAATGATGACAAAAGCATCAAAACCATGATTTCTAATCTTAGATGTTGAGAGAATGAGGACTCTTTTTGTGTTTTGCTAATTTAATGATAGTGAGTCTTCTATTCTTTTCCATCCCATAAGTTCTTTTATCCTCTCATACATTACTTTGTGTTGGGACATAATAGGAAAGTTATGATAACAATATGGTAAAAATAAAATAAACCCTTTTACTTATTTCAATAACTAGAAAAAATAGCTAAAGGCCCGGAAATACAACATTGGTTAAATTCACACAAAAATCTCAATAAACAAAGAAGAGTACAAATAATATTTGCAGTTGTTATAGCAAAGAAAGGAGTTACATATAAAAGTTGTGATTAATAAGGCGTAATCAGTCTTGTGACTTGTCCTAACCAGAATTAGATATTTCTCTTCTTTGTCTCAGAAAGGGCTTATGGCAAAGCATATGGATTTTTTTCCTCATTCTCTCTTCAACGAAAGCTGGAGATCTTGTACGATAACAGCCTAATTTTATTTAATTTGGAATCGACTTTTCGCTTATTATTATATTATATATACTCTTAATAATAGCTCCTCACAATAATAGCTAGTAAAATTTTCTGGATAAACAATATTATTATAAAGAAATGTAACTATACTTCGTAGAGTCCTCTAAAATGAGTTTCTTTTGCCCCCTCTTATCTCTAATCTCTGTGACGACTCTATATCTCCATATTCATTTATCATCATGAATCATGATCATGTTAATTCACAAAGCCACTAATTTATGTGGGGACCCCTCAAAATGTCAAATGTTGCCAACTCTTTACGCAAACTTTGAGTTCTTCAATTGGGTCCCCAACGAGCAAAGTCTTTTGCCAATTTCAATGTCTTGAAGTAGACATCTGGTTTTGTCACACTTCGAGCAAATCTCCTTATTTGCTAAGTATAATGGAAGTTTCTTCTGTTATGTTGAACTCTTGTAATAAGTACAACATGAACTTAGCTGTACCCCAACTGTACGTATAAGAGATCTCAGCATCTATTAAATTCAATTTCATGAAAGCCTACTTGGCTTTTGGCAATTCTCCATTTCAATTCTTATCTAAAATGTAACAATCAATGATATAATTGTATTCGTGCAACTTTCTAATGTGTTCTTTCATTTTTATCATTTTTTGTAAGACCACGTGCTGCAGTTTTAGCTATAGATCCTTCAGTAGTAATAGTAGTTAACAACTCCAATCGGAGGTATGACACGTGTATGAAAAAAGTAATATACAACGTATAAGCTCCGGTGGAGCGTCAGTGAGAAATTACAATGTTAGTGAAGGGAATTGTAGAAATAAAAGTATCCAAGTATTACAAGCTTCTGAAGAACACTGAGCTAAGTGAAATAGAGTGAGGTAGGTGGTGTTGAGTATGAAGTTGGATGGCTCGAGCAGTTAATTATATTTCGGCGGGTATTTAGAGGAGCGAGGATCCTTGGAGGCCAAGTCTAAATAACGGTCTTCTAGGACAGGATGTCGCTGATGAAATTGGCTCGACCTACTCTATTAGAGCCAGTTTGGGTTAGCTGAAAAAAAATACTAGTTTTTTAAGCACTACTTTTTGACCGAATTGTAAAAATATGCTACCGGAAGCAATGGTTTGCCAAATTGCCTTCACTAACAGATGTTTAGCAAAAATGTCCTTATTAATTTAATGAAACTTTTTTCGGATCAAAATACCGCTACAAACCAATAAAAAGACGCGCACAGTCCATCCCCTTCCTTTTCACTATTCACGCGATCACAACAACCCTAAAGACCCATTCCTTTCAGAAATTGCTCCGTTCAAACAAAGGTTCACTGTAAGATTTCTTCAAATTGCTATTGAATTTTACTAACAGTTAGATTAATTTCTTTATAATTTCATTTATATTATGCTTAACTTTGGTTAAAATTCTATATAAATCAAACGAGATATGGTTTTTATTTATAATAACCAAAAAACACATGACATTAGATTGATTACAGTAATTGTAATATGCACTTTCATTAAAAAAAAAACAAAATCTATCAATTCTGGAAAAGTCTTGGCTTATTGACAGTAGTTTAAGCTCTGGTGCAACGGGAGGCTTGTACAAAGTTATTGCCTATTGCCAAGACTTTCAACCCTATTGCAATGAGGGGCTATAGCCAAAACTTGCAGCTCTGATGCAATGGGATCCTTGTAGACACTTCATCCCTATTGCCAAGACTTACAGACCTGCTGTAATGGGGTACTTACAGACAAATTCTCTGCAAGTCTTGGCTATAGCCAAGACTTTGTAGCTCTGGTGCAATAAGCACAAAGCAGAGACTTCTTGGCTATTGCCAAGACTTTCAGACCTGTTGCTATGGGGGACTTGCAGACAAAGTCTCTGCAAGTCTTGGCTATTGCCAAGAGTTGCAACTCTGGTGGAATAAGCACCTAGGAGAAACTTCTTGGCTATTGCCAAGACTTTCAGACTGTTGCTATGAGGGGCATGCACACAAAATCTCTGCAAGTCTTAGCTATTGCCAAGAGTTGCAGCTCTGGTGCAATAGGCACCTAGGAGAGACTTCTTGCCTATTGCCAACACTTAAAGACTATTACTGTGGGAGGCTTGCAGACAAAGTCTCTCCAAGTCTTAGCTATTGCCAAGAGTTGCTGCTCTGGTGCAATAGGCACCTAAGAGAGACTTCTTTGCAAGGCCTAAAGCCCAGAAAAGGGCAACACTTTTACCGATGATCCTGCTTCTATTAAAGCATATTATTTGTCTTGATTATGTGCAGGATTACCACTATGGCGACTCGCTGCATTTATATAGCATTGGGAATTGGGATGCAAACAGCAAATACATCAACCATGATATAAAGCTGATACTTGTCGAAGACGGTATAACCTACCAGACATTTGAAAAAGAAATTTGTAATGCTTTAAGCATCAACACTGATGAAAGTGAAGCAAAGATAAGGTTTGACACGAATCTTGAAACGTGCAGAGGCATGATGGTGACAAATGATCAAGAACTTATGACTTGCATGTATCTGCTGAAGAATGATGACAATTTCAGAAAATCCCGCTTCATAGTAGAAGTTATTAAAATGAATGACATGTCAAGTAACAACACCACCACCACCACCACAAGTACATGTGAATTCTTTGTGAATGAAGCTGACCATAGCATGGTGTTGCATCAAAAGGAAGGATAGTTGTTGATTATAAATATTTTTAAAAATCAAACGTGATTGGAAAGTTAATATTATCAATAAACTGAACTTTTGGCTATAGCCAACACTTTACACTCATACAGATAACCAATTCAATTTAACTTGACACAAAGTCTTGGCAAAGGCTACGACTTCCTACTGAAACTTATTTATGGACTTTAATATTAGAAATAATTAAGTTGCCTTGAAGTCTTGCCATAGACAATAGTATTGACAACTAAATTTCCACCAAGACTTGGCAAAAACATTACCAGCACAACCCTCCATGAATTATTTATCAATTTTAAATTAATTATATATATCAGACTTGGAATTAATTAACTAGAATTTAAGTCTTGCCTATTAGCAAGACTTTTCATCTAATCCCTTCACCCCACAACAACTAAAAAGCCTTGAAGTCTTGCAATTGCTAACACTTTTATCTCATCCAATTCAAAACAACTCCAGTCTTTAAAATAACAAAAATATCAAACATCCAAGTGTACTTGTTTACATAAACATAAAAAATAGAGTAAATATGAAACACATGTAATTAAAACTACTCATCAGCTTTCTCTAACTCTTTCAGTACTAAAAGTCTTATTTGGACTACTACACGGATCATCTTGCGACGGAGGTAAAAAATGAAAATTGGAAATTCATCACCCACATCAAATTTTTGCCTCTTCCTGGCACCTTCATCAGAAAATCTTGGTTGACTTATAAAATCATCCAGCACATCTAAATGTACATGATCATGATCAGAAGATTCAATATCTATTACCTGTAAAATTTAAAAAAAATAACAATGACAACACATAATAACAAAATAATGAAACAATAATGAAAATACCATATACAAAAATACTCCATAAATTTGCCGAAAACTCCACCTTTCAACAACGTCAATTGCCGCTCGGTCAAAAATTTCCTAACTAAACTACTATACTTCACATCACCACCCCAAGAACCTTTGGCATCAAACCAATTCTCAAACTTAAAATTTTGATCTCCTTCCTATTGGAACAAAAGATAAAATATGCATATTCAACAAATAAAATTACAAAAATAGTATGATAACAAAACAACAAGTAAAGACAAGAAAATATTCATTACGAAGTGCCATCATGAACTCATGATTAATATGCAGAAAAATTCCTATGTCATTACCATAATTCAAAGTCAACAGATCAAAAGCAAAGACAACTGAAAAACACAGCAACAACTACAGAATGCATGACTGATGAAAAGAGCAAACTACAGGAAAAAAGTCTCTACAACTATTGACAATAGCCAACACTTTAAACTCTAGTGGGAGGGGCAACTTGTAGAACTAGTCTTTACAATTATTGGCAATTGCCAACACTTTTACCTATACTGCGGTGACAAACTTGCAGAGAAAGTCTCTGAAACTCTTGACAATAGCCAAGATTTTAAGTTCTGATGCAAGGGAGACCTTACACTGAAAATCTCTAAAAGTATTGGCAATTGGCAAGACTTTTATCCCTACTGCAGTGAACAACTTGCAGACAAAGTCTTTGCAACTCTTGGCAATAGCCAAGACTCTAAGTGCTGCTGGAAGCGACAACTTACACGAAACATCTCTGCAAATATTGGCAATAGGCAAGACTTTAAAAACTAATGCAATAACTAACTTGAAGAAAAATTCTATGCAACTATTGGCCATAGCCAAGACTTTAAGCTCATAACAATGAGCAACAACAAAATCTAATAGCTATACCAGTAAAAACCTTCAAATCACCGTAATCAACCAAAAACAAGCGAAGTTCAAACTTAATTCAACGATCATCCATCCAAATGAAAAACAAACTAACAGATAAATATAAACAATAAGTATAAAAATAAATTACAAGAAAAAAAAATACAGAAAAATCATTAGCGAAATAAAAATTACATTTTGAAGAAAAATAATAGAATAAACATAAGATAAACATACGAAAAAGAGAGAAAAATAAACCCGTAAATCTCCAGCACACAAAGAAGAAACAAGGAAAGAAACTGGGAAAGAGAGAAAGAAATGCATTCAATGTGAATTAGGTTTAGTCAGGGGCAAAAGAGTCCTTTCCCAGAGGGTTGGATGATGTGGAGGGCATTTAATTAAAAAATTTCTAAGTGGGAGCAATTAGGTAAGACCACCTCTTATTGAGGGTACTAGGTGAAATTTTTTGCTACTTTTTCTCCTTTTTCTCTTTTTGAATTTAAACATAAAAGTACACTTTTTGAGAGTTATTTACAAAACATAGCAATATTTTAACAAAATTACCCAATTTACAGGAAAAGAAAACTTAATTACAAAACATAGCATAACATAGCAAAACCCTACATTCTTCCTCTCATTTGCCCCAATTTCATTTTTCCTCCTCCGCTCTCCAACCACCTCATATCTCGTTGTATCTCAACTATCAACCATCTCATATCTTGTTGTATCTCAACTACCAACCACCTCGTATCTCGTTGTATCTCAACTACCAACCATCTCATATCTTGTTGTATCTCGATGTATCTCGGTGTATCTCACTGTATCGCATCCACCAACTACCTCGTATCTCGTTGTATCTACATTGTTTTTGCACAGTATCTAACTTTTTGGACTATTTCTGTATTATTTCTGAATTTGTTTCACACAATAAATGCCCAAGACAACCAAAAAAAAAAAAGATAAAAATTTCTTTATGTGTAATCAACACTCCGTATTAACTGACATGCTCACTGCTTACTTTACCAAGATTGTCCAATGTGGACCATTTACCTTCTTCAATCAATTCATTGAGGCATTGTATGGTCTGCTCTTCAATTTAACCGGCGGGCCTCAAAGGTATAGAGGCAAAGCTCATCATCGCAGTGACCTTTTAGTAAACTTTTTTTATGTTTCGCTTACTACTGAAATCCTGATACACCGCCAATGACGATGGCGGCGCAACGAACGTAGCAGCAGTAAAGCGGAGAAGGAGCGACTGTTGGTTCGCTTTTCTACACTACTAAAAATCAGGGCTTTTCCGACCGCCCATACGGTCGGACAACGGTCGGCTAGGCGACTGTTGTCCGACCTAAAAAGGCGGTCGGCTAAGTATTGGTCGCTCACAGCCTTCCGACCGCCGCTGTCGGACGTCGGACCGCACCACTGTCGGACGTCGGACCGCGGCGGTCGCCTAGTTTATAAGGTGGAAAAAATAATGTTGAACTGGGCGACCGCAGCGGTGGGAGATTGCACAAAAACTGGAAAAGTGGGCGACCGCAGCGGTGGGCCAGGCGACCGCAGCGGTGGGCCAGGCGACCGCTGCGGTGGGAAATTGCTTATTTCTGGGCTGGGTAATTGCCAAATTTCGGACCGCTGCGGTCGGTAGGCAGTGTAATACCTGCAATAAAAAACCTGCAATTAGAGCTACACCACCTGTAAAAAACAGAAAAAACAGCACCCAGAAGAAGATAAGGCTTCTCAAGCCTTAATAATAGTCTAAACAAGGCTTATTGCCTTTAAATAGAAAGTTTAACATTTTTGCATAACATATCCAATCCGAATAGCGATCCAAACAAGTTAAAACATGTCTAAAACAAGTCTAATACATCAACAGTCCATTATCACTACTCCGTTGCCTCAGAACTAGACTCAGAACCCGACTCAGAACCCGACTCAGAGCTGTATTGACGTTTGCTCTTGCCTTTCCCCCGGCTCTTGCTCTTGCTCTTGCTCTTGCTCTTGCTCTTGCCCTTGCCCTTGCCCTTGCCCTTCGTTCCCTTGTCCGCACCACCACACATAATGTTCTGCATCATTTCCCGCATGACTCTCAAATTTTCTTCATTGCGCAAACGGTCTTCTTCACTCTTTCTCCTAAGCTCTTCGATTTCATTGCGCAAAGAGGCTTCCACCGAGGGATCAATTGAACTAGCAGGAGGAGTGTAAGAGCCAAAACCTGGATTTAGACGTTCTGAGGCATACTGCGATCCAAGGCCGTAAGCACTTCCCTTCTTTAAAGATGCATTTCAACATCTTCCAGATTTTTTCCTTTTATGCACTGGCAGTCTACACAAGGACACTTAATCTGGCCCCACCGTATAAAACCATCAAGTGTTTTCGCTTTTTCAATAAAATTTTCAACACCTACTGCAAATTCTGCCCTCATCCCCCGCCGGCCGGGATTATTTCTATTATACATCCAACTACGACTTTCATTAACCATATCTACACAAAAATTACACGTTTCAGATGCATATTAAATTGCAAATATTTAAACAAACATTTCTTTGATACACAAACATTACTTTTATATTACTAACTAATTTGTTCTCTAAGATTATCATTTAGTAATTAATAACACTTCTCATTTGCAACTTATATCTATTTATAATTTAAAATGATAAAACTATTTACTTATCTATACTTAGTTGGAGTAATCTAAAACTATTTGCAAACTATTCAACTTAGTTGTTGCTCACCACTTATTTGATGAAATGCCTCAAAGAATCTAACTACCAAACTACACTATACACCAACAATTCTATCTCAAAGCAATACAACAACAACAACAACAACACCACCATTAACAACATTCAATAACAACAACACTACTAAAGGAACCCATCAACAACAACCTATTCAAAGTGTACTATTCTCAATGGAACACCAACTTTTTCACTAAAACAACTCATTCAAAGTGTTACTTTCCAACCATAGAATCTTCTAAATGTGCATTCAATAACCCAATCATTTTTTTAACAACACCCAATTTTTCAATCAACCTAATTTTAACAATACCAACAAAAATGTCAAACTAGCTTCAACAATTCCCAAACCAAACAACAACACAATGTAACCTAGTTCACAACCAAATAGCAACTACTATGTCATGGATTAATTTCATGAGCTAAAATTCAAACATAGGAAAAAATGAAAAAAAACGAGCTAAAATTAAATTTTAAAAAAAAAATTGGTGTTTCATCATAAAACTCACCTCAAGGGATGGTTTTGTACTCCACCACCACTAATGTACAATCCCCAACTTTGATAGATGGAAGAACTATAAAAAAAATAGATAAAAAAGTTAGGGTTTCGGATTTGGGGAAAAATTGAAGAAAACTATGAAAATTAAACTTACCAAGTTGTAGAGGAATGGAATTAAGAGATTAAGAGTAGTTTTTTAATAGATTTGGGTTGGATTTGGCTTTGGAATCGGGTTGAATGGAGAAAGAAAGAAAGGGGCGAAAGAGAGAGAAATGGGTATGGTGTGAAATGAAAAACGGGCTGCTATGCCCGTGTTGGTATAGTTTCTGTCCACCGACCGCACTCGGACCGCTGCGGTCGGACAAAAAATTTTAATTATTGTCCGACCGCGGCGGTCGGATAAAAGTAAAAAAAAAAATATATATATATATAATTCGATGAATTATCCCACCGCGTCGGTCGGACAACGTGCTCCAACCGAATTTCGGTCCGAAATTTCGGTCTGAAAATGCCTTATTTTTAGTAGTGCTAGTTGGACTTATAGTGTCGTGCAGAAGAGAAAAAAACAATAAGATAAAATCAGACAACACTGGGTCTGGCATATGCTGCCGCTGCTGAAATCCCTGGGTCGCTGCTCCGATCATCCTCCACTGCCCGCTTTGACGTCCCTTTTCCCGGTACGTGGAGAGCTTTGCTTTTGACTTTTCCCTTTTTCTAATTTGTCTTGATTGTTGTGAAATGTGCTAGAGAAAATATTGCTATGTGTCATAATTTGTGTAATGTTGCTACTCCCTCCGTCCCAAAATGAGTGTCTACCTTTCCTTTTTTGTTTGTCCCAAAATGAGTGCCTCTTTCCTTTTATGGCAAGTTGGCAACTCTTTAAATATAAGATTTGTTTTGAACCACAGAATTTAAAGACACTGGCTCATATTACACACACCTTTCATTTTAAACCACAAGATTTAAAAGTCTTCCTTATTTTCTTAAACTTTATGCCCAGTCAAATCCAGACACTCATTTTGGGATGGTGGGAGTTTTTTTTTTTTTTTTTTTTAATAATATAAGAGTGCAAATTTGTATATTTGTGTAAAAACCCTTATTTTTTAAGTGATGAGGATTAATTTATAAATAAGCAGTTACGTGTTTGGATATAAGTATTGAAATTAAAAGAAAAAGATTGCAGAGGTGTTTGGTAAAATTAGTACTACTTTTTTATGTTAAATGATTAAAATATCTTTTAAATAAAAATAAGGAAGGATAATCTAGGGCCTTGTTAATGAGAGTATTAGTGGAATTGAAAAAATATATAAGGGACAAAATGATAAAATCATTGTTCAAACCATAACAACTTTTTCAGCAAAAGCAATAAGTTTGGATTACCCAACTTAATGCTTTTTAACTTTTTTTTGCCAAGTGCTTCAAAGCATTTTGGACTATCCAAACACTGTTGCAACCTAAAAATGATTTAAACGCTTTTTGACTAGATTTTAAGTCAACCCAAACAACCTCTTGCACTTGCTTTGGGTGACTAATCTTTGACCACTACATATAGCACTTTATGCCTTTCTTCTTTTTTAACGTGGGATTTCTATAGATGCTAATTTCATGGGAGTTCAGGCCATTTCTTCAATCAAAATGTTAGAAAGCTAAATGCTAATGAAGCCGGAAAATGAATGTCTCGTGACAATACTTGTTCACAGTGGATTTTGCTTGTAAGGATTTCGATTTACTTTGTGAATTTTTTGTTGGTTCACCGTGAATCTTAATTGGCGTGTTACAAATTAATATATTTGTTGAATGGTTGAATGTTAGGTTTATTTAAATGTTCTAGCAAGCTGTTAATAAATACCAGTTACAGTTTACGATCGTTTTTGGTATTAGTTTTATTTGAATGTGTTAGCAAGTTCTTAAAATTAATTATGATGTTACAATGCATACTTCTTTGTGATGTTAGATTTCCAAGTTAAATTTGTGAATAGTGCAGGTATCTAATTGGCATGTTGTCAGCTGAAAAAAAAATCAAAGATTTACTTTTTTCAGTTCAGTATTGGTTTGACTTGCAGCCTGAAGAGAAAGTCCGCGATGGGCTTAGCTGGCGGCAATATAAGATCACAAATAAATAGATAAGAAACCACCGGTAAGTTAACCACTTCATGAACCGCCGCTAAGTTGGAAAAAAACGCCACTATTTTATATTTTGAGTCGGTTATTCCAGCAATTTGCCTAAACCGCAAAATGGTTTAGCAACGCCTAATAAGATGGAAGTTCTAAACCTCTGTTAGTTTTATATTGTGGCAGTTAAACTTGCTGCAAGATTGCAAAAAACTGCCATTAATCATCTTTTCTTTTTTTTCAAGTGTTATCTAAGATATCATATGCATCCGTTCTTTAGAAATCCTACATGTTCTTTTTTATCATCCTTATTAACCTGCCCTCTATCATGAGTGTCACTTATAATTGCCCCCTTAAGGCTCAGTGTACTTGTTAAGGATTGTCCGACCATCATACATTAATGCCTGAGTTTGGCTTTCTTACCACATTTGTCACAAAAATAAATAAAAATACAACAAGTGGCACACACACATATATTATTTCGGTAGGGTATTAGGAATTCTATATTTTTTTAGACAAATCAAATATCAAATTGAATATCAGAATTTTACAAAATATATATCGATATCAATAACAAATACCAAAATACCTACGCCTGCACGGTTTGGCTCTGGACCATCTGTAACAGACCAAGCCCGTTAGTGATACTGTCCGCTTTGGGTCTAGGCTCGCATGATGCGTCACTAGGGTCTAAAGCATACTTACTTAAATACTAAGAATCACTTTTATGTTATGTCGATGTGGATACTTAACTCTTAGCTGGGGTGTCACAATACCAATACAAAAATACTAAAATTTTCAAATTGAGTAAGAAATTCAATATATACCAAATTTATGTCCACCCAACTTTTAACTTGGATCCAAATATTAACTTGAATAGTTGAAAGTAAGGTTCAAATATACAAAGTCCATATGTAAAACATTCAAAATATTGTCTTATGTGCTTTATAGATGCCGCGGGGTAGAGATTTTAAAATGGCCCACCAAAGGATCAAAGGTATTTTTGTTTGAGAGTTATAAGAAGAAATGGAGTAGGTGAACAGAAGGCAGAGAACCACACGTCCCCACCATTTTACACATAGGTAATAATGTTTCTTCTTTTAGATTTTTATTCCATTGCGCTTTCGGTGGGATCTCACGCTTGAATATTTAGTTAGGAGATGTTTGATATGATGTATTGGTTAGTTAATATATCTATTAAGACTTTCTACAATTTTATCTATGTTTGGTAGGTTTTTTTAAATTGGGATAACTAATACATGTATTAATTATTATACCAATTCAGGTAGTACTATTTAATACCTAGCTCATCATGGTATACCATATTTTATTAATATATGGATAAACAATGAAATAATAAAATACCCACTTGTTTTTAATACATGGATAAGAAATCAAAGATATAATTGGAAACAAAACTTTATATACTTTTAAACCAAACACAAATTTAAGTTATACATATTTATCCCAGTTTTAATAAAATGAACTAAACACATAACTAAAAACAATTCATGCATTACTAATCCTTATATTACCAATCCATTTATTGTTAAACCATATATAACTCATTTCTCTCCCAAACGAGCTCTTATTCTTTAGTAATTGAATATTTAGTTCTGTTTTGTCTCAAGCGGACACATTTTGTAGTGAGACAGTTTAATTACAAAGATCGTTGCTAGCCAAATGTTACTAGTAAATTTTGATCGGTCACTTCTTGTATGTAAATTTGAAATTATAGTAAACGGACGATTTTGGCATAACAAGGATCCCTTAACCTAATCATACTAGTGAAATTTTGTTGTCGGACCAAGAAGTTTTAATGATAGAGATGAAAAAAAAACACTATTTTCGTTGTAGCTTATCGAATAAATTAATCTATTCCAAAAAAAAAAAAAAAAAAAAAAAAAAACTAGTTTTAAATTTTAAAGCTTCATGAAATGATTTATACACTAAAATTCACAATCTATTTTATACCACAAATTTTAATTTTTTTTTATTTATAAACTCGATATTGATTCAAAACATATAAAGCGGAATAGAAAGTACTCCCTTCATCTCAAATTATTTGTCCTCTTTATTTTTGCACGCTCCTTAAGAAATTATTAATAAAGGGGGATTATTGACTATTATACTCACCTTATTATCTCTCTTTAATAAATGTTATCTCTAGTTGTATTTTCAAGAACAATAATTACTAAGGGTAAAATGGAAAAAATATAAAAAAATTTATCTTGAACTCCTAATTAGATAATTATTTTGAAATGACAATTTTTAATAAGAAAGACAAATATTTTGAGACGGATGGAGTAATGGTATATGTGCCAAAAGTGTCAACTCTCATCTCTTTAGCCGAATTATTGGAAAAAGAAAAACTTTTAACGCAATTGACCCGAAAATTGACGCCGTTAACTTCGGTGGAAAAGCTCCATAATTTGGGTCTCCATCTCCCACGCCAATCGGCAGTACAAGATTATCCGTCAAACCATGGACCCCAGCTAGTGGTGCTGACGTGGAACATAAATTCCACGTTGATCACTATGGCGTGGAACAAGATTATGGCTTGTATGTTTTTTTTTAGTTGGTTTAAACACCAAAGATTATTTTTAAATTTGAAAATTGATATAGTTCAATATTTTCATTTTATCTCTAATGGTAAGTTGTTGTAGTCTCATAAGTGTTATTAGTACACTCTTAATTAAGATTATAGGATTCGAAAATTTTCATTCAGTACTTAAATTTTGTATTTCACTCATACAATACCACATAAATTGACATGGTGGTTCTTCATCATAACTCATATTCTTATTTAGTGGTATCAACTAGAGTACAATGATCAGGGCGGACTTACCCATTGTCAAGGGTCTTTCCCAAATAATTTCACTATATAGAGAATAATTTGGGTATGTATATATGTTATATGTCAGGTCCCTTTATTCTTTTTGTTTTTTTACTTATTTATATTTTTGTACACCTTAATAAAAATTCTGGTTATTCTGCCAGTGGCAAAGATATAATTTGCGATAACAACTGTGGACCACATAACACATATTGTGTTTTTTACTTGGTAATTTAAATAATATATTTTGGAGATAGGTCAAAAAAAATTATTATGGGTATATGTTGAGTCTTCCTTTAATTTTTCATATATTACTGATTTGAGTCTCCCTTTAGTAAAAGTTTTACTCCACCTTATTTTTTAGAGTGCTTTTGGGATAAACAAAACGTATTAAACCGAAAAAGGGAGAGCGCCTTGGGCGGTAGGCTTGTCGGCAATGCAGCCGTCCACAAATTTTATAATTAATTTTCGCGGTTTTTTTTTTCCTAACACTCTGGTTTCAGCAAGGAATGTTCATATGTGTATTTATTATTTTGCACCAGAAACGTATAACTCGTAGACTGTAGTAGTTTCCTTAACCTAAAAAATATTCAAGTAAAATTAATGTCAGACGAGTTTTGGAAATATCTTCATTCTAACTGTGTTCGCCCGCATATATAATCTATACTTAAAAAATCACCAAAGGAGCTTTTCTTAAATTAAAATTTGTATACTTTCATATTATTTCATCATCCCCGTTTAAGATGCAAACAGATAAATACAAAACATAACAACAAGTAACGTATACATTTCATATGCTTTTTGTTTATTATACATTTTCTGTTTTTTAAGAAATTAATCTTGATACTGTTAATTTCAAAATGGTACTACCTCCGTTCCAAAATAGTTGTCATAGTTTCCTTATTAGTTCGTTTAAAAAAAGAATGGCACAATTCTAAATTTGGAAATATTTTTGAGTTGAAACTACTACTTTACCCTTAATGAAATGATTTATAGCCACATATTTATGTATGGCTTATGTTGGACCACAAGTTTCAAAAGTCTTACCACATTTCTTAAACTCCGCTCCAAGTCAAATTATGACAACTATTTTGGAACGGAGGGAGTAGTTGTCTGTTGTATACAAAATTAAATATATTTTGAAGAGAAAAGAAAGGAGAATCACTTTCTACTCCAAGATGTTGTTAGGTTTCAATAATTGCAGGACCATGGAACTATATGATTTTCACATCAACCACATAAATAGTAATTTCAATCAAGAAAATGTACCCGAATCTATGGTGTCTTCTTGATGAATCTTGAGCGGAAGTCTTTAATATTCTTGTTGTTGGAGAAATATATTTTTTCTCTTTCCTTTTCTTTTACTAAACAATTGTAATGGAAAACCTTGTTCAAAAACTGACAGAGATTGGACCCTTATACTTTGAGAAGTTATGAACAGTTACCTACACGTTCCATCACGTGTAGAAGTGGGAAGTTGAATAGTAATAGATAACTTCCCTTAATAATACTATAATTTAGCTTTTATTAATATTAATTTATTAAACCAAATTAAATATGCTACGTGGGCCACACTTTACATTCTCCCACTTGGCACACGTTAATTCACTTAATAGTTTAATAAATATTTGTATCATTATGTGCACAATTAAAGCTAAATCTAATATTACTTGTTGTTATTAAGTAAATCAACTAATACGAATCATGACAGTCATACATCACTTTCGACATAGTCCCTTCCATGTACTACAATATTAATCTATTACTCAACACAGCCTTTAATACATCATGGGTCCAACATAATGCTTAGAATATTATTTTCTAAGCCAAAACCTGTCATCGTCATTCTCAACTTTATGTATACAGGAGAAAACAGGCAATAGCAGAAAATGTATGTATATATATATATAATGAGCTCAAAGTGCCAAATCCATATTTATTATAAAAGTCTTTACATAAAGTCATATATTGCTGTCAATAACGCTCATTCTTTCAACATGTTCCATATATATTTTGGACGGTAATCCTTTCGTCAAAGGATCAACAATCATAATTTTGGTGCTAATATTTTCAATTGACACTCTATGTTCCTGCACTTCTTCCTTAAGTTTAAGGTATTTCAAGTCTATAGACTTAGCACCCTTTGTATACCTATCATTCTTAGAGAAGAAGACTGCTGAGGAATTATCACAATAAATTTTCAGCGGCTTGGCAATACTGTCGACTAGTCCAAGTCCTGAAACAAAATTCCTCAGCCACTTAGCCTGAACTGCGGCCTCAAAGCATGCCACAAATTCAACTTTCATGGTAGATCCAGCTGTGATAGATTGCTTTGCACTCTTCCACGATATTTCTCCTTTAGCTAACAGGAACAAATAACCAAATGTGGATTTTTCTTGTATCCTCACAACCACCATAATCTGAATCTGAATATCCAACCACATCAAGATGCTCAGATTTTCTATAAGTGAGCATATAATCTTTTGTTCCTTGCAAGTATCTCAACACTTTCTTTGCAACCCTCCAATGATCCATTCCTGGATTGCTTTGATATCTGCCCAGTATTCCAACAACAAACCTGATGTCTGGTCTGGTACATGTCTGGACATACATTAAGCTCCCAACTACGGATGCATAAGGAATATCTTTCATTTGCTTACATTCCAATTCATTCTTTGGACATTAATTGAGACTGAATTTATCTCCCTTCTGAATTAGAACGGGACTTAATGAGCAAATTTCCATTCTGAATCTCTCTAGAACTTTATTAATATAGGTCTTTTGAGACAACCCTAACAATCCATGTGATCTATCCCGGAATATTTCTATCCCAATCACATAGGTCACCTCTCCCATATCTTTCATTTCAAAGTTCTTAAAGAGAAATTTCTTGGTGTCATGCATCATACCAAGATCAATAGTAGCAAGCAAGATGTCATCAACATACAGGACTAATATTATAAACTTACTCCTACTGACCTTCAGATATATACACTGGTCAATGATGTTTTCCTTAAATCCAAAGGCGACAACAGTTTCATGAAACTTAAGATACCATTTGTCGGAAAGCTTGTTTAACCCCGTATATTGACTTCTTCAGTTTATACACCATATGTTCCTTTCCTTTAATTTCAAAACCCTCTGGTTGATTCATGTAAACTTCTTCTTCTAAATTTCCATTAAGAAAGGCAGTTTTCATATCCATTTGATGTAGGTCTAAGTCATAATGAGCCACCAAAGCCATTATAATTCTAAGTGAATCTTTTTTAGAGACAGGTGAAAATGTCTTTGTATAGTCAACACCATGTTTCTGAGTGAAACCTTTGGCAACAAGTCTGGCCTTGTGACGTTCAATATTACCATTTGAGTCATGTTTGGTCTTAAAGACCCATTTACACCCGACTTTTTTTGCAACCTTCTGGTAATTCAAAAAGGTCTCAAACGTCATTATGTTGCATAGATTTCAACTCATCTTTCATAGCATCTACCACTTATCAGAATTATTACTTTCAATGGACTGTGAAAATGAAACTGGATCATCATCGATTTCCAAATCATCCAAATCAATTTTCGGATCAATTTCTGACTCATGTAGATATACCAAAAAATCATCAGAAAGAGCATTTTTCCTTTGTCTTTGAGATTTTCTTAATGCTACTTCTTGCGGTACGTCCACAGCATATTCATTGATTATGTTTTCATTATGAATAGCAGGATCATTATTTTATTGTTCGTGTTGGTTGTTAGGCGGTACAACAACTTCGGAAACAACAATTTTAGAAGAAGTACAGGGTAAAGAAATTTGCACCCTAACTTCCCTAATTTCCACATTACGTGGTTCTTCACTCCCACTAACTTCACCATTCTCAATGAACCTAGCATTTCCAATTTCAACAATTGTCGTACTATGGTTAAGACAATAAAATCTATACCCCTTTGATTTTTCTGGATAACCAATAAAGAAACCACTGATTGTTCGTGGATCCAGTTTCTTTTCTTGTGGATTATAAATTCTTACTTATTCCGGGCAGCTCCAAACATGAAGGTTCCTTAAACTAGGTTTCCTACCAGTCCAAAGTTCAAAAGGTGTCTTTGGAACTGCCTTACTAGGAACTCTATTTAGTAAGTACACGACAGTCTTTAAAGCATACATCCACAATGAAGCGGGTAAAGATGAATTACTTAACATACTCCTAACCATTTTAATTAATATACGATTACGTCTTTCTGCCACACCATTTTGTTGTGGTGTGCCAGACATTATGTATTGAGCACATATGCCACGCTTTTCGAGGAATTTAGCAAATGGATCAGGGTGTTGTCTAGTTTCATCATATCTACCATAATACTCACCACCTCTATCTGACCTGATTATTTTTACCTTTCTGTCTAATTGTCTTTCAACCTCATTAATAAATACCTCTATGACATTTACTGCTTGAGATTTTTCGTGCAACAAATAGACATAACCATAACGTGAAAAGTTTTCAATAAAGGTAAAATAGTACTTTTCTTTACCGAAAGATGGAACATCAAAAGGACCATAGATATCAATGTGTATAATTTCAAGAAGCTGTGAGCTTCTTGTGGCTCTTTTCTTTGTGTGTTTTGTTTGTTTTCCTTTAATACAACCCACACAAATATTTAGGTCTGTAAAATCTAAATCTGGAAGAATTTCATTTTTAACTAATCTTTCCAGTCTTTCTTTAGATATGTGACCTAAACGTCTATGCCACAAGTAAGCAGAGTGTTCATTCATCAAACTACGTTTGGTTCCAACTTTATGATGCAGAGTTAAGAGGGTTTCAACAAACAGATTATCAAGATTCAGTTTGTATAAACCATTACGAAGTATACCAGAACCAATGAAATGATTATGCTTAAACAAACTAAAAGGTCCATTTCCGAAATTAAAAGAGTATCCAATCTTGTCTAACTTAGACAAGGAAACTAAATTTCTTGAAATAGAAGGTACATAATAAGTTTCAAATAAGTCTAAGTGACGCCCAGTTTCTAGGATTAAACGATACGTCCCGATAGCTTGAACTGGTGCCTTCACTCTATTCCCCATGTACACAAATCTTTCATTCTAATTTATGATTTGGGTTGTAAGGAATCCCTGCATCGTATTAGCAACATGAACAGTACAACCAGAGCCAATCCACTAAGTATTATAAGGAACTTCAGTTAAATTTGATTCGAGACACGTAAAAGCACAAGGCTTACCTTTCTTCTCGAATCATGCCTTACGTTTCAGGCAGTCTTTCTGAAAGTGTCCAGGTTTTCCACAGAAAAGACACTTATCATTCTTGTGTTCCTTCTTACATACTTGATGAGAGGACTCACTAACATTAGGGTTCCTCTGTTTGCCCTTAACATGCTTCTTTCCTTTCTTTCCAGCTCCTTGATGGCCTACAAGGTTAATGGAGTGGGTTCCTTGGTTCTTTAGCCATGTTTCTTCCTGAACCAGCATTCCGTGCAATTCATGCACGTTCCATTTGTCTTTCATGGTATTATAGTTTATTTGTAAAGGACCATACTCAGACGGTAATGAGTTGATGATGAGCTGCACAAGGAAATTTTCATCCACTTCCATTTCCAGTTTGTCATTTCTATGACATGCTCATGCATGATACGTGAACCATCAAACTTCATGGTGGTCAAAGTACCCATTAATGTCCCAGCGAGAGACTGATCAGCAGTTTGAGAGCGTTCTTCTACAAGTCTTAGAAGCTCTTTGGTACTTTTCAGTGTTGGGAAGAGCAGACTCAATATTGCCCGCTATACTCATTCGCATGAACATTAGGCTTAATCTGTTAGACCTGTCCCACTGCCTAAAATAGGACTTTTCTTTAGCACTGCTAGTTGCAGTAATAGCAGCTGGCTTCTCAGTGTAGAGTGCAACATCAAGATCCAAAACTCCGAGATGGAATTTGATCTGTTCGCACCACTCCGAGAAGTTCAGTCGTTAAAAGCCATAACAGAAGCAAAGTGCGAATGAAGACCAAGTGTTGCAAATAGAATATGCTCATTTGCTAGCGCTTTGAGTTATACAACCATGAATTCTTGGTTTTGGAATTAGTTAAGGGAGTCCTTCTCTGCTATGACGTTATTTCCAGAATCATATAGTTCCATGGTCTTGCAATTATTGAAACCTAATATGTGGTATCAGAGCGGAAGTCTTTAATATTCTTGTTGTTGGAGAAATATGTTCTCTCTCTTTGCTTTTCTTTTACTGAACAATTGTGATGGAAAACCTTGTTCAAAAACTGATAGAGAGAAGACCCTTATACTTTGAGAAGTTATGAATAATTACCTACACGTTATATCACATGTTGAAGTGGGAAGTTGAATAATAATAGGCAACTTTCCTTAATAATATAATTTAACTTTTATTAATATTAATTTATTAAACCAAATTAAATATGCTACGTGGCCCCACTTTACAGATGCATCATTGTTTTTGAGCTGATGATCATCTCCTATAAATTTTATTTTTCTGTCAGCCCAACTTCTTAGCTTTTGGTTAGCATTGTTTGTGATAACGGCACTCTATAATATTTCGATGAAGGGACTGGCAAGAATAAATAGCATTTCTTATTGTATCACGTCTCACCTTTTTTCTTGGCTATACAACAAAGTCAACATATACCTCTCTTTTCGGTTAATTAACTTTATTCTCTACTTGTTGATGGATGCTAATTATGGCTCAACAAATTGGCCCTTTACACTTTTTTGGGGCCTTGATTTGTGCAATTTGACGATTAATTGATTTGAATATTGCTATTTTCTTTCTACTTATTGTTGCTAGTTGCTACATTTCTAATTCCGCATTTTGTTTTGCATAAATTTTGCATTTTCCTTGCTCCAAAAGTATATATTCCTCTATGAATATAGAGAATAAAGCACATGAAAATTCATGTATTTTTGTCCCTCTTTTCATTTGCATAGAGACAAAGAGGAAATAAAAGAAAACAAAGGACAACTGTATATTACTCTCCACTTGTCTCATTGTCTTATTTAAGCCAAAAAAGATGCAAACTTTCCTTTTGTTTCTCATCATCTCTCCATTTAAACCAACCACAAAAAAGGAAAATCGTCCTTTTGTTGTTGTGTGTGTACGTGTATATATATCTGTTCATATTTTATCTTCTTTTTTTTCACGAGCCACTTAATTTAAAAACAAAAAGAAAACCAAGAATTGCTCTTCTTTATAGTATTCGTTTTCGTTTCTCTTTTTTTCAGTAATATTTAACTTTTTATGCATTTTTTATGTATATATTTTTATACTTAGTTCAATCGATATAAGCAATCATAATAAATGCACCAATAACTTGAGAAATACATAGAGTAATCCGCTATGATAAGGGAAAATAATATGAGTAAAATAGAATGATATAATTTCCTTACAAAAAATAGGACAATTTCAAATTAGACATCACATTACTATTTACGATTTATTTTAAATCATACATTTTAAAAGATTCATTTCATTTTGAAATAGAGGGAGTAATATAGAACTACTAAATTATACAGTCATCATATACTTTAAGTGCCCACCGAATTCCAACCGAAAATTTGTCCAAAAGTATGAACAGCTCATAAAATGGCTTTTCCCTTTTGTCTTGCCACTTCTCTTTCTAGTTTCCTTATATACTACGACACTACACATAAACACCACCTAAACTGTTAATATAAGAAGCTTCAAGTATCCATTAACTATTTTAAAGCTCCCACTACTTATAAAAAATATGGTGAACTTTCCACTGTTTATTTTGTTTTTGTGTTATGTTCTTGTAGTATTAGTTTCAGGTTCTTCAAGAAACCTCCCAACTTTAGTGTTTGATGAAGGATACTCACACCTTTTTGGCCATGATAATCTTATGGTCCTTGAAGATGGCAAGTCAGCTCATATTTCTCTAGATGAAAGAACAGGTTCATTTCTTTGGCTTTATTTTGTAGTAATGATATTTAATATTTCCTCTGTTACAATTTACGTGGCAAGGTCTGGAATACGAGAGTCAAAGTATTTTAGTACTTTTTTGCATGTGAATTGGGTCATAGATTATGTTCAAGTGACAAGTGGAACTGAGGGAGTTAGTTTTTACGTAACAATATCTTTGATGAAGGAAATTTAATTACTACTTTGGAAATTAATGCATGGATTTCAGGAGCTGGATTTGTGTCTCAAGACCTCTACCTTCATGGCTACTTCAGTGCTTCTATTAAATTACCATCAGATTACACTGCTGGAGTGGTAGTTGCATTTTATGTAAGTAAAAATAAAAATTACTTTATGTTTCAATTTATGTTAATCTATTTGAGTTATGAAGGTTAAGAAAGAAAATGAAGACTTTTAGAAAGAGTATTCTTATTCATGTCATAACGATTATGTGGCTAGAAACTTGGAGCTTTATACATGTTATACAATTTGTATGGCTATAAAAATTTATCATTAAAGATGAAATGAGAAATTCAATTTAAATTATTTTCAAATTTCGAAACGGGTCATTGAGCTGACTAAAATTGAAGTAATAAATGATCAACTCTGCTAATTTCACACAAAGGAGAGGAAGTCAGTAGTTTATGTTTATCCATATGTGAAAAGTTTGAGTGCAATCATATGAATACAGCAAGCATGACTACATGGGTCCTTGGTGATTCTGCTTTTCTGATAATGGTATATTTTACCTGAAATTGGGTGAAAATATCATCATATTACAAAAAAAGAAAAAGAAGACAAGTCTAGTGAGTGGTCTACTTGATTGATCTCCTCTTTTTCCTTCTTTTCTTTTATACTTTTGATTACTATGTGTGGGGCTGGGGCTGAAGTTGGAAAAACAATTTTAACATTAGATGAATTCAAATGGAAAATTATGGTTGTGAAGGTTCATATAGCGGACCCAAATTTGTTGGGAACAAGTGGTAGTTCTGTCTTAAATTGGATTGTTGTATTATTTCTTTGATAAGTATTTGGATTATAGTGTTATACTCGGGTACTACCATGCAAATTTCATTCTTTTAAATTTTTTACTGTTTAAATGATGACAGATGTCTAACGGCGACATGTTTGAGAAGAACCATGATGAAATTGACTTTGAGTTCTTGGGAAATATTAGAGGAAAAAACTGGAGGATTCAAACTAATATCTACGGGAATGGTAGCACAAATGTTGGCAGAGAAGAAAGATATGGACTCTGGTTTGATCCTTCTGAGGATTTCCATCAATACAGCATCCTGTGGACTGAGAACCAGATAATGTAAGTACCTAATTCCACCAGAAATAGCTCTCCCATTTTATTACTTGTACGATCTTTTTAATAACGATGGTGTCCGGGTCGCTTTGCACTACCTTGGCTATGTTACCACTAGGCCACACTGTCGAATGCTTTTCTTGATTTTGGTTAAATACTTTGCACTGATTGATTTCCTGCTTTTGAGGTTTGTTTTATGAATTTCTATTATGATAACGACATGGTTTCCTATCAAGAACTTCCAATTACTCATGTCATGTTATTTATTCAGTCCAGTTTGCGGAGCGAAAGCCCAGTGGCTTTTCCTTTTGGTTTGCATTTAGCTCTAACCTTTTAGTACATCTTATTACAGTGATTGACGCCCTCCTCCTATATATTCCTGCAAGGCAAACAAACACACACCACCTTAATCTCTACCACACTTTTAAATGATTCTGCTTTATTTATTCAGCTTTGAGGACCAATTAGAGGAAAAATCAAAACTTAAACTAGTGTTTAACTTGAATTTATCCTTGTCCATATGTTTATGTACAGACAGTACAAAGAGTAATAGGTCCTCTTTTGTTGGTGTAAGGATTTTGGGGGAGGGGGTGGTTTCAGGGGAGAGAATGGCTGGCTTGCTTTTTCTCACTGTCATTTCCTCCTTGCCATTTACCAAGACTTGTTATATTAGTATTATCTTTTATTTCGGCCTTTGGTCTGTTGTTACAGAATGCAGGGAATCTTTACTTCATTTTTTTCTTAGTTTTCTTGCTTTTCACTCATGATATCAAAACAACCAGTATATGTGCACTGACATGTATTAGTGGTGTTTAGTAATCCAAGCATTGATTATATTTTGTTTGCTTCTGTGCAATTTCTTGCAGCTTTTATGTCGATAATGTCCCGATAAGAGAGATCAAGAGGACAGAAGCAATGGGTGGGGATTTCCCTTCTAAGCCAATGTCTTTGTATGCTACAATCTGGGATGGTTCTGATTGGGCTACCGATGGGGGTAAATACAAAGTCAATTACAAATATGCCCCTTACATCGCCAAGTTCTCGGACTTTGTCCTTCACGGATGTGCAGTTGATCCAATTGAACTGTCACCCAAATGTGAAACTGCTCCTAAGTCTGCATCCATTCCAACTGGAATATCTCCTGATCAAAGAAGAAAAATGGAGAGCTTCAGAAAGAAGCAATTGCAATATTCATACTGCTATGACCGAGCTCGATACAATCTCCCTCTATCTGAATGTGTAATTGATCCTAAAGAAGCTAATCGTCTCCGAGGCTTTGATCCTGTGACCTTTGGTGGCATACACCGCCATCAAAGGAAACGACACCGCCAGAGGCAGTCGAGGAGGGAAGATGCGTCCCTCTAAATAAGAAGAAGGGTACTAGTCTCTACATTGAGATGTTCATATTTGTTTCCAGTTTGATTGAGATAATGATTATTTTTCCCTGTGAATAGAGAATACTCAAAAGAGAAAGAGAGCTTGTTGGAATTACTACTATATGTGTCGTGATCACAATGGGGTATGTATATATTTCATACCTTTAGGGTCCCAGCCTGTTCTTATTGATGTTTAGTCTTTGGGATTTTGTTATTACTTCAGTGATGATTTTTTGTGTACTTTCTGTTGACACTTTGAATAAATACATAGTGCTAGCTAACATATTTATAACATTGTGGCATTGGGCGGATGGGGCAGGAGTGTCCTCAATTTGGCCTCCTATGGTGATCTATGTATGTCACTAAAGTCGGACGTTTTTGATTTATTGTCTTTGTGCTCTTCAAAAAAAAGGGAAAAGATTAGTTTCTTAATTCCTCACCTTGCCAATATTCCCCAGCAGAGTTATAGCATATAACAGTACTCCCTTCGTTCCAGATTATATGACAGCATTCTAAATTTGGAAATCAAAATTATTACTTTACCATTACTGAAATGATTTAAAAACCACACAAAAATCTATGGCTTAATTTCGACTACAAGTCTTAAATGTCTTCATTCCTTTCTTAAACTCCGTCTCGATTCAAACTATGACACATAAAGTGGAACGGATGGAAGTACTATTTGTCATGCTAATTATTACCAAAACTGATTGCCGTTCTTGCCCGGAAAAGCAAGCAATATGAAAAGCCTTTGTGGAATTCATAGTTTGATCCTCTGTTAGAGAACTCTTTGACAAGAAGTAAAGCAAAAGAATCTCTTTCTAGAGTATTTCTCGCACTTGTTCAATAGTATATTTCTCTAATATAGTATGCTGACTATCTGTCCATTGGCAATAGTAGCCACACTTGTTGAAAAGTTAAAGTAATAAAAAATGGTTAATAGAAGAACAACCATTTGCTTAGTCAAAAGGAGATCTTTAAAAAATTGGAGCAGCATGCAGAAACATTAGATATGTGATTAGAAGAATAAAGTTATTGTTAGAGAGAGTAGAGACGCGTTACTTGAGTCGAAGTTACTCTGAAATTTTCAAGGGTGCTGTCCTACTTAGTTTTTGAAGTCACCTCTAGCTCTATCCAAGTTCTTTGGTCCCTTTTGCCTCTCCATTTTTTCATTCCAAGAGCTCTCTCTCATAATCTGTTGAATTCTCTTGAGGAAATGGTTACTCATAAGGGGAAAGGGAAAATTGTTTTTGAGGATCAAAGTGAGGAAAGCAACACAAGGGTAGAGAGGGATTTTCTTCAGTTGAATGAGTATATAGGGGATTCCTCCACAAGGGCACCTGAGAAGGAGGAAGTTCAGGCAGAAAATAGAGAAAAGAAGCCAAAAGCTGGAAACTTGATCTTTCTTTGGCTTTGCCTAGGCAGCCTAGCAGTAGCTTGAGTCTACAATCACTGCAACCATCAAATAACAACACAATGATCAGCTATTTCAGGAACGACTCCTTGTCGTATTATTCCCATCCCTTCTCCCACAACCTTAGCTATTCACTTCCCCTAAGTTCGTCAACGGAAAGTTCCGCGGATGGTCACCAAAGGATAACTGATCTGAATAGGTATTATGGACAAGGATTTAATTGGTCGGTTTATAGCCGGTTAAGGCCAGTGGAAGAATAGGAGATTTTTCATTGTCATGTCATCCTGGTGGAAGTAGTTTAGCTCTTGGTTGTCAACTGCAGGTAAATAAGGAAACATGTGACGACGATATTGATAGGATTAGTAGCTCAGACAGCAATTCGGTTTTCCTATTCGAGTTGCCTGAAAGACCAATAATTGATGATCAATTAGGTGATCCGAAACTTTCAGCAAGTACCGATGGAGGAAGAGCAGTTCACTTCTCCTGCCTAAGAGAATCCTTAAAGAACTAGTTTCAGAGTCTGTTCCTCATATGGCTCAGTTTATGCAAGAACTTCCTGATGAGACAGTTGAATCAACAAAGGAATACTTGAGAAGCCTAATTGCATTTCCTCAGAACGCAGATGAGTTGGTCAGCTTTCAGAACAGGCTTAATGGGAGATCTGATCTTGCCATTGACTCTCAAAAAGTGTCATAAGACTCAACTGGAAATTTTTGTTGCTATAAAAATGGGTCTTGGAAGCTTCTTATCTTTCGAAAAACATCTTCAAGCCACTGAACTGATGGAGATTTTTTCACTTGAAAGATGTAGAAATATATACTGCAAGAGAGTGTTACCTATTGACGAATGTGAGTGCAAAACTTGTTCGAGAAATAAGGGATTCTGCTCTGAATGCATGTGTCAAGTATGTTTGAAATTCGATTCTGCCACTTGCACTGGCAGTTGGGTTGGCTGTGATGCATGCTTACACTGGTGTCATGTTGTGTGCGGTATTTAGAGAAATCTTATCAAGCCAGGCCTAGGTATCAACGAGCCATCCGGAACAATTGAGATACAACTGTCTTGCTTGTGGACATGCTTTCAAAATGTTTGGGTTTGCTAAGGAAGTGTACATGCTTTATGCAAAGGACTGGAGAAGGGAAATTATGTTAAAAGAGCTTGACTATGTTCTGAAAATCTTTTGCTAGAGTTGTTCACTTGGTGCACATCTGTAAGACACTAGAGGGGTGAATATTGTCCTTACCCGATTTTTTTCAAACTCCTAAAACTTGCTCTTAACTTTGAATGCCTAACTCACAAAGAACTAGGTTCTTTGCAAGTTTCACATATCTCTGAACCTTAACAAAATGCAGAAACGTAAAGAACACAGAGATTTTTACGTGGAAAAATCCTTGCTCGAGGGATAAAAAATCACGACCTAAACTCTTGGGATTTCAACTTTCCACTAAAGAAAAATCGATCAAGTTTTAGATTACAACGTAATAAGGAACTAGACCTCCTAGTATCTAGAACCTTCTAAGCCACACGTTATCTTGTCAGGTTGACCATATCACACCAAAAAGTAACCTCTACTTTATACTTCTTAACAAGCCGATAGATTACAACTCAATAGCCTATAACAAAGAACAAAGACAACAGACTAAACTATGGAACTGCTCCTCCGTCAGGTTCTGCTGCCCAGCCTTTGTTCTTGCACACAATATTTCTCACGATCATTTTTGTTCTTGATTTGCTCTGTTGAGATTTCTTGAGTGTGTGAAGAATTTCGGCCAAATTAACTTGTATTTATAAAGTTTAGCCTAGCCGATTCCGATCAAGCTTAGAACTCCTTTTACAATTTGGATTCTGTTTCAAATAAGGTTTACCCATATTGCCTTATTTGAAACTCAAGTTAATTTTCTTAAGTCTTCAGTCCTTTTCCATCTAGGAACCACATACTGTTTCAGCACCACCTCATGCTTCTTCTTTTCCCGATATGATTGAAACTTTGACTCCAACTGTTCTCATTTTCCTTCTTCAACTCTAACTCGAATAACCTATCGAACAACCTAGTCTTCTTACTCAACTGTGAACCTTTTCGTAGTCTACTCAACACCAAATCCTTTGTCATCTTCAAAACTATCCTTCAACAAATTCTCTCTTTTTGATGATGACAAACAATGTTGTCTCACCGAGGGTATTAAGTACAAGAACCTGTATAACATCAAACACTAACCAAGAACCAGGGTAAAACAGTTAGGCAAAAATAGGTCACAAACATACAATGAACTAAAAAACATCTAAATTCCCCCTTTTGGCATCATCGAAAAGTTTCACAGTTGTATGAACCTGCTCAACTTAAATTAAGTCTAGTTGACTCTAGTGCCATAGGCAACTAGCCAACCTTTTCACGTCAGGAACCTGTTTCAGACAATAAATATTAGCAAATAACAAAGTATATTAATCAAAATAAGTGCCAAATCGACTTAAACATCCAAAACATCATCCACGTATTACAAACCAAAAGTAATAATTGTCTTAAAAACAGGCCATAAGAAGAACCAACGAAAGGACTAGGAAAGGAACTGGTTCAGAATTGTGGAATGTCAGGGATATTCAAGTGAGCAAGCAACAAGGCAAGGCGACGTGAGTTTCCTTCACGTTCACGCTCCAACTCAGTATCCAGCCTAGTATTCTCTACATTCAGCCAAGCCAGCTCATCATGCATTTTGTCTCTCAAACTGCCTCCTGAACCCCTCAATCCTCCTGTCCATCCTAACATTGCGCCTTTCCTCAGCTTCATCCTCCATATGCTCTGGTTCATCAGCAGGTTCACCATCCAACACATAATCAAAAGATTTCAGAATGTTCCTCCCAATCACATCATTGTGATCCTACTCAGTCCACTTTGCAACAGGCACCCCAAAGAAATCAAACACTTTGCTCAGCAGAAACCCATAGACTAAGGCGTGTTTTCCTAACCCCATATCAGCTACCCTACCAATGCGCTTGATCATCAATTCAGGTAGATTTATACGAACCTCACGATCTAGCAGGTCCATATAGGTCAGATCCAGAAAGTTGGCCTCACTGTGCCTTTCTGACCTCTACAACAGGTTCTTCAGCACAAATTCAAATAGCAACTGGTAGAAGGGCATTGCCTTCTTCTTCACTTGAGTTGCCCTTGCTAGCCTAGGTTTCCCTGCAAAATTTTGGGTCACCTCCAAAGCAGACACATCATCTCCTCTTTCCGGCCACGAATTTCGCATGTACTCACTACAGCCCTGAGAAGGAACACCTAAAATCTCACCAAGCTTAATGCAGTCGAACTGGATCACCAACCCTTTCACTATGGTTGTCACAATTTCCTCACTCACTGTGCAATTTAAGTAAAACTCCCGAACCTCCTGCTCTCTTAGTTGTCTAGTTCTATCACAAAACAGGTTCAACCAACCCTGAGCACTCAGCTTAGCACCAAGCTGTGTCATACCCTCTAACTCCAAGTCAGTGAGAATTTTACCTTTCACTAGTGGCAAATTCCTAAAGTAGGCCACTCTTCTCTTTTTTTCATCCTTGTCATCGCCAATTACCAACTTGATTTTAGAACCTCTCCAATGAACCTCAGGTTCCTCCACAACCTTCTCATGTTGCTCTCTAATAGAACTACGAGTAGCAGATCTCCTAGCATGACTCACAGTTTTCCTATTGTTTTCACCCATACCTTCAACATTACCAGAACTACCGACTTTGGAACTACGCTGTTGAAGGATGAGTTTTGAAGATGACAAAGGACCTGGTGCTAAGTGGACCATAAAAAGGTTCACAGTTGAAGTGAGAAGACTAAGCTGTTCAACGGATTAATCGAGTCAGAGTTGAAGAAGGAGAAAGAGAACAACTGGAGTCAAAGTTCCAATCCTACCGAAAAAAGAAGAAGAAGGAAGCGGTGCTGAAAAGGACGCGGTTCCTAAACGAAAAAAGATTGGAAACTAAAGGAAAATTAACTTAGCGTTTAAATAAGGAAATATGAGTAACCTTGTTTAATACTGATTCCAAAGTGGAAAAGGAATTCTAAACTTAGTTGGATCCGGCTAAGTCTAGCTCCTATATATACAAGTTAATTTGGCCAGAATCATTACGCACAAAAGACATCTCAACAAAGCAAATCAAGAACAATCAGAACGTGAGAGACTTTGCGTGCAAGAACAAAGGCTGAGCAGCAGAACCTTGTGAAGGAGCAGTTTCATAGATAAGTCTGTTGTCTTAGTTATTTGTTATAGGCTATTGAGTTGTAATTTATCAGCTTGTTTAGAAGCATATAGTAGAGATTACTCTTTGAGGTGAAGTAGAGTTAACCTTACTAGCTAACGTGTGGCTTGAAAGGTTCTAGGTACTAGGGAGTTCTAGTTCCTTGATTACATTACGTTGTAGTCTAAAACTTGCTCGGGTTTTTCTTTAGTGGAAGAGTTGAAATCCTAAGAGTTTGGGTCGTGGTTTTTTATCCCTTGAGCAAGGATTTTTCCACGTAAAAATCTCTGTGTTATTTACGTTTCCGCATTAAGTTTAGTTTCAGAGATAGGTAAAACTTGCAAGAAACCTGGTTCTTTGTAAGTTAGGCGATAAAGTTCAAAGGCATGTTTTAAGATTTAAAAATCGGGCAAGGACAGTATCCACCCCTCTCTAGTGTCTTACATATGTGCACCAAGTGCAACAAGTGGTATCAGAGCAGATTCTCTCTAAGAAAGATTAACATCTTGAGAAGGATCTGAACAATGAGTGCACCACCGATAATTGCTGAAGGACAATATGTCAACATGCCACCTCAATTCAATGGCCAATACTATGGATGTTGGAAAGGCAGAATGGAAGACTTTATTCAAGCTGAAGACTTCCAGCTATGGATCATTACCAAGGATGGACCTCTTATTCCAAGCAAAACTGTTGGACAACCACCCAATCAGCAAACTTTTCCCAAAGAGATATCTGAGTATACTGATGCTGATTTTAAGATGGTTGAGAAGAATGCCAAAGCTAAGAGGCTCATCATATGTGGACTCGGTCCTGATGAATACAACAGAGTTTCTTCATACAAGACTGCCAAAGAAATTTGGGATGCTCTACAAATCGCTCATGAAGGAACCTCACGTGTAAAAAAGTCAAAGATCTAGATGCTGAAAAGAAAGTTCGAGTTGTTTGCTATGGGTGAATCTGAGTCCATCTAGGACATGATGACCAGGTTCACAATCATAACAAATGAGATGAAGTCACTAGGTATGGTTCTGACCAACGAAGACTTAGTAGAAAAGGCCATCAGAATTCTACCTAATTCATGGGAGTCAAAGGTTACAGCTATCATTGAGTCCAAGGAACTGGACAAGATTGAACTAGATGAACTCGTTGGTAGTCTGAAAACCTATGAGCTAATGAAACAGTCAAGGATGAAGGTGGAACCCAAGAAGGAGAAGAACCTAGCTCTATAGGCAACTGGAGGTTCTAAGTATGAAGTATCTGAGCATGAGATGACTTTAGTCAATGCAGTTCGAAAGTCCTTAAGTTTTGACAGAAGAAGAACCAGAGCCACTCCTGCCAAGAACAACATAATTGAAAATCCCGACTACTCAGGGTGTTTTAAGTGTAACAAGAAGGATCATGCTATAAAGGACTGCCCATTGTGGGGTATTGAGTGGAAAAGGTCTGGAGTTACAAAGGAGAATGAACCAAAGAAGACCAAACGTCCTCCCAGCTTCAGAGCATTAAGGAAAAAGAAGAAAGAGGCCTTCTATGCAACATGGGGGACCTTCTGAAAGTGAAACTGATGAAGAATAAAAAGAATCAGAAGATGACTCTCCATTGGCACTGATGGCTGATAATGAACCTTCCAATGATGATACACCTGAGTTTAGTCTCGACGAACTAAAAACTAGACTTCATACTTGCTCCCCTAGGGAATTGAATTTGCTTGTCCTGACTTTAATTGAAGAGATTGAAAATTTGAGGTCTAAGAAGGAACTAGCACTTTCTGAGAAGGACCAACTAATGTTAGTTGTGTCTGATTTTTCAATGAAAAATAAAAACTTGGAAAAAGCTAAATATCTTAAAAAGGAATTAATTGCTAGTGAAGCTCAAGTTTTTGAACTAAATCAAAAAGTCTCAGCCCTTGAATTAGAAAGCCTTCAATTAAAGGAACAGATGCTTTGTGAGAAGAAGCAAGTTTCTAAACTCGAACTTGAAAATCAAAAATTGAAAGAAGTGTCCGGTAAGAAAGGAGTTAGTGAGGCTCAAATCAACCTTGAAGCTGAGGTTAAAAAGAAAAATCAGGTTCTACATCAGGAATCTGAGAAGAACCGGGTTTTTCAGGATAAGGTTGAAAAAGCTAACTCTGTGCTGACCAGACTCACTAAATGGAACAAGTCTTCTGAAGGTTTGAATTGGGTGCATGAAAATCATAATAGAGGTAAAACTGGATTAGGACATAGGAAACCTTTACCTGCTTGGAACCCTAATAGTAAATATATAGGCCTTCCTTGCAACAAACTCTGCTTCATGTGTGGTAAGACTGTACATATCAAGAATGAATGCAGTGTTGCAAAAGGAGCAGTGAAAAAGAATAAAAAATCAGTTTTACCTTATTGGGCTAGAAAAGATTAATTCATCCATTCGATAACAAAAAGGGACCCAAGCTTGTCTGGGTTCCTGTTACTAACCCTTGATTTTCTTTTGCAGGCTGGAGTGAGATGAACAACCCAAGTTGGATTCTTTATAGTGGGCGTCCCAGGCACATGACAGGAGATACAAGAACTTTCTCTCACTCGCAGCATTTCAAGGGGGTAGTGTGGCTTTTGGAGGAGGCAAGAGCGGTGAAATTGTTGGTATTGGAAAAGTTGGGCGATCCCTCGCCTCTTTTTTGATGACTGACTGCATTTCTATATTTCCATATTTAATAATGCCCATGACAATGTACTCTGTGTGGATGGATTGAGGCATAATCTTCTAAGTATTTCCCAACTATGTGATAGAGGAAATTCAGTGAGTTTCACATCCGTAGGTTGCACTGTAAAGAACCTGCAGACTGGTGAAGTAATAGTGGAAGGGAAACGAGCCAATAATGTGTACAAAGCAACATTAGGTTCTCTTCCTGAGAATAATTTGACTTGTTTGAATGTGCTGGAGAATGATAGTCTGTTGTGGCACAAGAGACTAGAACATGCAAGCTTGACTCAATTGGATAAGTTGGTGTCAAAGGACCTTGTTCGTGGAATGCCAAGCAAGAGGTTCAATTATATCAAGATTTGTGATGCTTGTGTGAGGGGGAAACATGTAAGATCTTCATTCAAGTCAAAGAAAGTGGTTAATACGTCTGAATTACTTGAGTTGGTTCACATGAACTTGTGTGGACCAATAAGGGTAAGGAGCAGAGGAGGTAAGAGGTTCGTAATGGTAATTGTTGATGACTACTCCAGATACACATGGACCTTGTTCCTCAGATCTAAAGATGAAGCATATGATACGTTCGAGGATTGGGTCAGAGTCAATCAGAAGAAACTGGGGCTTCAACTTGTAAGTATAAGATCTGACCATGGAACCGAGTTTGAGAATGCTAAGTTTACAGAATATTGTAATAAACATGGTGTGGATCACAACTTCTCTGCACCAAGGACCCCTCAGCAGAATGGTGTAGTGGAAAGAAAGAACAGGTCCTTAGAGGACATGGCTAGAACTTTGTTGTTGTCAAGCGGTCTATTAAAGAGTTTTTGGGCTGAAGCTGTTAATACCGCTTGCTATTTGCTGAATCGCTGTTCTATCCATCCTTTGTTAGAGAAAACTCCCTTTGTTATGCAAGTGTTTCGTGCATAACAACGGGAAAGAACCTCTAGGGAAGTTTGATTCTAGAAGTGATGAAGCCATCTTTTCGGGATATTCTTCACAAAGTAAAGCTTATAAAGTGTTCAACAAGAGGACCTTGGTTGTAGAAGAAAGTGTGCATGTGGTATTTGATGAATCTGAGGCTGTTGTAAATAGACAAGAAGATGATGATCAAGAGATTGGTCTTGCTAGAGATGAACCTGCTGAAGACCCTGAGAATCTCAATGGGGTTAAAAGTAATTATGATGATAAGGATCAAACTCAGGAGGAACTAGAAAGCAATCAGACAGGGGGAACTGAAGAGGACTGAGATGACTCAGCTCATCCTAGAAACAAAACTCAGCAGATTCAACCTAAACCTTGGAAGTATCAAAGTTCTCATCCACTGCAGAACCTTATGTCTGATTTGAATACTGGAGTTATTACTAGAAGAGCTTTAAAGAACTTCTGTGCATTCTTTAAGTTTATGTCCTTAATAGAACCTAAGAATGTACGTGAAGTACTTGAGGTTCCAGATTGGGTGATTGCTATACAAGAGGAACTTCATCAGTTTGAACGAAGTAAGGTATGACACCTGGTCCCTCGACCAGCGGACAGGTCCATCATTGGTACTAAATAGGTGTTTAGAAACAAGCTGGATGAACATGGCATACTAACAAGGAACAAGGCAAGACTAGTGGTTCAAGGTTATAATCAAGTAGAAGGAACCGATTATGATGAAACCTTTGCACCTGTTGCTAGAATTGAAGCCATTATAATGCTAATTGCGTTTACAGCTTACATGGAGTTTATGTTGTATCAGATGGACGTGAAGAGTACATTCTTTAATGGTTATTTGAATGAAGAGGTGTATGTGGTTCAACCACCTGGCTTTGAAAGTACAGAGTTTCCTGATCATGTCTACAAACTTGACAAGGCACTATATGGATTGAAATAGGCTCCTAGGGCTTGGTATGAAAGATTCTCTGGGTTCTTATTGATGAATGGGTTTACAAGAGGTAAAATATACAATACTTTATTTTTAAGGAAGAAAGCCAAGGACCTGCTATTCGTTCAAGTGTATGTAGACGACATCATCTTTGGAGCTACTAATGAGAACATTTGCAAGGAGTTTGCCGGCCTGATGGGAAGTGAATTTGAGATGAGTATGATGTGTGAGCTAAATTTATTCTTAGGCTTACAAATCAAGCAAACTCAGGAAAGTACAATGATCCATCAGCAGAAGTACATCAAAGAGCTTTTAAGGAAGTATGATATGAAATCTGCTAAGGATATGAACACACCCATTGCTCTTGGAACAAAAATAGATCTGGATGAAACTGGTGCTTCAATTGATGAAACTAAATACAGAGGAATGATTGGTTCTTTACTATATTTAACTGCAAGTCGTCTAGATATTGTTTATAGTGTGGGGTTGTGTGCAAGGTTCCAGTCAAAACCAAAGGAGTCACACTTAACTGCAGTCAAGAGAATCTTGAGATATTTGAAAGGAACTCAGGATCTTGGATTATGGTACCCAAAATGTGGAAGTTTTGATCTAGTTAGGCGTGCTGATGCTGACTATGCTGGTCACTTGGTTGATAGGAAAAGTACATCTGGGATGACACACTTTGTAGGTCCTTGTTTAGTTTCATGGGCTACAAAGAAGCAAAACTCAGTGGCATTATCCACAGCTGAAGCTGAATATGTAGCAGCTGCTTTATGTTGTTCACATTTATTATGGATCAAGCAGCAGTTGGAGGACTTTGGAATCAAGTGTGGACCAGTTCCAATTTTGTGACAATACCAGTGCAGTCAATATTGCCAAGAACCCGGTCCAGCACAAGAGAACAAAGCACATTGATATTAGGCATCACTTTTTAAGGGACAATGTTGAGAAAGACCTAATAACTATGAATTTTTGCAGGACTGAAGACCAAATTGCTGATATCTTCACTAAGACATTGAACAGGGTACAATTTGAAAAGAACAGGCTTGAGCTAGGGATGACCAAGATACAGTGAATGAGCCAGCACTTGATTCTCCCAATGATTGGCTAGTGAAGTTTCCTTGTTTTACCTAGCTTACTTGTTTAGTTGATTCTAAATATGAAACTTTATTGTTTTGCTTGCTGACCTGTCTGGAACCTGTTTTCATGACTTAGATACTGGCAAATTTTTGAAATAAAGGATAGTATTGAAGAAACTGGTGCATGGAAATTCAGGTACACATTCTATGTTACTTACTGAATATAATATTTGTCTTACGTGGCCTAATTTTTACCAATCACCCTCACTTGGCGCCTGATTAGTTGTAAGTTTTTAAAATTCAAATTCTTCCCTCACTTGGCGCCTGATTAGTTGTAAGTTTTTAAAATTCAAATTCTTTGAACCGCTGGCGTCAGCTCCCATGCGTCATTATGTATAAACAAATTTTTCACATCCCATCAACCCGTTCCCCTTCCCGATACGCCTATACCCTTTTCTATTCCACTAAATGATCAAGAAACATTTGTCAATCGGCGTAAAAGAAAAAATCTCTCCAAAACTTTCTCTTCTCTCTCTAAAAAACACAACACTCTAGAAAAAAATATCGACCAGTTCCAAAATTATTTCACAACCTTCATCTCCTAAACCCAAAATTTCGAAACTAAATCAAAAGGCAAAGAAACTAGCTTCAAGTCGTTCCATAGCTGTGGCGAAAAAGTTCGCTCAATTAAGGTAGAAGAAGTTGGATGAAGCAACTAGTAAGGGAGAAAGTGTTCCAGTTGTTGTTACGGATGAAGGGGTTATTGAAACGGTTCAAGAAAATGTTCAAGAAACTGAAAAGGTAAACCCTAGTTCTCCTACTGGTACTGTTATTATCGATACTAGTTTACCTTCATAGCCTATAGTTTTAGAAGAGCCTGTTGTGACTGAAGTAGGTGAGAAGGAGAAGGTAGTTGTAGAAAATCTTGAAAAAATCGTAGATATAGAGGTTGAAGTAGTTGTAAAAGAAACTGAGAAAACTGTCGAGGAACTTGTTCCTGAGACAGTTCCTATGGTAGAAAAGACCATTAGTGACAAGGGAATGGAAAAGCCTGTTGAGCCCACCAATGAACTTGAGAAAGAACCTGGTTCATTCTCTGGTTATGTGGCAGGCGATGATGCAGATCTGAGAGATATTGATGATTATGTGGAAGAGAATGTAGAAGGTGTAGGGTATACTGAACCTTTGAATGTTGTGTTTCCTGAGGCCAATCCCACTCCTCAAGCTAGTGAAGGTTCCTTCAGTGAGATTGATGTTGTGGTGGTGGAGGAACAGAGGAGATTGGGAAAGAGGCATGTGGTTCAGGAAAAAAAACAAACTGTGAAGAAAAGAAGGTTGGTAAAGGGAGGAGAATTTGTGGGGAGTTCCAAAATTGGAAGTTCTGCTGATGCTGAGGGTATGGGAGAAAGCAGTAGAAAAACAGTGAGTCATGTGAGGAGACCTGCGACTCGTGGTTCTGTTCGAGAGCAGCAGGAAAGGATTGTAGAGGAACCTGAGGTTCATAAAAGAGGTTCCAAAACAAAGTTAGTGATTGGTTATGACAAGGAAGACAAGAAAAGGAGGGTGGCCTACTTTAGAGGGTTACCATTAGTGAAGGGTAAAATTCTAACTGACCTGGAGCTGGAAGTGATGACTCAACTTGGTGCTAAGTTGAGAGCTCAGGGTTGGTTGAACCTGTTCAGTGATCGTACTAGACGGCTGAGAGAGCAAGAGGTTCGGGAATTTTACTCGAATTGCACAGTGAGTGAAGAAATTGTGATAACCATAGTCAAGGGGCTGGTGATACAGTTTGATAGTATGGAGCTTGGTGAGATTTTGGGTGTTCCTTCTTAAGGCTACAATAAGTACATGAGGAACTCATGGCCGGCTAGAGGAGACGGTATGTCTTCTTTGAAGGTGACCCAGAAATGTGTAGGAAGACCTAGACTGGCAAGGGCTACACAAGTTAAGAAGAAGGCAATGCAACCTTTCTACCAGTTGCTATTTGAATTTGTGCTGAAAAACCTGTTGCAGAGGTCGGAAAGTATGAGTGAGGCCAACTTTCTGGATATGACCTATATGGACCTGCTAGATCGTGAGGTTCGCATTAATCTGCCTGAATTGATGATCAACCACATTGGCAGGCTAGCTGACATGGGGTTGGGTAAACATGCGCTAGTCTATGTGTTTCTTCTGGGTAAGGTATTTGATTTCTTTGGAGTGCCTGTTGGTAAGTGGACGGAGCCAGACCACAATGACGTGTTTGGGAGGAACATTCTAAAGTCTTGTGACTATGTGTTGGATGGTGAACCTGCTGATGAACCAGAGCATGTGGAGGAAGATGTGGAGGAAAGGAGGAATGCTAGAATGGATAGAAGGATTGAGGGGTTCAGGAGGCATCTTGAAAGGCAAAATGATGAGTTGGCCTGGATGAATGCTGAAAACACTAGGCTGGATGCGGAGCTGGAGCGTGAACGAGAAGTAAACTCACGCCGCCTTGCCTTGTTGCTTGCTCACTTTAACATCCCTGATATTCTCCAATTCTGAACCAATTCCTTTCCTTAGTCCCTTCCTGGTTCCTTTTATGGCCTGTTTTTAAGACAATCTTATATTTTGGTTTGTAATATTTGAATGTTGTTTTGGATGTTTAAGCCGGTTTGGCACTTATGATGATATAAATATCCTGCTTGCTAGTATTTATTGTCTGAAATAGATTCCTAACATTTAAAAGGTTGGCTTGCTGTCTTTGGCACTAGAGTCAACTAGACTTAATTTAAGTTGAACAGGTTTTTACAACAGTGAAACTTTTCGATGATGCCAAAAGGGGGAAGTTAGATGTTGTTAGTTCATTATATATTTGTGACCTATTTTTGCCTAAATGTTATTACCCTGGTTCGTGGTTAGTGTTTGACTTTTACAGGTTCTTGAGCGTATAAACCCTTAGTGAGACAACATTGTTTGTCATCATCAAAAAGGGGGAATTTGTTGAAGGATGAGTTTTGAAGATGACAAAGGACCTGGTGCTAAGTGGACCATAAAAAGGTTCACAGTTGAAGTGAGAAGACTAAGCTGTTCAACGGATTAATCGAGTCAGAGTTGAAGAAGGAGAAAGAGAACAGCTGGAGTCAAAGTTTCAATCCTACCGGAAAAAGAAGAAGGAAGAAGCGGTGATGAAAAGGACGCGGTTCCTAAACGAAAAAAGATTGGAAACTAAAGGCAGATTAACTTAGGGTTTAAATAAGAAAATATGGGTAACCTTGTTTAATACTGATTCCAAATTGGAAAAGGAATTCTAAACTTAGTTGGATCCAGCTAAGTCTAGCTCCTATATATACAAGTTAATTTGGCCAGAATCATTACGCACAAAAGACATCTCAACAGAGCAAATCAAGAACAATCAGATCGTGAGAGACTTTGTGTGCAAGAACAAAGACTGAGCAGCAAAACCTTGTGAAAGAGCAGTTTCATAGATAAGTCTGTTGTCTTAGTTATTTGTTATAGGCTATTGAGCTGTAATCTATCAGCTTGTTTAGAAGCATATAGTAGATATTACTCTTTGAGGTGAAGTAGAGTTAACCTTATCAGCTAACGTGTGGCTTGGAAGGTTCTAGTTACTAGGGAGTTCTAGTTCCTTGATTACATTACGTTGTAGTCTAAAACTTGCTTGGGTTTTCCTTTCATGGAAGAGTTGAAATCCCAAGAGTTTGGGTCGTGGTTTTTTATCCCTTGAGCAAGGATTTTTCCACGTAAAAATCTCTGTGTTATTTACGTTTCCGCATTAAGTTTAGTTTCAGAGATAGGTGAAACTTGCAAGGAACCTGGTTCTTTGTAAGTTAGGCAATAAAGTTCAAAGGCAAGTTTTAGGATTTAAAAATCGGGCAAGGACACTATTTACCCCTCTCCTCTAGTGTCTTACATAGGTGCATCAAGTGCAACATACCCACACGTTCACCTCCCTTTACCAACCTCTGTTTCTTAACAACTCTGGCCTGATCCTCTACCGTAGGCCATTTCCCTAACCTCCTCTGTTCCTCCACAACTACAACATCAGTTTCACTGGAGGAACCTCTACTAGCTTGAGGAGTTAGATTTGCCTCAGGAAACACAGCTTCCAAAAGTTCAGTATAACCTACTCCTTCCATATTCTCTTCCACATAATCATCTATTTCTCTTAGATCTGCGTCATCACCTGCCACAGAACCAGAGAACGAACCAGGTCCTTTCTCGGGTTCCTTGGAAGGTTCAGCAGATTTCTCTTCTCCCTTACTACCACTAGGTTTTTCCACCACAGGAACAGGTTCCTTGACAGCTTCCTCAGCCAACTTTTCAACTAAACCACCCTCTGCATGTTCAATTTTTTCTTTCTCAACTTTTCAACTAATCCACCCTCTGCATGTTCAATTTTTTCTTTCTCAAGAATTTCAATCACCTCCCTCTCTTTCTCACTAACTTCGACAACTACTTCCTTACCTAAATCTACAGGCTCAAAATTCAAACTATTTACGACGATAACAGTAGCAACAGGGGAACTAGGGTTTACCCTATCAGTTTCTTGAACACTTTCTTGAACCGGTTCAACCTTTTCTTCAGAAATCTCCATAGAAGCACTTTCCCCCTTGCTAGTAGCTTCCTCTGACAATTTCTTTTGCCTTAATTTAGCAAACTTTTCGCAATTGCCACGGAGCAACTCGACGCCAATTTCTTAGCCTTTTGATTTAGTTTGGAGATTTTGAGTTTGGGAGAGGAAGGTTTGAGTCAACTTTAGAACCAATAGACATGGTGAAAAAATTTGTGAATTTTGGAGAGAGAATGAGAGAATTTTTTTTCTGGAGAGAATTTTGGTTCTTTTCAGCGGTAGAAACAATGTATCTCTCTCTTTATATCTGCTAACTTAATGGAATAGAGAAGGTGTTTAGTTCGTATCGGGAAGGAAAACGGGTGATGTGATGTGAAAAAGTTGTGTAATTCATTATGACGCATGGGAGTTGATGCCACCGGATTCAAAGTATTTGAATTTCAAATAATCACAGATAATTCGGTGCCAAGTAAGGTTAATTGGTAACAATTTGGCCGTGTAAGACAAGTATTACAATCAGTAAGTAATATAGAATGTGTACCTGAATGTCCATGCACCGAGTTCTGCAACTTTATCCTCTACTTAAAAGTTTTCCAGCATCTAAGTCATGAAAACAGGTTCCAAACAGGTTAGCAAGCAAAATAATTAAGTTTCAAAAATAGAATCAACTAAACAAACTTAAGCTATGTTGAACAAATAAGCTTCTCTAGCCAATCATTGGGAGAACCAGGTGCTGCATTGTTCAGTGTATCTTGGTCATCGCAAACTCAAGCCTGTTCTTCTCAAATTTCACCTTGTTCAATGTCTTAGTGAAGATATCAGCAATTTGATCCTTAGTCCTGCAAAAATTCATAGTAATTAGGCATTTTTCAACATTGTTCCTTAGAAAGTGATGCCTAATATCAATGTGCTTTGTTCTCTTGTGTTGGACCGGGTTCTTGGCTATATTGACTGCACTGGTATTGTCATAAAAAATTGGAACTGGTCCACACTTAATTCCAAATCCTCCAACTGCTGTTTGATCTATAATAGTTTTGAACAACATAAAGCAGCTGCTACATATCCAGCCTGTGCTGTAGATAATGCCACTGAATTCTGCTTCTTAGTAGCCCATGAAACTAAACAAGGACCTAGGAAGTGTGCCATCCCAGATGTATTTTTCCTATCAATCAAGTGACCAGCGTAGTCAGCATCTGCATATCTAACCAGATCAAAGCTTCCACCTTTTGGATACCATAAGCCTAGATCTTTTCTTTTCAAATATCTCAAGATTCTCTTGACTGTAGACAAGTATGACTCCTTTGATTTTGATTGGAACCTTGTGCACAACCCATAATATAAACAATATCTGGACGACTTGTAGTTAAATAAAGCAAAGAACTAATCATTCCTCTGTACTTAGTCTCATCAATCGAAGCACCAGTTTCATCCAAATTTATCTTCGTTCCAGGAGCAATGGGTGTGTTCATATCCTTAGCAGACTTCATATCATACTTCCTTAAAAGTTCCTTGATGTACTTCTGCTGATGGATCATGGTGCCTTCCTGAGTTTGCTTGATTTGTAAGCCTAAGAAGAAATTCAGCTCACCCATCATACTCATCTCAAATTCACTTCTCATCAGGTCGGCAAACTCCTTGCAAAGGTTCTCATTAGTAGCTCCAAAGATGATATCGTCTATATGCACTTGAACAGTTAACAGGTCCTTGGCTTTCTTCCATAGAAATAAGGTATTGTCTATTTTTCATCTAGTAAATCCATTCTTCAATAAGAACCTTGACAACTTTTAATACCATGCCCTAGGAGCCTGTTTCAACCCATATAATGCCTTGTCAAGTTTGTAGACATGATCAGCAAACTCCGCACTTTCAAAGCCAGGTGATTGAACCACATACACCTCTTCATTAAGATAACCACTAAGGAATGCACTCTTCACATCTATCTGATACAGCTTGAATTCCATGTAACCTGCAAAAGCAATCAGCATCCTAATGGCTTCCATTCTAGCAACAGGCGCAATAGTTTCATCATAATCGATTCCTTCTTCTTGACTATAACCTTGAACCACCAGTCTTGCCTTATTCCTTGTCACTATGCCATGTTCATCCAGCTTGTTTCTGAAAACCCATTTAGTACAAATGACATGTCCATTGATCGAGGGACCATACCTTACTACGTTCAAACTGATGAAGTTCCTCTTGTATAACAATCACCCAATCTAGATCCTCAAGTGCTTCTCGTACATTCTTAGGTTCTATTGAGGACAGAAACGCAAAGAATGCACATAAGATCTTTAGAACTCTTCTAGTAATAATTCTTGTATTTAGATCAGAGATGAGGTTCTCCAGTGGATGAGAACTTTGATGCTTCTATGGTTTAGGCTGAATCTGTTGAGTAGTGTTTCCAGGAGGAGCTGGTTCATCGGGATTATCTTCATCTTGATCTTTAGTTCCCCCTGTCTGATTGCCTTCTAGTTCCCCCTAAGTCTGATCCTTATCACCATGATCATCTTTATTCCCATTCAAGTTCTCAGGGTCTTTCGCAGGTTCGTCTCTAGCAAGACCAATCTTCTGATCATCATCTTCTTGTCTATTTGCAACAACTTCAGATTCATCAAATACCACATGCACACTTGCTTCCACAGTCATGGTCCTCTTGTTGAACACTTTATAAGCTTTATTCTGTGAAGAATATCCCAAGAAGATGGCCTCATCACTTCTAGCATCAAACTTCCCTAGAGGTTCTTTCCCATTGTTATGCACGAAACACTTGCACCCAAAATTTTGAGATGTGCAATATTTGGTTTCCTGCCTCTAATAAGGTCATAGGGAGTTTTCTCCAACAAAGGACGGATAGTACAATGATTCAGTAAGTAGCAAGCGGTGTTAACTGCTTCAGCCTAGAAACTCTTCGTGAGACTGCTTGACAAAATCATAGTTCTAGCCATATCCTCTAAGGACATGTTCTTCCTTTCAACTACACCATCCTGTTGAGGGGTCATTGGTGCAGAGAAGTTGTGGTCCACACCATGTTTGTTACAGTACTCTACAAACTTGGTATTCTCAAACTCCATTCCATGGTCGGACGTTATACTTACCAGCTTGATGTAGGGTAAAATACGCGAAAGCAATAATCTATAATCTAGCGGAAGCAATTAAAGGGATAATAAGAAATAAAGATTGGGAAGACAAGAAATGAGAAGAAAGAACGAATCAAACTCACATACGTTGATTGAATTCAAATGGGAGAAGAGAAACTTGAACCCAATCCTGGATTCATACTAGGATGCAATCCTCGGGTTCCCAAGTCATAGGGGATACATGAGCGTCACTCTCCAAACACGAAGGCCAAGCCTCTCAATTTCTATGTTCAATCTAGACTAATAAATTGAAATGGATAAGGAAGGCTTTTATATTCTTCCTTTACGCATGTTGAAATGTCTAAAACACCCACAAATTGGGTTATAATAATACAAGCCACGTGGGGCCAAAATAGGCATTTTACTCAAAAATCGGGTGTGCCTCCATCAGGGGTAGGCGGTCCGCCCACCCCCACTAGGCGGTCCGCCTCTTCTCCAAGTCCTAAGAGTAGGCAGCTTTTTAGGCTCTCCGCCCATGGCCTGAGGTGCTCCGCCCAAGTGAAAGTCCTGCGAGCTGAAATCAAGTAGAAGGTCCACCCTTCACAAGAGGCGCTCCGCCTCTTCCTGAAGCTTCTTGAAATGCTTCAAAATGTGCCCCGGCCGCTCCTCCTTGTAGCTTAGATAGTCCTCCTTCTATGGTGCTCCAATGCATGATCTTCAAGGCGTTTCCGGAGCCCATAACTTATCTTCTTTGTGCCCTCGAGCTTGGCGCTTTGGCTCAATTTGCCCCGCATCTCAAAATCAAACCATCAAAGCCTACGTCCAAAGACAAACACAAACAAAAACTTCCTACTACAAGAGTAGGTTAGTGCTCAAAAGTGTGGAAAACACACTCTTATGATAGAGCCAAGCATCAATACTAATAAAAAATCTTATGTCTCCCAAGGAAACAACAACTACTTGACTCAAGAAGAAAGTGCATTCAACACAAGAACAAGCAAAGAAATCAATAGGACATGGAACATGCAAAATGTAGCAATCAATCCCCCTATGATCCCTTAGCTCATGACCAACATACCAAGCCTTCAACGCATTTTGTCACGAGGCGACTCAATGGCTTTGACATGCCTAACACTCAAGATGTGATCGATACATGGGATGGAGTAAGCAAAATAACTCAAGCAAAACCTAACATCAAATACTCCACTCCCCTTCCTAAGAGCACTCTTACACACACCAAGAGGTAACTCCTCACCTCCAAATTTACCTCCAAGACAATCCTCGTTACTAGACAAACTCCTAAGGGAGGTCTCAAACAATGGATTATCTATAGAGTTAAGCATTCCAATCCATGGAGGTTTAAACTCACACACTACTCTAGCTTGATACAATTCACCATTTCCATTGAAGTTGCCCTCATACAAAGGATTAGTATAGGCACACTTCTCAAGTTCATTAGCAAGCAAAGGTGAAGTTCTCAAACTAGAGGCAACATCTACACTTGAGGAGTCATCGAACACAATTCGATCTATCTCATGCAATAGAGACTCCTCAAGGTCACGATCATCCTCACTACGACACAAGAGACCACCAAAACCAAGTAAACAATCAAATGGAAGAATGGGGTATTCATGCAAGTCATCTTCTTCTTTGTCAAATATGGGTGGGTTGTCATAACAAGGTTCACAAACAAGGTCAACCAGAATATTTTCACTAAAGATAGGTTCAATGAAAACCGAGCTCACATCATGATGTGGCTTTTCAATCCTCTCAACTAGTGGTTGACATTCACACACAAGTTGACTATCCGACTTTACACTAGTTGCAAACACATTCTAATCATACAAATCATTAACTACCATAGAGTTCTCACAAGCACCATCATAAGACAAGGAAGTTACATGCTCAAGGGAAGAAGAACTAACACATACCTTTGAGTGGCCATCTTGCTCACTCAATGCACTTGAAGTGTCATGAATAGTGTCTCCACCTTGTAGCTCACATTTTGAATCATCTTCACATTGTCTTTCCATCTTGGAACATGGTTGAGGCTCCATCGGTTTGCCTCCAAGAATACCTACACAAGTACTCAAACAAGTAGAAGAAAAAGATAAAGGGTTAAGGTTAGGATAAGGGGTGTCCTCACTCTCAATGATTCTTTTTCCCTCTTTCTTTTCCCTCATTTTCTTTTCAAGTTCGGGTGTAGATTCGGGTGGTGACATCCTACTCATATCTCTCAACACATTCTCTCCTTTTTCCACTCGAGGAATGTCACTGGTGACTCCCTTACTCCTCTCTATCTTTTATCTCTCAAATTCAGGTGAGTTGGGATGAGACCCAAGAATACCCATAGCCAGAGTAGGTAGACTTTTAACATCAACCCGGAATCTAAGACTTGGAGACTCATCACTTGATGTCTCCTTCTTCTTCGTTGGTGAACCAATTGGCTTTGAAACTTGTGGTTTCGGGTTCACCTTGTTGACATTTGCCAACTCTTTTCTTGCACTAGTCCCACCATTGCTTGTGTTTGTAGGACTCCTCGATTGCACATTTTCACTAATGGAATGAAGTTCTCGATCCTTGCTCCTTTGCATAGCCAAAGAAGGTGCACTAGTAGACAATTGGCCTCTCACCCGATAAGGTACAAAGTCATAGACTCTTTGCCCTATGCCCACAAGATACGCATCTTTCATAGTACTATATTACACACTCTTGTCTTCCAACCATGGCTCACCTATCCACACATCAACATGACGCATGGGATACACATCACACCACACATAACACTTATAATTCCTATGAGATAGAAGTACCCGAGCTTCCTTGGAAACCCACACCCCATCATACTCATAAGGATGCTCTAGCGCATGGCATGGTATCCTTAGCCTATCAACCAAAGAGGTGCTAATGCAATTAGCATCGGTATCACCAATCTTGAGCAAGCATCCTCCAATACCATTCACCTCAACGACGAACCTTCGCCTACCCAAGTTTTGTAGATTGGCATCCAAATGAGAACTTGGATGCCCACGAGTGTATATACTAACAACTTGGGTCTCCCTTATCACTCCTCTACTAGCAACATTGCTAGTGTAACTTCCACTTCCCATCACTCTTCCAACATTAGAAGTGTTGTTGAAAGTCGAGGAAGGAACCTTGCCATGGAACCCATAAAAACCCACCCCTCGCCTTGGTTCCATTGGCAATATTACTACTCCTACTACAACTATTCAAGCCCCCCACGACATTGATAGAAAAATATAACCCCTTTGTAGCAAAAGCAACACCATTTCTCACACCACCCTCCACATGAGAATTAGAAGCACTAGGTCGCTTAGCATACCTAGAAGATGGAAGCTTCTTCTTTCCCATGGAACAACCACCACCTCCTCCCATACTAATTGAAGGACATCTATTACTCCCTTGTACACCACTAGCAACACCAAGAGAAGATGCAAATGAATAATGCGTATAATCAACTTCATCATCAATTCTCTCTACGTCGCTATCAACATTTTCATATTCATCACAAGTAGAGTGAGTAGGATCAATGTACCTTGAAGCGTCACCATATTTGTATTCTTGCCTAGAAGCGTAGGGATCACCACATTCATCATCATAAGCTTCATAGTCTTCATCAACCTCGCGATCATCATAGTGAACCGTTTCATCCTCATAGGAGCCATGGTTTCCCAAGTCATCATAGTAATGCCCATCATCATCATCATAGGAACCATAGTCTCCATCATCACCATACGAGCCATAGCAACTCGCATCATCCCCACATGAGCCATAACCTCCACCATCATCATCCGACATTGCTGAAACACCAAAGAAAGAATCTCAAAAAAATGACTCCCTCACGTGTATCACTCAATATATGAACACTCAAGGGCGAGGCGTTAACAACTTAGAAACCACGGTGATCACAACAAGTATGTTCAAGTATTAGTTCGGAGTGGAATTAATGGGACTCTATGGACGGATGGCTATTTAAGTGCGCACTTAAGACCAAAGAAAGTTCTACGACTTCTTTGAATTCTAGTCTCCTCTACGCACGAGTGCCCTATTACGCTAAAGAGTTAGTATCTTTTGAGTAGGCCAATTGCCCTAGAAACACTAACCAAGAAGCCCGGGGGCGAACAACAATTGAAAACCTACGAAAAAACTACCCAAATGCTGAAACAGAAAGAGGCGCCCGCCCTCAGATGGTTAGGCGGTCGCCTGGGAAAGTCCAGAGAGGCCTCCAGAAAGAGGTGGTCCGCCCAAAATAGGTAGGCGGTCCCCCAAAACTGGAAATTTCAGCAATTTCATGCAACTTTTTCAGCAACTCCACAACGGGTTTTGCCCGTTTTTACACCAAAATTTCCAATGTTTTCAACTTGTTTTCAACTCTTAATGGTACCCAAGGATGTGTAGGATGATTAACAACAAACTCCAATAGTTTTTAACCCCAACAAATAAAAACAAGTCGATTTTGAACTTCAAGCAAGAATTTCTAGGGTTTTTGAAAACTTTGAGATTTGATTCTTCAAATTTCGAATCACAACACCAAATCACGATATTTTGGTACCAAAAGAACGGGAATCAAACATAGAACGATCCCTGATAACTTTAAACACTTGGGGATTCAAACCCAATGCGTTCTATGAATTTTTTTGAAACTTTTCAATTTTTCAATTTTTTTCTTCTTTTTCAAATAAGAACTTCAAGAACACATAAACAACAATAACAAGGATAAAATGGAACGATCGAGGATTTGTAAGAACAAAACCTATCCGTGCTCTGATACCAACTGATGTAGGGTAAAATGCGTGGAAGCAATAATCTATAATCGAGCGGAAGCAACTAAAGGAATAACAAGAAATAAGGATTGGGAAGACAAGAAATGAGAAGAAAGAACGAATCAAACTCACATACGTGGATTGAATTCAAATGAGAGAAGAGAAACTTGAACCAAATCCCGGATTCATACAAGGATACAATCCTCGGGTTCCCATGTCGTAGGGCATGAGCGTCACGCTCCAAACACGAAGGCCAAGCATCTCAATGTCTTTCTCTCAATTTCTATGTTCAATCTAGACTGATAAATTGAAATGGCTAAGGAAGGATTTTATAGTCTTCCTTTACACATGGTGAAACGTCTAAAACACCTCTAAAGTGGGTTATAATAATACAAGCTACGTAGGGCCAAAATATGAATTTTACTCAAAATCTCGTGTGCCTCCATCAGGGGTAGGCGGTCCGCCCACCCCCACTAGGCGCTCCGCCTCTTCTCCAAGTCCTGAGAGTAGGCAGCTTTTTAGGTGCTCCGCCCATCGCCTGAGGCGCTCCGCCCAAGTGAAAGTCCTGCGAGCTGAAATCAAGTAGGTAGTCCGCCCTTCACAGGAGGCACTCCGCCTCTTCCTGAAGCTTCTTGAAATACTTCAAAATGTGCCCCAAACGCTCCTCCTTGTAGCCTAGATGGTCCTCCTTCCATGGTGCTCCAAAGCATGATCTTCAAGGCGTTTCCGGAGCCCATAACTTGTCTTCTTTGTGCCCTCGAGCTTGGCTCTTGATGGTTGGCGCTTTGGCTCAATTTACCTCGCCTCACAGCTGAAATCCCAGTTTCTTCTGAATAACTCTAACCCAGACCTCGAACATATCATATGCCTCATCTTTAGATCTGAGGAACAGAGTCCATGTGTATCTGGAGTAGTCATCAACAATGACCATTACGAACCTCTTGCCTCCTCTGCTCCTTACCCTTATTGGTCTATACAAGTCCATGTGAACCAACTCAAGTAGTTTAGAAGTACTAACCACTTTCTTTGACTTGGGATCTTACATGTTTCCCCCTCACACAAGCATCACAGATCTTAATGTCATCGAACCTCTTGCTTGGCATTCCACGAACCAGGTCCTTTGACACCAACTTATTCAAGTGAGTCAGGCTTGCATGTTCTAATCTCTTGTGCCACAACTGACTATCATTCTCCAGCACATTCAAACAAGTCAAATTATTCTCAGGAAGAGAACCTAATGTAGCCTTGTACACATTATTTGCTCGTTTCCCTTCCAATATCACTTCTCCATTATGCAGGTTCTTCACAGTGCAACCTATAGATGCGAAACTCACTAGCTAGATTTCCTCTATCACATAGTTGGGAGATACTTAGAAGATTGTGCCTCAATCCATCCACACAGAGTACATTATCAATAATATGATTGAGGGACCTCCCCACGTTTCCAATTCCAACTTGCCTCCTCCAAAAGCCACACTGCCCCTTGAAACGCTGCGAGTGAGAGAAAGTTTCTTCTATCACTGGTCATGTGCCTGGAACACCCACTATCAAGAATCCAACTTGGGTTGTTCCTTCTCACTCCAGCCTGTAAATGAAGATCATGGGTTAGTAACAGGAACCCAGACTAGCTTGGGTCCCTTTTTGTTATAAAATGGATGAATCAAATCTTTTTTTGCCCAATAGGGTAAAACTGACTTTTTATTCTTTTGAATTGCTCCTTTTGCAACACTGCATTCATTCTTAATATGATCAGTTTTTCCACACAGGAAGTAGAGTTTGTTGCAAGGAAGTCTTATATATTTACTATTAGGATTCCAAGCAGGTAAAGGTTTTCTGTATCCTAAACTAGTTTTACCTCTATTATGATTTTCATGCAACCAATTCAAAGCTTCAGAACATTTGTTCCACTTAGTGATGAGCTCATAGTTAGCTTTCTCAACCTTTTCCTGAAGAACCCGGTTTTTCTCAGTTTCCTAATATAGAACCTTATTTTTCTTGTTAAGCTCAGCTTCAAGGTTGATTTGAGCCTCACTAACTACTTGCTTACCAGACCCTTCTCTCAATTTTTGATTTTCAAGTTCGACTGCAGAAACTTTCTTTTGCTCACTAAGCACCTGTTCCTTTAATTGATGACTTTCAAATTCAAAGGCTGAGACTTTCTGATTCAGTTCAAAAACTTGAGCTTCACTAGTAATTAGTTCCTTTTTAAGATCAAATTTAGCCTTTCCCAAGTTTTTATTTTTCGTTGAGTATTCGGACACAACTGAAATTAGTTGGTCCTTCTCAGAAAGCACTAGTTCCTTTACAGCCCTTAACTTTTCAATGCCTTCAATTAAAGTCAGAGCAAGCAAATTTAGTTCCCTAGGGGAGCAAGTATGAAGTCTAGTTTTCAGTTCATCGAGACTTACCTCAGGTGGATCGTGTTGACACCCAATTTTATCCCTCTTTTTTCTAAAATTGGCTATAATTCAACTTAAGGGTGTAATTTGACTAATTGTGCAAAATATGCATTAAAAATCATGCATTTACATGTGTTATCCTCTATTTATATATTACATACCTAAATGTGGCTGTATTATGTAATCTTACATTATTTAGGCTATTTATCAATCTTACATAATACAGCCACATTTAGGTATGTAATATATAAATAGAGGATTAAAACTCGATGCATTAAAAATCATGCATTTACAAGTTGGCCTATTGGACTATCATTATTTTTCGTCGTTAAACTCTTTATTTCACTGCCTCCATTTATTTTCTTTTTCATTCTTGATGTTTGGTGTTTGAGTGTTATCGACAGAGAAGGAGAGAGGTAAGACAGGATTAAGAGTGGAAGTGATACCGGCGAGGTCGCCGGAGTTTCCGCCGAGATCCGACAGGGGATCGCTCCTCTGCCCTATGCTCTGGTGTTACTCTGTCTGTTGGATATGTTTGTTCGATCAGGAGGGACAGTATTGTTTGTTTTATGCAGTGGAAAACTCGACTCCTTGGTCCCTGTGGATTTCTTGTGGTTCCGCTGTATATCTGTTCCTTTGTTGCTATCTTTACTATGTTTGATTGAGTTGACCTCATTTACACTTGATCTTTGGTGTTCGTTTAATTTTGCAGATTCTGAAATCTTAGTTCCATGTTGTTATTGGGTCATGTGGTGTTATAGACATTTACCGATTGGGAGCTGTATTATACTAAAATTGCATAGCCTGTGAAAATATTTTTATTTGAGGCTTTACAATAATTTGACGGACAATATACACTGAGTTGAACACGATACCATACCCATCCTCGTGTCCCTAAAACAAATAGGCGATGATGACATGTATGAGCTTCAATTGCAAAATGAGCCGGCGATGGAGTGGTTGGATCGGTACTTGGCATGGCAACTGGAGGGTCCCCGTGCTTGAAGCCGTATTGACATCCCTAACCTCTAGCCGATTCTTACATACCTGAGACTACATTTTTATAAAATCTATTTTCCTTTTTTTATTTTATTATTATTATATTCATTATTGATATTTTATTCTATTATTATTATTATTATTATTAATACAAACTCATTTTTTTAATATTTTGCGAGGTTTATTTTGAAAGAAGACGATCAGAAAAAAGAAACCTTTACTTTATTATAACTCCTTATTATTATCATTCTTATTACTAACATTTTATTAGTGCAATTATTATTCCTTAATATTATTATCATTGTTTTATTATTATTATTATTATTACCACTTTTATTATTATATTTATTCATATTTTTACATTTTTTGCGAGATACATCGTGGTGAAATTACAAAAGACAACCCTTTCGAAAAGGACAAAATATTTAATATCATTTACTTTACTTAATTTAGTTTTATTAATTTTGTTTGCAATTCTTACTAACTTGTTTGTTTATTTTCCAAGGCACATTTGGACAAAGATTAGCCATTAGATGAAGATGGATATTTATTTTATGCTATTATTTTTAAATTGTATATTATAGTTTATTATTTAATATTTGCTCTAGAATTCCATTATTTATTCCGGCCAGCAAACAACATTTGGTGGAGCCTAAGAGGTGCCTAACTCCTTCATCTCAGTTAATTTGAACCCTTACCTAGATTTCTGGTTCGTAAACTAAGTTTCAGAGTTAATTCTAAAATTAGCTAGAAACAAAATAGGTGCCCTAATACGCCTAGTTAAAAAATATATTAGGTCGCGACTCCGTCTCTTTACCCGTGAGTTACCCAATAAGTCGAGCCCTATTTCGAACTTTACGGAAAAAAATAGGATGCAACAGAATGGCGACTCCGCTATCGAGGTTCAAACCATAACGGACTTTAAATTGGGATTCTTTACTTCCTTTATTTTCTTGCCATTTATTTCGATACTAACTTTTCTTCCTTTCCTTTTTTGCAGGATTAAGATTTATTTTTGAATTTTCAAATTTTAGCGCTCTATTATTTAATAGCTTGGTTATATTTTTCTTATTATTGTTTATGTCACTCACATTTCTTCCATTTTGGGAAAGTTTACAGTTGCACACACCATAAACGGTTACGTGGATCTCACGGCCATTTCACTCTCAAAAAATGCTTTAGAGGGAATGGTTTGGGGTATAGTTGGTCCGTGGTACAACCAACAATTCCAAAAGTTCCCACCCCTTGGTTGTCCGCCTTGGGGAACCATGTCCTTGTCTAGTAAACCCACTCTTGAAAGGTTCTTTTAGGATAGTACAACACGTCCCACACTTCAACTATTTTCAAATCTTCTATAAATTTTGCTAAATCTTTTTCTTTTAAACAATTTCACGTCATAATTCTTTTTGTATTGGCTAGTTTCTATTATCCTATTTTTGAAGCTAACTTGTTTATTTCGTTTTTCTTTTTACTCCTCTTTTTTTTTTTAAAAAAAAATATATTTTTTGAAATACTTCAATATGTGCATCCTTTTCATAAAATTGCTAAATCTTTTTAAAACAATTTCACTTAATGATTCTTTCGTCATTTTAATATTGTCTAGTTTCTATTAATCCTATCTTTCAAAACTTGTACATTTTTAAAACTTGTACATATCATCCGCAACTCCTGGCAGCTTTCTAAATCGTGTGTTGAAACACCGTGGTTACGACCACCTCTTCCCTCACAAAATTTCCTATAGGGAGAACGACTTGGAATCAATTTGGTTCGTGACGTTTCCGCTCCCGAGTCGTCCACTTGGGATGATAATGATGCCTGGTCTAGCTAACTCCATTCCTTAATAGAAACGCTAAGAATCATGCATCATGACATATCATATGTTGACTTGTTCTCAAGTCCAATAGGCCAACTTGTTCAAACGATCCGAACGGGTTTTTAACCCCAAAGAGCGTTGAACATGATTTATTTGCATTTGTTTAAAGGATCGAACGTGCAAAATGTGGACCATCTATTGGCATTGTTCTGCATTCAGTGCCATTCAAAGGCAGAAAGGTTACCTAATAGGCGTCAAAAGCCCAAACAGAATCAGAAATGATTGTTTCTTCATAAATAGTCGGAATTATTCTGTATTCAATGTCATTCAAAGGCAAAAAGATTACCTAAGAGCCGTCAAAACCCCAAATTGAATCACAAGTGATTGTTTGTTCATAAACAGTCGGAATTATTCTGTATTAAATGCCAATGAAAGGCACGTAAGTAACCTAAGAGGCGTCAAAAGCCCAAATTGAATCAGAAATTAATGTTTCTTCATAAACAGTTGGAATTATTTTGTATTCAATGTCATTCAAAGGCACGAAGGTAATCTAAGAGGCATTAAAAGCCCAAATTGAATCAGAAACGACTGTTTATTCCCAAAGAATTGGAATCATTCTGTATTCAGTGTTATTCAAAGGCTTAAACGGTAACCGAAGAGGCATTTATAAGCCCAATTTGAAGCAGAAATAATCGCTTGATAGATGGGATGACATATAATTCACATTTAACCTTTAAGCATTATATAAAGGCTTGACATCCTTGGCATGTCAAAAGTCTATTAGCAACTTCCGTCTAAAGTGTCTAAAAGGTTCTCAACCCATAACGACACATCTCTTCATATTCTATGTTGTATTATTTTCAAAAGCTTGTGCCATACATTGATCATTTTGCTCACAATAAAGCGAATATTAGGCAATTTCTTATCCTTTTTCCTATCACCCTTCACCTTTTCCATAAGATCATGGCCAATAGAATATTTGACAGGGTTTCTAAAATCCCTCAGTTGCTCAGAGATTGATAGGGAAACCTAAGCATAGATCAAAAAGACCGAGTTAAAGTAGTGTTGGAGAATATGATTTCACTAATAGGGCACACTGTAGTGGAAAGGATGACAAAAGCAGCAGTACACTATTGGGATGCAGACCGAGCAGTTTTTCACTTTGGAAGCATAGAGTTGACACCATTACTGGAAGAAATAGGTGGGTTAACTCAATTACCATTCGAAAGTGAATAAGTCTTGATGCCTGAGAACATTACACCCGAGGAGTTCTTCAAAATGGTAGGGTTTAAGCCTGAATTATGCACAGATAGTATAAGGCAGTCGTGAATTTTTCTAACTTCCCTCTACATCATATTTGGGTATAAAGAAGCATTTCAAGAATCCGAACACTATTTCAGCATTAACCAGGCAGATTGTCAAGAGCGGATGATACTTGCTTTTGTCACCAGCTTTTTAGGGATTGTCGTCTTTCCACAACACAAAGGACGAGTTGCTGTTTGTATGGTCTCAATTGCTGATGCCTTATTCAAAGATATTAACAAGAAATACACTTTGGTATCGATGATTGTTGCAGAAATGTACCGACCTCTAGAAAGATGCAAGAAGGGTGCTAGCTTTTTCAGGGGTTGCAATTTATTTTTACAAATTTGGTTGATGGAGCATTTACAAAAGATGGATAGCACAGAGCAAGCTTTCCATTCCATACGAAGAGAAAACTACATCTTGACTCATACCGCCCGCATGGACAACGCTCTCGAGAAGTGGGACCAACCAATAGCTACCAACAGTTGGCACCACATGTTCTGTCAACTGACACCTGAGGATATACAATGGATGTTTGATTACTTTCCCATCACAATAGTAATCACACGGTCCGAAAGAGACTCATTTCTCATCTTAGTGGGCTTTAGAGGAGTTTACCCATACACTTTTTTAAGGGCACTTAGATAAGCAAGGAGAAAACAGACAGTACCCCAAATTGCAGACATCAGAAGTTTCAAAGCAAATATTCTCGGAGGAGTGATACCATTCAAAGACAAGATAATAGAACTTTGGAAAGAAAGGCAACGACTGGAATTCGAGACAATTAGACGAGACAGGTTCGACATTGGCTACGATGAAGATTATCCAAACTGGCTTGGGAAAGACATAGCAAGGGCAATTCAACCAAGTGCAACAACAAAAAGGAAAATAAATGCTGACGAGTTAGAATCCAGGTACAAAAGGCTACGTAGACAACTGGCAAGGGCACGAGGAAAAATATCAAAGAAGCAAAGTTTGGTCGAAGCAAAGAACGAAGAAAAATCCAAATGGCGCAGTAAGGCGGAACTCTTGACAAAACGCATAGAGTCTATCGGCTATGGGCTAGCGAGGGAATGAACTCCGTGGCAAACAAAGGAATAGAGGAGAAACGAAGAAAGGCTTGGGAAATGTTGAAAAACTTCACATTTGACATATCCCGGCTCTTGACTGACCGAGACAACATCATCTTCCAAGGATACTCATCAGAGGCAAGCTTGTCCGAGGGAGACTCGTTCGAAGAAGAAGAAGAAGAAGAAGAAGAAGAAGAATCTTCTGAGGATGGATCATCATGAAAGATGTTTTCCACCTTTTGTACTATTTTAATATCAGTTAATGTAACAAAAGCCCAATAAATGCAATATTATCTTTTAGGCTCCGCATTATGTTAGCAAATAAAATGATGCATGTGGCACAAAGCGCTTTCCAAAATCATCATGCGTAAAATGGTCCTTCGTATTATAGGATGCATTTCTTATTTGATATGTTGCATTGCATGAATGGGTCTGTTGCTTTAGGTCTCTAAAGGAATTCTTTCTCCAAATCCAATCTCCTACCAAGGCACCTCCTCTCCCTACTCTACGCCCAAATCCCAGTATCTGAAATCTTTTGCATGTCCAAGCTGTCTCTAACTCATTACCAAACTCAAAAGTCTATTACCCAAAAGGTTGGCTCGAGTTGAATACCAAGGGAAAAGATATGGTTAAGCAAGTGCACTTGTCAGGGATTTTCCGAAATAAGGAAGTTTTTCAGCTCTCTCCTCTCTCTACAAACTACTAATAAGGCTATCTAGTCTGGAAATATGAGCCTTTTCAAATGAAGAAAGATGAAATCTCTTTTGCTACAACTATTCTAGACCATACTTTCAACCACTGCTATCAAACATCACCACTATTTTATCCCTATTCTCACATACCACCTAAATATCCCGCTTACAACACTCATCTAACTCGACCTATATTCCACATCCCAACACCAAATCATCCACCATATCAGCAAAACACTCAAGCCAACTACTGGAATGCACCACCATATCCTCCTAGGCCTCGCCCTGATGCAAACCAAAGATAAAAAAGAAACTACACTCCACTAGCCGAATCCCACACTTAATTATTCGTGAGATTGGAAACTTCCGGGATTATTATCCCAATACCTCAATTGTTCCAGCAAGCACTATGCACATGAAGAGAAAATTGACAAAGGAAGAAAATGCTATTCAAACTCAAAGGCACATATGAATCACCTTAAGACCTTTTGACACCAACATCCAAGAATCATCTTTATTGCTCTAGGCTACACAGTCACACCGCCTACAGTGTATGACCGTGGTCCAAAGCACTTTCCAACTTGCTCCTATCATGATCAAAATGGCGGTCAAAGGACCAGTGATAGATAATATTGGAAATATAGAGGTGCAACAAATACCTGAGGACCACAACCAAAACAAGCAAGCCGATTCAACTTGCAAAGAAGAGGCAAAGACACAATAACAAAGCCATCATTATTGATAAAACCCCTCAAATATTTTGAAAGCGTGTCTTTATCCACTAGCGAAGATAAAACAAGACGATGAAATTGGGGTGATATGATTTCTCATGACAACAACTACAATAGGATGCAACTATCTGAGAGTACACATGATATAGGCAACCTACATCGAGTTCAATGACTCAGCAATAAGATATTATTCAACAAGGAAAATTGGTGCAAAGTTTGAATCATAGCAATTGGTTGGAAAGCATGAAAGGCACTGAGGATCTCTTTCGAAGACACATAGGCGTCATTAAAAACAAATTGGCAAGAAAGGATGACAAATGCACTCAAGGTCCTGGTATTTGACAACAACCATCATCCCTTTCTGTCACACAACAAAATCTATTCCTTACACAACATCTTTACCACTTTTCATTGGCATTTCACTCCTCACCTCCCGCTTAAACAAGCGTCGGCCGTTTGACCAAAATCCTTTCCTTGACTGCTACATAAAGCATTTAGGCAATCTCTTGTGATATCTATGCACTCTATCACAATTCAAGCGCTAATCCGTCATCCACGGTCTAGGCTTTCTCTTAAGCTTATGTCTCATTTTTGCGTCTAGTCTTTGCTAATATACCCACACTATTTTGTGCATTTCACCACTTTGTTATGGTTGCTTCGCGTTTGGATAGCGAAATTGGTCAAGAATCTGCATTCAGAAAAGCCGAAACAGCAAGCCAAGCTGAAAACACTTTCGTCTGCAACAAAATCCTTTGAACCGCCAATATATAACAACAAGAGCATTCAGACAATCCCAATACTATACAACCTGCATTATACTCACACGAGAGTCACAACAAAGAAATTCAATCACTATACAATAAAGCCGGCAAAATTCATAACCTCACACTACACACAACTTACACAAAAACAACCCTCCCCTGTCGAGACTTTCAACAACCACCTTATCAAGCTCAACGCAATCAAGGACATACGAAAAGATAAAACCTCACATCTTCACTCCTTTAGCCCAATCAAAGGACATTGAAACCAGCAAACAAACTACTCCTCATATACCCACTCAGGATTTTAATCCAACCTAGATCTACACTCATCACTCAAACATTTAATACCATGACACCACAAGACATCCAGCACTGAAACATAAAGTTTCGAGTGTAATTAACCAAAGCAAGACAATAGTATAACAAAAACCAACAAAAGGAAACTCTAACTCCGAAACCACAAACACACTTTCTACAAAGGCCAATCCGTCAAAGTCAGCTCCATGACTTTCAAAAAGAAAAGCCTGAAACATGAAGACACCCCATCATAACCTAAGACAAATACAATTTTGGACAATCTCCAAATCCGGCCAAATCCAAATATTGAACCCCAGTCTGAGTATGAAAATATCCACATACTCATAGTCATCAATACACCCAATCGCCACGCTAAAGGACGAATGCAGATTTTAGCCAATACATTGGTGTTCAGTGCAATGCAACCACCTTTTCTCGGTGATCTGTCATAAACAATAAACTGGGGCAGAATTTTTGAGGATCCAAAAGACGCAAACTTGACACTGGGGGCAGAAATTTTTGAGATCCGCTCAAAAATTTCAAGAAAGTCTTTATAAAAACAACACGATAGTCTCCTTAGCACATCACATGACATAACAATAGCATTCTACTTGTTACACTTTACTTTACTTTCGATGCGTCGACTGAGGGTACACAGCCCGATGTAGATTTTAGCATTTTAATTTTGCGGAGGGTACACAGCTCGATGCGTCGACCGAGGGTACACAGCCCAATATCGATTCTGTCATTTTAATTTTTGCGGAGGGTACACAGCCCGATGTCGATTCTAGTATTTTAATATTGTAGAGGGTACACACCCTTATGCGTCGACTGAAGGTACACAACCTGATGTCGATTTTGTTATTTTAATTTAGTAGAGGGTGCACAGCCCGATGCGTCGACTGAGGGTACATAGCCCGATGTCGATTTTTTCATTTTAATTTAGCGGAGGGTACACAGCCCAATGCGTCGACTGAGGGTACACAACCCGATGTCGATTTTTTCATTTTAATTTAGTGGAGGGTACACAACCCCATGTGTCGACTGAGGGTACACATCCTGTACAACCCGATGTCGATTTTGTCATTTTAATTTAGCGGAGGGTACACAACCCGATGTGTCGACTGAGGGTACACAGCCCGTACAACCCGATGTCGATTTTGTCATTTTAATTTAGTGGAGGGTACATAGCCTGATGCGTCGACTGAGGGTACACAGCCCGATATCGATTTTGTCATTTTAAATTATCAAAGGGTACACAGCCCGATGTATCGGCTGAGGGTACACAACCCGATGTCGATTTTGTCTTTTTAATTTTGCGGAGGGTACACAACCCGATGCGTAGACTGAGGGTACTCAGTCCGATGTCGATTCTGGCATTTTAATTTTTGCGGAGGGTACACAGCCTAATACACCAACTGAGGGTACACAGCTCGATGTCGAATTTAGCACTTAACACAGCGGAGGGTATATACAGGAAAGTAGACGACCCGGTGAAAGGATGGCATGACAAAGGGTGTGCAACCAAAATGAAAGAATGATAGGCAACCCTGCATGAAAAGATACACAGCTCAATGCAAAAAGGAGTATACAACCCGACGTGACAAGCACACATTTAAAGAAGGAAGAGCAATGGCAAGACGATCCAATGACATGGAAGTCTTTTTATGCATTTACATACATACTATTCTGCAAATTTGCTTTTATCACAGGACATACAATCCGGCGTTGCACTGGCAAGATGATCCAACGACAGCTCGGCGTGACAAAGCAATCACCTCCTGACGAGAAGCACTTAGTGAATAGATATCCCCCAGAGGAGAGGCACACATTTCCTAGTACTGAGTACTTGAAAGCGGACTAGAAAAAGAGAGATCAACTCAATAGGGAAGTTTACTTTATCTTTATTTTTTATCTCAATTTGCATTTATCTTGACCTTGTTGTAGGGACTCCCCAATCTCTCGACGTCCCCTGCGCCATACTTTCACACCTGCTCCCAAAATCACTACCAATTGTGCCACCACAAAACCTCAAACACCTCAAAGCATCATCCCAAAAGACCCAATTCAAGAAGCCTAATCCTACAGACAATGCTTTTGCTACACCCACAAGCTACCTATTTTGCCGAGTTCCAAAGCGCTCAAAGCTATAATCTTATACTCGCACCAGTGATCTACCTAATCTTTCCTCACCTATTGGGTACCAACTCTGTATTTCTTACTATTCGTGCCTATCTGTTGAATCGTGCATATTTATCGTGCTTTACTCTTCAATGTTCCTCGGTCCATTCAAGACAATGTCGAAGCCGAGATGACTCATCTATCGAGTTATAGTGGAAAATATGTCCATGTAAACTCCTCTTTATGGGTGTATCGTGCACCATATCTTCATAATTGGGATGATTACAAGCCTATTTCACCACACTCGATCTATCGATTGTTATCTCATCTTTTAACAATGCCTTGTCATACCTGCAAACTACCTATGCTGTCAAATTCCGACATGCCCGAAGTCAATCATCTCATGCTCCCACAAGTAATCTGCCTAATCTCTCATTACGAATTGAGATGTCCTCATGCATTTCCTTCCAATTAATACCTACTTTGTATATTCAAGACTATCTGCGCCAATCGTGCGTGTTTTCGTGCTTAATCGTGCCCATCTATTTTAATCGTGAGCATTTATAAAACTCGCTCCTCGAATTTTTCCCAGTTCAATCAAGGCAATACCGAAGGCAAGATTACTCATTTATCGAGATGAAGTGGAAACTATGTATGTATAAACTACTCTTTATACGTGTGTAGCGCGCCACTTCTTTTCCCACGCTCGATCTATTGATGTTATCCCATATCCGCTAGTGTCTTTGCCTCACTCTTCTCGCCTGAAGGCAAAGCATACCCGAATCTAAACTTTACATACTTGGATAAGTTTAGTCTTTACAATCAAAGTCGTGCATCATAAACATCTCACACAGGCAACATGCCATTCTAGACTACGCACGGCCTGATTCTCGTGAAACCCCAGATACGTACGCAACTCAGAGACCGGGGTTCGGCTAAAAACACCCCCCAAAACTCCCATTTTCGCTTTTCAATCATTTTGCATACCAGTCGTGACAAAATCGTCTACTCCCCCCAACTATCTTTGCCCGAAGACTCTTTCATCATCCCCGGGCAAAGAGGAGCAGCTTTTGACACACAGTTTTTTCCCTTCTTTTTCTAAAATTGGCTATAATTTAACTTAAGGGTGCAATTTGACTATTTGTACAAAATGTGCATTAGAAATGATGCATTTATGTGCGTTATCCTCTATTTATATTTTACATACCTAAATATGGCTATATTATATAATTTTGCATCATTTAGGGTATTTGTCAAAATTGTGACTGCTTTTGCAATTTAGTACATTTATAATATACGTGGCTATATCATATAATTGCCTCATTTAGGCTACCTGTCAAATTTGTATCATTTTGTGATCATTTCTGCAAATTAGTGATTATCTGTGATTATCTATATTAAAATAATTTTATTTGAGTTTATTTAATGATTATTTGAGCATTTTATACAATATGTATATCTATATTTTGTTTTTGTACATTTAAGCTGAATATTGGCCAATTAAAAAGAAAATTTCCAAATTCCTTTTTCATTAATTCCTCCATATTTTAAAATCCCTACCAAAATTTTTTATTTATATTTATTTACTTCTTCTATTGAATTACATTTTTCCTTTGAACCTAGACCAAATCGCTAATCAAATGCATTTCTTATATAAATATTTTCATATTCTATTCCTTTTATTAAAACCCATGTCTCGGATCTAGACAAGCGCTCGTCTAAATACGTTCACTTACATTTTTCATTTTTCCTATTTTATTTCAAATCTCCTTGAATCTAGACGAAAGGTTGTCTAAGTTCATTTTCTTTATTTAAATGTTAAAAGAGAATATTTTATAAATTCAATTCAATATTCTTTCATAAATTTATTATTTTCACATCCCCTTAATTAGTCTCCAATCCCTAAAATCCCTCTCCATTACTTCCTTTCTCCCCCCATTTTGGACAAAATTTCTACATTCATATAATCCCCAAAATTTCTCTCAAATTTCACAATTACTTCCTTAATTCCCCTAAAGACTATTATATCCTGGCACTACATATACCATATACAATAAAATATATACACAGAACACACAGGAGAAAAACATACGCAGACCCCACTTTACTTGTCCTCTTGGTCTTTTTCTAAAAAAGAATCCACGCACCCACACACCATTAACACCCCTCATTTTTCTCATGCATCTCCACCACAGTACACCCTCACTTCCTCTTCCTCTACACACACCCAAGCGCCAAAAACTCCACCACTCTCACACCCGGAATATTCATACACACACACACACACACGAGAACACACACGCAGTCCCTTCTCATCTTTACACACACTGATTCATACATACCCTAATATCTTCATCCCATTTCACAACAAAAACTGGCAGAAACAGGGAAACACACAACGCCTAGTCTTCTCTTCCATTACCAACAATGAACAACCCATCTCCTCCCTCCAAGTACCTCCACCCGACCTCTCCAAACACACAGATCATAACATATATATACACACACAATCTGAAACAGTAGAGTCGAGGGAAGGGAACAAAAACAGAAGCAGTGGCAAACATCACCACCACCGAAAAATTCAAACGGAAACCAGATCAGGAACAGGGGAGTACAGCACTGACGGAGCGTCACCGAAGACAACGTCGGACGACGGAAAAACCCGTCGTTAAACTCTTTATTTCACTGCCTCCATTTATTTTCTTTTTCATTCTTGATGTTTGGTGTTTGAGTGTTATCGACAGAGAAGGAGAGAGGTAAGACAGGATTAAGAGTGGAAGTGATACCGGCGAGGTCGCCGGAGTTTCCGCCGAGATCCGACAGGGGATCGCTCCTCTGCCCTATGCTCTGGCGTTACTCTGTCTGTAGGATATGTTTGTTCGATCAGGAGGGACAGTATTGTTTGTTTTATGCAGTGGAAAACTCGACTCCTTGGTCCGTGTGGATTTCTTGTGGTTCCGTTGTATATCTGTTCCTTTGTTTCTATCTTTACTATGTTTGATTGAGTTGACCTCATTTACACTTGATCTTTGGTGTTCGTTTAATTTTGCAGATTCTGAAATTTTAGTTCCATGTTGTTATTGGGTCATGTGGTGTTATAGACATTTATCGATTGGGAGCTGTATTACACTAAAATTGCATAGCCTGTGAAAATATTTTTATTTGAGGCTTTACAATAATTTGACGGACAATATACACTGATTTGAACACGATACTATATCCATCCCCGTGTCCCTAAAATAAATAGGCGATGATGACATGTATGAGCTTCAATTGAAAAATGAGCCGGCGATGGAGTGGTAGGACCGGTACTTGGCATGGCAACCGGAGGGCCCCCGTGCTTGCAGCTGTACCGATGTCCCTAACCTCTAGCCGATTCATTCATACATGAGCCTACATTTTTATAAAATCTATTTTTCTTTTTTTTATTATTATATTCATTATTGATATTTTATCCTATTATTATTAATACTAACTCATTTTTCTTTATATTTTGCGAGGTTTATTTTGAAGAAGGCGATCAGAAAAAAGAAACCCTTACTTTGTTATTACTCCTTATTATTATCATTCTTATTACTAACATTTTATTAGTGCAATTGTTATTCCTTAATATTATTATCATTGTTTTATTATTATTATTATTACCACTTTTATTATTATACTAGTTCATAGTTTTATATTTTTTGCAAGGTACATCGTAATGAAATTACAAAAGACAATCCTTTCGAAAAAGGAAAAAATATTTAATATCATTTACTTTACTTAATTTCATTTTATTAATTTTGTTTGCAATTCTATTTGTTTATTTTCCAAGGCACATTTGGACAAAGCGTAGCCATTAGAAAAATATGGATATTTATTTTATCCTATTATTTTTAAATTGTATATTATAGTTTATTATTTAATATTTGCTCTAGAATCCCATTATTTGGACCGATCGGTAAACCATATTTGGTGGAGTCTGAGAAGTGCCTAACCCTCCCTCTCGGTTAATTTAAACCCTTACCTAGATTTCTGGTTCGTAGACTGATGCAGGGAAAATAAAGAAGCGATAAAGTAAAGATAAAAGCGAGATGTGGCTCGAACGAATAACCCAAGTAGCACCGAAGAACTTATTTTGATACACCTCGAGAGATTGTCAAGGAACACCTGCACTAGGAAACTACCCCCGAGTTATACCCGGAACCCGCAAGTAGAATGATCGGGGAGGGGTTGAAGTTTATCTAGAATCCACAAAAAGAAAACAAGTCCCAAAACAAGGTTTTTTCATTAACAAGAGATACTACTCTTCACAAAATTCATCATTCATCCAAAATAAGCTAACTAATGAAATAGGCTAAGCTAGGCTATTTATAAGGGTTTTCCAAGCTTTAGTGAAAGGTCTAAGATGCCCACACATTAGGCTTTAAATTAAAAGACCACGCAGGGCCAAAAGAGTCATTAACTACTCTAATTCTCGCCCCTTCAGCAATCCGGGCGGAGCGCCCAAAACTTAAGCGGAGCGCCTACCAATTTTATAAGTGGGGTGGGCTAGGCGGAGCGCCCAGCCCCTGGGCGGAGCACCTGGAGGTCTGCTTCTCAGGGTGGAGCGCCTAGCTCCTCAGGCGGGTCGCCTAGGCCTTCTAGGCGGGGCGCCTGAACCTTGAGCATCCGGAACGGCTTCCAATCGCTTCCATCTTCGAGGCCCTTCATTTCCAAGTATAGATGCACTTCTTGGAACTTCTTGGTTTTACTCCGAGTGAAGGGTCTAGTGATGGATTGCTCGGCATCATCCTCCCCTTCTTGAGAAGATTTCATCCTCGAAATCCAAGCATCATCGCCCTCGGCTCCATCATCTCCTACATCAAGAGGAGTCAAGTCAGAAACATTAAAAGTGTTAGAGACATTATACTCACTTGGCAAGTCGACCACATAGGCGTTTTTGTTGATCTTTGAAAGCACTTGGAAGGGTCAATCTCCCCGGGGTGCCAACTTCCCTTTCCTAAGGTGTGGAAACCTTTCTTTGCGGAAGTGCACCCACACATAGTCACCCTTTTTGGGTTTCACCTTCTTGCGTCCCTTATTTTTCTTGGAGGCTACCTTCTCATAAGCTTCCTATAAGTTCTTCTTTGTGTTAGCATGTAGTTCAACCAAAGCCTTGGCTCGGTTTTACCTTCAAAATTAACAACCATTTCCCTTGGCAAAGGGATTAGATCAAGGGGAATCAAGGGGTTAAAACCATAAACACACTTGAATGGAGTCATGCCAATCATTCTATGCAAAGTGCGGTTATATGCAAACTCCATAAGAGGTAGTTTATCAATCCAAGTCCCTCCCTTACCTCGGGTCATAGCTCTAAGAAGAGCACCCAAAGTTCGGTTCACCACCTTGGTTTGCCCATTGGTTTGAGGGTGGTGGGACGTAGAGAACAAAAGCTTGGTGCCAAGGGCACCCCAAAAACTCCTCTAAAAATGGCTAAGGAACTTAGTGTCCCTATCACTTACAATGGTTTGAGGCATACCATGCAACTTTAACACATTATCAATGAACAAAGAAACAACATGTTGTGCATCATCACACTTTTTACATGGGATGAAGTGAGCAATCTTGTAGAACCTATCCATGACAACATAAATGCTATCATGTCTCCCCTAGTCCGTAGTAATCCCATAACAAAATCCATAGATATATCCATCCACGGTCTAGTAGGTACGGGGAGAGGGGTATACAAACCATGGGGGTTCGATTTGGACTTAGCATACTTGCACTCAAGGCAAGAATTGCAAAGTCTCTCAACTTGCGTCCCCATTTTAGGCCAATGAAATTGCTCCATAAGAATGGCCAAGGTTTTATCCCTACCAAAGTGACCCATGAGTCCTCCACAATGTGCTTCTTGCACAAGCAATTCTCTCCATGAGGACTCAGGTATGCACACTCTACCATTTTTAAAGATATAGCCATTAACCTATTGGTACTTCTCAACTCTTTCTCCTTTCTCATGAGCTTCATGAATGCTCTTTAGCTTAGGGTCATGAGCATACATCAACTTGATACTGTCAAAACCCAGGAGCCTGGAGGCAAGAGTAGTGGCAAGAGCAAACTTCCTAGAAAGTGCATCCGCCACAACATTATCTTTCCCTTTTTTATATTGAATGACATAGGGAAAAGACTCAATGAACTCTACCCATTTGGCATGCCTCTTGTTCAATTTCTCTTGGCCCCTAAGATGTTTGGGTGACTCATGATCACTCTTAATCATAAATTCTCTAGGCCAAAGGTAATGTTGCCAATGAGCAAGAGCTCTCACTAGGGCATACAACTCCTTTTCATATGTAGAGTAATTCAAGGAGGCACCTTTCAATTTCTCACTAAAGTAGGCTATGGGTTTTCCATCTTGCATTAAGACACCACCAATTCCCACCCCCGAGGCATCACATTCAACCTCAAATACCTTTCCGAAGTCGGGCAATTGCAATAGAGGGGCGGTACTCAACCTAATTTTCAATTCTTGGAAGGCCTTCTCTTGAGGCTCTCCCCACACAAAAGGTTTGTCCTTCTTTACCAATTCGGTGTGTGGAGCGGCAATGGAGCTAAAGTCTTTCACAAATCGTCTATAGAAACTAGCAAGACTATGAAAGCTCCTCACTTGAGTCACGGTAGTAGGAGTAGGCCAATCACGAATAGCCTCTACCTTGGACTCATCTACTTCCACTCCTTGGGCACTCACAACAAACCCAAAAAAGACTACATTTTCAACACCAAAGGCACATTTCTTAAAATTAGCATAGAGCTTTTCGGCTCTCAACACTTCAGGCACTAGCCTTACATGATTCACATGGTCGTCTAATGACTTGCTATATATCAAGATGTCATCAAAGTAGACGACCACGAATTTATTGATGAATGGCTTCAACACACGATTCATTAGCCTCATGAAAGTACTAGGTGCGTTGGAGAGGCCAAAGGGCATTACCAACCATTCATATAGACCAAACTTGGTCTTGAATGCGGTTTTCCGCTCATCACCTGGTTTCATACGGATTTGATGGTAACCGGACCTAAGGTCTATCTTTGAAAAGATGCTAGAACCACTAAGCTCACCAAGCATATCATCTAAACGAGGTATGGGATGTCGATACTTTACCATGATCTTTTTGACCGCTCGGCAATCCACACACATCCTCCATGTGCCATCTTTCTTTGCAACAAGAATGACGGGCACGGCACCAGACTGAAGCTCTCTCTCATCAATCCCTCTGTAAGCAATTCATCCACTTGCCTTTGCAACTCCTTTGTATCTTTGGGATTGCTTCTATAGGCTGGCTTGTTTGGAATTTGGGCTCCCGGGATAAAGTCAATTTGATGTTCAATACCCCTCAAGGGAGGTAAACCATCGGGCATCTCATCCGGAAACATGTCTTCAAAAACCTTCAAAACACTTTCAAGAGCACTAGGCAAAGGGTAGAAGATAATCAAATTCGGAAGTAAGAATCATACCTTTGTGCACTAGGCAAATGAGTAGTTTGTTGCCATCATTTCCTTTCAAAAGCTCACCCGGTTGCATCATGGCACAAATGCTACCGGTAGAAGATGGTAGAATCACTTCCAAGCTTTCGGCCAAAGGACTAGTCTCAAAAACCGACTTAGCCTTTGCCGCTTCCCTCAATTCCCTCATTCGCCTATAGTCATCACTTACTTGCTTGGGCGACAAGGGTTTGAGCACAAACTTTTTCCCTTCATGCTTGACCGTATAAGTGTTGACACCCATCATGAACCACATGTCTATTAAATTGCTATGGCCTACCAAACAATAGATGGCAAGCTTGTATAGGCACCATGTCAAACATGTGTTCATCCACATAGTTCCCCATCTTGAACTTGATCATTACTTGCTTCACCACCTTTAGCTCCCCACACTCACTAAGCCATTGCAATCTATAAGGATTTGGATGTTTCAAGGTGGGTAATTTCAATTGGGTAACTAGTGTTTGACTAACAACATTGGCACAACTTCCCGAGTCAATAATCATGGAACAAACAACACCCATGACTAGGCATCGTACATGGAAGAGGTTTTCTCTTTGCAAGGTCTCACTATCCTCCACAAACATAGCACCAAGACTCCTTTTCACAACAAGGAATGCATGAGGATCATCATCCTCAACCTTATCCTCTTCCACATCAACCTCTTCATCTCTCTCTACTCTCTCATCTTCCGGTTCACTATCTTGTTCATACACCAATTCACCTACCACAACCATGGTCTTTCGAGTAGGACAATCTTTGGCAATATGACCATACCATTTACATTTATAGCATTGAGTAGAAGTAGAAGTAAGATTAATCAAGTGAGTTTTAGAGTTACCTCCCACATGTGGTGTAGACTTCTCATATGGCTTCTTCACTTCTTTGCTAGCACTTGCACCACTTGCACTTGGAAATCTTGCATTTGGAGGCTTCCACTCTTTTGGTTTGCTCATGGGAGTAGGAGTGCTACTCTTGTAACGGTTGGATTTCCCTTCCTTGAGCTATTTCTCGGCTTCAACCGCATCATCATAGAGATCATAGTGGTTGTCATACTCGTGAAACTTCAATTGAGAGGCTATTCGGTTCAAACCATTTCTAAATCTAATCACAGCCGGTTCACTGTCTTCCCCATCCAAGTCTAAGGTCATCCGGATTTGCTCAAACTCATTGAAGTATTCCCCAACCGTCTTGTAACCTTGCTTCAACTCATAGAGACGTTTGTATTGGTCTTGACGATATTGTTCGGTCAAATACTTCTCATCCATTGCACGGATCAATTCACCCTAAGTCACATTGATGGCCATAGCATTTCTCCTCCTATTTCTCTTGGAGATTCCCACCAAATAGAAGCAAAGGATTCAAAAGAAGATATAGCATATTTGGCCTTCTTATCCTCGGTCATGTCATTGGTATCAAATATTTGCTCCATGGACAACTTCCAATCAATGTACTCAACCAGGTTACTACTCTCTTTGAAGGAAGGAATAGTAAGCTTTACACTATTGAGATTGTTGTTATCACGACCCCCTTGGTAAGGCTCTGGTCGGCCTCCAAAGTTGTCTCCATAACCACCATAATCCCTCCTAACATTTCTTCCAACATTCCCCATGGGTTGACCTCGATCTCGGTATCTACCCCTATTTAAATTTCGACCCCAATTCATGGCTTCCCTAGGTTGATATTGAGCATCATACTCACCATCACCATACTCTTCCTCCTCCCCCTCTTGAGCTTCTTCAACTTTCTCAAGAGGTAGAACATTTCGAATGGGTCCTGGAAGTGGAACATTCCTTTGGGGATTGCCCAAAATGTGGGGGTTGCCTAATAGGTAGGGAATGCCCACTCGTTGGGAATTGCCAACACTTGCTCTTTTTTAGAAATTTCATCTTTTTCCTTTTGTAGCCTAAGAAACTCAATAACTTGTTTCGGGGTAAGGGTTGAGCTACTCGTACCTTCCTTGGCTTCAAGGTGGACACTCGGGGTCCCTTGCTCAACTTGGGTACTTGAGGTCACCCTTTCAAGAGTTTCAATCTTTTGGCTCATGATATCCATTTTAGTAAGGATACTAGCCAAATCATTCTTTACGAAATCTTCACCTTGGTTGACCATTGTACCTACAAGAAGAACAAACGTTAGTGAAATCACCTCACACACACCCTCACTTGTGTTTCACTCGGTTCACTCATTTAGTAGTGGTGGATATTTCGCTCGAACTTGAATCTAAAAGCCTCATGTAGATGAACAACAATCCTCAACTCAATCAAACTATCCACAAGTCAAGTGTACTCCGGGGTGAGTGGAGTTTAAGTGATTTTATTGGACGATAAGCACTTTAAAGTGAGGACTTGAGTCAAAAGGATCTACGAATCTTCTGGGAGTTCTACTCTCAATCTAGGCACGAATTACCTAAAAGCTCAATGGACTAGTACCAATTAAGTAGAAAGGTTACTTAGATAAGCACTAGTTAGAGGTTAAGCAAACAAAGAAACAAGAAAACCTAGGAAAAACTACCCGAACCAACCTTTAGGGGACTAGGCGGAGCGCCAGTGGGTGGGCAGAGCGCTTTGGGTGGAGCGCCCCAAGGTAGGTGGAGTGCCTCCAAAAACCACCAGTGGGGGTGGTCAGGCGGGGCGCCCAAAGGTTGGGCGGAGCGCCTGGACGTCGGGCCCCTGTTTACCAGCTCCATTTTTCTTCAATTTCAATCCAAATTGTGGATCGATTTCAATATGTTTTGCACAAATCCAAGGTACCCAAAGTTGTATATTGTTATCTTCCTCAAACCCCAATGAATTTCACACCCAAACACCCAATATTCAAAGCACAATCATCAATCAAAGATTCAAAGTTGGGGTTTCAAAAAGTGGGTTTGATTCTTCAAATTCGATGTTATACAACTTCAAATCTCACAATAATTGGTATCAAATTGTTCGTTTTTCAATCTAGAACAAACCCCGATAATCAAAGCCACAATCCATAATCAATCAACCCAAGAATCAATCAAAATCATCAAGAACAAGGGTTTAAGAAATTGGGGTTTTCAAATTTTCAAATCTTGCAATACCAATCCAATCCACCAGATTTAGGTACCCAAACGACGGGTTTTCAACAAGGATAAATCTCCAATAACACCCATAACATGAATCAAACACATCAAAAACTTATGTAAAATTTTTGGATTTTCAACGTTTTCAATTTTTTTTTTTTTTTTGTTTTTTCTTCTTTCTAATAACTTCAAACACAAGAAACTAACAAGAAAAGATACTAGGCATGATGAACCAAGGGCCGGGGGTTTGTAGAAACAAAACCCGAGCCTTGCTCTGATATCAAAATGATGTAGGGAAGATAAGGAAGCGATAAAGTAAAGGTAAAAGCGAGACGTGGCTCAAACGAATAACCCAAGTAGCACCGAAGAACTTGTTTCGATACACCTCGGGAGATTGTCAAGGAACACCTACACTAGGCAACTACCCTCGAGTTACACCCGAAACCCGCAAGTAGAATGATCAGGGAGGGGTTGAAGTTCATCTAGAATCTACTAGAAGAAAACAAGTCCCAAAACAAGGTTCTTTCATTAACAAGAGATACTACTCTTCACAAAATTCATCATTCATCCAAAATAAGCTAACTAATGAAATAGGCTAAGCTAGGCTATTTATAAGGGTTTCCCAAGATTTAGTGAAAGGTCTACGATGCCCACACATTAGACTTTAAGCTAAAAGACCACGCAGGGCCAAAAGAGTCATTAACTACTCTAATTCTCGCCCCTTCAGCAATCCGGGCGGAGCGCCTACCAATTTGACCAGTGGAGTGGGCTAGGCGGAGCGTCCAACCCCTGGGCGGAGCGCCTGGAGGCTTGCTTCTCAGGGTGGAGCGCCTAGGCATTCTAGGCGGGGCGCCTGAACCTTGAGTATCCAGAACGGCTTCCAATCGCTTCCATCTTCGAGGCCCTTCCTTTCCAAGTATAAATGCACTTCTTGGACCTTCTTGGCTTGACTCCGACTGAAGGGTCTAGTGACGGATTGCCCGGCATCATAGACTAAGTTTCGAAGTTAATTCTAAAATTAGCTAGAAACAAAATAGGTGCCCTAATACGCCTAGTTATAAAATATGTATCGCAACTCCAACTCTTTACCCGTGAATTACCCAATAAGTCGAGTCATATTTCAAACTTTAACCAGTTTGGGAAAAATTAGGATGTGACATATCGTCAGTAGGAGATTTATCATCAAGAGCCATCAATACCAATGGAGAGTCATCTTCAGGTTCCTCTTCTTCTTCATCACTTTCGCTTTCAGATGGTCCCCACGTAGCATAAAAAGCTTCTTTCTTCTTTCTTCTTAAAGCTATGAAGTTGGGTGGACGTTTGGTCTTCTTAGGTTCATTCTCCTTTGTAGCCCCAGACTTTTTCCACTCAATTTCCCACATAGGACAATATTTTATGGCATGATCCTTCTTGTTACACTTGAAACAACCTGAGTAGTCTGGACTATAAACTATGTTGTTCTTAGCAGGAGTGGCTTTGGTTCTCCTTTTCTCAAGGCTTAAGGACCTCCTAACAGCATTTACCAAAGCCATCTCATGTTCAGAAACTTCATACTTAGAACCTCCAGTTGCCTCTAGAGCTAAGTTCTTCTCCTTCTTGGGTTCCACCTTAATCCTTAACTGTTTCATTAGCTCATGGGTTTTTAGACTATCAACCAGTTCATCCAACTCAATCTTGCCAAGCTCTTTCGACTCAATGATAGTTGTAACTTTGGGTTCCCATGAATCAGGTAGAATTCTGATAATCTTTTCCACCAAATCTTCATTGGTCAGAACCATACCCAAGGATTTCATCTCATTGGTTATGACTGAGAACATGGTCATCATATCTTGGATGGATTCAGATTCTCCCATGGCAAATAACTCGACTTTCTCTTCAGCATCTGGATCCTTGAATTCTTCACTCGTGAGGTTCCTTCATGAGCAATTTGTAGCGCATTCCAAATTTCTTTGGCGGGCTTGTATGAAGAAACTCTATTGTATTCATCAAGACCAATTCCACATATGATGAGCCTCTTAGATTTTGCGTTGTTCTCAACCATCTTAAAATCAGCATCAGCGTACTAAGATATCTCCTTTGGAACAGTTTGTTGATTAGGTGGTTGGCCAACAGTTTTGCTGGGAATAAGAGGTTCATCCTTAGTAATGATCCATAGCTTAAAGTCTTCAGATTGAATTATATCTTCCATCTTACCTTTCCACCATCCATAGTACTGGCCATTGAACTGAGGAGGCATGTTGACAGATTGTCCTTCGGTTATGATCTGTGGTGCACTCATTGTTCAGATCCTTCTCAAGATGTTAATTTTTATGTGAGTGAACCAGCTCTGATACCACTTGTTGCACTTGGTGCACCTCTGTAAGACACTAGAGAGGGTGAATAGTGTCCTTACCTGATTTTTTTCAAACTCCTAAAACTTGCTCTTAACTTCGAATGCCTAACTCACAAAGAACCAGGTTCCTTGCAAGTTTCACCTATCTCTGAGCCTTAACAAAATGCGGAAACGTAAAGAACACAGAGATTTTTATGTGAAAAAACCCTTGCTCAAGGGATCAAAAACCACGACCCAAACTCTTAGGATTTCAACCTTCCACTAAAGGAAAACCGAGCAGTTTTAGATTACAACATAATGCAATCAAAGAACTAGACCTCCTCGTACCTAGAACCTTCCAAGCCGCACGTTAGCTTGTCAGGTTGATCCTATCACACCAAAAAGTAACCTCTACTTTATGCTTCTTAACAAGCTGATAGATTACAATTCGATAGGCTATAACAAAGAACTAAGACAACAGACTAAACTATGAAACTGCTCCTCCGTCGGGTTCTACTGCCCAGCCTTTGTTCTTGCACACAATACTTCTCACAATCAGTTTTGTTCTTGATTTTCTCTGATGAGATTTCTTGAGTGCGTGAATAATTCCAGCCAAATTAACTTGTATTTATAGAGTTTAGCCTAGCCGATTCTAATCAAGCTTAGAACTTATTTAACAATTTGGATTATGTTTCAAATAAGGTTTACCCATATTGCCTTATTTGAAACTCAAGTTAATTTGCTTAAGTCTTCAATCATTTACCATCTAGGAACCACATACAGTCTCAGCACTGCCTCACGCTTCTTTTTTTCCCAATAGGATTGAAACTTTGACTCCAGCTGTTCTCGTTTTTCGTCTTCAACTCTAACTCGAATAACCCATCGAACAACTCAACCTTCTTACTCAACTGTGAACCTTTTTGTAGTCCACTCAGCACTAGGTCCTTTGTCATCTTCAAAACTATCCTTCAATAGAAGTGAAGATTTGAAAGGCAAGGAGTTGCATGTTATAATTAATGGGTTGCACAACAAGTTAGAGAGAAAGCTGATTTCTCCTTCAGATACCTACAAATCATCATTCAGTTTTTAACTGTATCAACCACACCTTATTCTTTCTATTTTCAACTGTTAGATTTGGTGTTATTTTTTCTGTACCGCTAACTGAGAATATCTCTACGGTAAAGCTCAGCTCTCTCGCTCTCTCTTCACTCTATACATTTGTTGGTTTTCTTTCATTATATTCCTTTGATAATGGTTGTGACTTGTGAGTTGCTTCTGTAGTTTAGAATCTATGTGGCTGAGAATGTTTTCCTCTATTCAAAAATGCCTTAGCTGTGACAATGGGGGTCTACTTCTTCTTGAAATGAAAAAGAAACTACATATTATAAGAGTGGAGCTGTGGAAGATGAATAATGATGGTAAGCCACTCTAATCAGAAGAATTTGAAGTGGAATTTGTTTATCTTAAAGGAACATAACATGATAACTGTAAAGACATTCTAAAGGATTACAAGGAAAATTTATTTGGATAGCTACTTGGAAAAGATAGAAACCTTTGTTTTATTTTCTATTTTTTTCTTTCCATTTCAACAGTTAATCTGTGCATATGGTAGTTTTCAATACAATAACAATAACTATGCCTCAGTCCAAATAAGTTGGTGTGGGCTATATGATTCATCACTGATCCTGATTCTTCATTTAAATTCATCTCAATATACAAAATCAAAACATAAGTAAAAAGTACTACTAATAGAATTCCTCTATATTTTTCTACTAGCATTCGAATCTCTAACAAGACTAAAAAATGCTAGGAAGCACAGGACCTAAAATAAGTGTACTAATTGGCTAAAACACATTTCCAACTAATTGGTATCATCTATATAGATCTTTTTCTTCTATTGTGTGCTAGCTTTCATTAAGTTTGCATGTATTACACGAGGCAGATGATAAGTTCCTTGTGCAGTATGAGGAGTTAGTTCTTGAAGATACATATTATGATCACGAGGTAGCATTATCGCTTCAAGTGCACAGAATTAGTGCTACTTATCAAAAGGATTTCATTGAAAGACTTCAACTCATTTAACTTCAGGATTTAAACGACAATAGAGGATAAAGGTTTGGTATAAGCAAAGAGAAAAACCATGTTCTATACACTAAAGCTAGGATGGCTTAACTGCGGCGTATTCTTGGATCTGAGGAATTACTAAACAAAATTAAGAACTATGGGAAGTAATTTACCAATATTTATTCTTGTTGCATTTCAGCTGACATGAACCAATGATTGCTAACTTTCATGTCTATGTGACACATTTGAACCAAGTAATTTTGATTTTCTGTTTATTGACAGACGTGGATGCTTTGTCATGGTTTCTTTCATCTAGTTTTCCTGCATCTATCCCATTTGCTTTTAAATCTTCCTTCTACATAAAGAGCTCTTCAAGTGGAAGAAAAGGTCTGATTGCTACTGATCATAATCAGAATGTTATGTTGTTAAGAATTCCTCTGAATCTGACAAAATGGTTGCGGATGAATGTTCTGTCATCAAAGAAGTATGAGCTCTTCAAGTGCAAGAAAAGATATGGTTGTTTGGAAAGTATTGAGAGGAAAGAGGCAGAAACACGGATTTTCTAGTTATTATAACTTTATTTGTGTAACCTTATTGAAGATATTAAGATTTGAATTGGATGTTTTATTGCCAATGACTTCTAAGAAAGGCAATGTGGAAAAAACTTTTGATGCTAGAATGTAACAAGATAACCAATGAGGGCTTAATGACCACCAAGGAGTGATTGATAGATGAGATCCCTTATTCTTAACTAGATGTTTCGAGTTTAGACCGTATGAGTGGAGATTCTTCGGGAAAAACACTGCTTCCACAGTTAATGATGTCACTCTTGCTCAGATTTAAACATAAAATAGGAGTAGACAGAATAGACATATTGTAGCTGTGAATTATCAGTATTTTCACATTTTTCAAAAATCCACACTAATGACAAAATCTAGTCGGGAAATAGGGGAAAAGGGGTCAAGAGGAAAATTGTTATATAACTTATCAGGATTTTACATGTAGTCGGTCAATATCGTAAGACCCCTTTGATTTTGTTCCGAGTATTTTCATAATTTTTTATCTTCCTATTTGACATAAAGCAAATGATGGAAGTATAAAGAAGTAACTAGAACAGCATCTTGAATTTTAAGATCGGATTGCTATTATCAGCTCTCCATACCTATGTTTAACTTGGAACATGATGAAACCATAAAACATCAATGGAAGCTAATTGTTAGAGAATGTATAGAAGTTTTTACTTGTAAATTTCTATAGACTTTGTGACGATCGAGCAGCCGTTCTTAGACCAACATCAATTGTGTTGGTAATCTTAAGGGCATCTTTAAAGCAACGTGTTAATCACAATTCTATGATATTTATTACTAGCTATAAAATGGCTGACATGAGGTACCTAATATAAGATGTCAGCATAATGTCAAGATTTATTCACTTATATGAAAAAGTTGCAGTTTTGTCTCTTTAAAAATAACCCAACGTAACACTCAGACTACAGTTTTCATGATCGATGTCAAGGTTAACCAAAATAATCGACTCTCATAAGCTTTGAGAAGCTGTAGAGATAAGGAAATATTCGCCATTCACCGCCCAATCATTTTAATGACTTTTTTCTTTTTTCAGGCTAAAGCTTTACTAATCATTCAATAAAGATAATAATAACAAGTACGACTCGATATCAAAAAAATTGAGATCATTCAACAAACATCAAAACAATGAGGGGGTGGTATATAGTAAACTACATGATAAGTAGAATCCAGAAAAAGCATCAAGCTACTATTTGCTGGTTCCGTTTACACCCCCACCTTTGTAAATTTTACTTTCAGATCATGGTTTTAAGATTTGGGCATGTGTTTTCGAACTGTGAAACAATCTCTAGGACTTATTCAAGATACAAATTGGTGTTACACGTCACTTAATTAGAAGAGTATAACAGCTGACATGTGGATACCACACCATATATAAACATAACAAACAACATGAGCAGGGTTGTAATAGTTTAGCTTAAGATTTTAAGCAGTAGTATATGACTTGTCAACTGCCTATTGTGTACACTAATTAAGCAATTTAATTTATGGATTAAGTTTATATTTGTAAGGCCACAGACAACCAATTATATCAAAATTTTATGGCGTTATGCTAAAGTAATGTGTGATTAAACTTAGGGGTGGACATAAAGTCCGAAATACCAATTTCTATATCGAACCAAATTAGTTTGGTATTTTGGGAATCAGTATTTCGAAATTCGGTATGAAACTTTAAGTATTTTGGTATTCGGTAGGGAATATGGTAAGAGGATCTCGGAACTTCGAAATCCCGAAATCTCAAACTTTTTTTTTTGTATATTATGTAATATTTTAAGTATTAACCTAAATCCCAGCCGGCCAAACCAAAGTCCAAACGCCCCAACTCAAATACTCAATAACTTATCGAATATTTAAGTTTTAACCCAATTCACTTTGCTAGGTTTATTTTGTGTTGTTTTGTCTCAGATGATATCGCTTTATCCTTTCTTTATATCTTTTTCTCTTTCAAGGTCTATTTTATATTTTTTATGCGGCTTTCAATTCTTAATATGAAATATACATCTTGTTATGTTTTAATATATAGCAATTCTTCAAATCTATATTGGACCTTAGTGTGAGACCATGAGGATGTATTGTTAGCTTTCTATAATTGATGCAATGCAAAATACGCAGAAGCTAACAACGATATGAAAATATGGAAGCGATAAAAACAAGATACATGATGTCAATGAAGATATCAGGAAACAAGTATTTGGGAGACACGAAACTAGAAGAAAGAACGGATAATTCGATTCAAGACATGAATTTAATTATCCAAAATGGAGAAATAAACTCGAACCTTACAATTGTTTCATTCTAGTGATGAATCTCCATAGGTTCCAAATTATACAAGATTCACGAAGCGATCCGCTTCGAACTCGAAGGCTCGGCCTTTCTCGTTCTCGCTTCAATGTTATACCCAAAACTAAGTTCATGAAATGAAAAGGCTAAGGTTCCTAATTTATAGTTTTTTATCAGACAATGTGAAATCTCTAAAATGCCCCCAAAGTGAATTAAAACATAAGAGAACACTTAGGGGTAAAATAGGAACTTCACACCAAAAATTGGCTGCTCTTCAGCGTCGGGTGCTCTGCCTAAATGATGGGAGCTCCGCCCAAATGGTCTACTGACCAAGCAGTGTGGCAGCTAGGCGCTCTGCCTGGACCAAGTGTTGTCTGGGCGGTCCGCCTCAACCTTGGGCGCTCCTCCTGCTTGCCTGGGCGCTTCTCCTTGCTTCTTATGGTCTTTGACTAATCTCCGAAGCTCTTGCCCTTGCATCCTCGCACCCTTCTTGCTTGGCTCTTGATGGTTGGGTCCTAATCTCAAATTGGATTGCATCATCCTCCCCTTCTTAAAAGGATTTCGTCCTCGAAATCAAACCATCATGTTGAACCCCAAAAATTATCCTTCCTTTAAGCAAAGATAAGTTTCGGGTATATTTCAACAAAATGGGACTCCAAAGGGCTTTCTTTGGAGTCGCCACCTAATTTAAGGATTATTAGGAACCTAAGTTAACTAATGAGTGCAATTTATTCTTTAATTAAATGAAATTAAATTAAAAATCAGAGATTCTAGGGTAAGTGGTTCTATTAAATCCGAAAGAAGGTCCCTTGCGGGAGCACTTTCGAAAATCCGCTAAAAGCGGTTAATCCGGCAAAGAAATGATACAAGGTACGATTATAAATAATATTAATATAATCAATAAATAAATAATTCAAATGCAAATTATGACGAAGGTACGATTTTAATCGAATTTTATTTGCACTCATTAATTGACAAATGATTCTAAACATCCATAAATATATTGGCGATTCGCAAAGAAATGATACAAGGTATTTATATAAAAAAAAAAATTAAACAATTTACAATAATTATTCAAAATTCAAATATTATCTCTATCCTACCGGGCTACTAATCCGGTCTATAGGGAAATCCTATACAACATGCATTTTCTAAGGGAGTGGGGAAAGATGAAGTTTAGAAGATAGAACCCGGAAGCGCAAACTCATCACTGAACCTTGGACTTTGTGATTTTCATTTTTTGTTTCTTACATTTTCGGGGATATCAAGTCCCGAAAATGCGAAGCGGAGCAAATAACTTCAAATGCAAACAGCCGTCCCAATTTGTGAGTTTTAGCAACTCAAACTCGTCCCAAGAGTGTTCATGCAAAGGAAACAAGATAAGAATAAAGATTAGTAGCTACACCAAACAACTTGAACAAATCTGTCAAATAGATTAGAAAGAAGACTAGCAAAGAGCAAACTATATAAAGACACTCAAACAAAGAGGAAACAATAAGCGCTGGGCGCAGTTAAGGTATAGCAGACATCCAAGACATCCAAAAGAACAAGCTGGGAAACTATCACTATCAATAACAAGCTGAAGGCATTCCTATAGCTGAATGAAATTTGGAATAACTTGCTAGTATTCAGGGCTAAAGGTCTATTTAAATTAGATAAGCTGTATAATAATCAACTTTCATTTCATTTTACAGATGCTTCCAATAAAAGCAGGCTTAACAGATTTAAGACATGAACATGAGTCGCTACCGTATATAACTTCATAATAAAATCAAGAATGTATCAGGATATTATCACAATGCGAGCCTTAACTGATTATCCAAGTGTCATAAACATCATACAGAATCCATTAGGATCTTCAAAACAACTACTATTACCATAAGTCAGATCATCCTCAGCTTGTAATATTAGATATTTCCTCTATTATCCCTTTACTATCCATGGCATCAAAGAAGAAAAAGTTCTTAACAGGGTCACCTTAACAGCATAATGAAAATGCAGGTTCATTTGTCCTTTGAAAAGAAAAGGGAAACTAAAAGTAACAATGGCAGACGATCATAACACCAGAAACAAGATGTTGGAAAGAATTGCATTAAGAATTTCCACTAAATAACAAGCAACTTAATGCAAATGATTCACTCAAAATTAAGAGAGTTGGAAGGCAAAGTTCTAAATAAACAGTTCGAGATAGAAACAATGTAATTTTCCATGCCAACAATAACCTGTACCATAAGCTATTTGAGAGACCTCATCTAACAGCCAAGCAACATGGAAATGAACCACCCCTTACCTCTCTTGGCTTATCTTCTAGCAGAGAACAAATAATTCAATACCAATTCAGGCCTAAGCAACTCCTATCCTCAATGTATGACTCTAGATGCAAACTTTGGGACAAATTTCATGGCAAAGAAAGCAAACAGACTTCAATAGCACTAACTTTAACAGAAGGCTACCTGGAACTTCCAACTAGCTACCAGAGACCCAAACCACAAATGAGAACCAAACCCACACCTCCTCGACATCAGAAACAATACCTTACACTACCTACTAGCTCCTAGACTCCCTCACAGACTCACAGACAACTCCCTCACTCACATACAGACCACCTATAACAGAATCAAACCCAAAAATTCTGCACCACCAAGATCCCTGAACCCAGACAGCTTTAACAAATCTCTCGACTACCTTCACACCTCTGAAACTACCATGAAGCCACTATATACGCAGATAACAAAGCAGCCAACAACAGCCCCCTAATGCTCCCTCCAGAACCTCTTAAAAGCTTCACAAACAACCAGAGATAAACCTACAGACCACCCTTTCCCTGAACAATTCCCTGCATTCCTATAAGAACCTGAGACTCCTCTAACAGACCCTCACACTTCCTGCATCTCCAAGACCCCTGCCTGAACTTGCATAGCCACTGCAGCACCACTACAGACTCCCTCAAACTACTCCTTACTCCCTGCACACCTTATTACTCCCTCGCATACTCCTTACACTGCAACTACAGCAGATCCTCCATACGAGCAACAAGACCCGAAGCACTATCTTAATAGTTCCAGGCAGAACTCCTTTAAACATAAAACAGGTTTTATCTTTTAACATAATAGATGAACAGTAAAACAAACCAAACTTAAGAGGAAAACCAAGAACTGAACTCAACTAATATTCCGGTATCATTTTCAAACTGTAAAATCGAATCAAACAAGCTTCTTAACTCAATGAACTCATTTTGTTCCATAAAGATTCAATTTTAAGCCATATTTTATATCAATCATAACTTGGAAGACTAAAACTAAAACCTCCTTCTTTCACACCAATCAGTCGCGTATATATATATGTAAGCATAATTCTCAACTTATAAGAATAGAAAGAAAACGGAAAGTTAATAAGAAGAGGTTTATTACCTGCTTCGACGCAGCGAGCCGGGGTGCGGATTCGAAGAAAAGTGACTCGGACGTGACTCGAATGAGGTCGACGACTTAAAACAATGAAGCGACGACACAAAATCGAAAGCGACGTTCGACTCGAAACAGAAACTAAAAATACTATGTCTATACTATGCTGCCGTTTTTTGTTTATGTAAAAAAAAATCCAGAAAAAATCCCTTAAACTGAAGAACAACTTACACTTTTTATAGATGCAGCTAGGGTTTGGACTCTTTTCGAATTTCCAAGAGCGACCCTCAGTTTTTCCACCTTTCCTTTAAGGAAGGAGGGTGAAAATGGTCTAATCCTTTCCAGGATCGTACCACTTTCCCTCTCTATCCCTAGGAAATAGCCGTTACTTTGGATCAAATGGTTCGGATCGAAACTTGATTCAAACGAACGATGGAGATTCGAGACAGCTGGTTGTACTGAGATGGTGATGTGGGAGCGTGGGGGACCATCGGGTACAAGGAATTTGGACTGTGGTGAGATTTTGGAGGGAATCGGGTTAGGGATTTAGCAGGTTAAGGGAATTGGGAACCGGGTCACCGGGGAAATGGGCAAAACTGAAATGAGGGAAATGATATGTGCGTAATGTTGTATATATTGCTTTACCTAGATAGGCCACATTTACGGGTGAGGAACAATTTTAGCCTCCTAAAGGTTAAATCAATTAATAAAGGGATTGCACGGGTAGGTTGCATTTAGGGTTGTGTTCTTGCAATTTTAGCCTTCCTTCTTCAAAATTAATCAATTAGCCTTTGATTTTATAAATTAGCCTGATTTATAAATAATTAGACATTAATTCGAAAATTCCGGGACAAAATTGGGTGTCAACAGCTGCCCCTCTTTACCCGAAAAGGGATGAAAGAGTTTTTAGGGTAAAGAAGTTGACGAAAAATAAATTTTGTCACGTTAAAGCAAATAGACTCTTGATTTCATGGACCAAAGTGCGAGGCTTATGGACATGGCCGAACTCCGGTTTCTGAGTTGCCTACATATCTCGGGCTGAAAGAGAATCAGGCCATATGTAGTTCGACGACACTTAGGCGCGAAACTCGCACGATTGACAGAAAATGACGCACGAAAAAGGAAAGAATTCAAACTGACATCTTATCTGAAATGAAAGACTAGGAAAGGACTTGCTTGTTCGAGTACGATTCTTCAAATCCTTGTTGACTAGTCTAGCTCATATCAACAATTGCCCCAGTTCACTGCTAAGGAAAAGTTCCACGTTATGCTCCAAACGCTGCTGCGGTTTTGCCAAAATTCTGTAAAGACTTAACAAACGGTAAGCGAGCAACTGCTAATAAACTGTAACATTGGAATAAATAAAGTGATAGCATAAAATTGTAAATGCGGATTGTGATATCATCAAAATATTTTTCTTTCGATCAACTGACGAGGCGCTCCGCCCGGGGAACCTCTAGGTTGATCCTTATTGGTAGGATCAATAACAAAAGAGCCTTCAATTGCTTATGATAGGCTTCAAAACAAGGCCTCCAATTGCTTATGGTAGGCTTCAATGCTAATGAAGTCTTCGCTTGCTCACGATAGACTTGATAATAAGATTCCCCAATTGCTTACGCTAGAATCAATAATAAAAGAGCCTTCAATTGCTTATGATAGGCTTCAGAATAAGGCCTCCAATTGCTTATGGTAGGCTTCAATGCTAATGAAGTCTTCGCTTGCTCACGATAGACTTGATAATAAGACCCCCCGATTGCTTACGGTAGGATCAATAATAAAAGAGCCTTCAATTGCTTATGATAGGCTTCAGAATAAGGCCTCCAATTGCTTATGGTAGGCTTCAATGCTAATGAAGTCTTCGCTTGCTCACGATAGACTTGATAATAAGACCCCCCCCCCCCCCCGATTGCTTACGGTAGGATCAATAATAAAAGAGACTTCAATTGCTTATGATAGGCTTCAGAATAATGCCTCCAATTGCTTATGGTAGGCTTCGATGCTAATGAAGTCTTCGCTTACTCACGATAGACTTGATAATAACACCCCCGATTGCTTACGGTAGGATCAATAATAAAAGAGCCTTCAATTGCTTATGATAGGCTTCAGAATAACGCCTCCAATTGCTTATGGTAGGCTTCAGAATAACGCCTCCAATTGCTTATGGTAGGCTTCAATGCTAATGAAGTCTTTGCTTGCTCACGATAAACTCATAATAAGGCCCCCGATTGCTTATGGTAGGCATGACGTAATTTGTAAGTGCAAGGTGCAATATTTTTGATAAATTGTCTTCCAATCAACTGGCGAAGCAATAACGCAAGTGCGAAGGCATAGTGCAAATCCTTTTCAACAAGCATGAAAAATCAACTGGCAAGCCGGTCGGGCATGAAGCAAGGAGGGTCTTGGGGTTGAGTGTCGAACAAATCAGCTGGCGAACCGGTCCGGCACGAAGCAAGGAGGGTCTCGGGACTGATCTGTTGACCTGAAAAGTAAAACAAGACGTAATACAAAGAAAATGCGAAGGCATAATTTAAAGCAAATGCAAAGAAATTTGAACAATCTTGACAAATCAACTGGCAAGCAGGTCGGGAACGCAGCAAGGAGGGTCTTGGAATTGATTGTCTACAAATCAGCTGGTGATCCGATCCGGCACAAAGCAAGGAGGGTCTCAGGGCTGACCTGTTAACCTGAAAGTAAAGTAAGTTATAATATAAAGCAAGTGCAAAGGCATAATTGAAAGCAAGTGCAAAGCAATTTAGCGTAAAATGTAAAGCAACGCAAAAACGGTTTAGAGAATCAATAGGCGTGAAAGTCCAACAAGGGAGAAGCCCCGCCTGGTGGTCAACCTGAAAGAGTAAAACAAGGAATTAACTTTTTTTAAAGCAAGTGAAGAGTAGTGCGGAAATGTAGTCAGTGCGATAGCCATTGATAAATCAATTGGCGAGATAATCCAGCAAGGATAGCCTTGTGCGAATTATCAACTAAAACAAGGCGATGCCCTATTTGGCTTAGTTTTGAAAACACAAAACCAGCCTCGGCTTTGTCGCCTATTAGGAATGAAAGTCATAGAAGTAGAAATGCCGCCTGTTAGGCAATAACTCATGACAAAGCATAATGCTTTAAGTCATGAAAAGGGGAATGCGACGCAATTTGCAAGGCAACTTTGGATGCGTGTTCAAATAATTGTTCATCCACAATGCGAATGATCCTTTCATTGCAAGCTTTCATGTTCCTGCTCTCAAAGAAAATCTTGTTAGTTTTGGGGAGGGGTGTTTGATTTGTGCTGATTCATCTTGAACTTGCTGCCGCTGCTCTCTCGTTCTTCTTTAGACTTGGGCTTGCAAATTATACTCAGAGACTTGACTTATGACCTCAATATTGCATAATATTTTAAGATAGAGGCAAAATAAAGTAATTTGATAAAATAAATAATCATTGATACACGACCGAAGTTATAATGCATTTAAAATTTCTGCTTTAACTCAAACTCATGACATATCTTGAAACAAACTGAACGTCATTGGTCTTTGCAACTTATGCTCATCTCGAATACTTTTAGAACTTTGCCACTTAATCCTTTGATAAGCCATACCAATTCTGCAAAAATCTGCCCCAGTTATAATCTTTATGCCTTCGAACTCTTTTGCAAAATTTTCCCCAGTTTCTATCTTCCATATCTTCAAATTATCTTTGTAAAAATTGCCCCAGTTGCTATCTCTCAAATCTTCGAATTATCTGGCCAAATTGCCCCAGTTGCTTGCCTTAGGGGAGACTGAAAATTTTAATATTATGGAGTCGAGCCCGTTAAGAGCGCCTACGTATCCCTCCACGGGAATCAGACTGTGCGTAGTTCTGCGTACATAAAGATTTTTGGGAAAGTATGGCAATCTAAGTACGAAGCCGTATCGGAATTGGAAAATCCACGCATCTGTCCAGATGCATAGTTCGGCATTACATCACAAAAGATAAACAAGCCTAAAGTGTTACAATATTTTGACCGAATCCGACGGGGATTGCCTACTTATCCTGTTGCCATTCCAGGAATCAGGTCAGGAGTAGTTCAAACATACATAAAAGAGGAAATAGGGGATTCCTGTGCTAGTGCAACCGAACTCTTTATGAGTTGCCTACGTATCCCACCTCGGGAATCAGGTTACGCGTAGTTCGCATTACATCAAAGATTACATCCAAACCAATGCTAACTTGCGGATGCTTCAGACATAGTATCGCTTGACAAAATCTGCGCTGATTATCTTAGGCCAAACTTGATCACGAATATCTACCAGTATTAGTGTTCTTCCACATAATGACATTGCCAACTTGGCGCAAATTTTCTCATTGCTTCTTCTTAGTTAGGAAAGAGATTCTTCAATACCAATTGCCCCGGTTTGAAGTAAACTATTCAAATCTTCTCTTTGCGCATTTAACATCTTCCAACTTATCTTCTTGAATGGTTTCTCAAATAAAGGTCTTCCATTTGTATAGATAAAACGCTTCAGCTCCAATTGTCGGCAAACAAAGCTACCCCAGTTTGAAGCTCTAAGGGTAATATAATATCCAAAGAGTGTGGAAGGTAACTTTCCAATGCATCATCCTTAAATCGTTCAGCTGTTTCGTTACAGATCACAAGCAAAGTTCAAGCAGGTTTTGTTAATTTTTAATTTTGAAACAGTAGTAAGTATATTAATCAGAAGTAAATAATAAAGCATATAAATAATTAAAGTATAGCAAAATAATAAGGTAGGAATGCAATGCATTTGTTTATTCAAAACCTAATTTAGGGAGGCATACAACATAAAAATAAACATGCAGGATTTAAAAGAGTTATTTGAAAGACATAGACATAACATAAACAAAGTGCAAAACACAGTTCAGGGCCTCAAGCTGACTGTGATGCCAAAACAAAAATAACGAGTTCATTCATCAAGTCTCTTTTGGACCACAAGTCCAATTAGCCATCACATCACTTGGGTTCAGCATTCTGCACATGTGGCTCTTTCTCAAAATCTTCAATAGTTGCACTGCATTTCAATCCATCATTCAAGAATAGGCTGCCAACACCTTCAATCAAATTCTGCATGGCCATTTCTGGTGCTCGGACAAATGACTGGTTCAATGGTAAAAGAGACTGTGGTATGACACTAGTCGGCTTCTTCTCAGACTCAGCCTTTTCCATCTTTCCTTCAGCGGGGTTGCCACCTAGGCCAAAAGTTCCCTCATTCTTTGGCAACAGAGTTAGTGCTTGCTTAGGTACCTTAGAAGCAATATTATCAACCTTTACATCATAAATAGAGACTATGGTGCCCTTCAGATTTGGTTCTTCCTCAAGAGAAATCATATTAATTGCTTTGTTACCATGATTGGGAAGAGGATTATCATGCACATTTGTGCTGAGTGCCGGTGAGTTGAATGGTGCCTGCTTTGATTAGACCCTCGACCTTGTCTTTGAAAGTATAAGATCTCTCAATATCATGGCCGGCTGCCCCTGAGTGATAAGCACAGTGCTTATTTGCATCATACCATTTTGGAGGTGGGTTTGGAGTGTTATCAGGGATAGGCTGCACAACTCCCGCATTTCTTAATCTCTCAAAAAGCTGGCCATATGACTCGGCTATGGGAGTATAGGTTTTGGTTGCTCTCTTTTCGTTATTCTGATTAAACCCTTGCACATTGGGACGAACAGGAGGACGAGGCTGGTAATTCTGGGGTGCTTGAAAATTTGGCTGACGAGGGTATTGATTAGGTGCATGTGCTCTAGGTTGGTAGTAATTTGCTTGTGCATTGTAAACCGGATAAGGAACAGTTGGCATCTGGTAGTGAGTGGGGTAATTTGGGTAATATAGGCTTTGGTAGTTAGGAAAAGCAGACGAATTGTCAAAATTCAACTTTCCAGCTGGTCGACGCTCGATGTCTCCCACAACAGCTCCCACTTCCTCTTTCTTCTTTTTGTTAAAGCCATTACCAGACCCAGACTGGATTGCTTTATTTGTAGCTTGCAAAGCGGCCAAATTTGTGATCCTACCAGATTTCAAACCAGCTTCATACATCTCCCCCGTTTTCACTAGATTGGCAAAAGTAGAGTTAGTCATGGATGCCATTCGATCATAGTAAAATTCATCCAATGTCTCGATGAAATGTCCCACAAACTCTTCCTCACTCATGGGAGGTTTAACTTTGGCCGCCTCACTCCTCCAACGTACCGCGTATTCCCTAAAAGTCTCGGTCGCCTTCTTCTTAAACCTTGCGATAGCCAACCGATCTAATGGTATTTCAGCATAGAAACCAAAACGCTCCATGAAGTCGTGAGCCATACTCCTCCAGTTAATCCATTTTGAGGGATCCTGCTCGGAGTACCAGTCTAAAGCTTCGCCTTCAAGACTATGAATGAATCATTTCATACGGAGCTCTTCATTCTTCCCCACTCCCAAGGTTTCACAGTACCTTCTCAAATGGGCTCGGGGGTTGCCTTTGCCATCAAACTTAACAAACTTTGGTACTTTGTACCCTTCTGGGTATTCAACCCCAGGATGAACGCACAAGTCTTCATATTCTAGACTTTCCTTGTCCTTGCCTTTTGATGCTTTGCTAAGAGCACTCATCACCCAACTTTGTACCTTTTTCTCCAAATCTTCAACCCCATCGACTGCCTTTTCGGCTCTTCTAACACCATTTTGAAACTTCACATAAGGAGGATTGGTGTAATCATCAATTTGCACAATAGGAACATCTTGCCCGCCAGATACCGCCACTTGGACTAAGGGTGCGGGTGGATTTTCAGTATAAGCTTGCGGGATGGGTTCATTTTGGTAAGTGGAGGTTTGGTATGGATACGGAGTGTTTGTCTGATAATAAGTATTGGCAGGGTGCGGGGTGTATGATGGGTGTTGTTGATGTGATGGGTAGATGGGTGGTCGGTTAATTGTTTGGCTAGATTGAGCGTTATTTGGAGGTGGAGCTTGGAGAAGTGGCAAGTTGCTTTGGTGGACTGGTGCTTTTAGAGAATTGTGGGTGTTCAAAGGTGTGTTCATATTGGCAACCCCATCAATTGAGTTCAGAGACTGCCCCAGAGATTGCCCCATTTGAACCAGAGAGTGTGATGCATCGGGCCCACGTAGCGGCGTGTTTTTAGGAGTTTGCCCTTTTACCGCAGCCAGCTCATCTTTTAGCATCTGTAGTTCCTTAGCCATTTCAAGAATCAGTTCGTCTTGAGCAATAATGACATTTCCTCTTGATGATTCAGGAGTTGTAAGATTTTTCTCGGTATTGCGAGGTTCATCATCTATTCCAGTCATTGTCAGTTGTGGAAATGTGTACCAGTATGCAGATTGGTCCTTTGTCCTTGTGTAATAGGAGTGATCAGCCAGCCTAAATCAGCACAAATCAAACCTCTGAATGGGGGATAAACAAAACAAAAAGGAAAAGTTCAAAAGTAGCCATGTTAGTTTGCATGTCATTGGCAAAATTGCACACAAATCATGTAGCACGCATCACGTAGCGCTTTGCATTTTAAACAAGTTGACATGTGGCAAACACAAGTAGTGGAGCGTAAATGAAAATGCGAACGTTTCCTACCCTGTAAGGTGCCTCTTTGCCAGAGGTGGGCCTAAGACGCGCAAACAAGTGGTAACGAAAAATAGTTCATGCCAGTTTTGAGCATTTCAGATTTAGAGTAAGCAATAAATAATAACAACGCTCCTCCAAGCACAACTCCCAATTATTTCACAACATCCAAGGGTGAGATTTCCAACTGCCTTCACAATACCAGACTGCAAATCATGAAAGGCGCCAATCGGCCTTTCAAAATAAAACCTCACTGGTCCTCAGCTTTAGTCAAGCCTCTCAGCTTCCTAGGTTTTGCAAGGCTCACAGACCTTGTTCATAAGGCTCCTCACTGGTCCTCGGCTTTAATCAAGCCTCTCAGTTTCCTAGGTAGCCAAGACCGCACTGGTCTTCAAGGAGGGACCCCATTGGTCGTTTATAGACATAGGGGCTTCATTCTCCTAGTATGCGACAAGCATACTTCATTCCATAAGAATTTGCAGTTGGTTAGTCAACATAGGCCTGCACACACGCAAAGCCATTCACGAGAGGGACCCCACTGATCTTTTAAAGACACAAGGGGCTTCGCCTCATAGATCTCACTACACCGTACCATCTCCAAAACACAAACCAATCAAATTTGCCTAACTTTCCCCGGACTGCAATTCTGTCTATAATCTCAATTCCGCTAAATTCTTCCATTTTCTGACCTAAAAGACAACATAGGAGACAAAATTCTAAATCTGATTTTGCTCAAAACATGGTTAGGACTGAGAATTCGTTATCACATAGCACATAATATGCATTGTCGTTAGGTTTCAAGAACCCGCTGACGTAAGGGCGGGTTCCTAACTATGGAGGCGGTACCAAGGACCGGGTCCAGACTAAGGTGTCAATGCATGCATGCTCCTAAAGCTCCGTCTAAGAGTGGGTTAACGGTTGAGGCTAACAGTGAGTGGCAAGCGGTCTCGCAGTCGAATTACTCCTACGATGGCCGCCGGTGTACCAACTCGTCACAAGGGTTCTTTAGTGGAAGAAAGTGCGGGTGCGCATGGGCGCACCTCGCGGATATTTGGGGTGAAAATGCAAGAGGTTCCCAGGAATGGGGGAAGTATGAACGGAATGCCAATTTATATGTGCGCACATAGGGGTGTAGTGACATGCTTTCGTGACACACATCAATCAACTAAATTAACTAAACATGCTTGCAAATAAACAATAGATATAATCATGCTAGTTTCAACAATTATCAAATAAGCTACGCATACTAATATCGGCATACAACTCAAACAATACAAACAAACAAATTCGTGAAAGCCTTTTGGTTAGAACAATTTGCGTATCCCCAGCGGAGTCGCCACGCTGTTGAACCCCAAAAATTATCCTTCCTTTAAGAAAAGATAAGTTTCGGGTATATTTCAACAAAATGGGACTCCAAAGGGCTTTCTTTGGAGTCGCCACCTAATTTAAGGATTATTTGGAACCTAAGTTAACTAATGAGTGCAATTTATTCTTTAATTAAATGAAATTAAATTAAAAATCAGAGATTCTAGGGTAAGTGGTTCTATTAAATCCGAAAGAAGGTCCCTTGCGGGAGCACTTTCGAAAATCCGCTAAAAGCGGTTAATCCGGCGGTTTTCACGAATTTATTAAGGATAATAAATATATAAAGCTAATTTTATATAAGGATAATATGAATAATATAAATAAGATAAGATTTTAATTATGTCGATACTTATATTAATAAATGATCCAATTTAAGATTAATTAACTAGATAATAAAATATAATTAATTAATTAATTAATAAAATAAGCAAAGGTTAAATGAAGTTAGATAATTAAATAAAACAAACTAAATAAATAAATGGATGATAATAAAGGATTAATTAATTGATTGGATAAATAGATAAATAAATGAACAAATAAATAACTTAATTAAGTAAATGAATACTTGCCAATTTTAATTAAATAAAGGAGTAAATGAATAATAATCGATTAATTAAATGAATAAATGAATAAATATTTAATTGATTAAATAAATGATTAATTGAGATTAAATAAATTAGATTAAGTAAATAAATAAATAAGGGATCAAAATTTAATGGATTAACTAAATAAATAAATTAGATTAGATAAATAAATAATATTAATATAATCAATAAATAAATAATTCAAATGCAAATTATGACGAAGGTACGATTTTAATCGAATTTTATTTGCACTCATTAATTGACAAATGATTCTAAACATCCATAAATATATTGACGATTCGCAAAGAAATGATACAAGGTATTTATATTAAAAAAAAAAAACCATTTAAGCAATTTACAATAATTATTCAAAATTCAAATATTATCTCTATCCTACCGGGCTGCTAATCCGGTCTATAGGAAAATCCTATACAACATGCATTTTCTAAGGGAGTGGGGAAAGATGAAGTTTAGAAGATAGAACCCGGAAGCGCAAACTCATCACTGAACCTTGGACTTTGTGATTTTCATTTTTTGTTTCTTACATTTTCGGGGATATCAAGTCCCGAAAATGCGAAGCGGAGCAAATAACTTCAAATGCAAACAGCCGTCCCAATTTGTGAGTTTTAGCAACTCAAACTCGTCCCAAGAGTGTTCATGCAAAGGAAACAAGATAAGAATAAAGATTAGTAGCTACACCAAACAACTTGAACAAATCTGTCAAATAGATTAGAAAGAAGACTAGCAAAGAGCAAACTATATAAAGACACTCAAACAAAGAGGAGACAATAAGCGCTGGGCGCAGTTAAGGTATAGCAGACATCCAAGACATCCAAAAGAACAAGATGGGAAACTATCACTATCAATAACAAGCTGAAGGCATTCCTATAGCTGAATGAAATTTGGAATAACTTGCTAGTATTCAGGGCTAAAGGTCTATTTAAATTAGATAAGCTGTATAATAATCAACTTTCATTTCATTTTACAGATGCTTCCAATAAAAGCAGGCTTAACAGATTTAAGACATGAACATGAGTCGCTACCGTATATAACTTCATAATAAAATCAAGCATGTATCAGGATATTATCACAATGCGAGCCTTAACTGATTATCCAAGTGTCATAAACATCATACAGAATCCATTAGGATCTTCAAAACAACTACTATTACCATAAGTCAGATCATCCTCAGCTTGTAATATTAGATATTTCCTCTATTATCCCTTTACTATCCATGGCATCAAAGAAGAAAAAGTTCTTAACAGGGTCACCTTAACAGCATAATGAAAATGCAGGTTCATTTGTCCTTTGAAAAGAAAAGGGAAACTAAAAGTAACAATGGCAGACGATCATAACACCAGAAACAAATTTCATGGCAAAGAAAGCAAACAGACTTCAATAGCACTAACTTTAACAGAAGGCTACCTGGAACTTCCAACTAGCTACCAGAGACCCAAACCACAAATGAGAACCAAACCCACACCTCCTCGACATCAGAAACAATACCTTACACTACCTACTAGCTCCTAGACTCCCTCACGGACTCACAGACAACTCCCTCACTCACATACAGACCACCTATAACAGAATCAAACCCAAAAATTCTGCACCACCAAGATCCCTGAACCCAGACAGCTTTAACAAATCTCTCGACTACCTTCACACCTCTGAAACTACCATGAAGCCACTATATACGCAGATAACAAAGCAGCCAACAACAGCCCCCTAATGCTCCCTCCAGAACCTCTTAAAAGCTTCACAAACAACCAGAGATAAACCTACAGACCACCCTTTCCCTGAACAATTCCCTGCATTCCTATAAGAACCTGAAACTCCTCTAACAGACCCTCACACTTCCTGCATCTCCAAGACCCCTGCCTGAACTTGCATAGCCACTGCAGCACCACTACAGACTCCCTCAAACTACTCCTTACTCCCTGCACACCTTATTACTCCCTCGCATACTCCTTACACTGCAACTACAGCAGATCCTCCATACGAGCAACAAGACCCGAAGCACTATCTTAATAGTTCCAGGCAGAACTCCTTTAAACATAAAACAGGTTTTATCTTTTAACATAATAGATGAACAGTAAAACAAACCAAACTTAAGAGGAAAACCAAGAACTGAACTCAACTAATATTCCGGTATCATTTTCAAACTGTAAAATCGAATCAAACAAGCTTCTTAACTCAATGAACTCATTTTGTTCCATAAAGATTCAATTTTAAGCCATATTTTATATCAATCATAACTTGGAAGACTAAAACTAAAACCTCCTTCTTTCACACCAATCAGTCGCGTATATATATATGTAAGCATAATTCTCAACTTATAAGAATAGAAAGAAAACGGAAAGTTAATAAGAAGAGGTTTATTACCTGCTTCGACGCAGCGAGTCGGGGTGCGGATTCGAAGAAAAGTGACTCGGACGCGACTCGAATGAGGTCGACGACTTAAAACAATGAAGCGACGACACAAAATCGAAAGCGACGTTCGACTCGAAACAGAAACTAAAAATACTGTGTCTATACTATGCTGCCGTTTTTTGTTTATGTAAAAAAAAATCCAGAAAAAATCCCTTAAACTGAAGAACAACTTACACTTTTTATAGATGCAGCTAGGGTTTGGACTCTTTTCGAATTTCCAAGAGCGACCCTCAGTTTTTCCACCTTTCCTTTAAGGAAGGAGGGTGAAAATGGTCTAATCCTTTCCAGGATCGTACCACTTTCCCTCTCTATCCCTAGGAAATAGCCGTTACTTTGGATCAAACGGTTCGGATCGAAACTTGATTCAAACGAACGATGGAGATTCGAGACAGCTGGTTGTACTGAGATGGTGATGTGGGAGCGTGGGGGACCATCGGGTACAAGGAATTTGGACTGTGGTGAGATTTTGGAGGGAATCGGGTTAGGGATTTAGCGGGTTAAGGGAATTGGGAACCGGGTCACCGGGGAAATGGGCAAAACTGAAATGAGGGAAATGATATGTGCATAATGTTGTATATATTGCTTTACGTAGATAAGCCACATTTACGGGTGAGGAACAATTTTAGCCTCCTAAAGGTTGAATCAATTAATAAAGGGATTGCACGGGTAGGTTGCATTTAGGGTTGTGTTCTTGCAATTTTAGCCTTCCGTCTTCAAAATTAATCAATTAGCCTTTGATATTATAAATTAGCCTGATTTATAAATAATTAGACATTAATTCGAAAATTCCGGGACAAAATTGGGTGTCAACACATCAAAGCCTACATCTAAAGATAAACACAACAAAAATCTCCTGCTACAAGAGTAGGTTAGTGCTAAAAAAATGTGGGAAAACACACTATTATGATAGAGCCAAGCGTCAATAGCAAGTAAAAAGCTCATGTCTCCCAAGAAAACAACAAGTACTTGACTCAATAAGAAAGTGCATACATCGCAAGAACAAGCAAAGAAATCAATAGGATTTGGAACATGCGAGATGTAGCAATCAATCCCCCTATGACCTCTAAGCTCATGACCAACATACCAAGCCTTTAATGCATTGTTATCACAAGGTAACACAATGGATTTGGCATGTGGGATAGAGTAAGTAAAATAGTTCAATCTACAACTAACATCAAATACTCCACTCCCCTTCTTAGAAGCACTCTTACACACACCGAAAGGTACCTCCTCACCTCCAAATTTTCCTCCAAGACAACCCTCGCACTAGACAAACTCCCAAGGGAGGTCTCAGCTAATGGATTATCTATAGAGTTAAGCATTCCAATGTATGGAGGTTCATCCTCACACTCTACTCCAGTTCGACATAAATCACCATTCTCATTGAAGTCGCCCTCATACAAAGGATTAGTATAGGAACACTTCTCAAGCTCAATAGCAATCAAAGGTGAAGTATCCAAACTAGAGACATGACGAGGCCAAAGTGTATAGGAATTAATGCTCGTGCTAAGTCAAATTATAATATAGTTTAAGATATCGTCCCACAGAGATTGGGTAAATCTATTCTACAGACTTATAATATTTCCACTACTATTTGAGAGAATCAAATTGATGAAAGGTGAGTTTTTTTGAACTTTTAATTAATTTTAACTAAAACAAAGAACTTTCGAAAAATTTCAAATTTAAAAAGAGTTGGGAGTCATTGAATTCACTTGGTAATATTCATAATACAATCTCAGTTTTGACATGTATTTTTCTAAAGAAAAATTGCTTATTGCTAATACAATTTTATTTTGCTCACTCAGAAATAATAATTAAATACACTCCGTGAGGTTATGTATATTAATTGATTTATGACTTTGTGATGGTTAAACCGAAATAATATCCTTGCCTGAAATGTGCTAAAAGGTAGCAAAAACTTCGTGAGAATATTTTCACTAAAACCAACAATCTTGCTTACAACAATTCCTCCGTGAGAATTAAAACTGAGGGAAACAAGATTACTGACTTGGAATGATAGGTTACTATAGGTTCCATTTTCACTCTACTATTTTATTCATCAGTCATCATATATTAATTTTGCTCCGTGAGAATTACAAAATTAATATATAATAACCTAAAAATAAATAGATGTGAAAATGAAGAGTAAAAGAACTATCACTCTAGCACAGTGTGAAAATGCAGATATAAAGTTTCAGGCCAAGCATGTACTAAAACTGAGGTAGATATTATAAATATACCAAGTTTCATCAACTATCCCAACAAAAGGAAATTACTCCATTAAGGAGTGATAAAAGCAAAAAAAGGAATTTAGAAGACTTTAGAAATAATTCTACTACAAAAGAGAGAAAACAAGAACAAGAGAGAAATCTTGATTTTGGCTAATGAAAAGTTGTTTTCTCTTTACAAGTTTGCTTCCTATTTATAGAAAAATCTTTGGTGTTGCGACATCAAGTCAGAACATGAGTTGGTGTTGCGACATCAAGTCAGAACATGAGTTGGTGTTGCGACTTCAAGTCAGAACATGAGTTGGTGTTGCGACTTCAACTCAGAACATGAGTTGGTGTTGCGACTTCAAGTCAGAACATGAATTAATATCATTTCTTCTTTCCTTTACACATCACTCTTTTTTGTTCTTTTTTCTTCTGTTTTTGCTTGTAGTCTTCATTCCTCAATTGAACTTTCACCGCAAAACTTGTTTAGAAAATATAATAAAATATAATATATTTATTTATTATAATATTTAAAATATTTAAATTTATATATAAAAATACATGAATAATTTATATTCATCCAGGCAACCCATACTTGAACTTTTGCTCGTCCTCGAGGAAAAAAATATATATATATACATATATAAACTTTTTTTTTCATACTCATGATCTTTGTAGCATAAAAAATTTACTCAAAATAAACTTCCTTCATTATCTTTAATGCAATCATCCTTTTTAAATCACCAAATTCATTACCTTGTTTTTGAATTCCACTCTGATCAATAAGAACTTGCATTTTCTCCCCTTGAATCTTTCAGAATTGATAGATTTATGATCACTTATTCATTCAGTATCATCGTCTTGTCCATATGCTTGCTCCTCATGTTTATCTCCACTAATATAGATTCAACACTGATTTTCAAAATCTTTTTAGGACTTTTCTCGGCTTGTAATGTTAGGCTTCATGCTGGTAGGGTATATGGATATATTTATAGTGACTTTTACTCACCCAGCTTTGAGCAAACATTTCTTAATCCTCAGTATTTCCATCATTTCGTAGTTTTTTTTTTTTTTTTTTTTTTGAAAAATCATAACAATCATACAATCTTTTTTTTTTTCTTTTTTTTTTCACAATATTTCTTCCTTTGGTTGATATCAATCTCTGCTCATTCATAGCTGGAAGAAATAATTATTATATTTAAATATGTATATACAAATGTGTATATTTAATGCATACTATATATAGTATGAGATTTTTATTCTCTCTCTTTTTTTTTTTAAGAGAATTATGTTGTTCGAGAAAAAAGATTAAGGCTGAAAGAAGGGTTCTAGGAGGTAATATATGTATATTTGGATGAAAATAAAGAGGTTAGAATTGTGTATCAAAAAAGGCCTAATTTCATTTTTTGAAAATCAGTGTCGTCTATTATTTCGCCTCGAAAAACATTTAGAGCAAGTTCTAGCCAAGTTTGTTGATTCCATTTGCTTTTGTGATCATAACTTTTCTCAATTCAAATGATTACCTGAGTTGAAGATGCTTGCTCTTACTTTCACAAAATAAAAATCATCAACATGACAAATCATATGGTGAGGATAAAAAGAAATAATATTAACCATAATGAAAAAAATTTAATTTGTTAATTAAATACCTACAAATGATCATAGTTAAGAAGAAAATATTATATATATATATATATATATATATATATATATATATATATATATATATATATATATATATATATATATATATAAAAACTAGAACAACCCTCCGCCACACTTAAACTTTTCATTCTCCTGGATGAAAGCACATCCCTAAAAAAGTGAAAGAGGGGGTAAAATCTTTTTTTTAAAATATATATATATATATATATATATATATATATAAAATAAACAAAAATAGAGAATACTCTCTTTTTAAAAAAAATAAAAATCTTTTTGGCTTTCAAATTTACAATCACAGAAGAAAGCTTGAAAGAAACTGTGACCACAAATATTCTATGTGTAATAGACTGAACTAATTTTTCACCTTAACAGTCATGGGGTCCCGGTTTAAATATAAACCAGAAAATTACCTGAGCCAACATTTGATTTGCATAATTAAATGGCTAACCAACCAGTTACTTAGGCATACCGATCACCATGGAGTTACTCCTGTGTAGGTGACACTGTTTTTGTAGAGGCCTTCATGAGATGTTCTGGTTGCACAATAACCTGGATATTAACCAGATCAATTGGTTAAGCATTTAATTACTCAAATGTATATTGGACTTATGAGGATCCATTGCTTCACCCTCAATGGCTACGGGTAAGAAACCATAGTTCTGAGTTTAACGTCGCCAGCTCGACGTAGTAACTGTGATATTTATCAGATTATCATGGTTACTGATGGTTGTTTCTCAAACTGTCCTCCAAAGTATAATTTTAGCCTGTGACCATTTACTTTGAACTTGTCCCCTCCATTGATCTGTTGAATTTCAATTGCTCCGTATGGAGTAACATCTGTAACCATGTAAGGACATGTCCATCTGGATTTCAATTTTCCTGGAAATAACCTGAGTCGACTATTGTAAAGGAGTACCTGATCTCCAATTTTGAAATTTTTTTTGTCGAATCAAGTTGTCATGCCATTTTTTTGTTTTTTCTTTGTAAATTTTGGCATTTTCATAAGCTTCCAACCTCAGCTCTTCCAATTCGTTAATCTGAAAGAATCTATTTTTACCAGCAGAGTTTAATTCAAAGTTCAGCATTTTTAATGCCCAAAAAGCTTTATGTTCTAATTCAACAGGTAAATGACAAGCTTTTCCAAAGACTAATCTGTATGGGGATGTACCAATTGGCGTTTTGAACGCCGTTCGGTATGCCCATAATGCATCATCTAATTTTAAAGCCCAGTCTTTTCTTGAGATTCCAACTGTTTTTTCAAGTATTCTTTTTAATTCACGGTTGGAAACCTCAACTTGCCCTTGTGTTTGAGCATGATATGGTGTTCCTGTTTTGTGAGTCACACCATATTTGGACAATAAAGCAGAAAATTGTTTATTTATGAAATGAGTCCCTTGGTCACTAATGATGACTCGTGGTGTGCCAAATCTAGTAAAAATATTTTTTCTAAGAAAATTACACACGGTTCGAGCATCATTTTTTCTCGTAGGAATGGCTTCAACCCATCTTGAGACATAATCCACAGCCACGAGGATATATTCAAAAGAATGAGATGAAGGAAAAGGGCCCATAAAATCTATTCCCCAAACATCAAAAATTTCACATACCTGTATTGATTGCAAAGGTATTTCATCTCTTTTGGTGATATTACCTGTTCTCTGACACCTGTCACATTGTGCAACATATGCACGTGCATCCTTGAAAAGTGTTGGCCAAAAGAATCCTGCCTCCAAGACTTTAAATGCAGTCCGATTTGCAGCATAATGTCCTCCAATTGCACCATCATGGCAATGATGCAAAATCTTAGTCATTTCATCTTCCGGCACGCACCTTCTGATAATATTATCTGCACAAATCCTAAACAAAAAAGGTTCATTCCACAGATAATATTTAGCATCAGAAATAAGCTTTTTCTTTTGCTGGTAAGAGAGATCTTGGGGTGTCCATTTTCCAACCAAGTAATTTGCAATATCTGCAAACCAGGGTGGTTGAGTCACAACTGAGCTGACAGAAAAAATATGTTCATCAGGAAACTCTTCTTTTATATCACAAATCTCAAGAGGAGAGTTCTCTATTCTAGACAAATGGTCAGCAACTTGATTTTCTGTTCCTTTTTTATTTTTTATCTCAAGGTCAAACTCTTGGAGGAGTAAAATCCATCTTAGCAATCTAGGTCGGGCATCTTTCTTTGCTAAGAGGTATTTTAAAGCTGCATGATCAGTAAAAACAGTGACCTTGGTTCCTATCAGATAAGAACGAAATTTATCAAATGCAAATACTACTGCCAGTAGTTCTTTTTCTGTTGTGGCATAATTCAACTGAGCTTCATTCAAAGTCCTACTGGCATAGTATATAGGACGAAAAATCTTATCTTTTCTCTGGCCTAAAACTGCTCCAACTGCTGTATCACTAGCATCACACATGACCTCAAAAGACTGATTCCAATCAGGGGACACAACTACAGGAGCAGTTGATAATTTTTCCTTAAGGGTGTCAAATGCTTTCAAACAATCGCCTGAAAAATTAAACTTAACATCTTTCATTAAAAGGTTAGTCAGAGGTTTTGAAATTTTTGAAAAATCTTTTATGAACCGTCTGTAAAAACCTGCATGGCCTAAAAAACTTCTAATGCCCTTAACAGTTGTAGGAGGGGGTAATCCTGCTATAAGATCAATTTTAGCCTTATCAACTTCTATCCCTTTAGCAGTGATTTTGTGTCCTAGGACAATTCCCTCTGTAACCATAAAATGACATTTTTCCCAATTAAGAATCAAGTTTGTCTCTTCACATCTCTTAAGAACTAAGGTCAAATGGTGAAGACAGTCCTCAAATGTTTTACCAAAAAGTGTGAAATCATCCATAAAAATTTCCAAAAACTTTTCGGTCATGTCCGAGAAAATTGCAGACATACACCGCTGAAATGTAGCAGGTGCATTGCATAGTCCAAAGGGCATTCTCCTATATGCATAGGTTCCACTGGGACATGTGAAAGTTGTCTTATCCTGATCTTCTGGTGCAATTGGGATCTGGTTATAGCCTGAATATCCATCAAGAAAACAATAAAAACCATATCCTGCCACTCTTTCCAACATTTGGTCAATGAATGGTAAAGGAAAATGATCTTTTCTGGTGGCATCATTGAGACGTCTGTAATCAATACAGACTCTCCATCCTGTAATTGTTCTAGTAGGTATGAGTTCATTATTTTCATTTTTTATAACTGTCATACCTCCTTTCTTTGGCACTACCTGAACAGGACTTACCCAAGGACTATCAGAAATCGGGTAAATGATACCTGCTGCCAGAAGCTTAATAACTTCATTTTTCACCACCTCTTGCATTGCTGGATTTAACCGCCTTTGGGGTTGGACTATTGGTTTGTACTTATCCTCCATGAGGATTCTGTGCATGCAAACAGCTGGACTAATCCCTTTGATGTATGCAATAGTCCATCCCAAGGCTTCTTTGTGTGCTCTCAGTACTTCAATTAATTTATCCTCCTGTTCTGCAGTTAGTGAAGGTGAAATAATGACAGGAAATAATTCAGTCTCAAGATAAACATATTTTAAATGAGAAGGAAGAGTTTTGAGTTCAATTTTTTGTTGAACTCCTTCTGATTGAATTCCTTCATCCTCAGAATATCTTTCCAGTATTTCTGCTTCACTTATAATGGTGGGATCATCATCCTGTGTTGTGCCAGAATTGGCCAAACACCTCTCCATCGAGTCTGGAATCAATTGATTATCTTTAAATTCATCTGCAAGATCACTAATCATGTCAATTGTAAAACAAGAAGATGATGACTCATCTCCTGGAAACTTTAGAATCTTTTGCATGTCAAAAATGACTCTTTCTTCATCAACTCTCAAAATTAGTTGTCCTTGATGAACATCTATGATTGCTCTACCTGTAGCAAGAAAAGGTCTACCCAAAATTATTGGTTCATCAGGACATTCTTCCATTTCAAGTACTATGAAATCTACAGGGAAGACAAATTTATCTACTCTCACGAGCACATTTTCAATAATTCCCTTAGGTTTCTTAGTACTTTGATCTGCAAACTGAAGAGAGACAACCGTATTTTTCATCTCACCAAGATCTAACTTTTTAAAAATAGAAAATGGCATTAAATTTATTGAAGCTCCAGAATCACACAGTGCTTTTTCAATATATACCCCTCCCAATGTACACGGAATTGTAAAACTTCCTGGATCACCGAGTTTTTGTGGTAGCTTATTTTGAAGTATAGCACTGCATTTCTCAGTAAGCATTACCACAGAAACTTCTTCCAATTTCCTTTTGCTTGACAAAATTTCTTTCAAAAATTTAGCATATGAAGGCATTTGCAACAAAGCATCAGTAAAAGGAATATTGATGTGAATTTGTTTCAAAATTTCCAAAAACTTTGCAAATTGATTATCAAGTTTTTCTCTTTTCATTTTTTGTGGAAAAGGAATTGTCACTGGGAGAGGAGTCATTTTCTCAATATTTTTTTCTTCATTTTTCTTGACTTCTTCATCTTGTGACAATTCAGAGGGTGTTTCAACATTCTTACCTTTATCTACCTGCTGTTCTGGCTGATTCTTTTCTCTGTCTACATATGGATCATTAAGAATCTTACCTGACCTTAAGGCAATGGCCTTAAGGTGTTCCTTTGGATTTTTCTCTGTATTGTTTGGTAAAGGACCTTGAATTCTTTCTGAGACAAGAGTAGCCAGTTGGCTTAACTGAGTTTCCAAATTTTTTAGAGCAGAATTTTGGCTCTCCATTTTCTCATCAGTAGCCTTAATATACTTGTACAAAAGGTCATCAAGGCTTGAATGAGATTGTTGAGGCCTTTGCTGATATGGAGCTGCTTGCTGATAGGGCTTGAAATTTGGCTGCCCTCGGTTTTGATTCTGGTACCCTGGTGGACTTTGTACCTGTTGCTTTTGGAAGCTTTGAGAGTTCTCAGCACCATTTGGATTGCTCCATTGAAATCCTGGATGTTTTTGTGCCATTGGACTTCCAAAAGGATATGACTTGTAACCGATGACATTGATATGTTCATCATTCTGATTGGTTGCTTGGCATTCGTGGTTCAGATGGTTTCCTCCGCACATGTCACAAGTCTCAGACTGATTTGTTTGTTGCGTATTCACCTGAAAAGATTCAAACTTTTGTGCCAAAGAAGCAATTTGTTGTGTTAGTGTATTTAGAGCATCTGCCTGATTTACCGTAGCAGCTTTCCTGATGATCACACGATCAGATGGCCACTGGATGGCATTCTCAGAAATTTCATTTAACAATTGGAGTGCTTCTTCTGTGGTCTTTCCCATTATGGAACCTCCTGATGCAGCGTCAATTACATTTCTAGAAGAGGGTTTTAACCCGTGATAGAAAATGTATAACTGCATATGCTCAGGAATGCCATGGTGTGGACATTTTCTCAGCATTGCTTTCAATCTTTCCCATGCTTGATAAACTGACTCAGTGTCAGTCTGCAAGAAATTAGATATATCTTGTCTCAACTTTGTTGTTTTAGCAGGGGAAAAATATTTGTTCAAAAATTTCTGAGTCATCTGGTCCCATGTGGTAATGGACCCTTGAGGCAAACTTCGCAACCAAGCTTTGGCCTCGCCTTTTAAAGAAAAAGGGAATAACCTTAACTTGATTGCTTCAGGAGATACTCCATTGTACTTAGCAGTTTCAACCAGTTCTAAGAAATCGATTAAGTGACTGTGTGGATCTTCACTTGGATCACCAGTGAAAGTGCAAGATTGTTGAATTGTTTGAATCAGGTCGGTCCTGATTTCAAAGTTGTTGGCTGCCACTGGGGGTTTTCTAACACTAGATTCACAGTTGAAGTGGTCTGGCCTAGCATAATCCCTTAGGATTCTGTTTGCTGGTCTTGGCACCACTTCGTCAAACTGCTCTTCTACATGGGCTGGTGGTGGAATTCCCAATGGGTTGTTGTCTTGGTTCTCCATTCTGTCACAAGTTAATCTCTGAGAAGATGATGATTGTTCTTTCCTGCACACTCTCAAAGATCTTTCAATTTCAGGATCGTAATTGACTAACTCTTTTGTGGAAGAGCGGGTCATAAACTAGTTGGATATTTTAAAGCAATGAAAATTAAAATTAATATTTAAAGTAGTAGTAGTAGTATATGACACTAAAAGAAAATATTAAAAGAAAAAAAATATATTAATACTAAAAATGGAAGAAGACGGAAATGACTAATCCAGTACTAAGAGAAAATATTTTTAGGGAAAAAGTAAATAGTAATATTAATAATAGCACATATTACAAAATAATAAATATAGTAGAATATCAAAACAAGAAAAAAAAAATAGCGATTTAAAAGACAAGGATTACAAACTAATAAAGAAAATAATAATAATAATAATAATAATAATAATAATAATAATAATAATAATAATAGTAGTAGTAGTAAGTTCTCAAATTAGTAATAAAATATTTAGTCTGAAGTAGATCTGCGCCAATCCCCGGCAACGGCGCCAAAAATTTGACGAGGCCAAAGTGTATAGGAATTAATGCTCGTACTAAGTCAAATTATAATATAGTTTAAGATATCGTCCCACAGAGATTGGGTAAATCTATTCTACAGACTTATAATATTTCCACTACTATTTGAGAGAATCAAATTGATGAAAGGTGAGTTTTTTTGAACTTTTAATTAATTTTAACTAAAACAAAGAACTTTCGAAAAATTTCAAATTTAAAAAGAGTTGGGAGTCATTGAATTCACTTGGTAATATTCATAATACAATCTCAGTTTTGACATGTATTTTTCTAAAGAAAAATTGCTTATTGCTAATACAATTTTATTTTGCTCACTCAGAAATAATAATTAAATACACTCCGTGAGGTTATGTATATTAATTGATTTATGACTTTGTGATGGTTAAACCGAAATAATATCCTTGCCTGAAATGTGCTAAAAGGTAGCAAAAACTTCGTGAGAATATTTTCACTAAAACCAACAATCTTGCTTACAACAATTCCTCCGTGAGAATTAAAACTGAGGGAAACAAGATTACTGACTTGGAATGATAGGTTACTATAGGTTCCATTTTCACTCTACTATTTTATTCATCAGTCATCATATATTAATTTTGCTCCGTGAGAATTACAAAATTAATATATAATAACCTAAAAATAAATAGATGTGAAAATGAAGAGTAAAAGAACTATCACTCTAGCACAGTGTGAAAATGCAGATATAAAGTTTCAGGCCAAGCATGTACTAAAACTGAGGTAGATATTATAAATATACCAAGTTTCATCAACTATCCCAACAAAAGGAAATTACTCCATTAAGGAGTGATAAAAGCAAAAAAAGGAATTTAGAAGACTTTAGAAATAATTCTACTACAAAAGAGAGAAAACAAGAACAAGAGAGAAATCTTGATTTTGGCTAATGAAAAGTTGTTTTCTCTTTACAAGTTTGCTTCCTATTTATAGAAAAATCTTTGGTGTTGCGACATCAAGTCAGAACATGAGTTGGTGTTGCGACATCAAGTCAGAACATGAGTTGGTGTTGCGACTTCAAGTCAGAACATGAGTTGGTGTTGCGACTTCAAGTCAGAACATGAGTTGGTGTTGCGACTTCAAGTCAGAACATGAGTTGGTGTTGCGACTTCAAGTCAGAACATGAATTAATATCATTTCTTCTTTCCTTTATACATCACTCTTTTTTGTTCTTTTTTCTTCTGTTTTTGCTTGTAGTCTTCATTCCTCAATTGAACTTTCACCGCAAAACTTGTTTAGAAAATATAATAAAATATAATATATTTATTTATTATAATATTTAAAATATTTAAATTTATATATAAAAATACATGAATAATTTATATTCATCAAGACAACATTCACACTTGAGGAGTCATCGAAAATAATTCGATCCATCTCATACACTAGAGACTCCTCAAGGTTACAACCTTCCTCACTACGACACGAGAGACCACCACTATCAATTAAGCAATCAAGAGAAGAATAGGATAATCATGCAATTCATCTTCTCCTTTATCAAATATGAATGGGGTGTCATAATAAGGTTCACAATCAAGGTCAACCACAATATTCTCACTAAAGAGAGGTTCAATGAAAACCGAGCTCACATCATGATGTGGCTTTTCAACCCTCTCAACTAGTGGTTCATTTGCACACACAAGTTGACCAAATAGCTCTACACTAGTTGCAAACACATTGTAATCATACACATCATCAACTAGTGTAGAGTTATCACAAATACTATCACAAGAAAAGGAAGTTACATGCTCAAGGGAAGAAGAAGAAGAACTAACACATACCTTTGAGTGGCCATCTTGCTCACTCAATGTACTTGAAATGTCATGAATAGTTTCTCCACCTTGTAGCTCACATTTGGCGTCATCTTCACCTTGTCTTTCCATCTAGGAACATGGTCGAGGCTCCATTGGCTTGCTTCCAAGAATACCTACACAAGTACTCACACAAGTAGATGAAAAAGATAAAGGGTTAAGGTTAGAATAAGGGGTGTCCTCACTCTCAATGATTCTTTTTCCCTCTTTATTTTCCCTCATTTTCTTTTCAAGGTCGGGAGTAGATTCGGGTGGTCACATCCCACTCATATCACTCATCATATCCTCTCCTTTTTCCACTCGAGGAATTTCACCGGTTACTCCCTTACTCCTCTCAATCTTTTGTCTCTAAAATTCGGGCGAATTGGGACGAGGCCCAAAAGAATACCCATAGCCAGAGTAGGTGGAATTTTAACATCAACCCGGAATCTAGGACTTGGAGACTCATCACTTGATGTCTCCTTCTTCTTCGTTGGTGAACCACTTGGCTTTGAAACTTGTGGTTTTGGGTTCACCTTATTGGCATTTGCCAACTCTTTTGTTGAACTAGTCCCACCATTGCTTGTGTTTGTAGGACTCCTAGATTGCACATTTTCACTCATAGAATGAAGTTCTCGCTCCTTGCTCCTTTGCATAGCCGAAGAAGATGCACTAGTAGACAATTGGCCTCTCGCCTGATAAAGTACAAAGTCATAAACCCTTTGTCCTATGCCCACTATATTGCAACCTCTTGTCATGCAACCATGGCTCACCTAGCCAAATATCAACATGTTGCATTGGATACATATCACACCAAACATAAAATCTATAATTCATATGAGATAGAAGTATCCGAGCTTCCTTGGAAACCCATACTCATAAGGACTCTTTAGCTCACGGCATATAATCCTTAGCCTATCAACCAAAAAGCTGCTATTGCAATTGGCATCGGTATCATCAATCTTGAGCAAGTATCCTCCAATACCATTTACCTCAACAACGAACCTTCGCCTACCCAAGTTTCGTAGAGATGCATCCAAGAGAGAACTTGAATGCCCACAAGTATCAACACCAACAACTTGAGTCTCCCTTATCCCTCCTCTACCAGCAAGATTGCTAGAGTAATTTCCACTTCATGTCGCTCTTCCAACATTAGAAATGTTGTTCGAAGTTGAGGAAGGACCCTTGCCATAGAACCCATAAGTGCCTTTCACCTTGGTTCCATATCCAATAGTACTACTCCTACTACAACTATTCAAGCCCCCCACGACATTGATAGAATAATATAACCCCTTTGTAGCAAAAGCAAAACCATCTCTCAAACCACCCTCCACATGGGAATTAGAAGGATTAGGTCGCTTAGCGTACCTAGAAGATGCAAGCTTCTTCTTTCCCATAGAACAACCACCACCTCCTCCCATACTAATGGAAGGACCTCTACTACTCCCTTGTACACCATTAGCAACACCAAGAGAAGATGCAAATGAATAATGCGTAAAATCAACTTCATCATCAATTCTCTCTATTTCACTATCAACATGTTCATATTCATCACAAGTAGAGTAAGTAGGATCAATGTACCTTGAAGCGTCACCATCTTCGTATTCTTGACAAGAAGCATAAGGATCAACAAAGTCATCTTCACAAGCTTCATAGTCTTCATCAACCTCATGATCATCATAATGACCCGCTTCATCACCATACGAGCTATAGTTACCCGAATCATAATAGCAATACCCATCATCACCATCACAGGAACCATAGTCTCCCTCGTCTCCACACGAGTCATAGTCTCCACATTCTTCATCCGACATAATTGCAACACCTAAAGAAAGAACCCCACAAAAAATCACTCCCTCACGTGTATCAGTCAATATATGAACACTCAAGGGCGGGGCCTTATCAACTTAGAAACCATGATGATCACAACTAGTATGTCCGAGTAAAAGTTCGGAATGGAGTTAATGGGACTCGATGTACGGACGGCTATTTATAGTGCGCACTTGAGGCAAAAGAAAGTTCTACGACTCTTCTTTGAATTATAATCTCCTCTACGCACGAGTGTCCTATTACGTTAAAGAGTTAGCGTCTTTTGAGTAGGCCAATTATCCTAGAAACACTAACGAAGAAGTTAGGAAGCAAAGGAAACACAAAAACTACGAAACGGAAAATATTCGGAACCGTTCTCGGGGTGGGCGCTCCGCCTGGCTGGGATTCTGTCCAAAAGTAAGGCGCCCCCCCCCCCCCCCCCAAGGTTAGGCGCCTGCCTAAAGCACAATTCAGCAGATTTCGACAACTGGTTTTTGGTGATTTTGGCCAACTTTTTCAATCGATTTCAACCCGATACACAAAACCAACGATACCCAAAGGTATATACAACTATTATAACCAATACCCAATGGTTTTCAACTCCAAACAAACAATAACAAGCTTCGATTCAAGATTGAAGCGTTTTCAAGAAAGTTTTCGAACTTTTGGATTTTGATTTTCGAATTTTTGATTCGTAACACCAAAACGTGATATATGGGTATCAAAACGACGGGGATACAATTTAGAACAAACTCCAATACTTTTTAATACTTGGAGATTCGAATCCAACCCGATCTACCAAACTTTTTTCAAGTTTTCTATTTTTTTTTTTTTCAAGAACAAACACAACAACAACAACGATACTAACACGATGAACAAGGAACGGGGGTTTGTAATAACATAACATGAGCCTTGCTCTGATACCAACTGATGCAATGTAAAATACGTGGAAGCTAACAATGATATGAAAATGCAGAAGCGATTAAAATAAGATACGTCATATCAATGAAGATATCGGGAAACAAGGATTGGGGAGACAATAAACGAGAAAAAAGAACGGATAATTCGATTCAAGACATGAATTTAATTATCCAAGAGGGAGAAATGAAACTCGAACCTTATAATGGTTTCATTCTAGCGATGAATCTCCATAGATTCCAAGTTATACAAGATTCACGAAGCGATCCGCTTCGAACTCGAAGGCTCGGTCTTTCTCATTCTCTCTTCAATGTTTATACCCAAAACTAAGTTCATAAAATGAAATGGCTAAGGTTCTTATTTATAGTCTTTTATAAGACAATGTGAAATATCTAAAATGCCCCCAAAGTGAATTAAAACATAAGAGAACACTTAGGGGTAAAATAGGAACATCACACCAAAAGTTGCCTCCTTTTCAGCACCGGGCGCTCCGCCTAAATGATGGGCGCTCCGTCCAAATGGTCTACTGACCAACCAGTATGGCAGCTAGGCGCTCCGCCTAGAATTAGGGTGCTCCGCCTGGACCAAGTGTTGTCTGGGCAGTTCCCCTCAGCCTTGGGCGCTCCTCCTGCGTGCCTGGGCGCTTCTCCTCGCTCCTTGTGGTCTTCGACTCATCTCCGAAGCCCTTGCCCTTGCATCCTCACACCCTTCTTGTTTGGATTTTGATGGTTGGGTCATAATCCCAATTTGGATTGCATCATATAATTTCTTCCTTCTTTTAGGGAGTACCATGTTTCTGTATTTTTTCACCAACTTTTATGTCTTTTATTGTGGACAATTATATAAACAAGTGCATATACCAATTTAAATCCTTAATTCTATTTGTTGGCAGCATGCAATAGCTAGAGACTATAATCTGCAGCAGAGAATTAGTGTTTGGTATACCGAAATACCGCATCAAATAAAACCGAACTGGAATACAAAATATTGAACCGTACCGAAGTAGTTTGGTGTGGTATTTGGTATGGACTCTTTTAAAATCGAATACCGAAATACCAAATAGAATTTGAAAAAGTCGTACCGAAAATACCAAACTCTCCCCCCCCCCCCCCCCCCCCGAATTAAACTAACAGACGAATGATTAGTGGATAACTGATTGATAATAATTAGAAGATAGGTAAAGAATTAGTAGTAATGAAATAGCAAAGTAAACAAAAAGTAAAAGGGAGAAAGATCTTACTGATCATAATGAGGCTCCAAGTAGTAGCAACAATAGCAGCAGCAATTATGGACAATAATATAGCAAACCTTAGCAAGAACAACACAATAATAGTCAGATATGTGCCGAGTGATTAGGGTTATTAATAAAGGGGACATGAAGTATTTATTGGTGTAGAGTCCTAACTAATCTTCACTTCCCACTCTCCCACGTCTCTAAGTGGATAAATAATTGCCATTGGGCGTGAAAAATATTGCCCCAAGAATAGAGGATCAGCTGAGAGCCAAAAGTTACATGTTTGAGTGTCTTTAGAGTCTGTCTGGATCTGTGAGTATCCATCTGTTTTCCTGGAGAGATGATCATTTGTTAATTATTGTTATATCGTGTCTGTATCACTTGAAGGTGCTTGTCTTCTCTAATAAGCCTGATCATGACACATATCCAGACACCCGACAGCATCGTGTCAGGACCAAATTTTAGCAATACAAATAATCTCCTAACTTTCTGAATGAGTCTCTGGAGGAATTGGGGGAAGTGGTACGCTTTTAGCGAGAATAAAAATATGGCCACTTTTTCAGCCGCGTAATTCAAAAAGTTGTGAATCGCTTCAACTCCCATCACGCCCATGTGTGCAGGCATTAGTAGCAGAAGTCTTCCCTCTGTTATCGGACTCTCATTACCTCTTCGCATATATAAGGAAAATATTTCTCACTTCCAAAACTTCTTCGTCTCAAACAATGATTTTCTAAGAATTCTAGAGAATTTGCCAAGAACTTGGCAACCTGCTTTTCATAATTTTTCAAAATCAAACTTTTACTCCCAATTCACGTCGATGGCTTCAGAAAATTCTCGTACTCACGGTGACCAGGGTGCCGCTGCTAGTGAACTTATTTCTACCGCTTATACCGTCGTTGCAACAACTCTGCAAATAGTAGTTGAGGAGGAGGTGATAGAGAAAGGATTGGTGAAGTTGCTGGAGCCAAAGCAGAAAAGGAAGAAGAAGGTGCAAGACTTTTGGCTCGAATTCAAAATTGTTCTTGTCAATTTGAACTTAGACAATGAGCATTATTAGCCCTCGAACGATGAATTTATCAGTCATTTCAATAACAGCTTATTCATATGCATGCTCATCCTTATATTTACTAAGTAAAATTGATATTCCAGCTATATAAAACAAAATGGTTGAAATGATAAGATAATAATGCCTAAAAAAATTTAGTAGTAGCAATACAATTTTCTATAAATTGAATAAGAATAGTAAAAGTATCTCAATTCTGTCGACCCAGCTCGGAGAATCTCACATCGGTAAAACACATGAGTGATGTTTTGTATATGAGGAAGAATACCTTAGACCGTAGTGGCGCATTTTAAACCCATGCAACCTTAGATCCAAAGCGGACAATATCGCTAGTGAGCTAGGCTATTACAGATGGTGTCGTAGTTACTTCTATAAAAATAAAAATTTGTGCTAAGTGGGACAGAGTTCAACTGTGTTTAGGCAAATTTCAAAGAGGGGGCAAACTTCAGTGTTGAGTCAGGGCTGTTACACTAATCATCATCAAGATAATACTCTTAGTAAAATGAGAAGCATACATCATTAATATTGTTGTTGGTATTCATAAGCATAAGTAAACATTTCATATTACAAGCATAAGTAAACATTTCATATTGCAATTTCTGTTGGAACTCGCCTACATTTCATATTACAAGTTTCACACATGTTATATTCCCTAAATCTAGCCTTATTATGGGATTTATAACTAATAGCTACTTTGAATTTTTTAATAATAAAATCAAATATTTTCACGCCATCTTGTACCACAAATTGTAAATATGACATGCACATTTAAAATGAAAGCAAAGTTATTTTTGCAGCATTATCTACAATTACACTTAGAATATTGTTACTAATTTCATAGGTCTTACAAATGTCTGTTACTTCTCGAGCAATAAAACTTCCCTTGTGTAGTTCATTAACGCACTTATACGCTAAAATACGGTTTTTTCTTACCCAATTAGGATCTAACCAATAACACGTAACTGTTAAATACTAATAAGCAATAAAGCCACAACCAATATCAGTAATAATAAAAACTTTGCAATCTAAGTGATGAAACATATAACGTAAATACATTTTATATTCGATTTGGAATATAAAAATATTACTTCTAACGGTAATTCTAGGAAAATATTTATAAAATGGATTATATGTATCTTAAATATAACAAACAAAATCGGCATGAGAAAGAAAACTAATGGTAAAGCCTTTACTCAACCATTTTTATCCAATTTTCCCTATCTTTCTTCTTATCATAACGAAGAATCCCTTCTGTTACTGGGTTAAATTCCTAATAGAACTCTGAGATGGATTAGTTTCCTCTAAATACTTGCCTCCATACCTATAGTCCCAATTAACCTTGTGCTTTTTTCAGGTGTCTTCTTAACATCCTCGTCCCCCATCATGTGCTCCAGTCTTAAATTGCCAAATTTGTGCACTAAGTTTACACTTAGCATCGTGTCTCACGGTCGTGCGTAGCAAATTCCTACACCTCCTAGTCTCTTCACTGGTTCTACTGGGGCTCTAGTAAAAGGCATATGAGGTACTTCAGACTGAGTTAGAGGTGGACTTATTTGGAATGAACTAGTGGGTGTTTCATCAAGATTAATTTCATCTAGATTAACCCCTTGGCTAGTAAAAATATCAATTTTTTTTTGTATTGTGCTTCCTGTGTTTCGTAATCTAGTTGTTCATTTAAACTAACATTATGATAATATTGAGATTCATCTACATGAGTGGAATCATTTATATAAGGATTACTAGAACTACCAACTATTCGTTTACCCTTATCTTGTCCCCACAACCACGTCCAGTAATTGATTTAATAAATCTAGGCATTGTAATTTATACAAACAGAAAGAAATTATATAACAATAAATTAAATATGTTGAAAATAATATTACGAGAATTAAAAAAAAAGAGTTTGAATGAGTACCAAATAAAATTATAAATTGAGGTGAAGTTGAAACTTGAACCAAATATTTTTTTATTTCTCTCCAACTAATATATAATTTGATAGTAGATACGTGATAGAAAATTGCTAATCAGATGGCAAAATTAGAGAGAGGTAGAGAGAATTAAAGAGAATTGGAAACTGGTTTGAAAAATGATGAAAGAATGAGGATTTACGATTATGAAATTGGATTATCATGTAATGTAATAAACTTAGGACTTAATTTCTTTTGGTGGGGGAGGGCAGGGGAATGGGGTATTAGGGGTAGGGGTCCACAATGGCCATTTTTTTTACCGTTGCCAGCAGCTATTTGGTCAAAATAGCTGGGCAATGACTAGTTGGAGGTTGAATTTTTTTTTTTTTAAGTCTGGTCCAGATCCGTACATGCCAATACTTGTTTTCGGGTTTAAAATTTTATTTTGGATCGTCTCGCTGCTGGCACCACTATAGTCCAAATCGATTCGGTCTAAAGGGTCTGGCTCGATTTGTTTGTTAGACAGCCTTATGCTAAATTGTTTATAACCAAATCATTAAGCTATTGACCATAACAATATGGTATCGATTATCGATTTTAACAGTCCGATTACCAGGTTACCTGTTAAGTTACACATGGATTATTGTTAAAATTAATAAGACAAGACAAAAATATTGGGTTGGAGAACTTGTCACTTTTTCCATTGATGAATAACCATATACATATATATATATATATATATATATATATATATATATATATATATATATATATATATATATATATATGCAAATAGAGAACCTAACTTGGTCCCTAAGTAACTCCTAATGGGCTTGGCCCAATATACAATTAGTCTAGACTATACTACAATTTACATAAATAAACCTACTTACAATAATAACTTTCATAAACCCCCCCCCCCCCCCCCAAGTTGGAGCATGAGGATTTTTCATGCCCAACTTGTCAAGAAAGTAGTTAAATTGTGCTCGTCCAAGAGCCTTTGTGAAAATATCCACAACTTGAGTGCCCGTTGGTACGTGTCCAGGACGAATTGTGCCTCCAAGAACTTCATCTCGGACAAAATGACAATCAACCTCAATATGCTTCGTCCGCTAATGAAACACTGATTACGTGCTATATGCAAAGCTGCTTGACTATCACACTTCAGTTGTATCGGGAACGGATGGTTCACTCCAAGACTCCACAAAATTCCCTTAAGCCATTTCAATTCACACACGGTCATAGCCATCAACCGATATTCAGTTTCAGCCGAGATCGGGAGACTATCTGTTGCTTCTTCGTTCGCCAAGAAATCGGTGAGTCTCCTAATGAGACATACTAGTCAACGGGCAACCTGCCAAATCTGAATCACACCAACAATATAGATGAAGGTCACAACTAGAATTCATCACAATACCTTGACCTGGACACCCTTTCAAGTAACGTACTACTCGAAGAGCTGCTTCCCAATGCTCCATCCGTGGTTGTTGCATAAATTGAGACAGTATATGAACACAGTATGACAGATCCGGCCGGGTAAAACAAAGATAAATCAATCGTCCAACCAGTCTTCGATAACTCTCTGGATCTTTCACAAACCGACCTCTTGTATGTGCCAACCGGTGATCTGCTCCATCGGTGTAGCAACCAGGCGAGCCCCCAACAATCTAACTTCAGATATAATATCCAAGGCATACTTTCTTTGACAAATAAAATATCCCTTTAAGACTTCTCCCCACTTCAACTCCCAAAATAATATTTCAACAGTCCGAGATCTATCATGTGAAAACAAACGGAGAGATACAATTTGAAAATTTGTATTGCCTTCGAATCATTCCCCGAGATACTCGGATCATCTACATACACGAGTATACTCAACTGCACATTCCCTTTCTTCATCATAAACAAGGAGTCATCGGAACATGACTGTCGAAACCCATAATTCTTCAGAGCTGCCGATAACTTTGCAAACCAACACCAAGGAGCTTGTTTCAATCCATACAAAGATTTTTGAATAAGACACACTTTTCCAGACCCATCATTTCAATACCCCGGAGGCAATTTCATATATACCTCCTCGTGAAGATTACCATGGAGAAAGCATTATGAACATCCATCTGATGTAATTCTCCCAATTCATAACTGTAGCTACTGCCAAGAAGACACGAACAGTCACCATCTTAGCTACTAGTGCAAAAGTCTCCGTGTAGTCAATTCCTTCAACTTGGTGATTACCAAAGATCACCAATTTGACTTTTGTTGACACCTAATTTTGTCCCTCCAATTTCGATAACCATTATTCAGACAAAATCGCACTGATAACCGCACAATTATCACGCACTCACCCGTATTCAAAGTTATTACTTCGCACATGCACATCAATTGGGCTATTTTTCAAAACACCGGCACAAACTATGGCTATTTACAAGATTTGCACGTTTAATTACAATATTTTGTAATTACTCCTATTTTAGAAAAATTTCACAAATTATTTTAAAATTCAAAATAATAATCTCCATTATCCATTTGGCCCTCAAAATTAATTTTCTGATCTATAATTTTATGAGCATTTTAATACAATTTTCTACACATTTAATAGGCATTTCTACACAATATATATGATTTTATACACGTATAATATATATATATATATATATATATATATATATATATATATATATATATATATATATATATTATACACACAACTCACACTCTTCCCGTTTATACACGTAAATTCCACCTCATCGCCATGTCTAGCCTACGTGGCTCAATCCTAACCCTGCACTTGTTCCATCCAACGGCCAGAATACCCCCTTTTCCATTTTTAATTACATACCCGACCCCCAAACCCTCAACACCTTCTCATTTCCCCCCTTTGGTCTTAGCCGCCTCTTCTCTTATTTCTCTCTCTACGTAAACCCTAAGCCATCACTTTTCATGGTGATTTCTGGCCATTTTCACCAGCTGAATTTGATGAAAATTGTATCATCGGGTTCCTCTTCCATCCGCTACAAAACACATATGCTTTTGTTACCATTTAGACGAAGGTCAAGATTGACCTCTCGTCTCGACTCTTGTTCTGATGCCGAAAAATAGGAACTCCGGTAGTATCTCGTGAGACCTAAGTACTACTAATCTAAAGAGGGGAACTCCCACACATGCGTGATCGCAAAGTGAACCTAAACTAATCCGGTTCCAATTCCTAAGTGGGTAACCCTTTTTTTCTTTATCATAAATGCCACTTATGCCTAGATTGATTAATTACACTAATTAACTGTGTATTAGCATGCCTATTTGATTATTTGCTTCATGTTAGTCAATTAGGGCGACGTCTTCATGATTTGATGATTTTGTTAGTCCACTGGTTAAGATTTATGTGTGCTTTTGGTATGCCTGAATTCGATATGTGTATTAGTCCAACTTCTATGTCACCTTCATTAGGTTCAAGCTTCAAACCTTGGATTGATGTTTTCAGTCATTTCTCCTACTCGAGTACATAATTTTTGTTGAACATGTGATTTGTTTAGGCTGAAATACGTATAGTAACCTAATATACATGATTAGGGGATCCTAATTTGCTAAATTTGAATTCTTTGATAGAAAATATGTTCTAGTAATTGATTTAGCATCAATTTAAAATTTGATTGGAGTTTGTCAATGCAATCCAGGGGATTTCGAATTTAAATCAGTCTAGAGCCTTCTTGTATACTAATTCTTGAACCTAGACATTGTTTAGGTTAAAAGGGGAAGTCCTATTTGGGTTTAGGAGTGGGTTTTGCCCTTAATTTTGGAGACTGATTGATCTAATTTTGGAAATACACCTAGGGGTGACTGCCTTATTTTAGAACAATATTTCCTTGCCATTCTTGGCTTTCACCCGTTTGAATTGTAATTTCCCACCCCTCACTATATAAACTGACTATTCTTATTCACTTAGAACACAGTTTCATACACATAAACACATTGAACACTTCTCAGGCCTACACTTTATATACTCTCTCTCTCTCTCTCTCTGATTGTTTTGGAGAACCCCTGCTCTGTTTGCTTTCTAACCTTGCTCTTGCAAGAATTAATCACTCTCTGCACTCTGTTTGTTTGTCCCATACTGCTGAAAGGTATTCTTCTGCTCCTTACTGTTGTTTGCAGCTATTTTTGAACTTATTCATGCCTAGTTGCATTGTTTGTTTGTGTTTGCCTTACCTAAACTGCCTATGCTTATCTGGAATTCCACTCTTTGATTCTAGGTTTCTTGTTAGTTCTTGTTAACCTTTGTACAGTTATTAGGATGATCTAAAAGATCATACCAGTATTACTAAGGCAGGGTATTGAATAACTATGTTTACCCTACTGCTATGGACTTTGGAAGACTTAATCACTTAAATCATAGGCCACTGGGACAGGGCTAATTTAACAAAACTTTAACACATGTTTTTTCCCTCTTTAGTATTCGCTTTATGTGTATATTTATTAGGATTTGCCCTGTTGTAATTAAGACAGGCTACAAAGATACGAGATTGTATAATTAGGCTGCCCAGGGGCCTCTTCTTACTCTTCTCCCTTATGTGCCTGCATCATGAAGTATCCTTTACATTTTAAAATCTAACTGATGAATTGAAACTTATCATATAATGTCTAATGGTATAGATTTGGCTTGACAGTGACATCTATGATCTTGATCACCCTTTTAGTCGACTAAAATTTAAAACGCAAAAATAGTTCTCATGCTTAAACCGTTAGAATACATAATATCGGGGCTGATCGCATTGATTAGTTGCTTAATTGGATCGATTTCGTAAAATGCAATTGCCCTCTTTTGCATAATTAAGCTAGGCTCGAAACCCCTTTTTAAGTTTGGCCCTTTTTCATGTTTAAATCAATTTTTAACAAGCTTTAAGCTTCTATACACTAATCTAATACTAGTGTATAGGAGTGTATAAGTCTTGGAGTCCATTATACAGAAATTATATATATATTTTTTAAAGTTATTAATACTCAATTCATGTATTTGCATGTTATATATGTATATAATTATGTGTGGCAGCTCCTTTTGTGCATTTGCTTGTTTCCGTGTATTCCTTTTTCAAAAACTGCCCCTCTACACCTATGTTTTCTAAAACTGACCCCAAAAATCAAATAGTCATTAAGGTTAGGGCTCGACAAATAATGACGAGTCACACCGACCCTAAATGGCTAACATTTTATTTTAAAAATAACCTCCATTTAGTTTTTGACAAAAATCTGAAATTATTTTGTAAAAAACTGCCTATTTATGCAAATCTAACTTAGACGCTGAAATTGCACAAATGGACTGTCTTTCGATACCTTTTTGCAGATTTGACCACCTCTCGATTAGGAATTTGTATTAGAGGCCATAAACGCGAGTAGGCATGGAATGTAGGTCGTATTTGTAAAATATAAAACCCAATTATATACATGCTATCTAGACTTACATTATTGGACTTAGTTTTATAAATTGATTATGAATTTGACCTTTTAAGTTAGTAATACATATGATAACACTTATAATCTTGTGTAGACATCCCAAAATATAGACTCGGACGGAAACCACCTTTCGTGGGACTTGGGAAAGTGCCTAGCACCTTCTTCCCCAAGTCATTTGGACTTCTTACCCACTGAATATCTGAAACTAGACCGGTTTGATAAAGACTTGACCTTAGACGCTTAGGTGACCTAATACATCTTAGAAATTTATATTAGGTAGCGACTCCAACTCTTAAGCTCAAACGAGTTACCCAGTCAAATCTGAAATTACACTCGCTCCGAGTTGAGTTCAAAATCCGGTATGACAGCTTTGTACCTCTCAACAATTCCATCAGAGTTGTACTTGATCTTATACACCCACTGACATCCGAGCGCCTTCTTTCCCGGAGGCAAGCACTCGATTTCCCATGTCTTGTTTGCTTCCAAAGTTTCCAACTCATGTTGCATAGCTTTGCGCCATTTTTCATCTTTTACTGCTTTAGAAAAAAATGTCGGTTCATGTCCCTCCGTTATCGCTGCAAGGAAGCACACATGCTTCGAAGAGAAATTATCATAGTTAACATAGTGCACTAATGGATAAGGCGCACCTGATGCTTGTCGAGGCTCGGGTAAACTCTCAGAATTTCGGACACATGAACTATCAGACTTCCAGACACAAGTCGATACATGGTGACTCTGTTTCCGGACAGTATTGGTCGCATAATCTCGCAAATGAACACTTTTTGTCTTAGTTCTCTTTCCCGGCCTAACTCTTCTTCCATCACTTCCACTTCCATGTGTCTGGGAATGGCACTTTGGTTTAGTTCATAACGATTCGACCCCTCATTGTCCGGATTCACTTCTTCTTCCTCTTGAGTTTCATCCACAACATGTACTGGGGGAATCTCAATACCCTTCTCACTCCGAAATTTTTCCCTTCTTCAACAGCTTCATCCACTCAGTCGGTCTCAAAACTTGGACTCTCTTTCACACCATCCTTTGGTGCAAACAGAAACTAGTTCTCATAGAACATAACATACCGAGACATAAAATACTCTTTGGTATCCAAATCATACATCTTCCATGCCTTTTTCCCATTCGGATAGCCAAAAAATATACATCGACGACTTCTGCTTTCAAACTTATCATTCATTCGTCCGTGATTACGCGCATAACATAAGTATCCGAATACTCTCAAGTGATCATAGTTTGGTGTCACATGCATCAGAGCATCATACAGTATCTTCCCATTCAACACTGAAGATGGGGTCCGATTGATCAAATAAACATCTGTTATTATATACTCTCCCCAAAACTCAATTGGTAAGTGTGCTGAAATCGGAGCGCCCGGGCTACATTCAAAATATACTGATGCTTTCTTTCAACTCTTCCATTTTTTTGTGGTGTCCCTACACATAAGGTTTGAAAGAGGATTCCTTGTTCTAAAAAATAGGCTTCGAATTTGTAAACTCGGTTCCATTATCACTTCGGACAGTCTTGACATACTTATGAAATTGTCTTTCGACCATTGCAAAGAAATCTTTCAAAGCTCTTCCGACCTCTTTCTTATCAATCAACAAAAATACCCACACAGCTCGGCAAAAATCATCAATAATTATTAGAAAATAAGAGGCACCACACGAAGTTTCGGTTCTATATGGAGTATGGACCCCACAAGTCACGGTGTACCAACTCAAAACCCTCGGAAGCTTTATTTTCGCTTAACGGAAATACATTCCTAGTTTGCTTTGCCCGATGACATATATCACATGCCTTTTTTTACCACTACACTTCCTATCTTCTTAAATTGGGAGAAAATTCGTTAACTGAATCGAAAGATGTCCCAACTTGATGCCATAGATCCAAAACATCCACTTTCGAAGCCTTCACCGGTGACACTGTCCGAAAATAATGCAGTCTTTCCGTTCGTTTACCCATACCAATCAACTTGCCCGTGGTCCTATCCTTTACAACACACATGTCATCAGTGAACTGCATATCACAATTATACTGATCAATCAACTGAGACACCAAAATCAAATTGGACGTCATTCCGGGCACATAAAGAATATTTCAGAGGGTCATGTGATCATTAAGCTGGGTTGACCCTTCTTTTGTAGCCTTGGTACTCCTTCTATTAGGCAAACCCACCGGACAATGTACAATATCCTTTAGATCGCTCAACGCATTCAACTCTCCAGTCATATGATTTGAAGCTCCAGTATCAATTATCCACGGACCATTGGTTATCTTATCATTCGCTCGATTAGTTGTGTCTGACTTCTTCTGATTCAACAAACTCACCAGCACCTGCATCTGTTCACTACTCAACCAGGGGACACTAGAGCTCCCGAATCCAACTTCATTCGTTGCACGAGCTTTAATTTCCACTTGTTTATTCAACATATTTGCAGAACCCTCTCCGGGTCGCTTAATGGTTTCGTCCCCGAAACCTATCTTCTTCAGGGTATTCAAGACTGTCTGAACCAATCTCGCCCTTTCAATGTCAGTCTTTATGTCACACGGCAACCTCGTATGCCGTAGACCACTTCCTCCATCGGTATGAACATTAGCGACAGTGGCACCATATCATTCCCGTCGAACAACCATCGCTATACTCTTTCTTCACACTTTTATGGAGAAGTTTCACTATTCCGATCGTTTTTCCGATCAATAACATGGTGGCTCTAATACCATGTTAAAATTAATAAGACAAGACACAAATTTTGGGGTGAAGAACTTCTCACTTTTTCCATTGATGAATAACCATATATATACAAGTGCAAATAGAAAACCTAACTTGGTCCCTAAGTAACTCTTAATAGGCTTTGCCCAATATACAATTAGTCTAGACTACACTACAATTTACATAAATAAACCTACTTACAATAATAACTTTCATTAGTTCTCAATTAGTCTTTCTCCTTTTGTTTTTAAGACTAATGTTTTAGTGATCGTTCAATAAAGATAACAATTATAATTATGCTCCCGTTGGTTTATACTTTTTGGGGAGACTTTTGGGAGTTTTTGGGAGAAAACTGTTTGTTTATAGTATTTGACCAAAATTTGGAGCAAAAAGTCCCAAAAATAAAAAAAAAGTGGCAACTTTTTGGGATTTTTTGAGATTTTTTTTTTTATTTTTTATATTTCACCCATAAAACTTCAAATATTTTTTCAAGTGAAATGTATGTCCAAACACAATTTCAAGTTTCAAAATTCTTTTGGCTAAATTATACAAATATACAAACATAGTAACAGGTTTACAATAAAATAGCAACATTATGTCACTTTTTAAGAATAGCAATACTTTCTTAACATTATATATACAAATTATTAAAAAAAAGATTTACTCAATAAAATTGAAAATACACCCTGCACCAAAATCGCCCATAATTATAGGCATGTATTTTCATCTGTTCCTACTTTTTTGGGATTACAACTACCCAATTACTAATTGTATTGTATGTCTATCGTATGGTGTATGTGTATAGTATGTATATTGTATGGCTATTGTATGTGTATTGTATGGCTATTGTATGGCTATTGTATTGGCTATTGTATGTATATTGTATGGCTATTGTTTCTTACGTATGCCTATTGTCAATTTTTAATAGATAGGTATTGAGGTGAGAGAAAAAATGGATCTTAAATGTAAAAAGATTTAAACCTATAAACATGATTTGGGTGCATAAATATAGGATTAGATTTATCTTTTTTTTTTAAAAAATTACATTTTCTTTTCTTTTTAAATATATTCTGCTATTTTTTGTAGCAAAAAACAAGAATGCTGCTTTTTTTTTTGTAAGTTTTGAAAATATTTATATATTTTGTAATAAAAGTACATAAAGTTATATTCTGTGTAATTTTTCTAATTCTTTTTTAACTCAACTTCAAAAACTCAAATTCTCAAGTTTCAACCAAATGTATGTCCAAACACTGGCTAAATGAAGAGGAGGGGCTAATAGTAAACTACATGAATCACGATCAGTAGAATCTAGGAAAAGCATCTCAAACTACGTTCTTGTTCCATTTACACCCCACCTTGTTAATTTTACATTCAGATCTTTATTTTAAGCTTCAGGCATGCGTTTTCGAACTTCAAAACAGTCTCTAGGACATATTCAAGATACACATTGGTGTTACACTTTTTCTAGTTAATTAGTAGAGGCTAAGAGCGGATACCACAACCATATATAAGCATAAACAACATGAACAGGGTGGTCACAACAATTTAGCTTAACATTTTAGGCTGCGCGTATGACTTGTCAACTGCCTAACATGGACAAAAATTCCAATTGTAAGAAGCAAAAAGGCATTAGAAACGTTGTATCCATCCTTTCAATTAAGATAAGCAAAAGGGAACTTAAGGTTCCTCGAATCACACTCCTTGAACTGTAAAGTACCAATTAAAAAGGCAGTCCGGTGCACAAAACATTCCACGTTTAGGCAGAGTTACAGGAAGGGCTCCACCCCAAGGGTATGATGTACGCAACCTAACCTAACCTAATGCAAGCATTAATGACTGTTTTTAAGGCTTGAATTCATAACTTATATGTCACAAGAAGACAACTTTCCTAGTTGCTTCATGACTCCCTTCAACTAATTAAGTACCGACTAATTAAGCATTTTAGGCTTTAGAGTTTATATTGGGAAGCATCTTTTCTCCTTGAACTGTTAATTACCGACTAATTCAGAAAAAGAATGAAAGATACACTCAGCGACTTTATAGTGGACTCCAAGCTACCATATACTATGAGAGTAGCTAACAGCTACTCACTATAAGTATATTCAATAATTTAGTTGACAAATATGAAATACTATTTCCTATAAAAGTTTCCCTAGTTTAGAAAAAGCATGCATTTTCTGAAATTCTTTTTTTTATTGGTAAGAGAAATTGTTTTAAATATACAGACAGAATACTATTTTAACCGAAATAAGTGACACCCACTAGCTATAGCTATTTTCGTCCATGGCCGTTGTCCCCAAGCCTGAAGTCGTAGGGTTGGCACCAAATGAGTCATATGTCTACCGGGCTATTAATGATCATCACTTTTAGGTACAAAAGTAACTTGTATATTTAAGTATCTTTTACTACTATATTAAATGGAGTGGTTAATATTTGTAAAGTCAAATGGAATATTTCTCTTTTGTGTTTTATTAGTACGTCCTTCAATATTACTATGTTCATATTGTAGTTTTTTCACAATTATTACTCTCTTCTTGTTATTAAATTTATTATATTTAAAGCTAGAAGGAACTCCTGAAGAATGGATGAAGTAAGCTATGTTTTAACCAAAAAAAAAAAAAAAAAAAGTAAGCTAGATAAAAAAAAATGACCTATTTTTTTCTCCATGATAGATGAGTTCCCGTGAGGGATAATGAAAACTTAATTTGCATGATAATGTTTCATTTTCTCACAAATAAAAGTAAATACAGTGTTAGTTGCTTGAAGTTAACTACTAACTAAAAAGGAATATAATGTTGGATATATGGTCAAAATTATATAACGAAAAAGTCAGTGAATACCTTACACATTCGCTCTAGTGTTGTGGGAACTAATTAAACTACCTCTTTTAGTTTGAACCATATTGGGAACTACTGCTCGCGTTTGTAGTTCCAAACTTGACATTTCTAAATTTGAAATCATTTGATAAAAGTATACTCTGTTTAAATGGCAAAGTTAGGCTGCAATAATGTGAAAGAGGTTAGTGATGGAATTATTGAATAGGACAGAGTATCAACCAGAGACCTTAATACCATGAATCACTTCTATATATCGTACTCTCTTTAGATTTATGTCACACCAAATAAAATATATTACTAGTAATCGAAAATATAATTTTATTTTTAAAATCATACATCAACAAAAAATATTAAAGCTTATATCAACAATAATGCATCTGTTTGAGTTAGCTAATTAAAAGTATAGCCGGTAAGCATCAAGTTCTTAAAAACTATTTTTAGACGATGAAGCTGATTTTATGAATAATTAGTTATGTATTCGGATAAAAGTGATAGAAACTAATAATAGAGTTAGAGGTCGGTTGATATGTGGTATGAGATTAATTAATCCTGGTATAAAAAGCTGGATAGTTTTATCCTGTATTTGGTTTGCAAATTCAAATCAGTATTATCTAATCCCAGTATAATTTTATGCACAATTTGATAAATAAATCAATACCATGGTTCCCATGGTATAAAATAATCCCGGTATTAACTTATCCTTGTATAACTAATCCCGATATAATTTATCCTTGTACCAAACGACCCCTAAGTGTTTGGTTAAATGGGCTTATAAGCACTGATTATGTTACAAATGACTACACTGTATATAAAAGTTATTTACAAAAAATAGAAAATTTAAAAATATTATACATAAAAAAAGATAAATGAAGAATATAAAATGAAGAAGGGTTCAAATTTATTTATTTATTTTATTTTATTTTAGAATGAGATTTCATGAGTTACAACATATTTTTAAAGATAAATAGTAAATTGATTTGTCAACTAAAAGTGTTCATAAAGCTTACAAGCTATAAGTTAGAAATAACTAATTTATGGCTCAGGACCGATTTCTGCTTATAAACAATTTAATACTGCCAAACACATAGATAAATAGAAAAGTATTTATAAATTGATTTGACCGGCTTATAATCCTAGCAAAACACCCCCCTTAAACTTATTTACTTTAGAAGGAATCTTATCAAATATTTATATTTATCTTTTGAATTACTCATATATATCCTATGAAATTCTTGTATAGGTGAAAGTTTACCTCAAAATAGATGTAGTAGATTCAATTTTATTTTTTATTACTTATCTTTCTTTTATCTCTTTGTTTTTTTTTCTTATAATTCTCACTTGATAGACTAATTTGTACTTGGAAAGTGGCCTCTACCAAATTGGACTTTTTTTTTTTTTTCGTTTCAAACTCAAAACATCTAATTAAAACTGATGTTATTTACCACATCATCACAGACCTTAAATGTATGTACATATTCTATTCTTTTCTGGTTAAAATTTTAGAAAGAAAAATACCATATCATAGTTTTGAGAATATTCTTCTCAGATTCTTCCTTCCTCAAGTTCTCAGCCCAAACCCAATCACATTGTACTACTAAACTTATTATACTCGTAGACTTCTGGTACCATTAAACTACACAGTAAATGTAAAAAAAGAATCACAAAAGAACAAAAAGAAACCTGAAAATCTTTAGGGGTCGTTTGATAACATAAAACCATTATCCAATATTAACAATCCCAAAATGGTTTTCGAAAATTGTTAATTCCACCTCCCATATGAAATAACTAATATCATCAAACATGATAAAAAATGATATACATATAACCCAAAATTCTGCCCGAGATTATAATCCGAAACCTCCTACCAAACGAGCCATTATAGTAATAGAGAGCAAGTCAAAAACAGAAACCCACAAGGAAGGAACCACCATTTTTAGTAGCATAAAACAACAAATATTATACTGCGTGCTCCATAAGCCAAAATTCTTCCCCATTAAACCCCCCCCCCCCTTCCCTTCACTAGATCTTCACACAGTCACCTTCATCAGATCTAAACACTCCCTTTAACCAGATCTGATTAAATATAACCTCATTTATTTTAATGTCACTTTAATTTTATATAACTAACAATATACATTTATATTATTATTAGTATTAGTACTAGTACTAAGTATAGTAACCGCGCGATGCAATCAGGAAATACCACTAAGGAAAAAATGAACGGAGGAGAGGCCGCGGGGGCAACACCAGTGCCACGTCAGCAGTGGCTTAATCATAATAATAATAATCAGCAGCAGATAATGGTGGGGGATGAAAGGGATGGGTTTATATCATGGTTAAGAGGTGAATTTGCAGCAGCAAATGCAATAATAGATGCTTTATGTCATCACTTAAGGGTAGTAGGAATGGAGCCAGGTGAATATGATGGTGTGATTAGTTGTGTTCAGCAAAGGAGAGGGAATTGGAGTAGTGTGCTTCATATGCAACAGTATTTTTCTGTTGCTGAAGTCATTTATGCATTGCATCAAGTTGAGTGGAAGAAACAACAGGTTAGAGGAAAAGAGTTTAGTTTTAATAGGAGGAACGGTGGGGCTGCTAGAGGGTTTTATAGTAAGGAGTTTAATGGTGGTAGTAAGTCGAATGGGGTCGAAAAGATTGATAAAGATGGTGATGTGAAGCAAGAGGAGATTAAAGGTGAGAATTTTCGAAGCCCCATTTTTTTTTTCCCAAGATTTGATAATTGGTGTATGTTTTGGATGTGGTTGTTATGAATGTTACTTGGAATTTAGCTCGATAGTGCTTGTGATGTGTGGGTCAGGCATACTGTCACTGGTTAGAACATTTAGCTGCTGTAACGAGGTGCTGTTATAATATAACATAACATGAGTCATTGGGTTCAAAGAAAACTAGACTATTATAATGAGATACCGTTTACAGTGAATGGTTGGAAACCCCATTTGTTTTTATTTTCAAGATTGGTAAATTGGTGTATGTATTTTGTGTTTATAAGACTGTTTTTACTTGGAATTTAGCTTGATAGCTCTTGTGATGTGTGAGTTAGGTGCACGTCGTGTATGTTTGAACCCCTGCCACAGCCTTTGTATAATGGTGTTGCTTGTCCGGAAATTTGATAGATGCTATAACGAGTTGTTGTTATAGATAACGTATAATATAATATAACATGAGAAATTGGTTTCAAAGAAAACTAGGATGTTATAGTGAGATATTGCTTATAGAGGATGGTTGTTATAGAGAGGTCTGATTGTATATAAGTGAAGAAAGGTAGAGGGGTACGCTGATTATCCATTGGGTTTCCAACTCTGTGCTACTGGCCCTTGGGGATTTTCTTGGTTATTCAAAAGAGGGAGTGTTACTTGGATTTTATTGATTGAAGGGTGTGTGATTCTCTAGGGTCTTTAGTGATGGCTTTGTTAAAATCTTTGATCTTCTATTAGGAAATTGTTTAAATTCAGAATCTTGGTTCTTTTTCCATTTATTGTGTTAAGAGACAAGATAAGGTGATTATGTAATATTAAGCAAATTGTGGCATTGGTGGGTTGTGGAAATTTGGATTTATTACCATTTGATGATAGTGGTTTGTTAGTTCCCCTTAATCAGTGTATTACCTAATTTGCTGAAACCCACTTAGCAATGGATTCTAGTACTTGATGGAAAGAGAGATGAGTGCCACTTGTTCAAAATTTAAAATTTCCACTTTAGTTTAAGTGAAATTATCATGATGGATTTGGACATTTAGTGACTTGAGTACAACGAGGTAAGTATTTGCCATTTCAGTTGCTTCCTTGTTTGAAAAAAATACTTGGTTTACCCTTTTCTAACTGGGAGTTTTCACTAGGTGTTTCTGAATCTTTGATAACAGAATTTGATTGCCTTTATAGCTATGCTAGTTTCCAGTTCACCTTGTCTTAGTTTAACTGATGGCTGCAAGGGCATCGCGGACCATCTGCATCACTGAGTGGAGCAGTATCTAATCCCAAACTGCAAAAGTTCAGTGCTTGTAGTTATGTCTGCAAGTGATCGAAGGTGACAGGAGAAGTTATAATGCTGGCTTATTTAACTGTATTAGTGAGAGGGACGGTGAGAGAGAGAGAGTTTTTTTTTTTTTTTTTTGGGGGGGGAGGAGCTTCTTCTGTTGGGATACTTCATAGGTGTACCATCCATAAGGCAATTTATACACTGGGAAGAGTACTTGAGTTTGCATTTTGTGGTATGGATATACGCCATGTCTTGCAGATTATTCTGTCAAGAAAATTAGGATGACTGAATCTTGAAGCTTGATAATAGTAACTTTTGCTGGTGATCCAAGGATTACAAATGCCTTTAGTTGGCTTTTGGTTTGTAGTTACCAACTTCATTTGGTTTGTTTGCGAGGTGCTGCCACGCTTGGGGTGTGAAGCCCTCATTCAGCTCCTTCACATTTTAATGGTAACAGCTGGATTTTTCTTGATGATTAATGATAAATGCTGGCCTCAAATTACTTCAATGTGCTTCAAAATTAGCAAATAATTTTGGTACATCCAAGACACAATTATTTTATTCCTAATCTATATCTTAGGTGCATGTTGATGTTTTAGCTAGCTATTGGTTCCTCAGGATCAAGCTTGATCAGATTGTTTGTGAGGATATCATTTGGTCATTTAATGTAGATTATTCTGAACTTGAAAGGAATTTATCCCTCTGACTTGATGCAAGGCTGATGTTTCTCTTGGGTCTTGTACATGTATAACTTCCTTAACAGTCACACCATCGCAAACCAATGGGAGAATCAGAATAAAGTAAATCCATATGAGCTAAAATTTGTTAATCATCTTAAATGCAGAGTTGTAATTGTTCTTGTAGCTTCTCTTGTGCATTGAAAGCTAAGAAAGTCATTTTTGTTCTTGTTCATTTACAATGAAACAGAATTGGTTGGTAATCCAGAAGCAAATAGCTCAATGAAGAGTTCAGTTTGCACCGAAGCTGGGGACTCACAAAGTGAAGTAGACAAAACCGATGATAAACATGATTCAAACTCTGATGGTACACAATTTAGTTTTCTGATTTAGATCTCCTGTTTTGTTGTTTTTTGGATCTGCATTTTTAAGGAATTGTATGTGCTTTTAGAAGCACTGATTAGCCATATTACCTATTCCCCCACCCCATCCAATGATAAAAGAGAAAGAGAGGTTGTTATAGCCTTAACTTCTTCTATCAAGGGAATATATTTCCTACTTGCGTGGTTTGTGTTTGTTGATGTTGATTGTGACTGCTGTGGAATAGAACGGTCTTGTTTATGGTTTAGTTGTTTATCGAAGCTAACTATTATGCACATTCAGTACTCATTTGCATGTTTACTTTTCAAGGATCTTGTATTGTGGAGAATGAATCCCTTTCTAGCCAAGTACCAAGTGAGAAGCAGAATGTTGCAGTTGTTCCAAAAACTTTTGTTGCTACAGAGATATACGATGGGAAACCGGTAATGTTAAAAGTTATAGCTCTTTCTTTTTCAACTTGAGAACAAATATACAGCTGTGCATTTTGTGAAGTTTAGGACATTACAATCTTTTTATTCTTGGTCTATCCTGAAGAATTTGTATGATATAAATACTTTTGTTGACTTTTTGGACACCCTTCACAATTAAGGGAACCAAAGGTCTTTTTACTGCACATATTAGCACCTTCTTGGTCAATTGTGAGATCCGACTATTACAGAAACTTGGCTACTAAATTGAAATCGTTTTGTTCATCACTAAGATTCAACCTTGTCATCTGTAGGTTAATGTTGTTGATGGCATGAAACTGTATGAGCAACTACTAAACAGTTCAGAAGTTTCAAAACTTGTTACTTTGGTAAATGATTTGAGAACTGCTGGGAGAAGAGGACAGCTTCCTGGTAAGTAGTTTTATGTTTGTTTGGGTTGGTGACACTTGTCAATTAAGTGAAAAAAGAGAAGACTTTCTGAGTTGGCATACCTGAAAAAACGAGCCTCGATTATTCTATCTAGAGTATCTTGTGGCTGTCCCCACGGATGATCGGAAACATCCTCCCCAAGACCTAAATAGGTTCTTTTTACCATTCATTTTGTTTTGGTGTTTTCTATTTTTCTTTTTTCTTTTGGGGGGGGGGGGGGGGGGGGTCAGGGGTGATTTAATTAGGTTATGCACCTTTAATGTTCTAAAGGAGCACCTATGGTGGACCCACGTACAGGCACTTGAACTGTTTCGTCTTGAAAGTAGAACATGATGCTGGATTTTTACCTCTCCACCTTGGTGGGGGTAAGGTCTGCGTACATCTTACCCTCCCCTGACTTCACTTTGTGGGATAACACTGGGTATGTTGTTGTAAGTTGTAACTTGGCACCTTTTGCCAAAATGTCTCTGTTTCGTCTCAGTAAAATATATCCTCGCATCTCATCTCTCCATGGACAAGTATATATTCTTTCAGGCTGTATGCAGGTATCTTAAATGTGTTTGACAAGTGTCTTCATGTGTTCCCCAAGTGTCAGGCATGCTTTTGAAACTAAGCGAGTTTTGTGTTTGTAACATGATCAAAAGGGTTGTTTGAGACCTCTGTGAAGTATATTGTGGATTGGATTGCTTTAATAAGTGTCTTTGTTGGGAAGGTAGTGAGACTTCAATTGTCAGCATGCAGTTGGAGATTAATAATAATGTCTCTAGTAGAGATAAGTTATAAGTGACTCTTTTTAAAGGTGAATTTTCCTTCGAATCGAAGCTAGAATCATTGGAGACTGAGAATGATGACTTCACTAGATTTAAGTCATAAGCTAGCTGTCTTTACTGTGAATCTGTCCTTTAGAATGGACGAATCCAAGATTGTCATGGTTAGGCCACAGGATTGAGCTACTTTTTCTGCTGTTGCCAGGGGAAATAATGTAGTTTTGAGTCGGCTGAGAATGAAGTTTGAAATTATGTTTTACTACAAAAAGATAGAGTTCTACTGTAGAATACATGTCACCCCAAAAAAAGAACAAGATAGACTTCAGATAGTAGGCTTGCCCCAGTTCTTGTATAGAATACTTTCCTGGGGGAAACACTTTTGCTTATTTAAGACTACTAGAAATGGGAAAAAGATTTTCCTTAAAAACAATATACATACGGATGCTGCCCTAATGTGCACTTAATGCTGGTTTAGCATTCTTAGAGAGGCTTTTTGTTCAATATCTGACAGTACTGTTCTTTTTCACATCGTAGTATTCTTAAATTCATCAAATGCAAGAGGAGCAAGAGCATTTAACTAAGAAAGCATATCTGGATACTAGATTCTTGTGATTGAAGTGCTATCCTTTGTGTCTGATGCCTTAATAGATGCCAATGATTAGAAATTTTGTGACAAGCAGCGCAGACATTTATAGTCTCAAAGAGACCTATGAAGGGGCATGGAAGAGAGACGATCCAGTTGGGCCTTCCCCTTGCAGATCCACCTCCTGAGGATGAAACTGCCGTAGCAACTTACAAAGGCATGTTGAACATTTATGCAACAGGGCAAACTTATATATCTTTGCTTTCTTGTGTATTCATGGGGTTCGTAATCAAATTTTTGCAGACCGCAAAATTGAAGCTATTCCTGGTTTGTTGCAAGATGTTATTGAACGACTGAGTAGTATGCAAGTTTTGACTGCGAAGCCAGATGCCTGCGTTATCGACATCTTCAATGAGGTTCCAAGCACAGTAGTTTTCATTCTTATGGTCATGGTGATTTTGTTCAGAAAGCTCAGCAAACTTGTTACATTGTTGTATTGTAGGGGGACCACTCACATCCTCATATGTGGCCTCATTGGTATGGGCGGCCTGTATCTATGTTGTTCTTGACAGAATGTGAAATGACTTTTGGTAGGATGATTGGTATGGATCATCCCGGCAATTATCGAGGCTCTCTCAAACTCTCTTTTGAACCAGGGTAGTCCTTCAGTCTTTGTTATTTGGTTTGTTATGTCTTTTGTTTTATTTACTAGTTTGTCTTGCATTGTCAGAAAATATTTACTACTAGTCGTGTGCATGTATAGTGGAATTGCACTTTTCATTGAATTATAACTTGACACCAATTTGAGTTGCTACATTATCCAGCCTAATGCGTTAAACCTTCAAATTGCATTCAATGGGTAGATTTAGTCCTTTTGCTAGAAGTGTACGGATTGGGAAGAAGTTTAACAATATCATGGATTTTCATGCTTTTTGTCCCTTACATCGATTCTTCTTCAAACCTCCACAAAAGTCCCTTACCCCAATGATTTTGTGGTATATACTTACAAATCCTCATCCCCATTCCTGAAACTATTGAGGTTGTAGTAACCTGTAATAGTGTAATGTTGGCAATTTAGGATGAAAGAAGAGTCTTTATGGACCTGGTATCAAATGAGAAGGGTTAAAGGTAGTAAAAGCCACGGAGAATCTCATTCAATTAGTTGACAGAATTACTGGAAGGACTAATGTGTTACTTAGACCAAATCAAGATTATCCCCCTTGTTCAGACTGAAATTTGCGCGCACACACTCTTTCTCATTTTATGTTCTACTGCCTCTTTCTCCACTTTGCTACTTGTCTCTATTTAATTGTGATTCTTGCTGTAGTCGCCTACTGAATCTCTCTGCTATGAAAATGTGCAGATCCATAGTTGTAATGCAGGGAAAATCAACTGATTTTGCTAAACATGCAATTCCATCCCTCCGGAAGCAGCGAATTCTTGTGACCTTGACAAAGTTGCAGCCGAGAAGAATCAGGTCTGGTGATAGTCAGCGTTTCCCTTCATCAGCAGGAGGTCCTTCCCCGCAATGGGTTCCACCTCCTAGTAGGTCACCAAATCATATTCGGCATCCTTTTGGGCCCAAGCACTATGGTCCCATCCCAACATCAGCTGTATTGCCTGTTACGTCTGTTCGTCCACAGTTAGCTCCTCCAAATGGTATCCAGCCTATTTTTGTTCCTGCTGCAGTTGCACCACCTATGCCTTTTCCTGCACCGGTTGCTCTCCCACCTGCCTCAGCTGGATGGGCGGCACCCCCTCCTAGGCACCCCCCACCACGACTTCCACTCCCTGGCACTGGTGTGTTTCTTCCTCCATCGGGCTCTGGAGCTTCAGCTGCCGACAACATTCCTCCAGAAACTCCATCTTCCACAGAAAAGGACAATGCAGGTTCTCTTAGTGATACCACTGCTTCTCTGAAAGATACCACGGATAGTGAGGTAAAAACACAAGGGTGCAATGGAAGGATCGACGCTAATGGTGCAGAGAAAGCAGCGGCTGATGAAGAACTTCATTAACGTGCTGATTTCAGCAGATGGTAAACCAGCTGAAGCGGTGCAGAGACCAATGTGCCTGGGAAAAGGGTGACTGTCTTTGGAGGAAACAGTTAGGCTACAACTGCGGTGAGTTTGGAGCAAATGTAAAGAGCGGCTATTGTTCAGAGTTATACTCGTACATCTAGTAGAGCAAGAGAAGGGAGTTATCTGTTCTCCATGAATCCCTTTGCTGGCTCTTCCTTTTTGTTCTCTTATCAAACATATATATCTTATATTAGATGAAGAACTTAGTTATTATTGTAGTTCCACAGGAATTTTTAACTCATTAAAAGATAGAAGTAATGAGTTGTTTCTCAGCTGCTGCCTGGTTCTAATATATGAAATCAGCAAACTTAAATGGTAAGAAGTTTAATACGTAGATGAACGTGGACATTTTCTTCTTTGATGAAAAAACACTTTTTGCTATGCTGCATAAAGATAACTTCTCTTTCCGTGGCAACCAAATATATTCTTAGGTGCCTCTATTTAACATGTAAATGTAATTGATAATGCCGTATTGGCTTTCATTCTTGCTGGGCCCAGATGCTATTGCCTAGCAGACAAGTATGATGTTTGTTGTGCATATAGTGTTCTAGTAGAATATGGTTTTATCAATAATAATAAAACAAGGGTATGGCCTAGCCCTCAATTAAGTAGTGAAAACAGTGAGACACTGGTCGGAGATATATAGTAGGTATCTTATGAAATATATATAGTTGTAGCTGATGAAATAGTCGAGACATGTAAGCTATCTTGAGATAAAAAGATCAATACTAGTGGAGTAGTGGTTGTACCATCTTAATAATATTACAATTAACTGAAAGGCAAAATCTTGTGAGAACTGTGTCTAGATTCTATTTTCTTTTAGCTGATTGTTTGTTGTCATATTGCTTCAACTAAATTTATCATCTTTTAGCTGATTGTTTGTTGTCTAGGTAACATTTTTTGTTGATTTCATATGATATTAACTTTCTTACTTTTTAAAGATTTAATCAAAACACGAGTTTTAGTAAGATGATTATGGGACCATAAAATCTGTCGTTTTCTAAGCTGGTTTTCTAGTGAAGCACTAGTGCAATGCAGCAGGTTATCGATGGTGACTAAGACCATCACTGCCTAGCATCATTTATTTTTCTGGACCATAGATCTTCGTTAAATTGGAAATAGCGAAATCCAAAAAGTTGAGAAGTACTTTACTCTGTTTTAAGCATTGTTCTTGAGATGTCGTGCCAACTGCGGACATTGTGCCCCTTGGACACAATGGCAACAACAAGGAACAAAGTTTTTAACATTATCTTATTGAGACTCAAACTGAAACTGCAAAGCTATAAGCCTGCGTTAGTCGGGGATTTATTACAACTCTTGCTCTTGATCAACGAAGTATTATGAGATTATTCTATGATGAAACTATATATGCAAAACAGCTTTTACTGCATTAAGAGTCACTGCAGTTCCATTCACCCCAATTTTTATAAATATAAGTGAGCCACCCTTTTGATCCCACAAAACCACAGCACATAGATACGTTTGTCATGCCTTAACAGAACATTTTTATCGTAATTCCTTAGCAAATGGATACATCAATTCTGAGGTTGATAATCGGGAAGAGCTTATTCAACATTACGTAGACAAGATCTATAATCAGCTCAAATCTTGACATTCCAGTGTCCTTCAAGCCAACACACAAACGTCAAAGCAATAGGTCATGAAGATTTGATTTGATCTTTTTTGTGTTATAAGCATGTCTCACTTTAATAAAGAGTTTTGGATTTGTGGCCATATATATATGTATCTCATAACATTTGTATGGTATATGACTTTTGGGGTTAATTTCACCGGTGGTCATTGAACTATTGTTTCATTACCGCAAAATCACTTTTATTTCATTTGTTACCCAAAAGTCACTCAACTTTGCTCCGGTCTACATCAAAGTCACTCAAACCGGATTTTATTTAAAACTTGCCGGAAAAATGATGTGGCATCATTAATTAAAAATATTTTTTTAATTAATTTTTCATCTATTAATCTAATTCCTTAACCCATTATTCTTATTCTATCCAACCCAAACACATTTCACTACGTCATCGTCGTGCATAAACATTTCATATTGATGTCATTTCTCTTTGTTACTGTTTCGTATTGAATTAATTAGTTAATCAAATTTAGTAATGTTAGGCAAATTGGTTATGCAAAAAGGGGAAATGAGGAACGGGGAATGAATAAAAATGAATGAGCTTAGATTGGTTTGGTTCGATTTTTTATTTATGAAATCAAACTAGTTATGTCGATTTTTTAAAATGTTAAAACCATAATAACAGCTCGTTTGGACTGTTGTTATGTATATGGTTTCATAATGTATCTATTGTATTGTACTTTATGTTTTGTTGAATTCAAGGTTTTGATAGATTATATTGTTTGCAGTCTTTTAATGATATAACATACTAGTAAATGAAGAATGAATTTACAATATCGCCAAGAAAATAATAAGATACGGAATATAATTTTTTTTTGGTAACTGAACGCTTATATTATAAATCAAAGCATACGTACATTAGTAGAACTACCACTTAAGGCCATAGTGGCTACAGCCTACAGGAGAAATGCTACTAGTAGCAGCATGTTCTAGGATACTATCAGAGCAGCTGGTAGTATTGCTTATATCCCTAAGAGTGGGTCTAGCAGCCGTAGTGGCCAAAACAACATTTGAAAGCAGTGCTAGATTACCCGCTGATATTAAACTGTTACATGCATTAACAGATATAGTTCTAGTAAACTTAATATTAGCATCTCTTTCAAGCAGGAACTGTTCGGTAATATCGCCGGGAGGTTGCAGTAGGGTTTGCAACTGATTAGGAGTTGATAGATGAAGTCCCTTTCTTGACAAAAAGTGTGCAATACCATTAGCTTCTCGGAAGCTATGGCGCAACACTGGATTCCCAAAAGCCCTGAGCACGAACCTGCAGTCATGAAGAATGTTAGCATAAACTGGATTACCATCTTCTATACGGAATAGAGTTACTATAAAAAAGATAAGATAAATGGTAATATATGAGAATATTAAGGGGAAGAAGAGAGAAAAAAGACACGGTAACAATGCGATCACACCAAATCGGTCGTTACATAAAATAGGCTCTTCATCATTATGTAACGACGGACTAACGATACGATAGAATAAAATTTTAAAATAACAATTAATACAAATATTATTTTGTAGTAATAGTACAGTAACAGTATGATACGGTACAACTGATAATAACCATCCAAACAAGCTGATACCAAACAAAGTCGAATTTTTGTTTTTTCTCAGTTTTTTTTCTTTTGATTTTTCTGAGTTATTCGTTGTTTGCTTGGTACCCCAGCAATTATATGGTAGATAATATTTATCAAATTTCAAAATTTTCACTGATAAAATAGTTATTTGTATATCTTCATGTAAGATATGACACTCTAATTTTAGGTCGGTCCTTGCTTTTGCTTACTGCATTAAAAAATAATTGACACATGTATATAAAGCCTTAAAAAAATGACGTGTCTGACGATAATACAATAACAATAACAACAACTCAGTAGGTCTCAGCTGAAAACTAACTGAAGATTACTTCTTTGAAATGTCCTCTTAAACTAGATTGTCCTGTTAATCTTCAGTTAGTTGAATATATTTATAATGTGGCTCCCTGGCATAATGTGGCAAAAGAGAGGTAGTGAAATCCCTGGCATAATGTGGCAAAAAAGTAGTAAAATGTGTTTGGGTTGGGTAGAATAAGATGAATAGGTTAAGAAATTAGATTAATAGATGAAAAATTAATTAAGAAAATTATTTTTAATTAATGATGCCACATCATTTTTCCGTCAAGTTTTAAACAAAATCCGGCTTGAGTGACTTTGTTGTAGACCGGAGTAAAGTTGAATGACTTTTGGGTAACAAATAAAACAATAGTGACTTTGTGGTAATGAAATAATAGTTCAGTGACCACCTGTGAAATTAACCCTGACTTTTGAGATTGAAGTCATAAATATGTCATAACATTTGTATGATTCTAGAAGCGTCTCATTAACGGTACAATAAGAAGTTTTAGTTAAATTATTTTCCAAATTTATAAAGCTGTCATTCTTTTTGGTATGAACTAAAAGGAAATATCATCACATAAATTAAAATGTCTATAGTAGTATATATTTGAGGAAGGAAGATTTTTTACAAGTATAATCATATGATATTTGATAATCACTAACCCAATTAACTCAAATACACACTGCATAAAATTAATTAAAAGAAAAATAAAACTTAACTAAATTAAAAGTGAAAGATTTCATCCATTCGGCAGGACCGTTGATGGGTAGGAATGAGAATGTCCCGTTTCTCTCAAATGGTACTTTTCATTGGCAAGGATTTGGGTCTAGTCGCCGTTTTCATTGATAAATACAAGCCAACCCCATAAATTGCTCTTTTTTTTTTTTGAGAGAAGAAACTATCGTTCCTTCAAACATTTTTCTTCCTCCAAGAACCACATAATATTTTAATGGATGGTTGGTCAGCGAATCTTAATAAATCAGCATAAATATATTTTGTTCACCGACACCAAGTCACCACCACGTGATAATTGGATTAAAAAGTAAGTGGTTATTGTCGGGGTTCAAATTTCTACTTCATGGGAACAGTGAATATAATACATCAGTTTATTATATTTTGTCCTATCGACAACTTGGATGCTCTGAGAGCACCTGCATTTGTAAGATTTTTTTAATTAAATATTTGCTCAATATAACCAAAAAGAGAATAAATAAATCAATTGAATAACACGGCACGTTGGTAATTCCACGCCCGAGAAATAAAATATTACTCCCTCAGTTTGAACTTGTTTGCTTGACTGGACACATATTTGTGAAAGAAAGGATTTTTTTTTTTTCTTTTTGGGGGAGTTTATGAATTTAAACATGTTATGATAGTATTTGTGTAATAGAATCACATCATTGTTGATAAAACGTAATTTTAAATTAGTCATATTCAAATATAAAATATGTCAATTTTTATGAATAAAGGACTAAATAAATAACAAGAGGCTTGTCAATTCCTTGTAATAAGGGTCGATCATTGTTATGACTTATGAAGATTCTTTTTAAAAGCAGTACACCTTTAAGCTTTCGTACACCTCTAAGCTTTTCTGACTTTACCTAATAGCCGTTTGGTACTCGTAATTCAATGGCTCGACTAGTTTAGATATATGTCGTAGAGCTAGTTTAAAAAAAAAATTATATCCTCTACTCGAAGTTTCTTTATTTATATGGCTCCAACTTTAAACCTCGTGGAGAGATCTTATTCATCCATCAACTCTTTTTGCAATACTTCATCCGTTTCAGTTTATGTGTCAGCATTTTTTTATTAATCTGTTTAAAAAAGAATTGCGTCTTTTTAAATTTGAAACAATTTAACTTAAAAAATTCTACTTTACTCTTAATTAGATGATTTATAATCACACAAGTGTTTATGACTTATTTTAAACTACAAGTATCAAAAGTCTTACTTTTTTTATTAAACTCCATGCTTACTTAAAATATGAAACATAAAGTAAAACGAAGGAATAATATTTCCGCATATTGTGAGATACGTATAAGCAAAGATTAGAACAAGATAGAACTATAACTTGGCTTGAAACATAAAAATTATGAGGCTGTCATATTCTTGCAACTGCCTACTAGTATCATTTTCCCCTCCAAATAGTTAAAATAAAAGTAGAGAAAGAAACTTTTGAATATTACCCTTCATTTCATAAATGTTTTCCTTTTAGGGAAAGCAAAACTAGAAAAGCCATCCAAAGCTTTTCAGCTTTTCATATCAAATGGCAGTTGTTTTTCCCAATAAACCACTAACTATGCAATATTCTCATCTTATATTTTGGGCTAGTTTTGGATTGTGCTTTATTCTATCAGCTGCTGAATTTCCATACGTTCAACACCCTGTGAAAGATGATGGCTCACTTAGTTTTCTAGTGGTTGGAGATTGGGGAAGGAAAGGCCTCTATAATCAATCTGAAATCGCCTTCCAGGTTCTTCTTCTTGTTTTTTTCCCTCTCATAATACTTAAAAGTTAGTTTTAAAAAGAACAAGCGATTTAGTTACATGTTTAGCTTAGTTTGTTAGTATAGTACTAAGTATTAATTAATGCATCATGCTTGTTCTTGAAATATTTACGGTCACAGGAGTAAGTAATTACATGTTAGTTTTAAAAAGAACAAGCAATTAAGTAACTTTCTCGTTTTCGTTTTTTCTCTTTTACTAGTTTTGTAAAGATCTTTGGCATTTCTTTTGGAGTTTGCAAACTTCGTTTTTAAGTCCTCGGAAATAATAGTATTTGTTTAAGCTGCTTTTGGAAGGCAAAAATTCACTCTAGTTAATTAGTAATACTACTTTTGAAGTTCTGGAGTTCGTAAAATATTTGAAAACTTTGTTGTTCTTAAAAGAGCTCAAATAATGGATCGATCCGAAAATGTTATATTTTTTGGTAAAAAATAAAGAGAAAGAAAACATTTTTTTGGGATCTTCGTTCTTATTAACATTGGGTTAAAATTGAACATGTGGGCAGGCATAGGAGAGGCAATAAGTATACTGCCAGCAATGCAATATAATAGTAGTAAATGTTTGCATTATCGTTAATTAATGCTTCACTTTTAATTATGCGTGTGAAGTATGAAAGTAAAAGTTAAAATGTTGCAGCGCAATATATGATAATGCGCCATAGTTAAATAAATTTCTTACTACCTTTGAACATATATATATGTTCCTTCTTTCTTTTCCCTTAATTTAGGGGGTTTTGGGGAGTGGAGGAGGAAGAGTTGTGGGGACTCAAAATAAGCACATGACTTTTTGAAGCTATAGTTTATCATTATAATTAAAGTATAGGGGACAAGTTTTTTTCCTTCACGTAAATAGAAAGGTATAATGCTTTGGAGATTCCAGATACATATATCCCACTTGCCAATGGGTTAAAGGGAAAAGGGCATATTCCAAACTCTTTCAAAAGCCATTCATTAAAGTTCACTTCTTTAAGCAATGCAAATCCTCTTGCTCGTACGTAAAGAAAGACGGATTTTGTATCTTAGGTTTAGTTGGTGCAGAATATCGTTGTATTCTTTCTTTGATAGCTAGGTTTGAACAGCAGAAATATATAAATATTAAGTTCTTTTTCCCATAAATATATAATTCAAAGTAAAAGTAGTAGATATTGCCTTTCCCGTCAATGTTTCTTGGGCACGTACGTAAACATATGTAGCTTTGCTTCTATTTTTTTATTTATCATCCAAATTAATTATGCGGATTTCTTAAATCTATAAATTAAATCAAACTAAATAAAATTTATTCTTTATCTTGATTTTTTTACTTTTTTTTGTTGTTGATATTTTCGGGTTAATCGATTTTACCGGTTTATACTTGGTAAGCAATAATTGCATGGTGATTTCTCAAGAAAATAACACAACAAAAAATATTTAGTTTTGGAAATCAATATATTAAAATAAAATCAGTATATGCGACATATTCTGATTGTGCACATATATTTTACTAAAACATAGCACTAACGTACTATCTTAACAATATATATATAAATAAATATATATATATATATATATATATATATATATATATATATATATATATAACAATAATAATAATAATAATAATTTTACTCGGTGTTCTTTATAGAATTTGAAACATTTTTAAGGACGGTTGATGTGGGTTATGCACTAGAATCTCTATTTTAATGATTGGGATTTTAGGAAATAGGCCTAATACACATTAATTTAGGAGAATTAATTTTGATTATGAAAATGGTATTTTTAAGAATAAAATATAAAAATATGGTATTAAATTCTAAAATTTTTTAGCAGTGGGGAAGTTTTAAATTCTTGGGTAAATAATGAAAATATTACTTTAGTAATGATGTTTTATGTTTTTTTTTTATGTATAAACTTCTTTTATTATTTTTTTTATATTTTTTTTATACAAAAGCAAACCAAATCACTAGTCGATTTTGTTTTCAAATTGAGTAAGTCGGTTTGGTTTGGGTTAGTCTAGTCGATTTTGTTTTCGAATTGAGTAAGTCGGTTCTCAGTGGCGTACACAGAAATTTTTGTTAATGGTGTCAGAATTTGGTTTTAACAAAAAGCCTCCAATATAGGCTGTTACTGCTAGGATTCGAATTCTAGACCGCAAGTTAAACTATATGCATTTTGACCAGCCCAACCAGGATTGCTTTTGTTTCAATTGTGTCTTTCTTTTTTTTTTATATGCAAACTTCTATTTTTACTGATTTTATATATATATATATATATATATATATATATATATATATATATATATTAACAACAAATTTTAGTTCAGTGATGGGACGACACCGATGGACTGTGGGTATCTCGCCCCTATTTGTTCACCCCCTACGCAGACATCATAGATCAAAAGAGGACAGGGCTTTTTTTCAGGTTGGAGTGAGTTAGCGTAGCGCAACCAAAAAGTGTTTGATTTGCTGTAGGTCTCAATTATTTAATTAGTCTATCTATTATTGGTCCTTTAGCATAAGTTTCAGAGTGTGAATAGAAACATCAATAACTAAATACAAACTGTTAAGGCGTACATGTGCAGCTTTATTATAGTACTAGTTCCGGTACGCCTGTGCCAGCACGGGCCCAATAGCACCTTAAGTAAAAAATATTTTTTTTAAATATTTATGTTGTCCGAATAACGTCTAGACCAATTAAACAAATAATAATTATTTTCTTATTACATTTTTCATGTATATTTCATGTATATTATGTGAATTATTATAAGTGTATATTCTATACATATTAACTATGACAGCTATTTCATGTAAAGTTTCATTTTCTTTTCTTCAAACTAATTAGCCGCTCTAATGACTTTGTTATACATTTTTAGTTGCACTATAAAATTTAGTTTCGCTCAAAATTTCAGGACACTATATTCTAATGTATAATTTTTAGGATAAATAATCATTGGTTAAAGTCTAGATACGTACATTAAAGGATTGGCTAATCAAGAACTTCACTGTTTTTTCTATGTACTCGATTGTCCAGTTTATGTCTCTCCACCTTGGTAGGGGGTAAGGTATGCGTACCTCTCACCCTCCACAAACTCCACTTGTGGAATAACACTGAGTATGTTATTGTTGATCGTCCAATTTAGAAAAATTATTTTCTAATATTTATCCAATTTTTTTTAATTTTAGGTCAGGGTCAAGCGAAGAATAACTGGCTACTTTTAAGAAGTGCCTGCATTTTTAACGTGGGTAATGGGTATTATCAAATATGTGGCAAACATAGGCTATTATTAATTAAATCTATATAAGTGGCTATGGGTCAAACTTAAACAGGCTTTACATTAATTAGACTCCAAAAGAATGGCTACGGGTCAAATTCTCAATAGGCTATTTATTAATTAAAATCTATATAAGTGGCTATGGGTCAAACTTAAACAGGCTATACATTAATTAGACTCTAAAAGAATGACTACGGGTCAAATAATCTGTAACCGGAGGCAGGACACTTACCACGCTTACGCTTATATATAAGTACTAATTTATTGATTCATCTGATCCAGTAACTTCTAAAAATCCACTAAATAGTACAAATAATTTATATTAACAAATTTCAAGTTCAATTAATAATCCAAATGGGCTGATGTGATAGAATCCCTAACATGCATCAAAAAATTTCACTATATGTACTCCCTTATTCTTGGTTATTGTTTTTTGTTCCTATTTAAGAATGATTTAACAAAATAGTCTGAGTAGGCAACACTTCACGTTATAAATTTTCAAGTGTTCCCTCGGAGGAAACAATTCAAGTATAAATTGCAAGTTCTCTTCAAGTTATTTGGGGAGAATGTTGACATAGATAAAAGGTCAACCGTAGTAGCACTTGTTATTTTATACTTGAAGTGCTGCCCCTGTGGGTGCACTTGTCAAGTTTATAACCTGTAGTGTTGCCCCCGAGGAAGCACTTAGTTAAAATTAGTGAGACCATTTTTGTAAAACCACTTTAAGTAAGGTCAATAAAACAAACCTTTGCCTCAAGTGTCATAGTTTTGTAAATTGCCCAACATGCACCCAACAAGACAACTATCGTACGTGTTCCCTACTCAAAATGTCTACTAAATCAATACATCATTGGACTAATATAGTAGACATAGGAAAAATAATAAAGGACTTTATGTTTCTTTAATACGTCTGATGATTTAAATGAATTCACTTTGTCAAAAGGTGTGATAATTGAGACCGAGGGAGTAAAAGTAGTTAAAATGTGATTGAGTTACCCAGTTAATAGTATACAAAGTATCCCGCATGCACATAATTCCAAGGGGTGTGATGTACGCAGCCTACCCGCATCAGTATCTGTTTTCACCACTCGTATCCTTGACCTATAAGTCACGGGGAGATAATTTTATCAATTGATTCAAGGCTCCCATTCCGTAGGTTGTAAAAGCACTTTCTATTTTTTCATAATTATTGGACTAAAAAGTATTATTTAAACATGAGTCAAGAATTTAGGGTCAATTTAAAGAGAAAGGGTAAGTTTTGCTTGATATTTTGAAATAGAAATACATTATTATGTCAACATCGCTTAAGTATTCTTTTTTGAAATTTGGTTTATTAAATGTGTAGATGGGAGAGATAGGGAAGAAGCTAAACATAGATTTTGTAATATCAACTGGTGACAATTTTTACGACGACGGGCTCACAGGTGTGGATGATCCTGCATTTGACGACTCCTTCACCAATATTTATACAGCTCCTAGCTTGCAGAAGATGTGGTACAATGGTAAGTATTTTATATAATATTGTTTTCATCATCTTAAAGATTACTTTTATTTTGATTACAAATCTATGAAAAATTACTAGGACGTAAAGAGAAAAACCATGTGAATCATAAATCACATAATTAAAACCCGTAATTAACATGCATGCATGTAAACACATTGCATGAAAATGAATATTCAAAAATATCATTTTTGTAAAATTCCTATTTAGTATTAATATTCTCTTGTTGCAGTGCTGGGCAACCATGACTACAGGGGTGATGTAGAGGCACAACTAAGCCCAGTGCTTCGAGAAAAGGATGACAGGTGGTTTTGTTTGAGATCGTATGTTCTTGATGCAGGTAATATATGGTAGTTATTAGAAGAATCTTTTATTATACAATTTTTCAATCATCTTGTATGATTAAAAAAACTCCTAATAGTGTTTCCTTTAATAAATATATAAGTTTTACTTCAAAAATATTATAAACTCGTATTTGGAGTTATACTACGGAAAAAAAAAAAAGATCCTGCAACCAAGTTAAACTCCAGTCCTTTTTTGGTGAGACAGAAATAGTGGAATTTTTCTTCATAGACACCACTCCCTTTGTCGAGGACTATTTCACACATCCAAAAGATCACACCTATGACTGGAGAGGAGTCATGCCAAGGGACAAATACCTCAACAATCTCTTAAAGGTAATATAATTAATGATTTAATTATTATTTTCTTACCATGTTATTTTGTGAACTTTTATTTCTTAATTTTTTTATTGGATTTGCAAAAGGATTTGGATTTGGCATTAAGTAGGTCTAGTGCAAAGTGGAAGATGGTTATAGGTCACCATACGATTAAAAGTGCTGGACATCATGGTATTATGACGGAGCTTGCTGAACAATTAGTCCCAATACTTAAGGTAATTTATCTACTGCCACATGTATAGTGATCTGAATATTAAATATAAGATATCTATTCATTTCCCTTTTTTTTTTTTTGGGATTTATAATTATTAGTACTAACTTTATCCTGTTATTTTCATTTAGGAACATGATGTTGATTTCTACATCAATGGCCATGATCATTGCTTGCAACGGATTGGAAGCATTGACAGGTAAACAAAGTGTACATAACATGTATCTTTAGCACATACATGTGTCCAGTCGAACTAATTGATTAAATACTTCTTTAGCAAATTGGAATTTTTAACGAGCGGAGGAGGGTCCAAGGCATGGAGGGGAGACGTTGAAGGGTGGAATCCAGCAGAATTGAAATTCTATTATGATGGACAAGGATTTGTTTCAGTGGAATTGAACCAAATTGAAGCTAAATTCGTATATTATGATGTTTTTGGAAATGTCTTGCACAAATTCAGAGTGTCAAAGGACTCACTTTTAGCTAGCCAGTAGGGATAACTGTCACGGAAGAGCAAGATGAATAAGGAAATTGTGCTTTAGGGCATCATTGATTGTTTTCGACGTAATCTGATAGAGATTCGAAAGAAATTGTTTGTGCACAATATGTTTCTTGTCTACTTACACGTTAGTATCTGTTATCATTCGATAACTTCTTTTAACTTTTCCCCATCGATGTGTCCGATATCGGTATTGAGACTTAACTAATCGAGCTTGAACTCAAGTACTCAACATTAACTATGTAATATCATATATATCTAGTTCATAGTATCCGTGGTTTCAAGTATTTGGTACTTCTTTAAAGGTATTAAATATTGCTAAACATAAAATTACTTCTTTGATTTATAACTTTAATTATAAGAATATTTATTTATACTAGCAGTGAAAATAAATTAGTTCTAATTCTAATAATTGACTCTTGATCCAGACCAAAATGTGCGTAAGTTCAAGTGCGGTGTATTCCGAGGTTAATCCAATATTTGATGTTATTGGTCGTAGAGTATCACTGTACTCATCACTTCAGCGAAAATGAACTCGAATTTAACATATATAAAAGTTGCATGGAAGATGCACTACTGTTTCAGTTACATCAGGCAAATCCCCATCATTCTTTTTAAACAATTTACATAATGGAAAAAAGGGGTTTTGAGGCACTCCATTTATGCAACACGTTGCCAAAAATGTCAAAGAACTGGATACCAACATTTGTTTGAGTAATTTGCATTGCCATGAAGCCTTGTCCATCATAATAGAATTTCATTTCCTTTGGGTTCCACCAATTGTAATCACCCCTCCATGCCTTTGAACCCCCACCACTCGTAAAGAATTGGAGTGGACTGCAAAAGAAAAAAAAAAAGAATATAATAGCATCATCAATTATTTGACCCCTCTTTATTGAATTAAAGTCCAGTTTTTTAAGTTTTAGTTGTGCATAATATTTACCTATCTGAGCTGCTGATATGCTCCAAGCAATGGTCGTGTCCGTTTATGTAAAAGTCAACATTGTTTGCCTTAAAAAAAAAAAGGAAACCGACGAGAAGTATTAGAAACAATAGTACCGTAACACTTCATTGCGTTTTGAACAATTTATGAACCTCGCAACTAGCAATATAAATAAGTTAGAAAATAAACGTACTGTCTGTTGAAGTGAAATTGACACAAATAACTCATATTTTGTAGCTAAGGAGTTGAAGTTATATGGTTGACTGATTAATTAAGAGAAAAAATCATTCTATATTAGCTTACGACGCAATAATATAATAATTAGTATTCCGAACTTACTAATTTTTCTCGACTATGTGAAATAAAGCAGCCAATGTTTTATGAGAATTATCAGTTTTTGAAATCCCAAAAACAATTTTATTATACCTGTAAGATGGGAAGAAGCTGGATTTCGAGTTCCTTGGTATTACCATGCCATCCAGCACTTTTAATTGTGTGGTGACCAACAACTATCTTCCATTTTGCACTTGATTCCCTTAATGCAGAGTCCAAATCCTACTTTATAAAAAAGGGCTAAGTAAGATAATGCAGTTTAAAATTTCTAGACTTGGATTTACTTTAAACTGAACTTTTCACTTGTTATTCAATTTTTCCTATACTAGAAAGAATAGTGACTATATAAATTAACTTTACCTTCAAAAGATTGGAAAGATATTCTTTTCGAGGCAAAATGTCTCTCCAGTCATAAGTATGATCTTCAGGATCTGTGAAATATTTATCTTGGAAAGGAGTTGTATCTACGAAGAAAAATTCTGCCTCATCTGCTCAAGCCAAAGGGAGGGATGTGAAATTTGTAAGTAGAAAATAATGAAATTTGAATTATTCATCCACTGATTAATATACCTGATTAAAAGTGTAACTCAATTAAGTAAATTACCTGTATTAACAATAAAAGATCTTAAACAAATCCACCTGCTATCCTTTTGCTTAAGGATGGGACTAAATTGTGCTAAAGCATCACTTCGGTAGTCATGGTTCCCCAAAACTGCAACATATATATGCACAAGAATAAGATTTTTAAAGGCCCAAATTATATGTTTTTTGGTAAAATAGGTGAAGAAATTAATAAACTCACCATTATACCAAGGTTTTTGTAAGCTTGGAGCGGTGTAAATATTGGTAAATGACTCCTCAAAAGCAGGATCATCCACGCCAGTCAATCCATTGTCATAGAAGTTGTCACCAGTTGATACAACAAAATCTATAGCTAATCTCTCTCCAATTAATCCCATCTACATAAATATAATTCAAGAAAAAAGAACAATCCTTCAAATAATTATAGAGAAAATTATTTACCATTTATTTATTCGTCTTTGACAATTTTACCAATTTGGCAGGTACATTATAATTCTTGCGAAGTTTCCCATTTTTCAGTTAATTTTTATTCAATAATAGTATTCTTATTAAATAGCACAACACTAGCAATATTCGAGTGTATTTTTCATTTTTGTGCTTTTCTTTGTAGGGGGGGAGGAGGGGAGGGTTAGAGGTAATAATTGTTGTAATATGCTAACAGTTAGCTTTAAAATAGTCCACGTATGATAAAATCTTTGAAGATTAAAGTAAATAATCGAACCTAACAAATTGTTAAATTGTAACGTGATCACTGATCAACTTATCATAAAGATTTAATTGTTAAAGAGATGATTATTTAGTTATTTCTGCTAGGTCTCCGATACTTTCCCTCATATGCGGGGCTAACTTTGTTTGGGTCACGCAACTCTTTTGTTTTCTTAATTAGAATTTGATGATAGTAAGACTTGTATCTAAAAGTTCAGTTCTAGGAAATCACATAGGAGTATATATTTATTCATGTTAACTTTTTGGCACTAATTTGGAATCGAAATATACAAGTAGATGATAATGATGAAAATTTCAAGATCTTGGATTGCCGTATATGAGGAGTGAACCGACGGACTAAAGTTGAAAAGTGGATTAAAAAAGTAAAAGTTATGAAGAGACCATATCAAGATCGAAGAGTGGAATATATGAAACCACGTCGTCAAATACGTAAATTAGAAAAGAGATTTAATTAAAGTTTGAAATTAAAGCACACAATAATCGATTAGCTAGGTGGCCATATACGAATGCATTAAACTGAAAATGACTATTTTCTTTTTGGCACTTTCTACATATGGACTCGATTGTGCCACAATGAACTAAAACAGAAATAAGGGACCCCCAACGAGAAAAGATTAGCGATCAAATCATCTCTTAAGTAAAGAGATTACTCTTATATAATCCTAATTAGTTTCTGTCAATATCATATCTAACTAAGTAATCACATCCGACGGTATACAGAGCTGGCCTTTTGAATCTTGAACATCTAGTTTCTTTTCAAGAACCACCTACTTCCTCCGTCCCATATTAGTTGTCGCTTTTAGTTTTTGCACGCCCATTAAGAAAATCAATAAATAGAGTATACATTTTACTATGTTACCCCTATTTAATATATGACTATTAAATTTTTCTTGAAAATACTTTTAATAATTAAGGGTATACTTGGAAATAATGAGCAAAAAATGTCTTGAAATCCTAAAGCGTCAACTAATTTGGGACAAACGAATCTTCCTAAAGCGTCAACTAATTTGGGACGGAGGGAGTATTTTGTAAGAGTAAGCTATGCATCATTAGTGTAAATGCCTTCGACTTCTTTCCAGTTTGAATATAAATAAATTAATCGTCTTTATTAGCGTAAAAATGCACATTCGGAGTTGTCGTTCAAGAAAGTTAAGTCTATCTGAATGTCTTTAATAATCGTCCCTGCTGATAGCGTGCAATTTGGTTAGTCAAGTGATTAGGTAAAATTCTTAGGAGTATATAATACTATAATGTTCTTGATGGGTGTCGCTTTCGTCGGTGAGATAATGTTAGATATAATCGTTAATTTTGATATCCACATGTTCATTTGTTGTGGTTATGCCTGTCATTGAATACTTGTCGTTAGACAAATAAATTTAAGTGCATACTGCATAGGATATTCAACTTTAGTTATAATGACACCAAGAGACAGTGAGAGGTGGAAATAGGAATTTAAAGATTAATTTTTTTGTGTCAAATAGCTGGATTCTTTCGATTGGCTTACGAGGAGGATTCACACTGGACCACTAATTACATTTACAAACAATGTAAAATATTCTTTTTCCTTGATACTTAGTTCGACTTTAATCTACTTTCGAAATCCACGTTATTAATTTACAAATTATTATAAGCTATGGATTCACATCTAGCATTTAGTAATCTTTTGCATAACATATTAATTTCATAATGATATGTCCATTTTTTAGAAGGTAATTAAGGTCTATGTCATAAGAATATTTCATTATATATATGTCCAGAGTTGCATTGCAAGAAAATTTTGGAAGGTAACTGAAGTCTAATTACCTATCCATTTGGTGGAGCTAAGTAACCTCAAAAATACTCGTAATATTGTTTGTTTTGTGTCAATCACCTATATTCTTTTACAAATTGTTCCGCGCTATTAAGAGTACCCTACATCTTAACTTCCTTTTATTTAAACTCAATTTCCAAATTGGCTATGTTTGCACTTTGTTGGAACCGAGAAGACAAATTTACTATTTTTCAAAGTTGCATTTCAAGAAAAGAAATCCACTTTCTAAGCTGTATAAAAGAAATGATCACGTCCACAAAGGGAAAAGAAAGAAGAAAAGTTTAATGTGTGATTATGTTTACCTGATGAGCAACTTGAGATTGATTATAGGTTCCTTTCCTTCCCCAGTCACCTATGACTAAAATGCTAAGAGAGCCATCGGTTTTTGCTGGATGTTCCAAGCGATGAAGCTCAGCCATGGCTTGAACTAGCAAGAAACATAACGTAAAAACGTTAAGTTGAAAACATATAAGTTTTTTCAAGGAAGCCATTGATTAGAAGAATAAATGGAGAGAAGTAGGGGGGGGGGGGGGGTGGAGGCAGGAGATTCAATAAGAGAGAAAAGCTAGTTAGGAAGCTTCCTTCCTGAAATGAATTTGATTCATATGCAGCTGATAGAGTTGTATATGTAGTATAGTTTTGGGCAAGGACAAAAGGTTTTGGATTTCATGATAAGGACCAATAAGGGAAACTAATAATATAGGAATATTTGGGAGTTTGATAAATGCTAATTTTATTACGATCATCGAGTGTCAACATGACTAATTTTAAATGAAGTACAGAGATGAGAGATGATTAATATGTTTTCTTCCAAGTTCCAATTGTATTAAATATATAAAAAGAAAATATCCACCGGTAGTCACCATAAGAAAAAGATCTTAGTCAAGTTCTCTAATTACTCATTAAGAATATAGATTAGTCTGAAATATGATCCTATTGTTAAAAAATAAATATGAGGTACCAAGCCTAAGGATTAACACATAATGACCTCTTAAACTTTGATCGCTTCTTCAATTACACATTAAAGTCAGCACCGGCTTTAGAGGATGTTTCACACCCTAATCATATTTTGCCACATATGTTTTCTTTCTTATGATTTAAATAATATTTATTTTAATTTATTCACTTTCTTTTTGTTTTTCATAGTTTCCAATAAGAGTACGGAAAAGGGTCTAATTTTCCCTTCTACCATGCGAAAAGGATCAAGTTTGCCACCCGTTATATTTTTGGCTCAAAAATACTCCCGACGTTACCAAATGACTCAAATATGCCCATCCTCCCTTATTGATGTCCAAGGTGGATGCGCACTCCTACGTGGCACCAATGGCAGAGCCACCTTGATACCGACCACCCTTTACCGAAAAATTATACTGTATTTATAGATTAAATTTAACTACATATGACTAAATATTGCGTTTTGAACAATCTTGATATACCTCTAGTGGTGTTGGGTATTCAAATTTAGTTGAATAACCGAGGATCAAGTTCTAGCTTATACATTTTGGAAAAAAGAATTTTTTTCCTCTTTGAAGCTTGTACACCCTTTAAAACATTTCTGGCCGTCTGTCGCTACAAACACACACGCAAGTATACGCGGTCGGTCAAGTAATAAAGTGATAAGAAAGTATCGTTCCCACGAGGACTATCGATTAACTATTAACTAGACAATTTTAATTCAAATATTGTTCAAGAGAGTTCAACCGAATTCTGAGTGTTTTTAATTAAAACTAATTAACTAATAATAATTGAAGTAAAATGGAATGCAAGACAATTCAAGAGTTTTAGATATCAATGAGAGAAAATATTCCAGGATCATGGGATGTTCACCAATCCAGTTGCACTCCTCCAATAATTGAATTAACTTTATTTATCTGGGTTGCTAATCACAATGTTGATTATACTCACAGAGCTCTTTCGATACCCTGCTCGCCTATTCAAGCTAACTTAACGCCTATATGTCTATGTAATTAGAGTTAACAAGAATGCATACACTTCTCCTGTATACTGACAAAGCGTGACTGTTAGGTATATTTCTATCCTAACCGCAAAACCATTCCCCGATGCTCAGATTCAGGAACACGCTCTATTTTATTCTATTACAATCTAAGGTTCCCACTTTCGAGTTCAACCTTAGGTTCAGAGATAGTACTTAACAACTGGCCAGGAAATCAAGCAATTTAGAGCATAATTAAATAAACAACTCAATTTGATGGAATTTAATCAACTTCAGAGTACAACTTTCATGGTTAACCCATAATCCTAGAATAATAAAGTTTAGCTACTCATAGATAAGATAACTTTCTCACAAAATAATCTAAAAGTTATGAAACAATGAAGAGGAAAGAAGATTTACAATCCAATTGATGAATCTTTTGTTCTCTAGCCTCTACTATGGTTCTTGCCTCCAAAAGTACGTAATAAAAGTCTAATGACCTGTTTACAAGGGTTTAAATATGGAATAATAAGAGTAACTAGCGCCCTAGGCTAGTCCAAATTCGGGTAGGAAAGCTCCCTGCCGTACAGCAGCCCATACAATGTAAGAATCCTTGTATGCTCAATTCTCAGCTCTCACAGCTTCTCATACAATGTACACATGTTGTAAGGTTCATACGATGAGTTTACAAAGCTCCTAGTCCACCGATTTTTACACTAGAATTCATCATTTTTCTATTTCAATTTTTGACTTCGAACTTCTCCACAAAATGTATCCATCTCGCTCCAAATTCCACCAATTAGTACCTAAGCCATTCAAACACACCAATTTAAAATCATGTCACAAATTAGCGTTGTTGGGCATGTATTGCTATGAAAACCATCTAAAAGTATTAAACACTATTGCTAAAAATATAGGAAATATGCCCAACATCAACACCCAACACTTAACTTTTGTTCGTCCTCGAACAAACTAATCCACATCTTTTTCCCAATTGAACTCATCCTACCAAGTCAAGAATTCCAAGGAAGCGCATCTATGACTTTGGCTGATACCAACAATTAATCACCAAACATACAAGCACACAACTTTCTCATGTTTAAGTTTCACACATATAAAAACAAGAGTTATGAAAACAATCAAGCAGTAACATCCAAGCCTCAAGAATCGACTCCACTCCCAACTTACTCACGGCATGTCCACTTGTTCAAAATTAGGTAGCTTCATAAAAGCTCCTATCTCTCATAATCCAAGTGCCTTCACCAATCAAGGCCTAGTCCCAATCACACAAAGATAGATCAAATTAATTATACGGGACGTCTAAGATAGAAAGAATTCGTTCACACTCACAAAGAGATTCAAGTACCACACAATGGTACCATAGGCTTGTCCGTCTTGTAATTCTCCACTAATGTAGGTACACTCGGCCTAGAATCAAATAAGACTTTATCAAGGTTGTAATGTTGGCTAGGGGACAAGTAGGATAAATATATGGATAATAGTGACTACACCTCCTTAAGCACTTACAAAACAAATTTAAACCTCAATTACCACTTTCTTTCCAACCATAGTTTTCCTTTCAATTCAACTCCCAATCGTTCCTCATTTTATCTACTTCCTACTCTTCTTTGCTTTCATCATCATTTTTTTTTTCATTTTTCTTCTTTTTTTTTTTCTTCACAATTTTTCTGTTGTTTTTCTCTTCTTTTTTTTTTTTTTAAACAATAATTTTTTTCTCAGGATCACCAACTTAAACTGCACCACCTTTTACTCCAACTTAAGCTTTTCAGCTCATTATGCAATTTTTTTTGCAAGTGCTCTAGGAGGTAGGGTGTTCAAAAGATAGAGAATTCAGTACAAAAATAGGTAAAGGTTTTTAATATGGTTTCCAATAAACAGGATAAAGGCTCAAAGGGTCTCACTGGGGTCATGTCATCAAGGAAAGACTGGAAAAAAAATTTAAATGGGCCAAAGATGGCCTACTATCATTTTCAAAGATGAGTACATCCTAGGATTTCGCCTCGAAAAACAATCAGGGCAAGTTCTAGATCAATAATGCAAGCACGAGAATAAATACTGATACCTCATTACTCATGGCACTTGAACTACTCAAGAAGGAACAATTCCAACTCCAAACAAGAACGAGCGAGACAAAGTCATGTTATTCAGTCAGTCAGCAGAGTCAGAAACCTGAGCCGAAGAGTCACTAACAAGAGTGTCTATCAATCCAATACAAAATTCACACAAAAAATCTTTAGGGAAGTTTAACTTGCATGTAAAGGACTAAATATTATAGTATCAAACAAGTCACAAAGGAAGCATATGTTCTTCACCACTTATTTACTCTTATTTTCTAATTTTTTTTTGTTTTTTTTACTTTTTATCTAAAAACACCCGGTTCAAACAAAAGGCATCCTTGGGAAAGAACCGTGGCTTGAACAAAACTCGAGGATTATGCCACTAATCAAAAAAATAAAGTAGTAAAAAAAATACAATACAATACAAGTCATGATACTCCACCTCACACTTGAAATAGTGCATGGTCCCCACTGCACAGAAATAAAAATAAAGAACAAGAGTGGGTATCAAGATAACTCCCTCAATCTGCCGAGTCTGGAAGTACCTTAGACCAGTCTGAATCCGCGGTCTGAGCAACAATAGGATCCACCAAAGTGACGCCAGATGCATCAACAATATCAATAAGTGAGCCTTCCTCAGTAGTACCGAGAGCCAGCTCTATAGAAGTGCCATCAGTAGCACCCAAATCAACAATCTCATGGATGGACTCTTCCTCAGTCTGGACGCCGATGGAACGCATCACCCGAGCACTCTGTATGGAGGAAAAAACTCTGAAAGTCTACTCATCTGTGCTGTATCACGGGCCTATAGCTGACTAAGCAACAATCTATCTTGAGCTTCTTGTTTCTCTCTCAACATGTCCAATGCAGCCTCTTGCCCCTGCCTCAACTTGGCCAACTCGGCCTCAATTCACTCAGGCAATGCTCTTTTACCAACCTTGACTGCCTTAGGATCATGGACCGCGGTGATATCATGCACGGGTGGAGTATCTGTATCCATCACATCAGCCGTGTACCTCGGGACCTTATGCTTATGCATGGTGGCTGACAAAGTGTGTGCATAATAGAGCCCACATTGCATGTTTTGTCGTGTTCGAACCATCTGCTCCCGCATGAGCTCTCCCAAATTAAGAATTATACCAGTCATCAAAGCATAGCCGAGCAACACCCTAGCCTGAATCACATTGGTCTGAGAATCAACTTGCATAATCTTATTATAAATCCAATTCAACCAAGCCTTTGCTTCCTTGACCATCAACCTGCTTGTAGTGCACTATAGGGCGTGCGGTTGTTAGGAACCCATTCTACCATCTCCGATTCTTCACATAAATCCTTAAAAATGTCATCAAGACAGGCTCAACTACAAGTTTCTTGAAATCTGTCATATCAGCATCTGGAGCACCGTAGAACCTATTTATAGCACGGGGTGATATGTCCAACTCTCTCCCTCTGATCCAGACTACATCACTCTTTTTACGGTCCCAGTTGGCATAAAGTTCATGAACTGTTGTTATATTAGCAGGACCTTTTGGCTCTTTCATGAATGTTTCCCAATTTCTTTACTTCAACTTGCGAACAATAGCAGGACAATCTCTTTCACATGCCGGAATATTCAAAGCTTTCTCAGGCTTATGTTGTTTCGTGCATAGCCAGTTGTATGCCTTGTAGGCGTCCTTGCTCACAAAGGTGCCCTCCCAAAAAGTCCGTTCAAAAGGGGTACTCGTGGACATCAGGTCTTCAGGCAAGGGAATGGCAAGGTACTCTTTTTCAGCATCACAATCAACCTAGATATCTGCATCATTGTCCTGCACTATTAATTCCTTCACTTTTCCTTGAACTATGGTTTAAAAGTACCTCATGGATTACCACTGGTTTTTCTATCAGACTGGCGCCTTTCCTTTTACCTGTGGCTGCCTAAGGAGAAGGAGTAGCCTGAGCACTTGGAGCCGACCTCTTTTTCGCTTATGGTATGACCTCAGGGTCATCATTCTCCTCCTCCACTTCCGGGACAGGCTTGTCATGTTTCCTCTTTCAGCGTTGCTCTCGTTTATCCTTGCCCTCTGTTGGATTTCTTGGTGGTTGGCCCCCGGTCCCACGTCCACCGCTCTTGGATGCTTGGTTTGAGATTACCATTTTGTACAAAAACAATTAAGATCAGCCATGGAATGCAACCAAGTTCATCAAGATAGCTAAAAACTAGCCCGTTCAAGCTTTGTTTTTCTTTTTTTCCACATTGGTGTGCACTCCATACTTATTATTATACCCCGTACGTCTAAAGTGACATATATCATTATAATGTCATGTTAAGAATGATTTAAGTAAGTTTAAAGTCATAATATGACCAAACATGACATTTATATGTTGAATATAAAGTTTAAGAAAAATCGGATTGAAATTGCGGAAAAACCGACTAAGGATTTGCCTTGTAACGAAGGTTTTTCAGAAATTAATTTCGTGTATTATATGAGGTCTTTTGGGGACATATCGTACACCAAATTGAAGGTCTTGGAGTGTAGTTTCCAACACTTTTAACGGTTTGTTCATACAATGTCTGGATAAAAGATATAAACGTCAGAAATCAGGCCAGAAAAAGATACATAAGCACAAAAGAGGACTAAAACAGAAATGTTTCAAGTATAAAAGAAAAAATTCGCCTCCATCTTGTCATTTCCAGAAATATAAAGAGAGAAACAGTGCTCTCATTAAGTTTTAAGCAACTTTTATGATTTTGAAGGAAAGACGTCAATCTTAACTCGAAATTAAAAACGGATTGCGTCAAAACGCTCTACGAGATTAAGGTAACGTTATGCTACCTTCAATTTCGTCTATAGTTTGAGTTTTAGACTTATTTCATGGCTAAGTAAAGTACCTAAATGCTGTATTATAGCTTGTTTAAGCTTTAGAAGGTGTTGAATTCAAGGGAAACAAGGTTGAGAAGCAAGAAACATCAAAGGTATGTAAGGCTAAATTTTTCTTTCGGCAAGGCATGTATCTTTTAGCTTTTGAAGCTTTTCTTAGTTCTAAACTTAGTGTTTCTTATGAGAAACTTGTATGGTATCAAGGAAACCTTGTATTTACTTAATTTGGTACTAAAATCCAAGGTGAAAGACGTCCGAATCAGCAAGACAAAACGTTTCAAAATCTGGAAAATCATTTTGATGTTTGGACAGCTGTTACTTTATTGATCATAACTCCTTGTGCAAAATTGATATTTAGATGCTTTAAGAATTCCCAGAATCCTAAGAATATATCTACAACTTTCATGAGACCATGAAGTCTATATCTTTGATCTACATTCTGAACATTAGGTCGAAAGACAGAACAGTGGTGTTGTCCAGACATTTATCTGTGGATTTGTTATGTCATCCAGTCGTCTCATCTTGTTATCCGTTTAACATATTTATGTTATCAGTTTATCTGGGTATCTATTCCCGTAGTATAGTGTTGGCTCTTTTTTTGCGGATCATCCAGTTTCAGAGGAAACTCTGCCGAAATTTTTAAAAGTCATAGAGTTAGATAAATTCTAAGTTTCAGGTTGAGTCTATAATTCTATCCAGAGATTGCTTATCATTCCTTTGAGTCCATATCTATTGTTGCCACATGTGTTATGCCTCATACATGCTTATGCTTATATTGTGATCATATTATGTGTGATTTGGAGTCCTCCATAGAGGCTGGACATTGGACACACAGTCCGGTCGCGTGTGATACTACCCGTCTGGGGGATACAGCCCCTCTGGTTCAGGCAGGAGTTGTAACACCTAGTGTGACCGGGTGTCATTCACACACTCTGACCAGTTAGACTAGATATTACTGGATAGGGGGGGGATATAGCCCATAACACCCACCAGGTTTGTTATATACACGTATATAGCCACAGTATGCACTGCAGGATTATACATGAGGCTAGTCCAGGTTTTCAGTTACCTGATTTGGGGGGATACAACACATAACACCAGACAGGTACTAGTTCAGATGTCCAGTTACCTAATTTAGGGGGATATAGCCCATAACACCAGAAAGGTACCAGTTCAGATAATAGTCCAGTTTTAGCTCAGTACCAGTTATCAGTTCTCAGTTATCAGTCACTAGTTCTTAGCATCAATATCAGTCTCAATTCCAGTTTCTAGTAACCCGTTATCAGTCATATTACAGTTATTTATCAGTATGGCTCAGCTCAGTCTTCAGTTCCAGATTCTACTAGACTTCAGTATATATTCAGATCATGTTTAGTACTCCCTTTGTCCCAATTTATGTGGCACCATTTCCTTTTTTGTTTGTCCTAAAAAGAATGGCACCTTTCCTTATTTGACAACTATTTAATGTATTATCTCTATTTTACCCTTGTTGGGTCCTACATACTTCTAGACCTACCAACAACTTTTTTATTACTCAAATCTCTCTTTCTTACGTTTTCAAGGGTAAAATTGACACTTTACAAGGTCAACCTCTATTTTCTTAAACTCCGTGCCCGGTCAAATAGTGCCATATAAAATGGGACGGAGGGAGTAAGTCTTCAGATTTCCAGCTCATACTTACATATTTATATTCCATCCTTACATTTTCATTCAGCTATGATATATTATATGCTCATACTTACAGACTTGGTACATATCGTACTTTCGCCCTTTTCTGGGCGCTGCGTTTCATTCCGCGCAGGTGCGGATAGATCAATGCTTGGACCACATTAGTAGAGCACCTATCAGCTATTGGAGTCACTCTGCTTACTCTCGGAATTACTTATCTTTTGGTATGTGTACAGTCAGCCAATTTGGGTATGGCGGTATGTTATCAGCTATTGGAGTCCCTCTGCTTACTCTTCGAGGCCTGTAGATATGTCCCTGTGTGGTGCAGTCAGTATGTTATGTATATTAGCATGTGATAGCATTGTCATCTTTCCAGACTTTATGTTTTCAGTAAATATGTATGTATTCATAACCAGGTTGCTACCTCATCTCTGTAATTCATAGATTATTAGTAGGTTTAGCAATGATCGACAATTAGTGTTGGTCATCTGTCGCGGCCCTAAGTTGGGTCGTGACAAAATGGTATTAGAGCAGTTCAGTCCTTGGGTGTCTACAGGCCGTGTCTAGTAGAGTCAGGAGTATGTTGCGCGCCATACTTTTGAACAGGAGGCTACAAGGCACTTCAGGACAGTTGTTTTTCTTTCTTTTTTAGATCGTGCGATAGAGCCATGATTATAGAATTCATCCCTCTAACAATAGTGTTTTCAGCAAAGCGATGCCGCCGAAGAAACTAACAGCTACCCAAAAGGGCAAGGCCGTTGCTGGCCAGGGTATTGGTAGAGTGCCACCTGAGGTGGATGAGAGTGGGGAGTCCAGACCTAAGGCTCCATCCGAGGCCTCATAGATCCCCTTAGTTCAGGGCGATATTAGAGGTACCCCAACTACCGCAGCTACTGTACCTCAAGCTCCTCTACCCAACAGTCAGGGGCTGGAAATTGGATGCGACCAGATTATTGACCAGTGTTGTAGTTGCTCAGACTAGACAACACAGTGTAGATACTAAGGGAGATGTTTGATCTAGTATCAAGGATTTTATCAGAGTAGATCCTCCAGTCTTTACTGGATCTCGTACAGGAGAGAACCTTCAGGATCTTCTAGTGAGGATAACCAGGGTATTGAGGGTCATGCACGTGTCAGATACAGAGTTAGTAGAGTTGGCTGCATTCAGATTGCATGACCTTGCAACATGGTGATATCAGACATGGGAGCTATCTAGAGGGCCAGATGCTACTCCCGCAACTTGGAAGGAATTCTCAAATGCCTTCCTTCAGCAGTATATGCCTATAGAGACATAGAGAGCCCGTTCTAATCAGTTCCTGACCTTGAGACAGGAAAGTTTGAGTGTAGAAGAGTATAATTATCGCTTTAATTTCTTAGCAATGTTTGACCCTACTGTGGAAGCCAGTATGGAGGATAGAATTCACAGGTATGTAGTGTGACTAGGTCCACGCCTGGTGAATGAGTGTATGATCATTGCTATGCAGCCAGGTCTTATATCACACATTCAGGCATTTTCTTTATCACTTGAGGAGAATAAGCAGAAACAACGAGCCGACAGAGATAGAGGGTTACATAAGAGGGACAGATTGTTTGGTTCATTCGAAGAGACATCCGGAGCAAGTTGGCAGCAGAGTGTTAGACAGCCACCAGATAGTATACCTCTAGAGTCTCGTGGCCTGAGATCTGATAGACCTCCTCAGTCCAGAGCTTGTTAGGCATCACGGACTTCAGAATTTCAGCACAGTGGTACTTCTATACCGTCCAGTCAGACATATCCCAGATGTTCAGATTGTGGTAGACGCCACTTGGGCCCATGTCAGTTAGGAGTTGATACTTGTTATATTTGTCGCGAGGCAGGCCATTTCATGAGAGATTGCCTGACTAGGGGTGGTAGTGGTGCAGCCCAGCTAGCTAGATCAACAGTAGCTTCCTCAGCACGCCCTCAGGGGCAGGTTCCTCGGGCACTAGCAGAACTGAAAGAACTTAAGGAGCAACAGAAAGATTTGTTAGATAAAGGCCTCATCAGACCTAGCATTTCCCCGTGGGGATTTCCGATATTGTTTGTGAAAAAGAAAGATGGCTTTCTACGCATGTGCATAGATTATAGACAGCTAAATAAAGTCACAATATGGAATAAATACCCTCTGCCCAAGATTGATGACTTGTTCGACCAGCTTCAGGGTGCTAAGTGCTTTTCGAAGATAGATTTGCGATCAAGCTACCATCAGGTTAGAGTCAGAGAATGAGATATACCTAAGACTGCATTCAGGACAAGGTATGGCCATTATGAGTTTTTAGAGATGTCGTTTGGACTCACTAAAGCCCCTGCAGTATTTATGGATCTGATGAACAACGTATTCAGGCCTTATCTAGATTTATTTATGATTATATTTATTGATGATATTCTCATCTATTCAAAGTCTGAATAAGAGCATGTGGAGCACCTATGCACAGTATTGGGCACTCTTCGGGACCAAGAATTATATGTTAAGTTCTCAAAGCATGAATTCTAGTTAGATTTAGTGGAATTTCTTGGCCATATAGTTTCAGCAGAAGAAATTAATGTAGATGACCAGAAGATCGAGGCTGTGAAGATTGGCCCAGACCTACGACGCCAACTAAAGTACGTAGTTTTCTGGGTTTGGCAGGTTATTATAGAAGGTTCGTAAAGGGTTTCCTCAATTGCAGCTTCACTGGCCAAATTGACACAGAAAATAGCCAAATTTCAGTGGTGTGACTCTTGCGAGCACAACTTCCAAGAACAAGTTGATAACGGCTCCAGTACTTACACTTTCAAAGGGATCTGAGGGCTTTTTCATTTACTATGCTACTTCTCGAATCGATGTGGGTTGGGTATTAACGCGACATAAAAGAGTAATTGCTTATGCTTCAAGGCAGCTGAAAAAGCACGATCAGAACTACCTTACCCATGATTTGAAGCTTGCAGCAGTCATTCATGCATTGAAGATTTGGAGAAATTATTTGCATGGTGTTCATGTTGATATTTATACATACCAAAAGAGCCTCCGGTACATATTTAAGCAAAATGAGCTAAACCTACGACAGAGGCCGTGGCTAGAGTTGCTGAAGGACTACGACGTGGACATTCTTTATCATCCGAGTAAGGCGAATGTTGTTGCTGATGCCCTTAGTCGTAAGTCTATGGGTAGTCTATCTTATTTACAGCCACAGAAAAGAGAGTTAGCTCATGCACTCCACTAGTTAGCCAGCATTGGAGCCAGATTAATAGGTTCAGATGACGTAGAAGTTACAGTTGAGAACGCAACCACTACTTGCCTAGTAACAGAAGTAAAACAACACCAGTATGAGGATCTTGTCCTAGTGAATACAAACAGATAGCCAGAAGAAAACCGAAATTACCATATAGGTTACTAGTGACGGGGTTCTTATGTATAAAGATAGACTTTGTGTTCCTAATGTTGTAGATTTACGTGGATAGATTATGTCTGAGGCATATTATTCCAGACACACTGTTCATCCAAGTTCGACTAAGATGTACCATGATCTTAAGTAGATTTATTGTTGGGATGGAATGAAGCGTGACATAGCAGAATTTTTGGCTCAGTGTCCTAACTGCCAACAGGTTAAGGTCGAGCATCAAAAACCTAGTGGCTTGTTACAGGAAATCGAGATTCTATCATGGAAATGGGAAGCCGTGAATATGGACTTCATTACAGGCTTGCCCCGTACGCGGAGCAGGTATGACTCTATTTGGGTTATAGTTGACAGGCTTACTAAATCAGCTTATTTCTTGCTTGTTAGAACTACATATACATCGGAGGATTATGCTAGACTTTATATCAGAGGGATAGTGGCGTACAAGAATTCCAGTATCAATCATTTCAGACAGGGGCGCACAGTTTACAGCTACTTTCTGGCAATCATTCCAGACAGGTTTAGGGACACAGGTGAATCTGAGTACAGTATTTCATCCACAGACAGATGGACAGGCTGAGCGGACCATTCAGTCATTAGAAGATATGCTTAGAGCTTACTGGTTAGATTTTGGAGGCAGCTGGAGTGATCATCTACTGTTGATAGAGTTTGCATATAATAATAGCTATCATTCTAGCATACAGATGGCGCCATATGAAGCTTTGTATGGGCGCAAATGCAGGTCTCTTATAGGATGGTTTGAGGTTGGCGAGTCTCAATTGATAGGTTCAGATTAAATCCTACAAGCAGTTGATAAAGTCAAGTTGATCAGGGAAGGATTACTAGCAGCGCATAGCAGACATAAGTCCTATACAGATAACCGACGTCGAGATTTAGAATTTCAGATTGGCGATTGGGTATTCCATAAAGTATCACCTGTGAAAGGCGTTATGAGATTTAGAAAGGAGGTCAAGCTTAGCCCTAGATTCATTGGTCCATATCAGGTTATCAGGCGAGTTGGGCGTGTTGCCTATGAATTAGACCTTCCAACAGATCTTCTGGAAGTCCATCCAGTATTTCATATTTCCAGGTTCAACAAAATATGTCGGAGATCCTTCTAAATTTGTATCAATAGATGATGTTCAGAACACAAAGAAGTTGACTTATGAAAAGGTGCCAGTTGCAATTTTAGATAGATAGATTCGTCGACTAAGGACGAAAGACATTCCTTTAGTTAAGATGCTATAGCAAAGCAATAATGTAGAAGAAATAACTTGGAATGATAAAAATGACATGAGAGCCAAATATCCACATCTCTTCACTACTTCAAGTATGTAACAGATCATTGCTAAAGGGTTCTACATACTTATTTGACATTCGAGGGCGAATGTTCCTAACGGGGAATATTGTTATACCCCGTACGTCTAAAGTGACGTATATCATTATAATGTCATGCTAAGAATGATTTAAGTGAGTTTAAAGTCATAATATAACCAAACATGACTTTTATATGTCGAATATAAAGTTTAAGAAAAATCGGATTGAAGTTGCGGAAAAACCGACTAAGGATTTGCCTTGTAACAAAGCTTTTTCAGCAATTAATTTCGTGTATTATATGAGGTCTTTTGGGGACATATAATATATTAAATTAAAGATCTTGGAGTGTAGTTTCTCACACTTTTAATGGTTTGCTCATACAATATTTGGATAAAAAGATATGAGTGTCAGAAGTCAAGCCAAAAAAGGGACATAAGCGCAAAAGAGGACTAAAACTGAAATATTTCAAGTATGAAAGGAAAAATTCGCCTCAATCTCGTCATTTCCAGAAATATAAAGAGAGAAACAATGCTCTAATTAAGTTTTAAGCAACTTTTATGATTTTGAAGGAAAGACGTCAATCTTAACTCGAAATTGAAGACGGATTGCGTCAAAATGCTTTACGCGATTAATGTAACGTTATGCTACCTTCAATTTCGTCTGTAGTTTGAGTTTTAAAATTAATTCGTAGCTAAATACTGTATTATAGCTTTTTTAAGCTTTAGAAGGTGTTGAATTCAAGTGAAACAAGGTTGAGAAGCAAGAAACATCAAAGGTATGTAAGGCTAAACTTTTCTTTTGGCAAGCAATGTATCCTTTAGCTTTTGAAGTTTTTCTTAGTTCTAAACTTAGTGTTTCTTGTGAGAAACTTGTATGGTATCAAGTAAACCTTGTATATACTTAATTTGGTACTAAAATCCAAGGTGAAAGACGCCCGAATCAGTAAGACAAAACATTTCAAAATCTAGAAAATCATTTTGATCTTTGGACATCTGTTAGTATATTGATCATAACTCCTAGTGAAAAATTGATATATAGATTCTTTAAGAACCCCCAGAATCCTAAGACATATATCTACAACTTTATTGAAGACCATGAAGTCTATATCTTTGATCTATACTCTGAACATTAGGTCGAAAGACAGGACAGTGGTGTTGTCCAGACATTCTATCTGCGGATTTATTATGTCATCCAGTCATCTTATCTTGTTATCCGTTTAACATGTTTATGTTATCAGTTTATACATGTATCCATTCCCGTGTATAGTATAGTGCTGGTTCTATTTTTGCGAAACATCCAGTTTCAGAGAAAACTCTGCCGAAATTTTTAAAAGTCATAGAGTTAGACAAATTCTAAGTTTCAGGTTGAGTCTATAATTCTATCCAGAGTTTGCTTATCATTCCTTTGAGTCCATAACTATTGTTGCCTATGTGTTATGCCTCATACATGCTTATGCTTATATTGTGATCATATTATGTGTGATTTGGAGTCCTCCACAGAGGCTGGACATTGGACACACAGTCCGGTCGCGTGTGATACTACCCGTCTAGGGGATACAGCCCCTCTGGTTCAGGCGGGAGTTGAAACACCTAGTGTGACCGGGTGTCATTCGCACACTCTGACTGGATAGACTAGATATTACTAGCTGGGAGGGATATAGCCCATAACACCCGCCAGGTTTGTTATATACACGTATATAGACACAGTATGCACTGCATGATTATACATGAGGCTAGTCCAGGTTTTCAGTTACCTGATTTGGGGGGATACAATACATAACACCAGACAGGTACTAGTTCAGATGTTCAGTTACCTAATTTAGAGGGATATAGCCCATAACACCAGACAGGTACCAGTTCAGATAACACTCCAGTTTTAGCTCAGTACTGGTTATCAGTTCTCAGTTATCAGCCACTAGTTCTTAGCATCAGTATCAGTCGACAGCTATCAATTCCAGTTTCTAGTAACCCTTTATCAGTCATATTACAGTTATTTATCAGTATAGCTCAGCTCAGTCTTCAGTTCCAGATTCTTCTAGACTTCAGTTTATATTCAGATCATGTTTAGTAAGTCTTCAGATTTCCTGCAATATTGCTATGCTCAATGCTCATATTTACATATTTATATTTCATCCTTACAGTTTCATTCAGCTATGATATATTATATGCTCATGCCTTACATACTTGGTACATATCGTACTCACGCCCTTTTCTGGGGCGCTGCGTTTAATGCCGCGCATGTGCAGATAGATCAATCCTTGGACCACGTTAGTAGGCCACCTATCAGCTATTGGAGTCACTCCACTTACTCTCGGAGTTACTTATCTTTTGGTATGTGTACAGTCAGCCAATTTGGGTATGGCGGGGCCTTGTCTCGTCCTTTGTATATTCAGTTCAGCACTCTTAGAGGCCTGTAGATATGTCCATGTGTGGTGCAGTCAGTATGTTATGTATATTAGCGTGTGATAGCCTTGTCATCTTTCCAGACTTTATGTTTTCAGTAAATATGTATATATTCATAACCAGGTTGCCACCTCATCTCTATAATTCATAGATTATTAGTAGGTTTAGCGATGATCGGCAATTAGTGTTGGTCATCCGTCGTGGCCCTAAGTTGGGTCGTGACACTTAAGCTCAAGTGTATTTCACTTTTAAAAAATTTAAGCTCATTGTAAGCTCATTATGTCATTCGCGAAGCAATCTGACTTCCCTCGACGTGCACCTCTTTGTTTGAAATAATTCTCGGGTTTAAAAATTGCCAAAGTGTGCAAACGGGCCACACTTATGCTATTCTTCATCCCGGAAACATAGGAAAATATTCAATTAAGAAAAATAATCAAGGCAGCCCATGAATTGCACAACAGGGCAGCGACTCGCGTAACTAGTGTGCAAGCGAGCGCTTGCGATGTGCAATGAGTGTCTCTCAAGTTAAAGTGCCCTGAACGCTGCCCCCAAGCCATAATTCTAACCAATATATGTTCAACTTATGCCCCATGACTGATTCGGTTACTCATACTTGGCCGAATGTTTTAAATTTTCATTGGGAAATTTCATTGAACACCATATGTGCGTGAAACTGGACAGCTTGTATATAAGCTATTTGATTGTGTTTTGGCCTCCTAACTCCAGGAGCTTTCATGTAATACTCATCATGGTGCATCACCGCACCCCCCACAGCAGATGCCAAGCAAAAATATTTAATTTTCACCATGTTTTCACCATAGACCTTGAAGTTAAAACTTAAGCCTAAGGGGAAAAAGGATGGGGAAAACTGTAGCTTTCATGTAGAAGTATCAGGGACGAGGGAGAGAGCACGAGAGAGAAGATGAGAAGGAAGAGATCATACCTGGGAACCAAGAAAAAATTATTATATGATGTTGTTGCTTTGAGGAGGAAAGAGAAACTAATACGAACAGAGCTCTATAGCGTGTTTTGTGAAAATTAAGAACCTGGAGTATATGCTGCGCTTTTTTTGTTTTAAGTTATGCTTACCTGTCTTACAATGTTTCGTACAATGTATGCCAAATGTAAGAGCTTAATCTTAGAGAATAAAATTTTCTTATAATACTCGTACAAAGTGTGTTAGTCCACTAGTTATGAACTTATTTCCAGTGCTACGGACCTTACAACAAGTCTTACAATGTAAGACTTGCTGTAAGAGCCTGACCTCTGCTCCTTTCCTGCATTTTTCCTTACTCCACAGTGCTTAATTCTCCATGTTCCCACGCTCATTCCCTGCCATAACACACTTAAACAACCAATTAGTTTCAAGAATTACATCTTTTTTGTATTTTTTAATATATAAAAAATAACTAACTAGTTACCAAAAACGATAACCATGGGTTGCCTCCCATGAAGCGCTTGATTTAACATTGCGGCACGACGATTACGTCTCTCTTCAAGGGTCAACCAAAGAGATGGAGGATTTAAGCCTATCGACTCCCCCTCCCCAATATCGCTTCACTCTTTGCCCATTCACTAGAAACGACTTGTCCGAACCCGCTTGGATTGTAGAATCTTTTGCTTCTCGGGTGGTGTCTGGCTAGCAGTACAATCGCTCCATGGGGCATCACCTTAACAATTTCAAACGGACCGGACCACCTTGACTTGAGCTTTCCAGGGAAAAGCTTCAACCTGGAATTGAGTAAAAGAACTAGTTGGCCCGGCTCAAAGTGAAGGTGCTGAATGCGCATGTCATGCCACCGCTTCTTCTTCTCTTTATATAATTTGACATTTTCATAAGCGTGCAACCTAAACTCATCAAGTTCATTGAGTTGCAACAATCTCTTTTCACCCGCCAATTCTATATCAAAGTTTAACTTCTTAATCGCCCAATAGGCCTTGTGTTCAAGCTCGACTGGCAAGTGGCATGCTTTTCCATAGATCAGCTTGTACGGTGAAGTTCCAATTGGAGTTTTATAAGCTGTTCTATATGCCCAGAGTGCATCATCGAGCTTGGTAGCCCAATCCTTCCTGTTCGCACTGACAGTCTTCTCAATTATGTTCAAGGAATTTATTGGAGCATAAAGTGGTCAAGTAAAGTTTAGAGAAATGTTTTGGAAGGTATCTTCAAATTCTGAGAAGGGCTTCGTGACCTTTAGTGATTAATGTTGGCTCTGAAACTACTCGTGCCAGAGTAGGAGTTTATGATAAGATTTGCCATACACTGCCCAGGCACAAAACGCGCAGCACGCTATCACCTGGAATTGTGTGATGTCACAGAGAAGGGGCCTATTCGATCAGGCGGGGATCGAACCCGTGCCGATCATACGTTGACTTCACACCCACTCATCTCTATCTCTATTTTTGTCATCATAAAAAAGGGAGAAATTGTTAAATCATTTTGATTATGACAAAAACTACACTAATTAAAGTATGCATGACAAGTTACGTGGATGATCGAAGACAAGTGAAATTCAAGCAAAAAGAAAGGAAGAAATGATACACTAAGATTTGAGAAGGTCTATGAAAGGAAGATCGAAGCTTTGAAGTTGTGAGCTAAATATGGAAAGAAGCTACAAGTTTAATAGACGACAACGAAATAGGAAATATTTCGAATAGAAAATATTGACAATAAAAGTCTCCAGGGCCAGTTATACCGTGTGAAAGCAATTGAAGGTGTGAACGTCAATTACTAGCTCCCCCTTATTCTAAAAAATATTGCATATCACAAAATGATCTTTTTGAGGATCAATTTTCTTGGGTCAAGTATCTTTCAATTCATGAAATAAGGAATATTGCAAAACACTCTATCAAAGAAATTCATGATCTCAATCAAATCAATTACGAAGGAAAATTATGAGGATCAATCAAGGCGGCTGATTGGATGATATTTCTGAATAACCCTTGCAACGACTACTTCAACAGAAGATTATAAATAGAAGACCTCGGGAAGAAAGTCATACACACTTCTATTCTTTGTCTATATCATTCTCTAGCTTTTACTCAATACTATCATAAAAAAGAAGAGAAGATCAAGGTAAAGGTAATAGTTGTATCAAGGTGAAGTTCGTCTGATAAGCTATAAATTAGACTTGTTCGTTGTTGGTGAGAGAAGGTCCCAAACCAACGAGAGAATCGTTAGTTGTGAACGATAAACCACACGGTGTACTTGAAACTATAAAGAGCTATAAGAGATACTCTCCCTTGTGACCTAAGGGGACTAGATTAGGAACCACATTGGTTTTGAACCAGTATAAAATTACTATGTCACTTTATTTTTCTGCATTTACTTTCTGTTCAGTTTTTATTTTACATATACAGTCAACTTCCTGATCCCCTTAGTCGACTGGCTAATCTAAAAACGAAACTTGTACTTTCAAGTTCAAACATGCGAAAAGAAGAAGCATATATAAGGTCCGAGGGATTGATAGTCTTGGGCCTACAGAGAGGTAGAGGTAGACCGATGAAGATTGGGGCGGGGTGATTAAACGAGACATGGCCTACCTTCTGATAACCGAAGACATGATCCTAGATAGAATAGCGTGGAGGTCGAGGATTAAGGTAGCGAGCATTCGAGGGATATCTGTCATGTTGGTAGTAGTATTATTCTTGTATAAATAATTTTTCTTTTATTCTTCGTCTCTATGATTATTGTTATTTTATTTACTTTGGTTATCTTAAATTTTTTAATGTTCTATACCTTGGTTTTTCTTTTCAAACTTGTTTTCTATAATGTTTTTCTTGAACCGAGAGTCTATTAGAAACAACCTTTTTATTTTTTTAAAGTAGGAATAAAGTTTACGTATATCTCACTCTTTCTATTTTACTTGTTGGATAACACTTGCTTTGATGTTGTTGTTGTACCCCGTTAGATGACCTTAAACAAAAAAGCTTGTAAATATGTAATATTTATATGATTCATATGTAATATGCGTGTAATCATGTAGTATAATTTATATATATCCGCTAAGGGATGTAAACAAAAGATCGATTGGCTATTTGTGGAAGATCCATAATATTTACTAAATGATGTGATGAGATGGCAAGAATGGGGATCCCAAAGACGAGAACTATATGAGCGCCCACAGGCACATCCAAAACTCTACAGGCTAAATCTGAAGTCTGACTCACATATAGTTCATAATTTTAGATTCATAGAAAATCCAATGTTAGCTGAAAAACTCTTTAGTATAGAATCTTATCTTTTTTTAACAAAGAAGTGACTCTAATTGAGGAATGGGGATGTGACAGTTTCACATCACAATTTATAGAGTAAATTTTTGCAGATAACATTCTCTCTATGATATGATGAGATGGCAAGATAATGGTGGTCCCAAAGACGAGCAAGATAAACCATGTGCCTGCAGGCCATCCACAACTTTTTTTTTTCCCTTAATCTGAACTGTATGTGAGTGATTACTTTGTCACTCACACATAGTTTATATTAGAATCTTATCAGTAAATTAATATATCTCTAAATCCATTTTTAGGATCTTATCTTTTTTATCGGCCTAACGCAAACAAGTGACTCTAATTGGGATGTTGCAATTTACAATTGAGTTTTTATCACAAAGTCAGAAGTGAAACTGAAAGTGAAATCTTGTACAAGAGTACCATTCTTTATCCAAGAAGAGAAATGACAAACAAGCACTGGTTTTCCAAATGGAAGAGAGGGTATAATTGAGGTAAATTTCTTCATTTAAACTAGTAAAATCAAGTCGATCAAAATAGAAAAGGAGTTTAGTTCTCCTTACTTTTTCGATATTATATTTTTATTTATCACCAAAATGGATGAAGCAAGTAGAAGGATAATTTAATTTTATAATAACCGATCATTCATAGAAAGCTGAAGAATGTGGTGGAAATAAGTTCTATCAAGACAAACCATGTTCAGTTGTAGCATCATCTCTGTTATTCGGTGTTTTGATCCAGGCAAGCCTCACGTTTTTACATTATTAAATTCACAATTTCTTTCGGTTATCTATTGTCATTTTCTTGTCATTTCAGTTAAATTTAGTTCAAACATCATTTTCAACATAAAAAATGTACCCATATTGCCTTGCTCCCGAATACTTACAAATAGATGTCTCACTTCTAGAATTATCTGCCTTGGGCAGATAGTTCCAATGTCAAACCGTGAATGGAACTTCCGGAACAAGCTCTACTTATTGCATTATTGTTAATTTGTTATACATGTTGAACCTTTTTTTATGTAAAATTTGTATTTTTTGTTTAACCTAGAAAAGACAAAAAAGTGTTAGAAATACCTCATTGGCATTTTGCAAGCCCAAGATAAGTTGTTTATACTTTTTTGGGACATTTTTTTGGCAAAAAAAATGTTTGTTTATATTATTTGACCAAATTCGGTATACTCTTCAAACCAAAAGCAAAATTTATTTTCAAAAAGTATGTCCAAAAATATTTTTATTTTCATATCAAATTTCATGCAAAAAATAATTTTTAAAAGTATTTGGGAATCTATATCCAAACGCTAGCTTAAATCTCAGTAATCTCCATTAGTAAAAAAAAAAAGGGTTTTTTACACTATATACCCATAAAATTCAAAGTATTTACAAGTCATAACCATTAAAAATTACACTACCCATGAAATTAAAAATATTTACCCAACCTACCCATTTATTACTGTATACCTTTGTTATACCCAGGGCCGGCCCTCCTATAAGGCAAGTAAAGCCACCGCTTTAGGCCCCGTATTTTTTGGGGCCCCATTTTTTGTTACACATAATAGGTTATACTACCTTCATTTTTTAATGTACGTTCATTTTTTTCTTTTTATTTTTATCAAAATAAGTGTCACTTTATAAATCAATACAAATTTAATTATTATTTTCTTATCTTACCCATGTAATTAAAGATATAGAAAATGAATAATTGTACTTAAGTTTGATATTCGAGATTAGTAAATCAGGACAATGTGGTAAGTTATATAATCCATCCATTTCAATTTATATGAACTTGTTTGACATGAGAAATGTTTAATAAAGAAAATAAAATTTTTGAAACTTGTGGTCTAAACTAAGTCATTGATATTTGTGTGGATATAAACCATTTCATTTAGGGAATATTGGTAAATTTGGGGTTAAGTTGTTTCCAAGTTTAGAAATAGGTCTTTTTTAATGGACTAAAAAGAAATTAAGATATTTTTCTTAATGGACGTGCAAAAAAGGAAGTAAAATGGACACTTATAATGAGACTGAGGCAGTATGTAAGTTAAAATAGACGTCATATGAAGTGGAAAAGTAAGCCACATGGCAAGTTATATTAAATTGAACAAATCTTATCTAAAATCTAATATCAACAATCTTTCGAGTGAGATTATATGGATTGTCTATATTAGCAATTGAGAAAGACTTATCAGAAGAAATCGACTAAAAAAATTTCTTAATAACTTTGCATCTTAAAAAGCTAAAAAAAAAAATAAAAATTTTTCAAACTTTTATATATATATATATATATATATATATATATATATATATATATATATAGGCCCCTTGTTAAAGTTTTGCTTTAGGCCACAAAATTTGTCGGGCCGCCACTGGTTATATCTTACGGGTATATACCTTTTAGATATACTGCATAAATAATAGTATACAAGTCTAGATGAGTAGGACATGTAAATAGTTTATGGATAGGGCTTGTAAATATGAAACTTATGGATCGAAATAGGTAAATATTTTAATTTTGATAGGTATTTTCGTAAACCCTTAAAAAACAACAAGTTAGATTTTCAATCTCTGCCGAAATAATGTCATCAGACACCATTCTATTACCCATTATTCTCACATCAGAATAGCAATATTAGAGTTTCACATCGACCTTCCTAGCGTTTAAACAAAGTTAGGTACACAGTATTTAGCTTCTAAATAATTTGTTGTAGTACTGTATGGTCAAGATAAAATTATTGTAGTTGAGGGTCGGTGTCTTCTAGCGGAGATAAATTGTATGAGAAACATCAGTTGTGTTGTGAAAATAAAAGCTGTAAAGTAAATAAAATAGAGAAACTGTATAGAGAGAGACTGATATATTATTTCATTTCAAACTGATGTACATAATAAACTGAAATGACTTCCTATTTATAGAAGAAAAGAAGCAGCTGCAAAGCTTTTCAGGAAGCTGCTGCAAGGCTTTTTAGAAGCTGCTGGCAAGCTGTCTGCATGAGCTACTTGTAAGCTGTCTTCTTGATTGCAAGCCTCTTCAAGCTGCTGCAAGGCTTTCTAGAAGCTGCTGCAAGGCTTTTCATAAAGCTGTTGGTCAGCTGTCTGCTTGTAAGCTACTTGTAGATCTAGCTTCTTCAGGAAGCTATGGGAGTAATGGACATCCATAATACAACGTATTCATAACACTCCCCCTTGGATGTTCATTAATAGATAATGTGCCTCATTAAAACCTTACTAAGAAAAAACCCTGTCGGAAAAAGTCTTAGTGAAGGAAAAAGAGTACACTTGCCTTGTAATACGCATTATCAGTTGCCTCATTAAAAACCTTACCAAGAAAACCCAGTGGGAAAAAACATGGTTAAGGGAAAAAGAGTACAACGTGTATTTTACTCCCCTAATGAAAACTTCGATCAAGGTGCTTCAGTTTTCTCATTCCAATCTTGTATACCATCTTTTCAAAAGTTGCAGGCGGCAAAGATTTAGTGAAAAAGTCTGCCAGATTATCACATGAACATATTTGTTGCACGTCAATTTCACCATCCTTTTGGAGATCATGTGTGAAGAACTTTGGTGAAATGTGCTTTGTTCTATCTCCTTTTATAAATCCTTCCTTCAATTGGTTTATGCATGAAGCATTGTCCTCATATAAGATCGTGGGTATTTTGGTATCACACTTAAGACCACATCTTTCTCGAATGAAATGAATCACTGATCTCAACCATACGCATTCCCTACTTGCTTCATCAATAGCTATTAATTCAGCATGATTTGGAGAAATAGCACACATTGATTGTTTAGTAGATCGCCATGATATGGCAGTACCTCCGCATGTGAAGAGGTAACCAGATTGAGATCGACCCCTATGTGGGTCAGATAAATAGCCTGCATCTGCATAACCAACAAGATCTGCACCATATTTGTTAGAATAAAATAAACCCATATCAACAGATCCTTTCAGATATCGCAATACTCGTTTGATACCTTTCCAATGTCGATGTGTAGGAGCAGAACTAAATCTTGCTAAAATATTAACAGAAAATGCTATATCAGGTCTTGTAGAGTTAGCAAGATACATAAGTGCACCAATTGTACTTAGATATGGTACTTCAGGACCAAGAAGTTCCTCATCCTCTTCTTGAGGCCGGAATGGATCTTTATCCACTTCAAGGGATCGAACAATCATTGGAGTACTTAATGGATGTGCTTTATCCATGTAAAATCGTTTTAAGACCTTTTCTGTATAGGCAGATTGATGAATAAAGATTCCATCTACTAAATGTTCAATTTGTAGACCAAGACAAAGTTTTGTCTTTCCAAGATCTTTCATCTCAAATTCTCTCTTTAAATAATCAATTACCTTTTGGAGCTCTTCTGGAGTTCCAATGAGATTTATGTCATCAACATAAATAGCAAGTATAACAAACTGTGATGTTGTTTTCTTTATGAATATACATGGACATTTGACATTGTTTATATATCATTCCTTTAGCAAGTACTCACTAAGGCGATTATACCACATGCGCCCTGATTGTTTTAAGCCATACAAAGATCTTTGTAATCTGATTGAGTACATTTCCCGGGACTTTGAATTATATGCTTCAGGCATTTTAAATCCTTCAGGAATTTTCATATAAATTTCACTATTAAGTGAGCCATATAGGTATGCTGTAACTACATCCATCAGGTGTATTTCAAGTTTTTCATGTACAGCTAAACTGATGAGATATCGAAATGTTATCCCATCCATAACAGGTGAATATGTTTCTTCATAATCGACACCAGGTCTTTGCGAGAATCCTTGTGCAACAAGGCGTGCTTTATATCTTATGATTTCACCTTTCTCATTTCGTTTACGCACAAGACCCATTTAAAGCCAACTGGTTTTACACCATTAGGTGTTTGGACTACAGGTCCAAAAACATCACGTTTGGCAAGTGAGCTCAATTCTGCTTGAATTGCCTCTTGCCATTTTGGCCAATCATTTCTTTGTCGACAATGTTGAATAGATTGAGGTTCAAAATCCTCATTATCTTGCATAATATTAAGTGCAACACTATATGCAAAAACATCATCCACCTCTATTTCTGATCGATTCAAATTTATTCCATCACCAGTGGAATTTATTAAATATTCCTCACTCACTTGAGTGTCAGGTTCATTAATTTCTTCAGGAAATTCAGGATTAATAAGATCTTGGTTCTCTTTAAGAGATTCTTTCATAGTGTCATCCTGATTATTTGTTATTTTCCTTTTTCTAGGATTTCGATCTTTGGAACCCAGTGGTCTACCACGCTTGAGGCGTGTTTTAGTTTCACTGGCTATGACACTACTAGATGGTCCTGCTGGGATATCCATCCGAATTGGCACATTCTCTGTAGGGATATGTGATTTAGTAATTCTTTTCAAATCAGTAAATGCGTCAGGCATTTGATTTGCTATATTTTGAAAATGAACGATCTTCTGGATCTCTTGTTCACATGTGGGGGTACGTGGATCAAAATGAGATAATGATGGAACTTTCCACATAATTTCTCTATTTATTTCCTTTTTCTCTCCCCCTAATTGTGGGAAAAGTGTCTCATCAAATCGTCAATCTGCAAATCGAGCAGTGAATAAATCTCCCGTTAATGGCTCAAGATATCGAATAATAGAGGGCGACTCAAACCCAACATATATTCCCAGCCTTCTCTGGGGTCCCATATTAGTGCGCTGTGGTGGTGCTACTGGCACATATACAGCACATCCAAATATTCGTAGATGAGAAATATTCGGTTCATGGCCAAAAACTAATTGTGACGGGGAGAATTCATGATAATGTGTCGGTCTGAGACGAACAAGTGATGTTGCATGTAAAATAGCATGACCCCAAGCATTAGTGGGAAATTTTGTTTTCATTAACAGCGGTCTTGCTATCAATTGCAGTCGTTTAATAAATGACTCTGCAAGGCCATTTTGAGTATGAACACAAGCTACAGGATGTTCAACTCTTATTCCGACTGATAAACAATAATTATTAAAAGCTTGGGATGAAAATTCTGCAGCATTATCAAGGCGAATAGCTTTAATAGAATTATCAGGGAATTGTGCCCCTAATCGAATTATTTGTTCCAACAATTTCGCAAATGCTAGGTAGCGAGATGATAAAAGGCACACATGAGACCATCTTGAAGATGCATCAAGTAGGACCATAAAATATCTAAACAATCCACAAGGTGGATGAATAAGTCCACATATATCCCCATGGATATGTTTTAAAAACGTAGGGGATTCAATCCCAACCTTTGTTGGTGATGGTCTAGTGATTAACTTTCCCTGATAACAAGCAGTACAAAAAAATTCATCACTTTTAAGAATCTTCAGGTTCTTAAGTGAATGCCCACTTGAATTTTCAATGACCCGCCTCATCATTATTGATCCAGGATGACCCAAACGGTCATGTCAAAGCACAAAATTATTTAAATCAGTAAACTTCTGGTTTACCACAGAGTGTGCTTCAACTGTGGTAATCTTTGTACAGTATAAGCCAGAAGATAAAGTTGGCAACTTTTCTAAAACATATTTCTGGCCAGAGACATTCTTTGTAATACAAAGATATTCATTATTCATTTCGTTTATTGTCTCAATATGATATCCATTTCGGCGGATATCTTTAAAACTTAACAAGTTTCTTCTAGACTTGGAAGAGAACAATGCATCATCTATAATAAGTTTTGTTCCCTTAGGCAAAAATATAGTTGCTCTTTCGGAGCCTTCAATTAAATTAGTATTACCAGAAATAGTAGAAACATTTGCCTTTCTCATTATCAAGTGTGAAAATATTTTCGATCTTTGAATATGGCATGTGTTGTTCCACTGTCAATTACGCAAATGTCTTCAGAATTGATCTTTGATCCAAATAAAGTTCGAGGGATATCCATGTATTCTTCAAAATAAAATAACATAGATAAAAACAGGCATCATATATTACATGCTTTATTATTAAAACAAAACTTTACTAGTATTACTACAATAATATTAAACATACAAACTATTACAAACGACATAACTTAAAATGTATTTAAGTCTCTTTGGCTACAGATCCATCACCAGTCAGATGATTTATTTGTCCTTCAGGGATCTGTCCTTCAGGGAACTGTCCTTCAGGGATCTCAAAGAAATCTGCTATGTCCAAATGCGTGAAGTCCACATTATCTTCAGACATAAAGTTGGCGTCAGCATTATTTCCTTTCTTTTTTTAGAGATGCTTGATAAAGATCAACTAGGTACCTGGGCGTACGACAGGTACGTGACCAATGTCCTTTTGCTCCACAACGGTAGCAACCATTCTCTGAATTTTTCGTTTGCACCGCTTCATGCTTTTTATCCTTTCCTTTCCACTGCTGGTGGTCAGGGGATTTTGGTGCATAACGATCATCATGATAGGAGTTTCTTCCTCGACCACGACCACGACCGCGGCCACGACTGGGGCCATGCCACTTTCCACGTTTTTGGTGGAAATTCGTGTCATTCACTTCTGGGAATGGAGCAAAACCAGTGGGTCGACTTTCATGATTTTTCATCAATAATCCGTTATGTTGTTCAGCAACAAGCAGATGTGAAATTAACTCAGAATATTTACTAAATTTCATCTCTCGATATTGCTGCTGCAGGAGCATATTCGAGGCATGAAAAGTGGAGAATGTTTTCTCAAGCATGTCACTATCAGTGATATTTTCTCCACACAATTTCAACTGAGAAATAATTCTAAACATAGCAGAATTATATTCACTGATGGTTTTAAAATCTTGTAGCCTCAGATGGATCCAGTCATAACGTGCTTGTGGATGTATGACCATCTTCAGGTGGTCATACCTGTCTTTCAAGCTATTCCACAGCATGAGTGGATCTTTAACCGTGAGATATTCCATTTTTAGACCTTCATCAAGATGATGACGCAGGAATATCATTGCTTTAGCACGGTTTTGATTAGATGCTTGATTATTATTTTTGATGGTGTCTCCAAGACCCATCGCATCTAAATGGATTTCAGCATCTAAAACCCATGAAAGATAACTTTTGCCCGATATATCAAGGGCAGTAAATTCAATCTTAGAAATATTAGCCATATATTTAGAAAGTAAAATCCTTACCTTATATCTTTTCTAGATAGCAGAGCCTCGTGCTGATAACGTGTTGTAAAAATAAAAGTCGTAAAGTAAATAAAACAGAGAAACTGTATAGAGAGAGACTGATATATTATTTCATTTCAAACTGATGTACATAATAAACTGAAATGACTTCCTATTTATAGAAGAAAAGAAGCAGCTGCAAAGCTTTTAGGAAGCTGCTGCAAGGCTTTTTAGAAGCTGCTGGCAAGTTGTCTGCATGAGCTACTTGTAAGCTGTCTTCTTGATTGCAAGCCTCTTCAAGCTGCTGCAAGGCTTTCTAGAAGCTGCTGCAAGGCTTTTCATAAAGCTGTTTGTCAGCTGTCTGCTTGTAAGCTACTTGTAGATCTAGCTTCTTCAGGAAGCTATGGGAGTAATGGACATCCATAATACAACGTATTCATAACAAGTTGGTCTTTCTTGAGTGTCGTAATGGTAAAGTGTTGATGTTTAACAGTGATCTTTACGTGGTGTGTTTATATGTTGAGGTATAGGTTAATTATTATAATATCTAATTAAATGAGATGGGAATGTTTTTTTTTTAAAGGGATTTGAAAAGGTGGTATATGAGTAATTAAAAAGTTAAAAAATGGGTGAAATGTGAAAACAATGTACAGCCTAACAGTTAAAAACAATGTGCATATATGAGATGTAATTTCAAAAAAATCACCCGGTGTCCCCAAAATTGACTCGATCTGTGAGTCTTTACTTGTTTAAGAAAATTTTAGCAAAATGGTCTGTGTTGGCCTAAATCTGACTAGGATAATAAATCGAATTTGTTTTGGGTTAACTAACAATTTTTTGTATCAAAGGCGTAAACTAACAAAGATAAGATGAACAATAATGAAAAACAACGACAAAATAAGAATGTAAACTGTTTTTGATATATTTCTGAATGCCTTTACATAGTTTTCCAGTGACGATTTATAGTCTACAAGAATAAAAGGGCAGTAAATACATTTAATAGTCATTATTCCACGTTCAATCATGGTAAGCCCATGATCTTCCTCTTAAATGTCCATATAACGGTCGATAGTTACAGAAGACAAAAGCCCATTCCCCAAAGGGTAAACTTCCTCGAGGAGTAAACTACTTGCCCTGCGATGGTTATCCTTCAGTCACCCCGAGAAAAAACTTCTTAGCCAATATTCACTCTTGCCCGAGGCAAGAGATGCCTTGGGAACAAAACAAACTCCTTCGGGGGGATCGTCTTCGAAAGATTCAATCGCACCATGCCTTGGCCCCAGCGCCGAACTTCAGTAAATTTTCACCTAATACAGGTAGTCTCCCCCTACCCCTCGGATGATTGTCAGGATTTTTCGAGGGGTGGAATGAATTCGGTGGGAAAGCGGACAATTTAAAACACTTGTGCAATTCTTCCCCTATAAATTAGCCAACTAATCCGCCATTTACACTACTTCCAATATTATGATCAACAGTAAAATGCTTTTGCAATTCACACTTTTTCTTTGAAAAAAATCTTTCCACTATGTCTTCTACTTACTCCGTCCAAAATTCATCTAGACCAACAGAGGAGAGAACCATATGTGACAGCACCATGGTGGTGGGTGACGAGTCGGTGAACGTGCATGTGCCAATGAAAGTTATTCCGCTAGAAGAAGGCGATAATGAAGCCACATCTCATTTGGGTGACCATTATGATACCACCAATCAGGAGGGGGTATCCGTTGAGGACGACGAAGCTGTGACTGGAGAAGTTGCTGATGGCGACGATGATTAAGCAGAAATCGTGGAAGCTTCAAAACCTAAGAAGAAAACTTACATTGGAGAACTAATACCTCATCAAGTGATCCCTTCGAGGTATGACCCCGGTAAAGATTTTAGATTACAAAAACAAACAGTTTCTAACCTCGAGATGAATAGAAATGTGTCTGTTTAACTTTCTCCGAGCCTCATCACACAGGCTCACATTGATCTTGTTCACACTTGCGATACAGTGGTCGGGGTCTCCTTTGTTTCTACTTATCCTTTCACAATAGGTTTGATAAGGATTAAAATCGCGGAAGCAAGTAAAATAGAGGCGGAAGCAATTAAGACACGATAACTAAGAAATAGGGATGGGAAGAACAGAAAATAGAAGAAAGAACGAATCAAACTAACCAAAGTATATTGATTCAAAGGGAGAAAGAGACTTGAACCACTAACGGGGTCACACTAGCGGTGATCCACCATGGATTCCAAGTAAGAGATGCATGAAGCCAAGCTTCAACAAGAATGGCCAAGCCTATTCTATCTTCTATTCTCACAATTCAACATTAACTAACTAATGAGATAATGACCTAAGTGTAGTATTTATAGAGGTTCTACATTTCTAAATAAAGTCTAAAATAACCCCACAAGTTGGGTGTAATAACAAAGACCACGTAGGGTCAAACTAGTAAATAATACTAGGCTAATAATAGAAGACTCGTCTTGGTTTGACTATTTTGGGCGGGGCGCCTCAAAAAGTGGTCAGTGGAGTAGGCTGGGCGGAGTGCCCACCTTGGAGGCGGAGCGCCGGGCTCCCTCTTGCTCTGGGCAGAGCGCCTAAGGTCCTGGGCGGAGCGCCTGGGCCTGGGTGCTTTTAACACTCCTTCAAATTGCTCTGAAAGCTCTTGGCTTCCCATCCTTTGCATCCTCCAATCTCGGCTCTTGATGGTAAGTACTTTAAGCTCTATTTGACCCTTATCATCCTCCCCTTCTTGAAAGGATTTCGTCCACGAAATCAAATCATCAAGACCTACAATCACAGAAAAGAACAAGCCAAATATCCTACTACAAGAGTAGCTAAGTGCAAGTAGTGTGGAAAACACACTCTTATGATATAACCAAGTATCAATGACAATGATAAAGCGCATGATTCAAAGAAAACAACAAGTATTTGGCTTCCCCAATGGGTGCACTCAATACATGATTCATCAAAGAGATCAATAGGGTAGAAAATATGCAAGATCAAGCTATCAAAATTCCTATGTTCTCTAAGTTCAATAAGAACACACCAAAACTTCCCACTACAAGAGTAGGCAAGCCCAACAAAAGTGAGTGCAAGTGATGTGAAAATTACACTTTTGTGATAGAGCCAAGTATCAATACCAATCAAAAAGCTTATGTCTCCAAAGGAAACAACAAGTTCTTGGCTCAACAATGACAAGCACTCACTACCATAAAAAGCAAAGAGATCAATAAGACATGAGACATACAAGATTAAGTCACTAAGTTCCTTTTGACCTCCAAGCTCATGGTCAACACACCAAGCCTTCAATGCATTACTATCACAATGTGATTCATTGGCTTTGGCATGTTCAACACCCAAGGTGTGATCAACATATGGGGTGGAGTAAACAAAATAGTTCAATTGACAACTAACATCAAATACTCTACTCCCCTTCTTGGGAGAGCTCTTACACCCACCAAGAGTGACTTCCTCACCTCCAAATCTACCTCCAAGACAATCTCCCTCACTTGAAAAACTCCAAAGGAAGGTCTCCAAAATCGGTCCTTCATCATTACAGTCCACACAATGAAGGTTAGGACTACTAGAAGATGGCTCAATACAACCAATATCAAGACCACTCACCCCACTTAGAGTTCCAAACAATGGATCATCTATAGAGTCTAACTTTACAAACCATGGAGGCTCTATTTTACTACCAACCCTAGTCCGATACAATTCGCTACCACAAATGAGATTATCTTCACACAATGGAAATGTAAAAGCATGCACCTCAAATTCATGGTCACACAAAAGCATGGTATCAAGACTAGGTTCTTCACTCTCACTCGAGGAGTCATCGAAAACGAATCGATCCATCTCATACTCTAGAGACTCCTCAAGGTCACAACCATCCTCACTTCGACACATAGGCCCACCATTATCAAGCAATTCATCAAGGGAAAGGATAGGGTATTCATTCAACTCATCTTCCCTTTTATCAAATATAGGTGGGGTGTCATAACAAGGTTCACAAGCAAGGTCAACTAAATATTCTTCACTAAAGAGAGTTTCAATGAAAACCGAGCTCACATCATGATGTGGCTTATCATCCCTCTCAACTAGTGGTTCACAATCATACACGCGTTGACCTACCGACTCTACACTAGTTGCAAACACATTGTAGTCACATATTTCATCAACTAGCATACTGTTTTCACAAATACCATCACAAGACAAGGAAGTAACATGCTCAATGGAAGAATTATCACATACCTTTGAGTGGCCATCTTGCTCACTCAATGCACTTGAAGTGTCATGAATTGCTCCTTCACCTTGAGGCTTACATGGAAGATCTCCTTCACCTTGCCCTTCCATTTTGGAACATGATTGAGGCTCCATTGGTTTGCCTCCAAGAGTACCTACACAAGTATTCACACAAGTAGAAGAAAGAGATAAAGGGTTAAGGTTAGAATAAGGGGTGTACTCACTCTCAATGATTCTTTTTCCCTCTTTCTTTTCCCTCATTTTCTTTTCAAGGTCGGGTGTAGATTCGGGTGGTGACATCACTCATATCACTCAACACATCCTCTCATTTTTCTGCTCGAGGAATGTCACCGGTCACTCCCTTACTCCTCTCAATCTTTTGTCTCTCAAGTTTGGGTGAATTGGGACGAGGCCCAAGAATACCCATTGCCGGAGTAGGTGGACTCTTAACATCAACCCGGAATCTAGGACTAAGAGACTCATCACTTGAGGTCTCTTTCTTCTTTGTTGGTGAACCACTTTGCTTTGGAGCTTGTGGTTTGGGGTTCACCTTGTTGACAATTGTCAACTCTTTTCTTGCTCTAGTCCCACCATTGCTTGTGATCGTAGGACTTCTTGTTTGCACTCTTTCAATTATAGAATGAGGTTCTTGCTCCTTGCTCCTTTGCATAGCCCAAGAAGGTGCACTAGTAGGCAATCGGCCTCTTACCCGATAAGGCACAAAGTCATAAACCCTTTGCCCTATGCCCACAAGATACGCATCCTTCAAAACATCATATTGCACACTCTTGTTTCGCAACCGTGGGTCACCTAGCCATACATCAATATCCTGCATGGAATACACGTGACACCAACAAGCTTCTCATAACTCCCATGAGATATAGACACTAAGGCTCCCTTAGAAACCCAAATTCCATTATACTCATACGGATACTCTAAAGTGTCGCATGGCATCCTTAGCTTAGTGACCAATGAAGTGCTAATGCAATTGACATCGGTGTCACCAATTTTGAGCAAGTATCCCCCAATACCATCTACCTCAATAACGAACCTACGTCTACCCAAGTTTTGTAGAGATGCATCCAAGGGAGAACTTGAATGCCCACGAATATCAATACCAACAACTCGGGTCCTCCTTATCCCTCCACTAGTGGCAACACCACTAGAATAACCTCCACTTCCCATCACTCTTCCAACATGAGAAGTGTTGTTGAAAGTCGAGGAAGGATTACCACTATGGAACCCATAAGTGCCTCTTGCCCTGGTTCCATAGCCCATAGCACTACTCCTACTACTACTACTACTAGAGCAATGTACCTCAATCATAGTAAGAGCAACACCATTTCTCGTTCCACCCTTCCCATGGGAATTAGAAGCATTAGGCTGCTTAGCGTACCTAGAAGATGCAAGCTCCTTCTTTCCCATGGAACAACCACCACCTCCTCCTATACTAATGGAAGGACCTCTACTACTCCCTTGCACACCATTAGCAACACCAAGAGAAGATGAAAATGAGCAATTCATATAAGCAACCTCATCATCAATTCTCTCTATGTCACTATCCTCATGAACAAATTCATCACAAGAAGAGTAAGTAGGTTCACCATACCTTGAAGCGTCACCATCTTCAATTTCTTGACTAGAAGCATAGGAATACTCACATTCATCTTCGCAAGCCTCAGTCTTCTTCATGTTCATAATCAACATAGTGACCCGCTTCATCATCATATGAGCCTTGGTTCCCCAAATCGTCATAGCGATACCCATCATCACCATCATAGGAACCATAGTCTCTATCATCTCCGCATGAGTCATACCCTCCACAATCGTCATCCAAAGCCATAGTTGTAACCAAAGAGTTAAGGACCTTACAAATTCACTCCCTCACGTGTATCACTCAAAGATGTCACTCAAGTTTCTTTCCACTCGTGTATATATTTAAGGTCGTTGGCTTTTGTGACCACACTCTATTGTTCTCACCACTCAAGTCTTTTTCCAGTCAAGACCTTCTTGTCTCTTAGTAATCACAATGGCAAGATAAATCAACTAATGCACCCAAGTAATGGTTCGGAACAGAGTTTATGTGACTCGATGTACAGAAGCTATTTTAATCCGCACTTGAAGCAAGCAAGTTCTACGACTTTAAGTAAGACTCCAAGACATACAACACCCTAAAAGCTTAAAGATTAGTGTAAATAAAGTAGGACTAAAACCATAGAAATACTAACCAAGAAGTACGGAAGCGAAACAAACACAAAAAACCACGAAACGAGACAAAACCAACCAGCCAGTGGACTGGGCGGTCCGACTTATGGCCTGGACGGTCTGCCTGGTGGCCTGGGAGGTCCGCCTGGGACTGATCACTAAGGGCTCTGGGCGGCCCGCCTAGGGAGTTGGCGGTCCGCCTGGGGCACCTCCAAAAATGGGTTTTTTTTTTACTTTTTCACTCAGATCCTCAACGTTTTCAACCCGATTCTCAAATACCTTGGTACCCAAAGTTGTGTATAGTATTTCCCAACAGTCCCCGATGAATTTCAAGTCCAAACAACAAAAAACAAGATCACAATCGAGATTCAAAGCGGTTTATACAAGGGTCTCTAGTTAGGTTCAATTTTCTTGAATTTTTGATTCACAACTCCAAATCATGTAAAATTGGTACCAAATGGACGGGAAAATGATATATAACAATCCCCGATATCAATCTCACAACCAACAATCAACCAAACCCAAGAATCAAGACATGAACTCAAGAACAAGGGTTATTCAACTTTGGAGTTTTTGATTTTCAAGTTTTTGATTCTCAACAGCAAATCATGTAATAAGGGTACCAAATCAACGGGTAATCATCACATAGCAATCCCCAAAAATAATAATCGAATGGGTCATCAAATCCAATCCACAATTTGATTTTTTTTGTATTTTTTCAACTTTTTCAACTTTTTTGTTTTTTCTTCTTTCACAAGAACAATAACAACAAGAATACTAAAGTGAAGATACGATGAACAAGGAACGTGGATTCGTAAGGACGAAACCTGAGCCTTGCTCTGATACCAAACTGATGAGGATTAAAATCACGGAAGCAAGTAAAATAGATGCGGAAGCAATTAAGACACGATAACTAAGAAATAGGGATGGGAAGAACAAAAAATAGTAGAAAGAACGAATCAAATAAACCAAAGTAGATTGATTCAAAGGGAGAAAGAGACTTGAACCACTAACGGGGTCACACTAGTGGTGATCCACCATAGAATCCAAGTAAGAGATACATGAAGCCAAGCTTCAACAAGAATGGCCAGCCCTATTCTATCTTCTATTCTCTCAATTCAAAATTAACTTACTAATGAGCTAATGACCTAAGTGTAGTATTAATAGAGGTTCTACACTTCTAAATAAAGTCTAAAATAACCCCACAAGTTGGGTGTAATAACAAAGACCACGTAGGGTCAAATTAGTAGATAATACTAGGCTAATAATAAAAGTCTCGTCTTGGTTTGACCATTTGGGCGGGGTGCCTCAAAAAGTGGTCAGTGGAGTAGGCTGGGCGGAGCGCCCACCTTGGAGGATGAGCGCCTGGCTCCCTCTTGCTCTGGGCGGAGTGCCTAGGGTCCTGGGCGGAGCGCCTGGGACTGGGTGCTTTCAACACTCCTTCAAATTGCTCAGAAAGCTCTTGGCTTCCCATCCTTTGCATCCTCCAATCTCGGCTCGTGATGGTAAGTACTTTAAACTCTATTTGACCCTTATCAAGGTTTTACCCTCGCCATTCATCATATAGCCGGCACCTTTTGCCGAACCTACCAGTTGTGCTTAACCCAGCTGGTCCCGACTTTTGGAGGGTTATTCAGTATCTTGACTTCATAAGTTAACGAGCTAAGGTCCCTTTTACTTTTGATCAATTGATCTCCTTTTTCTATCCCACTATGCAGAAAGATGGAGTTGGTCAATTGAACAAACGAGGCAAATTTTCTTTAATCACGAAGGGTGACGACACCGAGGACCGCGGTTGATGTGATCGGTTCGTTCTCATCCCGACTGCTCTTATTTCCATCGAGGTTGGGTTTCCCGAAGCGTGTAGCAAAGCTCGTAAGTGGCCGAATCCTGGCTTTTCCCTTTTAATCTCCATAATTCCTCAAATTCTAATCAATCTCTCATATTTTCAGTGGAAAAACTTCTAATCAATCCTCCGAAGGATTTGACTGCTTGGGTCCAAGCAATTATCAATGCCAAGCCGAGGCTAGAGAGATGGTGGATGATCTTGGCGGCACTGGATGAGAATCAGTGGTCGTGCAAACGAAATGGTAAGTTTGCATTACCCTCTTTTCTTCTTAGCTCAAAGACTTGCCCTTACTCCACCTCTTTCTTTTGCAGGCTTCCCTAATAGGGCAGCTACCGAGCTGGAGGAAGAAGAAAAGAAAGGGAAGAAGAAGGAGAAAAAGAAGAAGGACAAAAGAAAAGAAGTCGAAGTTCCCGAGGCTGGGGAAAGTTTGAAAGACTTGGAGGAATCAGTTGAGGTCCTCTCCAAAGCCAAAGCTTCAAAATAGTCGTCCAATCGTGAGACTTCGAGAGGTTAGAAACCTCGACTTAATTACTTTATTTATTTCTTCTCTCTTTTTCCTTAAAGGACCCCCTTATCTACTCAAATTCAAAGAGAAAAAAGGAAACACCAACTAACCCTTCCAAATCCAAACGTCCTCTGGTAGAATCACCAGTAGCTCCACGGCGAGGCCTAATTGACGAGCCTGAGGATGATGATGCTCATGGTGAAGTCGAGGTGTTTAACCTTGAAGAACCAAGCCGAGCTATTGAAAAGGTTAAGGGTAAGGCCAAAGAGGTTAAAAGCCTTCCTACCAAGGAGAGAATAACTGTTGATCCTGCTCAAACTGAGGAGAAGGCAACTGATGATCCCACTCGGGCTGCCTCCCGACCTGATCACCCCTCTGCTTCAAAGATGAACCTTAATGGGACCCCAAAGGGCTTCTTTGGGGTTGCCACCTAATTTAGGATAATTAGGAACCAATTGTTAATTAATGAGTGTATTTCTTCCTTATTTTAAAAGAAAAATAAGTTTCAGAGATTCTGAGTAAGTGGTTCATTTATTTTCGAAAGTAGGTCTTTGTTTATTAAAAGCGCACTTTCGAAAATCCGCTAAAAGTCGTTAATCCGACGGTTTTTATGAATTTTAATAAAGATAAAATAATTTAAATTTTTTTTAAAAAGATATATAAAAATATAAGATAAATAAATAAAAGGATATAGATAAATAAGTATATAAATGAATTAGTAAATAAATAAGTGAATAATTAAATAGATAAATAAATAATTAAATATAAATAATGATAAAAAGGTACAAATTTAATTGAATTTTATTTGCACTCATTAATTGATAAACGATTATTAATATCTTAAATTAATTGGCGAATCCCAAAGAAACAGGAATTAATAATTTACATAAAAGCTATTTCTAATCATGCGATAAGATAACAATTTTTATAGTAAAGCGGCTATCCTACCAGGCTTCTATATGCAAGCTCCTAGTCCGGTCTATAGGGATCCTATGACATGGATTCTAACGGGAATAGGAAAAGCGGGAGTTTAGAAGATAGAACCCGGATCTGGCAAACTCATGAATGAGCCTTGAATTTTAATCTTTCAGAGAACTTAAGCCCGAAATTGCAATGCGGCTCCAAAGAACTACAATTCAATTAGCCATCCTAGTTTGTGAGTTTTTACCAACTCGATCCCGAAGAGTTCATGCCAAAGATATAAAGAGAAAAGGAATTAGTATACGCAAATAGTGACAAGCAAAAAACAAATGAACATAAAAGGAAAAGAATCAGGTAATAAAGAATGACTCCCAAAAAGATGCACAGTATCAAGATGAATCAACATTTTTAAACAAAATGACAAGGAGGTGCTAAGGCTACAGCACATAATTTAAGCCATGAATAGCCTTAGCTTCTGACAATTCAAGCCTAATGCAACTCTGCTATGCTCTCAACCAATCCTCTTGATCCTTCTCACCAGAAACAAAAACCAGAAAAGAAATGCCCTAAGCTGGATATGCCAACCTCAACTCCAGCTTTCCAAATCACTCAACAGAAAACTTAATATTCTATGCAATGCCATAACAACAATTCAATTCCAGCTTTATTCATTAGGGAAAATAAGGCAGACAACCAATTTCTACTTACAGGGAACCACCATATTTAATAGGAAACTAGACTAGAACAAACAGGGAACAGGGCAGAGAGAAACAGAGAATTGGACTAAGACCTGGACAAGACTAGAACTCCAGACCACTTCTCACCTTCTCTTAACAGATCTATCACTCTATAGAAACAATGAGCTGAAACTGGAATCTAGAGAACAACAAACTTAAGAAGAATATGCTGCTAATAGATTGATGGAATGAACAGGCCACTTCAATTAGAATGATTAATAGAGGAAAAGAATCTAGAGGGAAACAGAGGGCCAAGCTGCAGGCTGACTAATTACACAAACCTAACATTCACCTTACAGACCCTCTCCCGCCATTCCAGACTTCAACGACCACTCCTGAAGCAACAAGAAAACCAGCCCTGGACTCCCTTTACACTCTTACACATACTCAACACACCCTCTCTTAATCTGCACTAATCTGCACTTACAATAAGCTTCCAACACCCCTCTTCCTCATGCTCACAAGACAAACAGAACCTGGACACCCCCTTTAACCCCTGCAAATAATGAACTAAACCACAACTCACATCCCCCTATACACTGCCTACTAGCACTACTGCTCCCACACTACACATTTCTGCACATACACACACACAGAGAAACAGACAAACCCTAAGCTCCCTTTTAAACCACAAACTCCAGAACCCCAAAGACAAACTGCTCTCCTGCACCTCCATAAACAAAAACATACACCTGATACACACTCACACTTATGCATGAACATTGCAACACCATCATAGTAAATAAAAGAGGTCTCACTGACCCCAGAACACCTCACTGATCCCTGGCTTTATGCAAAAAGCCCCACAGGTCCTAGGCATTACAAGGCTCACTGACCTTGCTCATAAGGTTCCTCACTAGTCCTTGCCTAATTCAAGGCCTCACAGGTCCTAAGTGCAAGAAGCTTCCTTGGCTTTACTCAAAAGAGCACCTCACAGGTCCTTGGCTTTGGACAAGCCTCACAGGTCCCAGGTAGCCAAGACCTCGTCGGTCTTTATAGTAGTGACCCCACTAGTCTTTAAAAGGCATTGGGGCTTCAACTCTTGGTATGCAACATGCATACACTATCTTATGAAATTGCAATGGCTCAGGCATAGCAAACCTGCATATCAACATATAACCACCTGCATATATCTCATATAATCAAAGAACATCCAGATATCTATTCGAAACCCCTGCACACTTCATACACCTTCATAAAACCTTCACAAGCACCTCTAAACAATCAACATTAAACTGTAGGGCCTGCAGCAAGTAAAGACCAACCCTGGCACCTACTGGCTGATCCTCTAAGCACCTGCACACACACACCAGACCTGCCTGTATCTTCTTATCATCTAAGCAACATCCCAATACCTCACATCCTCCAAACACCTGGAACAAACAACCTTCTTACCAGAGATCAAACATTCTCTCAAGTTAAGCAGCTTATTAAGAACAGAACCAGATACAAAGACTCCAGCTTTATTTACTACTAATCAAGTTAAAACCAATTTCATACCTGTGAAAACCCCAGCTTTGCATAAAATTATTAACTTTACCACATAATAACTATGTTAAACCTTAATAATAGTTTGAAACTTAAAAGCAGCTTCAGATTCACACAAATGAACAAATTGACTAATCATACGTTTATCTCTATATACTCAAATAAATCAGACAAGCTCAAATATGAAATCGACATTGTACTACCAGCATAACCGTTGTCTAGAAATAAGGAACCGATATTGAAAATAGAAGAAAAAAGTTTATTACCTTTTGAAGAGAAGTGAAAAGGGACGTCGATCCAAAGAAAAGCGACTCGAACAAGAGCGACGACTCGAATGTTGAAGCGACGACTCAAATCAAATCAGAGTAATAGTGGCTATTTCTTTTAAATTGAGAAAAATATTTATGTATGTATGCTGCTGCTGCTGCCTTTTAAGAAAAAAATTGAACTCTAAGAACTCTTCCTTTGAACTCTGCCTCTTTCCTCAAAATGAACTCCCTATTCTCTGCCTCTCCCTAAAAATATATGTAACTCCTCCATAAAAAAAAAAAATCAGATAAAGATCTTATATACCTCTCCCATTAGGGTTTTACCTTTAAAATTCAAATTTGGTTAAAATGGATATTTTCTCTATAGGATAAGAGAGAAAACAGTCCATCCTCACAAAGATTGAACAGTTTTCCCTCTTATCCCAAAAGTTTGCCCGTTTTGACACTAAATCGATGCTCCAGATTTGATCTGCGGAAAATGAAGGCACACGATCGATACAGCTATATTCTAGTACGGGAAGATGATGTGGATACGAGGGGACCACGATTTTGGACTGTTCTCCTGGAGTTTTTTTTTTTTGGGGGGGGGGGGAGAAGATCGATTGGGATTAGGGTTCGCGGGTTGTCGGTTGGGGAATTGAAATCGGGAATGAGGGAAAGGGTTTCTGATATGGGGCTAATGAAATGTCTCTGTGTATATTATATGTATTTTTGCACGAATAAGACATATTTGAGGTCGGCATTGCGAATTTAGCCTATTTTAGGATAAGTTAAGTGAAATAGGTGATTGCACGGGTAGGCTAAAACCGAGGCTAGGGAATGAATTTAGCCATTCTTTAAGATTAATTGGAAATTGAAGGGGTTGCGCGGGGTATGATAGAAATTGCGCTACGTTCTTGCAATTTTGGCATCTCTTCTTCAAAATTAATCAATTAGCCTTTGATTTTTAAAATCAGCCTTATTTAAAAATAATTAGACATTAATTCAAAAATTCCGGGATAAAATTGAGTGTCAACAGCTGCCCCTCTTTACCCGAAAAGGATAAAAGAGTTTTAGGGTAAAAAAGTTAACAGGAAGCCAATTTTTTCACGATAAAGCAAAGGACTTCGATTCCAAGGACCAAAGTGTGAGGCTTATGGACATGACCGAACTCCGTTTCTGATTTGCCTACATATCTCGGGATGAAAGAGAATCAGGCCATATGTAGTTCGACGATACTTAGATATCAAAACTCGCACGATTGACAGAAAAGGATGCACGAATAGGAAAGAAACCAAACTAACACCCTAATCCGAAATGGCATATTAGGATAGACTTGCTTGTTCGAGTGTAATTCTTCAGATCCTCGTTGACGAGTCTAGATCATATCAACGATTGCCGCAGTTCACAATTAAGAGAAAGTTTCACGTTTAGCTCCATTTGCTGCTGCGGCACTGCTAAAATTCTGTAACAATCTTGACAAACGGTTAGCGAGAAACTACTAATGAACTTTGATAATTGGAATAAGGAATAAAATAAAGCGATAACACAAAACTGTAAATGCGGGTTGCAATATCATCGCTGAGTTCTTCCTTTAATCAACTGACGAGGCGCTCCGCCTGGGAACCTCTAAGCTGATTATTATCTTGAAACAGTAAAGCCAGACAATAAGTAAAACGGGTACGAATTATAAAATACAAGGCTATTACAAAATAAATCGACTAACGAGAAATAATGTCTCAAGTTGACTTGTCTAATCTATAATCTATGCAGGTAACATAACGTTTATTTATAAGGCAAACGAGCCTAAAACGTTCAATTATAAGGCGAACGAGCCTAAAACAATCAATAATAAGGCGAACGAGCCTAAAACGTTCATTTATAAGGTGAACGAGCCTAAAATGTTAAATTATAAGGCGAACGAGCCTAAAACATTGTGTCTTGACGAGTCAAAGCAAGACATAATATAAAGCAAGCGCAAAGACATAATCTAAAGCAAGTGCAAAGCAATTTGAACAATTTTGACAAATCAACTGGCAATCTGATCCGGCACGGAGCAAGGAGGGTCTCGGGGCTGACATGTTAGCCTAAAAAGTAAAACAAGACATAATACAAAGCAAGTGCATAGTCATAACTTAAATCGAGTACAAAGACATAATTTAAAGCAAAGTGCGAAGCAATTTATATAATTTGACAAATCAGTTGGAAAGCCGGTCCGGCACGAAGCAAGGAAGGTCTTGAGGTTGATTGTCTACAAATCAGCTGGCGAGCTGGTCCGGCACGAAGCAAGGAGGGTCTCAGGGCTGACCTTTTAACCTAAAAAGTAAAACAAGACATAATACAAAGCAAGTGCGGAGGCATAACTTAAATCAAGTGCAAAGACATAATTTAAAGTAAGTGCGAAGCAATTTGAATAATTTGACAAATCAACTGGCAAGCCGGTCCGGCACGAAGCAAGGAGGGTCTTGGGGTTGATTATCGACAAATAGCTAGCAAGCCGGTCCGGCACGAAGCAAGGAGGGTCTAAGGGCTGACATGCTAACCTGAAAAATAAAACTAGACATAATACAAAGCAAGTGCGAAGGCATAATTTAAATCAAGTGCAAAGACATAATTTAAAGTAAGTGCGAAGCAATTTGAATAATTTGACAAATCAACTGCCAAGCCGGTCCGGCACGAAGTAAGGAGGGTCTTGGGGTTAATTATCGACAAATCAGCTGGCAAGCCGGTCCGGCACGAAGCAAGGAGGGTCTTGGGGCTGACCTGTTAACCTGAAAAATAAAACAAGACATAATACAAAGCAAGTGCGAAGGCATAATTTAAATCAAGTGCAAAGACATAATTTAAAGTAAGTGCGAAGCAATTTGAATAATTTGACAAATGAACTGGCAAGCCGGTCCGGCACAAAGCATGGAGGGTTTCGGAGTTGATTGCCTATAAATCAGTTGGCGAGCCGGTCCGGCACGAAGCAAGGAGGGTCTCCGAGCTGACTTGTTAGCCTGAAAAGTAAAACAAAGCATTAATTCAAAGCAAGTGCAAAGGCATGATCTAAAGCAAGTGCAAATCAATTCTTGGCGCGAAATGTAAAGCAATGCAAGAGCGATTTGGCGAATCAACAGTCCAACAAAAAGGGAGCCTCGAAGCAGATGGTCAACCTGAAAAAGTAAAGCAAGGCATTAATTTAAAGCAAGTGCAAAGCAAAGCAATTGGAAAATGTAATTAGTGCAGGAGCCGTTTGATAAATCAACTGGCGAGACAGCCTGGCGAGGATGGCCTTGGGCGGATTGTCACCTAAAAATAAGGCAATGCCTATTTTCGGCATAATTTGAAAAACATAAAGAAAGCCTCGGCTTTATTGCTTATTGGGAATGAAAAATCATAGAGGTAGAAATGCCGTTTGTTCGGAAATAAACCATGATAAAGCATAATGCTGTTAAATCATGAAGAGGTAGTTTGCAATAAAATCTTAGAATGTGCTCCATTCAACTGATAAAATAATGAGGCATCTGCCCACGAATCATCCAACGTCCTAACACAATTTGAAAAAATACCTGCATATCCCATTTATGGGTGGATGAACCCGAATTGTTTATTTAAGGTGAACGGACCCAAAACGTTCATTTATAAGGCGAACGAGCCTAAAACGATCATTTATAAGGCGAACGATCCTAAAACATTCAGTTATAAGGCGAACGAGCCTAAAAACGTTCATTTATAAGGCGAACGGACCCAAAATATTCATTTATAAGGCGAACGAGCCTAAAACGATTATTTATAAGGCGAACGAGCCTAAAACGTTTAGTTATAAGGTGAACGAACCTAAAACGTTCATTTATAAGGCGAATGAACCTAAACGTTCATTTATAAGGCGAACGAGCCTAAATCATAAGGTAGAGCAAAAGACATAAAACTCATTAAAGCAGGTACTTCTTCAAACTTAACAATATCTGCAAATCACAAAAATAGAAATTTAGTAAGTGTTCTCATAAAGCGAAATAAAAATGAAACATATATGTTTAACAATTTGCGAGAATTATAGGAATAGAAATTCCGCCTTTCGGCAATAAACCATGATAAAGCATAATGCTTTAAATCATGAAGAAGCAGTTTACAATGCAATCGTGCATGGTGAACCCGTCTGAAGTAATCTCATTATCAAATAAGCTTATTTCTCCGAATTCTTCTACCGAGAAATGGTCTTGGCTACAAAGCAAAGTGAACCCCCAGAATTGGCAATATCTGTAAATCATACAATATAGAACTTTAGTAAATTTTCTCATAAAGCGAAAGAGAAATCAAACAAGTATGCTTCATAATTTGCAAAAGTTACGGGAAATAGAAATGTCGCCTTTTGGTAAAGTGGGAAAGCATCAATCTTTATCCCAAATATCTTTGCAATCCAAGCGATGAGAATCCTGAAAATTGACTTGCTAAGGTGCTTTATCTTCTGACGCGGGTCTTTATGTTTCTGCTCTCAAAGAAAAATTGTTAGTTTTGGGGAGGGAGGGGGAGCATTTGATTTATGCTGACTTGATCTTGATCTTGATCTTGCTGCTGCTTCCTCATCCTTCTTCAAACTTGAGTTTACGAATCATACTCAGAAACTTGGCTCATGAACTCAATAGCATGAATGTTTTGATAATAAAGGCAAAGAAAAGGTAGCTTGGTAATTAAGTAAAGTAGTCATGCAAATATTTCATGAAAGTAAGATGCATTTTATGAAATTTCTGCCTTGACTTAAGCTCGTGACATGTCTTAAAACAAATTGAACATCCTCTGTCTTAGAGTTGGCACTGTTCACTCAGCCTATTCTCGAGATTTTTCCAATTCATCTTTTGACAGTCAACACTAATTCTTGCAAAATTATGCCCTAGTTATGATCATTTAAATCTTCAACTTGCCTCGCAAAATTTGCCCCAGTAATGATCTTCTAAATCTTCAACTTACTTTGCAAAATTGCCCCAGTTGTTGATCTTAAAGGGGGGATTGAAATTTTTAATATTAAAGAGTCGAGCTCGATAGAGGAGCCTATTATCCCACCTTGGGAATCAAACTGTGTGTAGTTCTGGAAGAAATCAATGGTCCTTCGGATAATAACCACAATAGGACCTTGCCAATTTTGTGCGAATTTTACTCCTTGCTTCTTCTCGACTAGGAAAATCTTATTCAATGCAAATTGCCCCATTTTAAAGTCCTTGAACTTGAATGCATTGATAATTATATTCTGATAAAATTTCCTATGAACTGTGTCTTATCAGCAAGCATTAATAACTCTTTACGCATTCTGCATCTTTCCAATCATCTTCTTGAGGGATTCTCAAAGAAGGAAATTCATTTATGCGAATAACATTGCTTCAACGCCATATACTAGCAAAAAGCTGCCCCAGTTGGAGTTTTAACTATATTGATATCCAAAAAGTGTAAAAGACAACTTTTCACCGCATCATTCTCAAATTGTTCAGTTGTTTCATTATGTCACAAGTAAAGGTTCGGAAGATTTGTTAATTTAAATTTTAAAACAGAAATACTACGAAAGCAGAAATAATATAATAAGACTGTGATGCTTTTTATTTCAACTTTCATAAAATTTAAAAGAATTTATTCAGATTAATATAAGCTTTTCATTGCAATTCAGGGTCTCAATCTAAATTAAAATTGAAAATAATGCTACTAAGTTTAATCGCAAAGTTCAAACAATGTTATTAAGCCTCTAATGATGCATCGTTCACAAGCTGAAACGTCTGTCGTCAATTCGATCTTGAATCTTGTGTAAATGGTCAGCCACTTTACAAATCAAACTTCTGCTAGAGAAATAAACAAAACAAAAGAAACCTCAAAGGGTAACTACGTTAGTTTGCATGTCATTGGTAAAATTGCACACAAGTACTTTACCATATATTATTTTGGCACATTTTGAAGAAATAAAGCAAGGCAAACAAAGGATGCATGTTTCCTTGAATTGGCTTTATCATGTCCAACGCTCGCAATTTCTCAAAGATACTCGTGTAAGATTCCCCAATTGATATGAATTCTCTCTTTTTCTCTTCTAGAACATTCTTGAATTCAGCTCTTGGATGAAAGCCTGCAGGACCTCTTGGTCGGTATATATGATTCGGTGGAGCCTGATAATGATTAGTTAGAGCTTGGTGAATGGGATATGTAGGCTGTGGGGCTGGCGTGCGCCATTACGGATGAGATGTTAGGGCATATGGTTGCGCAACGTGTACAGAGTATTAGGGTGAAGGAATGGAGTACTGCACAATTTGTGGTGGGTAGTAGTGTTGTAAAGGGGGGTGTTTTTGGAGCTTGGTGTGAATTAGGTTGACTGTATCGCTCCTCGTTCCACCTTCGTGGACCCGACCCTACCATGGCCATATCTTCTTTCTTCTTCTTACCAAACCCTGCTGCCCCGTCTGTAGAGTCTGTGTAGTCACCTTCAGTGCGGCTTGGCTTACAATCCTGCCAGCTTTGACTCCCCTCTTAATCATTTCTCCCATCTTGATGACTTCACTAAACGGTTTACCAAAGGCGGCGATCAATGCACCATAGAACGCCTCATCTTGCGCCTCAATGAACAGATGGACAATGTCATCATTCGGTATAGCAGGGCTTACTCAAGCGGTCTGCTCGCTCCATCTGAGGGCATACTCCCTAAAGCTTTCACTTGGCTTCTTTTTATCGCATCCAGAGAGGATCGATCTGGAAAAACTTCAATGTGGTACTTATATTGGTCGTAGAGTGCCTGCGCCATGTCATCAAATGCCAACCATTTAGTTACATCCTGCCTCATGAATAATTCGGCAGTTGCGCCCCCCAAGCTTTCGAAAAAGTATTCTATCAACAGCTTATATTTCTTGACCTTTCTCATTTTGTTACAGTAGGTCTTCATATGAACTCTTGGATCTCCTTGCCCGGTGTGTAGATCCAACTTTGGCACTATAACTCATCTGGTAATTGCAATTCAGGGTAGGGGCAAAGATCCTTGAAGAAGTGTTGGTATGATCTCCATATCCCTGAATGATCCTTACTGCTTGTTTTAGGCCTTTAACTTTTCGAACAACCTCTCTCTCATCTAGCTTTCCCGATCGATCAACCTCAACCTGAGACTCGCGATGGAACCCCTGATCATATGAGTCACTGTGTTAGAAATTGGGTTCACGGTGCTGATCATAATAATGATCCCCAGCATGGATATGTGGTTCACTGTTGGACTTGGCCATGGCAGGCTTAGCTGGGCCCCAAAAAACTGGAACTTGTGGTGGAAGTGGGCTATACTATCCCTGCGGTGGAGGTGGACCATACTGCCCCTGTGGTGGATGTTGTACATACTGCCCTTGTGGTGGAGGTGGTGGTTGGGCGCATGAGCGCGCACTTCAGCCTCTTTCGTTGCACCATGGTTAGGGCCAAAACCATGGGATATGTCTGATCCTTGACTGCTGTAGACGTGCCTGGTGCTCGCTGGATAGCTGTTGGCACAAGCCCATCCAGGAGGCTTGGCATGGGAGGAGGTGCCTGTCCCGTGGTCATCGCATGATGCATGTCTACAGAGAATTGCTTCAAACTTAAGACCTCTTCTTCCGTCCTTTCATTTTCCTCGGAACCGGTATCAGATTTCTCTGCTTCAGTTGCCATGATACCTGGTGGAATTTCAGGTCCCTTTGATTTAGTTGTATGAGAGTGGGTTAATGCCTGAGCGCTGCACCAAATCACTGGTAATCTAGTCTTGTCTGCAAGTAAAACAGGTTAGGAAACACCATATTTTATGAGCAAAGCGTGCCTACAAGCCTAAGGTCATTATGCCTCATCCCGAATCAAGACAAAGCGGATCCTTATTTTCTCTTTTCTTCTTCTCTCTTTCTTTTTCGTCCTTCCATTTTTCCTCTCTCTTTTTTTCATTATTTCATCTTCTTCTTTTCAAATGTAAGAGGGGTCCCAAAATTAGATTTAAAAAATACATTTAAAAAAATAAAGAGACACAATTTTGGATTTTCTGACTTTTCCTTCATAAATTTCGAAATAGTACAATACTACAATAATAGACCCTCCGACAACATGGGGCAATAGTAGTACTTCTACAAATTAAAACAAAAAAAAAACAGACAAATGTTCGAAATAGAAAAACCAATACATAATGAAAAGCTACAACATGTTCAAGATGCTAAATAAATAACAAAAAGGCAATGAGTTGCATCATCTCGAACTGATATATATCTGCTAAGGCAACCCGGGCTCTGCCTCAGCTGACTCATCTGGATCTGACTCAAATGGCTCGTCGAGATCCTCCTCTCGGTCGAACTCGGGTGGCTCCTTGGGTGACTCTTGCTGACCTACTGGTGGGTCTCTCATCAAAGTGCGACGCAATCCACCCAAATCTGCTGCAACTCTGTTGGCAAATGGAATTGCATGTGCGAGTAGGTCCTCCACAGGCCGCTTCCTATAGTCAATGAAAGTCTGCGCAACATACACTGCAGAGTCATAAACGTGCCGATAAGCTACACTGATGGTCTGTCCTGCAGCCTACACATCCCGAATTCGGTGCTATGCTAGCTCTCTAAATTTACTCCCGGCTCCAATACCCTGTCAAGTCGAGCTCGAGTTTCCAGGGCATCCTGACGGTGATGATCCTCTATTCTCATGCTCTCGACTAAAGCTGCCCTGTCGGCATCCCTTATTGCCAATGCCTCAGAGAGCAACTCACAGAGTCGTCTGACTGTATCTAGGTGCTGATGTGCCAAACCCTCACTCTCAAACTGGGCGGCTCGAGCGGAATCCCTCTCCGCGCAAAGACGGTGGACCAAGGCCGCATACTTCTTCTCAACATCTACTATGTGCATCGCCATCCTCATCTCTATCTTGCACTCCTCATCATAGGGTCTTTGATTAGCTTTGTAAGCAAGGCTACAAAAACATGTTGCTGACCGTACCAGAAAACATACTCAGGGGTGACCATGCCCCTCCGAAACTTGTATGGTATGGGCCATACTCTTCATATTCTTCCAGAGATCGCACCATTGCCTAGCTTCAAGGAACTTAAAAGTGATAGGCTCGAAGGAGTACCTGCTCACGTCCTCAACCCTTGGGACATCCTGAACATGCCCCAACTGTCGCAGCACCCGTGTGGGGAAATAAGGCTCAGTACCTCTATGACCAAAAAGTACAAGAAAGGGATGGTTCCTGCCATCATAATCCACACAACCATAAACTACCTCTCCTGAAGGGAACCAACTAACCTGCCACCGGATGCTCTCTGAAGTAAGCGCCTCCACATACTATGTCCAATCATCCACGCTCACAGGTAAGATAAGATCTCTAATGCACCAGTGATGGGTGCCCAAATGACATTTGGGCGCATCACGGGGTAATGCAGGGTCAGAAAGCCCCAATAAGTGCTCGATGAAGCAAACTTACAATAGCAGGTTGCAACCCTCGAAAAATTAGTCCTTTCTCTCTTTGCATCGGGTCAAAGCACAATAGATACTACCCAGAATCATGGGCACAATAGTGACATCCAAATATAGCTTTCACCACCCAGGTGAGATGGATGGATATTTGTTCATTTTCCGACGAAAAGACCATAGTACCTAAGAAAGCGAAAACAAAGGCACTCCTTATGCCCCCATTTGAGGTCAAACTCTGGTAAATACGTCGTGTAACCATCAGCCCTCCCATAACGAGCAAAAAGATAGTCCAAACTGATAAATCCTGAAAATACATCAATCTGTGTATCTAGGTGCAGATGCATGTATGTCAAGAACTCCTCACTACGTACAAATCGAGGCACTATGCACTACTTGCTCAACTCTTTCTTAATTAATCTCGCAATTTCCTTTAAAGTAGGGGTCATCTCAAAGCCATGGAATACAAAGTTGTTTTTAGACGGCTCCCAATACTGAATCAAGACGTTAATTAGTTCCCGGCGTGGGGGAAACCCGGGTTTCAAAAGATGTGACATCTCACCCATCCTACCATTGACATTAATCCGGTTTGCATCGCTCATATTATACCACCAGTTCCTCAAATCGAGAGGTGCCTCGTCAACCATCCTAATGGCTGGTGGCGTAGAACCCTCGGGAAATTTCTTCTTCCCTACTCTAGACGACGATGCAGCCATGTCATCTATTTAAAAAAAAAATTAGGACTATGCAAACTTGGACAAAATTGTAGAATAGTTTGAAAAGGGGCGGGCCAAACCTAAATAAAATATTTACATAATTGACTAGCCCGGACAATAATAAATAAAAAAATTCATTCATTTTTCAAAAATTTGTCATTATAACGATACTAAATATACTTGCCAATATTCTCCTTTTTTAAAAAAAAAATAAAAAATTGGTCATGCCAACGATACAAAAATCAGTATTGAATTTACATGAACTTGGTCATTATAACGGCATGAGAAATTGACTCAAAAAATTTTGACAATGAAAAGGTGACAAAATAAAATAATTACTAAAAATTTTTGAAAAAATCTGAAATTGCTCCTCTTAAAAAACGATCTCCTTTTTCCCTCATTTTCTTCTTCTTTTGCCCTCTTTTTCATTTTTTTTCCAAATAAGACCTCTTTCCTCGACTAACGGTCAGCATAACAATTTTCTAAATGCAACACATAGCATGCTTGGGCCCTGAAGGCCCCACTTGAACAAAGGGAGTCTAAATAGGCACATTACTTGGGGTACCGTACCTCACTAAGTCCAATGATATGCAGATAATTTGGCCTAAATTGGAGCGGGTCAAACTCTAGGTGACTCAATGGATTCATGATTTAATGATTCAGCCATTTGGAAGTGCCTCAGGGGTACCGGTCGACAACGTCTAATGGTCTGACCCAATGCAACTCCTCTTAAAACAGGGTTAATTTTTTGTGCCAGAAAAAACGACAGAAAATTCCAGCCGACAAAGCGAAATTGGCGTGCATGTGTGCAGTGTTCCAGAAGACTCAGAGGTGTACGAGAGAAGACAGTTGTGTATATTTACAGTTCAAATAAGATCAAAACAGTAACATTCAAGGTTTTTTATGTGATCACGGCAACATAACAACAAAATATTTTAAAGAGCCAAAAAGCAACAATTTATTAAGCCTGAGGTTCTCAGTTTTCATTTTTTTCCCCACCGGAGTCGCCAAGGCTGTCATACCCCTTTTTTCCCCAACCGCTTGATTCTCCGATAATAGCGCTTGTGAAATTTGATTTCATTTTGTGCTACTTGTTAAGGGTTTTTCATTTAAAAAAGTGACGGTGTTCAAAGGTACCAAATTATTATTTTTTCGGAGTCGCCACTTAATAAGTTCAAAGGGTGTGCCAAGTCACCAAAAGGTACCTCGGAACACCTTTTGACTCATCGAAGGACTGCGTTTTGAGATTCAGGTAAGGAACTCGGTTGACTCTCGGAAAGGTATTAGGCCCCCTCGAATTATGTGCCAAGCACAATTACTTTATTTATCGCATTTTGAATTTTTTTTAAAAATATTTTGTTGTATTTTTTGCCTTATTTTTGTTACTCTTGATTTTGAAGTTATTTTCTTAGTATATTTACAATTGTTATTATATGATCTACTTACAAACGTTCCTGCTGGTTTAAGTACTGCACTAGTCAAAATGTCAAACAAATCGAAATGAAACTAATAGCCACTTTACTATTATGCACCTTCATGTGATGGCTCATATGTTGAACATTTAGCCGTAACTTAAACATATAACTTCAAATTGGATTACTTTTGTAAATACCGCATATTAGCCAACCTCTCTGTGGTTGATGATTTTAGTGCAACAGCCTCTTTTGTATGTCCATTTAAAGAATGGTCACTTCTTCTTTGTTAAACAATTGATCCTTAGACTCAAAGGCTAAACTTTTTAAAACTAGGCTGAACTTTGCAAATATACAATTCAGCCCACCTCTTCCAGTTAAAGAGATTTGCACATTCAGACCTTATTTTAAACAATTTGCACTAAATCTTCTGATTCCATTCTGTTAAACTCTTTGATTTTTTAAACTAAAGGCCAAACTTAAAATAGAACTAAAGACCAAACTTAAAATAGACTAATCTGCAAATATAGCCCATTAATCTTTCTGCTTCGTTTCCTTTTAAATTTTTACAAGATGAGTTTCTTTTGCTCTGCTCATTTCAAATCTGGCCACCTCACGTAACGTACTACTTTAACAATGACCAAGATTACATTCAGTCTTGATTTTAAATGCTCACGTTGGAAGAAATGATTATTTAAACCAGTTTTAACTCTTTTGCTATTTAAGAAAGATCTGAACATGTGCTAAAATAAGATAAGTGCTTAAGATATCATTTATTGGTAAAGACAAATAGGTTAGGCTTGAGGTATCCAGCTCATATTATCATCACTTCACAAATTTTTGCCTCTTTCACAAAGATAAACCATAATAACATGCAGCATAAATCAGGATAGCATAAATCTTAAATGGCCTTGACGATACAATTTTAATACAAGGTCAGTTTAGTAAACATGGCTGAAAATTGTATAAAATAAAAGAAGGTGCAAGGAAAAATAGAGATGAAAACTTTCCAAACTTACAAAGATTCCAACTTATCCAGCAACAAACCAAACCAAGCGAGCAGCCCAACAACAACACTCACTCCAGCTTAAGATTCAAAATACAGACATTCTTTCTTTACTAATACCCTTCCTATTTCTCTTCTTCTTTTTTTTCTTTCTTACTTTTTCACTCTTTTACTTACTCAAAATATTTTTTGTTTTCAAACTCCCAAGTGCTGGTAGTTGTCTGTTAATGTGCTTCTAATGAATGAGGAAGATCCTCTTATATAAAAGAAAGAGGACAAGAGGCAGATATAGTACAGCCAAGAGGGCTATGATATCTCATGATGTCCTCGGGTCATACTTGCCACCTTTTATGAGGAAGAGTACTTCCCCTACCCCAACATTTGAATATCAACCAAAATGGATGTTGGCAGGGGAAAGAGTACTCCCACTGCCTAAACAAATATTTCCCTTTTTAGCTTACCATATCTGCCTCATTATGAGGCAGGTTTCCTTTGAGTTTCAATGGAATTATTACTTACAAACCAACTATTCTAATCCAAACTTGACTGTCCTAAACCAACAAAATATTCAGATTTTATTTTGGACCAAGGAAAACATCCCAGAACTCTTTATAGCTAACTGATCATATCTAACTCCCTAAAACACAACTAAGTCATTACCCCAATCAATCAGCTCTCCTAAGGTCCTAACTTCTAACTTAATCAGCCACACCAATCAACCACTAACTAACTAGAACACACAGTAAAATAACTTAACTAAACCAGATTACACTAAAATACTGATTTCATAGCAAGATTCAAACAATTTTAGACTAAACAAGACCTAATCACATTGCAAACTCAAACCAACATTCAATTTAAAGGATGCTAAGTGTTAGACCCTAAGACTCGGTAAATTGTGGCACGGCATGGCTATGACGGGATTTGGGGTGTTGCTCCTAGTTGTAGCTAAATCCGGATTGAAAGCAACATGTTTGTGGACTGATTTGTCAAGGGCGGGCTTAAAATGACTTGGTTGGATCATGGCATTGATGAGCTGATTGGCAAACGGTGTTGGTGCAACGGTTAGGCAGCCTTGTGCCTTTGCGGATGATAAGATGGCAACCGGGCAGCTTGTTGGGTGGCAAGCGAGCCAAGACGAGATAGACGATAATGTGGGCAATAGGGTGTCAAGACTTGGTGTCTTGATGTCAAGGCAAGCAAGTGAGCTGAACGTAGTGCATGTCGTTTGGCTAGGGTTGGGGCAGAGTGTGCTGAAGCTAGGCAAAGTCGGCTGTGCAGTGAGCTAAAGTCGGCTGGACAAAGGGCAATTGTCAGGCGCATGTGCAGGGCACATGACCGGTTGGTTGGGCGCCTAGACATGATCAGAAGTGGGCTAAAAACGTGGCTGAGGTGGCCTAAATGGGCGCTGAAGGTGCTGAAACGTGGCCTACATGGCCTGCTTTGTTGGAAAAACTCCCCTATCCATTTGTAATGCCTTTGGCTGATTCCCCTATTGTATTTAAAGTCTATTTCGTGCATTTTATTACTTAGACAGATTTTACTTAGTTTTCTTAGGAGAGAAAACATTGGCCTTGGTGGCTTTCCTTTGTATTTGGCGTGAATAATATAAAGGTTGGGATTTTCCCGTACTTGCTGTCTCGTTTACTTTCTTGCCTTAACGTTTCAGTGTTGTGCATGATCTTTACTATCTACACATTCAATTTTCTGCCCAAAACACTTAACCATTGCTGCCTATTTTCGAATCTAAGACAAACGACCCTAAATTTACGTTAGAGTGACAAACGGCTGAGCCTTGCGGGCGGACTGCTTGGCTGCCGCACGGGGCAAGCCTCGGTGGTTTCAAGTGATCAAAATCACCCCTGTGACAACTTGGTATCAGAGCTTGAAGGTCTGGTTCGTTGCTTAGAAGAAAAACCATGGCTGGTGGAAATAGTAGTGCTGAAATGAGGGAACGGTTGGCTAAACTTGAGGCGTTGGTGGGTGTGACTGACGATAGTGTCGATTTGGTGGATGTGCTGACACAATTGGCTCGTCTTAAAGCCCATTGTGAACGTCTTGAGGCAGAGAGTCAAGCCTTCAAAGATGTTGCTGCGGCTGAAATTGATAGACTCGCTAAGGACAACGAAAATTTGAATGTTGAAATCGTTGTGCTTAGGCGTGCTGTTGGAACGGGTGTGCAACGTGTTGATGAACGTCCCAAGGTAAAGATCCCTGAACCTAAGGCATTTGAGGGCTCTCGTAACGCTGTTGTGCTTGAGAATTTTCTGTGGGACATGGAGCAATACTTTGAGACAGCCCATGTTCAAGACGGGGAGAAAGTGTCTTTGACAACTCGTTACTTGGCTGGTGATGCAAAATTATGGTGGCGTACTCGTGTGGCTGATGACGTGAGTGCGGGCAGACCTAAGATTGAGTCGTGGGAGCGGCTTAAGAAAGAGTTGAAGGATCAATTCTTGCCTAGTAACTATTCTTGGGTTGCTAGGGACAAACTGAAACGGTTGAAGCAAACCGGTTCATTGAGGGATTATGTCAAGGAATTTAGTTCTTTGATTTTGAGTATAACAAATATGTCCGAGGAGGACAAGCTGCATAACTTCATGTTTGGGCTGCAAGGGTGGGCTCAAATGGAACTAAGGAGGCAGAACGTGAAAGACCTCCCTAGTGCCATTGCGGCTGCCGATGCATTGGGCGATTTTAGGCGTGAGGATGCTGAATTTTCTACTTCTAAGGCTAAAAACGGGAATAATGACAAGGCCAAGGAGTGGAAAAACGCTGAAAAGGGCAATGCAACGGGTGAGTCTAGTGGCAAAGGAAAGGCAGCGTTTGATAAGACTAAGGGTGAACAAACGAACAAGCCTCGTGGCTGCTTTATTTGTGATGGACCGCACCGGGCAGCGGACTGTCCAAAACGTGCTAAGCTGAATGCTCTTCTTGCTAATGATAGTGATGAGACTAAAGAAGACAATGAAGAAGAGTATGTGAATGCTGCGTTTTGTAGTCCAATGGTGGCGAGTAAAGCTGAAATTGGTTCGACGAGGGCGTCGAATTCAACTAGTGGGGGTGGTTTGTTAGACCCTAAGACTCGGTAAATTGTGGCACGGCATGGCTATGACGGGATTTGGGGTGTTGCTCCTAGTTGTAGCTAAATCCGGATTGAAAGCAACATGTTTGTGGACTGATTTGTCAAGGGCGGGCTTAAAATGACTTGGTTGGATCATGGCATTGATGAGCTGATTGGCAAACGGTGTTGGTGCAACGGTTAGGCAGCCTTGTGCCTTTGCGGATGATAAGATGGCAACCGGGCAGCTTGTTGGGTGGCAAGCGAGCCAAGACGAGATAGACGATAATGTGGGCAATAGGGTGTCAAGACTTGGCGTCTTGATGTCAAGGCAAGCAAGTGAGCTGAACGTAGTGCATGTCGTTTGGCTAGGGTTGGGGCAAAGTGTGCTGAAGCTAGGCAAAGTCGGCTGTGCAGTGAGCTAAAGTCGGCTGGACAAAGGGCAATTGTCAGGCGCATGTGCAGGGCACATGACCGGTTGGTTGGGCGCCTAGACATGATCAGAAGTGGGCTAAAAATGTGGCTGAGGTGGCCTAAATGGGCGATGAAGGTGCTGAAACGTGGCCTACATGGCCTGCTTTGTTGGAAAAACTCCCCTATCCATTTGTAATGCCTTTGGCTGATTCCCCTATTGTATTTAAAGTCTATTTCGTGCATTTTATTACTTAGACAGATTTTACTTAGTTTTCTTAGGAGAGAAAACATTGGCCTTGGTGGCTTTCCTTTGTATTTGGCGTGAATAATATAAAGGTTGGGATTTTCCCGTACTTGCTGTCTCGTTTACTTTCTTGCCTTAACGTTTCAGTGTTGTGCATGATCTTTACTATCTACACATTCAATTTTCTGCCCAAAACACTTAACCATTGCTGCCTATTTTCAAATCTAAGACAAACGACCCTAAATTTACGTTAGAGTGACAAACGGCTGAGCCTTGCGGGCGGACTGCTTGGCTGCCGCACGGGGCAAGCCTCGGTGGTTTCAAGTGATCAAAATCACCCCTGTGACACTAAGCATACAGAGACAGAAACACACATACATACACACTTGCCTGCTTGAAACAAGGATTGATCACAGCTATGTGCTTAAAGTCAAGGGACTAGACATCTTGAACAAACAATCTAATATACAGATCAAACACAAAGCCAAAAGTTAAAGTTCCACACCAGTTTCACACTTCAGACATTAGTTTCTATATTGGGACTATGGTTAAGCAAATAAATTGGACAGATTCTTTCAACCAAAATATGAACAATCATTCAACAGGGAACAAAATCAGATCCACGTCCTACTATGTTAACAAGCATTTCTCTACGCCAAAAGAACACAACTCAAGCCATAATAAGCAAACAAACCAAAGGAACTCATGATATGAACATAGCCGCTTGTATTAACTCAAAACTATGAAATACACTTTTCACTTCACAACTTATGACTAAGCTAAAGCTAAACATGTGTTATTCTAAGGTAAACAACTCATTAACAACATAAAGAAAGAAAGGAAACCAGCTTACTACCCAAAACGGCACACGGTCGTATGCACCCGAACACGGCACCACTGCCTTGGCAGCCATGAGCTACTGCCTCATATACACCATTATCATCGCCCTTGTTATTGCCACTCCCTCGCTAATATATCGCCTAAAATCAGCAGCACACCATCGCTACTGCCCCGATGCCTTAACCAAACCAACATTAGCCTACTGCTTCCAAAACAACAGCCTTGAGACCTTAGTTTATGTACTACTGCTACCATTACTTCAAACAACATCAAACAATATCACTGCCTAGCCTAAACCGTCTCACCATTGACCTGCCCTTGGCACCAATACCATCGACAATACTACGCCATCATTACACATCTGAACCACTATGAAACAGCCCCCACGCCATTGCCATTGCCATTGCTGCAGCGTCCTCACCATCGACAAGCTGCCTCGAGTCAGCTTTAATCTCACACACACACCCCAAAGCACCTCCACAGATTCACCACCAATGGTTTCAAATCACAGCCCCTACACCATTAAAAAAATATCAGCTGACACCACTGCCTCCAAAATTAACAAATTAAAACAGCCTTGCCAACCTTACACCGATGCTGCATCACCCCAAACATCACCACCATTATTGTTGACTTATCACCATTATCATCCTAGTATCATCCTTACATCACAATAACCATTTGAATCCATCTTTTCTTTTTCTAATTGAAATGATTCCCGATTGGGATCGTTTCAACTAGAAAAAGAAGAGAATGGAGGGGGAAAAGGCCGAGAAAAATCGAGTAAAAGAGATCCCAAGCAAACTGTCGTTTCCTTTTGACCAGAAGAAAAGGTTCCCATGTAAACGAGTTCCGAAAACGGCATGAGGAGAGCGAGATGGTGCCGAGGATATAAAATTTCACCATAAAATATGGATTTCCGCCGGAAAATGGTCAATTGAACTCCGATCTACAAGAAACGGATAAGAATTTGAGAAAAATACTTGGAGAAATGGAAAGAGGGGCTCGAGCGAACCGCAATATGTACTTAGTTGACGGAAAAGGCGGACGGAGGTCGGCACCACCGCCGGCAGGGGCGTTTTCCGGTGGGAGTTCAGAAATTGGCCAGACCTTCCTTTAGATTATTTTCTAAATTAGGGAAAAAATGAAACAAATTCAGATTTTGGCTTTTGAAACAAGGCGGGTTATAATTCGGAATTGGGCTGTCTATTCTTTCAATTTTAGCCAGACCAAATAGAAAAATTTAAGAGTAAGCCAAGCTACAAACCTAATTAACCAGCATAAACTCAATTAACTAAGCAAGATGACACAAAATTAAGATAGAAGATTAATTAACCAAATAAGCACTGAATACAACAACAACAATATATATAATTAACCAAGTAACATGACTATTTCGCGCATATATTTAGCGTGTGCCAAAATTAGATGATTACAATCATATTTATAAAAATATCCCTTTTTAATTAGTCAAAGGTAATCAAGCATTTTACATAATGGCGCCACAATCGCAGGCTCGATAAGAAAGGTCTCACATTTCTTATCCTCGTCAGAAAAAATCTTGACGATCGCCAAAATTTTCTACAAGCACGACTTAGCGATCATCAAGAGTTTACCCCTGGTGAATTTTGGTGATAGCAAGGAGCTTTATGATGAGCATAAAAAATATAAAACTTCTCTTATGTGGTAAGAAGTGTGACAGCGGAGTTGGGTCTGTCCAGCACACGCAAAAACATAAAGGTAATCATTGCCGTTGCAGTATCCCGTTTCTTGTAAATCTCCCTAAATCTCCCGTTATATCTTGCAAGCAAACATGTATAGATCAGATAACCCAGGATACGGTGCGTGTTGTCCTAAAATGTAAGTGGTAGTGAAATTTTGTCCTCTTTACCAAAAATTTTAAAATCGAACATCCTACTCATTATTGATATGAGAACATATGATTTTACTCTTGTATAACCTAGCAGTGTCGCGTTAGTTCCTCTCTTGTCACCATAGCTCTCTCCATTTCGGGTACAGTAGCCCTTTCGTTCCTACTGTGTTTTTATGATTTTTTTCCTCATAAGCCAACTCATGTGTTCCTCAATCCTCTCACATATCATGATATATTAGCAAGTGTTGCTTATCTGTAAAAACTTCAAGAAAATTTAGTTGGAGACAAGGGGAAGGGGTTGGGGTCAAGTTTTGCCCTATTAAAACTTCAAGGCAATTTAGCTAGGAGAGTGGGGTCAATGGGTTAAGGGAAAGTATTGCCAGTTTACCAAGTTTTCAAGATAATTTAGTTCGAAACTGATAAAAGGTTTCGAAGTCAAGTAGTTCCCTGTCAATAAATTCAAGACAATTCAATTGGATAAGAGGATGAAGGGATCTAGGGCAAATAGTACATGTTTCAATATTTCAATGCAATTTAATTGGAGACAAGGGAAAGAGCCGAAGGAAAGTGTTTTTCTACTAATACTTCAATAAAATTTAGCTGGAATAAAGGGGTGAAGGAGTCGTGGTCAAGTGCTGCCTATTTTTCAAGATTTCACGGCAACATAGTTAGACACGGGTGGAAGTATTGCCTTGCCAATAATTTAAGACAATTTGTTAATTGAGAGAAGAAGAAAAGGGGTCGAGAGCAAGTTTTACCTATTTGCTAAGATTTCAAGGTAATTTAGTTAGAGACAGGGGAAGGGGTCGAGGGCAAATGTTGCCAGTAAAAAGAGAGAATAGAAGGTTATTTTCCTAAATTGAATTGTCTTCATTTTCTATAAATTTTGTAGTTCTTCGATGGAAGGGAAAATAGGAACAGAGCGAGAACACGAGTCGTTGAGAAATATTTTTGTCCAAAATTTATTCATTAAATCAAAGCCGAGGATCAAGTTTTGACAAACCATGTTAAGTGAGGCCAAAACTATAAACTATTCGCTAAGGTGTCATATTTCTGTCATTCAGCCGGTTAGCACCCAGTGGCCTAATAACCCGGTTTGTGAGGCCCATAAGAATATCAACTCCTAACAAACAGGGAAATTTTCCGGTATGGGACACTTGCACCGTTCTCACTTTTTTTGCCCCAAAAAGAAAACTCTGAGATTTTTTAGAATCAATTGCCAGACTTTAGTGCACAAATTCTTGAGAATTAGGGGTCTCGATGATCGCCAGAAATTTTGAACTAAGGTCTGATACGTGTCTGAAATTCCCAATTAGAGGTAAAAGTAAAGAACTTTCTTACCGGGATTATAAGTGTAAGTGTGACACCATTGCCCAAATCAATTTTAATTATCGAAGTACTATCTTTCTAGTGTAAAAGCAAAACATGTGAGATGGTATCTCACTTCTCACCTAGAGATACTCGAAATTAAACGTTGAAGACATCTTTTTTGTTTATACAAATTACGAGCAAAAAGTTACTACCGTTCTTTGTTTTGTTTTTCTTTTCAGAAGTATACATTTTATCATACAAAGAAACAAAAAATTTACACCATTACAAACCCATTCATGTGAAAGCACTTTCAAAAACATCTGCAGTACAAATGACCAGGAAATCTAATACATAGTTACAATAAAGAAAACATCTATAGATATCTTCAGAATGCCGATCAAGATCATAGAGCCAGCAGGGTCAACATTAATTAGACATAAAGGGAAAATGCATGGTTGTTTACAGGCCTATTATAACAACAACTACATCCCAATCCCAAACAAGTTGGATCGACTATAGAATTCTCACTGTACATGTCGAACCATTTAATTAAGCTCATCTTGGTCCCATATTAAAACAATGGTTTAAGGCCTATGGCTTTCCAAAAATGCAAAAAGCACTTCCCAGCTTTAGGCATGGATCTGTAACAAAACTAAACTCCACAAGGGCATCATTGATACTGTATTATACAGTCGTTTTAACAATGCCATCTCTCTGCTAGTAATTTGGCCCCAAAAGAGATAGAAGGAAGGTCCGATAATTGCCGGATGTCTCCGAAAAAACTGCATCATTCAGACATTTCTTGTATTTCTTTCGGTACTCTGCTTTTATATATTGCATATCAATCTCAGCTCGTGTTACTATTATTCTAATAAGAGTTGTATCGTTAGTTCCCAAGCCCTTCATAGCCTTGTGCAATTTCTGAATGCAATAAACATAGTTTAGGTGTTTGTGCTTTGAGCATAAACTCAACATTTGAACGTTTTACAAGATTAAAGTCAAGAATGGTTTCACGAAGTTAAACACAATAGAGTTAAATAAAAATAGATTATAGCATGGAGATGACATTTAAATGAGATACCCGATAAGTACTACTATCTGTGTAATTTAACATGTTATACAGGTTCGTTAAATACCATTTAGGTTAACAATTAATACTTGTTATCAAGGACTTCAGAGTATATAAACAATACCTTTGCAAAGTATCTTGCTGGATTCTTAGCACATCTCAAGATAGTCAAGAGTGCAAATCTAAAGAGTCCTGAAGTTTCACTTTTTACAGCCTGTATTATAACGTATACACTATACACTCATTAGCCAAATAGCATCATATATATAAAGATTATAGCTCAGAGAGTAAGGTGAAATTTTACCTCTTTCAATTTGTTCTTGTACTTGGTTTGATAAGCATAACTAACAGCAGCCAAATGTGCACTGCTGCTTTCAGAAAAGATGCGTATAAAAGTCTTTTCATCGGTTCCCCATCTCTTTTCCCCAGCTTTATAAAGAGCTTTAGCATCACGTTCTGCCAAAACTGCGTCAACTTCTGGTCCTTCATAGCGCATTCTACTTAAATAGGATAGAAGCAACTGCATATTATAAAGGAAATATATTTATACATCAATCTCGTCTTTTGAAAAATCTGAGCAATATGGATGTGTGTGACTTTGTTTAAATCTTAGACAACAGAAGTACTATTTCTACGACTGAATCCCAAATTAGTTGTGGTTGAAATCTGAGAATAAATGATATGTATCATAATTTGTCTTACAATACGACTTATGATTTCTTTAAAATGGAGATTCTCTATATCATATCCCAGGCACCGACATATAAATCTCTAACCAGACTAAAAGGCTCTAACAATAGCAGATCTAATGCAGGTGCACCAAGCACGACTACATCATAGTATTTAGGCACGAAACAATTTTATCAGGACACGGGGCATTCCCCAGTGTTGTAGTATCTGTGTTCTGTCTGTGGGCAACTGAGGTCCATCTGTAGGCTGCTCAACTTCCTTTCGTGTAGTATTAGTTCTCAATTGACAAAAAACGGATACTTCAGGTGTCCCAAGCTAAGGGCTGGAGGACTGGAGCTACATTGTCCGAAGAGGATCAATTAATGCCCTTCTCGGGAAATTATACTGCAAGTAACGTATAATCATTTTTTCATGTATGTTTTAAATCATATAGAAAGCTTCTAGTGCAGTATAAATGAGGTTCACAAATGCTTTAGGCCAAAAGTTTGAATCTCAGATGTTGAAATGTTGAATTTTATTGGATCCCCTTAATAAATTTATGGCTCCACGGGCATAGGACAGAATATCATGAGTCACTTAGCATTCCCTGATCTGTAGGATCCTGCCCTTTCAAAACCTTTTGCTGCTCATGTAGATTAGTATACATGTTTCAGCCTTCTACAGCTTGTAATTATTGATTGGCAAATTAAAGCTTCTTAATTCTATCTTTCTCCAAAGTTGTTACCAAACAAAGTTGTCCCTACTCTTTTAGATGCCCCAAATCTGACCTCTCTCTTTTTCATGTATTCTTCATTGTGTAACAAGGAAAAAAAAAAAGAATTTAAAACAATAATATTCTTTTGCATCTTAAGTTGTTGAGGGACATGAGTACCTTTTTGTGATCATCAGATGTCCGTAATTCAATGTCGTGCTCAAGGTAGTTACCATGCATGGTATAATAAATTTGTTTGAAATATTGTATCTGAGAAGGAGTCCGAGAACATATCACTTCAGTAGCTGCTTTGAGATCAACGACAACTCCACTCAATGCCTGCCTAACTATAGTGGCATCCCTTACTGCTGGTTCAAGCATCCAAAGCAAGAATGCTCTCTGAAATTCATGCCAAATTATTCAGAATCTCCAAACATAATAGTGCATAAATCTTTAACACAATCAGATTAACTTGACATACTATAAAATGTAATGCTTTCTAACAAGTTTCGCATCGCATGCTAACCTATTATAACCGGTTAAATTGCACTAATTTTTTAAATTCTTTACATTTAACTTAAATCCCTATTCTTCTCCTTTAGATTTCGTTTCTTTCTCTATTTTCTTGTGGATTTAAGTTATACACTGAATTGTAATTTAACATGTGATAACGGATTACTTCTTTTCCGTGTGTTACAGGTGACCTAATAATTATATCTAACATATTGTACCTTGGTGTCACCATTAAGTTCTCTAGATAAGCGATTATTAAGCTCTTCAGAATAAATAGCTCTGTATTCCTGCTGAATGAGACCACGTTGAGTTGCATCCCGATGGGCTAGGATGTTAATGACCGATCCAGTATCACATCCGAATCCTGCAGGATAACAAAACCAAGAACGTTTCTTTTTCAAGGTACAATTGGACTAGAAATGCAAATACTCCATGTGATGTAGTTTAATTCGGTATAGAGCCTGTCACATAAATTGGAACAAACTAATAAAAGTGTTAGTTTTGGAACAAACTACTAAAAGTGTTACTTTATTATCAGATTAATAAGAAAATATTGTCATATAAGTTGGAGTTGGATTAGTTATAGCCAAATTATCTTATCCCAATTACCTCATCTTCCCCTAACAATTTTATGTATTAAATTTTAATAATGTATTTGACTCTATGCTCTTCCTCATAAACCATGCTTTAACATTTTTAATTGCATTAAGCAGCAACTTATCCTGAGCAGGAAATAAATAAATTCTAAAAGCATCACAAAGAAACTGAGTACACACAGGGAAACCCTGCTAGAATAAGCAGAACAGGACCGATAACCACCAAACAAGAACAAACGAGATAAAGTAGCTAATTGGTTGCCACATAAGTTATACACATATTATAATACAAGATATTGGGTAACACAAAAAAGAAATTGTTGTATGTTATATCTCGCTTAATTAATAGTATTCAAACTAGCTACACAATATATAATATAAACGGTCTTAATCAGTCAAAATTCAAAACATAGTCAGAATGAATAAGATGATCATCACAAACCAAAGATATCTACCCTTGAAAGCTTTGTAAAGTAGCATGGCATCATCACGGGGCGAAGTTAAAACAGGAGGTATAGTTAGGGTAGCCATGTTTCTCTCTCTTTCTCTCCCCTTTCTCTCCTTTCCTTTAAAGGTGAAGGAGAGAAAGGAAGAAAGAAGAGAGACCTTCAATAGATTGGAGACATACACATAAGTTCAAACAGAGCTTGAAACTACGAGTAATAATTACATAGCATGAAATGTCCACAATAAATGGTAAACCTACAAACACGTCTAAGAATTTGACGCTTTTGACGGTCGGTCATCCATGCAAGTTTTTTCTGGTCTTTCTCTTCCTTAGAAGATTATGTGCGTCATTACTCTATAAAACAACATAACATAAAAGGTGATGTTGCACTTCTATAAACATTAACTTTTCATAACAAGTCTAATTATAAGATGTAACTTAGAAATTAAATAGAATAATAACCTGTTACATTAATTTGAGTGTATAATATATTTACATTGTTAGTCTACTTTGCATTACAAAAACATTTTTTAAGATGTTGGCTAGTTTTATATAAAATTTTAAACTGAATCAAAATTGTACTAGTAAGTACTTACTCCATATTTTACTGTTCCCGTCCTTTTATCTCTAACGTTAACAATAGGAGTGTTTGGTACGAAGGTTCTTTTTTCTTTTAGTTTCTCCACTACTGAATATTTGAGAACATATTTTCCTTCTTAAAATTAGTCAAAAATACATTCTTTATAAACTCAAGAGAAGTCATTTTCTTCAAAGTAAGGGGACGCTATAGACTCCCGATTCCAAATTCGTCTTTCTCGATATTGTGAAGTACTCCGAATTAATGAGTATAATTTGATACTTTTTGGATTATTTGAACTTTATATACTAGTCTACTAGTGCATATATATAGTGCTCTGGTCCTGCATTTGTGAATGGTCGTCTTCAAGGTCTGGTCATCATCTCATATCCAATTTGTCATTTTCTGGGAATAAATTAATTCTAGTAATTTGGATATATAATCACCCATAAAGATATTTTCAATTTTTTCAATCGAGCAATGGAAAATATCCCAGACTAGAAATGTAAATCTACCGTATATATAGTCCCAAGCAAGAGTTTGTATTTCTTTTCTCCTTACTACCAACAGAATAATATTTTCTAGCCACTAATCAACTACCTAAATACTATCATAATAGGAGGTCGTTTTCCATTGTTGGAATAAAGATTTTTTATTTTTTGGGTCATTTACTCTTGCCTTTCTAGGTAATAATAAAGAATTTTGATGGTCTGACTTTCAAAGTTTGGCAATATGAAAAAACTGTAATTTCTCTATGTTTCAGTTTAGCTGATCATTTTCAGCTAACTTGACTAATCGATTAAGCTCAATTGAATTAAATTAGTTTAATATTTTAAAATTAAGTTTTACATATTAAAAATTATACTTAAAGCATAATAAGCCGCAACTTTTCAAAATTCAGGTTAAGCTTCTAAAGGAGAAAATGTCAAATAAACAGAGAAGATATAGTAGTACTCCCTCCATCCCACTTTGTTTATCATAGTTTGATTTGACATAAAGTTTAATAAAGAAATGAAAATTTTTGAAATTTGTAATTTATAAATGAGCCAAAAAAAAGTTATGAGTTAAATTATTTTCAAAATTAGAGGTAAATGACAATTTTTTTGAATGGATTAATTAATAAAAAAATATGACAAATAAAAAAAAGGAGTAATACTTAGTAAATACAGTAAGAAAATAAAAAGAATGTGTTCAAGCGACAAACATCCTAAATACCAAAGTATGGCACAAAGTCAGATGTTGAACATACATGGGTCATGGGCACAGACAAAGTAATCAGGCACGTGGGCTGCACTGAGCTACTTTAGAGAAACAAAAGGAGTAGTTACACTTGTAAAGATCTAAAGTAGTTGATCCAGATCTTTTCCTCTTCATTCTCCTAGCTCCATCCAGGTAACATCTTCATTCAAATCCCATCTCTCAGGTTAATTATTATGTAGTTAAAGTTTCTTACTTTTATTGCCACTGTATCTTGTTTTGTTAATGTTCTTGAGACTTGCTGAGTGTAAAATTGATTATATCGGTGCTTATTATAATAGTGATCAAGAATTTGATTGTTTTGATGAATTGGGTTGTCGGTAATTTCCTTAAATAGATGGTATCTCACTTGTGTTATAAATAGACACCCAAAAGAGATCTCAAATCCCGCTACTTATTGGGGATTACCTATAAATATCTCACTGACAGTGCAACAAGCTTAAACTCATTTCGTAGAAGCTCTGTGCTGCCTACGTATTTTGATCACAAAAAGACCAATTGCCATATGTAATAGGTTATCGAAAGGGATCCTTTACGAGGGTGATCGAGTTCCAGTGATACTTGTGTTAGTGAAATTAGCTGTTGTGATCTTTTTTTCTTCTTCATACGTAGGGCTACGACCTAGAAGTAATTAAGTCACAAAGTTCTTTAAAGCATAGTCACTACCATTAACCCTTTACTTACCCGTATAAAACCTGATGATTCTTTTACTATTGCAGCAATCTAGCATGTCGTTATCAATATCCACAAATGCCTAATTTCTGGGATAATTTGTGGGAAACTAAGTGTCCGTTCCCATTACTGAAATGAGTAATCAGAGAGATACTGCAGCTAAGATGACAGAAATAAACTGTATCCTCCTTTTAAGTGAATGGACGCAAAGATTTAAAATAATATATGTGTTCCGGTCTCCAACTAGGAACATGAATCTCACGAGTTTCGTCTTACTTGTTGCACCTACTGTGGCATAAACTAAATGGAAACCCAGAATATGCAGTTACATGGTGGATGTGGTGAGATTCTTTTTCAAATAAGCTAATCTGGGTGTTTCTTAAATTTAGGATCCTGTACATGAGCGTAACATTAGGATTTCTTTTGCTATGTTCATATACACCAAATTAATTGATTATTTTGGGCTTCCCTATAAAAATGAACTTTTGACTAGCTTCTTGAATATCTAAGCATTACGTTAGGTGCGTAAAAGTTTCATTTTCTCTTACTCTAGCATTTGTTCGGTTCATACTTGTTTTCATTACTAAGAACAATGATCATTTTAGCGATGCAGAAACAAAAGGAATCTGGTATCTTTTCTTACAAGTAATATGGGAGTAACATGTATTCTTTATTCCCTGTAGGTGTTTCACATAGGATGGCCTTGGTTACCACTGCTGAAGTTTGTGATGCAAACCCACAGCTTATTGTGAGTGGTGAACTACGGGCACTGCAGCCAATCTTCAAAATTTATGGCAGGCGCCAAGTCTTCTCTGGACCTATTGTCACTCTGAAAGTATTTGAAGACAACGTTTTGGTTCGTGAGTTTCTTGAGGAGAAAGGTAATGGAAGAGTTCTTGTTGTCGACGGGGGTGCTAGTTTGAGATGTGCAATTTTGGGTGGCAACCCTGTAGTACAAGCTCAAAACAATGGATGGGCTGGGATTGTAGTAAATGGCTGTGTAAGGGATGTCGATGAAATCAATGGTTGTGACATCGGAGTGAGAGCTCTGGCTTCACATCCGATGAAAGCCAATAAGAAGGGGATCGGGGAAAAGCATGTTCCAATAACCATTGCTGGTACTAGAATCTGCGATGGTGAGTGGCTTTATGCAGATACTGATGGCATTCTGATTTCAAAAATGGAGCTATCTGTTTGAAAATGTCCCATGCCTAATTTAAGTGCATATCAGTTGCGAACTTCTTTTATGAGTCTTATGGTCTAACTACTACTTCATTATATGTATGGGAATCATGAGCTCCATTAATCTGTTGTCTGCTGTAAGTGAAACTAGTTGGTGGAATATGTTTTATATAATTTTACTCTATGTTCCCTTAAATGTGGTCTTTGATAATCGAACAGCAAATGTTGGAAAAGTTGGCTCCACCAACAGTAATTAATGAGTACTTCATAAGGAATTGTTAATGTGATTTCTCCATGGTGAAGATACTCTTAGCTTTGAGCTTAACACGAGGTTGAACCTTAGTTGAGCAGGTGTTGTGCTTAAGCTTGTACCTTTGACTTGTTCTGTGTTTCTGGACTTTAAAATAGAACTAGGACCAGCCATATCCTAGGGATAGGTTATTTGGTTTATGCTTTTAGCTTATCTCATACTTGGCCTTCATAGGTAATTATGCTATACTCCTTTTTTTGTTAACTATCACGATGATGTTCGGGTCAGCTTGGACGTATCTCGACTATTCCACTGGTACTTACTACCTCTCACCACTACAAAATATGGCTCTTTCTACAGTCTTAGATGCTTAATCAGTTATCTTAGGATGAAAACTTGTGCGTGCTGGGAAGTAGCATTTTGTTCTTACCATGGGAAAACCCCATATTAAATGATAACTCTACTATCAAGAACTGTTTAGGTAGTAGCAGAAGCTAGACCAATTACAGAACACATTTCTTTTTTGACTTATGATCGTGACGATGGTTGAATGTGTAAAATGTTTGCCCTCGGCGCTCTTCTATCTCGAGACAGTGAAGACCCCTACAATCCCAGAAGGTTTTGTTCTAAAGACTCGAGTGAATCTACTGCTTGTTCTCTTTGGTTAACTAAATTTACCCAAAACTCCTGTAGATATGCAAGGCTTCCTGCATTTGATAACTAAACAAATCTGACTAGTGATGTCTACTATGATACATGAATGTGACTGGTTTTGAGATCCGAGGAGGAATGTCTATAGTCTAATACTAAGGGCAACTTGGTTTGGTACACGAAGTTAAACACAAATGCCCTTTCGCTTCGAGACAGGAGTGGGGGATGGCCCTACTCCTAGGCAACAACATGTTTTACGAAGTCAGAATCAAATCTTTTTGTTAGCTCCCCGTACCTTCGATAGCATATAAGTGTTGGCTCATGATCATGTCTACTTTATATTCAAGAGCAAGCATCTTTGAATCCTTTCCTACCTCCTTAATAATTCCAATAAGATGCTTCAAGCCCGTTATGTTTCCTCATACAGTTTTCAGTCGATAAAATTAGGCTGCTTGCTGTAAAAACATCACCTTAAGTTTCAACTAAGTCATTCGATATAGGAGACATCCACCTGATTGTGGGTTTCCTCAATTCTCTGTATTAAAGCTCATCAATTAAATTTCATTTTTCCAACAATATCTTTGGACTTAAAAGTGTTCTACATGTCAACATGGTTACTTAAGAAGATATAACCCTTTCAACAGAAAGGTGGCTTGGTTTATGATAATGGGACACTTACAAAAATACCCACAAAACTTAAAATAATTACAGCCACTATCCACTACTTTCAAATATTACCCGACTTATCCACTCTATCCATCCAGACTTGTATACCATAGTTTATAAAGTATACCTTAAAGGTATACACCCATAAGGTATAACAAAGGTATACAATAATAAATGGGTAGGTTGGGTAAATACTTTTAGTTTTATGGGTAGTGTAATTTTTAATGGGTATGACTTGTAAATACTTTAAGTTTCATGGGTATAGAGTGTAAAATGTATAGAAGATCTTTAGGGGGATTTGCAAAAAGGGATTTCCACATAAATAGCCCACAATATTTCATATTAACAAGTCATTTAGCACTAACATAATATAGCCACAATATTTATATTTAAAAATTAATTTATAATTAAAATATCAATTATAATATATTGATATTATGTATATACCTTCTATACACATATATATTTGTCCCATATTTTTTAAATATTTATATCATCAAATTATATTTAATAAATATGCTAGGAAAAAAAAAGAAATGACAAAATATGGTTACAAAAAGTGGATAAGGGTTGGGAATGGTTATGTGGGGTAAAAATCTCTTGCAAAAATATGACACGGGAAGCTTTGGTTTGCCAAAATGCCCTCACTAACAGATGTTTAGCAAAAATGCCCTTATTAGTTTAATGAAACTTTTTTCGGACCAAAATACCCATACAAATCCGTAAAAAGACGCGCCCCAGTCCCTCCCCTTCCTTTTCTCCATTCACGCTATCAAGAAAACCATAAAACCACATTCCTTTTACAGATTGCTTTGTTCAAGAGAAGATTCAACGTAAGGTTTCTTCAAGTAGCAAGGGTAAAGTTCTCTGCAACTATTGCCAAGAGTTTAAGTTCTGCTGCAAAGACTGAAAAATCTGCCAATACTTTAAACTCTACTGCAATGAGAGGCTCTGTAGAGACTTCTTGCCTATTGCCAAGACTTTAAGCCCTGTTGTCATGGTCTCTACAACTACAGAAAAAGTTTCTACAACTATTGCCAATAACCAACACTTTAAATTCCAGCGGAAGGGGGAACTTGTACAAATAGTCTCTGCAAATATTGACAATTGCCAGAACTTTAAACTCTAGTAGAAGGAGCAACTTGTACAAATAGTCTCTGCAAGTATTGGCAATTGCCAAGACTTTTACCTATATTGCAATGCAAAACTTGCAGAGAAAGTCTCTGCAACTCTTGGCAATAACCAAGACTTTAAGTTCTGGCAAGGGGGACCTTACACAAAAAATCTCTGAGAGTATTGGCAATTGTCAAGACTTCTACCTCTACTGCAGTGAACAAATTGGAGACAAAGTCTCTGCAACTCTTGGCAATAGCCAAGACTTTAAGTGCTGGCAAGGGGGACCTTACACTAAAAGACTCTAAGAGTATTGGCAATTACCAAGACTTCTACCTCTACTGCAGTGAACAAGTTGGAGACAAAGTCTCTGCAACTCTTGGCAATAGTCAAGACTCTAAGTTCTAGTGGAAGCGACAACTTACATAAAACATCTCTGTAAGTATTGGCAATAGCCAAGACTTTAAACTCTACTGCAATAAGCAACTTGCAGAGAAAGTTTATGCAACTCTTGGCCATGGTCAAGATTTTAAGCTCTATGCAAAACATGAATATCTAATAGCCATAGGCAATAAAAACCTTCAAATCACTGGAATCATGCAAACACAAGAAAAAAAAATCCCAAATTTCTAGCACACAAAGAATAAAGAAGGAGGCCAGGAATGGGAAAAGAGAGAAGGAAACCTTCAGCGTGAATTAACACAAGTTGGAGAGCAAAATAGTCCTTTCATAAGGGGGGTATGATATGGAGGGCATTTATTTAAAACATTTGTAAGTGGGGGCAATTAGGTAAGACCATGTCTTATTGATGGCACTAGGTTAAATTTTTTGGATCTTTAGTACTAGGAATTTTTACACAAAAGTACAATTTTTAGAACTTAATTACCAAACATAGTAACATTTTAGCAAAATAACATTATATAGAGGAAAACACAAGTTAATTACAAATATAGCAAAAACATAGCAATATTTCCTATAACATACCAAACCCTTACATTCTTTCTCCTATTTCCCCACTATCACTTTTGCTCCTCCCATTTACCCCTATTTCACTTTTCCTCCCATAATTTCCCCCAATTTCACTTTTACTCCTCCTATTTCTCCCAATTTCAATTTTCTTCATCCCATCCTCACTGTATCTCGTTGTATCTCACCATATCTCGATGTTTCTCCACTACCAGCCACCTCGTATCTCGTTGTATCTTTCGTATCTCACTGTATCTGCACCGTATCTAACTATTTCTATACTGTTTCTACATCGTTTCAACTGTTTCTGCAGCACTGTATCTAACAGTCTCTGCACTGTATCTAACAGTTTCTGCACCGTTTCTACTGTTTCTGCAGCACTGTATCTAAACAGTTTCTGCACCGTATCTCACTGTATCTCACTATATCTACGTTGTTTCAGCACTGTTTCAGATATTTCAACATCGTATTTAACTATTTCTCGACTGTATCAAGCTATTTCTTGACTGTTTCAACATTGTTTCATCCCGTTTGTGCATTGTTTCTCACTGTTTATAAGTTATTTTCACCTTTTTAGTATTATTTCATATTATTTTTTATATTTTTATTTCGGTATTTTTCACAAGCGGTTTCAGACTGTATCATATCGTTTCATCACCGTTTCAGACTATTTCTACTCCGTTTCAGACTGTATCATATTATTTCAATGTCATTTTAGACTGTTTCAATACCGTTTTACACTGTATCACAGTGTTTCAATACCATTTCAGACTGTTTCAACACCATTTCAGACCGTTTCAATATTGAAAACATTTGATTCATTTCACAAAAATACACACACACTATTGTAAATTTTGCTTCAGAGCAAAACAAAAAAAAAATCCATAAAATGGACAATTTTATATGAAAAGATTAAAATAAGTACACATTTATCAATTTTTTAATACACGTGAACTACATCAGATACGGTTGCGTCGTTAGGAGAAATTTCTTTCAATTGTTTATTCCATGTAGCTCGTCGAAAGAAGAATTACTGAGTAAAAGAAGAGCTAACCGTGTTTATCCTCTCTCATTGCCGAACAACCAAGACAACAGAGGACTCATTCCAGGACCGAAAGGTAACCTGGTTTGCTTACAAACCTAACTAAAACAAAATTTTGTTTAACAGATTACGAGAAGAACCAAATGTCTGGTATCTTGTTCAAATCATCTCTTTATTGCATTCAGCAAGAATCATAATCCTGCTGGCAGGTGGTGTAATCACCTAATTTTGGCACACAAAATTAAAAAATGCTCAAAATAGTCGTATTAGATTCTTATGACGTTTCGTCAATTTTTTCTTGACTTCTGGTGTTTGTTCTAACTAATTTCGTCTTTAATTAGGACGTTAAAAAATTGAAAATTAACAAAAATTATTTGTTATATGTTTAATTGTGATTCTATGTTTAAATTGTGATAATATTGTAAGTTTATGCGGTTTAGATTATGATTAATCGTGTGTGTTTTGGTAAGTGGTAACCATTTTAATGGCCATTCGTAAGAAAATAACAGCCCAATTGCTTAATCCAATCAGCCCACTCTCTTTTGGCCCGTCCAAATTCGGATTGATCTCCACCCTTAGATCAACTCTGATCCAACGGTTCCCATTCCCTCTCCCATTTCCCTTATAACTTCACAAAAGCCTCCCATTTTCCCTCACACCCCCATAAGTCTCCTGACTAGGGCCACCCTGCCAAATCTTCTCCTTTGCTCGCCGGAAATCGCCTCCACGGCGGAGCCACCGGTCGGCCACCGCACGGCCGCCGCCGGCCACCACCTCCGGTGGCCGGAAAATTTATAAAAATATATCATCGGAAAGCTATCAATCTCCTCATTCCATTTCTCAACTCGGATTTCCCAAAATCTCAATGAATTAGCGTAGATCGGAGGTCAAAGTGCGGTCAAATTTTAACTCCGGTGAGTTTTCTTTTAGTTTTTTCTCTACTTTCTTTCCCTTCCCCTTACCCTTCCCCGTCACCCCTTGTACCCCCATCTCCCAAAAACCCCATTCCCTTTTACCCGTTTCTGTTTTTTCTGTTTTTTTTTTCTTTCTTTTTTCTTTTTCCCGTTTCTGTCCTTCGTTTATTTTCTTCTCCTTCTTACTTTGTTTTCTGTTTCGGTTATGATTTTGTTTGGGGGGGCTGTTGAGATAATTATGTGAAGCTGATCCGATGCCTGTTTTCAATAGTGTGGGGGAGGTTTTGTTTCGGCATTTTGTTTGAAGCCGAAGCAGTGGTGAAGACTGTTTGTAGCATCGACGAGGCATTGAAGTGGGGCTGTGGGGGTCATGTTATGGTGGCGGGTTTTGTTTTGAGTCCGTAGAGTTGCTGTTGTATTGGTAGTGGTGATGAGGCGACGCAGTTGACGGAGCTGATTCTTGGAAGCTACAGCGATGCAGTTTGTTTCTTGGATGTTTTTGGCTCGCAACGGTGATTGATGAAGGCGGGGCAGTGTTGATCTTGGTGATGCTTTGGCTCAGCCACGGGTTAGGCGAGTTTCTGTCCTTGTTTCTTTCTTTTCTTCTTTGTCTATTTAGATTAGGCTGGTATTAGCTGGTATCGTTAGAATATTAGTCACAGAAAGTTGTTTGAGTATTAAGTCTTGGCATGTTGGGTCTCGTAGATTAGCATGTCGAAAACTGCGAATAAATGTTCATGTATGTCGCATTGGATATGTTCTGATTTTTGCCTTGCTTGAAAGTTAAATGGATGGTTTGATTTGTTGGACCAGTTTCGATTAATTGGAGTGACTCGTTGTTGATATCCATTTTAAGCTTGATGGCTAGATATAGTTCCCTAACTGTTTTTCCTTCGTTTACTTTGTTTAACATATTCATAGTTTAGTTCAGTTTAGCATTAATTGTTTGTAGTTGAGTTTTATTAGAAGGTTTGGTGCATATATGAAATGATGGCTGAACTCAATGTGATTGTGTTAGCATGTGTATTGGCTTAGTTTAGCTTCTTAGGAATTAGTTTTTGACATGTTAGGCAGAATCATAAGCTGGGAGCATTTTAGTTTAAGTTTCAAGCTAGTTTAGGCTGATTTAATTGCCTTAGTTTGGTCCTAGACCCCTTAAATTAGTGATGAGTGTTTGGTGTCCTTTTAAGGACATTTCCTTGCATTATTTCAGCCCTTTAGGATAGTTTTAGGTGGCTGAAACAGTCTTCTATAGCTGCTGTACTGTCCTTGAAAAGAGGCTAAAAACACTCAAGTATAGGGGTGTGGGCTTGTACTTTTGTACAAGTCCACACTCCACCTTTTAGCCCCACCCTTTACCTTCACTTTTAGCTATAAAAAGGGCATTGAATGCCCTCATTTAACACCAACAACCAGCTGAATTTCACAAGAAATAGAGAGAAAAACACTTAAAGAAAAATTAGTAAGTTTGAGAGGTAGATTTAGAACCAAAAGCCTTCACATCTAAGGTCTTTTGGGGCATAAATCTTAAGGTTTAAAGGTTGAATAGGGGTATAAAAGGAGCTGTTTGTAGCGGTTGATTTGGGGTATTAAGTTGCTTGCTTTGGTCTGGTTCTTGCTATCTCATTTGCTTCACTAGCTTGGAAGTTTCTACACAAGGTAAACACAATTTACCTTGTATATTTTATCATTTTTGGCTATGAAAAATGAAGTAAAAATTAGCATGTCTAAAGTCCTTTATTGTATGCCTCTTGTTATAATTTTATTCTAGTTTAAAACTGGCCATTTGTGAAAAACTAGGAAATATCTAGTGTTTATTTGTGCAATTTAATTCATCTATCATTTTAACTATGTATGAAAATCCGGACAGCATGTAAAGGTTAGGCAAATTTAAGATTTAACCATTAAAACCGCAAACGTCAAGCTCTGGCTATTTTTGCAATATGGGGTGTCTTTTATGAAAAATTGTATGTATTTGCAAATCTGGAACTTTTTTACAAAATTTTGACCAACTTAGCTCTCTTTAAAAATTTGGACATATTTGGAATAAGTAGGCAAAAATAGGACATAAATGCAAAGTTATCCCAACACTGTTTCTGGAACGAGTAGGCTACAGATTTAGGACGTCCTTTAAACTCTGGCCACTTCTTGATTTTTTATTAAAAATCATCACTTGGATATAAGCACAATGTGACTAATTTTGCAAAACGACTCATAGAATAGCCCATTGGTACAACATAGACCAGCCCATTAGGTGCAATATAAGCAAATCAGCTTCACGTTTTTTTTTTTTTTGTGTACATACTTGTTATCAATAGCCACCTTTAACAAAATATTTCTTAAATTAGCAAAACAATCCAGTCCTTTAATAAATGGTTCCATTGTTTGGTAAAATTAATTATTTGGATGTTAATCAAAATAAAACTAGTCTTCTGTGATGTTGGAAATAAATGATACCTTTTAATTTTTCTTCAATCAAAATTGTAAATTAGACCAGTTCTTTGTGAGGTTGGAAACGCGCAATACATTTTATTTGTTTACGAATCAAAGCGTAAATTCGTCCAGTCCTCTGCGAGGTTGGATAAGAATAATGCTTTTAAATTTTCTAAATCAAAGCGTAAATTCATCCGGTCCTCTGTGAGGTTGGATAAGAATAATGCTTTTAAATTTACTGAAGACGTGCAAAAATTCAAATTAACGGTATTAATATAACAACCATATTTAATAAATCAAAATTGCGACAATAAAGCAACTGTGCTCGGCACAGGACTCGAGGGTGCCTAATACCTTCCCGAGAGTCAACTGAGAACCTTACCCGAATCTCTAACGCAGACCATTAGACGAGTCAGAGGTGTTCCAAGGTACCTTTTGGTGACTTGGCACACCTTAAACTATGTCAAGTGGCGACTCCGAGTTTTCTCTAAATAATTCTGTACCTTTTGAACACCAGTCACGAGCCTTTAAAATAAATAAACTCGCGACCTCGCCAGTTAATTAAATTAATTTTTTAGGGCGTGACAGCTTGGCGACTCCGCTGGGGAAGATTAGTGAAAACTAGAATCTCCGACTTTGATAAATTGTCGCATGTTTTAATTTATTAAATATTTGGTTGTTATATTTTATTGCCGTTATCACCTGAAAAGTTGAATGTTACTGCTTTGATATTGTTGAACTGTATATATAAACTGTCTTCCTCCGCAACCCTCTGAGTCTCTGAAACACACACACGTACACTTACCAGATTGCTTGTGGCATCTGGGACTTTCTTACTAAATTGCCCATGATTTAGGAGGAAGGCGTGACGGGGTTTTAGGCCGGACACACTGTCTCCGGATGGCCCTGATGCGCTTTCCGCCTGGTTTGTCCACCGGGTTTTCAGCCAGTCTAGACACCGAGTCAGTTGTGTCACCTAGAGTTAAACCTTTAGGCCCAATTATCTGCATCATATCCGACTTAATGAGGTGCGATACACCGGTATTGCACTTGTCTAGGTTGACTACCTTTTGTCTAAACGGGACCCACTTTCCGGGAAAGACTTGTCTAAAAAAGCATTTTATGTGTTGCATGCGGTTAGGAATGGTTGTTATGCTGACCAAATTGGAGAGAGACGGATTTCAAAAGAAAAAGAAAAAAAAAAGAGAAAAAAAATGAAAGGAAAAGTGAGGAAGCAGGGTGAATTTTATGTTTTAAATGTAAATGTTTTGTTATTTTTATAAAATTGAGTCATACTGCTGTAATAGCGGATTTTTTGTAAAAATGCCAGCGTTGGTCGTCTTATGTATATGTCAGTTTGGTGTCGTTATAATGACGAAAATTTTACAAAAAAAAAAAAAAAATACATACTTAGTATTTAGAAAGTCGAAAAATTTTGGTGTCAGTTTTCACGTCGTTATAATGGCGAATTTTTAGAAAAGGCTCGTATATCGATGTTGGAAGTTTTTGGGATCCAGTCTTTCACGTCGTTATGCTGGCGAATTTTTTTTGCAAAATACTGTAGTGTCATCACTAGAATGAATTTTTTGTCTTGATGTGGCGTCGTTGTAACGTCGAATTTTTTCTTTTATAAATTACATCTAAATACCAATGTTGGTAATTTCCTGGAGTCAGTCCTGATGCCGCTATGATGGCAAAATTTTTTGATTCTCTTGGGGTCAACTTTATGTCATTACAATGACAAAAGTTTTGTTGAAAATTGGAGTTTCGAATTAGCAGTTTAGGCATCTGTTTTGCTCTGTCGGTCAGTTGTTTTAAGTTGTTTCTCAGGCTTTCAAACATTTGACACATTTTTTTTATTAGGAACAATGGCTGCATCATTTTCTAGGACAGTCAAGAGAAAATACCCTGCTGATGCCACTCCACCCTCTATTATGATGACTGATGGCCCACCCAAATCGGATAAATCTCTGAAGTCTTGGTGGGACGCAATGAGTCAAATGCAGAAAGATATAGTCCAAGAAAAGATTGGTTTTCTGACTGACCTTGTGACTAAACCTATTGTCCCGCGTCGAGACTTGATTAGTGCACTAGTTGGGTTTTGGAATCCAAGCCAAAATACCTTCTGTTTTAAGGGGTTTGAGATGACGCCGACCCTCGAGGAGATAGCTGGGCTTCTTAAGCTGGATTTTGAGAAAAAGAATATGATTGCTCCGAGGAAGGTTAATGAGCGTGATTTTTTCAATAATATCAGGGTACGAACGGACCTCTCAATCGCTAGTGTTCGTCAAGGCTGGATTTCCTTTGATTACCTTTATTATCGTTTTAGGGCCGATAATGGTTTTAAGAAGTATGGATTTGAGTTCCACGATAAGCTGAAATATGAAGATTGGGTATACCTCTGTCCTAAGGTCTTCGTGTTCGCTTTGCTAGGGTTGTTGGTTTTCCCACTACCGGATAGAGCGATATCTATTAAGGTCAGTTGGACCATGGCAGCTTTATATGGTGGAGCACCAGACGCCACTATCATCCCGACGATTCTGGGTAGTATGTTTCACGCTTTGACTCGATGCCACAAGGGAGAAAGCGGTTTCTTTGAGGGGTGTAACCTTTTGTTATAGGTCTGGTTCTTGGAGCATGTGCGCCCTTGCCCACCTCGTGATATTCTTAGGTGCTGTGACATCGATTATCTTGAATACCATCTCGAACACATCGAGAGGTATAAATTCCCAGGAAGTGAGCCAGATTGGAGGTCTTTCTTGAACTCTCTCACGCCGGACAAGATTTTGTGGCAGTGTAGCTGGTTTCCTAAGAGGGAGGTTGTACACAGATGCGTGGATCGTCCTTTTCTCGTTCTGATGGGTTTGACAGCATCCCAGCCTTATGTTCCTCTGCGTGTACTTAGGCAGTTGGGTCGAAAGCAGGAGATCCCAATAGTTGAGGACATGAGTGCATATGCCTCAGACTATCCTCTCAACCCAGCTACTCTTAGAGGTGAGATCTTGCGCCTGTGGGATACTAGGAAGCACCTCGCAGAAAGCACACAGGTTCAGGATGGACTTAAGGGGGAGGTCGTTCGGGAGTATAAGTTCTGGTATTACCATCAGCCCATACCCAGAGAGATGCCCGCGAGGTCGAGAGTAGGCATGGTTGACACTGAGGCCAGGCTGGATATGCAGGTTCAGCTTGCTAGGCACGAGATTGGGAAGGAATACCGTGATACCATACAAAGCTTAATTGCAGAGAGGGATGCCGCCAGAGCTGCTCAGTCAGAGAGTGAGGGTTTCGCGCATCAGCACCTAGACACAGTCAGACGACTCCGTGTCATGCACTCACAGGCATTGACAGAGCGGGATGCCGCCAGAGCTGCTCAGGCAGAGAGTGAGGGTTTCGCGCATCAGCACCTAGACACAGTCAGACGACTCCGTGTCATGCACTCACAGGCATTGACAGAGCGGGATGCCGACAGGGCAGCTTTGTTGGAAAGCAGGAAAAGGGAAGAGTATCATCGCCAGGATGCCATAGATTCTCGAGCTCGACTTGACAGGGCATTAGAGCAGGGTGAGCAGCTCAGAGGGCTAGCATAGGACCGACTTCGAGATATACAGGCTGCAGGACGGACCATCAGTGTAGCTTATCGGCAAGTTTATGACTCTGCTACATATGTTGCACGGTCCATCGATGAGTATAGGAGGCTTCCCGCAGAGGACATACTCCCACATGTGCTTCTCTTCGTCACTAGTGTTGCGGCAGATTTGAATGGATTGCGTCGTACCTTTGCAGAAGGCCCGCTAGTAGAGCCCGAGGAGCCATTCGAGTTCGACCCAGAGGAGCCAGCTGACTTTGTGCCTCAGTCACCTTAGTAGATACATCAGGCCAAGATGATGCAGATTATTGCTTTTTGTCATTTATTTTACATCTTGAAATTGTTGTACTTTATGTCACTTTCGGATTTGGCATGTTGTAATTTTTTTTTTCACTTTTTTCAGTCATTTGTACGTTCCTTTTGGTCGTGCTCCGAAAGCACCGTATGTACTCTTTCTTTTAAGTAATGAAAATATTTTGCTTATTTTAATGTGTCAATTCATTTCACCCTCTAGCCTCACTTGAAAAAAAAATATACAGAAAAAGAAAGGAAAAGAAAAGAAAAGAAAAGAAAGAAAAAAGAAAAGAAAAGAAAAGAGATCAAATAATACACTTGGGGATCTAATCCAAACCAATTTGGGATGACGCATAACGACCGTAGGCATTGTTTAGGCCGACAAGCAAATTCATGTTCCATGCTATCTTGTTGCACTAACGTGTTTTGATTTGACATAGAGCTTGAGAAACTGCCGTGCTGGCCCCACATTCCTACTCCACCAGAATCAAGGGACCACTGCCTGTTCCAGAAGTGGTTGAAGCACCTCTTCAAGAAAACACTCCAACAACGATGGCCGAAGAAACTGAGAACACTGAGCTGGTTCGCTTGGCTGAACAACAGGCTAAGATGGCCGAGGATTTCACGGCCATGAAAGATATGATGATGCAGCTGGTCCGCAACTTGGCATCAGTTCAGGCACCTCCTGTTCCGCCAGGTGCTGCTGGTTTCATGGCGAATACTCAGCCACCAGGGCAAGGGCAATCTACAATGGTAGAAGACCCCCGTTATCCTCCAGGGTTCGGTCCACATCCAGAAACTGACAACGTAGCTGGGCCTTCTACTGTACAACCTGGGGAACAATTCCCACAGCATGGACAACATGGCCAAGCCCAAGTTCCTGCCACAGCATTCACCGTTCCTGCAGGACACACTTTGCAAAGGTCAAACAGTGACCCACAGTTAAGGGCTCGCGACCAACAATTCGACCAAACTCGGGGTAATGTACTCCGCCCCCACTGAGTGGTATGATCATGGACACCACCCAGAATCACATGCTGATGTCGAAAGATTGGGGAAAGCAGAAGAGGCTGACTTTGCTCGGAAATTGAAAAGCTTGGAGCAAACTGTGAAAAACATCCAAGGGCAAGGGGGTAAAGCAAGTATTTCATACAAAGACATGTGCTTATTCCCTCATGTGCCATTGCCTGAGGGTTTTGTTGTGCCCAAATTCGATCCGTACACCGGACAAAGTGATCCAAGGATCCATGTGAAGATATACCTTAACAAAATGAGGGGTATCGAGAAGGACGAATTATTGATGGCGTACTTTGCGGACAGTTTGGGAGGACCGGCCACAGAATGGTTTGTGCAACAAGATGTTTCAAAGTGGGTCACCTTTGACGACATGGCCAGCGCTTTCTTGAACCATTATGGCTACAAAATGGAGGCTGCTCCTGATCGTTCTTCTTTGAAGACGATCACAAAGAAACCAGGTGAAAGTTTCAGGGAGTATGCCTACAGGTGGCGCGAACAGGCGGCACGTGTGAGCCCTTTGATCCCAGATGAGAAAATGGTTGAAGAATTCGTCGAAGTGCTTGACGAAACTTACTACCAAGCGATGGCCTCTGCCCTTGGGAAGCAATTTAGTGAAGCAGTAAAAATTGGGGAGATGATCGAAAGAGGAATCAAAGCAGGCAAGATTGTTAGCCAAACAGCTTTGAGAGCCACGACCCAAGCGTTGCAATCAGGGTCAGGTACTTTTGGGAAGAAGAAAGAGAAGAAAGATGAAGTAGCAATGGTTGGTCCTGGACCGAGAAGAAATGATGGGAGATACAACGACCGTCAAGGGTACATTCAGGCACCCCCGCCACAACAATTCTATCCAACTCATGGCCAACAATTTGCCACGCCGCAGTTCTCATTCCCTGTAAATGCAGCATCTTATGCTCAGCCGCTATCTGGTCCACAATGGCGTCCACCCCCTGCTCCAGTCCAATATAACAATCAACAGGCACATACTCAATTCCAGGCTCACCAGGAGATGCCTTATCGACCACGAGGTCCGCCGGGCTTTCATCCAAACATGCAACAGAGAAACATGCAACAAGAGAAGAGACAGTTCATCCCAATGTGGGAGACTTACACTAATTTGTTTGAAAAGTTGCAACAAGCCAATCTGTTGAAGCCAATCCCGGGAAAAGTGAACCCCAATGGAAGAGTTGATCATTCACGCCATTGTGCGTTTCATTCTGGAGCACCTGGACACGACACAGAATCCTGCTGGGAACTCAAAAGGGTAATCCAGGCAATGATAGACAATAATCAGATAAAAGTCGTGGGGGATGAAACACAAAATGTGAATCAAAATCCTTTACCAGCTCATGATGTTCAAAACAACGTACCCATGGTAGGGATGGTATGCATAGAAGAGGACTTGAAAGGGAAAACCGCCAAGCAGATTGTGGCAGTTGGTCCCTCTCCGGACATCAAAGGCCCTGAGCCATTTATTGTTGTAATCAGGGGAAAGTCAAGTGCGTCTGTTGTCAACAAAGCAAAGCAAGATACTGCTGTTGAGCCAAGTTTCACAATTCCGGCTGCAAAGCAGGAAAAAGTTCATGACAGTGCACCAACATTTATTGTGCAAGGGGCATCATGCCAGAAAACTCCGGTCTTCGAGGTTAAGGCAAAGAAGTGTGAACCAGTTATCATCACTCAAGCAGCGCAACTCCCTGTCAAAAGTACAAAGGCTGTTCCCTGGAACTACAACAAGACAATTGTGTCTTACAACGGGAAAGAAATCATGGAGGTTGCTGCAGATGTAAATGGTCTAACTCGGTCCGGGAGATGTTTTACCCCGGAAGAATTGAGAAAGGCAAAGCCAGGTCGAGAAGACCAAGGACCCATCAAAGAGCCGGTGTCTGAGAAAGAAGCTGAAGAATTTTTGAAGAAAATGAGATCGACAGATTATTCTATCGTCGAGCAATTGAGAAAGACTCCAGCTCAGATATCACTCTTGTCTCTACTTATGAACTCTGAAGCACATCGCAATGAACTGTTGAAGATATTGAATGAGGCCTACATTCCTGAACAAACTACTGTGGCTAATCTGGAAGCACTTGCTGGCAGAGTATTTGACACTAATCGTGTGATGTTCACCGATGAGGAGCTGCCAGCAGAAGGAACCGGTCATAATCGAGCGCTTCATGTCTCAGTCAAGTGTGAAGACTCCTATGTCACACGTGTTCTAATAGATGGCGGCACAGGATTGAACATTTGCCCTCTGTCTACATTGAAGAGTCTAAGGGTGGATATGAGCAAAATCAGGGCAAGTTCCTCTGCTGTTCGTGCTTTTGATGGTGGAGTTCGAGAATCTTTGGGTATCATCAATCTTGAGTTAACTATTGGTCCCGCTACCTTCAGCATTGAGTTCCAAGTCATGGAAACGGATGCATCGTACAATCTGTTATTGGGCCGACCATGGATTCATATGGCTTGTGCAGTACCATCCACAGTTCATCAGGTGGTCAAGTTTACTTGGGATAATCAAGCCGTCGTAGTTTATGGAGAGGATGACTTACAGTTTAACAATAGCCTGGACGTACCAGCCCTTGAAGTTGTCACCACACGCCCGACCATCATGTATCAAACCTCTGATGTGGTGTATGTGGAAAAAGTAACATAAGGGAAACCTATACCCATCCCAAGAGTGTCAGAGACATCTATCATGATGGCGTCCGAAATGTTAAAGCATGGTTTCCAATTTGGAAAGGGTTTGGGAGCGTCACCATAAGGCAGGGTAAATCCGGTTTATCCAAATGGCGTGCAAGGCACGTGGGGACTAGGGTTCAAGCCAAAAGCAGCTGATCGCAAGCAAGCAAAGAAAAGGAAGTCGGAAGTTTGGTCTCTCCCAAAGCCAATTCCGTGTCTCGCTCAGTCTTTTGTGGGTTATGTTATGAAACCAAAGGTTGTCGCTACAAATGTCAACACAGTGGAAGAAAATCAGGATGCACCATTTGATCTAGGTGGCATTTTTTAAATCTGCATGGTACAACCGGGTGAAGGCTCCAGTAATGCTTCAATTCAGTACATTGGCCCGGACGTGCACCTGACTAACTGAAATGCAACTCTCTTCCCCATCAGGAAGGGGTCTTGGTAGACTGTTGTTTTACAGTTTTTCTTTTGAATACACTTGGATATTCTAAGGGTTGTATGCCAAGTGTATTATTTTGCTCATCTTTCCTTTTGTAATTCAAACCCTTTTTCATTAATGAAAGGCCCAAGAGCCAAGCTTTATTTCAATCTCTGTTCATATTCCTAATTTTATTCTATTTTTGTTTATCTGTAGTGATATATCTGCTGGTCCTGATATCATGACATGTTCAAGGAACTTATCGTCCATCCAAGGACCGCGATCTGAATTCGGCTCCATAACCATAGTTGAGGTTGAAAGTGATGAAGAAAGCATTGGGGAATTTGTTAAAAATACTGAATATGATGGGGAACAGGCTGATTTTGAAATAGGCCTTGAAGTTGAACGCCACGAGGGCAAGCCTAAACCCAATTTGGCTGATACAGAGGATGTTAATCTTGGGAGCCCCGATGATGTGAGGGAAACCAAGATAAGCATGTATGCCCGACCTGAAGTGAAGAACGATATTCGGAAAGTGCTCTTTGAATATCGAGATGTTTTTGCATGATCATATGATGAGATGCCGGGTTTGAGTTCCGAATTGATAGTCCATGAATTGCCAATTCAACCAGGTTTCCCTCCAGTGAGACAAATGCAACGGAAGTTCAAAACTGATATGATCAAGAAAATCCATGATGAAATAATGAAACAGCTGGATGCGAAAGTAATTCAATCGGTTCAGTACACTACTTGGGTTGCAAATGTTGTTCCGGTTCCTAAGAAGGATGGAAAAACAAGGATATGTGTCGACTATCGAGATTTGAACAAGGCGAGTCCCAAAGACAATTTCTCGTTGCCTAACATTCACACCCTCGTAGACAATTGTGCCAAACATGAGATACAATCCTTTGTTGACTGCTATACTGGATATCACCAAATCCAGATGGATGAAGATGATGCATACAAAACGGCATTCACTACACCTTGGGGAACTTATTGCTATAGAGTGATGCCGTTTGGTTTGAAAAATGCTGGGGCAACCTACGTGAGGGCTATGACTGCCATTTTCCATGATATGATGCATAAAGAAATAGAAGTGTACGTGGATGATGTGATCATCAAGTCTAGAACTGCTGAAGACCACGTGAGAGATCTCAGAAAGTTCTTTGAAAGGCTCCGTAGGTACAATCTGAAGCTAAATCCAGCCAAGTGTGCATTTGGTGTGCCTGCTGGAAAATTGTTGGGTTTCATTGTTAGTAGGCGAGGTATTGAACTGGATCCCGCAAAGATTAAAGCAATACAAGAACTACCTCCGCCTCGAACCAAGAAGGATGTTAAAAGCTTTCTAGGCAGGTTGAACTACATCAGTAGGTTCGTTGCTCAACTTACCACAATATGTGAGCCGATCCTCAAGTTGTTGAAAAAGAATGCGTCAATTGCATGGACCGAGGAATGCCAAGAAGCCTTTGACAAGATCAAGCAATACTTGTCAAATCCTCCTGTTTTGGTTCCGCCTGAGCCTGGCCGACCATTGTTTTTGTACCTGTCAGTCAATGAAAACTCTTTTGGTTGTGTACTGGGGCAACATGATGCCTCGGGAAAGAAAGAACAGGCCATTTATTATCTAAGCAAGAAGTTCACGGATTGCGAGGCCAGATACACTTTGTTGGAAAGGACGTGTTGTGCCCTAACTTGGGTTGCACAAAAGTTGAAACATTATTTTTTGTCCTATACCATTTATCTGATTTCCCGAATGGATCCATTGAAGTACATATTTCAAAAGCCAATGCCAACTGGCAAGCTTGCAAAATGGCAGATCCTGCTCACAGAATTTGACATAGTTTATGTCACCAGAACTGCAATGAAAGCTCAAGCCTTAGCTGATCATTTGGCTGAAAATCCGGTTGATGATGATTAGAAGACTTACTTCCCTGATGAGGAGGTAGATGTGCTTGAAGAGTCGATTAATGAAGAAGAGCACGTGTGGAAAATGTACTTTGACGGTGCTTCTAACTCAAAGGGTCATGGCATTGGAGCAGTCCTCATCTCTCCCACGGGACATTATTATCCAGCAGCGGCGCAACTCCGCTTCAGTTGCACTAATAATACATCTGAGTATGAAGCATGCATAATGGGTTTGCGTATGGCTCTAGACATGGACATCAAAGAATTGCTGGTGATCGGAGATTCAGATCTTTTGATACGCCAAATGAAGGGTGAATGGGAAACTCGAGACCTTAAGCTGTTCATGTACAAGCAGTGTATGGACGATCTTCGCCAAAAGTTCGATGTTCTAAAGTTTAGACATGTTCTCAGAATACATAATGAGCTGGCTGACGCATTGGCTACATTAGCCTCAATGCTTGCCCATCCTGATAAAACCCATATTGATCCGTTAGAGATTCAGGTCCAAAGCCAACATGCATACTGCAATGTGATTGAAGAAGAAATTGACGGTCAACCGTGGTACTTTGATGTCAAGAATTTCCTTCAAGATGGGACGTATCCTCCATTGGCGGAAAACAATCAAAAGAGAACCCTTCGACGACTAGCAAGTGGTTTCTTTTTTAGTGGCGGGGTGGTGTACAAAAGAACACCCGATTTGGGACTGTTAAGATGCGTGGATGCAATCGAAGCCACGAAAATTCTCAATGACATGCATTCGGGGATCTGCGGACCCCACATGAGCGGGCACGTGTTAGCTAAGAAAGTACTCAGAGCAGGATACTTCTGGCTTACCATGGAACATGACTACATTACTTTTGTGCGAAAGTGTCATCAATGCCAAGTACACGGTGATTTGATACATTCACCCCCTGTAGAGTTGCACACAATGTCAGCCCCTTGGCCTTTCACAGCATGGGGGATGGATGTTATCGGGCCTATTGAACCAAGAGCATCAAATGGGCACAGATTCATTTTGGTTGCGATAGATTACTTCACCAAATGGGTTGAGGCCGTCACTCTCAAATCTGTGACAAAGAAAGCCGTGGTGGATTTCGTTCATTCTAACATCGTTTGTCGATTTGGTATCCCAAGTACCATCATCACTAATAATGCAGCAAATCTGAACAGTCATTTGATGAATGATGTGTGTGAAAGATTCAAGATCATGCACCGAAATTCCACACCTTACCGACCAAAGGCAAATGGCGCGGTTGAAGCAGCCAACAAGAATATCAAGAAGATCCTTAGGAAAATGATACAAGGATCTCGTGATTGGCATGAGAAGTTATGTTTTGCTCTGTTTGGTTACCGCACAACTGTGCGCACTTCCATAGGTGCCACCCCATATTCATTGGTATATGAAACTGAAGCAGTCATACCCGCTGAAGTTGAAATACCGTCTCTCAGAATCATTGTGGAAGCAGAAGTTGAGGACACAAAATGGGTCAAAACCCGATTGGAACAGCTGTCATTCATTAACGAAAAGAGGCTCAATGCAGTTTGTCATGGTCAATTGTACCAGCAAAGAATGGCCCGAGCCTACAACAAGAAAGTGCGCCTCTGCGACTTGAAAGAAGGGCAATTAGTCTTGAAAAGAATCTTTCCTCATCAGGAGGAAGCTAAAGGGAAATTTGCTCCAAATTGGCAAGGGCCATACCTGGTAAAGAAAGTATTGCCAAATGGCGCCTTGTACCTTACAGATCCAGAAGGCAGGACAACTGAAATACCCGTCAATGCAGACGCGGTCAAGAGGTACTACATTTGACTCCAAGATGGCTTTCAACTCGGGATGAACGCAAGGCTTTTGTTCTCTTTTGCTATCCCAAATTGTATCCCTTATTAGCATTTTGAATATTGTACTTTTGAGACATATTCTCGGCTGGAATCAGTGTAATTGTATCAACATGAAATGAAACTGAAAAGCATCAAAAAGAAACCTGGGCATTTGCCGAGAGCTACGTCTGACCTGATTCCTCTCAAAAGGATACGTAGGCAACCATTTCGGTGCGGTCGCAATAAGAGAAAATTTCTCTTTCCCTGTTTTCTTTTATTGACGCAAAACTTGCCTCCAAGTTTGCGGCCAACATCAAAGGAAATTTAGATTCCCCTTTTCATGCTAAACTGGGGCAGAAGTTTGTTTTTATTTTATTTCATAAATAAAATAAAATAAAAACAAACTTCTATCATTTTTGTATCATCTATTCACATTTTTCAAGATATGTTGGTGTTGTAAATTGAATTGAAAAAAAAAAAGAAAAAAAAAAAAAAAAAAGAGAAAAGAAAGAAGTCTTGTCGGTGAAAACCTGAGAAGGCGCCGCAAGACAAACAGTGAGGAAAAAGATCAAAGAGAGAGGCTAGTTGGCGAAAACCCGAAAGGGCGCTACTAGTCGACTTGAGAGTCACCTCAACTTGGTTATGGTTTGATATCTTCCGTGGATCAACTCTCAACAAACAAGTGGCACTGGTCGGACGAGGTCATCCAAGATACATGTCATGATCATCAAGGCCGCCAGTATATTGCCATATAAGTTTCCCTTTTCAGAAAGACGTTCCCTGTCCAAACGACTTTCGCCCTTAAACTTTTTTATTTCCATTTTGTACATCTTGCCTCACCATTAATTCCTCACCCTTTCGGCGCTAACCTCACATAAGCAACAAAAGAAAATTGCAAAACTCTGTTTTTCAGGATTCAGGATTAATTCCAGCGAGCAGGGCACACCCTCGACAATGGAAAAGTTTTCAGCAAGTCATGATGAATATTGATAATTGGAGCCCAGCACCGCACACAGGCCGGAAGGACGACATACCAAAATTGTATCATGAAGAGTGGATATGTTTGGGAGAAGCTTTAGGCGTTATTCATCCCACAGTACTGTGAAGAATAGAACAAGAGTCACTAAGCTTATTTGCAAAATCTGAAACAGGGTGTATCCACGATGCAGAAAGTAAGTGTGACATTTGCTATGTTGCCAAGAAAGAGCTAGGACCACTTGAATTGGGGTAGGTGCGCCAGATATCAGACGGAACTCCATTCTCTTTTCGAGTCAATTCCTGCTAAAAGACAGCGTCATTTCTTTTTCCATATCAAGATCTGCTAAAAGATAGCGATCATTTCCTTTTCAAGTCAGTCTCGCTCAAAGATAGCGTCATTTCCTTTCAATGTCAAGATCTGCTAAAAGATAGCGATCATTTCCCTTTCGAGTCAGTTTCGCTCAAAGATAGCGTCATCTCCTTTCAATGTCAAGATCTGCTAAAAGATAGCGATCATTTCCTTTTCGAGTCAATTCGCTCAAAGATAGCGTCATTTCCTTTCAATGTCAAGATCTGCTAAAAGATAGCGATCATTTCCTTTTCGAGTCAGTTCGCTCAAAGATAGCGTCATTTTTTTTTCCATATCAAGATCTGCTAAAAGATAGCGATCATTTTCTTTTCGAGTCAGTTTCGCTCAAAGATAGCGATAATTTCTTTTCGCGTCAGGATCTGCTAAAAGATAGCGATCATTTCCTTTTCGAGTCAGTTCGCTCAAAGATAGCGTCATTTCTTTTCCATATCAAGATCTGCTAAAAGATACGATCATTTCCTTTTTGAGTCAGTTTCGCTCAAAGATAGCGATAATTTCTTTTCGCGTCAGGATCTGCTAAAAGATAGCGATCATTTCCTTTTCGAGTCAGTTTTGCTCAAAGATAGCATCATTTCTTTTCCATGTCAAGATCTCGCTAAAAGATAGCGATCATTTCCTTTTCGAGTCCGTTTCGCTCAAAGATAGCGTCATTTCCTTTACGTGTCAAGATCTGCTAAAAGATAGCGATCATTTCCTTTTCGAGTCAGTTTTCGCTCATAGATAGCGTCATTTCCTTTCAATGTCAAGATCTGCTAAAAGATAGCGATCATTTCCTTTTCGAGTCAGTTTCGCTCAAAGATAGCGTCATTTCCTTTCCATATCAGGATCTGCTAAAATACAGCGATCATTTCCTTTTCGAGTCAGTTTCACTCAAAGATAGCGTAATTTCCTTTCCACGTCGAGATCTGCTAAAAGATAGCGACCATTTTCCTTTCAAGTCATTTTTGCTAGAAGATAGCACTCACATTTAGTTCAAGTCATTCGCGCTCAAAGATAGCAACCACTTCCTTCTCAAGTTAGTCCTGCTCGAAGATAGCAACCATCCCCTGCTTCAAGTCAAGACCTGGTTGAAACAGATGCGACCATTTCAAGTTTCAGATGATGCTTGCCCATACAACGGGCGATGGAGCTGTCTCTCAAGCCAAGATTTACCTCAAGGAAGCATGAAGAGTAGGCTAGAAATTGTAATTTTACATTTTTCCTTGTATTTCCATTCTTTGTAAAAGCAACGACCACCAGCAAGCAACCAGTACTCAGCAACGACAGCCTTTGTGTGCCTAAGAGTGTCTAGTATCAGCCCCAAGTGTGTCTAGAAGAGTCTTTAGTCTGTCTTAGTAGTCTAGAGTGTCTAGCTTGTCTTAGTGAGTCTAGAAGAGTCTAGTGTCTGTTTGAATGCGGTAGTCCCAGCTACCGCACGTGAGGAACTACACTGACCTGATTCCTTAGTCCGGGGATATGTAGGTAACTTTGTTCTCGGTTAGAACCGAAATTCAAGGTACGGTCACCATTCTGAAAAGCATGCTCTCGGCTAGAACCGAAAGCCAAAATTAGTTGTTGATTACTTCTTTGTTCGAAAACTCTTCGTGTTCCCGAACAAAGAGGGGCAGCTGTAATCACCTAATTTTGGCACACAAAATTAAAAAATGCTCAAAATAGTCGTATTAGATTCTTATGACGTTTCGTCAATTTTTTCTTGACTTCTGGTGTTTGTTCTAACTAATTTCGTCTTTAATTAGGACGTTAAAAATTGAAAATTAACAAAAATTATTTGTTATATGTTTAATTGTGATTCTATGTTTAAATTGTGATAATATTGTAAGTTTATGCGGTTTAGATTATGATTAATCGTGTGTGTTTTGGTAAGTGGTAACCATTTTAATGGACATTCGTAAGAAAATAACAGCCCAATTGCTTAATCCAATCAGCCCACTCTCTTTTGGCCCGTCCAAATTCGGATTGATCTCCACCCTTAGATCAACTCTGATCCAACGGTTCCCATTCCCTCTCCCATTTCCCTTATAACTTCACAAAAGCCTCCCATTTTCCCTCACACCCCCATAAGTCTCCTGACTAGGGCCACCCTGCCAAATCTTCTCCTTTGCTCGCCGGAAATCGCCTCCACGACGGAGCCACCGGTCGGCCACCGCACGGCCGCCGCCGGCCACCACCTCCGGTGGCCGAAAAATTTAGAAAAATATATCATCGGAAAGCTATCAATCTCCTCATTCCATTTCTCAACTCGGATTTCCCAAAATCTCAATGAATTAGCGTAGATCGGAGGTCAAAGTGCGGTCAAATTTTAACTCCGGTGAGTTTTCTTTTAGTTTTTTCTCTACTTTCTTTCCCTTCCCCTTACCCTTCCCCGTCACCCCTTGTACCCCATCACCCAAAAACCCCATTCCCTTTTACCCGTTTCTATTTTTTCTGTTTTTTTTTTCTTTCTTTTTTCTTTTTCCCGTTTCTGTCCTTCGTTTCTTTTCTTCTCCTTCTTACTTTGTTTTCTGTTTCTGTTATGATTTTGTTTGGGGGGGCTGTTGAGATAATTATGTGAAGCTGATCCGATGCCTGTTTTCAATAGTATGGGGGAGGTTTTGTTTCGGCATTTTGTTTGAAGCCGAAGCAGTGGTGAAGATTGTTTGTAGCATCGACGAGGCATTGAAGTGGGGCTGTGGGGGTCATGTTATGGTGGCGGGTTTTGTTTTGAGTCCGTAGAGTTGCTGTTGTATTGGTAGTGGTGATGAGGCGACGCAGTTGACGGAGCTGATTCTTGGAAGCTACAGCGATGCAGTTTGTTTCTTGGATGTTTTTGGCTCGCAATGGTGATTGATGAAGGCGGGGCAGTGTTGATCTTGGTGATGCTTTGGCTCAGCCACGGGTTAGGCGAGTTTCTGTCCTTGTTTCTTTCTTTTCTTCTTTGTCTATTTAGATTAGGCTGGTATTAGCTGGTATCGTTAGAATATTAGTCACAGAAAGTTGTTTGAGTATTAAGTCTTGGCATGTTGGGTCTCGTAGATTAGCATGTCGAAAACTGCGAATAAATGTTCATGTATGTCGCATTGGATATGTTCTGATTTTTGCCTTGCTCGAAAGTTAAATGGATGGTTTGATTTGTTGGACCAGTTTCGATTAATTGGAGTGACTCGTTGTTGATATCCATTTTAAGCTTGATGGCTAGATATAGTTCCCTAACTGTTTTTCCTTCGTTTACTTTGTTTAACATATTCATAGTTTAGTTCAGTTTAGCATTAATTGTTTGTAGTTGAGTTTTATTAGAAGGTTTGGTGCATATATGAAATGATGGCTGAACTCAATGTGATTGTGTTAGCATGTGTATTGGCTTAGTTTAGCTTCTTAGGAATTAGTTTTTGACATGTTAGGCAGAATCATAAGCTGGGAGCATTTTAGTTTAAGTTTCAAGCTAGTTTAGGCTGATTTAATTGCCTTAGTTTGGTCCTAGACCCCTTAAATTAGTGATGAGTGTTTGGTGTCCTTTTAAGGACATTTCCTTGCATTATTTCAGCCCTTTAGGACAGTTTTAGGTGGCTGAAACAGTCTTCTATAGCTGCTGTACTGTCCTTGAAAAGAGGCTAAAAACACTCAAGTATAGGGGTGTGGGCTTGTACTTTTGTACAAGTCCACACTCCACCTTTTAGCCCCACCCTTTACCTTCACTTTTAGCTATAAAAAGGGCATTGAATGCCCTCATTTAACACCAACAACCAGCTGAATTTCACAAGAAATAGAGAGAAAAACACTTAAAGAAAAATTAGTAAGTTTGAGAGATAGATTTAGAACCAAAAGCCTTCACATCTAAGGTCTTTTGGGGCATAAATCTTAAGGTTTAAAGGTTGAATAGGGGTATAAACGGGGCTGTTTGTAGCGGCTGATTTGGGGTATTAAGTTGCTTGCTTTGGTCTGGTTCTTGCTATCTCATTTGCTTCACTAGCTTGGAAGTTTCTACACAAGATAAACAAAATTTACCTTGTATATTATATCATTTTTTGCTATGAAAAATGAATTAAAAATTAGCATGTCTAAAGTCCTTTATTGTATGCCTCTTGTTATAATTTTATTCTAGTTTAAAACTGGCCATTTGTGAAAAACTAGGAAATATCTAGTGTTTATTTGTGCAATTTAATTCATCTATCATTTTAACTATGTATGAAAATCCGGACAGCATGTAAAGGTTAGGCAAATTTAAGATTTAACCATTAAAACCGCAAACGTCAAGCTCTGGCTATTTTTGCAATATGGGGTGTCTTTTCTGAAAAATTGTATGTATTTGCAAATCTGGAACTTTTTTACAAAATTTTGACCAACTTAGCTCTCTTTAAAAATTTGGACATATTTGGAATAAGTAGGCAAAAATAGGACATAAATGCAAAGTTATCCCAACACTGTTTCTGGAACGGGTAGGCTATAGATTTAGGACGTCCTTTAAACTCTGGCCACTTCTTGATTTTTTATTAAAAATCATCACTTGGATATAAGCACAATGTGACTAATTTTGCAAAACAACTCATAGAATAGCCCATTGGTACAACATAGGCCAGCCCATTAGGTGCAATATAAGCAAATCAGCTTCACGTTTTTTTTTTTTTGTGTGTACATACTTGTTATCAATAGCCACCTTTAACAAAACATTTCTTAAATTAGCAAAACAATCCAGTCCTTTAATAAATGGTTCCATTGTTTGGTAAAATTAATTATTTGGATGTTAATCAAAATAAAACTAGTCTTCTGTGATGTTGGAAATAAATGATACCTTTTAATTTTTCTTCAATCAAACTTGTAAATTAGACCAGTTCTTTGTGAGGTTGGAAACGCGCAATACATTTTATTTGTTTACGAATCAAAGCGTAAATTCGTCCAGTCCTCTGCGAGGTTGGATAAGAATAATGCTTTTAAATTTTCTAAATCAAAGCGTAAATTCATCCGGTCCTCTGTGAGGTTGGATAAGAATAATGTTTTTAAATTTACTGAAGACGTGCAAAAATTCAAATTAACGGTATTAATATAACAACCATATTTAATAAATCAAAATTGCGACAATAAAGCAACTGTGCTCGGCACAGGACTCGAGGATGCCTAATACCTTCCCGAGAGTCAACTGAGAACCTTACCCGAATCTCTAACGCAGACCATTAGACGAGTCAGAGGTGTTCCAAGGTACCTTTTGGTGACTTGGCACACCTTAAACTATGTCAAGTGGCGACTCCGAGTTTTCTCTAAATAATTCTGTACCTTTTGAACACCAGTCACGAGCCTTTAAAATAAATAAACTCGCGACCTCGCCAGTTAATTAAATTAATTTTTTAGGGCGTGACAGGCGGTGGCTGACACCATAGGGGTGATGGCGTTGAAGGTGGGGGTGGGGGTGGGGGTGGAGGGTGATGGGCGGCATCAGGGGTGGGGGTTGGATGTTTGGATCTGAGAAAAAGAAATGGGGTGGCGGCTGTATTTGTTTGGGGAGTGGAGAAAGTGATTTAGGGTTTTTAGGAGAGTAGGGTTTAAGTGTAATTATAAAAAATGAAATGTATTTATTATTGTAAAAATGTGCTAAAAAAATATTGCTATGTCTGGTGATTTTAAAAATATCGTTATTTTTGTGTAATTAGGGGTATATATTTTGTATATATGTGTAAAAATTCCTTAGTACTATCATTGGAAAAGTTTCCCATGGGAGCCTATTTTAAGTGCTATTTAGGTTTTAGCTAGTTCTAAAAATTATTTAGTTTTAACTACTATGTTGAACTCTATCTATGCATAACATGAGTCCCAACTTCAGACCCCAAGGTTAATTTAATCTAGTGGTTAAAAACTAAATAATTTTTAAAAACTGCTAAAACTTAAATGGCGTCCTAAAATAGGCTCTTCGTGCACTTACCCTTATTATTGTTGGGGACACTTACAAAAATACCCACAAAACCTAAAATAATTACAGCCACTACCTACTACTTTCAAATATTACCCGACCTACCCACTAAATTATTTACCCACTCTACCCACTCAGACTTGTATACCATAGTTTATGCAGTATATCATAAAGGTATATACCTATAAGGCATAACAAAGGTACTATACAGTAATAAATGTCCCTCCAGACTTGTATACCATAATTTATGCAGTATATTTTAAAGGTATACACCTATAAGGCATAACAAAGTTATACAATAATAAATGGGTAGGTTGGGTAAATACTTTTAATTTTATGGGTAGTATAATTTGTAATGAGTATAGCTTGTAAATACTTTAAATTTTATGGGTATAAAGTGTAAAAATCTCTTATTGTTGTAGCAGATTCTATGAAGGCTCACAATGTTAAACTAATGCTAACATTCTTCTTCAGTGTATATCTATGTATATATTGTATCTATGTGCTTCACACAATGCCCTTTAAGAGGAGAATTTGTCTTCCTATGTCAACATACGTTGACTTTTGTCTAACACGAAGTGTCAGGGTTCAGAATATAAGCATCAATTTATTTTTGATTTGAAAACAAACCATAATGTATTCGTCAATTTTGAAAAGTGAAATATGCATAATGTAAAACTACTTTCATAATTTCACATAATATTAAAAGCATTTTAAAAATATTTGAAAAATGATGGTATTCAAGGAAACACTCTTCTAATAGTGATAATGTCATATAAAATGGAAAAAAAAAAAAGAGTGTATATTAATTATTTCCATGGTATTACCAAAAAGGACATATCATTAGGCCGGATGACTGAAAATAATCCAATTAGAGAACTCTGTCCTTGAAAGTCGTCCTTCATATTATCAACCTGCATATATCAGAATGTACTTGGAAATGCTTTCAAGACTTAAAGCACCTTAGAATCCAGCCAAAACGATCCATTAAATTGTCTGAATTGTTAAGGTGCATGCATTGTACTGTTTAGTTTTATAGCATACATCCATGTCAAGACAATTTATGTCCCACCATAAATAATTGAGTGCACATTTTTAACTTGTTGCTCTCACATCGTCTGTTTTCTTTTGTTCTTAATTTGTATGTTTCAACTTACGAATTTGTTCTTTGTATCTTTCTTCAATTAAATAATTCATCTAACTCATTCCTACTATTATTATGTGTTGCCTCTTGCCCCTAGCTAGAAGGAGGTCGTGTGTCTGTCTACTTCCCCTCCTGTGCCTGTTACCATTTTCAGGCTCCAAATGATTGAATTTGCCCGGAAAGTTTCACTTTAGAAGGGAAAGCATTCTCTATCAGAAGCGATTTCATGCGGTGTTTGAACCCTTGACCTACTATGTCTCCGTTCACTTTGATGGACCCCCCTCCCAATATCATTTCTCCTCTAGAACTCTCTTCATGCACTCGAGCACACCCGCTTTCTATTATTAAGAAGATTATCAAAATATTTTTCTTTAATTACTTTTTGACTACAACATATAACAAGGAGTGGGGACACTAATAAAACGTATTGCAGCGATTTTCGCTAGGTAAATCTGTTTGCTTTACCTCCTAACCTTATGGTTGTATCTTTACCAAATTAATGTGCACCTCATCTTTTATATTTTGCTGTCTAATTAATCATCATTTAGAGCTTACCTTGTTTTCTTTTACATGTCACTTGATTATGAGGTTATTAAAAATATAATGGGTATTATATCTACAGTAGTGATGTTCGGCATTTTATGCCTACCTTTCCTTAATATTTCCGCACATTTGAGCTTGTTTTGCACTTGTTTGGTAGCTTGTGAATGTGGTTTTACGCTGATGTTGTGTTGTTCGTGTGTAGGTCGTTACGCGATACATTTGGAGCGTTTCGAAGCTTGATTGAGCATGAATTGATTGGATGATGATTGAAGATTGGATCGAGCACACAAAGGCACGACACGAGCCGAGTTTGGAGCGGAAAAGAGCAAATTCTGGCCTAGCGCTGCAGCCTCCGCGCCGCGCCAGCCATAGCGCGAGGAGGGCTGCGCGTTTAAGGGCGCGTCGCAGGCTTAAGGCACGAAGCCTGGAGGCGTGTTCTGGTCGCTTGCACGCTTTTCGGGGCGCGGGGCGCCCGTTATAGCGCCCCTTATGCGCGATTTTACTTCCTATTCCTTCTAGTTTTGGGTTTAACTTATTTACAAGGGTTTGGAAACAATATAAATAGTTTATTACTTAGTTTTTGTAAGGAGTTCTTGACTTTGGAGCAATATTGAGAGCTACACAATTCATTGAACAAGGGTTATTCCCAAATCTTTCATCTATTACATCATTTATTTCATTATTACACCAAATCTTTGCCTTGTGATTATGAATATGTGTGGCTAATTTCCTAACGTTCTGGGGTTAGAGTTTACATGAAAGTTGATTGTTGAAGATTGATTTCCATTGATTGAATCCCATAACGGGTTACTTATTCTTCCTTGATTTAACTTGTATAATTGTTAGAGCTCGATAGTTATACATCATCTATGGTTTTTGGGTTGAACTTGAAAGAGAGAACCTAATTACGTAATAAGGAAGAATAGAACTAGTTTGTGAACCCGGGCATCGGGGAATCAATTCGCGGGTAGGATAGACATATACTTGCTTGCCTAGTTTAACCAATTACAGGATCGTTAATGCGTGCATGTGATTTAACCCGTAGACATACAGGGATTAGAGTAGCTTGTATAGATTGTGAAGAACTGAAAGGTTTTCATAATTACAATCAACCTGTCAGTTAGTAACCCGGGATTTAAGAAGTGAAATCAATTGAAGACATCAACTGGATTGTTCGTAATTCTAACCCTGGATCGCTCCCTTGATATTGTTAACAACCAAAGTTTTGCCCCATTGCTTGATTACATTCCAGCACTTTAATTACTGCACTTTAGTATAAAAACTCTTACAACCATTGGAAAAAGATCCCTGGATAGTTTGTTCGGGAATTGTTTATTAAGCACTAGTCTGCATAGTCCTCGTGGGAACGATACTCGACTTTGTCACTTTATTACTTGGCGACCGCGTATACTTGCGTGTGCGTTTGGGAGCAACAAGTTTTTGGCGCCGTTGCCGGTGACTAATTACGGACTAATTACTTTTGAACAATTACTTAATTGCTATTCAGGTTTAATTTTTTGTTGAGTTTCTTGTGCTGTTTCAGGCAATAGGTTTTGAATGCAAAGGAACAAAAAGGACGAATCACTCGCACCTTTTGATCCCGAGCCTGAAAGAACCTTGAGGAAGACAAGGAAAGAAGCGAGAGATCGAGAAGCATTAGCAATCGTACTTGCATCCCTTCCTGCTGAAATGGCTGAAGAACAAACAGTAGCAGTGCGAGATGTGGCTCTTCCTAGTCTGAAAGGAGTAGAGTCAAGTATTGTGAAGCCTGCTATTACTGGGAACTTTGAGATCAAGCCCGGCATGATTCAGTTGCTGCATGTGACGGGGCAATATAGTGGATTCCTGCATGAAGATCCGCAGCAACACTTGCAGAACTTTCTGGAGATCAGTGATACTTATACACCGACAGGTGTGCCTACTGATTATGTGCGAATGACTTTGTTCCCATTTTCATTGATTGGGACAGCAAGGAAGTGGTTAAAGGCTGAAAAGCCTGGGTCTATCACTACTTGGGAGGATTTAGCTAAGAAATTCTTGGCTAAGTTTTATCCGTCGGCTAAGACGGCCAGGTTGAGGAGTGCAATTTTGTCCTTCAGGCAGTTTGAAGGCGAATCATTATATGCAGCCTGGGAGAGATTTAAAGCGTTATTGAGAGATTGTCCTCACCACAATCAAACTAATGAGGTTATTGCACACACTTTTGTTGAGGGATTGAACCAACAGACTAAGATTGTGGTTGATGCTGCTGCTGGAGGCCAAGTGCTGGCCTTAAATTTTGAACAGATCTATGACTTACTTGATAAGTTTTCACAGAGCAATCCTGATTGGCAGGGTGATGGCAGAGCTAATATATTTAGTGAGGGGGCTAGCAGAGCGGCTACGCAGAAAGCTGCTGGGGTACTTCAACTAGATGGAATCACAGAGTTGCGAGCGAAGATGGATGCAATTTCCAATCAAATCAGCAAGCTGGCTCTCCAAGCAAAGCCACAACCAGCTCCAGTGCAGCAAGTTCAGGCCTTTTGTGAGGTATGTGGGGAGGATCATAGCACTGAGGTTTGTCCCTCTAACCCAGAATAAGTGTATTATGTGGGTAATCAGAACAGATCACAGGGCCAAAACCGAAATCAGTATGGTAATAATTATAACACGGGTTGGCGTAATCACCCAAATTTTTCTTGGAGAGATACCCGTGAGCAGTTTCAGGGTAATGAGAGAGCCCAATTTACTCAAAAAAATGCACCACAGCAGGGATCACAGTCTCAGGCTCAGCCACAGCAGTCTAATACTATGGAGGATATGCTCAAGAAAATTCTTGCAGGGCAGCAAAAGCTCATTGATGAGTCAGCATCTCAGGCACAAACAATAAAAGATTTGAGCAATGCACAGAAAGATCTTGAAAGACAATTGGGGCAGCTTGCTGGAGCACAAAATAATAGACCTCGGGGTGCTTTACCGAGTGATACAGAGAAGAATCCTAGAGAATTTGTGCAAGCAGTGACTTTGAGGAATGGAAGAGCACTGGAGGAAGTTCCCCCAAAGCCAAAGAAGCCTGTTGGTGAGTTAGAGCCAAATGTTGATAGGGAGGTGGAAAAAGAAGCAGAAAAGGTAATCGAAAAGCAGCCCGAGTCTGCTATTGTGAGACCACCACCACCTTTCCCGCAGAGACTTCAGAAGCAGAAAGTTGATGCAGCATGCAAGAAATTTTTGGAGATATTGAGTCAAATTCAGGTAAATATTCCTTTGGTGGAGCTTTTGCGGGATGTTCCCAAATATGCTAAATACATCAAGGATATTGTTGCTAACAAGAGAAGATTGACTGAGTTTGAGACAGTTGCACTTACTGAGGAGTGCAGTTCCAGAGTTAGAAGCAAGCTTCCGCAGAAATTGAAGGACCCGGGCAGTTTTACCCTCCCTTTGAAAATTGGGGAACATGAGGTTGGTCGTGCTTTATGTGATTTGGGTGCTAGTGTGAATTTGATGCCTTCTTCAGTTTTTAGGAAGCTAGGCCTGGGCGAGCCACGACCCACTACTGTGACCTTGCAGCTTGCTGATAGATCTTTGACATGCCCTGAGGGGATTATTGAGGATGTGCTTGTACAAGTGGGTCAGTTCATATTACCCGTTGATTTTATTATTCTTGATTATGAAGCTGATCCTGAGGTTCCTCTCATCTTGGGAAGAGGATTTTTGGCTACTGCTGATGCTGTTATTAGAGTCAGAGCTGGCAAGATGATCATGAAGGTAAATGGGGAAGAAGCTGTGTTTAATGTGTTCAGAGCTACCCAGCTTCCTTCTCATTATGAAGAGTTGTCCATGGTAAAGGTAATAGATGATGAGTTGACTGCTGATGAGAGGTCATTCTTGGCTTCTAATGTTGATTCTTTGGAAAGGGCACTCTTATGTGATGATGATGATATCCTGAAGGATGAAGATACTGAAGAATTTGTGGAGGTTCTTAATATGCAGAGTAGATTCATCCCAGGGTGGAAGAAATTTGAGGAGCTTGATAGACCGTTGACCTTAGCTCCTGCTAAACCTTTACCCGCACATTTACGTTATGCTTATTTGGGTGAAGGTAATACTTTGCCCGTGATCCTTTCTTCTTTGTTGTCTGATGTGCAGGTTGAGAAGGTGTTGCGGGTATTGCGAGAGCGCAAGAGAGCTATTGGCTGGACTATTGCTGATATTAGAGGGATTAGTCCTTCTTTCTGCATGCATAAAATTCTCTTGGAGGAAGATCATAAGCAATCCATAGAGCAGCAGAGGAGGCTAAATCCAATCATGAAGGAGGTGGTGAAGAAAGAAGTTATCAAGTGGCTGGATGCTGGTATAATTTTTCCTATCTCTGACAGCAAGTGGGTGAGTCCTGTGCAATGTGTTCCTAAGAAAGGGGGCATGACAGTGGTGAAGAATGAGAACAATGAGTTGATTCCTACAAGAACTGTTACAGGGTGGCGAATTTGCATTGATTATAGGAAGCTGAACAAGGCCACCAGGAAAGATCACTTCCCACTCCCTTTTATTGATCAGATGTTGGATAGACTAGCAGGCCATGAGTATTATTGTTTCTTGGATGGTTATTCGGGCTACAATCAAATTGTGATAGCCCCTGAAGACCAAGAGAAGACCACTTTTACTTGTCCATATGGCACCTATGCACTTAGGAGGATGCCATTTGGGTTGTGTAATGCCCCAGGGACTTTTCAGCGGTGCATGATGGCTATTTTCACTGACATGGTGGAAAAATTTGTGGAAGTGTTTATGGATGATTTCTCAGTGGTTGGTGACTCTTTTGATGAATGCTTGAAGAATCTTGATGCTGTGCTGAGCCGCTGTGAAGAAACAAATCTGGTGCTGAATTGGGAAAAATATCACTTTATGGTTCAAGAAGGCATAGTACTTGGGCACAAGGTGTCAAAGCAAGGGATTGAGGTTGACAAGGCGAAGATAGAGGCTATTGAGAAATTACCACCACCTATCTCTGTTAAGGGGGTGCGTAGTTTCTTGGGACATACAGGGTTCTATAGACGGTTCATAAAGGACTTCTCCAAAATTTCCACTCCCTTGTGCAAATTGTTGGAGAAGGATGTGAAATTTGTGTTTGATGATGCTTGTATTAAGGCGTTTGAAGAGTTGAAGAAAAGGTTGGTGACCGCACCAATCATCATTGCTCCTGACTGGTCTTTGCCATTTGAATTGATGTGTGATGCGAGTGATAATGCTATTGGGGCTGTTCTAGGCCAAAGAATAGGAAGAATTTTTCACTCCATCTATTATGCAAGCAAGACGCTTGATGCAGCCCAGTCCAATTATACTACCACTGAGAAGGAGTTGCTAGCCGTGGTTTATGCTTTTGATAAATTCATATCTTATTTGGTTGGCACTCGTGTTGTTGTCTACACTGATCATGCCGCAATTCGGTATTTGTTTGAAAAGAAGGACTCCAAGCCGAGACTTATTCGATGGGTTCTCCTATTGCAAGAGTTTGATGTTGAAATTCGAGATCGCAAGGGGACTGAGAATCAAGTAGCTGATCATTTGTCAAGGCTGGAGAATAGAGATCATGTAGATGAGGGGCCTGAGATTAAAGAGGTATTTCCTGATGAGCAACTTTTTGCTCTTGATGCAGCTGAGGTGCCATGGTATGCTGACATGGTGAATTTTCTTGTGAGTAATGTGTATCCCCCTGGGGCAACTGCCGAGCAGAAGCGTAAACTCCTTCATGAGAGCAGATTTTATGTGTGGGATGAGCCCTATTTGTACAAGATAGGTGTTGATCAACTAGCTAGGAGATGTGTTCCAAGGGAAGAAGTAGAGCCGATTCTACAGAGCTGCCATTCCTCTCCTTATGGTGGCCACCTTGGTGGAGATCGAACAGCTGCAAAGGTACTGCAATCTGGTTTCTTTTGGCCTACTTTATTTAAAGATGCTCATGCATTAGTGAAGCAATGTGATCGTTGCCAAAGAACGGGTACCATTACTAGGCGTCACGAGATGCCTTTGAACAATATTTTGGAGATTGAGTTATTTGATTGTTGGGGTATTGATTTTATGGGTCCATTCCCACCTTCTATGGGCAATAAATATATCCTTGTAGCAGTTGATTATGTATCTAAATGGGTGGAGGCCATTGCACTTCCTACAAATGATGCGAGTGTGGTGGTGAAGTTCATGAAGAAGAATATTTTCACTCGTTTTGGGACACCGCGGGCTATTATTAGTGATGAAGGTACGCATTTTTGTAACCGGTTGTTCAATAAATTATTGGCTAAGTATGGGGTTCGCCACAAGGTGGCTACTGCTTATCATCCCCAAACTAGTGGCCAAGTGGAAGTGTCTAATAGAGAGATCAAGCAAATCCTTGAGAAGACTGTGAATGCCTCGAGGAAGGATTGGGCTATGAAGTTAGATGATGCTCTCTGGGCCTACCGAACTGCTTTCAAAACGCCTATTGGAACCTCTCCATATAGGCTTGTTTATGGGAAGGCTTGTCACTTGCCGGTTGAATTAGAGCATAAGGCGTATTGGGCTATTCAAAAGCTCAACTTTGATATGGCCTTAGCGGGTGAGAAGATGATGCTCCAATTGCATGAACTTGAAGAGTTCCGTTTCCATGCGTATGAAAATGCGAAATTGTATAAGGAGCGGACAAAGAAGTGGCATGATAAGCACATTGAGCATCGCTCTTTTGAGCCCGGGCAGCGTGTATTGTTGTTCAACTCGAGGTTGAAATTGTTTCCGGGCAAGTTGAAGTCGAGATGGTCGGGGCCTTTTGAAGTTGTTCGTGTTACCGCACATGGAGCGGTTGCATTGAGAGCCCCGGGTTCTGAAAACACATTTTTGGTTAATGGTCAAAGGGTGAAACATTATTGGGGAGGTGCGGTGAATCACCGTACTTCAATTACTTTGAGGGACCCTTGATTCATACCCGTCGTGCCACGACGTTAAATAAGGCGCTTCTCGGGAGGCAACCCGAGTTTGTACTTGTAATAGTTAGGATTTTTTTTTTTTTTTATTTTATAGTGTCACGTTTTTGTTGTTTTTGTGTGTCGCTTTTGCAGGATTCGGGTGAGCTAAACAAGGTGAAATGAATGCATTGAGGGGTATGGGACGTCTCGAGACGTGTCCCACGCTTGGGTTTGTACTTAGAATCGAAAAACGGTGCGAAAAGAAGTGCTCGGGCGCGTTTGGGAGTGCCCCGCGCCTCCCAAAGCGCGAGAAAAAGCTTGGGCAAAGTAGCCAAGCGCGGTTGGGAGCGCCCCGCGCCTCCCACCGTGCGAGGCCTGGCAGAGAACCAAAAGTTGTGCACGCTGTGAGGCTGCGGCGCGGAAATTCTTTAAACGGGTCAACGGGTTGACCCGAAATTCTTTAAACTCCCAACCCCTATAACCCCGATTTCTTACACTTTTTCTTCATTACTTTCACTCCAAACTCTCTCTAATCACACACTAATTCACTAGTAACAATAGAAATCATCCCAAATCTTGTGCAATCACTTCTAACACCATCAAATAAGTCCATTACTACTCTTCCTTCTCACTTACATGTAAGTTGTTTTCATTATTGCTCATGGGTGATTCTCTTAGCTAGTTACAAGCTTTTTCATAAAAACTCAATCTTGATGTGCTTAATTGTTTATGATGCTTAGTATAGAACTTGTGACTTGAAAAAAAGAGATCTCCCAACAATTTGGGAGGGTTGGCACACTACAAAATCCATTGAAATTGCTAGTTCAAAGTTGTGCACACTAGGTGTTTGTGAAAAAGCCTCAAAGATGAAATATCAATGACATTGTGAATTCTTGAGTAGCAATGCATTCCTTAGGCTTACAATGAACATTAGGTGTTGCATAGACACTAGATTTGATCATGAGGCACCCACACTAGCTTGATTTTAAAAATTCAAAACGTGGCATATTTTGCCAAGGCTAGTTTTGTTCAAGTGTGGGGTGCTCGTGCCATTAAAACAAGTGATTGCCACATAGAGTGTGCGCTAAGTGTGGGGTGGTACCCTTGAGCTTGAATTGTTTTTGGTGCATAGCTATACATCTAACATTGATGTTTGTGTTTGTGTAGGTACCATGGTAGCCACATCACAAAAGGCGAGTTCTTCATCTACTGCGGGCCCGAGGAGAGAACCTCAAACCGAGCCTTCAAGCTCAAAGCAAAAGGGTAAGGCACCGGCCAAGCCCAAGGCAAAAGCAAAGGCAAAGGCCAAGATCCCAAAGGACGCGGTGCCGATACCACGTCCCGGAGGCAAGACTCAATATGGCCTCTCTTGTGTAAAGAAGGGAGAGTGCCAAACTTGGTACAAAAATGTGCGGCTTGCGGGGTACATACCCGAGCAAGCCATTGATAAACGGCCGGTGCTACAAAAGTTTAGAGATGTGGCCGAGAAGATCATTGCCCTCAAGTGGGACTCAGTGTTTGAGAGTCCGGGGACTGCCAACTTGGACATGGTCCAAGAACTTTATGCTAACTGGGAGCCCGATGAGGCGTGGAGAGATGATGACATGGTGACGGTTAGGGGAGTGAAGGTGAAGTTAGATCCCACGGCATTGAATGCTTTCTTGGGGGTAGCGGACCCCGATTATGAGGAGTTGAGAAATTACATCAAGAAACCGGATTACACGGCCTTGCGGGAGACTTTGTGTGGTGAGGGGTCCACACATAAGTGGGGGCGAGGAGCAGCTGGGCGACATAAGTTTATGCACTTCTCCCATTTTATCAAGCCGGCGCGTGTATGGATGCGGTTTATAAATGCACGGATTCTTCCATGTTCCCATTATTCCGAGGTCACTAAGACTCGGGCGTGCATGGTGTATTTTTTCATGACCGGGAGGCCGGTGAACATTGGGTACTACATGTTGAAAATGATGAAACAAGAGAGGTATGAAAAATCATGTAGTCGGTTGTATTTTGGGAACCTCTTGACCCGATATTTAGAGAAGGCGGGCGTCCCCGCAGATGAGGTCGGGGATCGCATTGTCCTTGATTTTGGGAGGCCTTTTGACATTGCCTCGGTCAAGGGGGTGATCACCACAGCACCGGTGAAGCTGACGGCGGATGATTTGCGGGAGACAAGTGCCAACTTGGCCGCGCGTCAGTATTTGATGATAGAGGCTATGGCCCGTCAGTCGGGCGTTGATATGACGATTATTGACCGCAAGGTCCCGTTGACGGAGACCTCGAAGGTCCTGCTGGGCGAGGTTGAGGCTGGACGGGTGGATCCGCGGGAGGATGAGAACACTGATTCCGATATTGTGGCCAATGATCCAGATAGTGAGTATGAGACTGATCATGAGGCGGAGGCCTAGGTCCACTCTCCCGTGCACCATCCAGCTTTCAGGGCAGTTTTCTTGTACTCTTACTTTTGCACTTACTTCTTTGTCGCACTGGGACATTGCTTAGTTTAAGTGTGGGGTGGGGTACTGCCCTTTTATCTAGTTTTTATTTTGAGGTTTAGGATGCATGTGGGTACTGCCCTTTTATCTAGTTTTTATTTTGAGGTTTAGGATGCATGTACCTTAGGTCTTTTTATTTTGTTACTTGACTTTGTTTTGATTTATTTCTTGCTTTACTATATGCAAAAATGAAAAAAAAATTAGAAAACCAATGAAAAATTCCAAAAAGATTTTCCTTTTAGTTTTATTAGAGGTACATGTCATCCGCCCCGTGGTTTTTCTTATGGCCGCGGTTCTTTTCCACGGGGTGACCTTTGAACCGGGTAGTTTTTTATTTTTAGGATTAGGATAGTTAGTTTTAGATGACCCTAGGCTAAGGAAAAAGGTAGAATGCTAGGTGCCTTTGATTTGTTTGATACCGGTGGACTTGGACTTGATTGCATGTGCTATTTGTGGTGTCCTTGGTTTTAATTTGATGCATGCTTAGAAAAAAAAAAAGAGAAAAAAGGAAAAATTGGAACAACCCCCTTGAGATGCTTGAGTCCGCTTGCTTGACTTGATTGCTAACTTTTGTGCATGAGTGCTTAAATTTCCACAAGTTGCATTCTAAAAGCTTGGTTGAGAGTTGTTGATTGAGCCTTTTTGTGTGGATTGCGTGCAATGTGTGTTGTGAGGCATGTTCTTATTTGCTCCATGTTGCATATTAATGTCTAGAACTTGCCCCGTGTGTGTGCAAAGCGAAATCCTAGGTTAGCTCTAGTCGGGAGATGATACAAGGCCTTCTTTTACTTGCCTACCCTTACATATATACCATGAAAAATTGTGTTGTGATTTGAATTGACCCTTTTTGATTGGCACCCACACCCCGAGCCTACCCATTTGTTCTTAATTGACTCTTTTGGCCCTTACTCCTAAAGCACTTTATTGACATTGTGTAGATGATTGGAGTTGTGGTTGGATGTTGGGAGACTTTTGAGTGGAGCTAATAAAAAGGGAAATACTTATGAAAATTGTGAAGTAGTGGAAAACATTGGCAAGGATGGAAGTTAATGAAATTGAAAAAAATGAAATGAAAAGAAAAAAAATAGCAAAGTTGAAGAAAAAAAATTTGTGGAAAAGAAAAAAAAAAGAGAGAAAGATATCCCGTCCTTGCTAGTGTGTGATTGAAAAGAAATATGCTACTTGTTGAGAAGGTGTATGTGTGGTACTTGTGATTGGGTGGTTTGTTGAGACTTGTGTTTGGAATAAATGTGATGTATTAAAGTGCTTAGGGAGGTAGTCACTATTACCATATGTATCCTACCCGCCCCTTAGCCTACATTACGACCTTTCTAAAGTCCTTGTTAATCCCGATTGGAGTGAGCCTACATTAGTGGAGTCCTACACTACGGGCAAGCCTATGGTACGTTGTGTGTGACATGTGAGCCTTTCATGAGAGTGAGAGAATTCATTTGTTATTGCCCCGTTCTATTCATGATATTTGTTTTTGTGTGTGATCTATGGGGGGCACTCTCTTTCATATTGGTGAGGGCACGTGGTTTGCATGAATTCGGTGAAGTTGATGGCTTTTGATTGAGTAGATAGGTGTAATTTTGTGGGAGCATGGTTGCATTGAGTTGAGTTTGTGCATTTGAGCTATTTTGGGGTGGTTGTTCTCATTATTTTTGAGTTTGGTAAATTGTTGGCATGTTGTGGATCCATGGTAGTCATGTGCGCATTGGTTCAATGGTCGGTATCAACCATAGTCATAGGCAGACCTGTTTTACCTAGGTTGGGGAGTTACTTTTGACTTGCTCGAGGGCGAGCAAAGGTTCAAGTGTGGGGTGGTGATGTTCGGCATTTTATGCCTACCTTTCCTTAATATTTCCGCACATTTGAGCTTGTTTTGCACTTGTTTGGTAGCTTGTGAATGTGGTTTTACGCTGATGTTGTGTTGTTCGTGTGTAGGTCGTTACGCGATACATTTGGAGCGTTTCGAAGCTTGATTGAGCATGAATTGATTGGATGATGATTGAAGATTGGATCGAGCACACAAAGGCACGACACGAGCCGAGTTTGGAGCGGAAAAGAGCAAATTCTGGCCTAGCGCTGCAGCCTCCGCGCCGCGCCAGCCATAGCGCGAGGAGGGCTGCGCGTTTAAGGGCGCGTCGCAGGCTTAAGGCACGAAGCCTGGAGGCGTGTTCTGGTCGCTTGCACGCTTTTCGGGGCGCGGGGCGCCCGTTATAGCGCCCCTTATGCGCGATTTTACTTCCTATTCCTTCTAGTTTTGGGTTTAACTTATTTACAAGGGTTTGGAAACAATATAAATAGTTTATTACTTAGTTTTTGTAAGGAGTTCTTGACTTTGGAGCAATATTGAGAGCTACACAATTCATTGAACAAGGGTTATTCCCAAATCTTTCATCTATTACATCATTTATTTCATTATTACACCAAATCTTTGCCTTGTGATTATGAATATGTGTGGCTAATTTCCTAACGTTCTGGGGTTAGAGTTTACATGAAAGTTGATTGTTGAAGATTGATTTCCATTGATTGAATCCCATAACGGGTTACTTATTCTTCCTTGATTTAACTTGTATAATTGTTAGAGCTCGATAGTTATACATCATCTATGGTTTTTGGGTTGAACTTGAAAGAGAGAACCTAATTACGTAATAAGGAAGAATAGAACTAGTTTGTGAACCCGGGCATCGGGGAATCAATTCGCGGGTAGGATAGACATATACTTGCTTGCCTAGTTTAACCAATTACAGGATCGTTAATGCGTGCATGTGATTTAACCCGTAGACATACAGGGATTAGAGTAGCTTGCATAGATTGTGAAGAACGGAAAGGTTTTCATAATTACAATCAACCTGTCAGTTAGTAACCCGGGATTTAAGAAGTGAAATCAATTGAAGACATCAACTGGATTGTTCGTAATTCTAACCCTGGATCGCTCCCTTGATATTGTTAACAACCAAAGTTTTGCCCCATTGCTTGATTACATTCCAGCACTTTAATTACTACACTTTAGTATAAAAACTCTTACAACCATTGGAAAAAGATCCCTGGATAGTTTGTTCGGGAATTGTTTATTAAGCACTAGTCTGCATAGTCCTCGTGGGAACGATACTCGACTTTGTCACTTTATTACTTGGCGACCGCGTATACTTGCGTGTGCGTAGCCAGAATTTTTTTAGGGTAATTTTTATAAGTTGGGATTTGATCGCGGGTTGCTTAGCTAAATTTAACCACCATGCATCACTAGGCTAACACTATCAGTTGTGTTAGGGTAATCAAAATATAATATTTATTCATAAATAGTTAAATTCAAATTATATACACAGTATAATTTTCAGGCGAATGGTAGTCGTCCGACCACCCTTGCCCCATGTGACTCCGCCACTGTCTACAATAGTAACGGCCCAGAACTTGGAATTTTCTCAAGGTCAGATCCCCAATTTTTAGGCCCGCAGCTTCAATTTTCTGGTCTCACTCAACGTTTCTACATTCACACAGTAACGATTAAGACATATAATTTAAGTGTCAATGGAAATATGTCATTACCACCTTCTGCTCCCCTTTTCACCATCTCATGTTCACATAGTAGAGTTACATGACAAATCGGCTGCCATTAACGATGTATTCATCTACCTTAGAGTTTTGATCTAGTGGTAACGCTATATCATGTAATACGAGGTTAGGTGTACCGTACGTTACGAGTTGAACTTTGTGACGGATCCATTATCCATTGAATTTGAAATCTCACAGTCACTGATTCTTGCGGATTTCTGAGTTATCAAAGCAGTAATGTTTTATAGTCATCTTTATCAAATAATGGCGTGCTGAACTACTGTTAGTTAGTCAATACTACTGATGATGATTGTATATGCGTATTTGATCCAGTAGGTAGGGATGCCCACTTCGACCCACTATTTCCTACATTTAGTGTTCCCGTTTCTATAAGTAATTGATAGTGTTGTGCTTTTTAGTCTCAAAAGTCAGTTCTGTGTTGTCAATGATTTGTAATCTATCTGTTGCAATCAATATCTTCACCAAACTTTTATTATATTTCTTATTTATCTTTGTTTCATTTGAATAATTTAAGTTCAATGCAAACTGCAAGGCTAGCTTGTTAAAAAATTTAATCATTATTTGGTCGAAACTTATTATACTACTTGGTTTAGTTAAATCATGAGATAAGGGGAACGGGCCCAAGAGCTCTCGATATATAATTTTGTTTGGAGTATAAAATTACTAGACCTACTCCACTAACTATAGGTTAAAGCACACGAGTGTCTCCTTGATCGATCATGTTGTTATCAATGTTTCTTTAATTTAGAGAAGAAAATAAAAATGTACATTCATTTTAAGAAACCAACTTAATAGTTTAATCCATCTATCTTTTGTTCGATGAATCCCTAAAACTCGCCCCTCCTCCCCCACATCCATATACGATACCATAGTAACTGAAATAATATGAGACATGAGAGTTGTTGGCATCTCTATTCGCTGATGCTGCATTTTCTTCATACCAATATTGGCCTTCTAATCTTTGTCGGGGGGTTTTTTTTTTTTTTTTCCAAAAATGTATGGTAATGGATATATATATATATATAGAATAGTTCAATGTCTTTCTAAACTTAATTCTTTGGATACGCATAAATCCCTTTGACACGTGTAACTAGAAAATGAACATTATAATCAGATTCAACCTTATTAATTAAGACAATGGCCGAGTAAGAGTAACAAACACTTTTTAAATTCCTTTGGATGCACATTTATACTCCAAGTTGGACATATATATAACTTTAACATGTGGATTCTTAAAATTGGAGCGCAATCAAAGTTGTCACTTCATGCAAAGAGGAGGACATTGTGGATATTGTCAGAAACATTCAGAATGCATGTGTTTGAGGATTGCAGCTAAACACATCTGAAAATACCAATTGCAATGTCTGCAACGACTTACAAAAGATAGAAATCGCTGCTTCAACGACACAACATGCAAAAGCTAGAACATGTGTTTCATGATACAAAGAAGATGCATCAGTTGTAACCTTGCAGTTAAGTCTGTGTCGGAAAAGTATATTTGATATTAAGGGTCCACAAGGACCACTAGACCCCTAAATTGAATATATCTACCAAGAGAATGAAGTAAATGAGTAAATTCTACTTTTTGGGCAGTTGAGCTAACAAATTAATGAAGGATCCAGGAAAAGTTTATGCTATCCAGTATTGAGTGTACTTAAAGAGGCTTCTTTTAAACCAGGGTTTGTACTTGTAGTAAGTATAAGAAGGTTTTTTTTTTTTTTTTTTTTTGAGGTCTTGGGCAGATTGTGATTGAATTTTGAACTTGGACCCATAATATAATATTCATATTCTGGAGTCGCCTCTGTTGATAAGGATAGTTTTGCAAACAAAAGTATTTTCAAAATTGGTTGGTGATGTCGCACAAAGGCCACGACCATGACTTCTGACAAGCGAGGGTAAAGTCCTTCGTTGAAAAGTAGATTTTTCACTTGTATAAAATTATCACATAAAGATAATCATATTAGCAGCTCATCCTACATTTCACAATATGACAATACTTAGAAAAGAACTCAATTTTGAGTACACTTTAAAAAATATAAAGTCCATAGATGTGCCACAAATATAATGAAAGACAATGTCTAATTAAGTGGTGTGACAGACTACATAAATATGAGATGAGTTGTTTAAGTGACGACCTACTTAGCTTTTAACATTTTCCGACCTTTCATTTAAGTCTTTTTTACATATATGCATGTAGCTTTCGAGCACTTATATAAGGAAATTGATTATGGTGGGGAAAAGAAATTATATAGGTTCGCCAATGCGAAGAAGAGGCAGTCACGCAACCTTAATTAAGTGAAGTGCATTAAAGATGAGGATGACACGGTATTGGTGGAAAAGACTTACATTAAACAGATATGGCAAGTGTACTTCCATAAAGTCTTAAATGAAGAGGGAGACAGTGATATTGTCATGGTCATTTAAAGGACGCCGGGAGACATAGTAATTTTGGATACTGCAGGTTAGCGATCGGGCCAGACGAAATTCCAGTGGAGTTCTGGAAGAACACGAGGCAGAACAGGTTAGGATTTGCTGACTGAACTGATTAATGTCATACTCAAGACGACAAAATGCCCGAATAATACAGGTGGAGTATTATGATACTTTTGTATAAGAACAAGGGTAATATTTAAAATTATAACAATTATGAGCCCATTTGGATTAGCTGATTTAAAGTGGCACATAAGCATCAAGTATAGAAAAGCACTTCTAGGTGCTGAGATGATTTTATAAGCAGTTACATGTTGGATATAAGTGCTGAAACTAGTAATAAGCAGTTGGTGTGCTTGGTAAAAAAATATTGATAAGTACAACTTTTAACAAAATGACTAAAATGTCCTTGAAGTTATTTACAGAAAAATAAATATAATTTTTTTTTTACATTAAAAATGACAAATGACGAATATAGAATGAGGAGGAGGTTGAAAATTTAATTTTAGAAATAATATTCATGGATTACTAAATATTTGTAAGGATAAAATATTAATATACTTGGTCAAACTAAAAGTGTTTTTCAATTGAAAAGAAATAAGTTGGGAATGATCAACTTATGGCATGACCGATTTTGGCTTATAAGCACTTTCAATACTTACCAAATATGTAGATAAGCCAAAAAGTGCTTATAAGCTGGTTTGACCAGCTTATGAGTTTAGCCAAACACCCTCTATAAGGATATTAAACTCCTAAGCCATACTGTGAAAGTTTGGGGGAGGGTAGTAGAGAAAAAGATGATGAGCGTTGTAACCATTTTTGATAACCAATTCGAATTCATGCCCGGGAGACCGGCTACGGAAGCCATACAACTTCCAAGGAGTTTGATTGAGAAATATATATATATATATATATATATATATATATATATATATATATATATATATATATATATATATATAATATATATATATACACACACACACACATACATATAGATAAGAAAGAGGACTTATATATGGTGTTTCATTGACCTAGAAAAGGCTTATGACAAAGTCTTTAAGGAGATTTTGTGTGGGTGCTCAGAATCTAAAGGTGTACCACTTGAGTACATAAGAGCGATTACGGACATGCACGATGAAGCCAAGACCCGATTGAGGACAGTCGTAGGAGACTCAGAACACTTTTCAGTCGAGAAGGGGTTGCATCAGGGCTCGGTGCTAGCCCCTTTTGTATTTGCTCTAGTGATGGATGAATTGACTCAGTGTATTCAAAGAGAGGTGCCGTGGTGTATGGTGTTTACAGATGATATAGTTTTGGTTGACGAGACGCGCGACAAAGTTAATGATAAGCTAAAGGTTTGGAGACATAGACTCTAATGGTTTTAGGCTGTCCAGGACGAACATGGAGTACATGCATCTCATAAGTCAGGTGTAGAAGTGACACTTGGAACATAAGTCATCCCTAGGAATGGAAGAAATTGACGATGATGTCACATATTGTATAGAGGCAGCTTGGATGAAGTAGAGACTCGCTTTTGATGTTCTAACAACAACAACAACATACCCAGTGTAATCCCACAAGTGAGGTTTTGGGGAGGGTGAGATGTATGCAGATGTTACATCCACCAAGGTGGAAAGGCTGTTTCCTATACGATATGAAAGTGTCATCTAGACTTGAAGGTAAGTTCTATAAAATGGCTGTTAGACATGCTATGTTGTATGGCGTAGAGTGTTGCCCAGTTACGAAGACACACATCCAGAATATGAGCGTAGCAGAGATGCAATGGATAAGATTAGGAGCGAGATCATACGTGACAAAGTAGGATCGAGTTGCTCCAGTGGTGAACAAGATGCGATAAGCGAGCTTGCGATGGTACGGACATGTTAAAAGGAGGAGCGTAGATGCTCCGGTGATGAGGTGTGAAGGGTTGGCAGTGTAGGGTCCAGAGAGGTAGAGGTAGAGCGAAGAAGAACTGGAGCGAGATGATTAGACAAGAGATAGCTCACCTTGAGATCACCAAGGACATGACCCTAGATAGGAAAATATGGAGAACGAAGATTAGGTAGAAGGTTAGATAGTAGTCGAGTGATTTCTGTCATATTTAACATTTGTTTTATTCCTATATGTACTATTTTGGTTTCTATCTTATTCTTCATCTTCGTTGCTATTGATGTGTTATGTCTATCGTGGTTATCTTTAATTGTTATGCCATTATCTTCTTTATGGTACTTTGTTTTAGCCGAAAGTCTATCGGAAGCCTCTCCACTGTGGTGGGGTTAAGGTCTGCATATATCTCAACCTTTCCAGACCTACTTATGGGATAACATTGGGCATGTTGTTGTTGTTGTTGTTGTTGTATAGATTTATTTTTCAGGTACACAAATAAATTATATAACTTAGCTAGGATAAACTAAAAAATGGTCATCAATGAAATTAACCATATTTTTTATATGATTATATGACTCTAAAGAAAAAAAATGCAAAAAATAAAAACAAATTGTTATTTGCTTTTCAGTAAAGAATAAAGAAACAAAATAACAATCTAGGACCCAGGCCATCTAAAAAATTTTCACCGTAATTTAACAAGAAGCCATTATTGCTCCCAAACGCACACGCAAGTATACGTGGTCGACAAGTAATAAAGTGATAAGTAGAGTATCGTTCCCACGAGGACTATTCAGACTGGACTCCTAACAACCAATTTCTTAACAATTACTCAGGGATCTTTTTCCAATAGTGAGGATTTTATTAACTAAAGAACAGTAATTAAAACGGTAGAAGTGAATTCAAACAATGGAGCAAAACTTGGTTGTTATCAGTAATAAGGAGATGGTCCAGGGTCAGAGTTACGAACAAACCAGTTGAGTTTTCCAATTGATTCCACTTTTTAAATCCCGGATTACTAACTAACAGATTAAATGTACCCGTGAAAACCTTTCGATTCTTCACGGTCTATGCAGGCTACTCCAATCCCTATATGTCTATGGGTTGAATCACGTGCACGCATTAATGAATTCTGTAATTAGTTAAGCTAGGCGAGCAAGTATATGTCTATCTTACTCACAAATTGGTTCCCCGATGCCCGGGTTCACAAACTAGCCCTACTCTTTCTTATTGCGTTTATAAATTCCCTCTTTCGAGTTCAATCTAAAAATCATAGATAATGCGTAATAATCGGGCCCTGACAATTACACAAGTGAAATCAAGAAAGAATAAGCAATCCGTTATGGGATTCAATTAATGAAAATCAATCTTCAAACATCAACTTTCATGAAATACTCTAACCCTAGAACGAGAGATTTAGCCACACATACTCATAATAACAACACAAGGATTTGATGAAATAATGAAATAATGATGTAATAGATTAATGGAAGGAAGAAAAACCCTTGTTCAAGATGTTATGAGCTCTCCAATTTGCTCCAAAGTCTGAACTCCTATCAAAAACTAAGTAAAAGATTATTTATAGGGTTTACAAAGGTCTGGTAATAAGTTACACCTAAGCCTAGACGAAATAGAAAGTCCAAACACGCTCCAGGAGCGCTATAACTGGCGCCCCGCGCCCCCGACCGCGCTGGGACAAGCAGAGGACGTCGAAATCCACACGCCTTTGCCCCGCGCAGCCAAACGCGCCAGAAGCTGGGCGCGATGCATGGCGCGCCGCATGGCCTATAGCGCCAGGCAAATCAGCCTCCTCCTTGCTCCGCAACTCGCCTCGTGTCGTGCCTTCGTGTGCTCGATCCAATCCTCAACCAATTTCCAACCATTCCTTGCTCGATCATGCTCTTAAAAGCTCCATATGCACTGCATAACAACATACATACACACTACCTAAAATCAGTGCAAAATCACATTCATTAACTAGAAAACAGGCGAATAAAATGCTCAAATATGAGGAAATATTGGCATAAAATGCCAAACATCAGTCATCCACAATGATCAGTAGGGCTGATACTGATATTTGAGAAAAATACGTATGGGTCCATCTATCTATACTTTCCAGAAAAATTATATGTTTGGAAGGGGAGAAAAGAAAGGGAAAGAACAGAAGAATAAAGAGTTTTGTCTATACTGCAAAATGATGAAGAAACTCAAATTTATAGAAACTTCCATTATTTCATCCACTAATTCTTTTAGGTTTGGCAGTGGAGTACAAAAATTAAAACTCATCCTCCATGATCTTCTGTCAATTTCTTCTTTTTTAATTAAGTTAAATTTTTAATGTACTTCCGCATGTAAATATAATATAATATGGTATGAAATGGAACAGGGTGCGTGAATATTAATAACGCTTTTTATTCATTTACATCGTCTAAAGTTCCTTTCCAATGTTAATTTTCTAAACCTGAATGACTATAGGTCCTATTTAGTTGATTAATTAGTATATGTACGTATACGAGAAGCTTATATATGCATATTCAATTTCGAGATATATGCTTAATTCATTTAAAATTAAATCATATATTAATATACTCATCTCCTCTTTACAGACAAATACTCGTAGAACGCATGCATTATTGTATATTTGATACTCACGTCATTCCATCTGTGTTATCGTTGAAATGACGACGACGCTTGTCCTCATTCATAATATTAATTATTCTGATATTTGTTTATTAAACTAAGTGGGAAGTATTGGAGTACCATTTTTAATGATTTGATTTAACTACCGATTGTGTTCTTCTGTCCTAATCTACCAAACTAACCACTAATCAGTATTGATATGAAATAGTATAAAACAGGCGGAAGATAAGAGTGAATTAAATTTAGTAGGTGAAATGTCGACTCTAATATCAAATCATAACCTTAATTAACATAAGGTAGTGGTTGTAGTAACAAATCAGATCATTGTCTTAACGCCCTGATTACCTTCTAAATTAAAGTTCTGATTAGATATCACTTGTTTTGTTTAGGAAGGTGGGAAATGCGGATAGGGGAAAGGAAAATAAAAAGAAGAAAAGGAGGAAGTTGATTAAAAGTTATTTTTCTTATCATTTGTTTGTTTGACAAACAAGTGCAAAAGAAAAGAAATTGATCAAGTCAAAAAAAAAAAGGAGCTTGTTGAATTTCTATTGAGTAAATTAGAACATATGTACTACCTTTAGTTGTATTCTATGTGTACTTATTCACAATCTTTCGCAATATTTATTCAGTAATATGCGATCATGAAGGGATTAATTATATAGACCTACACTATTTGCATGAACCTAAAGATGGTATAATGAGCTGGCACTTGGGGTCTCTGTTTGTTGGAATGAGGATATCAAACATATAAATTAAATGTAGTTCAAAGGTTTGACAATTGAGAAACTTATGGTCAACACAGCCAAATCAAAATATGTAGACTGTGGACCATCATGCATGATTGGCTGATATCGCACTAAAGGTGTTCTTTGGTACAAGCATATGAAATATGAGTAAAGCAACATTATATTTATGTACACTGATAAAAAAAATTAAAAAGAAGTATTTCTCTTATGGTAATATTTTAGTTCATCTAATAGTGAAGAAAATGCATTGGATCACTTATGTGGTCAACCCGAATTCATATGATTGACATAACAATCTAAAATATATAATTTCTTGTTATTTATTAATTATGATAACAAGGAACAATTCCATTAGGAAGAGTCCTACATATATAATTGTGTCACTCCTTAAAATCAAAAGATAATTTTGAGAAGACTCACTTCTCTCCTCCTCTCGATCATAGGCAAAAGTAAACTGCGGAATTCCTTCCTCTTTCTCATACCTTGAAAAGTTCATGTGAATAATCTACTACAAAATATGAAGAAACGATCTTTTGTTATAGAATATGACTACGAGCCTATTTGGGTGGGCTTATAAGCAGTTTTTTTAAGTGTCTTATGAGAAGTTAGGAAATTCTAACTTCTTACTTTTTTGGCTTTTTTTAAGCACATAAGTGCTTATAAGTCTATAAATTTTTAAGTTAACAAACATTTGTTAATGTACTTATAAGTTTATAAGCCTCTTTTAAGCTCACCCAAACGGGCTCTACATGGTATGGACTTTAACAATACATCTCATGTATTATGCATGTGATTGTATTGACGAATAAATAAATACAAAAAATATTTTGGGGAACCAGATATTCTTGATTGCTTGTTTTCTTTCTGATAGCATATTAATGTTTTTGCACTATTAATTGATAAATTGATAAAAGTTACTCTTCTATGATATTACAATGGAAACATCCAGGTATAGAATGAAACAATAAGTGTCCTCCTTTCACATACTATATATAGGCTCCGTTTGTCCATATAAACTCTTTACTTAAAAAAAATGGACGCATTATTTATTCATAATCTTTGATCAGTTTATGAATTTTCTTTAACGTTAGTTTTCAAGTTTTAAAAACATGACTTTTGGGTGGAAGATGTTTTTTCACTCACTAAAATTTCACCTTTTTTTCAATTGAAATGCATGTGCAGACACAACTACATCTTCCAAATACTACTATTTTTTTAAAAAAATCAACTAAATCTATGTCCAAACACCATAAGAAAAGTGTTTTTTAGCCCCAAATAATATTGAAATTTTGAAGTGCTTCTATCTTAAGTTTAAGCCTCATAGCTCTAGAAACGACAGCTAATATTTTAGAATCCGTCCAATGTAGCATACATCACTTTTATACAGGTCTAAATCTGTACAAGGGCACAACTACATGTCAAAATAATAGATCGAAATTGAAGGGGAAAAAAACCTATAATAAATTTGATGAAGTTAGCAAGATAAGTTAGGTACAATAGCGATCCTTTCACTCTACATTTATCAAATACACATGAAATACCCCGAATAAATTCTACAAGGTTAGATTATAGATTCGTGCAGAAAAAAGAAAAAAAAAAAGATTACTACATTGGTCAAAATTAGACAGGACACGTGTTGCTAAATGTCCAATGATATGGCGGGTTTAGAAAATATTTCGGAAACAAGTCATATGCAACTTAGCCCGAAGACATATATGATGAGTTCAACTAGACGACGCTCATAGAGACAATTTGCTTTCAGGTTAGCGTGATTGACAAGTTGATCATAAACGGACACAACTCGATCGGTTCCACATCCAGGTGCTCAGACTCCGCAAAAAGGCTAAACGAACATTCAAGCGTATGAGGTATCAACTCCAACGTCCTCCCACGTCCTTGGGGAGTGTAAGAAATCAGAGATGAGCATCCAGTCGCTCGTGAGTGCTATTCGGTGGTGAAGAATTACACAATCCGTATGAACATATAGCTCGCGTAAGATTCAATCGTATTTGTTTTATCTGTATTGTAATCACATATATATTAGACACGAGCCACATCATAAAAGTCACAGTCTATGACGTACCTGAGTTACAGAATAATGTTCCATAATTCGTAGAAAAGCGCTTTTGTTCTTCATAGGGATCTTCCAGCTGTTCACCATAAGAGAAGAAGAGAATTGTTTTGTTTGTACGGGAGGAGAGAAAAAAACGTGTTTCTTTTCTGACTTTCTCTGGAAAGAAGCATGGCAAAAAAGATTCACATTCTTATAAGATTAGGACTTTTATATTTCATATCAGACACAACTCTTTGGAAATTTCCCAATGGTTTTGTTCTTTTCCCCTTTTCTTATTTATTTGTATCCTATATATAGAGTTAAAATCTCAAATGACCACTTAACTTTGGGAAATTAATCATCAAAGTCACTTTGCTTTGGTTGGTCCCAAAATGGTCACTCAACTTAGGTAAAATATCTTCAAAAGTAATTCTAGTCGGTTTTTGCACCATCACCCACCGAAAATTTGACGTGACTTTTTAAAAAATTTTATATACCCGTAGGTCTCACTTTCTTTGCCATGTAGGACTTTTTTACTAGTTACTAGTTTTCTGCCACAATGCACGTGGAATTCTAGCCGGCTTTTGTACCGTTACCCACCGAAAATTGACGTGGCTTTTTTAAAATATTTTTATATACCCGTAGGTCCCACTTTCTTTGTCCTGTAGGACTTTTTTACTAGTTACTAGTTTTGTGCCACGTGCAATGCACGTGTATTTTTAATAATTAGTACAAAATTTATTAATATTTTGTAATAAGCAAGTATAGTTGCTCGTAAATTAAAGATAAAATAATGTAAGTTCAAAGTACTAATATATCGAATCCTTTCCGTTCGATATTTTTTATTTTCGCAATACATAAATATACTAAAAATTACTACTGTACGAAGGTAATATTTGAACGATTTTAATCATGTAAATTTTATAATATATTAAGTACGAAGGTCAAATAATTATTTGCCATACTGCTAATTCCTAATGCATAATAACAGTTTTTCATTAGCACAAAAAAATGCCAAGAAAATGTATTGATATCAAGTTGAATACTTGATATATTATAAATTTTGCATGATTAAAATTGTTCAAATATTAATTACTGGCATTCGTACAATAGAAATTTTAAGTGTGATTATGTATTGCGAAAATAAAAATATCGATTAGAAACGATTCGACATATCAGTACTTCGAACTTATAATTTTATTTTATTTTTTGGAATCTACGAGAAACTATAAATGCTTATTATAAAATATTTATAAATTTTGTACTAATTATTAGAAATACATGTGAATTACACGTGGCAGAAAACTAGTAACTAGTAAAAAAGTCCTACATGATAAAGAAAGTGGGACCTACGGGTATATAAAAATATTTTTAAAAGCCACGTTAAATTTCCAGTGGGTGACGGTGCAAAAGCCGGCCAAAATTATTTTTAAAAATATTTTTCCTAAGTTGAGTGATCATTTTGGGACCAACCAAAGCAAAGTGACTTTGGTGATTAATTTCCTAAAGTTGAGTGATTATTTGAGATTTTAACTCCCTATATATAATAACTACTTATATATATTTATTATTGGACATGGATTCGGGTTGGCCCGCATGGGTACCTCATATCCAATTTTCACATCTCTCACTCACACATGGTGGGTCAACTCTCAATCTCATTCTGTAACTTTCATACATAATGTCTAGACTGTGTGACCAGTGGATACTTCGAGAGCTTAATTATTATACATCTGTTAGGAATATATAACATCTCGAATAATGGAACCTTGGAGTAGATTATAGTATGCAGTACCCTAGATCATTTATCGCATTCATATCTCTTACAATCTCTTTGTATTAATTTTGAGTTTATCATTATGTTATTATGTTCTAGTCTCAAAGACAAATATAATGGGCGCGCCAATGAACACAATTAATGTGATAGTACCAATGATCTTTCTCATCTTAAGGATCTTTTAATCTCAATCTTACTTGCTTTTATAGAAATGTCCTGGCAGACCGAATCATCCATGATCTCTTGGCAGCACCCTAAGATAGCAAACATCAAATTGAATCTCGAGAAACTAGTCAAAGTCATGAGGGTATAAAAGAAAGAACATTACTCATAATTTTTCAAGGCTTCACATGAAAACAAGTAGACATTAAACTTGTGTCTCCCTTATAGGTCATTTTATGCATACGTGGTATGAAACATGTATCACAGTATGGACTTATTTCTCATAGAGCGTATGTCTTTCACAAATTAAATATTGTGTAGATGATAGTTCAGACAACTCATGTCTAACTTTGAGTTTATACATCTACTCATACATTTTATCCTCCAGAGCTCACATCTGGCGTAAAGACAAACTATCATATTTAATCAAATATGATTAACAATAAATCAAACGACAATCATAATATAAACTTCAAGCTCTCTATTATTATCACATCTGATAATAATGAGTTTATAAATGTCTCATCCCTATTAGTCATCTAAACAATAGAGGCAATTGCCTGTATGAATAGGCCAATCTTTAGTTTGTCTGACATACTTCAAATTTATATACTAAACATAAAATCATTCTATGTATATGAATCAACAAGATCAACTAATTTAGGCTGCAACTACATTAACTTTAATAATGCAGTTCTATGTGAACATACTTGGAAAAATTAAAGCATAAATATAACAACATCTACGCAAATTCAATGCCTTCACAAATTACTCATAAGCACCAAATGCTATGAGTTGCATTATGGGATCTACTATCATATAATGTGTAGAAATGTATTTAATGTTTACTTTTCTATGTATAAGTACAACTATGTCTCTAACGAAATTATATTTATATCAATATATGTTGTCTTCCAATGATACTTGAGACCCTTTGTATAAGCTATTGACACTTGATTATTACACTTGATTGTCACTAATTCAATAGCACTAACAAACACACTCAAATATACTAAAATAAAGACAGCCCAACAGCTTTTAGCACAGTTAATGAAAGTTCTCCAAATCCAGCTCTCATTGTAAATAAGGCTAATGATATGTTCATGCTATTCAACAATATGCACATCGCCATTGTTTAGCAAGAAGGACATACTCAGATTTAGATTTTCTCTCATCTAAATCTCCTTCTCAATCGTCGTAAGTATAGACTTTGAGCCGTAGATCATTTCCTTTATTTTACAAGGATAAACATATGTGATGAGATGCCTCATTATCCTTTAACTGCTTTCCAGTATTCTTTTTTCTAAGTCAAATTGATATCCGCTAATTAAAATAACACATATCAGGCATCATGAGTCAAATCATATTCTTATGGGTCCACTAGGACACATCCTCCAATTTACTCCTTCGGCTTTAGAAATAGGAGTATATATGGGTATGCACTCTTGCATTTTAAATAGTTCAAGAAAATTTCTTAATATAAGATTCTTGTAAAAAAAGACAACAGTCATATCAAACGATCTTTTGAAATCTGAATTTCAAGAATTCACCCATATTATTTTGATACTACACTACAATGAGCCTTTCATGTATTTTGAGAACCAATTTGTTTCCAATAGTGTTATGACTCATAAGTAGATCAACCAATTCCAGCTTTTGATTTGGTTTCACTAACTCTGTTTCACGCTCCATTGTTCTGACTACTTATCCTTAGCAGGGTATCTAAGAGCCTCATTTATCTTTCGTTGCTCTTATTTATCTTGTGGAGTAACTATATATGCTTCCCCATCGATCTCAAATCGACAAAGGTAAAAATTAGACGACTCATTGTCGAGGTTGAGATTGATAAAATTGATTTGTCAATTGATAGTTACTCCCAATAGGACCAGCAGTATTAAATTGATTATCTTTTGAACACGTATTGGCGTTAATTGGAACATATCCATTATCACCAAATATGACTCCCAATTGAATGCATTTAGCATTAATAGTGGAAGGAATTTGGTCCACAGTTTCATAAAGAGACAATTCTTGACCTATCTCACCCTACTTAGGAAGAAAAATATTAGCTAAGAAATATGTAACATCATGTCATTCAAATTCAGTTACAGTGCCACTATCTTGTTCACATATGGCACATAAACATTAGATTTCATGGAGTATCATAAGATACACGTTCTTCCCCTTGGAACTAGTTTTCCATGTGGAAAAAAGTTTATGTACAAAAGCAACACAAACTCAAGAGTTAAGAAAATTGAATTTTCATCAATCCATAACTTATATGGAATATAAGTAATTGACTTCGAATAATTTCATAATTTGAATCATATATGTCAAAATGTATTAGCTATAATGGAATGTAATGCCACTTTCAAGAGATGTCATAGACAGATCTAGGGTGTCACGACCCTTTTTTAAACATAAAAAGAAAAAGTTTGTTTTAAAAAGGTCTGTGACGGTGTTAAAGGTACACGAATTATTAAGAGATTTTCGGAGTCGCCACTTGACAAGTTAAAGGTGTGCCAAGTCACCAAACTGGTGTACCTAGAACACCTATGACTCGTAAATGGTCTGCGTCGGTGTTCCGGGTAAGGATCTCGGTTGACTCTCGGGAAGGTGTTAGGCATCCTCGAATCCTGTGCCGAGCACAGTTGCTTTTATTGACGCATTTCGACTCTTTAAAAATTATTTGTTTATTCCCTTTAGTGTGAAGGTTAAAAGTTGATACATTTGTTAAATTGCAGCATGTAAGTAATTTTTCCTCAAGTACACTTAAGCTAAAGACCAAGTTGTAATGGGTAAGGAATTTTCCTTTAATGCAGTTAAATTAAAACGTTCCACTAAATGAAACACATAGCCTCTTTTGTTTCATATCATTTTAAGGCATGGCCTATTCATTAGTCTTTTTCATAATGACTTTTAACTAAAAAAAAAATTTAAAATTGTGCTAAGCTTCAAATCTCAGATTAACGCATTACAAGGCCCAAATACTTTACCGTTTAGTCTTCAAATGAAACTTGTCCGCCTTCATTTTAAAGATCAAACTCTGCATTACAGGTTTGTTTTGCTTGCCTATTTTCATATATGTCCACCTTTATGTTTAAATGACCAGAATCTCTTTTTTTTTTTTTTTTGGCACATGCTTTAAATTTATGAACTTTTCAAATGTAAAAAACTAAAATAACTCATCATTAAAACTTACAAACATACATACATATGACAAGAGTGATGTATACGGGCTAAAACAAGCATGGGTATATAGAGAGTAAAGAGTTCTGCTGGGCCTACTTCAATCTTTCAGCCTGGTAAAGGCCATTTCTCATACTTTTTTTTTAATCTTTAAACATGGTCAAACATATAAAAGATAGAAAAACCAAAGCTTTGGAAAATTTACCTATAGTGATCAGGTTCCAAAGCTAAGCAAAAGAATTAAATCCTTCAACAGTGAGCCAAAGCAACAGCCGAACCAAGCAACAGCAGTAACGAAAGATAGCACTAACACTAAACTTCAAACCTCCAGAAGACTTGTATCTCTATTTAATTATTTTTCTTCTCTTTCAATTTTTTTCTATTCTACTAATTTCAATATTTTTTGCTCTAAACCTTTTGTGTAGTAGAGATCATATATATATTTTTTCAGATTTTTGTTGGCTTTTTCCCCTCCCTCCTAAAAATAAAATGAGTGGAGTAAAATAGGTAGATAAAAGTACAATCATTCATGTACTTTATACCACTACTTTGACTCTCTCTTTTGACATCATATATTGATATCATCACATTGACATCATCAATCCCATGTCATTTCTTTTTATTTTTTTATTATTTTTTTTTTTTGAAAATCTTTTCAACATTTCTTCCTAATTAGTTACTAAAAATGACTGAATAATAAGACAAAGATCACATGAATATTACCACAAATTTTATGTAATTTTAATATTTTGTGCCAAAATTAGGTGATTACAGCTGCCCCTCTTTGTTCGAGAACATGAAGAGTTTTCGGACGAAGAAGTAATCAACAACTAATTTTGGCTTTTCTTGGTTCTAGCCGAAAGCACTTGCAAAATGGTGACCGTACCCTGACTTTTTGGTCCTAACCAAGAACAAGGCTACCTACATATCCCGGACTAAGGAATCAGGTCAGTGTAGTTCCTCACGTGCGGTAGCTGGGACTACCGCATACAAACAGACACTAGACTCTCCTAGACTAGCACTAAACACTCTTTAGACATACACAGACTAACTCTATACACTTGCAAAACTAACTAGGACTGACTCGACGCTTCTAGACTTACCCGGACTGACACAAGACGCTTTTGACATACTAGAGCTGTTGCTGCTGGTCACTTGTTGCTGGCTGCTTGCTGGTGGTCATTGCTTTACAAGAAAATGGAAATACAACATTGAAATGTAATTACAATTCCTACTCTAAGTCTTCATGCTTTCCGAGATGAGCTTCTTGGTTCTTGCTCCCCTCATTTGTTGAAAATAAAACCACCGTTCTTGGTTCAGGTGAGTCTTGCTCTTGAAGAAAAATAAAACCACCGATCTTGGTTCTGTTGGGTCTTCCCTCTTCACAGAAATGAATTCCCTCGTTCTTCAGGTGGGTGCCTCGACTTTTCAAAACTACTCCCTCATTCTTCAGGTGGGTACCTCGACTTTATAGAAATGGATTCCCTCGTTCTTCAGGTGGGCGCCTAGACTTCTTCAAATGTATTCCCTCGTTCTCCAGATGGGTGCCTCGACTTTCTCAAAACTACTCCCTCATTCTCCAGGTGGGTGCCTCGACTTCTCAAAACTACTCCCTCATTCTCCAGGCGGGTGCCTCGACTTCTTGATATATATTCCCTCATTCTTCAGGTGGGTGCCTTGACTTTCTCTAAACTACTCCCTCATTCTCCAGGTGGGTGCCTCGACTTCTCAAAACTACTCCCTCATTCTTCAGGTGGGTGCCTCGACTTTCTTGAAATGAATTCCCTAATTCTTCAGGTGGGCGCCTTGAGTCCTTCAAATGTACTGTAGATTCTGCTTTCCTTATTTCCCTTCTTTTCCTATTTTCTTTCCATTTCTGTGTATTCCCTTTGGCTCCCTTGTTAGTCTTTTAACGGTGCAAATTCTCGATGTGTCATTCTTGCTATCGAGATGTGATGTTGGCTCCCATTATCCAGGCGGGTCCTGATTGTGCTCTGCTACAACTGCAAAACAGGTAAACAATTTTTGCAAAACTTTCTTTTGCTCGTTTTGATGTTATTTTGACTGAGAGTCGGAAATAGAAAAGATTCTGGACGAGGGACTCTGGACAAGAGATGTCCTTTAGAAGATGAAAATGAACTTATCTGGAGGCAAAACGATGATGACCGCAATAGACATGACATGCATCTTGGCCTCGAACCCTGATCCATTCACGACAGGTCTTCCTCGACCTCTCCCTCAATTCGAACATTCAACAATGACTACTTGCCAAGCCCAGCTTGATGACAAATATAACATCTCTCATTCAGCTAGTGGTGCCCTATTTGGGGTTTTCACCAACTAACCTCTCTCATTGTTCTTTTATCTCACTGTTTGTCATGCGGCGCCCTTTCAGGTTTTCACCGGCAAGACTTCATTTTCTTTCTTTTCATTTTTTTTCTCTTTTTTTTTTCTTTTTTTTTTCACTTTTGATGATAAAGTCTTGGGTGCTTTGAGCCTCTTCCTGACTTCGAGACCAAAATTCCAAACGTCCCATGAACATGTGAAAAGATGGTAAGAATAATAGAAGTTTATTTTTATTTTATTGACAAATAAAATAAAAACAAACTTCTGCCCCAGTTTAGCAGAAACTGCGGATTTGGATTTTCTTTGAATTTGGCCGCAAACTTGGAGGCAAGTTTTGCGTCAATATGAACAGGGAAAAAATATGAAATTTCCCATGTTATGAAGCTAGGGAACCTTTGGAACTTTCACTGATATGACCGCACCTGAATGGTTGCCTACGTATCCTTTTGAGAAGAATCAGTTCAGACGTAGCTCTAGCAATTTAATGCCAAATTTGGAATTTTTCTCTTTCATTTCATTTTAGTTCAATTACAGGATTCCCAATAAGGGTTCACAAAAGCAATACAAAGCCAAAGGCTAACAAAAGGGATACATTATCTGGATAAGGGAAACAAAGATTTCGGTATCCCAATCCAAGAACATCAAATGTAGTACCTCTTCACTGCATCAGCATTAACAATCATTTCAGCCATCGTGCCTTCGACGTCTGTCAAGAATAGGGCACCATTGGGCAACACCTTCTTCACCACATACAGTCCTTGCCAATTTGGAGCAAACTTGCCCTTTGCTTCTTCCTGATGTGGAAAGATGCGCTTCAAGACTAACTGGCCTTCATTGAACTTGCGTTGACGCACTTTCTTGTTGTATGCTTTGGCCATTCTCTTCTGATATAGTTGACCATAACATACTGCATTTAGCCTTTTCTCGTCAATCAGAGCCAATTGTTCCAAGCGGGATTTGACCCATTCGGTGTCCTCGATTTCGGCTTCAACAATGATTCTCAAGGATGGTATTTCGACTTCTGCCAGAATGACCGCTTCAGTCCCGTACACCAGTTCATACGGAGTCATGCCTATTGAGGTGCGCACAGTTGTGCGATAACCCAGAAGAGCAAACGGCAACTTCTCATGCCAATCTCGAGATCCTTCCACCATTTTTCGAAGGATCTTCTTGATGTTTTTGTTTGCAGCTTCGACCGCGCCATTTGCTTTAGGCCGGTATGGTGTGGAATTTCTATGCACAATTTTGAACCTTTCACATACCTCTTTCATCAAATGACTGTTCAGATTAGCCCCATTGTCAGTGATGATGGTATTGGGGATACCGAATCGGCAAATGATGTTCGAATGAACAAAGTCGACCACAGCTTTCTTGGTTACCGACTTGAAGGTCACTGCTTCCACCCACTTGGTAAAATAATCAATGGCGACCAAGATAAATCTATGCCCATTTGATGCCTTTGGTTCTATCGGGCCAATGACATCCATTCCCCATGCAGCGAAAGGCCAAGGAGCGGACATTATGTGGAGCTCTAAGGGAGGCGAATGTATCAAATCACCGTGCACTTGACATTGGTGGCATTTTCGCACAAACCTTATGCAATCTCTCTCCATAGTGAGCCAGAAATAACCTGCTCTTAAGATCTTCTTGGCTAGCACATAGCCATTCATGTGTGGCCCACAAATCCCTGAATGTACCTCGATAAGAATTCTCGAGGCTTCTTGTGCGTCTACACATCTCAACAGTCCTAGGTCTGGAGTCCTCTTATATAGTATTCCTCCGCTCAGAAAGAAACCATTTGCAAGACGACGAAGGGTTCTTTTCTGACTGCTCTCAGCTAGTGCTGGGTACTCTCCATTCTTGATGTAGTTTTTGATGTCCAGATACCATGGCTCACCATCAAGTTCTTCTTCGACCATGTTGCAATAAGCATGTTGATCCCTAACTTGAATCTCGAGAGGATCAATATGAGTATGGTCAGGATGACTAAGCATGGATGCTAATGTAGCCAAAGCGTCAGCCAACTCATTGTGCATTCTTGGGATGTGCCTGAATTCAATAGAATCAAATCTTTGGCAAAGATCTTCCAGACACTGCTTATACATGATGAGCTTCCCATCTCGAGTTTCCCATTCACCCTTGATCTGATGTACTAGTAGGTCAGAATCTCCAAGCACTAGTAGTTCTTTGATGTCCATGTCTATCGCCATGCGTAGACCCATGATACAAGCTTCGTATTCTGCCGTGTTATTAGTACACTAGAAACGAAGTTGTGCAGCCGCTGGATAGTAATGACCTGTTGGAGATATGAGAACAGCCCCGATACCATCACCTTTGGAGTTAGAGGCCCCATCAAAATAAAGCTTCCAATAACGATCATCTTCTGAAGTCAACTCCTCAATTGTGCCAACCTCTTCATCAGGAAAATATGTCTTGAGAGGTTCATACTCATCATCCACTGGGTTCTCGGCCAAATGATCGGCCAAAGCCTGGGCTTTCATTGCAGTCCGGGTGACATAGACTATGTCAAACTCTGTGAGTAACATTTGCCACTTGGCAAGTCTTCCCGTTGGCATTGGCTTCTGGAAGATATACTTCAGTGGGTCCATCCGGGATATGAGGTAAGTAGTGTATGACAACAAATAATGCCTCAGCTTTTGTGCTACCCAAGTGAGGGCACAACACATTCTTTCTAACAAAGTGTACTTGACCTCATAATCCGTGAACTTCTTGCTCATGTAGTAGATGGCTTGCTCTTTCTTGCCCGTGGAATCATGCTGCCCTAGTACACATCCAAATGAATTATCCATCACCGACAAATAGAGGAACAAAGGTCAGCCTGGCTCTGGTGGGACCAACACAGGCGAATTTGACAAGTATTGCTTGATTTGGTCAAAAGCCGCTTGGCATTCCTCGGTCCACTTGATTGCAGCATCTTTCTTTAGCAGCTTGAAGATTGGTTCACAAGTTGTAGTGAGTTGAGCGATGAACCTACTGATGTAGTTCAATCTTCCGAGGAAGCTCATGACTTCTTTCTTGTTCTTTGGCGGAGGCAACTCTTGTATAGCTTTGATCTTTGAAGGATCCAATTCAATGCCCCGCCTGCTGACAATAAAACCCAAAAACTTTCCAGCTGGAACACCGAATGCACATTTAGTCGGATTCAACTTCAGATTGTATCTTCTAAGCCTTTCAAAGAATTTCCTAAGGTCTTTAACATGATCCTCTGCTGTTCTTGATTTGATTATCACATCATCCACATACACCTCAATTTCTTCGTGTATCATATCGTGAAAGACGGTTGTCATGGCTCTCATGTACGTTGCCCCAGCATTCTTCAAACTGAACAGCATGACCCTATAACAAAAGGTTCCCCAAGGTGTGGTGAACGCCGTCTTTTCTGCATCGTCTTCATCCATCAGGATCTGGTGATATCCGGCATAGCAATCCACGAAAGACTGAATTTCGTGTTTGGCACAATTGTCTATGATAATGTGAATATTAGGCAAAGGAAAATTATCCTTAGGACTGGCCTTGTTCAAATCTCGATAGTCAACGCAAATTCTTGTCTTCGCATCTTTCTTCGGCACCGGCACAACATTGGCCAACCAAGTGGAATACTAAAGAGATTGTATCACCTTCGCAGATAGCTGCTTCATAATTTCCTCATGGATCTTCTCACTCACATCTGTCTTGAATTTTCTCCGAAGTTGTTTGACTGGAGGAAAACCAGGATTGATCGGTAACTTATGAACCACCAAATCTGTGCTCAAACCGGGCATGTCATCATATGACCAAGCAAACACGTCTCTATAGTCAAACAAAACTTGGACTATGTCATTTTTCACTTTTGGTATAGCGTGCATGCTTATCTTGGTTTCCCTAACATTATCGGGACTTCCCAAATTTATATTTTCTGTGTCATCGAGATTGGGCTTGGGCTTATTTTCAAATTGTTCTAACTCTCCATTTATTTCACTCTCGGCCTCCTCTTCATCATATCCTTCCTCAAAACTTCCTTCATTATCACTCCTTTCCATGTCATCTACCTCCTCAATTGCCACTTCAGAATCATCCCACCCCCCATCATGCACTTCCTCAATTTTTGGTTGATTCATTGAGACCAAGTTAAACTGAGTGTTTAGATCAGGGCGTGATTTCAGCATGCATGTCATGTTAGTAAGGCCATCAGAAACATAGCTACAGAAAGAAATAGGAAATAAAAACTAGGAAAATAAAGAGACAGGATATAGAGACAAGAAACTGGTCTTGCTTTTCATTGAATTTGAAAGACAAAGGGTTTGACATCATAACGAGCAAAATAAATATACTTGGATTACAACCCTTAGAATAACCAAGTATACAGAAAGGATAACAAAAACTTGCTACCAATAGCCCCTCCTAATGGGGAGAGGCATGGATTCCCAGTTGTTCAGCTTCACATTAGGGCCAATGTCCTGGATTTCTGCATTGCTAGGTCCTTCGCCGGTTTGCACCATGTTGATACCAAAGACGTGCCTCAGGTCTGACAGTAACTTCTTCTGTTCTTCAGTCTCCTTAGCATTTTTGGAAATATACTTGCCCCCGTTGGACCTCGTGAAAGATTGAGCGAGGCAAGGGACAGGCTTCTCTAGAGACCATTCTTGTTTCTTCATCTTCCTAGCTCTTGCTCTGTCTGCAGCTGTAGGCTTGTATCCCAGACCCCTGGTACCTCGAATGCCAAGTGGACTAATTGGATGTGACATTCCTTGTAGTGATGCTCCGAGACCTTTCCCGGGTTTGAAACCATGCTTCAACATTTCCGTAGCCATCATAACTGCTGCTTCTGACAATCTTGCTTGGGGCAAAGGCTTGCCTTCAGGGACCTCATCTACATTGACTGCTTCAAAGGCTTGGTACATCAGTGTTGGGCTATCATTGGTGACCTCAATAACTGGAATGGACGGATCCTTGTAGATTGACAAATCTCCCTCTCCGTGTACCATGATCATCTCACGATCCCATTCAAACTTGACATTTTGGTGTAAAGTCGACGGTACTGCGCCCGCCATATGAATCCAGGGTCTTCCTAACAGCAGATTATAAGACGAATCCATATCGAGGACTTGGAAATTAATAGCAAAGTCCACAGGCCCAATTGTCAATGTCAGCTCAATCTCACCAATTGACTGCCTTTTTTCTCCGTCAAAAGCACGGATACTCATAGTGTTGGTTCAAATTCTGTCCACGTTGATTTTCAATCTTTTCAAGGTAGACAATGGACAGATGTTCAGACCAGACCCACCATCAACCAGCACTCTCGTGACGTAAGAGTTGTCACACTTAACAGTCAGATGCAGAGCTTTGTTATGGCCTGTGCCTTCCATAGGCAATTCTTCATCAGTGAAAGTGATCCTGTTGACTTCAAAGATACGAGCAGCAACAGCCTCCAAGTTACCAACAGTCATTTGATCAGATACATGAGCTTCATTCAGGATTTTCAACAGAGCATGACGGTGCGCCTCAGAATGCATCAGCAGGGACAACAAAGAAATTTGAGCAGGGGTCTTCCTCAGCTGCTCCACAATAGAGTAATCTTGCACTTTCATCTTCTTTAGAAACTCTTCTGCCTCTTTCTCAGTGACAGGTTCCTTGATGGGACCCTGATTTTCTCTAGCTTGCTTTGCTTTTCTTAACTCTTCCGGGGTAAAGCATCGCCCAGAACGAGTTAGACCGTCCACTTGTGTTGTTTCTGCTACAACCTCCTTTCCAATGTACGTTACCACTGCCTTGGCATAGTTCCACGGGACAGCCTTGCTATCTGTCACATGGAACTGGGATGCCCTCTTTATGACAATGGGCTCGCACATTTTGTTCAAATCATCTTCCCGAGGTGCATTTTTTATAACCAACTTCGGTTTGGTAGCAGAATCCGCTTCCCCTTCCTTTCTGATGGACCTTGAGATCACCAACTTTGGTTTCTCAGTCATCCCTTCCCTTTCCTCAACAGCTCGTTTCAATGTTAACACAGGCTTATCCAACTGGACAGATGGCTTTGTTCCTCCGGACACCACAACAGGACTTGTCTTTAAAGTGATATGCATCTTTTCCACCCCAATTGTTATTGCATCGACTGACACTATTGGCCTTGCAGATTCATCTTCAAATCCCTTTTCGCATATACCCACCATGTGTACATCGTGGACTGGCAAAGGATTGCGATTAATGTTCGGAATTTCTGCATCTTCTATCACAATTTGGTTGTTGTCAATCAGATCTTGCACCGCTCTCCTGAGATAATAGCAATCTTCTGTATCATGCCCTGGTGCGCCCGAGTGGTAATCACAATGCCTTGAGTGGTCCACTTTCCCAGTAGGATTCATGTTTCCTTGAATTGGCTTTATCATGTTCAAGGCTCGCAATTTCTCAAAGATACTGGTGTAGGACTCTCCAATTGGTGTGAATTCTCTCTTTTTCTCTTCTCGAACCTTCTTGAATTCAGCTCTTGGACGAGCGCCTGATAATGATTATGTGGAGCTTGGTGAATGGGATATGTGGGCTGTGGGGCTGGTGCGCGCCATTGTGGATAAGATGTTGGGGCATATGGCTGCGCAGCATGTACAGAGTATTGGGGTGGAGGTATGGAGTATTGTGCATGTTGTGGTGGGTAATAGTGTTGTAAATGGGGTGTTTGTGGAGCTTGGTATGAATTAGCTTGACTGTATCGCTCATCATTCCACCTTCGTGGACCCGACCCTACCATGGCCACATCTTCTTTCTTCTTCTTACCGAAGCCTGCTGCCCCGGTCTGCACAGCCTGTGTGGTCGCCTTCAGTGCAGTCTGGCTCACAATCTTGCCAGCTTTGACTCCTCTCTCAATCATTTCTCCCATCTTGACGACTTCACTAAACGGTTTTCCAAAGGCGGCGATCAATGAACCATAGAACGCCTCATCTTGTGCCTCAATGAACAAACGGACCATGTCATCGTCCGGTATTGCGGGGCTCACTCGAGCGGCCTGCTCGCGCCATCTGAGGGCGTATTCCCTAAAGCGTTCACTTGGCTTCTTTTTTATCGCATCCAAAGAGGATCGATCTGGCAAAACTTCAATGTGGTACTTGTACTGGTCGTAGAATGCCTGTGTCATATCCTCAAATGACAACCATTTAGTTAAATCCTGCCTCATGAACCATTCGGCAGCTGCGCCCCCCAAGCTTTCAGAAAAGTAGGCTATCAACAGTTTATCTTTCTTGACCCCTCTCATTTTGTTGCAGTAGGTTTTCATATGAACCCTCGGATCTCCTTGCCCGGTGTATAGATCAAACTTTGGCACTATGAACCCATCTACCAATTGCAATTCAGGGTAGGGGCAAAGATCCTTGAAAGAGATGTTAGTATGATCCCCATATCCTTGAATGGTCCTTACTGCTTGTTCTAGGCCCTTCATCTTTCTCAGAACCTCGCTCTCATCAAGCTTTCCTGATCGGTCCACCTCAACTTGAGACTCGCGATGGAACCCCTGATCATATGAGTCACTGTGTCGGAAATTGGGTTCATGGTGCTAATCATAATGATGATCCCCAGCCTGGAGATGTGGTTCGCTGTTGGACCTAGCCATAGCAGGCCTAGCTGGGCCCCGAAAAATTGGAACCTGTGGGAGAGGTGGGCCATACTGCCCCTGTGGCGGAGGTGGACCATACTGTCCCTGTGGTGGGGGTGGACCATACTGCCCTTGAGGTGGAGGTGGTGGGGCAGCGCATGAGGGCGCACTTCAGCTTCTTTTGTTGGACCATGACTAGTGCCAAAACCATGGGGATAGGTCGGATCCTCGACCGCCGTAGATGTGCCTGGTGCTCGCTGGCTAACTGTTGGCATAAGCCCATCTAGGAGGTTTGGCATTGGAGGAGGTGCTCGTCCCGTGGTTATCGCATGATGCATGTCTACCAGGAATTGCTTCAGCGTCAGGGCCTCTTCTGTCGTCCTATCATTTTCTTCCGAAGCGGCATCAGATTTGTCTCCTTCAGTGGCCATGTTACCAAATGGAATTTCAAGTCCCTTTGAGTTAGTTGTGTGAGAGTGGGGTAGTGCCAGAGCGCTGCACCAAATCACTTGGTAATCTAGTCTTGTCTGCAAACAAAACAGATTAGGAAACACGATATTTATGAGCCAAGCGCGCCTACAAGCCTAAAGTCGTCATGCATCATCCCGAATCAAGACAAAGCGGGTCCTCTATTTTCTTTTCTTTTCTCTTTTTTTTTTCTTTTTTTTCTTTCTTCTTTTTTTTTTTCCTCTCTTTTCTTTCGCTCTTTCATATCATATATTTTTTCAATGTAAGAGGGGTCCAAAATCAGATTGAAAAAGGAAGAAAAATGCATTTAAGATAATAAAGAGACACAATTTTGGATTTTCTGATTTCCTTACATAAATGCCGAAACAGTACAATATAACAAGCCCGCCGACAACATGGGGCAATAGTAGTACTCCTAAAAAATTAAAATAAACAAACTAGACCGACTGTTCGAAATAGAAATACCAATACATAATAAAAGCTACAATCTGTCCAAGATGCTAAATGAATGACAAAAGGCAATGAGCTGCATCATCTCGGACTGGCATATATCTGCTAAGGTGATCCGGGTCCTGCCTCATCTGGCTCCTCTGGATCTGACTCAAATGGCTCGTCGAGATCTTCCTCTGGTGGCTCCTCGGGATCTGCTGGTGGGCCTTCCACCAAGGTGCGGCGCATTCCAGCCAAATTTTCTGCAACTCTGGTGACGAAGGGAAGCACATGTGGAAGTAGGTCCTCCGCGGGCAACCTCCTATAGTCACTGATAGCCTGTGCAACATATATAGCAGAGTCATAAACCTGCCGATAAACTACACTGATAGTCTGTCCTGCAGCCTGTATATCCTGAAGTCGGCTCTGTGCTAGCTCCCTGAGCTGCTCTCCCTGATCCAGTGCCCCGTCGAGTTGAGCTCGAGCATCCATGGCATCCCGACGATGATAATCCTCCCTTCTCCTACTCTCCACCAAAGCTGCCCTATCGGCGTCCCGCTCTGTCAATGCCTCAGAGTGCATAACACGGAGTTGTCTAACTGTGTCTAGGTGCTGATGCGCGAGACCCTCACTCTCAACCAAAGCAGCTCGAGCGGCATCCCTCTCAGAACGAAGACGGTAGACCAGACCCGCATATCTCTCCTCAGTCTCTACCCTATGCATCTCTATCTTCATGTCAATCCTGAGTGCCTCATCATACGGTCCCTTAACCGTTTTCGCTGGCATAGCTACCAAAGCAGGCTGTCGGCCGAACCAGAAAACATACTCGGGAGTGACCTCGCCTCTGAATCGGTCTATAACCTGTGTGCTGGAGGTCAAAGGTCTCATATTATCCCAAATGGAGAACCACTGAGTGTGCCTGGGAAACTCACCGCTAATATGCTCAAGGCGATACTCTTCCACGGCCTCTACCCTAGGTACACCCTGAACGCGCCCAAGCTGTCGGAGCACCCGCGTAGGGCAATAAGGCTCGGCTCCCTTATGACCCATCAATACTAGAAAAGGACGGTCCATACTGCCATATATTCCCTCTTTCGAGAGGTACCAACTAACCTGCCACCGGATATTCTCCAGAGCTCGCTCGCTCAAGTACTTTGCCCACCCATCAAAGCTCTCAGGTAGATCAAGATGTCGAGCACGATAATAATGGGTGTTCAAATGGCATTTAGGCGCATCGGGTAGTGGAGTAAGGTCAGAACGGCCGAACAAATGCTCAACGAACCATACTTCCAACAACAAGTTGCAACCCTCGAAAAATCGGGCCCCTTTCTCTTTGCATCGATTCAAAGCACGATAAATACTGCCCAAGATCATCGGCACAACAGTAGAATCTCGAACTCCCCCAAATAGGGCTCTCACGATCCAAGAGGTATGGATAGAGATCTGTCCATTCTCCATCGGGAAGACCATAAGACCAAGGAAAGCGAAAATGAAAGCTCTTTCTCTAAGGTTATTCCATTGATCATGGCTCAACATAGTGATGAATTCCGGCCGATGCTCTGTGTAACCATCTCCCCGCCCATAAAGAGCATAAAGATACTCCAAACTGACCCAACCTGAGGCCAAACTCACTAACTGTGTATCAGAGCACAGACTCATGTCCCGTAGGAACTCCTCGACCCTCACAAAGCGAGGTGCTATGCACTTCTTTGTCCTAAACACCGCATTAGTCAAACCCGAGATGTCATCTCAACACCACCAAACACAAAGGTATTTTGACTTGGTTCCCAATACCAAATCAAAGCATTTACTAGTTCCCGGCGTGGGGCAAACTTAGGGTTAAGAAAATGTGTCATTTCCCCAATTCTCGCATTCACAACCCCCTTCTGCTTTTCGCTCAAATGGTACCACCACTCCCTCAATAATGGAGGACATTTATCGACCATCTTAATAGGCGACGGAGTAAATCCCTCAGGAAACTTCCTTTTTCCTACTCTAGATGATGATGCAGCCATGATACCTATTTTTATTAAAATGAAGGATTATGACCGAGAAAACTTAAGACAAAATTTGTAAAACAACATTAAAACAGACAAGCCGGCTCAAACGAAATTTTTACATGATTGACTAGGCTAAAAAAAACAAAACTTGTCAATGTTTTACAAAACAAGACGACTCTACTTTGATTTTTTGATTTTCTAATTTTTGAACAAAATTCGACATGACAACGACACCAAAATTTGACTATTGGCGTTAAAACGGACAAGACAACTCAAATAAAATATTTACATGATCCGACTAGCCTAGACAAATAGAAACAAAACTTGTCAATGTTTTACAAACAAGATGACTCTATTTTGATTTTTGATTTTCTAATTTTCTAAACAAATTTTGACATGACAACGCCACCAAAATTTAACTATTGACGTTGTTTCTCTCTTTTATTCTTTCACAAAATTGGCCATTATAACGGCGTGAAATTGGCTTTTAAAATCTTTACCGACAACGGGAAAAGGACAATTGACACGCTAATATATTTTTTTTTTTGAAAAATCTGAAATTGCCCCTCTTAACAAAGTGTTTCTTCTCTCTCCTTTTTTTCATTTTTTTTTCATTTTTCCAGACTAACCCGCTTTCCCTCGATAAACGGTCAGCATAACGGCCTCTATAGATGCAACACAAAAGATGCCACTATTATTTTTCTGGGGTGTGGGCCCCATCTAGACTCTAAAGGGTCAGCCTAGACAAGTGCGGTACCGGTGTACCGCACCTCACTAAGTCTAATGAAATGCAAATAAATCGGCCTAGATAAAAGCACAGGTTCAACTCTAGGTGACTCAATGGGTTCATGTTCTATAGTTTCTGGCAATTTGGAAGTGCCTCGGGGGTACCGATCGACAACGTCTAACGGCCTAACCCAACGCACCTCCTCCTAAAAGGGGTTAACTTTTTGTGTCTTGAGACACGACAGAAATTCCAGACGCCGAAGCGAGACTGGCGTGCATGTGTGCAGTGTTCCAGAAGACTCAGAGGTGTACGAGAGAAGACAGCTGTGAATATACAGTTCAAGCATATCAAAGCAGTAACATTCAAGGCAGCATGTACAAACAATATTTAAAAGCCGAAAGCGACAAAGTATAAAGCCTGAGATTCTCAGTTTTCACTTTTTTCCCCAGCGGAGTCGCTAAGGCTGTCACGACCCTTTTTTAAACATAAAAAGAAAAAGTTTGTTTTAAAAAGGTCTGTGACGGTGTTAAAGGTACACGAATTATTAAGAGATTTTCGGAGTCGCCACTTGACAAGTTAAAGGTGTGCCAAGTCACCAAACTGGTGTACCTAGAACACCTATGACTCGTAAATGGTCTGCGTCGGTGTTCCGGGTAAGGATCTCGGTTGACTCTCGGGAAGGTGTTAGGCATCCTCGAATCCTGTGCCGAGCACAGTTGCTTTTATTGACGCATTTCGACTCTTTAAAAATTATTTGTTTATTCCCTTTAGTGTGAAGGTTAAAAGTTGATACATTTGTTAAATTGCAGCATGTAAGTAATTTTTCCTCAAGTACACTTAAGCTAAAGACCAAGTTGTAATGGGTAAGCAATTTTCCTTTAATGCAGTTAAATTAAAACGTTCCACTAAATGAAACACATAGCCTCTTTTGTTTCATATCCTTTTAAGGCATGGCCTATTCATTAGTCTTTTTCATAATGACTTTTAACTTAAAAAAAAATTTAAAATTGTGCTAAGCTTCAAATCTCAGATTAACGCATTATAATGCCCAAATACTTTACCGTTTAGTCTTCAAATGAAACTTGTCCGCCTTCATTTTTAAAGATCAAACTCTGCATTACAGGTTTGTTTTGCTTGCCTATTTTCATATATGTCCACCTTTATGTTTAAATGACCAGAATCTCTTTTTTTTTTTTTTTGGCACATGCTTTAAATTTATGAACTTTTCAAATGTAAAAAACTAAAATAACTCATCATTAAAACATACAAACATACATACATATGACAAGAGTGATGTATACGGGCTAAAACAAGCATGGGTATATAGAGAGTAAAGAGTTCTGCTGGGCCTACTTCAATCTTTCAGCCTGGTAAAGGCCATTTCTCATACTTTTTTTTTTATCTTTAAACATGGTCAAACATATAAAAGACAGAAAAACCAAAGCTTTGGAAAATTTACCTATAGTGATCAGGTAAGAATTAAATCCTTCAACAGTGAGCCAAAGCAACAGCCGAACCAAGCAACCAGCAGTAACGAAAGATAGCACTAACACTAAACTTCAAACCTCCAGAAGACTTGTATCTCTATTTAATTATTTTTCTTCTCTTTCAATTTTTTTCTATTCTACTAATTTCAATATTTTTTACTCTAAACCTTTTGTGTAGTAGAGATCATATATATATTTTTTCAGATTTTTGTTGGCTTTTTCCCCTCCCTCCTAAAAATAAAATGAGTGGAGTAAAATAGGTAGATAAAAGTACAATCATTCATGTACTTTTTACCACTACTTTGACTCTCTCTTTTGACATCATATATTGATATCATCACATTGACATCATCAATCCCATGTCACTTCTTTTTATTTTTTTATTTTTTTTATTTTTTTTGAAAATCTTTTCAACATTTCTTCCTAATTAGTTACTAAAAATGACTGAATAATAAGACAAAGATCACATGAATATTACCACAAATTTTATGTAATTTTAATAATTTGTGCCAAAATTAGGTGATTACATAGGGTCTCAAGAGCCTCCGGCTCTTTTAGGACATCAGTAGAGACATATTAGATTCTATTGTCACCAGGCCATTAACACTTTTGTTAAACTCGGGACAACATTCTCATAGCAGTTGACATATTAATATAAACCAGTATAAACTTATTGAGACAACTATGTACTTTCTTAAAACCTAAAATTCATATACATACTAATCCCTAAATAATTTGACTATGTTCAAATTTATTTTACTTAGATTTGAAATCAAAAGTTCCCTTCGTTCCAAATTATCATCCAAATTCTAATATTCCATATATCTAACATAATGAGTTATTAAAGGAGCACCCATCTTAAATTATTTAAATTCAAGACCAACTAAATAAGAAGACGTTCTATAACAAATGATAGAAGTATGTAATAAGAACGATAGCATAAAGGAATTAATAAAAAAAATTATGCAAGTTATACTTATATTCAAACAATTATGAAATCACAAAAGACAATTACACAAGTTGAGTGCACCTGGACATAAGGTTCTGTAACACATAAAGAAATGCTATATGTACATTCTATATTAAAAAAAATCCATGGCTATAATGTTTTACTAAAAAACTTCCATATATTCCAGTTGCATCACATGTATGAATACTTATATAACTATCCTCTGCAATTGTTTATCTAAACGACACAAACATGTCTGGAATCTGGATAGGACCTTAATCTTTCATACAATATGCCATGGTTGTTTTCTTTTCCTTTTAGTAACACATACAAAAAAAAAATTCGGATTCACCTCAAATATACACACATATACGTATATGGATACATTGTAAATAGTGGTGACAGTAATGTTTTACATAAAAAAATCTATTTGACCGTACCTAGTTTTCAGTATTTGTAGTTTTCTTGTAGTAACACATATTAAAACAGTACAGGCATCAAGAAAATTTACTTCGTGGTACCATCATGTCACTATTATGATACTAACAATCGGTGCAATTTTTCATAGCAATAAGTATTATTGCATCACTGTTGAAAATTTTTCATTGCAATAACAAAACATTATCAAAACCCCATAGACCGAACTCAGGTGGTCTCCACAGTAAATTTAAGATGCTCGCACCTAAACTAATTACTGAAATTAATTACCAAAACAATGTCAATTTGACATTAGAAATTTATCCAAATTGAACAATTGGTTTATAAAGTCCTCTAAAGAAACACATATCTTGAGGGAAATTAATCTCATTCTTTAAAACACTTGAGTAAAAAGTTTTAAATGTCCAGTCACTTAGTCAAGCCATGATAAGAGACAAGAGCCAAAAAAAAAATCAATAGTGACAGAAAGTGATCAATGTGCGTTTTAAGGGCACCAATAATTTCTGTCCTTAAAACCCTTGCCACAGAATCATATAGTGTGGAGTCTGACTGAAATTCTCATAAGTTTTGATTCTTCACATTTAAAGAAGAAGAAAAAAAAACTGAAAAACATCAGCGCCAAATTGTAACAAACAGCCCACCTTCATATGACTATAGGAGTAATTCTTAATCTCACTGTAATTAATTAAAATCCTGAGTCCGATAAAAAACTATGGAGGACACTTGTCGCCTGATTGTCTACTTATAATCAGACACGATTGTTGTATGGTTTTGATGATTGACAAGTCAGCACTGAAAAAGTAACACATGCAGTATTCCTCAAGTGGAACAACAGGTAGTTGGTTCACTTAGAGATGTTGCAGCGAAGAAGAGTTCTAATTAAGGGAGGAGTTGTCTATTCTCAATTATTGACACAAATAAGGAAGTGAATCGTAAAGGAATTCTTTTTACGCATGTCAGTAAGTAAGAGAAACCCTAGCAAGTCAAGGTATAAAAGCAAGCGAAGGAGTCCTGGTCAGATTCATTCACTGAACAAGAAAAGGCACAAAGCTTCTTCCAGATCTGAGACAGGCTTTACGTTAAGAGAGTGAAGACACATTAGCTAGTTACTTTTATTAGTTATTATGTGAGTTTGTTTTTCATCTGTAACCTTATTCAGCTTTGTGAAGCATTTGTTTTAGGTTGTTTTGGTGAGACTTTAGTGTGTGTTCTCATAAACTAGAGTGTAGTTTGTGTGGACTTGGCGCTAGAGTTTAGTCCTAGGTTATTTAGGTGTAACCTGAATTTTCTCGTATGTTAGTGAAGTTTCAAATCTCAGTTTTGGGTCGTAGTTTTTTTCTCCCTTGAGCAAGGAGATTTTTCCACGTAAAATTGTTGATTTTGTTTTACGTACTTGTGTATTTGAAGTTGAACCAGGTTCACATTGGAAATTAAAATCGGACGGTGTCACTATTCACCCCCCTCCAGTGCCACTTTAAGGTGCATCGTGTTTAACAACGATTATACAATCAAATCCCATTAGGCGCTTTTTTTTCTTTCTAAATAAATCATCATTGCAGTGGCAATGGAAAAACAAACACTTTCTTTCCATCTTCAAAAATTTGGCTTTCATCCCAAAACATTGAAAGAGATAAAAAAAAAAAAACAATAAACAGAGGACAATCTAGGCAAAGATTTTCAAGAAAGAAAATATAACTAAGAGACAAATAACTCGGGCTCTGATAACAATGAAGACACAATCCACATGAACACATAATTCTCCCAAGATTCAATCGTATTTGTTTCACTAGTCCGTAGTGTAATCACATGTATATTAGACACAAACCACACCATAAAAGTCACAGTCTATGACGTACCTGATTTACAGAATATGTTCTATAATTCATAAAAGAAACCTTTTGTTCTTCATAGGAATCTTCCAGTTCTTCACCATCAGAGAAGAAGAGAATTGTTTTGTTTGTAAGGGAGGAGAGAAAAGAACGTGTTTCTTTTCTGACTTTCTCTGGAAAAAAGTGTGAGAAAAAGACTTCTCATTCTTACAAGATTAGGACTTCTATATTTTTATAAGACACAACTCTTTGGAAATTTCCCAATGGTTGTGTCCTTTCCCCATTTTCTTATTTATTTTATTATATATATTTAATTACTAATTATATATATTTATTATTGGACATGAATCCGGGTTGACCCACATGGGAGCCTCATATCCAATTTCCGACAGGTGGCTCTCAAGAGCGGAGTCATCCCAACTGCCTCCGAATAACAATTACAGTGATCAGAATCTTCGGCTGATCAAACTCCTTTGGATATCCCAGAGCCAACTGAAAAGGTGTTTGTCAATATTTTGACTTTTATAAGAGAGTCCGATAAATAAAAATTCGGAGACTCGACTATTGAGGAGTTGGATGTTGTGTCACTATTCAAAGATTTACCGGACACGAAAGTGTATATTGGTTCAAACGAATCGAGAGTAAAGTTTTTCATTTTAAGACAAACAAGGATTGTTTTGCGTGGTCCTATGCAGACATGGCCGGAATAGATTCAGCCCCATGCGCCAGTGAAGCAAAAGAACTGGGCTAACACAGGTTTCAAGAAGAAAATCATAGACGAATTTGTCGAAAAATTACTTGATAATTCTTTCATTCGAGAATTAAAATATCCAGATTGGTTGGCGAATACAGTTGTTGTAATGAAAAAGAATGAGAACTGGAGGATGTGCATAGACTATTCGGATTTGAATAAGGCTTGTCGGAAGGACTCTTTTCCGCTTCCACACATCGATCGATTGATCGATTCGGTGGTGGGTCACGAGTCATTGACTTTCTTGGATGCTTACTCTGGATACAACCAAATATTGAAGGAATTAGATGATTAGGTGAAGATGTCATTTATAACAGACTGGGGGACACTTTTATATAAGGTCATGCCCTACAGACTAAAGATCGTTGTGGAAACTTATCAACGATTGGTCAACCGAATGTATAAGAATCTTACTGGACAGTCAATTGAAGTTTATATCGATGACATGCTGGTTAAGTCTTTGAAAGCTAAGGATCACTTAGATCATTTGAGGGGAACGTTTGCAACCCTTCGACAGTTCAACATGAAGCTAAACCTAGAAAGGTGTGCATTCGGAATAGGATTAGGCAAGTTTTTAGGTTTCATCGTGTGTCAGAGTGGGGGATCTAAGCCAACCCGGACATGATCAAGGCTATAGAAGATATATTGGACGTGCTGATGACCAAGATTAAATATGTGCAAAGGCTAACAGGCCGAGTTGCATATGTTAGCCGATTTATTTTCAGGTCATCTTAAATAATGTCAAAAGTTTTCTACTGGCCTAAAAAAGAACACGGACTTTGAATGGACACTGGAGTGTCAGCTGGCCCCTGAGAAAGTTGAAACACTACATATCAAACCCTGAACTTCTTTCAAAGTCGGTGGACGTAGAGGTACCGCTTGTATATATGGCGATCTCCGAAGTTGTTGTAAGTGTAGTCATAGTCGGGAAGGACGGAGGTAAACAGTATCTGATTTACTATATTAGTAAAATTTTACTTGATGCAAACACTGGGTATTCACACTTAAAAAAATTGGCTCTTGCTTCTATAGTAGTTGCGCATGAATTAAGTCCGTATTTTCAATATCATCCTATTTCTGTTATACCTTTTCTTTCTATAGTATCTTGCACAGGCCAGAGCAATCTGGAAGGTTAACGAGATGAGCGGTCAAGCTGAGCGAGTATGGTATCAACTATCAACCTCACACTGCCATCAAATCACAATATCTAGCAGACTTCATGGTCGATTTCAGCGCCAAAATCATCCCAGGGGCGAATAAAGAGGAAATATTGATGAAGGGCCCAGACTCCGAAATTTGGACCCTCTATATGGATGGTGCCTCCAACACGAAGGGTGTAGGGCTCGACATTGTGCCCGTGGCTCCGAAAGGTGAGAAACTACGATTTTCCATCAAAATTGCATATTACTAATAACAATGAGGCCAAATATAAGATCGTAGTTGCAGGTATTGAGTTAGCTAAAGAGCTGAAAGTTGAAAAACTTGAACTCAAAAGTAATTCACAGCTTATAGTGACTCAAATCCAAGGAGACTTCACAGCTCGGGGACCGAGGATGTAGCAATTCTTGGCGAAGGTAAAAAAATTCTTAACTTATTTTCAGGAGTGTAAAGTGATATAAATCCCAAAGGAAAAATGGAGAAGCGAACGCGCTGGCCAATCTTGGGTCAGCGATCGAATTATTGGACTTTGTTAACAGTCCAGTCGTTCACTTGTTTGATTCAGCTATCAATCAAATCGGAAATGAGGTAAACACAATTCAAACAACTTGGGATTGAAGGAAAAGTTTATTTATTACTTGCAGGTAGGCACGTTTTGCCCTAGCCCGCCGCAGTGTTGCGGCAACAGTAGCGGTGGGCATCTCTAAATCGGTAGCGTCAATACTAGAACTTTAGGGAATTTTTGAATTTTCAGAAGCCATTTGAAAAAAGAGTGGAAGGAAATTTAAACAAGGGCTTTTGACAAAGTTCCAGTGGAAAACATGACGGCGGCGACTAAGAAATCTTGAAGAAATTTGGATTGATCAAAGTTCTAAAAGTGTGAAGATAGAGTCAAAGCCTACCTTTTATAGGCCAGGAGTCACCATATATTAGTAACTGATTGAAGGAACAAGTTTATTTATTACTTGCAGGTAGGCACAGTTTTCCCTAGCCCGCCGCAGTGTTGCAGCAGCAGTAGCGGTGGGCATCTCTAAGTCGGTAGCGTCAATACTAGAACTTTAGGAAATTTTTGAATTTTCAAAAGCCATTTGGAAAAAAAAAAAAAGTGGAAGGAAATTTAAACAAGGGGATTTGACAAAGTTCCAGTGGAAAAAACAACGTACGCGACTAAGAAATCCTGAAGAAATTTGGGTTGACCAAAGTTTTAAAAGTGTGAAGATAGAGTCAAAGCCTACCTTTTATAGGCAAGGAGTCATCATATCTCGGTAACTGGCAAGGGATTTCAACCGTTGTCGGCAAGCAACGTGGCCACGATTGGGAAGTTGAACTGACAAACGTTGTTTTGTAATACTCGGAAGAGATAATGCCACGTCTTTTCTTGCTTAAAAATCCAGTCACTTTCCGAGTACGCACGGATACTCACTCGATAAGTTGAGGGACTATCTGTATTGGTCAAAATTATATTAGACACGTGTTGCCGAGTGTCCGATTATATGGCGGGTTTGGAGGATATTTCGAAGACAAGTCATGCACAACTTTGCCCGAAGACAGATATGATGAGTTTAACTAGACGATGTCCATGAAGATAGGTCACTTCAGCTTAGTATGATTGACATGTTGATCATAAACAGACACAACTTGATCGGTTCCGCATCCAGACACTTAGACTTCGGAGAAAGGCAAAGCGCATGTTCAAGCAAATAAGGTCTCAACTCCAACGGCCTCCGATACTCAAGGGATCAATGTTATTACGTCTCAATAGCCTTGACTTATCTTCAAGACACATGGGGGAGTAGGATTCATGGTTGGCAAGGACTCTGAGCCTATAAATACACCATTTCCTCCTTATTTGTATCCGTTAGACACTCTTTACGCAAGAAATACACTCTGTTACATATTGTTATTGATTTCTGCTACTGCTAATTGAGTTCTTGTGGTGACTTGCATTATCAACTACTGTTGGAACAAATTCAGCCCTTGGATAAGATCTTCATTATCTTATTTATATTCATCTTCATAGTTATTAGTATTATTTTATTACTTAGCTTATCTTATGTTGCAATTATTATCGTCTAATCCATGCATTTCACATATAAACTCGTTATGCATATAATTAATATACCTAATATCTTGATATAAAAGATCGTTTGTGCCTTAATCAATACAAATTCAATTATTTAACCCAATATTTAGAGAATAATATTACAATATGGTACATTAGTACAACCCACATCGCAATTCTGGAAATTACACTGCAAAGCAATTACAACACATTTTTAGGCTCATCCAAATTGATGATAACTTTGTTTGAATCCCAATAATAGATGGGACAAGAAAATGAATCCAAAACTAACAACCAATCATGATCTCATTCCGTAATATATATGGTCAAATTTAAACATTGCATAGCACTTGGCAGGCCATGACAGTCAACCTTTTGTTGCATGATCATAATAAGGGCCTTATAATAACTAATCATGGCAATAATATAAAAGAACGTTTGTTAGTGACTTGTATAATCGTAAATTATACATTGACGGACAAAGTAGGAAAATTCCCCACTGTTGGAGGCTTCTTAGCATTGCTTAATAGTTAATTAAGTTATATATTCTCTTCACTTTCGAAGATTTTGTTTACTTTATGCGGTTAGCAGACCCGAGAGTCTGTCAAAGTTGGTCGTTGGTTTTTTATTTGCTTCCTTTTATCTCATGACTTAATTTCTGTCCTCTCCCCAATTATAGGATGATATTGGGTATTGTTTTTATGTCATGACATAATCATTTCATCAATTATGGGATGATACCGGGTATGTTCACTTAATTTCGATCCTTTCACCCAAAAAAAAAAAAAAAGACAAAGAAAAAAGAACTTTTACCTTAATGCACGTCTTGCAGTTACCCGAAAGTTAACAATATGTTTACCTCGATTAATAAGAGAGAAACATATATTTCATATGTTTCAAAAAATGACCTTATTTCCTTATTAGTCCTTTAAAAAAAGAGTAAAAATTATTTACACCCTCAACTTTGCTTTAAAAATCAAACTCCTCCCTCAACTATGAATAATAGTCAATCTCCCCCTTTATCCAACACAATGTCTGATTTGTTCTTAATATTTTTTATTTTCCATCTAATATATATTTTTTATATATGATTTTTTTAACAAAAATATTTTATCTATAATTAAAGATAATATTTTATTTTATCATATAATAAATAAGATAATATGAATTTATTATAAGATTCACCACTATTTTATTCGCATGATTGTTATTTTAGTTTTAAGTGCATCAAGTATGGATGTAATCTCTCTCTTTCTCTCAATGTGTGAGTGGGATACATATACTTACATGGTGGAAAAATGGTGTCTCAATATATTTAAAAATTTACTCTCTTATTTTCTAGAATCTATATAGATTTTTGAGTTTTGATTTTTGACGATAAGATAAAATTTTAATTTTAATTTAAAATTCATTTCTGGTTTAAATTTTAATTTAAAAACCATTTATAGTGTATATGGTAATATTTTAAAATGTGATACAGAATCAACTGACATTTTTAATTTTCTTTTTGTGTTGAACACATTAATTATATGCTTATGAAGGATACTCCATTTTAATTTTTATCGTGATATAGATTAATATTTTAATTTTTATTTTAATTAATAAAATACCGATACAAGTAAATTATATTTATCCTAGCTTTTGTATTTTGCTCATTTATTACATTGAACATCATTACTTATATGCTTAATTTTCATTTATCACTATTTTTTATTTAAAAATAGTATTTATTCATTATAAAGATAAGTCCATAGCATAAAATAAAATATCAAAATAATAAAAAAAATAAAAAATATAAAGGTATGATAATCAAAAGGGTAAAGTTTGCATTTTAAAAACTCAATTGAGATAAAGGGGGGAGAATGATAATTGTCCATAGTTGAGGTATGAGTTTGATTTTTAAAGCAAAGTTGGGATGTAGATGGTTTTTACCCTTTAAAAAAATGGCATCACTTGATCATTAATGAGATGATTTATAATCACACATTTATTTATAATTTACTCTTGACCACAAATTCCAAAAAAAAAAATTAAATTAAATTTCGATCCAATTCAAGCAATGTCATCCTTTATAAATAGGAGAGTACTAGTCTCAAAAATAATATATAGAACTTTTTTCTTCACTGTCCACTGGAATTAGTATTATAAAGTAAATGTTGCTCACACAATGACGAGTAAAGTGTGTCAATAGAAAATCCTCTACTCCTTATCGTAATGATTATTGGTGGAGAATCATATGCCTTATCATTTTAATAGCGCATTATTTTAGCTTTAAAGCTATTAATGATTAATTAACTGTAGCACTTTTCAAAATGTTACACTTTACAGAAATGATGAAGCAGGATAGCCACTGTTGATGCAACTAGGAGGATATGATATCTTGTATATAAGTACCAATTTACAATTTAAATGGAATAGATAAAAATGCTCTCACAAAGATTTTTTGTATTATTTTTACACATTTCATATGTTATATTTTACTCTGATTTATTGTGAAAAATATCATATAACTTAAATAATATCTATAATTGATTAAAAAATCAAATCTCCCCTAAAACTAGTCCAAAATCACAAGCAATTTTTACTTTTTGCAAACTATGCTTTAAAAGAAGGCTAAAGAAGAAAACCAAAAGTTAAGTGATTGGTAGAAAAAGAAAAAGAACTTTAGTAGTGTAATAAAAGAAGTTATAGTGTCATGGAAAGTTGGAAATAATTGTACTTACCTTATTTAGAGCCTGTCATAATGTCATTGAGTCATTTCCTCTGGTTCGACAGCATTTTACACCTATAATGAATGATGGGGTCAAAAGGTTAAAGACAAAGTTTCCAAACAAAGGTCGATATCTTTTGTCCCTTTCACTTTTGGAAGTACTGTTGTCAATTTAATTCTCTTTAGGCATATCTATTTAGCGCCTGATAATATGGTTAAAAAAAATTATTTGGCTAATGTAAAATTGTGGAACAAGTAAAAACCATCGAGGTAGGTTAGGTACCTTAACGTAATATATGGGACCAAACTTACTAGTACTATACTTGAAATATTGTGATGTTAATGTTGAAAAAAAATGTTATTTTATGACTAAGTTCCTATAATATCTTAACATAAGAAAGTCGCAGTCGAGTGCATCAAATAAAAAATATTATCGATTCTTTCAATCCCTAAACCTGATATTGATATCAATTTGTGATAAACCATGCATTTAGTCGGGTTGTAAACTTGTGAGTTAAGTTGTTGTATAGCCTAAATTTGGATCTTTAGGTTATAATTGAATTTGTAATAGGATTACAAGCATTATATCAAGATTATGTTTGATAAATTCAAAGGTAAATAGACCAATAAGAACAAAGAACACAACGATAATGCTATTGCTTGGAAATGAGATTACAATTTGACAGAGTTTTGACATATATTGGTGGATGTCTTTTACAATAGGGTTGGGAAAGTATTTATAGTCATCCATAGCTGAAAAGGCTTCCTGCACTTAATGAGGCCATATTCCCCATGTTTGATTGTGGGGGGGGGGGTGTATGTTCAACATCTTATTTAATACGATCGAGATCGTGGATAGTTACGACTACGGGAAGTCTGAGCTAATCCACCCAGACAGTCTATGCTCGGACGGTGTCATACGGACACGGGTCTTTGAAGAGTTCCTTATATGACTCTCAATGATTTTACTTTCCCTTCGACCAAACTCTCATCATCAGCCCGGATGATCACTTTCTCTTGCATGGTAGAATATCATGTATGATTCAGTTTTTGATATGCTTGGATAAGATTTTGATATGTAGAATATTCTAGTGTAAATATAGAATTAGAATGATTTAGAAAATATTATTATTTAATAGTAAGATTAGATATGATATGATGTACACATGTATAAATAAGGATCAAGTAATGAAAATCAGTCAAGTCATTCTAAGCCTAAATGCCTATTCTCCTTAGTTGTATCTTCATCTTCTGATTATGAACCCACTTCTTTTACTGAGGCAAACAAATACTCTAATTGGCGTGATGCAATGAGTGATGAATATAATGCTCTCATAAAAAATAAAACATGGGTTCTAGTGCCACCATCCCCAAACCAAAATCTTATAGGGTGAAAATGGGTATATTGTATTAGACGTTATGCAAAAGGTCAAATATCCCGTTATAAAAGTATGCCTAGTTGCTCAAGGGTTCAAACAACAACCAGGTGTGGATTTTCAGAAACTTTTAGTCCAGTTGTCATGCCTACCACTATTCAAACTATCCTTAGCCGTTCTGTCATGAACTCTTGGCCCATATGTCAACTAGACGTCAAAAATGTCTTCCTTCATGGTCATCTTACAAAAGTTATTTATATGAAGGAACCACCAAGATTTGTTGATAAAGACCATCCCAATCATGTGTGTCCCCTTCAAAAAGTATTGTATGGCTTAAAACAGGCACCTTAAGCATGGTTTCATAGATTTGCTTCCTTCCTAGCTTCTCATGGCTTTTTTAGTAGTCGATCATATAATTTCCTCTTTATCTTTGGTGAAGGGAATATTCTTCTTGTCCTTATCTTATATGTGGATGATATCATCTTTTCAGGAAACTCATATTCTCATTTGAGCTTCTTCATTAATCTCCTGCAACATGAATTTGCAATGAAAGATCTGGGTCCATTACATTTCTTCTTAGGTATTGAAGTACATAGTTCATCCTCTGGCATCCTTCTTTCTCAATCCAAGTATATCCATGATTTGTTGTCTAAGAATGGGTTTCAAAAGTGTAAGACTGTCTCCACTCCTGTTAGTCCTAAGCTCAAACTAAGTCTTTCAGATGGTGAATTATTGTCTGATCCTACAGAGTATCGTTGTCTAGTTGGTGTTGACACCCAATTTCGTCCCAAGATTTAATTAGCGGCTAAATTATTTAAATAAAAATCAATTATGAAAATAAAATTAAAATTAGAATTAGATAATTAAAATTATTTGAATTGAGTTTAAATTAATCAAATTCAATTAAAGTAAATTAACTAATTTATCTAAAAGAGGCTAAAATCGCTCCTAACCTAAATGATGGCTTATTTCTGCAACCAATACATATACAATACACACACAAACACTCCTCAAAATCAGAAACCGGATAAGCAATCCTGCGACCCAATTCCCTTTCACCCGCGACCCGTTTCCTTCAAAGTCGACCCGCGATTGATTTCTAGTCACTCCAAAATCGATCCGAATCCGTCCAAGAACAGCTCGCTGGTCCCCTCCCCCGCGACCCCACTTCAATCCAGCTGTGGTGGTAGTACAAACAATGAATCGCAGTCGTCTATTTCAAAAAGCGAGAGTTCATCCAAGCCATTGATTAATCCCAACGGATATTTTCCTTGGGGATAAGGATGTGAATTGTACTATTTTGGTGGGGATAGACAATTCTCACCCTTATTCCATAAGGAATAGTATCTATTTTCGGATCAAAAAATCAGGGGTTGCTTTTGGAATTTCATGAGCAGTCCAAACCCTAAATATTCAGGTATATATTGTTCCTTTTGATTTCATTTTCAGGGGGTTCAGTTCATTTTTTTGAGGAGAGGGTTCATTTTTTAGGGGGAGGCAGAAAAGATAGGATTACATAGGGAAAAACAGCAGTAAAAAAAGGATGACACAATTTTATTTCAGTCCTCTGATTTTCCTTTCTGAAAAGTAGCTATAGTTTGGTTTCTTGTGTTGATTTCTGGAGTAGTATTTCTCTGTCTCCCTTTGATTTCAAGTCGTGTTATCACTTCTTCATTAAGTCGAGTCGTCGACTTTGTTTAACTCGTCGCACTTTCATTCGAGTTGCATTCTCAGATCGACGCCCCTCTTCACTGCCTCTAAGCAGGTAAAATACCTATCTCTTACAACCTTTACGATGTTATATATACGTTTGTGAAATTCACATTTCTGTTCCTTGTCCAGCACCACCCTTCTAAAATTTGAGTTGACTTTTAGCATTTGTGTATGAATCTAGTATTGAATTAAAAGGAGTTTATGTTGTAAAAAACGAATAGGAAATTGCATCGGTTAATAGAAGTAAATGAAAACTGACCCTCAGCAGAACATTTAAAGCATATAAAAGTAAAGTATGGATCTTTATGTTTGTTCCAGGTTTAGTGATGTACTCGATAATTGTTTCAAAGAGTAAAGAGCAGTTTAGATTGTTTTCGTTAAATTATGATCCATGAGTTTTCAAAGAAAAGGTAAAATGCATGTCTTTGTTCTTCAAAGTTTGGAGATGACTGTCCAGTTTGTAAGTTGTTTGGAGAAGGAGTCAGGGATGTATGTTTGGTTCCTGGTGTATAGGTTGCATTAGTGGTGTTAGGAGAAGTCCTGGTAGGTGTGCAGCTTCTTTCCTGGGGGTTTGAAAGGTGTTTTGGGAGGCTGTGATGATGCAGTTTGTAGGAGTTTAGGGTGAGTTGAGTTTTGTGTAGCTCTAGGGTGCTAGTTGATGAGATCTGTTCTCTGGATGTTCTGTAAGTGTTAGAGGGTGCTGAGGTTTGGGAAGTATTTCAGGTGGCTTGATGGTTGAGTATGGGAGTTTGTGAATGTAGCAGAGTTTGTTATTGTTTCCAGATTGGTAAGTTGAGGATTCAGGTAGGGTGTTCAGGTCCTGAGGAGGAAGTAGGGGTCTGCTAGGAGTTGCTGCAGGGGTTGGTTTGTGAGTTTATTGTCTAATTAGTATAGTTGTTCTGTTAGGTAGATTGTTTCTGTGAGAGTTTTCAGTGATGGAGTTAGGAGATGTTTTGAAGGAGCTTAGAGGTGTTGTTCAGTTAGTTGTTAGGAGCATAGGGAGCCTGGTGGAGTGGCTTATAGGCAGTGTGAGAGTGTGTAGTGTTTGTAGAGCTGTTCCTGGTTTCCGGTTGGTTTGCTGAAGTATAGGAGATTTGGGAAAGGTCTGAGGTTCATGTGTTGAATGCAGGGGTCAGGCAGGGAGTTTGTAGAAGTAGTCCAAGGAGCATAGTAGGAGTAAAGGTTCAGGGTGTGTTGAATGCAGGGGTCAGGCAGGGAGTTTGTAGAAGTAGTCCAAGGAGCATAGTAGCAGTAGGGGTCAATTCTTATCATTTTGTGTGTGAAGGTTGTGTATATGTGGCTGCTTGTTTCTGTGCGTGTGTTTTTGGTTTAGCTAAGAGAGGTCTGGCTTCTTGAGAGTTTGGGTGAGAAGAATCTGGGGTTGCTGCTGTCAGTGAGAATGTAGGAGTTTGGCTAGTTTCTAGTCGTAGTAAGTGTTGTTAGTTCTGTGAGTTGGTGAGGGAGGTTGCAGATGTTCAGCTATTTATTTAGCGCTTCTTAGAGGTCTGTGAGGTGTAAGAAGGGAGCTAAAAGGGGCTGGAGTAGTTTGTTAGGGGCCAGTGCTCTCTGGTTCAGTTTTAGAAGGGTGTGCTCGTTCAGTCTTGGTCTTGGTAGCTGGAAAGGTAGTTCTTTTCTGAGGTAAATAGCTGTTCAGAATAGCATAGCTGTTGCCCTTTCCAGGTTAAATGTTGTTAAGATTTTACTAATTGTGAATGATCAAGTTGGCTGCGGAAAATGTTAATATCACCCTTTGCTTTTTTTTTTTAATTTTAAAAGAAGTTCGAATTGGGATCTGTATTAGCAGTTATAGCTCAAATAAAATAGTTGTTTGGGTTATCAGGAGCTTTTGTTGACAAATGTGTATTTGCTTAGCATTGATCTGTGATAAAGATGAGTTCTGAATTAAGTCGAATTTTCATGCTTTAACATGTTGGACTGTTTTTTTTACCAAGGCTTGCTTGATGTTTCCACTGTTAATAGTGAGTTATTAAAGCTGCAGCGACTATAAAGCTGTATGTTAATAATTTTTGTCGATATAAATATTGTCAGCTATTATGCCCTTTGGAGTAATGAGAACTGGTTTCTAATATATCAATTGTCTTCTAATCTATACTTAATTTGTACTATAATGGCATATTATCAGCCTTTCTGTTAAGCATTTGAGAATAAGTATGTGAGCCACTTTTCATTTGCTAAGTTGTAAAATAATAATGCAGCTAAAGGTTATCTCTTACAGCATAAAAGGGATAATTGAAATATTAATTGCTGTACACACGAAATTTTTTCTGAGACTATGTCTAGCAATTGGTGTGTGTTATTCTACTTATTTACGATTGTTATTGAATGAGCCTTAATTCTTATCTTATTTTTCTTTGTCATGCACACTTCCTTGGGAACGAGTTGAATCAAACTCAAATTGGGACGGCTATTTGCATTAGAGTTATTGCATCTCGGGCTCAAGTTTTCCGAGGAGTGAATGAAAACTCGTAAATAAGGACGGCTACATGCATTCAGAGTTATTTGACCTGCTCCGCACTTTCGGGACTTGATATCCCCGAAAATGCAAGAAAAGAAAAAATAAAAATCGCAAAGTCCAAGGCTCAATGATTGAGTTTGCGCTTCCGGGTTCTATTTTCTAAACTCCGTCTTTCCCCGCTCCCTTAGAAAATGCATGTCGTATAGGATTTCCCCATAGACCGGATTAGTAGCCCGGTAGGATAGAAATGATATTTGAATTGTGAATAACTATTGTAAATCACTTAAATTGTTTTTTATATAAATCCTTTGTATCATTTCTTTTCGAATTGCCAATTAGTTTATGGACGTTTAGAATCATTTGTCAATTAATGAGTGCAAAATCAAATTTGACTAAAATCGTACCCTCGTCATTATTCGCATTTGAATTGCTTATTTATTGATTATATTAATATTCAATTATTTATTTATTTAATCTAATTTATTTATTTAGTTAATTAACTAAATTTTAATCCTTTATTTAATTATTTATTTACTCAATCTAATTTATTTAATTTCAATAATTATTTATTTAATCAATTAAATATTTATTTATTTAATTAATCAATTATTATTCATTTACTCCTTTATTTAATTAAAATTGATAAGTTTTCATTTATTTAATTAAGTTATTTATTTATCTATTTATTCAATCAATTAATTAATCCCTTTATTATCATCCAATTATTTATCTAATGTGCTTATTTAATCATCTAATGCCATTTAACCTTTATTTTTTTTATTAATTAACTAATTGATTATTATTTCATTATCCATTTAATTAATCTTAAATTGGGTCATTTATTTATCTAAGTATCGGCATAATTAAAATCGTATCTTATTTATATTATCCATATTATCCTTATATAAAATTAGCTGTATATACTTATTATCCTTAACGAATTCGTGAAAACCGCCGGATTAACCGCATTTAGCGGATTTTCGAAAGTGCTCCCGCAAGGGACCTTCTTTCGAATTTAACAGAACCACTTACCTAAGAATCTCTGATTTTTAAATTATTTTCCTTTAAGTAAGGAATAAAATTGCACTCACTAATTAACAATTGGTTCCTAATAATCCTTAAATTAGGTGGCGACTCCAAAGAAACCCTTTGGAATCCCATTTTGTTGAAATATATCCGAAACCTATCTTTTCTCAAAGAAAGGATAATTTTTGGGGTTCAACAGTTGGATCCCTTCAAATATCTACCCTTCACTCGTCCTGATATCTCTTATGCCGTAAGTTGTATATCTCAGTTTATGAACGCTCCTCATTCCTCTCACATTCTTGTTGTGAAACGCATTCTACGATACCTCATGGGTACTTCTTCTCATGGTCTTTTCCTTCGAAAAAATCTCCACTTATTCTTACGACATATTTCGATGCTGATTAGGCTGGATGTCCGGATACCCGTCGTTCAGTCACTGGATATTGTTGTTTTCTTGGCTTCAATTTAATCTCGTGGGCTGCTAAGAAACAACCGACATTTTCTCGCTCTAGTTCTGAAGCTGAATATCGAGCTCTTGCTTCAGTTGCAATAGAGGTCCTATGGTTTCAATCATTATTTGAAGATCTTGGTGTAGCACTTCCTACACCTGTTAACATAAATTGTAATAACATCAGCACTACTTATATGGCTACTAACCCTGCTCAACATGGAAATAGATCTTGGTGTAGCACCTGTTAACATAAATTGTGATAACATCAGCACTACTTATATGGCTACTAACCCTGCTCAACATGGACCTATCAAGCATATTAAGATTGATCTTCACTTTATGAGAGATAATGTTGCAAATGGTGATCTCGTTGTTAGGTATATACCTACAGAGAATCATGCAGCTAAAATTTTCACCAAAGGTTTATCAATTTCTCGGTTTCATAAATTATGCTCCAATCTTTACATCAGACCTCATGCCCAGATTGAGGGGATGATAGAATATCATCTATGATTCAGTTTTTTATATGCTTGTATAAGATTTTGATATGTAGAATATTCTGGTGTAAATATAGGATTAGAATGATTTGGAAAATATTCTTATTTAATACTAAAATTATATATGATATTATGTACACATATATAAATAAGGATCAAGTAATGAAAATCAGTCAAGCCATTCTTATATCATCTCTTCTAATATTATTATCCTTCTACATTGCATTCTTCCCTGGTATAAGATTTTTATGCCACGTCTCCTTGACAAGATCTCTCAAATACAGTTGTGTAGCATGTCATCTAGTTTTTGTTCTGTTTTTTTTTTAAATTTTTTTTTTCAGTTTGACATAAGAAAAGTAATTGTAGTAGTTCTAGCTATTAATTATAACCTTATATTTTATAATAATGAACAAAATATGGTCAATTAAAAAGAAATTTCTGTCTATCCAGACTATTTCTTGTTGACACCAAATTTTGTCCCAAATTTTTTTTAATTAATATCTAATTATTTTATTAAAAAAAGATCAATTGTTAGGATAAATGGAATAATTGAAATTTGACCCAAAGAGGACTAAATGTGCAATGCGCAGCCGTAAATTAAACCCACCCGCGCAACACCTCTATTTAGTGTAATTATCCTAAAAAGGTCTAAAAATGCAACACATATCCTAATTTCTAGCCTACCCGTGCAACCCTTACATTTACCTAAATTATCCTAAATAGGGCTAAAATTGCTCCTATTCTTAAACTCAAGCCTATCTTTGCAAACACTCCATATACAATACACACGTATCATTTCCCTTTTTTTCAGAACACCCCTCAACCCATTTCCCTTGGACCCGAATCCCCTGAACCCGATCCAAAATCAAAACCCATTTCCCTCCCTAGTTTTGAACGGGAATCGGTCAAAAACTCCAGCTCATCCTGTTCGTACAAGCTTTTGGTACCGTTGGAGGAGTTTTTGGGGATTTTCTCACAACCTTGAGAACCCTAAGGGGATGGGGTATAAAAACCAGTTCTTAGCAGCAGCGGAAAAAAAGAGAAAACCTAGAGAGGACCGGGGATGGAGTTTTGGTGTGGCAGCCGTGAATGGGGTCGGAGGAGCGGTAGAGAGTTCAGCTAGGGAGGATAAAATACAAAAACGGCAGTAGAGGCATTACACAGAAGCTTCTTTTCTTAGTTTTTTTTTAGTGGAGAAATCAGTGTCACTGTGATTGTTTTTTTCGGATTTGTATGTCGCTTCACTTTTCAAGTCGTCGACTCCATTCAAGTCGCTTAGTCGAGTCGCGCATTTTTCGGATCCTCACCTCTGTTCACTGCACCGCATCAGGTAAGATCTTAACTTTTTTTTTTCCTTAGTTTCCTTATTTTCTAGTTCAGTTTTCAGTGGTATGTGATTAGTTATTTATGAATCATCTGTTGTTTAGTTTAGATATATTATGTAAACAGCTTAAAATGAGTTCTTTGTTTCAGTTTTGCAGTGAAAGATTTAACTTTTAAGATGTTTCTGTCATAAAAAATGTAAAAAGTCCTTTAGTAATCAAATGAAATGCTAGTTCCAATCTTATTTATGATTACTGTTTAAAGCAAATGCGTGTATGTTCCTGGATGTGTAGGCAGTTTGGTTTATGGTCTCCTGAAGGATGAATTGGTGAGTTTAAGGGTACTTTGTGGGATTGTATAGGTGATTATATGTGAGGATTGTTCTCAGGTTGTTTAGAGGTGTTTAGGTTGTCTATGAGGTTGGTAATGTTTGGATGTTTGGAGTTGATTCTGGAATTGCTTCTGGCCTCTGTGAATGTGTGCAGAGATGGGCAGTGTTGTGCCCTGAGACTGTGGGTGTTTGAGTCTGGTGGCTGCAGGTAGTTATCTTCTTGCCCTAAGAGCTATAGGTTGTAGTCTTTCCATATTTTTGCTTGTTTTTCTCCCATATACAGTTCTCAGTTTTAAATGAGTTTAGAGGCTGAGTGTATTTAGTTTCTTGGAGGTGAATATTCAGTCATGAAGCAGGTGTTGAAGTGCAACAATTCTAGTCTGGTAGAGTTGCAGCAGCGCTAATGTGTGATGGTTTCTGAATTGCCTTGATCTCCGGTCTAATTTCTTTTGGTTCAAATTGTAGCAATCCTTGAATAACTTCATGTTAAATCTCATCATCTTGTTTCGATCTTTTCTGTCTTAGAGCTATCACGTTGTTTGTGGTCTGTTTCTCATCACTTGTTAATGATAAAGGCTTAATCTTTTTAGCATCCCCTCCTATTGGAATAGTTTTCTATCCTTTCATTTACAGTTACTCTAGTCTTAAGTGTTAGAACTTTAGATAACTTAGTCCTTGAACCTGTCCTCTTTACTGAAGTGGTATGAAAGTCTTTTCTTTCACCTACGTAAGAGTCTAAATTCTTTGAAATAATTGCAAGTCTAAAAGATTCAAGCTCTTGTTGGAAAGTTACTGTGACCCTTGTTATGAATTAGTTTTCTTCACGTAAACCGAAAGCTGCATTACTGGTTTTAATCTGCCCCAAATCGTTATTCATGAAGAAAAAAACTCTTATTGTTTACAGAAATTATAATGTGTAGTCTTTGGCTTCACTGTGAGTTGTCCGTAGTTCACAAAGATGTCTCATGTGGTCCTAATTGGCCTTTATTTTAGGTGTCTTATGATTTTCATTATTGTAGTAATTGTGCCTGCATCTTTTTTAGTTGACTTTTTTCCATTATTGTAGTAATTGTGCATGCATATTTTTTGAGTTGACTTTTATTACTCACTTCTACTTTCTCCCTTTGTCCAAATATTTATCCTATAAAAAGCTATGTGTTTGGGGTCAGTTTTTATTAATTTGCAAGTTATATTGAAAACTCATTCTTGTAAAATGAGTTATGGTATTCACTGCCTTCGTTCAAGATAGAAGTAAAATTCTGGGAATAACTAGTTTGACTTGGTTCATATTTCTTGTATTTGATCTATGTTTGTTCTTTTAACTTAAGGATGGAGTTAAGTTTCTTGTGTGTATAAGGCTTCTGCCCATAAAACAATAAGTTTGGATTTGAGTTGAGTATGTTTGTTGCTTATTGTCTTATATGAATGGTTCATTTATAGATTAGTGGTTCTGTCTAGTATAAAACTATATTTTTATAAATGTTATCAACTTGATTAAAGTATGCACTTTCTGTAGTTGAGTTTATGTGATCTCAATCTTTAGGACATAGAATAGTCAGGCCTACTTGCTAACTTGATTACATTTTTTTGGAGTTCCTCTGCATATACTAATCCTTATCTTCGCCTATTTTTGCATGGAATCCTTGGACGACTTGCCTATTTTTGCATGGAATCCTTGGGACGAGTTCGGCTAAAACTTACCAATTGGGATGGTTTACATTGGCTTGGAGTCAATTTGGGATCGAGTTCGTGTCTTGAGTTAAAATGCGTTGCTATCAAGGCTCAAATTATGAGTTGCATTCCCGGGTTCTATCTTTAACTTTGTCTCCCCTTTCTTTAGGATATTTATGCATATAAATTTGTAAAATACTTTATTTATTAATATATATTTGATTTGTCTGAATGAGTATTTTACTTTTATGTTCATTTCCTTTATTTTGGAGCTACTATTTAATTTATCGCAAAATAGTGGCCAGTTATGCAAATGCGCGCAAAATTTCATAAATTTTCAAAAAACCGCGTTTAATAACAGACTATGAGAAAAGGCTTCTATCTTATTGATACGAAGTAATTTCTTTAAAAAGTCAAAATCTATAAAGAAGTTTAAATTAACTTCTAAATGTCCCGAAACGACTTTGGAAAAAGCGACTTGAAATCTAAGTTCCATCTTATGGTGAGATACTCGGATTTTAAAGTTGAAATTAAGCAAGTGCCATTTATGCGCTATCACATACGAGTTGGCAAAGAAATTAGGACGATTAAATCGCTCCTTTTTCAAAAGAAAATGCGCTTTTTATTTTACTTTTATTTTATTTTTAAAAAATAGTTAAAGCTTTCAAATAAATTGCAAATCTTTTGAAAACTTACTAAATTTAATTAGTTGAATTAATTAATAGTTCAATTAATTATTTTTAGAAAAAGCGCATAAATAGCACTTGCAAATATTTTGGAAACCTGTCGGATTAACCGTTTTTTAACGGAATTTCGAAAGTGCCTTAAAAACCTTCTTTCGAAATTAGCAAAACCTCTTACCTTTAGAATCTCTGAACGAAAGACCGTCTTTTTTTTATAAAAACGGAGTTTTGCACGCATTTGTTTATCTGGTTCCCTGTTTTTCCTTAAATTGGGTGGCGACTCCAAAAACTCCAAAAGAGTTAGTCCATCCTGTCGATATTCCTGAAATTTAATCCTTCGGGGTTAATTTATTTTTGGGGGTTCAACAGCGTGGCGACTCCGCTGGGGATACGCAAATGGTTCTAACCAAAAGATTTTCACGAATATGCTTTCTTTATATGTGTGTTGATTGTATGTATGCGTAGCTTAACTCTTTATTTGTTTGCATGCGTAGAATTAATTGTTGGAAATGAATGTATTGAAGCATGTTTTATTTGTGCATAGTCTGCATTCCGTTCATATTTCCTCCCTCATGGAGCCTGTCAATTCTCTTTCACCTCCTCGATTTCATCACGGGGTACCCGCTTGACGGGTAGTTATGCAGGAAGGGCATTGCCCTTCCTAGGTCTTTGAAACTTCTTTCGTGTCACCAAAGTTAGTTGGGATATGGTTTGCCTGGTTTTGTCATGGCCGGTTTTACTGGTTTATGGGGCCAGGTTTATCCCGCATAGGTCTGAATCAGCCTCAACCGTTAGCCCACTCTTAGAAGAAGATTAGGTCATGCATGCATATACACTTTAGTTTGGACCCGGTCCTTGATACCGTTTCCAGGAATTAAGAAACCGCCCTTTTGTCAACGGGTTCTTGAACCCAACGACATTGCATATTATGTGCTGTGTGATAACGAATCCTCAGTCCTAACCATGTCTTGAGCGAAATCAGATTTAGATTTTTGTCTCCTATGTTGTCTTTTAGGTCAGAAAATGGAAGAATTTAGCAGAATTGAGATCATAATGCAGATTTTTGTGAACAAGGTAGAATTATAGTCGGGGGGAAAGTCAGGCGGATTTGGTTGGATTGTGTTTTGGAGATGGCCTGGTGTAGTGAGATCTAAGAGGCGAAGCCCCTGATGTCTTTAAAAGGATCAGTGGGGTCCCTCTTGTGAATGGCTTTGCGTGTGTGCAGGCCTATGTTGATTATCCAGCTGCAACTTTATAAAAATTGAAGTATGCTTGTCGCATACTAGGAGAGCGAAGCCCCTGTGTCTTTGAATGACCAGTGGGGTCCCTCCTTGAAGACCAGTGCGGTCTTGGCTACCTAGGAAACTGAGAGGCTTAATCAAAGCCGAGGACCAGTGAGGAGCCCTATGAACAAGGTCTGTGAGCCTTGCAAAACCTAGGAAGCTGAGAGGCTTGTCCAAAGCCGAGGACCAGTGAGGTTTTTCTTGTAAAAGGCCAATTGGCGCCTTTCATGATTTGCAGTCTGGTATTGTGAAGGCGGTTGGAAATCTCACCCCTGGATGTTGTAAACAATTGGGAGTTGTGTTTGGAGGAGCGAGGATGTTTGCAAAAGATGTGGAGGATTGTTTAAGGTTAGGCATTTGGGTTTAGAATTCTGTGCAGATGTTGTGGAGAGCATGAGCTGTGTTAGAATTCCGAGTTGACACCAACTTTTGGGAGTTAGTTGGGATAACAGAATTGCAGTGACAAGGCGGAGAGATGATTGTTATCAATTATTATTGCTTACTCTAAATCTGAATTGCTCAGAACTGGCATGAACTATTTTTCGTTACCACTTGTTTGCGCGATTAGGCTTACCTCTAGCACAAAGAGGCACCTTACAGGGTAGGACGCGCCCGCATTTTTATTTACGTTCAACTAATTGTGATTGCCACATGTCAAACTTGCTTAAAAATGCAAAGCGCTACGTGACGCGCGCTACGTGATTGTATGCAATGTTGTTAATGACACGCAAACTAACATAGTTTACCTTTTGAATTTTTCTTTTGTTTGATTATTCCCCGAACAGAGAGAGTTTGATTAGTGTTGACTCCCGAGTTGGTTAAGTGTCTAATCTAAAGTGAAGCAAGCAATGACTGATAATCAGACTGGTATCCCTGCATCTTCTAATGAGCAAGCAGTTGTTGTTCCTGATGAACAAATTGCTAGAATGGCTAAGCAGATTGAGTGTATGCAAGCTGAACTAGACAGAATGAAAGGGTCGAGCCACCAAAACGCGCCAGCCATGCTATCAACTCTGAACCCCAATGTTGAAACTGCCAATCCCAACACGCCTTTAAATTCCAGTGTCATTCATATGCTTGCACCAGTTAACAACATTCCGAATGCATTCATTAACCAGAACAACTTGCCTCACTATCAATATTTACCTGCCAAAGATACTCCTCGTCCTCCACAATCCAAAGCACCCATTGAAGTGCCCATAACTGTAGAAAAGCAGGGAAAGACAGTTGAGCAAAAGGAGATAATCCAAACGATGAAAATCATGCAGCAATCCATCAAGGATTTGCAAGTGTCTAGAGGACGTCAAAGCGTCTCCTACCGCAATCTTTATCTATACCCTGACGTTTCTCTTCCTCACGGGTTTAAGGTGCCAAAATTTGATATGTATGATGGTCATAGTGACCCATTTGTTCATTTGACCAAATATCTCAACCGAATGAGGGTTGCGGGAGGTAAAGAGGAACTTCTGATGGCCTTCTTCAGTCATAGTCTGGAAGGTATTGCTGCTGAATGGTTTGCAAGGCAGGATATAAGCAAGTGGCATGAGTTTGATGACATAGCCAGTGATTTTACAAAGCAGTTTGAGTACAATGTCGAGATGGCTCCTGACCTTATAACCTTGTCCAATCTGAAGAAGAAACCAATAGAAACCTTTAGGGAATACGCACTGAGATGGCGTGAACAGGCTGCAAGGGTGCGACCACCAATGACTGAGGAAGACATGGTAAAGTACTTCATCCGAGCTCAAGATGATTCTTATTACATGCACTTGCTCCCTATGATGGGTAAACCTTATTCTGAACTTCTTGTGATGGGAGAGATGGTTGAAGAAGGGGTTAAGACAGGGCGAATTGTAAGTTTTGCCGCAATGAAGGCAACTACGCAAGCCATCCAGACTGGTATGGGCAATTTTGAGAAGAGAAAGAGGGAAGATGAATTTGGAATTGATATGGCTGATATCAACCAAAGGCCAAACAAGAAGCCAACCTTCAGAAACTCATCAAATCAATCTATTTACAGAAGCACACTATATCCAACTTATCCAAGTCAGCATCAAAATCCACCCGCTCCATGTCCGGTCTATAATGCCCAACCCAGTTACCAGCAATTCGCAGCAACCTCTTATCACCCTTATTCACAACCGCAAGCATACAATTACCCTCAACAACATCAGCCACCTGTGGCTCGCCAGTCTAAACCATCAGGATCGCATCCCAAATATGAGAAGAAGCAGCGTCGAAAATTCACATCTTTAGGTGAACCACAAGCTCAATTGTATGAAAGATTAAAAGATGTGGGAATGCTAGAATCACTATCAGGAAATGGTACATTTGACCCTCCCCCACAATGGGTTGATGGAACCAAATATTGTGCTTACCATGCAGAATTTTTCAAGCACGACACTAACGAATGTGTTGCTCTTAAACACAAGATCCAAGATTTAATCGAAGATGGATCAATCCAGATGGGAGAATACCAAAATTTATCAATCCAAGTACAATCAAGATAGCTCACAAGCGGCGCAAGCAAGTGTTTTTTCTCATTTCATGTAATTTTAATTGTAATGCGAACTACGCGTAACCTGATTCCCAGGGCTGGGATACGTAAGCAACTCAGATAGAGCTCGGTTACACTAGCATAGGAATCCCCTATTTCCTCTTTTATGTAATTTTGAACTACTTTTGGTCTGATTCCTGGAATGGCAACAGGATAAGTAAGCAATCCACATCGGATTCGATCAGATTTTGTAATGCTTTAAGGCTTGTTTATCTTTGATGATGTAATTCCGAACTATGCATCTGGGCAGATGTGTAGGCATTCCTATTCGGATTCGGCTTCGCACTTAGATTGCCATATTCCCCAAATCTTTATGTAAGCAGAACTACGCACGATCTGATTCCCGTGGAGGGATACGTAGGCGCTCTTAACGGGCTCGACTCTATAATATTAAAATTTTCAGTCTCCCCTAAGGCAAGCAACTGGGGCAATTTTGCAAGATGTTTTGAAGATATGGAAGATAGAAACTGGGGCAAATTTTGCAAGGCAAGTTGAAGATTTGAAAGATCATAACTGGGGCAAATTTTGCAAAAAAGCCGTATTGCTTTACAAAGAGTTTGTTGGCCAAGTCTCGAAATACGGATCACAAATCTAGACAAAGAGAGAGGAAGGAAGCAGTTGAAGAATGAAGGCTCGAGTCAGCATGAATCAAACGCTCCCCCCTCCCTCCCAAAACTAACAATTTTTCTTTGAGAGCAGGGACATTAAGATCCGCAAAGGAGGATAAACATCTTAGCAAGTCAATCTCTAAGATTCTAATCGCTTGGATTGCAATAATATTTGGATAAAGCTCGTGCTTCATGACTCGACGCTTTTCCACTTTGCCGAAAGGCGGCATTTTTATTTCCCATAACTCTTGCCATTTGTTAAGCATATTTGTTCATTTCTCTTTCACTTCATGAGAACGCTTACTAAAGTTCTATATTTTGATTTTCAGATATTCCAATCCTAAGGGGTTCACTTTGTTTTATAATCAAGACCATTCCTCCGTGGAAGAGTTCAGAGAGTATAACGTATTAACATTCTCATGCTTTCGAAGAGCGTCTTTATATTTCAAGCTTTCGAGAAGCGTCTTTATGTTCACGCTTTCGATAAGCGTATTTGTTGCCCCGGAGGCGTATTTATGTCACCTCGAAGGTGTTAGTTATTCGAATGCCTCGAAGGCATAATTTTGTTGCCCCGGAGGCGTATTTATGTCACCTCGAAGGTGTTAGTTATTTGAATGCCTCGAAGGCGTAATTTTGTTGCCCCAGAGGCGTATTTATGTCACCTCAAAGGTGTTAATTATTTGAATGCCTCGAAGGCGTAATTTTGTTGCCCCGGAGGCGTATTTATATCACCTCAAAGGTGTTAATTATTTGAATGCCTCGAAGGCGTAATTTTGTTGCCCCGGAGGCGTATTTATGTCACCTCGAAGGTGTTAGTTATTTTTATGCCTCGAAGGCGTAATTTTGTTGCCCCTGAGGCGTATTTATGTCACCTCAAAGGTGTTAATTATTTGAATGCCTCGAAGGCGTAATTTTGTTGCCCCGGAGGCGTATTTATGTCACCTCGAAGGTGTTAGTTATTTTTATGCCTCGAAGGCGTAATTTTGTTGCCCCTGAGGCGTAATTCTGTTCACCTCGAAGGTGTTAGTTATTTGAATGCCTCGAAGGCGAAATTTTGTTGCCCCGGAGGCGTATTTATGTCACCTCGAAAGTGTTATTTATTTGAATGCCTCTAAGGCGTAATTTTGTTGCCCCGGAGGCGTATTGTGTCACCTCGAAGGTGTTAATTATTTGAATGCCTCTAAGGCGTAGTTTTGTTGCCCCTGAAGCGTATTTGTGTCACCTCGAAGGTGTTAATTATTTGAATGCCTCGAAGGCGTAGTTTTGTTGCCCCTGAGGCGTATTTGTGTCACCTCGAAGGTGTTATTTATTTGAATGCCTCTAAGGCGTAATATTGTTGCCCCGGAGGCGTATTTATGTCACCTCGAATGTGTTAGTTATTGAATGCCTCTAAGGCGTAATTTTATTGCCTCAAAGGCGTATTTCTGTCACCTCGAAGGTGTTGATTATTTAAATTCCTCTAAGGAGTAATCGTTTATGGTCTCGATAGACGTTTAATATTAGCACACTTTTCTTGAGCACATTTTGTAGCCTCCTGAGGCGTTTATACATTTTCTATACCCTTACATTGCTAATAAGTTTGTTAAGACATGCAGAATAATGTGGATACTTCGGACGTATTCTTACTTTTGGTTGGAGTACAATCCAAGATTGCATTCAAATTAACTCCTTATGATTATGCTTTATCATGGATTATTGCCGAAAAGTCTACCAACGGCCCCAAAGTCATCTTGCCTCACAAAGCCAGATTTCTCCATTAGTCGATTGGAGACAAGCTTACCATTGATATTGCAACCAGCATCTACAAGTTTTATTGTCGTTATTCTTTTATTACTTCATTTATTAAGCTTTATTTGCAGTTACTCGCTTACCGTTTGTCAAGTTTATTACAGGATATTAGCAGCACCGCAGCAGTATTTGGAGCATAACGTGGAACTCTTTCTGAGCAGTGAACTGGGGCAATCGTTGATATGAGCTAGACTCGTCAACGAGGATCTGAAGAATCGCACTCGAACAAGCAAGTCTATCCTAATCTTTCATTTCAGATTAGGGTGTCAGTTTGGTTTCTTTTCTATTCATGCGTCTTTTCTGTCAATCGTGCGAGTCTTCGTCTCTAAGTGTCGTCGAACTACATATGGCCTGATTCTCTTTCAGCCTGAGATATGTAGGCAACTCGGAAACCGGAGTTCGGCCATGTCCATAATCCTCGACTTTTGGTCCTCGGAATCAAAAGTCTTTGGCTTTATCGTGACAAAATTGGTTTCCCGTCAACTTCTTCACCCTGAAAACTCTTTCATCCTTTTCGGGTGAAGAGGGGCAGCTGTTGACACCAAATTTTGTCCCAAAATTTTTTTAATTAATATCTAATTATTTTATTAAAAAAAGATCAATTGTTAGGATAAATGGAATAATTGAAATTTGACCCAAAGAGGACTAAATGTGCAATGCGCAGCCGTAAATTAAACCCACCCGCGCAACACCTCTATTTAGTGTAATTATCCTAAAAAGGTCTAAAAATGCAACACATATCCTAATTTCTAGCCTACCCGTGCAACCCTTACATTTACCTAAATTATCCTAAATAGGGCTAAAATTGCTCCTATTCTTAAACTCAAGCCTATCTTTGCAAACACTCCATATACAATACACACGTATCATTTCCCTTTTTTTCAGAACACCCCTCAACCCATTTCCCTTGGACCCGAATCCCCTGAACCCGATCCAAAATCAAAACCCATTTCCCTCCCTAGTTTTGAACGGGAATCGGTCAAAAACTCCAGCTCATCCTGTTCGTACAAGCTTTTGGTACCGTTGGAGGAGTTTTTGGGGATTTTCTCACAACCTTGAGAACCCTAAGGGGATGGGGTATAAAAACCAGTTCTTAGCAGCAGCGGAAAAAAAAGAGAAAACCTAGAGAGGACCGGGGATGGAGTTTTGGTGTGGCAGCCGTGAATGGGGTCGGAGGAGCGGTAGAGAGTTCAGCTAGGGAGGATAAAATACAAAAACGGCAGTAGAGGCATTACACAGAAGCTTCTTTTCTTAGTTTTTTTTTAGTGGAGAAATCAGTGTCACTGTGATTGTTTTTTTCGGATTTGTATGTCGCTTCACTTTTCAAGTCGTCGACTCCATTCAAGTCGCTTAGTCGAGTCGCGCATTTTTCGGATCCTCACCTCTGTTCACTGCACCGCATCAGGTAAGATCTTAACTTTTTTTTTTCCTTAGTTTCCTTATTTTCTAGTTCAGTTTTCAGTGGTATGTGATTAGTTATTTATGAATCATCTGTTGTTTAGTTTAGATATATTATGTAAACAGCTTAAAATGAGTTCTTTGTTTCAGTTTTGCAGTGAAAGATTTAACTTTTAAGATGTTTCTGTCATAAAAAATGTAAAAAGTCCTTTAGTAATCAAATGAAATGCTAGTTCCAATCTTATTTATGATTACTGTTTAAAGCAAATGCGTGTATGTTCCTGGATGTGTAGGCAGTTTGGTTTATGGTCTCCTGAAGGATGAATTGGTGAGTTTAAGGGTACTTTGTGGGATTGTATAGGTGATTATATGTGAGGATTGTTCTCAGGTTGTTTAGAGGTGTTTAGGTTGTCTATGAGGTTGGTAATGTTTGGATGTTTGGAGTTGATTCTGGAATTGCTTCTGGCCTCTGTGAATGTGTGCAGAGATGGGCAGTGTTGTGCCCTGAGACTGTGGGTGTTTGAGTCTGGTGGCTGCAGGTAGTTATCTTCTTGCCCTAAGAGCTATAGGTTGTAGTCTTTCCATATTTTTGCTTGTTTTTCTCCCATATACAGTTCTCAGTTTTAAATGAGTTTAGAGGCTGAGTGTATTTAGTTTCTTGGAGGTGAATATTCAGTCATGAAGCAGGTGTTGAAGTGCAACAATTCTAGTCTGGTAGAGTTGCAGCAGCGCTAATGTGTGATGGTTTCTGAATTGCCTTGATCTCCGGTCTAATTTCTTTTGGTTCAAATTGTAGCAATCCTTGAATAACTTCATGTTAAATCTCATCATCTTGTTTCGATCTTTTCTGTCTTAGAGCTATCACGTTGTTTGTGGTCTGTTTCTCATCACTTGTTAATGATAAAGGCTTAATCTTTTTAGCATCCCCTCCTATTGGAATAGTTTTCTATCCTTTCATTTACAGTTACTCTAGTCTTAAGTGTTAGAACTTTAGATAACTTAGTCCTTGAACCTGTCCTCTTTACTGAAGTGGTATGAAAGTCTTTTCTTTCACCTACGTAAGAGTCTAAATTCTTTGAAATAATTGCAAGTCTAAAAGATTCAAGCTCTTGTTGGAAAGTTACTGTGACCCTTGTTATGAATTAGTTTTCTTCACGTAAACCGAAAGCTGCATTACTGGTTTTAATCTGCCCCAAATCGTTATTCATGAAGAAAAAAACTCTTATTGTTTACAGAAATTATAATGTGTAGTCTTTGGCTTCACTGTGAGTTGTCCGTAGTTCACAAAGATGTCTCATGTGGTCCTAATTGGCCTTTATTTTAGGTGTCTTATGATTTTCATTATTGTAGTAATTGTGCCTGCATCTTTTTTAGTTGACTTTTTTCCATTATTGTAGTAATTGTGCATGCATATTTTTTGAGTTGACTTTTATTACTCACTTCTACTTTCTCCCTTTGTCCAAATATTTATCCTATAAAAAGCTATGTGTTTGGGGTCAGTTTTTATTAATTTGCAAGTTATATTGAAAACTCATTCTTGTAAAATGAGTTATGGTATTCACTGCCTTCGTTCAAGATAGAAGTAAAATTCTGGGAATAACTAGTTTGACTTGGTTCATATTTCTTGTATTTGATCTATGTTTGTTCTTTTAACTTAAGGATGGAGTTAAGTTTCTTGTGTGTATAAGGCTTCTGCCCATAAAACAATAAGTTTGGATTTGAGTTGAGTATGTTTGTTGCTTATTGTCTTATATGAATGGTTCATTTATAGATTAGTGGTTCTGTCTAGTATAAAACTATATTTTTATAAATGTTATCAACTTGATTAAAGTATGCACTTTCTGTAGTTGAGTTTATGTGATCTCAATCTTTAGGACATAGAATAGTCAGGCCTACTTGCTAACTTGATTACATTTTTTTGGAGTTCCTCTGCATATACTAATCCTTATCTTCGCCTATTTTTGCATGGAATCCTTGGACGACTTGCCTATTTTTGCATGGAATCCTTGGGACGAGTTCGGCTAAAACTTACCAATTGGGATGGTTTACATTGGCTTGGAGTCAATTTGGGATCGAGTTCGTGTCTTGAGTTAAAATGCGTTGCTATCAAGGCTCAAATTATGAGTTGCATTCCCGGGTTCTATCTTTAACTTTGTCTCCCCTTTCTTTAGGATATTTATGCATATAAATTTGTAAAATACTTTATTTATTAATATATATTTGATTTGTCTGAATGAGTATTTTACTTTTATGTTCATTTCCTTTATTTTGGAGCTACTATTTAATTTATCGCAAAATAGTGGCCAGTTATGCAAATGCGCGCAAAATTTCATAAATTTTCAAAAAACCGCGTTTAATAACAGACTATGAGAAAAGGCTTCTATCTTATTGATACGAAGTAATTTCTTTAAAAAGTCAAAATCTATAAAGAAGTTTAAATTAACTTCTAAATGTCCCGAAACGACTTTGGAAAAAGCGACTTGAAATCTAAGTTCCATCTTATGGTGAGATACTCGGATTTTAAAGTTGAAATTAAGCAAGTGCCATTTATGCGCTATCACATACGAGTTGGCAAAGAAATTAGGACGATTAAATCGCTCCTTTTTCAAAAGAAAATGCGCTTTTTATTTTACTTTTATTTTATTTTTAAAAAATAGTTAAAGCTTTCAAATAAATTGCAAATCTTTTGAAAACTTACTAAATTTAATTAGTTGAATTAATTAATAGTTCAATTAATTATTTTTAGAAAAAGCGCATAAATAGCACTTGCAAATATTTTGGAAACCTGTCGGATTAACCGTTTTTTAACGGAATTTCGAAAGTGCCTTAAAAACCTTCTTTCGAAATTAGCAAAACCTCTTACCTTTAGAATCTCTGAACGAAAGACCGTCTTTTTTTTATAAAAACGGAGTTTTGCACGCATTTGTTTATCTGGTTCCCTGTTTTTCCTTAAATTGGGTGGCGACTCCAAAAACTCCAAAAGAGTTAGTCCATCCTGTCGATATTCCTGAAATTTAATCCTTCGGGGTTAATTTATTTTTGGGGGTTCAACATTTCTTTTCTTAAGTTTGAATATAAGATCTCAAGATCTCAAAGTAAAGATGAAATTTTTATATCAATTTCACCATATTTTTTGATATGTGAATTTTGTGATCATTTAATAGATGAATATTGGTAACAAGAGTAAATTGATTCTTGATATTTTAAAATATTTGTAGTTAGGCACTTTTGTAACCAAGGGGGATTAGAGTGTAACATAGCGAGAGTTTCGGCCTTGAAATGTACTTCGTAACAGTTGGGGAACTACTGGATTCCTATCAGATGGATTCTGCTTTGTAACGCGCTTGGTGGAACGTGAAGCACACCGCTTATTTTATGTCGGGGTATCAGCACAGCACCCAAATTTAAGGAGGGGCAAACTGTAAAATTCTGTCCTTTTCTGAATTCCATGTTGGAAACTGGATTTCATCCATTTATACAAATCACATGGTTTATACGTAATCATTGGCTTGAATAGAATTTGTTTTTAAGTATTTGAATGAGACAATATTGTCCCTGTAAATTCATATTGGATTAGCTTGTCCCTAAAAAATAAGCATAGAATTTAATAAAATTATTAGTTATGATTTTGAATTTTATATATATATATATATGCGTGTGTGTCAAAGTTAAACTACGTATACATTAGTATTTGCTTCAATTATGCATCTTTTAGTTCATCCGCGTTAAATTCTTCAATTGTGCATCTTTTAGTTCATCCGCGTTAAATTCATAAGAGATCATAGATCATTTAAAATCAACTTCTCTTTATGAGTTTTAGGTTCATGTACTCCTTTTAGCACATTCAACATCATTATACCGCACATACATCCTAATATTTGTAACGATCTGGATATAGAATGTGACCTAACTATTACATAAATGGCTTTAGTGTATTAGTAAAAGCACGCTTATGGTGACACACATCATCTGTTTGAACCATGCAACAAAATACATGATATTGAAGTGAAAAAATAAAGGTAGTTTATGATTTCAAGGGGATGAGTTTGGAGGCTGACCCAATGCCGTATGGGTGCACCGGCATCTGTTGACGTTGGCAAAAATTTGTATATATACATATAAATATCTCAAAACTCGTATATATATATATATATATATATATATATATATATATATATATATATATATATATATATATATATATATATATATATATATATATATATATATATATATACACATACACACACATACACTTGGCATCCTGTGTAATTGCCATATCTATATTAAATTTAGTGGTATGGCCATCATGCTCAAATTCTAGGTCCGCCTCTGGATGAGTTCACTACTGTAGAGTTACAGTGTCACAAGACTTTATTATGTATATAGGTAAAATATCACGTTAATTATATGATGACATATAATAGTATTAAGTTTTGAATATTTATACACAAATTAAAGTGATAGCTTAGAGGTCAAGGTGTTTAATATTTGCTCAATGTCGCAGGTTTGAATCTCCCACGCAAGTTGGACCAATGCAAGTAGTAGGAAAAAAAATATAAATGAGTATTAAGTGAGAATCGGTCCATGCCCTTCCGTGGATGTAAACCAAAGCCTTAGGAAGTAAACCATTCGATCTTTTTGAGTATGAGTTTTTGAACATTATATTATACATATTTTTATTAAAAAGATGTACATAATATATTTTGTTTGGTAGAGGGCTATGATTTCATGTGAACAACTTTGCACTACAAATCCGCCCGAAAGCAGGGCCGACCCATGGGTAGGCAGCTGCTTTAGGCCCCAATTTTTTGCAAAACTAGACGAGTTAATTCCTAAAATGGTCACTGAAGTATTGATAAGTATCTAAAAAAGTCACTTTCCTTTGGTTTAGGATAAAAATATCACTCAACTTATCCAAAATACCTTAAAAAGTCATTCTCCTAAATTTTGGGTAGAAGGTCACGAAAAATACTAGTAACATGGAATTTTATTTTATTTTTTTTTTCTTTTTTTCAACATATTTTAGTTCTTTTTATTAAAAGTTAATCCCAATATAAAAAAAATACTAAGTTATTTATTTATGAATACCCATATACTACTACTTGACCCAAAATGGGTCTTCTTAAGACTACTTTATATTAGTTCTTCTTATTAAAAGTGAATTCAATAAATATTTTAATTTTAATTTTTTTAAATACCAAATTATTTATTTATGAAATACCCACATGCTACTTGACCCAAAAAGGGTTTTTTTAAAGATTATTTGAACGAGTTTTATTGATGTATGTTGTTTATATTCTCAAGTCATGATACAACTAAAATACAAGATAAATTCTAAATCCTCCCAAGAGACAACGCTCTTTTACATTTCATTCCATAAAAGGTTAATATTAAAACTTTTTAACAAACAAAAGCTTGTCTAAATGTCCCACCAGCCCTTGGGAGCGCCATTGTCAACAAAAAAGAGTAACATACAATGCTAAAATAAGTTTTTTACATAATTCCAATTAGAGTAACATACTGCGCCTTTTTTCTGTATTTTTTGAGAAGACCCGTTTTGGATCAAGTAGCATGTGGGTATTTTATAAATAAATAATTTGATTTTTTTTTTAAATAAAATATTTATTGGATTCACTTTTAATAAAAAGAACTAAAATAAAGTAGTCTTAAGAAGACCCATTTTGGGTCAAGTAGTATGTGGGTATTTCATAAATAAATAATTTTGTATTTTAAGAAAAAGAAAATTAAAATATTTATTGGATTAACTTTTAATAAAAAGAATTAAAATATACTGAAAAAGAAAAAAATTAAAATAAAATTCAATGTCAGCATTTTCGATGACCTTTAACCCACAATTTAGGAGAATGACTTTTTAAGATATTTTGGATAAGTTGAGTGATATTTTTGTCCCAAACCAAAAGAAAATAACTTTTTAAAATACTTATCAATAGTTCAGTGACCATTTTAAGAATTAATCAAACTAGACCTATATAGTGATTTAGCTGAATGTGTGCTTTGACCTTTTAGTTATTTATTCTAATAACTTAGCTCTTTTTCAAGAAGATATAATGCTCTTCTTCTCGTCAAAGTTAATTGTATTACAATGTGCTACGGTCTACGAAAACTGCAACTTTTGTAGTATTGTCTTACTTTATATCTCCAAGAAATTTAAGAAAAGCATGTATATAAAATATTTTGCATATTCTTTTACGCCTAACCATTGAAGTTGAAGTTTCTTTTGGACTTTAACTTGAAACTTCACCTTCTAGTTAAAAGAATGTGAAGTTTTAAGTTTGCAGTTTGCTGCGTATTCTTTTACCCCTAACCAAACTGTTACAACCTATCGTCTTTATTAGAGTTTGGCAGAATACATAGATGGCCCTTCGAAGTTGTACCAATTCCCACTTGAACACTCTAACTTTCCTTGTGATCAGATAGACACCTCATGTCGTCCCAGTGTATCTCGTGAGCACCCAGGTCCAACAAGTCAAATGCGTGGCTTACACTCGCTGCTGACGTGTTAAATGAACAAATCAAAGAGCAACACGTATATTTTTCATTTAAAAAGTTGACCCTAATTAAAATTCTTTCTTTTTTTTTTTTAAAAAAAAAAAAACTTATTACACCATCAGCTCCCTCACCCACTCAACCTTCCTCTTCCTTCTTCATCCGCCAAACCATCAAAAATGAGGGGACTAGAGATTCACACAAAACATCACAAAACCAGTAAGAGAAACAGAGGGGTGACACCCACCACCATATACAATTCAAAATGAGGAAGAATGCCTGTTCAATTTCTTGGTTCTCGTTGAAAAACACACATACACACACACCGGTAGAACAATACAAAACAGGAAAAAAGGAAGATGAAGGGGCAGTGCTAAAGCCACCACCACCACCAATGGTGTCGAACAATGAAAACGGCTGGGGAGCATCGTAACCGTACAAAGAAAAATGAAAAAGAAAAATGGAAAAGAGCGGAGTGGCAGCGACGCCGCTGATCGATAGTCGCTCCTCCCCCTCCTATCCGGTTGTTTGTCCCATTCGTGTTGTCGTCGCCACCACTGAAATACACCGGAAATCGTTCCTCGCCCTTTCCCGTTACTGTTGTCCCGTTCCGTTGTGTTGGTAGTTATTTTCACTTGAAAACCCATCCAGTGTACTTGTCCCTTTGCTTCTGCTAATTGGTGATCTGTTATGGAAATGGGTTTGGTTGTTCAGAGATGAATTTTGATTTAATTGATCCCTTATTCTTAAATGGGTTGACCTGCTGCTATAATAACCCAGTCTACAGCTTTCTTTATTGTTGTTTACATTATTTTGATTTTGTTGTGCTATGCTCATATTGTAACAATTATTCATTATGCCATGCTCATCAATGGAGAATTTCTGGCGGTGGGAGGTGGTGGGATTATTGGGGAAGAAAGTGTAAATATTGTGGGGAAAAGAAAAAGAGAAAAGTCAGACACAACAACTAGTCACGCGCTCATATTTGAGTGAATTACACCTAATTTGCCATGCCATCGTGAGGGGTTCACGAGATACACTGGGGACGACATGAGGTGTCTATCTGATCACAAGGGAAGTTAGAGTGTTCAAGTGGGAATTGGGTACAACTTCGAGGGGCCATCTATGTATTCTGCCTTAGAGTTTTACTATGTTAACAAGAAACAAATTAGTACTCCATAAAAGAGTTATTAATAACGTTGCATCTCAAAAAGTTAGAAAAATAGATTTTAAGTAAAAATAGATCATATAGTATATTTTTTAAAAAAATTAAGTCAAAGCCTCTCGATGAGAATTGGCTTTAGGCCATCAAATTTGTCGGGCAGCCCCTGCCCGAAAGAAAGGTAAAGGAAGAGGATTCATTATCCATGTGAGTTTCGAACCTTTGTCATATATACTCACAAATTTCTTGGTAACTATAATAGCAAAGGTAAAGCCCATTTTATTCTTTATTTACTTGTGCAGCAATACACTTGTTTTTGTGTAAATTCTAATCTTTGTTGAATTTGTATAAGGAAAAAAAGAATCTCAAAAACATAAAAAGGAACTGTAACGGATAACAAAAATAGAATAAAAATAAACTGCACCAAAAATCTAGTGATCCCTGCATGTACACTACTTAATAAAGATTATACTATAGTAGTAGTAGTAAACAAAATAGAGGAATAATTAAATGCAGGTACTTCACAACTCACATATCAATAAATACAGTACATTTCAAGCTGTGTTTTTCCCTGTTGTTGAACCCTCAATCTCTTTTTCCACCATTGAAACTCGAGCTAATGCTTGTAGATCCATTTGCATTAGCATATTTTAACCCCCACCCATTAACCTAAAATATCTCTTTTTTTCCGCACGCTTCGTGAACGCGAGATGTTTTAATGCACCGGACCGTCTTTTTTTTTTTTGTCCTTTTTGTACCTTTTCTTGTACTCATTTCAAACACCATTTGGAGAGTTTTCATCTTGTTTCAGTTCTTCAAGTTAAAAGAACCAAACAAAAAGAGCCAAGAAACAAGAACATAGTAGAAAACCAAGTTAAAAGTTGTAGTATTGGAAGTTGTTAGCATGTTGTGTATGGTTTAATTTGAGGTTTTAGGTGTAAGGAAGGTACAGATCTGATATGAAGATAAAGGAAAATGAAGAACATGTTTGTTGCTAGTTTCAGGGCCTTTTGCTTTTTTTTTTTTTTGTCGTTGACTTGAAGGGCTGTAGTTTAAACTAGTCAGTTACACTTGTTTTTGTGTGCCTTTTGCAAGAAAGAGGGGCTATTCATCATTCATCAAATAGAGAAAAATGCTGGCTTTTGGAAGTACTAATTGTAGCAATATTGCTCGTACAAGTTCTACTTGCCACTCTTTACTTAGAGAATTGCAGGTCTCTTTTTTACTTTCTTATAGTTCTTGAATTTTGTGTTTTCTTGATTTTTTTCTCTTTAGTTTACTCTTTTCCTGTCTTGAGCCGAGGGTCTAGCGGAAACAACCTCTCTACCTTACTAAATGTAGGAGTAAGGTCTTCATACATATCACCCTCCTCGGGCCCACTCCGTGGGATTACACTGGGCTAGTTGTTGTTGTTGTTTACTCTGTTCTTGGAAAAAAAGTTGGGCCTTTTACCTGATTTGAGGTGGAGTTTTGTCAGTATGGTGAATAATGCTTTCATAATTGGGTATTTGCTTTGTTTAATGGCTTGGTGGCTATCATGGATGCTCAAGTAACTTTGAAGCAGTTTTTGTTATTGAGTTTTAAGTAAGTTCAAGGCAAATGGATTTTATGTGCTGTGATGATTTATGAATTATGAAATCAATGTTTGCTTATAACTTTGGCTTCTTCTGGGATTTACTTGTGTTTTGTTTTTCTTGTAAATGCTTAGTTCAAGTTATATTTTTCTATTAGATATTATACAACAATTATTGGTAAAGATACTAGTGTTGTCTTTATCTGGCAGAGGAGGCAAAAAACACTAGGTGATTTCTTCCCATCTGCCTAAGCTTTGGTGGCTGGTGAGAGTAGCATGTATTCGGTGGAATTGTTGAAGTGTGTGCAAGCCCACTGAGACACCACTGTAAAAGATAGATAGTAACATGTCCAAGAAATTTTGCACAGGATAATTCTGGGGGAATAAGGCTGGAATCCTTGAACAGATTTTTGGCTTCTAGGTGATTAAGCTGGGAATAAGGGAGGGAAAAGAAGCAATGCATTTTTCCTGTTGGTTTTCCATTTATGTGAAAGATGCAATATTAGTCACTGAACTATGATGTAATATATATTAACTCTGTATGGCTGTGATATTCCAGCAAATATGGACTGAAATAGGGGAGAGTGATGCTGATAAAGACCGTATGCTGTTGGAGCTGGAAAGAGAGTGTATGGAGGTTTATCGAAGAAAAGTCGATGAAGCTGCTAATGCAAAAGCACGTCTTCATCAGTCTGTTGCATCCAAAGAAGCTGAGCTTGCTACCCTAATGGCTGCCCTTGGCGAATTGAACATTAATTCACCGGTAATGAAAACTTCTTTCAGTGTGAAAAACTATCATCATTGATGATTTACCTTCCACCACCCCTCCCCTCCCCCATGTTTATACTTTCCCTTTCAAGTGGTACTAGTACAGCTTCCTTTTTTTTGGTAACTTACCTTCTTTGATCAAATCTGCAATATTAAATAAAAAATGGAAACAGTGAAAAGGTAAATAGCTATTTTACATTTTTGCAAAGAATATCATAGATTCATATTGTTGCATAAAGATGTTTGAACTGTTAAAAGGTAGGGGAATATATAACTTAGACATTTGAAAAAATGTAGATGGTCAAAGTGATAAAACATTAAAAGAGAGGGTCATGCCAAACTATGTGAAGGAGGATGTAAAAGTTTTACAATGGCAGGATTCGTAACACCTCAGACACACATGGAACTCTCTACGCATCTGCATATTCTAGACAGTATGAGAGAAAGGAACTATAGATGTCTTGAAGACAAGTACACTTATCGGCTTTGTGTAATTAATCTGAAGTATTTCCATGATGTAAATGGAGTTATTAGACTCCTACAGATTTAAGAGAATCAACGGTCCTTTTTGCTATACGTATTTTGAGCACTGGGTCCAAGCAATAAAATGATTGCTTCTAAACAACATTTATAAGTTTTGGCTTGTTATGGAAGGACATGTGTTAGTTTTTGCCTTTTGGTTTCAAAATGAAAAACAAGTCCTTTATCGTTTGTTTTTTTTTCTTTTTGTTTATAAACCAAGTAAACAACTCTGGTTTTGGTTTTAAAACTTTCTGGAATCAACTGATTCTATTTTGTTGTTTCTTTTATTTTCCTCCTTTCTATTGCCTGTTAATTATTACATTTCTGGCTACAACAGATACAGTCAGACAAAAGGTCAGCTTCATTGAAGGAGCAGCTTGGATTAATCTTGCCTCTTGTAGATGATTTAAAAGCTAAGAAAGATGAAAGAGTAAAGCAGTTTGCAGATATAAAGGCGCAAATTGAGAAAATAACTGGTGAGATTTCAGGGTGTTGTAATATTGTCAATGCTCTGAGTACCTTAAACCTGGAAGAACACGACTTGTCGATGAGAAAGCTCTCAGAATGCCAATCCCAGCTACGTGCTCTCCAAAAGGAGAAGGTATGCATTTTAAATTTGTTTTCCCTCATATCTTGTTTGTTGGCTATTTATTTATATTTTTAAACAACACGAATGCAGTTTTTCATTTTTCAGCTGCTGAAAGTATGCGACAGGACATGATTCCTAAATCTACAATATTAAATGTCTTCGTAGTATGCCCCAACTTAAGATGTCCTTCTGACAAACGCCACTAAATTCTAGTAGATGTTTAGTTGCTTCTCCCCACCCAGAATTTGGTAGTATGAGTGTCTAGATAACAAACAGCTACTAATGCATTTGCATGCTTTAGATGTGGAAGCTATTCTCTTCCATTTTTAGAAATGTTCTTAATGTTCAGTGGTTACCCTAGAATTATGTGTAGATGTTTGTGCATCATTAGTCTCTTGATCTCTGACATACCGTGAATTACGCTGTTAACTTGGTCCTTGAGGTATGCTTAGCCACCATTTCTCATTAGTCCACTAGTATTATTTACTTTCTCAGAACTCATAAATTGATGGAGTGTATTACTGGAAATATTTTGTACGTTTATATAGTTCAGCATGGCATGATTAACCATCATTAATTGTGCATTTTTGGCTTATCACTGGGGAGCTGTCTTTCTTATAGCAAATTAAATAATGGTTGACTGTTCTGCATGCAGTCTATGCGGGTCCAAAGAGTTCTAGACAGTGTGAATGAGGTTCATGCTTTGTGTGGTGTACTTGCACTGGATTTTGGCGAAACCATAAATAATGTGCATCCAAGCTTGCATGAGACGAGCCTGGGACAGTTCACAAACATCAGCGACAGCACATTGGAAGGTCTAGACCAGGCCATCCTCAGATTGAAAACGGAAAGAAAAGTTCGATATAAGAAGGTATTATTTTCCTAGGTATACTGCTGTCTTTTCTTTATTATTGCCTCTCTAATCTCATGAATGATGCAGCTAAAGGATGTGGCGGGATCGTTGTTTGAGCTTTGGAACTTGATGGATACAACGAGAGAAGAAAGGAGTAGGTTATCAAGGATAACTTCCTTTCTTGATATTTCTGAATCAGAGGTGGTGGAGCCAGGTGCGCTTTCATTGGAGGTTATTCAACAGGTCTGCGAGCTCTTCTTCTTTTGATTTTTCGCTATCTCTTGTTTTGTTGCCTTTTCCCCCCTTTTATGAGCTGGGATTTTATTAAATACATTATCAAGCTGAAACTGTGAAAAATATAATGATAATGGTGGACTTGATTATTTTACAATCCTAAGCAGACTAGCAACTCCAGCAAGTTAATTTTTTCTTTCTTTGTTCTATAGATTTCATTTCCGCTCTCATTTTTTTTCTCTTCAAGTGATCTGAAACAAAGAATGATTCCATTGAGAGGGACTATTGGATAAGACAGTGCATTTACCAGTACTGGACTGAATTTGAAGAATTGAAATCAGTAATTTGTGCCTATATATATATGTATGCAATGGCTAATATGCCCAAGTAATGACCACATGGTGTTAACGACTTTTCAGGCTCACTAGAGAAATTTAATGTTGTTTATTACATTGTTTTGCTATTTGTAGGTATCAGCAGAAGTTGAGAAGCTCACCAAATTGAAAGCAAGCAGGATGAAAGAGTTGGTCATGAAAAGGAGGGCAGAGCTGGAGGACTTGTGCTACAAAACCCATATTGAACCTGATCCAAGTACTTCTGCTGATAAATCCAGTGCAATGATTGACTCTGGTAAGATGTCTGATCTTCAATTCATTAATTGCTATATTCATCTGAACTTTGATGCAGAGAAATGAGTCCAATTTCCATTTGAAGGTCTTGTAGACCCTTGTGAACTCCTGGCAAATATTGAAGCACAAATAAGCAAATCAAAGGCTGAAGCTTTAAGCCGAAAAGAGATCATGGATAAGATAGAGCGGTGGCTTTCAGCTTGTGATGAGGAAAACTGGCTTGAAGATTATAATCTGGTAGGTAAAAATTAAGTACTTGACTTCCTGTAGCTAATGATATTGAGCCTGTTTGGGTGGGCTTATAAGCAGCTTATTTTAAGTGGCTTATAAGTCAAAAAGCGACTTAAATGCCACTTTTTGAAAAGTTAGGATTTCTCAACTTCTCAAAAAGTGGCTTAATATGGCTTATGAGCCCAAAAATTTTCAAATTACCAAACATATATTAATGGGCTTATAAGCTTATAAGTCACTTTTAAGCTCACCCAAACGGGCTCATTATCTGATCTAAAATCTCCATTTTCTACTGATTAACCCTTCTATAACTTTAGTTATGGTTACATTTATGTTGACAAAAATTTACATCGGTCGAAGTTCAATTAGTTTTCAATTGTCAGGATCATAAACGATACAGCGGTGGAAGAGGTGCTCACATAAATTTAAAGCGGGCTGAACGAGCAAGAATTGCAGTCACTAAGATTCCAGGTATTCTACTCTAGCTTTTTCACTGGTGTTATTCAATCGTGGATCATTGGCACAAATGGAACTCTTTTTTTTTTTTGCTTAGTTATGGTTGACAGTTTGATTAACAAGACACTAGCTTGGGAAGATGAGAAACAGAAATTGTTTCTGTACGATGGGGTGAGTTCCTTTGAAGCTATAAGTTTCCACATTTATCTCTTTTGTTTATACTGGTGGTCAAGTGAACTTGGCTTTACTTGTAGGTGAGATTGGTGTCAATATTGGAGGATTACAAAGTGAGTCGTCAGCAGAAAGAAGAGGCAAAGAAACAGGCCCGGGTAATGTCAAATGCCCTCATTTACTAATGCATATGTTAATTTTGTATACAGATCATATGTAAGAGAATGCGATATGTTTAATAACGAAGTACTACTTTCTGATTTGTCCTTGTACTAAATGGGTGCTTCAATCGAGTCCACTAAATGAAGGGACTAGGACCCGTTTGTCCATCAAAAACTTTTTGCTTTTTTCAAAAAGTTTTTGAAAAACATGTTTGTCCATGAAATCTTGTGATTTTTTCAACTTTTTTTGGAAACAGTTTTTGAAAAACCAAAAAGTGGTTTAGAGCACTTTTTCAAGTTTTTTCAAAAAAAGTTTTTTCTCCTCTCACAAAACTCTACCTTTTTTTCAAGTGAAATGTATGTCCAAACACAACTTCAACTTCCAAATACAATTTTTCAACCCAACTTCAAAAACTCTTTTTTCAAATCTATGGCCAAACGGCCACTAAGTGTAGCTGATATTTTCCAAGGAGCATCTTAGCTCATTTGATATTACTTGTAATGATCTAAATATATCTGCTACTATCTTTTCCTTTTACACAGGATCAGAAGAAACTCCAAGATATGCTGCTGGCAGAGAAGGAATCTATTTATGGTTCTAGGCCTAGTCCGAGAAGAAGCAGCAGCTTTAGGAAGCCGAATGGATACCATGCAAATGGAAATGGATCAGTCACCCCCTCGCCACGCCGGAATTCAGTTGGTTGTTCGACTCCAGAGCTTTCAACTCCCCGTTCCTATGCTGGGCGGCAGAATAGCTATTTCAAGGAAATGAGAAGACTATCTACTGCCCCTCTCAACTTTGTGGCTATAGCCAAGGAAGATACCATGTCATTTTCTTCTATTGGCGGTTCCGAACCAGAATCCCCGCCTCAAGGCTGAATTCACAACTTGACTGGGTAAGCTTGTCCTCCCTTCTTTTTGATGTTTTCCTTTGAACTTTGAAGTTGTAACACATCACAATTCGCTATCAAACTTTGTGACTTCAACGTCATCTCTATTTGAGATATTTGAAGATAAGAAAAACTTCCTTGAAAAAGTTCTTTTGCTTTCTCCCTATAACTTCCCCACAATTACCATCAGACAAATTTTATTGATTCACAAATCAGTACTTAAATGCTTATCTGCGGTTTGGTATTGGGGTTGGGATGGGGATGCCGAAGCGATGAGTTTTCATAGCTTAAGCAAACAAGGAGTAACCGATCATGTCAGATTTTCGTTTTCTCTGCTTTGATCTCCTCTTGCTATGCTATTCTAAAATGTCTCTGCTTATTAAGTAAAGTGCATAAATGTTTTAACGTAACTTTTAATGTTTCACGTTATACATGATGTCTTATTTCAACCTTATGTTGTTTGCACCTAATAAATATGAATGCCTTTGCAGGAGATGATGCCATAATCTTCCTTATTCCAAGCCCAAATGACAGAAAAGGATACTTCGGAACTTGTGAATACTGAAGGGAGTATACTCTAGTGTAATTGCTGTAATGTGTTAGGCAGTTCTAGCACAGTGGTTAGTGACTTTTTTACTTTGATTTACCATAGAGATTGTTGTGGATATGTTAGTGACATGAAAGTTCTCTGTTTGAATAGGAGTTCACTGACCAATATTTATCTTGAACCTTTTTGTTGGTCATTTGCGTGTACATATTGTGCAGTGTGAATTGACTAGGAACCAGTCTTTACTCTGATTGTATACTAGTGATTTCTAAAATTTCAAGCTCCAAATAAAGTTGTTCTTCTTTTGGCTAAAATTGAGTATTCTTATTAATGAATTACTGATTGATCAGAGTTGGCATTTGGATGTCTTAACCATGGATTTAATTCAAATGTAAACGAGACCACTTTTCCTCTACTTTTGAAGGGTAAATTTCTTTCATTTTAACGGTGTTACAGATGATAGTGGCTTATGCATACCATGGCATAATAACAAAAACTTAATTAGTAAAATGCTGCAAACTAAAGCGAACTTTTTAGTTATCGTTATCTTCAATTTACTTGCGGGGCTAGGGGAGTTGAAAAAGGCTGAAGATGATTAAAAACTAGTATATCAATATTTGATGGTCGTAATGAAACAAATTGGGGGTTTAGGAACAATATTCTTACGGCAGAGTGGCTAAAACTCCAAAAGAGAATCAGGATAATTACAATTAAAAGGTAATCACAGACGATGAATGCATCTTTCTACCACTGGAAATCATAAAAGAAGGGTCTTGTTTAGCAGTGACAAATAAATAGGTAACGTGGGCTTAGAAACATTTGTTCAAGTACTATTCCACTTCTTAGAATATAATAAAGAACAAAACCAATCTCTGATTCTCTTCCTTGAAATCCGCAGAATGTCACGTCTTTTAGCTGAGTGTGACATGTTGGAGATAAAGGAGGCCTTCTACTTCCTCTTTCATCCCTTATTGCCCAATTTTTTGTTGTCTGGATCACAATGAGAATGAGATCAACAAATTGCTAACTATATACAACTACAACTGAGCAGCTGAAAAGCAGCAATTCAAGCATTAAATTGAACTAAGAATAATTGCCGAAGCAACAACATTGGACTGTAAGGAATATACACAGCAGTTCATTTTATGTTGGACCTTGCTGTAGTTTACAAAGAGATGCACAACATTTCCTGCTTATATGATAACATACAGTTTTCTAATCTTTGCATACAATCTTGAAGACTTGCACTGTTGCCCGTGGCACCTTGTTATCAAACGTCATCTTTAACAAAATTTTCAGCACAAATCAGTCACACTTCTCCAAATTAAAAGAAAATTGTAGAAATAGATAACTGGAAGAACTGCACTATCTACATATCATGATTAAATCCATGCTCATCCACATTATCACAGTACACAATCAGTACTTCTGAAAAGACCAAGTGAATTCTACCTGTGAATAAACTGTAGGTATACACATCCATACTTATTCAAATTTGTTATTCTTCTAGGATTAAAAGTCATTATTGAAACAAATTGTCCTAGGTTGTTACTGCAACATGATATTTCCATCACTTTGCATCGATGTAGCAATTTCCTAAAAGGTGTGAGCAAAGTACACCATTACGCCCAGCTTACTGTAGTTAATTCCTGTTAATTGGTGTAAAGATGGCTTGATGAGAGTAAAACGACGAAATACGTAGCATATTATCTCTCTTCATAATATGTGCACGAAGCAAAATATGGTAGACAAGTCATTTCCACCACTAGGTCTACCAATCTACTACTATATCCTTGCCAAATAGATCATCAAGAGCACCTTATTTGATTTGTTTAGTATATATTACTAAACGATTAGCATCTAGTTAAAAAACATTAAGCGCCTTTTCATGTGTACATCAAAATAACAATGACAGAAATTTCACGACCTCAGACATCAATATACCCATTCATTGTTACTATTCATTCACTTCTTTTGGGATAAACATAAATGATTCAGTTATCGAATACTTCACCGGTCATAGTATCAATAATTCATAATCTCCTGTTATGGAAGATGAAATGTTTATGTTATCTCCATTGCAAAAAAATATGAAAAAGATCCTCCGTAGAGCCACTAGGTGGTTAAGGGTGTTTTTTCTCATGCAACAACTGTACTTTAGGGTTATTGGCAATACTGTTACTTTCTCAATTTTATTTCCTACTATACTTCTCAAACCTGTATTTCATTACCTACTAATGAGTACATATTGGTCTTAGTATTTGCAAGTTCCTCTTCGTTTACATATATGGTTTTCATCTTTTATATATGGATAAAAGTTACCTATATTGAGTGTTTACACCAAATCATACTAACATAACATGGTTAAGTGTTTTTATAAGGTTGGAACATATAATAATTAACCATAGTTAAGCAACCCGAGTGTTTGTGAAAACAAATTGTATGCATTTATTGAGTTGGTGTAACACCTGATATATGTAAGTTTGTCTTGAAAGAATAAGTTATTAACATGGTTCAGAGTTTCTTTAGAATATGTTATAGTAAAAATACGAAAAATGCTTCTTCTTTCATATTTTTGTGTTGATATTTATTTAGTGCTCTTGTTTATGCGCGATTTTTACAGTTACTTTTCATAGTTAACATAAGAAATATGATATTTATATATAAATAACTTTTACTCGTCTTAAAAGTCCTACAAATTTAAATTTCTTATATAGCTCAAATAAGGAAGTCTCAATATACAAAATTTTAATAGATCTTAAAGCATTAAATATTAGGAAAATAACTAAATGATTATTTTGTCCAAAGTAAATCATCTTTTAAAGATTAAAAAAGGCGAACAACATTTTGTTAAGGCCTTCATGCTTCTATTATAATAGTATAGAAGATAAATAGAATAGATAGATATAGATAAGATTTTGAAAATCACAAGATTATTTAATAATATTGCTATATGTTGTCTTTTTAAGGATTTTTTCCTTATTTGTTGTTACTATGATTTTAAGGCGCTAGAATATAGTGCACTAGTACAGTGCGGTGAGAAACTAAATTAAAATATGATTAATATTCATGTCATAATTTTATAAAGAAAATCACTACAAATCAAATAACTCTTAGGGGTTGTTTGGTACGCACACAAAGGTATCTCGATGCAATAATTCTGAGATTGTAATCCAGAGATTATTAATCCCTGAATTATTTAGTACTAGTACTTTGCTTGGTTTATTGGATTCAAAATGAAGTATACTGCGTATAATCCAAAATATGCTTTTATTTTAAAATGGGATAACCTTTGATAAAAATTTCTTTCCAATTTTTCACTAGGTGATTCCTATCGCGTTTGGAGCCTATGTAATTGAAAGTCTCACTCTAAATGCAAAATAGTTACTCCTTATCGAAGGTGATTCTAATTTTAAAGCTTAAATTTAATGGTGACTAATCTTACCATAAATTTGTAAAATGAGAATATTCATTTGAACAAATAAATTACCCATATATCATCATACTACTATAAAAGCATGCACTCAAAAAACCAAAAGTTAGATTACCAAAATACCCTTCTACATAACCTAAATCTGACAATAATTTATTTAACAATAATTAAAATATTTGAGGAAATATTTAAAAGTGTCTCTTCTTGAATAGTTGTGTTCTTTCAAATTGTTTGACAGTAGTATTGCTTAAGTACAAGCGTATAGTCAGATATGAATTATGAAAAGGAAATTTGGAACAGTTGCCAAGAGCCCCTAATCTTCAAAAGTTATGTTTAACTTGAGGAGTTGCGCAGTAGTACATTACTTTGCTTCACTTCATTATTTCTTTGTACACTAGAAGATAGCGTCTTCAAGATTAAATCATTGTGCTTTGATCAAATGTCAAAAACAGCCACAACAAATTGGTTTATTAATGATGCCATTTGGATTTTTTTTCCCATTTGGTTTCTAATAGTGTACGAAACTGCTAACACACCATGACTTGAAGATTGGAATGATTTGAGGACAACTAAACCAGGTTATGTAATATCTTGTCCTACTCATATTTTCAAATTTTCTTCTCATTGTGAATTTGGACATTCAATTTATAAAACTGCTGTTACAGTAGATGTTTACAATGAGCCCATAAAAATATATTATTTAAATTGCATGCATATGTCATGATTGAAAATGACATGTGCTTAAGGTTAAGTTGTTTCTTTTACCCATAAAACGATATCAATTTTTTGATATACTATTGAGTAATTAACATGCATGAAAATATATGTGGAAGATTTTTTTCAAGGTTATAAGATATGAAATAGACTTACAATAATATTGAAAAATAATTTTGAGATCATGAAGATGACACAAAGCTTTTGACCCTGACAAACAAGTCATCATATGACAATCCATATTGATTATTCATGAAAAATTATCATTTATTCTTTAAGAAGCTTTGTTTCAATAATATTAATATTATTTTACAACACCGTTTATTACGAGATTCAACGCACCAACACAACATATATAGATGTCAAATTGAATTATCTAAATACCCAATAATAATTAAATATCTTGTAAATGTCATTTAACTATTAGAACGGTTGAGGGATGGAAATAAGAAAACAATTCTGAAAGGTTGTGATTACTCTAATTAGCTATTAGTAAAACCAAATTTGAAGTGCCTTTATGTAAAGGTTGCCTTTAATGAGTAACTACCTTAAATATGAGGAAAGGCACCAGAGTGAAGAGTCCTTCAGCCTAAGCAGTTGGTTTGAGAATGACATCACAAGTTTTTTGAGAAAATAATTGACGTTAAATAACCAGTTAGTTACACAAAGCTAACTAATCAAAAGTATATGTACTGCATCTAAAATCCTTCTTCTTAATAGTTGTTGATTTTTTACGTGTACAACGCTCCCCAATAAATTGACCCAAACTAAAATTACTTGGATGAGAGTGAGAGAAGAAAAGATCAATACAATACGAATTTAGTAATTAAGAATAATAAAACGTAAAATTAATCATTATGATACATAAATTTTGAGAGCTTATGAAAAGGGAAGGCAACATTCTTTAACGTATAATAAGTGAAGATCTTGTGGCCTTCATGATCAGATGCCAAATCAGTATTGCTATCTTGATCACAATACACCTAATTATTATTAGGGTGCCTAAGGGACATCAATGTCCATAATCTCCACAAAATTACCTTACTGCTCTTTATTGACAAAAAATATATATGTTCCATTATGCTTATTACATTATACCATGTATTGTAAATTGCAATCTCAAGAGATAAAAGCTATATACAATGACCAAAGTTAGTGACAAGAAATGATGGTAGGTTATAAATACACCTTTGGGTTGTTCGGTCAGTGGATATGTTATTCTAGAATTATAATATAGTGATTGTATACGTGGATTAAATAATAAAGAAATTATTCAATAAATATATTATTTTTATATATGTTATGTTTTCTGCATTTAAAAAGGGACCCATTCGGAAACTTTACCAGTTGCTCCATCGCTCTCCTTCATCAATAATAATAATAATAATAATAATAATAATAATAATAATAATAATAATAATAATAATATGTATCTAATTAAATTTTAGTTGTTCATCTTTGTTATATATTTTCACTCATACTAACTCGACAGACAACTACGACGATGTGTATTAATTATTCACATAAACTCTTGGACAGTATTCTTTCACGTACAACTATTATTTACTCAACAAGCTTGCTTTATTAAAATTGAAATGTTAGTACTCAATTGTGTACTGCATGACTCGGATACACGTGCAACGCACGTACCGAGAAACTAGTCTAAACTGCAAAGATGGATACATTTAAAATGGTGCATACGTTTAGAGAAGGCAATCAATTGGCAGATTATCTTGCAAATAAAGCTAGATGATGGGGATGTGTGCTATGAAAATTTTCAGCATCTCACTAGTAAGGAAAACAAATTGTGAATTGTGACTAAGCTAAATGTCCTATTTTTCGCTCAACTGTTTGGACGGGATGATGGCGTTGTATGGCGAAGGGGCACACCTATTTTATTTTCACCTAGTATTTTTTTTTTTTTTTTTTGCAGGTACACTGAAGTGTCAAGCTACTTTCATTACAATGAAGAGGAGAAACACTATTTTGACCAATTTGGTTACAAGTTTCCGAGCAGCTTTCACTTGGGCGTTGGAGTTCTTTGGTCCAGCTTTTTTAGCATGCTGTGCTAGTGTCATTGCATCGCAGTGTGTTTTCATGGAGCTAAAGGTCAAACGAGGATCAGCTGCAATGCAAGCGTTGGTGCAGGCGTCGCTTGGCATTTCGCTTGGTGGTGGTCTGGGACTTGATCATTGAAGCTATTTTGAGGGCGTCACTTCTCAAACAGCCTGGACGCTACAGTGGACACCATTTTTGGCTACGCTTTTGGAATGGCTTTGACAAACTGGGGGCGATGTGAAGGGCGTTACCTTCCTTATAGCGCTGCTTTTTTGGGAACTACAACTTGCTTTTGGTTGCTAAAGGATTTACAACAAAACAACATTATTTCGTTAATTAATTCTGAGTATTTAAACTTTATACATGTCAATTTATGCGGTACAAATCTCATGCTTTATTTATTGAGGAGATTTCAAATGGTGGTAATAGTGTCAACTGATGCTCATTCCATTGAAATTAATTCAACAAGGAAAGTTCATGAGGTTAATTGGTTAGCAATAGGTGGCATAGTTTATAGTTCAATTAGCAAAGTTATTAGTCGTGCATAATTTAATTTCTTTCGAATTGTATAATATATTAGTGATACAAGAAATAATTAATATGTTATAATACATGCATATAGCTAATATCTATATTAATAATTCCTGCATTACTAATACTCGCATTATTATTACGTACATTGATAATACCCACATTATGAATATCCGCATTGCTAATACCTAAATTATTAATACCCGCGTAATTGCTTGAATCCCCACAGACGACGCCAATTTGTATTGGCCTAAATCGATTTAGGTCGACAAATCGAATTTGATTGTGTTTACAAGCGATGCCAAGTATCAAAGCTACGCTAAAATGATAAATCAAAGTAGATAATCGGGTAAATAACAATAAATCGTCATATTTCAATAATATCAGGATGTAGTATAAAATTTGACCGAGTTTTGGTATGTATTTCTGGATGCTTACAACATGAAATAAAATGTTATTTATAGACGAGTGAACACAAGCTATCTTCCCCATTGTCCACTGCTTTAACCATGTTGCACCTCTTTGAAAATGGAGTTAGTGGGCTGAGATCGTGGGTGATTTTTCTGCTGAAGCTGGGGCGATCCACCGAGGCTCAAGTGATCGACCATGTGGATATGAGCTGGCTGATCGACCGTGGTGATCATTCAGCGAGGGGATTGTTCACCGAGGTGTGCTATAAGCTACTACTTCAGTCAATGACTTCGGCGATCTTGTTGCTTGCCTCAGACTCTGGCTTACGAACACCTCCCCGGTGCGCTTCGAATTAGGCGCCCAAGGTATCACATACACGAGCCAATTTTTATCCAATACAACATTTACTGATTAGTATGAGATAGACGTGCAACACACGTGTCCAGAAACTAGTAACCCAAATATCACTCAATAAGTAACTTTATACCTCCTAGCGACGGAGAGGATTGCTCCGACATCAACTCCCTCAGCTGGATCAGCATCAATTCCACGAACTTCTTCATTTGTTTCACGAGAAACCTCAAATGCAGAAGCATAGAAGACTAGAAAGGTGAGAAAGACAGAGAAAGAAGGTACATAAAGAAGCAAGAACAGTTGAAGAAAAGGTGGCACAAGAAGGAAAAATGCACGAGTGCAATAATAAAAAATGGTACCATTAATTTCCATTTACAACTCTTATTTTTTCTTCTTTATCAAATATACAAGGCAATATAGCTCCCAGAATGTCAGCATAATAAGGGACAAGTTGATCTCCACCAAGTTTCACAAATTCATTTATCTGCGTGCATAAAAGCAGTCTATTCATGAAACAACTTTGACAAGTTAATGTGGTAACTACCACATGCAAACGTTGGCATTTGGTGAGCCAAATAAATATGGCCTTGTTGGCCAATTTGAAAACCAAAGAAGAATGGCATTGTTGGCCGTTTGTAATTCATGAAATCTTGAGCATTGTTGTGTTAGAATTATTTATTGTGGACTTAACATTAACTTATTTGGTTTTACCAAAACGGGCTAATTGTAAATAGTTGGTGGACAATACACGGGCCATATATTTATGGATTCTATGATGGTCCTGTATTGTTTCTTATGTTAGGTGTAGGCTGACAGTAGTGTAGGCATGTTGTTAAACCTATGGGCCTATTATGGCTGGGTCCATTAGGTTAAGGCTTTTAAGCCTATATATATATGAGGCTAGGTCTCCTCTCCTGGCTTAACCTATTATAGAAAACATCTCATTAAACTCAGTTCTCATAAGCTCAAGGAGAGAAAGACTTGGCCTTCGCTCGTCTTCAATACCGTGTTGCCATGGCGGATAAAAGTACGCTGTTTTACTCACATCCTAATTATGGTTACTAGGTGTTCTTGATTTATGTGATTGTGTGTTTATAATTAATTCAATCATTGGTATCAGAGCGAATCACATAGATAAAGAATCCTATTATTGTTAATGTGAGATCAAATTATTTTTGGTGAAGTTATTGTGATCGTGACTGCAGTACTACTTTTGAATACAAATATTGAGTCGACTGGTTGTTCGTTTTAGTTACAGCGCACGATATGTTGTTCGTTCAATATAGTTCTTCGTTTTCAAGAATCAAAATACAAAGTTAATTTCCGCATGTTTGTTGAATACCTTTACTGATTGAAAGCCACCGATTATAATTCTTCAAGGTCAATGGTCCTTTTATTGGAGTTTCCTGGGTTAACAAGTCATATTAATTACTAAGAGTTCTTGTATTATTTTTCGTGCCAATGTTTCGTCATGGAATCATAAGCAGGTCACTATGTAATGGCATAAGGAATCTAGAACCGAATATATCTTTTCTAATCAAACATCCATTATAATATTATAATATCTTAAAATCTTAATGTCAATTAAAAGTATCCTGGGGTTGTAATATACTTTATTCCGTCTATTGAATTGATTTACGTTTCCAGTATTTGAAATATTGAAACATAATGAACTCATGTTGGCTTGTTTCGTGAAGCACACCCTTATTTTTATTACTCTTTTTACCGGTGCTTTAATTAAACTAGTATAGTACCCGCGCGATGCGCGGTCAAAATCAGAAGAAACTAAATATTGCAAATATTCTATATCAAAGTAAGAAATATGTAAAATTATCATTATTGAGTCTTAAAACTCAATTATTTGCCTACCTGTAAAGTGTTTAATTGGTATAATTTTTTTTATATGAAATTTATTCTTGTTGCCTTCATGTGTACAAAACTATTGTCTATGAGAGAGCAAAATATTTTACGTAAAATAAAAAAATATATAAGGAGTTGCAATCAATGAAGAAAGATAATTAAGAATTCATGTTCGACCAACGAAATGTTTGAAATTTCCACTTAATTTGTGGCTTTTAAATCTTGTTTGCCAATACATATATATATTTCTATTAGTTTTTCCTATAAAAGTTCAAAAATAATATTTATTCGAAAGGCAAAATATCTATTCTTGAGGAGATAATTAGAAAATAATATGCTAGTACATCTTGCTTCTGTTGAAACATCTTGGCGAAACTTGAATCCTTCTTAAATTTAAAATTAGCTTTCTATAACAATTGAACTAATACTACACATTTTATTAAATTATTTGATACGATGAATAAAACAAATACGAAGAAAACAATAACATATGGGTCAAAATCACAATTTTGCCAATTCCTATGTCAATTGCTAGAAATAATAATATTGTATGTGTTTTGTTGAAAGCGCAACGAAGCACTATAATTAAATATAATTTTCCTCATTTTACATTGTCGGCATAAAGGCACTACAATATCAAGATAATTGAATAATCCCAAACTGAACATACGTTGTTATAAGTTACTCTAATTTTTCTGGACATTTTTATTTAACGCAAATGACGGAGTTGTTTAAAATAATTAATTGACTCCAAAGTCCAAACTGCATGCCCATGCCCATTTGAAAATCTCCTTGTTATAATCTTTTTTTTTTTAGTAAAAGATCAAATCTCAACTTTCCAATCTGAAATACAAATTGAGCAGAAAAACTTAATATGGTAATAAAAATCACCAAACTACATCAATACTCTGAAAGATTAAAAGAACACATAAATATGTATGAAATTGATGGGAAAAAAATATTATTTTTACTTAGAACTCAACTTACCAAGACGTATAGAACTCATTAAAATAACACCTGATTTAAATAAGTAATAGTTTATAAATCAACTTCAACTGCTATCTTTTTAAATTCACGTGCACATAGCTATAAATCTGTTTTATACCTGGACTACATATGTTGTTTTAGTATTCTCATCGATGCAAAGGATCTTGGATTTTCTATTGCAGCAGAACAATACAAAAGATCATTTTAATTCTCCTTCACACATTACTGAAAAGTGTACAAAAGATGACTACACTGATTGGATGCAATCTACCCAAAAACATATTCATATGTATCAAAGTAATGCCTACAACACAACAACGCTCCCAATCCTAAAGCAATGCGGGTTAATAACTATACTTACTGTCACTATATTTTTTGCTTTAAATATTAAGAGTTATGGAGAATATACTCGTTGGAATGTTACCTGGATTAAGCTTGGTATCTTTGATATTCATCCCCGTAAAATGTTGCTCCCAAACGCACACGCAAGTATACGCGGTCGCCAAGTAATAAAGTGACAAAGTCGAGTATCGTTCCCACGAGGACTATGCAGACTAGTGCTTAATAAACAATTCCTGAACAAACTATCCAGGGGTCTTTTTCCAATGGTTGTAAGAGTTTTTATACTGAAATGCAGTAATTAAAGTGCTGGAATGTAATCAAGCAATGGGTCAAACTTTGGTTGTTAACAATATCAAGGGAGCGATCCAGGGTCAGAGTTACGAACAATCCAGTTGATGTATTCAATTGATTTCACTTCTTAAATCCCGGGTTACTAACTGACAGGTTACTTGTAATTATGAAAACCTTTCAGTTCTTCACAATCTATGCAAGCTACTTTAATCCCTGTATGTCTACGGGTTAAATCACATGCACGCATTAACGATCCTGTAATTAGTTAAACTAGGCAAGCAAGTATATGTCTATCCTACCCGCGAATTGATTCCCCGATGCCCGGGTTCACAAACTAGTTCTATTCTTCCTTATTACGTAATTAGGTTCTCTCTTTCAAGTTCAACCCAAAAACCATAGATGATGTATAACTATCGAGCTCTAACAATTATACAAGTTAAATCAAGAAAGAATAAGTAACCCGTTATGGGATTCAATCAATGGAAATCAATCTTCAACAATCAACTTTCATGTAAACTCTAACCCCAGAACGTTAGGAAATTAGCCACACATATTCATAATCACAAGGCAAAGATTTGGTGTAATAATGAAATACTTGATTTAATAGATGAAAGATTGGGAATAACCCTTGTTCAATGAAGTGTGTAGCTCTCAATATTGCTCCAAAGTCAAGAACCCTTTACACAAACTAAGTAATAAACTATTTATAATGTTTCCAAACCCTTCGTAATAAGTTAGACCCAAAACTAGAAGGAATAGGGAGTAAAATCGCGCACAAGGGGCGCTACAACGGGCGCCCCGCGCCCCGAAAAGCGTGACACCAACCAGAACCCGCTCCCAGCCTTCGTGCTTTAGCCCTACGGCGCGCCATGAACCGCGCAAGCCTCCTCGCGCTATAGGCTGCGCGACGCGGGGGCTGTAGCGCTAGGCCAAATTGCTCTTCTTTCGCTCCAAAACTCGGCTTGTGTCGTGCCTTTGTGTGCTCAATCCAATCTTCAAACATCCTTCAACCAATTCATGCTCAATCAAGCTTCGAAACGCTCCAAATGTATCGCGTAACGACCTACACACGAACAACGCAACATCAGCGTAAAACCACATTCACAAGCTACCAAATAAGTGCAAAACAAGCTCAAATGTGCGGAAATATTAAGGAAAAGTAGGCATAAAATGCCGAACATCACCACCCCACACTTGAACCTTTGCTCGCCCTCGAGCAAATCACAACTAACTCCCCAACCTAGGTAAAACAGGTCTGCCTATGACTATGGTTGATACCGACCATTTAACCAATGCGCACATGACTACCATGGATCCACAACATGCCAACAATTTACCAAACTCAAAAATATGAGAACAACCACCCCAAAATAGCTCAAATGCACAAACTCAACTCAATGCAACCATGCTCCCACAAAATTACACCTATCTACTCAATCAAAAGCCATCAACTTTACCTACTTCATGCAAACCACGTGCCCTCACCAATATGAAAGAGAGTGCCCCCCCTTAGATCACACACAAAAACAAATATCATGAATAGAACGGGGCAATAACAAATGAATTCTCTCACTCTCATGAAAGGCTCACATGTCACACACAACGTACCATAGGCTTGCCCGTAGTGTAGGACTCCACTAATGTAGGCTCACTCCAATCGGGATTAACTAGGACTTTAGAAAGGTCGTAATGTAGGCTAAGGGGCGGGTAGGATACATATGGTAATAGTGACTACCTCCCTAAGCACTTTAATACATCACATTTAATTTCAAGCACAATCCTCATCAAACCACCCAATCACAACTATCACACATACCTTCTCAATAAGTAGCATATTTTCTTTTCAATCACACACTAGCAAGGACGGGATATCTTTCTCTTTTTTTTTTTTTTTCCACAATTTTTTCAACTTTGCTATTTTTTCTTTTCTTATCATTTCATTTTTTTTAATTTCATTAACTTCCATCCTTGCCAATGTTTTCCACTACTTCACAATTTTCATAAGTATTTCCCTTTTATTAGCTCCACTCAAAAGTCTCCCAACATCCAACCACAACTCCAATCATCTACACAATGTCAATAAAGTGCTTAAGGAGTAAGGGCCAAAAGAGTAAATTAAGAACAAATGGGTAGGCTCGAGGTGTGGGTGCCAACAAAAAGGGTCAATTCAAATCACAACAACAATTTTTTTCAAGGTATATATGTAAGGGTAGGCAAGTAAAAGAAGGCCTTGTATCATCTCCCGACTAGAGCAAACCTAGGATTTCGCTTTGCACACACACGGGGCAAGTTCTAGACATTAATATGCAACATGGAGCAAATAAGAACATGCCTCACAACACACATTGCACGTAATCCACACAAAAAGGCTCAATCAACAACTCTCAACCAAGCTTCTAGAATGCAACTTGTGGAAATTTAAGCACTCATGCACAAAAGTTAGCAATCAAGTCAAGCAAGCGGACTCAAGCATCTCAAGGGGGTTGTTCCATTTTTTCCCTTTTTCTAGGCATGCATCAAATTAAAACCAAGGACACCACAAAGAGCACATGCAATCAAGTCCAAGTCCACCGGTATCAAACAAATCAAAGGCTTTTATTTCTTGCTTTACTATATGCAAAAATGAAAAAAAAATTAGAAAACCAATGAAAAATTCCAAAAAGATTTTTCTTTTAGTTTTATTAGTGGTACATGTCATCCGCCCCGTGGTTTTTCTTATGGCCGCGGTTCTTTTCCACGGGGTGACCTTTGAACCGGGTAGTTTTTCATTTTTAGGATTAGGATAGTTAGTTGTAGATGACCCTAGGCTAAGGAAAAAGGTAGAATGCTAGGTGCCTTTGATTTGTTTGATACCGGTGGACTTGGACTTGATTGCATGTGCTCTTTGTGGTGTCCTTGGTTTTAATTTGATGCATGCCTAGAAAAAGGAAAAAAATGGAACAACCCCCTTGAGATGCTTGAGTCCGCTTGCTTGACTTGATTGCTAACTTTTGTGCATGAGTGCTTAAATTTCCACAAGTTGCATTCTAGAAGCTTGGTTGAGAGTTGTTGATTGAGCCTTTTTGTGTGGATTACGTGCAATGTGTGTTGTGAGGCATGTTCTTATTTGCTCCATGTTGCATATTAATGTCTAGAACTTGCCCCGTGTGTGTGCAAAGCGAAATCCTAGGTTTGCTCTAGTCGGGAGATGATACAAGGCCTTCTTTTACTTGCCTACCCTTACATATATACCTTGAAAAAAATTGTTGTTGTGATTTGAATTGACCCTTTTTGTTGGCACCCACACCCCGAGCCTACCCATTTGTTCTTAATTGACTCTTTTGGCCCTTACTCCTTAAGCACTTTATTGACATTGTGTAGATGATTGGAGTTGTGGTTGGATGTTGGGAGACTTTTGAGTGGAGCTAATAAAAGGGAAATACTTATGAAAATTGTGAAGTAGTGGAAAACATTGGCAAGGATGGAAGTTAATGAAATTGAAAAAAATGAAATGATAATTTTTGGAATTTTTCATTGGTTTTCTAATTTTTTTTTTCATTTTTGCATATAGTAAAGCAAGAAATAAATCAAAACAAAGTCAAGTGACAAAATAAAAAGTCCTACGATACATGCATCCTAAACCTCAAAAATAAAAAACTAGATAAAGGGCAGTACCCCACCCCACACTTAAACTAAGCAATGTCCCAGTGCGACAAAGAAGTAAGTGCAAACGTAAGAGTACAAGAAAACTGCCCTGAAAGCTGGATGGTGCACAGGAGTGTGGACCTAGGCCTCCGCCTCATGATCAGTCTCATACTCACTGTCTGGATCATTGGCCACAACATCTGAATCAGTGTTCTCATCCTCCCGCGGATCCACCGTTCCAGCCTCAACCTCGCCCAGCAGGACCTTCGAGGTCTCCGTCAACGGGACCTGGCGGTCAATAGCAGTCATATCAACGCTCGACTGACGGGCCATAGCCTCTATCATCAAGTACTGACGCGCGGCCAAGTTGGCACTTGTCTCCCGCCAATCGTCCGCCGTCAGCTTCACCGGTGCTGTGGTGATCACCCCCTTGACCGAAGCAATGTCAAAAGGCCTCCCGAAATCAAGGACAATGCGATCCCCAACCTCATCTGCGGGGACACCCGCCTTCTCTAAGTACCGGGTCAAGAGGTTCCCAAAATACAACCTACTACATGATTTTTCATTCCTCTCTTGTTTCATCATTCTCAACATGTAGTACCCAATGTTCACCGGCCTCCCGGTCATGAAAAAGTACACCATGCACGCCCGAGTCTTAGTGACCTCGGAGTAATGGGAACATGGTAGAATCCGTGCATTTATGAACCGCATCCATACACGCGCCGGCTTGATAAACTGTGAGAAGTGCATAAACTTATGTCGCCCAGACGCTCCTCGCCCCCACTTATGCGTGGAGTCCTCACCACACAAGGTCTCCCGCAAGGCCGTGTAATCTGGTTTCTTGATGTAATTTCTCAACTCATCATAATCGGGGTCCGCTACCCCCAAGAAGGCATTCAATGCCGTTGGATCTAACTTCACCTTCACTCCCCTAACCGTCACCATGTTATCATCCCTCCACGCCTCATCGGGCTCCCAGTTAGCATAAAGTTCTTGGACCATGTCCAAGTTGGCGTGCCCCGGACTCTCAAACACTGAGTCCCACTTGAGGGCAATGATCTTCTCGGCCACATCTCTAAACTTTTGTAGCACCGGCCGTTTATCAATGGCTTGCTCGGGGATGTACCCCGCAAGCCGCACATTTTTATACCATGTTTGGCAATCTCCCTTCTTCACGAAAGGGAGGCCATACCGAGTCTTGCCTCCGGGACGTGGTATCGGCACCGCGTCCTTTGGAATCTTGGCCTTAGCCTTTGCTTTTGCCTTGGGCTTGGCCGGTGCCTTACCCTTTTGCTTTGAGGAGGAAGGCCCGGCTTGAGGTTCTCTCCTAGGGCCCGCGGTGGATGAAGAACTCGCCTTTTGAGATGTGGCTACCATGGCACCTACACAAACACAAACATCAATGTTAGATGTATAGCTATGCACCCAAAAACAATTCAAGCTCAAGGGTACCACCCCACACTTAGCACACACTCTCTGTGGCAATCACTTGTTTCAATGGCACGAGCACCCCACACTTGAACAAAACTAGCCTTGGCAAAATATGCCACGTTTTGAATTTTTAAAATCAAGCTAGTGTGGGTGCCTCATGATCAAATCTAGTGTGTATGCAACACCTAATTTTCATTGTAAGCCTAAGGAATGCATTGCTACTCAAGAATTCACAATGTCATTGATATTTCATCTTTGAGGCTTTTTCACAAACACCTAGTGTGCACAACTTTGAACTAGCAATTTCAATGGATTTTGTAATGTGCCAACCCTCCCCAAATTGTTGGGAGATCTCTTTTTACAAGTCACAAGTTCTATACTAAGCATCATAGACAATTAAGCATATCAAGATTGAATTTTTATGAAGAAGCTTGTAACTAGTTAAGAGAATCCCCCATGAGCAATAATGAAGACAACTTACATGTTATTGAGAAGGAAGAGTAGTAATGTACTTACTTGATGGTGTTAGAAGTGACTGCACAAGATTTGGGATGAGTTCAATTGTTGCAAGTGAATTAGTGTGTGTGTAGAGAGTGTTTGTGGTGAAAGTAAGTGACACGACCCAAAATTAGGTTAGGTCGTGCGGGCACCCGACATCCTCCCCTAGACCCGTCAGGCGAACCCTTACCAATTAAATTAGGAAAATAAATATAACAATTCATAAATAAGGACAAGACTAAAAATAAAAACACAGACATACTGATACCTTTAAGCTGTACAAAAGAAATTACAGCTGACTACCCAACATACTAGGTTTAGGGCTATCCAGAATAGACATCTAAGAGTACAAAAGAAGATAGATACCTCCTGAAGGGAGCAAAATGCAACTGAAATAATAACCAATATACTGGTGGCCATCCGGAATAAAAGCTGGCTCACCCTGACAGCTGAAGTCGTCTTCGCTCCTACACATCGTGGCGAACTCAATCCTGGAGCGAACCTGCCGAAACGAAATAGATAGACAAGAAACAAACAACAAACAAGGGTGAGTCAAAAGGACTCAATAAGTGGGGCAGACTAGCCACCTCAAAGAATAGGATAGCTAGCCAGGGAGAAGAAACAGATAAACCAAATTTCTTTTATTTAAATTATAAAAAGGTAGAGCCAGATAACAACCGAAAACACGTAAGAAACTTATAAACTCAACCAAGGATGCGTGCCAGAAGCATAACAACAAATAAGAAATGCACATATAAGCAGGACAATAGTTATGTACCACAAGTTTACACAATGGTATGAAATAAAATGAAATAAAATGAAATGAGATGAAATATGATGCGAAGGGTCACATGTGCCCGTAATCCCATCCCGAAGCGGAATACTCCTGCATTCGAGGGGAATCCAATCTGATAACCAACTGGAGCGGAATACTCCTGCTCCTGGGGCGGAATACTCCTGCACCCGATATAATATAAACCAGAGGCGGAATACTCCTGCACTCTCCTGGGGCGGAATACTCCTGCACCCGATATAATGTAAAGCTGAGGCGGAATACTCATGCACTCAATATCTGACATAAGAGCGGAATACTCCTGCTCTTGGGGCGGAATCCTCCTACCCTCAATGTGATACAATGGAGCGGAATACTCTTGCTCCTGGGGCGGAATACTCCTGCCCTCAATATGATATGCAATGTAATGCATATGAATGCAATGTGATGCAATAACCCTTCACCGGCGCGGGACTCTCATCGACAACCGGGAAGTAGATGCCAACTCGCAGCCAGGGTACAATGCTCAAATCCTCAATGCAATACCAACAATAGGACATGACATATAATATACAATATAAATCCAAAGCTAAGGCGTAATGAGTACGCCTATCGGCAGCTACACACGTAAGGAATACGTGGTAGAAAATCCACGAGGCCAGGTGCCTCCAAAGAAATGGATATAAACACTTACCTCTCTCAAAAGTTAGCATTGCGACCAACAACCGCGTTATTTTTGAATTCATTGCCAAACGATCCCACTGTGATCAATAAGCAGAAAAACATATCACATTAGGCTAAAGGCTTCATTCCTCACATCTTAGGGCAATCCAGGTAGGAACCTGATACCCTATTCGCATACGCAATACGCAGGCCAGGCCTATGTACAGGGTTTATGGTCACATAACCAAACCCCAAATAAATTATATTTATATGTTGCTCATAACTCACTGAGTACGAATATATAATCAATTTCGTTATCGGGGTCCATTTGACCCTTTAAACTATTAATTGAACTTATTAAAACGAGGTATAATATTCTAAGTTTTACCGTTAAAACATATTCAAACACACGTAATAAACTCAAATACTATATTAGGATCATTACCTGAATGTTTCAGGGTGAAAATTCTACTTTTTTTCCGGACCCTTTTCTCATTTTCTGGCATTTTTCTTCCTTACCGCGTTTTGTCATTCTCTCTGTTTCTGAATCTTCTTCTTCTTACTGAATACATAATCAGATATGCTCAATAGCATATATGTATGCCACCGCCCTTCATTAATCCATTTTGTCCTTTTTTGAATTTTGTCTTTTCCCTTTTTTTTTTTCTTTTCGCGACGAAAATTAAAACGGAACCCTACGATATTCGAAATAATTCCAACTTTTGCATACAAGTTATACAAAATATATGTAACATACTCGCGAAGGCGGATCTCAAATCAGACTCCCGAAACTCAAGATACGAATTTAAATGAAAAGAAGTCAAATTATTTAACTTTCGGCATTTTAGCGGAAACTTGCCGAACAACATCGAAATTCATTTTCGAAAGTTTACAAAAATCACAAATAATCATACGAACCTAACGGCGCTTTCGGATTTCGAATCGGAGCTCATTCTGCAAAAACCGAGCTCGAAAATCTCTTTTTAATATTTATCGCCAATAAAAACTGAAACCTTCTTCCGATGCCTACCAAACGAGGCCTGATTTAGCTCAAATTTTACAGACAGGTTCTAATGGACATTACGAATATTTTAAAATTATCGGCACGCCAATCGGACTCCTAACTTCCGAAACGACTGACCGAGGTCGTTTCATTCTCCTTCACTTAAACTCTCGTTCGTCCTCGAACGAGCCTAAGTCTAAAGCAAGATTCACGCAAATAACAAGAGAACTTGCACGACCTTCATGAGCTACTCCACGGGCATTATTTCCTGATTACAGAATTAGAGTTATAACACACATATTGAACTCTTGGATAAAACATATTTGGTTAATATGATAACATCATTGCCCAACTTATTCAGACTAAGCCGACCCTTCCTCGATCACGAGAGGAGAATTCTACATTTTCGAAGCAAAGATATACAAAACTCTGGATGGACTAACATGATTCAGTCGAGAATCACCTTTTCGATATACCTTTCGATATAGAACAGGTCACTGAAATTAAGAATTAGCTCACGCTTGATGCAATAGGGGAAACTTTTGAAGTACCTTGTCATTACACACTATAAAAGATTTGATGCAAGCTATATTATATTTTTACGAACGCACTATGCAACATCTCAGCTGATGTTAGTGTTGTTCCGCAAGCTCCTTGTGGGAATGTAGATACTCATATCCTAATGTATGTCAAAGGTTCATCTGAACAGGGTCTATCGTATAAGGATAAGGATCATGCAACTACTACTGGATAGTATGATGTAGACCAAGAATGATCTTCAGACTGAACATCTCCCTCAGGGTATTGTCTTTGAATTGGAATTATTATGACTTGAAAAAGTAAATATAAAAGATACATGTAGTTGGACTTTCAGCTAAGGCAGAATACCAGCTTCAAAGTTGATTACATGAGCACTTACAATGCTAAAGTAACTTCTCAAAGAGTTGAGGTGTGAAAGAGATATATATACCAATGATGGATTATCGACAAGCTGGACTAGACCTTTAACTCTAAATTTTCATGAAGTAAAACAGCGTCAGTATGAGGATCCAGTTCTAGTTGAATACAGACAGATAGCCCAAAGAAAACCGAAGTCACCACACAGGGTCACTACTGACGGTGTTCTCATGTATAAAGATAGACTTTGTGTTCCTGATGTTGCAGATTTACGTGGACAAATTATGATAGAGGCACATTATTCTAAATACACTATTCATCCAGGTTCGATTAAGATGTACCATGATCTTAAGCAGATTTATTGGTAGGACGGAATGAAGTGTGATATAGCATAATTTGTGGCTCAATGTTCTAATTGCCAGAAAGTTAAAGTGGTGTCATCTTTCCAGAATTTATGCTTTCAGCAAATAGGTACGTATATATGATCAAGTTGCCACCTTATCTCTGTTGCTAATAGATTATTAGTGGGTTTAGCAATGATCGACACTCATTGTAGATTTCTGTCGTGGCCTTACTTTGGGTCGTGAGAAAAGTGGTATCAACACCTCAGAGATTTAACATTACCATTCAGTATTTGGATGAAGACTCCTCCACTTAAAGCACTAACTCATGCAGCCATTTGAATAGGAATAATCATCCTCGCACAGCCTACTGGACTAAAGAGGATTTAGCTAAAAGCTGAACGTAGGCAGACCTAAGCTACCAACTACCCTTTCGAGTTGCCAAATAGCTGCAACTCTCAAGTTCACAACTCCATACCTTTGTCGTAAAAACCACCGTCTGATGGACGGTACTTCTATATAAAAATTTCGACAGAGTTTCCCCTGAAACTGGATGATCCGCAAAAACAGAACCAGCACTATACTATACATGGGAATGGATACCCGGATAAACTGATAGCATAAACATGTTAAACGGATAACCAGATGAGACAACTGGATAATATGACAAATCCGCAGATAGAATGTCTGGACAGCACCACTGTCCTGATTTTCAACCTAAACAATAATATGCTTACCCGGTTACCTTGACATGCACTCTGGCTCAACACAGGGGACATCATAATAGGTTACTGACCGCCTAAGTTCACCAGTGCCGAACAAATAAGAGATGACAACGAACTGAGGATAGAAATAATTAGAGCTTCAGGAAGCTCATCTTCTTATTGCTTGGCTACCAGAGCTAGACTATTTGCGAGTCAAAGTAGCCCAAGAATCGCAATTAAAGAAACAAATATTAAATGAGCTTTATGGAACAACATCCAAGCCAATTTGACCTCCCAATAAAAAGGAAACTTTGACAATTTACCATAAACTTTTTTTTTTTTTTTTATAACCCAAACAAGCTCATAGGATAACATGACTCTACTAGCTCCTCGAACCAAGAGGAGACAGGTAGATTGAATATTACTTATCAGTTTACACCGGAAGAAACCATGACACTCTCTTATGGTGATGAACTAGAATCCCATCATCCAACCAATACGGAATTCCGAAAAGAGAGGTAGACTGACTTGACATTATAATAGAAGGTGGCACAATAGGATGCTAAGTAAACAATAGCGACACTCACTGTCAAATTTCTTATGTTTAGACCAGATAAATTAATAGGGGCTCATAAATGCCAGGAATAAATCGTATCAAAAACTTACCCCTTCACCGCAACTGATTCTTAATAGAAACGACATCCAAGGAAACCATCGAAACATGATGAGACATATCATTTCCAGATCGATCGAAAGAATCAAATCTTACTCACATATACTGGAAGAAGAATTACATGGGTGTACTACATCAGATGCCTCAGCATCCTGCCAGATTAGCAGTTCATAGAACTGCCTCTGCAGCTGAACTAAGCCGCTATACTGATAATTACCTTCTGAAGAACTACTACCACCACGCTCTCAACCGCTACTGAATGGTGGAATTTCTCTGGCTGATTAAGATCTAAATGAAATACCCTGCGACTGCGCGATGCCAAATGACAAGAGAAAAGATGACTGCCTACTTGCCGGAGTAAGGGAAAACTCCTCAAAGGATAACCAGACTCATGACAGTGATAACAGATTTTCATTGAAAATGGAAGCTGGACATATTGTCGATAGCTATAAAGAGGAAAACTGGGTCTAATCTTGATGAACTACTCGCGCATTCTGAGAATCACGCTCTACAAGCTGAGATAACCCGGAAGATGACTTCCAAAAATAATAAGAACTTTTACCTACAAATAAGGTACTATGGTTGCCCACCAGGGCCACAGAATTCCTTGCTCTCCCGCTCTAACTCTTCCCTCTCTAACTTATGGTATGCCTAATACCTTGAGCAAATCAACAACGACATCAAATAAAGTCACAACATCAATTTTTTTTTTTTTTTTTTTTTTTAGCCATCTGGGATCTCAAGTAAGGAGAAAGGTCACCAATAAATCTTTGAATCTCTCGAAAGGTTCATGGACTAGTTCTAATGCATATCCAGCCATTCTATAGAATTCAATTTCATATTCTGAAACACCAACAGGCTAACGGACAGGCTACCCTGTCCAATCCACTCAAACTGGCAACACTCTCCATTTCGCTCGCTACTCGAAAGGAATTTTTTTTTCCACGAATCTAGAAGAAAACCGAACCAAGTTAGCTAATAAGAGAGAGAGTCCCATCAATTCAAGGCTGGACCTTGAAACTGGAAAGCAGGATAATCAACACTATACCGATCGATATAATCAAGAGCCTGAAGGATATACAAATACCCTGATATTATTTTTTTTAAAAAAATTCACGGGGTTTATCTGATGCATTGCTTAAGACTATCGGAAGGTTCAACCGCGTAAAATAATGCAACCTCTTTGGGCGCTCGGACCGAACTGTTACCTCGGCTGGCTAACCAGCCAGACAATTAGAGGTACAACACATGCTACCTTCGGAACATACTTTACTGCGGCAATATTAAGATATGTAATAGTAGCTCCCTGAGACCGAACATCTACATCTGCGGCAACCTGATAAGCTGCCTAGCGAATAATAGGTTCTTGCGATATCTGCGTCACCAAGATTCTCGTAAAGCATCGTAGAGAACCAAGGGAATCACAAGGCCCTGCTCCCTAGTCCATCGCGAGCTCGTACAGCTGGCACCTCCGTAACTAGATCGTCAGCACAATAAAAAACTCTCGGGGCTTCATCAGTACTAGCCCTACGCTAGACTACTTCATTTTTAGCTCAAACCGTTTACTGATTTATTGCGTGAGGGTTCACAATTACCACGACCGAATTAACGAAAATACTTTTGCATCCTAGACCGACGCACGATCAGAAATGAAGGAAGTGAAACTTCCTAAATGCCATCATAGCCCCTCGTAGATAAGTACGGACGTCTACGTACCCATCAGCGAGACTCTACTAGACACTGTCTTAGTCTGGATAGACTCTAAACCGGGCTCTGATACCAACTGACACGACCCAAAATTAGGTTAGGTCGTGCGGGCACCCGACATCCTCCCCTAGACCCGTCAGGCGAACCCTTACCAATTAAATTAGGAAAATAAATATAACAATTCATAAATAAGGACAAGACTAAAAATAAAAACACAGACATACTGATACCTTTAAGCTGTACAAAAGAAATTACAGCTGACTACCCAACATACTAGGTTTAGGGCTATCCAGACTAGACATCTAAGAGTACAAAAGAAGATAGATACCTCCTGAAGGGAGCAAAATGCAACTGAAATAATAACCAATATACTGGTGGCCATCCGGAATAAAAGCTGGCTCACCCTGACAGCTGAAGTCGTCTTCGCTCCTACACATCGTGGCGAACTCAATCCTGGAGCGAACCTGCCGAAACGAAATAGATAGACAAGAAACAAACAACAAACAAGGGTGAGTCAAAAGGACTCAATAAGTGGGGCAGACTAGCCACCTCAAAGAATAGGATAGCTAGCCAGGGAGAAGAAACAGATAAACCAAATTTCTTTTATTTAAATTATAAAAAGGTAGAGCCAGATAACAACCGAAAACACGTAAGAAACTTATAAACTCAACCAAGGATGCGTGCCAGAAGCATAACAACAAATAAGAAATGCACATATAAGCAGGACAATAGTTATGTACCACAAGTTTACACAATGGTATGAAATAAAATGAAATAAAATGAAATGAGATGAAATATGATGCGAAGGGTCACATGTGCCCGTAATCCCATCCCGAAGCGGAATACTCCTGCATTCGAGGGGAATCCAATCTGATAACCAACTGGAGCGGAATACTCCTGCTCCTGGGGCGGAATACTCCTGCACCCGATATAATATAAACCAGAGGCGGAATACTCCTGCACTCTCCTGGGCCGGAATACTCCTGCACCCGATATAATGTAAAGCTGAGGCGGAATACTCCTGCACTCAATATCTGACATAAGAGCGGAATACTCCTGCTCTTGGGGCGGAATCCTCCTACCCTCAATGTGATACAATGGAGCGGAATACTCCTGCTCCTGGGGCGGAATACTCCTGCCCTCAATATGATATGCAATGTAATGCATATGAATGCAATGTGATGCAATAACCCTTCACCGGCGCGGGACTCTCATCGACAACCGGGAAGTAGATGCCAACTCGCAGCCAGGGTATAATGCTCAAATCCTCAATGCAATACCAACAATAGGACATGACATATAATATACAATATAAATCCAAAGCTAAGGCGTAATGAGTACGCCTATCGGCAGCTACACACGTAAGGAATACGTGGTAGAAAATCCACGAGGCCAGGTGCCTCCAAAGAAATGGATATAAACACTTACCTCTCTCAAAAGTTAGCATTGCGACCAACAACCGCGTTATTTTTGAATTCATTGCCAAACGATCCCACTGTGATCAATAAGCAGAAAAACATATCACATTAGGCTAAAGGCTTCATTCCTCACATCTTAGGGCAATCCAGGTAGGAACCTGATACCCTATTCGCATACGCAATACGCAGGCCAGGCCTATGTACAGGGTTTATGGTCACATAACCAAACCCCAAATAAATTATATTTATATGTTGCTCATAACTCACTGAGTACGAATATATAATCAATTTCGTTATCGGGGTCCATTTGACCCTTTAAACTATTAATTGAACTTATTAAAACGAGGTATAATATTCTAAGTTTTACCGTTAAAACATATTCAAACACACGTAATAAACTCAAATACTATATTAGGATCATTACCTGAATGTTTCAGGGTGAAAATTCTACTTTTTTTCCGGACCCTTTTCTCATTTTCTGGCATTTTTCTTCCTTACCGCGTTTTGTCATTCTCTCTGTTTCTGAATCTTCTTCTTCTTACTGAATACATAATCAGATATGCTCAATAGCATATATGTATGCCACCGCCCTTCATTAATCCATTTTGTCCTTTTTTGAATTTTGTCTTTTCCCTTTTTTTTTTCTTTTCGCGACGAAAATTAAAACGGAACCCTACGATATTCGAAATAATTCCAACTTTTGCATACAAGTTATACAAAATATATGTAACATACTCGCGAAGGCGGATCTCAAATCAGACTCCCGAAACTCAAGATACGAATTTAAATGAAAAGAAGTCAAATTATTTAACTTTCGGCATTTTAGCGGAAACTTGCCGAACAACATCGAAATTCATTTTCGAAAGTTTACAAAAATCACAAATAATCATACGAACCTAACGGCGCTTTCGGATTTCGAATCGGAGCTCATTCTGCAAAAACCGAGCTCGAAAATCTCTTTTTAATATTTATCGCCAATAAAAACTGAAACCTTCTTCCGATGCCTACCAAACGAGGCCTGATTTAGCTCAAATTTTACAGACAGGTTCTAATGGACATTACGAATATTTTAAAATTATCGGCACGCCAATCGGACTCCTAACTTCCGAAACGACTGACCGAGGTCGTTTCAGTAAGGAAGAAATAGTGTTAGGAATCGGGGTTATAGGGGTGGGGAATTAAAGAATTTCGGGTCAAACCTGTTGACCCGCATTTAGAACCAAAAAAAAAAATTTGCCTTGCGCGTTTTGTTCCGCGCCGCAGGCCAACCGCGTGCTCCCTTTTTAATTCTCTGCCAAGCTCAGCGCGGTGGGAGGCGCGGGGCGCTCCCAACCGCGCCAAGCTTTTTTCTTCAGCTTCTTTTCTCGCGCGTTGGGAGGCGCGGGGCACTCCCAAACGCGCCCGAGCACGTTTTTTCGCACCGATTTTTTAGTTCTAAGTACAAACCCAAGCGTGGGACATGTCTCGAGACGTCCCATACCCCTCAACGCATTCATTTCACCTTATTTAGCTCACCCGATTCCTGCAAAAACGACACACAAAAACTATTACAAGTACAAACTCGGGTTGCCTCCCGAGATGCGCCTTATTTAACGTCGTGGCACGACGGGTATAAATCAAGGGTCCCTCAAAGTGATTGAAGTGCGGTGATTCACCGTACCTCCCCAATAGTGTTTCACCCGTTGACCATTAACCAAAAATGTGCTTTCAGAACCCGGGGCTCTCAATGCAACCGCTCCATGTGCGGTAACCCGAACAACTTCAAAAGGCCCCGACCATCTCGACTTCAACTTGCCCGGAAACAATTTCAACCTCGAGTTGAACAACAATACACGCTGCCCGGGCTCAAAAGAGCGATGCTCAATGTGCTTATCATGCCACTTCTTTGTCCGTTCCTTATATAATTTTGCATTTTCATACGCGTGGAAACGGAACTCTTCAAGTTCATGCAGTTGGAGCATCCTCTTCTCACCCGCTAAGGCCATATCAAAGTTGAGCTTTTGAATAGCCCAATACGCCTTATGCTCTAATTCAACCGGCAAGTGACAAGCCTTCCCATAAACAAGCCTATATGGAGAGGTTCCAATAGGCGTTTTGAATGCAGTTCGATAGGCCCAGAGAGCATCATCTAACTTCATAGCCCAATCCTTCCTCGAGGCATTCACAGTCTTCTCAAGGATTTGCTTGATCTCTCTGTTAGACACTTCCACTTGGCCACTAGTTTGGGGATGATAAGCAGTAGCCACCTTGTGGCGAACCCCATACTTAGCCAATAATTTATTGAACAACCGGTTACAGAAATGCGTACCTTCATCACTAATGATAGCCCGCGGTGTCCCAAAACGAGTGAAAATATTCTTCTTCACGAACTTCACCACCACACTCGCATCATTTGTAGGAAGTGCAATGGCCTCCACCCATTTAGATACATAATCAACTGCTACAAGGATATATTTATTGCCCATAGAAGGTGGGAATGGACCCATAAAATCAATACCCCAACATTCAAACAGCTCAATCTCCAAAATATTGTTCAAAGGCATCTCATGACGCCTAGTAATGGTACCCGTTCTTTGGCAACGATCACATTGCCTCACTAATGCATGAGCATCTTTAAATAAAGTAGGCCAAAAGAAACCAGATTGAAGTACCTTTGCAGCTGTTCGATCTCCACCAAGGTGGCCACCATAAGGAGAGGAATGGCAGCTCTGTAGAATTGGCTCTACTTCTTCCCTTGGAACACATCTCCTAGCTAGTTGATCAATACCTATCTTGTACAAATAGGGCTCATCCCACACATAAAATCTGCTCTCATGAAGGAGTTTACGCTTCTGCTCAGCAGTTGCCCCAGGGGGATACACATCACTCACAAGAAAATTTACCATGTCAGCATACCATGGTGTTTCAGCTTCTTCTAGAGCAAAAAGTTGCTCATCAGGAAATACCTCTTTAATCTCAGGCCCCTCATCTACATGATCTCTATTCTCCAGCCTTGACAAATGATCAGCTACTTGATTCTCAGTCCCCTTGCGATCTCGAATTTCAACATCAAACTCTTGCAATAGGAGAACCCATCGAATAAGTCTCGGCTTGGAGTCCTTCTTTTCAAACAAATACCGGATTGCGGCATGATCAGTGTAGACAACAACACGAGTGCCAACCAAATAAGATCTGAATTTATCAAAAGCATAAACCACGGCTAGCAACTCCTTCTCAGTGGTAGTATAATTGGACTGGGCTGCATCAAGCGTCTTGCTTGCATAATAGATGGAGTGAAAAATTCTTCCTATTCTTTGGCCTAGAACAGCCCCAATAGCATTATCACTCGCATCACACATCAATTCAAATGGCAAAGACCAGTCAGGAGCAATGATGATTGGTGCGGTCACCAACCTTTTCTTCAACTCTTCAAACGCCTTAATACAAGCATCATCAAACACAAATTTCACATCCTTCTCCAACAATTTGCACAAGGGAGTGGAAATTTTGGAGAAGTCCTTTATGAACCGTCTATAGAACCCTGCATGTCCCAAGAAACTATGCACCCCCTTAACAGAGATAGGTGGTGGTAATTTCTCAATAGCCTCTATCTTCGCCTTGTCAACCTCAATCCCTTGCTTTGACACCCTGTGCCCAAGTACTATGCCTTCTTGAACCATAAAGTGACATTTTTCCCAATTCAGCACCAGATTTGTTTCTTCACAACGGCTCAGCACAGCATCAAGATTCTTCAAGCATTCATCAAAAAAGTCACCAACCACTGAGAAATCATCCATAAACACCTCCACAAATTTTTCCACCATGTCAGTGAAAATAGCCATCATGCACCGCTGAAAAGTCCCCGGGGCATTACACAACCCAAATGGCATCCTCCTAAATGCATAGGTGCCATATGGACAAGTAAAAGTGGTCTTCTCTTGGTCTTCAGGAGCTATCACAATTTGATTGTAGCCCGAATAACCATCCAAGAAACAATAATACTCATGGCCTGCTAGTCTATCCAACATCTGATCAATAAAAGGGAGTGGGAAGTGATCTTTCCTGGTGGCCTTGTTCAGCTTCCTATAATCAATGCAAATTCGCCACCCTGTAACAGTTCTTGTAGGAATCAACTCATTGTTCTCATTCTTCACCACTGTCATGCCCCCTTTCTTAGGAACACACTGCACCGGACTCACCCACTTGCTGTCAGAGATAGGAAAAATAATACCAGCATCCAGCCACTTGATGACTTCTTTCTTCACCACCTCCTTCATGATTGGATTTAGCCTCCTCTGCTGCTCTATGGATGGCTTACGATCTTCTTCCAAGAGAATTTTATGCATGCAGAAGGAAGGACTAATCCCTCTAATATCAGCAATAGTCCAGCCAATAGCTCTCTTGCGCTCTCGCAATACCCGCAACACCTTCTCAATCTGCACATCAGACAACAAAGAAGAAAGGATCACGGGCAAAGTATTACCTTCACCCAAATAAGCATGACGTAAATGTGCGGGTAAAGGTTTGAGCTCAAGATTAGGAGCTTTCTCAATAGACGGTTTAGCAGGAGCTAAGGTCAACGGTCTATCAAGCTCCTCAAATTTCTTCAACCCTGGGATGAATCTACTCTGCATATTAAGAACCTCCACAAATTCTTCAGTATCTTCATCCTTCAGGATATCATCATCATCACATAAGAGTGCCCTTTCCAAAGAATCAATATTAGAAGCCAAGAATGACCTCTCATCAGCAGTCAACTCATCATCTATTACTTTTACCATGGACAACTCTTCATAATGAGAAGGAAGCTGGGTAGCTCTGAACACATTAAACACAGCTTCTTCCCCATTTACCTTCATGATCATCTTGCCAGCTCTGACTCTAATAACAGCATCCGCAGTAGCCAAAAATCCTCTTCCCAAGATGAGAGGAACCTCAGGATCAGCTTCATAATCAAGAATAATAAAATCAACGGGTAATATGAACTGACCCACTTGTACAAGCACATCCTCAATAATCCCCTCAGGGCATGTCAAAGATCTATCAGCAAGCTGCAGGGTCACAGTAGTGGGTCGTGGCTCACCCAGGCCTAGCTTCCTAAAAACTGAAGAAGGCATCAAATTCACACTAGCACCCAAATCACATAAAGCACGACCAACCTCATGTTCCCCAATTTTCAAAGGGATGGTAAAACTGCCCGGGTCCTTCAATTTCTGCGGAAGCTTGCTTCTAACTCTGGAACTGCACTCCTCAGTAAGTGCAACTGTCTCAAACTCAGTCAATCTTCTCTTGTTAGCAACAATATCCTTGATGTATTTAGCATATTTGGGAACATCCCGCAAAAGCTCCACCAAAGGAATATTTACCTGAATTTGACTCAATATCTCCAAAAATTTCTTGCATGCTGCATCAACTTTCTGCTTCTGAAGTCTCTGCGGGAAAGGTGGTGGTGGTCTCACAATAGCAGACTTGGGCTGCTTTTCGGTTGTCTTTTCTGCTTTTTTTTCCACTTCCCTATCAACATTTGGCTCTAACTCACCAACAGGCTTCTTTGGCTTTGGGGGAACTTCCTCCAGTGCTCTTCCATTCCTCAAAGTCACTGCTTGCACAAATTCTCTAGGATTCTTCTCTGTATCACTCGGTAAAGCACCCCGAGGTCTATTATTTTGTGCTCCAGCAAGCTGTCCCAATTGTCTTTCAAGATCTTTCTGTGCATTGCTCAAATCTTTAATTGTTTGTGCCTGAGATGCTGACTCATCAATGAGCTTTTGCTGCCCTGCAAGAATTTTCTTGAGCATATCCTCCATAGTATTAGACTGCTGTGGTTGAGCCTGAGACTGCGATCCCTGCTGTGGTGCATTGTTTTGAGTAAATTGGGCTCTCTCATTACCCTGAAACTGCTCACGGGTATCCCTCCAAGAAAAATTTGGGTGATTACGCCAACCCGTGTTATAATTATTACCATACTGATTTCGGTTTTGGCCCTGTGATCTGTTCTGATTACCCACATAATACACTGATTCTGGGTTAGAGGGACAAACCTCAGTGCTATGATCCTCACCACATACCTCACAAAAGGCCTGAACTTGCTGCACTGGAGCTGGTTGTGGCTTTGCTTGGAGAGCCAGCTTGCTGATTTGATTGGAAATCGCATCCATCTTCGCTCGCAACTCTGTGATTCCATCTAGTTGAAGTACCCCAGCAGCTTTCTGCGTAGCCGCTCTGCTAGCCCCCTCACTATGTATATTAGCTCTGCCATCACCCTGCCAATCAGGATTGCTCTGTGAAAACTTATCAAGTAAGTCATAGATCTGTTCAAAATTTAAGGCCAGCACTTGGCCTCCAGCAGCAGCATCAACCACAATCTTAGTATGTTGGTTCAATCCCTCAACAAAAGTGTGTGCAATAACCTCATTAGTTTGATTGTGGTGAGGACAATCTCTCAATAACGCTTTAAATCTCTCCCAGGCTGCATATAATGATTCGCCTTCAAACTGCCTGAAGGACAAAATTGCACTCCTCAACCTGGCCGTCTTAGCCGACGGATAAAACTTAGCCAAGAATTTCTTAGCTAAATCCTCCCAAGTAGTGATAGACCCAGGCTTTTCAGCCTTTAACCACTTCCTTGCTGTCCCAATCAATGAAAATGGGAACAAAGTCATTCGCACATAATCAGTAGGCACACCTGCCGGTGTATAAGTATCACTGATCTCCAGAAAGTTCTGCAAGTGCTGCTGCGGATCTTCATGCAGGAATCCACCATATTGCCCCGTCACATGTAGCAACTGAATCATGCCGGGCTTGATCTCAAAGTTTCCAGTAATAGCAGGCTTCACAATACTTGACTCTACTCCTTTAAGACTAGGAAGAGCCACATCTCGCACTGCTACTGTTTGTTCTTCAGCCATTTCAACAGGAAGGGATGCAAGTACGATTGCTAATGCTTCTCGATCTCTCGCTTCTTTCCTTGTCTTCCTCAAGGTTCTTTCAGGCTCGGGATCAAAAGGTGCGAGTGATTCGTCTTTTTTGTTCCTTTGCATTCAAAACCTATTGCCTGAAATAGCACAAGAAACTCAACAAAAAATTAAACCTGAATAGCAATTAAGTAATTGTTCAAAAGTAATTAGTCCGTAATTAGTCCCCGGCAACGGCGCCAAAAACTTGTTGCTCCCAAACGCACACGCAAGTATACGCGGTCGCCAAGTAATAAAGTGACAAAGTCGAGTATCGTTCCCACGAGGACTATGCAGACTAGTGCTTAATAAACAATTCCTGAACAAACTATCCAGGGGTCTTTTTCCAATGGTTGTAAGAGTTTTTATACTGAAATGCAGTAATTAAGGTGCTGGAACGTAATCAAGCAATGGGTCAAACTTTGGTTGTTAACAATATCAAGGGAGCGATCCAGGGTCAGAGTTACGAACAATCCAGTTGGTGTATTCAATTGATTTCACTTCTTAAATCCCGGGTTACTAACTGACAGGTTACTTGTAATTATGAAAACCTTTCAGTTCTTCACAATCTATGCAAGCTACTTTAATCCCTGTATGTCTACGGGTTAAATCACATGCACGCATTAACGATCCTGTAATTAGTTAAACTAGGCAAGCAAGTATATGTCTATCCTACCCGCGAATTGATTCCCCGATGCCCGGGTTCACAAACTAGTTCTATTCTTCCTTATTACGTAATTAGGTTCTCTCTTTCAAGTTCAACCCAAAAACCATAGATGATGTATAACTATCGAGCTCTAACAATTATACAAGTTAAATCAAGAAAGAATAAGTAACCCGTTATGGGATTCAATCAATGGAAATCAATCTTCAACAATCAACTTTCATGTAAACTCTAACCCCAGAACGTTAGGAAATTAGCCACACATATTCATAATCACAAGGCAAAGATTTGGTGTAATAATGAAATACTTGATTTAATAGATGAAAGATTGGGAATAACCCTTGTTCAATGAAGTGTGTAGCTCTCAATATTGCTCCAAAGTCAAGAACCCTTTACACAAACTAAGTAATAAACTATTTATAATGTTTCCAAACCCTTCGTAATAAGTTAGACCCAAAACTAGAAGGAATAGGGAGTAAAATCGCGCACAAGGGGCGCTACAACAGGCGCCCCGCGCCCCGAAAAGCGTGACACCAACCAGAACCCGCTCCCAGCCTTCGTGCTTTAGCCCTGCGGCGCGCCATGAACCGCGCAAGCCTCCTCGCGCTATAGGCTGCGCGACGCGGGGGCTGTAGCGCTAGGCCAAATTGCTCTTCTTTCGCTCCAAAACTCGGCTTGTGTCGTGCCTTTGTGTGCTCAATCCAATCTTCAAACATCCTTCAACCAATTCATGCTCAATCAAGCTTCGAAACGCTCCAAATGTATCGCGTAACGACCTACACACGAACAACGCAACATCAGCGTAAAACCACATTCACAAGCTACCAAATAAGTGCAAAACAAGCTCAAATGTGCGGAAATATTAAGGAAAAGTAGGCATAAAATGCCGAACATCATAAAACAACTTGCTTGCTAATTTTGCAGATGCCCAAGAGTTGCTATTCTTCCTTCGAAGACAATGAGTAAAAATTTGACATCATCAACCTCATTCAAAATCCAATTTATCAAACATATAAGTAAATATGTTGATATACTAATATAAAAATTCACTTATCGTATGAATCAAGGTAAGATGGATGCATAACATCTTTTGAGTGCGAATTTTCTCCAGACCCTGTATAAATACCTGATACTTTAATTTGTGGATCCAAATGCCCTTTTGTTGTTTGAATAGACATTGAAATCTATAAGATAAAATCTCTTAGTAATTCAATTGTACAAAATTTGCTTTTGGTAGTAATTTTTAAGATGATAAATGACATAAATTTCGTAGAGAAAAGCATCATATAGAGTTGCTAATAAAACAAAAATTACCTCATTTGATTTTACCTCTTCACTGCTGTACTATGTCGTCTATCAAGATGATATGCCAGTGTAGTTCCATCAAAGCAAACTATAAACACAACATTAACAATAAATAACAACAGTAATTTAAAAAGTATTTCATTATTCGAACGAAATATTTTATCTTTTAATCGTAGAGTAAAACATATATTGCTAATGAACCAAAAGAAACCTATAAATATAGTACTTCGTTCTTGTACCATGTCCTCTATCAAAAAGGTATGACGACATCTAAGCAAACTATAAATACAATCTACGTTTTCTTATTACAACCCACTGTTTCTTTGGAAATTTCATCGAATAGATCTATAATTTTTCTGTTTCTAAAACTTTAGTTAGCCAAGCGGACTTATGACGAAATCTTAGAACATATATAGAAGACATAGCGTCTTGCTTGTGTCTCTCTATGAGAATTTATTCATCCCCAAAAGCCACCTTTAATTTGTCCATAAACCATCATTTAACAAAATATTCACATTTATTTCTCTTCACATTCATAATTTATTTAACTATTCATTTGTCAGCTTTATCTATTAGGAGCAGTCCATATGACTTTGATTTCTTGTTCCAATACATGATTTGAACTTCTCCAAATTATAACCGTACAAAAATGCAATAATAGTGTTAACCTCGGAAAGATTTGCTCTTCTAGCCTATGCAAGATAAATAACTTGAACAATAAGGACTTACTAATTGTTTTCTTGATTCATCACAAGCATATTCAACAATAAATTTCTCAATGCTAATCTCACTGTCTTGTTCGACATTTTTTTCCTGTAAGCAACAAAAGAAATTTTCAATATAGTCTACCACGTACTCGTTCACTGACACAAATATACGAAAATTAACAGTGTATGAGAAAAATATTGTCTCCATAGGTTGTTACCCAGTTTGGCTTATTGAAAATGTTATCTTTGAATATGAAAAGTCCTGCAACTATAGTAATACTAAGGATATATATCAATCACAAATTAAGTTAAATATGAAAAACACATTGCATAGCAGAAACTAAGCAACGTATATAACCTTCTTCGTGCTAAAACTTTTTTCATGAATTCAGTAAAAGATATATATTAATCACAAACAACCAATAAAATATGAAAAATATATTGCAAGGCTAGAAACTAAAGTAGCATATATACCTTTTTTCTGCTAAAACTTTTGCCATGCTTCCATTTTTTTCGGTTGCATTACTTTCATCTCATACAGAGAATTATGTACTTTCAATCCACGTAGGAGAATTTTAGGAGGAGATGGGATAATTTTTAGGAGGAGATAGTTTTACGATTTGGTAGAATATTTAGGAGGAGTTACTACTATCATGGAAGTTGTAACTTCTTTTGGATAGGTTAACTTCAAAAATAAATATATGATTTGAGAAAAAAACTTTGTTTTGTGAAAACTACCAATTTGAGGATAAGGTTTGCATTGTAATATTTTTTTCCTCACTTCAGCAACTTTTTAGGGAGATTCCATCATGGATGAAACTCTTCCATCGTGCAACAAATTAAAACGAACGTGATTTATCTGGAGAAAAGGGACGGGATTTATGTTAGAAATTAGGTCTTAAATCACAATTTTCAGTTTCTCTTTTAAAATATTTTTAAGTTTAGAAATGTATCTTCAAACATTGAAAGATTGTAGTATTATATTTCATGCCAACTCAGAATTATAAAAGGAATGAGTTAATTATAGTTTTTATTGAAATAGTATATGTATATTTTAAATGTTGGCTTTAAATTTAAATTATTTATATACATTGTTTTCTTTGGCTTTTGTTATTTGTACTTTAAACTTCATTATTCAACCATACAAAAATGGATCTCCAGAAAAGACTTTTTCTTCTCTTTTTTTTTTTTGTCACTTTTTATTTTGAAAATAAAAACTAACAAATATTTGAAATTTGAAAAAGTAACAACTAATTGTCCTAACAACTACCCTAATTTAATAACTACATCATTTCAAATTTATAACTAATAATAACTAACAACTAAATTTTGTCCTAAAATTGCCAAATGGCTTCCTACTACTTTGCCACTTGGCTAATTTTTATTGGCTACTACATTCCTTTTAATATATATATAGATAATACTTGGTAACTGTCATGTGTTCAATTAGTCATACCCTTCTTCGTTCCAATGGAATGAGATAAATTTATGTACTGATAAAGGATGGATGCATGTCGCAATACTTCAGACTATTATAATTTTGCACCTACATGTTGTGAAGTACATATTGGGCAATGGCATATATGATCCCGGAGATAGAATTTGTTTTGTAAATTGGGGTAAATAGTGTGCATCAAAGTGGCCTTTTTATCTTGATTTGTGGGACTTACTCACTCCATGTTGGGGAATATCACTAGGTTATAATATACAATAGCCTGCCCATTGTGTGTTGTAATTTGGTGTATTGATGAGACTGTGAAAATTCCTCTTACTGTTACCACAGAGACAGTTGTGAGTGCACCTACACAAACTGAGCCTATACATGTACATGTTGAGGAGCCTATGCCTGCACAAGCTCAGGCACCTGGTGCTGCCATACATGTAGGGCAAAATTTGAGAAGATTAAGTAGAGAAGGAAGATCAGCACTGTCTGATGATTACTTAGCTTATCTTGTTGAAGGTGACATTGTAGATCCTATAGCTTACCATGAAGCAGTTTCTTGTGCTCAATCAAAGATGTGGCTTGATGCTATGTCTGAAGAGATGAACTCTATGCATAAAATAATGTGTGGGAGCTTGCAGAACTCCCTCAAGGCTATAGGGCTGTTAGTTGTAAATGGGTCTTTAAGACCAAGAAGGATTCGAAAGGGAGGATTGAACGCTTCAAGGCAAGGCTGGTAGCTAAAGGGTTCACACAGCAGGAAGGGGTTGATTATAATGAAACCTTTTCACCAGTGTCATCAAAAGATTCCTTAAGGATTGTTATGGCTTTAGTTGCTCATTTCGATCTAGAGTTGCATCAGATGGATGTAAAGACAGCTTTGCTAAATGGTGATCTTAATGAAGAGGTGTACATGCAACAACCTTTAGTTCTTATTGACACAGGTAAAGAGAACCTAGTGTGCAAGTTGAAGAAGTCCATCTATGGCCTAAAGCAAGCTTCTCGACAGTGGCACTTGAAGTTCGAGAAAACTATCACTTCTATGGGTTTTGTGGAGAACAAAGTTGACCAGTGCATCTACATGAAGATCAGTGGGAGTAAGTTCATCATTCTTATTCTTTATGTTGATGATATTTTACTTGCTAGTAATAATTCAGGACTGCTTTATGAAACTAAGCAATCATTGAGTAAAGTATTTGATATGAAAGACCTTGGAGAAGCATAATTTGTCTTTGGCATTGAGATTCAACGAGATAGGTCTCGTCGATTGTTAGGACTTTCGCAAAGAGCATACATTGATCGTGTTTTGAGCAGATTTCATATGGAAGATTGTAAGGGTGGAGATGAGCCCGTTGTGAAAGGCGATAAGTTGAGTCTACAATTGTGTCCCCAAAATGACCTTGAGAGAGAGTCCATGAAAGATGTGCCATATTCAAGTGTCGTTGGGAGTCTTATGTATTTTCAGGTTTGCACTCGTCCTGATATTGCTTTCATTGTTAATGCTCTTGGACGTTATCAGTCTAATCCTGGAAGAGCTCACTGGGTTGCTGCTAAAAAGGTGATGAGGTATTTGAAGAAGACAAGAGATTATATGTTGATCTATAGAAAAGTTAACAATCTTGAGGTGATTGGATACACAGACTCAGATTATGCTGGGTGCCCAGATGATTTTAAGTCCACTTCTAGTTTTATCTTCATGTTAGCAGGTGGTGCTATATGTTGGAGGAGTGTGAAGCAGACTCTTACTGCAGGTTCTACTATGGAAGCAGAGTATATGGCCTGTTACGGTGGAGCTTCGCATGCTAGTTGGCTTAAGAACTTCATTTCACAACTTGCGATTGTTGATTCCATATCAAGGCCCATAAAGATGTTTTGTGATAACAAATCAGCTGTGGATTTTGCGAATAATAGTAAATTCACTCCAGGTGATGTTTGGCATTTTATGCCTATATTTCCTTAATATTTCCTCACGTTTTAGTACCTTATGCGCTCGTTTTATGGTTTATGAATGTGATTTTTCACTGATTTGATGTCGTGTGTATGTAGGTTGTTATGAAGTGCAATTGAAGCTTTTAAGAGCATAATTGAACAAGAAAAGATTGGATTTTGATTGAGGATTGGTGTCACGCCCTAAAATTTACTAAAATAAATAAAAGGTAGGTTGTGACTTAGGTGTTTAAAGGTACAAAATTATTTCGAGATTTTTTCGGAGTCGCCACTTGACATAGTTCAAAGGTGTGCCAAGTCACCAAAGAGGTACCTTGGGACACCTATGACTCGTAAGTGGTCTGCGTCAGAGTTCCGGGTAAGGATCTCGATTGACTCGCGGGAAGGTGTTAGGCACCCTCGAGTCCTGTGCCGAGCACAGTTGCTTTATTGTCGCAATTTATTTATTTATTTATTAAATATGGTTGTATTATTTTTGCCGTTTGATTTGAATTTATTCTTTAATTCGAAAAAAATTTAAAGTGTTATTCTTATCCAACCTCACAGAGGATCGGACGGATTTACACTTTAGTTCGAAGAAATTTAAAAGCGTTATTTTTATCCAGCCTCGCAGAGGACCGGACGAATTTACGCTTTGATTCGAAGTAAACGGATAAATAAAACGTATTATGGCGTTTCCAACCCCACAAAGGGGTTTGGTCTATTTAAAGGAATTTAATTAACTTCAACGAGACTATTTAATAAAAGGTGAGTTGTATTTTACCTATTCGAGATTATCCGATTTAAATAAACTACACTCGAATCAATTAATTATAAATATCCTCTTAGTTTACTCGTTTATCCTTTACCTAAGTTTTGGTTTTTTCATTTATCGTAACTAAAAGAAGTTACTAAATTTAAATACTATTGGGGCCTTAAGGTTGAAGGCTGCAATTAATTGAGCTAGATCTGCAATTTTCAGTCCACTTGTTTTATTGTAGCCTTAAACTTAAAGGCTGAAATTAAAGATGGCTAGGTCTGCAAAAAAATATTTAGGCCCGTTTGTTTTTTTGACACAGAATCACGCATCACACTTGAAAAAACACATTTTGCACTTACGTCCCTGTTTGCATACTTCTTGCAAATTCTGTTCTATTTATTTTTAGAGGTGGTATTTGCTTTCATGTCTCATTTTTACCCATTTATTTTAGATTAAGGCCAGATTTGCGAGTTTGCTCAAATTAATTGGCACTTACTGACAAAGCAATGATTTTATTTGTAGAGAAGCTTAGCTATACTTCAAACATTTTCTATTTCCAAGCAACTTATTTTTTAATGAACTAACTCATTTTAGTTTGGTGTTTGCAGATCTGATTTCAAAACTAAGGCAGTCTTTAAATTATGTCTACAATTTAGACTAGGTTAAATAATGCTTAAAAAAATTTACATTCTTCAAATAAAACAAACAATGAATGATAATGTACATAAAATGAGATTTAAAAGCTTTTTAACATGCTGCCATTTAACTAGGAAGAGAAAATCAAGGTACAATAAAATAAAATAGTGTTTACCTAGTAAGCAAAAACTCCTTCAAGCTAAACACAAAGAAAAAAGACCAATCCAACAGCCCAATGTAATCAAACAACAGCAGCCAGGGAGCCAAAAGATAGCCCAACAACAGCAACTAAATACCCTTTTAACTCTATCCAAAACCTTAAACCTTGCTTAAACTTAGAATAGACTCTCTCTTTTTTTAAAATTTCAGATCTGGAAATCTTTTTTCTTTAGGTGGTTGAGAGGAGTTAATGTGTATTCAATGTGTCTTTATATAGCTGAGAGAAAGTCAGCTTCTCTTTGCTTCCCACAGCCCCAAAAATTAAATATCTCTTGTCTCTTAGCAAGCACAAGCATGCTATGCAATAAATGCAAAGTTCAGGAGGGTTGAGTGCAAAGAGGGTGAAAGCTACCTTTGATAAAAGACATCTAAAAACCATTTAATGCAGCTAGGCATGCCTTCACTAAGCAACAAAAACAATGGCTGGCAAAGCCTGCTTGTATGCTGATCCCTTGTACTTCTCTCTGAGTACTTTTACTTTACCCTTTCTTGAAAGTAACAAGAATCTGCATTTCAACTTAAAGCTTAGACTTGCTAAAGTCCAGAGTGCTAACTTGACTCACTATTTCATAAATTATTTCAGCCCAATAAATTAAATAGGACTTCAGACCAAATAAGAGTACTTCACCAGACCAAGGAAATTCTCATTAAGCTGAAGACAAAGTCTCAATCGATCTCAGCCTAAAACACAAAATAAAAGCTAGTCCAACTCACAGATAACTTCACCAGATTCAAAACCATGTATCCTAAGACTTTATTCAAACTTTCAACAATTAAAGCAAGAACTAAACAACAAATATTAGTCAATTAGACTCCACTTTCAAGCACTCTTTCACTGTTATATTCAACTTTCCACCAGTTTCAATGCTTTGATTTAAAAAAGCAGACAGAAAGGAATCCATACTTAACTGCCCATACTCGTACATAAATTAAAATTGCAGGCACTAAGTAAACTTAAGTTCAAGCTTTGACACTTTATAAAGAAATGCAAGACAAACAAATCCTACAATACTAACAATAAGCAAAGGCATAAACTCAAGACCTGGTTAAACCTACTGGTTTTGTTTCAGCGGCTAGCGATCAATCCAATCAAACATTTAACAAACTTGGCATACAAAGGCAAAGACGAACATGAATTGCACCCTACTGGTTCAACAAACTTCAGCATCCAATGAATATTAAACAAGCAAACAGTTTAGTGCCAAAAACATTGAGACAAATAACATGAACACACTTTTCTTTCTTAACTGATGAGCAATCGATCAAGTAAAGCAATTTCATAGATTCGAATAATCATTCATCTAACATATACAACAAACCACACACTGATTCTATGCCTAAATTAACTCTAAAACATTATCAGCTAATGAATCAACCAATTCTATAGCAAATCGAATAGGAAACAAAGAAGACTATGATAAACTCTAACCAACTAGCCGAAGCTAAAGTGTCACCATATACAACCGCGTCGCCATTGGGTCGAGGCTGTCTCGGAGTCACTGTCGAAGCTTCCACGAATACGCGAGCATCGGGACAGCCACCTCGCCCTCGCCACTCGTCTCAAACTCCACTGCCTCATTGTCTAAGGATCACCATCGTTATCGTAGTATCAAGACCACCCCAAACCATCGCTTCAGCTACCAAACAAATCAAACAAACGCATCGCCAACACCCCGAACGTTGTCATCATCACTGCCTCACTGTTCAATACTCACAACACTGCCTCGTCGAGTCAACACAGCCCCGATCACTGCCTAGGGGTTCAGCCCTCAAAATCACCACTGTTCCACCATCACACAACTTCCCTCACAGCCCCAAATTCTCACAGTAACATCATCACCACGTCCATAACAGAAACAGAAAAGAGAAAAAAAAAAAGAGAAGAAGAAAAAAAAAAACGAAAGAGCAAGAAACGGGTGAAGAAACGGGCAAGGGAGAAAGGGTTATTAAGAGAGGGGGTATGGGAAATCATAGAGAGAGGTAAGGGTAAGAAGAAGAAACAACAACATACCGGGAAAAATTGGGAATGGCCGGATTTCGGGTTTGACCGAAGCTTTGACCGCCGATCTACGCGAATTGGCTATGAATTTGACGAAAACGAGTTGAGAAATGAAGAGAGGAGGCCGAACGGAGTCGATACATGTATTTTTCATATTTTTTCGGTGGCGGTTGGTGGCGGTCAACGGTGGTTTGACCGGCGGAGGAGCGGTGGACCACGGCGGACGGAGGTGGAGGCGATTTCCGGTGGAGTCTATGAAGAAATGGCAAGGGTTTCCTATCTTTTAATGTGTGTTGTGTTAAATGCCAAAAATGGCAAAGTTTTAGTTTATATATATGATGGGTCATTGGGCCGGGTCGGAGGAAATGGGTTGGGCTGGAGGGAATGGGCTGTTTTTTCTGATTTTAAATAGTCTAAATGGCCTTTTAAGTTTAAAATTCAAGTAAAACACATACACAATTGTATAAACAAGCTATTAATTAAACTAAACACATCAACATAGCAATTATAATTTAGCCATTGACTCACTATTAAATAATTAATCACATCACAGATATATATATATATATATATATATATATATATATATATATATATATATATTTTTTTTTTTTTTGATAATTTTCAAGTATTTTCTCCTAATTAAATGACTAGAACTAGCTACGATACGGGTAAAAATTGAGGAGAATTAAAACTACTATTTTATGCATTTTGGTATTTTAGGTGCCAAAATTAGGTGATTACAGCTGCCCCTCTTTGTTCGAGAACATCGGAGAGTTTTCGGACAAAGATATAATCACAACTAATTTTGGCTTTTTGGTTCTAGCCAAGAGCATGCAAAATGGTGACCGTACCTTGAATTTCGGTTCTAGCCGAGAACAAGGCTACATACATATCCCCGGACTAAGGAATCAGGTCAGTGTAGTTCCTCACGTGCGATAGCTGGGACTACCGCATTTAGACAGACATTGGACTCTTCTAAGCTAACACTAAGTACTCTCTAAACATACACAGACTAACTCCAGACACTTTCAGAACTAGCTGGGACTGACTCGACGCTCCTAGACTTACCCGGACTGACACAAGATACTTTTGACACACTAGAGTTGTTGCTGCTGGTCACTGTCGCTGGTTGCTGGCTAGCTGGCTGGTGATCACTGCTTTACAAAGGAAAAATGAAAATACAACATTCGACATGTAAAATTGCAATTCCTAAGCTAACTTCTTCTTGCTTCCCAAATTGATAAACTGGTCTGAAGCTCCCACTACCAAGTGAGTCTTGAAAACTTGAAATTGCCGCTCGGGCGGGCTTTGACTTGAAAGTTGAAATTGCCGCTCGGCGGGCTTTGACTTGAAAGTTGAAATTGCCGCTTTGACTGGCTTTGAAATTGCCGCTTTGACGGGCTTGACTTGAAACTGGGGATGGTTGCTATCTTTGAGCGGGACCAATCTTGAAAAGTAAGTGGTTGCTATCTTTGAGCGCAAATGACTTGAACTAAATGTGAGTGCTGTCTTCTAGCGAAACTGACTTGAAAGGAAAATGATCGCTATCTTTGAGCGAAACTGACTCAAAAAGGAAATGATCGCTATCTTTTAGCAGATCTTGACATGGAAAGAAAATGACGCTATCTTTGAGCGAAACTGACTCGAAAAGGAAACGATCGCTATCTTTTAGCAGATCTTGACATGGAAAGGAAATGACGCTATCTTTGAGCGAAACTGACTCGAAAAGGAAACGATCGCTATCTTTGAACAGATCTTGACATGGAAAGGAAATGACGCTATCTTTGAGCGAAACTGACTCGAAAAGGAAAAAGATCGCTATCTTTTAGCAGATCTTGACATGGAAAGGAAATGACGCTATCTTTGAGCGAAACTGACTCGAAAAGGAAATGATCGCTATTTTTTAGCAGATCTTGACATGGAAAGAAAATGACGCTATCTTTGAGCGAACTGACTCGAAAAAGAAATGATCGCTATCTTTTAGCAGATCTTGACATTGAAAGGAAATGACGCTATCTTTGAGCGAACTGACTCGAAAAGGAAACGATCGCTATCTTTTAGCAGATCTTGGTATGGAAAAGAAATGATCGCTATCTTTTAGCAAATCTTGACATTGAAAGGAAATGACGCTATCTTTGAGCGAACTGACTCGAAAAGGAAACGATCGCTATCTTTTAGCAGATCTTGATATGGAAAAGAAATGATCGCTATCTTTTAGCAAAACTGACTCGAAAAGGAAATGATCGCTATCTTTTAGCAAATCTTGACATGGGAAGGAAATGACGCTGTCTTTCAACGGGAATTGACTCAAAAAGAAAATGGAGTTCCGTCTGATATCTGGCGCAACTATCCCAATTCAAGTGGTCCTAGCTCTTTCTTGGCAACATAGCAAATATCACACTTACTTTCTGCATCGTGGATACACCCTGTTTCGGATCTTGCAAATAAGCTTAGTGACTCTTGCTCTATTCTTCACAGTACTGTGGGATGAACAACGCCTAAAGCTTCTCCCAAACATAACCACTTTTCATGATACAGTTTTGGTATGTCGTCCCTCCGGCCTGATGTGCGGTGCTGGCTCCAATTATCAATGTTGATCATGACTTGCTGAGAACTTTTCCATTATCGAGGGTGTGCCCTGCTTGCTGGGATTAAACCTGAATCCTGAAAGACAGAGTTTTGCAATTTTCTTTTGTTGCTCATGTGAGGTTAGCGCCGAAAGGGCGAGGAATTAATGGTGAGGCAAGATGTACAAAAATGGACTAAAAAAGTTTAAGGGCGAAAGTCGTTTGGACAGGGAACGTCTTTCTGAAAAGGGAAACTTATCTGGCAATATACTGGCGGCCTTGATGATCATGACATGTATCTTGGATGACCTCGTTCGACCAGTGCCACTTGTTTGTTGAGAGTTGATCCACGGAAGATATCAAACCATAACCAAGTTGAGGTGACTCTCAAGTCGACTAGTAGCGCCCTTTCGGGTTTTCACCAACTAGCCTCTCTCTTTAATCTTTTTCCTCACTGTTTGTCTTGCGGCGCCTTCTCAGGTTTTCACCGACAAGACTTCTTTCTTTTCTCTTCTTTTTTTTTTCTTCTTTTTTTTTTTTTTTTTCAATTTACAACACCAACATCTCTTGAAACATGTGAATAGATGATACAAAAATGATAGAAGTTTGTTTTTATTTTATTTTATTTATGAAATAAAATAAAAACAAACTTCTGCCCCAGTTTAGCATGAAATGGGGATCTAAATCTCTTTTGACGTTGGCCGCAAACTTGGAGGCAAGTGTTGCGTCAATAAAAGAAAACAGGGAAAGAGGAATTTTCTCTTTTTGCGACCGCACCAGAATGGTTGCCTACATATCCTTTTGAAAGGAATCAGGTCAGACGTAGCTCTAGGCAAATGCCCAGGTTTCTTTTTGATGCTTTTTCAGTTTCATTTCATCTTGGTACAATTACATTGATTTCAACTGAGAACATGCCTCAAAAGTACAACGTTCAAAATGCTAACAAGGGATACAATTTGGGATAGCAAAAGATAATAAAAGCTCTGCATTCATCCTTATTTGAAAGCCATCTTGAAATCAGATGTAGTACTTCTTGACCGCGTCTGCATTGACGGGTATTTCAGTTGTCCTGCCTTCTGGATCTGTAAGGTACAAGGCGCCATTTGGAAATACTTTCTTTACCAGGTATGGCCCTTGCCAGTTTGGAGCAAATTTCCCTTTAGCTTCTTCCTGATGAGGAAAGATTCTTTTCAAGACTAATTGCCCTTCTTTCAAGTCGCGGAGGCGCACTTTCTTGTTGTAGGCTCGGGCCATTCTTTGCTGATACAATTGACCATGACAAACTGCCTTGAGCCTCTTTTCATCAATAAATGACAATTGTTCCAATCGGGTCTTGACCCACTCTGTGTCCTCAATCTCTGCTTCCACGATGATTCTGAGAGACGGTATTTCCACTTCAGCAGGTATGACTGCTTCAGTTCCATATACCAATGAATACGGGGCTGCACCTATGGAAGTGCGCACAGTTGTGCGGTAACCAAGGAGAGCGAAAGACAACTTCTCATGCCAATCACGAGATCCTTGTATCATTTTCCTAAGGATCTTCTTGATATTCTTATTGGCTGCTTCAACCGCGCCGTTTGCCTTTGGTCGGTAAGGTGTGGAATTCCGGTGCATGATCTTGAATCTTTCACACACGTCATTCATTAAATGACTGTTCAGATTTGCCGCATTATCAGTGATGATGGTACTTGGGATACCAAAGCGACAAATAATATTAGAATGAACGAAATCCACCACAGCTTTCTTGGTCACGGACTTGAGAGTCACAGCCTCAACCCATTTGGTGAAGTAATCTATTGCAACCAGAATGAATCTGTGTCCATTTGATGCTTTTGGTTCAATAGGCCCGATAACATCCATTCCCCATGCTGTAAAAGGCCAAGGGGCTGACATTGTGTGCAACTCTAAAGGAGGTGAATGTATCAAATCACCGTGTACTTGGCATTGATGACACTTTCGCACAAAAGTAATGCAGTCGTGTTCCATGGTGAGCCAGAAGTATCCTGCTCTGAGTACTTTCTTAGCTAGCACGTGCCCGCTCATGTGGGGTCCACAGATCCCCGAATGCATGTCATTGAGAATTTTCGTGGCTTCAGTTGCATCCACGCATCTTAACAGTCCCAGATCAGGTGTCCTTTTGTACACCACTCCGCCACTCAAAAAGAAACCACTTGCCAATCGTCGAAGGGTTCTCTTTTGATTGTTTTCCGCCAATGGAGGATACGACCCATCTTGAAGGAAATTCTTGACATCAAAGTACCACGGTTGGCCATCAATTTCTTCTTCAATCACATTGCAGTATGCATGTTGGCTTTGGACTTGAATCTCCAACGGATCAATATGGGCTTTATCAGGATGGACAAGCATTGAGGCTAATGTAGCCAATGCGTCAGCCAGCTCATTATGTATTCTGAGGACATGTCTAAACTTCAAAACATCGAACTTTTGTCGAAGATCGTCCATACACTGCTTGTACATGATCAGCTTAAGGTCTCGAGTTTCCCATTCACCCTTCATTTGGCGTATCAAAAGATCTGAATCTCCGATCACCAGCAATTCTTTGATGTCCATGTCTAGAGCCATACGCAAACCCATTATGCATGCTTCATACTCAGATGTGTTATTAGTGCAACTAAAGCGGAGTTGGGCAGCTGCCGGATAGTAATGTCCCGTGGGGGAGATGAGGACTGCTCCGATGCCATGGCCCTTTGAGTTAGAAGCACCATCAAAGTACATTTTCCACACGTGCTCTTCTTCATTAATCAATTCTTCGAGCACATCTACCTCCTCGTCAGGGAAGTAAGTCTTCAATGGTTCATAATCATCATCCACCGGATTTTCAGCCAAATGATCAGCTAAGGCTTGAGCTTTCATTGCAGTTCTGGTGACATAAACTATGTCAAATTCTGTGAGCAGGATCTGCCATTTTGCAAGTTTGCCGGTTGGCATCGGCTTTTGAAATATGTACTTCAATGGATCCATCCGGGAAATCAGATAAGTGGTATAGGAAAAGAGATAATGTTTCAGCTTTTGTGCAACCCAAGTTAGGGCACAACACGTCCTTTCCAACAAAGTGTATCTGGCCTCACAATCTGTGAACTTCTTGCTCAGATAATAAATGGCTTGTTCTTTCTTTCCCGAGGCATCATGTTGCCCCAGTACACAACCAAAGGAGTTTTCATTGACTGACAAGTACAAAAACAGTGGTCGGCCAGGCTCAGGCGGAACCAAAACAGGAGGATTTGACAAGTATTGCTTGATCTTGTCAAAGGCTTCTTGGTACTCCTCGGTCCATGCAATTGATGCATTCTTTTTCAACAACTTGAGGATCGGCTCACATATTGTGGTAAGTTGAGCGACGAACCTACTGATGTAATTCAGCCTGCCTAGAAAGCTTTTAACATCCTTCTTGGTTCGAGGCGGAGGTAGTTCTTGTATTGCTTTGATCTTTGCGGGATCCAGTTCAATACCTCGCCTACTAACAATGAAACCTAGCAATTTTCCAGCAGGCACACCAAATGCACACTTGGCTGGATTCAGCTTCAGATTGTACCTACGGAGCCTCTCAAAGAACTTTCTGAGATCTCTCACGTGGTCTTCAGCAGTTCTAGACTTGATGATCACGTCATCCACGTACACTTCTATTTCTTTATGCATCATATCATGGAAAATGGCAGTCATAGCTCTCACGTAGGTTGCCCCATCATTTTTCAAACCAAACGGCATCACTCTATAGCAATAGGTTCCCCAAGGAGTAGTGAATGCCGTTTTGTATGCATCATCTTCATCCATCTGGATTTGATGATATCCAGCATAGCAGTCAACAAAGGATTGTATCTCATGTTTGGCACAATTGTCTACGAGAGTGTGAATGTTAGGCAACGGGAAATTATCTTTGGGACTTGCCTTGTTCAAATCTCGATAGTCAACACATATCCTTGTTTTTCCATCCTTCTTAGGAACCGGAACAACATTTGCAACCCAAGTAGTGTACTGAACCGATTGAATCACTTTTGCATCCAACTGTTTCATTATTTCATCATGGATTTTCTTGATCATATCAGTTTTGAACTTCCGTTGCATTTGTCTCACTGGGGGGAAACCAGGTTGAATTGGCAATTCGTGGACTATCAATTCGGAGCTCAAACCCAGCATCTCATCATATGACCATGCAAAAACATCTCGATATTCAAAAAGCACCTTCCGAATATCGTTCTTCACTTCAGGTAGGGCATACATGCTTATCTTGGTTTCCCTCACATCATCAGGGCTCCCAAGATTAACATCCTCTGTATCAGCCAAATTTGGTTTAGGCTTGCCCTCATGGCGTTCAACTTCCAGGCCTATTTCAAAATCAGCCCGTTCTCCATCATATTCAACCTCATTAACAAATTCCTCAATGTTTTCTTCATCACTTTCAACCTCAACTATGGTTATGGAGTCAAAATCAGATTGTGGCCCCTGGATGGACGATAAGTTTCTTGAACATGTCATGACATCAGGACCAGCAGATATATCACTACAGATAAACAAAATAGAATAAAATTAGGAATATGAACAGAGATTGAAGGAAAGCTTGGCTCTTGGCCTTTCATTAATGAAAAAGGGTTTGAATTACAAAAGGAAAGATGAGCAAAATAATACACTTGGCATACAACCCTTAGAATATCCAAGTGTATTCAAAAGAAAACTGTAAAACAACAGTCTATCAAGACCCCTTCCTGATGGGGAAAGGAGTTGCATTCCAGTTAGTCAGGTGCACGTCCGGGCCAATGTACTGAATTGAAGCATTGCTGGAGCCTTCACCCGGCTGTACCATGCAGATTTCAAAGATGCCACCCAGATCAAATGGCGCATCCTGATTGTCTTCCACTGTGTTGACATTTGCAGCGACAACCTTTGGTTTCATAACATCTCCCACAAAAGACTGAGCGAGACACGGAATTGGCTTTGGGAGAGACCAAACTTCCGACTTCTTTTTCTTTGCTTGCTTGCGATCAGCTGCTTTTGGCTTGAACCCTAGTCCTCACGTGCCTTGCACGCCATTTGGATAAACTGGATTTACCCTGCCTTGTAGTGATGCTCCCAAACCCTTTCCAAATTGGAAACCATGCTTTAACATTTCAGATGCCATCATTATAGACGTATCTGACACTCTTGGGATGGGTATAGGTTTCCCTTCTGTTACCTTTTCCACATACACCACATCGGAAGTTTGATACATGATGGTCGGGCGTGTAGTGACGGCTTCAAGGGCTGGTACGTACAGGCTGTTGTTGAACTGCGAGTCATCCTCTCCATAAACCACGACAACTTGATTATCCCAAGTAAACTTGACCACCTGATGAACTGTGGAGGGTACAGCACAAGCTATGTGAATCCATGGTCGGCCCAGTAACAGATTGTATGATGCATCCGTCTCCATGACTTGAAACTCAATGCTGAAGGTAGCAGGCCCAATGGTTAACTCAAGATTGATGATGCCCAAAGATTCTCGAACTCCACCATCAAAAGCACGAACAGCAGAGGAACTTGCCCTGATTTTGCTCATATCCACCCTTAGGCCCTTCAATGTAGACAGAGGGCAAATGTTCAATCCCGCGCCACCATCTATTAGAACACGTGTGACATAGGAGTCTTCACACTTAACTGAGACATGAAGCGCTCGATTATGACCGGTTCCTTCTGCTGGTAGCTCCTCATCGGTGAACATCACACGATTAGTCTCAAATACTCTGCCAGCAAGTGCTTCCAGATTAGCCACAGTAGTTTGTTCAGGAATGTAGGCCTCATTCAATATCTTCAACAGTGCATTGCGATGTGCTTCAGAGTTCATATCTAGAGACAAAAGTGATATCTGAGCTGGAGTCTTTCTCAGTTGCTCGACGATAGAATAATCTGTCGATCTCATTTTCTTCAAAAATTCTTCAGCTTCTTTCTCAGACACCGGCTCTTTGATGGGTCCTTGGTCTTCTCGACCTGGCTTTGCCTTTCTCAATTCTTCCGGGGTAAAACATCTCCCGGACCGAGTTAGACCATTTACGTCTGCAGCAACCTCCATGATTTCTTTCCCGTTGTAAGACACAATTGTTTTGTTGTAGTTCCAAGGAACGGCCTTTGTACTTTTGACAGGGAGTTGCGCTGCTTGAGTGATGACAACTGGTTCACACTTCTTTGCCTTAACCTCGAAGACCGGAGCTTTCTGGCATGATGCCCCTTGCACAATAAATACTGGTGCACTGTCATGAACCTTTTCCTGCTTTGCAGCCGGAATTGTGAAACTTGGCTCAACAGCAGTATCTTGCTTTGCTTTGTTGACAACAGACGCACTTGACTTTCCCCTGATTACAACAATAAACGGCTCAGGACCTTTGATGTCTGGGGAGGGACCAACTGCCACAATCTGCTTGGCGGCTTTCCCTTTCATGTCCTCTTCTATGCATACCATCCCTACCATGTGTACGTTGTTTTGAACATCATGAGCTGGTAAAGGATTTTGATTTACATTTTGTGTTTCATCCCCCACGACTTTTATCTGGTTGTTGTCTATCATTGCCTGGATTGCCCTTTTGAGTTCCCAGCAGGATTCTGTGTCATGTCCAGGTGCTCCAGAATGAAACGCACAATGGCGTGAATGATCAACTCTTCCATTGGGGTTCACCTTCCCCGGGATTGGCTTCAACAGATTGGCTTGTTGCAACTTTTCAAACAAATTAGTGTAAGTTTCCCCCAGTGGGGTGAACTGCCTTTTCTCTTGTTGCATGTTTCTCTGTTGCATGTTTGGACGAAAACCCTGCGGACCTCGTGGTCGATAAGGCATCTCCTGATGGGCCGGGAATTGAGCATGTGCCTGTTGATTGTTGTATTTGACTGGAGCAGGGGGTGGACGCCATTGTGGACCAGATAACGGCTGAGCATAGGCTGCTGCATTCACAGGGAATGAGAACTGCGGCATGGCGAATTGTTGGCCATGAGTTGGATAGAATTGTTGCGGCGGAGGTGCCTGAATGTACCCTTGACGGTCATTGTATCTTCCATCATTTCTTCTCGGTCCAGGACCAACCATTTCCACTTCATCTTTCTTTTCTTTCTTCTTCCCAAAAGCACTTGACCCTGATTGCAATGCTTGGGTCGTGGCTCTCAAAGCTGTTTGGCTAACAATCTTGCCTGCTTTGATTCCTCTCTCGATCATCAACCCAATTTTTACTGCTTCACTGAATTGCTTCCCAAGGGCAGAGGCCATCGCCTGGTAGTATGTTTCGTCAAGCACTTCGATGAATTCTTCAACCATTTTATCGTCTGGGATCAAAGGGCTCACACGCGCCGCCTGTTCGCGCCACCTATAGGCATACTCTCTGAAGCTTTCGCCTGGTTTCTTTGTGATCGTCTTCAAAGAAGAACGATCAGGAGCAGCCTCCATTTTGTAGCCATAATGATTCAGGAAAGTGCTGGCCATGTCGTCAAAGGTGACCCACTTGGAAACATCTTGTTGCACAAACCATTCTGTGGCCGGTCCTCCCAAACTGTCCGCAAAGTACGCCATCAATAATTCGTCCTTCTCGATACCCCTCATTTTGTTAAGGTATATCTTCACATGGATCCTTGGATCACTTTGTCCAGTGTACGGATCGAATTTGGGCACAACAAAACCTTCAGGCAATGGCACATGAGGGACTAAGCACATGTCTTTGTATGAAATACTGGTTTTACCCCCTTGCCCTTGTATGTTTTTCACAGTTTGCTCCAAGCTTTTCAATTTCCGAGCAAAGTCAGCCTCTTCTATTTTCCCCAATCTTTCGACATCAGCATGTGATTCTGGGTGGTGTCCATGATCATACGACTCAGTGGGGCGGAGTACATTACCCCGAGTTTGGTCGAATTGTTGATCACGAGCCCTCAACTGCCGGTCACTGTTTGACCTTTGCAAAGTGTGTCCTGCAGGAACAGTGAATACTGTGGTAGGAACTTGGGCTTGGCCATGTTGTCCATGCTGTGGGAATTGTGCCCCAGGTTGTACAGTAGAAGGTCCAGCTACGTTGTCAGTTTCTGGATGTGGACCGAACCCTGGAGGATAACGGGGGTCTTCTACCATTGTAGATTGCCCTTGCCCTGGTGGCTGAGCATTCTCCGTGAAACCAGCAGCACCTGGCGGAGCAGGAGGTGCCTGAATTGCTGACAAGTTACGGACCAGTTGCATCATCATTTCTTTCATGGCCGTGAAATCCTCGGCCATCTTAGCCTGTTGTTCAGTCAAGCGAACCAGCTCAGTGTTCTCAGTTTCTTCGGCCATCGTTGCTGGAGTGTCTTCTTGAAGAGGTGCTTCAACCACTTCTGGAACAGGCAGTGGTCCCTTGATTCTGGTGGAATAGGAATGTGGGGCCAGCACGGCAGTTGCTCAAGCTCTAAACAAATCAAAACACGTTAGTGCAACAAGATAGCATGGAATATGAATTTGCTCGTCGGCCTAAACAATGCCTAAGGTCGTTATGCGTCATCCCAAATTGGTTTAGATTAGATCCCCAAGTGTATTGTTTGACTTCTTTTTTTTTTCTCTTTTTCTTTCTTTTTTTTTTCCGTATATTTTTTCAAGCGAGGCTAGAGGGTGAAATGAATTGACACATAAAAATAAGCAAAATACTTTCATTACTAAAAAAAACAGTACATACAATGCTTCCGGAGCACGACCAAAAGAAACGTACAACTGACTGAAAAAAGTGAAAGTAAATTACAATATGCCAAATTCAGAAGCGACATAAAGTACAACAAATGCCAAGATGTAAAATAAATGGCAAAAAACAACAATAATCTGCATCATCTTGGCCTGATGTATCTACTAAGGTGACTGGGGCACAAAGTCAGCTGGCTCCTCTGGGTCGAACTCGAACGGCTCCTCAGGATCTACTGGCGGGCCTTCTGCAAAGGTACGACGCAATCCATTCAAATCTGCTGCAACTCTAGTGACGAAAGGAAGCACATGTGGGAGTATGTCCTCTGCGGGAAGCCTCCTATACTCATTGATGGACCGTGCAACATATGTAGCAGAGTCATAAACCTGCCGATAAGCTACACTGATGGTCTGTCCTGCAGCCTGTATATCTCGAAGTCGGTCCTGTGCTAGCCTTCTGAGCTGCTCACCCTGCTCTAGTGCCCTGTCAAGTTGAGCTCGAGAATCTATGGCATCCTGGCGATGATAATCCTCCCTTCTCCTACTTTCCAACAAAGCTGCCCTGTCGGCATCCCGCTCTGTCAATGCCTGTGAGTGCATGACACGGAGTCGTCTGACTGTGTCTAGGTGCTGATGCGCGAAACCCTCACTCTCTGACTGAGCAGCTCTGGCGGCATCCCTCTCTGCAATTAAGCTTTGTATGGTAGCGCAGTATTCTTCCCTAATCTCACGCCTAGCAAGTTGAACCTGCATATCCAGCTTGGCCTCAGTGTCGACCATGCCTGCTCTCGACCTCGCGGGCATCTCTCTAGGTATAGGCTGGTGGTAATACCACAACTTGTACTCCCGAACGACCTCCCCCTTAAGTCCGTCCTGAACCTGTGTGCTTTCTGCGAGGCGCCTCCTAGTATCCCACAGGCGCAAGATCTCACCTCTAAGAGTAGCCGGGTTGAGAGGATAGTCTGAGACATATGCACTCATGTCCTCAACTATTGGGATCTCCTGCTTTCGACCCAACTGCCTAAGTACACGCAGAGGAACATAAGGCTGGGATGCTGTCAAACCCATCAGAACGAGAAAAGGACGATCCACGCATCTGTGTACAACCTCCCTCTTAGGAAACCAGCTACACTGCCACAAAATCTTGTCCGGCGCGAGAGAGTTCAAGAAAGACCTCCAGTCTGGCTCATTTTCTGGGAATTTATACTTCTCGATGTGTTCGAGATGGTATTCAAGATAATCGATGTCACAGTACCTAAGAATATCACGAGGTGGGCAAGGGCGTACATGCTCCAAGAACCAGACCTGCAATAGAAGGTTACACCCCTCAAAGAAACCGCTTTCTCCCTTGTGGCATCGAGTCAAAGCATGAAATATGCTACCCAGAATCGTCGGGATGATAGTGGCGTCTGGTGCTCCACCATATAAAGCTGCCATTATCCAACTGACCTTAATAGATATCGCTCTATCCGGTAGTGGAAAAACCAACAACCCTAGCAAAGCGAACACGAAGACCTTAGGGCAAAGTAGCACCCAATCTCCATATTTCAGCTTGTCGTGGAACTCAAATCCATACTTCTTAAAACCATTATCGGCCCCAAAACGATCATACAGGTAATCAAATGAAATCCAGCCTTGGCGAACACTAGCGTTCGAGAGGTCTGTTCGTACCTTGATATTACTGAAAAATTCCCGCTCATTAACCTTCCTTGGAGCAATCATATTCTTTTTCTCAAGATCCAGCTTAAGAAGCCCAGCTATCTCTTCGAGGGTCGGCGTCATCTCAAACCCCTTGAAACAGAAGGTATTTTGATTTGGATTCCAAAACCCAACTAGTGCACTGACCAAGTCTCGACGCGGGACAATAGGTTTAGTCACAAGGTCAGTCAGAAAACCAATCTTTTCCTGGACTATATCTTTCTGCATTTGACTCATTGCGTCCCACCAAGACTTTAGAGATTTATCCGATTTGGGTGGGCCATCAGTCATCATAATAGAGGGTGGAGTGGCATCAGCAGGGTATTTTCTCTTGACTGTCCTAGAAGATGATGCAGCCATTGTCCCTAAAAAGAAATGTGTCAAATGTTTGAAAGCCTGAGAACAACTTAAGACAACTGACCGACAGAGCAAAACAGATGCCTAAACTGCTAATTCGAAACTCCAATTTTTAACAAAACTTTTGTCATTGTAATGACGTAAGGTTGACCCTAAGAGAATCAAAAAAAAATTTTGCCATTATAACGGCGTCAGGACTGATTCCAGGAAATTACCAACATTGGTTTTTAGATGTAATTTATAGAAGAAAAAATTCGACGTTACAACGACGCCACATTGACACCAAAACAAAATTTCATTTCCACTGATGAACACTACAGTACTTTTGCAAAAATTCGCCGGCATAACGACGTGAAAAACTGGATCTCAAAAACTCCCAACATCGATATACGAGCCTTTTTCTAAAAAATTCGCCTTTATAACGGCGTGAAAATTGACATGAAAATTTTTCGACTTTCTAACTACTAAGTATGTACATATTTTTTTGTAAAATTTTCGTCATTATAACGACACAAAACTGACATCTACAAAAGAAGGCCAACACTGGCGCTTTTTTACAAAGATTTGCCATTACAGCAGTATGACTCAATTTTATAAAAATAACAAGACATTTACATTAAAAAACATAAAATTCACCCTGCTCCTCACTTTTTCCTTTCATTTTCATTTTTTTTCTCTTTTCTTTTTCTTTTGAAATCCGTCTCTCTCCCATTTGGTCAGCATAACAACCTTTCCTAGTCGCATGCAACACACAGAATGCTTTTTAGACAAGTCTTTCCCAGGAAGTGGGTCTCGTTTAGACAAAAGGTAGTCAGCCTAGACAAGTGCAATACCGGTGTATCGCACCTCACTAAGTCGGATATGATGCAAATAATTGGGCCTAAAGGTTTAACTCTAGGTGACACAACTGACTCAGTGTCTAGACTGGCTGAAAACCCGATGGACAAACCGGGCGGAAAGCGCATCAGGGCCATCCGGAGACAGTGTGTCCGGCCTAAAACCCCGTCACGCCTTCCTCCTAAATCATGGGCAATTTAGTAAGAAAGTCCCAGATGCCACAAGCAATCTGGTAAGTGCACGTGTGTGTGTGTTTCAGAGACTCAGAGGGTTGCGGAGGAAGACAGTTTATATACAGTTCAAAAAATATCAAAGCGGTAACATTCAACTTTTCATGTAATAACGACAATAATACAACAACCAAATATTTAATAAATTAAAACATGCGATAATTTAATCAAAGCCGGAGATTCTAGTTTTCACTAATTTCCCCAGCGGAGTCGCCAAGCTGTCACGCCCTAAAATTTACTAAAATAAATAAAAGGTAGGTTGTGACTTAGGTGTTTAAAGGTACAAAATTATTTCGAGATTTTTTCGGAGTCGCCACTTGACATAGTTCAAAGGTGTGCCAAGTCACCAAAGAGGTACCTTGGAATACCTATGACTCGTAAGTGGTCTGCGTCAGAGTTTCGGGTAAGGATCTTGATTGACTCGCGGGAAGGTGTTAGGCACCCTCGAGTCCTGTGCCGAGCACAGTTGCTTTATTGTCGCAATTTTTTTTTATTTATTAAATATGGTTATATTATTTTTGCCGTTTGATTTGAATTTATACTTTAATTCGAAAAAAATTTAAAGTGTTATTCTTATCCAACCTCATAGTGGATCGGACGGATTTACACTTTAATTCGAAGAAATTTAAAAGCGTTATTTTTATCCAGCCTCGCAGAGGACCGGACGAATTTACGCTTTGATTCGAAGTAAACGGATAAATAAAACGTATTATGGCGTTTCCAACCCCACAAAAGGGTTTGGTCTATTTAAAGGAATTTAATTAACTTCAACGAGACTATTTAATAAAAGGTGAGTTGTATTTTACCTATTCGAGATTATCCGATTTAAATAAACTACACTCGAATCAATTAATTATAAATATCCTCTTAGTTTACTCGTTTATCCTTTACCTAAGTTTTGATTTTTTCATTTATCGTAACTAAAAGAAGTTACTAAATTTAAATACTATTGGGGCCTTAAGGTTGAAGGCTGCAATTAATTGAGCTAGATCTGCAATTTTCAGTCCACTTGTTTTATTGTAGCCTTAAACTTAAAGGCTGAAATTAAAGATGGCTAGGTCTGCAAAAAAATATTTAGGCCCGTTTGTTTTTTTGACACAGAATCACGCATCACACTTGAAAAAATACATTTTGTACTTACGTCCCTGTTTGCATACTTCTTGCAAATTCTATTCTATTTATTTTTAGAGGTGGTATTTGCTTTCATGTCTCATTTTTACCCATTTATTTTAGATTAAGGCCAGATTTGCGAGTTTGCTCAAATTAATTGGCACTACTGACAAAGCAATGATTTTATTTGTAGAGAAGCTTAGCTATACTTCAAAAATTTTCTATTTCCAAGCAACTTATTTTTTAATGAACTAACTCATTTTAGTTTGGTGTTTGCAGATCTGATTTCAAAACTAAGGCAGTCTTTAAATTATGTCTACAATTTAGACTAGGTTAAATAATGCTTAAAAAAATTTACATTCTTCAAATAAAACAAACAATGAGTGATAATGTACATAAAATGAGATTTAAAAGCCTTTTAACATGCTGCCATTTATACTAGGAAGAGAAAAATCAAGGTACAATAAAATAAAATAGTGTTTACCTAGTAAGCAAAAACTCCTTCAAGCTAAACACAAAGAAAAAAGACCAATCCAACAGCCCAATGTAATCAAACAACAGCAGCCAGGGAGCCAAAAGATAGCCCAACAACAGCAACTAAATACCCTTTTAACTCTATCCAAAACCTTAAACCTTGCTTAAACTTAGAATAGACTCTCTCTTTTTTTAAAATTTCAGATCTGGAAATCTTTTTTCTTTAGGTGGTTGAGAGGAGTTAATGTGTATTCAATGTGTCTTTATATAGCTGAGAGAAAGTCAGCTTCTCTTTGCTTCCCACAGCCCCAAAAATTAAATATCTCTTGTCTCTTAGCAAGCACAAGCATGCTATGCAATAAATGCAAAGTTCAGGAGGGTTGAGTGCAAAGAGGGTGAAAGCTACCTTTGATAAAAGACATCTAAAAACCATTTAATGCAGCCAGGCATGCCTTCACTAAGCAACAAAAACAATGGCTGGCAAAGCCTGCTTGTATGCTGATCCCTTGTACTTCTCTCTGAGTACTTTTACTTTACCCTTTCTTGAAAGTAACAAGAATCTGCATTTCAACTTAAAGCTTAGACTTGCTAAAGTCCAGAGTGCTAACTTGACTCACTATTTCATGTTTAACCGTAATTTCGTTTTGTTAGGTTAATTTACAATTAAATTTATAAAGCGGAGTCACGGTCAATAATCGAGATTAAACGCTCTTAATGGAAGAAATATAAATGACAGTAATAAATGCGAAAGAATAATGATGCAATTAAGGCAATATAATAAATGAATAATCGAACGAAAAAGGAACCGTGCTCAGGCCGTTCAGACTTGATTAAATTCCCTTCCTCGTACTCTTTATGATATTCAGTCAACGGAACAATAAAAGAGATCTTTCGATCATCAGTAGTAATAAATATTCGCTGGAGATAAAGAATTGAATGCTAGTAAATAGTTTGAATACAAGTGTAGATTCAGAGAAGCATTAGATTCAATGCTTGTGATTTAGATTACAATATATAGGTAGCTATGTGTCCGTTCATAAGCAGTTGTAACTCCTCAGTCGAGCAGTTGCGTTGTTTGTGGATAAGATTCCCCTTTTGAACTGCCTTGATTGATGAGCCGCGACTTTTCTGGCCGTGGCGACTGTTCATCTGTCCGTTGTAACTGTTCATCTTCGATCTTATCCATTGCCTTTATGTCCATTCACAGCCATGTGTCGTCTACATGTCGTCCTACGCGGATGCTTAGTCACCAACTTTGGTGACGACGGATTTAACCCAATACAGATAGTCCCCGCACTACTCGAGCAGAGAATCTGGTCGAGGAGTGGAAAGTGAGTTTTGGGCGGGAAAGAACTTTTTGGAATTTATCCCAAGTAACATATTTGAATCCTCGTATTCGTGTTTGGATGCTGTCCGTTGAATTCTTCATAGGCTTTTGATTGAATGACGTTTAATCCGTATGAGCATTAAATGCTCCGCTAAAGACAAAACGTGCAAGTTGTCAACTCCATTCCGCTTTTTACTGAGGAAGTGACTGTTGCGCGTTCCGAGACTGCAGGCGTGATGATTGTACTGTGCCTATTCATGTCTTGCACGTCCCAAGGCAATAAACCGTCACTCCGATTTAATTTTATTATTTTCTTCAACGGCTGGATCGATTCATTTTTCGTTCGGATGTCCGCCACGTGTGGGTTTTGCGAACCCTATAAATACGATTTCCACCAGCTGAAAATCTCTTTACGTCATTCCAAATTTCATACCAATCTTCAGAGCTTCAAACAGCTTTCCAGCAAAAAATTTGAAACGCGACGAATTCTCTTAATCTTTTAATCCAAATGTCTCCTAAAGCCAAGAGGAGTTTGAATATGGACGCTGCAGCTAGTACTTCTTCGGCAGCGGCTGGTCAACCTACGAGTTCTCCAACTTCAGTTGCCGACGTGATCCCAAAAATTTGGGGAAATCTTGAAAATGACTGTTCAATCAGCTCGTCCAGTCATTACGGCAATATAAGGTCGTGGCCTTCAAGCCGTTTTAAGAGTTCAATCACTCCTGACCTTTTGCCTAAGGTTAGGACAGATTGCGGATGGGATGATGATGTTATGGTTTCTTGCCCCCTTCCAACGGAAAATATCACTTCAGCGAGGCCCGGATGGACGGCCATATCTACATATCCATTCACGATAGGTCATATGTTCCCGTTGCACCCTGTCATAGAAGATATCTGTAAATACTATCTTATCTGCCCGGGGAAGTTGTGTCCAAGCGTTTATAGGATTATTACCCTGCTGCAGTGGTTCGCCGACGAGACTGAGCAGGATTTTGAATTTAAGCATTTTATTGCTTTGTATAGTCTTCAGGTCGCTAGGGATGGGTATATTAACGCCCGTATGAGGGGGAGAAAAGCTCTAGTGAGCAAATCCGAAGATTCAGGGGATAGGGGTTGGATGCACCGGTATGTTTATGTGCAGTCTAGATTCCTCACACGTGGCGACAAAACTAATCTCCGCGAGGCGTGGAACAAAACTCGTAAGTCCTCGAGTCTTTGTATTGAATATTCTCTGGATTATGTATCTGCACTTTCTAATTTCCACTCTTTGTTGGTTAGCTGACAAGATTCCCTATGATGGTCTGATTATTGAGGAGGAATTGTCTGCTTGGTTGAACCAATTCTGACAGAGTTCACTCACGAGCAGAGGCAATGGCCTCACTATGCTTCCTTGAAGCATTTGTCTAACCCCAGCACCCATGGTAAGCTGATTACTTGAATTTCTGCTAACTTATGCAGAGCTTATTACGGTATTGATATGCTTCTATTCTCAGGTCTAGGTACTGGTGGTAGTTATTTTCCTGCTCCTCCTCCTGAGGAGGTGGTTGTTGATCCTGTGGCTGAGGTCAACGAGGAGGCGGCTGCTATTCTTCAGACTGCAGTAGCTATCAAAGCTAGGGAGGGTGGCGAGGAGGTTCTTGCGAGCTTGAAGAGAAAGCAAACCGACTCCGAAAAGAGTAAACCCAAAAAGAAGAAAAGGACAGCTCGTAAGACCCCTCAGTCTTCTGAGAAGACAGTTGAGGCCACTGTCGCTGCTGCTGAGACCCCCAAGGCTGGGCAGGAGAGTGTCAAAAGCTCGGCGGCTGCCCCTGAATCTACTGAGCCCGTGGTGGTTGTCCTTTCAGATTCAGAGGCTCCCGACGTGAGCTTAACTCAGAGGAGGAGGGCATATCTTCGGAGTGATAAGAGGAGGGTCGTAGAGACTTCCTCTTATGCTTTTGAGGAGAGTCCCCGAGTTGGTGATGGGGAAGGAGAAAAAGTTGAGGAAATGGGGGAGGAAAGAATGCACGAAGGTTTTGCATTCTTTCCTGAGGCCTCAGAGCCGAACGAGCCTGAACGGGTTGGAAGCCAACAAAGTGAGCCTGAGCAGGCCAGCCACAGGCGCCCAGGCAAGGAGCCGATGAGAGAGGAGGATGAGGAGAAGGGTGAGGAGAAGGATGAGGAGGTTGGTGATCAGAGGAAGGCTGGGGGGGGGGAGGCTGAACCCCAGGTCTTCTATTATAAGGACATGATGAACTTGGCTGCCGACGGGGTGGCGCCAGTTTATTTGCAAGAATGCGACACCCTGGGCCTCGACGAGACAGGTGACGTCGAGGTCTCTCACACTAGGCTTACCAGGCGAGTATCTTTAGGAGGTACGATTGGGGCGTACTCCGTTAAAGGTATTCGCCACAAATTTGGCCCCAACTATCCTTCGGAGCAAGCGAGAGAGCCCAGGCCGTGTATGAGGGAGTGTGACTTCATCATCCCCCCAGACACGGATTTTCTGACGAAGCCTGGCCACTTAGTCAAGGTGACGTCCAACCTGATCGGCCCTCGCGAAGAGTGGAACATGCGTAGCATGAACGATGAGCAGTTGGCTTATGCGATTGCTGAGGACACTGCTCGGGTAATGTTTCCTTCTTTACTTTCTTTATTTTTATCAAAAACCTTAGTTCTAATTACCTGTGTATTTTTTACTTGTTGCCAGGCGAGTATGATGGCTACCGAGCTCATGCTCCGCTCCAGGCTGAACAACCAGGATCAAGTTCTGGGCCTTAAGAAAGATCTTCTGAAGGCTCTTCGGGACAACCAAGCCTTAGAAGAGGAAAAACAGGTTCTGATCGGGGAGAAACGGGTCTTGGAGGGGAGACGTGACTTCTTTGAGGATAAGATAGATAGGTTGGAGAAATCCAACGCTGAAGCTAACGGCAGGATAAGCACACTCCTCGAGGAGAGGGACCGTCTTCTAGATGAGAAGGACAGGTTTGTGTTGTCTTTTGAAGACCTGAAAGCGAAGATGGACGAGCAGGGTTGTCAGATTTCCCAACTTGCCCACGAGCTCAATATGAAGGAAGTTACTCTGGAGAGTATCCGCGACGCTTTCGACCTGATGTTGAGGAACATGAACAAAGCTGAGGCTGAATCTCAAGCTGCTCGAGGAGAACTACAAGAGGCCAGAAATCGGGCTGCGGAATCTGCAAAGGTTCAGGAGCTACTGACGAAGGAGTTGGCAAATTTGCGGGATCGTTATACGATCGACTCCAAACTAGAAGCTCTTGAGGCCAAAAAGAAATTGCTTATCCAAATGCAGCGCGGCCAGATCAACGTCGACTTGGTCCTTGATCAAACCATAGCAGCCATCATCAGTGTCAAGCAAGTCATGGGCATGGAAGTGGGAGCTGATGACGATGATGTCGAAGGGGACGATGAAGGCAGCGAGGACAATGAAGATGAAGAAGATGAAGACTTGGGTGGGGATCCGACTGATGGAGCTAGTGCATCAGGTCGGGACCCTGGTCAACATGACGATTGATGCCTTGTATAGTCCTTCTTGTAAATTTGTTGGATGTTGTTAACTTCGAATATTTGTTAACTTTATGAATGAATGTATGTTTTTGGCTGTTTTCTTCTTTTGTCTGACTGGTTGGGGCTTGACGACCATTTTTAGTCTTTCGAGTCTCACTTATATGAATGCTGTTGTTGCTTACTGCTTAGTGAGGTTTTCAGAGGTCAAGATTATGTTTCAAATCTTAGTGTCTGAGTTCCCTTTTTGGTGTTGATCTGCGCAGATGCTTTGGAATAAAATCTGATCGTAACCGGGTTAAGCTACCCTTAGTTAAGATGACTGAAGTCAGGCTCTCTGGGTTGAACGAGACCAGGTCGTTTAGGGTGACTGAAACTTGACCGTGTAAGACGGTTTTGCGATAAACTTTGCTTATCATATTTGACAGTTGAAAGTTTCCGCAGAAAAAATTTGGTTTGGTTAAGGCTGCCCTGTTACTCTTATTAAAAAGGACAAGTAACCCAATGACCAGAACGTAGGATTGTTTGGTCGTAAATCAGAACACAAGATTGTCTGGTCGTAAAGTTGTGGGACTTGAGCGGATACTGGCCGCAAAATGTAGAAAATAATACAGCACAAGTAAAATAGTTCTATTGAACTTAGTTGATTTTGCTTAGCCGTGTTTTTAGCGAATGACCTTGCTCTGCTCGAAGATCACCTACGTTAGCCGGGACTTTGGCCTACTGGGGCCCTCGCCACCCCCCTGTTTTTATGTTGAAATTTCGTAATTTCAGACATGAAAAGACAATGGGTGAAGCGCTGAATCTGAGAACACATATACCCAAAAGAGGAGTGTGTCCGTTGCGGGATTTGAACCCACAGCCGCGAAGCACGAGGACTTCGAGCTCTACCAGTTGAGCTAAACGGATCTGGCCTTTTAAAGATCGTTAGTACCATTTAGACAAAGATAAGAAAACAGAGCAACTTAAAAGAGAACGAAGGCATGTAAGTAACATAAAATGGATAGAAACACTAACCCCTGTACCACTTAGAAGTAGTACCTCTTCAAGTGAGTCACGTTCCAACTGCTGGGTAGAAGCGATCCATCTGGTCGTGCCAAACGGTATGAACCCTTACCAGCTGATGCAACCACCTTGTAGGGACCCTCCCAGTTTGGACCAAGTTTGCCGACGTTCGCCTCTTGCGTACTCTGGGAGACCCTACGCAATACAAAGTCCCCGACTTCGAAGTTACGTAGCCTCAGTCCCCGATTATAATATTGCTCTACCCTTTCTTTCTGAGCCACTACTCGTATCAGTGCTAATTCCCTGCGTTCTTCTAGAAAATCCAATTCCTCGGAGAGGTTGACTGAATTAGATTCTACGGTTGCATGGGCGTAGCGTAGGCTTGGCTCGCCAATTTCGACTGGGATCAGTGCATCAGAACCATATACTAAAGAGTAGGGCGTCTCCCCGGTGCTCATTTTCGTGGTTGTTCTATATGCCCAAAGAACCCCCGGGGAGTTCTTCCACCCAACACCCTTTGGCCTGCTCGAGACGCTTCTTGAGCGAATCCACTATTATCTTGTTGGTCGATTCCGCCTGCCCGTTTGCCACTGGGTGATACGGGGAGGAAGTAATCCTTTTAATATGCAGATCTTCAAGGAACTTTGTGACCTTCTGACCAACGAATTGGGGACCGTTATCCATGACAATCTCTTTGGGTGCTCCGAATCGACAAATGACATGATGCCACAGGAAATCAACTACTTCCGTTTGACGTATCTTTGAATACGCTGCAGCTTCAACCCACTTTGTAAAATAATCAGTAATCATTAACAAGAAACGCACCCCTCTGGGTGCAGTGGGTAGTGGCCCAACGATGTCCATTCCCCACTTCATAAACGGCCACGGGGAGATGATTGAATGCAAGGGCTCCGCCGGTTGATGGAGGAGATGCGCAAACCTTTGGCATTTATCGCATTTCTTGACAAACTCGTTAGTATCTTTCTCCATTTTGTCCCAATAATAGCCTGCTCGTATAAGCTTTCGCGCAAGCGCCTTTCCTCCCAAGTGATTTCCACAACATCCCTCATGAACTTCCCTCATCACATACTCTGTCTGGCTGGGGCCTAGACATTTGGCGAGTGGACCTGCAAAAGTCTTTCGATAGAGGGTGCCATCTACTATTGTATATCTGGCAGCCTTTATCCTCAGCTTTCGAGCAGCCTTAACGTCTGATGGCAGGGTTCCATGCAGTATGTAATTGATTATCTCATTCCTCCAGTCCCAAGTTAGATTGGTCGTGTTGACCTCCATTGCGTCTTTATCGATTGTTGTGCACAGGAGATGAGCTACGGCCACTGAACCTGCTGCTCCAATTTCTGCGACTGAACCCAAATTGGCCAAGGCATCGGCTTCATGATTCTCCTCTCGCGGGATCTGTGTGGCTTCCCAATTGTTGAATTGTGCCAGCAAACCAGTAACTCGGGCAAGATACCTCTGCATACGAGAATCCCTTGCGACGAAACCTCCAGTTATCTGGTTGACGACCAGGGCGGAATCACTCTTAAGATGAATCCTGTCTGCTCCATAATCTCGAGCCAGTTTCAATCCTGCAATTATGGCCTCATATTCGGCCTCATTATTAGTAATAAAGGGACATTTTATGGCCTGTCTAATGGTTTCACCCGAGGGAGTGGTGAGGACTAAGCCTAGCCCTGACCCTTTCACGCTCGAGGACCCATCGGTGTGCAAGGTCCAAGTCCCTGACTCGGATCCAGCGAAAAGAACCGCCTCACGCTGAGCATCAGGGTACATGGTGGTGCTAAAATCTGCTAGAGCTTGAGACTTTATGGTTACCCGGGGTTGATAAGATATATCAAATTCACTTAATTCTACTGCCCATTTTACTAGCCTGCCCGAGAATTCAGGTTTGTGCAAGATACTACGTAAGGGGAAGGTAGTAACTACAGCTATTGAGTGACTTTGAAAGTAAGGTCTTAATTTACGGGCAGCGATTACTAATGCTAGTGCTAGTTTCTCCAAAGGTTGATAGCGGGTTTCAGCATCTAATAAAGATTTACTAATGTAATAAATTGGCAGTTGCTTACCTTTGTTTTCTCGAACCAAAACTGCACTTACCGCTGACTCAGATACGGCCAGGTAGAGTAATAGTTGTTCACTTGGTTGTGGCGTTGAAAGTAAAGGCGGGCTTGACAAGTACCGCTTCAAATCCTTAAGTGCTTGCTGACATTCAGGGGTCCATTCGAACTCCTTGTTCTGTTTCAGCACGTCGAAGAAGCTTTTGCATCGATCAGACGAGCGGGAGATGAATCTCCTCAGCGCCGCTACTCTCCCGGTTAGCCGCATTACATCTTTCCTGTTATGAAGTACGTCGGGGATGGCTTCTATCGCTTTTATCTGGGCGGGGTTCACCTAGATCCCTCGCTGGGAGACGATGAAACCAAGGAATTTCCCTGAACCCACTCCAAATGCGCATTTCTCCGGATTGAGCTTCATGTTGTATTGGTCAAGGATTCGAAAGGCTTCCTCCAAATGAGCCAAGTGATCCTCTGCCCGTTTGGATTTGATCAGCATGTCGTCGATGTAAACCTCCATGGTTTTGCCAATGTGGTCGTGAAACATCCGGTTGACTAACCGTTGGTAAGTTGCACCTGCATTTTTGAGTCCAAAAGGCATTACTTTGTAGCAATACGTACCTCGGCAAGTAATGAAGGACGTTTTCTCCTGGTCGTCGGGATTCATCAGGATTTGGTCAATCTGAGGTAGTGGATAAGAATCTTTCGGGCAGGCTTTGTTCAGATCAGTGAAGTCAATGCAGACCCTCCACTTGCCGTTTTTCTTCGCCACTACGACCACGTTGGCCAACCAATCTGGATATTTGACTTCTCGGACAGAGCCAATCTTGAGCAAGCGGTCAACTTCGTCGTTTATGATCTGGTTCCTGAATGCTCCTTGCTGGCGTTTCTTTTGCTTCACTGGACGGTAGTATGGATCCACATTCAACTTATGAGAGATAATCTTCGGGGAGATTCCCGTCATGTCTTCATGTGACCACGCAAAGGTGGTGTGCCGCTCCTTGAGGAAGTGCAAGATACTTTTGTGCAAGTCCTTGTTTAGCTCTGCTCCCAAATATACCTTCCTTTCGGGCATGTCGCCGAAAAGTTCTTCTGGTTCCAAAGCTTCAATAGTTGGCGCGTACTCTTCTCGTGCATCTAATTTTGATATGAATTCCGGGATTTGGTAGTTTGATGCTTCATTGCTTGATTCTGATCCCGGGTTCTTTAATTGCTATTTTGTTTCCTCGGGGAGCTTGACTGCGACTGAGTAGCAATCTCTAGCGCAACGCTGCTCTCCCCGAACTTCTCGTATTCCCCACCCTGAAGGGAATTTCATCACTTGATGATAGGTTGACGGGACTGCCTGCATGTCGTGTATCCATGGCCTCCCAAGGATTATGTTGTAGGCCATGTCCCCATCAATGACATGAAACGTTGTGCGTCTCATGACGCCTTCGACCAGGGTCGTCAGTGTAATTTCTCCCAACATTTTCTCGCTGGAATTGTTAAATCCTGAGAGAACGCGAGAAATTGGTACAATCCCATCGTATAGCTTCAACTGCTGCACGACCCGAGATAATATGATGTTTGCTGAACTGCCTGGATCAACGAGCACTCTCTTGACGTCGAACTCTTCCACTCGCAGCGTTATCACTAAAGCGTCCATGTGAGGAAATTGCAAGCCATCTGCATCTGCTTCTTCAAAAGTCATCGTATCCTCAAGTCGCGGTCGTTTGGTCTTCGTAATAGAGACTTTGGCATACTTCTTTGCTGTGTATGTGACTGCATCAACCTCAATTCCACCAGAGATGACGTTGACCGTCATTTTTGGAGAAGATACTCGGGGAGGTCCTGATTTGTTTTGCTGGGCCTTCGCGTGAGTCTGCTTCCCTTTTTCTGTCAAGTACTCCTTGAGATAGCCCTGTTTCAACAAATTAGCAACTTCATACCTTAGAGCCTTGCAGTCATCCGTTGTGTGGCCGTGATCGCGATGGAATTCGCACCATAAATTCTTGTTGCGTTTGCTGGGGTCACCCTTCATATCCTTGGGCCATTTGACCTTTTCGCTCATCTCCTCGAGCACTGCTACAAGTTCAACTGCTTCGATGTTGAAGACGGGCAGGGTTGGGATTCCACTAGAAGTTGAGGCAGAATCATTGCTCCTTGCCAGGCCTTTGTTGTTGCGACCGCGTCCGTTTGAGTTGTTGCGTGACCGGCTGGGGTATGGCTCGTGCCGTGCATCTGGCCTATCCGTCTCGATCTTTCCCCCAGCGCCATTGGTGCGAGTTTGGCTCCGTCCTCGGGTACCTGTGCCAATTAATTTATCTTCGTCTATACGTACCTTGGAATTATAACGGTTGTAGACATCCGACCAGCTCGCCGCAGGGTATTCTCGCAGGGATTCGTACAGTCGCCTGGTCGCCTCAGAACTCTTGACGTCCAGGCTGTTGGTGAATGCAATAGCCGCCCATCGATCTGGAACCTTGGGTAGCAACATACACTCACGCTGAAAGCGATCCACATACTTCCGGAGAGACTCCCCAGGCAGTTGCTTGATTTCAAAGATATCCTCAACTCTTGTTTCTGTTTTCTGAGCGCCTGTGTGTGCTTTGACGAATAACTCCGCCATCTCGGCAAAAGATCCTATTGAATTTGGTGGTAGCATTGAATACCACCGTAGAGCGCCGTCCGCTAAGGTTTCCACGAACTTCTTCAATTGCACTGATTCGATCTCCTCGTCGGTGAGATCACTTGCCTTTATGAAATTGCTAAACATTATCAAGTGATCATTGGGGTCAGTTGTTCCCCGGTATCTTGGTATGTTTGGCATTTTGAATGTTTTGGGGATGGCCTTTGGTGCTGCTTCTTTCTTCCAGGGCCTTTGAGTATACCGTTGAACGTCGACTTTCTTCAAAGTGGGTGGTGCGCCAGGGATCTGGTCAATCCTCTCATGAAGAGAGCGCTGCAGGGCCTCCTGACTTTCTTTGAACTGCTTGGTGAGGGCCTCCATGACTTCGCTCATCTCTGTTGGCACCGCTGATCCTGCATTCTGATTTTCGGCTCGCCTCGAGGCATGAGATGGTGAAGCATCCCTTGGACGTCTCATGGGTGGATTTCCCGTGTTTGGCAGGTTCTGTCCTCGCAGGCTGTCGATAGCTTCCCGTATTTGCCTGTTGATCTCAGCCTGTTGCCGTATGAATTCAAGGATAGCGTCTTGAGAGTTCCTCGAATTTCCAGGGCCATTGGGTCTTCTAGATCCTCCAGCCCCCTGGTCGACATTTCCTCGGCCAGGATGGCGGCTATTTCTGCTACCTTGCTGACTGTGCTCGTTCTCCTGCTCCGCTGGGAGCACATTCTCGTCCTCTGCAATGGGGATCACGTCGTCGTCTGCAAGGGGAACATCTTGCTGCTCGTCCCCGGCCAAATTCTGGTTTACCTGCTCCGCAGCGTTGAGGTCTTGCTGCCCTTCAATGGGAGCGTTGTTGTGCGAGTTGTTATCTGCCATTTTAACAAAAAGAAAACGGGGAGAACCAGCGAGCGAAGAGAAAACGAATAAAGAGTAAAATACGACGAGCGATTAACCTACGGAAGTTATTGACCGGCTCCCACTGTGGTCGCCAAATTGTTTAACCGTAATTTTGTTTTGTTAGGTTAATTTACAATTAAATTTATAAAGCGGAGTCACGGTCAATAATCGAGATTAAACGCTCTTAATGGAAGAAATATAAATGACACTAATAAATGCGAAAGAATAAAGATGCAATTAATGCAATATAATAAATGAATAATCGAACGAAAAAGGAACTGTGCTCAGGCCGTTCAGACTTGATTAAATTCCCTTCCTCGTACTCTTTATGATATTCAGTCAACGGAACAATAAAAGAGATCTTTCGATCATCAGTAGTAATAAATATTCGCTGGAGATAAAGGATTGAATGCTAGTAAATAGTTTGAATACAAGTGTAGATTCAGAGAAGCATTAGATTCAATGCTTGTGATTTAGATTACAATATATAGGTAGCTATGTGTCCGTTCATAAGCAGTTGTAACTCCTCAGTCGAGCAGTTGCATTGTTTGTAGATAAGATTCCCGTTTTGAACTGCCTTGATTGATGAGCCGCGACTTTTCTGGCCGTGGCGACTGTTCATCTGTCCGTTGTAACTGTTCATCTTCGATCTTATCCATTGCCTTTATGTCCATTCACAGCCATGTGTCGTCTACATGTCGTCCTACGCGGATGCTTAGTCACCAACTTTGGTGACGACGGATTTAACCCAATACATTTCATAAATTATTTCAGCCCAATAAATTAAATAGGACTTCAGACCAAATAAGAGTACTTCACCAGACCAAGGAAATTCTCATTAAGCTGAAGACAAAGTCTCAATCGATCTCAGCCTAAAACACAAAATAAAAGCTAGTCCAACTCACAGATAACTTCACCAGATTCAAAACCATGTATCCTAAGACTTTATTCAAACTTTCAACAATTAAAGCAAGAACTAAACAACAAATATTAGTCAATTAGACTCCACTTTCAAGCACTCTTTCACTGTTATATTCAACTTTCCACCAGTTTCAATGCTTTGATTTAAACAAGCAGACAGAAAGGAATCCATACTTAACTGCCCATACTCGTACTTAAATTAAAATTACAGGCACTAAGTAAACTTAAGTTCAAGCTTTCACACTTTATAAAGAAATGCAAGACAAACAAATCCTACAATACTAACAATAAGCAAAGGCATAAACTCAAGACCTGGTTAAACCTACTGGTTTTGTTTCAGCGGCTAGCGATCAATCCAATCAAACATTTAACAAACTTGGCATACAAAGGCAAAGACGAACATGAATTGCACCCTACTGGTTCAACAAACTTCAGCATCCAATGAACATTAAACAAGCAAACAGTTTAGTGCCAAAAACATTGAGACAAATAACATGAACACACTTTTCTTTCTTAACTGATGAGCAATCGATCAAGTAAAGCAATTTCATAGATTCGAATAATCATTCATCTAACATATACAACAAACCACACACTGATTCTATGCCTAAATTAACTCTAAAACATTATCAGCTAATGAATCAACCAATTCTATAGCAAAGCGAATAGGAAACAAAGAAGACTATGATAAACTCTAACCAACTTGCCGAAGATAAAGTGTCACCATATACAACCGCGTCGCCATTGGGTCGAGGCTGTCTCGGAGTCACTGTCGAAGCTTCCACGAATACGCGAGCATCGGGACAGCCACCTCGCCATCTCCACTCGTCTCAAACTCCACTGCCTCATTGTCTAAGGATCACCATTGTTATCGTAGTATCAAGACCACCCCAAACCATCGCTTCAGCTACCAAACAAATCAAACAAACTCATCGCCAACACCCCGAACATTGTCATCATCACTGCCTCACTGTTCAATACTCACAGCACTGCCTCGTCGAGTCAACACAGCCCCGATCACTGCCTAGGGGTTCAGCCCTCAAAATCACCACTGTTCCACCATCACACAACTTCCCTCACAGCCCCAAATTCTCACAGTAACATCATCACCACGTCCATAACAGAAACAAAAAAGAGAAAAAAAATGAGAAGAAGAAAAAAAAAACGAAAGAGCAAGAAACGGGTGAAGAAACGGGCAAGGGAGAAAGGGTTATTAAGAGAGGGGGTATGGGAAATCATAGAGAGAGGTAAGGGTAAGAAGAAGAAACAACAACATACCGGGAAAAATTGGGAATGGCCGGATTTCGGGTTTGACCGAAGCTTTGACCGCCGATCTACGCGAATTGGCTATGAATTTGACGAAAACGAGTTGAGAAATGAAGAGAGGAGGCCGAACGGAGTCGATACATGTATTTTTCATATTTTTCTGGTGGCGGTTGGTGGCGGTCAATGGTGGTTTGACCGACGGAGGAGCGGTGGACCACGGCGGACGGAGGTGGAGGCGATTTCCGGTGGAGTCTATGAAGAAATGGCAAGGGTTTCCTATCTTTTAATGTGTGTTGTGTTAAATGCCAAAAATGGCAAAGTTTTAGTTTATATATATGATGGGTCATTGGGCCGGGTCGGAGGAAATGGGTTGGGCTGGAGGGAATGGGCTGTTTTTTCTGATTTTAAATAGTCTAAATGGCCTTTTAAGTTTAAAATTCAAGTAAAACACATACACAATTGTATAAACAAGCTATTAATTAAACTAAACACATCAACATAGCAATTATAATTTAGCCATTGACTCACAATTAAATAATTAATCACATCACAGATATATATATATATATATATATATATATATATATATATATATTGATAATTTTCAAGTATTTTCTCCTAATTAAATGACTAGAACTAGCTACGATACGAGTAAAAATTGAGGAGAATTAAAACTACTATTTTATGCATTTTGGTATTTTAGGTGCCAAAATTAGGTGATTACAATTGGATCGAGCACACGAAGGCACAACACGAAACGAGAAAAGGAGAAACGGAACAGGAAAATGGCTGGGCGCCATAACCCACGCGCCGCGCAGCCCATAGCGCGCACTGGCTGGCGCGGGCTTGTAGCGGGCTGATTTCGATGGGTTCTGTCCAATGTCACGCGTTCCGAGGCGCGGGGCGCCTGTTATAGCGCCCCTTGTGCGCGTTTTTACGTCCTATTTCGTCTGGGATTGGGTCTAACTTATTACTAGGTGTTTGTAAACCCTATAAATAGTCTTTTACTTAGTTTTTGAAAGGAGTTCAGACTTTGGAGCAAATTTGAGAGCTCATAACATCAAGAACAAGGGTTTTTCTTCCTTCCATTAATCTATTACATCATTATTTCATTATTTCATCAAATCTTTGTGTTGTTATTATGAGTATGCGTAGCTAAATCTATCGTTCTAGGGTTGGAGTGTTTCATGAAGGTTGATGTTTGAAGATTGATTCCCATTGATTGAATCCCATAACGGGTTGCTTATTCTTTCTTGATTTCACTTGTGTAATTGTCAGGGCCCGATTATTACGCATTATCTATGATTTTTAGATTGAACTCGAAAGATGGAACATTTACATACAGGGACCTTTCGCTTTCTTCATTACGGTTAAAGAAATGTAGAACAGATAGCCATATCTTCTTCAAAAATTGCATGGACTGGCTTTGATTTCTTTTCAGTCGCTCTGCGAGCAGAGCGGTATACCGGAAAAAAAGAAATGGGACTACTTTTCCTCACTTAAGCAATTCTTGTTATTGTTATTCTTTCCTTAGTTGAAGTTGCCCTTCTCTGGCTTTCCCTTTAAGTGACAAGGGGGTGAGACTGACTTTCATTCATTATCGACGACGCAAAGGACAGATGTGCCTGCCGGTAGAAAGATAGAGATGGGAAGCATACACTGAAAAACGAATGTGAGCTCGGAAGGAGATGAACTACCGTTCTAGTTGGACCAAAAAAAAGATTTTTTCAAGCGATTGTGTGATAACTTTTTCTTCTTCTCAATCATTCAAGATATTATGTGAATTAATATATTACAGAATCTAATGAGTGAAACTGAAATTAAAGTATTTAATTAAGTAATAAGAAAGAATAGGACTAGTTTGTGAACCCGGGCATCGGGGAACCAATTTGTGAGTAGGATAGACATATACTTGCTCGCCTAGTTTAACTCATTACAGAATTCGTTAATGCGTGCACGTGATTCAACCCATAGACATATAGGGATTGGAGTAGCCTACATAGACCGTGAAGAACTGAAAGGTTTTCACGGGTACATTTAATCTGTTAGTTAGTAACCCGGGATTTAAAAAGTGGAATCAATTGGATAACTCAACTGGATTGTTCGTAACTCTGACCCTGGACCGTCTCCTTATTACTGATAACAACCAAGTTTTGCTCCATTGCTTGAATTCGTTTTTACCATTTAATTACTGTTCTTTAGTTAATAAAACTCATCACTATTGGAAAAGATCCCTGAATAGTTTGTATAAATTGTTTGCTAGAATTCAGTCTGAATAGTCCTCATGGGAACATACTCATCTTATCACTTTATTACTTGTCGACCACGTTGTAACGACCCTCAAATAGTCGTTACGGGATCCGGGACCTCGATTTACGTGTCGACAGTCCCAAAAGCTCCGTTAGGTCATTTATGACCCGTCTGTGAAATCTGAGTCGAAACGGAGTCCGTTTGATAGGTTTTCGAGAAAAGGATCCGTTTATGAAATTCCGGAAAGGAATTTGGGGTTTCGATAGGTCGTTTTGAGTAAACGAACCCCGATGGAAAATCCGAGTGCACCGTTAGGTCCGTCTCGTCATTTATGATATGTAGCAACCTTCAAAATTGAAAACGGACCTTGTTTGATAGGACTTTTGATAAAGTCCCCGTTTCGGAAGTTTAAAAGAGTTAAAAGAGGTTTCCGAGCTCGATTTGAGCAAATGAGCTCCGATGAGAGATCTGAAAGTTCCGTTAGGTTCGTATAGTCATTTGTGACTTGTAGCAACTTTCGGAATTGGATTCCGAGGTCGTTTGGTTAATTTCGCTATTTTGGCGAAAGTCGAAAATTGAACCTTTGCCGTGGGACCCACTTTTTCAGTTCTGGAGGTCCAAATTGAGTTCCGTCTTACCGAGCATGTCACCCAAGTATTTTATGGCTTGTGTGCAAAATTTGGGATCATTCCGAGCTTCGTAGGGTCCCGTTTTACCCCTAAAATAGTAGAAAATCTGGTGCGACTTTTCTGTTCTGTTTTGGCGCAAACAGCCGGATAAAAGCTGATTTTCCGGCCAATCCGTAAGGAATTAGGAAAAACTCAAAACATGAAAGTTGTATCCCTTTAAGGTTTGGTTCTAATGGCACCGATTTCAGGTCATTTGGACATTCCTATCAAAAGTTATGATTTTTTCAAAAGAAGCTGTCACAGAGGCAAAAAAAAAAAACTGCTATAAAAAGGCCATTTCGGGCCATTTCGGTTCATAACTTATAAAAATCATTTGGTGAGCTCTTGAGGTGATTTTTGGGTATTTCTTGAAGACCCAATCATACTTACACTTAAGGTAAGCCCTTTCAATCCATCTTTATGTTGATTAATACAAGAATCAAAGGGTTGATTCTTGGAAATGGGTTAGAACCCTAGATTCTTAAGAATTGGGGAAAGACATCGAGCAAGGCTCGCATGTGGAATCTAAGTGTACTTTTGGACTCACGGGAGCGTGGGGAGTCCGGAAAAGTACATTTTGTAAATTTAGGGCTCGGCCCTACCCGGGGGTATTTTGGTAATTTTTACCCTAGGATGCCTATAGGCTTAAATAGCTATAATTGAGCACTCATATGTGCTATATCTTGTCTTAATAGACCTAGTGGAGAGTACTTCGCGGACAAGGCGAGCGGGAAAGGAGATTCTTCCCGGCATTTGAGCCCGAATTTCGAGGTAAGTGAGACTTGACCTCTATTGTGCTTGTGGACTCTTCCTTCATGCTAGTATGCTTCATGTACGCATATATATACCTAACAATGGTTAGGATTAATGATGTGAATTACTTGCTATTATTGTTTGTTATAAATAGCGAGATTGTGACTCGACCGAGGTATGTGCCGGTCTAAACGCTACGTCGAGGTAGCTTAAATTTATATCGTAGTAACGCTTGCTACGCCATGCTTAGATAGCAAGAACTTGGGACATGGCCGAGGATGTTGCCGGCATGTCATGATAAATGTCTTGCCGAGGATTTTGCCGGCTTTCGTATGATATTGGTACTTGATTTGTTCATGTGCCGGGTTGTGTAGTGCTGTCTATACGTAACCTTGGGTTGGACGACATGGGAGTAGGGATTGTACCCCCAAACTGTGGTCGGGTTAACCTTCGCCTTACGTTCAGCTAGCATAACCAACCTGGGTTACGGTGACTGTGAAATATTATCGTTATTAATATTTCTGTTATTATTTCTGTTATTATTATTAATGTCGTGGAAATTAATACTGTTAGAGGGACACTTGACAGGGGGTGTGGTGTCGCCTATACTATGAGATGTGTCACACTTGACAGGGGGTGTGGTATGGACACTTGATCTTTGAGATGTGACACACTTGACAGGGGGTGTGGTGTGGTCACTTGATTTATTGAGATACGACGCACTTGACAGGGGGTGTGGTGCGATCGTAGACAGATTTGAGATGAGCCAACGACTACGGGTCGTTGGTCTATTTATTCATGATTGTGATAGTGACTTCGGGTCACGGTATATGGTTGATACTTAGTAGTGGTGTTGCTAGTCCATCGTAGGTCTAGGTTAGTCGGCACGGGAGTAGAGATTGGACCTCCAAACTGCCGCTGAGTTGACCTATGCCTTACGTTGGATGGGCATAATCCTTGAGACTTCTGGTTACTACTTGTGTGTATGGAATGTGTTACATCTATTTGTGATTTCACTACTTTATTGTATGATTACTATAGTATGTTGTTGCTTATGATGCATGTAGCGACTTGTCCCGCAAGGGTACCTTAGCGGGCCTGTCGGTGATCTTACTGGGCTTCGGCTCATAACTTACTCTGCTACGTGCGCAGGTCCTTCATCCAGTCAGCAGCCCGGACGTTAGCAGTTCCCGAGGCTTCTGAGACTTTTGGTTGAGGTGAGCCGACCACACAGACCGTGGTGGCATACCGCCGGAGTCACTTAGAGATAGGACTCAGATTTCTTTGATGTATATTCATACTTTATTGAGTCACTCTTAGAATGCTCCAATTCTTTTGTGGATATATTCTTTTGGACTTCACCCTTTTATATTTATATATCCATTTATGATCTTTTCACATTATTGTTCTTTTCCGCATCTTGTTTCATTGGTTCGCCTAGGCAAATGTTGTTTAGGTGCCATCACGAGCCCTTGGAAATTGGGTCGTGACAGTTTGGTATTAGAGCCCCAGGTTCTAATTCGAGTCCTAGGAGTCTTGGAGCAGTGTCTGAGTAGAGTCTTGCTTATGGGTATGTTGTCGACCATACTTATGAGCGAGAGGCTACAAGGGCATGTTAGGAAATGTTTTCCCTTCGTTTCATCTCTATTCGTGCTGAGTAGCTTATATAGGTGCTGACCCTTTTTCGTGTATTGTATCAAATGGCGAGGACGCGAGCATCCTCAGCCAGGAGGGCTGCATCTTCTACACCCGCGTCTGCGGGAGAGCCATCAGCACCTACGCAGCCGCCAGCTGCTAAGAAGACTCGGGCAGGTCGCCCGTCAGCCACTAGGCAGGACACAGCTATCCCTGCGGTGTCCGCAGCGACTATGTCAGCATCTATTCCCCCTGTGCCTGTTGTAGTGCCAGGCACCATTGTGATCTCTTCAGAGGAGTATATGAGACTGATGGACTTGTCAAGCCATCAGGTCCCTGTCAGAGATGATGTTGCAGCTCCTGTTTCGGCTCCTCAGCCGACCACACCTGTTATGAGCACGCCTACTTCTGAGGCTGCTCCTGATCATATTGCCCAGCCTTATGCTTCTGCTCCTCAGGCAGGTCCTGTTATTTCTACTCCTCCTATGGGCACTGAGGAGGTTGCCAAGAGGATAGAGTCATTCATGAAGCTTCAGCCTCCAGAGTTCGATGGTACCTCAGCTACATGTACTGCCCAGAGGTACATTCAGAAGTGTGAGAAGATTTTGACAGTTCTTGGTACTAGAGACACCTTAGGGGTGCAGTGTGCTTCTTTCAGATTATCGGGAGATGCGGAGACATGGTGGGTCTCCATGATGCGGCAGAGGTCTAGTGACCTCCCTCCTTTGTCTTGGGCTGAGTTCGTGTCTATGTTCATGAGCAGGTTCGTGCCCCAGAGTCAGCACGATGCTCAGAGGCGCGAGTTTGAGGGGTTGAGGCAGGGAAACCTGTATGTTTCAGAGTATGACACCAGGTTCTTGTGGTTGTCTCAGTTTGCGCCGGCTATGGTGGCTCAGGAGAGGGACAAAGTCCTCCAGTTTGTTGAGGGTCTTCATCCCCGCTTGCAGGTAGCTGTTGCCCCTGATATGGGCAACAAGTCATATTTTGAGATAGTTGATGTGGCGCGGCGGATGGAGGATATCTTCGCCAGGGCTGACGCGGAGAGGGCGGCCAAGAGATCGCGTCAGTCTGGTGGGTATAGTGGATCCGCTCAGAGGGGTCAGGGTCATCAGGGCCGTTCTCAGTCTAGGCCCCAGGCTGCTGCTTTGCCTGCCCAGGATTTTTCTTCAGAGACCCCGAGGCCTCAGTCATCCCAGAGGCGGGGTAGCTCTTCGCAGTCTGGTCCGCCGCAGTGCGGGAGGTGCCATCAGAGGCATCATGGGAGGTGTTCGTCTGGAGGTGGTCATGGCAGAGGTGGTAGAGGCGGTAGAGGAGCTAGAGGTGACGGATGTTTTGAGTGTGGGTCTCCAGAGCACTATGTCAGGAGTTGCCCTTATGTTTCATCAGGTCGCCAGGGATCCGCAGCTATGGTACCATCTGGTCCTCAGGCCGCCAGGCCCGTTTCTCAGATTCCTCCTAGACAGCAGTCTCAGAGAGCTCCGGGTTCAGGAGGCTCGGCGCAGGTCTATGCTATGACTCGTCAGGATGCTGAGGCATCCAATGATGTCATCATAGGTATTATTTCTGTCTGTGGCCGCGATGCTTATGCTCTTATTGATCCGGGGTCTACCTATTCGTATGTGTCGCCGGGATTTGCCCCTTGCTTGGGCAGGGATCTGGTCTTCTTAGATGATCCCTTTATGGTTGCCACCCCTGTCGGGTCTTCTATATGTGTAGATAGGGGTTATCGGCAGTGTATGATCTCCATCTGTGGTGTAGAGTCCTTAGTGGACCTGATGCTGCTCGATATGTCTGATTTCAATGTCATTATGGGCATGGATTGGCTGGCTTCCTGTCATGCGACTTTGGATTGCCATGCCAAGTCCGTGACGATCGGGGCAGAGGGTGAGTCTCGGGTTGTATGGAGAGGTTCCAGGCCTTCTCCGAAGAGTAGGATCATTTCTTTCTTGGAGGCGCAGAGGATGATATCTAGTGGGTGCGAGGGATATATTTCTTCAGTTCGGGATGTCCGGGCAGAGGAGTTATCCCTTGATAGAGTTCCGGTTGTTTGTGAGTATCCGGATGTGTTTCCTGATGATTTGCCGGGTTTGCCGCTTATGCGGGAGATAGAGTTTTGCATTGATCTATTGCCAGGCACTCAGCCTAAATCTATTCCCCCGTATCGTATGGCTCCTGTTGAGTTGAGGGAGCTGAAGGAGCAGATTCAGGATTTTCTCGATAAGGGCTTCATTAGGCCCAGTGTGTCTCCATGGGGTGCCCCGGTATTATTTGTGAAGAAGAAGGATGGCTCTATGCGGATGTGTATTGATTACCGGCAGCTGAATAAGGTTACTATCAAGAATAGGTATCCTTTGCCGCATATTGATGATTTGTTTGATCAGCTTCAGGGTGCTACCTTCTTCTCGAAGATTGATTTGAGGTCGGGGTATCATCAGTTGAGGATTCGGTCCGAGGACGTTTCCAAGACTGCTTTTCGTACCCGATATGGCCACTATGAGTTTCTGGTGATGTCTTTCGGGCTTACGAATGCCCCAGCTGCTTTCATGGATCTGATGAACCGAGTGTTCAAGGCCTACCTTGACTCCTTCGTCATTGTGTTTATCGATGATATCTTGGTTTATTCGAGGAGCAGGGAGGAGCATGAGCAGCATTTGAGAGTTGTTCTTCGGACTCTGAGGGATCAGCAGTTGTATGCCAAATTCTCCAAGTGTGAATTTTGGCTCAGTTCAGTATCTTTCCTAGGTCACGTGGTGACCAAGGATGGGGTGTGTGTTGATCCGAAGAAGATAGAGGCCGTTCAGAGTTGGCCTAGGCCTACTTCTCCTTCAGAGATTCGGAGTTTCTTAGGCTTGGCAGGTTATTATCGGCGGTTCGTCGAGGGGTTTTCTTCTATTTCAGCACCTCTGACGAAGTTGACCCAAAAGAATGTTCCTTTCCTGTGGTCCGATGCCTGTGAATCTAGCTTTCAGAAGCTTAAGACTCTGCTGACTTCAGCGCCAGTGTTGGCCTTGCCTAGTGGATCCGGGGGATTCACCGTATATTGTGATGTTTCGGGTGTTGGCCTGGGTAGCGTTCTGATGCAGGAGGGTAAGGTGATAGCTTATGCCTCGAGAGAGCTGAAGGTCCATGAGAAGAATTATCCTGTCCATGATTTGGAGCTGTTAGCTGTCGTGTTTGCACTGAAGTTGTGGAGGCTCTATCTTTATGGCGAGCCATGTGAGATATTCACCGATCATAAGAGTCTCCAGTACTTGTTCACTCAGAAGGACTTGAACGGGAGACAGCGCCGCTGGTTAGAGCTGCTGAAGGATTATGATCTTTCTATCCGGTATCATCCCGGAAAGGCTAATGTTGTAGCCGATGCCTTGAGTAGGAAGTCCATGGGTAGCCTCGCCTATCTTGATGCTGATATGAGGCCGTTGGCCCGTGAGTTGCAGGCTTTGTCCATTAGTGGGGTTCGGTTTGATGATTCTGTTCCAGGCCGGGTGCTTGCATATGTGGGGTCTCAGTCGTCTTTAGCTTCCCAGATTCGGGAAAGGCAGTTCGAGGATCCTTATCTGAGAGATCTCCGGGACAGGGTCCTGAGTGGGGGAGTGTCCTCGTTCGTGATTGGTGATGATGGTGCTTTGCGGCTTAACGGCCGGGTATGTGTTCCAGCCATTGTGGAGCTGAGGCAGATGATTTTGGCAGAGGCTCACAGTTCGAGATATTCCATTCATCCGGGTACTGCGAAGATGTATCATGATCTTCGAGAGCTGTATTGGTGGAAAGGGATGAAGAGGGATGTTGCTGATTATGTATCTCGGTGTTTGAATTGCCATCAGGTGAAGTATGAGCACCGGAGGCCAGCCGGGGTGACCCAGTCTATGCCCATTCCCGAGTGGAAGTGGGAGCAGATCACTATGGATTTCGTAGTTGGTTGCCGCTGACCGTGGGTAAGCATGATTCGGTGTGGGTAGTAGTTGATCGACTAACGAAGTCGGCTCACTTCATTCCAGTGAGGACTACTTATACCTCGGAGCGTCTGGCTCGTATCTTCATTGAGCAGATTGTGAGATTGCATGGTGCTCCTGTTTCTATCATTTCTGACCGAGGTGCTCAGTTCACAGCTCAGTTTTGGAGATCTTTTCAGAGAGAGCTGGGTACTCGGGTCGATTTCAGCACTGCATTTCACCCGCAGACTGATGGCCAGTCTGAGCGGACCATTCAGATCCTCGAGGATATGTTGAGGGCGTGTGCTATTGATTTTGGAGGCCATTGGGATAGCCATTTGCCGCTAGCAGAGTTTGCGTATAATAATAGCTATCAGGCTTCTATCCAGATGGCTCCGTTTGAGGCATTGTATGGTCGGAGATGTCGCTCGCCTATCGGTTGGTTCGAGTCTGGTGAGGTCCAGGTGTTGGGGCCCGATTTGGTGCAGCAGACCTTAGATAAGGTCCGGGTTATTCATGATCGACTCCGCACGGCTCAGAGCCGGCAGATATCGTATGGAGATCGGAGGCGGAGAGATCTTGAGTTCATGGTTGGGGACCGGGTATTCCTCAGAGTGTCGCCCATGAAGGGTGTTATGAGATTTGGGAAGAAAGGCAAGCTCAGTCCTAGGTTCATTGGGCCTTTTGAGATATTGGAGCGCGTTGGCGCCGTTGCTTATAGACTGGCTTTGCCTCCCTCTCTGTCTGTTCATCCGGTGTTCCATGTGTCCATGCTCCGGAAGTATGTTCACGATCTGTCTCATGTGATCGATATGGCTTCCGTGGAGGTAGATGGCGACTTAGCTTATTCGGAGGAGCCTATTGCTATTGTGGCTAGAGAGGTCCGTAAGATGAGATCGAAGGTGATCCCGCTTGTGAGAGTTCAGTGGGGGCATCACTCCATTGCCGAGGCCACTTGGGAGCTTGAGTCCGAGATGCGTGAGAGGCATCCGCGCTTGTTCGATGATTCAGGTATAAAATCCTTGTATTTTTCTAAGCCTGAATTTGCATTTTTAAGTTTTATTGATTTCGGGTGGTACCGAGGGGTCCTCGAAATCCGTGCAAGCTCCGTGGCTAGTGTGTGGATCCTATCTTAGATTTAGGCTCGTCCGAGGACGGCCGAGAGTCTAAGTGGGGGAGAATGTAACGACCCTCAAATAGTCGTTACGGGATCCAGGACCTCGATTTGCGTGTCGACAGTCCCAAAAGCTCTGTTAGGTCATTTATGACCCGTCTGTGAAATCTGAGTCGAAACGGAGTCCGTTTGATAGGTTTTCGAGAAAAGGATCCGTTTATGAAATTCCGGAAAGGAATTTGGGGTTTCGATAGATCGTTTTGAGTAAAAGAACCCCGATGGAAAATCCGAGCGCACCGTTAGGTCCGTCTCGTCATTTATGATATGTAGCAACCTTCAAAATTGAAAACGGACCTCGTTTGATAGGACTTTTGATAAAGTCCCCGTTTCGGATGTTTAAAAGAGTTAAAAGAGGTTTCCGAGCTCGATTTGAGCAAATGAGCTCCGATGAGATATCCGAAAGTTCCGTTAGGTTCGTATAGTCATTTGTGACTTGTAGCAACTTTCGGTATTTGATTCCGAGGTCGTTTGGTTAAATTTCGCTATTTTGGCGAAAGTCGAAAATTGAACCTTTGCCGTGGGACCCACTTTTTGAGTTCTGGAGGTCCGAATTGAGTTCTGTCTTACCGAGCATGTCACCCAATTATTTTATGACTTGTGTGCAAAATTTGGGATCATTCCGAGCTTCGTAGGATCCCGTTTTGCCCCTAAATCAGTAGAAAATCTGGTGCGACTTTTCTGTTCTGTTTTGGCGCAAGCAGCCGGATAAAAGCTGATTTTCCGGCCAATCCGTAAGGAATTAGGAAAAACTCAAAACATGAAAGTTGTAGCCCTTTGAGTTGTGGTTCTATTGGTACCGGTTTCAGGTCATTTGGACATTCCTATCAAAATTTATGACTTTTTCAAAAGAAGCTGTCACAGAGGCAAAAAAAAAAAACTGCTATAAAAAGGCCATTTCGGGCCATTTCGGTTCATAACTTATAAAAATCATTTGGTGAGCTCTTGAGGCGATTTTTGGGTATTTCTTGAAGACCCAATCATACTTACACTTAAGGTAAGCCCTTTCAATCCATCTTTATGTTGATTAACACAAGAATCAAAGGGTTGATTCTTGGAAATGGGTTAGAACCCTAGATTCTTAAGAATTGGGGAAAGACATCGAGCAAGGCTCGCATGTGGAATCTAATTGTACTGTTGGACTCACGGGAGCGTGGGGAGTCCGGAAAAGTACATTTTGTAAATTTAGGGCTCGGCCCTACCCGGGGGCATTTTGGTAATTTTTACCCTAGGATGCCTATAGGCTTAAATAGCTATAATTGAGCACTCATATGTGCTATATCTTGTCTTAATAGACCTAGTGGAGAGTCCTTCGCGGACAAGGCGAGCGGGAAAGGAGATTCTTCCCGGCATTTGAGCCCGAATTTCGAGGTAAGTGAGACTTGACCTCTATTGTGCTTGTGGACTCTTCCTTCATGCTAGTATGCTTCATGTACGCATATATATACCTAACAATGGTTAGGATTAATGATGTGAATTACTTGCTATTATTGTTTGTTATAAATAGCGAGATTGTGACTCGACCGAGGTATGTGCCGGTCTAAACGCTACGTCGAGGTAGCTTAAATTTATATCGTAGTAACTCTTGCTACGCCATGCTTAGATAGCAAGAACTTGGGACATGGTCGAGGATGTTGCAGGCATGTCATGATAAATGTCTTGCCGAGGATTTTGCCGGCTTTTGTATGATATTGGTACTTGATTTGTTCACGTGCCGGGTTGGGTAGTGCTGTCTATACGTAACCTTGGGTTGGACGACATGGGAGTAGGGATTGTACCCCCAAACTGTGGTCGGGTTAACCTTCGCCTTACGTTCAGCTAGCATAACCAACCTGGGTTACGGTGACTGTGAAATATTATCGTTATTAATATTTCTGTTATTATTTCTGTTATTGTTATTAATGTCGTGGATATTAATACTGTTAGAGGGACACTTGACAGGGGGTGTGGTGTCGCCTATACTATGAGATGTGTCACACTTGACAGGGGGTGTGGTGTGGACACTTGATCTTTGAGATGTGACACACTTGACAGGGGGTGTGGTGTGGTCACTTGATTTATTGCGTTACGACGCACTTGACAGGGGGTGTGGTGCGATCGTAGACAGATTTGAGATGAGCCAACGACTACGGGTCGTTGGTCTACTTATTCATGATTGTGATAGTGACTTCGGGTCACGGTATATGGTTGATACTTAGTAGTGGTGTTGCTAGTCCATCGTAGGTCTAGGTTAGTCAGCACGGGAGTAGAGATTGGACCTCCAAACCGCCGCTGAGTTGACCTATGCCTTACGTTGGATGGGCATAATCCTTGAGAATTCTGGTTACTACTTGTGTGTATGGAATGTGTTACATCTATTTGTGATTTCACTACTTTATTGTATGATTACTATAGTATGTTGTTGCTTATGATGCATGTAGCGACTTGTCCCGCAAGGGTACCTTAGCGGGCCTGTCGGTGATCTTACTAGGCTTCAGCTCATAACTTACTCTGCTACGTGCGCAGGTCCTTCATCCAGTCAGCAGCCCGGACATTAGCGGTTCCCGAGGCTTCTGAGACTTTTGATTGAGGTGAGCCGACCACACAGACCGTGGTGGCATACCGCCGGAGTCACTTAGAGATAGGACTCAGATTTCTTTGATGTATATTCATACTTTATTGAGTCACTCTTAGAATGCTCCAATTCTTTTGTGGATATATTCTTTTGGACTTCACCCTTTTATATTTATATATCCATTTATGATCTTTTCACATTATTGTTCTTTTCCGCATCTTGTTTTATTGGTTCGCCTAGGCAAATGTTATTTAGGTGCCATCACGAGCCCTTGGAAATTGGGTCGTGACACACGTATACTTGCGTGTGCGTTTGGGAGCAACAAGTTTTTGGCGCCGTTGCCGGGGACTAATTATTGACTGATTTCTTTTTGAACAGTTTATTACTTACTATTCAGGTTTAATTTTTGTTTTGAGTTTCGTGCTGTTTCAGGTATTAGGTCCTGCTTGATCTTTACCTACAGGAATGGCAGAAGAACAAGCTTTAGCTGTGCGAGATGTTGCTCTCCCCAGCCTGGAGGGAGTAGCCTCGAGCATAGTTAAGCCTGAAATTACTGGAAACTTTGAGATTAAGTCCGGTATGATACAACTGTTACATACGACTGGACAATTTGGTGGATTCCTTCATGAAGATCCGCAACAACATATCCAGAATTTCTTGGAGATCAGTGATACTTATACACCATCGGGAGTTCCTACTGATTATGTTCGCTTGACTTTATTCCCGTTTTCACTGATTGGGGCAGCAAAGAGGTGGTTAAAGGCTGAAAAGTCTGGGTCTATCACCACTTGGAATGATTTGGCTAAGAAGTTCTTGGCTAAGTTTTATCCATCTGCCAAGACAGCCCGGGTGAGGAGTGAAATTATATCCTTCAGACAGTTAGAAGGAGAATCTTTATATTCAGCCTGGGAGAGATTTAAGGCTCTATTGAGGGACTATCCACACCACAACCAATCCAATGAGGTTCTTGCACATACTTTTGTTGAGGGGTTGAATGCGCACACTAAGATCGTGGTAGATGCTGCTGCTGGAGGTCAAGTATTGGCCTTAAATTTTGACCAGATCTATGATTTGTTAGATAAGTTTTTCGCAGAGCAATCCTGATTGGCAGGGAGATGGTAGAGCTATTACACAGAAAGCTGCAGGGGTACTTCAATTAGATGCAGTTTCAGAGCTAAGGGCTAGAATGGATGCTATTTCCAATCAAATTAGTAAACTAGCTCTGCCAAAGACTCAGCAACCAGTGGCTCCAGTGCAACAACTCCAGAGTTTTTGTGAGGTTTGTGGTCAAGACCATGCTACAGAGGTTTGCTCTTCTAATCCAGAGTCGGTTTATTACGTGGGTAATCAAAACAGGCTGCAGGGTCAAAACCAATTTGGTAATGGTTATTATCAAGGCAATACGAGAGCCCCGAATAATTACCACCCACTTCCAGCACCACCACAGCAGGTTAGCAGTTCAGTTGAAGATATGCTAAAGCAAATAATGGCAGGCCAGCAGAGAATGATAGCTGACACTGCAGCCCATGCACAAGCCATACAAGATCTTGCCAATGCTCACAAGAACCTGGAGCACCAGTTGGGGCAGTTGGTGGGAGAAATAAGCACTGTTAAAAAAGAGCCTGAACAATGTCTTGCAGTGACTTTAATTGGAGGTGGAGAGCTGATGGCCAAGTCTGAAGAGAGAGCTGAAATAGAAAAAGTTGAAAAAGTGGAGAAGGTAAAGAAGAAAGAAGAGAGAAAGGAGGCACCTCTGCCACCTCCACCATTCCTGCAGAGACTATTACCATCGAAGGATCTGGCCCAGTATCAAAAATTTGTGAGTATGTTGAAAGAACTTCAAGTTAATATTCCCTTGACTGATGTGTTTGAATTGATGCCATCCTTTGTGAAGTTCTTAAAAGAGATTTTAGTCAAGAAGAAAACGCCTCAAGAGATAGATACAGTTGAGTTAGTTGAGGAGTGTAGCACAATCTTGAGCAAGCTACCTCCAAAACTTCAAGATCCTGGGAGGTTTACTATTCATTGTACCATTGGAGGGCATAATATCACTGGTGCCTTGTGTGATTTGGGTGTGAGCATCAATCTCATGCCTCTGTCTGTTTGCAAAAGATTAGGGCTAGGAGCAATCAAGCCCTCTTCAGTTACTCTTAAGATGGCGGATGGATCACTCACTCACCCTGATGGTAAGTTGGAGGATGTGTTGCTAAAAGTTGGTAAGTTTACATTCTCTGTTGATTTTGTAGTCCTAGATTATGAAGAGGACCGAGAAGCTCCAATCATTTTGGGGAGACCATTCTTAGTCACCTCGAAGGCACTTATTGACATGGAGCTGGGTGAGATGACTGTTAGAGCGCATGGAGAGAAGGTTACTTTCAAGATGTATACTCAGAAGGAGCACATAGCTAAGGTTGAAGAGTGCTCTATGATTGAATGTGTTAGTCAAGAACATGGAAGTACACCACATGTAAAGTTGAAGATGGGTTCTCTCAAAGAAAGGAAGAAAGCAAAGGTTCGGCGTAAGAAGAGAAGACATAAAGGCTGGAAGTGAGCTAAAAGTGTCGTCATGCCACGACGTTAACTAAGGCGCTTCTCGGGAGGCAACCCGAGTTTGTACTTGTATTATTTCATTTATAGTGTCACGTAGTTTTGGTTTTTCCTTGGATTGCAGGTTCATGTACTGTCGAGGCTAAGTGTGGGGTGTCCTCACCCTTGCCTAATGTTGATGACCTGATGAGGGAAGTCTGAGTACCTCATACTATATGGAAGCTTGGAGGATGCTAGAACCAAGGACTAGAATCTTCAGGGAAGTTTTCTTTACCTTGCACTTTCTTATTTTTAGCACTGAGGACAGTGCTTAGTTTAAGTGTGGGGTGGGGGAAACTACCCTTTATCTATTTTTGAGGTTAGGGATGCATGTACTGTAGGATTTTCTTTTGTCACTTGACTTTATTTTTATTTGTTTCTTGATTTAATATATAAAAAATGAAAAAAATTAGAAAACCAATGAAAAATTGCAAAAAGATTTTCTTTTTAGTTTTTATTAGCGGTACATGTCATCCACCCCGTGGTTTTTCTTATGGCCACGGTTCTTTTCCACGGGAGACCTTTGAACCGGGTAGTTTTTTATTTTTAGGATTAGGATAGTTAGTTGTAGATGACCCTAGACGAAAGGAATAGGTGGAATGCTAGGTGCCTTTGATTTGCTTGATACCGGTGGACTTGAATTGATTGCATGTGCTATTTGTGGTGTCCTTGGGTTTTAATTTGATGCATGCCTAGAGAAAAAAAAAATTGGAACAACCCCCTTGAGATGCTTGAGTCCACTTGCTTGATTCTTTGTTGTGAACCTTTGTGCATTATTGCTTAAATTTCCACAAGTTGCATTCTAGATGCTTAGTTGAGAGTTGTTGATGGAATCTTTTTGTGTGGATTGTGTGCAATGTGTGTTGTGACGCATATTCTTGTTGCTCCATGTTGCATATTGGTGTCTAGAACTTGTCCCGTGTGTGTGCAAAGCGAAATCCTAGGTTCACTCTAGTCGGGAAATGATACAAGGCATTCTTTTACTTGCCTACCCTTACATATATACCTTGAAAGAAAGAAATTGTTGTTGTGATTTTTTTTTATCCTTGTTGTTGGTACCCACACCCCGAGCATACCCATTTGTTCTAAATTGTCTCTTTTGGCCCTTTACTCCTTAAGCACTTTAGTTGATATTGTGTAGTTGATTGGAGTTGTGGTTGGAATTGGGAGGTTTTTGAGTGGAGCTAATGAAGGGGAATAATTAAAAATTTGTGAAGTAGTGAAAGGCATTGGCAAGGTTGGATGAAATTGAAATAAGAAAAGAGAAAAAAAGAGCAAAGTTGAAAAAAAAAATTGTGGAAAAAGAAATAAAGAGAAAAGAATATCCATTCCTTGCTAGTGTGTGCTTAATAGAAATATGCTACTTGTGAGAATGTGTATGTGTAGAAGTGTTGATTAGGTGGCTTGATGAGATTTGTGCGTAACTTGAATGTGATGTATTAAAGTGCTTAGGGAGGTAGTCACTATTACCATATGTATCCCACCCGCCTCTTAGCCTACATTACGACCTTTTCAAAGTCCTAGTTAATCCCGATTGGAGTGAGCTTACATTAGTGGAGTCCTACACTACGGGCAAGCCTATGGTACATTGTGTGTGACATGTGAGACTTTCATGAGAGTGAGTGAATTCATTTATTGCCCCCGTTATATTCATGATGTTTATTGTTGTGTGTGATCTTTGGGGGGCACTCTTTTGCTTCATATTGGTGAGGGCACACGGTTTACATGAAGTAGGTAAAGTTGATGGCTCTTGGTTGAGTAGATAGGTGTGATTTTGTGGGAGCATGGTTGCATTAAGTTGAGTTTGTGCACTTGAGCTATTTTGGGGTGGTTGTTCTCATATTTTTGGTTTTAGAAAATTGTTGGCATGTTGTGGATCCATAGTAGTCATGTGTGCAGTGGTTCAATGGTCGGTATCAACCATAGTCAGAGGCAGACCTGTTTTACCTAGGTTGGGAAGTGAGATGTGACTTGCTCGAGGGCGAGCAAAGGTTCAAGTGTGGGGTGGTGATGTTTGGCATTTTATGCCTATATTTCCTTAATATTTCCTCACGTTTTAGTACCTTATGCGCTCGTTTTATGGTTTATGAATGTGATTTTTCACTGATTTGATGTCGTGTGTATGTAGGTTGTTATGAAGTGCAATTGAAGCTTTTAAGAGCATGATTGAGCAAGAAAAGATTGGATTTTGATTGAGGATTGGATCGAGCACACGAAGGCACAACACGAAACGAGAAAAGGAGAAACGGAACAGGAAAATGGCTGGGCGCCATAACCCACGCGCCGCGCAACCCATAGCGCGCACTGGCTGGCGCGGTTCTCCATGCGGCGCGGGCTTGTAGCGGGCTGATTTCGACGGGTTCTGTCCAATGTCACGCGTTCCGAGGCGCGGGGCGCCCGTTATAGCGCCCCTTGTGCGCGTTTTTACGTCCTATTTCGTCTGGGATTGGGTCTAACTTATTACTAGGTGTTTGTAAACCCTATAAATAGTCTTTTACTTAGTTTTTGAAAGGAGTTCAGACTTTGGAGCAAATTTGAGAGCTCATAACATCAAGAACAAGGGTTTTTCTTCCTTCCATTAATCTATTACATCATTATTTCATTATTTCATCAAATCTTTGTGTTGTTATTATGAGTATGCGTAGCTAAATCTATCGTTCTAGGGTTAGAGTGTTTCATGAAGGTTGATGTTTGAAGATTGATTCCCATTGATTGAATCCCATAACGGGTTGCTTATTCTTTCTTGATTTCACTTGTGTAATTGTCAGGGCCCGATTATTACGCATTATCTATGGTTTTTAGATTGAACTCGAAAGAGGGAATTTAATTACGTAATAAGAAAGAATAGGACTAGTTTGTGAACTCGGGCATCGGGGAACCAATTTGTGAGTAGGATAGACATATACTTGCTCGCCTAGTTTAACTCATTACAGAATTCGTTAATGCGTGCACGTGATTCAACCCATAGACATATAGGGATTGGAGTAGCCTGCACAGACCGTGAAGAACTGAAAGGTTTTTACGGGTACATTTAATCTGTTAGTTAGTAACCCGGGATTTAAGAAGTAGAATCAATTGGATAACTCAACTGGATTGTTCGTAACTCTGACCCTGGACCGTCTCCTTATCACTGATAACAACCAAGTTTTGCTCCATTGCTTGAATTCATTTTTACCATTTAATTACTGTTCTTTAGTTAATAAAACTCATCACTATTGGAAAAGATCCCTGAATAGTTTGTATAAATTGTTTGCTAGAATTCAGTCTGAATAGTCCTCGTGGGAATGATACTCATCTTATCACTTTATTACTTGTCGACCACGTATACTTGCGTATGCATTTGGGAGCAACACCAGGTAATAAGCACACTGACATAAAGTTTCTTAAAGTGAGGGATAAGATTAAAGAGAAGAAAATTGAGGTTGACCATATACAGACAGACTTCATGCTCGCTGATCCACTGACTAAGGGATTGAAGACCTTAGTTTTTAAGGAGCATGTTGCTAACATGGGACTTGTTGAATCTTTTGATGCGCTAGTTTAGTGGGAGTGGTAGGTATTCATATTTTTACCATGTTATTTAGACTATTTGCTTCATTCTTTATGAGCTCATGATGATACATTTTATTTTGTTAAGATATTCACATTCTCAATAAATTTATGGTGAATTCTGCTATCATAAATAATGTTGATATTTTGTGCACAATTGATTATTAAATTATTATTTTAAGACTTGATGTCTTAAGTGTTGATGGTGTCTCATGTTGATGATGGAGACACATGGGGCATATTATTTATGTCATATATATTTTTTCTTGGCTGTTGCATATTATGGTTAGTTGCACATATTGGGCCTTGAAGATTATGATTTTCTGGTGAAGCACATGTTGTTTAGTTGCTCACATGTTGTAACAGAAAATCATGTTATAGATTTTTCTAATGGTGCGCATGTTGTTTTGTCGCCCAATGATGTTTATGGAAAATCGTTTGTTGGACCGACAATGAAATAGTCTTATTTTGGAGTCCATGTTGACTATTTGTTGCTACACTACCACATCTTTAGGTCTGTCAGCAAGACTTCAATGTTTGTGATTGTGGACTAGTCTTGTGTCGTTGATTGACGCAAGTACTGCTGCTTTTCGACATTGATAGTTTTGTTTGACTAGATCATGGTGGAAACAATCTTCCACCACTATATGTTTGTGGCCAGTCTACTTAGCCTGAGAGTCATTTTATAAATAAACTTTTTTCAAAATCTGTTAAATAGTTAAGTTAATGTTGTCCAAGTGGGAGAATGTTAGAATTATTTATTGTAGACTTAACATTAACTTATTTGGTTTTTCCAAAACGGGCTAATTGTAAATAGTTGGCTGACAATACACGGGCCACATATTTGTGGATTCCATGATGGGCTTGTATTGTTTCTTGTGTTAGGTGTGGGCTGACAGTAGTGCAGGCAAGATGTTAAACCTATGGGCCTATTATGGGTGGGCCCATTATGTTAAGGCTTTTAAGCCTATATATATGAGGCTAGGTCTCCTCTCCTGGCTTAACCTATTGCAGACAACTTCTCATTAAGCTGTTAGTTCTCATAAGCTCAATGAGAGGAAAGAGTTGGCCTTCGCTCGTCTTCAATACCGTGTTGCCATGGCGGATAAAGGTACGCTGTTTTATTCACATCCTTATTATGGTTACTAGTTGTTCTTGATTTATATGATTGTGTGTTTATAATTAATTCAACAGCCTTCTCTTTGGCCAATCAATGTGTTTTGTTTTGGCTATATATAGCCTGAGTTTCGGCCATGATATAACCAAAAAAAAAAATACAGTGCAATAGTTTCTAGTTAAGTATTTCACAGACAGTGTAAGAAAATAGTCTGTGTAGGAAAATAGAAAGTGTGAGCAATATCATAGTGAGGTGTCTTTAAAATAAAGAGAGTTATTTCTTTTGAGTGCGTAGTAGTCCACGACTACAGTGTGTAATATTTCTCATTATAGTGAAGTTATTTTGTTCCTCTCAAAACGTGGTTATTTTACTTTTTGTTTAAAGGTTTTTTTTTTCACGTTAAGAAACTTGGTGTCGTTGTACTCCTCTATTCTTGTGTATTATTTTGGGAATTATTCCTGGAGTATACTATTATTTCCCAATATCATGGTATCAGAGCCATGGCAAATAATGGTACACTCGCTTTTCAATACCCTCGTCTTACAAAAGAAAATTATGAAAAATGGTGTCTACGATTGAAAGCCATTCTTGGCTCTCAAGATGTATGGGAAGTTGTACATAGTGGGTATTCAATACCTGATAATGAGGAAGCTCTGCCTCAAAATGAAAAAGATATTTTGGTAAAAATAAGAAAGAAGGATCAACAAGCTCTCACTCTCATCCACCAATGTCTAGATGATACCATGTTTGAGAAGGCGGCCGATGCTAACACCTCAAAAGAAGCTTGAGAGATTTTACAAAATTCTCTCCAAGGAGTTGATAAAGTGAGGAAGATAAAACTTCAAACTCTAAGGGCTGATTTTGAAGTTTTGAAAATGAAGGAATCCGAATCCATTTCGGATTATTGTTCAAGAGTGAAAGCTGTGGTAAATCAATTAAAAAGGTACGGAGAAGAAATGGAAGAGATTCATGTGGTAGAAAAGATCCTTCGGTCATTAACACCTAAATTTGATTATGTGGTGTGTGCTATTGAGGAGTCTAAAGATTTAAACTTTATGCTGACAGAGCAACTGGAGGGTTCTTTACAAGCCCATGAAGAAAAGATCAGGAAGAGACAAGAAGAGCCACTGGAGCAACTTCTTAAAACCAATGCATCATTCAAGGATGAAGGTGAAAAGAGCTATAGAGGAAATGGACGAGGAAGAGGCCGTGGCGGTCGAGGAAGAGGAAGAGGAAGAAGTAATAGTAACAACTTCAACAATGAAGAAAAAAGCTTTCAAGCATACAGAGGTCGTGGTCGTGGACAAAGAGGAGGAAGAGGACGTGGTTACTATAAAGAGACAAATGGTAAAAGGTATGACAAATCTAAAATTGAGTGTTACAATTTTCATTAATATGGCCATTACTCTTGGGAATGTCGTACTAATGTTGAAGAGAAAGCTAACCTTGTTGACGACAAAGAACAAGATGAGTGAACATTGTTGCTAGCACTCAAGGAAGGTGACAAAGATGATTGCAGTTTGTGGTACTTGAACAATGGAGCAAGCAATCATATGTGTGGATGCAAAGACAAGTTTGTGGAACTCATTAAAAGAGTGAAAGGCAATGTGTCCTTTGGAGATTCCTCAAAGATCCAAATTGAAGGGATAGGTACGATTCTAATCTCCTCTAAAGATGGTGGCCATAAGATGATTAAAGATGTTTATTATATGCCAAAACTAAAAAGTAATATTTTGAGTTTGGGCCAACTTCTTGAAAGAGGATATGATATTCGTATGAAAGATATGCATCTTAGGCTTAGAGATTCAAATAGAAAATTAATTGCTAAAGTTGAAATAGCAAAGAACAGAATGTTTACTTTAAATCTTAAGACAATTGATGCAAAGTGTTTGAAGGCTAATGTGCAAGATGAGTCATAGTGTTGGCACATGCGATTTGGGCATTTGAATTTTGAAGTGCTCAAATCAATGGGAGAAAAAATGATGGTGAATGGAATGCCTTCAATCAACCATCCCAATCAATTGTGTGTCACGACCCAATTTCCAAGGGCTCGTGATGGCACCTAAACAACATTTGCCTAGGCGAACCAAGGAAACAAGATGCGGAAAAGAACAATAATGTGAAAAAATCATAAATGGATATATAAATATAAAATGGTGAAGTCCAAAAGAATATATCCACAAAAGAATTGGAGCATTCTAAGAGTGACTCAATAAAGTATGAATATACATCAAAGAAATCTGAGTCCTATCTCTAAGTGACTCCGGCGGTATGCCACCACGGTCTGTGTGGTCGACTCACCTCAATCAAAAGTCTCAGAAGCCTTGGGAACCGCTAACGTCCGGGCTGCTGACTGGATAAAGGACCTGCGCACGTAGCAGAGTAAGTTATGAGCCGAAGCCCAGTAAGATCACCGACAGGCCCGCTATGGTACCCTTGCGGGACAAGTCGCTACATGTATCATAAGCAACAACATACTATAGTAATCATACAATAAAGTAGTGAAATCACAAATAGATGTAACACATTCCATACACACAAGTAGTAACCAGAAGTCTCAAGGATTATGCCCATCCAACGTAAGGCATAGGTCAACTCAGCGGCGGTTTGGAGGTCCAATCTCTACTCCCGTGCCGACTAACCTAGACCTACGATGGACTAGCAACACCACTACTAAGTATCAACCATATACCGTGACCCGAAGTCACTATCACAATCATGAATAAGTAGACCAACGACCCGTAGTCGTTGGCTCATCTCAAATCTGTCTACGATCGCACCACACCCCCTGTCAAGTGCGTCGTATCTCAATAAATCAAGTGACCACACCACACCCCCTGTCAAGTGTGTCACATCTCAAAGATCAAGTGTCCACACCACACCCCCTGTCAAATGTGACACATCTCATAGTATAGGCGACACCACACCCCCTGTCAAGTGTCCCTCTAACAGTATTAATATCCACGACATTCATAACAATAACAGAAATAATAACAAAAATATTAATAACGATAATATTTCACAGTCACCGTAACCCAGGTTGGTTATGCTAGCTGAACGTAAGGCGAAGGTTAACCCGACCACAGTTTGGGGGTACAATCCCTACTCCCATGTCGTCCAACCCAAGGTTACGTATAGACAGCACTACCCAACCCGGCACGTGAACAAATCAAGTACCAAAAGCCGGCAAAATCCTCGGCAAGACATTTATCATGACATGCCGGCAACATCCTCGGCCATGTCCCAAGTTCTTGCTATCTAAGCATGGCGTAGCAAGCGTTACTACGATATAAATTTAAGCTACCTCGACGTAGCGTTTAGACCGGCACATACCTCGGTCGAGTCACAATCTCGCTATTTATAACAAACAATAATAGCAAGTAATTCACATCATTAATCCTAACCATTGTTAGGTATATATATGCGTACATGAAGCATACTAGCATGAAGGAAGAGTCCACAAGCACAATAGAGGTCAAGTCTCACTTACCTCGAAATTCGGGCTCAAATGCCGGGAAGAATCTCCTTTCCCACTCGCCTTGTCCGCGAAGGACTCTCCACTAGGTCTATTAAGACAAGATATAGCACATATGAGTGCTCAATTATAGCTATTTAAGCCTATAGGCATCCTAGGGTAAAAATTACCAAAATGCCCCCGGGTAGGGTTGAGCCCTAAATTTACAAAATATACTTTTCCGGACTCCCCACGCTCCCGTGAGTCCAAAAGTACACTTAGATTCCACATGCGAGCCTTGCTCGATGTCTTTCCCCAATTCTTAAGAATCTAGGGTTCTAACCCATTTCCAAGAATCAACCCTTTGATTCTTGTGTTAATCAACATAAAGATGGATTGAAAGGGCTTACCTTAAGTGTAAGTATGATTGGGTCTTCAAGAAATACCCAAAAATCGCCTCAAGAGCTCACCAAATGATTTTTATAAGTTATGAACCGAAATGGCCCGAAATGGCCTTTTTATAGCAGTTTTTACCTCTGTGACAGCTTCTTTTGAAAAAATCATAACTTTTGATAGGAATGTCCAAATGACCTGAAACCGGTTCCATTAGAACCAAAACTCAAAGGGCTACAACTTGCATGTTTTGAGTTTTTCCTATATCCTTACGGATTGGCCGGAAAATCAGCTTTTATCCGGCTGTTTGCGCCAAAATAGAACAGAAAAGTCGCACCAGATTTTCTACTATTTTAGGGGCAAAACGGGACCCTACGAAGCTCGGAATGATCCCAAATTTTTCACACAAGCCATAAAATACTTGGGTGACATGCTCGTCAAGACGGAACTATATTCGGACCTCCAGAACTCAAAAAGTGGGTCCCACGGCAAAGGTTCAATTTTCGACTTTCGCCAAAATAGCGAAATTTAACCAAACGACCTCGGAATCCAATTCCAAAAGTTGCTACAAGTCACAAATGACTATATGAACCTAACGGAACTTTCGGATCTCTCATCGGAGCTCATTTGCTCAAATCGAGCTCGGAAACCTCTTTTAACTCTTTTAAACTTCCGAAACGGGGACTTTATCAAAAGTCCTATCAAACGAGGTCCGTTTTCAATTTTGAAGGTTGCTACATATCATAAATGACGAGACGGACCTAACAGTGCGCTCGGATTTTCCATCGGGGTTCGTTTACTCAAAACGACCTATCGAAACCCCAAATTCCTTTCCGGAATTTCATAAACGGATCCTTTTCTCGAAAACCTATCAAACGGACTCCGTTTCGACTCAGATTTCACAGATGGGTCATAAATGACCTAACGGAGCTTTGGGGGCTGTCAACACGCAAATCGAGGTCCCGGATCCCGTAACGACTATTTGAGGGTCGTTACATTCTCCCCCACTTAGACTCTCGGCCGTCCTCGGACGAGCCTAAGTCTAAGGTAGGATCCACACACTAGCCACGGAGCTGGCACGGATTTCGAGGACCCCTCGGTACCACTTGAAATTAATAAAACTTAAAAATGCAATTTCAGGCTTAGAAAATACAAGGATTTCATACCTGAATCATCGAACAAGTGCGGATGCCTCTCACGCATCTCGGACTCAAGCTCCCAAGTGGCCTCGGCAATGGAGTGATGCCCCCACTGAACTCTCACAAGCGGGATCACCTTCGATCTCATCTTACGGACCTCTCTAGCCACAATAGCAATAGGCTCCTCCGAATAAGCTAAGTCGCCATCTACCTCCACGGAAGCCATATCGATCACATGAGACAGATCGTGAACATACTTCCTGAGCATGGACACATGGAACACCGGATGAACAGACAGAGAGGGAGGCAAAGCCAGTCTATAAGCAACGGCGCCAACGCGCTCCAATATCTCAAAAGGCCCAATGAACCTAGGACTGAGCTTGCCTTTCTTCCCAAATCTCATAACACCCTTCATGGGCGACACTCTGAGGAATACCCGGTCCCCAACCATGAACTCAAGATCTCTCCGCCTCCGATCTGCATACGATATCTGCCGGCTCTGAGCCGTGCGGAGTCGATCCTGAATAACCCGGACCTTATCTAAGGTCTGCTGCACCAAATCGGGCCCCAACACCTGGACCTCACCAGACTCGAACCAACCGATAGGCGAGCGACATCTCCGACCATACAACGCCTCAAACGGAGCCATCTGGATAGAAGCCTGATAGCTATTACTATACGCAAACTCTGCTAGCGGCAAATGGCTATCCCAATGGCCTCCAAAATCAATAGCGCACGCCCTCAACATATCCTCGAGGATCTGAATGGTCCGCTCAGACTGGCCATCAGTCTGCGGGTGAAATGCAGTGCTGAGATCGACCCGAGTACCCAGCTCTCTCTGAAAAGATCTCCAAAACTGAGCTGTGAACTGAGCACCTCGGTCAGAAATGATAGAAACAGGAGCACCATGCAATCTCACAATCTGCTCAATGAAGATACGAGCCAGACGCTCCGAGGTATAAGTAGTCCTCACTGGAATGAAGTGAGCCGACTTCGTCAGTCGATCAACTACTACCCACACCGAATCATGCTTACCCACGGTCAGCGGCAAACCAACTACGAAATCCATAGTGATCTGCTCCCACTTCCACTCGGGAATGGGCATAGACTGGGTAACCCCGGCTGGCCTCCGGTGCTCATACTTCACCTACTGGCAATTCAAACATCGAGATACATAATCAGCAACATCCCTCTTCATCCCTTTCCACCAATACAGCTCTCGAAGATCATGATACATCTTCGCAGTACCCGGATGAATGGAATATCTCGAACTGTGAGCCTCTGCAAAAAATCATCTGCCTCAGCTCCACAATGGCTGGAACACATACCCGGCCGTTAAGCCGCAAAGCACCATCATCACCAAAAACTCATAGTGGCCATATCGGGTACGAAATGCAGTCTTGGAAACGTCCTAGGACCGAATCCTCAACTGATGATACCCCGACCTCAAATCAATCTTCGAGAAGAAGGTAGCACCCTGAAGCTAATCAAACAAATCATCAATATGCGGCAAAGGATACCTATTCTTGATAGTAACCTTATTCAGCTGCCGGTAATCAATACACATCCGCATAGAGCCATCCTTCTTCTTCACAAATAATACCGGGGCACCCCATGGAGACACACTGGGCCTAATGAAGCCCTTATCGAGCAAATCCTGAATCTGCTCCTTCAGCTCCCTCAACTCAACAGGAGCCATACGATACGGGGGAATAGATTTAGGCTGAGTGCCTGGCAATAGATCAATGCAAAACTCTATCTCCCACATAGGCGGCAAACCCGACAAATCATCAGGAAACACATCCGGATACTCACAAACAACCGGAACTCTATCAAGGGATAACTCCTCTGCCCGGACATCCCGAACTGAAGCAATATATCCCTCGCACCCACTAGACATCATCCTCTGCGCCTCCAAGAAAGAAATGATCCTACTCTTCGGAGAAGGCCTGGAACCTCTCCATACAACCCGAGACTCACCCTCTGCCCCGATCGTCACGGACTTGGCATGGCAATCCAAAGTCGCATGACAGGAAGCCAGCCAATCCATGCCCATAATGACATCGAAATCAGACATATCGAGCAGCATCAGGTCCACTAAGGACTCTACACCACAGATGGAGATCATACACTGCCGATAACCCCTATCTACACATATAGAAGACCCGACAGGGGTGGCAACCATAAAGGGATCATCTAAGAAGACCAGATCCCTGCCCAAGCAAGGGGCAAATCCCGGCGACACATACGAATAGGTAGACCCCGGATCAATAAGAGCATAAGCATCGCGGCCACAGACAGAAATAATACCTGTGATGACATCATTGGATGCCTCAGCATCCTGACGAGTCATAGCATAGACCTGCGCCGAGCCTCCTGAACCCGGAGCTCTCTGAGACTGCTGTCTAGGAGGAATCTGAGAAACGGGCCTGGCGGCCTGAGGACCAGATGGTATCATAGCTGCGGATCCCTGGCGACCTGATGAAACATAAGGGCAACTCCTGACATAGTGCTCTGGAGACCCACACTCAAAACATCCATCACCTCTACCTCCTCTACCGCCTCTACCACCTCTGCCATGACCACCTCCAGACGAACACCTCTCATGATGCCTCTGATGGCACCTCCCGCACTGCGGCGGACCAGACTGCGAAGAGCCACCCCGCCTCTGGGATGACTGAGGCCTCGGGGTCTCTGAAGAAAAATCCTGGGCAGGCAAAGCAGCAGCCTGGGGCCTAGACTAAGAACGGCCCTGATGACCCTGACCCCTCTGAGCGGATCCACTATACCCACCAGACTGACGCGATCTCTTGGCCGCCCTCTCTGCGTCAGCCCTGGCGAAGATATCCTCCATCCGCCGCGCCACATCAACTATCTCAAAATATGACTTGTTGCCCATATCAGGGGCAACAGCTACCTGCAAGCGGGGATGAAGACCCTCAACAAACCGGAGGACCTTGTCCCTTTCCTGAGCCACCATAGCCGGCGCAAACTGAGACAACCACAAGAACCTGGTGTCATACTCTGAAACAGACAGGTTTCCCTGCATCAACCCCTCAAACTCGCGCCTCTGAGCATCGTGCTGACTCTGGGGCACGAACCTGCTCATGAACATAGACACGAACTCAGCCCAAGACAAAGGAGGGAGGTCACTAGACCTCTGCCGCATCATGGAGACCCACCATGTCTCCGCATCTCCCGATAATCTGAAAGAAGCACACTGCACCCCTAAGGTGTCTCTAGTACCAAGAACTGTCAAAATCTTCTCACTTCTGAATGTACCTCTGGGCAGTACATGTAGCTGAGGTACCGTCGAACTCTGGAGGCTGAAGCTTCATGAATGACTCTATCCTCTTGGCAACCTCCTCAGTGCCCATAGGAGGAGTAGAAATAACTGGACCTGCCTGAGGAGCAAAAGCAGAAGGCTGGGCAATATGATCAGGAGCAGCCTCAGAAGTAGGCGTGCTCATAACAGGTGTGGTCGGCTGAGGAGCCGAAACAGGAGCTGCAACATCATCTCTGACAGGGACCTGATGGCTAGACAAGGCCATCAGTCTCATATACTCCTCTGAAGAGATCACAACGGTGCCTGGCACAACAGTAGGCACAGGGGGAATAGATGCTGACAGAGTCGCTGCGGACACCGCAGGGATAGCTGTGTCCTGCCCAGTGGCTGACAGGCGACCTGCCCGAGTCTTCTTAGCAGCTGGCGGCTGCGTAGGTGCTGATGGCTCTCCCGCAGACGCGGGTGTAGAAGATGCAGCCCTCCTGGCTGAGGATGCTCGCGTCCTCGCCATCTGATACAATACACGAAAAAGGGTCAGCACCTATATAAGCTACTCAGCACGAATAGAGATGAAACGAAGGGAAAACATTTCCTAACATGCCCTTGTAGCCTCTCGCTCATAAGTATGGTCGACAACATACCCATAAGAAAGACTCTACTCAGACACTGCTCCAAGACTCCTAGGACTCGAATTAGAACCTAGGGCTCTGATACCAAACTGTCACGACCCAATTTCCAAGGGCTCGTGATGGCACCTAAACAACATTTGCCTAGGCGAACCAAGGAAACAAGATGCGGAAAAGAACAATAATGTGAAAAGATCATAAATGGATATATAAATATAAAATGGTGAAGTCCAAAAGAATACATCCACAAAAGAATTGGAGCATTCTAAGAGTGACTCAATAAAGTATGAATATACATCAAAGAAATCTGAGTCCTATCTCTAAGTGACTCCGGCGGTATGCCACCACGGTCTGTGTGGTCGGCTCACCTCAATCAAAAGTCTCAGAAGCCTCGGGAACCGCTAACGTCCGGGCTGCTGACTGGATGAAGGACCTGCGCACGTAGCAGAGTAAGTTATGAGCCGAAGCCCAGTAAGATCACCGACAGGCCCGCTATGGTACCCTTGCGGGACAAGTCGCTACATGTATCATAAGCAACAATATACTATAGTAATCATACAATAAAGTAGTGAAATCACAAATAGATGTAACACATTCCATACACACAAGTAGTAACCAGAAGTCTCAAGGATTATGCCCATCCAACGTAAGGCATAGGTCAACTCAGCGGCGGTTTGGAGGTCCAATCTCTACTCCCGTGCCGACTAACCTAGACCTACGATGGACTAGCAACACCACTACTAAGTATCAACCATATACCGTGACCCGAAGTAACTATCACAATCATGAATAAGTAGACCAACGACCCGTAGTCGTTGGCTCATCTCAAATCTGTCTACGATCGCACCACACCCCCTGTCAAGTGCGTCGTATCTCAATAAATCAAGTGACCACACCACACCCCCTGTCAAGTGTGTCACATCTCAAAGATCAAGTGTCCACACCACACCCCCTGTCAAATGTGACACATCTCATAGTATAGGCGACACCACACCCCCTGTCAAGTGTCCCTCTAACAGTATTAATATCCACGACATTCATAACAATAACAGAAATAATAACAAAAATATTAATAACGATAATATTTCACAGTCACCGTAACCCAGGTTGGTTATGCTAGCTGAACGTAAGGCGAAGGTTAACCCGACCACAGTTTGGGGGTACAATCCCTACTCCCATGTCGTCCAACCCAAGGTTACGTATAGACAGCACTACCCAACCCGGCACGTGAACCAATCAAGTACCAAAAGCCGGCAAAATCCTCGGCAAGACATTTATCATGACATGCCGGCAACATCCTCGGCCATGTCCCAAGTTCTTGCTATCTAAGCATGGCGTAGCAAGCGTTACTACGATATAAATTTAAGCTACCTCGACGTAGCGTTTAGACCGGCACATACCTCGGTCGAGTCACAATCTCGCTATTTATAACAAACAATAATAGCAAGTAATTCACATCATTAATCCTAACCATTGTTAGGTATATATATGCGTACATGAAGCATACTAGCATGAAGGAAGAGTCCACAAGCACAATAGAGGTCAAGTCTCACTTACCTCGAAATTCGGGCTCAAATGCCGGGAAGAATCTCCTTTCCCACTCGCCTTGTCCGCGAAGGACTCTCCACTAGGTCTATTAAGACAAGATATAGCACATATGAGTGCTCAATTATAGCTATTTAAGCCTATAGGCATCCTAGGGTAAAAATTACCAAAATGCCCCCGGGTAGGGTTGAGCCCTAAATTTACAAAATATACTTTTCCGGACTCCCCACGCTCCCGTGAGTCCAAAAGTACACTTAGATTCCACATGCGAGCCTTGCTCGATGTCTTTCCCCAATTCTTAAGAATCTAGGGTTCTAACCCATTTCCAAGAATCAACCCTTTGATTCTTGTGTTAATCAACATAAAGATGGATTGAAAGGGCTTACCTTAAGTGTAAGTATGATTGGGTCTTCAAGAAATACCCAAAAATCGCCTCAAGAGCTCACCAAATGATTTTTATAAGTTATGAACCGAAATGGCCCGAAATGGCCTTTTTATAGCAGTTTTTACCTCTGTGACAGCTTCTTTTGAAAAAATCATAACTTTTGATAGGAATGTCCAAATGACCTGAAACCGGTTCCATTAGAACCAAAACTCAAAGGGCTACAACTTGCATGTTTTGAGTTTTTCCTAATTCCTTACGGATTGGCCGGAAAATCAGCTTTTATCCGGCTGTTTGCGCCAAAATAGAACAGAAAAGTCGCACCAGATTTTCTACTATTTTAGGGGCAAAACGGGACCCTACGAAGCTCGGAATGATCCCAAATTTTTCACACAAGCCATAAAATACTTGGGTGACATGCTCGTCAAGACGGAACTATATTCGGACCTCCAGAACTCAAAAAGTGGGTCCCACAGCAAAGGTTCAATTTTCGACTTTCGCCAAAATAGCGAAATTTAACCAAACGACCTCGGAATCCAATTCCAAAAGTTGCTACAAGTCACAAATGACTATACGAACCTAACGAAACTTTCGAATCTCTCATCGGAGCTCATTTGCTCAAATCGAGCTCGGAAACCTCTTTTAACTCTTTTAAACTTCCGAAACGGGGACTTTATCAAAAGTCCTATCAAACGAGGTCCATTTTCAATTTTGAAGGTTGCTACATATCATAAATGACGAGACGGACCTAACAGTGCACTCAGATTTTCCATCGGGGTTCGTTTACTCAAAACGACCTATCGAAACCCCAAATTCCTTTCCGGAATTTCATAAACGGATCCTTTTCTCGAAAACCTATCAAACGGACTCCGTTTCGACTCAGATTTCACAGACGGGTCATAAATGACCTAACAGAGCTTTGGGGGCTGTCGACACGCAAATCGAGGTCCCGGATCCCGTAACGACTATTTGAGGGTCGTTACATTGTGTGATGCTTGTCTTCTTGGCAAACATGCAAGGAAGAGTTTTCCGAAAGAGGCCACGTCAAGAGCAACCAAGCCACTCCAGCTTGTTCATACCGATGTGTGTGGAGCAATCAATCCACCTTCATTCGGTAAAAATAAATACTTTCTGCTATTCATTGATGATTTCAGTAGAAAGACTTGGGTTTTTTTCTTGAAGCAAAAATCAGAAACATTTGTTGCTTTTAAGAATTTTAAAGCACTTGTGGAAAAGGAAAGTGGCCATGAAATAAAAGCTTTAAGGTCCGATAGTGGAGGCGAATTCACCTCAAAAGAATTTAACGACTTCTGTCAATCTCATGGAATTCGTCGCCCTCTAACGGTACCTTACTAACCACAACAAAATGGAGTTCTAGAAAGAAAGAATAGAATAATTTTTAATATGGCTAGATGCATGTTGAAAGCTAAAAGCATGCCCACGAAATTTTGGGTCGAGGCTGTTTCTTGTGCAGTTTATTTGAGCAACAGATCTCCAACAAGAAATGTTAGAGATCAAACTCCTCAAGAAGCATGGAGCGAAAGGAAGCCAAGTGTCAAACACTTGAGAATCTTTGGGAGCATAGCCTATGCTCATGTGCCACATCAAGGAAGAGCAAAGCTTGATGATCGAAGTGTCAAGCACGTGTTTGTTGGATATGACACGAGTTCAAAAGGCTACAAGTTATACAACCCTGGCAATGGCAAAGTGGTGGTGCGTCGTGATGTTCAATTTGATGAAGAAACGACATGGAATTGGGAGTCTCAGGAAGAAAATACATATGATTTTCTTCCGTACTTTGAAGATGATGAAGATGAAGCACAAGAGGCAGAGGAACCCTTACAAGATACAACTCCACCTCTATCCCCAACCAATGTTGCATCTCCTTCCTTTCTAGGAAGTTCAAATGAAGCACCTGAAAGAACGAGGACAATTGCAGAACTATATGATAATACATATCAAATTACTAATTTTGATTTTTTGTATTGTCTCTTTGTTGATAGTGAACCGATGAACTTTAATGAAGCTGTTACGGACAAAAGGTGGAGACAAGCCATGGAGGAGGAGATCAAGTCAATAGAGAAGAACAACACTTGGGAGTTAACAACTCTTCCAAAGGGTCATCGAGCAATTGGAATGAAATGGATATACAAGGCAAAGAAGAATGCTGATGGAGATATAGAAAGATACAAGGCAAGACTTGTGGCTAAAGGCTACAAACAAAGACATGGCATTGACTATGATGAAGTCTATGCACCTGTTGCCCGCATGGAGACGATCCAATTGCTTATCTCTTTGGCAGCACAAATGATGTGGAAGATCCATCAACTAGATGTGAAGTCAGCCTTCTTGAATGGCTATCTTAAAGAAGAAATATATGTTGAGCAACCATTGGGCTTTGAGGTCAAAAACCATGAAGCTAAAGTGCTTAGTTTGAACAAAGCCTTATATGGATTGAAGCAAGCTCCAAGGGCGTGGAACAGTCGCATCGACAAGTATTTTCATGACAATGGGTTTACTCGTTGTCTCCATGAATATGCTCTTTATACTAAAGTTCATACTAATGGAGATATTTTACTTGTTTGTCTTTATGTTGATGATCTTATCTTTACGGGTAATAACCCCACTTTGTTTGAAGATTTCAAGAAAGCTATGTCCCGTGAGTTTGATATGATGGACATAGGGCTCATGTCATATTACCTGGGTCTGGAAGTGAAGCAGATTGAGGAAGACATTTTCATATCTCAAGAAAGCTATACAAAAGAGATATTGAAGAAGTTCAAGATGTTTGATTGCAACCCTGTAAACACACCAATGGAGAGTGGGACAAAGTTTTCAAAGTTTGATGATGGAGAAAAGGTGAATCCAACCTTTTTCAAAAGTCTTGTGGGAAGCTTGAGATACCTGACTTGTACAAGGCCATATATTCTCTTTGCAGTTGGCGTAGTGAGTCGCTTCATAGAAGCTCCTACCTCAACTCATCTGAAAGTTGCTAGAAGAATTCTTTGTTACCTTAAAGGTACGATTGACTACGGGCTATTTTACTCACCTACTAATGATTTCACATTTGTGGGATTTTGTGATAGTGATTTTGCGGGAGATATTGATGATAGAAAAAGCACAACTGGCTTTGTTTTTTTCTTGGGTAATTCTGTTATTACTTGGAGTTCAAAGAAACAATGCATTGTTACTCTCTCGACTTGTGAATATGAATATGTAGCAGCAACATCTTGTATGTGTCATGCTATTTGGCTGAGAAGATTTCTGAAGGAGCTCAACTTGCTTCAAATTGAAGCCACGACAATTTGTATTGATAACAAGTACGCACAACACTTGCGAAGAATCCTATGTATCATGATCGGAGCAAGCACACGGATACAAGGTATCACTTCTTCAGAGAATGCATTGTCAAGAAGGAGATAGAACTCAAGTATGTGAAATCTCATGATCAAGTTGCTGATATCTTTATAAAGTCACTCAAGTTTGAAGACTTTCGAAGAATGAGATCAATGCTTGGAATGAAGAAAAAAATAAAAATTAAGAGGGAGATTTGTGGTGACTACCACATGCAAACGTTGGCATTTGGTGAGGCCAATTTGAAAACCAAAGAAGAATGGCATTGTTGGCCGTTTGTAAATCATGAAATCTTGAGCATTGTTGGCTTTCTCTTTGGCCAATCAATATGTTTTGTTTTGGCTATATATAGCCTGAGTTTCGGCAATGATATAACACCAAAAAAAAAAATACAGTGCAATAGTTTCTAGTTAAGTATTTCACAGACAGTGTAAGAAAATAGTCTGTGTAAGAAAATAGAGAGTGTGAGCAATATCATAGTGAGGTGTTTTTAAAATAAAGAGAGTTATTTCTTTTGACCGTGTAGTAGTCCACGACTACAGTGTGTAATATTTCTCACTATAGTGAAGTTATTTTGTTCCTCTCAAAACGTGGTTATTTTTTTTTTTTTTTTTTTTTAGCGAATATCACTAGGCAAGGAGCCTAGTGACTAGTTTTATAAATAATAAATGCCTCAAAGAGGACAATACAAAGTAAGGAGGGCCATACCATACCTTACATCATCCTATCGAGGTGAGACCTCGCTCCTAGCAAGAATGCAAAAAATAAGAACTAGCAAGAACCAAATAAAGTATGATCATCACAGAGTTTATAACACACTCTATGATGATATTACATATGAGAATACTAAAATAATGAAATAACATAAAAGCTAGAAAGAAAGTGGAATCATACAATCCGCACTTCCTTCTACAAGTGATGAAATGGAAAATGTAGAAAGGCCCTATAATACGAACTTGAAAAAATGATATTTGCGGCTCTCTGTCATGGTCATATATGCTATCCATCATTTCTTCGAGTTCTTGGACTTGTTGGACCTTTTGGATATTGATTTTGTACTCCTCGTAGGTTGCACCCTAGTAGGCTCTAAAGGGCGCCTTACCCTCCTTACTCTCTTTGGAGCATTATCACGAATTTCCCTGGGCGACAAGTCTCCTTCTCTAGCCACCATGCTAAAATTATGTGCGGTGGACTCTTCGTCAAGTTCCTCTTCTTCAAACAAATCATCATCCTCCACCAAATAATGTCCTTGAGGAAACCTCTCTTGGAGTGATCCCACTTGCCGCGCCAAGATACCCCTCGTATCATTCAAATCCATACGCTTGACAAGCTCATCATCCGTGAGTAAAAACTTTGAGCGTGGGACAAGCTGCATCAAGGATTTAGGCACAAAGGAAGGAGCATTTATATTCAACAAAGACTTACCAAAATTAGGAGAAGCACTTCTACACAACCTTTTAAAGTGAACCGTTGGAATTAGATCTTTTCCAAAAAAATTTGGCTTGGTCACACTCACAGATTCCAAACTCGTGCTCACCTCAAGTGAAGGAATAGTGAGAGCTTGCTTATTTAAGACACAGGTTCTTTGACTCAAATTGACATCTTCATCCCCAATAACATAGTCATGAGAGTCCCCAGCTGCTGTAACTAAATCGTTACCAGGCTCAGAAACTGTTGCAAATAATACTTTCCCATCGAGCGTAGGAGAAGCTGAAATCTGCTTGTCATCAACCATTAATGACGGCTGCACAAAAGCCCCACGAGCCTGAGGAGTAGAAAATCCTTCATCTGCAAAATCCTTCGTAGCCTCTACATTAGAAAGCTCACTCAAATGCAGATCTCCCACATCGACATCGTGCGTAGCTTCCACGATCTTGTCCAACGCAGCATCAATATTCACCCGATTAAAAGATGCCTTCCCACGTGAACCAGCCGACATCTTGTTAATCTCACACGGTCTCCCATACACGTTAGGAAAAGGCTGCTCCTCTCCTCGTGACTCCACAGAGCTATTAATAATTAAGCTAGGGGAAATCGTCTTGTCCAAAAACAAAGTCGAAGGGAGCTGAGAATCATAAATATTCCCACACGGATTCCCAGACGCGTTAGGAGTTAAAGCCTGCTCATCAATCCTTAGCTCGCCTCGAGATTCCACAGAATTAATTCCTTCAACATCATCTAACATATTAATTCCATGCACAGAAGGGGACAAAGTGTTGTCCAATAATAACACAGCATCATTCATAGGAGCATGCACTAAAGGTGAAACACCCACTGCATTAAATTCTTTCTCGTTATATTCCTCAGCAGCAACATTAACGGTTTCCTTCAACTCAGAGCCTAAAGCTTTAATACGCTGATACCTAACACCCTCAGCTTCACTTACTGACGCATTAAAACCAGGAGCTGCAATAACTTTGAGTTTATCTTTAATACCAGTCGCAACTGAATTAACACCCTCACGAGCAGCGTCAATAACAGAACCTAAAGCTGAAGGCAGCGTTTTATCAACCAACGAGTCCCCTAGTGAAGCTAAAATCTGCTTCCCAACTTTCAAAGAATCCCCTCGTGACTCCACTGCATCATCAACGAGATACCCAGAAACAACAGAGACACCAACCTCGTGGACTTTTGGATGATTTTTAAACGCCACTTCCACCCACTTCTTTGTCTGATTTCCTTGTTGGTTTGCAACTAGGTTTGCAACGTCCACATTTGTTTTTTGAATACCCGTTTCACCTTGATTCACTTGCATCTCGAGTGGAACTTGAATTTCCTTCTCCTTTTGAACAAAGGTCGAGTCATCAACTTCATCACGCTCAAGACCCTTCTCCTTGCCTTGAACTTCATCAGGAACTTCAACAATGTTGTCCAAAAGCTCAAAAGTATTTCTAGTTGTGAAAACTTCTCCTTGCTTCACACGATTAACTGTTGTACCTGGGATATCTTCAACTTGTTGAGCAACTTCATGTCCTTGTTTCTTCTTAGAATCCACACGAACCCAAGCATTAGGGTTCTTGTTTGGATGCAACACCCTACCACGATTCCTTTTTGTATTTCCTCGATCACGCACTGGTTGCGCAGCTACAATATGTTCATCACTCTTCCTTTGGTTGGGCTGTGCAGGCTCAACTCGTTTACCTACAATCTTTCCACTCTTTAAAATCTTAACAGGTTCTTCACCCACAACCGCATCCTTCAAACCTTCAAAAACATACTTTTGCTCAAGTTCTGGATGCAGCACATAGCATTCAATCTCACAATGGCCTTGAAGCCTACATTCCCTACAATATTTAGGAACATAGTCATATCTAATACGAACCCACTTAAACCTTGCTTCACCCGTTGTGGAGTTTTTGATTCCTATACGAACCCGTTGTGGACGAGTCGCCAAGAGATCAAGCTCGACTTTAACTTTCGCACAACTAGGACGAGATTTAGCATTGGTGGCAGCATCAACTTGAAGAGGTCGACCAACAGCCCTAGCTAATGCAAAAATAGTTTCCTTGCCAAAGAACACGGGGGGTAAACCAGGGAAGGAAACCCAAGCAACACCAATCGAAGTTTCTTCATTCGGATCAAACCAAACCTCATATTTAAGACCTCTCATTTGGTGAAGAGTAGAACCAATCTTGACGTAGAAGGCTGGCCTAGAAAGTATGTGAACATAATCCTCAAGAATAGAGAGCCTAATTAAAATATGACGAGAGTCTAACAAACCAATATAACATGCACCTTTAAGCTCAAGTTGCAATGGAATTTGCTTCTTTATAACATGAAAATCCGGCATACCGTAAGCAAACTTTCCAACCACTGCGTATTGTAACTCTTCGCTAATCACCATGTTATCCACATCCTTGTCTTCCCAAAGGAAAGACGGCTCGCCATGATGAAGTTCAAATAAAGGCTCGGCGGCAGGAACTTTATTAGGCGTGGAAGTAGGGGTTAATATGGATTTGTAGGATTGTTGTTGTGGTTGTAATGTTAATGAAGGATTAGGATTAGTAGTAGAAACCTGGACAACCCCAGTAGGGGGCTGTCCAGTGGCCGCAATGGGCATGGAAAATCAGAAGAAAAAAATCGCCAATATCGCCATAGTTTAGAGAGAAAAGTCAAACGTGGTTATTTTACTTTTTGTTTAAAGGTTTTTTTTTTCACGTTAAGAAACTTGGTGTCGTTGTACTCCTCTATTCTTTTGTATTATTTTGAGAATTATTCCTGAGGTATACAATTATTTCCCAACAGTTAAAGCACTAAAATATCATTTACACCAGAGGAAGGGGAGACAAAATTTCAATCAATAAAAAGCAAATGATAACGTACTTACCCAAGTGATAGAAGTCAACCTAGTAAATTCATCCGATGAGCCTGCACTTTGGACTAGTATTTCAGCCATGCGATTATAATCTACAGACTTAAACACCAACACCTTCTCAAGTTAGAAAACTAAATTTTGTCAAAAAAGAGATATTATGCATGTATAAAACCAGAGCAAAAGACAACTGTCTTCTGTACAGATGGAAAGCCAAACACAATTACTAAACAAAAAGTATTAAATTCAAGTCGCGAGACAAACAGAGATGTACAGATATTTTTCATCTGACGCCTCAACCATAACGGTAGGGAGTTGAAAGTTGCAAGTTTTTACAATTTTCCTTCGAAGCTCAGCAGAATGTCATTAAAATGTTTAACATACCATAGAATACAAAGATCTTACTGGAGAATTCTTATTCTCTTGCAGAAACTCTGAAAGCGCAGAATCAGCATGTTGCCGTATTTCATGGCTAGAATCACTCAGCATATTAAATAGTCCTGCATTTCCTCAAGTCAAGAGACCATATGAGATTGCAAATTTTAAAAAATATTGAGTTGCACAGCTAAACTTTTTACTTCGATATACAAGAAATTACCATCAATAAAATCAGAAAGAAAATCAGTCATATCAATGTCCGGAACACTGTCTAAAATTGTAATCCACCCAACAAGAAATTGCCAGACTTAAGGATTGAGGACATTCATGTGTGTTCTCAACGAAGGAATAAGTTCTTCAGTGCTGTATGATAGAAACCAGAAAAGAAAGAGAAAAATAGAGAAGGAAAGTTACTGATATTATATTATGCAGCGGATCTTAAACACATTACATTGTCCGTATGGAGAGGACAATGCTCCAAAACAAAAGGTTTCAAGTCTGAAAATACATAAAACTATAACTAGTCCTAATTACATAATTATATAGAAAATCATAGGATAAGATTTATATCAGATAAACAAGAAACTAGGAATAGTTAACTGCTGCAGTTCCAGGAAGCAGTTGATTGACAGTTTCGCCAGATGTACGCCACAAAAACTGCACTACATTAAGACTCTTCAGCGCTTTATCTTCTCTTCTATATTTTCTTCTGAAATATGTCTTGAAAGGTGGGTCTGTAACAATGCACCCCTCCTGAAAAAACGCCTTGTACTCAAAGCAAAAAGAAGGAAATTGGGCAGCAAGCAAGTCATAGTCCTCCAAACTAGCTTCTTCAACAGGAAGATGACGCCATTGGATAAGAAGTTCGAGAAATGAAAACCCCAATTCATTCACCCAACGATGCGACTAGACTTTTTCAGGTTCCACCGTGAATTCCAGCTCACTCGTAAGTGGTAAAGGAGAAGCAAATGAAATAACAGAATAACCACAAGCTGGACGAAGTAATGAGACATGAAAAATTGGGTGAACCTTTGATGCACGAGGGAGTTACAATTCATAAGCAACAGGACCAACTTTGCGAATTATCTTGTACGGCCAAAATAACGAGGAGATAGCTTTTTATTATGATGTTTGGCCAAACTCTTCTATCGATAAATCGAAGAAAGATAGCATTACCCACATTAAAAGATAAGTTACGACGCTTGGTATCAACTTGATACTTCATTCGAGATTGAGCCTTCAAAAGATCGGAGCGTAGCAATGTTAACATCTGGTCTCACTCCATAAGTTGATGTTCAAGGTCAGCAATTTTTGTTTCTCCGCAAAAAAATGGATGCAAGGCTGGTGGCTCCCTCCCATACACAATCTGAAAAGGAGTCATATTGGTTGAAGAATGGTAGCCAGTGTTGAAAGAATATTCTCCCCAAGGTAGAAACTGAAACCATGATTTAGGTTTTTCATGAGCAAAACAACACAAGTAGGTTTCAAGGCACCGGTTAACCACTTCCATTTGTCCATAGATTGAGGATGGTATGAAGTACCAATACGAAGACGAGTGCGACTAAGGCGGAACAATCCTTGCCAAAATGCACTTAAAAAGACAACATCACGATCTGAAAGAATAGAACGAGGTAAACCATGCAACCTAGCAATTTCTTTACCAAAGGTAGCAACCACTGTCTTGGCGGTAAACGGGTGGGATAAAGAAATGAAATGGTTGTACTTGCTAAGCCCATCCACCACAATAAGAATAATATCAAAGCCATAGGAGGAAGGAAGTCCAACAATAAAATCCAAAGAAATGTCTTCCCATAATCAGTTAGGAACGGACAGAGGCTTCAGTAGACCTGCTGGAACCAATGTGTCATATTTATATTGCTGACATATTAAACAATTTTGAACAAACAACTTGACGTCATGCTTCAAACAAGGCCAGAAAAAACTTGCAGACACTCTTTTTTAAAGTTTTCAAGTATCCGTTATTTATCTATTTAATTAATTACCCAATTAACTCTTATTTATTTTATATACTTATTTATAATTTATTCAATTGATTATTTATACCTTCTTGTTTATTTATTATCTATTTTATTCAATTATTAGCTCGTTATCCTTACCTATTCTATTTTATTATTCATTTATTTATATACTTTATCTAAACTTTTGAAATCTCTATTACTTATTAAAATTGTGAAAATCGCCGGATTAATCATTTTTAGAGAACTTTTGAAAGTGATCCCGTAATAGGGACCTTCTTTCGAAATTAAATGAACCACTTACCTAAAGAATCTCTGTTAATATTTTTCTTATAAAAGGGAAGCACTCATTTTAATTAACAATTGGTTCCTCCAAAGAACCCTTTGAAGTCTTCATAATGTTGAAATATACCCGGAACTTGCCCTTAAATAAGGTAATTTTTGGGGTTTATCAATGTCAACACCTCTGTCTTTTCTTCAACTTTCTTGTAGAAATTCTCTCCTGCCAATAGAACCTCCCTCTCACTCTCCTCCAAAGGATACTCACCACAATTTAACCCACCCACCAATGCAAACTCTTTAAGCCTAAAACATAAGAGCTTACCTTCCAAAAGAAACCACGGCTCATGCTTCTTCTTACAAATCACCCGATGCATAAGCAACCAACTTGCCATTCAATTCTCAGACATTTTCAACAAAAACCCACACTTTGATTAAATGTATTTATTAAGTCCAAATCTTCCAACAACACTTTAAACTTAAGAAATCTAGAAAAACTGGAGCGAATGCATATTTTTGAAGGAAAGGCTTCAATCATATCAAGACAAGTAGATAAGCCATACCCTTTCAGCGTCCATCTTTATTATGCGAGATCCACTGACAAGCGGTCCACATCGTCACCAAAATCACCAGAAACTTCCTCCACACTCCCCTCAACATCCACATCCACATCCACATCCACATCCATTCCCACTTCTTCTTCCACAAAATTATTAAAGTCAACATCATCTTCTTCATTAGAATCAAAATCCTCTTCTCAATTATAATCAGAATCTTCTTCTTCATTTTAATCACCCTCATTTTCTTCAATTTCATCAAAATCACCCTCCTTAGAACCCATATCATCCAATTCATTAGACTGGACTTTCAATTCATCATCACCTTCATTCCCATTATTATCAGCACCGATATTATTGCGGCAACCTTCACCAATGACACCCACATTCACATCCACACTCTCTTCAGTATCAACACCTAAATCAGCATCAATCCATTTATTCAAAAATTCTCCCATGTAATCTTTCTGAGGCTGCATGACCTCATTATCATTGTCGAAAACATCTATTTGTGCGAATAAATCGTCAGTGTCTTCCCTCCTCACAGGCTCTATACATGGAAGTGCCATGGGTTCAGTGTTGTCTTCTCTCTCAAGCTCTATGCATACCAGCGCCATGGTTCATCTACTAACACAAACCTAGTTTCCACATTATGTACTTGGGGTTCGACTCCACTAGGTTCACCTCTTTGTTTTGTATTCTTTTTAACTCTTTCAACTTTGTCTCGTCCTATCGGTGACTCATTTGTACTTTCATCCCCCAATCTTTTAGATGTACTGGAATATTGCACCTTGGGAGGTCCACCACTCTTTACCTTCATCTTTATAGTCATGTTTTCTGTAAACAAACAAACAAACAACAACAACACTAAAACCTATTGTTCTCAGACAAAAACCTAAAATCATAAATCATACCAAATATAAAAAACCACACTAAAAATCTTCTATTGCATCTAAAATTTAAAATCCTAGACTAAAAAATGACAGATTACATACAAAATTGAATATGCATTAAAGTTTTAAAAAACTATACCTGATGTTGATCGTGTCTTTCTTGGTCAGCAAATAAGTTCCAACTTACAATAAGGACTTTTTGAACGAGAATCATCTAAAAATTAGACATGATTCCTTTTTTTTTCTATAAAAATTGAAGATAAAATAGAGATAATGTGTCATAGCTATAGAGCGGGAGAGTGGAGAGACGTATATGGAAAAATGTAAAAAAAGGAGAGGCCTTTTGTTTGATTTGAACAGTGGGCCCACTCAATAAACGGTCGATATTTTCTATGTTGTTTTCTTGAAACCCCCAAGTTGCTAATATTGCAAAAGATATCCCAACAAGCTTTAAACCAAAAGTTAAGCTTTTTCAGCTCCGAAAATAAAAGAAAAAGAAAATGAAGGTCATTTAATTAAATCACATTTTGTGGAGGTCTTTTGATTAATTCTTCTCGAGAAACATAAAGTTGAATTTTCTTAGTCAAAATAATTTTAGAGTACATTCGTGAAGTATTGCTTTTAGAAATACATAAGCGACGCTTGTAAAATATTGTGTTATATCTAAATAGCATTCCTAATAGTTTTCTGATTTGGCAATGCTTTCGAAAGTGTGCTCTTTTTGATTAATAATAACGTTTTCCCAATTTGTGTGGCCAAAAGCTCTTGCCTAAGGCGACTCTGGCAAAAGCGTAGCCACATATCTTTTTGGCCACACTTTTTTGAATATAGTCTAAAATTAGTATTGTCTTAGGCCAAATTTATTGTAGCACATCACAATCCGCAATCAAACTTCTGGGGCTTCAAGGTCATCTCCACTTGATATAACTGAAGATTCGAATCACTTCCTCGATTTGCTTTCTGCATATAATTTAAGAATATAGAAGCAGGAGAAATTAGTAATTCTGCATGATTCGGAGAAGTAGTTAGAGGAGTTAGTTAGCTTAACTAATTCCTAAAGTTAGTTAAGAAATTAGGGCTTTATATAGTTATGAATTGTATTATTTTGCTTTTACACTTTGAATCAATAACAAAGCCTCTTCTGCAATTCTCTCTTTCTACTCATTCTTCTTCCTCACTTCTCCTCAGATTCTCAGTAATTTCATATTCACAAATCAGTATTTAAATGCTCATTTGCAGTTTTGTTTTGGGGTATTATGTGGGGATGGGGGTTGGGTGCAGAAGCAATGAGTTTTATATAGCTTAGGCAAACAAGGAGTAACTGATCCTGTCAGTTTTTCACTTCCTCTGCTTTGATCTCCTCTTACCATGCTAAAATGTTTCTGCTTATTCGAGTATAGTGCATACAAGGTGCATCAATATTTTTACGTTACTTTTAATTTTCACGTTATAATTAGTGATTTCTTAATTCAACCTTATGTTGTTTGCACCTAATAAATATGAATGCCTTTGCAGGAGATGATGCCATAATCTTCCTTATTCCAAGCCCAAATAACAGAAAAGGATACTTCGGAACTTGTGAATACTGAAGGGAGTATACTCTAGTGTAATTGCTGTGATGTGTTAGGCAGTTCTAGCACAGTGGTTAGTGACTTTTTTTTACTTTGATTTACCATAGAGATTGTTGTGGATATGTTAAGTGACATGAAAGTTCTCTGTTTGAATAGGAGTTCACTGACCAATATTTATCTTGAACTTTTTATTGGTCATTTGCGTGTACATATTGTGCAGTGTGAATTGACTAGGAACCCTTCTTTATTCTGATTGTATACTAGGGATTTCTAAAACTTCAGGCTTCCATTGAAGTTTGTTCTTCATTTGGCTAAACTTGAATATTTTTATTAATGAATTACTGATTAATCAAAGTTGGTATTTGGATCTCTTAACTATGGATTCAATTCAAATGTAGGCAGAAGTCATGGAAGCCCGGAATCTCGCTTTGAGCGGAGAGTTTTGAAGGGAAAATTTCTTTCATTTTAATGGTGTTACAATTTGACAGTGACGTCTGCATACCCTAGCACAACAACAGAAAATTAAAATGCTGCAAAGCTAACTTTTTAGTTATCTTTATCTTCAATTTACTTGCGGGGATAGGGGAGTTGTAAAAGCATGAAGATGATTAAATTTTAATTTAAATCAATATTTAATTGTCTTAATTAAACAAATTGGGGGTATAGGAGCAATATTCTTATGGCAGATTGGCTAAAACACCAAAAGAGAAACTACTATTATCCAACTGAAGAGAAAAAATGAACGAAGTAGTAGCAGGATAATTACAATTAAAAGGTAATCAGAGACAATGCATCTTTCTACCACTGGAAAATCATAAAAGAAGGGTTTTGTTTAGCAGTAACAAATAAATAGGTATCCCTAAACTCTAAAAATCACCTACCATTGATGACTATAAAGATCTGCTATAGTATTTGTACAAGAACCTGTTGGATGATTACCACAACTTTCCTAGAGATAGCTTGTCAATGTAGTTTCTGTTGGATTAAGTTATGTTTTGTTTCGTTGAACGAAACATTCGAATTATTAACCCAAGAAAAATCAAAATCACTTCTGGAACGTGGGTTTAGAAACATTTGCTCAAGTACTATTGCACTTCTCATAATATAAAGAATAAAATCAATCTCTGGTTCTCTTATTTGAAATCCATAGAATGTAACGTCTTTTAGCTTAGTGTGACATGTTTGAAATAAAGGAGGGCTTCTACGTCCTCTTTCACCCCCTATTTCCCCTTGTATTGTTCTTGTCTGAGATCACAATGAGAATGAGATCAACATATTGCTAAATAAATACAACTACATCTTAGCAGCTGAGCAAGCAACAAGTGAAGCATTAAACTAAACTAAGAATAATTGCTAAAGCAATAACATTGGACTATTTAGTGTTACTATTCATTCACTTCTTTTGGGATAAACATAAATGGTTTATCTATCGAATACTTCACCGGTCATATTATCAACAATTTATAATCTCATATTCTGGAAAATGAAATATTTGTGTATCTCCATTGCAGTAAAATATGAGGGCGTTTTTCCTCCTGCAATAATTATACTTTAGGGTTATTTGCAATATGTTATCTCAAAGAATATATATGAAACACCCCGCAAAGAATATGCGGGCAAAAACTTGTCGCTCCAAACGCACACGCAAGTATACGCGGTCGATCAAGTAATAAAGTGATAAGAAAGTATCGTTCCCACGAGGACTATTGATTAACTATTAACTAGACAAACTTCAATTCAAGTATTGTTCAAGAGAGTTTAACCAGATTTCAAGTTGTGTTTAATTAACTAATTAACTAAAAGTAATAGAAGTAAGTAGAATGCAAGACAATTCAAGAGTTCTAGATATCAGTGAGAGGGAATATTCCAGGATTATGGGACGATCACCAATCCAGTTGCACTCATCCGCTAGTTGAATTAGCTTTACTTATCTAAGTTGCTAATCACAGGATTAATTATACTCACAGAGCTCTTTCGATACTCTGCTCGCCTATTCAAGCCAACCTAACACCTATATGTCTATGGAATTAAAATTAACAAGAATGCGTGTGCTTTTCCTGTAAACTGATTAAGCGTGACTGTTAGGTATATTTCTATCCTAACCGCGAAACCATTCCCCAATGTCCGGGTTCAAGAACACGCTTTATTTAATTCCATTGCAACCTACGGTTCCCACTTTCGAGTTCAACCTTAGGTTCATGGATAATACTTAACAACTGGCCAGGAAATTAAGTAATTCAGAGCAGAATTAAATAAACAACTCAATCTGATAAAGTTAATAGAACTCAACCAACTTCAGAGTACAACTTTCATGGTTAACCCATAACCCCAGAATAATAGAGTTTAGCTACTCGTAGACAAGTTAGTTTTCTCACAAAATAATCTAGAATTCATGAAACAATAAAGAGGGAAGAAGAATTACAACTCAATTGATGAATCTTGGTTCTCTAGCCTCTACTATGGTTCTTGCCTCCAAAAATACGTAATCCAATAAAAAATAGCGTTACAAGGGTTTTAATCCTAGGAAATATGCCTATTCCCACGTTTTTAGCTAGTCCTGGCAGCTCTGGGATTAGTTTACGGCGCATACACCGGAGCATGCCAAGCATCCGTGGCTGTATGCGCTCCTTTTCCACATTTCTTCAATATTTGCACTCTTCCCAATCCATACAGCCTGGCATGCCAAGCATCCAACGCTGTATCCATTGCTTCTTTCTTGTTCTTGTCCAAATCAAGCTCCAATTTCCTTCAATTTGCTCCTAAAACATCCAAACACCTCAAGTTAGTATTTTACTTTAAATCTCACATTGTTGGGCACATAATACGCTGAAAATAACTCAAAAGATGATAGAAATCAATGCCGAGACATAAGATATACGCCCAACATCAGGCGGGGTACGGGAAAAGAAACCAGAATATCCAAATATGGAAAAGAAGAAGATGAATATGGATAACTCACCACCAAACTCAAATATCGAAGAAGAGGACAGACACTCAAGAGTGGGGATAGTTTGACTATGTCAAAGATGTCATGCATGTTCGCAATTACCAAGCTTAACTGCCTAAGGTTTCTGAACATCATCTCTACGGGGAAGTCGTTTACCTGAAATGAAGGAGTATTAAAAGATGCTAATTTTTTTGAAGACAAAGACGCTGTCAATTTAATACCTCAAAAAGATGAGTGTTGACTGTTAAAGATTTCACATGAATAGGTAAATCTCTTGCAAAATCACCAAATATATATGACATTGAAGCGGCTCCATTAGGATGAATCGTTACATATTCTAACATGGGAACATATGAGAAAAAATATCTCACAGTCTTTAAAAAAAAATTAAACACTCAAGCGTATGAAGATTTGCCGCCTGAAAATCAATCTCTTCTACTCCTTTCCCAAATAACAATAGTAGTTACCGTAGTAGCGAGCCGTATCTTATAAGGAAGTTTACAAAGATGAAGAAATAAGTATTTAAATATCCTCTAGTTGTCCGCTTGCTAACAAAGTACCCTTTAAATAAAGGGTCAAAAGGGAATTAAAACGGACTTGGGGACTCGATTGCACAATGCAGCCATTCAAAACCAAATACTTCAATGAGGATGCTTGAGATAGAAGCTGAAGAGAAAATTTAAATTTGTTGGAATAGCGGATGAGGAAGGTAGCAAAGCAATCAAAGAAAAGGAATAATATTTCAACACCTAATCTTGAAATAGAACGCATGCAGTGGTCAAATTCACTGAGAAAGCCTCTCACAAAGCAAAAAGCCATCTCAAGGTGAGCCACTCTACGAGGGGAATAAAGTTGTAACACCTGACTTACTTCTTTCAAGAATTTATGTTGATAGTAAGGGCCGCAATCATGATCCAAAGCGTAAACCCCAAACATATCAAGGCATTGAAATCTTAATGTAGGCAGAGAAGCAAAAAGATATTTCCACCTTGTAGATAAAATACTCGTCCTAGCAGCGTCTCTTATATTCAAATTTGCAAGAATGGAAGACAAACATCATCCGGTAGCTGACTGAAATAATCCTCCTTTATATTGTGAACCTAAAGCACCAACAAAAATCATTAAATCATAGTATATTGTTAGGAAATCAAGCCTTAGGAGTGCTCCGCCGTGGCTTGTAGCGACTGAATCAAAGAAGAGCAAGAGAAAGCATACCCCTTCCCATACCTCTACTTCCTCTTTTTCTTCTTGTTGGGTAAAGTAAGTTGGTGGTACCGAATTCTTAAACAATCGACATGGTATTTTCCCACACAAGTAATAACGTAACCAAAGCACAATTCCTCCTAATGTCAGCAATGGCAAAATCAGTTCTCCTCCTCCTGACACACACAAAAAAGGAATGAACTATATTCCAGTATCCAGAAATAAAATTCAAGTTCAGGTTAATGGAACTATGGAAGACAGTGTTTACTGGGACAGATTCGATCGGCCGACGCCATCTAGATGATCGTCCTAGCAAGTTAATGGAAGAAAGTGTTCGATTCTATAATCAGTATAAGAAATATTTTATTTTAATACTTTATATTTAAAGAGAGAGAGATCTTCTGTACCTCGACATTGCTTAGGTTATGGACTATATATATGTACCTGTTTTGCACATAAATAGATTTTTTTTGGATTTTTTACATAAAAGTACAAGTTTTAGAGCTTAATTACCAAACATAGCAACATTTTAGTAAAATTACCCTATATAGAGGAAAACACAAGATAATTACAAACATAGCAAAAATATAGCAATATTTTCTCATAACATACCAAATCCTTACATTCTTCCTTATATTTCCCCCACGATCACTTTTGCTCCTCCCATTTCCCCCTATTTCACTTTTCCTCCCACCATTTTCCCCCAATTTCACTTTTACTCCTCTCATTTTCCCTAATTTATTTTTCCTCATCCATCCTCAATGTATCTCATTGAATCTCACTATTTCTGCACCGTATCAACTATTTCTGCACCGTATCTCAACTGTTTCTGCACCGTTTCAACTGTTTCTGCAGCACCGTATCTAACTGTTTCTGCACCGTTTCTACTGTTTCTGCAGCACCGTATCTGACTGTATCTCACTGTATCTACACTGTTTCAGCACTGTTTTAGATTATTTCAACACCGTATCTAACTATTTCTTGACTGTATCAAGCTGTTTCTTGACTGTTTCAGCATTGTTTCATCCCGTTTGTGCATTGTTTCTCACTGTTTCTAAGCTATTTTCACCTTTTTAACATTATTTCATATTATTTTTTATATTTTATTTCAGAATTTTTCAGAAGCGGTTTCAGACTGCATCATATCGTTTCATCACCGTTTCAGACTATTTCAACTCTGTTTTCAAACTGTATCACTATTGTTTCAATGTCGTTTCAGACAGTATTACACTGTTTCAACACTGTTTCAGATGTATCAAACTGTTGCAACAACTGTTTCAATATTTCAACAATGTTTTAAACCGTATCATATTGTTTCAATGCCATCAGTCGTGAGCAACAGAAAACAAGAGTTAAATTTATTAATCTGACAAATCCGTACAAACAGGAATAGAAACAGAAATGAAATATGAACAATTTTGAAGAAACAGAAACGGAACCAAAATGAAACAAATCTAAATAACAGAAAATGATACTGTTTCAAAAAATCAAAACTTTAAATCAAGCTCTATCACAAGTGTCCTATCTCTGTAAATCTTCACTAACAAAAGCAATTTCCCTGTCAATTTAGACATATGCAGCCGCCATTAGTACAATATGTAACAGAAACAGAGAAGCCAGATCATAACAGAAATGGAGGAGACAGATCGTAAAGGGGAAAGGGTAATCGGCTCTCCGTCGTGCTGTAGCTGCTTTCCGGTGAAGATGATGACGGTAATGGGCCAATTTTGGTGAATTCGTTTGGATCGGAATCAGTGACAGATCGAGTGAATCCGTCACTGATGGTGGTGGCTGTGTGAATCCGGCAGCGGAGATGGCGTAGATAATGGTGGAGACGAAAATGGAGTGTATTTGGACGGTTTCAGTGTGGAGGAAGAGAGAAGGGAATGGGGGGTGGGGCTGATTTGGTTTAGGGGAAGTGGAGTAAATATTTTAGGATTTTTAGGAGCGTGGGTGTAAGTGTGTATATTAAATGTTGCCATTTTGCTAGGAAAAATATTGTTATGGCTTGTAATTAGAAAAATATTGCTATTTTTTCGTAGTTAAGTATTTAAATTTGTATATTTTTGTAAAAAAACCCATTTTTTAGGGGAATTTTCAAAACTAGGCACCCCACAACACAAAATTACAAATGAGGGGTCACATTTCATCCATAGCACCCCTTTATTTTTACATTACACAACATAGCACTTCTTATTTTCAAAATTACATAACATAGCACCCATTTAAACTAAAAACCCTAGGAGTCACTCCCTCACCCTCCCCCACCACTGCCCCGCCACCAGAAACCGAGCTGCCACCGCTGCCGCCGCTGCCGGCCGATGGCCGGAAAACCAAAAATTCACCGGATTTGCTTATTTATTTGTTGATTTGTTTAAATAATTATTTTTTGATAATTTTATACACCTAAATCTATCAAAATAATAAATTATACATGTAAATATATAGAAAATTGTGTATGCAAGAAGAAAAATACAAAAATATACACAAAAAATATAATTTTTATACAAAACATCCATAAAAAGTGCACAAATCTGAAATTGATACAATTTTATTCATTGTTCATACACGCATATACAAATTTTACAATACATAGAATGTGTTTTATACATTGTCAATACGTACTTATACAGATTTATACATTTTTATAGACGTTTACAGAATTGTATAAACTTGTATAAAAATATATAAAAGTGTATAAACTCACAAAAATAATGTTAAACAGTGCCTCGGGCAGATTTTACACAAAAGCTTAAGAAATATCCAAGATCTATACAGTTTTATACAAGAAAAACACTAGATCTAAACATTAAACAAAAGTTTTAACTAGTAGATCTCAACGAATTTTTATGAAAAAAGTGAAGAAAAACAAGAAACTTGAAAAATAAACTCCTCACCGGAGTTTTGATCAGAATATACAACGAAAATCAATATTGTTATTCAAAAAGCAAAAAAAAAAAACGAAAAGAAGAAGAAACAACAGCGGCGGCGACGTTGATGACGGTAGTGGTGGCGGCGGTAGCTTGGAGGAGGGGGAGTAAAGGTGAGACAGTAGTGGAAAGGGGGCGGTGGTGGGGGCGGTGGTGATGTTGCTAGGTGAAGAGAAGAGAGGAAAAGTGGGAAAGAGAGTAAGAGAAGAGGGGGGAAAATGGGGGCTAGGGTTTTTTTTTTTCTTTAAATAGGAGGTGCTATGGAGTGAAAGAGAAAAATAAAAAAGGTAGGGGGGTGCTAGGTCGGGTAAAGAAGGAAAATAGAGGTTTTTTTGGGTAATTTTCATAAGTGGAGTGTCTCTCCATATAATTGTCCCTTTTTTTTAAGCATCACATAAATAGATTGACTTGAACAACATGGCACATAAATAGATTGACTTCTTGTTTTTTTTTTTTAGGGATGAAAAGATTGACTTGCTACTAAACACGTTGCAGGTGTAAATTCTAATTCTTATTATTACGGAGTACAATATTGCTCTCCCCGTCCCAAATTAGAGGTAGCATAGTAAAATATACACCTTATTTAATGATTTTTTAAATAATTGTAAAAAGACTGGAGGTGTCAACTAAAATGGAACGGAAGAAGTAATAGTATATAAAATTTTGAAATGAGTTTTTTTAATTATATTATATTAGTTAAGTTGTGCACACAAGCGCGAGCGCGGTCATAAAAATGGCTTGCATTTACAAAATATTCAATATTTTTCAAAAAATTTCACCCAGTGCCTTCAATAAGACATGGTCTTACCTTACCTAATTGCCCCCCACTTACAAATATTTTAAGTAAATGCATTCCACATCATACCCCCTTATGAAAGGACTATTTTGCCCCCAACTGTGTTTAATTCACGCAACAGGTTTCCTTCTCTCTTTCCTCATTCCTAGCCTCCTTCTTTCTTCTTTGTGTGTTGGAAATTCGAGATTTTTTATTCTCTCTTTTTTGTATATTTGTTCCTGTTATCTTTTTATACTTATTGTATATATATTTATCTGTTAGTTTTTTCCATTTCGATCTATGATTGTTGAATTAAGTTTGAGGTTCCTGTGGATTTTTTTTCTTGTGTTTGCTTGATTCTAGTGATTTGAAGGTTTTTATTGTCTATGGCTATTAGATATTCATGTTTTACATAGATCTTAAAATCTTGACCATGACCAAGAGTTGCATAAACTTTCTCTGCAAGTTGCTTATTGCAGTAGAGTTTAAAGACTTGGCTATTGCCAATACTTGCAGAGATGTTCCGTGTAAGTTGTCACTTCCACCAGAACTTAGAGTCTTGGCTATTGCCAAGAGTTGCAGAGACTTTGTCTCCAACTTGTTCACTACAGTAGAGGTAGAAGTCTTGGCAATTGCCAATACTTGCAGAGACTATTTGTACAAGTTGCTCCTTCCACTAGAGTTTAAAGTCCTGACAATAATCAATACTTGCAGAGACTATTTGTACAAGTTTTCCCTTCCGCTGGAGTTTAAAGTGTTGGCTATTGGCAATAGTTATAGAGACTTTTTCTGTAGTTGTAGAGACTATGGCAGCAGGGCTTAAAGTCTTGGCAATAGGCAAGAAGTCTCTACAAGCCTCCCATTGCAGTAGAGTTTAAAGTCTTGGCTATTGCCAATACTTTAAAGATTTTCAGTGTAAGTTTTCCTTTGCAGTAGAACTTATAGCCAAGACTTGCAGAGATTTTTTTCCTGAAGTTGACCAGTGCAAGAGGGCTTAAAGTCTTGGAAATAACCAAGAAGTCTCTCCCAGGTGCCCATGGCACCAGAGCTTAAACTCTTAGCCATAATCCAAGGGTTGCAGAGACTTTCTCTGCAAGTTGGCACTTGCAACAGGCCATAGAGTCTTGGCAATACGCAAGAAGTGTATGTAGGATGCTGATTGCACCAGAGCTTAAACTCTTGTCAATAGTTGCAGAGAACTTTACCCTTGCAACTTGAAGAATTCTTACGTTGAATCTTCTTTTGAACAGAGCAATCTGTAAAAGGAATGGGGTTTTATGGTTTTCTAAATCGCGTGAATGGAGAAAAGGATGTGGAGGGACTGGGCAGGTCTTTTTATTGGTTGTGAGGGATATTTTTGTTCGGAATAAGTTTCATTAAACTAATGGAGGAAATTTTTGCTAAACCACTGTTATTGAGGGCATTTTGGCAAACCAAAGCTTCCGTGTCATATTATTGCAAATCAGCCCTGTAAATTGGTCAAGACTAAGAAAAGTTTAAGGAAAAATTACGTAAGGAGAATAAAAAGCCCACACTATTTATTTTTAAAAAAAAATTTCACCGTAGGCCCTCCATGAAATTTATACCCACTACATTGTTTAAAAAGTGTTTAGACATCGATTTAACTAAAAATGACAGATTTACAAGTTAATTGTTGATGAAGTACTACTTTTAGAGTAAAAAATTAACCTTAGTGAATTTCTCCTGGGTTAATTTACTCAACCAACGAGACAATCAAAAGAGGAGATGAATTATAAAGATAACTTTTTATGATCCAAACATGATTAGACAATTAAAGTGTATCAGGTAAAGTCCGAAGGTTGTTCCTGACCCTGTTGGGGGAGACGCCAACCATCTATCCTCTCCACTAACATGAAAACTGGTCACAATGTATTATCTCATTCAATAAGGGAGATACAAAGAGCAATAGCCATCCCTGATATCAGTGCGATAAGTTGGACTACTGTATTTATCAACGTCGGCCTACCACCATTGTTCATTTCAGCCAACACCCCAGCAACCGAAATGTAGATGAAGCCACCAGCTGTAAATCCCTGCAAGATTAGATCAGAAATAAGAAAATACACTCTTTTTATGAACTCAACATACATATCTGATGGAAAGCTTGAATGAAAATCTTACTTCAATCAGTGACGAGTGACCAGAATCTTGTCCCAATGTCAATGCCTACATAGCAAAACAAAATTTTGGTTCAACCAAGTGCGACAAGGAAGAGCAGAACCATGGCTCATGCTGACAGATTAATACTAACCAGTGCAGTTCCGGCTAGTGCCACTAGTGCGGATAAGAAGTTAAAGAAGAGAGCTTTGGAGACGCTGAACCCAGACCTCACCAAGATTCCAAAATCACCTATCTGATAGTAGTAAACACATAATAAGGTTTAGGGATCATTATATTCAAATCAGAATGAACATAAAGTCACGGATTCAAAAGGGAAAAAATGCCACATTACAGGATGCAATAGATGAGAGATATGAGATGAAGATAATTTATCTGAGTGGCTACTAAGCCAAAAGGATCAAGACCCTTCTTTAGGGATTCATATAAAGATTTATTTGGTATCTAATTTATGTTGGAAACTTGAAATACTGGAGAATGCTTTCTGTAGTAAACTAAAATGGCCAGAAGAATGTTACATTAAAAAATAAAAGCTTAGAAGCTTGACTATTGTTTTTTGTACAGATCCTACCGAATTTTAATTGCACCTAGTATGCCCCAACACGGTTTATACAATTAGATTGACACAACAAATAAATAATGCTGGCTTCTATAAATAACATTACTTTTCACGAACTGAATGATTTACAGATCCACAAGATATAGAAAAGGGTTCAGCTAGTTCACTAAAATAACCAATTGAGCTGTAGACCATAGTTTTTATACAAGCTCAAAACTGCATAAAGAAGTTCAGTTGAACAATTAAGAAAAACACAGGTAAGAGACAAGGAATGGAGAGTGACAATCAGAGTGACTACTGCAATCACATTTTATTTGATTGAACTTGCTAATTTAGAGAAAGAGATTAACTTCTGGGCTTGTATATTGGCAATTTAAAAAATCATGCTACAGTATTGACATGATAATGTGGAAATACTAGAAAGAAATATATATATAAGACCTCTTGAGGGAGCTCATGAGCGAGAAGAAACAAAGTTCTTGACCACCCACCAACCGATCCATAAAGAAGGAATGCACTTCCCAATGCCATCCCATCAGTAAAATTGTGCTGTAGCATACCATAAAATTTCTCAGTCTACCAATACCGGCCAAATATGTCTAGTTGCTTGTGAGAAATAATAAACAAAAGATGAAGGCTTATGTAGCACTTACAACACCATCAGAAAAGAGGTTGAGATAACCAAAGACGAGGCTTGACCTTGACGTAGCTTGTTCCTTTCCAACTGACTCAGAAATGGTAGAGCCATTTGCAGCATCTAAAGCAGTATTGTCTTCAGCAGCACTGGAACCAGAATTCCTCTGCCATAGCTAGCATATGAGACAAATAGCAGTAACAAAAAACTGCAAACAAATAAAAATTTCAATGATTGCATATCTTTATTTTCTTTTAAAAGTCTATCAACGGCTGCAAAGAAAAACTGTTAAAAAGAGATTTTCAATCTGGGAATATGCACTCAGAAATGTTGAAATGGATGGACGCTGTAGACAGTCAACGTGAAACCATATCAGAAGAAACAGCAAAAGTCAACCTGTATCTTATGTTAAGTAGTTATTTAATTACAAAAGTAGGAATAGGTAGTTAGAAAACATTCAGATGCAAAGAAATAATTTGACAAAATTTCAATGATGTCATGCATGAATGCAAGCCACCAATTTCAGCTGCAAAATATTTTTAACATTCAAGGTAAGAAACTAGAAAACTAGCTTATTAAGTAATGTGCAATACTGTATCACAAGATTAAACTCAGACCAAGTACGAGTGAGAAAAGAAACAATATGACAACAATTACATTGAGGAACTTTGTCAGTAGTTGTTTGTGCTTTGGTCAGCTCACAGCATCTTATGTTGATGAAAGGGTCAGAGGATCCTCAACAATAACATACAAATTCTGAATGATTTTCTTAGTTTCCAGTATTTTGTTTTAGCATTCGTGGAAGTTCATAACTGCAAAGTAATCCTGACAAGAAATACACTTTACTGGATCTCAGCGAAGCAAAACATAGAACAGCAATATGGAGAACATCCTGATTCTACCTTCCGGAGAATAGCTCCTCCAATTGGTTTTCCTCCACTGGGAGAGTCAGCAGAAACTTCGTCCACTCTAGCCCCTCCATCTGCCTTTTCTGATAGGCTTCCACTCTTCTTCTGAGACAGTTCCTGGAGATTGTCATTAGCATCATTACCATCCTTCAACTTTGTGATGTGCATATGATGATGATGATGGTGACCATGACTCCGTGTATCGACTCTTCCAGACGAATCTTCAACATACCTCACAAGCTTCTCAACAATTAGAAAGAGCACAATTCCAGCTGCCAAAACAAAAGTATCATGAAGCATTCAGCAAGGTGGCAACAGCAGCAGTACAGTCAACCACATTGCCAGAGGTGAATCAAATTTCAGGCACTTGGAAGATGGATTTAAGTTTTAGCAAATGCATAATAAGAGTAATCTTACAAAATCAAAATACAGAAGGGAATTGATCTTGTGAAGATAAGAATTCACGCCCTCCCCTCAAAAAAAGCTAAAAGACAAACCATGCCTCCCAAAGGATGATAACTGACGAGGAGACAAACCATGCCTCCAAGATGACGACATTTGCACCACCATACCTACTGCTGTATGGTGGTTTATCAGGAAGGAAATGTGTGTCAATGATTCTTTAAGACATAATGGATAATGTTAATCATCTTAAACACATTGGTGCAACATAACGCCAGCCAATAGTTTAGAACCAGAATCCATTGTTGGCTCTCTCTGCTTTAAACTCTTTGCACAATTTCCTCTTCTAGAGACTGGATGTAATTTCTCCCACTTCTAGCTGACATCCATCAATAAAACTTTTACATGACTATCAAAATAATGATAAAAAATGTTGATACATGTTGTTTCACATAGATTATGCAGGGGCTTTCAAAGAGATTTATAATAGTCTTGAGCTACTCCACACATTGTATTAAGTTTTAGGTTGGATGGGTAGATCCTTTTGTATGGTATGTGCCAACCTTTAGTAAGCCTATTCCCCACCCTTAATTCTACATTAATGTCCGCATGTGACCCCGAGAATTGGTTCACATTTTGGAGGGTGCTAGCATTATGTTCTTGTCCCACATAGGTGGTGTAAAGGCTTCGAGAATTAGGGCAGAAGGTTAGGTGGAAGGTGATTGGTTGTCGACCTTTTAGCTCATTTATTCCTATGCATAGTAGTTTTATCTTGTCCCGCGTCCTTTCCGCTGATGGTGTCTTCTGTTTGTTCGTTGTTGTAGTTTTTTTCGTGAGTACTTGAACTATCAAAGTGTTTCTTACCTTGTTTGTTTTTTTATCATGTTTCAAAGTATTTTGTTTGTTTGCAAAATATTCCTAAGATATTTTTCCTAGCCGACGGTCTATTGGAAACAACCTCTCTAACTTGGTGGGGGTAAGGTCTGCATACATTTCACCCTCTCCATACCCCACTTGTGGGATTACACTGGGTATGTTGTTGCTGTTGTTGGACATCTCAACACGTTGCATAAGGTTGGATTGTCATCTTTAGCCAGCAGAATCAAGCTCACTCCAGAGAACATCTCATAATTAAAAAGTGAAATTGTGATATTTACAAGAATAGATGAGCATTTACTTCTGTCCGATTATATAGACGCAAACAAATTCTCGTATTTCGGTATTTCCAATTCTGCAAGCACGGGAAGCAAAACCTCCCCAATATATTTCATGCAAAAACAAATAAATAAACTTCACAAACGAACTATGAATTAAAAACAAAATCATGTCCAAGAACTTACCCAAAATGGACAATCCAACAGAAAGATCCTCCAACGAATGTGCATGTGAATGACCGGAGTGATCATGAAGATTATCAGATTCCACATGATGATCATGTGAGTGGGAGTGTCCACCACCTAAAAGAAGTATCTGTTTAGTAAAATTATTTGATGCCACAAAAAGTTAAAGGCACCAATTTTTGGGGGTGGGATATAGGGAACATATATTTTCCTGCGGACGAAGAGCTATATTCAAACATCTTTAAGGACACTCATCCCTACTTATTGCTTTATTACTTGCCTCCATGTCAATTTGTTTACTATAGTTTGACTGGACATTGAGCTGAAGAAACAAAGAACTTTTTGCACATCGAAAATATTGAGACTGGCATAGTTTGATAGGACATGAGTTTAAGCAAGAAAGAGAACTTTTCGATGCATCAGATAAGTAGTCATAAGATGCCAAAGGCACCCTCTTTCACCAAAAAATTGTTTCTGTATTCAGTGGGGTATACAACAAGTCTTGTCAATGGAAAAATAGGATTGTAAGAATAAATGGTGTCTTAATATAGAAAAGTGTCAATCTTATTAGGCCGTTCAAGAACGGAAATAGTGCCAAGAAAATTGGGATGGAAAGAGGTTTCTTTTTTCTCATAGAGGAATACACATACCAAATACGGAATTACAGTCTAATGACATCCATGCTAATACATGTATGAGGACAACATAGAGATGTAGAAAAGACTCAGACAAGAGCACAACAACATGAACTAGAGCAAAACAACATTATCCAGTCTCTCCAATATGAACTAGATAAGGGAATTAAAAGTACTCAAATGTGGAAAGGGGAGTTAACCTACCGCTGATAATGTAAGCTAGTGAGTTTTAGTTAGGCTGGTGGCTTCAAGGTTAAACATCTAAGAAGCATGCCTGACGTAAAGTAATCTGTGCCTACTGCAGAACTACTCATGCTCGTTTTTGATACAATCTTCTAAACTGTTCTGGTTTCTAAATTGTGAAAAGATGCACGCCATTTTGTTGACACGGATGACATTTTTATCTCACATTTGTGGTTTAGTATGCACATTACTTTTTTGAGGAAGATAGTATGCACATTACTAAAATTAGGCCTTCCCCTATTCTTGCACTGGCTGCCTATGGCCTTAAGCTACTCCACCCGCTCTGACATCATGTTTTAATCAAAGGGCCGGAAGCTTTGGTTTTTTTTTTACACCAATAAATACTTGTTAGCTGTGCAGATATAACTCATCGAGGAAGGGATTGAATATTCCAACTCCAACAAGTTCTGGTCACTATCGATTAAAGAACTCAGCTTTCAGCTGTAATATCTAGGCAACAAATGCACATTGGTATGAACTCATCATGTGACCCAATAGTGTCCTACTGACTTCAAGTTATTTGCCAATATCAGTCTTCTGTCCAAGTGAAAATGGAGAAGATGATTTGAAGATAAAAATATCAATAAAAGGTTACATAAGTGAAGGAATCATTATCGAAATATCTTAGAACATAATGTAACCTGCTTTGCAATTAAACAAACTAGTTTGAATTTTCAGTAGTTAGTCATTCCAGTAACAATTAAAATGTGGAAATGTCAATGAATGTGCGCACAGAAGACTACCCATAAGGTTATAAAATTTGTGTGTTGCTTGTAAAATATGGCATGGTAGGATGTAAATGTATCTGTGTGTCGTTTGTATAACATTTACAAAAATATATTAATTCTGCAGTTCACTTTTTCTCCTCTTGCAGGTAACAACAATATCATTATCTTTTTTTTAATAAGGACACTATCATGATCTTTATATATCATCCGTTTTCATATTGAAGTGAATGGGAATCTCTCAAATTTGTGATTGCACAATATCTAGGAAAATGGACCAAAGAGCCCAGCAGAAACTGAACTCAGGCTTCATTAGCATCTTTTGATCAAGTCTCAAAGTCCGTTTTGGCTAAATTATTTTTAAGCTACACAACCATTCAGTCGATTCGCGAGCTGGATCAAAGTAGTATTTATTGATCTATCTATGACTTCAAATAGTTCTATCACATCGACAAAAGAATTTAGTATGACGAGCACACGAGCAGGCTTCGCTTGAGGCCCAATCTTACGAAGAAAATAGTCTTCTGTAGAGGAATCTAGGTCTAGACATGACTATAGCTCGCTTAAATCATTTCAACAGTTATCAAGCTAAATATAACTAAATTATGGAGTAGAGTTAAAAGTTTATGTTATTTAAAGGTAGGTGAACCTAAATGTAATATGCAATTTTACTACAGTAATTTAAGATTAAGAAATCATACCAAAAGCATGTGGCAGTTGGTGGAGGAAAGCATCCCCCAGCATGGCTCCTGCCTGGGTAAGACATATAGTTTGAAAAGTGTGAGACAACTACAATAACGAGCATTTATTCATTATTGTATTGAGCATATACACATAAATTAGTTGCAGCATTCATTTTTATATTTTTATTTTTTTGGATGAAGAATTAGTTTGCAGCATTCATATGAACGGTAAGAAAGATATCCAGATAATTTTATAGATCAGTTTCAGATATATGGAAAATTTGCAATTCAAACACAATTAAAAAATGCCTAATAAATAAGATAACTCACAAGCATAAGGGCATTTCATCTATTCATGATCAACAAATAGAATAATCCTTTCAGTTTCAGATAATGTATGTTACATCACATATATTATTATTAACTTGTAGGGATGACGGGATGCGTGTGTGTGTGTGTGATCATCTTCTTAAAGCTCCACAGAACCTTTAGAGATGAGAAGATATAGTTTCAAATGACTAAAGTACAAGCTACTGAGAAACAATTATAGCTAATAAAACACTCCCCTTTGCATATCAATTTATCCTACTTTTCTTTTCAATTTGTCCCGGAAATCAATTTCCAGGAAGAAAAATACTTTTCCGACCTTCAATATTTTGCCAACATTAGCCACTGACGGATAAAAACACCACCTACATTATGTTTTTTTTTTTTTGATCGTAAAAGAAATTTTATTGAAATCCAGCAACAAAAGTGTGCTGTAAAAATTATAACAGGGGGTAGCATCACTACATGTCATGTAGTGAGCTCAAAAACTCTATCATGGCCTCGGTATCATTTGCATTTGCCATGTTACACCAAAAAATTAATGAGAGAAATACATCTGTCTTTAACAGTAATTACAGATTCAGATTTGCTTTCAAAAATTCTTGCATTCCTTTCCTTCCATATGCTCCACCAAACTGCTGCAGGGAGTGTGTTCCAAATCTTCATCTTAACCTTCCCAAGACCTATCATCGACCAGCAATGCAACAACTCTTCTGTTGTTCTTGGCATTGACCATTGAATCCCCACAATACTCAAAATAAAGTCCCATAACTGTTTGGTGAAGGTGCAATGAATAAAAAGATGGTTGACATCCTCAGTTTGCCTCTCACAGAGTGAACATCTACTGCATATGTTTACACCTCTTTTCTGTAGATTATCATGTGTTAAGCATGCTCCATGTGCCACCACCCATGTGAAACACTCCACCTTCAAAGGAGCTTTGTTTTTCCAAATGCACTTCCAAGGCCAATTAGGGATGCTTGTATTTATTCTACTTAAGAACTGATGGCAGCCTCTAACAGTGAACTTCCCTTGTGGATCACCTTTCCAATGAAGAGTATCTTGTTTGGACGGTGAAAGAGTGCAACTTTGCAATTGGAGCAACATAGAAGATACGTTGCTCAATTCCCAGTCATTGATGTTGCGTCGAAAATCAAAATATCAGCCGTGTCCATTCCAGTACTCAGAGATAATGGCTTCCTGGTTTTGCGCAATGCTGAAAAGAATTGGGTACTGATCCATTAAGGATGATTCTCCAAGCCAGATGTCCTTCCAGAAAGATATCTTCATTCCATTTCCAGTTTGCAGGAAGGTGTTAGAATGAAAGGAATCCCAATACTTTCTAATGTGCCGCCAGGGACCATATGGCCCATGGGTTGATGATTGTTTGGTAGTCCATGGGTTGAGGATCCCATATTTTGCTGCAATAATGGATCTCCATAGCGCATTCTCTTCTTGGCTGAACCTCCAAAGCCATTTATGCAGTAAACTCGAGTTTTGAGTCAACATATTCTTTACTCCAAGGCCCCCCATTTTCCTTTCTGTTGTGACTTTTCCCCATCTTACCAAATTAAAAGTTCTATGTTCTCTGTTCCCTTGCCACAGGAAATCTCTTCGCAATTTATCAAGTCTTTTTGCCACAGAGACAGGTAGGGGAAACAGAGACATAGTGTAAGTAAGCAACGAGTCCATGACGCTATTAATTAGAACTAGCCTTCCACCAAGTGACAGATAGTTTCTCTTCCAACAAGACAATTTCTTTTCACACTTTTCCAGTATATCATCCCAAATTGCTTGAGAGTTTGCTTTCGCACCAAGAGGGAGACCCAAGTATTTGGTTGGCAGCGTCCCCACTTTGCATCCTAGAGTCTCTGCAATTTCCTGTATGTTGTGGATCTCATTCACGGGATAAAGAACACTTTTTGAATAATTTATGTGAAGCCCAGACACTGCTTCAAAGAACAGAAGAATCATTTTAAGATGTAAGATTTGATCCCTATCAGGATCACAAAAAATTAGGGAGTCATCTGCATAAAGCAAATGAGTGAGTTGAAGTTCACCCTGGGACCTTGTGCTGGGATTGAACCCCCTTATCCAGCCTTGTTGCTCAGCTATTGTTAACATTCTGCTCAATCCATCCATCACCAAAGTGAACAAAAATGGTGAAAGTGGATCCCATTGTCGCAATCCCTTTTGTGTTGCGAAGAATCCTTTAGGAGTTCCGTTTATGATGATGGATAGTTTGACAGTGGAGATACAAAAATGCATCCACTTGATCCATTTATCGCCAAAACCCATTAACTTGAGGATGTTTACAAGAAAATCCCAATGTACATTATCAAAAGCTTTCTCGATGTCTAACTTGCATAAAATGCCTTCACTCCTTTGCTTTATCCTAGAATCAAGGCACTCGTTTGCAATAAGTGCAGCATCGACGATTTGCCTGCCTTTTATGAATGCCATTTGAGAAGGCGCTACCAATTTTTCCATCACAGTCCTAAGTCTATTGGCAAGTAGCTTAGAGAGCACCTTGTAGAAACTTCCTATCAGACTTATTGGTCTGTAATCCTTTAACTCAAGTGCGTTGCTTTTCTTTGGAACTAGAGCAATGAATGACGCATTAAGACTCCTTTCGAATTCTCCATGAGAATAAAAATGATTGAGAGCCATGATAAGGTCAAACTTGATAATATACCAACAGCCTTTGTAAAAATCCATGGTGAAACCGTCCGGACCTGGTGCTTTGTCTCCATTGCAATCTTTGATCACTTCCAAGATCTCTGCTTCCTCAAACATCCTTTGCATCCACTGACTTTCTTCCTCAGAGATAGAAGGATTGTCTTCAGGTGCCCAACGAGGTCTCCAAAGGTCGGAGGAGGAGTAGAGTGACTCATAAAACCTCAAAATTTCGTTATCTATGTGCTCTTCTTCTTCCAAAACAACTCCATTTGAATGCAACTTTTCTATATGGTTAAATCTTCTGTGTGCATTTGCCATCTTATGAAAGAACTTGGTGTTTTTATCCCCAAATTCAAGCCATAAGCACCTTGACTTTTGACGCCAAGAGATTTCCTCTAATTTGGCGATTTCCTCCAACTCCATAGAAAGTTCAGCTTTTTGGATCATCTCCTCCTCATTGAGCTCCCTGTGATCTGCCTCTATATCAAATAATTGCATCTTCCTGAGTATTTCTGATTTCCTGTGTTCAAGCCTCCCAAAAATGTTTTGATTCCATTCCTTAAGCTTTAATTTGAGTTGCTGCAACTTTTTAGCAAAGATAAAGTCCGGGTTGCCATGACTCTGGAAAGAGTCCCACCACCCTTTTACTGCATCATGAAAACCCTCATGCTTCAACCACATATTTTCGATCTTGAAATAAGAAGACCTTCTAGACCACTGTCCACATTGCAACAGTAGTGGGAAATGATCTGAAACAGGTCTGGGCATTCTAGTTTGACTGATATTCCTGAAGATGTCATCCCAATCCGCTGAAAACAGGAACCGATCAATTCTAGAGGCAGCATTAATATTATAGCCCTTTGACCAGGTGAATTTCCCACCAGAAAGCGGAGGATCCAATAATTCAAGTTCTTCGATGAAATCTGAAAATTCTTTCATATACCTTGTGTATCTATTGTTGTGTTTTCTTTCACCTGGAAATCTAGTTGTGTTGAAATCGCCGCAAATTACCCAAGGGTTGGAAGTTAAACCTTTTATGGCTGCCAACTCCATCCAAACGGATGACCTATCCCTTCTGTTTGTAGGTGCATAGGCTCCGGAAAGAACCCATTCAAAACCTGAGATACAATTATTGAAGTGGACAGTTATAGAATGCTGCCCCTTAAGGATTTCAGTTCCTTTCCAAATTTCTTTGTCCCAGATTATCACAATTCCCCCTTTTGTACCGTCAGCCTCTAACGCGACATAATCTGCCTTTCTGCCAGGTCCCAGTTGGCGTGCATATTGTAATGGAAAGTGTTGTAATTTAGTTTCTTGAAGGCATAAAATATCAGCCTTCCATTTAAGCACCTACACACTTTTATCTCCAGTTAAGCACCCACTTTGTTAGAAGCAATAAAACCTTGTTTTTCACCTCTGATAATTGTGCCTAGTTAATCTAGAACTATTAATATTGGAAGGAGAAAATATGAGCAACAGGAGGACCTTTTTTATCTGCATGGTTAAAACTGATTCTGATTATTTAAGTGGTTTTCAAATAATTGATCAAAAGAATTATTTTACATAAGTTCTCTTTGGTTGTAACTTACGATAACCATTCAAGGAGACATATATAAGTGATAAATATGTTTAAGCTGTTGAAATAATGTGAAGATATAAGTTGCATATGGAAAAAGTAAAGCAACTTCTAGTATAATACGAAATAAACTTATCTACCCACAAAAACATCACTTGTTCTAATTGTTAACTAAACCACCAGATTTTTTTGATAACCAAAAAATCCTCGGCGCCAGTGATGCGCGGTTTGAAACTCGGCGGATGCTGAGCCTGTCCCTCTTCTAAGTTTAAACACCGGACTAAAAATCTAAAATCAATTTGGAGAAAAGTGTAACTATGGCATAAATATTATTTCAATATTTGCAAATACTGAAATTCAGTATTTTTAAATACTTGTTTGGCAAGTATTTGCAAAATATTGAACTTCACTATTTAAAAAAATTGAAATACTGGTTTGGAGATGTATTTCAAGTATAATAATGGTTTCCACCCACAAATATTCAACCTCCACAGACGTTTTTCTAGTGAAGTTCATGTCGAACACAATTTTGACTTGCAAAAAACATATTTTAAACAACTTCAAATACTCTGCTCTTTCAACTTCAACCGAAATATTGTCCAAAAGCCTACTAAATCAAACAAAAGAATTTGAACCAACCACAGAAGATATTCAAGAAATATTAACCCTTAAAGTCATAGTCCAACAGGCATGAATTAAAACAAGTACAATATCAGAAGCTTATGGGGAGAGTAGTCATGAGGACATCAGGTATTATAAAGAAAAGAAGGTTATGAAGAGAGATCATACTGACCCCAAATAACGCCAAGGAATCTACAACTGCTTTTGACGGCTTCCCTTTTACTGCAGGAGACACAAAATTATGATTTCATTAGCAGAAAGAAAATCCAAAATGAAGATAAGCAATAAATCTTTTAGAAAAAGGGCAGGAGCATAATTATAAGAATTTAAGCTACTTACGAAATATTACAGGCAAAATAATCAGGCAAATAAGGGAAGCCAAGCTCACCAATAGCGAGCAACCCATTGCATTGACCCATAGACCTGCCAATGAATCCAGATAAAAGGTCAGAGTACAACCAAAGACACTCATTATGCCATTACAGAAATCAAACAAGAAGGGTATCATACATTGTGCGCCATAAAAGAGTAATTTTACATATATGAGAGCAACTCTGATTTGCAGATTAGGTGTAACATGGCCATTTTCACAATTTTGTATAGGTTAGACAAGTTAAATCCTTCTTGTAGATAATTTACTTAAAGAACAATAACATGTCTTTCAGATGAGACCAAGAGTCATATCAACAACAATACATTCAAGTAAAGAGATACTTACCAAAAAGGGTTCAAGCAAAGAGATGTGACATCAGAAAATGCCTATCATCTAATTGAAAGCAATTAAATCAAAAAGAAGCAAGTTTAACTTTCTATGAATCTAAGTCCAACGGTACGCACAAAACAAAAGAATGCCAAATGATAAACTAATGAAATTTGCACTGCGAGTTGGCTTCTACATGACGTGACACTGATAACCTCCTTTCGGTTATAACTGCATATGGTGGATAGCTTGGAAGGAGAGAAATGCAAGATGTTTTGAAGACAAAAGTAGCTTTATATAGAAGATCAAAATGGATTGTCTTTACCTACTTTATTTTTGGTGTAAAGAAGAATACCTAGAAGATGTAGGAGATTTGCTAGATGTGACAGGAACCTTGTTAGTAGTTCAAGAGCAATAGTTTCCCTTTTTGGCTCTTCTTTATACATATGGAGTACTGTGTTGATGCTGTTAATTCTACTATAATGCATGTTACCATTCTCTCCAAAAAAAAAAAAAAAAAAAAAAAAAAGAAGTTTCGGTTACAACTGTTTGGATGACTTCTTCTTTTTTTATAAGGTAAAGTAACTAAACTGTTTGGAAGAGATAAATCATGTGATGATCAATTTATCACAATATTTTTAAGCTTCGGAATTGATCAGCCTTACGAGAAAACCATGACTCACCTTCACAGTGTGCATTATATTCTAGAGATGATTCATTCCATCATCGCGTATTTTGACACTGAAATGATAGCTAAGGAAAACATACTAGCACCCACTTGTCCTACCATACCAAGAAAAAAACCTTATCAGGCACATCTAATATTTCTCCCGCTTCAAATTGTGGCTGATACTAGACTTATAGGACAATATGAGGCGGTGCAGGTAACCTCTTCAGGCATTGGGAAAACAACATCCATTTGCTACATACTTATAAACATACTTTCTTCAATACTTCCTTTCAATACTAAATATGACGAAAAAGTGGTTTTTTTATGATATGATAATTTGCTCCCTGGTTACTCAAACCCACAACCTTACGGTTGGAGCTGGAGGTGCTTTCACTTGAGATATCCTCTCTTATCCGAGAAACTGGTGCTATTTAACCTCTCAAAAAAAGAGATTAGGCAATACCGCAGAAAACTACATCAATAAGTTGGTTTATCCTAAACTCCAACGATGACAACCACCTCAATTCCAAGCTTTTCGGGTTCCACTGTGTGAACCCACATTATCCATTTCACTCTATTTGTAGCCGCTACATTCCAACATTTAATAGTTTAGGTATGCGCAAAAAGAGTCGGGGCCAGGATTGCAAGCTTATGGGTTCAGGTTTCTACATCAATAACTTGTACATACTAAATAAATTTCTTAAGACAAATACAGGATTTGGACCAAAGCTACTCGATTCGGCCTAAACCCTCCAACACTCTAGTTGGACTTTAGCAGCTAAAGCCCAAGTACAAATGTATGATATAGATAATTCTAGCAGAGGCAAAAACACTAGGTGATTGGGCAGATTTATATGTGAGCAGGTATCTGGTGGAACAGTCGAAGTGCGCGTAAGCTAGGCCAGACACCACCTTCATAAAAATGAGCTAACAGTTTAAAAGGGCAAAACTGGGAATCAAGAATGTATACCAAGACCAGTAAGCTCCATAGCAGCATGTCCATGATTATGCTGATGCTCATCATGTGATCCAAATCCATACATTTGTAAATCCTCCTCTTCTGCCAATTCTTCTGGAAGCTTCCTCTCCTTAACATCACTCATCCCATGATCATGGTCATGACCATGACGACCATGACCATGATGACCATGGTTACACTGATGGGAATGTTCAAGAACTTTAGCATCAACAGATGAACCAAGAATCATAAAAGTAAAAATTACAAAGCATAGCCAGATGTGTTTAGACATTTTGTCAATGTTGGAATTAATAAAATTAGTGAAAGATCCTAAATTTATGGAGGAGTTAGGGGATAATAAGGGTGTGTTTGGGAAAAGGGTTTTAGGAATTAAGAACTGCGGTTCTTGCAAGTGCCTTCTATGGTAATAACACAAATTGCCAGAAGAAGAGTATTATTATTCCTATTATTAAACCAAATGTTATTACATCCATAGTATAAGTTCTAATTGGGGTTTGACTTTGTAAGAAGGGTTTGAAATGTGTAAGAGTAATGGAGTTTGGTCCTCTGAGAATTGCAAAAAAGTACTAAATTTAAGGATAACATAGTGAGTGAGAGTAGTTACTAGTTACGCGTTCTAATTTATATGTCATAGTTTCATTACATATTTTGAAACACAATTTTCTGATGGCGATAGGCATATTGTGCTGGGTGAGTTGGCACACTCAGAGGGGCAAGGAGATTTCGGGTATTGTAGGCGTATAAGAGTCGATAAGGTTAAGGGGGCAGTTCGGAAGATGCGAGGGGGTAGAGCGACCGGGCCAGATGAGATTCCAGTAGAGTTCTGGAAGAGCGCAGGCAAAGCAGATTTGAAGTGGCTGACCAAGTTGTTTAATGTCATCCTTAGATCGGCAAAAATGCCTGAGCAATGGAGATGGAGTTGTATGGTACCATTATACAAGAACAAGGGGATGTTCATAACTGCAACAATTATAGGGGTATCAAATTACTCAGCCACACTATGAAAGTCTGGGAGAGGGTGGTGGAGATGAGGATGAGTAGGGATGTGAATATTTTCGAGAACCAATTTGGATTCATGCCTGGGAGATCGACTACAAAAGCCATTCATCTGTTGAGGAGGCTGATCGAGCAGTATAGGGATATGAAAGGAGACATGCGTATGGTGTTCATTGACTTCGAAAAATCATATGATAAGGTCCCTAGGGAGGTTATATGGAGATGCCTGGAATCTAAAGGGGTTCCAACGGCATACATCATGGTGATTAAGGATATGTATGAAGGAGCTAAGACCCGAGTGAGGACAGTGGGAGGAGACTCAGATCACTTCCCGATTGAGATGGGGCTCCATCAAGGATCAGCGCTTAGCCCATTTCTATTTGCATTGGTGATGGACGTATTGACTCGGAGTATTCAAGGAGACGTGTCGTGGTGTATGTTATTTGCAGATGATATAGTGTTGGTGGATGAGACACACAGGGGTGTCAATGAGAAGTTAGATGTGCAGGCAGACTTTAGAGTCTAAAGCGTTTAGACTAAGCAGGACTAAAACAGAGTATATAGAATGCAAGTTTAGCGGCTCTCCTGATGAGCCAGATGTGGAAGTGAGACTTGATTCCCAGGTCATTCCTAAGAAATGAAGCTTCAAATACCTTGGTTCAATCCTCTAAGGTAATGGAGAGATTGACGATGATGTCACACGCCGTATAGGAGTAGGCTGGATGAAGTGGAGGCTCGCTTCCGGTGTACTATGTAAGAAAATGCCACTAAGGCTCAAGGGCAAATTCTATAGAGTGGTCGTTAGAGCAGCTATGTTATATGGTGCAGAGTGTTGGCCAGTCAAGAATTCTCACACCCAGAAGATGAACGTAGCAGAAATGAGGATGCTTCGATGGATGTATGGACATACTAGGAGGGACAAGATTAGGAATGAATCCATTCGCGGCAAGATTGGTGTAGCCCCAGTGACTGAAAAGATGTGTGAAGCGAGGTTGTGTTGGTTTGAGCACGTGAGAAGAAGGAGTGTAGATGCCCGGTTAGGAAAAGTGTTTTCTCATGTTTTTTCTCCCATGCCGAGGGTCAATCGGAAACAGTTTCTCCACATTAGTGGGGGTAAGGTCTGCATACATATCACCCTCTCCAGACTCCACTTGTAGGATATACTGGGTATATTGTTGTTGTTGTAGTAGTAGTATTACGGAAATACATATGGTATAAATTGAGATTGACGCACCTCGAGTGTGGCATAGTAGCTACTGAAGTGAGTTGTGGATCATCATATTTCAAGATCAAATTTTAGTGAATATAGCTAAGTGATTACTTCTCATTTGTTTTTACCATAGTGAGTATACTAATGAGAGATAATAAATATTGTGTAAAATTAGTTAAGGTGTAGTGAACACAGGAATAACATGGTAATCAAAAAAACCAAAGACGGATAGATGATATTTTTGGCATTATATGCGCAAAATTGGGTACTGGAGTCAAATCACTAATCATTAGAATTCGGTGGATACTAGATAGTGGAAAGTTTCCCCAACTGTGGGGTGGTTTAGACTTTAGAATATATTCCCTCCATTTCATAATAATAGTTGTCCTAATTTGACTTGAATCATTGTTTCAGGAATGGAAGAAGACTTTTGAAACTTGTGGTGTAGAAGAAGTCATAGTTAAATGTGTGGCTATAAACTATTTCATTAAGGGTAAAGTGGTAAGTTTAAAAGTAAATTGTTTCCAAATATGAAATTATGTCATTCTTTTTTAAATGGGCTAATAAGGAAACTATGACATCCATTGTGGAATGGAGGGAGTCAATGACTCGAAACAAGAAAGTGTAGTACTCAATCCATTTTTATCTATTATTTTGTTTTTTTATTAAATAAAAATATCTTATTTTTATTTGTTATCACGTTTAATAAGTTTAAGAGAGATTGATAATATTCTATTAATTTTACTCTTATTATTAAATAACTAATTCTTAAATATAGTCAAATCTAAATATTTAATTAGTAAGATAGTCTATTTATCTATAATTTCTTATGATTTGTACAAAATCAAATGTGACAAGTAATAGTAGATTGAGGGATTATTGCGTTGTATTTTTCTCTCAAGACAGTACAAATATTTTATTAAGAAACTGTCGAATTTAACTCTTCAAATTTGGACAACCAAAAAGAAAAAGGAATAATTGGTGGATGTTACCTTCTAAAAATATACTAGTATAGTGCCCGCGCGATGCGCGGTAAAAATAAACAAAAATTAATCATGATAAATTTTATATATCAAAGTAGCAAAGATCAAATTGTGATATGATAACAGAATAATATTTTTTTAAACATTCTTACATTGTACCATTAAAATAGAGATGCATAAATTTTAAATGTCCATATACCATAGTACTATGAATAATGTCAAATATAAAAACACATAATTTTAAACGTCCGGATACCATAGGTGCTAATAACATTGCAACTCAAAACACACTATTACAATCATGAGGGGAAAAAAAGAAATATAAAAGAGTTAAATAAAACATTATAGAATATTCTAAGATGATCATACAATTTAATTAAAAGACTTAATTGTGAAAAGTAAATCTAACAATTATTATTTTACAAAACTCAACCTTCCTCTCATATGTCACTCATCAAATATGGCCATATAATTATTGGCAATATATATGATCCTATGTGGGTAAAAAATATTCACTCCAAACATGTGAAATATGAGAAGCCTTTTTCGTCAATAGTTGATATAAAAGGAACTATTACCCACATAACTATTTTTAACCCTTATCCACTTTTTATAACTATATTTTGTTTCTTTCTTTTCCTAGCATATTTATTAGATAAAACTTGATGATTTGAATATTTTTAAAATATAAAACAAATATATGTGTGTATATATGTGTATAGAAGCAGGCTATATACAAAGAATATCAATCTAATTATATACCATATTTTAAATATAAATCAAATTTTAAATATAAATATTGTGGCTAGATTATGTTAGTGCTAGGTGATTTGTTAGTATGGTATATTGAGGACTATTAATGTGAAAATCTCATTAAAAAACAACTTTTTATCTAAGCCCATCTTTTACAGAAAATTCAAATATATGGCAGACCCATCTTCCTCCAAGTAAAAAGAGTATAACTTGTTACAATATCAAAACTAAGTAACAATAGCCATTAGGAACTTCTTTTAAAAAATTTGACTTGAAATGGAGAAACCTTAGTACTATGCTATTGCTAACATTAAGGCAGACATTATCTGTTTTCATGCTTCATATCATATATGTTGACATATGCTCCTTTCCATATGCATCAACCATTGTAAGTAACTTGTGTTCTCTTGTCTACATTGTTATTTTTTAATTCTTGAAAACTATTTCCATCTTCATTATAAAGCACATGGAATACCTTATAAAAAATATAAAGTAATAAACAATATCGAGTTTCAAAAGGCAGATAAAGAAATTTTCAAAGGTAGCCAAGTACACAAAATCTATACCTAGACAATTATAATTAACATACCACATCATTGAGGCAAGATCCCCGAAGTGATTATACAGTAAACTTGGTAATTGATAGATCTTTGTAATCTTCCCATTACATTGTTCATGGCTATCAAATGGAAAACCAATTAATCAAGTTTATACAAAAGTTTAAATGAGAGTTTCTACTACAAAAAAAACTAAAATATAAATGACTATGCCTAATTTTCTTATTTCTGTCCAACATTATAAATACAAATATACACAATAGAATGTGCTAGGTAAATAATATGAGATTCCAGCATTCTTGAGAACCTCTTTCACTTGGCCCTTCCTTACCTTCATTCCTTTTGACTTAGGAGAAGTTCCAATGTTCATCGATTTCTTTTGCAACTTCACTGAGTTAAAATTGAGATCCACTCTGCTAGTCCATGTGTAATATTGCATTTCATTTCAGTTTCTTCTATGTCCATTAACTTGATATCTTTCCATAATGAAAAAAAAAGAGATAGAGAGAAGAAGATTGTTTTTAATGAACAACCAATTATTAGAATCGATGATGAATAAGAGAATTAAGAATGGTTATATGAAGAAACTCAATGATCCGAACATGTGACGTAGTTTTAATCTGTCATGAACATAATATTTTCTTCTAAATTAAGTCCATAACTAACCACAATCAATTTAAAAATAATATCTTCAATTTATATTTAAAAAATAACCAAACTCATTCAAATATTTTTATCCTTCAATTGAAGTATCTTTCATGTTTATGAAGTTAGAAGAAATGAAAGGGACCAGTTAATTTAATATAGTAAAACTTTGATTTTTTCCTTTTGGACTTGCACATCATGATCGGCTTACCTATATTTATACCAAAGATTTGGTGAGCACTTTTTGACGTTGTTGTAGAAGCTTGCAGTTAGATAATACTTTCAACTACAAAAATCCTGTAAAGACAAAAGTGGGATTGTCACTTATAGTGATAAAAAACTCAATAAAGCACAAAAATAAGCAAAAGTAAAATAAAGAAAATACTTGACAAAAGAAATCATTCATGAAAATTCATGGATGCATGATCGCTTTTGATCTAATATTTAATAGGAGCATTGTTTGTTTGTACATTGATAAGAATCAAATACGATAAACAAAAGATAGGAGAGCGAGACACTTCTTGAACTCCCTTCGAAGTAACCACGGGGAACTTGTCCCGAGATACCCTCAAATCGGCGTCTAGAAGGACCTACACTATGCAACTACCCTCGAGTCGACATCGAACTCGCAAGTAGAATGGTCGGGTTCGGTTCAAGACTCAACTAGGTTCCACTAGTGAATTCAAGCAACCAAGGACAAGGGTTTCTTCCAAAGAGATGAACTCTATTCTCATTCAATAATAATCAAAAGTAAGGTAATGGTTTGAAAGAGGTTTGTGAAGTATTTATAGACTTCACTTACATGTAATGAAAGCTCAAAAATACCCCCCCAAAGTGGGTTAAAACAATAAAGGCCTCGTAGGGCTATACTTCTCCAAAACATAGCATAAAACTAGCAATTCCCGCACCCCCTCCACAAAGTAGGCGCCCAGCCTACTTCAACTAGGCGCTCGGCCTGTTCTTGGTAAGCTGAAGGAGTAGGCGGTCCGCCTGGTTTGGGAAGCCTGCAGAGGCGGTCCTCCTGGTGAGATCCAAAGAGTGATCAAAAACTAGGCTGCCGGCCTAGTTGAGTAGGCGGTCCGCCTGGTTCTGTGGCCTCTTGAATTGCTTCCAAACGTGCTCCGGATGCCTCGTCAAGTGTACTAGGAGGTCCTCCATCCATGGCACACCAAAGCATAGCCTTCAAGTCGCTCTTGGGGCCTTCTTCCATACCCTTCCATATCAAGTGAAGATGGGTATCTTGGATCAACTTGGCTTGACTCCGAGTGAAGGGTAATGTGGGGATTTGGGTCTTATCATCCTCCCGTTCTTGAGAAGATTTCGTCCTCTAAATCAAGGCTTTGGCTCTCATGGCATCATCAACTTCTCGGGGTGGCCCCAACTAGGGGTGGGCGTTCGGTTCTTCGGTTCGGTTTTTAGAAGTAGGAGTCCGTTACTTCGGTCTTCGGTTCGGTTTGAAGTGTAGAAAAGTCCGTAATTTTTATACTTCGGTTCGGTTCGATTTTTTAGTTCGGTTCGGTACTTCGGTGTTTCGGTTTAAACCAAAGTTTATAGCCAAAGAAAAAAAGGCCGAACAAGAAAGGGAAAGGAAAGGCAAAGTACATACCTGTTCAAAGTCAAAAAAAAAAAGATTAACAAAAATACATCAAATTACCAAATATAAATGATTGAATACTCGTAATATCATATCGCGATGACTTAACATAAATGATTTATTCAAACTAAAGGGATGTTCAGCTAATTTATCATTTCCTAATGAATTTTTAGTTCAATTATTTAATTTTTTATATATGTTGCATTTAATCACTAATTAGACATTAAAATACAATAAGCAAAAAAGGGAAATTATACGAATCAATCTAGGAAATATACGTAATATGTAATGGTGGATGTTTTTTGTTAATGGTTTAAAAAAAAAAAAAAAAAAAAAAAAAAAAAAAAAAAAACTTCGGGTTTTTCGGAATTTCGGGGCCCGAAGTTCCGGGGAGCCCGAAACCGAAGACCGAAGTTCAAAAATTTCTAAGACCGAACCCGAACCGAAAAACCGAACCCGAAGTACCGAATTAGTTCGGTTCGGTTCGGTATTTCGGTTTTTTCGGTTTTGTGCCCACCCCTAGCCCCAACTCTCTTTTGTTCTTCTTGATCGTCACGTTGACATAGGCTTCTTCCAAGATCTTCCCCGCCTTAGCATGGGGCTTAGAACCTACAAGCAACGACAAGCAAACGTCCTACTTTGGAAGTAGGTTAGTGCAAGAAGTGTGGAAAACACACTCTTGTGATATAACCAAGTATCAATAACATTCATAAATATCAAGTCTCCAAAGAGAACCATAAGCACTTGGTTAAAGATCAACATGCACTCAACAAGATAATGAGCAAATAGGTCATGGGGGCATGAAAAATGCAAGATCAAGCTACCAAAATCCCCTTGAACCTTGAGCTCAAGATCAACACACCAACCTATCCTCGAGGTGTGATCAACATGTGGAGTGGAGTGAATCAAATAGCCCAACCTACAAGTAGGATCAAGCACTCCACTCCCCTTCTTTAAAGCATACTTACTCACACCAAGGGGTTCCTCCTCCCCTCCAATTTCATCACCTAAGCAACCCTTCCCAATAGACAAACTTTCAAGAAAGGTATTGATGATGGCCTCTTCTTCAACATAACCCAAACAAGCAATAGTTGGGTCACTCAAAGAGTCATTTACCTCATTCAAATTCGCACACAAGGGATTGCCTAAGGGGTCAAACCCTTCACAACATGGAGGCTTTATTTTACTACTCACCCTAGTCCGATACAAGTCATTACCACCAATGGCATCACCTTCAAACAATGGAAATGTAAAAACATGCATCTCAACATCATGATCAAACATAGACAAGTTATCAAGACTAGGTTCCTTTCCCTCACTCGAGGAGTCATCGAAAACAAATCGTTCCATCTCATATGCAAAAGACTCCTCAAGGTCGCAATTATGGTCAACTATCAATTCTTCACTAGGGAGGGTTTCAATAAACAATGGGCTCACATCATGATGTGGCATAGCATCCCTTCCAACTAGTGTTTCACAAACAAACTCAAGTTGACAACTAGACTCTTCACTAGTGTCATATTCACTAGATGCTTCACAAGCTCCAACTAGTGTTGAGTCATCACAAGACAAGTAGCTAGTAGGTTCATGAAAAGGTGAAGCAACACTTACATTTGTAATACTTCCTTGGTCACTCGCAAGGCTTGAAATGTCATGTGGAACTCCTTCTTCATGAAGCTCACATTGAGGCTCCAATGACTTGTCTTCAAATGTACCTACACAAGAACTTTCACAAGAAGAGATAGAAGACGAAGAAAGGTTAGAACAATGGGTACTCTCACTCTCAATTTTTCCTTCCTCACCTCTCATCTCCCTCAATTTTACCTCAAGGTCAAGTGTAGTTTGTGGTGACAATCCACTCACATCACTCCTCAAATCCTCTCTTTTTTCCTCTCTTGGATTGTCACCGGTCACTCCCTCGCTTCTCTCTATCTTTTCTCTCTCATTTGAGGTGGAGTGACTCCCATTTTTATCATGCAATGGCAAGACAACAAGATTGTTTGCCTCGGGTTCAAGTACAATGGGTGACTTGGCTTTAGCCGTTTCCCTCTACTCCCGCATTCGTTTGTAGTCATCACTCACTTGCTTGGGAGTTAAGGGCTTCAACACAAACTTCTTTCCTTCATGTTGGAGCGTGTAAGTGTTAACACGTCCATCGTGAACCACTTTCCGATCAAATTGCCAAGGCCTTCCAAAGAGAAGGTGGCATGCTTGCATTGGCACAACGTCGAACAAGTGTTCATCAACATAACTCCCCATTTTAAACTTGATCATTGCTTGTTTCACTACCTTGAGCTCCCCACATTCACTAAGCCATTGTAACCGGTAAGGTTTGGGATGCTTCATGGTAGGCAACTTCAATTGGGTGATGAGAGATTGACTCACCACATTAGTGCAACTCCCGGAGTCAATGATCATAGAGCACACAACACCCTTAACACGACACCTAGCATGGAAGAGGTTCTCCCTTTGCAAGGTTTCACCATCCTCCACAATCATAGTTCCTAGGCTCCTCCTCACTACTAAGAAAGTATGAGGTTCCTCATCCTCCACCGTGTCATCTCCTTCATCCTCCTCTACTCCCTCGTCTCCCTCTACTTCCTCATCTTCCTCCGGTTCACTCTCTTGCTCATAGGCATGCTCACCAACAACAACCATGGTTCTTTTTGTAGGACACTCCTTAGAAAAATGCCCATACCCCTTACATTTGTGACATTGAATTGAAGAAGAAGTAGGAGTATTCAATTGAGTTTTAGAGTTACCTCCCACATTAGGTGTGTACTTCTCAAACGGCTTCTTCACATCTTTGCTAGCGCTTGCTCCACTAGGGCCACTTGCACTTGTGAATCTTGCATTGGGAGTAGGATTTTTCCAATCCTTTGGCTTGTTCATGGAAGTAGAAGTGTTGCCTTTGTAACGGGTGGACTTTTCTTTCTCAAGCCATTGCTCGGCTTGAATAGCGGCATCAAGGACCTCTTGAAGTGAAAGATAAGCACGCAATCTCAATTGTGAAGCTATACCATAGCTCAACCCATTCATGAAACGGATCACGGCTTGCTCCTCATCTTCGGTGTCCATATCCAAAGCCATTCGAGTTCTTTCAAACTCATCATAATATTCATGCACCGTCTTGACACCTTGCTTCAACTCATAGAGCTTCTTGAGTTGCTCTTGACGATATCGAGGAGTAATGTACTTGATACTCATGATACCATTCAAGTCAATCCATCCCACATTCACGGGGATTCCCGCCCTTCTCCTTGATCTCTTGACGGATTCCCACCAAGTAGACGCATAGGATTCAAAGGATGAAATAGCATAAGTGCCCTTCTTCTCATCGGACATCTCATTTGTGTCGAACAATCTTTCCATTTGTAGCACCCATTCAATGTAAGCACTCGGATCACAATTCCCTTTGAAGGTTGGGAGATTAAGCTTCACACTATTGAGGTTGGTGTTGTCACGACCTCCACGGAACGGCTCCGGTTGGCCCCCATAGTGATCTTCATTCACACCATACTCCCTCCTCGCATTCCCTCCAACATATCCCATAGGTGGCCCTCGACCTCGGCCCCTACCTCGATCCACATTGCGACCCCAATTCATACCTCACCTCGGTTGAAAGTGATCATCAAACCCATACATATCATCACCATAATCGGCTTCCTCCCCTTCTTGAGCTTCTTCGACTTGCTCAAGAGGTTGCACGTTTCGGATGGGTCTTGGTAATGGGATGTTTCTTGGGGGGTTATCCAAGATACGGGGAATGCCCGTTCGTTCAATTCTCTCTCGGTCCTCCTTTACCCGTTGTTGATTGAGCAATTCAATGACATGGCTTACTTGTTCCGGGGTAAAGTTAGGAGTACTTGAGACTTCACCGGCCTCAATTTGGACACTTGGGGTCCCCTTCTCAATTGGGACACTCGGGGTCCCTTGGTCTCCTTGGGTACTTGAGGCACCCTTTTCAAGTGACTCAATCCTTTGAGTCATGACATCCATCTTGGCAAGAAGGCTAGCCAAGGCCTCCTTGATGAAATCTTGACCTTCGTTGGCCATTGTACCTACAAAGAAAAGAAACAAGAGTTAGTTAAAACACCTCACTCACTCCCTCACTTGTGTTCACTCGGATCACTCGTATGGTGGTGATGGCTATTTCACTCTTGCTTGAACTCAAAGCTTCACGAGGTTGAATAGTAAACCTAAACTTAATCACTCGACTCAAAAGCCCAATGCACTCCGGGGTGAGTGGAGTTAATAGGACTCGATTGGAACGCTAAGCACTTTGAGTGAGGACTTGAGTCAAAGGCACTACGGATCTTCTTTGAGTTCTAGTCTCCTTTCTAAGGCATGATGATCCTAGTAGCTCGAAGTAATTAGTACTAATCGAGTAGGATTATACTCTAATAATACTAATTAAAAGCAATGCAAACAACAAAACAAGCGAACCTAGAAGAAACTACCCGATTCCCAACTCTTCAGGAAGTAGGCGCCCCACCTGTTTGGACTAGGTGGTCCGCCTGGTGCCTGCAGTGGGGAGTAGGCGGTCAGCCTACTCTAAGTAGGCGGTCCGCCTCTGTAAAGTCCAGAGAGCAAGCAAAAATCAGGCAGTCCGCCCGTTTTACTAGGCGCTCCGCCTACTGCAGGGTTCAACACAGTTTTAAACACGATTTTCTTGGTTTTGCACCCAAAAATTCATCAATCCACACATTGTTTTAGCAATTCAAAGGTACCCCAATGTTGTTTCAATCACAAAGAACCAACCCCAACAACTTTAATCGAACCCCAATAAAAAACAATCAATTTTCCATGTTCATCATCTTCAAGCTTAGGGTTTCAAATTTTCAAAATTTCAAAGGGGTTTCAAATTTCAATTCTTGTGTTTCTACTCCAAATTTGATGCTTAGGGTACCAAAAGAACGGGTTTCCAACAAGGAACAAACCTCAATAACAATCACGCAATGGGTCCAACAAACCAAGATTCTATGATCAAATTTTTGTGTTTTTCAACTTTTTCTATTTTTTTTGTGTTTTCTTCTTTTCTTCAACAACAAATAAGAACCTAAGATAGAAACCAACCTAGGCACGAAGAATCAAGGGTCGGGGGTTTGTAGAAACAAAACCCGAGCCTTGCTCTGATACCAAGATGATAAGAATCAAATACGATAAACAAAAGATAGGAGAGCGAGACACTTCTAGAACTCCCTTCGAAGTAACCACGGGAAACTTGTCCCGAGATACCCTCGAATCGGCGTCTAGAAGGACCTACACTATGCAACTACCCTCGAGTCGACATCGGACTCGCAAGTAGAATGGTCGGGTTCGGTTCAAGACTCAACTAGGTTCCACTAGTGAATTCAAGCAACCAAGGACAAGGGTTTCTTCCAAAGAGATGAACTCTATTCTCATTCAATAATAATCAAAAGTAAGGTAATGGTTTGAAAGAGGTTTGTGAAGTATTTATAGACTTCACTTACATGTAATGAAAGCTCAAAAATACCCCCAAAGTGGGTTAAAACAATAAAGGCCTCGTAGGGCTATACTTCTCCAAAACATAGCATAAAACTAGCAATTCCCGCACCCCCTCCACAAAGTAGGCGCCCAGCCTACTTCAACTAGGCGCTCGGCCTGTTCTTGGTAAGCTGAAGGAGTAGGCGGTCCGCCTGGTTTAGGAAGCCTGCAGAGGCGGTTCGCCTGGTGAGATCCAGAGAGTGATCAAAAACTAGGCGGCCGGCCTAGTTGAGTAGGCGGTCCGCCTGGTTCTGTGGCCTCTTGAATTGCTTCCAAACGTGCTCCGGATGCCTCGTCAAGTGTACTAGGAGGTCCTCCATCCATGGCACACCAAAGCATAGCCTTCAAGTCGCTCTTGAGGCCTTCTTCCATATCAAGTGAAGATGGGTATCTTGGATCAACTTGGCTTGACTCCGAGTGAAGGGTAATGTGGGGATTACCCTTCCATACCCTTCCTCTTTGAACTATTGTTATGGGAGAATATCAGTGTTATAAGAAAATGTGGGTTGGGATGAAACTATTTAATACGAGCAGATGACTGGCCTATATCATTGTTAGTAGGAGACGCTCATTATTATAGACTTTATTATATTGTTTTCTTCTTTCTGGAAAGAGGGAAGTTGCGTTTCTCGTAAGGAGTCAATCATGTAGAGATAAAAACTAATTTTAGAAGGCCTCAACCATGGATAATACTATTTCAATGTGAACAGGAGCAGTTTTATGAAATTTCATTCTAATAAATAGTAGGAGAATTTTTAGGCGTTAATGTTGTCATGGAAGTTGTAACTTCTTATAGATAATGTAAATTAAAAAACGACTCTACGATTTTAAGCTACTTTTTAGGAGGATTCCATCATGGATGAAACTCCTCCATGTCTTTCCATATTAAAGGAACATGATTTAACCAGAGACAAAAAGAAAAAAAAGAAACGTGATTTTTGTTAAAAAAATAGGCTTTAAATCACAAATTTGCAGTAACTTTTTAAAATATTTTTAACTTTAAAAACCTTTATCTTTAAAGCATTATCTTTGTATTTTTTACAATTTTTTGTCAAAAATAATAATACGATTTGTAATTTTTACAACTTTTCCAACTTTAATACTAACAGCTAAATTCAAATCTACATATAATAGGAGTTATTTTGTATACATTTCTTTTTTTCATTTTTAACTTTTTATTCCGATTTTTTTTTTAATTTTTTGTATTTAAATTTGGATATCTGTTACCCATTAATTCACTAAGAAGTTACTATCATTTTATACCTTTTTAAGAAAAACTTTTTCTCCATTATTTTTAAAATCGTTGTAGTTAATCATGTAATTTAGTTAATAACTAATTCATTTAATTTGACCACTTTGTCCTAAAATTAACATATGGCTTTTTCTTGACATGTCACTTGAATGCTTTCTATAGGCTTACTACCCATTTTTTAATATAATATAGATAGATTTTTAGCAATAAAGAGAAAATAACTTCCTACAGATTAGTGGAGAAAACTTCTAGAGCAGTTAATTTTGTAAAATATTTTACAGATTTTAATTCAAATTTTAGATTAATAGTTAGGGTTATGCCACTTGTTAATATTTAAACTAAAATTAACCATATTTTAAATGTAGTAACTAATAACTAATTTTTGTCTTAAAATTGCCATGTGTCTTTTTTACTTATTGCCACTTGGCTAACATGGTTGGCTACAACACTCCTTTTAATATATATATATATATAGATACCATAACTTTCCCCCTATATTTTATAAGAACTGTATCAATTTTTCTAAGTATTTATGAAATCCTTTTCAAAACAATCAAATTCATAAGTATGGAGTAGGAGGGGAAAAAATGAACTGATGTAACAATTCGAAACGATTCGGGGAGCTTTCTCCAAAAATCATTCAGAGGCCTAAGTTAGTGAAGGTATGATAAAAGATTAAAAGTAGAAGACTAAATAATGTGTTGAATGTATATCGTCATTCTAAAAAGTATCCTGACTCATTGTTCATTGAAAGATTAATTTTTGCCAAAATAATCCAACTGTTAGGATTAACTTGAAATAACACAAATTTGCTACTACATTATAACTAAAGATTGGTGGGAAAAAAAACGATTTTAATGGCTTATTTTACCACAAAAATGACAAAATATATTTTTTAAATGACAATACACTAACTTGTATTGCAAAGGGAGAGGTTACCTCTCCAATAAGGCTCAAAGCATGTCCTTCTTCACTTTCTTATTCTAAAAATACAATAGATGTAATTGAAAGTCACATGTAACAAGTGGGGTTATTCCAATGGTAAGCATCATCCACATATAATAAAGAGGTTATGCATTCGAGTCACAGCAGGAACAAAAAGTGGAGGAGCACAGAGGGAAGTGGGTGGGGATCAAAAAACAACAAGAAGCCGTATGTGTAGAAGTTGAACGGCATGTGTACTAATAAAATACAACTAGATGAAATTGAAACGATAGCTCCAAAAACTGATTTGACAATTTCAGGATAAACCCCCTATAAATCACGTCAAGATCTAACCCAAAACCAAATGTATCTTTGACAGTACTTATGTAAGAGACAAACTTGGAAAGAATTTCTTCTGCAGACACACATACTATGCATAAGAGGTAAATAATGTCTCTTTTCTCTGTTTGATTGTACCATATAAGCTTTTATCCACCATTGCATTTGATGAAGCCATGAAAAGTAAGAGTGCAGTCGTTGCTACTAGAAGCTTATTAAATCCGGTAATTCTTGAGGTTTAACAGGTAATACATTATTGGTGGAATTACTAGTAGGTACCATAGAGGCTGCAAAAGGATTTGTTCTTGGTGTAAATTTTACTATAGCAGTAGACCCACAATGATCTTCATCAAAAGTCTCCCAACGATCAGTGATAATTGTCCTTAATTTGCTTTCAGATTCCCTCTTTGCTCCAAGATTTTCAGAAGTCTCGCGTACCACAATATCTTTAGTCATTTCATCTCTTTTTTGGGCATTATCGGATACCCTATCGATAATTTCTTCAAGTTCTTTGATATCTTCATCTGGGATTTGCTCCACGATTGGACAAACTTCTGCATTCTTCACCCCCATATCTCTACAAAACTCAAAATATAGAGACAATTCTTCAGCTTGGATATTTGCCTTTTTCATGATCTTAAGAGCCATAGTAGCTTCAATTTTCCCAGCTAAATTAATCCTTAATAAAACTCGAGCTATCCCATTGCGAATTCTACTATAAACGTCGAAAATCTCTGTCATTACACAATCCAAGGCTTCAAGGACAAGAGGGACAATAGCAGAATCAGATAATGGCTTGATTTCAAGCAACATATCAAGCAGTGATTGCAATTTTTGAACCAAAACAAGATCTTGAACCATGGAATAATTTTCCTTTTCTTCAACATTAATATTGTGCATGATCATCATGTTGTTATTATTCAAATTCTGCATGCTTCTTTTTTCTTGCAATTCAATGAAAAGTAAGGATGATTTCTGATCAAGAAACGCAAAATAAGCGCGAATGAACGCGTTAATCCCATACATTTCTGATTTTTTTGAATGTCCATCTTGGAAATTTGAAAGATCAAAAGGTAACCTTCCAATTCTTTGAACACAGGGGAGTCTTGTGCTATAAAGGCCATGCATTAAGATTAGAACTTTAATAGCAACAATCCAACTTCGAGTTTTCTCCATTCGAATGGATATAGCCCAAATAAGGGGTTTTAAATTGCTAGATGATAAACGTAACCATCGAAAAACACGATCAACATTCTTCATGTTCATAGAGAATTCATCATGGCTTGTTGCTTTAATAACAGCAGCCTCAATGTCAGGATTCCGAAGAGCTGTTCTTCTTGATAGACTAGCAATCCATATGCTATTTTGATCTTTTAGCAATCCAGAAACCTTTCTCCATAGCCTCATTCTTTGAAAATTTTCCCCTCTTCTTTTTATTTCTTCTGTTTTGATGTTTTTCTTTTTCTTGTTAGAACAGTTTTGCGGTGGTATTCAATTGTTCTACATGTTTTTTTATTTTTTATTTTACTCCCTCTGTTTTAACATATATAATTAACCTATTTATATTTCGGGCGATCCAAAATTGTTGATGTCATTTGATAATATGACTTCTACAACTCAAAGAAAAGCTAAATACATTTTATTTCAAGTCAAATTATCATTTCAAACTTTTGTATCAGTTAAGACTGAGAGAGTAAATATATTGTTATTTTTGCTACACCAGTCAAACATTGGGAATTAAGTCGAAAATATAGAAAGTGAATGTTTGGATGATAAATTGAAAATTGGAATCCGAATATAAAAATGCCGGACAAATTAAACTACTGGAAGCTAATTTTTTTTTTTCCCATTACAGGAAGCTAATCTGAGGTATATTAAAGTCTCATGTTATTTGATAGGAAGGTTTGACATATTCAGTGGTCGTGATTCATCAAAAAGAAAATAATAAAGGAGTAAATTTTACTTTAAACAAATTCTTATATTAGTAAAATTTGAGCTAAATTTTTACTATCTGGAATCCAAAAAATCTTCAGTTTTTCCTTTTAATTAACAAACTTTTCATTATGTTACTGAATATAAGGCATCAGAAATTACCTCTACATACGACAAATAAATATTTAGGAATTCATCCAATTCAGCCTTTGGTTGCACAATAGTTTTATGTCTTTAGAATAAGCAGAAATTATTGTTTTGTAATGTGAATGATAATTTTTATCACTTTGGTTGGATAGTGATATTTCTGAAAGCACGATTTATAATAAAATATTTACTATGAGTGCCATTTTATAGGCTAAATTATACGAATATACAAACATAATAGCATGTTTACAATAAAATAGCAACATTATGTCACTTTTCAAGAATAGCAATACTTTCTTAACATTATATATACAAGTTATTAAAAAAAAAATTTATTCAATAAAATTGAAGATACACCATGCACCAAAATCGCCCATAGTTATAGGCATGTATTTTCATCTGTTCCTACTTTTTTGGGATTACAACTACCCAATTACTAATTCTATTGCATGTCTTTTGTATGTCTATCGTATGGTGTATATGTATAGTATGACTATTGTATGTGTATTGTGTGGCTATTGTTAGTCTTTTGTATGTCTATCGTATGACTATTGTATGTGTATTGTATGGCTATTATATGTGTATTGTATGACTATTATTTTTTACGTATGCCTATTGTCAATTTTTAATAGATGGTTTTGAGGGGAGAGAGAAAATGAGTAATTCTATTGTATGTCTATCGTATGGTGTATGTGTATAGTATGGCTATTGTATGTGTATTGTATGGCTATTGTTAGTCTTTTGTATGTCTATCGTATGGCTATTGTATGTGTATTGTATGGCTATTGTTTTTTATGTATGCCTATTGTCAATTTTTAATAGATGGTTTTGAGGGGAGAGAGAAAATGAGTCCTAAATGTAAAAAGATTTAAAACTATGTAAACATGATTTGGGTGCATAAATATAGGATTAGATTTATCCTTTTTTTAAAATAATATTTTTTTTTTCTTTTTAAATACATTCTGCTATTTTTTGTAGCAAACAACAAAAATGTTGCTATTTTTTGTAAGTTTTGAAAATATTTATATATTTTGTAACAAAAGTAGATAAAGTTATATTCTGTGTAATTTATCATTTTCATACTTTTTTCCTTTAAGCAATAAATTGACTCTACTAATCAAAAAAACAATTTTTCTAGCTTTAGATCCGCCTCTATCCAATTTTTTATTCATAAATTCGTCTCAATTAAGCCTGTCTTTTTAACTTGATATCTTTATAGAGACATATTTTAATCTTGATATCAGCTCTATACAGAAAAAGACCGTAGCATTAAAACGGTTTGTTAATTATGGTTAATAAGCCACTCTTCCTATAGGGAAATCTATAGTTGGCTACTAAGTTATTCATAAAGTCTAGCTTATAGAGCATTCGAGAATTTGAAATCGATAGCCAAAGGATAAAGACGGATGTACCGAGTCAAATTTTGTAAAGAATTGTAATAGTAACAAATTAAATTTATAAGACATTGCTTATGCATATTTTATCTACATATTTTTACAACTTGTTTTTATATTAGTCCTGGTTACATTGAAAGGTCTTAGATACTAGTGAAAAAAGAGGCATAGGGTCCTCTCAAGTTTCAAATAAAGAAAAGGGGACAAAAAATTAATTAACTTAAGTGAGGGCCGAATTGTAATAGTTAAAACTTATGGGTATGAAAAATATTTCCAAAATTTACAAAAATGCCCCACAATTCAAAAAATTTCAAACATTTCATTTTCCCTCCCTCCCACCTACTTTTACTTTATCACCTATTCAAATCATTTTACACTTTTATTTCTCTCTCTTCTTCTTTTTTCCTCTTTTTTCTTCTTCCTTCTCCTTCTTTCTTCTAGCTTTCTTTTCAAATTTTATTTCTTTACCATTCTTGTTATTTTTCTTTCTTCATTTTCGTCTCTATTTTCTTCTCTTCTTAGTATTCATTTAATTTTTTTCGTTCTTCTCCTTTTTCTTCTTCTTTGTCCCCGTTTCATTCTTTTTCATATTTTTTTTAATTCTAGTAATTTTACACATATTTTCGAATGTGTAAACATATTTTTTATATGTTTATATAATTTTGAAAATATTTTCACGGCTGGAAAAGATGTGTACACATCAGTTGAGATGTGTACACATATATTATATGTGTACACATTTCGACTGATGTGTACACATATTATTATATATGTTTAATATGTGCACACATATAATAAATATGTGTACACATATAATATATGTGCACACATATATCATATGTGTACACATCTCGACTGATGTGTACACATCTTTTTATTAGAGTGGTGGATGATGGTGGGGTGGTGGTGGAGGGTGGTAGAAGTTGGTGGTTGGTGGTGGAGGGTCGTAGAAGATAGTGGTGGGTGGTAGGAGATGGCGGTGAGTGGTGGAGGGTGGTAGAAGGTGGTGGTGTGTGGTAGAAGGTGGCGGTGGAGAGTGGTGGAGGGTGGCGGTGGAGTGGTGGATGGGCAGAGGGGTGGGGGTGATGGGGGTGGGGGTCCAACTGGAGGCTGGGGGGCTGGGGAGATGAGAAGGTGGGGGGCTTTGTGCAAATAAAAAAACTTGGGGGCTTTTAAAATATTAGTCATTAGTATTAATTTTAAAAGTGTCCCCCTCACCCAATTCTTAAAGACTTTGTCCCCTTTTCTTATTTAAGAGACTAGAAAGTCCCTCTCACCCACAAAACCCTAGATACTATAGAAGGTGATGAATAATTGAAGTCGTAAAATTTTGATTCAACTGCTGCTCTATCAAAAAAGCTGACCTTTTATGGGTAAAATTTACTAGTTAAACTATTATAAAACCGACAAGAAAAAAGAAACTTATAGTAACAGATAACACAAAAGATTAAATAACATCAGGTTACCGGACCATTAACTACAGATATATAGAGTAATATATATGAGTTTATACAACTCTATTCATGAATTGCTAGTCCACATTTTGTAGTACTCTATGCTCGTTGCAGTTTCAGCGGATGATAGCCTTTTCTTTTTATGTATTTCCTTGCAGTGTCTCTTCCAGAATCCATCCAAATCAGTATACTGAATGATAAAAGGAAATCTTGAATATAAGCCACAATTCCATCTAGGAACCATTCCATAATGAAGAATGAACATGGAAAAAAAAAACATGAAACTTAAGTTGCAAAAGGAATTGATTAACTTCCAAAAAAGGTGAACCATACTTGCACGTTTGTTGTAATTGAAGCTAGGCAGCCTAAGCTTGAAGTCATGTTTGGAAAGTCGGTAGTTTGCAAAATTCAGTCTCCCCTAATTAAGAAACGTCTTATCATCCATGATTTAAAAGTAATGACTAATAAATTTTAAGCTGTAAAATGTCAAGTTCATCTGTCTAACCAAAACTGCAATGTTCATGGGCAAAACTGACCATTCACTTCAGGGTGAGATACAGGCATATGAATGATTAAAACAGAGCAATAAGGAAAGAACATAACAACTGCTACACACAACTGAGAGAAGGCACAGGAATAGCACTACAAATTGTCACCCAACAGCCTGTGATCCACAAGTCTTAGACTATCAAAATGCTAAACCAAGAACATATGCAGAAAGAATTCAGAGCAGATACAGCACTTAACTGAGATACATGCACAGAAATAGAAATCTTAGGCCAGTGGTAGAGTTCTAATTTGACATGATAGCTACAAATCTTGAATCTTATCTCATACAATCCCCACCCACCCATCTCCCAACCCTGAACAAGAAGCCAGAGGGGAAATACAATCTTACATTTCAAGAGGCATCAAGAAGTTGCATTTTCTTTTGAATAATGAACAATTTTAAGCCTACAGATTGCTAACTAATTTGCTTTAACTGTTTAAACTCAAAGATATACTAATCATGCATTGACCTGTAAACACTAAAATGCGTTACTCAGAGATATACTAATCATGCATTGACCTGTAAACACTGAAATGCAGTAGAAGTGTCTAGGGGCACATGATAGTTTTATCCAAGACATGAACATAATTCAGACTAACATGCCTAACAAGGCACTGTTGAATCCGTTTTCTCCAAAGTAATATCCTTCTTTTTTATTTCAATTCACAGAACTTCTCGCCTCATGTAACACCGTCCATCCACACCCCCTCCCTCACAAGGTACGACAATACCAGATTGAGATAAGAATATATGATAGCTCCAAGACCAACCAAGCAATATTTTACTATGAAATGAAAATGACGCAAATCAGTCATCGTCACTGTTTGAATATTGAGAATATAAAATAGTTTCGAATACCACATCCAAGAAGTTGGCAACAGTAGCATAAGAGGTTAATTCGGAACATCAAAATGATATGCAAAATTCATATATGTGCACTCGAAGCTATTTCACGTGTTGCATTACTTCACCCCTGACATAGTTTTACTTAACCATAAAATTATGCATAAATTATGCATAATCTTTTTTGCCATGAATTGTCAGCATGCATCCAACACATTTTAAGAATTGCGCACTGAAATGAGATATTGGAACACAAAAACCATGACAGTTGCTAGGCTAATGAAGACTGAACATGAAAGCAAGAAAACTGATGCACTGTACATAAAGTTCAAGTGAAAAGAGTAATAAAGCCTACTTACAGGCAAAGACAAGTATATCAATTAACTTCCAAAATAGAGTGAATCATACTTGGGTGTTAAAGATAAGTGAGAAGTCCTCCGCATCACTTGATTTTTTCCCATGAAGCCATTGGGCCTTAACTTGTATCCATGTTTGTTAAGTACATGAATCGAAATTTCAGTCTCACCCATATTGAGAAACTTCACATTACCAACGACTTAAATAAACATTTAATATGGAGTGATCAGGAGCAACCCATATTTACAAAGTCAATGCACATGTCAGTCACTGATATATGCACCCGGGAGCGATCTCCAGCAATGTTGCTCGGATCCTCCAAAATGCCACCGCACCCGAGTCGGATCCTCCAAAAATGCATTACGTTTGGAGGAACCAACATGCACCCGGCAACAGTTTCAGAGGATCCTAGCAACATTGATCTCCAGTATGTATTTCTGTTCCAGTACGGAAGCAAAATGATCCCGTACACTACGGAGATAGTTACTACCAAATCAACAATGTTGCAAAAGCAATAGAAGAAATCCGTCTGAACAAAAGCATAACTCGTGATAACAAAATGATGCATAAGATCAAAGGAAAGAAGGACTAAGTATCAAACGGAGTGGAGGGAGGTCTTCAGAAGAGAATTTTCACTTTTAGGATAAGTATGTTGTTGAAAGAGATAGACATCAGGAGTAAAAATAAATGGATGAACATGCTCATCTTAAAAACATCCAATCAAGGAAAGAAATTTTCAGCATCCTACTGTTGGCAGCCAGAACAAAGTGCCAGCCATCAAAACAACAGAATGAAAGATTAAACAACTGTTGCTGGGAATTAAAATATCAAAGTCTAAAACATGTATTGTCATGGACTACAAAAGGTACCAACTAAACCTCTGCAAAGGCCTCATGGATATACAAGTAACAAACAAGACGCATCGATGGTCTGCGGTGGTACCTCTATGCAAGTCTACCTGATTGTCACAAACTTGTTGGTACCATGTTTAGCCCAGTGAGTCCTCAGATCGATTGGATTAGCAAAATTGTATCCTTCCGCAGCAAGTTTCTCCAAAACCTTCTTGAATGCACCTTGGCTCATCTTTCTTCCAGCAATCCTTGCTCCACGTCTTTTGGTACTCATTGGCAGCGGATACATTGATATACTAGTGGTGCAGCAAGCAGACTGCCAACCACCACATCCCCATCGATAACATTGCTGAGGAGTACCGGTGCAGGAGCAAACTGGTATAGGAATGCCAGAAATGTCCATGTCAATTCCATTTATTACAATGTCCATGCTCTTCTTTGCTGGTTTTGATCGTTGAACAGACCGGTTCCCATTTTCCTTGGGTCCGGATGAGACTTTCTTTGACTTTTTTGCTTTAGGAGCTTTAGGAGTAGCGCCCCCTGTCTTCCTCTTTGAAGGGCCACTTTCTTTCTTAACATTTGGTTCCTCTACATTAACCCTCACATCATTAGTTACATCAGGTTGCTGTACCATTTGCATGGAATGACTCCCAGAAGCTTCTGGGAGAACTGAAGTATAAGGGTTCCCCGGAAACATATGCAGAAATTTGTCTCTGTGATTTATCCAACTGTCCCTTACATAATCTATGTGAGATAAAGGTGCATCCGGAACGATGGAATCCCGAGAATGAAACATCCCATTAGCACCAAGCATAATGGGGTTATCACGCCTAGTAAGGTAAGGTTTCGCATCTCGATCAACCACAGATGACATCAGCTGAAGACCTAGATGCCCTTTAAGGGAAGGTTCATAATAACCCCAGTTCCTCATGTTCAAACCATCGTCATCCATGAATAAACTACAGATGAAAAAGCAAACAACACACTTAACATTAACTTTTCGCCACAATTGGAAATACCCAACAAAAAAGTTCATCATAACTTTCCTAATCTCCACATACTTCAAAAACCAACGATAGTAACAGAACCATAAAGATTTGAAATGCATAGGAAATAACGAAAGCAATGAGCAGATCCACAAACCAAAACCAAAAGAAAATCAGTAAATGTCAAATGGATCTTGCAAATCTAACCATATCCATGGCCATCTTCCCAATTCAGATACAATTCCATCAAATTTTCGACAGCAAATGCATGCAAATTCAAACAATTAAATCCACAACAAATTGGGCACTCAAAACTCATCAAATTCAACATTGCAACAACTACAAATGAAAACCCACAAATAAAGTTTGAATCTTTAGTATTTTCCAAAATCAGCTACTCCAATGAAACAACATTACACAAGATTCAATAAATCTATAAATCCCCACTTCCCCAGACTCGGCGTGAACGCGGATGCTTTGTGCATCGGGCTGCCCTATAAATCCCCAACTCAATTGTTTACATCAAATTCAACATTGCAACAATTAAAAATGAAAACCAACAAATAAAGTTAGAATCTTTAGTATTTTCCAAGATCAGCTATGAGAACAACATTACGCAATATTTAATAAATCTACAAAATCCCCAAAATGGGTATTGAATAAAATTCAAAAATAATGAAAACCAACAAATAAAAATACAATCTTTATAGATTAGAACACAGATCTGATAAAAATACTGCTAAAAATGACATGCAAAGATAGTATATTTATAAATAAAATTCAAATGAGGAAAGAGAGAGAGAAAAGTGCAGATTTTTAAAGAAAGAGATAGAGAGAGATATGAGAAAAGAGAGGGAGAGAGAGAGAGAGGAAAAAACTTACTTGTTGGTAAACAGATCTTGGTTTTTTTTTCCTTCAGGAGAGAGAGAGAGAGACAGAGAGAGAGGAGAGAGAAAGGGAGAGAGAGAGAAGAGGGGAGAGGAGAGAGATGATAGAAACCCTTTTAAGAAAGAGAGGAGAGAGACAACCTTTTATTAAAAATTAGAATTATTTTTATCAACTTCAATAAAAATATTTATATTTATATTTATATCTATATTTACATTTATATTTATATTTATACCACTAAAGATCGTGGGCGATGTACAGAGCATCTCTCTCGTGCAGGATTCGGAAAAGGGCCGCATCCAAAGGGTGTGATATATGTAACATACCCTGATAGAAGTATCAGTGACTTCTTCCACGGCTTAAATCTGTGACCTTTAAGTTACATGAAGACAATTTTCCAACTGCTCATTTACGCTAAAGATTGTGATGTAGTAGTATTCCTCAATCCTTAATCAAATATTTTGAGTTCGAGCTTAAAAAATATAGAATTCTTTAGTAGGGAGCATATTACCTCTTATAGCTGGATAATGTAATCTTTTTTAGTAAATAACGTATTGCTAACTTTTTATGCAAACTCGAATTGGTTGATCCCAAAATGATAGAATCGAGAGAGAGTGAGATAGTAAATATTTATCTTTATTTATATTTATATTTATAATTATAAGAATAAGAAACACAAAACAGCCGAATAATATCTTTACGGTCACTACTCACTACTACTTTGATAGCTTTGAAGCATAATAAACTCGGTACCCCAATTCTTATCCTCTTTCTATTCAACTTGCGGTACCCACTTTTTTTTGTTTCATGTGCTATGGGTACCCACTTTATAATATTAAAATAACATTAACTTTTCCTTCTAACTAGATTTTATTGTTTCCAAATCTTTTGAGTTTAGATATATGAGTAATTTATCAATTCAAAACGTCTACTATCATTTTACAAGATTGTGGTAAAATGGCAAGTATCCTTAGCTCTTAGATTTGAGTTTTAAAAATGAATCCACTTTTGACAATTAACCATTTTGCATTCTCGGCGAGACTTTCCATATAAATTCGGCTTAAACGGCCTGAAAGCGAATAGACATCACTCAGTGAAAAATCAAAATAATAATTCATATTTTTTTGAATAAATTTCCCTGAAAACCCTTGTAATATGAATAGCTTGTAAATAGATCATTATATTTTAAAATGATATATTAATGAAAATCATACACAAATATAATTTGAATTATACTTTACTTTACAAGAGTGTTAAGTGATGTTTGAAAATACGGGATATGTGTATACTAAATATATTAAATAGAATAACGAGGAGACCAATAAAAATTACAAAAAGAAAAGTTTTATGCGTTTAATTTTATGAAAGTTAAGAAGTAGAATAAACGTTTATTTGCTTGAAGAAATTTCTCACTCCTTTGAAAACGAAAATAAATCATTTTTGAAACATGTATATTTCAAGATTCTAACAGGAAACGACCATAATACTAATAATGTTTATGCATTGCGAACATGTAAGCTATCTGTATTACTCCTAAAAATTTAGAATATTCAAGAATATGAAATTTTGATTTTGATAGTTTGATCTTTTTAAGGTCTCACTTTAAATATAATTAAATTTTTTTTTTGTTAGATGAAAGTCAATTTGCAAATTTAGGATTTCAAGAAGGTCGTTGTACTACCACCTTTAAGATAAACATTTCATATTTTATTACATTATAGAATTTCAAGTGAAGAATTTCAAATTCTAATATAGATGTGGTCAAGTGATTTTTTTTTTAAAAGATTAGGTATTAGGACTTCTTTTCAGAAATATTATCATACAAATTTAGATAAACTTAAGCAAACTTAGTAAAGTTGTCAATAAAAAGAAGAAAAGATAAAGGTGATGGTACTAAAAGAATATCTTTTTCGAGAAATTGAATCACACACCATCAACAACAACTTGAAATAGTTCAAACATACTTCACAAGTCAAAAGATAAAAGTTTGAGAGAAGAAAAAAAAAGATTGATAAAGAACCTAGGAAAATATGCGACCCTTAATTGTCCAATTGCAACGAGCTAAGATAATTTGGTATAAAATTGGAGAGTAAACTCACATATCAATATCTATGAAGATACAATCTCGTAAACCTAAGGATTCAAGAAGAGAATGGATCCTGAACAAATTACAAGCAAGATCACAAGAAACAGAGGATCAAAACTATACAATTGCACAATGAATTCTCCCTCCCCTTTTCTCCCTCCTTTTAACTGCTACTACTCTTTCCCTTAACTAACTTGACTTAACCGACTAACTACCCTCTCTTGTAATGACTGGTATGCCCCTCACTTATTCTTCTATTTACAGATATGCCCTCGTATACTAATACTACTTAATCATGTAACAAATCCTCCCCCCTTAAGAGTCCTTGTCCTCAAGGACAAAGTCTGCAAACTGTTGGCTAAAGTTGAACAAGTCCATCCAAGTACTATCTTCAGGTGGGCAATTGAACCATTTGATCAACAGCTGAGTGACCTGCCGATTGTTCTTTGTGATAATCCTTCTATACAAGACAACTTCAGGGACCAAAATGATATGAACATGCGGTGACAAGGAGACTGGTAGTGTCTGTTGAACAGCAGTGATGCCTTGGCTTTTCTTGAGCTGAGAAACATGGAAGGTTGAGTGAATTTTGGCTTCAAGGGGGAGCTCAAGTTGATATGCTATCTTCTTGAGAATTCTGAATGGGCCAAAGTATTTAGGAGAAAGCTTGTGATAAGCAGTGTTTCTCATAGATATTTGCCTGTAAGGTTGCAACCTAACAAGGACTAGGTCACCTGCTGCAAATTCTCTGTATGTCCTATTTTTGTCAGCTTGTACTTTCATTCTTGACTGAGCTAGCTGTAAGTGGTGCTTCAACAATCGAATGGTGCTCTCCCTGGCTTGTAGGCTTCTATCCACTGCTTTCACCATGGAATTGTTATGGACATATGTTAGGTGAAGAGGTGGTTTCTGGCAATACAGGACTTCAAATAGTGTCATTTTGATTGTTGAGTGGTATGTGGTGTTATATGACCACTCAGCCAAAGGTAACCAGTGTACCCAATTCTTGGGTCTGTCTGTTCACATGCATCTTAAGTAGGCTTCCACACACTTGTTGACCACATCTGTCTGGCCATCACACTAAGGGTGATATGTAGTTGAATGGTGCAGGGTCACCCCTTGAACATTAAACAAAGCTTGCCAGAATTTGATGAGAAATATAACATCCCTGTCACTAATAATGGTCTGTGGCAACCCATGGAGTTTGTAAATGTTGTCCATAAAAGCTTGAGCTACAGTAACAGCTGTGTAGGGATGTGCCAAGCTGATGAAATGTGCATACTTGCTCAGTCTATCAACCACCACCAGTATGACAGTCTTAGTTTGAGATTTAGGTAAGCCCTCAATAAAGTCAAGACTGATATCTGGCCAAACTTTGTCAGGTATTGGAAGTGGCTGCAAGAGGCCTGGTTAGTGTACATTTTCCCCTTTGCACCTTTGGCACACTTCACAATTTCTGATGTGATTGTATATGTCTGCCTTTATCTTTTTCCAGTAGTACAGTTGTGTAATCCGGTGAAGTGTTGCAGTCATTCCTGAGTGACCCCAACTACACTATCATGCAGAAAATGAGTGACCCCAACTACACTATCATGCAGAGAATGTAGAATTTTCTCATGTAACTGCTTATCAGGTCCCACTACTATCTTGCCACATTTGTAGATGATGCCCTGTCTGAGCATATAAGTGTTGTTACTAAATGGATCTTGGATTAACTGCTGAATCAGGGATTGCCACTTGGGATCAGAAGCATATGAGGCTTTATTTTGCTCCATGAATTCAGAGGACACCACAGATAGCAGGAACAAGGTAGCAGTTGTATGTGTAGTCATAGCCCATTAAGTTTGCTAGCTACTTCTCCTGGCTAGGTGTAGAGATTCTCTGTTCTAACAAGTACTTCAAACTCTGATGGTCAGTCTTGATGATGAAATGTTTACCAATCAGGTAAGGCCTCCATTTCTGCACTGCACTGACTATGACCATCATTTCTTTTTCATATACTGAAAGATGTAAGTGTTTGCTGCTCAATGCTTTGCTCATATAAGCTAATGAATGACCAGCTTGCATTAGTACAGCCCCAATGCCACTGCCTGAAGCATCAGTCTCAATAACAAATTCTAAGTTGAAATCTGGGAATACCAAGACTGGAGCTGTTGTCATTGCCTGCTTGAGTTCTTGGAAAGTTGTAGTAGCCTGATCAGTCCACTCAAAGCTGCCCTTCTTTAATAAGTCAGTAAAGGGCTTAGCTATCAACTCATATCCCTTTACAAACCTCCTATATTAGCCAGTTAATCCTAAGAAGCCTCTTAAATCGTTAACTGTCTTAGGAGTAGGCCAATCAGTCATTGCTTGAATCTTGGACTTATCAGATGTCACCCCCTCTTGAGTGATTACATGCCGTAGGTATTCTACCTCAGTTTGTCCAAATTGACATTTACTGAGCTTAACATATAAGGAGTTGGCTTTCAGTACCTGAAAAGCATATTTCAAGTGATCTAAGTGATCCTTCCATGATTGGCTGAATATTAGAATGTCATAAAAAAAAATACAAGAATGAACTTTCTGAGGTATGGTTGGAATACCTTGTTCATCAGGCTTTGGAATGTGGAGGGTGCATTTGTCAAGCCAAAGGGCATGACAACAAACTCAAAGTGCCCATGATGTGACCTGAAAGTAGTACGACATAGTTTCCGTGAAGGAAACATTGTCGTGCATATGCTAGCACAACAAGGAGCCAAGAGTGTTCGTTCTCATAATAGCGTTTTATTATCTACAGTCCATTTTGTTATTTTTGACGCTGCCAAGGATGATCAAGAAAGAAGGATATTAACTATTAAGAAAGTGTCTTTTGCCTCCTGTGCTTTATTGTTGGATCTTGACAATTTATGTATTATGCAGTCTATGTTAAGCTCAATGTCTGCTGGACACCATGACAGTTCCCATGGTTCCAGCTCTTTATCTACTACTTATGTAATGTTAAACTCTAATAGTACTTCTCCTATGTGTAATGTTTTAATATAAATAAAGCTCCTTGTTATTACCATAAAAAAAAAGTATACTTGTATAAGATTTCTACTATATAGGAGGTGTAATATTCGATCCCAAAATAAAGGAAACGTATTCATTCACATGATTATATCTTAAGTTGTGATAAAAGACCGTTAATAAGATGATTTACCCTTCATTCTTCACAAAATATGTAATATATATGTCATATCTTCTCATCTCGTCTTGACTGCATCAACTAACCTATTGCAAAAATATGACAAAAGAAATGCACAAGAAGTACCGACTATAGATAGAAACAAAATCATTATATAGAGACCATAGGACTACATACCACCTATAGGTCGAATGAATTGAAAAGGAAGTCTAATTAGAAAAAACATAAAGTGAATAAAATTTTCTTTACAACAATTATTTTCTATAATATATGTCACTGTAATAATTAATTTTATTTTTGAAATCGATATTTCATATCGTGTTATACATATGTCACGCCCTAAAAAAATATTAATTCACTGCGGTGCGAGTTTATTATTCAAAGGCTCGTGACTGGTGTTCAAAAATGTACAAAATTATTTTAGAGAAAACTCGGAGTCGCCACTTGACATAGTTTAAGGTGTGCCAAGTCACCAAAAGGTACCTTGGAACACCTCTGACTCGTCTAATGATCTAGTTAGAGATTCGGATAAGGTTCTCAGTTGACTCTTAGGAAGGTATTAGGCACCCTCGAGTCCTGTGCCGAGCACAGTTGCTTTATTGTCGCAATTTTAATTTATTAAATATGATTGTTATATTAATGTCGTTAATTTTGAATTTTGCACTTTGATTCAGAAAATTTAAAAGCGTTATTCTTATCCAACCTCACAGAGGACTGGACGAATTTACGCCTTAATTCATAGTAGATAAAATATATTACGCGTTTCCAACCTCACAAAGGACTGGTCTATTTTAAAAGAATTTAATTGAAGACTATTAATAAAGGTGAGTTGTTTGCAAAATCATAAATGGGTTAAACCGTTTGCACTAATAAGCATGCCGTAAAGACCATTAGCAAAATTATCATATTTTTTTTATTTTTATTGCTGGGTATAACTTAGCATAAATTGACTGTAATAAAATTAATTTCTTTTAGTCTAATAAGCAGATCACAGATCATACTTATCATTATCGATTTGCCTAGTCATATTATATTCTGTTACTAAGTAGTAATTTTCAGTCTAAAAGGTTTAACTGATAATAAAATGAAAGCCAACATTATAAAAGATAGATGGCTATTTATCAAAAATGCTAAAAACAATGAATTGTTTATTGAAACAGTAGTCTGCTTTGTAAAAAAAAAAAGAGTGGATTAGTTTGAAATGATCAAGTTGGCAAGTTGTTTCTATCAAAGTAATGGGCCTAATGGGCTGCTAGTTGCCAAATTATTCCACTTTTACTAAATTAGATGTACAATCCATTCTTAATCAAAATAAGAACATCAATTTACAGATTTTTAAATAGGTGTAGTAATCTAATTTTTGAATCAGTTTTTTTTTTGTTGTTGCAGCATTTGATGAAGTCCTAAGTTTGCCTATCATCTCAAATTTAATTTATTTTTACACGGTTGGCACGCAATTTCAGATCTATTTATAAACACGGCTAATATCTGAATAGGCCATGAAAATTGCAAACTTGATAAATAATATGGCAGCTTCTCAACGTGACCTATCTTTTACCAATGCCATTTTTCTAGCCTTCCTTATTTTTTTTCAATCAATTGTGACAAACAGAAAGCTATGCATATACAAGTTAAACAAAGATGCTTTAGAGATAGGCAAGATAAATTTGACAGGCCAGAAACTTAAAACTTTCAACAGTCATGATTTGCATTTTTTCAAGACTAAATCCTAAAATAGACAAAACTCATAAACAATACATAAAAGAGTTTTAAGAACAAGTATCTAATGAGTTAAAACCTTGGCCAAAATCATGCGGTTTCTGCCATATTTTCATGGCAAAATATTCAGCAATATATACAAAGTTTTAGGAATGTTACCTAGGAAATAAGACCTTAGAGCTCAGCCAAATCGATCTACAAAGCTAAACCCGAGCTAACGAACACAACAATGCACCAAAAAAATTCAGCAACTAAACAGCCCTTATGATCTCTTTTTTACTCTTAAACTAGTAGATTTATACCCCAAAAGACCCTTGGTATAAAGGCTTTTGGTTCTAAATCTTTTCTTCAAAAACTTACTTTCTTTCTTTTAAGTATTTGCTCTCTATTTTCAGCTTGTTCTCAGCTGGTTGTTGGTGTCTTAAATGAGGAGTAAAGGCTCCTATATATAGCTAAAAGGTGGGGCTAAAAGGTGCGGTGTAGACTTGTACAAAAGTACAAGCCCACACCCCTATACTTGAGTGAAAATCTCATGAAATCAGCCCAACTACAGTGCAGCCACTCTAATTTCAACTGTGCAGCCACCCTATTTGTCTAGTAGGCTATCCTAGAGATGGGACAGTGGACCCTACTTACTACATGTAAAAAGACTAAAGTATTGTACTAAACAAAATCTACACTATTACACTAAATTTCAGCAATGAAACATAATTAAACAGCCCCCACAAACTGACTTTCAAATTTTACTTATTAGGCCAAGGTCTAATTCCCAGTTGGCTGGCCAAGACACCAAAATGAACTAAATCCATAAAAATACTAACCAAACCAAATTCACACTTAATTAGCACTGAAAAATGGACAAGACACAGACAAACTTCAAGAATTAAACATTTTTGCACTAAGATGAAAGAAATAGGCAGCTAACATCCTAAGCATAATTGGAATGACAAGAACAATCTTTCATGCTTGATGAGATCAGAACAAAATTTGACACTGTCCAGTTTAAAACTATCTATTATAGACAATCTTTTGCTTTAAACTGCCTAACAAGAGACCAAATTCATGCCCACTAGAGAAAATATCATTTCCAGATTGACATATTCATTGTGACCATAACTAAGCCGATTCAAACTCAACTTAACTTAACACTAAACAGACGTATAACTATGTTTATCCATAATTAAAACTACAAGTTAAACTTTCCATCTATAGACAATTGAAAGCTGAACTCATGAGGAAACATCACTTAAATATATAACAAGATATATACATTGAACTTTGCATTGCTATTATTTTATCACGACTACCTTCTATGACTAAAGAGAACAACAGAAATGGAAAAGGAAAAGTAAAGGAAGAAAAGAAGGTGAAGCTTCCTTCTAACCCGTGAAGAGAAAACAACTGCACCGCTGCCTCGATGCCTTTGCTTCCCTCGGATCAGCCCTCGTACGCCACTGTTTTGGTTCAAAGACTGAAACAGCCCTCCTAATACTCCATGATCACAGCCTCGCCTTTGGATCAGCTGCGTCGCCATCACCAAAGCCATACCCAAAACAGTCCCTGTGATACCCTCGCTCCACAACATCATCAGCTTAAGTCAATCAACGAAACAAACTCACACAACTCCAATGCCCTGAAACAAATGCATCACTACCTCCCTCGTCACAGCCTCCTCGAAATCATAATATGCAGCAACCAATCAAAACACATCCATAAAAAAAAATGAGAAGAAAGAAGAAACAAAGAAAAAAAAAACGGAGCAGAAACGGAAACGGGTAAATGGGCCAAAGTTTTCAGGGGACGGGTGTAGGGTGACGGGGGTGAAACAAGCGAGGGGAAAAGGTAAGGGAAGAGAAAGAAACAAAACTCACCGGATTCGAAGTTTGACCGAACTTTGACCTCGATCTACGCTAAACCGTTTGGATTTTGTAAATTCCGAGTTGAGAAATGGAATCAGGAGGCCAAAAGCTTTCAAATGATATACTTTTTGTATTTTTTCGGCCACCGGAGGTGATGGCCGGCGGTGGCCGATCGACGGAGCCTCGGTGGAGGCACGGCGGAGCGATTTCCGGTGAGCAAGGGGAATTTTGACCATAGTTTTGTTAGTCAGGAGACTTCATGGGGTGTAAAGTGCAAAAATGAAGTGAAACTAGATTATATATGTGGAGATATGGGCTTGGGTAAAAAAATGGGCTAATGGGTCAAGGTATTGGGCTATTATTTTTCATATATGGCCATTAAAATATCCGAACTTGATTAAAATGCACACACAACTGAAATTAAAACCACATAATTTTGCAATACTATCACAATTGAAATATAGAATAAAAATTAAACACATATAACAAGTAATTTTTGGTATTTTCATATTTTACATCCTAATTTATGACAATTTAGTTAAAATAACATACTAAAAGTCCAGAAAAATTTGACGAAACGTCCTAAGAATCTAATACGACTATTCTGAGCAATTTTATGAATTTTGATGCCAAAATTAGGTGATTACAGCTGCCCCTCTTTGTTCGAGAACACGAAGAGTTTTCGGACAAAGAAGTAATCGACAGCTAATTTTGGCTTTTCGGTTCTAGCCGAGAGCATGCTTTTCAAAAAGGTGACCGTACCTTGAATTTCGGTTCTAACAGAGAACATAGTTACCTACATATTCCCGGACTAAGGAATCAGGTCAGTGTAGTTCCTTACGTGCGATAGCTGGGAGTACCGCATTCAAACAGACACTAGACTCTTCTAGACTCACTAAGACAAACTAGACACTCTAGACTACTAAGACAAACTAGAGACTCTTCTAGACATATTTGGGGCTGATACTAGACACTCTTAGGCACACAAGGGCTATTGTTGCTGGTCACTGGTTGCTTGCTGATTGGCAGTCATTGCTTTACAGAGAAAATGAAAGTACAACATTGAAAATGTAAAGTTACAATTCCTATTCTAAGTCTTCATGCTTCCCGAGATGAGCTTCTTGGTTCTTGCTCCCCTCACTTGTTGAAAATAAAACCACCGCTCTTGGTTCAGGTGGGTTTTGCTTTTTGTAGAAAAGATAAAACCCTCGATCTTGGTTCAGGTAGGTCTTCCCTCTTTACAGAATGGATTCCCTCGTTCTTCAGGTGGGCGCCTGGACTTCTTCAAATGTATTCCCTCATTCTTCAGGTGGGCGGCTGGACTTCTTCAAGTGTATTCCCTCGTTCTTCAGGTGGGCGGCTGGACTTCTTCAAATCTATTCCCTCGTTCTTCAGGTGGGCGCCTGGACTTCTAAAATAAAATCCCTCATTCTCCAGGTGGGCTCCCTGACTTCTTAAAACTACTCTCTCATTCTCCAGGTGGGTTCCCTGACTTCTTAAAGTAAAATCCCTTATTCTTCAGGTGGGTGCCTCGACTTCTAAAATAAAATCCCTCATTCTCCAGGTGGGTGCCCTGACCTTCTCTAAACTACTCCCTCATTCTCCAGGCGGGCTCCTTGACTTCTTAAAACTACTCCCTCATGCTCTAGGTGGGTTCCCTGACTTTTTTAAAATAAAATCCCTCATTCTTCAGATGGGTGCCTTGACTTTTTAAAATAAAACCCCTCATTCTTCAGGTGGGTGCCCTGACCTTCTCTAAACTACTCCCTCATTCTCCAGGTGGGTTCCCTGACTTCTTAAAAACTACTCCCTCATTCTCCAGGTGGGTTCCCTGACTTCTTTAAATTACTCCCTCATTCTTCATTCTTTTGCTTTCTTTTGTTTCAAATGGCCTTCGACACAGAACATCATGCGGCCCAAATGTTCCAACTAGTTATTAGTCAAACTTTGTTAGGAACGGTATATTTTCCCTAATAGTCTCTTCTGCGGTGCAAACCTTGGCATGTCACTCCAGATGCCAAACTGCCTCATGGGCATTCCATTATCCAGGCGGGTCCTGACTCCTGACTGTGCTCTGCTACAACTGCAAAACAGGTGAACAATTTTCGCGAAACTTTCTTTTGCTCATTTCAATGTTATTGTGAATGAAAGGAAGAAGTGGAAGAAATTTTGGATAAAGGACTCTGAATGAGAAATGCCCTTTAGGAAAGTAAAAGGACTTATCTGGAGGTGAAAGCGATGACCTCAATAACATGACGTGTATCTTGGCCTCGAACCCTGATCCATTCACAACAGTTGTTCCTCGACTCTTTCCCCAATAGAAACATTCAAAGCAATACTCGTCAAGCCCCACTTGATGACAGTTACCAAAGCCCTCATTCGGTTAGTGGCGCCCCTTTCAGGGTTTTCACCGACTAACCTCTCTCTTTGTTCTTTTGCCTTACTGTGTGTCATATGGCGCCCTTTCAGGTTTTCACCAACAAGACTTCATTCTTTTCTTTTCTTTTCTTTTTTTTCTTTCTCCCGTGGACCTCTTTAGTTCCACCCATTGATGATGATTTTTGAGCTAACTCTTGCTCAATTGACATTCTCAAGATTGGCCAAAATGGTCTATTGGACATTTATTTGAGTTTGGAAGCAATGTTTGGCCTGTAATTTAGGGTGCCTTGAGCATCTTCCCCCTTTTCAAGAATGAATGAATGGTACAACAAAATAGAAGTTTGTTTTTATTTTATTTTATTGATAAAATAAAAATAAAATAAAAACAAACTTCTGCCCCAGTTTAGCAGAAACCGCGGATTTGGATTTTCTTTGACTTTGGCCGCAAACTTGGAGGCAATTTTTGCGTCAAATGAACAGGGAAAAAATGAACTCTCCCTGTTATGAAACTAGGGAACTTTAAAACTTCCTCAGATATGAAACTAGGGAACTTTTAGAACTTTCCTTGATATGACCGCACCCGAATGGTTGCCTACGTATCCTTTTGAGAGGAATCAGGTCAGACGTAGCTCTAGCGATTTAATGCCAAATTTGGAATTTTGAATCTTTCTTTCATTGATTTCATTTCATCACAATTACAGGATTCCCAATAAAGGTTCACAAAAGAAATATAAAGCCAAAGGCTAACACAAGGGATGCATTATCTGGGTAAGGGAAACAAAGACTTTCATTATCCCAATCCAAGAATATCAAATATAGTACCTCTTCACTGCATCAGCATTAAAAATCATTTCGGCCATCGTGCCCTCGATGTCTGTCAGGAATAGAGCACCATTGGGCAACACCTTCTTCACCACGTACGGTCCTTGCCAATTTGGGGCAAACTTGCCTTTTTATTCTTCCTGATGTGGAAAGATGCGCTTCAAGACTAACTGACCTTCGCTGAACTTGCGTTGGCGCACTTTCTTGTTGTATGCTTTGGCCATTCTCTTCTGATATAGTTGATCATAACATACTGTATTTAGCCTTTTCTCGTCAATCAAAGCCAATTGTTCCAAGCGGGATTTGACCCATTCAGTGTCCTCGATCTCAGTCCCATACACCAGTTCATATGGAGTCGTGCCTATTGAGGTGCGCACAGTTGTGCGATAACCCAGAAGATTGAATGGCAACTTCTCATGCCAATCTCGTGATCCTTGCACCATTTTCCGAAGGATCTTCTTAATACTCTTGTTTGCTGCTTCGACCGCCCCATTTGCTTTTGGACGGTAAGGTGTGGAATGCCTTTGCACAATTTTGAATCTTTCACATACCTCATTCATCAAATGACTGTTGAGGTTGGCCCCATTGTCGGTGATAATGGTATTAGGGATACCAAATCGACAAATAATATTCGAATGGACAAAGTCGACCACAGCTTTCTTGGTTACTGACTTGAATGTCACTGCTTCCACCCACTTGGTAAAATAGTCAATGGCGACCAAGATGAATCTATGCCCACTCGACGCCTTTGGCTCTATCGGGCCAATGACATCCATTCCCCATGATGCGAAAGGCCAAGGAGCAGACATTGTGTGAACCTCCAAGGGTGGCGAATGTATCAGATCGCCGTGCACTTGACATTGGTGGCATCTTCGCACAAACCCTATGCAATCTCGCTCCATGGTGAGCCAGAAATAACCTGCCCTTAAGATCTTCTTGGCTAGCACATAGCCATTCATGTGTGGCCCACAGATTCCAGAATGTACCTCGTTAAGAATTCTTGAGGCTTCTTGTGCGTCCACACATCTCAACAGTCCCAGATCTGGGGTTCTCTTGTACAGTAGCCCTCCGCTCAGAAAGAAACTATTTGCAAGACGGCGGAGGGTTATTTTCTGATTGTTCTCGGCTAGTGCTGGTTATTCACCATTCTTGATGTAATTTTTGATGTCCAGGTACCACGGCTCACCATCAAGTTCTTCTTCAACCATGTTGCAATATGCATGTTGATCCCGAACTTGAATCTCGAGAGGATCAATGTGAGTTTGATCAGGATGACTGATCATTGATGCTAATGTAGCCAAAGCATCGGCCAACTCATTGTGCATTCTTGGGATGTACCTGAATTCAATAGAATCAAATCTTTGGCAAAGATCTTCCAGACACTACTTATACATGATGAGTTTCCCATCTCGAGTTTCCCATTCACCCTTGATTTGATGTACTAGAAGGTCAGAATCTCCGAGCACCAATAATTCTTTAACGTCCATGTCTATCTCCATGCGTAGACCCATGATGCAAGCTTCATATTCTGCCGTATTATTGGTACACCAGAAACGAAGTTGTGCAGCTGCCGGATAGTAATGACCTGTCGGGGATATGAGAACGGCCCCGATACCATCACCTTTGGAGTTAGAGGCCCCATCAAAATAGAACTTCCAATAATGTTCATCGTCAGGAGGCAATTTCTCAATTGTGTCTATTTCTTCATCAGGAAAGTATGTTTTGAGAGGTTCATATTCATCATCCATTGGATGCTCGGCCAAAGCCTGGGCTTTCATTGAAGTTCTGGTGACATAAATTATGTCAAACTCTGTGAGTAACATTTGCCATTTGGCAAGCCTTCCTGTTGGCATGGGCTTCTGGAAGATGTACTTCAATGGGTCCATCCGGAATATGAGGTAAGTAGTGTATGACAACAAATAATGCCTCAACTTTTGCGCTACCCAAGTGAGGGCACAACATTTTCTTTCCAACAAAGTGTACTTGACCTCATAATCGATGAACTTCTTGATCATGTAGTAGATGGCTTGCTCTTTCTTGCCTGTGGCATCATGCTGCCCCAGTACACATCCAAATGAATTATCCATCACCGACAAATAGAGGAACAAAGGTCGGCCTGGCTCCGGTGGGACCAACACAGGTAGATTTGACAAGTATTGCTTGATTTGGTCAAAAGCCGCTTGGCATTCCTCGGTCCACTTGACTGTAACATCTTTCTTTAGTAGCTTGAAGATTGGCTCACAAGTTGTAGTGAGTTGAGCGATGAACCTACTGATGTAGTTCAATCATCCGAGGAAACTCATGACTTCTTTCTTGTTCTTTGGCAGAGGCAACTCTTGTATAGCTTTGATCTTTGTAGGGTCTAACTCAATGCCCCGTCTGCTGACAATGAAACCCAACAACCTTCCAGCTGGAACGCCGAATGCACATTTAGCCGGATTCAACTTCAAATTGTATCTTCTAAGCCTTTCAAAGAATTTCCTGAGGTCTTTAACATGATCCTCCGCCGTTCTCGATTTGATCATCACATCATCCACATATACCTCAATTTCTTTGTGTATCATGTCATGGAAGATGGTTGTCATGGCTCTCATGTATGTTGCCCCAGCATTCTTTAATCCAAATGGCATGACCCTGTAACAAAATGTTCCCCAAGGTGTGGTGAACGCCGTCTTTTCTGCATCGTCTTCATCCATCAGGATCTGGTGATATCCTGCATAGCAATCCATGAAAGACTGAATCTCATGCTTGGCACAATTGTCTATGAGAATGTGAATATTAGGCAAAGGGAAATTATCCTTGGGACTGGCCTTGTTCAAATCTCGATAGTCAACACAAATTCTCATTTTTCCATCTTTCTTGGGTACCGGCACGACATTGGCCAACCAGGTGGAATATTGAAGCGATTGAATCACCTTTGCTGATAGTTGCTTCATAATTTCATCATGAATTTTCTTGCTCACATCTATCTTGAATTTTCTCCGAAGTTATTTGACTGGAGGAAAACCAGGATTGATCGGTAACTTGTGAACCACCAAATCTGTGCTCAAACCGGGCATGTCATCATACGACCAGGCAAACACGTCTCTATAGTCAAACCAGACTTGGACTATGTCATCTTTCACTTTCGGTTCAGCGTGCATGCTTATCTTGGTTTCCTTAACATCATCGGCACTTCCCAGATTTATATTTTATGTGTCATCCAGATTGGGCTTAGGCTTACTTTCAAATTGTTCTAATTCCCCATTTATTTCACTCTCGGCTCTCTCCTCATCATATTCTTCCTCAAAGATTTCTTCCGTATCAGCCTCTTCCATGTCGTCTACCTCCTCAACTGTCATTTCATACTCATTCCACCTCCCATCATTAATTTCCTTTATTTCTGGTTGGTTCAATGAGACCAAGTTAAACTGTGTGTTTAGATCAGGGCGTGATTTCAGCATGCATGTCATGTTATTAAGGCCATCAGAAACATAGCTACAAAAAGAAATAAGAACAAAATCAGGAAGTAAAGAGATAAAATAAGGAGACAGGAAGCCATGTCTTGCTTTTCATTGAATTTGAAAGATAAAAGGGTTTGACATCATAATGAGTAAAATAAATATACTTGGATTACAACCCTTAGAATAACCAAGTATACAGAAAGGATAACAAAAGCTTGCTACCAATAGCCCCTCCTAGTGGGGGGAGAGGTGTAGATTCCCAGTTGTTCAGCTTCACATCAGGGCCAATGTTCTGGATTTCTGCATTGCTAGGTCCTTCTCCAGTTTGCACCATGTTGATGCCAAAGACGTGCCTCAGGTCTGACAGCAGCTTCCTTTGTTCTTCAGTCTCCTCAGTATTCTTGGAAGCGGCCTTGCCTCCACTAGGCCTTGTGAAAGATTGAGCGAGGCAAGGGACAAGCTTCTCGAGAGACCATTCTTGTTTCTTCATCTTCCTAGCTCTTGCTCTGTCTGCAGCTGTGGGCTTGTATCCCAAACCCCAGGTACCTCGAATGCCAAGTGGACTAATTTAACGCGACATTCCTTGTAGCGCTGCCCCGAGACCTTTCCCGGGCTAGAAACCGTGCTTCAACATTTCCGTAGCCATCATGACTGCTGCTTCTGACAATCTTGCTTGGGGGTAAAGGCTTGCCTTTAGGAACCTCCTCCACATGGACCGTTTCAAATGCTTGATACATCAGAGTTGGGCTATCATTAGTGACCTCAATAACTGGAATAGACGGATCCTTGTAGATTGACAAATCTCCCTCTCCGTGTACCATGATCATCTCACGATTCCATTCAAACTTGATAGTCTGGTGTAAGGTTGATGGTATTGCGCCTGCCATATGGATCCAGGGTCTTCCCAACAACAGGTTGTTAGACGAATCCATATCAAGAACTTGGAAATTGATAGCAAAATCCACGGGCTCGATTGTCAATATCAGTTCTATCTCACCAATCGATTGTCGTATCTCTCCATCAAAAGCACGGATACTCATGGTGTTTGTCCGAATTTTATCCATGTTGGCTTTCAATCTCTTTAAGGTAGACAATGGACAGATGTTCAGACCGGACCCACCGTCAACCAGTACCCTTGTGACATAAGAATTGTCACACTTGACAGTCAGATGCAATGCTTTATTATGACCAGTGCCTTCCATTGGCAGTTCCTCGTCGGTGAAAGAGATCCTGTTAACCTCAAAGATATGACTTGCGACTTCTTCAAGATTGCCGACGGTCATCTTCTCGGAGACATGAGCCTCATTCAGTATTTTCAACAGAGCATGACGGTGTGCCTCAGAATGCATCAACAAGGACAACAAAGAAATTTGAGCAGGGGTCTTCCTCAGCTGCTCTATAATGGAGTAATCTTGAACTTTCATCTTCTTCAGGAATTCCTCTGCCTCTTTCTCGTTGACAGGCTCCTTGATGGGGCCCTGATTTTCTCTAGCCTACTTTGCTTTTCTTAACTCTTCCGGGGTAAAGCACCACCCAGAACGAGTAAGATCGCCAACTTGTGTTGTTTCCGCCACAACCTCTTTTCCTTTGTATGTTACCAATGCCTTGTCATAATTCCATGGGACAGCATTAGTGTTTCTCATAGGAATCTGAGGTGCACTCTTTATGATAACAGGCTCACACAGCTTGTTTTGATCATCTTCACAGGGTGCTCTTCTTATAACCAACTTTGGTTTGGCCACACAATCCGCCTCCTCTCTATTTTTGTTGGTCCTTTGGATCACCAATTTTGGTTTTTCAGCCACCTCTTGCTTTCGCTCAACGGCTCTTCTCAATGTCAATACTGGCTTGTTTGGCTGGATAGGATGCCCCACTTTCCCCGGCACAACCGAAAGAATTGGTTGCATCCTTTCCACTCCAATTGTTATAGCATCGACTGACACTATTGGCCTTGCAAATTCGTCTTCAAATCCTGATGTTAGGCTAAAAATGCATATATTTTAGTATTAGTTACATCATATTTTGGTGCTTTTGTGGATTATTTTAGTGTGAACAATAGTATTTTGTACTTATATTGGGTGTTTGAATGTGTAGGAATCAAATGGTATGAAAAAGTGTTAAAGTTTGATGATTTGGAGCAAAATTGAAGTTAATTTACAGCGTTGTAAGGTGCCAAGGCCGTGGATTAGCCATGAAAGGAATTTGAAGACGAAATGTCACGGCCCAGCCATCGTAAAGCCATGATTCAGCCATGAAGTTGAAAGCAGAATTTCGCAAGTGCATGGCCCAGGCATCGTAAGGCCATGATCCAGCCATGGGACAAATTTTCTGGCGAAAAGTGGCGAGGGGCAAACTTGTCCACGAGTTTCACACGAGGTATAAAAGGTTTTCTAACCTATTTTCAGCCCACATCTTGACTTGGGAGAGCAAGACTACCATTGTTGAAGCACTTTGAAGCTTGGAAACGCATCAAAACCATTGGAACTGAAGAATCAAAGAGTTTTTCTCAACTTTTCTTATTCTCTTTCCTATGGGTGTTGTTTTAACTATGAATTCATTATTGTTTAATACAATTATGAGTGGCTAATTCACCCATTCTAGGGTTGATTGAACCACTCCAATACTTATGTGCTATGAATATTTGTTTTGATGAATGAAACTTGAGAATTCTTCCTATCTAAGTGTTTATGTTTTGATTGCTATTGATTGGAAAGGCCGCCAATTGATTGTTCCCATTATTCATGTGTGTCTAGGGATAGATTCATAGGTTTGGGTTAAACACTTAGCAATATTTCAATCTATAACCAAGGTATTACTTAGATTGTCAATAAGGTGATATGTGACCATTGACCCTGATTGTGGACAATACTTGTAGTCTTATCTATCTTCATTAGTTAATTGGAAAATTAGTTAGTGAAAGTTACAGTTATTACACGGAAGTGAATAGTTGTGAATTTGGAGCAAGTGTTCAATAGGAAGAACCAAGTTGAATTCGTTAAATCATTATTTTAATACATAAGTAGGAGTTGGGTAGATCAATCCTAGGCTTTACATCCTTGAATCAATTTTATTCTCTATTAATTGTTGTTTATTATATTATTAATTTGTATTACTTAGTTGTTACTACACCATCAACCTTAAACCAAACACCCTTATAAGTTAGTTGATAGATAAATCAGTTAGAAAAACAATTGGATTTCGAGTGTTCCCTGTGGGATTCGACCTCGGGACTTTAAGTACCGAGCTATATTTGCTGCGACCGCTTAGTCCCTTTTATAGGGCGTAGTTGGGCGTGATCAAATTTTGGCGCCGTTGCCGGGGAGCACGGTGCTATTTAGTTGTTAAGATATCTAGTTTATTTTTCTATTAACTTCACTCTTGTCATCTTGATCTCGTTTTTTTGGTGTTTACAATTGAAAGTTCAGATCCCGAAGAATTCAGGATGGCTCAAGATTTGGCTCTTAATGCGTTCGCGCAACCTGTGGCTGGGAATCTGGCGTCTGCTATTCAGCTTCCTACGTTCGAGGCAGAAAATTTTTACATTACCCAGACGATGGTGGCTTTGCTTGCTAATGCTGGTTTATTTGCAGGTAGAACTACTGATGATCCTCAAAAGCACTTGAAAAAGTTCGTAAGGATTTGTGAAACTCAAAAACAGGCTCGGGTGCCAGCTGAGGTTGTGAAATTGATGTTGTTCCCGTTCTCGCTAACAGAAGATGCCAGTGATTGGTTGGACTCGTTGCCAGTTAATTATATTACGTCATGGGATGACTTGGTGATAATGTTCATGAAGAAGTTCTTTCCTCCTAATAAGACTGCCAGATTAGTTGATGAGATACTTATGTTCAGGCAGACCCCGCTAGAGTCTTTGCCAGAAGCTTGGGAGCGATTTAAAAGTTATTTGAGAAAGTGTCCTCATCATGGTATTCCTGACCAAATGCTGGGGCAAAGGATCTACATGGGTATGGGAGATCAAATTAAGGGCACTTTGGATGCAGCAGCTGGTGGAGCTTTTTTGAGTAAAACATTTGCTGAAGCGAAGGCCCTGCTTGATGTGATGGCTCAAAACTCAGGTTGGCTTAGAAGAGATGCACCTGCTAGCCTAGGTACGGGGGCTTTAGCTATTGGTACTACTTCTGCAATGGAAGAACAGATGTCAAAGTTGCAGACTACACTTGATGTTGTGTCAAAACAACTAAACGAGAAGATGCTGAAACCTGTTAACCAAGTGGACTCACGGGCTCAGACTCAAGTCCTCGATCCTGGTAATTTTTTTGATCCTGAATTGCACTCTGATACTGAAGATGTGAACTTCGTAAATTATGGGCAACGCCAGCAATACAATCAACAGGGTCAATTTAGGCCAGTGCAACAACAAGCAACTTTACTCTTGCAGCAGGCGGATGATATAGCTGAGATTAAGACTATGGTGCAGGCTATGATGGGATTTAACAAGAATCTTCAAGACCAAGTTGCAGCACATGACACTGCTATAAAGGGTATAGAGACGAAGTTGGGACAATTGTCCCATGCTTTACATAATAGACCTCACGGTGCTTTGCCGGGCGACACTCGAGTGAATCCTAAGGATCCAAATCCTTATCAAGTGATGGCAGTCACCTTGAGGAATGGCAGAGACTTGGACAAGAAGCAAGAATTAGCTAAAGGAGCACTACCTACTATGCCAAACATTGAGCCTGCTGATGACTCTGCCAAACTGGCTGGCAATGATCATGCTGAGAAAGAGATCACTCCAAAACCTTTCCCTGGTACTGAGAAGGTAATGGCTAAAGAACCTAATATAGAATCTGATAGGGTGGTTGAACAAGGTAAAGTGTCAAGGGAGCAGAACTCTAAGGCAAAAATACCACCACCTCCTTTTGCTCAAAGGTTGGCAAAGCAACAAAAAGGTTTGAAATTTAATAAGCTTTTTGATTTGTTGAAACAATTGAAGCTTACTATGCCTTTTATGGAAGTTATGCGAGAGGTCCCTGGATACGCTAAATTGTTAAAAGACCTTTTGTCTAAGAAGGTTGAATTTAATGAGGTAGAGATGGTCGAGTTGAATAAGGTGTGTAGTGTTGTCATCACAAAGCCTGTTGCTAAAAAGAAGCAAGATCCTGGTAGCTTTACAATCCAGTGCTCGATTGGTGATCTCACAATTGGTAAGGCCTTGTGTGATTCTGGTGCAAGCATTAATCTGATGCCGCTGGAAGTATACAATAAGTTGGGTTTGACTGGTATGAGAGAGACTTCAATGCGAATCCAGCTGGCAGATAGAAGACAAAAGCACCCAGTTGGAATAGTTGAGGATGTACTTGTGCATGTGGGTAGTTTCATGTTTCCAGTAGATTTTGTGGTTCTTGACTGCCCCGTAGATAAAGATGTTCAAATTATCTTAGGCCGTCCATTCTTGGCTACTGGTAGAGCAGTGATTGATGTTGATAAGGGAAAGATGACCTTGAAGCTGTATGATGAAGAAATAGCTGTTGACATTGGCAAAATGCTGAGGGGACATTGTGATGATGTGAATTGTTCGTGTGTGCATACATGCGAGCCTGGATGAGCCAGTGGTTGAGTTGATTGAAGTCGTGCCACGACTTTAAATAAGGCGCTTCTCGGGAGGCAACCCGTGATTGTAATTGTGTACAAGTAAAAAAAAAAAATCAAAAAAAAAAAAAAAGATTTAGATTTTAGCACATTTCATGTATTAATATTTGTTTTTGGAGGTGTTTTGCAGGATTGGAAGATAATTTGAAAAATAGGGAATTGATGGTTTTTAAGGTGCAATGAAGAAAAAAAAAAAAAAAAACTCATGGCCCAGGCATAGCCTTACGATGGGTTAGCCATGAGGAGTAGAAAATTTCAGATGAGTAAGAAAAAAAAGAAAAAAATTTTACAGCGTTGTAAGCCTAAAAATCGATGGGAAAAACGATGTCTCAGGTAAGTTTGGGTCAAAATATTTTCTAACTCCTACCCACTATACATTGCACACAAAAGAAACAGAGCACAGAACAAACGTTCAAAAGCCCTTCCCCTTACCCCTGCGATCCCCGACGCCCGTCCCCCACCCCCACCACAGCTCCGGCGGCTCTGCTCTCGCCGACGACGACAGGTAAGGCCTTCTCTTTTCTCTCTCTTCTGTTCCCGTTCCCTTACCCCATTCCCCAGTCCCTCCCCCCCTCTCCTCATTGATTCCTTCACTCCTCTACAAGTCTAAGGTATGTTTTCTTGATTATCATTATGAGTTTCACCTACTTGTGTTGGATTTCAATGGTGCCCTAGCCTTCATATACATGTTTTTGTTCACTAGTTCAACTAGCACTTTATCTTGCTTTTGGTTTATTGGGTGCATATACAATTTGAATGTGTTGTTCATATGGTTTGAGAGTGTGGTGATACACTAATTTTGATAGGAATAGTAAGCTCCCGGAGTTGGGAGGTGGCATCACAAACAAATTGCGCATATACATGTTATACATCACAGAGCACGCACAGTGTTTGACAAAATGCCCCAATGAGTTTTTTTTGTGAATTCGGCCAAGTCTGAGTAACCGAATCAACCACGGGGCATATGTTGAATACATTAGGATTAAAATTTAAAATTTGGGGGATCGTCAGGAGCATCTAGCCTCCTGGGATTATTTAAGGCAAGTTCTTTCAAATGACTACACTTCTATGGGATACTTGCTATGTGCACATTGTTTGATTTTCCCATGAACGCAATTGTTTGATATGCTGGTTGTGGCTTTTATTTTTGCCTTCGTTATCGCTATGGCTTCACTTCTAAGTGTGGGGTGCTTGCATCCCATTTGAGCACACTAGTCGATTTAAATAAGTTTGTTTGCTTGAAAAAGAAATTGCGCGCTAGTGAGGGAAGTCTGAGTACCTCGTTTACCACCCCTGATTAGTTACCTGAGTGCATTGAGGACATTGCACAATTTTAAGTGTGGGGTGGGGTATCTTGATTTGTAGCTGTATTTTTACTGCTTTAGTTTTTTTTTTTTTTTTTTTTTTTTTGTTTTTGTTTTGTTTAGATTAGTGGCTTAATCTTTGGGTTTTCTTTTGACCACGGTTCTTTTCCGATGATGCCTTTTGTTTTGAACCGGGTACTTTTGATGATTTTTGAATAGTAGTTAGTTGTAATAACAAAGAGAAGAAAGAATAAATTGCCTAGTTTGATTCATTATGCCTGAAGCCTGATGACACATTGTACGATGGAAAAACGAACCATTAGGAGAGTAGAGAAGGGCCTGATTCCTAGCATTAACTCAAGCGCGCTTGACTAAGTTTAGGATGTCCACTATGGAATTATTGAGCACTTTGTTTTCCCCTATGTATGTTGGTAGTGTAAACATGGCCTTTGATTAGCAAAGATGAAGAGAGTGAGCTTAAGAAAAAATCTGAGAGATAAGTGAGTTAAAATGATTTAAAACAACCATTTGAGAGCCTATGAAAGGGTATGAAGCAAGGGGGTTGATGAAAAAGAAAGAAAGAAAAAAAATTTAGAAAGAAATTGTGCAAAGAAAGAAAAAGTAGAGTTGAACAAAGGATGGGGGCAATGTTCCTATGCTCGGTTAAGGGTGAATACAAAAGCCTCGAGTATGAACACGCCAAAGGCACCCTAGTGAGGTTGAATTTCTAGGGCCCCAATCATCCAAATATTGTGAAATGTATGAATAATACCCCATTGTTGACCCTTGAGGCTTGAGATGGAAGTTGTAATTTGAGCGTGTGATTATGAGTAAAAATATGTTGAATTGAGCGAACTCTCTAAACACTTGCCGCTTAGGTCCGCTGTTTCATTATTGAAATTGTAGGGGGAACGAGCACACACACACTGTGGACCCTTGAATATATGGTACTTGCGCAAGAGTTAAGCTAGTGCATCAATCTTGTTCTCAAATGTGCTTGATGGTTTGTGATCTTGATATTGCTGAGGGCTTTAGCATTTTGAGTTAGACTAAGGTATGTGAAAGAAGAACTCTTGTGTATTGAGCACGAATGAAGCCTGGTGTGTGGTAATATCGTTTGGAGTCTTGTATTAGTGGTTGATTTGTCCAAGTGGGTTGTGAGTTAGATTGCTCGAGGACGAGCAAAATCTTAAGTATGGGGTTGCAAAATTTGATCACGCCCAACTACGCCCTATAAAAGGGACTAAGCGGTCGCAGCAAATATAGCTCGGTACTTAAAGTCCCGAGGTCGAATCCCACAGAGAACACTCGTAATTCAGTTGTTAATCTAACTAATTTATCTAATCAACCAACTTCAAGAGTTTATATCTTAATGATGGTTTTAAAGTAGAAACTAAATAACAATAAAGTAAATAGTAGAATAATAAAAAGTAATCAAGCAAGGATATTAGAAGCCTAGAATTGATTTACACCGACTCCTACCTATGTGATTGACTAATGATTCAACGAATTCAACTTGGTTCTTCCTATTGAACACTTGCTCCAAATTCACAACTAACCACTTCCATGTACTACCTATGACATGCACTAACTAATCTTCCAATTAATTAGTGAAGATGTTTAGGACTACAAGTATGGTTCACAATCGGGCTCGGTGGTCACAACTCACCCTATTGACAACCTAAGTAATTCCTTGGTTTTAGGTTGAAATATTGCTAAGCATTTAACCCTAACTCGTGAATTTATTCCTAAATGCACAAGGATAAAGGGGACAATCAATTGGGGGCCCTTCCAATCAATTAGCAAACAAGACGTAAATACTTAGATAGGAAGAATAATCAAGTTCATTCATCAAAATCAATTAATCAATTCACATAGTATTGGAGTGGTTCAATCAACCCTAGAATAGGTAATTTAGCCACTCATGGTCATCAAGAACAAATCAAGAATAATCATGAATAAATAAACTACAAGGGAGAAGAAATAATGGAAGAAAGAACTCTTAATCTTCAAGTCTTTAATCCCACGCCTCCTTGTGTGTTCCTTGCCTCCAAGAGTCCAAAGTGCTTCCACAATGGTGGTCTTGCTCTCCCAAGTCAAGATTGGGGCTGAAAATAGGTTAGAAACCCTTTTATACCTCGTGTGAAACTCGTGGACAAGTTTGCCCCTCGCCACTTTTCGCCAGAAAATTTGTCTCATGGCTGGATCATGGCCTTACGATGCCTGGGCCATGCACTTGCGAAATTCTGCTTTCAACTTCATGGCTGAATCATGGCTTTACGATGGCTGGGCCGTGACATTTCGTCTTCAAATTCCTTTCATGGCTAATCCACGGCCTTGGCACCTTACAACGCTGTAAATTAACTTCAATTTTGCTCCAAATCATCAAACTTTAACACTTTTTCATACCATTTGATTCCTACACATTCAAACACCCAATATAAGTACAAAATACTATTGTTCACACTAAAATAATCCACAAAAGCACCAAAATATGATGTAACTAATACTAAAATATATGCATTTTTAGCCTAACATCACAACCCCACACTTAAGATTTTGCTCGTCCTCGAGCAATCTAACTCACAACCCACTTGGACAAATCAACCACTAATACAAGACTCCAAACGATATTACCACACACCAGGCTTCATTCATGCTCAATACACAAGAGTTCTTCTTTCACATACCTTAGTCTAACTCAAAATGCTAAAGCCCTCAGCAATATCAAGATCACAAACCATCAAGCACATTTGAGAACAAGATTGATGCACTAGCTTAACTCTTGCGCAAGTACCATACATTCAAGGGTCCACAGTGTGTGTGTGCTCGTTCCCCCTACAATTTCAATAATGAAACAGCGGACCTAAGCGGCAAGTGTTTAGAGAGTTCGCTCAATTCAACATATTTTTACTCATAATCACACGCTCAAATTACAACTTCCATCTCAAGCCTCAAGGGTCAACAATGGGGTATTATTCATACATTTCACAATATTTGGATGATTGGGGCCCTAGAAATTCAACCTCACTAGGGTGCCTTTGGCGTGTTCATACTCGAGGCTTTTGTATTCACCCTTAACCGAGCATAGGAACATTGCCCCCATCCTTTGTTCATCTCTACTTTTCTTTCTTTGCACAATTTCTTTCTAATTTTTTTTTTCTTTCTTTTTCATCTACCCCCTGCTTCATACCCTTTCATAGGCTCTCAATTGGTTGTTTTAAATCATTTTAACTCACTTACCTCTCAGATTTTTTTTAAGCTCACTCTCTTCATCTTTGCTAATCAAAGGTCATGTTTACACTACCAACATACATAGGGGAAAACAAAGTGCTCAATAATTCCATAGTGGACACCCTAAACTTAGTCAAGTGCGCTTGAGTTAATGCTAGGAATCAGGCCCTTCTCTACTCTCATAATGGTTCGTTTTTCCATCGTACAATGTGTCATCAGGCTTCAGACACAATGAATCAAACTAGGCAATTTATTCTTTCTTCTCTTTGTTATTACAACTAACTACTATTCAAAAATCATCAAAAGTACCCGGTTCAAAACAAAAGGCATCCTCGGGAAAGAACCGTGGTCAAAAGAAAACCCAAAGATTAAGCCACTAATCTAAAAAAAAAAAAAAAAAACTAAAGCAGTAAAAATACAGCTACAAATCAAGATACCCCACCCCACACTTAAAATTGTGCATTGTCCTCAATGCATTAAAAATAAAACTAAGGGTGATAGATAAACTCCCTGGGGCTCTAAGCCCGAAGAACATCATTGTGAGCTTCCTTAGGGCACGAGGTACTCAGAATTCTTCAAGCAGGACATCCTCAACCAATTATACGAGGTTGCAAGCACCCCACACTAGGACTTCAAACCAGTCAAAACCTGCAAAACCAAGAAACTCACCAAGTAATATCCTTCAAAAAAAATAACATTTTTTTTTTGTATTTTTTTTTTCATTTTTTTTTTTTGTATACAATTACGGGTTGCCTTCTGAGAAGCGCCTTAGATATAGTCGTGGCACGACTTCACTTATTATCAACACTTTTTTCTCCAACTCGAGCTTGTGTATTGCCTCCCCAACTGCAATTTACCTATCCTTGTATGCTCTTGAGGTGGCACAAGATCTTGCATGCTAAAAACTAAGTATTTGTGTGAAGCCGCTAAATCAGGAATATCTTCATATTTTTGGCTATTCTCTTGGCCAAACACCAAATATATTATGTTGTATTCGCTGGCCTTCAAAAGAGGATTTTCATCGTGTATATATGGCATAAAAAATTTGAGAGTGTAAGCATTACACACATCATCCTTCAACTCTTCAATCGTCTCAGAAGGATTAATTTCCATGTCCCCTTCTAAAATCAATGTAGAAAAGTGTCTAGAATGCGGTACAACCCGCTCACACTTTGATTCATCGATCACATCCTCTTTCTGGTGTGAGTTAGAGTCAACTACAATTTCAGCTTTAATTTTATTGTCTAACTCTAGTACCACATTTTCTTCATCGGCATCTTCACACACCATATGGCTAGACGGTTGGCTTTCAACCCTTCTCTCATCTAATGGAAATTCACGCTTTAGATCTTCTACAATAGCCATGATTTCTTCTTCTAATTCCACATCTTCTTGGCTAGTTAGTTGAATTCCCAATAGTGTAGCCAACTGATTCACTTGAGCTTCTATTTGGCTTAGTTGTGCTCTACGTCTGTCCCAAACCTTCTTCAGTTCGGCTTCGTATTCTTCCTCATCATCCTCTACTTCATTGTACCAACTGTTATCATAAGAGAAAGAAAAATCATCATAATAGGGGCTCGGGGAAGAATAAGACGTATTAGTACAACCATAGTAATGATAACCTAGCCACATGTTATTTTCTGATGCCATGTTTTTTTTTTAATCTAAAATAAAGAGAATATGTACAGAAACGAAGTTAATTGAATAAACCATTCAGCTATCCTAACAACTAAAATAACACTGTGTTCCCCGGCAACGGCGCCAAAATCCGGTACTTGGTGGAGAAAAAGGACTCTAAGCCCCGTTTGATACGGTGGGAGTTGCTGCTACAAGAGTTTGATCTGGAGATCTGTGATCGTAAAGGTACTGAGAACCAAGTTGCAGACCACTTGTCTAGACTTGAAGGAGCTGAGAAGCGAGTTGAGGAAGGTGAGATTTGGGAAAACTTTCCCGATGAACAATTGTTGGCTACTACAGTAGAAGAAATTCCATGGTACGCTGATATTGCAAATTATCTGGTAAGTGAAATAATTCCTCATGATTTTGACTCGGCGAAAAAGAAAAGGTTCTTGTATGAATGTAGATCTTATTTTTGGGATGAACCTTATTTGTTTAAGATATGTGTTGATAACATGATCCGGAGATGTGTCCCCGAGATAGAGCAATCTTCCATTTTGCAGGCATGTCATTCCTCACCTTATGGAGGACATTTTGGAGGGACCCGGACAGCTGCTAAGGTATTGGAAGCGGGCTTCTTTTGGCCTACTTTGTTCAAGGACGCTAACATTTGGGTCCGGGCTTGTGATGAGTGCCAGAGGACTGGCAATATCTCGCGTCGTCATGAGATGCCTATGAAACCAATCTTGGAGGTTGAGGTATTTGACGTGTGGGGGATAGATTTCATGGGTCCATTTGTTAGCTCCTATGGGAACAAGTACATACTTGTAGCAGTAGATTACGTCTCCAAGTGGGTCGAGGCTGCTGCTCTCCCTACTAATGATGCTAAGGGAGTTACTCAGTTCCTTAAAAGGAATATCTTCTCTAGGTTTGGTACTCCTCGGGCTATCATTAGTGATGGAGGAAGTCATTTTTGCAACCAAGTGTTCAAGAGGTTACTGGAAAAATATGGTGTTCATCACAAAGTTACCACACCTTACCACCCGCAGACCAGCGGGCAAGTTGAGGTCTCAAATAGGGAGATTAAAAGTGTGCTTCAAAAGACTGTAAATGCTACCAGGACTGATTGGGCAAGGAAGCTGGATGACGCCTTATGGGCTTATAGGACTGCTTACAAGACACCTATAGGGATGACTCCCTACAAGATGGTGTTCGGGAAGGCATGTCACTTGCCTGTAGAGTTAGAGCATAGAGCTTTGTGGGCTCTTAGGAGAGTAAATTTGAATTATGACTCTGCAGCTTCTGGCAGGATCAACGAGCTGCATGAACTTGAGGAGAGACGCTTTAACGCTTATGAGAGTGCGAGACTGTACAAGGAGAGGATGAAAAACTTGCATGACAAGAGGATAATAGATAGGAGCTTTGAACCGGGTGAACAGGTATTGCTTTATAATTCTAGACTTCGTTTGTTCCCTGGTAAGCTTAAGTCGAGGTGGTCTGGACCATTTAAGGTTGTGCAAGTGGCACCTCATGGAGCTGTGGAAGTAGAGACCGAAGATGGGTCAAGACGCTTTAAGGTAAATGGGCAAAGGTTGAAAAGTTACTATGGAATGGAAGAAGAGGTCAAGGTGATCTCTGTTTGGTATTTTTACGAGTGATTGAAGCTTGCATAATGTCGTGCCACGACTTTAAATAAGGCGCTATTTGGGAGGCAACCCAAAATTTTACCGCTTTCTATTTAGTTTTAATTTAAAGTTAAAAATAAAAAAAAAATCAAAAATAAAAAAAAAAAAAATTTTTGAGTTAGATTTTAGCACGTTTAATGTACTAATATTTGTTTTTGGAGGTGTTTTGCAGGTTGGAAGATAATTTGAAGAATAAGGAATTGATGTTTTTTTAGGTGCAATGAAGAAAAAAACTCATGGCCCAGGCATAGCCTTACGATGGTATGGCCATGAGTAGTAAACAATTCAGCTGAGGAAAAGGCAAGGAAAATTATTTTTACAGCGGTGTAAGCCTAAAAATCGATGGGTATAGCGATGGGTAAGTCTATTCCAAATTTTTCTCTAAGGGAAAAGAAGTTGGGACATCGCCCAGGCATGGATTTACGATGGGTTAGCCATGAGGAGTAGAAATTTTAGCTGAGTAAACAAAAAACGAAAAAAAAAATTTCAGCGTTGTAAGCCAAAAAAACGATGGAAAAAACGATGCCTCGGTAAGTTTGGGTAAAATTTTTTTCTAACTCCTCACAAAATCACTCCATATTGTGCACACTAGTATGACAGAACAATACAACAACACCAACTCAAATAACGAAAACCCTTCCCCAATCCCCTGTGATCCCCGACGCCCCCACCACCCATTCCCCGTCCCCCACCGCAGCTCCGGCGGCCCTGCTCTCGCCGGCGACGCCAGGTAAGGCCCTCTCTCTCTTCTCTCTCTTCGTCTCTCTCGTTTCTCTCTCCTAACTCCCCCATCCCCTTACCCCGCGACTGAAACTCCCTGCCCCTTCCCCGCGACTGCAACTCCCCATCTCCTCCACCCAGCGGCTGTAACCCACCCCACTACCCCGTCGCACCACCCCCTCTGAATTTCTAGGGTTCTGCGTGACCCTAGATTACTATCGATCATTGATTTTGTGTTTATGCTTTGTGATTTTATTTGGCTAAGTGTTTGTTCGACTTTTGAGTCATTGCGATAATGTTTTGCTCAATTGCGTAAGTGACTGAGCTAATTTTGTTTTCGCTATGGGGGGCGGGCTGAATTGTAAGCAATTGAAATCCCCTTATGAGTTGCTATGCTGAATCGCTTCCGTTAGGGCAGGGGAGGTTGTGGATTGTAGGTGTTGGCTTAGCTTGATATTGGTGTGTGTATATTCGCTCGTCCGTACTTGCGAGCGACTTTCTTCTGGCATTGTATATAGGTAGTTTACATATTCTATAGATTGTTGTTTCAGTTGTGCGTCGCGGTGGTTTGACTGAACGACATAATGCCTGATTGAATTCTATGATGGACTATGAGTTGCAATACACTTTTCTGGACTGACTATGTTTCCTTGATGCTTACAAGTTGAGCTAAATGTTGCTCCGGATTATCTATGAAGGGCTAGTTCAGTTATATGCCTTAGATTGTGTAATTCATTGCGCTAAAAATGCTTGGTAGTTCGTACTTTGACTCTTAAATAAATGCAATGCAGCCTGTAGCGTCAATTTCTGTTCATCCACTCCCTGTTGGTTGAACAGATTGGAGTGTAGTTCTAGATTGGGAGTTTCTAATTGCAGGGAAGTCTGATTACCTGCACGCTAGTGTTCACAGTTTTGTTCTCCCATCTCTCTAAAGTTGCCACTTCGTATTGTCGTACCGATGCCCCTGTAGTTGGTTAAGCGCGACACGTGTTCTCTATCTGTTTGGTGGCTGTCTAGTGCAACTTCTGAGGTGCATTGTGTATTGCTAGTAGAATAATGCAGTGGCTTATGAGATTTTTGGTTGCTTTTCGAATGTTAAGCGGGGAAGTCTGAATACCCGCAAGCTGATTTCATGACTATACTAGTGTGTCCAATGTTGTCTGCACTTAGTTTGCTTGCTTTTGTGGTCGTTCTTAGGTTGTATTTCACGAGTTGCTATATACCTCTTCGCTTACTACGCTGCCTTGGTGTTATTGCAGGTTTAGGTACAGATGGCAAAGACTATGCGGACAACCAAAGCAGGACAAAAATCCATTGCACCTCCTGCTAAACGTGCAGCCCCGTCCAGTAGCAAAAAGAACGGGAAGCAACCTGTGTCACCTGAGGTCGAGCCAGAGCCACCTCTTGCTAAGATCCCCCGCCATGAACTAGAACTTGTTGATGAAGAAGCAAGGGCGTGGTACAAAAAGTTTCGTCCTAAGCCTTACATTCCAGAAAAAGCAATTAAAGTTGACGCTTGCCAAGCCAAACACCCTGAAATCTTGGAAGCTATACAGGCTAGGAAGTGGGACAAGTTGTTAAAAGCACCCGGGAAGGCCAATATGACCATGATTCAAGAACTGTATGCAAATTGGAACCCGGCAACTAAAGGTCACTTAGTCTGGATTCGAGGTGTGATTGTTGACATATCACCTGCTGCGTTGTGTGACTATCTGGGGGTCGACAACCATCCCAAGGAGCCGTTTCAGACGTTTGTGCGACGGCCTAACTATGAGGACATTCGAATGGCACTATGTGGAGGAAATAAGCTAGCTAAGTGGAAAGCGTCTACTCTGAGGAGGCATAACTGGTTACCTAAACGATTCTTCGTGAAGACCGCAAAGGTTTGGCATCTCTTTCTCACTACAAGGTTGATGCCTTGCACTCACTTGTCTGATGTGACCCGAGAGCGGGTATGTCTTCTATATTTTCTGATGAAAGGTGAACCTATTAATGTTGGTGAGATTATGATTGGGGAAATGCGAAGAACCCGTCTCCAGACTCATAGGAGGTTGTTCTTTGCGAACACATTGACCAAATTTCTGTATGCTAAAGGTGTGCCAGAGTATGATGGGGATCACATAGAGAGAGCTTCTTTTACTAAATTTGACATCACTAATGTCAAGATCCAGGAGGATGCGAAGCCCTTTAAGGTACCTATTGCTGATAAGGATGCGCTGATGGTTCGACTGCTAGCTCGTACCCATATGATGCAAGAGAAGTGTTGCAAGGCCTTGAACATAGATGTCAAGGATTGTTTTGAGAAGTACCCGATGTCTGGGCTGGAAAAGGTGCTTTTGGGGCATGAATCTGGTAGTGAGGTGCACTCTTCTGAGGATGAGAACACTGATGTTGAGCTTCCACAGACGTTGGACATTGCTGATGATTCAGAGGATGACTCTGACTATGTGCCAGAGGAGCAGCCCGATCCCTCAGAGTCTAGTGAGGACGATCTATCTGACTTTACAGTCGCTGATGATGATGTTGGAGCAGTCGCAGATGATGAGTCTGACAGAGACGCTGATATGGATGAGACCGGCACTACTGATGGTGTCGATGATGAGCTGGAGGCTTGACAGGGAGTTTTCTCACCCCCTTGTTTTTATATTTTCTTTTCTTGAGCATTGAGGACAATGCACAGTCTTGAGTGTGGGGTGGGAGTATATTTTGTGGATGATTGTATATATATGCTACTGATTTAGTTTGTTTGTTTGCTTTTAGTCACTTGACTACTTTTTATTTGTTTCCTGCTTTCTATTTTTGAGGTCTGTAATATTCCGAATATTAATGGCCTGTAATAGAGTAGTATGTTTAATATTCAGTAGTTCATTATAGCTTAGTTAATTTCTAGCATATCAATAATCTCTTTGGGTTTTCTTAGCCTTGGTTCTTTCCCATTGAGTTATTTTTGCTGAACCAGGCATTGTGTAGGTTAGATTAAAAAAAAAAAAAATTTAATAATAATAAAAGATTTGAAAGAGAAGAAAGAATAAATTGCCTAGTTTGATTCATTGTGTCTGAAGCCTGATGACACATTGTACGATGGAAAAACGAACTATTAGGAGAGTAGAGAAGGGCCTGATTCCTAGCATTAACTCAAGCGCACTTGACTAAGTTTAGGGTGTCCACTATGGAATTATTGAGCACTTTGTTTTCCCCTATGTATGTTGGTAGTGTAAACATGACCTTTGATTAGCAAAGATGAAGAGAGTGAGCTTAAGAAAAAAAAAATCTGAGAGGTAAGTGAGCTAAAATGATTTAAAACAACCATTTGAGAGCCTATGAAAGGGTATGAAGCAAGGGGGTAGATGAAAAAGAAAAAAAAAATTTGAAAGAAATTGTGCAAAGAAAGAAAAAGTAGAGATGAACAAAGGATGGGGGCAATGTTCCTATGCTCGGTTAAGGGTGAATGCAAAAGCCTCGAGTATGAACACGCCAAAGGCACCCTAGTGAGGTTGAATTTCTAGGGCCCCAATCATCCAAATATTGTGAAATGTATGAATAATACCCCATTGTTGACCCTTGAGGCTTGAGATGGAAGTTGTAATTTGAGCGTGTGATTATGAGTAAAAATATGTTGAATTGAGCGAACTCTCTATACACTTGCCGCTTAGGTCCGCTGTTTCATTATTGAAATTGTAGGGGGGAACGAGCACACACACACTGTGGACCCTTGAATGTATGGTACGTGCGCAAGAGTTAAGCTAGTGCATCAATCTTATTCTCGAATGTGCTTGATGGTTTGTGATCTTGATATTGCTGAGGGCTTTAGCATTTTGAGTTAGACTAAGGTATGTGAAAGAAGAACTCTTGTGTATTGAGCATGAATGAAGCCTGGTGTGTGGTAATATCGTTTGGAGTCTTGTATTAGTGGTTGATTTGTCCAAGTGGGTTGTGAGTTAGATTGCTCGAGGACGAGCAAAATCTTAAGTGTGGGGTTGTGATGTTAGGCTAAATTGCATATATTTTAGTATTAGTTACATCATATTTTGGTGCTTTTGTGGATTATTTTAGTGTGAACAATAGTATTTTGTACTTATATTGGGTATTTGAATGTGTAGGGATCAAATGGTATGGAAAAGTGTTAAAGTGTGATGATTTGGAGCAAAATTGAAGTTAATTTACAGCGTTGTAAGGTGCCAAGGCCGTGGATTAGCCATGAAAGAAATTTGAAGACGAAATGTCACGGCCCAGCCATCGTAAATCCATGATTCAGCCATGAAGTTGAAAGCAGAATTTCGCAAGTGCATGGCCCAGGCATCGTAAGGCCATGATCCAGCCATGGGACAAATTTTCTGGCGAAAAGTGGCGAGGGGCAAACTTGTCCACGAGTTTCACACGAGGTATAAAAGGTTTTCTAACCTATTTTCAGCCCACATCTTGACTTGGGAGAGCAAGACCACCATTGTTGAAGCACTTTGAAGCTTGGAAACGCATCAAAACCATTGGAACTGAAGAATCAAAGAGTTTTTCTCAACTTTTCTTATTCTCTTTCCTATGGGTGTTGTTTTAACTATGAATTCATTATTGTTTAATACAATTATGAGTGGCTAATTCACCCATTCTAGGGTTGATTGAACTACTCCAATACTTATGTGCTATGAATATTTGTTTTGATGAATGAAACTTGAGAATTCTTCCTATCTAAGTGTTTATGTTTTGATTGCTATTGATTGGAAAGGCCGCCAATTGATTGTTCCCATTATTCATGTGTGTCTAGGGATAGATTCATAGGTTTGGGTTAAACACTTAGCAATATTTCAATTTGATCACGCCCAACTACGCCCTATAAAAGGGACTAAGCGGTCGCGGCAAATATAGCTCGGTATTTAAAGCCCCGAAGTCGAATCCCACAGAGAACACTCGTAATTCAGTCGTTAATCTAACTAATTTATCTAATCAACCAACTTCAAGAGTTTATATTTTAATGATGGTTTTAAAGTAGAAACTAAATAACAATAAGGTAAATAGCAAAATAATAAATAGTAATCAAGCAAGGATATTAAAAGCCTAGAATTGATTTACACCAACTCCTACCTATGTGATTGACTAATGATTCAACGAATTCAACTTGGTTCTTCCTATTGAACACTTGCTCCAAATTCACAACTAACCACTTCCGTGCACTAGCTATGACTTTCACTAACTAATCTTCCAATTAATTAATGAAGATGATTAGAACTACAAGTATGGTTCACAATCGGGCTCGGTGGTCACAACTCACCCTATTGACAACCTAAGTAATTCCTTGGTTTTAGGTTGAAATATTGCTAAGCATTTAACCCTAACTCGTGAATTTATTCCTAAACGCACAAGGATAAAGGGGACAATCAATTGGGGGCCCTTCCAATCAATTAGCAAACAAAACGTAAATACTTAGATAGGAAGAATAATCAAGTTTCATTCATCAAAATCAATTAATCAATTCACATAGTATTGGAGTGGTTCAATCAACCCTAGAATGGGTAATTTAGCCACTCATGGTCATCAAAAACAAATCAAGAATAATAATGAATGAATAAACTACAAAAGAGAAGAAATAATGGAAGAAAGAACTCTTAATCTTCAAGTCTTTAATCCCACGCCTCCTTGTGTGTTCCTTGCCTCCAAGAGTCCAAAGTGCCTCCACAATGGTGGTCTTGCTCTCCCAAGTCAAGATTGGGGCTGAAAATAGGTTAGAAAACCTTTTATACCTCGTGTGAAACTCGTGGACAAGTTTGCCCCTCGACACTTTTCGCCAGAAAATTTGTGTCATGGCTGGATCATGGCCTTACGATGCCTGGGCCATGCACTTGCGAAATTCTGCTTTCAACTTCATGGCTGAATCATGGCTTTACGATGGCTGGGCCGTGACATTTCGTCTTCAAATTCCTTTCATGGCTAATCCACGACCTTGGCACCTTACAACGCTGTAAATTAACTTCAATTTTGCTCCAAATCATCAAACTTTAACACTTTTTCATACCATTTGATTCCTACACATTCAAACACCCAATATAAGTACAAAATACTATTGTTCACACTAAAATAATCCACAAAAGCACCAAAATATGATGTAACTAATACTAAAATATATGCATTTTTAGCCTAACATCACAACCCCACACTTAAGATTTTGCTCGTCCTCGAGCAATCTAACTCACAACCCACTTGGACAAATCAACCACTAATACAAGACTCCAAACGATATTACCATACACCAGGCTTCATTAATGCTCAATACACAAGAGTTCTTCTTTCACATACCTTAGTCTAACTCAAAATGCTAAAGCCCTCAGCAATATCAAGATCACAAACCATCAAGCACATTTGAGAACAAGATTGATGCACTAGCTTAACTCTTGCGCAAGTACCATACATTCAAGGGTCCACAGTGTGTGTGTGCTCGTTCCCCCTACAATTTCAATAATGAAACAGCGGACCTAAGCGGCAAGTGTTTAGAGAGTTCGCTCAATTCAACATATTTTTACTCATACTCACACGCTCAAATTACAACTTCCATCTCAAGCCTCAAGGGTCAACAATGGGGTATTATTCATACATTTCACAATATTTGGATGATTGGGGCCCTAGAAATTCAACCTCACTAGGGTGCCTTTAGCGTGTTCATACTCGAGGCTTTTGTATTCACCCTTAACCGAGCATAGGAACATTGCCCCCATCCTTTGTTCATCTCTACTTTTTCTTTCTTTGCACAATTTCTTTCTAATTGTTTTTTTTTTCTTTCTTTTTCATCTACCCCCTGCTTCATACCCTTTCATAGGCTCTCAAATGGTTGTTTTAAATCATTTTAACTCACTTACCTCTCAGATTTTTTCTTAAGCTCACTCTCTTCATCTTTGCTAATCAAAGGTCATGTTTACACTACCAACATACATAGGGGAAAACAAAGTGCTCAATAATTCTATAGTGGACACCCTAAACTTAGTCAAGCGCGCTTGAGTTAATGCTAGGAATCAGGCCCTTCTCTACTCTCCTAATGGTTCGTTTTTCCATCGTACAATGTGTCATCAGGCTTCAGACATAATGAATCAAACTAGGCAATTTATTCTTTCTTCTCTTTGTTATTACAACTAACTACTATTCAAAAATCATCAAAAGTACCCGGTTCAAAACAAAAGGCATCCTCGGGAAAGAACCGTGGTCAAAAGAAAACCCAAAGATTAAGCCACTAATCTAAACAAAATAAAAAAACTAAAGCAGTAAAAATACAGCTACAAATCAAGATACCCCACCCCACACTTAAAATTGTGCAATGTCCTCAATGCACTCAGGTAACTAATCAAGGGTGGTAAATGAGGTACTCAGACTTCCCTCACTAGCGCGCAATTTCTTTTTCAAGCAAACAAACTTATTTAAATCGGCTAGTGTGCTCAAATGGGATGCAAGCACCCCACACTTAGAATTGAAGCCATAGCGACAACGAAGGCAAAAATAAAAGCCACAACCAGCATATCAAACAATTGCGTTCATGGGAAAATCAAACGATGTGCACATAGCAAGTATCCCATAGAAGTGTAGTCATTTGAAAGAACTTGCCTTAAATAATCCCACGAGGTTAGATGCTCCTGACGAGCCCCCAAACTTCAAATTTTAATCCTAATGTATTCAACATATGCCCCGTGGTTGATTCGGTTACTCAGACTTGGCCGAATTCACAAAAAAAACTCATTGGGGCATTTTGTCAAACACTGTGCGTGCTCTGTGATGTATAACATGTATATGCGCAATTTGTTTGTGATGCCACCTCCCAACTCCGGGAGCTTACTATTCCTATCAAAATTAGTGTATCACCACACTCTCAAACCATATGAACAACACATTCAAATTGTATATGCACCCAATAAACCAAAAGCAAGATAAAGTGCTAGTTGAACTAGTGAACAAAAACATGTATATGAAGGCTAGGGCACCATTGAAATCCAACACAAGTAGGTGAAACTCATAATGATAATCAAGAAAACATACCTTAGACTTGTAGAGGAGTGAAGGAATCAATGAGGAGAGGGAGGGGAGCGACTGGGGAATGGGGTAAGGGAACGGGAACAGAAGAGAGAGAAAAGAGAAGGCCTTACCTGTCGTCGTCGGCGAGAGCAGAGCCGCCGGAGCTGCGGTGGGGGTGGGGGACGGGCGTCGGGGATCGCAGGGGTAAGGGGAAGGGCTTTTGAACGTTTGTTCTGTGCTCTGTTTCTTTTGTGTGCAATGTATAGTGGGTAGGAGTTAGAAAATATTTTGACCCAAACTTACCTGAGACATCGTTTTTCCCATCGATTTTTAGGCTTACAACGCTGTAAAATTTTTTTCTTTTTTTCTTACTCAGCTGAAATTTTCTACTCCTCATGGCTAACCCATCGTAAGGCTATGCCTGGGCCATGAGTTTTTTTTTTTTCTTCATTGCACCTTAAAAACCATCAATTCCCTATTTTTCAAATTATCTTCCAATCCTGCAAAACACCTCCAAAAACAAATATTAATACATGAAATGTGCTAAAATCTAAATCTTTTTTTTTTTTTTTGATTTTTTTTTTTTACTTGTATACAATTACAATCACGGGTTGCCTCCCGAGAAGCGCCTTATTTAAAGTCGTGGCACGACTTCAATCAACTCAACCACTGGCTCATCCAGGCTCGCATGTATGCACACACGAACAATTCACATCATCACAATGTCCCCTCAGCATTTTGCCAATGTCAACAGCTATTTCTTCATCATACAGCTTCAAGGTCATCTTTCCCTTATCAACATCAATCACTGCTCTACCAGTAGCCAAGAATGGACGGCCTAAGATAATTTGAACATCTTTATCTACGGGGCAGTCAAGAACCACAAAATCTACTGGAAACATGAAACTACCCACATGCACAAGTACATCCTCAACTATTCCAACTGGGTGCTTTTGTCTTCTATCTGCCAGCTGGATTCGCATTGAAGTCTCTCTCATACCAGTCAAACCCAACTTATTGTATACTTCCAGCGGCATCAGATTAATGCTTGCACCAGAATCACACAAGGCCTTACCAATTGTGAGATCACCAATCGAGCACTGGATTGTAAAGCTACCAGGATCTTGCTTCTTTTTAGCAACAGGCTTTGTGATGACAACACTACACACCTTATTCAACTCGACCATCTCTACCTCATTAAATTCAACCTTCTTAGACAAAAGGTCTTTTAACAATTTAGCGTATCCAGGGACCTCTCGCATAACTTCCATAAAAGGCATAGTAAGCTTCAATTGTTTCAACAAATCAAAAAGCTTATTAAATTTCAAACCTTTTTGTTGCTTTGCCAACCTTTGAGGAAAAGGAGGTGGTGGTATTTTTGCCTTAGAGTTCTGCTCCCTTGACACTTTACCTTGTTCAACCACCCTATCAGATTCTATATTAGGTTCTTTAGCCATTACCTTCTCAGTACCAGGGAAAGGTTTTGGAGTGATCTCTTTCTCAGCATGATCATTGCCAGCCAGTTTGGCAGAGTCATCAGCAGGCTCAATGTTTGGCATAGTAGGTAGTGCTCCTTTAGCTAATTCTTGCTTCTTGTCCAAGTCTCTGCCATTCCTCAAGGTGACTGCCATCACTTGATAAGGATTTGGATCCTTAGGATTCACTCGAGTGTCGCCCGGCAAAGCACCGTGAGGTCTATTATGTAAAGCATGGGACAATTGTCCCAACTTCGTCTCTATACCCTTTATAGCAGTGTCATGTGCTGCAACTTGGTCTTGAAGATTCTTGTTAAATCCCATCATAGCCTGCACCATAGTCTTAATCTCAGCTATATCATCCGCCTGCTGCAAGGGTAAAGTTGCTTGTTGTTGCACTGGCCTAAATTGACCCTGTTGATTGTATTGCTGGCGTTGCCCATAATTTGCGAAGTTCACATCTTCAGTATCAGAGTGCAATTCAGGATCAAAAAAATTACCAGGATCGAGGACTTGAGTCTGAGCCCGTGAGTCCACTTGGTTAACAGGTTTCAGCATCTTCTCGTTTAGTTGTTTTGACACAACATCAAGTGTAGTCTGCAACTTTGACATCTGTTCTTCCATTGCAGAAGTAGTACCAATAGTTAAAGCCCCCGTACCTAGGCTAGCAGGTGCATCTCTTCTAAGCCAACCTGAGTTTTGAGCCATCACATCAAGCAGGGCCTTCGCTTCAGCAAATGTTTTACTCAAAAAAGCTCCACCAGCTGCTGCATCCAAAGTGCCCTTAATTTGATCTCCCATACCCATGTAGATCCTTTGCCCCAGCATTTGGTCAGGAATACCATGATGAGGACACTTTCTCAAATAACTTTTAAATCGCTCCCAAGCTTCTGGCAAAGACTCTAGCGGGGTCTGCCTGAACATAAGTATCTCATCAACTAATCTGGCAGTCTTATTAGGAGGAAAGAACTTCTTCATGAACATTATCACCAAGTCATCCCATGACGTAATATAATTAACTGGCAACGAGTCCAACCAATCACTGGCATCTTCTGTTAGCGAGAACGGGAACAACATCAATTTCACAACCTCAGCTGGCACCCGAGCCTGTTTTTGAGTTTCACAAATCCTTACGAACTTTTTCAAGTGCTTTTGAGGATCATCAGTAGTTCTACCTGCAAATAAACCAGCATTAGCAAGCAAAGCCACCATCGTCTGGGTAATGTAAAAATTTTCTGCCTCGAACGTAGGAAGCTGAATAGCAGACGCCAGATTCCCAGCCACAGGTTGCGCGAACGCATTAAGAGCCAAATCTTGAGCCATCCTGAATTCTTCGGGATCTGAACTTTCAATTGTAAACACCAAAAAAACGAAATCAAGATGACAAGAGTGAAGTTAATAGAAAAATAAACTAGATATCTTAACAACTAAATAGCACCGTGCTCCCCGGCAACGGCGCCACCCCTTCACATATACCCACCATGTGTACATCATGGACCGGCAAAGGATTGCGATTAATGTTTGGTGTTTCTGCATCTTCGATCACTATTTGGTTAGTGTCAATCAAATCTTGCACTGCCTTCTTGAGATAATAACAATCTTCTGTATCATGTCATGGTGTGCCCGAATGGTATTCACAATGCCGAGAGTGATCCACTTTCCCAATGGGCTGCATGTTTCCTTGAATTGGCTTTATCATATCCAAGGCTCTCAATTTCTCGAAGATACTGGTGTAAGATTCTCCGATTGGCGTAAATTCTCTCTTTTTCTCCTCTCAGGCTTTCCTGAATTCAGCTCTTGGACGAAAGCCTGCAGGACCTCTTGGTCGGTAGGTAGGGTTTGGCGGAGCTTGATAATGATTAGGGGGAGCTTGGTGCGTGTGATATGTAGGCTGTGGGGCTGGGGCACGCCATTGTGGATAGGATGTTGGAGCATATGGTTGTGCTGCATGTACAGAGTATTGGGGAGGAGGCATAGAGTATTGTGCATTTTGTGGCGGGTAATAGTGTTGTAAATGGGGTGTTTGTGGAGCTTGGTATGAATTATGTTGATTGTATCGCTCCTCGTTCCACTTTCGTGGACCTGACCCTACCATGGATACATCCTCTTTCTTCTTCTTACCAAACCCTGCTGCCCCAGTTTGCACAGCCTGTGTAGTCGCCTTCAATATAGTCTGACTCACAATCTTGCCAGCTTTGACTCCCCTCTCAATAATTTCTCCCATCTTGACGACTTCACTAAATGGTTTCCCAAAGGCGGCGATCAATGCACCATAGAACGCTTCATCTTGCGCCTCAATGAACAAACGAACCATGTCATCGTCTGGTATTGTGGGGGATCATTCGAGCGGCCTGCTCGCGCCATCTGAGGGCATACTCCCTAAAGCTTTCACTTGGCTTCGTTTTTATCGCATCCAAAGAGGATCGATCTGGCAAAACTTCAATGTGGTACTTGTACTGGTCGTAGAATGCCTGCGCCATATCCTCAAATGACAACCATTTAGTTAAATCCTGCCTCATGAACCATTCGGCAGCTGCGCCCCCCAAGCTTTCAGAAAAGTAGGCTATCAACAGTTTGTCTTTCTTGACCCCTCTCATTTTGTTGCCGTACGTCTTCATATGAACCCTTGGATCTCCTTGCCCGGTGTATAGATCAAACTTTGGCACTATGAACCCATCTGGCAATTGCAATTCAGGGTAGGGACAAAGATCCTTGAAAGAGATGTTAGTATGATCTCCATATCCTTGAATGTTCCTTACTGCTTGTTCTAGGCCCTTCACCTTTCTCAGAACCTCGCTCTCATCAAGCTTTCCTGATCGATCAATCTCAACTTGAGACTCGCGATGGAACCCCTGATCATATGAGTCACTGTGTCGGATATTGGGTTCATGGTGCTGATCATAATGATGATCCCCAGCCTGGAGATGCGGTTCGCTGGTTGACCTGGCCATAGCAGGCCTAGCTGGGCCTCAAAAAATTGGAACCTGTGGGAGAGGTGGGCCATACAGTCCCTGTGGTGGGGGTGGACCATACTGCCCCTGTGGTGGATGTTGTCCATACTGCCCTTGAGGTGGAGGTGGTGGGGGCGGCGCATGAGGGCGCACTTCAGCTTCTTTTGTTGTACCATGGCTAGTGCCAAAACCAGGGGGATAGGTCGGATCCTCGACCGCCGTAGATGTGCCTGGTGCTCGCTGGCTAGCTGTTGGCACAAGCCCATCTAGGAGGTTTGGCATGGGAGGAGGTGCCCATCCCGTGGTAATTGCATGATGCATGTCTACCAGGAATTGCTTCAGAGTCAGGGCCTCTTCTGTCGTCTTTTCATTTTCCTCGGAACCGGCATCAGATTTATCTCCTTCAGTTGCCATGTTACCAAATGTAATTTCAGATCCTTTTGAGAGTGGGGTAGCGGCAGAGTGCTGCACCAAATAACTGGTAATCTAGTCTTGTCTGCATGCAAAACAGGTTAGGGAACACAATATTTACAAGCCGAGCGTGCCTACAAGCCTAAGGTCGTCATGCGTCATCCCAAAACTGTTTAGATTAGATTACCAAGTGTATTGTTTGAGTCTTCTTTCTTTTTCCTTCCCCTTTTTTTCAAAGAGAAGCCAGAGGGTGAAATAAATTGACACATAAAAAATAAACAAAAGATTTCCATTACTAAGATAATGCAAGACATACAGTGCTCTAAGGCACAACCTTAGAAACGTACAAATGACTGAAAAATAGAAATAAATTACTACTACTAAAAGCAACATAAAATACAATATGCCGAGATGCTAAATAAGTGACAAAACAAAACAATAAGCTGCACCATCTCAGACTGATATATCTGCTAAGGCAACCCTGGCTCAGCGTCAACTGGCTCCTCTAGGTCAGACTCATGCGGCTCCTCGGGATCTTCTTCTGCTGGTGGCAAAGGCTGGCTCAAAACATCATGCAATACGTGCACTCGCTGAGATATATTCCTGGCATAATCTGGAGCCTCAATGAGGATAGTCCTGTTGGACGAGTTCCTATGATCTTGGCACATCCTAGCCACATAGTCGGCCAGTTTCCGCACGTGTTCTTGACCTCGATCAACGACTCTCTTTGACACGGCTATCTGCTGAAGCTGGCTCGTGGCTAATCTCAATGTATCATTTTTCAAAATCACTGTCTCATCAAGTTGTTTATGAAGCCGATCGATGTTCCCCAGGCACTTATCTGCAAATCTGTCGCTCTCAGCCTGGACGGCTAGAGCGGTGTCCTTCTCGGTCAAAGCTTTATGGTGCAAGTCATGCAGTCGCCTGATAGTATCTGAGTATTGATGAGTCAAGTCCTCGCTTTCAGACTGAGCGGCTCTAGCAGATCCCTCTCTGCAACTAAACCATGTATGGTAGCACGGTACTCCTGTTCAATCTCACGCCTGGCCATCCGAACCTGCATCTCCAATCGAGCCTCAAGGTCAACCACGCCTATACTCGACCTAGCTGGCATCTCTCTAGGTATGGGCTGGTGGCAATACCATGACTCGTACTCCTGAGTGACCTCTCCTATGAGTCCATTCTGAACGTGAGTCTCTTTCGTGAGGTGATGCCTAGTGTCCCACAAGTTCAAGATCTTTCTCCTGTGGGTAAACAGTCCTAGAGGATAGACTAAGACATAAGCACTCATATCCTCAACTATCGGGACCACCTGTCATCGCCCCAACTATCTGAGTACCCGCAGAGGGGCATAAGGCTGTGCTGCTTCAAACCCCATCAGAACTAAAAAAGGGCGCTCGATGCATCGATGCACAACCTTCTCCATAGAAAGCCAGTTATACTGCCACAATATCTTATCTGCTGTAAGGGAGTCCAAGCACGCTCGCCATCTAGAAACTTAAACTTCTCAATATGTTCGAAATGATAACCGAGATAGCCAAAGTCAAAGCAACCAGCAATAGGATGAGAAGGGCGGGGGCGTATGTGCTCCAAAAACCATACCTGCAATAGGAAGTTACACCCCTCGAAGAACTCATTTTCGCCTTTGCAGCATTGAGTCAAGGCATGAAAGATATTTCCCAGAATTGTCGGAACGATCGTAGGATTTGGTGCTTTTTCAAACAGGGCCACCATAATCTAACTAACTCTAATGGTTATCCTTTTATGCGGCAATGGAAAGACCAATAACCCTAGAAGAGCAAACACAAAAATCTTCGGACAAAGTTGCACCCATTCATTATATGTTAGCTTGTCATGAAACTCGAAGCTATACCGTTTGAAACCACTATCACACCCGAATCGAGCATAGAGGTAGTCAAACGAGACCTAACCATGACTAGTACTAGCAATAGAGGTATCTACTCGCATCCAGATGTTTTGAAAGAAATCATGGGCATTGACATTTTTTGGGGCAATCATTCTCTTTTCATGTAAATCTAGCTTAATGAGCCCGGCTATTTCCTCGAGTGTAGGCGTCATCTCAAAGCCTTTGAAACAGAAGGTATTACTGTTTGGGTTCCAGAGTCCGACTAGTGCACTAACCAGATCTCGGTACGGCGCAATATCTTTAGTCACAAGGTCAGTCAGAAAGTCAATCTTCTTTTGGACTGAACCTTGTTGCATCTCGCTCATACTCTTCCACCAAGACCTCAACAGTTCGGGTGGGCCGTCAGTCATCATGATAGATAGTGGGGTGGCATCAGTAGGGTACTTTCTCTTGCTAGACCTAGAAGACGATGCAGCCATGGTACCTAAAACATATGTCACTTAATTTAGACAAAACGAAAAGTACCTCGAAACATTGACAGACAAAACAAACCGATGTTTGAAACCTCCTCAAAATCTAACATGTGTTTATCATTTGAGATTCAGATTTTCAACAAAGTTTGGCCATTACAACGGCATAAAATTGACCCAAAAAGACTTTCGGCCAACCGAGGCACTCGCTAACTGTTGGAAAAATTGCCATTCTAGAGACGCGAATAAATTGACTCAAAATACTGTCGCCAACACGAAACAGACTCTTGGACTTTCCACAAAATTGGGCATATGGCGGTCGCCACAATGGAACTCAGCTATTTTTTTCAAAAAAAAAAAGAAGAAGAATTTACCATTATAATGGCATAAAATTGAACCAAAAGAATCCTTCAACCAACCAGTACTTGGAAACTTAAAATATTTTGCCAAAATAACAGTATCAAGACTATCTCCAAAAAAGTTGACAACTTTGGTATGAAAATTCTTTTCCTTTTCCTTTCTCTCTCTCTCTTCTTTTTTTTTTTTTTTTTTTTGAAAATTTCGCCATTATGACGACGTAAAAACATACTCAAAATTTTTCCGACACATAAATCTTTGTAAAATTTCTGTTTCGACAGCATGACCCCAAACAGGAAATGTATTAAAACAACAAAAATCTACAAACTGAAATTCACCCTACTTCCTCTCTTTCTTTCATTTTTTTTCCTTTTTTTTTCTCTTCTTTTTCTTTTTCTTTTGAAATCCGCCCTTTCCCGATTCGGTCGGCATGACGAACCTTCCTTCTAAATGCAACACAGAAAATGCTTCGGACGTATCTCGACACCGAGGAGTCATCCTAGACAAATGCGCTACCGGTGTGCCGCACCTCACTAAGTCAAATATGATGCAGATAATTGGGCCTAAAGGTTTAACTCTAGGTGACACAACTGACTCGGTGTCTAGACTGGCTCATAACCCGGTGGACAAACCGGGTGGAAAGCGCATCACGGCCGTCCAGAAACAGTGTGTCCGGCCTAAAATCCTGTCACGCCTTCCTCCTAAATCATGGGTAATTTTAGTAAGAAGGCCCAGATGCCACAAACAATCTGGTAAGTGAACGTGTGCAAGTGTTCCAGAGACTCAGAGGTGTACGTGGAGAAGACAGTTTATATACAATTCAACAAAATCAAAGCGGTAGCATTCAACTTTCCATGTGATAACGGCAAACATATAACAACCAGATATTTAATAAATTAAAACGTGCGACAATTTTATCAAAGTCGGAGATTCTAGTTTTCACTAATTTCCCCAGCGGAGTCGCCAAGCTGTCACGCCCTGGAAAAATATTAATTCACTGCGGTGTGAGTTTATTATTCAAAGGCTCGTGACTGGTGTTCAAAAAGGTACAAAATTATTTTAGAAAAAACTCGGAGTCGCCACTTGACATAGTTTAAGGTGTGCCAAGTCACCAAAAGGTACCTTGGAACACCTCTGACTCGTCTAATGGTCTACGTTAGAGATTCGGATAAGGTTCTCAGTTGACTTTCGGGAAGGTATTAGGCACCCTCAGTCCTGTACCGAGCACAGTTGCTTTATTGCCACAATTTTAATTTATTAAATATGATTGTTATATTAATGTCGTGAATTTTGAATTTTGCACTTTGATTCAGAAAATTTAAAAGCGTTATTCTTATCCAACCTCACAGAGGACTGGACGAATTTACGCCTTAATTCATAGTAGATAAAATATATTACGCGTTTCCAACCTCACAAAGGACTGGTCTATTTTAAAAGAATTTAATTGAAGACTATTAATAAAGGTGAGTTGTTTTCTAAAATCATAAATGGGTTAAGCCGTTTGCATTAATAAGCATGCCGTAAAGACCATTTGCAAAATTATCATTTTTTTTTTTAATTTTTATTGCTGGGTATAACTTAGCATAAATCGACTGAAATAAAATTAATTTCTTTTAGCCTAATAAGCAGATCACCGATCATACTTATCATTATCGATTTGTCTAGTCATATTATATTCTGTTATTAAGTAGTAATTTTCAGTCTAAAAGGTTTGACTGATAATAAAATGAAAGCCAACATTATAAAAGATAGATGGCTATTTATCAAAAATGCTAAAAAAAATGAATTGTTTATTGAAACAGTAGTCTGCTTTGTAAAAAAAAAAAAAAGAGTGGATTAGTTTGAAATGATCAAGTTGGCAAGTTGTTTCTTTCAAAGTAATGGGCCTAATGGGCTGCTAGTTGCCAAATTATTCTACTTTTACCAAATTAGATGTTTACAATCAATTCTTAATCAAAATAAGAACATCAATTTACAGATTTTTAAATAGGTGTAGTAATCTGATTTTTGAATCAGTTTTTTATTTGTTGCAGCATTTGATGAAGTCCTAAGTTTGCCTATCATCTCAGATTTAATTTATTTTTACACGGTTGGCACGCAATTTCAGATCTATTTATAAACACGGCTAATATCTGAATAGGCCATGAAAATTGCAAACTTGATAAATAATATGGCGGCTTCTCAACGTGACCTTTCTTTTACCAATGCCATTTTTCTAGCCTTATTTTTTTTCAATCAATTGTGACAAATAGAAAGTTATGCATATACAAGTTAAACAAAGATGCTTTGGAGATAGGCAAGATAAATTTGACGGGCCAGAAACTTAAAACTTTCAACAGTCATGATTTGCATTTTTTCAAGACTAAATCCTAAAATAGACAAAACTCATCAACAATACATAAAAGAGTTTTAAGAACAAGTATCTAATGAGTTAAAACCTTGGCAAAAATCATGCGGTTTCTGCCATATTTTCATGGCAAAATATTCAGCAATACATACAAAGTTTTAGGAATGTTACCTAGGAAACAAGACCTTAGAGCTCAGCCAAGTCGATCCACAAAGCTAAACCGAGCTAACGAACACAGCAATGCACCAAAAAAATTCAGCAACTAAACAGCCCTTATGATCTCTTTTTTACTCTTAAACTAGTAGATTTATACCCCAAAAGACCCTTGGTATAAAGGCTTTTGGTTCTAAATCTTTTCTTCAAAAACTTACTTTCTTTCTTTTAAGTATTTGCTCTCTATTTTCAGCTTGTTCTCAGCTGGTTGTTGGTGTCTTAAATGAGGAGTAAAGGCTCCTATATATAGCTAAAAGGTGGGGCTAAAAGGTGCGGTGTAGACTTGTACAAAAGTACAAGCCCACACCCCTATACTTGAGTGAAAATCTCATGAAATCAGCCCAACTACAGTGCAGCCACTCTAATTTCAACTGTGCAGCCACCCTATTTGTCTAGTAGGCTATCCTAGAGATGGGACAGTGGACCCTACTTACTACATGTAAAAAGACTAAAGTATTGTACTAAACAAAATCTACACTATTACACTAAATTTCAGCAATGAAACATAATTAAACAGCCCCCACAAACTGACTTTCAATCATACTTATTAGGCCAAGGTCCAATTCCCAGTTGGCTGGCCAAGACACCAAAATGAACTAAATCCATAAAAATACTAACCAAACCAAATTCACACTTAATTAGCACTGAAAAATGGACAAGACACAGACAAACTTCAAGAATTAAACATTTTTGCACTAAGATGAAAGAAACAGGCAGCTAACATCCTAAGCATAATTGGAATGACAAGAACAATCTTTCATGCTTGATGAGATCAGAACAAAATTTGACACTCTCCAGTTTAAAACAATCTATTATAGACAATCTTTTGCTTTAAACTGCCTAACAAGAGACCAAATTCATGCCCACCAGAGAAAATATCATTTCCAGATTGACATATTCATTGTGACCATAACTAAGCCGATTCAAACTCAACTTAACTTAACACTAAACAGACGTATAACTATGTTTATCCATAATTAAAACTACAAGTTAAACTTTCCATCTATAGACAATTGAAAGCTGAACTCATGAGGAAACATCACTTAAATATATAACAAGATATATACATTGAACTTTGCATTGCTATTATTTTATCACGACTACCTTCTATGACTAAAGAGAACAACAGAAATGGAAAAGGAAAAAAAGGAATAAACGAAGGTGAAGCTTTCTTCTAACCCGTGAAGAGAAAACCACTGCACCGCTGCCTCACTGCCTTTGCTTCCCTCGGATCAGCCCTCGTACGCCACTGTTTTAGTTCAAAGACTGAAACAGCCCTCCTAATATGCAATGATCACAGCCTCGCCTTCGGATCAGCCGCGTCGCCATCACCAAAGCCATACCCAAAACAGTTCCTGCGATACCCTCGCTCCACAACATCATCACCTTAAGTCAATCAACGAAACAAACTCACACAACTCCAATGCCCTGAAACAAATGCATCACTACCTCCCTCGTCACAGCCTCCTCGAAATCATAATATGCAGCAACCAATCAAAACACATCCATAACAAAAAAAAAAAAAAAGAAAGAAAAAATGAGAAGAAAAAAGAAACAAAGAAAAAAACAAAAAAAAAAAAACGGAGCAGAAACGGAAACGGGTAAATGGGCCAAAGTTTTCAGGGGACGGGTGTAGGGTGACGGGGGTGAAACAGGCGAGGGGAAAAGGTAAGGGAAGAGAAAGAAACAAAACTCACCGGATTCGAAGTTTGACCGAAATTTGACCTCGATCTACGCTAAACCGTTTGGATTTTGTAAATTCCGAGTTGAGAAATGGAATCAGGAAGCCAAAAGCTTTCGAATGATATACTTTTTGTATTTTTCCGGCCACCGGAGGTGGTGGCCGGCGGTGGCCGATCGGCGGAGCCTCGGTGGAGGCACGGCGGAGCAATTTCCAGTGAGCAAGGGGAATTTTGACCATAGTTTTGTTAGTCAGGAGACTTCATGGGGTGTAAAGTGGAAAAATGAAGTGAAACTAGATTATATATGTGGAGATATGGGCTTGGGTAAAAAAATGGGCTAATGGGTCAAGGTATTGGGCTATTATTTTTCATATATGGCCATTAAAATGTCCGAACTTGATTAAAATGCACATACAACTGAAATTAAAACCACATAATTTTGCAATACTATCACAATTGAAATATAGAATAAAAATTAAACACATATAACAAGTAATTTTTGGTATTTTCATATTTTCCATCCTAATTTATGACAATTTAATTAAAATAACACACTAGAAGTCCAGAAAAATTTGACGAAACGTCCTAAGAATCTAATACGACTATTCTGAGCAATTTTATGAATTTTGATGCCAAAATTAGGTGATTACAACATAATTATAACATCAAAAAGAATTTGAACAAACAATGTCATAATAAATAGGTTTGAGTGCTGTATATAAATTAGCTATAGATGAATATATTTTTTAGATACATAAAGCAATGCACACATGACACAATGTGTAAAATACTACTCCAACATATGCGTTTGATTTTCATTGAAAATTCACCTCTCACATCATACAATAATATTTATATCAAGTTAAAATGAGAATAGAGCTGATGAAGTTTATTGTTATCCCCGATTCCCGTATAAAGGAAGCAATTGTTCTTACTGTTACTCTTTTGGAGACTAAAGGAGTAAAATCATTCTCTTTATTTTTCTTATTCTTTTAAAGTTCTTTTGTTGATTTATCCACTTCAACTCTCTCTCCTGCTCAGCTGTCATCATTCAAATTTAACAATGTCTAGCAAGAAAAATAACATTTTACTCATGTAATATTTTCTGCTATAGCTTCATTGGTGATACAAACCGGATAAGCACTAGCGACGTTGGAGGGTTCATGTTCGACATCAAAATCTTGGAATGCTTTAAGAGGGCATGGAAAGCAAGGCTCAAGTCAAAAGAATCGCCAAAAGAGCAAAATGAGAGCTTGCAGGATTTTGGAAATTCAATTGCACATCGCGATCGCGAAGAAATCAGGTGCAGTCGAGAGGAAGCCTTCACTTACATTTCGCGGTCGCGTAGAAGCCATGGTCTGAAATGTCGCGAAGGCGTGTTTAGTGGTGCGATTGTGGAGAAGGACTCAGGGATAGGGCGCGATTGCGAGGCCTCAGGTGCGGTCGTGATGAAGGACATTTCCGGCAGCTTAATAAGATTAGCATTAGAGGCTATTTAGTCCATTCCTTTATTGTATTTAGTTGCTACTATAAATAACTTAATCCTAAGGTTACATTATTTAAGCTGTTGATTGATGAATATTGAGAATACTCATGTGAGAGTATGTGTTGGTGGAATTTTTTGACCTCTTCTTGGATTTCTCTTGGATTCTCTTGTGTGAGAGATCCATTATATGAGTTCAAGTCTCTTCCCACTTGGATTGTTAAACTTGTTTTGATCGTTAATTAGAAGGTCTAAGCATTGATGACTTAGGTTGTCAAGTTACATCTTTACTTGTTTCTCTATCCTTTCTTTCTTCTATCTATCCTCTAGCCCGTTTATCCTTACTTTCACTATCAGAAAATTGGTCTTTTTCAACCGCTGCATTCCGACCGAATCGGTCGGTTAGTAGTTTGAATAATTTTTTTTTTCTATAGTCCGACCGACTTGGTCGATTATAATTAATTTTTTTTTAATTTGTCAGACCGATTCAATCGGATGCCTCGATTTAATTACACATACCCCTTTTTTCCCCATAACATTCACTCTCTCTTCCAACTCTTTTCTTCTCTCCCCATTCCCAATTTTTCCACAGATCCGTCCACCCCGTTCCCAAATTTTTCCACAGATACGTCCACCCCCATTCCCAATTTTTCTTATGTAGGCAATAAGACATCCATCCTCCATTTAAATTGGTAAGTTTCCTTCTATCTTTTTTTAAAAAAAAAAAATTGTGAACCCTAACTCCTAATTTTTTTTCCCTTTTATTTCCACAGATCCGACAGCTACTCACCTCACCGGCGGTAGCCAGCTCCGGCAGCAGTGTGGACTGGACTATATAGATAAGTCTTTTATTTTTTTCATTTTTTTGTATGGTTTTATGTGTAGTTAATTTTTTTATATAGTTTATGTGCTCCAATAGTTAATTTTTTGTATGGTTATGTGCTCCAATAGTTTTGCCTTTGTTGCTTAGCTTAGACATGGCTTAAACAAAAAGTTTCGCATATCATTAGTTTTTGTTAAATGATGTGGATCTACTACATAGTTTTTGTAGAAAAGAACAAGTTTTATTTGAATTTTACTTATTTCATTTAGGAAAAGAAATTTATTGCGAATAATTATGACTAAATTGTTATTGGTATGTGTGTTATGTAGATATTCGAAGATTATAAATGAGAAATTTAGCTATTGAATTATACCAAACACAAGAATTTGAAGTGAATAAAACAGTTGTGATTTGTATAGTGAACTTGGTGCTTGATTGCTTAATTGGTACCCTCCACTCTTCTGATTTGCCGTTGATTGTTATATTTGAATGTTGAAAAAAGAATGTAGTAACTATTATAGAGAACGAAATGTATTAAGTTAACAAATTAATGCAATAATTTAACAAATTAAATAGAACAATAGCTATACAACTTAAAATATTTTATTTTATAAATTGACTTGAATGAAATAAATTATTCTAACTATCTAATTGTAATCTTTGTGTAGATATGGAATATAGAAATCGTAGTTGTATGTATGATAGAAATAATTCCGAGTAGCCGGGGATGAGGCTTGAATTTGCAAAAGGTGTTGAAGAATTTATTAAAAAGGAGAAAACACTTAATGAATTTATAAGGAATGTGCAGATTAAGTGTCATTGTGAGAAATACAAGTGCATAAAAGTACGTAATTTGGTAGATGTTGAAATGCATCTTTATAGGAAGGGGTTTATACCAAATTATTTTGGGTGGATTCATCATGGAGAGTGTGATGATAGAGGCGGTGATAACAATTTTCAAATGCTTATGGCGGTGGGAGTGATAAGTTTATGGAGAATGATCTTCATAATTATCGGATGAATGATATGGTTAATGATGCTTTTGGGATGTACTCTGAAGTCATCCCAACCGGGTACATCCCAACCAGCTGTTGAGCATGTTCCAAATGATAAGGCAAAGCTATTCTATAAACGGTTGGAGGAGGCTAGTCGTCCACTGTATGAAGGCTCAGGGTATTCTAAGTTGTCTGTTGCTGTTAGATTGTTAAGTATTAAATCTGATTTTAGTATATCTCAAGCAGCCATGGATTCTACCATCGAGCTTATGAATGAACTTAATCTGACTAGCATGGAATTACCAACTGATAATTACTACACTAAGAAGTTGGTTTCCATGTTAGGGCTTTCTTATGAGAGAATTCACTGTTGTGTCAACGGTTGTATGTTATTCTATAAGGGTGATACAAAACTTTAAAATTGTAAATTTTGTGGAGAGGCTCGTTACAAGCCAGTCCTAAATGCTAAAAAGAAGCCAGTACATGTTAAGGCGATGCATTACTTACCCCTTATACCTAGGTTAAAGAGGTTGTATGCATTGATGAGTTCTGCTCCTCATATGAGATGACACCATGAGCGTACAAAACAACCCGGCATTCTAAGTCATCTGTCAGATGGTGAGGCATGGAAATAGTTCGATAGGATGTATCCTATATTCGCTAGTAAACCAAAAAAACATTAGGATTGGCTTATGTTCAGATGGGTTCACTCTATTTGATGTCTCCTCTGCACCCTATTCTTGTTGGCCCGTATTTGTCATGCCGTACAATCTTCCCCCAAAATGTGCATGACAAGCCTATATATGTTCCTGAATTGCATTATCCCGGGTCCACATAACCCGAAAACCTCGATTGATGAATTTTTGCAGCCTTTGATTGATGAGTTAAAGTTATTGTGGCATGACGGTGTAGAAACATATGATATATCAACAAAATAGAACTTTCAACTGCATGCTTATTTGATATGGACTATAAATGACTTTCCAGCTTATAGAATGTTTTCTGGGTGGTCCGCTGCTGGAAAGTTCTCTTACCTAGCTGTATGAAAGATACAAAGGCATTCACTTTGACAAAGGATGGTAAGAACAGGTGGTTCGACTGTCACTATCGATTCTTGCCAATGGATCATTCGTTTAGGAATAACACTAGTGTATTTATGAAGAATCAGGTTGATTTTGATGATCCTCTGCGAAGGTTAAGGTGTATCCTAAGGTAACTGAACAACGGTCATCTAAGCGATCTGGTTATGGTGTTGACCATAATTGGACTAAAAAAAACATCTTCTAGAAGTTTCCTTACTGGAAGGATAATTTTCTTCGACGTAACCTGGATCCAATGCATATGGAAAATAATATTTTTGAAGTTGTCTTTAATAATATGATGGATATCAAGAACAAGACAAAGGATAATGTGGAGGCCAGGTTGGACCTTCAGGAACTTTGTAGGCGACCTGAGTTATACTTATCTCAAGTTGGTAACAAGGTTCAGATGCCCAAGGCAACCTACACATTTGAATTGGATAAGAAAAGAATGATTTGTGATTGGGTAAAGAATTTGAGGATGCCTGATGGGTATGCGTCAAACTTAGAAAGGTACGTTGATATGAAAAAAGGAAAGTTGTCTCACATAAAAATACACGATTGTCATATTTTCATAGAAAACTTGCTCCCAATTGCATTCAATGGCTTGATTGATAAAGTATGGAACCCCTCACAGAGGCAAGCTTATTTTTAAGGAGTTGTGTTCTAAGACATTGAAGGAAGAAAATCTTAAGTCGATCGAAAGTAACTTTCATGTAGGCTCAACTAAGCTGACAAAAATCTCTCCGTTTGGTTTCTTCAATGTAATGGAATATCTTCCAATTCATCTTGCGGAAGAGGTACTACTAGGAGGCTCGGGCCTCCAAAAAGGGTGGACAGTTGTACACCGGGGGGTTCAGTTAGTGCAGCGACTCAGTGGATGAGATTGGTAACTTATTTATTAAATGTATTCTTTAGTACAACTCTCATTAATATTTTATCTAACTTATTTTATTTTAATTTTGTAGGAAAAGGAAGAAAGGCGCCCACTGACTATGCCTGAGTTCTTTAAGAAGAGGCATATATTTAAAGATAAAGAAGGCAAATAAGTGTGGGCCGAGGAGCACGGTAGAAAAGCATATGTAAGTTATTAACTTCAAACTTGTTTGTATAATCATTCAATATTTATATATCTAATTCTTATTATTAAATTTATTCAGGAGGAATATATAGCAGCCTTTGAAGTGAAAATTGCATGGCAGGCATCCGAATGTAGTAGCACTACCCCAACTCAGCCGTCATTTGAGGAGGAAACATCACTATTGTTGTAGGTGACTGGCGGAGTAAAGAAGGGAAGTGCATATGGTTTTGGATCACAATATTCCTCAGGTCGTCTGAATCCAGGTTTGATTGGCACTTATTCTTCTAGTTTTTCACTTAATCCATCAGTGGAAGCCTCGTTGCGCAATGATATAGAAGCACTAAGGAAAGAACGCGAAGAAGATCGTAAACGTACAGAGGCAAGTATGAAAGCAATGCAGGATATGATGATGAACTATTTAAATGAGAAGTTAAAAAAGTAAAAAAGGAAAGAGAAATGGCAAGATCAAGAACAAGAGCAAGGGCAAGGGCAAGAGCAAACGTCGATACAATTCGTTGTTCGAGTCTGACTACGAGGGAACGGAGTAGTAATGAATTGTTGATGTTTTTAGACACATATTTTAGACGTGTGGTTGGTTATATTTAACTTGTTTAATCGTTAGACTTGTGGTTGGGTTTGTTCAACTTGCTTTTTTGGTTATGAGGAGTTGATATTATTTAACTTGTTAGACTTTTTGTTTAAAGACATTAAGGCTGGTTTAATTTGTTGTTTAGACTTGTGTTAGATGTGTTAAAGAAATTAATGCTTGTAGAAGCCTGCTGTTTATTAGTTGCTGCATTGTATTGAATTGACAGGTGGTGGCGCTCTAATTGCAGATTTTACCCAGATTTTTGACCGAATCGGTCAGACGGAAATAAAAAAGAATCATTTGAAAGCGACATTACGTATTACACATAAATGCATTTGGCATTACATTTTATATTCGCCCACAAGACATGGCACGCTGAAGAAAGAAAGCCCCTCTCTTTTATGATGTTTCTAAAGAAATTTATCCAACCTGGAAAAACTACCGCCAAAACAACTTCCTTTCACATTCCATGCCTTCCAAAGGTGCCTAGAGGACGGGCCAGACGTAGCAGAGCAACGACCGGGGAGCGGGATCCTTTAGATTCAACGTCAACCATGCTTCAACCTCGAATTGTTGGTAAGGAATATTGAAACTGCCCAGTCTAGGTAAAGAATTTTTCAGAAATTCATATTTCCGATTGAATTGGTAAAATATTCCAGACACGAACATTTCCGACTGAATCGGTCAAAATTCTAGAAAATAATAATAATATGAAGAACTTTATCGACCGATTCGGTCAGTATTTTTTTAAAAAATTATTGTACTCAAGAACATTTCGGACTGGTATCTGACCGCGATTCGGTCCGAGCAATTTTCCGATCACACATTTTCGGTCGAAAATCTGTGGAAATCGAAGATTTTTCGACCGATTTTCGACCATTTTGGCAGTTGGAAAACACACAATTTTTGATATTATTTGTATCGTTTGGTTGCTTATTTTTCAAGTTTGATCGTGTTCTTAAGGGTTGATGAACTTATTCTTCAATTTGCATTTCTCGGATCATATCAATTGTTATCTAGCAGAACATCTTCAAGAAACATATATATTTTGTTAGTTTCTATTTGTGTCTTGAAAAACTCACTTCCAATAGTCCATTTTGCACTGACAATTTTTCATCATATTTATTACTGTTTATGTCTTTAAAACCAAGTTATTCTGTTTTGATATTGTTTAATTGATGTTCTAAAAGATCAAACTAAGCATAAATTTGCTTCTAAGGTCATCTTCTTTGACTGCCATGTAACTTGACCTTACTTGTCTTAACAGTTATGAGTAAAGAAGCTAAATTTTTTCTTGAGAAAATATGGTACTCTCTTGTGACTTTTGCTCATTGCATACTTTTGATCAACTGCCAAACAAATATCATTTGCTCTTGCTTTCTCATTAGACTATTTTAAAAAAATAAAGTTTCTATAACCGAGCCTACGACATGTTATCATATTCCTAATTTCATTTGTAGAACCTAAACAACTTTTTATAATTACTCTTACCGCTTCACTCTATAATACCTTCTTTAAATGGAAATGAAAGTTAACATGCTTTGAATTAAATATTATATTGTGATGTGAGAAGAGAATATTAGAGGTTGATATTTTTCTTGGCATTTACTCAAAAAACATCTTTCCCTTTCATCCACAGAACATCCCAGGAGTCTAACAAGTTTTCTGTGTTGGATTCTAGATATGAAGCATAACAAGAATAACATGAACATAATATTGCACAAATCTGCTGCTATTGATCATGATTTAAGTTATTATTAACATATACTTTACCACTCTGTAAGACTTCTTTTGGCTCAACTATCTCTGCCAAAGCAATATAGATAGTTAAAGTCTACTATCACAAACCACCAAATTGGATTTTAAATTTGTCAACAACTATATATAGTCATGTTGTTCGCCACAGATTGATCAAAAATGTGTTAAAAGAGGGAGAGACCTGTCATTCTCAGCCAAAGACTTTCAGGCCAATGGAAAAATCACTTTTAATATGAACATTAATGCAAAAATGTGTCCTCTCCAGTGCGACCACAACTAGGCAATGTCAAAGAAATGGGAGTTGTTTGTTTCTCCTTAAGATCATACAAATAAGAATTGGATATTTCAGTCTTCGAAATGGGGATAGCAAAGAGTTAATGAACGAATTTCCTTCTGCCTCCAGCACTATGGGTAACTACTAAATATATTGAAGGACGCCCTCGTGATTCAGTAGGCAGCTCTTTCTTCCATTGTTTGCAATGAACTCTCATATTGCTTCAAGGAATGGTAAAGAAGCGACTATACACCATCATTGCCTGAAGAAGTTAAAGCTGCATCAATAGAAAGATAAACAAAGGTGGACAATAGATTACGGGAATGACAACTATCAGCAGGAAGTGTACATGCTAAAAGTACAAGCTTTTAAATTTTCAAAAATTTCAGTCCTTCAATGAGAAATCATCAGATTTTGTAGAAAGTTTACTTGTTAAAAGTATAAGCCTCAAAGCTTTCAAATCTTACTCCACACATTGTGATAATATTTATATTCAATCAAATTTACCAGAGCCAGTACACTGTAGCTCAAATCAGAAGATGTGTTGGATTTGAGTGGAGTTTAGCATGTCAACCTTATCAGATCATGACCCGATTTGATTTTGTCTGATGTCAAATGTTAGAGAATCATAAGAACGCTTTTCAATCCAAAAAGGAATGAACAGAGCATGCTGACAACGGAGCAAATGTCTCTCTTATACTATTTTCTTGGCCAATGATGTCAACAACAACAACATACCCAATTATATCTCACAAGTGGGGTATGGGGAGGGTGAGATGTATGCAGCCTTATCCCCACCAAGGTGGAGAGGCTGTTCCCAATAGACCCTCAGTTAAAGAAAAAAGAAAAAATAATTTTGAAAACATGTTTGAAACAAAAGAATGCCATAGCATCTCATATTCAAAATCTGAGCTACACGTTATTTTATCAAATTTCTGTTGCCACGTAAACAGCCAATTTTAAGCTTAAAATCAGAAAATACTCCTTTGGCATTTGATATTTACTCTCAAGTGTAAGAGGAATCATCTTATCCACGAGACACAACAAAATGCAAAGACGGAAAACAAGAAATACTGAACTCAAGAATATAATGCCTGAATTATCATAAAATTGACATTTGTTGCCACTTCACAGAAAGAATGGCATAGCAAGTACCAACTGACCGAATTAGGGAAAAGAAATACCCCCCACCAAGTCAAAACCAACTAAAGTTCGAGTCAAAATCCATTAGCTATTAAAAAATGTCAACTACTATGGAATATCATTTTAATATCGATAGTTGTTTTCGTTCACGTAAGGAAGATATAATGTTCCATGTCAAGCTTTTCACGAGAACAGATAGAACAAAGCACAAATGACACAAGACTTCATATTAAAGATGATATGAACTTGAAAGCACAACCTTAAACAAAAAGATATCCAACAAAATGAGTTCTAATCATGTAATCAACATATCATTTATGCTCCACCATGTCATAAAAAGATGTTCGCCGGAATAGAGGTCTCTCTAGTTCTCCAGTATACTTTCAGATGGAAATGCATGTTAACATCTACATTTGAAGGGCTTGGATTTTCTTGTTAAACTAACGCTCTTACTTAGGTAAACTAATGCTTTTAAATTAGATAAAAGAGACTAAAATTATGAACGGATGATATCTTATACCCATAAGTGGCTCCGGAAATTGGAAAAAGCTAACATAAAGTTTGTCGAATGGCAAGTTCCGATTAAATCATTGGAGAACGAAAATCAGGAGGCAAGAGAAATTAGAAAGCTGTTATGCATATCACTACAGACAAATAGAGCTCCCAACAGTATTGAGGTTCAAGAAAATTCCTTTTTACTATACCTCTCAGTAGTGGTGCTTGCAAATCATCTGTTATGGATACTTCAGTTCAGCAGTTTGGCATATATGTCGATGGTTCCATAAAGGAGTCATGATAAGTAGCAGGACTTGCGTGGTGCTATTTGAGTACACTGCTTTATCAGAAACTTAGCCCTTCTTTTGGATGTTGAAGAATGCAGGCATCTCATGCATAAGCCTTTCAATAAAATGCATCCACACAATTACATGGGTGAGTTTAAGCAATGGAGAGTGATCTTCAATATTAGCCATCATAAATATATTTTCCTTGAAAACACTCAAAGAGAGTGCAGGATGCAGTTCACCGTTAGGACTTACATAAGGAACTTATGATAATAACAAAGAGAACCACAAAGATGTCTTGATTTGCTAGCATCAAGCGATGGGTCGGGAACATGTGGATCAACATGGACCTCCATTTTAACAACATTTCCTCGTGTCATCCCATTTAGGAATTATCAGAGCAATAAGTCCAATACTAAAGGGTCGTATCCTTGGGGCTACAGAGAAAGAGCATCTTCAGTTTAACCCAGCCCATCTCTTAAAGTTCAATGCTGCCTCTCGCTTTTTCATCTGAGTTTCTGACTGGAATTTTGGAGCCTTTCCCTTGTAGAGTGTTTTGTGGTACTTTAAGAAGAGGGTACGATACTTGTACTTGTCAATGAACATATTACATTTCTCCATCATCTCCACAACTTCATTTGCTCGAACAAAGAAACCACCTCTAACAAATGTATAAAGAACAGCATCTAACAGTTCCTGATCAAACTTCATTGCACTAGAAAAAGCAAGCGACTTCATCTCACCCCACAGTTCCGTGACCTCCACATATTTTCCACCAATGGCGGCATAACCTGTGACCAGAGAATGAAAAGTCTGTGCATTTGGAGCATGGCCCAAACTCTGCATCTTCTTAAAAGCCTTTTCGGCATCTTGCATCAACCTCTTTTTGCAGAAAAAGTGAATTACATTATTCCAATCATGAACACCATAATCTACTTCTTGTCCTTCCTTAATTTCATGCAAAAGTGTCACCATCAAACTAGCTTCACCTCTTTCTGCAGACCCTTTCACCAAGTTCTCAAATTCTTGATGACCAGCTCTCGGTATCTTAGCCTCTTTCATCTCTTTGAACAGGTCAAGGGCCCCTTGAGGGTCCTTCTGAAGCACTCTGGACTGGATCAATACTTCATAACAGCTTGCATCTACCTGAATCCCAGCTTTACGAGCATCTCTAAGCAGTGATGTAACTTCCCCAGCTCGGTTTTCTTTACAGTAAGCTTTCAAAAGAGATGTATAAACAGAAGAACCGGTTCTAACACCAGCCAAGCGCATCTCATCCAGAAGGTCATGTGCCTGATCTAACCATCCAAGTGAAATACAAGAGTTTATTACATGAACCAGGGCAGAATCATCAACTGAAGCTGGAGAATCTTCTTTCTCTGCTTTAATAAGAAATTCTGCTAGATCTTTTGTTCTCCCAGCTTCTAAGAAAGCCTTTACCAATTTAACATATAATTTCTCAGTTGGCTGGAGAATACCACGTTCAGTTGTAATAAATTCAATTTGCTTCTGCAACTTAATTACCAAGACATCAAGTAAGTCTTTAGCAATGCACTGTAGTTTTGAAAATTTTCTGTCTCTACAGAGATCTCCGTATGATACTATATTTCTTTGTCCATCTGGCTCTTGATGGTGTGAATCTTCAGGGAGAACATTTGAACGTGATGCATCACCACTCTTAGAAGCTTCTAGCAGCAAACTAGCTACCCCAAGCGAATTTTTAGCTTTCTCTGCCTTGCGAAGCATTTCTAGTACCATGTGGGACGTTGATTCAAGATCTCCAAATTTCAAATAGCATGAAAGCAGACAATTATAGAACTGACGGAACTGCATATCTGTCACATTAGGGGCCTCTTCCATGTGTCTTTTAAGCTTCTTGAGCTCCTCCCTTCGTCCATTCTTCTCATAAATATGAGCCATTATGATTAGTAAGGTAGCATCAGCTTTCAAGTTGATTCGAGGCATCATGTCAAGGAGATGCTCTGCTTTTCTAGTAGTTCCAAACAGAAGACATCCGGCTAAAGCAATGTTAAAACAAGTCGTATCAGGTTTCATAGAAACCAGAGGTTCGTTGATCTTTTTGCGGGGATCAACTCTTCCATCCTGGAACAAGTAACCTATTTCAAGAACCAATTCAACAGAAAGGTATGCTCCAGTAGAGTTTTGTGACATATAGGCCAGGATCGCCGACCAAGCACTGACAGGTGGATACTGTTCCGTTTCCACAAGCTTCCTTATAAGAGTAGATGCAGGGATAGGAAATCCACATTTGGCAAGGCCTAAAGAGAGGTAGATAAGAGTATTCCTCTCAAGCAAGTCGTGTTTGTTCTCTTCAAATGCCTGTTCAACCAAGCCATAAGCCCTCTCCAGCCATCCAAGATCTGAGCTTTCGGCAAGAGCTGCTACAAGTTTATTAACAATTGATTTTCTAGGAAACCCTGCCATTTGTATGTGGCGCTCATACAAAGAACATGCATCATTAAATCTATCTTCATCAATCACATATTCTAACTCCTCAGATATTTTACCAAGATCTTGAGCCTGAACTAGGATTGTCCCAGCAATGGTCGAAAATGGAGAACTGCGAGCAAACGCATTGTGGAGGACTCCACTCTGATTCTCTATGTTGCCCAAAAAGCCACCTGATCGACTGACAAACTCACTACTCCAACCAGACTGAACTACGTGTCTGAAGTCTATACAGCCACCATTGGAAGCAAAAAACCCAAGCAAGGAATAAGGGCAAGCTGCTATCCCATAGTTCAATTTCCTGAGAGCAATCATTTCCTTCAGATGGCATGCCTAGCTCTTCATCCCATGCTGATCGAGTAAAGAAATATAAATATAAGAGACTAACAAACCAAGTTACTTTTTTTTTTATTTACCATCCCGAGTTCTCTAACATGCTAACCTTAACTCAAGAGTGAATGACTGATTTGGTTGAAGATGAATTTTTCAAAACCCAAAAACAAGCTCAGGCTAGTTTTTGGGAGAAAAGCTTCTTCCCCCACACAAAACTTCAACTTTGTTTCAAGTAAAATGCATGTGCAAAACACAACTTTAACTTCCAAAACTATTTTTCAACTCGACTTCAAAAATTCATTTTTTCAAGTTTCAACCAAATCTATGTGCAAACGCTAGCTAAATCCCAATTCAAAATTCTGAAAACCGGTAATAAAATGATAAAGATTACAACTTCTTATCACATAATTCATATTAAGAAGATTTCAGAGTATTGACTAACATGGTAAGCAACTAAAAATGCAAACTTAACATGTAAAATTCATATATTATCCAAATCAAAATTAATTATTTCTTCTAATGCAGTTTTAGTAAACACTAAACATGACAACCCCACTTCACATTTTGTGTTATACTATCAAAAACATAAAAATTACACCTTTTTTATTTATGTTTCTTCTTTTTATTGCTACTGAGAAGATTTCAGAATCTTGATTAACAATTTGTGTGTTACTACTGAAAAAGAAAAAGGGAATAAGCGAAAGGAAACTCACAACTTAATTATTGCAGGAGAGAAGCGAAGTTTTCTTGAGAGTGTTGCTAAACTTGGCCGAAGAAGAAAGAGGACTGACATAAGTAAAAATTTCGTGTGGAGCCAGTTTTAGGCGCTCCATTTACATTTCAGCCAAATTTTAAAAATTTATTTAATTTAGCCATTATATTAAACTTCAAGATTGGAAGTTGTCAATGCCTAACTTCAAACATTCGGAGGTAACAGTTTAATTTCTGACCTTCAGGCTTTAAGTTGAACTTCTGACCTCCCAACGTCTCAAGTTCAAAACTTGCGGCTATTAAATAATTTTTTAAAATTAACACCCACATGAAGTTAGGGCTGCCTATAGTATGGTAAATACCGAATTACCGTACCGAACCGAAATATTTTTACTTTGATATCGGTATTGATATAATCCTAACTAGGAATAGAAAAATAACAAGAAAATAAAATAATAAAAGCAAGACCCAATTTGAATAGATTTGGAATTAAGAAAATGGATTAGAAGGTGAGGCCTAATCACTCCCCTTAAACAACAATAAAAAAGAACATATACTAATTGATCCTCAATTGAATTGGAATTCAATTGCAAATCAAGGAAGGAAAGTGTTCAAACAACATGCTTAGTCAATGTTTACTCTCAATAATTATCATCCAAAGTCTAACCCTATCAAATGAGGCTAAGATGCCTTAAATAGTGGTTTCTAAAAATCGCATAACATTGCCTTAATTGCCCCTAAAGTGGGCTGAAACAAAAGTCATTAACTTAAAGTGGGCTTCTGATCATCGTCTCAGCACTATCGCAACTGAAGTGGCGCGATCGCGATGACCAATCCAGCAGTGCTTCGCGAACACGCCAAAGGCCACGCATTCGCGAAGGTTAACTTCCTCAGCCTATGCGCGATCGCGTTTGGGACCTCGCGATCGCACTGCACAGTTGTTTGTCCCTGCGCGATCGCGTATATGGCCAGACGATCATGTTGAGTTGTTTTTTGAGCTGAGGCAGTAAGCATGTAAATAGGCCCTGCAGCCTCCAATATTTGCCCCAGCTGCTTCACTTGTTCACTTTGGCCATCTTTTGACTTGATTCTTGACTTCCAAGCTCTTTTGAAACACTCCAAGCTTTTGATGTTAAGTCTAAATCCGCCAATGTCATGAACGCCAATCCGGTTTGCATCATTCCCTCTTTCTTTAAAGAAATTCGTCCTCGAATTTGGACCTAGCAAAACAATAACCGGAATAAGCATCAAGTCACAAGCTTTATAGACTTTGCATAAGAAAGATGATGGAGTTGAATATTCCCACTCAAACCTCACACTTTTGTGGTAGAGCCAAGAGTCAAATGACTCAAAGACGATCAATTCTACAAGTAAAGTTCCAAGAAGTTGGCCAAAGGATAAATATGCACAAGAGATATCAAGGAATCCAAAAGGTTTAATGAATACACAATGTAGATAGCAACTGGATCCGTTAAGCATACCACCACCAAGATCACTAATCATCCAACAATAACATTTATTTCCGGGGTCAAACATTACCCTCACATCCAAAAAATCCTTCCAGATTCTACATATTACGTCATCAAACCAATCAAATAATTTTAACAAGGAGTTAGCAAATACTACCACACACCCACTATCCAAGACACTATGAGTTTCAAAAGATAAGTTTCGTACCTCAATGGCTTTAGAAAGCCCAAAAATAAGAACTAGTCATTCGAACAAACCATTCTTGGCTTTAGGAGACAACAACACCTCAAACCTTTTTGTAGCCTAAGAAAATTCTTCCAAGTGTTACCTCTTTGTAGATCCTCTCTTGATGTTCTTTCACAAGTAAATCAAAAAGGTTAGGAAAGTCATCAAGAAAAGGATTAACATATCTATACCCATGGATATTTGGCGATGCCTCAAATGAGTTATTTTTGCATTTCTTTCTAGAAGCATTCACAAAATCCCTCCAAATTAAATCCTCAAAACTAGGAATAGAGTAAGTAAAGAACATGACATTAAAAATCTAAAATTAGCATCAAGCAAGTTACTACTACTATCACTAGTGTCTCCCTCCTTCTTTAAAAGACCCTTTTCATTTTTGGAGGACTTACCAATATAAGACAAGCTTTCAACAAATATTTTGGGAGTTAGCTTGCTAACATCCACACAATTAGCACTTTCAAGCAAGTCACAAGAATTATTTTCACAAGTTATATACTCTTTAAACATTGACTCATCAAGTGCAAATAAGTTCAAAAGAAATGTATCATTAAAGGAAACATGATCAATGGTGTCCATATATTCAAGCTCACTTTCCAAATTAGAATCTCTATCAAGCACAAGGTCAAAACTAGGACAATCCAAAAAACATTTCACCTTTTCAAGTGTACAGTCAGTTAACAACTCAAAACACGATTTATCAATTTCAAACAGAAAGGAAGATAATTAATTTTCATTCAAAAACAATTCTTCACTCCCTTCAAGTAAGTGCATACCTTCCAATCCATCACTATTTTCAACTTGACACAAGCAACCACCAATACCGACATCAAGAATGCTACCACTCAAAGTATCACAAGGTCCAAGCAATTCTTTTTCTTTATTCACAAGAGAAAGATCATTATCATCATTAGAATAATTAGCACAATCATCATCCAATCCTATATTCTTTATGGAACTCATAAAATAAAATAAAGAATGAATTTTAATCATGCTCTCTTGATTTTCAAGATCATCAATTTGACCACTTCCTCTATCATACGACATGACACTTACATTCTCCAACTTCACTTCATCGTTGCTCGTACAAATAGAATTCACGCCTTTACAAGTTAAGGAATCTACACAATTTAATTCACTTGCAAAAAAACAATCAGTCTTTAACAAAGTAGCACCAAGAATAGTGTTCCTATTACCTAAAGACAAAGTAAATTCATCTTCATGACAAGAATTTAAAGAAACACCTTCTATCTCGTGTGCTCCAACAACGAGCATAACACTAGTTTGGCAAAATTCAAGCTCACAATCAATGACACACTTGGCTACATCATTAAGTTCAACTAGTGTATACTCACAATTACCAACTTGACTTTCAATGCAAGGAAAAGAATCATCAATTCCAACAAAATTCAAGCTATCATCCATGCTCAAATCTCTAGCTAGCTTACCCAAAGAAATACAAGAGTTAGGATTAGCTATCTTACCTTGAAGCACCAAAGAACTTTCTTTACCTTGAATTTCAAAGTTAAGGCTCACTTGTCCAATTGGAGAAGTATTTTCGGCATCATCATTTTCTTCCAAGCAAGAGTGTTTTTCCAATGATGATTCATTTTTGCCATCACTTCCACAAGAACCTACAAAAGAGACATCACTAATAAAAAAAGTAGTGAGGGAGTTAGAGTTAAAGCAATGAGTAGCCTCTCTCATGCTCTCTTATTTTTCTTGGCTCTCATTTTCTTTTCCTTCACTCTCTTCATTCTTTTCTTCCTTACTCTCTCCATTTTCTTTTGGTGACAACTCACTCTCATTTTTCAACTCATCCTCTTCTTTTTCCTCTCTTGAGTTGTCACTTTATTCATCCTTACTCCTCTCAGTCTTTTCTCTATCATAATTTCTTTTGATTGGAGTATCACGATTACAAGATAAATCATCATGGGGAAGCTTTTCTTGTATCCCAAAATGACTTCTCAAAGTTTCCTTAATATCTTGCCAAGTGGGCTTTGGTGTCCAAAGAGGTTCCCAAGGCCGCCCACGACTTAGATTATAACGGTTTCTCAAGTCTAGGGGAAGAGCTCATGCCAGCAAAGTCAATTTATCCAACTCCTTGCAAATTTCTTCTTACACAAAGATCTCCTCCAATTAAGATTCCCAAAGGACATAGAGCTCCCTTTTATATATTGCTTGCAACTTAGGCAATTCTATGTACCTCTTATCCCTTTTACTTTGGCCCTTTCTCTTGGCAATTCTGAAGGTGCCATCTTTTTCTTCTGAGACTTCAACTACCACAACTTGCTTGATCTTTCCATTTCCACTATTAGGTAGTGGAACTTGCTTCGGAGGATCTTGAGTAGGATCCTTTGCTTGCGGAATGATATTTGGAGAGTAGGTATCTTGGACCACCATGAGAGAGTAACTGTCATTAGCCCGAGATAGCCTACTAGGTCCATCACCCCGCACCACTACGGTTGGAGGTGTCTCAATCACTTGCTTTCCCATTTCCCAAAGCCTATCTTTTCGGGATAGGTCATCAACTGTCTCTTTCATCCCTTTGAATTTATCTTGCATTGAATTAACACTCACCATCAAGGCTTGCAATATGGTTTTGACCTCTATGTCCGCATCGACTTCTTTTTGAGCCATCGTACCTACAAACAATTATACAAACAAAGGTTAGTAGAAAGAGTCCTCACTAATTCACTCCCTAAGTGTTTACATTCGATTTGTTTGCGCTCAATCCACTCGAGGTTACACTCAATGATTGGCTTTTACTTGCTCTAATATTCTCACCACTCTTGCCTTTTACCTCTCGTTGGCAAAATCGAGTTGCTTTTCGCACTCAATTCCGATTTGACAATCAAGCTCAATCTAATTCGGAATGGAAAGGAATTGTTGTGACTAGAAATGGACAATTAAAGCTAACAGATAGAATTTAGAAAAAATGTTAAAGAGAGGAAAGAAGAAATGCACGAATCGAATTGGCACGAAACGGATTCGGATTTGGATGAAATTTTGTTTATGATCTAGAAACTCATTGTACTTGATGCTGAAATTGGGTTCTAGTTAATTGAAAACTGTTCAAGGGTTGTTGCGAGCAATCTGTCCGAGAAAACTATTTTTCCGGAAATTGTTGTTCAATGCGATCGCGTGAGACACGACGCGATCGCGTATGACAGTCGCGATCGTGGAGGTCTTTTAATTCTTGCCCTGCACTATCACGCTTGGTTAAGCGCGTTCGCGTAGGCTTTTGGGCCCGAAGCAGAACCCGATTTTCAAACCTTATTTTCCACTTGAATCTTCACAAACCACTGTATTTTTGCTCCAAATTTAAGATTTATACTCCTTGTTGGTCCGTGAACAAACCCCAATAGTTGAATCTTCAATAGCAACAACCAAATTCAAAAAGCTCCAATTCTTGTTGAAGAACCCTAAATTTTTGAATTTTCAATTCAACACCTCAAATGATGTTTGTTGTTTAATTCCTTCAAGGAATAGCTTCTAGGATCAAATATCTTCAGTTGGTAATAAAATTTCACCCAAAAGAAACCTAAACCTAAAACTCATTTTTTTTTTTTTGAATTTTTGATTTTTTTTGTGGGTTTTCAGATTTGATAAACAAAAATTGGTTAGTGTTTGTGAGAACAAGCACTAATCCAGCTCTGATACCAAATGATATAATCCTGACTAGGAATAGGAAAATAATAAAAAAATAAAATGATAAAAGCAAGACCCAATTTGAATTAATTTGGAATTAAGGAAATGGATTAGGAGGTGAGGCATAATCACCCCCTTAAAACAACAATAAAAAAGAACATATACTAATTGATCCTCAATTGAATTGGAATTCAATTGCAAATCAAGGAAGCAAAGTGCTCATGCAACATGCTTAGCCAATGTTTACTCTCAATAATTATCATCCAAAGTCTAACCCTAGCAAATGAGGCTAAGAGGCCTTAAATAGTGGTTTCTAAAAATGGCATAACATTACCTTAGTTGCCCCTAATGTGGGCTGAAACAAAAATCATTAACTTGAAGTGGTCTTCTGATCATCGTCTCAGCACTATCGCGACTGAAGTGGTGCGATCGCTATGGGTGGGCACTAAACCGAAAAAACCGAAATACCGAACCGAACTAATTCGATATTTCGGTTCGGTTCGGTCCAAGAAATTTTGAAACTTCGGTATTTTGGTTCGGTCTTCGGTTTCGGGCAACTCGGAATTTCGGGACCCGAAAAAATCAAAAAACCCGAAGGTTTTTTTTACACATATGCCATATATTTCCTAAATCCATAAGTTACCCATTATCAATAAGTAACATGATTCTATATATTGACTGATTTAACTAAAGGTTCTGCTATTTTTTCTTTTGCAAAATAGAGAAAGTACCTAAATATTAGTTACTTTTTGTATTATAGTAAACCATAGCCAGGTTACATAAAATTTGTTAATAGATTGATTAGAGCCGCACAATCTCTAAGCCTGAAAGTTAAATGTGCTCAATCTATACCATTGCAAACGAAATTATAGTTTGCAAAAGATGTGATACCAAAAGTGCACGACATGCTTGATTTGAGAAAAAGGAATTAATAGAATTTTTTATTTTTCCTTCAAAATGTCTGTTATTGTCATGATCAACGTTAAGGTCTTAGTTGTCAAACAAGTTGAATTCGCCTAAAATAATTTATATTCTCAAGTTTCGTTTCTGCTGTAATATACTTAGAATGGTATATGAAATGTCTCAGTGTAAAAATCATTCATAGCACAATTATCTAAATTGAGACGTTACGAAATTACATCAGTACCAAGTGACGAAACCAATAATTTTGCTAAGAGTGTTTAAGAATTTTCAAAATTTAATAAATATCAAGTAATACTCCTATTTGACTTATATATACAATTATAGTTTTTCAGTATCAACTTTCACTGATTGTAATTCCGCCATGATAATACCAGACTGTACGAAGGGGGCGAATAATTTTATTTCCTGTAATTAGTCCTACTTTTAGTACTAATTTCGTTTAAGCTAAAGAAATTGAAAGAATGAGAAAGTGAGAGGACCAAATTATGGTGTGGTCGAGGGGACCAAATTATCCTAGTTCATCATAGGCTATAAATTTTCTTGTTCGGGCTTTCTTTTTGCCATAAACTTTGGTTTAAACTGAAACACCGATGTACCGAACTAAAAAACCGAACCGAACCGAAGTATAAAAATTACGAGTTTTTCTATACTTCAAACTGAACCGAAGACCAAAGTACCGAACCGAAGTTTTGAAAAACCGAACCAAAGTACCGAACTTCCACCCCTAGCGATCGCGATGACCAATCCAGCAGTGCTTCGCGAATGGGCCAAAGGCCACACATTCGCAAAGGTTAACTTCCTCAGCCTATGCGCGATCGCATTTGGGACCTCGCGATCGCGATGCACAATTGTTTGTCCTTGCGCGATCACGTATATGGCCACGCGATTGCATTGAGTTGTTTTTGGAGCTGAGGCAGTAAGCATGTAAATAGGCCCCCGCAGCCTCCAATACTTGCCCCAGCTGCTTCACTTGTTCACTTTGGCCATCTTTTGCCTTGATTCTTGGCTTCCAAGCTCTTTTGAAATACTCCAAGCTTTTGATGTTAAGTCTAAATCCGTCAATGTCATGAGTGCCAATGCGGTTTGCATCAGGTATTTTAGTATTTGGTACGATATTTGGTATGTAATTTTTTAAACAAAATTGGGTATTTAGTATGGTATTCGATATTTATATATATTTATATATATATATATATATATATATATATATTAATTAATCTAAATATGAGCTAAAAAAAATCCTAAATTAGAAAGTATCTAAAACTTATGATATGATTATATATTTAATTAAACCTAATAAATATTTACAAACTAAATAAATAAAATGGTATTTAATGCCTTAACAAAAAGTTGTTTCCAAGCATCGTCCAAAGTCAAAAGTTTACTGTTTTGTGTAAAAAGTACACTAGATTATCATAGGTAGATTTTAAATTTCAATAAATGAAATTTTGTGTGTAAGCTTGTGTTGTAAGATTGTGTTTAAGTTTAGAATTTAGCTAGTATTATTTGTACTTTGAAACTTTGGTACATATTTTGTGGTCTTTTTATATTTTGCACTAGTGTATTGCAAAGTTTCTTAGTTTTTTTAGCATTGCTTTGCAACATTACCGAACTGAAATGTTAAATACTATACCATTCATGGTCAGTACGCTCTTCGTGCACTTTACTTGACTTTGGGCAAAAAGCAATAACACGTTAGGCCTATTCACCCTTTCAATTGGGAGATTTACAGAAACATGATATTTTTGGCGCTCTGCCACACTTCGACTTGGGGGATCGGTAAGAGAACTGTTTAACTTATATATCATGTCATTTGAAGTCGCTAGATACTACCAAGAACTTAGAACAAACATTTCTTGGCGGGACTGGTAATCTGCCTAGAGTTTTAGCAACTTCTGACGACTTAGCGCTAAAAGTCAAAAAGTTCTCTTATAAAAGGAATGAAATGTAAGAGTGGTGCGGAAGAAGGCCACTGGCGTAAAAACTTGCATTCAATTGAACTTCAAATTGTTCTCTTTTCAGACCGTTCATCAAAAAATTGACTCGGAGCCACTTTGTAGGGCGCTGAACGTAAAAGTTCATGAGAAAAATCTTTTAAAATAATAGTTATCATTTAAAAAATATGAATTTTTTTGAATAGTCACCAAAAGTCAAGGAAATTTTTCTGCGACTTCAGACTAACCCAAAAATCTTCTGCTAGGATTTAATTTAAAGTCCTAAAAAAAATTTCTAGGACCACAAACTATGAAGCTTCAGGAAAATTTCCAAAAACTTTGAATTGAACGCAAGGAAACATAAAGTAGTTCAAATTTTCAAAAAAATTTCCCATGGTTATCCTAAGAAGATCCGTGTTTTTTAAATATGGCTATTTGTTCTAAAATTTTGCAACCGTTAGTTGTTTCTCTTTTAAGCGATCTAATAAAAAAATTAAATTTTTACATTAAAAGATATTCATCCCATAGAAATTATCAAAAAAGACCCCTATTTCACAACCTTACCCGAAATGTCACCCCCTCCATTTTTTTAATTTTTTCTTTCATTCATAGCCCCCACCCCCTACTTAAAGAAAAAAAAATCATAGCCTCCATTTTTCCTCTCTTCTCATTCCCTCTCTTCTCTTCCCTCTTACAATACTATTGCCCCCCCCCCCCCAACCCCTTCCACCATTGCCTCACCTTCATCCCATCTCCTCCAAGCCACCACCGCAGTTGTTTCTTCTTCTTCTTCTTCTTTTTTTTTTTAAAAAAAAATAACAATGTCGATTTCCGTTGTATATTCCGGTCAAAACTTCGGTGACGGATTTGTTTATCATGTTTCATCATTTTTTTTTTCACTTTTTTCATAGAAATCCGGTGAGATCTACTAGTTTTTTGTTAAAAAATTTTCTAATGTTTAGATCTAGTATTTTTCTTGTATAAAACTGTATAAATCTTGGATATTTGTTAAGCTTTTGTGTAAAAGTTGCCCAAAATACTGTATAAAATTATTTTTGCGAGTTTATGCAATTTTATACAATTCTGTAAACGTGTATAAAATATATAAATCTGTATATGTGTGTATGTACAATAAATAACCATATTTCTTTACACTTTTGTAAATTTGTATAAAGCTGTATAAATCTGTATACATGTGTATAAACAATGAATAAAGTTGTACTGATATCATATTTGCACTATTTATGGATGTTTGTATAAAATTCATATTTTTTGTGTATATTTTTGTATTTTTCCTCTTGCATACTTTTTTTTAAATGTATTTACATGTATAATTTATTATTTTTTGATACATTTGTGCGTATAAAAGTTATAAAAAAATAATTATTTAAATAAACCACCAATAATAAAGCTCCGGTGACATAAATAAGCAATCCCAATGAGATTCAGTGATTTTTCAGTTTTCCGGCTGCCGCCGGTAGTAGGGTGGCCGGCGGCAGGTCTGTGGCGGGGGAGGGTGAGAGAGTGCCACCTAGGATTTTTTATTTTGAGGGATAGTTCAAAGGGGTGCTATGTTATGTAGTTTTTAAAATAATGAGAGTGTTATGTCATGTAAGAAAAAATTATGGCCCCTAATTTGTAATTTCCTTGCTTTGAAGGGCTAGTTTTGAAAAAATCCCAAAAAAAATTATCGAGGAAAGGGCACGAATAGCCACTTTTTGGCTAGTCTTTACAATTGGAGTCATTTTTTAAAAGCTATTTAGTGTTTAGCCACCTTTTTAACTTCAATCCTTGTGAGCTGAACTTTAGACCTTTTGGGCTGAACTTCATACCTTCATACATTCAGGTATGAAGTTCAACTTCAACCCACAAGGATTGAACTTTTAAGCATATAATGCGTACTTCAATCTTCAGGTATGAAGTTCAGCCCATAATGACTGAAGTTTCAAAATGTCGCTTCTTTTGCACAATCAAGGAAAAAGTAGCCCGAAACTAAATAGAAGTGGCAAAGTGGTCTTTGGACGAAATTTTTACAAAATTGTGAAAATTATGCCCAGTAGCCTTGTGCGCACCAAAGTTAGGTTTGGTCCTGACGAAGAGAAATATTTATTTTTTAGCCTCTTATGGTGATCCATCAGGAGTTTCTGGGATTGTAATTTCGAATGGGGTTTAAAACGTTCATAATGGTACTAAATGTTTTATTTCTGTAAATCATCACTCTTGTTCTTTCCAAAAGTCCCACGGAAATGCTCTATCACTTTTTATATATGTGAATGTATAACTAATTAGTAATTCAACTAAATCAACTTTTTACACTGATTTTAAAATGTGATATCTTGAACTATATATTACCTATACTTATTTATAGCATTTCCTTTGTTTTTTTGTTTTTTGGGTAACTTCGAGTATGTGAATTTTGTTAACAAAAATATATAAGACTTTATGTTTATGAGGTGTGCTCCAAGCAAATTCACATAAAAGGAGACTACATAGGTCTCAGGTTTTAAAAGTAAAACGTGACCAAAAGAATTTTACTACTATATGTATATCTTTTTGATTAGGAAAATTACATATAAAGAATAATGTAGTACATAGTACAACAATACAACAAACCCAATATGTTCCTACAAGTGAGGTCTGGAAAGGTGTGATGTACACAGACATTATTTCTATTTCGGTGAAGTAGAGAGGTTGTTTCCAATAGATCCTTGACTCAAGAAAACGGTTCTGAAAAAAGGATTAGAAATGGAATGTATAAAATGCAAGAATAACACTGAAAGATAGAAATACCAAGTTAAAGAGAAGCAATGACATCAACATATTAAAACTAACCACGATAAATGAAATAATAGTGCTAATAAAAGCAAAGAACGAGATACGACATAGAAATACCAATATCAGTTCTAAGGTTCTCTAAATCTCACTCTAATTAACTGATCAATTTCTAGTAGTGATCTACTAAAGAGACATAATCCCTTTAGTCTTTTTTATAAGGATTTTTTTACACAAATATACAAATTTTCACACTTAATTACAAAAAAATAGCAATATTTTACAAATTACAGTACATAGCAATATTTTCCTAACACATTTTTACAATATTTTATTTTTAATAATTACACTTAACCCACTTTCCTACAAACCCTAAAACACTTTCTCCACTCCCCCCAACCAAACCAGCCGTCATCCCCCATTTCCTCATCGCAGATCCAAACATACAACGGAGAACACTATCGGCGGAGGTGGAGATACTCAGAAGACAAGGGAAGACGAGATGCATAGCAGTGGTACATGCTCAGAACTCCCATCGCCGGTTGCTCAGAGCTCCCATCGCCGGTGACCCTTTTGTTTCTCTTTCTCTGCCTTCGGTTGGTATGTTATTGAAGCAAAAAAAGTGCAAAAAGGAAGGCGAAGGGCGGAGCAACAGTGATGCTACCAGAGCCCTCTCACCGGAAAAAGGACCTGGCGTCGCTCCTCCACTCCACCGCTGTCTCATCAGAGGAATCAAAGTTTAGTTTGATTGTTCGATCTGCTTTGGGACTTAACGGAGTCTCTGTTGATATACATTTCTACTTTACAAATCTCAGTTATATATATGTAGTACTGGAACAATATTCAATTTTTTACTGCTACTGTGAGACTTGGGGATGAGAATTTCGCATCATTCATCACTGCTACTGTGATTTTCCAGTTGCAACAGCTGCTTGTATTTCATTTTACTTTCTTTTTCTTGCTTTCTTTTGGTTTGGATTATTGTGACATTGTTGTTGAATTTTTGGCCGAGATCTACTTGGATTTCTTGGCACTTTCTTTCTGTTTGTCTTTTGCTTAAGCTTGTTTATCAAGATATTTCGTTTATTATTTCTGGGTTTGATATCGTATGTTTTTGCCACTTGATTATGTAGTTCTTCTATTTGTTCTTCTGTCTGCTCACTGAAACATTGAAACAATATAAAACAGTTGGTGAAATAGTCTGATACGGCGTTGAAACAGTATGACACAGTCTGAAAGAACATTGAAACAATCTAAAATGGTTGTTGAAACAGCCTGATAGAAGCACAAGTTTAATTACTTCTTTCAGAAATAATAAAAACAATAAAATGATACAGTTTAAAAACGGAGTTGATACAGTCTGAAACGGGAGTTGATACAGTTTAAGACAATCTAAAACGAGGAGTTGATACAGTTTAAAATAGTCTGATAAAGTCTGAAACGATGTTGAAACGTATGATACGGTCTGAAACGGCGTTGAAACAATCTAAAACAACTGTTGAAACAGTCTGAAACGGGGAGTTGATACAGTTTAAAATAGTCTGATACAGTCTGAAACGATGTTGAAACAATATGATACGGTCTGAAACGGCGTTGAAACAATCTGAAACAACTGTTGAAACAGTCTGATACGGTCTAAAACGACATTGAAACAGTATGATACGGTCTGAAACGGTGCTAAAATAATTTGAAACAGTGCAGAAACAGTTGAAATGGTGCAGAAATAGTTAGATATGGTGCTGCAGAAACAGTTGAAACGTGCAGAAACAGTTAGATACGGTGCTGCAGAAACAGTTGAAATGGTGCAGAAACAGTTCGATACGGTGTTGTAGAAACAATTGAAACGGTGCAGAAACAGTTAGATACGGTGCAGAAATAGTTGATACGGTGCAGATATAGTGAGATTCAATGAGATACATTGAGGATGGATGAGGAAAAGTAAAATTGGGGAAAATGAGAGGAGTAAAAGTGAAATTGGAGGGATATGATGGGAGGAAAAGTGAAAAAGAGGAAAATGGGAGGAGCAAAAGTGATAGTGGGGGAAATAGAAGGAAGAATGTAAGGGTTTGGTATGTTATGGGAAAATATTGCTATGTTTTTGCTATGTTTGTAATTATCTTGTGTTTTCCTCTATATAGGGTAATTTTACTAAAATGTTGCTATGTTTCGTAATTAAGCTCTGAAATTTGTACTTTTATGTAAAAAATCCTTTTTATAACTGCGAACACCCCAAAAGGAACCTAGGCGGATCATCGAAATACATATGCATTAATTAGTGAAATGCTTCAAGTTCAGGCATGGTGCTTATTAAATAACCAAGGGATTCAAATTGCTTTGCATCAACTATTAGTGCTTAATTTGTACTGATTGGTCTCAAACTGTAAAATCTTACTCCTTAAAATAAATTGGAGGACTTGGCTAGTAGTTGGCCAGTTATATTGTGTTACTTTTCATACTAAATATAGTATAGAGTATAGACCCCTAATTAACGTAACTTTCAGCGTGCCTCAACTGACCACAGAATTTGCCGGGAGATAAAACAATTTAAATGGTTAAGAGTTGCCATGGCCAAAAGCATGGTTCCATTTTAAAAATACATGCATGTAACTCTTGCTTTCTGCGATAGATTTGCAGAATTCCAATTTGTTTAAACATATCATGCCTAATCGTTTATAGCCATCCATTTTGAGTGAGTGTTTGTTTTTATCCTCCTTTTATAAACCCCATATAAATTTTGGTCCTACTGGCAAAGTGCGTGTGATCCATTTTGTTTTTTTATATTTTACCTAGCTAGGTTGGTAAGTGGTAACTAGCAACTCCCTTTAAATTTTCTGAAATACATCATATCTTGCTTCCTCTTTGTTTCTACATGGTGAAGGAGAATAGGATGTCAAATTTAGATCTCTGTGGATCCAAGAAAAGGAAGAGAAACGAGAGAGTTTTTAAGTTCAAAACTTTTGGTGAACAAGGGTTTCCTACAGATTTCAGTGGATGCAATTTTGAGCAAAATATTAAGCTTCTTTTGGAATCTGCACAACCGGAAAATGGTGATCACGCCATGGCTAGTTGGTCATTTCAGCTGGAAATTCATCGTCATCCACCAATGCATATATTTCTTTTTGTCGTTGAAGAACCAGTTGAATTCTCCATCAATACTCGTTGCAAACACTGTCAATATATAGGTACTTATAAGTTAACTGCCATATTAATCTTGATGGTGGCTTGGTTCCAAAATTATGCACCCTTTTAACGTGTTGTGTGTCTTAGTAATAGTAATGATAAATTTGGTTTTTGCTGAATATTTTAAGTTTTATGTAGGGATCCCTTTTCTGTGCTTGCGGTATAAAAAGTGTTTATAGAAAACTGCACTGGTCTTGTTACCTGCAGTAGACAAGTTCGTAATCCAATAATTGAAATTCAGTATGGTGAAATAAGACAAAGTAAGTTTCTAGAATAGACAGATACCTCATTATATTGTTAGGTTTGTGTATGGTGAAAAATGGTCGTGATCAATTCCCATAGACAAGTACTCGTTAAATAAAATGAGTGATAAAGTGAACCACTATATTATAATAAATTTTCGATAAGTTTAGGTAGACTTTATGTCAAGATAAATAAGATCGATACCCTTTGTAACATACCCATTTCACTACTTGCTTTTCCTAATATTTCTTCTCCATCTTGCAAATTCCAAGTTACACGGCATAATTCTTCTGTAATCTGCTTTAATATCCAAGTCGGCGAATAATGATGCAATTACCATAGAGTAATGTTTATTTAAAAAGAAAATATGTTTAAACTTGTGTACCTGACGGCATATATTTTTATACAATCAATTTAGTTAAACAGATACAGCATCTTTTCGGTTACTAATACCACACATAATGGAAGGTCTGTCATCTGTGTATAAATCAGGGGCACTAAGCTACAGTAGTAGCTCCTGGGTCAGTACATAAATTAGGGGCATACAAGCTACAGGTGCGGTCGAACTCAATAGCTCTTGGCTCAAACCCGATGTATATATGTACCAAGAAATCTACTAAATATTGTATAAATACTAAATTCTGACCGCCAACAAATTCATAAAGTTCAAATCACGGTTCCACCTATATAAATTATGTCGAAATAATATGTGATGAAAGAGTTGCAGGCCTCAAGTAATTAGGATGACCAGATTGGAAAGCTTTGTTTCCTTGTGGTCTTATTTTTGGTTGGTTTTAAAATTCTCATGGTTGTAGTAATTAAAATGTAGCTCAGGCTGGGGAAACCATCTGATATGTAACAAGAAATACCATTTCCTTTTGCCCTCAAAGGACACAATTGCAGCTTGTTTGAGGTATGATCGAGGAGACAACCAAAACATGACTACAAAAGGGGATCAAATTAGCAGTAAGTCGTCGTCAAATTTGATAGAATTAGAAGGTCATATCATGCATGGTGTGTTTCACTCTAATGGTTTTGGGCATTTGCTATGTATCAATGGATTGGAGACTGGTTCTGACTTGCCTGGTCACTCTATTATGGACTTCTGGGATCGCCTTTGCATTGGATTGCGTGCAAGGTTTGTCGTAGTCACCCTTCAACTTATTCTTGTTACTCACTGCGTTCTAATTTAAGTGACTTAGGTTGAATTTACACGATTTTAAGAAATAAATAAATAAACTTGTAAAATATGTGGTCTTAAACAAACCATATTACTTGTACAATTATAAGACTTTTGAAACGTGTCTATCTTAAATATGACATAACATTTGTATGACTATTAAAGTCTCATTAAGTATTAAATAGAGATTGAAAATTTTCCTTTAAACTTTTGGCTCACTCTTTAACCTTAGTTATAAATGTTTTTGTGTAAATTATATACTATGTTTTATCTTTCCTTTCGTTTCAAATAATACAGTGAGGGCAAATATGAAAAAGTAGTAATTAATAAACGAAATTCTCTTTTTATTTGGAGATAATGAATTTAAATTGCCAAAACTGACTAATATTTGAGATCGGGACAGTAATAAGTTTTCTAATATCTCATATATTTTGAAGGGAAGTGAGCTTAAGAGATATCTCACAAAAGAAAGGCATGGATCTAAGGCTAATCAACACAGTGGCCTATGGTGAGCCATGGTTCGGGCGGTGGGGTTACACATTTGGTCGTGGAAGCTTTGGGGTAACTCAAGAAACATACAAAAGTGCAATCAATTCCATACAAAACATGCCTTTAGCCTTATTGGCACATCATGTAGGGAACATAAATCATGAGATATTAACAGTGTTATCAAGGTATCAAATGTTATCAGGTCACTCCTTAGTCACACTTTGTGATGTCTTTCAATTCATGTTAGAGCTAAAATCAAGAATTCCAAAGGAAAGCAACCTTAGCTCATGTTATCCAGGGCTATTGGTTGACAACAACACTTGTAGATGGTCGCCTAAACGCGTTGAGATGGCTATTAGGGTTGTTGTGGAAGCCCTAAAAAGAGCTGAATCACGGTGGATTTCTAGGCAAGAGGTTCGTGATGCTGCTCGTGCTTACATTGGTGACACTGGATTACTGGATTTTGTGCTCAAGTCATTGGGAAATCATACTGTAGGGAAGTATTTGGTTCGTCGATGCTTAAATCCAGTAACCAAAGTTTTGGAGTATTGTTTAGAGGACATATCTAAAGCATTCCCTAAACATGATCAAGGTTTTAGGGTTAATGACTCAAAAGGGAAGCAACAGTATAAAATCACATGGGTTCAACTTATGAAGGACATATACTTGTTGTACAAGCATATCCTAAAAGAGCACAAGGGGATGTCCAATAATTACACGGGCGTTTTTGCTACAATCTCAGCAGCTTCTCGAATAATCCTGGACTCGAAGTATTTTCTAAAAGATTATAAAGGGGAGACAAATTCAAGAATTGAAGTAGATAAATCGAAGATTTATTGTGCAATTATGTTGGCAGCCAAGAATAGATTTGGGGTAGAAGAAAATGTAATGACCCCATTTGAGTGCTTCTTATTAAGCAAAGATGTCACATTTGATGAGCTAAAGATTGAAGTGGAAAGAACATTTGGGGATATCTATTGGGGACTAAGGAACTTTGCCACAAGATCAATAATTAACAATTTGAGCCCTATTACTGGATCTGAATTGGTTCTTAAGGTAATGAAACCAGGAAGCAAGATTGTTCTAGGAGGGGTAATGTCCAATATTGATCATAATAATATTAATGGAGGGATATTCGAAGGCATTAATAACAATATTGTTGTGGATTGTCCTTGTGGGACTAAAGATGAAGATGGTGAAAGGATGGTTTCTTGTGATATTTGTGAAGTTTGGCAGCACACTCGTTGTGTTGGTATCTCAAACCATGAAGCTGTCCCAGATATATTTCTTTGTAGCAAGTGTGAGCAGGATATCTTACAATTTCCTTCATTACCTTAGCTAATTCTATCAGCAAAAGAACTCTATTCTGAAATAAAGCAACTCGATCATGTCCAAAGACTATTTATGCATTACATGAGTAGGAACAATTAATGTTACGGATACACGAAGGCAAAATTGTCCTCTCTCCTCCTTTTATCGTGCTAATATCTTCCGGCTATTAGAAGTCAATGAGAATTTATAATTGTCATAGTACCTTCTACATCTATCTTTGTTTTGTCTATATCTGTCCAATTGTCATGCAAAAAGATGGAATCTCTACAAATGACAAGTGAAAGATGATGTATACATAGGTTTGTATTATAGTACTATATAATTAATTTAATACAAATACTTGAGTCTTGACAGTATCCAAAGGTTATAGAATGTAAACATCTCTTGGTTATTATGGATGTCATTTGCGGAAAAAAGAAGAAGGAATTATTAGATCAATAACTAAAAGAAAATGCTAATTTTACCACTACAATGGAAAAAATGAAATTGCAATACCTACATATATATGCCATATAAAAATTGTCTACAATTTAAAAAAGTACGCATATAAAATTGTCTACAATTTAAAACAGACATATTCATTTGTTAACAGTTTGAGGCAAACAAACATAAAAATATATGGATACACTATTCTAATTTTATTAAAACTAGAATTGCCCATCTTGATCAGTCACTCTTATGGAGACTCAACGATGATAAAATTGAAGATATTCCAGAGGTCACAAGTCCAACCCAAAGAAATGCAGCTGGAACGTACATCAGGTCCAAGAAGTCATGATATTTTGAGTCATTGTCCTCATAAATAAGTTTCTGTAAATCCAAGGTTGCACCTAACGCTGCTCCTGCTCCTGTTGCTAGTATGCCAAACATAATCTGCATTAATTTCAAGAAATTATTCTCTATATAAAAAGTGTATTGGATAAAAACTGACTAGACTTGAAAAGGTGACACGTGTCTGCCACGTGGCACGGACAGACTTTTCAACCGACAGACATCCGACGGGCAGACGTTCGTCACGAGTAGACCTAAAGGAGTCATGAGGCATTTCAACGGTCAACACGGTTTAAATGAGCAGTTATTAACGCAATCATCCACGATCAATCTAATAAAGATCATTAAGGCAATCATTACAACCCAGCGGTTATGACTCCAACGGATAGGTGATCGGCAGTTACTTATCCAAACGGATCTTCTCCTAGCGGTTACAAAAATCCCAACGGGTGCCTACCAGGCTTATAAATAGCATTCGCCTTAATCGATTGTGGACGACTTTTACTTCCTATCTGCAATATCAATAAGAACTTTCTCTTTCTCTCTCTCGATCTTGCTCAGTATTTCCCTCTGCTCTTGCTTAATTCTCTGCTTTACCCTTTTGGAAAGCGACTGATATCGAAGGACTCTCTCCGAGGACGAGTGATACGATACAGTTACTTCTCCTTATTTACATTTTGCACATTACATTTATTAGCTCATACGTGCATATTGTCATCATCTCCGCTCATCGTATAAGCTCTTAATCTCAACTATTGATCGTGACCCCGCAAATACAAATTTAATTGTTAATAAGCCTAAAATCAGATCTAGATTAAACAAAAAGTACTATCAGTATGTCAAGAGAAAAATGATTTAACTTGCAGAACTCTATCTTCTTTTTTTTTTTTTTTCCTGAATAATGTATAAACAACATATACGTTACTTGTATGTAATATAGGAAGGGAAAAAAACTATGAACTACTTGTCCGGCTAGCTGATTTAAGTAGTGAAAAACATTTCCAAGTGTTGGATATATAAAAGAGCTTAAATTGATGAAAAAATTGGTAAAAAAAATTAATAAGCACTTTTTTTTTCTACTAAGATGTCTTATATAACCCTTAATTAACTTCATTTACAAGGAAACTAAATAAATAAGTACTTCTACATGTAAATGACATATGATAGAAGTCGGATTGAGATCATGCAGTTCGGGTTTCGGTCAGGGCAAGACAATTTGGGGATTGCAGAAACATTATTGATAAAATAGAATTTTTTTTCGTAAAAAATCACAAGTGCCTGTAGGCTGAAAAGTCATAAGTTGACTTAAGCCCTTTTGACTGATTTTATCAATGGTATTGAGTAGTTTTTGTATTTAATAATGCGCAAATAAGCTACACAGTAAGTATAGTTTGGTTTGATTAACTAATTATAAGTATACCGACACATCTGTCTAAATTGACAATAGGAAAGTTGCACTTACTTATTTATTGAGAGCTAGTATATAAAAATGAATGCAACGAGTGGAATTAATCTTTTACCTTGTCACCATAGAGTTCAATCTGGCGAAAAACCTTGTGATTTATCATAGGCTTCTTTCTTATGACGAAATATATTGCGAAAGGAAGTTGCAATAGATTATATATAGATCCTGCTATCACAGCAAAAAGCGCATAGCTGCAAAAAGAAAAAGAAAAAATAATAAGGAAGAATAATTACTCCTCCTATCTAATTGCTATCACAAATGTATGATATGAATTTATAGTACGTCATGAAACAGTTCTAAACGTCCCAACTTTTAAAGTGAAGTATTTTTCGTTTCTAAAACTTTATATTAGAAAAAAAGTTCAATTTTCATCTCCTAGCTTATTTCACTCCACGAATTGAACTTCTACACTGAATATAGTTGGGATGAAAGGGTGTACTTTATATCTAACCTACCATTGTGGTTGTACACAACACCAGTAACAAATGATTTAATAGATGCAGACAACAATCATGTAGTGTGGCGGAGCTACATGCAATGCAATGACGGGAACTCCAATGTATTCTTCTTGTTAATTAGTTATGCTGCATAAATAGGATTAAAAAACGTTTTGCACATATACAAATTTCTAAATTCCATTGCTACGAGGGAAGTTTCGAGTATGATATTTTTATATTTGTTTAATTCCCTTATTAGAATTCTTGGTTCAGTTAGGAACTTACCTGAATGAGCGAAAGTAATCATAGGTAAGTCTGGCTCCATTGTCAAAAGTAACTTCACTAGTCTGCAACACACCCCATGACACCACAAGAGTAGCTAATGTGACCACTCTCGCACCTAATGTAATCAATGGTAGTTTTGATGAAGATGAAGGCTTTTCATCAAAGTTATACTGAGGATAATTAGACATTTTCCTAAACTCAAAGCCTTAATGTCAATATATGATGGTATCCTTAATTTGATGGTCCTTTAATACTCTCAAAAAGAAGTAGCTTTCACTATTTAGTATTTTACATGTTAACTTTTTCCAATAGAGTATGTTTTGAACCACAACATCGATTAAAACTAAAACTCATGTCTTCTGTTACCCCTTTTTTTTTTTTGGGGGTGGGGGGGGGGGGGGGGGGTGGGCTGCGCTTTCTTACTCCTTTTGTTGTTGGATTCTTGGATAATACAAAATGACAGCTTTCAAGTACTAGGTTTGTTTAATTAGTTACATTGCCGGCTACGCGTAGAGCACAAGTCATTATTTAGTTATTATCTTCATCTTTACTTCATTTCTTTATTAATTTATTCCTATTCATAGATTCCTAGAGCATTGTTCGTATGCATATGTCATGGTCTTAAATTTTGGTCTTTTCTCTGCCATTACGAACAAGCGCTAAAGATGAACATCCAGATAAGAATATGATGATATTGGAAAGCATGAGACAATGTTACGTTACCGTTGGTTTAAGGTTTTGCATTTTTTTTTATCCTTCTTTGACAATCAAGAAGAACAAAAAAAATTGATGTTGGTTTTGTCCGTGTGTTGGTTTTCTTTGAATTGGATTGGATCCGCATTGCAATCCAACCGTGGAAAGCTCGTCGTTTGATTCAAAATTGGAGAAAAATGTAAATTTGTGTCGCGCTAGCAGAGCATGGCTGTAGAAGGAAGTCGTAGAATTGCACTTGCGCATTCAAATGCTACCTGAGCGCTAGCAGCAGGACTTCATAGAGTTGCTTTATCTAGGCGCTATTGAATCCGTCCATTTTATGTCTTTTTCCTTCTTCTGTTTAGGCCGGTTAGAACTAATTATACAACATACCAAGTGATATCCTTTTGACCAAATTAAACCACTTTTTACACTAACTAAAATAATACAACTTTCTAAAATTTTACAGAACTAGTATACACGTGGTCCTGAATAACGACTTATAGAATATTTTATTCAAAAAATACAACGGAATAAAATATTCTATAAGTCGTTATTCAACACCATGTTTATACTAGTTCTGTAAATTTTTTAAAAAATGTATTATTTTGGTTAATTAATGTGAAAAGTGGCTTAGATTAAAGATATCACCGATATCCTACCAGTAGGGTCTGGAGGCCGGTTAGAACTATTGGTTTGGAAAACAGTTGCGGTGCTAAAGGGGTAGTAATTAGGGATCTCTTTGGTACTCTCTTTTCTCTAATAGTGAAAATCTCTCTCTATTTTCACCTCCAAGACGTGAGCTTGTGAAATCTTGTGTTTTCTCTTTTCTTTAATTACTTTCTGTGATCGTGTGAAGTCCGTTCCTACATTTAATTATCAAACAGAAGAAAAAATTCTTCACAGACCTTTTCTATCAGTTCATTAATTTTTTTAGTGTTTGGAGGCAAGGGAGGAAGTACTTGTGTCGGAAATCCAAGGAGTTTCCTGTATGGGCCTAAACCATTTTTAGGATCACAAATCGAATTTGGGTCTGAATATAAGCAAAACTTCGTATCCAAGCTAAATAAATGCGAGAAATAGGCGTAAATGCGAAAGAATAACTTGATTTCAATATATTATGATGAGTACAAATTTGGGCAGAGTTTCAGTATGTATTTCTGGATCCTTATCATACAAAATGAAGCATTATTTATAGGCCTAGGGGCCTTGCCCACGTCTTCCACTATCAATCATGCTTTGTCCCACGTTCTTGGCATTAATGGGAGGAGTTAGTGGGCTGAAGTAGTGGGCTGCAAAGCCGTTGGAACCGAGGTGCCCCACCGAAGTTCGATCACATTACTTCGGTGGCACGATCTTGCTGTTCGGTTGGAAGGGGATGTCACCGAAGCTCAACTCGCGGCTCGCCTTCGGTAGTGACATTGAAGTTCACCTTCGGTAACTTGATCGATTGCTTCAATCATTCTTCTTCGGAGCGTCGGCTCGTTTTCTCTTCGGTTCATCATGCCGAGGTGCTAACCGAGCACGTCAATTTTTACCCAATACAGATAGTCCCCCACTCTTCGGATGAACGCCGAGGTCGCCGAGGAGTGGAATGAATTTGAGCGGGAAGCCGACGTGGCGCAACCCTGTCCAAGAATTTCAAAAAGTTGCATGTCTTTCGGATTACTGTTCCACATTACGTGGCGGCCGTTGGTTGGTTACCGAACGGCCGCGCTGACTTTTTGCTTTCTCCAACGTTATAGTCATCATTACTTCTCCAACTTGCACGTGTACACCTCCTATAAATACCTCACTTCATATTCTTCTTCTCCACTTGAAAGCTTCTGATATACAGTAGGATCACAGAGAAAACCCCTAACCTTCAAGCCATTTCCTCAATCTTGATTCTCTTTTCAATCTGACCATCCCCATGTCTGCTGCGAATTCTGGCCACGGTTCTAGTGATTCCGGTGAAAGGGTGGAGTGTTTTGCTACCACGGCTATGGGCGAAGATCCAATCGCCACTGTGCCTCCGCTGCAGGCAGTCGAAGTGAAGGGTGGCGGCGAGGCCACGTCAGCGGCCCCTATCCCTAAACGGCGCAAGGCGAGGGCTGGTTGCGATATGGCGGAGATTAGTTGCGACGTCGAAGTTAACGTTGGTGGTGACGACCACGATGAAGACAGGGGTGACGTTGAAGGGGATGACGTCACCAGTGTCAAGGAGGCAGGTGGCTCGGCGGGCGGAGCCGAGGTGAGTGGAGGGACCAGTGGCCAAAGGGGCGAAACTGAAGCCAGTAAGAGGGAAACTCAAACCGAAGCTTGCACATCGAAGAAGTAGAAGAGGAAGATTCCTCTCGAAGTGGAGATTGACCCTCAGTTGGTTATCCCCTCAAGTTTCAACAATGACAAGGACTTGAAAATTCATGCTCAGTCCGATGCTCAAAAAGGGAAGAAAAGGAATATTCCGGTCCATGTTACCCGAGCATCATAACCGAAGACATGCTTGAAACTGTTCGGGCTGACTGCCGTTGGAGGCTCGAAGTGGAGATTAGGGTCCCAGCTCCGGATGCGGCTGTTTCTACTCACGTCGAGGGGTACTCTTCGGTTTTCATGTACCCATTCACTATAGGATTCAACTTGCCGGTACACCCCATCATTGACACATTTTGCAGGTCTTACAACTTGTGTTTGGCCCAATTGGGGCCCGGGGTTTGGAGAGTCGTTCAAGCTCTCGAGTATTTGAGCGACATAGCTGGGCTGCCCTTTACTTTCCAATATTTGATTTCTCTCTATTACCCCTATTTTCATAAAGCCGGGGTGGTTGCCCTCCTACCTCGGGGATCTTACGCAATCTTGAGAAAGAGCGAAGACCATGGGGACTGAGGCTGGAATGACCGGTACGTGCTCATCCCTACAAGACTGCTGTCAGCCGAACCTGGCTTCCCCGAAGTGTGGAATGCTCAACGTAAGTGTTTATCTCTGTTTCTCCTTCGGCTTTTGACTATCACAGCTAACACTTGTCTTCTTATCTATGACTTGCAGCTGAAAAGGTTCCAGTTAACCCACCGAAGAATTTGCTTTAGTGGGTTACCGAGGTTATGCAGTCGGAGACACACCCACGCCGGCAATGGATGATTTTAGCCGGCTTAAAGGGGAACCGATGGGTATGCAAGAGGCATGGTGAGTTGCGTGTCCACGTTTGCGATTCCTCAAGTTCCCTTTGAACTGCTACGTCCTGATATTCTCCCCTTTCATGCAGGTTTCCCCAACAGGGTTGTGAAGGATGCCGAGGATGAGAAGGAGACCGGGGTGAAGGGTGACGGGGAAGGAGAGGAGAGAGAGAGTAAGAAAGAGAAGAAAAAGAGAGAGAGAACAGTGCTTGACATCACCGAGGGCGTCGCTAAGATGGCGAGTCTGGCGAAACGGATCGTCGAAGAGAAGAAAGCTAAAAGTTCACCGGGCCAAGGGACATCGCAAGGTGATGAAATTTTCTTAGGTCGATTTTCGTGCATCTCCACTCCTACCTATTCCCATGTTAAACAAATCGCTTCTCTTCCTTCCCCAGGATCCAAAAGAAAAAGAGCTGAATCAAAGCGAGCAGCCAAGGCGAAAGGACCTCGGGTTGAGGAGACTACTGCTCCTGCTGCCGAAGCAACGATCATAAAGCGCCGAGGTCTTGTCGACGAGCCCAGCGATGAAGAGATTCCTCCCATGGCTCCCGAGGTAAGACCAGACCCGGCCTCTGAGATGATTCCAGAGCCGAGGTCCGAGGTTGCTAGGGCAACCAAGGTGATAAATGTGGAGGAGTCTGACCAGGAGGCTGCAAAGCGAAAGGGCAAGGCCAGAGTGGGCGAGGGTTTGATTAAGAGCACGGTTAAAGCCTCTCGAACTTTGCTGAAGCCTTCCAGCACTGTACCTCGGGCATTTGAAATATTTCCCGACGCAAACTTGCTAGATGCCACCAAAGAGAATGTTGCCGCCCTTGATGGCATGCTTGGCCCTACCGAGGCTCATCCCCTTCGGAATCTTAGCCCTATGAGTCTGATGGGTGTCTCCGCCGCTTCTGCCCTTCGGGTAAGTCTTAATGTACTTCATTTTCATAGTTCGTCCTGCCTCTCTTCTGACATTAATACTTTATTTTAATGCAGAGCTTGGTTCTTGCGTTGCAAGCTGTTCACCTCGAGCGCGAGCGAGCCGAACCGCCGCTTGGGATGAGCAGAAGAGGGGGCTTAGAGGAAAAGTTACCGAGCTGGAAGCAAAGTTTGCCGTCTTGAATGAAGAGCTGGAGCGTGCTAATGAAGCTTCGGCTAAGGCTGAAGCTGATCTCCGTGGGGTTGTGGAGTCTGCCGAAGCTAGGGTACAAGCTGCAACGAACGAGTTTACTGCTGAACGTTCGAGGTTGAACCTTGAAAATGCTCGCCTTGAGGCTGAGCTCTTTAGGGCCAAGACCGAAGTGCTTGAAGCAGGTGAGAAGTATCGCAGTAAACTTGGTGAATACAATGCCAAACTCGTTGGGCTGCAGGGCCAAGTGGACCAAGTGCCATCCCTTCGGGGCCAGATCTCCGAGCTCGAGGGCAGAGTTGCTTACCTCAACAAGCGGGCCGAAGTCAAAGCGACGAGGGCGAAGTTCGAAGAAACATGGGCCATTGTCAAGACTAGGCTTAGCACGCTTGAGCAAGTCCAAGCTGGGCAAATCATACTCGAAGAGGAGATTGCCAAAGCAAGGGAGGCTGCAGCCGAGGCCCAAAAGATTGTGGATGAACTTCCTTCGAGCGAGGGCTCAGACGATGGCGGACCCGAAGGTGATGAAGAGGGCGAAAGTGCCGAAGAGGGCAGCGAAGATGCCGATGGGGAGAAGCCTTAGTAGCAGGAAACAAGGTTTTTGATGTACTATTTTTGTTTAGGCCTCTGTGCCTTTTTGATATAAGCATTCGGGCTTTTATGGATATATATGACGTTGAACTTCAGGTCGTTTCGTCTAATGAATGAAATTAGCCTTCGGGCCTTTTGATACGATTCGGTATTTTTATCTCGTGTTGGTTTTTGCATGTACCGAACATCTTAGAATAAATAACTCGCTTGCAAGTCTTGATTGAATTTAATCGATGCAAACTTAGAACGACGTCTCGTCCTCGAGTCGGTGCATTTAAAGTGCAACTTCGGAGTGCAAATTTATAAAGACATAAAGCTATGGGACGAGGCTCATTTCATTGATAATATTGACAAGCCGAAATTGACTTTTTACAAGAAACCAAGTCGAGGCGGACCTTGGGTAAAAATATGAAAACACAAATTAATAATGTGATTAATAATGTGCCACTACCTAGCGGAGTTACAATGTACTAAATCTATTCCTCGGTTGGGAGGCGCATTTTTGTCCTCGGTTGCAACCCGTCCCTTACTCCCCCCCCAGTGTTCGGGTGTGAATCTTGGCGAAGACCTGAGCACTGGAGTTCGGTTAATCTGCTCCCTGAGAAGGTCAAGCAAAATGTAATGAGGAGCGAGTTAGTACATTCGACCGAAGCTTTTAGGAGCGCTGTTCTGCTCGGGGCCGTGGCTAAGATATTTTTTAAAGATGAGTTAGAGATGTTTACCTCGGTTAGAAGTAGTACCGCTTTAAATTGGAGATGTTCCAATTTAAGGGTTCGGGCACCCCTTGTAAATCTTCAATTTGATAGGACCCTTTCCCGATGATCGCTTTGACTCTGTAAGGTCCTTCCCAATTTGCAATAAGCTTTCCCCAATTTTCTTCCTTCGTTGACTGATTTGTGGCCTTTAGCACATAGTCACCAACTTTAAAATCTCTGAGTTTGGCTTTCCTGTTGAGGTACGCTTCGATCTGCCTTTCTTGGGCGACTAGCCGAACCAAAGCTTGTTCTCTTTTCTCCTCGAGCAGATCCAATTCTATGCGCATAGCCTGTTTATTTGCGTCCTCGGTGGTGTGGGCGTACCGAAGACTTGGTTCGCCCACTTCCACGGGGATGAGGGAATCCATGCCATAAGCAAGTGAGAAAGGAGTCTCACCGGTGCTGTTCTTTTCTGTTGTCCGCATGGCCCACAACATACCTGGCAACTCTTCGGGCCAAGGACCTTTTTTCTCATCGAGCCTCTTCTTGAGATTTTCGATTATAATTCTATTTGAAGATTCAGCTTGGCCATTGGCACTTGGATGATAGGGGTCGAAGCGATTCTCTTGATCCCCATTGTTTGAAGAAATCGGTGATGGCTGCCCCCATGAACTGTTTTCCGTTGTCATAGGCAATTTCCCTTGGAACGCCGAACCTGTAGATGAAGTTTTTCTTGATGAAATCAATTACCTTCTTTTGTTTGACTTCGGTAAGAGCTCCTACTTCCACCCATTTGGTGAAGTAATCTGCTAGTATGAGGATGAAGCGAACAACACCCTTTCCCTTCGGTAGGGGTCCAACAACATCCATCCCCCACTTCATGAAAGGCCATGGTGATACCACCAAATGTAGAGGTTCGGCCTGTTGGTGGATCATCCGTCCATGGCGTTGGCACTTGTCACATTTCTGCACGAAGGCCTTTGCATCTGCACTGATGGTGGGCTAATAATACCCAGCTCTTAGTAGTTTGCGTACCAAGGATTTTCCCCCCGAGTGATTTCCACACTCGCCTTCGTGCACCTCGGCCATCACATATCTAGCCTCATCGGGGCCCAAACACTTGGCCATCGGGCCGCAATATAACCTCTTGTACAGATTGCCCTCGATCAAGTGATATGAAGCTGCTTGGGTCCTCAACTTTTTGGCCTCCTTCTTGTCTTGGGGAACAGTCCCCGAGTCGAAGTAAGAGATGAACTTACTCCGCCAATCCCATCTGTTGTCCACCGAGTTGACTTGAAACTTCATCTCTCTCATTTGCGCGGACAATAGCCGAACCACTGAATCAGTCCCCGAGTGGGCTTCATCAACCGCCGAACACAAATTTGCCAGGGCATCGGCCTCGGTATTTTCCTCCCGAGGTACTTGATTAACTTGCCACTCTTGGAACTGTGCTAATATCATTTGTACTCGGTCTAAGAATAACTGCATCCTAGGCTCTCGAGACGTGTATTTACCGAGCACCTGGTTCACCACCAACTGAGAATCGCACCTTAGCTCGATTCTTTCTGCCCCCATTTCCTTAGCCAATTCTAAGCCTGCTAGAGCTGCTTCATATTCAGCCTCGTTGTTGGTCACTTTTTTTAACCGAACCGAGTGCCTGATTTTTTCCCCAGTGGGTGCTCTCAAGACTATGCCTAACCCCAAACCTTTGGAGTTAGTTGCCCCATCGGTATGAAGTATTTAAAGCCCCGAAGCTGTTCCTTTCGATATTGAGTTTTTCTTTTCGGCTTCGGGCAGAATTCCGACGCTAAAATCAGTTACGAAGTAGGCCAAAACTTGGGATTTTATGGTTGTTCGGGGTTGATAGGTGATGTCATACTCGCTTAACTCTACCGCCTATTTTGATAACCTCCCCGATAACTCTGGTTTGTGTAATATACTTCTTAAGGAGAAGGTTGAAACCACCGATATTGGGTGACATTGAAAATAGGGTCGTAGTTTTCGAGCAGTGACAATTAAAGCAAGTACTAGTTTTTCCAAATGTGGGTACCTTGTTTCGGCATCGAGGAGTGTCTTGCTCACATAGTAGATGGGTTGTTTCTTTCCATCCTCCTCCCGAACCAGGACCGCGCTTACTGATACCTCGGACACAGCCAAGTAAACTAGCAATTTTTCACCCTCCTTAGGCTTGGCGAGCAATGGCGCGTTAGCCAAATAGCATTTTAAGTCTCTCAGCGCTTTTTTACACTCCCGGTGTCAATTCGAAGTGGTGGTTCTTTCTCAAAACGGAGAAGAATTTGTGGCATCGCTCCGAGGATCTTGAGATGAAACGACTCAAGGCAGCGATTCGGCCAGTTAAGCGCTGAACTTCTTTCACCCCGGTCAGCTTCTCGGGGATTTCTTCGATGGCTTTAATTTTGTCAGGGTTTGCTTCGATGTCTCTTTCGGAGATGATGAATCCCAAGAATTTTTCCGAACCAACACCGAAGGCGCACTTTTCAGGGTTCAATTTCATGCCATATTGCCTCAGAACGGCAAAGGCTACCCTTAGGTGGTTCAAATGATCCTCCATTCGAACCGATTTGATGAGCATACCGTTTATGTAGACCTCCATAGATTTTCCAATATACTCTTTGAACATGCGACACACTAATCTTTGATATGTCGCCCCAACATTTTTCAGACCGAAGGGCATTACTTTATAGCAAAAGGTACCTCGGTCAGTGATGAACGAGGTCTTTTCTTCGTCCTTCGGGTCCATGAGGATCTGGTTGTACCCCGAGTAAGCATCCAAGAAAGTTAATAGTTTATGTCCAGCCGTGGAGTCTATTAACCTGTCTATTTGTGGCAATGGGTAGGAGTCTTTGGGGCAAGCTTTGTTCAAATCGGTGTAATCTACATACATTCTCCATTTTCCATTCTTCTTCGGTACGATGGCCACATTGGCCAGCCATTCGGGGTACTTCACCTCTCTTATGAAACCATTTTCATGCAACTTTGTGGTTTCATCTTCGATCGCCTTCTTTTTGACCCCGGCGTGAGGTCTCTTCTTTTGCTTCACCGGAGTGAATTTTGGGTCCACATTCAACTTATGGGTCATGATCTCCGGATCGATACCAATCATGTCTGAATGAGACCAAGCAAAGCAATCGTTGTTGCACTTTAAAACTTCAATAATCATTTTTTTCGACTCTGGGTCCAACTCCGAGCCGACAAACACTTTTCTTTCGAGAAAATCTTTCAATAGGATGAAATATTCCAATTCCTCAATGGTTGAGTCCTCGGCTTTTTGTTTCCGAGGCTCTTGAATGCAAACCGGGATCTTCTCAATTTCTCCTCGTAGGTCCTCCTCGCTCGACCCCGGTTGCTGTAGTTGATATTGTTTTGGCCCGGTCGGGGCGACTCCACTTTTCAACGCAACCGACTAGCACTCCTTTGCTACTCGTTGCTCTCCTTTGATTAATCGAACTCCCCAAGGCGTAGGGAACTTAATCACTTGATGCAGTGTGTAGGGAACGGCTTCCATGGAATGGATCCATGGCCTACCGAGGATCACATTGTATGCCAAGTCCTCGGGCAATACATGGAACAGTGTTTCTTTGCTTACTCCTTCAGCAAATGTTTTGAGTGTGATTTCACCCAAAGTTTTTTCTGTGGAGTTGTTGAAGCCGGTTAGTACTGTCGCTTTGGGGACCACTTCCCCTTTGAGCCACATTTTCTTCACAGCCCCGTAGCTGATTATGTTGACCGAGCTACCAGGGTCGATCAAGACTCGCTTGATGTCGAAGTCGTTGATTCTTAGCATGATGACTAAGGCATCGTGATGAGGGAACATTATCCCATCACAGTCATCATCGTCAAACACGATCTCTTTACTCGAGCCGTCAATTCAGGTTCTCTTCTCCATGGTGATCGATAATTTGGCGAATTTCTTGGCTGCTGCGAAATTCACACCGTTCACCTCTGATCCCCCGGTGATGACATTCACAACTCTCTCCGGGGGTGGAGCCCGAGGTGGTTGCCCATCACCTCGGTTCTTGAAGAAATTGTCCTTTCTCTTGTCGGTAAAAAAATCGGCCAATACTCCTTTTTTCAATAAGTGAGCCACCTCGAGGCGCAAAACTTTGCAATCCTCGGTTCAGTGGCCATAATTCGCATGGAACTCGCAGTACAAATTGTGGTCTCTCTTATCTGCAGGAGTCCTCATGTCTTTGGGCACTCTCACCCCGGCAGTCCCTTTGACTACATTGACCAGCTCCGAGGTCGATATGTTGAAATTGTAGTTAGGGATCCGAGGCAGATCCTTCTTCGGGGCCGAAGCTGGGCCTGAGGAATTTCTTTGGTTTATGTTGGATTGAACCTTCCCTCCGGGCCGTTGGCTTATGTGCGGACTTGTGTATGAATTTCCGAAGGAATTTCCCAGCCTTTGGCTAACAGGCTGTCTTGTTGAGGTGTATGGTTCGTACCTCCCATTCGGACTTCCTCGCAACGCCTCGGCGCGGTGTGAGAATTCGCCTCGGTTTTTATAATTGTAACCTCGGCTTTTGAACTCAGCTTCCTCCAATCTGATTTTGGAGTAAGTCCGCTTGTGTAGATCCTCCCATGTCAGAACTTGGTATTGTTGGAGCTCCTTTCGCAATTCAGTAGCGGCGTCAGAATTGCGAACATTGATACCTTTTTCAAATGCCATAATGGCCAGAGTATCATCTATCCGAGGCAGCTCCATGCGTTCAGCGTGAAAGCGCTCGAGGAACTCCTTGAGTGGTTCCCCGGGCTTTTGCTTAACCTCACATATGTCCTCCTTCTTTTGGAGGATTTTTTGGGCCCCGGTGTGTGTCTTTACGAAGGCGTTGGACATTTCCTTGAAGGTAGAAATCGACCCCGCTGGTAAGCACATGTACCAACGCAGAGCTCCTTTCTCCAAGGACTCGCCAAACTTTTTTAGGAACATCGACTCGAGCTCTATTGCTGTTAAGTCGTTGCTCTTTACCATTGCCATGTATTCTCTTACATGCTCTCTGGGATCGGTGGTCCCATCATACTTTTTCAAAAACATGAGTTTGAAGTTCTTGGGAGTTGGGGCTGGAGCCGCTTCGGGCTTGAAGGGTAGCTCCCTGTATTGATCTATATCAAGATCATCTTCAACCTTTGTCAACCCCGGCACGCTCTCGAGGCATTTTTCCACGCGTGCCTCGACGCGAGCCTCCACACGTGCTTCAATCTCCCTGGTCAGTCTTTCAACGTCGACCGAGGAGGTTGTTTCAGCCATGGTGGAAACCGTCCCGAAGTGTCGCGTTGCAGCTGGTACGTTTCCCGAACCCCCAGATGTGGCTCCGTTAAGAGGTCCCCCTATTATCACGCCCGTAGGAACGAAAGTCGGAACGCCTCCATTTGGAGCCGAAGGCTGGTTGCCGTTCGGTGCTGCGCTATTCCTCGCTTCCAAGGAGGCGCGAAATTCAGCATTGATGTTGACTTGCTCATCCTGTCGATCTTGGAGAGCTCTTAGTGCGTTGACAACGTAAGCTTGGAACTCTTCAGTTGTCATTGGTGATATGGACTGTCGGTTCGACAGAACGCCAACCCATTCATTAAGATTATCACTATTGTCAGCCATAACGTCGTTGAACTGTAAGCTTTAACGAAAAAGGACGTAGAACTTTGGAACAAAGCATTTCTGCTTATATCCCCACAGACGGTGCCAATTTGTATGGGCCTAAACCAGTTTTAGGATCACAAATCGAATTTGGGTCTGAATATAAGCAAAACTTCGTATCAAAGCTAAATAAATGCGAGAAATAGGCGTAAATGCGAAAGAATAACTTGATCTCAATATATTATGATGAGTACAAATTTGGGCAGAGTTTCAGTATGTATTTGTGGATCCTTTTCATACAAAATGATGCACTATTTATAGGCCTAGGGGTCTTGCCCACGTCTTTCACTATCAATCATGTTTTGTCCCACGTTCTTGGCATTAATAGGAGGATTTAGTGGACTGAAGTAGTGGGCTGCAAAGCCGTTGGAACCGAGGTGCCCCACCGAAGTTCGATCACATTACTTCGGTGGCACGACCTTGCTGTTCGGTTGGAAGGGGATGTCACCGAAGCTCAACTCGCAGCTCGCCTTCTGTAGTGATATTGAAGTTCACCTTCAGTAACTTGATCGATTGCTTCAATAATTCTTCTTCGGAGCGTCGGTTCGTTTTCTGTTCGGTTCATCATGCCGATGTGCTAACCGAACACGTCAATTTTTACCCAATACATTTCCTTTTGAGAAGTATGATTGATCACAATGTCTGCAGTACTTAGAGGCAGATTCACGACATGTTTTATCGAGTTTTAATGAATATCTTACTTTTCAGCTCGAACTACGTATAGTATATGCAAAAAACATGTAAAAAGTACACATATCATAAGTTCATGTTAGTCATGCATTCTGTATTCACTTACTATCTTGGATTTGCCTCTAACATGAGAATGTTTATTCGTTTTGGTTGATTAGGTGCTTTATTGTTTGGAGCATGCTGATTTCTTTAAAGGAACTTGCAAATTTCTGGAACATTTTTTTAATCATAATAATTATGTCCTATGCTTGGAAGAGATAGTGCTCCTTTGGTTATGCCTGGGCAATGAACATCTCAACTAAATACATTAGTTTTAAAAAATAGACATTTAATACAATTTATAACAACAAACAAGTAAATTTTGATAGACACTAATCTGTGTTTACTAAATGTATAACTGTAAGAACAAATAGGGAAGCATTATTTGTTTACAACTTGATCATTCACTCTTATGGAGACTCATAGATGAAAGGACAGAAGATACTACATGGCTCAAAAATCCAGCCAGAAGGAATGCTGATGGGATGTACATCAGGTTCAAGTATTGATGAAACTTCGAGTTGTTATCGTTATATGTAATTCTCAGTAAATCCAGGGTTGCACCGAACACTGCACCAAGTCCTGTTGCTAGGAGACAAAGTGTTATCTGCATGAATTTAAAGAAATTAATCTTAATAGTAGTTACATTTAGGATGTCAATAGAAAATGGGAAGATATAACTTGCATGATATATTGTACATAGGGTATCAAATGGGTGAGTTGAACGCAACTTGAATAGGTCAAAATATATCCGATTTAATAAACGGGACGACCAAAATTGCCCATAGGTCGGGATGAGTCAAGATAAGCTAAATAGTGTGTCATAGCCAACATGTTCGCATAAAACAAAGTACTATTAATTTATTTATTTATATTTTTATAATTTGTTTTGTTACCAAACACAATGTAATTTATAAAGCTTTTTTCTTTATTATGAGAGTATGAAAATATCGAACAGAAAAACCAAAAAAAAAAAAAAAAAAGAAGAAGAAGAAGAACTCAAAGAAGATATTATGAGCCCGTTTGGCTAAGCTTAAAAATATCTTAAAAGCACAAAAGTGCTTATAAGCTCATTAATAAGTATTTAGTAACTCAAAAAAGCAATGAGCTTATAAGTATTTTTGTGCTTAAAATAAGCCAAAAGTGAGAAGTTATCTCAAAAATGGCTTATAAGCTACTCATAATAAGCTCACCTAAACGGGCTTTATATCTTGATGAAGCTGTTGCGCGAGATGGACACTTTTGGCACTGTTACTATAATTTCGACACTCGTAAGAAAATCTTACAAAAATATTTTTGGTGATCACCCGGTTTTTTTATTAGAAAAAACTTGGCGACCGCCATAAGTACTGGCGAAAAAGTCATTTTTATAAGACTTTTCCCTTATCGGGTCAAATATCCGACGAGCCAGAAGGTGTGCTAAAGTTGACAAAGTAGCTAAAACCTATCGACTAATTCCTTTAAAAAAAAAGTTACTTAACAACAAAAGAATACAAAAAAGAAGGCATTAGTGGAAAAAGCTTTCTACAGTTATGTAATTTAGGAAACAAATAGGACATATTCATCAAAGCTAGTATTCCTATTCGACACAATTAGTTTTGGATTAAACATATTGGCGGCTCCAACTAAAGTAAATTGAAGTACATGGAACTGATTGTTGTCATTTCCCAATAGTTGTATTCAAATAAACGAATAAGTGGAAATTATAGTTAACCTTATCACCATAGAATTCAAACTGGCGAAAGGCCTTGTGACTAATCAATCGCTTCTTTCTTATGAGGAAATATATTGCAAAAGGAATGTGCAATACATTGTAGGCAACTCCCGCTATCACAACAAAAATCGCATAGCTGCAAAAGAGAGAAGAAAGGGATCTTAATAAGTACTCCCATTAACCTTCTATATCACAAAACATATTCTAGGAATTCTAGGAATCAGTATTTACACCAAGTTAATACAAGTACATAACATGTCTTCACATACACTATTATTACCAAGCCATAGTTAACTGATAGACATTCTCACGGACTCACATCAATTTATCGTTTAACTATGATAATGAATATAATTTGATATAAGTACCGGTTGTACAAATTAGGTTCTATATGAATCACGACGACTGTGGAGATTATATACCTGTGTGAACGATAATGATCATACTTAAGTTTGGCACCATTATCAAGAGTAACTGCACTAGTCTGCAACACAGCCCATGTCACCAGAAGAGAAGCTAGAGTTACCACCCTCGCACCTAATGTAAGCAATGGTACTTTTGATGAAGAGGAAGGTTTTTCATCAAAGTTATACTGAGGTAATTCAGACATTTCTCAAGCTCGAAAGTCTTTTTATCATAGCCCATGTCGTTAATCTGATGGTCCTTTATAGTTTATACTCTAGCATATGTTCAAAAGAGGCTTCACTATTGAGTGTTCTATATGTTAACTTTTTCCAATAGAGTATGTTTTTAAGAAAAACATGATTAATTGTAAAACTGTCTCTGTTATTCTTTACTTTTCTTCAGTCCTTTATTGTTGGATTTTTGGATAATACAAAGATAGATTGTTTTCATGCATTAGGTTTGTTTTAAACACTTTGCCGGCCACGCGTAGAGCACAACTTGATTTCCTATTCTTGGATTCATAGTTAGTGAATATTATTTTTTTGTCCTGTTCTTGGTTGTGGTCTTTTCAACTTCTGCCAATATGGAAAAGGGAAAGATGAAAATCCAGAAAAGAAAAAAGGAAAAATTATAAAAAGTTGGCCGGCTTCACAGCGCAAGTTGAGCCTTTCATGTAAAGTCCACCTTTTGTGAAAAATTGATGAGTAACCATTTTCGACACTTTAAGTGAGTTATATTCACTATTTTACAATTTATTGAAAAATAGTCAAATTATCCCCTGCACATTTACTCCATCTTGGCGTTAAACAATACTCAGATTAATCACGGTATAAACATCTGAGACTTTGCATTAAACTCTAATAAAAATATCTGGACCTTTGTTTAAAGTTTCAGACAAAAATCAGAGTTTTATATGTGAAGTCCCAATATTTTTATACTGGGACTTTGAACTAACACGTTCAAAATTTCAGTAGTTCAAACTCTCAGTATTTTATACTGGCACTCATATTTAAGTGAACCCAGTATAAAATACTACTCCCTCTGTCCCATTTTATGTGGCACCATTTGACCGGGCACGGAGTTTAAGAAAATAGAGGTTGACCTTGTAAAGTTTCAATTTTACCCTTGAAAAAGTAGGAAAGAGAAGATTTGAGTAATAAAAAAGTTGTTGGTAGCTTTAAAAGTATGTAGGACCCAACAAGGGTAAAACAGAGATGTTGCATTAAGTAGTTGTCAAATAAGGAAAGATGTCATTCATTTTGGGACAAACCAAAAAGAAAATGGTGCCACATAAATTGGGACGGAGGGAGTAGGATTTTGAAATTTTGTTTACAAATCCCAGTATAAAATACTGCAATTTTTTCGGATGTGGCTAGTCTTCAAAGAATTTTGTACTGCTGGCTAGTTTTCATTTGTGCGGTGCAAACAGGCTATGGGACTAAAGTTTTACTCCACCTTTCAATTGAAATTTTTACACAAAAGTACACTTTTGAGTAGTTATTTACAAAATATAGAGACGTTTAAGCAAAAATACTCAATATAGAGGAAATGAGAACTTAATTATAAAATATAGCAAAAAATAACCTAACATAGCAAAACTATATCTTCTTCCTTCCAATTCCCCCAATTTCACTTCTCATTTCCCCTCCCTCAAAGTAGTAGACATACATTTTGCTAGCTTTGCAAGCTTCTACGACGTTTGATGAATTCCAAAATCGATTTCAGGCACGTCGACTAAATGCAGATAGCATAGCAACAGTAGACTTCTGCTCCTCCGATCTAGAACCACCACCACCACTACTAGTACTGCTGCTGCTAATCGGCTCATTATGTACAAACGAATATGATTTTTTAAATCTCTCCGCAATACTTTGAAACTCTTGAGTCCGATCCCGAATTGATGCACTTGCTACTTTCACAAACATTTTCAATAATTATGCTATTTTTCAGTATTGTAGAAATTCTTTGGGTATTTTTTGGCTTCCATTCATATTTGGTATTGTACGTTCAGTTTTAATTTTTTTTTCAACCAAGATTTGGAGTTATTCAGACTAATCTAATATTTTTCGGGCAGTTATGATGTTTTCCGGTCATATCTGGTGTTTTTTCTATCAGATCTGTATTTTTCAGGCAAGATCTGTTGTTGTTTTCATCGTTTTTATTTTATTGTATCTCGCTGTATTTGCACTATTTTTAGACTATTTCTGCACTTTTTCGGCATTTTTGCATAATTCTGCATTGTTTCTTCATGTTTCTGCATTGTATTTCCATTGTTTCAAACTGTTTTTGCACTATATCCACATTATTCTAGATTGTAACTGCACTGTTTTTAGACTGTATCTACATTATTTCTGCACTGATTCAGGCTATACCGCATTGTTTTTAAGTGTTTATGCACTGTTTCGTAGATATGGGCGGTGGCGGAGTTGGCCTGACGACTGCAATGGGGGCAATAGGATATAATTATAAACCTCCCATTCCAATTAGGCAGATGATTTGCAACAATATAACACATTAGGCACTGATCTTAACTTTTGGCCGCACCTAAGAAAAAAATTAAAATGTAGCGTTGTCAGCGTTGTGGACGTAAGTTTTAGTTAGTTTTAATGACATTTATTACCATTAGACATAAAATTTTACTTAGTTGAACCCCACGCAATAAGTAATATATTATACTGTTTTCAAGTAACTTATAAAACGTCTAAAACTCATCATGCCACTAGGCAAAACTACATTTTATGCCTAATGGGCAACAATATGCATTATTTTTAATATTTTTATTTAGTGGACCAAAAGTTCAAACCAACCTTTATGGTGTAATTTTTTTTTTTTTTTGCTATTTTTACCGATTAGGCTCACCTGGGATGATAATTCTTTCATCTCGTTAAAATTTGAATTGCGAATTTTATTAATTTCATCTTGTCTAATTCAAGCTCATTCATTTCTTCAAATAGATATTTGACTATCATCTATTTTTTCTACACTAAAGAAAATTTAAAATTGAGATTATTTGTTATAATCTATAAAGAGTTTAAACTTTTTTTCAAGTAAACAAGTTTTACAAGACCAACACAAATAATTACATGCGAAAACCTTATAAACTAAATCTATCACTTCATGAGAACTATATTTAAAGGAGATTAAATTCAAGAATATATTGCCGAATATATTGGAATCTGCTAGAGCACAACAGATTCAACTTTGAATAGTACTCCCTCCGTTCCACTTTAGATGAACACATTTGACTTTGCACGGAGTTTAATAAAGAGAGAAGACTTTTGAAACTTGTGGTCTAAAATAAGTTATAGATATTTGTGTGGCTACAAATCATCTAGGGATGAGTAAAAGTGAATATTTCTTTCCAAATTTAGAAAGAGGTCATTCTTTTTTAAACAGACTAAAAAGGAAATAGGTTCATCCTTTTTGAAACGGAGGGAGTAGTGTTTATGGTACTACAGTAGGTAGGACATCAATCTCAAATGTGAAATATTTTATGCATTTTTGTTTTAAAGTTCAACTAGAAACATATAGATATATTTATACATAAAGATCTAATATATAAAATACATTTTATATATATAACTCTATTCGGTTCAGTTTGATATTTTTTCGGTTAATTTTTGTAAAATAAAAAACCTAACCTAATTATTCGGTTCGGTTGCAACTTTAAATTGAAACCTATGGTTTTGCAAAAAAAAAACCTCAAAATCGATTCGGAACGGTTCGGTCGGTTATGATCCATTTGCAAATAACCATTGACACCCCTAGTGAGAGGGACTTTCTAGTCTCTTAAATAAAAAAAGGTACAAAATCTTTAAAAATTGGGTGAGGGAGACACTTTTAAAATTAATACTAATGACTAATATTTTAAAAGCATAAAAGTTTTTTTTATTTGCACAAAGCCCCCACCTTCTCATCCCACCTCCCTTGCCCCCCATCGCTCCCACCCCTCTGCCCATCCACCACTCCACTACCACCCTCTACCACTCTCCACCGCCACCTTCTACCACCCTGCACCACTCACCGCCACCTCCTACCACCCACCACCATCTTCTATCATCTTCCACCACCAACCACCACATTCAACCACCCCACCGCCCTCCGCCACTCTAATAAAAGGATGTGTACACATCTCATTGATGTGTACACATGTTATTATATGCGTAGAGATGGCAGCGGGGCGGGTGCGGGGCGGGTTAAATCTTAACCCGCAAAAGTTAAACCCGCCCCGCCCCGCCCCGCATAGCATTTTTGCCACTTCTCAACCCGTCCCGCCCCGCCCCGCATTAACCCGCCCCGCTATATTATTTTTATTTTTTTTTGTTAATTTTATGAATTAATTAACGACTTTCTGAAGTATTAATCACTTTATCTTAGGTAAATTATCATAGTAGTTTGGGCAATAATTTTATTATTCTAATAATAGATTTTATACATACCCATATGTATAAGTTTGTTATAAAATTAAGTCTTTTATATATAATATAAAAGTGATGAAGTACATTTCGATATCGTGTTCAGAGTCTATCAACATTAAATTCTGAAGATTATGTTGTAAACTTTAAATAATTTGCACCAAAGACCGCAATATAGAAATTACCCGGGGGCATGTCTCGGAGCGGCATTCTTCATTCATGGAGATAATTACAGGACCAACGTTCAAAACTTTATTGAATCCGAGCATTTAGTAGTAATGTTTTTGGCTAACTTAAATAACACAAAAAGTTGCAGTTTTTGCAAAAGAAAAGAGTGAAAATATTCCATCAATCAGGATATCAGATGTTAGACTTGAGAAACATATGACTTAATGGTTTTCTTTTTCCATTAAATGCTGGAATAAACTTGTATGTGCTTTTATATCTGATGGTATGAGTATTTGTGTACGAGTTGCTTCTCAAATTATAAGAAAACATAAATTAGAATATCAAGATCGTCTTTCATGATGTAAAATGGTTTATGTTTTGAAAAATATGCAGAAATTTATATGCATGTAAAAAAAATTAGATAAACCCGCAACCCGCCCCGCCCCGCCCCGCCCCGCCAAAATTTTAAAAAAAATTGTTCCAACCCGCCCCGTCCCGCCCCGCCCCGCAAATGGCTTTAACCCGCCCCGCCCCGCGTAGACTAAAACCCGCCCCGCCCCGTTGCCATCCCTATATATGCGTACACATATAATAATATGTGTACACATATAATAACATGTGTACTCATCAGTCGAGATGTGTACACATATAATAATATGCGTACACATCTGACGAGATGTGTACATATTTTTTCCAGCCGTGAAAACATCTCCAAAATTGTATAAACATATAGAAAATATGTTTACACATCCGAAAAGATGTGTAAAACGACTAGGATAAAAAAATGAAAACAAATGAAATAGGGACGAAGAAGAAGAAAAGGGAGAAGAACGAAGAAAAAATAAGATGCATACGAAGAAGAAAAGAAAATGCCGACGGAGATTGAAAAAAAAAATAACAAGGATGGTGATGAAATGAAATTTGAAAAGAAATCTAGGAGAAAGAAGGAGAAGGAAGAAGAAAAAAGAGGGAGAAAGAAGAAAGAGAGAGAAATAAAAGTTTAAAATGATTTGAATATGTGAAAGAGTAAAAGTAGGTGGAGTTGAGGTAAGGTGTCTAGTCCAGGAGACAACTAGCTGAGAATAAAGCTAAGTTGTGGTTATGTAATGAACATTGGTAGTTATAATAAAATATTTAATTACCAAAAAAATAAAAGTAGGTGGAGGAAGGGAAAATGAAATATTTGATTTTTTTTGAATTGTGAGACTTTTTTGTAAATTTCGAAAGTTTTTCTTCCACCCAAAAATTTTAAATATTACAATTCAGCCATCACTTAAGTAAATTAAGTTTTTATCCCATTTTTTTATTTAAAAACTTGGGAGGTCCCTTTACCTATTTTTTCACTTATGATATATAACAAAGTAGAGTTGAAATTGGTTCTTGTAGAGTTTGAAAGTCCTATCCACACGGACATAGTCAGTTGAGACAAACTTCCTTTTGTAATTCTTGAGATTTTTGGGAGAAAATAGATTGAAGAAATAGGCATTTTTTTGGAAAATACAATTTTTTTCTTTTCGATTCCATGAATATTAAAAGTAAAAGCGATGTAAGTTGGACAAGTAGTAGCCATAACTTGAAGCTTTGATTTTTGGTTTTTTTTTTCCATAAATCAGATCTGACATGAAGCGGGGAGGGCAGTGTTAGAAAATGGAGTAATAGGGGAAAGAAAAGGCTTGCGATTCTGTTTGGCTTGCGGGACACTAGTAAAACGCCTTAAGGCTCATTTATGGGACTTAGTTTTGTGAAGCTTACTCCCTAAGCGTCCGACTGTGCGAATTGAGCTTGCCTATCACCCAGCGCTCTGGACTCGCCCAGTAAATCCTGTGTAGATCATCTGTCAAATCCCTTAATAAACATTGTTCACTCACAAAGATCTTTAAAAATCAATAGAACAAATTTCATTCATCTATAGAAGGTTGAAATCAAGTGTACTTAAAATAATGAGACTACTGTCACATGTATTATAATTGAAAATATTATGAGGGTGAATATCATCTATAAGCTTGTACTGAAATTGCATAGCAAATGTTTATATCATCACTTGTTTCTATAAGCTTCTTTAGTCACTTTTAATTTTCTCAAACTTCTTATGTATTTTCTATATTGTTTTATAATAATTATCTATTTTTCATTTAAAAATTAGAAAAAAATTGGTTCCATGAGCCTCGCTTCCCGCTCTCATCTTTTAAACAAAATAATTAGGAAAGTTAAGGTGGCTTTGGTTATGGGAGTGGTTGTGCAAGAGAAGGAGCAGCCATTCGACGAGGTGGTGGAGGAAGACAAAAAATAGGAGAAGATATATTGGGGTGGTTGGGGGGTTGGGCAGGGTGGGGGTTGAAGACAAAGATGGGGAATGGGGCATTTTTCCACTTATTTTTATGTTTTTATCTTTTTGTTTCTATTTATTTTTCTAGTTTTAATCTTTTATTTCAAATCAAAATGCACCATTCACGCTATTTATATGCGTGGTAATAATATACAGATATTAGCCTTGATTTTTTTTTAAAAAAACAAAAATGGCAACCCATAGGAAAGTAACTGGCGACCGCCAGATCTTTCTAGTTAGTAACACCTAGTGATTGCCAAGAATTTACTTTGGTGATGCCATCACATTTTACCCCTCAAGGATTATTTTTGTTTAAAAGTTTTTTTAGGGGATTCAGAATTGTGATGGCAGCTCTACAAGTGCTCATTTCGCACAAAAACTTGTCTTGATATCATAGCCAACTACTTTAGGGCTATTTACATAACTATACATATAAAAAAAATTAACACAAAAATATCAATACTATCTCATTTTCAAAACATAGCAATATTTTTTATAAAAATATAGCAAATACATATAAAGGGTGGATAAAATACTAGATCCTCCTCCTACACTAGCATGCAAACCCTAGTCGCCGGTCAGCAGAAATTTTTTTGTACTGTTTTTTTTTAAAAAAAAAAAAATTCTTATGTATGTGTTGTGTATTTTCATTGTATGCATAATGATACACTGTGCGTACAATGAAAATACAGTAGGCATACACAAATATGATTATGGTGTGTTGTTTTGTATATTCTTTGTATGGATAGTGTAAGCACAATGTATGCATGTTCATACATAGAACATACACAACATATACAATGAATAAACAATATTTATTGTACGTAAAGTATATACCTATGACATTCACTTTCTTCGTCTCCGATCACCACCAACAACCACCGTAACCAGCGGAGAATAGGGGCAGCCCAATAAAATTCATGGCCTAAAGCGAACTTCAAACGAGGCCCTAAGCATTTTATATAAATTTTTATGTTTTTTCTATTTGAGATTTTCTTTTCTTTTATATGATTATCAATTTTTTTCTCTAGTTGTTTTTTTTTTAAAATAATCAATAATAAAGAAAATTCATTTGATCTTTCTTGAAACATTATTGAACTTAGATGAGTTTTTAATATTAATTAACTTCCACTTTAAAAAGAGCACTCTTCCTTACTTTTATGAATTAATTATTTTACTGCTGTTTAAAAATAAGTAAAGAGTTTTTGAGATTGAACTCAATTCATCCTTTTTTTTATTTTTTGTTAAAATTTTGAGTTACATGAATTTTATTTTCTAGTTGACATATTTTAACAAGTAATATAGTAATTTTCCTATGAAATAACTTCCTTGAGAAAAATCTCTTTAAGAAATAAAACAAAAAGGTAACTTGATACCAGGAGTTAATAATTGGTAATTGACATAAAAATAAATCAATATTAATGGAATTTTTCTGCTTTAATTTTTTTAGTTCAATGTTCGAACACCTAAGAAAAACATAATGTGAAAACAAGTTAATCCATACACTTGTTTTGTTTGAACAGAACATGAAAATTCCAATGAAGAGGAAAAGAAAGAGTGTACTTCTCTACTCTCTACCTATTAATAAGCGGGAGTTGCCTTGGACGAACAAGGGTAATTTGGAGATTTCATAAAACTTGAGTTGTACATGCTGCTGTGTCAATTTGTTGATTTACCAAAAGTTGACCGAAAGCCCGAGTTCTTTAGAGTAAATTTCATTCCTGTGCCAGCTACTTCAACTGGTAAACACGTGGGGGTATACGTGTCAACATCAAATTTACTTTCTTAACTTCAGTTTTCGAAGGGACGAGGGACTGAGTAGACCTAAGAATCCTATTCAAGATCGAGAAGCAACGTTAAATTATTTTTCTAAATTCTTGAGTTGATACCGATCATGCCGAAGATCAGGAATGCTGCTGATTGTGAGAAGCAACAACTAATTGTTAGTGGTAAGAGGTCTCACAGCACTTCACCCGTCTTTTCCTGAATTATCGCCATGGCCACTCTTCTCTCTTTTCATTAAGAAACAGGCACAGAAAATTCCTACTCTCTTTTTGCAAGTTTAATTTCTCTACTTCTATTTTTGTCTTGCAATTGTGATTTTTGGTTGGTTTTTCTTCTTTCTTTTTATCTTCCCTTTTTGCATCAATACTTTCATGTTGCTGATTTTTAAATGAATTATTGATACCGACATTTTTTAACCAAATTTGGGTCTTTGTTAATATTTTTGTCGGATTTTGTGTGTGCATGTGAACGATTTCTGCCATTTATTCAATGCATGTTTAGCAAAAAGATACTCAGGTTCAAGCTTCTGAGTGAAGTGCAATCTTTGGTTCTTGGGATAGATATGTAACCTCTACGATATTTCTTCTAAACAGTGAAAATGATGCATCCTTTACGTTATGTGTTCATTTATAGATGCTTACTTTAATTCCTGTTGTTCCGTATGTTTCTGGATCAAATATCCGTATTCGCAATATATTTTTGTTTTTTTATGTTGTTCAAGTTGTACAAAACATATAATCGTCTACTGTTTAATGTAATGTGATGGCCAAATAGGATATTTATACCTCCATTGGAGGTTGATACTATTTACATTGCATCCCATAAGGTTCATTCTATCTTTCATTCTATTATTCATCATGCTTTCGGTATGTTCGTTCCTGTGTAGTTGGGAAAAAAATTTCCAATCTATGAAGTTATTTGTCAGTCGTGGTGTGTATCTTCCTCCTTGAGTAAGTAGAAAAAATGGTGTACATGAAAATGGTAGAGAGAGAGAGTAGAAAGAAAGAATTGTATTAAGTTGGTTATTGATAGTTGAACTCAGACACACTATCTGTCAAATTAGGGAACTTAACCATTTTGAGATGTTTGGTGCAGAAAATGTTTTTTTCTAGATAGGTAATTTACCATCCGGAAACTTTTAAATAATTATAATTGAAGAAACTTTAATTTACTATAATTTCAGCTATTCACGAATTGGTTACACTAGGCTAAATGTCTGTTCTTTTGCGCATACATATGGACTTCGTACAGTCAGATTGAGCTAATAAGCTCTTGAAATGTAAAAGTAGAAGTTTGACATAGAAGAAAATCTCGGACAGTGTGCTTTTCAATATTGGTAAAATCAGTGGTAGTCCTAATAGGAAACATTCGACGCGAGTAAAAAGAGTTTTCCTGAGATATACAAATAGGTAAAGGTCCAACTCATTCCATGGCCTTCTAATCTAATTTAAATTTCAACTTGACAATAAAATTTTAATTTTGTATGTATTTCCACTTGATGGTAGAAAGTTGAGAAAGAATGAGCACGGCGCAAAAATAGAGCCAACGAAAAGCCATCTGTTCAATAATATCGACAAGTTTATTAGTGATGGACATATTAACAAATAGATATGTTTTAATAGTTAAAGAATTTTCAATAGTTGTTGCAATTATCCAGTGCATTGCTGCTTTGATAAGTTTCCTATTTACTTTGCCTCTTCTCATTTGATGGTTAATTTAGAGGGTGAAAAGACGGAAACAAGTCCTGATTTTTAAACCAAAAAAAAAAAAAGGCAGAGAAATAAGAGTTACGTTCTATAAGGAGTATGTTATATCATTCAGGAACAGAAAAAAAGAGTAATATCTATTTTTAAGTTCTTATACGGACCTATTCATGTCCCTAGAAGGAAGACATTATATAAGTGAAAGATGAGGACAACAAGAAAATGAAATCAGATATACTCGACCTACTAGAGTTCTCTCTATTGAAGTCTCCACCTTGTTTGTGATTTCATTTCTTTTTTGGACCAATTAACTCTGGTTTTGTGTGAGATTTCTAGACAGTATAATGCGCTAAAAGCACTGAGTCATTATCAAATAAGGGTCGGTATTCTCAACTAACCTTAATTCAAGTGTGTGAATAATGTTGTACAGTTTAGGCTTGGGAGCCTTTTCTGGAGATGAGGCCAGTAGAAGTGGGAGCCTTTTCTGGAGATGAGGCCAGTAGAAGTAAGAGTGCACAAGGTACATGTACAATCTTCTTTCTATTCATTCTCTTTCCTATATTTGGTGATGAGTGTCCCAAAATGTAGGAGAATTCTCAAGAAGTGATTCATAACTCAGGTATTTATACCAGTGTATCTTGCTGCTTTCTGTTAAATCCCTTAGATTGTTTATGAGATTTCATCTTCTTAAACTTTTGGATTGATAAGGTATGAACTTTCAATTGCTGGGTAAATTATAAGCTTCTTTCGTGCATAGGTTGGAGAAGAAGCTCTTTCTATCCTATTGTTTTTTCCTTTCTTTTTCACCGTCAAGTATTTCTTTGATTTGCAATTCCTTCATTCTAATTGTTGCTCGCACAATTTTGCTACATTAGTTACTCTGTTCAATATTTTTTGTTGTTTCTTTTAATTTATTGATTTTGTCAGGCTTTTCTACCTCATTTCCACATGCATGACGCTATTTGGTTGAAGTGGTAAGAATATTATATAAGTGTCGATATTAAGATCATTGAAGATACATCTTAATGCTGGAATATTAGTTCTAAAAGAATATATTGTTCGTTGACTTATGTATTAAATAGCAACTCTAATGGTGTGCAGTATCTACTGTCTCCATGTTGCTAATTTCGACTAGAAATATCAACATCTTAAAGTAGCTAAAAGGATTTTTGTTATTTCTCAAAGCCTCAGTCCTTACATTTGAATCTAAGGAGCATGGTGAGAAGCTGATATTATCCAATTGTAAGTGTGCTTTAGATTTTTACAACATGCATCTTCGTTGCCTTTAGTTACACTGGTTAGCCTCAGCTGCTATGTTTTGCAGAGAAGTTATCATGCAGAATGAGTGGCTCATGTTGCGAGTTGTATCATTTTTTTGATCTCTAACTTGTGACAGCTCAAATATATTTAAGTCTTTTTCAGTGGTTCAAAGCCTTCAATCAAAATTTTGAAGTACTGCAACTGTCGCACTATAAATAAAATATCATGTCACAAAATTTAATGATGGTCTTGACAAAATCTTCAGTCTTACAACCCTGGTGTAGTGGCGGTCTCGGAAAGTATTAGCTTTGATCTTCAGTCCCTCTTAATTATTTATTCCGAAAATTTGACAAGAGAGAACATGTAATTTGTGTAGTAGTTTCATATATTCAACTGGTGTGAATTTTGTTCATCATTTAGCTTGTGATAATGCTTATCATGTTATGCTCCATCAGTGAATGAAAGATCCACTTTCTAGCTCATGGTTTCCCCTGTTATTGTTCTTTTACTTTTTCACTATGAATTTTTTTATTCACTGGAATAGCTGAGTTGCTTTGTCATCTTTAACCTTTTCACAGATTGTCAACTAATGCACATACTTAAAACTAACGCGTGAGATTGCAGTATAGAACAATTCATAATACTCTTGGAGCATTTTGGTCTTTGAAGATTGGCTTATGCTGATTACATTGCACAAAGGTGGTGTTTTACAGTAGAACATTTCAGCAGTAGAACATTTTAGACCTAGAAACTGCTCTACATGTCCTTTTCAAGTATATTAGAGGGAAATCTTAATGTTGTATATAACTAAGAATGCAACAAATAATGTATATAATATGTACAATATTCGATTCTAATCTAACACATGTTTATTGCTGCTTTGTATATCTGTATCGCTGAATAACTACACAAAACTATCATAAAAAGAACTACCCTCTCCATTTTCTAGAAAAGCATGGGCCCTTATCCTCTAGTAATTATGAATAAGGAAGAATGATAAAAAGAAAATTGTGTATTGCTAATAAACTAAAAATTTACATGTATTTCACACATGTAAGAGCTCATTATGTCCATTTGAGTTGTCATCTTTTTGTCACCATTTCAAGCAAGTGAAATGATTCGTAAAAGGGGAAAATTACTAAGTCATAAAGTTTCTTCTTTTAAAAAAAAATTTATACTTGTTTCTATCAAAGAAAAGAAAAACTCAATATTCTATGGAAAATTCAAAGTATAAAAGGCATAAACTAAGTATTATTGAGGGCCTAATGCCAATACTTTAGCTGCTTTGGCCTAAGGCTGCCCTGTCGGAGAACACAAAAAAAGAAGAAGAGAGAAGTCAAATCTTTTGGTGGCATAAAAGAAGCAAGACCGGTGATGGAAGGGGACATCACGTCTGGTATTATAACACCAAGGGCCGACGTCGAAGGCACCAAATTCCGTTGCCGACCTTACAACAACAGTTGACAGGCAAAAACATCAGCAATGGCAACAACAATATCGTCGACGACGACTGGGGAACAGGGGAGAGGATGCTCGCGACGACGGGATAGTAGAGGGAACACCGGCGACGGGGAAGGGGGAGGGGCAGTGGCCCAAAAACAGTGGGGTGGGGGGAGAGAAGAGAGAGAAAAGGTATTAGGATTTTTTCTTTTGCTATGTTTGGTAGCATAGTTTAAAAATATTGCTATGTTTGGTAAAATAGTAAAATTTTACTACATTTTTATAAAAAATCCTACAATAATATATGGTGTAATTTTTCCTAACTCTTAACAGGTCTAAAGACCTCGAATCTTAATGTTCAGGGTATAAATTGAGTAAAAATCTGATCAATTAGCCACTTTTAGGGATAATTATACTAAAAGACAAGCAAAAGACGAAAATTACAAAAAATGACCCATATTTTCCAATCTTAGCCGACCTGTCACCCTTTTCCCAAGATAACAGTCTGCAGCAAGTTTATACAATTTTATACAAATTTATACATGTGTATAAAATTATATAAAATTGTGTAAGTGTGTATATGTGAGTGAATAAATCTGTATATTAAGGATGTTTATATGGTTTTTTTTTGTGTGTATATTTTTGTATTTCTCTCATATCTACGTATGTATCTATGTATATTCATGTATAATTTATTTTTTGGGGGGGGGGGGGGGGGAGGAGGGATTTGTGTGTATAAACTTGTCCAAAGCAATGATTTAGACGCAATAAACAACATAAATTCAGTAAAATACAAAAAAGTAATGACACCAATGTCGGGGAGGGTGTCTTCCGGCGACTTAATGGCTGGGGAGGGGAAGAATTGGTAGCTAAGGTGTTTTTTTATGAAAGAGTGCTAAAATTTGTAATTTTAGGGATGAGTGCTATGCATGAAAAAAATACGGCCTCTTGTTTTTAATTTTGGGTAGTGGGCTGCCTATTTTTTAAAATTTCCGCCACTTTTATCATCATTAAAGAAAAATATAGCGAACACTTACAAAATAATTGAGAAATAGCCAATATTTTGGTAAGTATCAACGAAATGACAAACATGCCCTTCCCTCCATCATAATTATAGGGGTCTGAAGATCAAGAAAAATCTCACCATTCTCAATAACAACAACAACAACAACAACAACAACAACAACAAAAAACCCAGTAATTTCCCACACGTGGAGTCTGGGGAGGATGAGATGTACGCAGACCTTACCTCCACCAAGGTGGAGAGGCTGTTTCTGATAGACTCTCAGTTAACGAAACAAAATCAAGATGCAAATAAAGCAAGACACAAACAATATGTTCGAAAAAAATCAGGAAGTGATGATATAAACAAAAGACTACACAAGCAACAAAAACCAATAACAGCGGTGAAAACAAAGATTGAAATAACATATACGACAGAAATTACTCCATTGCAATCTAACATTCTACCATAATCTTTGACCTCCGCATACTCCTATCTAGGGTCATGACCTCGGTTATCTGAAAGTTAGCCAAATATTTTCTGATAACCTCATCCCAAGTCTTCTTCGGTCTATCCCTACCTTTCCATAGACTCAGAATCGCCAACTTTTCACACCTCCTCACTAGGGCATCTGTGCCCCTCCTTTTTACATACCCAAACCATCTTAGCCTCGTATCACGCATCTTATCCACCACCGAAGTAGCTCCCACCTTGTCCCGTATGACTTCATTGTTGATCTTATCTTTCCTTGTATTTCCACACATCCATCTAAGCATCCGCATCTCGACTACTTGTAACTTCTGAACGTGCTCACTCTTGATTGGACATCACTCAGCTCCATACAGCATAGCCGGTCTCACAGCCACTCAATAGAACTTCCCCTTAAGTCTAGGTGAAATTTTCTTATTGCATAAGATACCAGATGTGGCCTTCCATTTCATCCAACCTGCTCTTATACGATGGATGACATCATCGTCTATCGCACCATTTCCTTGAAATATTGACCCAAGATACTTGAAACTTTCTTTCTTGGGGATAACTTGTCCATCTAGCATTACTTCCTCATACGACTCAGGAACTACTTCGCTAAACTTGCACTCCATGTACTTCCTTTTCGTTCTACTCAGCATGAAACCCTTGGATTCTAGAGTCTGCCTCCAAACTTCCACCTTATCATTAACAGTGTTGCATGTCTCGTCGACCAAGATAATGTCATCTGCAAATAGCATACACCACGGGATCTCTCATAGAATACTCGGAGTTAGATCATCCATCACCAGCACAAATAGGAACGGGCTAAGCACTGACCCGTGATGTAAACCCATCTCGACGGGGAAGTATCTGAGTCACCTCCCACCGTCCTCATTTGGGTCTTGGCACCATCATACATGTCCTGAATCGCTCTAATGTATGCCATATGGACACTTTTAGACTCCAAGAAACTTTCTCTCTTTACTAAAGCGAGCTTACTAAAATTCGCAGGGAGAAAACAAATTAAATATCCGCTGTCTCTCTCTTTAGGGGCTTTTCTCTCTCCATATTAATTTTTATATACAAAAATCGTGAAGGTGAGGCTTCAAGAAATTCATATAAAGTTGAGGAGCCTTAAAAGATCTGCTTCTTCTTCTTTAATATCCATAACTCTAATTTCATTTTTCACTTGTTCAATTTCAAAACTCCAGGACATTATTGTAAAAATGTCACTTAATCAACTTCAAAGTTCAGTAAATTATTTTGGGATTTTTACTTGTTCACGTTCAAATTCCAGGAAAATATACTGAGATTTTTACTTGTTCATGTTCAAATTCCCGTAAAATATCCTGGGATATTTACTTGTTCATGTTCAAACTCTAGAAAAATATCCTGGGGTTTCACTTGTTCAAGTTTAAATTTCAGAAAATTAACCTGGATTTCACTTTTAGTCTCTTGAAATTGAAGCTGAAACATTGTTGACAAAGCATATTGAACTGTAAATTTCAGTGCTTTTCTATTTTTAAAGTTAATATCTCTTTCACCTTTTGGTTAGTTCCTCTTTGTATTTATACGTAATTTGTTACTCAATTTCATGTCACTTGGATTGTGAAGATATTAACCAATTTTTGTTGTTGTAATGGAGGAATTTGTAGTGTTCTGAGTTTTTTGCTACTAGAATGGAAGTTGGTGTTTTTTTAATTTGTTTGGGTGATTAATGAAGGTGCTGGCAGAGGCATAGGCTTAGGGAAGAAGAAAACGGGAAAAGGTTTATCTATATTCCACTATTTATAAAGTGGTTAGAAATCTTTTAATTTTGAAACTGTGGCTGATGATCTTTTAACACTTATAAAAATGACTAGTAATCATTCGTCCTACAAATCGATGAAGGAAGTGCACAAATAGCTTATATTTACAATTCATTCGAGGGGTAGCCGTTTCGAATAATGTTTTGCGCGGCCCAACTACTTTATCAAAATTTATCCCAAGGTAAACTTAATTTTAGGCTCCGAGACTTAAAAGTGAGGCCAACTTCAGTGCAAGGACTAAGTTTAAATCTGATTTAAGTTTTTATTCATTTTGTCTAAAATGATCTCAATATTAATACTTGCGACTAAAGTTGAGTGAACTTCAAACTAAAGAACTAAAGCTGAGTAGCTATGTACAAAAATAGCTGGCGCCTGAATAGCGGTAGAAAGAGTAAAAATTTAGTTTCAGTAGGCAATTTTGCCATCCTCATTTTTTTTTTTTTTTTTTTTTTTTTTTTTTTTTTGCAGGAACAGTATATTTCGGGTATTTGCCCTATTCTCATATTAAACAAACACTTTCTAATTGTTGTGCCCCAACTTCAAACATGAAGTTAGAAGCTGTATATGTCTAACTTCAAATCTTCATGTTTGAAGTTGTTATGCCTATGTTTGAAGGGTATGAAGTTGGAAGTAGCTATGCCAAACTTCAAACATGAAGGTTTGAAGTTGTTCTGCCCAAGTTTGATGTTCTACATTACCTATGCCCAACTTCAAATATTGGGAATTACTATGCCCAACTTCAAACCTTTAAATTTGAAGTTGAACTTCAGACTTCAGTACTTAAATTCAACCTTGAAGGTCTGAAGTTAAGCATTATAAAATAGGCTATTTATGCATTCCCCCGTGTGAAGACAGGCTTTTGGCCTAACTTTGATATCTTATAGAGTAGTACCTTTTGAATTTACAACTTTCTTGTCTTACATGTCCTCAACAACGGAAAAGGGCCACATTTGCCCCTCTACTATCAACTATTGTCTGGACCAATCCTTAGTTATACTATCGGGACATATTTACCCCTACCGTTAGCATAGTAGGACAGATTTACCCCTGCCGTTAGTATAGTAGCATATATACCCCTATTTTCAAACGGCCAGCCACGGTGGAGTCCATATGGGCGCCATGTCATCTCCCACTTCCATGTTGGATGCCATTTTTAGTCCATGTCATTTTCTTCTATACCCAAAATAATAAAAATCTCGAAAGACCACCTCCATGTTGTAGTTTACGTTCATATTCATGTATCAATATGTGTCTTTGTTGTCTCCTATGAGATTTTTGGTACCTGACTAGTTGAAGAAATGACCACCAAATTTTAGGGACCTTGCAGCAGACTTTGGGATGGAATTTAATGATGGCCCACCGATCATGAGTAGAGAAGAATTTGAGGCTAGAAAAGATGATCTAAAGAAGAAGAGTGAGATAGAGAGACTTGGAGAGAGGTAATTATGACCAGCCTAGTTCTCTGTTCTTGTTAATTCTTAGCATATATGCTATTTTAGTGGGTGATGTTAGAATCACGTTCAATGGCTTAAACACTGCGTATTGAGTTTTGCAAAGTATGTTCATACCGTAATTCAGTGGTAACTGAAAATAGCACATCACGATGCAATTTCGGTGGGTGATATTGAAAATTTGTTCAATCATTGAGTTTTGAGTATTGAGGATTATGCTGTATCTAGTAGGATGATGGACTACTTTAAAGGAGCAATTTATCGTTTTGGGTATAGAGGGAAATGACATGGACTAAAAGTGGCGGCCAACATGAAAGTTGGAGATGACATGGAGCCCACATGGACTCCACCGTGGCTGGCCGCTTGAAAATAGGGGTATATATGCTACTATGCTTACGGCAAGGGTAAATCTGTCCCGATAGTATAACTAAGGATTGGTCCAGACAATATTTGATAGTAGAGGGGCAAATGTGGCCCTTTTCCGCCTCAACAAATATGCTTCCATCAATATTTTAAAAGGCGGGGTATAATGTGAAGTATTTTACTTACTATGAGGCGGAACTTACGCCTTGAGACATAAGGCGTAACTCTTATGGATCTTATTTCTTAATTAATTTGAATTAATAAATAAAAAATGGCCCAAAAAAATATTGAAAATACATAAAATTTTTAAGATTATAAAAATGAATAAAAAAGCTTAATTATAGAAATAAAAAATCTAACATTTTCAATAATGTTACATATACTTTGAGATACAAATAAAATATAAAGCCTTAACTTTCAAATAACTAAAAAAATCACTATTTTCTAAAATTAAAAGTGAATAAAAGGAAAATTGTGTCAGCAAGAGAAAATCTGCATCATGCAATGAACTTTAGGCCAACATCAGGTAGTTTGATTAGGCATTGTTACTTGCAAATGATAGGGGATCAGCCAAGGGTTCACTGGAAGACTCTAATGTTCTCCAATCAAGCCAGAATGCAGTGTTTATCATGTGGTTGCAACTGCACAATAGGCTACTTAGTACTCACTAAAGATAAGGATGCAGGCATGGGGAATGAATGTTGAAGATGATTGTGTGGTGTTTAGAAATGCGAGAGAATCTAGAGATCATTTATTTCAGGATTGTGGATATGCAAAACAGGTATGGCACAAGCTGATTCTGTGGCTCCAGAAACAACCACCAACCTTCACAAGCTGGTAAGATTTTCAACACTGGATAGTTAATGTGACAAAGGGGAGAACAAGTCAGGCTAACCTGCTCAAGATAGTGTACTCAGAATACATACATGCTATATGGATTGAAAGAAACACCAGAAGTTTTTGAGAAAAAGGAGAAAGATTGGAGAACTGCGGCAAAACCCATTGCTTACACTAGTTGTGTACAAGCTCCAAATAATATGCAACACCTACTAGCTACTTTGACATTCTAGTGATGTTTGATTGCATTGTAGGATAGATAGATCTAAGCTACTTGAGTTTGAATTAGCTTGCATTGTAATTATCTCAATTCGGTGATTAATAAAAGTTGTTAGTTACCACAAAAAAAAGTGAATAAAAATATTACTACTATAACTTAAAATAATTCTTCATCGATAAATATAAAATTGCTTCTACATTGCAAAATAAGTGAAGTCTAATAATTTTGAATAGGACATGAAGACCAATAACAAGTGATGATATAAACTTCGACGATGCATTTTCAGATTAAATATACAGATTCATCCTCATGATATTTTCAGTTATAACGTATGCAATATTATGTCTCGTTAATTGAGTTATGCTCAACTTTTCAATTTCTATAGATGACTATAACTAGTATCATTCATTTTTAAATAAAATTATGGGTGAATAATCTTAATTAGGGATTTGGACAGATGATTTACATAAGTTTTATTGAGCGAGCCCGAGCTTTGAGCGTTGGACGTGCTTTAGGCGCAGCTTGCGTAAGCCTCATGGATCTGAGCCCTGTCCGAGAGCCTCAGGGCGTTTTGCAAGTGCCCGCCCCAGGAGCGAGTCTCAAGAATCCTTTTAAAACAGCGGCTTCCATGTATTTCTTCATCCGACATTTAGATAAATGCTCACTTTTTTTGAGTTATTCTTGACTGTTAATATAATCTGTATATACAATTAACTTAATTTCCCATTTTTCTTTTAGTTTCTCGATTAGAACCTCATGTAGTTGATTCTAACTAATTTAGGATTGAGATATAGTAGTTGATTTATTTTAGATTAATAATACAACATCCTACGTGATTGATATCTACAGAAGAACATGGGAGTAATATTGCAAAAGGTAAGAGAAGTTCCTCACTAAATACAAATGCATCTGAATACTTGCACAAAGACAAGAACAAAGAATAATCTTACATTCTTTAGTTTTCTTTCATTACTAGTCCTGAGAAAAATACTCCCTTTTTTCTTTTTGTTTTGTGATTTTTTCTTTAACCACTGTTGCTTGAATTACCACTTCCAGGCATAAGCTCTCTCAACATAGCCACAACTTGCAACATATTAGGCCTTTTTGATGGAAAATCATCTACACATTGTAGTGTTATTTCCAAGTACCTTACCATCTCTTTGACCTCTACTACTTCTGCTTCATCATTCCCTTTAGTCACTGATAACAAATCTTGATCAATCACTTCCATTGATTTCCCTTCTCTTACCTTCATTTTTGTCCATCCTACCAAGTTTGTGTCACCAAAATCTTCTTTATCTGTTGGCCTTTTACCTGTCAAGAGTTCAAGAAGTACAACTCCAAATGAGTAAACATCACCCTTAGCAGTACACCTGAAACTTTGATAGTACTCGGGTGGCACATATCCTGGTGTCCCTGCTAGTGTACTCACACTGAGGTGTGTGTCTAGCGCGCTTATGAGCCTAGCCATGCCAAAATCTGAGACCCTGGCATCCATTTCATTATCTAAAAGCACGTTACTTGACTTCATGTCTCGGTGAATGATGTGTGGGATGCAATTGTGATGAAGGAAACAGAGTCCTTTGGCGGCTCCTCTAGCTATCTTTTTCCTTTCCTCCCATGTTAGGATTCTTTTATCGCGCGTTCTTGTCTTCCCATGAAGCATTTCTTCAAGGCTTCCATATTCCATAAATTCATAGACCAAAAGTCTCTCTTCACCAACCTTGCAGTATCCCAAGAGGGGTACAAGGTTCTTGTGCTTGATCTTTCCTAAAGTCTCCATTTCAGCCATGAACTCCCGGTCACCTTGGCAGCTTAACCTGATGAGTTTCTTGATTGCAACACTTGATCCATCCTTTAATGTTGCCTTGAAGACTTCTCCAAAACCTCCAGAGCCAATGAGACTTGCAGCTGAGAATCCATTTGTGGCCTCGATCAACTGTGAGAATTTGAGCTTCCTGAGTTGTCTTTGGAAAGTGGCTACGTTGATGCTCAGTGGCTCTCTCTCTTTATCAATCTTCCATGTTGTGGCTGCATAATTAGTATTCAGACTACTAAGCATTTTTACTCCATCAGCCTCTCGTCTCCTTGCGCGCATAGCAATTGCCCAAACAATCAAAATACAGATGGAAGCAATGGATATAAGAATCCCAAGAACAATACTATTAGCCCAAGATGCAGCTGAACTTCTCTTTCCGGTCCTTCCACCATCTCCATTTGTATTCGTGGTTGGATTGTCAGTATATTTGCATTCAGGCAAAGGAACCCCACAGAGTCCTGGATTATTTGCATATTGGCTTGCAGGAAGTGTACTAAGCTGACCCCTAGATGGAATTTGCCCTGTCAATTCATTGTTGGACAGGTCAATTTGCACCAAGAAAGAAAGCTGCGAAAACGAATCAGGAATATGACCCTGCAATCTGTTATGTGATGCATCAAACACTCCCATATTCTTTAGCCCTCCAAGTGATGAAGGAATCTCCCCTGACAAATGGTTGTGTGATATAACAAGCACTTGTAAAGCTATCATGTCGCCAAATTCATCAGGAATTTTGCCAAGAAGCTCGTTGTAAGAAAGATCAAGGTACTCTATAGTCTGATACCGAGTAAAAGCACTAAGAACCGGGCCAGAATACATCCGAGTGAAATCACAACTCCTTAGTGATGGGACCTGTAAAAGCCTGTCAGGATGAATTCCATAGAACTCAAGCAATCCTCCAACTCCTCTGCACGAGCTGCCAACGTTTCGGACAAACACTAAAGTGTTACCCGAGAGAATTCCACTCAATGCTTTAGAGCCTTGCTGCCGACCAATTCGAGGTGGGATCTCACCTGTTAACCTATTGCTGCTCAAGTCTAGCCAAACCAAGCTACTGCAGTTGGATAACTCACTTGGAATTTGACCACTCAAGCTGTTATTTGCTAGTTGCAAAACAGCCAGCCTGGTTAAATAGCCAAATTCTCGCGGAATCTCACCACTCAGTCCATTGCTTGTGAGGGAAATCCACTCAAGATTACCACACTTCAACAATTCATCTGGGATTTTTCCACTTAAGTAGTTATTGTTAAGAATAAGATTCTTCAGATTACTGCACTTCCCCAACTCCGCCGGTATATTCCCTTCCAAACTATTGTACCAGGCAATAAGCTGCTCAAGATTCTCAAGCTTTCCTAGTTCAGGTGGAATTGAACCATTCAGATAGTTTAAACTAAAGTCAATTGTCTTCAGCTGTGAACATTGGGACAGTTGAAATGGAATAGGACCATAAAGTGAATTATCTGGTACTCTCAGCTCTTCCAGTGAAGAAGCTCCCGGGCATAAATCTGGTGGAATCATCCCACTAATCATGTTAGAGCTGAAGTCTACGACCCGGAGTTTCTTACAATATGAAAGGGAAACAGGAAATGGTCCAGAGATCTTATTGCTACTCATTTGTAAGGTATCTAAAGAACCTAAATTCTGAAGGATGGAATCAGGAAATGGACCGGTTAGATTATTGTTTGACAAATCAAGACTCTGCAGAGAAGAACATGATGAGAAGGAATTCGGGATTGCACCAGTAATGTTGTTGTTGGAAAGCTTGAGTTCCACAAGTGAATTGCATGAGCTTCCCAATTCGGATGGGATCCAACCAGATAGATGATTCTTGGAAAGATCCAAGCTTTGCAAGCTTTTAAGCTCACCAAAGGAACTTGGAATTGGACCAGAAAAATAATTCTCTGACAAAATCAGTTCCTCAAGGGTTGTGCAATTAGACAAAGCAGCAGGAATTGAATCCATAAATTGATTCCCTGACAAGTCTAGATGCAACAAGGAATTACAAGTCTCAATCTTGAGATTAGAAATTGAGCCTGTGAGGTTGTTATAAGACATGTCAAGATACTGCAACTTATCGGTATGCAACAAAAAGTTCTGAGCTAAAGAACCTGTTATATTAGTGAAAGACATACTGACATATTCAAGATTTGGACATTTTGCAAAGAAATTTTCAGGAACATATCCTACAAGTCCACAGAAGGAAAGCTCAAGTTGCTTCAAACTATAAGGGAGTTGACTCAAAGACGTCGAGGCATTTACATAGAACGAATTCGCAGAAAGATTGAGGGAAGTTAACATATCTAGAGAAGAAAAAGCAGAGAAAGAAACTTCTCCAACAAGGCTAGATTTCTGAAGATCAAGACTTGTGACTCTTCCAAGACTATTGCAAGTAACACCATTCCATGAACATGGATTATTTTTAAGCTGCCATCCTGATAAAGCTCCAAGAGGGTCATTTTGTATCATATTCTTGAACAGCAAAAGGGATTCAGCATCAGTTTTAATGGAGGAACCATCGGCTTTTTCGACTGCAGCAATTGAGGTAAAAGCTATAAAAATAAATGTTGTAGCAAAGTGTAGGAATTCAAAATGGTTTGAATTGGTATCCATGACAGGAGAACTAAGACTGCATAGAGAGCTTAGAGAGTAAGCTTTTGTGAGTATAGAAGATGATTGTGTTTTGAGGGAGAATGAATGTCAAAAGGAGCAGAAAGAGAGTGCTTACTATGATGAGAAATTCTCATGGTGCAAAGCAGAAGAGCTAACTTTTGAAAAAAGTTGTTGTCTTTCTTTTTCTTCAGTGTGTGTATTGTTTATTTTCTAATGAAGAATTTTGTAAATTGGAAAAGGAGGGAACATGTGGAATAAAAAAAGTAATGAATTGCAGTAATAATGGATTAAAGTCTTGGTAGGTGATGTAAATGTAATAGTGAATCCAATTACTATCTATTAATCATTTATAGTAACATTATTTTTTTTCTTCTCTCGTCTTCATAATTTTCTTTCTTTTGTAGTTCCAAATAGTCAGATATTACTAAACTAGCGAGGGAACATACCTGAGTTGGTTGATGGTCAACAAGCTGAGTTGGTTCATGGTCAAACTTCTCTTAAACCATTTTCCTTAAAAGAGATAATTCTTCTCTGGATTTTACATGTTTGATTGGCAACATCTTTTACTTCTCATATTAGAATTTCTTTCTGTGAAGGAAAATAATTACCCCATCCATTTCAAAAATTGCCCATATTCTTAAATGAAGGAAAATAATGTTCAATTCGCCTCATTTATACAAAACTATTACCCCATCCATTTCAAAACAATAAAGGCGTCTAAAGTAAGAGGATCAAACTCTCTAATTTTCAGTCTTCATCTGTCCAAATTTATGTAACAATACACACTTAGGGAGTCCAACTAAAATTTCTTTTGTTACCATTTCTCAAACATATCAAATCATTTTATTTATACATTTATAATTTGTAGTACTTTTTTGTGTAATTTTTCAATACGATCGACATTGCTTAAGAAGTACAAGAAAGTAACTATATAGGGAGAGGGATGAGAGAAATCATTTCCATAGACAAAAAGGTCTGAGAAGATTGAGAAAGAGACTTACTTCAAAGTATTATGTATAGCTAGACGGATTCATCGTCATACCTCTTACTTTTGATTGTAAAGGAACACAGAAGTTTGGAAAGTTGAGAGAGGGTCCCTGCTAGGGGTGCCCATGATCCCATACGGTATGATTTTTAGTACTTTAATTCTGTAATTTTGGTTTTCAATTTCTAAAGATATCATATCATTGTCATATCAAACTAATTCGGTATCATTTGATATTTTTATGTTTGGTATTGGTAACGTTAGGAACGGTAAATCGGTAACCATAATTTATTCGACTTTGACTTATATAAAGTAAAAATATATGTTGCAAAGAAATACTAATGGAACGAGCTAAATGTTAGAACATTTTTAGTAATATTATTTAACAATTCAATGGAACTCGGATATGTATTGGCGCAAAATACAAAAGACCACAAATGGAGTATCCAAAAGTTTCGATGTACTAACATTACTATTCAAAAGTCTAAACTAACCATAGTCCTACTATACAAGCTTACACCAAATTTATGATTTGTATATGATGAGTTTTTAATATTCTTTAATTAATCAACTAAACTTGGGATTTTATTAATTAGTTCACATTTACATTAATTAAATTATTATCTCTATATTAATATGCTATATATGTAATCAAGTATTTGGTACGATATTCGATATTTTGATATTTTTATTTATAAATATCGAACCGTACCAAATACCAATTTTTTTTTTTTAAAAAAACATACCACATACTATATCAAATACCAAAATATCGACATCAAAATAAAAATAATTTCGATTCAGTACGGTAATTCAGTATTTACCATACTATGGGTAGCCTTAATCCTTACGGCCCTGGAAAGCCAACTTAATATAAAGCTAACTAGATCCTTTGATAGGTTGCATATTCCTATATATTTTTAAAATATTTTTAAATTAAATTTTTGAAATAACAAAAATTAAGTGTTTTTACTCTTGTCCAAAAATAAAATTGGGTAATAATTTTTACTTCACCAGATTTAATTTATGTGACATTTGATTGGACATTAAGTTTCAAAAAGAAAATGAGGTACATGCGGCCTTAAACGAGTTGTTTGTGTAAACTTCTGAAACACATGGTCTTAAACATATTATAATATAATTTTATTCAAGAGTAGTACCATTTTGCTTGTTCTAACACGTCAAAGCTTTATCGATATTTTGATGCATCCGTTGAAAGTTCATTTATTTATAACTTTTGACGTGTTCGTCAAAACTTGTTTGTAGGTTTTCAAATTAGTCTCAAGTTTCTTGTGAACAAATGATTTTTCATGGATTAGTCAAAATTTATGATAAAATCCTTCACATTTTAATTTTAGTTCTATCGAAACTTAAAAATTGAGGCCAGCCTTACTTAAATTTAGAAATAGAGACAAAACTTAATCAACGCATTAAAAAGACCATATCAATACAAATCACTCAGAACTTCTGTGATTATAAAAAAATTCTCATCAATTGAAACATACTAAAATGAAGTTAAATTGTTTTTAAATTTAAAATAATTAATATTTAAAAAAAATCGTACTATCATATGAACATAGACGGATAGAGTAGTTTTATGTGGAAATGGGTTGAGAAGTGACCATTTGAAAGAGTAGACAAAATAAATAGAGATGAAAGACGGGAAGGATTTGAGTTTTGGTCAAAAGGATATATCTGGGACCACAGACAAAGAGTCTATCCAAGATCGGTGCTGCTTTAAGAGAAGGAGAAAAATAAGAATAAGAATAAGAATAAAAATAAAAATACAAAGAAAAAGTGAATGGCGTTTGATCCAACATGAAGTAGTCATTTCATGTCAGTGAGCGTGAGAATGGTTCCTGATTCACTCCATAGAATGTCTTTGGTTTCACATACTATACAACGCACCACAAATATAATACTCCTACTACTATCTCCTGTTGTTTTTATATAAATCTGTGCATGAAATTTTTATGTAGACTATCTTTTATCTCTCAATTATAAGTGTCACTTAGTTATACTCAAATAATTTGAGTGGTGAGGTTACATTTTTTATACACGAAAGTGATTATAAGTTGAAAAATATGTTAACTTGGAGTGGCCAACTTATGATTTTTAAGAACAACTTTTATGTTTATAAAACACATAAATAAATAAAAACTGATAAACCGGTTTCGTCACCTCTTCCTTCTCTTCTCTTACTATTTAGGGGCGTATACCCAACCCAAATTTTTTTCCATAAGAAAGAATAAACTATGGATTTTTGTGAAAAGGGAATATTATCATATAAGTAAACTTAAGGGAAATTTACATTAGTAAGCACTTCTAAGCGAGATATTTATCAAAATTCTCCTATAAATAAGTCACGAATTAAGTAATTAACAATTACTAACATATACATGCAAAAGTTTATCACATTAGGATTTGTTTAGAGTTGCTAATAACACAACAGCTTAATTTTTGCAAACTGATTCTAATGTGTACATATAAAATTGAATAATTACTCAAAGAGAAAAAGTCTAAGAATGACAGAAATTGGATGTATTTAAATCTAATTTTACTCTGCTTTACTGAAGATATATATGGTGTCAAGTAGGGCCTCCCAACTTCTTATATTAGAGAGGGAATCATTGACATAGTGCAAAGGCTATATAGAACCAATAATAAAAAAGTTGTTTTCAAGTAAAAAGATTTTTTTTTCTTTTTTTATAAAAAGATGAGGGCCCACAAAGGAACAACATCAATGAGTTCTTATGGTTAATGGAATAGATGGAAATGATGCCCCCTTCCCCCCCTGCTTTCTTGGCTAGTGTTTAAGTAAATGAATAGTTAAACAAATATAAGATTAAATAAAAAGAAGCAAATAAAAAAGTTTTTACTAGCTGGTAGCAAGCCCTACATACTACTCCATCCGTTTAAAAAAGGATGAACTATTTTACTTTTTAAAAGTCAATTTGACTAATCTTTAAATCTAAATTAGACTATATTAAATTAATATTTTCAAATAAAAATTTGCATATTCAAAAACTATACGAAAAGTACTATAACGTGCAATTCTTCGCATATCAATATGATGAAAAAAATCATCTTAAATTGTTGGTCAAAATTCATCCAGTTTGACTCTCGAAAAGCGAAAAGGTCCATCTATTCTGAAATAGAGGGAGTAAAATTTATTCATTCAGGAATCTTTCACTAATTAAATATATACTATTGCAAGATCAGCGTGCTCGGATCCTTAGACCATTGATATTGTGGCCTCTTTTCTGGTTTCTTTCACAACACAGGAATTAATTATTACTACCATGTTAACATCCAATGAATCAGCGCACAGAATTTGATAACATTTAAAATGCTATATATGTTATGATTTGAGGAAAGAAAGTTTTCATTGTTTTTTCTAATACCCATCGAAAAGCCATGAAAAAATAATTCATTCTAATACTATTGTTGCCTGTTGATATTCGAATTGATCAACAGATGTTGTGAATTATGATACATATTTTGCTCTACATACATTGCTTGACCTTCTCGCTAGTTCAATCTACTAACATAGTAATTCATTTTCATATATCACAACCCAAAATTCTGGTGGTTGTAATTAACACTTGACGAGTATTTAACTTATGAAATAACGAATAATATTTAGCATCATATCATTGTTCACATTCAACACTGTAACTGTAAAATAAGCGGAATATTATATCGGTGTTCGCATAAAAAAAATTTCTCCGCCCAAATTAACAAGTTAGATTTACTTTAGTTCGTGATAAGAGGGAGGTTGTATACTTGTATTCATATTTTAAAACGTCAAGGGGTTGAGTGACATGAAAGAGTCAAGAAAATTTCTTTTTTTCCTCATATTTAAAACAAATTTTCAGGTCATTTATAAGGAAAGAAAAGGAAAAAAATTGGAATCAGGAGCAGATGAACTTTCATGTAATTAAGTCAATATATGGATAATTACGACACAAAATTTAATGATTGTTAAATGGGCAAATGATATTATTGAGTTGATTTTATTTATCGAAGTATTCGTGTTTCCACTAAAATTAGTTGAATATTGTCATCAATTGTCTAACCCTAAAGTTTGGGTTATATATAAGATTATATCAACATTTTGACCGTTTGGAAGTGTTATTACATCCTATCCAAATACCATAATGAGATTTTATTATTAGCGTTGCACTTAGTGGACCCCTTCAGTAAAATAACATTATTGAATTCATAAGTGGGTTTTTCAACACAAAATCTTAATCAATCTAGCCGAAAATTGCATTGTCTTCTTGACGTAGAAGGGGATGTTGACTTGCAAATAGTTTGACTTTCGTGTATAGATAACACACTACATCATTTTTGTTATATGTCTGCACTTTCGATAATGACCAAAACAGAAATAGATGAAGTAGAAAAATTCCAAGCCAGCAGTATACACTGCCTGTCCTTAAGAAATCTAATCTCCTCACAGTTACCCAAGGTTTGTGGTTTAATTTCTCCCAGGATAGAATGGAATTATCCTCACTGTGATAGCGGTAATTCAAATCACAGTGAACAGCGAACTCAAATAATGGTAGCAAATCACACTGACTCAAAACTTACTTTTGTTTTGTAAACAAATGCAAAAGGTAATGAGAGAGAGAGAGAGAGTGTATAAAATTTTTGGATAACAAAATGAGGCAAAATGCCTCTCTATTTATAGCCAAAAGATTTGGAGTGAAAAGGCATGAAGGTGTCTTTTGGTGAAATGGTTGTTCATGAAAGGCAGCCTTCAAGGGAGCTGTTCAATGAAAAGGTACCTTTTCATTGGTGAATTAGTTGTTCATGAAAGGCAGCCTTCAAGGTGACTGTTCAATGAAAGTACCGTTTCATTTAGAAACGTTACAGCATCCAACCTTTGGAATATTTGCATAAATAGTCCATTTTTTAAAATTTCGTTACGAAACCGGCTCCATATCAAATATTAAAATTCATTTCCTATTCACACCACTTTACCTTCCTTCCAAACCCAACAATCCCCCACATGAATGGGGAATGGCTATATGAAGAAAACATGCAGAAAACTATGTGATTTGCAAGTAAGAATTAATTGCATCTGGATAAGTGGGTTTCCCTTTGAACTTTCCGTAGTGAACATATATCGGATATACTCGGTCAATCGGTAGATTTGATATCTTTGAACCGTCGAACTTTGGTGTATACCTAGACAACATATGTCACACAATTAATCCTTGACCATTTTTGGTTCTCATTGTTGTGTTCGTTTCAGCCATGAACACCGCCTGGTTCATGAGTGCGTGGAGAATTGGCCTTACAGAATTATCCTTGAAGCGGCTTCCACTTCACACTCACATAGGTGATTTCTAAACGTGTAATCTCATAGATCTACACTGTTTGACAAACCCCGTATCAAACTTAGATAATCATTAAAAAACGTCTTTAACGTTTTATCCTTGGTACTAAACATTGTCTTATTAAGAGGGCGTGTTGAGTTGTTTGACAATGTTGGAGCGGTCGTACACAACTTTGTTTGAGCTCCTTGAACCTAGATCTTGGGATCTCCAGTCTTCTAGGTAGAGTTACCGCCATGACGACTTGTCCTCGGCCATAGTCCCATTTCTCTTGATGATCTCTCAACATCATCTCTAGTTAAACCTTTTGTAAGTGGATCTGATACATTATCCTTTCACTTAACTTAGTAAATTGTGATAATTCCTTTAGAGATAAGTTGTCTAATGGTTTTATGTCTTCGTCGTATATGACGATTTTTACCATTATACATAAAGCTCCCAGCCCTCGATATTGCCGATTGACTATCGCAATGTATACATACAGGTGTCAACGGCCTAGGCCAAAATGGAATGTCTTTCATGAAGTTTCGGAGCTATTCAGCTTCTTCACCGGCTTTGTCCAAGCCTATGAACTCAGCCTCCATTGTAGAGCGGGCAAGTAAGGTTTGTTTGGATGATGTCCAAGTTACCGCTCCTCCACCTATCGTGAAAATATATCCACTCGTGGATTTTGATTCTTTTGAGACAGTGATCCAATTTGCATCACAGTACCCCTCTATAACAGCGGGATACTTGTCATAGTGCAAAACATAGTCTTGGGTGTACTCCAAATACCCCAAAACTCGTTTCATAGCCATCCAGTGATTTTGTCCAGGATTATTTGTGTATCGACTCAGTTTACTTATGGCACAAGCTATATCTGGTCGTGTACAATTCTTGATGTACATTACACTTCCCAACACTCTAGCGTAGTCTCGTTGAGACGTGCTTTGTCCTTTATTCTTTGTAAAGGCAAGATTAACGTCAATTGGAGTCTTTGAAGTTTTGAAGTCTAAATACTTGAATTTTTCCAGGACATTTCTGATGTAATGAGTTTGAGATAATGCCAAACCTTGAGGAGTTTTGTGAATTTTAATACCCAAGATTAAATCCGCAACTCCCAAGTCTTTCATATCAAACTTGCTAGTTAGCATACGCTTAGTAGCATTGATGTCAGCAATATCCTTACTCATTATTAACATGTCATCCACATATAGACAAACAATGACTATATGATTTGGAGTGTTCTTAATGTAAACACATTTATCACACTCATTAATTTGGAAGCCATTTGAAAACATTGTACTGTCAAATTTCGCATGCCATTGTTTAGGTGCTTGTTTTAGTCCATAAAGAGACTTAACAAGTCGACATACCTTCTTTTCTTTCCCAGGAACCACTTCAGGTTGTTCCATATAGATTTCTTCCTCCAAATCTCTATTTAAGAAGGCTGTCTTTACATCAATTTGATGGATTTGAAGATCATACACGGCGGCCAAAGCTATCAGCATCCGTATGGATGTAATTCTGCTTACCGGAGAGTATGTATCAAAATAATCAAGGCCCTCTTTTTGTCTATAACCTTTAACGACCAGTCTAGCCTTATATTTGTCAATAGTACTATCAGCTTTCATTTTCCTTTTGAAAATCCATTTGTAACCTAAAGGTTTGTTCCCAGGAGGAAGATCAACCAACTCCCATGTATGGTTGCTTAAAATGGATTCTATCTCACTATTGACTGCCTCTTTCTAATATGGAGACTCTGAAGAAGCCATTGCTTCTTTATAAGTTTGAGGCTCATTTTCCAATAGGAAAGTCATAAAATCTGGTCCAAAGGAAGTAGATGTCCTTTGACGTTTACTACGTCTTGGATTATCATTATTTGGCATACTTCCTTTTGTACCTTCTCTTGGTCGTTTCGTGCTAACACTTGACGATTCACATTCATTTTTATACGGATATATATTTTCAAAGAATTCAGCATTATCTGATTCCTTAATCGTATTAACATGAATGTCAGGATTTTCTGATTTATAAACCAGAAAACGATATGCCTTACTATTCTTGGCATATCCTATGAAAACACAATCAACGGTTTTTTGTCCTATCTTTTCCCTTTTAGGTTTAGGAACTTGTACCTTTGCCAAACACCCCCACACTTTGAGGTAATTCAAGCTTGGCTTTCTTCCCTTCCAATTTTCATATGGAATGGATTGTGTTTTGCTGTGGGGGTACACGATTAAGTATTCGACTAGCTGTAAGAATAGCTTCCCCCCACAAGTTCTGGGGTAAACCCAAACTTATCAACAAGGCATTCATCATCTCCTTTAAAGTTCTATTTTTCCTTTGCGCAATCCCATTAGATTGTGGCGTGTAAGGGGCAGTGGTTTGGTGAATAATGCCATATTCAAACATATTTGTTCAAAAGGAGATTCGTATTCACCACTCCTATCACTTCTTATCATTTTTATTTTTTTTTGTTAAGTTGTGTTTGAACTTCACTTTTGTATTGCTTGAATGCATCTATAGCCTCGTCTTTACTACTAAGTAAATAAAAGGAGCAGTAACGAGTGTTATCGTCAATAAAAGTTATGAAATACTTCTTTCCACCGCGAGATGGTATTGACTTCATATCACAAATATTCGTATGAATTAAGTCTAAAGGTTCGGAATTCCTTTCAAGTGATTTGTAAGGATGTTTCAGAAATTTAGACTCAACACATATTTGACATGTTGATTTATCACATTCAAATTTAGGCAATACTTCCATATTTATCATTTTCCGCAAGGTTTTATAATTAACATGTCCCAAACGTGCATGCCATAATTCATTTGACTCAAGTAAGTAAGAAGAAGCTTGAACTTTATTATTGATAGAAACAGTCATTACATTCAGCTTGAAAAGGCCGTCACATAGGTAATCTTTTCCTACAAAACTATCATTCTTAGTTAATACAACCTTGTCAGCAACAAAAATACACTTAAACCCGTTCTTGACGAGAAGTGAAGCTGACACTAAGTTCTTACGTATTTCTGGAATGTGAAGAACATTGTTGAGAGTCACAACCTTGCCCGAGGTCATTTTTAGGCCTATCTTGCCATAACCTTCAAACTTTGCTGTTGCAGAATTTTCCATGAAGAGTGTCTCATTAGGTCCAGCGGGAGCATAGCCAGTAAACGCATCTTTATTTGCACAAACATGGCGGGTGGCTCCAGAATCAATCCACCATTTTTTGGGATTTCCTACCAAGTTACACTCAGAAATCATTGCACAAAGATCCATCTCTTGCACTCCTTGGGAAATAGTATCTTCTACCATGTTTGCTTGACCTTTGTTATTTTTGGCATTCTTTGGGGCACGACAGTCTACAGCCTTGCGTCCATATTTACCACAGTTGCGGCAATTGCCCTTGAATTTCTTCTTTTTCGGCTGATTGTTTGGTCCAGAAGGTTTCTTCCTTTTGTTGTTCTTTGGTTCATCATTTGTCTCAACGATATTTGCTCCCATTACTGTTGAACTTCCACGAGCAACCTTCTTCTCTGAAATCTTGTTGTCTTCCTCGATCCTCAAACGAACAATGAGATCTTCGAGTGACATTTCCTTGCGCTTGTGTTTCAAGTAATTCTTAAAGTCTTTCCACAAAGGTGTCAACTTTTCAATTACCGCAGCCACTTGAAACGCCTCATTGATGACGAAACCTTCAATGAGAAATTTATTATTAATAGGATAACTAATACTTCTAATATAAGCATTAATTTGGATCATACCTTCAGCAATGAGATTGATAAGAATCAAACGCGGAAAATAAAAAGGATAAGAACGAGACGTAACTCGATCTCTAATCCCGAGTAGCAACGGAGAACTTGTTCCATTACACCCCGAGAGAAGGACAAGAACACCTACGCTAAGCAACTACCCTCGAGCTAAGGTGAGCACGCAAGTAGAATGGTCGGGGGGAAAGGTAGTCATCTAGATCCGCTAGAAGAACAACAAGTCCCATAAACAAGGTTTCATTCAATACCAAGAGCTATGCTCATGTTCAATATTCATCAATCATAAACTAAGTTCAAAATAGGCTAAGCATGGCTATTTATAGTGTTTCCCAAGCTTGCACAATGACTAAAATACCCTTACTAATAAGGTTCACAAAATAGGCCACGTAGGGCAAAACGGTAAAAGAAACATAGGCTTCACAGCTGGGAGGGGCGCCTGGGGGCTGGGAGGGGCGCCTGGATTGGCCTTCAGTTGGGCGCCCAAAGCTGGGAGGGGCGCCTGGGTAGGGCGCCTGGCTGGGCGGACCGCCTGTGCATTTTGCACCTCCTATGCAGCGTGTTGGCCAGGCGGGGCGCCTGGCTCTGCTGTGCCACTTTCTTCTTTAGGCGTGAGCCCTAGTTTGATCACCCGGAATGGCTTCCACTCGCTTCCTTCTTCGAGGCCTCTCTTCACCAAGTGTAAATGGACTCCTTAGATCTCCTTAGCTTGGCTCCGAGTGAAGGGTCTTGTGGGGGTTTGGTTCTTATCATCCTCCGCTTCTTGAGAAGATTTGGTCCTCGAAATTGAGGCATCATCATCCACGACCTCGTCATCACCTACATCCAAAGGAACCAAGTCACAAACATTGAAAGTATTAGAAACTTGATACTCACTTGGAAAGTCGACCACATAGGCATTGTTGTTTATCTTCGAAAGCACTTGGAATGGGCCATCTTCACGGGGTACCAACTTCCCTTTCCTAAGGTTTGGAAACCTTTCTTTCCGGAAGTGCACCCACACATAGTCACCCTTCTTGAGTTCCACCTTCTTGCGTCCTTTGTTCTTCTTTGAGGCAACCTTTGCATAGGCCTCCTCCAAATTCTTCTTTGCCTTTGCATGGAGTTCAACCAAAGCCTTGGCTCTAGCTTTACCTTCAAAATTAACAACCATTTCCCTTGGCAAAGGGGTTAGATCAAGGGGAATCAGGGGGTTAAAACCATAGACGCACTCAAAGGGAGTCATGCCAATCATGCTATGCAATGTGCGATTATAGGCAAACTCCATAAGAGGCAAACGATCATTCCAAGTCCCGGCCTTACCTCGGGTCATGGCTCTAAGAAGAGCACCCAAAGTTCGGTTTACCACCTCGGTTTGCCCATCCGTTTGTGGGTGGTGGGACGTGGAGAACAAGAGCTTGGTGCCTAAAGCACCCCATAAACTCCTCCAAAAATGGCTTAGGAACTTAGTGTCCCTATCACTCACTATAGTTTGAGGCACACCATGCAACTTTAAAACATTTTCAATAAACAAAGTAGCAACATGTTGTGCATCATCACATTTCTTGCATGGAATGAAGTGTGCCATTTTGGAGAACCTATCCACAACAACATAAATGCTATCATGGCCCCCCCTAGTCCTTGGTAATCCCATAAAAAAGTCCATTGAGATATCCAACCACGGACTAGTAGGTACGGGGAGATGGGTATACAACCCATGGGGGTGGGCTTTGGATTTAGCACGCTTGCACTCAAGGCAATTGTTGCAAAATTTTTCCACTTGCACCCCCATCTTTTGCCAATGAAATTGTTCTTTAAGAATAGCCAAAGTCTTTCTTGTGCCAAAATGACCCATGAGTCCCCCGCAATGTGCCTCGTGCACAAGCAACTCCCTCCAAGAGTACTCGGGTATGCACACCCTACCATTTTTGAAGATATATCCATTAACCCATTGGTATTTCTCTACTCTCTCCCCTTTCTCTAGAGCGTCATGGAGACTCTTTAGCTTTGGATCGTGAGCATACATCAATTTAATGCTCTCAAATCCCATGAGCTTAGAGGTGAGAGTGGTGGCTAGAGCGAATTTTCTAGAAAGCGCATCCGCCACGACATTGTCTTTCCTTTTCTTGTATTGGATAACATAGGGAAAAGACTCAATGAATTCAACCCACTTGGCATGTCTCTTATTGAGCTTCTCTTGGCCTCTTAAATGCTTGAGTGACTCATGGTCACTCTTGATTACAAATTCTCGAGGCCAAAGGTAGTGTTGCCAATGGGCAAGGGCTCTCACAAGGGCATACAATTCCTTGTCATACGTAGAGTAATTCAAGGAAGCCCCTTTCAATTTCTCACTAAAGTAGGTGATGGGTTTGCTATCTTGCATTAAAACACCACCAATTCCCACCCCGAGGCATCACATTCAACCTCAAATGCCTTTCCGAAGTCGGGCAATTGCAATAGAGGGGCGGTACTCAACCTACTTTTCAATTCTTGGAAGGCCTTCTCTTGAGGCTCTCCCCAAACAAAAGGTTGGTCCTTCTTCACCAATTCGGTGAGTGGAGCGGCAATGGAGCTAAAGTCTTTCACAAATCGTCTATAAAAGCTAGCAAGACCATGAAAGCTCCTCACTTGAGTCACGGTAGTAGGAGTAGGCCAATCATGTATGGCCTCTACCTTAGACTCGTCCACCTCCACTCCTTGGGCACTCACAACAAACCCAAGGAAGACTACCTTCTCAACACCAAAGGCACACTTTTTAAAATTAGCATAGAGCTTTTCGGCGCTCAACTTTTCAAGCACTTTCCTAAGGTGATCAACATGGTCGTCTATTGATTGCTATAGATCAATATATCATCAAAGTAGACGACCACAAACTTGTTGATGAATGGCTTTAGAACATGGTTCATTAGCCTTATGAAAGTACTAGGTGCATTGGAGAGCCCAAAGGGCATCACCAACCATTCATAGAGACCAAACTTGGTCTTGAATGCGGTTTTCCATTCATCCCCGGGTTTCATCCGGATTTGATGGTAGCCGGACCTAAGGTCAATTTTGCTAAACACACATGAACCACTTAATTCATCTAACATATCATCAAGTCGGGGAATGAGATGACGGTACTTTACCGTTATTTTGTTCACGGCCCGACAATCAACACACATCCTCCAAGTGCCGTCCTTTTTGGGAACAAGGATCACGGGTACGGCACAAGGACTCAAGGGAAACCAAGCCTTTAGTGAGCAATTTATAAACTTGCTTTTGCAATTCTCTTGTGTCCTCCGAATTGCTCCTATAAGCCGGCTTGTTTGGGATTTGGGATCCTGGGACAAAGTCTATTTGGTGTTCAATACCCCTCAAAGGAGGTAATCCATCCGGCATCTCATCCGGGAACATGTCCTCAAAATCCTTCAAGACATTCTCAAACACACTAGGCAAAGGGTTAGTCGAAAAATCACAATTAGAGTTAAGGATCATACCTTTGTGCACAAGGCATAGGAGAAACTTGGTACCATCATTTCCTTTTAGGATCTCGCCCGGTTGCATCATGGCACATATGCCACCGGTAGAAGAAGAAGGTGGGATTGCCACCATGTTTTTGGACAAAGGGCTAGTCTCAATGATTGACTTGGCCTTTGCCGCCTCCCTCAAGTCCCTCATCCGATTGTAGTCATCACTCACTTGTTTGGGAGTTAGGGGCTTCAACACAAATTTCCTTCCTTCATGTTGGAGCGTGTAAGTGTTGACACGCCCATCATGAACCGTTTGTCGATCAAATTGCCAAGGCCTTCCAAAGAGAAGGTGGCAAGCTTGCATGGGCACCACGTCGAACAAGTGTTCATCCACATAACTACCCATTTTAAAATTGATCACTACTTGCTTCACTACCTTGAGCTCCCCACATTTACTAAGCTATTGCAATCGATAAGGCTTGGGGTGTTTCACGGTAGGCAATTTCAATTGGGCTATAAGAGATTGACTCACAAAATTAGTACAACTTCCCGAGTCAATGATCATAGAACATACAACACCCTTGACACGACATCTAGCATGGAAAAGATTTTCTCTTTGCAAGGTTTCGCTATCCTCCACAATCATAGCTCCTAAGCTCCTCCTCACTACTAGAAAAGTATGAGGTTCCTCATCCTCCACCGTGTCATCTTGACCATCCTCCTCTACTCTCTCATCTTCCTCCGGTTCACTCTCTTGTTCATAAGCATTTTCACCAACAACAACCATGGTCCTCTTCGTAGGACACTCCTTAGCAAAGTGTCCATACCCCTTGCACTTGTGGCATTGAATTGAAGAAGAAGTAGGAGCATTCAATTGGGTTTTAGAATTACCTCCAACATTGGATGTGTACTTCTCAAACGGCTTCTTCACATCTTTGCTAGCACTTGCTCCTCTAGGGCCACTTGCATTTGTGAATCTTGCATTGGGAGTAGGATTTTTCCAATCCTTTGGCGTGTTCATGGAAGTAGAAGTGTTGCTCTTGTAACGGTTGGACTTTTCTTTATCAAGCCATTGCTCGGCTTGAATAGCGGCATCAAGGACTTCTTGAAGTGAAAGATAAGCATGCAATCTCAATTGTGAAGCGATACCATAGCTCAAACCATTCATGAAACGGATCACGGCTTGCTCCTCATCTTCGGTGTCCATATCCAAGGCCATTCGAGTTCTTTCAAACTCATCATAATATTCATGCACCGTCTTAACACCTTGCTTCAACTCATAAAGTTTCTTGAGTTGCTCTTGATGATATCTAGGGGTGATGTACTTGATACTCATGATACCCTTCAAATCATTCCAACCCACATTCACGGGGATTCCTGCTCTTCTCCTTGATCTCTTGACGGATTCCCACCAAGTAGATGCATAGGATTCAAAGGATGAAATAGCATAAGTGCCTTTCTTCTCATCGGTCATCTCATTTGTATCGAACAATCTTTCCATGTGTAGCACCCATTCAATGTAAGCCTCCGGATCACAATTTCCCTTAAAGTTTGGGAGATTAAGCTTCACACTATTGAGGTTGGTGTTGTCACGACCCCCACGGAAAGGCTCCGGTTGGCCCCCATAGTGATCTTCATTCACAACATACTCCCTTCTAGCATTCCCACCAACATACCCCATAGGTGGCCCTCGACCTCGGCCCCTACCTCTATCCACATTTCGACCCCAATTCATACCTCGCCTCGGTTGAAAGTGATCATCAAACCCATACATATCATCACCATAATCGGCTTCCTCCCCTTCTTGAGCTTCATCTGCTTGCTCAAGAGGTTGCACATTTCAGATGGGTCTTGGTAGTGGAATGTTTCTTCGGGGGTTGTCCAAGATACGGGGAATGCCCGTTCGTTGGGTATTGCCCAATAATTGATCAATTCTCTCTCGATCCTCCTTTACCCGTTGTTGATTGAGCAACTCAATGACATGGCTAACTTGTTCCGGGGTAAAGTTAGGAGTACTTGAGACTTCAACTTGGACACTCGGGGTCCCTTTCTCAACTTGGACACTCGGGGTCCCTTTCTCCGATTGGACATTGGAAGTCCCTTGCTCAACTATAGCACTAGAGTTCACCCTCTCAAGGCTTTCAATCCTCAAGTTCATACTATCCAATTTGGCAAGGATAGTAGCAAGGGCACTCTTAGCAAAATCTTCTCCTTTGGTAGACATTGTACCTACACAAGTAACAAACGTTAGCAAAATAACCTCGCACACTCCCTCACTTGTGTTCACTCGGATCACTCGTTTAGTGATGGTGAATATTTCACTCGACTGGTAGTCCAAAAGCTTCACGTAGATGAATATCAATCCCTCAACTCAACCAAACTATTCACGAGTCAAGCACACTCCGGAGTGAGTGGAGTTAATAGGATTCAATAAATGCTAGGCACTTTGAAGTGAGGACTTGAGTTAAAAGATTCTACGCTTCTTCTTAGAATTCTACTCTCCTATCTAGGCACGAGTCACCTAAAAGCAATTAAAGGGCTAGTACTAATCAAGTAGAACGGTTACTCAAAATAGTACTAACTAGATGTTATGCAATCAAACAAATGGGAAAACTTTACGAAAATCTACCCAAAACAACAACTTCAGCACTCAGGTGGGGCGCCTGGATCTCAGGAGGGGCGCCCCAGATTGCAGTCAAACAGGCGGGGTGCCTGGGACCTAGGCGGGGCGCCTGGGTCCAATGCATAAAGTTTGCTAGGCGGGGCGCCTGGCTTAGGCGGGGCGCCTAGCCTGAAGCTTTTCCCAACTCGTTTCAAACTTGTTTCAAGTCGATTTCCAAGCCTCAAATCCGATGTTTTCAACTTGTTTTCACAATCCAATGATACCCAAAGTTGTTTTTGATCTTCTTTAACAAAACCCAATCAAATTTATATCCAAACAATCAATCAAATCAAGGTTCAAGTCAAAAAACTCAAGAACACAAGGGTTTATCAAAAAGGGTTCAACAAGGATTGTGATTCATCAAACTTGGTGTTAAACATGTTCAAATCCCACAAAATTGGTACCAAATCGTTTGTTTTTCAGTGAAGATCAATCCCCAATATCAAACTATCAATCAAACATCCAATCAACCCAAGAATCAAGCCAAAATCATCAAGAACAAGTTCATCAAGGGTTTAAGGAAAATTTGGGGTTTCAAATTTTCAAAATTCACCAATCCAAGTAGTTTTGGTACCCAAGTAACGGGAATTCAATCACGATCAAGAATCCATAACACCCATATCATGAATCCAACAAACCAACAAATAACACCAAATTTTTGGATTTTTCAATTTTCAATTTTTTTGTAATTTTCTTTTGCAATAACTTCAACAACAAGAAATCTAAACAAACTAACCTAGGCATGAAGAATCAAGGGTCGGGGGTTTGTAGAAACAATACCTGAACCTTGCTCTGATACCAAACTGATAAGAATCAAACGCGGAAAATAAAAAGGATAAGACCGAGACGTAACTCGATCTCTAATCCCAAGTAGCAACGGAGAACTTGTTCCGTTACACCCCGAGAGAAGGACAAGAACACCTAAGCTAAGCAACTACCCTCGAGCTAACGTGAGCACGCAAGTAGAATGGTCGGGGGGAAAGGTAGTCATCTAGATCCGCTAGAAGAACAACAAGTCCCATAAACAAGGTTTCATTCAATACCAAGAGCTATACTCATGTTCAATATTCATCAATCATAAACTAAGTTCAAAATAGGCTAAGCATGGCTATTTATAGTGTTTCCCAAGCTTGCACAATGACTAAAATACCCTTACTAATAAGGTTCACAAAATAGGCCACGTAGGGCAAAACGGTAAAAGAAACATAGGCTTCAGAGCTGGGAGGGGCGCCTGGGGGCTGGGAGGGGTGCCTGGATTGGCCTTCAGTTGGGCGCCCAAAGCTGGGAGGGGCGCCTGGGTAGGACGCTAAGACGACCCGGAATCCGGTTAGGCCGTGCGGGCACCCGACATCCTCCCCTAGACCTGTCGGGCGAACCCTTACATATTAAATCAGGAAAATAAATATAACAATTCACAAATAAGGACAAGACTTAAAAAAACACACACATACTGATACCTCTAAGCTGTACAAAATAAATTACAGCAGACTACCCAACATGCTAGGTTTAGGGCTATCCAGACTAGACATCTAAGAGTACAAAAGAAGACAGATACCTCCTGAAGGGAGCAAAATGCAACTGAAATGATAACCAATAAACTGGTGGCCATCCGAAATAAAGTTGGCTCACCCTGACAGCTGAAGTCGTCTTCGCTTCGTCACAACGTGGCGAACTCAATCCTGGAGCGAACCTGCCGAAATGAAATAGATAGACAAGAAATAAAAAAAACAAACAAGGGTGAGCCAAAAGGACTCAATAAGTGGGGCAGACTAGCCACCTCAAAGAATAGGATAGCTAGCCATGGAAAAAAGAAACAGACAGACCAAATTTCTTTTATTTAAATTATAAAAAGGACGAGCCAGATAACAACCGGAAACACGTAAGAAACTTATAAACTCAACCAAGGATGCGTGCCAGAAACATATCAACAAATAAGCAATGCACATGTAAGAAGAACAGTAGTCATGTACCGCAAGTCTACACAATGGTATGAATTGAGATGAAATGAAATGAAGTAAGATAAAATGAAATGAAATGAAATATGATGCAAAGGGTCACATGTGCCCGCCATCCCATCTCGAAGCAGAATACTCCTGCATTCGAGGGGAATCCAATATGATAACCAACTGGAGCGGAATACTCCTGCTCCTGGGGCGGAATACTCCTGCACCAGATATAATATAAACCAGAAGCGAATACTCCTGCACTCTCTTGGGGGCGGAATACTCCTGCACCCGATATAATGTAGAGCTGAGGCGGAATACTCCTGCACTCTCCTGGGGCGGAATCCTCCTACCCTCAATATGATACAATGGAGCGGAATACTTCTGCTCCTGGGGCGGAATACTCCTGCCCTCAATATGATACAATGGAGTGGAATACTCCTGCTCCTGCACCCGGGGCGGAATACTCCTGCACCCAATATGATATGCAATGTAATGCATATGAATGACATATAATGCATATGAATGCAATGTGATGCAATAATAATCCTTCACCGGCACGGGACTCTCATCGACAACCAGGAAGTAGATGCCAACTCACAGCCAAAGTACCATGCTCAGATCCTCAATGCAATACCAATAACATGACATAACATATAGTATACAATGTAAATCCAAAAATAAGGCATAATGAGTACGCCTATCGGCAGCTACACACGTAAGGAACACGTGGTAGAAAATCTACGAGGCCACGTGCCTCCAAAGAAATGGATATAAACACTTACCTCTTCCAAAAGTTAGTACGGCTAATCAACAACCGCTTTATCCTTTGGTTTCCTTGCCAAACGATCCCACTCTATTCAATAGCAGAAAAATATATCAATTTAGGCTAAAGGCTTTATTCGTCACATCTTAGGGCAATCCGGTTAGGAATCTGATATCCACGCGACCGGACTGTGTGTCCAATGTCCAGCCTCTATGGGGACTCCAAATCACACATAACATGATCACAATACAAGCATAAGCATGTATGAGGCATAACATATGTGGCTACAATAGATATGGACTCAAAGGAATGAGAAGAAAATTCTGGATAGAATTATAGACACAACCTAGAACTCAGAATTTGTCCAACTCTTTGAATTTCCATAAAATTTTCGGCAGAGTTTCCCCTGAAACTAGATAATCCGAAAAAATAGAACCAGCACTATACTACACACAGGAATGGATACCTGGATAAAATGATAACATAAATATGTTAAATGGATAGCAAGATGAGACGACTGGACGACATAACAAATCCGCTGATAGAATGTCTGGACAGCACCACTGTCCTGCCTTTCGACCTACTTTTCAGAGTGTAGATTAAAACTATAGACTTCATGGTCTGCATGAAAGTTGTAGATATATATCTTAGGATTCTGTAGATTCTTAAATCATCCAAACATCAATTTTGTACAAGGAGTTATGATCAATATTCTAACAGCTGTCCAAAGATTAAAATGATTTTCCAGATTTTGAAACGTTTTGTCTTGCTGATTCGGACGTCTTTCACCTTGGATTTTAGTACCAAATTAAGTATATACAAGTTTTCCTTGATACCATACAAGTTTCTCAGAAGAAATACTAAGTTTAGAACTAAGAAAACCTTCAAAAGCTAAAAGATACATGCCTTGCCAAAAGAAAGGTTTAGCCTTACAAACCTTTGATGTTTCTTGCTTCTAAACCTTGTTTCCCTTGAATTCAACACCTTCTAAAGCTTAAACAAGCTATAATACAACATTTAGGTACTTTACTTAGCCATGAAGTAATTCTAAAACTTAAACTACAGACGAAATTGAAGGTAGCATAACGTTACCTTAATCGCGTAGAGCGTTTTGACGCAATCCGTCTTCCGTTTCGAGTCAAGATTGATGTTGTTTCTTCAAAATCATCAAAATTGGCTTTAGACTCAAGAAAGGGCTGTATCTATCTTTGGTTTACTGGAAAATTTCGAGAGAGAGAATGATTTCTCTTTTATAATAAAAACATTTCATTTCTAGCCCTCTTTTGCGCTTATGTCCCTTTTTCTAGTCTGACTTCTGATACTCATATCTTTTTATCTATACGTTGTATAAACAAACCGTCAAAAGTTTTGGAAACAACATTCCAAGTCCTTCAATTTAGTATATGATATGTCCCCAAAAGACCTCATATAACATACGAAATTAATTGCTGAAAAAGCTTCATTACAAGGCAATTTCTTTGTCGGTTTTTCCGCAACTTAAATCTGATTTTTCCCAAACTTTATATTCAAAATATAAACATAATATATAGTCATATTATGACTTTAAACTCACTTAAATCATTCTTAACATGTCATTAGAAGGATATACCTCACTTTGGACATACGGGGTGTAACAATCTTCCCCCGTTAGGAACATTCGTCCTCGAATGTTAAATGAAGTACGTAGAAGCATTAAGCAATGATCTGTTACATACTTGTAGTAGTGAAGAGATGTGAAAGGTCAAATTATTTAATTTTCGGCATTTTAGCGGAAGCTAGCCGAACAACCTCAAAATTCACTTTCGAAAAAGCACAAAAGTCACAAATAATCATACGAACCTAACGGCGCTTTCGAATTTTGAATCGGAGCTCGTTCACCAAAACCGAGCTCGAAAATCTCTTTTTAGTATTTATCGATAATAAAAATTGAAATCTTCTTCCGATGCCTACCAAACGAGGTCTGATTGAGCTCAAATTTTACAGACAGGTCCTAATGGACATTACGAAGTTTTTAAAATTATCGGCACGCCAATCGGAGTCCTAACATCCGAAACGACTAACCGAGGTCGTTTCATTCTCCTCCACTTAAACTCTCGTTCGTCCTCACGAGCCTAAGTTTAAAGAAAATTACGCACAGATAACAAAAGAACTTTCATGACCTTCATAAGCTACTCCAAGGACATTATCTCATGATTGCAGAATCAGAATTATAACACGAACACCGAACTCTTGGAATAAAAAATATCTGGATAATATGATAACATCATTGCCCAACTTATTCGGATTAAGCTGACCCTTTCTCGATCATGAGAGAAGAGTTCTATATTTTCGAAATGAAGATACACGCAACTCTTGATGGGCTAACATGATTTCACCAACGAATCACCTCGTCGATATACTTTCGATATAGAACAGGTCGATGAAACAAAGAATTAGCTTACGCTTCAGCAATGCCTTAGAGATTTAATATTATGATTCGGCATCAATTGGAGGAAGACTCCTCCACTTAGAGCATAAACTCATACAAATAATTTGAATAGAAATAGTCATCCTCACACAACCTGCTGGATTAAGGAAGACTTAGCTGAGTAGAGAATGCGGCTCAGACCTGAGCTATCAAATTACTCTCTCGAGTTTCCAAACAGCTGCAACTCTCGAGTTCACAACTCCATACATTTTCTATAAGCACCACCGTCTGATGGATCAAATCAAAGGTCAAATGACGCCTCTCATTACCCTTGAAAAACAACAATTTGCTTACCCGGCTACCTTGACACGCCCTCTGGCTAAACATAGGGAACATCATGAGTGGCTACTAACCGTCCAAGCTCACTAGTGTCGGAAGAAGAAGAGATGGCAATAAACTAAGGATAGAAATAATTACATCTTTAAGAAGCTCATCTTCTTATTTATTTGGCTACCAGAGCTAGACTACTTACGAGTCAAGCTAACCAAAGAATCGCAATTGAGAAATAGACATTAAATGAGCTTTATAGAACAACATCTATGCCAATTTAACCTCCAAATAGGAAGAAACTCTGACAATTTACCAGAAAACCCTTTTATAATTCAGATTAGCTCATGGGATAACATGATTGTACTACCATCTCGAACCAAGAGGAGACACATAGATTGAGTATTACTTACTAACCACTTTACACCGGAAGAAATAATGACACTTTCTGATGAGTACGCCTATCGGCAGCTACACACGTAAGGAACACGTGGTAGAAAATCCACGAGGCCACGTGCCTCCAAAGAAATGGATATAAACACTTACCTCTTCCAAAAGTTAGTACGGCTAATCAACAACCGCTTTACCCTTTGATTTCCTTGCCAAACGATCCCACTCTATTCAATAGCAGAAAAATATATCAATTTATGCTAAAGGCTTTATTCGTCACATCTTAGGGCAATCCGGTTAGGAATCTGATAGCCACGCGACCGGACTGTGTGTCCAATGTCCAGCCTCTATGGGGACTCCAAATCACACATAACATGATCACAATACAAGCATAAGCATGTATGAGGCATAACACATGTGGCTACAATAGATATGGACTCAAAGGAATGAGAAGAAAATTCTGGATAGAATTATAGACACAACCTAGAACTCAGAATTTGTCCAACTCTTTGAATTTCCATAAAATTTTCGGCAGAGTTTCCCCTGAAACTAGATAATCCGCAAAAATAGAACCAGCACTATACTACACACGGGAATGGATACCCGGATAAAATGATAACATAAATATGTTAAATGGATAGCAAGATGAGACGACTGGACGACATAACAAATCCGCTGATAGAATGTCTGGACAGCACCACTGTCCTGCCTTTCGACCTACTTTTCAGAGTGTAGATTAAAACTATAGACTTCATGGTCTGCATGAAAGTTGTAGATATATATCTTAGGATTCTGTAGATTCTTAAATCATCCAAACATCAATTTTGTACAAGGAGTTATGATCAATATTCTAACAGCTGTCCAAAGATTAAAATGATTTTCCAGATTTTGAAACGTTTTGTCTTGCTGATTCGGACGTCTTTCACCTTGGATTTTAGTACCAAATTAAGTATATACAAGTTTTCCTTGATACCATACAAGTTTCTCAGAAGAAATACTAAGTTTAGAACTAAGAAAACCTTCAAAAGCTAAAAGATACATGCCTTGCCAAAAGAAAGGTTTAGCCTTACATACCTTTGATGTTTCTTGCTTCTAAACCTTGTTTCCCTTGAATTCAACATCTTCTAAAGCTTAAACAAGCTATAATACAACATTTAGGTACTTTACATAGCCATGAAGTAATTCTAAAACTTAAACTACAGACGAAATTGAAGGTAGCATAATGTTACCTTAATCGCGTAGAGCGTTTTGACGCAATCCGTCTTCCGTTTCGAGTCAAGATTGATGTTGTTTCTTCAAAATCATCAAAATTGGCTTTAGGCTCAAGAAAGGGCTGTATCTATCTTTGGTTTACTGTAAAATGTCGAGAGAGAGAATGATTTCTCTTTTATAATAAAAACATTTCATTTCTAGCCCTCTTTTGCGCTTATGTCCCTTTTTCTGGTCTGAATTCTGATACTCATATCTTTTTATCTATACGTTGTATAAACAAACCGTCAAAAGTTTTGAAAACTACATTCCAAGTCCATCAATTTGGTATATGATATGTCCCCAAAAGACCTCATATAACACACGAAATTAATTGCTGAAAAAGCTTCGTTACAACGCAATTTCTTTGTCGATTTTTCCGCAACTTAAATCCGATTTTTCCCAAACTTTATATTCAAAATACAAACATAATATATAGTCATATTATGACTTTAAACTCACTTAAATCATTCTTAACATGTCATTATAAGGATATACCTCACTTTGGACATACGGGGTGTAACAGGCGCCTGGCTGGGCGGCCCGCCTGTGCATTTTGCACCTCCTATGCAGCGTGTTGGCCAGGCGGGGTGCCTGGCTCTGCTGTGCCACTTTCTTCCTTAGGCGTGAGGCCTAGTTTGATCAGCCGGAATGGCTTCCACTTGCTTCCTTCTTCGAGGCCTCTCTTCACCAAGTGTAAATGGACTCCTTGGATCTCCTTAGCTTAGCTCCGAGTGAAGGGTCTTGTGGGGGTTTGGTTCTTATCAGAGATCATAAATGATCACTTGCTACTCTTGGACTTGACTTATGACAGTTTTACTGTCCACCATCTTAAAGTCCAGAAATTTGGCGGTTATTCATCCCTGCATCTTCAGTTTTGTACTTCTTTTCAAGAGCAAGCCAAAGCTCCTTCAAAGTTGCAGCAGTACTGTAGATATTGTATAAGTCGTCCTCCAGTCCATTCAGAATGTAGTTTTTACATAGAAAATCAGAATGTTTCCATGCCTCAATAATAATAAAACGTTCATTTTTAGGAGTGTCGTCTGCCGGGACAGGAACATCCTCCTTAATGAATCGTTGCAAACTCAGCGTGGTCAGATAAAAGAACATTTTTTGCTGCCACCTTTTGAAGTCAATCCCGCCAAACTTTCCCGGCTTTTCAGCCGGTGCTGGCGCAGGGGCCGATGCACATGCAGGGCGGGTGGAGCTTGCACCAATAGAAGCATTTGATGTACTAGAAACACCGTTGTTATTTTCTGTGTTCGTCATTATTCTGTAAAAATAAAATAACACAGTCAGATTCAAGCAATCTGATTTAATGTACAGTGAGGATTTTATATCTTCAGACTTATTTAATGTACAGTGAAGTTTTTATATCTTCAAACTGCAAATAATAAAATAAATATTTTAATAATCCAAAAGTTTTTAATCTTCGGAATGGATTAAACACATAATAATTTTAATAATCCGTTGAAGTATTTAAATCTTCAAAAACGGAATATTACATTTGGAGTAGAAAATCTTTTCAGATTTTAGTCTCCACAACAGTTTGGAGTAGAAAATATTTTCAGATTTTAGTCTCCACAAACAGTCTATTATCGATTAGCAGACCAAAATACAAATTAGATTTCTTAAGATTGTTATATATCTGCACTTTCGATAATGACCAAAACAGAAATAGATGAAGTAGAAAAATTCCAAGCCAACAGTGTACACTGCATGTCCTTAAGAAATCTAATTCCCTCACAGTTACCCAAGGTTTGTGGATAGATTTCTCCCAGGATAGAATGGAATTATCCTCACTGTGATAGCGGTAATTCAAATCACAGTGAACAGCGAACTCAAATAATGGTAGCAAATCACACTGACTCAGAACTTACTTTTGTTTTGAAAACAAATGCAAAAGGTAATGAGAGAGAGAGAGAGTATAAAATTTTTTGATAACAAAATGAGGCAAAATGCCTCTCTATTTATAGCCACAAGATTTGGAGTGAAAAGGCATGAAGGTGTCTTTTGGTGAAATGGTTGTTCATGAAAGGCAGACTTCAAGGTGGCTGTTCAATAAAAAGGTACCTTTTCATTGGTGAAGTAGCTGTTCATGAAAGGCAGCCTTCAAGGTGGCTGTTCAATTAAAAACACCATTTCATTTAGAAACGTTACAGCAGCCAACCTTTTGAATATTTGCATAAATAGTCCTTTTCTTTAATTTCGTTACGAAACCAGCTCCATAACAAATATTAATATAAAATATTAATATTTATTTCATTTCCCATTCACATCACTTTACCTTCCTTCCAAACCCAACAATTTTATAGTTCAATTCAACTTAACCTTCCTTGTCACCAAGCAGACTTATGTTTACCATTATAGCTTATATTTGCTCTAATCGACTAATGAAAGACGAATTATAGATTAGTTAGTCTCTATACAAAGTTGTCTTGCTAAAGTCCATCTAATTCGCAAGTCGCAACTATACCTGTCAATCGGGCTGGGCTAGCCCAGTACCGGACCGGTAAAAGACCGGACCGGTTCATTATAAGCAGTCCGGGACAAGTAGGAAGCGGGTTGCGGGCCGAGCCGGGCTTAAGAAAAAAGATCGGTTAGCCTGGACCGGTAAAACACCAGTCTTTAGCCCACCGGTGGACCGGACCGGACCGGTTTTTTCATAGAAAAATTATACTATATATCAAGGGAAATTGAGACATGCTTTTCCCAAGAATCATACAAAATATAATGTAAGAATTTAGTCCCTTTTAGAATCCCTCAATATCCAATGGTATCAAAGATATTTTTAGCTTCATTAAGTACAATGAATGAGCATATTCATTTACTATTTTTTTTATTGCTAATCAAGAATATATATTAATTAAGTATTTTATACAACTTATCTTCTTGGTTGTAAGAGATTTTGATAGTCTCAGTTTCTCACCCTTGAGTTGTAGTATTAAAGTTGTATCTATTTGACTAATCATACTATAGTAATGATGAGATAGTACTTAAAATAATAACAGTGATCTTTTACTTCATGAGTAGTGCATCAAATTATCATAGTGATTAAGCTTGGTTTCCATCAATGAGTCAAAGTATATAGGATTATATGTTCTCCAATTGCAAGTACAAAGTGATAGGCTTACCTAAAATATGAAAAGGAAAAAAAAATCGGAACGGACCGGACCGGTCCGGTGCTTAATGTGCTAAGGGCCGAGTCGGGCTTAAATTTTTTTTAAAAAGACCTGTTCGGACCGAACAAGTAATGGCCCGGACCGGACCGGTACCGGGACCAGTGAGCCGACTCTTAACGGGTCCGTCCGGGCCGGTCCTGGCCCGATTGACAAATATAGTCGCAACATAACAACTTACTTGCGCCTAAGTTTGTAACAAGCTGGTTATTATATTGTTTCGACAAGAAAATTCACTTGTCTCATGGAAATTTAAAAAAATTTATACAAGCCTAACATCTTTATTTCTTGAAAAAATTTCGCTTAACCCCCTAACATTTTAAAATCGGGGGACACTAAGCTTTTCATCTTTTGAATGGGACTCAAAACCTCGTAATCTTAAGTCACCAGCCAAAATTGAGTTCGGTCATTATAGATTTTCAATTGGAGATAAATGACCTCATTTGTTACCAAATATATTACAAAAAAAATGTTTAAACAAAAGATGAATAATAAGTAATTTTCTAACCTAAACTATTAGGTCGATTGACTTAAATTTTTGAACGATACTATCCAGAACGTATGGATTTTTTTTCCATTGTTTAGGGAAACTTACAGTGATTCATTATAATAGGTCATTCTGACATATTGAGTTGAAAATATATATATCTAAATTGACTCAACTTATTTTTGATTTTTGATTTATGATGAAGATGTTAGTGCTCATTTGGAAGGTGTGTTGGCCTAATCAGAACAGGACAACAAATTGAATTTGTTTTGGGTTTAATTGGTAATTTGCTTGTATCAAAGTGATACTCAAGCTGGGATCGGATTCGAGTTAGATAAAAGCTTGAAAAAGTAAACGAGACAAGGAGTAAGCTAATTAATAAACGAGACAAAGCTTAAATGTATAAGTTGAATATTGTATTTCTAGGTGTCCTGCTTGATTATAAATGAGTCCTATTTATAATCAAAGAAAATGATAACGTTATCGCTATAATAATTATGACTTTATGGCCATTATTCCGCATTTGGTCGTGGTCAGCTCATAATCCTTTCCTTTAATGTCATAGCAACGTTCGACTGTTACAGAAGACCCAGGCCTCGTTCGCCGAGGTGTTTCAACTCCTTGAGGGGTCACCATGTCGTTATTCCTAATCTCGATTGGATTCTTCTCGAGCGGTGTTGGAGACTACTTCCCTCGAAAGGATGCCCTCATAAATTTTGACTGTTCCGTGGCTCGAGCCCTTACACCGAGGCGGTGGAGTTTTTACCCAATATAGATAGTCCCCCCACCCATTGGACAATTTTCAGAATTTTTCGAGGGGTGGAATTGAGTTTATGCGTGAGAGTGGCGTGGCGCGTTTTCGGCCAGGAAATTTGAAAAGGCGCACGTCGCTTCAATGTCTCATCTGCTGCACGTGGCTTAGTTCTGAACGGCTACAACTTTTCGTTTGGTCTTCCCCATATAACTATCATCATGGCGTTTTGATCCACTTGTGCCTTACTATAAATTTGCCACTTTTTTTGTTGTTATCCTCATCATTCCATAATTCTTCTTGAAGTCATTTTCACTTCTTAACCTCTTTTAAACTTTTAAAGAATTTTACCATGTCTTCTCCATCCCGACGTAAGAACATTGTTGATGCTGACACTTCGGCATCGACTGAGGATTTGCTAAATTCTCCCCCCTCAGCAACGTCTTCTCTTTCAGAAGATAGTCCTAGTGCCGCCAGCCAAGAACCATCCATCGGCGATGATGAGGTGGCGACTGAAGGAGCCGTTGACGGTGATAATGATAATGAGGTAGTTGAGACCTCGCCCCCAAAGAAGAAGAAAAAGAAGCAAGTTTATCAAGGGGAGCTCAAACCTCAATGGGTTATTCCGAGGCGGTTTGATTCTAGCAAGGATCTTAAGATGAGGGGGAAAATAGCCTCGGACATTAGGAGGAGAAGAAATCTCATTGCTCAGCTTTCCCCGAGCCACGCCTCGGAGGAACATATAGCTTTGATTCGAGAGGAGTATAATTGGGGCCCCAAGGTCTCGATCTCGGTTCCTACCCCTGAGCAGCGCACATGCGATAATATCCTGGGACAGTCTTTCACTTACACTTACCCATTTTTGATAGGCTTTTTCCTTCCTCTTCATCCCCTAGCAGACACCTTTTGTAAGTTGCACAACGTCTGCCTGGCTCAGCTTGGCCCCGTCTTCTGGAGGGTCATTCAGTTCCTCGACTATATTAGTCGTAAAGCCGAGGTCACGTTTGAGTATGACTATTTAATCTCTTTATTCTCTCCTTCTCTGTACAAAGATGGGGTTGTGCAGTTGAACAAATAAGGTCAGTTTTCCCTTATTACCAAGAGCGACGACACCGAGGATCGAAGTTGGTGTGATTGGTTCGTCCCCCTTCCTACTTCTTCTCTTTCCGCCGAGCCTGGGTTCCCCGAGGCGTGAAACAGGATACGTAAGTCTTCCTCTAGTTTTTATTCTTTACTTGGCTTCAATAAATGTGGGAAAATTAACTCTTTGTCATTATTTTATCAAGGAAACATCCAATCAATCCCCCTCCCCCAAGAATTTGGAGGCTTGGGTGCAAGCCATAATCAGCGCCGAGGGAAGGCTGGAGAGAAATTGGATGGTTTTGGCTGCTCGTGCGGAAAATAAGTGGTCGGGCAAGCGGCTGGGTTAGTATGTTTCTAAATTTTTTTATTCCCTTTCCTTGATGCGCCTCTTCTCATTTTTACCTTTCTTATCCTTTTCAGATTTCAACGAGTTGCCTGCCGAGGTGGAAAAGGAAGAAGATAAGAAGGAGAAGAAGAAAACGAAGAAGAAAAAGAAGCAGGGACATCAATCGGAGGTTGTCGAGGTCCCTGACGCCGAAGCCTGTTTGCATCTTATCGAGGAGTCTGTCCAAACTGTTACCCAGGCCCCGAGAGGTATTCTTGTCTATTTTTCGTATTTCTCCCTTTTATTTTCCTTTGAATAACATGTTTCCTTCTTCTCAGGTTCGAAAAGAAAAGGCGATACGCTGAAGAAGCCAGCTAAGGCTAAAGTCCCTCGGGTCAATTTGCCTACAGTCCCTCAGAGAAGACTAATCGATGAACCAGATGATATATGTGTTCAAAGTGTAGTCGAGGCGACCAGCATGAAAAAAATTGAGCCAAGTAGTTGACAAGGTTCGTGAGGGGCTGGAGTCTAGCGGGGCAAAGTCTGACGAGGCGATTACCAGTTCTGTCGAGGTGACCTCGTCTGCGAGGCAGGCGAGTATAGATCCAACTCTGGCTAAGGCAAACCTTCCCCAAGGGATTAGGCGAATCCCAGTTCCAATAGATGTTTGTCTGCTGGATGATAGTATGGGGGTCGCCATCAGCTGCAAAGGGTTGCTTGGGTCTTTGGAGAATGATCGTCTCGTGAACATTCCCTCGAATAATTTAATGGCCTACTTAGTTCAGCATGCGATCCATATAAGGTTTCGATTTGCTTCTACTGTTTTTTTGATTTAATTGCTTTACTCACTTTTATTTCCTCCCCTTTGGTTGCAGGGCTATGTCTATGCCATGAAGGCGGCTGAGATCGAGGCCCATCGAACAACACAACTTCAACGGGTCGGGGATGAGTGGGATCGTGGGAGAAATGTGCTCGAGGCCCGTGTTTCTGAGCTTTAAAAAAAAACTCTCCAACTGAGAAGCTAATTTGGGCCGATCTCAAAAAGAAGTCGAGCAACTAGGTGTCGAACTCTCTCAGGCTCATGGAGAAGTTGCCAATCTTTTGGCCGTGAAGAGGTCCCAAGAGGAGAGTTATGAAGCCGAGCTCCAGAAGCAGGCTGATGCAGCCGATTCAGCAATCAGGAGATTGACTGAGCAATTTGAGGAGAAATCTTCGCTGCTTACCTTGAAGGTGGACGAGGTTGAATCCAAGAACAAGGTTCTTGAGCCTGAAGTAAAGACCCTCCAGGCTAGAAAGTCATCCTCCTCTTCCAAGCTTAAATCCAAGTTCAAGGCTAAGTTGGACTTGAGAGTTACCCCAGCAAGGCAGCAAAGGTTGACAAAAATTGGGCAATCATCCTGACCAAGTTGAGCACCCTTGAAAAATGTAATAAAGGGATTAGTTTGGACGATGAGATTGCCAAGGCCAAGGTAGATGTTGCAATGGCTCAGAGGTTTTTAGATCAACGTCCTTCGAGCAGTGATAGCTCGTCTAAAGGAGAGGCTTCGGGTAGTGATAGTGGGTCTGAATGAGCGACTGCTCATCTATTTTTTGTTTTTGGGCCTTCGAGCCATTTCTTTGTAACTATTCTAGCCTTCGAGCCTTCTGAATGTATGAATATTGAATATCAACTATTTCAATATCTTTTTTAATTTTTGTTTGCTTGCAAGACTTTAAATGTATTAAAGAGCTAGCTTAGGACGACGTCTCGCCCTCGAGCCGAGGCTAAAGATTTAATAGATAAAAAGATGATAAATCGATTTTTATTCCATTGATAGAAATCAAGCCAATTTACATAGGGCCTAGTTGTACTTAGCCATATTTTATTTACAAAAGCCGTTTGAGGCAAAGAGTGTAAGTAATTGAGCACATTTTAGCTGAGTCTTCGGGCGGTTTCGTTGTTTTAAAGTTTTTGAGCTGAGTCCCCGATCTGGGATATTTCCCCGAGCCTGGGTTATTTTTTTGAAAAACTTTGAGCTACAAGCCTGTGAGTCGATTGCAGACTGATCTCGTTCCCTTGCCGCCACCCCATTGGTTGAGGGTAAAGGATGAGGACTCGAGCACTGTTGACTTCTGGACCATGTCTCATGTTGCTAGAAATAGTACCTCTTCATATTGGATATGTTCCAATTCAAGGGTTCTTGCTTCCCTTTAAGGTCTATCAGTTGACAGGATCATTTCCCTACGATTGCTTTCACACGGTAGGGGCCCTCCCTATCGGCGGCTAATTTTCCTACGTTTTTCTCTTTAGTTGTTTGATTCGATTCTCTTAAAATATAGTCGCCGACCTTGAATTCTAGCTGTCAACCGTATCAAGGCTATCTCTCTTCGTTCTTCGAGCGAATCCAATTCTATTTGCATAGCCTTTTGATTTGACTCATCGGTTTAATGGGCATAACGGAGGCTCTGTTCACCAACCTCGGCAGAAATTAGGGAATCGACCTCATAAACGAGAGAAAATGGGGTTTCACCAGTGCTATTCTTCTCTGTTGTCCTCATTACCCATAACACTTCTGTTAACTCATCAGGCCATGAGCCTTTGGCTTTGTCCATTCTCTTTTTAAGATTGTCAACGATTATCCTATTTGATGACTCAGCCTGTCCATTGGCACTTAGGTGGTAAGGTGTCGAAGTCACCCTTTTGATCCCCCATTTTTTAAAGAAGGTTGTGACCTCCGAGCCAACGAACTGTGTACCATTATCACAAGTAATCTCCCTTGGGACTCCAAATCGGCATATGATGTTCTTCCATATAAAGTCGATAACCTCCTTTTGTCTTACTCTGGCAAAAGCTCCTGCTTCGATCCATTTGGAAAAATAATCAGTAAGCACGATGATGTATTTAACACTGCCCTTCGCTTTGGGAAAGGGTCCCACGATATCCATTCCCCACTTCATGAAAGGTCATGGTAAAACTATCGAGTGCAAGGACTCGACCTGTTGGTGAATCATGGAAGCGTGCCTTTGACATTTGTCGCAATTCCTAACGAACACTCTAGCATGCCCACTCATCTCGGGCCAATAATAGCCAGCTCGGAGTAGTTTTCGAACAAGGGCTTTGGCTCCAAAGTGATTGCCACAAGTTCCTTCATGCACTTCTTTCATCACATACTCATATTCTCCTGGGCCTAAACATTTGGTCATTGGGCCGCAATAGAGCTTTTTGTACAGTTGTCATATATCATCGTGTATGGGACTACTTGCTTTCTGAATTTCTCCGCTTCCTTTTTGTCTGACGGTAGAGTCCCTAAAGCTAGGTAAGAGATGAATTTTGTTCGCCAATCCCAGTGTCGATTTACAGTATTTACCTCCAACTTTATTTTTCCCATGACGGATGTAAAGATTCTAACTGTGGCTTTAGTCCTCGAGTCGTCTGCTTCCACAGCCGAGGCCAGATTTGCCAAGGCATCGGCCTCGACGTTTTCCTCTCGTGGTATTTGCATGACCTTCCATTCTTGAAACGCGCCGAGGGCTTGTTGCATTCTTACCACGAATTGCTTCATTATAGGCTCTCGAGTCGTATATTCACCGAGGACTTGATTCACCACCAGTTGTGAGTCACACCTTAGCTCTATATTCTCAACCCCCATTTCTTTGGCTAGCTTCAATCCTACTATGGCGGCCTCATATTCAGCTTCATTGTTGGTTAGCCTCTCGAATTTCATCGAGTGCCTTAGTTTTTCCCCTGTGGGAGCTACTAGCACTATTCCAAGCCCTGAGCCATTGGAATTAGCCGCCCCATCTGTGTAAAGCTTCCATACCCCAGGTGTGGGACCCTTTAAAATTAGGCTCTCTCTCTCTCCGCCTCGGGTAATAATTTAACACTGAAGTCAGCTACGAAATCGGTTACCACTTGAGATTTTATGGATGTGCGAGGTTGATATATGATGTCGTATTCACTTAGCTTGACTTCCCACCTAGATAACCTCCCTGACAATCTGGCTTATGCAATATACTTCTTAAGAGGAAAGTTGTTACCACGACTATTGGATGGCATTGGAAATAGGTGCGCAATTATCGAGCGGCAATGACTAATGCAAGTGCTAATTTTTTTAAAAGGGGATACCTTGTTTCAATATCGAGGAGAGCTTTGCTAACATAGTATATAGGTTGTTGTTTTCCTTCTTCCTCCCGAACCAAAACTGCTCTAACTGATACCTCAGAAACAGCCAGATAAACCAACAAGGTTTTGCTATCTTTTAGTTTGGCTTATAATGGGGCGTTGGCCAAGTAATGTTTCAACTCCCTCAAAGCCTCCCTGCACTCGGGAGTCTATTCAAAGGACGTGTTCTTTTTCAAGACAGAAAAGAACTTATGGCACCGCTCGGATAACCTTGAAATGAGTTGACTCAAGGCAGCTAATCGCCCAGTTAAGCGTTGGACTTCCTTCGGGCTTGACAATTCCTTGGGGATTTCTTGTATAGCTTTGATTTTATCAAGATTTGCTTTGATGCCTTTCTCCGAGATAATCAATCCTAGGAATTTGCCCGAACTGACCCCAAAAGTACACTTTTTGGGGTTGAGCTTCATGTAATACTGTCTCAAAATTGCAAAGGCTTCCTTTAGTTGTTTCAAATGATCTTCTAGCCGGACAAATTTTACTAATATATCGTCGATATAGGCTTCCATCATTTTCCCGATGTAGTCTTTGAACATTTGACATACCGACCTCTGATAGGTTGCCCCGGCATCTTTAAGACCAAAGAGCATCACCTTGTAGCATTAAGTTCCTTCATCCATAATGAAAGAATTTTTTCCTTCATCACTAGGGTCCATAAAGATCTTATTGTACCCCGAATATGTGTCCAAAAAGATTAAGAGTTTGTGTCCAGCCGTGGAGTCTATTAACTTGTCTATTTGGGTAGAGGGTAGGAGTCTTTGGGGCAAGCTTTATTCAAGTCGTTGTAGTCAACACACATCATCCACTTGCCGTTTTTCTTGGGTACCACTACCATATTAGCGAGTCAGTCTGGGTACTTGACTTCTCTTATGAACCCATTGTCGAGCAACCTCTTGGTTTCATCTTGGATCGCCTTCTTCTTTACTCCGGCATGGGGACTTTTCTTCTGTTTTACCGGGCGGCGGTTGGGATCTATATTCAGCTTGTGCGTCATGATCTCAGGAGCGATCCCCACCATGTCTGCATGAGACCAAGCAAAGCAATCACTGTTGGCTTCTAATAATTCGATGAGAGCTTTTTTAGACTCGGCGTCCAGCTCCGAGCCTACGAATATTTTCCTTTTCGGGAACTCCTCCGACAAGGCATGAGACTCTAGCTCTTCCATCGTTGAATCCTTAGCCTTTTGCTTCCCCCTTGAATGAAAGTTGGGATCTTCTCTTCCAGCTCTGGAGGGACTATTTTTTCGACCGAGCTCTCCGCTTATGGGGCTCCGAGCCGCTTGACTGTGATCTCGAGTGCCCGATCGGGGCATTCCTATTTTTTACGGCGACTGAATAACATTTTCGAGCTGCTAATTGTTATTTCCCAAGATACACCACTTTACTGTTTTAAGGACCAGTTCCTTAAAATGTGTTCCTTTACTATATTATATGCGGAATTAAAACTGTAAGTAAATGACCACCAGATATTAGCGTGGAAAAACCCCTTGACTCGGGATCAAAAAACCACGACCTACTTCTCAAGTAGGATTTCAACTTCACTATGTAAAAAGACCCACTTGGTTACAAGACTACCTTCTTACTAACCTAGGACTAACTCTAATTCTTTAGTGATCTTTCTCACAATCAGTGAAGTTGTGTCAAGTCCACGACTTGAACCAGAAAGATACAACTCGATTATGCTTACTACAGTTGAACTAAGACTGAACTTTTACAAGACTCAATCTAAGGAACAGGTTCTAACTTAGTTCCACTGTAGCTAACTGACTACACAAATAAGCTGATGACTCTTTTAAGCTTTGCTCGATTCTCTCTGTATTTGTGCATACTTCAATGGCTGATATGCTCCACGTTTTATAGCTTCAGCAGCCAAGAAGTCTTGAGCAATTAGAACTCCAAAGCTCCCATGAGTTTGAGTCCTAATTGGATTCTTCTCTTTAGTATCCGAATCTTTTAGCTCTTATCCATTGTTTATGCAATCTTTTCATATCCGTTTAGACATGCATAATTATCAAGATAAATATTAGTTTTAGGATAATTAATAATATCTCAACTTAAACGATTTTGCATGAATTATCTATTTAGCTGCAGTGATTCAAAGGAACATGTCCTTTGAATCCGTTCCTTAATCATCAGTCAAAACTCCAAGCTTATCCAAGCTAACATTTTCCCCCTTTTTGATGATGACAAATTCATAAGCATAGCTACATATCCTTAATGTCCTGAAGTACAACTTAAAGCTCAAAAACACAGTTAGAGACTTATTTATCATTAAGGACCATATTTCAATTAGGTATAAGTTCACGCAAAATCAGACTTACTTTCCCCCTTTTTGATGATGACAAATTCATAAGCATAGCTGCATATCCTTAATGTCCTGAAGTACAACTTAAAGCTCAAAAACACAGTTAGAGACTTATTTATCATTAAGGACCAGATTTTAATTAGGTATAAGTTCACGCAAAATCAGACTTACTCTTCCCCCTTTTGGCATCATTGAAAAGGTTGCATAAAAAATATAACCCAAGTGTTAGAATTAATCAGCGCATGGCCATTGAGGCAACTCAAAATGCAAACATAAATCAGATTAAAGCAACTGCAAAATAATGATATTAGCCATCAAAGACAATTCATCATTAATCAAAATGTTAAACCAGGGGATACAAAGAAGTACTACAGAATTATTCAAAGACTAGAGAAGGAAAAGACTAAGGCACTAGACTAGGCTAAATCCTACTGGACAAAAGATGGCTTATGGCTAAGGTGGTCAGGATGTGGAAGGACCAGGTCCCTGAGACTTGTTAAGCAACTCAAACATCTGCTTGAGCATTACCTCATTGGTCTCCTTTGCCCTTGTGGCCTCTGCCTTCCAGTAGTTTTTCTCCTCTTCCAACCTTGCTATTTCAGCAGCCTGGATAGCAACCTGTTGCCTCAATGCCCTTAACTTGTTGTTCAAAGGCTGCCTCCCAACACCAGCCTGTGGAGGATCAGCCTGAACAGGCAAGTCACAACTAATCAATGTAGCTCAGCCAAACTTTTCCTTCTTAGTAGCCTTTACTACCCCTTCCAAGGGAATCTTCAGTTTTGCAAACACATCAGTTAAGATGAAGTCAAAGGGCAAGGAATGCTTCCTCTTCCCAGCTATCACCCTTTTGATCAGGTGGATTATAAAACTGGGCCAGTTGATCTGCTTTTCAGTGTCCAACAGTTCCATAAGGACCAGGTCCATGAAACTGGCAATTCCTCTTTTCTCCTACCTTGGCATCACAATCTTGTTCACAAACTCGAATAACACTTGGTGTTGTGGGTGCATCTCACTTTTCCGCACAGCTCTGGTTTTTTCTTCCCCTTATTCTCAGCAAACTTCCTAGTAATCTCCAAATCAGTAGGCAAGTTTGTCAGGTCAGGCCATACTTTCTTGACATAACTGTCATACCCAGCAAAAGGAATCCCCAACAGATCACCAAGTTCCCTGGTGTCAAAAGTGATCACATTATCATTAACAAAGGTAGTAATCCTATCATCTTTGATGGAGCAGTTCTTGTAGAACTCTTGCACCATACCCTTTGCACATCTGCCAGAAATCTGAAGGACCATGTCCCTTCATCCCTGAGCATGCAATTTTTGCAGCAACCATAGCATTCCTTCTTCTTGTACATCAGATAACACTCTTCCCTTCAACACTTTCCTAGTAAGCATGTCATCATGAACACAATGTACAGCATCTTCTCCCTCAGCTTCACTCTCACTTTCATCCCCAGCAAAGGACTCATCACTATTACTAGCAGCAGAACTTTCATCCACAACAGTTCTTTTAGAGGACCTGGTCCTCTTAGCAGACTTTTCTGCAGCCTTCACAGAACTTCTTGTTACTCGTCTTTGAGCAACTTTTCTTTTCTTAGGCTGAGGAACAACCTCCTCAGCATCTGCCATCTCATCATCTTCACCAACACCATCAATTTCTATCTCCTCCACTTCTTCCTCTTCAACAACCTGTTTTCCTCTCCCTTTCCTACTCCTTTCTAAAGCAGCAGCTAAGTTCTCATCAGCAGCTTTAGTAGCACTTCTTGTCCTCCTAACCCCAGAAACAGGGGTTGAGACAGAAGGAACAGGTCCTTTTGTCTTGGAGGAACTTTCACCTTTCTTCTTAAGTCCTGGCTTATAACTATCACTGATTTTCTTCAACTTAGCAGCAATTTCAGCAGTCACTTGGTCATCGATGGGTCCCTTTCTAGCTAATTTTCTTTTTAAACTCCTAATGTTAATCAAATCAACAAGAGGCCTATCACTATCACTTATAGCATCATCAACATCTATAACATCCTCCATGGGTGCTCTAAAAGCAACCTCTGGAGACCTCGATGACCCATGCATGGGTGCTTCCAACATTTTAACTGTTTCTTCTTCCCCTTCAAGAACAGCCTCAGACCCCTCTCCCTTTTCCTCATCATCTATCACGACATTTAAAGGATAGGTAAAATTTACCTGATACTGATACAGAACCATAGCTCGTGACAAATCCTCAACCTGCTCAATAATTGATTTGGCCGTGGGAACTGGTCCTTCCCCCTGAATTTCAGGTTCAGGTACTTCTGGGATTATTCAGGAATTTCAGGGTTTAGGTCAGTGGTATCCATGGGTGAAGGAGGCTTGAGATTTTGTGGTTGTTCAGTAGTGGGTGCAGTTGAAGAATTTTCAGGAGAAACAGACATTCTTGAAGTTCGAATTAAGAGATAAGTGATTATTCTTTTTGAAATTTTGAGAGTTCAGTTTGTAAACAAGGTAAAAGAATAATGAGGAAGAAGGAGTGTATTTATAGAATGAATTAGGTAGTGGAGATAGAGTATGAACGATCAATGTTACCTCAGCAAGACATGCAGCCGTTATGGACTCTTGGGAGTCTCCCGGAGAAATAGAGTCGTTGGACTGTTAAGTCGCCTTTTCAGAGTGGGAACTGTTCCTCCGATGGGACTCTTATACAGTTTGGATATGGTTAGGAAACTTAGTGGGGTTTATCCTAATTGGAAGTTACCTATAGCCTTTATATTTCTAAGATAACTGAATAATAACGAGTACATACCTGATTTTAACACGAAAATTCAGTGTCCTTCCAATTTGCAACATTTTTGACCAATCTGAAATTCTAAGAGCATAAGGGTAACATCATTCAATTTTAGCAACTCTAAACAAGAATTATGGCATAAGAGTATACACTTAAGTATTGAACTGGACTGAATCATTCATATTGACTTGAAAAAAATTCATTTTAAGTGCAATTTTCTAGCCAATTATGAAGTAAAGCATTTGATGATTTTATGTGAATTTAATCATCCCTAATTCCAACCTATTTCTTTCAAAATCATCTCTACCTAAAGCTTTTGTAAAGATGTCAGCATTTTGCTTTTCAGTAGGACAAAATGCTATGGTGATCAAACCTTTTTCATAGTTGTCTCTCAGGAAATGATGTCTTATATCAATGTGTTTAGTCCTTTTGTGATGCACTGGATTTTTTGTCATTTTAATGGCACTAGTGTTATCACAAAAGATAGGAACAGTTCCTACATCAACACCAAAATTCTGTAATTGTTGTTTGATCCATAACAACTGTGAACAACATGAAGCAGCTGCCACATATTCAGCCTCAGCAGTGGAAAGTGCCACTGAATTTTGTTTCTTGGTTCCCCAAGAAACCAAACACTCACCAAGAAAATGTGTCATACCTGAGGTACTTTTTCTATCAACAAGGAAACATGCATATTAAGCATCAGTATATCCAACAAGATTAAAACTACCACCTTTTGGATACCAAAGTCCCACGGGACCTGTTCCTTTCAGATACCTCAATATTCTTTTAACAGCTTTCAAATGAGATTCCTTAGGATCTGATTGAAACCTAGCACACAAACCAACACTGAACACAATATCAGGTCTACTAGCAGTTAGATAAAGTAGAGAACCAATCATACCTCTATAAAATTTTTGATCAACTGATATTCCATGTTCATCAAGATCCAATTTTGTGGTAGTGGCAATAGGTGTGTCAATTTCCTTAGCATTATCCATATCAAATCTTTTAAGTAATTCCTTAACATACTTTTGTTGATGGATCATAGTTCCATTTGAGGTTTGCTTAATTTGTAAACCAAAAAAGAAATTGAGTTCACCCATCATGCTCATCTCAAACTCACTCCCCATCAAGTTTGCAAATTTCTTACTTAAATTTTCACAAGTAGCACCAAAGATTATATCATCTACATAAATTTGAACAACTAAGAGATGCTTACCTTTTTCTTTCAAAAACAATGTGCTGTCAATTTTACCTCTTTTATATCCATGCTGAAGTAGAAATTTTGATAGCCTGTCATACCATGCTCTTGGTGCCTGCTTGAGTCCATACAAGGCCTTGTACAACTTGTACACATGTTCAGGGAACTGTTCACTTTCAAAACCTGGAGATTGCTTGACATATACTTCTTCTTTCATGTAACCATTTAGAAATGCACTCTTAACATCCATCTGATGTAGAGTAAATTCCATGTATGTAGCAAAGGCTATAAGAAGTCTTATTGCTTCCAGTCTTGAAACTGGAGCAAAAGTCTCATCATATTCGATGCCCTCCTCTTGACTATATCCCTGAACAACTAGCCTGGCCTTATTTCTTGTTACCATACCATCCTCATCAAGTTTGTTTCTGAAAACCCATTTTGTTCCAATTATGGACCTGTTCCTTGGCTTGGGTTCCAGATGCCAAACTTGACTTCTTTGGAATTGATTCAGTTCCTCCTGCATAACATTGATCCAATCTGCATCCTTCAGTGCTTCTTTCACATTTTTAGGTTCAACAAGAGATAGGAAAGCACTAAAGGCACACAGATTGTGATTTTTGACTGCTGATCTAGTTTGAATCCCAGCAGTCTTATCTGAGATTATTTGATCCATAGGATGTGACCCTTGATACTTGTAAGGCTTGAGTGTCAATCCATTGTCAGAAGTCGCTTGCTGAGGAACAGTTCCTGAGAGAGTAGCACCACCAGTTTGTGAGGTGGAACGAACTTTTGTTCCCCCTATTTCTGTGCCACTCTTCTCAGTTCTGTCCTGAGGAACAGTTCCTTGCAGTTCACTTCTCATATCCAGAGTCTGCATTTGTGGATCAAGTTCATAATCTTTCAGCATTCCAATCCCTTCATCCTCTTGTACCTGTTCTTGAGTGAGACTGTCAGTTTCATCAAATTTAACATGCATGCTATCTTCAATTTTCAATGTTTTCTTGTTAAACACCCTATAAGATTTACTATTTAAAGAATAACCAACAAAGATTCCCTCATCACTTCTAGGATCAAAGTTTTCTAAGGCATCTTTCCCATTGTTGTGTATAAAACATTTGCAACCAAAAGCCCTAAGATGAGAGATATTTGGTTTTCTTCCCTTAAGCAACTCATATGGGGTCTTTTCTATTAATGGCCTTGTCATACATCTATTTATTATGTAGCATGCAGTATTAATAGCCTCAGCCCAAAAGTTTTGTGGAAGATTTCCACATATTAACATAGTCCTTGCCATTTCCTCTAGAGTCCAATTTTTCCTTTCCACTACACCATTTTGTTGTGGAGTTCTAGGAGAAGAAAAATTGTGATTAATGCCATTTTCATTGCAAAAGTTGAAAAACATATGATTTTCAAATTCAGTTCCATGATATGACCTAATGGCAACAATATGACTATCTAGAGTTCTTTGAGCTTTCTTAGCAAAAATTGAAAATGCATTAATGCTTCTTCTTTAGATGCAAGAAATATAGTACATGTAAATCTGGAATAATCATCCACCAATACCATAACATACTTCTTACCTCCACGACTCATTGTTCTCATTGGACCACATAAATCCATATGGACCAGTTCCAAAGGTTTAGTGGTACTTACCTGTTTCTTCGGTTTGAAGGAGGATTTTACCTGCTTCCCCCTGGCACATGCTTCACACACTTTTTCATCATTAAACTTGATGTTAGGAAGGCCTATCACCAAGTCCTTGGACACAAGTTTGTTCAATTGTGAAAGACTAGCATGTCCTAGTCTTTTGTGCCATAGGAGGGGATCATTTTGCACCACACTTAAGCAACTCAAGCTTCCACAATTGAGATATACTCAATAAGCAATGCTTCAGCCCATCTACTAGAAACACATTGTCTATACTATGTGAATCAGACCTACCTACCTTTCCAATGCCAATTATTTCCCCTTTCTTACCATTACCGAAGGAACTTCCTTCTTGAAAGGCTGAGAGTGAAAGAAACAGTTCCTTATATCCTGTCATGTGCCTTGAGCAACCACTATCCATGTACCATTTGTGGTTTATCTCCTTCACTCTAGCCTCAGCATCTTCTTCATTTTCTGAATCTCCAAGAGCCATTTGAGCAAGATCCTCATCCAGATCATCATCAGTTATTTCATCTTCACTGTCTTGCCATCCTGCAACCATTGCCTTGGGATTTCCACTTTTCTTATGAACCTGTTCCCTAGCCTTTTTCCTTTCCTCAATAAATCTCTTCCTCTATTCTCCTTCCATGATTGGACATTTGTAAATGTAGTGCTCCGTGCTTCCACATTTGTGGCATTCTCCAGCCTGTTTCATGTAAGAAGACCTACCCTGTCCACTAATCCCCTTTTTCTTAATCAAATATTTCTGAACACTTTTAGCGATAAGGACCAGTTCATTATCATCAATAATCTTATCAGCAGCAGTCGAGGCTAGGTTAGGTTCAGTTTTAACTGGTACTCCTATGTTTTTAACCTTTTTCCTTAGTTCATAAGTCTTTAAATTACCTATAAGCTCATCTAAGGATAAAGTGGTTAAATCTTTGCTTTCTATGATAGCACAAGCTTTGATCTCCCAAGAATCTGGAAGAACCCTAGTTAGAATCTTTTCTACTCTATCTTCCACAGTTAAAATCCTTCCCAAAGAAATAAGTTCAGAAGCAATGGCATTAAATCTAGTATACATTTCAGAGATTGACTCTTCTTCTTTCATTTTAAAACATTCATATTCAGCATAAAGAAGTGTACCTCTAGACCTTTTTACCTGACTTTTTCCTTCATGTGCAACTTGCAGAGCATCCCAAATCTCCTTTGTAGTGGTATACCCTCTGATTCTAGTGCATTCGTCAGGACTGAGTCCACCAACAAGCCACTTCCTAGCTTTTGCATTCTTTTTCCATTGCTTTATGTCTTCAGCATTGCATTATTTCCTGGTTTTGGGAACATCATTTCCCTCAGCATCCTTCTTCATTGGGATCATGGGACCTTCAGTAACTATGTCCCATAATTCATAATCCTCTGCTTGAAGATGATCACACATCCTTTCCTTCCACCATGAATAGTATTTCTCATTGAACAAAGGAGCTCTAACCATTGACTGACCCTCACTGTTCTCTCGTGATGTACTCATCTAATCCTAGGTGTTAGCCTTTTCAAGGATAACCCGCTCTGATACCAATTGTAATTTCCCAAGATACACCACTTTATTGTTTTAAGGACCAGTTCCTTAAAATGTGTTCCTTTACTATATTATATGCGGAATTAAAACTGTAAGTAAATAAACACCAGATATTAGCGTGGAAAAACCCCTTGACTCGGGATCAAAAAACCATGACCTACTTCTCAAGTAGGATTTCAACTTCACTATGTAAAAAGACCCACTTGGTTACAAGACTACCTTGTTACTAACCTAGGACTAACTCTAATCCTTTAGTGATCTTTCTCACGATCAGTGAAGTTGTGTCAAGTCCACGACTTGAACCAGAAAGATACAACTCGATTATGCTTACTACAGTTGAACTAAGACTGAACTTTGTCTAACTTAGTTCCACTGTAGCTAACTGATTACACAAATAAGCTAATGACTTTTTTAAGCTTTGCTCGATTCTCTCTGTATTTGTGCATACTTCAATGGCTGATATGCTCCACGTTTTATAGCTTCGGCAGCCAAGAAGTCTTGAGTAATTAGAACTCCAAAGCTCTCATGAGTTTGAGTCCTAACTGGATTCTTCTCTTTAGCATCCGAATCTTTTAGCTCTTATCCATTGTTTATGCAATCTTTTCATATCCGTTTAGACCTGCATAATTATCAAGATAAACATTAGTTTTAGGATAATTAATAATATCTCAACTTAAACGATTTTGCATGAATTATCTATTTAGCTGCAGTGATTCAAAGGAACATGTCCTTTGAATCTGTTCCTTAATCATCAGTCAAAACTCCAAGCTTATCCAAGCTAACACTAATTGGTCACTTCGAATTGCACGAATTCTCCATGGGGTGGGAAACTTAATTACTTGATGAAGGGTTGATGGTACGACCTCTATTTCGTGAATCCAAGGCCTTCCGAGGATGATGTTGTAGGCCATATCCTCGTTCATTATTTGGAAAGTTGTTTTTTTGTCAACTCCCTCGGTGGAGGTTATGAGGGTGATTTCCCCTAAGGTCCTTTCCACAGAGTTGTTGAACCCTGCCAAAGTGGTTGTCTTGGGGACGACAAGGTCTTTCAGCGATATTTGTTCGATGGCTCTGTGATTAATGGTATTTACATAACTTCAAGGGTCTATTAAGACTTGTTTTACATATGAATCGTTAACCATTAGAGTAATAACCAGAGCCTCATGATGAAGGGTTATTACCTCGTGGCGATCTCCTTCGTCGAAAATGATTTTTTTGTCGCCTCCTTCCATTTGGGCTCTCCTTTTTGTGCGGGTTGAGAATTTGCGGACTTCCTCACCGAGGAAGAGTTGATGCCGTTTACTTCTATGCCGCCAGTTATGATGTTTGTAGATTTTCGTGACATTGAGGTCATCGATATCTTGTGGAGATCTGGGAAAAGCTTAGCTTTGGAACAAATGTTATTACCAAATCCCCACAGACGACGCCAATTTGTGTTGGCCTAAATCGGGATAGGACAACAAATCGAATTTGTTTTGGGTTTAATTGGTAATTTGCTTGTATCAAAGTGATACTCGAGCTGGGATCGGATTCGAGCTAGATAAAAACTTGAAAAAGTAAACTAGACAAGGAGAAAGCTAACTAATAAACGAGACAGAGCTTAAAAGTATAAGTTGAATATTGTATTTCTGGATGCCTTGCTTGATTACAAATGAGTCCTATTTATAATCAAAGAAAATGATAACGTTATGGCTGTTTAACCTAGATCCGGTTTTAGGCCAATTAACAATTAAATTTATATTTGCGGAGTCACGATCAATAGTTTAGATTAAGAGTTTAGCCGATTCAAATACAGGATTGCATTAATTACAAGATTATGAATATATATATATATATATATATATATATATATATATATATATATATATATATATATATATATATATATATATATATATATATATATATATATATATATGCACGATTTTCGATGGAGATGTAATGATAATTAACAATGATATGAAAGTAATACGAAATAATTGAAGATAAATAAGATTAAAGCGCGAATTAAATAGGTAGAAGGAACCGTATTAGATCGCTTGATCTCGGTGAGGATCCCTTGATATTAATTATGCTTGAAGACTTGAGAACGAAATATGCAGTAATGTAAATGATGAACAGTAGTGAGCGAGAGTAAAGAGAGTATTTTATTGATATTGTAGATAGAGAAGAGAATGTATGTTCCAATGATTCGAAAACAAACACTATATATAGATTTTGCTAGGCAGCCATTGGGTATGTAACCGCTGGGTAGTCGTTGCCCTTGTAACCATTCATTGACCAGTTGCGTTTGAACAGGTAACTGTTCATTCAAATCGCATCGATTTGGAGAGGCGTCACGTAACTGCCTTGGACCTGCTCGTGATAACCGCCTAGCCAGTCATCTGTCCGTTAGATGTCTGTCCGTAGAAACCTCTACCCGTGCCACGTGGCAGACACATATCCCGTGCCACGTGGCAGACACGTGTCACTCTTTTAAGTGACGATGATTTTTATCCAATACAATGGCTATAACAATTATGACTTTATGGCCATTATTCCGCATTTGGTTGTGGCCAGCTCGTAATCCTTTTCTTCAATATCAGAGCAACAGTCGTCGGTTACAGAAGGCCAGGTCTCGTTCGCCGAGGTGTTTCAACTCCTCGAGGGGTCACCATGTCGTTTATTTTTAATCTCGATTGGATTCTTCTCGAGGTGGTATTGGAGACTACTCCCCTCAGGATCATGCCCTCATAAGTTTTGGTTATTCCATGGCTCGAGCCCTTACACCGAGGCAGTGGAGTTTTTACCCAATACAAAAGGTAGTCTAGTCTCTCATTTGGAAGATGAAGAGTAAATTGTTTCCCAAATTTAAAAGGTAAAGGGAAATCTACTCTTATTATTGTTTTCTATACCTGAAAAGCCTAACATCATTCAAAAAAATGAATTTAACCAAAACAGTAAATTAGAAGAGAACCTTATTACGATTTTGAGCTCAGTTTAATGATTGAAAGATTATTTTGACTGTTCAATGCGCATGACTTGTGAACAGTCAAAAGAGGGAAAATACTTTTACCCTCACATTGAAAAACACTTTGACTTGTTATTGATTGTCAAGACAAAGGCAGTTTTAACTCATTGGCATATAATGGAAGCAGATAATATTGTTGCTAATATCTAAAAAGATAAGGGAAACCAAAAACTATAGGGGAAAAACAAAAGTTGAAAGTTTGTTTGACTTAAAAGAATGCATATCACGCTTGCAATTATTGATTATCTGATCCCACATAAATCCTATCATGGAAAACCTAAGTTACTTTACGAAGGTGTGCAGACTATGTCTATAGTTGTATTTGGTAGATATAGAAATTGAAGGAGCTATTGCTTATTGCTTCTCCTATTTTTGCTACTCCTAATTTCATTTGGTTTAATTCTTTGCGCTCAAGAATTCTGATTAATGGCAATCGAAGGGATTCCAACTATTTCACTTATATCCTAATGCTTCGTTTGTTGTTACTGAACTATGTTGGCGTGTTGAAACTCAAAGAAAATGCTTACAAAAGCCAACTAATAATTCTTATTACTTTATTTAAAAAATTTATTATCACTGCATATTAAGGTAGATTTTAGTGCAAATTGAGGTTCCATCCAAAAGTTAATGTTGTTGTCACTTCATTGCATTATTCTAAAATAAATTATACAATTAAAAATAATATATGACGAAAAATGCAGACTCTTATAAATTAGGTACCGAAACAGTAATTTCCTAGTATTGTTTTATAGGTGAATATTACTGTTCAATAATTCGGTTATACATATCATGATTTTAACTATAATAAGTACTAGTAGCTGTTATACCTCAGAAGGTTAATTCCTTTGTAAAAGCTCTTATTTTACGATAGGAAGCTAGATATATTTTATAAAATAAAAAAAGTTTAAATAATATAATTATATAATTCAAACTCTTTCATGCAGGGTGTTATTGGTTAAGTGCAACTTTCTAATAATTGAAATGATTTAGTTCTTTACTTTGTTCTTTGTTCATTTAATATTTATCTCCAATTTCTCTTAATTTTGATTAGCATTATTATGGTGATAATGGGTGGCGCTTTTTATGCAAAGTAAAAAAAGATTAAGAAGTGAAGACCAAATATTGTCTTATAGCATGCCATTGTATAGTTATGTCACCTTCCACTTTGACTTAATTTTTTGCTTTTCTCAACAGAAAAACGAATACAAATGATTGATGATGGCCCCCTAACTACAATTTTTTTTCTTTTGACGAATTTTTCTTCTTCCACGTACAGGACTTATTTGTATTCAATATTTACATCCAATTGAACAAACTATTCATAGAGCCATAAATTAAGTAATAATACATATTATTTGCTGGAAATAAATTATTATATAATGAATACACGCCCTGTCTTGATTTGCTTGGTATAAGAATAACACACAATTGCCCTTATGTTCAAAGACACGCACGTACTATTTTGAGAATAAACTACGTCTCAGAGGAGAAACACTATCAAGAATAGTTCAAAAAAAAAATCATATTGAAGGATAGGAAAAATCACAAATAAGGAATAATGTAATCCACCACTCAAATTAACAAGTTGAATATATATATATATATATATATATATATATATATATATATATACACACACATCATGTTCTTTATTTCGTGATATTGCAATTTGAACTGTGACTTCTTGACCACGGACTTTACCATATGTACGCCTTAATAGTAATTACTCCATGAATAGGTCGACAAAGAAAGGAAATTACTCCTATATGGTATAACAAAATAATCGCAATGTTAACAATTCTGATTCTTGATGTCATGCATCCCAGATCTTTAAGCCATCAATAATGTCATTAATCGCTCCTGCCAAGTTTTATCCATTGAGTTCTAAGGAGTTAATTTGGGCTGTATCGGCTGATCTGCCTGTCATCATAAGATTATGGAAGAAGTGCACAAATAGCCACTTGGAGGACCCCCGAAAATTACAAAAGGTCTAAAGTTGGTATATATATATATATATATATATATATATATATATATATACACACACATCATGTTCTTTATTTCGTGATATTGCAATTTGAACTGTGACTTCTTGACCACGGACTTTACCATATGTACGCCTTAATAGTAATTACTCCATGAATAGGTCGACAAAGAAAGGAAATTACTCCTATATGGTATAACAAAATAATCGCAATGTTAACAATTCTGATTCTTGATGTCATGCATCCCAGATCTTTAAGCCATCAATAATGTCATTAATCGCTCCTGCCAAGTTTTATCCATTGAGTTCTAAGGAGTTAATTTGGGCTGTATCGGCTGATCTGCCTGTCATCATAAGATTATGGAAGAAGTGCACAAATAGCCACTTGGAGGACCCCCGAAAATTACAAAAGGTCTAAAGTTGGTAACTTGTCAAGCCGAAGGTCTAAAGTTCAACCATATCAGTCACCATTTCATATCTTACAAAGTCCAAACATACTTTACCCGAACAAGAACCGAGGAAAATGCCACCCAATTAATAACTGTGAAGCAATGGCTCAACAAGTATGAAAAAAAGACTCAAATAGGCCATAGGCAAAAATATACGCACACACAGTGGAAGGAATTATGGAACAATATCAAAGTGCAATTTGAAGGCCAATCGAAGAAAGAACAGATACACTCACACAAATTACACTCTTTAATCGACTGGGACAAATTCATACAGTGGGTTCTTTTTCTATATCTTCTTCTAAAGAAGTGATTCTAAGATATCACACTAGTTCGTGTTCATAAAGTAATGATATTGTTCAAAAGATCATTGATACAATAAAGAAGAAGAGAAGAACCAGGGGTATCAAGGAAGAATCGTTGGTCTGAAGTTGTAATCTTCAGACACAACTTTAAACAGTTTTGAGAGACTGGCTACGCTTTAGATAGCACTCTTATGCAGTAGCAGATTCAAAACTTAATTAGACACCCGTAAATTATAAGTTGACATATTAGTGCCCTTGCAATATATATTATCTAACTCTAAAGCTCAAGATAAAGCAAACATATGCACCCAAGGGTGGGCCTAATAATCTATGAAGTTGAGGCAAAAACACACGGGAATCGTTATCCAATACTTGCACCCATAAAAAATAACAAATCCTAATACGCACACCGGAAACACAAACACAAAAATGAAAATTTACATCTCTTTGTGCAATAAAGAATGGAGATACTGTTCGTTCAGAATTGATTCAAATGCTCTGCAAAGCAACTTGCCTGGTCAATATGATATTTCAATGTTAAATCGGTAACTATTTTTGTAGCCCTCTTTTAAGGGCTATCAGATATATTGTAATTTGCTGCATAAACTACATGCTTTTTTCGAGTTGAGATCACCTCCGGTAATTAGCTTTCACTATCTTTTCATATAGTCCTTGATTAAAACAACTTGTGCATCTACATATTTAACGGCTTTGGATTGCTTAATTCTTTCATCTTAACGGAGTACATATGTTCGTTTCTAGTTTCCCACTGATCAATATTTCAGCTCTGTGTCAATCTTCTCTTCCTCCTCCATAGCTTTCTAGATTCCATGCATGTACTGGAAATTTTGGTCATCTATGCTATACTACATCAGGATATCAACTACAACATGCCTACTCGCACATGAGGTCCTAGCACATGCGATCTCACTAATCTATGCTATATCTTTTTTAACTTCTGAACAATGAAAAGATCTAAATATCGAACGTAAGTTAGATCAATGTGTTGAACGCATCAATATTGATCTTCCCTGTTATGAATGTGATTAGCCGCCTTCGAAATATTTCATGGCCTTTTTAGTTAAACCAGAAATTATAAGATTATCAAGCCTCATAAAGCATTCCAACCTCGATACGTTGAGGTAATGGCACACCCAAAGCAGGCAATGCAGATCTGCAATTGCTGTGCAAAACTTCATAGAAAGCAAGCATTGTTTTATCAAACCAGCCACAATGCTTACCAATATAAAACCTCGTCTTTCCACGAATATGGACCACCCCAGCAAGCTTTGCCTCTTCCAACTCTGAAATTTCATCTTCCTCCTCCGTTGAGTTATGGTTAGAGCAGTGAAGCACATAAGCCCGTAAACTCTCAATAACTTGATTAACCAAATCATCCCCTTCAAGGCTAAGGTTATCTGCATAGCCATAACGAATCACGCATCTATAAACCCCCTTGAGACCTAGTTTGCTAACAACAATCCTTTCACCTGGTGCTACTTTAGGAACTAGCAAGTACCGAAGAGTTGTAAATATAGTAATTTTGTGAAGAGATCTCATGTTCTTTATGTAATGACCTAGAATTGGGGTTAAACCATCTTGGATATTTGTATAGAAGAAGCAGAGTCCAGGAACTCTCTGAAGACCTGGATCCATAAGTAGCGTCCTTAATCTCTCCAAGTCTATCTTGTGCATCAATTCATATTCGATCTTTCTCTGCCTACCATAGAACCAGCCAAACATAATGAAAGCAAGGATCAAAGATATGGCGAAAGGAATCCAACCACCTTCTGGAATTTTTGTGAAGATTGCGCTAACATAGACACTTTCCATCACAAAAAACACTATGAAGTAGAGTGCGACCAGAGCTAGTGGAGTTCTCCAAATAATGATCATAACCAATGTCAGCAATATAGTGGTAATAAGCATAACCAAGCTAACAACAACACCTGTTAGAAATCCATTTTAAGAAGTTAATGTAACTATATTGTCTAAGAGAAGAGTTGACAGTTGCAAAAATAATAAATCAGGCAATCTCTATTAGCACAGCGATTCCATTTTGTGGTTTATTTTCATTCAGGAGAACACTTATTCCACTAATCACTGATGTTGCATGCAAACCATTTGCCAACCCAGATCAAGGCTATGCATATAACATGTAGTAGATGATCTAAGGGGAATGCATTCCAACACTGAGAAAAGCCAGTTTCCTAATGCCTTTGGTAGCACACCGTGAAGTAATATAACACCTATAAGAGGAAAGGCATCTCCTCCTCAAACTATAAAAAGATGCAATTATTTTTTAGAAGGATTTTCTTTCTCTTTAGAAGGTAAAAAATTCAATTTATTTCTTAATGTAAACATAAAAATCATATAAATAAGTAATTTATATTTGGAATGCTGAACAAGCCAAGACAGTTTAGTTGAACATGATTCGCACCACAAATATGTGTTTTATCACTTCTATTCATTCATGTAATATCTATTTGGCCAATGCTAAACAAGACAAGACAATTTCTGAAAAGTTGAACCAGTTAGTATGAGAAAATTCAGGTTCACAATTCATAATTTCGCTAGCCCCAAGTCACTACACCAGCTCTTTAAATAAATAAGTCATCACCAAGTAGCAGACTAGCAGTAAATTTGGTGAAGAATAAGCTGGTAGGTGATGTCAGGTCACAGTAATGACCGCCCTCCTATGAAGAGGAGTTCAGTGAAGATAACTTCTATAAAGGTATCAATTCAGGTATGACAGCCATCAAGAATGAAAAGTTTAAAGCAGGGTTAGAGATTCTTACCGAAGGCATTTCCAATGTCTTGTCCATCCCCAAAAATGAGTATGACTGCAACACAGAGAATCATGAGGATGTAGTTAACTTCTGGTGAGTAAACCTCACCTTCTTTGCTGGAGGATGTGTGAATTACCTTCACCCGAGGAAAATAATCCAAAACAACCGATTGCTTAATAACAGAAAAGGTAGCTGATATCAGTGATTGACTTGCAACTATTGCAGCTAATGTGGCTATAACAAAAATTGGCCAGTACACAGCAGATGGTATGAACTTGTAAAATCCATCAACATGGTCATTTGGATTTCTGATCAGATACGCAGTCTGGCCCGCATATGTCAGCACTAATGATGGATATATCGTAAAGAGAAATGCTATCTGCCAAAAATTGAGGCTTTGTAAATCATATAAAGCTAGAAGAAAGAAGAGACTAAGAGAAATTCCAAGACATGGCAAGTATTTTACCCGAATTGAACTCCTGTTGAAATGACCAAGATCAGCAAACATTGCTTCAGAACCTGTAAAAGGAACTACTTCAGGGGAAAATTTAAGAATACTAAACCTAGAAGTGAACAATGAATAATGCAATTAATGAATTAAGCAAGACATGTAGTTTTAAGAAATGCAGATATTTGAAAACATAGAGTGAACTCTGGGTCAAAATGGAGCTACCGCATGATAAAACCAAGGCTCATCTCTGCATACGTCATATATATCATATTTAGCACATAATCCAGTCAAAAATAAAGCAAATAGATTTCCCCAAATAAGAGTTACTACCTATAATGAAAACTAATATTTTAAGGCCCATGCAAGATGAAACATGTGAATTTCCAAACAAGCAGATCAAACATGAGGAAATGGATTTACATCCTAATCAAAATGAAGAATTATTGCAAACCACACCAATAACGAGGCTTACCTGTAATGCAGAGGACAGTCCCACCAAGATATATCCATCCTTGCTTTCCATTTCTTAAGAAGAAGTGGACTATGTAGTGTGGTGATATTGCCTTGAATATGCTAGGATAATGCTTTATGATACTGTATATCCCAACGAGAGGAGTGGCAAGAGTCCATGCACCCATTATAGGAGAAAACAGGAAACTCACTCGTGAAGTACCAAATTTCTGCAGGAGGAATAAAGCAATGAGAAGGATTGCTGAGAGAGCTTCGACCAATGCTGCAAGTAGCAAAAAAAGAGATCGTCAATATCAAGAAGAGAGAGAAGAGCTTTTTAAACAAGAACTCCAACTTTCAGCAACTCCTCTGGATCTCCTTTTTGTTAATCTGACTTGTGGACCTTAAAGTGTTTCATATCACTTAATTTACTTCTTAATTTTTACAATGAGGATTCATGTTATTTTTTCATATACTTCATCAATATATAAATCTGTGATTGGTTGCCTTTTAACAACAAGCACAATACTTAAACCAAATAAAATCACAAAAACTAAATTGTTCCTTTACCATTTCTCAACTACACCAAAAAAACTTAAAGGTCTTCATTAGATGATTAATTTGTAACCATACTATATTCTGCGACTAAGTTACTCGGACTCGGGTGCGGGTGTCCGATATGGGTGCGGATCTATAGGTCGGATCCTTCATGATCTATATTTTAAGATTCGGGGATACGGATCCCGTTATGGATACGGATGTGGGGATTCGGCTAAAAAGAATTCAATAATCTAAAAGTAGAGTTATAAAACCTAAATTATGAGATATTATGTGGAAAACTTGAGGAAAAAATATTGATCAGGACATGAAAATTTCTATATACAATAATACAAGGTATTCTATTTCCTTCAATTTCCCTTTACTTTTGTTTTGATTAAAGAAATTATTGAATCTGTCCAGAATTTCTCCATTGATTTTGGTCAAATACCCAAAATCAGTTGACCAAATCGGGTACCGATCCCACACCCACACCCACACGGGTACGGATCCGACACGGGTGCGGCACCAATAGTGAAGAGTCCGAGTAACATAGTTCTGCGATACTTACATTTACTGACCGAGGGGAAACGTGCTCTTATGCCATCCATTGCAGACAACACTAACAGAAGAAGAGACATTTAATCAGAAATTGAAAAGAGAAACTTAACTGATAAGCACTCAAAAGGATACTGAAACAACATTCAAGCAAACACAAGCTAACAAACCTGAAATGGCAGGAGTAAGTATGCCATCACCAATTAGCATGCACATACCCAACATTGCAATGAAAAGCAGTATCCTTCTCGCAATCAAACTCCTCTCAAAAAATTTACCCAGTCTACTTGGCTTTTTCGATTGGTTAACATAAGAATGGTCTGAACTCAGACTACCACTCTTGGAAGAAAGAATCCCAATATTTATATTCCTACAGAGTAATGAATAAAGAGCAAATGTTCCACCTGCAAGATATTTCCAGAATAACACTGTATTGGCTTTTCAAAACGAACTTCAACTGAAAAATAGAGAAAATTAGGATGGGAGTCAATATTATAAACTGTTCAACTTTTATATTGTCTAATTCTAGAAAAGCTAACCAAAAAACAAAATGAGAGAAAAATTAGGGAGGGGATCATTTATCTTTTCCTTCAAATAGTACTACTCTTAAAAAGAAATACACACACATTTAATAAACTCAACACAAAATACCGACTTTAATCTGAATTCATAGGGTCAGTTTCTTAAAACTCGAGTTACCCCACTTAAGTAGAAACAATATAAATAGAGTTAGAGATCAGCAATACCTTCGCCCTGATCATCAGCTTTGAGAGCTATGCTAGCATATTTGACAACACCAATTAGACTGAGAGTCCAAAACATTATGCTGTAGATCCCCAAATAGTCATCCTCAGTTGGTGACATTAATGGCATTGATGGATACACATATAGCGGAGATGTCACAAGACCCCCAAAAACAACTCCTAGGGTCTTGTATGCAAGGACCAGGTTCCCCCATCGTCCAGTGTCCTAAACCAGTAAAGTTTCAAGAAAGAAAATGAGTTAAAACAACTGTAAAAGAAATGCTATTAGAGCCAACTTAACTTTGGATATAAAACAATGAAACTAAAATGAGTTCAAGGAAATTGGATTTTTCAAGACTCTGATTGAATTGATAGATAAATGGATTCAAGTATGATGAGAACTTCATCACACAAGTATTTGAAATCCACCCCTTCTTATTCATGTAACAATGATAGCAAATGCTACGAATAATAGCCTGGTGGAGAGAACTTGAGATGGATACTCCTAAGACACTACGATTGACTCAAAACACCATTGTTGGAAATATATACGTGGACTTGAAATCAATTCATCTAAATGGAGCAGAGTCAAACTTTCAATAAATAAGTAACAGGTAGATGAGGTAATAATACGCATCAGATAAGGAGAAATAACTCTCAGAAACTCTCACCAATAAACAGTTGTCTCCATTAGCTCCATCATCAGAGATATAACTCTTACTTTTAAATTTATGAAACATTTTGAAAAATAATGTGTAAACTTTTCTATTGCGAACTTTTTTTTATTGTTGATAACTTAGAAATCAATAAGGGCCTGTGATGCATGGTTCATATCATCACTACCTTTTTTTTTCTAAACTTTCATCATTTGAAGTTATTAGTTTTCAGACGTTGCGTAGATCTCTGCATGAACTGTTTAAAGCAAAGCACCCTCCCCAGCTGCTCTGATACAGAGAAACAAGGTTTAGATTTCCATTATTGAAAACACAAGGTTTACCTTCAAAACAGTGTTGTTGCCTAGGATGCTCAAGTGCACCCTCACATAAAGAGTAAAGACAACAGGATGCAAATTTTCTCTACAACCAATGAACATCTTGAAAGGTCCATAACTACGCCCCATGCCCTTAGCAAGAATAAGCTTATATTCTAGGGACATACCCATTTTCAAGTGATGTCACATTTGATTATTGGTATTTCTAATCATACAACCAATCAAGTTTAAATTCAACATTATTCATTTATGAATTGACTAGGGGTGACAAAATGCTTGCTTTAGATGCTGCAAGCCAGCTGAAGTTTAGAGTTTCTACCTATATTTAGTCACTAAAAAAACAGGTTTACACTTCACCTTAGCTAAAAAGTCTGAGAAAGGTAAACATACAAAGGATTTTTTTTTATATAAGGAAACTCTTCACAAATAGCCTGTAATCTAATCTCTTGCATAACATTCTTAAAATATTAAGGAATTTGATTTATGGAATTATCAGCATCATCCACAACCTCACCTCAATCTAAATTACTTGTGGTTGGCTATATGAATAACATTACAACAGTGGTGTCCAAACCAATTTGCAAGCATCTCAATTATTCTACTAAGTATTGCATCCTCCCACTAGTATATAGGCAGCAGGTCGCTCTAGGGTCCATATTCAATATTTTGTCTTTTAAGAAAAATTATGAGTTCTCTAATAAATCTCAGATTATTCTTATACTAATCCCTATGCTAACATAGATATGGGAGGCATAAGACCAGGGGCGGAGCCAGGAAAGTATGTTAAGGGGTTTCAAAGAATGTATACCTGGGAGTTGACTAATGAGCTTAAGTAATTTTTAAACCCCTTTTACCACTTCACTAGAGTTTAGCCTTCCCTTCAGGAATTTAAATGTGTAAATATACCACGAAATCTTGTTTTTCCAGTACAATATTTTAATAAACGGATTCAATTGAACCTCCTTTGTGTAATTTAGCTTCGCCCCTGCATAACACATAGATTATCACTTCCATATTGTTGAATTGCATAACAATTCCTTCTAAAAACATAATCAGCTAGAGATAACACACTTTTAATCACTTAATTAAGTTTCAACACGCCCGCTTGCCTCACGTGCGTGCCTAATTAGTTTTTATAATGGGTGGCCTTTGCCTTCTCTGGTCCAATGTTGAATTGAGTGATCATCCCATTGAAAAACTAAATCTAGTAGACAAAGTCAAGAAACATACTTTTATTTACTTAATTATGTTCATTCACGAAAGCTTATAACGTAAACATACCTTGGAAGTCAGAGTCGGAGTACAACCAAAAAAGACACCATAGAGTACAAAAGATACAAGATTTACGTAACAAAAACAAACAAAAAAAGTAGTGTACCAAAACAAAGCTCAAGTTCCCATGAACAAAAAAAGGGAAGAGATAATATTAAAATACTATTCCATCTATTTCATTTATGTGTCATAGCTTAGACTTTTGAATTTGTGGTCTAACGAAAAGTACTAAATTTAAAATGTTGTCATTATTTTTAAAACAAATTAATTAAAAAAATACTGTCACAGAGTACATTGCAAGCATGGAAAAGTGGTGAACCTTTTGGTCATGGGTGCAATTGTTAATGGTGTCGCCATCATGCACCGCCACCACAACATTTGTATCCGACAGAGTCGCCGCCGAGTCATGCCTCCCTTGTTGCCGATCCATGGCCTTTTCAACTCAGCAAATTGTTGAGATGATGAATAGGGGGACGTAGAGCTTGTCGCAGACTGAAAGAAGATTTTGGAATAGTCTTTATATATAAGTATATAGAGTACTTTGTAGGACAACAGAGACTTCGCTTTTTGAGATGAGACAATTGATAAGGTACTCCTATTATATATAGGTAACCTTTTCACATATTTTATGCTAATAAAACAAAAAGGTCATAGGTAACCTTTTCCTTTTTGTGTATGCCTACGTAACCTTTTTACATGTAACTCTTTTTCTGATACTCCAATAAAGAAACATACATAAGACTTTGTATAATAGAAACCCTTTTATTTTACATAAATTAGTAGTAACATTTTCATTTTGGTACATATGTACCTTCTTACATGTGTGATACTCATTCTCCGAAAAAAACACAAAAAACATAGAAAAGGAAGAGATAAAGATAGACAGTTATGGTTATTGGGTTGATTTCACGTGATACAATGGATGAAACTGTATTGAAATAGTGACAAAGTCTACGATCTACGTAGATAATATTTGGGATGTTTTTAAAAATTTAAGCAAATTTCGTAAAAATTTCGTGTAGGGCCTGTTTGGCGCACGCTAATTGATTTGTAGCCGTTAAAAACAAATTCGCTGAAATAGTCACCTCCGGACAAATTCCAGTATAAATACTGAGGCTTTGAACAAGTTTTGTTTTGTTCAAAGCCCCAGTATTTATACTTGGAAGCTTCAGTAAACTAACCCCAGTATAAAATACTGGGGCTTTGAACAAGTTTTGTTCAAGGCCCCAGCATTCTGTTATGGGACTTTGTATAAAGCTTCAGTCCCATAACAAAATGTTGGGGCTGTGAACAAAACTTATTCAAAGCTCCAGCATTTTGTTATGGGACTGAAGCTTTATATATAAAGTCCCATAACCCATAACAAAATGCTGGGGCTGTGAACAAAACTTGTTCAAAGCACCAGCATTTTGTTATGGGACTGAAGCTTTATATATAAAGTCCCATAACAAAATTCAAAGCCCAAGTATTTTGTTATGGGACTAGTCTGGGGTGTTTTTCCAACGCTAATGGAGCTTAAGTATGCGCGCGAATTTTTTGCTATTCTTCAATGAATTTTGAAACGGTGGATAGTCCCCAATGAGTGCATCTAAAAATAGCTAGTGATCAAAATTTCCCGCAAATTTCGTTTTACAATTTAGTCTATTATTTCAACTAAAACTTGTAGTGGATATTTTAAGGGTTTTTTACACAAATATACAAATTTGATCCCTTAATTACAAAAAAAATAGCAACACTTTTCAAATTACACCATATATCAATATTTTTCATAGCACATTTCCTAATAATCAACCCATTTTATTTTTATTTCTCCAAATTACATATTTCACTTTACCGTCTCTTCCTCCCACCCTCTATTGAGAATACACCCCCCTCCCCCCGCGACACCTGACCATCACCCCCACCCCCACCCCCAACCACCCCGGCCCCATCACCCCTTCCCCAGATCCAAATACCGAAAAATCTCCAGAAGCTTCCAGAACAACAGAGAAGTAAAAGTACATGAATCAGCGGTAATGAAGCACATTCACCGCACGCCATCCGTGTCGAAGTACTCGCCGCCGGAGACGAGAAAGTTTCTGGCAACGGAGTATATTCTAACTAGAAGCAATTTCCGATCCCAGACTAGTAGCTGTTGCGGTTGAAACGAGAACAACAGATGGAAATTTTTCAGATCTCTGGTTGGTTCTCGCCATCCTTGTACCGGAGAAGGAAGCTGTATCGCTGAAAGAGAAGGAACCTGTAGTTGTTCGGCCTTCTGGAACATGCCAGCAGTATTGAAATTTCACGAAGATGTCCTAGAAAACTCCGACGGCTGGTACAGATAAGATGTAGATTGAGAACTAGTGGGTTGCCAAGGATTATGTGAAGTGAAATTAGAATTTACATAGGGTGAGAAATGGAATTGGTTTTTGATTCAATCAAACAAAGTTTTGATTGAACAAGAGTATTAACGGGACAATTTTTCTTTGTTTCATTTTTTTCCTTATTTTTAACTTTTGGTTGCTAGCTTAGTCTCATTTTATTTGTCATAATTAAAATTTGAAAGTAAAAATTTTAATTTTGATACAACATAGAAGTTTTACACACTATGATACATACTGAAATGAAGTTGAAACAGTTTGGAACGGTATTGAAACAATTTGAAACGGCATTGAAACACTATAATACAGGCTGAAACAGAGTTGAAACAGTCTGAAACGGTATTGAAACACTATGATACAGTCTGAAACAGAGTTGATACGGTTCTGAAACAGTCTTTACTTCTGGCTAGCCCTTACTTTTGTAGTGAGTATACAGACAACTAATACACATGATATACAATTGATTTCACAGTGTATGCAATATGTTTCCTCACTTATACATAGCGTGTACACGCAATTTTACAGTTTATATTATACGAGGCTAAATATTACTATATTTTTTGTACTTTTGCCTCGTCTTGATGCTTCTACTTGTGATATCTCATTTGATATATTTTATGTTGTAGGAATTATACTGATAATATGATGCGTTCGTGGAGCAAAATTTATAGATATCAAGGGTTTTGAAGTCTGAGTAGAAGCCTGAGGGTCGTGCGAACGAATGATAGACGAAGAAAGAATGAACCAGACGAAAACAGAAGGTTGCACAACATGCTATACGTTTTGCTGCAAGACGTGCACCCCTGTGGATCCACATCGTGAGCCTCGTGGTGCACACTCCTACAGCTTGTTTGGTGCAAAGTTGCTCAGACAACGGGCTTTACGCCTTGCTGCCGTGTAGCATCCCGAAATTTCATATTATTCTGACTTGTTGATAGTTATTTCAAGGGTATGTTCGGCCTATATCAAGTCCTACATTACATTTTGGAACCCAATTGACAGAACTTTTGGCTTATCTTATAAGAAAAGAAAGCAAGGAAGAGAGAAGTTGAAGATTCAAGGCTCTACTTCGTCCATTCATCTATATTCTAGTGGTTTTGTATGCTTATAGTTATTTCATTTATTTGAACATAATTATGAGTGGCAGAATCACTCATTCTAGGGTTGATTGAACCATTCCAATACTTATGTATTATGAATTAATATTTTAACGAATGAAACTGCTAATTCTTGTTATTTAAGTGTCTATGGTATGCTTGATGTTGATTGGAAGGGCCCCTAATTGATTATCCTTTTTATTCTTGTGTGTCTGCGGATAGATTCATGAGTTAGGGCTAAACACTTAGCAATATTTCAACCTAAAATAAAGACATTACTTAGGTTGTTAAAAAATGTGAATTGTGACCATTGATCCCTATCGTAAACTATACTTGTATACCTACATATTATCATTAATTAATTGAGAAATTAGTTAGTGAACGTTACAATTACTAAGCAGAAGTGAATAGTTGTGGATTTGGAGCAATTGTTCAATAGGAAGAACCAAGTTGAATTAGTATTGTTTCAACTAATGAGTAGGAGCTGAGTAGATCAATCCTAGGTTTTACATCCCTTGAATAAATCATTTCTCTACTACTATGCTATTTACTTAGTTGTTAATTTCTTAATACTTAGTTATTACTACACAACCAAACTTGAGATAAAACCCCTTAGAAGTTAATCGATAGGTATAGTAGTTGGAATAACAACTAGGTTTCGAGTGTTTTCTATGGATTCGGCCTCAGGACTTTAAGTACCGAGCTATATTTGCCGCGACCGTTTAGTCCTTTTTATAGACCGTATTTGAGCGTGATCAGTATACCATCAGATTTTTCAATTATCACAGTGTACACTCAGTTTTCTCACTTATATACAGTGTATACACACTCATTTTACAGTGTAAACACTCAATTTTCATTAGCATATATTATCATATAGGTATAATATGTCGTGTACAAGTTTTAATATAATATGTTGTATATATATGACACTATTAAAAAAAGAAGAGTAAAGAGAAAGAAAACCAAGTAGTGAAAACTTAGATGCTCTGTCAATTAAGCCAATATCCGAAGGAAAAAATCTAATTAATAAGAGTAAGAGCTGAAGGACAATGATGATTGATGCGACTGTTTCCGATGAGTGATGTATGCACAACAGCGAGGGAGCGAAAAAAAGGCAGCAATGCAGAGCAAAAAAGATGAAGAGGAAGAAGGAGGAGACATCATCGGTGGGGGAGAGAAGAGAGAGGCAACAGTCGGAGGGAAGAGAGATGAATAAGGAGGCGGCGATGGAAAAAAGAAGGAGTCGGCGGCCAGAGGGAAGAGAGATGAAGAAGACGGGAGAGGCTAGAAATTCTAGAGCATTTAAGGAAAGTGGTAAGAAAAAATTAGAAAAATCGTAAATAATTGTTAGGTATAAATAAAGTATGACATTTTTCAAAAGTTTAGGGATTTTTATTCCTTTCATGATATTTTCCTTTCTTCAAAGTTTGAAAAGTGATGGTTTCACATATAAGACTTTTACTCTTTGTTCAACTGAAATTTTTTAACGGCACAATTGAACTTCCAATTATTCTTTATAACTTCAACTCCAAACATATTTTCGAAGTACAATCAAATATTGTTCAGACCATAGAAAAAAATGATTTAGTTAATTACAACAACAAAAACAATATACTCATATGATTTCACAAGTGGGGTTTGGGTAGAATGAGGTATACGCATATCTTACCCTATCTTGAGTGAGATAGAGAGGCTTTTTTCGATGGCTCAAGAAAAAATATTTTGAAAACGGGTTAAAGAAAAAAATTACAAGAGTAAAATGCAAAGATGAAAATACCATGGTAAAGAAAAGTACTGACCTTAAAATATTAAAGCTTACTAGAATAAATGAAACAACAGTAATAATAAAAAAATAAGATATAAATAAAAAAAAATACCAATTATACTGATAAAGTTCTCTAAATCCCCACACTATAACCATGTTCTCCCACAGACATGAGGAAAAAAAATACTCAATGCTCCTTTATCTAAGGTCAAGTACTCGATGATATGAAGTTGTGTTATGTCCTACCTAATTATCTCACCTCAATTCTTGTTTGGTCTATCTCTACCTCTCAATAGACCAGCACAGTCAACTTCTCACACTCTTTACCGGTCGTTTTTGCTCCTCCTTCTCACAAGCTCGAACCACTTTAGCCTTGATTTCTGTTTCTTGTCCACTACTGAGGCCACTCTCGCCTCGTCCCATATGGCCTCGTTTGTAATGTTATATTTCTTAGTATGTCCACACATCCATCTAAGCATCTTCATTTTGTCTACTTGTATCTTTTAAAAGTGGGTGTTCTTGATTGGCCAACACTCAGCCCCAGACAACATAACCGGTCTAGTGACTACTCTATAGAATTTACCCTTGAGTCTAGGCGGCACTTTCTTATCGCATAGAAAACCAGAAGCTATCATCTATTTCATCCAACCCGCTCCTATACGATGTGTGATATCATCGTAAATCTCTCCATTTTCTTGGAGTATTGATCCAATATACTTGAAGCTTCTTTTCTTACGGATGACTTATGTATCAAGCGTCACTAGCACATCAGAGTCATGCGATGCAGTACTAAACTTGTATTATATGTACTCCGTCTTTGTCTTGCTCATCCTAAAACTTTTAGACTGCAAGATATGTCTTCAAACCTACATATATCATTAACTCCGCCACAGGTCTCTTCAACCAAGACTATGTTATCTGCAAGTAACACACACTACGGTACCTCTTTCAAAATACTCCGTGTTAATTCATCCATCACTAGAATAAATAAAAATAGGTTAGCGCTGATCCTTGAAGTAACCTCATCTCGGTTGGAAAGTGTCCTAAGTAACCTTCTACCTTTCTCACTCGGGTATTGGCTCCATCATATATATCTTTAATCGCTCTGATGTATGCCACTAGGACACCTCTTGACACCAAGCATTTCCACAAAACCCTTGAGACTTTGTCATAAGTTTTTTTCTAGGTCGATAAACACCATATGTATGTCCTTGTTATCCCTATAATCTTTGATCAATCTCATCAAAAATGGATGACTTCCGTAGTCGATCGTCCATGCATGAATGCGAATTAGTTCTCGGAAATGGTCACATCCTTCATTATCCTCTTTTCTACCACCCTTTCCCAAAATTTTATAGTATGGCTCAAAAGTAATACCCCTATAGTATTTCAGTTTTGAATATCACATTGTTCTTGTACAACGGTATCATGGTACACCACCTCTATTATTCGGCAACTTTGTTGTCCTAAGAATGGTATTACACAACCCAATAAGCCACTCTATATCTACTCTGCCTGTACTCTTTCAAAATTTCTCTCATCTTACGAATAACCTCCTTAACCTCATCAAATTTTATATACTTGCAATATCCAAAATCATGATAACTTTCAGCGTGCTCTAAATGACACAACATAATATTCATGTCCCCCTTTACACTTAAAAGTTTATTGAAGTATGCCTGCCACTTTCGTTTCATGAGAGCGTCTTTCACCAATAATATATCATCCTAGTCTTTAATGCACCTCACTTGATCAAGGTCGCGTGACTGCTTCCTTCTTGCCTTGGCGGACCTATACAACTTGTTTTCTGCACTTTTATCTGCTTTTTCTTTTTTCTTATACGGCCGTTCAAAAGCTGTTATTTTAACGTCTGTAACTGCTACCTTCGATTCCTTCTTCGCAATCTTATATCTTTCCTTATTCGTCCTCTTCTTATCCTCGTATTTTCTCTCCACTAACTTCATGTAAGCAACCTCTTTGCCCTTTACCTTCACTTGGAGTTCTTCATTCCACCACCATTACCCTCTGCATCTATTGGATTATCCTTCGAGACCCCTAACACCTCTTTAGCTGCTTCCTTAAAATAATTAGTTGTCGTAGTCCACATACTGTATGCATCACCCTACTCTCCCAAGGCCCCGTAGCAACTAGCTTCTCCCCTTGTTCCTGAATTTTACTATTGGTCAAGGCCCCCACTTAATTTTAGATCGATCCTTCATAGCCTTTTTTTCCTTTTTCATATGATGGCTAGATCCATTACTAAAAGCTTATGTTGGGTTATAAAATTCTCATTTGGAATAACCTTACAATCCTTCGATAAACCTCTATTACTCTTTCTAAGAAGTAGGAAATCAATTTAAGTCTTTGCCACGATGCTACAATGTCTTATACATTTAATTCAGATGCTAACTTTGCACGTTGAAGTAAGTATCAACAACATAAAAAGTAATATACAACATAAAAAGTAATATTATAAACGGCGTAATCTTTTAAAAATAAATATTACATGTAAAATAAGACAGTTAGTTTTACTTCATCTATTTTTTAAAAATTATTTGCAAGTGTAGCCATCCGCTTTCAAAATATTTGGACCATAATTGAATACCTATAGTGTGAAGATCACAAAACTTAAATTTTAGCCTAAAAATGAATCAAATTCGGACCAAAAGTGTGAAGTTGAGCTCAACTTTAAACCAAATTTAGACATTTTGATTTGAAGCTGAGCAAAAAGTGAAAAAAATAAGAAGCAAATTTTAACTTCAAACCAAAAGGGATAAAGTTAGCTTAGCTTAGCTTGGATAGAACTTCAACCCTAATATTTCGAAGATAGGTAAAGTTCCTAGCCACCACAAAAGTGAGTCCTTAAGTGGCTAAAATGTTAAGAGCACACGCAAAAGTGGCTATTGGTGCACTTCACCCAAAGTACATACATGATATGGTAATGGTGCTACATAAAGTTGTTTAGTTAGATTATACTCCTTTTATCCTACTTTACATGTGCTTTTATACTTTCCCGTGCCATAAAAGATGGTATAGTTTGACTTTGACCAGAGTTTAAAGAATATGAGAAAACTTTTAAAACTAGTGGTCTAAAATAATAAGACATTAATATTTGTGTGAATATAAATCATCTCATTAAGATAAAGTGGTAAGTTTCAAGTTAAAACATTTCTAAATCTAGAATTATTCATTCTTTTTTAACTAACTAATAAAGAAATTATGTCTTTTTTTAAAACTGAGGGGGTAGTATTTGCGAAATTAAACATATTTTTCTTTTTCCACAACTTATTACATATACAGTCAAACCTCTCTATAGTGTCAGCGTTTGTTTGGAACTTTCATGGCCGCTACAGCGAGGTGCTGTTATACATGTTTACTGGTATTTGACGTTTAGATCTCATTTAGTTGTTATAGTCAATTAGTTCACAAAAAATAAATGTTAAATTTAAAATCTCAATAGATTTTTATATTTCATTAATTAAAAATTGAAAAGGTTAATATATTACTAATAATTTATGACTAGTCGTACCGTACCGTTAGGCTGCGTACATCACACTCCTTGGAGTGGGGCCCTTCTCCGGACCTTACGTAAACACGAGATGCTTTGTGCATGGGGCTGCCCTTTTAGTAACAATATACCACTTGAATTGGTGAACATTTTTGTCCAAAATTTCAACAAAAGATTTTTTTTAATGTACAAATGTAAAAAAATGCTATATTTATGTTATGAATGATTATCATAAATATATTTTATTTTATTTTATACATAATATATCTCTTACAAAATACTATTACACAATATTTGACTATGGCTGTTATAGAGATGTAATTTTATAAAGAGTGTACCGCTATAATGAACGACATTGCTGTTATAGGTAGAATGGTGTTATAGAAATGTAAAATATAACATGAAAAATCGGTTCTGGAGAAAATTAGGCCGTTATACCGAAATGTTGTTATAGCGAGGAGCTGTTATAGAGATGTTTGACTGTAGTATCTTCTTTTAAAAAAACCTAATTATAAAATTTCAATTAAATTTTTGTCTAAAATATTAAGAAAATATCCGAATTGAGATAGTAAATTAGGTCATTTAACCCGAGTTATTAGTTCTTTCTGATAAAGGGGGTTGTAGTAAGTTAGAAAATAGCAAACCTTTTGCTTCTCCGAGGCCATGAACTTTAACTTTCTACGTGTCCTTGACGCCTGATAGAAGTTATCGCTGCCTTAAGTTACCTACAAATTTATCTCGAAATAGCCCGACAAAATAAATAGGCATATGGTCGTTGTAAACGATTAGTGCATGAAACGATCGATATGGAGAAAATCTGCATCACTGTTTGTGAAGAGAAAGAGCGTGAGAAGTTTAATGGACTAGAAAGCAATTTATTAGTATATGGTAACATTGGACCAAGCAACTGTTGAGTCCTTAACTAGCAAACTCCCAACAAACTCCCAACAATTTTAAATTGATTGATAACTGAGTACTTAACCAAGTAATGGGATCATTTTGGTAGTGCTATTCATTTTGGAAGTAACAAATTAACAAAATCTGAAATATTCCCCAAACATATGGAGTAAAATTACCAAAATTAAACCCAATAAACAATAACAGTATGCTAAGTAAGTGGAAACAGTTTAATTATGTTTCACATTGAGAGGTCTACATTTTGTTCTTTTATCATCAATTTAGTAAAGTAATTCCGGTCCAAAAATTTGTTGTTTTCTATATTTCTTTAGATATTAGTCATATTTGACTACGACACTTTTCTAATATTTAAAGTGATGTCAGATTGACAGGCGGGGGATTTTGAAATCAGACTATGCTACGACCACAAAAAATAATATTCCTATTTGAAAATCTAACGCAACAAATGGTGTTCACCACTTTTTTTTGTCAATATGTTAGAGCAGTACTATTATTTTTAGCAAATCAAACTATCATCAGAGAGTTTCTTTTCTTGATTTATTTTCTATTATTTTCTGCCCCACCGCATGGAAAAAGTTAGGAGTTATTTGGACATATGTTATTTTCTAAATTTTAGTATCTTTTTTTTTTCATAATAGAAGAAAGTGGTTCTTTAGAAATAATGGCCTTATTTTAGGCAAAACTCACAAAATAATGCCAAATTTTGAGGCTGAAGTATCACAGTAGCATTTTGGCACCATATTTTTAATGGATGACATAATTAAACCTTTTTTAATAGTCTAGTGGTAATTTTGACCCTCCATCCTAAGTGGAGTTCTCAAATGCTAATTACAACCTCGAAACACAATACTCCTATTTGAAATTCAAAGCAACAACTGGGATTAAGTTACATACAACGACGGGGTGAAGATATTCACACTAATGGTGTAATTTAATTTGTGATAGCATATTAGAAACTGATATTGTGTAAATATGTTTTATAACGTCAATGTATAGTACTTATATATGATCCTTAGATAATGGAGTAGTATTCTGTGTCCCAACCCTGTTGCTTCCTATTTGAAATCCAAAGCAATAATTGGGAATAAGTGTTAGTCCTGTGTTCAAAAATATCAAAAATTACGACAAAATAGAAATATATAAACAGTATATATCGGACAATTCCGATCCCACAAATTTCTTGTGTCTCCTTAAGGAATCTAACCCCCTCACTGTTGCTCAAGGTTAATGGGTTAATTCCTCCCAGGATGGAATGAAATTACAGTTCTACGGTAGTGACACTTCAAACTGTAGAACTCGGCGAACTCAAAGAAGTGGAGCAAATCACACGATACTTACTGTTTGTATGTAGAAGAAAGGGAGGAGATAGTCAGATTTTTGGTGAGGAAAAAGTCTGAAGAAAGGCACGTATTTATAGCTAAGGGAAGGCTGAAATTGAAGAGACACCACCTTTCAAATACAACTGTTACAGAAATGACCACACTAATGGCTGGCTATAATAAAGTAACAGGAAATATTAATAGAGAGGAAATGAATTCAGATTAAATTCTAAAGGAATATTAAATATTAATAATAAAATATTAATATTATTTAATATTTTTAGTTTTTGTTGGTCCAAAAAATTAAGTCAATCAATCATATCAATTTACCGAATCCGAATCCGAATACGAAGCCGAAGCCGAAGCCGAAGCCGAGACGAGCGAGCGACGACGACGACGCGAGGCTCTCCTTCTTCTCATGATGCAATCTAAACTAGCGGAAACAAACTAAACGATAATTCGAGCTGAAGCAATTAAAGGGATAACAAGAAATAAGGATTGGGGAGACAAGAAATGAGAAGTAAGAGCGAATCAAACTCACATATGTGGATTGAATTCAAATGGGAGAAGAGAAACTTGAACCAAATCTCGGATTCATCTAGGATGCAATCCTCGCAAGTCGTAGGGGATACATGAGCGTCACGCTCCAACACTAAGGCCAAGTCTCTCAATGCCTTTCTCTCAATTTTATATTCAAACTAAGCTAATGAAATAAAAGTCTTCCTTTATATAATATGAAAGGTCCTAAATACCCCTAAAGTGGGTTAAAACAATAAAGGCCACATAGGGCTAAAATAGGAAGAAGTCATAAAAACTAATGGAATTCCGCTATTAGAGTCGCCCCTCCTTGCCTGTGAGCTGCCTTTCCCTCATTCAGGAGGAGGTCCGCCCTAAATCTTGAGCGCCCAGCCCTGGAGAGCCCAAAACAACTAGTGAGCTTACTTTCCCATACTTCGCCAAATTTTGAAGAGTTGAATTTGAGGTGCCCCGCCTCCAAATCTGGGAGGTCCACCCTCACTGAAGCATGTCACTGGGAGGTCCTCCTCCATCCCTGGAAGGTCTCCCCTCGTTGAAGCATAAGCTATGCATATTCAACTCTTCTCTAAAGCTCCTGACTTTCCGTCCTTTGCGCCTTTCAAGCTTGACTCTTGATGGTTGTCTTTTAGGCCCAATTTATATTGCATCATTCTCCCCTTCTTGAAAGGTTCCCCGTGGAAACAAGCGGGGCCCCCTATGTTGGAAAGTTGGGGGAAGAGTGCAGAGATCTACCACAATTGCCCAAGTAAGATATAGAACGACCTAGCTAACGAGCAATCTTCTTCTGAGTGTCTTATCCACGATCAGTGCAAGGGAAGGATCTCATCAATTTAGTCCATTATGGTTTTCTTTACCATTCCGAACTACGCTTTTTCCATCACGATTTTCTCTTCGCGAACACATCCTCGAACTATCAAAGCCTACGTCCAAAGACAAGCACAAACAAAAACTTCCTACTACAAGAGTAGGTTAGTGCTCAAAAGTGTGGAAAACACACTTTTATGATAAAGCCAAGCGTCAATAACAATTAAATAGCTCTTGCCTCCTAAGGAGACAATAAGTACTTGACTCGACAAGAAAGTGCATCCAACACATAGACAAGCAAAGAGATCAATAGGACATGGAACATGCAAGATATAGCAATCAAATTCCCCACGACCCCTTGTTGACACCCAATTTTGTCCCGAAATTTTAATTATTTAAAATAAGCTTTATTTTAAAAATCAAAAGCGAATTAGTTAAATTTGAAGAAAAGAAGGCCAAAACTGCATTCCATAGCCCTAAATCAGTCCCACCCGTGCAAAGCCCCTTTTTAATTCAAAATCTCTAATCCATTATCCCTAATCAGAAAAACCCGACCCTTTTTCCATTTAGCAACCCGCGAAGAATCAAAACTCAAGTTGAAATCCACTGGTCCATTTTTCTTTTCCAGCTCAACGTTCGTACAGAACTTACCCATATTGAGCCGTTAGGGGGTGATTTGGTCATTTGGTGAAGGATTCTATTCAGCCCTAAAACCCCAATCGTTCATATAAAAAAGGAGGAATAAGCTTGTTTGAGGAGGGGGTTTGGGGAAGCAGCGCAGTAAGGGATTTTCAGCAGCCGGCTAATGGGGAAAGAGAGGAGCACTTAGAGAGAAAAAGAGCATACACAAAAAATACATATAAACTTCTTTGATTCTGGTTTAAAATTGATATAGAGGTTTCCTGTTTCCATTTGGGATTTGTGTATCGCCTTTCCGTTGTTCAAATCGTCGACCTCGCTCGCTTCTTCATTATTCGAGTCGCTTGTTCGAGTCGCATTTTTCCGGATCCTCGCTTCAGTCACTGCTCGTAGAAAGGTAAACCCCATTTACTTTGCATTTTTATATCCTTTCAGTTTGTGTGATTATGTACTTGAAGTATGAAATAATAGGCTCTTTGTTCGGATTAATTGTTACAACCTGAACTACGATAACTTATGTTAAGTTGTATTCATTGCTATTGCTGCTTTGTTTGGTTGTGTGTGAGCTTTTAGTTTCCAAGTTTGTTTTCCTTTTGCATTTTGGATGATCACTATTTAGGAATGTAAAGAATTTCAGTCTTCTATTGTTTTAAAATAAGTTAAAAGGGCATGGCTTAAGTATTAATAATGCAGCCTGGGTTATTAATGAAAGTAAATCTCTGTCAATTGAAATAGAACAGTACTTGGCGTTAGATATTGATTTTATGTTCTTAGAAGGAGTTTGTCCCCTCATCCTCTAAGGTCCAGTTTTAGTTAAAAAAGATGACCCCTTTTTTGTTGTAGTTTGTTTGTTTTTTGAGATAAATATGACATCATATTAGCCAAATCTTTAATTAGTTATAAATGAACATATGAATTAGCTTCTATCTATTCATGTTGGCGGTCTAAAAGGTTTATGCCTCAAATAGAGATTCTGCATTTTCTTTCATGATGCTACTTTCTGCATTTTCTTTTTACTTTACAATCTTGGAGGATTACTACTGGGGTCTGTTAGCGTAAGCTTAGTTGTGTTTGTGTTTGTGATTGTATGAACAAGTTTATGTCTGCATGTGTGTTGTACCCAGTAAAGTGTGGTTTGGTCATTTGTAAATGCAGCAGGTTGGTTCTTTGAGTTAAAGAAGGAGTTTAGGGCCTGGTTCTGTTTGTAGAGGAAGGTCTGTGAGGTGTTGGAGCTGTTGTTTGAAGAGTCCTGGTGGCTGATTTATTTCAGGTGGAGGAGTTGGTTTATCTGGTTGTGAAGTGCCCTGGAGCAAAGGGAGACCTGGTATCCTGTTTCAGGCAGGTAATAGAGGAGTTATAGTGGTTCAGGTGGCTTAGGGTCTTGTTCTGGTGCTAGTTTGGGTTTAAGTGTGGTTCAGGTTGTTAGGGGTGGGAGAGGGGCTGTTCCCTGTTTCTGGAATTTGCTTTGAAGCTTAGGAGTAGAGATGATTAGGAGTTTGGCTCTGGTTTGCAGGTTGTTATAGTTATCTTAGGGAGTTTAGCTCAGTGGTGCAGCTTGTAGGAGGGGTGTGTGGTGTGTGTGCGCAGAATGTTTGTGCTTGTGTGCAGTTCTTGGAAGTATGTATGCAAGTATATGTCCAGCAATGAGGGTATATGCAGAAAGGGCTATGTGAGTTTTAAAGGGGAATCAGGGATGTGTAGGTTTCAGTTTGTAGGTTATTTGGTAATTTGCAGAGGCTAAATGGAGGTTGTTCCAGATCCTTTTGTTGTCTCAGGTTGGTTCAGGGAATGGTTAGAGGTCTGTGAGTTTGATCAGGGAAGTGTTTGTTGTGGTCTGAAGTAGTCGGAGAGGTTGTTGGCTTGGTGGTTGGCAGGTGGTTTAATGAGTCTGTTTCTGGCTTCTTATTGCTTTGTTTTGGCATAAGTCATTTCCTAGATCCTCTCTAGTTTCCCTCTGTTTCTTGTGTATTCTTGCATCGTCATTGCTACATCTCTAGGAATTTAACTCAAATTAGTATTCCAGAAATTCTATTCTATGCATAAATGTATTCATTCTTCATGAATAAAATGTTATTTAGCATTCTCTGCATTTAGTTTGGAAATTAGACATTCATTGAACTTGATATTGATCCAATTAAGAAGACAAGATTCCTATACCCTATCTACTTGTTCATTTATGATATGTGACTCATTATCTGCTAGTTTGCTCTGTTTGAAGTGTACTCTGTTTCTTCTTAGTTGAAGTGTTATAGCCGACTCTAATCCTTACCTGTTAGTTGAAATTTGTTTGCTTGATTGGTTTTCTTTTAAATTTGCAATGGCTAAGTCAACTTTAAGAAAGGCACCTTATCTGTGAGTTGTTAGAATTCAAGATCATAAAGTTAAAGAGACCTAAATGAACTCTTATCTTATCAAAGGAAGCATCTTGATATTGATCATGAAATTGTGAAACCTGCTAATATAAAAGTATATGTATACATTTTGCTCTGGGCCTGAAACATTGTTCTCTTTAAGAAGCATGCCAAATTTTTTTTTATATTTGAAGAGTAGTTAACTTTTGACATGTTTAACTCATAATATGAAGGTTTAAGCTGAAGTTCAAACTCTTTTTGACATAGTTTTTGTCCAGTGGCCTTTTCTGGGAAATTTTTGTGTTTGGTTGTTGACTAGACATAAATTAAGCTTGTCTAGGTAATAAAGCAAGTTATGAAATAAAAAAAAAAGTGTCAATTCCTAGTTTAAGCTCTTATCAGATCAACTTACCTTAAGACTGATATTCTTTCATCATAAGGATTCAAGTATTGGTTGTGAGTAAATTTTACTATTATGAATTCATATCTTTGCAAAGAGCTGAAGGTTAATTATCAGTCTTTGTCTGTTTCTCTTTAAGCCTAAAATCGTTGAAGTTTCGATCTTTTGTTAATATATTTAATAAAATGTCTTTTTAGATTACACAATCATTTTTTTTTTCTTAAAAGGATAAAGCTTTCTGTTTCTTTGTTTAAAATACAATCTTTTCAGTGCTTGTTGAGTATAGCTTTGGTTATTTATTATGGTTTAACAGAGCAGCATCTAGTATCAGTTTGAATTGGTTTGTTAATAACACACTAGTTGTGGTCATCTCTTTTAGCTTGAAGTGGTCTCTTGGTTAAAGTTTTTGATCTTTATATTAAAAATGAAGTTTGAACTTTAGAATATTGCTACATGATACATGCTTGGCTTCATAAGGGAAGTTACTCTTACGGTTTAGTTAAAATTGAATCAATTCTTTAAAATTGAATCCATTCTTGGCTCAGGTTTATCTAAATGAAGGTAGTGTAAAAAGGGCTCTAGAGTCCTCACGTTTTTATGGTTTAAGTTGTTGGTGTCCAAAGTATGAAAGAATCCTTTAATTTGCATATTTTATACTGTTGAATATTTAATCTATGTGAATGAATGAAGTCTCCAGCTTAGTTATTTGATTGGAATCTCTTATACTGTTGCTAATTTACTTCTTTCCTTTACTTTGCATGACCCCAATGCAATGAGTCTATCTCCAAGGCTCTCTATCCTTGCAAGTGTACGTTACTGGGCTGATTCTGCATTTACCTCTTTCAAGTCCAAGTCATCAGGCTCACCTCTGCAATCCGATGCGCTGTACCTCAAGCCAAGTTCCTAAGATTTTCATTTATAAGCCTCATTCTGGGTTCTACCTTTTGAACTCGTTCTCTTTATTTTAATAGTTAGATAGTTAATGGAATTTTGGAATTTGTAATTTCACAATTTATTTGCAGAATGATTAGTCAATGAATATTTGATTCAATGATTATTTGAGCTATTACTTCACTTTATGTTCATTATCTTTAATTTTGGAGTTGTCTTTTATTTTAATTTAAATTGGGGCCATTTTAGCAAATGCGTGCAAGTTAAATTATTTTCGTAAATTTTTTTTTTCAATTAATTATTATTTAGATAAACTTTTAGAAAGTGCACTTGTAAATATTTTGGAAACCTGACGGATTAACCGTTGTTAACGAATTTTCGAAAGTGCCTTAAAAACCTTCTTTCGAAATTAACAAAACCTCTTACTTAGAATCTCTGAAAAGACTACCTTTTTCCAAAAACGGAGTTTTGCACGCATTTGCTTATTTGGTTCCCTGTTTTCCTTAAATTGGGTGGCGACTCCAAAAACTCCAAAAGAGTTAGTCCATCCTGTCGATATTTCTGAATTTAGCCTCTCGGGGTTAATATTTTTTGGGGGTGCAACAGCATGGCGACTCCGCTGGGGATCAATAAAGGTTTTGACCATAAAGGTTTCCAATTATTTGCAATTAGCATGCTTAATTTACTTTGTTTTATTGTATCTATTTGTTTGTGTGCCACGGAAAGCATGTCACTACACTCTTATTTGCGCACATATAAACTGGCATTCCGTTCATACTTCCCCCACTCCTGGGAACCTCTTGCATTTTCACCTCAAATATCCGTGAGGTACGCTCATGCGTACCCGCACTTTCTTCCACTAAAGAACCCTGTGACGAGTTGGTATACCGGCGGCCATCGTAGGAGTAATTCGACTGCGAGACCGCTTGCCACTCACCTGTTAGCCTCAACCGTTAACCCACTCTTAGATGGAGTTTTGGAGCATGCATGCATTTGCACCTTAGTCTGGACCCGGTCCTTGGTACCGCCTCCATAGTAAGAGAACCGCCCTTATGTCAATGGGTTCTTGAAACCCAACGACGATGCATATTATGTGCTGTGTGATAACGAAACCTCAGTCCTAGCCATGTTTTGAGCAAAATCAGATTTAGAATTCTGTCTCTCATTTTGTCTTTTAGGTTAGAAAGTGGAAGAATTTAGCAGAATCTGTGTGGTCATAGCAGTCCACGGAGAATTCGACATCATAATGCAGAATTTTGTGAAGAAGACAGAAGTGTAGTCCGGGGAAAGTTAGGCAGATTTGGTTGGTTTGTGTTTTGGAGATGGCCTGGTGTAATGAGATCTAAGAGGCTAAGCCCCTGGTGTCTTTAAAAGGATCAGTGGGGTCCCCCTCGTGAATGGCTTTGCATGTGTACAGGCCTATGTTGACTGTCCAGCTGCAAATTATTATGGAATGAAGTATGTTTGTCGCATACTAGGAGAGTGAAGCCCCTATGTCTGTAAGCGACCAATGGGGTCCCTCCTTGAAGACCAGTGCGGTCTTGGCTACCTAGGAAACTGAGAGGCTTGATCAAAGTCGAGGACCAGTGAGGAGCCCTATGAACAAGGTCTGTGAGCTTTGCAAAACCTAGGAAGCTGAGAGGCTTGTCCAAAGCCAAGGACCAGCGAGGTTTAATTTTTTAAAAAAAGGTCAATTGGAACCTTTTATGATTTGCAGTCTGGTATTGTGAAGGCGTTGGAAATTTCACCCCTGGATGTTATAAATAATTGGGAGTTGTTCTTGGAGGAGTGTGGATGTTTACAAAAGGTGTATGGGGATTGTTTAAGGTTTTAGGCGTTTGGTTTTAGAATTTTGTGCAAATGTTGTGAAGAGCATGAGCTGTGTTGGAATTTCGAGTTGATACCAACTTTTGGAAGGCAGTTGGGATAACGGAATTGCAGTGTGAAGGCGGAGAGATGATTGTTATCAATTATTGTTATTGTTGCTTACTCTAAATCTGAATTGCTCAGAACTGGCATGAACTATTTTTCGTTACCACTTATTGGCGCGATTAGGCTTACCTCTAGCACCAAGAGGTACCTTACAGGGTAGGACACGCCCGCATTTTCATTTACGCTCACCTAATTGTGATTGCCACATGTCAAACTTGTTTAAAATGCAAAGCGCTACGTGACGCGCGCTACGTGATTGTGTGCAATTATGCCAATGATCTGGAAACTAACATAGTTACCTTTTGATTTTTTTCCTTTTGTTTTGATTATCCCCCAAAAGAGAGAGTTTGATTCGTGTTGACTCCCGAGTGGGTTAAGCGTCTAATCCAAAGTGAAGCAGAAAATGACTGATTTGACCGGTAATCAGACTGGTATCCCTGCATCTTCTAATGAGCAAGCAGTTGTTGTTCCTCATGAACAAATTGCTAGAATGGCTAAGCAGATTGAATGTATGCAAGCTGAACTAGAGAGAATGAAAGGGTCGAGCCATAGAAACGTGCCAGCCATGCTATCAACTCTGAATCCCAATTTTGAAATTGCTAATCCAAGCATGCCTTTAAATTCCAGTGTCATTCATATGCTTGCACCAGTTAACGACATCCCAAATGCATTCATTAACCAGAACAACTTGCCTCACTATCAATATTTACCTGTCAAAGATACTCCTCGTCCTCCACAATCCAAAGCTCCCATTTCTGTGGCTGTTGCTCCTCAAAATGTCAATGACCCAAGACAAGGATATCCCCAAGCCCAATACTATGAGCATGACCCCAATGGTAAGAACGTGGATTTCACTAACTATGTGCCACAAAGTGAAATGCCCGTAACCGTAAAAAAGCGGGGAAGGACAGTTGAGCAAGGGGAGATAGTCCAAACGATGAAAATCATGCAACAATCCATTAAGGATTTGCAAGTGTCTAGAGGGCGTCAAAGTATCTCCTATCGCAATCTTTATCTATACCCTGACGTTACTCTTCCTTCCGGGTTTAAAGTGCCAAAATTTGATATGTATGATGGTCATAGTGACCCATTTGTTCATTTGACCAAATATATCAACCGAATGAGGGTTGCGGGAGGTAAAGAGGAACTTCTGATGGTCTTCTTCAGTCATAGTCTGGAAGGTATTGCTGCTGAATGGTTTTCAAGACAGGATATAAGCAAGTGGCGTGAGTTTGATGACATAGCCAATGATTTTACAAAGCAGTTTGAGTACAATGTCGAGGTGGCTCCTGACCTTATAACCTTGTCCAATCTGAAGAAGAAACCAACAGAAACCTTTAGGGAATATGCACTGAGATGGCGAGAACAGGCTGGAAGGGTGCAACCACCAATGACTGAGAAAGACATGGTAAAATACTTCATCCGAGCCCAAGATGATTCTTATTACATGCACTTGCTCCCTATGATGGGTAAGCCTTATTCTGAACTTCTTGTGATAGGAGAGATGGTTGAAGAAGGGGTTAAGACAGGGAGAATTGTAAGTTTTGCTGCAATGAAGGCAACTACGCAAGCCATCCAGACTGGTATGGGCAATTTTGAGAAGAGAAAGATGGAAGATGAATTTGGAATTGATATGGTTGAAATCGACCAAAGGCCAAACAAAAAGCCAACCTTCAGAAACTCATCAAACCAATCTATTTACAAAAGCACACTATATCCAACTTATCCAAGTCAGCATCAAAATCCACCCGCGCCATGTCCAGTCTATAATGCCCAACCCAATTACCATCAATTTAGAATGCCCGCTTATCAGCCTTATTCACAACCGCAAGCATACAATTACCCTCAACAACACCAGTTACCGGTAGCCCGTCAGTCCACGCCAGCAGGGTCTCGTCCCAAATATGAAAAGAGACAGCGCCGAAAATTCACTTCTTTAGGTGAACCACAAGCTCAACTGTATGAAAGATTAAAGGATATGGGAGTGCTAAACCCTTTAGCAGGAGATGGTACGTTTGACCCTCCCCCAGAATGTGTTGATGGAGCCAAATATTGTGCTTACCATGCAGAATTTTCCAAGCACGACACTGAGGAATGTGTCCTTCTTAAACATAAAATCCAAGATTTGATTGAAGACAATACAATCCAGCTGAGTGAACCAACGCAGGAGACTTGGCTGTGAACTAAAAGCACTTTACAAGATTTCGATTCAGATTGAGGCCTCGAATCATGCTGGTTAAAACTTTATCATTTTGCCTCAAGAAAATATTTTTTTCTTATTCCCATGTAATTTTGATTGTAATACGAACTACGCGTAACCTGATTCCCAAGGCGGGATACGTAAGCAACTCACATAGAGCTCGGTTACACTAGCATAGGAATCCTCTATTTCCTCTTTTATGTAATTTTGAACTACTTTTGGTCTGATTCCTGGAATGGCAACGGGATAAGTAAGCAATCCACATCGGATTCGATTAGGTTTTGTAATGCTTTAAGGCTTGTTTATCTTTGATGATGTAATTCTGAACTATGCATCTGGGCAGATGTGTAGGCATTCCTATTCGGATTCGGCTTCGTACTTAGATTGCCATATTTTCCAAATCTTTATGTAAGCAGAACTACGCTCGGTCTGATTCCCAATGAGGGATACGTAGGCGCTCTCAACGGGCTCGACTCTATAATATTAAAATTTTCAGTTTCCCCTAAAGTAAGCAACTGGGGCAAATTTTGCAAGGCAAGTTGAAGATTTGAAAGATAGCAACTGGGGCAAATCTTGCAAAGCGAGTTGAAGATGTAAAAGATCATAACTGGGGCAATTTTTTGCAAAAGGTGGTATTTCCCGATAGAAGATGAATGGGCAAAATTCTGAAAGTGTTTGGGAATGGTGCAAAGTTGCAAGAAAAAGGATGTTCAATTTGTTTCAATATATGTCACCATCTGAAATACAACAAGGGTTTTAGATTAACATGAAAATCATGTTCAACTATGCAAGTATTTGTTTCAACTATTTGAAACTTATTGTGCTATTAGTTCATTGGCCGAGTCTCAAGGGACGAATCGCAAATCTAGACAAAGTGAGAAGGAGGAAGCAGTTGCAAGATGAAGGCTCGAGTCAGCATGGATCAAACGCTCCCCCTCCCTCCCAAAACTAATGATTTTTCTTTGAGTGCAGGAATTTTCAAAACAACAAGATGAGGAAACTAGCAACTATCAATTCCTCATAGAGTATCTGTCATACACATTGAACAATGTTGCCAAGATAACCGACCAAGATTGGAAGCGTTATCTGATTCATCGCATACGCGAAATGACTTTATCTTTCTCTATTTCTACCCTTGCCTAATCAAAATTCATTGCTTTATTGACAACTTTACTTTATGCTTTGCAGGAATTAAGCATTAACTCAATTTTTCTCGAGGATAACACTCAACTCTTTATGACTTCGCCAAATATAAGCCGAACGGCTTAAACTCTCGCTTTATATCTCCTTTATCTTTGGCATTTTCCTGTCTATATGAATTTAATGAAAACTTTATTTTGCAGATATTGCCAATCCGGGGGGCTCACTTTATTTTGTAGTCAAGACCATTCCTCCACGGAAAAGTTCAAAGAGTATAACGTATTCATGTGTTCACGCTTTCGATAAGCGTCATTGTATTTCACGCTTCCGGTAAGCGTCTTTATATTTCACGCTTCTGGTAAGCGTCTTTATGTGTTTACGCTTTCGATAAGCGTCTTTATTTCACGCTTCTGGTAAGCGTCTTTATGTGTTTACGCTTTCGATAAGCGTCTTTATTTCACGCTTCCGGTAAGCGTCTTTATGTGTTTATGCTTTCGATAAGCGTCTTTTTATTTCACGCTTCCGGTAAGCGTCTTTATGTGTTTACGCTTTCGATAAGCGTCTTTTTATTTCACGCTTCCGGTAAGCGTCTTTATGTGTTTACGCTTTCGATAAGCGTCTTTATATTTCACGCTTCCGGTAAGCGTCTTTATGTGTTCACGCTTTCGATAAGCGTCTTTATATTTCACGCTTCCGGTAAGCATCTTTATGTGTTTACGCTTTCGATAAGCGTCTTTATATCTCACGCTTCCGGTAAGCGTCTTTATGTATTTACGCTTTCGATAAGCGTCCTTATATTTCACGCTTCCGGTAAGCGTCTTTATGTGTTTACGCTTTCGATAAGCGTCCTTATATTTCACGCTTCCGGTAAGCGTCTTTATCTGTTCACGCTTTCGATAAGCGTATTTGTATCACCTCGAAGGTGTTAATCATTTGAATGCCTCTATGACGTAATTTTGTCGCCTCGATAGGCGCTTTAATATTTGCCACTCAATTATATTTTGTAAGCCTCCTGAGGCGTTTACATTTGCTTATACCTATTTTAATGACCTTATGTTGCTAATAAGTTTGTTAAGACATGCAGGATAATGTGAATACTTCGGACGTATTCCTACTTTTGGTTGGAGTGCAATCCAATATTATTTTCAAATTGTCTCTTCATGATTTAAAGCCGTAGGCTTTGTCATGGTTGTTGCCGAGAAGGCGGCATTTTATCCTCATTATTTAGAGTTTAAAGTTCACTTTACGTTCCTATTAATTGAAGCTTTTTATTTTATTTTCAGTCTACCAACGGCCCCGAAGTCATCTTGCCTCACAAAGCCGAATTTCTCCATTAGTCGATTGGAGACAAGCTTATCATTGATATTGCAACCAGCATCTACAAGTTTATTGTCATTATTCATTTATTAAGCTTTATTTGCAGTTACTCGCGTACTGTTTGCCAAGTTTATTACAGAATTTTAGCAGCGCCGCAGCAGTATTTGGAGCATAACGTGGAACTCGTTCTTAGCAGTGAACTGGGGTAATCGTTGATATGAGCTAGGCTCGTCAACGAGGATCTGAAGAATCGCACTCGAACAAGCAAGTCTATCCTAATCTTTCATTTCGGATTAGGGTGTCAATTTGGTTTCTTCTCTATTCATGCTTATTTTTTGTCAATCGTGCGAGTCTTCGTATGTAAGTGTCGTCGAACTACATATGGCCTGATTCTCTTTCAGCCCGAGATATGTAGGCAACTCGGAAACCGGAGTTCGGCCATGTCTTAAGCCTCGCATTTTGGACCTTGGAATCAAAATTTTGGCTTTATCGTGACAAAATTGGATTTCTCGTCAACTTTCTTTACCCTGAAAACTCTTTCATCCTTTCCGGGTAAAGAGGGGCAGCTGTTGACACCCAATTTTATCCCAAAATTTTAATTATTTAAAATAAGATTTATTTTAAAAATCAAAAGCGAATTAGTTAAATTTGAAGAAAAGAAGGCCAAAACTGCATTCCATAGCCCTAAATCAGTCCCACCCGTGCAAAGCCCCTTTTTAATTCAAAATCCCTAATCCATTATCCCTAATCAGAAAAACCCGACCCTTTTTCCATTTAGCAACCCGCGAAGAATCAAAACTCAAGTTGAAATCCACTGGTCCATTTTTCTTTTCCAGCTCAACGTTCGTACAGAACTTACCCATATTGAGCCGTTAGGGGGTGATTTGGTCATTTGGTGAAGGATTCTATTCAGCCCTAAAACCCCAATCGTTCATATAAAAAAGGAGGAATAAGCTTGTTTGAGGAGGGGGTCTGGGGAAGCAGCGACAGTAAGGGATTTTCAGCAGCCAGCTAATGGGGAAAGAGAGGAGCACTTAGAGAGAAAAAGAGCATACACAAAAAATACATATAAACTTCTTTGATTCTGGTTTAAAATTGATATAGAGGTTTCCTGTTTCCGTTTGGGATTTGTGTATCGCCTTTCCGTTGTTCAAATCGTCGACCTCGCTCGCTTCTTCATTATTCGAGTCGCTTGTTCGAGTCGCATTTTTCCGGATCCTCGCTTCAGTCACTGTTCGTAGAAAGGTAAACCCCATTTACTTTGCATTTTTATATCCTTTCAGTTTGTGTGATTATGTACTTGAAGTATGAAATAATAGGCTCTTTGTTCGGATTAATTGTTACAACCTGAACTACGATAACTTATGTTAAGTTGTATTCATTGCTATTGCTGCTTTGTTTGGTTGTGTGTGAGCTTTTAGTTTCCAAGTTTGTTTTCCTTTTGCATTTTGGATGATCACTATTTAGGAATGTAAAGAATTTCAGTCTTCTATTGTTTTAAAATAAGTTAAAAGGGCATGGCTTAAGTATTAATAATGCAGCCTGGGTTATTAATGAAAGTAAATCTCTGTCAATTGAAATAGAACAGTACTTGGCGTTAGATATTGATTTTATGTTCTTAGAAGGAGTTTGTCCCCTCATCCTCTAAGGTCCAGTTTTAGTTAAAAAAGATGACCCCTTTTTTGTTGTAGTTTGTTTGTTTTTTGAGATAAATATGACATCATATTAGCCAAATCTTTAATTAGTTATAAATGAACATATGAATTAGCTTCTATCTATTCATGTTGGCGGTCTAAAAGGTTTATGCCTCAAATAGAGATTCTGCATTTTCTTTCATGATGCTACTTTCTGCATTTTCTTTTTACTTTACAATCTTGGAGGATTACTACTGGGGTCTGTTAGCTTAAGCTTAGTTGTGTTTGTGTTTGTGATTGTATGAACAAGTTTATGTCTGCATGTGTGTTGTACCCAGTAAAGTGTGGTTTGGTCATTTGTAAATGCAGCAGGTTGGTTCTTTGAGTTAAAGAAGGAGTTTAGGGCCTGGTTCTGTTTGTAGAGGAAGGTCTGTGAGGTGTTGGAGCTGTTGTTTGAAGAGTCCTGGTGGCTGATTTATTTCAGGTGGAGGAGTTGGTTTATCTGGTTGTGAAGTGCCCTGGAGCAAAGGGAGACCTGGTATCCTGTTTCAGGCAGGTAATAGAGGAGTTATAGTGGTTCAGGTGGCTTAGGGTCTTGTTCTGGTGCTAGTTTGGGTTTAAGTGTGGTTCAGGTTGTTAGGGGTGGGAGAGGGGTTGTTCCCTGTTTCTGGAATTTGCTTTGAAGCTTAGGAGTAGAGATGATTAGGAGTTTGGCTCTGGTTTGCAGGTTGTTATAGTTATCTTAGGGAGTTTAGCTCAGTGGTGCAGCTTGTAGGAGGGGTGTGTGGTGTGTGTGCGCAGAATGTTTGTGCTTGTGTGCAGTTCTTGGAAGTATGTATGCAAGTATATGTCCAGCAATGAGGGTATATGCAGAAAGGGCTATGTGAGTTTTAAAGGGGAATCAGGGATGTGTAGGTTTCAGTTTGTAGGTTATTTGGTAATTTGCAGAGGCTAAATGGAGGTTGTTCCAGATCCTTTTGTTGTCTCAGGTTGGTTCAGGGAATGGTTAGAGGTCTGTGAGTTTGATCAGGGAAGTGTTTGTTGTGGTCTGAAGTAGTCGGAGAGGTTGTTGGCTTGGTGGTTGGCATGTGGTTTAATGAGTCTGTTTCTGGCTTCTTATTGCTTTGTTTTGGCATAAGTCATTTCCTAGATCCTCTCTAGTTTCCCTCTGTTTCTTGTGTATTCTTGCATCGTCATTGCTACATCTCTAGGAATTTAACTCAAATTAGTATTCCAGAAATTCTATTCTATGCATAAATGTATTCATTCTTCATGAATAAAATGTTATTTAGCATTCTCTGCATTTAGTTTGGAAATTAGACATTCATTGAACTTGATATTGATCCAATTAAGAAGACAAGATTCTTATACCCTATCTACTTGTTCATTTATGATATGTGACTCATTATCTGCTAGTTTGCCCTGTTTGAAGTGTACTCTGTTTCTTCTTAGTTGAAGTGTTATAGCCGACTCTAATCCTTACCTGTTAGTTGAAATTTGTTTGCTTGATTGGTTTTCTTTTAAATTTGCAATGGCTAAGTCAACTTTAAGAAAGGCACCTTATCTGTGAGTTGTTAGAATTCAAGATCATAAAGTTAAAGAGACCTAAATGAACTCTTATCTTATCAAAGGAAGCATCTTGATATTGATCATGAAATTGTTAAACCTGCTAATATAAAAGTATATGTATACATTTTGCTCTGGGCCTGAAACATTGTTCTCTTTAAGAAGCATGCCAAATTTTTTTTTTTATATTTGAAGAGTAGTTAACTTTTGACATGTTTAACTCATAATATGAAGGTTTAAGCTGAAGTTCAAACTCTTTTTGACATAGTTTTTGTCCAGTGGCCTTTTCTGGGAAATTTTTGTGTTTGGTTGTTGACTAGACATAAATTAAGCTTGTCTAGGTAATAAAGAAAGTTATGAAATAAAAAAAAGTGTCAATTCCTAGTTTAAGCTCTTATCAGATCAACTTACCTTAAGACTGATATTCTTTCATCATAAGGATTCAAGTATTGGTTGTGAGTAAATTTTACTATTATGAATTCATATCTTTGCAAAGAGCTGAAGGTTAATTATCAGTCTTTGTCTGTTTCTCTTTAAGCCTAAAATCGTTGAAGTTTCGATCTTTTGTTAATATATTTAATAAAATGTTTTTTTAGATTACACAATCATTTTTTTTTTCTTAAAAGGATAAAGCTTTCTGTTTCTTTGTTTAAAATACAATCTTTTCAGTGCTTGTTGAGTATAGCTTTGGTTACTTATTATGGTTTAACAGAGAAGCATCTAGTATCAGTTTGAATTGGTTTGTTAATAACACACTAGTTGTGGTCATCTCTTTTAGCTTGAAGTGGTCTCTTGGTTAAAGTTTTTGATCTTTATATTAAAAATGAAGTTTGAACTTTAGAATATTGCTACATGATACATGCTTGGCTTCATAAGGGAAGTTACTCTTACGGTTTAGTTAAAATTGAATCCATTCTTTAAAATTGAATCCATTCTTGGCTCAGGTTTATCTAAATGAAGGTAGTGTAAAAAGGGCTCTAGAGTCCTCACGTTTCTATGGTTTAAGTTGTTGGTGTTCAAAGTATGAAAGAATCCTTTAATTTGCATATTTTATACTGTTGAATATTTAATCTATGTGAATGAATGAAGTCTCCAGCTTAGTTATTTGATTGGAATCTCTTATACTGTTGCTAATTTACTTCTTTCCTTTACTTTGCATGACCCCAATGCAATGAGTCTATCTCCCAGGCTCTCTATCCTTGCAAGTGTACGTTACTGGGCTGATTCTGCATTTACCTCTTTCAAGTCCAAGTCATCAGGCTCACCTCTGCAATCCGATGCGTTGTACCTCAAGCCAAGTTCCTAAGATTTTCATTTATAAGCCTCATTCCGGGTTCTACCTTTTGAACTCGTTCTCTTTATTTTAATAGTTAGATAGTTAATGGAATTTTGGAATTTGTAATTTCACAATTTATTTGCAGAATGATTAGTCAATGAATATTTGATTCAATGATTATTTGAGCTATTGCTTCACTTTATGTTCATTATCTTTAATTTTGGAGTTGTCTTTTATTTTAATTTAAATTGGGGCCATTTTAGCAAATGCGTGCAAGTTAAATTATTTTCGTAAATTTTTTTTTTTCAATTAATTATTATTTAGATAAACTTTTAGAAAGTGCACTTGTAAATATTTTGGAAACCTGCCGGATTAACCGTTGTTAACGGTTTTTCGAAAGTGCCTTAAAAACCTTCTTTCGAAATTAACAAAACCTCTTACTTAGAATCTCTGAAAAGACTGCCTTTTTCCAAAAACGGAGTTTTGCACGCATTTGCTTATTTGGTTCCCTGTTTTCCTTAAATTGGGTGGCGACTCCAAAAACTCCAAAAGAGTTAGTCCATCCTGTCGATATTCCTGAATTTAGCCTCTCGGGGTTAATATTTTTTGGGGGTTCAACACCCCTAAGCCCATATCTTTCAGACAAGCCTTCAATGCATTTTTATCACATTGTGGCACATTGGCTTTAGCATGCTCAACACTCAAGGTGTGTTCAACATATGGGATGGAGTAAGAAAAATAGTTCAATCTACAACTAATATCAAATACTCCATTCTCTTTCTTAGAAGCACTCTTACACACACCGAGAGGTACCTCCTCACCTCCAAATTTACCTCCAAGACAATCTCCCTCGCTAGACAAACTCACAAGGGAGGTCTCAAACAATGGATTATCTATAGAGTTAAGCATTCCAACCCATGGAGATTCAAACTCATACTCCTCTCTAGTTTGATACAATTCACCATTTCCATTAAGTTGCCCTCATACAAAGGATTGGAATAGGTACACTTCTCAAATTCGTTAGCAAACAAAGGTGAAGTATTCAAACTAGAGACAACATCTATACTTGAGGAGTCATCAAACACAATTCGACCCATCTCATGCAATAGAAACTCCTCAAGATCACGATCATCCTCACTACGACACAAGAGACCACCACTACCAAGTAAGCAATAAAAGGAAAGAATGTGATATTCATGCAATTCATCTTCTCCTTTATCAAATATAGGTGGGGTGTCATAACAAGGTTCACAAACAAGGTCAACTATAATATCTTCACTAAAGAGAGGTTCAATGAAAACCGAGCTCACATCATGATGTGGCTTTTCAACCCTCTCAACTAGTGGTTCATTTGCACACACAAGTTGACCATTCAAATCTACACTAGTGGCAAACACATTGTAATCATACAAATCATCAACTCGTATAGAGTTTTCACAAACAATTCCATAAGACAAGGAAGTATCATGCTTAAGGATAGAAGAACTAACACTTACACTTGAGTCGCCATCTTTCTCACTCAATACATTTGAAGTATCATGGCTAGCTTCTCCACATTGTAGCTCACATTTCGAATCTCCTTCACCTTGCCTTTCCATCTCAGAACATGATTGAGGCTCCATCGCTTTGCCTCCAAGAATACCTACATAAGTACTCACACAAGTAGAAGAAAAAGATAAAGGATTAAGGTTAGAATAAGGGGTGTCCTCACTCTCAATGATTTTTTTCTGTCTTTCTTTTCCCTCATTTTCTTTTCAAGGTCAGGTGTAGATTCTAGTGGTGACATCCCACTCACATCACTCAACACATCCTCTCCTTTTTCTACTCGAGGAATGTCACCAGTCACTCCCTTACTCCTCTCTATCTTTTGTCTCTCAAATTCGGGTGAGTTGGGACGAGGCCTAAGAATACCCATAGCCGGAGTAGGTGGACCTTTAACATCAACCCGGAATCTAGGACTTGGAGACTCATCACTTAATGTCTCCTTCTTCTTTGTTGGTGAACCACTTGGCTGTGAAACTTGTGGTCTTGGGTTCAGCTTGTTGACACTTGCCAACCCTTCATTTGCACTAGTCCCACCACTTCTTGTAATTGCAGGACTTTTTGATTGCTCAATTTTACCCATGGAATGAAGCTCTCGCTTCTTCCTCTTTTGCATAGCCAAAGAAGGTGCACTAGTAGGCAATTGGCCCATTGCCCGATAAGGTACAAAGTCATAAACCCTTGGCCCTATGCCCACAAAATACGCATCCTTCATCAAACTATATTGCACCCTCTTGTCCTCCAACCACGGCTCACCTATCCACACATCAACATGACGCATGGGATACACATCACACCACACATATCATTTATAATTCCTATGAGATATGAGTACTCGAGCCTTCTTAGAAACCCACACCTCATCATACTCATAAGGATGCTCTAGCGCGTGGCATGGTATCCTTAGCCTATCAACAAAAAAGGTGCTCATGCAATTGGCATCGGTATCACTAATCTTGAGCAAGTATCCTCCAATACCATTTACCTCAACATCAAACCATCGCCTACCCAAGTTTCGTAGAGATGCATCCAAGAGAGAACTTGAATGCCCACGAGTGTCAACACCAATAACTTGGGTCTCCCTTATCCCTCCTCTCCTAGCAAGATTACTAGGGTCACTTCCACTTCCCGTCACTCTTCCAACATAGAAGTGTTGTTGAAATTCGAGGAAGGAACCTTGCCATGGAACCCATAAGAACCCGTCGCCTTGGTTCCATTGGCCATAGCACTACTCCTACTACAACTACCCATACTCTTCACGACATTGATAGAATAATACAAGCCCCTTGTAGCAAGAGCAACACCATTTCTCAAACTACCCTCTACATGGAAATTAAAAGCATTAGGTCGCTTAGCGTACCTAGAAGATGCAAGCTTCTTCTTTCCCATGGAACAACCACCACCTCCTCCCATACTAATGGAAGGACCTCTACTACTCCCTTGTACACCATTAGCAACACCAAGAGAAGATGCAAATGAATAACGCGTATAATCAACTTCATCATCAATTCCCTCTATGTCACTATCAATATTTTCATATTCATCACAAGTAGAGTAAGTAGGATCAATGTACCTCGGAGCGTCACCATCTTCATATTTTTGGCTAGAAACATAAGAGTCATCAAATTCATCTTCACATGCTTCATAGTTTCCTCGCATCTCATAATCATCATAGCAACCCGCTTCATCACCATACGAGCCATAGTTCCCCGAATCATCATAGCAATATCCATCATCATCATCATAGGAACCATAGTCTCCCTCTTCACCACACGAGTCATAACCTCCACAATCATCATCCGACATAGTTGCAACACCAAACTCACAAAACTCACTCCCTCACGTGTATCACTCAATATATGAACACTAAAGGGCGAGGCCTTAACAACTTAGAAACCACGGTGATCACAACTAGCATGTCCAAATATTAGTTCGGAATAAAGTTAATGAGACTCAATATACGGATGAATATTTAAAGTGCGCACTTGAGGCCAAAGAAAATTCTACGACTCTTCTTTGAATTCTAATCTCCTTTACGCACGAGTGTCTTATTATACTAAAGAGTTAGTATTTTTTGAGTAGGCCAATTACCCTAGAAACACTAACCATGAAGCCCAGAGGTAAAGGACAAATGAAAGCCTAGGCAAAAGAACTACCTCAAAACTGAAACAGTGGAGGTGCCCCTCCCTCAATTTTGGGCGCTCCGCCCAGACTAGTCAAAAATGACCAGTGAGGCTGTCCAGCGGAGGAGGTCCTCCCCGAAATCTGGGCGCCCCTCCCAGGGCTGCACCAACAACTTTTCGAAAACGGATTTTTGGTACGAAATCACTCATTTCTCAAATCCAACGATAACCAATGATGTATTCAACTATTCTATACAATCCTCAATAGTTTTCAACCCCAAACAAACAACAACAAGTTTCGATACAATTTTGAAGCGATTTCGAGGGTTTTTAAAATTTTAGGATTTTGATTTTTGAACTTTCAATCCGTAACACCAAATTGTGATATAAGGGTACCAAAACAATGGGAATACATCATATATCAATCCCCAATAACTTTAAACACTTGGGGAATCAAATCCAATCCGTCCTATGAATTGTTTTGTAATTTTCAAGTTTTTTTTTTCGTTTTTTTTTTTGTTTTTCTTCTTTTCAAGAACAACAAGAACACTAACACAACAATAACAAGGATAAAATGGCACGATCGAGGGTTTGTAGAAACAAAACCCATCCGTGCTCTGATACCAAACTGATACAATCTAAACTAGCGGAAGCAAACTAAACGATAATTCAAGCGGAAGCAATTAAAGGGATAACAAGAAATAAGGATTGGAGAGGCAAGAAATGAGAAGTAAGAACGAATCAAACTCACATACGTAGATTGAATTCAAATGGAAGAAGAGAAACTTGAACCAAATCCCAGATTCATACTAGGATGCAATCCTCGGGTTCCCAAGTCGTAGGGGATACATGAACATCACGCTCCAACACGAAGGCCAAGCCTCTCAATGTCTTTCTCTCAATTTTATATTCAAACTAAGCTAATGAAATAAAAGTCTTCCTTTATATAATATAAAAGGTCCTAAATACCCTTAAAGTGGGTTAAAACAATAAAGGCCACATAGGGCTAAAATGGGAAGAAGTCATAAAAAGTAGTGGAATGCCGCCATTATTGGAGGCGCCCCTCCTCAGAATGGAGGCACCCCTCCTTGCCTGTGAGCTGCCTTTCCCTCCTTCAGGAGGAGGTCAGCCCCAAATCTTTGGCGCCCCACCCTGGAGAGCCCAAAACAACCAGTGAGCTTCCTTTCCCATACTTCGCCAAATTTTGAAGAGTTGAATTTGAGGCGCCCCCCCCGCCTCCAAATCTGGGAGGTCTGCCCTCACTGAAGCATGTCACTGGGAGGTCCTCCCTTATTGAAGCATAAGTTGTATCTTCAACTCTTCTCCAAAGCTCCTGACTTCCCGTCCTTTGCACCCTTCAAGCTTGGCTCTTGATGGTTGTCTTTTAGGTCCAATTTATATTGCATCATCTCAACCCTTTTAAGAGTTAGAAGAAGCACTTCTCTATTTAAACCCAACAAAAGCTTTTTCCTCTACCATTATGAGAGAAATTGCATTTCCCTTATAAAAGGAACCTTTTCACCTTTCCACCCATTTTCCATTCACACTCTTCACATTCCAAAAAATCCAACAATCCCCCACATTAATGGGGAATGGCTATATTATGGAAATATGCATGACAGACTTGTGTGATTTGCAAGAAAGAATTAGTTGCATTGGGATTACTAGGTTCCCCTTTGAACTTTCCGTAGTGAACATACATCAGATATACTCGGTCAATCGGTAGATTTGATATCTTTGAACCTTTGAGCTTTGGTGTATACCTAGACAACGTAAGTCACACAACTAACCCTTAACCGTCTTTGGTTCTCACTGTTGTGTTCATTTCACCCATGAACACTGCCTGGTTTCATAAGTGCGTAGAGAATTGTCCCTACAAAATTCTCTTTGAAGCGGCTTCCACTTCACACTTACATAGGTCATTTCTAAACGTGTATTCCCATAGATGTACACTATTTGATAATTACAATATCAAACTTGGATAATCATTAAAAAATGCCTCTAGCGTTTTATCCTTGGCACTTGAACATTGTCTCATCACGAGAATGGACCAAAAAATTTATTTTGACAATATTGAACCGTCATACACAACTTTGTATTCTCTTTGAACTTAGTTCTTGGGATCTCCATTCTTCTAGCTAGAGTTGCCGCCGTGATGACTTGTCCTTGGCCATAGTCTCATTCCCTTGGATGAACACTCAACCGCCTCTCTAGTTAGGCCTTTTGTAAGCGGATCTGACACATTATCCCTTGACTTCACGTAATCAATAGTGATAATTCTTCTAGAGATTAGGTCCCTAACGATTTTATGTCTTCGTCGTATATGACGATTCTTACCGTTATACATGACATTCCTAGCTCGTCCTATAGTTGATTGACTATCATAATGTATACAAATTTGTGTCAACGACTTAGGCCAGAACGGAATATCTTCCAAAAAATTTCAAAGCCATTCAGCTTCTTCACCGGCCTTATCTATAGCTATTTATTCAGCTTCCATTGTAGAGCAGGCAATACACGTTTGTTTGGACGATTTCCAAGATACCGCTCCTCCACTAAGTGTGAAAATACCCACTTGTGAACTTAGAATCAGTTGTGCCAGTGATCCAATTGGCGTCAGAATATCCTTCAATGACCGCAGGATACTTTTTATAATGCAATGCAAAGTCTTGGGCGTATTTTAAATATCCCAAAATACATTTCATTGCCATCCAATGAGTTTGATTGGGATTACTCGTGTATCGACTTAGTTTACTTATAGCACAAGTTATATCTGGACGAGTACAATTCATGATGTATATCAAACTTCCCAAAATATGAGTGTAATCCCGTTGCGATGTGCTTTGACCTTTGTTCTTTTTAAGAGCAAGGTTTATATCAATAGGAATCCTTGAAACTTTAAAATCCAAATACTCAAATTTTTCAAGCACACTATTGATGTAATGAGATTGAGACAAAGCCACACCTTGAGGAGTCATATGGATCTTAACACCCAGAATTAAGTCGGCAACTCCTAAGTCTTTCATATCAAATTTGCTAGTTAGCATGCATTTTGTAGCATTTATATTGGCAATGTTATTACTCATTATCAACATGTCATCCACATATAAGCAAACAATGACTACATAATTAGGAGTGTTTTTAATGTAAATATATTTATCACACTCATTAATTTTAAATCCATTTGACAACATTGTATGATCAAATTTTGCATGCAATTGTTTAGGTGCTTGTTTTAGTCCATAAAGCGACTTAACAAGTTTACACACATTCTTTTCTTTTTCCCGGACCAAAAACCCTTCAGGTTGTTCCCTGTAAATTTCTTCCTCCAAATCCCCATTTAAGAACGCTGTCTTAACATCCATTTGATGGATTTCAAGACCATACACGGCGACTAACAGTATTAATATATGTATGGATGTAATTCTGGTTACCGGCGAGTATGTGTCAAAGTAGTCAAGACCTTCTTGTTGTCTATAGCATTTGACAACAAGCCTTGCCTTGTACTTCTCAATAGTGCCATCAACTTTCATTTTCCTTTTGAAAATCCACTTAGAACCTAATGGTTTGTTTCCAGGAGGAAGATCAACCAACTCCCAAGTATGGTTGTTCAAAATAGATTCTATTTTACTATTGACTGCCTCTTTCCTAAATGGAGAGTCTGCAGAAGACATGGCTTTTTTAAACGTCCGAGGCTCATTTGCCAAAAGAAAAGTGACAAAGTCATCTCCAAATGAAGTAGAAGTTCTTTGACGCTTGCTACGTCTTGGTTCTTCCTCATTTGGTGTACTTTCTTTAGTTCCTTCCCGAGGTCGTTTAGATCTTTCACCAGCTGACTCATATTTCTTCTTATACGAATATATATTTTCAAAAAATTCAGTACTATCGGATTCCATCACCATATTAACATGAATGTCGGGATGTTCTGATTTATAAACTAGAAATTGATATGCTTTACTATTTGTAGCATATCCAATGAAAACACAATCAACTTTTTTCGGTCCTATCTTAACCTTTTTTGGTTTTGGGACTTTTACTTTTTCCAAATACCCCCACACTTTGAATTTGGGCTTCCTTCCTTTCCACTTTTCATATGAAATGGAAAGTGTTTTGCTATGGGGAACTCGATTGAGTATTTGATTAGCCGTGAATATAGCTTCCCCTACAGGTTCTGGGGTAAACCCAAACTTATTAACAAGGCATTCATCATCTCCTTTAATGTTCGATTTTTTCTTTCCTCAATCTCATTAGATTGAGGCGTGTAAGGGGCAGTTGTTTGATGAATAATACCATATTCCAAACATATTTGTTCAAAAGAAGATTCATATTCGCCGCCTCTATCACTTCTTATCATTTTGAACTTTTTGTTAAGTTGCGTTTCAACTTCATTTTTGTATTGCTTGAATGCGTCAATTTCCTTATCTTTACTACTAAGTAAATAAACATAGCAGTAACGAGTGCTATCGTCAATAAAAGTTATGAAATACTTCTTTCCACTGCGACATGGTATTGACTTCATGTCACAAATGTCCGTATGAATTAAGTCTAATGATTCAGAATCCCTTTCAATTGACTTGTAAGGGTGTTTAGTATATTTAGCCTCAACACATATTTGACATTTTGACTTTTCGCAATCAAGTTTAGGCAATACTTCCAAATTGATCATTTTCCGCAAGGTTTTATAATTGACATGTTCCAAACGAGATGCCATAAATTATTTGACTCAAGTAAGTAAGAAAAAGATGAAATTTTATTCATAGTGTCAATGACTATTACATTGAGTTTGAAAAGGCCCTCAGTCAGGTAACCTTTTCCTACATACAACTCATTGTTAGTTATTACAACTTTATCAGAAACAAAAAAACACTTAAACCCATTTTTAACAAGAAGTGCAGTAGACACCAAGTTCTTTCGTATTTCAGGAACCTAAAGAACATTGTTTAGAGTCACAACCTTGCCAGATGTCATCTTGAGGCATATCTTTCCATATCCTTCAGTTTTGGTCGTTGTAGAGTTGCCCATAGAGAGTGTCTCATCAGGTCCAGCGGGAGCATATGAAGCAAAGGCTTCCTTCACATCACAAACATGGCGGGTGGCTCCAGAATCAATCCACCATTCTTTAGGATTTCCAACCAAGTTGCATTCAGAAATCATAGCACACAAATAAATATCTTGCACTCCTTGGGCCTATTTATTCTCTTCAACCATGTTGGCTTGATCTTTTTCCTTTTTCCAATCCTTGTCCTTCTTTGCAACACGACAGTCTGCGGACTTATGCCCACTTTTGCCACAGTTGTAGCAATTTTCCTTGAACTTTTTCTTGCTAGGATTGGTCTTCCCTCTAGAAGGCTTCTTTTTCTTATTCTGATTTGGATTATGCTCAACAATATTTTCTCCCGCTATTGTAGCATTTCCACGAATCTTTTCAGCAGATTTGTTGTCTTCTTCAATCCTTAAGCGTACAATCAAATCTTCAAGGGACATATCCTTGTGCTTATGTTTCAAGTAATTCTTAAAGTCCTTCCATAACGGAGGCAACTTTTCAATCATAGCCACAACTTGAAAAACCTCATTAATCATCAAACCGTCAAAGAAAAGTTTGTTAGCAACAATATAAGTAATACTTTTAACATAAGTATTAATCAGGATCATACCTTCAGCAAGGCGATCATGGATAATGACTTGAAGTTCTTGGACTTGGGATACAATAGATTTGTTATCCACCATCTTATAATCCAGAAATTTGGCAGCTCAAATTTCTTCAGTCCAGCGTCTTCAGTCTTATATTTCATTTCCAGTGCATTCCACAGTTCTTTTGACGTTTCAACATTACTATAAACGTTGTACGAGTCATCTTCCAAGCCACTTTGAATATAATTATTGCATAGGAAGTCAGAAAGCTTCCAAGCCTCAATCACAAGGAAGCGCTCGTTTTCAGGTGTTTCATCAGACAGGACCGGAGCATCTTCCTTAATAAACCTTTGTAGGCTTAAAGTGGTCAGATAAAAGAACATCTTTTGCTGCCATCTTTTAAAGTCCACACCAGAAAATTTCTCCAGTTTTTTCGCAGGTTGCATAACCGTTGTAGTAGCAGCACGGCTAGACCCTGCAGCACCAGAAACTATGGTAGCAGTAGCACTCACAACAGGGACATTTTGTTCCACTCCATTTGTCATCTCTGTTAAAATGACACAAGCAGAAATAATATCAACAACCGGTGAAGTATTTAAATCTTCAAACCGAATACAAACAAACTGTTTAAACAGTCGGAGTAGAAAAATCACGAAGGCTTTTAGTCTCCACAAACAGATTAATTAACAGTAGATAGGAGTAGAAAATCACGAAGGTTCTAGTCTCCTTAATCAGTCTCTTAAACGATATATTATTTAAACGCAGAAAATAAATAACGGTAGATTCCTTAAGCTTGTTAGTCGTGCGTTCAAAAATATCAAAAAATACGATAAACAGAAATATATAAACAGTATATATCGGACAATCCCGAGCCCACAAGTTTCTTGTGTCTCCTTAAGGAATCTAACCCCCTCACTGTTGCCCAAGATTAATGTGTTAATTCCTCTCAGGATGGAACGAGATTACAGTTCTATGGTAGTGGCACTTCAAACTGTAGAACTCGGCGAACTCAAAGAAGCGGAGCAAATCACACGACACTTACTGTTTGTACGCAAAAGAAAGGGAGGAGATAGTTAGACCACCTTTCAAATGTGGTTGTTACAGAAAATGAATTCAGATTGAATATTAAATATTAATAATAAAATATTAATATTATTCAAAAATATTAAATATCAATTGACCGAAGCCGAAGTCGAGACGAGCGAGCAACGACGACGGCGCGAGGCTCCCCTTCTTCTCAACCCTTTTAAGAGTTAGAAGAAACACTTTTCTATTTAAACCCAATAAAAGCCTTTTCCTCTACCATTATGGGAGAAAGTGAATTTCTCTTATAAAAGGAACTTTTCACCTTTTGCACACATTTCCCATTCACACAACTTCACATTGCAAAAAACCCAACAATAAGTTACATACAAAGGCGGCGTGAAGATTTTTACACTAATGGTGTAATTTAACTTATGATAGTAGATTAGTAACTGATATTGTGTAAATAATTTTTATAATGTCAATGAATAGTACTTATACTCCTCAGGTTATAGAAGTACTATTCTTTTTCCCAACCCTACATAGTCTGAGCTAAACTACTACAACAACAGCACATTCAGTGTTATTCTATAAGTGGGGTCTGGAAAGAGTGAGTTGTATAAAGACCTTACCCATATAAAAGTGGAGATACTGTTTCGATAGACTCTCGGCTACAGAAAAACATTTTTAAAATCACATGTTTGGAAAAAATACGACAAAAATATTATGATAAAAAAATACTGATTAAAATAAAATAACACCCTAGATTAAATAGTTTGCCATTAGGACGATGAGAAATATATATGAACTAAGCCCTATAACATGAACCTGAGGTAAAACCCTATGCAAAGCCCAAGACACAAACCCCAAAACGAATCACTCCGAAAAGAGGAGATCAATAAAATCAAACATCGTATATAGTTGAGCCGCATATGTATAGGCTCTAAACGGAAAAACCCAACACTTCATCAACTGATTCAGAGAATTGGTTATGAATATGACCAATAACATACTTATATATGTGATTGACAACTGATAAACCAAGAAAGCAACATAAGCAATGGGGTTTTGGTACTGCTACTCCATATTTTGGTAACTGGTAACATATGACAGAAATGTAAAATATTCTTTAAACATAGGGGAGTAAGGTTACCAAAAATAGTACCAACAAGCTGTAACACATGCTATAATTCTCATAGGTCAGCACTTAATAATCTATTAGATATGTATATTGGAGTTCAGTACTTAAGAATCTAAGAATCTATTGGAGTATATCTTGGGATTTTTTTACCCTAGATGAACGTTCACTAAAAATATTTACTATTATTAAACACCTTTTATTGTTAATTTCTTTTTGTAGCCATTCGGTTTTTTAAAATATTTTTGTTAATATTATCATATTTAATATTATCTAAATTTATTAGCATAATTAAATTTGCCATTTTTTATGGGAATTTGCACGGTGATTAACGGGTGGTTATCCCATTTATTAACTGAATTTGTAACGTTAGATACAGTATTTTGTGCCTATTTTCTAGTAATGTGATTAGGCTAATTAAACTGATATTTGCGGTATTCTAGGAGTTGTGATTGTTCAGTTGTTTTTTTCACTAACCCACCTATTCAATTCACTTCACACGCAAAACGTTTCTTTTCCATAACCTATCACGTTCTTCTCAGAAACCTTTTCATTTCCCCAGTCGATAAAAGCTGCACAGTTCTTCAGTTTTTCTTCAAAACTTTGTTATACTAATATCAGTTTCTAGGTGTATCATTATCTTTCAAAAAAAAAAAAAACCCAAATGAGGAAGGGTCGTCGGTGTGGTGACAATGTTTTGCATGATAAGAATCGTGCAGAAGATGATATTTTCACGGAATCTTTTCCTGTTACGCGACCCATTAATCAGTCTCCGTCTCATGCATCTCTCATGCCGTCGCGAATTACTCGATCACAGGTTGCATGCAAACAAAAAAGGAAGTTTAGTGAAAAGAGACCTCGAGATGTTGATAACGAGGTTGAAGTTGTTGATGTCGATTGTGAACAAAATATTGCAAAAAAGAAGGCTAGCCGAAAGGGTAATGTTGCTAAATTGGAAGTTGAAGTTGGCACAAGTTCTGGTTGTGTCTTGAAGGTAATATCTTTATTTTTTAATTTCCATTTTTGCATTAAATGGTTTTATTATCATTGGGTTATTTACTATTTGTTTGGGTTTATTTCTTTATTAATATGTTTGTCACAATTCAGTTAGATTAATGCCCTTATTTTTTTCATTGACTTTAATATTTAGGTGTCAAATAAAAAACAGTGTGTCTTTACTCTTTATGTTTGGTTTTATATTGTCTTCTTTCATTTTATACTTGGTGCATGTTAATCAATAGTGTTTGGTGTTAAAATTGTTGAATTTTGATCATTATTGTAGTTTTTGATTTGCAATATTTCAGTATTATTAATATTTTCTGGTCTTATATATATATATATATATATATATATATATATATATATATATATATATGTTGGGTACAATTTTTTAGATATTATTAATATTAGTTGTTATATTGTTTGGATTAATTTCTTTATTAATATGGGTGTTACAATTCATTTATATTTATGTGTATTTTTTTTTTATTGACTCTAATATTTTGTTGTCAAATAAAAAACAGTGTTCTTTTTTGTTTTGTTTTATACTATCTTTTATTCCATTTTATAATTGGTGCATGTTTACCAATTTTTTTTGGTGTAATATTGCTGAATTTTGATCATTATTGTAGTTTTATTATTTATAATATTTCAGTATTATTAATATTTTTGGATATTTTTTTATATATGTTGTTAATAATTTTTTTGATATGCTGTGAATATTAGTAGTTATGTTGTTGTTATTAATGGTTATTCTGTATTTTTTCAGACATGAGACTTCTTTACACCAAAAGAAAAACATGGTAATCGGCCAATAAATGTCCATTGCAACAAGGAGATAAGTTCTGAGTTAAAACAAAGGCTAACTGGTGTTCTTTATGATAAGTTTAAGGCTACTTGCTTTGGGCATTTTCTTGATATGCCTGCTTTTCATGTTCAAAATCAGGTTCTTGTTGGTCTGTTGCTTAGAGAAGTTGTAGGTCCTAGTGATGATGCCTTATATATTATAGTAAATAACAAACAACTTAAATTTGGTTTGAAAGAATTTGTGTTGGTTACTAGTTTGAAGTGTGTAGGTGATTTTCTGAAGGATTGTAGTTCTGATGGGAAAAATCGTATTATTGTTAAGTATTTTGGTGGTGTTGAAAAGGTTAGGAAATCCGCCTTGGAGGAGTGCTTTAAAAATAAAATGTGGGATAATGATGATGATGCTATCAAAATTGCTGCTTTGTACCTTATCAATACATTTCTTTTTTCCAGCAAAATTAGTGAAACCACTCCTCATTACATAGATTCTGAGCATTTTGATATTATTGAATCGGGTGAATGGAAAATTTATCTGTGGGGTTATAAGATCTTTCATGCAACGATTGAATCATTGCACAACAAGGTATGTGTTTGGAAATCTTCTTATAGGTTTGCAGGGATGCCATATGGGTTGCTCGTTTGGTTTTTTGAATGCTGCCCCACAATTGATGGTAAATTAGCAAATCTAGTTGGTAATAAGGTTCCTCGTATTCTTAATTGGGAAGTTACTAGGCACCTTGTTTTCAATGAGGTGCAGAGGGGATTTTTTTCATTAACAGGGGACAAGGTAAATGTTTACTGTCTTTTTATTATTTATTTGATATTGCATTAATATGTGTTTCTATATTTTATATATTGATGTTAATTGCTATCATTCTGGTATTTATTACTCTTATAATATGCAGATGGTTGTTGATAATATTTGCCCTACTGGCTTAGAGGTGAAATCATTGATTTTGCCTGAAGATGATGAAAATGATCTTCATAAAGATTCTGATTCTCAAAGTGAAGGTGATATCCCAGAAATCAATGCATTGGTTCAAACTGATCGTGATTCGGATGTATTTGTTAGGAAAAGTGATATTATGAAAGAATTGGTTATTTTAGAACAAAGCCAGTTTGAGTTGAAGCAGGTTATTCAGTCCAATACGCTAGCGGTTGATAGTCTCAAAGATTTTATGTTTTCTATGGCTGAGCGTGTTTTCAATGAGCTTGAAGTGATTTCAAAGAATGTTTCTGTTAATGTTTTGGAGCAGGTATGGATTTAAACTTTTTCTTGAATTACTTTTCATTATCTAATTTATTTCATTGTGTTGAAGATCTTTGTTGTTTTATTTATTCATGATGCAGGGGTGGATCGTATGTTTAGCTTTGGTGGGTTTGGTTCTGACAATGATGTTGTTCGTGATGTAGGGAACAATATTCCTGTGGAGAGTATGCCTATTGGTACACACTGGGAAACATATTCTTGTGATGGTTATTAACTTTTAGCGTATATTGATATCACATTAGTTCTATTTCAGTAGAAATGTGTGTTTTATGTTTTTTATTTTTGTAGCTGTATGCATATTTAACTATATGTATTTTTAATATTTGTTCTATTTTAGTTGCAGGCACTTCAGTGGATAGTAGTGATTCAATATTGTGTCAGTCACCTATTGTTGTTGGAGAAGCTATACGTGATAATGTACCTTGTGATGAAATAAATATTATTGGTATGGTGGTATATAATTGTCTTTGTCAGTGTTAAATATCAATGAAATGTATTTTTTTTTTGTTTAGTTTTAAAATTTTGTTAGCTTTGATTGATTATTCTCTTATTTTTATTTAGTACCCAGGAAACTTGATTTTGGTCATCTGGGAAGGCAGGAGGTGGATGGTGATGGATTTCCTCCTATGTCCTCTCAGGATCTAAGTATCATTGATTTGAGTGTTGAGAAAAAGCTCAAGGGATCTGCTAAACGTAAAGCGGATATTGAAGTGCCTCCACTGGATCAAGGTATGGAAAATTATGTTAATGGTTCTCAACAATATTGGCTTTATTTGTTTGGTTGTCAGTTTTTATGGTTTTGTTGTATACGCAGGCAATACAGTTCTTAGTAAGGATTCATAACAGATCCAGGGAAGTATGAGTGAGGATATAATGTCGACTCAGGACTTAAATATCATTGACATGAGTGTTGAAAGGAGGATGCAGGAATCTGCCAAATGCAAAGATGCAACTGATGTGTCACTACCGTCTCAATGTATGTAAATTTCTATGGTTTTTAATCAATATTTGGAATAATTTGTCTGGGTTGTTAATTTTATTTTTTTGTTGTACATGCAGGCAATGCGGTTGCTGTTAATGTTACACAACAGATTGAGGGAAATGTGGTTAAAGTATTGGAAGGAGCTTGCGGTAATGGGGCCAATGTTTTCAATAATGTTATTGGTTAGATATTGTGTTGATATTTATTTATTGGTATCTGTTGTTATGATTTATCTATTTATACTTTTTATTGGATTTTAGTGATGTTTTTTTGTTGTATTTTTTGTAACATAGTAGAGTTTGGTAACTTGGATTTATTTCCATAAGCCTGGGATTTGTGTTATTTATTCTGTGCATCATCATATATTAAACTGTATTTATGTTTTTATTTACCTGATGTTTAGGAGAAACTAGTACACCCCATTCTGTCAAAAGTGTTAATAAAAGTGTTGATGGAGGAGGTCTTGAATCAATAAGCTTAGAAGATTTGAAAATAATTGATGAAATTGTTGAGGGTAGAGTTAATGAATTAGCCATACGCAATCCATCTGTTGAAGCATCTGATGTCGTGAAAAGTGAGATATTTATTCTATTTTTCTGGATTTAGTGTTTGTTTCATATATTATGCATGTGTACTTTTGATTTCTGTCTAATTGTTGATATTTCTGGAAAGCACCCGTTAATGTTGTAAATGTCGATATTCGAGGTGGTTTTCCCAACTTTAGGATTTTTAACACTCAAGAGGAACAAGAAATATATGGGAAAAATGATCCTCCCTCGGGTGAGGGTAGTAATAGTTTCATTTCGGGGGAAGTGCAGGATTGTCCAGCTGTTGATAAGTGTATGTATATTTATCTGAGAAATATTATATATGTTATTCAATATATTTATTTTGTTTGATTTATGATACTGTTATTTAAATAGTCATTCAGTATTTATGTTCTTTTTGTTTATTCATGTGACAGCTTTGGTCATTTTGAAAGAAATTGGCAAGGAATCTGGTTGCAGTAATATCGTCAATGTGATCCAGCCGGTTTCTGTGTCAACCCAAGTGTCTGAAGGTGTTTGTGCAGGTAAGATTTGCATACTTATTATTATTTTGTAATCTTATTCAATTAACATTTAAGTATTATTATTTAAATTTTTGGTAGTATCTATCTGATTCTTTGTGTGCCAAATGTAGTAGTTTGTTGATCTCAAAAATCTGTAGGCTATTTAAATTTTATTAGTTCCATTTGCTTATATATCTACCTTTATTTATCTAATCGTATTTACTGCATTTTCTATTACATATGCAGTTCCCAGTAGCGGACAAGTTTTGAATGTTAGTAGTGATGGCGAGTTAACTAGGTTGCTTAATGATAAAAGGACCTTGAAATTGCGGATAACAGTGTTCCTCAAGAGGATAAGTCCAAGCAGCGAATGCTTTCTAAGCACAAACTTGTTCGTATGAGGAGGATGGTTAGGTTGCACAGATCACCTTTGGTATATAGTTATGGTCATTCAGGTAACAGTTCCAATTCTGTACATCATTCTGGATTTTCAAGGAAGCACCATTCACCAGCAAACCCTGGCATCGAGTTGATTCTAATATGTTGGGAAGCTTTTCATCTTGGATCAAGAATCGGTTGTTGAAGAATAGGTATTATTATGAAATGGTATCTATGTTTATTCTGGATTTATCATTTATTAGGATCTTGTTCAACTAATCACAATCTATATTAAATTATTGCACAGGAACCCTCTATACCATTTTGTTGCTAATATACTCAGGTCTAAATTTGATTTTGGTGTCTGCCTTGTTTCATCTAAAGACTGATTTCATATTCTTTACTCTTCGGATAATCCTCTGCAGGAAACGGTATGCTTCAGTAATTTTTTATATATAGTGCAATATTATTATTTTTATATCTTAGTATGTTGCAGATTAAGTTGTTTTTTTTAATTCTAGCACATTGATGTCATATTGTACTACCTGAGGAAAAAAGCAAAGCATGATTCATGTGTTCAAGGGCGTTTTAGCACAACTGATTGCCTGTTTGATTCAACTATAAGAGATATTTACAAGTGTTACTTGAAGAACAATAAATCATTATCTCTTGCTGCTGATAACCATATCATAGCTGATTACATCAAGGGCTTATCGATTCGGTGCAACACGCCGTGACAGATGGTTGATGATGTGTTTTTGCCCATAAAAGTTTTTGATGATTGGAACTGGATTATTGGTAGGCTGTCATTTAAGAAAAGGTTCTTGTATGTGTATGATCAAAAGTTAGACAATTTCTACTATGGTGATGAAGTCATTAGAGCCGTGGAGCCGTATGCCATTCTGATCCCTCTATTTTTGTCTTCGACCGGATTTTATGATATCAGGGATGACTTAAATCCTACAGAATATGTCTTTGGTGAAAAACCAAGTTATGAAAAGTGGGAGATATTGCATATATATGACATGACTGGTGTGCGTAAATCGTAAGTGCTTGTTTCTTTATTTGATAGATGTTTTCATTATTATATTGGTCGTGATGTTTAATATTTTATTTTCTTTTTGTTGGTCCAGGGACTATGGAGTTTTTACCCTTACCTTTGCTGAGCATTTTATGCATGGTCACAATATGCCTCCTCCTGGTTGCAATATTAGACGATATAGGAAGCGGTTTGGTGCGCTGTTGTGGGATTATGGTGTCAAGAAGCAGGAGGCAAATCAGCAAAGTGATCAAGAAGATTAATTGTTTCTGTTGTTGTCTTGCTGTTACTTTTATGAATTTCATTTTGATGTATTTTGGATAGAATGTTTTTTATTATTGTTTTCAGTGTTGGTATTACCTGAATGTTATGCTGATATTGGATTTTCTGGCAAATGACATTGTTAGTTTATGTTTTGTTGCTATGGTTTCTAGTTAAGTTGTGACTGTTATGCTTAATATTATTTATTTTCATTATAATTTAATATTATATTTTCCTTTTGTTTTAGGTATGGTTACTTGTTTTTGATTATTTTTCAGATATCTTTGTTGGAATATCTTTGTTTTAATATGTACATATCATGTTCATAACACTTTATATTTGATATTCTCTTATTTCTTTATGGTGTGTTAATATAATTGTAACTATAGAGTTTATATTGCACATATTTATCTCTATTTTCTATTATAATTAACACAATTATACTTGGATATTATTATCTTCTAGGAGCTTAATGAAACATATTTAAATCATATTTTGTATATTTGGAAGTGAATAAGTTGAACTTTGATTGAAATATGTACTTATTAGTTGTTCAGTTATTGTGGGTGTAATATGAATGTACTAATTGAGTTTATTTTCACATCTTATCACTACTTTTCATTACAAATAACTCAATGTCATATTTTAGAATATAAATATTAACTTAACATTCAGGTAATATTTACATTACAACAAAATAATTAAAAGGTTTCAAAGTATAATACTTCAGATTCATTTCATAAAACTCACAGATGGACAATATGATCATAATAAGTTTGCATGATCATTTTGTTGATCTGTGTCCTGTATTTTTACTCAATAACACTTTCTAATGCAATATTACATTATGTATGTTACTTCTTCACTGATGATTTAAGAAACCATTGGAGGATTCTTACATGTCTTTTTGTTATGTCCTTGTTTCCCACAGTGACTACAGGCAAGTTTGCACTTAATCTCCCATGGTGCTTTTATCCTTCGTTTCTTTGGTCTTCCTGCTTTTGTTCGACCGTTTGGTGGAAGCACCTCTTCCTGTTTTATTTCATCAGGTATTGCCCAAGCGCTCTGATCTTGCATTGGATAAACTGGTTCCTCATAAGTTTTCACAAGATTTTCCTTTGTGCATAAATCTGAGCAGTAGGTATATGGATCAATGTTGTTGTATCTCAGCACTGCATGTGCGTGTGGGCAAGGCATTTCGTCCAATTAGAACCTTCTACATGTACAGGTTTTATATCGAAGGCATATTACATGCCTTTTTCTACCTTCATGTACTTCATACATGTATTCATTTGATGGTATTACCTAGGCATAACAGATATAACATATAATTAGTTTAAATTTTTTTGTTTATAACAGATATGTATTTTGATGATCTGAATTTTATAACTTACTGTCATTCGCCTTGATGCTTCCATACTTGACTTGAATATACTCTGATTCTTGTTTGTCAGTAGCTTAAAAGTACCTATTGCTTTTTTCTTGTTTTCCCAATTCTATTTCCTTACCATATCTCTCATTGCGTCCAGCAGTTCCACGATTGGCAGAGAACGTGCGTGTTTATTTCTTTTTTTGACTGATTCTGCTATGTTGCTTGTCATCATTTCTGCTCTATTTGCCTCTGCGTATGCACGGGACCACTTATGCTAGCCAATATCAGAGAGATATTTCTTTACTCTTTTATCTACTTTCTCTAGTTCTTTTATGTAGTGCTCAAACTCCTGAATGGTGTATGCCTTTGCCAAGGTGAAAAACATTTCACCTACTTCCTTGTGGCTAAACTTAAACTTTCCTTTTACATTATTCCAAAGATGATATACACATATGCAGTGCGGTACCTCTGGATAGATTAACGAACAATCGCGTGAAATGCTTGCACATCTGTCAGATACTATGCACATACCAATCCGTACTCCATATGTCTGTCTGAATGAATCAAAAAACCATTCCCAGGATTTGTCGTTTTCTGAGTCGACGACGGCATAAGCTAGGGGAACAATACTTCCCGCAGTAATCCATTATGTTTGTTAGTGTCTTTTGCTCTTCAGGTATTTAAAACTAATAGTGTTATAGTTAACTTCAGTATTTTACATATTTATCTACAATTACTATTAAAAAACATCAATAATGTTACCTTCTCTATCCTGAGTTGAAGCTGCAATTAAAGTGCCTCCATGAACATCTGATATAAAGCAGGCATCTGCAACTACAATCGGCCTGCAGTATTTCCAGCTTTTTATAGACGTATTCAATGATATATATATACGTATTTGAATCGATTGTCTGATGTTTTGTGCAGCTTTGTGACTGAACCTGGATTTGTTGTTCTAAGCATATACAGGTAACTTGGCAACAGATTATAGGATTTGGATGGATTTCCTCTTAACAGTTCAAGTGCACATTCCTTTGACCTCCAGGCTTTCATGTAATTAAGTTCCACTCCGTAATCATTCCTGATGTCCTCTATTATATTACTAGGTGTGTATGCTCTTTTCGGATCTTTGAACTTTTCTTTGATAATTTCACCTATTGTTGCGTAGCTTGCGTGTCTCTCTGAAAGCAGTCTTTCTTCTTCAGGGCAAGTATGGTTGCTAGTAAATTCGTGTATCTTAAATACGCCTGAACCACCTATACTTGATGATCTCATTGTCCATTCACACTGTTTTCCAGCGCACAACAAAGCGTACCTACATTACAAAGTTGCAGTAACCTGTTCTTTTTTCTCAAAATATTATTTGAGCAATACTGATCCAAAAAATATATATGGTTGTTTAATCATACCTACATCATAACTATCAATATATTTCCAGGTAATATATTTATTATTTAATGGTTTTTACCTTGTACTCGAGGATCTTTCAACTCTGAATTTGAAATTCTTCTGTAGGGCCAGGTTCTTCATTACACTTACTAGTATTTTTTTGTCCTTGTATAATTGGCCGGCTGTAATATCGATGTTCATCTCGTCGCTTATGATGCATATGTTATCCAAAGAGATCCTATCATAGTCATTGCTTTCGGTCTCCATTAGCACATCATCATTTTGTTCCTCATTTAGTGTTGTTACATGCAGTTCATTGAATCTGTTTGTTACCTGTGTATTTTCAGCTGCAGTATTTGCACACACAATTGCACCAGGTTGATCTTGCAATGTTACACACAAAGGATACTGTGTAACATCTGTTGTTGTTTTCCTAAGATCAATGTAGAATTTCATGCTCATATCATTGTAGACAACCATAGGTTTCAATCCATCTTTCAGCTTGTACTTGATTTCTATTGAGCCTATTATACTAAATCTCTCAAGCATGTTTTTGACTGAACAAACTAATGTTTTGTAGGTGCAGTCGTGAGGAACAACAATACCATCCATATTGCAATCTTCGTAGTTGTATTCGCTGTTCCATATTCCATTGAATTATATGAGAAGATGTTTGATGTCCATATATGTAGGACAGTTTGATTTTGTTGTAATATTCGTGATAATATTTGGAGTTGTGTTGATCGGAAAGTATTTAACTTAATTCGTGTTCCTTATATACAGGATAGTGTGGGGGGTAGTTAGTGTGGGTACTAGGTTTATGATTAGTTTCATTGTACGTGGTTACCCCATTATCCTTAATATACGGGTTGATATTATGAATCTGGGGGATAATTATTAATTTTATGTATTTATTAATGAATATTATTATTAATATTAATAATACAAATTCTTTTTATTTGGTATTAATATTGGCTACAAATAGTTGTGGCTATTGAAAAGTAAATATTTTTACTTTGGTGGCTATTTGTGTAATCAGCCCTATATCTTATCTCCTTGTTTGACAAGCTGATATATTTTGTAACAAATTTGAAAGTGTTAGGTGTGTGTTTAAAAGTCTCGATATATTGTGTAATAAGAATTTCTTGAAGTTACAAGAAAATTTCGTGGCAGTTGCCAAGTCTGGCTTCTAGTAACTCCTGCCGATCATAAGGAGCTTTTCTTAAAATTCTGGTGATTGGAGCAAAAATTCAAAGAGTTTTTTATGTAGCCAAAAATGTAAGAGCGGTACCAGAATGTCCTATTTATGTAAATCTCCTTATACAAAAATATCAAAAAAATTTGGGGAATTTTCAAAACTAGGCACCTCACAACACAAAATTACAAATGAGGGGCTACATTTCATCCATAGCACCTTTTTATTTTTTACATTACACAACATAGCACTCCCTTATTTTCAAAATTACATAACATAGCACCCATTTAAACTAAAAATCATAGGAGCCACTCCCTCACCCTCCCCCACCACTGCCTCGCCACCAGAAACTGAGCCGCCACTGCTGCCGCCGCCGGCCGGTGGCTGGAAAACCAAAAATTCACCGGATTTGCTTATTTTATTTGTGGATTTGTTTAAATAATTATTTTTTGATAATTTTATACACCTAAATCTTTCAAAATAATAAATTATACATGTAAATACATAGAAAATTGTGTAAGCAAGAAGAAAAATATAAAAATATACACAAAAAATATAAATTTTATTACAAAACATCCATAAAAATTGCACAAATATGAAATTTATACAATTTTATTCATTGTTCATACACGCATATACAACTTTATACAAATTTAACAATACATAGAATGTGTTTTATACACTGTCAATACGTACTTATACAGATTTATATATTTTTATACACGTTTATAGAATTGTATAAACTTGTATAAAAATGTATAAACTCGCAAAACTGACTTTAAACAGTGCTTCTGGCAGCTTTTACACAAAACCTTAACAAACATCCCAGATCTATACAGTTTTATACAAGAAAAATACTAGATCTAAAAAGTTTTTAGAAAAAACTAGTAGATCTCAACGGATACTTATGAAAATTGTGAAAAAGAAGAAGAAATATGATAAACAACTTTTTAAAACAAACTCACTGGAGTTTTAACCGAGATATACAATGAAAATCGACATTGTTATACAAAAAAAAAAAAAAAAAAAAAATTAACACAAAGAAAACGAGACGAAGAAGAAGCAGCAGCGGTGGTGGTGACCACGACGTCAGTGGCTTGGAGGAGAGGAGATGACGGTGGGGCAGTGGTGGAAGGGTTTGGGGGTGGCGGCGGCATTAGGTTTGATGGGGAAGAGAAGAGAAAAAAATGTGAAGGAGAGAAGGAGAAGAGAGGAAAAATGGGGGCTAGGATTTTTTTTCTTTAAATAGGGGTGCTATAGAGTGAAAGAAAAATTTTAAAAAAGGAAGGGGGGGGGGGTGCTATGTCAGGTAAGGTATCAAAATAGGGTGTCTTTTTTGGTAATTTTTATGAGTGGGGTGTCTCTCAATGTAATTGTCCCAAAAAATTTCATGCGCTGGTCTTACCAATTTGCCCCCATTTTCAAATGTTTTAAGTAAATGTCCTCCACATCATCCCTCACTATGCGAAATGACTATTTTACCCCTGACTAAACCTAATTCACATTCAACGATTTCCTTCTCTCTTTCCTCATTCTTTTCATTCTTTCTTCTTTGTGTCCTGGAGATTTAGGAAATCTATAAAAGTTATATTTATTTTATTATTTTTTCTTTAATTTGTGTTATAATATAATTTTTATTTTGCCTAATCCTTTATTTGTATTTATTTTTTTCTATATTTATTTTTGGTGATTATTATTTATATACTTATTTGTAAGTTTTTTTCCAGTTTGATTGATTCGAATTAAATTTGACGTTCATATAATTTTTTGTTTTTGTTTTTAATGCTTGATTAAGATGATTTTAAGGTTCTTATTGGCAATAGCAATTAGATATTGTTGTTGCTCCTTGCACATGGCTTAAAGTCTGGACTATTACCATCAGTTGCAGAACTTTCTCTGCAAGTAGCCTTTATTGCACAGAGTTTAAAGTCTTGGCTATTGCGAATTTAAAGTCTTGGCTATTGCCATTAGTTGCAAAGTCTTGGCAAATAGCCAACACTTTAAATTCCAGCGGAAGGGGGAACTTGTACAAATAGTCTTTGCAAGTATTGACAATTGCCAGAACTTTAAACTCTAGTGGAATGAGCAACTTGTATAAATAGTCTCTGCAAGTATTGGCGATTGCGAAGACTTTTACCTATATTGCAATGCAAAACTTGCAGAGAAAGTCTCTACAACTCTTGGCAATAGCCAAGACTTTAAGTTCTGGCAAGGGGGACCTTACAATAAAAACCTCTGAGAGTATTAGCAATTGCCAAGACTTCTACCTCTACTGCAGTGAACAAGTTGGAGACAAAGTCTCTGCAACCCTTGGCAATAGCCAAGACTTTAAGTTCTGGCAAGGGGGACCTTACACTAAAAGACTCTAAGTGTATTGGCAATTGCCAAGACTTCTACCTCTACTGCAGCGAACAAGTTGGAGACAAAGTCTCTGCAACTCTTGGCAATAGTCAAGACTCTAAGTTCTGGTGGAAGCAAAAACTTGCACAGAACATCTCTGTAAGTATTGGCAATAGCAAAGACTTTAAACTCTACTGCAATAAGCAACTTGCAGAGAAAGTCTGTGCAACTCTTGGCCATGGTCAAGATTTTAAGCTCTACGCAAAACATGAATATCTTATAGCCATAGACAATAAAAACCTTCAAATCAGTGGAATCAAGCCAACACAAGAAAAAAATCCCAAATTTCTAGCATACAAAGAAGAAAGAAGGAGGCCAGGAATGGGGAAAGAGAGAAGAAAATCTTTCAGCGTGAATTAAATAAGTTGGGAGCCACACAAAGAAGAAAGGAGGAGGCCAGGAATGGGGAAAGAGAGAAGGAAACCTTCAGCGTGAATTAACACAAGTTGGGGGGCAAAATAGTCTTTTCATAAGGGGTATGCTGTGGAGGGCATTTACTTAAAATATTTGTAAGTGGGGGCAATTAGGTAAGTCCATTTCTTATTGAGGGCACTAGGTGAAATTTTTTGGTTTGGGGCACTTCCTTTTTTTTTTTTTTTTTTTTTTTTTTTGGATTTTTAATCAATAGCCTGTCGGATTTACTGTTTGCATCCCTTAAACGATATAAATAGATTATGAACTGATTATACACTGATCATAAACATATATTATACATGAATTCTGCATATATTATACTACATCCGCCAACTATTTTTTTTAATCGATTGGGTGAGCAACTTTTTAGGTTCTTTATTTTTTAAGAGAATGTATCGATGCAAGTTCGAACCACGGGCTCTAACTCTCACAAGGACGGTTTCGATCCAAGCCAAAAACGGAGCCGATCCTCTAATTTTAAATGAAATTTGAAATAAACTTTTTCTAATTGAAGCGTTAGGTAAGCATCAGGATCCACAAGCTGATGATTCAAGCGGTAAGAAAGTAAGCATGTAGGTTAAGGCACGAATTGGTATTACCTTAGTTTGGAATTAACCAATCTTATTTTCGTTTGTCCTTTCTCAATTCTTACTTAGTTATTTTGCGCATGAAATGTCGTAGAAAAAGGTTGAATACGTAAAATGCCAATCGTAGTTTAGACGAATACTCCTAGCACACTTTATTACCCACAAAATTTTGCAAAATTATATCCATTACACACCTTTTCGATGATGTAGCACTCACGTATTTTATCTCCCAAGTAGGGGAGTGAACGATAAAAAGTGTTAAATAATGGTGGCTTTTGGTCCGGTTCACACTGGACCAGACCGGTTTTGGGCCGTGAATCAGCTCGGACCGGCTCAGACCAGTGGAAACTGGACCAAAAAACTTTATCGACCCCGGACCCCGGTTTCGACACTGTGCAAGGAAAACAAGACGGATGGACCGGTACAAAAATGGACCATAACTGGCCAGACCGGTCCAAAAAAAATTCCAAAATTTCTACCCGCTAACTAGCCATTGGCAACGGCTCTTTCGACCATCTAGCCGTTGTCCAACGGCAAAAACAGTCATTTTACCCCCCTTTACCGCCCCTAACTTTTTTTTTTAATAAATACCCCCATTATTTTATCATATTTTTTACACAAATCATCCAATTCTCTCAAATTCTTTACAATATTGCTAATTTTCTACTTTGATTATTTGTTAAAATTTTATAATTTGGCTACTTTATCAAGTTTTAATTGGAGTTTCTATCAAAGTTATATTTAGCTATTTGGTGAAGTTTTGAATTATCAAGTATTGGGTAAATTGGAGGTGCTACTTGGTTGAAATATCAATTTGGCTATTTGTTGAAGTTTTTCGATTATCAAGTATTCAACTAATTAATTGAAATGAAGGTTCAAGTTTCAACTTCACCTCAATTATACGATTATATTTGGTTGGTCGCTCCTGCTTCCTACTCTTTTATAATTTATTTTATCATACATTTATTTTATTTGCTAAAATTATGTCTCAAAGAGGTTGAATTTGAACTAGTGGTGGGGGCGGGCACGTGATCGTGGGGGAAATAGAGGTAAAGGTAAAGGAATTGTTGGTAGTTCTAGTCAGTTCACCCACGTAGATGATTCTCAGTATTATCATGATGTTAGCGCTAATAATCCACTTGATAATGATATGTTAGAACCGCAATATGGCTATCATAGATAGGTTAATTTAGAGGAAACACATGAATTTCAAGCTAGTCCACCTGAATTTCAGTCTGACTTGCCTCCTGTACCTCCTACTAGAGTACCAGTTAAACGTAAGAAAAGATCTGAGGTGTGGGAATTTGTGGAAAAAGAAGTTGAACAGCAGACGATCGTATGTGGGCTTTGTCAAATGGAGTGAAGTTTTAGAATATAAGGTAATGAAGGTGAGACGGGTAAAATTAGGATTCACTTACAAAAGAAACATCCTAAAGAATGGTCAATGCGGGCAAGAGGTATATATTTAAGGACCAAACATGGGGGAGTAGTGCATGATGAATCTTCGGGTACCCAAACAAAAATTAACCAAACAACAGGAGGGCTTCTTACCCCATGATAAAAAAAGGGATAGGGAAAATATTGCTAAACTAGTTGCTGTCGAGAGTTTACCTTATAGTTTTCCTTCTTTAACTGGTTTTGTTCGTTATATTCAATCTACATATAATCCCTCTTATAAAGGTTTTCCAAGAACTACTGTTAAAAATGATATTATTAAATTTAAGAACGAATATCAAGATTATTTGCGATATTTATTTGATAACTTTGATACTAGAGTACGCCTTACTGCGGATATGAGCCGTTCTACTAATAATTGTGATTATATTACTGTTATTGTTCATTGGATAGATCCTGATTGGGTATTGTAAAAGTATATTATTGCTTATAAAGTTGTTGATGAACCACACACGGGTAATTATATTTCAAATAAAGTTTCATCATTTATCGTACGTACTGTTTAACTAACAAAGTTTTTAGTATTATGGTTGATAATGCTACAAACAACACAGAAGCACTTAAGAACTTAAAACCTTTTTGAACCTTTCCCCCCCTCTTTTAAGGAATTTTTTCATATTAGATGTGCATTTCATTTTTACAACTTAGTAGTAAAAGATGGCCTTGACTTGTTTAACAACATTATCAAAAAGGTGAAAATAGCTGTTGCTTATATTTTTAAAAATAAATACCAAAAAAGAAAAAGAGAATGGGAAAGAAAATCTATAGAATTAGGAATGCCTATTAGGAGAGTCCCAAAGGAAGTTTGTACTAGATGGAACACTTTATATGAAGCATTGAATGTCGCTTATGAATATAGAGTGCCTATTTCTCAATGTATAATAAGAATTTTATGGAAAGATATCACCTTAAAGAGGATGATTGGAACCTTGTTCAACATCTCCTTCAGTTTTTACAAAAATTTTATCAAGCTACTTTAGATTTTTCCGAACAATATTATCCAACTACTCCTACCATGTTATATTATATAGCTGGAATATCGGAATTATTGAAAGTATATAAGCAGTATGAAGTATATAAAGTGGCTGTAGAAGCTATGATTGAAAATTTTGAAAAATATTTTTTCTCAATTCCTTCTTCTTCTTTTTTTTTTTTTTTTTTTTTTTTTTTAAACAGTGCTTCAGTGTTGCATCTTGCTTTTAAACTTAAATTAACTAAACGACTTGTTGAAGAAATATATGCAAATTTAGAAATTACATAAACTGAAGTTGAGGCTAATGGATTTTCAAGTGTCGAAAATGCGGTTTTTAAAGTTTATTTAGATACCGTAGTTGTTTTTGCAAAGTATAGAGCTTGGGCAAACATTGCTACACCAACTGCATCAATACAATCTATCGGTGACAGTTCTTCTTAAATGGGCAAAAGGCATGCGGGGATGAGTACTTTTGGGGGACTTGATCAAAAGTTGCTTTCAGAACAGGAAGAGTACGGGGAGGAATACATCGAGTTTCAAATGTATTTAATTCAATATCCAAAGAAACTTACAAACTTTGAAACTCATCATTTGTTGGGTTATTGGAAGAATCAAGAATCGCAATTTCAAATTCTTTTAAAAATGGTTCGGGATATATTAACAATTCAAACTTCATTAGTTGCATCGGAAAGTGCTTTTAGCCAAAGAAGATTTCAAATTGGAGATCACATATATTCGTTGAAGGAGGAGGCAATGGAGACAGGAGTTTTATTCAGGGATTGGATCAGAGCAGAGCGAAGAAACTTTGGACTACCAGAATTTTCGAGAAAAAAGGCAAAGCATATCTCGATCAAATTTTGGGCGACGAAACAAGTGAAGAAGGAGGTCATATAGAAGAAGAAGAAGAAGAAGAGGAAGAAGAAGAAGAAGAAGACGAAGAACGGTCAGTTCCTAAAGAAAAGCCTACAACTACCATAACAAAATTAGCCATTATATTTAAAAGAATGTAATTTTCAAAATTAGAATTTTGAAATTACAAGTTTGAAAGTTCAGCTATGCAATATGTATTGCACTACTTATGTTTTAAACAATTCAATAAAATTGCTCCAATTCTTGAGATTCCATCACAAATTCACAACTCTTGTCTTCTTTTTTTTTTTTAATTTATTCTTTGCGCAAATATACTACAATTAATTACTAGTTTTTAAATTAGTTCAAATTGAAATTATAAAATTAATTTAAAGTTTGAACTTATCAAATTAATTCAAAAGTTTGAACTTGTCAAATTAATTCAAGGTTTGAATTTAATTTCAAACTTTGAAATTAATTCAAAGTTTGAAAAAATATTACAAGTTTTTTAATTCTAAGTTTGAACTTTGAAATAAACTAAACATTCCAAATATATATACAAATTTAGGAATTTTTCGTTGTTATATTTTCTAAAATTTAAAATTATCCATCACTTGAAAATTGGAATGAAAGATTAAAAAAAAAGTCCCGGAGTCCGGTCCGGCAATTTGAATTGGGCAATCAGCCCGCTTTCATAAATAGTTGTTAGCCAACGGCAAAAAGTGACAATGTTTGCCTGCTAATCCCCCTAACGCCCCCATACCTCCAATCTATTTTTACCTATATACACCCTATTATTTCATCATTATATCATACAATTCATCACTTTCTATCAATTTTTCTCCCAAATGACCCTTAAAGGCTATTTTCTAAATTTCGTCTAAACAATTATAATGGCTGCAAATCAATCTACTGGTCGTAGTGAAACTCAACTTGCGGAACGAAGAGTTCGATCTGAAGTTTGGGAATTTATGGAGCATAATTTAGAAACTCACAAAGCTAAATGTTTACTTTGTCAGAGAGAGTGGAACTTATACATTAGTGGGACGAAGCAACTTCAGGTGCATTTAGAGAAACAACATAATACCGAATGGAGTGCTCGAATGGGGGGCAAATATCTACGTAATAATTGAAGAAATGGTTAAGGAAATATCTATGTAATTTTCAATTTCTAGTTTGTCTTTATCATTTCAATTATGTATTTCCCAAAGTTTCAATAAATTGTGTGTCTTTCTTTTCCAATGTCAACATTTGTTTAGTGTCTATGTAATTTTCAATTTCTAGTTTATCTATGTAATTATGTACTTCTCAAATTTTCAGTAAATTGCGTCTTTCTTTTCCAATCTCAAGTCTCAACGTTAGTTTAATGTTTACTTTACATTAATAATTTTTTTATATTTTAATAAATTGTGTTTACTACATCAATAAATTGTGTTTACTATTCATTAATAAATCGTTTAGTCTTTTGATTTTAATTTACATTGTATTTGCATAAAAAAAATTAAAAAAAATATAAACCAGCTGGACACCGGACCGGTTCGGACCGGACCAACCGGCATAACGGTCGCCGGTGCCGCCGGTTCCAACCCGGCTTCACATTTCTCAACCGGAGTGGACTGGACCGGATTTGCCGGTTTGGTTTGGTTTTCACTCCCACTAGTGGCCGGACCGGACCAGAACCGATAAAAATCTGTTCCGGACCGAACCGAACCACTAGCCACCCTTAGTGTTAAATGCTTTCTTTCACTTCCACGTGTCATATTTTTTCAATTTTGAGACATTCTCTTCATTTATTAAAAAACTTCATCTCTTTTCCTGACCTTGTCTCTCCCAATTGAAAAATAGAAAATACTTAGGGGTCGTTTGGTTGCACCAAAACCTGCATTAAAGCCTGCACTATTTAATACTCCCTCCGTCCCAATTTATGTGGCACCATTTGACCAGGCACGGAGTTTAAGAAAATAGAGGTTGACCTTGTTAAGTATCAATTTTACCCTTGAAAAAGTAAGAGAGAGAAGATTTGAGTAATAAAAAAGTTGTTGGTAGGTTTAAAAGTATGTAGGGCCCAACAAGGGTAAAATAGAGATGATGCGTTAAATAGTTGTCAAATAAGGAAAGGTGCCACTTATTTTGGGACAAACAAAAAAGGAAATGGTGCCACATAAATTGGGACGGAGGGAGTACCATGTTTGGTTTGCATTTCCCTTTAACTCAAATGCTGCATAAGTTTTATACCACGTTTGGTATGTTATTTTGCATTTCCGCATAACTAATACTCGCATTATTAATGCGGGAATCTATGTATTATTTTATGCGGGGTAAAAGGTGGTATTAATAATGCGGGTATTAATAATGCAGGTATTAAAATTTAAAATGACAAAATTAACCCTCATAATAGTAAGAATATTTTTAAATTATATTTAAGGACTAACTAAATATTTTAAATTATAACATTGTATATTAATTTGTAATATATTACTGATTCAAGAAATAATCCATACGTTATAATATATGCATAGCTAATACCTACATTACTAATACCCATATTATTAATACCTGCATTACTAATACCCACATTATTAATACACATATTATTAATACACATATCGCTAATACCCGCATTACTAATAGATACATTGTTAATACCCGCATAAACTCTATCTCAACCAAACGACCCGTTATTGTCTTAGAGATGGATATAACTATGAAGTATTACTTGATGACATTAAAAACGTTCTGAATTCAAGATTTACTGATGAACATATTGAGCAACTTGACAAAAGGTAATAGTAGTCTAGGGCACTTAATGGTCAAAGTATCTTCCATGAACAATTGGGCTGAATAACATCGACAAGAGTACTGATTGTGCTAATGTTATTCAATCTTTGGTTAGGGTAACTCCATCAAGAAGCTGAAATTGAAATTGCTTTTTTTAAAAAGAAAAAAAAAAACCACGGAATTAGAACTTACAGAGTGCAATGAACTGGGCGCTTGAACAATTGAAAACATAAATTGAGAATTTTCTTACTGTTATGAATTCACTAAAGATACATGAAATGAGAATGAAATTGAATTACAAGAAGAGAAGAATGAACTGGAAAGGGGGAGAAAGGATTGGGGGAAGAAGAAGAAGAATTAAGTTAAGGAATATTCTCAAAAATGATAACTAACTAACTCTCAAGAATATCTATTCAACTAACAAAAGAGCTAATCTGAGCTAATCTGCACAATTGGTTTCAAGATGTGATCTCAGCCGTTTCTTTTCTGCCTGGATTCTACCATTTTCTATGGGGCCAGAATATTGCTCTGATACTAATTGTACATTTTTTGATGACATGGAGCTCCCTAATAATGATTGAAAATTTACTTGTACTTCATGGAATAAAGCAGCTACAGCAGAACCATTTGAACATTCCAAATTGGTAATATCATTGAGTAATAGGTAGCTATCAACATTTTCTTCCATCCTAGAATCCTTAACTATGCCTCTCTTTGAGCCAACATGGAAGGACAAATTCAAGAGCTGAAACTTGAAATCCTCACTATATTCCACATTCATTGCTACTGCTACCAAGATTGTATGTATTACTGGGCTAACAAATCTAAGGGCTAAAATGGTAGATAAAGTTGTAAGATTTGCAAGGGCTACCAAGAGTTGCACTGAATAAAGTTGCTCGAGAAGTTGTTTAAGAGTAACCAGCAACTCCATATGCAAAGTTGACATATTGTTGACTGTTGAGTCTACATACACATAGGCAGAACATCGAAGTCATCACCTTGTCCACTAAAAGCACCTCAACACTAGTATTCTCAACTTCAAAATCTGATGCTTTCAGGTGAAAGATATGGATAGTATTAAAGTCAGTACACCAATAATGATATCACATCCTAAAAGAATACTTTCTAACAAACTATCTTGCGAACCACCAATAGCAGATTTGATATTTCTCCAACAGACATCAAGCAACCCAATAAATTTTCCATCGACCAACTCGTTGAATTGATTCAGCCAATTAAACACCATCTTAGTGTTACAACCTATCAGCTCTGACTGAGAACTAACATTCTGTCTCTGGGAAAAAATGGACTCAATAAACTTCATATAACTAATAATAGACTGATATAAACCTCTAGGATCAAAGCTCACAGTACTAGTATTCTTCTTTCTAGGACCATAAGGTAATGATATAACAGTAAGCTCATGAAATATCTCTGGAGTCTCATGAGCCAATTCAGATTTCATTTGCTCACACCTTACCCAATTTGACATAGTATAAAATTCATTCCCTAAGGTTCTACTCAATGTCTTCTTTCCAAATAATAAATGGTATTTATTAGAAGGAACCTTGTAAGAAGAAGGATCTAATTGCTCACCCCTTTTGACAAATACTGGAACTGGTGAGCTATGTAGTACTATGTGAGTCTCCATCTTCATTTCAGCTCTTTGAGGAACCACATCAAACACCTGGTGTTGCTTACTTTTTCTGGTAGTAGCAAGCAATTCAAGTTCCAGCGCGACCTTGCATTTTCCATCAGTCTCGGGTCGATCTTTCTCTTCACCTACGCGTATCCCTTCATTCTTTTCTCTCAAACAATCATCAAAACAAAAGTCGCATTGGTAATCGACACTACGCATGCTATTTATTTCCTCATTTCTCCTCTTACAATTATTGATTTTCTTTCTTGTACTTTCTTGGTCTTCTTTTAGACCATGAGATCACTCTTTTTTACCGTTCAAAGTAAATCCAAGCATCTCAATCATTTTATCCAATAATAGGTTATTCATGTCTAAGCTTTTGTTCAATTTATCAAAGCTTGTGTTCATCCGAGCCCTAGCAGACTGAATTTTCTCCTCTATCCTTTTTGCAAACTCCTCATATAGATTCTCTTCTGTCATAGTAAATCCTTATTGTGCCAGAAAAAGGCTCTGATACCACTTGTAATGAACTGGGCGCTTGAACAATTGAAAACACAAATTGAGAATTTTATTACTGTTATGAATTCACTAAAGATATATAAAATGAGAAAGAAATTGAGTTACAAGAAGAGAAGAATGAATTGGTAAGAGAGAGAACGGGTTGGGGGAAGAAGAAGAATTAAGCTAAGGAATATTCTCAAAAATGATAACTAACTAACTCTCAAGAATATCTATTTAACTAACAAAAGAGCTAATCTGCACTGTTGGTTTCGGGATGTGATCTTAGCCGTTTCTTTTTATTAACTACTCACTACTCACATGCCAAGTCATGTGCCTACAATTAAGCCTGATCATGACACAGAGTCATGACCCACGGAAGAGTTTGGAAAGATGGAGTTGTTGAATCCCAAAAATTACCTTTTCTTTAAGGACAAGTTTCGCGTATATTTCAACAAAATGGGATTCCAAAGAGTTTTCTTTGGAGTCGCCACCTAATTTAAGGATTATTAGGAACCTAAGTTAATTAAAGAGTGCAATTTTATTTCTTTATTTAAAGGAAATTAAATTAAAATCAGAGATTCTTAGGTAAATGGTTCTATTAAATTCGAAAGAAGGTCCTTATTACGGGAGCACTTTCGAAAATCCGCTAAAAAGCGGTTAATCCGGCGATTTTCACGAATTTTACTTAAAGATAATTAATTTAAGATAAATTTTAAATAAAATAAATAGATAATGAATAGTATAAAGAAGATAAAATTGATTATGACAATACTTGAACAAAAACTTACAATTAATTAAATGAATAATGAGATAAGGGTTGATTGATTGATTAAATAAATAAGGGCTAAGTAAGATAAATTAATAAATGATTAGAAAAAGAATAATAATTAATTAATTAATTAATTAAATAAATAAGTAGATAAATAAATATTTATGTGATTTCAACTAGATAAGGGATGAACAATAATAATTGACTAGTTAAATAAATGAATATAATTGATTAAACAAATAAATAATTAATTGGAATTGATTAATTAGATAAATAAATAAATAGAATAAATAAATAAAATAATAAATAAATACCACTTAAATAATTTAATTAATAAATAAATAAGTAAATAAATAATTATAATTGATTAGGCAAATAAACGATTAATTAAAATTAAAAAAATAAATTAATAATAAATGCCACTTAATTAATTTAATTAATGAATAAATAAATAAATAAATTAATAAATGGATAAATAATTGAATAAATATAAATAATGAATATATAGGGACAATTTTAATTTTATTTCTTTTGCACTCGATAATTAACTAAAGGTTTCTACTATCTTAAATTAATTGGCGAGTCCCAAAGAGACGGGATATGCAATTTATAAACGATCTTAGACAAACAATAAGATTTCAATTAAAGCGGCTAATCTACCAGGCTTCTAATCATACAAAATCCTAATTCAGTTCATGAGGTCCTAAAACATGCTTCTAAAGGGGACGGGAGAGGAGGAGTTTTAGAAAATAGAACCCGGGATAGCGAACTCAATGCGAGCCCTGTATTTCACAAGGCTTTTCATTCATTCATTTTTGTCTTACATTTTCGGGGATAACAAGTCCCGAAAATGCGGAGCGGTTCAAGTAACTTCCAAATGCAAGCCGTCCCAATTCGTGAGTTTTAACTCAAACTCGTCCCAAGTATTCATGTCAAAGAAAAATAGAAGAGAGAAGGATTAGTACATGCAAAGAAGTAATCATTGAGATAATTTGCAAATTGGCAAAGAGGATGAGGAAATGAACAACTAAGCCTAAACGAGATGCTCCAAGGCAGATTATCTTCACGAACAGAAATAAACCAAGCAATGAATTGGATACATAAACAAGAAAATCATCATAGTTGATCTTTAAGCTACTGAGCAAACTTCATATGACGAAATGAAACTTCATACAATGTACCCTTTTAGAGATACCAAACAGACTATCATAATTTGTGACTTGGAATAATAAAAAAATGCAACTTGACAGACCAAAGTATAACTTATGCCAAATTAAAGATGATTAAGCTCAAACATTGACTAAACTTTGTCTGCAATCTAACCACGTCCGCTAAATGAACTTAAGCAATTTAATTAGATAAGTCTCCTAATTGACAGTTGATACACATAAAAATGATAGGCTAGGTACCAAACGCAGCAAAAGTTTGGATACAACTTCGAATTTATGCCCTTAACAATCATTTAAATGGGAAAAGGAAACAAGATCTAAGAATTGACCCTTATCTCACACTTATTTCCAGAACAGAGCCCAGACTAAGGAATTTCCAGAATGCAACAACAACATCCAGATCATGAAGCATACTGAAACTACTACTAAACACATACAGGGGCACAAAACTGCAAAGATCAGAGAACTATTGACGCAAATAAGAACCTGGATACCCCTACACTGCCCCAAACTGCATACAAACAGAACTAGCACAACCAATCCTGGGATCCTATTACACCTGAAACTAATCCCAACCAAGCACCAGCTTACACGTGCTACAACTTCATACTCCTTAGACTGCCCCTCCAGACCCTGAAGATCCTAATATATAACCTGAACTAACTGCAACAATCAGAACCCTTCACCTAAACAGAACAAAGCTAGACTACAACCAGAGAACAGATCCCTTTTGAACCCCTGCACTCTCTTTCTCACCTGAAACCCAAACACACACAGAGAGCACACCACCCACACCCTCTTACTACCATAAACATATCCTATCACCTACTCCTATGCTCCTTGCTTCCTTAAACAAGAACAAAACTACTCTCAACCTGCTCCTATTGCTAAGCCCTGCTTTTTGGCTCCCAAGGATACCAAACAAACAAGCTGGAACAGCATGAACCAAGACTCCCTCTCTCAGCTCCTGAACTGCTTGAAACAAATTCCAAGGGAACTGCAGCACTCAGACACAAGAACCCCTCAACTTCCTACAAAAACCAGAGGCAACACCTAAAATTCTACTGCCTATATACTCCTCCTGAAGCTCCCTGCTGCACCCTCTGCAACTACTCTAGTCTAACCAGAAATAAGAAAGATACTCCATTCACTGCTCAGCCCCTCTCAGCTCACAGAACAACTAGACACACATATCAAGCACACATAGATCTGCATCTCACAAATTCCCTCAATTCAACCCCTAAACAACCCCTGGACCCTGACCCTCTACATTCACACACACACACACAGACACCCTGCATACCCTTCTTCTGCACTCACCAACACTCCTGCCTGAACCAACCCCTCAGCTCACACAACACCATTGACATCTCCTACTCCCTCACTCTAATCACAGCTGATCCTCCATACAAACAAAGAAGACCTGAACTTCTCTCCTTACTATAAGAACCAGGACTACATACACCCTGAAACCTCCATAACTCCCTCACTGCCTGCGCACCTCCCAAAGAAACACCAGGATCTTTGAACCAAACTTGAATCAACAGAAAACAGAGACAACCTGACTCCCTGCTACACCCTTTGGACAACCACCAGGGACTCAAAACTTAAATAAAGGTCATTTTTTACTCAGAAAACAACAAACTTTAGTCAAACTTATTCACTAAGATGCAAGACTTCCAACATAATGCTAAAGAACTTTTGTTTTCTGAAAAGAGACAAGTTTAAACATGAAGATTTTAAGACTAAAAGAAAACTGAATCGATTAAGCTAATAAAGGAAAAACACTTCGAACAGGCTAATGTTCAAACAAAGCTAGAAACTAACATTCACTCTTCATGAAATATGAATCAGGTTTAACTACAAGGAACAAAATGCACAACGATTTCAACTTTTACTACATGAACATCAGAGATCCTATCTTATTTCATACTTCAACTAAACAATATAAAAATCAAGTATACAACATAAGCAAAGAAAAATGCCAGAAACTGAGGATTTACCTCTTTGCGAGCAGCGAACTAGGTACTAGGACTCTAAGAATAGATGCTCGAACAAGAAAGAAGACAACGACTCGAACCAAAGCGACTCAGCGATGCAAACTCGATAATAATACTCTTAATCCTCAAACAGTAATAGTGAAACCGTATATGTATATATTTTGCTAAAAAAAAACTGAGCAACCAAGTTGTGTATAAGAAGCTGCCGTTTTTGTTATATGAGAAAAAATCAGAACCCCCCAAAAATGAGAGAGACTTACCAATATATAGTAGTAGGCTAGGGTTTCGGATTTTTGGCTCCAAGATTTTAATCCATGCCCAAATTCTTCTTTTCCTTGTAGAACAAGGGTGAATTTAGTCAAATCCCTTAAGGATTGTACTGAATTCATCCTTGTCATCAAGGATTTGCCCGTTTGAAATCATCCACGGCTCAGATTGAAACTCAATTTGAAATGAAGGAATATGATTGGTTGAGTTCGTACTGGAGAGAGGGGAAAAGAGAGTGGTATGTGTGTATGGTATATGTATAGGTTGCAAAAATAAGCCAGTATTTAGGTTAGGAGCGATTTTAGCCTCTTTTAGATAAAGTAATTGAAGTATAGGCGATTGCACGGGGTAGGCTAGGATTTAGGCTATGTCTTGCAATTTTGACCTATTTTCTTTTAAAATTATGAACTTACTTTTATTTGAAAATTTACCTTATTCTAAAAATAATTAGACATCAATTAGAAATTTCGGGACAAAATTGGGTGTCAACAGCTGCCCCTCTTTACCCGGAAAAGGATGAAAGAGTTTTTAGGGTAAAGAAGTTGATATAAAGCCAATTTTATCGCGATAAAGCCAAGGACTTATGATTCCATGGACCAAAAGGCGAGGCTTATGGGTATGGCCGAACTCCGGTTTCCGTGTTTCCTACATATCTCGGGCTAAAAGAGAATCAGGCCATATGTAGTTCGACGACACTTAGAAATGAAGACTCGCACGATTTGACAAAAGAAAGGACGCACGAATAGGAAAGAATTCAAACTGACGCCTAATCTGAAATGAAAGATTAGGTAAAATTTGCTTGTTCGAGTGCGATTCTTCAGATCCTCGTTGACGAGTCTAGCTCATATCAACGATTGCCCCAGTTTACTGCTAAGAAAAAGTTCCACGTTATGCTCCAAATGCTGCTGCGATGCCGCTAAAATTCTGTAAAGACTTAGCAAACAATAAGCGAGCAACTGCTAATAAACTTTGATGACTTTTTGGAATAAGGAAGTAAATAAAATGATAATATAAAATTGTAAATGCTGGTTGTGACGGTCAATAAGTTCTTTCTTCAATCAACTGATGAGGCGCTCCGTCCGGAGAACCTCTAGGCTGATCATTATTCTCCAATTGCTTATGGTAGGCTTCAAATGATAATGACGTCTTCGCTTGCTCACGATAGACTTGATAATAAGACCTCCGATTGCTTACGGTAGGATCAATAACAAAAGAGCTTTCAATTGCTTATGATATGCTTCAAAATAAGGCCTCCAATTGCTTATGGTAGGCTTCAGAATAAGGCCTCCAATTGCTTATGGTAGGCTTCAATGCTAATGAAGTCTTCGCCTGCTCACGGTAGACTTGATAATAAAACCCCGATTGCTTACGGTAGGATCAATAACAAAAGAGCCTTCAATTTCTTATGATAGGCTTCAGAATAAGGCCTCCAATTGCTTATGGTAGGCTTCAATGCTAATGAAGTCTTCACTTGCTCACGATAGACTTGATAATAAGACCCCCCGATTGCTTACGATAGGATCAATAATAAATGAACCTTCAATTGCTTATGATAGGCTTCAATGCTAATGAAGTCTTCGCTTGCTCACGATAGACTCAAAATGAGGCCCCCGATTGCTTACGGTAGGCATGACGTAATTTGTAAGTGCAAGGTGCCATATCTTTGATAAATTGTCTTCCAATCAACTGGCGAAACAATAAAGCAAGTGCGAGGGCATAGTGCAAATCTTTTTCAACAAGCATGACAAATCAACTGGCAAGCCGGTCGGGCATGAAGCAAGGAGGGTCTTGGGGTTGATTGTCGAACAAATCAGCTGGCGAACCGGTCCGGCATGAAGCAAGGAGGGTCTCGGGACTGACCTGTTAACCTGAAAAGTAAAACAAGACGTAATACAAAGAAAATGCGAAGGCATAATTTAAAGCAAGTGCAAAGCAATTTGAACAATCTTGACAAATCAACTGGCAAGCCGGTCGGGCACGCAGCAAGGAGGGTCTTGGAATTGATTGTCTACAAATCAGCTGGTGATCCGATCCGGCACAAAGCAAGGAGGGTCTCAGGGCTGACCTGTTAACCTGAAAGTAAAGCAAGTTATAATATAAAGCAAGTGCAAAGGCATAGTTGAAAGCAAGTGCAGAGCAATTTAGCGTAAAATGTAAAGCAACGCAAAAGCGATTTAGCGAATCAATAGGCATAGAAGCCCCGCCTGGTGGTCAACCTGAAAAAGTAAAACAAGGAATTAACTTTTTTAAAGCAAGTGCAAAGCAGAGTAGTGCGAAAATATAGTCAGTGCGATAGCCATTGATAAATCAATTGGCGAGATAATCCAGCAAGGATGGCCTTGTGCGGATTATCAACTAAAACAAAGTGATGCCCTATTTGGCTTAGTTTTGAAAACACAAAACCAGCCTCGGCTTTGTCGCCTATTAGGGATGAAAGTCATAGGGGTAGAAATGCCGCCTGTTCGACAATAACTCATGACAAAGCATAATGCTTTAAGTCATGAAAAGGCAATGCGACGCAATCTGCAAGGCAACTTTGGATGCGCGTTCAGTAAATTATTCATCCATAGTGCAAATGATCATTTCATTGCGAGCTTTCATGTTCCTACTCTCAAAGAAAATTTTGTTAGTTTTGGGGAGGGGTGTTTGATTTGTGCTGATTCATCTTGAAATTGGTGCTGCTGCTGCTCCCTCGTTCTTCTTTAGACTTGGGCTTGCAAATTATACTCAGAGACTTGATTTATGAACTCAATATTGTATAATATTTTAAGATAGAGGCAAAATAAAGTAATTTGATAAAATAAGTAATCATTGATACACAACCGAAGTTATAATGCATTTAAAATTTCTGCTTTAACTCAAACTCATGACATATCTTGAAACAAACTGAACGTCCTTTGTCTTTGCAACTTGAGCTAATCTTGAATACTTTTAGAACTTTGCCATTTCATCCTTTGACAGGTAATACCAATTTTGCAAAAATCTGCCCCAGTTATAATCTTTATGCCTTCGAACTCTTTTTGCAAAATTTGTCCCAGTTTCTATCTTCCATATCTTCAATTCATCTTGCAAAATTTGCCCCAGTTGCTATCTTTAAAATCTTCAAACTATCTCGCAAAATTGCCCCAGTTGCTTGCCTTAGGGGAGACTGAAAATTTTAATATTATAGAGTCGAGCCCGTTAAGAGCGCCTACGTATCCCTCCACGGGAATCTGACCGTGCGTAGTTTTGCTTACATAAAGATTTTTGGGAAAATATGGCAATCTAAGTACGAAGCCGTATCCGAATTGGAAAATCCACGCATCTGCCCAGATGCATAGTCCGGCATTACATCATAAAAGATAAACAAGCCTAAAGTGTTACAATATTTTGACCGAATCCGACGGGGATTGCCTACTTATCCTGTTGCCATTCCAGGAATCAGGTCAGAAGTAGTTCAAACTTACATAAAAGAGGAACTAGGGGAAATTCTTATATCAATGCGACCAAACTCTATGTGAGTTACTACGTATCCCGCCTTGGGATTCAGGTCACGCGTAGTTCGCCTTACATCAAAGATTACATTCAAAACCATGCTAACTTGCGATTGCCTCAAACATAGTATCTTTTGACAGCATCCGCGTTGATTGCTTTTGGCCAAACTTGACCATCCATTTCGGCCAGAATCAGTGCTCCTCCGGATAAAACCCGATGAACCACATATGGACCCTGCCAATTTGGTGCAAATTTGCCCCTTGCTTCTTCTTGATTAGGAAAGATCTTCTTTAACACCGATTGCCCCGGTTTAAAGTCTCTCACTCTCACCTTCTTGCCAAAAAACTTGATCATGCGATTTTGATAAAGTTGCCATGACAAATTGCATTCATTCTTTTCTCATCAATAAGCATCAACTGTTCACATCTGATCTTCACCCATTCAGCATTTTCTAATTCAGCTTCTTGAATGATTCTCAAGGAAGGAATTTCTACCTCCGCGGGTAAGACTGCTTCTGTTCCATACACCAAAAGATAGGGAGTTGCCCCAGTTGACGTTCTAGTGGTGGTGCGGTACCCAAGAAGTGCAAAAGGCAACTTTTCATGCCAATCTCTATAATTATCAATCATCTTGCGAAGAATACGCTTAATGTTCTTATTTGCCGCTTCAACAGCTCCATTCATTTGAGGACGGTATGCAGTAGAGTTGCGATGAGTAATGTTGAAGCTTTCACAAGTTACTCTCATTAAATCACTATTCAAGTTTGCACCATTATCAGTGATGATTGATTCAGGAACTCCGAATCTACAAATGATATTATTGCGCACGAAATCTGACACCACTTTCTTGGTTACAGACTTGTGAGATGTTGCTTCCACCCACTTGGTGAAGTAATCAATAGCCACCAAAATAAAGCGATGTCCATTTGAGGCGGCCGGCTCAATAGGACCAATAACATCCATTCCCCAAGCGACAAAAGGCCAGGGAGAACTCATTGCATGAAGTTCAGAAGGAGGTCTTTTGATCATATCTCCGTGAATTTGACATTGATGGCATTTCCGCACAAACTGAACACAATCAGTTTCCATAGTTAGCCAAAAATAACCGGCTCTCAAGATCTTCTTTTCCAAAACAAAACCATTCATGTGCGGCCCACAAACTCCCGCATGCACTTCCGTAAGCAATTTATTTGCTTCAACTGCATCAACACATCTTAAGAGTCCTAAGTCTGGGGTCCTCCTATATAGGATTTCGCCGCTTAGAAAGAATTGATTTGCTAACCTCCGAATGCTCTTCTTTTGGACACTTGTTGCATTTTCAGGATAACTCCCAACCTTGAGATAATTCTTGATATCAAAATACCAAGGATGGCCATCTCGCTCTTCCTCAACTTGAAAACAATAAGCTGGCCTATCATGCAATTCAATTTCGATAGGATCAATATAATTCTTGTCAGGATGTTGGATCATAGAAGATAAAGTTGCCAAAGCATCGGCAAACTCATTTTGAAGTCTTGGAACATGCTTGAACTCAATCTTTGCAAATCTTTTGCACAATTCCTTGACACAACGCAAATAAGGAAGAATCTTTGCATTCTTGGTGTTCCATTCGCCCTGTACTTGGTGAATCAGCAAGTCGGAATCCCCAATCACTAAAAGTTCTTGAATATTCATATCAACCGCCAATCGAAGACCCAAAATGCATGCTTCATATTCAGCCATACTGTTAGTGCATGGAAATCTGAGCTTGGCCGAAATAGGATAATGCTGACCCATTTCAGAAATTAAGACAGCTCCAATACCAACACCTTTGAAATTTGCTACTCCGTCAAAGAAAAGACGCCAACCATCATATTCAGAAGAGATTTCTTCACCCAGAAACAAGACCTCTTCATCGGGAAAGTAAGTTCTCAATGGTTCATAGTTGTCATCAACAGGATTTTCAGCTAAATGATCTGCCAATGCTTGTGCCTTTACCGCCTTTTGGGTGACATAAACTATGTCAAATTCACTTAACAGAATCTGCCATTTTGCTAATTTTCCCGTGGGCATCGGCTTTTGAAAGATATATTTCAAAGGATCTATCCTCGAGATAAGATAAGTTGTATATGATGAAAGATAGTGCCTTAACCTTTGTGCGGTCCAAGTCAAGGCACAACAAGTTCGCTCCAAGAGAGTGTACCTGGCTTCATAAGGGGTGAACTTCTTGCTTAGATAATAAATGGCTTGTTCTTTCTTCCCGGTCTTGTCATGTTGCCCCAAGACACATCCAAATGCATTTTCCGAGACAAACAAATATAAGATCAATGGTCTTCCAGGTTCAGGAGGAACTAACACAGGCGGATTAGATAGATACTCCTTGATCCTATCAAAAGCCTTTTGACAATCTTCCGTCCACTCAATAACAGCATCTTTCTTCAACAACTTGATTAGTGGCTCACAAATAATCGTGGATTGTGCAATGAAGCGGCTTATGTAGTTCAAGCGGCCAAGAAAGCTCATCACATCCTTCCGGATCTTTGGAGGAGGCAAGTCTTGGATAGTCTTGATTTTAGACGGATCCAACTCTATACCCCTCCGGCTTACAATGAAACCCAACATCTTACCGGCGGGAACACCAAATGCACATTTCGCAGGATTAAGCTTCAAGTTATACCGTCGAAGGCGGTTGAAGAACTTTCTCAAATCAGTCAAATGCTCTTCTTTCTTCTTTGACTTGATGACAACATCATCTACATAGACTTCAATCTCTTTGTAAATCATATCATGGAAAAGAGTTGTCATCGCTCTCATATATGTTGACCCGGCATTCTTCAAGCCGAAAGGCATAACTCTATAACAAAACACACCCCAAGGCGTGATGAAGGCGGTCTTTTCAGCATCATCTTCATCCATTAGGATCTGGTGATAACCAGCAAAACAATCGACAAAAGACTGAAGCTCATGTTTTGCACAGCTATCAATAAGGATATGAATATTTGGCAATGGAAAATCATCCTTTGGACTTGCTTTGTTGAGATCACGATAATCAACACAAACTCTAACCTTTCCGTCCTTCTTGGGCACCGGCACAATATTTGCTAACCAAGTGGGATATTTGAGAGATCAAATTACCTTTGCGGTCAATTTCTTTTGCACTTCTTCCAATATTTGTTTGCTTGTGGAAATTTTAAAGTTTCTCTTCTTTTGCTTAACAGGCGGAAATGAAGGATCAGTTGGCAACGTGTGAGTGAATATCCTCATAAGACCAGGCAAAGATGTCTCGATACTCGTTCAATAGTTCGATATAAGCTCTTCTTTCTTCCGAGGTCAGATGAACACTGATTCTGGTTTCTCTAACATCTTCTGAAGTCCCCAAGTTGATTGACTCGGTTTCTTCCAAGTTAGGCTTTGGTTTGTTCTCAAAATGATCCACTTCTCTTGTTATTTCATCAGGAACAAAATCTTTATCAAACTCCCCAATACTCAATGCATCAGTACCAGTTTGTTCAGTTGTTTCATTATATGTCACAAGCAAAGTTTTGGCAGTTTTGTTAAGTGGAAAGCTGAAACAGAAACAAACATTAATCAAAAGCGTAAAATAAAGTAAATAATTAAAGCATAGCAAAATAATAGTAAGGGGGATGCAGTGCATTTTATTTGTTTCAAAAATTCTAGTTTTAGGGAGGCAATACATTAAAGTAAAACATGCAGAATGTAAACATGTTATTTTAAAAAGACATAAACATAAACCAAAGGTGAAACACAGTTCAGGGCCTCAATCTGACTGTGACGCCAAAATAAACTAGTGAGTTCATTCACCAAGTCTCTTCCACTGGGACACAGGTCCAATTGGCCATCGGATCCTTTGCCTCAACATTCTGCACAGGTGATTCCTCAGCATAGTCTTCAATAATAACATCGCATTCCAAATCAACACTCAGAAACAAATTACCAACTCCTTCAATCAGATCCGATATAATGACTTCCGGTGCCTTGACAAATGACTGGTATAAGGAAGGAAGAGGTTCTGGCATAACAATGGCTGGCTTTCTTTTGGCCTTTTCAATCTCCTTTTTGGTAGGACAGTAACCCAAGCCAAAAGTACCCAGATTCTTGGGCAAACAGATGGGTTCAGTAATGCCGTTCAGATTTGCTCCCAATCCCGAACCAGGTATGAAACCGTTTTTCAACATTTCCACAGCAATCATCTTGGGGACTCTGGGTAGGGTACCTCTCTTTGAATCATCGTTAGATGCTCGGGTCACGTTCATTAGCTCAACCGTGTGAAAAGTAGTCCCATCAAGTTCTGTGGCGTTGTCTACCATAGGAATTGTGGTGCTAGCATGCGTGGGGCTATTTCCCTCGCCCTTGACCACTACTTCTTCATTATCCCATATAAATTTCACACTTTGATGCAAAGTGGAAGGGACGGCTCCTGCCATGTGGATCCAAGGTCTTCCTAACAGCATATTATAGGTAGACGGGATGTCGAATACCTGAAACTCCACAAAGAAGTTCACAGGACCTATTTGCAGATCGAGATCAATCTCTCCAAAGGTGCACCTTTGAGCCCCATCAAAAGCCCTTGCTTTCACATTGCTCTGTCTAATTTTGCCAGCGTCAATTCCAAGCTCCTTCAGACTTGCCAACGGACATATATTGAGCCCGGAACCACCGTCGATCAGTACCCGTCCAACAAATTTATCCCTACATTTGACAACAATATGCAAGGCTTTGTTGTGTCCGAGACCCTCGGGTAGAAGCTCTTCTTTGAAGAAGGACACCTTGTGAGGTTCTATGATTTGGCCAACCAAGACAGCCAAGCTCTCACCCGTGGTCTCAGCAGGGACCTCTGCTTCTTTGAGCACTTTCAACAATGCATTTCGGTGTGTTTCAGAGCTCATCAGCAAAGCCATAATGGGTATCCGGGAAGGAGTATTCTTTAAATGCTCCAGAATAGAGTATTCCTTTGACTGCATTTTCCTCCAGAAGTCCTCAGCCTCGGTGTCAGTCACTCTTCTTACAACGCCCTCCTTTTCTCCAAGGTTTTGACCCAACTTCTCAGGCGTATAGAATCTACCAGATCTGGTCATGCCTTGTGCAGCAACAACAGCAACAGTTACCTTTTCACTTCCTATAGATACTTCAAAATAGTTCCAAGGAACCCTCTTGCTATCATATTGAAGGGGTGAGGCAAGCATGACGGTGACAGTTGGCCTTGGGATACCCGCTTGCACCAGAATGGGAGCTCTAACTTGCACAGATACTTTGGCCTCGTTAGCAACCCTCACATTGCTAACGGGAACAATGGTCCCTTTCAAATCAAACCCCTCATCAAGGGAAATGACATTGACAGCATTGTTTCCATAGGTGGGAAGAGGATTATCTTGCACATTTGGTTGAGTTCCAGTAAGCTGGATAGTGCCTGATTTGATCAAAGCTTCAACTCTATCCTTGAAGGCATAACACCTTTCCACATCATGGCCCGCAGCCCCAGAGTGGTAAACACAATGCTTATTAACATCATACCACCTTGGAGGCGGATTTGGAGTATTGTTAGGAACAGGCTGCACAACTCCGGCGCTTCTTAGTCTTTCAAACAATTGACCATAAGATTCGGCTATAGGAGTATAGGTTTTGGGTGCTCTCCTTTCATAGATTTGGTTAGGTCCTTGCATATTTGGACGGACAGGAGCACGGGGTTGGTAATTTTGTTGACGAGGAGGGTATTGTGTTGGTGCTGGTGCTCGTGGTGGATAGTAACTGGGTTGTGCTTGATAGACAGGATATGGAGCGGGAGGAATTTGATAGTGACTAGGGTAATTTGGGGGTGGTGCATTTGGGTAAGGAGAAGGAATATTTGGGTAATGAGGAGGTGCATTTGGGTAATGAGGAGGGGCGTTTTGGTAAGTAGGGTAAGCTGGTGGATTATCAAAGTTCAACCTCCTAGCCGGGCGGTGGTCAATGTCTCCCACAACAGCTCCCACTTCCTCTTTCTTCTTTTTGTTAAAGCCATTACCAGACACAGACTGGATTGCCTTACTTGTAGCTTGCAAAGCGGCCAAATTTGTGATCCTACCAGATTTCAAACCAGCTTCATACATCTCCCCTGTTTTCACTAGATTGGCAAAAGTAGAGTTAGTCATGGATGCCATTCGATCATAGTAGAATTCATCCAATGTCTCGATGAAATGTCCCACAAACTCTTCCTCACTCATGGGAGGCTTAACTTTGGCCGCCTCACTCCTCCAATATACCGCGTATTCCCTAAAAGTCTCGGTCGTCTTCTTATTAAACCTTGCAATAGCCAACCGATCTAATGGTATTTCAGCATAGAAACCAAAACGCTCCATGAAGTCGTGAGCCATACTCCTCCAGTTAATCCATTTTGAGGGATCCTGCTCGGAGTACCAGTCTAAAGCTTCGCCTTCAAGACTATGAATGAATAATTTCATACGGAGCTCTTCATTCTTTCCCACTCCCAAGGTTTCACAGTACCTTCCCAAATGGGCTCGGGGGTTGCCTTTGCCATCAAACTTAACAAACTTTGGTACTTTGTACCCTTCTGGGTATTCAATCCCAGGATGAACGCACAAATATTCATATTCTAGACTTTCCTTGTCCTTGCCTTTTGATGCTTTGCTAAGAGCACTCATTACCCAACCTTGTACCTTTTTCTCCAAATCTTCACCCCCATCGACTGCTTTTTCGGCTCTTCTAACACCATTTTGAAACTTCACATAAGGAGGATTGGTGTAATCATCAAGTTGCACAATAGGAACATCTTGCCCGCCGGACACCGCCACTTGGACTAATGGCGCGGGTGGATTTTCAGTATAAGCTTGCGGGATGGGTTCATTTTGGTAAGTGGAGGTTTGGTATGGATATGGAGTGTTTGTCTGATAATAAGTATTGGCAGGGTGCGGGGTGTATGATGGGTGTTGTTGATGTGATGGGTAGATGGGTGGTCGGTTAATTGTTTGGCTAGATTGAGCGTTATTTGGAGGCGGAGCTTCGACAAGTGGCAAGTTGCTTTGGTGGACTGGTGCTTTTAGAGAATTGTGGGTGTTCAAAGGTGTGTTCATATTGGCGACCCCATCAATTGATTTCAGAGATTGCCCCATTTGAACCAGAGAGTGTGATGCATCGGGCCCACGCAGCGGCGTGTTTTTAGGAGTTTGCCCTTTTACTGCAGCCAACTCATCTTTTAGCATCTGTAGTTCCTTAGCCATTTCAAGAATCAGTTCGTCTTGAGCAATAATGACATTTCCTCTTGATGATTCAGGAGTTGCGAGATTTTTCTCGGTATTGCGAGGTTCATCATCTATTCCAGTCATTGTCAGTTGTGGAAATGTGTACCAGTATGCAGATTGGTCCTTTGTCCTTGTGTAATAGGAATGATCAGCCAGCTTAAATCAGCACAAATCAAACCTCTGAATGGGGATAAACAAAACAAAAGAAAAGTTCAAAAGTAGCCATGTTAGTTTGCATGTCATTGGCAAAATTGCACACAAATCACGTAGCACGCATCACGTAGCGCTTTGCATTTTAAGCAAGTTGACATGTGGCAAACACAAGTAGTTGAGCGTAAATGAAAATGCGAACGCTTCCTACCCTGTAAGGTGCCTCTTTGTGCCAGATGTGGGCCTAAGACGCGCAAACAAATGATAACGAAAAATATTTCATGCCAGTTTTGAGCAATTCAGATTTAGAGTAAGTGATAAATAATAGCAATAATTGATAACAATCAGCTCTCCGCCTCGATATTGCAATTCCATTATCCCAACTAACTTCCAAAAAGCTAGTGTCAACTCGAAATTCTAACCCAGCTCATGCTCTCCACAACATCTGTACCAAATTTCTGAACCCAAATGCCTAAAACCTGAAACAAACTTCTATACCTTTCGCAAACATCAACGCTCCACCAAGCACAACTCCCAATTATTTCACAAAATCCAGGGATGAAATTTCCAATTGCCTTCACAATACCAGACTGCAAATCATGAAAGACGCCAATTGGCCTTTCAAAAATAAAACCTCACTGGTCCTCGGCTTTAGTCAAGCCTCTCAGCTTCCTAGGTTTTGCAAGGTTCACAGACCTTGTTCATAGGGCTCTCCTCACTGGTCCTCGGCTTTAATCAAGCCTCTCAGTTTCCTAGGTAGCCAAGACTGCACTGGTCTTCAAGGAGGGACCCCATTGGTCGTTTATAGACATAGGGGCTTCACTCTCCTAGTATGCGACAAGCATACTATTCCATAAGAATTTGCAGCTGGTTAGTCAACATAGGCCTGCACACACGCAAAGCCATTCACGAGAGGGACCCCACTGATCTTTTAAAGACACCAGGGGCTTCGCCTCTTAGATCTCGCTACGCCATACCATCTCCAAAACACAACCCAACCAAATCTGCCTAACTTTTCCCCGACTACAATTCTACCTTGTTCACAAAAATCTGCATTATGATCTCAATTCTGCCAAATTCCTCCATTTTCTGACCTAAAAGACAACATAGGAGACAAAATTCTAAATCTGATTTCGCTCAAAACATGGTTAGGACTGAGGATTCGTTATCACACAACACGTAATATGCATTGTCGTTGGGTTCAAGAACCCGTTGACAAAAGGGCGGTTTCTTAATTCCTGGAAACTGTATCAAGGACCGGGTCCAAACTAAGGTGTAAATGCATGCATGCTCCTAAAAGCTCCATCTAAGAGTGGGCTAACGGTTGAGGCTGACTCGACCTATGCGGGATAGACCTGGCCTCACAACGCAGTAGAACTGGCCATGACAAAACCAGGCAATCTCAATATCCCGAACTAACTTTTGGTGACACGAAAGAAGTTCCAAAGAGTGAGGTAAGGGCAATGCCCTTCCTGCATAACTACCCGTCAAGCGGGTGCCCCGTGATGAAATCGAGGAGGTGAAAGAGAATTGACAGGCTTCATAAGGGAGGAAATATGAACGGAATGCAGACTATGCACAAATAAAAACATGCTTCAATACATTCATTTCCAACAATTAATTATACGCATGCAAACAAACAAAGAGTTAAGCTACGCATACATACAATCAACACATATATAAAGAAAGCAAATTCATGAAAATCTTTTGGTTAGAATTATTTGCGTGTCCCCAGCGAAGTCGCCACGCTGTTGAATCCCAAAAATTACATTTTCTTTAAGGACAAGTTTCGGGTATATTTCAACAAAATGGGATTCCAAAGGGTTTTCTTTGGAGTCGCCACCTAATTTAAGGATTATTAGGAACCTAAGTTAATTAAAGAGTGCAATTTTATTTCTTTATTTAAAGGAAATTAAATTAAAATCAGAAATTCTTAGGTAAGTGGTTCTATTAAATTCGAAAGAAGGTCCTTATTACGGGAGCACTTTCGAAGATCCGCTAAAAAGCGGTTAATCCGGCGATTTTCACGAATTTTACTTAAAGATAATTAATTTAAGATAAATTTTAAATAAAATTAAATAGATAATGAATAGTATAAAGAAGATAAAATTGATTATGACAATACTTGAACAAAAACTTACAATTAATTAAATGAATAATGAGATAAGGGTTGATTGATTGATTAAATAAATAAGGGCTAAGTAAGATAAATTAATAAATGATTAGAAAAAGAATAATAATTAATTAATTAATTAATTAAATAAATAAATAAGTAGATAAATAAATATTTATGTGATTTCAACTAGATAAGGGATGAACAATAATAATTGACTAGTTAAATAAATGAATACAATTGATTAAACAAATAAATAATTAATTGGAATTGATTAATTAAATAAATAAATAAATAAATAAATAGAATAAATAAATAAAATAATAAATAAATACAACTTAAATAATTTAATTAATAAATAAATAAGTAAATAAATAATTATAATTGATTAGGCAAATAAACGATTAATTAAAATTAAAAAAATAAATTAATAATAAATGCCACTTAATTAATTTAATTAATGAATAAATAAATAAATAAATTAATAAATGGATAAATAATTGAATAAATATAAATAATGAATATATAGGGACAATTTTAATTTTATTTCTTTTGCACTCGATAATTAACTAAAGGTTTCTACTATCTTAAATTAATTGGCGAGTCCCAAAGAGACGGGATATGCAATTTATAAACGATCTTAGACAAACAATAAGATTTCAATTAAAGCGGCTAATCTACCAGGCTTCTAATCATACAAAATCCTAATTCAGTTCATGAGGTCCTAAAACATGCTTCTAAAGGGGACGGGAGAGGAGGAGTTTTAGAAAATAGAACCCGGGATAGCGAACTCAATGCGAGCCCTGTATTTCACAAGGCTTTTCATTCATTCATTCATTTTTGTCTTACATTTTCGGGGATAACAAGTCCCGAAAATGCGGAGCGGTTCAAGTAACTTCCAAATGCAAGCCGTTCCAATTCGTGAGTTTTAACTCAAACTCGTCCCAAGTATTCATGTCAAAGAAAAATAGAAGAGAGAAGGATTAGTACATGCAAAGAAGTAATCATTGAGATAATTTGCAAATTGGCAAAGAGGATGAGGAAATGAACAACTAAGCCTAAACGAGATGCTCCAAGGCAGATTATCTTCACGAACAGAAATAAACCAAGCAATGAATTGGATACATAAACAAGAAAATCATCATAGTTGATCTTTAAGCTACTGAGCAAACTTCATATGACGAAATGAAACTTCATACAATGTACCCTTTTAGAGATACCAAACAGACTATCATAATTTGTGACTTGGAATAATTAAAAAATGCAACTTGATAGACCAAAGTATAACTTATGCCAAATTAAAGATGATTAAGCTCAAACATTGACTAAACTTTGTCTGCAATCTAACCACGTCCGCTAAATGAACTTAAGGAATTTAATTAGATAAGTCTCCTAATTGACAGTTGATACACATAAAAATGATAGGCTAGGTACCAAACGCAGCAAAAGTTTGGATACAACTTCGAATTTATGCTCTTAACAATCATTTAAATGGGAAAAGGAAACAAGATCTAAGAATTGACCCTTATCTCACACTTATTTCCAGAACAGAGCCCAGAGTAAGGAATTTCCAGAATGCAACAACAACATCCAGATCATGAAGCATACTGAAACTACTACTAAACACATACAGGGGCACAAAACTGCAAAGATCAGAGAACTATTGACGCAAATAAGAACCTGGATACCCCTACACTGCCCCAAACTGCATACAAACAGAACTAGCACAACCAATCCTGGGATCCTATTACACCTAAAACTAATCCCAACCAAGCACCAGCTTACACCTGCTACAACTTCATACTCCTTAGACTGCCCCTCCAGACCCTGAAGATCCTAATATATAACCTGAACTAACTGCAACAATCAGAACCCTTCACCTAAACAGAACAAAGCTAGACTACAACCAGAGAACAGATCCCTTTTGTACCCCTGCACTCTCTTTCTCACCTGAAACCCAAACACGCACAGAGAGCACAGCACCCACATCCTCTTACTACCATAAACATATCCTATCACCTACTCCTATGCTCCCTGCTTCCTTAAACAAGAACAAAACCACTCTCAACCTGCTCCTATTGCTAAGCCCTGCTTTTTGGCTCCCAAGGATACCAAACAAACAAGCTGGAACAACATGAACCAAGACTCCCTCTCTCAGCTCCTGAACTGCTTGAAACAAATTCCAAGGGAACTGCAGCACTCAGACACAAGAACCCCTCAACTTCCTACAAAAACCAGAGGCAACACCTAAAATTCTACTGCCTATATACTCCTCCTGAAGCTCCCTGCTGCACCCTCTGCAACTACTCTAGTCTAACCAGAAATAAGAAAGATACTCCATTCACTGCTCAGCCCCTCTCAGCTCACAGAACAACTAGACACACATATCAAGCACACATAGATCTGCATCTCACAAATTCCCTCAATTCAACCCCTAAACAACCCCTGGACCCTGACCCTCTACATTCACACACACACACACACAGACACCCTGCATACCCTTCTTCTGCACTCACCAACACTCCTGCCTGAACCAACCCCTCAGCTCACACAACACCATTGACATCTCCTACTCCCTCACTCTAATCACAGCTGATCCTCCATACAAACAAAGAAGACCTGAACTTCTCTCCTTACTATAAGAACCAGGACTACATACACCCTGAAACCTCCATAACTCCCTCACTGCCTGCGCACCTCCCAAAGAAACACCAGGATCTTTGAACCAAACTTGAATCAACAGAAAACAGAGACAACCTGACTCCCTGCTACACCCTTTGGACAACCACCAGGGACTCAAAACTTAAATAAAGGTCATTTTTTACTCAGAAAACAACAAACTTTAGTCAAACTTATTCACTAAGATGCAAGACTTCCAACATAATGCTAAAGAACTTTTGTTTTCTGAAAAGAGACAAGTTTAAACATGAAGATTTTAAGACTAAAAGAAAACTGAATCGATTAAGCTAATAAAGGAAAAACACTTCGAACAGGCTAATGTTCAAACAAAGCTAGAAACTAACATTCACTCTTCATGAAATATGAATCAGGTTTAACTACAAGGAACAAAATGCACAACGATTTCAGCTTTTACTACATGAACATCAGAGATCCTATCTTATTTCATACTTCAACTAAACAATATAAAAATCAAGTATACAACATAAGCAAAGAAAAATGCCAGAAACTGAGGATTTACCTCTTTGCGAGCAGCGAACTAGGTACTAGGACTCTAAGAATAGATGCTCGAACAAGAAAGAAGACAACGACTCGAACCAAAGCGACTCAGCGATGCAAACTCGATAATAATACTCTTAATCCTCAAACAGTAATAGTGAAACCGTATATGTATATATTTTGCTAAAAAAAAACTGAGCAACCAAGTTGTGTATAAGAAGCTGCCGTTTTTGTTATATGAGAAAAAATCAGAACCCCCCAAAAATGAGAGAGAGTTACCAATATATAGTAGTAGGCTAGGGTTTCAGATTTTTGGCTCCAAGATCTTAATCCATGCCCAAATTCGTCTTTTCCTTGTAGAACAAGGGTGAATTTAGTCAAATCCCTTAAGGATTGTACTGAATTCGTCCTTGTCATCAAGGATTTGTCCGTTTGAAATCATCCACGGCTCAGATTGAAACTCAATTTGAAATGAACGAATAGGATTGGTTGAGTTCGTACTGGAGAGAGGGGAAAAGAGAGTGGTATGTATGTATGGTATATGTATAGGTTGCAGAAATAAGCCAGTATTTAGGTTAGGAGCGATTTTAGCCTCTTTTAGATAAATTAATTGAAGTATAGGCGATTGCACGGGGTAGGCTAGGATTTAGGCTATGTCTTGCAATTTTGACCTATTTTCTTTTAAAATTATGAACTTACTTTTATTTTAAAATTTACCTTATTCTAAAAATAATTAGACATCAATTAGAAATTTCGGGACAAAATTGGGTGTCAACAGGAGTATTCTTTTACATATATATAGAGGATAAAAGTTTTTGTAATTGGGGGGACGGGTCGAAGAGGAGGGCGGCAGGGAGGGTGGTGTTGGGGAAGATCGAGGGTTTGTGTTTTGTTCTGTTTTTTTTAATATTTTAAATTGGGAAATGTATTTAAAGGAGACGTGTCACAATATAAAATGGTGCATGAAAACACCTTGCTCCATAAAAGTAGTCATATAAAAAATGGTGTAAAAGATTCACCTTTGCAAACATTTGTATATAATACCTTAGTCCCTGAAAATTAGGTGTGTCACGGAGGTTTTGCCAAAAGTTCAAGGGATATTTCATGTATTAAGCCTAGAAAAAAAATTGTTATGTATGTTTAATCACACTACACTCTCTAATATAACAATTGATGACCTTCTATTAGTCATTCTGTTTTAATTTATGTGAACTCATTTGACTTTACACGGAGTTTAATAAAGAAGGGAATACTTTTGAGACTTGTGGTCTAGAATAAGTCAGAGATTTTTGTGAGACTACAAATCATCACATTAAAGGTAAAAGTGAAAGTTTGTTTCTAAATTTAGAAAGATATCATTCTTTTTTAAACGAACTAAAAAAAATAGGTTCACATAAAATGAAACGGAAGGAGTAAATGAATTTGGCTATTGTGAGGAAGAGAAAGGCCCTCTATTGTCTCATTGATTAGATCAAAAGTGGGTGACTTATGCTACTTAAAGAAAAATCGGTGGGAAGCGCGCACATAGTCTATATTTGCGATGTCTTGACAAATTCGGTAACTTTGGCCACACTCTTGTAGGCGATGGCTGCTTTACCTATTCTCCAACCATTGCGGTTGAAGTTCAAACTAGATTAAGCCAACTCAGCTCCTTTTAGTCTGAAGTTGAAATATGCTATTTTTTTTTCTTTTTTTTTTTCTCCTTCAACTACAGAATAACTTCACATTATTTAGTCTGAATCTGAATCATTTTTAATCAAAAACATTTAAATTGAGTGAACTTCAAATCATGGGTTAAAGTTAAATACATAACTTCAACTGTGATGGTTTAAAAGTGAATGAATACACTTACAAATAATATTTTTAAAAGTAGCTAAACTAAATAGGGCGGATAAAATATCCACTAGAATTTTTACGAAAATTGCAGGTGGGATACGGTTAGGTGAAATACAAAAATAGGATACTTCTTTCGCCCAAATTTGGACTCTATAAAGAAAATCTTACAAAAATAACCCTCATAAGATAAGTAATCAATAAACAACAACAAAAACATACTCAATGATATCCCATAAATAGGGATCAGAAGAGAGTAAGATGTATGCATGTGCGGGCAAAAATACACCGCCTATTGTTACGGGGTATGAGTCCAGCTGACGAGACTAAACTTATCTTACAAGTCACCGGGTACTGAGGATATACGCCCGCTCCTAGAGCCAACGATCATTTAGGCGGTTTGGCCACAAGGCGCAAGGAACACATCCTATCGCCTAGGATTTACAGTCTCCTAGTTAGGGTTTTATATATCACCACCTCGAGTTGTATGCCCATAGCCCTATTTGTATTTGTATTTAATCTTATTTAGGACTGGGTATCATTACTATAAATACCACTCCATATATTGTATTGTACATATCGCTAGATACGCCATCAACTTCGGCTAATCTCAAGGAATAAGATTTATATTGCTTTCTCCATTATTTCTGGTTTATTTACTTGTCTTTATTTTCATCGTATTTACTTACTTTTCTATCGTAATTTACCATATTTCTTGTGACCTCATTCATAATTAATTGTTTAACCTAGACGTACAAATTTAGGTATAAACAGTTTGGCGTGCACCGTGGGGCCCAAGCAATTGTAGGTATCCTACGAAGGAAGAGGCGTAAACATATCAAAATACACTACTGCCATGCAGCGCATTGATAATGAGATCTATTAGATAATCTAAGACTCAATTAGCACGACTGAAATTGCGAACTACTATCTAAGATCCAAATCCTGTTACCTGTCGTCAAGGCCAAAGGAGTATCAGCATATTGACTCTCATCAAGAAGCGCGGCCGGCAGGCAAAAGATCCATCAACATGATATTCGGGAAGGCCTGGAGGTAGGAACAATAAGACCAAAGCCATCATGGTCGGTGAGGCTCACCAGCAAACAGCCAAAAAGCCACGTCTCAATACCATCGAGTTTGATAATGGAGATCTGCAGCAGGACCCGTCACCCTCATGATGATGCCTTGATAATCACTCTGCAGGTACATGAAGCCTGAGTCAAGCGTATATTGGTGGACTCAGGCAGTGCAGTCAATATCATTCACTGGAAGGTCATCTGTCAGATGGAGATGCAGAGTCGGTTAATTCCTAGCCCATACACTATAACCAGCTTTAACATTTCTAGAAAGAAGTCTGTGGGAGAAATCCTCCTCCAGGTACACCTACTAGGAGCAACGCGGTTGACGTCTTTCCAAGTAATTACATGCGACCTCTCGTATAATATTATCCTTGGGAGACCCTGGATTTAGGAAGTACACGATGTGTCGTCTACACTTCACCAGGTTTTCAAATGCCCGACCCCTTGGGGGGTAAAAGAGGTTCCGAGGAAACAGAAGCTATCTCGGAGCTGTTACATGGCAGCAGTGATCGACGCCACCAAGAAAGAGACTAAAAATTAGAAGAAGATGCTAGACAAGCTGCTTGGTCCTTGCCTGGTCATTGGCGTGCCCTTAGGACGCGAGGTCCATGAGGTGACTAGATCCTGCAAACCAATTGCCATATCCTCCGGCCCGGAGGAAGAAGATCAGCCAACTAAAGCTACAGTTGATGACCTTGATCCAGTAATCTTTGACGAGAAAGTCTCGGACAAGAAATTCTACGTAGGGGCCAAGCTCTCAACCGAAGTGAAATAAGAATACGCTAACTTCCAGCGTGCTCGGTCAGGAACCTTCGCCTTGAGACACACTGACATGCCAGGAATAACGACTAGCGTTATAACACATAACCTAAACGTTGATCCTAGCTTCAATCCGATCAAGCAGAAGAAGCGACCGATAAGCCACGAGAAGGGGTAGGCGGTCCATGAAGAAGTCGAGAAACTGCTCAACAATGGATCCATTCGCGAGGTTCAATACCCGAACTGGCTTTCAAAGGTTTTAGTGGTCCCCAAGAAGAATTGCAAGTGGAGGATGTGCATCGACTTCACAGATCTAAACAAAGCATGCCCGAAGGATTCTTTCTCACTACGAAATATTGATCAACTCATTGATTCAACGGCAGGGCATGATACCTTGAGTTTTCTAGATGCATACTCAGGATACAATCAGATCCCCGTGAACCCAGATGATCAAGAAATGACCTCTTTCATCACGGATAGGGGAACTTATTATTATAAAGTGATACCTTTCGGACTGAAGAACGCATGAGCGACTTATTAAAGGTTAGTGAACCTGATGTTCAAGGAGTAGATTGGCATAACCATGGAAGTTTACATTGACGACATGCGGGTCATGTCAGAATTCGCCAAAGATCACATTAGTCATCTGGAGATAGCATTCAATATCTTGGACAAGGTTGGGATGAAGCTCAACCCCAAGAAATATGCCTTTGGCATATCCTCCGGGATGTTCCTTGGGTTCATTGTTTCAAACAGGGGCATAGAAGCGAACCCATTAAAGACCGAGGCAATACCAGAGTCTTGAAGAATAAAGTGGAAGTTAAACGGCTCAATGGCCGGATCACAGCATTCAGCTGGTTCATCTTGCGGTCATCAGAGAAGTGTCATAAATTCTTTAATGTCCTGAAGAAGAATAAAAGCTTTGAATGGACGAAACAATGCCGCAAGGCGTTAAAGAAGCTAAAACAGTATTTGGCAAATCCCTCGTTGCTTATCAAGCCACGCGAGGGAGAACCATTACTGTTATACCTAGCGGTGACCGAAGTCGCTGTTAGCGCTGTCCTAATACGAGTAGAGAAGGGGATGCAGTCACCAGTGTACTATGTTAGCAAGTCACTCCTAGATGCAAAAACAAGGTACCAATATCTAGAGAAGATTGCACTTGCCCTAGTCATGGCAGGAAAGAAGCTACGGCCATATTTTCAGAGTCACACCATCGTCATGGTTTCCTCTTTTCCATTACGGACTGTGTTGCATAAGCCTGAGCTATCATGTAGGTTGGAAAAGTGGGTTGTCGAGCTCGGCGAGTATGACATCATTTATCAACCAAGAATGGCCATCAAATCACAAGTTCTCGCAGACTTTATTGCCGGTTTCAGTGCTTATTTAATGCCGAAAGGCGAGGAGGAACGCAAAATGATAGAAGGAATTACCCCTGGGGAATGGTCATCCATATCGATGGAGCCTCGAATGTAAAAGGGGTTGGGCTTGGTTTAGTGATCGAATCCCCAACGAAGAAAGTGTTCGGAAAAGTTGTCAGCTACTCTCAGGTGACGAAAATTGAAGCGGAATATGAAGCTGTAATTCAGACCTAGAATTAGTTTATATATTGGGGGCCAGGGAGGTCAGCATCAATTGTGATTCTCAGCTTGTGGTAAACCAGGTTACCGGAGCATACACCGCCACAGACGCCAGCATGCAAGAGTACCTGGCTAGAGTGGAGAAATATCTGAAGAATTTTCAAGAATGGAGGATCAACCAGATACCAAAAAAAAAAGAAAATACGGAGGCCGATGCCCTAGCCAGCCTAGGGGCCACTGCAGAATTAAATGCAGACAGCCTGGTTTCTAATATTGAGTTAACTTACGTAGATTTCAAGCGCCGCGAAGTCAATGCAATAGGATCATCATGGGACTGGCGGCACCCGATCATTGAATATCTCAACAATGGAACGCTCCTAGCGGACTGGAAGAAGAGTAGAAGGTTAAGAGCTCAAGCGGCTCGCTATGTCTTAAAAAATGGAGAGTTGTACAGGTGAATGTTTAGTGGACTTATGGCTAAATATTTGAGTCCTTCTCCGACAGTTTATATACTCAGAGAAATCCACGAAGGATAATGCAGAAATCACTCTGGCGGGCGGTTTCTAGCTCGCAAGTTAATCAGGGCAGGCTATTTCTTGCTCCGAATGGAAGACGACACAAGCAAGTTTGCCCAGGCATGTGATAGCTGCCAAAGAATCTCCCATGTACTTCATCAGCCGGCGTCGCTGTTACATTTAGTGATAGCCCCGTGGCCTTTCATGGAATAGGGGATGGACATCGTAGGGTCCATGCGTAAAGCGTCCGGCGGTGTCAAGTTCGTTCTTACCATGACAAACGACTTCACCAAATGGGTCGAGGCAACCGCGTACGCGCAGAGTAGAGAGCAGAAAGTCATATAGTTTATCTGGAAAAATATTATGTGCCGATTTGGGATTCCAGCAGAAATCACCTGTGATAACGGTCCCCAATTCAAAGGCGACAAAACCACCGCTTTTCAGAAAGAATGGGAAGTCAAAAGGATAACCTTCAATCCTTACCACCCATCAGCCAACGGCCAAGCCGAATACTCAAACAAGACAATAATAGAGAATTTGAAGAAGCGGCTCAAGGAGGTCAAGGGAAGATGGCCCGAAGAACTGCCCGGAGTCCTGTGGGCCTACCGAACCACTTCTAAAGTCAGCACTGGAGAAACACCATATTAACTGACGTATGGAACAGAAACAATGATTCCTTTAGAAATTGGAGAATCCAATTTACGACGGACATTCGCCGAAGAGGAGTCCAATAATGAAGCCCTAAAAGCTTTCCTTTATCTTTTGGATGAACGACGGGAGATAGCAGTTATTTGCCTCGCAGCCCAAAAACAGCGAGTAGAGCAATATTACAATGCAAAGGTGAATCGGCGGTCCTTCAACATCGGGGACCTGGTCCTTCGCAAAGTTAGTCAGAACACCAAGCAGGCCGGAGCAGGGAAGCTCGCTCCAATTGGGAAGGATCGTACAAAGTGTGGGGTATCGCTGGATAAGTTGTGAATGTTCTTGAAGACATGGAAGGGGGTAGCCATTCCAATAAACTGGAATATCACATGGCTAAAGAAGTACTACTCTTGAAAGGCCATCTAATCTCAAATATTCGAGATATGTGGTTTTCTTTTTCTTGGATTTCAAAAATTATTCACAATAGGCACTCAGCCCCGTTCCTTGTTATACAACGGGCATTTGGCCCCGTTTTTGATTTCACATGGCTCCGCGTTGTACTAATAAAACTACTATTCTACTTAGACAGTTTTACTTATTTATTTAGATCCATCTATGATCCAACTATTCATAGCCCCGGCCAGACCTAATTTAAAGTAATACACTCACTTTTCTCTATAAGAAAGTACAGTACACTTGCTTCTAACTCAGCCACCAGGTATTAATCGAGCGTTGATCTCGTTAAATCAACAATTGCACCTACATGCTGATACGGACGCCTGTCCGCGTAGTGTTAGAAAGTCTTAAATACTCGAGTACTACGTGAAGACGTTTTGTCTCAAAATGCGAAAGGGCTGGTTTTCACACGGGCTAAAATCGTCCCATTGTGGGCACAAACAGCCATCTACTGCTGATGCAACATAGCCGCCATTTATCGGTACACAATAGACATAATTGCTCAAGGCAGGCACACCGACACACGTTCTTAAACTAGAGTATTCAGGACGATTGGAAGTAATCTAAATCTTAGGTGCAAATGCTCACAGAGGCATAACTTAGCATTACTTATTGTTTACGGCGAAAATGAAAAAACGTCACGAACAAAAATAAGTAACTTAAGTCAATACGCCACGAAACGGGCCCAAAAATGTACATTTAGTCCTTCTTTAATACAACATTTGTTCATAATAATTGTAGAAAAAAAAAAGGAAAGGGAAGACTAAAACTGCAAGTTCATCTGAATTTTCACCCCTTGAAATTCTTCATTTGGATTGTATCTCTTGCATCGAAGTTTCTCCTGGGATTCGAAGGCGAAATTTCCAACTCAGTACCCCAAGCAATAACATCTTTGTAATATTGCATTACGGGGGGAGGAAAGTCAGCCAACTGAGGCAACCCTCAGTAGAACAGTAGAGGAAGCAGAACGGGCATCGAAGACTTTATTTGGATTCACTTGGAGAGACTCTAATGAAGAATCACCATGAATCTTGGAAATGCCTTATATTCTCTCTTTCCCTGAACGATTGGAAGCTTATGCAAACTCCAAGGTCAAGAAACAGGCCAGAGCTATATAACTACCTTGAACACTGTTGGTATGGAGAATCATTTTAAGCGTCAACTGCCCGAAGAAGGAGAAGAAATCCCAGAACGCGCTCCTTCTGCAGAATGATTTGCTTCTGGGATATGTTCCCTAGAAACTAGGAGATGAGCGAACTAGAAGAAGCCCGAAAGGGGTTGGCGTTCCTCTGTCAAACTGCACCACATGACAAGAAGAATATCACAGCAAATCGCCATACATGATGTTGGAATACACCAGAATTAATACATCTTCCATGATTAAGACCATCCGAAAAGCACCTCCATTAAAGCTTCGATAGCACATCATGACCCGGGGTACTTCTATCCTTCTCTCACAAACGAAGAAAGAAAAGAAGAAAACTGCGAACGAGTCTCCCCTCGAGATCTCCTCACGCCTCATACTCACGAAGCAAAGAAGGTTCTTTGGGGATGTCAAACCAGGATCAAAGATAAGCATACTTAAAAGAAAGTTTATCATTGTCGTAGAAGTAATGGAAGGAGTTATTTTCTGAAGAGCAGTTGTGATTTTCCCACTGTCTTAAAGCCATTATTTATAGGCAGAAAGGGATAAGGCGGGGCATGAAATGGTCACTCGTCATTATGGCTAGAGATATGAAATGATTTGAGGCAATTAATGGCAGTTTCTAAAAAGGTGCACATCAACATAACCGATGTCAGCCAATCAGAAGGAAGCAAGTAAAATTCTCGAAAATTTCAATGTCAACTGACACGACCCGAAATCCGGCTAGGCCGTGCGGGCACCCGAAATTCGGCTAGGCCGTACGGGCACCCGTCATCCTCCCCTACACCCGTCGGGCGAACCCTTACTAGTTAAATTAGGAAAATAAATATAATTCAATTCATAAATAAGAACAAGACTTAAAAAAATACAGACATACTGATACCTTTAAGCTGTATAAAAGAAATTACAGCTGACTACCCAACATACTAGGGTTAGGGCTATCAAGACTAGACATCTAAGAGTACAAACGAAGACAGATACCTCCTAAAGGGAGCATAATACAACTGAAATAATAAACATAAAATTGGTGGCCATCCGGAATAAAAGCTGGCTCACCCTGACAGCTGAAGTCGTCTTTGCTCCTTCACAATGTGGCGAACTCAATCCTGGAGCGAACCTGCCGAAACGAAATAGATAGACAAGAAACAAACAACAAACAAGGGTGAGTCAAAAGGACTCAATAAGTGGGGCAGACTAGCCACCTCAAAGAATAGGATAGCTAGCCAGGGAGAAAAGAAATAGATAGACCAAATTCCTTTTATTTAAATTATAAAAAGGCAGAGCCACCGGAAAGACGTAAGAAACTTATAAACTCAACCAAGGATGCGTGCCAAAAACATATCAACGAATATGCAATGCACATATAAGTAGAACAGTAGTCATGTACCGTAAGTCTACACAATGGTATGAATTGAGATGGAATGAAATGAAGTGAGATGAAATGAAATGAAATGAAATATGATGCGAAGGGTCACATGTGCCCGTAATCCCATCCCGAAGCGGAATACTCCTGCATTCGAGGGGAATCCAATCTGATAACCAACTGGAGCGGAATACTCCTGCTCCTGGGGCGGAATACTCCTGCACCCGATATAATATAAACCAGAGGCGGAATACTCCTGCACTCTCCTGGGGCGGAATACTCCTGCACTCTTCATAATGTAAAGCTGAGGTGGAATACTCCTGCACTCTTCATAATGTAAAGCTGAGGCGGAATACTCCTGCACTCAATATCTGACATAAGAGCGGAATACTCCTGCTCTTGGGGCGGAATCCTCCTACCCTCAATATGATACAATGGAGCGGAATCCTCCTGCTCCTGGGGCGGAATACTCCTGCAACCAATATGATATGCAATGTAATGCATATGAATGACATATAATGCATATGAATGCAACGTGATGCAATAATAACCCTTCACCGGCGCGGGACTCTCATCGACAGCCGGGAAGTAGATGCCAACTTACAGCCAAGGTACAATGCTCAGATCCTCATTGCAATACCAACAATAGGACATAACATATAATATACAATGTAAATCCAAAGCTAAGGCATAATGAGTACGCCTATCGGCAGCTACACACGTAAGGAACACGTGGTAGAAAATCCACGAGGCCAGGTGCCTCCAAAGAAATGGATATAAACACTTACCTCTTCCAAAAGTTAGCATTGCTAATCAATAACCGCTTTTATCCTTTGGTTACATTGCCAAACGATCCCACTGTGTTCAATAAGCAGAAAAATATATCACATTAGGCTAAAGGCTTCATTCCTCACATCTTAGAGCAATCCAGGTAGGAACCTGATACCCTATTCGCATACGCAATACGTAGGCCAGGCCTATGTACAGGATTTAAGATCACGTAACCAAACCCTAAATAAATTACATTTATATGTTACTCATAACTCATGAGTACGAATATATAATCAATTCCATTTATCGGGGTCCATTTGACCCTTTAAACTATTAATTGAACTTATTAAAACGATGTCTAATATCCCAATTTTTACCGTAAAAATATATTCAAACACACGTAATACGCTAAAATACTATATTAGGATCATTACCTGAATGTTTCAGGGTGAAAATTCTACTTTTCTCGGTCCCTTTTCTTATTTTCTGGCATTTTTCTGTTTCGTTTCTAAGTTTTATGTTTCTGTATGTTTCTGCTCTTGTTTCTGTTCGTTCAATGTTGGTGAGGAATATAAATCCCTAATCCCCCACCGCCTTCTTATTCTTTCTTTCATTTTATATTTTATTCTTTGCTTTTTTGTTCTTTTCCTTTTTCTTTTATTTCTTTTACTTTTCTTTTCGCGACGAAAATTAAAACAGTACCCTACAATATTTGAAATAATTCCAAGTTTTGCATAGCAGTTATACAAAATATATGTAACATACTCACGAAGGCGGATCTCAAATTGGACTCCCGAAACTCAAGATGCGAATTTAAATAGAAAAAGTCAAATTATTTAACTTTCGGCATTTTAGCGGAAACTAGCCGAACAACATTGAAATTCACTTTCGATAGTTTACAAAAATCACAAATAATCATACGAACTTAACGGCGCTTTTGGATTTCGAATCGGAGCTCATTCGGAAAAACCGAGCTCGAAAATCTTTTTTTAATATTTATCGCCAATAAAAACTGAAACCTTTTTCCGATGCCTACCAAACGAGGTATGATTTATCTCAAATTTTACAGACATGTTCTAATGGACATTACGAATATTTTAAAATTATTGACACGTCAATCGGAGTCCTAACTTCCGAAACGACTGGCCAAGGTCGTTTTATTCTCCTCCACTTAAACTCTCGTTCGTCCTCGAACGAGCCTAAATCTAAAGCAAGATTTACGCAAATAACAAGAGAACTTGCACAACCTTCATAAACTACTCCACAGACATTATCTCATAATTACAGAATCAGAGTTATAACATGCACATCAAACTCTTGGATAAAAACATAGCTGGATAATATGATAACGTCATTGCCCAGCTTATTCTGACTAAGCTGATCCTTCTTCGATCACGTGAGGAGAGTTCTACATGTTTGAAAAAAAAAATACACGAAACTCTGGATGGATTAACATGATTCCACCGACAATTACTTCTTCGATATACCTTTCGATATAGAACAGGTCGATGGAACTAAGAATTAGCTCACGCTTGATACAATAGGGGAAGCTTTTGAAGTACCTTGTCGCTACTCAATATAAAAGATTTGATGCAAGCTATATTATTTTTACGAATTCACTATACAACATCTCAGTTGACTTTAGTGTTGTTCCGCAAGTTCCTTGTGGGAATGTAGTTACTCATATTCTAATGTATGTCAAAGGTTCATCTGAACAGGGTGTATCGTATAAGGATAAGGATCATATAACTACTACCGGATAGTATGATGTAGACCAAGAATGATCTTCAGACTGAATATCTACCTCAGGGTATTGTCTTTGAATTGGAATTGTTATGACTTGAAAAAGTAAATATAAAAGAGACATGTAGTTGGACCATGAGCTGAGGCAGAATACCAGCAACAAAGTTGATTACATGAGCACTTACAACGCTAAAGTAACCTCTCAAGGAGTTGAGGTGTGAAGGAGATATGCCAATGATGGATGGACGACAAGCTGCACTAGACCTTTAAGTCTAAATTTTCATGAAGTAAAACAACGTCAGTATGAGGATCCAGTTCTAGTTGAATGCGGACAGATGTTCAGAAGAAAACTGGAGTTACCATACAGGGTTACTACTGACGGCGTTCTTATGTATAAAGATAGACTTTGTGTTCCTGATGTTGCAGATTTAGTTTATGATAGAGGCACATTATTCCAAATACATTGTTCATCCAGGTTCGACTAAGATGTACCATGAACTTAAGAAGATTTCTTAGTGGGACGGAATGAAGTGTGACATAGCAAAATTTGTGGCTCAATGTTCTAATTGCCAGCAAGTTAAAGTCGTGTCATCTTTCCAGACTTTATGTTTTCAGCAGATAGGTACGTATATATGATCAGGTTGCCAGCTTATCTCTGTCATTAATAGATTATTAGTGGGTTTAGCAATGATCGACACTCATTGTAGATTTCTGCCGTGGCCTTACTTTGGGTCGTGAGAAAAATGGTATCAACACCTCAGAGATTTAATATTACCATTCAGTATTTGGAGGAAGACTCCTCCACTTAAAGCACAAACTCATGCAGCCATTTGAATAGGAATAACCATCCTCGCACAGTCTGCTGGACTAAAGAAGATTTAGCTAAAAGCTGAACGTAGGCAGACCTAAGCTACCAACTACCCTTTCGAGTTGCCAAACAGCTACAACTCTCAAGTTCACAACTCCATACCTTTGCCGTAAACACCACTGCCTGATGGATGGTACTTCTATATAAAAATTTCGGCAGAGTTTCCCCTGAAACTGGATGATCCGCAAAAACAGAACCAGCAATATACTATACATGGGAATGGATACCCGGATAAACTGATATCCAAAATAATAATATGCTTACCCGGCTACAATAACATGTACTCTGGCTCAACACAGGGAACGTCACAAGCGGCTACCAATCTCCCAAGCTCACTAGTGCCGGACAAAGAAGAAATGGAAATGGATCGAGGATAGAAATAATTAGAGCTTCAGGAAGTTCATCTTCTTATTTGCTTGGCTACCAAAGCTAGACTACTTCCGAATCAGGCGAGCCAAAGAATCGCAATTGAAGAGATAGACATTAAATAAGCTTTATGGAAAAAATACCATACCAATTTAACCTCCCAATAAGAAGGAAACTCTGATAATTTACCAGAAAATCCTTTTATAACACAGATAAGCTTATAGGATAACATGACTTTACTAGCGTTTTGAACCAAGAGGAGATACGTAGATCGAATATTACTTACTAATCACTTTGCACCGGAAGAGATGATAACACTTTCTGATGGTGACGAATAAGAACCCCACAATCCTATCAACACTGAATTCCAAAGAGAGATAGACTGACTTGATATAATAAGAGAAAGTGGTACAACAGGATTCCAAGCAGGCAATACCGACACTCTCTCTCAAATTTCTCACATTTAACCAGATAAACTTGTACGACCTCACAAATGCCAGGAATAAATCATTCCAGAAGCTCATCCCTTGACCGCAATAAATTCTTAATCAAAACGACATTAAAAAAAAACCATGCAAACATAATAGGACACCTCATATCTAGATCGACCGGAAGAATCAAATATTACTCACATATAATGGAAGAAGAAATACATGGGTGTACTACATCAGATACCTCAGCATCCTGCCAGACTGGCAGTTCATAGAACTGCCTCTGCAGCTGAGCTGAGTCACTACCCTGATAATCACCTTCTGAAGAACCACTGCCGCAACGCTCTCGACCTCTACTGGATTGTGACATTTCTTTGGCTGATTGAGATCTAAATGGAATCCCCGATGACTGGGCAGGTGCCTGAGGGCGAGAGAAAATACGACTGCCTACTTGCCGAAGTAAGGGAAAACTTCCCAAAGGATAACCAGACTCATGACAATGATAACATCTTTAGGCTAAAAATGGATGTTGGATAAACTACTAATAGCTATGAAGAGAAGAATGGGTCTGATCTTTGACAGACTACTGCGCACTCTAAGAATCTCGCACCACAAGCTAAGATAACCTGGCAGGTGACCTCCCAAAATAATCAGAACTGTTACCTCCAAATGAGGTACCATGGTTGCCCACTAGGGCCACAGGATCTCTTGCTCTCCCGTTCTAACTCTTCCGGCTCTAACTTATGGTATGCCTCGTACCTTCGAACAATATCAACAACGACATCAAATAAAGTCCCAATCTTAATTTCTCGAGCCATACGGGATCTCAATGAAGGAGAAAGGTCAGCAATAAATTTTTGAATCTCTCAAAACGCTCATGGACTAGTTCTAATGCATATTCAGCCATTCTATAGAATTCAATCTCATATTCTGAAACACCAACAGGCTAACCGACAGGCTACCCTGTCCAATCCACTCAAACTAGCGACATTTTTCATCTCGCTCTCTACTCGAAAGGAACTTTTCCATGAATCTAGAAGAAAAATCGAACAAAATAAGTTAATAAGATAGCAGTCCACCAATTCAAGGCTGGACCCCTGAAACTGAAAATCGGAATAATCAACACCATACTTCTCGATATAATTAAGAGCCTGAAGGATACGCTGACATCATTTTATTTTAAAAAGAATCACGAGGTTTATCTAATACATTGCTTAAGAATATCGAAAGGTTCCATTAGGTAGAATAATGCAGCATCTTCAGATACTCGGACCGAGCCATTACTCAGGCTAACTAACCAGCCAGAATAACTAGAGGCACAACACATGCTGTCTCCGGAACTTAATTTACTGCGGTGATATTAAGAACTGGAATAGGAGCTCCCTGTGACTGAACGTCTGCAGCTGCGGCAACCTGATAAGCTGCCTAGCGAATAATAGGTTCTTGCGGTATCTGCGTCGCCAAAATTCTCCTAAAAGCATCGTAGAGAGCCAAGGGAACCACAAGGCCCTACTCCCTTGCCCATCGCGAGCTCGTACAGTTGGGACCTCCGTAACTAAATCGTCGACACGATAAAAAACTCTCGGGGCTTCGTCAATGCTAACCCCAGGCCAGACTGCTTCGTCTTGAACTCATACCGTTTGCTGATTTTTCGCACGAGGGTTTCACAATTACCACGAAGGAATTAACGAAAATACTTTTACATCCTAGACCGATACACGATCAGAAAAAAAAGAAGTGAAACTTCCTAAATGCCACCATAGCCTTTCGTAGATAAGTATGGACGTCAACGTACCCATCAGCGAGACTCTACTAGACACTGTCTTAGTCTGGATGGACTCTAAATCGGGCTCTGATACCAACTGACACGACCCGAAGTTCGGCTAGGCCGTACGGGCACCCGTCATCCTCCCCTACACCCGTCGGGCGAACCCTTACTAGTTAAATTAGGAAAATAAATATAATTAAATTCATAAATAAGAACAACACTTAAAAAAATACAGACATACTGATACCTTTAAGCTGTATAAAAGAAATTACAGCTGACTACCCAACATACTAGGCTTAGGGCTATCCAGACTAGACATCTAAGAGTACAAACGAAGACAAATACCTCCTAAAGGGAGCAAAATACAACTGAAATAATAAACATAAAATTGGTGGCCATTCGGAATAAAAGTTGGCTCATCCTGACAGCTGAAGTCGTCTTCGCTCCTTCACAATGTGGCGAACTCAATCCTGGAGCGAACCTGTAATACCCTGATTTGGGCCTTGGCCCATTTAGCTAATAAATAAGATGACAAAAAAAAAAGAAGAGAACAAAACAGACTAAATAAAACAAAAGAAGGAAAAGAATTAAAAGAAAACAAAAACTAAAAGAAAGATTGAAAACAAAAGAAAGAGAAAACCTACAAGCTACTTTTCCACGCCAAGCAGCCATCAACGCTGCTCATATTGTCATTGGCATTCGGGTGGAGATAGAAACAAAAAACAAAGAAATTATCTTTCTTTCTCAATTCGTACCAGGTAAGCATTAGTTAATTTTTCACAATCCTTTTAACATTTATAGTAGTTAGGCCCTTGTAAGGTTAAACTATAATCTTGTTGCCAGTTTAAAGACAACACTAGAGCGGGCAGTAAAACAAAAATATAATAGAAGGAAGAAAATGGCACATGTTCTGATTAATGAACTATTAGAAAAGGTGGTATGAACGACCCTGAATTACTGCAAAGATAGTTAATTTAGTTAAACCCTGGAGCTGGTATTGCAATCTAACAAATTTACCACTAGAATAAATTAACGTCGGCGAATCTAGAGATAATTGATACTTGAACATTATATTGTCTTTTAGATCTCAACACTTCAGGGACGAGACAATTGGAAGTGGGTCAGAGTGGTTCAGCAATAATACTGTGAGTGAAATATCTACCCGTAGTTGGTTTTCAACTATAGCATGTTTGAAACTCACTTTCTTGCATCAATACTATTTTTATTAAATTGTTTTATTTCATGGGACAAGCGCCAGTATAACTATTATATTGTTATATCCAACTGTTATTTTGGTACTGAGGTTGTCGATACAAATTGATTCATTTTGAACCTTTGTTTATTTTGAGGACTGCTATAGATATTGTGATTTGATAATTTGCCAGAAAGAAAGTACAAATATGAGATATTATGTTATAAAAGCAAATATTATTTTGGGAATTAACTTAGCCAGATCGCCGTTATCTAACGTCGGAATCGTTAGGCCTGGTGCACCTTATACAGTATTTCTCCTCCGCTAGTAGGAAAGAACTAGTCCACCTGTTGCTCCCAAACGCACACGCAAGTATACGTGGTCGACAAGTAATAAAGTGATAAGATGAGTATCGTTCCCACGAGGACTATGCAGACTGAGTTCTAGCAAACAATTTATTTATACTATTCAGGGATCTTTTTCCAATAGTGAGGATTTTGTTAACTAAAGAACAGTAATTAAATGGTAAAAGTGAATTCAAGCAATGGAGCAAAACTTGGTTGTTATCAGTAATAAAGAGACGGTCCAGGGTCAGAGTTACTAACAATCCAGTTGAGTTTTCCAATTGATTCCACTTCTTAAATCCCGGGTTACTAACTAACAGATTAAATGTACCCGTGAAAACCTTTCGATTCTTCACGGTCTATGCAGGCTACTCCAATCCCTATATGTCTATGGGTTGAATCACGTGCACGCATTAATGAATTCTGTAATGAGTTAAACTAGGCAAGCAAGTATATGTCTATCTTACTCACAAATTGGTTCCCCGATGCCCGGGTTCACAAACTAGTCCTATTCTTTCTTATTACGTAATTAAATTCCCTCTTTCGAGTTCAATCTAAAAACCATAGATAATGCGTAATAATCGGGCCCTGACAATTACACAAGTGAAATCAAGAAAGAATAAGTAACCCGTAATGGGATTCAATTAATGGGAATCAATCTTCAAACATCAACCTTCATGAAATACTCTAACCCTAGAACGATATGTTTAGCCACGCATACTCATAATAATAACACAAGGAATTGATGTAATAATGAAATAATGATGTAATAGATTAATGGAAGGAAGAAAAACCCTTGTTCTTGATGTTATGAGCTCTCCAATTTGCTTCAAAGTCTGAACTCCTATTAAAAACTAAGTAAAAGAGTATTTATAGTGTTTACAAACACCTAGTAATAAGTTAGACCCAATCCTAGACGAAATAGGAAGTAAAAACGCGCACAAGGGGCGCTATAACGGGCGCCCCGCGCCCCGGAACGCGTGCACACAACCAGAAGACGCCAGCTTCTCCACGCTTTAGGGCCGCGCCGCAAGCCAAACCGCGCCCAGCCCCTGTGCGCTATAAGTGGCGCGGCGCATGGGCTAGGGCGCCAGGCCATTTTCCTGTTCCGTTCCTCCTTTTCTCGTTTCGTGTTGTGCCTTCGTGTGCTCGATCCAATCCTCAATCAAAATCCCATCTTTTCTTGCTCAATCATGCTCTCAAAAGCTCCAATTACACTGCGTAACAACCTACATACACACGACATAAAATCAGTGTAAAACCACGTTCATAAACCATAAAACGAGCGAATAAGGTACTAAAACGTGAGGAAATATTAAGGAAATATAGGCATAAAATGCCAAACATCACCACCCCACACTTGAACCTTTGCTCGTCCTCGAGCAATCACAAATAACTTCCAACCTAGGCAAAACAGGTCTGCCTATGACTATGGTTGATACCGACCATTGAACCAATGCACACATGACTACTATGGACCCACAACATGCCAACAATTTACCAAAGCCAAAAATATAAGAACAACCACCCCAAAATAGCTCAAGTGCACAAACTCAACTTAATGCAACCATGCTCCCACAAAATCACACCTATCTACTCAACCAAGAAGCCACCAACTTCACCTATTTCATGCAAACCACGTGCCCTCACCAATATGAAGCAAAAGAGTGCCCCCCAAATATCCCACACAACAATAAATATCACGCATAGAATGGGGCAATAACCAATGAACTCACTCACTCTCATGAAAATCTCACACGTCACACGCAATGTACCATAGGCTTGCCCGTAATGTAGGACTCCACTAATGTAAGCTCACTCCAATCGGGATTAACTAGGACTTTAAAAAGGTCGAAATGTAGGCTAAGGGACGGGTAGGATACATATGGTAATAGTGACTACCTCCCTAAGCACTTTAATACATCACAATTTAAATTAATCATCAATCTCATCAAGCCACCCAAATCAACAACTTCTACACATACACCTTCTCAACAAGTAGCAATTTTTTCTTTTAAGCACACACTAGCAAGGAATGGATATCTTTTTCTCTTTATTTCTTTTTCCACAATTTTTTTTTTCAACTTTGCTCTTTTTTTTTTTCTTTTCTTATTTCAATTTCATCCAACCTTGCCAATGCTTTTCACTACTTCACAATTTTAACAATTATTCCCCTTCATTAGCTCCACTCAAAAACCTCCCAATTCCAACCACAACTCCAATCAACTACACAATATCAACTAAAGTGCTTAAAGAGTAAAGGGTCAAAAGAGACAATTTAGAACAAATGGGTAGGCTCGGGGTGTGGGTACCAATAGAAAGGATCAAAGAAATCACAACAACAATTTTTTTCCAAGGTATATATGTAAGGGTAGGCAAACAAAAGAAGGCCTTGTATCATTTCCCAACTAGAGCAAACCTAGGATTTCGCTTTGCACACACACGGGGCAAGTTCTAGACATTAATATGCAACATGGAGTAAACAAGAACATGCCTCACAACACACATTGCACACGATCCACACAAAAAGGTTCCATCAACAACTCTCAACTAAGCATCTAGAATGCAACTTGTGGAAATTTAAGCACTCATGCACAAAGGTTAACAATCAAGTCAAGCAAGTGGACTCAAGCATCTCAAGGGGGTCGTTCTATTTTTTTTTTTTTAGGCATGCATCACAATTAAAACCCAAGGACACCACAAATAGCACATGCAATCAAGTTCAAGTCCACCGGTATCAAACAAATCAAAGGCACCTAGCATTCTACCTATTTCCTTTCGTCTAGGGTCATCTACAACTATCCTAATCCTAAAAAATAAAAACTACCCGGTTCAAAGGTCTCCCCGTGGAAAAGAACCGAGGCCATAAGAAAAACCACGGGGTGGATGACATGTACCACTAATAAAACTAAAAGGAAAATCTTTTTGGAATTTTTCATTGGTTTTCTAATTTTTTTTTCATATATTAACGTAAGAAACAAATAAAAATAAAGTCAAGTAACAAAAGAAAATCCTACGGTACATGCATCCCTAACCTCAAAAATAAATAAAGGGTACGGGGTGGATGACATGTACCACTAATAAAACTAAAAGGAAAATCTTTTTGGAATTTTTCATTGGTTTTCTATTTTTTTTTTTCATATATTAACGCAAGAAACAAATAAAAATAAAGTCAAGTAACAAAAGAAAATCCTACGGTACATGCATCCCTAACCTCAAAAATAAATAAAGGGTAGTTTCCTACCCCACACTTAAACTATGCACTGTCCTCAGTGCTAAAAATAAGAAAGTGCAAGGTAAAGAAAACTTCCCTGAAGATTCTAGTCCTTGGTGCTAGCATCCTCCAAGCTTCCATATAGTATGAGGTACTCAGACTTCCCCCAACAGATCATCAACATTAGGCAAGGGTGAGGACACCCCACACTTAGCCTCGACATTACATGAACCTGCAATCCAAGGAAAAACAACAACTACGTGACACTATAAATAAAATAATACAAGTACAAACTCGGGTTGCCTCCCGAGAAGCGCCTTAGTTAACGTCGTGGCACGACGACACTTTTAGCTCACTTCCAGCCTTTATGCCTTCTCTTCTTACGCCGAACTTTTACTTTCTTCCCTTCTTTTAGAGAACCCATCTTCAACTTCACATGTGGTTTACTTCCAACTTTTTGTTTGACACATTCAATCATAGAGCACTCTTCCACCTTAGCTATGTGCTCCTTCTCATTATACACCTTGAAATTAACCTTTTCTCCATGCGCTCTAACAGTCATCTCACCCAGCTCCATGTCAATAAGTGCCTTCGAGGTGACTAAGAATGGTCTCCCCAAAATGATTGGAGCTTCTCGGTCCTCTTCATAATCATCAGGGTGAGTGAGTGATCCATCCGCCATCTTGAGAGTAACTGAAGAGGACTTGATTGCTCCTAGCCCCAACCTTTTGCACACAGACAGAGGCATGAGATTTATGCTCGCCCCCAAATCACACAAGGCACCAGTGATATTATGCCCTCCAATGGTACAAGGAATAGTAAACCTCCCAGGATCTTGAAGTTTTGGAGGTAGCTTGCTCAAGATTGTGCTACACTCCTCAACTAACTCAACTGTATCTATCTCTTGAGGCGTTTTCTTCTTGACTAAAATTTCTTTTAAGAACTTCACAAAGGATGGCATTAATTCAAACACATCAGTCAAAGGAATACTAACTTGAAGTTCTTTCAACATACTCACAAATTTTTTATACTGGGCCAGATCCTTCGATGGTAATAGTCTCTGCGGGAATGGTGGAGGCGGCAGAGGTGCCTCCTTTCTCTCTTCTTTCTTCTTTACCTTCTCCACTTTTTCAATTTTCTCTATTTCAGCTCTCTCTTCAGACTTGGCCATCAGCTCTCTACCTTCAATTAAAGTAACTGCAAGACATTGTTCAGGCTCTTTTTTAACAGTGCTTATTTCTCCCACCAACTGCCCCAACTGGTGCTCCAAGTTCTTTTGAGCATTGGCAAGATCTTGTATGGCCTGTGCATGGGCTGCAGTGTCAGCTATCATTCTCTGCTGGCCCGCCATTATCTGCTTTAGCATATCTTCAACTGAACTGCTAACCTGCTGTGGTGGAGGTGGAAGTGGGTGGTAATTATTCGGGTCTCTCGTACTACCTTGATAATAACCATTACCAAACTGATTTTGACCTTGCAGCCTGTTTTGATTACCCACGTAATAAACTGACTCTGGATTAGAAGAGCAAACCTTTGTAGCATGGTCTTGACCACAAACCTCACAAAAGCTCTGGAGTTGTTGCACTGGAGCCACTGGTTGCTGAGCCTTTTGCAAAGCTAACTTGCTAATTTGATTGGAAATAGCATCCATCCTCGCCCTTAGTTTTGAAACTGCATCTAACTGAAGTACCCCTGCAGGTTTCTGCGTAATAGCTCTACCATCTCCCTGCCAATCAGGATTGCTCTGCGAAAACTTGTCAAGTAAATCATAAATCTGATCAAAATTTAAGGCCAGTACTTGGCCTCCAGCAGCAGCATCAACCACGATCTTAGTGTGTTGGTTCAGCCCCTCAACAAAAGTGTGTGCAAAAACCTCATTGGATTGGTTGTGGTGTGGACAATCTCGCAATAAAGCTTTGAATCGCTCCCAGGCTGAATACAAGGATTCTCCTTCTAACTGTCTGAAGGACATAATTTCGCTCCTCAGCCGGGCTGTCTTGGCAGACGGATAAAATTTAGCCAAGAACTTCTTAGCCAAATCCTCCCAAGTAGTGATAGACCCGGATTTTTCAGCCTTTAACCACTTCCTTGCTGCCCCAATCAGTGAAAACGGGAACAACGTCAAGCGAACATAATCAGTAGGAACACCTGCTGGTGTATAAGTATCACTGATCTCCAGAAAGTTCTAAATGTGTTGCTGCGGATCCTCATGAAGTAATCCACCATATTGTCCAGTCACATGCAGCAACTGAATCATGCCGGACTTAATCTCAAAGCCCCCGGTGATAGCGGGCTTAACTATGCTCGATGCTACTCCCTCCAGGCTGGGGAGAGCAACATCTCGCACAGCTGAAGCTTGTTCTTCTGCCATTCCTGTAGGTAAAGATCAAGCAGGACCTAATACCTGAAACAGCACAAAACTCAAAACAAAAATTAAACCTGAATAGTAAGTAATAAACTGTTCAAAAAGAAATCAGTCAATAATTAGTCCCCGGCAACGGCGCCAAAAACTTGTTACTCCCAAACGCACACGCAAGTATACGTGGTCGACAAGTAATAAAGTGATAAGATGAGTATCGTTCCCACGAGGACTATGCAGACTGAGTTCTAGCAAACAATTTATTTAAACTATTCAGGGATCTTTTTCCAATAGTGAGGATTTTGTTAACTAAAGAACAGTAATTAAATGGTAAAAGTGAATTCAAGCAATGGAGCAAAACTTGGTTGTTATCAGTAATAAAGAGACGGTCCAGGGTCAGAGTTACTAACAATCCAGTTGAGTTTTCCAATTGATTCCACTTCTTAAATCCCGGGTTACTAACTAACAGATTAAATGTACCCGTGAAAACCTTTCGATTCTTCACGGTCTATGCAGGCTACTCCAATCCCTATATGTCTATGGGTTGAATCACGTGCACGCATTAATGAATTCTGTAATGAGTTAAACTAGGCAAGCAAGTATATGTCTATCTTACTCACAAATTGGTTCCCCGATGCCCGGGTTCACAAACTAGTCCTATTCTTTCTTATTACGTAATTAAATTCCCTCTTTCGAGTTCAATCTAAAAACCATAGATAATGCGTAATAATCGGGCCCTGACAATTACACAAGTGAAATCAAGAAAGAATAAGTAACCCGTAATGGGATTCAATTAATGGGAATCAATCTTCAAACATCAACCTTCATGAAATACTCTAACCCTAGAACGATATGTTTAGCCACGCATACTCATAATAATAACACAAGGAATTGATGTAATAATGAAATAATGATGTAATAGATTAATGGAAGGAAGAAAAACCCTTGTTCTTGATGTTATGAGCTCTCCAATTTGCTCCAAAGTCTGAACTCCTATTAAAAACTAAGTAAAAGAGTATTTATAGTGTTTACAAACACCTAGTAATAAGTTAGACCCAATCCTAGACGAAATAGGAAGTAAAAACGCGCACAAGGGGCGCTATAACGGGCGCCCCGCGCCCCGGAACGCGTGCACACAACCAGAAGACGCCACCTTCTCCACGCTTTAGGGCCGCGCCGCAAGCCAAACCGCGCCCAGCCCCTGCGCGCTATAAGTGGCGCGGCGCATGGGCTAGGGCGCCAGGCCATTTTCCTGTTCCGTTCCTCCTTTTCTCGTTTCGTGTTGTACCTTCGTGTGCTCGATCCAATCCTCAATCAAAATCCCATATTTTCTTGCTCAATCATGCTCTTAAAAGCTCCAATTACACTGCGTAACAACCTACATACACACGACATAAAATCAGTGTAAAACCACATTCATAAACCATAAAACGAGTGAATAAGGTACTAAAACGTGAGGAAATATTAAGGAAATATAGGCATAAAATGCCAAACATCACCACCCTCTAGAAGGGAACTCAGCTGACGGGGTAGTCAGACGGCCATGATATACTCATGGTGACAGACCGTAATATTTGATTTTGGCTCAATAACTTCCATTATATATATAAAGACACGAGTACTATGGTTGAAATTACTATTTCCAATGGAATTACGACATTATTTATTTATGCATATATTCTTATTTATGCTTGTCCCGAATAAAAACGCTATGGTTGATATTGTCCTCGCTTAGTCTGTGTGACTAACCCTTTTCCTTTCCCCACTCACAGATAAACTAGTTGAGTCTGATACCTTGAGTCAAGGCGAGTGACAGAGCTAAGGAGTGATCCAGTAAGCCCCGCATCTGCTTCGCGAGGGCCATTATTTATTCTTTTATTTACTTAAGTCATTAGTTCATTTGAATCTAGAGTTTTGCTCCTTAGTCAGTCTTGGGATGTCTTTCTGGTTAAAGTTGGCTTCGAAGTACTCTATGGTTTACTTATTATCATGGACAGCATGGATTTAGTGTTGTTAATTATCCTTTAGACTTTAAATATGCGTGTTAGTGTGGTAGTTATTCATTAGACTGGTTGCTGACAGGTACAAAAATTTTGGTTTGCTTCCGGTACAGGGGAAACTCTGCTGAAATTTCTGCGCGAATATGATAGGCTTGCTAGGTGGGCTTAGTCTTGTCTAGCGCCGATCACGGCCCTAGTTAGGGTCGTGACAAAGTGGTATCAGAGCTCTAGGTTTAGGGTATGACTAAGGAGTACCGGTTATAGCGGAGGCTTAATTGTGTATATGTTGTGCACCATATGCACGATCGGGGCTCTCCAACGATCGGATAGGATGTGTCAATTTTATTTTCTTTCATTATATTGACCTTGTTTGTATGCGGTCTAGAGCCAAGTAAGAATACTAATACGTTCGTTATGATTATAGATGGCAAAACGTGGGGCCAGAGCTGGGAACAATGCGAGAAACAGAGATGAGGTACGAGCTGAATCAGAGGAAACTATTCGTGCTCCACTGAACTTAGGTGAAGAACATAGGAGAAGAGGTCATGATGCACCAGATATACAGGATACCTACACCGCCGCTGAGAGTGAGACACCACTACCACCCCCACAGCCGCAAGTTGCTGCTAATGTTGCTGATATGGTAGCTGCGTTGTTGCATAAAGCTTTTGAAAGCTTGGTGGAAAAAGTTCAAACACAACCTGGGGTTAACGCACTGCATGGAGGGGATACTTTCGGTAACATTCTTCCAAAGCTTCTGAAGTTGAAACCTCCCGTGTTCACAGGTGTTAGTGACACAGAAGATCCACAACTTTTCTTGGATGGAATTCAGAAGGCCTTAGATGCGCTTGAGTGTACCAGCACGAGATCTGCTGAGCTTCCTGCGTATCAATTGGAAAATATTGCTGAGACTTGGTTTAAATCCTTTAAGAGGGGACGTCCTGTTGGTTCACCCCCTTGACATGGGACGAATTCTCTGAAGCATTCATGGATCGATTTCTGCCACAGAGCAAAAAGTATGCTTTTGCAATGCAATTTGAAGCATTAAGGCAGACCGCAGGGATGTCTGTTGATGAGTATGATAGAGAGTTCACTCGGTTATCCCGATATGCACCAAGCTTGGTGGAAAAGGAGACTATGCGGGTTAAGAGGTTCATACGAGGTTTACAGAAGTATTTATTCAACCCACTAGCTACACACCTGACTAAGTGCGACATCAATTACTCTCAGGCGGTGGATGTTGCCAGAGAAGTAGAGGCTAGAGGGATTGAAGAGAGAGAAATTCAAGCACAGAATAAGAGGACCAAGACTACAGGATACTATGGAGGAAATACTGGTTCTAACCGTGGTAGTGGATCGCAGAACCACCACAGTAATACAAATACTGGGGCTACATCTTTTGTTAACTCATCTGTCAGTACACCTGCCCCTGGGCAAAGTTATAAAAATTCAACGCCATTGTTCGAGCAGGCCAAACCCCCTGCATCTACTTGCAATTATTGTCACAGGAACCATTCAGGTGCTTATGGGAATGGATTGGCTAGCTTCATGTCACGCCACTGTGGATTGTCATTCTAAGACAGTCCGGTTTGACATCCCAGGTGAACCAGACTTTGTCTAACAGGGTGAACGGGGTTCGACTCAGGACAACTTGATATCATTTATGGCTGCAAGTCGTATGTTGAACAAAGGTTGCCAAGGATTTTTGGCATTTGTCAAAGATACAAAGGCAGTAGTACCAGAGTTAGAGACGGTTCTAGTAGTGAATGAATTTACAGAGGTGTTTCCAGAAGACTTACCTGGGTTGCCTCCTGCTAGGGAAATTGATTTTGGTATTGATCTGGTACCTGGCACACAGCCCATATGGATACCTCCATATCGTATGGCACCAGTCGAGTTGAGGGAACTGAAGGAACAACTGCAAGATCTATTGGATAAGGGTTTCATAAGACCTAGCACTTCACCTTGGGGGTGCACCAGCCTTATTCGTAAAGAAGAAAGATGGGTCCATGAGGTTATGCATTGATTACAGACAACTAAATAAAGTCACAATCCGCAACAAGTACCCACTACCGCGTATTGATGATTTGTTCGATCAAGTGCAGGGTGCTAAGAGATTCTCAAAGATTGACTTAAGATCTGGATACCATCAGTTACGCATTAAAGGGGAAGACATATGCAAGACAGCTTTCAGGACCAGATATGGGCACTATGAATTCTTGGTAATGCCTTTCGGATTGACAAATGCACCAGCAGCCTTCATGGATATGATGAATAGGGTGTTTAAGCCATATTTGGACAAATTTGTGATTGTTTTCATTGATGACATACTCGTGTATTCCAAGAATAATGAAGATCATGAACAACACTTGAGGATAGTATTGCAGATACTCAAGGAACATAAGCTATATGCTAAGTTCTTGAAGTGCGAGTTCTGGTTGGACAAAGTTGCTTTCTTGGGTCACATTGTATCTGAGAAAGGCATCTTGGTTGATCTGAAGAAGGTGGAAGCGGTACAAAAATGGGCACGACCAACTACTGCGTCTGAGATACGAAGTTTCTTGGGTCTTGCAGGGTACTACAGGCGTTTTGTGCAGGATTTCTCGAAGATAGCTACACCACTGACTAAATTGACTCAAAAGAATGTGAAATTTCAATGGTCAGACGCGTGCGAGCAGAGCTTTCAGAAACTGAAGGAATGTTTTACCACCGCCCCAGTTTTAGTTCTACCATCTGGAGCTGGAGGTTTTGCAGTTTATTGTGATGCCTCTCGAGTAGGACTTGGGTGTGTTCTTATGCAAAATGGACGAGTTATAGCTTATGCTTCGAGACAGTTGAAGAAGCACGAGCAAAACTACCCTACCCATGATCTAGAGATGGCTGCAATTATCTTCGCACTCAAGATTTGGCGTCATTATCTGTATGGTGAGAAATGTGAGATTTATACTGACCACAAAAGCCTTCAATATATCTTCCAGCAGAGGGATTTAAACTTACGACAACGAAGATGGGTGAAGCTACTAAAAGACTATGATTGTGAAATCTTGTATCACCCAGGCAAGGCTAACGTTGTGGCAGACGCGTTAAGTCGCAAATCCATGGGCAGTTTGGCACACATAGCACCAGTGAGAAGGCTTATTGCGAGGGAAATCCATGAGTTGAAGGGAAGTGGAGTACATTTTGAGATGGGAACTACAGGTACATTATTAGCTTGTGTGCAAGCCAAATCATCTTTGATTGAAAATATCAAGGCAAAGCAGTACCAAGATTCTAAATTGTGCAAACTCAGAGATGATAGGGGTACCGGTAAGGGAAAGGAATTCACTGTTGATGATGACGGGGTATTACGACTTGGTGAGCGCATCTGTGTACCTGATGTCGATAGGTTAAGGCAGACTGTGCTCGAGGAGGCACATGGCTCCAAGTACTCGGTTCACCCTGGTTCCACAAAGATGTATCAAGATCTTCGACAGTTATACTGGTGGGAAGGTATGAAAAAAGATGTTGCTGATTATGTCATGCGCTGTCTTACTTGCCAGCAAGTGAAGGCAGAGCACCAGCGACCTGCAGGGTTGATGCAGCGACTTGAAATTCTGGAATGGAAGTGGGAACGAATCACTATGGACTTCGTGACTGGGTTGCCACGGACACCTAAGGGCTACGACTCTATATGGGTGATTGTGGATCGGCTAACGAAGTCAGCACACTTCTTGCCTGTCAAGACAACATATAATGGTGCACGTTATGCACAGTTATATATAGATGAGATAGTAAAGCTTCATGGAGTCCCGGTGTCTATTATTTCTGATAGAGGGTCCCAGTTCACCTCTCATTTTTGGAAGGAATTCCAGCGAGAGTTGGGTACGCGAGTGGATCTGAGTACTGCGTTCCACCCGCAGACTGATGGGCAGTCGGAGCGAACCATACAGACCTTGGAAGACATGTTGAGGTCTTGTGTCCTTGATTTTGGTGGTAGCTGGGACAAGTACTTACCGTTGGTTGAGTTTGCTTACAATAACAGTTTTCAAGCAAGTATTCAGATGGCTCCATACGAGGCTTTGTATGGAAGACGTTGTCGGTCTCCTATTGGCTGGTTCGAGACTGGTGAAATTAAAATTTTGGGTCCAGAGTTGGTGCAATTAGCACTTGACAAAGTTCAATTGATAAGGCAGAGATTGCTTGCAGCTCAAAGTAGGCAGAAGGCGTACGCGGATAAGAGACATCGTGAGTTAGAGTTTTCGGTAGGAGATCATGTGTTCTTGCGGGTCTCACCGATGAAAGGTATCTTGAGATTTGGGAAAAATGGGAAGTTGAGACCGAGGCACATTGGACCGTATGAGATTCTTGAAAGAATTGGCAATGTAGCATATCGTCTAGCACTTCCTCCCGAGTTGTCTTCTGTCCATTCAGTATTCCATGTATCTATGTTACGGAAGTACATACCCGACCCTTCTCACGTGCTTGAGGCACCGAATGTTCAGTTAGATGAGAACTTGGCTTATGAGGAGCAACCTGTGGCCATAGTAGATAGGCAAGTAATGAAGTTACGGTCAAAGGAGATTGCAACAGTGAAGGTTGCTTGGAGGAATCACACCGTGAATGAGGCAACATGGGAAGATGAGGAGGAGATGCGAGCCAAGTATCCTGACCTATTCGAAACCGCGGGTAAGTAAGTGTTTTAAATTCGGGGACCGAATTTCATTAAGGGGGGAAAAATGTAATACCCTGATTTGGGCCTTGGCCCATTTAGCTAATAAATAAGCTGTCCACTAATTAAACAAAAAAAAAGAAGAGAACAAAACAGACTAAATAAAACAAAAGAAGGAAAAGAATTAAAAGAAAACAAAAACTAAAAGAAAGATTGAAAACAAAAGAAAGAGAAAACCTACAAGCTACTTTTCCACGCCAAGCAGCCATCAACGCTGCTCATATTGTCATTGGCATTCGGGTGGAGATAGAAACAAAAAACAAAGAAATTATCTTTCTTTCTCAATTCGTACCAGGTAAGCATTAGTTAATTTTTCACAATCCTTTTAACATTTATAGTAGTTAGGCCCTTATAAGGTTAAACTATAATCTTGTTGCCAGTTTAAAGACAACACTAGAGCGGGCAGTAAAACAAAAATATAATAGAAGGAAGAAAACGACACATGTTATGATTTATGAACTATTAGAAAAGGTGGTATGAACGACCCTGAATTACTGGAAAGATAGTTAATTTAGTTAAACCCTGGAGCTGGTATTGCAATCTAGCAAGTTTACCACTAGAATAAATTAACGTCGGCGAATCTAGAGATAATTGATACTTGAACATTATATTGTCTTTTAGATTCTCAACACTTCAGGGACGAGACAATTGGAAGTGGGTCAGAGTGGTTCAGCAATAATACTGTGAGTGAAATATCTACCCGTAGTTGGTTTTCAACTATAGCATGTTTGAAACTCACTTTCTTGCATCAATACTATTTTTATTAAATTGTTTTATTTCATGGGACAAGCGCTAGTATAACTATTATATTGTTATATCCAACTGTTATTTTGGTACTGAGGTTGTTGATACAAATTGATTCATTTTGAACCTTTGTTTATTTTGAGGACTGCTATAGATATTGTGATTTGATATTTTGTCAGAAAGAAAGTACAAATATGAGATATTATGTTATAAAAGTAAATATTATTTTGGGAATTAACTTAGCCAGATCGCCGTTATCTAACGTCGGAATCGTTAGGCCTGGTGCACCTTGTACAGTATTTCTCCTCCGCTAGTAGGAAAGAACTAGTCCACCCTCTAGAAGGGAACTCAGCTGACGGGGTAGTCAGACGGCCATGATATACTCATGGTGTCAGACCGTAATATTTGATTCTGGCTCAATAACTTCCATTATATATATAAAGACACGAGTACTATGGTTGAAATTACTATTTCCAATGGAATTACGACATTATTTATTTATGCATATTTTCTAATTGATGCTTGTCCCGAATAAAAACGCTATGGTTGATATTGTCCTCGCTTAGTCTGTGTGACTAACCCTTTTCCTTTCCCCACTCACAGATAAACTAGTTGAGGCTGATACCTTGAGTCAAGGCGAGTGACAGAGCTAAGGAGTGATTCAGTAAGCCCCGCATTTGCTTCGCGAGGGCCATTATTTATTCTTTTATTTACTTAAGTCATTAGTTCATTTGAATCTAGAGTTTTGCTCCTTAGTCAGTCTTGGGATGTCTTTCTGGTTAAAGTTGGCATCGAAGTACTCTATGGTTTACTTATTATCGTGGATAGCGTGGATATAGTGTTGTTGATTATCCTTTAGACTTTAAATATGCGTATTAGTGTGGTAGTTATTCATTAGACTGGTTGCTGACAGGTACAAAAATTTTGGTTTGCTTCCGGTACAGAGGAAACTCTGCCGAAATTTCTGCGCGAATATGATAGGCTTGCTAGGTGGGCTTAGTCTTGTCTAGCACCGATCACGGCCCTAGTTAGGGTCGTGACAAAGTGGTATTAGAGCTCTAGGTTTAGGGTATGACTAAGGAGCACCGGTTATAGCGGAGGCTTAATTGTGTATATGTTGTGCACCATATGCACGATCGGGACTCTGCAACGATCGGATAGGATGTGTCTGTTTTATTTTCTTTCATTATATTGACCTTGTTTGTATGCGGTCTAGAGCCAAGTAAGAATACTAATACGTTCGTTATGATTATAGATGGCAAAACGTGGGGCCAGAGCTGGGAACAATGCGAGAAACAGAGATGAGGTACGAGCTGAATCAGAGGAAACTATTCGTGCTCCACTGAACTTAGGTGAAGAACATAGGAGAAGAGGTCATGATGCACCAGATATACAGGATACCTACACCGCCGCTGAGAGTGAGACACCACTACCACCCCCACAGCCGCAAGTTGCTGCTAATGTTGCTGATATGGTAGCTGCGTTGTTGCATAAAGCTTTTGAAAGCTTGGTGGAAAAAGTTCAAACACAACCTGGGGTTAACGCACTGCATGGAGGGGATACTTTCGGTAACATTCTTCCAAAGTTTCTGAAGTTGAAACCTCCCGTGTTCACAGGTGTTAGTGACACAGAAGATCCACAACTTTTCTTGGATGAAATTCAGAAGGCCTTAGATGCGCTTGAGTGTACCAGCACGAGATCTGCTGAGCTTGCTGCGTATCAATTGGAAAATATTGCTGAGACTTGGTTTAAATCCTTTAAGAGGGGTAGTCCTGTTGGTTCACCCCCCTTGACATGGGACGAATTCTCTGAAGCATTCATGGATCGATTTCTGCCACAGAGCAAAAAGTATGCTTTTGCAATGCAATTTGAAGCATTAAGGCAGACCGCAGGGATGTCTGTTGATGAGTATGATAGAGAGTTCACTCGGTTATCCCGATATGCACCAAGCTTGGTGGAAAAGGAGACTATGCGGGTTAAGAGGTTCATACGAGGTTTACAGAAGTATTTATTCAACCCACTAGCTACACACCTGACTAAGTGCGACATCAATTACTCTCAGGCGGTGGATGTTGCCAGAGAAGTAGAGGTTAGAGGGATTGAAGAGAGAGAAATTCAAGCACAGAATAAGAGGACCAAGACTACAGGATACTATGGAGGAAATACTGGTTCTAACCGTGGTAGTGGATCGCAGAACCACCACAGTAATACAAATACTGGGGCTACATCTTTTGTTAACTCATCTGTCAGTACACCTGCCCCTGGGCAAAGTTATAAAAATTCAACGCCATTGTTCGAGCAGGCCAAAACCTCTGCATCTACTTGCAATTGTTGTCACAGGAACCATTCAGGTGAATGTTGGGGAAAGATGGGGGCCTGTCTTCGTTGTGGTCAGATGGGGCATTTCAGGGACGATTGCCCACGTCGGAAAGGAGTATACAATCAAGCTTCAGCACCAGCAAATTCTGCACCAAAAATTTCCACACCTCAGAATACTAGGAACAATTTGGGAACAGCAGGCAGAGGCGCTGGGTACAAGGGTTCTAATACTAAAGGTTCAGGAGTGGCTGGTAGAGGTCAATCCCGAACATTTGCTCTTACTAGGCAGGATGCTCAAGCATCGAATGCGGTGGTCACAGGTATTCTTATGATGTATTTAATTGATTTTACTACCTTACTTGATCTTAAATTAGTTTATTCATGTGTGTCCCTTTATGTATGTGAAAGCTAACATAGAAATTACAGGTATACTCTCAGTATGTTCAAATGACGCTATAGCTTTAATCGATCCTGGATCCACTTATTCCTACGTGTCTCCAAATGTTGCCTTGAGGTTTGGTAGACGACCTGAATTGTTAATGGATCCTTTTGAGGTTGCTACCCCCGTTGGGGAATCATTATTAGTGGACCGTGTGTACCGCTCTTGTCAAATCAGTGTAGAAGGGAATGACACGTTAGCAGACTTGATCGAGTTAGACATGGTAGATTTTGATGTGCTTATGGGAATGGATTGGCTAGCTTCATGTCACGCCACTGTGGATTGTCATTCTAAGACAGTCCGGTTTGACATCCCGGGTGAACCAGACTTTGTCTTACAGGGTGAACGGGGTTCGACTCAGGACAACTTGATATCATTTATGGCTGCAAGTCATATGTTGAACAAAGGTTGCCAAGGATTTTTGGCATTAGTCAAAGATACAAAGGCGGTAGTACCAGAGTTAGAGACGGTTCTAGTAGTGAATGAATTTACAGAGGTGTTTCCAGAAGACTTACCTGGGTTGCCTCCTGCTAGGGAAATTGATTTTGGTATTGATCTGGTACCTGGCACACAGCCCATATCGATACCTCCATATCGTATGGCACCAGTCGAGTTGAGGGAACTGAAGGAACAACTGCAAGATCTATTGGATAAGGGTTTCATAAGACCTAGCACTTCACCTTGGGGGTGCACCAGCCTTATTCGTAAAGAAGAAAGATGGGTCCATGAGGTTATGCATTGATTACAGACAACTAAATAAAGTCACAATCCGCAACAAGTACCCACTACCGCGTATTGATGATTTGTTCGATCAACTGCAGGGTGCTAAGAGATTCTCAAAGATTGACTTAAGATCTGGATACCATCAGTTACGCATTAAAGGGGAAGACATATGCAAGATAGCTTTCAGGACCAGATATGGGCACTATGAATTCTTGGTAATGCCTTTCGGATTGACAAATGCACCAGCAGCCTTCATGGATATGATGAATAGGGTGTTTAAGCCATATTTGGACAAATTTGTGATTGTTTTCATTGATGACATACTCGTGTATTCCAAGAATAATGAAGATCATGAACAACACTTGAGGATAGTATTGCAGATACTCAAGGAACATAAGCTATATGCTAAGTTCTCGAAGTGCGAGTTCTGGTTGGACAAAGTTGCTTTCTTGGGTCACATTGTATCTGAGGAAGGCATCTTGGTTGATCCGAAGAAGGTGGAAGCGGTACAAAAATGGGCACGACCAACTACTGCGTCTGAGATACGAAGTTTCTTGGGTCTTGCAGGGTACTACAGGCGTTTTGTGCAGGATTTCTCGAAGATAGCTACACCACTGACTAAATTGACTCAAAAGAATGTGAAATTTCAATGGTCAGACGCGTGCGAGCAGAGCTTTCAGAAACTGAAGGAATGTTTTACCACCGCCCCAGTTTTAGTTCTACCATCTGGAGCTGGAGGTTTTGCAGTTTATTGTGATGCCTCTCGAGTAGGACTTGGGTGTGTTCTTATGCAAAATGGACGAGTTATAGCTTATGCTTCGAGACAGTTGAAGAAGCACGAGCAAAACTACCCTACCCATGATCTAGAGATGGCTGCAATTATCTTCGCACTCAAGATTTGGCGTCATTATCTGTATGGTGAGAAATGTGAGATTTATACTGACCACAAAAGCCTTCAATATATCTTCCAGCAGAGGGATTTAAACTTACGACAACGAAGATGGGTGGAGCTACTAAAAGACTATGATTGTGAAATCTTGTATCACCCAGGCAAGGCTAACGTTGTGGCAGACGCGTTAAGTCGCAAATCCATGGGCAGTTTGGCACACATAGCACCAGTGAGAAGGCTTATTGCGAGGGAAATCCACGAGTTGAAGGGAAGTGGAGTACATTTTGAGATGGGAACTACAGGTACATTATTAGCTTGTGTGGAAGCCAAATCATCTTTGATTGAAAATATCAAGGCAAAGCAGTACCAAGATTCTAAATTGTGCAAACTCAGAGATGATAGGGGTACTGGTAAGGGAAAGGAATTCACTGTTGATAATGACGGGGTATTACGACTTGGTGAGCATATCTGTGTACCTGATGTCGATAGGTTAAGGCAGACTGTGCTCGAGGAGGCACATGGCTCCAAGTACTCGGTTCACCCTGGTTCCACAAAGATGTATCAAGATCTTCGACAGTTATACTGGTGGGAAGGTATGAAAAAAGATGTTGCTGATTATGTCATGCGCTGTCTTACTTGCCAGCAAGTGAAGGCAGAGCACCAGCGACCTGCAGGGTTGATGCAGCGACTTGAAATTCCGAAATGGAAGTGGGAACGAATCACTATGGACTTCGTGACTGGGTTGCCACGGACACCTAAGGGCTACGACTCTATATGGGTGATTGTGGATCGGCTAACGAAGTCAGCACACTTCTTGCCTGTCAAGACAACATATAATGGTGCACGTTATGCACAGTTATATATAGATGAGATAGTAAAGCTTCATGGAGTCCCGGTGTCTATTATTTCTGATAGAGGGTCCCAGTTCACCTCTCATTTTTGGAAGGAATTCCAGCGAGAGTTGGGTACGTGAGTGGATCTGAGTACTGCGTTCCACCCGCAGACTGATGGGCAGTCGGAGCGAACCATATAGACCTTGGAAGACATGTTGAGGTCTTGTGTCCTTGATTTTGGTGGTAGCTGGGACAAGTACTTACCGTTGGTTGAGTTTGCTTACAATAACAGTTTTCAAGCAAGTATTCAGATGGCTCCATACGAGGCTTTGTATGGAAGACGTTGTCGGTCTCCTATTGGCTGGTTCGAGACTGGTGAAATTAAAATTTTGGGTCCAGAGTTGGTGCAATTAGCACTTGACAAAGTTCAATTGATAAGGCAGAGATTGCTTGCAGCTCAAAGTAGGCAGAAGGCGTACGCGGATAAGAGACATCGTGAGTTAGAGTTTTCGGTAGGAGATCATGTGTTCTTGCGGGTCTCACCGATGAAAGGTATCTTGAGATTTGGGAAAAAGGGGAAGTTGAGCCCGAGGCACATTGGACCGTATGAGATTCTTGAAAGAATTGGCAATGTAGCATATCGTCTAGCACTTCCTCCCGAGTTGTCTTCTGTCCATTCAGTATTCCATGTATCTATGTTACGGAAGTACATACCCGACCCTTCTCACGTGCTTGAGGCACCGAATGTTCAGTTAGATGAGAACTTGGCTTATGAGGAGCAACCTGTGGCCATAGTAGATAGGCAAGTAATGAAGTTACGGTCAAAGGAGATTGCAACAGTGAAGGTTGCTTGGAGGAATCACACCGTGAATGAGGCAACATGGGAAGATGATGAGGAGATGCGAGCCAAGTATCCTGACCTACTCGAAACCGCGGGTAAGTAAGTGTTTTAAATTCGGGGACCGAATTTCATTAAGGGGGGAAAAATGTAATACCCTGATTTGGGCCTTGGCCCATTTAGCTAATAAATAAGCTGTCCACTAATTAAACAAAAAAAAAAAGAAAACAAAACAGACTAAATAAAACAAAAGAAGGAAAAGAATTAAAAGAAAACAAAAACTAAAAGAAAGATTGAAAACAAAAGAAAGAGAAAACCTACAAGCTACTTTTCCACGCCAAGCAGCCATCAACGCTGCTCATATTGTCATTGGCATTCGGGTGGAGATAGAAACAAAAAACAAAGAAATTATCTTTCTTTCTCAATTCGTACCAGGTAAGCATTAGTTAATTTTTCACAATCCTTTTAACATTTATAGTAGTTAGGCCCTTATAAGGTTAAACTATAATCTTGTTGCCAGTTTAAAGACAACACTAGAGCGGGCAGTAAAACAAAAATATAATAGAAGGAAGAAAACGACACATGTTCTGATTTATGAACTATTAGAAAAGGTGGTATGAACGACCCTGAATTACTGGAAAGATAGTTAATTTAGTTAAACCCTGGAGCTGGTATTGCAATCTAGCAAGTTTACCACTAGAATAAATTAACGTCGGCGAATCTAGAGATAATTGATACTTGAACATTATATTGTCTTTTAGATTCTCAACACTTCAGGGACGAGACAATTGGAAGTGGGTCAGAGTGGTTCAGCAATAATACTGTGAGTGAAATATCTACCCGTAGTTGGTTTTCAACTATAGCATGTTTGAAACTCACTTTCTTGCATCAATACTATTTTTATTAAATTGTTTTATTTCATGGGACAAGCGCTAGTATAACTATTATATTGTTATATCCAACTGTTATTTTGGTACTGAGGTTGTTGATACAAATTGATTCATTTTGAACCTTTGTTTATTTTGAGGACTGCTAAAGATATTGTGATTTGATATTTTGTCAGAAAGAAAGTACAAATATGAGATATTATGTTATAAAAGTAAATATTATTTTGGGAATTAACTTAGCCAGATCGCCGTTATCTAACGTCGGAATCGTTAGGCCTGGTGCACCTTGTACAGTATTTCTCCTCCGCTAGTAGGAAAGAACTAGTCCACCCTCTAGAAGGGAACTCAGCTGACGGGGTAGTCAGACGGCCATGATATACTCATGGTGACAGACCGTAATATTTGATTCTGGCTCAATAACTTCCATTATATATATAAAGACACGAGTACTATGGTTGAAATTACTATTTCCAATGGAATTACGACATTATTTATTTATGCATATTTTCTTATTTATGCTTGTCCCGAATAAAAACGCTATGGTTGATATTGTCCTCGCTTAGTCTGTGTGACTAACCCTTTTCCTTTCCCCACTCACAGATAAACTAGTTGAGGCTGATACCTTGAGTCAAGGCGAGTGACAGAGCTAAGGAGTGATTCAGTAAGCCCCGCATCTGCTTCGCGAGGGCCATTATTTATTCTTTTATTTACTTAAGTCATTAGTTCATTTGAATCTAGAGTTTTGCTCCTTAGTCAGTCTTGGGATGTCTTTCTGGCTAAAGTTGGCATCGAAGTACTCTATGGTTTACTTATTATCGTGGATAGCGTGGATTTAGTGTTGTTGATTATCCTTTAGACTTTAAATATGCGTATTAGTGTGGTAGTTATTCATTAGACTGGTTGCTGACAGGTACAAAAATTTTGGTTTGCTTCCGGTACAGGGGAAACTCTGCCGAAATTTCTGCGCGAATATGATAGGCTTGCTAGGTGGGCTTAGTCTTGTCTAGCGCCGATCACGGCCCTAGTTAGGGTCGTGACAGAACCTGCCGAAACGAAATAGATAGACAAGAAACAAACAACAAACAAGGGTGAGTCAAAACTACTCAATAAGTGGGGCAGACTAGCCACCTCAAAGAATAGGATAGCTAGCCAGGGAGAAAAGAAATAGATAGACCAAATTCCTTTTATTTAAATTATAAAAAGGCAGAGCTACCGGAAAGACGTAAGAAACTTATAAACTCAACCAAGGATGCGTGCCAAAAACATATCAACAAATATGCAATGCACATATAAGTAGAACAGTAGTCATGTACCTTAAGTCTACACAATGGTATGAATTGAGATGGAATGAAATGAAGAGAGATGAAATGAAATATGATGCGAAGGGTCACATGTGCCCGTAATCCCATCCCGAAGCGGAATACTCCTGCATTCGAGGGGAATCCAATCTGATAACCAACTGGAGCGGAATACTCCTGCTCCTGGGGCGGAATACTCCTGCACTCTCCTGGGGCGGAATACTCCTGCACCCGATATAATGTAAAGCTGAGGCGGAATACTCCTGCACTCAATATCTGACATAAGAGCGGAATACTCCTGCTCTTGGGGCGGAATCCTCCTACCCTCAATATGATACAATGGAGCCGAATCCTCCTGCTCCTGGGGCGGAATACTCATGCACCCAATATGATATGCAATGTAATGCATATGAATGACATATAATGCATATGAATGCAACATGATGCAATAATAACCCTTCACCGGCGCGGGACTCTCATCGACAGCCGAGAAGTAGATGCCAACTTACAGCCAAGGTACAATGCTCAGATCCTCATTGCAATACCAACAATAGGACATAACATATAATATACAATGTAAATCCAAAGCTAAGCGTAATGAGTACGCCTATCGGAAGCTACACACATAAGAAACACGTGGTAGAAAATCCACGAGGCCAGGTGCATCCAAAGAAATGGATATAAACACTTACCTCTTCCAAAAGTTAGCATTGCTAATCAATAACCGCTTTTATCCTTTGGTTACATTGCCAAACGATCACACTGTGTTCAATAAGAAGAAAAATATATCATATTAGGCTAAAGGCTTCATTCCTCACATCTTAGGGCAATCCAGGTAGGAACCTGATACCCTATTCGCATACGCAATACGCAGGCCAGGCCTATGTACAGGGTTTAAGGTCACGTAACCAAACCCTAAATAAATTACATTTATATGTTGCTCATAACTCATGAGTACGAATATATAATCAATTCCATTATCGGGGTCCATTTGACCCTTTAAACTATTAATTGAACTTATTAAAACAATGTCTAATATCCCAATTTTTACCGTAAAAATATATTTAAACACACGTAATAAGCTAAGATAATATATTAGGATCATTACCTGAATGTTTCAGGATGAAATTCTACTTTTCTCCGGTCCCTTTTCTTATTTTCTGGCATTTTTTTGTTTCGTTTCTAAGTTTTATGTTTCTGTATGTTTCTGCTCTTGTTTCTGTTCGTTCAATGTTGGTGAGGGATATAAATCCCTAATCCCCCACCGCCTTCTTATTCTTTCTTTCATTTTATATTTTATTCTTTGCTCTTTTTTTTCCTTTTTCTTTTATTTCTTTTACTTTTCTTTTCGCGACGAAAATTAAAACAGTACCCTACAATATTTGAAATAATTCCAACTTTTGCATAGCAGTTATACAAAATATATGTAACATACTCACGAAGGCGGATCTCAAATTGGACTCCCGAAACTCAAGATGCGAATTTAAATAGAAAAAGTCAAATTATTTAACTTTCGGCATTTTAGCGGAAACTAGCCGAACAACATCGAAATTCACTTTCTAAAGTTTACAAAAATCACAAATAATCATACGAACTTAACGGCGCTTTTGGATTTCGAATCGGAGCTCATTCGGAAAAACCGAGCTCGAAAATCTCTTTTTAATATTTATCGCCAATAAAACTGAAACCTTCTTCCGATGCCTACCAAACGAGGTCTGATTTAGCTCAAATTTTACAGACAGGTTCTAATGGATATTATGAATATTTTAAAATTATCGTCATGCCAATCGGAGACCTAACTTCCGAAACGATTGGCCGAGGTCGTTTCACATTCTTTGTCAAAGAGACTGCGAGTTTCAAGAAGTCAGAGAGATGTCTTTTCACATCATCCCGCTTTCACTTCCTGACTGCTTGCGTCAACACTCAGCAAGTTGGGGGACTGACTGTGTAGGCAAAAATACGCCACCTATTGTTGCGGGGTATGAGTCCAGCTGACGAGACTAGACTTATCTTACAAGTCACCGGGTACTGAGAATATACGCTCGCTCCTACAGCCAACGACCATTTTGGCGGTTTGGCCACAGGACGCAGGGCACATATTCCATTGCCTAGGATTTACAGTCTCCTAGTTATGAGTTTATATACCACCGCCTTGAGTTGTAGGCGCATGACCCTATTAGTATTTGTATTTTACCTTATTTAGGACTGGGTATCACTACTATAAATACCACTCCTTATATTGTATTGTACATATCGCTGGATATCGCTGGATACGTCATCAACTTCGGCTACTCTCAAGGAATAAGATTTATATTGCTTTCTCCATTATTTCTTGTTTATATACTTGTCATTATTTTCATCATATTTACTTACTTTTCCATCGTAATTTACAGTATTTCTTGTGATCTCATTCATAATTAATTGTTTAACCTAGACGTACAAATTTAGGCATAAACAACGCAAACCTTATCCCAGGAGCGGATTCATGATTTTAAGGTAGAGGGAGCTACTATTTACACATGTCGTTAGCCAGAATGACCGAATAGGAAGGACGGATCAGTTCGATAAATATCTGTTAGTTTCGTTTCGTTTTGATTAAGTCTTTTATATGCAATGGCAAATAAGTTCGGTTAGTTCAATTATTATTTTACACTCATTTACTTTTATATTATAGAGAAAATTTACAAAACAAAAAAGGAAAAAAAATCCTAAAAAAGCACACCCAATTATAACATTTGCTTAAAATGTAACTTATTTACTTAAGTATAAATTTATTATTTGACAAGATTAATTTATATATTTTAATCTCGAAATAATTTCATTTTAATTGTCAAGTTTAATGGTGATTCTTTGCACAACAAAAGCTTCAAATTTTAACTTTTAAAAAAAGCTATAATGATATAGAGGGAAATATTTAGCAAATTGGAGTAAAAAGAAATAAGAAGGATAAGGGAAAAAAAAGAAAAGGAAGAATATAGGCGTGCCTAGGGATTGGTGAGTGATACAAAAGAATAACCGTAACAGCTAAGAAAGGAAAAAGACAAGAAGTAGGCAAAAGAGGAAAAGACAAATATAGCAGCCGAAAGAAGATTGAAAAGACGAACAAAAGAGGCAACCAAAAAAAAAGGAAAGGTTTCGACAGAATTCGAACTTCATTTCTTGTGGATAGAAGATATAAGGCAGAATGGCTAAAGTGCCCCCTGATGTTGGCTCGAAAAACCTGTTACGACCTTTAACTTTGCGGGGGTCCTAACACCCCCCCTGAACACATTTTTGGAGGAATTAATTCCCCCTTTTGACTTCTGGTGAGCTTATATCCAAGGTAAAAAAAGGCGCGTGCACAACACTCGATATTTACCCTAGTTAATTTATTTTTTAACCCGAGTTAAATAAAAATTAACCCCACCCTTTCAATTACCCCAACCCTTTCAATTACCAATTACCTTTTCAATTACCCATTTCCATCAGATAACAAAAACCGAACCCGTCGATCCCCCCAAAATGAAAACCTAAGCAAATTCTAATCAATCCCTAATCGAAACCTTAGGGAAATCAACCGATTCCATTGGAGGACATTGAACGAAGCTTTTAGCGACTGTTTGTGTAGAGGAAATCGTACAGGTTTGATTTTGTTCCTTTGTTTAATTTCGTAGGACTTGTTTCTTTTGTAAATTAGCTGTTAGTGGCACATGCAAGTATTATTCTATGTGTATAGTGTAATGTCGCATTCATGTCTCAACATGTTTTTTTGGACAGTAGTTAGGTGTAAATGCTGTTTGATTGTTTATTAAATTTGATAGTGGGGTTCCAATCACATGCACTTTGTTGTTTTGTGCGTATTATGTATTATTTAATCAGAATCCGTAAGTGGGGTTCCAATTGTTAATTAGTAAATTTAGGGCTAATAAACTGAATTAGGATTAAAAATTCTAATAAGGGTTTATAATTCAAATTAGGGTTTTTTTGATGTACTGGTTGTTTTTCTTTCATTTGTTAACTGCATATCTAAATTAAAGTTAATAAGGATTCAGATTAGGTCTAATGACTGTAATTAGAGTTTTTATTATAATTAAGGATTATGATTGACTGTCAGTTTTTAATATGGTTGTAATCCATTTTTTCCAGGTTTAAAATGTCTTTTACTTTGGTGAATATGAGGTGGTATCATGGGGGGGTCATTAGATATGGTCTTAACCCAACTTATATAGGTGGTATTATTACAGAATATATGGGGGTTGATATAGACAGGATGTCTTATTTTGAATTGAAAGGGTACATAAAGGAACTTGGATACACATATAGTTGTAAGTTCTATTTTAAGTCACCTTTTGATAATAGTATGGTTGAAATGAAAGATGATAAGGGTATTTTAGACATTTGTGATGAGTTAATTGATGGAGATATTTTGGAAGTGTATGTTAGTCATCTTATTGATGATTTGGAAGTGGTCCCACTCCCTCCCCTATTAGAATATGTCCCCACTGAAGGTGAGGCTTTAAATAAAGAGGGAGGTGATGGTTTGACTACTGAGGCAGCTTCTTTTGAGGGTAATGAGTCAGCTCAAATCCCTAATGAACCTCAAAATACTGCTGCTGCTTCCAGTCAGCCTTCACAGCTTGATGAAGAGGCTGTTTCTGACTACAGCACTGCAAACAGTTCTGAATCTGAGCATGAAGAGTTATTTGAAGAAAATGAAGCTGACTATCTAATGATATTCATGAGGGATACAGGGATTTTAGGGAGGAAAGGAGGAAATACCAGAGGAGGAAAAGGAAAGAAAAACCTATAAATATAGATGATGTGGCCCCAAAGAAGAAAGGAGTTGACAGAGGATATGATGAGCATGTTGCTGCTCATGGTAAGAAAAAGAGCCTAGAGGGTAAACTGGGGGGTGATGAGCCTTATTATCCAAGTGATGAGGCTGCTAGCTTTGAAACTGATGATAGTGATATTGAAGAGGGTGTAAGTAAACCTGTTAGAAGGAAGAAACCTAAGGCTGGTAGAGTTGTGTATAATCCAGAAGCTAAGCTAGTTGTGTGGGAATTAGGACTGGTTTTTTAGAGTGTGGTGCAGTTTAGAGAAGCTGTCACTAAGTATGATATTCAAGAGAAAATCAGAATTGACAAGTTTGTGAATGAAAAACATAGGGTTAGGGTCAGGTGTTGCAATAAGGGATGTAAGTGGTTGCTATATGCAAGCACTGATAAAGCCACAGGTGATTTTGTGGTGAAGACTTATAAACCTGTCCATAAGTGTTTGACAAGTACTAGGAATCATCTCTGCAATTCTGACTTTTTGGCTAAACACTACAAGGATGTCATCACCCAATTTCCAAACACTAGGGTGTTCCAGCTCCAAGAAATGGTTAGAAATGAACTAGAGCTTCAAGTTGGAAAGACAACTTGTAAAAGAGCAAAGGCTAAAGTACTTAAGCAAATCATGGGTGATCACATTCTTGAATTTAGCAGAATTTATGACTATAGGGATGAGGTTTTAAGGAGTAATCCAGGGAGTACTTGTGTCATTAAGTTGGAGAATGAAACTGAAAATGGAAAGTTGATCTTTCATGGGTTCTATGTGTGCTTTGATGCCCTAAAAAAGGCTTTTAAGAGTGGGGTTAGGAGATGTATTGGACTGGATGGTTGCTTCTTGAAGGGTGTGTGTAAAGGCCAAATACTGGCTGCTATTTGTAAGGATGGCAACAACCAGATGTTGCCTATTGCCTGGGCTGTTGTGGAGTATGAAAACAAACATACTTGGACTTGGTTTATGAGGCTGTTGAGGGATGATCTTGAATTAGGAGAGGGCAGTGAACTGACTCTCATAACTGACATGCAAAAGGTAATCAATTTTCTATGTTTTTTATTTTTACTTCATCATTGTAATTTATTTTTATTTTAACTGTTCTGTTTTCACTCTGCAGGGTCTATACAATGCTGTGCAGAACCTGTTACCACTTGCTGAACACAGGATGTGTGCCAGACACATCCTTGCAAACTGGTCAAAGGATTGGAAAGGAATTGAGAGAAGAATGTGTTCTGGATGTGTGCTAGATCTACATTTGAAGCAGAATTGAAAGCCAATCTGGAGTATCTAAAAAGGTTAGGAGGGAGAAAGATTTGTGAGTCTTTATTGAGGTACAATATTGAGAAGTGGAGCAAGGTATATTTTAATGATCACAGTAAGTGTGATGCTGTTGATAACAACATGGCAGAGAGCTTCAATGCTTGGATTCTGGCTGCAAGACATAAAACAATTATCACCATGCTTGAAGAAATCAGGAAGAAGGTGATGCAGAGGGTTGGGCAGCTAAGGGAGTTTGCACATGGTTGGCCAACTGACATTTCACCAATGTCATTGAAGTGCTTAAAAGATAATATTAAGAGGTCAATGAAGTGTTCTTTGGTCTGGAATGGGGATACAGGTTTTGAGGTAACAGAGGGCAAGTTTACTCACAAAGTGGACTTTAAGAGAATGACTTGTTCATGTAGATCTTGGATGCTTAAAGGTATCCCCTGTCCACATGCCATAGCAGCCATGCATCATAGAAGGATGGACCCTATTGAATATGTATTAAGCTACTACAGAAGGGACACATATATGCAGGTGTATGGTAACTTTATTCAGCCATTAAACAACATGAATATGTGGCCAGAATCTAATAATCCCAAGGTTGAGCCACCCCTTCTAAAGAAGATGCCTAGAAGGCCTAGAAAGGTAAGAAGAAAGGAGGCTAATGAGACTAGAAAAACTGGAAAGTTGCCCAAATATGGTGCCAGTATGACCTGTGGCTTATGTGGTGGAAAGAACCACAATGCAAGAGGTTGCCCAAAGAAACCAGCTGAAACAAATGCTTCTACACAGGTAATTTATTAGTGTTGTTTACCTATCCCCCTTACATTTACATTGACTCAACTGAATTTATGTTTTTGGACAGTCTGCTAGGAAAAGAGGGAATGGGCAGCATGGACAAGACACAGCTGCAAGAGCTGAATCTAGTGCCCCAAAATCTGCACAGGTAATTGTTTGTTTACCTATCCCCCTTTATATTTACATTGCCTCAATTGTTTGTATATATGTGGGCAGTCCGCTAGGGGAAGAGGAAAGAGGAAGTTAGGACAAGACTCACAAGCTACAAGAGGCAGGGGATTCAAGGTAACACATCAACTTTATTTGCCTTAGACTTTTACATTATTAGTTTAATAACAGTTTTATCCATTTTTATTGAAGTATGTTAGAGGTGGTGGAAGGAGTAACCAATATAAAAGGCCAAGAGTGACAGGAATTGGTCTAATGGTTGGTGAAAATGGTTTTACCACATTTTCTGTAAGTATTATGGTTTGTCTGGTTGTAATCCAATGGTTGGTGAAAATGGTTTTAAGGAAACTGACCATATTTGTTATGCATGCAGTCTGGTGGTGGCACTAGTAGGATAATTAATACTGGTTCAAGACCTCCTAAGAGTTCAGCCGAGGTAACTGGTGACCTTGGATATCACCCACCTCGTGGTGTCAAATGGAGAGGGAGATCTGCATTAACCACACAAGGACTTGAACGGATGAGGGGTGAAAGAATCATTCAGGCAAGGAATGCTGCTGGTAATACTACTGAAGCCAACCCAAGCCAAGGCAGTACAACACATTCCCACCCTTGGAAAATTTAGTGTTCAAGACTAATGGTTAATGTTTGCTACTCATTTGTAAATGCTGGAACCTCCAGTTTTTTTGTGTTTTTGTTTGCTGGAAACCTTACTAAACCAGCCTTATTCCTGTTTTTGTTTGCTGGAAATTACTTTACTATAGCAGCTTTAATTCGATGTCTATGTTGTGCATATAAGCTGCATCTAATGTTGTAAACAGGGCATGAACAATGTTGCATATAATTCAATGTCTATGTTGCCTATAAAAATGTTGCCATCCCACTGTTATTTGGTGTTCTATATGCTACATATTTAGTATTCTCTTTGCTACTTATTTAGTGTTCTTCAAGAATTGTTTGAACAAGGATATTACTTGGCAAATTACTTCAATACATAAAAGTCATTACCAATACTACAAACTAAGACAAAATACAAACTAAGCCATTGCCAACACTACAAACTAAGACAAACTAAGCCATTGCCAACACTACAAACTAAGACAAACTAAGCCATTGCCAAAATATAACTACAAAAGCCATTACCAACACTACAAACTAAGACATTAAAGTGCCTATGGCAACTCCAAATACGAACACTTGCATTTACCCTCTTTCATTTGGCTATTCATACACCAAACAAAAACAACAACTATGACACCCAAAACATACTTTCAATTGAAGCAACACAAACTAGTCTTGTTCTTTTTCTCCATTTTCATCTTATTTACCAATGACTCTTCCTTTTCAATTGTCTTCTTGTTAAAGCTCTTATACTTTGAGAAACCCTCTTCCATCTTCAACAATTGTTTCTTGTTAAGTTCAATTGATGCTAGTTCGTCCTCCATCTCTTTAAATTTGTTAACCAATCTTGGAAGAATAAACTTCGACCGTGGATCAATTTCCGCATCCCTCCATCGAAAGAACTTGCAAGAATTATCCTATAAATTAAGATAAACAACCAACCAAGATCAGAAAAAACTCCATAGATAATATCGTACAAGCTGATAATTAACATACCCCGTGAAATGGACATGCCCAAAATCGTCTTCCGGGGTTGTTCTTCGACCAAGAAGTAAGCAAGGGTAGCAACTCTCCATGCTTACATCTCACTGTTAAATTCACCATTGGGTCTTCTTCATCCATACAAATGCGATTCAACGATGAATTTGACATTTCCTTTCTAACCCTAAAACTTAAAAAGTAATTTGTCAAAGATGAAATGGGTACAATTTTAAATTAATCAAGATGGAAAAGAGATGAAATGGGTGGAAGTGGAAGTGATATGTTAATAGTTGAGAAGGGGCTGTTTGTTGGTGTAATGGCGGGGGAGTATTTTATGGAGTGGGTTAAATTGGAGAAGAAGACCCATTACCCGTTAATAATTAGTAACGGCTAATTTTTTTTGCGTACGTGGCAGTTTTTGATTGGTTTACTGCTGAACTTTCACACGCACACGCGCACCCCTTGCGTGCAAGCTCACCAGAAGTCAAAAGGGGGAATTAATTCCTCCAAAAATGTGTTCAGAGGGGTGTTAGGACCCCCGCAAAGTTAAAGGTCGTAACAGGTTTTTCGAGCCAACATCAGGGGGCACTTTAACCATTCTGCCAAGATATAACAATGAAAGCGCTTGACCACGACACCCGTAGCTCATTTGTAATGCGGGTGCCACTTTATTTATGTATAGCTTTTGCGCAGATATAAACCTATAATTACAGTATTTTTGCCAAAGCTAGTAGGCGGCACCCGATACTCATAGTGTAGATCTGTCCCTACCTTACCCCCACACCAAGGTAGAGAGGTTGTTTTCAGTAGACCCTCAGCTAAAAATATATTTTTAAAAATATGTTTGAAACAAAATAAGATGCAAATATAATAGTAAAGGAGGTGCTGACATAAACTAAGGACTACCTAAGGTGGACCAAAAAATACCGACAATAACGACGAAGAATATGATAGAAATAACATATGCAATATGATACAAATCACTTAACTGCTATCAAACCTTCGACCTCCACATTTTTTAATCAAGGGTCGTGTTCTCGATAACTTGGTGGTGAGCCATATTGTGTCTAATAACCTCGTCTAAATTCTTCTATGGTTTACCTCCACCTTTCTTTAGACCCTACCAACCTCTAGCACCTTCAAACCGGGGCATCTGTGCTCTTCATTTTCACTTGCTCAAACCACCGCAACCTCACTTTAATTAGTCTTGTTCATCATTAATGTCACTCCCACCTTGTTTCGTATGACTTTATTACTAATCTTATCTTTCTTTGTATGCCCATACATCCATCTAAGCATTCTTATTTCAGCTATTTGCGTCTTCTAAACGTGGGTGTTTTTAACTGGCCAATACTCAGACCTATACAACACAACTGGTCTTACAGCTACTCCATAGAACTTACCCTTAAGTTTAGGTGAAAGTTTCTTATCGCATAGGACACCAAAAGTGAGTCTCTTCCAACCTACTCCTATATAATGTGTGATATCATCGCAAATCTATCTATTTTCTTGAATAATTGACCTAAGATACTTGAAACTTTCTTTCTTGGGTATAACTTGTTATCAAGCGTCAATTCCTCATCTCACTCAGGAGTTGCATTACCAAACTTGCACTACATGTACTACATTTTCGTCCTGCTCAGCCTTAAATCTTTTGACTCTAGAGTCTGTCTCCAAACTTCCTACTTATCATTAACACCACTATATGTCTTGTCAACCAAGGCAATGTCATCTGCAAATAACATACACCATGGTACTTCCTCTTGAGTACTCAGACTTCATTCATCCATCACCAAAGAAAATAAGAACAAACTAAGTATTGATCCCTGATGTCACACCATCTCGATTGAAAAGTGATCTGAATTCCCTCTCATTGTCCTCGCTCGAGCCTTGAAAATGGCTCCATTATGCATGTCCTTAATGTCCTTAATCAATGATAACATCTATCTTTAAAATATTTTGTAGCAAAACTATTATCCAATTTCTACAACTCCTTCAATTGTCACCCGCAATTTTCAGCTCCAAATCAATGTTTTTTTTGCACACAAGGTTCTTAATATTATGACAATCATAATCACCAAAGGTTACTATATATGAGAATGGGTATGCCGGTGTAGCTGGGTTTGTGGTCCTGTCGTTTACCGAGTAGCTAAGCACTTTTTATGATGACTACTACATCAAAACCTTCTATTTCAATGCCTCATTTTATACTTTTATTTGGTAATCATCTGGTATATCTCTTCAATTGATATTAGTTTTAATACTATTCATACGTTCCACGGTGGCTTTTCTATAGAATTTTTTTCTTTCTTTGTATAATTCTAAGATAGTATCATGGAGTTTTAACTTGAACAAGATGTGAAGAACAGAAATGTTTATATTCCACCTATATTTTAATGTAGAACTGACTATTTTTTAATTATTTTGCGAGCGCTAACTATCTCAATTAGCGATTGTAAAAATGATTACCTTATCAGATTTTTAGGTCAGACATGTTCCCGTTGCTAAGAAGTACAAGATTTTTTCCTTTATACAATAATTTTTTTTTCTAAAGTTAGTTATGATTACTCATTTATTGAGTTTTTAGCCAAAATTATCCTTTGTATTTTACGGGCAGGTCTAATCTTTTCCATTACAGTCAAACCTCGCTATAGCGGCAGCGTTTGTCTGAAACTTTTCGGGCCGCTATAGTGAGGTACTGTTATATATGTATACTGGCGTTTGGCATTTACATCTCATTTAACTGTTATAACCGAAAAGTACTCAAAAAATATAGATCAATTTTAAAATTTCAATAGATTTTCATATTTCATTAATTAAAAAATATAACGGTTAATACATTATTAATAAATCCATAACTAGTTGTACCGTACCGACAAACTATAAAAATTTAAGGAATATATGCATTAAAATTAATTGAAAATTTAAATAAATCAAGTTTAACTCAATTGTTTGCTTTTAACAAGACTTTTGAACAGTTACTGCTTGTTAAGCCGTATCAATGTACTTATTCATCTTGCTAAGGATGTCTCGGACAACTTGACGGTTACCAATCAAAAAATTTTACTTCAGTTGTTAATGTGTGACTTTTGAATTGTCTTCTTTGTATTGGCATATTGTTGTCTTTGTTTTTAGAGAAATAGCTTGACGTTTAGACCCCCATATTACACATAAATAAAGAATATGTGATTGAACAATGTTATTTTAAAGTTAACAAGTCCAAGAAGAACTCATATTATGGTAGTTAATATTTATAGCTACTATAATAAGAATTGAATGATTAATTACAAATTACCAAGAAATAATCCAATTTAACGAAAAAAAACAAAAAAGTACAAATGTAAAAAAGGAAAAATAGAAAAAAGAGTACGAAAAAGAGTAGAAACGTGATCTCCTATGTAAAAATGAAAAAAAGTATGAAAGTTATTCCATTGTCAAACTATACATACTTGATACAATTTTTTTTTAATTATTTTTATGGTATGAATATGAAAAATGAAATATATATATGGTACAAATGATTATCATAAATATTTTATATTTTATTTTGTACATAATGTATCTCTTACAAAATATAATTATGTAATATTTGAGTATGGCTATTATAGAGAGGTAATTTTATAAAGAGTGTTTCGCTATAGTGAACGTCATTGCCGTTATAGGCAGAATACTATTATAGAGAAGTAAAATATAACATAAAAATCATTTCTGGAGAAAATTAGCTTGTTATACTGAAATACTGTTATAACGAGGGGCCATTATAACGAGGCTTGACTGTATATATAATCTCTTATCACTTTTCATCATATAAGTTTAGAAAACTTGAGCATATTTTGTCTAACTAATAGATAAATCAAACGGCTCGTTCAAACCGAGACATGAGTAAAAAAGAATCCATTGTAGCGATCCTAAAAAAATTGTTTTAAGGTAGAGAGCGCTTTTAATAATCTCGTCTTACATGCTAAATCTGGCTACAGACAAATAATATCTCTTTCAATAAGTGTACCAGTTATATCGAAGTGATTAGAGTTTAATGGACGCCATAGGGGCAAGAGAAGTTGGAAACTGATTAAAGGGCTAAAGATTCAATCAAGTGAATAAAAGGTCTAACTTTAAACAAGCTCAACTCCTAGTGCATAATGAATCGTCATGGGATAATATGAGGGATTTTTACATTCTATACCCATGAAATTTAAAGTATTTACAAATCATACCTATTAAAAATTACACTACCCATAAAATTAAAAATATTTACCCAACCTACCTATTTATTATTGTATACTTTTGTTATACCTTATAGGTGTATACCTTTAAGGTATACTGCATAAATTATGGTATAAAAGTCTGGAGGGTCATTTACTACTGTATACCTTTGTTATACCTTATAAGTTATATGTGTATACCTTTATGGTATACTGCATAAACTATGGTATACAAGTCTGGATAGATAGAATGGGTAAATAGTTTAGTGGGTAGGTTGAGTAATATTTGAAAGCAGTGGGTAGTTGTTGTAATTATTTTTAATTTTGTGGGTATTTTTGTAAGTGTCCCATAATATGATAAGATTAAAGCCCTTGAGAGCCCCGTATAAAAAGTAATGACCTTTTTTATCTAAAGGAATAAGATGCATATCCTAGACACACATAAACATCGCGTGACAATGGGGAAATTTTGATCACTAGCCATTTTTGGACGCGCTCAATGGGGACTATCCACCGTTTCAAAATTCATTGAAGAATAGCCAAAAATTCGCGCGCACACTTAAGCTCCATTAGCGTTGGAAAAACACCCCAGACTAGCCCCATAACAAAAAACTGGGGCTTTGAACAAAACTTGTTCGAAGCCCAAGTATTTTGTTATGGGACTTTATATATAAAGCTGAGTCCCATAACAAAATGATGGGGCTTTGAACAAGTTTTGTTCACAGCCCCAGCATTTTGTTATGGGTTATGAGACTTTATATATAAAGCTTCAGTCTCATAATAATGCTGGGACTGAAGCTTTATAGATAGTCCCATAACAAAATGCTGGGGCATTGAACAAAACTTGTTCAAAGCCCCAGTATTTATACTGGGGTTAGTTTACTGAAGCTTCCCCAGTACAAATACTGGGGCCTTGAACAAGTTTTGTTCAAAGTCCCAGTATTTATACTGGGATTTGTCCGGAGGTGGCTATTTCTCAGCGAATTTGTTTTTGACGGCTACAAATCAATTAACGCGCGCCAAACAGGCCCCTACACTAAATTTTTACCGTGACAATGGTAAGAAAATGAAATTTTGCATTAAAAACGAAATGGGGGAAAATTAACGGAGCCCCAAAGGCGGTGGTTGGGTGATGGGGCATTGCCCAAACCATTGTCGATCGCTACTCCGTCATATGGAAATGGTTCGGTGAGGAGTCCTCAGCCTATTTATATGGCAAAGTCAGGCAGACAATGGTCCACTGAGGAGTCCTTAGTCAACTAGTCTTAAAATAGTTGTATATCGATTGAAATATCAAGGACACTCAAAGAGGACAGAAAACTAAGTTTTTTGAATTGACATGAAATTGAGCGAAGTGCACCAAATACCATTTTTTGCAGTGGTCTTTAATATGAGACTTTTTTTTATTGGTTTTACATAAGAGTCCACTTTTTGGAACTTCAATTCTTTTGGATTGAACTTCACACAAGTTTAGCCCACAAGGATTGAAGTTCAACTTCAGCCCACAAGGGTTGAAGTTTACGCAGCTATATCTAAAAGTTCAGCCCTTACAGATTGAAGTTGAACTTCATAATTATGAAGTTCCACCTACAAGGTTTGAATTTCAGCCCACAAAGATTGAAGTTCCAAAAAGTGGCATCTCATGTAAGACCAATAAAAAAGTGGCTTCAAACTAAATACCAGTGACAAAAATGGCCTGTGGGTGAAACTTTTACCATGAAATTCTCCACCCTAACTTCAAATCATACTATTCTAAAAGAGTCAATCCCTATAGGTAAAAAGTGGATGACATTTTTACCCTTCACTTTAAAAGTAAATTAATATATTTGTTTGGCTATAGTAGTAACATCAATCTGAATTAGATTACCGTGTACATATATTAACGGTCTTTACATTTTTTGAAGTCAACATTTCAAATTCTCATGCATGTACTGAGTCTTTCCGTCTTCCTAAGCTAACTCTTATAATTCCATTTATGATGTATAAATTGATTTGTGTTCCTACTCTTGAAAACAACTAGCCTAAAAGGTTCCACTTTGATACTACATACAACATAGCTTCACATTTTTATCCAAAATAATTTGAATAAAATACCGTGAACTCTTTGCATTTTACGTTTACATGCATGATGTGGTCACCAAATACATATGCAAGATGTGACTCTATCTATAGAGATACAAAAACATTTGTTGTTGATGTTTGTGGCTTGGAACTAATTAACATGTTCAAGAATATGATCTTCTACTTATTTGTTCTTCTCCTTGTCTTCCTCTTTTATATTAGCGTAATTATGAGTATTGGATTTCTTAGTGAAGGCTCTCTTTGTAAAATTTTATCGTCCATTCGCTTTGTTTATTATGAAGACATATCATAATTTGAGCATGCATTTTTCAAAAGTCAAATGCATGAATTTATTGAAAGAAATAAAAAAATAAAAATTTTTGCGTAGGAAACATACATCTAAATGTATCGCTGCCATCAATCTTCTCTTTTTTTCATACTTTATGTAATTACATTTCTATGTTTACTTATTGAAAGTGGTTACACGCGCGAAGCGTGTTGCCAAAACTAGTAGATTGTTAATGGCATTAATGACTAGGAAACACCACAAAAATAATATTCGAAAATTACTTTTAAATATTTTAAAATTTAGGGTTCTTGAATTGAGTAAGAGATGAAATTTGGGGTTTTTTTAAAAAAAAATATATTAGTACCTTTTGAGTCTTCTATTGTAGATAGGTGACTCAAGTTTTATGTATTGACTATAGATGCCTTTTTTTGAGATTAATGTTAATGATAAATATATAAAAACCTCAATATTTTTTTATTTACACATAACCCCTACCTCCCCTGCCCCCCCTTCCCACTAACCCCCCTTCTCCTCCTCTACCACTCTCCCCTCATCTTCCATCCCACTTCTCGCCTTATCCACGCCGCCTTATCTACCTCTCTTCATCACCCGCCAACCCCACATCCTTCTCATCTATCCCCACTTATTTCTTCACCCCCGTCACCTTCTCCTCCTTTTTAACTACAAAAACTCCTCATAAAAAATCCCACAAGAAATAACAATAGTTTCACTTGTTGCAACAAATTCGACAGTTGCAATTTGTTGCAACAATTATAGAAGTTGTTGCAATATAGTCGGTAAAATGTTGCAGTAAATACGGTAAATTGTTGCAACAACTTTCCAAAGTTGCTGCACAAATCAGAATTTGTGCAACAACTTTGAATTTGTTGCAACAAATTTGGAAACTTGCAGCAACAAATTAATATTTGTGCAACAACTTTGAAATTTGTTGGACCGACGTCGGAATATTCTCCAATAGTTTAAAATTTTTATTTCTCAATTCTTCTACACAAATCTTCACAGTCAAATAAGAAAATACTCTTTACATTAAGAAGGAGAAGAAAAAGATGAAGAAATAGAGTATATATAAGAAGAAGAAAATGCAGATGAGAAAGAAAAAAGGAACAAAAGAAAATTAAGAAGAGGATGAAAGAGAGATGATAGGATTTGAAATGTGAAATTTGAAAATATGAGATTTGAGAAGGGAGAGATATTAAAATTTCAAATTTTTAGATTTTTAATATTACCCTAAAATTTTAATAATTTTTATTTGGACCTCGAAATTACTTAATTAGTATTCGTTATATTTGACCTAGTCAAAAACACCATTTTTTTATTCAAGACTTCAAAGGTACCTCCCCAAATTTTCTCATGAAACGTGGATAGTTAAAACTTAGGGTTCTTGATTGCGATGTGGCATATTTTAAGGAAAGTCTGTGACATGTTTAAATATTATGCCTTCAACTGATGCCAATAATTTTTTACTATTGATATAGATGCTATAAAAGAGTAGCCAATAATTAGATATGCAAGGGATCTTCTTTACATACTAGTCTGAAACATGCATGCTTATGTGCAAGACTTGTTTTTCATCTATCATGACAATCTTGCATGATCTAGTTACGAGAAATGTTCTCCCCCGTTCACAAAGATGTCTTAATTTGACTTGTTTTGGAGTTTAAGAAAAGAATTTTTACATAAAAGTACAAGTTTTAGCACTTAATTACCAAACATAACAACATTTTAGCAAAATAACCCTAAATAGAGAAAAACGCAAGTTAATTACAAATATAGCATATTATGTCAAAAAATATTGCTATTCTTTATTTTGGTACTGTTTGGGGGCGTTTTTGTAATTTTGACAAAATTTTTTCTAATTTCCTTATTTTCTCAGTTTTCTCCCTTTTTCCACTGTTTCACCGTTGTTTCTCTTTCCTTCAGTTGTATCATCCTTGTTTCTCAACCGTTTCTCCCAACATTTTCTCACCCATTTTCTTCCCCACTTTCTCCACTATTATATCTGTTTGAGAAGCATTTCGTAACTGATTTGCACTGTTTAAATTTCGAGTTTTTTCCATTTTTTAGGGTTTGATTTTACGGTTTCATTTCAATGTCTAATTCTAGTTCGTCTTCTAGTTCTAGGGAACTTAGGAGTAAAACGAAACATGATACAAATGTAAATAAAATTGCGTCGAAATCAGTTTTAAAGGTAAAAGTTCATGTGTTTAAGCCGAAAGAAACCCCGCAACAATTGAAACGTGTGACGCGGTCGTCTGCCTCTCCTGTTACGGGTAAAGGTAAAGCTAAAGTTTTGGTTGATGCTGATGATGATTTTGAAGAAGATGCTCGACCGTTGAAGAAAAGTCGGATTTCTGTGTTGGCAGATGTGGCATTACAGGTAATTTTATTTCTATTTCTGTTTTCTGTATCAAATTATTAATTTGTTGTTTGTTGTTGCATTTTTTGTAATTTAGTGTTTCTAAAGTATATTCATTGTTTCTGTAGTTTTTTCTGTTTCTGCTGTGTGTTTCATTGTTTCTGTAGATTTTTCTGTTTCTGCTGTGTGTTTTATTGTTTCTGTATGTTATTATTACTGTTTCTGTATGTTTTTACTTGTTTGTTTAGTGTATTTAGTATTTGTTTAGTGTATTTATTGTTTCTTTAGCATATTTACTGTATCTGTTGCTTTTACTGTGTTGTATTGCTTTGGTAGGCTTTTCGTTGTTCTTTAGCATATATTGTTGTATCTGTGTGTTTTACTGTTTCTGAATTGCATTTTACTGTTGCTGTAGTTTATTTATTGTTGCTGTAGCTTTTTTTACTGGTTCGGTAGGCTTTTCGTTGTTCCTGTATCTGTGTCTTTTACTGGTTCGGTAGGCTTTTTCGTTATTCCTGTATCTGTATTTTTTACTGTTTTTTACTTCCATTTTCCTGTTGCTGTAGTTTATTTATTGTTGCTGTTGTTTTTGTACTGGTTCTGTATGTTTTTTACTGTTTCTGTCTTTTCTTGTTTGTTGATTGTATCATTGTATGTTACTTTTGCTTATTGTGTGCTGTAGTGTTTTTTATTGTGTTTTTTCTTTTTTCTGCATTGATTTTTAATGTTTCTTTATTGTACTTACTGTTTTTTAACTGAGTTTGTTTTTTCCTTTATAGGCTGTATCGTTTTATATTCCCCAGAATTTTAATTGGAAAGAGTTTCATCTCCGTCTAATTACGGATGGTGATATTGGAACGAATTTGAAGGATGTGTTAAGCCCTGTGCAGTTGGGAATGTTCAAAAAGACCTGTTTTGGTTATTTGTTACAGTTAGAAAGTTTGCCCGTTCAAAATCAGTTGCTTCGGTCTTTGCTGGTGCGTGAGATTGCGTCCTCCACGCCTTGTACGTTTGAGGTTTGTGTCAATGGTTCACGTTTGCAATTTGGATTGCGTGAGTTTGCAGTAGTGTCTGGTTTAAAGTGCTCTGGCGATACTCTAAGTTCTCTTGATACGAGTGGTCCAAATCGGTTGCTGAGTAGTTACTTCCCGACTGTGGAGAAGGTGTCTCATGTAGATATTAAGAATGCTTTTATTCAACGGAAGTGGATTGGTGATGAGGATGCTGTTAAGATTGCAGTTCTATATGTTATTGTGAATTTTGTGATGTCGGTTTCTGATGTTCAAACTGTATCTAAGAAATACTTCGATTTGGTTGAGTGTGGTCTTTACAATGACTATCCATGGGGTATTGATTCGTTCAAAGAATTGTTTGATAGTATTCACAAGAAGGTTAAAACTACTAGTACATATTTTCGGGTGGTAGGTTTGGCTTCTGCGTTGCAAGTATGGTTTTATGAGTGTTGGACAAACATTCCGTCATCAGTCGCTATGCGCGTTAGGAGTCGAAGTCCTCGTATCTTGAACTGGAAAGTGACGAGTAGTCTTTCAAAGTATAAGACAATTTGTAAGATTTTAGAGGACCCAGTGAACAAGGTATATTTTCATTGTTTTGTATCTGTTTTCATTTCTATTGTATCTGTTTCATTTCTATTGTACCTGTTTCACTTCTATTGTATCTGTTTCATTTTTATTGTATCTGTTTCATTCTTCATTCTTCTGTTTTGCATATTTTTGTATCTGTTTTTGTATCTGTTTTCATTGATTTGTGTACTGTTATGGATGGTGCAGCCTGTTTTCCGGCCTATGCAGCCAACTGTTGCTGAGTTGGTCAGATTCGATTTGATGGATGATACGGTCGCACCTGTTGCGGATGCTATGCAAGATTCTAGTGATAATGATATTTTTGTCCAGCATGTACCGTCTGGTCCCTCCTCTTCTGCGGCTTTTGTCGACATTCCTCCTGAAACTGTTGCAAAGCAGGCACAGTCGAAACCTGCGCCGCTGTTTGAAAATGATGCTAAGATTGACATATTGACTCACTCAGTTGAGAAGGTATGTTTATTCACTTGAATATTTGTGATACTGTTTTTTGGCACATTCTGATACAGTTTTGGTTTTTTGTTTCAGCTTAGCAATGATTTGGAGTTATTAAAGGGTCATGTGAGGATTATTTTGTGTTTATGTGTTTTTACTTTGTTTAAACAGTTAGAATTATTGTCATATTGTTTTTCCTTTGTTTCTTTTTAAGGTTGATGATCAGTTTAATAATGTCAAGGAATTCTTTGGTGAGGAGCTTAGAAAAGTTGTCGATGCAATTAATCTACTTGCGCAAGGACAGGTATTAATTGTTGAAGAAACTGTTTATTGTTTCTTTGTCGATGTAATGTTCGTTTCAATATAGATTTTTTTTTTTTTATACAGGGTACTCAAAGTGGTGCAGATAATCGTCAAGGTTCACCACGGACACCACCTGCTAGTGGTGATACAGAGAAGCCCAATTCTGATGATGTTGATGCTACAGAAAAGTTTCAATCCGATGTTGGTGATACAGACAGTTTAAATGTTGGTACGACTAATGTTACGGTATGTAGCTTATATTCATTTATGTTGAAACAACTAGATACTTTTAGATACAAACAGCTACAGATAGTTTCAACTTGAAACAGTTTAACAAGCCAATGAATTTGTGCATCTACCAATTATTTTTCGTTTTATTTTTTTAGCCATGTGCTACTGGTGGAGCGACTAATGTAGCAAGCGGCAGCGGGAAAGATGTTACTGTGTTGTCTGCTGATGGTGGTGGCAGTCATGTTGAAAGAGTTGTTATTAGAGAACGTGTTCCAATGGCTGCAACAGTTTCAACCAAGGTTCCTTTGACCCCTTCATTGCAATTCCCAAACTTCGACCTTGGTTTGAATTTGAGCCAAGATTTTTTAAAGACTCCTAAACCTGATGAGGTGCGCCCATTTACCTTTTTTTTTTTTGTCTATGTTATTTAAGCCTTTTGTTTCTCCCTTGTTTGTAAACTGTATTATATATTTTTGAACATTGTTTCTGACGTTAATTTTTTTTTTTTTGTATTAGTTTATTAAAGGTTATTCTGTTGATGGTGCTTCATTTTCTAAGAAAGATATTGCCGGACCTTCTTTTATATCGGCTGATTTCTTTGATAATTGGACGGCCGAGCAGTTTGCAGAGATGGACCGTAACATTGCCGACACCATTAAGAATGTGAAGAAACAATTTGAAATCAACCCTGTTGCTGGACACCCTGGAGCCACTGTTTCTGAAGCAGCCACTGATACTGTTGAAGCAGATGCTGCTGCTACTGTTGCTGAAGATGCTGATGATACTGTTGCTGCAGAGCATGGTGCTAGGGTTACTGAAATACCTGCTGATACTGTTGCTGCAGATCCTAGTCCCAGTGTTGCTGAAGATGTTTCTGATACTGTTGCTGAAGAGCATGGTGCTCGGGTTGCTGAAATGTCTCATGATACTGTTGCTGATGAAGAGCTCATTGAGCACGATGCTGATGATTCTGATATTATGTTGGTTAGTGACCGTGAGAACAAGGATGCGAGCCCACGTGCGGCTACTAGTACACCATCACAGGCGTTGGTAAGGGTGAAGCGTCCTGGTAAATATGATGTTTCACCTTTTCTGCGTGAGTTTGCTTCTGGTGCTAGTGCCAATTATGTTTCGCCCAAACCTTTGATGTTGCAAAGGCATCCATTTTCTGTTCCCGTCACTGAGGATGTTGATCAAGAATTATTAAATAGGTTTGTATCATTTGTTGATGATCTTGCTAAGCGGAAAAAAGGAAGGTTTGTTCCCCTTCAATGCTTGTTTATTGTATCATTTATCATGTTGATATTGTTTTAATTTATGTTTGTTTTGGTTTTTGTTTTTAGGATTTGTGCCTATTCCAAAACTGACAATATACTTCCATATGAGTTTGAATTCGGAGTCGAAACTGTGTCAACTCGGATGTGGTTCTATGTTCTGTTGCATGGTGGTCATGCATTGCAGGATTCAGTAAGTTTATTTTTGTTTTTCTTTTTAGCCTGTGTGTGTTTTGTATCTTTACTGTATCTTTTCTGTTTCTTCTAATGTGTGAGGGTGTGTTTCTGTTTCTTTTATATTTGTGTGTGTACATATGCCCCTGTACTGTTTCTTTTTCTTTCTTGGTGTATCTGTAACTGTAATTTTGTTTGTTTCTTCATTGTTTCTGTAATGTATCATCTATTTATATCATTAATATTTTTTTTAATGTTACAGCATGTTAATGTTGTTTTCTACTACTTGCGTAAGCAAGGAAAGTATCGACCGAAGACTGGATTATCCTTCACTACTACTGACTGTTGGTTTAAAACGATGATCGAGACTGTCTATGACAAGTATGTGAATAGTGGCAAGGATGTTTCAGTACTTTCTGATGTTGATTCTGTTGCTAGCTACATTAGAGGCTGCAAGATCCCTGGAAATGTGCCCTGGGTAGAGGTTGACTATGTTCTGCTCCCGATTAACATAAAGTCTCTCTGTCATTGGGTGTTGGGTGTAGTATCATTCAAGGATAGGTCTATTGGGATATACGATTCAATGAGTGGTGGGGGTGCTCGTCATAATGCAGCTGTTGTTGAAGTTGTTGAAAAGATTGCTGAGTTGTTGCCACGGTATCTTGTACTGACCGAATTTTACCAGTCAAGGCCCGACATTGATATTCTTACAAGTGAAGCATATGGTGATGTAGATCTAGATGATCCTTTTGGGTTTTTCTTTGTTCCAGACCTTCCGCAACAGAGTGATGGTTCCCTGTATGTTTATTTTTCCTTTCTTTTACCTGTATCTGAATCACATCTGTGACAGAATTACTAACTGTATGTATTGTCTTTTTTTTGTCACTGTTTCAGGGATTGTGGAATGTTTATCATGGCGTATGCGGAGTACTTTATTTCTGAGACTGATATCAGAACTGTGCCTGACTTTGATATAGGTCTTTACCGTGGCCGTCTTGCAACGCTGCTTTGGGATTATGGCAAAAGGAAGATTGATTTAGATGCAGTGAGCGCATGTGAAAATCCAGGTCGTCTTGCTAAGAGAAAAGGCGCCATAAAGCGTCGTTTACTAGTTGCCAATCCTAACCATTAGTTCTGTTTCTTTTGTGTTGTTTCTATGTTTATGTTTCAAGGAGTAACCGTTTCTACTTTAGTATGTTGTTTGTTCTGGATGTTGTTTGTCGTAGTCACTCTTTATGTAATGACAGTTTCGGAAGGTTTATATTTACAGTAATTGTGTTTTATTTTTGTCCCTTTTTGAAGTGTGAAACAGTTTCATACAATTATTAACTGTATCAGATAGCTAAATTGACACAGAAACAGTTGAAATTATCTTGACTACCTCAGCAACCACTTGTGAAACTGTATCACTTCTAAGTAGTCAGATTCAATGACAAATAAACAGTTAAACACAACTATGAAACAGTTTGATACAAGTATTAACTGTATCAGATAGCTAAATTGACACAGAAACAGTTGAAAATATCTTCAAATGCGAAGGAACTACTTGTGAAACTGAATCACTTCTAACAATTCAGATCCAATTTTGAAAAAAAAAAGTAAAACATAAAGGTGAAACAGTTTCATCCAGTCATGAAACAATGTGCTACAGACAGTTAAATGTATTAACACTTGGGCAATATCTTGAAACAATTATGCAACAATTCTCAAACTGTATCACTTCTAACACTTCAGATTCAATGACAAAGAAAGAACTAAAAAAAGTTCTATTTGGGCTTCGGAGGATGTGTGCAAGTTTTTCTATTGTGTCCTTCGCGACCACAATTTGCACACGTAATCTTTGTCCTTTTTGCATGTACTTCCCATTGTGGTTTGTATCTAGTTGTTTTTGGCCTTCCTGGTGGCCGTCTAGCAACTGGCGGGACTAGTTCAATTTCTGAAACAAATGCTGGAATCTCCCATCTGGTTTCATCTGGTATCGGATTAACATGGAACTCGTATGTCTTTACCAGGGACTTTGTTGAGTAGTAGTTACAGCTGTAATCTTCTTCTTCCAGGCCTTTGTACTTTAGAATAGCCAAAGCATGCACACAGGGCAGTTCTTCCATTTGAAATTTTCCACAACAGCATGTCCGTTCATTCAGATTAACAATGAATTTTTTTTCACCATCATAGATAGCTGCTTCATTTCCCGTTGAATGTATCTACATCACACAAGATGATACATTTTTGAAACAGAAAATACAAGCAAGATGCAGGATGAAAGAACTTAGATACAGTGGAAATGAAACAGTTTCTATTCTACCTTAAGCTGCATAGCTCTGCTTCTGTATCCATCCAGTATTTTGTTGTACTTGAATCCAAGAGGTGTGAATGTCTCATGTGCTTTCTTCCTATTATCATCAGTCCAAATCCCAATCAGTGAGCGCATGTACTCCATAAATGCGACTACAGGCATATCACGCGCATCCCTGTTGACCGCATTCAAGGATTCTGCAATGTTTGATGTCATTGTAAACCCCCTATTTACTGTTGAATGCGCCCTTGACCATTTCTGGTATCCAGCGTTTAGCAAGTATGCTTTGATACGTTTATCCATTTTTTCCACACTGTTCATGTATATGTCAAATTCCTGTATGGTGTATGCCTTTGCCATACTGAAGAATGTCTCATGGAGCTTCTCCTCACATTTCTTGAACTTAGTCTTGAGGTTGTTCCACAAGTGCCATATGCATGCATAGTGTGGGACCTGAGGATATACAGTTGTAGTAGCCTTAATTATGCTCTCGTTACGGTCTGACACAACGCACATGTTTTCTCTCTCACCATAAGCATATTTGAACTTTTCAAAGAACCATTGCCATGAGGCATCATTCTCTGAATCAACAATTGCATACGCAAGCGGCAGTATGCTCCCTATGGAAAGAAACAGTAAGATAAATATTTGAAACAGTGTCACACAAGTACAAATTGAAACAGTCTGATTCAAATAGAAAGCTTAAAGACTAAAGTACAGTCTTCAAAGAAACTGATAGGAAAAAGCTGTAAATATTTTGATACAAAGTGAAACAGTATGATACAGATAAAATATGATGAAACAGATAGAAATACATAGCTTTAAAAAGTCTGTACCAGAGTTCAAACGGTCCGATACAAAGCTGATACAAAAATTGAAGCAGTCTGATACAAATAAACCATGTGTCTAAAAAAGTCTGATACAGAAGCTGGAAATAGTTTGATACAAAAGTGAAACACTGAGATACAGATAAAAGATGATGAAACAGATAGAAATACATAGCTTCAAAAAGTCTGTACCAGAGTTCAAACGGTCCGATACAAAGCTGATACAAAAATTGAAGCAGTCTGATACAAATAAACCATGTGTCTAAAAAAGTCTGATACAGAAGCTGGAAATAGTTTGATACAAAAGTGAAACACTGAGATACAGATAAAAGATGATGAAACAGATAATATATGGTCTTAAAAATCTTGATACCAAATTTAAAACAGTCTGATACAAAGCTGAAACAGTATGAAACAAATGAGAGATGCTGAAACATTATGATACAAACAGTTGAAACAGTATGATACAACAGGTACCGTTAGAAATTGATTTACCTGCTGCATCTAATGTACTTGCTGCTAGGAATGTTCCTTTGTGCGCTGCTTTTAGGAAGCTACCATCAACGACTACGATTGGTTTGCAATGTTGAAATCCCTTTATTGAAGCATTCAAAGCAACAAAAGCGTACTTGAACAAATGGTCCTCACTTGCATGCAAACCAACAACTGACCCTGGGTTTCTTTGCTCTAACATATAAAGGTAACTTGGCAGCTTCTTGTAAGATTCAGTTGGGTCTCCTCGTATCATTGCAATGGCCATTTCTTTTGCTCTCCAAGCCTTCATATAATCTATGTGTATACCGTAACACCTCTGCATTTCGTCCATTATCTCTTTAGGCTTATAGGTCGACTTTGGGTCATCAACCCTGTCCTTGACAATCATACCAATCATTCGTGATGTAAGCTGCGCTTGCCCATACACTCTTTCTTTGTATGGACATGTGTGTTCATTGGTGAATTCTCTAACTTTGAACAAACTTGATGAATTCAAGCTTGAGGCCCTAAATTTCCATTTGCAATTTTCACCTTTGCATATCAGGCAGTAGCTGCAAATATAGTATGATACAGAAAATGTTACATGATACAGAAAGCTACAGAAATTAAGTAACAGATACAAAATTGTACAGTATGATACAAATACGATTTACTTAGTTTCTAACACCCATTTATGATATAATCAGAGATGGTAGAGTCATTGATCAGATACAATGTGATACATAATTCACACATTGTATCTGACATATAAATTGTTATTGCTTGAAACAAAATACATATTTTTAGATACAATAGTGATACAAATGACACGTTTGAGATACAAACTGTTTGATCGTGAAACAAACTCACACAGTGTGGTACAAAATATAAACTATAAAAATTCATATACACAAAAGACACATAGCAGATACACTGATATCAAGAATACTTATGATACAGTTACACAGAAACAGATACAATGATACAGTGTGAAATAAAGTGATACAAAACACAAATACTGAGATATAATACCTTGTTGTGCTTGATCTCTCAACCTTAAACTGAATCTTTTCTGTTATTGCAAATCGTTTCATGGCCATTACTACAGTGTTTTTGTTAATGTACACTTGGCCCTCTACTATCTCGTTTTGCAAGCTATTGGTAATTACTGCAACTTCTTCTACCTCGTGCTCATCACAAGTTCCTTTAATCAGTAGTTCTACTGTTTCAGCACTACTGATAAGCGTATCATCAATGTTCGTGTTTATATTGCAACTGTTTCTGGCAGTATCAACACAGTCTCCCACTGTATCACGACTGCTTATGCTTTGTCTATCACTCCAGAACCCTTGATCCTCAACAATATCTTCAAGTGTGATACAAAGTGGATAGATTTCTATTCCTTTTTTCTCTATCTTCAATCCTGTATACACTAATACACCCATGTCATTGTGTATTTCTAGACCCGGACTTTTTTCCATTACCTTATACTTTATTTTAACAATTTTTCTCGTCAGATCAATGTTCAGTTGCTTCGCAACTGTATCACGAAGCATCTGAAAGTTTGAATCTGGATTAATCGCGATTGCATCAACAACAAAATCAATATAATTGTCGAATTTGTCCCATCTTCCACTATGTTTTAGCAGAATTTGTATTTGTGCCATATCTATTGTAAAGTTTCGATTTTGATATGTTTAACTTGTACAGCACTCGTAACAGCAACCAGAAACAGAGGCTCGACAGCTGCGACACAGAACAGAAACAGACGAGAAACAGAGCAGAAACAGACGCGAAACAGAGCAGAAACGGTAGCAGCTTTGTAGAATTGTTGATCGAAAACAGAGTATGCTGTGTAGAAACAAATAGAAACAGAAAAGTAACGATTTTCAATAGTTGTAGATTTGTTATTGGAGGCAGAGTGAATTAGAAAATTGTAAGGATCTAGAGAGAGAAAAAACAGAGAGAAAACAAGAAGGGTTTCAGTTTCAACAGAGAGAAAACAAGAAGGGTTTCAGTTTCTGTAAAGTATTTATACATTGCTATTTTGCTAGGAAAAATATTGTCATGCATTGTAATTAGAAAAGTATTGCTATTTTTATGTAATTAAGGGTGAAAATTTGTATATTTGTGTAAAAAACCCTTTAAGAAATAGGAGAAAACTTTTGAAACTTGTAGTGTAAAATAGGCATAGATAAATATGTGGCCATAAAGTATCTTATTAAAGGTAAAATGGTAAGTTTTAAGTTAAAATATTTTTAAATTTATAATTATATCATTCTTTTTGGAGCGGACTAACAAAGAAATAACATCATCCTTTTTGGAACGCACGGAATAGTACAATAAATATGTGAAGGAATAAAGCTAAAACTTCTAAACAAAACACAAGTAAAGAAAACCCATTTTTTTATTAGTATACTCTAGCACCACAAGTTTAATGGGTAAATTACTTTGAGTTGTTAAAATACTAATATTTTCTTAAACAACCTAATACATTGTACTGCAAATTGTTATGTCAGAAGTTAAGAGTTGATAAGTCTCGGATATAATAGGGGCATAGTGACAAATTACGAGAAAAAGTTGATTTGTTCTTAATGGAATTAGCAAAGTGCACTTTGAAGTAACATTAGAAATATAGTATCTAACTCATCAGTGGAGGAGTTTTGAATAAGATCACAGGATTGGTGTTGTAAATATTCATAAAATTAGAATTGAGCGTGTTGGAGTATGGTTAAAACGGGTTTTTTTAAATATTTTGATGATTAACAAACTCTTTATACAATATATTTTATTAATATGTCAAATGATGCTTGTACATGGTTAAACTCACTTGCACGCATATTAATTCACTATGTTGGAGAATAATGCATGGACCATATTATGGGGCGAAGTGCACCAAAGGCCACTTTTGGTAGTGGTCTTTGGTTTGAGGCCACTTTTTTTATTGGTTTTACATGAGAGGCAACTTTTTGGAACTTCAATTCTTTTGGGTTGAATTTTACACAAGTTCAGCCCACAAGGATTCAAGTTCAACTTCAGCCCACCACAAATATTGAAGTTCAACTTCAGCCCACAAAAGTTGAAGTTTACGCATCTATACCTAAAAGTTCAACCCTTACAGATTGAAGTTGAAACTTCATAATTTATGCATGAAGCTCAACCCACAAGGTTTGAACTTCAACCCACAAAGATTGAAGTTCCAAAAAGTGGCCTCTCATGTAAGACCTATAAAAAAAAATGGCTTCAAACTAAATACCAGTGACCATGTGGGTGAAAATTTTACCATATTACTATGTTATATCAAGCGCTGAAACCAAGCAGAACCTGGAAAAAGAAGCAGGTTTTTAAATGGACTAGGAGAAGGACCTCATGCAAAGTAAGGTTCTATGAATCAACAGAGTTGCATTACTTATAGGTTTAGGACTCACTTAAAGGCAGCGATGTAATTTCACTTAGGTCAAGTAATAAAACCTAAAGCTCCTTGGCGCAACTGGGAGAAGCTTATTGGAAGCCGCGTAAAAGATTTTAAGACCGTATAGGTTTAGGACTCATAAATGATGCTTACACCATATATTTTACATCTTGAAGATTTCAAGACTTTATGATGTTATACACTTACAACCTATTCAGAAAGCAAAATATAAAATAGTTTTGGAGTGCATATATCACAAACAGATTGAAGAATCGATCTAAAAAAAAAAAAAATTATTCTTGTTTATTGTCTAGTTGATGCAATAAAAGATCAAGTTGTACCAATAAACACTTGTTATAAAAGCATAGGAGATTGGTGAGTTGTAAACGGAAAATCTCTGTATTACTCCCTCCGTCCCAATTTATGTGGCACCATTTGACCGGGCACGGAGTTTAAGAAAATAGAGGTTGACCTTGTTAAATATCAATTTTACCCTTGAAAAAGTAAGAGAGAGAAGATTTGAGTAATAAAAAAGTTGTTAGTAGGTTTAAAAGTATGTAGGGCCCAACAAGGGTAAAATAGAGATGATGCATTAAATAGTTGCCAAATAAGGAAAGGTGCCACTTATTTTGGGACAAACAAAAAAGGAAATGGTGCCACATAAATTGGGACGGAGGGAGTACTATTTATAGTGGTAGTTTGTAAAAGAAGTCGTGGCCTGGACTGTCATGCAAGTTCCTTTTGACAGCTTAGGTGAGTTGCAACAATTTACAGTGGTAGATTATACTGATAGTGGCTTGGACTGATCTATATGTTGTAAGGTTGTGAACCTTGTTGCTCGTTTAATGGAAAGTTGGGGAAATTCCACAGTGGTGGGTCATGGTGTTTAGTTGTTTGAGCAACAAATTTGCCACCTAAAAATCCCCACTTTACTTTCAATATTTTTACTTGGACCAACATCGAGAACCAGGTTCTTTATGTTTGTAAAACTATTAAAGTTCCTTTAACATGTTTAATCAACACATTGTAAATACACTATTCACCCTATTCTAGTGTCTTTAAGGTGTGCAATAAGTATAACAAATAGTAGTGGGTTTTCTCATATGAAGTTAACACCTCAAGAAGAATTGACATGATGAGTGCACCACCTGGTATCATGAAAAGCTAATCCATTACACAACCAGCATTGTTCAATGGCCATTACTATAGTTGGTGAACAGTAAGGATGTAGGATTTCTTGACTCTTGAAGATTATGAACTTTGGGAGATCACTAGAGATAGACCTATTGTTCCAATGAAGAAAGACGCATAAAAAAGTGATTCTAAATGTGCGCAGTGAATATGTTGCCGCTTACTACGGGAAGATTGAGAAAAACGAAAAGGCCAAGAAAATTATCATTTATGACTTGGTCGAGATGAGTACAGTCGAATCTCATCGTGTGAAATTGCTAAAGAATCTGGGATGCTCTATAAATTGTACATGAAAGAACACATCAAGTGAAGAAATCCATAATTGAATTGTTGTGAGGAATTATGAATTATTGTCTATGAAGGAAGGAGAATTAATTCAAGATATGATTACAAGGTTTACCATCATCTCAGTTGAGCTTAAGTCACTTGGTAAGATTTTCTTAGTAGAGGACCTGGTCTATAAGATTTTGAGAGTCTTGCCTCAATCATGGGGGAGGCTAAAGACCTTAACAAGCTAAGGAACATATGAACTAATGAAGCAATCTCAGTCAAAACCCAAGCTTAGAAAGAAAAGGAACATGCTCTTTAAAGCTACTAGTCTAAACTTAAATATGATGAAGATGAGATATAGCCTTCATCACCAAGGTCTTTCAAAAGTTCATCAAAAACAACTTCTGAAAAGATGAAAAGCAAAAATGGGTAGACAATACCTTTTTTAATGGATGCTACACGTGTGAAAAAATGGACCACTTTGCCGAGGAACGTCGTCAAAATAAGAAGAAAATTAAGAAAGACCAAAAGAGGACAAGAGGAGGTTTTCGCTTCAACAACAGGAAGAAAGCATATTGGGAGGCTGCAAGACAAGCATATCTGGCTGCCTGGAGAGACACGAATAAAGAAATGGATAAGAAGATGACATTGCTCTTATAGTTACTAACGATGGAGAAGCTGATGATCATATCCTCGAGGTAAGTTTTCTATAAATTTAGAAAAATAAAATGTCTTACTCCAAGAAACAATTGACTGCTCTTCTTCTTGCTTTAGTTGATGAGTTTGAATTTCTAAGTGCTGATAGAGAACAAATATTTTCAGACTTTATGAGCTTAAAAATGATAACAAGTACTGGAAGTCAAAAACACTGAGTTGTTCTCTCACTTGAAAAAACTTAAGAACAAATTCTTGATTCTAAAAAAATAATTTAGCACCTAAACATGAAAACTTGAGATTAATTGAGGCAAGGGGCAAGCAAGTCATAAGTGAAGCTCAGATAACCCTTGAAACATATCTAAAGATTGTAAAAGAAAAGGTAAGTGTTGAAACCAAAAGAGTAGGCTGCTTCAAGAAAATCTAGAAAGAACAAAACTAGAACGTGCTAGGGACACTAAGTTGTTGAGGAGAGTGAATGACATGTCAGCTTATGTGGCAGCTTCGTACGCGTGTCAGCTGCTGATTTGATGCAACACCTCATTAGTATAGTTAGTTGTTAGTTAGGAAGTTAACTTAACCAAGTAGTTAGTTAATATAAATATCCTAGCTAGGAGTAGTTATAGTTAGTTAGCTTCATTTCTACTTAATGTAATAGTTAGTTACAAAATTCTCTCTCTATGAACTTCCCCAATTACTTTTCTTAGCTCAATGGATTCCAGAATTTGACATGGTATCAGAGCCGCAAATCGAGTCTAGGATCTCTTAGCAGAAAGCATAAGAAGATTCATACGATTCAGCTAAGTTTTTTTTTCAATCTCTGCAATTTTTTTGCCAATTTTTTATTCTAGTTTTCTGTGAATCTGGTGCAATCCTGCCCTAATTTTTAAACCTAGATCTAGTAAAAGTCATGGCTAATATAGCTAAAAGCAGTGTGACTAGAGAATCTGTCATCGATCACAATCATCCATTATACTTGCATGCTTCAGATGCACCTGGATCACTTACAGTAGGAATTAAGCTAAGAGGAATGGAGAATTATACACTCTGGAGTCGAGCAATGAAAGTAGCACTTTTGGGGAAGAACAAATTAAGTTTCGTGGATGGAACAGTTAAGAAACACACCTATGGAGACGCTTTACATCATCAGTGGGAGAGGTGTAATGCGATAGTACTGTCCTGGCTTATGTGTAATGTTACCACTGCTTAGTAGGATTCTATTTCGATCTGATGCACATTTAGTGTGGAAAGACTTGAAGGCACGATTTGATAAGTAAATGGAACAAGGATCTTTCACTTACACAAGGAAATAACTACCTTAACTCAAGGAGTTTCTTCAATAGCAGTGTACTATTCTAAGTTGAGGGACTTATGGGATGAATATAATTCAATTGTGCCACCTCCATCATGTGGTTGTGAGACATCTAAGGATTTCATGGAACACTTGGAGAATCAGAAGCTATTGCAGTTTTTGATGGGCCTGAATGATGGATACACTCAAGCTAGGAGCCAGCTCTTACTAATGACTCCAATGCCTAACATTACCCAAGCCTATGCTATGCTTATGCAAGATGAAGATCAGAAGCAAATCTCTGGAGAAGGATATGTGACTACAAACAATAAGATAGATCCCACTGCATTATACACTCAGAACATACCTAGGCATAACACTTACAATCAGAAGAAGAATTATAACAAATACTGTGATCATTGCAATAAGCAAGGGCATACCAGGGAAGAGTGTTTTAAGCTAAGAACCTGTGATCACTGTGGCAAGGTTGGGCACATTAAGAAGGATTGTTTCCAGTTAAAGCAACAAGGAAGTTATCAGAAACCTCAGCAGCAAGGTTTTAAGTCACACTACAGAGCTAATGCAGTAGTTACCCATGGAGAGGGCCAACAGGTGCAGGAGTTGCCTACTCAGATGCAGAACATAGCACCGGTCTTGACACAGTCTCAATATGAGCAGATCATTGCAATGCTGAACAGCTCTACTATTTCTGGACCTAAGGCTAACATGGCAGGTAATTTCACTACAAATCTAGACAGTACAGTACAGTGGATAGTAGACACAGGGGCAACTAATCATATGACTTGGCATAAATCACTTTTATATGATGTTGTGGTGATAGAAAATGCAAGGAGAGTTCAGCTACATACAGGTGACTCAGCACAAGTCACACACATTGGGAACTCTAATTTGACAGGAGGTGATGTATTGGAGAGTGTTTTGTGTGTACCAGAATTCAAGTTCAACCTCTTGTCAGTGTCTAAGTTGGCAAGAGACTTGAATTGTTGTGTCACATTTTATCCTAAAATGTGTGTTTTTCAAGACCTCTCTACTGGGAAAGTGAGGCAGATTGGTAGAGAACATGGAGGCCTGTATATAGTAGAGGCAGGTAGAAAAAATAAGCTCACTGAGCATAATCCTGACACCAGATCATTCACAGCAGTTCAGAAGAAAGAGAGTGTTGATATCTGCCACCAAAGGATGGGACATGTCCCTATGGCAGTATTGAGAAAGCTGGGCAGATTCAAGAATGCAAGTAGGTTCTGTATTGATCATTGTCATATTTGCCCTCTAGCTAGACAATGTAGATTACCATTTCCTCATAGCACTAGTAGATCTACTACCATGTTGCAGTTAGTTCATATGGATGTATGGGGACCTTATAAGGTTGCAACACATCAAGGAATGAAATACTATCTCACATTAGTTGATGACTATACAGGTGGACTTGGTTATTTCTACTGAAGTTGAAATCTGGTGTAATTGTTGTTCTCAAGAATTTTCTTAGACTAGCAAACACACAGTATGGGAAGCAGGTTAAAATCATCAGAACAGATAATGGTTCTGAATTCTTTAATGCTAGCTATAATGAGCTATTTCAGCAGTATGGGATTCTACACCAGAGTTCATGTCCTTATACACCCCAGCAGAATGAGGTGGTAGAAAGGAGGCACAAACATATACTTGGAACAGCAAGAGCAATCAAGTTTCAAGGCTGCTTGCCAGCTTATTTCTGGGGAGAATGTATTGAAGCTTCTGTGTACATAATTAATAGAATTCCATCTACAACTTTGGGAAACAAGTCTCCATTTGAAATGGTACATGGCCATGAGGCAAGACTAGACCATATGAGGACTATAGGCTGCCTGTGCTATGGAACAACACTGGTCAGACAAGACAAGTTTGCTCCTACAGCAGTCAGAGCTGTTATGTTGGGATATGGCTCTCATCAGAAGCGGTACAAGCTGTATGATCTAGAAACCAGGAGAGTTTTCATCACAAGGGATGTGCAATTTCATGAAAACATCTTTCCCATTAAGAAGCAGAATAGACTGGATGCCACCATCTCAAAATACATGCACCAGTTCCAGCAGGAACCTGTGCTTCATCTCAATGACACTTCTAATGTTGATTCCACTGGGATCTTCTCAGTACCTCATGATGACACACCACCTGCAGTAACCACAGCTGTGGAGCATGGAGTACCAGCTCCTGCAGTAACAACTATGGAGGGAGTTCATGCAGATGATGACATGCCATCAGGTCACTCTGTCTAAGAGCATACAGAACAAGTGCCTGATCATTGTGTGCAAAATCAATAAGGGAAGCCTAGCAGAGTCTCCAGACCACCAATTTGGTTGAGGGATTATGTGAGACCTGATAAGAGAACTAATGCAGCTGCAACATCCTGTTTGTTCTCTATTGCAGATGTGCTAGATTATGATGGGCTTTCTGCGAAGTATCAAAGCTACATCACTAAGTTCTCAGAAGAAGTAGAACCAAGAAGTTATAAGGAGGCATCCCAAGACACTAGATGGGTAGAGGCTATGAAGACAGAAATCAAAGCCTTGGAGGAAAATAAAACCTGGATAATAGTGCCTTTGCCTAAGGACAAAAGGGCAATAGGTTGCAAATGGGTATATAAAATCAAGTACAAAGCAAATGGTGAAGTGGAAAGGTTTAAGGCCAAACTTGTGGCCAAAGGTTACAGTCAGACAGAAGGGCTTGACTACCAAGAAACCTTCTCACCAGTGGTGAAAATGGTGACTGTCAGATCTGTGCTTTCCATAGCTGCAGCAAAACATTGGGATATCCATCAAATGGATGTATATAATGCATTCTTACTGGGGGATCTACATGAAGAAGTATATATGGAGTTACCACAGGGTTTTAACTGTACAGGAGGCAGAACACAAGTCTGTAGGCTGATCAAGTCTCTATATGGACTGAAACAGGCTTCAAGACAATGGAATATCAAGCTGACTTCAGCATTACTCAGATCAGGCTTCAGTCAGAGTCACCTTGACTATTCTCTATTCACTAGAAGGACAGAGGGCATATTGTTATTGTCCTGGTCTATGTGGATGACTTATTGATCACTTATAGTGATATACAACTGATTCAGGAAACCAAGCAGATCCTACATACCAGCTTCAAAATTAAAGATCTTGGTCCACTCAGATACTTTCTTGGTATATAATTTGCAAGAAGTTCAGAAGGGATACTGATGCACCAAAGAAAATATTCACTTGAGCTCATCTCAGAAGTGGGATTAGCTGGTGCAAAGCCAACAAACTTCCCCATTGAGCCTAATCAAAGGTTGACTACTCTAGAGTTTGATCAGCATCTAGGATTACATGGTGACAAGCCACTACCTGATCCAAGTGGCTATCAGCTTGTGGGAAAGTTGTTGTACCTGACTATCACCAGACCAGATATATCCTTCTCAGTTCAGTGCTTAAGCCAGTTCATGCATGCACCAAAGCAGTCTCACATGGATGCAGCATTAAGGGTGGTCAGGTACTTGAAGCAGGCCCCAAGACTGGGCATTATGATGTCAGCTGAGAATGATGGGAAGCTTAGAGCATATTGTGATGCAGACTGGGCCTTTTGCCCAAATACAAGGAGGTCCATCACAGGTTACTTGGTAAAATTTGGCAGCTCTATCATCTCCTGGAGATCTAAGAAACAGGACACTATTTTTAGAAGCTCAACAGAGGCTGAATATAGGAGCTTAGCTTCTACAGTAGTAGAAATTGTTTGGCTGGTGGGATTGCTTAGAGAGCTGGGTGTAAGAGTAACACTGCATGTGCCTTTGCATTGTGACAGTAAATCGGCACTACAAATTGCAGCAAACCCAGTGTTCCACGAGAGGACAAAGCACATCGACATAGATTGCCATTTTATCCGGGAGAAGATTCAACTAGGCTTGATTCAGACTCTATATTTGGGCACCTCAGAGCAACCAGCTGATATTCTTACTAAGGGCCTTCACAGATTGCAGCATCATTACCTTGTATCCAAGCTAGGAATGAAGAATATCTTCATACCTCCTAACTTGAGGGGGTGTTGAGGAGAGTGGATGACATGTCAGCTTATGTGGCAGCTTCGTACGCGTGTCAGCTGCTGATTTGATGCAACACCTCATTAGTATAGTTAGTTGTTAGTTAGGAAGTTAACTTAACCAAGTAGTTAGTTAATATAAATATCCTAGCTAGGAGTAGTTATAGTTAGTTAGCATCATTTCTACTCAATGTAATAGTTAGTTACAAAATTCTCTCTCTATGAACTTCCCCAATTACTTTTCCTAGCTTAATGGATTCCAGTACAAGTTCTCGGTGGCTCTCACTTGGTTGTCGACCATAGCAACAGAAAAAAGGGTATGTGGTATAAAAGAACCTTCATCTTCATGGCACCCAAAGATTAAGTATGTTAATATAGCTGAAAACATACGTTGTACACATAATGGTAAAATAGGACACTACAAAGATAGTTGCATGCATTGCTAGAAAAATGCGTTTTTCGGACGAACTATAGGGACGGCAAACGCTGTTTACGGACGGGCTATGCAACGGTATAGTCCGTCCGTATATCGCTCGACGCTAGACACCTAGCGACGGGCAGCTGTCCGAGAGGTGCAACGGCTACCCCTCCCTACGCTGTGAATCTAAAATATAATTTTTCATTTAGGGAGGGCTAGCCGTCCCTAAACTCAAAAATTTGAAATTTTTGTTTGGTTTAGGGACGGATGCCCGTCCCTATATTGACAATTTTTGTTTGTTAGAGATGGCTAGCCGTCGATATTTTTGATAAACCTGCATAATAAATTGTCAAAAAAACAGATACATGCTTGCCAAAAACTAATACAAATTCATATACACAGCTAGTCGAACAGATAATTAAACTAGAATACACAAATATTTTAATAATAAGTCTACTAAATCTTTCATACATTTACTTTAAATCCTAAGCATAAAGGCACATAACACGTATGCCAAATCCAACTCCAAATATAAAGTTTCACAACTAACAATTAAAGAGAAATACAACATAAAGTCTTAACAAAAGGACATTAATTAAAGAAAAATACAACATGAAGTCTTAACAAAATGACCTTAATAGTGGTAGGGAAACCAAATAGGTTAAAAAAGTCCAAAAATTCTTGCATTAGTTTCTTTTTATTTAAGCTCTTCTTCATCCAAGTCCGATTTTGGCAATTCAATTTCTTCATCCAAGTCCGATTCCGGTACCATATCAATTGAATCTTCAATCGTATCTTGAATGATTTCAATTGAGTCTGGTCACGACCCTTTTTTAACTTAAAAAAGAAAAACACTTATTGTTTTAAAAGGTCTGTGACTTAGGTGTTAATAGGTACACTAATTATTTAGAGATTTTCGGAGTCGCCACTTGACAAGTTAAAGGTGTGTCAAGTCACCAAAGTGGTGTACCTAGAACACCTGTGACTCGTAAATGGTATGCGTCAGAGTTTTGGGTAAGGATCTCGGTTGACTCTCGGGAAGGTGTTAGGCACCCTCGAGTCCTGTGCTAAGTACAGTTGCTTTCATTGACGCGTTTCGACTCTTTGAATTTGTTTGTTATATTTGCCTTGATTTGTTACGCTTCAATTTATTGTTAATTTTATTGTTTGATAATTGAAACTCCAATCGAATATAATCGCGCGAGAACTTCACTCGTTCGAAATCTTTCGACTTAAATCAATTAAATCGCACAGGCACTTCACCCGTTCGAAATTTCTTGACTTAAATGAGTTTTAAGTGAACAATATAGGTTATTTAGTTTAATTGAATTTGATTCGGCCTATTAGCTTGCCAACTCGTGTTAATCTTATTGGATGGCTATGAAGTGCCATTTATTAGCTTCAAAATAAAACAACTCAAGACTGTTGTCTTTTTTTTTTTTTTCATTAGTTCAAGGCTAATAAGTTTTTCCATTGGTTCAAGGCTGTTTACTTATCACTTCCAGATTTTAAGTTGAGTCAAAATTCACGAGTCAAATTGCTAATACATTTTGTCCTAACATGCCTAATCGGTAACATGCCTAATCGGCACAAAGCTTAATCTAAACTAACAATATGATTTGTATTTACATGGATGATTTTATTTGTAAAGTGAATTCAAAATACAGCCAAAAACATTTTACATACTTGAGAAATCAAGAGATCATAAGCAGCCCACAACGGTTTATGTCTATAACTTTCCATTTTTTCAATCTTCCTTTCTCATAACCAAACAACTAATATCTTTTGTAATCATAAATTTAGACATGACAGTAAATAAACTTTACTGGAGTTCAACAGGTGGTTCTTCATACATATTGAGGCCTTGATGGGCCAAAATTTACAAGACACACAAAATAAAGAAAATTACCTGATATGTAAAGTCCCCTTTAAGCAAAATAGCAATGTAAACCACCAGTCATGACCAAAATAGCAAAAATCAACAACAAACTTCAGTGACAACAACAAGACCACCCTCCTTGACTCCCTTTACTAGAGAATTAAACTACTAAATATTATAGCAACCTCACTTTGAAACCTCAAACCTTTCTCACTATAAACTGCACATTCTTTCTATTTTTTACTCTTTTTTTTGTTATGTTTTCTCTCTATCTCACACTCTTTTTCTTTCTTTCAGATCTGAAATTTTGTGGGAGAGTAGTTCTCCAGATCTTGTTGGTGTATGCTGATTTTCGTATGTATCAGATTCCTCCTAATGAAGAGAAAAAAATCCTCTTTAAATAGCCACATGTAGAATAGGTAGGTGCATAAAAGGCAAAGAGCCCATGTGCCCTCTTGTACCTTTTCTGAAAATTTACTTGGCATGCCTAAGCTTGCACCAAAATGGCAAAAAAGAAAAGACACAAAACCTTTTTTCTAAAAGCTGTCCACGCCCTTTTTTAATTTGACAATTGACTCTTAACCTATGACTACAAACTAAATTTAGACTCCTAGCAAACAAAGACCACATGGAATTCAAATCTAAAACTAACTAGACTTTCTAATGTAAAGATGGGGGAAAATTATCTCAAATTCTCCCCTCACACTTGATTGAACTAAGCCAAGCAATTTACAAATTAATATAATACTAACTAACAACCAATCCTATTCTTAACAGTAGATTAGACCAATGACTTGAACGATCAACACTAAAACAAGCAACTCTCAATGCTAAGACAAACTAAACAGAGCTACAATTGGAGCGAAACAAACTAATCCGGACATCATGCTCTGACCAAACAAACTAGATCAAGACAAATGGAAGCAGCAGACAACTCTAGCCAATTCCACACGACAATAAACCACCAGTGCGACCACAGAAACATATATATGATTTTCAATAAGACTAGATTAAAACATTCACTAAAAATCAATAGGGACAGATTTGTGCTCGAATGAGAATTACAATAGCAAATAGGTAAACTGAACATCAGACACCAATTTTATATACTAAGCAACATACATACACAGCCACAGAGCTTTATGCTTCAAAACAAGGACACTAAAACAGGTTGAACATTAAAGGAATTCATACCAATTGAATGACATTTTCCTAAGATTACGATACGAATCAAATACTAAAGCATGATACGTAAACTGAAACTACAAGTGAAAAGAAAGATAAGATGTTACAGTTTAGTCAGGAGGAACTCATCATCAGTGCGACCACGAGGCAAAAGTCCAAGCTAAACAAAAGCAACGTCATCAACGCTACTGCTGCGCCACTGCCAATGCTGCTGCCTTGACAAGCCAAACGTCCTCGTTACGCCATCATTCCACATCCGAAACAACCTTTTTGCTCACTGCCTGATCACCCCTGTTGCATTGTTTCATCGCTAACTTTGTCGCTGCACACACACTCTCACTGTTGTAGCCTCGCTGCCTCCATGCCCTCGGCATCACTATCGTTACAGTTGCATCGAATCGTCACCACGAGCCACTGCTCTTCTAAGAGCACAGCTACGACACTATAAAAGTCCCACAACCATCATCGAAACAGCCCCTCTGCAACATCACACAGACCACCACTATTTTTGTGTCACCCGCACCAAAAACACCATTGAAGCACCCCTCCCTTCACCAAACAAATGGAAAACAGTCCTCCTAAAGCCACCACAAACCACCGCTGCTACTGAATCAACGCCATCACCGGCTCCTCACAACAAACTCAAAAAATGAAACCAGAAACGGGCAGCGAGAGGAGAGGAAAAGTTTAAGGGGTTTTAGGGAAAATACCTTTAGAAATGAGTATAGGAGAGCGAGACGAACCTGAGGATGTAGAACTTGGTCGGAAAAAATAGAGTTCCGCCGGACTAGGGTTTCGCCGTTCCTTTGAGTCTCGATCTAAGCGAAATGAGTGAGAATCAGTAGGAATCGACTTGAAAATTGAATAGAGGGCATCACGGCGAGTCCGGGGATATATAATTTTGACCGGAGAAGAGTGGTTCCGCCGTCGGTGTTTGGTTGTTTCCGATGGGTGGCGAAAGAATGCCAGAGTTTCTTTTGTTCTGATTAATTGTGGAATGGGGGATTAGGAAGAAGATTGGGAATTAAAAATTAATTGGGCCGGGTCAATGAAAGCAAAATGGGTTGACCTTCTTTTTCTGAATTTGTTAATCCAATTCAATCAATATTTAGCCCAACTTTCAAATACCTCATAAGCTAAGCAATTTTCATTAATTTTTATTTTTATTTTTTTTTTGGGACAAATTTTAGCTAAAATAAAAGACTAAAATTCGGTGAAAATCCTACAAAGTTAGCTCGCCTATTTGGAGCTATTTCAAGCTATTTTTGAAATTTCGTGCCAAAATTAGGTAATTACAAGTCTTCGATTGACTCTTGAGAAATATCAATTGAGTCATTGATGTTGATATCCATGATAGATCTTGACGTAGGGGCTGTAATTTTTTTTTTTTTAAAAAAAAAAAATTAAACCCGTTTATGCTTAAATTTTACCGAGAAAAAGTGAAAAAAAGACATAAAAACACTTACCAATGAAGAAGGTGAGTCGTTTGATTTATGTTTTAGAGGTGTTTGAAGGAAGCAAATGGGTTTGGAGATGCTTGAAATCGGGAGAGAGATGTTTTGTAAGGAAGAAGATGTATTTTTATATGGCATGCTCGTGTATTTTGTAGGTGGATATGGTGGAATTTAACAGAATGGTTAGGGACGGCTAGCCCTCTCTATGATAATAGGGAGGACAACCAAAATGGACCAAAAATAACCTTATTTATCCTGCTTATAAACGACTGGGACCCAAGCTGGAGAGGATTCATAAAATTGATCAGTAATTGTACCGTGCAAACTTGAATGAAAGAGGGAAGTCAAACTTGGATGCTTGATAGTGCCTGCTCAAGGAATATGACTGGAGACAAATCAAATTTTCTCTCTATTTGGATACTTTTTGGTATTCATGATACTATGAAATTAGACAATTTTTGAGTTAATTAGTAATATTTGGAGGTATTAAATTGAATAGACATACATCGTAAATAGAATATCATTTTTAAAGAGTCATCTCTAAGTTCTATAAATATAAAAATATCTGGAAATAGTTTATGTAAATTTATAGTTTACTAAGTGGTTTGTTGGATCCTAAAAAATAAGGACGGCTCAACAAAATTGGGGGGCCTAAAGCCAAACTTCAGCGAGGGACCTTAATTTTTCTTGTTCAAAGAAAGATAGTCTACTTTTCTAGTCTTTTAAGATGTGCAGTCATTTATGATTGTTTTATAATCAATTTTTCTAACATATTTTTTCAATCGATAATATAGCTAATCTATTTAATATATTTTGAGACATTAGTTGATCTTACATAAGATTTTATCAATTTTAGTTTTGAAAACTTATTTCGATTGAGGCAATAATTACAGAAACTGATAACATTATTCTGTAAGCAATAAATGTATTAGGACAAGAATCAAGTCTTTTTATTTGACTTGAAAACTGATAACATTACTCGTACTATTTCTCTTATCAATTTTAATTCGAAAAATAAATATACATCATCAATATCAGAACAACTATTATGTATTAAAGAAAGTTCAAGATCCTTTTGAAATTATTGAAGATGAGATAAAAATAGTGGACTTGTTATTAATACTTTAAGAGGAAAAGTATATGATAATGGATTCAATATAAATTTCAAGGATTGCAACAATAATACATTCAAATTTTTCTTAAATAATATATAAAAGTACATCAAAAAGTCGGCCCCTCAAAAAGTTAGGGCCCCAAGAAATTTTTTCACTGGCTTTATAGTTGAGCCGGCATTGCTAAAAAAAGGTTCTTGCACTATTCTTATAAATGAATACTATATATATAAACAATGATTTTGTTAGTAGTCTTTTTTTTCCTCTGATTTTATTTTCTTATTTCACACTTTCAATTTCCCCCAAACAAAATTGCTAGAGATGATTTGATATGATTATGTGGTGGTTTGCTAGTGGTATTTGGCGGTGGCTAGTAATTGTGGTTGTTGTACAACAAGAGCGGTGACAGTGATAATTGGAAGTGGTGGTATTGGTTCTGGTTGTGAGATGATGGTGATTTTGACGGTAGAGGTGGAGTGTGGTAGTAGTTAGAAGTTTTAGTTGTAAATGGTGTTAGTGGTAGTCGGTAATGATGGTGGTGGAAGTTGGTGCTGGAACCGACTGTGTTAGTGATTGTGGTTTGTAGCAGCGCATGACTGAGTGGCGATATTAGTGGTGATACTTTGTGCTAATGACGATGATAGTGGTGGTGATAATTGTGATAGTGGGGATAATTCATGATTAATGCGGTAGTGACTGACAGGTAGTGGTGGTATTTGTTGCGATAGATGAGGTTGTTGATAATAGTGGTAGATGGTGGTGGTTTATAATTTTCATTAGTGGTGGCTTACCATGGAAGTGGTTGATAAAAACTAATGGTGGTGGTTACAGTGGTGATAGAGCGGTTGTAATGGTAGAAATGGCTAGCAGGAAAGTGATTATCAAAAGCCGGTGGTGGTTGTTTTTGTGGTGGCGGCTGCTACTGGTTGACAGTGGTTGTAATACAGTGATAGTTAATTGTGATTATAGATAGTGGCGATGACAATTCATCTTTCTAAGTATAACCCACTCACTAATATTAAGACTATTTAAAAACGAAATAATTTAGATCTATTAATTAAGAAGTTACAATCTTTATAAAATAGTTAATGTTCTGATGGTCTGAACCATTGATCATAATTAAATATCCATTAAGTACAAATCAATAAGGAATTTTTACAAAAATATACAAACCTACATCCTTATATTATTAAAAAAATAGTAATATTATACAAATTATAACACACGACAATATATTTCATAGCACGTTTTATTTTTCATTGTCACTCCCTTCTATTGAAAGTTGAAACTTTAAAATTCACATACATACACAAGCAACAAAAATGACAGACACACATACCACCGTCATCAGAGGACCATCAAAACGCCACTATCACTGTCACTACCACCACCGTCATTACCACAACAAGAAAGACAAAATTTTCGATTCGAAACCCGATAATTAAACGGATAAACCCGATACTCTACCCACATATCTGCTGTAAATCTCTTTCATCTACTTGTTTCTGATCCGGAAAAGCTTCTGCCCTGCCGTCGTCGTTGTCGTCGACGGCGGAGGCGTTAGAGCTTGAATACCTCTCTGACATTGCATTAATTGAGCACATCACCAGATCTCCGCCAAAAACAAAATGTCACAAAAATAAAGCGTCATCGTTGTCGTCAACGACGACCGTTAGAGCAGAAATGCCTCTCCTGCTTTGCAGTAATTGACCACGTTTGTTTGAGGCTACTAATTCAAAACGGAAGATAAAAAGGAAAGGGGGATATAATTAGGTGAGCTGGGGTGTGTCTTAAGTTGGTGAGTTTTATGAGAAATGACAAAAATATATGCACCAAAAAAGTCGATAAAAAATTAGAATATTTGACTTTTGAGTGTCAAAGTAATTGTTATGTAAAAGTGTGTGTACACTGAGAACAGTTCTTTTATTTGTTCATATGTAACATGAGCGACATTTTAGATGGTAACACTTACTAGTTCCACACATAAAGGGAACTAATAACAGCTAGATATAATGTAAAAATAGTCTAAAAATAGTAAGATACAATACAGAAACAATGTGGAAATAGTCTAAAAACAGTTAGACACGATGCAAAACAATGTAGATACAGCGAGATACGAAGTGGTTGGTAGTTGAGATACAACGAGATACAGCGAGGTTGGTAGTTGAGATACAACGAGATACAGCGAGATACGAGGTGGTTGGTAGTTGAGATACAACGAGATACAACAAGATATGAGGTGGTTGGTAGTTGAGATACATTGAGATACAATGAGATACATTGAGATACAACGAGATACGAGGTGGTTGGGAGGGGAGGAGGAAATAAGAGGAAGAATGTAAGATTTTGCTATGCTATGCTGAGTGAAGTCCACTAAATCCATCTAACTTTTTAGATTTGAAAAATCATATCTCCTTCACCTTTTTAAAGGGACAATAAACTCCCTTAATATTAAAATCAACAGTTAAAAATGAGTTTGTCTTTTGTATGCATTTTTAAAAGGTAAAAAACAACCTTCAATTATGATGAATCTTTAACATATATTTTCTGTACGATTAAATATTATAGAAGTATTGTACAAATAATTAATATTTTATATCTCGTTTTACTCCTTTAGTTTTTTCTTTTGATTTAATAAACCCATTTTATTTGATAAGGGTTTTTTTCGTAGAGCTTCAAATTTAATAATAATTATTGTAACTACTGAAAATTAACGTAATTAGAGTAATGATTTTGCATAAAATACTTTTCTATTTTACGTTCTCTTTACATATTATGTGGTTTAATTATTTTTAAATATTTCATTAGTAATCATTACAGAAAACAAAAGGTGAAAATTTTGACTATCCATATAATTTAAAGGTGATAACATGATATTTCATACTAATTTAAATATAACCTTAGAATATTAATTCATATATATATAATTTTTATTTCATGTAGAAGATGAATAAGGTATTATTATTCATTACCTCAAATATTATGGTGGTTAGATAAATTTTAGTTTACGCATTTAGATATAATAATAAGAATTTTCAGGTGCTCAATATAATTTTCTTATTTGGAAGGTTATGTAAAGATCAACTCATTTTAGCTGTTGATTTACGACCAAGGAGTTTACCATCCCAATCAAAAAATGAAGTGAGTATCATTTCACAAATCTATAAGGTAGAGGGAATAAGTGGAATTTACTTATATTGTGTAATTAACTTTTTATTTCCTCTATATTGGATAATTTTACTAAAATATTGCTATGTTTTGTAAATAATTTCTAAAAAATGTATTTTTCTCTAAAAATTTCAATAAATAATGTCTCAATAGTGCATACATGTGGAAGTTTTTACACAATTAAAATACTGATTTGAACATATTTTCTCCAAATCATGCATGCAGATCCAATCACACGCCTTTACAAGCATTCAAAGAAAAAAGATAGGCATGTAAAGTGATTTTTCACACGCTCATCGTTTTCTTTCATACCTTTTTTTCTTTCCTTTTCTTTTTGGTGGGGATAAAGGAAGATTTTGCTTGAATGGAAAAATATATTCAATTCACAAAGATTTAGAAAAGCTACTAAAGCAAAGATTAGTGCATATTGTGCTGTCATGATTCAACATGATAGGTGTAAATGTTTCGCTTTTATAATAATTGCCTTTATTCTAGATCATTAAAAGTAAGTCACCCCACACAGTTCATCAATAATTCATTTTTATTTTAGCCCACACCTAACATACACTCTACTATATATAGACCTTTCTATCAACGACCTTTTCACTCTCTCCAGTGATCTTGATATCTTTCTCCAATCTCTCTTTATTAAGGAGATCATGGCTGGCTTCATGAAATTGTTTGCCACTGTTTTCCTAATGCTAATGCTGGTTTTCGCCACCGGTATTTTCTTTTATTTCCTTTGTTCTCAGAAATATTTTAGAGGATGGACATCATAATATGCTTGTGTATGGTAGAGTTAATACTTTTTAAAACTAATCATCTGATAATTTCAAAAAAAGGAAAAAGGACCATGAATTTATTTAATACCTTCGAGTTTTATTCTTTGATTGGTTAAAAGGGGGTGGTATATATATGTTAACTCAAGTTAGTCATATTTCTTGTTGATTTTGCCAAAACTTTTTACTGAACTGTACGGAATTTATTCTAGGGCTAACATATTGACTATTGAGTATCGAAACTGTATCCATTTCTTCCTAATATAGACTATTATAATTTCTGTGTATCTTTTGCACAAAATCAAGACTAAAAAGTGGATCATAAAGTATTCATGTTTATATTCGACACAAAATCATGAAGCAGCTGTGTACTAAAAAAGCACAAGATAGTAAAATTAGGATTTAACTTATACACTCCATTGTGACAGGGAAAAATAAATTACTTTTACAATGTTAGTGTAATTTAACTATTTAGCACATATTGTCTCGTCTTAATTTTCAAATAACCACGTTCACATTATGCACAATTATCCATAAGTATGTTTAGGTAATCTAATAGTATAAAGATTCATCATTTATAGGAATGGTGGCCGAGGCGAGGACATGTGAGTCGCAAAGCCACCGATTCAAGGGCCCGTGCGTAAGCAAGAGCAACTGTGCTTCTGTTTGTCAAACAGAAGGTTTCCATGGTGGCCACTGCCGGGGCTTACGTCGTCGTTGCTTCTGCACCAAACACTGTTAATCAAATATTTCTTGAGTTAGTGCTTTTGCTTTTGAGGAATAATGAATGTCCCTTTTTTCGTTCTTCTAGTGTCATGAAAAATAAGAGAAATCTCCTCACTACACAGAAACTGATCTTTCGGCTTCTGAAATTTGATGTTTGTTTGTGTGTGTTGTTATTAGCCAATCTTATTGGAAATGTTTGTCCGTTATTTACAAGCCTCATATGATAAATAACATCCTTCTTGTTATGCATACGTTGTATTATGGATGTCCATTACTCCCATAGCTTTCTGAAGAAGCTAGATCTACAAGTAGCTTACAAGCAGATAGTTTGCAAGTAGCTCATAAAGGCAGCTAACAAGCAGCTCTATGAAAAGCCTTGCAGCTTCTAGTAAGCCTTGCAGCAGCTTGAAGAGGCTTGCAATCAAGCAGACAACTTACAAAAGGCTTGCAATCAAGCAGCTTACAAGTAGCTCATGCAGACAGCTTGCCAGCAGCTTCTGAAAAGCCTTGAAACAGCTTCCTGAAAAGCTTTGCAGCTGCTTCTTTTCTTCTATAAATAGGAAGCTAATTCAGATTATTCTGTACATCAGTTTGAAATGAAATAATATATCAGTCTCTCTCTATACAGTTTCTCTGTTTTATTTACTTTGTAACTTTTATTCACAACACGTTATCAGCACGAGTCTCTGCCAACTTGAGCATATATTGTGCAAAGATGTAGAGAATTGTGTTTGCGAAACAAGACTACTCTTGTTCCTGATGTTGTCTTGGCGGTTGTTTTCTTTAAGGTGAGTATTATTGCTTCACGTGTATTTAATTTTGTGATATCTACAATCACCTATAATAGTTATATTTTACGTCTTATTATGACCAATTCATTTATGCTTATGACCATCAGAAGTGGTAGTATATACATAGGCTTGCAGCTGAAGTATGATAGAGAAAAACTCTATATATTATACGGATACCTCACATTTGCTCACGAAGCAGCAATATCTTAAAAGAGGTTCTAAGCAATGATTATGTTTCATTTCTTGAAGAATTGAAACTTTTGATAAAAGTTGCAAATACATTCCTTGGAGAGAATGTGAAAATATTTAACCTTATAAATACGAATACGATCTTGGTTGTGAAAATATAACTCACCTCCAGAAGAGGTATAATTGAGAGATTATATTCTTAATGTTCATAGGTTTTCAAATTTGCTCCTGAAGTAGCAAAAGCTTTTAAATATGCTCCTGAAGCAGCAAAGCTTTTAGATTTGCTCATAAAGCAGCAAAAGCTTTCAAATTTGCTCCTGAAGCAACAAAGATTTTAAATTTGCTCAGAAAGCATCAAAAAGTTTCAAATTTGCTCCTGAAGCAGCAAAGCTTTTAAATTAGCTCAGAAGGCAGCAAAAAGTTTCAAATTTGCTCCTGAAGCAGCAAAAGCTTTCAAATCTACTCTTGAAGCAGCAAAGCTTTTAGATTTGCTCAGAAAGCAGGAAAAAGTTTCAAAATTGCTCCTGAAGCAGCAAAAAACTTTCAAATTTTCTCCTGAAGCAGTGAGAGCTTTTAAATCTGCTCCTGATGGAAAAACATCCAAATTTGCTTCCGAAGAGCAAAAAGCTTTTGAATTTGCTTCTGAAGCAGCAAGTGCTTTTAAACTTACTCATGGAGTAGATTTCGAAAATGTCTTGAGAAATAATTTGAAGTAGTGCCTTCTTGAACTTGAGAAAAATGATGACCTATTATTGACAAAATACGGCCAATTGATTAGGTTCAGTCCCCGAAGTAATTGAGAACACCATAACCAACCTCCTGCAGAGGTGGAATGACTAAAAGAATATAAATGTTATTGTTGTGGTATATATGAACTTATTGGGCATATGCTTATCATCAGAACATCTTGTAATGATCTCAAGTATCACTGAGAGATAGAAAAGACTTGTATAATCTTGGCCACATAGATACATCAGATAGTTTTTATTTTTATTTTCCTGATGAAAAGAAAATGTATCATGTACTTCCCCCGAAGGAAGTATCAATTATGTGATTGCTACTCAGAGCAATATGTCAAGATGTGAATATATGGCTTTGCTCCCTGAAGTCTATATTACCATAAAATTGGTATCAGAAACATTACATACTATATATAATTCAAATGATTACTTTTGTCATCTACGATGTTTCTTTATAATTTTCATTTGATTACAATTTCCTTTCATAATACAAAATTATTCAAAAGCTCCAAAAGGACTAATTGTCTGTATGAAAAAGTCATGTCACATGTAGTGTTTAAATAATATTTGATTATATAAAATTAAATTAAAATCTCTCGAAGAGCTGATATACTAGTACACGAATATTTGAATATGTCATGATTGACATACATAGTAAACCTGAAGTTTATTGATAAATATTGACTATCATATTAAGATAACAAATGATAAGATTGAGTATCTTCGAACATAGGGTATAAAAGTATGTGTAAATGTAAAATTTTACCCGATGTATTCTTTATTTCAAACTATACATATATGCATGATGTCATCATATACCTCGATAAACCGGAAGTTTATTGATACAAAAGTCGTTGACATGACAAACCAGAAGTTTATCAATACAATAGCATATGTCATGGTAAACTTGAAGTTTACCAATTCATATAATTCGTATAAGTTGGCATAACCGATTTGACCATTTTGGTTTTAATAAGATGCATATACTAAGAGTTTGGCATATAATGAAGAACTAGAAGATTCTTCAAGAGTTCTCTTTTGCTGCTTGTTTTCTTATTGATTACTAAATCATCTAAAGATTGGATAAATACTCTGAATTCTGGAACATATAAGAGGTGAATATGTACCCGATCACCTGCCATGTGAATCACTGATAGATGCATCTATGAGATGGTCATATGTGTATTTATTATCAACCTGCAGTTTGATAATTGAGGTTATGTGCTCAATTAGTTTGATTAAGAGCACAATTTCCAGATTATGTAATCAAGATAGTTCATCTTGATAATGATGGTTTATGTCCAACCCGGTTTAGCATCTAATGCCTCCGACTAATAGCTAAACCATTGTTTATGAGATCAAAGTAACATATATCAATATGTGATATATAATAGTTCTTGTATGCATCACGCCAACAAATTATAATAAATTCTCCCCTCGCAAATGGTTCAGGGTCAGGAACAAAATATTTTTATATTAGCTTTCTAACATAAGGAGAGAAAATAAGCAGCTTAGAAATATGTTGAGAATTATCATTCGTATGATCCTTATTTAAAAGATAATTCAAGCCAGATGCCAGATGCATTTGTTGACCCAATTAATATCATATTTCAGTTGCAAGATGCTCTTATTTGGATTAAAGTCCTTGAATGACATAATCTATGGTTCGCCTGAAGCGTAATAGACTAATTGGTTGCAAATGTAACAATCTCTGAAAAATGAGAGGAGCAAATGTTTAAATGATCATAATGAGGAGGCAATGTGCTCTTGAAGAGCCCACAACATAACAGTCCAAGAAACCCCGTGAGAGGATCAGGTACCTGAAATTTATGAAATAAAGAGATCTCAATATGTTATGTCGCTTTACAAACCGATAAATTGATCATTGATGATATCTTTGATACAATATCGCGCGTAATATTTTAAAATATTATGAGGATCTGAAATTTGCGTTTGTTAAAGCATGCTGACGTGAAAATTATTTGCCAAAATAAAATGATTCCTTGATAAGCGTAAAATATATTGAAAATATAGTCCAGACACCAAAAGATGTCGGCTAATATCTACTGATGTGTTGTCATAGCCTATTTACGACTCACCTAGTGAAATTTATATGAAAATCCCTGAAAGATTTAAAATGCCTGAAGCATATAATTCAAAGTCTCGGGAAATGTACTCAATCATATTACAAAGATCTTTTTGCGGTTTAAAATAATCAGGGCGCATGGGGTATAATCGCCTTACTGAGTACTTGCTAAAGGAAGTTTATATAAACAATGTCATTTGTGCATGTATATTCATAAAGAAAACAACATCACAGTTTGTTATACTTTCTATTTATGTTGATCACATAAATCTCATTAGAACTCCAGAAGAGCTCCAAAAGGCAACTGATTATTTAAAGAGAGAATTTGAGATTAAAGATCTCGAAAAGATATAACTTTGTCTTGGTCTACAAATTAAACATTTAGTAGTCGGAATCCTTATTCATTAATCTGCCTATACAGAAAAGGTCTTGAAACGATTTTACATGGATAAAGCACATCTATTAAGTACTACAATGATTGTTCAATCCCTTGAGTGGATAAAGATCAGTTCCGACCTCAAGAAGAGGATGAGGAACTCCTTGGTCCTGAAGTACCATATCTAAGTACAATTGGTGCACTTATGTATCTTGCATAAATTCTACAAGACCTGATATAGCATTTTCTGTTAATATTTTAGCAAGATTTAGTTCTGCTCCTACACAGCGACATATGAAAGGTATCAAACAGGTATTGCGATATCTGAAGAGATCTATTGATATGAGTTTATTTTATTATAACAAATATGGTGTAGATCTTGTTAGTTATACAAATGCAGGGTATTTATTTGACCTCACATAGGGCTCTATCTCAAACTGGTTACCTCTTCACATGTGGGGATACTGCTATATCATGACTCTCTATAAAACAATCAATGGTTACTACTTCTCCAAATCATGCTGAGTTAATAGCTATTGATGAAGTATGTAGGGAATGCATATGGTTGAGATCGGTGATATATTTCATTCGAGAAGATGTGATCTGAAGATTTTCTAATCTAGCAGACTTTTTCACCAAATTTTTACCGCCTGCAACTTTTGAAAATATGGTATATAACATTGGAATGAGGAAACTTAGAGACTTAGATCGAGATTTCCGTTATGGGGAGTAAAATACGTGTTGCACTCTTTTTCCCTTAACCAAGATTTTTTCCACTGGATTTTTCTGGTAAGGTTTTTAATGAGGCAACTGGTAATACGTATTACAAGACAAGTGTACTCTTTTTCCTTCATTAAGATTTTTTCCTACAGGATTTTTTCTTAGTAAGGTTTTAATGAGGCATATTATCTATTAATGAACATCCACGGGGGAGTATTATGAATACATTGTATTATGGATGTCTATTACTCCCATAACTTTCTGAAGAAGCTAGATCTACAAGTAGCTTACAAGCAGATAACTTGCAAGTAGCTCATACAGGCAGCTAACAAGCAGCTCTATGAAAAGCCTTGCGGCAGCTTCTAGTAACCCTTGCGGTAGTTTGAAGAGGCTTGCAATCAAGAAGACAGCTTACAAGTAGCTCATGCAGATAGCTTGGTAGCAGCTTCTGAAAAGCCTTGCAGCAGCTTCCTGAAAAGCTTTGCAGCTGCTTCTTTTCTTTTATAAATAGGAAGCTAATTCAATTTATTCTGTACATCAGTTTGAAATGAAATAATATATCAGTCTCTCTCTCTATACAGTTTTTCTGTTTTATTTACTTAATAACTTTTATTTCACAACACTTCTCATAGCTTTATGTTTATTAATCCTTTACACTTATTAGTGAGGCAATTTTTTTCACTTTCGATATGTGGTCATATTTTAATATATATAAGTACTGCCAATAGATTAGTGGAGGGTTTGGCTTAGATTCGAAAGTGTAAATTAAAAATCAAAGTTACATGGAGGATGTATATTGTTCAAGATCTCTGAATAATACAATACATGATAATTCATCATCTTAATAGGATACTTCTGGCACTCCATCACTGATTCTGCCTCATGGTAAGGAAAGTTACAAAGTTGGCCACACAAGAAAGTTTTTGGCGATCACCAAAATTTTCTATTAACAAAGACCTAGTAAATGTTAGGAGTAATCCTTTGGCTGTTGTCAGCAACCATTCTTGATTGAGGCTATTCTAGTAAAATATTTCTTAAGGGGATAAAATCTATAGACGACGACATCCGATCTCTCTATTTCGAGCAAAAACATGAGACTATAAGGCCAAGTACACGAACAGCCATTTTTGCTAGTGATTTTTGGTTTGAGATCACTTTTTTTAATGGTTTTGTATGAGGGGCCATTTTTTGGAACTTCAGTCCTCGTGGGCTGAAGTTCAAACGTATGAAGTTCAACTTCAGCCTGCAAGGGCTGAACTTTTAGGCATAGAATGCATAAACTTCAACCCTTGTAGGCTAAAGTTGAACTTCAATCCTTGTGGTGGGCTGAAGTTGAACATCAACACTTATAGTGAAGTTCAGCCCACAAGGATTGAAGTTCCAAAAAGTGACCTCTCATGCAAAATCAAAAAGAAAAAAAAATAGATTCAAACCAAAAATCACTAATAAAAATGGCTTGTGTACGAAAATTTTTATGGAACTGTAATAACTTGTGGGCTTTCAGTGAAAGACGCAATGTATTCAGACCATCATGGTTAAAGCTAGAAAAATTTACCTAAACGACAACTTATAAAGATTTATCTTCAACAAATACCACATAATAATTATTAATTTCAGTTATACCATTTCTATAAATATTATTCAACTATAGATAATATATTTTATAAAATACCAATTAGGTAAAATTTAAAGTTTAATCAACTTAAACTTATTCCCTTTAAAAAAAGGATCTAGTTCCATTTTCTAAAACTTGGATGGTAAATTTGATGCAGAAGTTTCTTTGTGCATAATTTCTATTTTTTCTTGAATAATTCAGGACCTTTTTCATGTATTTTTGCATATTACCACTTTACAATAATTACTGATATGTTTGCATATATTATTATTATATTGATGGTATTTTCTAATATCTTCAATATAGATTTTTGGTATACTACTGGTACTGTTAAAATCTGTGTTTCACTCCAATATACTCGATCTTTTTGTAGTATAATTTAGGTATTTTATGCCTATCATTTTAATTCACTTAATTTAATTTTTTTGGTCACAAAATGAGTCACGTTCAAATCAAAGGTGTGAAATTTAGCTCAACTTTAAATCAGATTCAAATATTTTGTTTGAAATTGAGGGGAAAAAAAAGAAAATATAGTAGATTTCAACTTCAAACTCAAAGAGGCTGAACTTAACTTACTTTGACTTGAACTTCATCCCCAATGATCTGAACACATAAGTAAAGCGGTTGGCCTCTATAGAGATACGCCAAAAAAGGCTAATAATATAAAGAAATTGTAAATAGAGGCTATTTGTGCATTTCACCTTATAGATAGCCTATGTACTAGTAAGAGTTCAGAGAATTTCAACATATAACCCTTTGACACAACCCAAAAATTTTTACCGTATGCCCTCCATAAGGAGTGGTTTTACAAAATTACCCGCGCTAAGGAATGTTTTAGGAAAATGCCCTTATTTAGTCCGTAAGCCAAGACTTCAAGGCAAAAAATTTGTAAGTTTTGCCAATTGGCTATACTTCAAGGGCAAGTGTTGTGTTGCCAATACTTCAAGTTATATGGCGAGAATGCAGGAAAAACTGGAAGGGGCAAGTCTTGACAATTGCCAAGACTTACGACGCAGTGCAGTAAGTATTGCCTATTGCCAATACTTGTCGTGCAAGTGTTGGAAAATCGAGCAAGGATCAATGGCAGGTCTTGCCAATTGTCAAGACTTACGGCCTAGTGCGGCAAGTATTGCCTATTGCCAATACTTGAAGAGATAAGTGCTGAAAAATAGAAAAATATAACGGGAAGTCTTGGCCCCAGATTTTTTTTATTAAATCTTAACGGGGGCATTTTTACAAACCATCTCTTAGCGCAGGCAAAAAGCAAACCATTGCTTCCCTATCATATTTTTGCAAATGAGCCGACACAACCATTTAACGTTTTCATCCCAAAAATAGTCCATTTTTTAAGTTTTGATGCACGCGTTGACTGTTTAGTTATTCACAACTTTCGACAAATCATCAACAGTTTCTTATAAATGTATAGGGGAACAATTTTAATTTTGACAATCCATCAGAATTAATGATAAGATTGTTCAAAAAATTAGGCGTCCTTCCAGGTTTGAAAAATGGGCTATTTTCGCACAAATTGTAAAAATTGTCAAGCTTAAACAGAGTTTCACAATTAGGCCTGGACATCGAGCGAGTGAGCCGAGCCCAAGTCGAGTCCAACCGAGCCCGAACGGAATCGAGCTTTATACATAGCGAACCGAGCCGAGCTCAACCGAACTTTGCTAGAGTTTGACCGAGCGCAAACCGACTTTTTTTCTTGTGTCCCATACTTAATAATATAAAATAATATTTAAATTTTCCTTTTGATCATAATCATTGACAAGGATAAAAGTACTAGTTATCAATTGTTAACTATTGCATTAAAATATTAAATAATACGTAGAATTCTAGTAATTTTTTTTGATAATTAAGCCTAATGAATGGAAATTATATTTTAAAGAAAAAGTTACACGATTAATCAAGCTAATCGTGTCGAGCCGAGCTTGATCGAGCTTTAACCGAGCCGAGCCGAGCCGAATTTTAAATGAAATCGAGCCAAGCCGAGACGAGCTAAAAGGCAATCGAACCGAGCCGAGCTCTGAGCCGGCTCAGCTCTATGCCCAGGCCTACTCACAATACGAAAAAGGTCTGCGCACATTTCACTCTTTAGGACCACTTATAATTGCATTAGTATTTTGTTGTTGCCAAATTTAAATGTTTCCAACAGTTATGTGGAGTAATTTTTCCAATTTAAATAGATCATAAATATAGCATACCCGTTCAAATCACCCGGTATGTAAGTTTTTACCTTTGGTTATTGGATTTAACTTGCCTGAGGCTTATGAGATAGCTTCAAGGATGAAAATCTCGTCCTTTAACAACTCTCACATTGGCTAAACCCGAGTCATCTCTGACATCTAAAGTGATTATTATACCAATAAAGGAGTATTTATTTGATATTAGAAGAGGGAAACATATTTAAGATGGAATTTATTTTCCTTCCAGCCTATGAGAATTAGAGGGTGTTTGGTCAACGTTATAGGAGGCCAAAATGCTTATTCTTTCAGAAAATATATATTTTAAAAAATTAAAGTGTTTGACCAAGCTTTAAGAAAAAAATTAAGTGTTTTTATACAGCAACATAAATTGTGTTTTTTGGTGTTAAGAAGCAAAAAAAAAATAAAAAATTTCCTAAAAGAAGAAACAGTTTTTAATTTCTTTCATTAAAAAAATATCCTTATAAAAAATATTTATACCTTGATTTTTCTCTATTTATTTAAACTAATAATTATCAGCTATATATTGTACCTGATTCTTTTTTTTCTTGTCCATACTTGTAATTTTACACTCAAAAGTACTTTTTGAAAAGTTACGCAAAAAATATTACTATTTAACTATTGACAAATGTGCTTATGAATGAATTAGCCAAAAGTACTTCTACAAAAAATACTTTTGAAAAATAACACTTTCAGGATAAGTAATTTTTAGAAATTTGATAAAACATGATCTTAGTACAAGTATAGAAAGTAACTACCCAACCTCTCTTCTCTCCTTTTATTTTTCTTTTCACCCTTTTCTCGAATCCAAACTAATTATTACTGCTCATTCCATCTTATTTTGTATGACTCTATCATATTGGACACAAAAATTAAAGAAAAAAAATGATTTTTTTTTTTTAAATTTGTTGTAGTAAACATGCATAATATTTATCATTTAAGCCTCTTGAATTTTGTAATCTCACACATATTGTAACATTTTTATGGCTATAAAATTTGTCACTATAAATTAAAGAGAAAGTTTTAACCTATACTTGTTTCAAGTTTATAAAATGGCATTATTCGTTTTAACAAACTAAAAGGAATAGCATCAGAATTTAGGGGATTACTACTTTGTGTTTTGAGCCTGGAGTTGATCCAAAATTAATTTTTGTGGGAATTAAGCACTTTTGGGCGTGGTCTTAAAATATTGAGCACTTTTTCTATTGTATTGAATTTTTTTAGCACGTTTCTATGGTATTGATTTTTTTGAGCACTTTCATTAGTAAAATAAAGAAATATTTTTTTTAAATTTCCACTGCTCCGGCGACCGCCCTCCACAACTTCTGCTCCGGCCAACCATACACTGTTGCTCCGGCAACCATCCTCTACCACCACTCTCCGGCGGCCAAATTTAACATCGATCAAAGTTCACTCTTTAAATCTTCGTCATCCAAATATCTTCATTCTTTTTCAACGATTGCCAATCTATTCCCCGATCAAGATGGGTGCCGTTTTCCTTGTTGGCACTACAAAAAATACCATTTGTCGACGCTCTTTTACGATAGACATAGCCGACACTGAAAGCAATGTTAACAGTGCCGATTTACAAGATTGCCAGTAATATAATGGCACCTTGGTTTGCTTGTAGCAGTTTTTGCTTCAAAATTTCAGGTTGATATTTTTCGGCAACTTCGCAGGGACGGTGACTATTTGTATGAAAATTGGGGGAGAGATTTGTTTCTTATTTTATATTTTAGGAATTTTTTATTTTTGAAATTTTCGTGGACTTATTTGTTTGAAAAATGTACTTATTATTTGGCTTACACAATGTATAAATTACGACAAATTGGTTTAGTTGTGTTTTTCATTGAATTTTTGTATATGATTGAAGTGATGACGATTTGGTGTAATTTATTTGTAAAATATACAAACTAATTTGGCTCATTGATAAATAAATGAGACTGGATTGTCTTTATTTTATGTTTTCATATGTTATTTTGTGAATGAACAAAATCAGAACAATTTGGTCTCATTTATATACACATAGTATTTTCGCTCATTGTATGAATAAGTATCATGACTGGATTGTCGTTATTTCTAAATATAAGCACTTGAAGTTATTTTTTTGTGATGTGTGAAGTGAAGCCGATATGGCCTCATTCCTTACAAAATGGATACATGTTTTGCTTCAATATATGCATAAACACAGACGAATTGACATTATTTCTATTTTATAAGGATCAATAACTTTTTTTGTAATTACGGCTACATTAAGGTGTATAGCATTTTTGTAATTACAGTTTCATTAAAGTGTGGCGACAATTTTGTAATTACGGAAGTGCTCAATTTTTAAAGACCACCTTTAAAGTGTTCAACTTTTTATGACGATTAGGGCTGGACACCAAACTAAAAAATCAAAACAATAAACGGGACTAGTTCGAAATTTCAATTTTGGTACTTCAGTTAAACGGTTCAGTATTCAGTAGTATTGTCCATGTAATTCGGTATTCAATTTAATACTCGATTTACCGATCCGTGGGTAACCGAAATGTCGAATAAACTGTACTTTTAATACACTCACTCATCAAAAAATTTCACTGTATGCCCTCCATAAGGAGTGGTTTTACAAAATTACCCGCGCTAAGGAATGTTTTAGCAAATTGCCCTTATTTAGTCTACAAGCCAAGACTTCAAGGCAAAAAATTTGTAAGTCTTGGCAATTAGCTATACTTCAAGAGCATGTGTTGTTTTGCCAATACTTCAAGTTATATGGCGAGAATGCAGGGATAACTGGAAGGGGCAAGTCTTGACAGTTGCCAAGACTTACGACGCAGTGCAGAAAGTGTTGCCTATTGCCAATACTAGTCATGTAAGTGTTGGAAAATCGAGCAGGGGTCAATGGCAAGTCTTGACAATTGCCAAGACTTACGGCCTAGTGCGGCAAGTATTGCCTTGCCAATACTTGAAGGGATAAGTGTTGAAAAGCAGAAAAATATAACGAGAAGTCTTGGCCCCAGATTTTTTTCATTAAATCTTAACGGGAGCAATTTTACAAACCATCTCTTTGCGCGGACAAAAAAGCAAACCATTGTTTCCCGTTTCATATTTTTGCAAACGAGCCCTCACTCACTACCCCACGTTAAAGCCCACACATTTTTCTTTTACCCAACCCTATTACCCCAAGTATCCAACCCTAAATATCTTTGTGCTCATTCCTCACTCAACACTCTTTTCCCTAACCTAGGTATTTCCGCCGTGCAGTTTTAATATACATAGCATTGAAGATGGCGTTTGAAATAACCATGGAAAATGGATAAAGTTGAGTTGATTCTGCTACTGTGGTATTGTTTTAGATTATACATTAAAAATAGATATTGCTGCCAAAACCAGGCTTTTATATTTTTTTCCACGAACTTGAATATTTGGAGATCCTTGTTGTCACATTTAAGAGGCACAAGAAGAGCAGAGCATCTAATAGTTGGAGCTTCTTGTTGCTTCCCGCTATTTCATGGTGAATTCTTGTTGTTTGGTCGTGTACTCCAAAGAAATTTCTGTATAAACCGAAAAATTGGGTAAACTGAACCGAATTAAATCGAAATTTATAAAGTACGGTATTTTCCCACACCTCTAAATAATCAAATACCGATGAATTAAATCGAGCCGAAATTTTAAAAATCGAACCAAGTATTGAACCCATCCCTAAAAACCACCCTCTTTTTTACCTATTTGTTATAATAAGAGCCCGTTTGGGTGAGCTTAAAAGTGGCTTATATGCTAATAAGCACATTAATATATGTTTGGTAACTTAAAAATTTTTAAACTTGTAAACCATAAGTGGCTTAAAAGCCACTTTTTGAGAAGTTAGGAGTCACTTTTTGACTTATAAGCCACTTAAAATAAGCTGCTTATAAGCCCACCCAAACGGGCTCTAAGCCACCCAAAACTTCTGGATTTTGCCCCCTATGCATTGACCTAGTGAAAAGGTAGGGTAAGTGTACTGACATCCGATTTTTGAGGTGCCCGTTAAGATAACCAATTTTGGGAACACCTCGCACGGGTGATCATTTGATAATTTTCAATTGCAGAGATCAAAATATTAGACTTGATTTAATCCTAGCTTTAGTCCCTTGGATTGAAGTACACCTCAACTTAAGGTCCCGTAGAATAAAGTTTAGTGACTTCGCTTGTTGAGCCTTAAATGGTGCTGCTTTTCTAAGGTACTAACCGGAGTTTTTACTTCAAAGATAATGTCAATTATCAGACTCATACAATGGCTGCTAAGGCGGAAGCTGCGAAAACGAATAAAATGAAAAAGGAAGAATAAATAACATTGTATAAATACTTATTAGCAGTTTAAATAGAAAATAGCCGACAAGTATATGATACATTATGTGTATTTTCGTGTATAATTATTTAGAAAATATATATAGTGAATTTGACCGGCTATTTATGAAAAGATCCCAAATTGAAAAGGGAAGGTGGCAAGTGGCATAGCGATTTATCATGGAAATGGCTCCATTTAGCCAATCTTAGGGCTGAGTTTTACGTGTTTAGTCAATTTGTCTTGAAGTTTAGCTTTTTAATTTAAAACTTTAGGACACTATGTTCTCAACTTAATTCTTTTTATTCAAAACATTAGGGCAAATTATTACTTCTTATAGCCATATTAAGGAGTGGCTAATCCTGCACTTCACCCGATTTGATCTACCTAGGAGACTTATTCTTTTATTTGGTCAAGATTAAAATGTTCAAATATATAATCGTACTACTTAGCATTAAAAAAAACTTCCATTATGTCGACTAATGGTCAATTTGACAAATGTTTTGTGTATATATAATGGAAGAACTATTTATTTCTTAAAAGTAAATCTAAACACGTATACTAGCATGTGAAATTTCTCACACTTTCTAAAATGAAAACCTGAAATGAGAACCATACCTTTGGATGGCCTTTCGATATAACATTGCAATAAAAGTACATGTATATACAACTCGCTTTTATACCATAAAAGTTATATTTGTCAAAACTTTAGTAATCGATTAACATTTGAATGCTTGGACTTTTACTAACTTTTATTTGAATATTCTACAATCGTGGAAATACAAGATTTGAATTCCATAAATTTATCGAAAAAAGTTCAAGATGTGCTATTGAGCCTATTAATGTTGGCCCTATATGAAATTGACAAGACCATGTGAGATCAACTGTGTGTCAAAGACTTTGATTCTTCAAAAATCTAAATTCTGGTCGTTAGTCAATTTGGAGTGTTTAAAACTATTTGCAAGAAAAACTATGTAACACCAACGATGCAAAAGTTAATGGCAAATGTTATAGAATGAGTGGAGCGTGAAATCATTTCGTCGAAAACAAGCTTGAATAACAAATCACTAATATATGCAAAGATTATAGAGGGGAAAACTTTTTACTTGTCAGTATATATGTTTAATTTTTATCGACATTCGAACGGTTCAAGAAAATGAGAAATTCTTAAATCAAAGTCAATGTGAACCTATTATGAAGTATTCATTGCATTGTGTGAATTACATGGACTGCTATACTGGAGTTGTGCTCATCAGTTGAAAACAATAGACCATTGGAATATTGGATTCCAAAGAACAAAACCGTAATTCCTTAACGCAAGACCTTCAGAAATGAATTGCAAATAATTAATGATCATGTGATGGTATTGCTGTGATCTTTGACTAATTGCAATTATTTTTTGGACAATCCTACCTAAACGACATATATTAAAGCTTTTCCATTCTCTAGGTAACATTCTCTCCCACTTGCTTTACATTCAAACATGGCCTAATATAGTACTGGTTTTGGTCAATCCTAATTGACTAACGAGAAAACAAATCCCTCTCTACTTTTGTCAAATCAGAAACAACACAACTGTATTGCACTCTACCAGCTGCAGGTTGTTCATCAAACCAAGCTTATGGAGTAACAAATTTTGTTCACATTTTTGGCTCACCAAGCTTTGTGAATTTGTTCTTTGGACAACACTTGAGGAGCTTAATAACACATTAACACATATATCAAGTGAACTTGTGTTCAATTGTCAATTTAGGAGGAATTATATGAGCCTTAAGAGAGATGAGTAGAGAAAGAAAGTAGAGAGAATAAAATATCTTTGTATATCTTGTGTTAGCTTAAAAATAAATCTATATAAGTGGTCTTATACTCCACTGAGTAACTAACAAGCTGACTCAGTTTTCTAAAATTATCTAACCACCTAACTACCTTCTTTCATTACTCACCCTCTCACTTCTTACTAACTACACTTTAGTCCTTCACTCAATACTCCCGCTCAAGCTAGGTGTTGCCCTCAGGCCTTTTGCCAACAGGTCTGCCTGTTGTTCTGTGGTAGTAACATATATAGTATTCATCAGACCTTTCAAGATTTTCTCTCTGATGAAATGAAGGTCTATCTCTATATGCTTGGTTCTTTCGTGAAACACATGATTGGCAGATATTTGCATTGCTGCTTTGCTATCATAGTGTATAGCAACTGGAAGTTCTATGTCAACATCTACTTCTTTAAGTAATCCCAGCAACCAAATGAGTTCAGCTACTGTTGAAGCAAGGCTGCGATATTCAGCTTCTGCAGAGCTTCTTGATATATATTCTGCTTCTTTGACTTCCAAGAAATCAGTGATTCACCTAGCTTGATGCAAAAACCTGTTACAGACCTCCTTGAATTCACACATACAGCCCGGTCTGCATCACAGTATGCAGTCATAGTCCTCTTATTTGTGCTTGACTGTAAGATCCCTTGTCCAGGATTATTCTTGATATATTTTACTACTCTTATAGCAGCATCCATATGAGACTTCTTTGGTTGCCCTAATTACTGACTTAGTGTTTGTACACTAAAGGCAATGGTAGGTCTAGTTAGAGTCGAGTACAATAGCTTTCCAATCAGCTTCTGGTAAACACTTGCATCTGCCAGTAGTTCATCCTTTTCACTTCCTGGTGGCTTGATGTGTTCATCATACTCTCCTGTGGTCAGCTTCATATTTACCTCCAATGGAGTGACAACTGGTTTGGCTGCTACTAAGCTAAGCTCGGATATAAGTTCTAGTGCATATTTTCTTTGATGCATTAGAATTCCTTGCTTTGACCTAGAAAATTCTATCCCAAGGAAGTATTTCAGTTCTCCTAAGTCTTTTATTTTAAAAGCTACATGAAGTGACTTCTTTGTTTCCTCAATTAGCTTCAGATCACTGCCAGTGATCAACATATCATCCACATATACCAGCACCACCACTATATTCCCTCCACTCCTCTTAAAACAGAGAATGATCATGTTGACTTTGTTTGAACCCAAACTTGATTAGTGCCTCTGATAGTTTTGCATTCCACTGCCTGGGGGCTTGTTTGAGTCCATATAAGGACTTCAAGAGTCTACACACTGGCCTATTCTCCCCTGATTCTTGAAGCCTTTAGGAAAATCCATGTAAATCTCATCAAATAAGTCTCCCTGAAGAAAGGCATTAAATACATCCATCTAGTGAATGACCCAATGCGTAGATGCAGCTAGAGAAAGAATTGTCCTGACAGTAACCATTTTGACCGCAGGAGAAAAGGTCTCCTGATAATCATACCCTCTTGTTGACTGTACTCCTTAGCCACTAACCGAGCTTTAAACCTTTCTATTTCCCCTGTTGCCTTGTACTTACTTTGTAAATCCACTTGCAGCCAATTAGTCTTTTGCCCTTGGACAAAGTGACTATTTCCCAAGTATGGTTGCTCTCAAGAGCAGCTATTTCAGACTTCATGGCATCTACCCACCTTGGATCTTTAATAGCTTCTGTATATGGAGTAGGCTCAGTGATAAAAGAGAAGGCTGAGATGAAAGCTTCATACTGAGGTGTGATATGATCTTAGGACAAATACTGACTAAGGGCATATGGCTCTATTTGATGTATATTTCAGTGAACAAAGTCCTTAACAAAAGAGAATGATGTTTTGGTCTGGTAGACTTCTTTGGTGTAACAGGAGGTGGAGGAGCAGGTTGGGAAGAAGTAGGAGCTGAAGTGGAGGAGTCTGCAGTAGGTTCAGGTAGAGGGTCTGAAATAGTGTTTACTATAGTAGTGAGGACTGAAGTAGCAAGCTCAGGGGTATTCATTGGTGGCATACTTGGCTCATCTAAGTCCATAGGTCTAGTAGGAGGTAACCACTCTTATGAATTATCATATAAGAATGAAGTAAGTTGAGCAGACTTGCCTGGAGGTAGAACCTGTGTAAGTGTAGTGTTGGTGTCAAAAGGAAAAAATCTTCCCTGAAGACAATGTCCCTGTTGACAAAGAATACCATGTTAGTCAGATCAAATAGCACATAGCCCTTTTGTGTATCCCATAAGCAGGGGCGGATGTTCCATTTGAAACACGGTTTACGTTAATCCATGGTGCCCAGACGAAACTAGATATTTTATGTATAAATATTTTAAAATATGTCTAATATAATGTCCGGGAACCCATACTCTAAACGTGAAAATGGTTTACTTGGCTAAACGATGCTTCACTTATACTTAGAAGTAGGGATCGATCGACATTTAAATACCCTTTAATATTATTTTACTTTATATATCATCAAATAATATGATATTTTACCTATATATAAAATAAAAAATTTTGACGGAGATTGTTCGTCTGCTATTCTTGGGATGCGATAACTCCGCCCTTAATATTGGTGAACCCATCCTCTTAGAATTCTAGATCCGCCGCTGCCTATAAGCACAGCTGGAATTGCTCTACTCTAAAACTTGTCTTTCTCATGTACATGCTTGGCATAGCACAAACACCCTAAGACCCTTAAATGAGTGATGTTTAGCTTTCTTCTATGTAATTTCTCAAAAGGAGACATGCCTTGTAAGACTAATGTAGGCATCCTATTTATTTCATAAGCAGCTGCTAACACACAGTGACCCCGAAACTTCAAATGGATGTGAGCTTGGAACCTCATGGCCCTAGTGATATTAGGCTAAAAATGCATATATTTTAGTATTAGTTACCTCATGTTTTGGTGCTTTTGTGGATTATTTTAGCATGAACAATAGTATTTTGTGTTTATATTGGGTGTTTGAATGTGTAGGCATCAAGTGGTATGAAAAAGTGTTAAAGTTTGATGATTTGGAGCAAAATGAAGTTAATTTACAGCGTTGTAAGGTGCCAAGGCCGTGGATTAGCTATGAAAGGAATTTGAAGACGAAATGTCACGTGAAGAAAGAGGCTTAGGGACCTCTCAAGTCTTTAAATAAGGAAAGGGGATTTCAATTTCTTTTCCATTTTCTTTTATTGCCCGTGTGTCATTAGAGGGGCAATTAATTGGCGCAGGGACCAAACAGCAAATATTAAAAGTTAGGAAAAGTTAAAGCAAAATCAGCCTCTCTCTCTCCCCACTTGCAACTGACACAATACACTTCCCCAAACCATACTCATCCATTTCTCTCTGTTCTCTCTCCTCTTGCAAATTCAAAAACCACAACTGTTCACCATCGATTTTCTTCTTGTTTTCTCCGATTTCCGTCGAATTTGTTGTGATTCAAGATCGATTGTTGCATATTTCCGTTCATCAACTTAAAATAGGTACTTTTTCAACTTTTTTAAAGCAAAAACAAGAATATGGTTCGTTTGAAAATCCTTGTTTCGTTTTTCTGGTTTGGGTTTATTTTCTGAGTTTGTGTATAGATTTTCTGGTGCAAATTCATTTGAAAACCCAGAATACACTTATTTATATCGTGTCTTCGGTTCCTACGAAAACAATATGTGTAAACATCTGAAATATGTGTAAACATATTTGCAAATGTGTACACATCTTTGCAGATGTGTAACAAAAAATGAGTACACATCTGAAAAAATTGGCATAGATCTGCAAGATCTGTACACGTATTTTTTATTTGTACACATACTGTTATATGTGTACACATATGACAATATGTGTACACATATTCTTGATGTGTGTACACAGTAAATGATGTTCGAAAAAGCTATATTATTTTTACACATATTCTTGATGTGTGCACATATTAATAATATGTGTACACATATAAGTATATGTGCACCTGCCCAGATGTAATTCAGTTGGAAGCTGTGTTCGTTTAATCTTACTTGATGTATTCTCTTTATATGCTTTGCAGATACAATGGTTAGCACACGTCGTGGGAAGCCTTGTGGTAACACTAACAGGGGTGGCAAAAGGCTACGTGATGAAAGAAGCGACACTTCTGAACAGGCTAGCAAAAGAACGAGAGCTTCCAGCGGTAGAGAACGATCAAATGAGGTCCAATCTGAGAGCCAGGCGAGTATAGATATGTGTGCACGTGTAGACGTTAATAAAATCCTTGGAGAAGTTAATCAACAAGCTGCACTCATAGATAGTGGAGAGAATGTGGAGAGAGTAGATGAAAGAGAGACTGAGACTGGTGATAGAGAAAAAGCTGGTGGAAAAGTTGTTAGTGATAGTGAAAGAGAAAGAGAAGAAGGTGGTGCTAGTGTTAGTGGGAGGGATAATCGAGAAGAACAAGGTGTTGATGCTAGTAGAGTACAAAAAGAAGGAGGTGTTGGTGGAAGTGATGGAGGAGAAGGAGGACAACAAGTTGTTTCTATTGGAAGTGGTGGAGGAGAAGCTAGTGGAAAAGCTGTTAGTGGTAGTGGAGGTGATAGAGAAAGAGAAGAAGGTGGTGCTAGTGTTAGTGGGAGGGATAATCAAGAAGAACAAGGTGTTGAAGGTGCTGGTGGAGAACAAGGACTAGAAGGTGCTGGTGGGGAAAAAGAAACAGAAGAAAAACGTGCTGCTACGAGTAGATGGAAGATGTTGTTAGAGAGTATGGCACAGGATATGGATGATAATCTTGTGGAGACTGAGGGTAATGTTGGGGATAATGATGCTATAGAGACTGAGGATAAGGCTGGTGATGATAAAGTTGATGATGATGAGGAGACGATTGTTGAAGGAGTTAATGCTGCAAGATCTGTTGAGGCAGCAGCCCCAGCAGAGGTAATTGTTTATGTGCACACATTTAAATAAAGTCTACACATAAGAAATATGTGTACACATCAGTAATATGTGTACACATATTTATTACGTGTAGACTTTATTCTTATATGTACTGTAATTGATGACGTTTGAAAACATTTAACTAATCAATATCTTTAAATCAATTCATTGCAGGTTGAGGAGGGCACTGTGACTTTCCAGCCTGATGTGAATCTCAGGACGTTTATGGAGGAGCAAGGAGAGTTCACCATGATCAAGGTCACACAAAGATCCTCCCTTGCTGGGGATATGAAGAGGTTGAGAGATGCCTTGATAAAATTGGAATATTATGATGAGTTTAAGAAATCAGTGTTTGGGCACTTGCATGAGCTAAGTGATAAAACAATTTTTCCTCCAAGATTAGTCCATGGGACCATAACATGCAAGAAGAAGATGGAGTTGTGGGTCAAATTCAATGGACTTCCTGCTCGGTTTGGCATGAATGAATTTGCAATAATGACGGGATTGTCATGCCACGATTACCCCAGTGATCTTTATTTGGAGGATGTGAAATAGAAGGGGCAATCGATGTGGGACGTTTTAATCGAGAAGAATGGAGGAAAAAGAGCTGTTTCAGGAGGTGAGCTGTTGAATATTATAGAGCATAGTGATCTTGATTCAAGAACAAAGTATCGACTTTCCCTCGCTTGGTTTGCGCATTCAATCTTATACTCAAAGGATTTGCGTACGAGTATCGATCCTTTGTTTGTCTGTTTAGCTTCTAGGCCCATCACGTAGTTTGCAAAGTATCCTTGGGGAAGAAAAAGCTTTGAGATGACAATACAGAGCCTTGTCGCCCCAATGAACATAGAAAAGAAAGGATACAACCTCTATGGCTTCCCATGGGCATTCGTTGCATGGGCATATGAAGCCATTCCATCCCTTCGGCACCCTGGATATGATGAAAACCCTACAAAACCAAGAATGTTAAGATGGATCCCTACAAAGTAGGAGAGGGACTGTGTTCAAATCCTTCGCTATGTTGATAACCTGGTTAGTGATTATTTAACGATTTTCTTTCTGTATGTACACATATAATTAATATGTGTACACATATTAATTACGTGTACACATATTATCGATGTGTACGCGTATTCATGATGTGTACACATAAAGTAATATGTGTACACGTAAATAATATGTGTACACATTTTTTTATAATCCTCAGGTTGATTTATTATTATTTTTTTAAATTTTGGTTGGGATGGGTTGTAGGTTGTAATCCCAATTCTTGTGCCTACTCAAAGGGAGAGTAGAAGGGTTTTCATAAAAATCTGGTGCCGTTTGTTGATGAGGAGGATGCATTGATTGATGGACTGGTGGCTAGACTTATTGGTGCGCAAAGATTGAGGTTGGGGGAAGTTGAAGTTAGAAATGCAACAAAAGTTGTTGGGTATGATGTTGCAGTGGCAGGTGATAGGGTTATTGTTCCAGAGCAGAGTGAGAGAAGAAGAGTACCAGAGCAAAGTGATGGAAGAGGCAATGTTGCCGATAATGTTGTTGGAATGAGTGTGGATGATAGAGACAGAGAGCAGGTGGAGTTTAGTGGTGGTCGAATGAGGCTTTTTGAATTTTCTGGAGGTGAGGCTGGTGAGAGCACCTCCAAAAGACATGGATGCAGCAGTTGTAAGCTGTGTGAAGTCTGCAAGGAAGAAAAAGAGAGTCAACAGAGGTTGTTAATGGAGTTGAAGGAGAATATGGTGTTCCTGAGGAAGTGTGCTGAGGAGAAGCCGAAGAGGACAGTGTATCCTTCGAGGGCAAGGATGTCTCCTTATGTTGCATCATTGAAGAAATCAAAGAAAACCACAAGGGCAAGGTTTGCTGCAAGGGCGAGGGTTACAGCTGTGGAAGTAGAAGAGAGACTGCCTGTTGATCTCTATAGGCCAATGGATCCAACTAAAGAGGCTGGATTCCTAGCATACATGAAGGAGAGAAACATGGAGAAGCGCAGCTTTCTGGGTCACGAGTACAACTATAGGGACTTCCAAGATGTAATCCGCATGAAGAAGTGGATGGAGAGTCAGGTATTCTACAGGGCAAGTATTATTGGTGTTTGCACACCTAAAAAATATGTGTACACAACAATAATATGTGTACACCTAAAAAATATGTGTACACAATAGTAATATGTGTACACATATTTAATATGTGTACACGTATTCTTGTTGTGTACATCTCAAATATGTGTCTGTTATTTTTATTTTGTTATATTCATCTTGTTTTTATTTTTTCTTTTCCATTATCTTACAGCATGTTGATGAAATTCTGAACTTGATGCGGATAAGGCACAAGAACTTCCACAGGCACTACAACAAGACCGATGTGATCTTGGATATGAACTTCTGTACTAAATTGACTGCAGCGCACCAATTTTTTATAAAGAATGCTGGTGAATTGGGGATTTCATTTGATGACTGCATGAAGTTGAAGAAGTGTGAGGAGGGGCTCCTGGATTATGCTAGTGGAAAGCTGCCTTATCCTGGTGGACGCAAGTGGGATGGTGCCAAGAGGATATTTACTATCCTTAACATTGATAAAAGGCATTATCTCACATGTGTATTTTTACTTGAGCAGGGAAAGATTGAGCTTTATGATTGCAACATGGGGGTTTATAGTGAAGATGCATTAGCTCCATATGTCTTGCCCATTACAATTATGTTCTCAAAGTTCTTGCGTGATTGTGGTAAATTCAAACCTTTACCAGAAGCCATCTTGAATGCAAACTTGTGGGGTTATGAACGAGTTAAGAATCTTCCAAGGAACGAAACAGGTACTGCGTGTGGGGGGTATTCGCTTATGTTCATGGTGCATCTCTTGACAGACACCCCAATGACGTTGTTGCATGATAGTTCAATGGAAGATATGAGAAAGAAGTGGGCTGTAGACATATTCTATGAGGAAATGGAGCCTTAAGTGGTGTTGGATGAACTACTTTGATTGGTCTGTATTTAAGGACGATTTTAATCTTTTTTCATTTTTGTTGTTATGTATGGATAATTTTAATCTTTTTTGATGTCTTGGTTAGACTAATCCTTATGACGTTTATATTGAATGCAGTACATAAGCTTTTATGTCTACACATGTTAACTATGTGAAAAAATTACTTGCGTATTTTCTCCTTTGTAATTTGCACAAGTCCATAATACACATAAAAAATATGTGTACACGTAAACAATATGTGTAGGTAATTACTTGTATAATTTGCACAAGTCCATAATACACATATAAAATATGTGTACACGTAAAAAATATGTGTAGGTAATTACTTGTATAATTTGCACAAGTTCATAATACACAAAAAAAAAATGTGTACACGTACAAAATATGTGTACACATCAGTAATATGTGTACACATATAACTTTACAAGAGGACGGTTAAAAAGCATAAAAGGCGGATAATAAAACTAGGGCAGTTATAAAAATCGTAGTTTCACTAAAAATAACCTAATGCAACCCTTCAATAAACCGTCCATAACACATAAAAATGAAAGGACACAATCCTTCACATCCTTGCTCTATAAATAGTCAAAAATACTCTCTCATAATCACGCAAGCAAAATAATTCCAGTATCTATAGCAAAAACAGCAAAAAAATCATGGCAAGACGTTCAATTATAAAGATGGAAGACTTGAAGAAAGATCTTGATGAAATGAAAGAAGCCCTAATTGAAGCAAGAGACCGCCAACTTATGGATATAAGAAGGATTAAAAGGATCTTCGAACTACTCCTAGCACCTTTGGGCAAGTCCCTGAAGGACATCTAATACGCTCCACCCAACTCTCCACCTCGCTCCGGCTTTGAAAATTAGAATATATAATGTTAAGTTCCATTTTTATTGTGAAATCCGAGTTATGTCTTAATTTTAGTATATGTGAAGTCTATGATTATATGTATTTGAATCAATCTTAAAGTCCTCTATTATCATGTTTCTATGTTTAAATGAAAGTTATTTGAGTGTTCAAATGAGTTCTCATGCATTAATTGTGCTTTTGGCTGTTGATAATGATTGAATATACTCACACATAACTTTACGTGTACACATAAAATTTATATGTGTACACATATTGTCATATTGATTCTCAAATATCTCAAATCTTGGTTAATTGGAGTGTCTACAATGGGGAATCCATATTTCTATGTTGAAATGGAAGTGGTTTGAGTGTTCAAATGAGTTCTCATGCATTCCCCATCATTGGAGCATTAGAATCTAAGGATTTGGCCTTTTCATTAGACAGTAGTTGTCATATTGATTCTCAAATATCTCAAATCTTGGTTGTTGGAGTGCCTATTATGGTGAATCCATGTTTCTATGTTGAAATGAAAGTGGTTTGAGTGTTCAAACGAGTTCTCATGCATTCCCCATCATTGGAGCATTAGAATCTAATGATTTGACCTTTTCATTAGACAGTAGTTGTCATATTGATTCTCAAATATCTCAGATCTTGGTTAATTGGAGTGTCTACAATGGGGAATCCTTGTTTCTATGTTGAAATGGAAGTTATTTGAGTGTTCAAATGAGTTCTCATGCATTAATTGTGCTTTTGGCTGTTGATAATGATTGAATATACTCACACATAACTTTACGTGTACACATAAGATTTATATGTGTACACATATTGTCATAGTGATTCTCATATATCTCAAATCTTAGTTGTTGGAGTGCCTATTATGGTGAATCCATGTTTCTATGTTGAAATGGAAGTGGTTTGAGTGTTCAAACGAGTTCTCATGCATTCCCCATCATTAGAGCATTAGAATCTAAGGATTTGGCCTTTTCATTAGACAGTAGTTGTCATATTGATTCTCAAATATCTCAAATATTGGTTGTTGGAGTGCCTATTATGGTGAATCCATGTTTCTATGTTGAAATGAAAGTGGTTTGAGTGTTCAAACGAGTTCTCATGCATTCCCCATCATTGGAGCATTAGAATCTAAGGATTTGGCCTTTTCATTAGACAGTAGTTGTTATATTGATTCTCAAATATCTCAGATCTTGGTTAATTGGAGTGTCTAAAATGGGGAATCCATGTTTCTATGTTGAAATGGAAGTTATTTGAGTGTTCAAATGAGTTCTCATGCATTAATTGTGCTTTTGGCTGTTGATAATGATTGAATATACTCACACATAACTTTACGTGTACACATAAGATTTATATGTGTACACATATTGTCATATTGATTCTCAAATATCTCAAATCTTGGTTGTTGGAGTGCCTATTATGGTGAATCCATGTTTCTATGTTGAAATGGAAGTGGTTTGAGTGTTCAAACGAGTTCTCATGCATTCCCCATCATTGGAGCATTAGAATCTAAGGATTTGGCCTTTTCATTAGACAGTAGTTGTCATATTGATTCTCAAATATCTCAAATCTTGGTTGTTGGAGTGCCTATTATGGTGAATCCATGTTTCTATGTTGAAATGGAAGTGGTTTGAGTGTTCAAATGAGTTCTCATGCATTCCCCATCATTGGAGCATTAGAATCTAAGGATTTGGCCTTTTCATTAGACAGTAGTTGTCATATTGATTCTCAAATATCTCAGATCTTGGTTAATTGGAGTGTCTACAATGGGGAATCCATGTTTCTATGTTGAAATGGAAGTTATTTGAGTGTTCAAATGAGTTCTCATGCATTCCCCATCATTGGAGCATTAGAATCTAAGGATTTGGCCTTTTCATTAGACAGTAGTTGTCATATTGATTCTCAAATATTTCAAATCTTGATTAATTGGAGTGCCTACAATGGGGAATCCATGTTCCAACATTCAAATGGAAGTGGTTTGAGTGTTCAAACGAGTTCTCATGCATTCCCTAATATGCTTTTGGCTGTTGATAATGATTTAATGTACCCACACATAATAATTACGTGTACACATATCATATTACGTGTACACATATTATTATATGTGTACACGTATATAATATGTGTTGTACACGTATATAATATGTGTGCACATATAAAATTTACGTGTACACATAATTAATATGTGTAAACGACTTTTAATTATTTTTTGTAATCTACCCACACACCGGCAAGATGTGTACACGTCATACGAGGTGTGTACACATATTATATGATGTGTACACATAAGTTATATGTGCACAGTACATTAATTTTTTTAGTGTTTCTATCTATCATGTTATTATTTTGTTTGTTCGTTCTATGCTGAAGGATAAAGAAACAATAGGTAATATGTGCACAAAAGACATACGAAATAGAAAAATAGATAAAAAACAAATAGGACCGATAAGTTTACAAATGGTTACAAATATAAGAAATGAACATATATGGTTCTATGAAACAATACTGGGGCCTCCGGAATCTACAACCCTCCGCTGAGGACATGTTGTTTTCTTATGGCCAAGTCTCTTGCATATTTCACATCTATTCTTCCTACTTGTGAATGCTTCACCGACCGAAGGCATTCGCTTGGTCTTCCTTCTTCCTCGTGCGATTTTTACAAAAGGCGGCTTTATCTTCCTCTCATAAAGCTCTGGTGGTGCATTCCACAACTCCTCTGCAATCATTGGATAGATTAAGCCGTCATACGCAAGAATGTATGCATTTGTAGAATAATACCCTGATGTATATTGGTATATCTCGTTCCCAAACTCAAACGCTCCTCCATATCGACATCTTAAGGCTGCCATAGCATGTGCACAAGGTAGTTCATCCAAATCAAACCTCCGACAAGAACAAGTCCTTTGAATTAGATCGACACTAAGAACCTCATCCCCAGTACCGACATTGTAAACATCATTGCCAACACAACAAACGTAAAGCTTGTTGTCCTTTGTGACATTTTTCCTTAATATTTGTTCAATCGAAGGAACACATGGCTTTGAGTGCTGTAAGAACATGGTACGCCTATGATGAAACTTTTCAGAAAAATTCCTCAAAATTCCATTGAACATTGCAACAATGGGATATTCTCTTTCATCCTTTAGCATTGCGTTAATTGACTCAGTGATGTTTGAGGTCATCACACCAAACCTACACATATATAACTGATTCTTACAACGTGTACATATGATTCTGCATTTATTTAAATGACTACGTACACATGAGACAGGTGTGTACACATAATATTATATGTGTACACATATAATATTATGTGTACACATATACATTACGTGTACAAATATGGCTAATGTATAACATGACTACACAAATAAAGGATGTGTACACATATTTAATATGTGTACACATAAGAGCAGTATGTGTACACATATTAAATATGTGTAGAAAGTATTACCTGCGGCCTGGAAAAAAGGCTCTGCTCCAGCGCTCAAACCCAACCTGCTCAAGATATGTGGCAACCCTTGGGCACAATGAACGAATTTGCTGGAAATGTTCCTCGAACTCAGTGGACGTATATGATTCGGCTGCTTTATAAAAATAGGATACAAATTCACCACAATGAAGCTTTGCACGAATGCTTTCAGCCAAGTGCCACTTGCAAACTCCATAATTAGCTTGTGGAAAATACTTTGAAACTGCTTTTGGGATGCTTGGATGCCTATCAAAAACAACACACAACTCATCGGAACTTGGGAGTATACCAACCAAATTTTCAAAGAAGTAATCATATGAGGCATCACATTCCACGTTTACAACACAAAATGCCACAGGAAAAATATGCGTCTCCGAGTCTTGTGCCATGGCAGACAACAAAACTCCCCCATACTTCCCCGACAAATGAGTTCCGTCTACAGCGATGACTTTCCTCATATGTGCAAAACTCGTTATCCATGCACCAAGAGCTACAAAAAAATACATAAACCTTTGGTTGTCATCAACCTTCAATGCTGTATGTGTAGCCTCATTTGTCGTCTTAAGCATATAACGGTACGCATCCAATATCGCATAACTGTGCTCCGGAGTCCCTATTGTCAAAGCCTTTGCAATAACAGTCCCCATCCGGCACTTCCAGTAACTAATGTTACAACCCAAATCCCTACGGACTGCAGCTTTAACATCCTTTATTGATATACCTTTTCCTTTTCCCTCTTCGTAACTACTTTTCAAGTATGAACCGATGAGTTCCGCAGAGGCATGTGGGTGATTACTTGAAAGATGCTCTAACCCGCACGAATGCTTGTTCCTGTACACAGTAATGATGAACCTATCACTGTCTACGTACTTTATGGCCCGGATCCACCACTTGCAGCTCTGATTTACACATCTCACACAAAAAACTTTTTTTGTATTCTTCACTTTCTTGAAACAATAATGCTTTTTCACTGCAACTGCAAGGCATTTATTAAGGTGCGCTTGTTTTTGAAGGTTAAACCCTTATAAAAATCAGTGTCGTCGTCGTTCCCATCCCTTTGAATGTTGCAGCCTGCTTCAGAACCTCCAACAATAACCGTATTGCTCTCAACTACAGGAGTCGGACTGAATTCTATTTCTTCTTCTTCTTCTTCTTCTTCTTCTTCTTCTTCTTCTTCTTCTTCTTCTTCTTCTTCTTCTTCTTCGTCTTCTTCTTCTTCTGCTTCTGCTCCTCCACCTTCACCTCCTTCGTGTGCTTCTCCAACATTTTCTTCTTCTTCTCCTTGGATTTAGTGGATTTTCCATATTCAACGGATCTGGTAGATCCATGTCATCCCATCCACTAGTAGAAAAATCATCACACATCCCATCATTACGCACAGGTTGTTCATTTGAAATCTCTACAGACCTATCAGCCAAACATACCCTTAAAGTAGGCCTATTTCCAGATCCGTCGACATCGGCAAGGTAAACAAGGAGATCCTCGTCGTTCTTTATTTTACAAGGATGACTCTTTTGCTTTGAACAGATGCTAAGCATATATGTAATGCAAAGATCATTTGGATCATGACTTCCTCCACATCTAGTAATGATCTTGTTAACCAACTCAGAATACGTAACATCGTTATTCAAAATAACTGGTACCGTCTCCCTTGTCATCGAAATCCACGTGAAACATTCTGGGGTCTCAACCCATTCACCAAGAAAATCAACTGCTAACAGTAGTACAACCATTTATGGTGCAAAAATACCTAGAAGCATCAGAAATTGATATGCATTAGAAGCTGAAAACACATTTGAGATATTTTCACGTATAAAGTAAAAGATGTGTACACATATTTTTTTGACGTGTACACATACTTTGAATGTGAAGTAAGAAAAAGATGCTACGTCGTTTGATGTGTACACGCATATGTTGATGTGTACACATATTTATTATGTGTACACGCATATATAATATGTGTACACATATACGTATATTTGAAGTGTACGAACAAAAAGGATGCAACGTCAGCTGATGTGTACACATTATATATTATGTGTACACATAATTTTTATGTGTACACATATATTTAATGTGCAGGGTTCAACTTAATATGATGTGTACACGTCTCTCATTATGTGTACACATAATCTTCGCATCCGTACACATCAGCTGCCCAGAATTTACATTTTTCATAAAATGCAGAAACGAAACCCAGAAATCACAAAACAAACTGCATTATACAATGAACACTTACCAGAGCTCCTTTCAAGCGAAAAAGTGACAGATCTTCAAAAGGGATTTAAATTGCGGAAAACAATATTTGGAAAAAGCTTTTCGATTTAAATTAGAATGGGTTTAAATCGGGTTTGGGATCAAGAAAAGCTTAAAATACCCATTAATGGAGCATTTGATTCGAAGCGAAATTGAAAAAAAAAAAAAAACGCGGCAAATGGCTAGCAGCGCAGCTGCAAAAAAATTGGGGAAAGAAGAAGAAGAATGGAGGAGAGAGAAATGTAGGTTTTTTTTACCTTTTTTGGCTGCTGATTTATATATATAGAGGGGCCATTTTGCACTTATTAAAACTTTAGGGGTGGTTTTAATAGGACCACATAACTATCCTTAATTGTTAATTAGAGGGGTGTCCCCCTCACCCAATTTTTTATAACTTTGTCCCTTTTTTTTCTTTTGGGGACTCAAAAGTCCCCCTCACCCAAAGGACCCAAATGTCACGGCCCAGCCATCGTAAGGCCATAATTCAGTTATGAAGTCGAAAGCAGAATTTTCAAAACTCACGGCTCAGGCATCGTAAGGCCATGAGAAAAAATTTCTAGCGAAAAGTGGCGAGGGGCAAACTTGTCCACGAGTTTCACACGAGGTATAAAAGGTTTTCTAACCTATTTTCAGCCCCCATCTTGACCTGGCAAGGCTAGACCACCATTGTTGAAGCACTTTGGAGCTTGGAAACGCATCAAAACCATTGGAACTGAAGAATCAAAGAGTTTTTCTCAACTTTTCTTATTCTCTTTCCTATGGGTGTTGTTTTGACTATGAATTCATTATTGTTTAATACAATTATGAGTAGCTAAATTTTTACTCTAGGATTTTGATGAGCCCATTACTGGGGTAGTTTTGAGTAACTCCAAGATTGAGTAATACAATATTCTATTTATTTGACTGTGTTTTTATTGAATTCAGTTGTTAGGCCAGCAATTGTTTGTGCCCTTTTTACTTGAATGATCTTGGGAAAGACGTTTGATTTATGGTCAGTCAAATAACAGTACTTCAGGTTATGATAAGGGATTACTTAAACTGATTTAGAGTCATTATAGGATATCGTAATTCGACTGTGGCCTGAAATTGGACAGTTCTTAGTGGTCTTGATTATTTTGGGAAAAATAGCTCAAGAACGGTGTTCTTAGTAGTTGGAAAACTCTAGCGAACAAGTTTAAGTTCAAGGTAATTAGGATAGTATCTCGTGCAAGTTTGGAGTGAACTCAGGACTAACCCAATAACTGGGGAATTCATTATCATAGGCTTTTTAACATCTGAAAGTTCAATTTTTATCGTTCTTAGTTGATCTTAGTTAATTGTTAGTTAAATTAATAGTTCATTACTTGCAATATTATTGTTGAAATTTGAATATTTGGCTATTAAAGTTACTAGAACTTGACGTTGCTCCCTGTGGGATTCGACCCCGGACTTGTTAAACCGGGTTATATTTGCAGCGACCGCTTATTCTTTTCAGGACGAGTTTTGGGCGTGATCAAATTTTGGCGCCGTTGTCGGGGAACACAGTGTATTTCTAGCTTGTTAGGATAGATGAGTAGTTAGTTCAATTAACTTCGTTTCTGTACATATTTATTTAGTCTATAAAAAAATAATAAAAATATGGCATTAAGAAATTACATGTGGCTAGGTGATCATTATGGTTGTGATAATACGTCTTATTCCCCAGGCCCCTATTATGATGGTACTATTTTTCTTATGAAAATTATAGGTACGATGAAGTGGAGGATGATGAGGAAGAATATGAAGCTGAACTGAAAAAGATTTGGGACAGACGTAGAGCACAACTATGCCACATAAAAGCTCAAGTGAATCAATTGGCTGCATTATTGGGAATTCAACAACCTAGTCAAGAAGACATGGAATTAGAAGAATAAATTATGGCTATAGTTGAAGATCTAAAACGTGAATTTCCATTGGAGGAGACAAGGGTTGAAAGCCAACCACCTAGCCATATGGTGTGGGAAAATGCCGATTATGCGGTACTAGAGTCAGACAATAAAACTGAAGCTGAAATTATAGTTGACTCTAAGTCGTGTCAGAAAGAGGATGAGTAACGAATCAAAGTGTGAGTGGGTTGCACCGCATTCTAGACACTTTTCTACATTGAGTTTAGAAGGGGACATGGAAATTGATCCTTTTGAGCCGATTGAAGAGTTGAAGGATGATGTATATGATGCTTACACTCTCGAATTTGTGATGCCATCTATGCACGATGAAAATCCTTGTATGAAGGCCAGTGAATACAACATGGTATATTTGGTGCTTGGCCAAGAGTATAGCCGAAAATTTAGGGATATTCCTAAGTTGGTAGCGACGTGCAGAAGCAGATACTTAATGTTTGATTTGCAAGAACCTGTGTCACCCCAAGAGCATAGCTGGAGTTGAGTTTAATTGGGGAGGCGATTTATAAGCTCAAGTTGGAGGAAAAAATATTGACTCTGGATTATGTCGTGCCAAGACATTAAATAAGGTGCTTCTCGGGAAACAACCCGTGATTGTATTTGTATATAAGTAAAATAAAAAAAATGAGAAACAAATAAAAATATATTATTATCTTTTGAAGGATATTACTTGGTGAGTTTCTTTGTTTTTCAGGTTTTGACTGGTTTGAAGTTTAAGTGTGGGGTGCTTGCAACCTTATACGATTGGATGAGGATGTCCTGCTTGGGGGAAGTCTGAGTACCTCATGCCCTAAGAAAGCTCACAATGATGTTCTTCGGGCTTAGAGCCCCAGGGAGTTTCTTTATCACCCTTAGTTTTATTTTTAATAATACCCTTTGGTTTTTCTTTGTGTATCGGTTCTTTTCCAAAGGAAGTAGTTTGAACCGGGTAATAGGTAGATTTTTTTAAGGATTAGACTGTAGTAATTGGATGGGAGAATCTTGGCTCCACTTTGACTAGTTTTATATAGATATTTGATTTGGGGTATGTGAACTTCATGCATATATTCTATCATAATCTATTTTGCCTTGAGAAACATTGAGTGTATTATTTGAAACCTGTGATCATGATGTTGACCTTAGACTTACTTGAGAGTTTGCTTGTGTTTGCTTTGTTTAAGAGCGTGAATCGAGCCGTTTTGAGTAGGTTATGTGTCATGTGTGAGTGAGGTTTATCTTTCTCCATGTTTAATACTTGATGTCTAGAACTTGCCCGGTGTGTGTTCAAAGCGAAATGAGAAGTTTGCTCGGATAGGAAGTGATATAGGCATTCCTTTTATAGCCAGTTTATTTAAAACTTCAGAATTAGTTGTTTATCAGTGGAAATTTGACCTTAGCTAACCTTTTTGAGCCTGTAGCCTTTCTTTGATAGCCATTGGGGTTCCTGTTTCTTATGCTAAATATCTGTGAGTTTTACTTATGGTGTTATGAGCCTAAAAGGCCAGTTAATGAAATGATAAAATTGAGGTTGTTGGAGAAAGATAAAAGGTGCTTAGGAGGATGCTATTGGAGGAATTTACTTTTAAAAAAAAACTCTGATGAGATATTAGAGTATTGTGCAATAATCGAAAAAAAAATTATGAAAAAAAGCAGTTCGAAAGAAAGAAAGAAAAAAAGTAGTCCGCATCATTAGCTCCTACCTTTGCTTAAAGAAAAAGGTTGGTGAAAGTTGACTGTGTGATGGTAAAGAAAGATTGATTGGGAGGAATAATATTTGAATTAATTGTGGTGCATTAAATTGCTTGGGGTGGTTAGTCATTGTTACCTAAATAGATCCTACCCGTCCCATTGCCTACATTACAACTTAAAGAAGTCCTAATTGATCTTAGCCGAGTAGATGGACATTAGCCGAGTCTTACACTAAGGGCAAGCTTATGGTACGTCATGTGTTGCATGTGAGTTCTTTTCTGAGAGTGAGTGCTTCATCTTTATGTGAACTTTTGTTCATGATTCATTCTCTTATGTGAATTTCTTCATTAAACTTTGGATTTATTGTGAGGGCACATGATTTACGAGAAGCGAAATCTTATATTAGTCTCTTGAATAGGGTGAGTACTTGCATTACTTATTAAATGAGTTTGGAGTTGATATGAGATTGGGAGGTTGATTTGGTGCACTTGATTGTTTTTAAATATTCTTGGCATGGATTTCGAGTGAATAAAGCATAATGAGTGCATATGCAACTTGTTAAGTGCCTATATAAACCCAAGTCATTGTGTGAGTGGTTTTGATGTGTCTTGAGTTTAAGTTATAAGTTACTCGAGGACGAGCAAAGATTTAAGTGTGGGGTGTTGATACGAGGCTAGATATTGCAATAATTTCTATACTTTCGCCTCGTGTTCAAGCTTCGACTTGTGATATTTGTTGGTAGTTTGAACGAAATTTCTCTTATTTGGTGTGTTTCACGTTGTAGGAATTATGTTGATGATATGAAGCGTTCGTGGAGGAAAGTTTAGTGAAAACAAGGTTATGAAGTCTGAGTAGAAGCCCGAGGGTCGAGCGAACCAATGTGTGGAGGAAAAACAAAGAAAAATTGAAGTCCCAGGAAAAATGGCTTATGGCAACGCAGTGCAATGAACTATACACCGCCGTAGGCCAAGTTCTGCAAAAGTAAAAAAAAAGGCACTCTCAGTAAATCTGAAACGACCTCGGCCAGTCATTTCGGGAGATATGACTCCGATTTGCGTGCCAATAATTTTAAAATTTTCGTAAGGTCCATTGGGACTTATTTGTAAAATTTGAGTTAAATCAGACTTCGCTTGGTAGGCATCGGAAGAAGATTTCAGTTTTTATGGTCGATAAATATTAAAAAGAGATTTTCTAGCTCGGTTTTGGCGAATGAGCTCCGATTCAAAATCTGAAAGCGCCGTTAGGTTCGTATGATTATTTGTGACTTTTGTGATTTTTCGACAGTGAATTTCGAGGTTGTTCGACTAGTTTCCGCTATAATGCCGATAGTTAAATAATTTGACATTTTTTCATTTAATATGCATATTGAGTTTCGGGAGTCCAATTTGAGATCCGCCTTAGCAAGTGTGTTACATATATTTTCTATAACTTGCTTGAAAAATTTGGGATCATTTCGAATTTCGTAGAGTTCCGTTTTAATTTTCGTCGCGAAAAAAAAAGAAAATAAAAGAAATAGGAAAAGATAAGGAAAAGGGAACAAAGGCGGTGAGCTTATAAAAGCTCATGGACAGAAACCAAGATACGAGAAACAACAAAAAAATATAGAAAACAAACAAAAAGCCAGAAAATGAGAAAAGGAAAGGAATCGGAGAAGAAAAAAATAGCATTTTCATCCCCACAACATTCATATGCATTACATTGCATCATATTGCATTCATATGCACTACATTGCATATCATATCGGGTGCAAGAGTATTCCTCCCCAGGAGAGTGCAGAAGTATTCCGCCTCTGATTTACATCATATTGGGTGCAGGAGTATTCCGCCCCAGGAGCAGGAGTATTCCGCTCTTATGTCAGATACTGAGTGCAGGAGTATTTCGCCTCTGGTTTACATCATATTGGGTGCAGGAGTATTCTGCTCTTATGTCAGATACTGAGTGCAGGAGTATTCCGCCTCAGTTTTACATTATATTGGGTGCAGGAGTATTCCGCCCCAATAGAGTGCATGAGTATTCCGCCTCTGGTTTATATTATATCGGGTGCAGGAGTATTCCGCCTCAGGAGCAGGAGTATTCCGCTCCAGTTGGTTATCAGATTGGATTCCCCTCGAATGCAGGAGTATTCCGCTTCGGGATGGGATTACGGGCACATGTGACCCTTTGCATCATATTTCATTTCATCTCATTTCATTTCATTTCATACCATTGTGTAGACTTGTGGTACATAACTACTGTTCTGCTTATAGGTGCATTGCTTATTTGTTGATATGTTTCTGGCTCGTATTCCTGGTTGAGTTTATGGTTTTATACGTGTTTCCGGTTATTATCTGGCTCTGCCTTTTTATAATTTAAATAAGATGGATTTGGTTTATCTGTTTCTCTTTTCCCTGGCTAGCTATCTTATTCTTTGAAGTCGCTAGTCTGCCTCACTGATTGAGTCCTTTTGACTCACCCTTGTTTGTTGCTTGTTTCTTGTCTATCTATTTCGTTTTGGCAGGTTCGCTCCAGGATTGAGTTCGCCACGTTGTGAAGGAGCGAAGACGACTCAGCTTTCAGGGTGAGCTAGCTTTTATTCAGGATGGCCACCAGTTTTGTGTTTATTATTTCAGTTGCATTTTGTTCCCTTCAAGAGGTATCTGTCTTCTTTCCTACTCTTAGATGTCTAGTCTGGATAGCCCTAAACCTAGTATGTTGGGTAGTCAGCTGTAGTTTCTTTTGTACAGCTTAGAGGTATCAGTATGTCAGTGTTTTTTTTAAGTCTTGTTCTTATTTATGAATTGAATTTTTTTTATTTTCCTAATTTAATTGGTAAGGGTTTGCCCCTCTCTTAAAAACAGTCTCTTTGTCCCTCATTTTCTTCTTCTTTTGTCCTTTTTTTCCCTTTCATTTTTTTCAAATAAGTCTGCTTTCCTCGACTAACGGTCAACATAACGCCTTTCTAAATGCAACACATAGCATGCTTGGGCCCTTTGGTAAGGGTTTGCCCGACGGGTCTAGGGGAGGATGTCGGGTGCCCGCACAGCCTAGCTGGATTCTGGGGTATCAGATCCCGATTTAGTGTCTATCCAGACTAAGACAGTGTCTAGTAGGGTCTCGGATGGGTACGTAGATGTCCATACTTATCTAGGAGAGGCTATGATAGCATTAAGGAAGTTTTAATTCCTTCATTTCTGATCGTGCGTCGGTCTAGGACTCAAAAGTATTTTTCTTAATTCGTTAATTCCTTCGTGGTAACTGTGAAACCTCGTGCGACAAATCAGCAAACGGTATGAGTTCAAGACGAAGCAGTCTAGCCTGAGGATAGCACTAACGAAGCCCCGAGAGTTTTGATCGTGTTGACGATCTAGTTACGGAGGTCCCAGCCGTACAAGCTCGTGATGGGCAAGGGAGCAGGGCCTTGTGGTTCCGTTGGCTCTCTACGATGTTTTCATGAGAATCTTGGAGACGCAGATACCGCAAAAACCTATTATTCGCTAGGTAGCTTATCAGGTTGCCGCAGATGCAGATGTTCGGTCTCAGGGAGCTTCTATTCCAGTTCTTGATATTGCCGCAGTATAGTATGTTCCGGAGGCAGCATGTGCTGTACCTCCAGTTGTTCTGGCTGGTTAGGTAACTGAGGTAATTATTGGGTCCGAGTGCTCATTATTTTACGCAGTTGAACATCCCGATATTCTCAAAGAATGCATTAGATAATCCCTGTGTAAGATTTTTTAAAATAAAATGATGTCAGCATACCCTTCAGGCTCTTGATTATATCGAGCGGTATGGTATTGATTATTCTGCTTTCCAGTTTCAGGGGTCCAGCCTTGAATTGGTGAGCCGCTCTCTTATTAGCTAACTTGGTTCGATTTTTCTTCTAGATTCGTGGAAAAGTTCCTTTCGAGTAGCGAGTGAGATAAAAAGTGTCGCCAGTTTCAGTGAATTGGACAGGGTAGCCTGTCGGTTAGCCTGTTGGTGTTTCAGAATATGAGATTGAATTCTATAGAATGGCTGAATATGCATTAGAACTAGTCCATGAGCCTTTCGAGAGATTTAAAGATTTATTGATGACCTTTCTCCTTCATTGAGATCCCAGATGGCTCGAAAAATTGAGGTTGGGACTTCATTTGATGTCGTTGGTAATATTGCTCAAAGGTATTAGCCATACCATAAGTTAGAGCGGGAAGAGTTAGAGCGGGAGATCAAGAGATCCCGTGGCCCTAGTGAGTAACCATGGTACCTCATTTGAAGGTAAGAGTTCTGATTATTTTGGGAGGTCACCTTCCAGGTTATCTCAGCTTGTGTCACATGATTCTTAGAGTGTGCCAGTAGCTCGTCAAGATCAGATTCAGTCTTTTCTTTACAGCTATCAACAATCTTTCCAGCTTCCATTTTTTAGCGAAAAGGTGGTATCATTGCCGTGAGTCTGGCTATCCTTTGAGGAGTTTTCCCTTACTTTGACAAGTAGGCAATCGTCTTTTCTCTCGTCATCAGGCATCTGCGCAGTCACAGGGGATTTCATTTAAATCTCAATCAGCCAGAGAAATGCCACCATCCAGTAGAGGTCGAGAACGTGGTGGCAGTGGTTCTTCAGAAGGTGATTACCAGGGTAGTGGCTCAGCTCAGCTGCAGAGGCAGTTCAATGAACTGCCAGTCTGGCAGGATGTTGAGGTATCCGATGTAGTACACCCATGTATTTCTTCTTCCATTATATGTGAGTAAGATTTGATTCTTCCGATCGGTCTGGACTTCGTTTATCTTACCATGGTTCCATTGGAATTTATTTCTATTAAGAATCGGTTGCGGCAGAGGGGCGAGCTTCTGGTATGATTTATTTCTGGCATTTGTGAGACCCTACTAATTTATTTAGTCTAAATGTGAGAGATTTGGGAGCGAGCGTCGGTATTGTCTGCTTGGCATCCTGTTGTACCACTTTCTCTTATTACGTCAAGTCAGTCTATCTCTCTTTGGAACTCAGTGTCGGTAGGATGATGGGATTCTTATTCGCCACCATCAGAAAGTGTCATTGTTTCTTCCGGTGTAAAGTGGTTAGTAAGTAATACTCAATCTATGTGTCTTCTCTTGGTTCGAGACGCTAGTAGAGTCATGTTATTCTACAAGTTTGTCTTGGTATAAAAGGGTTTTCTGGTAAATTGTCGGAGTTTCCTTTTATAGGAAGGTTAAATTGACATAGATTTTGTTCCATAAAGCTCATTTAATGTCTATTTCTTCAATTGTGATTCTTCGGTTAGCCTGACCCGTAAGTAGTCTTGCTCTGGTAGCCAAATAATAAGAAGAAGAGCTTCCTAAAACTCTAATTATTTCTATCCTCAGTTTATTGCCATCTCTTCTTCTTCCGACACTAGTGAGCTTGGGCGGTTAGTAGCCACTCATGATGTTTCCTATGTTGAGCCAGAGTGCGTGTCAAGGTAGCCGGGTAAGCACATTGACGAGGCCAAAGTGTATAAGATTTTCCTGCTCGTGCTTTGTCAAATTATAGTATAGTTTAAGATATCGTCCCACAAAGATTGGGAAATCTATGCTACAGACTTGGAATATTCCAACTACTATTTGAGAAAATCAAATTGATGAAAAGTGAGTTTTTGAACTTTTAAATAACTTTAACTAAAACAAAATAACTTGTGGAAGATTTTCAATTTAAAAAGAGTTGGGAATCATTGAATTCACTTGATAATATTTATAATAAAAATCTCAATTTTGACATATATTTCTCTAAAGAATAATTGCTTATTTCTAATTCAATTATATTTTTCTCACAAGAAAATAATCAATTAATAACACTGTGACGACCCGATAATTTCTACATATAGTCTAGTTACCTAATGAGTTAGTGAGAATATTTACTCATTATTTATGAGGTAGAAATTTTATATATATGGAGAATTTACTAAATGACCATTAGGCCAAATAGACAATTTGTTATGGGCCTTGAATTATTTTGACTAAGTGGAAATAATTGATTAGGCCCATAACTATATTTTTGTCCATCTCTATAGCATATAAACACCATACCTTGACTTTTTAGGGTTAGAAATAAATCATTAAGAAAAGAAACAACTTTAGGAAAAATCAAATGAGTAAGCGGCAGTGGAATGGCAGCTGAACTCTCAAGTTGGTTCAAACTTTCAAAGCGAGAACGGTTGGAAGAGGTTTGAAAGGGGAAAACCATTGTTGACTAACTAGTGAGGTTCGGACCGAAGTAAGTGTATTTCGCTTTCTTGGTGGACTTGCTCCACACCCTATGTATGATATATGCTTTTATACAAATGATTGTGGCACGATGTAGTTCCGTGCATATTATTGTGGTACGATGTAGTTCCGTACATATTACCTAGTACGATGTAGTTCCGTACATATTATCATCGCACGATGTAGTTCCGTGCATATTATTGTGGTACGATGTAGTTCCGTACATATTACCTAGCACGATGTAGTTCCGTGCATATTATTGTGGTACGATGTAGTTCCGTACATATTACCTAGTACGATGTAGTTCCGTACATATTATCATCGCACGATGTAGTTCCGTGCATATTATTGTGGTACGATGTAGTTCCGTACATATTACCTAGCACGATGTAGTTCCGTGCATTTTATTGGGGTACGATGTAGTTCCGTACATATTATCATCGCATGATGTAGTTCCGTGCATATTATTGTAGTGTGACGTGGTTATGTATTTATCCGCGAGTTACATTGAAAGTGCCATGGTACTTTGATGACTGAGTACGAATTTTACCTGACAGACAATTAAATTGATTCTCTTTATTTCCCATTACCTTTGAGTTATTTTGCTTTGCCTATATGAGCAACTTGCTATTTTACTTGGAGCCCCGTCCCCGCTTATTGAGTCACTCGACTTACCCCTTTCCTTTTCTATGTTGGTTTATTTATGTCTTACAGATTCGACACCATCTACTAGTGAACATCGTGGTTGATCGAGGCGGAACATCCCTCTATTAGCGGTGAGCCAACCCTTCGTCCGTGGTGGCCACCTATATAGTTTATCTTTTCCTTTGATGTATTCTCGAGATTTTTGAGTTGTATAACTTATTCGACACTCTTAGATGTTCATGGTTCGGGGAGTACTTAAACCTTTTGTTGTTGGGATTATTTCTACTTAATTCTATGGTATTGAGATATTTATATTTTTCATTGAGAAACTTATATTATTCATTCATAATCATGTGGGTTCGCCCGACAGGGTTAGTTGGGTGCCCTCACGACCTATTCGGATTTTGGGTCGTGACAAATTGGTATCAGAGCCATAGGTTTAGAGTGCTCACGAATCATGAACAGTGTCTAATAGAGTCTTGCTGACACGACCCGAAATCCGGCTAGGCCGTGCGGGCACCCGACATCCTCCCCTAGACCCGTCGGGCGAACCCTTACCAATTAAATTAGGAAAATAAATATAATTCAATTCATAAATAAGAACAAGACTTAAAAAAATACTGACATACTGATACCTCTAAGCTGTACAAAAGAAATTACAGCTGACTACCCAACATACTAGGTTTAGGGTTATCCAGACTAGACATCTAAGAGTACAAAAAAGACAGATACCTCCTGAATTGAGCAGAACGCAACTGAAATAATAAACAATAAACTGGTGGCCATCCGGAATAAAGCTGGCTCACCCTGACAGCTGGAGTCGTCTTCGCTCCTTCAGTACGTGGCGAACTCGATCCTTGAGCGAACCTGCCGAAACGAAATAGATAGACAAGAAACAAACAACAAACGAGGGTGAGTCAAAAGGACTCAATAAGTGGGGCAGACTAGCCACCTCAAAGAATAGGATAGCTAGTCAGGGAGAAGAAAAACAGATAAACTAAATCCATCTTATTTGAACTATAAACAGGCGAAGCCAAATAATAACTGAAAACACGTATGGAATCATAAACAGCCAGGGACATAAGGTAGACAGAACATATAGATATCCTGAACATGTCGACAATCAGAAATACATCCTGTTGCGGCGTGCAACCCGATCCATATATTTATACTGTTGCGGCTTGCAACCCAATCCGTATATTTATACTGTTGCGGCGTGCAACCCGGGATACGAGCCAGAGATATATAGGTAAACTGAGATACGTTCACAACATGGTATACCTACCGCATATATAAAACACAACACAATACACACAATAGTCAGTATGCGGTGCAATGAGATGGGATGAGTGCGGTATGATGCAATGCAGTCACATATGTCTGATACCTATCTCCGGCGCGGGACTCTCATCGTCTACCAGGAGATACGAGCCGAAAACATATCAACAAATAAGCAATGCACTATGAGCATAACAGTAGTTATGTACCACAAGTCTACGCAATGGTATGAAAATGAAATGAAATGAGATGAGATGAAATGAAATGAAATCTGATGCAAAGGGTCACATGTGCCCATCCTCCCATCTCGAAGCGGAATACTCCTGCATTCGAGGGGAATCCAATCTGATAACCAACTAGAGCGGAATACTCCTGCTCCTGGGGCGGAATACTCCTGCACCCGATATAATATAAACCAGAGGCGGAATACTCCTGCACTCTCTTGGGGCGGAATACTCCTGCACCCGATATAATACAATGGAGCGGAATACTCCTGCTCCTGGGGCGGAATACTCCTGCCCTCAATATGATACAATGGAGCGGAATACTCCTGCTCCTGGGGCGGAATACTCCTGCCCTCAATATGATACAATGGAGCGGAATACTCCTGCTCCTGGGGCGGAATACTCCTGCACCCAATATGATATGCAATGTAATGCATATGAACGACATATAATGCATATAAATGCAATGTAATGCAATAATGACCCTTCACCGGCTCGGGACTCTCATCGATTACCGGGAAGTATATGTAATGATGACCCTTCACCGGTGCGGGACTCTCATCGCCAACCGGGAAGTATATGTAATAATGACCCTTCGCCGGTGCGGGACTCTCATCGCCAACCGGGAAGTATATGCAATAATGACCCTTCGCCGGTGCGGGACTCTCATCGCCAACCGGGAAGTATATGCAATGCTCAAAACCAGAGTGCAACGCTCATATGTTCAATACAATACCAACTATAGAGCATAACATATAATATACAATGTAAATTCAAAGCTAAGGCGTAATGAGTACGCCTATCGGCAGCTACACACGTAAGGAAACATGTGGTAGAAAATCCACGAGGCCAAGGGCCTCCAAAGAAATGGATATAAACACTTACCTCTTCCAAAAGTTAGCATTGCTAATCAATAACCGCTTTTATCCTTTGGTTCCATTGCCAAACGATCCCACTGTGTTCAATAAGCAGAAAAATATATCACATTAGGCTAAAGGCTTCATTCCTCACATCTTAGGGTAATCCAGGTAGGAACCTGATACCCTATTCGCATACGCAATACGCAGGCCAGGCCTATATACAGGGTTCAAAGTTCCATAACCAAACCCTAAATAAATTATATTTATATGTTGCCCATAATTCCCTGAGTACGAATATATAATCAATTTCATTATCGGGGTCCATTTGACCCTTCAAACTATCAATTTACGTCATTAGGGCGATGTCTAATATCCCTATTTTTACCGTAAAAATATATTCAAACATACGTAATAAACTCAAATAATATATTAGGATCATTACCTGAATGTTTCAGGGTGAAAATTCTACTTTTCTCCGGCCCCTTTTTTCATTTTCTGGCATTTTTTTGTCACTGCGTCACCTCACTTTCTCTGTTTAACGTTTCTGTATCTAAATCCCTCTGTTTCTGTATTTCATTCGTCCTTAGCATATATATGCTAAGGACCACCGCCCACTTTATTCCTTTGTCTTTTTCTATTTATTTTTTTTTTGTTTTTTTTTATTATATATATATTTTTATTAACGAAAATTAAAACGGTGCCCTACAATATTCGAAATAATTTCAACTTTTGCATACAAGTTATACAAAATATATGTAACATACTCGCGAAGGCGGATCTCAAATTGGACTCCCGAAACTCAAGATGCGAATTTAAATGAAAAGAAGTCAAATTATTTAACTTTCGGCATTTTAGCGGAAACTAGCCGAACAACATCGAAATTCACTTTCGAAAGTTCACAAAAGTCATAAATAATCATACGAACCCAACGGCGCTTTCGAATTTCGAATCGGAGCTCATTCGGCAAAAACCGAGCTCGAAAATCTCTTTTTAATATTTATTGCCAATAAAAACTGAAACCTTCTTCCGATGCCTACCAAACGAGGTCTGATTTAGCTCAAATTTTACAGACAGGTCCTAATGGATATTATGAATATTTTAAAATTATCGCCACCCCAATCAGAGTCCTAACTTCCGAAACGACTGACCGAGGTCATTTCACTTGCTGATCGGGCGGAGACATCCGTACCTATCTACGAGAGGCTATGGTGACATTTAGGCAACTTTCCTTCTTTCTTTCCTTATCGTGCGTAGTATTTCCATATCAATACTAATCTTTTCCGCTATGTAACGCGTAGATGGTGAGGACTCGTTCTTCAGCTCAGGAGGCGGAGGTGGAGCCGGAGGCACCACCTAATGTACCAGTTGCCGCAAGAGGCGGAGTTAGAGGTGTCGGCCGAGCGAGAGGTCGAGGCAGAGGACGTGGCCGAGGCAGACGTGGAGTTCAGACTCGTACAGCCGCCCAGCCTTGTGCTAGAGCTGCTAGGGCCACGAGAGTTGTAGATCATGATGATGATACAGAGATTGAGGATCAGTCAGAGGTTCAGGTTGATCAGGGATTTATTACTACACCAGTACTTCAGAATACTATGATGATAGTTTTGGGTATCCTACAGACTCTTGCACCACAGGGATCCCCCGTGACCCAGGTAGCTTCTCATGTTGTCCCACCAACGGGTACACAGATGTGAGGTGTGCAGACCCCAGTTCAGTTTGTTACTCCTGCTATGCAGACTCCAGAGGTAGTAGCTGTGGGTAGTGTGCCCCAGGTTGTTCAGGTAGGTCAGCTAGGGCAGAGTGTGGTTCCGGAGGTGAACCAAGCCAGACTTCTTCACTTCACCAGGTTACTGCCCCCGAAATTTGGAGGATTTCCATCCGAGGATCCACGGGCCTTTCTGGATCGTTGCCAGCGAATATTAGGTGCTTTGGGATATCTCGAGGAGCATGGAGTTGATTATACAGCTTTCCAGCTTTAGGGTCATGCTCTGACTTGGTGGAATACACTTACTCCAGCTAGGCAGGGCTTGTCGAAGCTGTCTTGGAGTGAGTTTTGTCATAGGTGTATAGATAAGTTCCTCCCGCGTAGCCAGCAGGATAAGAGGCGCAGGCAGTTCGAGAGGTTGAGGCAGGGCCATATGACTGTATCTGAGTATGAGGTTCGATTCTTAGACATGTCTCGTGATGCTCTTGATTTGGTTCGTCCGGAGTCAGAGAAGGTTAGGAGGTTCATTGATGGTCTTTCTGCTACTTTGAGATCTAGTATGGCTCGTGAGATAGAAGCTGGTACTTCATTTGATGTAGCGGTGGATATTGCTCGCCGATATGAGTCTCATAGAGCTCTGGAGCAAGAAGAGTTGGAGAGAGATAGTAAGAGATCTCGTGGATATGGTGGACTTCCTATTGCCTCGTATAGATGACTTGTTCGATCAGTTGCAAGGAGCCAAGTTCTTTTCCAAGATTGATTTGAGGTCTGGGTATCATCAATTAAAGATTCGGGAGTCCGATATCCTGAAGACAGCATTCAGGACCCGTTACGGTCACTATGAGGTCTTGGTTATGTCCTTTGGGCTTACGAATGCTCCAGCAGCTTTTATGGATATGATGAACCGTGTGTTCAAGCCCTATTTAGACGCATTTGTTATTGTTTTCATTGATGACATCTTAGTCTATTCACATAACCGTGAGGAGCATGAGCATAATTTGAGATTGGTTCTTCAGACACTTCGGGAACGTAAGCTTTATGCTAAGTTCTCAAAGTGTGAGTTCTGGTTAGACTCTGTGGCTTTCTTGGGACATGTTGTGTCCAGTGAGGGTATTAAAGTTGATCCTAAGAAGATTGAAACCGTTCAGAATTTTCCACGACCTACTTCTCCGACTGAGATTCGTAGTTTTCTTGGTCTGGCTGGATATTATCGACGATTTGTGGAGAAGTTTTCATCTATTGCTGCTCCATTGACCTGCCTGACTCAGAAAGCGGTTCAATTTCGTTGGTCAGAAGAATGTGAGGCGAGCTTTCAGAAGCTCAAGTCATTGTTGACTAGCGCTCCAGTGTTATCTCTTCCTTCTGGAGCTGGAGGGTTTGTAGTTTATTGTGATGCTTCTCGTGTTGGGTTGGGATGTGTCTTGATGCAGCATGGTAAAGTCATTGCCTATACTTCTAGGCAGTTGAAAGTGAATGAGAAGAACTATCCGACTCATGATTTGGAGTTAGCAGCTGTGGTATTTGCTTTAAAGATTTGGAGACATTACCTGTATGGCGAGCCTTGTGAGGTCTTCACCGGTCACAAGAGCTTGCAGTACTTGCTTACTCAGAAGGACTTGAATGGTAGGCAATGTAGATGGCTCGAGTTGATCAAAGATGATGATCTTACTATTCAATATCATTCGGGAAAAGCCAATGTGGTGGCTGATGCATTGAGTAGGAAGTCTATGGGTAGTCTTGCATTTCTTGATGTTGAGATGAGACCTTTAGCTCAAGAGTTGCAGACTCTATATAATTCAAGGGTGAGATTTGACAGTTCAGACTCGAATCGGGTATTTGCTTGTATGGTGGGTTAGTCCTCCTTAGTTAGCCAGATTAAGGAAAGACAGTACGAGGATCCTTATTTTCTTGAGTTGTGTGGGCGTATTCAAAGTGGAAGAGCCCTTCCTTTTGAGTTGGATAGTGATGGTATTCTCCGGGTTTGTGGTCGTCTTTGTGTTCCTAATATTGGTGATTTGAGGCGGTTGATTCTTGATGAGGCTCATAGTTTGCGGTATTCCATTCATCCCGGTATTACCAAGATATACCAGGACCTTCGGGAGTTGTATTGGTGGAAGGGGATGAAGAAAGACATCTTTAATCATGTATCTCGGTGCTTGAACTGTCAGCAAGTCAAGTACGAGCATAGGAGACCAGCAGGTTTAGCCCAGGCACTACCCATTCCTGAGTGGAAGTGGGAGAGGATTACCATGGATTTTGTAGTTGGCTTGCCGAAGACATTGAGGCATCATGATTCAGTTTGGGTCATTGTTGATAGACTTACCAAGTCGGCCCATTTCATTCCGGTGAAGACAACTTATACATCAAAGAAGTTGTCTCAGATCTTTATTGAGCAGATTGTTCGGCTGCATGGTACTCCATTGTCTATTATCTCTAATCGAGGCTCTCAATTCACTTCTCAGTTTTGGCAGGCTTTTCAGCGAGAGTTGGGTACTCAGGTCCAGCTTAGTACTGCATTCCATCCGTAGACTGATGGACAGTCTAAGCAGACTATTCAGATCTTGGAGGTATGTTGAGAGCATGTGCATTGGATGTTGGCGGTCATTGGGATGTTCATTTGGCTCTTGCAGAGTTTGCTTATAACAACAGTTATCAGTCTTCCATTCAGATGGCGTCGTTCGAGGCATTATATGGTCGCCGATGTCGATCTCCAGTTGGTTGGTTCGAGTCTCGAGATGTTGAGGTGTTGGGTCCTGATATTGTTCGTCAGACTTTGGATACGGTTCGTATCATTCAAGACCGTCTTAGAACTGCTAAGAGTAGGCAAATATCATACTCGAATAAGAGAAGTCGAGAGTTGGTATTTGAGGAAGGTGATATGGTTTTCTTGAAGGTGTCACCAATGCGGGGTGTGAAGAGATTTGGGAAGAAGGGCAAGTTGAGTCCTAGGTTCATTGGTCCTTTTAAGATTGTGAAGCGTATTGGTGAGGTTGCTTATCGACTTGCATTGCCAGAGTCTATGCCTGTTCATCCTGTTTTTCATGTTTCTATGCTCTGAAAGTGTGTTCAAGATCCCACTCATGTCATAGAGGTGGAGCCAGTTCAACTGGATGTGAACTTAGCTTATGAAGAAGCTCCAGTTGCTATTGTAGGAAGAGACACGCGAAAGTTGAGGTCTAAAGAGATTCCATTAGTAAAAGTGCGATGGCATAACCGTCCGCATGATGAGGATACTTGGGAGATTGAGTCGAGCATGCGGGATAGATATCCCCACTTGTTTGAAGCATCAGGTAAGTAAATTTTAAAGTCTTTGTATTTAAATTTCTCTTATTAATTGTGAGTTATAGCATGTTTACCTCTTTGTCGAAGTTTTCTGACTCGTTAAAGTAATTTATCTCCTTGCCGGAGTATTTGATTTATTAGAGTGATTTAGCTCCTTGCCGGAGTGTGTTTGATTTATTATTGAGATTTACCTCCTTGTCGGAGCGGTTGAGATTATCTTGAGCTTTGTTTGGTGCCTATGCATGACTTATTATATTGTATCTGGTGGTTGTTGGTATTTGAGACAGGAATTATTTTTGGGATAGTCCAATTTACAAAGGAAACTCTGGCGAAATTTTTGTAAATTTTGGGACTTAGCCAAATTTTGGAGTTCTTATGAAGTTTGGTTATGAGTGGTAAAAGGTTTGGTGCTGTGTTTCTGTGTATAGATCGATTGTTGGTATTGGAAGAAACAAGTTCGAGGGCGAACTTGTGTTTAAGTGGAGGAGAATGTGACGACCCGATAATTTCTACATATAGTCTAGTTACCTAATGAGTTAGTGAGAATATTTACTCATTATTTATGAGGTAGAAATTTTATATATATGGAGAATTTACTAAATGACCATTAGGCCAAATAGACAATTTGTTATGGGCCTTGAATTATTTTGACTAAGTGGAAATAATTGATTAGGCCCATAACTATATTTTTGTCCATCTCTATAGCATATAAACACCATACCTTGACTTTTTAGGGTTAGAAATAAATCATTAAGAAAAGAAACAACTTTAGGAAAAATCAAATGAGTAAGCGGCAGTGGAATGGCAGCTGAACTCTCAAGTTGGTTCAAACTTTCAAAGCGAGAACGGTTGGAAGAGGTTTGAAAGGGGAAAACCATTGTTGACTAACTAGTGAGGTTCGGACCGAGGTAAGTGTATTTCGCTTTCTTGGTGGACTTGCTCCACACCCTATGTATGATATATGCTTTTATACAAATGATTGTGGCACGATGTAGTTCCGTGCATATTATTGTGGTACGATGTAGTTCCGTACATATTACCTAGTACGATGTAGTTCCGTACATATTATCATCGCACGATGTAGTTCCGTGCATATTATTATGGTACGATGTAGTTCCGTACATATTACCTAGCACGATGTAGTTCCGTGCATATTATTGTGGTACGATGTAGTTCCGTACATATTACCTAGTACGATGTAGTTCCGTACATATTATCATCGCACGATGTAGTTCCGTGCATATTATTGTGGTACGATGTAGTTCCGTACATATTACCCAGCACGATGTAGTTCCGTGCATTTTATTGGGGTACGATGTAGTTCCGTACATATTATCATCGCATGATGTAGTTCCGTGCATATTATTGTAGTGTGACGTGGTTATGTATTTATCCGCGAGTTACATTGAAGGTGCCATGGTACTTTGATGACTGAGTACGAATTTTACCTGACAGACAATTAAATTGATTCTCTTTATTTCCCATTACCTTTGAGTTATTTTGCTTTGCCTATATGAGCAACTTGCTATTTTACTTGGAGCCCCGTCCCCGCTTATTGAGTCACTCGACTTACCCCTTTCCTTTTCTATGTTGGTTTATTTATGTCTTACAGATTCGACACCATCTACTAGTGAACATCGTGGTTGATCGAGGCGGAACATCCCTCTATTAGCGGTGAGCCAACCCTTCGTCCGTGGTGGCCACCTATATAGTTTATCTTTTCCTTTGATGTATTCTCGAGATTTTTGAGTTGTATAACTTATTCGACACTCTTAGATGTTCATGGTTCGGGGAGTACTTAAACCTTTTGTTGTTGGGATTATTTCTACTTAATTCTATGGTATTGAGATATTTATATTTTTCATTGAGAAACTTATATTATTCATTCATAATCATGTGGGTTCGCCCGACAGGGTTAGTTGGGTGCCCTCACGACCTATTCGGATTTTGGGTCGTGACAAACACTCCGTGAGGTTATGCAAATTAATTGAGTTATAACAAGTGACAATTAAACCGAAATATTTTTCTTGCCTGAATTGTGCTAAAAAATAGTGAAAACTTCGTGAGAATATTTTTACTAAAAATCAATAATCTTGCCTACAACAATTCCTCCGTGAGAATTAAAACTGAGGCAAGCATGACTACGGACTTGAAATGGTAGATTACTAAAATTTACTTTCACTCTACTTATTTTATTCATCAGTTATCACATATTAATATTACTCCGTGAGAATTACAAAATTAATATGATAATAACCGTGAGATAAAATATGTAAAAGTGATAGTAAAGAATAATAAAACTAACATTCCCACACAGTGTAAAATGTGAAATAGAATATATCAGGCTAAGTATATATTAAAACTGAGATAAGTATTATAAATATATCAAGCTTTATCAACTATCACAACAAAAAGAAATTACTCCATTATAGAGTATTTGAACAAAAGAAAAGACTTATATTATTGACAATATTGCCAATACTTCTAGAAAATATGGAACTTACAAGAAGAGAAAGAAAATAAAGACCAAAGCTTTTAAGAGAGTAGAATAGCTATTCTATTACTTGGTATCTAACTAAGGGAGAGTTGTCCTCTATTTATAGAAGAATACTTATTCATTAAGTCTTGAAATGCCAATTGATTCCTTGCATAATGACATAGATACATAGAGTCTTGAAAAAGGCCAATTGATGAATATGTTTAGAAAGTCCTTGCATTATGATAGTCTTCCATTGCTCCTTTATTTGCTTTAATTCCACATTCTTTTATTAAATGTGTAATTCCATATTACCAAAATGTATAATAAGGAGCAAATATTGTAGCCAAGATATGTAACAACTTTCTTGCATAGTGAGGAAGAAATGTCATGGACTTCTCCACTCATATGTAAAACTCTTCTTCCTTTGTTATTTACTTTATTCATGATATATTTCTCTTTCCAAGTACTCTTTTTCTCTGGAAGATTTGTTAGAAAATATAGGAGAATTGAATATATTTATTCATGCTTTTATTTAAAATATATATTTTATATAAGAAAATACACGAATAAATTATATTCATCAAATTCCCTCATACTTGAACTTTTGCTCGTCCTCGAGTAAAAAGATTATTATTTTTTTTAAAATGATTTTCTTCAAAAATTACGATTTTTTTGTAGGATATGCAATTTATTCAAAATAAATATCTCTCATTATGTTCAATGCAATTATCCTTTCTAAATTCACCAAATCTTTTACCTTATGTCTAAATTATGACTTGATTAACAAAAGCTTGCATTCTTCGCCCCTTGAATCTTTCAGAATTGATAAATTTATGATCACTTATTCAGTAAGTATCATAGCCGAGTCCATATGCTTGCTTTTCATGTTTATCTCCACTAATATAGATACAACACTAATTTTTAAAATCTTTTAGGACTTTTCTTGGCTTGTAACGTCAGGCTATAGGCTGGTAGGGTAAGGATATATTTATAGTGACTTTTCTCCTTCCAACTTTGAGCAAACATTTCTTGGTTCTTAGTATTTTCATCTTTTTTTTAAAGCACTCCTATTACATTCCCTGCCTTTGCAATATCATTAACAATCATATATTCTCTTCTTCTTTTTTCTTTTTTTTTTGGGTACTTCTTCCTCTTATTGATATCAATCTGTGCTCATTAACTGCTGGAAGAAAGTGTATTTTTATGCGTATATATAAAGATATATACATATATACGACTAATATATATTTTTTTTCTCTTTTTTTTTAAAGAGAAATACGGTGTTAAAAAAAATTAGGATCAAGGCTAAAAAGATTCTAAGAGGTAAAATATGTATATTTGGATGAAAAATAAAGAGGCTAGAATTGGGAATCAAAGAAGACCTACGTTTATTTTTCAAAAATCAGTGTCATCCATTATTTCGCCTCGAAAAACATTTAGAGCAAGTTCTAGCCAAGTTTATTGATTCTTCCTGCTTTTGTGATCATAACTTTTCTCAATCCCAATGATTTCCTGGGTCGAAGATGCTTGCTACTGTTTTCACAAAATCAAAATCGTTCATGGAAAAACATATGGTGAAAAATAAAAAGAAAAAATATTGAGCATAATGTAAAGAATTTATGTTGTTAATTAAATACCTACAAAAAACCACAGTTTAGAAGAAGATATTATATTTAAAATATATAAATCAGTATAATCCTCCCCCACACTTGAACATTTCATTCTCCAGAATGAAAACACGTTTCAACACGAGTGGAAAGGGAGTAAAAGGAAAAAAAAAAATTTAAACAAGGATAATTAAAATAGAAAATACTACTTAATAATTTAAAAAATATATATATATTTTTGGCTTTCAAAATTACGATCACAGAAGAAAGCTTGAAAGAAACTGTGACCACACATATTCTATGTGTAATAGACTGATTATTTTAACACCTTAACAGTCATAAGGTCCTCGTTTGAATATAAACTAGAAAATTACTTGTGCCAAAATTAGATTTTCACAATTGAATGGTTAACCAACCTGTAACTTAGGCATACCGATCACCATGGAGTTACTCCTGTCTAGGTGACACTATTTTTGTAGAGGCCTTCATGAGATGTTCCGGTTGTACAATAATCTGGATATTGACCAGATCAATTGGTTAAGCATTTAATTAGTCACATCTATGTTGGACTTATAAGGCTCCATTGCTTCACCCACAATGGCTACGGGTAAGAAACCTTAGTTCTGAGTTTAACGTCGTCAACTCGACGTAGTAACTATGAAACTCATCAATCTATCATGGTTACTGATGGTTGCTGCTCAAAATGTCCTCCAAAATATAATTTTAGCCTGTGACCATTGACTTTAAACTTGTCTCCTCCATTAATCTGTTGAATTAAAATTGCTCCATATGGAGTGACATCTATAACCATATAAGGACCTGTCCACCTGGATTTCAATTTTCCAGGAAATAGCCTGAGTCAGCTATTGTACACAAGCACCTGATCTCCAATTTTGAAGCTTTTTTGTCGGATCAGGTTGTCATGCCATTTTTTTTGTTTTTTCTTTATTAATCTTGGCATTTTCATAAGCTTCCAGCCTCAACTCTTCCAATTCATTAATCTGAAAAAATCTATTTTTACCAGCAGATGTTAAATCAAAACTCAATGCTTTTAATGCCCAAAAAGCTTTGTGTTCTAATTCGACTGGCAAATGGCAAGCTTTTCCAAAGACTAATCTATATGGGGATGTTCCAATTGGCGTTTTAAATGCCGTTCGGTATGCCCATAATGCATCATCTAATTTTAAAGCCCAGTCTTTTCTTGAGATTCCAACCGTTTTTTCAAGTATCCTTTTTAATTCGCGGTTAGACACCTCAACTTGCCCTTGAGTTTGAGCATGATATGGTGTTCCTGTTTTGTTAGTTACACCATATTTTGATAGCAATGCAGAAAATTGTCTATTCATGAAATGAGTGCCTTGATCACTAATGATAACTCGTGGTGTGCCAAATTTGGTAAAAATATTTTTCTGAGAAAATTGCACACAGTTCGAGCACCATTCTTTCTTGTGGGAATGGCTTCAACCCATCGTGAAACATAATCAACAACCACAAGGATATATTCAAATGAATGAGATGAAGGAAACGATCCATAAAATCTATACCCCAGACATCAAATATATCACATACCTGAATTGATTGCAGTGGCATTTCATCTCTTTTAGTGATGTTACCTGTTCTCTGACACATGTAACATTGTGCAACATATGCACGAGCGTCCTTAAAAAGTGTTGGCCAGAAGAATCCAGCCTCCAAAACTTTAAATGTTGTCCGATTTGCAGCATAATGTCCTCCAATGGCTCCATCATGGCAATGATGCAAAATCTTGCTCATTTCTTCTTCAGGCACACACCTTCTAATAATATTATCTGCACAATATTTAAATAAATAAGGATCATTCCACAGATAATGCTTAGCATCATATATGAGTTTTTTTCTTTGTTGGTATTAGAGATCTTGGGGTGTCCACTATCCAACCAAGTAATTTGCAATATCTACAAACCAAGGTGGTTGAGTCACAACTGAGCTGACAGAAAAGATATGTTCATCAGGAAATTTTTCTTTTATTTCACAAGACTCAGAAGGAGGGTTCTCTAATCTAGACAAATGGTCAGCTACTTGATTTTCGGTTCCCTTTTTGTCTTTTATTTCAAGGTCAAACTCTTGCAGAAGTAAAATCTATCTTAAATATCTAGGTCGGGCATCTTTCTTTGTTAAGAGGTATTTTAAAGCCGCATGATCAGTGAAAACAGTGACCTTGGTTCCTATTAAATAAGAACGAAACTTATCAAAAGCAAATACTACTGCCAATAGTTTTTTTTCTGTTGTGGCATAATTCAGCTGAGCTTCATTTAAAGTCCTACTGGCATAGTATATGGGATGAAAAATCCTATCTTTTCTCTAGCCTAAAACAGCTCCAATAGCTGTATCACTAGCATCACACATGACCTCAAAAGGTTGGCTCCAATCAGGGGATACAACTACAAGGGCAGATGATAATTTCTCCTTAAGAGTTTCAAAAGCTTCTAAACAATCACCTGAAAAATCAAACTTGACATCTTTCATCAAAAGGTTAGTCAGAGGTTTTGAAATTTTTGAAAAATCTTTTATAAACTGTCTGTAAAAACCTGCATGGCCTAAAAAACTAATGCCTTTAACAGTTGTGGGAGGGGGTAATCCTGCTATAAGATCAATTTTAGCCTTATCAACTTCTATCCCTTTAGCAGTGATTTTATGTCCTAAAACTATTCCCTCAGTGACCATAAAATGACATTTCTCCCAATTAAGATGACACGACTTTAACTTGTTGGCAATTAGAACACTGTGCCACAAATTCTGCTATGTCACACTTCATTCCGTCCCACCAATAAATCTGCTTAAGATCATGATACATCTTAGCGAATCTGGATGAACAGTGTATTTTGAATAATGTGCCTCTATCATAATCTGTCCACGTAAACCTACAACATCAGGAACACAAAATCTATCTTTATACATGAGAACACCGTCAATAGTAACCCTGTATGGTGACTCCGGTGTTCTTCTGGCTATCTGTCTATATTCAACTAGAACTGGATCCTCATACTGACACTGTTTTACTTCATGAAAATTAGAGTTAAATGTCTAGTGCAGCTTGTCGTACATCTATCATTGGCATATTTTCTTCACACCTCAACTCTTTGAGAAGTTATTTTAGCGTTATAAGTGCACATGTAATCAACTTTGTTGCTGTATTCTGCCTCAGCTCATGGTCCAACTACATGTCTCTTTTATTTTTACTTTTTCAAGTTATAATATTTCCAATTCAAAGATAATACCCTGAAGTAGATGTTCAGTCTGAAGATCATTCTTGGTCTACATCATACTATCTAGTAGTATTTGCATGATCTTTATCCTTATATGATAGACTCTGCTTAGATGAACCTTTGACATACATTAGGATATGAGTAACTACATTCCCACAAGGAGCTTGAAGAATAACACTAACATCAACTGAGATGTTCCATAGTGCGTTCGTAAAAATAATATAGCTTGCATCAAATCTTCCATAATGTGTAGTGACAAGGTACTTCAAAAGCTCCCCCTATTGCATCAAGCGTGAGCTAATTCTTAGTTCCATCGACCTGTTCTATATCGAAAGGTATATCGAAGAGGTGATTATCGGCTGAATTATGTTAACCCATTCAAAGTTCCGTGTATCTTTGTTTCGAAAATGTAGAATTCTCTTCTCGTGATTGAGGAATGATCAACTTAGTCAGAATAAGCTGTGCAATGATATTATCATATTATCCAGATATATTTTATTTCAAAAGTACGATATGTGTGTTATGATTCTGATTCTATAATAAGAAGATAATGCTTATGGAGTAGTTTATGAAGGTCGTGCAAGTTCTCTTGTTATCTGTGTGAATGTTGCTTAAGACGGAAGCTTGTTCGAGGACGAACGATAGTCTAAGTGGAGGAGAATGAAACGACGTCGGTCAGTCGTTTCGGGAGATATGACTCCGATTTAAGTGTCAATAATTTTGAAATCTTTCTAAGGTCCATTGGGACTTATCTGTAAAATTTGAGTTAAATCAGACTTCGTTTGGTAGGCATCGGAAGAAGATTTCAATTTTTATGGTCGATAAATATTAAAAAGAGATTTTCGAGCTCGGTTTTGGCGAATGAGCTCTGATTCGAAACCCGAAAGTGCCGTTAGGTTCGTATGATTATTTGCGACTTTCGTGATTTTACGAAAGTGAATTTCGAGGTTGTTCGGCTAGTTTCCGCTAAAATGCCGAAAGTTAAATAATTTGACCTTTTTCATTTAATTTGCATATTGAGTTTCGGGAGTCCGATTTGAGATCCGCCTTACCAAGTATGTTACATATATTATCTATAACTTGCTTGAGAAATTTGGGATCATTTCGAATTTCGTAGAGTTCCGTATAACTTTTCGTCACGAAAAAAAATGAAAATAAAATAAAATAAAAGAAAATAAAAGAAATAGGAAAAGATAAGGAAAATGGAACAAAGGCAGTGAGCTTATAAAAGCTCATGGACAGAAACCAAGATACGATAAACAATAAAAACAGAAAAGCAGAGAACGTAGAAAACAAACAAAAAGCCAGAAAATGAGAAAAGGAAAGGAATCGGAGAAGAAAAAAATAGCATTTCCACCCCCACAACATTCACGTAATGATCTTAATACATTATTTTAGTTTATTACGTGTGTTTGAATATATTTTGACGGTAAAAATTGGGATATTGGACATCATTTTAATAAGCTCAGTTAATAGTTTAAGGGGTCAATTGGACCCCGATAATGGAATTGATTATATATCCGTACTCAGTGAATTATGGGCAATGTATAAATATAATTTATTTAGGATTTGGTTATGTGATCTTAAACCCTGTACATAGGTCTGGCCTGCTTATTGTGTATGCGAATCGGATATCAGGTTCCTAAGTAGACTGCCCTAAGACGTAAGGAATGAAGCCTTAGCCTTATGTGATATATTTTTCTGCTTATTGAATGCAGTGGGATCGTTTGGCAATGAATCCAAAGGACAAAGTTGTTATTGAGTGGCTGTGCTAACCTTGTAACAAGGTAAGTGTTTATATCCATTTCTTTGGAGGCACCTCGCCTCGTAGATTTTCTATCACGTGTTCCTTACGTGTGTATCTGCCGATAGGCGTACTCATTACGCCTTAGCTTTGGATTTACATTATATATTATATTTTATGTCCTGTTGTTGGTATTGCATTGAGGATCTGAGCATGGTACTCTGGTTGTGAGTTGGCATATACTTCCCGGCTGTCGATGAGAGTCTCGCGCCGGTGAAGGGTTATTATTGCATCATATTGCATTCATATGCATTACATTGCATATCATATCGGCTGCAGGAGTATCCGGCCCAGGAGAGTACAGAAGTATTCCGCCTCTGGTTTACATCATATTGGGTGCAGGAGTATTCCGCCCCAGGAGCAGGAGTATTCTGCTCTTATATCAGATACTGAGTGCAAGAGTATTCCGCCTCTGGTTTACATCATATTGGGTGCAGGAGTATTGCGCTCTTATTTCAGATACTTAGTGCAAGAGTATTCCGTTACATTATATTGGGTGCAGGAGTATTCCTCCCCAGGAGAGTGCAGGAGTATTCCGCCTCTGGTTTATATTATATCGGTTGCAGGAGTATTCCGCCCCAGGAGCAGGAGTATTTCGCTCCAGTTGGTTATCAGATTGGATTCCCCTCGAATGCAGGAGTATTCTGCCTCGGGATGGGATTACGGGCACATGTGACCCTTTGCATCATATTTCATTTCATTTCATACCATTTTGTAGACTTGTGGTACATAACTATTGTTCTGCTTATATGTGCATTGCTTATTTGTTGATATGTTTCTGGCTCGTATTCCTGGTTGAGTTTATGGTTTTATACGTGTTTCTGCTTATTATCTGGCTCTGCCTTTTTATAATTTAAATAAGATGGATTTGGTTTATCTGTTTCTCTTCTCCCTGGCTAGCTATCTTATTCTTTGAGGTCGCTAGTCTGCCTCACTGATTGAGTTCTTTTGACTCACCCTTGTTTGTTGTTTGTTTCTTGTCTATCTATTTCGTTTTGGCAGGTTCGCTCCAGGATTGAGTTCGTCACGTTGTGAAGGAGCGAAGACGACTTCAGCTGTCAGGGTGAGCCAGCTTTTATTCAGGATGGCCACCAGTTTTATATTTATTATTTCAGTTGCATTTTGCTCCCTTCAGGAGGTATCTGTCTTCTTTCCTACTCTTAGATGTCTATTCTGGATAGCCCTAAACCTAGTATGTTGGGTAGTCAGCTGTAGTTTCTTTTGTACAGCTTAGAGGTATCAGTATGTCAGTGCTTTTTTTAAAGTCTTGTTCTTATTTATGAATTGAATTATATTTATTTTCCTAATTTAATTGGTAAGGGTTCGCCCGACGGGTCTAGGAGAGGATGTCGGGTGCCCGCACGGCCTAGCTGGATTCTGGGTCGTGTCAAAATCGACCCTACGGTACCGCACTGCGCAATGCGCTGTGGGGTCTATGGGGATGGTATAAAAGCCCTGAAACACGTCTGAAAACATAACTTTTGACCTATTCCACATCCAAAGGAGGCAAGGAAGAGAGGAGATCAAGATTGAAGGCTCTACTTCATCCATCTTTCTATCTTATTGTGATTTTTACATGCTTATAGTTATTTCTTGTCTTAGAACATGACTATGAGTGGCTAAATCACTCATTCTAGGGTTGATTGACCCACTCTACATACTTGTGCGATGATAACTATTGTGTTATTAATAAACTTTGTTAATTCTTCCTATCTATGTTGTTTACGAATTTTTGCTATTAATTGGTAGGATCCCCAATTAATTGTGCCCTTTATTCTTGTGATTACTAGGAATAGATTCATAAGTTAGGGTTAAACACATAGCAGTATTTCAACCTAAAACAAAGGCATTGCTTAGGTTGTCAAAACAATGAATTAGGAATATTGATCCTTACTGTGAACCATAAGTGTAGTCCTCCCTATCTTCATTAATAGTAAACTAATGGAAGTTATGATTACTTAACGAAAGTGGGTAGTTGTAAACTTAGAGCACTTTTTCAATAAGAAGAGTTAGGAAAAATTGATAGCACAATATTTTAGCACAAGTTAGGAGTTGGAAAAATCAATCCTAGGTTTTCTATCTGTTGAATCAAATCTATCTTTCTACAGTTGTTATTTACTTTCTTGTTTAAGTTTTAGTATAAAATCAAACCAAAGATATAAACTTGAAGTTGGTTGAGTAATTTAGCTAGATTAACAACTAGGAGTCGTGTTCTCTATGGGACGTACCGAGCTATATTTTCCGCGACCTCTTAGTCCCTTATATAGGGCATAGTTGGGCGTGATATAATTAAAAAAATACAAAAAAATAAATAAAAAAAATTTTAAAAAAATAAAAGCGTTTGATTTTAGCACATTTAATGTGTTTATACTTGTTTTTGGAGGTGTTTTGTTGGAAAATAATTTAAAGTATAGGAAATTGATGGTTTTTAATGTGCAATGAAGGAAAAAAATGGGGACATAGCCCAGGCATGGCTTTACGATGGGTTAACCATGAGGAGTAAACAATTCAGCTGAGAAAAAGATGAGGAAATATTTTTTTTACAGTGTTGGGAGGCCAAAAAGCGATGGGTATGCGATGGGTAAGGTGAATTAGTTCGAATTTTTTTCAAAGACACAAAAGGCTCTAAGGCATATACAATATCAGTACATGCTTCAGAACAAAACATCACAAAACCCTCCCCCACCCCTGCGATCTTCCCCGTCACCCCTTCCCCACGAGCTCCGGCGACTCGCATCTCGCAGGCGATCCAGGTAAGACCCTTCTCTCTCCTCTCTTTTCATCTCTCATTTCTCTCTCCTCTGTTCCTGATCCCCTTACCCCCGTTCTGAAATTCCCTCACCCCTCACCCCGTGTCTGCTATGCCCGTCTCCCTTAACCCCGTTACTGTCCCTACACCGTCGTTTCCCCTCCCCTCTTCACCCTTACCCCCTTTGTCTATCAGTTTGATTTCTCTTGTTAGAGCAGGGGTGATTTTTCTTGGGGGTCATTGTTTTGAATTGTCTTATCAGGGCTGGGGTGATTTTTGCCTTGGGGTGGTGAACTGTACTGGTCTGTGTGTGCGCTCGCAGAGTCGAAATCGATGCGCTACTGTTTATGCTGAATTTTTTCAATTAGGGCAGGGGAAGGTTCATGCCATAGGTGTTTGGTTTACTTGATACTGGTGTGTATGTGTGTGCGCTCGCTCGTTCGAAGTGCGAGCGCTAGCTGCCCGGCTATGTATCTGACTATTGAGAGAGTGTAAGCGATATTGTTCAAACTGTGTATTATTGTGATGTTTGGTTGGATGATTTCTGCAGTAGCCAGTGATTTTATGAGCTGGATATGTTTCCTTGACGCTTACAAGTTGTGCTAAATAATTTTCTGGATTATTTATGAAGTGATAGTTAAGTTATATGCCTTAGATTATGTAATTCATTGCGCTAAATACTTGATAGTTCTTACTTTGATTCTTGAATAAGTGCAATAACTTGAAGCCTATAGCATCAACTTCAGTTCATGCACTGCCTATTGGTTATTGTGATTTTTTTACAATTAGGCTTTGCGCTTTTGGTGATTAGATGGTTTGCACTGAACATATTGGAGTGTAGTTCCTGATTGGGAGTATTTTAATTTCAGGGAAGTCTAATTACCTGCACCCTAGTGTTCTAAGTTTCGTTCTCCACTCTTTCTGAAGTTGCCACTTTGTATTGTTGTAACGCCGCCTCTATAATTGGTTAAGCTCGACACGTGCTATCTATTTATTTGGTAGGTGAATAGTGCAAATTCTGAGGTGTATTGTTTATTGCTAGTAGAATAATGAAGTTGCTTATGAGATTGTTGGTTGATTTTCTAGTATTAAGCGGGGAAGTCTGAATACCCGCAAGCTGATATCATGACTGTACTAGTGTGTCCAATGTCCTGGTTGGAAATTGAATTGCCATGGTTTTTATTATGTCCCCTTGTCTGAAACGTTCTGTTTGTGCCTACTATGATATGACCATGATTTTTTACTTAAGTGTGGGGTTGCTTGGGAAATTATCAAAAGTTACTTATTGTTATCTGTGAGCAATTAATCGTCTTACTGTATGGCTGCTATGCTTTTGGTGAGTGAGTCTGTTGTCTGCTTGTGTAATTACCCAGAAGGAAGGTTGAACACAATTGTTTGCACAGTTGTCTGCACTTGGTTCGCTTGCATGTGTGGCTGCTCTTAGGTTGTATTTCACGAGTCGATATATAACTTTTGGCGTACTATGATGTTTTGGTGTTATTGTAGGCCTAGGTATAAATGGCAAATACTACAAAAACAATCAAAGCTGGACAAAAATCCATTGCACCTCCTGCTAAACGTGCAACCCCATCTAGCAGCAAAAAGAAAGGGAAGCAACTTTCTTCACCTGAGGTCAAGCCAGAGCTACCTCTTGCTAAGATCCCCTGCCATGAACTAGAACTTGTTGATGAAGAAGCAAAGGCTTGGTACAAAAAGTTTCATCCTAAGCCTTATATTCCAGAAAAAGCAATTAAAGTTGACGCTTGCCAAGCCAAACACCCTGAAATCTTGGAAGCTATAAAGGCTAGAAAATGGGACAAGTTGCTAAAAGCAAACGAGAAGGCCAACATGACCATGATTCAAGAATTGTATGCAAATTGGAACCCGGCAACTAGAGGTCACCTAGTCTGGATTCGGAGTGTGATTGTTGACATCTCCTCTGCTGCTTTGGTGAATATCTGGGGGTTGACAACCACCCCAAGGAGCCGTTTGAGGCGTTTGTGCTACGGCCTAACTATGAGGACATTCGTATGTAACTATGTGGAGGAAATAAGCTAGCTAAGTGGAAAGCATCTACTCTGAAGAGGCATAACTGGTTACCTAAGCGGTTCTTTCTGAAGACCGCAAAAGTTTGGATCTCTTTCTCACTACAAGGTTGATGCCTTGCACTCACATGTCTGATATGACCCGAGACCGGGTATGTCTTCTATATTTCTGATGAAAGGAGAACCTATTAATGTTGGTGAGATTATGATTGGGGAAATGAAACGGACCCGTCTCAAGACTCATAGGAGGTTGTTCTTTGCGAACACATTGACCAAATATTTGTATGCTAAAGGTGTGCCAGAGTACGACGAGGATCACATAGAGAGAGCTTCTTTTACTAAATTTGACATCACTAATGTCAAGAACCAGGAGGATGAGAAGACCTTCAAGGTACCTACTGCAGAAAAGGATGCGCTGATGGTTCGACTGCTAGCTCGTACCCATATGATGCAAGAGAAATGTTGCAAGGCCTTGAACATAGATGTCACGTATTGTTTTGAGAAGTACCCGATGTCTGGACTGGAAAAGATGCTTTTGGGGCATGAATCTGGTAGTGAGGTGCACCCTTCTGAGGATGAGAACACTGATGTTTTGCCTCCACAGACGCTGGACATTGCTGATGATTCAGAGGATGACACTGATTATTTGCCAGAGGAGCAGCCCAATCTCTCAGATTCCGGTGAGGACAATCCATCTGACTTTATTGTAGATGATGATGATGATGATGATGATGATGATGATGATGATGATAGGGCAGACGCAGATGATGAGTCTGACAGAGACGCTGATATGGATGAGACAGGCACCACTGATGGTGTCGATGATGAGCTAGAGGCTTGACAGGGAGTTCTTCTCACCCCCTTGTTCTTATTTTTTCTTATGCATTGAGGGCAATGCACAGTCTTAAGTGTGGGGTGGGAGGATATTTTTGGATGCTTGACAGGGATATTTTCTAACCTATTTTCAGCCCCCATCTTGACCTGGGAAGGCTAGACAACCATTGTTGAAGCACTTTGGAGCTTGGAAATGCATCAAAACCATTGGAACTGAAGAATCAAAGAGTTTTTCTCAACTTTTCTTATTCTCTTTCCTATGGGTGTTGTTTTGACTATGAATTCATTATTGTTTAATACAATTATGAGTAGCTAAATTTCTACTCTAGGATTTTGATGAACCTATTATTGGGGTAGTTTTGAGTAACTCCAAGATTGAGTAATATAATATTCTATTTATTTGGCTGTGTTTTTATTGAATTCAATTGTTAGACCTGCAATTGTTTGTGCCCTTTTTACTTGAATAATCTTGGGAAAGACATTTGGGTTAGGGTCAGTCAAATAACAGTACTTCAGGTTATGATAAGGGATTACTTAAACTGATTTAGAGTCATTATAGGGATATCGTGATTCGATTGTGTCCTGAAATTAGACAGTTCTTAATGGTCTTAATTATTTTGGAAAAAATAGCTCAAGAACGGTGTTGTTAGTAGTTAGGAAACTCTAGCGAACAAGTTTAAGGTCAAGGCCAATAGAATAGTATCTCGTGCAAGTTTGGAGTGAACTCAAGACTGACCCAGTAACTGGGAAATTCATTATCCTAGGCTTTTTAACATCTGAAAGTTCAATTTTTATCGTTCTTAGTTGATCTTAATTAATTTTTAGTTAAATTAATAGTTCATTACTTGAAACATTATTGTTGAACTTTGAATATTTGGCTATTAAAGTTACTAAAACTTAACGTTGCTCCCTGTGGGATTTGACTCCGGACTTGTTAAACCGGGTTATATTTGCAGCGACCGCTTATCCTTTTTAGGACGAGTTTTGGGCGTGATCACCTAGCTACTTCAAGAAGATGTCTATGTTTCCTCTCAACAACTCCATTTTGATGAGGGGGTATAGACACATGTTATTTGACAGATAACACCTGCATTCTTGAACAGTTCATCACATACTGTATTGACAAACTTAGAACCATTATCTATTTTGATGATCTTCACATTCTATCAAACTGAGTTTTGACGTAGAGTAAGAATTATTTCAAAATCACACACACATCAGAATTTAGTCTTAACAAAAACAACCAAGTCATTCTAGAGAAATCATCCACAAGAGTCAAAAAATATCTAAAGCGATCAAATGTTGCCACTTTATATGGCACCCAAACATCACCATGAATCAAATCAAAATAATGAACATTCTTAATACTACTAGAAGGAAAGAGTAATCTAGTGTGTTTAGCTAGAGGGCACAGTTGGCATTTATTGATAGTAGAGTCACATTTATCTTGTCCTAGTGAAAACAATCTTCTGAGTGTAGGTAAAGACACATGTCCCAGTCTTCTATGCCAAACATCAATATCAACTTTATTTATGTCACAATGAGTAGCTTTCTCTTCTAGAGCTCCTTGTGCAGCTAGTACTTGATTTCTGCCTTGGGAGTTCTTTAATGGAAATAGGATATAGAGGCCGTTCCTTTACTTATCAATCTCCTTCACCTTCCCAGTGAAGAGATCCTGAAAGATACAAAAGTCAAGAAAGAAGGTGACCGAACAACCTAATTCCTTAGTTACTTTGGACACTGATAGGAGATTGTATTTAAACTGAGGTATGTGCAGCACATTACTAACTGTATTCCTTGAGGAGATGGCACTGCTGCCTATATGAATCACAAAAGTCATATCACCAGTAGGCAAGAATACCTTCCTAGGCTTACTAGATTCAACTTCCGTAGTTCTAAACTATAAATTTAAGTAAGACACCATATGATTGGTGGCTCCTGTGTCTATGATCCACTCATGACTTCCTTTTGACACCAAAAAAGCATTACAAGTACCTGATGCATTAGCTGAATCAGAAGGAAAGTGATTTTGGTCCAACATCTGTAAGATTTGCTCATATTGTTCTGGGGAGAATGCAGCCTTCACTTGAGGATTGTTGCCTGAAGAGCTTCTTTCAGCCTGAGCATTGTAAGCTGTGGAGGATCATGTACCACTGTAGCCTGATCCATTTGACCTTTTGCTTTTGAAATTAGGTGGGAAACCTATCTCTCTATAGCAGTTCTGTTTGGCATGACCCTTACAACCACACATATCACACTTTACATTGATAAATGATTTCTTATATTTCTGAGAACCAGTTGGTTTGGCATATCACAATTATTTGGCATAAAGGTAGGAGGAGCTCCTAACACTCAAACAGTAGTAGCAGCTATCACTTTTTGACTTTCATCACTCATAATCATAGCATAGGATTGATTAACAATAGTTAGTGGTGACATTAAGAGAATCTGACTCCTAGCTTGGGTGTATGAGTCATTTAAACCCATAAGCAATTGAATCAATTTAAGTGATCTCATGAACTTAACAAAGTCTTTAGATTTGTCACAGTTACACCCAGGCGCAGGGACTAGGGTTTCAAATTCATCCCATAGGTTCTTAAACTGAGAGTAATAGGCAGATACAGAGAGAGTACCTTGAGTGAGTGTGGTTATTTCCCTATGTAAATTGAAGTTTCTAGAACCATCGATTTTGTCAAATCTTTCACGCAGATCCTCCCACACTGAATGTGCATCTAAAGCATACACAATACCTCTCACCAGTTCCTTTGATATAGAGTCATCAACCATGAGAGTACAATAGTGTTGCATCGTTCCCATTGATTCCATAGTTCCTGCAGAAACTTCTCCTTTTTGCAGGTTCCATCAACAAAACCCATTTTGTTCTTCCCTAATAACGCTATCCTCATCGATTGACTCCACATCGAGTGATTTTCAGTTCCAGTTAATTATAAAAAAGCTGATAAGGAACCACTTGTATCTGATGGATGAAGATAAAGTTCATGATTATAATAAAAAATTTGACCAGATTCTGTTCGATTTTGAACATTTGCCTGGGGATTAACTTGTTCTGCCATTGTTGCAGATTACTGTGATTTTAAAGGAAATTTTGGGGAAAACTTTCAGGCCACGGACAAATCACGATATCCCTATAATGACTCTAAATCAGCTTATATAATCCCTTATCATAACATAAAGTACTGTTATTTGACTGACCCTGACCTAAACGTCTTTCCCAAGATTATTCAAGCAAAAAGGGCGCAAACTATTGCAGGCCTAACTATTGAATTCAATATAAACACAGCTAAATAAATAGAATATTATATCAATTAAATTTGGAGTTAATCAAAACTACCCCAATAACGGGTTCATCAAAATTCTAGAGTAGAAATTTAGCTACTTATAATTGTATTAAACAACAATTAATTCAAAGTCACAACAACACCCATAAGAAAAGAGAATAAGAAAAGTTGAGAAAAACTCTTTTGATTCTTCAGTTCCAATGGAATTGATGCGTTTCCAAGCTTTAAAGTGCTTCAACAATGGTGGTCTAGCCCTCCCAGGTCAAGATGGAGGCTGAAAATAGGTTAGAAAACTTTTTATATCTCGTGTGAAACTCGTAGACAAGTTTTCCCCTCGCCACTTGTCGCCAGAAATTTTGTCTTCATGGCTGGATCATGGCTTTACGATGGCTAGGCCATGAGCTTTAAAAATTCTGCTTTCGACTTCATGGCTGAATCATGGCCTTACGATGGCTGGGCCATGACCTTTCGTCTTCAAATTCTTTTCATGGCTAATCCACGGCCTTGGCACTTAACAACGCTGTAATTCATTTTATTTTGCTCCAAATCATCAAACTTTAACACTTTTTCTTACCACTTAATTCCTACACATTCAAACACCCAATATAAGCACAAAATACTATTGTTCATGCTAAAATAATCCACAAAAGCACCAAAATATGAGGTAACTAATACCAAAATATATACATTTTTGGCCTAACATCACCACCCCACACTTAAGATTTTGCCCGTCCTCGAGCAAAAAAAAAAATAGATAGAAAGCAGGCAAGACATCAAGATTAGATAAGAACTCATGACAAACAACCTAACCGAACTCACATATGAAATTCAAACACCCTTTCTTTTGGTCATAATCAAGTATTGAAAATAGAAACCTATAGACCACTCAAGTTCCAGTGTACCTCAGAACAAGAAAAAGTCACCAAACACACAACATATTATTTCAAGAGAAATTGTGGCATATTAAATATCGAACACTCTCACACTCACAAAGAAATATCTCATGTCTCATAGAAAAGTACCATAGGCTTGCCCATTTTGTTGCTCTCCACTAATGTAGGAGTCCCGATCAAAAGTCAAATAGGACTTTTCATAGCTTGTAATGTTGGCTTGGGGTAAGGTGTGATACATTTATTGGTATATAGTGACTAATTCTTCCCCTAAACGCTTTAAACAACAGTCGGTACTATTTTCCTCACCTATTCATGTAGTCATATCACTTCCCAACATTCTTGTTCACATCTATCTTTTTAAATCAATGGTCCCTTCTTCTTTTTTTCTCCTCATTTATTCACCAATTTATTCATCTTTTTTTTTCTTTTCTTTTTGCTTTTTGATTTTTTTTTTCTTTTCTTTTCTTTCTCTTTTTGACTTTTCACATTTTTCTTTCATGTGAGGAGAATATCAAGTATTTCTACCTTCATTCATTTGAAACTTTCTTTCCAAATATACAACTCTTATTGTAAACCCACCATCTTACCAATCATACAACTTAAAGTAGTTAAGGGGAAGAAGAGTAACAAGAGAGATAAATAGCAAAAAGGGATAGGGCTTGTAACTCTTGTTGCAAAAGAAAAGGACAATAGGCTCAAATTTAGACACTGAGAAATTCATTCATTAGGTAGGCTTATTTAGTCACTGGCGGGCCAAAGAACTTTCATCCTTTAGATCAAGACTACATTTGATTTTGCCTCAAACAACAAGCAGGGCAAGTTCTAGACTTAACATGAAACAATGAGAAAATAAGCTCACCACAAACTGTATATAGAACTCAAGGATCGTTTCAGTTTCACCTTGCAATACCTAATTATGATTCAAAAAGAAAGTTCAAAAATATGTAGATAGTTCTAGGTAAAGGTTGTCTTTCAAAGTTCTCCCTTCTCTCTTTTTCTGCCTCCTTCCCTTTTTTCCTCCTTCTGAACTCTTTCTTTTCTCTTTTTATATTTTTTAAAATTTTTTTATATCTAATCTACACAATGTCTGGTTCAACAGAGTTAACTCAATGAGAAAGAACCAAGACTAAGAATACCCAAAGAGATTATTATTATAAAAAAAATATTGAATAAACACAAACTACTCCCCACCCTACACTTAAAATGTTGCATTGTCCTCAATGCTACAACATATAAATCAAAGGTAAAGAGATACTCCATGGGGCTGTAAACCCGAAGAACTTGCACTATCAATGGTGCCATCAGATCTACAGCTTTGCGAGACTCTTACTCGCCATCATCATTACTTGCAGGCTCAACCTCTATAAAGCACGGGATACTCAGACTTCACCCATACAAGCACATAAGGTTACAAACACCCCACACTTAGACTCAAAACTACATGAGCCTGCAAAATAAGAAAACACATAGTAATATATTGTAGAGAAATATAACTAAACCAAAGAAAGCAATAACAATTGGGTCGCCTCGTGGCACGACGCATCTCAACATCGAAGCTTTTCTCTCCATTTTGAAAATAAGAATTGCCTCCCAAATTTAGATTCAAGCTTATGATGATGATCCCGGAGTGGTGCAAATTCAAGTGATCCCCAAATATTCATCGTGCGCTTCTTGCCCTTTAACTGAGGCATGTGATTTTCTCGTTTTGGCATGACAAATTCAAGAACAAAAACACATTATTACTCTTTCTTAGGCTCCTTTAAGGGCTTTGATAGATCAACATCCACATCACCATCCAAGCACAACGTTGAAAAGTGTTTTGGATGAGATCTAATATAGTTAAACTCCAAAAACATTTTATCTTGGACATCCTGACTTTCGTACACACTAGAGTTCTCCAATATGATATTTTGCGCTTCCTCACTTGACTCTAGTATCTGTTTCTCAATCTCGGCATCATTCACTACCATATTGAATGGTTGGAATTATCCTTTTTATTCATTTATCCTATCAAAGGTCAAGTCATATTTTAGGCTATTGTCCCAAAATTCCTTCATGACTTGTTGATTCTCACTGCCTTTTTCAAGTATGCATCTCATCATGTTCTTAAACTCACAGTTACCAGCAAAAGAAGAATCATCATAATAGGGGCTCGGGGAAGGGTAAGACATATAAGAAGAATTGCAAAAAGGAGCATTTTGACAACTTTTCTAAGAGAGAAATCCTTCAGAATATGCGCAAGAATTTCCAAAACAAGAATAGCCATCATCCAAAATATTTTCAGTCCCAGGTGCCATGTTTCTTAAACAAACAAATATGTACAAGAACTAAGGACTTGTTCAAATTTAAACTTAAAAATATTTACACTTACAACTTTAAAGATTCAACCACTTCAATCTACTAAAACTTGAACCGTTTGCTCCCCGACAACAGCGCCAAAATTTGATCACGCCTAAAGCTCGTCCTAAAAAGGATAAGCGGTCGCTGCAACTATAACTCGGTTTAACAAGTCTAGGGTCGAATCCCACAGGGAGTAACGTCAAGTTCTAGTAACTTTAATAGCCAAAGATTCAAAGTTCAACAGTAATGTTTCAAGTAATGAACTATTAATTTAATTAATAATTAACTAAGATCAACTAAGAATGATAAAAACTGAACTTTCAGATGTTCAAAAGCCTAGGATAATGAACTCCTCAGTTACTGCTTTAGTCCTGAGTTCACTCCAAAGTTGCACGAGATACTATTGTATTGGCCTTGAACTTAAACTTGTTCGCTAGAGTTTCCCAACTACTAACAACACCGTTCTTGAACTATTTTTTCCAAAATAATCGAGACCATTAAAAACTGTCCAATTTCAGGCCACGGACAAATCACGATATCCCTGTAATGACTCTAAATCAGCTTATATAATCCCTTATCATAACCTAAAGTACTGTTATTTGACTGATCCTGGCCCAAACGTCTTTCCCAAGATTATTCAAGCAAAAAGGGGGCAAACAATTGCTAGGCTAATAATTGAATTCAATATAAACACAGCCAAATAAATAGAATATTGTATCAATTAAATTTGGAGTTACTCAAAACTACCCCCAATAACTGGTTCATCAAATTCCTAGAGTAGAAAGTTTGCTACTCATAATTATATTAAACAACAATGAATTCAAAGTCACAACAACACCTATAAGAAAAGAGAATAAGAAAAGTTGAGAAAAACTCTTTTGATTCTTCAGTTCCAATGGAATTGATGCGTTTCCAAGCTTCAAAGTGCTTCAACAATGATGGTCTAGCCTTCCCAGGTCAAGATGGAGGTTGAAAATAGGTTAAAAACCTTTTATATATCGTGTGAAACTCGTGGACAAGTTTTTCCCGCGCCACTTCTCGCCAGAAATTTTGCCTTCATGGCTGGATCATGGCTTTACGATAGCTAAGCCATGAGCTTTGACAATTTTGCTTTCGACTTCATGGCTGAATCATGGTCTTACGATGGCTGGCACCTTACAACACTGTAAATTCACTTTATTTTGCTCCAAATCATCAAATTTTAATATTTTTTCATACCACTTGATTCCTACACATTCAAACACCCAATATAAGCATAAAATATAAAAGTACAAAAACATAAGGTAACTAATACTAAAATATATGTATTTTTGACGTAACATCAGGTAACTTCTAGACCGTCCGATTTAAAGTTGGGTGTGCTAGAATCATTCATATGTCAGAGCATTGAGAAAAGGTGGACGTAATGCTTACCTTATTCCTGATGTCGTAATTAAGAAATATTGCATGTTAAGTTTGACAAAAATATAGAGACAAAGTTTCCAATTGTGCATGAACTCCAAAGAACTCTTGAATAAATCGAAATTCATGTATGTTGTAAAATTCAATCACATCTCACCTAATTTCTGTTTCTTGGATGACGAGTCAAGAATTATGGGCCCTATTTCATTCTATAATTTAATTTGACATTAGAATAGTTAAGAGAATATATTTAGTCAGATTTCATAATTAATTGCAGATTTAAAATTTAGACGAGTAACTCCCAATTGAGATGTGCCTCATTATGAATAATAAGATAAGATCTAACCTCCTTGTTTGTATTGTTTTAATTGAGGTGGTATTATTATTAATAAAATTAGTCACTAAGCATCCTGCTTAGTGATCTTTGCTTAAAAAAAAAAAAGATGTTCGATTATAAAATGTACATCTAACTATGTTATGTTAAGTATTTCTCAAACGTAAATACACATACAAATTTGTGATTTGACCACCAAAATTTTGTGTATGCCTCAATCGGAGGTCATTTATCTTTGTGTATACCTCTACTTTAATGAGACAAAGGCACTTTTCGTGACAAGTTTTTCTTTGCGATTGACAATGAGTTTTTCACAAAATTACAACAGCTAGCGTAGAGCCAAAATTGATGTACGGAGTATTTAACATAACTCTTTATTACTCTGCACCATGACAAGTGTGCCGAATGCACTATCTACATGTCTAAATTTAGATTCTTATGTTTAGTAATTAATACCCCGTCGCAAAATGATATCAATTTCCATAAACGAAAGTATTTTATTTAATTCTAGTGAAGATTGCGGAGGTGGAACAGAAAATAAATCAACTCAAGACTCAAACTCAGGTGCGAATCGAGTTATAATAATAGATTAATACAATCAAGTTATGATGTTTTTTTGGTAGGAAACATATTTATTTAAATATTTGATATACATTTCATGACTGAATACGGGATCACAATGTAAGCAGCCAATACAAAAAATTGAAGAACTACTACAAACCGAAATACGTGTATTTTTCTTTTTGTAATAGAAGTACAACAAACTAGCTAATTTACAAGTTTTTGTGCACGGTAGATATTTCTTTGTGCCGCCCCCATGTTTGGCGTTCATTAGAAAATTATTTGTCTTTTAGCCTCAATTGCCAGAAAATTTGTTGACGATCGCCAAGAGCCATCGAAATTTTTCGCACTAAAATTTGGCAATGATTGGTAAAAATATAAAGCACTAAAATTTGGCAATGATTGGTAAAAATATAAAAGCACTTTTTTATGAGTGGCGCAAGAGTGTCCTATTTCTGTAAATTTCATATTTTGTTACCAGAAAGGATTTTTTTACATAAAAGTACAAGTTTTAGAGCTTAATTACCAAACATAGCAACATTATAGTAAAATTATCCTATATAGAGGAAAACACAAGATAATTACAAATATAGCAAAAATATAGCAATATTTTCCCATAACATATCAAACCGTTACATTTTTCCTTCTATTTCCCCCACTATCACTTTTGCTCATCCCATTTCCCCTATTTCACTTTTCCTTCCACCATTTCTCCCAATTTCACTTTTACTCCTCTTATTTTCTTCAATTTCACTTTTTCTCATCCATCCTCAATGTATCTCGTTGAATCTCACTATTTCAGCACCGTATCAACTATTTCAGCACTGTATCTAACTATTTCTGCACCGTATCAAACTGTTTCTGCACCGTATCAAACTGTTTTTGTACCGTTTCGGTTCATTTCAGCATTGTATCTAACTATTTTAAACTGTATCAACCCCCATTTCAGATTGTATCAGCCTATTTTAAACTGTATCAACTCCCGTTTCAGACCGTATCAGGCTGTTTCAGACCGTATCATAGTGTTTCAATGTTATTTCATACTGTATCATACTATTTTAAACTGTATCAAGTCTCGTTTCAGACTGTATCAACTTCGTTTTAGACTGTTTTAAACTGTATCAAGTCCAGTTTCAGACTGTATCATACTGTTTTACACTGTATTAACTCCCATTTTAGACCGTATCAGACTGTTTCAACAGTTATTTCATATTGTTTCAATGTCGTTTCAGATGTATCATACTGTTTCACCATCGTTTCAGATGTGTCAAACTGTTGCAACAATTGTTTCAATGATGTTTCAAACTGTATCATATTGTTTCAACGCCATCAGTCGTAAGCAATAGAAAATAAGAGTTCAAATTTATTATTCAGACAAATCTGTACATACAGAAACAGAAACAGAAACAAAATATAAAAAATTCTGAAGAAACAGAAACGGAACAAAAATAAAACAAATCTAAAGAAACAGAAACGGTTTCAGACTGTATCATGTTGTCACTATACAAATGAAACCATCAAAGATGCCTTGTACTACCAATACAAATATCAGCATTGCATTCATCCCAATCCATTCCAAAAATAAGAATCCTTGAAGCATCACTGTCACTATTGAAGCTACACCGCTGTTTAGCCGGAGGTTCTATCGTTACCCATCTCATTCCTTCATTCCATCGCAGATCGGGAATAACCATAGCCACCGGAAGTAACAGAAACGCCGGTGACTCCATGCTTACACGACGAGAAAGAAACAGAAAATAAGGAGAAAAGAAGGGGAAAAACCAGATCTATGCCTTTTCGCTAAGATCCGACGGGGAAGGCCCATACCAGCGTCTGTACGAATAGTAGATCCGACGGAGCGTGCCCTTGGTTAGATTTTCCGGCGAACTGACCGGAGATGGGTAAGAGGATTGAAGAAGGCGGATATTTGTTTGTTGTAAGAGAGGGAGAAATGGTTGAATGGAGGATCGGGGATGATGGCGTTGGAGGTGGTAGGGGGTGGGGGTGGGGGTGGCGGCTGTTTGTTTGGGGAGGAAGTGGGAGAAAGTGTTTTAGGGTTTTTTGGAGAGTAGGGTGTAAATGCAGTTATAAAAAATGAAATGTGATGATTATTGAAGAAATGTGATAAAAAAGTATTGTTATGTTTGGTAATTTTAAAAATATTGCTAGTTTTGTGTAATTAGGGATGTATTTTTGTATATATGTGTAAAAATCCCTACCAGAATTAACTATGGGCCAAAATATGTTGGTTGTCCAACAATTAAGGGTGTCAATGGTTATTTGAAAATTGAATGAACCGGCCGAATCGAACCATACCGAACCGATTTTTAGGTTATTTTCAATAAAACCGTAGGTTTCAATATAAATTTATAACCGAACCGAATTATTAGGATAGCTTTTTTTATTTAAAAAAAATATCAAAAAGATACCGAACCGAATAACTTTATATGTATAAAATATATTTTTTATTTTAAATATAAGTATAACAAAATATTAAAATCTTTTGTCTTGGCATTGGGGTGATCGAAATGACTATAAATGTACTCATGTTACCGTTAATAACATTCATAATCTCAACTCCTCCACCTCTTTTGCCATTCCTGTTCTACCCACCTATATATAATTTTTGTTTTTTCTTTGTCACTCCTATGTATGTTCATGCATAATTCTTAATATACTTACTTTAAAATAAATTTCTGAAACTAAACTTTGAATCAATTATTTAACGATCAAAGCCACAATACCAATTCTAATGGTGGTACAGTTGATGTCATGCTACTTGCTTATGAATACGGTTTTCTTATACTTTTTAAATCCTAAAGACTATTTTTTAAGAAGCATATGGAGAATGTAGATATACATGGGACAAAATATAACTCAAAGTTATTGTTGTAACTGATGGTTTTGTGTTGGGCGCAGTATATGTTTTTCTTTTGTCTATTGCTATTTAATCCTAATTCATCTTCACCTGCCTTTTAGTTAATATCGGATATAATCACTTCAAGTATAAACTGTGTTCTGTATCAGTCCATAGTAGATCAATATTGTATAATTATCATATATAGAGTATTTAATATGAGCTACTGACTTTTAGTAATCCTTAAAATAGTGATACCTTTATGTAAAGTTAAAGTACAAAAATAACCGAAAAATTAACCGAACCAAACCGAAACCGAAAATAAACCGAGTTGGTTGGGACGGTTTTGAAATATCTAATTTTGGTTATACACGATAGAGTAACCGAAAAATTGATACGGTAAAAATTTCTTGAAATAACCGACCGAACCGAAACGTTGACACCTCCTGTATGGGCCTAAACCAGTTTTAGGATTACAAATCGAATTTGAGTTTGAATATAAGCAAAACTTCGTATCAAAGCTAGATAAACGCATGAAATAGACGTAAATGCGAAAGAATAACTTGATTTCAATATATTGTAATGAATACAAATTTGGGCAGAGTTTCAGTGTATATTTCTGGATGCCCGTTAGACAAAATGAAGTACTACTATTTATAGGCCTAGAAGCCTTGCCCACGTTCCCCACTATCAGTTGTGCTTTGACCCACGATCTTGGCATTAACGGAAGGAGTTAGTGGGCTGAAGTGATGGGCTGCAAAGCCGCTGGAACCGAGGCTGTTCATCGGGGTGCATATATGTGACCTCGGTGGGGGGCCTTGCTGTTCGATCGAGGCGGACATCACCGAAGCTCAGCTTACGGCTGGCCTTCGGTGACGACCTTGATGTTTGACTTCGGTGACCCACTCACTTGCTTCGGTCTTCGGCTTGTTGTTGTATGCTCGGTCGCTGTTAATTTGCATGACCGGGGCGAATCATCGCGTGCCGATTTTTACCCAATACACCTCCTACCAACAATTATCATCCAAATGCCACGAGACATTTAGGGATCATTTGGTTGGTAGGATTAGGAACTATAATCCCGGGATGAAAATTGGTATAAAGATTTATCCCTTGTTTTGTTATTGGTATAAGAGAAATTGGGATAAAGTTATTCTACAATTGTAGGATTATCTTATCTCATTTGGATGGTGGGATAAGTTGTCCTATGTTTTATCCCACCTTTAATCCCAAGACTATATTAATCTTTAAATCATGAGATATCCTATATTTGCTAATCCCTCAAACCAAACGACCCCTTATAGAACTATGAAACTAAAAACAATGGTTTGCCTTTTCGAATGGTGTAATATGGTTGAGCAAAAGTGATCCTCCGTTGATCGGACGAAAATACTTCTCGACAGTTAATTACTGACGCACAATCATCCCCTCCCCACTTTAGCTAAATTGCTTGCCGGGTAATATTTGCCCTCAGCCTCTTCTCCCATTTCAAACCAAGCTAACGTTTGGATATAGATTTGGTTGAAACTTGATAATTTGAGTTTTTGAAGTTGAATTGAAAAAATAATTTTCGGAACTTGAAGTTGTGTTTGAACATACATTTCACTAGAAAAAAAATAAAGTTTTGCGTGTGATTATCTGAAATCTCCCAAAAACTAGCCCAAATTCAGCCTTGAGTTCTTTTTGAAATTTTTTGTTTCAAACTTAGCATTATGGTATAAAAAACACTGATTTCACAAAATATTTCCAAAAATTTTAAACAAACAGGATCTAAATTGACTTGACATCTTGTCAAATAGGTAATACTTGCACTCGACCCCTACACCACATTTTTCCAACTAAATTGCTTCTCAACCCTTTCGCTACCCGATGTAATAATTGGAGAAAGAGGTATAACCGCAAACCTAAATTATCAAAGGTCAGTGCAGCACAAGGATTTCTTTTTCTCTTTTACATATTTGGTTCCTTTTTTCCCTAAATTCAGTAAGATAATAAACTTACATTCTTTCTATCTTCCGTTTCATATCTGTCAAGCCACTGCGTTGACCGTAGAATAATTTAATATGACCATGAAAGGAAAGTCAAAAGTGCAATACAACACATTTTTTTAAAGAATACACAAGAAGATAAAATAAAGTACAAGACACATGTGAAACCCTAAGAAAAGACAAACACTACAATTAGCAACGTGAAACTGACATAAGAATTACACTGGACTACAACAATACTCGAGTACTTAAGTTACTGAAGCGTTTCTCTGATATCAACATGAACAAGGGTAATAATAAATAGTAAAACCAGAAAAAAGAAAGAGAAACACTACAGTAAAAAAAGTAAAACATGATTCCCCTTCCCCTAATTTAAAAATTCACCTAAAGAGGAATTTCAATGGGAGTCTCAAATCACTCAGTACACAAGGCAATAGATAGATCAAGGTTAACACTATGCTTTTCAGCAGAAGAAGAAACCCAATGATACTTAAAGTTGGACCCTGAGTATGAAGAGATTGCTTCACTAATCTCACTTGTAGAAGATGTGTTACTTCTTTGTGTTGAAGGATGGTGCAATGAGAGAGATAATGATAATCCACATTCTTCCTCTTCTTGTCCATGTTCGATCTTTCTCGAGCTCTCGAATTTGCATTTCTTTGATGATTTCCAGTTTTCATCTTGTTGTTTGGTCGTCTGGTAACATCATAATTAGTCACATGTTAAATTATACTATAGCGTAAAAAAGGGTGTTAATATCTCTATGAAACCTAACACATTGTAATGATAGGAGGGTCAAATTATATAAAACAACTTATGACCTCTTCATAAACATTGCTAAAATTAGAGGGACAGCTTTTATTAATTAGGTTATGCGAAAATATGGGTATAAGTACCTAGATATAACCTTCAAACCTGTGGAATTAAACTGTACAAAGAAGCAGGAAAATATAGTACCAAAAAGAATACTCATTACCTATTAAATAATTGTGGTCCACCGTAATAAAGACACTGCGCTGCTTTCATATTTGTACTATACTAAATGTATTAAATGTCATTTGAATTTTGTTATAAATCCCAAAGAGACTTTCTAGACTCCATCCCCTTCCCTTCCCCATTTGTAAGACCTCTTGTCAAACGCGGAGGTTATATTATGAAAGAAATACAAAAGCTTAGGTATATAGAAAGACTATATCAATGTTGGAATATAATGTCGAGCTCGGAATTTCTCCACAATGTGTTTCTTCACGTCAAAACATGACCCATTGCCTAATAAATACACTCAATAACCATCCAACAAAGTGTGTATATAAAAAAGAGTACAAGTTATGTAAACATAAAGCATTTAATAATGTAACTGTTTATGGCTCTAAATCTCTAATTATCATGTCATGACTCATGAGCAATCAGTTATAAAAGGTCAACTTATCCTAGGTTAAAGTTTCTTAATATTACAAAATATACATATTCTTAGTTAACATGCTTTTTTTTTTTTTTTTTGAAGAAGAAGAAGAAGTAATATGCTTTTCGTTATAATAGTTTCAAAATCCAAAATGGGAAGTTTCCAAAATGACCACATTTGCCACTGATTTAAACTGATTACCCCGTATGTCATAGCCATACTTGTTTTATTTTCATCTTATGACATTAAAAGAAATTAAAGCGAAAGCACTAAACAACAAGAGAAGGCAACATTAACTTTTTCTTTCAACTTCCAGTACTAGTATACCTAATACCCTAGAATAAAGACTTTCTATAGGCTTGCCAGTTGTAGACACCATGTTATGACCATGTTGATAATTCACTGAGCAGGCAAGCAAGAATTTTACTGGCAAAGTTAGACAAAAGGAAGAAAGAAAAAGTATGCTGCATGACTAGAGTTGAAACTTGAAAGTAAACCTAAAAATTCGAACAGTACACTCAACCATACTTTTAAATAAAGCTGCACAAAAGAAACACCCCTTACTAGCAGTTTAAACAAAAAGAAGGATATATACATAGGTTTATTGGGATATGTACCTTGAAAATTTCAGATTCTTGAACTTCATTGCTTCTAAAACTTTGAAAGAAATCTTGAGGCAGCTGAGAAAAAATAGTATTGCAGAATGGATGAGCTGTTTCTCTTTCTGTTTCACTAGTAGTCTGTTGCCATATGAAACTATTCTCTCCTTTATTATCAGCCATAGTACTATGCATATTGTAATCATCCCTACAGTACAGAATATTGCCCACTGCTTCACGTATTCTCTGGCTTGGGGTCTCGATACGAGCTCTGAGGTGAATTTTTAGCAGTATTGTGTGAGACAAAAAGATTATAAAAGCTTTTTACACTAATATTTATGAGTATATATAATTGATCTGTGGTACGTACGTAGCATAATTTCAACTATTGTAACATACTCCTATTATTTATTTGTCTTATATTATAGGCTAGAAATTGCTATTATTACAAGTTGTTTCAAATAGTTAGATAGTAATGACCTGATAATTAATTCTTACTATTACATTGTCTATATAAAGAAGTTAAATAGAGGAAAAAGTACTCCATGGTTCCATTAACAAATAACAATGGTCAAAATTATTAATTTAGATTGTAAATTTATATTTCATACTCTATGTTACAGATAAAATTCAAATATTTAAAACTACATAAAAAATATTTTAGACATACAGTTTCAATTCAAAATATTTATAAAGGATTAAAAATACATGCAAAGAATCTTTTAACCCTACAAAGAATAAATGTGTCAAGCCAAAGTGGAATAGAGGAGTTAAAAGAAAGATAATAATGGCCTGTACAGGGCATTATAAATGCAAATCCTTTTTGTTTCTTGGCACAACCCTTTTTGAGATTTGGGAAACTGAGGCAGTAAAAGAGTACAAACCAACCTTTTTGTGGGTTGAACACTGTTAAAGTGTGGAGATTCTGATCTTTCCTTGGGGCTAAAAGATGAATTGTAACTCAAAAGTTTTTGTTGCTCAACACACACTTCCTCTTCTTCTTGTAGATGATAATCACTATCTCCTAGTGACTGTTTTCTTGGTAGAGTACTGCTTCTGTCTGCTGTTGGTAAACCAAACAAAACCAAGAAGAAAGGTTATAAATCACTTCTAAAATGATTGTTAAATTATACTGATTGTGTTTAATAAATGTACTGATCTGTACATAACTTAAATATTTCAAACAAGGAAGAAGACCAAAAATCATTGAGAATATACGAACAATTTTCATCATTAAATATGCCAATATTAGAGGATATAAAGGGGTGGTTTCTTTATTTCCCTTCTAATGGATTTTAATCAAGAAAAAGAAACTTTATTGGAAAAGGGACATTGTGTAATAAATGAAAATAAACGAGTTGTAAGACAATTTCCAAAGATATGTATAAAGTGGAATGTATACAAATGTGAAGAGCTAAGTTCAGGAAATTCTAATAGTGGAAACTTTGAGATTTCATAGTTTATTGCATGCACCATAAGCACAAAAAGATATGTTTGGATTTAATACACCACCATCCATGTCTAAGAGAGGAAAATAATTAGTACTTTCTAGTTAAAGAATGGTTTTTTTCAAACTTGAATACCTTGCCTGTTGACATCACTCTTCATGCTTCTGTACATCTGTTATCATAAAAAACAAGTACAGTATTTACACTAACAAAGAAAATGGAAGATTAAAATTATATAAAAATAAAAAATAAAAAAAAGAAGAAGAAGAAGAAGAAGGATCTTTGTGATCCTTGAAAACTAACCTGAAGATGGCTTTTAACATGAGAAATTGTAAGTCCTCTTACATCCATCATCTGTAGAACAAGCTTAGGAGTAGCCTCTACATAATACAAACAAAAAAAGGACAAAATTTAGACAAAAAAATTAAGAAACAAAATATAGAAGAAGTAGATGATGATGAAGAACAAGAAGAACAATATAACTTACTGTCTTGACCACCAAGTTTTTCAATAGCATGAACAAAACAATGATGAAGATCAGGTGTCCATCTTAAACGAGGAACTTTTGATCTTATATATTGCCGTACTCCACCATTTCTTCCACAATTTCCCATATTTTCTTCTTCTTGTTACTACCAGAAACCCTTTCTTTTGCTCAAGAAAACCCTTCAACTTCCAAAATGGTATATTCAAAACTTCTCTTTTCCAACAACAGAATGAAGGAGTAAAAAAATGGGAAAAGCAATTACTCTAAAAAGGACAGGAAGAAAAAGGTAGCTATGTCCTTTCTATATAGAGCTTCAACAAGAGAAGATATCTGGCTAAAGGTTTGGACTTTGAAAAGACATAGTTTTGGCAATCCCGTTGGAACTGTCTAGGTATAAAGCAACAAACAAAAGGTAATAATTACGTGTATAGGAAGAGAGAAGGAAAGAGATCACGAGAAAAGAAAAGAGTATGTATAAATTCCTTTGTAATTTACTCTGATCATTTCTCTGATTTGATCTCTGTTAAGTATCTACTATCTGCAAAGGAAAAATTCTCTATCACGAGCTTCTGATATATTTTTCTCTCACTTAGTTTTTTTCACCTATGGATGGCTATCTATATATTGTTTGTATCTTTCTTTTTTTCTCTCTTAGCCGAAATCATTACCAATACAAATAGTACCAACTGCTGCGCTGCTCCCTTCCTGCTGCTTTGACTCTTGCTCCTTCTACACTTTTACTCTTTCTCTCTCTAGAATCTTAATACGCCAACTTCGTCATCATCACATATGCCCACGAAACATATTACGAAAAGAAAAATTAGGAAAAAAAAAAAGAAAAATATAGAGAGAGATATGACATGCGTTTATAATTTGTTTGACCACTCTAAAAGCCTGATTAGGTAATCTTAAAAGTTACTTAAAAGTACATATGTGCTTTTTGAGGAGTAAAATACTTAAAAAATCAGTCAATTTTAAAAAATACGTGATAAAAGTCACTTTACTTTGAATTATATTAATAACGAAACATATTACGAAAAGAAAAATTAGGGAAAAAAAAAGAAAAATATAGAGAGAGATATGACATGCGTTTATAATTTTTTTGATCACTCTAAGAGCCTGATTGGGTAAGCTTAAAAGTTACTTAAAAGTACATATGTGCTTTTTGAGGAGTAAAAATACTTAAAAGATCAGTCAATTTTGAAAAATATGTGATCAAAGTCACTTTGTCTTGAATTGTACTAATAAAGTCATTCAATTTAAAGTGATTCTCATCAAAAGTCATGTAACCGGATTTTGTACAATCATCTCCTAGGAAATCTGACATGGCATTTTTATTTTTAATTATAATACATGTGGCACACTTTATTTTCCATCTAGAATTTTATAATAAGTTGATTAATTTTTTAAGAATTTAGAAAGTGTTCTTTTAAATTATCACAATAATAGAATATTGTGTCTTAGCTAAACTGCTACGGTACTATCGAAGTATTAGCTTTGCTACTCTTTCAAATACACAACTTTTTAATTAGTTACTGTTAGTTTCATTATTTTTTACAAATCTATTAGTTAAATCAATATTTTATATAATAGATAATAGGTGGATAGAAAAAATGGGATTGGGCTGCTCTCCATTACCTAGTGTCTCCATTTCCCCAAGTTCTTATTTGGATGAATGATATTTGGCCCTCCTTAAAACCAATGTTCTCGATTAATAGGGTAAACAAAGGTATTTAACTATGGCTTGGGCAAAATATCTTTCCATTTCAAATTCAAATTATCTTTAAAAATTCTATAATTTAGCAGTAAAATTTCACCACCCCCCCCCCCAAACCTAAATTTCGATCATCTAAAACTTAACCTTTCATTTTATTTTCATTCTTTAATAGGAGTAATTTTTTGCTATTGTTCGAGAACGTGCACTCAAAAAATTAAGAAGCATTTAAATAAAAATTACATTAATAGTTAAACAAATTCATCTTATTTTAAGATATAGAAGCACTGAAGACCTATGTGATTCCCATAAGTATTACAAATTGATTGGAAAGTTTCTTTCCAAGATAAAATGTGAATAACTATGAGCAGAATATTAGGTATTATCTTTATAACTAGATTTAACTAATGTGATTATGTTAAAAGGATTTCTCCGCGTATTACTATTTGAGTAAAGTGACATTATTAAATCTTATCTTGTTAATTCTATTTCTTGAGATGTTATTACTTGCAAATAGTTTAACACTGTTTCTGATTTTCTGCTATATGTTTGAAAATGGATTAGCAAAAATGAAATCTTATTAAAAAAAAAAGATAAATGACTGAAAATTTTGGGGACCGAAAAATAATTTAGGAGGAGGGATGAAATTTGTTGCTAAATTATAAGATAGGTTAGATACTTTGAATTTAAAATAGGAAGATATATTTTTCTAACCATGGTTAAACACTTAGTTTTACTTCATTAAATCTAGACTATCTATTTTGAAAAAAGAGTCGGATCCGAAAAAATTAGTAGGAGAAATGAGTTATGGATCAAGAGTTGGGCTAATCAACTTATTATAAAATCTCACATGAAAAATAATGTATGCCACATATATATATATATATATATATATATATATATATATATATATATATATAATTAAAAATAAAAATGCCATGTCAGATTTTCGGTGAGATGACTGTGCAAAATTATGTTACAATGACTTTTGGTGAGAATTACCTTAAGTTGAGTGACTTTATTAGTACAATTCAAAGCAAAGTGACTTTGGTCACACATTTCTCAAAGTTGAGTGATCTTTTAAGTATTTTACTCGCTTTTTGAGTGTTTGGTAATGATGCCGGGCAACCCGTCACTAGACCCTTTACCCGGAGTCAAGCCAAGAAGGTTCAAGAGATGCATTTATACTTGGAGAGGAGGGGCCTTGAAGATGGAAGCGATTTGAAGCCGTACCGGATGATCAAGGCGCAAGCACAAAGCCTAGAAGGCTCAGGCGCCCCGCCCAGCATTCCAGGCGCTCCACCCTGAAGAGCCTTTGCTGAGGCGCTCCGTCCACCTTTGGGGCGCTCCGCCTGGGCCACCCCACTGATCAAATTGGAAGGCGATCCGCCCCAAGCTTGGGCGCTCTGCCCCAAAAGCTGAAGCACGGGATTTTGCTTTGTGTTATGTCTATTTTAACCCTACGTGGTCTTTTATCTCTAAGCCTAAGTGTGGGCACTCTAGACATTTTACTTAGTGCCTAAAAACATCTATAAATAGCTAGATAGCTTATTTCTTTCATTAGCTAACTTTGATGATTAAAGAACTTGTTAAGAGTGGAACTCTTTGTCGAATGAAACAACCTTTTGTTGGGACTTGTTGTTCTTTAGCGGATTTAGATGACTTCCATTCCCCCCGATCATTCTACTTGCGTGCTCACGTTAGCTCGAGGGTAGTTGCCTAGCGTAGGTGTTCTTGACATTCTCTCGAGGTGTAACGGAACGAGTTCTTCGTTGGTACTTGAGATTATTGATCGAGTTACGTCTCGTTCTTTATCTTGTTTATTTTTCCGTGTTTCCCTACATCATTTGGTATCAGAGCAAGGCTTGGATTTTATTTTTACAAACCCCAACCCTTGGTTCTTCGTGCCTAGTATATTCTTTTAGTTTTCTTGTTGTTGAAGTTATCAGAAAGAAGAAAAACACAAAAAAATATAAAAGTGAAAAATACAAAAATTGTCGTAACTTTTTGGTGTGATCGATTCTTGTTATGGGTGTTATAGATTATTGATCCTTGTTAAAACCCCGTCTTTTTGATACCAAAAACACGTGGTTTGGATTGGATTCACGAGATTTGAAATTTTGAAAATCCCAAAATTGTTAAACCCTTGTTCTTGATGAATTTGATTGATTCTTGGGTTGTTAGATTGTGGGGCTGTGGAATTGATTACCGGGATTTGTTCTACTTTAAGAAACAAACAATTTGAAACAAATTTCGTGTGATTTAGAGTTTGGTAACATCGAGTTTGAAGAATCAAAATCTACCTTGAACCCTTTTGAAACCCTTGTTGAAACCCCAACTTGAAACTTTGAATCATGATTGTGCCTTGTTTGTTGGTTGTTTGAGTGTGAAAATCATTGGGGTTTGAAGGTTGTATCAATATTCAACTTTGGGTACCTTGAATTTGGGCAAAACACGTTGGAATCAACCTAGAAATTGGATTGAAATTGAAGAACACGGAGTAGAAAACCTAGGTGTTCTTCGCCCAGGCGCTCCGCCTAGCCCACTCTACGGGTGGTTTTCTTGCGCGCTCCACCCCAAGCCTGAAGGGTTGGATTTGGGTAGTTTCTTCTAGGTTTTCTTATTTCTTTGTTGTCTAACCTCTAATTAGTGTTTATCTAAGTAATCCTGCTACTTAATTAGCACTAATCCTTCATTGCTTTTAGGTGATTCGTGTATTAGTTGGAGAGTGGAACTACAAGAAGATTCGTAGATCCTTTTGACTCAAGTCCTCACTTCAAAGATCCTAGCGTTCATTGAGTCCCATTAACTCCACTCACCCCGGAGTGTACTTGACTCGTGAATAGTTTGGTTGAGTTGAGGGATTGTTATTCATCTATGTGAAGTTTTTGGACTACAAGTCAAGTAAAATATCCACCACCACTAAACGAGTGATCCGAGTGAAACACAAGTGAGGGAGTGTGTGAGGTGATTTCACTTTCTTCTTGTAGGTACAATGGCTAACGAAAGTCAAGATTTGATCAAGGATGCCTTGGCTAACATTCTTTCTAAGATGGACATCATGGGCCAAAAGATTGAAACACTTGAAAAGGTGACTTCAAGTCTCCAAGTGGGGCAAGGGACCTCAAGTGTCCTAGTTGAGAAAGGGACTCGGAGTGTCTGAATTGGAGATGGGACCCCGAGTGTCCAAGCTGAAGCCGGTGAAGGCTCAAGTAGTCCTACCTTTACCCCGAAACAAGTTGTTGAGTTGCTAAATCAACAAAGGGTAAAGGAAGATCGAGAGAGGGTTGATCAATTGTTGGGAAATACCCAACGAACGGGCATTCCCCGTATTTTGAACAACCCCCAAAGAAACATTCCACTTCCAAGACTCATTCGAAATGTTCAACCTCTTGAGCAAGCCGATGAAGCTCAAGAAGGGGAGGAAGCCGAGTATGGTAATGAGTTGTATGGGTATAATGATCACTATCAACCAAGGCGAGGTATGAATTGGGGTCGTAATGTGGATAGGGGTCGAGGCCGAGGTCGTGGGCCACCCATGGGGTATGTTGGAGGGAATGCTATGAGGGATTATGGTGGGAATGAAGATCACTATGGAGGCCAACCAGAGCCTTTCCGTGGGGGTCGTGACAACACCAACCTCAATAGTGTGAAGCTCAATCTTCCAATCTTTAAGGGGAATTGTGATCCGGAAGCCTACATTGAATGGGTACTACTCATGGAAAGAATGTTTGACACAAATGAGATGACCAATGAGAAGAAAGGTACTTATGCTATTTCATCCTTTGAATCCTATGCATCTACTTGGTGGGAATCCGTCAAGAGATCAAGGAGGAGAGCGGGAATCCCCGTGAATGTGGGTTGGAATGATTTGAAAGGTCTCATGAGTATCAAGTACATCACTCCTAGGTATCGTCAAGAGCAACTCAAGAAGCTTTATGAACTAAAGCAAGGTGTCAAGATGGTTCGTGAGTATTATGATGAGTTTGAGAAGACTCGGATGGCCTTGGATATGGACACCGAAGATGAGGAACAAGTCGTGATCCGCTTCAAGAACGGCTTGAGCTATGGTATAGCTTCACAATTGAGATTGCATGCTTATCTTTCACTTCAAGAAGTCCTTGATGCCGCCATTCAAGCCGAGCAATGGCTTAATGATGAAAAGTCCAACCGTTACAAGGGAAACACTTCCACTTCCATGAACAAGCCAAAGGAATGGAAAACTCCTACTCCTAATGCAAGATTCCCAAATGCTAGTGGCACAAGTGGTGCAAATGCTATCAAAGATGTGAAGAAGCCGTATGAGAAGTACACACCTAATGTGGGAGGTAACTCTAAAACCCAATAAAGTACTCGTACTTCTTCGTCTATTCAATGTCACAAGTGCAAGGGGTATGGTCACTTTGCTAAAGAATGTCCTACGAAAAGGACCATGATTGTTGTTGGTGATAGTGCTTATAAACAAGAGAGTGAACCGGAGGATGAGGAAGTAGAGGAGGATGAGGTGGATGATGTGCAAGATGATATGGTGGAGGATGATGATCCTCATAATTTTCTAGTTGTGAGACGGAGTTTAGGTGCCATGATTGTGAAGGATAGTGAGACCTTGCAAAGAGAAAATCTCTTTCATGCTAGATGCCGAGTCATGGGTGTTGTTTGCTCTAAAATCATTGACTCGGGAAGTTGTGCTAATGTTGTGAGTCAATCACTTATTACCCAATTGAAATTGCCTACCTTGAAATACCCCAAACCTTATCGTTTGCAATGGCTTAGTGAGTGTGGGGAGCTAAAGGTGGTGAAGCAAGCAATGATTAAGTTCAAAATAGGTAGCTATGTGGATGAACACTTGTTCGATGGGGTGCCTATGCAAGCATGCCACATTCTCTTTGGAAGGCCTTGGCTATTTGATAGACATGAGGTTCATGATGGTCGTGTCAACACTTACACTGTCAAACATGAAGGAAGGAGTTTTGTGCTTAAACACTTAACTCCCAAGCAAGTAAGTGAGGATTACAAGCGAATGAGGGAGTTAAGAGAGGCGGCAAAGGCTAAATCGATTGTGGAGACTAGTCCTTTGGCCGAAAGCTTGGTGGCAATACCATCATCTTCTACCGGTGGCATATGTGCCATGATGCAACCGAGTGAACTCTTGAGAGGAAATGATGGCAACAAGCTACTCCTTTGCCTAGTGCATAAAGGTATGATTCTTGCATCCAATGTTGATTCTTTAACTAACCCTTTGCCTAGTGCAATTGAGAATGTTTTGAAGGTATTTGAAGACATGTTCCCGGAAGAAATGTCGAGTGTTCTTCCTCCATTGAGGGGATAGAGCACCAAATTGATTTTATCCCGGGGTCTCAAATTCCAAACAAACCGGCTTATAGGAGCAATCCGGAGGACACAAGAGAATTGCAAAAGCAAGTTGATGAATTGCTCACTAAAGGCTTGGTGAGGGAAAGCTTGAGTCCTTGTGTCGTGCCCGTGATCCTTGTTCCCAAAAAGGATGGCACTTGGAGAATGTGTGTTGATTGTCGGGCCGTGAACAAAATAATGGTAAAGTACCGTCATCACATTCCCCGACTTGATGACATGTTAGATAAATTGAGTGGTTCATGTGTCTTTACCAAAATTGACCTTAGGTCCGGTTACCATCAAATCCGGATGAAACCCGGGGATGAATGGAAAACCGCATTCAAGACCAAGTTTGGTCTCTATGAATGGTTGGTGATGCCCTTTGGGCTCTCCAACGCACCTAGTACTTTTATGAGACTAATGAACCATGTGTTGAAACCATTCATCAATAAATTTCTGGTTGTCTATTTTGATGATATCTTGATTTATAGTAAGTCAATAGATGATCATGTTGGCCACTTGAGTCAAGTGCTTGAAGTGCTAAGAGCCGAAAAGCTCTATGCCAATTTGAAAAAAGTGTGCCTTTTGTGTGGAGAAGGTTGTCTTCCTTGGGTTTGTTGTGAGTGCCCAAAGAGTGGAGGTGGATGAGTCCAAGGTGGAGGCCATTCGTGATTGGCCTACTCCCACCACCGTGACTCAAGTGAGGAGCTTCCACGGTCTTGCTAGTTTTTATAGACGATTTGTGAAAGACTTTAGCTCCATTGCCGCTCCACTCACCGAATTGGTGAAAAAGGGCCAACCATTTGTGTGGGGAGAGCCTCAAGAGAAGGCCTTCCAAGAATTGAAAAGTAGGTTGAGTACCGCCCCCTATTGCAATTGCCCGACTTTGGAAAGGCATTTGAGGTTGAATGTGATGCCTCGGGGGTGGGAATTGGTGGTGTTTTAATGCAAGATGGCAAACCCATAGCCTACTATAGTGAGAAATTGAAAGGGGCCTCCTTGAATTACTCTACGTATGACAAGGAGTTGTATGCCCTAGTGAGAGCTCTTGCTCATTGGCAATATTACCTTTGGCCTAGAGAGTTTGTGATCAAGAGTGACCATGAATCACTCAAGAAACTTAGAGTCCAATAGAAGTTGAATAAGAGGCATGCCAAGTGGGTAGAGTTCATTGAGTCTTTTTCCTATGTTGTTCAATACAAAAAGGGGAAAGACAATGTTGTGGCGGATGCGCTTTCTAGGAAGTTTGCTCTTGCCACTACTCTCACCTCTAAGATCATGGGTTTTGAGAGCATCAAGTTGATGTATGCTCATGACCCTAAGCTAAAGAGCATCCATGAAGCTCTAGAGAAAGGGGAGAGAGTTGAGAAATACCAATGGGTTAATTGCTATATCTTTAAAAATGGTAAGGTGTGCATACCCGAGTCCTCAAGGAGGGAATTGCTTGTGCAAGAGGTACATTGTGGTGGAATCATGGGTCACTTTGGGAGGGATAAAACTTTGGCCATCCTAATGGAGCAATTCTATTGGCCTAAAATGGGGTCCCAAGTTGAGAGACTTTGCAACTCTTGTCTTGAGTGTAAGTTTGCTAAGTCCAAATCGAACCCCCATGGTTTGTATACCCCACTCCCCGTACCTACTAGCCCGTGGATGGATATATCAATGGACTTTGTCATGGGGTTACCACGGACTAGGGGGCCATGATAGCATTTATGTTGTTGTGGATAGGTTCTCCAAAATGGCTCACTTCATTCCATGTAGAAAATGTGATGATCAACAACATGTGGCTTCTTTGTTCATTGATAATGTTTTAAAGTTGCATGGTGTGCCTCAAACCATAGTGAGTGATAGGGACACCAAGTTCCTAATCCATTTTTGGAGGATTTTATGGGGTGCCCTTGGCACCAAGCTTTTGTTTTCTACATCCCACCACCCTCAAACTGATGGGCAAACCGAGGTGGTGAACCGTACTTTGGGTGCTCTTCTTAGAGCCATGACCCGAGGTAAGGGTGGGACTTGGATTGATAAGTTACCTCTTATGGAGTTTGCCTACAATCGCACCGTGCACAAAATGATTGGCATGACTCCATTCGAGTGTGTTTATGGTTTTAGCCCCTTGATTCCCCTTGATCTAACCCCTTTGCCAAGGAAAATGGTTGTTAATTTTGAAGTTAAAACTAGAGCCAAGGCTTTGGTGGAGCTACATTCTAAGGCGAAGAAGAACTTGGAGGAAGCTTATGAGAAGGTTGCCGCCAAGAAAAACAAGGGACGCAAGAAGGTGGAACTCAAGAAGGGTGGTGTGGGTGCACTTCCGGAAAGAAAGGTTTCCAAACCTTAGGAAAGGGAAGTTGGCACCCCGTGGAGATGGACCATTCCTAGTGCTTTCAAAGATCAACAACAATGCCTATGTGGTCGACTTGCCAAGTGAGTATAATGTATCTAATACTTTTAATGTGGCTGGCTTGACTCCTCTTGTTGTAGGTGATGATGGACCCGAGGGTGATGAAGCTTGGACTTCGAGTACGAAATCTATCCAAGAAGGGGAGGATGATGCCGGGCAACCTGTCACTAGACCCTTCACCCGGAGTCAAGCCAAGAAGGTTCAAGAGGTGCATTTATACTTGGAGATGAGGGGCCTTGAAGATGGAAGCGATTGGAAGCCGTACCGGATGATCAAGGCGCAAGCACCAAGCCTAAAAGGCTCAAGTGCCCCGCCCATCATTCTAGGCGCTCCGCCCTGAGGAGCCTTTGCTGAGGCGCTCCGCCACCTTTGGGGCACCCCGCCTGGGCCACCCCAATGATTAAATTGGCAGGCGCTCCGCCCCAAAAGATGAAGCACGGGATTTTGCTTTGTGTTATGTCTATTTTGACCCTACGTGGTCTTTTATCTCTAAGCCTAAGTGTGGGCACTCTAGACATTTTACTTAGTGCCTAAAAACATCTATAAATAGCTAGATAGCTTATTTCTTTCATTAGCTAACTTTGATGATTAAAGAACTTGTTAAGAGTGGAACTCTTTGTCGAATGAAACAACCTTTTGTTGGGACTTGTTATTCTCTAGCGAATCTAGATGACTTCCATTCCCCCCGATCATTCTACTTGCGTGCTCACGTTAGCTCGAGGGTAGTTGCCTAGCGTAGGTGTTCTTGACATTCTCTTGGGGTGTAACGGAATGAGTTCTTCGATACTGTTTGAGATTACTGATCGAGTTACGTCTCGTACTTTATCTTGTTTATTTTTCCGCGTTTCCCTACATCAGGTAACTCAAAAATAATGTGCTTATAAGTACTTTCGTGCTTAAAATAAGTGAAAAGTTTGGATTTCCTAACTTCTCAAAAGTATCTTATAAACAACTTTTGGCTTATAAGCTACTTATAACAAGCTCACCCAAACAGCCTCTAAATCCGGTATTCGGTTCGTGGCCGATTAATTTAGGATTTTGTTTTTTCTAATGTAGAGAGATATGGCATGTGTTTGGATATATATTTGTGGGATTTGTAAACAAAGTGTTTTTTAAAGTTGAAGATAGAAAATTTTATTTGGAACTTGAGGTTGCACTTGTCGTGCATTTCACTTAAAAAAGTTTGCGAGTTACAAATAAAATAATTTAGTTCGTCAATTTTAAAAACTATCTGATTTTTTTTTTCAGAAAACATATCACATTCCTTTCACCAAATAGTATTTTAGAAAAAACAAATCCAAACAGCTCCTTATTTGTCTTGAAAGTTAGTGTTATTTTAGGAAGTCCAACTTTGAGGGGTGACACACTCTGTACGAAATGCAATTTCCTTCTATAGGCTCGAATTTGGACATGTGGTTTAAGATGGAGATCTAGTTGCCACTTTATCAGACTGTGGTGATTGATATGATCTCCCTCGGCTATATCCTATCAAGACCTTCTAGTTGAAGCAACACATTGATTGAGAGGAAGCAATAACGTAATTCGGATCTTGGAGCCGAAGAAAAAGCTTGGTAGAAGCTAGAAGGTGCCCAAAATCGTGGCCCTATTTTATGGCCTTATCCTATTCGTAGACTAAAGCAGAATGGTCAGCTGAAAAACGTCATCCATTTCATGGAGTAGTTCGTGGGCACAATCCATCTCGAAGAGCTGTTTGTGGCTTGGTTTGTGGAAAATGTTATATATTTGTGGATGTGAGAGTGGCTTAGAACGAAAAGGTGAAGGATGACTTCGTGAAGAAGGTTACATCGTGGGCCACGGTCCTACCTTAGTTCTTATAGTCTTTATTTTGGCAGACATGTATATTGAGGCCTAGCTAAGAGTATTTTAGATGAATTGAGTAATACTTAGCCCTAAGTATATACACCTCTTTAAGAAAAAAAAAAGGTTGGGTTGTTCACTTCATTAATTTGATTTCACTTTACTTAAGATTAAATATACTGGTCGGCGAGTAGTAAAGGCTTATTTAGTAGACAGCGAGCAAGCTGCAAGCACTTTTTCCTGTCAGAATGAAAAGCTGCATGCGAAACTTAAAACGCTTAGCGATGTATTTCGAGAGGTGAATTAATTGAGCAAGTCATTGCGCATAGAAGGTTGGTTAGTTAGTCTTGGCTAGTGAGGAGGTCTTGAGTGAATCACTAGATTCTCTAGTTCCTATCTCAACCAATAGGAAGAGAGACTCCGACCACTCCCAAAAAGAGCCTAAGTGATACAATCAGAGGTATGCAAATGGTGAAATATTGAAAATAACAATAATTGAAATTAAAAATTCAGAAAAAAAAATCAAAAGTTGTATAACAAGAAGAAATCTAAACCCTAGATGAAGGTCTTAAGACATAACAGTTAGACTACCCAATTGCTTTCCAAGAATAACAAAATAGAGCAAAAGATATAGAGATTAAGAAGAAGATTACCTTCAAGAATCAATTATGAAAATATGTAACCCAAGTTTGATCCCAACCACGAGGTTTCGATTTTCAAAATATTGTATAAACCCTCTCCTTAAAGAACCCAACTTTATTTATACTTAATCAAAATTCTCTAATAAAAAGAAGAACTTGTCCCTTTAAAATATTCCCGTCTTACCCATGCACAGGGTGCACACAGTGTGCGCAGGGCACGCACGACATGTAGTGGATCTATCTCCTTTTGCGCATTCACGCGCGCAGGGTACCCGCAGCATGCAGTTAGTCTGCCTTTTGTGCGAAATCACGTGCGCGTTCTGACTGCGTGCATATGAGGTTGCGCATAACTTCAACATCCTCTTCCACATTCTCGACCAAGAACATGTTCGAAGCGCGTGAATTTATCATTTCATCGTATCTCGAGCCTCTAAAACACCCGCGAATCCTCAATTGAAGATCATGAAGTTAATTTGCTTGTGATCTACGTGCACCATTCTTCTTTGAACGTGTCAACGGACCACTTGATAGTTCAACTTCTGAATTTGGTGTTGTGTTGCTCGGCTCCAAAGTAATATCATCCCCTCCTTCTTGAAAAGGATTTGTCCTTGAATAAAGTATAAACTGAGATAAATTAGAAACATTAAAGGTCGCACTCACTCTATACTCACCTAGAAAATTCATCTTGTAAGCATTGTCGCTAATTTTCTCAAGCACTTGGAATGGACCATTACCACGAGGGTGCAACTTAGACTAGCGCTAGTTAGGAAAATTTTTCTTCCTCAAGTGAAGCCACACCAATCACTGGGTTGGAAGATAAGTTGTCTCCTTACCCATTTTGCTTTGTTGGCAACTTTCTCGTATGTCTTCTCCAATTTCAATCGATCTTGCTCATGCACCTTCTTTAATGCCGCAGCCTTGTTCTTTCCATCTACATTCACAATATCATTCATAAGCAAATTAAAGGTGTTAGCGGATTAAAATCTTATGCTACCTCAAAAGGCGATATAACCATCAATGAATGCATAGAACGGTTATAAGCAAACTTAATCAATGGTAAACTTTTTTCCCAAAAAGCATACTTAACTTGCTGTGCAGCCTGCAACATACTCCCGAAAGTCCTATTGACTACCTCAGCTTGGCTATCAATTTGGGAATGACTAGTAGTAGAGTAGAGTAATTTCGTCCCCAAATTAGACCACAATGTTATCCAAAATTTACTCACAAATTTCATATCCTTATCACTCATAATTAACCTCGGCAACTCATGTCGCCTCATCACTTTTTTCTAAATAACCTAGCTACATATGAAGTATCATCTTTCTTGTGACAAGGAATAAAATGGTCTTCTTAGAAAATCGATCAACCACTACAAATATTGAATCATGGCCCCTAAAAATGCTGGTTAACCCCTAAAAAAATCCATACAGATACCCTCAGGAATAAGTGAAGAAGTGTATAATCCATGTGGCTTAACTTTAGACTTCACCCGAAGGCAATCTAGACACATACTACAAATGCGACCTACATCCCTCTTCATGTGAAGCCAATTAAATTTCTCCTCAAAATGCTTTAGTATCTTAGAAACACTAAAGTGCCCCCATTAAACCACCAATATGTGTTTTTCTAATAAATATTCTCTAAAAGAGCAACAGAAACACATTATTTACCTTTTCGAAATAACTACACATCATCACAAGTGAAACCCTTACGTGGACTAGACTCACATTCCTTGTATTGACTACCAAAATCGAGGTCACGGTCATACAACTGCTTGATATGATCGAAACCCTTCAAGTTAGTAGTTAGTACATTCATCAAAATATGCCTGCGAGAAAGTGTGACAGCATCATCGTTATCTTTACCTTGATTATAGTGGAAAAAATAAGGAAAATATTCAATAAATTCTATCCGTTGAGCATGTTATCTATTCAATTTGATCATACTTTTCAAGAATTTAAGACTCTCGTGATCAGTCGTAATAATAAACTCGTTAGGCCAAAGGTATTGCTGCCAATTAGCTAAAGCTCTAACCAGTGTATACAGTTCCTTATCATAAGTAGAATAATTCAAGGTTTCTCCGTTCACTTTCTCACTAAATTAAGCAGTAGGTTTTTGATCGTGCATTAGAATTGCACTTATATGTACTCCACAAGCATCACACTCAACCTCGACAATCTCACTAGCATCAACTGTAATAAAGGAGCGGAACTAAGCCTCTCTTTCAATAACTCAAAAACACTCTCTTGGTCTTTTCCCTGCTGAAATCTATAGAAGTCAAAGAAGCGACAATGGTACTAATCCCCTTAAGATATCGCCTATAGAAACTAGCCAAGCCATAAGAACTCCTAACCTCAGACATACTCTTAGGCATAAGCCACTCTCTAATAGCTTTCATTTTATTATCATCAATTTCTACTCCCTTTCCACTTGCAACATATCCCAAGAAAATAACTTTTCAACACAAAAAATTACACTTTTTAAGATTCGCAAAGAGTTTTTCTTCCCTAAGCACGTCAAGAACACTTAGAGCTCGTTTGGTATGACGTATAAGATGAAATAGTCATGGTATAAGATTTGGTATTGATTTATCCATTGCTTGGTTGAATTATTAAATCATGCATATCTATTCCTCATAAAATTTAATACACCAATTGGGGTATTATTTTATATCACTAGTAACATGGAATGACTAATCCATGTATTATTTATACATAGATGAACCATGAAAAGATAAAATTGTCCTTTGTCTTTTCCTATAAAAGTCAAAGATTCATAGGTATAAGGGTTAACTTATTACTTTTTAGTTTAAAATAATACACATATTTTGAATGATATTTTTATACCTAATATTTATTACAATATATCAAACACCCAATAAAGTATAATCCTTGTATTGATTACTAACCCCTTAAAACATGGATGAGATGATCATCTAAAGAATGACTTTAACTAAGTATATCATCAAAATGGACTAACAATAAATTTACCTCGAAATGGTTTCAAAACATGATCCATCAAATACATAAAAATGTTGGGTGAATTAGCTAACCAAAAGGACATGACTCATACAAGTAATTTTTAATTTTGAAAGCAGTTTTCCACTTATCACCAGGGTTCGTTCGACTTTGGTGGTAATCACTTCTCAAATAAATTGGAAAACACTTTGGCTCCATGAAACTCATCCAACATAGCATCTAGCCTAGGAATGGGATAGCGATACTTTACCATGATTTTATTGATGACTTTATAATCCGTGCACTTCTGTCGAGTCCCATATTTCTATGGCACAAAAATTACCGGCACCACACAAGGACTTATACTTTACCTCACAAACTCTTTATTTAGCAACTCCTCCACTTACCTTTGAAGCTATTTTGTTTCTTCAAGATTGATTCTATAAGCCGATTTATTTGAAAATTGAGATACAATAACTACAACAAACTCATTGTAGTCCCATAAGTGGGGTATGGGTAGTGTGAGATGTACGCAGACCTTACCCCCCACTAAGGTGGAGAGGCCATTTCCAGAAGACCCTCGGCTAGAGAGAAATAGCAATAAGAATAGCAAATAATAAGAGACAGCCGGATGAAACACAATATTAAATATCGGACACAAAAACCAAATATAACCTAAATGAACAACATAAGCACGCTGAACAAATAAAGAAGAGGTAGAAATACCAGATGTATACGAAAACATATTAAAGTCAATACAGCCTACAACTCTCGACTACAATCTAACCTTCTACCCTAATCCTCGACCTCCATGCTTTTCTATCTAAGGTCATGTCCTCAGTGATCTGGAGGAGGGCCATATCTTATCTAATAACCTCGTCCCAATTCTTCTTCGGTCTACCTCTGCCTCTCTATAGACCCAACACTGCCAACCTCTCGCACCTCGTCACTGGAGCATCAGTGCTCCTCCTCTTTACATGCCCGAACCATCGAAGTCTCGCTTCGCGCATCTTGTCCACTACTGATGCCACACCCACCTTATCACGAATGGCTACATTCTTAATCTTATCCATCTTATTATGTCCACAAATCCATCTCAGTATCCTCATCTCTGCTATACTCATCCTCTGAATATGGGTGTTCTTGACGGGCCAACACTTCATCCCGTACAATAGCGCTGGCCTAACGACCACTCTATAGAACTTTCCTTTAAGTTTATGTGACACTTTCTTATAGCAAAGGACCCGGACGCGAGCTTCCACTTCATCCACCCTGCCCCTATCCGATGACTGACATTTTCGTCAATTCTCCATTACATTGTATGATTGAGCCAAGATACTTGAAGCTTCCCTTCTTGGGGATGACTTGAGTAGCGAGCGTTACTTCCACCTCAGACTCATCAATAGTATCACTGAATTTACACTCCATGTACTCCATTTTCGTCCTGCTCAGTCTGAAGCCTTTAGACTCTAGAGTCTGACGCCAAGCCTCCAACTTGGTATTGACTCCACCGCGAGTCTCATCAATGAAAATAATATCATCTACAAATAACATACACCATGGGACCTCCCCTTGAATACTCCGTGTTAATTCATCCATCACTAGCGCAAACAGAAATGGGCTGAGCGATGACCCCTGGTGCAACCCCATCTCGACTGGGAAGTGATCCGAGTCACCTCCTACTATCCTCACACGGGTCTTGGCTCCATCGTACATGTCTTTAATTGCTCTGATGTAGGCCACGGGAACACATTTGGCTTCTAAGCATCTCCATAAAACTTCCCTTGAGACTTTGCCATAAGTCTTCTCTAGGTCAATAAACACCATATGTAAGTCCCTCTTCTTATCCCTATACAGCTCCACCAACCTCCTCAGAAGATGAATGGCTTCCGTAGTCGATCGTCCAGGCATGAACCCGAATTGGTTCTTGGAGATAGTGATATCTCTCCTTATCCTCTTCAATGTGGTGCTCAATACCCCTAAGAGGCGGCAACTCTCCAGGTAGCTCATTAGAAAAGACACCCTCATAATCCTACAACAAAGATTTAAAGGCACTACGCAAAGAATGAGATACTAGTTCTTCAGTATTCAAATAAGCTTCCTTATACAAACATATCACAAGAGGTATTTTGCCTCTAAGTGTTCTCAGACACTCCTTGGCTTTTACTATTAAGCTCAATTCTCTTCCTTTCGCCTCTTTCCACTCACCATCACTCTTTTTCTTTCCACTATTCCCCATTTTTTGGCTCTCTGATTTTTTCACACTCTCATTACTCATAATCTCACCAATAAGTTTTTACCTCCACACACGCTCTCACTTTTGTCGTGTCTAACCTCTTTCCCAATTAGCTTCACCCTTTTGTGATCATTATAAATTTGAAGCATAGTCAGGGGCTTCAAGGCATACTTCTTCCCTTCAAAGTGTAGCGGTTACTTTTTCCATCATGCAGAATATTTGAGTCATTTTGTCAAGCCTTTATTATAACAATATCAAACATCACCTCATCCACATATTTTCTAATTTTGAAGCAAATAAGAGTTTGCTGTTCAATCACTTCAATTCATATGGAATTAGATGCTTCATGGTCCTAAGACCTAGTTGCTCAATAAGAGTAATACTAGAAATAGTAGTGCAACTCCCATTATCCTTGATCAAAGATCAAATTTTTCCACCAATATTATATCAGATATGGCTTCAAATAACCTCCGAACAATCAACAAAGTATTCATTGGTTCTTTCTCTTCAAAACTAGTAGTGTCATCAGCTTTTTCATCACCATCATATTCTTCCATACTGCCAGAAATGTATTCATCATGCCCTTCAACAAAATGATCCTCCGATTGGAATACTCATTTTGCATATGTCCCCTACCCTGATATTTATGGCAAAAAATGATACTTTTTTTCTGAGAAGACTTTGGTTGAGTGGACTTCCCTCCCTCTTTAACCTCGACCTTATTCTTTCCATTTTCAGCTGCTTTAAATGACTTAGTTTCTGATTTTCTTCTTTACTCTTTTGAGAACTCCAGTTTCCTCTATCTCTATTCCAACTAGTGGATGAAGATCTGCCTCGACTCTTAAAAATTCTCTCAACTTTACTAGCTAAGTGAAGCATCTCTATCAAATTATCACACTCCCGCGAAAGCTCTATCTGCATAAATATCTCCTTAACCTAGTGAAGAAACGAGTTATCTTAGTTTTCTTCAACTTCTTGCAAGTTAACCCTTATCTAAAGAATCTCCATAGCATTATAGTACTCTTCAACACTTTTGTTACCTTGATCTAAAGTATGTAATGTATGTATGATCTCTCGGTGGCAGTGAGAAGGCACAAACCAACTCCTCATAACTCGCTTCAACTCTTCCTAAGAATCAATAGGTCTTTGCGCGAGCCTTCTTTGATTAACTTTGATTTTCTCAAGCCATGACGAAGCATAACCCTCGAATTGTGTTACAACCATCGGAACGTTCTTCGCTTCAGAATAATTATGAAATCTAAAGATTTGTTAAAATTATGTTTCTATCCTCAGGAGAGTGTAAGCACCTGTATACGATTTCTATTTTTCATTATATATATAGATATGGCTTTCTCTTGATGGAATATACCAAGAAAAATCCCACTCAAAGTAAGCATCAGGATCATTTCTTCCTACAAAAGAAGGAATTGTCATCTTGATATTAGCGACAGAGTAATATAATCATCTCTGTCGGGCTAATTCCATTGTCGAAATCTATATCCTCGGCCTGGCATACCCCCTCTTCTTTATCCATACAAACCTTGACTACCATAATCCACGTAATCATCATACTCTTCTTTATTTAAAACAACAAGTGGATCTTCTTTTAGAGATATCTGATTTCTTGAGTCCCTTCTCACATCTTGAGGTGGAGCTCAAGGCTTCCGGTGCTGCAGGTGCTACTGGGGCTGCTTGATTTGCCCTCTGTAAATTTTCAACCTTTACAGTTAGCTGTTGTAATTGTTGCATCACGACATGAAATATCTCGCTAGTTATTTCATCCAGAGCAACTCCTTTAGTGTCGTATCTTCGACTCCTGACATTCACTCACAATTTAAGTGGCCTCACTTTCTCTCAAAACTTCTATCTTTCTCACTTTTTTAGTAGCCTCAAAGTTTGAATCCAACTCACAAGTTACCTATTCAAGAAGAATTTTTTGAAAGTAATTTTTTTAAGAGTGGAATTTGAGTAAACAAAGGTTGGACTTTAAAACTAAGGACATAAATAAGAAAAATACAAAAAAAATTTAAAAGAGAAAAACACAAAGTTGGTACAAAAAAATTAGTTTTTAAGATAGTAAAGAATGAATTAATATGGACTAATTTACAAACTCTTGCACGAGCTGGTTCGATATCTTCAATTGGTAGGTTTACACTTTGATGATGAAACCAAAAGCTTGAAAGTTTGTTTATCTTTTGTGCATTTATGTTTGTGCATTTATCTTAAGTTTCTTATGCTTTCTTAGTTATTTGTTATCTTAGCCTAATAAAAATCAATGAGTGCTTACGGTGATGACCATTACTTGCTTTGTTGATTGCCCCAAGGGATACATGAGTTTATCGATCTCTTGAGGTCCTTGTTAGTATAGGTGTGAGATTAACGCTTTATAAAGAAGATTAGGATATATTTTATCTAATCAATACTACATTCTCTAAAGAATACAGTGTCTTGCTTCTATCCTTTTATCGTTTTCTATTTTTGAATCATTACTGTGTTTAAAATCATATCAGTTATATTACTTCTGATTGAGTGGGATAAAGAATTAGAAACCTTTCTGGCTTAAATCAAAAGTTATTGTACTTTTTTCTATTTTTCATCAAACTATATCACATGAAAAATATATTTAGTATTCACAAAGTCTTTCTAGCTTAATTTTATGAGTTCAATACGAATTTCTAATTTTTGAAATTTAATATAGTCACTTACAATATACAAAGTTAGTCTATACTACCAGTATAATTTAAAATATAGTACACCACCTCCCTATTTTTTAGATTATAATTCAATTATTATGAGCAACTACATTTAATTGAGTATCTTTTAGTACATTATAGCATAAAAATGTTGTACGTTATTAGTACAAATAAGTTAGATTGTCCTTTTGAAATCATTTAACCAATATATAGAAATAGTGCAAAAAGTTGAGTTCTTTAAACATATACACCAGACTCTTTTACCCAAATAGAACAACACTAACAAAAAATTAGTGTACAACACTATTCTCATACAAATTATAAAAAAGGAAAATATATTGAAGATCGAGGCAAACCCTAGTCTCAACTTTTCATCCCCATCTTGCAGCAGCCGTGGTCGGTCGGTAAGCGCTGTCGTCGATGTGTTTTTTCTTATATTTTTTTATGTAATATTAGCAGTGTGTAGATATCGATATAATTGATATACGAATATCAATTTTTGTCTCAACTGATGCAAGTGGTACGCATTTGATACATAAAGATAGAAGATACATATTTGATACGCTAGAGATACAATTGATACATAACTAATAATTTTTTGTATCAATTATATTGATACATAGGAGATATATAGTTGATACAAAAATTAATATAATGGAGGTACTGAATTATACTCATAAATATAAAGTGTGATATAAAAATAAAATAGTGAAATAAAAATGAAAGGAGGAGGAGGAGCAACGATCTAAAAGTGATAATTTAGTGATATAATAGGATACAGTAGATACAATAGTGATATAATAATGACACAAAAAATACAACAGTGATATAATAGTGATAAATAAAAGAAAAGAAAAAAAGGAAGAAAGAAAGAAAGAAGAAAAAGAAGAAGCATCAAATACAATAATGACTTCTCACATTGTATCTAAATAGTCAAATAGTATAATTTTTCCATACTATTGTTTCCAAAAGTGAATAGATGATTTATTTATCTTTTGAGAGTCAAACAAAATTATTATATTTCACGGAATACTAATGTATTTTTATAATAGTTTTCAAAAAACTTACATTCACATAATAGGTTTTAAACATTTAGGGGTCGTTCGGTTGCTGTATAAGCAACTTAATACCCGCGCAAAACTCCGCACTAATTTAGCGCAGCGTTCGGTTGGTTTTCTGTGAAATTTTAATACCCGCATAAAATTAGTGCAACGTTTGGTTGCGTTTTTGTATATTCCGCATTATTAATACCCATATTATTAATGCGGGAATCTATGTATTATTTTATGTGGGGTAGAAGGTGGTATTAATAAGGATTTTTTACATAAAAGTACAAGTTTTAGAGCTTAATTACCAAACATAGCAACATTTTTGTAAAATTACCCTATATAGAGGAAAACACAAGATAATTACAAACATAGCAAAAATATAGCAATATTTTCTCATAACATACCAAACCCTTACATTTTTCTTTCTATTTCCCCCACTATCACTTTTGCTCCTCCCATTTCCTCCTATTTCACTTTTCCTCCCACCATTTCTCCCAATTTCACTTTTACTCCTCTTATTTTCTCCAATTTCACTTTTCCTCATCCATCCTCAATGTATCTCGTTGAATCTCACTATTTCTGCACCGTATCAACTATTTCAGCACTGTATCTAACTATTTCTGCACCGTATCAAACTGTTTCTGCACCGTATCAAACTGTTTCTGTACCGTTTCGGTTCATTTCAGCATTGTATCTAACTATTTTAAACTGTATCAACCCCCGTTTCGGATTGTATCAGCCTATTTTAAACTGTATCAACTCTCGTTTCAGACCGTATCAGACTGTTTCAGACCGTATCATAGTGTTCCAATGTTGTTTCATACTGTATCAGACTATTTTAAACTGTATCAAGTCTCGTTTCAGACTGTATCAACTTCGTTTTAGACTGTTTTAAACTGTATCAAGTCCCGTTTCAGACTGTATCATATTGTTTTACACTGTATCAACTCCCGTTTTAGATCGTATCAGACTATTTCAACAGTTATTTCAGATTGTTTCAATGTCGTTTTAGATTTATCATACTGTTTTAACATCGTTTCAGATGTATCAAACTGTTGCAATAATTGTTTCAATGTTTCAACGATATTTCAAACTGTATCATATTGTTTCAGAAATCTGTACAAACAGAAACAGAAACAGAAACAGAAACGAAACAGAAACAGAAACAGAAACGAAATATGAACAAACAGAAACAGAAACAGAAACGAAATATGAACAATTCTGAAGAAACAGAAATGGAACAAAAACGAAACAATTCCAAAGAAACAGAAACAGTTTCATACTGTATCATGTTGTCACTATACAAATGAAACCAGCAAAGATGCCTTGTGCTCCCAATACAAATATCAGCATTGCATTCATCCCAATCCATTCCAAAAATAAGAATCCTTGAAGCATCACTGTCACTATTGAAGCTACACCGCTGTTTAGCCGGAGGTTCTATCGTTACCCATCTCATTCCTTCATTCCATCGCAGATCGGGAATAACTATAGCCACCAAAAGTAACAGAAACGCCGGTGACTCCATGCTCACACGACGAGAAAGAAACAGAAAATAAGGAGAAAAGAAGGGGGAAAACCAGATCTATGCCATTTCACTAAGATCCGACGGGGAAGGCCCATACCAGCGTCTGTACGAAGAGAAGATCCGACGGAGCGTGCCCTTGGTTAGATTTTCCGGTGAACTGATCGGAGATGGGTTAAGAGGATTGAAGAAGATGGATATTCTGTTTGTTGTAAGAGAGGGAGAAAAGGTTGAATGGAAGATCGGGGATGATGGCGCTGGAGATGGTAGGGGGTGGGGTTGGCGGCTGTTTGTTTGGGGAGTAAGTTGGAGAAAGTGTTTTAGGGTTTTTTGGAGAGTAGGGTGTAAGTGTAGTTATCAAAAATGAGATGTGATGATTAGTGAAGAAATGTGATAAAAAAATATTGTTATGTTTGGTAATTTTAAAAATATTGCTATTTTTGTGTAATTAGGGATGTATTTTTGTATATATGTGTAAAAATCCCTATTAAAAATGTGGGTATTAATAACGCAGGTATTAAAATTTAAAATGACAAAAATGACCCTCATTAGGAGGATATTTTAAAATTTTATTTAAGGAGTAAATAAATATTTTAAATAATAATATTGTTTATTAATTTGTAATATATCAGTGATTCAAAAAATAATCCCTACGTTATAATATATGCATGGATAATACCCACATTACTAAACCCCGCGTTAACTAATACCCGCATTATTAATACCCACATTATTAATACACACATTACTAATACCCACATTATTAATACCCGCATTAATAGTTAATACCCGTAAACTATAATAGTTATGTAATATTTTGTCAAGCAAGTCGTTTTTACTTCGCATTAACATAAAACGAGTAGAGCCTAGATGACACCAGTACAGGCCTACAGGATACCACGTTTTGCTCATTTGGATATGACATTAGAGGAGAATAATTGAGCTTTGCCTAAAATACTAAACATTGGAGTGCATATTTCCAGTTACCTTCTCTAATTAACTAGTTAAATCTGAAGTTGACATTTAACCTAAATCAAGTGGAGGAGAATAATTGAGCTCAATGAACCCGCTATAAGACAATTCTTTACACCTATCATCCCAAATTCCCTATATTAAATTATCCGTTTTGGTTATGAGAATCGAATGAGAAAACTGTCAAAGTGTCAAAAAGTCGATCCCTCCGTTTCATTTAACACCCTTAAAAAAAACATTTATTAAATATTTATTTTACGATATTACCTTTATTAACTATGCTTTGAAAATTAAAATTTAACAATTAATACTCAAATAAGTTGAGGATATGATATTTAATTATAAGGGTAAAGTTGAATATTTAATTTTCTCTTGATTTGTTGAAGTGGATAAGTAAAAATGAATATCTGGTTTAGTATATATAATGGACAAGTAAAAAGGAATTGAGCAAATAGTTATATCACACTTCAATATCTGGTATAGTATATATACTGGACAAGTAAAAAGGAATTGAACAAATTATTACTATATCACACTTCATTAGTTCTGAAAAGTAGGAAGTAAAGGCTGGTTATCATCTCGTGAAATTAATGCTTTCAAATAATAGAAGTTTACCCGCAGGCCTTGAACATAGCTCTCATGTTTTTTTTTTTTTTTTTTTTTTTTTTTTTTTCCTTTTTCTAAATCGTACGGACGACCTTAACTTTTAAAATAAGCTGAAATAACTTTCAAAAGTAACGTGCATTAAACACTTCGCTAGCGTTTGGACATAGATTTCCAAATATTTTTTGGGAAACTTTTTTGAATGAAGTTTGATATGAAAATGAAAAAGTGTTTGGACATACTTTTTGGTAACAAATGAAAATTTGATGTGTAAATATTAGTTTTTAGCCAAAAAACCAGCTCAATGCCAGTTTTTGGGACAATTTTTGCTCAAAAAGCATAAACAAACACTTTTTGGCCCAAAAACACCTAAAAAATCCCTTCAAAAATTACGTCCAAACAGGAGCTTAGCCTATTGGGTGTATCATTTCTAAAAGAATTCGTGCTATTAATGATATGTGTCCTGTTTGTGACATGGAATTTGATCAAAAATATATTTTATTAGTCGAGGGTCTATTGAAAACAGTCTTTTCAGGAGTAAAGTCAACGTAGATCTTATCTTCTACAGATTCCACTTGTGAGATCGATAATATTGAGTATTATGTTGTTGTTGTTGTTGTTATTGTCATGTCAGGCAAGTTGAAACTTCAAAACATACTTTATGCTGATCCAAGGTAGGATCGAAAGGCAGAAAGAGCTAATATAGGTTTTGTAGCTTTGAAGCCTAATGATGAAGTGATTCATGCCTTGGTAATCCAATTCATAATGTTGGAGAAGTCGTGATAGTTGTAGCGTCGACAATTCTAAAGGCAATTAAGATGGAAGTGAAGTATTGTTTGAGACAGATCTAGTATTTCAAAAAAATAGATTCACTATTGTCAGGGAGCAACTACAATTTTAGAAGAGTAGTCCGCTAACAACCACCATCCAAAAATTATAGTGTGTATATTACATCATAATATATTAGGTTTTAACCATCTATACCTAGCCAACAGTGATAGTCTATTGGCTAAGGTTGTTCAAAATTTATTTAGAGACGCGAGTTTGATCTCCGACACAGCAATATGCTTCTCTTTTAAGTTAAAAAAATAATAATAAGTTCGACCAATGTAATGTAAGTAATAGAATAGGAAAACATGATATTAAATGAGCATTTAAATTGAATGATCCATACTCCTAAGTTTAAGTGAACAGCCCTTCGACCCTATGAACTATTCAACCTTGTAGAGTATAAATTTTCGAACATTATATTAGATATATTTTAAAAATTTTGTATATAGTATATTTAATTTGGTGGAGAGAGCACGGATTCACATGAAATTCCATATACATCTGCCTCTGAGTAAGATTGAATGAATATAAGTATTTTTCATACTAGCAAACAATTGTTGTTTCAAACTCAATAGAAGAATAGTTCCTTCATCCTGTGAATATTATTTGTTAAAATGTTTGGCATCCCAAGCATTACCTGTATGAAGATGCTTGTGTATACATAAGTAGACGATATAATACTTTAAATCATAAAATAACTAAGTTAGATTTGTCACTTCTAATAAATAAATCTCTTGGTTTGACAGATTTAATTTCCAGTTTAGACGTTCAATGAGGCTTCCATGTGCTTCGCACAAATGACAAATGGATTTTAATTAGGCAAAATACATACTTTGGTACTTAAACTTGTCCCGAAAACACAGTTACACACTCAAACTTTGCGGGCGACCTATCACCCCCCTTAACATGTTCGAAGTGGTATTAGTATCGACCTTAATCTATTTTTGTCCGGCATATGGTGGAATGTGGGAAAGACGCGCCCCTTCATTGTGACACGTCGATTTATACTCAAAATCTTAACCCGACCCTTGATTAACCCGACCCGTCGATTAACAAAACACTCAACCTCTCTATTTACCCCCATTTACCCTGACGGTTACAAACTTACCCTAATCGCCAATCCAAATTATCAATCCCTAAATTTAACACACAAACCCTAATGCTGTGAAACACTGTTGTGAATATCAGTCCGGTAGTCAATTAAAGGTTAGTATTTAATGGCGTTTGTTCTTGTTACATTACGAATTTATCATGGTGGACATTTTATTTCTGATGCTGTTACGTATGTTGGTGGTGGAATTAGGGAGTATTATGAAGTCGATGTAGATAGATTCTCGTATTTTGAGTTAAAGGATTATGTAAAAGAGTTAGGGTATGATAGTAAGCATTGTTCAGTTTTAGTAAGACCACCTAACTCCTCTAACTTGGTAGAAATAAAAACTGATGGGGATATTATGGGAATTTGTAGTTTGTTAAAAAATGATGACCTGTTTGAAGTCTATGTGTCTCATATTGAAGTGGAACCACCCGTGGCCCCACTGCAATTAGAATATGCAAGTCCTGTGAGTGGGGATAAAGGGTTAGGTCAAAGTTTTGGGGGTAGTGAAAGTGTGGTCTTTGAAGAGGCTGCACCTAAAAACTGCACACAAGCTGATGAAACTGCACCTAAAAACTGCACACAAAGTGATGAAACTTCTGTACCTGAGCATACAACTTTGGATGATGATGAGTTAAGTCTTGAAGAAGTGCTACCATCTGATGAAAGCACTGAAACTAGTTCAGATTCAGACCATGCAGAACTGTTTGAAGAAGTAGAAGCTGACTATGGAAGTGATGTCCATGAAGAGTACAGGATATTTAGGGAAGGGAGAAGGGTAATGCAGAGAAGGAAGAAGAAAGTAGACAGTGAAAGTGATATCCAAGAAGAGACCATGGGTGTTAGGGAAGAGATGAGGAAAGGGCAGGGAAGGAAGAAGGGTAAGAGTCAAGAATCAAACCATGGAGAGGGGAGTAAAGGGCAAGGGAGGAAGAACAATAAGAGTCAAGAACCAGGCCATGGAGAGGGGAGTAAAGGGCAGGGAAAAAAAAGAAGGAAGAGGAGTGAGAGACCTGATTTACCTGCTCATGTAAAGACTGGTAGAAAAGGTCCAGATGTGGGATTTGAAGAGACAACAACCCATTTAAAGAAGAAGACTTTGGAGGGCAAATTAGGTGGCGATGAGGCATACTACCTATCAGATGAACCTGCCAGCTTTGAGACAGATCCAGATGCAGCTGATTATGCTGATGATGAAGGTGAGGTGCAGCAACAAGTGAGAGCAAAAAGGCCCAAAAATAGAGTAATATTTGATCCATCTGCTACCAAGGTGGTGTGGGAAACTGGTCTTGCATTTGAAAGTGTACAGCAATTCAGGGAAGCTGTCACCAGGTATGCCTTACAAGAGCATGTTAATATTGAAAAATATATTAATGAAAAGAAGAGGGTTAGAGTTATTTGCCAAAAGGGATGTCCATGGTTGCTATATGCCAGTTATGATTCTAGAACACATGATTTTGTAGTTAAGAACTACAATCCTGCCCATAATTGTGACACCACTAACTACAACACACTATGTAATTCTAATTTTCTAGCCAAGCACTACAGAAATAGAATAGCTGAACAACCTAACATCAGAATATTTGAGTTTCAGAGGGTTATTAGGAATGAGTTTGATTTGAATGTTGGTAGGACAGTGGCTAGAAGAGCTAGGAACAAGGTATTGAAAGAAATTATGGGTGACCACATTCTTGAATTTAGTAGGATTTTAGACTACAAGGATGAGCTATTAAGGTCAAATCCTGGTAGCACATGTGTTGTTAAGCTTAGTGATGAAACTTTTGAGGGTGGAAAAAAACAGTTTCTTGGCTTTTACATCTGTTTTGATGCCTTGAAAAAGGCTTACAAGTCTGGTTGTAGGCCATGTATTGGCCTAGATGGGTGTTTCTTAAAGGGTGTTTGTAAAGGACAGTTGGTAACTGCTGTATGTAAAGATGGGAACAACCAGATGGTACCACTAGCATGGGCTGTGGTTGAATATGAAAATCAGCATACATGGAAGTGGTTTATCAGGATTTTGAAACATGATCTTGACCTTGGAGATGGGACAAATCTGACCTTGCTCACAGATATGCAAAAGGTGAATCAAACTGTCTTGTCTTGTATTTTTATATGTACATACATCTTCAACTATTTTAATCAATTATCTCTTTTTGATTCCAGGGGCTAAAATCAGCTATTGATGATTTGCTGCCAATGTCTGAGCACAGGATGTGTGCTAGACATATCCTTGCCAATTGGAGTAAGGATTGGAGGGGTCTTGAAAGGAGGAACTGTTTTTGGAGATGTGCTAGGAGTACATTTGAGGCTGAACTTAGAGAAAATATTAAGTATATGAAAAAGCTGGGACCAGAAAGTATGGTTGATCAACTGTTATACTATAATGCTGAGAGGTGGAGCAAGGTATACTTTGAGTTTAACAGCCAGTGTGATAGTGTTGATAACAACATGGCTGAAAGCTTCAACTCATGGATATTAGAAGCTAGGCATAAGACTATCATAAGTATGCTTGAGGAGATAAGGATAAAAATGATGAACAGGATTGGAAAGATGAGGGAATTCTGTGAGAAGTGGGATGAAAACATATCTCCAATGGCTAGCAAGGTGTATGGGGACAATTTAAAAAGGTCAATGAAGTGTCATTTGGTGTTTAATGGTGAACATGGGTTTGAGGTTGAAGAGGGTGATTATGGCCACACAGTAGACCTTAGGAACCTTACATGTTCCTGCAGGTCTTGGATGCTTAAAGGGATACCTTGTGCACATGCCATAGCAGCAATGCACAATAGAAAGATGGATCCAGCTCAATACATTTCTCATTATTACTCACAGGAGACATATATGAAGGTTTATGCACACTTTATCCAGCCTGTTTTGAATCTAAAAATGTGGCCAGAAGGGCAGAATCCCATAGTGATACCACCTGAGATCAAAAAAATGCCAGGAAGGCCTAAGAAGGTGAGGAGAAAAGAGGTCACAGAAAAGAAGACAGGGAAGATGTCAAAGGCAGGAGTTGAAATGACTTGCAGCAGCTGCCATTGTAAAGGCCACAATAAGAGAGGCTGCCCCAAGGGTCCTTCAAAGGGTCCTGCAACTAGTTCCTCTAAGGGGCCTGCAGCTGCTAGTTCTTCAAAGGGTCCTGCAACTAGTTCCTCTAAGGGGCCTGCAGCTGCTAGTTCTTCAAAGGGTCCTGCAACTAGTTCATCTAAGGGGCCTGCAGCTACTAGTTCTTCAATGGGGCCTTCTTCTAGTTCTTCTAAGGTTATATCAAGTATTGGCTCATCTTCAGTCCCTTCCCAACCAAACAGTACACAGGTTATTGTTTTCTCTTTAAATCAAGTTACTTATGTCTTATTTCTTCTGTCTTATAATACATTTACTAATGACTGCAATGTGCATTGTAGGAATCTGGAGTAGGAAGGGGTAATGGAAGGGGTAATGGAAGGGGTAATGGAGCCTTTAAAAGGCCAAGAATGGTAGGGATGGGAGTGCTTCACACTCAAAGTGGCCACTCTATTGTAAATGTAAGTATTTTGTATTATGCTTGATGGTTGTTTTTTCTGAAATTATAATCAGTTTTGCTTACATTTTTTCCAAAATGCAGCCTGGTATTTCTGTGAGAAGACCAGTCATTTTGTCTTCAAATGTGACTGGAGATATTGGCCATAAAGTTGAAACTGGTGTGAAATGGAGAGGCAAATCTGCTGTGCTTGCTGGTGGCCTTCAAGAAATGAAGAGGATGAAACAGAAAGTGGTCAAGGCAAATGCAGCAAAAAAGGTTCAAATGAGCCAATCTAGCTCTGTTAATCAACCTGGAACCATGTGATATGTGGAGACTATCAAGTCTTGTTGTGACTGCATAGTTAATTATGTCAGCTTTGTACTTAGGTTTTTGGGATTGCTTTAGCAGCTGTGACTGCATAGTTAATTATGTCAGCTTTGTACTTAGGTTTTTGGGATTGCAAAGGCAGCTGTGACTGCATAGTTAAGCAGCTGTGACTGCATAGTTAAGCAGCTGTGACTGCATATTTCTTCATCAGCTTCGACTGCCTTTTAGTGTTTTACATTATGTCTTTAATGACACTATCTTTGGTTAAATGAAGCAGCAATGGCTGCCTTTTTTGGCTTGTTTATGTCTTCATTTGAGTACATTGTCACAGGTTCATTGAAGCATCAATAACTGTCTATTTTGGCTAGTTTATGACTGCTTTTGTGTCTTGTGTATTTGTCTTTCAATATCAACAACAACAGAATGTGATAAACATAGATTTCATATAAAAACACAGTCATTACATAATTCAAAACATAAATACCCTACAACTTAACTACAATTCAACTACACCATAACTACAATTTGAACATAACATATGAACTCAAAACATACATGCTGATAGAAATGAGCAAAGTCAATAACACTTTCTCTCTAATCTTGGACCAAAACAACTTGGACTTCAACTTCTTCTCCTTTTGCTTCATCTTCTCAATCTCATATTTTGTGTCATGATTAGGTGTCAAGGGATAACCTTCCAATTCCCTATCAAGCTCACGAATTCTTGCAACAAGTTTAGGAATAATCACCTTTGATCGTGGGTCAATTTCGTCGTCTGCCCACTTCCAAAAATTACAATATCTTGGACCCTACATTGAACCAACGGTAAGACTAAATTAACAATATTTTAAGCAAGAAAAGAGAGGCCTTCTTAACAGTCAACTACCTTATAATAAGGGCAGACCCAGTATCTTCTACCAGGGTTCCTTTCAGTCCAAGCAGTCAACAATGGCAATAGATGGCCATGTTTGCACCTAACTTCTTGGTTCACAATAGTGTCAGCTTCTTCTCTACACAATGTGTTCAAACTACTCGACGACATTGCTTTTTTTTTTTTGGGTTAATTTGATGAAAGGGGTCGGATTGATTTGGCTAGGGTTTTGTTCTTGAAGAAGAAAGCAAATTGGGGAAGAGGATAAAGGGTGTCGGGTTTAATGGGGGGAAATTGGAAATGTTACCGTTTTAGATTTTATTTACATTTGTTTTTATTTTTATTTTTTATTTTTTAAATGGAAAAAATACGTCTAACGCGCCTAAAAGTCACAGTGTATAACGCGCAGGACAAAAATAGATTAAGGTCGATACTAATACCACTTCGAACATGTTAAGGGGGGTGATAGGTCGCCCGCAAAGTTTGAGTGTGTAACTGTGTTTTCGGGACAAGTTTAAGTACCAAAGTATGTATTTTGCCTTTTAATTACTTGCATTGTTAAAAAAAGACTATTATGATTTAGAGAACCAAATGGGCTTCTGTCTCACTGCACTAATGTATTGCGTCGCTTCACAGGTAGGTATTGACTGCCCAATTTTTATAAGAAAAGTTTAACAAAAAAATTAAATTCGACAAAGTAAAATTATACTATAAATATTTTTTTATTTATTTAGTGTATACTAATTATATTACTACAATGTTAAAAATTAAAGATACATGGGGTCTATATCTCACCATATAAGATAAAAAGTCTCGTCTTGCATTTGTTACCTTTTAAAACATTGTTCGATTTTTGTTGTCTCCGTAATCCACTTTCCCTTTTCTGATTTAATAGAACAAATCAAAATTAAAGTAAATCAATCTTAGGCTGTTACCCAGAGTGGTAAGAGAAATTCCAATCCAAAGTCAAGACAGAAGTCTTCCTTTTCTTTTTTCATTCACAAATTCAAGACGGACAAAAGTCAACTTCACCAAAAACAAGGCAGAAGATAAAGAAAGAGTCAAGACAAGAAAAGGTCATCAAAGAACAGGACTAAAGCATCAAAGCTGAACCGTCCAATAGGTATATCAACGGAGGACGAAATGTGAAGGAGGGATAAGAAGGTAAATTAGTCATGACGGTATTGGTGTAGTTATGTGGAATTCTAATTCAGTTCAGTCGTATCAAATTACAGTCATGTTTCATGAATGGAGACCCTGATGAGGGTGCAGTTTTACGTTGCCGGTGCCGATTATTTGAAAATCTATGTTGTTCATATTTTTCTTTTCTGTCTTTGTCAACTACTTATAATGTTATTTTTGTACATATTTAAATGTTGATAGATACTACTACATAAAATTTCATTCTTACCATTTCACCCGAATTAAAGAGATCCAAAAGACATGATTTAACTTTATACCAAGAAGTGTAACAAGAATCTTGTGACAGATAGGAATCTTCCTTAGTAGGTCTTTCATTCCATATGGTCAGTAACTCAGTCGTATACTCGTATCAAAATTTGAAAACTTCACAACACAAAATTTATCTTTTCACTAGAAGTTGTTGGGCCATATTGTAGAAGAAGTAGTCATATTAAGCTCCAGAAAAAGAACTGTCTCCCTAGAACGGACTGTAATTTTACACGGTATTTTAGACTATATATATATACAATAGTTCTTGTACACAAAACTTTGGGCACGTTAGGTTGGAACTCAAGGGGATTCAATACCCGCATATATCCAACATTTACGTATGCAATGTTTGGTTTGAATTTGTACTATGGATCTAATTCTGTATTAAGTTGTACAACGATTGGTTAAACTTTTGTTTTACTAAAAATAACACTTATATGAGTTATGTGAGATAGAAGTATTATTTTATACATGATGTAAAGTGAAATAAGATTATAAAGATTAGTAATACATGAATTATAATAATAGAATTATCAAAATAACTCTATGGTTAAACAATTTATATGTAAATATAATATACTTTTTTATCTTACGATTCATGCATCATAATTTCATACATTACGATTTATGCATTATTTATCCCTACATTGCTAGCTAACACATCATAATTAACCATATCATAGTTTATCCCTCCATTGCTAATCTTTGTCATACTTATATTTGAACCAAACGGCCCCTTAAATGCATTAAATTCTTCATACTCGTGCCTTCAGATAATGCCAATAAAATATTTTTGAAAGGACTGCAAAGCAGAGGGGAAAGAGAGTTTTTGGGATTGACAAAAGGGGAGGGAAAAGAGAGGAAAGAAGAGGGGGAGAAGCAGCAGGCAAAAGAGTCTCTTTATGAAGGGTTGCAGAGAATGGAATGATGGATATTCCTGCTTCATTCTGCAGTATGGAATGGTGTAAAATTGAAGGGCAGAGAGGGAGTAATAAATTGGAGAGTCAGAAAGACTTTCACAATAAGTTCAAACCAAGTTATTTTTATCTGAAAGGCTTGTCTTATTACTAGAGACTAGAGTATAAGGTAGGATAATTGATTGGTATGTGGTGAGTAGTCGCAAACGCAATTTTCCACGCAACTTTGGAAAAATTTAATTGGTTTGTTTTATTTTATGCATAAGCTAAATTTGTTATGGTACAGAAATCAAAATTATTTTGTTCAACGTGTGATTATCTGTAAAAATTTTATAGTATATCTTTTACGATGATATTTAATATCTAAATTAGAAGTTGTATATAACTAATAGGCAATATGGCTAAAGTGCACCCTGAAGTATGCATTTTTTTTCAATTTGACACCTTAACTTTGCGGGGGTCCTAGTACCCCCTTAAACAATTTTGAACCGGTATTAATACAGACTTTTGAGCCTACTTGGCGGAGGGAGTGTATATCACTCGCTTAAAGAGAGTGAGAAAGTTCAATTTTGGCAGATTCTTTTGTTAAAAGTATTTTTTTTTATTTCTTTCTCTTTTTATTAGGCTTTTTCTTTTCTTTCTTATTTTCTTCCTTCTTTCTCAATTCACGCTTCAGAATGAGGTATAACAGATTTACAAATTGACAATAATTTTCATTCTTAATAATACTACTCCTTCATTAACAACAAATTGACAACCACACCTCCATCTTACTCCTTCCACTTCAAACCCCACAAAAATTCGATCACACGAATTTTATAAGGAAATCATAACATGGACCAAAGCATAACAGGGGCTTCAACCATAAATAACAAAGGACAAAAATATCAGATTGAAACAAAGTCAAACCAAGGGCCAACAGTAACATCCCCGATGGAGCGGTGGCAGCAAAACAGAGTAACGCCAAATTCTGGTGGAGTGGTGGCAGCAAAACAGAGTAACGCCACCGACACAGGGAGGGAGAGTGACTCGGCTTCCCTGCCACCCCAACCCTTTGTATTATTTGGTTTAATCAGTCAGAGAAAAAGGGGGTCACCGCTGATAGGTATCTCCAGTCAATTTCAGACCGTCGCCTATCTCACATTCAGCGCCAGTTGTGGCGGCGTTTACCACTACTGCCCTGTTCTCCAAACCCCCATCTCAATTTTTGTATTACTTCTATTTCTGTGAAGATCAATGTAATATCTGTTCTTATCATTTTCAATAGCCCTTTTTTGTTAGTATGTTTTTATGTGTTTTATATAAATATGTTTAATTGGAGGGGTGAATATAAAAAAGCTTTTTTTTAAGTTTTTTTTTTCATTTGACACGTGTCAAGCGCAGATTGGTGCGTGTTAGTCACTTCCTTTGTTAAATGGAGAGTTGAATTTGAAATGAGGTATTAATACTAGTTCTAAGATGCAAGGGGGTACTAGGACCCCCGCAAAGTTAAGGTGTCAAATTACAAAAAAAAGGCATACTTCAGGGTGCATTTTAGCCATTTTGCCTAACTAATACATGTATAGGTTATCAGATAATTAATCTTTATTTATACGAGAGACATGGTATAATAAGTAATGTGTGTTGATCGATGGTAAGAAAATTCTTATACTATCAAGTCACTAATAACTGTTGTAGTAGGTAACTTGTTTAATTTTGTAAATTTAAAATTCTTTATTTTATGGATGTTGCTTGTAAATATCTTATAGGTCACCCGATAGTGTATGCATTTTTTTAAATCATTGGTGAGTCAGTATATATTAGTTAAACTCAAGTCAAAATTATCTTACGATTCAGGAGTCATTAAATTCAATCTCATTATATTTATTCACTATATATATAACAATTCCTGTATTATATATTCTTCAAATAACAATCTCCATCTTATTAGTTTTAGTACAATAAATCCATGTATCACATTTCCTATATAACAAACATATCAAATCAAATAACCAATTAGTTTCATATATTTGTATGATAATAAAGGTGACTATATAGTTTAAGAGCATGTTTGGGTGAGCCTAACTTTAACTTCTCATTTTTAGCTTATTTTAAGTATAAAAGTGCTTATAAGCATATTGCTTTTTGAGTTACCAAACACTCAAAAAGCTACTTTTAAGCTTACCCAAATAGGCTTCAAATATGATTAGCCATTACCGTATAAATGAAAGATAAAAACTATATACATATTAGTTTGATATAAATATGTGAATAGTTACTCTATCTAAGGCATTATCTAATTGTTACTCCTATCGTATCACTATACGTGACTATATTTCTTTTTCAATTTATTAAAAAATAATGGTTTGTTAATTACCAAAAAACATAATAATAATGGGCTGTTCCAAAATATAGAAACTATTTAACTAGAATTTTTAATTTTACTTGTAATGATAAACTTTTATATTCATACGATTTATAGTATGTTTTACTTTAGTTGTAATGTGCTCCCCAAAAAGCAACTCTTTCGCCCGTTTGTTTATAGTTTTTGGGGATAGTTTTTGGGAGTTTTTGGGAGAAAAACTGTTTGTTTATATTATTTGACCAAAACTTCCCCAAAAAAGTCTGAAAAATTCAAAAAGAGCTCAAAGGCTTTTTTTGAGCCAAAAAGTAACCATTACATATCAATCTTCCTTTTCACAAGAGCTCAAAGGCTCTTTTTGAGCCAAAAAATTTCCCAAAATGTATGTCCAAACGCTTTTTTATTTTTATATCAAACTTCACTCAAAAAGTGTTTTCCAAAAACTATTTGGGAATCTATATCCAAACGGTAGCTTAAAATCTCACACAAAAGGTGCTGAGTTGAAATTCCATTCTAACTAAGGATTTAGTTCCGGAGTATCCAACTACTGATCACATGTTTTACGAATTACATAGTGATACATACGTTATGCCATGGGCGGCCTCTCAGCCGTGCCCCATGACTCCTTAGGCGCACCCCGTGGTGCCCTGGCAAGCCCCAAGATGCCTAGCGCCACGGTTGTGGCCGCGCCAAGATCTATATGCGCATCTGCGCATGTCGCCCCACCGGTTGAGCGTGCCTGCACGCAGCAAGCAGACAACGCCCTCAAAGCCTGCCCGCAGCCAGCGCCCGCGCGCCCCGCACTTGAGTGCGCCAACGCCATGCGACCTGCGCATGCGCGCCACAATGCTGCCCATCCCGCACTCGAGTGCGCCTATGCCATGCGACCAACGCATGCGCACCTCAACGCAGATTACCCCGCGCCTGCGCACGCCAAAGCCTTGCGCCCTGTGCGCAAGTCATGAACACGCAGACAAGGATGCGGCCCCTCAAAGTGCCGCACATCATGTAAATATAGTTAGGTTTATCTTTCTGTATTTTTCTAGTATGATTGTCTAGCCCCTTAGTGTTTGTTGCTATGACATGGGTTTATTTTTTAAGAACATATATAGGGGGTATAAGGATTCGAACAATTTGTAAGCTGCTTTCATATTTCTGCTCTGGTGTCTCACCCCCTCGACACCACGTTGGCTTTCTTGTAATCGGTTGGCTTTTGATTAATACAAGCTAGTGCAACGACTTTCATCTTCAATTACTCTTTTTTATACACACTGTGATTGACATCGGTTTTCCCGCACGGCACTGACGCTCTAGTCTAGCGTGCGGAGGGGACCATTGGCCGGCATACGTTGCCCTTCTAAGCAAACTCAAGAAGGCGCCGCGTAACAGTTGGTATCAGAGCATAGGTTCGACAACGGACAAAGGAAAAGGTTGACAAACAATACGGAACATGGCTGGTGGATAGAAAACGAACGGTGAAAGGATTGGTGCGCTCGAAGAAACAGTCGAGGCACTAAAAGAGACCGTAGGGACGGTCTCGGATCTCAAAGCTAGTCTCGAGGAGAGACTGGACGATCTTAGTCGTCTTGTGCATCGTAGCGAAGCTGACATCGCTAAAATGAGCCAAGACATGGAGAATGACCGCGCTGAGCTTGCTGCGGTCAAGAATAAGCTCGATGCGAGCAAGGAAAGGAATGCTACTATACAACAACAGTTGGATGAGAATGCAGCGTCGCACGTGGCGTTGCAAAACACTGTAAATAACTTGATGGCTCAAGTCATGCAGGGTCTTCTCAGAGGAGGAGGAGGAAACGGAGGTGGGGGTGCAATGAATTTTGTTCCCAAGCAAAAGATGAAGTTCCCCGAGCCCAAGCATTACAATGGTGCTCGGAGTGCTAAGGAGGTCGAGAATTTCTTGTTCGACATGGAACAATATTTCAAGGCAGTTGGCGGGTTAGATGATTATCAGAAGATCACAGCTACGGTCATGTACCTTGAGGGCGACGCCAAACTATGGTGGCGTGGGAAAGTTGAGGCCGCGGGGAATGGCGAGCCTGAACTGGCTACATGGGATGAGTTGAAAGCAGTTATCCGTGGACAGTTCTTTCCGAAAAATGTTGAATACAGTGCTCGACGAAAGCTCAGGGAACTAAGGCAGACGAGGTCTATGCGGGAATATGTTCGTGAATTCACAGTCCTATTGCTAAGCATTCGCGACATGGGTGAGAAGGATAAGCTCTTTACTTTCATGGAGGGACTTAAACCTTACGCCCGTGCCGAGTTACAGAGGCAAAGGGTGGACACGTTGGCAAGGGCCATTCAGACTGCTGAATGCATTGCGGACTATCAAGTGGATACTCGAAATGATAGACAGCAGACGACTCCACGTTCTGCCGGTGGTAACAACTATAAAGGGGGCCAATCCAATAAAAGCGGTCCTAGCAAAGGTGGGGGAGAGCGGAGTAATAATTATTCCAAGGCCTCTTCCTCGAGCAGTAGCAACACGGTAACTCAAAACAAAGGAAAGGGAGCCGCCTTTGTTCCTAAGGGTGGATGCTTCGAATGTGGGGGTCCTCACAGGGTTGCTGATTGCCTTGAGAAGAGGAAGCAACTGAATGCCCATGAAACTCTTGATGAAGAAGAAGTAGACGAAGAGGATGAGGATGATGGTGAGGCTCCGATTGGTGCGTTCTCGCACACGTTCTACTCAATCTCTCAAGAATTGGGTGAATCAAGTAATGCAGGTCTTCGGCTGAAGAAGGAAGCTGATCATGCTGGTCAGAAGAAGAATTCTGAAGCCGATGCCAAACTTCGGGTTGGCAAAAGTAAGGGACTTATGTACATCGACGTCCGGGTTAATGGCAAGCCTGTTCGTGCGATGATAGACACGGGTGCTACTCATAATTATTTGGCTGCTACGGAGGTGGAGCGGTTAGGACTCGTCGTGGAGAAGGGTCGTGGTCGAGTGAAAGCTATTAATTCTTCAGCTCAACCTGTTGGAGGCGTGGCGAAAGGAGTCCCAATCAAACTGGGCCCTTATGAAGGGAAGACTACGTTATCTGTAGTCACGATGGATGATTTTAAATTGATTCTTGGTTTGGAATTTTTGCGGGAAACTCAGACCGCAGTCTTGCCGCATGGTGATGCCCTACTTATCATGGGGGCAAAACCATGCACGGTTTCAACTTTGTCTGGGAAGTTGAACGAGAGGAGCATCTCGGCTATGCAACTGAAGAAGGGTGTCAAGAGACAAGAGCCAATGTTCTTGGCCACCTTATGCTTGGACGAGATTAAGCGGGCATCTGGCCCTATTCCTTCTGCTGTGAAGGATATGTTGGTGGACTTTGAAGATGTGATGCCGCCAGAAATGCCTAGGCGACTGCCGCCTAAGCGAGATGTGGATCATCAAATTGAATTGGTGCCGGGCGCAAGGCCTCCTGCCCGTGCGCCATATCGAATGTCACAGCTTGAACTCACCGAGCTTCGGAGACAATTGACGGAAATGCTGGATGCTGGAATTATTGTGCCCTCTAAGTCCCCTTATGGGTCGCCTGTGCTGTTCCAAAAGAAGCACGACGGCTCCTTAAGGCTTTGTGTGGACTATAGAGCATTGAATAAGATTACTGTGAAAAACAAATATCCTATTCCCTTGATGGCGGACTTATTTGACAGGTTGGGTGGTGCTAAGGTATTCACAAAAATAGACCTGATATCAGGTTATTGGCAGGTGCGTATCGCTGAAGGAGATGAGCACAAAACAACCTGTGTCACAAGATATGGATCTTTTGATTTCCTAGTTATGCCGTTCGGCCTAACTAACGCTCCAGCAACGTTCTGTACGTTGATGAATTAAGTCTTTCGGGAGTTTATAGATGAATTTGTGGTTGTCTATCTGGATGACATTGTGATTTATAGCAAAAGCATGGAGGATCATATGATGCATTTGAAGAAGGTCTTGACAAGACTAAGGGAGCACGAGTTATATGCCAAGCAATCGAAATGCGCTTTTGCCCAAAAGCAGATCGATTTCCTTGGGCATATAGTCGAAGAGGGACGAATCAAGATGGATGGCGGGAAAATTCAGGCCATTACTGACTGGCAACCACCAACAGATATTCATGCCCTAAGATCTTTCTTGGGCCTATGTAATTTCTATCGGCGGTTCGTGAAAGATTATTCTCTTATTGCTTTGCCCCTGACTGAACTTTTGAAAAAGGCCACGCCATGGGAGTGGTGTCCAAAGCATGAGAAGGCCTTTACTACTTTGAAGAGGGCTATGTCAAGCAGCCCGGTCTTGGCCCTTCCTGATATGGCCAAGCCGTTTGAAGTGCAGACTGATGCCTCGGACTTTGCGCTTGGTGGAGTTTTGATGCAAGAGGGGCACCCGGTTGCTTATGAGAGCCGGAAACTTAAGGATGAGGAGCGACGTTATGCAGCCCATGAAAAAGAGTTGTTGGCTGTGGTCCATTGCTTGCGCTTATGGCGCCATTACTTACTGGGAGCACCATTTGTTGTTAAGACTGACAACACTGCTGTCAGCTATTTCATGACACAGCCAAAACTGAATGGAAGACAGGCGAGATGGCAAGAACTTCTTGCCGAGTTTAATTTCCACTTAGAATACAAGAGTGGAAAGTTAAACCAAGTTGCTGATGCGCTAAGTCGGAGGGCCGACTTAGCTGAGGTGTGTACGCTCGCCGCCCTTAGGGGAAGCGAGGTAACCACCAATATTAAGGATCAGATCAAGGATCTTCTTGTTCGTGACCCTGCTGCTCAAGATTTGATCAGCCTTATAGAGCAAGGGAAGACGCGTCAGTTCTATATGGATGATGGTTTACTCAAGACAAAAGGCAAGCGGATCTATGTGCCTAAGGGAGGTGATTTGCGGAAGACCTTGTTGAAAGAATGCCATGATACCCTCTGGGCTGGCCATCCTGGAATGGATAGGACCCTGGCGCTGCTTCAACGCGCATACTATTGGCCCCAGATGGCGGATGATGTAGATCAATATGTGCGAACCTATTTGGTTTGCCAGAAGGACAAGCCCGACCGTTTGACACAAGCGGGACTATTGCAGCCGCTACCTGTCCCAAAAAGGCCTTGGGAGAGTGTCTCTCTGGATTTTATCACCGGATTGCCCAAGGTCGGAGATTTAACTACTATTCTATAGTTGTTGATCGATTTTCTAAATATTCCACTTTTATAGCAGCCCCAAAATACATAGCAGCTGAAGAGACGGCCAGGCTCTTCTTTGCTCATGTGGTGAAGTATTGGGGTCTGCCCAAAGATATTGTTAGTGATCGCGACTCGCGATTCACTAGTAACTTTTGGACCGAGCTTTTCAAGTGTCTCGGGTCAAAGTTAAGCCACAGCTCCAGCTTTCATCCACAATCTGATGGCCAGACGGAGCGGTTTAATGGGATGCTTGAAGAATATCTTAGGCATTTTGTGACTGGATCGCAGAAGAATTGGGTGAAGCTACTGGATTCTGCCCAGTTGTGCTTCAATGCCCAAAAATGCTCAAGTACCAACAGGAGCGCTTTTGAAATTATCATGGGACAACAACCTCTGCTCCCGCATACTGTTGATGCACCAAGTGTGTCGAAGTCCCCTCGAGCTGCGAGTTTCTCAAGAGAGTGGAAGAGAAATCTAGAGATAGTGCGGAGCTATCTTGAAAAAGCACAGAGGAGGATGAAAAAGTATGCAGATCAAAACCGGCGTTTTGTGGAGTATCAAGTTGGGGATAAGGTGATGGTAAAGATCCCCAAGAGATATCTGTTTGCGGGAGCTCATGACCCGCATCTTTTGCAGAAATACATTGGACCTCTGTCCATTGTGAAATGTGTTGGTAAAGTTGCCTATCGAGTTGAATTACCAGCTTGGTGGAAAATCCATCCTGTTTTCCATGTCAGCCTGTTGAAGCCTTTCCAAGCAGACAAGGATGATCCTTCCAGAAGCCAGGTCACCATGCCGAGCATCAGGAAGAACAAGTGGTCAGGAAAGAAAGTAGCAGAAGCTATCCTAGATGACCGTGTTATTCATGCCTCAAGGAAAGATCACCAAGAATTTTTGGTGAATTGGAGCGGATGTGATGCAGAGGAGAACATCTGGGAGAGGGGATCAGACCTCAAAGCCTTCAAGGACCTGATAGCTGAGTATCTTGCAAGGAAGGCGCCGAGTACGTCGCCAACTCAGGTGGGGGAGAATGTCATGGGCGGCCTCTCAGCCGTGACCCATGACTCCTTAGGCGCACCCCGTGGTGCCCTGGCAAGCCCCAAGATGCCTAGCGCCACGGTTGTGGCCGCGCCAAGATCTATATGCGCATCTGCGCATGTCGCCCCACCGGTTGAGCGTGCCCGCGCGCAGCAAGCAGACAGCGCCCTCAAAGCCTGCCCGCAGCCAGCGCCCGCGCGCCCCGCACTTGAGTGCGCCAACGCCGTGCGATCTGCGCATGCGCGCCACAATGCTGCCCATCCCGCACTCGAGTGCGCCTATGCCATGCGACCAACGCATGCGCACCTCAACGCAGATTACCCCGCGCCTGCGCGCGCCAAAGCCTTGCGCCCTGTGCGCAAGCCATGAACACGCAGACAAGGATGCGGCCCCTCAAAGTGCCGCACATCATGTAAATATAGTTAGGTTTATCTTTCTGTATTTTTTTAGTATGATTGTCTAGCCCCTTAGTGTTTGTTGCTATGACATGGGTTTATTTTTTAAGAACATATATAGGGGGGGTATAAGGATTCGAACAATTTGTAAGCTGCTTTCATATTTCTGCTCTGGTGTCTCACCCCCTCGTCACCACGTTGGCTTTCTTGTAATCGGTTGGCTTTTGATTAATACAAGCTAGTGCAACGACTTTCATCTTCAATTACTCTTTTAATACACACTGTGATTGACATCCGTTTTCCCGCACGGCACTGACGCTCTAGTCTAGCGTGCGGAGGGGACCATTGGCCGGCATACGTTGCCCTTCTAAGCAAACTCAAGAAGGCGCCGCGTAACAGTTAACATGCTTCAAAGGATAACTTACAAAAAGTTCATTGTTCAATCTTTAAAACTTAACCCGATCTAATAAGATCACATAAAAAGAAACTGAGAGAACTTAACTTAAGACAAATAGAGGTCGTTTGGTATGGAGATAAATTATGCAGGTATTAGCAATACAAATATTAGTTATGCAGGTATAATTAATGCATGTATTAGCTATGCATGTACTATAATGTAGGAATTATTTCTTGAATTATTAATATATTATAATTTAATATACAATGTTATAATTTAAATATTTAGTCACCTCTTAAATAAATTAAAAATATTCTTATAATTATGAGGGTTAGTTTTTTTATTTTAAATTTTAATACCTATATTACTAATACTCACATTACTTATTGCACCTTCTATATCCCTTAAAATAATATACAAATTCCCGCATAACTTACGGGGATAAAGCAAAATTTAGTAAAACAAACCAAACAATATATTAAAGTCATGCAATGACTATTTTCTTTTTGTAAACTAACCAAATGTTGTAATAGCTTATGCTGAAGTTTGTGTACGTATTAGTCTCATGGGGTGTCAAACCAAACGACCACTTAATGACAAGGATGGATGCTTAAAACTATGAATTCAAGAAACTCAATTGCTCCATTTCAAACCAAGTATATGTGCTAAAAAAATTAAAGTAGGTACAGATATTAATCTTTAAATCCAATATCTCAAATAATAGTCATTAACTTTTAGATTCAATCGAGTAAAAAAAAGTTTTATTTTTATTTTTTATTTATTTATTTTTTTTTTTTGCTAAGAGGAGCATAACATATATTATATAAAGTTGGACGTTCATAATACAAAAACCCCCTTTCTCTCTCTGAGACGAGAGGAGGAATCATAATCCAGTTCAGCCATAACAAAGGCAGGTACATAGTCAAAGTAAACTACTGAGTTTTGAGAATCATTACATCCATATTTTGATAGTAAGTCAGCAACAAAATTAGCTTCTCTATAGATATGCTTGACTTCAGTGCAACCCAAGTCAGATAGTAAGGACCTGCAATCAAATACAATATTAGCAAAAGCTTCACTTGTGCCGTTTAGCATGAGTGGAAGAATGCTTGAATCAACTTCAACTTTGAGAGGGATGAGATTGTAAGACTTTGCCATAACTAGGCCTTGATAGAGAGCACTTATTTCTGCATGGACTACTGAAGATTGAGGAAGTCGCTTTGAAAAACATATCATCCAATTTCCTCTATGATCTCGAATGACTCCTCCTATACCTCCTACTCCATTTGTGCTGGTGAATGCCCCATATGTGTTTAATTTAAAGAAGTCTTTCTCCAGGGGGTGCCACTTTATATATACAGTATTCGTTGGTCTCAATCCCATAGCTGAATAGTGGATGTGGTAATACTCAGCTGCTTGAGAATAGATTAACTTGAAGTCCACCAAGAGAGAGCTATCTTCAAATATATTTTTATTTCTGTTTTTCCGAATATTCCATAAAGCAAATGGAATATAAGTTTCAAAAGGAATACCTTTGAAGGTCAAGGAGGTTCCTTTTTTTGAACAAAGATCCTGGATCCATTGAAATAAGTTCTGAGTGGGTGATAGCTTTAAAGTGTCCCAGAAACACCTTCCCGCTGAAGGGCATTCAACAAAGATGTGGTGAAGAGATTCGACTATAGAGGGGCAGTGCTTACATAATGCACTTGGAATAATATTTCTACTATAAAGGTTTTGGGCTTTTGGAAGTTTGTCAAGGCTGAAGGACCAAAGGAAAATTTTATTTTATTCGGGATGTTTAATTTCCAAATCCAGGACGTTGGATTTTTAGTTAGAGAGAGATGGGTTGAGGAGTCCTTGGTTGTAAAAAGAGAGTAGGCCGACTTGGTGGTAAAAAGGCCATTATGAGATAGATTCCAAAAAAAAGTATCATCCTGATTCCCTTACTGCCCCTGATGAGTATTATGAATCCGGTTAAGGATTTCTGGTGGAAATTCAAAGGATAGATTAGATAAGTTCCAGGGCGTAGGCGTAAGGATTGATTGGACTGTTGCGGTGTGAATAGGAGTAGTAAGTGGGCCCTGGATTAGGGATCGTAGGGAAGTATTAGGATATATTCACTTATCATTCCACAGATTAATGTTGTCTCCGTTACCCACTGTCCAGGACGTAGCAAGAGTGCAAACATGATGAACTTTAGCAATGCTTTTTCAAGTGTAAGAGTCAGTAGACTTAGACACTATATTTTTGACGATGTTGGAATTCCTACGATATTTATATGTAAGAACCTTTGCCCACGGTTTGTCCTGATGTTTTATAAGCCTCCAAGCCAGACCTGTTACTAACGCGCCATTCTTAGCTTTAGCTTTGTGAAGACCCAAACCACCTTTATCCTTTGCAATGGTAACCATATTCCAATTAGCATGGTGAAGCCTTTTTTTATCTGATCCCCAAAGGAAATTCCTTTGGATTTGATCAATGAGATTTAATGTCTTAGCTGGAAGAAGATTAACCTGCATAGAATAAGTCGGAATAGCAGCTAGGACTGAGTTAATAAGAGTAGCTCTGCCTGCAATGCTAAGACAATTAATCTTCCAGCCCTGGAGCTTAGAGTTCATTTTATCAAGAATTGATTGGTAATCTGAACTCCTGGGATGGTTATTAGTGATAGAGAAACCTAAGAATTTGCCAATTTAGGAAGCAACACTGATATTAAGAATAATAGAAATTTCATTACATAGACTGGTAGCAGTGTTCTTAGAGAAAATCATTTTGGACTTTGTAAAGTTAATCTTTTGGCCAGAAAGGCTGCTAAATTTTGCGAGGACTCCGTTGATAGTGGAAGCATTTTCCCTGGTAGCGGTACCAAACAAGATGAGATCATCTGCAAAAAGAAGGTGTGATAGCTTAGGGCCAGCTCTAGATAATTTAATAGGTTTCCAATTGGAGTTATCAACAGCCTTGTTAATATCACGACAGAGGACTTCCATACAAATTATAAAAATATAAGGAGACAAAGGATCTCCTTGCCTGATACCTCTTAACGGGAGAAAGTATTGAGATGGTCTTCCATTGATAAGGACAGAGATGGAAGAGGTAGAGATACATTCCATTATAAGATTTATAACATTAGTAGGAAAATTAAAATAGTGGAGGCTGTATTTAATGAAAGACCATTCAAGGCGGTCAAAGGCTTTTTCAAGATCAATCTTAATCATCATATTACATGTCATACCAGATGCTCGTTTGAAAGAGTGAACTGCTTCTTGGACTATGATAGCATTATCTGATGCTCTTCTACATGGGAGGAAGCTAGACTGGTACGGACCAATAATAGTATTCAAGTGAGGTCGAATTCTATTTACAAGAATTTTGGTAATAGTTTTATAAATTGTATTGCAAAGACTAATGGGACGATAATGGTTTACAGTTTCAGGGAATTGAACTTTAGGGATAAGGATAATGTGAGTTTTGTTAACGCTTGGGTCTAGCTTACCCGTAGCAAACGCTTGAAGACAAACATGATTAATTGCATCCTTAGTGTCCAGCAGAAATTTTTGGAAGAAAGCAGGATGAAGACCATCCGGACCCGGAGCTTTGAGGGGTTTAAAGGATGACATAGCCTTTCGAATTTCATTTAAATCTAGGGGACAACCAATTTGGAGAGAAGATTGGTTGTCAAAATAATTAGTATGGGCAACAACAGAATTTTGGTAGGAAACTAAAAGATCAGTTCTATAAATAACCCTAAAATGGTTAAGGATCATGTTATGAATGTCCATAGTATTAAAGAACCAATTTCCTACTGAATCGGCCAGGGCTACAATTTTATTTCTTCTACGCCTTTTGACGGTAGAAGTATGAAAAAATCTCGTATTAGCATCCCCATCGTCAATCCATTAGATACGCGATTTTAATTTCCAGAAATCTTCCTCGTTCTTTAAAATAGCATTATAATCGCTAGTAAGGGAGTTTTCAAGATTATAGTGAAAGGTATTTTTTCTAGAGAGGTCTATTTTTTGTAAGCCTGCTAGTCTATTGGCTATACTTTTCTTCTTATAAAAAATATTTCCAAAAACAGTTTTATTCCAATGAGTAGCCGCTTTGGAGAAGTTTTCTACTGACTGGGCATAGGGGGCATCATTATGCCAACAGGATTTAACAATTCTAGGGAAATCATAATGATTTAACCACATCGTTTCGAATCTAAATAACGAGTTCACAGGCCCTTTATTAGGAATGATATCTAATAGTAAAGGACAATGATCGGATCTAGTTCTAGGAAGATGAGTAACTGAAGCGTCGCTAAACATATGGAGCCAGTCTGCATTAGCTAGGAAGCGATCAAGCCTTTCAAGAATAATGCTAGCGCTAGCTTTACTTTTATTAGTCCAAGTAAACTTAGACCCAGTATAGCCCAGGTCAATCAATCCTGAATTATTAATACAATTTAAAAATTGAGTGATTCTACTATTATTGACAGGATTACCCCCAAATTTTTCATGAGCGGTCGTGACTTAATTGAAGTCCCCACATAGTAACTAAGGACCCTTAATTTGAGCGCTATATTTTTAGATTCAATGACATCAGAACACATAAAATTAAGGACCCGTTTGTCCATACAAAAGTTTTCCCTTTTTTTTTTCAAATAATTTCTGAAAAACATGTTTGTCCATGAAATCTTGTGACCTTTTTTTACTTTTTTTTAAAAAGTGGTTTAAAGCACTTTTACAAGTTTTTTCAAAAAGAGTTTTTTCTCCTTTCACAAACTCTACCTTTTTTTCAAGTGAAATATATGTCCAAATAGAATTTTGACTTCCAAATATCATTTTTCAATTCAACCACAAAAACTATTTTTCCAAATAATTTTTAGAATCTATGTTTAAAATTCAAGACCACATTTGTTGATTGGTACCGTTGAGTAGTCACAGACGGCAAGTTTTCTCCATATGCGCTCTACATTATATACTCGTATTAGACAATTTTTGATATTGACTTTGGGAGGAGTACTTATTCTGATTTTGACCCAGAAGTAGATGTTTTTTGTATTGGAAATATCGGTGCGCACACATGATGCGCGGTTGTGTGGAGTGAAGCTAATGGAACAGATGATTTAGACATAGAAGATCGAAATTAATAACGAAGGCATCGAGGTTAGTCGAAGTCAATCACCGAAGATAGGTTCCAAATTAAGGCTCGGTAAGACTCCGCCTCGTTCGACCAGCAAGTTCGCACCAGCGAGGTCGTCGCTATGGACTTCAGTGAACAACTACAGCCAAAGACGCACGATCCTCCACTACTTCAGCCCACTAACTCCATTATCAGAAGTGTGCAACGTGGGTCTGAGAATGGACAGAAATGGAAAACGTGATCAAAGCTTATGCATTTATAAATAGCTTCATTTCTTATGTTGTATTCATTCAAAAAATACATATCAAAACTCTGCAAAATTATGTACTCAAGATGATATATTGAAATCTCACTTACTTACGCATAATTCTCGTCTTTACTGTTCGAGCGGTTTCACACCGAACTGATGGAGCTACCTCATATGGATGACACTTTGGCCATCATGGCGTTTGAAAAGAATATCAATTTTCGCAACTCCGGTGCTGCTGCCGAATTGAGAAAAGAGCTCAAGCAATACCAAACTTTGACGTGAGATGACTTGCATAATAGGGCATACACCAAGATAAGATTGGAAGAAGCTGCTGGTCGAGGCCCTAACAATAAGGATTGCTCTGAATCCTCATATCGCGCCAAGTCGTCGTGAGGAAATTCAAAGGGAAGATATTAGCCATACACTTCACCGAGGCAACCTGTTAACCAAAGGCTTAGAAATTCACGTGTGAGCCAACGGCTCGGTGGGAAAGTCTATTTCGGCACAAATTAAAGGAACACCTCGGGACTAGCTCTGGTTTCCAAGAACAAGGAGTTACCTCGGATCCCCGATCATAACTTTAACATATCGATCTCGGAGTTGGTCAATGTTGTGAAGGGGACGGTGGGGGTACGAGTACCGAAGGAAATGAGAACCCCTGCGGATAAGAGGGATCAAATTTTTCATTGTGAATTCCACGCGGACTACGGTCATCGCACCGAAGACTGCAAAGCTTTGCGTCTCGAGGTGGCGCATCTGTTGAAGAAGGGTGTCTTTGCTGAATTCCTCTCGGATAAGGGGGAGGATAATTATGCGAAGAACCGAGGTGCTGGCCAGCCACTGAGGGCACCACTCCCTGAAAGAGTTATGAATGTAATTACTAGGGAGTCGGAAGTGAATGGTGTAAACTTCGCGGCTATCAAGAAATTTGCAAAATTATCAATAACGATGGAGAAAAAGACTCGAGTTGGAGGCTCGGGAAAAGAGATAGTGTTCAACGATGACGATTGTGATGGGATGATGTTTTCCCATCACGATGCTTTGGTCATCATGCTGAGGATCAATGACTTAGACATCAAACGGGGTATGATCGACCCTAGTAGCCCTGTCAACATAATCAGCTACAGGGCTGTCAAGAAGATATGGCTAAAGGGCGAGGTTGTCCCAAAAGCAACCATACTGACTGGTTTCAACAACCCAACCAGTCAAAGGGGTTGTTATGGAAACTCTATTTCAAGTTCTGCCCGAGGATATGGCATATATTTTAATCCTTGGGAGACCATGGATTCATTCTATGGAGGTTGTTCCATTCACTCTCCACCAAGTCATCAAATTTCCTACCCCATGGGGATTTCGTTCGATTAAAGGGGAGCAACGGGTAGCGAGGGAATGCTATTTGGTTGCGCTGAAGAGTGGAGTCGTCCCGTCAGGACCAAAGAAATAGCAATCAATATAACCGGGGTCTAGCGAAGAGGAAGAGTCATGTCCCCAAGATGACTCCTTAAGAGAAATAGAAAAGATGGTAAACTCGGATGAGAGACGACGGTCTAGTTTGAAAAAGAACATTTAGAAGGAAATACTTTCATTATTATTTTCATTATTATTATTATTGTTATTATTATTATTATTGTTATAATTATTAATTGACGTACTAATTCATATTTTTATATTTTTTACGAGGTACATTGTGGCGGAATTACGAAAAGACGACACCTTCGAAAGAGGATAGTATATTCAAAGTAGTTGACTTTATTTAATTTCATTTTATTAATTTCGTTTGCAATTCTTACTAACTTGTTCATTTATTTTGCAAGGCACACTTGGACAAAACTTAGTCATTAGAAGAGACAAATATTTATTACTTGTCTTTAAATTTGCATATCGTAGTTTAATATTCAAATATTTTATTGCTTAGTTAGTTTAATTATTTGCTTAAGAATCCCAATTATTTAGTCCGGCCGGTAAACCACATTTGGTGGAGCCTGAGAGGTGCCTAACCTCTTCCTCTCGGGTTAATTTGAACTCTTACCTAGATTTTTAGTTCGTAGACTAAGTTTCGGAGTTAATTGTAAAATTGGCTAGAAACAAAATAGGTGCCATAATACGCCTAGTTAAAAAATATGTTAGGTGGCGACTCCAACTCTTTACCCGTGAGTTACCATATAAGTCGAGCCCTATTTTGAACTTTAACTAGTTCGGGTAAAAATAGGATGCGACATAGGCTTGAGGCACGTCATTCTCCCGCGCAAAATCATTCCACTCTTCGATGACTCTAGCACTTGCCCGAGGAGTGGAGGGACTATCTGTATTGGGTAAAAATCGGTGCACACACATGACACATCGATTGTGTGGAGTTAAGCTAACCGAACAGATAATTTAGACACAGAAGACCTAAGTTAATAACGAAGGCACCGAGGTTAGTCGAAGTCAATCACCGAAGATAGGTTCCAAGTTAAGGCTCTGTGACTCTGCCTCGTTCAACCAGCAAGTTGGCACCACCAAGTTCATCTTTATGGACTTCGGTGGACAATTTCAGCCAAAGATGCATGATCCTCCACTATTTCAGCTCACTAACTCCATTATCAGAGGTGTACAACGTGGGTCTGAGAACGGACAGAAATGGAAAACGTGATCAAAGCTTATACATTTATAAATAGCTTCATTTCTTATGTTGTATTCATTCAAAAAATACATACCAAAATTCTGCCAAATTTTGTACTCAAGATCATATATTAAAATCTCACTTACTTACACATAATTCTCGTCTTTACTGTTATAATTTCTATTTTGATATATTGATTTGCTTGTATTCGCAATCCAAATTCGATTTGTGACCTAAGATCAGTTTAGGCCAATACAGTTTCTATGCTAATCAGTTTTGGGATCACTGAGTTCTTTTGATCCAAGGACTTGATTTACAGTACTATAAGGGGTCGTTTGGTACAAAGTGCATAATCCCGGGATTACAAATCCTGGGATTAAAATTTGGACTAAAAGTGGAATAAATAAACCCACCTCCTATATGGGATTAGTTAATCCCATGATTTTGGGAGTAAAGCTCTCCCAACTTAGCTAATCCCAACAACCAAATATGGGATTAATGTAGTCCCAAATTTAATCCCGGGACTATTAGTCCAATCCCGCGTACCAAACGACCCCTAATAATGGTTCGAACTTCAAAACAAAGTTGGCATAATACGGTATATATCAAATTTCCATTTTGGTATTTCGATATTGATATTACAATATTCAGTATCAATGTTGGTAGACATGATTTTTCCAAGTTTCGGTATTCGGTACGCTAATTGGTTTTTAAAAATTATAGATGTCGAATACCATATCGAAACAACACATATTATATACTAAATTAATATATATATATATATATATATATATATATATATATATATATATATATATATATATATATATATATATATATATATATATATATATATATAGTTAGTAAATTGATTATCTTAACACAACTTCACTAAGTTTATTATAGGAATTTTTATATAAAAGTACAATTTTTAGAAGTTATTTGCAAAACATAGCAATATTTTAATAAAATTACCTAATATAGAGAAAAGGAAAAGTTAATCACACAACATAGCAAAACCTTACATTCTTCCTCTTATTTTTCCGAATTTCACTTTTTCATCTCCCATTTCCCCCAATTTCATTTTCCTCCTCCCATCCTCAACTACCTTATATTTCATTGTATCCCGTTGTATCCGCTATTTCTCAACTACCAACTACCTCGTATCTCGCTGTATCTCAACTACCAAGCATCTCGTATCTCACTGTGTCTCACTGTATCTCATTGTATCTGCATTATTTTCCACAGTATATAACTATTTCTAGACTGTATCTAGTTGTTTCTAGACTATTTCAGCATTGTTTCATTCTATTTGTGCGTTGTTTCTCACTGTTTCTAAACTATTTCATCTTTTTTGCGTTCTCTCACGTTATTTTTTGCATTTTATTTCAGACTTTTTCACTGGTTGTTTCATACTGTTTTAGCGTTGTATTTTGCATTATCTACACTATTTTTACTCCACATCTAACTGCATCTCGTTGTATTTGTGTTGTTTTAAACTATTTCAGCGTCGTCTTAAGACTGTTTCAATACTGCTCAAGCTATTTCACATTGTTTCAGCCGTGTTTCAATGAAACGGAGGCGGAGTAGCATCAAAATAAAGTTTTATGTATGGCAAATATTGTCTCTTTTTATTAAGATAGATACAGAAAACTTAAAGTTAATTGGTACATAATCCTTCTTCTTCTATGTTAGCGATTCATTACATGAATCACACTGAAAATTCCGCAAGTTCCATAATGAAAACATTAAAGTTTCCATTTAGTAAGATATTTAAAGTTTCCATTTACTAAGATAGATACAGAAATGTTGTTGTGTTCTTGTGTTCCTTCTACCACAAACTAATAGAAGATCCCAATAGAAGATCCAAGAAACAACTGGTGACCCGCAAAACAGAATGGAAGAAGGAACATAGCAGTATAGTTAGGAGATGACAACGAGTGAAATGAGCCAACGAACAACGGAGCGGTGCCGATGGCTTCTCCGACAAGAGGTGCACGACGTCGCTGCCACTCCTCTCCTCTTTTTCTTGCTTCTTTCAATTTCTATAACGATCAGTCTGATCAGGGGAAGAAACAAAAGAAGAACGACCAACGACTGCTTTTTCGAGTGTTCACCCCCGTCGGCGGCGGTGGTGAGTGTTTCTTTCTTTCGATAGCGGTGTCGCTGCCCATTTCTACTCCACCGTCTTTGTACTCATGGTTCCTCTTCCTCTATTTTCCTATTAAGAATAGGAACGCCAAGAAAAATTATGGATCGGAGCTCCCGTTTGCCTCCCTCACTCTAAACTCATATTTGATTTGATTTTTGTTAATGTTTATTGAAGAAAGGAAATGAAAAATAAAATGTGCTATGAAAAATATTGCTAGGTGTTGTAATTTATAAAAAATTACTATTTTTTGTCATATAAAGATGTAGATTTGTATATCCGTGTGAAAAACCCTTTATTATAACAATATCTAATATCTAATTTTTTTTTTTGCTGGAATCAATATGTAAAATATTATACTTTTTAAGCCCAGCTCTTATACCTACTAGTCTTAGGCGCAATTAAATACTCAATTACCGACTTCGATGCGTTGTTGCTCTCAAGTCTCAATTATATGATTATTCAAATATTAAGCAGAAATTTGGTATCATCTAGTATGTAAAAAAGAAGATTTACGTAGACTTGTTTGGATCAAGAAATGTATGTAGTTTTATGCAAGGTAATTAAAACATAAAGACAAAAGATAATTTAATATATATTTTTTAAGCTTAAATCGAACTACCAAAGGTAACATACTGAAATTAATGGAAATCGAAAAGAGAAAAATCGAACCATACAAAATTTAATTTGGTTTGTGATCTTTATAGCTTTGTACAAAATCAAATATCGAAATTCGTTAATATTGTACCATGCTGACCCACGTGTACCTCTAGTTCAAAGAGTAGTACATCTGAACTAATTCTGATTTTCAATTTATAGGGATGACAATGTTGAATCAAACTCCTTTTTAATATGCTTCCTTTCCACTTTTAAAGTGAAACATTCAACCTTTTTCCATTTGCCTCGATGCAGTTGCGTCCACCCGGTATTACAACAGTTCTTCACATGAGATCCACAACTTAGACCTTTAGTCCATTTAGAAATATTCATGACAAAGATTAGACAATCCCTTTCAAAAGTTTAAAACGCCAGCATATTCCTTAATCCTTTCTTCAAAATTTAAAGGGACTTGAGGTTTAAGTTGGCAAGTAAAAGTAGCTTTGCTAGACAGATATCTTAGTACAATCTTATTAAGGATAATTTTATGCAGGAGTTTGAAGTGTGGTAGTGTGAATGGAAAATGAAGAAAGAAGATGAAAAGGCAACTTTGGTTTTTTCACTTTGTCCCTTATCGATTAAACACAAGTGTTTTGTTGCGTATAAATAGAAAATCACTTCCTTTAGCTCTTAAAAGGAGTTGAGAGGAAGGGATCTCGCGCCGTTGTTGTCGTTGCTCGGCTTCGGATTCGGTCATTTGATATGATTGACTGATTTAATTTTTTTTGTACCAACAAAATTAAAACTAACTGTTAAATATTAATATTAAATATAATATAAGTTTTCATCTTTAATTCCACGTTAGAAATTCCCCGAAGGGCTGCTTTTCGTGAACAGCCATCAGAAGGGATGTCTTTCATGAATGACCACCTGCAATGTGAACAGATGCCTTTCATGAATGACCACTTGCAATGTGAGCAGATGCCTTTCATGAATGGACACTTGCAGTGTGAATAGCCATCTTCACACCCCTTCATCCAACAATCCTTAGACTGTAAATAGATGGTCATTCCTTCAGTTTTTTATCACCGAAATTTTTGAATTCTTCTCTTGCTTTCTGCATTACTTTTAAATAAAGAAACAACATTATTAAGTGATCACTGGTGGAAGAAGAAACGATAGATAGTAAAATATCTGTGATTTTCTACTCTTATGATTTGGAGATTAAAATCTACGTGATTTTCTACTCCTAATCAGTTTGAAGATTAAATTCTTTACCGTGGTATTAAAAGTAGTTTGAAGATTAAACTCTTCATTATTCTTTTAATTTGGTTTGAAGATTAAAAACTTCACCGTTGTATATAATCGATTTGAAGATTACAATCTTCGGCATTGTATTAAATCGGTTTTGAAGATTAAAAACTTTCCATTTTTCTACTCGAGTTACAAAGAAAGAGTGGTCGAATGTGTCTTTTCATTATAGGGTGTTGTCATATTTGTACAACGTATTGGCTGAAGGATGACTACATTAATGTGAGAGCTAAATATGCGTCGGTTCCCGTATGAGTCGAGAACCAGAATGGAACAAATTTTGTTTTGTCCATTCCAATATTCTTTCTAAATCGTCCTCTGGAAAAATAAGATCAAATAATTATTAATGTTTTAGATTAAGAATGTCCATATATATTCAAGATTAATATCATAAAATAATTAGTCAAAATATGTGAGAGAGATTGAATGGTCCCAATGGTTGGCCTTAGCCCGATAAAACTCACGTTACCATTACAAAAAGGATAACTTTGACTACTATTTGATGTGGTTTGTTCTTCATGGCATTGGCCATGTTACTTGCCACGTTATTTTTGGCAAATTAAAAGAGAATCTTTGTGAGTCTTACTATATATGGTTCTTTCAATAAAGCAAATAAGGATTTGTGTTATGTTTGGACGAAGCAAGCAGATGGTGAATGAGTGTTTCCACTTAATTTCTTGTCCTTCGTAATCAACGAGGTTGGACAATGATTTAAATGTAGAAGCCATGTGGATTGCTCGTATCATTGCACCAAGGGCTGCCCTTAAACGACGGCACTCCTCATACTGCTATCTGATGTTTGGTATTTTACGCCAATATTTCCTTAATATTTCCTCATGTTTGAGCTTGTTATTCGCTCGCTTTATAGTATATAGATGTGGTTTTGCACTAATTTTATGTCGTGTGTATGTAGGTTGTTATGTGAATAGTTTATATAAATTGTTTGCTAGAATTCAGTCCGAATAGTCCTCGTGGGAACGATACTCGATTTATCACTTTATTACTTGTCGACCACGTATACTTGCGTGTGCGTTTGGGAGCAACAAGTTCCCACGAGGACTATTCGGACTGAATTCTAGCAAACAATTTATATAAACTATTCAGGGATCTTTTCCAATAGTGATGAGTTTATTAACTAAAGAACAGTAATTGAAATGGTAAAAGTGAATTCAAGCAATGGAGCAAAACTTGGTTGTTATCAGTAATAAGGAGACGGTCCAGGGTCAGAGTTACGAACAATCTAGTTGAGTTTTCCAATTGATTCCACTTCTTAAATCCCGGGTTACTAACTAACAGATTAAATGTACCCGTGAAAACCTTTCGATTCTTCACGGTCTATGCAGGCTACTCCAATCCCTATATGTCTATGGGTTGAATCACGTGCACGCATTAACGAATTCTGTAATTAGTTAAACTAGGCGAGCAAGTATATGTCTATCCTACTCACAAATTGGTTCCCCGATGCCCGGGTTCACAAACTAGTCCTATTCTTTCTTATTACGTAATTAAATTCCCTCTTTCGAGTTCAATCTAAAAACCATAGATAATGCGTAATAATCGTGCCCTGACAATTACACAAGTGAAATCAAGAAAGAATAAGTAACCCGTAATGGAATTCAATTAATGGGAATCAATCTTCAAACATCAACCTTCATGTAATACTCTAACCCTAGAACGATAGGATTAGCTACGCATACTCATAATAACAACACAAGAAATTGATGTAATAATGAAATAATGATGTAATATATTAATGGAAGGAAGAAAAACCCTTGTTCTTGATGTTATGAGCTCTCCAATTTTCTCCAAGGTCTGAACTCCCATGAAAAACTAAGTAAAAGAGTATTTATAGAGTTTACAATAAGTTAGACCCAAGCCTAGACGAAATAGGACATAAAATCGCGCACCAGGGGCGCTATAACGGGCGCCCCGCGCCCACGATCGCGTGCAGACAACCAGAGGACGTCAGATTTCGAGCGCCTTTGCTCCGCGGCGCGGAAGGAAACGCGCCAGCCAAGGCGCGCTATGGGCTGCGCGGCGCGTGGCCTACGGCGCCATTGTATTTTTCTGTTCCGTCCGCTCCTTTGCTCGCTCGTGTCGTGCCTTCGTGTGCTCGATCCAATCCCCAATCAAAATCCAATCTTTTCTTGCTAAATCATGTTCTTAAAAGCTCCAATTACACTGCATAACAACCTACATACATACGACATAAAATCAGTGCAAAACCATATTCATAAACCATAAAACGAGCGAATAACAAGCTCAAACGTAAGGAAATATTAAGGAAATATAGGCATAAAATGCCAAACATCACCACCCCACACTTGAACCTTTGCTCGCCCTCGAGCAAGTCACATCTCACTTCCCAACCTAGGTAAAACAGGTCTGCCCATGACTATGGTTGATACCGATCATTGAACAAATGCGCACATGACTACTATGGATCCACAACATGCCAACAAATTATCAAAATAAAAAATATGAGAACAACCACCCCAAAATAGCTCAAATGCACAAACTCAACTTAATGCAACCATGCTCCCACAAAATCACACCTATCTACTCAACCAAGAAGCCACCAACTTCACCTATTTCATGCAAACCACGTGCCCTCACCAATATGAAGCAAAAGAGTGCCCCAAAAGATCACACACAACCATCAATATAATGAATAGAACGGGGGCAATAACAAATGAATTCACTCACTCTCAGGAAAATCTCACACGTTACACACAATGTACCATAGGCTTGCCCGTAGTGTAGGACTCCACTAATGTAAGCTCACTCTAATCGGGATTAACTAGGACTTTAGAAAGGTCGTAATGTAGGCTAAGGGGCGGGTAGGATACATATGGTAATAGTGACTACCTCCCTAAGCACTTTAATACATCACAATTAAATTAAGCACAAATCTCATCCAGCCACCCAATCCAACAACTTCTACACATACACCTTCTCACAAGTAGCATTTTTCATATAAGTACACACTAGCAAGGAATGAATATCTTTTTCTCTTTTTTTTTTTCTTTTTCCACAATTTTTTTCTTTTCAATTTTGCTCTTTTTCTTTTCTTTTTTCAATTTCATCCAACCTTGCCAATGCTCATAAACAACTACTACACAATTCATTCAAATATTCCCCTTCATTAGCTCCACTCAAGAGCCTCCCAACATCCAACCACAACTCCAATCAAAAACAAAATATCAATAAAGTGCTTAAGGAGTAAAGGGCCAAAAGAGTCAATTAAGAACAAATGGGTAGGCTCGGGGTGTGGGTACCAATAAAAAGGGTCCAGGAAATCACAACAACAATTTCTTCCAAGGTATATATGTAAGGGTAGGCAAATCAAAAGAAGGCCTTGTATCATTTCCCGACTAGAGCAAACCTAGGATTTCGCTTTGCACACACACGGGGCAAGTTCTAGACATTAACATGCAACATGGAGTAAACAAGAATATGCCTCACACACACATTGCACATGATCCACACAAAAAGGTTCCATCAACAACTCTCAACCAAGCATCTAGAATGCAACTTGTGGAAAATTAAGCACTAATGCACAAAGGTTCACAATAAAGTCAAGTGAGTGGACTCAGCATCTCAAGGGGGTCGTTCCAATTTTTTTTAGGCATGCATCAAATTAAAACCCAAGGACACCACAAATAGCACATGCAATCAAGTTCAAGTCCACCGGTATCAAACACATCAAAGGCACCTAGCATTCTACCTCTTTCCTTCGTCTAGGGTCATCTACAACTAACTATCCTAATCCTTATAAAAATAAAAACTACCCGGTTCAAAGGTCTCCCCGTGGAAAAGAACCGAGGCCATAAGAAAAACCACGGGGTGGATGACATGTACCACTAACAAAGACTAAAAAGAAAATCTTTTTGAAATTTTTCATTGGTTTTCTAATTTTTTTTTTCATTTATTAAAGCAAGAAACAAATCAAAATAAAGTCAAGTGACAAAAGAAAAATCCTAACGGTACATGCATCCCTAACCTCAAAAATAAATAAATAAAGGGTAGTTCCCCACCCCACACTTAAACTAAGCACTGACGTCAGTGCTAAAAATAAGCAAGCGCAAGGTAAAGAAAACTTCCCTGAAGATTCTAGTCCTTGGTGCTAGCATCCTCCAAGCTTCCATATAGTATGAGGTACTCAGACTTCCCTCATCAGGTCATCAACATTAGGCAAGGGTGAGGACACCCCACACTTAGCCTCGACATTACATGAACCTGCAATCCAAGGAAAAAAACAACAACTACATGACACTATAAATAAAATAATACAAGTACAAACTCGGGTTGCCTCCCGAGAAGCGCCTTAGTTAACGTCGTGGCACGACGACACTTCTAGCTCACTTCCAACATTTATGTCTTCTCTTCTTACGCCGAACTTTTGCTTTCTTCCCTTCTTTTAGAGAACCCCTCTTCAACTTCACCTCTGGTTTACTTCCATGTTCGTGTTTGACACATTCAATCATAGAGCACTCTTCAACCTTAGCTATGTGCTCCTTCCCATTATAAACCTTGAAAGTAACCTTTTCTCCATGCGCTCTAACAGTCATCTCACCCAGCTCCATGTCAATAATTGCATTCGAGGTGACTAGGAATAGTCTCCCCAAAATGAATGGAGCTTCTCGGTCCTCGTCATAATCTAGGACTACAAAATCAGCAGAGAATGTAAACTTACCAACTTTTAGCAACACATCCTCCAACTTACCATCAGGGTGAGTGAGTGATCCATCTGCCATCTTAAGAGTAACTGAAGAGGGCTTGATTGCTCCTAGCCCTAACCTTTTGCAAACAGACAGAGGCATGAGATTTATGCTCGCACCCAGATCACACAATGCACCAGTGATATTATGCCCTCCAATGGTGCAAGGAATAGTAAACCTCCCAGGATCTTGAAGTTTTGGAGGTAGCTTGCTCAAGATTGTGCTACACTCCTCAACTAACTCAACTGTATCTATCTCTTGAGGCTTTTTCTTCTTGACTAAAATTTCTTTTAAGAACTTCACAAAGGATGGCATCAATTCAAACACATCAGTCAAAGGAATATTAACTTGAAGTTCTTTCAACATACTCACAAATTTTTGATACTGGGCCAGATCCTTCGATGGTAATAGTCTCTGCGGGAATGGTGGAGGTGGCAGAAGTGCCTCCTTTCTCTCTTCTTTCTTCTTTACCTTCTCCACTTTTTCAACTTTTTCTATTTCAGCTCTCTCTTCAGACTTGATCATCAGCTCTCCACCTTCAATTAAGGTCACTGCAAGACATTGTTCAGGCTCTTTTTTCATAGTGCTTATTTCTCCCACCAACTGCCCCACTTGGTGCTCTAGGTTCTTGTGAGCATTGGCGAGATCTTGTATGGCTTGTGCATGGGCTGCAGTGTCAGCTATCATTCTCTGCTGGCCTGCCATTATCTGCTTTAGCATATCTTCAACTGAACTGCTAACCTGCTGTGGTGGTGCTTGAAGTGGGTGGTAATTATTCGGGGCTCTCGTATTACCTTGATAATAACCATTACCAAACTGATTTTGACCCTGCAGCCTGTTTTGATTACCCACATAATAAACTGACTCTGGATTAGAAGAGCAAACCTCCGTAGCATGGTCTTGACCACAAACCTCACAAAAGCTCTGGAGTTGTTGCACTGGAGCCACTGGTTGCTGAGCCTTTTGCAGAGCTAACTTGCTAATTTGATTGGAAATAGCATCCATCCTCGCCCTTAGCTCTGAAACTGCATCTAACTGAAGTACCCCTGCAGGTTTCTGCGTAATAGCTCTACCATCTCCCTGCCAATCAGGATTGCTCTACGAAAACTTGTCAAGTAAATCATAAATCTGATCAAAATTTAAGGCCAGTACTTGGCCTCCAGCAGCAGCATCAACCACGATCTTAGTGTGTTGGTTCAACCCCTCAACAAAAGTGTGTGCAACAACCTCATTGGATTGGTTGTGGTGTGGACAATCTCTCAATAGAGCTTTGAATCGCTCCCAGGCTGAATACAAGGATTCTCCTTCTAACTGTCCGAAGGACATAATTTCACTCCTCGGCCGGGCTGTCTTGGCAGATGGATAAAATTTAGCCAAGAACTTCTTAGCCAAATCCTCCCAAGTAGTGATAGACCCAGACTTTTCAGCCTTTAACCACTTCTTTGCTGCCCCAATCAGTGAAAACGGGAACAACGTCAAGCGAACATAATCAGTAGGAACACCCGCTGGTGTATAAGTATCACTGATCTCCAGAAAGTTCTGAATGTGTTGCTGCGGATCCTCATGAAGTAATCCACCATATTGTCCAGTCACATGCAGCAACTGAATCATGCCGGACTTAATCTCAAATCCCCCGGTGATAGCGGGCTTAACTATGCTCGATGCTACTCCCTCCAGGCTGGGGAGAGCAACATCTCGCACAGCTAAAGCTTGGTCTTCTGCCATTCTTGTAGGTAAAGATCGAGCAGGACCTAATACCTGAAACAACACAAAACTCAAAACAAAAATTAAACCTGAATAGTAAGTAATAAACTGTTCAAAAAGAAATCAGTCAATAATTAGTCCCCGGCAACGGCGCCAAAAAACTTGTTGCTCCCAAACGCACACGCAAGTATACGTGGTCGACAAGTAATAAAGTGATAAATCGAGTATCGTTCCCACGAGGACTATTCGGACTGAATTCTAGCAAACAATTTATATAAACTATTCAGGGATCTTTTCCAATAGTGATGAGTTTATTAACTAAAGAACAGTAATTGAAATGGTAAAAGTGAATTCAAGCAATGGAGCAAAACTTGGTTATTATCAGTAATAAGGAGACAGTCCAGGGTCAGAGTTACGAACAATCTAGTTGAGTTTTCCAATTGATTCCACTTCTTAAATCCCGGGTTACTAACTAACAGATTAAATGTACCCGTAAAAACCTTTCGATTCTTCACGGTCTATGCAGGCTACTCCAATCCCTATATGTCTATGGGTTGAATCACGTGCACGCATTAACGAATTCTGTAATTAGTTAAACTAGACGAGCAAGTATATGTCTATCCTACTCACAAATTGGTTCCCCGATGCCCGGGTTCACAAACTAGTCCTATTCTTTCTTATTACGTAATTAAATTCCCTCTTTCGAGTTCAATCTAAAAACCATAGATAATGCGTAATAATCGGGCCCTGACAATTACACAAGTGAAATCAAGAAAGAATAAGTAACCCGTAATGGAATTCAATTAATGGAAATCAATCTTCAAACATCAACCTTCATGTAATACTCTAACCCTAGAACGATAGGATTAGCTACGCATACTCATAATAACAATACAAGGAATTGATGTAATAATGAAATAATGATGTAATAGATTAATGGAAGGAAGAAAAACCCTTGTTCTTGATGTTATGAGCTCTCCAATTTTCTCCAAGGTCTGAACTCCAATGAAAAACTAAGTAAAAGAGTATTTATAGAGTTTACAAAAGCCTAGTAATAAGTTAGACCCAAGCCTAGACGAAATAGGACATAAAATCGCGCACCAGGGGCGCTATAACGGGCGCCCCGCGCCCACGATCGCGTGCAGACAACCAGAGGACGTCAGATTTCGAGCGCCTTTGCTCCGCGGCGCGGAAGGAAATGCGCCAGCCAGGGCGCGCTATGGGCTGCGCGGCGCGTGGCCTACGGCGCCAGTGTATTTTTCTGTTCCGTCCGCTCCTTTGCTCGCTCGTGTCGTGCCTTCGTGTGCTCGATCCAATCCCCAATCAAAATCCAATATTTTCTTGCTAAATCATGTTCTTAAAAGCTCCAATTACACTGCATAACAACCTACATACATACGACATAAAATCAGTGCAAAACCATATTCATAAACCATAAAACGAGCGAATAACAAGCTCAAACGGGAAGGAAATATTAAGGAAATATAGGCATAAAATGCCAAACATCATTATGCAGTGCAATTGGAGCTTTTAAGAGCATGATTGAGCAAGAACATATTGGATTTTGATTGAGGATTGGATCGAGCACGCGAGGGCACGACACGACGCGAGTTGCGGACGAAGAAGCAGCGAAATAAGCCTGGCGCTATAACTGGCGCGGGGCGCCCCCTATAGCGCCCACTTTTCTGGCGCGGTTACTGGCGCGGGGCGCCCCAAAAGCGCCCAAGTTTCGACGGGTTCTGCCTTGGGTCGCGCGTTACGAGGCGCGGGGCGCCCGTTATAGCGCCCCTGGAACGTTTTTGACTTCCTATTTCGTCTAGGCTTGGGTTTAACTTATTACAAGGTGTTTGTAAACCCTATAAATACTCTTTTTACTTAGTTTTTTAGGGGAGTTCAGACTTTGGAGCAAATTGGAGAGCTCATAACATCAAGAACAAGGATTTTTCTTCCTTCCTTTAATCTATTACATCATTATTGCATTATTACATTAATTCCTTGTGTTGTTATTATGAGTATGCATAGCTAAACCTATCGTTCTAGGGTTAGAGTGTTTCATGAAGGTTGATGTTTGAAGATTGATTTCCATTAATTGAATCCCATAACGGGTTGCTTATTCTTTCTTGATTTCACTTGTGTAATTGTCAGGGCCCGATTATTACGCATTATCTATAGTTTTTAGATTGAACTCGAAAGAGGGAATTTAATTACGTAATAAGAAAGAGTAGGACTAGTTTGTGAACCCGGGCATCGGGGAACTAATTTGTGAGTAGGATAGACATATACTTGCTCACCTAGTTTAACTAATTACAGAATTCGTTAATGCGTGCACGTGATTCAACCCATAGACATATAGGGATTGGAGTAGCCTGCATAGAACGTGAAGAATCGAAAGGTTTTCACGGGTACATTTACTCTGTTAGTTAGTAATCCGGGATTTAAGAAGTGGAATCAATTGGAAAACTCAACTGGATTGTTCGTAACTCTTACCCTGGTCCGTCTCATTATTACTGATAACAATCAAGTTTTGCTCCATTGCTTGAATTAACTTCTACCATTTAATTACTGTTCTTTAGTTAATAAAATCCTCACTATTGGAAAAAGATCCCTGAATAGTTTATATAAATTGTTTGTTTAGAATTCAGTCTGAATAGTCCTCGTGGGAACGATACTCGATTTATCACTTTATTACTTGTCGACCACGTATACTTGTGTGTGCGTTTGGGAGCAACAAGTTTTTGGCGCCGTTGCCGGGGACTAAACAATTGACTGATTTCTTTTAGAACCGTTTATTACTTTCTATTCAGGTTTAATTTTTTTTTGGAGTTTTGTGTTGTTTCAGGTATTAGGTCCTGCTTGAGCTTTACCTACAGGAATGGCAGAAGAACAAGCTTTAGCTGTGCGAGATATTGCTCTCCCCAGCCTGGAGGGAGTAGCATCGAGCATAGTTAAGCCTGAAATCACCGGGCACTTTGAGATTAAGTCCGGCATGATACAACTGTTACATGTGACTGGACAATTTGCTGGATTACTTAGCGAGGATCCACAACAAGATATCCAGAATTTCTTGGAGATCGGTGATACTTACACACCGAAGGGAGTTCCTGTTGATTATGTTCACTTGACGTTGTTCCCATTTTCACTGATTGGGGCAGCAAGGAAGTGGTTAAAGGCTGAAAAGTCTGGTTCTATCACTACTTGGGAGGATTTGGCTAAGACGTTCTTGGCTAAATTTTATCCATCTGCCAAGACAGCTCGGCTGAGGAGTGAAATTATGTCCTTCAGACAATTAGAAGGAGAGTCTTTGTATTCAGCCTGGGAGCGATTCAAAGCTTTATTGCGAGATTGTCCACACCACAACCAATCCAATGAGGTTGTTGCACACACTTTTGTTGAGGGGTTGAACCAACACACTAAGATAGTGGTTGATGCTGCTGCTGGAGGCCAAGTACTGGCCTTTAATTTTGATCAAATTTATGATTTGCTAGATAAGTTTTTGCAGAGCAATCCTGATTGGCAGGGAGATGGTAGAGCTATTACGTAGAAACCTGCAGGGGTACTTCAGTTAGATGCAGTTTCAGAGCTAAGGGCGCGGATGGATGATATTTCCAATCAAATTAGCAAGTTAGCTCTGCCAAAGGCTCAGCAACCAGTGGCTCCAGTGCAACAACTCCAGAGCTTTTGTGAGGTTTGTGGTCAAGACCATGCTACAGAGGTTTGCTCCTCTAATCCAGAGTCAGTTTATTACGTGGGTAATCAAAACAGGCTGCAGGGTCAAAATCAGTTTGGTAATGGTTATTATCAAGGCAATACGAGAGCCCCAAATAATTACCACCCACTTCCAGCTCCACCACAGCAGGTTAGCTATTCAGCTGAAGAGATGTTAAAGCAGTTAATGGCGGGCTAGCAGAGAATGATAGCTGACACTGCAGCCCATGCAGTGTCCATACAAGACATTGCCAATGCTCACAAGAACCTGGAGCACTAGTTGGGGCAGTTGGTGGGAGAAATAAGCACTGTTAAAAAAGAGCCTGAACAATGTCTTGCAGTGACTTTAATTGAAGGTGGAGAGCTGATGGCCAAGTCCGAGGAGAGAGCTGCAATAGAAAAAGTTGCAAAAGTGGAGAAGGTAAAGAAGAAAGAAGAGATAAAGGAGGCACCTCTGCCACCTCCACCATTCCCGCAGAGACTATTACCATCGAAGGATCTGGCCCAGTATCAAAAATTTGTGAGTATGTTGAAAGAACTTCAAGTTAATATTCCTTTGACTGATGTGTTTGAATTGATGCCATCCTTTGTGAAGTTCTTAAAAGAAATTTTAGTCAAGAAGAAAAAGCCTCAAGAGATAGATACAGTTGAGTTAGTTGAGGAGTGTAGCACAATCTTGAGCAAGCTACCTCCAAAACTTCAAGATCCTGGGAGGTTTACTATTCCTTGCACCATTGGAGGGCATAATATCACTGGTGCATTGTGTGATCTGGGTGCGAGCATAAATCTCATGCCTCTGTCTGTTTGCAAAAGGTTAGGGCTAGGAGCAATCAAGCCCTCTTCAGTTACTCTTAAGATGGCAGATGGATCACTCACTCACCCTGATGGTAAGTTGGAGGATGTGTTGCTAAAAGTTGGTAAGTTTACATTCTCTGCTGATTTTGTAGTCCTAGATTATGACGAGGACCGAGAAGCTCCATTCATTTTGGGGAGACTATTCCTAGTCACCTCGAATGCAATTATTGACATGGAGCTGGGTGAGATGACTGTTAGAGCGCATGGAGAAAAGGTTACTTTCAAGGTGTATACTGAGAAGGAGCACATAGCTAAGGTGGAAGAGTGCTCTATGATTGAATGTGTCAAACAAGAACATGGAAGTACACCAGATGTGAAGTTGAAGAGGGGTTCTCTCAAGGAAAGGGAGAAAGCAAAGGTTCGGCGTAAGAAGAGAAGACATAAATGCTGGAAGTGAGCTAGAAGTATCGTCGTGCCATGACGTTAACTAAGGTGCTTCTCGGGAGGCAACCCGAGTTTGTACTTGTATTATTTTATTTATAGTGTCACGTAGTTTTTGTTTTTCCTTGAATTGCAGGTTCATGTACTGTCGAGGCTAAGTGTGGGGTGTCCTCACCCTTTCCTAATATTGATGACCTGATGATGAAAGTCTGAGTACCTCATACTATATGGAAGCCTGGAGGATGCTAGCACCAAGGACTAGAGTCTTCAGGGAAGTTTTCTTTACCTTGCACTTTCTTATTTTTAGCACTGAGGACAGTGCTTAGTTTAAGTGTGGGGTGGGGAACTACCATTTATCTATTTTTGAGGTTAGGGATGCATGTACCGTAGGATCTTCTTTTGTCACTTGACTTTATTTTGATTTGTTTCTTGCTTTAATATATGAAAAAAAAAATTAGAAAACCAATGAAAAATTCCAAAAAGAATTTTCTTTTAGTTTTATTAGTGGTACATGTCATCCACCCCGTGGTTTTTCTTATGGCCGCGGTTCTTTTCCACGGGGAGACCTTTGAACCGGGTAGTTTTTATTTTTAGGATTAGGATAGTTAGTTGTAGATGACCCTAGACGAAGGAAGGAGGTAGAATGCTAGGTGCCTTTGATTTGTTTGATACCGGTGGACTTGAATTGATTGCATGTGCTATTTGTGGTGTCCTTGGGTTTTAATTATGATGCATGCCTAAAAAAATTTTGGAACGACCCCCTTGAGATGCTTGAGTCCACTCACTTGACTTTGTTGTGAACCTTTGTGCATTAGTGCTTAATTTTGCACAAGTTGCATTCTAGATGCTTGGTTGAGAGTTGTTGATGGAACCTTTTTGTGTGGATCGGGTGCAATGTGTGTTGTGAGGCATATTCTTATTATACCCCATGTTGCATATTGGTGTCTAGAACCTGCCCCGTGTGTGTGCAAAGCGAAATTCTAGGTTTGCTCTAGTCGGGAAATGATACAAGGCCTTCTTTTGATTTGCGTACCCTTACATATACACCTTGAAAAAAAATTGTTGTTGTGATTTATTTGACCCTTTTTGTTGGCACCCACACCCCGAGCCTACCCATTTGTTCTAAATTGTCTCTTTTGGCCCTTTACTCCTTAAGAACTTTAGTGATATTGTGTTGTTATATTGGAGTTGTGGTTGGATTTTTGGAGGTTTTTGAGTGGAACTAATGAAGGGGAATAATTGTTAAAATTGTGAAGTAGTGAAAAGCATTGGCAAGGTTGGAAGATAATGAAATTGAAAAAAAAAAATAGCAAAGTTGAAAGGAAAGAAAAAAATTGTGGAAAAAGAAATAAAGAGAAAAGAATATCCATTCCTTGCTAGTGTGTGCTTAAAAGAAAAGTTGCTACTTGTTGAGAAGGTGTGTGTGAAAGTTGTTGATTTGGTGGCTTGATGAGAATTGTGCTTAATTAATTGTGATGTATTAAAGTGCTTAGGGAGGTAGTCACTATTACCATATGTATCCTACCCGCCCCTTAGCCTACATTACGACCTTTCTAAAGTCCTAGTTAATCCCGATTGGAGTAAGCTTACATTAGTGGAGTCCTACACTACGGGCAAGCCTATGGTACATTGTGTGTGACGTGTGAGATTTTCGTGAGAGTGAGTGAATTCATTTGTTATTGCCCCCCTTCTATTCGTGATATTAATAGTTGTGTGTGATACTTGGGAGACACTCTCTTGCTTCATTTTGGTGAGGGCACATGGTTTGCATGAGATAGGTGAAGTCGTGGCTTTTTGGTTGAGTAGATAGGTGCGATTTTGTGGGAGCATAGTTGCAATAAGTTGAGTTTTTGCACTTGAGCTATTTTGGGGTGGTTGTTCTCATATTTTTGGTTTTGGTAAATTGTTGGCATGTTTGTGGATCCATAGTAGTCATGTGTGCATTGGTTCAATGGTCGGTATCAACCATAGTCATGGGCAGACCTGTTTTACCTAGGTTGGGAAGTTAGTTGTGACTTGATCGAGGGCGAGCAAAGGTTCAAGTATGGAGTGGTGATGTTTGGTATTTTACGCCAATGTTTCCTTAATATTTCCTCATGTTTGAGCTTTTTATTCGCTCGTTTTATAGTTTATGGATGTGGTTTTGCACTAATTTTATGTCGTGTGTATGTAGGTTGTTATGCAGTGCAATCGGAGCTTTTAAGAGCATGATTGAGCAAGAAAAGATTGGATTTTGATTGAGGATTGGATCGAGCACGCGAGGGCACGACACGACGCGAGTTCCAGACGAAGAAAGCAGCGAAATAAGCCTGGCACTATAACTGGCGCGGGGCGCCCCCTATAGCGCCCACTTTTCTGGCGCGGTTACTGGCGCGGGGCGCCCCAAAAGCGCCCAAGTTTCGACGGGTTCTGCCTTGGGTCGCGCGTTACGAGGCGCGGGGCGCCCGTTATAGCGCCCCTGGAACGTTTTTGACTTCCTATTTCGTCTAGGCTTGGGTTTAACTTATTACAAGGTGTTTGTAAACCCTATAAATACTCTTTTTACTTAGTTTTTTAGGGGAGTTCAGACTTTGGAGCAAATTGGAGAGCTCATAACATCAAGAACAAGGATTTTTCTTCCTTCCTTTAATCTATTACATCATTATTGCATTATTACATTAATTCCTTGTGTTGTTATTATGAGTATGCATAGCTAAACCTATCGTTCTAGGGTTAGAGTGTTTCATGAAGGTTGATGTTTGAAGATTGATTTCCATTAATTGAATCCCATAACGGGTTGCTTATTCTTTCTTGATTTCACTTGTGTAATTGTCAGGGCCCGATTATTACGCATTATCTATAGTTTTTAGATTGAACTCGAAAGAGGGAATTTAATTACGTAATAAGAAAGAGTAGGACTAGTTTGTGAACCCGGGCATCAGGGAACTAATTTGTGAGTAGGATAGACATATACTTGCTCACCTAGTTTAACTAATTACAGAATTCGTTAATGCGTGCACGTGATTCAACCCATAGACATATAGGGATTGGAGTAGCCTGCATAGACCGTGAAGAATCGAAAGGTTTTTACGGGTACATTTACTCTGTTAGTTAGTAATCCGGGATTTAAGAAGTGGAATCAATTGGAAAACTCATCTGGATTGTTCGTAACTCTGACCCTGGACCGTCTCATTATTACTGATAACAACAAGTTTTGCTCCATTGCTTGAATTAACTTCTACCATTTAATTACTGTTCTTTAGTTAATAAAATCCTCACTATTGGAAAAAGATCCCTGAATAGTTTATATAAATTGTTTGTTTAGAATTCAGTCTGAATAGTCCTCGTGGGAACGATACTCGATTTATCACTTTATTACTTGTCGACCACGTATACTTGTGTGTGCGTTTGGGAGCAACACTATCATTGTGATTGCTTACTTGAAGTAACCATCATAACTTGCCATATGCAGCTGATAAATCTCTTAGTAAATACTTACGAAATGAAAGTGGATGATATGGGTGAAACTATTCTTCGTGAAAATAACTTTATAGTTGTTTTTCTTCCTTGGTCCATTATGTCACGTTGGTTAAGTGTTGGACTTGCATAAATTAAATGCACTAAGGAAGAACTCTACTCGTCAACGGGTGCAATAGAATAAGCACATGAAATATTTGAAATGTGGCGGCGTTTTGTCTTATTAATGGCAAATGTTTATGCAGACTTAATGTCTATATTTTTTAACCTCATGAATCCTTAGTAGATATTGATGTGGTAGTCGGTGAATTCACAACGTGTTCATCTTAGTGATGACTAATCGGTGAAATTACCAATTTGATGGTTGGTCTGTACTAAAGGTTGTATTATTTCATGAAATGGTATCACTTGAAAAGTCGTAACTTTTCATGAAAAGATGTGTCTATTGAATGACAAGTCTTTGTATAGACATGACCGTTCACGAACGGATGTATTAAATCGTTGGTCTATAAAATGATAAACCAACCAATTAATTATACAATCCATATCAAGTTGGATTTGTATAATAATTGAAGGTGCTAGAATTTAAGCATCAAATAGAATTGTATTCTATTACGGAGTAAAAATAAATAGAAAGGCGGAAATGGTTGAGAAATATATGAAATATAAAAAGGTTGTGCGCACAACTGATGCAACCATTTCAAGCTATTGACATAATGATGCTACAAGCTGAGTTCATAGCCTTAAAGAAGGCCGGTGAAATAGCGAAGACGTTCCATTTTGGCCCAAACCGTTGACATCGCTTTGCATATATTGTGAGAGTCGAGGCGCAATTGGACGGGCTGGGAACTTTATGTATAACGGGAAAAAGTCGTAACCAATGACGAAGAAATTAAAATGTTAAACAACTACTCTCTAGAGGAATTATCAAAATTGTGGATAATGTTTCGGATCCGAATACAAAAGGCTTAACTAAAGAGGCAGTTGAGTGGTCATCAACAAGTGACTCATAGCGGTAATGATGTTTGGAATTATTTACCTATTTTACCTTAATATCTTCTCACATTTTAGTACTTTATGCGCTCGTTATATGTGATAATTGTGTTTCTTGTGCTCACTTATCGTATTTGTGATTTTAGGAATGACGCGGATGAATTCGAGGCAAGAACAAGCAAATTAGAGTTAATGGACGCGTTGGAAGCTATACTGGAGCCTCAAGAAAGCCCTGAAGAGTTGGAAGCTATACTGGAGCAAGGCCTCAAGAAAGCCCTGAAAAGTTGGAGGCTGTAGTGGAAGCGTGACTTCCACGAAAGCTTTGAGGCTGACGAGACAAAAGTATTCCCAACTAGATTAGGCTTTGGTTTAACTTATCCTAGTACTTTGTAAACACTATAAAACCCCAATAATTTTGTTTTGTAAGTGGGGTGGTCGAATTTCCAAGAGCAAGTTTGAGTTCTTACGCATTGAACCAAGGGTTTAATTCCTTTTCATCATCTATTACAATATTTCATATTTCGTACATGAATTCTTGTGTTGTTATTATTATGTGTATGTGTAACTAAACCTATCGTTCTAGGGTTAGAGTAAATACATGAAGGTTGATGTTTGAAAGTTGAATTCTTCTTATTGATTTACCATTACGGATTGTTTATTCTTTCTTGAACCTAATTGTTTGGTTATCAGGGCCCGATAATTGATCACTATCTACGGTTTACAAGTTGAACTCGACATAGGGAACTTGTAAATGCAAATAAGAAAGAATAGGGCTTGATTGTGAACCTGGGCATCAGGGAATCAATTTGTGGGTAGGATAGACATATACCTGTTCGCCTTGCTTAGCTAAATACAGAGTTCTTTAATGCATGCATGTGATCTAATTCCATAGAAATATAGGCGTTAGAGTAGCTTGCATAGACTCGTGAAGAATCGACAGGTTTTCACGAATAAATTTTAACCTATTAGTTAGCAATCTAGGAAATTAAGAAGTAGAATCAACTGGAAAACTCAACTGGATTGTTTGTAGCTCTGACCCTGGACCGTCTCTCTTTTATTGATAACTACCTAGAATTTGCTCTATTACTTGACTCCAGTTACTTGTTTCTAATTATTGCACTTAGTTAGTAAACATCTCAATCATTGGAAAAAGATCCCTGAATAGTTCTTAGGAAATTGTTAGCTAGAACTCAGTCGTAACAATAGTCCTCGTGAGAACGATACTCGATTTATCACTTTATTACTTGTCGACCACGTATACTTGCGTGTGCGTTTGGGAGCAACAGGTAACTTTACCTAGAAGACTGGAGATCCCAAGATCTAGGTTCAAGGAGGTCAAACAAAGTTGTGAGTGACGGTTCAACATTGTCAACCAAGGATAAAGTGCTAAAAGTATTTTTTAATGATTATCTAAGTTTGATATGGAATTATTGAATAGTGTACATCTACGGGATTACATGTTTAGGAATCACCTATGTAAGTGTGAAGTGGAGCTTCAAGGAGAATTCTGTAAGGCCAATTCTCTACGCACTTATGAAATCACGCGGTGTTCATGGCTGAAATGAACACAACAATGAGAACCAAAGACAGTTAAGGGTTAATTGTGTGACATACGTTGTCTAGGTATACACTACCGATTGACCGAGTATATTCGATGTATATTCACTACGGAAACCTCAAAGGAAAACCTACTTATCCAGATGCGGTTAATCCTTGTTGCTTTCATGCATGTTTTCATCATATAGCCATTTTCCATTCATGTGGAGGATTGTTGGGATTCTGTAATGGGTGTGAATGAGAAATGGTTCCTTGACACCTCTTTTGGAAAAGGCTTCACACCTATTCACTTCTCCCACTTGTTGGCTCACCTTTTTTTGAAAAGGCTTTACACTTATTCACTTTTCCCACTTGTTGACTATAAATACATGGCCATTTCATCAAATTTACACATACTTTTGGAAGAGAAAAATCTGAATTACTTCTTCTCCTTTTGCATTATTTTATCTAAATAAAATAAAGTGTCGTGTCGTGTGATTCGCTGCCGGCCATTTGCGTTCGATGTTACTGCCGTTTGGAGTACCACTACTGCAGTAAGGTAAATCTGTTCTATCCTGGGAGGATCTAATCCATAACCTCGGGAACTGTGAGGGGATTAAGTTCCTTAAGGATACGCCGTGAATTCGGCGGGCTCAGATTTGTTCATCTCCTTCTTTTTATTTTTGAATTTTCGTTTCAGATTATGTTTCAAATACATAATTTCTAACATTTTAATTACTCAATATTTCTATGTATATGTGGTCGTAGTATGGTTGTTATTAAAGGCGGATTTAGGATTTAAAGAGAATGGATTCATCAATCACCAATGTTAAGGGGGAAAGCTACAATGTCCTATATAGGGGTGGTCTGCGAACAACCTTCCTCAAAATATTATATGTGTATATAGGTCAAATTTCACTTTATGTGGTGATAAATTAACTTTTGAATATTTATAAACAACCAATTGTGATAGCCTAATGGAAAAGGATGTTTAAAATATGTTCAATACTACAAATTCTTATCTCCCATGCAACAATTTCCATTTTTTAAAGTAAAAACACAAACAAACTGGACAATGTAAGTAAATAGAAGTAAAAAAGAATATTAAAAAGGTGGGAATTGATCCCTATTCTTGAGTGTAAGAGAACCAATATTTGACCACGTGCACCATTATGAGTTCACAATCAGTATATCAAATATATTTTGCGAATTATGTACCTTATATATATAATTTTTTGAAATGAGTATGGGTTTATGTGAACCACAAAAAAAATATACACATCCGCCCCTGATTGTAACAAGTTATCTGAAATTAAAATACATATATTAAATAACAATAAGATCTGTAGATATGCTTTTTGTTAATAGATCTTTTTTTCCAATAGAATAAAAATGTGATATACGTAGTATAATTTGAAAAATGTATCTAGCTAAAAAGATAACTTAGGATAAATTTATATTTGCAACTTTTGATTTATCTTTTTGAAATGGCCTTAGGTAGTAGTTTCAGTAGTTAGGACTAAAATTGACGTACGATAGTCTTAAAAGCTGTAAGGTCCATTAGGAAATATCTGTAAAATTTTAGCTGATTCGGACCTCGCTTGGTATGATTTTTTAGAAGGTTTCCATTTCAGTTGTCGGTAAAGCTTAAAAGTGGTTTTTCGAGCTCGATTTGAGTAAATGAGTTTTGATTTGAAATCTAAAAGTAGAATTAAGTTCGTATGGTTTATTCGTGACCTGTAGAAAATTATAGAAGTGAATTACGAGGTTGTTCAATCAATTTCGCTAGCATCCCGAAAGTTAAAAAATCGACCATTTTTTGTGGGAGCCGTATCTTGAGTTCTAGATATCCGATTCGAGTTCTGACTTCGCGAGCATGTCTGTCTACAAAATTTAAAATCATTCCGAGCTTCGTATGCGAAAATTGCACTGTAAGCAGCTTGTTTACAATATAAAAAGATCATTTTAGCCCATTTTCAGTTCTTGTTAAATCCAACTGGTTCTAATCAGTTGGAGAATTTTGTATACTAAATCGTGATATTTCTTCAAGTATCAATCTTATAATATTAACTTGCATTAATTCATGATTCTTAGCTAAGATTACTTGAAATTGAATTGAAAAATTAGGTTAGGACCCTAAATATTATGAAATTGAAAAATTTGATTAAATTGAATTCAGATATGAAAACTAATAATACTATTGGACTCGTGAGATTATGAGGTATCTAGAAATATATAATTTATGGGTTTTTGGCTAAACTAGACCCATGGGTATTTTCATAATTCTTCTCTTTTCACTGTCTTAAGATTAAATACTCTTTCTTCTAGCACTTATAAGTAAAAATACATTTCGTTGGCTTATAAAAGGATTATTTTAAGGGGTGTCGGGAATGAAATGAAGTTGTTTAGTAGCAATTCTGACCCAGGATATAAGGTTTGGGATAATATCCATTTTTTGACGGCCTTTGGCCTTTTGAATATTCTACCACGTGTTTTCTATGTTTGTAGCTGCCGATAGACGTGATTTCTACGCCTTAGCTTTGGATTTATATTTTATATCATATGTTGTGATATTGATTTGATATTTTATTGAAAGTAGGGGTGTTATATTCTAGTTGTGACCGTGATATGTACTTTTTGGTAGACGATAAGAGTCCAACACCGGTGAAGAATTATTATTACATATATTTTCTTATTATGTACTTCTTTTTGGCTAAGTCTTTTCTTTCTCCGGCTAGCTCTAGCCCTAGTAGAGGTCCGAGTAGACTAGACTATAAGGGTCAGCGTCCAAGGACCTGCCAGACCGCTGATCTCACTTAAGCACTCGATGTCACAAATAGCAATAAGAAGGGGCAGGGTCAACGATCACTCACGTCACGGGCAGCAGATCCGACGAGCTCAACTTCCATTGAAAAGAGAGGCTAGACCTCAACCTCAGATTCGAAGCCTGATGGTAGAGATTCCCCTGATCTTCTTCTTGGTGGTACGGCTCCAAGGGCTAGGCCTTTCCTCTGCAAGCCTATTAAGTTAAGTAAGCCAGGTCAGTACTTAAGTTGGCCTTCACCGGCTAGACCTCCGGGAGGACGCCAGTCTTTTTCTCTTCTATGTTTATTGTCTTTTTGACAGAAAGGCAGGAATGCCAAGGACTTCCCCCCTTCCTCTTCCCTGAACGGGAGGACTGTCCATCCCCTGTCTATTCATCGGGCTTTGGCACGCTCTCTCTCTGGGGCCGAAATACCTGGACCTCGGGTTAGAAGGCAGATTGTCCTTTCTCCATTATCCTAGTAGTCGATGAGAGTCCCACGTCGGAGATAGGTTTCGGGCACATGTGACTCCATTGCATCATGATACATTCATTTCATATCTTTATGTGTGTTTTGTGAACTATATGGATTCGTTGCATTGTTTATTTGCGATTGACTTAGTTGATTGGCTTTTATGATTCTATTTTCCCTTGGCTAGCGTACCTATTCCTTAACGTCGTTAATTGTTCTTCACTTACTGGGTCCTTATGACTCACTCCATGTCTGCTCTTGTGTTGTCTTTTTATTCGGCAAATTCCACTTCAGGACCCAGCAAGCAGTGTGACTGAGGAGCCATGACGTTCTCAGCTGTCTATGGTGATCCAGTTTGTTCGTTGAGGCCACCAGTCATGCTTATCATAGGTGTATATCATTTTGTTCCCGTTGGAAAATGTATTTATTTTTTTGGCCTTCTTAGATATGTGATATGGAAACCTCTAAACCTATATATGCGGGTAGTTAGTTGTATTTTTTCAGACATCTCGTATGTATGCATATCTTATGTATATTATATTTCCTTGGGCAATCATATTTTCTTCTAGGCAAATTTCACTTTGTTTCCAAGTAAATTTTGTATCATTTGAATGAATTTAATCGATAGGGTTCGCCCGACAGGCCTAGAGGCGGTAGTTGGGTGCCCGCACGACCTAGTATAAATTTCGAATCGTGTCACTTTTCTAAAAGACATTGGGAGAAAAGTTTTGTAGAAAGGCGAATATATCTTTTTTATCTCGAGATTACTTGTTATCCAACATATAAAGTGTGACATAAAATAATACTTCATCCTTCCCAATTTATATGCCACAATTCGGATTTCGAAAGTCAAACTGCTTTATCTTGACCGTGAATGCAAACATACAATTTTTTAGTTTTTTGAAAAATATTTATATATATAGAAACTACGTAAAAAGAACTATAAATCACAAGAAATAACGATTGAAAAATATTTATAGGGCATATAAAAAAATTACGGTCAAAAAGTTTTTTGTTTGACTTCCAAAAAGCGAAAAATGTCACATAATTTGATATGGAGGGAGTATATTCTATGTCCCAATTTATGTTGGAATAATTTGAAATTTGAGAATCAAACAAAATTTTTCTTTGGCCATTACTTTTAGGCATATATATCTTTTAAACCAAACTAGGGCTAAAAGATCTCAGGATTTTAACGGATAACCTCTTATCTTATCAACCAAACCACACCTAAAGTGGGTACAATTTTTTTTTTTTTTTTTTTTTTTTTTGATTGACAATTCTGTAATTGAAAAAGAAAAACAAAATGGGAACTCGTAAGTGATACTAGCTAAGTAGGCTAAACCTAAGTAAGACCTGAGTACGTAGCCGAAAGGTAATAGTTTCAGGCTGGTGCAGATGCGAAGGATCCCCTCTAGCTTGGTTAGGGCAGAAGGAATAGAATGAGATAGCAGGTCTACTATACCATCAGAGATCTGAATATCCTTCTTGATTCTTGAGGTAAATGGACGTGCGTGCTTTTTCACAGATTGACAAGATATGCCACAGCTACTATACTTGCCAGATTGAAACATCCATCTTCATTATATTCTTCAAGTACTAACGCTTTAGTTACTCTTCTCATCCTGTTTCAATTCTAGTTTACTTTTAAGATTTCTTAAGTGGTATTTGACCTTTTCATTCCCTTAGTTTTTAGTTTGCTTTTTAATTACTACGTATTACTCCTGTTAAAGCTTTGGCTTCTTATGGAGGAGCAGGGACAGAGCTAGGATCTTATACGGGGTTTCAAGATATCACACTTATGATTTGAATGTGTACTTAATCAAAAGCTATTTTAAATCCCCTTTGCCACTTTTATTATATTTTTTTACAAATCCAAGAGGGTTCAATATATATACACACACACACCAAAAGTACGTAGTCTTTACCCTATTTTCAGTGTAAATTTTCAACGAACCCCCTTCACACAAGGTGGTGCCGCAACTCTGGAGGAGGAAGAATAAAAAGCTGCAGGAAAGGAAAAATTCATTTCAATTTATGTGACCAATTTTGATTACACGAAACTTAAAAAAGAGAAAGGAATTTTAAAAATATGTTGTAATAAAATATGCATAATATTTTGTGTGACTATATAGCATTTCACTAAAATCAAACGTGAAATAGTTTAATTTAAATTATTCTAAGTATATAAAGTTGTCCTTCTCTTTAAAATATAACTATTAAAAAGAAATATTATCACAGATGAAGTAAGTAAATCACAGGGAAACATGTAATCTATAATCTAAACAAGGGAACTCCATAAATCACAGCGAAACATAATTTTAGTGGTCGTTTGGATGTAATAGAATCGTTTAAATGTTAGGTTTTGGTTGGGTTAAGTTAGGGTATGGAAAATCGAACCGGTACCGATAGCCGAACCGTTACCGCTACCGATAAGCATAACGGTATCAGTATAACGGTTATTGGTTCGGAAATAGTATTAATTTCCAATACCGATAAGATATCGGTACGGTAACGGTTTCTATATCTCTTTACCATTACCGTATCGATAACCGTTAAGGTTTTTTTTATATAATTTTTATATATTTATTATATTTATTATTAGTATATTAAGTCATTTAAACTCTTAATTTACAATATTAACTTATAGATTAAACTTCAATTATTATTATTATTATTATTGGTGGTTATATGCCAATACCCATACACTTTAATTAATAAGTCCCGCCTATTTATAATTAATTTTGCTTTCTCGGATCATTGATCAGACTTTCCTATCTTTTCTTTTTCTATTTTATTATTTTGTGTTATGTTAGCATATTGTTAAGACTTGTTGATTGTACTTGTTTACTTAGTTTGTGTGGATGGTTTGTCTATTACTTTAGTGGTTATTCATATTAATTAAAAAATATTACCTATTGACAACCATCCACTAAGAATTCACGCATTACTTCGGTGTACCGGTTACCGAACTGTTAACTACCGAATCGTTAAGAACCGATAACCGATAGCTTATTGGTACGGTATTAGTTTTACATAGTTACATACCGTTAACCGATATACCGTTACCGTTAAGTTCAAACCCGAACCGTACCGCTCCATGAACACCCCTAGATTAAGTACTCATTTCCAATTAATTGTGGTACTACCCTCATATATTAACTTAAGGGATTGCACAAGAACAATGTATATACTACTACAATTTTGTGTGTTTAAACCAAAATTACTATTTTAAGCTGACTGAGGAGATACTTAGATCCCATTTGGATTGGCTTATTTTAGGTGATTTTAAGCAAAAAAAAAAAAAAATCTTTTAAGCACTTTTTCTAGTTTTTGAAGTGTTTGGTAAAAGCAAAATGTGTTTTAAAGCATTTGCTTTTAAGCAGAAAAAGTGAAAAAAAAAAATCTAAAAGTTAAAAGTTGGGCTTGCTTTTGGCTTTTAGCGTAAAAGCACATTTTTAAAATTCAATCCAAACACCCTCTTAATACTAGTAGATAGGATAATCAATCTTGTCTGCAAGCTTTTTTTTTTTGGGTCTACTTGTGTCTGATTTTCCCTATTTGCTTTATTATGGCTAAGTTGGCGGCTCTAAGTTTACTTTCTAAGTATTTTTTTTTTTTCCAAAGTTTTAAAAGGCGTTCACTACTTTAGAACCAAACAAATGAACATTAAGAAAATTGAGGTTCCTAGTCTGGTCACACAGAATTGTCGTGATGATTAAATGAATATTTAATTACATTTAAGTTTTTCATGAATTCATAATATATTACAAAGTGTGTGTATACAAGTATATATTAAAGGAACCTAAGAGCCTGTTTGGTCAAACTTCTAGGGAACCAGAAATACTTATTTTTCTAAAAAGTGCTTATTGTAAAATTTTGGGTTGTTTGGCCAAGCTTTTAGGAAAATATAAGTATTTTTGAGTGGCAACAGAAGCTGTTTTCTGCTATGGAGAAGAAGCTGAAAAAGTAGCTTGTTGAAAAAATAAGTGCTTTTGATTATTTGTGACAAGAATACCCATTTCAAACTTTCAAATTTAATCAAATTAATATTATTATATATCCATCTTCGTAATTTGATAATTTTTTTAAATATTGGTCAAACACAAAATAATAACAAAAGCAATTATCTAAAATTTGGTGCTTATGTCACAAATCACTTATTTGAAAAGTATTTTTAATAAAAAATACTTCTCAAAATAAGCTGATTTTGGCTATTTGGCCAGACCGACTCCAACGCTACATTGAGATGTTGGAATTATAAATATCATTGCGGTATTTAAATAACATAAGTCCATGTTATAGGAGAGAAGAAAATGTTAGGATTATGATTAAGTGACAAACTTAACTTGGAATGAACAAATGATTGAATAAAGTGGGGTCCATGTCTCTGGACTTTCTCCTCCAGGTTACGAATTAGGTGAGATGGGATTGAAATTTGCAACGCAAATTGAAGTACTATGGTTTGATTTTGATGCAAAGAACTTCTTTAGTCACATCCATGATTTGAAATATGCATTAGTTTGACCTACAAATTATTCTAATGGCTTCACATATAAGGTAAGCATTACGTCCACTCTGTTAAAATTAAAAAAAAAAAAAAAACTTTTACTTAACCATACCTCTCACCTTCAAGAGGATCACTAGTTATCCATTATTTGTCTTTTTTAGTGCCTCAAAATGTCACATAAATTGTTAACAGTAGGGTGTTAAAGAATTTAAACCTCTAAGTAGGTTAAACTAAGGCTATTTAAATGCAGAATATTTAGATGCACACCTATATTTGTCCAAAAAACACAAAAACACACTTATACTTTGCTGCGAACGATCCTCCAGCCTCTTAACATGTTTGAAAATAAACGCATATAGATTCAAGACTCTTTCTCTCTCTTTTGAAAAATTAAAAAAGCTCGATAGACTAATCACTTGGAGCAAGTCTGCACCATAATGATTGGACTAAAGAAAAACTCAAATTGACTTGATGGGCTGAGTTGAGAGACCTAAACTCTAGGTAATATAATGGAAGGCTTACCAAAATTCTCATCAAAAATCAAAATATTTTACCCATCTCTATCCATAAGTTTCATATTTACAAGCTCTATCCATAAATTATTTACATATCATACACATCTAAATTTGTATACTATTATTTATGCAGTATATCTTAAAAGTATACACACATAAGGTATAACAAAGGTATACATTAATAAATGAGTAGTTGAGTAAATACTTTTAATTTAATGAGTAGTGTAATTTTTAATGGGTGGGGCTTGTGAATACTTTAAATTTTATGAGTATATAGATGTAAAAAATTCTAAGATAATCGGTAGAGAAACATAAGCGAAATTTTGATGAGTAGCCATATTAGGACGCCCTAAGTGAGTTCCATCAGTCATTTCATAATTAATTGAGAAATAGCCAAATTACCTTCCCGTACACTTACAGCCTCATGGCATTAAACAACACCCTAGACTAGATACAGTACAAATATTTGAGACTTCGAACTAAACATCAATAAAAAAATCTGGAGTTTTATTCAAAGTTTCGGTAAAAATCAGAGTTTTATATTAAAAGTCTCAATATAACTAACATGTTCAAAACCTCAGTATTTTATACTGGGATTCATATTTAAAGTCCCAGTATAAAATACTGGCTTTTTCGAATCTAGCTATTTTTCAACGAATTTGTGCGTGCGAACTACTTCTTAACTAACACAGTCAAAAGTGACTCCTACACGAAATTTTTATGAAACATAATATAAAACAGGCGGTTCGATATTATATGAAAGAATTTGTACGTTCAATTCAAACTCTTACAAAACTATGAGTAACACATAACCATTAGGGGTCATTCGGTTTGTCAAGGAAAGGGTCCTAATACCTTATTGAAAATGGTATTAACAATACCATGTTTGGTTTAGATATTTCTCATCATAGAATTCAACATAACTTTGATACAACTGTTGAGGAAATAATTAAACATATAAAAGTGTGCTCTCTCTAATAGCTTTAGCTTTTAGATGAGATGATCACATACTTCAACATGGTATCAGAGCAGGCAGAGATCATGGGCTTGAATCTCGTAAAAAAATCCACATGTTTGGTCAATGAAAAATAATCAGGCCTGCACGTGAAGGGCGTGTTGAGGAAATAATTAAAGAAAAATTTACACAAAATGACTATCCTAATATCTAAATTACAAAAAATACCGACCCTGTTAAACATTTACAGTACCTAACAATAACATAACAAAGTTTCCCATTTTCCTTAAACATAAACCCTAATTTCTTCCTCTCCCCTTCTCTTCTCTCCTCCACCCATCCACCCACCCACCCACCCCGCCAGCCGTCGTCGCCCTCTCCTTCACGGGCAACCAGAGCCCCCATCGGCGTCGTCACCCTCTCCTCCCCACTTCCACTGATATGACCCCACAACCTCGTCGTTATTGGCGTTGTTGCCGCCACAGTGCAGCGGCACTGCTGCATTGCAGCAGCGGGCTGCCCCAATTTGTATTTTTCGGTGGGTTTTCAGGTAGGGCTTTCAGATCTAGTTCATTTTTCCTTCTTTTTTTTCCTTTTTCCTTTTTTGTATTTATGTTGAACCTCCAAAAAAATATAACCCCGAGAGGCTAAATTCAGGAATATCAACTGAATGGACGAATTCTTTTGGATTTTTTTGAAGTCGCCACCCAATTTAAGGAAAAATAGGGAACCAAATTAACAAATGCGTGTAAAAACTCCATTTTTAGAAAAAATACAGTCTTTCGGAGATTCTAAGTAAGAGGTTTTATTAAATTCGGAAGAAGGTTTTTAAGGCACTTCCGAAATTCCATAAAATACGGTTAATCCGACAGGTTTCCAAATATATACAAGTGCACTTTTCTTGCGAAAGAATTATTTAAAAATAGTAATAAATAATAATAATAATAATAATAATAATAATAATAATAATAATAATAATAATAATAATAATAAATCGAATAAAATAAAAGCTTATTTGCAAAAACATTATTATTGTTATTTTTTTACTTGCACGCATTTGCTAAAATGGCCCCAATTTGCAATAAATTAAATAACGATTTCAAAGTAAAAGGTAATGAACATAAAGTAAAGCAATATACAAACAATAAAATATTATTGATAAAGCAAATATTTTACACATTTATTTACAAAGATATCCCTAAGGAAAGAAAGGCAAAGTTAAAGATAGAACCCGAAAAATTGATCAACTCGCGGGAGTCTTGAATTTTCTGAATTTCTAATATCTCATTTTCTTGAAGGCTTGAGCCTAAACTCGATCCCAACTGACTCCAAGTCAATGCATATCCCCATTTGTAAGTTAGCGAACTCGTCCCCAAATTGTTCATGTGAAAATATACCTCGCAAAAATTATGAAACTGAGTTAGCGCGATAATAAAGTGAAATTAATAATAATAATAATAATAATAATAATAATAATAATAATAATAATAATAATAATAATAATAATAATAATAATAAAGTAATAATAAAGATAAAATACATAATAATAGTAATAATAATAATAACAACAACAAAGTAATAGGGTTTTATTTTTTGTAAAATTTAGGCTCAGGTTTGTATGATATGTCGAGTATAGGCTCGGGATGTTGGTACAGTTGCAAACATGGAGCCCGGTCCGGTTGCCATGCCAAGTACCAAACCCACCACTCTATCCATGACTTGCTTTGCATTAAAGTGAATACATTTCATCATGCCAAGTAAGGGACGTTTTATATGTAATGGTACGGGGCTTATTGGCCTCCAAACGTCATTGCCCGGGTGTAGTATCATATTCAAATAAGTCTATAGGCTTCAAATAAATTTATTTCATAGGCCAATAACACGACATAGTGTCTATTCCAAAATCAGTAAAGTCCATTAGAGAACAGTTATTCCAACAGAATATGGGTCAATTGCCCGTCAAAGTATCCATAAGAATGAATCAACTGCAGAGTAGAGCCATTCAACCTAAAAATCCAATTCCCACAAAATACTATCACCAGTCAATTTACCATCAAAGCCACCAGTCAAAACACATCGAAATTCTGGTGGGACAAAACTTGACAGTGACAAACCCCAGTTACAAAAAAATGTGCAGCCAAAATAAACTCAAAACAACATAACAACACAGCAGTGCTCGAGTAAACAGCGTAAGGGAGGACCGACACCAGGCGCCTGGCGGCGTCGCTACCAACTCCACCAACCCCTTTTAATTCCAAACGCTGCAACTCCGCCACCACCATTTCAATTCAACTCCACCACCACTGTTTCAATGCAATCACAAATCAACAAGGAGGAAAGTGGTTCCACTGAGGCAACGGGAGTATCAATAATATCAAAGGGTAAAACACCTGACAAGAAATCAGCGAGGGCACCACTGGTTGGAACTCGACCAGGTCTAGGAGAGCAGAATCAGTAGTGAACATTGCCTATCTAAAATCCAACTAAATTCTGGTGGACGATTAGCAGTAACACCGGATGAAAATAACAGAAGAAAATAAGAGTGGCATCAATTTGGAGCGATGGCGTCGCTATCAAACTGAAAGGAGGAGCGACACCAGCGAGTGCCGGCGTCGCTACGACCCCCACATATTTTGATTTAGATCTGGTAACAAACGAAGAAATCAAGTTCCCAAACGACGTCGAGTTTTCCAGTGAGATTGTGCTGGTAGTGGAGCTTTTGTCCCCCTATTTCTGCCTTGGATCAGTGGTGGTGGTAAGGTGAAGCTGAGGCTGTGATAGGATTTTCGTGTATGGAGGTGTCCTAGATCTGAATTTTTTATTATGGTGTATGTGTTGTGTAGAAGATGCTGAATGGTGAGGGTAAGAGGCTAGGTTTTGTGGATGCAGTGTATATATATATGTATAGGTATTTGCACGAATAGACTGAGTTTACGTCTAATAAACCTTATAGCCTTCAATTAATTTTAGAAAAGAATTACGTAGTAAGCCGCAAATAAAGGGATGTCTTGTGATTTTGGCCATTTCTCTTTAAAATTAGCTATTTGCTTGCAATTTTCAAAATTTAAACTTAATTTAAAATAATTATACATTTAATTAAAATCCGGGATAAAATTGGGTGTCAACGGCTGCCCCTCTTTACCCGGAAAAGGATGAAAGAGTTTTCAGGGTAAAGAAAGTTGATGTGATAGCCAATTTTGTCACGGTAAAGCCAAGATTCTGATTCATGGGATCAAAATGCAAGGCTTATGGACATGGCCGAGCTCCGGTTTCCAAGTTGCCTACATATCTCGGGCTGAAAGAGAATTAGGCCATATGTAGTTTAATGCGATTTGAAAATCAAAGATGAGATAGTAACAACTACTCAAGCGCGGGAAAAGAGGCTTGTAATCACCCAAGTTATGAAGATGTGGTCGACGATACACCCATAAAGAGGGGTTTACACGGACATAGCTTCCACTGCATCTCGATATTCAAGCCATCTTGTCTTCAATCTCAAACATAAGACTCAGGGTTAACAAGTGACTTACCTCTAGGGTTGATGACTTATGCGGGTGCGATTCTTCAGGTCTTCGTTGACGAGTCTAGCTCATATCAACAATTGCCTCAGTTCACTGCTAAGAAAAATTTCCACGTTATGCTCCAAATGCTGCTGCGGTACTGTCAAAATTCTGTAACAATCTCGACAAATGATGAGCGAGCAACTGCTAATAAACTATAATAATTGGAATAAGAAAGCGATAACAAAAATTGTAAATGTGGGTGGTGATATCATCAAAAGCTCTTCCTTCAATCAACTGACGAGGCGCTCCGCCCGGAGAACCTCTAGGCTGATCATTTTTCTGAAACAGTAGAGTAAGACAATAAGTAAAGCGAGAATGAATTGTAGAATATAAACAAAATAGGTCGACTGACGAGACATAATGCCTCAATATGCCTTGCCAAATCTTAATCTGTGCAGATATAAAACATAATGCATTTGCAGGACAACCAACCGGCGAGACACACCGCTAATGGTGTCCCATAGTTGACTTGTCTACTCTACTCTAAACAAGTATATAATATAATGCTTTTACATGACAACCAACCGGTGAGACACACCGCACATGGTGTCCCATAGTTGACTTGTCTACTCTACTCTAAACAAGTATATAATATAATGCTTTTACATGACAACCAACCGGCGAGACACACCGCACATGGTGTCCCATAGTTGACTTGTCGATTCTATTCTAAATAAGTATAATATAATGCTTTTGTAGGACAATGAACCGGCGAGTCACACTGCACATGGTGTCCCATAGTTGACTTGTCGATTCATATTCTAAACAAATATAATATAATACTTTTGCAGGACAACCAACTGGCGAGACACGCCGCACTTGGTGTCCCATAGTTGACTTGTCGATTCATATTCTAAACAAGTATAATATAATACTTTTGCAGGACAACCAACCGGCGAGACACACCGCACATAGTGTCCCATAGTTAACTTGTCGATTCTATTCTAAACAAGTATAATATAATACTTTTGCAGGACAACCAATCGGCGAGACACACCGCACATGGTGTCCTATAGTTGTCTTGTCGATTCTATTCTAAACAAGTATATAATATAATATAATGCTTTTGTAGGACAACCAACCGGCGAGACACACCGCACATGGTGCCCATTAGTTGACGTGTCAATTCTATTATAAACAAGTATATGTTGACACCCAATTTCGTCCCAAGAATTTAATTAGCGGCTAAATTATTTAAATGAGAATTAATTATGAAAATAAAATTAAAATTAGAATTAGATAATTAAAATTATTTGAATTGAGTTTTAATTAATTAAATTTAATTAAGTTAAATTAATTAATTTCAAAAGAAGTCCAAAATAGTTCTAAGTCCTAATTTCAGCCTACCCATGCAATTTTTTCACTTACTCATATAATCCCTAAAGTGGGGCTAAAATTGCCTTATGAATTAATTTCCAGCCCACACATACAATGCATACAATACACATAATACACCTCTCCTGGCCCATCAGCCCATCACACGACCCGGCCCAAATCCCTTATCTCCCCACATCAGATACTCCTAAATCCTATTCCCTCACCCGCGACCCGAATTCCCAATTCCCCCAACCCGTTTTCCCCCTCGCGACCCACACCAAAAGCCCGATCCAAAAACTCTTTCTTCTCCGTACGATTGTGCTGGACAAATGAAGCTTTCCCAGCTGTGCTTTTGGAGTTTTCTCACTTGTTTTTCTAGCAACGGGCACAAGATCTGATCCACTCATTTTGAATCGAAATAATCCAGGCCGTTGATCCTTTTCTTTTGGGATAAGGACGAGAGGGGCACAATTTGACCCTCTCACCCTTATCTCATAAGGGAAGGGATCAAAAACAGGGAGGGTATTTTCGATTTTGGGAGCCAAGGTAAAACCCTAAGCTTCTACTATATATTCAACATTTTTGGTAGGGTTTAGGGGCTGGAAATTTTGATACACAAAAACGGCAGCATTTTTCTCACATAAGAATTCTCTTTTTAGTTCGAGTTTTACGGTTCCATTGCATCTTTGTGTATTATCGCTTCATTGTTTTCGCGTCGCTTCTTTATCATTCAAGTTGTCGACCTCATTTAAGTCGTCGCTAGTGCTCGAGTTTCATTTTTTAGCTCGTCGCTTCAGTTCCTGCTCCATAAAAGGTCAGATATGAACCTTTCTTTTCTTTATGGGTTTAGTTTATGATTTCTTACAGTTTCAGTTGCCATTGGTGTTCATTCATGCTAGTTGTATAGTTATATTCATCTTGCTGAAATTGCAAGCGCATTCTAGACACCCTTTTTCCTAGTTTGAAAATGTGAATATCGCTTAGGAAATAAAGTTTCAACCTTTACCTTTTAATCAGAACTTTTGAGTTAATAGAGTAGTTTTTACGAGTTTTGACTATCAAGAAAGTTAAATAAAGCTCAGAGTTTTACATTTGTAAATGTGTTGTAGTTAGCTCATATTTCCTGGTGGTTTTGTGTTGGTTTGTTTCTGCCTGCTCTTTTCTGCCTAGTTGTATGTATGGAGGCATCGAGGCCTGTTTTGATCCAAGTTACCGGGGTGTAGGGTGTTTGTAGCAGATGTGCAGTTTGTTTTAGGTTGCTGATGTGTGTATGAGAAAGTCTGTGTATGTAGAAATTGCTCAGGTTGTTCTAGTCGGATTTTGAGGGTATTAAGTTGTGGTTTGATTGCTGTAGTACTAGCAGGAAGATTTGTAGGTGTTGTAGAGATTTGGTTCATGGTGTCTATGTAGCTTCAGGGAAGTGTAGGTTTGTTCCTGGTTTCTGGTTCAGTCTGGGAGTGGTATTGAGGGTCTGTGAAGGAGAGAATAGTAGGGGTTCTGGCTAGTTTGCAGGTGTTTGAGGGTTTGTTTTGGATCAAGTTCTAAGGGATGATGGTGTGTGAGGCATAGAGTTGAGAGGGGTTGTTTCCCTATTTCTGAAATTTGCTTTAAAGCTTAGGAGTAGAGACTATTTGGAGGCTCTGGGCAGTGGGGAGAAGTCCAGGATCCTGTGTGATGCTACAAGTGTACGGTTTAGTCAAGAGGCTGTGTAGGAGAGGGTCTGAGTTCTTGAAAGCTGGTATCTTTGGCTTTGGTTTGCAGGGATGCAGCAGGTTCAATCAAAGGGTTTGTTTTAGTTTCCTGGTTTGGTGGAGTTGCAGTAGTTCAGTAGTTTTAGTCTGGTGTTATTCAAGGAGTTGAGAGGGGCTGCAGGTTGCAGTTGTGAGCCAGTGCTAGTTCTTGTTATTGCAGGGTATGAAAAGTTTTGTCCAAGAAATAGTAGTAGAGGATCATGGTGTCTGATTTCAGAGTTGGTTTTGTTGCTTCTCATTTAGATATAGGTTGATAAAAGTGGTTTCATCTAGCTGCAGGTCCTGGTCAGGTTGTCTGTGTATGTGGTTGGTCCAGGTTAGTATAGAGGAGCTTAAGAGGCCTAGGTGTGTGCTGGCAGTCTGGTTGGTCTAGTTATAGGTTCTGGTGGTTCAGCTGATGTTGTTCTTGAATTGCCCTGATGTTGGGACTTGTTCTATTGTCTTTGGTTATTGTTCAATCTTTCTGTAATAAGATTTGGTGCCGTTATTATCTTGTAGTAATCTGGTGTAATTGAAACAGTGGATTTAAGTGATAAAATAGCACTATTAATGTTAATTTTCTACGTTGTTATGAGGCAAGTTTAAGAGGTCATTAGCTGCTATTAAAATGAAAGCGAGTTTCTGAGGGATGTAGAGGAGCGGTTCAGGAGTGTGAGGGTCTGTGAGGTGTTAGCTGCTCGATAATCATTCCAAGTACCATAAGGCTATGACTTTCATGTTCTGGTCTACTTCTCTGCCATTAGCTTATGTATTTTAGTTCAAATTTTATTGTTTGAAAACTTGTTTGCTTGACTGTAATGCGTCTTTAGCCTAAAAGTGTTTGCTCTGTTGGATTTGAGTCGATTTTCTTTCGAGAAGCCATGTCAGAAAGTGAATTTAAGCTGCAGCAGTAGCATATCTTCTGATTAGCAGAGTGATGGCTTAAGATTTGGTCCTTGAGACATTTAGTGTAGTGCTTACTTGTTGGCTTTGTGGCTGCTAGCCGTAAACATTATCTTTAAGCTGGAGTTCTCATGGATAAAGTGCCTGCGCTGATGATTAATGACTTGGTTGATGTCTGGCGTTTCTCTTAGAAATTGTCTTTACCAAACAATTTAAGTTTAAAATAACTCATGGATATCATGTCTATAGGATCAACTTTGATACTTCTCATGGCTATGTTTTAAATTTTAAAAGTTTTGCTTCGGTTGTTCTTTACCAGGTCTTTGTGCTATTCTTATTTTTCCTACTTACTGAGTTTGGTGGCTTTATAAATTTTACTATTTGTTCAATTCACAAGTTATTTACGTGAATGGTGACGAGTATTTGCTCTAATCTTTATCAGCCTTTCTTTGCATGAAAACACTCTTGAGTTCGAGTTGGTTAAAACTCACAAATTGGGACGGCTGTTTGCATTTGAAGTTATTTGCTCCGCTTTGCATTTTCGGGACTTCATATCCCCGAAAATGTAAAGGAAAGGAAAAAATGAAAATCACAAAGTCCAAGGCTTAATGATTGAGTTTGCGCTTCCGGGTTCTATTTTCTAAACTCCATCCTTCTCCGCTCCCTTAGAAAATGCATGTCGTATAGGATTTCCCCATAGACCGGATTAGTAGCCCGATAGGATAGAAATGATTTGAATTGTGAATAATTATTGTAAATTACTTAAATTGTTTTTATATGAATACTTTGTATCATTTCTTTGCGAATCGCCAATTTATTTATGGATGTTTAGAATCATTTGTCAATTAATTAGTGCAAATAAAATTCGACTAAAATCTTACCCTCGTCATAATTCGCATTTGAACTGCTTCTTTATTTATTTTATTCAACATTCAACTATTTATTTATCTAATCTAATTTATTTAGTTAGTTAATTAACCAAATTTTAATCCTTTATTTATTCATTTACTTAATCTAATTCGTTTAATTTCAATTAATAATTTATTTAATCATTAAATATTTATTTAATTAATCAATTATTATTCATTTGCTCCTTCATTTAATATTAAATTGATAAGTATTCATTTATTTAATTAAGTTAGTTATTTGCTTATTTATTTATCTATTTATTCAATCAATTAATTAATCCCTTTATTCTCATCCAATTATTTATCTAATATGTTTTATTTAATCATCTAACTCCATTTAACCTTTACTTATTCTATTAATTAATTAATTAATTATTATTTCATTATCCATTAATTAATCTTAAATTGAATCATTTATTTATCTATGTATCGGCATAATTTAAATTTTATCTCATTTATATTATTCATATTATCCTTATATAAAATTAGCTTTATATATATATTTATTATCCTTAACAAATTCGTGAAAACCGCCGGATTAACCGCTTTTAGCGGATTTTCGAAAGTGCTCCCATAATGAGGGCCTTCTTTCGAATTTAATAGAACCACTTACCTAGAATCTCTGATTTTAATTTAATTTCATGTAATTAAAGAATAAATTGCAATCATTAGTTAACTTAGGTTCCTAATAATCCTTAAATTAGGTGGCGACTCCAAAGAAACCCTTTGGAATCCCATTTTGTTGAAATATACCCGAAACCTATCTTTTCTTAAAGAAAGGGTAATTTTTGGGGTTCAACAGTATAATATAATGCTTTTGCAGGACAACCAACCGGCGAGACACACCGCACATGGTGTCACATAGTTGACTTGTCGATTCTATTCTAAACAAGTATATAATATAATATAATACTTTTGCAGGACAACCAACCAGCGAGACACACCGCACATGGTGCCCCATAGTTGACTTGTCGATTCTATTCTAAAAAAGTATAATATAATGCTTTTGCAGGACAACCAACCGGCGAGACACACCGCACATGGTGCCCCATAGTTGACTTGTCTATCGCTACCACAAGGTAAATTCTTTCACAATGTTAAGATGGTAAGAAAGGAAAAACACCCCCTTTTCGGAAATAATCACATGTAATGCTTAGATGCCACAAGAGTAGATTTGAATGATCTGTCAAGTCGAATCATATGCGTCATCAACTTGATTGGTGTTGCTTGTCCGGTCTAAAGGCTCTTTCCCTTTAACCTTTTGGTTCCTGCTCTCAAAGAAAAATTTGTTAGCTTTTGGGGAGGGAAGGGAAAGCGTTTGATTTGTGCAGACTTCATCCTGATCTTGCTGCTTCTGCTGATTCCTCGTCTTCATTGGACTTGGATTTGTGAATTGCTTTCAGAAACTTGGCTCATGAACTCAAATAGCATAGATTTTGAAAAATAGAGGCAAGATAAAATATTTTAATGCAATATAGCGAGTGAAATAAGCATGCAAATGAAGTCAAAGATGCATTTTAAAAATTTTGCCTTGACTTAAACTTGTAACATATTTTAAAACAAACTGAACGTCCTTTGTCTTAGACTTTGCACTGTTTGCTTAACCAATTTTAAAATTCTTACCGATTCTGCCTTTTATAACCAATGCTGCTTCTTGCAAAATTTTGCCCCCGTTATTATCTTTCGCATCTCCAACTCGTTTTGAAAAAATTGCCCCAAGTTGTCCTTCTTGGGAAAAAATTAAAATTTAAATGCTAAAGGGTCGAGCCCGATGGGGAAGCCTGCGTATCTCTCCTTGAGAATCAGACCGTGCGTAGTTCCACATCACTGCTTCAACGCCATACACCAACAAATAAAGCTGCCCCAGTTGAAGTTCTAACAGTAGTGCGATATCCAAAGAGCGCAGACAATAACTTTTCAGTGCATCGCTTTCAATCTATTCAGTTGCTTTGCCATACGTCATAAGCAAAGCTTTGGCAGGTTTAGTTTTGAAACAGAAACAAATGCAAGAATAAATAATATAATAAGAAACCGATGCATTTTATTTCAACTTTCATAAATTCAAAATGAGTTGATTTAGATTAACATAAGCTTTAAAGTACAATGCAATTCATGGCCTCAATCTGAATTAAAATTGAAAATAATACTACTAAGTTCAATTGCCAAGTTCTTTCAAACAATGCCATTAGCTTCTGGTACTGCATCGTTCACGAGCTAGAGCATCTACCTTCAATCAGATCTCGAATCCCTTGCGTGGTGAATGGTCAACCACTTCACAAATCCAACTTTTGCTAGATAAATAAATAAAACAAATGAAACCTCAAAGGGTAACTATGTTAGTTTTCATGTTATTCATAAGATTGCATACAAGCAAGCAACACCTAGTATTTAAGGCATTTTGAGTAAATAAAGCAAGACAAGCAATTAACATGTGACAATCACAAGTAGTTGAGCGTAAATAAATATGCAAACGCGTCCTACCCTGTAAGGTGCCTCTTTTGTGCCAGAGGAAAGCCTAATCGCGCAAACAAATGGTAACGAAAAATAGTCCATGCCAGTTCTGAGCAGTTCAGATTTAGAGTAAGCAATAAATAATAAATAATAATCGTCTCTCCGCCTTGACACTGCAACTCCGTTATCCCAACTATCTTCCAAAAGTTGGTATCAACTCGAAATTCCAACGCAGCTCATGCTCTTTACAATATCTGCACAAAATTCTAAATCTAAATGCCTAAAACCTGAAACAATCCCACATACTCCTTTTGCAAACATCCACACTCCTCCAAGCACAAGTCCCAAATATTTTACAACATCCATGGGTGAAATTTCCAGCAGCCTTCTCAATACCAGACTGCAAACATGAAAGGTTCCAATTGACCTTTTACAAATAAAACCTCACTGGCCCTTGGCTTTGGACAAGCCTCTTGTTGACACCCAATTTTGTCCCGAAATTTTCTTAAAATTAATAAATTATTGCAATATTTTATAATTAAGGTTAGAAGTGAAAATTAATATAAAATAACAATAATAAGAGAAACCCATTAATTTTTGAAGAAAAGAGGCCAAATATGAAAGACACAACCTCTATTTTGTCCTACTCGCGCAATCCATTCTACCTATTCAATTTATTCTAAAAGAGCTAATTTCGTTCTTAACCTTAAAATCCAGCCAGTCTTTGCAAAGCCCTATACATATATATACTCACTTATCCCAAAATCCTAGACTACACATTACCCACACTATTATTTTATCAGCCTCCTCACTATTCATTATCCTCTCCCTACACAATTTCACTCCCCTTTAAAACCAAAATCAGATCCTTACACATATAAAACCCCTACAATAACACCAAAAAACCCGTCACCCCTTACCCTTCATCTCACAAGCACATACCCAATACACACATTAGATCTGAAACCGAAAATGGGAACGGAGGGAGATCGTGAATACTGAAAACGAAAAGGGGGTGAGATTGTGTTCAGCTGGTGCTCTTGTTATTGTTAGTGTCCTGTTGCCGGCAATACTCTTTGCCGGCGAACACCGATCTCCTCTGCCTCGGTGTTGAATCGGAAATATAATAAAAAGGGGTGGGATCGTAGCGATTACTGCCGTGTCTCTCCCCGGAAAGTCATGGCCGGTAGTCGTTCTTCCTCTTCTATGTTTGGTTGTTGTCGCTGCTACCTCACCGGAAAATCTAAAAGCACACTGGTTTTTTTTTGTTTTTTCTGATGTTGGACCAATGATGGATTTTGATGGATTTGAGGATTGACGCTGGCTTAATAGTGATTTTTTTTTTTTTACCATACCAGTGGCTTCGATGTTTGTTTGTTATTGTTTGCATCGCCTGAAAATTTGCTCCGGTGGTGTTTGACCTTGGATGGGTTTCTGACGTTCTTGACCCATTTCCCTGATTGCTTGACCCGTTACTTGGTTTTTGCATTTGACCCGGTTGAATCATTGTTTTGACCCGTTTACATGATTAGACTACTGTGTGCATTGACTGGATTTTCTGAGTGCAGGGATCCATTTTGGATAAATTTTATCCATTATGGAGTATTGAACTGATTTGAACAAATACTACGCTAATGGCCAATGAAAAAATACATATACATGTATTAAGGCCTCGAGATTGATTTGAACATGATCCTACACTTGAACAGTCCCGTCCCCGTGTTCCTAAAGCAAAAGACGACGATGAATGTATGCATTTGAGGCAAAACAAGTCGAATAGAGTGGTGGATTTGGTACTTGGAATGGCAACCGGCCCGGGCTCCGTGTTTGCAGCCGTACAAAATCCCGAGCCTCTATTCGACGCGACATACAAACCTGAACCTAAATTTTGCAAAAACAAACTCCCCTTTTATTATTATTATTTTTATTACTATTATATTTATTAGTATTATATATTTTATTATTATTAATATTATTATTATTATTACTACTTTATTATTATTATTATTATTATTATTTTATTTTCATTAGTTATTACACTTTATTATCATACTAATCCAATTTCATGTTTATAATTTATGCGAGGTACATTTTGGCACGAAAACTTGGGGACGTGTTTGGCTAACTTACAAATGTGGATAGTCCATTGCATTGGAGTCGTTTGGACTTAAATCCGAACTCAAGCAGTCAAGACATAAGACCTTAGGAAATTTAGAAAATTCAAGGCTCCCGCGAGTTGATCAATATCTCGGGTTCTATCTTTAACTTTGCATTCCTTTTCTTAGATATTTATGTAAATAAAATGTGTAAAATATTTTATTTATCAATAATATGCGATTGTTTGTATATTGCCTTCCTTTATGTTCACTACCTTTTATTGTGAAGTCGTTATTTAATTTATTGCAAATTGGGGTCGTCTTAGCAAATGCGTGCAAGTAAAATATATATTTTGCAAATAAGCTTTTTATTTAATTATTATTATTATTATTATTATTATTATTATTATTATTATTATTATTATTATTATTATTATTATTATTATTATTATCACTATTATTCAAATAATTCTTTTGAAAGAAAAGCGCACTTGTAAATATTTTGAAACCTATCGGATTAACCGTATTTTACAGAATTTTGGTAGTGCTTTAAAAACCTTCTTCCGAAATTAATAAAACCTCTTACTTAGAATCTCTGAAAGAAAGACCGTCTTTTTATAAAAACGAAGTTTTTGCACGCATTTGTTATTTGGCTCCCTGTTTTCCTTAAATTGGGTGGCGACTCCAAAAACTCCAAAAGAGTTAGTCCATCCTGTCGATATTCCGGAATTTATCCTTTTCGGGGTAATTTTTGGGGTTCAACACCTCTCAGCTTCCTAGATTTTACAAGGCTCACTGACCTTGTTCATAGGGCTCCTCACTGGTCCTCGACTTTTATCAAGCCTCTCAGTTTCCTAGGTAGCCAAGACCGCACTAGTCTTCAAGGAGAGACCCCATTAGTCGTTTATAGACATAGGGGCTTCACTCTCCTAGTATGCGACAAGCATACTTCAATTATCATGAATGCAGCTGGACAGTCAACATAGGCCTGCACACACGCAAAGCCATTCACGAGAGGGACCCCACAGATCCTTTTAAAGACACCAGGGGCTTCGCCTCTTAGATCTCACTACACCATGCCATCTCCAAAACACAAACCAACCAAATCTGCCTAACTTTCCCCGGACTATAATTCTGCCTTATTCACAAAATTCTGCACTATGATGTCAAATTCTCCGTGGACTGCTATGACCACATAGATTCTGCTAAATTCTTCCATTTTCTAACCTAAAAGACAACATAGGAGACAAAATTCTAAATCTGATTTTGCTCAAAACATGGTTAGGACTGAGGATTCGTTATCACACATCACATAATATGCATTGTTGTTGGGTTTCAAAAACCCGTTAACGTAAGGGCGGTTTCCTAACTATGGAGGCAGTACCAAGGACCGAGTCCAGACTAAGGTGTAAATCCATGCATGCTTCTAAAAGCTCCGTCTAAGAGTGGGTTAACGGTTGAGGCTAACAGGTGAGTGGCAAGCGGTCTCGCAGTCGAATTACTCCTACGATGGCCGTCGGTGTACCAACTCATCATAAGGTTCTTTAGTGGAAGAAGGTGGGGGTGCGCATGGGCGCACCTCGCGGATATTTGAGTGTGAATGCAAGAGGTTCCTAGGAGTGGGGGAAATATAAACGGAATGCCAGTTTATATATGTGCACAAATAAGGGTGTAGTGACATGCTTTCCGTGGCACATAAACAAACATATATAATAAAGCAAAATAAATTAAGCATGCTAGTTGTAAAAAATTGGAAACCTTTATGGTCAAAACCTTTATTGCTTCCCAGTGGAGTCGCCATGCTGTTGAACCCCCAAAAAAAAAAACCCCGAGAGGCTAAATTCAGGAATATCAACGGAATGGACTAACTCTTTTGGAGTTTTTTGGAGTCGCCACTCAATTTAAGAAAAAACAGGGAAACATTAACAAATGCGTGCAAAAACTCCGTTTTAAGAAAAAAAGGCAGTCTTTCAGAGATTCTAAGTAAGAGGTTTTATTAAATTCAGAAGAAGGTTTTTAAGGCACTTCCGAAATTCCGTAAAATACGGTTAATCCAACAGGTTTCCAAATATTTACAAGTGCTCTTTTCTTGCGAAAGAATTATTTAGAAATAGTTATAAATAATAATAATAATAATTAATCGAATAAAATAAAAGCTTATTTGCAAATTTTTTTATTTGCACGCATTTGCTAAAATGGCCCCAATTTGCAATAAATTAAATAACGATTTCAAAAAAAATACAAATTAAATATTATTGATAAAAAATATTTTACATATTTATTTACATAGATATCCCTGAGGAAAGGAATGCAAAGTTAAAGATAGAACCCGAAAAATTGATCAACTCGCGGGAGTCTTGAATTTTCTGAATTTCTAATGTCTCATTTTCTTGAAGGCTTGAGCCTGAACTCGATCCCAAATGACTCTAAGTTAATGCATATCCCCATTTGTAACTTAGCCAAACTCGTCCCCAAATTGTTCGTGTCATAATGTACTTTGCAAAAATTATGAAAATGAGTTAGCGCGATAATAAAGTGAAATAAATAGTAATAATAAAAATAATAACAATAATCGTAATAATAATAAAGATAAAATATATAATAATAATAATAATAATATTAACAACAACAAAGTAATGGGGTTTTATTTTTTGTAAAATTTAGGCTCATGTTTGTATGATAGGTCGAGTAGAGGCTCGGGATGTTGGTACGATTGCAAACACGGAGCCCGGGTCGATTGCCATGCCAAGTACCAAACCCATCACTCTATTCACGACTTGCTTTGCATTAAGTGCATACATTTCATCATCGCCTATTTTGTTTTCGTAAAGGGCACGGAACGGACGTTTTATACGTAACGATGAGGGGCTTATTGGCCTCCAAACGTCATTGGCCGGGTGTAGTATCATGTTCAAATTAGTCTATAGGTTTGAAGTAAATTATTTTCATAGGCCAATAACACGATATAGTGTCTGTTCCAAAATCAGTAAAGTCCATTAGAGAACAGTTATTCCAACAGAATATGGGTCAATTACCAGTCAAAGTATCCGTACGAATGAATCAACTGCAGAGTAGAGCTATTCAACCTCAAAATCCAATTCCCACAAAACACTATCACCAGTCAATTCACACTTTTACGTGGGCTGCCCATGAAAGTAAAATATTTACATTTTTATGCCCATTTAAAGTTAGTTTTCACCAATTGTCACGCCCTAAAAAAAATTATTAACTACTGGGGAGTTTTATTTAAAGGCTCGTGACTGGTGTTCAAGAAGGTACAAATTATTTTAGAGAAACTCGGAGTCGCCACTTGACATAGTTTAAGGTGTGCCAAGTCACCAAAAGGTACCTTGGAACACCTCTGACTCGTCTAATGGTCTGCGTTTAGAGATTCGGGTAAGGTTCTCAGTTGACTCTCGGGAAGGTATTACGCACCCTCGAGTCCTGTGCTGAGCACAGTTGCTTTTATTGTCGCATTTTTATTTATTAAATATGGTTGTTATATTAAGGCCGTTAATTTGAATTTATTCTTTGATTAAGAAAATTAAAAGCGATATTATTATCCAACCTCACAGAGGACTGGACGAATCTACACTTTGGTACGAAGTAAATAAATAAATAGATAAATAAAATTTATTACGCATTTCCAACCTTACAAAGGACTGGTCTACTTTAAAAGAATGTAATTAACTTCGAAAAAAATTAATTTAGAATTAGTTTAACTTAATTTAGTTTTCTTTTAGCCTAATAAGTAGATCACAAATCATACTTATAATATTGCCTAATTATATAAGTTTTCTTAGTCCTATTAATTTGCCTAATCGATTTAGTTAAGTGCAAACGCTAATTTTTTTAAGTGGCAAATTTGGACTTACCAAAGTATATACATATAGTAGGCTATTTGTTAAAATAGAACGGCTTTGGGGGCTGTCTTTTAAAAAGGAATAGTTTACACACTGCAATCGTTTAAATAGATATGTGGGCTGAATAATTTGCGAAACTGATCCATTTTAAGATCTGTTTGCGAAAATAGTCACATTTACTTCTCCATTGTGTAAATAATGGTTGTACATCAGCGCTAGCCTAAGGCAGAAGGATTAATTTCCAACTTTAATCAGGCGTGGTCACCTGTTCACTTGTTGAACACCCTATGTTGCCTAACTTTGATTTATTTTGGATAACCAATTTACACATGTAATAGGCATTAAACAAGATGGACAAATCTAAACCATTAGAATCTTGGAAAAATCTAGGCATATTCAGTTAAACCTGCATCATTATTTTGTCAAACTTGTTTCCTTGCCCTTTCACACACTTACGTGCACAATATGCATTATTTTGTCAAACTTGTTTCCTTGCCCTTTCACACACTTACTTGCACAAACAAACATCGACATAAGTTTATAAGACAAACATAAATAAAGTGGTTATGGTAGTAACTTGTCTTAACATGGCCGTAGTTCCTTCAAGGCGTTAGATAACGTACGAGCAGAATTTGGACTACAACATGCTTGACTTCATTCATTTTTCATAGCCAAATTTTTGATAACAAAATAAAATACAAGGTAAAATTGTGTTTACCTAAATGAAGGGAATCTCAAAGTAACCTCAATGAGCCAAGCAGCAGTAAGCAACAATCTAACAGCCTTCTTTTGAACTCAACTCCACTCTTTCAACTCCTCTATCTACCTTTTAACATTCAAGATTTATACCCCAAAAGACCCTTAGTGTGAGGCTTTTGGCTCTAAATCCTACTCTCAAACTTAACCCCTTTCTCAAGTGTTTTTTAGCTCTCAATTAATTGTATTTTCAGCTGGTTGTTCACCTATTTTTCAGCTGGTAGTTCTTTATGAAAGAGGGCAATAAAATGACCTCTTTATAGCTGAAAATTGAGGCCTAAAGGTGGTGCCAAAGGGTGGAGTATGGACTTGTACAAAAGTACAAGCCCACACCCCTACACTTGAGTATTTTTGGCTATTTTCAGCATAGTAGAGCAGCTGAAAAATTACTATTTCAGCAGCCAAAACAGTTCTAAAAGCTGAAATAATACAAGTAGGGTCCTTTAAAAGGACCCCCAATACTCATTATACTAACCAGAAGGACTATGACCCAACCAAACAAACTAAATCAGCCCAAACTAAACTTGAACAAACTAAAGAGACCAGAACAGATTCCAAACTTAGCCCCAAAAAAAAAACCTAAGTAAGCTGAACTAAAGCAAACTTCAAGTCCTGGACAGATCTGGCAAGAGTTTGACACAAAATTTCCATGAAAACTCTACTTGAATTCATACAGCTCATGCATTGACAGTGAACACCTTTCTTACATGACAAACAAACTAGGGATGACATCTTCAATATTAGACTACCAACTGAACACCCTTTGACAAGAAACATGCTTAAATTGTTCAACACCCCTAACCACATATACTAGGCAAAACAAGTCTACTAAACTCATTCTTAAACATCCACAATTGAAGGCAACACATTCAAGATGAAATTGAAAACTTCCTTGCTCAAAATAGATGACAAGCAACGAGAAACATATCATTTAGGATTATTGACAGTGGACAAACACGTCATTCAAACATTTGAGACAAACTAAACCAAGATCATTGATTCTAAGTTATATTTAAGCATTTGTCATCTAAATAACTAATAGAATGTATGAACATAGGCTGGAGAAATAAAGAAAACAGAGAAGAAGAAACAAGGTCCTTTTTTCTAACCAGTTGAAAGCCAAAGCATCACAGACCAACATTGTTGAAACAGTCCCGAAACCAATGCCCCGTCCAGCTGTGAGCTTTCTATCGCAGTGTTGTTTCTGCCCTCACAACACCAGTTTCTAGTCAATGACAACCCATGAAAACTATCTCGGCAAATATCACCACTGCCCTTTCAATATATTGCACAGTCATTGCCTCACTGCCACTGTTCCTACGCCTAAAAGCACTGCTGCCTCAGCTCCTCGGATCAGCTGCCTCACCCACAAACTCACAGCCTCGCTGCCCTGCCTTGTCTCCATAACCTGTCACCACTAATGTAACAACCTCAAATAGTCGTTTCGGAAATCGGGACCTCGATTTGCGTGTCGAAAATCCCAAAAGCTCCGTAAGGTCCATTATGACATGTCTGAAAGTTTTTAGCTAAAACGAACTTTGTTAGATAGGTATCGGAGAAAGACATCCGTTTCGGATATTCGTTAAGGCTAAAAGAGGTTTCGGAGCTCGATTTGAGCAAATGAGCTCTGATGTGAAATCTGAAAGTCGAAATTTGACCCTTTCCTGTGGGACCCACTTTTTGAGTTCTAGAGATCCGAATTGAGTTTCGTCTTGACGATCATGTCACACAAGTCTTGTATGACTTGTGTACAAATTTTGGGGTCATTCAGAGCTTCGTAGGATCCCGTTTGGACCCAAAAACAGTGGCTGATCTGGTGCAAGCCAAAAAGCTGCTGAATTCTATTTTTTTTACTGTTCCGCCGGAAAAAAATCAAATTTTCAGATCAATCCATAAGGAATTGGAAAAAAGTCAAAACATGAAAGTTGTAGCACTTTGAGTTGTGGTTCTAATTCCACCAACTTTCTATCATTTGGACATTTCTATGAAAAGTTATGTGTATTTTACCGAAAGCTATTCAGTGAGGTACAATTTGGACAGCATGTGGTACAACTCTTTAAAGCTGCGGGCTGCTATATATACTAGGGCGGACATTCATTTTTATTTTCATATTTTGAGCTTCTAAAAGTGATTCCAAGGGGAATTTGAAGTGCCAAAATCATTCCTAAACACAAGGTAACTATTCTTACCCATTTTTAACGCTTTAATCCGAGGATCAAAGTGACGATCCTTGGAAAGAGGGTTTGAACCCTAGATTTGTGAAATGGGAAAAAATGACCGAGTTGGACTCGGGTATGTACAATAATGGTACTTTTGGACTCGTGGGAGTATGGGGAGTCCGGAAACATAAATTTTACGGGTTTTGGGTACGTCCGACCCGGGGGTATTTTGGTAAATTGCCTCTTAAATTGCGTAAGGGCTTAGAATCCTTTCCTCACATGCTTACGAGTGCGACAATATTTCTTTGGCTCAGAGAGGAGTCTTACGGAGGCACATCGTTTGGGAAAGGAGGTCGTTCCTTAGCCACTTGAGCCGATTTTGAGGTAAGTGAGACTTGACCTCTATTTTTGCTTGCGGATAAGATTTGATCTTGCTAAGTAAGATGTCGAGTACTTAATTGACTAGCACTGTCTAGTAGATAGTATTATGTACTACTCGTTATATTTATACAAAAAGGAGAAAGCACAAACGTGACTTGTGTATAGTCGATGTTGTGTGCCGGTGTATTATTGATATGCTCTAGGGACAGAGGCCGTTGGTGCGTTATGACCTAGGAGCAAAATTTCATCTAGGGACAGAGGCCGGTGGTGCGTTATGACCTAGATGTGGAGACTTATAGGGACAGAGGCTTGTGGTACATTATGACCTATAAGTAAATTTTTTTTTTTAGGGACAGAGGCCTGTGGTGCGTTATGACCTATAAACAAAGCCGCACCGAGTGTGTGCTTATGCTATGTGCTAGGTATATCATTACTTATGTGGTATGCGAGATATATCATCGCCATGCTGTGTGTTAATTATATTATTGCTTACGCCATAGTATCAATATAATATTGTATATGCTGCCTATATTATGTATCTTTATATTATTGACCATGTTATGTATTCGCGTATTATTGCTTGTGTTGTTGTATAATTATATTATCGTATGTAATGTTTATGGGTTACTGTAAAGGTGTGGATTGTACTTCCGTTATCTGCTTATGCATTATCAAAGACTTGTCCCGAAAAGGTAATTTAGTGGGCCTGTCGATGATCTTACTGGGCTTTGGCTCATAACTTACTGTTTAAATGTGCAGATCCTTCTACTAGTCAGACAGCTGGACTTATCTGATCCGTTCGAGGCTGTGGCTATTTTTGCTTGAGGTGAGCCAACCGCATGGTTCGCGGTGGCATACCGTCTGATCCACCTTAGTGTTTAGTCGCTTCCTACATCTTGTATTATATATTATATATATCGGATGTCAGAATTCGTAGATGCTCTATTGACACTGTATTTCGGGTGGCTGTCTACACCTACATTTTATTGAAATATTTCTATCTAAATTATCATTATGAGCCAGTTTAATTATTCGTGTTTCGCCTAAGGATGTAACACTTAGGTGCCATCACGGCCCCGAAAATTGGGTCGTGACAACTAACGACTTCAAACAAAACGCTGAAACAGCCCTTCCCCCACACCATTGACATTCACAGCCCCAGATTCGCTACACCATCGTCACTCATTTTCAATTCAACATCATACCAAACAACTCCCCTGCCCTAAAACAACCGCGTCGCTGCCTCCGTTCGAAAACCGATACAGCCCCGCCCCGCTAACAAACTAATCATCACAACTCCAACCAACCTATGGCATTGAAAACAGCCTTGTCACCCCTCCAACACATCATCATAGCCTCCAAAACAAACTTCAACCTCACACCAAAATATTGTCATCACAACAACAACAAAACAACAGAAAAAGAAAAAATGAGAAGAAGAAAGAAACGAGAAACAGAAACGGGGTAACGAGAAAGCGGGTAAAGGGGAGGGATTTTTGGGAAAACGAGATGTGGGGTGACGGGGAAGGGTAAGAGAAAGAGAAAGATCCAAAAACTTACCGGAAAAAAGTCAAGGTGGCCGGAGTTGAGCTTTGACCGAGTCTTTGACTCCCGATCTACTCTAAACGGCTATGAATTTGAGAAAACCAATAGCATAAATGGCAAGAGGGGGCCGAGATCTTTCAAATGGTATATATATTGTATTTTTCCAGCCACCGGAGGTGGTGGCCGGCGGCGGAGCAGCGGTGGCTCCGCCGTGGGAGGCGAATTCCGGCGGCCCCAGCGAAATTTGGCAAGAGTTTGCCCCTTTTTTCTGAGTTTTGTGTAAATGGCAAGAAAATTGGGATTTTAAGCTTATATAACATGGGTATGGGTATGGGCTTGGGTAAATAAGTGGGCTAATGGGCTAAAAGCTGGGCTGTTATTTTTTAATGAATAGCCGTTAAAATGGTTATACTTATCAAAAACCAACACTATTAACTACAATCAAAACCACATAAATCTACAATACTATCACAATTAAACATAGAGTCATAGTTAAACACATAACAAGTATTTTTTGGCAATTTTCATATTTTCTATTCTAATTAATGACAATTTTTGTTAAAATAAAGACTAAAATTTAGGAAAATTTCGGCAGAAATCCTAAGAATCTAACATGACTATTTTGAGCAATTTTAAAAATTTTGGTGCCAAAATTAGGTGATTACAGCTGCCCCTCTTTGTTCGAGAACACGAAGAGGTTTCGGACAAAGAAGTAATCGACAACTAATTTTGGCTTTTCGGTTCTAGCCGAGAGCATGCTTTTCAAAATGGTGACCGTACCTTAAACTTCGGCTCTAACCGAGAACAAAGGTACCTACATATCTCCGGACTAAGGAATCAGGTCAGTGTAGTTCCTTACGTGTGGCAGCTGGGACTACCGCATTCAAACAGACACCAGACTCTTCTAGACTCACTAAGGCAAACTAGACACTCTAGACTACTAAGACAAACTAGAGACTCTTCTAGACACACTTGGGGCTAATGCTAGGCACTCGTAGGCACACAAGGGCTGTCGCTGCTGGTCACTGGTTGCTTGGTGATTGGCGGTCATTGCTTTACAGAGAAAATGAAAGTACAACATTGAAAATGTAAAGTTACAATTCCTATTCTAAGTCTTCATGCTTCCCGAGATGAGCTTCTTGGTTCTTGCTCCCCTCGCTTGTTGAAAATAAAACCACCGCTCTTGGTTCAGGTGGGTCTTGCTCTTTGTAGAAAAAAATAAAACCCCCGATCTTGGTTCAGGTGGGTCTTCCCTCTTTACAGAATGGATTCCCTCGTTCTTCGGGTGGGCGCCTGGACTTCTTCAAATGTATTCCCTCGTTCTTCAGGTGGGCGCCTGGACTTCTTGAAATGTATTCCCTCGTTCTTCAGGTGGGTGCCTTGACTTTCTCTAAACTACTCCCTCATTCTCCAGGTGGGTGCCTCGACTTTTTGATATATATTCCCTCATTCTTCAGGTGGGCGCCTTGACTTTCTCTAAAGTACTCCCTCATTCTCCAGGTGGGTGCCTTGACTTTCTCTAAACTACTCCCTCATTCTCCAGGTGGGTGCCTCGACTTCTTGATATATATTCCCTCATTCTTCAGGTGGGCGCCTTGACTTTCTCTAAACTACTCCCTCATTCTCCAGGTGGGTGCCTCGACTTCTTGATATACATTCCCTCATTCTTCAGGAGGGCGTCTTGAGTTCTTTCACATTCCAAATCTGTTTTCCTTATTTTCCTTTCTTTCCCTTTCCCATTTTTCTTTCCATATTCATTCTCGTCTTTCTTTGCTTCTTGCATTTTGTCTGTATTCCCTTTGGCTCTCTTGTTGGTCTTTTAACGGTGCAAATTCTCGATGTGTCATTCTTGCTATCGAGATGTGATGTTGGCTCCATTATCCAGGCGGGTCCTGATTGTGCTCTGCTACAACTGCAAAACAGGTAAACAATTTTTGCGAAACTTTCTTTTGCTCGTTTTGATGTTATTTTGACTGAGAGTCGAAAATGGAAAAGATTCTGGACAAAGGTCTCTGGACGAGAGATGTCCTTTAAAAGATGAGAATGAACTTATCTGAAGGCAAAATGATGACCCCAATAGACATGACATGCATCTTGGCCTCGAACCCTGATCCATTCATAACAGTTGTTCCTCGACCCTTTCCCCAATAGAAACATTCAAAGCAATACTTGTCAAGCCCCACTTACGACAGTTACCAAAGCCCTCATTCGGTTAGCGGCGCCCCTTTCAGGGTTTTCACCGACTAACCTCTCTCTTTGTTCTTTTGCCTAACTGTTTGTCATGTGGCGCCCTTTCAGGTTTTCACCAACAAGACTTCATTCTCTTTTTTTTTTCTTTTTTTTTCCCGTGGACCTCTTTAGTTCCACCCATTGATGATGATTTTTGAGCTAACTGTTGCTCGATTGACATTCTCAAGATTGGCCAAAATGGTCTATTGGACATTTATATGAGTTTGGAAGCAATGTTTGGCCTGTAATTTAGGGTGCCTTGAGCATCTTCCCCCCTTTCAAGAATGAATGAATGGTACAGAAAAATAGAAGTTTGTTTTTATTTTATTGATAAAAATAAAAATAAAATAAAAACAAACTTCTGCCCCAGTTTAGAAGAAACCGCGGATTTTGGATTTTCTTTGACTTTGGCTGCAAACTTGGAGGCAAGCTTTGCATCGATGTGAGATAGGGAAAATGAACTTTCCCTTATTTTGAAACTGGGAAACCTTTAGAACTTTCCTTGATATGACCGCACCTGAATGGTTGCCTACGTATCCTTTTGAGAGGAATCAGGTCAGACGTAGCTCTAACAACTTAATGCCAAATTTGTTTTGGATCTTTCTTTCTTCATTTATCACAATTACAAAGATTCCCAATAAGGGTTTACAAAAGCAATACAAAGCCAAAGGCTAACAAGAGGGGTACATTATCTGGGTAAGGGAAACAAAGACTTTCGTTACTCCACCCAAGAACATCAAATGTAGTAGCTCTTCACTGCATCAGCATTAACAATCATTTCAGCCATCGTGCCTTCGATGTCTGTCAAGAATAGAGCACCATTGGGCAATACCTTCTTCACCACATACGGTCCTTGCCAATTTGGAGCGAACTTGCCCTTTGCTTCCTCCTGATGTGGAAAGATGCGCTTCAAGACTAACTGACCTTCATTGAACTTGCGTTGACGCACTTTCTTGTTGTATGCTTTGGCCATTCTCTTCTGATATAGTTGACCATAACATACTGCATTTAGCCTTTTCTCGTCAATTAAAGCCAATTATTCCAAGCGGGATTTGACCCATTCAGTATCCTCGATCTCAGCTTCAACAATGATTCTCAAGGATGGTATTTCGACTTCTGCCGGAATGACTGCTTCAGTCCCATACACCAATTCATATGGAGTTGTGCCTATTGAGGTGCGCACAGTTGTACGATAACCCAAAAGAGCAAATGGCAACTTCTCATGCCAATCCTGTGATCCTTGCACCATTTTCCGAAGGATCTTCTTAATATTCTTGTTTGCTGCTTCGACCGCCCCATTTGCTTTTGGACGGTAAGGTGTGGAATTTCTATGCACAATTTTGAATCTTTCACATACCTCATTCATCAAATGACTGTTGAAGTTGGCCCCATTGTCGGTGATAATGGTATTAGGGATACCAAATAAACAGATAATATTCGAATGGACAAAGTCGACCACAGCTTTCTTGGTTACTGACTTGAATGTCGATGCTTCTACCCACTTGGTAAAATAATCAATGGCGACCAAGATGAATCTATGCCCGTTCGACGCCTTTGGTTCTATTGGGCCAATGACATCCATTCCCTATGCAGTGAAAGGCCAAGGAGCAGACATTGTGTGAAGCTCCAAGGGAGGCGAATGTATCAAATCACCGTGCACTTGACATTGGTGACATCTTCTCACGAACCCCATGCAATCTCGCTCCATGGTGAGCCAGAAATAACCGGCTCTTAAGATCTTCTTGGCTAGCACATAGCCATTCATGTGTGGCCCACAAATTCCTAAATGTACCTCACTAAGAATTCTCGAGGATTCTTGTGCGTCAACACATCTCAACAGTCCCAGATTTGGGGTTCTCTTGTACAGTATCCCTCCGCTCAGAAAGAAACTGTTTGCAAGACGACGGAGGGTTCTTTTCTGATTGCTTTCAGCTAGTGCCGGGTACTCTCCATTCTTGATGTAGTTTTTGATGTCCAGGTACCATGGCTCACCGTCAAGTTCTTCTTCAACCATGTTGCAGTATGCATGTTGATCCCGAACTTGAATCTCGAGAGGATCAATGTGAGTTTGGTCAGGATGACTGATCATTGATGCTAATGTAGCCAAAGCATCTGCCAACTCATTGTGCATTCTTGGGATGTGCCTGAATTCAATAGAATCAAATCTTTGGCAAAGATCTTCCAAACACTGCTTATACATGATGAGCTTCCCATGTCGAGTTTCCCATTCACCCTTGATTTGATGTACTAGAAGGTCAGAATCTCCGAGCACCAGTAATTCTTTAATGTCCATGTCTATCGCCATGCGTAGACCCATGATGCAAGCTTCATATTCTGCCGTGTTATTGGTACACCAGAAATGAAGTTGTGCAGCCGCCGGATAGTAATGACCTGTCGGGGATATGAGAACGGCCCCGATACCATCACCTTTAGAGTTAGAGGCCCCATCAAAATAAAGCTTCCAATAATGATCATCTTCAGAGGACAACTCTTCAATTATGTCAACCTCTTCATCAGGAAAGTATGTCTTGAGAGGTTCATACTTATCATCCACTGGATTCTCGGCCAAATGATCGGCCAAAGCCTGGGCTTTCATTGCAGTCCGGGTGACATAGACTATGTCAAACTCTGTGAGTAACATTTGCCACTTGGCGAGCTTTCCCGTTGGCATTGGCTTCTAGAAGATATACTTCAGTGGGTCCATCCGGGATATGAGGTAAGTAGTGTATGACAACAAATAATGCCTCAGCTTCTGTGCTACCAGTGAGGGCACAACATGTTCTTTCCAACAAAGTGTACTTGACCTCATAATCCGTGAACTTTTTGCTCATGTAGCAGATGCCTTGCTCGTTCTTGCCCGTGGAATCGTGCTGACCTAGTACACATCCAAATGAATTATCCATCACCGACAAATAGAGGAACAAAGGTCGGCCTGGCTCCGGTGGGACCAACACAGGTGGATTTGACAAGTATTGCTTGATTTGGTCAAAAGCCGCTTGGCATTCCTCGGTCCACTTGACTGCAGCATCTTTCTTTAGCAGCTTGAAGATTGGCTCACAAGTTGTAGTGAGTTGAGCGATGAACCTACTGATGTAGTTCAATCTTCCAAGGAAACTCATGACTTCTTTCTTGTTCTTAGGCGGAGGCAACTCTTGTATAGCTTTGATCTTTGTAGGGTCTAACTCAATGCCCCGTCTGCTGACAATAAAATACAACAACTTTCCAGCTGGAACGCCGAATGCACATTTGGCCGAATTTAACTTCAAATTGTATCTTCTAAGCCTTTCAAAGAATTTTCTAAGGTCTCTAACATGATCCTCTGCTGTTCTTGATTTGATTATCACATCATCCACATACACCTCAATTTCTTTGTGTATCATATCGTGAAAGACGGTTGTCATGGCTCTCATGTTGTTTCCCCAGCATTCTTTAATCCAAATGGCATGACCCTGTAACAAAACGTTCCCCAAGGCGTGGTGAACGCCGTCTTTTCTGCATCGTCTTCATCCATCGGGATCTGGTGATATCCGGCATAGCAATCCACGAAAGACTGAATCTCATGCTTGGCACAATTGTCTATGAGAATGTGAATATTAGGCAAAGGGAAATTATCCTTGGGACTGGCCTTGTTCAAATCTCGATAGTCGACACAAATTCTTGTCTTCCCATCTTTCTTCAGCACCGGCACAACATTGGCCAACCAAGTGGAATACTGAAGAGATTGTATCACCTTCGCAGATAGCTGATTCATGATTTCCTCATGGATTTTCTTGCTCATATCTGTCTTGAATTTCCTCTGTAGCTGCTTGACTGGAGGAAACCCAGGATTGATTGGTAACTTGTGAACCACCAAATCTGTGCTCAAACCGGGCATGTCATCATACGACCAGGCAAACACATCTCTATAGTCAAACAAGACTTGGACTATGTCGTCTTTCACTTTCGGTTCAGCGTGCATGCTTATCTTGGTTTCCTTGACATCATCGGCACTTCCCAGATTTATATTTTCTGTGTCATCCAGATTGGGCTTAGGCTTATTTTCAAATTGTTCTAATTCCCCATTTATTTCACTCTCGGCTCTCTCCTCATCATATTCTTCCTCAAAGATTTCTTCCGTATCAGCCTCTTTCATGTCGTCTACCTCCTCAACTGTCATTTCATACTCACTCCATCTCCCATCATTAATTTCCTTTATTTCTGGTTGGTTCAATGAGACCAAGTTAAACTGTGTGTTTAGATCAAGGCGTGATTTCAGCATGCATGTCATGTTATTAAGGCCGTCAGAAACATAGCTACAGAAAGAAATAAGAACAAAAATCAGGAAAGTAAAGAGATAGAATAAAGAGACAAGAACATGTTTTGCTTTTCATTGAATTTGAAAGATAAAAGGATTTGACATCATAACGAGCAAAATAAATATACTTGGATTACAACCCTTAGAATAACCAAGTATACAGAAAGGATAACAAAAACTTGCTACCAATAGCCCCTCCTAGTGGGGAGAGGCATGGAATCCCAGTTGTTCAGCTTCACATCAGGGCCAATGTTCTGGATTTCTGCATTGCTAGGTCCTTTACCAGTTTGCACCATGTTAATGCCAAAGACGTGCCTCAGGTCTGACAGCAGCTTCCTTTGTTCTTCAGTCTTCTCAATATTCTTGGAAGCGGCCTTGCCTCCACTAGGCCTTGTGAAAGATTGAGCGAGGCAAGGGACAGGCTTCTCGAGAGACCATTCTTGTTTCTTCATCTTCCTAGCTCTTGCTCTGTCTGCAGCTGTGGGCTTGTATCCTAGACCCCAGGTACCTCGAATGCCAAGTGGACTAATTAGACGCGACATCCCTTGTAGCGCTGCCGCGAGACCTTTCCCGGGCTGGAAACCATGCTTCAACATTTCCGTAGCCATCATGACTGCTGCTTCTGACAATCTTGCTTGTGGTAAAGGCTTGCCTTCAGGAACCTCCTCCACATGGACCGCTTCAAATGCTTGATACATCAGAGTTGGGCTATCATTAGTGACCTCAATAACTGGAATAGACGGATCCTTGTAGATTGACAAATCTCCCTCTCCGTGTACCATGATCATCTCACGATTCCATTCAAACTTGATAGTCTGGTGTAAGGTTGATGGTACTGCGCCTGCCATATGGATCCAGGGTCTTCCCAACAGCAGGTTGTAAGACGAATCCATATCAAGAACTTGGAAATCGATAGCAAAATCCACAGGCCCGATTGTCAGTATCAGTTCTATCTCACCAATTGATTGTCGTTTCTCTCCATCAAAAGCACGGATACTCATGGTGTTTGTCCGAATTTTGTCCATGTTGACTTTCAATCTCTTTAAGGTAGACAATGGACAAATGTTCAGACCGGACCCACCGTCAACCAGTACCCTTGTGACATAAGAATTGTCACACTTGACAGTAAGATGCAGTGCTTTGTTGTGACCAGTGCCTTCCATTGGCAGTTCCTCGTCAGTGAAAGTGATCCTGTTTACCTCAAAGATACGACTTGCGACTTCTTCAAGATTGCTGACGGTCATCTTCTCGGAGAAATGAGCCTCATTCAGTATTTTCAACAGAGCATGACGGTGTGTCTCAGAATGCATCAACAAGGACAACAAAGAAATTTGAGCAGGGGTCTTCCTCAGCTGCTCCACAATGGAGTAATCTTGCACTCTCATCTTCTTAAGGAAGTCCTCCGCCTCTTTCTCTGTGACAGGTTCCTTGACGGGGCCCTAATTTTCTCTAGCCTGCTTTGCTTTTCTTAACTCTTCCGGGGTAAAGCACCGCCCAGAACGAGTAAGACCGCCAACTTGTGTTATTTCTGCCACAACCTCTTTTCCTTTGTATGTTACCAATGCCTTGCCATAATTCCATGGGACAGCATTAGTGTTCCCCATAGGAATCTGAGGTGCACTCTTTATGACAACAGGATAACACAGCTTGTTTTGATCATCTTCACATGGTGCTCTTCTTATAACCAACTGTGGTTTGGCCATACAATCCGCCTCCTCTCCATTTTTGTTGGTCTTTTGGATCACCAATTTTGGTTTTTCAGCCACCTCTTCCTTTCGCTCAACGGCTCTTCTCAATGTCAATACTGGCTTGCTCGGCTGGATAGGGTGCCCCACTTTCCCCGGCACAACCGAAAGAATCGGTTGCATCCTTTCCACTCCAATTGTTATAGCATCGACTGACACTATTGGCCTTCCAGATTCGTCTTCGAATCCCCCTTAACATATACCTACCATGTGTACATCATGGACCGGCAAAGGATTGCGATTAATGTTTGGCGTTTCTGCATCTTCGATCACTATTTGGTTATTGTCAATCAGATCTTGCACTGCCTTCTTGAGATAATAGCAATCTTCTGTATCATGTCCTGGTGCGCCTGAATGGTATTCACAATGCCGAGAGTGTCCACTTTCCCAGTGGGCTGCATGTTTCCTTGAATTGGCTTTATCATATCCAAGGCTCTCAATTTCTCGAAGATACTGGTGTAAGATTCTCCGATTGGCGTAAATTCTCTCTTTTTTTCCTCTCGGGCTTTCCTGAATTCAGCTCTTGGACGAAAGCCTGCAGGACCTCTTGGTCGGTAGGTAGGGTTTGGCGGAGCCTGATAATGATTAGGGGGATCTTGGTGCGTATGATATGTAGGCTGTGGGGCTGGGGCACGCCATTGCAGATAGGATGTTGGAGCATATGGCTGTGCTGCATGTACAGAGTATTGGGGTGGAGGCATGGAGTATTGTGCATTTTGTGGTGGGTAATAGTGTTGTAAAGGGGGTGTTTGTGGAGCTTGGTATGAATTATGTTGACTGTACCGCTCCTCGTTCCACTTACGCGGACCTGACCCTACCATGGATACATCCTCTTTCTTCTTCTTACCAAACCCTGCTGCCCCGGTCTGCACATCCTGTGTAGTCGCCTTCAATGCGGTCTGACTCACAATCTTGCCAGTTTTGACTCCCCTCTCAATCATTTCTCCCATCTTGACGACTTCACTAAATGGTTTCCCAAAGGCAGCGATCAATGCACCATAGAATGCTTCATCTTGCGCCTCAATGAACAAACGAACCATGTCATCATCTGGTATTGCGGGCCCACTCGAGCGGCCTGCTCGCGCCATCTGAGGGCATATTCCCTAAAGCTTTCACTTGACCCACTCATTTTGTTGCAGTAGGTCTTCATATGAACCCTCAGATATCCTTGCCCGGTGTATAGATCAAACTTTGGCACTATGAACCTATCTGGCAATTGCAATTCAGGGCAGGGACAAAGATCCTTGAAAGAGATGTTAGTATGATCTCCATATCCTTGAATGGTCCTTACTGCTTGTTCTAGGCCCTTCATTTTTCTCAGAACCTCGCTCTCATCCAGCTTTCCTGATCGATCAACCTGAGACTCGCGATGGAACCCCTGATCATATGAGTCAATATGTCGGAAATTGGGTTCATGGTGCCGATCATAATGATGATCCCCAGCCTTGAGATGTGGTTCAATGTTGGATCTGGCCATGGCAGGCCTAGCTGGGCCCCGAAAAACTGGAACCTGTGGGGGAGGTGGTCCATACTGTCCCTGTGGTGGATGTTGTCCATACTGCCCTTGTAGTGGAGGTGGTGGTTGTGGCGCATGAGGGCGCACTTCAGCTTCTTTCGTTGCACCATGGTTAGGTCCAAAACCAGGGGGATAGGTCGGATCCTCGACCGCCGTAGACGTTCCTGGTTCTCGCTGGCTAGCTGTTGGCACAAGCCCCTCCAGGAGGTTTGGCATGGGAGGAGGTACCCGTCACGTGGTTATCGCATGATGCATGTCTACCAGGAATTGCTTCAGAGTCGGGGCCTCTTCTGTCGTCCTATCATTTGCTTCGGAACCGGCATCAGATTTGTCGCCTTCAGTGGCCATGTTACCAAATGGAATTTCAGATCTTTTTTAGAGTGGGGTAATGGCAGAGTGCTGCACCGAATCACTGGTAATCTATACTTGTCTACAAACAAAACAGGTTAGGGAACACAATTTTTACAAGTCAATCGTGCCTACAAGCCTAAGGTCGTCGTGCGTCATCCTGAAACGGTTTAGATTAGATTCCCAAGTGTATTGTTTGAGTCTTCTTTCTTTTCCTTCCCTTTTATTGTATTTTTTTTCTTCAAAGAGAAGCCAGAGGGTGAAATAAATTGACACATAAAAACTAAACAAAAGATTTCCATTACTAAGATGATGCAAGACATATAGTGCTCTAAGGCACAATCTTAGAAACATACAAATGACTGAAAAATAGAAATAAATTACTACTACTAAAAGCAACATAAAATACAATATGCCGAGATGCTAAATGAGTGACAAAAGAAAACAATAAGATGCATCATCCCGGACTGATATATCCGCTAAGGCAACCCTGGCTCAGTGTCAACTGGCTCCTCTAGGTCAGACTCATGCGGCTCCTCGGGATATTCTTCTGCTGGTGGCAAAGGCTGGCTCAAAACATCATGCAATACGTGCACCCGCTGAGATATATTCCTGGCATAATCTGGGGCCTCAATGAGGATAGTCCTGTTGGACGAGTTCCTATGATCTTGGCACATCCTAGACACATAGTCGGCCAGTTGTCGCACGTGTTCCTAACCTTGATCAATGACTCTCTTTGACACGGCTATCTGCTGAAGCTGGCCCGTGGCTAATCTCAATGTATCATTTTTCAAAATCACTGTCTCATCCAGTTTTTTATGAAGCCGATCAATGTTCCCCAGGCACTTATCTGCAAATCTGTCGCCTGGGCGGCTAGACCGGTATCCTTCTCGGTCAAAGCTTTACGGTGCAAGCCATGCAGTCGCCTGATAGTATCTGAGTATTGATGTGTCAAGTCCTCGCGTTCAGACTGAGCGGCTCTAGCAGCATCCCTCTCTGCAACTAAACCATGTATGGTAGCACGGTACTCCTGTTCAATCTCACGCCTGGCCATCCGAACCTGCATCTCCAATGGAGCCTCAAGGTCAACCACGCCTATATCGACCTAGCTGGCATCTCCCTAGGTATGGGCTGGTGGCGATACCATGACTCGTACTCCTGAGTGACCTCTCCTATGAGTCCATTCTGAACCTGAGTCTCTTTCGTGAGGTGACGCCTAGTGCCCCCACAAGTTCAAGATCTTTCCCCTGTGGGTAAACAGTCCTGGAGGATAGACTAAGACATAAGCACTCATATCCTCAACTATCGGGACCACCTGTCGTCGCCCCAACTGTCTGAGTACCCGCAGAGGGGCATAAGGCTGGGCTGCTTCAAGGCCCATCAGAACTAAAAAGGGGCGCTCGATACATCGGTGCACAACCTTCTCCATAAAAAGCCAGTTATACTGCCACAATATCTTATCTGCTGTAAGGGAGTCCAAGCACGACCTCAAAGCTCGCTCGCCATCTGGAAACTTAAACTTCTCAATATGTTCGAAGTGATAACCGAGATAGCCAAAGTCAAAGCAACCAGCAATAGGATGAGAAGGGCGGGGGCGTATGTGCTCCAAAAACCACACTTGCAATAGGAAGTTACATCCCTCGAAGAACTCATTTTCGCCTTTGCAGCATCGAGTCAAGGCATGAAAGATACTTCCCAGAATTGTCGGAACGATCGTGGGATTTGGTGCTTTTTCAAACAAGGCCACCATAATCCAACTAACTCTAATGGATATCCTTTTATGCGGCAATGGAAAGACCAATAACTCTAGAAGAGCAAACACAAAAACCTTCGGACAAAGTTGCACCCATTCATTATATGTTAGCTTGTCATGAAACTCGAAGCTATACCGTTTGAAACCACTATCACACCCGAATCGAGCATAGAGGTAGTCAAATGAGACCCAACTAGCAATAGAGGTATCTACTCGCATCCGGATGTTTTGAAAGAAATCATGGGCATTGACATTTTTTGGGGCAATCATTCTCTTTTCATGTAAATCTAGCTTAATGAGCCCGGCTATTTCCTCGAGTGTAGGCGTCATCTCAAAGCCTTTGAAACAGAAGGTATTACTGTTTGGGTTCCAGAGTCCGACTAGTGCACTAACCAGATCTCGGTGTGGCACAATATCTTTAGTCACAAGGTCAGTCAGAAAGCCAATCTTCTTTTGGACAGAACCTTGCTGCATCTCGCTCATACTCTTCCACCAAGACCTCAACAATTCGGGCGGGCCGTCAGTCATCATGATAGATGGTGGGGTGGCATCAATAGGGTACTTTCTCTTGCTAGACCTAGAAGACGATGCAGCCATGGTACCTAAAATATATGTCACTTAATTTAGACAAAACGAAAAGCACCTTGGAACATTGACAGACAAAACAAACCGATGTTTGAAACCTCCTCAAAATCTAACATGTGTTTACCATTTGAGACTCAGATTTTCAACAAAGTTTGGTCATTACAACGGCATAAAATTGACCCAAAAAGACTTTCGGCCGACCGAGGCACTTGCTAACTGTTGGAAAAATTGTCATTCTAGAGACACGAATAAATTGACTCAAAATACTGTCGCCAACACGAAACAGACTCTTGGACTTTCCATAAAATTGGGCATATGGCGGTCGCCACAATGGAACTCAGCTAATTTTCAAAAAAAAAAAAATTACTATATAACGGCATGAATTTGAACCAAAAGAATCCTTCGACCAACCAGGGCACTTGGAAACTTAAAATATTTTGCCATTATAACGGTATCAAGACTATCTCCAAAAGAGTTGACAACTTTGGTATGAAAATTCTTTTTCCTTTTTCCTTTCTCTTTCTTTTTTTTTTTTTTTTTTTTGAAAAAATTTCGCCATTATGACGATGTAAAAAACATACTCAAAATTTTTCCGACACATAAATCTTTGCCAAATTTTTCTGTTCCGACACCATGACCCCAAACAGGAAATGTATTAAAACAACAAAATCTACAAACTGAAATTCACCCTACTTCCTCTCTTTCTTTCATTTTTTTTTCTCTTCTTTTCTTTTGAAATCCACTCTTTCCCGATTCGGTCAGCATGACGACCCTTCCTTCTAAATGCAACACAGAAAATGCTTCGGACGTATCTCGACGTCAAGGATTCATCCTAGACAAGTGCGGAACCGGTGTGCCGCACCTCACTAAGTCAAATATGATGCAGATAATTGGGCCTAAAGGTTTAACTCTAGGTGACACAACTGACTCGGTGTCTAGACTGGCTCATAACCCGGTGGACAAACCGGGCATAAAGCGCATCAGGGCCGTCCGGAAACAGTGTGTCCGGCCTAAAACCCTGTCACGCATTCCTCCTAAATCATGGGTAATTTTAGTAAGAAGGCCCAGATGCCACAAGCAATCTGGTAAGTGTACGTGTGCAAGTGTTCCAGAGACTCAGAGGTGTACGTGGAGAAGACAATTTATATACAATTCAACAAAATCAAAGCGGTAACATTCAACCTTCCATGTGATAACGGCAAACATATAACAACCAGATATTTAATAAATTAAACATGCGACAATTTATCAAAGCCGGAGATTCTAGTTTTCACTAATTTTTCCAGCGGAGTCGCCAAGCTGTCACGCCCTAAAAAAAAATTATTAACTGCGGGGGAGTTTTATTTAAAGACTCGTGACTGGTGTTCAAGAAGGTACAAAATTATTTTAGAGAAACTCGGAGTCGCCACTTGACATAGTTTAAGGTGTTCCAAGTCACCAAAAGGTACCTTGGAACACCTCTGACTCGTCTAATGGTATGTGTTTAGAGATTCGGGTAAGGTTCTTAGTTGACTCTCGGGAAGGTATTACGCACCCTCGAGTCCTGTGCTGAGCACAGTTGCTTTTATTGTCTCATTTTTATTTATTAAATATGGTTGTTATATTAAAGCCGTTAATTTGAATTTATTCTTTGATTAAGAAAATTAAAAGCGATATTATTATCCAACCTCACATAGGACTGGATGAATCTACACTTTGGTACAAAGTAAATAAATAAATAGATAAATAAAATTTATTACGCATTTCCAACTTTACAAAGGACTGGTCTACTTTAAAAGAATTTAATTAACTTCGAAAAAAATTAATTTAGAATTAATTTAACTTAATTTAGTTTTCTTTTAGCGTAATAAGTAGATCACAAATCATACTTATAATATTGCCTAATTATATAAGTTTTCTTAGTCCTATTAATTTGCCTAATCGATTTAGTTAAGTGCAAACGCTAATTTTTTAAGTGGCAAATTGGGACTCCCAAATTTGCCTTCATTGAAGATATGGATTACCAAAGTATATACATATAGTAGGCTATTTGTTAAAATAGAATGGCTTTGGGGGCTGTCTTTTAAAAAGGAATAGTTTACACACTGCAATCGTTTAAATAGATATGTGGGCTGAATAATTTGCGAAACTGGTCCATTTTAAGATCTGTTTGCGAAAATAGTCACATTTACTTCTCCATTGTGTAAATAGTGGTTGTACATCAGCGCTAGCCTAACGCAGAAGGATTAATTTCCAACTTTAATCAGGCGTGGTCACCTGTTCACTTGTTGAACACCCTATGTTGCCTAACTTTGATTTATTTTGGATAACCAATTTACACATGTAATAGGCATTAAACAAGATGGACAAATCTAAACCATTAGAATCTTGGAAAAATCTAGGCGTATTCAGTTAACCTGCATCATTATTTTGTCAAACTTGTTTCCTTGCCCTTTCACACACTTACGTGCACAATATGCATTATTTTGTCAAACTTGTTTCCTTGCCCTTTCACACACTTACGTGCACAAACAAACATCGACATAAGTTTATAAGACAAACATAAATAAAGTGGTTATGGTAGTAACTTGTCTTAACATGGCCGTAGTTCCTTCAAGGCGTTAGATAACGTACGAGCAGAATTTGGACTACAACATGCTTGACTTCATTCATTTTTCATAGCCAAATATTTGAGTAACAAAATAAAATACAAGGTAAAATTGTGTTTACCTAAATGAAGGGAATCTCAAAGTAACCTCAATGAGCCAAGCAGCAGTAAGCAACAATCTAACAGGCTTCTTTTGAACTCAACTCCACTCTTTCAACTTCTCTATCTACCTTTTAACATTCAAGATTTATACTCCAAAAGACCCTTAGTGTGAGGCTTTTGGCTCTAAATCCTACTCTCAAACTTAACCCCTTTCTCAAGTGTTTTTTAGCTCTCAATTAATTGTATTTTCAGCTGGTTGTTCACCTATTTTTCAGCTGGTAGTTCTTTATGAAAGAGGGCAATAAAATGACCTCTTTATAGCTGAAAATTGAGGCTTAAAGGTGGGGCCAAAGGGTGGAGTATGGACTAATACAAAAGTACAAGCCCACACTCCTACACTTGAGTATTTTTGGCTATTTTCAGCATAGTAAAGCAGCTGAAAAATTACTATTTCAGCAGCCAAAACAGTTCTAAAAGCTGAAATAATACAAGTAGGGTCCTTTAAAAGGACCCCCAATACTCATTACACTAACTAGAAGGACTATGACCCAACCAAATAAACTAAATCAGCCCAAACTAAACTTGAACAAACTAAAGAGACCAGAACAGATTCCAAACTTAGCCCCAAAAAAAAAAAACCTAAGTAAGCTGAACTAAAGCAAACTTCAAGTCCTGGACAGATCTGGCAAGAGTTTGACACAAAATTTCCATGAAAACTCTACTTGAATTCATACAGCTCATGCATTGACAGTGAACACCTTTCTTACATGACAAACAAACTAGGGATGACATCTTCAATATTAGACTACCAACTGAACACCCTTTGACAAGAAACATGCTTAAATTGTTCAACACCCCTAACCACATATGCTAGGCAAAACAAGTCTACTAAACTCATTCTTAAACATCCACAATTGAAGGCAACACATTCAAGATGAAATTGAAAACTTCCTTGCTCAAAATAGATGACAAGCGACGAGAAACATATCATTTAGGATTATTGACAGTGGACAAACACGTCATTCAAATATTTGAGACAAACTAAACCAAGATCATTGATTCTAAGTTATGTTTAAGCATTTGTCATCTAAATAACTAATAGAATGTATGAACATAGGCTGGAGAAATTTTACCCATCTGGCCCATTAGCCCACCTTTATAAGCCCCAAATCTCGTCGCTTCCCTCAATTCAAACCCTAGTCGTCTAGGCTAGGGTTACTTTACCCTACCTCACCACTAGAAATTTTCTCCATCCCACCACCGGCACATCTCCACCACCAGACCACCGCCGAACCGCCAGCCGGCCACCACCGAAAAATACAAACCACACCTTTTCTGAACCTCCTCAATGTCCTCTTTATATTTCCACCATTATTTTTTCTAAAATCCCAACCGTAGGACGTAGATCTAAGTTTGATAATAAACTCTTTTTGGTTAGGATAAACATGACGAAACTAAGAATATGAGCATAGATTATGTTGTAATTTTGAAGAGTGGATGAAGAGTAGTTGCATTCACGGATGGATAATCTGTTACAAGTCTTTTATGGAGTAAAAATACCAAGATTTTAGGTGTATAATCTTATACAAAATTATGTGGCGTGAAAGTAAAGCTTTATCTTTTCTTTTTATTTTCTTGAATTTTGGACCCCTTTTTGTTGTAGATATCAATAAGCTTAATTCTTTATTTTTCTTTTTTTAAAATTGAGGATGATAATTTGAAGAATAAAGATGGAAACTCTTCAAGGTCAGTGGCAACAACCCAATCATCAGATAAATTTGCTCCGAAATTTGATGGATTAAGATTTATTGAAACGTTGGCTACAGCTCATAGATAAGTTTCATTTTTGGCCAAGTATTTCCAAGAGGCACCCAATTTTTGACAGATTTATAGAGGAAAAGCATGAATTGTATGATACCCATATTCTCATTTTTTTTCCTGTTATTGGATTTTTGTGTAGTAACTTAATTATCCAATTGATGACCCTGATGAGAGCTCTGTTTATTTTCTGAATGAATTTTGTAAAGTCTTCTATGGCTTACAATGCCAACTCCAAAGACACTTGAAGACGTTTACAATTTTTGCTTTTAATTTACTAGTTCTTGGCACGCGCGTCGCGCGTGTAGCCCTTATCATTAAAATTAATTTTTCAAACCTTTTCTAAATATTCTAAACATGTGTTTAAGCTATAAAATATACGTTAAAAGAAAAATATTTGAGTGAATCAATGAGCATGAAGTTATTGGTTAGAGGTCATAACTCAGACTTAAGATCCTGAAAAAAGTTGGGGAAAGAGAGCAAAATCTATTCACCTTAATTGTCAAATGCTTTGTAGTGAAAACATAGCTCTGTAATTGATTATATAGACATAGTATACCAATGACACAAAGTTAAATTAGCACGATATCAGCCACAATTCATTCTTATTCGGGATAAATTTTGTAAATAGATGCAAAGAAAAGAGTACATATAAAATTATGGAGTAACTAAATTTGATAACTAAGGAGAAAAGAAAACAAAATGATACAATAAATTAACAAAACAAACCAGACAATAACCTCAAATCGAATACATGTAAAGAACGCGGTTGCGATAAATGTCTAATTCATTAGTCAATGTTGAGAATTCTTCGATTGCTCGATTATCTCCATCCATCTACATGGAATGATGGAAATACCATAGAGGAAATGATAACACAACAAAATAAAACCAGATTATTAGAAATATAACTTAACTAAATAGGAGAGAATCTAGCTAGTATAGATCTTCCAATTCATCTTTCCTTGGTAAAAGTCTGGAGCAAGCAGTATACAACAACAAAAATACACTACTTGCTAAAATCTGAATTTTGTTATCAATAGGTAGAAACTCTAAGAAAAAACAGTGAGTGCTTTAGTGAATGAAAGTGGTTTTATAGCATTTGTATTTATAAGGCAAGAGTTACACCTAAAATCATCTAGATCTAGAAATAAAGTAGTGCATGAATCAAGTGTTTACTTTGGAAATGTAAAGACGCAACCATAGTAAGTTTCTAGTAGTTCAAAGGACTGTTGTTAAATGGGTGTTATTGTTCATTAATGTTAAATGGATTTCTCCGGTTCATTGCAATTGGAATGTTTATCTTTTTGTAAATTTTACCTTTATTGTTTAATTTATTTAATTTGTTTGTTTTAACTTTTATAAAGGTGTATTTATATTTGTTGTTATATTTAATTTGTTTGACTGTGTATTTACCTTTATGTACACAAAAGAATACTTGAAAGAAAGTTTGCTAGGGGGCAAAAAAGTCTTTTACATTTTGCTAAAGTGATTGGCTCTTTTAGTATAGTATGATAAAAAAGAAAATTGTCGTAGACAATGGCAGAGAAATAGAGGAAGAAACTAGAAAATTCTATTGAATATAGAACAAAAAAGGAATTTTTACCCCACATAACTATTCCCAATCCTTATCCACTTTTTATAACCATATTTTGTCATTTCTTTCTTTTGTTAGCATATTTATTAAATATAATTTGATGATATAAATATTTAAAAAATATTGGACAAATATATATGTGTATAGAAGGTATATATACAAAATATTAATCTATTATATTTGATATTTTAATTATAAATTGAATTTTAAATATAAATATTATGGCTATATTATATTAGTGCTAAATGACTTGTTAATATGAAATATTGTGGGCTACGTAGAAATCCCAACAAAGAAGTAAAAATTTAGTGTAGGGGCCTGTTTGGCGCGCGTTAATTGATTTGTAGCCGTCAAAAACAAATTCGCTGAGAAATAGCCACCTCCGGACAAATCCCAGTATAAATACTGGGACTTTGAACAAAACTTGTTCAAGGCCCCAGTATTTGTACTGGGGAAGCTTCAGTAAACTAACCCCAGTATAAATACTGGGGCTTTGAACAAGTTTTGTTCAAGGCCCCAGCATTTTGTTATGGGACTATGTATAAAGCTTCAGTCCCATAACAAAATGCTGGGGCTGTGAACAAAACTTGTTCAAAGCCCCAGCATTATTATGGGACTGAAGCTTTATATATAAAGTCTCATAACCCATAACAAAATGCTGGGGCTGTGAACAAAACTTGTTCAAAGCCCCATCATTTTGTTATGGGACTCAGCTTTATATATAAAGTCCCATAACAAAATACTTGGGCTTTGAACAAGTTTTGTTCAAAGCCCCAGTTTTTTGTTATGGGGCTAGTCTGGGGTGTTTTTCCAACGCTAATGGAGCTTAAGTGTGCGCGCAAATTTTTGGCTATTCTTCAATGAATTTTGAAACGGTGGATAGTCCCTATTAAGCGCGTCCAAAAATGGCTAGTGATCAAAATTTCACAACAAAGAAGGAACAAAGTTAGTCGGCCTTAGAGTTGTTTGTTTCTTTACTTTAGTTAGACAAAGGTGTCAATCATGTTTAATCCCTATATCTTTATTAATTTCTTAATTCTACTTTTGTTTGCTTGAAACAAATATTACTGAAGTATAAAATAAATATTAGTACTAGCATATAAGGAATAATCTTTAAGTGGTTACACGATCTACAAAATAGTTATATAAGATAATATATCCGAATCATGGAAATCTTACAAATCGTGTATTTTCTCCTCCTCATTTTTTGTGACAAAATCTAGCAAAAATATTTTTTTTTTTCTGTTTTGAATAAAATATACCCTTTTTGGTATACTGTATATTTTTAGGTATACCTTTTTGTGTTTAGATTAAATTGTGCGATGCTATCGAGCAAATAAATATTTTAATTTTTGTTGTTTTGCACGAAGTATACCCTTTTAGTATACTAAACCATTTTGTATTTGGATCAAAATGTGCGATGCTACCATAAATATTTTAATTTTTATTGTTTTGAACAAAGTATACCCTTTTGGTATACTGCATGCTCTTTTGTGTTTGCACTATAGTGTGTGACCGTATTGAACAAATAAAGATTTTATTTTGTATTTTTTTGAAAAAAGTATACCCTTTAGATATACCGTATACTCTTTTGGTATACCTTTTTGCGTTCGGGTTGTTGACACCCAATTTTGTTCCGGAATTTTTCAATTAACGTCTAATTATGTTTAAAATAAGGTTAATTTTTAAAATAAATTAAGTTAATAATTTTAACGTATAAAGGGTCATAATTGTTTTTCGCTTTAAGTCCCGGCCTATTTTACGCAATGCATTTACAATTTTCGTAGCCCAATTCTAAAAAGCCCTAATCCTATCCCTATAAATTTTAGAACCCTAGCCCACACTCATTTTTGGAGGATCTCCCTTACAATTTTCCACTCACGATTTTTCATCAGCCCCCTCACAAAAAAAGGAGATCTCAAAAAGGAAAGGGAGAAAAAGACTACACATTATCAACATTCATCATCTTCCTTACACTTCATTACTTAAAAAATTAGATCTTCCTCATTAACAAAACCCTCCCTCTCTCACACACATTACACCCATATTCCCCTCCCCTCTCCTTCTCACCATCATCGATAAAATACAACACACATACCATGCTATGACGGATCGAAACAAAGCCAAGAATCTGAAACAGAAACCATCATCACCACTGGAAAATTCAAACGGAAACTAGATCAGGATCGGGAGTACAAAAAGGACGTCGCATAGGGAGTAGCAGCGATGCCGCAAGGCTCGCCGGAAAACCTTGTCGGTAGTCGCTCATCTCTTTTGTTTAACCGCGGCTCCGTCTGTTTATTTTGGCCGGAGTAGCTGGCTATTGGTCCCTGCGCTTTCGTTATCCTCTGATTCGCTGATGTGGTGGTGTCTGTTGTGGCGCCGATCTCTTTTGGCTCGTTTTCCGGCGATGGTTTATCTTGCCTGCACTGATTCATTTTTTGTCAATTGAGAGGGATGATGGTTGTGGAGTTGCCCTTTTCCGTTTGGGGCCTCGATCTGTTTTAACTTACTCACTGTAGAATTGTTATCGATATTATTTTGGCTATTGATTTCCTCTTGTTATGGCTCTGTTATTGTTGCTTATGGCTGTTACTAATCGTGTTTGTTAAGAAGTTTTGCAGATCTGGACAGTCATTGTGATAAAATGGCCTATGAAAAACATTGAATTTGAGGTTATGGACTGAGATTAAACCGATACTACACATTGGCCAATGAAAAATACATATACACGTATTGAGGCCTCGGGATTGATTTGAACATGATACTACGCTTGAACGGTCCCGTTCCCGTGTCCCTAAAGCAAAAGGCGATGATGAATGTATGAAATTAATGCAAAGCAAGTCGAATAGAGTGATGGGTTTGGTACTTGGCATGGCAACCGGCCCGGGCTCCGTGTTTGCAGCCGTACCAAATCCTGAGCCTCTATTCGACGCGCCATACAAACCTGAGCCTAAATTTTGCAAAAACAAAACCCCTTTTACTATTATTATTATTATTTTTATTACTATTATTAATATTATTATTATTATATATTCTATTATTATTATTATTATATATTTTATTATTATTATTATTATTACTTTATTATTGTTATTTTATTTTATTAATTATTATACCTTATTACCGTACTAATCCAATTTTATTTTCATTTTTTTTTTGTGAGGTACATTTTTGGCACGAACAACTTGGGGACGCGTTTGGCTAACCTACAAATGTGGATATACATTGACCTGGACTCAAGCATTCAAAATAAGACATAGTAATTTTAGAAAAATCCAAGACTCACGCGAGTTGATCATTTTCCCGGGTTTTATCTTTAACTTTGCATTTCTTTCCTGAAATATTTATGCATAATAAATGTGTAAAATATTTTATTTATCAATAATGTGTGATTGTTTGTATATTGCCTTACTTTATGTTCATTGCCTTTTATTGTGAAGTCATTATTTAATTTATTGCAAATTGGGATCATCTTAGCAAATTCGTGCAAGTAAAATATATATTTTTTGCAAATAAGCTTTTTTATTTAATTGATTATTATTATTATTACTATTATTCAAATAATTTTTTGAAAGAAAAGCGCACTTGTAAATATTTGGAAACCTGTCGGATTAATCGTATTTTACGAAATTTTGGAAGTGCCTTAAAAATCTTCTTCCGAAATTAATAAAACCTCATACTTAGAATCTCTGAAAGAAAGACAGTCTTTTTATAAAGACGGAGTTTTTGCACGCATTTGTTAATTTGGTTCTCTATTTTCCTTAAATTGGGTGGCGACTCCAAAAACTCCAAAAGAGTTAGTCCATCCTGTCGATATTCCGGAACTTATCCTTTTCGGGGTAATTTTTGGAGTTCAACACTGGTCAAAGTATATGATGTTACCGATCAAATATTGTTGTTTTAAACAAAGTATACCCTTTTGGTATACTGTATACTCTTCCAGTATACCCTTCTGTATTTAGAACAAAGTAACCGACCCTACCGATCAAATAAATATTTTAATTTTTGTTGTTTTGAACAAAGTATACCCATTTGATATACCGTATACTCTTTCGGTATACCCTTTTGTGTTTGGATCAAACTGTGCAATGCTACCGACCTAATAAATATTTAAGTTTTTGTTATTTCGAACAAAGTATATTCTTTTGGTATACGGTATACTCTTCCGGTATACCTTGTTATGTTCAGATTGACGTGTAAGATGTTTCAGAACACATTGTTATTTTATTTTTTATTATTTTTAAAGAAGTGTACCTTTTATGTATATTGTATTCTTTTTGGTATATCTTTTGTGTTTGGATCAAAGTGTGGAATACTATCAAACAAAAAGATATTAAAGAAATGCAAAAGAAATTTTTTTTAGTAAAATAAGATTATGAAAAAAGAAAATAAAAAAATAAAAAAATTTAAGGAGACATGACTAGTGCTAGAACTGGAGAAAGAAAAAAGTAAGAAAAAAATAAAGAAATGTTAAAACGGAGAAGGGTTATAGAATAATAAAAGAATGACAAAAGAAAATGAGAGAAAAATAATAAAAGATATAATATGGTGAGAGACAGGAACTTGAGTTCCTTGTTTTATGTCTCGATATAGGAAGGTAATTAGCTAATGGGTATAGCATGTAAATAAGTTATAGGTATAAATGTAATTGGTAGAGCCATGTAAATAAAATAGAATGCATGTGTATTTTTGTAAATCTCCCTTACTAATGCTCACATTACTATTTCCCACATTGCTAATACCCGCATTACTTATCCCTACATTACTAATACTTGCATTGCTGAAACCCACATTACTAATACCTGTATAAAATTAATTTTAACCAAACGACCCCTTAATCCATTATATATTCATGTGAAATAGACCTGTTCAAATAATGTGTGAAAAAATGGCCAGATTTCAAATTTGATGGGCCCACATAATATTGTAAACAATTATATATCATAAGTTTTGATTAATCGATAAGTTGGGGCCGTTATTTAAAATTTACAAGCAAATTTAGAAGGTTTGGCCAAATTTATAAACAATTGAACTTTTGGCGATAAGTAAAACTTGTGGTAAAATTTTGGTGGCTCGCCCGAGATAAGTGCACGAAAGGCCACTTTTGCCACTGGTCTTTGGGCACAGGCCACTAATACCAAAACATTTAGTTTGTGGCCACTTTTGCTTAAAGAGATAGAACTTCAGTCCACAGGCCGGATTGAAGTTCAGTCCTTAAAGATTGAACTTCAATCCACGGCCATATGGACTGAAGTTCAGTCCAGTCCTTAAGATAGAACTTCAGTCCATGGCCATGGACTGAAGTTCAGTCCATAGCCATACTATGGACTGAAGTTCAGTCCATGGCCATATGGACTGAAAGTTCAGTCCTTAAGAGATGGAACTTCAGTCCAGGGGCCGTATGGACTGAACTTCAGTCAACTATCAGAACTTAAGTCAACATTTATTTAGTAAAGGCCCAAAAGTGGCCTCTAGTGTAAGACCAAAGAAAATAGTGGCCTCAAACTAAATACCAGTGTTAAAAGTGGCTGCTGGGCGAAATTTTTACTTGGAATCAGGGTTATTATTGCATGCATTCGGCCTTAAGTAGGGACAAAAAAATAAACAACACTTTGATATGGCTCTATACTGTGCAAATTTTTTAAAAAGGGACACCCCTTATATAATGGGACACTTACAAAAATACCCACAAAATCCAAAATAATTAAAATCACTACCCACTACTTTCAAATATTACCGGACCTACCCATTAAATTATTTATCCACTCTACCCACCCAGACTTGTATACCATAATTTATGCAGCATACCATAATTTATGCAGTATACCATAAAGGTATATACCTATAAGGCATAACAAAGGTATACAGTAATAAATGTCCCTCCAGACTTGTATACCATAATTTATGCAGTATACTTTAAAGGTATACACCTATAAGGCATAACAAAGGTATACAATAATAAATGGGTAGGTTGGGTAAATACTTTTAGTTTTATGGGTAGTATAATTTGTAATGGGTATGACTTGTAAATACTTTAAATTTTATGGGTATAGAGTGTAAAAATCCCTTATATAATTGAGATTTTTACACGACATGCCCATACTTTATAAAATATTACTTATTTTTACTCATTATAAACTTCCTTTCACTCTATGCTCATTTTGATATAAATATTTATCTTTGTACCCACTCTAGGATAAATATTAACATAACAGTACACATCTTTGGTTCATCAGTTTCCAAACCTGTCAATTCTCCACCAGCTCCATCGCCCGCGACGGCTAACCATTCTTCCGGCCAAAAATTTTACACTGATGGACTCCTCTCCTCACCTTCTCTCCATTCCGAACCTCCGTTTCCTCAGAAAGCTGCTGCTCCACCGTAGATCGAGGCTTAAAGGGTCGTCGGAATCCTAACTCTGGCGACCCCTCTCAGCTATGGTCAAGCCATAGATCAACCGCGTCTATTCGGTCTCCTCTACACATTTCGGAAGGTATTTTTTCATGAAACCTTTCCACTCTCTCGGCTCTTCTCCTATGCCCCTTTTCATTCTTTTTTTTTTTTTTTTTGCTTTTGGGAGCTTTATGTGTTGTCGTGTCTCCACTGCCCTTTGTTTAGTTGATTAATTGGATTGAAAGTTACGAACTTTCAATATCCATGGATTTTTATCTTAAAATTTTGAAGGAATTGAGTTGTTTGGATTGATGTTGAGTTTTGACTCACGAGCTTGTTTAGATTTATTATAATATCATTTTATCTCTCTCGTCTCTTTTGAGCTGATCAATTTCATATGTAAGCTTTCTTCTCTTAAAAAAAAGGAACACAATTAAGTAGAGAATCGAATACTTTTTTAGGGTATATTTATGATTCAATTCTGTGAATTCGGTACCTGAGCTTGTAGTCTAAAAATATTTATTCTGCACTTAGGATATTAAAAGATGTTAGTTGACAGAGCAAGACATTGCTTTATCATGGACTGAAATGTGAGTATTCACAATATACCATGATATCTTTTCTATATCCTATAATTAATTTCTATATTTGCACTTCAGTAGGAAATGGCTACTGCTACTTACTCTCTGCTTTATTCTTGCTGCTGCTGTTGTTATGTCTGTCTTTGTTTCATGTTGATGGTGCTTCATATTTCTGCTACTGTCAACATTGTTGGAAATTGCTACTCATTGGTATGGATGTAGAGGGGGAAGGGGGTAGTGATGGTGATGATGATGGGAGTGATGAGGAAGAGATTAAACATCCGGGGGAAGTCTCTATTGGGAAAAAGATTTGGACTTTCATCACCACATAGTCGAAACCGGAATGACTATTTAGTTTGGTCACACATTTGAGGGTAGCTTTTTAGCCTTCTTGACTAGGTATTTTTTTCATTTGCTGCTTGTAGAATAGGTGATGCTTTTAGAGTAATGTGCAGTGTTGTGTATCCTCCTCAAAATGTAGTCAACTAGAAATCAGTTAGGGTCCAAAAGTTGATTGTTATGTAGTGTTGGTCCGAGTCTGGGTGCATTCACACTAGTTTAATAATTTTTATTAACCATATGCTTGATGTGCCAAGTTAACCATCCAGGTGTAACATTAGAGTGTCCTTTTCCACTATATCTATAACATTGAAAGTTGACCACTGAATAAGTGGATAATTCATTAATTTATTTTATTTCATCTCTTTGGTTGGTTAATATCGATGACTGTTTTTGTATTACTACGTATTATTTACATGGATAACTAAAAATTTGACGTTATTATAACACAAATCCGAATGACATGTGCATGTTCACTGATTTATGAAATACATAATAAATTCCTGATACACAATGACCAATAAATCTAATACCACCAACTTTTCTAAATGGGAAGTTGATATATAAGTAAGAAAATTCACCAAGGGAGCGCCCAAAAAAAAAAGAGGATACAATCTCATAAGGATCTTAATTATGTTCAATAGGTAATGTCACCATTGTCTGAAGCTTGTCTAATATTTTCTTAGAGAACTAATTTTTGATTAAATGAACTGCTTGTACTATATTTCTCTACCAAGGGCAACTATACTATACTAAGTTAACTTGTACTATATTATCTACAAAAATACCTGGCGGTTGGTGCTCCCAAAAAAGGATTGTCTTGGGAGGCAAACTGGGGAAGTCCTACCATGTTACTCAACTACAGGCTGCACTTCACTAAGGAAATTGCTTCTGCTACTTACTCTCTGCTTCACTCTTGCAGTTGTTGCTGTTATATTCGTCTCTGTTTCATGCTGCTGCTGCTGCATATTTCTGCTACTGTCAACATTGTTGAAAGGAGCATCATTCGTGTTTATATTACCACACCTTTCGATGGGCATGATACTCTCTTCAATATGGCTATCACTACTTCTAAGTGATAGCCAAAATGACGACTTATATACCACTATTTTTTAGTTCATTAGATTAATTAACTCGTAATATAGCCTTTTTTTTTTGTAAATGGAGAGTCTCCCTCACTTATCATCCTCGGTTCTTTTTGTATATAGTTGTTTCACCTATCCTAGGCTAGTGAGAAGGTCTTTAATGTTACACTCTACTTCCTTTCCTATAGGTTACCATCATAGTTTTAGAGGTAAGATTTATGTCCCCCTCCATTGTATTTTAATTTATCTTGCTATTTATATGCAGGTTGGGGTTTATGCCTAACCCCACACTGGAACTGGTAAGTGTGACCTGAAAACAACAACTTACTTGGTCTACTAATTTGAAAGAAAAAAAAAACATTTACGAGAGCAAGTTGAATGGTATTGTTTTAATGTTGGTGGCAGAGCCTAGTTCTGTAGTTGGAGATAACTTTGATGCTCAGACTGTTGGTTCAAAGATAAATGTGAACATTCCTTTGGATTGGTTACTGATGTAAAACGTGCTAAGATAAACCTCTCTGTATGCTTTACTGGAGAAGCTCCACAACCTCAATACAAACAAGACTTTAAACAACGTTTTGGGAAGTGGAGCAATTGTTTCATCTGTAGGTGAGGACATATGTGGGTGCTTCTATTCAAGGCATGGCCACAAAATTATAAGCCCTCAAATGAATCAGCCTGTGTTATTCTTTGAAAAGCCTATTATAACTTGGAGAATGCTAAAAGAAATTTAAGAATAAAGTGTAGTTTGTTTAAAATGCCCTTATAAAGTTTGTCTGGTGGTTTTTTTTAATGAAGGAATCCATTTTATAGCTTTATTTATCTTATCTTGTTTTGTTAAGTCTTTGATTATGCATATTGTTCCATATTAGCCGTTATCTTTGGTTGTTTGATGTATCAGGCATGTGTGATAAAGATTTGGTTTAGATTGTTGATAGTTTGTCTGTATTTTAAAAAGTGATCCATGGCTATATGTCCAATTCAATGTTCTATTTCGTTTTTCCTAATTAGTATGGTTATCGAAGTCAGCTAAAGTGTTTGGTTGTGTGTCCAGCTTCATTCTTTTGTTCAGTTTATGAAGTTACATCTAATTATTGTATACCTTTTTTGTATTTTGATAAAAAAATGTGAGCTACTATCAAACAAATGGATACATTGATACTAGCTATTTTAAACACAGTATACCTTTATGATATAATATATACTCTAATGGTATACCTTTTGTGGTTTGGACGGAAATGTATGAGTTATTGAGCAAAAATTATTTTGATTTTTGTTGTTTTACATACGATATACTTTTTTGTATACTCTCGTTAGTGATTCGGTTGCTTGAATTTGGATTCTCTAAGAAATTAACATCTAATATAAGAATTGCTATTGTAAATACCAATTTTGTATATGGACTAATATGAGAAATTTTTTCAAACAATCACCTCCTGCCTCCATCCCTATCCTACACGCCGCCCACACACATATTGTTTGAGTATACTATATACCCTTGGATATCGAACAAATGAATATTTTTTATAAATAAAGTACACATTTTTCGTATACCGTACTCTTTTGATACATTTTTTATTTGGATCGAAGTTCCAGATGCTATTGAACAAATAGGCGTTTCAGTTTTTATTGTTTTAAATAAAGTATACCTTTTTGGTATACGGTATACTTTTTTAGCATATCATTGTGTATTATATTGAAGTGTGAGATACTATCGTGCAAATGGATGTTTCCTTTTTTTATTGTTTCAAATAAAGTATACCTTTTAGAATATCGTATACTTATTTTGGTATACCTTTTTGTATTTATATCGAAGTGTTAGACGCTATCGAATAAATGTTTATTTTTATTTTTTATTTTAAACAAACTATACCTCTTTTTGGTATACCGTATATCCTTTTGAAATACTGTATACCTTTTAGGTATACCCTTTTGAGTCTGGATCAAAATGTGCGATTCTACCGAGCAAATAAATATTTTAGTTTTCTTGATTTGAACAAAGTATACCCTTTTGCATTTGGATCAAAGTGTTGGATGCTATTGAGCAATAAATATTTCAGTTTTTATTGTTATGAACAAAGTTTATCCTTTTGGTATACTGTATACTCCCTTGGTATACCTTTTTGTGTTTGAACAAATAAATATTTTAATTTTTGTTGTTTTTGATAAAGTATACCCTTTTGGTATACTCTATACTCTTGTAGTATACCCTTTTGTTTGGATCAAAGTGTGCAATGCTACCGAACGAATAAATATTTTAGTTTTTATTGTTTTGAACAAAGTATACCCTTTTGGTATATTGTATATTCTCCTAGTATACCCTTTTGTGTTTGGATCAAAGTTTCGAATGTTATTGAGCAAATAATATTTCAGTTTTTGTGGTTATGAACAAAGTATACCCTTTTGGTATACTGTATACTCTCTTGGTATACCCTTTTGTGTTTGAACAAATAAATATTTCAATTTTTTTGATAAAATATACCTTTTGGTATACTGTATACTCTTGTAGTATACCCTTTTGTGTTTGGATCAAAGTGTGCGATGACACCGAGCGAACAAATATTTCAGTTTTTGTTGTTTTGAATAAAGTATACCCTGTTGGTATACTCTTTTATGTTTGAACAAATAAATATTTTAGTTTTTGTTGTTTTTTATAAAGAATACCTTTTTGGTATACTGTATACTTTTGTTGTATACGTTTTTGTGTTTGGATCAAAGTGTGCGATGCTATAGAGCAAATAAATATTTCAGTTTTTATTGTTTTGAACAAAGTATACCCTTTTAGTATAATGTATACCCTTTTGTGTTTGGATCAAAGTGTGTGATGCTACCGAGCGAATAAATATTTCAGTTTTTTTTTGTTTTGAAGAAAGTATACTCTTTTGGTACAGTGTATACTCCTCTGGTCTACCCTTTTGTGTTTGGATCCAAGTGTGAAGTTCTACCGAGCGAATAAATATTTCAGTTTTTGTTGTTATGAACAAAGTATACCCTTTTGGTATACTGTATACTCTCTTGGTATACTGTATACTCGTTTGAACAAATAAATATTTCAGTTTTTATTATTTTTGATAAAGTATACCCATTTGATATACTGTATACTCTTGCAGTATATTTTTGTATTTGGATCAAAGTGTCTGATGCTATAAAGTGAATAAACATTTCAGTTTTTATTGTTTTGAATAAAGTATACTCTTTTGGTATACTGTATACTCTTCCGGTATACCCTTTTGTGTTTGGATAAAAGCGTGTGATGGTACCAAACAAATAAAGATTTCAATTTTTATTGTTTTGAACAAAGTATACCCTTTTGGTATAGTATATACTGTTCTGGTATACCCTTTTGCGTATGGATCCAAGTGTGCGATGCTACCGAGCGAATAAATATTTCAGTTTTGATTGTTTTGAATAAAGTATACCCTTTTTGTAAATTGCATACTCTTCCGGTATACTCTTTTGTGTTTGGATCAAAGGGTACGATGGTACCGAGCGAATAAATATTTCAGTTTTTGTTGTTTTGAACGAAGTATACCCTTTTGGTATAGTGTATACTCTTCTCATATATCCTTTTGCGTTTGGATTCAAGTGTGCGATGATACCGAGCGAATAAATATTTCAGTTTTTGTTGTTTTGAACAAAGTATACCTTTTTGGTATACTGTGTACTCTTCTGGTATACCCTTTTATGTTCGAAAGTGCAAAATGTTTCCAGAGACATATATTTAAGTTTTATGATTTTTAAAGAAGTATACTTTTTTGGTATATTGTATTCTTCTTTGGTATACTCTTTTGTGTTAGGATCAAAATATGTGATGCTATCGAGCAAATGTGTATTTCAAGTATTGTTATTTCGAACAAAATATACCTTTTTTGGTATACTATATACTCTTTGAGTATATCTTGTTATATTCGGATCGAAGTGCGAGATGTTTAAGAGCACATAAATATTTTTATTTTTATTATTTTTAAAGAAGTATACATTTTTTGTATATCATATACTCTTTTGGTCTACCGTTTTATGTTTGAATAAAAGTATGAGATACTATCGAGCATATAAAATATTTCAATTTTTGTGTTTGTGAACAAAGTATGCCTTTTTGGAGAAAAAAAAAGAGTATAATAAAATTACGAAGAAAGAAAATAAATTAAAAAAAATTAAATGGGAAGACATGAATAGTGCTAGAAACAGAAGAAAGAAAAAATAAAGAAAATAGATAGAAAAAAGAAAAAAGGAAAAAAAATAAGAATAGTGAAAACGAAGAAGGAGAAAAGAATAATAAATGAATGATAAAAGATAATAATAATACAAGATATGAGGAGAGAGGGGAACTTGAGTTCTTTGTTTTATGCCTTAAAATAAGAAGGTAATTAGCTAGTGGATATAGAGTGTAAATAAGTTATGAGTATAAATGTAATGGGTAGAGTCATGTAAATAAAATAGGATGCATGTTTATTTTTGTAAGGGGTTTTTACACCATATACCCACATTTTAAAAAATATTACATATTTTTATTTTAAACTTCATTTCATCCCATGCCCATTTTAACAAAAATAATTACTTGTATACCCATTTAGACAAAAAAATTTACTCTTCTGCCCATTTATCTCTTATTACTCGTCATCTACAATAAGAACAAGAGGAAGAATCATTTTACAGTTTATTTTTTATAGGGGTTGTTTAGATCCAAATCAAAGAAACCAGATTCGGATCCTTGGGTTTCAAATTCCCAAATTATTTCCGTTCATTGCCGTCGTGATTTTCCGGTCGCCGAGAAAAGCAATCACTGTCATTTTTATGGGACGATCGAGAAATGTATTTGGCGAGATACGAACCAGGTTGGAGCATCGATTGTATCCTGGGTCATAATCAAAGCTTTTATGGAATGGCGATTTGCTTGAGCCTATTGGTCCGAAGAGGAATTCCACCGAAAACAGTGTTTTCCGGCGAGATGGGATCAGCTCCGGCGAAGCATCATCACTTGTCTGATGTGACATCCTTTTGTAAGAATAGATCAAGGAAGCATGTTTATTTTGGGAGATTTAATTTTCAAGAGAGAAAAATCAATCCCCAAGTGCGCGCTCCATTTGAGGCGGATGCAGCCGGATTCACGTGCACATATACAAAATATGCAAAGAATTTTAATTTTGAACCATGACAAAGATACAATAATTAGGCAGTATAAATATTTAAGGTTGAACTTAACAAATTTACTATAGCAGCGTAAGTACAAGAATGTGGTTTGCTTTGATTGCCATTGTGTAAGTACACACTTTTTTACAGCACTTGAGTATTTCTTATGATTCAATACAAAAGAGAAGTAAATAACTTGAAATCATATGTTTTGCTAAAGTAGTAGAAAGAAGAAGATCAGTGCAGAGAAGACATTAGCTTTCTTCATGTTTCGTAGACTTAGTTTCCAATTCCGTTTGTAACGTCACAATTTATGTTCAAGAATATTAGAGCTTATGTTCTCCTTTCTTTTGTTACACAAAGCAGGTTATCTCTTTTTGGTGATTTGTTGGCTTTCTTTGTTTTTCTCTTAAAGGTATGGGATTAAAAAAGAAAAGTTTAGGGGGTTTAGAAAAGATATTTTCTTGAAGAGCTGGAGCAATGGAAAAAGAAGGGTATGAAAAATCCAAAATTTGGTGACTTGTAGAAATCGAGCGAGATTAACAATTTAAAGAAAAAATTTCATTCCCTTCTTTTTGGTACATTGTATACTCTTTTGGTATACCTTTTTGTATATTGATCAAAGTGTGCGATGCTACCGTACAAATAAATACTTTAGTTTTTATTGTTTTGAAAAAAGTATACCCTTTTGGTATACTGTATACTCTTTTGGTATAGTCTTTTGGATTTGGATCAAAGCGTGTGATGCTACTGAGCAAAAAAATATTGAAGTTTTTGTTGTTTTGAGTAAACTATACCCTTTTGGTACACTATATACTCTTTTGGTATACTCTTTTGTGTTTGCATCATAGTGAGCGATCCTGTCGAGCAAATAAACTTTTCAATTTTTGTTGTCTTGAACGAAGTATACCCTTTTGGTATACTGTATACTCTTTTGGTATACCCTTTTGGTATACTGTATACTCTTGTAGTATACCTTTTTGTGTTTGGATTATATTGTGCGATGCTACCGAGCGAATAAATATTTCAGTTTTTATTGTTTTGAACAAAGTATACCCTTTTGGTATACTGTATATTCTTCCGATATACCCTTTTGTGTTTGGATCAAAGGGCGCGATGCTATCGAGCGAATAAATATTTCAGTTTTTGTTGTTTTGAACAAAGTATATCCTTTTGGTATAGTGTATACCATTCTGGTATACCCTTTTGTGTTTTGATCCAAGTGTGCGATGTTACCGAGCGAATAAATATTTCAGTTTTTGTTGTTATGAACAAAGTATAGCCTTTTGGTATACTGTATACTCTCTTGGTATACCCTTTTGTGTTTGAACAAATAAATATTTCAGTTTTTATTATTTTTGATAAAGTATATCTTTTTGATATACTGTATACTCTTGTAGGATACTCTTTTGTGTTTGCATCAAACTGTGTGATGCTATCAAGCGAATAAATATTTCAGTTTTTATTGTTTTGAACAAAGTATATTGGTATACTGTATATGCTTCCGGTATACCCGTTTGTGTTTGGATCAAAGTGTGTGATGCTACCGAGCGAATAGATATTTAAATTTTTGTTGTTTTGAACAAAGTATACCCTTTTGGTATAGTGTATACTCTTCTGGTACACCCTTTTGTGTTTGGATCCAAGTGTGTGATGCTACCGAGCGAACAAATATTTCAGTTTTTATTGTTTTGAACAAAGTATACCCTTTTGGTATACGGTATACTTTCGATAAACCCTTTTTGTGTTTGGATCAAAGTGTGCAATGCTACCGAGCGAATAAATGTTTCAGTTTTTGTAGTTTTAAACAAAGTATACCCTTTGTGTATAGTGTATACTCTTCTGATATATCCCTTTGTGTTTGGATCTAAGTGTGCGATGCTACCGAACGAATAAATATTTTAATTTTTATTGTTTTGAACAAAGTATACCCTTTTGGTATACTGTATACTCTTCTGGTATTCCCTTTTATATTTGGATCCAAGTGTGCAATGCTACCGTGCGAATAAATATTTCAGTTTTTGTTGTTTTAAACAAAGTACACCCTTTTGGTATACTTTATACTCTTATGGTATATCCTTTTGTGTTTGAATCTAAGTGTGATGTGAACAAAGTATATCCTTTTGGTATATTGTATACTCTTCTGGTATACCCTTTTGTGTTCGAAACGAAGTGCAAATGTTTGAGAAGACATATATATTTTAATTTTTATTATTTTTAAAGAAGTATACATTTTTGGTATATTGTATTCACTTTTGGTATACCTTTTTTTGTGTTTTGATCAAAGTGTGTGATGCTATCGAGCAAATGAGTATTTCAATTATTGTTATTTTGAACAAAATATATCCTTTTGGTATACTGTATACACTTTGGGTATACCTTGTTATATTCGCATCGAAGTGCGAGATGTTTCAGAGCACATAAATATTTTAATTTTTATTATTTTTACAGAAGTATACCTTTTTTGTATACAATATACTCTTTTGGTGTATTATTTTATGTTTGAATAAAAGTGTGAGATACTATCGAGCAAATAAAATATTTCAGTTTTTGTGTTTGTGAACAAAGTATGCCTTTTTGGAGAAAGAAAAAAAATGAGTATAAGATTACGGAGAAAAAAATAAATTAAAAAATTAAAAAAATACATGAATATTGCTAGAAACAGGAGAAAGAAAAAAGAAAGGAAAAAGAATTAAAAAATGGAAAAAAGAAAAAAAAATAAGAATAGTAAAAATGGAGAAGGAGAAAAGAATAGTAACAAAAAAAAGGAAAATAATAATAATAATAATACAAGATACGAGGAAAGAGATGAACTTGAGTTCTTGTTTTATGCCTTAAAATAAGAAGGTAATTAGCTAATGGGTATAGAGTGTAAATAAATTATGGGTATAAATGTAATGGGTAGAGCCATGTAAATAAAATAGGATGTATGTGCATTTTGTAAATCCCTCTTTTTATAAATCCTCCTTATTTTTTGGGCTATTTACAAATGTATACAACTCTAATACAAAAATTACAAAAAGTACCAACATTATTCCACTTTATAAAAAATACCAATATTTTTTTACACATTATATACAAAATCAATAAAAACTAACAAGTTAGGGTTCCTCCTCCCGCTGCTACCACCCCAGGCAGCAGCGCCGCCTAGTCACCGCTGGCCGCCGCCGAATGTTTTTTTTTTTTTTTTTTATAAATCCAAAAGATGAAATACACATAAAAATATTGATTTCTCTTTGAAAATACACTTGCAATATAAATACAAACAAAAAATACATGTAAATATATAAAATAATATATTTTTCATACACTAGACACGCACATACATAAAACGATCTATAGATCTACTAATTAATCACACAAATTTATGTATGTCACACATACACTTGACATATACACAAAAGCACATACAAAAAATATAAATACATAATCAGATATACACATTCATACAGTAATATACACGTTCATACACTTGTGTGCTTGAAATAAATACATGTATATACACGAACATACAGATACATACACTTGTAGAAAAACTAACCATACACTTTCTTCCACCTTCAAACCACCATTAACAACCACTGTCATCACTAAAAATATGGAGATACATGAAAATACAAAGACATACATGTATGTATGTGTTCTTTAAAAAAAAAAAAGAAGAAGAAGAAGAAGAAGAAGTTAAAGAAGCAGATTTGAACCTTCAGCTCCAACGAGCTCAGATCTGTAACAGCAGCGGCGCCGCCGTGGTTCACGGGAACCAGATCGCCGGAAATGAGGGGGCGATGGGTAAGGGGTGGGTGGGAAGATGGGTGGAGCAGGGGGAGAGAGAGAGAGAGAGAGAAAGATAGGGTTTTGTTTTGGGAAGAGTGGAAATGAAAAATAGTATATGTAGTGTAATAAATTAAAAAATATTGGTATATTTTATAAATATTTAAAAATATTGGTATATTTTGTAATTTTTGGGTTTAATGCGTCGACTAACGTAAAAATGTCTTTTTTTTTGTTGGTTATCTATCTATGAATTAGGTTTTTTATTCGTTATTTGTCTATGAGTTAGGTTGGGGAGATTGCAATTTCCTACGGGAGAGACTATAATTTCCTTTTCATGGTCCATTGATTGTTTGCATGTCTTATATGAATGTTGTACGCCTTTGCCTATTTATATTATTCCCCCGTCCCCACCAGTTGAGTCCTACCCATGACTCTTTTTTTTTTTCATTTCTTTTTCGCATAGAAAACCAAAAATCTTAAGTAGTAGTATTTCGTAAGGTCTACTCTAAATAAAATGTAGGATATAATTTTTGTTCATAATTCGCTCACTACATGCTACTGCCTAGTGTATTGAGAAGTGGGTGCATGATCTATGAATGTATATGTGAGCTAAGATATGAGAGTAAGAGAGTTTGTAGAGAGAGAAATTCTGCAGCTTTACTCAAATGAAAATGGAAACTTAACTAACTATTACACTATTTGGATATTTATATACTAACTAACCGACTTAGTCTAACTAACTACCATTTAGTTAAATAATCTACAAGTAACAATAATATCTAAGCAACTACAGCTGTCATACTCTCATCATGTGACGTCATCTTTGATTAGTCTGTTACTTTCGCATTGCTCACAGTTTGCACTCTCAACACACCCCCTCAAGCTGTGTCCTGAAAACAAGTTCCTCAATCTTATTCTTTCAATCAGTTCATAATGTTGTGACTTCCCCAATGCCTTTGTCAAAATGTCTGCCTGTTGCGTCTTGGTAGATATATGTCTTGTTCTGATCAATCCTGATTGTATCTTCTCTCTAGTAAAGTGGCAATCTATCTCGATATGTTTTGTCCTCTCGTGATAGATCGGGTTAGCTGCTATGTCAAGTGCAGCTTTGCTATCACAGTACAAGTCCACCGGAAGATTTAATTTCACTCCTAGCTCCTTCAATATCCCTGCCAGCCAAGTAATCTCTGCCCCTGTTGTGGCCATACTCCTGTACTCTGACTCTGCCGAGCTCCTAGAAACTGTGTGTTGCTTCTTAGATCTCCATGAAATCAATGAGTCTCCCAGCTTAATGATAAATCCAGTCACTGATCTTCTTGACATTGGACATGCTGCCCAATCTGCATCACAATAGGCAACCATGTTGTTCACTTCTTTAGACGACATCAAGAGATTTAAACCCGGTGCATTCTTCAAGTATTTCACAACCCTCATTGCTGCCTCCATGTGTGAAATTTTGGGATTCTTCATGAACTGGCTAAGTGACTGAACAACATATGAAATGTCCGGTCTTGTCATTGTCAAATACAATAGCTTGCCTATTAACCTTTGATATTTGCCTGGATCTTTTAAAGCAGCATCTCCTTTTAGCTTCAAGTGTTTATCATACTCTAATGAAGTCATCCTCTTATTTGGTTCCAGAGGTGTGCTAGCTGGCTTCGCACCAGTGAGTCCCATGTCTGCAATGAGCTCTAAAGTGTATTTTCTTTGACACATCACTATACCACTCTTTGACCTTACAATTTCAAGTCCAAGGAAGTACCTCAACTCCCCCAGATCCTTGATCTTGAAATTGCATTGTAGTGCTAGTTTGGCTTCCTGAATTAACCCATCATCATTACCAGTAATCAAAAGGTCATCAACGTACACCAATATGATGGCAACTTTGGACCCTAACCTCTTTGTAAAAAGTGAATAATCGTAGTGGCTTTGCGCAAAACCTGATGCAATCAATGCTTGAGTGAGTTTAATATTCCATGCCCTCGAGGCTTGTTTAAGCCCATACAACGACTTCTCCAACTTGCATACCACGTTCTCCCCCTGACTAGGATAACCTTGAGGAATAGACATGTATACATCCTCTACTAGGTCACCCTGTAAGAACGCATTATACACATGCATTTGAAACAACTTCCATCCTCTAGCTGCTGCTATTGCTATTACCCCTCTTACAGTTACCATCTTAGCTACCGGAGAAAATGTCTCTTTGTAGTCTAAACCTTCCTTTTGTTTATACCCTTTGGCCACTAACCTGTCCTTATATCTTTCCACTTCACCGTTAGCCTTGTACTTGATTTTGTAAACCCATTTAGAACCAATAGGAATTTTCCCTTTTGGTAGTTTCACCAATCTCCATGTTCTGTTGTCATTCAATGCCTGCAATTCTTGGTTCATAGCTGCTACCCATTTATCATCTTGAACTGCTTCATTATAGCTTTATGGTTCAGTTAAAGCAGAAAAATTGGACAAGTATGTCATGTATATATTTGATATGGCTGCATAACTCATATACTTCTCCATGGGGTAAGTGCATGTCTGACTTGCAGACTTGTCTGTGACAAAGTCCTGCATCCAAGCTGGCTGCCTTGCAACTCTGGTGGATTTTCTTACATCAGTATTTGATGATATGGTAGGATCTTCAGTCTGCATCTCCATACTCCTTGATAAAACTGTTTCAAATTGAGGTCTCAGCGGTTTATCAGTAAATGATGGTGGTTCCGAACCTTGCTCACATCTGAAAGGGAATACATTTTCCCTAAAATTTACATCTCTGCTTACAAAGAAGTTCCCTGTGTCTATGTTGTATAATCTGTACCCTTTCTAGACAGAAGAATATCCCATCATGACTGAGATCATTGCTCTTGAGTTAAGCTTATCTCCTTTGTTGGTATTGGTTGCAAAGCACAAACAACCAAACACTTTTAAATGAGTGAGATTTGGTTTTCTCAAATATAACTTCTCAAATGGGACTTCCCCTTCAACACCTTTAACGACATTCTGTTTATCAAGTAGACAGCTGTCTCAATGCGCAAAGTCCAGAACTTTGCTGGGATATTACCTTGTATTTTAAGAGCCCGAGCTACCTCCAATATATGCCTATGTTTCCTTTCTACTACCCCATTCTGTTGGAGTGTGTAGACACATGAAGTTTGATGTACAATACCCAAGCATTTAAACAGATTTGAACATTCATTATTGACAAATTCAGTACCATTGTCACTTCTCAACACTTTTATATATGAATTGAATTGAGTTTGTACATAGGTAAAGAACTCCTTTAACAACTCAACCACATCACTCTTCATTTTCATCATGTATACCCAAGTCATTCTACTAAAATCATCAACTATCGAAAGAAAAAATCTATTTCCATCATAAGAAGCTACTTTATACGGCCCCCGCACATCTACATGAACTAGACCAAAGCTCTTGACAGACTTGCTAGTACTCAAAGTAAAGGGTAACCTGCATTGTCTTGCTTGAGGACATACTAAACATTGTTTCAGTTATCTTCATCTTTCTTATTATTCAGTACTGCCATTCTCTTCATCATATCGCAATAGGCATGCCCAAGTCTCTTGTGCCAAATTTCAGCATCTACTTCTACTTGTAAGGCTGCTTGATAGCTTATTGCTTTATTTTGAATTTTCCCTTTATCTGACAGAATGTAAAGACCCCCTTGTTCTTCACCAGTCCTCATCACCTTCCCAGTGTGAAGGTCCTGCAAGATAAAGTGATCAGGATAAAAAGTAACTCTGCATCCTAATTCCTTTGTCAATTATGAGACTGATAGCAGGTTATGTCTAAACTTAGGGACACATAACACATTAGATATCTCTCCAGGTAATATTCTGCATTTTCCAACATCTGTGACTATTGTGACATCTCCATTTGGTAAGTGAACTTTTCCCTTTTCAGCCGGATTATTTGTAAGATTAGATAACAATGACGAATTACAAACCATGTGATTTGTTGCACCTGAATCCACAATCCAATCATTAGTTTTGTTGGTCACCATAAAGGTACTAGTTATACCTGCCATGTTCACTGCTGCATTAGTGTTTGGTTGTTCATTTTCCTTGTCAAGTATTCTGAGAAGTTGGGTAAATTGCTCTGGAGTGAACATGTTGTTTCCACCCTGTTATGCATAATGTGATGAAGAATGTTCATGTCCTGAGAATGAATCTGCATCTTCCTTTGGCGACTTGGTATATCCCTCATCTTTTCCAAATACCACATTGTTTGCTCCACCTCTTCTTCTTGACCTAAAGTCATTGTGGTTATGATTATGTTCATTCTGATTTTGATACCTAGGATTAAGACTAGGGTTGAGTTTCCAACAGTCTTCTCTAGTATGCCCCTTAATTCTGCAATGGTCACAGAACAAATTACTTCTTCTTGTCCTTTGATTGCCTCCATTGCCTCCTTTTGTAGTGAAAAATGCTGCAGGAGCAGAATCCCCTGCAATCTGCATATTTCCTATACCTCTCATTCTTTGATTTTCTACTTGCATTAACATTCCATATGCCTGATTCACTGATGGCACAGGCACAGTGATGAGGATTTGATTCCTTGCTGCGTCATAAGAGTCATTTAATCCCCCTAAGAATTGCAAAAGCTTCTGCTGTAACAGTTGATCTATATAGTTTTTAGAACCTTGACAATCACATGTAGGTGGTGGAACTAAAGCCTCAAATTCATCCCAAAGGAGTTTTAGTTTGGTGAAGTACTGTGATACACTGGCAGTTCCTTGAGAAATAGTGGAGATTTCTCGATGAATTTGATACACTCTCGAAGTGTTGATCTTATTGAACCTTTCTTTCAAATCTTCCCACACAGCACACGCATTATTTGCATACACCATGCTTCCTAGCAACTCTTTCGAAACAGTATTCATGATCCACGCTAAAATGAGTGCATTACATCGCTCCCACTGAACGTTCAACACTTCGTCATAATTTTCCTTTTTACAAGCACCTGTAATGACCCCTATTTTGTTCTTAGCTCGTAAAGCATTCTTCATCAATCGACTCCATAGCGCATAATTCTCCATTCCAGTCAATTGAATTGAAATAAGCATCGATCCAGGGGTGCCTGAAACATGAATATACAACGGATGATTGTGATCTATCACAATCGTATCACCTTGATTTTGCTGTGTATTAGATGTATGTGGATGTGTAGTCACCATAGCTACAGTTCTACAAGTTTCCTTGAGTCAATTACTGCTTGTATCTCGTAATCTACAACTCTTCTCCGATGCCCGATCGAAATCGCCGGCGAGATCTCCGATCAAATCTCCGGTCAAAATTAGGGCACAAAAAATTCAGCTCCGATGAAACAAAACTCTGCAAAACTACTGTATTGCCGTTGTTACCAGCTCTGATACCATATTGAGAAGTGGGTGCAGGATCTATGAATGTATATGTGAGCTAAGATATGCGAGTGAGAGAGTTTGTAGAGAGAGAAATTCTGCAGCTTTACTCAAATGAAAATGGAAACTTAACTAACTAATACACTATTTGGATATTTATATACTAACTAATCGACTTAGTCTAACTAACTACCATTTAGTTAAATAATCTACAACTAACAATAATATCTAAGCAACTACAGCTGTCATACTCTCATCATGTGACGTCATCTTTGATTAGTCTGTTACTTTCGCATTGCTCACAGCTTGCACTCTCAACATAGTGGTATTCCAATTATTTCACTACTCCAATTCATGAACCTCTTTAAGTCTTAAGATTCGGAGCCTTGTTTAACTTCTCTTTCTTAATAAAATTATGAACACTCTTACCTCGACTGTCGGTTTTTCAACCAAGACATATTGGTGATACACGTGCACAAATAAGCCAGTACTAGAGCTTTTTCTTTTTATTTTGTGTTTATACTATGTGCATTGCTACTGCAAAAATATTTTTCCTTTTCTTCTCTCAGTATCTAATTCAATGTATTTTTATATTATCAGTACAATTCACTATTTATAGCAGATTATTAATCAGTTTTCTAAGTTATTATATCAAACTTACTAAGAAGAGCCACCTATTATTATAAGTCTGACTTTACATGCAACAAGTTACTTTTTGTGTGTCCACAGTATACCGCTGTTACTTATCAAGGTCTCTTTTAACAGTTTCGAACTATTTGCCATAACAGTAGGTATTCCAAACAACTTTATCCGTGGTTAATATACAATGTATCGTTGCTAATGCTTTGGCCTCCACACTATTTCAAGTAGACGACGCCTTAACAAGTAAAGAATTCATAGGATACCAATTCCTCATTTAACAAGAGCCACGGACTGGAAGTAGGATGAAATAACATTGTTTCCCTGTGTTAACAAGAGATTTTCCTGAATGTTCCTACATTGGCAAACTCTGCCAAATGGATGCATCATGTAGTTTTGCAAAACCGACGAAAGCCCATAAGAGAGACCTTTTTGAGGAGGATTGGGGGAAAGATCTGTGCATTATACTTGGAAATCTTCCTATCCCAACAAAAAGAACTAACCACCATTATGAACTGATACTCTTCATTAAGTTTAAGTACCCATTATTGCCGTACTATTTTCATCTAAATCCTGCCTTGTAGCTTACATGTATAATGAAGAAACTGGGGAAAAAATATTTAAGCGAAATGGTAAAATGGTCTTGAATAGCATAAAATCTGTCGATGAGAAAACATTATTTGCAATCAGGTAGAGGTACAAAGAGTCCACCATCTTTATCACTCAACAGAAATCAAAGTCAAATATAAGCCCACCAACAATCAGTATTGCCAACGCTCTAGGCTTCTAGAAACCTCGCCATTTTCCAGCTCCCTGTCAAAACAGTTTGCACAATTGAATTCAGATGATGGAAATATCATTTGGAAACAAAAGGAAAGTGGCTTGACAATAACAACTACAATAAAAGATAAACCCAATTCACAATAAGAAAGAAGAAAGATTTTTCTCCATACAAGTAACCCAGCGAAGGAACTTAAACTTAAAATTATATATGTATAGAAAAGTGAGAGCTTGTGTCAGCAGTATTAAGACCATTGGGCACACCAGCAAAATAATTCAGTCTTTTCATGTAATCTATTGGTTTAAACTTCTCATACTACTTGTTGAAGAGCATCTCATAGTAGTTTCAAATAGAGCAAGTAGCTCAGGAGGTTGACCGAGTCCCAAGAGTAGAAAATCCAAGTGTCAGCAAGGTTAGAAGAAAGTTAATGAGCCATGCCCCAGGACTGGCATGTAAGCTTTCTTTTTGGTCTTCCATGGATCACCCAAAGTTCTGTAATTTTCTGCAAATTATCTGAATTATTAGGTTCTATGCCTTCAATTTTGAATTCATACCGAGCCGGCGACCCCTTGCTTCTACTTACTAATCGAATTGTTGCTCTTTCTTCTACACAAAGAAAGAAAAGAAAGAGAAAAGAAGAAGGAAGAAAAAAGTCTTAGTTTTGCTCAAACCAAGATCTTTCTTTCTTCTTCTTCTTTTTTTTTTGTTTTTGACAAAGCTCCAACCAAAATCTTTTTAAAATATTGACCAAGTAATAACAAAGCTGTTGACTGGCTTCTACGAGATGCAGGAGGAGAATCCTTGGGCTCCAAGACAAGGGAGAATACCTAGCAGATCCAACCACAGGGCTAGGGGCTCATGTCACAATGGAGTAGGGAAGTGCCACTATTGGACTCCCGGGAAGGACTTAAGGCTGGAGTATCCATATTGAAAAAGCACAAAAGGAAGTCCTTGGGGTCCAAAATATGGGCTCATGTGGGGAAAATGATAACAATAGATCAGAAAGTCATTAAGACAGATGCAAATTAGAGATGAGCGCGATAAAAAAGAAAATAGGAGAGAGGGGGAAAGAAATACTAGGGATTCCAACTTCATCAAAAAAAGAAATACTAGGAAATCCAACTAGAGTCCCTTGAATTATCTCTTTATGATAAGGTTGGGGCAAGCTTAACAGAACGTAAAAAGCATTAGACTTTACTGAACTTACTTATCCGTACTTCTAATGGCAACATCTCATAAGAGTTATATGACCCTTTTCATTGTTTTCCAAATATACTTTCATTCCACCTCTTCTAAACAACGGAGAAACGGGAATCATTCTCCATAAACTCTTTAAGCAGATTAAAATGAACTATTTCCTATTATGTAAGTGTTTGATATAATTTCTACCTTTTATGATAATTCTAGTTAAAAGAATGTCCAGTCTGCTCAAAAAGCTTGGCAGTAGAGTTGGCGCTGGACACACAAATTCCTATATTAATTTCTACATAAAGCACTCAAGGTAATGAACTTGGATGTTGCATAGCCAAAATCACTTGCATCAGCTGCTGCAATGATAGAAGAAGCGGCAAAGCCATTGTTTCCATGTGCTTAAACAATAGCAGGCTATTTCGGCATGTCCTAAAATGTCACCAAGCTAAAAGGATACTGGTGCTACATCACAATGAAATCTTGGTTGATTCAAAACGTCGAGATCTCATGAAATTGTGACCTTAGCTGTTTGCTCTGAACAACTGATTACTCACGTTCAGCAGGCAATAGCTCGTCATGGCAAATAGTACAGATACATACCATTTCCACGCAATCATTGGTAACTGTGGGGTTGCTGGACTTGCCAGAAGAGAAGGGGTTTTAAGGCTTTTTGATGTACAACTACCTTCAATGAGCCAAACAACAAATAGAATCGAACAAAAAAGTTCCAACAAAAAGATGATTCTTTTTTACTTAACAATCATCTCATGCTCCATATATAAAGTCAAATTGTCCATAAAACCCTGGGAAATCTTTAAATCATTGGATCATCTAACCACTCATAACTCAATCAGATGAATGATAAATCATGATTAGGCAAATATTAAAAACTGATTATTCAGTCGAATCTACACTTGCATATCAGAACTTAAAGATCTTGACGACTAAATCTGAGTTCAAGCAAGATAAGATATCTGACAAATTTTAAAAACTTCTAGTCGGGTTTAATGGCAATAAATCACTGCTAAAGTAACCTGGATATTCTCGCTAATAAGAAATGACAGGGATTAAAACCCAAGAAATATAAATCAACTCTCAGATAAATTTTTTAATTTCCTAAGAAAATGTTGATGGTAGAAGATATGCATCAGACGCAAAGGATCTCCTTCACCGCGTTAGTTTTCCAATTAAATGCTGAAGATATATCTTCCACCTACCAAACTCCATCATTATCTTCTTAACTTTTAAACAATGAATCCAAAATCTTATGTTGGTTGATTGATCTTGCTGTTCCCGAAATCTATTTAAGTTCTAAATGATTCTTGAATAGACCAGTTGGCAAAATCGTGTCTAAAGGAATTTACACATAAACTGCATAGAAAATGGTTTAAAAACAGCACCTGTTTGATCTGCATCAACTCCCATCTCACTAGGTTGTTCTTAAATCGTTTAAAAGTCATACTCAAACTTGATGAAGAAAGGCCACAAAATAGAAGATCGTTTCAAGTAGTTTATATGAAGCTGCCAAGCAACTCAAAGCCCGATGTTCTAAAGTCAACTAAATAGAAGTTTCTAGAGCAAAACCCCAGCAACCTTAGATCAAAACTAACATCAAATCTTTAATAAATCACTTACATTTTGCCACTTAATCAACTACATCTCAATCCTATGTAGTTGAGTAGGCTAAATAAGTCATTTGTATCCATTCCAGTATATCGACTCAAATACTATAACTAGTTGACGCAAAACAGAAGATTCGCTGAACAAATAGCTCATCATAGCCCTCGGGCTTTGGTCTAGTAGCAAGAGCTCAGCTTGTAACACGTGGGTTAGGCACAAGTCACAGTCAAACCCTGCCACAGACAAGTGGAGAAGGGTGGGCCCATCATCCACCTAGTTCCTTACCTTGTGCCACTCGCCCTCGGGGATTTTCTCAGTTATAACATAAATAGGTCAACCGTACATAAGGAAAATCACTAATTCACTATAACAACAACAACAATGTACCCAGTAGTATCCCATAAACGGGGTCTGGGAAGGGCAGATGTACGCAGACCTCACCCACGCCAAGGTGGAGAGACTGTTTCCAATAGACCTTCAGCTAAAGAAAAGAAAACAATTTCGAAACATGACAGAAAATAAAATAAAAAGAGTGACAGTACCATTGTAAATAGAATACTGACATAAAAACTAAATATAACCGAGATAAACACAAAACACCAATAGCAACAAAGACGAAGAATAAAACAGAAGCAATAATACGAGGAAAAATACTGACCAATAGGAAGAACTAGGCATTAGCAGTCTTAGGGATAAGGGAAACGGGCTGGGCCGGGCTCTTTTGCTTCAAACGGGCTTCTTGTTCACGGATCTTTTGCATCTGAAGCATACGTTCCATAACAAGTTCATACGCACACTTTTCATAAGAGTGCCTTTCGTCCTCACACTTCCAGGGCAAGTAAAATTCAGATTGGCGACATTTGTTCAAAGGGATTAAAAGATGTGCGCACTGGTCACGGTATGCTAAGGGCACTTTGTTTTCCACCATTTCTGCTTGTGTTGCTATCATCTTCTTTGATGATCCTTGTGCTTCCATTTTGCCCTTTTTGACTCTTGATGAGCTTGATTTTCGATCTCTCTGAGTTTGGCTTGGTGATTTTGTCATGTGTTGTTGGGGTTGGGCCGGTTTGGGTGGGTGAGGTGTAATTTGGGCTTTAAAATTTGGGGTTTCAAGGAAAAAATTGATAACCAGCTAATTTTGGACGAACTAAGTGTGTTTTCTCAGCCGTTTCAAATTTAATTGAAAAATAACTAAAAATTTGTGTGTCCACTTACCCTCCATTAGAGTTGGCAAACACCGCTGACTGGTCTCAGTATTTTATACTGAAATTTGAACTAACATGTTCAAAGTCCCATTATTTTATACTAAGATTCATGTTCAAAGTCTCTGGAGCTTTATATATAAAATCTCAGTATTTTATACTGGGATTAGTGTTTAAGTGATAGAGTATAAAATACTGGGACTTTGAAATATGTTAGTTTAAAGTTCCAGTATAAAATACTGGAACTTATCCGGAGTTGGCTAGTTTTCAAATAATTTTGCATGGCTGACTATTATACATTAACGCGGTGCAAACAGGCAACATAGCCAAAATTTTACTATTTAATTGTCATACCCATAAGCCATTTAACTGTACTATCCATTTTTTTGTATATCATAATTTATGCAATATATCACAAAGTATACACCTTAGGTAGACCCGGTATTCCATTAAGTATACGTCATATACAGAAAAAATAGGTAGGGCGACTAAATAGTTTGAATTTCGTAGGTAGTATAAATTTTTAATGGGTAAGACGGATAAATAATTTGGATTTCAACGGTAAATAGTGTAAAAATCCTTAAATATTTCACGTGGAGCCTATTTTAGGTGAGTCATTTAGTTTTCACCTAGTATTTAAAAATTATTTTATTTTAACCGACATATTGAACTTCAAACTTGAAGGTTGAATTTTTAAGTTGCCTACGACTAACTTCAAACCTAAAGATACCCAAATATTTAAAGTTAATCTACTGACTAAAACCTAAAAAATCTTTGAAACTAACTAGTACTATATTTTAAATTACACCCCTAAATAGGCTCTTCCTACACTTTCCCCGAGGTCATATGGTAAAATTTAACTAGAAATCCAGTTTTACCTATGTAATTTAAGTTTTATTCACTCTAAAGTTTTGCAAGTGTAACCATCCACTTTCAAACTATTAGGACTGAATTTGAATATTCTAGTGTGGATTTCACACAACTTAATTATTTTGGCGTACAAATAAATCAAATTAGACAAAAAGTGTATTTGGCTCAACTTCAAACCAAATTAAGATCTTTTGGTTTGAATTTGAGCAAAAAAAAAAAAGAATAGCAGATTTCAACGTCAGACCAAAGAGACTGAAGCTAGCTTAACTTGGTATGAACTTCATTCCCAATATTTGAAGATAGGCAAAGCGACTATCCTATGCAAAAGTATGCTCATAAGTGGCTAAAACTGTAAGGGTGCATGCAAAAGTTATTAATTGTGCACTTTACCTGGATGTGACTGTAATTATGATAAGTAGCCACTTTTAGGTTGCGAAACGAGGAACGTCTCGTATTTGAAAAGTTTTAGAAGAAATCTCGAATTAAAATACTAAAATTTATAGTGATAAATCTTGACTTGCAAATATATATAATGGAGTTGGGGAATTTTAGCATCTTTTTCTGAATTTAAAAATTTACTTCAAACTTTAGAATTTAGTCCGACCGAGTTCACAAGTGTTTAGTTACTATATGATTATTCCACATACAAACCCGTTTGGCCATATAGAATATTTCATATTTGCAGACTTTAACTTATTTAGTACTTATAGATACTGATTTGACATTCCATATTATTTTACAATGCAAGTTAGTGCTCGCAGGTATATTAAGTAAAATTTTACATGACTACACAACGCAACATGGCGGAAAAGATTCAGTAACTCACAAATATAAGTCAAATCCAAACTCATGAGACAAAATTTCTAAGGAAACACAACAAAAACCACTCAAACTATTGCTACAACTCATCCGGGTACAAGGAGCGTATTCAAACAATCATTAAAGGGAGATCATCAACAGACAGTCATTACCACCATGCATTTAAACAAACATGACTTTAACCATTTGAATTAGAGGAAGTAAAGATAGATTCTCATTAACCGTGTGCCATTAAGGCTCACAACTGCTATATAGATCTTTTTCCCTTTGCGTTCAAGACATTCTGAATTATCTGACAGTCATCTCTACTACTTGTACTACTGCAAACCAGTAAAAATATTACCACTCTCTCTTTTTGAAACACTATGGGTTGTTTACTTACTATTTTGGTAATGGTGTCATATTTATGCAATTCCATATATAGGTCACACCGCTAAGGGTGGAACTACATTGTCCCAAGGATGGTCGGTAAACTACCAGTCGAAAAATTTATTGCACATATAGGTCAGATATCACTTTATATGTTGATATATTAAGTTGTGAACATCTATACACAACCGACAGTAGTAGCCTAGATCCATGTTTGAATTTCCCTCGCAGTAATGTGACTCTTTTATTGGAAAAAATATAAACTAACTGAACCAATGTAAGTATAGAAGTGGAAAAAATATATTAAAGGAGCATTTAAGTGGTATTCGATCCTTGTTCCTGAGTGTAAGTGAACCATTCAATTTTTAAAGCTTGATTTCCCGAACATCATATTAGACATATTTTGACAAATAAATGCATCGTATACCTAACCTAGCGGAAGGACTATGGGTTCACATGAACCGCTAATTTACCTATACATCCGCCCTTGTTAAAAGGAGTAATTCTGCCAGAAATTGATTCATTAAACCAAACGAAGGTAATTTTGCTAATGGTGCCATACACTACAAAAAAACTCAATGCTAGCAGTGGTTTAAAAACATGTTTAGCAGCAATAAAAAAGTTCCAGCGCTTCAAAAACCGCTGTATCTGTCGGCGATTTGCATGAACTTCTGGTAGAACCACAGCAATTCCCTTTTCATTTCGGCGGGAGGGTAACTCAAAACCGCAGCTAAATTAAGATACCAAGGAAACATAGAAAACTTAATTAGGGTCCATTACCTCAATTTTGGGCTCACACAACAATTGGACCACAAATTGGACAGGCCCACAACACCACCTCTCTATGTGTTGGTGTCGCTCCTCCATCGCATTCGTCACTCTATGTCACACTGTTAGTTATAAAGATAAGTTTTCTCCTCAAACTACCGATGTGGGATAGAATTTTTCTTAAAAAACCGCAGCAAATGTCTTAAAACCTCTGCTAAGCTGTTACTAAATCCTAACCGCATCCAAAAAGCCGCTGCTATTTATTTTTTACCAGCAGCTTGATGAGCCGCTGCAAAGTGGAGCATTAGCAGCAGTTAATCAAACCGCTGCAACACAGCCCCATTTTTTGTAGTGATAGTTCTGCAATCCCCCCCCCCCCCCCCCCCTCCCCCAATTTTATACACATTGTTTAAGTTTTATCCATATATATGTGCAAGAGTAGTCAATTTTCAAATTTTAGTGAATCCATCTAAAATTGTTGACAATCATATCACAAATTTTGACGACAAATTCGTCAGCAATTCACTTGCGCTTTGATGCCTCGGGTTGTAAATGTCGGACAGTTCTTCAAACCTATTATTATATTGTAATTTTGGGTTTATGCTTAGAGAATTTTACCCTTTTCAGCCCCATACCCAAAATATTAATATTTAGCCAATTTATCATATCTTAGTTGAAACAACCTAATTTGTACATTTTTAAGTTTGTTTTTCACCATTTAGTCACATCAATGATAGATATGAAATCTACAATATCATACACTTTTATGTAAGATAAATACATTGTGGTATATTGTTATACCTTTCATGCAAGATAGATGCATTGTTTATATATATAGGTGCATGTACAATGTGTAAGAGGGCATAGCCACCATTCATAAATTGTTGTAAAACAAACACGGCTTGTTTCTCGTTTTGCACTTAAAAGTTGGCTACCTCACTTAATTTTCATTTGATATGGTCGGGCAGTTTTTCATGCATGGCCTATTGTTTGGTTGTACAAGTTTTTTTAAGAAAATTTCACAGTATGAACTTTGTTGCGGTGGAAATTAATCAAAACGAGCGATTGGTATTGGTGGTGGAAAGAAGTTGTCCAAGAGAAAGTAGAAGTCAAGAAGGCTGCGTACTTGAAGGTATTCGAGAGTAGTGATGAGGAAGAAAAGATGAAGTACAGTGAAGGATATAAGGTTGCGAAGAAGGAAGCGAAGTTAGCAGTTTCGACGGCTAAATCCACCACGTTTGATCCCCTATACAAAGAGTTAGGTGAAAAGGGGGGAGATCAGAAGTTGTATAGGCTCGCGAAGGCAAGGGAAAGACGGGCTAGAGATTTGGACCAGGTAAAGTGCATTAAGGACGAGGATGGTTCAGTTCTGGTAGAGGAGGACCATATTAGACGAGGATGGTTCAGTGCTGCATATTTTTATCGACTGTTATTATTTGTGTTTTTTATATACAGTAGTTTTATCACTCTCTTTAGCATGCTATTTCCCACTTGTTTTCAAACGTATTTTCTAAATATTTTCTCTAGCCGAGGGTGCATAGGAAACCACCTCTCTACCTTAGTGGAGGTAAGGTATGCGTACATCTCATCCTTCTCAGACCCCCCACTTGTGGGATTATACTGGATATGTTGTTTTTGTTGAGCGATTGGTATTGGTAGAGTCCATAGTAGGGCAACCGACCAAGGCTCAGACCCTTATGAGAGGAGTGGCCAAAGGACGAGAATCAACCATGTCTGCATGAGGCAAATACTTCCATCAACGTTGAAACGACAACATTGAACGAGAAATTCCTCTTACCTAAGAAATGGAAGGGGGCACTTCAGACTCCGCCGTGGAAAGAGCCGCTTCCTTCTTGCTTGATAGGGGAGGGGGGAATGTGGAGTTGCAGAATATTCTAAGAAAATTTATTTGTTCACAATTGTTGAAGGATCCTTCAAAGGTTGCTTAGCTGGTTGGTTATAGGAGCACCAAATTCATCAAAATTTGTGGACAGAATTTTTAACGAATTTGTAAAAACTTATGATGAGATTATTGACAACTTTCACGAATCCATTGAAACTTGAACGTTAAGACTATTCTTGCACATTCCTCTTGTGCATAGGTTAGGCATATTCATCTTGTACATGTATTCTCCTTTTGGTTATTACTGTAATATACAAGGTAGGGATCATGCTAACTCCCCACCAAGAAGGTGGGCTTTAACTAAAAAAATAAAAAATAATAAAAAGACTATTCTTGCACAGATTTGAGAGATGGGGATAAGATTTAATCAGTACGCTAAACATAACCTGTTTGTACTAATTACCCATATAGCGGTTATAGCTAAGGCCTAATTATGACGAGTTTGTTGCTTATCAAAAAGAACAAAACAAAGCGTGTCTTTTTTGCTGAAAATGTGCAGCTAGGTGTCCAATGTGAGGCAAATAGTACTGTCTTGGTGTTGTCATGTAATGGTCTCCCTTGGCTTAACTCATCTCCTCGCACCTATCCTATACCCACCGCCACAAAATGTCGTTTCTCTTTTTTAAGACTTGCCTGCATCACTAGTTTAGCTATATATGATTGTTCCACATACAAACCCGTTTGACCATAAAGAATATTTCATATTAATTTGCAGACTTTAACTTAGTACTTATAAATACTGATATGACATACCATACTATTTTGCAATGCAACATATTCATAGATTCCTCTTACTAGTAAATAAGACTTTAATTTATCTCTTACGTACCAAATAACATTTCTTTTGATGTAAGATTTGTCAAGGGTGTTAAAGTGAAATATTGAAAAACTTGTTTGAAGAATATTTCAAGAGAAATATCGTTTTTACTCACTAATCTTCAATTTTTCATTTGATTAAAATTCATGTTAATACATAACTTCGTTCGAAATAGTCATTTTCAACTTCTATTTGAATAAACTATTTTGAAACCTATTTTCACACGCTTTGTTAAATTAGTCCATTAGCTAGATGGGTATGTGTATTACTTAAAAACCATTAAAGGTTGAGTGGTGGTAAATACATCCATCCATTTTAACTGAAGATTTTAGATTTGAGATCTGAAGATTCAATAGAAAACGACATAACTCCCAGAATATATGACTTTCCTAAGCGAGTTTATATTAACTAGCGAGTCTGATCCAAAACAAGTATTGATTACTGGGTGGGTTTCAAAAATAAAAGTAATACTTGAAATATTTGACCTCCTAAGGTTCTTGCTTGTCTCACCCATGCATGATTTGGTTATCATTAATAGGAAACCTGTTTTCTTGCAAACTTTCGGTAACTTTATTCTTTCGTAGTCTATAGAGTTATTGTTTATCCCTAGTAGTTGGATTAGGTATTTTCGTGGTTCGTGATTGTGCTACCACTTTAACAACATTTCTACCCTCTTATTCCTTGATATGACACTGCAAGCATAAGTCTGCATAACTCAAGTTTGGCTGTTGACTACATATATCTATTTCGAGATTCTCTGTTAATCTTTGGATACTACTTTTTTTTTTTTTTTTTTTACATTTCATGGAGAGGGTGAACTGATCAGCCAGAAGGCGAGCGATGTGTTTATCGTAGGAAATTGGGGGCGTGGAATTGGGTTATTAGTAAAACTATAAGTTGGAATTTAATTAATTAAACATATGTTGTTTGATTAAACCTGACATATTTTATTCAAGAAAAATATACTGAAAAGTTAGCAAGTTTACAATTATGTTACTATTAAATTATCACAAAATGTGTATTTGGATAAAAGATTATTGTATTTGCAATTTTGCATGCAAGTTCATATGTATAAAACGACATGGTTAGGTAAAGTTCTTTTGACACTACAAATCTACAATCCTAAGCAGTTCATAAGATTTTATCCGTTGCGTTATTTTGAACTGATCTTGTGGATTAAATGATGAATGACATACAAAAACATGGCATTATTGAAATTGTGGTGTTACATTGGCTTGAAAATTGAACTAGAAAGAAAATAATTTAACTTTTTTCATCAGTCATTGAAATTTTATTTGACTTGAGAATTTCTTTTTCACAGATTTCGTATCCCATACGGTTCAACAAATTAAAACTAAAAAAGAGAGAAGGACTTCAAACAAGCAGTTAATAACATTTTCTCTTTTGCATTATAGTGAACTGATCTTGTATATTAAATGATGATTACATACAAAACTCGTCATATTATTGGAATTGTGGTATTATATTGGCTGGCAATGTACTGTAGTTACTTCAACATCGATAATGACTAAATTCACATATGTTACCAAATCAAATTCATTTCAAATTCTACTCCAGTCTTATTTATTAACGAAAAAGATGAAAACTGATATAATGCTTGATCTTTAGCAAACAGGCTCCACAAGAACATACCTAATAAACGCAGATGCTTTTCAATGACACTAAAGGGCAAAACGAAACTGGACAAGGACTTAAAATTTTTATATGCATTTGGAATATTTATTTTGACTATTCCCTAGCTATATATTATATTTTTTTTAAAAGGAACTTCTTTCTGTTAATTTAAAGTGGCCTCTTTCACAGTGACAGCCAAGTAGAAGGTGACGAAGGAGCATTTTGTTTGAGAGTGAGTAGAAGATACGAAATGAGAGAGAGATAAGCGAGCTTGTTGGACCACGGACCCAAATGCTACATTTTTTTGGGGGGGGGGGGGAGGGGGGAGGGGGGAGGGGGGCCGACTAGTTGAGACTTGAGAATCATCACCGTCAAAAATCCGACTAAATTCGGAAGAAAAAAAAAATTTAATGACTCGATGTTTATATGAAATTATATTAATTAACAATAAATAAATGATAAATTGAGGTGAAAGAGATGTATTGGGTGAAAAATTACTTGCATACGTGACATTTCAGATGCGTGGCTCGAGACATATTTTAATGACGATTTATCGAAGTAATCTTGAGGCATGTGACTTGACCCTCGAGGTCAAAATCCAACGCATACCTCGAAAGAAACTAACCTCAGCGAATGGAAGAATCGTCTCCTCGAGACAAGTAGCTTGAGCCTTGGGGAAGTAGTTACGTTTCAGCAGATGGATATCCTTGTAACGGTCACCCATTAATTCAGCATTTAATGGGGAGAATCTTGGGTAGGCCATAATTAAGACGTGGGAAAGTGGTCAATTAATGCGTCAATTATCTTTGTACTCAATAGGCTATAAATAACACTTTGTTATTCTGGTAAAGGCATTCAGAAATACATATCGAAATTACATACTCTTGCTATTATTCATTTTTTCGCTCTTGCTACTTTTTTGTTTACATTTAATTCCCAACTTTGATACCACATATTGCTTGTAAACTACGTTACAAATTTGGTTAATTGACCTAATCAGATTTATGCCAACACAAATTGGCGCAATCTATGGGGATCAGGCAATTACGTTCGTTCTAAAAGTTGCACATCGTGATTTTCTATGTTTTCTTCCTTGGTTCTTACTAATGACTTACAATACTGAAAATGTTAGTGGAAATCAACAACGCCCCTTTGGGCGAATTGGAGATGGAACTTTTGTATCTCCACTTCCACCAGGTGATAGGATGTAGGTCCCTCCACCCCCTCCGCCTCTGGCTGACCCCTCTTCATCGGGGTTGAATGAAGCATTCAATGCATATATTATGAACTTTGTGCAACATGTTCAAGAACAACTGGCTGGGCAAGCAGCTACCAGTGCTGAATTTCATAGTTCATTAGTGGCTATGAGAAATAACACTACCCACCAACACACCACCCATAGTTCCCAACGGAAGCATCTCGAATTTTATTCCTACGAGCGTAAAAATAGGGGGACTTCCGAACGGTGCTGCGTCTGGAGGCTCGGGGATTGCGCCACTAGGCTTTCAGCCTTTTGGGACAACCCCTGCGGTGGCAGAAACAAGCGTCTCGTTAGACTTCGAATAATAGAAAAGATATTTCGAAACCCGATTCAAAAAAAGGCTCAAAAACATCCCCGGGGTTAGAAAGACTCAACGGGTTTTGGACATAGGAAAGTATAGGCAGCAACTTTATAAGCCCGAGGCTGCTTCTGCCCCTATATCGAAGCACTTCAAGTTGCATATCTTGAAGAAATATGATGGCACAACTGACCCGGCTGATCATGTGGCTGAATATATGGCTATGGTCAAGAGCAATGATCTAACCCCGATAGAAAGGAATATATATTTTTAAAAAAATTCGGGGATACCCTTGAAAATGGAGCTTTGCGCTGGTACATGTATCTCTCCTCTGACTCTATCTCAAGCTTTGATGATTTAACATATTTATTCATCAAAGCGCACACTAGAGTGCAAAAGATCCTAAAGATAAAAGAGGTTATCTTTGAAGTTAAGCAATGGTATCGGGAGCCCATTAAAGACTTCCTTGAGTGCTTCCAAGCTGAAAGAATGGAGTTGCCAACAATGGATGATAATTTAGCAATCATGGCTCTTGAAAGGACGTTAATGCTAGCAACTCCGAGGCCGCCGTTGAGAGATCTTCAGCAATGGCAAGCACGAACTTGGGATGAGTTGCATGATAGAACTACTGCCAAGGTTAGGCTTGAGGAAGTAAAATGGAGAGCAGAAGGTCGGTACAACGCTTATAAAAATCGCCTCGACGCGCCGACACACGTGGAAAATAAAAGGGTTGATATGATCCTTATAATTCTCAAAAGCAGCATGTAAGAGACTCGGAGGAAAAGTTAGCTCGAATTCTAATCAAAAGAAATCAGCGGGGTTGTCCTTAGTTTCTCAAGATAAGGACTTGCCTCGAATCCCTAACTATAACTTCAATATGTCAACTACGGAGTAGGCTAACGTGTTGAAAGGGATGATCGACCAAGGCGTGAGATTGCCGAAGTATATAAGGACAGCCCAGGGAAGAGGGATCACAACTTGTATTGTAAGTTCCATGCTGATTATGGGTACGTCACCGAGGACTGCAAGGCTCTTCGCCTCGAGGTGGCTCATTTATTGAAAAAAGGCATGTTAAAGGAGTTTCTCACAAATAAAGGGAAACAAAACTTTTCAAAAGAGATGGGAGACGGAAAACCACCAAAGGCTCCATCCCCTAAAAGGGTTGTGAATGTTATAACGGGGGGATCGGAGGTGAACGGCGTCAACTTCGCTGCCGCAAAGAAGTTTGCAACACTTTCTATTAGGATGGATAAGAGGACTCGAACAGGGGTTTGGGTAAAGTGATTGTTTTTTATGATGATGATTGTGATGGGATAATGTTTTCCCATCACGATGCTTTGGTAATCATGCTTAGAATCAACGACTCAGACATCAAATGAGTCTTGGTTGACCCCGGTAGCTCGGTAAACGTCAGCTACGAGGCTGTGAAAAAGATGTGGTTAAAGGACCTTATCGTCCTGAGTGCAACCACATTGATGGGATTTAACAATTCCTTGGAGAAAACATTGGGCGAGATTACTCTCACTTCTTATGCCGAGGGTGTTGTTAACGAGACAGTGTTTCAAGTAATGTCTGAAGACATGGCATACAATGTTATCTTCAGAAGGCCTTGGATTCATGAAATGGAGGCTGTGTCATCCACCCTTCATCAGGTCATTAAATTCCCAACCCCATAGGGAGTTCGTTCGATCCGAGGTGAGCAGCGAGTGGCTAGGGAATGCTACTCAGTGGCCATGAAGAGTAGTGTCGTCCTGAGTAGACCATCAAAATAGAAAATAATGCACCCGACGTCTGACAAAGGAGGGAGTTCGGCCCCTGAATTGAACTCTAAAGAAGGTGTGGAAAAAATATCGGCGTGCATTCAAGAACCCCAAAAACAAAAAGTTGAGAACTCAACTATTGAGGAATTAGAATCCTTCGCCTTATCGAAGGAGTTTCCAGAAAGGAATGTGTTTGTTGGCTCGGAGTTAAGACTCGGAGTCAAAAAAGTCAATAATCGAATTGATAAAGTCCAATGACGATTGGTTTTCTTGGTCTCACGCTGGTATGGTTGGGATCGATCTAGAGATTATGACGCATAAACTGAACATAGATTCCTACCACACTCCGGTGAAGCAGAAATAAAGGCCACATGCTGACGTAAAGAAGAAAGCAATCGAAGATGAAACCAAAAGGCTGCTTGATAATAGATTTATAAGGGAGGTAAAGTATCCTGATTGGATCACCAATGTTGTGGTGGTGCCAAAGGAGAACGTCAAGTAGAGAATATGCGTAGATTATACGGATTTGGACAAAGCTTGCCCTAAAGATTCGTACCCTTTGCCACATATAGATAGGTTAATAGACTTCACAGCTGAACACAAGCTATTAACCCTCTTGGATGCTTATTCGGGGTACAAGCAAATTCTGATGGACCCACAAGATGAAAAAAAGACTTATTTCATTACAGATCAAGGTACATATTGCTACAAATAATGCCTTTTGGCCTAAAAAACACAGGGGCAACTTATCAAAGGCGGGTGTGTCGAATGATCAAAGATTATATTAAAAAATGATGGAGGCTTATATAGACAACATGCTAGTAACGTCATTTTGGATAGAGGATCATTTAAACCACTTGAGAGAAGCCTTTGCTGTTCTAAGACAATACAATATGCAATTGAACCCTGAAAAAATGTGCCTTCAGGGTTGGTTCGGGAAAGTTTTTGGGATTCATCATCTCTAAGCGGGGCATCGAGGTGAATCCTTAAAAAATCAGAGCTATCGAAGAAATTCCCAAGGTACATTCGGGGACTAAAGAGGTCCAACACTTAACTAGTTGAATCGTTGCCTTGAGTAAATTTATCTCAAGGTCCTTCGAGCGATGCCACAAATTCTTCTCTGTCTTAAAGAAGATTACTGCCTTCGAATGGACATCTGAGTACTGGAAAGCTTGCCGCTAGCTGGTAAGGGCCTTACCGAATCAAGGCAATAGTTGGAAAGGAGTCTTGTTAGTTAGAAGATTTGAAGGGAAAATTGGAACCCTCGAATTGGAATGTGTCTAATTTGAAGCATTACTATTTTTGACATCAAGGTACGCTACCTTTTGTCAACAAAATTTTCACCTACGGCGTCGAGCCGTCAACGCTCCCATGCTTAGGCCGAATAATTTTAAACTGATATTTCGTTTTCTTTGCTTGACCTTTTCAGGAAGTGGAGGGAACAAAAGTACAGTGCTCGGGTCCTCATTAGTTCACATCCGAACACTAAAGGGATGTAAGGGACGGTGTACAGTCGAGACCGACTCGAAGCCTCTCATACCGGGGACTGCAAGCGGACTCGAAGACTAGCTATCCACAACTGGGGACTGTTTTCCGAAAATTAGCCTAGTATTTTATCTTATTTTCATCGCCCAGTAGAAGTTTTTTTTTTTTTTTTTTTTGGAAATTTACCTTTGCCTGTTTCTAGCCTAGACTAGGTTTATGTAAATGCTAGTTATGGCTTATCAATGAAATAAACTTGATTCAATATCTCTTTGTTTCAATTTATGTTATCTCTTCATGCCTCGGCGCAGGAACAAGGCGTCGTTCTAAGCTAGCATTGGTTTATTATAAAGTGTTGCAAGCAAAAACTATTCTAAGTGACTTGTCACGCTTTTCAAATAAAGTAAAGACTAGCACTTAAAGAAAAGATGAATTTCATTAACAAAGGCCCGGAGGCTTCAAAAACTATTTACATAACATGGCTCGAGGTCCATGGCAAAAGCAAATATAATAAGAAGAGAAAAATGCTAACTAAGCCTCGGGGTCGTCTTCCCCCTTTCTTAAAGTTCATCTTTAGAGTCCTCGTCGTTCTCTTCATCTTCTTCAGCTTTGTCTTCACCCGAGCTATCACTTGAAAGAAGTTTATCTATGATCAGCTAAGCTTTAGCTGTGTCGCTCTTGGCCTTGGCAATTTTTTTATCCAAATCTATCGCCTCCGTTTCACATTGTTCAAGGGCCTTCAGCCTGGTTTGGATAATATCCCAATTTTTGTTTAACTCAGCCCTCGTGGCTTTTGCCTTTAGCTTTTCTTCCATAGATGCTTCTTTGCCCTGAAGGGTCCCAACCTCAACCCCTCTAATTCATTCATCTTGAGCATCTTCGCAACCAGTTTGTTGTGATAGTCCTTATCAACTTCCACAAACTTGGCGTTTGTTCGCTCAACTTCTTCTTTCAGTTTTGAGCTTTCAGCTCGATGACTCTCTTCTCGCACCTTCATTTGAACCTCGAGGGAAATAGCAGCTTCACAAGCTTGGTTCAGCTCGAGATCAGACTTGGCAGCAACTTCACGAGCTTGATCTAGCTCGAGGTTGGACTTCGCCAGTTGGTCTTGCAGCTCAGAAATTTAGTTCAAGAGCCCTGACTCTTGCTGGTCCCAGGCGTCTCCTATCTTCTTAAGAGAGGCTGACCGATGACGCTCCATCTCTACCACCTTAATTGAGTATAAGTAACTCTACAAAAGGTTTTGAATGAAATTCAGAGTAAAAGAAGTTGGTCAAAAAAATAAGAATTGCAAGCGGCGAGGGTTTCCTAAATGAAGTGCATAGCAGAGTTAATCATCAAATCTCCATGGAGCATATCCTTGGTATGATCTCGCTTTTTTGCACCGAGCAATCCCCTAAGGCTCTATGGGACAGTCATATCATTGTCAAAGAGGCACAAGTCACAAGGGATCCCAATTCTGCTTATGCCCATCTCAGATGCCGAAGCATAGGGAGGTTCAGAGTTGGCTTGTACTGCACTCGGTGCTATTCTCTCTTCAACAGACGTGGGGGTCTTAGAAGCTCTTCCCTCAGCAGTGGGAGGAATTTCAACCTCACCAACTTTAGTCTTGCCCTTGGCCTTGGAAATAATGTGGTCAGACCCCTCGAGGACTACTACCTCAATTTCTTTGGGAGCCTCGATGTCCACGTCGCTTGGCTCATCCCTCAGGCCTCGTTGCGGCTCAATAATGGCCTCGGGACCTGAAAGCCGAGGTCACTTCCACCCGAGGGCGCTTTGCTTTAGATGACTTTTCCGAGGCTTGTCTTTTCCTCTTCGAATCTGTAGAAGCGTGGGTTGGAGGTTTAGGGATAAAAGAAGAAGAAGTTGAGATGCAAGTTTTTCAACCAAGCAAGATGTCGTCGCCACCTTTAGAAGTCCTTTGGCTAGGAGAACCCTCGGGGCCTTTGGATTTTATGAGAACCTCGGCCTGGTTCTCTAACACATTCAGACTCTCCTTAGCATCGGGGACCTCTTTATCTTTCTTCTTCCCTTTTTTCTCTTTTTTCTTCGCTTCTTTCGACTTAATGGAAGCCGCCTTGTTGGGAAAACCAATAAAGGAAAAACATAAACTCAGCAAGAAAGAGACCTCTGACAGATCCCAAGAAAATTGAATTGCATTAAAAACCTATCATGTCGTTTGCACACCCATTTGTTCTTTGCAACAACAGCTATGCTCATCCAAGTTCTCTTCTCTCAGGACGAGATTTGAATGTCGATGATCGCCTGAACCCAGCTAACCAGATTTTCTTGGGGGTTAACTAGAACTTTGCTCCCTGAAGAATTCGAGGCAAAAGATAAAAAATAAGTACGATGTTAAAAAATTGAAAGACAAGTAAATCACGAGGAAAGTCACCTACGTCTACTGTTCCATACATCGGAAAACCCCAACTCGGGGGACAGTAGACTTTTCGGGAGGAGGACGTAGCAATCACACCAATCACGATCTTCTGTGTCCTTGCTCTTTGTTACAAATGAGTATTTGCCTCGTTTACTGAGCTGAAAAATCCCACCTTTGTGAAGAGTGGGGTAGTAAAGAGAGACCAAATGTTGAAAAGTGAAAGGTACCCCAGCCTTTCGACTTAAGAAATCGAAGCATTGAACAACCCTCCATAGCTCGGGGCTTAATTGGGTCAAACACAAGTTGTATGTTCGGTAGAAGGTGTCAATTACCCGATGCACGGGGAGAGAAAATACTATCGTGAAGGGATAAGAGTAAACAAAAGAGTGCCCGACCGCATGATCAGAGCTGCTACTATTCGTGACAGGAACACCAATTTTGACCTCGGGGCCCCAATTGCAATCCTTCCGAACCGAAGCCACGTGGCTTGAGTAATTAGGCTCGGTGTAGTTTGGACTGGCACATTTCTATTTTTCTCTTGTTGTGCAACCGACTGATCCTAAAGCTTGAAATCTTTATCTGTATCAAAATTTGAGGGGATAATCTGATAAGGCTCGAGTTCTTTAACATAGGGAATTTTGTTTAGCTTTTCCGCCTCAACCCCACCAGCTACACCTACATCAGCTAAACCGTCATCCACCTCATCAGCCACATCGACGTCATCTTCTTCGTTGATCACCTCTTCAAGTCTGTCGCGGCCAGCGGTAGCTTAGGCCGCCTTGGGTTTAGACCACCCGTCTGTGACGACACTTCATTGTCATCATCAGACGGTGATGTTCAACCTAAGGGTTCTCTAATGTTGACCAACTCGCCGCCAACCACCATTGTGGCACCGTTATGGATCCTTTCTTCAGAAGGACATGAAGAATTTTGAACGGAGTTTATTGTAGACATTTTTGAATTGGTGATGCTTTCTTAACTAAAACTTGGGATTTCAAGAAGAAATTTGAAACTGGATTTTGCTTTGAAGATTTCAGTATTGATTCACAATTCGCAAGTGAGGAAGAAGATAGTCAAGTGGGATTATTTATAAAGGAAGAATCATCATTGCATTTGCATTAGGAAGGAGGAACGAAGAGTCTGGACCACTCAACGGTCGCCACGTGTAACAGATGAGAATTTGAAGTGACTGCTGCCTTTTCAAATCACTAGGCGCACGTGGCGCCACGTCGATTTCCCCCCTAACCTCATTCTACTCCTCGGAAACTCTGTCAGTTGTCCGAGGAGTGGGGAGACTATCTGTATTAGGTAAAAAATTATTTGCATAACCTGGGGTACGGCGCGTGGCTCGAGACATGTTTCAATGATGATTTATTGAAGTAATCTCAAGGCATGTGACTTGACCCTCGAGGCAAAACCTCGAGGTCAAAATCCAACGCAAGATTTGAAAGAAACTCACCTCGGCGAATGGAAGAATCGTCTCCTCGAGGCAAGTAGCTCGAGCCTAGGGGAAGCAGTTATGCTTTAGCAGATGGATCTCCTTGTAACGGCCACCCATTAATTCAGTATTTAATGAAAAAAATCATTGGTAGGCCATAATTAAGACATGGAAAGTGGTCAATTAATGCGTCAATTATCTTTGTGCTCAATAGGCTATAAATAGCACTTTGTTATTCTGGTAAAATCATTCAGAAATACATATCGATATTACATACTCTTGCTATTATTCATTTTCCGCTCTTGCTACTTTCTTGTTTCAGTTTAATTATGAACTTTGATACGACATATTGCTTGTAACCACGTTACAAATTCGGCTAATTGACCTAATCTGATTTAAGCCAACACAAGAAATACACCAACTGGACATGGTTGAAACTTGAATGACGGAATTAGTACTGTATGTATAGCAGATACATATTGTATGATTATATATTTAGTATAAATACCAAAGATAGGTAGATTTTTATTATTTCAACAAACCCCACCACTTCCCAATTCTTTCAATTTTTGGCATAAACTTGTCAATTCTTGATGAGCGGGGATAGCTTAGTAATAAGCATCTCGGCTTTGAATTTATTGATTAGTGTTTGTGTCACATGAAAGGTAGATAAAAAACCTCTTTCATAATTTGATCCCACTAAGAAAGGAAAAAGGAACATATTACAGCAAAAAGTTTCAATTCTTAATTCGGAAACACATTATTATATGGGTCAACATTGTATATAGTAAAACAAATATTTCATTTTAGAGACGAAATTAGTCTGTCTAATTCGATTTAGTGTGGAATATAATTCTAGCTATGCAGAAATAGTAATTAGGCTGTCCAGTTCTAGTATAAGGAGTTCTAGTTAGGCCAATTGTTGCATTTTGTACCAGTAACAAAATGTATGCTCATTTTTAATACTCTTTTACCTTTTCATTTTTGCATTTTATCTCTATTTGAAAGTATAAAATAGAGATTAAATTTGATGAGAAGGGAAAAACGAGAGAGAAAATTACGAAAAAGGAAAAAGGGAAAAAATGGTATGGATATGTGTTTGAGTATATGCATGACACCTAAAACACATAGAGGAACCTTATAGCATCTTTCTTTGGCAAAGGGTTACCACCTTACAGGAGAAGAAGAGGAAACAACAAAGAAAAGAGAAGCATCAAGTAGCTCACCATGGGATGATTTTCTTTCTTAGTCACTCAATACTCTTTAACTGAAATCTTACAACAGGTGTTTTGGGAGAGATTATAGGTAAGGTTTGTGAGTGAAGCTCATTAAATTAAAATATATTTTTTTCTTCATCTTTTTTCCTCTCATCTTATTTTTGGTTGAATTAATTTCTACTTTCTACTAGCTCAAGGATTTATTTTTTATAGGACATCCGATAAAATTAGGACGATAAAAAGCTAGTCAGCTAGCTCAAGAATTTAGAGCAAAAGCAGAAGAAGAGAAAAACAAGAAAGATGGATCAACAAGAAATGTTTCTTCATCCTCAGCAGCAGCATTCTTTAGCCCCTGCAGCTTCATCCATGGCTCAAGCTCAAGCTGCACCACAAAAGAAGAGAAGAAATCAACCTGGCACACCAAGCAAGTATTTAAAAGTTTTATGAAAAAGGGAAAAAAAGCACAAGATAGTAATTTAATTCCTTTTTCCCTTTTTTATTTATACAAATAAAAGCAAACATGATTAGAAAATGAGGAAAACCCTAATTTGATAGGGTCCTCAATTTTTCGCAAGGAAAATCACCCTATCCACTAATGAACTATGAGGAGGAATCGACCCAAAATTTGAATTGCTTGGCTAACCCTTTCGTAGTCCATTCATTAAGATCGAGAATACTAGAACTAATCAGAAGTGCAAATCGCGCAAGCAAAGTAGTACCTCTCTTCATTTTTATTTTATACAATCTTTGTAAGTTTCTACCATAGATATTGAATTAATCAAGTAATAATTTGGCATGTAGTATTTTGATTTTAACAATTTTTATTTTTATTTTTTTATGGTGGGGTGAACAGATCCAGATGCAGAAGTGATAGCATTATCTCCAAATTCCCTAATGGCAACAAACAGATTTTTATGTGAGGTATGCAACAAAGGGTTTCAAAGGGAACAAAATTTACAGCTACACAGAAGAGGACATAATTTGCCTTGGAAGCTAAAGCAGAAAACTACAAAAGAAGTAAAACGCAAGGTCTATCTTTGTCCTGAACCTACATGTGTTCATCATGACCCTTCAAGAGCACTTGGTGACCTCACTGGGATTAAAAAGCATTACTTCAGAAAACATGGTGAGAAGAAATTTAAGTGTGAAAAGTGTTCCAAGAAGTATGCTGTCCAGTCTGATTGGAAAGCCCATTCAAAAACCTGTGGCACTCGTGAATATAGATGTGATTGTGGCACTCTTTTCTCAAGGTTTGTATATAGATTGAACAATCTACTAACTCATGTATCTATTTTTTCTTTTCTCTTGGTCTCTAAGAATCTCTAAAATTCACTTACTAAATCTTGCCGTTATTAACTTTTAGTAGAGGAACCTGTATGCGACTTTTTCTAATTGTTATATGTTAAGAAAATAGTGACATCCTTTAAACAGATGTAGCATAACTTTTAATTAGGAACCAGAATTAGACTTTTATGAACCATTTATCTCAATGGCTACTAACTACGTACTTTTCTTCTTGTTACGGTAGGAGTCTGAATTGTATTCGAGTCTCAGTTCGACTGCTCATCCGATCAGACTATCTAGGTTATTGACATATAGTTCGAATTTGAATTTTGGTATTTCCCTTTTTTTTTTTCCTTCCGTTTTTTGCTTTTTGATTTGATTTATCCTAACACAATTTCCTAACCATCATATGTATATGATTGCCTAGTTGTAACCGATAATGACGCTTTTAAAGTAGTGACAAATGCTAGCTTGGCATCTTCTTTGGTTTTAGGGTATTTAGATTCCCCAGGTGATGAAAGGAGGGAGAAATGAAAGGAAAAAGTTTTCTCTAGCTTTTCTACAGTTACAGATTCTACTTTTGAACTCATTTTTCATCTTTCTCTCATCTCGTTGTCTTTTTGTTTGGTCTCTTTATTTGTTTTGTTCTTTGGTTAAGTTTTTATTTTCGTCGTTAAATCGTTGCTGGTACTACTACTTAGGTGAATGACGAAAAAGCTGAGATATTATTAGCATAAGATATACAGAAAATAATGTGTCCACGTGAAATTATCCTGTGAAACACCATGGTCGCATATACTCGCAAGTTTTATTAACAAAGACAAGAAAACAGTATATACAGTACCCATTATATTCTTTTCTTTTTTCTGTGGATTCTCAGAGTCTCTCTCCTAGAAACTATCGTCTTTTTCCGTTACGTTTACCTTTTCAACATATTCACGTGTTGCTATGCCATGCAAAAATGGTAATCCTTGCCAGGTTTGTTCTCTATTCTTGGTTGGCTAGATGTGTGCACTTCTGAATTCTTGCAGCCAACCTTTTTGACGATAATGTTTTAGACGACCACTTTCTTATTACTAGTACCCCACGCTCCACAAAACAAAAAGTATTTATGTACTAGAATTCCATGTTGATTTTGATGCGTTATGATGGTATGCTTCATTTTCAGGATAATAATTTCACTTATTTTGTATGGTTATCTTACTCCGTATTAGATAGTATAAAAATATTACATTACAAATTAAACCCGAAAAAGGAAAAAACAAAAAACATCGCCTGTGAATAGCTGGAATTTATCTTTCATTTACATATGGAACTTGTTTGTACCTTTGTTTTTGCGACTGGTAGTTTTCATTTATTGAAGTTCATGTCCAGGCACTGCACTTCTTTGATTGATTATTTCTCAATTCCTTTTATTGCATTAATTCGATTATTTATTGGCAGTCATTAACATCGTAGCGCTGAAAGTTCCATCAGTATTCAATTACCCAATTTTGGCAATCTATTCTGTGATCATTCTTGATAACTAATGATATGGTCAAATTGACAAGTTGTAGTCATTTCTAGAATGGGACGACTGTCCAAAATTCAGCCCACTTTCGAGTTAATTTCCTTGGGTTTAACTTGACATTCTTGTACTTATTCAACGATTTGTTAATACAAAGCGTGAGAATGACAGTCCGTTGTGGCTATATGTGACAATCAGATTAAAAACATACTATTATCATTAGTCCATGTATAATTTGAATTAGATTTAATTTATATTTCTACACATTATAAAAAAATTATAAACTAATTATTGTATTTTCATGTTACTGCGATCATCTATAGTTAATTTTTAGATGACCATACAATGTAAATATTCCTTTAACTAAAACACGAGTCTCCTTTATTTTTAATTTGGTTGCTTCATTTCAGCTCCCTAATTCATCTACCTCATCTCTAATTTTTTTGGCTGTTTTTTTTTTCACCTTTAATTTGTCAGGCGTGACAGTTTTATCACACACAGAGCATTTTGTGATGCCTTGGCTCAAGAAACAGCAAGAAATCCACCAACTTTGAGCACCATTAGCAGCCATTTATATGGAAGTAACAACATAAATTTAGGCTTCTCCAAATTGGGTTCCACAATTTCAGATCAAAACCATCCTTCTTCTACAGATATATTGCGTTTGGGCAGTACTAGCAACACCAAGACAAATGGTCAATTCGATCAGAACTACTTCAATTTTGGAACATCCATGCCTCCAACTAATTCCTTTTTCCTTCAAGAATCAAATCAAGATTATTCTGCCAACAAGCCAATTCCTGGACTAATGCAACTCCCTAATCTTCAAAACAATATGTTTAACCTCAACTTTTTACAAACTAATAGTGCTGGTTTAGACAACGATGGAGGCAATAGCAATTTGTCTAGTGGCCTTTTTGGTGATCACATTAGCACTTCTTCAATCCCTTCTCTTTATAGCTCACAAGTTGAGAGCAATTTTAATACTACTTCTTCAGCTGCACCAATGTCAGCCACTGCACTCCTCCAGAAAGCAGCTCAAATGGGATCTTCTACTAGTAACAATAGTAATACTAATACTGCCTCATTGCTAAAAGCTGCCTTTGGAGCTTGTGGCTCATTCTCCAGTGGGATCAAATCTGATTACCAACCTGTCAACTTCGATATTGTTCCAGGTAAGATATTCTAGCATTTTTTAAATCTTCTAGTTAGAATTACTGAATTTCAATAGAGACGGCACATGGCCAGGTTACTCAGTAAACGAGTTATACATGACCAGACTCACCTAGAGCCTGTTGTTGTCAAATGGGTCGAGTCAAGATGGTTTAAATTTGCGGATCATAATCCAACCAACCCAACAAGATTCTTTTTTTTTAAGAAAAAAGTAAAAGCTAATGTATTTTCTTAAATTGTTATGTCTAGTTCTTCAGTTTTAATCTTCAAGTATGATTTTGTATGTTTGGACTTATTTACCCAATAACTCGATTCATCATTTTCGATTAGATACTATAGGTCAAATCAATAAACGAGTCATCGTTTGCCCAAGTTAGAAGCTATCAAATAATGGGTTAATTTTGTGATCATATCTAAATTTCAGGCTCCGCCACTGACGGTGGAAACCACTTGCACGACCTAGTTGATGGTGTCAATGCTTATGGTGGTAGAGAATCACAAGTATACAACACAGCAACCAAGTTGAACTATGAGCAGCTTCAACCACCACAGAAGAAACAGTTAACTAGAGACTTTCTAGGAGTTGGGGAAATAGTAAGAAGTATGAGTGGGGGATTTAGTAGCCAAAGAGAGAAACAACAACATGATGGGATAATGAACATGATGAGCTCATTGGATTCAGATCAAAGCCAACAGAGTTTTGCAAGTGCTGGCAATTTTCAGTGACATTCAAGAAATTCAAAAAGAAGATGAAAGTTAAGGGAGAAAAGAAGGAAAGCACAAAAAGTACAGGTAAAATTTTACAGCTTTAAGAGTATTTTTTGGATGCAAAAAAAAAATGAAAACTTACATGCATCTTGTGTCAGTCTGAATGTATGTGCATTGTTTCTTTCCTTTGGATGCACCATGTTTTTTCTTGAATAATTGGACTTCACCCTATTTTTAATTAAGGAATAAAATGAGTGCGCAGTCCAATTATTCAAGACAAAGTTGTCAGTAAATACATCCGTAAAATAGTTCAAGAACCAGAAACAATAGCTACTGTCCAACAAAATATACATACATCAAATAGCTTAGGGTGTGATTAACAGTGGAATGAATTTAACTTCAAAGCTACTAATCACTTGTTAGTAAGGTATTATACATGATGACATTATGTTGAAAGTACGTTGTTACACATTCTGTTGATATCTTACTTACTGTGAATGTTATCGCATTGACGTAGCAAATAGCTGCAGAAGTGTATGTGTATCTATATTTCTGCATATAAACATAGCATTATATTGCTACTTCTGTCATACTTTATGTGTCACATTTTTTTGGAGTCCATAAAGATTGTCAAAACTAGTTAACGTTATTGTACCCTCGGCAATGACTTGTTAGAGACCACTCATAAAAGTTCAATTTTTACGCGGAGAAAGAGAGAACATAATAGAGATTAACTCCTATGGACTGGTTGTATAAACTTTTTTACAGGATCAATCTAGTTAAGGTAACCTACAACAACAACAAATAATTAGGTATGATAATTTTGATTTGGTAAATCGAAATAATAAACTGTTGTAACTAGCTAAAATATATTGATAGGATGAGAACTTTTAATTTGCCAGTATATATGTTAGTTAAATTATAATATATATGCATATGCATTATGCGTGCGCGCGCACCTGTACATTCCTTGTTGACTCTTACAATTAGTTACGAAAATGTTAATTTTTGCTTGTGGATATTTAGCTTAATTTATTTATGTATTGACTAATTTGAAAATCATACTACAGTTAGTTTTGCAGGAAATATGCGTTTGGGAGGAGAAGAGGTAATAGTTACTCATGAAGCTAATAGCTGTAGTTTGAAGTTCAAGATTTTACCAGACAAGTAGAAAGTTGATTCTAGAAGTTATTAGGAAGAAAGAAAACCCATGTTTGTCTGTTTTTTTCGTTGTTATTTTTTCTTTTTGTTGTTAAGTTCCATAGGCTGATGATGACTCTATTTCTTTAGCCCTTTCTATTTACTTTTGCTTATTTCCTTTTTTTTTTTTGAATCTGTTCAGGAAAAATAGGCTAAGACACAGACAATAGTTTTATAAAAGCTCTTGGAGCTAGATGATCCTCATTGAAATCCTTGTGTATATAATGATCATCAGATGTCAAATCTAGAAAAATGTTTCTTATAGCGTTTGATCATGTTTAAGTTTTCCTTTTAAAATTATTATAGGACAGTTCGGTGCACAAAACATCTTGCATTCACGTAGGGTCAGAGGAAGGATCACACTCTTGGAGTGTGCAGTCTAACCTAATGCAAGCATTAGTGGCGGTAAAAGCACCCTCAAAATCAAGACATTGGTGATAGCTCTTTAAATTCCGAGAAACATGTTTAGAGCACTATACTAATATAAGTTATAATGTGGTTTAGGGATGTTTGGAAGTTGAAGGTATTTTATAACAAGTTAGAAAAGTTAAGTAACCAAGAATATATAAAGTGGCACATAACCTAACTTTGAATGCATATAACTCTCAGGATATTAAAAAAAAATATTTTTCATGATTTTGTATTATAGATTGTAGCACTTTGAGTCCAACTTACAACGCTTTATATCACTTGTCAATCCTAAGTTCTACAGAAAAAATTTACTCTCTTCGTTCTAATTTATATGACAATATTTCCTTATTCGTCTGTTCCAAAAAGAATGATAATATACTAAATTTGGTATGAATTTAATTTTAAAATTACTACTTTCTCATTACTGAAATGATTTACAACCACACAAACATCTATGTCTTATATTAGACCACAAGATTCAAAAGTCTTCATTTATTTCTTAAGCCCCGTGCCGAGTCAAACTATGACACATAAATTGAAACGGCGGGAGTATTTGATTATTTAGAAGGTGACAACAATAGTGTGCTTTTGGCATGGCTAGGGTGGTTGCACGAAGAAATGTAAACTTTTCGGAGGAGCTCAAAGCCAAGGTTGTGGCGCGTGACCCAGTGTTAGGGCCAAAACATTGTTATACACAAAAGGGCCATAAACACCCCTGAACTACGAGAAATGGAAAAGATTTGTCCCTTCGTTTGCTTTTGGGCACAAGTTTACCCTCACTGTTACCCAACTAGACAAATATGCCCTTCCAAGCTAACATACCTCCAACCGGATAACTTTCATATTTAAAAATTATTTCCTTGCTTAGGTAGAGTTTCACTTTTGAGAACATGCCTCCCACATCGACTTTATTAGATTTTTCTCCTCAGTTAAGCTTCTATATGTACAAACATATCCTCAGCAAAAAGAATAATAACTTAACATAAGAATCTAATAATCCCCTCACAGCATATAAGCCAACGAAGTAAATCTTTCCGACTTAAATAGCACTTGGGGAATTTAGAAATTAGAATTGAGTCAATTATTGTGATGCCAACGAACAATCAGTTGATTCTTTATTAAGGCTACAAAAAAGTAACTTTTGAATCAAAAAATTCATTATATCACACAAATCCAAACCCATATGATAATCTTTGTTGCATGTGACTATGAAAAATTATAGTTCTACTTAATAGGAAAATAAATTATAGATCTTCTTCATATACCCGGAAATAGAAGGGAAATGTAAAATCAAACAAAATTAAAGACAATTTAATACTTCTCTAGAGAAATCACAAAGCCACTTAACAAATATTCTATTTCATCTTCTTGTTTTCTCTTTGTTTTCTTCCATTTGTTTCCAGAGCTAAAGTAATTGGTTGGTCGGAGTTATTTTGTCGGCGATGTGAGCGATAAATTACAACATTTTGAAACAAAACTTTGATCCTCTTAAGTGTCAGTCGATTGTCGACATCGTTTTCTCGCTTTCCAACGGTTTCTAATTTATAAAATCAAGGTTACTAGTGAAAAACTCCACTCCTACGTTGATGATAACAATGGATATGGTGAATCAATTCTCTAAAATTCAAAAATCATTTTAAAAGGTACAAAACTACCACATACTTACTTTTACTATTGTTTAATTTTTAACTCAGTCGTGTGGTTTTGAAGATGAAGAAGCTAAGTAGGCTTTTTTCAATGAAAGAGAAGAATGCATGTTGTCCAACGTGGAACTCCACATAATTAAGCAAGAATGTCCTGAAACGAAGGATGCGAAGAAAGTACCGACGCCTGTCATCATGCTCAATCTGTAATAAATTGGCTTCACCTCCGGGGATCAGTCCATCCTTGTGAAGGGAGAGGACTCTGCGGGCGGAAGCTACTCTGTTATCTTGCTTTCCTTATTCGCATGAGAGACAGACACATTGTGCACTCAAAATGATGAATGCCACAAGAAAAGAAATTTTAAATATGAAAATTATCCATCTGGAGATTGTGGGATGTGGCCCACGTGACTTATTGGTTTATTAAATAAATAGCTAAAGTAATATTGGGTCTATTTTGGGGAAGTTATTTTATTTTATAACTCCCCACGACTCACGTGATGGAGAGTGGATATAAGAGAAGTAGTAACTTCTCAAGTCATGGGTCCTCTTTTTGCCAATAAATAAGATTAAGTGTTCTACACTACTCACGTGATGGAGAGTGGATATAAGAGAAGTAGTAACTCCCCAAGTCATGGATCCTCTCTCTCTCTGCCATTAAATAAGATTAGGTATTCTACATCTATACTATTCTGGAAAAAAATAAGAAGGATAAGAGAGAGAAACAAGTTCATAAAAGGCATAAGGATCACGCAATTTCAGTTTAACTTCAAGAAAATGCTAATGGATTCGGGTATGTTTTCTTGTACAAAGTATTTATTTTAAGTAATATGTGAAAATCATTGAGTTATTAAGATTTTGAAATTTTTGATAGATTATTTTATGCAACACAGTCTACAACTGAAATTCTTACAAAGGTCTGTTAGCTTGTGATGCAACCCGACGCTCATCCAAGCCCTTTACGAGGAGCCAAGCTAGAGAGTTGCAGCAGCTATAGGCAATGTTCACACAACTGGAGCTAATTAGGCAAGTCTTGGAGGTTCCAGGGCAGTTCTGCATGCTTACTGCCTCTGGAACTGAAAGTGTTCACCGCGATCGCACGTGCACAGACGTGATCGCAGAAGGCAAAGGAGGAGAACTTCGCGATCACGAGAGCCAGACGCGATCGCGAGAAATCGAAAAGGCAGAGCTGCGCGATCGCGCGTCTACAAACGCGATCGCACAAGAGACGAGTTGAAAGCTTACCTGCGCAATCACGTGACCATAGCCGCGATCGCGCTGGCATAAATTAAAGCTCAGCGCGATAGCGACCATCACTGCGCGATCGCGCTGAGGCGAGGACCAGAAAGCCCAACAGTGGCTAATGACTTGAAGGCCCATTATTAAGGGTTAATTAAGGCATTTGTGCCATGTATAAATACTCCTAAAGTCATTAGTAGACCTAGTTTTGATGAATATTGATAATTGTGAGGATTTGGCTAAGCTTGTTTGCTTAAGCATCATTATTGTCCTTGATTTGCAATTAGCTTAGCTAATTGATGACCAAATAGTTGGGGTTTTATTGTTTAGGTGATTAAGGGGGTAATTAGGTTAATCTTTCCCCTAATTAACTTCCTTAATTCTTCTCTGAGTCAATTGGGTCTCACTTTAATTCTTGTCTTTTCATTTGTGTCTTTGATTTTCATATCATTTGGTATCAGAGCTGGATTAGTGTTTGTTTTAACTATCACTAAACCAATTCTTGTTCATCAAGTAAAAAAAAGAGTCAAAAACCCAAAAATATGAGTCTTAGGATTAGGTTTCTATTGAGTGAAATTTTTGGTACCATTTTAAGATTGTGATTCCTAAAAACTAATTCCAAAAGGAATTAGACAAACAACAACATATTGGTGCTGAATTGAAGAAATCAAAAGTTAGGGTTCTTCATCAAGAATTTAGAATTTTTGCATTTGGTTGTTGAAATCGAAGAATCAATTACTGGGGTTTGTTCACTGACCAACAAGGAGTGTACACCTCAAATTTGAAGCAAAAACATGGTGGTTTGTGAAGATTCAAGTTGAAAAGTGAGCTTCAAAATCGGGTTCTGCTTCAAACCCAGAAGCTTACGCGATCGCGCCAGCTTAAGCGCTATCGCGCAGGCCAATCATTAAAAGGCCTACGCGATCGCGACCAACACACGCAATCGCGCCAAGCACCACCAGCAAGTCTTCGCGATCGCGAACAACGCACGCGATCGCACTGAACAACAATTTCCAGGAAAACAGATTCTAAGACAAAACGTTCGCAAAAGCCCCGAAACAGTTTCCAATCAACCGGAACTCAATTTCAGCATCAAGAACAGTGAGTTTCTAGATCACAAATCAAATTTCATCCAATTCCAAATCCGATTCGTGCCAATTTGATTCGTGCATTTCTTTCTTTCCTTTCTTTAAACTTTGCTAAAGTGCTTCCGTCAGTTTCAATTGTCCGTGTCTTGTCACAACAATTCCATCTGTTCCAGAATTAGTTGAGTTTGATTGTCAAGTTGGACTTAGTGTGCGAAGAACAAACTTGCAATAGCCAAAGAGTGGAAAAAGGCAAGTGAGGAGAGAGCATTAGAGTGAGTTAAAGCCGAACGTTGAGTGCAAACACAAGTGAATTGAGTTACATCAATTTGAGTGTAAACACTTAGGGAGAGACTCGGTGAGGACTCTTTCTACTAACCTTGTTTGTTTAGTTGTTTGTGGGTACAATGACTCAAGAGGGGAACGAAGGGAACATGGAACTTAAAACCATGATGAAAGCCATGTTGGAAAAGATGAACTTCTTGGAAAATAAGATTAATGGGTTGGATGGGACGGCGAAGGAGTTAACATCAAAGGAGGAGCTTCGGGAAAAGGGAAAGCAAGTGGTTAGCACACCTCCAACCGTGGGGGTGCGGGGTGATGGACCAAGCCAAATCTCTCGAGCCAGCGACCGCTACTCTCACATGGTGGTCCAAGATACCTATTTGCCAAACATCACTCCATAAGTGAGGGATCCTACTCATGATCTCCCACGAAATGAGCAACCAAGGAATGACACTCCAAGGCCACTTGATGCTGAGGGTTTTCATGAGAATGAGAACTATGACAATGAACCATTTTGTTATCTGGGTGAAGCCCAACGAGGGGGAGTTCCTTTTGGGGGAGTTAGAGATCGAGGTGGTCGATTTGGAGGAGGTTGCCAAGGGAGAGTGGATCGTGATGGATACGACACAGAGGTATCATGACGAAGATAGGGGGTTGAACATTATCAAGGTCAACTTACCTACCTTCCAAGGTGAAAGTGATCCGGATAAGTACATGGAGTGGGTGATCTCGATGGAGAGAATCTTTCAAATCAACAACATCGAAAATGCAACAAAGGTGAAGTATGCTATCTCCCAATTTGAAAGCTTTGCTTCTACTTGGTGGGAGTCCAAGAGAAGGCAAAGGGAAACACAAGTGCTCATTGCCAATTGGGGGTGGAAGGGTTTGAAAAGCATGATGGAGGCTCGGTTTCTACCTCCACATTATGAGGATGAATTTCTCAAAAAGTTCTACAATTTGAGGCAAGGAACCAAGAGCGTGGCGGAGTATTTTGATAAATTTGAGAGGATTAGGATAAGGGCTAACGTGCTAGATGATGACCGGTCTCTCATACCAAAGTTTCGAGGTAATTTGAATAGGGAGATCTCCTCCCAAATGGAATTGCACATGTTTGAAAGCTTGATTGAGGCATTCCAAGTGGCTCAAAAGGTGGAGAACGAGATCAAGCTAAACAAGTCTTACAAAGCCAAAAACATTCCATCCACTTGGAACAAAGGAGGAGATAATGTGAAGGCTTATACCCTATGGGATAAAGCTAAGGAGCCCAAGTGTGACTTCAAAGGAAACTTTGAAAGAACCAAGCCCAAGGAGGAGCCCAAGGTGGGAGGTAATAAAGCTAAACTTGAAAACTTATCTAACATTCAATGCTACAAGTGTAATGGTCGTGCCCACATGATGCGAGATTGTCCCAATAGAAGGACTACCATTGCTTTGGGTGATGGGGTCTATGAAACAGGTGGAACTGATGATGATGAGGTAGATAGGAGTATGCCATGTGATGATGATTTTGATGAGGAGGCAATGAGAGATAGGCAACTAGAGGAAAACTATCTCACTCTTGTGGTAAGAAGAATAATGGGGGCACAAGTAAAGGATGAGTTGGAGTCGAATCAAAAGGAGAGTTTATTCCATGGCTATTGTAAGGTTCAAGGTGCTACTTGTTCGTTGATTATTGATAGTGGTAGTTGCGTTAATGTGGTGAGCACCACCTTGACTGAACAATTTAAACTACCCACTAGAAAGCGCCCACAATCTTACAAACTCCAATGGTTGAACGAGTGTGGTGAACTTAAGGTGACCAAGCAAGCCTTGGTTAAATTCAAGATTGGGGATTACCATGATGAGCTTTTGTTTGACGTGGTCCCTATGCAAGTTTCCCATATCTTGCTTGGTAGGCCTTGGCAATATGACTGCTTGGCAAAGCATGATGGCAAGACCAATAGGTATGCCTTGGAAGTGGGGGGTCGAAAATTTGTTCTCCATCCATTGACCCCGGCGCAAGAGTGAGGGTTATAGGAAGATGAGGGAGTTAAAAGTTGAAAAGAGAGAAAGAAAAGAAAGATGAAGTTGTGGAGGAAGGGAGAGTGTGAGTTGTTACTCAAAAGAGTGAGGAACCAAAAGAGGGAGTGAACTTGTTCTTGTCTAGCAAGGAATGTTTGAGAGATGTGGAGGAAGGAGTACTCATGATTCTCCTCCTACATAAGGAACATGTTTTGCTTACTAATGAACTAACCCCTTCTTTTCCTAGTTCTATTTCTTCTCTTTTGCAAAGTTATAAAGACATCTTCCCCAAGGAGTTGCCTAGTGGATTGCCACCACTAAGAGGCATTGAGCATCAAATAGACCTTGTTCCGGGTTCTCAATTGCCTAACAAGGCCGCTTATAGAAGCAACCCAGAAGCTACCAAAGAAATTCAAAAGCAAGTGGAGGAGTTGCTTGGAAGAGGCCTTGTGCAAGAGAGCTTGAGCCCATGTGTGGTTCCGGTCATCCTAGTGCCAAAGAAAGATGGGACTCGGCGCATGTGTGTGGATTGTAGAGCCATAAACAAGATCACGGTAAAGTATCGTCATCCTATTCCTAGGTTAGATGATATGCTAGATGAATTATGTGGCTCTTGTGTGTTTTCTAAAATTGATTTGAGGAGTGGATACCACCAAATCCGGATGAAACCGGGTGATGAGTGGAAGACGGCCTTTAAGACCAACTTTGGTCTTTATGAGTGGCTTGTCATGCCTTTTGGCTTATCCAATGCTCCTTCAACCTTCATGAGGTTGATGAACCATGTCCTCAAATCCTTCATTGGGAAATTTGTTGTGGTTTATTTTGATGATATCCTTATCTATAGCAAATCCATTGATGAGCATGCTAGTCATTTGAAACAAGTGTTTGATGTCTTGAGAAAGGAACAACTATTTGCTAATTTGAAAAAGTGTTCTTTTTGTGTTGAAAAAAGTTGTTTTCCTTGGTTTTGTGGTGAGTGCAAATGGTGTGGAGGTAGATGAGGCTAAGGTGGAGGCCATTAGGGATTGGCCCACTCCTAGAAGCATTGGTGATGTGAGGAGTTTTCATGGGTTGGCTAGCTTCTATAGGAGGTTTTTGAGAGGGTTTAGCACTATAGCCGCACCATTGACCGAAGTGATAAGGAAGGATAAGGTGTTTGTGTGGGGGAAGGAGCAAGAAGAGGCTTTTGTGAAATTGAAGGAAGTCCTTAGTTCCACACCCCTTCTCCAATTGCCAAACTTTGATAAGACCTTTGAGATTGAATGTGATGCTAGTGGGGTAGGTATTGGGGCCGTGCTGATGCAAGAGCAAAAGCCTATTGCCTATTTTCGTGAGAAACTCAAGGGAGAAACCACTAAATATTCCACCTATGACAAAGAGTTGTATTCTTTGGTGAGGGCATTGGCTCATTGGCAACATTACCTTTGGTCCAAAGAGTTTGTTATTAGAACCGACCACTAATCCTTAAAACACCTCAAATCCCAAGAAAAATTGAATGTGAGACATGCCAAATGGGTGGAGTTTCTTGAGACTTTTCCCTATGTCATCCATTACAAAAAGGGGAAGGAGAATGTGGTGGCGGATGCCTTGTCCCAAAAATTTGTGCTTCAATCAAGAAGGCACTTATTGTTGTACACGTTGGGGTCCAAACTCATGGGCTTTGAGAGTATGAAGGAAATGTATGTTAATGACCCGGAGTTTGGAGAACTTTATGCGAATTGTGAAGTGGAGGAAAGGGGTAGAAGAGTCAATACATTGTGTGGTGCGGAGGAGCTTAGTAGTGATGTAGAGAAGAAGAGGTATCACAAGTTTGATGGCTTCTTGTTTAGGAATGGGAAACTATGTGTGTCTAATTCATCTTGGAGGGAATTGCTAGTGAGGGAAGCCCATAGTGGGGGACTAATGGGGCATTTTGGTGTGGGCAAAACAATGGAGATTCTTAAGGAACAATTCTATTGGCCCAAAATGGAAGTAGATGTTGTGAGGGTGTGTGACCAATGCTTGGAGTGTAGGCAAGCCAAGTCAAAGCTACTTCCACATGGTTTGTACTCACCCCTCCCTATTCCCTTATGTCCTTGGCTTGATATCTCTATGGATTTTGTCCTTGGATTGACCAGGACCAAAAGGGGGAAAGATAGTATTTTTGTGGTTGTTGATAGATTTTCTAAAATGGCTCACTTCATTCCATGTCACAAGGTTGATGATGCACCTCACATAGCTAACTTGTTTGTTAACAATGTGCTTAAATTGCATGGAGTCCCAAAGACTATTGTTAGTGATAGGGATCCTAAGCTCCTTAGTCACTTTTGGAAGGAGCTTTGGGGGAGGCTTGGCACAAAGTTGTTGTTCTCTACTTCTTGCCACCCCCAAACCGATGGTCAAACTGAGGTTGTTAATAGAACCTTGGGTGCCATGCTTAGAGCTATGGTCAAGGGGAAACTAGCTTCTTGGGAAGAACACCTACCTTTGATTAAATTTGCTTATAATAGGACCATGCACACATCTACTTGTATGACACCATTTGAAGTTGTATATGGCTTTAATCCCCTTACCCCCTTGGATCTTACGCCTTTGTCTAGTGATGTTGTCTTAAGCTTAGATGCCAAGGTGAGAACTCAAGAGATGAAGCAACTTCATGAGCAAATAAGGAAACAACTTGAGAAGAAAAATCAAGAAGTTGCAAAGAAGGCAAACAAAGGAAGGAAGAAGATCATCTTCGAGCCTGAAAGGATAGGTTCCCAAACAAGAGGACGAGCAAATTGATGCCTTGAGGCGATGGCCCCTTCCAATTCCTTGAACGCCTTAATGACAACGCGTACAAGGTGGACTTGCCTAGTGAATACCAAGTGCACAACACGTTCAATGTGTGTGACTTGTCTCCCTTCGAAGTTAAAGATCAAGTGAATTCGTGGACGGATTCTTCTCAAGACGGGGAAAATGACGCAAACTGACGCTCATCCAAGCCCTTTACGAGGAGCCAAGCTAGAGAGTTGCAGCAGCTACAGGCAATGTTCACACAACTGGAGCTAATTGAGCAAGTCTTGGAGGTTCCAAGGCAGTTCTGCATGCTTACTGCCTCTGGAACTGAAAGTGTTCATCGCGATCGCGCGTGCACAGACGCGATAGCGGAAGGCAAAGGAGGAGAACTTCGCGATCGTGAGAGCCAGACGCGATCGCGAGGAATCGAAAAGGCAGAGCTGTGCAATCGCGCGTCTAGACGCGCAATCGCGCAAGAGAAGGGTTGAAGGCTTACCTGCGCGATCGCGTGACCATAGCCGCGATTGCGCTGGCATGAATTAAAGCTCAGCGCGATAGCGACCATCACTGCGCGATCACGCTGAGACGAGGACCAAAAAGCCCAACAGTGGCTAATGACTTGAAGGCCCATTGTTAAGGGTTAATTAAGGCATTTGTGCCATGTATAAATACTCTAAAGTCATTAGTAGACCTAGTTTTGATTAATACTGATAATTGTGAGGATTTGGCTAAGCATGTTTGCTTAGGCATCATTATTGTCCTTGATTTACAATTAGCTTAGCTAATTGAGGATCAAATAGTTGGAGTTTTATTGTTTAGGTGATTAAGAGGGTAATTAGGTTAATCTTTCCCTTAATTAACTTCCTTAATTCTTCTCTAAATCAATTGGGTCTCACTTTAATTCTTGTCTTTTCATTTGTGTCTTTGATTTTCATATCATCTTGAAAGGGCATATTTAGTTTAGTTGGGTAATGGTGAGTGTAAATTTGTTCCAAAAAGCAAATGGATAGCAAATCTGCTCAATTTCTCATAATTCAGGGACATTTTGGGCCCTTTTTAATTTTTATATTTTGGGAATTGCAAGAAACCTTGGTTCATTCATATTACTAAAGTAAGTTTACCCACCAGTTTATGTTAATTTAAGTTGATTTAATATTAATCTAATATGGATTAAACTTCAAAATCATAGATTTGTTCAGAACCACAAAAGGGTAGAGTTTGAGGAATCATTCCAAAAGGTAAATTTTTTGGAGTGCTTGAGAGTGCTAGATACTAGAATTCGTGAAGTGTTTTGTGGAAAATTAGGGAAATCATTTGTATGTAAAATTTGGTAACATATTTGAGATAATGAAATTGATATGAGTATGTGTGTGATGCTAATTATTCTAATCAATCTTGTAGAACGCTTATATATAGCTGACAATTGATTCAAACACTAACCTTAACAGAAAATTACTTAAGAAGTTGGGTTGTCAAGAACTTAAGATTTAGTTTAATGGTGGTTAATTCAACAAGTTAAACTAGCACCTTTGAGATAAACTAAGGCTAAACCCTTTTAATTGATATTTTGTTATAGTACTTTAGCAAGTGCTAGATAAAAAATCTAAACAACCAAATTTTCAAATAAATTTTTATATGGACAAGCAACCGGTTGAGTCTCTATGCATTCAAGCTACTAGTAAAGTCCTAAGCCCGAAGCTTAAAAAGAAGAGAACTAGCTTATGAACTATCCCCTGGGTCACAATCGTTGTTTTCAAAATGACTTTTGTATTCAGATTATCTATTTGGTTGTGACTTAAAATTCACAAATGGATTCTCAAGTAGGGTTCATTTACCCCTTTAATTTCACATATTATTCACTTTTACATTTATGTCTAAAATACATAAATTCAAGCTTAAATCTCATATTTTAACAGATCAAACCAATTCAAAACTAAATATAATAATTTATCTACGATATATAATCAATAACTCAAATCCTATTATCTCAAATAAATCCTTGAAAGACACCCACAAGCTCAATGTGTCAAAAAATGGCTTCTCGCGAGCTCCAATTTGCAATTTGCATCTTTAATATCACTTTCCAAATGGCTTCTTTAACCATCACAATCAGTAAGTTTGTCCGCTTTTGTGCCTCTCCGATCAACTTTCTTCCATGATGGTGAGCCTTGCGTTGGTTTCGTGATCGCGATGCCTACACTAGTCACTAGATACCAAATTTTCAACTTTTCAAATATGCATTTTGTTGTGGAAAATATTTAAACACCTCAAAATTCAATTAAGATTTGCACACAAATCATAATACACCTAAACTTCATATAAACAGACTTGGTTCGCCAAACAGACCACTACTACATAAAATGATGGGTCAAGTTTTAAAGTGATCAAATTTGAATCCTTTATCCAAAGTATTTCAAATGATCTCGAAACCAAATTTCAAAATTCATATGCAAGTCATAAATAAAATATCATTACATGTTAAGGATCAGATCTACTAGAACTGTCGGTTCGTAAATGAAGTAAAATTATACCATGTTAAGTATCAGACCATTACATTATTAAATTTATTGAACTTTCTTAAAACACTACATTGAAGATGTCTATTTATTGTTTCAAGCTCTATAGCTTTTCCATAAAGTATTTTATCAGTTCCACTTTGCTCAAAAAAATGTATCATTAAAGAAGTAAGAATATGTTAAGAAAACCTTCAATTGTCAAGAGGGACAACGAAAAAAAAGTATGAATAACATTATGGAGGTTCAAGTTAATACATAATAAAAATAAAGAAAGACAAATCACTTCAAAACACGTTGCTGCGAGACATACTTTTCCTAATGAGTTTTTTCTTTAGGAGATAATCAACCAACCACAATGGAAGTGAATATAGGCTGGTTTGGTTCGATTTTTTTAATTTATTAAACCAAACCAATTACGTCAGTTCTTTAAATTAAAATTTTTTAGAAAATAAAAAAACACTTCTTTTCTATATTTCAATCTTATGTACATTTAATGAGTAGTTCCAAACTTTTACAAATCCTAAAACAACTACTACAACTGCTACTAACTAATATTTGCAAAAGTCTACACAACATTAATTTTGCAGCTTGACAAAATATTTAGTCAGCTATCAATTAATTTAGCTAGTGATATGACGCTTGATATTACTATATTTCACCTACTTTCGCCTTGTGTTCATGCTTCTACTTGCATTATCTTATCATACTTTGAACATAATTTCTTTCATTTGGTGTATTTTATGTTGTAGAGATTAATTTATGATATGAGGCATTTTTGGAGCACAATTGAGGAAAATCAAGGGTTTTTATATCAGAGTAGAAGCCCGAGGGTCGTGGGAATGAAGGTTGGACTTAGAAGGAACGAAATTGTATAAAAACAGAAGGAGCACGTTGTGTCGCACTGTGTGCTGCACGCTGTACCGCATTGTGTCGTGCACGTCTTGCAACACTCCTTGCTGCACCGTGTGTTGTACGTCATGCAGCCTGTGGTATGAGATACTCCGACTTGATTTTTGGCTCAGACACTCAGACAAAGTGCTGCATGTTTGGATGCATGTCGTGGGCGATGGAAAATTGCCCAGACCGAGTTGTATATGGATTTTATAAGGGTGTTTTAGTCCTATCTCAGTTCCTACATTATAAATACGTCTTAAAATCTATTTGGACGAGACTTTTGGCTTATTTCACATCCTAAGGAGGCAAGGACGAGAGAATATCAAGATTCAATGCTCTACTTCATCCATCTATCCATATTCTAGTGGTTTGATATGCTTATAGTTATTTCATTGATTTGAACATGACTATGAGTGGCTAAATCACCCATTCTAGGGTTCATTGAACCACTCCAATACTTATGTGTTATGAATTGCTTTAATGAATGAAACTTGTTGGCCTTACTATCTAAGTGTTTATGATTTGTATGTTATTGATTGGTAGAGCTCTCAAATAATTGTGCTCTTTATTCTAGTGCATCTAGAGATAGATTCATGAGTTAGAGTTAAACACTTAGCAATATTTCAACCTAAAACAAAGGCTTACTTAGGTTGCCAAAAAGGTTAATTGTTGATGCAGGGTAAAATGCAGAAGCATAACAGTAATGATACAAGTATGACGTAACTCAAACAACCACCAAGGTAGCTTCGAAGAACTAGTTTCGAAACACCCTCAGACCGAGTAAAGAGACACCAAGACTATGCAAACTATCCTCAAGAGGAACTTGGATCTTACAAACGAGTTTGATCAAGTAAGGAATGAAGTTCAAATGGATTCACCATAAGAAATCAAGCCAAAAAGGTTTCTTCAATAAGAGAGAATATCTCAAGTTTCATGTAATATAAAGGTTGTCTATTGAAATAAGAAATCCTATGAGGTATTTATCGATTCACCTTACTTAGTAATAAATGACATAAAACCCCCAAGTTGGGTCAAAACATAATAAGCCACGCAGGGCTAAAATAGAAAATAATAATAAAATCCCGTAAGGCATGTAACAGGGCTGAGGTGGAGCGCCTCCCTGTGAGGCGGAGCGCCCCTAAGTTGAGGCGGAGTTCCTGGATTTGAGGCGGAGCGCCTAGAGGAAACTTCAGAGAGTTGGAGTTCCGGGACTTAGCCAAATTTGAGTCGAATTGGGGGTAGGCGGTCCGCCCACTCCTTGAGGTGGTCCGCCCAAACCTGTATCTTGTGGAGAAAAGCTCAATTCAGTGCTAGGCGCTCCTCCTAGGTGTTGGGACGGTCCGCCCAAAGCTAAGACCAAGAAAAATATCTTCAAATTGCTCCCCAAGCTTCTATCTTCAAGACCCTTCCAAACCAAGTGTAGGTTAGCATCTTGGATCCTTTTGGCTTGAGTCCGAGTGAATGCTCTTGTGGTAGTTTGCCCCGCATCATCCTCTCCTTGAAAGGATTTCGTCCTCGAAATCAAACCATCAAGACCTACAAGCAATGACAAATACAAGCAAAATCTCCTACTACGAAAGTAAGTTGGTGAAAATCGCATGAAAAACACACTCTTATGGTATAACCAAGTATCAATAGCAATGAAAAATTTCATTCCTCTAAGGGAAACAACTACTTGTCTTAAAAAAGACGTCCACTCAGCACAAGAATAAGCAAAGAGACCAATAGGGCATGGAAAATGCAAGATCAAACTATCAAATTTCCTATGATTTCTAAGCTCATGACCAACACACCAAACCTTTATTGCAATGTTTTCACAACGTGGCATTGGTTTTGGCACGCTCACTTCTCAAAGTACGATCAACATATGGAATGGAGTAAGCAAACTATCTCAGCCTACAACTAGCATCAACTACTCCACTCTCCTTCTTAAAAGCACTCTTGATCACACTAAGATATTCCTTCCCACCTCCAAATTCACCCTTAGGACAACCCTCCTCACAAGGAAAACTCTCAAGAAAGGCATTAATAATGACTTCTTTATCATCATAACCCAAACATCCAAGAGTAGGGTCACTAGAAGATTCATCCAACTCACACAAAACCTCAAACAATGAGTTATCTAAGGAGTCAAATCCTTCACACCATGGAGGTTCCAACTCATTCTCAACTCTAGTTCGATATAAATCACCACCATAAATAAAAATGTCCTCAAACAAAGGGTTAGTAAAAGTAAGCATCTCATCCTCATGGTCAAGCAAAGGTGAAGTACCAAAACTAGGTTCATCACCCACACTTGAGGAGTCATCATAGATAACCCTATCCATCTCATTCAATAGAGACTCCTCAAGGTCACTACCATCCTCACTATGACACATAGGGCCACCAATATCAATTATATCAACAAGGGTATGATCAAACAACTCATCTTTCCATTTATCAAAATTTGGTGGTGTGTCATAACAAAGGTTACAAGCAAGGTCAACTCATCTCTCATCTCATTTCTCTCACTTTTCTCTCAAGGTAGAGTGTAGATTTAGGTGACAATTCACTCACATCACTCCACACATCCTCTCTTTTTTCCATTATAGGATTGTCACCGGTCACTCTCTTACTCCTCTCAATCTTTTGTCCCTCATGTTCAAGTACAATGGAATGAGGTTCAAGAATTTCCTTATTTGGATTATAGTGACTATTCCCTTCAACTCGAGATGGCATAACAAAAAGATTTACAGCTTCAGGCTCAATCACCATGGGTGACTTAGCTTTAGCCGCCTCTTTAAGCTCTCTCATGCACCTATAATCTTCACTCACTTGCTTCGGTGTCAAAGGCTTGAGTACATACTTCTTGCCCTCATACGTAGCTGTGTAAGTGTTGGCTCAGCCATAATGAACCACATATCTATCATATTGCCAAGGCCTACCCAACAAGATATGGCATGCTTGCATAGGCACAACATCAAACATAAGTTCATCTTGATAAGTCCCAATATTGAACTTAATCAAAACTTGCTTAGCCACACTCAAGTTCCCATATTCATTCAACCATCACAATCAATACGGTTGTGGATGTTTAAGAGTGGACAACTTCACTTGTGACACCAACATTTGGCTCACCACATTAGTGCAACTTCTGGAGTCAACAATCATAAAACACACTTGTCCCTTCACTCTATACCTAGCATGTATCAAGTTTTCCATTTGCATATTCTCCTCCTCAAATGCTCATGACACTCAAACTCCAACGTACCACAAGTGTCATGTTAAGCTCATCATCCTCCGCCACTTCATCTTCACCCTCAACTTGCTCACCTCCTCCAACTCAAATATTTTTGGGCTAACTTTCTTGCTCACACACCGTCCCATCATCTATAATCAGCATTGTTCTACGGGTGGGACAATCCTTAGCAAAGTGCCAATATCCCTTACACGTGTAGTACTGAAAAGAAGAAGCACTAGGAGTATTCAATTGAGTTTTACAGTTACCTCCCGAATCTTTAAATTCACTCGTTGGTGTTGGCTTCTCATAAGTCTTCTTCACATCTCGGCTTCCACTAGTACCACTTGTGTTTGGACTTTTCCAATCCTTAGGTCGACTTACAAGAGTAAAAGTAGCACTTCTATAGCGAGTAGCCTCATCTTCTTTGATCTACTTTTTGGCTTCAACAGTGGCCTTGCATGCATCTTGAAATAAATGAAAGATATGCAACCTCAATTGAGAAGCAATCTCCCGGGTTAAGCCATTCTTGAGCCGAATGATGGCTTGCTCCTCATCTTCTGTTTCCATGTGAAGGGCCATTCGATTTTTCTCAAAGTTATTGAAGTATTCTTCAACCGATTAAAGAATTTGTTTCAATTCATAGAGCCTTTTGATTTGCTCTTGTCGGTACTTGGGTGTCACATATTTGTCACTCATCACAATTTTCAACTTTCCCAAGTAATGCAGATAGGCAACCCAATAGCACGTCTAGACCTTTTAACTAACTCCCACCAAGTGAAATCATAGGCCTCAAATAAAGCAATGGCATAGGTAGCCTTCTTCTCATCGGACATATCATTTGTATCAAAGACCCGCTCCAATTGGACCTTCCACTCCAGAAACATTTTCGGATCACTAGTCCCCTTGAAGGTAGGGATAGTGATCTTCACACTATTGAGATTATTGTCACGACCCCCACGGTTAGGTTCCGGTTGACCCCCATAGTAGTCATCATAATCATCATACTCACGTCTCAAGTTCCTCCCCACATAACCCCCTTGAGGTCCACGGCATTTCCCACGACCTCTATTCATTCCCCGACCTCCATTCGTTGCCCTCCTATTTGGATAGAGTGGTTCAAAGTCATCAAAATCATTACCAAGCCCAGGTACCTCCCCTTCTTGAGCCTCAACATCTTGCTCAAGAGGTGCTACATTTCTTCGGAGTCTCATAAGTAGTGGAACATCACCTTGGGGAATGCTCAACACTCTCTCACGACGAAGAGCTTCATCTCTCAACCTTTGTTGTAGAGCTAACTCGACAAAATGATCCGGCTTCACGGTTGAGCCATTACTTGTGCCTTCACTGGCTTTATTTTGGACACTCAGGGTCCTTTCTCTTTCAAGATTTCCAAGCCTCAAACTTATGAATTTCACCTCGGCCAATAGGGTGGCCAAAGTGCTTTCCGGGCCTCAACAGTCTTCTCTAATTCTCCAGACATGTACCTACAAAACAAATAAGAGATTAGTGCAAAAACCTCACACACTCCCTCACTTTTGAATGTCACTGGGGTACACTCAATTTAGTAGGGTAGGATCACTCAAACTGAATTCCAAAGGTTTCACGTATTGAACAACCTTCCTCAATAACCAACAAGTCCACAAAAGTCTAGTGCTCTTCGGGAAGAGTGGAGTTAATGGGACTCGATGGACAAATGGCTTTATAGTGAGAACTTGAAGCTAAAAAAGTTCTACGAGTCTTCTTTGAATTATCAATCCCAATCACGCAAGAGTTATCCTAATAGCTCAAAAACTAGCACTAGAAGAGTATGACAAATACTCAAGGAGTACTAGCCGGAAGTAATGCAATCAAAGAACACACAAAATCCTACAAAAAAACTACCCAAAAGTTGCTTTAGATGTCAGGCGCTCCGCCCAGACTCAGGGGCGCTCCGCCCAACAGAAAAGTCCAGAGAGTTGATCTCTGGTGAGGCGGTCCGCCTACCAGTGAGGCGCTCCGCCTGGAGCTGTTCCTGCAGCTTCTTCAACAACAGGTTTGACCCGATTTCACCCAAAAAATTTAGATGATTTCAACTTGTTTCTCAAATCCAAAGGTACCCAAAGCTGTATTCAACTATCCCCAACAGTCCCTAATGATTTTATCATCAAACAACCAATAACAAGCTTTACTTTGAGATTCAAAGCTATTCAAGCAAGGGTTTCAAAGTTGGGGTTTCAATATTCTCAATTCCAATCCACAACTCCAAATCACGTTATGAGTGTACCAAATCAACGAGAATACATCATATAACGATCTTCAATATCAATCATCGAATGGGTCATAAAATCCAAGAAGTTCTAGCAATTTTTTTTCTAGGTTTTTCAATTTTTTTATTTTTCTTCTTTTTCTCTTTTCATCAAAAACAAAAACAAAATGAAATCTAAAGATGAAACTAACATAGGCACGAAGAACAGGATGAGGCTTTGTAGAAACAAATCCTAGTCTTGCTCTAATACCAACTGATACGGGGTAAAACGCGGAAGCATAGAAGTAACGATACAAGTATGACGTAACTCAAACAACCACCAAGGTAGCTTCGAAGAACTAGTTTCGAAACACCCTCGGATCGAGTCAAGAGACACCAATACTATGCAAACTATCTTTAAGAGGCACTTGGCTTTTGTTAACGAGTTTGATCACGTAAGGAATGAAGTTCAAATAGATTGACCATAAGAAATCAAGCCAAAAAGGTTTCTTCAATAAGAGAGAATATCTCAAGTTTCATGTAATATAAAGGTTGTCTATTGAAATAAGAAATCCTATGAGGTATTTATCGATTCACCTTACTTAGTAATAAATGACATAAAACCCCCAAGTTAGGTCAAAACATAATAAGTCACGCAGTGCTAAAATATGAAATAACTATAAAATCCCGTAAGGCATGTAACAGGGCTGAGGTGGAGCGCCTTAGTTGAGGCAGAGTGCCTGAAGGAAACTTCAGAGAGTTGGAGTTCCGGGACTTAGCCAAATTTGAGCCGAATTGGAGCCCCTTGAGGCAGGCAGTCCGCCCACCCCTTGAGGCAGTCCGCCCAAACCTGTAGCTTGTGGAGAAGAGCTCAATTCAGTGCTAGACACTCCTCCTAGGTGTTGAGGCGGTCCGCCCAAACCTGTAGCTTGTGGAGAAGAGCTCAATTCAGTGCTAGACACTCCTCCTAGGTGTTGAGGCGGTCCGCCCAAAGCTGAGACCAAACAAAATATCTCCAATTGCTCCTGAAGCTTCTATCTTCAAGGCCCTTCCAAACCAAGAGTACGTGCGCATCTTGGATCTCTTTGGCTTGACTCAGAGTGAATGTTTTTTTGGTAGTTTTTCCCGCATCAATTGTGGCCATTGATCCCTGTCGTGAACAATAATTATAGTCCTAACTATCTTCATTAATTAATCAAAAAATTTATTTAGTGAAAGTTGCAATTATTGTAAGGAAGTAAGTAGTTGTGAATTTGAAGCTATTGTTCAATAGGAAAAGACAAGTTGAATTCGTTAATTCATTATTCTAACACATGAGTAGGAGTTGGATAGATCAATCCTAGGCTTTTAAGCCCTTGATTTAATCTTATTCTTTGCTACTTTGCTATTTACTTTATTGTTAATTAGTTGTTACATTGAAACCATCATAAAGATACAAATTTTAGAACTTAAAGCGAATAGGTAACTTAGAGCCTGTTTGGATTGGCTTATTTTAAGTGCTTTTAAACCAAAAGAGCTTTTAAGTACTTTTTTTTAGTTTTTGGAGTGTTTGGAAAAAGTGAAATGTGCTTTAAGCACTTGCTTTTAAACCAAAAAAGTGGGAAAAAAGCTAAAAGCCAAAAGTTGGGCTTTTAGCTTAAAAGTATATTTTAAAAAACCAATGCAAACACCCTCTTAGTTAGATTAGCAACTGGATTTTGAGTTTTCTCCGTGGGATTCAATCTCAAAGCTTTAAATACTGAGCTATATTTGTCGCGACCGCTTAGTTCCTGGGCGTGATCAGCCAATTATCAGCACTCCTCCTCAAGTTATTGCAAAGATGTCGTGCATGCCCGACTTGCAAACCAATGTATGAAAAGAGACCTTTAGTAAATACATCAACTAGTTATTTTTCCGATGATACATAAAACATACTATTTTTTTAAGCAAAGAGTCTACTAGACTTTTCACCTAGCAATCAATTTTATTAATAATACTCAAAAGTTAAAATGAAATGTCGTCACAAAATAAATAAGATACGAGTTTGCAAGAATAAAATAATGTCTAAGTAGCCTAATCGACGCCACTTGGTAATAAAAAAATGTATGAAAGACAATCCAAGTAGCATTCCAAATATGTTTCTTTCTTGCTTGCAATAGGTTCTCATGTCTTCAAAATAATGTAGCACCAAGAGAAGGAAGTGAAAGTTGGAGAGAAAATCACAGAAAGAGAGAAGAATTAAGAGGCAAAATGAGAAATCAACTTTTATTCATCAAAATGAGGTGCTTTACAATGAACCTGGAAGGCCCTATCTATATAGTAGGAGCTTTGCCACGGTAAAAGCCTAAAACTAGGTAAACTTTATCTCTAACTAAGAGATAAAGATAAAATCAAATTATGATAAAGATAAAATCTAAGAAAAGATAATGATAATTATAAAATCTATCTTAGAAGATAATTATTCTAAATTATTAAAATAAAATAGAAAATTATCCATTTCATTTTGGATTTACATCATTCTCTCCGGGTGGATGAAACCTCGACTCCTGCGAGTGTGATTGCTGATATAACTCCAAAAGATCTGGATCCAGCAAACGGAACTCATCCTCGCTAATCCATGTAGCATCATGCGGTGACATATTTTTCTACTGAACCAAGTATTTACGTGAACCACCACTGGAAGAACCTATGATCTCGTCAGTAAGCACATCTACAATCTGAGATGGAGCCTTGAAAGATGGAGGCCTAGGCTCTAGAGTACTTGCGGAGACAGTAGAGAAAGAGAGTGGAGGCTCAAAGGTGCCTCGGTAAGGAGTCAACTATTCCACATTAAAAACTGGGCTAATAGTCATATGGTTAGGCAAATCCACTAAGTAAGCATTAGGTTCCAATTTCTTTAAAATAGGGAATGGACCCATAGCACGGGCATGGAATTTCTTAAAAGTATTTCTTGGCAAGCGTTCAGGAAGAATGCGAATCATGACATAGTCTCCTACATTAAAGTCCTTAGCCTTAAGATGCACATCAGATGCTAATTTATATTCAGCATTATGCGTAGCATTATTTTGTCTAATCTCAGTATGTAAATCTCGAATATGGGTAGCAAAAGTCTCAGAATATGGTAAAATATGTGTATGAGAGGCTGGTGGTGAAAGATTGATGCAGCCCGAACACGTACTGATCAAGTGTTCAATCCACCGAGCCCAATGACACGAAGCCAAGCCAAACTTCTGCACGATGTTCATATTCACTTGGCTTGGCCGAAGGAAAGCAACTACCCCGAAGCTGAATATTCGAGCACAAGAACCGAAGGCTTCACCTACAAGCTTGAGCTCGAAGAGGGGAGTGACCGAAACTTAACCGAGCACTCAACATTTGCGCCGAAGTAAATCCAATTAACCGAAGGAAGGGTGATCGATGTCAAGAAAGAGCTGAGCCAAGCGACCAAGCACCGAAGTGAAGAAGCTCAAGCTCAAGTGCTCGAAGTCACGTGTTCGGTTGTAGGAGTGACCGAACACTCACTAAAACAGCCCTGCGTGGCTTGTTCCTATTGGTCGCCTGTGACCCTTTACTATTTTGTCCTTAGCTTAGTCTATAAATACTCCTTTCCATTTCATTGTAAAGCAGTTGTTGTTGAATGATCAAACATAGCAACTGCTATTGTGAGTCTCCGATGGAGCCAAACCCGGACGTGGGATTATAAAGAACTTGTGTCATTCGTTGTCTTCGATTGAACATTTTCTTCTTGGTCATTCAGTTTGCAAGAAGCTTATCTTCTTGAGGATTGTTGCATAGCATAGGTGCGTCTTGATTTTCATTCGATTGAGCTTTGAGACAGGTTCTTCAATGTTCTTTTGAATCAAAGCAAGATTTGTCTTGCTTCTATCTTTTATTCTTGTTATTTCTTCCGCATTTCATTGTGTCTAGCTTTCCCTCGGGTTTGCTTGCACCATCTTGGTATCAGAGCAAGGTTTGAGCTTGTTCTTACAACCTCAAATCTTGTTCGTTTATTCGTGCTTGTGTCTCCAGTTTCAGCTTTCTTCCTTGTTGTTAATTGTTGTTACTGTGGTGTTTCCACAAAAAAAAAAAAAGTAGAAAAGAAAAATTCAAAAATTTTAGTTGATTTGTTGGTTGTTTGAATCAAACAACCATTGATTTGTGTTCATCACTGTCCAAGGATTGATTTGAGCACCCGACGTACAACGTTTGTGACTAGGGTTTCTCGACAAAATTTTGGACTGTTTTGAGCTTAGTGGTGACTAATATTGAACCCCAGCGTGTCTTGGTTGATTCCGATAGAGACTGGTGGTTCTTGATTGATTGGGGTTTGTTTTGTGCTTAAACTTTCAAAGTTCTATGATTTGAATCGTGTCCGTACGCCGGAAAATTGTTACGATTGCAAGTGTACAAACACGAAAGAGCTGAGTCTTAGCTCAAAGAAAATTGAACTACATTACTCCGTTGTTGTTGTTACCGGAGTTGAAAGAACAACCCAAACTCTATTCAAATTCGTGGTTAGTGAATGAAGTTAAAGTGTCCGTACGCCGAAGCAAATCTTCACTGTTCCATTGAAGAAGAAAGGGCTAAAGTGTAAAGATCAAAACCCCAGGTGAAAAGTTGTCGGCTAGAAAAGGGAATTGGATAAGGTAAAACCCTATCCATACCAAGAAGGGACCACTCTTGTACGGACAAGAGTTTGTGTGTTCGAAAGGGATTCCGAAGAGGAATCGAAGGGTAGATTCTCCTAGGTTTTCACTTTTCTTGTGTTCGATAAATCTAGTTGGTGGATCTCTTGAGTACTTCTTTCTACTCGAGGTCGTACTAACTCATTTGAGCCTATAGGAACTCGTGCGCGAGTGACCGAAGTCCAACTTCGTAGAGAATTCTTTGACTTCCCGAAGCGCAAGAGTAAATAGCATCCGTTTTATCGAGTCATATCAATTCACTTATCCCGAAGGAGACATTGTAACTTGTCAAATTCGGAGGAACTGAGAGAAGTTGATCAACCGAGGAAGCCATTGGCTACAAGTTCTTGAGTGACCAAAACCGAAACCTTAAATTGAGTGGACCCGAGTGCTACCCATCAAAGGTGAGGGAGTGTGTGAGGTGATTTCTAACCTTAACAATTGTTTGATACCAAATAAGGAGATGACCAAGTAAGCTAATGGATTCTTATGATTGAATCCTCATAAGAATTCTGATTGAATATGAGTGTACCAAGTTGACTAACTACGGCTCTTACGGCCAAACGCCAAATCAAACTGCCATGTTAGAGTCCTAGTATGGTATCCTCATATAATCACTTGGGAGGATAATCACCATTAGCTATTTTGGAATTCAAACTAGGCATCGGATTCAAACATCATTGGGTAGGTTGGGAACGAAGAAGAATTTTAGAAAGCACACATTTTATTGATCACACAATATTTTACAAGGGAGATTTTCTGATGATCTCTCCAACATCTTACAAGTGCCTCTTATAGGCAAGAACTATCTTACAAAGCGTCATTGCTTACGTAGACCCCCTCTTTAATTTACAGACAAACACTGAAACTTAACATGACCATAAGGACAATAATTTACAGACAAGCATGGTGACTTAAAGTGACCACTAGGACAAAGTAAAGATAAGATACGATAAGATAAGGCTGACACACAGAATACCAAAATAAAGGAAAAGATAAGTTGGACGAAAAGATAAGTTGTCCTTTCTTCCCATGTGACGAGATTCCTTCTTATCTTTTTGTCAGTCGTAGAAGTCTGTGGAACTTCCAGATGTCCATGAGGGAGTAGAGGGCTTTGTCGAGTATCCCATCTCTAGCCACCAGTCATCACCATGTCTTATCTTATATTTGGCCTTGTTTTTTGCTCTTCTTTTTTCCGATCTGTCTCTATCCTTTCTTTTCCTTGGTGAGTCCTCAATTATAGGGACCATTGGATGTACCTTTCTTTTGACATCATCCTCTGCATTATTAGGATTATCCTCATAGATACGTGTTATGCGTAAGGTATCCATTTCCTGCTGGGTTAAATCTATTTTTGTGAAATCTGGATAAGGATCCTGGGAGTCCTGAAAATAATCATGCATCTCTTGATATTCTTTCTTGGCTGCCTTGATCCATTGTTGGTGTGGATGATGAATATCATTATAATTCCAACTTGCTAGTGAGCCTGGCCAAATCTTTTTAGGGATACTGATGTTTGGCATTTTATGCCTATATTTCCTTAATATTTCCTCACGTTTTAGTACCTTATTCGCTCGTTTTATAGCTTATGAATGCGGTTTTACACTGATTTTATGTCGTGCGTATGTAGGTTGTTGTGCAGTGTAATTGGAGCTTTTAAGAGCATGATTGAGCAAGAAAAGATTGGATTTTGATTGAGGATTGGATCGAGCACACGAAGGCACGACACGAGCCGAGTTTTGGAGCGGAAAAGAGCGATTTTGGCTTGGCGCTCTGGGGCCCGCGCCGCGCAGCCTATAGCGCGCGGTGGCCTGGCGCGTTTGGCACGCGACGCAAGCCCAAGGCACGAAGCCTGGATGCGGGTTCTGGTCTTGTGCACGCTTTTCGGGGCGCGGGGCGCCCGCTATAGCGCCCCTTGTGCGCGATTTTACTCCCTATTCCTCCTAGTTTTGGGTCTAACTTATTACCAAGGGTATGGAAACATTATAAATAGTTTATTACTTAGTTTTTGTAAGGAGTTCAGACTTTGGAGCAAATTTGAGAGCTCATAACATCAAGACAAGGGTTTTTCTTCCTACCATTAATTTATTTCATCATTATTTCATTATTACACCAATTCCTTGGGTTGTTATTATGAGTATGCGTAGCTAGATATATCGTTCTAGGGTTAGAGTATTACATGAAGGTTGATGTTTGAAGATTGATTTCCATTAATTGAATCCCATTACGGGTTGCTTATTCTTTCTTGATTTCACTTGTGTAATTGTCAGGGCCCGATTATTACGCATTATCTATGGTTTTTAGATTGAACTCGAAAGAGGGAATTTAATTACGTAATAAGAAAGAATAGGACTAGTTTGTGAACCCGGGCATCGGGGAACCAATTTGTGAGTAGGATAGACATATACTTGCTCGCCTAGTTTAACTAATTACAGAATTCGTTAATGCGTGCACGTGATTTAACCCATAGACATATAGGGATTGGAGTAGCCTGCATAGACCGTGAAGAACTGAAAGGTTTTCACGGGTACATTTAATCTGTTAGTTAGTAACCCGGGATTTAAGAAGTGGAATCAATTGGATAACTCAACTGGATTGTTCGTAACTCTGACCCTGGATCGTCTCCTTATTACTGATAACAACCAAGTCTTGCGCCATTGTTTGAATTCACTTCTACCATTTAATTACTGTTCTTTAGTTAATAAACTCATCATTATTGGAAAAAGATCCCTGAATAGTTTAAATAAATTGTTTGCTAGAACTCAGTCTGCATAGTCCTCGTGGGAACGATACTCATCTTATCACTTTATTACTTGGCGACCACGTATACTTGCGTGTGCGTTTGGGAGCAACAAGTTTTTGGCGCCGTTGCCGGGGACTAATTTTTGACTGATTTCTTTTTGAACAGTTTATTACTTACTATTCAGGTTTAATTTTTGTTTTTAGTTTTGTGCTGTTTCAGGTATTAGGTCCTGCTCGATCTTTACCTACAGGAATGGCAGAAGACCAAGCTTTAGCTGTGCGAGATGTTGCTCTCCCCAGCCTGGAGGGAGTAGCCTCGAGCATAGTTAAGCCTAGAATTACTGGAAACTTTGAGATTAAGTCCGGTATGATACAACTGTTACATACGACTGGACAATTTGGTGGATTACTTCATGAAGATCCGCAACAACATATCCAGAATTTCTTGGAGATCAGTGATACTTATACACCAACGGGTGTGCCTACTGATTATGTTCGCTTGACTTTATTCCCATTTTCACTGATTGGGGCAGCAAAGAGGTGGTTAAAGGCTGAAAAGTCTGGGTCTATCACCACTTGGAATGATTTGGCTAAGAAGTTCTTGGCTAAGTTTTATCCATCTGCCAAGACAGCCCGGGTGAGGAGTGAAATTATGTCCTTCAGACAGTTAGAAGGAGAATCTTTATATTCTGCCTGGGAGCGGTTCAAAGCTTTACTGAGAGATTGTCCACACCACAACCAATCCAATGAGGTTCTTGCACATACTTTTGTTGAGGGGTTGACTGCACATACTAAGATCGTGGTAGATGCTGCTGCTGGAGGTCAAGTATTGGCCTTAAATTTTGACCAGATCTATGATTTGCTAGATAAGTTTTCGCAGAGCAATCCTGATTGGCAAGGTGATGGTAGAGCTACTACGCAGAAAGCTGCAGGGGTACTTCAATTAGATGCAGTTTCAGAGCTAAGGGCGAGGATGGATGCTATTTCCAATCAAATTAGCAAGTTAGCGCTGCAAAAGGCTCAGCAACCAGTGGCTCCAGTGCAACAACTCCAGAGCTTTTGTGAGGTTTGTGGTCAAGACCATGCTACAGAGGTTTGCTCTTCTAATCCAGAGTCAGTTTATTACGTGGGTAATCAAAACAGGCTGCAGAGTCAAAACCAGTTTGGTAATGGGTATTATCAAAGCAATACGAGAGCCCCGAATAATTACCACCCACTTCCAGCTCCACCACAGCAGGTTAGCAGTTCAGTTGAAGATATGCTAAAGCAAATAATGGCAGGCCAGCAGAGAATGATAGCTGACACTGCAGCCCATGCACAGGCCATACAAGATCTTGCCAGTGCTCACAAGAACTTGGAGCACCAGTTGGGGCAGTTGGTGGGAGAAATAGGTACTGTTAAAAAAGAGCCTGAACAATGTCTTGCAGTGACTTTAATTGATGGTGGAGAGCTGATGGCCAAGTCTGAGGAGAGAGCTGAAATAGAAAAAGTTGAAAAAGTGGAGAAGGTGAAGAAGAAAGAAGAAATAAAGGAGGCACCTAGGCCACCTCCACCATTCCCGCAGAGGCTTATACCACCGAAAGATTTGGCTCAGTATAAAAAATTTGTGAGTATGCTGAAAGAACTTCATGTTAATATTCCTTTGACTGATGTGTTTGAATTGATGCCATCCTTTGTGAAGTTTTTAAAAGAGATTTTAGTTAAGAAGAAAAAGCCTCAAGAAATAGATTCAGTTGAGTTAGTTGAGGAGTGTAGCACAATCTTGAGTAAGCTACCTCCAAAACTTCAAGATCCTGGGAAGTTTACTATTCCTTGTACCATTGAAGGGCATAGTATCACTGGTGCCTTGTGTGATCTGGGTGCGAGCATAAATCTCATGCCTCTGTCTGTTTGCAAAAGGTTAGGGCTAGGAGAAATCAAGCCCTCTTCAGTTACTCTCAAGATGGCGGATGGATCACTCACTCACCCTGAGGGTAAGTTGGAGGATGTGTTGATAAAAGTTGGTAAATTTACATTCTCTGCTGATTTTGTAGTCCTAGATTATGAAGAGGACCGAGAAGCTCCAATTATTTTGGGGAGACCATTCTTGGTCACCTCGAAGGCAATTATTGACATGGAGCTGGGTGAGATGACTGTTAGAGCGCATGGTGAAAAGGTTACTTTCAAGGTGTATAATGAGAAGGAGCACATAGTTAAAATTGAAGAGTGCTCTATGATTGAATGTGTTAGTCAAGAACATGGAAGTACACCACATGTGAAGTTGAAAGGGGGGTCTCTCAAAGAAAGGAAAAAGGCAAAGGTTCGGCGTAAGAAGAGAAGACGTAAATACTGGAAGTGAGCTAAAAGTGTCGTCGTGCCACGACGTTAACTAAGGCGCTTCTCGGGAGGCAACCCGAGTCTGTACTTGTATTATTTTATTTTATAGTGTCACGTAGTTTTTGTTTTTCCTTGGATTGCAGGTTCATGTAATGTCGAGGCTAAGTGTGGGGTGTCCTCACCCTTGCCTAATGTTGATAGCGTGATGGGGGAAGTCTGAGTACCTCATGAAGCTTGGAGGATGCTAGCACCAAGGACTACAATCTTCAGGGAAGTTTTCTTTACCTTGCACTTGCTTATTTTTCGCACTGAGGACATTGCTTAGTTTAAGTGTGGGGTGGGGAACTACCCTTTATCTATTTTTGAGGTTAGGATGCATGTACCTTAGGACTTTTTCTTTTGTCACTTGACTTTATTTTTATTTGTTTCTTGCTTTAATATATGAAAAAAAAAAATTAGAAAATCAATGAAAAATTCCAAAAAGATTTTCCTTTTAGTTTTATTAGCGGTACATGTCATCCGCCCCGTGGTTTTTCTTATGGCCTCGGTTCTTTTCCACGGGGAGGCCTTTGAACCGGGTAGTTTTTTTATTTTTAGGATTAGGATAGTTAGTATAGATGACCCTAGACGTAGGAACTAGGTGGAATGCTAGGTGCCTTTGATTTGTTTGATACCGGTGGACTTGAATTGATTGCATGTGCTATTTGTGGTGTCCTTGGGTTTTGAATTGTGATGCATGCCTAGGAAAAAATGGAACAACCCCCTTGAGATGCTTGAATCCGCTTGCTTGACTTGATTGCTAACTTTTGTGCATGAGTGCTTGAATTTCCACAAGTTGCATTCTAGAAGCTTGGTTGAGAGTTGTTGTTGGAACCTTTTTATGTGGATCGTGTGCAATGTGTGTTGTGAGGCATGTTCTTATTTACTCCATGTTGCATATTAATGTCTAGAACTTGCCCTGTGTGTGTGCAAAGCGAAATCCTAGGTTTGCTCTAGTTGGGAGATGATACAAGGCCTTCTTTTGTTAGCCTACCCTTACATATATACCTTGGAAAAATTGTTGTTTTGATTTCCTTGACCCTTTTTGTTGGTACCCACACCCCGAGCCTACCCATTTGTTCTAAATTGTCTCTTTTGGCCCTTTACTCCCTAAGCACTTTAGTGATATTGTGTGTTATGTTGGAGTTGTGGTTGGATGTTGGGAGGTTTTTGAGTGGAACTAATGTAGGGGAATAATGGTAAAATTGTGAAGTAGTGAAAAGCATTGGCAAGGTTGGAAGATAATGAAAAAAAATAGCAAAGTTGAAAAGAAAAAGAAAAGAATTGTGAAAAAGAAATAAAGAGAAAAAGATATCCATTCCTTGCTAGTGTGTGTTTAATAGAAATATGCTACTTGTGAGAAGGTGTATGTGTAAAAGTTTTGATTGGGTGGTTTGATGAGATTTGTGTTTGAAATAATTGTGATGTATTAAAGTGCTTAGGGAGGTAGTCACTATTACCATATGTATCCTACCAGCCCCTTAGCCTACATTACAACCTTTTTAAAGTCCTAGTTAATCCCGATTGGAGTGAGCCTACATTAGTGGAGTCCTACACTACGGGCAAGCCTATGGTACATTGTGTGTGACATGTGAGCTTTTCATGAGAGTGAGTGAATTCTTTCTATGCTATTGTCCCCGTTCTAGTCTTGATATTCATTGTTGTGTGTGATATTTGGGGGACACTCTCTTGCTTCATTTTGGTGAGGGCACATGGTTTGCATGAAATAGGTGAAGTTGATTGTTCTTGGTTGAGTAGATAGGTGTGATTTTGTGGGAGCATGGTGGCGTTAAGTTGAGTTAGTGCATCTGAGCTATTTTGGGGTGGTTGTTCTCATATTTTTGGTCTTGGTAAATTGTTGGCATGTTGTGGATCCATAGTAGTCATGTGTGCATTGGTTCAATGGTCGGTATCAACCATAGTCATAGGCAGACCTGTTTTACCTAGGTTGGGAAGTGAGATGTGACTTGCTCGAGGGCGAGCAAAGGTTCAAGTGTGGGGTGGTGATGTTTGGCATTTTATGCCTATATTTCCTTAATATTTCCTCACGTTTTAGTACCTTATTCGCTCGTTTTATAGCTTATGAATGCGGTTTTACACTGATTTTATGTCGTGCGTATGTAGGTTGTTGTGCAGTGTAATTGGAGCTTTTAAGAGCATGATTGAGCAAGAAAAGATTGGATTTTGATTGAGGATTGGATCGAGCACACGAAGGCACGACACGAGCCGAGTTTTGGAGCGGAAAAGAGCGATTTTGGCTTGGCGCTCTGGGGCCCGCGCCGCGCAGCCTATAGCGCGCGGTGGCCTGGCGCGTTTGGCACGCGACGCAAGCCCAAGGCACGAAGCCTGGATGCGGGTTCTGGTCTTGTGCACGCTTTTCGGGGCGCGGGGCGCCCGCTATAGCGCCCCTTGTGCGCGATTTTACTCCCTATTCCTCCTAGTTTTGGGTCTAACTTATTACCAAGGGTATGGAAACATTATAAATAGTTTATTACTTAGTTTTTGTAAGGAGTTCAGACTTTGGAGCAAATTTGAGAGCTCATAACATCAAGACAAGGGTTTTTCTTCCTACCATTAATTTATTTCATCATTATTTCATTATTACACCAATTCCTTGGGTTGTTATTATGAGTATGCGTAGCTAGATATATCGTTCTAGGGTTAGAGTATTACATGAAGGTTGATGTTTGAAGATTGATTTCCATTAATTGAATCCCATTACGGGTTGCTTATTCTTTCTTGATTTCACTTGTGTAATTGTCAGGGCCCGATTATTACGCATTATCTATGGTTTTTAGATTGAACTCGAAAGAGGGAATTTAATTACGTAATAAGAAAGAATAGGACTAGTTTGTGAACCCGGGCATCGGGGAACCAATTTGTGAGTAGGATAGACATATACTTGCTCGCCTAGTTTAACTAATTACAGAATTCGTTAATGCGTGCACGTGATTTAACCCATAGACATATAGGGATTGGAGTAGCCTGCATAGACCGTGAAGAACTGAAAGGTTTTCACGGGTACATTTAATCTGTTAGTTAGTAACCCGGGATTTAAGAAGTGGAATCAATTGGATAACTCAACTGGATTGTTCGTAACTCTGACCCTGGATCGTCTCCTTATTACTGATAACAACCAAGTCTTGCGCCATTGTTTGAATTCACTTCTACCATTTAATTACTGTTCTTTAGTTAATAAACTCATCATTATTGGAAAAAGATCCCTGAATAGTTTAAATAAATTGTTTGCTAGAACTCAGTCTGCATAGTCCTCGTGGGAACGATACTCATCTTATCACTTTATTACTTGGCGACCACGTATACTTGCGTGTGCGTTTGGGAGCAACAGATACACTTATTTTCTTGAAAGATGAAGCGCTGCAACTCAGAGTATTCATTTTCATCCTTGAGGACTGAAATTTTATTCCATTTAACTACACTAGCATGAGGTAGAGGATGAAGCTTCCCTTGAAATATAGTTACAGGCCTATTGAACCAGAGGACTGCATATTTCTTGATTCCTTTCATACCCTTAAATAAGGAAGTCCAATAATTTTGATCATTAAACCATAATAAGAAACTTTTTAACCATGGGTTAAGTTGATCAAATTCTCTGAACTTACTGCAACGAAATTCCATAAGGATGTGATAATGATTGAGTAAATACCAAAACATCCATAGGAGTTCTTCCGAGAAATCAGATGGACTAGCCACAAAGATATGTGCACAAGGATACACATGATTTACCCCATAAGGCTGTAAGATAGATCCGCCATGGATCTTGAAAACTTGCAATTCATAGTGTGTTCTTCTTTCTGTAAACACAGAAGGGTCCCAAGGATATTGTAGGTTGAAAACTTCTGGTGGATGGCCTGGGAGGTTGTGTGACCAAGACTGACTTTTACTTGTACTGGCTTGAGTGGAACGTAAAGCTTTAGCTCTAGACCTTGTCATTCTTTGGAACATCAAAATCTTTGGACGACCTTCAACTTGCTTTGAAAATTCATGAGGCCTTGATAAGAAATCAGCAAGAATATTATCTTTCCCTTTCAGATGCTTGACATCAAACTGATATGGCGAAAACCACTGTGCCCAACGGAGTATCTGTGGATTAGGAATGATTTTTGGATTAATCCGGATCATTTTAGGAAATGCCTTCATATCCATTTCAACCAGAAAATGAGTATGAATGAGAAAGAAATTGAACTTCTTAATCCCATTTTTGACAGCAAGAATTTCCTTGAAGGTGGAGTGGTAATGCTGTTCAGATTCCTTGAATTTACCACTAGCATAGCCACACACTTTTCTTCCACCATCCAGTTCTTTAAGTAGAACTGCACTCCAGTACTGATCACTTGCATCTGTCTGCAAGATCATCTTTCCATCAGAAGGAATATGAAGAGGTTGGGTTTGCTGAGACAAATGTTTAAGTTGTCGGACAGCAGCATCTTGATCTTTTCCCCATGCTGGGGGTGCTTTCTTTAACATATTACTAAGAGGTGTAATATGTTCAGACACTTCAGGAATAAAATCTCGAATGTAATTGACAATTCCAAGGAATTGCTGTATCTGTTTCTTGGTGAGATTTGTATCTGGAAATTTGAGAAGCTCCTGGGAAATATGCCCACCTGGACTGTATGATCCTGAAGAGAATTCCATGCCTAAAAACTGGATCTTGGTTTGAGCAAGCAGCATCTTTTTTGCTGACAACATGACACCATACCGTTTGACTAAGTCAATGAACTGATTAAGCAACAGTATGTGTTTATCAATGGTATTGCTGAACAGGAGAACATCATCAATGTAGACCAATGCTGAGTGTAAGATCGGCTGGAATATTTTTATCATGGCTTTTTGGAATAATGAAGGGGCGGTTTTGAGACCGAAAGGCATAACCTTCCATTGAAAGTGGCGATCTGGTATGCAAAAGCCTGTTTTTGGCCTATCTTCCGGATGAATTCCTAATTGCCAAAACCCTGACTTGAGATCAAATTTTGAGAAAATTTTTGCTTTGGATAGATGGGAAAAAAGGGTGAGCTTATTTGGGATGGGAAATTTGTCATCTTGGAGAAAATGGTTTAGGGGCTGGTAATTGATAACCAATCGAAGCTTTCCCCTGATTTGTTCAGAGCGTTTGTTCACATAAAATGCTTCACATGCCCACTGAGAATCTGAGGGTTCAATCAGATCAAATTGTTGCAATTCTTCACATTCTTTGACTGCCAAATGGAGGTGCTCTGGATTCATTCCAGAATGACTGGCTTTCGTAGGATTGATATTTTCATTCTTTTTGAAGGGCAAGCGAATGAAAAATTCATGATTGTGCCACAACGGATGGGTGCATTTTCCAAGGAATTCGACATGGGATTCTGCACAGAGTTGAGACTTGATATAACCATCAATCTGACCCATCTCATCAGTGTCAGCCAGCTGGAATAGACGAGGGATTTCCGTGTATCGCTTGAAATGATTCTTCCATCGGATTCCATCAGCTCCAATACACAGCTTATTGTTCAACTGCTTGTATATATCAAATCCGATTATCAGATCCTTACCAGGGATATCAGATCCCAACAGTTTGGTTCTGAACTTGAAACCTGGGAAAAACTCAATGGCAATAGGCTGCTTTGTTCGCACAGTAGTTGTGAAGACTCCATCTCCTGCAGTACCAAAAGTCCTGAAATGTGGTGTCCAGTATTCCTTTGGAAGAATTGCTGGATCCATGATTGAGTGAGCTGCGCCAGTGTCATAAAAGGCAATAACAGAAATAGGCTTATCCCATTTGGAGGGATACAGTCGAACTTCTGTTTGAGGAATTTCCATGATTGCCTGAATCTTTGGGAACTGTTCTGAAGTTGCACAGGAGGAGATATGGTATTGTTCTCCACCATATTCTTCATAATACTCAAGGGAAAACAAAGTATCATCACTGGGCTCATCTTCAAGTGAGAAGATTGATTCAAGATCATCATTTTCAATATCAACACCAGTGTATTGTTGTATCTGAGAAATCAATTTGATAGACTTCTTATTCTGGGGGCAATTCTTTGCAAAATGACCAATCTTCCCACAAGTATAACAAGCTTTGGGTTTCTGCCTGGAAGATTTATTAGAACTGCTCCGTCTGAAAAACCTTCTCCTTTTGCGGAATTGCCTGCCCTCCTGCTCCCTGAACCGTGGTAGTTTAAAACGTTTAAACTTCCTTCTTCTTGAGGGATTGCAATAGCCTGAGCATCCTTTGTCGGCTTTGATTACCAGATCAGATCTAGTGCATGCTTTTTCTAGGTCTCTAGACATACTCTTCATTTGATTGAAGAATTTCTTCTTGCTACACAGGTCATCAAGAACATAAAAAGCTGCCTATCTAATTTCACCAACTTGCATCTGTGAAATTGGTGTTCTTCTTTCTTTCAATAAGGCTGAGATTCTTTCTGACAAGATTGGAGGTAGAGAAGATACAAAGGCCTGCTTTAAGGAATCATCTCCACCAATATGATAGAAGAGTTTGATCATTCTTTGGAAATGACGATCAATTTTCTTTCTATCATAAGTGAGGCATTTCATCTCGAAAATTTGCTTGCGCAAGTCTTCCTTGTTTAGGCTTTGATCTCCGCAAAAATAAGAATGCAGAATTTTGATATTCCAAGTGAAATCCTGTGAAGTGAGAAATGTATTCTTGTCAGCCGGGCCAAGAGAATTCCACCATTCTCTGAGAGTTCCAGAGAGTCTTGCTGTGAATTCAGACAAAATGAGGATATGTTCTCGTTCCACCAGTTGTTTTGTGATCATCCAAGTATAGAAATCCTGGATTCTTTCAGGCCATTTGGTGATGGAGATGTCATCAAGGGTGAAAGTATGGAAACCTGTGCCAACTAATTTAGGCGGAGTGATTTCTGGCCTAGTTTCAGGAATGGGATCTTCTGTCATACCATCAGTTTCGTCATTGACCTCTGAAACTTCTGGTTCAGTTGGGCGAACCATATAGGTTTGAGGCAAATCCTTGATCTGACTTGCAAATGATTCCACAGAAGATTGTGAGTAGGACGAATCATTAGTGGACTCAGATGAAATTTCTGACATTGAAAAGGAGTTTTCCATGGCATCACTTGACTCAGAATATGCTTCAGTGGAAGCGTTGTCAGAATCATCGGCTGGGTTTTTAATGGCATATACTTTAGGTAAAGAAGAGTCTGAGAACCTGGATTGTGTTTGATCGCCAAAGTGAGCAGTACTTGACTGAGGGTCAGACTTTTTGTCAGACAAAGGTACTGACTTGGTCTTGGCTTTTTCTTTTCTTCTTTGGGCTTGCTTTTCAGCGGCAAGTGCATCTTTCTTTTCCCATACAAATTTAGCCAAATCAAAAGAGCTTGGGGATGGTGGTTGAACTGGGTACTGAGAGAATAGCGAGGGCTGTGGAGCTGTCTGGGAGGATGTGAAAGGAGAATGGAAAGGGGTTGTAAAAGATGGATTTATGGATGGGCGTGGATCTGGTGGCAAATGTGCTTTGAGAGGTTCTTTGAGAAGTCTGATTTGTTCCTTGAGAGAAGCCATCTCAATTTTCTGTTGATCAAAAAATTGAAACAGAGAGATACCTGGGGGACACAATTGATCAGTACTTAACTGAGGGTCAGACTTTTTGTCAGACAAAGGTACTGACTTGGTCTTGGCTTTTTCTTTTCTTCTTTGGGCTTGCTTTTCAGCGGCAAGTGCATCTTTCTTTTCCCATACAAATTTAGCCAAATCAAAAGAGCTTGGGGATGGTGGTTGAACTGGGTACTGAGAGAATAGCGAGGGCTGTGGAGCTGTCTGGGAGGATGTGAAAGGAGAATGGAAAGGGGTTGTAAAAGATGGATTTATGGATGGGCGTGGATCTGGTGGCAAATGTGCTTTGAGAGGTTCTTTGAGAAGTCTGATTTGTTCCTTGAGAGAAGCCATCTCAATTTTCTGTTGATCAAAAAATTGAAACAGAGAGATACCTGGGGGACACAATTTGTTGTTAACTTCCTGAAGCTGACGTTCTAAGATCTTGATTAAACTTTGATTCTTTATGGATTGATCAGAGACCTTATCAACCTTCACAGCTGTTTCTTTCAGCGTTTTATCAATGGTTGTCAGTAACCTGTTTTGTGCCAAAGCATTTTCTGTCTGCCAGTTGATTGTCGCCTCCAGCTCACCAGTTGGATCCTTAGCCCCTGAAGGCAAAACAACATTTCTTTTGGGGACTTTAGGAGTATGGTCTGCCCCTTCTTTAGTAAAGGGTGTTAAAGGTGGAAAATGATCGGCATAATTGAGGGGCTGAAACATGCAAATTTTTGGCAGTGATTTTCTGGCTTTGTGTGTGGAATTTTGTGGTGAACTTGGCTTTTCTTTGTTCAAAAACAGGCTTTGATCATCATCCCAACCAGATGGATTGATTTCTGAAATAGAGTTATGAATCCATTTTGGGACATCATATCGTACAACATAGTCATACTTGCCTGGTCTGCTAAGAGAACCAACAGATGGATCATTGTTCTCCAACATTTTCTTGAGCATCTTTTCTTCCGCAAGACTGCCAGGTCGTGGCTTACCTGTATATTTTGGCGGGAAACCATCATCAGAGTCTGTATCTTCATCATCATTGTGAAGACAAGAATGGCAATTGCAATCTAGATCCCATGGACAATGTCCATCAAAAGGATCTTTGAACCACTGTGAAAATGTTCCATCAATGTTGAATTGACAAATCCAATCTTGTGAGGACATGATATCAGGAAGTCTCTGGGAAAAGCATTCTGGGTTGTCCTTAGGATATGAAAGCAGACTCTCATCTTTGTCAGTAATCATTCCTACAAAATGATGGGTATTACGTGGCTTTTTGAGCGAAGAATGATCAAAACTGACAGCTACAGTATTGTCATTTCTTCTTGAAATGATTGATTCTGTTGACCTCAAAGGTTCATCAGGTTCTCTCAACTTTTCATAATTGGTAACCCAAGAATCTGGTAAGATTTTTATTAAATCTTCTTTTGATAATTGTCGAGGCACTTGGGTACATCTCGTGGCTCCTGTTCCAGCATCTATTTTGAGAAATAGTGCTTCGTCACCACCAGGGAGTGTCAGATCCATAGCATGGTTTTGGACTCTCCATGCAATTTGGTAATGTAAGGTTGCTTGGATTGATTCTTTTGTTAGAGGAGCACCCTGAATTTGAACCTGGATTTTTAGTGCTGTTGACAGATTTGGATCAGACAGGGACATGGTGAAATTTGGGAAAAGGGTTACAAACACTGTTCCTGCATTTAAAGTGATTTCCGCAGTTCCAATATTAGCATGTTGGTATTCTAGGTATCTTGAATCCAACAGAGCTAGCCGTGCAACTACTGGTTGACCTTTCCGACCATGGTATGTAAGGGCTAATTTTACCGCACCAAAGTGAATGTGAGTGAAATGGTGAGACTTCCAATGAGTGGAAAACTCGTCTGGTATATGGAGAGTAACAAATTGTTCTTCACCAGTAGCATAGACTGGATGCTGGTCTAGTTTGGAAGCAGCTATGTATTCTTTGACATGACGGGGTTTTGACTGGACAAGTGATTTTATTTGTGACCAGGGAGTGGTTGTACTTTTAGCGAAGGCAGAATAAGGGTTAAGAAGAGGAAGAGAAGTATCTGATATTTTTTGGTTTTCATGGAGAATGTCAACTTCATATAAGAAATCATATTTATTACACAAAGCTTTAGAAAGACGAGGAGTGCGATGAAAAGTAGTAGCCAAGGAAGAAGGACCATCTGTGTAAGGAGTTGCTGGTTGCATAATGGAGAGTAGAGAGGTTCCTTCCCTCCCCAATGACGGTCTGGCTCTGATACCAAATAAGGAGATGACCAAGTAAGCTAATGGATTCTTATGATTGAATCCTCATAAGAATTCTGATTGAATATGAGTGTACCAAGTTGACTAACTACGGCTCTTACGACCAAACGCCAAATCAAACTGCCATGTTAGAGTCCTAGTATGGTATCCTCATATAATCACTTAGGAGGATAATCACCATTAGCTATTTTGGAATTCAAACTAGGCATCGGATTCAAACATCATTGGGTAGGTTGGGAACGAAGAAGAATTTTAGAAAGCACACATTTTATTGATCACACAATATTTTACAAGGGAGATTTTCTGATGATCTCTCCAACATCTTACAAGTGCCTCTTATAGGCAAGAACTATCTTACAAAGCGTCATTGCTTACGTAGACCCCCTCTTTAATTTACAGACAAACACTGAAACTTAACATGACCATAAGGACAATAATTTACAGACAAGCATGGTGACTTAAAGTGACCACTAGGACAAAGTAAAGATAAGGACAACTTATCTTTTCGAAAGTAAAGATAAGATACGATAAGATAAGGCTGACACACAGAATACCAAAATAAAGGAAAAGATAAGTTGGACGAAAAGATAAGTTGTCCTTATCTTTACTTTATTTTGGACGAAAAGATAAGTTGGACGAAAATAAAGTAAAGATAAGGACAACTTATCTTTTCGTCCAACTTATCTTTTCCTTTATTTTGGTATTCTGTGTGTCAGCCTTATCTTATCGTATCTTATCTTTACTTTCGAAAAGATAAGTTGTCCTTATCTTTACTTTGTCCTAGTGGTCACTTTAAGTCACCATGCTTGTCTGTAAATTATTGTCCTTATGGTCATGTTAAGTTTCAGTGTTTGTCTGTAAATTAAAGAGGGGGTCTACGTAAGCAATGACGCTTTGTAAGATAGTTCTTGCCTATAAGAGGCACTTGTAAGATGTTGGAGAGATCATCAGAAAATCTCCCTTGTAAAATATTGTGTGATCAATAAAATGTGTGCTTTCTAAAATTCTTCTTCGTTCCCAACCTACCCAATGATGTTTGAATCCGATGCCTAGTTTGAATTCCAAAATAGCTAATGGTGATTATCCTCCTAAGTGATTATATGAGGATACCATACTAGGACTCTAACATGGCAGTTTGATTTGGCGTTTGGTCGTAAGAGCCGTAGTTAGTCAACTTGGTACACTCATATTCAATCAGAATTCTTATGAGGATTCAATCATAAGAATCCATTAGCTTACTTGGTCATCTCCTTATTTGGTATCAGAGCCAGACCGTCATTGGGGAGGGAAGGAACCTCTCTACTCTCCATTATGCAACCAGCAACTCCTTACACAGATGGTCCTTCTTCCTTGGCTACTACTTTTCATCGCACTCCTCGTCTTTCTAAAGCTTTGTGTAATAAATATGATTTCTTATATGAAGTTGACATTCTCCATGAAAACCAAAAAATATCAGATACTTCTCTTCCTCTTCTTAACCCTTATTCTGCCTTCGCTAAAAGTACAACCACTCCCTGGTCACAAATAAAATCACTTGTCCAGTCAAAACCCCGTCATGTCAAAGAATACATAGCTGCTTCCAAACTAGACCAGCATCCAGTCTATGCTACTGGTGAAGAACAATTTGTTACTCTCCATATACCAGACGAGTTTTCCACTCATTGGAAGTCTCACCATTTCACTCACATTCACTTTGGTGCGGTAAAATTAGCCCTTACATACCATGGTCGGAAAGGTCAACCAGTAGTTGCACGGCTAGCTCTGTTGGATTCAAGATACCTAGAATACCAACATGCTAATATTGGAACTGCGGAAATCACTTTAAATGCAGGAACAGTGTTTGTAACCCTTTTCCCAAATTTCACCATGTCCCTGTCTGATCCAAATCTGTCAACAGCACTAAAAATCCAGGTTCAAATTCAGGGTGCTCCTCTAACAAAAGAATCAATCCAAGCAACCTTACATTACCAAATTGCATGGAGAGTCCAAAACCATGCTATGGATCTGACACTCCCTGGTGGTGACGAAGCACTATTTCTCAAAATAGATGCTGGAACAGGAGCCACGAGATGTACCCAAGTGCCTCGACAATTATCAAAAGAAGATTTAATAAAAATCTTACCAGATTCTTGGGTTACCAATTATGAAAAGTTGAGAGAACCTGATGAACCTTTGAGGTCAACAGAATCAATCATTTCAAGAAGAAATGACAATACTGTAGCTGTCAGTTTTGATCATTCTTCGCTCAAAAAGCCACGTAATACCCATCATTTTGTAGGAATGATTACTGACAAAGATGAGAGTCTGCTTTCATATCCTAAGGACAACCCAGAATGCTTTTCCCAGAGACTTCCTGATATCATGTCCTCACAAGATTGGATTTGTCAATTCAACATTGATGGAACATTTTCACAGTGGTTCAAAGATCCTTTTGATGGACATTGTCCATGGGATCTAGATTGCAATTGCCATTCTTGTCTTCACAATGATGATGAAGATACAGACTCTGATGATGGTTTCCCGCCAAAATATACAGGTAAGCCACGACCTGGCAGTCTTGCGGAAGAAAAGATGCTCAAGAAAATGTTGGAGAACAATGATCCATCTGTTGGTTCTCTTAGCAGACCAGGCAAGTATGACTATGTTGTACGATATGATGTCCCAAAATGGATTCATAACTCTATTTCAGAAATCAATCCATCTGGTTGGGATGATGATCAAAGCCTGTTTTTGAACAAAGAAAAGCCAAGTTCACCACAAAATTCCACACACAAAGCCAGAAAATCACTGCCAAAAATTTGCATGTTTCAGCCCCTCAATTATGCCGATCATTTTCCACCTTTAACACCCTTTACTAAAGAAGGGGCAGACCATACTCCTAAAGTCCCCAAAAGAAATGTTGTTTTGCCTTCAGGGGCTAAGGATCCAACTGGTGAGCTGGAGGCGACAATCAACTGGCAGACAGAAAATGCTTTGGCACAAAACAGGTTACTGACAACCATTGATAAAACGCTGAAAGAAACAGCTGTGAAGGTTGATAAGGTCTCTGATCAATCCATAAAGAATCAAAGTTTAATCAAGATCTTAGAACGTCAGCTTCAGGAAGTTAACAACAAATTGTGTCCCCCAGGTATCTCTCTGTTTCAATTTTTTGATCAACAGAAAATTGAGATGGCTTCTCTCAAGGAACAAATCAGACTTCTCAAAGAACCTCTCAAAGCACATTTGCCACCAGATCCACGCCCATCCATAAATCCATCTTTTACAACCCCTTTCCATTCTCCTTTCACATCCTCCCAGACAGCTCCACAGCCCTCGCTATTCTCTCAGTACCCAGTTCAACCACCATCCCCAAGCTCTTTTGATTTGGCTAAATTTGTATGGGAAAAGAAAGATGCACTTGCCGCTGAAAAGCAAGCCCAAAGAAGAAAAGAAAAAGCCAAGACCAAGTCAGTACCTTTGTCTGACAAAAAGTCTGACCCTCAGTTAAGTACTGATCAATTGTGTCCCCCAGGTATCTCTCTGTTTCAATTTTTTGATCAACAGAAAATTGAGATGGCTTCTCTCAAGGAACAAATCAGACTTCTCAAAGAACCTCTCAAAGCACATTTGCCACCAGATCCACGCCTATCCATAAATCCATCTTTTACAACCCCTTTCCATTCTCCTTTCACATCCTCCCAGACAGCTCCACAGCCCTCGCTATTCTCTCAGTACCCAGTTCAACCACCATCCCCAAGCTCTTTTGATTTGGCTAAATTTGTATGGGAAAAGAAAGATGCACTTGCCGCTGAAAAGCAAGCCCAAAGAAGAAAAGAAAAAGCCAAGACCAAGTCAGTACCTTTGTCTGACAAAAAGTCTGACCCTCAGTCAAGTACTGCTCACTTTGGCGATCAAACACAATCCAGGTTCTCAGACTCTTCTTTACCTAAAGTATATGCCATTAAAAACCCAGCCGATGATTCTGACAACGCTTCCACTGAAGCATATTCTGAGTCAAGTGATGCCATGGAAAACTCCTTTTCAATGTCAGAAATTTCATCTGAGTCCACTAATGATTCGTCCTACTCACAATCTTCTGTGGAATCATTTGCAAGTCAGATCAAGGATTTGCCTCAAACCTATATGGTTCGCCCAACTGAACCAGAAGTTTCAGAGGTCAATGACGAAACTGATGGTATGACAGAAGATCCCATTCCTGAAACTAGGCCAGAAATCACTCCGCCTAAATTAGTTGGCACAGGTTTCCATACTTTCACCCTTGATGACATCTCCATCACCAAATGGCCTGAAAGAATCCAGGATTTCTATACTTGGATGATCACAAAACAACTGGTGGAACGAGAACATATCCTCATTTTGTCTGAATTCACAGCAAGACTCTCTGGAACTCTCAGAGAATGGTGGAATTCTCTTGGCCCGGCTGACAAGAATACATTTCTCACTTCACAGGATTTCACTTGGAATATCAAAATTCTGCATTCTTATTTTTGCGGAGATCAAAGCCTAAACAAGGAAGACTTGCGCAAGCAAATTTTCGAGATGAAATGCCTCACTTATGATAGAAAGAAAATTGATCGTCATTTCCAAAGAATGATCAAACTCTTCTATCATATTGGTGGAGATGATTCCTTAAAGCAGGCCTTTGTATCTTCTCTACCTCCAATCTTGTCAGAAAGAATCTCAGCCTTATTGAAAGAAAGAAGAACACCAATTTCACAGATGCAAGTTGGTGAAATTAGACAGGCAGCTTTTTATGTTCTTGATGACCTGTGTAGCAAGAAGAAATTCTTCAATCAAATGAAGAGTATGTCTAGAGACCTAGAAAAAGCATGCACTAGATCTGATCTGGTAATCAAAGCCGACAAAGGATGCTCAGGCTATTGCAATCCCTCAAGAAGAAGGAAGTTTAAACGTTTTAAACTACCACGGTTCAGGGAGCAGGAGGGCAGGCAATTCCGCAAAAGGAGAAGGTTTTTCAGACGGAGCAGTTCTAATAAATCTTCCAGGCAGAAACCCAAAGCTTGTTATACTTGTGGGAAGATTGGTCATTTTGCAAAGAATTGCCCCCAGAATAAGAAGTCTATCAAATTGATTTCTCAGATACAACAATACACTGGTGTTGATATTGAAAATGATGATCTTGAATCAATCTTCTCACTTGAAGATGAGCCCAGTGATGATACTTTGTTTTCCCTTGAGTATTATGAAGAATATGGTGGAGAACAATACCATATCTCCTCCTGTGCAACTTCAGAACAGTTCCCAAAGATTCAGGCAATCATGGAAATTCCTCAAACAGAAGTTCGACTGTATCCCTCCAAATGGGATAAGCCTATTTCTGTTATTGCCTTTTATGACACTGGCGCAGCTCACTCAATCATGGATCCAGCAATTCTTCCAAAGGAATACTGGACACCACATTTCAGGACTTTTGGTACTGCAGGAGATGGAGTCTTCACAACTACTGTGCGAACAAAGCAGCCTATTGCCATTGAGTTTTTCCCAGGTTTCAAGTTCAGAACCAAACTGTTGGGATCTGATATCCCTGGTAAGGATCTGATAATCGGATTTGATATATACAAGCAGTTGAACAATAAGCTGTGTATTGGAGCTGATGGAATCCGATGGAAGAATCATTTCAAGCGATACACGGAAATCCCTCGTCTATTCCAGCTGGCTGACACTGATGAGATGGGTCAGATTGATGGTTATATCAAGTCTCAACTCTGTGCAGAATCCCATGTCGAATTCCTTGGAAAATGCACCCATCCGTTGTGGCACAATCATGAATTTTTCATTCGCTTGCCCTTCAAAAAGAATGAAAATATCAATCCTACGAAAGCCAGTCATTCTGGAATGAATCCAGAGCACCTCCATTTGGCAGTCAAAGAATGTGAAGAATTGCAACAATTTGATCTGATTGAACCCTCAGATTCTCAGTGGGCATGTGAAGCATTTTATGTGAACAAACGCTCTGAACAAATCAGGGGAAAGCTTCGATTGGTTATCAATTACCAGCCCCTAAACCATTTTCTCCAAGATGACAAATTTCCCATCCCAAATAAGCTCACCCTTTTTTCCCATCTATCCAAAGCAAAAATTTTCTCAAAATTTGATCTCAAGTCAGGGTTTTGGCAATTAGGAATTCATCCGGAAGATAGGCCAAAAACAGGCTTTTGCATACCAGATCGCCACTTTCAATGGAAGGTTATGCCTTTCGGTCTCAAAACCGCCCCTTCATTATTCCAAAAAGCCATGATAAAAATATTCCAGCCGATCTTACACTCAGCATTGGTCTACATTGATGATGTTCTCCTGTTCAGCAATACCATTGATAAACACATACTGTTGCTTAATCAGTTCATTGACTTAGTCAAACGGTATGGTGTCATGTTGTCAGCAAAAAAGATGCTGCTTGCTCAAACCAAGATCCAGTTTTTAGGCATGGAATTCTCTTCAGGATCATACAGTCCAGGTGGGCATATTTCCCAGGAGCTTCTCAAATTTCCAGATACAAATCTCACCAAGAAACAGATACAGCAATTCCTTGGAATTGTCAATTACATTCGAGATTTTATTCCTGAAGTGTCTGAACATATTACACCTCTTAGTAATATGTTAAAGAAAGCACCCCCAGCATGGGGAAAAGATCAAGATGCTGCTGTCCGACAACTTAAACATTTGTCTCAGCAAACCCAACCTCTTCATATTCCTTCTGATGGAAAGATGATCTTGCAGACAGATGCAAGTGATCAGTACTGGAGTGCAGTTCTACTTGAAGAACTGGATGGTGGAAGAAAAGTGTGTGGCTATGCTAGTGGTAAATTCAAGGAATCTGAACAGCATTACCACTCCACCTTCAAGGAAATTCTTGCTGTCAAAAATGGGATTAAGAAGTTCAATTTCTTTCTCATTCATACTCATTTTCTGGTTGAAATGGATATGAAGGCATTTCCTAAAATAATCCGGATTAATCCAAAAATCATTCCTAATCCACAGATACTCCGTTGGGCACAGTGGTTTTCGCCATATCAGTTTGATGTCAAGCATCTGAAAGGGAAAGATAATATTCTTGCTGATTTCTTATCAAGGCCTCATGAATTTTCAAAGCAAGTTGAAGGTCGTCCAAAGATTTTGATGTTCCAAAGAATGACAAGGTCTAGAGCTAAAGCTTTACGTTCCACTCAAGCCAGTACAAGTAAAAGTCAGTCTTGGTCACGCAACCTCCCAGGCCATCCACCAGAAGTTTTCAACCTACAATATCCTTGGGACCCTTCTGTGTTTACAGAAAGAAGAACACACTATGAATTGCAAGTTTTCAAGATCCATGGCGGATCTATCTTACAGCCTTATGGGGTAAATCATGTGTATCCTTTTGCACATATCTTTGTGGCTAGTCCATCTGATTTCTCGGAAGAACTCCTATGGATGTTTTGGTATTTACTCAATCATTATCACATCCTTATGGAATTTCGTTGCAGTAAGTTCAGAGAATTTGATCAACTTAACCCATGGTTAAAAAGTTTCTTATTATGGTTTAATGATCAAAATTATTGGACTTCCTTATTTAAGGGTATGAAAGGAATCAAGAAATATGCAGTCCTCTGGTTCAATAGGCCTGTAACTATATTTCAAGGGAAGCTTCATCCTCTACCTCATGCTAGTGTAGTTAAATGGAATAAAATTTCAGTCCTCAAGGATGAAGATGAATACTCTGAGTTGCAGCGCTTCATCTTTCAAGAAAATAAGTGTATCCCTAAAGAGATTTGGCCAGGCTCACTAGCAAGTTGGAATTATAATGATATTCATCATCCACACCAACAATGGATCAAGGCAGCCAAGAAAGAATATCAAGAGATGCATGATTATTTTCAGGACTCCCAGGATCCTTATCCAGATTTCACAAAAATAGATTTAACCCAGCAGGAAATGGATACCTTACGCATAACACGTATCTATGAGGATAATCCTAATAATGCAGAGGATGATGTCAAAAGAAAGGTACATCTAATGGTCCCTATAATTGAGGACTCACCAAGGAAAAGAAAGGATAGAGACAGATCGGAAAAAAGAAGAGCAAAAAACAAGGCCAAATATAAGATAAGACATGGTGATGACTGGTGGCTAGAGATGGGATACTCGACAAAGCCCTCTACTCCCTCATGGACATCTGGAAGTTCCACAGACTTCTACGACTGACAAAAAGATAAGAAGGAATCTCGTCACATGGGAAGAAAGGACAACTTATCTTTTCGTCCAACTTATCTTTTCCTTTATTTTGGTATTCTGTGTGTCAGCCTTATCTTATCGTATCTTATCTTTACTTTGTCCTAGTGGTCACTTTAAGTCACCATGCTTGTCTGTAAATTATTGTCCTTATGGTCATGTTAAGTTTCAGTGTTTGTCTGTAAATTAAAGAGGGGGTCTACGTAAGCAATGACGCTTTGTAAGATAGTTCTTGCCTATAAGAGGCACTTGTAAGATGTTGGAGAGATCATCAGAAAATCTCCCTTGTAAAATATTGTGTGATCAATAAAATGTGTGCTTTCTAAAATTCTTCTTCGTTCCCAACCTACCCAATGATGTTTGAATCCGATGCCTAGTTTGAATTCCAAAATAGCTAATGGTGATTATCCTCCTAAGTGATTATATGAGGATACCATACTAGGACTCTAACATGGCAGTTTGATTTGGCGTTTGGCCGTAAGAGCCGTAGTTAGTCAACTTGGTACACTCATATTCAATCAGAATTCTTATGAGGATTCAATCATAAGAATCCATTAGCTTACTTGGTCATCTCCTTATTTGGTATCAGCATCCAGTCTATGCTACTGGTGAAGAACAATTTGTTACTCTCCATATACCAGACGAGTTTTCCACTCATTGGAAGTCTCACCATTTCACTCACATTCACTTTGGTGCGGTAAAATTAGCCCTTACATACCATGGTCGGAAAGGTCAACCAGTAGTTGCACGGCTAGCTCTGTTGGATTCAAGATACCTAGAATACCAACATGCTAATATTGGAACTGCGGAAATCACTTTAAATGCAGGAACAGTGTTTGTAACCCTTTTCCCAAATTTCACCATGTCCCTGTCTGATCCAAATCTGTCAACAGCACTAAAAATCCAGGTTCAAATTCAGGGTGCTCCTCTAACAAAAGAATCAATCCAAGCAACCTTACATTACCAAATTGCATGGAGAGTCCAAAACCATGCTATGGATCTGACACTCCCTGGTGGTGACGAAGCACTATTTCTCAAAATAGATGCTGGAACAGGAGCCACGAGATGTACCCAAGTGCCTCGACAATTATCAAAAGAAGATTTAATAAAAATCTTACCAGATTCTTGGGTTACCAATTATGAAAAGTTGAGAGAACCTGATGAACCTTTGAGGTCAACAGAATCAATCATTTCAAGAAGAAATGACAATACTGTAGCTGTCAGTTTTGATCATTCTTCGCTCAAAAAGCCACGTAATACCCATCATTTTGTAGGAATGATTACTGATAAAGATGAGAGTCTGCTTTCATATCCTAAGGACAACCCAGAATGCTTTTCCCAGAGACTTCCTGATATCATGTCCTCACAAGATTGGATTTGTCAATTCAACATTGATGGAACATTTTCACAGTGGTTCAAAGATCCTTTTGATGGACATTGTCCATGGGATCTAGATTGCAATTGCCATTCTTGTCTTCACAATGATGATGAAGATACAGACTCTGATGATGGTTTCCCGCCAAAATATACAGGTAAGCCACGACCTGGCAGTCTTGCGGAAGAAAAGATGCTCAAGAAAATGTTGGAGAACAATGATCCATCTGTTGGTTCTCTTAGCAGACCAGGCAAGTATGACTATGTTGTACGATATGATGTCCCAAAATGGATTCATAACTCTATTTCAGAAATCAATCCATCTGGTTGGGATGATGATCAAAGCCTGTTTTTGAACAAAGAAAAGCCAAGTTCACCACAAAATTCCACACACAAAGCCAGAAAATCACTGCCAAAAATTTGCATGTTTCAGCCCCTCAATTATGCCGATCATTTTCCACCTTTAACACCCTTTACTAAAGAAGGGGCAGACCATACTCCTAAAGTCCCCAAAAGAAATGTTGTTTTGCCTTCAGGGGCTAAGGATCCAACTGGTGAGCTGGAGGCGACAATCAACTGGCAGACAGAAAATGCTTTGGCACAAAACAGGTTACTGACAACCATTGATAAAACGCTGAAAGAAACAGCTGTGAAGGTTGATAAGGTCTCTGATCAATCCATAAAGAATCAAAGTTTAATCAAGATCTTAGAACGTCAGCTTCAGGAAGTTAACAACAAATTGTGTCCCCCAGGTATCTCTCTGTTTCAATTTTTTGATCAACAGAAAATTGAGATGGCTTCTCTCAAGGAACAAATCAGACTTCTCAAAGAACCTCTCAAAGCACATTTGCCACCAGATCCACGCCCATCCATAAATCCATCTTTTACAACCCCTTTCCATTCTCCTTTCACATCCTCCCAGACAGCTCCACAGCCCTCGCTATTCTCTCAGTACCCAGTTCAACCACCATCCCCAAGCTCTTTTGATTTGGCTAAATTTGTATGGGAAAAGAAAGATGCACTTGCCGCTGAAAAGCAAGCCCAAAGAAGAAAAGAAAAAGCCAAGACCAAGTCAGTACCTTTGTCTGACAAAAAGTCTGACCCTCAGTTAAGTACTGATCAATTGTGTCCCCCAGGTATCTCTCTGTTTCAATTTTTTGATCAACAGAAAATTGAGATGGCTTCTCTCAAGGAACAAATCAGACTTCTCAAAGAACCTCTCAAAGCACATTTGCCACCAGATCCACGCCTATCCATAAATCCATCTTTTACAACCCCTTTCCATTCTCCTTTCACATCCTCCCAGACAGCTCCACAGCCCTCGCTATTCTCTCAGTACCCAGTTCAACCACCATCCCCAAGCTCTTTTGATTTGGCTAAATTTGTATGGGAAAAGAAAGATGCACTTGCCGCTGAAAAGCAAGCCCAAAGAAGAAAAGAAAAAGCCAAGACCAAGTCAGTACCTTTGTCTGACAAAAAGTCTGACCCTCAGTCAAGTACTGCTCACTTTGGCGATCAAACACAATCCAGGTTCTCAGACTCTTCTTTACCTAAAGTATATGCCATTAAAAACCCAGCCGATGATTCTGACAACGCTTCCACTGAAGCATATTCTGAGTCAAGTGATGCCATGGAAAACTCCTTTTCAATGTCAGAAATTTCATCTGAGTCCACTAATGATTCGTCCTACTCACAATCTTCTGTGGAATCATTTGCAAGTCAGATCAAGGATTTGCCTCAAACCTATATGGTTCGCCCAACTGAACCAGAAGTTTCAGAGGTCAATGACGAAACTGATGGTATGACAGAAGATCCCATTCCTGAAACTAGGCCAGAAATCACTCCGCCTAAATTAGTTGGCACAGGTTTCCATACTTTCACCCTTGATGACATCTCCATCACCAAATGGCCTGAAAGAATCCAGGATTTCTATACTTGGATGATCACAAAACAACTGGTGGAACGAGAACATATCCTCATTTTGTCTGAATTCACAGCAAGACTCTCTGGAACTCTCAGAGAATGGTGGAATTCTCTTGGCCCGGCTGACAAGAATACATTTCTCACTTCACAGGATTTCACTTGGAATATCAAAATTCTGCATTCTTATTTTTGCGGAGATCAAAGCCTAAACAAGGAAGACTTGCGCAAGCAAATTTTCGAGATGAAATGCCTCACTTATGATAGAAAGAAAATTGATCGTCATTTCCAAAGAATGATCAAACTCTTCTATCATATTGGTGGAGATGATTCCTTAAAGCAGGCCTTTGTATCTTCTCTACCTCCAATCTTGTCAGAAAGAATCTCAGCCTTATTGAAAGAAAGAAGAACACCAATTTCACAGATGCAAGTTGGTGAAATTAGACAGGCAGCTTTTTATGTTCTTGATGACCTGTGTAGCAAGAAGAAATTCTTCAATCAAATGAAGAGTATGTCTAGAGACCTAGAAAAAGCATGCACTAGATCTGATCTGGTAATCAAAGCCGACAAAGGATGCTCAGGCTATTGCAATCCCTCAAGAAGAAGGAAGTTTAAACGTTTTAAACTACCACGGTTCAGGGAGCAGGAGGGCAGGCAATTCCGCAAAAGGAGAAGGTTTTTCAGACGGAGCAGTTCTAATAAATCTTCCAGGCAGAAACCCAAAGCTTGTTATACTTGTGGGAAGATTGGTCATTTTGCAAAGAATTGCCCCCAGAATAAGAAGTCTATCAAATTGATTTCTCAGATACAACAATACACTGGTGTTGATATTGAAAATGATGATCTTGAATCAATCTTCTCACTTGAAGATGAGCCCAGTGATGATACTTTGTTTTCCCTTGAGTATTATGAAGAATATGGTGGAGAACAATACCATATCTCCTCCTGTGCAACTTCAGAACAGTTCCCAAAGATTCAGGCAATCATGGAAATTCCTCAAACAGAAGTTCGACTGTATCCCTCCAAATGGGATAAGCCTATTTCTGTTATTGCCTTTTATGACACTGGCGCAGCTCACTCAATCATGGATCCAGCAATTCTTCCAAAGGAATACTGGACACCACATTTCAGGACTTTTGGTACTGCAGGAGATGGAGTCTTCACAACTACTGTGCGAACAAAGCAGCCTATTGCCATTGAGTTTTTCCCAGGTTTCAAGTTCAGAACCAAACTGTTGGGATCTGATATCCCTGGTAAGGATCTGATAATCGGATTTGATATATACAAGCAGTTGAACAATAAGCTGTGTATTGGAGCTGATGGAATCCGATGGAAGAATCATTTCAAGCGATACACGGAAATCCCTCGTCTATTCCAGCTGGCTGACACTGATGAGATGGGTCAGATTGATGGTTATATCAAGTCTCAACTCTGTGCAGAATCCCATGTCGAATTCCTTGGAAAATGCACCCATCCGTTGTGGCACAATCATGAATTTTTCATTCGCTTGCCCTTCAAAAAGAATGAAAATATCAATCCTACGAAAGCCAGTCATTCTGGAATGAATCCAGAGCACCTCCATTTGGCAGTCAAAGAATGTGAAGAATTGCAACAATTTGATCTGATTGAACCCTCAGATTCTCAGTGGGCATGTGAAGCATTTTATGTGAACAAACGCTCTGAACAAATCAGGGGAAAGCTTCGATTGGTTATCAATTACCAGCCCCTAAACCATTTTCTCCAAGATGACAAATTTCCCATCCCAAATAAGCTCACCCTTTTTTCCCATCTATCCAAAGCAAAAATTTTCTCAAAATTTGATCTCAAGTCAGGGTTTTGGCAATTAGGAATTCATCCGGAAGATAGGCCAAAAACAGGCTTTTGCATACCAGATCGCCACTTTCAATGGAAGGTTATGCCTTTCGGTCTCAAAACCGCCCCTTCATTATTCCAAAAAGCCATGATAAAAATATTCCAGCCGATCTTACACTCAGCATTGGTCTACATTGATGATGTTCTCCTGTTCAGCAATACCATTGATAAACACATACTGTTGCTTAATCAGTTCATTGACTTAGTCAAACGGTATGGTGTCATGTTGTCAGCAAAAAAGATGCTGCTTGCTCAAACCAAGATCCAGTTTTTAGGCATGGAATTCTCTTCAGGATCATACAGTCCAGGTGGGCATATTTCCCAGGAGCTTCTCAAATTTCCAGATACAAATCTCACCAAGAAACAGATACAGCAATTCCTTGGAATTGTCAATTACATTCGAGATTTTATTCCTGAAGTGTCTGAACATATTACACCTCTTAGTAATATGTTAAAGAAAGCACCCCCAGCATGGGGAAAAGATCAAGATGCTGCTGTCCGACAACTTAAACATTTGTCTCAGCAAACCCAACCTCTTCATATTCCTTCTGATGGAAAGATGATCTTGCAGACAGATGCAAGTGATCAGTACTGGAGTGCAGTTCTACTTGAAGAACTGGATGGTGGAAGAAAAGTGTGTGGCTATGCTAGTGGTAAATTCAAGGAATCTGAACAGCATTACCACTCCACCTTCAAGGAAATTCTTGCTGTCAAAAATGGGATTAAGAAGTTCAATTTCTTTCTCATTCATACTCATTTTCTGGTTGAAATGGATATGAAGGCATTTCCTAAAATAATCCGGATTAATCCAAAAATCATTCCTAATCCACAGATACTCCGTTGGGCACAGTGGTTTTCGCCATATCAGTTTGATGTCAAGCATCTGAAAGGGAAAGATAATATTCTTGCTGATTTCTTATCAAGGCCTCATGAATTTTCAAAGCAAGTTGAAGGTCGTCCAAAGATTTTGATGTTCCAAAGAATGACAAGGTCTAGAGCTAAAGCTTTACGTTCCACTCAAGCCAGTACAAGTAAAAGTCAGTCTTGGTCACGCAACCTCCCAGGCCATCCACCAGAAGTTTTCAACCTACAATATCCTTGGGACCCTTCTGTGTTTACAGAAAGAAGAACACACTATGAATTGCAAGTTTTCAAGATCCATGGCGGATCTATCTTACAGCCTTATGGGGTAAATCATGTGTATCCTTTTGCACATATCTTTGTGGCTAGTCCATCTGATTTCTCGGAAGAACTCCTATGGATGTTTTGGTATTTACTCAATCATTATCACATCCTTATGGAATTTCGTTGCAGTAAGTTCAGAGAATTTGATCAACTTAACCCATGGTTAAAAAGTTTCTTATTATGGTTTAATGATCAAAATTATTGGACTTCCTTATTTAAGGGTATGAAAGGAATCAAGAAATATGCAGTCCTCTGGTTCAATAGGCCTGTAACTATATTTCAAGGGAAGCTTCATCCTCTACCTCATGCTAGTGTAGTTAAATGGAATAAAATTTCAGTCCTCAAGGATGAAGATGAATACTCTGAGTTGCAGCGCTTCATCTTTCAAGAAAATAAGTGTATCCCTAAAGAGATTTGGCCAGGCTCACTAGCAAGTTGGAATTATAATGATATTCATCATCCACACCAACAATGGATCAAGGCAGCCAAGAAAGAATATCAAGAGATGCATGATTATTTTCAGGACTCCCAGGATCCTTATCCAGATTTCACAAAAATAGATTTAACCCAGCAGGAAATGGATACCTTACGCATAACACGTATCTATGAGGATAATCCTAATAATGCAGAGGATGATGTCAAAAGAAAGGTACATCCAATGGTCCCTATAATTGAGGACTCACCAAGGAAAAGAAAGGATAGAGACAGATCGGAAAAAAGAAGAGCAAAAAACAAGGCCAAATATAAGATAAGACATGGTGATGACTGGTGGCTAGAGATGGGATACTCGACAAAGCCCTCTACTCCCTCATGGACATCTGGAAGTTCCACAGACTTCTACGACTGACAAAAAGATAAGAAGGAATCTCGTCACATGGGAAGAAAGGACAACTTATCTTTTCGTCCAACTTATCTTTTCCTTTATTTTGGTATTCTGTGTGTCAGCCTTATCTTATCGTATCTTATCTTTACTTTGTCCTAGTGGTCACTTTAAGTCACCATGCTTGTCTGTAAATTATTGTCCTTATGGTCATGTTAAGTTTCAGTGTTTGTCTGTAAATTAAAGAGGGGGTCTACGTAAGCAATGACGCTTTGTAAGATAGTTCTTGCCTATAAGAGGCACTTGTAAGATGTTGGAGAGATCATCAGAAAATCTCCCTTGTAAAATATTGTGTGATCAATAAAATGTGTGCTTTCTAAAATTCTTCTTCGTTCCCAACCTACCCAATGATGTTTGAATCCGATGCCTAGTTTGAATTCCAAAATAGCTAATGGTGATTATCCTCCTAAGTGATTATATGAGGATACCATACTAGGACTCTAACATGGCAGTTTGATTTGGCGTTTGGCCGTAAGAGCCGTAGTTAGTCAACTTGGTACACTCATATTCAATCAGAATTCTTATGAGGATTCAATCATAAGAATCCATTAGCTTACTTGGTCATCTCCTTATTTGCATTGAGAAGCCCGAAGTGTCGTTAGCCGATCTCATGGCTGCGATACAAGGTATCAGTGCCGAAGTAAGAGGAGTGAGTGCTCGAGTAGCTCAACTCGAGCAAAGGAGTGCGTCTGTGGCCTTACCTGGGTCTGGCGCTGGAACTAGCAACTCCACTCTGATAAACCTGAGCTGTATACTGAGCTTATTCGACAACATAAGTTGAAATGTGAGGCAATTCGAAAGGAAGTTTTGGGCAATCCCCAAACACAATAAAACTTGGGCAATACCCAAGCTGAGAATCAACACTTGGGCATTCCCGAAGTGAAAGAATACCACTTCCAATGGCCCGAAGACAAATTGAGGTCGTTGATGAAGAGGTGGATGAAGCAGAATTTCCTGACGCCGAACCTGAATATGAGCTGCCGTTCGGCCAACGAAAGCAAGCTCACCGAGGTCGTGGAAATTTCCGAGGTCGAGGCCGAGGCGCAAATATTGATCGACATATTGAGCGTGAGGCTGGTGATCACTATGATGAGTATCCCGAACAAGTTCGTGGTGTTCGAGACTCACACTTGAGCAGTGTCAAGATCACTATTCCACCCTTTAAAGGAACTAGTGACCCAGATGAATATCTTGAATGGAAGCTTAAAATGGAGCGAATCTTCGAAACCAATGAGATGACCGATGAGAGAAAAGCTGCCCATGCCATTGCTTTGTTCGAATCGTATGCCTCTACATGGTGGGAAGCTGACAAAAGGCATAAACGAAGGAATGCCTATCCCGAAGTCATTACTTGGGCACAGTTGAAGAGAGCAATGGATGCTAAGTATTTGAGCGCTAAGTATAGCCAAACTCAATTACAAAAGCTCTATGAGTTGAAGCAAGGGTCCAAGTCAGTATGATGATTTCGAAAGAGTTCGATTGAATCTTGATCTGGTAGAAGATGAAGAGCAAGCCGCTATTCGATTCAAAAATGGCTTGGCTCGGGATGTGTCATCTCAATTTAGGCTACACTTGTACCACACATTGGAAGATCTGTTCGAAGCTGCCACCGAAGCTGAGAAATTAGTGAAGGACGATAAGGTAAACCGGTATCGAGGAGTCACTACTTCTACTGCTTTGAACCGAGGTAAAGAATGGAAGAGTCCTAACCCAACAAGTGCTAACACTGTTCAAGATTCGAAGAGACCTTTCGAAAGGGGCGTGACCGTTAACCAGCCAAGAGAAGTGGGAGGTAAAGTTCAACTCAACTCTCCTAGTGCTTCAAATATTCAGTGTCATAAATGCAAGGGTTATGGTCACATGGAAAAGGAGTGTCCAACTCGCAAGGTTATGCTTTTGCTCGAAGATGGAACCGTCCATGAGCAAGCGAGTGACACCGAGGAGGAATTTATCGAGGAGATTGACTGAGCTGAACAGGATGATGGTCGTGAAGCTGCCGAAACTGATCATCCGAAAATGTTTCTTGTGGTTCGAGAGAATTTGAGCTGCATGACTCTCGAAGAGGAGGACAACCAAAGGGAAAATCTTTTCCATGCCCGATGTCGAGTAAGGGGAAAAGTGTGTTCGATGATCATTGACTCAGGTAGTTGTGCAAATGTGGTGAGCCAAACCTTGGTTTCAAAAATGGGACTACCTACTTTGAAACATCCCCACCCTTACAAATTACAATGGTTGAATGAGTGTGGAGAATTGAGGGTTGTCAAACAAGTGTGGATCATGTTTAGAATTGGAGAATATCAAGATGAGATGATGTTTGATGCTGTGCCGATGCAAGTGTGTCATTTGCTATTGGGTCGACCATGGCAGTATGATCGGTCCGTTGTTCACAATGGACGATCCAATACTTACACTGCAAAGCTCGAAGAGGGGAGTTTTATACTCAAACCCATGTCTCCAAAACAAGTCACCGAGGACTATAAACGGATGAAAGAATTGAAAGAAGCGGCCAAAGCTAAGCTTCTGATGGGAGCAAAATTGGGGGCCGAAGATACAAACACACCGCCCGAAGTAAGAAGTATTTGTGCAATCATGCAACCGGGTGAGTTTCTACGAGGAAACGACAATGATCAGATGATGATTTGCCTCGTACACAAGGGTATCTTTCTAAACTCTAATGATGATTTTTCTAAAGATAACCCTTTGCCTAGTGCTGTACAAAGTGTTTTGCAGGACTTTGGAGACATGTTTCCCGAAGAAATTCCAAGTGGATTACCTCCGTTGAGAGGAATCGAGCACCAAATTGACTTCGTACCGGGGTCTCAAATCCCCAACAAACCTGCATACCGGTGAAATCCCAAAGACACCAAAGAGCTCCAAAGGCAGGTTGATGAGTTGCTGAACAAGGGCCTCATTCGAGAGAGCTTGAGTCCTTGCGCCGTTCCTGTTATACTTGTCCCAAAGAAAGATGGAACATGGCGAATGTGCGTTGATTGCCGAGCAGTCAACAAAATAACGGTAAAGTATCGTCATCTTATTCCTCGATTAGATGACATGCTAGACGAGTTAAGTGGTTCTTCATGCTTTACAAAGATAGACCTCAGGTCCGGTTACCACCAAATCCGAATGAATTCAAGACCAAATTCGGTCTCTATGAATGGTTGGTGATGCCTTTTGGCTTATCCAATGCACCGAGCACATTCATGCGACTGATGAACCATGTGCTCAAACCGTTCATAAATAAGTTTGTTGTCGTTTACTTCGATGACATACTTATTTATAGTAAATCTATGGATGAACATGTTGAACACCTAAGGCTAGTGCTTGATAAGCTTAGAGAAGAGAAGTTATATGCTAACTTCAAGAAATGTGCCTTTTGTGTCGAACGTGTAGTCTTTCTAGGATTCGTTGTCAGTGCTAATGGTGTTGAAGTCGACGAATCAAAGGTCGAAGCCATCAAAGATTGGCCAACTCCAACCTCGGTATCCCAAGTTCGTAGCTTCCATGGCTTAGCTAGTTTTTACCGAAGGTTTGTTCGTGACTTTAGCACCGTGGCAGCTCCTTTAATCGAGCTGGTTAAGAAAGACCATCCATTTGTGTGGGGAGAGTCCCAACAAAGGGCTTTCCAAGAGTTGAAACGGAGGCTTTGCTCTGCCCCGTTGTTGCAACTCCCTGACTTCGGCAAAGCATTCTTAGTCGAGTGTGATGCGTCCAGAGTTGGGATCGGAGGAGTGCTGATGCAAGAATCGAAGCCGATCACTTACTTTAGCGAAAAGCTTAAGGGTGCAACCTTGAACTACTCAACGTATGACAAAGAGTTGTATGCCCTCGTTCGAGCACTCGCCCATTGGCAGCATTATTTGTGGCATCGACAGTTTGTAATTAAAAGTGATCATGAATCTTTGAAACACCTCCGAGGTCAGGAGAAATTGAACCGAAGGCATGCCAAGTGGGTTGAATTCATTAAGAGTTTTCCCTATGTAATTCATTACAAAAAAAGGAAAAGATAATGTTGTGGCCGATGCGCTATCAAGGAAATTTGACTTAGCGACCACTCTCGCCTCTAGGATCATGGGATTCAAAAGCATCAAGTCGATGTACGAAGATGATCCCAAGCTGAAATACGTTCGTGATGCAATCTTAAGTGGCCGAAGGGTTGAGAAATATCAGTGGCACGATGGCTACCTCTTCAAGAATGGGAGGGTTTGTGTGCCAGTGTCATCGTGGAGAGAGCTCTTAGTTCGAGAAGCTCACTCCGGAGGCTTGATGGGACACTTCGGTGTCGAAAAAACTCTTGGTATCTTAACCGAGCAGTTCCATTGGCCAAAAATGCGACGAGATGTAGAAAAGCTTTGCAACGCTTGTCTCGTTTGCAAGAAGGCTAAATCAAAGTCCAACCCTCATGGTTTGTATATCCCGTTGCATGTGCCTAAACGACCTTGGGTTGATATATCCATGGACTTTGTGTTGGGGTTACCAAGGTCGGGGGTGGACATGATAGCATCTTTGTCATAGTCGACCGTTTTTCAAAAATTGCTCACTTTATTCCTTGCAAAAAGTGTGATGATGCACAACATGTAGCTACTTTGTTTATTTCTAATGTGTTGAAATTGCATGGTGTGCCTCGTACTATTATGAGTGATCGAGACTCAAAAATTCTTGAGTCATTTTTGGAAATGTTTGTGGGGTGCCCTCGGCACTAAATTACTATTTTTGACGTCTCACCACCCTCAGACTGATGGACAGACCGAGGTAGTTAACCGAACCTTGGGATCTTTGCTTCGAGCAATGACCAAAGGCAAGGTCGGAAACTGGGCTGATCGTTTGCCCATGGTGGAGTTTGCATACAATCGAACGGTGCATCGAATGATCAATATGACCCCGTTCGAATGTGTATATGGTTTTAATCCTTTGATTCCACTTGATTTAACCCCATTGCCTCGAGATTCTGTTATTGATTTTGAAGGTACTCGGCGAGCCACTGCCTTGATCGAGTTGCATGCAAAGGTGAAGAAGAATCTCGAGGAAGCTTATGCAAAGGTTGCATCAAAGAAAAACAAGGGGCGTAAAAAGTTGGAATTAAAGAAGGGGGATTGGGTTTGGGTTTACTTTCGAAAGGAACGTTTCCCGAACCAAAGGAAAGGAAAGTTGGCTCCTCGAGGGGATGGTCCATTTCAAGTGTTGACCAAGATCAACAACAATGCTAACGTGATCGATCTCACTGGCGAGTATAACGTGTCCAACACCTTTAATGTTGCTGACTTAGTTCCTTGTGTTGTAGGTCAAACTTCGGAGGACGAGGAGGGCTCGATTTCGAGGACGAAATCTTCTCAAGAAGGGGAGGATGATGCAGCCCAAACACGTACTGATCAAGTGTTCGATCCACCGAGGCCAATGACACGAAGCCAAGCCAAACTTCTGCACGATGTTCATATTCACTTGGCTTGGCCGAAGGAAAGCAACTACCCCGAAGCTGAATATTCGAGCTCAAGAACTGAAGGCTTCACCTACAAGCTTGAGCTCGAAGAGGGGGAGTGACCGAACCTTAACCGAGCACTCAACATCGGCGCCGAAGTAAATCCAATTAACCGAAGGAAGGGCGATCGATGTCAAGAAAGAGCTGAGCCAAGCGACCAAGCACCGAAGTGAAGAAGCTCGAGCTCAAGTGCTTGAAGTCACGTGTTCGGTTGAATGAGTGACCGAACACTCACTAAAACAGCCCTGCGTGGCTTGCTCCTATTGGTCGCCTGTGACCCTTTACTATTTTGTCCTTAGCTTAGTCTATAAATACTCCTTTCCATTTCATTGTAAAGCAGTTGTTGTTGAATGATCAAACATAGCAAGTGCTATTGTGAGTCTCTGATGGAGCCAAACCTCGACGTAGGATTATAAAGAACTTGTGTCATTCGGTGTCTTCGATTGAATATTTTCTTCTTGGTCATTCAGTTTGCAAGAAGCTTGTCTTCTTGAGGATTGTTGCATAGTATAGGTGCGTCTTGATTTTCATTCGATTGAGTTTTGAGATAGGTTCCTCACTGTTATTTTGAATCGAAGCAAGATTTGTCTTGCTTCTATCTTTTATTCTTGTTATTTCTTCCGTGTTTCATTGTGTCTAGCTTTCCCTCGGGTTTGCTTGCACCAAAGATCAATAGGAGAGCAAGGAGGATATCCATACACAATCTCAAATGGACTTTCCAGTAGATCTATTAACAGAATTATTGTAGGGAAACTCAACCAATGGTAATGCTAAGTCCCAGTTCCCAGGTTTGTTCCAAACAACACAACTAAGCAAGTCACCTAAACTTCGGTTAACTACCTCAGTTTGTCCATCAGTTTGAGTATGACAAAGTCACCTTTAGTTGTGTATGACAAAGTCTCCACAGTGTCCGCCAAAAGTGACCAGCTAACATCTCTATCAGAAACTATGGATGTGGGCAAACCATGAAGCTTGACGACCTCCCTAAAGATTAATTTGGCAACATGAGAGGCATCAGTAGTCTTGTTACATGGAATAAAGTGGGCCATTTTGGAAAATCTATCCACAACGACTAAAACAGAGTCATAATTCCTAGCAGTGCGTGGCAAGCCAAAGACAAAGTCCATGCTAATATCTTTCTATGGTTCACGTAGGACTGGAAGAGGGGTGTAAAGACCAGTGTTATGCTTTCTAGTTTTTGCTAATTGACATATACAACACTGGGGTACAATCCCAGCGACATCTCTTCTAAGGGACGACCAATAAAACCTATCAGCTACTAAGGAAATGGTTTTATCTCGACCTAAATGACCACCTAATCCTCCACCATGCATCTCCCAAATCAAAAAATCTCTAAATGAGAAGAATGCACAACTTAGAACCTTTGAAGAGATAACCGTCTCGCAAGATAAAGTCCCCAAAATCCCTACTATTACCAGATGACACTTCTTGAAAGATACGACCAAAGTCAGGGCAAGATGAATAATCATCCTTCAACCTATCAAAACTCAAAACATCTACCTTAAGTGTGTGAAGAAGGGTAATGACACGACTAAGAGCATCAACAACCTTATTCAGAACCCCAGATTTGTGTTTAAGGACAAATGAAAACTCATTGATGTATTCAATCCACCTATCATACTTAGGATCTACATTTGCTTGGGAATTGATATACTTAAGGGCTTGATGATCAGAAAATAGGACAAAGTCCTTAGGAAGGAGGTAGTATCTCCAATGTCGAAGAGATTGAATAAAAACGTAAAGCTCTCTACCGTATATTGAGGATCTAAACCTCTTTTGCTTTGCATCACTAAGCTTTTCACTAAAGAAGGTTATATGATGTCCCTCTTGGCTCAACACACCCCAATCCTAACCCCAGAAGAATCACAAGAAACTTCGAAAACTTTGTCAAAGTTAGGGTGCCTAAGAACATGGGCAGTGGAAATCTTGTCCTTGATATCTAAGAAAGCTCTGGAAGCCTTGGGGGGTCCGAGTGAAGACTCATTTTTTCATGCTATCAGTGATGGGAGCGATGAGAGCACTAAAGTTCCTAATAAATCAACGACAGAAAGAGGCTAAACCATGGAAACTACGAGCTTGAGATATAGTTTTGGGCTCGGGGCAATCCCTTATAGCCTTAACTTTATCAGGATCAACAGATATTCCTTGTCGAGACACAATGAATCCTAAGAAGATAACGTGAGGCTGAAGAAAAGAACACTTTTTAAGGTTAGCGTAGAATTGAGCCTCCCTAAGAAGGGAAAAACTTTGTGAAGAGGAGACAGGTGTTCCTCTTTAGAATTACTATAAACTAGGATGTCATCAAAGTAGACCACCAAAAAATTCCCTATAAATGGTTGAAGAACATGGTTCATAACATGCATGAAGTTACTAGGAGAATTAGATAGACCAAAAGGCATGACAACCCATTCAAACAAGCCGTCTTGGGTTTTGAAGGAAGTTTTCCACTCATCCCCCGGGCGGACTCGAATTTGGTGATAGCCACTACGCAAATCTATCTTAGGGTACCAACAGGAGTCAGCTAGCATATCCAATAAATCTTCAAGCCTAGAAATGGGAAGCCTATACTTGATGGTGATTCAATTGATGGCCCTACTATCAATACACATCCTCCATGAACCATCTTTCTTGGGGGTAAGAAGGGCTGGGACATAACAAGGACTAAGACTATTTTTAACAAATCCCTTAGCTAATAGCTCCTCAACTTGTCTGTTTAGTTCAGCTCGTTTTATGGGATTCATCCTATAGTATGGCAAGTTTGGAAGTTGAGATCCACGGATAAAGTCAATAGCATGTTGAATGTCCCTAAGAGGAGGTAGCTCACTAGGAAGTCTCAGGCACGACATCTGCTAATTCAGAAAGGAGTAGGTGCACTTCTTGAGGATAGGACAAAGTAGAAGCGGATGAAGATAGCAGAGAATCTTTGGCAACAAGGGCTCGACAAAATACACTTTCAATAGAAGCCATTTCTAGTACAGTGGATGTGACAAGATGTAAGCACTTAGGAATAGGGATTTGGGAGGCAGGCTCACTTTTAGACCTAGGAATCAGCTTGTGAGGCTTAGCAGGCTGAAGAGTGATTGTTTTACCCTTAAACTAAAAGGAGTAAGTCTTCCCCCTACCATGGCTAATGGCATCTCTATCAAATAACCAAGGTCAGCCAAACAGTATATGGGCAACATCCATAGGTAACACATCACAATACACGTCATCGTGGTATGAACCTATTTGAATAGGAACAAGTCATCTTTGGGTAACTGGTAGGGTCATTTTGTTTACCCAAGCAATCTTGAAAGGTTTAGGGTGGGGCTCTACTTTCAAATTAAGACGGACTATAGCACCTTTAGCAATGACGTTCATACAACTACCCCCCATCAATTACAAGTTTTACAGACTTACTGTTACTCTTGAAAATGGTGGAAAATATGAATGTACGTTTCCATTCATTATCTAATACCTGGGTAGCTAAGACACATCTAACCACATTTATGTAGGTTTCGCCCCCTTGGTCACAATCTAGATCAACCTCATCCCTAGAAAATTCCTCAGGCTCAACTAAGATTTTGTCATCACTTTTGAACTCCTCAGAAGCTAATCATATTGCTAATGTGCGATGTGGATACTGAGATGCAATATGACCCTTATCATGACAGTGATTGCATCGTATATTAGGATTTGGAATGCGAGAATTGTTAGAAGACCCCTTGGATGGAAGGTTGGAGGATATGAAAGATGACTTTGGAGGAACGATAGTGCTAACCTCTCTTTGGCTAGGGATAACTGGAGTATTGACTCGATTCTGACGGGATTCTCCAACTTGAAATGACCCTCGACACATGGATGAAGTTTTGAAATATTTCTCAAGCTCTAAGGCTTTTTGGTATGCGTCCTCTACACAATCAGGAGAATAAAGATTAACTTCCCTTTTAATGTCTGGACAAAGCCCATTTATGAACCTAGAACCAGTGACATAGGTGGGGTCTGTTAGCTCAGACCTAAGTTGTAGATCAAGGAAATGGGTCATGTACTCGGTCACACTAGAGTTCAATTGCATAAGATTAAGCATTTGATCTATGAGTTGGGACTTGAAAGAGAAAGGAACAAATTGTTGTTTAAGTTTGGCTTTCATTTCAGCCCACCGAGCAATTGACCTAGATGCTCTATCACTCGAGTAACATTTTGCCAATATTTCTTAGCACTTCCAACTAGTTTCATTTTAGCAAAGCGAACACGAGAAATGTCAGGCATGTCGTACCACTCAAAGTAGTCCTCTAAGCTATCTACCCAATCAAGAAATAGGTTGAGGTCCAGCTTTCCATCAAAATTAGGTACTTCTACGTTGACCTTTTTTGTAAGGTCATTGTGGTCCTCATAGGTTCCCCTAGGTGGCGAAGTTTTATCAAACCTAAGAGTTCATATATTAGGATATTCCCTATAAGTCCTATCTTGGTCAAGAAAAGAAGAATTATCGCCTAGTGGATAGTGTCAGGTGTAATGCAGACGCCTACCCCTAAATTGATCTTCTTCCAAATGAAAGTCATCTTCATCTATAAGAGCATTTGGTGGGACAAAAGAGCATGATTGATGATGAGGGTTGACTGAAGGTTGGACAGACAGACTTGATTGATGGTGAGGATTAACGTCAGTGTGGGTCAGACCATGAGGATTAGGTAACAGACCATCTTTTGGGGCATTTAGTTGGCCGTCAGTAGACCCTACAGAAAAAGGGGACACATTTGATGGGTCATTACCACCAATAGGTTGCTTGCCTTTAACAATTACTATCAATTGATCCATTTGTTCTTGGAGTTGTTTAAAGCCATCTTTCATATATGATAGATCATCTAATCACTCTTTAAGATCTTTAAGGTCACAGACAAGCTCAATATCAACTTGGGAAGAAATAGCTTCATTTTTTCAGTATTTTTGGAAGTAGGGGGCATGGTGAAAAAAATGGAGTTAAGGTACAAAGTATGAATAATGCACCAGGAAAGTTTCCAGGAAAGACTGGAGGAGTCACAATGGTTCCACATAAAAATCAGACTCTCAAGTAGTAGCCTTTTTGACAAAACTTTCCTAGACATGCACCAATCCACAACTGTGTGACTCAATGAAAGTTTTATTTATTTATTTTTTTTTTAGATTTTTGTAGAGAAAAGAAATGTAGGGTGAACACATTGAGAATGACTAAATATTACTCCCTTTGTCTCAAATTGAGTGTCTTAGTTTGACTGGGCACGAAATTTAAGAAATATAGGGAGACTTTTCAATTTTGTGGTTCAAAATGAAAGATGTGTGTAATGTACTAAAATGTCCTTTGAATTTGTAGTTTTAAATATGCCATGTAGGATATTTGAATTGTCAACTTACTAAATATAGTAAGAGGCACTCATTTTAGGACAAACCAAAAAGGAAAGTAAGATACTCAATTTGGGACGGATGGAGTACTATTTATAATAGAATAATATAAATTAATATCTAAGTGCACACAAAGAACTAAAAATATTAATGTAAAGACTAAACCAGTGAGTTTTCTTCTTCTTCTTTTTTTTTTGGGTTTTCAAAAGAAAATTAGTGGATCACCTTACACATGAATACTAACCAAGTATTAAGTAGAAAGACGAGTACCTTATAGTGGTCCAAAATCTCACTTCTAGCAGTATCTTGTAGGACCTCCGCACTGTCTTCAACTTCCAAAGCTTCAATAATTGAGTGTAATACCAAAGATATATTTTTTTTCTAGCACAACTTCAGATTAAGTGGTATAATAATATTTTATTTTTTAGTAAGTGGTGAGTATTTTTATGGTGCTACAAAGTATAGTTGGACAAAAAATCTTAAGATCCGATACCAATATTGATGCAGCACAACAAGAAGGAAGTGAAAGTTGGAGAGAAAAACACAGAAAGAGAGAAGAAGTAAAAGGGAAAATGAGAAATCAACTTTTATTCATCAAAATGAGGTGCTTTACAATGAACCTGGGAGGCCCTATTTATAGTAGGAGCCTTGCCACGGTAAAAACCTAAAACTAGGTAAACTTTATCTCTAACTAAGAGATAAAGATAAAATCAAATTATGATAAAAATAAAATCTAAGAAAAGATAATGATAATTATAAAATATATCTTAGAAGATAATTATTCTAAATTATTAAAATAAAATAGAAAATTATCTATTTCATTTTGAATTTACATCACTAAACATGTCAAGTTGCCTTTTGAACTTGTTTTTTCATTATTGTTATAGTCGCAAAGAAAGGTGTTGAAACCATTGTGCATAAGCTAGAGGGTATGGCAGAGGCGACGCCTGCCAAACGCCTAGCACATACGATGCCTGTTAAAAGCCTTCTTATTTTTCAAACATTATGTTTTCTCAAGATATTTGTCTGGCGAAAACGTCTCAGGCCTACTCCACGCGATTTGTGGGGCGATACCCACTATGTAGCGACTGCCTTGCCAAAAGAATTCGCTATATGAAGCAATTTTTTCCTGCATCATCCAATACTCATTTGTGTACGTCCCCTTGAACCTGTTCCAACTCCAATAAACCAAGGAGATCATCGTAGTATCCAGTGTCATACTATCTCCAATCAATGGCACCCTCACAATGATAGGGAATCAAATGCTAATAACACACATTATGAAGGATCTAATTGATTGAATAAATAATATAATATGTACCTACAAAAAAAACACAAGGTTAATAAAGAACGCCCCCATCATCTCCTCCATAAGGATTTGAAAATGAAGGCTTTGACGCAACTCCTTTTCTCCACAACTAGTCACCCAATCTTCGCATAGTGCACTCCCTTTAAACCAATCCATAATACTTAGACAACCTGCTACCATTAATTATAGTACACGACACATCCTTATGGACGGACATCTATGCTCGCCCAAATTGGCAATTCTTTTACCTTTTTGTGGAAGATGGTTAAAGAATGCGGAACTAATTTCATGCTTTTCATACGCTAAATTCGCCATGTAAACAGCCAAAAGATTCCCCTCTCTAAGGGTATGAGAAAAATAAAATATACCTCCACTTTTTATCTCTTGATTCTCATCAATGATTGGAGTTATAGACCATAGATTATGCCTTATCCCCTATATTATACATTTTACTACCAACGAATCCGATTTAATCAACGTATGACCCAAATTATGAGAGACAATGATGCATGATTTCAAGAATTTCAACCACTTCCGCCATTATATTTAACCCTTCCTTTATATCACGCACCTTGGCAAACATAAGATCACCACTCACATCCCTTAAACAAAAATCAATTGCACTCGGACTAGGATTACCTCTTGAAGCCCCATCAGTATTGCATTTTTAGTGTCCACTTTGAGGTGGATGCCATGACACGCTTGTATACTTGATGCATGGTTCATAATATTCCAAGAATCTCACAATATCCACCTATAAATCCGGAACTTGTTGAACAAATGAAAAGTGAGCTCTAACAAGATTTACAATATTATTAGATACTTCATAGACTAACCTTCTAAATTAAACTTTACCTCCATGTCTAATAGTATTGCGTTTTTTTCAAATGACCCATACAATCAATAACGAAATAACCTGAAAAATATATTTTGCATCCAAGGCTTTATCCAATGTTTTTACCACATAAAATAGGCTTAAGACCACTTATAATCTTTTCTTTTATGAAGTATCGATCCATTTCAATATGGTTTGACTAATCATATGTTAAACTGGGTTTTGAGATATGCTGATGGTAAACTTATTATCACAGTGCAAGAAGAGTTTCCCTTTTTTAGAAAATTTCAATTCTTCTAGTAGTTTTCTCTATCAAAGAAGTTCACAAACATCCTTGAGCGATAGCTTTATATATTGCTTCCGCACTTGACCTGGCAACTACACCTTACTTCTTACTTCTCCATGTTACTAAGTTCCCTACTACAAGTGTACTATAAGTGGATGTAGATCTCCTATCATCTAGACATCAAGCTCAATCTTCATATGTAAATGCTTCTATCTAGAGGTGATATTGTTTGTAGAAAAGAAAACCTTACCTTTTCCCATAGTAGACTTTAGATATTGTAAAATACGGAAGACAATTTGCATACGAGCATTTCGGGGAACATGCATGAATTGACTCACCAAGCTAACTATATATGTTATGTATGGTCGAGTGTAAGAGACATAAGTAACTCGTCCAACTATCCTCTGATACCTCTCCATATAAACCATCTCACCAACGCGTGTTCGTAACTTATATGATTGTTTTCAATGGGTGATTCTGCGGTTTTCATCCTGTCATACCAGTTTCTTTCAAGATATCCAGGATATACTTTCTTTGAGAAAAAAAAATTTCCTATATGTAATCTAGCAACCTCTATTCCCAAGAAGTATTGTAACTTGCCTAGATATCTAATTTCAAACTTATGTGCCGACAACTTTTTCAAATGAGTTATGTCCTCTTTATCATCTCCCGCCATCATAATGTCATCAACATAAACTATGAGAAGAGTGAGTGCCTTTTGATGTTTTATGAAGAGGGTATGATCCGTATTGGTTTGTCGGTAACCATAGAAGGTCGTTGCTTTGCAAGTTCTGCCAAATCGATGCTCTAAGGAATTGCTTCAGTCCATATAAGGCTTTCTTCAATCTTCACACTTTTCCTTGACTTTGTTCATTATCAAATCATGAGGGATCTACATATGCACTTCTTCGTCTAGATCTCCATGAAGAAATGCGTTCTTCATATCAAAAGTGCTGCAAGTCCCAATCAAGATTAGATGTATAAGACGGTAGCATTCTAGCCATGTATGTTTTAGAAACAGGGGAAAATGTCTCTTGATAATCCACTCCATAAGTTTGAGTGTCCGTTAGCCACCAATCTTGCTTTGAATCTTCCAATCAAGCCATATCCTTTATCTGTAAATGAAACCCATCTCCATCCAACCAATCTTTTGATTGGTGATAAAGTCACAAGTTTCCAAGTTTCGTTATTTAACAACACCTTAATTTCATCAACCATAGCTTGCTTCCATTTAGAATCTGCAAAAGATTCCCCCAAATTATGGGGAATGGAAACATAGAAATAAATAAGGCAAAAACTCTATGGGAGGGAGACAAGAAATTAAAGGAGACAAAATTAGATAAAAGGTGTTGAGTACAAGATGTGTGTTGCTCCCAATATAGCTTCCAACTCTTCAGGGCTTTCTTGGAAGCCTTGCTTCTCCATAGCTTCCAATGTGTCCATTAACTCTAATTTGATTGTTCTTGTCTCGAATTCATCCGCACCATTCCTAAAATTACAAATACGATAAGTGAGCACAAGAAACACAATTATCACATATAACGAGCGCATAAAGTACCAAAATGTGAGAAGATATTAAGGTAAAATAGGCAAACATTGCCAAACATCACCACCCCACACTTAGACCTTTGCTCGCCCTCGATCAATCATCAAAAACCAATTTCCCAACTAGATCCCAACACTCAATAGAACAGGTCTACTTCTGATTATGGTTGATACCGACCATTAGACAAGTGCATATACATACCATGTGACCCTTAACATGCCAACAATTCATCAAAATTACAAAACACTAGAACGACCAACCCAAGACATCTCAACCTCAAAAACCAACTCAATGAAACCAAGCTTTCACAAAATCACACTCATTCACTCAACCAAGAAGTCAAAACTTCACCTATCTCGCGCAAACCATGTGCCCTCACCACAAGTAATCAAGAGAGCGTCCCAAATATCACACCAAGAATAAATTTCAAGAATAAACGAGGGACATAATATAGGTAGAATTCACTCGCTCTAAAAAAGAAGTTCACGTGCCACACACAACGTACCATAGGCTTGCCCGTAGTGTAGGACTCCACTAATGTAAGCTCGCTTCAATCGGGATTAACTAGGACTTTACGGGTTGTAATGTAGGCTAAAGGACGGGTAGGATAAATATGGATAAAATAGTGACTACCTCCTTAAGCACTTTAATACATCACTTTCAATTTTTTTTCACCATTCTTCTCAAATCCATCCAATCAACCACCCAAACATACACAAGAAATTCCCTCTCAATTTAAGCAATTTGTAACTTTACTTTTGCACAACACTAGCAAGGATTGAGATTTTTCTTCTTTCTTTTGTTTTCTTCATTTTTCTCTTTTTCATTTCATTTTTTTTTCTTTTCAATATTTTTCTCAACCTTGCCAATGATTCTTTTTTCTTCTTTTTTCAAAATGCACCATATTATTTTCTTTCATCGGTTCCACTCAAAAGCCTTCCAATTTCTCCAACCACAACTCCACAAACAATCAAATATTTCAATTAAAGTGCTCTAAGGAGTACAGGTTCAAAAAGGAAGATAATTAAGAACAAAAGGGGTAAGGCTTGAAATGTGGGTGCCAATAAAAAGGTCAATAGGCTCAAAAGGGCTTAAGAAGGATAATATTAAAGGGTAGGCTAATCAAGGTTAAAAGGGCTCATCAAAGAAACGCCTGTATCATCTCCCGACTAAAGCAAACCTAGGATTTCGCTTTGAACACACGCGGGGCAAGTTCTAGACATCAATATGCGGCACGGAACATAAGAAAAGATACTCACATCACACATGGCACATAGTTCACTAAAGACGGTTTCATTCCAACTCTCGGTTAAAGCAAACAAGATGCAACTTTGGAAATTTAAGCACTAAAGCACAATAGTTCACAAAGAGTCAAATAGTTGAACCTAAGCGTCTCAAAAAGGTCATTCAATTTTTTTCTAGGCATGCATCACAATTTTTAAACCAAAAGGGATTTACAAATAGCACATGCTCAAGTCTAAATCCACCGGTATCAAACAAACCAAAGGCACCTAGTATTCTACCATTTTCCCTAAAAATACTCTACTAACTAATCCTATACTACTCCTAAAAATAAAAATTACCCGGTTCAAAGGTCTATCCATAGAAAAGAACCGAGGCCATAAGAAAAACCACGGGACGGATGACTGTACCACTAACTAAAACTAAAAAGAAAATCTTTTTGGACTTTTTCATTAGTTTTCTAATTTTTTTTTATATACTAAAGCAAAAACAAATAAAAATAACGTCAAGTGACAAAAATTAAAATTGCTAAAATTAAATACCTAAAGGTACAATCATCCATAACCTCAAAAAGAACGGAAGTTTCCCCACCCCACACTTAAAATCAAGCAGTGTCTTCAGTGCGGCAAAAAGAAAGTGCAAGAGTTAAGGAACTTCCCTGAAGGCTAAAAGGGCCTAGCCGTTGGCGCTAGCATCCTCCAAGCTTCCGTATAACATGAGGTACTCAGACTTCCCCCAACATGTCATCAATATTAGGCAGGGGTAAGGACACCTCACACTTAAACTCGACATTACATGAACCTGCAATCCAAAGAATCACCCAAAGTAATATACAACCATAAAAATAATAATAAAAATAAATAAAAGTAAAGCAAGCAAATTGGGTTGCCTCCCAAGAAGCGCTTGATTTAACGTCGCGGCACGACGAAGACAACTTCATCACTTTTGTCTCCACCTTGAACTAATGAATTGTCTCCCCAACTTCGCCTTAAGCTTACGACTATGGTATTGGGGTGGTGACAAAAATACAAAAGGACCAAGTAACCATTGTTGTATTTTACACTTCTTAGCCTTTAAATGAGGGATGTCTTTTAGTCTTCTCAACATCGCAAACTTTAAAATATAGGCACATTGTTCCTCCTCCTTTGGTTTCTTCATAGGTTCGTGTGGCTCAATTTTCATGTCACCATCCAAACACAATGTTGAAAAATGATTGGAATGAGGTCCAATGCGCTTCAATTCTAAAATTGCATTACTTTTGACACCCTCACTTGCACTGTTTTCTATTTCCTCACTTGACTCTAATGTAATTTTTTCAACCTTGGCATCATCAACTAATATTGTGTCGAATGGTAGGAAATCCACTTTTTGCTCCTCAAATTGGCTTCGAAGCTCTTCTATCTCAAATCTACTAACCACGACAACTGATAATTGGGCATTAGACACCTCAACCATATCACTCAAATTCGCCTCCAAGTCGTGAATAGTCAAGTCAAATTCGTCGATCTCTTGCCTGAGCACAACCCTTTCTTCCATAAATTGCCTCATCATATTTGTAAGTTCACTTCTAAAATCCCAATATGCTTCTAAAATGTTGGCTTGCTCCGTTAGAAAATTTTGGCTCACAACCTGCACTTCTTCATTCCTGTCAGACTCACAAACATTGTTAAAAACATCACACACATTGATAGAGGAAGGAGTATGACACTTGGGACAAGAATTCCACATACCACCACACAATTTGCAACAATTCCAATCAAAGATTTTAGAAAATTCACATAACCAGTCCCGCAGGGTTGAAAGACTTGGACAATTTTCTCACAAGTGAGTTCCTCCACAAAGTAGACAGAGATCATCAAAATTTGAGCAACCATCATTCGACCAATTTTTATTAAAAGATGCCATAATAAGACAAGTAACATAATACTAAACTAAACAAAAATTAAACCTGAATAGAAAATAATAAATCGTTCATAAAAAGAAAACAATCAATTATTTAGTCCCCGGCAACGGCGCCAAAAACTTGTTGCTCCCAATATAGCTTCCAACTCTTCAGGGCTTTCTTGGAAGCCTTGCTTCTCCATAGCTTCCAATGTGTCCATTAACTCTAATTTGATTGTTCTTGACTCGAATTCATCTGCAACATTCCTAAAATTACAAATACGATAAGTGAGCACAAGAAACACAATTATCACATATAATGAGCGCATAAAGTACCAAAATATGAGAAGATATTAAGGTAAAATAGGCAAATATTGCCAAACATCAATGTGACTCTTTCTCTATGAGCAATAGACAAATCTAACTCATTGGGAATGTAGATAATCACCAGTAAAAGAGGTTTTAGCTTCAACATATTGCATGATGAGTTCTTCTGTTGCTCTATCTTTCCTCGGTTACATTTTCAAATTAAGTCATTAAAATGCTCAATAGTTCCCCCTTGAACGGTCTCCTTCTAAGCTCTTTCTGTGGTTTCCACCTCTTGAGTTTCAACAGTCTCCCCCGAGCCATCTCTGTAGTATCCATCTCAAGGGATTCAACAATAGATTGGAGAATCATCTCTTCCTCTTTGTTACTCTCCCTTAAAAAGGTGTGATATAAAAATAAAGCCAACATGCAATCTAATACTGTCAATCCTCTTCCCTATTCGAGGATCTTGAAGAACACAATAATCAGGAAAGAATTCGATTTTATAATTTAGATCTTTTGCGATAGAGCTAATAGATAACAAGTTAACAGGAAACTCAGGTACGTAGAGAAAGATGCTAATGTAATATTATGTGTACAAACAATAGACCAGTTCCAGAAATAGGGGTGAGAGAGCCATTGGCTATTCTGGCATATCATCTTTTGGGACACGAGTAGTAGTTTTGAAAGCCTTTAGAAGAGCCTGTCATATGTATATTCACAATAAAATTAATAATTGAAGAACTAAGATGAGCAATAAAAGCAGTACTTGATGCACATAATTGGATATGGATACAAAATGAGAGTCAAGTTTGGTCATGAGTCGACGCAGGTGTTGAATTTCATGTGAGTACGAAGTTTCTCAAGAAGCAGTATCCTTAGATGTCTCCACAATTACTGTCATATTAGCTTGACCCCTTGATGGACCTTCTTGCTTTTCTTCATGACCTCTTGCTTTTTTATGTTTTCGCTTCAACAATATTTTATTGTATGCCTTCTCTCGCCACAATAATCACACAATACGAAATTTTTATCATAAGTAACCGTCATTGGTTGCTTATGAGAAACAGATTACCTAGACTTTTAGTTGGCGCTTTAAAAAGCATGACCCCTCGTCCGGTCTCTCCATGTTGAATATAGGAGCATGCATCCTCAAGAGAAGGAAAAAGAGATTTACCAAGAACTTGAACCCTAATTTTATCATATTCTTTATTCAAAATCGGTGAGGAAATCATAGACCCTTTCATTTTCAATTAATTGTTGAAAGAAGATGACGTCCTTGATATATTTTGCTTGGAGGTCCTGATAGTAATCTATCTGCTGCCATAGCCCAGTTAACACAGAATAATCAGTAATAGTCAACTCATCTTGCTTTGTCGCGTGGACTTTGTTTCGAACCCTCTATCTTTCGTGAAAGCATACGAGTCGTTATGTTAAGCATCTAATCCTAGTCTTTATGGCTATTCTTTTCTATTGAAAAGGAGTCAGCTGTCTGCGCGAGTCACCTTCTTCTAGGCTCCGCTGGACGACACGGCATTTTCGTTCAAATATATATAGGCCGGCCGTACTTGTGATGGTTCCCAAGGATCCAATATGACCACTTAGGTCTACGTTGCCACGATATTGTTCTATGGAAGCGGGCGGGTTAGAAGTTCGGCCCGGTTTTTTTGGTGTCGTAGGGGAGGGATTGACCTTTCTAACGCATATTCAGTCGTACCGGCATGGCCCCACTGATTTTTTTTCGATCGGAGCATCAAGCAGCGCAACCCGGTTCTCCAGATTTTTCAGTAGTATCAAGTAATAAATATTGTTTAGAAATTTAAGGGTGTATAATATTCAAATCATGTCTTAACAAGGGAATTATCAGAATCCTACAAGCCATAGGTAACAGTAGATGCGATATGTGCTTTTTTTTCTCTATTATTATAACAAAGTATTTTCTAGACTTAGTCAAGAGTAAACAAGATCTAGACCATGCAAGGGAAGTACCAACTCCAACTAACTTTACTGCACTGATTTGTGAATGAGAAATATTGTCTAACTGGTTTGATCAATAGTTGTATTCTAGGTCTTTGTTTATGTCTGTTAAAGCATATAATATATATTTTTCCTTTGAAAATATACTATGCCTTCGAAGAGAAAGTAGGATTCCTTTTATCAAAAAAAAAAAAAAATCTTCTATAATAAGTCTACTCCAATAGCAATTACTTATCTCAAAGATGAATTGTAAAATCTCAAAATACATATAAAAAATTGAGGTGCAAAAAAAACACGGAGTTTATAGCTTTGCCGGAACTATCCGATGGTCGGAAAGTTTAAAAAATTCACCTTGAAAAATGACTGCTTGGTCAGAAATTGTTGAAAAAATAATGGGTATGGCGGGAATGAGGGTGATGACTCCACTGTGTGAAGGAAGTTGTTGGAAAACTAGTCGGAAGTCATTGCACGCGCCGTCGCGTGAGGCCGGAGATCTGAAGCTTCTGGCAGCGGGTGTGGGCGCGTGTAAGGTCCAACAGAGACAAACTTTGACGACAAAAAAATCTTGTTTGGATAGAATTTGTCGCCCATAAAAAATAGACGGAGAAAAAAAAAGCTCAACCTCTTGAGAAAGATTAAAAAACCTACTATTGCAGAGGAAAAAGAAACACATCAAAAGACATCAATAACTTTAATACCATGAAGATTTTCGTAGAAGTAAAAAATACTTCTTTTTATACATTTAATTTTACAACATCTGATGAGTAGTTCCAAACTTAGAAAAATCTTAAAACAATTATTACAGCTTCTACCAACTAATATTAGCAAAAGTTTATGCAAAAAATCTATATGCTATTAATTATAGCTTGACAAGATCTGCAAATAAAGTCTTGAATCTGCAACCAGCTATCAATTAATCCAGCCCGCTATCAACAGAAATCTATAAACCGAATCAAACCTTAAAGTCGGTAATTTCTTGGTTTCCTCATTTTATTTATTTATTTTGTTTTCTTGGGTTTATTCAGTTTTTTAACTTGGTAAACAGCAATTATATGGTGCTTTCTTAAGAAAATTACACGACAAAGAATATTTAGCTATAAAAAATAATTAATATAATAAAATAAAGTGTTGTACAAGTGACATATTTCGACTGTGCACATATATTTTACTAAACACATAAATTTTCTTATTTATATACACAATTTTACTCTAATGTGAAATGGAAAAGAGGAAGCCTTTGGGGGTGTCCTTTATGGGATTTGAGAGATTTTCTAGGTTGATGAGTGAGTTATTGATTTGATCTATTTTAATGGAATTTAAGACATGTACTTTAGGAGATAGGATATCTCATACACAATGATTTAGAAGATCTACTGAGTTATGAAAGTGTTACTCCTGAAATTAAAATATATGTGGTATTAAATTTTAAAAAATGATATTAGAGAAAATCTTCAAGATTATTGGGTACATGAATACTTTAGACATGTTGTTTTATATTAAATTTGTTATTTTTATGTAAAATAAAAAGTTAAAAAATAATATATATATATATATATATATAGTCGATTTGTTTGACATCGGTTTGGCTTTTCTTTGTTGACAACCAAACCAAATATATCTGTTTATTTATTTTCAATACCAAACCAAATCAATGGAAACCTCTATTCATTTTCTTTTCTCGATTTGACTTGATTTGTCAGTTTAGTATGATTTAGTGGTTATGTTTACAAGTTTGTATTTGTAAATAACAAAATAATATGAAAAATGGAGATATTTTTGTATGTTTGAAAATAAAAATAAAAAGTTATAATCGATATTTCATTATCTTAAAGAGTTACTACTACTACTTATATATTAACACTAGTTTTCTGACACATGCAATGCACGTGTATTTTTAATAATTAGTACAAATATATTGAACATTTTGAAATAAGCGTGTGTTGAGTTGCCCTTAATTAAAGGGCAAAAATGTAAATTCAAAGTACTGATATATTGAATCCTATTTGATGGATATATTTTTAATTTTTGCAATACATAATCATACTGAAAATTATTATTGTATGAAGGCGAGTAATATTTGAATGATTTTAATCATGTAAATTTTATAATATATCAATTATTCGGCTTGATAACGATACCTTTTCTTTTACATGTATCTTAACAATATATAACTTAAAAGTTAATGTGAGCAATGTTGGCTATGTTTGCAAATATGATACATCTTAAAGTTTTTATTATTTTTAATAGAAAATTTTGTCTCCTTCTTTTTAGAGCCGCGAACAAATCAAAATGTTTTTGTCGAATGAAAATAGTGTTTTGTAGAAGTTGTATATTAATTCGATCAACATATGTCTTCCTTAATATGGCTAAAAGATCATTATTCATTTAATGGTTTACACTCTACACAAAAATAATAGTTATTGTGATAAAAATAATACTTTTAAACCATCATCTGATTCATAACTATATGAGTCATTTTATCTGTAAATTAACAGAGAAAAAATAATTGTTATAATTGAATAAATTAAATGAATATATATGAGATATTTTTTATTTTGTCATATATAAACCTACATATTAAAAAAAAAAAAGGTTATATATAAGATCTAAAAGAGATTAAACTAATTATTATTGTATTTATACATCAAAGTCTGGTCTAAGATTTTGATATCTTCTTTGGACAATAAGTAGCAAACAAAGTAATAACCAAAAAAAAAAGTTAAATATAAAATTTTAGAAAAGAATCAACTAACCACTACTGGGTATTTCTACAGATGTTAGTTCCATTTTTCACTATTGGTTATTTTTGTTAAATCTTTTTTATTAGTTTCATGGAATGTATAGTTACATTTTTGCACATGAAATTTTTTGAAATACTAATGAGTTAGCTGAAACTTGAAAGGTTAGTTTGGTCTTTTGACTTTGCAGTTATAGAATAGTAGAGTAGATATTAATTAAAATTAAATTAAAAGCGTGAAATTTACACAGGATTAGAATTCCTTTACTTAGCCGGAGAAGTTTAGGAAGAGACTCCTAAACTCCTACATCTTCACCTTCTTCTTCTCCAATCGGTGCGAAGAACATAATAAAATAGTGAATTAGGGTTTTGTAAAATTGAATATAATGTCGGCGGCTGAGCAGCAGATGTTAGTTTCTTCTTTCCTTGAAATCGCCGTCGGTCAAACCCCCGATACTGCCCGTCAATTCCTCCAGGTACTTAAAATATCTACTACTAATTTCTTAAAATTATCACAATGTACTACTTCTCTATGTTTTGTTAGCAGATCCACTATTACTCGGTGTTTATGTGTGTTAATTTTTTTGGTGTGCTAGTATAATTATATCTAGAAACTTCCAATACGCGGAAAATTAGGTTTAAATTTGTAGAAATTAATGTGTTTAGGTTTTAGTTTTGATTAGATTATGGCATTAGGGTAGTACAACTTATGAATGAATATAGTAAGCTAGCTAATTGTTGTAAAGATTTGAATTAGTTGATGGCTCTATCGTCTATGATAGCGATATGTGGATAAAATTAGCACCTTTTTGGGGCATGTGATGGTCGAAGGATGCATGTGGATAATTGAGGTGTGCGTGAGCTGGTCTGAACTCAACCATATGAAAAGTAGAAAATTTAGCACCTTTGGGGTCTAGGTTTTATGTCACGGTATGATCTATTGTTATCTTTGTTACTGAGATATGAGATGATGCCAATCTTTTGGAAGTTAAATGAATCTTTTAGGGTTTACTTTTCTTTGGGAAAACATGTTCAGCTTTTAGGACAGAAATAGATGGACGATGCTTGTGCATAGATACCGTACGTTTGCTTGCCGTTATATCAATTGAGCTTTTCCCTTCAGTTGGACATTCTGATTCTATGGCACACTCAAATTAGTTTCTTTAAGCTTTGCCGACAGCTTAGTTTTGCGATCTTTCAGCTGTTGGGGTTTGGCGAGATGGTTATTTCATGTGTTGGTAAGAAGACAAGCCAATGGGTAGAAAAGTAAGCAGTCAATGAAATGCCGTATAGATAGAGGGGCTTTGTTATTACTGAGGACCTTTGCCTGATTTTGGCTGTTTGTTGGCTATGGTTTGCATCTTGTTTTCATTAGGGCTCAGGACCCTATGCAGAATGTTGAAGTATGGTGCCAATCGAAATTGATGATTTTTCTCGATGTTGGTAATTTAGAGCCTAGTTTTTATGTGGTGGAGATTGTAAATATTCTGTGTGTGCAGGCCACAAGCTGGAAGCTTGATGAAGCAATTCAGCTTTTCTACATTGGAAATGAGGGTGGCGCAACAGCATCAGCAGCAGCAGCTTTTAGTTCTCCACCATTGGGAAATGATGCACTTCTTGGTGATCCAAGCTTGAGGTATTTTGATTTAAACAATCTGTAATCTTGCTATTTTTGTAATTTTTTGTCTTTCTCAACTTTATTTTTGTATCTTTCTAACCTTGTATTTGCTTTTGATCCAGTGGAGCTGTAAAGGACTCGGTGGACAACAGCTTGGGACAAGGTGATGGAGATGATGTACGCCCACCTTTACCTGTAAAAAGGGAAGTTCTTTATGACAATGCGGTACTATATCGGTATGCTTTTCAACTTCTCATGTTTTCTGTATTTGAGCCTCTTGTTTTTGTTTGTTTCTCAACTCTATTTCATTCTTACGTTTCGGCGGACACTAGCACAATCGTTTTATTTAAAAGCAACTCTCTTTAAATTCCATTAAAAAAAAGGGAGCCCAATGCACAAAGCATCCCGCATTCATGCATGGTCCGGGGAAGGGCTGCACCACAAAGGGATGTGATGTACGCAGCCTAGCCTAATGCAAGCATCAGTGGCTGTTTCCACAGCTTGAACCCGTGACCTATAGATCACACCAAGACAATTTTAAATTCCATGTGGTAGAAAATATGATGAATGCAACATGTTGAAAGATGTATAATTTATGCACATCTATTGGAGAAAACTTCACTGAAGGAGTAAATCTTTTGTGATATTGATCAACATCTGTTCATTTTTTTTTAAATTTCTTTCATTCTCATGTTGGGCTCAAGGTTACTTTCTTTCTTTCTTTCTTTCTTTCTTTTTTTTTTTTTTTTTTTGTGGATTGAAGCTGGACTTGTTTATCCTCCTCAATCTTAGGTTGGATTCTTCCCCTTTTATCCATGAGCCTAAACTCTGGACCTCTTATTCTGCTGAATCCAAAAATTGCCCGCCACCACTAGTTCCTGAAATCCACTCGAGCTTTATTGGCAAGAACTTTTCTAAAAAGAGCTGTCTTTAAATGCCCCTAGTCCACACAAAAGACTACCGTGATCAGGCTCCTTAACACAATCTTACATTTTAGATTCAAAAAAAGGGATTAAGGAAGGAGATAAGCAGCGTTTAGTTATGTTGCAACTTTTGTTGCATCCTAATACTATTTGTAGAAGGAGATGAGCAGCGTTTAGTTATGTTGCAACTTTTGTTGCATCCTAGTACTATTTGTTTAAAGGAAAAAACTTCAGTTAGTTTTCATGTTTTGAATTTCTAAATTGTTTAAGCCTGAAAATTACAAAAATGTTTCCTAATTATTAAACACAAACTAGCTTACGTCTTAGACTTACTCTCCTCCTTCATATTTTCCCATCACACAGATCTAGGACTGACAGAGCAATCTTTCCCCTTTTATTGTCTCTACCATAAATATTGCACATCTCCACTCAACCTTTTGGGTTGTTGGAATATGGTTATTCCAGAAATCATCTTCGCTGTAGGCTTCAAGTCTTCATCACTTGTTATCCACAACAAACTTGGAGATTTCAGGGTAACCTGGGGCCTTTCGACATAGGAAAAGCTCACATCATCTTTGAGAGATGGAAATGTTCAAGTCATTGTTCTTCTACTTATGTAAATAATGTGCAATTGCCTAATAGAATTAATCTAAAGAACAATAAGGATTAGTTGGTTGGAGTGGTTCAGGATTGTGGTTTTCTTGTTATGTTGCACAGAATAGCTCTGGTTCTCGTAGTATTGGAAGTGTAAAGTTCCATTATAACGAAATTTATCCAGGAAAAAACAGTGTTTACTCATTATAGATATCGAGCTCTCAAAATAACAAATGTTGCTCGTAAATTCAAAGCTTATGTGGTCTTCTTCTCCCTCTTCATGTTTTCTCTTTCCATTTTATGGTTGTGATGTGATCATATACTATGGATTGTATTTGTTGTTCTCCAAGTGCAAAAAACTCTACTATTATACCTCTTTCACGAAGGCAGTGCTCTTTCTGTCCATTTTCTCCGCAATTGGAAGAGTGTGACCATGATGTACACGTGCACGTAGATATTAAGAATTGCTAATTGACTGTCTTGACAAAGAATACTGGCAGTTGCGTGCATTTGTAGTGTAGAAGTTTTGCAATCTATGCTATTTTGCCGTTTTCGTTTTCTATTTTTCTTTCTAATGGATGATTCCCCACTTTTATTTGCACCCTTTTACTGATTTGTTTTTCTTGTGATCTTTAGTTCATCGGGAATGGGAGGTTCATCACGCGAACCTCGATTAGTAGTTCCCTTCCGCAACTTTGAGGAAGAAATGAAGCGTCCTGGAGTCTGGGAGGGAGAGCAACGATCTACTTCTACAGCAAATGCTCCTCAAGACAATCTTGCTTCGTTGTATCGTCCTCCTTTTGCCTTGATGTACCATGGGTCTTTTGAAAAGGTAAATTGGACTGATTTCCGGAAAGATTTGCTACTCAGTTTCCTGCTTCAGTAAATACTTTCATTTTTGTTTCTTTGGTGATTTTCCTCGCGCTTATTGCTTTTGCTAGTGTATTTCTTGACTTCGATGTTTAAGATCCATCTACGCAAATTTATATGCTAGAAAAATCTAATAACAAGAAGTTATTCCTTTCACAACTTTGGGGTTGGTTTACTTGTGTTCTTTTGATCAAGTAGAGGGGTAACAGAGTAAATGGAAATGTTATTGGGTTTGGCTTTTCTGAGATATTAGAGTCAAATTTGCTTCTCATTGTGCTTTTAGCATTGCTTATTTACCATCTTAGTTACCATATTTTTTTACTAGTAATATGCTGTTCCAGGGGTCATGGGCCTCTTTGTTTCGTTTTTTTCGTTTGAAGAGTATTTGCAGTAATAACGAGAAGCACCACCCATATGCGAGAAATATACAAAAGTAGGAAGTCATACCAGAAAAGTGAAAAGTGACTGTCTAGTGTCCACAAACAACAGTCTATTATCTTTACAAATGGTGATATTTTGATGCTTAAAAAATCAAAGTAGGGTACAGATGGCATCTATGAAAATGGAGGCATTCACTTCATCAAAAAAAGAAAAGAAAATGGAGTCATTGGTTCCTTTTAAAAGAATGTTCTGAAGGGAAAATACTAGTTTACTCAACTCATTTGCTCAACTCATTTGTTTTATGCCCATCAAGCTCTAAAATGTGGAGAAGAACAAATTCTTGCAGTCAATGGCTGTGGTTCTTCATTAAAAAAAGAAAAAAAAAAAGTTTTCTTGTTTTGACCGTCATTGTGAATCTTCCTTCGTTATGATACTTTGACCAATGGGAGTAAATCACCTATGTTGCTGTGTTTCCTTGTTGGATATTGTTAACCTGAATTATATGTAATTTCAGGCTAAAGGTGCTTCTACACAGCAGAACAAATGGCTCTTGGTCAATATGCAATCCACACGAGAATTTAGCTCACATATGGTACGTCTCTTGACTTCTCCTCCACCTTTAAGCAAAGATGGTGGGGACATGGTTGCTGACACAGAATATTCTTTCCCTTGTTATGTCTGACTCACTTTGTTTTGTGTAACCTACCTTTGAAGCTTAACCGAGACACTTGGGCTAATGAGGCTGTTGCTCAGACTATCAAAAGTAACTTCATCTTCTGGCAGGTTAGTGTGCTAATTTCTTTCTTTTCTTTAGACTAGCTCTATAGTCAGAAAAGCGTGCAGTTTTACCTGGGTGTCATCTTTTATTTGTTTGTGGTAATCAAAGACTGGTACCATTGGTTCTTCAGCAACTACGCTTCTCTACACATGACTCTGACCTTTTGACAATGTATCCTTCAAATGTCATTAAAGTTGTTAGAACTTCTTGTGCTGAAGTCTGGTAGAAATTTGGCTATGTATGCTGTCATTTTAGAAGACCTGGAATGAGTCTTCTGGTCTTGTAAGAAAATATGCATTACCTTTTAGTACTGCTGTCTTTGCTATGTTGAAATACATGAGCTTCTTCCCTTGAGCTTGACGGGGAAAGAAAGCAGGAAAAACTTCCAAGTTAGACCTCAATGGACTAGCCTGCATGATAAGTTGTAATAGTCAGAATTCTTGAGAGTGCTTGGAACACTGTTCGTGATCTGTTTTAGTTGAAGGGGCACATTTTCAATTAAGATATGCATGCGGCACATCTGATCTGTAGAATCAGTGCCACATTCTTGCTTCATACTTGACCAAGCTGATAGGCGCACCAGATTGCTATCTGGTAAAAAGGATGTAGCAGGCGGTCTTCCTTTGTTTTATTTGGAGTGATTCTTGGGAAGGGTTGCCAAGTTAGTGATAAAAAAAGTTACTGTCTTTTGATGAGATGTCCCCAAAGGGACTCAATTATCATTTTACTGGCTGCTTAATTCTGCAAGTAGTTGCTTGATGACTCTTGTTTTTTTTTCTTTTTTTTGAGTCAGTGGATAAAACTTTTAAAACTTGCCTTTTCTATTTCAGTCCCTGATTGTTTTTTGTTTACTTTGCATGCAGGTGTATGATGATACTGAGGAGGGCAGCAAAGTTTGCACGTACTACAAGTTGGATTCAATGCCTGTCGTATTGGTAATTGATCCTATAACTGGTCAGAAGATGCGTTCTTGGCGCGGAATGGTTCAGCCAGAAAATTTGCTAGAGGTTTGTCGTCGTTCCTTTACCTTGTTCTGTTTGCCTATGTATGTTGTGGGACTTGAACAACTTTTTGTATTTGCAGCATCTAATACGGCTGTGCCCCTGAACTGATATAATGTATCCTGATGCAGGATCTCCTATCTTTCATGGATGCTAGCCCCACAGAGTATCATGTTAGTCTGTCTCATAAACGACCTAGAGAGACTCCTCAGGCACCTCGTCAACCTCACAGTAAGTTTAATGCTCTGTAATGCTGTTTGTCACTACTTGGGGTGAACAGGGGGAGTGGGTGGTTTCTTAGCAAAAGCCTTTGGTGTTTTGGGAAGAGCTATATATTACAAAGGCAAAGTGCAACTTTTCGATGAGGTACCACTCCAGCTTCATAATATGTCCTCAAAACACATGTAAAGATATCATGGCATTTTTAGAAGTTTCTCTTCCTTCACTCTTAATTTATACCTTATCATGAGTTGTGTCTGTGGTCCACTTCAGCCTAAGACATTGCTTGCAGATTGTATGCAACTTAACTGCATATTGACTAGGAGTTCTATTCTTGACCAGCTACAACATCGAGCGTTGTGTTGCTAATTGTCATCTTCACCCAATGAAAAATACTCCCTCCTTTTCAATTTATGTGAACCTATTTGACTTGGCACAAAGTTTAATAAAGAAAAGAAGACTTTTGAAACCTGTGATTTGAATAAGGCATTGATAATTGTCTGGCTATAAATCATCTTATTAATGGCACAATGGTACTTGCCCAAAAAAAAATGGTACAATGGTAAATATGGAGTTAAATTGTTTCTAAATTTAGAAAGTGGTCATTCTTTTTGGAAAGGACTAAAAAGGAAATAGGTTCTCACATAAACTGGAACGAAGGTAGTATAAGAAAATGAAACATTATTGTCAGATGTTTATCAAATTCAGAGTGACTCTGTTTTGTGCAGATGAAATTGTAGATGAGGACGACGAGCTACAACGAGCATTGGCAGCTTCCATGGAAGGCATACAAGATCCTGGTGCAGTTGCCTCTGAAGAGACTAATGAAGCCAGTGATGATGAAAAGGAGCAGCACTCGACAAAAAAGCCTTCTTATCCTTCTCTACCTGAAGAACCCAAGGGTGACAGGAACCTCCTCTGCAGAGTTGCGATTCGCTTTCCTGATGGACGCAGGCTTCAGAGGAATTTCTTACGAACTGACTCAATAAAGGTAAAGTTTGTTATTCATTTTCCTGTTTTCTAGAGTTGATGCCTCTCACGTTTGACTTGTGGTTTTTTCCAATTTGAACTTCCAAAGTCTCCAGTCTTGTAGGCTAACATGTCAACTGTGCCCCTTTGGTATATGGTACATATAAATCTATTTAAAGAGTTATGCCTAAGATAGATACATTAACGGAAGTCTACTCTCCTTAGATTTAATATTATCCACATAATGTAAGAAAAGTACTACAGTGATTCTTCTTCTTCTCTTCCTTTTTTCTTTTATTTGGGAGATTTATCTGGAGTCCCTGGAACGTAGTTGGCTTATGCATCTTCTCTCTTTTCAGCTGCTATGGTCCTTCTGTTCTACTCAGCTTGAGGAAGCCGAGACAAGGTCATTTAGATTTACACAAGCTATCCCAGGTGCATCGAAGTTTTTGGAGTATGATAGCAACTTAACCTTTGAGGAATCGGGTCTTGCTAATTCTATTATTTCATTCACTTGGGAGTGAACCGAATCCTACATAATGCTGTAAAGCCTGGCACTTTATTTATGGGTACTCAGTAAGGATGTCGAACAACAGGGTCTGGTTCCTATTGCTCCAGTGCTTTCTGCCCTTGAAATTTGTCAAAAAAGGAAAAAAAAAAAACATCTGCCTTATCTCTTTGCTGTTGTTTTACCTTCAAATATAGTATCTTGGCTTTGGAAGTTGTATAAGATGCTATAAAGTTTGTACATTTTGCTACTCGTGTACATAATTATTATGACTTCTTGGAGGCTAAGTATGTAAGTACTTTCAATTGTATCTCGCTAACATATTATGCTATTGGTAGTATATTTTTCTTTTGCATGGTGTAATGTTTTCTTTTCCTGTAAATCTTTGGGTAAAACTGAAGTGTTGAGGGGCCCTTAAATCAATAAACAAAGAAGGCTATCACCAATTAACATATCATCATTTCTAGAAAGTTGTATGGGTGTATTATGCATTCAACTCATTGGTTACAAGGGCTAGAGCTAGAGGGATTTAAGTGAATTTCCTTCGTTTAAATTATGCCTGCATAAATAGGGTAACAATGGATTTCTTGATAAGAAATAAACTCTTTATTCCCTCGACGCAAGTGAAGATTCTTGTTTAGTAGCAAGGGATTCAAAAGTTAAGTCACTGATTGTTTGGCTCTAATAAACAATGCTGAATTTTGGTAAATTAATGATTGATATTTAAGATGAAATGTTGGTGAGCTGCCATATTATTTTTTTTTAAAAGCCATACTAATTTGTTGCTCTTTCCGGCTCAATTTATGCAAAAGCTATTGAATTTCGAGAGTCAAAACCTTTTGATTTGACTGTTAACTCAGATGTAGAATCTTTAAGCTTTTTCAATGCAAATTACATATTTAGAAACATAAACACTAAGTCACAATAATTTACAATTATATGAAATAATTACGGTCAAAGGAAAAACCGTTTAACTCTCAAGAAACGGTAACATTCACATAAATAGAGGCAGAGATTATTGTTTTGGAGATTACTTTGTGCGTGAATTACAAAAAGGAGCACAAATGCATCTGGTCTTGATAACATAAGCACTTTTTTAGTGGTCTTGAAAATATAAGCACTTTACCATTAAATAAAGCTGAATGAACAAAAATACCCTTACTAACAGAGAACTTCTCGTAATTATAAAAATGCCACAGACCATTTTTTGAAGCCGTAATTACAAAAATGTCACTGCACGTTTTTACCTTCGAAATTATAAAAAATGTCATTGCTTCCTATACAACAGAAAACAATGTCAACTCGGTTGTGTTTAACGTCCATTTTGTGAATAAATAAGGCCAATCGACATCGTTTCGCTCCTATACAACGCAACGAATCCGTATGTATTTCACATCTATTTTGTGAATAAATAACATCAAATTGTCATCGTTCGGTCATATACTAAAATCAAAGCGAAACAAAATATAAGACCAATATGGCGTCATTTCTTCATACAATAAGACTATGTTAATGATGCCAAATCGGCCTTACTTTATTCACTATCTTCAAGTGCTTATATATTTTGGAATAACGACAATTCGTCATAATTTATTCATAATGTGAGCTAAATATTACGTACATTTTGCAAACTGAGTCCAACTCGTTTTCACTTCATCAAAATACTAAAGTCCCCCCCTGAAGTTGTACCCAAAAGGTCAGTTACACACTCAACATTTACAGGCGACCTCGTACCCCCCTATACTTGTCTGAAGTGAATTCTTCCCCTTAAAACATATATAACCAGTCTCATAGTGGGAGGTGTTTATCACTCTCCATCTAATTTTGCCACGTCATTGCCACATCAGATAGTATTTATTATTATTTTTTTGCACAAATCTTTTCTTCTTTTTTCACCTATTTTTTTTATCATTACCTTTTATGCATTTTTATGTAGACAAATTACATTCCAAATCTTCCAAAATTGCTCACCGATGCCTACCAAATAATTTCAACTTAATAAAAATTATTTGCAAGTCATTTGTAATGGTTTCGGGCAAAGTAATACTAAGAGAACAAAGTTGGGATTAGAGAAATGAATAATGAGTTTGAATATTGTAATAGGCGATGATGAGAAGGAATTTTTATTTTATGTGATGAATCAACTATAATAATTTGATTGGATTAAGTTGCATATGTGGGTTTAAAGGGAGTTTATGGTTTAGGTTTGTGAAATTATCCGGTTGGATTAAATTGAATATGTGGGTCTAAAGTGTATTTGTGATTTGGGTTTGTGAAAAAATTTACTAGGTAAAGAAAGATGTTTTATGTAATTTATTGAAAATTATGAAAAAGAAGAAAGAGGGGCGGGAGTAACATGGAGAAGATGAAGAAATGGGGATGAGGTGGGGGTGGAGTGGGTCTGAAGATGAAGAAAGGAGAGTGGAGGCAAATTTGTTGCTCTTTTTACTTTTTATTCCAAAAATTTTTTTTTTGTCTTAATGCTGGCTTTTTTATTTTTTGCCACATCAGCTTTTAGGGCTTTAGAAGGGGCAAAAAAATTCACTCCGAACAGAACTAGGGGGTATTAGGTCGCCCGTAAAGGTTTGGTATGTAAATGACTTTTGGGTACAACTTTAGGGGGGACTTTAATATTTTTTCCATCAAAATACGTTTGAAAATATAAAATGAAGACAATCTGACTGTATTTATTCATAACTAGGCAAACTGACTATGTCTATTTTACAAGCAAATGACACCAAATCGTTATCACTTTGTCTATATACAAAAATTTGAAGTAAAAATGAAACAAGACCAATTCGGCATCATTTACATTCCAAACTACTCCTATTATTGTCTATTTTACAAGCAAATGACACCAAATTGTCATCACTTTGGCCATATACATAAATTCAAAGTAAAAATCAAATAAAGCCAATGCGGCATCAGTTCAGCGTTGCTCCACTATCGTCTCATCGCCATCATGTCACGGCCGCCTCGACACTGCAGCGCCATCACCAGCAGGCACATAAATTAGCCACTACATCGCCATTACCAAACTGCCCTTGTTTCATCATCATTATACCAAAGCAATTCCCCGAAACCAATAAGTTAAAACTACATTCTTATGTTTTTTTAATCCAAATAATGGCAATAAGATGTGCATTGGTTACATAAGTGGAAAGCTCAGCCAGAGATTTGGTATCCAATGTATCAAGTTTCTTATTATATCTGTTTGTGAACTACAATGTGAACAACAAAATCTTAAAATGACACTGGAAAAGACTACAATGATCTTTGCTGGTTCAGTGGTCTCCTCAATCTTCTTTAAACCTTTCATATCTGTTGTTTCCACCGTTGATCAATGAAGGATAATTTTTTTGAACTTTTGTAGTTCCAGAACCACATTGATTGTCCTCGATAAAAATGGTCACACTGCGAACATTTTGAAAGTTAAGATTATCTTGGCCTTTGGAAATTGAAGACGTAGATTCAGCAGACATGGTTAATTGATGGCAATTGTATGCTACCCGTCCCTCTACCAGAAAAGTTTTTGTTTTTTTGCGCTGCGTCCTATACATGTAAGATTCACCGAAAAAATGGAGTTCTCACCAGAGTTAAGGTTTGGCCGAATTTTTGAGCCTCGATTTACACCGATTGGTTGTGATTTTGGGAAAACCAATTTCAAAAATGGGAAGAGAGTGAGGAGACGAAACTGATGATGCAAAAATTTAGCCGGAGTATGGTGGTCCGTCGCTGCCAGTGGCGGAGCTCCAGCGGCGGCGGCGGAAGAATTTCGCCTAGTCGTGGTGTGGATAAAGACAGATCCAGAGTTTTAAGGCAAAAATTAATGACTTTAGGCTTTTATATATGAGGGGTAAAACTGTCCTTTAGTAAAGAAGAATTAAGAATGTGCTTATGATTTAAAGATCAGTAAAAATCTGCTTACCAAATCAAGACCACCCCAAAAATACTCACTTTACATTAAAAAAAAAAATATTACTACTTTATAATTAGGTGGACATATAACTTGAGCCCATAAAAGCACTTTTGAATATTTTCCTTAAAAAGATTTGTATATAGGTTGATTACACTTATATAAAAACTATAATCCTATTCCATAAACTTAGCAACAAAATATAAATAAGAAAACATAAGTACTTTTTCTGTACCCATTTGTTGCGTGCGAAATCAGTCAGTTTGCCCAATGCTGCCTCTTGCAACCGGTCAGTCTTCGTCATGCGGTCACATTCCATCCGTCGCTCGTCAGATTTTCTTTTTTAATCTGAATTTTGATACATAAAGGTAAAGAAGGCAAAAAAAAAATGATACTTGTTTGATACATTAGATAAAAGATACTGTAGAAGAAGAAAAAGAAAAAAAAAGATATTAAAGAATGATACAATAGATATAATTTTGATACAAGAAATACACTAGAGATACTGTGTAGATACTATAAAAATAAGAAGAAATAAATGAAGATATGTTATCGAGATTCAAAATAGATACATTCTAGAAATACTGTAGACACAACAGTAATACAAAAATGAAAAAAAATATAAGAATAAGAGCCAACAACAACAACATTGATACTAAAATGATACAATATGATAGAAAAACCGATTCAATTGATACACATACATCAAAGAAGAATAACAAGAAGAAAAAGATATATGTTTGATATATACAAAAATCAATCTTTTGTATGTATCAATGATACACGTCTAATATATAAAGGAGGAAGAAGAGGGGAAAGAATATGAGGAGCATGAGGAAGAAGAAGAATTTGATACTATAGTGATACACAAATAATACAATTGATACAATTGATACACGTTTGATATAATGAAAATACATAACTGATACAAGAAAATAAAAAAGGAGAAGAGAGATGCACAATAAATAGTGATATAGAATAAGATAAAATAGTACATAAAGTAAAGAAGAAGAAAAAGCACCAACGTTTATAAAAAATGGTACAATAATGATGCATTTGTGAAACAATATTGATACAATAGTAATTACTACATAACATAATGATACAAAAAAGAAACATACAAAGTGATTAAAAAAAAAAAAAGATAAAAGAAGAAGTAGCAGCAACAACAACACCATCACCACCACAAGTGACAGCCTGCGGCACTAGCAACACCATATCTCAACAAAAATGCCAAGCAAAAAATCACCAAATACACAATTAAATTTTATAGATCTAGGATGTTCTGGCAAATTCTGTAGTGTGGAACTTGGTTCTATTATGGTTTGTGGTGAACCTTATCTGTGTTGTGGTCATTTTTCTATTTGTATGTTATTGCTCGCTTTTACTAATAACGCTGCTTCGTTTCTCTGGTTAACTTTAATATTTTCATATTATTGTTTTTCTTTATCTTAGTGTTTTTATCTTTGATGTTTTTTCATGAAATCTTTTTTTATGTTCCAAATCCATTTTCAAAACTATTTTTCTTGTGTCGAGGGTTTATCGAAAAAAGATGCTCTATTTCATCCGAAATAGCGGTAAGATCAGCGTAAATCTCACTCTCCCCAGATCCCACTCGTGGAACTATATTAGGTAGGGGTGGGCACTAAACCGGAAAAATCGAAATGCCGAACCGAACCGATCCAATTCGATATTTTGATTTATCGGTTCGGTCTTCGATTTCGGGTAACCTGGTACTTCAGGTTCCGAAGTACCGAAGAACTGCACTAATTTTTTTTGTTTTTTGTTTTTTTAAGCTTTGAAGTATAAATCTGAACTAACTTATAATGCAATTATTCTAATTTATAAGTTACATTCTCCCTGCACAAAAAAACGAAAATGTGGGATATCAATATCCATGTTCTTAAAAAAAAAGATATAGTGTTCAAAACTGTCTTAATCACTATATATCCTACGCAATATTGACTCATTGATTCACATCACGTTGAATGTCTCCCTCCAAATAGAATCGGAGTAACACCTTAAGCTTTAAGCATATATTTAGTCTATATATAACTTAAAACATCATGGTATCATAAGATAAGGCGGGGTGCAACTCTTGAGATACTGGCAACTGGAAAGCACTTTACTTTTTTGTTATAAACTAAAAAATTTCTTTTGATAGAGGAAAATAAGAATGTGATCAAATGCTTCAATGAATCCTGAAAGGAAACTTTCCAATATCACCATGACTTTATGCCTGACACTCATAAACCTTCCATTTGTCAGCGCCTGCATATAATTTAAGGATCAATTTTTTTGGGCTAGAAACTTTGGTTTCAATAAAAAAATCGGAGTACCAAACCGAATACCGAATTAAATAAACTGAACTGAACCGAACTATAAAAATTACAGTTTTTTCTATACTTGCAAAATGACGAATACCGAAGTCCGAACCAAAGTTTCAAAAAAATCGAACCGAACACCGAACGCCCACCCCTAATTATTAGATATGTTGTTGTTGTTGTTGTTGTTGTTGTTGTTGTTGTTGTTGTTGTTGTTGTTGATGTCATGCTGGGGCAAATTTTGGAACAGATTTGGACTGCCGAAGCAGATATGCAACTGCGGAGAAGAAGAAGGAATGAGCACCGCCGCTGACTCATCGTAGGACGAAGAAGGGGAGGGGGAGAAGCAGCCGAAGGAAGGAGGAGGATGTTGCCGGTAAAATCGAACGGAAAAAGTGAATGAAAAACGGAAGAGAAAGGAGGAGTTGGTTAAAGTTGCATTGTCAAATGGTTCTTTAAAAAAATCATAGTTGCAATAAGCTTTAGTGAATCTCCTTCTTTAACCATGGGAAAGCTATATGTCACACGGAGGCTTTGTGATGCCTTGGCGCACGCTGTGACTCTACACAATAGGTGAGATGCACAATGTCAGTCGCTCGGTCGGGTGTCAGCCATGCGCTGGATAAGTGTCAGCCGCATGCTTGAGTGGGAGTGTCTATCGTGCGCTAGACATGTGCTAGACGAGGGCTAACAAGGCACTAGACGAGTGTCCGCTGGGCATAGGTTGAATGTCGGTCATGCGAGCTGTGTGCGGGAAACGAGTGTCAGTGCCGCACGATTTGGAGCTATAATGGGAATCTTGGAACATAGGATTAAGGCCTTGTTCCTAACTTGCTATAGAGTGTGCATGCCAAGTTTGGGACCGTTCGGAGTTTGTTTGCCTATGGGCTTGGCTTAGCCAAGTAGCAGAGGCATTGTCTAATTATATTGATCTTCCAAGGGCTATATCTCTTTCCACTACTATGGGTATGGGATGAAACTTCACGGAGGTACGAAGGAAGTCAAGAGGAATCTCTAGAAACAAACGACATCTCATTTGGAGGTTGGACTTGAAAGTTAAGCCATTGTATGATTCTCGGGACAAAGGATGTCCACTGCTAAGACACTGATTTTTTTAAGACATATATAAGTGGAGTAGACATGGTGACAACCTCAGCTCTCCCCGTGGACTTTGTCAGGAAGTCGCACCAAGTGAGCTACCTTGAGGAAGGACCTCAAAGGCCTGCCTGGACATCTCAGATGAGTGTTCTAGGTATCCATACGAATCATGCGACTTTATGGACGACGCGTGGCCAGAGGGCCAGAACTGGGAGCACAACGGGGGACAGAGGATTGACGGGAGGAAAGACTAAGCTCTGCCGGATGTCTTTGGATAAGATAAAAACCTCTGTGCCGATTGAGTACTCAAGGAGCTATAAAGAGCCTCATGTATTGACTTCTGAGCATGGCTTGGGTTCAGCCTCCAAGCAAGGGATCGTTGGCCTAGACATGCAGTCGTGGGGCGACGTTGCACTACTCAGGAGGGAAGCATGATGCGAGTGCTACGCTTGCCAATGTTAGGAGACATTGAAATTTATCATTTGGAAGATGCACATGACAAGGGCCAAGGGCTTAAGAGTTGTTCTACTTGGGCGAACCACAGCCAAGTGCCAAGGCACAGGGCAAGGGCCAAACTTGAGGATTGCACTGCGCGCAGGAGCCTCTTAGTGCTAGGCGAGGGACGGGCATGTCCTTAGCCAACCCCAGACATGCGCATACTGAAGTTTTCGCATATGAGATGCGTGCAAGGGAGAACCTTTGGGCGGCACAGTTGAAGCTACGCTACTGAGGTGAGCTTCCTAGAAACCTAGGACGAAGAGCAGGCTCGTAGTCAGGTACGGCTGCAATCACCACACAGGTTATTATGTGCCGCTGTCATTGGAAAGGTGTGCCATGACAATTATAGTATGTGTTAAAGTTTTCAGTTAAATATATAAAAGCTTCATTATTTGTTTGTATTTATTATTGGACCTCTTCAGTAAATTTTTCTAAAGAGGGAACCTTTTTTTTTTGCTTGCGTAGCGACATTAGAAATGAACTGTTTCCATGTAATAAATAGTAGAACTTCGCCTATTATATTCTAGTTTTCAATGAAATTCTGACAACAAAAATCCGAAGTGGTGACTTGCACAATATGACTATCATTTTATTGACATGAAATAACCAATCAGTATGAATATATATTACTAACATATGCCCATTATGAAAATAAAAATTTTATGTCTTGATGATCACAGTACCAAAAAATCTTCATTCTTTGAAAAGTTATATTGTACAAATAGAACAAACAATAATTTTTATGGTATATTTATGCTTTTAAACTTCCAGACAAACGGAAAAACTCTAGTGAAGTGATAAAAAGATTCAAAGTTTACTTCTTTTTTCATGAAAGTTCAGCTATATAGCAAACGAAAGAGTAACACTGATCTATGAGACAGATCACACAAATAACAAAATAGTGTAACATTAAGCAGATTTTACCCAGGCAACAAGCAATGCACAAAAAAATAGGAACAACGATTTTCCCACTAGACGGATAGCAACCCACAAAAACAAAATGGCCCACTACCTTCAGCTCATAGATCATATCAACACGTCTACACATGTGGTGGACGCTCATCAAAATTTCACCAATAAAACCCATCCTCACCGCGCCACTACTGAAAGTCATGCTACCACTCCTCAACAGCTGACAACCCATCAACAAGGACCATCCACTGGTCCACAAGCTGGGCCAGCGGGGATCCACAACATACGTTAGACATATCTTTAATGTGTATGTTCTTGGTTAAAGGGCACAAAAAAGTAGACAATAGTCATTATATACAAAAAGATTCTGAAGAATATGGATAGACCAAACTTCATCCTGCAAAGCATCTTCAAGAAAATTTGAACAATCCTCAATATGAATAACATGTCATGGAGATTGTAACACATTGCATTGATGATTGAATTTCCAAAGGAGAAATATTTCTTGGAACCAACAATCCAAATGGACTCCATGAGTATGCAAACGAAGCCACAACTACACAAGATACAATTAACCACTAAACTCGCGTACCTATATGATATGAAAATGAAATTGTTGCTCTCTTTTTAACTCAAAAAGACAATGCACTATTTGTAATGGAAGGTTCATCACGTGAGCCTCGATTAATAGTTCCATTCTGCCTTTGAGAAGGAAATAAAGCGTCATGGAATCTGGAAGGCAGAACAATGAATCTACTTTCAAAGGACAATTTTGCTTTTTTGTATCTTCCTTTTGCCTTGATGTACTATGGGCTTTTGAGAAGGTAAATGGACTTGGCGAAGATTTGTTGCTCAGTTTCTTGTAGGTTTTTTTTTTTTTTTTTTTTTTTTTTTTTTTTTTTTTTGTGATTTTCATGCTCCTTTTGCTTTTGCTAGGAATTTTCGTAATAGTCTTTTAAGACTTTTCTAGGGTGTTCTCAGACAATTAGAGAGTTGTGTGTCGTCACATTTATTTCATATAGCAAAACAATAAGGTATTTTTGATCTTTTGCACAAATTCTACTCTCCCTAACCTCCCAGGGAGGTCTATGCTCGACAATACTGGAAGGCATCATTTGAAAGACACACATGACAAAATGCACCACAAATACAATATATTAAATCAAACTTTGCTTTTTGGTAGTGGAAGTAACAGTCACATTATGGTGTTGGGTTTTGGTTTGATTTTAGTTAGGTCAGCAAGTCAGCGGGCACAAGAATGTACAACCTAATCTCATACTCTTTATGGTTTAACATGTCTTTTTGTACTGCATTACATAATTTTATTTTGGAAAGCCTGCCTTTACAGAAGACAACTACGACCATTTATTTTGCATCATTGTTTTGACAACAACCGTGATTTGTATATGTTATGTCTCGTAAGAGCTTATCGCTAGAGTTGAGACTTGAGAGTAGCATGCAAGCATATTAGTTTGTACAACTCCAAGTTATCTCTTTGGGATAGAGCACCTTATATATATATATATATTCCCCTATCAGAAGTGAGAGCTACCAAAATTTGAAAGGTGTTGGTTTTTTCAATTATTATCCTTTGGCCCTAACAGAGGTGTGTCTCATGTCATACTAATTTTGTTTTTCCTTCCCCTTTACTGAAGTAAGATCATCTCATCCTTATATATATACTAGTGTCTCGGCACGCGCTCTGCGCGTGTATTCCATTCTCAATGAGTGTATTTTTTAAAACTAAATAATATATATTATATTAATATATATGGTTGAGCTATTAAGTAGCTTGTGTGAACAACGCCCCTAGCGCCCAGAGCAAGTGCCTTTAGTGTTCCCGAACGCTGTGTATTCCACTCTCAATGAGTGTATTTTTTAAAACTAAATAATATATATTATATTAATATATGTGGTTGAGCCATTAAGTAGAAGTTAAAGGCAAAGTGCATGTATAAAAGAAAAATTATCAAGCAAATTGTGGAGTTGAGAAAGCTAACTATTTGACCGATTTCATGTCTAACCCAGAGGAAGTACTCAAATGTGATTCATTTTTCACGCAAGCTTTGCCATAATCCTTAGAGGATAGTGATTATTTTAGAATGAATTATTCATCCTTCATGTATTTCAAGAAGGTTTGGACAAATATCCCGCCAATGCCTTAGCCCTATCACTATGATAGTTTTGATTAAGAAGTTATTGTTAGTTCTATTCAGCCAAGTCAATAAAGAAAAAAACTCGAATATAATTGAGGACTTAGATTTTATTTACTGTGTTGTTTTCACGTATAAAATGACAAGAACTTTAATATTTCTTAGATATGTTCACTAATTTGTAATATTATGGTTTGCTAATCAATTTTGCTTTTTAATTTTATATTATTATTATTATTATTATTATTATTATTGTTATTATTATTATTGTCGTCGTCGTCTTTTGACATAACGATTACTCATATAATCTATTCCTAGATTTTACTCCATCTACATTAACCTTTTTGAGTGGGATAATTTTTTTAAGATCATTTTTACAAAATACTATATATATATTCACAATAGTAAACTTGAATTTCCGTATGTCACCCGCTTCTATGTTAGAGTATACACAGTGATTTAAATTAATGTAGAATTGAAAATATGTTTCTGAAATTTGTAACCTTTTTATTAACTTTTTTCTAATTTTGTAAAGTTTCATTCCTAAACTTAATGCTAAATGATAATTTTGACATCCGCTGATCTTTACTTCATAAGAACAAATACATCTCTCCTCTTTATTAATCTAAAAAAAAATGGTCAAGAGAAGCTATAAAGTAAAGCAAAAGTTTATTATTATATTACTAAACTAAACCTGCATATATATATGTGAAGAAAAATAAAAGAGAACCATACTGCAATATATACCAAACACTTATATATAGTTAGGATTATTTATCACACACAGAAAGTAGTTAATAATCACAAACAATGCAAAGTTACTGTTGAACCCCAAAAATTACCCTTTCTTTAAGAAAAGACAAGTTTCGGGTATATTTCAACAAAATGGGACTCCAAAGGGTTTTCTTTGGAGTCGCCACCTAATTTAAGGATTATTAGGAACCTAAGTTAACTAAAGAGTGCAATTTATTTATTTTTTATTTAAAAGAAATTAAATCAAAATCAGAGATTCTTAGGTAAGTGGTTCTATTAAATCCGAAAGAAGGTCCCTTGCGGGAGCACTTTCGAAAATCCGCTAAAAGCGGTTAATTCGGCGGTTTTCACGAATTTGTTAAGGATAATAAGTATACAAAGCTAATTTTATATAAAGATAATAGGAATAATATAAATAAGGTAAGACTTTAATTATGCCGATACTTAGATAAATAAATGACCAAATTTAATATTAATTAAATGGATAATGAAATAATGATCAATTTGATTAATTAATAGAATAAATAAAGGTTAAATGAAGTTAGATAATTAAATAAAATAAACTAGATAAATAATTGGATAGTAATAAAGGATTAATTAATTAATTGATTGAATAAATAGATAAATAAATAAACAAATAAATAACTTAATTAAATAAATGAATACTTGCCAATTTTAATTAAATAAAGAAGTAAATGAATAATAACCGATCAATTAAATAAAATAAATGAATAAATATTTAATTGATTAAATTAATGATTAATTGAAATTAAATAAATCAGATTAAGTAAATAAATAAAGGATTAAAATTTAATTAATTAACTAAATAAATAAATTAGATTAAATAAATAAATAATTGAATATTAATATAATCAATAAATAAGTAATTCAAATGCAAATTATGACGAAGGTACGATTTTAATCAAATTTTATTTGCACTCATTAATTGACAAATGATTCTAAACATCCATAAATTAATTGGCGATTCGCAAAGAAATGATACAAAGCGTTCATATAAAAATAATTTAAGTGATTTACAATAGTTATTCACAATTCGAATCTCATTTCTATCCTACCGGGCTACTAATCCGGTCTATGGGGAAATCATATACAACATGCACTTTCTAAGGGAGCGGGGAAGAATAGAGTTTAGAAGACAGAACCCGGAAGCGCAAACATCAATCACTGAGCCTTGGACATTGTGATTTTCATTTTTCTTTCTTTTACATTTTCGGGGATATCAAGTCCCGAAAATGTGGAGCGGATCGAATAACTCCAAACGCATGTAGCCATCCCCGTTTCTGAGTTTTAACCAACTCGAACTCGTCCCCAAAAGTGTTTTATGCAAAATAAGTAAAAGATAAGGATTAGTATCCGACCAAAGAGCCTAAACTTTTAAAGCAATGAAAGATTAAAGGTAATCTAAGGCATGTAGGCAACACACTTTATTTCTTAAAAAGATCATTCAAACAAACTTCGAACTCATTGTTTCAGATAGAACACATAGGGAATTGTTAAGAATAATGACAAGTAAAGTACATATAGATACATGTAGATTGATTCTTAAATTAATCATTTACAACCCTTTCATTACTAAGGAAATTTGATAGCGAACAAGGCATAGCAAATTAAGGAGAACAAAATGCATTGATTCCTACTTCAACTCACGCTCTTCAAAAAGGGAAAACACATGACATTTTAACTCCAGATAGCACGCCATAAGTGAATTCAGATCTTAAAGGTCAGAACTTTTATGCATAACAAACTCCTTAACATGTGCCAGACAAGCAGAATGATAGAAACATCCAAGGCTATAAAGATTTATGCTAAAGTTTTATTGCAGCTTACACTAATTTAGTTATCAAGGTGTGAACTTTATCAAAATATCTCTTTCTATTTAAGCTTAAGTTGATAGACACTAACTGAACTAAAGTGGAGCTTAAAACAATGCCTGATAGGACCTAAAACTACTCAAAACCTGGCAGAAATAGATATAGGCCTTAGCCTGATCCAAGCAAGAAGCTGAGATGAAGTCTAGGTCTTGGAACAAGACCTAGAACTTGAAACAATGAAGCTACTACTCATTAAAACCACTATAGGCATTTTAAGTAAAACTGGACCTAATTCCTCAACATCATAGCAGATCCAATACTGAATATGAACCATAAACTTCAATGAGCAACTAAAAAAGATATGGAGCCAGGGAGCTGACCTACTGAGCCAGAAACCAAGACTGAACCTAACTGACTCAAAAGCTGGGAGACGAGCATGAAACAATTACACACCTATTCAAACTTGGAATAGCTTTAGGATCTGCTAATACCTCTTACAAACCACCTACATACTAGAAAAATCAAGCTAGACAGCCTTATACACATCACAAACAGGAAGCTAAATAAAGAACCAACCCTCCTTGAAACTGCAGCAACAACAGACCCTCTCCAAACACTTGAACAAAACTCTAAAACTGAACAACTATCACCAATCACCCTCTGAACCTCATCTTGTAACTGCAGCACCAAAACTCAACCCAAACATCATCTACTACAAACTATAAAACCTCAGAAACAACTTCCCTACAGCTACCAAGACTCTCCATATATCCCAGGCACCAATCAATATATACAAAGCCCCGGACCCTTCTCCAATAACCTGAAGACCTCCAGACAAACATCTTGCTATGCTCACAACCCAAACACAGACCTCTATACTCTTTTCTACTTTACCAGGCAGAAATAGACCATCCACATCACTCCCAGAAATGAACCAAAAGCAACCCCTACATATTTCTGCTGCTGCATCAACTCCAGTGCAGGACAGCCTGCTTCCTATTCAGACCCCCTCACATGCTCACAAACCTAGCAGAAACTTTACATCCTCCCTCAGGACCTGAACACCCTACCCTGTCCTCCTCTGCTCATCAACAAACTGAACAGCCTCCAAACACCTTCAAACTCCCAGAACCCCTATCTACACTGCCTGAACTACACAATCATGCTCACCCAAACCAGAGAGCAATCAAACTCACACCCTGAACTCTCATTCTACTACTAGAAACTGAAGCAACTCCCTCAGCTTACCAGAAACCATCTAGACATTCTTAACTCCCTGGAACAAACTGAACCAGACCCTAAGACCTCCAAACAACCCCCTGGACCAGCTGCCATACATCAGATTATTCCAGCACCCAGGACTCTTCTATACACACATCAAACAAACACCAGATACTCCTTTTCTACTCTATAACTGCTCTTCAACACTCATAGAAACAAAACACTTCAAACTCACCATAACTGAATCATGGTACCCAAAACCATAATAAAACAGGCTTTTTTTTTTTTATAAAACTGAGCATGAAACATTCCACTCTTAAAAAAAAGTTCTGATAACATGTCATACATCGTCCAGAATCCAGCTAGAACAGTTAAATAAAGATCAAACTTTACACACTAAAGTTTACTAACATCCCTTTAATATGGATATCAAAATCATTCAGTGAACAAAGAAATCATTCTAACACCGACATGAGCATTCTAAGCTATACAACAAAGCTAATGGATACCTAAAGATCAACAGTAACTCTCAAGCCGTTAAAACAAACAGAAACCAAAAACTGAAACATTAATGGTTAGCTTGAATAATCACATAATGCTGAAAATGAATATAAGTTAAATGAGAGGTTGAATTTACCTCTTGCAATGCAGTGAACCAAGAGCGATGATCCGAAACAAACGCGACTCGACTAAGCGCGACAACTAATATAATGAAGCGATGATACAGAACTCAAAAATGCCGTGCGTGAATTCCAAAACAGAAATGGTTAAGCTATATGTATACTTTTTAAAAGATTGAAAAATATATTGCCTAATTCTCTGCCTTTCTTCCCTCTCAAAAACTGAACTCCCCTCAAAATGAACAGAAAGAAGATTTTATACCTGAAATGCTAGGGTTCTGCTCCCATTAGAAAAAATCGAATTTAACCCTCCTCCTTTTTGCTTTTCCCTTTTGAAAACCAGGGTCAAAATAGTATAATCCTCTCGGATTGTACTAATTTCACCCTGATTTTTAAGGGAATATAGCCGTTTGAATTGATTCACGGCTCGGATGATTCTTGTTCAAATGAACGGATGGGATCGAGACAACTGGTTGTACGAAGATATACGATGTGGAGGATCGTGGGGGGGACCATTCGTACGAAATTTGGACTGATTTGAAGAGGGAATCGACGGGTTTGAAGGGATTCGGGTCAGGGGGAAACGGGTTAGGGATTTTCTGGGAACGGGTTAAGAGAAATGAGGAGGAGTGTGTGTATTGTATATGTATATAGGGGTTGCAGAAATAGGCTGGGTTTAAGAGGGAGGAGCAAAAATAGCCCTTTTTTAAAGATGATTAATTAAATAGAAATATTGCGCGGGTGGGCTAGGAATTAAGCTAGGAACTATTTTAACCTTCTTTTGAAATTAGCTAATTTACTCTAATTAAATTTAATTAATTAATCTCAATTCAAATAATTTTAATTATCTAATTCTAATTTTAACTTTATTTTGATAATTGATTCTCATTTAAATAATTTAGCCGTTAATTATATCTCGGGACGAAATTGGGTGTCAACATCTGCCCCTCTTTACCCGGAAAAAGATGAAAGAGTTTTTAGGGTAAAGAAGTTGACGAAAAACCAATTTTGTCACGATAAAGCCAAGGACTTTGATTCCAAGGATCAAAGTGTGTGGCTTATGGACATGGCCGAACTCCGGTTTCCGAGTTGCCTACATATCTCAGGCTGAAAGAGAATCAGGCCACATGTAGTTCGACGACACTTAGAAATGAAGACTCGCATGATTGACAAAAGAAAGGACGCACGAATAGGAAAGAATTCAAACTGACGCCTAATCTGAAATGAAAGATTAGGTAAAACTTGCTTATTCGAGTGCGATTCTTCAGATCTTCGTTGACGAGTCTAGCTCATATCAACGATTGCCCCAGTTCACTGCTAAGAAAAAGTTCCACGTTATGCTCCAAATTCTGCTGCGATGCCGCTAAAATTCTGTAAAGACTTAACAAACGGTAAGCGAGCAACTGCTAATACATTATAATAATTGAAATAAGAAATAAATAAAGGTATAATATAAAATTGTAAATGCTGGTTGTGACGCTCAATAAGTTCTTCTCTCGATCAACTGACGAGGTACTCCGCCCGAGGAACCTCTAGGCTGATCATTATTCTGAAACGATAAAGTGTAACAATAAGTAAAGTAGGAACGAATTTTTGAAATGCAAGGCTTTCATAAGATAAGTTGACTAACGAGACATGATGTCTCAAGTCGAATCATGCACTTCAAATATAACAATGCCAATGTCGCAAGACAATCGACATCGTGAAACACTCCGAAAGTGGTGCTTCAGCCGACTTGTCTTAGACCATCACTAAATGCCAAGATTGCAAGACAACCGACATCGCGAAACACTCCGAAAGCGGTGTTCCAGCCGACTTGTCTTAAACTATCAATAAATGCCAATATTGCAAGACAACCGACATCGCGAAACACTCCGAAAGCGGTGTTCCAGCCGACTTGTCTTAAACTATCAACAAATGCCAATATTGCAAGACAACCGACATCGCGAAACACTCCGAAAGTGGTGTTCCAGCCGACTTGTCTTAAACTATCAATAAATGCCAATATTGCAAGACAACCGACATCGCGAAACACTCCGAAAGCGGTGTTCCAGCTGACTTGTCTTAAACTATCAATAAATGCCAATATTGCAAGACAACCGACATCGCGAAACACTCCAAAAGCGGTGTTCCAGCCGACTTGTCTTAGACTATCATCTACTTGAAAGAAAACTGCATATCCTATTTGTGGGTGGAAGGACCCAGATATCCTATTTGTGGGTGGAAGGACCCAGATATCCTATTTGTGGGTGGAAGAAACCCCAGATATCCTATTTGTGGGTGGAAGGACCCAGATATCCTATTTGTGGGTGGAAGGACCCAGATATCCTATTTGTGGGTGGAAGAACCCAAATATCCTATTTGTGGGTGGAAAGACCCAGATATCCTATTTGTGGGTGGAAGGACCCAGATATCCTATTTGTGGGTGGAAGAACCCAAGATATCTTATTTGTGGGTGGATAAACCCTGTATCTTGCAAAATCTGAAATCGCCTGGCCTGTGCTGGTGATGCGATAATCGATCAAAAGCTAAAATAGAGTTGTTCTGAATATGCGATAAGGCAAATACTCTTCAAGGAACTAATAGTTGCGAGTTCTTGTCGTTTCGCCGCTTGAGATTTCTGCATTCAAAGAAAAATTGTAAATACTATAAAATTTCTGGGAAGTTGCGACACTTTGCATTGCTTCTTCCACCTTGATGCTGAACTTTGCGGTAAATGCAAAATTTGCCCCTGTTTAATCAAAGAACAATTGTTAGTTTTTTATCAAATAACGGTCGACTTGATTGAACACCTAATTTGGTTCGAATCTGCATTTTGCTTGCATGGCGATCAAATGTGTTGTTGTTGCGAAAAATCTGACATTCTTGAAACTCTTCTCTTTGCACAAGATAAACCATCTATAACTGCTTTGGCTTGGGTTATTTGGGAATAAACGAAATTTCATTGATTTTAGGACTAAGCCCAATAGAGGTAGCAAAACATAACGTAGTTCATTATAACCAGGATGAATAAAGTAACAGAGTAGTTAAAACATAAGATAGTTGGGCAACGAAATGTCATTTCAAGCTGCAAAATACGGTCTTTGCAGTCTTCTTAGCTTGCAAACCGCCTCTTCTTTGAATATCTTGGGGCTGATGCCTCGCCTTTAACAAAAATTGTGCCTGCGGGAGGAATGCTGCAATAGCCACTTAATGGATCTTCTTGCACTATTATTTTGCCATTATCAATAAAGCTTTGAATTTTGTATCTCAAGCCACTGCATTCTTCAGTATCATGACCTTGGATATTTGAATGATAAACACAATGCTTTAATGGATCAAAATGTGGAGGCAAGTTCTTGGAAATTGTTCCTTTCCTTGGTTGCAAAAGTCCTTCAGCTTGCAATTTTTCAAATATGCTACTCACAGACTCTTCTAGAGGAGTGAATGTACGAGGTCTAAACTTCTTCGTGCTTTGATGACCAGATGGTGCCTGATAAGATCGATGCTGGCGGCTTGAATTTTGCATATCATGATTGTAGTGCACTTGCGAAGGCTGAGAGTCTTGAATATTTCCAGGTGCATCAGAACAATTGAAAACTGGCATTGTAGTGTCATAGTCAATCAACCTTCCGGTTTGAAATTTTCCTTCCAAAATCTTTGCATGCCGAATTAAACTGGGAAAATCCTTTAAATTGGCAAAAAGTAGCTTTTCGTAAAATATGCCTTCTTGAAGGTCAATGAAAGTTGCTATCAGCTCATCTTCAGGCAATGGAGGATGCATCTTAGAAGCCTCTAGCCTCCATCTCACAGCAAATTCTGCAACAGACTCATGCGGCATCTTCTTGATTTTGCGCATATCAGTTAGATAAGGATCTCTTACTATGTTGAACTTGTATTGTTCCACAAAGTCTCGAGCCATGTCTTCCCATGTGTGCCATTTGGTAAAATCCTGTTTAGTATACCATGCAAGTGCCATTCCCGATAAACTCTGACTAAATAGTCTTATTAGCAAAGCTTCATTCTTCCCAATTCCGATCAATCTGCCGCAATAATCTTTCAAATGAATATAGGGATTTCCCTTTCCATCGAAAGTGTTGAGTTTTGGTATGTTGTACCCACGTGGAAGCTCAATATTCGGATGAATGCACAAGTCTTCATAACATAAACTCTGAATGTTCCTAGAGCGCAATTCTTTTCCTATGATCTTTCTCAAAATCTGTTCATCCACATGGTGAGGATAAGTTGTCTCAACTTCTTTCTTAGGAAATTCTGGTGAACACACTATCAATTGATTTGATTGACTCTCTAAAACAGGTATAGTGATAAAAGGTGGTTGGTATAAAGTTGCAGCTGGCCAAGCATTTGGATTGGTAAGATATTCTTGTGGGATTTGTGGATATATAGTATGTATAGGCATTTGGTAATTAGGCATTGTTAAGTAAGGTGGATTGGAGGTAAAGCTTGTATTTGGCAAAGGTTTGCTAGTATTGACAAAGTTGAAAATCCTATTCCTTTGGACCACATGTTCTTCAACATCATCATTCTGCGCTTGCAAGATACCCATACCAGAACTGGTTGGCCGAAGCTGCTTTGCCATGTTGTTTTGTCCTTGATGCAGATTCTCAGCCATTTCAGTGTTCAATGCTAGCCAACCTTTAACAAATGAATTCTACATATTGATCAAAAGCAAGTTAATACGTAAAATGATAATGCATGCATGAAATTTCAAATGTAAAATAGGCCATTAGGCCGAATGGATGGGACCAAAATTCCGACTCAACACATGAGTAAAATATTTAAGAGTTCGAAACTCCATGATCAACAAAATTTGATTTTTCAAGACGCGAATTGAGAAAAACAACTTTGAAAGTTTTTACTAAATTAGTATGCGTGCTAGACCATTTTGATACAAATTGCTAAAATGGTCGGCTTATTTTGAACATCAATGCTTTGCTCGACTATCGATTCTTCCTTGCAAAAATGACAGTCTGCACCCATCCTTGAAATTGCTTCTAATAACGACCAAACCAACGCAATGCCTTCAACTTGCTTTTTGCAAAATTCTGCCCCAGTTATGACTTCAACATTTCAACTTGCTTTGCAAAACTGCCCCAGTTATGACTTTCAACACTTCAAACGGTTTTGCAAAAGCTGCCCCAGTTGCAATCTCTCACGTCTTCTACTTGCTTTGCAAAATTTGCCCCAGTTTCTATCTTTGGAAAAATTAAAATTTTAAATACTAAAGGGTCGAGCCCGATGGAGGAGCCTACATATCCCTCCTTGGGAATCAGACCGTGCGTAGTTCTACTTACACAAAAGAGAATTTTTAAATGCTGGTGTAACCGAAACTCGATATGAGTTGCCTACGCTTCCTGCCTTGGGAAACCGGTTACAGTAGTTTGCTTACATAGAAATAGTTTCAGACATTCATAACTTGATATTCTTTCTTTTCTTTCAACAAAACTAACAAAAGAAAATTACAATAGTTACTTCTTAATACTGCAAATAAACTAACTTCTGCTTCTGCAACTCTACTGCTTTTCTGGAACTTGATAGGTGCTTAAATGCCCTTCTTCGAGAAAACTCCCTTTGCATATGGAAAGATTGCGACAAAAGGTTCGCCAGTGCCATTTTAGGTAGAATTTTGACCTGACCAGAGTTAATCAAGGTTTCAACTTTCTGCTTAAATAAAGTGCATTCTTCAATAATATGCCCCTGCATCCCTGAATGGTAAGCACAAAATTTTCCCAAATTGTCAGGCTTATGTGACCAATACGGCTTTGATTCTATAGGATGTACCAAATTGAATCCCTTGAGCCTCTCAAACAATCTTGTGTAAGATTCTGGGAGCCGCGTGAATGCGAAAGCAGATCTTTTGGCGCGGTTTGACTGTGAACTTGGATTGACAATTACTTGCCTGTGTGCACTAGGTTCCCCTACTATGGCTGGCAAAGGTTTTGATATGACAGCTTTTCCTTTGTCTTTGGACTGTGCCTCAACCAATTCACACTTTCTCTTGTCAGAAATTATTGCAACCGGCTCTTCTTGAAGCTCTACAGATTTTCTTTTCAGTAGACTTCTTCTTGCAAAGGTCAGGTTCGGGAGTTCGTACTGCTTGACAAAGTTACGAGCTAAGTCATCCCATGTGAATCGCTTTCCAAGGTCTTGTAGTGCAAACCACGTTAAAGCCAGCCCCGCGAGCGTCTTAACAAATAACCTCAACTTGATTCCATTACTTTTTCCAAATATTGCCACCCACTCAGTGAATGCTTTCAAATGATCATGAGGATTTCCTATCCCATCATACACTGGTGGATAAGCCATGTCAAGAAACACATTTTCCTTTTCTACTTCACCTAAACCTGCTTGGGATGGTAGAGCCTTCCCATCTGCCATTGTGCCATTGTTCTCTTTAGCACTGGGAAGCCCTTCCCCGTTGATTTTCTCATTGCTTGTTTTTTATGAGAAGCCACCAAATTCCTTCTCCAACAGGAGTGCATGCAAATTAGGGAACTGTTGAGCATCACACTCAAATGCTGGAGCTACTTGCATTGTGGGAGGTGCAACAGTATAGATAGGAGCCACAGGAGCACTTGGTCCTGGGCTTGACACATTTCGCACTGGGTTGCGGGCATCCATGAGCGTGACAACTAATTCAGTAAGGCTATCAAGTCTCTTCTCCAAACTTGCTACAGTTGCTTCAAGCTTGTTAACCTTGTCTTGGTGGGATCCATCATTTTCAGTCAAGTCAATCACAGCAATTTGACGAGCCATAGATCCTGATCTTGATGTTCAAATAATTAACCCTTTAGCAACGCATACCGAAATTAATAAAAATTTATTAAAGATGAAACCGACGGTTCAACTTATTCCAAAATGGATAAATTGAGACCGTACTGAACAGACCCAAAATTTAGAGCAAGGCACTCATTTTGTTAAAGCAAACCAGATGCGAAAACACTTGTTTAACTCTGAAGTTATTTTCAAAAGGAAAACATACTTGCGAATACTTTAAATATCACGCTAAACAATATTTTGCAAAATGACAAGACTGGGGTTAAGATAAACAAAATAACATTTAAAAGACATTTTAAAATAATGGTATGCATGAATTCAGATGATGGGTGAATAAACAACTTCATAGAGCGGTTAACTTTTACAGAAGATAGGTCGAAGTAACATAACGTTAAGCTTACCATACCGCCGAACAAATTCAATCACAGCGCAATTGTCACGGCCCAATTTTCGGGGCCGTGATGGCACCTAAGTGTTACATCCTTAGGCGAACCACGAATAATTAAACTGACTCATAATGATAATTTAGATAGACATATTTCAATAAAATGTAGGTGTAAACAGCCACCCGAAATACAGTGTCAATAGAGCATCTACGAAATCTGACAACCGATATATATATATATATATATATATATATATATATATATATAATACAAGATGTAGGAAGCGTCAAAGCACTAAGGTGGATCAGACGGTATGCCACCGCGAACCATGCGGTTGGCTCACCTCAAGCAAAAATAGTCACAGCCTCGAACGGATCAGATAAGTCCAGCTGTCTGACTAGTAGAAGGATCTGCACATTTAAAACAGTAAGTTATGAGCCAAAGCCCAGTAAGATCATCGACAGGCCCGCTAAATTACCCTTTCGAGACAAGTCTTTGATAATTGATAAGCAGATAACGGAAGTACAATCCACACCTTTACAGTAACCCATAAACATTACATACGATAATATAATTATACAACAACACAAGCAATAATACGCGAATACATAACATAGTCAATAATATAAAGGTACATAATATAGGCAGCATATACAATATTAAATTGATACTATGGCATAAGCAGTAATAAATTAACACACATCATGGCGATGATATATCTCGTACACCACATAGGTAATGATATACCTAGCACATAGCATAAGCACACACCCTGTGCGGATTTATTTATAGGTCATAACGCGCCACAGGCCTCTGTCTCTATAAACAACTTTACTTATAGGTCATAACGCACCACAAGCCTCTGTCCCTATAAGTCTCCACATCTAGGTCATAACGCACCACCGGCCTCTGTCCCTAGATGGAATTTCGCTTCTAGGTCATAACGCACCACCGGCCTCTGTCCCTAGAGCATATCAATAACACACCGGCACACAACATCGACTATACACGAGTCACGTTTGTGCTTCACCTTTTTGTATAAATATAACGAGTAGTACATAATACTATCTACTAGACAATGCTAGTCAATTAAGTACTCGACATCTTACTTAGCAAGATCAAATCTTATCCGCAAGCAAAATAGAGGTCAAGTCTCACTTACCTCAAAATCGGCTCAAGTGGCTAAGGAACGACCTCCTTTCCCAAACGATGTGCCTCCGAAAGACTCTTCTCTGAGCCAAAGAAATAGTGTCGCACTCGTAAGCATGTGAGGAAAGGATTCTAAACCCTTACGCAATTTAAGAGGCAATTTACCAAAATACCCCCGGGTCGGACGTACCCAAAACCCGTGAAATTTATGTTTCCGGACTCCCCATACTCCCACGAGTCCAAAAGTACCATTATTGTACATACCCGAGTCCAACTCGGTCATTTTTCCCATTTCACAAATCTAGGGTTCAAACCCTCTTTCCAAGGATCGTCACTTTGATCCTCGGATTAAAGCGTTAAAAATGGGTAAGAATAGTTACCTTGTGTTTAGGAATGATTTTGGTACTTCAAATTCCCCTTGGAATCACTTTTAGAAGCTCAAAACATGAAAATAAAAATGAATGCCCGCCCTAGAATATATAGCAGCCCGCAGCTTTAAAGAGTTGTACCACATGCTGTCCAAATTGTACCTCACTGGACAGCTTTCGGTAAAATACACATAACTTTCCGTATAAATATCCAAATGATACAAAATTGTGACATTAGAACCACAACTCAAAGAGCTACAACTTTCATGTTTTGACTTTTTTCTAATTCCTTATGGATTGATCTGAAAAATTGATTTCTTTCCGGCTGAACAGTAAAAAAAACAGATTTCAGCAGCTTTTTGGCTTCGCACCAGGTCAGCCACTGTTTTTGGGTCCAAACGGGACCCTAGAAAGCTCGGAATGACCCCAAATTTTGTACACAAGTCATACAAGACTTGTGTGACATGCTCGTCAAGACGGAACTCAATTCGGATCTCTAGAACTCAAAAAGTGGGTCCTACGGGAAAGGGTCAAATTTCGACTTTCGCCAAAATAGAGAATTTTAATCAAACGACTCCGGAATCCAAATTCAAAAGTTGCTACAAGTCACAAATGACGATACAAACCTAACGGAACCCTCAGATCTCTCATCGGAGTTCATTTACTCAAATCGAGCTCGAAAACCTCTTTTAACCTTTTTAAACTTCCGCAACGGAGACTTTATCAAAAGTCCTTTCAAACGAGGTCCGTTTTCACTTCTGAAGGTTGCTACATGTCATAAATTACCATACGAACCTAACGCAACTTTCAGATTTCACATCAGAGCTCATTTGCTCAAATCGAGCTCCGGAACCTCTTTTAGCCTTAACGAATATCTAAAACGGATGTCTTTCTCCGATACCTATCTAACAAAGTTCGTTTTAGCTAAAAATTTTCAGACATGTCATAATGGACCTTAAAGATCTTTTGGAATTGTTGATACGCAAATCGAGGTCCCGATTCCCGAAACGACTATTTGAGGTCGTTACAATCTCCCCCACTTAGACTCTCGTTCGTCCTCGGACGAGCCCGAGTCTAAGGTAAGATTCACATTTTCACGATAATAATTACACGAATTTCGAGGACTCTCGCTACTATCCGAAATCATAAACAACAACATAACTTTCAGGCTTTAGAGATTGAAATCAAACCTGAATTATCGAAAAGGCGAGGATACTTCTCCCGCATGTCGGACTCGAGTTCCCAAGTGGCCTCTTCGCTAGGACGATTCTTCCATAGCACTTTAACCAATGGGATCTCTTTCGACCTTAGCTTACGGATCTCTCTAGCTGCAATAGCAATCGGCTCCTCCAAATAAGCCAAGTCCTCGTCGATCTCGACAGAAGCCATATCAATCACATGGGATGGATCATGAACATACTTTCGGAGCATAGATACATGGAATACCGGATGAACTGACAGAGATGGAGGCAAAGCAAGCCTATATGCAACAGCGCCAATGCGCTCCAAGACCTCAAAAGGACCAATAAACCTCGGACTAAGCTTGCCCTTTTTTCCGAATCTCATAAAACCCTTCATCGGCGATACTTTAAGAAATACCCGGTCACCTACCATAAACACCAAATCTCTCCTCCTCCGATCCGCATAAGATATCTGTCGACTCTGAGCTGTGCGGAGTCGATCCTGAATGATTCGGACCTTATCTAAGGTCTGCTGAACTAGATCCGGACCCAACACATTCACCTCTCCAGCTTCAAACCAACCAACTGGAGAACGACATCGGCGGCCATATAATGCCTCAAACTGAGCCATCTGGATAGAAGACTGATAACTGTTATTATAGGCAAATTCCACCAAAGGCAAATAACTGTCCCAATGGCCTCCAAAGTCAATAGCAGAAGCCCTCAGCATATCCTCAAGAATCTGGATGGTCCTCTCGGACTGACCATCACGTCTTCTACTTGCTTTGCAAAATTTGCCCCAGTTTCTATCTTTGGAAAAATTAAAATTTTAAATACTAAAGGGTCGAGCCCGATGGAGGAGCCTACATATCCCTCCTTGGGAATCAGACCGTGCGTAGTTCTACTTACACAAAAGAGAATTTTTAAATGCTGGTGTAACCGAAACTCGATATGAGTTGCCTACGCTTCCTGCCTTGGGAAACCGGTTACAGTAGTTTGCTTACATAGAAATAGTTTCAGACATTCATAACTTGATATTCTTTCTTTTCTTTCAACAAAACTAACAAAAGAAAATTACAATAGTTACTTCTTAATACTGCAAATAAACTAACTTCTGCTTCTGCAACTCTACTGCTTTTCTGGAACTTGATAGGTGCTTAAATGCCCTTCTTCGAGAAAACTCCCTTTGCATATGGAAAGATTGCGACAAAAGGTTCGCCAGTGCCATTTTAGGTAGAATTTTGACCTGGCCAGAGTTAATCAAGGTTTCAACTTTCTGCTTAAATAAAGTGCATTCTTCAATAATATGCCCCTGCATCCCTGAATGGTAAGCACAAAATTTTCCCAAATTGTCAGGCTTATGTGACCAATACGGCTTTGATTCTATAGGATGTACCAAATTGAATCCCTTGAGCCTCTCAAACAATCTTGTGTAAGATTCTGGGAGCCGCGTGAATGCGAAAGCAGATCTTTTGGCGCGGTTTGACTGTGAACTTGGATTGACAATTACTTGCCTGTGTGCACTAGGTTCCCCTACTATGGCTGGCAAAGGTTTTGATATGACAGCTTTTCCTTTGTCTTTGGACTGTGCCTCAACCAATTCACACTTTCTCTTGTCAGAAATTATTGCAACCGGCTCTTCTTGAAGCTCTACAGATTTTCTTTTCAGTAGACTTCTTCTTGCAAAGGTCAGGTTCGGGAGTTCGTACTGCTTGACAAAGTTACGAGCTAAGTCATCCCATGTGAATCGCTTTCCAAGGTCTTGTAGTGCAAACCACGTTAAAGCCAGCCCCGCGAGCGTCTTAACAAATAACCTCAACTTGATTCCATTACTTTTTCCAAATATTGCCACCCACTCAGTGAATGCTTTCAAATGATCATGAGGATTTCCTATCCCATCATACACTGGTGGATAAGCCATGTCAAGAAACACATTTTCCTTTTCTACTTCACCTAAACCTGCTTGGGATGGTAGAGCCTTCCCATCTGCCATTGTGCCATTGTTCTCTTTAGCACTGGGAAGCCCTTCCCCGTTGCTTTTCTCATTGCTTGTTTTTTATGAGAAGCCACCAAATTCCTTCTCCAACAGGAGTGCATGCAAATTAGGGAACTGTTGAGCATCACACTCAAATGCTGGAGCTACTTGCATTGTGGGAGGTGCAACAGTATAGATAGGAGCCACAGGAGCACTTGGTCCTGGGCTTGACACATTTCGCACTGGGTTGCGGGCATCCATGAGCGTGACAACTAATTCAGTAAGGCTATCAAGTCTCTTCTCCAAACTTGCTACAGTTGCGTCAAGCTTGTTAACCTTGTCTTGGTGGGATCCATCATTTTCAGTCAAGTCAATCACAGCAATTTGACGAGCCATAGATCCTGATCTTGATGTTCAAATAATTAACCCTTTAGCAACGCATACCGAAATTAATAAAAATTTATTAAAGATGAAACCGACGGTTCAACTTATTCCAAAATGGATAAATTGAGACCGTACTGAAAAGACCCAAAATTTAGAGCAAGGCACTCATTTTGTTAAAGCAAACCAGATGCGAAAACACTTGTTTAACTCTGAAGTTATTTTCAAAAGGAAAACATACTTGCGAATACTTTAAATATCACGCTAAACAATATTTTGCAAAATGACAAGACTGGGGTTAAGATAAACAAAATAACATTTAAAAGACGTTTTAAAATAATGGTATGCATGAATTCAGATGATGGGTGAATAAACAACTTCATAGAGCGGTTAACTTTTACAGAAGATAGGTCGAAGTAACATAACGTTAAGCTTACCATACCGCCAAACAAATTCAATCACAGCGCAATCAATGCCAACAAATTTCGGGTAAGCAGCACATATTTAGCAAGTAATCACATATTGGACAGATAATTTGACATGTGGCAACCACAAGTAATTGGGCGTAAATAAAAAAAATGCATACGCGTCCTACCCTGTAAGGTGCCTCTTTGCCAGAGGTGGGCCTAAGATGCGCAAACAAGTGGTAACGAAAAATAGTTCATGCCAGTTTTGAGCAATTCAGATTTAGAGTAAGCGATAAATAGTAACAATAATTGATAACAATCGGCTCTCCGCCTCAACATTGCAATTCCATTATCCCAACTAACTTCCAAAAAGCTGGTGTCAACTCGAAATTTTGACACAGCTCCTGCTCTCTACAACATCTGCACAAAATTCTAAACTCAAATGCCTAAAACCCGGAACAATCCCTCATAGCTTTTGCAAATATCCACGCTCCTCCATGCACAACTCCCAATTATTTCACAACATCCAGGGGTGAGATTTCCAACTGCCTTCACAATACCAGACTGCAAATCATGAAAGGCGCCAATTGGCCTTTCAAAAATAAAACCTCACTGGTCCTCGGCTTTAATCAAGCCTCTCAGCTTTCTAGGTTTTTGCAAGGCTCACAGACCTTGTTCATAAGGCTCCTCACTGGTCCTCAGCTTTAATCAAGCCTCTCAGTTTCCTAGGTAGCCAAGACCGCACTGGTCTTCAAGGAGGGGCCCCACTGGTCATTCAAAGACAAAGGGGTTTCACTCTCCTAGTATGCGACAAGCATACTTCAATTATCATGAATGCAGCTGGACAGTCAACATAGGCCTGCACACACGCAAAGCCATTCACGAGAGGGACCCCACTGATCCTTTTAAAGACACCAGGGGCTTCGCCTCTTAGATCTCACTACACCAGGCCACCTCCAAAACACAAACCAACCAAATCTGCCTAACTTTCCCTGGACTACAATTTTGTCTTCTTCACAAAGTTCTGCTAAATTCTTCCATTTTCTGACCTAAAAGACAACATAGGAGACAAAATTCCAAATCTGATTTTGCTCAAAACATGGTTAGGACTGAGGATTCGTTATCACACGGCACATAATATGCATTGTCGTCAGGTTTCAAGAACCCGTTGACGTAAGGGCGGTTTCCTAACTATGGAGGCGGTACCAAGGACCGGGTCCAGACTAAGGTGTAAATGCATGCATGCTCCTAATCTCCTTCTAAGAGTGGGTTAACGGTTGAGGCTAACAGGTGAGTGGCAGGCGGCTTCGTGGTCGAATAACTCCCACGACAATCCGCCGGTACACCAACTCGTCAAAGGGTTCTTTAGTGGAAGAAATTGCGGGTGCGTATGCACACACCTCGCGGATATTTGAGTGAGAATGCAAGAGGTTCCCAGGAGTTGGGGGATTATGAACGGAATGCCAGTTTATATGTGCACAAAGAGGGTGTAGTGACATGCTTTCGTGACACACAACAATCAATTAAATTAACTAACCATGCTCGCAAATAAACAGTAGATATAATCATGCCAATTTCAACATACAAATGCAATAATTAAATAAGCTACGCATACTAGTATCGGGATACAACTCAAACAATACAAACAAACAAATTCGTGAAAGCCTTTTGGTTAGGACCATTTGCGTATCCCCAGCGGAGTCGCCACGCTGTTGAACCCCAAAAATTACCCTTTCTTTAAGAAAAGACAAGTTTCAGGTATATTTCAACAAAATGGGACTCCAAAGGGTTTTCTTTGGAGTCGCCACCTAATTTAAGGATTATTAGGAACCTAAGTTAACTAAAGAGTGCAATTTATTTATTTTTTATTTAAAAGAAATTAAATCAAAATCAGAGATTCTTAGGTAAGTGGTTCTATTAAATCCGAAAGAAGGTCCCTTGCGGGAGCACTTTCGAAAATCCGCTAAAAGCGGTTAATCCGGCGGTTTTCACGAATTTGTTAAGGATAATAAGTATACAAAGCTAATTTTATATAAAGATAATAGAAATAATATAAATAAGGTAAGACTTTAATTATACCGATACTTTGATAAATAAATGACCAAATTTAAGATTAATTAAATGGATAGCGAAATAATGATCAATTTGATTAATTAATAGAATAAATAAAGGTTAAATGAAGTTAGATAATTAAATAAAATAAACTAGATAAATAATTGGATAGTAATAAAGGATTAATTAATTAATTGATTGAATAAATAGATAAATAAATAACAAATAAATAACTTAATTAAATAAATGAATACTTGCCAATTTTAATTAAATAAAGGAGTAAATGAATAATAACCGATTAATTAAATGAAATAAATGAATAAATATTTAATTGATTAAATAAATGATTAATTGAAATTAAATAAATCAGATTAAGTAAATAAATAAATAAAGGATTAAAATTTAATTAATTAACTAAATAAATAAATTAGATTAAATAAATAAATAATTAAATATTAATATAATCAATAAATAAGTAATTCAAATGCAAATTATGACGAATGTACGATTTTAATCGAATTTTATTTGCACTCATTAATTGACAAATGATTCTAAACATCCATAAATTAATTGGCGATTCGCAAAGAAATGATACAAAGCGTTCATATAAAAATAATTTAAGTGATTTACAATAGTTATTCACAGTTCGAATCTCATTTCTATCCTACCGGGCTACAAATCCGGTCTATGGGGAAATCATATACAACATGCACTTTCTAAGGGAGCGGGAAAGAATAGAGTTTAGAAGACAGAACCCGGAAGCGCAAACATCAATCACTGAGCCTTGGACATTGTGATTTTCATTTTTCTTTCTTTTACATTTTCGGGGATATCAAGTCCCGAAAATGTGGAGCGGATCGAATAACTCCAAACGCATGTAGCCATCCCCATTTGTGAGTTTTAACCAACTCGAACTCGTCCCCAAAAGTGTTTTATGCAAAATAAGTAAAAGATAAGGATTAGTATCCGACCAAAGAGCCTAAACTTTTAAAGCAATGAAAGATTAAAGGTAAGCTAAGGCATGTAGGCAACACACTTTATTTCTTAAAAAGATCATTCAAACAAACTTCGAACTCATTGTTTCAGATAGAACACATAGGGAATTGTTAAGAATAATGACAAGTAAAGTACATATAGATACATGTAGATTGATTCTTAAATTAATCATTTACAACCCTTTCATTACTAAGGAAATTTGATAGCGAACAAGGCATAGCAAATTAAGGAGAACAAAATGCATTGATTCCTACTTCAACTCACGCTCTAAAGGGAAAACACATGACATTTTAACTCCAGATAGCACGCCATAAGTGAATTCAGATCTTAAAGGTCAGAACTTTTATGCATAACAAACTCCTTAACATGTGCCAGACAAGCAGAATGATAGAAACATCCAAGGCTATAAAGATTTATGCTAAACTTTTATTGCAGCTTACACTAATTTAGTTATCAAGGTGTGAACTTTATCAAAATATCTCTTTCTATTTAAGCTTAAGTTGATAGACACTAACTGAAACAAAGTGGAGCTTAAAACAATGCCTGATAGGACCTAAAACTACTCAAAACCTGGCAGAAATAGATATAGGCCTTAGCCTGATCCAAGCAAGAAGCTGAGATGAAGTCTAGGTCTTGGAACAAGACCTAGAACTTGAAACAATGAAGCTACTACTCATTTAAACCACTATAGGCATTTTAAGTAAAACTGGACCTAATTCCTCAACATCATAGCAGATCCAATACTGAATATGAACCATAAACTTCAATGAGCAATTAAAAAAGACATGGAGCCAGGGAGCTGACCTACTGAGCCAGAAACCAAGACTGAACCTAACTGACTCAAAAGCTGGGAGACAAGCATGAAACAATTACTCACCTATTGAAACTTGGAATAGCTTTAGGATCTGCTAATACCTCTTACAAACCACCTACATACTAGAAAAATCAAGCTAGACAGCCTTATACACATCACAAACAAGAAGCTAAATAAAGAAGCAACCCTCCTTGAAACTGCAGCAACATCAGACCCTCTCCAAACACTTGAACAAAACTCCTAAAACTGAACAACTATCACCAATCACCCTCTGAACCTCATCTGCAACTGCAGCACCAAAACTCAACCCAAACATCATCTACTACAAACTATAAAACCTCAGAAACAACTTCCCTACAGCTACCAAGACTCTCCATATATCCCAGGCACCAATCAATATATAGAAAGCCCCGGACCCTTCTCTAATAACCTGAAGACCTCCAGACAAACATCTTGCTATGCTCACAACCCAAACACAGACCTCTATACTCTTTTCTACTTTACCAGGCAGAAATAGACCATCCACATCACTCCCAGAAATGAACCAAAAGCAACCCCTACATATTTCTGCTGCTGCATCAACTCCAGTGCAGGAAAGCCTGCTTCCTATTCAGACCCCCTTACATGCTCACAAACCTAGCAGCAACTTTACATCCTCCCTCAGGACCTGAACACCCTACCCTGTCCTCCTCTGCTCATCAACAAACTGAACAGCCTCCAAACACCTTCAAACTCCCAGAACCCCTATCTACACTGCCTGAACTACACAAGCATGCTCACCCAAACCAGAGAGCTATCAAACTCACACCCTGAACTCTCATTCTACTACTAGAAACTGAAGCAACTCCCTCAGCTTACCAGAAACCATCTAGACATTCTTAACTCCCTGGAACAAACTGAACCAGACCCTAAGACCTCCAAACAACCCCCTGGACCAGCTGCCATACATCAGATTAGTCCAGCACCCAGGACTCTTCTATACACACATCAAACAAACACCAGATACTCCTTTTCTACTCTATAACTGCTCTTCAACACTCATAGAAACAAAACACTTCAAACTCACCATAACTGAATCATGGTACCCAAAACCATAATAAAACAGGCTTTTTTTTAAATAAAACTGAGCATGAAACATTCCACTCTTAAAAAAAAGTTCTGATAACATGTCATACATCGTCCAGAATCCAGCTAGAACAGTTAAATAAAGATCAAACTTTACACACTAAAGTTTACTAACATCCCTTTAATATGGATATCAAAATCATTCAGTGAACAAAGAAATCATTCTAACACCGACATGAGCATTCTAAGCTATACAACAAAGCTAATGGATACCTAAAGATCAACAGTAACTCTCAAGCCGTTAAAACAAACAGAAACCGAAAACTGAAACATTAATGGTTAGCTTGAATAATCACATAATGCTGAAAATGAAAATAAGTTAAATGAGAGGTTGAATTTACCTCTTGCAATGCAGTGAACCAAGAGCGATGATCCGAAACAAACGCGACTCGACTAAGCGCGACAACTAATATAATGAAGCGACGATACAGAACTCAAAAATGCCGTGCGTGAATTCCAAAACAGAAATGGTTAAGCTATATGTATACTTTTTAAAAGATTGAAAAATATATTGCCTAATTCTCTGCCTTTCTTCCCTCTCAAAAACTGAACTCCCCTCAAAATGAACAGAAAGAAGATTTTATACCTGAAATGCTAGGGTTCTGCTCCCATTAGAAAAAATCGAATTTAACCCTCCTCCTTTTTGCTTTTCCCTTTTGAAAACCAGGGTCAAAATAGTATAATCCTCTCGGATTGTAGTAATTTCACCCTGATTTTCAAGGGAAAATAGCCGTTTCAATTGATTCACGGCTCGAATGATTCTTGTTCAAATGAACGGATGGGATCGAGACAACTGGTTGTACGAAGATAAACGGTGTGGAGGATCGTGGGGGGGACCATTCGTACGAAATTTGGACTGATTTGAAGAGGGAATCGACGGGTTTGAAGGGATTCGGGTCAGGGGGAAACGGGTTAGGGATTTTCTGGGAACGGGTTAAGAGAAATGAGGAGGAGTGTGTGTATTGTATATGTATATAGGGGTTGCAGAAATAGGCTGGGTTTAAGAGGGAGGAGCAAAAATAGCCCGTTTTTAAAGATGATTAATTAAATAGAAATATTGCGCGGGTGGGCTAGGAATTAAGCTAGGAACTATTTTAACCTTCTTTTGAAATTAGCTAATTTACTCTAATTAAATTTAATTAATTAATCTCAATTCAAATAATTTTAATTATCTAATTCTAATTTTAACTTTATTTTGATAATCGATTCTCATTTAAATAATTTAGCCGTTAATTATATCTCGGGATGAAATTGGGTGTCAACAGTTACGGAGATGAAAGAAAAGACTTTGCACCTTTTATCTTCTTCACCCACACAAAGCAAAAAAAAATTGGAAGTGCGAAGACAGAGAACAAACCTTAAGTTGTTAACTAAGAAGATTGAAGAGTTTTGATGCAGCCCGATCACGTGCTGATCAAGTGATCGATCCACCGAGGAGACCAATGACAAGAAGCCAAGCCAAGCTGCTGCACGATGTGCATGTTCACTTAGCCTGGCCGAAGGAAAACAATTGCTCCGAAGCTGAGTGGCCGAGCTCAAGAATCGAAGGCATTATCTTCAGATTTGAGCCCGAAGGCAAAGTGACCGAGGACAATGAGCTCGAAGACAATTGAGCGTCCGAAGGCAACAAGTGTGTTCGAGCAGACAATCGAGAACCGAAGCCAAGGCTTACCGAAGTCAAAGTCTGCCGAACACAATTTAATTCAGCCCTGCGTGGCTTATTTCTATTGGTCGCCTGTGACCCTTTTACTAGTTTACCCTTAGTATTTCCTATATAAACCTTGTTTCCTTTCATTGTAGATAACTAGTTTTTGAATATTGATGAATTGAATGAAAGTGCCGAGCACATTTCTTCTTGTCTCCGTCGTGAGCAAAACCCCGGTGAGGGCTTTTATGGACTTGTGGCTTTCGGTTAATCCGATTGAACATTCCTCTTTGATCATTCAGTTTGCAAGAGGCATGTTCTCTTGAGGATTGTTGCATAGTTTAGGTGATTCTTGTATCCCATTCGATCGAGCTTTGAGACAGGTTCCTCACTGTTCTTTCGAAAGAAGCAAGTTTTGTCTTGCTTCTATCTTTTATCTTCCTTGTTTTCTTCCGCATTTGTGCTTAGCAATTCCTTCGGGTTTGCATTGCACCATCTTGGTATCAGAGCACGGTTTGAGTTTGTTCTTACAACCTCAATCCTGTTCATTATTTTCGTGCGTTTGTGTCTTTGTTTTCCTTGTTCGTGTTCTTGGTTTTTGTTACTGTTGGTGTTGTTATTTTTACAAAAAAAAAAAAAAAAAAAAAAAAAAAAAAATGTTAAAAAGAAAAATTCAAAAATTGTGTTTGATTGTTGGTTGTTTGGGAAAACAACCATTGAATTCTTGTTCACTATCGAATTCTGAATCCAACGAGTACCCGACGTACTGATTTTGTGACTAGGGTTTCTTGGTGAATTTTGGACTGTTTTGAGCTTCACTGGTGACTGAACTCGAACCCCACTGTGTTTGGAAGAAACCGGTGAAGATTGGTGGTTCTTGAGTGATTTGGGTTTGTTTGTTGCTTAAAAATCGAAGCTCTGAGTTTAAATCGTTGTCCGTACGCCGGAAAATTGTTACAAAATCGTAACAGTGTACGACACGAACGAGCTGATTTTTAGTTCGAAGAACTTCGTTTGAATTCCTCCGTTGTTGTCTGGAACCGGAGTCGAAAGAGCAACTCAGATCTGTTGAATTTCGTGGTCAGTGAACCGAAGTTGTTGTGTCCGTACGCCGGAGCAAGGTCACTGTTCCATTGAAGAAGAAAGGGGTTAATATTTTAACATCAAAACCCCAGGTGAAAATTGTCGGCTGAAAAAGGAAAGTGGATAAGGTAAAACCCTATCCGTACCAAGGAGGGACCACTCTTGTACGGACAGGAGTGGGTGTGATCGAAAAAGATTCCAAAAGGGAATCAAAGGGTAGATTCTCCTAGGTTCTCACTTTCTTTCGTGTCAAAATTCTAGTTGGTGGATCTTTGAGTAATCATCCTACTCGAGGTCGTACTAACTCTTTTTTGAGCTGATAGAAATTCGTGCGAAGGGGTGACCGAAGTCCAAACTTTCGTAAAAATTCTTTTGACTCCCCGAGCTCAGTTAAAAAGCGTCCGTTCCATCGAGTCGAACATCACTTCACTCTTCCCGAAGAGGCAGTGACTATTGTCGAACTTGAAGGATCTTAGAGGACCGATCAATCAGACGAGCCACTGTTACCAAGTCCTTGAGTGATCAAAACCCGAACCCATAAATTGAGTGGACCCGAGTGCCACCCATCAAAGGTGAGGGAGTGTGTGAGGTGATTTCTAACCCTAACATTTGTTTGATCTTTGACTTGTGCAGGTACCATGGCTGGAAACGATGGCAAAAGCATTGAGAAGCCCGAGTTGTCGTTAGCCGATCTCATGGCTGCGATACAAGGCATCAGTGCCGAAGTAAGAGGAGTGAGTGCTCGAGTAGCTAACCTCGAGCAGGGAAGTGCGTCCGTGGCCAAAAATGGGTCCGGCGCTGGAACGAGCAAATCCACTCCGATGAAACCTGAGCTGTATGCTGAGCTTCTTCGACAACATCAGTTGACGAGTGAAGCAATTCGAAGAGAGCTTAACTTGGGCAATCCCCAAGCACAACAAAACTTGGGCAATCCCCAAGCCGGAAATCAAAACTTGGGCATTCCCCGAGGAGAGAGGTTACCACTTCCAAGGGCCCGAAGAGACCTTGGTGCTGTAACCGAAGAGATTGATGAAGAGGAATTTTCCGAGGATGAGTATGAACGTGAGTCGCCATTCGCTCAACGAAGGCAAGCTCACCGAGGTCGTGGAAATTTCCGAGGTCGAGGCCGAGGCGCAAATGTTGAAAGAAATATTGGGCGTGAGGCTGATGATCGAGAAGATGAGTTTCCCGAACAGGCTAGAGCTGTTCGAGACTCAAACTTGAACAGTGTCAAGATCACTATTCCACCCTTTAAAGGAACTAGTGATCCCGATGAGTATCTTGAATGGAAGCTTAGAATGGAGCGCATCTTTGAAACCAATGAGATGACCGATGAGAGAAAAGCTGCCCATGCCATTGCTTCGTTCGAAGCTTATGCATCAACATGGTGGGAATCTGACAAGAGACATAGACGAAGGAATGACTATCCAGTAGTCACTACCTGGCCACAGTTGATGAGAGCTATGGATGCTAAGTATTTGAGTGCCAAGTACAGGCAGACTCAAATGCAAAAGCTCTATGAGTTAAAGCAAGGGTCCAAGTCTGTCCAAGAGTACCACGATGAGTTCGAAAAGGTTCGATTGAATCTTGATCTGGTCGAAGACGAAGAACAAGCCATTATCAGATTCAAAAATGGCTTGGCTAGGGATGTGTCATCTCAATTGAGGCTCCACGTGTATCACACGTTGGGAGATTTGTTCGATGCTGCCACCGAAGCTGAAAAATTGGTGAAGGACGACAAGGCAAACCGGTATCGAGGAGTTACTACTTCTACTCCTTTGAACCGAGGAAAAGAATGGAAAAGTCCAAACCAAACAAGTGCTAACACTGTTCGAGATTCGAAGAAACCCTTCGAAAGAGGTGTGACCGTTAACCAGTCGAGAGAAGTGGGAGGTAAAGTTCAACTCAACTCTCCTAGTGCTTCAAATATTCAGTGTCACAAATGCAGAGGTTATGGTCACATGGCAAAAGAGTGTCCAACTCGCAAGGTTATGCTTCTGCTCGAAGATGGAACCGTCCATGAGCAACCGAGTGACACCGAGGAGGAAATTATCGAGGAGACTGATCGAGCTGAAGTTGATGATGATCATGAGGCTGCCGAAGCTGATCATCCGGAAATGTTTCTTGTGGTTCGAAGGAATTTGAGCTGCATGACTCTTGAAGAAGAGGACAACCAAAGAGAAAACCTCTTTCATGCCCGATGTCGAGTGAGGGGAAAGGTGTGTTCGATGATCATTGATTCCGGTAGTTGTGCCAATGTAGTGAGCCAAACTTTGGTTTCACAAATGGGATTACCTACGATGAAGCATCCCCACCCTTACAAGTTACAATGGCTGAATGAGTGTGGAGAATTGAGAGTTGTCAAACAAGTGTGGATCAAGTTCAAAATCGGAGAGTATCAAGATGAAATGATATTCGATGTGGTTCCGATGCAAGCTTGTCATTTGCTATTGGGTCGACCATGGCAGTATGACCGAACAGCTATTCACAATGGCAGATCCAACACTTACACTGTGAAGCTTGATGGGAAGAGTTTCGTACTCAAACCCTTGTCTCCAAAACAAGTCACCGAGGACTATAAACGAATGAAAGAATTGAAAGAAGCGGCCAAAGCTAAGCTTCCGATGGGAGCAAAATTGGGGCCCGAAGAGACAAACTCACCGATCGAAGTGAAAGGAATTTGTGCAATCATGCAACCCGGTGAGATCTTACGAGGCAACGACCACGGTCAGATGATGATTTGCCTCGTGCACAAGGGTATCTTTCTAAACTCTAATGATGATTTTTCTAATGATAACCCTTTGCCTTTGTTTGTTCGTAAAGTTTTGCAGGACTTCGAGGACATGTTTCCCGAGGAAATGCCAGGTGGATTACCTCCGTTGAGGGGAATCGAGCACCAAATTGACTTCGTGCCAGGGTCTCAAATCCCTAACAAACCTGCATACCAGTGCAATCTCGAAGACACCAAAGAGCTCCAACGGCAGGTTGATGAATTGCTGAACAAGGGCCTCGTTCGAGAGAGCTTGAGTCCTTGCGCCGTTCCTGTTATCCTTGTCCCGAAGAAGGATGGAACATGGCGAATGTGTGTTGACTGTCGAGCAGTCAACAAAATAACGGTAAAGTATCGTCATCCTATCCCTCGATTAGATGACATGCTAGATGAGTTAAGTGGTTCTTCATGCTTTTCGAAGATAGACCTCAGGTCCGGTTACCACCAGATCCGAATGAAACCCGGGGACGAGTGGAAAACCGCATTCAAGACCAAATTCGGTCTATATGAATGGTTGGTGATGCCTTTTGGCTTATCCAATGCACCGAGCACATTCATGCGACTGATGAACCATGTGCTCAAACCGTTCATAAATAAGTTTGTTGTCGTTTATTTCGATGACATACTTGTTTATAGCAGAACCGTGGATGAACATGTCGACCACCTAAGGCAAGTGCTCGAAAAGCTTCGAGAAGAGAAGTTGTATGCCAACTTCAAGAAATGCGCCTTTGGTGTCGATCGTGTAGTCTTTCTTGGATCTGTTGTCAGTGCTAATGGTGTCGAAGTCGACGAATCAAAAGTCGAAGCCATCAAAGATTGGCCAACTCCAACCTCGGTATCACAAGTTCGTAGCTTCCATGGCTTAGCTAGCTTTTACCGAAGGTTTGTTCGTGACTTTAGCACCGTGGCAGCTCCTTTAACCGAGCTGGTGAAGAAAGACCATCCATTTGTGTGGGGAGAGTCCCAAGAAAGGGCTTTCCAAGAGTTGAAACGGAGGCTTTGTTCTGCCCCGTTGTTGCAACTCCCTGACTTCGGCAAAGCATTCGAAGTCGAGTGTGATGCGTCCGGAGTTGGGATCGGAGGAGTGCTGATGCAAGAATCGAAGCCGATCGCTTACTTTAGCGAAAAGCTTAAGGGTGCAATCTTGAACTACTCTACGTACGACAAGGAATTGTATGCCCTCGTTCGAGCACTCGCCCATTGGCAGCATTATTTGTGGCCTCGAGAGTTTGTGATCAAGAGTGATCATGAGTCTTTGAAACATCTCCGAGGTCAGGAGAAATTGAATCGAAGACATGCCAAGTGGGTTGAATTTATTGAAAGCTTTCCCTATGTAATTCATTACAAAAAGGGAAAAGATAATGTTGTGGCCGATGCGCTATCAAGGAAATTTGCCTTAGCGACCACTCTCGCCTCTAGGCTCATGGGATTCGAAAGCATCAAGTCGATGTACGAGGACGATCCCAAGCTGAAATGTGTTCGAGACGCAATCTTGAGTGGCCGAAAGGTTGAGAAATATCAGTGGCATGATGGCTACCTCTTCAAAAATGGGAGGGTTTGTGTGCCAGTGTCATCGTGGAGAGAGCTCTTGGTTCGAGAAGCTCACTCAGGTGGACTGATGGGGCACTTCGGTGTCGATAAAACTCTTGGTATCTTGACCGAGCAGTTCCATTGGCCCAAAATGCGACGAGATGTGGAAAAGCTTTGCAACGCTTGTCTCGTTTGCAAGAAAGCAAAATCGAAGTCCAACCCTCATGGTTTGTACACCCCGTTGCCTGTGCCTGATCGACCTTGGGTTGATATATCCATGGACTTTGTCTTGGGGTTACCGAGGTCGGGGGGAGGACATGATAGCATCCTCGTTGTGGTTGACCGTTTTTCAAAAATGGCTCACTTTATTCCTTGCAAAAAGTGTGATGATGCACAGCATGTAGCTACATTGTTTGTTTCTAACGTGTTAAAATTGCATGGTGTACCTCGTACTATTGTGAGTGATCGAGACTCAAAGTTCTTGAGTCATTTTTGGAAGTGTTTGTGGGGTGCCCTTGGCACCAAGCTACTATTCTCGACGTCTCACCATCCTCAGACTGATGGACAGACCGAGGTAGTTAACCGAACCTTGGGATCTTTGCTTCGGGCAATGACCAAAGGGAAGGTTGGAAACTGGGCTGATCGTTTGCCCATGATGGAGTTTGCATACAATCGAACGGTGCATAGAATGATCAACATGACCCCGTTTGAATGTGTGTATGGCTTTAATCCCTTGATTCCACTTGATTTAACCCCATTGCCTCGAGATTCTGTTCTTGATTTTGAAGGTACTCGACGAGCAACTGCCTTGATCGAATTGCATGCAAAGGTGAAGAAGAACCTCGAGGAGGCCTATGCAAAGGTTGCCTTAAAGAAAAACAAGGGGCGTAAAAAGTTGGAATTAAAGAAGGGAGATTGGGTTTGGGTTCACTTCCGAAAGGAACGCTTCCCGAACCAAAGGAAAGGAAAGTTGGCTCCTCGAGGGGATGGTCCATTTCAAGTGTTGACCAAGATCAACAACAATGCCTACGTGATCGACCTCCCTGGTGAGTATAACGTGTCCAACACCTTTAATGTTGCTGACTTAGTTCCTTGTGTTGTAGGTCCAACTTCGGAGGACGATGAGGGCTTGATTTCGAGGACGAAATCTTCTCAAGAAGGGGAGGATGATGCAGCCCGATCACGTGCTGATCAAGTGATCGATCCACCGAGGAGTCCGATGACAAGAAGCCAAGCCAAGCTGCTGCACGATGTGCATGTTCACTTAGCCTGGCCGAAGGAAAACAATTGCTCCGAAGCTGAGTGGCCGAGCTCAAGAATCGAAGGCATTATCTTCAGATTTGAGCCCGAAGGCAAAGTGACCGAGGACAATGAGCTCGAAGACAATTGAGCGTCCGAATGCAACAAGTGTGTTCGAGCAGACAATCGAGAACCGAAGCCAAGGCTTACCGAAGTCAAAGTCTGCCGAACACAATTTAATTCAGCCCTGCGTGGCTTATTTCTATTGGTCGCCTGTGACCCTTTTACTAGTTTACCCTTAGTATTTCCTATATAAACCTTGTTTCCTTTCATTGTAGATAACTAGTTTTTGAATATTGATGAATTGAATGAAAGTGCCGAGCACATTTCTTCTTGTCTCCGTCGTGAGCAAAACCCCGGTGAGGGCTTTTATGGACTTGTGGCTTTCGGTTAATCCGATTGAACATTCCTCTTTGATCATTCAGTTTGCAAGAGGCATGTTCTCTTGAGGATTGTTGCATAGTTTAGGTGATTCTTGTATCCCTTTCGATCGAGCTTTGAGACAGGTTCCTCACTGTTCTTTCGAAAGAAGCAAGTTTTGTCTTGCTTCTATCTTTTATCTTCCTTGTTTTCTTCCGCGTTTGTGCTTAGCAATTCCTTCGGGTTTGCATTGCACCAAGTTTGGAGAAATAGACATTGGGGCACTTGTTTTTGAAAAAGAATGAAACTAAAATGTCGGTATCTCTTGGCCTAGAGCAGTCATTGAGGTGGAAAGGCACCTATTGGAAAGGCATCCTTTCGTGACCAGCTGCCAAGTTTTGTTTTTCTTTGTTATTTGTTTTAGTAGGATTTTCTATTTATGGTATTTTTAAGTTCATAAAGGTTAATTTGGTAATATGACTTTACTCTTTTTGAGGACATACTTTTATAGTAATATGATTATCTTTTCTGGTTACACCATGTTAGTAATTCATCTATTTCAATATTCTTCCACTATGGACCATGAGATATTTAATTTTGTTCGAAGAAAAGCGTTCGTGGATTGAGACGTCCTGTCTTTTTGTTATTAAAATCTTAATTTTATTACATTAAACATAGAAGCAATTCTCAAAGTCGCATTTAAGTCAAAGAAATAATTGCTACAAACCGATTAAAAATAAAATCAAGAAAGTTGAAACAAGAAACATAATTATTACATTCAAAATAATCCAAGAAACTTTTTTATCGTCTTTGCATCCATTCATTTTCTTTTAACTGAACAGGAAAAAATGAGAAAACTCGACCTTTTCCACTCAGGTTTAGTTTCTAGATGTTATTTTCTTGCTCATTTTTTGAATTTCGTGATAGAAAGAAAGGAGAATTTTTTCCTTCACTTGCTCGACTTGCATTAGACATAAAATAGAACCATTTCAACCCAATTCAAGTGTCTTCGAAGACAATGTTATGCACTTATTAACCCGGGGTTAGAAGACATGAGAATCTTTTTTAATTACAAAGACCAATTACATCAAAGCAGATTCAAAATAATCCAACTAATAAATATAATAATTCTGACTAATTAGTCTCTTTCTTGTTAAAATAATTTAATAATTAAAGATTGCACAAGTTAAAATAGCTTGAAACACACATCAAATTTGTCCCGGAGGTGGTCAGATATGTAACAATAAATATTGGTTCAGAGAAAATTAAGACAAAAATATTACCAAATCCACATATCTCACTTAGCTGAAAGAACAAGGACGAGAGACGGGAAACCCTTACGTAAGAAAAGATATGCCAAGTACAAAAAGCAAGGCAAGGGATAAAGGAGAAAAAAAGGATCTCCCATTAAAAAGGTATTTCCTGAGTAAGCCAGCTTTGCCATTAGCAAAAAAAGCAAACGGTTGATGTAGAAGTTAATTTTTTACATGCATTGTTTACAGCCGAAAAAATAACTTGATAGCATATGAAAGTAGTAACAACACAACGGATTTGACAAGGGATGTTCAGAAATGGTGATGGCTAGTAGATATTTTAGACTTGAAACATCAATTATTCCACTGTAAACAACTAATCCTTGCAACATTCGATCGCTAAAGAACCAGGCTAAGAGAGTGTCATAGTGTGATCATATATCCCACCTCTTCTTCACACGGAACATCAAAGCTGAAGATGTAATGTCATCCTGAGGTACTTGAAGCATAAATTGAACCTTCATCTTCATGGGAGCTGTCTTGGCTTTTCCAGCTTCCTCTCCAACCTAACAAAGAAAATGAGGCAGAACAGGATGCTATTAATATATATCAGAACTTTATAAACCCCACCCCCTCCATTCAGAATTTTATCATGTTATACACTCCCTTATACCGTGGGCAATTAGCCCAATGCACAATTTCGTATATGATTCTTTCTATTTTGTTTTGCATGCAGTCATAAGATCAACTACAACAATTATCACACAACATTGTCCATTATTTGCACTTTCTGTCACAAGGATACACATATGTCAAAGAATGGATGATACCCTATCAGGAAGTTTATCATAAGCTAGATTACTAGTGACCTGGCAAATGTGCAGTAGCCACAATGCGTGCAATAGGTGATAGAAAAGGAAAGGTGACAGGCTACAATTTGAAGAAACCAAAAAGTTTCACATAAGACCCAAGGAAAAAAAAGGCTAAATTATATAAATATACAAACATAATAGCAAGTTTACCATAAAATAGCAATATTATGTCACTTTTCAAGAATAACAATACTTTCTTAACATTATAGATACAAGTTATTAAAAAAAAAAAGATTTATTCAATAAAATTGAAGATACACCATGCACCAAAATCGCCCATAATTATAGGCATGTCTTTTCATCTGTTCCTACTTTTTTGGGATTACAACTACCCAATTACTAATTCTATTGTATGTCTTTTGTATGTCTATCGTATGGTGTATGTGTATAGTATGGCTATTGTATGTGTATTGTATGACTATGGTTAGTCTTTTGTATGTCTATCGTATGGCTATTGTATGTGTATTGTATGACTATTATTTTTTACGTATGCCTATTGTCAATTATTAATAGATGGTTTTGAGGGGAGAGAGAAAATGAGTATTAAATGTAAAAAGATTTAAACCTATCTAAACATGATTTGGGTGCATAAATATAGGATTAGATTTATCTTTTTTTTAAATTATATTTCTTTTCTTTTTAAATACATTCTGCTATTTTTTGTAGCAAACAACAATAATGTTGCTATTTTTGTAAGTTTTGAAAATATTTATATATTTTGTAACAAAAGTAGACAAAGTTATACTATGTGTAATTATCCCAAAAAAAAAAAGGATAGAACCTTAAACTCAACAAGAAAAACTCACATTAGAAAATCTTTTAACATGTGAGAGTGCATCTGCATTTCATTGATAAACCAAATGAAGCAGAAGGATCCTCCAGTCATCCGTTCTTCTATATTCTATTATAAGCTAAGCGTATAATGAAGAGGACTACGTCTTTTATCAAAGTAAACAGTAAAAGCTCATTCACCAGATTGGTTGATCATATCGGAAATGTACCTTGCACAAAAATAATACTACTAGAAGATTGACTATCCTAGCAAACTAACAGTAGCTGGCAGAAAAATTAGTAAAGGTTGTTAGGAATATTCCGGCAGAAAAAGTTCCATAATTGTTAATCCTAAACCATCACCCCTGCTTATTGAAGAGGGGGCGGCGGGGGGGTGGGTGGGGGGCAAATTTTCATCAATAGAAATTCTCAAGCTACAAGGAAAGGGGCGTCATGAGAATGCCAACTGATGCGGTACACAGGTGTAACCCCATCTGAAGGAGGTGGATTTTTTAAATTTTGGGTTAGCTTGCATAGAGGGAAAGAGACCTCCTCCTTTCGGTTGTTTCTACCTCTAGTTAAATAATTCTCTAGACATTAAGAACAAATATAATTATTGAAAAGGGCAAGTAGCTGTTACCTGAATTGAAAAAGCATACGAAGCTTAAGAAAACTAATGGGAAGAAAAGAAAAAGAACATGCCAAAGCAACCAATGGACTTGAAGATAACTACTAAAGCAAATTATACAGCAAGCAATTAAAGCTGAAAAGCAGTTTTTTCCCATTTGCTATGAAAGGGCTGAAGCCACTAACAGAACTTACCCATAGAGATGCCCACCCAAGTCGCACTTCCGAATCATAACCAGCTTTAAACTTGAAGTCTTTTCCAATATTGTGCTTATAGACTGTGCTCCAGTAGTTCGTGTCCAAATTATACCAGTAGCTGAACCCCAGAATAAAGTATATCAATTGAAGAGCATCAATTTTATCACGAAAAATGGCTGGAAATGTCTTAGTAGTTAAAAGTATAAAATTCATAAATACAAAGAATGATGGTGTATTGCATCTCTGTGAGTTTCATAATACAGCTGGTACTATATTCAAGGATCTGCATTTATAATCATGAAAGGAACTTCCGATCATGGATCTATATTCTCCATATTAACCAAAAGAATATTATTATCTCCCGATGAAGCACTATAGTTCACGCCGTATAACAAGCAGTTCCCACCTATTCGGTCTATTTAAGAAATGAAAGATTCAGTATCTAAACAGCTACAGCATGATATCATTATATGATTTCTAATCAAACAGTGGCATCTGTCACATAGTACGTTCTATGACAATATTGCCAAACTTCAAGCAGTCTAGTCTATTGAGGCTAAGTATTTTCTCATATGATGTGCTTTTGCATATAAAAAATCATAATATTCAACCATAGAAACATTGTGTCAAAATGAGGTCCAATGGAGAGAGAGAGAGAGGCTTCACCTTAACTTGTCTGAAGGACCAAATCGACGCTTGAAGGCAAAAGACATTGCATTTGAAGGCAAGGAAATGCTAGGAATAAATGCCATTTGCTCATCCTGCACACAGTAATGGTAACGCCAATTTGCCCTCACCTCAATAAAATTTATAACTTTATCCAAAAATAAATAAATAAATAAATAAAGGAACAGTTAACTCCAAATAAAGTTTCAAATGTAGAGATAAATTCCTAACCAAATAGGTTATGACACCAGATGCTGCAAGTTCTTAAAATAACTTTGTTTGTGTGAATTTTAGATACACAAACACACACCCAGATAGGTGAACACACATGGTTCCAATTGAACCAAAATGAAATGGAATGGAGACTTTTCAGAAATTTAAAAAGATGAAGCACTTTACATCAACAGATCACCAGTACACCACATGCACAAGCACATATTTCAAGTTCGCAAGAAAAGAAAATTCATGCTCTAATGTATATTTCAGCCACAAAATGATGTGATTTAACGCAAAGCTTGAGCACCAAATAGTAGGCCTGGGAATGTTAGTAGTGCAGCTGCTTGACAAATGAACTTTTTGGTGAGGGTTTGATCCACCACCTTGTAATCCCCTTCCCATTTACCTTTCCTCTTCCCCCTATGTATAATAAACAAATTAGGGCACCATGCCATTAAAATCTATACGCGATAGATAGACTCCCGGAACCATGACAAGTTTGCTTCAACATAATTTTTTTCCACGAAAGGAAAGGAGATAGCTCATTCCACGATTAAAAATCCATTTTGCTATTTCAGATATAAATTATCAATTTTACCACAACTGATCAGTTTGAAGGAAAGGAAAAACAGATAAGTGGCTATGAGAATCCAAAAGATTGCTTTCCACTCTAGGCATCAGATATAATTCTCTTTCCACCCTACTATCCACTTCTACGTTGTTCTCTTTTTAAAACCCCATAAAATACCAAATATAGAAGGGGCTTCATATAGTGAACAACATGAAACAAATCCATTACAAGCCACTAAACCATAAGAAAAAATTAGCCTTGTCACACAATGCTTCACTAAACCTGCCTAGCTTCACATGTTCAGTCTAATAATGTGCTTCATGTGTTCTCCATTCAGGAGCAATAGGCCACCTTTTCTGTATCTATGAGAGAGAGAGAGAGACCAAGCATTTATGGGGGTGTGCATTCAAATACCAAATTATATACAAGACTGACCAACCACTGAACAGAATAAAGGACTAAACATCTGATCCAGTAAAAAGTTGGGTCAAACTATATGAACAGGCAGTGAAGAAGAAACTACCTTAAAGCAGTATCTCAGATCCAAAGTTTCATCGTTGTATTTTGCAGTACAAACTCCATTGAGGACATGGCCTTTGAGGATTCCATTCACGGATAGTGTTCTCTTTGCTTGCTCTTCCTCCTCTTCTTCTTTCTCCTCTAGTGAAACTTCACCCAGAGGAAATTTGAGTGTTGCTCTTGGCTGCAGCAGGATGATTACAGAATGAATGAGGCAAAATATATATAAAGCACAGACAGATAGCGCCAATCAGCTGACCCCTCAGGTGCCACAGTAATCATCAAGCACAAGACATTAATTGCATTCCCAAAAATCTAAGCTTTCTTCACACTGCCCTAGCAGGAAGGCAAGATTTTATTGTACAGCACAAGAATTTATGCTCTTACATCTATCAGAGTGAAGTTCCAATCAACAAGAAACAGACATGTGTCTAAGAATTATGATCGGGAGATGCAAGTACTGTATGTTCAGTATTATATTTTCTGTAATCTTCTCAAAGGTCACACCAGGAAACCATATTCAATACTATAAAGACACACAGCGTTGATATTATGATATTATCTTCACAACAATTTTCTCAAAGATAACCGCGACCAAATTAAATACTGTACATAGGTTTTCAGGTCTTACCAAGCCAACTGATGGAACGGCAGATGCCAACTGAAACTTGTAAGCTGGACCTGCCAGATCTGCCACCATTGCTAGTTCTCCTTGTTGTGACTAGAAGTGTGCACAGAAAAAGTGTAAGCAAAGAGCAGCATAGTACACATACAGCATGCAATATTACAACCTTGACAGGATACGGCGGAGCATCATCATAAAGGACACAAGGACTCCACATGAATTTCTAGACAACTTGAGTTTGATTTTTAGATATTTGTGGACAATTACTTGCTCATAACTTCAGTACAAGTTTCATAAGGTTCACAACAGGATGGCAAATAAAAGAGAGGACAGAAAGTATGTACATCTCGATAAGTGCCAAGTCATCTAGACCCCATTTATTATCTATTTCCCTGTGTTCCATTTTGTATGGATACTGTTTGACTAGATACGAAATCTAAGTTGTTAATTTGCCGCATATATTGCACTGTTGGTAGCGGAAGAAAATGTTAAAGTAATGGCTGAAAGTAGTAGTTTTCCAAAGCAAAAAGGGGATGTAGGAAAATTGTGAATATAATTTGCTCCTTCATTCTCTATCCATTAAGTTATTTTTCAAAGTCACTTTCCTAAAAAAAATCCCTTACTTTAGTACGTACATCACTCTATTTCCCAAAGTTAAACAAATGATTTTTTTAAAAAAAAAGACCAAAGTTAAACAAATGATGATGTGGAGTTGCACAAAATAAAATAATCAAGAAACACAGTTTTGTCAATTCAATACTCGTAGCAGATGGTAAATGGAAATAGTGCGAGACAATGCATATTTGGCGCCACTGGTGCCTTTCATAGTGCAAACAGGGGATCTTGACAAGTCGCCCACCTCACAACCATACAAAAAATTAAGAAGCCAAAACAAATATGTATCCCATTTTATATGACGATATTACTATTTGAGAAGTGAAACAATCTTTTCTTTTGCTCCGATTTTTTGAAACATTTCCTATATATATTTAATTATAAAAGATTATGATGTATGGTACTTTTTAGGTAATTTCCTAGTTTGTAAAAATATTAATGAATTGAAGTAGAATTAAACCGATATTAGTACCATTTCATCACATATTATAGTTTAAGAATGTTAAGGAACGATATGCATTTCACACAGAAAATAAGAAGGTTTGACCTTTGCATGTAGATGATGAAAAAACATATCTTGGATCTTATACGTATGGTAGAATGAAGTACTTCATGGGTGGATCCCCCCCCCCCCCCCCCCCCCACACACACACACACACACTCAAATTTGCAGAAACCCAAACAGTGTCATTTGTTTGGAACAGAGCATAAAATTAGCCAACAAAGGTCAAATTGTATCAAATAAAAATTACATGTCTAAATATACACAACCCTAAGCTACCCACAACAAATGTTATATAAAGCAGTAATGTTCACACCTTCACATCATGAGCTTCCTAAAAGTGCAAATCAGGAACCATATGAGGAGTACTGATAACTATTACGATTTGGCGGGTCAAGCAATGTACTAATGTGACTACAATTTTTCAACATATCCTAAATGGAGTAATTATTATTACAAAGGCCATGTCTTATAGGAGTACTACCTTTCACTAGTTTCCAAATATATAACTTCTTTTTAAAAATAATGAGAACGCATATTCCAATTTACACAGAAATTCCCTCATATCCTGAAACCTATCATTCTTTTCAGAGTCTAAGTTATATTACGCCGTGAACTTACAGAAACTTTTATACTATCCGGTCACCCAGAAGATACTGTAATCTTGAAAACAGGGGCGGACCTAGAGCCTCTAAAGAGGTATCGCCGAAAAATTACACGGTAGATGTAGGTAAAAAATTATTTTTATACGGGTACATACTAGTTTTGACTTTTGAGTTCCCTTTGCAACAAAAGATTCACTAGCTTAGTGGTAAAGGGGCATCAAACTTATAATGTAGGTCATTAGTTCGAGTCTCATGCACAACAATTATATTTTTTGAGTCCCCTTAACAAAAATCTTGTGTCCGCCACTGCTTGAAAATAGGCCAGACAACTAGTATAGGTGACTTATAATGTTAATATTCATTATACTTACGGTGCATACAACTTACATAAGTCTTTTTGAAATGAAGTATAACATGAACCAAGTAAAGGTCAAACCGCAAAGAATACAAAATTCCATATCCACATTCAACGGCATTTTAAGTAAATTTTTACACTATCAGATCATCCAAAGGATATCTACACGGCTCCTATAAAAACTTAAAAAGTGGGATTTGGATAATCTTGAAAATAAAATAGATTTCTTGCTACAATAGGCAAATGAGACTTGATAGTATAAATATGTTTTACACTGACGATACATATGTAATTTAAACTCCACCGACAGTGTAAGGAAAATTTTATACTATCAAGTCACATTTACCTGTTGTAGTAGGTAACTTGCCTAGTTTTATATTTCATATCCCACTTTTTAAGGAGGTTACTTCTTGATATTTTATGAGTGACCTGATATCTTATGCCTCAATTCTAAATAAGTTGGGGTCGACTATCTAAATCTTCACTAACTATGTTTCTACATTTAAGCTCAACTAACGCTGCACACCATCACGATACCAAATACAAATAAAAGCAACAAATCCATATTCAAAGACACCAACAACAACTACGCCTCACTCACAAACAAGTTAGGGATCGACTATATGAATCTTCACTGACCGTATTTCTTCATTTAAGCTCGACTCACACGCTTCACTGACCATGTTTATCCATTAAAGCTCAACTCACACTATCACGATACCAAATTAAAGTGATATCCAAATTCAAAGACACAAGCAACAACTATGGCTCAATCACAAACAAGTTGGGGTTGAATATATGAATCTTCACTAACCATGATTCTCCATTTAAGCTCGACTCACACTATCACGATACCAAATAAAGCTATAAATCCAAATTTAAAGACAATAATAAATTACAAAAAGTAGCCAAGTTTTTATCACCTTAACATCATGAGCAGCATTAAATTGCAAACCAGGAGCCACATCAAAAGAAGCTTTAACAAGTGCATTTTTCTCCTCAACATCATAATGAACTGATAAATACTTGGAAGTTAACGCCAATTGAGGGTCGGAAAACTCGCCTTTACCATTATTCTGAAACGAAACTTTGAGTTTGGCTAAACTATCCAACACTTTACATGAAATCCTGTGGAAAAATACGGAGCTATCGCTGTCGAATTCAGTTGTTACTCTTATCTTTGGCCGTTGTTGCCGGAGCCATATTAATCCTCCGCCGCCGGTGGTGGTTGTTGCCGGCGGTGGTGATTCCGGTGGTGCTGTGATGATTAAGGAGTTAGGGTTTTTTGGGGATTTTAATTCTAATTCGGATTCTGCCATGAAAATGGAGAGTAGAGTTTAGTGGTTAGGGGTGTGTGAGATGGACTTGTTTTTAGGCGGAAATGTATATGGAGATTTTGATTGTATATATCCTTTTGTTTGGGTAGAAGGGGGAGATGTAAAATAATGGAAAATTAAAAAAGATATATGGCTAAATTACATAAGTATACAAAGTAATGTTTCGTTTTACACAAAAATAGCAATATTATTTGAGTTTTTAAAAATAGCAATATTTTTATCAAAAAATAACAAATAAACATAAAAGGAAAACAAAACATTATTCTTCCTCCCACTGCTCCCCCACCCCGCCAACCCCATTCGCCCTCTTCAGCTCGGTCTCCACCTATCGCCGGATTTCGATCACCGATTTTTTTTTAAAGTTTTTTTTTTCTATAAAATTGCAAACTTGTATGCCATGTATTTTTCCATTGTATATACACTATACGTACAATGGAAAAACAATACACATACAGTCCTCCCACCTTCAAAAACTACCATAACCACTATTATAATCACCATAAACCAAAAAAAAAAAAAAAGGAATGGGAAGAAAAAGAAGAAGAAAAATTGAACATACATATATACAAAAAGTGAAATAAAAGAGATGCAATCAGATCTCTTATCCATACATCTTCGATACAAATGCCATACAATACCGATACAAATGTCATACAGCTTCTATACAATTGCCATATAACTCCCATACCATTTCCATACACAATCTTAAAATTTCTAGATCAAGCAAACACTGCCATACAACTGCCATAATGAAACATCAGTAACCTGCAGAACCATGACGAAGCAGCAGCAACATCTTGGAGAAATCACAACGAAGCAGCGGAAGCAACCTGGAGAAACCATAATGAAGGAGCAACAACAATCTTCATTGAAGAAATGAACCAACAACACCACATCAACAGCCGCAGTGAAGAAACGAACCACCAGCGGCAGCACTTGACGGAGAAATGCAGCGACATCAGTGCACCGTCGGCGGAGATGGCAACAACAACAGTGCAACATTGGCGATGGAGAAGAGAAAGGAAGGTGGGTATTGACGGCTCTGTGTGTGCTTGTGTGAGAGAGAGAAAGAGAAGTTAAGGAGGTATTAGGGTTGGAAATTTTATTTACCAATACTTTTTAATGTTTTGTTATATTTTGTAACAAATATTAAAAATATTGCTATTTTCTTAAAGAAATCAAAGTATCTCTATATTTGGTAAGTAAGATTTATAAAATTATATGTGATGTAATTTCGCCAAGATATATCCCATTGGTTAGTAAAGACCGCTCACATTGAGAAGATGAGTGCACCATATATGAGAATACTTAAATAGACGTGTGATATTGAGATGGATAAGATCGCTAACAAGTTCATAAGTGATACGGTAAGAGTGGGTGCAGTGGTGGACAAGATGCAAGAAATGATGCTAAGGTGATTTGGACATGTGAAGAGGAGGATCACAGATTCTCCAATGAGGAGGTGCGAGGGGTTGGTAGTGCTGAGACTACGGAAAAATAAAGGTAGACCAAGAAAGAATTGGGGCGAGTTAATTAGACAAGATATGACTCACCTCTTAATTACAGAGGACATTACCTAGATTGAAAAGTCTGGAGGTCGAGGATTAGGATGGAATTAGTAGTTGGACCATCTTTTTTTTAGGGTTTTTTACAAAAATATACAAATTTGAACACTTAATTACGAAAAAATAGCAATACTTTTCAAATTACAAGGCATAGCAATATTTTTCCTAGCAAAATGACAGCATTTAATATACACACTTACACCCACTCCCCTAAAAACCCTAAACACTTTCTTCACTTCCCAACCAAATCAGCCATCACCCTCTCAGATCCACAACTCCACCACCACAACCACCGATCCCAAACAGAAACAAAACCACCACTATCCCCCCCCCCCCCCCGAGGCAGACCATCACCCCTACCACGATCCAAGTTAAACAGTAACGAGGAATCTCAATTCAAGCTCGTTACGACTGATCCATGACGTTTCTTGATCAGATCCATATCGGCGTCGCGACGACAACGCCGCCAGCATCGCCTTCGTCAGATCACCGATTCCACTCAAACATCGGCTTCGCCAGCATTCTCCCCTCCTCTAATGTCACTTGTGAACAAATAGGTGTTAGCAAAATGGGAGATGACATATCGAATAGGGGAGAGGGGAATCGGGATTTGGGCGGGGGTGAACGGGATTGATAAGGATAAGAGGAAATCTTACATGAGTCTCCTAAATTTGGAATTGTGGCTCCGATTGTGTTGCAGCAGTGGTGGACGATGGTGATTGGTCTGACAGTGGCGGTGAAGTGGTGGGAATGGTAAGGAATTGGAAATTGGGTATGGGGGAAATTGATATGAACAAATTTGAGAACAGTAGCTGCATTTTTCTGATCCGAACAAATGCAACACTGCTAACATAGTCTGAAACAGCTTGAACAGGTAGTGAAACAATTTTAAACAATATGATACAGTTGAAAAATCGTTGAAACAATCTGAAAAACTGTTGAAACAGCCTGAAACGGCGTTGAAACAATAGGTTACAGTCTGAAACGGCGTGGAAACAATTTGAAACAACTATTGAAACATTATGATACAGTCTGAAAAAGCGTTGAAACAATTTGAAACAGGTGTTGAAACAGTCTGATATAGTCTGAAACGACATTGAAACAGTATGATACATTCTGAAATAACTAGTGAAAAACTCTTAAAAAATATTAAACAACGCAAAAAGGTGAAATAGTTTAGAAACAGTGAGAAACAACTTACAAATGGAATGAAACAATGTTGAAACAGTCTAGAAACAGCTAGATACAGTCTTTAAATTGTTAGATACAGTGCAAAACCACCTGAAACGATGCTGAAACAATATGAAACGGTGCTGAAACAGCGTAGATACAGTGTTGAGCATAACCTGAACGGTGCAGAAACAGTTAGATACAGTGTTGAACACAACCTGAAACAATGCAGAAACAATTCGATACATTGTTGAACATAACCTGAAACGGTGCAGAAACAGTTAGTAGGCGATGCAGAAATGGTTAGATACGAGGTGGTTGGTAGTTGAGATATAATGAGATACGATGTGGTTGGTAGGTGAGATATGGTTAGATACAAAGTGGTTGGTAGTTGAGATACATGAGATACAACGAGATACGTTGTGGTTGGTAGTTGAGATACAATGAGATACGATGTTGTTGGTAGGCGAGATACGGTTAGATACGAGGTCGTTGGTAATTGTGATACAATGAGATACGGTGTGGTTGGTAGGCGAGATACAGTTAGATATGAGATGGTTGGTAGTTGAGATACAGTGAGATTCAACGAGATACGATGTGGTTGGTAGTTGAGATACAATGAGATACGATGTGGTTGGTAGGCGAGATACAGTTACATACGGGGTGGTTGGTAGTTGATATCAGTGAGATACAACGAGATACAGTGAGGATGAGATGAGAAACAGTGAAATTAGGGAAAATGGGAGGAGCAAAAGTTAAATTGAGGGAAATGGTGGGAGAAAAAGTAAAATAGGGTGAAATGGGAGGAGCTAAAGTGATAGTGGGGGGGGGGGGGGGGGGAAGGGGAAATAGGAGGAAGAATATAAGGGTTTGTTATGTTATGGGAAAATATTGCTATGTTTTTGCTATGTTTGTAATTAACTTATGTTTTCCTCTATATAGGGTTATTTTGCTAAAATATTGCTATGTTTGGTAATTAAGTTCTAAAAATTATACTTGTATAAAAATTCCTTTTTTTTAATCATATTAGCAATAGTTGTATTTCTATATATTCAAGGATAGTTAGTAGTTGAGCGATTTTTTATCATATTGGTAGCATTTTTATTTTTATATTCTATTTCTAGCTTCTTTATCGTCTTTATTTGGTATTGGTGTTCTCCATTTATCTTGGGCATTATCGAATCTTTTTAAGAGTATTTGATTTATTTTGGTATTGTCATCTTGCTTCTTTCAAACTTGTTTCCTAAATATTTTTTTAATCAAGGGTCTATCAGAAACAGTCTTTCCACCTTAGTGGGGTATAGTCTGCGTACATTTCGCCTTTCTCTGACCACACCTTCGTAAGATATCATTGGATATATTGTTATTGTTGTTGTAGTGGTTAAGTAAGACTATTAGGTAAATTTCTAACCTAACCGTGATCCTATTTCTCATGTGTAGGTTTAAGAAATTACTCTCTTCACTCCTACTGCAATCAAGAAATTCCTTTTCAAGTTCACTTCAAAGTTTACGTTACATATAGTATTCACCTTGAGCATCGTTGTTGTCACTTGTTTAAGCACTAATTAGCCTAAATTAATGTCCAGATTATATGGTGCTTCACACACGCTTCTCACAATACACACCATAACAAGACACAAAAGGCACCCATTCTCAAACAGTGTGAAACACGTCACTCGCTTGGTCAACTAAAGGAAACAAGCAAATCTTAATTTATTTTTATTTTTTTTAAAAAAAAAAAGGCAAAAAGAACTTTTTGACAAATTGGGCCAAGTAATGTCATGAAGATGGCTGATTTGCAGAAATATGACACGGGAGCCATTGGTTTGCGAAAATGCTCTTGCTAACAGTGGTTCATCATAAATGTCCTTCATTAGTTTAATCAAATATTTTTCGGACAAAAATACCCTAACAACTAATAAAAAGACTCACTCAGTCCCTCCACTTCATTTTCTCCATTCACGCTATCTACAAACTCTAAAAATCAATAACCTTTACAGATTCTCTTATTCTCCTTAAAAGCATTGCACGCTTGCATAAACCAACGATCAAAGTGCTGGCATATTTCAAGTGACCGTCAAAAAGATGATACAGACACCTTTTTCAGATAATACAGACAAACATCCAGAAGACTTCCTGGCAATGGGCACCTTGCACAGACTTCTTGGCAATGGCGAATACTTTAAGCCCTGTTGCAATGTGCAACTTGTCTCTGCAAGTCTTGGCTAAACCAAGAGTTTAAGCTCTGGTGCAATGGCACCTTACACATACTTCCTAGCAATTGCCAAGACTCCAAGCCCTATTGTAGTGGCCAACTTGCAGAGAAAGTCTCTGCAAGTCTTGGTTATTGGCAAGAGTTTAAAATCTGGTGCAATGGGCACCTTACAAAGACTTCTTGGCAATTACCAAGACTTCAAGTCCTGTTGTAGTGGCCAATTTGCAGAGAAAATCTCTGCAAGTCTTGGCTATTGCCAAGAGTTCAAGCTCTAGTGCAATGAGCACCTTGCACAGACTTCTTGGCAATTGTCAAGACTTCAAGCCCTGTTGCAGTGGGTAATTTGCAGAGAAAGTCTCTTCAAGTCTTGGCTATTGCCAAGAGTTCAAACTCTGGTGTAATGGGCACTATGCACAGACGTCTTGGCAATTGCCAAGACTTCAAGCCCTGTTGCAATGGGTAATTTGCAGATAAAGTCTCTTCAAGTCTTGGCTATTGCCAAGAGTTCAAGCTCTAGTGCCATGGGCACCTTGCACAGACTTCTTGGCAATTGCCAAGACTTCAAGCCTTGTCGCATTGGGTAATTTGAGAGAAAGTCTTGGCAATTGCCAAGAGTTTAAGCTCTGGTGCAATGGGCACCTTAACTAAGATATTAAAGTAGAATCTAACGTAAGAAAAATAAAAATTGAATGAAAGTTGCGAACATCGTCATTAAGGGTCAACTTATCACTGGACAAATCGAGAAACCAACTTCTTTTATCAATGGTAACATCACTCCAAATTCTCTGTGAGTTTTGGCAATAGCCAACACTTTAAGGTCGGGTGGAAAGGGGCAACTTGCAGAGGAAGTCTCTCAAAGTATTGACAATTGTCAATACTTTACGATCTTGTGCAATAGGCAGCCTGCAGATAAAGTCTCTGCAAGTATTGGCAATAGCCAAGACTTTAAGCTCTATGCAATAGGCAACTTGCAGAGAGAAAATCTCTTCAAGTCTTGGCAATTAATCTTTGTGCAATAAAGGCTACTTGCAGAGAAAGTCTTTGCAACTAATGGCAATAGGAAGACTTTAAATTCGCAATAGTCAAGACTTTAAACTCTGTGCAATAAAGGCTACTTGCAGAGAAAGTCTCTGCAACTAATGGCAATTGCCAAGACTTTAGCCCGGTGCAATGAGCAACAACAATATCTAATTGTTATTGCCAATTTAAGAACCTTAAATTCATCTTAATCAAGCATAAAAAATAAATACAAAAAATCACATGAAACGTCAAATTTAATTCGAATCAATCAAAATGGAAAAAACTTACAGATAAGTATATAAATAATAATTACCAAAAAGAAATACAGAAAAAAATACAAATAAAGAATTAGGCAAAATAAAAATTATATTATAACATAAATAAACTTTTACAAATTCACTAAATCTCCAGGACACAAAGAAGAAAAAAGGAAAGAAAGGAGGAACAAGAGAAGAAAATCGTTGAATGTGAATTAGGTCTAGTCAGGGGTAAAATAGTCTTTTCTCATAGTAAGAATGATGTGGAGGATATTTACTTAAAATATGTAAAAATAGGACAAATTGGTAAGACCAGCGCATGAATTCTTTTGCATGAAGACTTATTATAATGAGACGACATTCTCAACACTCAGCGAAGTCGAGGAGAAAGGCTATTGAACTGCAGGTACACCAACCAGTCCTCTTCATGAAAAGGATAAAAGAGAAATAGGTCTACCTACCCATTCAACCTTGCAGCATGACTAGCATTTCATCTTCCTGCAGAATCACCATCGAGAAACGGTGTGAGAATGAAGTAAAGTAGTTCTTGAATATTCTCTCACATATCTGTTCCAGGTACAATCCATAACATCCACCTTTTTTTATTGTATCTATAAAACATTGTCATCCCTTGCAATATTAATGCATCATATAAGTTCGCTCTTGCTATGTCATTAGAGGTCTTGTGAGTAACCACCTAACTGTATCGATAAGCTCTTGGAGTTCAATAGAAGCCAATCCAAGATTTAGACTAGTGAATTTAAAATGACTTGTCATGTATCGTGTATATGTTTTCTTTTCAAGTATATATGTATGATCTGAGCTGAAAGCAGAAAATGCAGACTGCCTGTTGGGCACAAAATGCTTTTGGTAGACGAGAAAGGAAGAGAGCAAAGTAAAACGAAGAAGAGGGTAAAGGAAGTAACAAGGAGGGAGTGCTCAAAAACTTAAAACAAGCACAATCTGGAGTGTACCAAACGTGTAAAGAGAATCCCAGAGCCAGGAAATAAACTTTAAATATGGGCGTACAGGAGAAAAGAATAATCACATGAAATTTAAGACATACAAAGATGAAGATAATTACATTAGAAATCACGGCATATTCCGCAACTCTTTTCTTCAAGACTAATAATAGAACATGACTACAAGCTGCAAAAAACAAACTATTTTTCAGAGTTCCTGATAAACCATCCTCCATGTACAAGATGATCTCTCAAATGGTATTTGCTTTCAATAACTTTCAGGTAAGACAAGTATCATAAAAAAGCCAACTCATCTGGTACCTGCTCCCAGAGCTTGATTTCCATTTCCATCATCGAATACACACTATTGTATCAGCGAATAGGGTGGTACTGCGTGATCCCTCGCTTTGGAGGCAACTTCCTCAGAATGAAAAGGACGAGCGAAGAAGGTAATATCTCTACTAACTGCAGAGTTGAAAGAAGTCTGGTCATTCACAAAACATAATCCCTTTTCTGGGAACTTAACAGTGTAAACAGAAATCCTAAACCTAGAAAACTCGGCTTTATCTTTACATCAATCAACTTGCACTAGAACATAAGACACACAAATATGACCAAGTCCAGCTTTCAGTACAGATACTCAACCTCCTACATCGATTATTTAACCAAGATGCTTCAAATCGGAGCCAATATTCAATTTAGGGAAACGTCAGCGAAGAGAATAAAATATCATGGCATAAGAAAGAACCTCTCAGCCCCGGATCAAGGAATTATTCATTAGATAAAAATAAGCTGGGAAGAAGTTTGACACATGAAAACATGGTGTAGCACGACAAAAGCTGGTATATCATATAATTAGGTAATGATTTGGAGGTTATAACTTACACAGGTAGTAACTGCAAATATTAATCTTCTTCATTGGAACATAAAGAAAAATATGCATACCGAAAGTAAGTACCACTAAAGGTTCAGTTCTGCAGGAACTTACCAGGTAGTACACAAAATTCAAAATTGGATGATCCAAAACATCAAGATCTGCAGCTTTATCAAATGCATTGAAACACACCTGTGGTACACATGATAAGAGAAATAAGAGTTAAGATGGATATCTCCAAATTATTCCATCCCCTTGGTAAGGAAGTTTCAGTTGAAAACCTGAAAGTATAATCTAAGACTAATATAAAGATACATCTAAATACAGAGGTCAATCACACCCTAAATGAGGATTGACTCCCTACTGTGGCTGCTTGTGGCATGGTACTAATTCAGCTAAAAAGCTTAATCAACAGGTAAATGTACTCACCATAATGCATCTAATGAGGAAGCATGAAAAGCATATTGTTGTCACATAGCCAACCTGTAGATGCCAAAAGATAAAAGCAGTTAAACGACGTAAAACAAGAAGAAACTACAACAAATAATGAAAGATACACAGGAACATACCTCCTGTAGCTTCTTCTGTCTCCCTTTTGATTCTACTGGGAAACGCCGTAACATAAGGAAAAGCCTGGAAGGAAATGATGTAAGGAGAAGGAAAACTGGGAGCAGCAGATAGGTAATGACACCATATCCCACTTAATCTTTCACATGCAAACTAAAACCAAATATACATGTACCAAAAGCCGAAGGAACAAACTAAACGAACACATACAACCCACTCTAAATACCATTCGAGGGGTGAACTCATATCAATATCTCATCATGTAAGTTACATAATCAGATTGCAAACTGCATGTTTCAACATTAAACTGCAGGAGCTTTTGTTCGCACAAGTCCACCAGATGAATGACTTTAACAATTCAACAGACCAATACTTTAGAACAAACACCAAAAAGGGGAAAAAACATTGCTCAGGAAAGTAGACAAAAGAATTAAGGAGCCATGCCTGAACAAATGGCATCCCATATTACCATGTGCTTAATCTGAGTAGATGCCACCAAAGGTGTACATGGCACTCTATGCACAGTCCACTTAAGGCAGCCTGTTGGGTTACATGTTCATGTAGATTCATCTCAGAGCCGAATGGAAGAAAACCCCGACCTTACATGTTTTATGAGGTTGCATCTTTGCATTAAAAATGACTTTAATAGCCAATTTTGAGCTTTGGTTCCAAGATATCCCCATTGGTTGCAGAACCCAGTGAAAACTAGCTCTTACTAATAAAATACTGTACATTTGAACAAAAATAGTAGAACACAACATATGCAAAGCTTGTGGCACCAACACAATTCAAAGAGAAAGATGGATGTCTAACATAAATCCAACTCTAAATCTACCAAACACTTATCTATCAAGTTCTTACTTTCCTTCCATATCACTCTCAATCCTACCCATGTCTAATAGCTCATCCTATGTGCATCTCTGTGCTGTTCTTAATCAACAATGCATGAAGCTACTCCACACTGAGGCTAATTGTGTTTTCAGCCAACCCCATCACCAATTTTCTTCTCTCATATATCGACAGTGGTATATTACAGTCGGCTCTCTTCTATAGTCGTGATGCTACTTCCTTGAAGTACTTCTTTTGTTGCGGAGAGTCCAGGACTGCAACTAAGAAGTTATATTATTGGCTGAAAAATAAGTGAAAGGAAGAAGCTCAATGTGCTATAGTGAAACAGAAGCAACCAACCACATTGCGATGATACAAGCCTGAAGCTTTAAATTAGTCAAACATTTGGCAACCACGGGAAAGCACCATGGTGTATGAGACAAAATTATGCTATAGATGAATGATAACGAGTGTATGCAGAAATGAAATCTACTACCTGAGATGTAGTTTATTAAACAAATAACATAGGTTCAGATAAAAGGAGGTTCAGATAAAAGGTGATCCTTAAAGTTTAGCCGGATTAATATCAGAAAGGTTTAAAAACTTTGGATATTTGCAGGCACGGTGAGCAGATCATTGCTTGTCGAAAAGACATATTGAGCAAATAAAAAAACAATTACACAGCATAACCAACAGATTGTAAGAAAGTGAAAGTGGTTAAGGCTCAGCCTAGCCGTTAATCAGATAACCTTTTGACAAATATAGCTGTCGTCTCACAATGGACAGAAATAAAAGCACTGTATATGAGTACCTGAACACCTTCAGAGGTCAAATTCAATCACCGGTAAGAGAAATTAGATTCTTACCTTCCTCCATAAAGAAGAAATCCCAAGGCTGCAAATAGAGATACACCTGCAAGATAATGTGTCAGTACAAACAAAAAAGTGTTAGTGTAGTTGCAAACATAACATAAAATAGAAAAAATAATATAAATAAGTTAAAAGTTAAAACTATAAAACAGACCTGCAAAGAACACCTTAGACAAGATGACAAGAGTACGAATAGGTTTCCACCATATTATCAGCCATAAAATAATCTGGAAAATTTAAAGAGAATAAATCAAGCAATGAACATCCACAAAGCATCTCTAGCTACGAAAAGAATACTCATTTTTACAGATAGTGTTTCATGTAAAAGTTCTATCACAGGACATAAGCTAGCAATGTCTGACTCTGGAAATCAGCAAATCACCAAACACGGTATGATAAAGCACTCGTCAAACCTAGAAAGCCAGTAATACTCATGTAATTTTATTTGAAACCAGTAAACAATGGCCAGGAGATCATTTTTGGTTAAATTACTATAGCCAAATTTCTTTTCTTCTAACAGAAATTCCTCTGATGAGACGAAACAGTAAATTATGGACGCTTCATTCCTTTTTACTTTCGGATGGGTGTGTTTGAGGGTTGGCGGACGGGGGGACGGGTCGGTCATGTGTGACCTACCCAAAAACAACATGAATAGACTTTTTGAGCTTGTGATGGGTCGAAGTGCTTTGGTGTGGTAAAAGATCAACTTGCGGGTTAGGTGCATCTCACGTTTCAGAGAGCCGGAAACAAAAGCCTAGTATTTAGGTGGAGAATGGGGGAGCGGGGGCTTTATCCACCGCGCACCTCTAGCCTTCGGGGATTTCTCAGTTATCAAAATAAAATGGAACCGAATAGTGATTCAGGCCAAGCTGAAGGCTAATTATATAACAAAAAAGATTCAGAACCTATTTAACAATTTATGATTGATAATAGGCACACACAATAATGCACTTTCCCAAAGACGTCCAACAGCTTCCACCAGCTTCCACCAAATCGACTATAACCCACTTTTGATGAAGATGTCTTATAGCCCACGTATTGCTAGATCCAAGACCAGAATTGTCCACCCTGGTATATTTGACTAACTATGAGTAGCTAATAAACCAATTCAACAATAAAAGCAAGATGATGGTGTGTGAGACGTGTTTTAGATGGAAGAGGTTCAGTCAGCAAAGTTCTAATGTCAGTATAATACTTGCAGAGCTGCAAAAGCTAGGTTACTCCCCCCCCCCCCCCCCCCCCCCCTCTTCTTTCCTTAGCATTTTAAGTTAAGCTGATGTGAAGTCAAGAAATGACACTGGTAGATATCGCAAACTAACATGCTAACGTTAAACAAACAGATGCAACTATAAAGTCAAAAGAAAGACATCTGTTAAATTTGAGAACGGAAAAGGGTCTGATTTGCCCCTCTACTTTAAGATATAGTTTGTAAATACCCTCCGTCAAAAGTTTGGGTCATACATATCCCAACCGTTACACTATTGATCAAATATGCCCTTGGACTAACGGAAGTGACACGTGGAGGGCTGAAAATTAAAATGCACAACCAATTTTAAAAGCCGAGTCATTTTTATAACCCATCACCAATTATAACCCAACACCCCCACCCATTCCAATCCAATTCCCCACAATATTAATACACCAAAAGAAAAAAATTAAGAAACCAGCAAACTAATTTATTATGAGAATAAAAAAGGGCTTGTTGATAGCAACGACAGATTTATATGAGAATTGACTCAGCTTTGTTGTCATTCTTTCATACTACCACGTTTAGTTCTTCAACAAAATTCCACAAGATTAGAGAAGAATGTACATATATCCTATAGAAATCAAAATTTTGTGATCGATTCAAAATTCTTTCAAATTGTGGAGTGTGGGTGGTAATTTGAACGACAAAATTCAATACCCATTTTGGGTACTCAATTTCAAATCTGAAATTTGAAGTGTATTTACTGATTTGTGGTGTAAATTGCTTATTAATCTTTTATTTAAGTCTAACTTTGTAGCTCTTTGTTGATCTAAGCATATTTGTTTAAAGAAATTTGAGCCACTATTGATGAGTTCTTGAGAAAGCATGAGTAACAAATGAGTCTCTTGATTTTGTGAATGTTTGAACCAAATTTTAACGGTAGTAAAGCTTCTCAAAGCGCTGTTGTCGGAGTTGGAAGAGGTGTATTGCAATTACGGGAGAAAAGGAAGCTGAAATTATGAGAGAAGAGGAATTAAAATTATGGCATTCAAAAAAAAATTGGGATAAATTTTAAGTACTTTTTCACTTTGATTTCCTTTCACCTTGCATATTTTAGAATAGAAGACAAAAGTGCCACAGTAAATGAATTTCTTTCTTTTCGTTACTAATACAATCGACATTTTAGTTACTAATAATTGATAAGTGATGGTGATGCTCTTTGTAGTAAGAAGAGATTGAAAAAATAATTAAAGGGCTTGTTATGGCGGAGTTATTGAAGAAGATGATGATGGCTTAGAACATTGAAGAAATGGGTTGGGAGCGGGTCAAATTAATAGGTGGGCAGCCAGGTATTTAATTTGAAGTGGGTTTGAGCTCTGATTCTGCCATCTGTCCCTCCGTTAGATGTAAGGGTAATTGTGAGCAATAGTATAACGATGAGGTCTTGGATGACCCAAACTTTGAATGGAGGGTATTTAGAAACTATATCTTAAAGTAGAGGGGCAAATCAGACCCTTTTCCGATTTGAGAAATAATGAGAACTTGAGACTCATTGTTTGTAACTATTCAGGTCAAGATTCCTATTGGCAAAATAATATCGTGGTCTAAAATTTTGCAATATGTTCAGAGTTAATTTAACTGGCAAGCACCAAAGCTTTGCTGAAGAATGTGTAGCATAAGGACTAAATATCTACCTGAATAGCATAAACCACTCCATTAATTGTGAAGAAACTAGGCCTAAGAGCATCAGTAGATACAGCACGTGCCTGCAACAGGAAAGACAAATATATTAACCTTGAAAAGTGACACAATCTGCAAAAAAATGAGTTGAGCAAACATACGCAAACCTGATAGTATATCTCAGCCCAGAATAATACTAGCAGGGCATAAGTTGTGAAGAATGCAAGACTTGGCATATCAAGCAACATGTGCTGGATAATCTACCAAAAACATAACATACATGGTTATAAACTGAAGGGGACCAAAGATAAAATTGGAAACCAGATGCCTAACCAATGTTATTGCCTACCTCAGGGCTCAACTTTTGAACATCCCGACGAAATACAAAAACCAACGAGCGAACTACCAAAGGACAAAACACAACTTCAGTACTAAAACCAACAAGTTAAAGCAAAGTGAAATGAACAGGAAAAATCTTTCTTTTTCCAATTAGTATAACCGGACTAATCATTTAGAGAACACGTCTTAATACTTTCCATCATCAGGATGTTTACATAAACGATACGAAAGAATATACCAACCCCCATTCACCAAGAAATTGAGAAAATGGAACACTTTCTGAGTGGTCCATCCATACTCGGGAACTCTCATTTGAATCCGAATTAATTGCACCTGCAAATTGACAAAGTTAGAAGCAACTCTCCCGAGCCACAGATACATTAAAGTATTGATGTCAGGAGCTATATCTGTTTTAGAACACATATTAACCATATGAAAATTTGATAAGCAAGAAGGATGGGTCACATGGAAGTTCGGATCATAATCCAAAAATCAACGACAGACACACATAAAACCAACTTGTAGCAGCTACCAATTTCAAAATGGACGGTGTTGCATGAATGGTGGAAGTAGTTGCCCTTTTTCTGTAGCATCTATAAAGCCACTTTGCAGGCAACTAGGAAGACTGAGTCTACACCACTTTGGTGCAAATAAACCGTATAATGAATGCGGATAGCTCTCAAAGTATTAAAAAATCAATGAGCCCTAATACTTATTTAAGAATTGCCAAATTTACCTCTTGAAGGTTTTTTCAAGTCTTAAGTCCCCATAATAACTCCACCTATGAGAGTTTTGTAAAGCATAGATGGATGGTCCCAAGTCCAAATAAAGGATGAGAGTAGCAGTGACTTGACATCTAGAGTTAAAACAGTCTAACTATGATAAATCCTCTAAAGGATGCATAAGTGCTATCCAACTGTCTGAAGTGTCATTAAATTGACTGATAAATTCCTGCATCAAACCTGACAGCTTAACCCCCCACCCCCCCGGGCCCTTTCTCCAAAACCAACAAGAACAAAACAAAAAGGAAAGTGGGCTATTACCTTTACAATGTGTTTTGGTTCTTTGAACAAGAGGGGTTTGATGCTTTTTGGATACATTGTATTAATCTCACTTCCTACTTGCAGTATGCTCTTTATTATCTCGGCTACTCATTCCAATGCCATTTAAGCGTGAAATCATCTATTTAAAGTTCTACCAACTAGTATAACACACGCCCTCCCGCAAACCAAAACCCCTCCCTGTATATTGTTGCAACAGTTCTCAAGTTCCGCTCTTTCTTGCTGGAACTACCCAATCATAACCTCACATTTGCTCACTTTGAATAAAACTCTAAACCCTCGTTTAATATGTCTACACTCTACACCCATATACCACAGGGGATGAGTGTACCCAAGGCGGTAGTCTACTAGTCAATAAAGTGGCAGGAGAACCTCAGGTTGGTTCAAATCCCAACCCAGATGATCTTTTCTCATTTGTCTACGCCTGGGTGCTCAAAGTTACCGGATACATGTTTCGTTGGGAGGTAGCAGGTACCAAACGGAATAGTCGAGGCACCCACAAGCTAGCCTAGACATCGTCATCTAAAAATATACCAAAAAACATCCAATTCCAGTAAATAATCCATCAACCAATCAACACCGCTCAGCGCTCATAAATTCAGTAATTAGAATTAAACTACAATTCCGGTTTCACTAAATTTCAAACAAAGGAAAGAGCACCCAAAGGTGTGCAGGAGGAGAACCATGAGGTCTCAAAGTGTTGGGCTAAGCTAGCTAAAAGATATTCTTAACACACAGTGTGATATCTCCGCTTTTGACCAAGCCTCTACGGTTTTCACCAAAAAGACACATCATTCTCACTATACATTATATGCAACTTCTTTTTCTAATCAACTACCAAAGTGGAACTTTGTGCGCACACCCAACACTAAAAGGGAAGCCCGGTGCACAAAATATCTCGTGTTCACGCAGGGTTCGAGGAAGAGCCGCACCTCAAAAGTGTGATGTCCGCAATATATCCTTATACAAATATCTTGTTTCCACGGCTTGAACTCGTGACCTATAGGTCGCACAAGACAACTTTACCAGCTGCTCCAAGACTCCACTTCACACACCCAAACTAGTCGAGTTGCAAGCTGACCCAGACACCACGCTCATTAAAATATATATACCAACAATTAACATCTTATTCCAGTTCAATACAACTCAGCTACACAAATTCAGTATTCAAAATTACACTATAATTTCAATTTCACTAAATAAAAATAAATAAAAAATAAAAATAAAAAGGTAATTACAAGAGCAACAGCAGAAACGATGCCGTAAAGGATAGCGAGGACATGAAAATTACGGTTTTGCCAAACAACCGATTCATTAACCTCCTCCCACCAACTTATTGCCTCATGTAAACGGTACGCCGCCGCCGTCGACGAGTCTACCGCCGTCTCTACCCGACCCATCACCGGATCCAAATAGACACCAAAATTAAGAGAAATCTTTATTTATTTTAAAGAAAAATTTTGGAGTCTAAAAAGGCCGGCGAGAAAGGTGCAATACGGCGACGTTTCGTGATCGTTCTAGGACTTTTTGATTTTTTGACGTGATATGTTGTATGAAAAGGAGATTGATTAAAGTTATTTGTATGAGGGTAATGTTGTCCAAGATATACTCCCTCGATTCATAGACAGTTTATAATATGGCACATCTCCATATCATCGAGGACATCATCCTAAATAGGTAAGCATGGATATTGAGAGTAGCTCTCATGGTATTAAAAAATCAATGAGCCCTAATATCTATTTACGAATTACCAAATTCACCTCTTGAAGGTTTTTTCAAGGCTTTAGTCCCCATATTACAGCCTGTGTGTGTTTCGTAAAGTATAGCTGGTCCCCCAAGTCCAAATAAAGGATGAGAGTAGCAGTGACTTGACATCTAGAGTAAAAGTAGTCTAACTATGATAAAACCTCTAAAGAATGCAGAAGATTCATGTTGCTATACAACTGATTGAAGTGTCATTAAATTGATTGATAAGTTCCTGCATCAAACCCGAGAGCTAACCCCCACTCTTCACTTTTCTCCAAAACCAAGAAAAACAAAACAAAAAGGAAAGTGCGCTATTTCAGTACTTTTGAACAAGAGGGGTTTGATGCCTTTTGGATACATTGAATTAATCCCACTTCCTACTTACAGTATGTCCTCTATGATCTTGGTTAATGATTCCATTGCCATATAAATCATGAAATCATATACTTAAGGTTCTACCAACTACTGTAACCCAATGGACACACACTCAGATACAAAACCCTTCACTGTAATTTTGTTGCAACACAACCTCAACATTGCTCACGTTCAATTAAACTCAAAGAACCCTCGTTTGACAATTGGTTTGACAGATAATAAAACCCGAATGACATTACAGTCAAATAAAAAAAGCAAACAATAAAACAACTATAATTTTTTCTTATATATCTCTACACCCATACACCACAAGGGGTAAGTATACCCAAGGATGTCGCCTAGTAGTCAATGGGGTGGGAAGAAAACCCTAAGGTCTTAGTTCAAATCCCACTTAAGTGATTTCTTCCCATCTGTCTAACCAGAGTTACTCGAAACCTGTGTTAGTGGGAAGTAACAAGTAAGTACCAGGTGGAATAGTAACTACCAGGTACCAGCTGGAATAGTTGAGCTGCACGCAACTTCATAAAAGAATATACCAACAATCAACATCAATAAGTAATCCATCAATCAATTAATAAGCTCAGCTACATAAATCCAGTATTCAAAATTAAATTATAATTTCAATTTCACTAAATAAATAAAAAAGGAAAAAGGAAATTACAAGAGCAACAGCAGAAACGACGCCGTAAAGGATAGCGAGGACATGGAAAATACGGTTTTGCCAAACAACCGATTCATTAACCTCCTCCCACCAACTTATTGCCTCATGTAAACGGTACGCCACCACCGCCGCCGTCGCCGTCGACGGGTCTGCCGCCGTCTCTACCCGCCCCATCTCCGGAGATCCAAAATTGGACGCCAAAATTAAGAGAAATTTTTATTTATTTTAAAGAAAAATTTTGGAGTCTAAAACGGCCGGCGACGTGATACGGCAACGTTTCGCGATCGTTCTAGGACTTTTGTATTTTTTGACGTGATATGTTGTACGGAGATTTATTAAAGTGATTTGTATGAGGGTAATGTTGTCCAAAAAATATACTCCCTCCAATGATGCAGGGACATCATCCTAGATTGATAAGCATGGACGCTGAGGACTAGGACAGAAGTGTAGTTAATATGTATGGGCCTAAATCAGTTTTAGTATCACAAATCGAATTTGGGTTAGAATATAAATAAATCTTCGTATCAAAGTCAAGAAAATGCAAGAAATAAGCGTAAAATACGAGAAAGTAACTTGATTTCAATATATCGTAACGAGTACAAAATTTGGCAGAGTTTCTGTATATATTTGCGTACAATACAAAATAAAGTGCTATTTATAGACTCAAGGGCCTAGTCCACGTTTCCCATGTCTGGTAGTGCTCAAACCCATGTTCCGAGTGCTCATTAGTGGAGATAGTGGGCTGAAATTGTGGGCTGCAAAGCCGCTCGAACCGAGGCGATTCACCGAGGTACAAGTGTGTGACCTCGGTGGTTGGGCCCTGCTGTTCGACCGAAGCTCACGCCACCGAAGCTCAGCTTACGGCTCGCCTTCGGCGACGACCTCGGTGTCCGACTTCGGTAATCAACTCAATTGCTTCGGTTACTGGTTTGTCGTCACGTGCTCGGCGGTTATCAGATTGTCTTGCCGAGGCGACTCATAGCGAGCCGATTTTTACCCAATACAGATAATCCCCCTACTCCTTGGTTAATTACCGAAGTTACCGAGGAGTGGAGTGAAATTCCGCGGGAAAGCGACGTGGCTTGATCTTATCCAAGCGTTTCAAATATTGTCAACGGTACGCGTCCTTTCAAATTTCTATTCAATGACACGCGTCTCTTACCTGTTGGCTGATCGAACGGTCACGCCGCGTTTTTCGTTTCCTCCAACGTTACAATGATGAAGCCTTGCCACTTGCTTGCTCCCACACCTATAAGTACTTTCCTCACAACCCATTCTCACTACTTTCAATATTTGTAAGCAACAGTAGCCAAAGAAAAGGAACAACTTTCGTTTTTCGTTATTTGTAAGCACATTTAAAATCGTGATCATATCTACTACAAATTCCAAACAAGACTCAAGTGACTCAGGCGAGAGAGCGAAGATTTCTTGCTACGCTGCCATGATATCTAGTGGTGATTTCATCACCACCGTGCCGGCGTTGCAGGTGATAGAGGCGGAAGGTGGTGGTGAGGTGACTTCAAACGTTGGTAGCTCCCAGCGGCGTAAGGAGAGGGCCAAACGCGATTTAGCTGCAGAGGGTGATGACGTCAGTGTAGAGGGAGAGGGCGACGTCATGCTTGATGACGCCATGGTGGTAGGTGGTACAGATGATGTCATTCATAGGGATGATGACGGCGAGGGTGACGATGCCGAGGGCGAGGATGACGCCGAGGCTGAAGTCGAAGCTGGGGATGAGCTGCCCGCCGCCGAGGGGGAGCACGAAGCCGAGGTGGGACCTTTGGGCCATGAGAAGAAATTACCGAAAATTCCCCTCAAGCAAGAGCTTGAGCCTCATCAAATCATCCCTTCTCACTTTGACAACGGGAAGGACCTCAAATTACAAAAACAGTCTGCTGACCAAGAGGAGAAGAACAGGAATATTCCAGTAAACACGACTCCGACCCGAATCACTCAAGCTCACATTCAACGGGTTCGGAAGGATTGTGCATTCAGGCCCGAGGGGAAAATAATCGTTCCTGATCCCACTAGCAGAGTTTGCCATCACGTGGAGGGGTTATCTTTTGCATATACCCACCCTTTCACCATTGGATTCACCCTACCTGTCCACAAGGTTATTGATGATTTCTGCCGGGCATACAACCTATGTTTGGCTCAGTTAGGCCCCGGCGTCTGGAGGGTCGTTCAATGCCTGGATTGGCTAAGTACAGAAGCCGGGGTAAGTTTCACCTTGCAGCACCTCATTTCTCTTTATTATCCCTATTTCCATAAAAGCCAGGATTGTGGCTCTAAACAACCGAAGCAAGTACGTGCTCCTCCATAAGAGCGAAGATCACAGGGACCGAGGCTGGAGTGATCGTTATGTTCTTTTGAAGACCAGCGTCTTATCCACCGAACCTAACTTCCCAGAGAGGTGGAATAATACACGTAAGTATTCCTTCGTCCTTGGATTCATTTTTTGCTTCCTTTCTTGTTTGCTAATTTCAAAAAATTTGTTTTCTTGTTCCCCATCCAACAAAGTTGCTATCGTTCCCCCTGAAGGTTTGACCGAATGGGTCAAGGCCGTGACCGGGGCCCGCAAACGTCTCGTTCAGTCATGGATGGAGATGGCTACTGACATCGGTTGGCAATGCAAAAGGCATGGTAAGTCATCAATAATTTACTGCATAAATGGTTATCCTAACTTTTCTTGATTTTATCGCTACCTCTTTCTCGGTACCAGGTTTTCCAAACCGTGTCATCAACAGAAAGAAAGACAAAAAGAAGAAGAAGAAAGACGAAGAAGATACCGAGTCAAATGATGATCTGGCTTCGGTGACAGGTCTAGCAGGTGACCTGAAGGAGTTGAAGGCTTCAAAGTTTTCAAAAATTTCAAAAGGGGCCTCCGGCCAGGGGTCCTTCAAAGGTAATCACCATCCTTGGCTAACTTATTGGTTCTTGCTTCTCTTCATTTTTTCGCTTAAAACTCTTTCATGTTGCCCTTTGCAGGCGTGAAAAAGAAGAGGGCGGTTTCTAAGAAACCCTCTCGTTCTGTGGCTCCTTGCAACGAGGTGGCGACCTCCCCTCGTCCCGAAGTAATGGCGGGACAGCGCCGAGGGCGGATCGATGAGCCTGACGATATAGCCGCCGGGGACTTAGAGGTTCGTAGGGAGGTCGAGTTTGTTGACCTCGAAGACCAGGAACACAGTTCCGAAGCGGTAGTTGCCAAAGCCAAAGTCGGAGAGGTTGGCACTGCTGTCGTCGAAGAGGGGGCTGGCACCGGCGCGGTCAGGGCGCAATCCGAGCCCGCGAGGGTTTCTTCCTCTGTTGGGTCTTTTCGAAAGCTGGAAGTGCCATCTTCTTCCAACCTTTTGGCGAGCGACTGAGGCGATATCCTGAGCCTTATGCCCTTGCTTGGCCCTATGGAAGACAAAGTTGTGCAGACTTTCTCTCGAGGCCAGCTACACCACACCATCGCCGCCAATGCTCTCAGAGTAAGTTTTAAGTTTTTGCTTGTTTCTTAATTTTGCATCTCTATCTTCGGTCGGTTGCTGATAATGATTTCTTTGGTTGATTTCCTTTTAGGTCTTCTTCTGTCATTGAGGGCCCTCGAGGTTGAGACTATAAGAGATGAAGAGGTCCGGCGTGTTGCTCGCTCGTGGGACAGGCAAAGGGATAGCTTCAACGCGCAGATAGCGGAGTTGAAGGCTAAATTGTCCAAGTCCCAGTCCGATCTTCATGACGCTGAGTCGGCTGCCGAGGCAAAGATCAGAGCCCTCGATGATGGCTTCCAGGTTGAGCACTCGAGGCTGGAGGCCAAAGTTGCAAGACTAAATGCCGAGCTGATCCAAGCGAGGGGCAAGTCTGAGGAGATGGCCAAGAAGCACCACGAGCAACTGAGAAAACATGTACATCATATTCAAAAGTTGGAGGGTGAGACCTCCAAACTTTCAGCTCGTGAGGCTGAGGTTGAAGCTCTTCGGGATGAAATCGCTGATCGCAAAGACAGAGCTAAGATCAAGGCCAAGAGGGCGGAGCTGGATAAGCAATGGGTCGTTATCAAATCTCGGTTGAAGCTGCTCAAGCAGTGCCGTACTGGCGAGCTCAACTTGGAAGAAGAGATTGCTAAGGCTGAAGAGAAGGCAGCAAAGGCTCAGGCTATCATTGATGACCTCCCATCAAGTGAAGCTTCGAGCGATAATGAATACGAAAAAGATGAAGAAGATGCCGAGGGGGATTCCGAAGAGGGAGATGACACCCCCGAGGCTTAGACTTCTGTTTATATTTTTTGCTTTCATGTAAGCCTTCGGGCTCTTTTGTTCATACTTTGGGCCTTCGGGTCCTTTTGATGTGTAAATTTTAGCCTTCGGGCTTGTTAATGGAATGACTTAGTATTTCTCATCTTAAGTGTTAGTTTTTGCATGTACCGAACACTTAAAATGAACAGTTCTGTTTGCAAGACTTAATAAAAATGAAATCGATGCAAACTTAGAACGACGTCTCGCTCTCGAGTCGATACATTAGAGTGCAGCTTCAAAATGCAAGATAAAAGAGATAAAATCAAATTTACTTCATTGATAATATCAACGGGCCAAAAATCAGCTATTTACATAAAACCAAGTCGAAATAGACCCTGGGCGTAAAAACAAATTGATAACATGCCACTATCGGGCGTAATTACAATGTATTAAGCTATCCTTCGGGTGTCAGTCCCCGTTTATCGAATAGACAGGCTTCGGTTGGGAGGCTCAGTGTCGACCTCGGTTTCAAACCGCCTCTCACTCCCCACCAGTGTTCGGGTGTGGATTTTGATGAAGATCCGAGCACTGGAAGTTGTTTTATCCGCTTCCTGAAAAGGTCAAGCAAATGAAACGAGAAGCGAGTTAGTACATTTCGACCGAAGCCCTAGGAGCATTGTTCGGCTCGAGGTTGCGGGTAAATTTAAAAAAGATTAAGGAACATTTACCTCGATTAGAAGTAGTACCACTTTAAATTGGAAATGTTCCAATTTAAAGGTTCGGGTGCACCTTGCAGATCTTCAATTTGATAAGATCCTTTTCCAACAATTGCTTTGACTCTGTAAGGTCCTTCACAATTTGCGACAAGCTTTCCCCCGTTTTATTCCTTCGTTGATTGGTTTGTAGCCTTTAGCACATAATCGCCAACTTTAAAATCTCTAAGTTTGGCCTTCCTATTGAGATATGCTTTGATCTGCCTTTTTTGAGCAACTAGCCGGACCAAAGCCGACTCTCTTTTCTCTTCGAGCAAGTCCAATTCCATGCGCATGGCTTGTTGATTCGCATCTTCGGTGGTGTGAGCGTACCGAAAGCTTGGTTCGCCCACCTCCACGGGGATAAGGGAGTCCATACCATAAGCAAGTGAAAAAAGAGTCTCACCGGTGCTATTCTTCTCTGTTGTCCGCATAGCCCACAACACGCCTGGCAACTCCTCGGGCCAAGGATCCATTTACTCATCGAGCCTTTTCTTGAGATTTTCGATTATAATCCTATTCGAAGACTCAGCTTGCTTGGCTATTGGAACTCGGGTGATAGGGGGTCGAAGCAATTCTTTTGATCCCTCATTGTTTGAAGAAATCAGTGATGGCTGCTCCCATGAATTGTTTACCATTGTCGCAAGCAATTTCCCTCGGGACACCGAACCTATAGATGATTTTCTTCTTGATGAAGTCGATTACTTGTTTTTGTTTAACTTCGGTGAGAGCTCCTGCTTCCAACCATTTAGTAAAGTAATCAATTAACACGAGGATGAACCGAACACCACCCTTTCCCTTCGGTAAGGGTCCAACAATATCCATCCCCCACTTCATGAAGGGCCATGGTGATACGACCGAATGCAGAGTTCGGCCTGTTGATGGATCATTCGTGCGTGGCGTTGGCACTTATCACATTTTTGCACGAAGGCCTTTGCATCTGCGCTGATGGTGGGCCAATAATACCGAGCTCTAAGTAATTTGCGCACCAAGGACTTTCCCCCTGAGTGATTGCCACACTCGCCTTCGTGCACCTCGGCCATCACATATCTAGCCTCATCTGGACCCAAACACTTGGTCATCGAGCCGCAATACAACCTCTTATACAAATTACCCTCGATCATATGATATGAAGCCGCTTGAGTCCTTAACTTTTTGGCCTCCTTTTTATCTTGGGGGACAGTCCCCGAGTCGAAGTAAGAGATAAACTTACTCCGTCAATCCCATTTGTGGTCCACCGAGTTGATCTGCAATTTCATCTCTCTCATCTGTGTAGATAGCAACCGAACCACTGAGTTGGTCCTCGAGTGGGCTTCATCGACCGCCGAACCCAAGTTTGTCAGGGCATCAGCCTCGGTATTTTCCTCCCGAGGCACTTATTTAATTTGCCACTCTTGGAATTGGGCCAAAATCCTCTGTGATCGGTCCAAGAATAGCTGCATTCTGGGCTCTCGAGCCGTGTATTCACCGATCACTTGATTTACTACTAGCTGTGAGTCGCATCTCAACTCAATTCTTTCCACCCCTATTTCTTTAGCTAACTCCAAGACTGCCAAGGCTGCTTCGTATTCGGCCTCATTGTTGGTCACTTTTTTTAACCGAACCGAGTGCATGATTTTCTCCCCGGTGGGTGCTTTCAGCACTATGCCTAATCCCGAACCCCTGGAATTAGTTGTCCCATCGGTATGAAGTATCCACAGTCCCCAAGCCGTTCCTTTCGATATTGAGTTCTCCTTTTCGGCTTCGGGCAGGATCCCAATGCTAAAATCAGCTACGAAGTCAGCCAAGACTTGGGACTTGATGGCTGTTCGGGGTTGATAAGTGATGTCATATTCGCTTAATTCCACTACCCATTTTGACAGCCTCCCCGATAACTCAGGTTTATATAATATACTTCTCAAGGGGAAGGTCGAAACTACCGCTATTGGGTGACATTGGAAATAAGGTCGTAGTTTCCGGACAGTAACAAGTAAAGCAAGTGCCAGTTTTTCCAAGTGTGGGTACCTGGTCTCAGCATCGAGGAGTGTCTTGCTCACATAGTAGATGGGCTTTTGCTTGCCATTTTCCTCCCGAACCAACACCCCGCCGACTGACACCTCGGACACAGCCAAGTAAACTAGCAATGTTTCACCATCCTTCGGCTTGGCGAGCAACGGCGCGTTAGCCAGGTAGCGTTTCAAATCTTTCAGCGCTTCTTTACACTCCGGTGTCCATTCGAAGTGATTGTTCTTCCTCAAAACAGAGAAGAATTTATGGCATCGCTCTGAGGACCTTGAGATGAATCGACTCAAGGCAGCGATTCGGCCAATTAAGTGTTGAACTTCTTTCATCCCGGTCAACTCTTCGGGGATTTCCTCGATGGATTTGATCTTATCTGGGTTTGCTTCGATCCCTCGTTCTGAGACAATGAATCACAAGAATTTGCCCGAACATATGCCGAAGGCACACTTCTTAGGGTTTAATTTCATGCCATATTGCCTTAGAACGGCAAAAGCTTCCCTCAGGTGATTCAGATGATCCTCCATACGAATTGACTTGATGAGCATGTCATCTATGTAGACTTCCATAGACTTTCCAATATACTCCTTGAACATGCGACACACTAACCTCTGGTACGTCGCTCCCGCATTTTTCAAATCGAAGGGCATCACCTTATAGCAGAAGGTACCTCGGTCAGTGATGAACGAGGTTTTCTCTTCGTCCTTCGGATCTAGTCTGGTTGTAGCCCGAATAAGCATCCAATAAGGTTAATAGTTTGTGTCCAGCCGTGGAGTCTATTAACCTCTCTATTTGTGGCAATGGGTAGGAGTCTTTGGGGCAAGCCTTGTTCAAATCAGTGTAATCTACGCACATCCTCCACTTGCCATTTTTCTTTGGTACGACGACCACATTAGCCAGCCGTTCGGGGTACTTTACCTCCCTTATGAAACCATTTTCTTGCAACATGGTTTCATCTTCGATCGCTTTCTTTTTAACCCCGGCGTGAGGTCTTTTCTTCTGCTTCACCGGGGTGAACTTTGAGTCTACATTCAGCTTGTGGGTCATGATCTCCGGATCAATACCAATCATGTCTGAATGAGACCAAGCGAAGCAATCGTTGTAGGACTTTAAAACTTTAATGATTGCTTTCTTCGACTCCGGGTCCAACTCCGAGCCGACAAATACTTTTCTTTCAGGAAAGTCCTTCAATAAGGTGAGAGACTCCAGTTCCTCGATAGTCGAGTCCTCGGCTTTTTGTTTCTGAGGCTCTTAAATGCACACCGGGATCTCTTCAACTTCTCCTCGGAGGTCTTCCTCGCTTGACCCCGGTTGCGCTAGTTGCTATTGTTTTGGCCCGGTCGGGGTGACTCCACTTCTCAACGCAACCGAATAGCACTCTCTTGCTACTCGTTGCTCTCCCTTTATTGATTGAACCCCCCAAGGCGTAGGGAATTTGATCACTTGATGTAGCGTGGAGGGAACAGCCTCCATGGAATAGATCCATGGTCTGCCGAGGATCACATAGTAGGCAATGTCCTCGCCCCTCGGGTAACACTTGAAACAGTGTTTCTTTGCTAACTCCTTCAGCAAACTTTTTTATTGTAATTTCACCCAAAAATTTTCTCCGTGGAGTTGTTAAAACCAGTCAACACTGTTACTTTGGGGACGACTTCTCCTTTGAGCCACATCTTCTCAATGGCCCCATAACTAATTATGTTGGCCGAGCTACATGATGAGTCATTGATTCTCAACATGATGACCAAGGCATCGTGATGAGGGAACATCATCCCATCACAATTGTCATCATCAAATACGATTTCTTTACCAGAGCTTCCCACTCAGGTTCTCTTTTCCATCGTGATTGACAGCTTAGTGAATTTCTTCACAGCCGTGAAATTCACCCCGTTCACCTCTGACCCCCCGGTGATAACATTTACAACTTTCTCAGGGGGTGGAGCCCGAGGTGGCTTTCCATCACCCCGGTTCTTGGAGTAGTTGTCTTTCCCTTGTCAGTAAGGAATTCGGCTAACACACCTTTCTTCAACAAATGAGCCACCTCGAGGCGCAATGCTTTGCAATCCTCGGTTCGATGGCCATAATCCGCATGGAACTCACAGTGCAAATTCTGGTCTCTTTTGTCCGGTGGAGTTCTCATGTCTTTGGGTACTCTTAACCCAGTAGTCCCCTTGACTACGTTGACCAGCTCCGAGGTCGATATACTAAAATTGTAATCAGGGATAGTTCTTTCTTTGGAGCCGAAGCTGGGCCTGAGGAATTCCTTTGGTTCGTGTTGGAGTGAACCTTTCCTCCGAGCCGTTGGCTTATATGTGGGCTTGTAAATGAGTTTCTGAAGGAATTTCTCAACCTTTGGCTGACAGGCTGCCTTGTGGAGGTATATGGTTCGTATCTCCCCTTCGGATTTCCTCGCGACGCCTCGGTGCGATGTGAGGATTCGCCTCGGTTTTTGTAAGTATAACCTCGGCTTTTAAACTCAGCCTCCTCCAGCCTGATCTTGGAGTAAGCTCGCTTGTGTAGATCTTCCCATGTCATAACTTGGTATTGTTGGACCTCTTTTCGCAATTCAGCAGCGGCGTCAGAATTGCGAACATTGATACCTTTTTCAAATGCCATGATGGCCAGAGTATCATCCATCTGAGGTAGCTCCATGCGCTCATCATGAAAGCGCTCAAGGAACTCCTTAAGTGGCTCACTAAGCCGTTGATTGACCTCGCATATATCCTCCTTCCTCTAGAGAATTTTTTGAGCTCCGGTAGTGCTCCTTTCTCCAAGGATTCGCCAAACTTTTTTAAGAACATTGATTCGAGCTCTATTGCCGTTAAGTCATTGCTCTTTACCATTGTCATGTACTCCCTTACATGCTCTTTGAGATCGGTGGTCCTATCATACTTTTTTAAGAACATGAGCTTGAAGTTTTTAGGAGTTGGAGCTAGAGCCGCTTCGGGCTTAAATGGAAACTCCCTGTATTGATCTATGTCAAGCTCATCTTCGGTCTTTGTTATCCAAGGTACGCTTTGGAGGCACTTTTCTACATGTGCCTCGATGCGAGCTTCAATGCGCGCCTCAATTTCCCTGGTCAATCTCTCAACGTCGACTGAGGATGTAGTTTCTGCCACAGTGGGAATCGTCCCGAAGTGTGGCGTTGCGCTTGGTATGTTTCCCGAACCCCCAGACGTGGCCCCATTAGGAGGTCCCCCTATTATCGCGCCCATAGGAATGAAGGTCGAGATGCCTCCATTTGGAGCCAAAGGCTGGGTGCAGTTCGGTGCTGAAACTGTTCCTCGCCTCTAACGAGGCACAGAATTCGGCATTGATGTGTGCTTTCTCATCCTGCCGTTCTTGAAGAGCTTTGAGCGAAGAAACAACAAAAGCTTGGAAGGCTTCAGTTGTCATTAGAGATGAGAACTGTTGGTTCGACAGAACGTCAGTCTGATCATCAAGATTTCTACTGCTGTCGGCCATGTCGTTGTTGAAAAATTATGGGCGTTAACGAAAAAGAACGTTGAACTTTGGAACAAAATGTTTCTGCTTATATCCCCACAGACGGGGCCAATTTGTTGGGCCTAAATCAGTTTTAGGATCACAAATCGAATTTGGGTTAGAATATAGGCAAATCTTCGATCAAAGTCAAGAAAATGCAAGAAATAAGCGTAAAACACGAGAAAGTAACTTGATTTCAATATATCGTAACGAGTGCAAAATTTGGCAGAGTTTCTGTATATATTTCTGAATGCGTACAATACAAAATGAAGTGCTATTTATAGACTCAAGGGCCTAGCCCACGTTTCCCATGTCTGGTAGTGCTTAGACCCACATTTTAACGCTCATTAGTGGAGATAGTGAGCTGAAATTGTGGGTTGCAAAGCCGCTCGAACCGAGGCGATTCACCGAGGTACAAGTGTGTGACCTTGGTAGTTGGGCCCTGCTGTTCGACCGAAGTGAACGTCACCGAAGCTCAGCTTACGGCTCGCCTTCGGCGACGACCTCGGTGTCCGACTTGGGTAATCAACTCAATTGCTTCGGTTACTGATTTATCGTCACGTGCTCGGATGTTATCAGATTGTCTTGTCAAGGCGACTCATAGCGAGCCGATTTTTACCCAATACATAATAATCAAGCGATTTTTATATATTTGCATTAATATTATTCGTGTATATACTATTGTATGTTATTATTCGACTCTATTCCGATTGATGCTTTCTGTTTATCTTGATTATTAAGTTTTTACGTCAACATTTTCTTTATCAAGGTTTTTCTTTTTCTTTTCAAAGATGATTTCTAATGTTTTTCTTTAGCCGAGGGTCCATCAGAAACAACCTCTATATTTTGGTGAGGGTAAGGTCTACGTACCTCTCACCCTCCTCGGACCCTACTTGTATTGGAACACTAGGTATTATGAGCCTGTTTGGGTGAGTTTAAAAGTGGCTTATAAGTTTATAAGCCCATTAATATATGTTTGGTAACTTCAAAAAAATTTCGCTTATAAGTCAAAAAGTGACTTAAAAGCACTTTTTGAGAAGTTAGGAAAAGTGCTTTTAAGTTACTTTTTGACTTTTATAAACCACTTAAAATAAGCTGCTTATAAGCCCACCCAAACAGGCTCTATGTTGTTGATTTTTAGTTGGCTTAAAAAGGGATAATATATAACATTTTTATATTGGCAACAATTTAGGTTTATAACACAATCATTTTAAATAATAATTTTTTTTTTTAAAAAAAAAAAACTAAATCTCTATGTCCATTCATCACATTCAAATAAATTAAGACAAAGTTAATATAAAATTATTTGGGGTAGGTATAGTTATATTATACGTAATGAATCTGAGCATAATCATTTCGGACAATCTACACGTGGAGTAACAACGAAGAGGGGTGTGCCTTTCAGGCAGATACATGTACGTGACATATTATGGGATTTCTCTCTCTTTAAATTATGATGATAGTGTATTGGATAACTATGTTAATTATAGGTTGATAGATTTGGGGAATCACCATCCATTCTTTTAAGTAATTTTTACATAAAAGTATAAGTTTTAAATGTTATTTACAAAACAAAAGCGATAGTTTAGTAAAATTTCTTAATATAGAGGAAATGAAAAATTATTACAAAATATAGCAAAAACTCCAAATTTCACTTTTACTCCCACCACCATTTCCCCTGAATTTCACTTTTACTCCTTCCATTTCCCCAAATTTTACTTTTCCGCCTCCCTCAACCACCTCGTATCTCGTTGTACCTTGTCGTATCTCGTTGTATCTGCATTGTTTTGCACCGTATCTAACTGTTTTTAGATTGTATCTAGTTGTTTCTAGACTGTTTCAGCATTGTTTCATCTCGTTTATCCGTTGTTTCTCATTGTTTCTAAACTCTTTCACCTCTTTTGCGTTGTTTCACATTATTTTTTACATTTTGTTTCATACTTTTTCACTAGCTGTTTCGACTGATTCAGCATTTTATCTGCATTTTTTTGCTCCGTACCAAACTGTCTCTCGATGTATCTGCGATGTTTCAGGTTGTTTCAGCAATGTTTTAGGTTGTTTTGCACCGTATCTAACTATTTCTAAACTGTATCTAGTTGTTTCTAGACTATTTCAGCATTATTTCATCCCGTTTGTACGTTGTTTCTCACCATTTTTAAGCTATTTCACCTTTTTTGCATTGTTTCACATTATTTTTAACATTTTATTTCTGACTTTTTCACTAGTTGTTTCAATGTCGTTTCAGACTATATCATAATGTTTTAATGTCGTTTCGAACTGTATCCGAATGTTTTAACAGATGTTTCAGATTGTTTCAACGCCGATTCAGACTATATCATATTGTTTTAATGTTGTTTCAGACTGTATCAACAGCCGTTTCAGATTGTTTCAACGATGTTTAGACTGTATCATACTGTTTCAATGTCGTTTCAGACTGTTTTAGTGTTGTATTTGTACTACTTTTTGCACCGTATCTAACTGCATCTCGATGTGTTTGCGTTGTTTCAGACTGTTTCAGTGTCATTTCAGACTGTTTCAGCGTCGTTTCAGACCGTTTCAACGCTGTTTTAGCAGCCGTTTTAGACTGTTTTAGCATTGTTCAAGCTGTTTCAGATTGTTTCAGCGATGTTCACACCATACAATAGAAAAAAGGCACATACTCACACACCCATACACAAATAGAAACACACAAAACTAAAATAGCTTTTACAAACAGAAGTACTAGAGCAGATCAATGCATTGATAGATTTACTAGCAAAGTTGCATCATTGATTGAACACCATACACCTGAAGAAGTGGTAATATCTCTATCGGTGCTATACAAAATCTACAAAATCTATACAATCTGTTTGAACTATACAAAATCTACAAAAATACAGAGAAATCTCACACTCTCACCATTACCGACACTTCTCATCCTTAATAAAACTCCTTATTCATTTCTTCTCCTACAAAAACCTCAAAATCATTTCTCTCTAAATATTTAAAATAATTTATTTATCTTTCAAAATATTATGGCTTAGAGAACAGAAAAAGAAAAGACTGAATTCAAAGTTGTATATTAGAAAACCATATCACTTTGTGTTAACAATTGTAGCGTTACATGCACAAATAATTTGCGCCTAAAGTCCAACAAATTAGCTAGATCTAGCTAATCGAATTTGAAAAGATCTGAATAAAGCGGTGAAGGATGAGGTGAAGGAGAGCTGGTACCGATATGTAATTTTCCTATCACTGCAATAACCACCACCGTCAGATCCGACGGTGGGAGAGAACAGATCTCGATGATTGCAGATCATATAGAATGGGTGAAGAAACAGATCGAGGGAAATGGATAACATATGGTGGATAACGTATTGCGTAAAGGGATCAACCCTCGAACACGTCAGCAACGGCGTGTAGTAGTGGAATGGTGGCGTTGTGTGGAGGAATTGGTGACGGAGAGAAAGTGGAGAGTTCTTTTTTTGTTTTAGGCGGTGGCAGCGGGGAAATGGGGAAATGGAGAAAGTTTTTTTCAGTTAAAAATAAGTTTTGCAATTATTGCTAGGAAAAATATTGCTATGTGGTGTAATTTGTAGAATGTTGCTATTTTTTATAATATAGGGGTGCAAATTTGTATATATGTGTAAAAATTCCTTCTTTTATTTCTACTTAAAATTTGAATATAGCTCAACTATTTATCAGTGCTATGGTGTTTTTTTTTTGAGTATTTCTTAGTCTCATTTGGTACTATTATTGTTGGTTTCTTTCTTTTTATTATTTGTACTAGTTGTTAATACTCTACTATTATTTTTATTTTATTTGGGAAAAGAAAAAAAATTATTTTTTCACGCCAATAGTCCACTGAAACAGTCTCGCAATCTTTCGCATGGTAAAGTTAAGGTTTATGTACACCATATTCTTCAAAGGCCCCACATGTTGAATCACACTGGGTATTGAATATTAGCTATCATTATTTTAATAAACTTCATTAATAGATTATATTATTGTATTGGCCTAAACTGATTTAGAGTTACAAATCGAATTTAGGTTGTGAATACAAGTAAATCTTAGTATCAAAGTCGAAATAATAACACGAATAAGCGAAATTGCAGGTAAATAAACGTGATTTCAATATATGTGAATGAGTACAAAATTTAGCATAGTTTTTGTATATATTTCTGAATGATTACTGACGAGTCCAAAGTGTATAGGGTATTCCTGCTCGTGCTTGTCAAATTATAGTATAGTTTAAGATATCGTCCCACAGAGATTGGATATTCTATGCTACAGACTTGGAATATTTTGTTTACTATTTGAGAGAATCAAGCTGATGAAAGTTGAGATTTTTAAGTTTAATTTACTTTAACTAAACAAGACAATTTTCGAAAGATATCAAATTTTAAAAGAGTTGGGAATCATTGAATTCACTTGATAATATTTATAATAAAATCTCAATTTTGTAACACGTATTTCTCTAAAGAATAATTGCTTATTTCTAATTCAATTATGTTTTGATCACTAAGAAATAATCAATTAATAAAACACTCCGTGAGGTTATGTAAAATCAATTGAGTTAAAACTAGTGACGATTAAACCGAAATAATTTTCTTGCTTGAATTGTGCTAAAAAGTAGTAAAAACTTCGTGAGAATATTTTCACCAAAAATCAATAATATTTCTTACAACAATTCCTTCGTGAGAATTAAAATTGAGGTAATCAAGATTACGGGTTTGGAATGATAAATTACTAAAAATTACTTTCACACTATTATTTTATTCATCGGTTATTTATATATTAATTTTGCTCCGTGAGAATTACAAAATTAATATATCAATAACTTAGACATAAAATACATAGATGTGATAATACTTGTGAAGTAAAAAATATCATTCTAGCACAATATGAAATCAAATTGAAAGTTTCAAGCCAAGTATGCTTTAAAATTGAGATAATATTATAAATATATCAAGCTTCATCAACTATCCCAACAAAAGAGATTACTCCATTATGGAGTAACAAAAACTAAAAGGGAATTTAAAAAGACTAAAAATATTTTTACTACAAAGAGAAGAAGAGAGAGACCAAGAATAATTCTTGTCTTGCTAGAGAGAAAAGAAGAAAATAGTTACAATGGATAAAAAAGGCTTGTTCTTCTACACAAGAGAGAGTGGCTATTTATAGCCAAAGATGACTCCTCACTTATGGCAAAGTGAGATATAAATTGTCCAAATAATATCTCTTTCTCTTCAAATTTCATGTGCTAGCTCTCACTTAGGCAAATATAGATGGCAATGTAGTTTTCTACCTTCACATCCCATGTGCTAGCATTCTTCAATTTACTTTGGCAAAAGTGGAGAACAAAGTAGCTTTTTCTTCCTTCAAATCTCATGTACATTCCCAATTTAGTTGCTACTTTGACAAATGTGACTTTTTCTTCATTCTTATCCATGTGCTAGCATTCTTCAATATACTTTGGCAAAAGTGGAAGACCAAAGTCTTCTATTTCACACATGCTAATTCCACATTTGCTATTTTGGAGTTTGTTTGCCCAAAGTGACTTTACTTCTTTCCTTGCTAGAAATCTCCCAAACAAAATTACTTTGGCAAAAGTGGCTTCTCTTTTCAAGCTTCTTTATTTTTATTTTTTTTTTCTTTTCCAAGTATTTCTTTTTCCTTTAAAGAATTATTAGAAAATATGCGAGGATATGATATAAATATTCATGTATTATTTTAAAATATTTATTTTTCATATTAAAAATACATGAATAATTTATATCCATCAAATTCCCCCACACTTGAACTTTTGCTCGTCCTCGAGAAAAAAGAAGATTTTTTTTTCAAAAGCTAATGACTTTTGTAGGATATAAAATGTGTTCAACAATAAATAACCTTCATTATGTTCAATGCAATTATCCTTTTTAAATTCACCAAATTCTTTACCTTGTTCTGAATTTTGGTTTGATCAACAAAAGTTTGCATTCTTCTCCCCTTGAATTTTTCAGAATTGATTGTTTTATGATCACTTATTCATTAAGTATCATAGTCTTGTCCATAGGCTTGCTCCTCATATTTATCTCCACTAATATAGATACAACATTGATTTTTAAAATTTTTTTAGGACTTTTCTTGGCTTGTAATATCAGGCTTCAGGCTGGTAGGTTATAAGGATATATTTATAGTGACTTTTCTTCTTCCAGCTAGGAGCAAATATTTCTTTCTCAATACTTCCATCCTTTCTAAGTATTTTCTATTTGTATTTCCTTTTCTTTGTACTATCATACACAATCACATATTCACAATAATTTTTTTTTCATCTTTTTTTTTTCACAATATTTCTTTCCTTCCTTTTTTTTTTCCTTCCTTCCTTTTTTTTTTTTTTTTTTTGATTTTTATCTATGCCCTTTCATAGCTGGAAAAAATGATAACTACGTCTATATGTGTACATAAGGGAATTTACATAGAGACTTTTTTTTTTTTAGTAGAGAGAGTGTTTGAAAAAAAAATAGGATCAAGGCTCAAAGAAGGGTTGTAAGTGGTAAATTTTTACATTTGGATAGAGATAAAGAGGTTTGAATTGTGGATCGAAGAAGGCCTAATTTCCTTTTCTAAAAATCAATGTCATCCATTATTTCGCCTCGAAAAATATTTAGAGCAAGTTCTAGCCAAGTTTAGTGATTCTACCTGTTTTTGTGATCATAACTTTTCTCAATTCCAATGATTTCCAGAGTTGAAGATACATTCTCTTGCTTTCACAAAATCAAAATTATCAACACGAAAAATTATATGGTGAAGATAAAAAGAAATAATATTGAATACAATGCAAAGAGTTTATTTTATTAATTAGTATACCTACAAAAGATCATAAAAATATTTTATAAAATATATATAAATCAGAACAATCCTTCCCCTCACTTGAACATTTCATTCTCCTGGATGAAAAATGCATTTCAGGACGAGTTAAACGGGAAGTAAAAGAAAGAGTTTTTTTTTTTTAAATAAATAAAATAAAAAAAATACAATAATTAAAGTAGAAAATACTGCTTAATAAGTAAAATGTAAATATTTTTGGCTTTCAAATTTACAATCACAGAAGGAAGCTTGAAAGAAACTGTGATCACACATATTCTATGTGTAATAGACTGACTAATTTAATACCTTAACAGTCATGGGGTCCTAGTTTAAATATAAACCAGAAAATTACCTGCGCCATCATTAGATTTGCACAATTAAACGGTTAACCAACCAGTAACTTAGGCATACCGATCACCATGGAGTTGCTCCTGTATAGATGACTCTGTTTTTGTAGAGGCCTTCATAAGATGTTCCGGTTGTACAATAATCTGGATATTAACCAGATCAATTGGTTAAGCATTTATTATCCAAATCTATGTTGGACTTATGAGGCTCCATTGCTTCACCCTCAATGGCTACGGGTAAGGAACCATAGTTCTTAGTTTAACGTCGCCAGCTCGACATAGTAACTGTCACTTATCAGGCTATCATGGTTACTGAAGGTTGTTTCTCAAAATGCCCTCCAAAGTACAATTTCAACCTATGACCATTTACCTTAAATTTGCTACCTCCATGGATCTGTTGAATTTCAATTGCTCCATAAGGGGTAACATCTGTAACATTGTAAGGACCTGTCCACCTGGATTTCAGTTTTCCTGGAAATAGCCTAAGTTGGCTATTGTAAAGAAGTACTTGATCTCCAATTTTGAAACTTTTTTGTCGGATCAAGTTATCATGCCATTTTTTAGTTTTTTCTTTGTAAATCTTGACATTTTCATAGGCTTCCAATCTCAGCTCTTCCAGTTCATTAATTTGAAAAAACCTATTTTTACCGGCAGAGTTTAGTTCAAAATTTAGTGCTTTTAATGCCCAATAAGCTTTGTGTTCTAATTCTACTGGCAAATGACAAGCTTTTCCAAAGACTAATCTGTATAGGGATGTTCCAATTGGCGTTTTGAATACCGTTCGAGATGCCCATAGTGCATCATCTAATTTTAAGGCCCAATCTTTTCTTGAGATTCCAACAGTTTTTTCAAGTATTCTTTTTAATTCGCGGTTTGAAACCTCAACTTGCCCTTGAGTTTGAGCGTGGTATGGTGTTCCTGTTTTGTGAGTCACACCATATTTTGTCAGTAAAGCAGAGAATTGTCTATTCATGAAATGAGTCCCTTGGTCACTAATGATGACTCGAGGTGTGCCAAATCTGGTAAAAATATTTTTTCTAAGAAAATTACACATAGTTCGAGCATCATTCTTTCTTGTGGGAATGGCCTCAACCCATTTTGAAACATAATCCACAGCCACCAGGATATATTCAAAAGAATGAGATGAAGGAAAAGGTCCCATAAAATCTATGCCCCAAACATCAAATATCTCACATACCTGTATTGATTGCAATGGCATTTCATCCCTCTTGGTAATGTTACCTGTTCTTTGACATCTATCACATTGTGCAACGTAAGCACGTACATCCTTAAAAAGTGTTGGCCAGTAGAATCCAGCTTCCAAAACTTTAAAGGCAGTTCGATTTGCAGCATAGTGTCCTCCAACTGCTCCATCATGGCAATGATACAAAATCTTACTCATTTCTTCCTCAGGTACACATCTTCTGATAATATTATCTGCACAAAGTTTAAACAAGTAGGGATCATTCCACATATAATATTTAGCTTCAGATATGAGTTTTTTCCTCTGCTGGTAAGAGAAATCTCGGGGTGTCCAATTTCCAACCAAGTAATTTGCAATGTCTGCAAACCAGGGTGGTTGAGTCACAATTGAGCTGACAGAAAGTATATGTTCATCAGGAAACTCTTCTTTTATTTCACACGACTCATGAGGAGGGGTCTCTAATCTAGACAAATGGTCGGCTACCTGATTCTCAGTTCCCTTTCTGTCTTTTATTTCAAGGTCAAACTCTTGGAGAAGTAAAATCCATCTTAACAATCTAGGTCGGGCATCTTTCTTTGCTAAGAGGTATTTTAAAGCTGCATGATCAGTAAAAACAGTGACCTTGGTTCCTATCAAATAGGAACGAAACTTATCGAAAGCAAATACTACTGCCAGTAGTTCTTTTTCCGTTGTGGCATAATTGAGCTGAGCCTCATTCAATGTCCTACTGGCATAGTAAATGGGATGAAAAATTTTATCTTTTTTTTTTTTACCTAAAACAGCTCCAACTGCTGTATCACTAGCATCACACATAATCTCAAAAGGTTGGTTCCAGTCTGGGGATACAACTACAGGAGCAGTTGATAATTTCTCCTTAAGAGTGTCAAATGCTTTTAAACAATTACCTGAAAAATCAAACTTAGTATCTTTCATCAAAAGGTTAGTTCGAGGTTTTGAAATTTTTGAAAAATCTTTTATAAACCTTCTGTAAAAATCTGCATGTCCAAGAAAGCTTCTAATGCCTTTAACAGTTGTGGGAGGGGGTAATCCTACTATAAGATCAATTTTAGCCTTATCAACTTCTATCCCTTTAGCAGTGATTTTATGTCCTAAAACTATTCCCTCAGTAACCATAAAATGACATTTCTCCCAATTAAGAATCAGATTTGTTTCTTCACATCTTTTAAGAACTAAGGTCAAGTGGTAAAGACAATCCTCAAATGTTTTGTCAAACAGTGTGAAATCATCCATAAAAATCTCCAGAAAATTTTCAGTCATGTCTGAGAAAATTGCGGACATGCAATGCTGAAATATTGCAGGTGCATTGCATAAACCAAATGGCATTCTCCTATATGCATAGGTTCCATGAGGACATGTGAAAGTTGTTTTATCCTGATCTTCTTGTGCAATTGGTATCTGGTTATACCCTGAATATCCATCAAGAAAACAGTAAAAACCATATCCTGCTACTCTTTCTAACATTTGATCAATAAATGGTAAAGGAAAATGGTCTTTTCTTGTGGCATCATTGAGACGTCTATAATCAATACAGACCCTCCATCCTGTAACTGTTCTGGTAGGTATGAGTTCATTATTTTCATTTTTAACAACTGTCATACCTCCTTTCTTTGGTACCACCTGAACGGGACTTACCCAAGGACTGTCAGAAATGGGGTAAATGATACCTGCAACCAAAAGTTTAATTATTTCATTTTTAACAACTTCCTGCATTGCTGGATTCAATCTCCTTTGGGGTTGGACTATTGGCTTATAGCCATCCTGCATGAGGATTCTATGTGTGCAAATAGCTGGACTAATGCCTTTGATGTCTGCTATAGTCCACCCTAGAGCTCCTTTATGTGCTCTCTGTACTTCAATCAACTTATGTTCCTGTTCTGCAGTCAGAGAAGATGAAATTATTACTGGAAATAATTTGGGCTCAAGATAAACATATTTTAAATGAGAGGGGAGAGTTTTAAGTTCAAATTTTGTTTGAACTTCTTTTGACTGTGTCTCTTCCTCTTCTTCAAAATCATTTTCCAATATTTCAGCTTCACTTCTCATTGTGGCATCATCATCGTGTGTTGTGCCAGATTTAGCCAAGCATCTTTCCATTGAGTCTGAAATCAATTGGTCATCTTTGAATTCATCTGCAAGATCACTAATCATGTCAATTGAAAAACAAGAAGTTGATGTCTCATCTCCTGAAAATTTTAGAATCTTGTGCATATCAAAAATGACTCTTTCTTCATCAACTCTCAAAATTAGTTGTCCTTGATGGACATCTATGATTGCTCTACCTGTAGCAAGAAAAGGTCTACCTAAAATTATTGGTTCATCAGGACACTCTTCCATTTCAAGTACAATGAAATCAACAGGGAAAACAAACTTATCCACTCTCACAAGTATATTTTCAATAATTCCCTTAGGTCTCTTAGTACTTTGGTCTGCAAACTGAAGAGAAACAACTGTGTTTTTCATCTCACAAAGATCCAATTTTCTATAAATAGAAAATGGCATCAAATTTATTGAAGCTCCAGAATCACAAAGTGCTTTTTCAAAATATACTCCTCCCAAAGTACATGGAATCGTAAAACTTCCCGGATCACCGAGTTTTTGTGGTAGCTTATTTTGAAGTATAGCACTGCATTTTTCAGTAAGCATTACCACAGAAACTTCTTCCAATTTCCTTTTGCTTGACAAAATTTCTTTCAAAAATTTAGCATATGAAGGCATTTGCAACAAAGCATCAGTGAATGGAATATTAATGTGAATCTGTTTTAAAATTTCCAAAAACTTTGCAAATTGACTATCAAGCTTTTCTCTTTTCATCTTTTGTGGAAAAGGGATCGTCACAGGGAGAGGAGTTATTTTTTCAAAATTCTTTTCTTTCTCTTCAGAGGGTGTTACAACATTCTTATCCTTATCGGCCTATTGTTCTAACTGGTTCTTTTCCTGCCTGTCTGCATAAGGTTCATCAAGATTCTTACCTGACCGTAAAGCGATGGCCTTAAGGTGTTCTTTTGGATTTTTCTCTGTATTGCTTGGTAAGGGACCTTGAATTTTTTCAGACACAAGAGTTGCCAGTTGGCTTACCTGAATTTCCAAATTTTTTAGGGCAGAATTTTGGCTTTCCATTTTCTCGTCAGTAGCCTTAATGTATTTGTACAAAAGGTCATCAAGACTTAGATGGGCTTGTTCAGGCCTTTGCTGATATGGAACTGTCTGCTGATATGGCCTGAAATTTGATTGCCCGCGATTTTAATTCTGGTAACCTGGTGGGCTATGTACCTGTTGCTTCTCGAAGCTTTGAGAGTTCTCAGCACCATTTGGATTGCTCCACTGGAATCCTGGATGTTTCTGTGCCATTGGACTTCCAAAAGGGTACGGCTTGTACCTAATGGAATTGACTTGTTCATCATTCTGAATGGTTGCTTGGCACTCATGATTTTGATGGTTTCCTCCGCACATGTCACAAGCCTCAGACTGGCTTGGTTGTTGTGTATTCACCTGAAAAGATTCAAACTTTTGTGCCAAAGAAGCAATCTGTTGTGTTAGTGTATTTAAAGCATCTGCCTGATTTACCGTAGCGGCCTTTTTGATAATTATACGATCAGATGGCCATTGAATGGCATTCTCAGAAATCTCATTTAACAATTGCAATGCTTCAATTGTGGTTTTACCCATTATGGAACCTCCTGCAGCTGCATCTATCACATTTCTAGAAGATGGTTTTAGCCCGTGATAGAAAATGTACAACTGCATATGTTCAGGAATGTCATGGTGTGGACATTTTCTTAGCATTGATTTTAATCTTTCCCATGCTTGATAAACTGACTCAGTGTCAGTCTGCAAGAAATTAGATATATCTTGTCTTAACTTTGTTGTTTTAGCAGGGGAAAAATATTTGTTTAAAAACTTCTGAGTCATTTGATCCCATGTGGTAATAGACCCTTGAGGTAAACTTCGCAACCAAGTCTTGGCATCACCATTTAAAGAAAAAGGAAATAGCCTTAACTTGATTGCTTCAGCAGGTACTCCATTATATTTAACAGTTTCAACTAGTTCCAAGAAATCAATTAAATGACTATGTGGATCTTCACTTGGATCACCAGTGAAAGTACAAGATTGCTGGATTGTTTAAATCAGGCCGGTCCTGATTTCAAAGTTGTTTGCTGCCACCGGTGGTTTCCTGACACTAGATTCACAATTGAAGCGGTCTGGTCTAGCATAATCCCGTAGGATTCTATTTGCTGGTCTTGGTGCTACTTCATCAAACTGCTCCTCTAGGTGGACTGGTGGTGCGACTCCCAATGGATCAACACCATCTCCAAGTTGGTGCTCCATTTGATCACGAGTTACGCTTTGAGAAGATGATGATTGTCCTTTCCTGCGCAACCGCAAAGATTTTTCAATTTCAGGATCGTAATTGACCAACTCTTTATTAGAAGAGCGGGTCATAAACTACTTGAAACCTTTAAAGAGAAAAAAAAATCAAAATCAAATCTAGGTCTTAAATAGTTGTAATCATAACACTACAAGAAAATACAAAAAGAGAAATACTAGTATTTAAATTTATATATAGATAAAAGGGACGGTGATTATAATAGTAATATATATTAGTTATATTCTAATATATGAAGTAGATAATGATAAGATTAGTAAACAGTAGCTAGTAGCAGCCGAAAGGGAAAAGAAAAAGGAACTAAGAAAACTAATACTAATAAGCACTAGCATATAGTTAACTAAGAAAATAATAGAAAACAATGATGAAATATGCTATATAAGTACTGGACGAGAAAATAATGACGACACGGTATCTTACAGTACTTAGCTAAGAACGAGAAAGAGTAACATAATATAAAACAATAGTAATAACAGTATCCAGTAGCAATATTATAATATTATATTATATTATATTATATATAGTAGTAAACAGCAGTAGTAAAGACTGTAAAGAAATTTAATAATAATAATAATAAAAGAAAAAAATGTTAGAAACAAAAAAGAAAAAAAAATGTTAGAAGCAGAAAGGAAAATGTTAGAAGCAATAGTTAGTACGGTTAGTAATAGGTAGTTATAGTAGTTCTTAGTAGATTATGTTAATTATTAGTTATATTAATAAGTTCTCAAATTAGTAACCAAATATTTAGTCCGAAGTAGATGTATGCCAATCCCCGGCAACGGCGCCAAAAATTTGACGAGTCCAAAGTGTATAGGGTATTCCTGCTCGTGCTTGTCAAATTATAGTATAGTTTAAGATATCGTCCCACAGAGATTGGATATTCTATGCTACAGACTTGGAATATTTTGTTTACTATTTGGGAGAATCAAGCTGATGAAAGTTGAGATTTTTAAGTTTAATTTACTTTAACTAAACAAGACAATTTTCGAAAGATATCAAATTTTAAAAGAGTTGGGAATCATTGAATTCACTTGATAATATTTATAATAAAATCTCAATTTTGTAACACGTATTTCTCTAAAGAATAGTTGATTATTGCTAATTCAATTATGTTTTTCTCACTAAGAAATAATCAATTAATAAAACACTCCGTGAGGTTATGTAAAATCAATTGAGTTAAAACTAGTGACGATTAAACCGAAATAATTTTCTTGCTTGAATTGTGCTAAAAAGTAGTAAAAACTTCGTGAGAATATTTTCACCAAAAATCAATAATATTTCTTACAACAATTCCTTCGTGAGAATTAAAATTGAGGTAATCAAGATTACGGGTTTGGAATGATAAATTACTAAAAATTACTTTCACACTATTATTTTATTCATCGGTTATTTATATATTAATTTTGCTCCGTGAGAATTACAAAATTAATATATCAATAACTTAGACATAAAATACATAGATGTGATAATACTTGTGAAGTAAAAAATATCATTCTAGCACAATATGAAATCAAATTGAAAGTTTCAAGCCAAGTATGCTTTAAAATTGAGATAATATTATAAATATATCAAGCTTCATCAACTATCCCAACAAAAGAGATTACTCCATTATGGAGTAACAAAAACTAAAAGGGAATTTAAAAAGACTAAAAATATTTTTACTACAAAGAGAAGAAGAGAGAGACCAAGAATAATTCTTGTCTTGCTAGAGAGAAAAGAAGAAAATAGTTACAATGGATAAAAAAGGCTTGTTCTTCTACACAAGAGAGAGTGGCTATTTATAGCCAAAGATGACTCCTCACTTATGGCAAAGTGAGATATAAATTGTCCAAATAATATCTCTTTCTCTTCAAATTTCATGTGCTAGCTCTCACTTAGGCAAATATAGATGGCAATGTAGTTTTCTACCTTCACATCCCATGTGCTAGCATTCTTCAATTTACTTTGGCAAAAGTGGAGAACAAAGTAGCTTTTTCTTACTTCAAATCTCATGTACATTCCCAATTTAGTTGCTACTTTGACAAATGTGACTTTTTCTTCATTCTTATCCATGTGCTAGCATTCTTCAATATACTTTGGCAAAAGTGGAAGACCAAAGTCTTCTATTTCACACATGCTAATTCCACATTTGCTATTTTGGAGTTTGTTTGCCCAAAGTGACTTTACTTCTTTCCTTGCTAGAAATCTCCCAAACAAAATTACTTTGGCAAAAGTGGCTTCTCTTTTCAAGCTTCTTTATTTTTATTTTTTTTTTCTTTTCCAAGTATTTCTTTTTCCTTTAAAGAATTATTAGAAAATATGCGAGGATATGATATAAATATTCATGTATTATTTTAAAATATTTATTTTTCATATTAAAAATACATGAATAATTTATATCCATCAATTACATTGTAAAATGAAGGACTATTTATAGACTGACGAATACAAAGAATTTTAACCATGATTCCCACGTCTCCCACTAGGCTGCTCACGTCTCAACCTCCAAGATAATGAAGTTACTGGGCCGAAATAAGGGGAAAGCCCTCCGCTGTGAACGAGCCAATTCGCCGAGGCTTGAATTGTTGACCTCGGGGATATGACCTTACAAAGCGACCGAGGTGGTGTTCTACCGAGGTAAACACATTAATTCTGTTCCTCAATCATTGACTTCGGTGACCCTGTCGTTCACATCGGTCCATGGTTTGCAAACGCATGTTCGGTCGACTTTGAGCCACGCAGCCGAGGTGCCACGTTTGCAAGTCGATTTTTACCCAATATAGATAGTCCCCCTACTCCTCAGGCAAGTGTCGAAGTTACCGGGGAGTGGAATGAAATTGAGCGGGAGAATGACGCGGCGAAATATACGCCAAGGAGTTTAAAAACCATTCAATCAATTCAGCTTCCCGTTGCGGCTTACGTGGTGACCATTGATTAGCTCTAAACGGTCACGCCTTTTCAATTGCTCTTCCCAACATTTTAGCAATGATGGCCCTATGTAAATATTCTCACTTGAGACCTTCTTCTCCACTTTCAATTTTATTCACACACAGTAAAGAGAGAATATTTACAACCATTGAAAAGATTATCACAGTTCCTTTATTTTCGTAAGTCCAAATTTCACACTACCGCCATGTCTGCTACACACTCCATTTAAGGTTCTAGTGACTCTTCAGAATTGAGGGTTCCCCCTGCCGACACCATGATCGTCGGAAGGGAGTTGGTAAACGTGCCTCAACCACTGAATATCGTCACTTCAGTGGAAGATGAAGATGAGGCTACGTCACAAATAGGGGGGTATGAGGCGGCGTAAACAAACTGTTGGTCGCGATAAAGCCGTTGAAGGGTATGACGATAGTAATGATGACGCTGAAGGCAAGGATGACGTCGAGGGTGATGACTTCGAAGATGAAGAGGATGATGTCGATGAATTACCTTGCACCGAGGGTGGGCATGCTGCTGAAGCTGGACCCTCGGGCACTAAGAAAAAACCTCCAAAGATTCCCCTCGAGCAGGAACTCGAACCTCATCATATTATCCCTTCGAACTTCAATACTGATAAGAATCTTCAACTGCAAGATCAAACGGCTAGCCAGCAAGAGTTGAATAGGAATGTGCCGGTTCAAACGACGCCCACACGCCTCACCCAGGCTTATGTGGCGTTGATCCGAAATGAGTGCAGGTTTAGGCCCGAGATAAAAGTTGTTATCCCCGATCCAACCAGTAGATGTTGTGATCATATAGAAGGGTTTCCTTCGCATATACCTATCCATTCACCATTGGGTTCTCACTCCATGTCCATAGGGTGATTGACGAATTTTGCCGATCATACAACTTGTGTCTGGATCAACTGGGCCCCGATGTTTGGAGGGTTGTGCAGTGTTTGGATTGGTTAAGCTAAAGAGCCAAGGTAGATTTCACCTTTCAACATCTCATCTCTCTTTATTACCCATACTTACATAAGGCCGGGGTAGTGGTCTTGAACAACCGAGGTAAGTACGCGATTCTTACCAAAAGTGAGGATCATGGGGACCGAGGCTGCTGCGACCGCTATATCTTTTTGGAGACTAGCATTTTATCCACCGAGCTTGATTTTCCAGAAAGGTGGAATGAACACGTAAGTGTTTTCTTTCTCATCATTCTCTTCGGTTAGTATTCCTTGTTTCTTACCATCCTCGGTTCGTTTTCTTACTTGTAGCTAACAAGGTTAATGTCATCCCTCTAGAGGGTTTGACCGAATGGGTCAAGGCTGTGACCAAAGCTCGGAAGCGCCCAATTTGGTCTTGGATGGACATGGTTGCTAGCAACGGTTGGCAATGCAAGAGGCATAGTGAGTCATTTACGATTTTATGCTAGGGGTATCGCCCGAAGCTTTCTTTCTTGTTACTAATTTTCTCCCTTGCGTCAGGTTTTCCCAACCGACCAGTTAAGAAAAAAAAGTGCAAAAAGGGAAAAGGAAAAGGAAAGATGAAGGATGAAGAGGATACCGACTCCGATGACGATTTAGCTTTGATGGCGAATCTCGTTGGAGATTTGAAGGAACTTAAGTCCTCAAAAACTTCCAAGTCTTCGAAGGGGTCCTCAGTCAAGGGACCTCAAAAGGTGATGTCAGTATCCTCCTCGGTCATTAACTTGTACTTCCACTTCTTCTCATTTTAGTGTTTGTAAGTTTTCTATGTTGTCCTCTGTAAGTTCAAAGAGGAAGAGAATAACTTCAAAGAAATCCTCCCGCTCGGTTCATCCTCGTACCGAGGTGATGACTTCCCCTAGGCCTAGAGTTATTGTTAAAAAGCACTGGGGTTGGTTGATGAGCCTAGTGACGGGGGCACCGAGGACTTGGAGCCCCGTAGGGAGGTTAAAGTAGTAGATTTTGAAGGTTTGGAGCATGACTCCGATGCAACTGTTGCCAAGGCTAAAGGAATACTCCTGCTCTTGGGGCGGAATCCTCCTACCCTCAATATGATACAATGGAGCGGAATCCTCCTGCTCCTGGGGCGGAATACTCCTGCACCCAATATGATATGCAATGTAATGCATATGAATGCAATGTGATGCAATAATAACCCTTCACCGGCGCGGGACTCTCATCGACAGCCGGGAAGTAGATGCCAACTCAAAGCCAAAGTACAATACTCAGATTCTCAATGCAATACCAATAACAGGACATAACATATAATATAGAATGTAAATCCAAAGCTAAGGTGTAATGAGTACGCCTATCGGCAGCTACACACGTAAAGAACACGTGGTAGAAAATCCACGAGGCCAGGTGCCTCCAAAGAAATTGATATAATCACTTACCTTGTTACCAAGTTAGTACATCCACTCAATAACCGCTTGTCCTTTGGTTTCATTGCCAAACGATCCCACTCTATTTAATAAGCAAAAAAATATATCAAATTAGGCTAAAGGCTTCATTCCTCACATCTTAGGGCAATCTGGCTAGGAACCTGATACCCTATTCGCATACGCAATACGCAGGCCAGGCCTATATACAGGGTTTAAGGCCACATAACCAAACCCCAAATAAAGTACATTTATAAGTTGCCCATAACTCACTGAGTACGAATATATAATCAATTTCATTATCGGGGTCAATTTGACCCTTTAAACTATCAATTTACGTCATTAGGGCGATGTCTAAGATCCCTATTTTTACAGTAAAAATATATTCAAACATGCGTAATAAACTCAAATAATATATTAAGATCATTACCTGAATGTTTAGGGGTAAAAATACTACTATTCTCCGGCCCCTTTTCGCATTTTCTGGCATTTATTCCATTATGTCATCTCATTTTTATGTTTCTGATGTATGTACGTATGTTTCTGAAATGGAAGACAAGGGATTAACTTAATCCCTTTGTCCACCGACTCCAATTTCTATATTTTGTCTTTTTCCTCCTTTTTTTTTTCTTTTTTTTCCCTTTAAAATTTGCTGCTACGATAAAAATTAAAACGGTACCCTACGATATTCGAAATAATCCCAACTTTTGTATAAAATTTATACAAAATATATATAACATACTCGGGAAGGCGGATCTCAAATTGGACTCCCGAAACTCAAGGTGCGAATTAAATAGAAAAAGTCAAATTATTTAACTTTCGGCATTTTAGCGGAAACTAGCCGAACAATATCGAAATTCACTTTCGAAAAATTACAAAAGCCACAAATAATCATACGAACCTAATGGCGCTTTCGGATTTCGAATCAGAGCTCATTCGCCAATACTGAGCTCGTAAATCTCTTTTTAATATTTATCGACGATAAAAACTGAAACCTTCTTCCGATGCCTACCAAACGAACTCTGATTTAGCTCAAATTTTACAGACAGATCCTAATGGATATTACGAATATTTTAAAATTATCGGTACGCAAATTAGAGTCCTAACTTTCGAAACGACCGACCGAGGTCGTTTCAGTATAAGTTTATCAAATAGTAAAATCATAACCTTAAAACTCATTTGTGTTGCTTATTCTAGGAGTGAGCATAAAGTGCGAAATACCGAATACCGTATACCGTATCGAACCGAATTAGCTTGGTATTCCGGAATTTGGTATGAAAAATTAAGTACTTAGGAATTCGGTACGAAATATGGTAAGACGGTCTCGGAATTCGGAAGTCCGAAATTCTGAACACTTTTTTTTTTGTATATTATATTATATAACGTTTTAAATATTAACCCAAATACCAAACGGCCCAATTTAAATACTCAATAACTTATTTAACATTTCAGTTTTAGCTGAAAGTCACTTCGCTATGTTTATTTCCGTCCAATTGCCTCATGTGATATTTCTTTATCCTTTCTATTTTTCCTTTTCTCTTTCAAGGTCTATTTTTATATTTCACGTGGTTTCGGATCTTAGAAAAGAATATGCATCTTATTTTATTTCAATAAATAACAATTCATCAAACAATCTTGTTGTGTTTCAATAAATAGCAATCCATCAAACCTACTTTGGACTGTGGTGAGAGACTGTGAGGATATATTGCTAGCTTTCTATAATTTCTTTCTTCTCTTAGGGAGTACCGTATTTTTGTATTTTATTCACCAACTAAGAGAACCATATTTTTGTATTTTATTCACCAACTTTTGCATCTTTTATTGTGGACAATTATATAAACAAGTGCATACTAGTAATTTATATCCTTTTTCCATTTGTTGGCAGCAGGTAGCAACACAGAATAAAAGCAAACCGAAATACAAAATATTGAACCATACCGAAGCAATTGGTATGCTTTCTTTGGTAACAGAATATCAACCGTACTGAAATACCTAACGCCCACCCATAGCTTATTCTATATCAAACTTGCTCATAAACTAGTAAGATATGTTCTATTTCACCTTTGTAAGAATTACCCCTTTTCTTCCTTCACCACACCTTTCTAGCAACAATTCCCAGAATAAACTTCATCACTTCTCAAGTAATTCAGAATGACAAGTAACAATATCACTACAGAATATATACAGGAAAATTACAACTAAACTAAGCGGAACCAATTTCAAGAGAAAACATAAGAGTAACAAACATGTTTCTTATTACTCCCTCTAATGTTACAGTCAACACCCTTCTTTGGAAAAAAAAAAAACTATAAAGCTGCCGAGAGCCACTAACCGGTGGAAAATTTTCCATCCAGTCAAGAAGTTTAAATACAATGGAAAGTAAAAAGGTCTCTGATAGTGCAAAGGCCAAGAAAAAGAGCTTTCTCTCTACTTCTAAGAATAAAATCAGTAGAGCAGTTGAATTTGCTCATTCTGAAGCAACCTAAAGTAGCTCACATACGCTTACAGACATACCAACAGCTTAGAGCAAATGATGTATATCCCGTCATTTACGAGAAAACAACACCCATCTTCTTTGCAAAGTCATCATCATCGTCATCTTCATCCAGGTATTCCTCACCAGCATCAGCATTCTCACCTTCATCTAAATTGTAGTCTTCACCATCAACCTGCTCATAATCATAATCTCTCTGATCATGGCCTTCGGGGTCTTGATCATCTGCATCTTCCTCAATCATCCCTTCTTCAGCCTCAACCTCGTTCGCAACATGGTGCAGAAGAGATTGATCATCAGCTGATGCTGGCTCTTGATGACAATTTTTCTCATCTGATGGCAGATCAGAATCTTCCTTTTGCCCAAGGTCCTTTCTTTCATGTTGATAGCCTTCACTCTTATCAGATGTCATGCCCGTTTCACTTCTTCTTTTTCTCTTCAGGATCTCTTGCAGCGGCATTGGTCCTTCAAATGATACATCCCCTCCACCTTGCTGATAGTCATCACGCTTTTGGAACTTACGCTTTCCTAGGGCCTGTTGCTCGTCAGCATTTTGTTCATTGGTCCCAGTAGTTTTCCTACCTTTAAGCTCTGCAAGTCTTCTAGGACCAGTAAAATCAGAATTATTCTCGCTTATATCTCTTCTTAGACGTGGACCACTGTTATTTCTTCCAGCATTATTTAGATCCTCTTGAACTCTTCCCTTTATTCGGTCTCGGAGCCTTCCCTGCTGAGAGAAAAGTTGTGGCCTTTCTAAAGATATCCTGCCACGGTCCCTAGCCCTATCCATTTCCCTATCCAACCGCATGTCCGTCCCATTAGTTGGGGATGATGATCTACTTGGTAGCTTTATTCTTCCTCGAAGACGACCACCAGTAAGGGAACTATCTTGTCGATCCCTCCTGGAGCTCTGGTAGCCCCGACCCTCAACATGTTTTTCACTTGCATAGTCATGACTAATGACTGACCTCAAACCATTAACCCTCTTTTGCTTTGATAAACGATGTCTCAGATCCGACTCTCGAACTTCTTCAGGGCTGTGAGCTCTACCATAGCGTCTCCTTTCAAGATGAGCAGATTGCCCTTGTATTCTCTCAGAAGAAGCTCTATGCTCCACCCTACCAGAGCGACCCTGAAGCCTGTCGTGAGATTCATACCCATACACATCATGGTACATATCTTGGTCAACATCTGCTCCAATACCGTATTCATTCCTTCCCTCATTTCTGCCATATTGATCTTCACCATGATAAAAATCAGTACCTCTGAGCTCATCATCCACAAGAACATCAAAACCAGGCGATAGCTCCCTTGAAACATCATCATCCTTGTTCTGAATGCTGTGATCATCAAACCCAACAGATTGCTGAACCCTGCTGGACCTACTGACAGGATTTCCATTTGTAGGAGGCACAATTTTTGGTCTGTTCCTGTGATGTGAAACATCGACGACGGAATTTGGAGGTAGCACATTTTCATCAAAGGCAGCATCATTCTTGGACAAAGGAGTTCCTAGTTTCCCAACGGGTTGTGCTTGTACAGGTAAATCGCTAGACTTCCAAGTATTTGCTGGAGAAATTTTCTTTACTTGCACACACTTTTCAAGCCCACCAAAGGCCTTCTTCAAAGTGGTTTTCTCAGTAGATGCAGTAGACACGGGGTGTGGTGGGGCTTTGTTAGAAACAGAGATCGGTGCATGGAAGAATGGACACCTATCACCTTTTAAACAGAAGCCTTGCTGGAAGAATATGCAGGGTACACCTTGCTTACTGGAAGCATATGGAACCTGTGGTGTAGGAGTAACAGATGCAACTGGAGGTACAGATGACACTGGAGGTACAGAAGATCCGGTAGGAGTTGGCACTTGAGCTCCCAACAATCCATCAAGAGGCTGTAAGAAGAAGTATAAAATTAGCTTACAGACATAGAGCACTCTTTGTTAGCTAATACAAATATAAAGTCCTAGGTTTATATCACCACAGCACATAGATGGTAGATGATAAAATTGTGAAGTGTGTTAGTGAAGAAATGACTCACAGGGTGCCGAAACCCGCACTTTGGGTTTAAACAACTTCCATTCAACCAGTACCAGCAATCTCGAGGATTAAGCCGAGCTACATCACTGTGGCGGTACTCACACTCGCTACCCTGTTTGAAAAAAAATTATACTATCAGTAAAAGCTCATTTAGATGTACAGAATAAAGATGCAGATTCATCATCTAGAACGTTTACATCATGGAGAAACCAATCACATTTGTATTCACTCACACAAAGACATAGATACCATAAAAAGTGTGAATCAACAGCTTTTGTGCAACAACTGTCGTTAGGCCACTGGTTGATTATAAGACAAATTAATGACGAAAAAGCTCAGTAATCACACGTGAAACATTGATTAACTTAGTCTTACACGATCCGACAAAAGCAAACGACAGTTCAGACCAAAGCGAACATTAAAGACAAATGTGGTCGATAATAATTATATGTGCACGTGGAGCCTTTCACCTCTGCACTTATCTAAAGCATCCAAAGTCACTAACTTTAAACTTGCTCCGAGATTTACTCTCTACCCAATACACAAAGCCATCATAAAAGAATCTCTGTTTTGCATTTAATAAAAGACAAACCAACAAGCTGCTAGAGTGGATGTATCAAACCGAAAACACCAGAAACCTAACCGTTACCCAAGAACATAAATCATGCCCTAAAACAGATACTTCCACAAACGCATACACATCAATGCACATGTGCTGCAACTTGAAGACTTAACTAGATATATACGTTAAACCTCCTACAAAAATCAATGATTCCTCACTTTAGAAAATCTCGACGACACACAATCCATTTAAAATTCTTCAAGATTCTTTTGTTTTGACGTAACCGAGAAATCTTCGAACGCCAAGATTCAAAGCTCAGTGGATAATGAGCCCACCCATCTACCTTTTTCCACTTAAATACAGTTTTTTGTCTTCAGCAAGAACCATAACATGCGCCAATCCCACACATCACAAGCTCCTCTCTTACCACCTAAATCCTTCAAGATTCTTTTTTTAATAACCGAGAAATCCCCAAGTGCCAAGGTTCAAAACTCGGTGAATAATCGGCCCGCCCCTCCAATTACCAACCTTAGGGTTTAGTAGATCAAGTTCAAGAACATAAAGATATCACCTTTAAAATTTACAACACACTAGATCTTGAACTAATAATTCATATACATACAAAGATCTTAATCAAAATCAAAACCCAACTAATTACCACTAATACAACAACTAATTAATTAATTAAAAAAAAGAAACCTTTTTGCATGTAAGAGGAGAAGCAAGAAAGTAAACACAATCAGTGTTCCTTTTAATAGCTTCTTCTTCAGCTGATGACATGGCTGCCACCGTAGACGGTGGCTGAATTTGCAGCTGCGGCGGTGTAGGGCCCACCATGGCTAAAAAACCCTAATAATAACTCTGATTTAGGGGGTAGATCTATACAGAAAAGACAGATATATATGTGTATGTGTATATATATAATTATGGGGCTACAACTGAAACATAATTGATATCAGGTAAACTTTGTACCCCTCCTAGGAGGTTAGGGGGGTGGTGGGGTTGGGGGTTGGGGAGGAAGCCGTTGAGAAAATAGGGTGGGCTTTATTAGAGATGAGGCTTTGCTCAACAGAGCCTTTTAACCTGAGGCAAGTTTCTATATAATTTTTCTCCTTTTTTGTTTTTCCTTTTTTGCTCTGCTATATTGCGAAAAGGAGGAGTACATTTACTCGGGTGGGGAGGTGCGATGGGTTAACCCTTAGTGGATCAGGAGGTAGAGGTAAACCAAAAAATAATTGAGGTGAGGTGATTATATATGATATGGTTCATATTCATATTATCGAGGACACGATCCTAAATAAAAAAATACGGAGGTCGATAATTAGAATTATAGGTTAGATAATAGTCGATTGATTGTTGTCATAGCAGTAGTAGTATTTCTATATAGACAGCTTCTATCTAATTTTTCAATTTTTTTGTTTTTATGGTTTTTGATTTTTTTTGTTTACTTGTGTGCCTTTAATCTTTTTTTTATCGTGCTCTTTTTATCATGGTACATGCATCGTGTTATTTTCCATACATATTTTCAAAATATTTTTTCTTTAGTCGAAGGTCTATCAGAAATAGTCTCTCAGCTTTGATGGAGTAAAGTCTGCATACATTTCACTCTCCTCAAAACCCCCACTACTTTGATGGAATAAAGTCTGCATACATGTCACCCTCCTCAAAACCCTCACTTATAAGATATTACTAAGCATGTTGTTATTGTTCTAGTACTATTGTTTTCCTATTTTTATAAAATCTCATTTTGGGAAAGTTTGCACATACACATTATTTGCTTTTTAGTATGTTGACAAGTCTCTAATAGACTATAAAAGTATATCTTTTCTTACGGGATCAAATTTATGAGGCATTAAAAGTGTAGTAATATTTATGTAAATAACCAGATTTTAAAAGCTGGCCAAACATGTAAGGCTAATAGAATTAACGAATTTGTCTCCTAGACTCATTCTTTTAGGTCAAACATGCAAGGTATATATGTTGGTTTCAAGATTTAGTTATAGTCCATGATTTTTCTTCTCTTTTTATATTGGGCTCTAATACAAGTTAGCTTTTCTTCGACACTTCACTTGAAAAACTTGATAACTCTTTTTTTTTTTTTTTTTTTTGGTTAACTTGATAACTCTTTATTATCACCTCTTCCTAGTATGAGGGTCAGAATTATCTAAGATATAAAATAAATTCGAACATTAGTTCTAAACGTTTTTGTATATGATACTTTGTAGTTTGGAATATCGGAAAATGAGATGAGAAATCATTGCCTCTCAAGTATCATTAATTTTGTAACAAAAAGAGTAAGAAAATTGATAACCGTAGTTTCCTCTTCATCATTTTCATTTTAGGGTCGAAATCTTTAGTAATATTCTCGTTTGTTAGTCCCTTTTTATTTTTATTGCTAAAATAGTTCACTTTTTTGTCTCCTCTTATTCTTACCTAACACCTCAGAGTTTCAATTACTTTTTGAATAAAGGACAACGAGTTCTACCTAAAATGCGCTGCTTAATGCAATTTGTTAGAAATTTTAACAAGAAGACAAGACTCGTTTACTCGAGTATTAATGATCCATCAATGTATATCCTAATTTTCTCAATTATCAGATATTAGATATATTACATGAACTAAATATGCACACTGAGAGACATACATACCGTCACGGACCGCACCTTCCTAATGACACACAATTGGCTCGTGTGGCGCTCATAATCCCACCTGACTACGAGCCAGTCTGCTCCTCATCCCAAGTTTCTAGAAAACTTATTTCAGTGGCCTAGTTTCAACAGTGCCGAAATGTTCTCCCTTGTGTGCATCTCATATGCGGAAACTTCAATGTGCGCACGTCTGAGGTTGGCTAAGGATATCCATGTCACTCTCTTAGCACTAAGCGTCGCTCCTGCAATCCTCAAGCTTGGCCCTCGCCTTGTGCCCTGACACTTGGATATGCTTCGCTCGAGTAGGACAACTCTTAAGCCCTTGACCCTTGTCATATGCGTCTCCAAAGATATCTCCCAATATCTCCTGATATTGGCAAGCGTAGCAATCGCATCATGCCTCCCTCCTGAGTAGTGCAGTGTCGCCCCACAACTGCACGTCTAGGCCAACGAGCCCTTCCTTGCATGGTTAAACTCTTGTCATGCTAACAAGTCAATACACGAAGCTCTTGATAGCTCCTCGAGTATTCAATTGACACAGAGATCTTTATCTTATCCAAAGACAGCCCGCGTGGCTTAGTCTTTCCTCCTGTCAAGTCTCTGTCGCTCGTTGTGTACCCAACGTTGTCCCTCGGGCCACACGCCGTCCATAGAGTCGCTTGACTCGTGGATACTTGGAACACTCCTCTGAGATGTCTAGGCAGGCTCTTGAGGTCCTTTCTCAAGGCAACTCACTTGGTGTAACTTCCTACGAAAGTGCACGGGGAGGATTAGTAGGTTGTCACCATGTCTGACCCCGTTTTATATGTCTTAAAAAGAAAAATCAATGTCTTAGCATTAGACATCCTTTGTCCCGAGAATCATACAATGGTTTAACTTTCAACTGCGACCTCCAAATGAGGTGTCGTTTGTTCCTAGAGATTCCTCTTGACTTCCTTCACGGCTCCATGAAGTTTCATCACATTCGCATACTTGTGGAAAGAGATATAGCCCTCGAAAGATCAGCATAATCACGACAATGCCACTGTTTCTTGGCTAAGTCAAGCCCATAGGCAAACAAGCTCCGAATGGCCCCAACCTTGGTATGGTCACTCTATAGCATCTTAGCAACATGACCTTCACCATGTGTTCAAAGATTCCCACTATAGCTCCAAAACGTGCGGCACTGACACTCGATGCCCGCACGCAGCTCGCACAACTGAAAATCAGCATGCGCATAGTTGTCACTCGTCTACCGCCTTGCTAGCCCTCATCTAGCACATGCCTAACATTCATCTAGCGCACAGTAGACACTCTCGCTCAAGCACGCGACTAACACTCATCCAGCAGATGGTTGGCCCTCGTCTGACACACGACTGACACTCGTCTAACACACCACCGGCACCCGACCTAGCGACTGACATTCATCCAGCCCGCTTTTGGTGCAGAGTCACAGCGCACGCCAAGGCATCACAAAGCCGTCGTGTGACAATACACATGACGGTTGGATTTTTCTTTTTCTTTTGACATTTTCCATCTAAGAAGTAAGAACGGTGTAATCGTAAGTGTTTGAGTAAATTTATGTGCTTCACTTTTCTTCTTTCATTTAATTCCAACTATCGGAAAGAGGTTCAATTTTCATTATTTATTTTTCTCAAAATGTTTTCATTTGAAATTCTTTCAAGATGAAGCCAAAACTTTTCTTTTTAAGTATATTTTTCAATGGCGATGTTTGCATATGCTTATGCATGTCACGATTGATTATTAGGTTTTTTTTGTCTCTACCAACATAAATAATGCTACTTACCAAGATTTAGAGTCTGTTTGACCAAGCTTCAAGGGAGCCAAAAGTGTTTTTTTTTTTTTAAAAAAATGCTTATTTTGAAAATTTAGGGTGTTTGGCCAAGCATTTAGGGAAAAATAAGTGTTGTTGAGTGGCAGCAGAAGCTGTTTTTTTATGTGGGAAAGAAGCTGAAAAAAGTAGTTTCTCGAAAAATAAGTGCTTTTGATTATTTGGGAGAATAATACCCATATCAAACTTCCATATATAATCAAATTAATATTATTATATATCTATTTTCGTAATTTGAGTATTTTTTCAAATATTGGTCAAACACAAATTAATAACAAAAGCACTTCTGTAAAGTTTGGTCAAACACAAATTGTTGATCTCACAAAACACGGAGTATTTAAAAAGCACTTCTATAAATAAACTGATTTTGACAGTTTTGCCACACAAGCTCTTAAACAAATGAAGAATAGTAACCTACTTGACATCTAATGATTCGAACCTTATTTCCAAAATATGTCACTCAAACTCTTCAACTACTATATAGCTTCCAGTGGTTTCACTTGATGTAGTTGGATGAATTAAATTATATTATCCACCTTTAATTACAAAATTCTAAGCGACTGATACTAGGGTGTTGCCTGGCCTAGGTAAATATGGCTATTGTCACAGGGGTGGTTTTCGTGACTGAAAATAGCACCAACATGTGCGACAGTCAAGCCTACACGCTTGGCTCAGCCTTCGCCCATACTTAGATAAAAATAGGCAGTCTTGAAGTGGTTCACGAAATAGGGTCAAATGCAGCAATGTTTGTAAGAAATTCCAACATGGTATAACTATCCATTAACTACTTCCCAAAATCTTACTTGCACTTCAACAACAACATCGACTTTCAAGAACACCAACTCCTTGTATGTCCATTTACCTCAATATTTTGTAAGTTTATTTTATTAGCCATATCATAATTTATAATTTGAGAGAAATTTTCCCAATTTTCCCTTTTTGGAGCGTATTGATCTAGCATATTCATAGATTGTTAGTTGCTTGCGCTCCAAGTATAGTCATAGGTTAAAAAAAATTATAAATAAATATCTAGATTGCTATTGTCAAAATCATGTTTATTCATGGTTTAGCTAGGTTATAATAATGCTATTTCTTTCTTGTTCTTGATCTTACTAAATCTCTCGTGCATAAATTCTTAATTACTTGGACACAAAGTATCCTATACTGTAGAGTTTGTTTTCTCCTTGTTTATATGCAACATATCCATTTATAAACCATTAACTCTACAATCCATCCCACAGTAAAATATACAAGTTGACAACACTGAACTTTATATCAAAAAACAACTCTATATAATCTTGCAAAGCTTCTGATTCAAAGTATACTTCGGCATAAAGTATATTTACGCTCAAAGTGTACTTTCACGCTTTTCTCTCTCTACGTGAGAGCCATTTTTCTCTCTCCTTGTGAGAGCTAGATCTCTTATTTGAATACAAGCCTTAATTTTTGCTTCCTTTTTTCCTCAATGAGTTCATTATGTTTGTGGGCTAGGAAACCCACAGACAATTCAGGACCTGAAGGACATAGTCTCTGCTAAGCAACCCAATATCATTTTTCTCCAAGAGACAAAGACAAGTTGGGCCACCTTAGATCAAATTCGAGCTCGCTAAATTATGAAGGACTTTTTGTTGTGGATCCAGTAGGGGGGTTGACACTCTTTTAGAAGGAGAAAAACTCTTGCTTCCTTATTACCTACCACAAACAGCTTATTAATGTAGAAGTACATAATACTGGCACCCCTCCATTTCGTTTTACCAAATTTTATGGCTACCCAGGATCACATCAAAGACGTGCATCATGGAATCTATTGAAGTCCCTAAAAGACAAATCCACTCTCCCATGGTGTATATCTGGTGATTTAAATGATATCCTTGAATATGGGGACAAACTTGGTCGAATACAACAACCAGAATGGAGGATAAATGGTTTCAGAGCGGCGGTTAATTTTTGTAAACTCTTTGACCTTGGCTACAGCGGTAGCCATTTTACATGGGAAAGATGTAGAAACACTCAGAACTGGGTCCGAGAAAGGTTAGATCGTGCTATGGCAACAAGAGATTGGCAAAAAAAAATTTCAAATGTCAAAGTGCTCCATATTGAATCAGCAACAAGTGACCCCACATGTATCTTTTTAAAATTGGGTATAAATATTATCTGCTATTGCAAAAACTTTTTGTTTTGAAAATTCCTGGATGCGATAGATTGATGTTAAGCAAGCAGTCCAAACAACATGGGATTACATGAAAGGTCTGCCTGTTGAAGAGATGATAAAAGGTTGTGGTGCCTACCTTCTTGAATAAGAAAAGAACAAAAGACAATAATTTAAGGCCAAGTTAAAGCAAGCCAAGGCGCAGTTGACAAGATATAGAAACAGCCCACAACCATACCATATGCAGCTATTTAATTCAGCTAAAGAGGCATACTTACAGGTACTTGAACGACAAAATATTTATTGGAAGCAACGAGCAAAACAACATTGGTTGAGAGAAGGTGATACCAACACAAAATTCTTCCATGTTATGGCCTCAAATAGGCAAAAGAAAAATACGTTCACACAACTGAAAGATGGGTTGGGACAGTGGCGTGGATGGGATAATGGTTTACAAGATGTGATCACGGATTTCTATGACACTTTGTTCACTTCTGAACAAGGGGCTACAGACGCAGTTCTTGACTTGATCGAGAGTAAGGTGACAACAGAGCATAATTTATCTCTCAGCAGAAATTTTACAGCGGATGAAGTGAAGAAAGCAGTTTTCTCTATGCACCCAGACAAGGCCCTAGGATCCAAGCTTTCATCGCAGTTTCTGGTCAGTGGTGGGGAAAGATGTTTCAGACGCAATTTTATTGTGTGAAAATGGCAATGGCAACATACCTGGCCAAAACAACACCAAAATTATTTTAATCCCAAAAAAGAAGCAACCTAAAGCAGTTTTTGATCTTAGGCCTATATCTCTGTGTAATGTGATTGACCGTATTATTTGTAAAATGATGGCAAATCGGATGAAGCATTGTCTAAACGATATTATCTCTGAGACTCAACGTGCATTTATTCCAGGTAGATTTATTATTGATAGTGCCATGATTTCATTTGAGATAAATCACTAATTGAAGCGGAAAACACAAGGAAAATCAGGATTTGCGGCTTTGAAAACTGACATGAGCAAGGCTTATGATAGAGTAGAGTGGGATTACTTGAAGAACATTATGCTCAAGCTTGGGTTTTCTATGGTGTGGGTCTTGAAAGTCATGAGAATGGTTACTATGGTTCATACAGAATATCCCATTCAGGTAGGAAATTTGGAAACATTATCCCATCAAGAGGTTTACGCCAAGGTGATAAATTATCACCATATTTGTTCATCATTGTGGCAGAAAGTCTCTCGGCACTCTTGAGATTTCATACACAACGTGGTAGCTTACATGGTGTCAAGATTACACCGCATGCTCCCCCTATCTCACATCTCTTCTTTGCAGATGCCACACTTTTTTTCTTCAAGATAAATGATTGTGAAGCAAGTACCATTAAAAATTGCCTTATCATCTATAAGCAAGCAACAAGCCAACATGTGAATTTTCATAAATCGAAGATCTTTTTTTAGCAAAAACACTAATGAAGCAACAAGAGATTCAATTTCTGCTGTTTTAAATGTACCGATAGTTGATCATCCATGACAATATCTTAGGCTGCCAGCTATTGTGGGTCGTAGCAAGAAGGAGGTCTTCAGTTATATAGTGGATAAAGTACGATCAAAGCTTCAGAGTTGGAAAAGAGCAGTCCTATCAAGAGCAGGGAAGGAGATTCTATTGAAGACGGTGGTACATGCAATACCAAATTATCTTATGTCCCCTTTTGCATTGCGTGTAGACATATGCATTGTTATTGAACGAGCTATGAATGATTTTTGGTGGCGCAATGGAGGTAGTGAAGGATCCGGAATTAAATGGATTTCATGGGAGCGGCTTAGCAAATGCAAAAGTGACGGTGGTATGGGATTCCGAAGACTCCAACATACAAACACAACACTATTAGCCAAGACAGGCTGGTCGATTTTGACTCGGCCAAATGCTCTTGTAACTAGACTCCTTAGTGCTAACTACTATCGCAACTCTGACTTCCTTAGTGCATGTGAGGGACCAAATCCTAGCTTTATTTGACGATCACTTTGTGCGGCAAAATACCTTCTCCAAAAGGGTTGTGTTAAGAGAATTGTGAATGGACTATGTACATGAATATACAGCGACCCATAGTTACCAACAGGCCAATCCATGTTTATCCAAAGTGCTCCAACTGATGAGTCTCTGGATCTTTATGTGGCTGATTTGATATATAGTGATACAAAAACATGGAAACTACAACTCTTGGAAACTCTCTTTACTATAGAGGAGGTAAATTGTATTAATTCTATTCCATTGGGATTTACATTTCGGGATGATCGTTGGATGTGGAGGTTAGATAGACAAGGGAAGTACACGGTTAAGAGTGGGTATTTGATGCTACAAAGAGATGAGGTTCCTAAGCAGGATGACAATATTTGGAAGAAAATTGGAAGTTAAAAATGCCACCAAAAGTCCTAAATTTTGCTTGGCGAGTGTTGAAAAGAGTACTATCAACAGGAGATAATTTGCTTACTCGAAAGGTCATTCAACAAATATGTGTCCTGCGTGCCTTCAGGAAGCCGAAACCACATTTCATTGCCTAGTACAATGTGATGCAGCAAAACATGCATGGCTTAAATCTTCTTTGGGGTGGCGGACGGTGGGGAGCTCGTTACTAGAGTGGTTATATCATTAGTACAGACCGTGACGCGTGATCAACTTCATGAGACTATTATGCTCCTCTAGGAGATATGGAATGCTCGCAACAACTTGATCTGGAATGGAAAAAGACGCGACCAAACACTGTTATACATAAAGCCAATCAATTCTGGCAAGAATGGAAAGCAGCACGTATTAATGGTGATTCCTATTTAATACCTGAACCAGATTTTTACGTTAACTGGTTTCCTCCAGATCTGGGTACTCTGAAATGCAACATTGATGCATCTTATGATATTCACACTGGAAGAGCAAGGGCTGGTATGCTAATCCGAGATACTCATGGCAATTTTATTAGAGGATTTTGCTCGCCATTAGAGACTACATCTGAAGCGCTAATGGCGAAAATTCTTACAGTCCGACAAGCATTAAGTTGGTTAAAGAACTACTATCACACATCCCCAATTGTTATTGAAATGGATTGTTTGATGGCCAAGCATGCTTTGGATAAATCTGAGAGCGACAATTCATACTTTGACATTATTGTGCAAGATTGTAAAGCACTCATGTGTGACTTTACATCTATATCCTTGTCTTTTGTTAAACGGTCAGCGAATCAGTGTGCCCACGTGTTAGCTAGAGCTGCAGGTTCTATGTCTGATGCTATGGAGTGGATCGTGCATCCCCCATCTTTAATTCATGATGTACTTAGTTACGATATAAATATTAATTAAGCTGATTTCTTCTTTTCAAAAAAAAAAAAAAAAAAATCAATACTCTCAACAATACAATACAAAGGATTGACCCTCAATGGTCTATTGACACTCACACGTTTTTCCTCACTGAAAAACTCACTTTTAGTGTCTTAGGCTACAAAAATGACTAACTATCGAATATATACAATGGGGGACTGCCTTGGGCATTTTAAAAGGGGATTGGGGCGTGCCTGGCACATGCCAAGGCTGTTTGACACACGTTTTGTCCATCTAAGCCACGATCTGCCCACGTTCCGCAATTTTCTCGGCGCTTGGCCTTGTCAGCCGGCCACTCACGAGCGCTGCACGGCTGCGTGCGTCTGCCTGTGCCAACGCCTAAGGCTGACATTCATTTCTCGCACAGCTGACATCCAAAATGCGCACAATCTCGCCCATGTTGCTGCCTTATCTCGCCCATGCTCGCACAAAGCCAATGCCACGCCCACAACGTTGCTCACAATCACCCATAGGTAATGCCATGCCCTTGCCTACTTTGCCTACTGCCTCGTCTTGCCTTGGCATCATGCCATGGCCTAGTTTTGCCCATCGTTTGCCATCTATGTCATGCTCACACGATGCCGTGACATGCTCAACTTAGCCCACATCGTAGCCCACACATAGCCACACGTAGCCGCCTTGCCTAGCTCAGGGCAGCTGCCACCGCCCACCGGTCACCGGCGTCGCCCACCACCAGCATAGCCGTTGCCCACAAAGTAGTGTCATGAGACACCATCAAACTCATTGACATAACCCACAGCCGCCTAGGAAGGCCCTTGGCGCAGCCCCCCACTATGGCCATGCCGGCCCTACAACACCTCTACCTCCCTTATATAGGTCCTTAAATAATAAACCCAAGTCTCAGGAGTAGACATGTTTCTGCCAGACAATCATACTGCACCAGCCTATGCTAATACTCAACTATTGTCCCTAAGCCTCCGTTTGACACCACTTTCACTCTACGCGCCAAGGCCAAAGCTTTGTTGACACAATGCCAACACTCTAAGTTAGCCCACATGACATATTGTTTTCACTAACACTTAGGTCAATACCAAGGGACAACACGCCAAACCCTTAGCAAAGTCGCGCCACTCTAAGTCAAGCGATCAAGGGGCTGACAGCTATCTAGTAGTTTTCAACCACCACCCTATCTAGCCTAACCAATTTGCTATTTGTGCTTTTTTTTTAGATCTTGCACCTTATTACACAGAAGACTTACCATTGGGTATTACAGTAAGTTATATAATCAAACTTGCATTTTGCCCCGTGAGTTATATAATCAAAACATCAAGTTTGTCCAGAGTGATGAACTGAGAAGAGATTTGATTATGATGTCAACGCAAAGGTGCACAGTGCTTTGCAAGTGATTATATGTGTAGTGTAACTGTATTTCATAATTTGTATGCTGACCACCAGATCGAGAATGACTTGCTTTTATTTTTTTCCCTTTTGGTGGGTGGGGAGGGAGCGGGATTCGAATCTTCTTGTAAAACGGCCGAATGAGTTTGGTGCCCTTTGTAGCACCAGTTTTACAACACTTGCAATCCTGCAACGGTCTTACTACACTTACATGTATGAGTAATTTTATCCATAAAAATTTAGGCAAAACTAAATTAGTTGTTTCATCCACACTTGCCAAAGTATATAACAAAATATGATATTCCTTTCTAGGTCCCATCTTAAAAAGAATAAGAATGAATTACTGATAGTTACGTACTGATGCATGCATTACCTTTCGTCCATTATACACTTCATATTATAGTATGCAATTGAAAATTTCGCTTAACATTTTGTGCGGCCTCTCATTGATTTAATTTTGTTAGTAGTAGAGTGGCGGTGGTCTATGATGGTAGATTGAGGCCGTGTCTTCGGTTGGGGTCAGGACATGGCCCAGATCCAGATCACCGAGGACATGACCTTAGACAGGGAGACGTGGAGGTCGAAGATTAGGGTAGAAGGTTAGGCTATAGTCGAATATCCTTTCCCCATATTAGATGTAATATTATGCTTATATAAATGATTTCTATTTTACTCTTCGCTTTTATGTCTGCTGTATTATCTGTTTGCTGGTTATGCTTTAGTTTTAACGGTCTCTGTAGCATGATATCACTAGTTTAATCTTCGAATGTGTTTCTAATATTTTCATTCTCTTAGCCGAGGGTCTATTGGAAACAGCTTCTTCACCTTGGTGGGGGTAAGGTCTGCATACATCTCATCTTCCCAGACCCCACTTTTGTGGAATATATTAGGTATGTTGTTATTGTTGTGTATTTTGTGCGGCCTCCTGAAGTTATTGTGCGGTTACAATCCTGGTCATTAATATCGCCAATGGACCCTCTCTGATGGGTATGAGGAATAAATCAGAGAAAAATCTTTTATTTTAAGAGGTAATTAGGTACAAGAATAACCCCCCTCCCCCCTCCCTTTACCCCACATAAAACAAAATAAAGAAGCAAAAAACAAAAAGAAAAGAGAAGCTGGTGCAAAAGCCTATAGTGTGTACATATTTTTGTGAGAAACTATAGTGTATACATTTTTACAAGTAATATACAGTTCACATTAGGAGACTTGCGGAGTTAAGTTTACATCAAATTCCTAACCTCTTTGTACCACATTCTGAGCAGAACTTAGAGGTCTCTCTCAAGTAGGGAGTACCACATTCATCGCAAAACTTCGCAGGACTTGTAGGCTGCATGAACGATGTCGTTAAATTGGCAGTTAAGTCAGTATGATAGATATAAAGAACATAGCAAATAAAGAAATGAATGGAAAGCACTTCCACGGATGAGAAAATAGATATATAGAGAACAAAAATCCCAATAACCGTCTTAGAAATTGAATGTGTGGCGGTTCTTGTAAATTAGATGAAGATTTCAAAAGCACATCAAGAATACATCGAATGATTAGGAGGAGGATGAAGCTAAAATATACGAAGCCGGGAGTGCATGGGCCTCGAATCTTGGAAAAAACAACATGAAGAGAAATGAAAGAAAACTTCAAAACAAAGTAATATATCTCACCAGCATATGCATGCGCCCTCCTACATGGCCTAATTGTTGTAAGCAAGCCATGTGCGGAGAGATGTTTGGCGACTGCTGAGCATGAGCAGTTTCAGGCAAGTGAGACTGAGGACCACATTGTTGATTGTGAGAGAAGTGGGCTATATGTTGATTTTGGTTGATATGATGCTGCTGGTGGCTCTGTTGAAGAGGGTGAAATTGAGCCTGATGGGCCAGGGGTTGCATATGCTGCTTTGAGGTAGTAGTCTGCTGACTATCCTGTGGCAGAATAGTTGAAGAAAACAAACATGAACAAATCCAGGGTATATAAAGTCTACACTGTAGTATAAATAACATTAAAGCATCCTAAGAAACATCTCATACAGCATCGAGCTACACATGGTAAAAAACACAGTTTAATACGCACTGATATCTGTTAAGTTCCTATCAAGTACTTCTTAGCTATTGCATAAGCATTTCCAAGTTCCTGTGAGAAAAGTATGTCGCCTATTTATCCACTGGGGCAAAACTTCTGGAGTCCTCTATAACGGACCAGTTCTTAACAAAAGATTAGCTTCATTATTGAGTCGGGTCCATTTGGATCCAACAAGACAAGCATGGTCTTCAAACTGTTAGGTCTAACATGCTAGAAAAAGTTTCAGCGCAGGAACTACTACTGCTAATCCCATCCCATTTTTAGTTAAAGGATGTTAAACTATCAATGCTGTAATGTAATTTTTAAGTTTCTTGTAGGATATTTTGGTGTTGTCAGGTACCCTGAAATTGAAAAGCAAACATAAAGCAGAATAGTTATCCAAAATTTCCAAAAGAAAAGAAAAATATTAAAATAAAATTTGAAGGAAAACAGAACATCTGAGATAGCAAAGAGGACCCTGCGAAAAAATAAGTAACCAGAAATATGAAAGCTATCTGAGAAGCATTCGCTGTGTGTGCGCACGCGCATTCCATATAACTTTAGCAATTCATGAATCACCCCATTCAATCAGTTTGGACTTGGAGATTTACTTAGACATTCTCCGATATGTACTAGGAGTGAGTTTTTTTGTTTAGAGAAACTGATCTCGAAGAAAAGTTTGTATATGTCTTGAGTGTGCTTCTGGCTGCTCTTTTGTTCACTCAACCGTGGCACAAAGGCGCTTTAAAGTAAAATCTTGCTATTATTTTAACCAGCTTGAAGCTCCACTTTACAGAAGAGGGGCCATTCTGTTAATGCTAAGAAATAGAGAGGTACAAGCCAATAAGCATACAATACACCTACAGGAAGGAGTTTTAATCGTGTACTTAATTGTTAAGATTGCCACTCCAGTAATAAATACAGTTTAAATAAGAGTTCAAATTACAAGCTTCCCGTATCTGATAACAGAAGCAAATCTGTTTCTTCCTAACTATTGTCTGACATATAGCATAGATGTGTTATGCATGTTCTAGTTTAAAATAAATAAAGCCAGAGGATAATAGAAAAACCTTACTTCACTAACAGAACGGTAGCTTTGACCTCCAGATAATGACGAAGCATTGTCTGGACTGGCGAATGCCTGATAGACATGAGCATGAAAATTCTATTCAATTATCAAAACAGCATAATAGGAAAACGGATACGCATGATGACTACAGGATCATCAAAACTTACTGAAAAACCAGCAATGTTTGAGATTGAGTTTGACGCGCGTCTATACTTGTGTCTTGGAGCATAGAATTTATAGTCTCTGTGGGATATAGCAACTTCATTTCGGCCTGTCATTCTTTTGAACCTAAATAAATAAGAATATGGATCAAATTGAAATGCTCTATTTCATGAATATAACATTGACTTACACCATCATCTTTGTCTTGTGAGAAAAAAAAATTACTTAAAAGGTAAATGAAGAATACACAGCAGTAGGACATGATGTCCTCTACTGACAAAAAAGAAGATTGTCTGATTAAAAGATGATTAACTTCTAGATTTACTATCTTATTCCCGTATTGTCTTCAACCTCCACATACATAATCATTTCAGCACGAGAACAGTAACAAAGTCAACTGAAGTTAGCTAAATTTGACAAACTGTTAATTTTGAAACAACATCACAGGTGGAAAAGCTACTTGCAGCTAATTGGACCTTTGGGGGAAAAAGTTGATAAATGCCAAATAGTACATGCTTTTACTTAAATCATGCAAGGATGAAGAGATCAAAAGAGTAACATTTTACTTAATATGTCTGCAGCTTGTGGTTGGGTTCTGGAAATCGAATATTTTACAATCTCAGATTGCGCCATGTTTGTTTGTTTGTTTTTGTTTTTGTTTTTTTTTTTTTTTTTAGATGGTAAATGTATTGTATATAAAAAGCACAAAGAATGTGCGAAGTTACATCCATAAAAGAGACCAAAAAAAAAAAAAAAAACCTGAAATTGTCCGCGAAGAGCTTCTATGAAATCTATCAGGGATTCCTCCTCATTTACATATATTTACACCAGAAGTAAAGCAAAAGTATACAGTCTGATCTAATCTTCAGTGGAGAGTTTACTTTTCCGTTAAAGATTCTCCTGTTCCTTTCTCTCCATGTTAAAACTATAAAAGAATAATACTGACGAAGAACGGTAGAAGCAGCAATTAGTGCGACAATCAATGTAAGTAATACATTACAATTTTCCCACATACCAAAAGGAGCAAGAATATATAGTTAGAGAATGGAGAACATAAATTAAGGCAATATCTATTCTTGGTGGGAAACAAAAAAAAAAGAATTATTTAGATTAAGCTAATAGAATGCACCACGTGGACGAAAAAAAGAAGAGTAATAGGACGCAAGGTACAATGATTCCTTTACAAAAATTGGAGTTCATGTGAGATCTAAACTGGATCAAGTCATCAAGGTGATGCATTCAAATTTTTAAAATTCTCCTGGTCATCCCAAGCACCCTCTGCCGACCAATAACTAGAGCCAACCTTGCTTAAATAAAGTGGATGCCGTGGAATGCCTAGAGTTATGGCTCGGATTCTAAAGGGGGAGGACCCCCTGATTCAGGAGCGCAAATGCCTATTATAGTACTGCCCCAGTAAGAAGGGACCCCTATTCTATTAGTCAAGCTTGGCAGCCCCTACCAAACTTTTCCTAACAGATGAACAGTTTTTAACTAACCAAGGAAAATTTCATCAAATATCGCTTTGCACAATAATTAGATTCAACGTTCGTCCTCTAGGAAAATTATACAGAATGAGCCTTTGCATCTACACGCAGTACCCTGCATCTGAATAAATCTGAGATAACGGACTTCAATAGGCAAGACTAGAGAAGTGCAAGTGGCACCAAAGGATGTCTTTAGCTACTTAGCCAAACAGTAATGCCATATCATCTGGTACACCCAGAAGACTTATCAAGAAAATTATCTGATGAAATTTCTTTCACTTGGCTATGGTGGCATATTTACGAAACTAGAAGATTTTAAGTCACTGTGGAATGTAAATTATCTAGAACAGATGGTCGCACTGCAAAGATAAAGAGAGCAAACACACTGACAGAAGACTGGAATTCTAGGTAAAAATAATAGATTATTCAAGATTCCTTCAAATTCAACATTTAAGATGGAAAGTTTGACATACCATTCTGCATCATCAATACATAAACTTGTTGGTTTCTCCACAATGGCTAAACCATTAACCACAACAAAACGAACACGCTTCTCCTCCTGTATCACTAATTCAGGAAACCTTGCCCTTGTTTCAAAAGATGTAGCCAATTCTCGCCTTTTAAAACTGCAAGGTCCTGTATGTTAATATCGGCAAAATGGGAGTGAAAAATAGTTAATATCGGCAAAGTAAGAGGTCAACCAAGAAAATGGAATGACAATAACAGGAATCAGTATCTTTTGTAGCTCAATCTCTGTCAGAAGATGACAAATAGATGAAACGGCCTTTTTGTCACCCTTGTCAGAAAGTGACGATATATGTAACCAGGAAAAGAAGGGGAACATAATAAATACATATGAAAACAAAAAGTTGATGTGCTAACTAGATGCTTCTACTGATCCAAGATTCCTCACAGCTTCATGTTTCTACATGGAAAAAATATCTATTCTCTGGTTCGTTTCACCCATTCATCTTTTTGCTGTCTCTATCGTCCATGCTCATGTAGATGAAGGGGCAGCAACAAGTAGAAAAGCAACAATGGAAGCGTAGACTAGCCAACTATTTAGAGCAATTACAAAACTAGATTTCTGCAATTCCAATGAGAAATCAGATATATCACAGCAAAATGACTCAAATGAGAGAAAAAATGTGATGTGATGGGAAAAAGCAAGGACCAACTAAAAGGGCAAAGGGCAGCCCGGTTGACAGAACATCCTGCATTGGCTCAGGGAAGGACCAACTATAGTGTCTAAATGAGAATTTGGAACCTTAGATGTCATACCTTTCCTAGGAAATTTTTTTGCAAGCTTTCTGTATAAACCACCAGCTGCTTCAAGGGCCACGCCAATGGTTTTCTCACGCATCCCATTTAACGAAGAGAGCCTTACATTCACTTCATTAACCAATGTTTCGTACATGTTAGCCACATACATCAAGGGCAAAACATATGTAGCATCACCTTCATAATGGATTTCTCTAGACTTTCTCTTGCTCATTTTATCTTGTGAAGATTGAGCTGTAAAATCGGCCTCTGAATCAACGACTTCAACTACATGCGGCCTTATGAAATGATCTACAATAATGTCCAAAAATCTTGTCCTTGCTGTTTCAATTGGTGAAATATCTGGTCCATGAAAACTGGCATTAGCAAATCTAAAACTAAAGGTCATCTAGTTTCTTTCATCCATTTAACAATCACATGCAAAATGATATTCCCAGTTACCATCAATAGTAACAATATTGTAGGAACCCGTTGAAGATCCACTATTCTCAATGCTAGTTCGATCTTCCTCCACCACTAAACCATGAAGTGGTAGTGAGTTTCTGAAGGATTCATGGAGACACTCCTGAAAAAGTACTAAGTCCATTAGAGTTCATGAATAATATAAGACTACATACTATTGGGGCCATAGGCGTCCGAAGTCAAAAAGTCAGTTTCAAACATCAAAAACAAAGCATAGTCTGACTACCGGAGAAGTTTGCTTACTCCAGCTAAACAGGTTTCCCAATTTGGCACAATTAACAGAATGCTAAATGCCATTAAAGAGAACGACAATAAACCACATGGAAAGAAATTGTCTCGAAGACTTAAAAATCTTGAAATCCACACAGCATTAAGAGGATATTGAGCATAATGGGTAGAAAAAGATTCATACATGTGATACCAATCAGCTGGATTAAGGTTAGCATGTAACTTTAGCTCTCATTTCACCTAGGAGTCATTTAATCTTGTTAGAGATTTGTATGCCCTTAAAAGGTAGAAAGCACTTCAGAATGAGAGAAGTTACATTATTGAATATCGGATATTCTAATAAAGACGTTATAATGAAGATCATACAGCTGACCATAACCAACTTGGGCTTGAGGTATTGTTGTGTTTGTCAAATTAATAAATTACATATGTATAATGAGGTAGAACTAGATATATCCTGAGCCTCACCAAATAAGAGAATTGCAAACAAAAGTTGCATTAGTTAGAGACAGATCCAAGATTTAAACTTTATGGGTTTGGGAAGCCACTTAACCCACTGACCATTTGAGTTACTGGGTTAAAAATTTAATATTTGTGGTACATATTTACTTAACACAGGATAAGAGCCAAGGCTATTGGTTAACCTACATTGGGTGTTCGCCCTGGCATTAGCTATAAGATTTTCATACTGAGATCAAATTTGCTTATGCAACCACCAAACAACTAAACGATTCTAATAGAATCCAGGGAGAACACACCTAGTTATTAAGGTGGGAGAGCCTAAGGCTATATAAATCCTACATCAGCCCCCTAATAGACCGAAGGACTCAAGTCCCATACCTTGCAATGAACCATAACAAACCACCACGCTCTGCATCCATCGTCATCGACGACTGTGCTCTAGACAATTTCTAGCCCCGGGAGAACACTGTAATATCGGCGTCACTGGTGGATGACTCTAATACCATTGATACAACTCAGGAAGAACCACACCCCAAAAGCTAGAGGGGAGAGCCCAAGGCTATACTAATCTCACATCAACCCCCATTAGATCGATGCAGAATTCAAGTCCCATACCTTGCAGCGGACTACAACAACAGACTCCTAACGCAAGTCCCATACCTTGCAATGAACCATAACAAACCACCACGCCCCGCATCTGTCGTCATCGACGACTGTGCGCTAGACAAGTTCTAGCCCCGGGAGAACACTGCAATATTGTGTCACTTGTGGATAGCTCTGATACCATTGATACAACCCAGGAAGAACCACCCCAAAAACTAGTATTATAATTAGAACTTAGAAGGGGAGAGCCCCAAGGATATACTAATCTCACATCAGCCCCCTATTAGACCGATATAGGACTCAAGTCTCATACCTTGCAACGACAATAACAATAGACTCTTAACACAAGATTATCTCAAACTTACACATTACAATAAACTAAAACAACAATAAATAATAAATACTTAATTTACTATCAAAAAAGGGAAAACTCACAACAGCAGTGGACTCATCGCCATTATCCATGCTATCCTCAGTTACATCACCTCGATCAACCTCATCGCCGCCTCCACCGCCACCGATACCCTCCGTATTAAGGTCATGTAGTGACGTTTCAATGTACGAATCATAGTGCTGTACCGGAACCCTACTTCCCATATTTCCCTACTATATTAACTTCAAATTCACATGAATTGAAGCATTTATTAACGGAGTCTGTGTAAAAGTGAACGGAGAAAGTGTGAGAGACTGAGCAAACCGCCGGTGCTGGCGGCGGAAAGAGGTGGTGGAATTTGAAGATTTGAAGTTTGACTAACGGTTATACGAAGCTTAAACAGAAAGCCGAGCCAAACTCTGCCACTGCTTTAGAGATTGCGAAGCTGTTACCAAACCTAATTTCCCGATGTTCCCTTATCAGTATCCGAACCAAAGCGGCAGGTCAATGTATTGTACGCTGCCCACTAGTACTAATTTTTTTATTATTATTATTATTTAATCTCATATGGTGTTGGTATCCTATTGGTTACACTAATGCGAAAATTCTCACTATAAACTATGAAGTGTAAAATCAATTAAAACTTATTCCATGCGGTGTTTAAATCAAACTAATTGGCCAATGCCAAGTGTTTGCACGTAAATGTTTCCACATACTCTTTTCTCGTTAACTATTGTCACTTATATGAATTTTCACCTCATTAAATCTCTTAATAATGGTAAGAGCATTTTTCAACAGTCATACAATCGTAGTTTACCCGGTGCAGCAATCAAGCACCAAGCAAAGCTCAACCTTCAACACTTAGTGAAATTTTAGGATCATTCAACACTTAGAATTATTTTAGACAACAACTTTGTGTGTTTGAAACTTCGACTGAAGATTGAAGTTAAAGTAAAGAATCACAACAATCTAATCGTAAGACCATAAAAGAAAGAGACAGTATATACGAAAACTCTTTTCCAACCTTTGTATTTATCATAAAAATATAAAATAACTCAAACAAAAGCCACCTTGTCACGTTTTTTTCCCTAGATTGACAATCAATTTTTGTCTCAATATAAACATGAGCCTGACAAGCAATTATATGCAAAGGAGTCTGCCCAATGAAGTTACAAAAAAGATAGGGATGTTTTTGACACTTGTCAGGGTCAGTAGGCCACATTTTGCCCACGATCATGTCCACTTCCGCGCTTTTAGCTTACTCAGCTTCACGCTCAACTGCTTGCTTGTGCACTGCACGCTGCCTGCGGGCGCGCCCATCCCTACACCTACACTTGACAGCTGTCTGCGTGCCCTGCCCATGTCGTTCAACCCATGCGCGCATGCCTTGGTCAAGTGTCATGCACACACCTCGTTGTCCTAATGTTGCCTTGGCATCATAACACCAAAGTCATGTCAATAAAAATATAAAATAACTCAATACAAAAGCCACCAAGGTTGTCACGTTTTTTTCCCCTAGATTAACAATCAATTTTTGTCTTAGTTTAAACATGAGCCTGAGAAACAATTATATGCAAAGGGGTCTGCCCAATGAAGTTACAAAAAGATAGGGATGTTTTTGACACTTGCCAGGGTCACTAGGCCACATTTTGCCCACGATCATGTCCACTTTCGCGCTTTTAGCTTACTCAGCTTCACGCTCAACTGCTTGCTTGTGCACTGCACGCTGCCTACGGGCGCGCCCATACCTACACCTATACTTGACAGTTGTCTGCGTGCCCTGCCAATGTCGTTCAACCCATGCGCGCATGCCTTGGTCAAGTGTCATGCGCCACACCTCGTTGTCCTAATATTGCCTTGGCATCACAACGCCAAAGTCATGTCACCTTTTCGCCTGCTAAATCGTTTGTCCATCGCCCAACACACTTTCCACCCCCAAGTTGCCCTTGTGCCACTCATGGCACTGTCTTGACACTAGGCTGACAAGCCATCGTGCCACAGTCCTTTGTCAAGTCAACCCACTCATGTCTTGCCTCCCTCAAGGCACTTTCAACATACTCTTGCACAAACTTATAGCCATCATGTTACTTTCAACCCGCACTTTTCCATGACAAGGAGAAACATCCCAAACCCTTGTCACAACCCTGCCCGGACATAAACAGACCTTTCTAAGGGGCTAACATTATGCATGTAATTTTTGGTGTAAACACATGGTGCAAGTAAAATCTTACCAGTAAAGCGCTCCCTATAAAGACGACTTCCAAGACCTCTAGTTAAAGATGAATGTACCACTCCACCACAACCTTTGTTGGTGTAATTTTATTATTATCATGATATATTTATGTAATATGATTAAGTATAATTGATTTTAATCGAAAATGAGTATGCACTTTTACTTCATTAGTAATGCTTAATTGTCTATCTCAAAAGAAGAAAAATTAGCTAAAAATTTGCATGTATCTTGAGTTTCTACTACTAACAAAATGGATTGAAAAAATCCATGATATAAGCTAAGGATCGAGTTAGCTAGTGTTTATAGAATTGTTCACATGACACCTTAAGTAATTCTACATCGAAATGGTGGGGAAAGTGAACAACTTTATAAACACATGTTTATATTGAAACCATTTTTAGGCCGATGATGCGTTGCCCAAAGGACACATCTGTGAAGTATGTTAGGTCAAAGCAGACAATACGTGACTTGAGTTTCGGTTGCATAAAATATGGTATCAGAAGCATTCTTACACTATGATGGTGCGACAAACGTCGATGATAAGGTTGAGCCCCTAAGGGACTGATGTATGTGACATTCATGTCAGAGGATCGGCTGATGAGGGCATGTCAAGCAACACTGGCATTTAGGCTAGCAAGCTTCTAAAAAAAATATTAGCACAGGACATCTTGGGCGAATCGAATCTCACATCGGAATGAGAGAAGAAAGTGAATTGTTTTATAAGATATATTTTAAGTTTATGAGTATGTAATTTGTTAATTTTTAGTTCAGTTTCTTCTTTAATATGTTTCTTTAATAAAATAAAATCAAACCAAATATTATCAGCAAAAAATATTTATTTGTTGAATGGGTTTGATTAAATTTTCGATTTGAATCTGTTTTTCGTCAAATCGCCCCTAGGTGAGGGTGAAGGTGTAGAAATTACTACTAACATTTATGATGTATAGATAACTTCCTTAGCAAAAAGAACAAAATTCAAACAAAAAATCTATTGAAAAGTTAATGTTGAATTAACTAAAAGTCGAGGGTTATCCGATCCACAAACAATGTAAGTAGCATTTTATGATTGCATAGATAATAATCCATTTTTTTTTAAAAAAAAGGTACATTGTTCAATGCGAATTCCTTCAAGCGCAATGGAGGCTGTCTACCTATGTCATTTGACTGTTCTAAGTTCAACATTTTTGCTGCACAATTTTCATTTTGCTGGGACAAAATTATGTGGCTGAAATCTACGGTGATAAGTCTAAAGTCCAGAACCACACACGTGTCAAACAGCCAATGGTTCAAACAATCTTCATGCATGGCACAATCTGGAACTGATAATGTGTTTGTCAATTTTCAACGTACATTATGAAAAATACAAAAGTTCCATTACATAGTAAAACTTATTTCTCTTTTTCAGTCCATTATTCTTCAATGGCTATTACTACATCTTCAGATTGGTCATTTCCTCCTTGCATTAACTGTAAAAACAGAATCTTGAAACCCAAAATATGTTATTCTTGTAAAACTTTGCCTTTCCTTTCAAATATTTGCTTTAATTCAAGAACTCTTATCGCAAAGTCCTCTAGCTGTTCTTCTCCAGTCTTAGAAGAAAAGAGTGAAAAAACACACTCAAAAAATACCAAAGTAATAGAATTGGACTTGGAACTTCAAGAATATACTGCTACAACAACCACAAATGGTACTGCTACAACAACCACAAATGGTACTGCTTGTTTGCCTGATTCCAAGGATTTGAATGGTTTAATATGCAGCTTACTTAAGGATCCTCAAACTCAACAAATTGGATATGATTACTATCAGAAAGCAAAGGAAAATAGAGATTTTAGACCTGAAAAATCAACACTAAAGCTACTTATCAGGTATTTGTTGCATTCGAACAAATGGGATTCAGTTTATTCATTGTCTGAAGACTTGAGAAGTTCTCAAGTACTGCCTGATAGTTCTATATGCTGTAAATTGATTAGTAGTTGTATGAAAGCAAGAAAATTCAAGATTGTAAATAGTTTGCTTGAAGTGTTTATAGCTGATCAAGAGCTTTCTGTTTTGGCTTTTGATTCTGCAATGAAAGGCTACAATAAGTTGCATATGTATAGCAGCAGTGTTATCTTGTACGAAAGAATGAGATCTGCAGGCCTTGTATTAGACCCTGGCTGCTATTGCAGTATCATGGAAGCATATCTAAAAATGGGGCATTGTGACAAAGTTGTGGCACTTTTTGAAGAATTTGAGAGCAGGAAAGTAGAGTCCACACCTTATCATGCACAAATTTACAGGAATCTATGTGATTCATTAGGGAAAGCGGGGCGTGCTTTTGAGGCTTTGGAGTACTTTAGAGATATGAGTAAAAAGGGAATTCAAGAAGATCATACTTTTTATTCTGTACTTATCTGTGGATTCGCGAGCATTCGAGAAGTGAAAATGGCTGAGGAGCTCGTGGAAGAAGCTGAAGGCAAGAGAATGCTGAGGGATCCAGCTCTCTTCTTGAAACTAGTGTTGATGTATATTGACGAGGGTATGATGGAAAAGACTCTTGATGTTGTTGCAGTGATGAACCGGGTAAAAATACGAGCTTCTGATTGCATATTTTGTGCAATCGTGAATGGCTTCTCTAGAAAAAGAGGTCTTAGATCTGCTGTTAAAGTGTATGAAGAGCTTTGTTCACAGGGCTCTGAACCAGGTCAAGTGACCTATGCATCAGTACTGAACTTGTATTGCAAGCTTGGATTGTATTCAGAAGCAGAAACGGTATTTTCTGAAATGGAACAAAAGGGCTTTGATAAATGTGTGGTGGCTTATTCTAGCATGATTGCCATGTATGGAAAAACTGGAAGGCCTAAAGATGCAATGAAACTTGTTGCAAAAATGAAAGAAAGAGGCTGTCAACCAAATGTTTGGGTATACAATGCTCTTTTGGACATTCATGGAAAGGTTCTAAACTTGAGGCAAGTGGAGAAAATATGGAAAGAGATGAAGAGAAGGAAGATTTTTCCTGACAGGGTAAGTTACACAAGCATTATAACTGCTTATAGCAGGGCAAGGGAGTTTGACAACTGCTTGAAATACTACAAAGAATTTACACTAAACGGAGGCAGAATCGATAGAGCAATGGCTGGGATTATGGTTTGTGTTTTCTCTAAGATGAATAGAGTTGATGAGCTGATTAGTCTTTTGCAAAATATGAAGAGGGAAGGTACCAAGTTAGATGGGAGACTTCATAGGTCAGCTTTGAATGCTTTGAGAGATGCAGGGCTGCAAATTCAAGCAAAATGGCTGCAAGAAGGCTTTGGTGCAGCTTGAGTAGTTCTATTTTCCCTTTGTATATACCAACCGCATGCCTGGTGTATCATACCAAAGTGATTGACAATGGAATGTGTAGTAGCACAAGAACTAACAAAGATTTCCTCATTTTAAAGCACTGAGTCACTCTTTAGCAAACCGTATAATTACTTGCTGAATTGTGGCAGCACAAGTGCAGAAAAAGTGCTTTGGCATCAAGCTTTAGAGAATATATGCGTTGGACCGAACCTGATATGTAAACAAGAATGCTGCAAATCCTACATCAATATACTCTTTAAATTTTTTTCTTGGAGGCCTTCCATATTTTCTGCTGCCTATTGCTTTTAAAACGTTTGTTGATATATAAGTCATATTTCAATTCCGATCATGAACATTTACATTCAAGTTATTCAAAGGCTGGTTCTAGCTATCCCAAGTAAGTTAGGGTCATGTCGCTCCATAGAAGAATCAACATGTGATTTCTTCTGATACTTTGCCAGACTCTTGGGAATAAGTATTTCTTTGGCTAATATTACTCTTTGTGGTGCGGTAACTACGGAATTTGCTAAGAGTGGCATCTTGAATGAAGAAATGAGGAGAAAATCTTACACCTCCTCATCTCCAGCCTGACACCCAGATGTTTTGGTTGCTGAAGACATGGGGAGATTTCAACTCGAAATTCGGCAATAAATGAACAATATTCATGAACCCTCTAGGATAAACTGTTCATTTTGCATTGAATTAGACTGCACTCTGCAACACCGCTGAAATCACTAATATCATGAGTGATGACTTGGTATGTACATACAAACCAGAATAGTATATTAATGAAGCCAAGTTAGAATTCAACAAGTTGTCCATTCGCTCTGAAGTTTTAAATGACTCACAGATGACCAAAGGAGTGAATGCTTATCGCAAACTTTTGAGGGTATATGAGCTTTGTCAACCTACACATTACTAAGGAGGTTTTTCATTGAAAAGTATATAAATAGCTGCCACCCAATAATTTTATATTCTCTCATCGCCTCTTATTTTCTTTAATTGAATCATTGCTCAAATTTTACTTGAAGAAACCTGCATATTGCTGGTCTCGAGCGCTTGAGAAGATGATAATTCACTATGAGATCACTTTAATATGACATGGGAGAAGAAAACATATGAAGTTGAAACCTTACATAATACTTGTAAAGAGGCTATTTAAGTTGGTTAGAAAGCATTGAAATGAGTAACACAGCAACACTTATGTATCTCTCTCAAACTCTCACATAAAAAATGTACGACATGACAGATTCCAACTTCTTAGGATACTGTTGCGCCAGTTAGTTCAAGTTGAGTGACTGCCTCGTTAAACGCATCGATGACACTCATTTTACCCGTAGTCAATGCCTCGTCGATAGGAGTCTTCTCATGGCTAAAATGACAGCACAGTAAGTTCAGCAAAGAGAGAAAACCACAAGTAGGAGCAGCAAAAGCTCACAGGGAAAATCTATTAGCCCTTTAAGTTAGAAATACATCACCTATTTAAGGCTGATACACTTGCTCCAGCAAGAATTAAGCTCTTCACTACCTCAATATGTCCATTTAGGCAAGCCCAATGAAGAGGTGTATTTTTCTCCACATTGGAAGCATTGACATCCTGTTACATAAAACTAGATTAATCGTGTTTCATCACTACATACGTATCTAATATCTCAAGAATAGGAATGTTAAATGACCAGTTTCAAAGAGAAACTAAAACTTGAAGTTCAATATAGTCCCCAACATCTTGCTAGTTACAAACTATGTTGCTCGGATTCTCCGAAAATGTTTTTGGGTGCGTGTCGGATCCTCCAAAAGTAGTGCATTTTTGGAGGATCCGACATGGGTGCAGCGGCATTTTAGAGGATCCGAGCAACCTAGGTTACAAAGAGATGTTATGCCAAATGATCGGAATTACACTCAAATGTGTACAATATAGTTTTCTTCAACAATTACTTATTAAGAAGGGAACCACAGAACCGATCAACAAGAATGTAAACTAGTAGAAATGTTCAGCTATGTATCAATGCAAATAATTAGCATGGTGCCTCACCACTCCATTACGAATTAGATATTCTACAATACCAGAATGCCCATTTGCTGATGCCATATGAAGGGCTGCAAAAAGTAAATAGCCAAAGCAAACAATTAGCTCAGCATATCATATTAGTACTCTATTAGTTCTGGCAAAATAAGTATTTTAAATTTCGGAACTTGGTTAAGAGTTTTCCAAACCATCTGCTCACTGGTCTTTTGGCAATAAAGAACAAGAAATATTGATCTCAGAGCTTAAAAGTCCAGCTGCGGAACCATTGGACTATGTTTTTCCAATTGCCTCCTATTACATTTTTATCCAAGGGTAATATGCTTGTATCCAAGGATAATATGCTATCCTAATTGGGAAGTTCATAGCAATGAGAAATGGAAATTTCAGAACGAAAAGGTGCCATTCATTTGTGAACTTTTTGGTAGTTATATGAATTGGTGCTTCTTGTTCTTCTTCTTGTGTTTTTTTATTTGTTTGATGGCTGAGATATTCCCGAGGTCCAGTGGAGAGTACGGTTCAAATACCCTTCTCCATTTAAGTAGAATTCGACCAATAACATTTGCGCCCAACCCACACGTCATGTGTTACGCTCTTACCACTAGACTAAAGCATTAGGGGTGCATGTGAATCTGTTAAACCATACAGGAGAAAATAAATAGTTCAGGCCAAGTAGGGAAATGCTTTGAAGTTCTCAGCTAGTGCAAACATCAAATGATCAAATAAGGCATTTGAGAACAATGGAGGAATGATATTCTCGGATAGGGCAGCTATCAAATCATCAAATAAACTGTAACCTGTCCGACCCTCTGAATCCTTTGAATCAAGAGGAACACCAGAAGATGCTAAGCTCGTGACGTCATCCAAATCATCATATCTCGCGGCCTGTTTAAGGAGAACGACGGGTTGAGAGATCAGGGTTGTTAAAGCAAAGGACAAAGCCCGTGCACTTGTTGCGGAGTGAATTTGAACCATATATACTTTTAATTAGAAGTTTCAGAAGTACAAAGTTAGGCAGACATAATCAGAGCCATTGAATTGTTCTTTTCTCGTTTAGGTTTTTTAAATTTCTCACTGAATCTGTAAATCAAGACCAACACTATCCATCTAAACAGATAGTCAACGTTAAAAAACGAACACATAAGCTAATTTGAGGTACCTCAAGCAAGGCTTCAATAGCTTCAGATGTCGTTTCAGATGGAGCTTGATCCACTATATTTGCCGGTGCCCCCATTCCTGTCAATTCCAAAAACAACTTTTTGTGTGATTGAAGAGCAATAGAGATAGAAAGACAGAAGAACGAGCTAGCCTAACTGCTTTCTCTCATTTTCCTTTATGCCTTAGTCTGGACGCATTCAACACAAATGACAATCTTTTCTGACAATTGGGGTCAGTGCTCATCTGGCTAAGATGGGGATTATCCAATCAATCAATCAACTACACTTCAATTCCAGATCAGTTGGGATTAGAAACAAAAATCCCTCATATTACTATTTATCCATTCCATTCTGTTCAGGTCCATTTCATCTCTAGCCAGCAACCTACCATAGTCCAACTAGATTTCAGAGCATAATAATCCTTTGAGCCATAGCCCTGGGGAGTATCTAGTGAGGTATATAATCCCATTCCCTCCCGGGGAGAGTATCCCCTAGCTTTCGTCTCTTAGTGTCAGTGTAAGCACAACAGACTTAAATACAACTACAAAGTACCAAGCATTCTAATTGAATCAGATTAAGCAGAACTTTTATTCCTTAAAAATAACAGTATTATTTGTTCAACTTGCTCGTACATTCACCGGGTACCTTCTACCTCTCGCCTGCCCAACCAATACTTCAAGGTAGTTACTTCAACTCTTCATGTATACACTAGGTAGCTCACGAGTTACGAGAAATAATCCTTTTTTTCCCTTTAACCTACTAACTTGATGTGACCTTATTGTTTTTCACAGTATTGTAAGCTAGATTGCTAGTGAGTGATATTATGAAACAACGGGAAACGATAAATAAAGGTAGCTTAGGAGTTACGAGCAATAAATAAATTGGTGCAGGAAGACAGACAGAGATTATAATTACCTGTACCAAAAAAGGCTTGACCGTGATGACGGCGGCGGTGTTTAACTGAAGAAACCCCTGGCTGGTTATTTCGCAGTGAAGTGAGTATAATTGCAGTATTCTTCTTCTTCTTTCTTTTTTTTTTTTTTTTTGGGTTCAAAAGCATTTACTTAAAACTTAGGAGGCGTTTGGCCTACAAAATTCCTCCTCCTTCTTTTTTTTTTTTTTTTTTTTTTTTTTTTTTTTTTTAATGAAAAGAAAAAATTGAAAAACTTATTCGGCCATGAAAAATTTATGAGTTTTTGGATATTTTTTCAAAACAGTTCCTTTCCCGCTTTGCTAATCTTCTCCTCTAATGCACTCGCTCGATTGGCAGATTGGTCCGACTTGTAATTTACTTCTGACCTCGTGTTCACATTAGAAGTGAACAATCAAAGTAGTCCGAAGAATCTCGATGGCAATTCCATGAACAAATTAATGAAAAATTCAAAGTTTTTCAAAATTTTTATTTATACTCCCACAAAACTTCAACTTTTTTTAAGTAAAATGTATGTCCAAATATGACTTTAGTTTCCAAATACAATTTTCAACCCAACTTCAAAAATTATTTTTCAAACTTTTGGGGTATCCATGGCCAAACGCGTACTCATAGTATGCCTATCGAGAAAAGTATTGGGTAGAAAAGACCCACCAAGTCTTTTTCTAATAAGAGTACGGGTTTTTGACCAAGTCAATGATTAATTAGTAAATTAGGAGCCCATTTGGGTTAGCTGAAAAACGGAAAAGGGTTGTATTTGTTCCTCTACTATTTTTTATTAGTTATTAGTATCCTCCGTTATACTTTCCTTCACTATTTACCCTTACTGCTTGAAATTTTAATATTCTTACCCCTACATTTAATGGAGCCATGGACCCTATATTTTAAATGACACATGTCGCCCATCTTAATATACGATTATTGAAACTTAATACTTACAAATAATTATCCGATTATTGAAACTTAATACTTACAAATAATTCGGATCCAAATACCCACTAAAACGGAAAAGGTGTTATGAATTCACTGAATATTGGATGTCCATTATTGCAGTACATATGAAGTGGGTGTTCATGTTATGAGATAACCGTTATGGGATAACCGTTATGAGAATTATGAGATAACCGTTATGGGATAACCGTTATGAGATAACCCTTATGGGATAATCGTTACAAGATAACCATTGTGAGATAACCGTTATAGGTTCTAACTATGCCTATAAATAGAGCATTTGAAATGTAAATTTGTCATTCAGTTTGAAGTGAAATAAGATATCAGTTTCTCTCTATAGTATCTCTATTTTATTTACTTTGCAGCTTTTAATTCACAAACATGTTATCAGCACGAGGCTCTGCTATCTGGAGAAAGTACTTGGAAAAGGTATAAGTTAAGAACTTTATTTTCAATACATATGGCTAATATTTCTAAGATTGAATTTATTGCTCTTGATATATCGGGCAAAAGTTATCTTTCATGGGTTTTAGATGCTGAAATCTATTTGGATGCGATGGATCTTGCAGACACCATCAAGACTAATAATCAAGCATCTAATCAAAATCGTGCTAAAGCAATGATATTCCTGCATCATCATCTTGACGAAGGTTTAAAAATGGAATATCTCACGGTTAAGGATTCACTAATGTTGTGAAATGGCTTGAAAGATAGGTATGACCACCTGAAGATGGCCATACATCCACAAGCACGTTATGATTAGATCCATCTGAGGCTACAAAATTTTAAAACCATCAGTGAGTATAATTCTGCTGTGTTTAGAATTATTTCTCAGTTGAAATTATGTGGAGAAAATATCACTGATAGTGATATGCTTGAGCAAATATTCCCCACTTTTCATGCCTCGAATGTGCTCCTGCAGCAGCAATATCGAGAGATGAAATTTAGCAAATATTATGAGTTAATTTCACATTTGCTTGTTGCTGAACAATACGGATTATTAATGAATAATCATGAAAGTCGATCCACTAGTTCTGCTCCATTCCCAGAAGTGCGTGAGATGAATTTCCACCAAAAGCGTGGAAAGTGGCGTGGCCCCAGTCGTGGCCATGGTCGTGGTCGAGGAAAAAACTCTTATCATGATGATCATTATGCACCAAAATCTCTTCCCCATCAGCAGTGGAAAATGAAGGATAAAAAGCATGAAGCGGTGCAAACGAAAATTTCAGAGAATGGTTGCTACTGTTGTAGAGCAAAAAGACACTGGTCACGTACCTGTCGTACGGCAAAGTGCCTAGTTGATCTCTATCAAGCATCTCTGAAAAAGAAAGAAAATAATATTGAAGCCACCTTTATATCTGAGGATAATGTTGACTTCACTCATTTGGACATAGCAGATTTCTTTGAGATCCCTGAAGGACAAGTAAATTATCTGATTGGTGATGAATCTATAGCCAAAGAAACTTAAATATTTTTATATTATGTCATTTGCAATAGTTAGTATGTTGAATATTGTTACAGTAATGTACATAAAGTACCAGTTAAACTATATTTTTGATAATAAAACATGTATTATATGATGTTTATTTATATCTATGACATTTTATTTTGAAGAACACATGGATATCCCTCAAATTTTATTCGGGTCAAAGATCAATTCTGAAGATATTTGTGTATTTGATAGTGGAACAACACATGCCATATTCAAAGATCAGAAATATTTTTCACACTTGATAATGAGAAAGGTAAATGTTTCTACTATTTCTGGTAATACTAATTTAATCCAAGGCTCCGGAAGAGCCATTATATTTCTGCCTAAGGGAACAAAACTTATTATTGATGATGCATTGTTCTCTTCCAAGTCCAGAAAAACCTGTTAAATTTTAAAGATATCCGCCGAATTGGATATCATGTTGAGACAATAAATGAAATGAATGATGAATATCTTTGTATTACAAAGAATGTCTCTAGCCAGAAATATGTTTTAGAAAGTTGCCAACTTTATCTTCTGGCTTATACTGTACAAAGATTGGTACAGTTGAAGCACACTCTATCGTAAACCAGAAGTTTGATGATTTAAATAATTTTGTGCTTTGACATGACCGTTTGGGTCATCTTGGATCAATAATGATGAGGCGAATCATTGAAAATTCAAATGGGCATTTACTTAAGAACCTAAAGATTCTTAAAAACGATGAATTTTCTTGTACTGCTTGTTATCAGGACAGTTAATCACTAGACCATCACCAACAAAGGTTGGGATTGAATCCCCTACGTTTTTAGAACGTATTCATGGGGATATATGTGGACCTATTCATCCACCTTGTGGATTGTTTAGATACTTTATGATCCTAATTGATGCATCTTCAAGATGGTCTCATGTGTGCCTATTATCATCTCGTAACCTGGCGTTTGTGAAATTATTGGCACAAATAATTCGATTACGGGCACAATTCCCTGATAATCCTATTAAAGCTATTCGCCTTGATAATGCTGCAGAATTTTCATCCCAAGCTTTTAATGATTATTGTTTATCAGTCGGAATAAAAGTTGAACATCCTGTAGCTTATGTTCATACTCAAAATGGTCTTGCATAGTCATTTATTAAACGACTGCAATTGATAGCAAGACCGCTATTAATAAAAACAAAATTGCCCACTACTGCTTGGGGTCATGCTATTTTACATGCAGCATCACTTGTTCGTCTCAGACCGACACATTATCATGAATTCTCCCCGTCACAATTAGTTTTTGGCCATGAACCAAATATTTCTCATCTACGAATATTTGGATGTGTTGTATATGTGCCAGTAGCACCACCACAGCGCACTAAGGTGGGACCCCAGAGAAGGCATGGAATATATGTTAAGTTTGAGTCACCCTATATTAATCGGTATCTTGAGCCATTGACGGGAGATTTATTCACTGCTCGATTTGCAGATTGTCGATTTGATGAGACAATTTTCCCACAATTAGGGGAGAGAAAAAGGAAATAAATAGAGAAATTGTGTGGAAAGTTTCATCATTATCTCACTTTGATCCGCGTGCCCTAATATGTGAACAAGAGATCTAGAAGATCGTTCATTTTCAAAATATAGCAAATCAAATGCCTGATGCATTTACTGATTTGAAAAGGATTACTAAATCACATATCCCTGCAGAGAATGTGCCAATTCGTATGGATATCCCAGCAGGACTATCTAGTAGTGTCATAGCCAGTAAACCTAAAGCATGCCTGAAGCGTGATAGACCACTGGGTTCTAAAGATCGAAATCCTAGAAAAAGGAAAATAACAAATGATCAGGATGACACTATGAAAGAATCTCTTGAAGAGAACCAAGATCTTTTTAATCTTGAATTTCCTGAAGAAATCAATGAACCTGAGGCTCAAGTGAGTGAGGAACATCTAATAAATTCCATTGGTGATGGAATTAATTTGAATCGATCAGAAATAGAGGTGGATGATATTTTTGCATATAATGTTGCACTTAATATTATGCAAGATAGTGAGGATTTTGAACCTCAATCTATTCAAAAATATCGATAAAGAAGCGACTGGCCAAAATGGTAAGAGGCAACTCAAGCAGAATTGAACTCACTTGCTAAACGTGATGTTTTTGGACCTGTAATCCAAACACCTAATGGTGTAAAACCAGTTGACTTTAAATGGGTCTTTGTGCGTAAACGAAATGAGAAATGTGAAATCATAAGATATAAAGCACGCCTTGTTGCACAAGGATTCTCACAAAGACCTGGTGTCGATTACGAAGAAATATATTGACCTGTTATGGATGGGATAGCATTTCGATATCTCATCAGTATGGTTGTACATGAAAACTTGAAATACATCTGATGGATGTAGTTACAGCATACTTATATGGCTCACTTGATAATGAAATTTATATGAAAATCCCTGAAGGATTTAAAATGCCTGAAGCATATTCAAAGTCTCGAGAAATGTACTCAATCAGATTACAAAGATCTTTATACGGTTTAAAACAATCAGGGCGCATGTGGTACAATCGCCTTAGTGAGTACTTGATGAAAAAATGTTATATAAAAGATTTCATTTGTCCATGTATATTCATAAAGAAAATATCATCACAGTTTGCTATACTTGTTGTTTATGTTGACGACATAAATCTCGTTGGAACTCCAGAAGAGCTCCAAAAGGCAATTGATTATTTAAAGAAAGAATTTGAGATGAAAGGATCTCAGAAAGACAAAACTTTGTCTTGGTCTACAAATTGAACATTTAGTAGACATAATCTTTATTCATCAATCTGCAGTCTTAAAACGATTTTACATGGATAAAGCACATTCATTAAGTATTCCAATGATTGTTCGATCTCTTGAAGTAGATAAAGATCCCTTCCGACCTCAAGAAGAGGACGAGGAACTCCTTGATCCTGAAGTACCATATCTAAGTGCAATTGGTGCACTTATGTATCTTGCTAATTCTACAAGACCTGATATAGCATTTTCTGTTAATGTATTAGCAAGAATTAGTTCTGCTCCTACATAACGACATTGGAAAGGTATCAAACGGGTATTGAGATATCTAAAGGGAACCATTAATATGGGTTTGTTTTATTCTAACAAATATAGTGCAGATCTTGTTGGTTATGCAGATGCAGGATATTTATCTGATCCACATAGAGGTCGATCTCAAACTGGTTACCTCTTCATATGTGGAGGTATTGTCATATCATGGCGATCTACTAAACAATCAATGTATTCTACTTCTTCAAATCATGTTGAGTTAATAGCTATTGATGAAGCAAATAAGGAATGCGTATGTTTGAGATCAATGATACATTTCATTCGAGAAATATATGGTCTGAAATGTGATACGAAAATACCCACGATCTTATATGAAGACAATACTTCGTGCATAAACCAATTGAAAGAAGGATTTATAAAAGGAGATAGAACAAAGAACATTTCACCAAAGTTTTTCTTCACACATGACCTCCAAAAGAATGGTGAAATTGACGTGCAACAAATATGTTCACGTGATAATCTGACAGATTTTTTCACCAAATCTTTACCGCCTGCAACTTTTGGGAAGATTGTATATAAGACTGGAATGAGAAAACTGATGCACCTTGATCGAAGTTTTCATTAGGGGGAGTAAAATATGCATCGCAATCTTTTTCCTTAATTCCCACTGGGTTTTCCTGGCAAGGTTTTTAATAAGGCAACTGCTAGTGCCTATTACAAGATATGTGCACTATTTTTCCTTCACTGGGCTTTTCTCCCACTGGGTTTTTCCTAGTAAGGTTTTAATAGGGTAAAATAATGTTACACTAAGTTTCTTCGGATAATTAGTAGTAATCCAAGTTTTCTGTATTCTTTTTATGAATTCAACCACTAATAACTGGTCTGCAGGGTGAAATAGGTCGTAGAAGTGGAGGAGATAATGTACTTGAAAGGGAGGGTTATGCAGTTGCAGCAGGGTTTTCGCTGGGATTGGTTGCAATGGGTATGAGAGGTCACATGCATCATTATGGCTGATGTCTGTCTCTGACCTTCTCTTTTTATTTTGTTTTTTTATTTCTTATTTTTGTTTTTATAGGAGAAGATGCTCTTGGCTTCGTGGGTGCTTTGGTTGATCGGTTGTTCCAGTACTTTAGAGGCAAGAAACTTCAAAATGTATATACCTGCGGAACTTGTCTTCTGTATTATGCATTAAGACTCCAAGTGTATGGTTTATGACTAACGTGATGTTCTAATTTTCTTTCAATAAATTCGTCAATATTATCTATTAATGGACATCCAAGGGGGAGTGTTATGAATTCTCTGAATAGTGGATGTCCATTATTGCAGTACATATGAAGTGAGCGTTCATGTTATGAGATAACCGTTACGAGATAACCGTTACGAGATAACCGTTATAGGTTCTAGCTTTGCCTATAAATAGAGCATTTGTAATGTAAATTTGTAATTCAGTTTGAAATGAAATAAGATATCAGTTTCTCTTTATAGTATCTCTAATTTATTTACTTTGCAGCTTTTAATTCACAACAAAAAGGCCATTTTTCTCTATTTTTCCACCCTTTTTATTTCTCATGGCTCACATACCATCAGTCATCACTGCTTCGACGATCACTATCTCCGCCACCGACTATCACTATCTCTTGCCTGGCTTATCTTTTTTTTTTTTTAAGGTGGAACTTCGAGCAGAATATTCTTATTAAAATTTAGCTACAATTGAGAGAAAAATGAATTCATTATCAAATACCATCAATTGTTTTAGACTAGGGGAAAAAGTGAAGAAATGGAATCATGAATGTTTTCAACCAAGTTTTCATCAACCAATTCTTTAGCAGACTTAGCAGACAATGGATGAAAAATGGACAGCCCATTCTAAAACAAAAATTTTAACCAAAATCATTTTTAATTTTTACTCTCTCTCTCTCTCTCTCTCTCTCTCTCTCTCTCTCTCTCTCTCTCTCTCTCTCTCTCTCTCTCTCTCTCTCTCTCTCTTCCATTTCTTCTACGTTTCTTCCGATTTCAAGCATGTTCAATTCCAAAACTCCAATTATTCAGCAGTGTTTCTTCCTTTGTAGCCTCGGGGTGTTATGTTTATTCCACAAATCGATGCCAAAGCAACGTACAACAAAGAATTCAACTTCAAATAGAAAAAATAAAGTTTTTAGGCTTCAATAACTTTAGTTTTTCTTGAATATTAGGAGCCGAAATTTAATACCCAAATGGGTTTTCTACATTTTCAACAATCCTTCCAGTAATCAGCTGGCCCAAGATCAACAAACAACTATTTGATCTACTTTACTTGATACTAACATAAGGATATTGCGGAAGAAGAGATGTGCAATCTTAATGAAATTTTAGTTGAATCGAACTGGTAATTTCTTGAGAATTGAGGAAAACCAATGAATTTGGGAAGGATCTTAAAGGGTTGGGGCTCGGATAGGGCCCACGTGTGAGGGGAAAGAGGGGTCCATGGCTCCGTTAAATTAAGGGGCAAAGATATTAAAATTCATTACGGCAGGGGCAAATAATGAAGAAAAGTATAACGGAGGTTACTGATAAGTACTAAAAAATAGTTATGGGGGCAAATATGACCCTTTTTCCCCTTTTTCCGGCTGGAAAAAGTACTAGTAGCTTTTAAGTTTGTTAGAACTTGTTTTATATATAAACAGTTATGTGTTTGGATCGAAGTGCTGGGACTGAAAGAAAAAGTTGCAATGTTATGTAGTAATAAAGTATTTTTTTGTTAAATATTCTTAAAATAAACAAAAAAAATGGAGGATAATCTAGGACATTTGTCAATGAGGGAATTAATGGCTAGTAGAGATAGAAAAACTATAAGGAATAAAACGATATAATCGTTGGTCAAACCATAATGATCCACACTCAATCTTACACCATTAATAGTGAAGGGCGGTCGTCAAGTATAATACCCGATGTGAGTGGGGGTCGATTTCCCAAGGGAACTAGCACGTCAAGTAAGAGAGTTGCAAATAGATATTCAAATGAGGTTTAGTATTGAGTCCTAGAAGTATGATTTGTTTGATGAAAATTATGATTAATTCTAAAGTATAAGCAATTAAACGAGTAAGTTGTTCGATATTACTAGACTAGGGGTGCAACCAACTAATAGTGATTTCCAACCAACGGGTGTCTTTACTTCACTTTCCCAACACAAGTATAATTATGGTCGAGCATTCCGATCGTGATCTCTAGAATCCTTACGGCCTAGGAGAGATCTTTCACAACCCGCTCGTCAAAGCCTTAGTTGAATGCTTGAAGCACTACTCAATGACCCGAGGAAAGGAGACCTCTTCCGAGCGTAACTCCTTTTAGATGAGTTAGTCTATATGAATAGCCTATCAACTCAAATCCTCGCCAACTCCACTATTCTACACTAGTTAATCTCTTCCGAGTCTTTAACTAGCAATGTAGACAAGAAATCCCAAATATCATGGATTTTGGAATTTTGATGTTATTGTAATGGGGAGTTGGATAATTGTTACTTGTGTTATAGTTAGTGAAATAGAACAACACCCATTAATTTTCTATCACAATAGCACAATTACACCCCTAGTTATGAATTTAGCTACTCATAACTAGGGTTTGAATCAAAGCAATCAACATGTAATGAAATGATGAATTGAAATCAAACATAGACTTTGGATTGATATATGAATTAATATTCAAATATACAAGTTTAGAAGCTTACAAAATGATGTTAAATCTCCAACTTGACTCACAAAATCGCCCCAAGCCTTTAGAGTATAAGTCTAGAATTGAATCATGTTAAAACCCTAGCTTTTGATATTTATACAAGTTCAGGATCCCGTGTTTTAGGCGGAGCGCCTAGAAAATTTACACAATTGATCAGTGGCAAGGCTTGGGCGGAGCGCCCACTTTCCAGGCGGAGCGCCTGGACCATGTTGGTCTTGGGTGGAGCGCCTAGCTTCAGGCGGGGCGCCTGGACATTGCTTGTCTTGGGCGGAGCGCCTAGAAAATGCGCACACTTGGACACTGGAGAGGCTCAGGCGGAGCGCCTAATCCTCAGGCGGAGCGCCTAGACACTGCTTTCTCTGGGTGGAGCGCCTAATGGTCAGGCGAGGCGCCTCAAGATGTGGCAAGATGCTTGACTTTTTTTAATCCAAATCCTGCTCATTTAGCTTCACTTTTCAATTGATGCTCATACCATCTGGTACAACCTGAAAATGAGCAATTCACGACATTAATAACACTAAACGTTGCTTTTGGATTCAAAAATGAAAGCTTAGATTAGTCTTTAAGTTGGTAAAATACCAACTTATCAACTCCCCCAAACTTAAGTCTTTGCTTGTCCTCAAGCAACTCAAAATCAAGCATGTCGAAACACTCTTTCATATTTAAGCTCAAAGTCAAGTCATGTTCCACCATTCGAACTTCATAAACAATATTTTTGCATTAATGAATTAGTTGGTACTAACTAGTCACACATACTAATATGAACACTTGACAAGCATCTATGTGCTTTGCTTGGACTATGGCAAAAAGGAAACTCATGAGCCTTTAGAGCTATCTCACGGTTATCGGCTTGCTCCGATTGTTCATGAGCCTCAATATGCATTCAAACCCCTTGCTCAAAAGTTACTTGCTTCCTCACGAAAAAGAATGGAGTCCTTCACTCACAAAATATTTTAACACAAAATTTGGACTCCAAGAATTTGAACTCTCACTCTCACAAAAAAATGCTCGTGTGTGCTTCTCAAAGATTCAAAGACTTGCTCTTCTTGTACTTCTCCACTAATGTAGGGCCACTTGACTAGAGATCAAATAGGACTTGATATGGTTGTAACGTAGGCTTTTGGTTTAGGGTGTGGTAGATTTGGCTAAATAGTGACTTATACCTCCATAGCGCTACATCATCTTACTTTATTTTTGTGCAACTTTCCTTTTCTTTCCATTTACCTTTTCTTTTGAAGACGGTACTAATTAATCCCTCATTTACTCAACATTTTTCTCTTCCTTTCTTTTTTTTTTATTTTTTATATATGTATATATTTCCTTTCTTTTTCTCTTTCTTTCGTTTCTCTTTTCTCTTTTCTTCTTTCTTTCATGTACTTCACTTTGACATTCACAATGGGATTCCAAGCTTTTACCATCTCCCCCAAACTTAGGTTTTAGCCTAAGTTGCACGTTTTTCAATGCACACATGGAGGTTAGGGCCAAAAAGAGGTTTGGTGCCTTAGCACACAAGAATTGGCTCGGGTTTCAATTTTAGTGACTGCCAAATGAAAGGTTAAGGCTCAGAGGGGCTAACTAGGATATATATGTACGGGTAGGTCATTTAGGATAGTAGCGGTCCAAAGAAAGCCTAAAATCATATCTCAAGTCAAGTTTCACCTAGGATTTCGTCTCAAAGTACATTAAGGGCAAGTTCCAAATTTTTAAGTCACACATACAAGCTTATTAATCAAGAGCTCACCACACACGCAAGTAATCTTTCAAGTTCGGAGTCTAAGCACACACTAAGGATACTCACTTACAAAGCATGTAATGGTTCAAGATTTCAAACCATGCCAACAACACAATTGAGCTAGCTAAAGAACCTCGTGGTCTACAACTCATGTCATGTCATTCAAAGTCCACAACTATTTGTCAAGATTACCATAAAAATAATGTAACAATAGGTAGTACCACATAATCCATTAATATTTTTCAAAAGGTTTTATATACAAACTTGGTTCAAAAAGAACCTCCGGAAAGAACCAAGTAAAGAAAACCGGAGGCTTATTTGGAAAATAAAAAGATGGAACATGAAATAACTACTAGCTAGACTAAAGAAATAGATATATACAAGATGGTTCGAATTTGTACATGGATATCATTGAGCATAAAATCTATCCAAAATACACATACAAATCCGAACCCCTCCCCCAACTAAAGACTCTAGCATCGTCCCCGCATGCTAAGTGAAAAAGTAAAGTGCAAGGGGGTAGAAATGGGACTCCCGGATAGTGCTCAAGCTAGGCCTTTGCCTTTGCCATCTGAAGGCGGCCGCCTGTGGGTCTGCTCAAGTGACAACTGGGTGGCCAACTGCACAGTGTCATCATCCTCTGGGATATCATCATCAGTGGTATCATCATCCTCATCATCATACCTCATGGCTCGTGTGGCCTCTAGATCCCTCCTGATCTCATCATCAACATCTGCACGAACAGTCTTCACCACCCGACGAGAAGCCTTGGAGCTAGATAGCCCAGGCAAAGCAGAAGAAACTGGAGGTGGAGCCTTCGAAGGCTGGACAGCAGGAGCAGCAGTGTCAGGAGTAGAAGTGGTAGGAATACCGATACCTGTGGGTGCAATGAGGCCCCTACTAATCTTCTCGTCCCATGAGATGAAGTGTTGAGTCATGCCTGTGACAGCTGTCTCCAAGCGGGCAACTGTCTGCTGGGTGGCCTCAAGTGCTGTGGTGTGGGCCCTAATAGCTGCAGTGTGGTCCCGCATAACCTGCATCAACTCAGCGAACTGCTCGGGTGTGGCAGACGGCGGTGGAGGAGGTGGTGGAGCCTGAGGGAAGTTGGAGAGTAAGGTCTTGATCTCTTCCAACTTATCATCGAGGTCCAAAACTGCTCGGGGTAATGCCTCGAGCTCAGTATTTCTAGGAGGCTCGTCAACTAGAGGAGAATCAGGGTCATGTGGAGAATCCGCCCTAGAGGAGGACGGCAGAGCAGGCACTGGAGGGGCAGCTGAAGCTGAGGAAGCTGGAGGGTCATCCTTGAATGCATACCAGTTGAATGGATGCCTCAGGGGTGTGTAGTAGTCACCATGATGATACTCAATTCCCTGGGACTCTAGATAAGCTGTCAATGTGTTAGGGAATGCAAGTTTTTTCTTCTCAACCATTTCTTTTGCCATTTCCCCGCCCAAGTTGATTTTGATCCCCCTCATAAGACATCATATCATCACTGCCTGAAGCATAGTAAGTTTTTTGTCTTGACTGGTGGGGCGTATCCTGGAGATAAGGATATAGTGCCACCCCTTTGCCTCAAAGTTAAGATCACTCCGATGAATTTGCACGCCATTCTTCTTCCACTTGGGCTCCTTTTCTCTCCCAATTATAGGTACAAGCAATGCCCTCTTTTGTTTCTCAGTCATCTCACACTTCTTCATAAATCTCGTTGGCTTAATGTTGTCAAGCCCTAGAAACTCGTTCAATGAACCGGCATCCACATCCACATACTTACCCCGACAAAACACCTTTGTGTCACCTTCTTTGTTCGCCGCCAAATTAGCATAAAACTCGGCCACTAATTTTCCATTGGCGTCAACAAGTGGTTTGCCCAACACTTCTTCCCATTTGGCATGCTTTTGGAACCTGTGGTAAATGTCGGGATTTTTCTTGTCCACATCTTTCAAGCTTATCACCCGTTCTAGGTTGATACTCCTATATTGGATGTTATCCACGTGGAGTTTGTAAGCCCTCGTTCTCTTGAACAAATTCCTCCACCTCTCGTTGCCGTCGGACTCATCACCGGATGGTACTTGGGATGGTACTAGTTCATCTCCCCCTCCCTTTGAGCTTGTGAGGAAGAAGCATCTTGCTTCTTCTTTGTTCTTATCTCTTCCCTTGTTAGCCATTGTAACTTGGCTAAGGGTACATCATCTCTCGAATCTACATTGGAGGGGGTTGATGAAGCTTGTTTTCTCTTTCCAGTTTTGGACATTGTACCTAAAACACATGCAAATCATTGTTAGACGTGTGAGAGTGCAAGACATAACATAAACTATTAAAAACAACATCATAACACATTGGAGCAGAGGTCAGGCGGAGCGCCTAAGGGTCAGGGCAGGCGGTCCGCCTGACTTGGGGCACTGAAATGGGCAGCAAGGGCACTGGGGCGGAGCGCCTGTGAGCAACTCTGGGCAGGCGGGGCGCCTCTCTTTGGGAGGTCCGCCTAGCAGTGGTTTTTCTTAGGTCTTTTCACATGAGCTCTTGGGGACACAAACAACCTCAGACAATCAATCAGTGGTGTGTGAAATTTGAGTGGATCGAACAATTTCATGCCTTCAAGAATGTCATGAACACCACAATTGCATAAAGATCACATTGAGTGGGAGACTACAATTTGACTTTACATATATGAATTTGGAGAATTTAAAAGCAAGCAAAGTCTTAGAACTACTCTCATAGTTCTAATCCATCTCCATCAACCAACCTTAGCATGTTCAATCCATAGTTGCAAGATTTTAACCAAAACAAGCCAAAACAAGAATTTCAATTCTAGAATTTCAAGATAGTTCATCAATTCAAGTTCAATCAATCACACACCCTCCAAACTTGGTTTATTGTATCATGAACAACTTAGACACGATTCAAGCACCCCAAATTCATGGGAAAATTGTCAAGGGTTCAAGCTCATCCAAATTCCCAATTTTTATTACATGAACCCTAACTTTTTCCACTTACCAACATCAATATCTAGCATTAGGGCTCAAGTAACACTAAAGTAATCTACTTTGAACTACTCCTAATCCTAAGTCATGTTTCTACAAAGTTGAAGAAGATTAAAGCAAAAATTAAAAAAAAAAAAAATTCAACACATACCCGAAATTAAAGTGAGTTGATGATGAAAAGTGATTGTGGAATGATTTGTGTGTGATGTGGATGGATGATAATGATTTTTTATGAAATGGGGATGATTTTCGGCCAAAGGGTACTTTCCTCTTGTTAAAATTTTGAAAACATGCAAAATGGGAAAGCTTTTGGGTGTTATACCCTTATAGCCGACGAGTTAAGCAGCCTGGTGGGCCGGGCGGACCGCCTGGTGGGCCAGGCGGGGCGCCTCATGGGCCAGGCGGTCCGCCTAGCCTTATTTTCCCCTTATTTTTTCAGTTTTTGCTTTTAATCTTACCTGGGCGGTCCTCCTAACAATTTAGGAGGTCCCCCTAGCCTTGTACCGAGCTATTCTTAACCTTTTTTCCTCATTTTCCACTCTCGAACTCACCAATTATCGAGCACCTGCACAAGTAACAACTAATTACACTAAAAACATGGGTTGCCTCCCAAGAAGCGCCTAATTTAACGTCGCGGCACGACGGTTTTTGGCTTTTCCTCTTCAGGGTTCATCAAGGTAGATACACGCCACCTCACCAACCTCGGCGTCGCATCCCAAATAGTGTTTCACTCTATGCCCATTGACCCGGAAAGTTCTTCCGCCTTCTCTTGATTGCAAATCAACGGAACCATAAGGAGTAACTCCTACCACCTTAAAAGGTCCCTTCCACTTTGACTTGAGCTTTCCCGGGAATAGCTTCAACCGGGTGTCGAACAACAACACGACATCTCCTTATTTGAACGTCCGGTTCCAAATCCTAGAATCATGGAGCATTTTTATTTTCTCTTTATAGATCATTGCATTCTCATAGGCTAGGAACCGGAATTCATCAAGCTCATGCAAATTTGAGATTCTTGCATTGGCGGCATCATCCCAATCCATGTTCAATTTCTTCAATGCCCATAGGGCTTTGTGTTCAAGTTCCACCGGTAAATGGCAAGCTTTTCCGAATACCAACTTGAATGGAGACATCCCAATTGGAGTTTTGTATGCGGTTCGGTAAGCCCATAGAGCTTCATCAAGCTTTCTTGCCCAATCGGTTCTATTTGCATTAACCGTCTTGGCAAGAATGTTCTTTACTTCCCAGTTCGAAACCTCGACTTGGCCACTTGTTTGGGGGTGATAGGGAGTTGCAACCTTGTGTTTCACTCCATATTTTTGAAGGAGGTTTGAGAAGGCACGGTTGCAAAAGTGACTCCCACCATCACTAATGATTGCCCTTGGAGTCCCAAATCTTATAAAGATGTTCTTTTTCAAGAAATTCAATACACTCTTGGCTTCATTGTTGGGGAGCGCAACCGCTTCCACCCACTTGGACACATAGTCAACCGCCACCAAGATGTATTTGTTTCCATATGAGCTCACAAAGGGTCCTATGAAGTCAATCCCCCATACATCAAACAATTCAACTTCCACAATGGGATTCATTGGCATTTCATGCTTTCTCGAAATTCCACCCATCCTTTGGCATTGATCACAATTCTTGACCCAAGCATGGGCATCCTTGTGCAAGGTTGGCCAAAAGAAGCCACATTGTAGCACCTTAGCCGCCGTCCTAACTCCACCATGATGTCCTCCGTAAGGAGAAGAATGACACCCATTCATAATGGCCTCTTGCTCGGACTCGGCAACACATCGTCGGATGATTCCATCAACACATACCCTAAAGAGATAGGGCTCATCCCAATAATATAACCTTGCATCTTTTTCCAACTTCTTCTTTTGATAAAACGTGAAGTCTTCGGGGTAGACTCCCCCAACTATGAAATTGGCTAAGTCGTCATACCAAGGGATTGGTTCCCAAGACACGGCCAAGATCCTTTCATCCAGAAATGTATCATTTATCTCCACTTCTTCCTTCGGGCGACCTTCTTCCTCTAACCGTGACAAATGATCCGCCACTTGGTTCTCGGTCCCCTTTCTATCTATCACCTCAATGCCAAACTCTTGAAGAAGTAACACCCAACGAATGAGTCTTGCCTTGGAATCCTTCTTTGCCATCAAGTATCGGATAGCGGAGTGGTCGGTATGGACAATTGTTCTCGACCCCACCAAGTATGCTCGGAATTTCTCAAAGGCGAAAACTATTGCTAGAAGCTCATTCTCCGTCACCGTGTAATTCATTTGAGCTCCATTCATCGTTTTACTTGCGTAGTAGATAGGATGAAACATCTTCTCCAGACCTAGCACGGCTCCCAAAGCCACGTCGCTAGCGTCACACATGAGCTCGAATGGGAGCTCCCAATTAGGACTCACAATTACCGGCGCGGTTGTCAACCTCTTCTTCACTTCTTCAAAAGCTCCTAAGCAAGCTTTGTCAAACATGAACTTGGCATCCTTCTCCAAAAGTTTGCACATAGGATTTACAACTTTGGAGAAGTCCTTGATAAAGCGGCGATAAAATCCTGCATGCCCCAAGAAACTTCGGACACCCTTCACGGTCATTGGAGGTGGGAGTTTGGAAATCACCTCAATCTTTGCTTGATCTACTTCGATGCCTTTCTTAGAGACTTTGTGTCCCAACACTATGCCTTCTTGCACTAAGAAATGACATTTCTCCCAATTGAGCACAACCCTTGTTTCTTCGCATCTCTCTAGCACCCTCTCCAAGTTTGACAAGCAATCATCGAATGAATCTCCAACTACCGAGAAGTCATCCATGAAAACCTCAAGAAAATTCTCCACCATGTCGTGGAAAAGAGCTAGCATGCACCTTTGGAATGTGGCGGGGGCATTACAAAGACCAAATGTCATTTTGCGGAATGCAAAGGTGCCATAGGGGCAGGTGAAAGTGGTTTTGTCTTGATCCTTGGCCTCAATGGATATTTGGTTATAGCCGGAGTACCCATCCAAGAAACAATAGTAAGCACGACCCGCCAACCGATCAAGTATTTGATCAATAAATGGCAAAGGGAAATGGTCCTTTCTTGTAGCGATGTTGAGCTTTCGATAATCCATACACACTCTCCATCCGGTTACGGATCTAGTTGCAATGGACTCACCCTTGTCATTTAGAATCACCGTCATACCCCCCCCCCCTTCTTGGGCACACATTGCACGGGTGACACCCACTTGCTATCGGAAAATGGAACTATCACACCCGCATCTAGCCATTTGATGATTTCTTTCTTCACTATCTCCTGCATAGGAGGATTCAACCTCATTTGGTGTTCTACACTTGGCCGACACCCTTCTTCAAGCAAGTTCTTATGAGTGCATACCCCCGGATCAATTCCCCTTATATCCGCCAAGGTCCATCCTATAGCCTTAATCCTCCTCTTCACCACTTCAACAAGTTGAGATTCTTGAGTTTTGGTCAAATGAGATGATTATGGGTAGAGTGGAGTTGGGACCAAGGAAAGTGTATCTCAAATGGGATGGTAAGATTTTCAATTCAAGTTTCGGTGGTTCTTCAATGGATGGTTTTGTTGGTGGTGTTTCTCGGTTCTCAAGGTCTAGGGATAGCTTTTTAGGTACATAGGGTTTTGATCCAAAGCCTTCCAATGCCTTCACTACCTCCGCTACACTCTCTTCATTTTCCACATCCATGTTCCATATCACTGCCGCCAACGTGTCTTCTTGACTAGCTAAGACACTCTCCTTTTCCACTAGGGCATCAACCACGACATCGACATAAGAACAAGTCGCATCATTATCCATTGGTTGTTTCAAGGCCTTGCAAATATGAAAAATGGCCTTCTCTCCATTGAACCTAAAAGTAAGTTCACCTCTCTCCACGTCGCAAAGAGCTCTCCCGGTTGCCAAGAATGGTCTCCCAAGAGTGATGGGTACTTCAAAATCTACGGGGCAATCAAGAATAACAAAATCCGCCGGGAAGACGAATTTGTCCACCTTCACCAACACATTGTCAATAATTCCAATCGGACTTTTCATTGAGCGATCGGCCATTTGTAAGTTCACGGTTGTTGGTCTATGTGCCTTGGTGTCCAATGTTTTATACACCGCATATGGCATTAAGTTGATACTTGCACCTAGGTCATACAAAGCTTTCTTGAAGTGTCTTCCACCAATTGTGCATGGAATGGTAAAAGCCCCGGGATCTTCCATCTTTGGAGCTATGTGTTTTGACACAATTGCACTCACTTGATGAGTCACCTTGATTGTCTCGAAATCTCCATACGTCTTCTTGGTCACCAAGTCTTTCATGAATTTAGCAATGTTGGGCATTTGTCCCAATGCATCAACCAATGGAATGTTGATTGAAGTGCTTGCAATTTTCTCCCATATCTTCTTGGCATATGTGATTTCTCTTTGCTTGTTACTCTTTTGTGGGAATGGAAGGGGAATTTTGGGAATGGAGCTTGGAACGGAAAGGCTTTCTTTTGGGTGGTGGAGTTTTCTTTGGTTTAGCTTTTTGGGTAGTGGTGTTTTGGGATGTAGGCTTGGGAATTTCTTGCATCACCTCCTCTCCAATAGCTTCATTATCATTCCACTCGGCACCCACATGATCATCTTGCATTCTCAACTCCACATCATCATTACTCGTGGCTTTTGGATCTTCATATGTCTTGCCACTTTGAGTTTTGATCGCCACCACTTGGTCTTTACCGCCTCTTTTAGGATTCACTACCGTATCACTTGGTAATGCTCCTTGCGGCCTTTGATTGACTTGATGTGCGAGTTGGCTCATTTGCGACTCAAGTTCTTTGATGGATGTGGAATGTGATGTCATAGTTTGCTTCATGTCTTTCATGTCTCCGGAGTAGCCTTGTTGATTTTGAAGCATTTGACTCATCATTTCTTCCAATTTTGTGGGAGCCTTTGTCTCTTGATCATTTTGCTTAAACGGAGGTCTTGGAGCATATTGTTGAGAAGAACCAGCTCCTCTCCCCTCTTGGTTGTTACTCCAATTACCTCTTCCTTGAATTGGCCTCCATTGCCCTTGTTGTTGATAGGCTTGTTGATATGGTTGTTGGTAGGGTTGTTGATAAGGTCTTTGATAACCACCTTGATCATACCCTCTTTGGCCTTGGTAGTTACCCACATAATTTACTTCTTCTCCTTCTTGCATATGGTAGCATTGTTCCAGATAGTATCCTTCTTGCCCATGTTGGAGAAGGGTCATAGGAACACTTCTGGGAGTCACATAACCCATTGGGGCCACTTGATGTCCGGCATTTGTAGTGTGGATATTTTCTACCTTGTGCAACTTCTTTTCATTGGCTTCCCTGTCGGCCTTTAAGTTCTTGTTCATGAGGTCCACCGATGTCAATATCCTTGCCATTTTCTCATCTTGGGCTTTAAGTCTTTCCATCATCATTGGACTAATCCCAACTTTTCTTCCCGGATTCTTAGCTCTTGATTGCCATTCTTGAGATCTCTTGGTCACTTTGTCTAGGATATCTTTCACTTCTTCGTACCTCTTGTCCATGGTGACACCATCACATAAAGTGTCCAAGGCGGATTGGTTCATCTTGTTCAACCCTTGGTAGAAGCTTTGCAACAACATGTTCCCATTGAAACCATGATTAGGACACCGGAGCAACCCATCTTGGAAAGCCTCCTAAGCCTCGGTTAAAGAATCGGATGCCTCTTGCTCAAACATGTAGATCTTATCTCTCAATGCCGCTTGCTTCCCCTTTGGTGAAAACTTCCCTAGAAATTGTTTTACCAACTCTTGCCAAGTGAAAATGGAGTTTCTTGGCAACTTGTTCAACCAATCTTTAGCTTTTCCAGTGAGAGAGTAAGGGAACACTCTCAACCTCAATGATTCTTCCGATACCCTTGCCGACTTGTAGAGATTACAAGTTTGCACAAAATTTCTCAAATGGTCATTTGCATCTTCATTCTTATTACCACCAAAGCAACCATGTTGTTCAAGACCTTGAAGAATTACATTTGGGATGCTAAAGCTAGCATTGCCATGAATAGGGGGAGGAACTATGGCACTTGCAAAATAATTCATATCAATTTCTTCCTCAATCTCCTCATCATCTTCATAGTCTCTCATCTCTTGTTGATAGTTCCGAGCACCTCTAGCATACTCTTGTTGATAGTCTCGAGCATCTCTATCATACTCTTGGTTCCGGTTGACATTGCGAGCATTAACACTATTGGCATTGCCCCCTCGGTTGACATTTGCTCTACCTCCACGGTTTACACCTCGACCCCCTTGGTTCACAACTCGGCCGCCTCGGTTTGCATTGTTGCCACCTCGATTAGCATTACCCGCAACACCTTCATTTTCTCCAAGATTTTCTTCTTCATTTGCTTGGACCCCCGCATCTGCTTGGCCAAAAGGGTTGTCATCATGAGGGTTCACATTCTCCACTTGAGGATCATTAGCTTCCTCTTGTATCTCATCCTCGTCCACTTGTTCAACATGGAATGGATAGCCCTCTTGGTTGATTTCTATGTGGAACTCTTCATCATATTGCTCTTCATAACCTGCGGATCCCCATGTTGTTGATTGTAATAATGGTTGTAATTGGGGTTCCGCAAGTTCCGATTAGGATTTCTCCTATAAGCCATGTTTCACCTGCAGAAGGTAAAACCAAAACCAAAAGTAAAATGCTAGGACTAGCGAACTAAACAACTTTGATTAACTAATGCAACTCAATATTGAAACCGTAGTTCCCCGGCAACGGCGCCAAAATTTGATCCACGCTCAATCTTACACCATTAATAGTGAAGGGCGGTCGTCAAGTATAATACCCGATGTGAGTCGGGGTCGATTTCCCAAGGGAACTAGCACGTCAAGTGAGAGAGTTGCAAATAAATATTCAAATGAGGTTTAGTATTGAGTCCTAGAAGTATGATTTGTTTGATGAAAATTATGATTAATTCTAAAGTATAAGCAATTAAACAAGTAAGTTGTTCGATATTACTAGACTAGGGGTGCAACCAACTAATAGTGATTTCCAACCAACAGGTGTCTTTACTTCACTTTTCCAACACAAGTATAATTATGGTCGAGCATTCCGATCGTGATCTCTAGAATCCTTCCGGCCAAGGAGAGATCTTTCACAACCCGCTCGTCAAAGCCTTAGTTGAATGCTTGAAGCACTACTCAATGACCCGAGGAAAGGAGACCTCTTCCGAGCGTAACTCCTTTTAGATGAGTTAGTCTATATGAATAGCCTATCAACTCAAATCCTCGCCAACTCCACTATTCTACACTAGTTAATCTCTTCCGAGTCTTTAACTAGCAATGTAGACAAGAAATCCCAAATATCATGGATTTTGGGATTTTGATGTTATTGTAATGGGGAGTTGGATAATTTTTACTTGTGTTATAGTTAGTGAAATAGAACAACACCCATTAATTTTCTATCACAATAGCACAATTACACCCCTAGTTATGAATTTAGCTACTCATAACTAGGGTTTGAATCAAAGCAATCAACATGTAATGAAATGATGAATTGAAATCAAACATAGACTTTGGATTGATATATGAATTAGTATTCAAATATACAAGTTTAGAAGCTTACAAAATGATGTTAAATCTCCAACTTGACTCACAAAATCGCCCCAAGCCTTTAGAGTATAAGTCTAGAAATGAATCATGTTAAAACTCTAGCTTTTGATATTTATACAAGTTCAGGATCCCGTGTTTTAGGCGGAGCGCCTAGAAAATTTACACAATTGATCAGTGGCAAGGCTTGGGCGGAGCGCCCACTTTCCAAGTGGAGCGCCTGGACCATGTTGGTCTTGGGTGGAGCGCCTAGCTTCAGGCGGGGCGCCTGGACATTGCTTGTCTTGGGCGGAGCGCCTAGAAAATGCGCACACTTGGACAGTGGAGAGGCTCAGGCGGAGCGCCTAGACACTGCTTTCTCTGGGTGGAGCGCCTAATGGTCAGGCGGGGCGCCTCAAGCTGTGGCAAGATGCTTGACTTTTTTTAATCCAAATCCTGCTCATTTAGCTTCACTTTTCAATTGATGCTCATACCATCTGGTACAACCTGAAAATGAGCAATTCACGACATTAATAACACTAAACGTTGCTTTTGGATTAAAAACCGAAAGCTTAGATTAGTCTTTAAGTTGGTAAAATACCAACTTATCACATAATAGCTTATAAATCAAAAGCAATAAGTTAGGATTATTCAGCTTATGATTTTTGGCTTAAAAGCACTTTTTGTAAAAGTGGTTTAATAGGCTCTAAGAGTTGTATAAAAAGATAGTAGAACTATTAAAAGCTTGTGAGTAGATGTTAAAATCCAGAATTTCAAAATACATCCTAACTTGTAAGTAATTTTCAAATTAATCTCTCGCGTCATCAAGCCATGGACTCCACGAGCCCCAAGTTTCCTACAAATTAAAGTCAGACCTGCCATAATAATGCAAATCTACTCGAATCCAACTTCACTAGATCTCATCAAAGACTATACAACAAACGATCACATTGTTCAAAATACAACTTCCATTATTGTTATTTTCTCTGCATATAACACATTGTATTTTACTTTTCAAGGAACGCTCCGGAACAATGGACAAAGACTATCTAAAATTAAATCGCTCAATGTTCTCTTACTATCTAGTAGTATTTACTTTGCGTTCTTCATTTTTACTTAAATTTTGATTACTTCTGTTGCTATTCGCCCCTTCTCCAATCAATTGTAGGTTTTACCCTCTATATAAGTACTATAACTAGTATAATGCATAAAGTGTAGCGATGACCCGTAAAATTAACCCAAGAAATGGTTATAACTTCTAAGGCATCTCTTTGCTTTTGTAAGCATGCATGACATTCGGTTACAGCTTCATCCCCCTATTTGCTCAATTTCTGTTGTTCATTACTTCATTCTCTCAAGGGATAGATTCTCCATGGCATTTATGTGGCAAAAGCAAAGCAAGGTTGTTTTCGAATATGCTATTTGAGTGATTTAACTAAAGCCAAATAAAAATGGAGCACTATACCAGAGTCTCTATATCAGCTAGCTAAAGATAGCTTTATTTCACGATTTGTGCCAATTCTTTATCAAAGTCTTGTTGGGATCACTTTAGAATCAAATCTTTTACTAGCTAGAATTGCTCTGGTATTTAGTTGTGAAATTTGTCGGTTTGTATTGTACATGCTTCACATGGCTGCCAATTTGTGACGAGTAAAGCACAACTTATACACATAATATACGCACACTTTATTATTGATCTTTAATTTTTAATATTGTTAACTAACTAGATTTAAGTTATATGCACGACGTCAGCGTAAAAGCTATTCATACGGCAAAGAAATCATATAAAGGTTCATAACGTTGATTGATAGTTTAGAACAAATAGTAGGTAACATGTTATGCTAGGTTAAATTATATTGATAGTGTAAAAAATATGCTACCGTATCATGTATGCAACTTAGAAACGAATAAACTTAGAGTTTAAGTTCTACGCACCGTTGGTATATTATATTTTTTACACTATCAGATCATTTTAAGAATAATTACATAATTTTTATTCTTTTTATTTTGCCTTATCTTTTCTCTCCATCCACCTTCACATACTCCTTTCTTCCGTGCCCACACCCTTACTTTTCTTCTTCCTTTGCTCTTTCTCCCTTACATGATCAGGATTTGATCCCCTTTAATTTCTTTTCCATAAAACCCAAAGACTAACTTCTGTTATTTCATACAATTATAATTTATAAGCACATAAAAACAAGTTGAATCCTAATACAGTGAAGAAAAATCAGTAAACATGGTTGAAGATCAGCAAAGTCAAACATAGACATATTGTACTCTTCTTCGGACCTTTGCAACGGATTTAATCTGTAGGTCAAATTGAATCTTGTTTGTATTGTATCCAAAATTTTAACTTTTTTCTACACTATTCTAAATTTCTGATTATTTTTTATTGTTTATCTTTCAACTTCACCATCGATGATTCTTCAAGATTCAAATATTCTGAATCTAGTATGAGAAGTAATATTCCAAATCCAATGCCACAAACATAATCATTTATGAACTTTCTCAACCAGAAAGAAAGGAGGAACTAGGGGTTAGTAAGAAAAAAAAGAGGTAGATGGGGTGGGGAGCAGAAAATGGCGAAGTGTTTGAAGAGAGAGACTGAGATTAAGGAAAAAAGTAGTGTTTGATTAATTTAAAGAAAAAATTAGGAAAATATTTGGTAATCTGCTAAATATTACCTGATGGTGTAAAAAAAGTAATACACGTATTAACAGTGTGCGAAACTTAAACTCATAAACTTATGTCAAAACCCTTTAATCGATCATTAACAATATACCTTAGCACCCCTCCTCGATCCCATTATATAAAAGAATAAACTGAACTTACTATACCTTAATTATTTCATATTGTTTAAAACTTTATACGTATGACATTATTCTGAAGATTTCTCTGTTTAAATTATTAGAAACTTTTTATGGGCAAAAAAGAGATCTTTTCGGTTGAAGGTTGTCAAAACATAAAACAATAGGAAGCCAAACTGTAATCCATTTCGGTTCTGAAGCTTTTGACTTAAGTAGTATTAAGAAACTAAATTAACGAGGTGCATGTGCAAAAACATTCTTTTTGTTCATCTTATTTGATTAATTAATGGAGCATATATTGTACATAGAAACTAGTTATTGAAAAGGAACAAGAAAAAATTGAAAGCAATAAAGAACAGAAGATCTCAGGGAATCTCTTAAACAACTCAGCAATGAGCCAATGCAACTTGGTTTTGAAACAAATATTAGCATGAATGATTTCCACTTAAATAATAAATTGATTAAAAATACAACTTTTGAAGCCTATAATTAAGTGGAAAGAGGCCATTGATCACCAATCCTTGTCAACTCCTCTTAAGCTCTTTTGTTGTCACCTTAATTTAGTGCTCTTTCCGATCCTAGCTATGGCTTATTACGGAGTCATTTGTATTATGCTTGTGCTTTCATTCATGCAGTGTGAATCTGCAAAGTTAAGTCCAGCATTTTATGAAAAAACATGTCCTGACGCTCTTAACACAATATATAAAGTTGTGAAACAAGCAGTATCACGAGAGCGTCGCATGGCTGCTTCTCTCATTCGTCTCCATTTCCATGATTGCTTTGTCCAAGTAAAGTAATCTGACCTTAATTTCGTTCTTTCTTCTTTATTTGAGATGAATTCAAAATTTATTAATTCATGGTGACTAATAAGTAGTATCATTGCATCTATCACGTTTGTTCTAGCAATAGGATTAACTTAAATATATATGGACTTAAAAAATCATCAGCGTTGTCCAGAGTAAATTTTATTAACACACAGTTATATAGGACTTTTGCACCAAAATCATGCAACTTTGTTTTGTCACTAGAATCACAACATTATCACATTGGCTGCCAAATTGTCACAAAATTAATAATTGGAAAATGTAATTTCCAATGGGCAAATGGTCAAGTTGTTAAACCACTGAGCTTGTAAGCTTGTTCGATAAGGCATTTAGTGTCCATATCGGAGCATAAACACTGAAATATTTTCCTATTCATGTATTCTAGGGTTGTGATGCATCAATCTTACTTGATGAGGCTCCAAATATCAAAAGTGAGAAGACAGCAGTACCAAATAATGAATCCGCAAGAGGTTATGATGTTATTGAGACTGCAAAGAGAGAGATCGAAAAAATCTGCCCCAGAGTAGTATCTTGCGCGGACATTTTGACTGTTGCAGCAAGGGATGCTTCTGTCGCTGTAAGTGTCATTTACTCTATACAAATTCATCGTGCATTATTCATGTGTGTCTTAGCTTCCTGTGCAGCATCAAGAACAAACTTATTTCTCATTTCCTATGCATCATCAAGAAACAAACTTATAGAATATATAGCAGTCTTAGTTTTCACATATTCATGTTGGTTTAGCTAGCTGTTCTCGTCAGTCAATATATACTCAAAATGATTTGATATATCATGGTACCTTAGCAAATTATCAATACGTGTTCAAAATCTCATTACCACCCTTAGTCGAAAAGTCCTACCACTTGCTTGGCAACGTGAAAAATAAATGTGCGGACTCACAATTCATGAGAGGACGTGTTAAAAATAAACGTTGTGCTCATTTTAACAGTTTAAACTTTTTAATGGAACAGTCACATAACTCAACAATAATGACCTACAGGTTGGTGGTCCATCATGGAAGGTTAAGCTTGGAAGAAGAGACTCCACGACGGCAAATCGCACTCTAGCAAACATTGATATTCCTAGTCCTTTCGACAACCTTACCACTCTTATTTCCAGCTTTTCGAAGAAAGGCCTTAGTGCAAAAGAAATGGTTGCCCTGTCAGGTACTTATTGAATTATTACATAACTGAATTCGAATATTACATGAATCAATTGCCAAAATCAAACAATGATAACATTTCTTACCGTGAATCTATCTCAATTTTTGCAGGGGCTCACACCATTGGCCAATCACAGTGCTCTTTGTTCCGAAACAGAATATATAATGCATCAGATATAGATCCAAGTTTTGCAAGCATTAGAAAACGTCAATGTCCTATAAGTGGAGGGAATGGAAATTTGGCACCACTCGATTTGGTCACCAACAACTTATTTGACAACAGTTACTTCAAGAATCTAATACAGAGGAAAGGGCTCCTCCAATCTGATCAAGTTCTTTTTAATGGAGGATCAACAGATAGTATTGTTTCAAAATATAGCAAAAATAACCGTGCATTCTTCGCGGATTTTGCCAGCGCCATGGTTAAAATGGCAGATATTCAACCCCTCACTGGTCGAGATGGGATCATAAGGAGGGTTTGTAGCAGTGTCAATTAGTAATATTTTCACAACTATCTAGTAACTATAATTTGTGCCATCTTATGTGGCTCTCTTGATTGTTGTTTCGATCTGCACTTGTAAAAGTGGTGTCTTATGAGTATTCGATTATTTATGCTTCAATATGTTCATTGACAGTTTGTGAGGATTTATCTTTTACTTGTAACAAGAAGAAATTTATTCAAATGACATGCATCTTAATAAGGCAGAACATTTATAAATGATTCAGAAAAGCCTTCTCCTATAATCATTTCGCGTTTAACATCTTCATACCTATAATAGGAGTATTATTATGGGGGATAAATTTAGTACTGAGATAGGAGTAGTTTTTAAATAATTTAAGTGGAAGGTGCACATGCTAATTTGAGTATAAAAAAGTAGGTTTTATAAAATGAAAATTCATGGATCAACCCCATCATCTGCATCCCCAGGAATTAAAATATCACCCAAGGACGCCTAAGATGCACAAGTGGATGTAGTCTTTTTGAGCTCACCAATTTCGGTACATAGTATATACTGGAGTACTACTATGTACTATGTGAAAACCCAATAATATTATTTGAACGAAAATTATATTTGAGCCCATAATTTTAACGGTACATTGAATTAAGCGCTAAGAATTTTAATACCCATTCGGCTAAAATCCTGTCTCTAAGAGTACCATACTTGCCACCTTAATTATTATGAATAAGGAAGTGCACAAATAGCCACTTTACATTGCTGTTTAGATACAATGGCAACTTAAAAAACTTATATTTAGCTGCTTCATGCCATCGAACTGACTATGGCCTATAAAAAAGCACAACATTAAAAGAGGTTAAGAAGGAGAGGAATGACTGAACAGAAGAGAATGAAATCGAACACAATGAGAAAGAGCCGGAAAAGCTTGAAATGGAGGCCAACTTCACGTTTGACAGTCTATTGTTTGAAAGAACCAAGAAACAAACACTTCAGTGGGTACATTCATTTCCACTTAGAAAATGGAATAATAACTCAATGAAGTGATTTGAGAGAACTCTAGGGAAAACCTGATCACTTGCTACTTCATTGCCTTCTTTAACTATAATACAAGTCATGCTGGTGCTACTATATATAGTGGTGGTCGTGTATTTGACATGGTTATCACATTTAAATATGGCATACGATTATTTAATTGCAGCTGACCACAACTCTTTAGCCCTTGGCCCTTGTCATGTGCGACTCCAAGGATATCTCCCAATATCTCCTGATAATGGCAAGCGTAGCCCTCGCATCATGTCTCCCTTCTTAGTAGTGCAGCGTCCCCGCACATCTAGGCCAACGAGCCCTTGCTTGCATGTTGAACCCTGACCATGCTTGCAAGTCAGTACACGAGGCTCTCAATAGCTCCTCGAGTACTCAATCGGCAAGAGATCTTTATCATATCCGAAGACACACTACTAAAAAAAGCTGAATCTGAGACCACCATCATGCGACCGATTTTCGGTCTCCACAGTTGTGCGACCGATTTTCGGTCGCACATTCAACGAAAAAAAGTGGCGACCGAAAATCGGTCGCACATCGGTCTCTGAAAAATTAGTCACAGCTATGCGACCGACAATCGGTCGCATGTCGGTCGCATAACTGTTACTAAAAACGGGGCAGAACCCCTTTCTTCCCCATTTCAAAATTCCCAAAACCCACCTAATCCCTAAAAACCGAACCCCCCCACCCCATAATCAACTTCCCACCATTATAAACCCCATATAACTTTAAATTACTACTCTATTACCTCCATATTAACATTTAACACGATCTAAACCTACAAATTCAAGGTAAATTTCATTTTTTAGTAATTTTTGTTATTTTTTTAAAAACTCATATAATGACTTTTTAATGCACTTTTTTTGTAGTTTTTGGGTGGATAGCACATTGGTAACTCATACTTTCTTGCCATTGGATCCAATACAAAGTAGAGGTAAATTTTTTTTTTTTTGGTTTAATAATCCGAATTTAATTATATATATATATATTTATAAATAATGGAGAGCCTATATATGTTGTTAACATGTTAGTTGTTAGTTATAATAGTTTATTATATATAATGTGATGTCGAGTAAGTTGTTTTGGGTTGATGAACTTGAAATATAGGGTTGTGATTATTGGGATTAATTATAGTGATTGTTGGGATATGTTGGGATTGTTCTCAATTTGGCAATTTTTGTGTAGATATGGACTTTAATGCACGTCGTTTGTGGATGGACAATAGACTTTTCCCCGGTCGGCGGGGGATAAGGCCTGAATTTGAAGAGGGTCTTAAGGAATTTGTTGCTTTAGCAAAAACAACCGAACCTTTTATAAGGTTTGGTACAATTAAGTGCCCATGCATAAAGTGCAAATGTTGCACCATCCAAGATATGACGACCGTGCAAGTGCATCTGTTAGAAATGGGGTTTATGCCAGATTACTATATTTGGCGTTATCATGGAGAGCCGTGGGATTTGCAGGGTCACATTCAAATGCTTCAAAATATTCATGGCACTACTAGTTCTCCGGTTTTGGAACCAGACCGTAATGATTATAGAATGGATGATATGGTTCGTGATGCTTTTGGTATGTACCCGGATGATGATCACATGCAGCCGGGTACATCACAGCCTAACACTGAGCACATTCCAAATGCCGAGGCAAGTGAATTCTATAAAATGTTGGAGGAAGCAAGTCGTCCATTCCATGAGGGCTCGGTACATTCCAAGTTGTCTGTTGCTGTCAGATTGCAGAGTATCAAATCAGATTATAGTATTTCTCAAGCTGCCATGGATTCCATCATAGGCCTCATGAATGAACTAAAGCCGGCTAACATGGACTTACCAACTTCTTATTACTTCACAAAGAAGTTGGTTTCCTCATTAGGCCTTACTTCTCATAAGATTCATTGCTGTGTTAATGGGTGCATGCTATATTACAAGGATGATGCAGAGCTCGTGCAATGTAGATTTTGTGAGGAGCCTCGATACAAGCCCGAGAAAAATCAAAAAAAGAAGCCGAAACCTGTTAAGTGGATGCATTACTTGCCGCTTATACCCAGGTTAAAGAGGTTGTATGCTTCCATGAGTTCTGCTCCTCATATGAGGTGGCATCATGAGCGGACCAGGCAGGCGGGTATTCTATCACACCCCTCAGATGGTGAGGCATGGAAACACTTTGATCAAGTGTATCCGTCATTTGCTAGCGAGCCGAGGAATGTAAGGTTGGGGCTGTGTTCCGATGGCTTTACCCCTTTTGATGTCTCGTCCACGCCATATTCTTGTTGGCCCGTATTTGTCACACCATACAACCTGCCTCCCGGAATGTGCATGACCAGTCCATATCTTTTTTTGAATTGTATAATACCTGGTCCACATAACCCGAAAACTCGTATTGATGTTTATTTGCAGCCTTTGATTGATTAATTGAAGTACCTGATAGGTTAGATGTTGCATACCAGAATGAGGTCTCATCTGTTCCATTGGTAGCGGATAATGAACTTGCAGACAATTTGCGCCATATTGATGGGACGTTTGACCCGGTGGCTGCATCTGAATTTAGTCGTGCAAAAAACCCGGCTAGTTTTGGAGAAGGAACTTCAAGGGCTTGCGAGGCTGATGAAAACATAGATAGTGACGAGCCGTCCGAGGATGAAATTGCTAGTCACTATGATTCGGATGATGAAGTTGATTGAACCAATTTGTACTTTGTAGTTTATTATTAATTAGCTACTGTAATGTACATAAACACACAATATGATTTATGTAATATCATTTGCTGATTGTGACGTGCTTACTTAGTTGATAAATTGCTGTTTTATTGCTGTTTATTGCTGTCCAGGTGCTGTTTTTTGCTGGTTTTTGCTGTTGCGATGTGCCTGATTGCAGGATTTTTATTGCAGGTTTTTACAGGTTTGGCGACCGATTTTCGGTCGCATAGCGGTCACAACAGAGACCATGTATGCGACCGATTTTCGGTCGCATACTTGGTCACCATTAATTCCCACAAATGAGACCAAGTATGCGACCGATTTTCGGTCGCACATCCTAGTGCGACCGAAAATCGGTCGCATAGTTGGTCACTGTATGTGAGCTGTTGTGCGACCGAAATTCGGTCGCATGGTGGTCGAAATATCGACCGTTTTTCGGTCGCAGGGCTATTTGCTACCATGAATTTTCTGACTACCCGTATCGGTCGCCGATCGGTCGACCTGGCGACCGATCGGCGACCGATTTGGTGGTCGCAGATTCAATTTTTTTTAGTAGTGACAGCCCGCGGGGCTTAGTCTTCCTTCCGTCAAGCCTCTGCCGCCCGTTGTTCGTCCAATATTGGCCTTCTGGCCACACGCCGTCCATAGAGTCGCCTGACTCGTATGGATATTGTTCTAAGAACTTTTGTACGTCAAATGTCCATTCATAGAACAGACTCAGTTGTGTTTTGGAATAGCTAACGTCAATATCAATTTTTTATCCCTCCAAAAGTAGAAAGGAAGAAGTATCCCTGTTTAATTAGGAGCTGTTTGGCCATAAAAAGTGAAAAAGTTTTTGGAAAAGCTTTTTTGGTTGAAGATTGAAATAATGATGAAGTTGTGTTTGTCCATCATTTTTCAAAATACTATTTCACCTTTTTTCCAAAAAACATGAAACATTACTTTATATCCTACACTTTCTAAAAATTGTCAAAATGACCCAGCACAACCAATCAATATAAATTGACTAATAGTCTATTATCGATACTCACAACAATATAAACTTATCAAAACGCTACAAGGAATTACCTTGCAAAATTGAATTGAAAAAGAAGTGTCTATTTTTAAGTATTATTTAAAAGTCAACTCTCAAGGATTATAATAACTGTTTCATATGAACCTTTTTAATGTTTTTTTCTTTAATCCTTCCTCTTGTGTAAACTAATAAAACTTATGTTGTGTAAAGATCAGGCTATAACTCATCTAATTTGTATATGCAATTGTTTTTCCAATAGTGGGTAATTCATCTATAGCTATTTAAGTCAAACGGAAAAAAGGAAGAGAAGAAGATATTGAAAATAGTGGAAATATAAATGGTTGAGTTAGAACAGTTCATATTATGATAGACATCTATATGAAATTAATAAAAAAAATCAATGAGTGTTCTTTCTCTTTAATGAAATTTAAGGCTGGGATATTCGTTTGGTTTAATAAAAGGAGGGGTGGTAATTTATAAATTGAGAAAATTTTGGGCAAACTTTGAAATTTAGCAAAAGGCCAACTGTCATTTTTTCACCCAAAAACAGGGTTGAAGCAGTTTTTGGTTTTTGGAAAAAGTTTTTTCAAATTCTTTTGGAAAACTGCCAAATTGTAATGGCCAAACCATTTTTTCAAGAAATTTTTTGAAAAAAAGCAGCTGCGTTTTATGGCCAAACGGCCACTTACCTTTCACAGCACCAAATAATTATGAAATAATAAATTAACAATACTTTATCTTAGAGAAATAAGCCAGTTGGATTCTCTCACCTTTAATTTACTTATTTTACTCTTGTTTTTTTTCTTTTTTGTTAAGTAATGTCGGTATTCGGACCTGTGTTCGCAAAATTAATTATTTGATTATTTCATCTAATAGCTGCTACTTTTCATCGGTACAAATATACGATATTGTCTCTATTGGAATTTGGATGCTGGTTCACGAAGATTTGATGTTGTTGCTTTTCTTCTTGTGATCTATACACAAGTTGGATTTTGTACCCAACTCCAACCAAGTTATGGTGGACCTTCAAAAATATTTTTGGTGTTTCATTATTTTCATCTTCTTCATTGATCGTTAGACCACATCCTATTGGAGGTCTCTTGAGTTAAATTTTTACTACAATAAAACCAAATGTATGTAGGTGCAAAACTAAGGTCAAGTTCAGTTAGAATAATAGAGAATATAGAAAAGGGATGGAAAAGCTCGAGATATTTTGAATTTAGGCCAATTTACAGGCTAGATGAAGTATGAGAATCAAATATACAAAGTTATACTTTTGCTTTTCTACAATTTAATTTGTCCACACTTCACTTTTTTCGGCTGCAAAAGGTACGTAGTAGGATTTCGTTTCAGTAATATATTCAAATTCTTTTAACTTCACTAATTCATTGAAGCCCCCAATTTAAAGATATAAGCTAGGATACATTTTACAAGATTTTTCTGCATAGTACTATCTGCATGCCCATTAAATTCGTAACAGAATCTTAGATAGTGATGTAACAAAGGTTAAAGATTTGTGGTCACTTTGTTACTATATATGATTCCATTTCTTGAATTCATCCAATTGTAGTGACCAGGTTCAATCTAACCAAATGTATTTTCCTAGTTTTCATACATGGTTTAGTACTTTCTTAAAAAGCCACCCATGTTAGAGCCACATGAATTAATTCATGGCTTCACTATAAATAGGTAAGTTTCTCATTTCCTATCAAGTAGCTAGTAATCGAAGAGCTAGTATTATAGTACTAGTAAAAAGAGTCAGGTTTCCCCTAGAGTTCTCCTCAGCACTTCATTGGGACTAAAAAGATACCTACTGAAGTGTTTGGGGAACCCTGGGAGCCATCTGACATCAGCTATAAATTTATTTTTATTGATATTTAGGAGCAAATTCTTTTGAGAACCTAGAGTATAAGGATTGGCATTTGAAGTGAGGTTAATATACGCAACTCCATTAACTATATTTAGCCTTTTGCCAACACTTTAAGAGTAAGTGTTGACAAATAGAGAGGGGGTCAAAGGCTTTGCCAAGACTTACGACCAAGTGCGGCAAGTATTGCCTTTTGCCAATACTTTAAAGGGTAAGTGTTGACAAATAGAGAGGGGGTCAAAGGCAAGTCTTGGCCTTTGCCAAGACTTACGACCAAGTGCGGCAAGTATTGTCTTTTGCCAACACTTGAAGGGATAAGTGTTGAAAAGCGGAGAGATATAAAGGCAAGTCTTGCCCCCGACCTAAAAACTTGACGGGGGTATTTCCATTCGAATTTTTTTCATTAAACCTTAACGGGGGCATTTTTGCAAAACATCTGTTAGTGCGGGCAAAAAGGCAAACCATTTGTTCTCATAGCATATTTCTGCAAATCAGCCCACCCCGTGTCCTTAAAATTGATTGATTTTGAGAGTTTGTTCCTATTTAACACGGTTTTAGCAAAAACGTCACTTCTTAGTCCGTAGGCAACACTTCAAGCTATCAATTGGCAAGTGCTTCCTCTTAAAAAGAAGTAAAGTGGGCAACACTTCAAATAATCTAGGAGAATACGAAGATATTTGAAGCGGCAAGTGTTGCCCACACAACACTTTTATATGGAAAAATACGAGATTCAAGAGAAAGTGTTGTCTAATAAAGAGGGATCAAAAGCAGTATTTATGAAGAATCGAAGGCTGACGATACAAGCGTCTTTATATGCTTCATATGGATATTTTTTCCGAGAATTTATTCACTAAACCAAGTGTGGGCCATTTTTGCTAAAACCTCTGTTGTGGGGAAAAGGCAAACAATTGTCTATGGTACAAAAAATTTTACGCAATGTCCTCCATGAGGAATGATTTTGTAAGAGTGCCTCCATTTAATAATATTTTAGCAAAATAGCCTTATGTTGGCACGGGACCAAGACTACAAGACACAAGTTTGCAACCGTTGGATTTTAGGCAATAGGTCAAGGGCAAGCGTTGTCTTGCCAACACTTCAAGTTATATGGGGAAAATGCAGGAAGAGATTGAAAGGGGCAAGTGTTGCCTGTTGCGAACACTTCAGGGTCAAGTTTTGGCAAATAGAGAGGCTCGTGCCAAGAGATTGATAGGAGTATTTCTGTCTAAAGTTTTTCAAAAAATTTCACCGCATGCCCTCCATAAGGAATGGTTTTGCAAAAATTGCCCGTGCTAAGGAATATTTTAGCAAAATGTCCTTATTTAGTCTGGAGCCAAGACTTCAAGGCAAAAATTTTGTAAGTCTTGGCAATTGGCTATACTTCAAGGGCAAGTGTTGTTTTGCCAATACTTAAAGTTATATGGCGAGAATGCAGGGAAGACTGGAAGGGGTAAGTCTTGGCAATTGCCAAGACTTACGACGAAGTGCGGCAAGTATTGCATTTTGCCAACTCTTGCCGTTCAATTGTTGGCAAAGCAAGCAGGGGTCAAAGGCAAGTCTTACTTTTTGCCAAGACTTATGGCCAAGTACGGCAAGTATTGACTTTTGCCAATACTTGAAGGGATTAGTGTTGAAAAGCGGAAAAATATAAAGGCAGGTCTTGGCACCCGAATTTTTTTCATTAAACCTTAACGGGGGTATTTTTACAAACTATCTGTTAGCGCAGGCAAAAAGACAAACCATTGCTTCTCCTGTCATATTTTTGCAAATCGGCCAAAGTTTTTCATTAAACTTAATAGGAGCATTTTTGCAACCCTCGTAAAGAGCAGGCAAAAAGGCAAATCATTGCTTATGGTCATGTTTAAGCAAAAAGGCCTATCCAGGGTCAAATGACCCATTAAAAGCCCATCCTTCCAGGGTCATAAGGCTGACAATTCGCTAAGAGTTTCCCCATTTTCCCTCCTCCATTTCCCGCCAAATCCTCTAATTTTTCCTTTTGCTTATACAACCAGAAATCAAAATTACTTCATTCTAAAAATCTCTCAATCTCAAAGGTACATCAAATGGAAAAAACCGGAGGCGGTTCAGCGCCAACAGGATGTTACAAGTGCGGTCGTCCAGGTCACTGGTCAAGGGATTGCCCTTCAAATCCAAACACTACTACTGACACTTCTAATCCTAATACGACGTCGTTCGCTTCAAAGCCCGTTGCCGACGCTGGTGCGGGAGCTGGTGCTTCGGCGTCAAAGCCAAAGAAAGCACCGAGGACAATGCCTAAGTTAACTCCGGATCTGCTTTTATCTGATAAAGGACTTGGTTATGTTCTCCGTCATTTCCCTCGTGCTTTCAAATTTCGCGGCCGCGGTCATGAGGTACTTACTTACTTTCTCATCTCCTTGTTTCAATTTATGCGTCATAGTTTGTTTGACTGACCACAAAGTTTTGTGGAAAAATGAATATTTTGTGGCCTGAAATATATTATACTCCCTTTGTTTCAATTTATGTACACATGTTTGACTTGACACAATGTTTGATAAAGAAAGGAAGATTTTTGAAACTTGTAGTCTATAATAAGTCATTGATATTTGCATGGCTATAAATCATCTCATTAAAAGTACACTGCTAAATTTGGAGTTTAAGTTATTCTCAAATTTAGAAAGGGTCATTCGTTTTGGAACTGACTAAAAACAAAAATAGGTTCACATAAACTTGAACTGAGGGAGTAGTAACATTTATGTAATTATTAATAAGGGGAGCTACACTGCCTGAGTGTTGGATGTGGGTTCAGCTGAACGCAGTAGCTTTGTTTTAAATCTTGTATTTGTCTTAGAAAAGGTCATGTAGTATGTGCAAATTTAGAGCTATGTAACTTTAAAAGAACTAGAACTCTGAATTCACCAGCTTTAAATCATGGTCAGCATTGATTTAAAGTGTTTGAAATTTGTGATCTTAAACATGGATATAAAAGCTTCTTGTTTATGGTTTAATGAGAAGTTTAAGTTATAAAGTGAAGTTTTGTCACTCTTTATTGGACGAACTAATAAGGAAAATTTTGTTATTCTTTTTGGACGGAAGTGTACTTTTTAGGCGTACTAATTAGATGGTCATGGTATACATTTTTAGGTTTGTTATACGTGAGAAGTGATTTGTACTTCATCTTATTAGTGAACTTTCCATAAGATCTTGATTAATGATTCACAAAGTTATGGAACTTTCTGAACAATGTATAATTTCTGCTTGTCAGCAAACTAAAATTAGAGTCCTTTTGTTTTATTAATGTTGCTTATTTGATATATTTACTGCAATTGTGGTTTATAATGTTCCCCATTGCTATGTAAAATTGTATAGGTTGCTGATTTGGGTCACCTACTTAGCTTATATGCTGAATGGCATGCGGGATTACTTCCTTATTACTCATTTGATCAGTTCATACATAAGGTGGAAAAACTTGGCGGTTCAAAGAGAGTCAAGGTAACTGCTTTCACTTCCACAACTTTGATATTCCAATTGTGTTACATATGCTTGTCACGAAATGTTTGTTGTCTTTCAACTGAAAAATTGCTGTTTTCCTGACTCTCACTAGAGTTAAGTTCCAGCTTGATGAAATGGAGACCCTTTAATCATGTCTAAACAGAATACTCACAATCTTGGAAAAAGATATATCGACAGTGTTTTGTAACCCCAAGTCATTGAGATGCTAGAACTATTTTGTTATACTTTTATGATCTTAAGTAGGTGTATTTGCATTTAGTAAACTTGACATTATCTGTGGTCAAGAAGCCATCCTTACTTCTTTGTTGTGGTAATTTGATATTCACAAATAGATAGCTCTTTACTCAATCATCTGCATTCTCCCTGTCATAAAAGACCAAAGAGGTTATTATTCTTGTAGGTCGACAACCCCAAAATAACTGCTTGCATTTTGTAGTTCCGTGCATATGAACACTTCAACTTCTTAAAATGAATCTCTTTGGTATAATTTACAAATATCTCATTGCTGTAAATTTAAGCTACAAGGCCATCTGGTAAGATTCAATTTTCCTTCTTAGCAACTCTCTTCATGCTTAATGCTCCATGGTGTTAAGCGTTTCATGGAATTTTATAGGGTGCTTTCTTCTCTTTTTTGCTTGTCTATTGTCGTGCCATATACCATCAGTTTTGGTGTCAGACCACCATGACAAGAAGTATATCAACTACTTCCAATAATGTCAATTTTGTCCTCTGAAGGAGCTGAACGATGAAATGATGATACATACCCTAGTCTTCACCATCTTACTACCTTGCCTTTGCTTTTGCAATGCTTACACGCCTCTTTTGCACAACTCAACTTGTACTATTACCAAGTAATTTATGGCGTCACAATACTTTGATCCCTGAAAAATCACTTCCTATCGGTTATCACTGAAAAGTACTCTGATGTTGGGGAATGCCCTGCTGAGCAGATTAATTCAGCTGCATTTTATTTCGTGTAAGGAAAAAAGAACATCGTAACTTCTTAGACATGGAAGATAAAAATAGAATAATAGGGTTCCCAACTTAATGCGGATGTTATGATGAATCATAAGCTATGAGATGTACTACTGTTAACCATGAATTTGTTTCATTATATTAGCTGAAGAAAAGGCCACAAATGTTATGTTGCTGCCAACCTTTTTATTCTGTCAGACTTGAAGATATAAACCCTGCTGAAACCATACATATATCTTCTAATACCTTGTGTACATTTCCTATAGTGCCCAGAGCGTCTCAGTATACTTTTTGTGTAATACCTGGTTTATTAAACAAGATTGAACTAGGTACTACTTTGCTAATAATGATGCTAAATATTTCTTGTGTGAGGAAAGGGGCGGAAAGCAATATTTGATCAAATGAAGGGGAATCCTTTTGAACAACCCAAATTTGTCTGTATTTCCTATTAAATCTTCGTGTCACTAGATTACACCTGATGGACTAGGTATTAAGAACGTTTACCTCTATTTCTTTTGGTATACAGGGTAAAAGGAGTTAGCCATCAACCAACCCTTCTTTTGATAAATACCAATTTGTTATGTGAGTTAAAGTCATCTTGTCATTTGCTTCTAGGTGTTTTCCTAGTATTTAGAGGCTGAGCACATCAAATGGCAAACCATCTACTTCTTTTTTTCCCTTTCTAGTGACAGCCTCTCCCCTTCATTACACTCCTCTCTCTTTCCATCTTTTGTACTTCTGAATGAAAAGTAATACAAGGATGAGAGTATGACACTTTACGTATTTTAACAAGGCATTCTTTCTCTTTGCAAATGTTGTACTGACATCCTTCACCTAGATGCTGTGTTTACGAGTATTATGTCCAAAATCATCCTTCAGGGTTTCTTTACAAATTTAATTTCCATGAGAGTTTAACCAAGGATTGCATCATTTGTTACAAAACATGAGCATTTTAGGAAGCCTGTTACATGAGCTTAATATTCACTTAACACTGATTACATAGCTGACAATTTACCAGATATGTCTCACTCCATTCGCTGCAACAGGTTGTGTACTCAATATATGATGATTGAAAAATAGTTTACTGTATTACCTTCACTGAACATGTAAAACAATACGAATATGTACCAAAGATTATGCATTTGCATTTCTTCATTAAAAAAAAAATCTGCATTTTCATTTTCGAGCTTACTAGGTTTTCTTTTATCACATCCTCTTCTATGAACAGCTAAGCATGAAAGGACTACGAGACAGGGTTGCCGATGGAGTGGATCCTGCAAAGCTGTATGAACCACAAGTACAAGAACAAGAAACAAGTCATCAACAGGGTACGTCTCTATCAATTCCTAGACTTTCAAGTGTTCTTATTTTTGAATCTCAAATTACTTCCAGCTGTGAAAAGCAGCAACATACAGTTTCACTAATGAATTACTGATAACATTTTTTTTTGGATAAGGTAAATAATTTTATTAATAAAAAAGGGGGAAAATCCCCCGTATACAAGAAGTATACCAAAAAGAAAGGAGCCTATGCCAAAATAACGTTCTCTATAAAAGTACCCCAATCATCTATATACATCAGAATCTCATGGGTACACCAAAATGAAACTAGAAACAAAAAACTATTTTGCAATCTAATAAAATTACTCTCAACTCCTTCAAAAATCCTCATATTTCTCTCTTTTCAAAGGATCCACATACTGGCTAAAGGAGCAACATCCCATGCTGTCAGTCTTCTCTTCCTTCTTCTAAATGCCCAGCTATACATAGCCTCTTTCACAGTACCCGACATCACCCAATGAACTCCAAACAAATTTAGAGCCACCGCCTACAACCTCGTTGCCACCTTACAATGAAACAAAAGATGGTCAACATCGTCTCCCGAGCATCTACACATGAAGCACCAACTAACATAATTAATCCTCCACTTTCTCAAATTCTCTGCTGTCAAGATTACTCCCCCAGTAGCCAACCATACGAAAAAACACACCTTTCTCGGAACCCTCGGAATCCAAATTACTCGATATGGAAAAGTCGCCTCCACTCTAACCAATAGACTCTGGTAATAAGAACTAACAGTGAACAATCCATCCGAACTCCCTTTCCACCTCCACGTGTCCGAAAAGTCTTGCAACGAGTTTTGCCTGTAAAGTAACTCAACAAGATTTTGAAACTCACCCATCTCCCAATCTTGAAGGTTCCTCCTAAACCTCAAATCCCAATGAACTTCCCCCGCTTGAACTCAGCGAAATTGTTGTACAATCATCTCTTTCTGGCTCGATAGGGTAAACATATTAGGAAAAGCAACCTTCAACTTGGAGTCACCCCACCACCTGATAACGAATTTTACTGATAACATGATGGACTTATTAAAAATTTATATCATTTGCTTTTGTCTCATAAAGCATATACGGAAGTTTGAAAGTACTATTATTTCAGTATTTCGATACTGAAGTTTAGCACTTGAATATCTTGTGAATATTTCAAGTGAAATAATAATTTATATTCACAATTTTAACTTTTACAAACTTTTATCCAAGTCAATTTATGTCCAAGTACTCTTTTTCAGCTTCAACCTCAACTTCAACTTTCTAATTCTCTTTTTTCAACTCATCCAAATACTGTTCAAATGCCAACCTACTGGAACAGGAGAAAGGAAATTTAGCTGTCCAGTGAGATATTATATTAATTTTCATCAGATGTGAATTCTAATACTTCCGTTTGCAGAGTGCTGCATTAACTCATTCTATGTATCGAGCCTCGATTATTGGATGATATAAGTTCCTCTTCTCTCTTTCTTTCCTGATAAATAGAACCTACTAAAAATCTTACACTGTACTTATTCATCAGCTGTTTATCACATCTCTACATTCTGTGAATTATTTAAGTTTTCATACCATTTGAAATTGATACACTGCGCTAAAAGGTTAAAGTTGATAATCAAGAGCCGTCTTGTTACATTTCACTAACAAATTGATATTTTGGCATACGGTTCCAATGCCAGCTTGACATTCTTGTTCTTTACAAACTGAATGTCTAATACACATCCCTTCTCCTTAAACATTGAAGAACTTCTATGTTGAATTAGTAACTTTATTCATTATGCTGGTGTCATCCATAGATAAATATTCTGCTATGCTCTTCTACTTGTGAATACTTGGATTTGAAATCTGAGATTGCATCTCTGCTGTATATTGAATGCAGAACTCAAGGACTCAGAACCAACTGATTGTCCAGAAGAAACCATGCAAAATCCAAATCCTAAAGATTTTCAGGAAACCATGCTTAATGATGTTTGGGAGAGCATAATTGAGGTAAGCATAATGATATACTTCCAGCTGATATCTGTATGTCAATGTTCGTCTTATTTCCAGAAAATAACTCTAAGTTATTTACTTTTGTCTGATATACTAAAGCCCAAATCTTACATCTTATCATTGATTATTATTTCCTATTTAGAAGCATACAATAGTATTCTGTTTTCTTCCACTTTGTACTACATTGCGTATGTGACAAGTACTTACAAAGTTATTTTTCTTGTTCTTGGAACACCAATTTACCATCCTGTCATCCCAAAAACAAAAATAAAAGTAAAGCAAATAAAATAATTCTTGAAAAATATGATAGAATGAAACAGTTGTGAATGTGCATTTGATATGCTTGGGTACATATGCTTCAAGAGACGCAAGAACCACATAGAGAGGACAAAAAGGACAGCATAACTAATTTTAAGCTTAAGTGTATATCCTTGCTTAGGTTTTGGTACAACTAAGCTCCGGGCATGTTTAGAGCCGGATGCTGAAAATAATTTTGTTTATGTAATTTCAATAACATTTTGGAAAACTAATTATGTTTGAATTGGTGTTTTATTTAACAGAACTGAAAACACAACTTATCATTTTAAAGAACTCAGTCAAACCCAAATATGAAGAGAGAATTTATCTAACCAGTGATTACATATTTATTTTAGTCAAAAAAGTCTGTCTTGTGCTATACTTGTTAAATATTTGGCATGGACTTCAGTTACAGTGATCATTAGCATATTTTGCATGCCTGCGGCAGCAGTTTTTTGACCATATTGAGTTGCATATATTTGGCAGGAGCCATCTCAACCGTCCCATGAGAAGATTGTTGCTGCTGACACATCTTCTGCAGGGAAAGAGACAACAAGTCATGCTACTGAAAATGTAGCAAAAACTTCTGGGGTTATTCAGATCTCGGAAGAACAAAGAGCTCGGATGGAGGCTAATAAGCTGAAGGCATTGCAGAGAGCTGCTGCTCGAACTGCTACTCATATCAAGTCTACGTGATGGTTTTGGAAAGAGCATGATAGAGGTCTCTAACTTATTATATCCTTCTTTCTGTAAATTGTTTATGAGGGGAGTATATCATTATATGCTTAAGAATACCTTGATCTGGAACGTCTAAAGACTTGTAGAAATGATAAATCACTTCATTCCATCGCCATTTGATGCCATTTTCATTAGTTGATAATTCTGACAATTTAAACAAAACATAGAAGATAATTGGGAGGCTGATTTGTGATCTTTTAGCACTAAAAGATAAATGGATGAAGTACATTCGAGTTGTGTTGTAATAGACTTAGGGTTTGAGAATACAATTGTAAGTAAATTGAAGAAATTGGGGAATTTTTATTGATAATCGTCTATTACATCAGCTAATTTCTATTACATGAATGATCAACTAATCCAAGAACTCCAAGAACCTGAAAGAGAAATGAATCACGGGTGAGGAAGAGAGAATTTAGAGAGAGAAGGAATTTAGAGAGAGAGAGAGTAACTGTATACCAGATTCGTTAACTGCCCGTGTTCTGTTGCAACTTGAGATTTAACTAACTTCACAATTGATCCCAGCCGTCGCTTGTCTTCTAATCTTGTTCGTCCATTAAGTCAAAGGTTGAATATCTACTCAGCATTCATTAATCCTACGTGTAAACTCCACTTTGATGTGCTCCATTCATTAACCCACGTCACTCCACCTGTCACCCACGTGTACAATTACCAAAACATGTAATAACAATACAGCCTAAACCTTATTTTCCCCAAATCTTCATGCGATTCCCCTTCCTGTTTCTAACCCTAGCCATCACAATCCTTCCCCCTTCGAAAACTGACCTTGTCCTCAAGGTCACAACTGAGCCGTAAAGTCGGGGAATTGGCTCTGTATGTAACGCCAATCTTCCCAGGTTGCATCATCGGGGCTCATGTTCGCCCATTGAACCAGTACCTTGACCCCGACGGTGTTGTTCTCCTTTATCATACGCCGTTGCAGAATCGCCAACGGTCGAATCAGAACGCTACCCTCCTCATCACACTCCGGCGGCTGTTGTTGCACAGAGATGTCGGGGCCCACTCTCCTTTTCAACTGAGAGACGTGGAAAACTGGGTGGATCCGGGAACCTTCTGGCAGATCCAAACGGTAAGCCACACTTCCCACTCTTTGTAGAATTCTAAAAGGTCCATAGAATTTGGCACATAGTTTAAGGTTTCTCCGGATTGCTACTGTTGTTTGTTTATATGGTTGTAATTTCAAGTATACTAGGTCCCCTTCCTGTAATACTCGCTCAGTCCTGTTGCGATCAGCGTAAAATTTCATCCTTGACTGGGCTTGTTGTAGATTTTCCTTCAAGTTGCGTAGTATCTGTTGTCTTTGTGCTAAACATGCCCCCACTGTAGAATTGACTGGTAATGGCAGGGAGCCCAAGGGTAGTTGGGGTGGTGGGTAGCCATACAGGGCCTCAAAAGGTGTGGCCTTAAGGGAGCTGTGGTGGTTGGTGTTGTACCACCACTCAGCTAGGGGTAACCAGTGTACCCACTTCTTGGGATTTGGGTATACCATAGCTCTCAGGTAAGTCTCCAAACAGCGGTTGAGTCTTTCAGTCTGGCCGTCTGTTTGTGGATGATAAGCTGAGGACAAGTTAAGCTTGGTGCCCATTGATTTAAACAGTTGTTGCCAGAATTGACTGGTAAAAATAGGGTCTCTATCAGTGACCATTGTCTTTGGCAGCCCATGCAACTTGTAAATCTCCCTTAAGAATATCTCTGCTATCTCTTTGGCTGTGTAGGGATGCTTGATTGGTAGAAAGTGGCCATATTTTGTAAGCCTGTCCACTACTACCAATATAGCATTTTTACTGCCTGAGTTGGGCAATCCTTCCACAAAGTCCATTGCTATGTCCTGCCAAGGAGCTTCTGGAATTGGCAGTGGTTGTAGCAAACCTGGTGGGTGGATTTGTTCAACTTTAACTCTTTGGCAAACATCACATTCAGCCACTCTTCTGCAAACTTCTTCCTTCAACTTTGGCCAGTAAAAGGTCATGCTGATTCTTCTATATGTTCCCTGCTGCCCTGAATGTCCTCCTAGAGGAGACTGGTGCAATTCTTCAAATATCTTCTCTCTCAGATTAGTTGCCCTGCCCACGAAAATTTTGTTGTTGTGTCTGATAAGGCCCTGATGCAGTGTGTAGGGAGTTTTCCCATTGGGATCAGTGATTAGCTCTGTAATAAGTTGTTGGGCTGTGGGGTCATGTTCATAACTGGATATTATATCTTGCATCCAAGTAGGCTCAGTAGATGTTATGGCACTTAGGCTCCCTTCAGCTTCCTCTCTTCTTGACAGGGCATCAGCTACCCTGTTCTCCACCCCTTTCTTATATTGGACCTCATAGTCCAACCCAAGTAGCTTAGTTAACCCTTTTTGCTGCAGTGCAGTGGTTACTTTTTGTTCCAGCAAGTATTTTAGGCTATGATGGTCTGTCTTGATCAAGAAATGGCCCCCTTGGAGGTAATGCCTCCATCTATCCACAGCAGCTAGGACTGCTAAGTACTCCTTTTCATATGTAGAGGCACCCCAGTGTTTAGGGGCTAGAGCTTGACTGAAATAGGCAATTGGCCTGCCCTCTTGCATAAGAACTGCTCCCATGCCCCTTGAACATGCATCAGTCTCAATGACAAATGTTTTGGTAAAATCTGCTAAGGATAACACAGGGGCTGTTGTCATGGCCTTCTTCAATTTATTGAATGCAACTTCTGCCTCTTGGTTCCAATGAAAGTTGTTCTTTTTTAGTAGATTAGTTAGTGGTTTACTAATCACTCCATAGGATTGAACAAATCTTCTATAATAGCCTGTCAACCCCAGAAACCCCCTCAATGCCTTGATAGATTTAGGGGTGGGCCAGTTCACCATAGCCTCAATTTTCTTTGGGTCTGTAGCAACCCCTTCCCCTGTTATTATGTGGCCCAGGTACTCCACACTATTCTGTCCAAAGGCACATTTGGACCTCTTTGCAAAGAGCTGCTCTTTCCTCAATATATCCAGCACCTTTTGTAGGTGGATCACATGCATTTCCACATTAGGACTGTAGATTAAAATATCATCAAAGAAGACCAACACAAACTGTCTAAGATGATCTTGAAACACACTGTTCATTAGGCTCTGAAATGTGGCTGGGGCATTAGTCAGGCCAAAGGGCATGACTTTAAACTCATAATGCCCTAAGTGTGTTCTAAAGCTGGTTTTATGTATGTCTCCTTCAAACATCCTGATTTGGTGGTAGCCCGCCCTTAAATCAATCTTAGAAAACACCTTAGATCCACTAAGTTCATCTAGTAAGTCATCAACCAAGGGTATAGGAAACTTGTCCTTAATAGTGAGCTTGTTAAGTTCCCTATAATCAACACAGAACCTCCAAGTTCCATCCTTCTTTTTCACCAACAACACAGGGGAAGAAAAAGGAGAATGACTTGGCTGTATCACTCCATTACTTAACATTTCCTTCACCTGTTTTTCAATTTCATTTTTTTGGAAGTAATTGTATCTATAAGGTCTAATACTCACTGGTGTTGCTTCAGATTTTAGAGGAATGAAGTGGTCATGATCCCTTTTGGGTGGCAGTGTCTTGGGTTCATCAAATACATCAGGATAAAGTTGTAGGAGTGAGCTGATGGGTTCAGGTATCTCTTTCTCTTCTTCAGTAAGTGTTGCTGCTGTTATAGTGAATAAATGTGCCCAGATTACCTGTCCTTTCTTGATCATTTGTTTCATTGAAGATACTGTCATACTGTGCACACTTCCCTCTTCAGTGATTCCCTTCAATTGCACTTTTTTCCCCTTTACCTTGACTTGCACCTTGTTGTTAACAAAGTCAAATTTAATGGGATTGTAAAGTCTCATCCAATCTACACCAAGAACCATTTCACACCCTCCCAGTTGGATTAACCTAACTTTTGTCTCAAACTCTGCACCCTGCACCTTCCACTTGAAATTAGGGCATGAATGTAAACTAATCAAATGATTACCATTGGCTACTGTTACCTTCATAGGCACATCATCCATACTGTGGCAGCCAATTCTTTTTGCTGTATTATAGTCCAAGAAGCTGTGAGTGCTTCCGGAGTCCACCAGTATGGTCAGGGGCACCTTTTTGGCCTCTCCTCTCAACCTGATTGTGTTTGGAATTGAAGTACCAGATAGGGCATTCAGGCTGATAGCACCATCTTCCATGTCTATTGTATTGTCTCCATTTGTTTCCTCTAATGCTTGCTCCATCCCCTGTATTTCCCCTTCATCTACTTCTTCCCCAGACATTAGTTGCAATTGCTTTCCCTTACATTGGTGATTGAAGGAATACTTATCCCCACACTTATAGCAAAGCCCATTAGCCCTCCTGTAGTCCATCAATTTACTGTGATTGTTACTGCTACCCCCTGCTTCCTTAGGCCAGTTAGGTGTAATTTTCTGCACATTATAAGCTCCCTGGTTTGTATTGTTGCTTCTTGACCATAACAATCTGTTCCTTCTATTTTCTGCCTCAATCAACCTCTCTTGGTGTGTTGCTCCTTCTATAGCATCAGCAAGTGTATATGGTTTACTGAATCTTACTGCATGTTTAATGTCCTCCCTTAGTCCCCCAATGAATGTTTCCATGAAGAAGTCTTCCGTAATAGTTGGGTTCTTAATCATTACCCAAGTCTTGAGATCTTCAAACTCATCCAAATATTCCCCTACTGTCCCCCTCTGTGTGATCTTATTGAATTTTTCCACTAAGGAATCATTGGCAATATTTGCAAATCTTTGACAAAGTTCTGTAGTAAATTCCCCCCACTTAATGACACCCCTACTCAGTTGAAGTGCATAGTACCAAGACTCGGCCTTTCCATCTAAGTGCATAGAACATAACTCCAATCTCTTCCTTGGGTCAGATATATGGTTATATTGAAAATATCTATCACACTTCCTTAACCAAGCCCTAGGGTCCTTGGTGCCATCAAATTCTGGAAACTTAATTTTTGGAGTGAAATAGTCTACCTGATCTCTGCGCTGGTGTGATTCTTGAATTTCCGGTGTCTTTCTCGGTCCTAATCCATTTTCTTGAATTGGTTTATGACCCAGCAGGCCTTCCTGATTCGGCACCGGAGAAGAGGATGAAGGCCCAGTCATTGGCAAGAACTTTTCCAGTAGCAGGCCCAATTTATCTCCCAGATCACCCAACTTTGCATTTGTGTCATCCAGTCTTGCATTGGTGTCCTCTAGCTTTTGATTTGTATTGTTATTACATGTTTTGGTAATTGTACACGTGGGTGACAGGTGGAGTGACGTGGGTTAATGAATGGAGCACATCAAAGTGGAGTTTACACGTAGGATTAATGAATGCTGAGTAGATATTCAACCTTTGACTTAATGGACGAACAAGATTAGAAGACAAGCGACGGCTGGGATCAATTGTGAAGTTAGTTAAATCTCAAGTTGCAACAGAACACGGGCAGTTAACGAATCTGGTATACAGTTACTCTCTCTCTCTCTAAATTCCTTCTCTCTCTAAATTCTCTCTTCCTCACCCGTGATTCATTTCTCTTTCAGGTTCTTGGAGTTCTTGGATTAGTTGATCATTCATGTAATAGAAATTAGCTGATGTAATAGACGATTATCAATAAAAATTCCCCAATTTCTTCAATTTACTTACAATTGTATTCTCAAACCCTAAGTCTATTACATGTGTATTGTAAATTTTAGGCAAAACTAATACCTACTTGATCCATTAGTTAAGTTTAATAGAAATGCTTCAGAAAAATAATATCTTATTTTTACTAAAATTCAATAACAAACTAGATAATTTGTATTTTATTAGAAAGTTTGTAGTACTAATTATGATACCTTGTTGTAATTATTTGTATTATTCATTACTTGGTAGTATTATTTGCACAATCTAATTAACAGTAGATATTTGTACATTTATGCTAAGGGAGTGCATGATATACAAGTATATATATTTTCATAATAAAAAATAAATATTGGATTTAATTAAACTAAAAAGCTACTTCAACATGTGAGGATTGACTAAGGCCATGTAAAGAGATAAATATGTTCATCCCCGAATGAGCATTTGGCAAAAACACAATGCGAACACTACAATCATGATATCATATTCCATATATGTGTGTTCGAAGAGGAGTTGAGGTAAACACAAGGTACTTCAACTCCATCTTACATCGAAGTCAATTCGGCTGGATCGACAGAATCTGTATGTACGAGCCTAACGGTCAAAGAACATACGTGTGCCACAAGAAGTGTCATGGTCTTGAGCAACAAAAGAAACCTTGGGGTTTTGGGCAAGATAACCCTTCCTAAAATACCAAAAAATATGCTTTTCAAGTCTAGTCATGTTCTAAGTTATTTACCATTAAGATTGACACAACCAAGAACTGTGGGCATTGCCTTAAAAGTGTGATGTAACTTCAAGGAGGAAATGTAACTACAATCCAGGAATCACAGAAATTCGAGGAAGGGGAAGCTAGGTCATTAGCTAGGAATTTAAAGATTGAGAGAGAGTTGTAACTAATTGTAAATTGAATTAATGTAATGAGTACATATTACAATGTATTTATAGATTGAATTCTAACCCTATCTCGTATCTAACAATCAACTGCTATATGGAATCTCTTAACTAACTTGTAACTACCTCTAACTAATTCTATAACTAACTTTCTTATTGTTGCCACGTTACTTGCTTCTTAGCTCACTTGCTTTTTGACTTGTATCAATACCCCGGGGTCAAGAATACCCTTGTCCTCAAGGGTGGAAAGAAGGGAACTTGTATTGAACTTCAGACAGGAACTCCCAAGTAGCTTGATCAGCACCAATACCTGTCCATTGAATGAGCACCTGACAAACAGCCTTACTTCCTTTCTTCACCATTCTTCTATCGAGGATCCTCTCTGGTAAAGGGCAATAGGGACTAGCTAACTTGAATACAAGAGGGTGGGATATTACATCAGGTAGTTCATGACATTTCTTGAGTAAGGACACATGGAATGTTGGGTGGATCTGGACATCAGAGGGTAAAAGTAACCAATAAGCAACAACTCCAACCTTAGCATCTACCAGATAAGGTTCATAATACTTAGCTGCTAGCTTATTACAGGGTCTAGAATCCACAGAAACTTGCCTATAAGGCTGGAGTTTCAAATAACCCAGTCTCCTAATTCAAAACTCCTCTCACTCCTATGCTTGTTAGCAAGATCTCTTATTCTCTGTTGTGCCCTAGCCAGATACAAATTAAGTATCTGCAATTTAGCTTCTATTGCTACCAATGTTCTGTACACTGCCTCAGAAGTTGTCTCTCATCCTAGATAAGGCAAGTGTATAAGAGGCTTCTGGCCATACATTACCTCATATGGGGTACATTTAATAGATGTGTGGTATGAAGTGTTGTACCACCATTCTGCTAAGGGTAAGTAAGTCGACCACTCTTGAGGTGAATCAGAACAAAAACACCTGAGGTAAGTTTCCAATATTCTGTTCAAGACTTTTGTCTGCCCATCAGTTTGGGGGTAGTAAGCTGTAGACATTTGCAGCTGAACTCCTTGCAATGTGAACATCTCTTGCCAAAATTTGCTAAGGAAAACAGGATCTCTGTCACAATTCATGGTAACTGGCATACCATGCAACTTGAAAATGTTATCAAGGTAGCATTGGGCCACAGATTGAGCTGTATAGAGATGCTTCAAGCTCAAGAAGTGCCCATACTTACTCAATATGTCAAATACCAATAGGATGACCTCTTTACCTTTAGAGTTTGGCAACCTCTTAATAAAGTCAAGGCATATATCAGTCCATACAGCCTGAGAAATAGGCAAGGGCTGCAAGTAGCCTGGATAAGCTGAGGCATCATATTTGTGCCTTTGACATACATCACACTTCTGAATGAAGTTTTTGACATCTTGAGAGAGATGTTTCCAGAAAAATAGAGACTTAACCCTTTTGATAGTAGCATCCATGCCAAAATGTCCTCCTTGTGATGTTGAGTGCCATAATGCAATGATGTGTTACCTTAGTTGGGTCACTGCTCCAACCACCAACCTGCCCTTCCATCTGAGTTGAGAACTGACCCAAGTATAGTGTTTGAAAGGACTAGTCTGTAGCTTAGAGATTATTTCTTGTAGCTGCACATCAGAACTCCAACTAGCCTTAATCTGCTCATATAGATCAGTGTGAGGTGTCAATAACTAGCAATCAGGTTTCCTGGATAAGGCATCAACTGCCTTGTTCTCACACCCTTTCTTATACTCAATTGTGAAATCAAAAGCCACCAATTTAGAGAGGCCAAACACCTGGAAATCAGTGTGAATATATTGTGCTAATAAATGCTTACGGGCCTTTTATCAGTTCTGACTACAAATGAATTTCCCAGCAGATAGTGAAACCAGTTAGTGATAGCAAATACATGAGCCATGAGTTCTCTGTCATACACAGATAAGGCTTGGTGTCTAGGAGTGGTGCAAGCAAAATCGAGATTGAGCTAACACGAAGAAAACGCGGAAAAGTAACAAGAACAAAGATAGAAGCAAGACAAATCTTGCTTCAGTTCAAAGGAACATTGAGGAACTAGTCTCAAGCTCGATCGAATCGGAAACAAAAGTCACCTATACTAAGTAACAATCCTTAAGAAAGACAACGCTTCTTGCAAATTGAACGACCAAGAAGAAAATGTTCAAACGACTCACACCGATTGACACAAGTTCTTTAAAATCCCACAATGGGGTTCGGGCTTCATCAGAGACACTCAATAGCAACTGCTATATCAAATATTCATCAACAACTAACTACTCACAATAAAATATAAAGGAGTATTTATAGGCTACACTAAGGATAAAACAGTAAATGGTCACTGGGGACCAATAAAAGCAAGCCACGCAGGGCTGAACTAATGTGTGTTCGGCAGCCTTGACTTTAGTGCTTGGTTGCTTGCTCGAACACATTTTTTATCGGGCGCCCACTTAACTTCAAACACAATTTGTTGTGTTCGGCTCTGTGCTGCTCAGCGCCAAGAGTTGGTGTTAGGTCACTTTGTCCTCGGGCTCAAGTTTGAAGAGGTGGCCTCCAGCTCTAGCACTTTGTCATTCTTCCTCCGAACACATGCTTCCTCCCGACCAAGCCAACTAAATGTGCATGTCATGTAGTAGCTTGGCTTGGCTTCGTGTTATTGGCCTCGGTTGATCGGTCATTGACTTCGATGGATTGTCGAGCACTTGATCAGCACTTCGGGTCGCATCATCATCCCCGTCTTGAGAAGATTTCGTCCTCGAAATCGCTTCAGCATCAGTCTCCGGTACTTGACCTACAACACAAAGAGTTAAGAGAGAAACATTGAAAGTGTTAGACACATTATACTCACCTGGGAGGTCGATCACATAAGTATTATTGTTAATCTTGCTCAGCACTTGAAATGGACCATCCCCTCGAGGTGCCAACTTTACTTTCCTTTGGTTCGGGAATCGCTCTTTTCGGAAGTGAACCCAAACCCAATCTCCCTTCTTCAACTCCAACTACTTTCGCCCCTTGTTCTTTTTCAATGCCATTTTGGCATAAGCTTCCTCAAGATTCTTCTTTGTCTTGGCATGCAACTCGAGCAAAGCTTTGGCTCGGTGAGTACCTTTAAAATCAATAACAATATCTCGAGGCAATGGGGTTAGATCAAGTGGAATTAAAGGATTAAAACCGTACACACACTCGAACGGGGTCATATTTATCATTCGATGCACCGTTCGATTGTATGCAAACTCCATCATGGGTAAACGATCAGCCCAGTTTCCGACCTTGCCTTTGGTCATTGCTCGAAGCAAAGATCCCAGGGTTCGTTTAACTACCTCGGTCTGTCCATCAGTCTGAGGATGGTGAGACGTCGTGAATAGTAGTTTGGTGCCGAGGGCACCCCACAAATACTTCCAAAAATGACTCAAGAATTTTAAGTCTCGATCACTCACAATTTTACGTGGCACACCATGCAATTTTAACACATAAGCAATAAACAAAGAAGCAACATGTTGTGCACAATCGCATTTCTTGCAAGGAATAAAGTGAGCCATTTTGGAAAATCGATCCACGACAACGAAGATGCTATAATGTCCTCCCCCCGACCTCGGTAGCCCCAACACAAAGTCCATGGATATATCAACCCAAGGTCGATCAGGTACAGGCAATGGGGTATACAAACCATGAGGGTTGGACTTTGATTTAGCTTTCTTGCAAACGAGACAAGCGCTGCAAAGCTTTTTCACATCTCGTCGCATTTTTGGCCAACGGAACTGCTCGGTTAAGATACCAAGAGTTTTGTCGACACCGAAGTGTCCCATCAAGCCTCCAAAGTGAGCTTCTCGAACCAAAAGCTCTCTCCATGAAGACACAGGCACAAAACCCTCACATTCTTGAAGAGGTAGCCGTCGTGCCACTGATATTTCTCAACCCTTCGGCCACTCAAGATTGCGTCACGAACGAATTTTAGCTTGGGATCATCTTCGTACATCAACTTGATGCTTTCGAATCCCATGAGCCTCGAGGCGAGAGTGGTCGCTAAGGCAAATTTCCTTGATAGCGCATCGGCCACTACGTTGTCTTTCCCCTTTTTGTAATGAATTACATAGGGAAAGCTTTCAATAAATTCAACCCATCTGGCATGTTTTCGGTTCAATTTCTCCTGACCTCGGAGATGCTTCAAAGATTCATGATCACTTTTAATCACAAACTCTCGAGGCCATAAATAATGCGGCCAATGGGCGAGTGCTCGAACGAGGGCATACAATTCCTTGTCATACGTAGAGCAATTCAAGGTTGCACCCTTAAGCTTTTCGCTAAAGTAAATGATCGGCTTTGATTTTTGCATAAGCACTCCTCAAATTCCAACTCCGGACGCATCACACTCGATTTCGAATGCTTTGCCGAAGTCGGGGAGTTGCAAAAATGGGGCAGAGCATAGCCTCCGTTTCAGCTCTTGGAAAGCCCTCTCTTGGGACTCTCCCCATACAAATTAATGGTTTTTTTTACCAGCTCGGTTAAAGGAGCGGTCACGGTGCTAAAGTCACGAACAAACCTTCGGTAAAAACTAGCTAAATCATGGAAGCTACGAACTTGAGATACCAAGGTTGGAGTTGGCCAATCTTTGATGGCTTCGACTTTTGACTCATCGACTTCAACACCATTAGCACTCACAAAGAATCCTAGAAAGACTACACGTTCGACACAAAAGGCACATTTCTTGAAGTTAACATATAACTTCTTTTTTCTAAGCTTATCAAGCACTAGCCTTAGGTGTTCGACATGTTCATCCACATATTTGCTATAAACAAGGATGACATCGAAGTAAACAACAACAAACTTATTTATGAACGGTTTGAGCACATGGTTCATCAGTCACATGAATGTGCTCGGTGCGTTGGATAGGCCAAAAGGCATCACCAACCATTCATAAAGACCGAATTTGGTCTTGAATGCGGTTTTCTACTCGTCTTCGGGTTTCATTCGGATTTGGTAGTAACCGGACCTGAGGTCTATCTTCGAAAAACATGAAGAACCACTCAACTCATCTAATGTCATCTAATCAAGGGATAGGATGACGATAATTTACTGTTATTTTGTTGACTGCTCGGCAATAATCACACATTCGCCATGTTCTATCTTTCTTCGGGACAAGGATAATAGGAACGGTGCAAGGACTCAAGCTCTCTCGAACAAGGCCCTTGTTCAGTAACTCATCAACCTGCCTTTGGAGTTCTTTGGTGTCTTCGGGATTACACAGGTATGCAGGTTTGTTAGGGATTTGAAACGCCGATACGACGCCGATACGAAGTCAATTTGGTGCTCGATTCCTCTCATCGGAGGCAATCCACCTGGCATTTCTTCAGGAAACATGTCTCCGAAGTCCTGTAAAACACTTTGTACAGCACTAGGCAAAGGGTTATCATTAGAAAAATCATCTTTAGAGTTTAGAAAGATACCCTTATACATGAGGCAAATCATCATCTGGTCGTTGTCGTTGCCTCGTAGATACTCACCCGGTTGCATGATTGCACAGATGTTTCTTACTTCGGGCAGTGAGTTGTTGTCTTCGGCCACAATTTTTGTTCCCATCGGCAGCTTAGCTTTGGCCACTTCTTTCAATTCTTTCATTCTTTTATAGTGCTCGTTGACTTGCTTCGGAGATAAAGGTTTGAGTATGAAACTCTTCCCTTCGAGCTTGGCAGTGTAAGTGTTGGATCGTCCATTGTGAACAACCGACCAATCATACTGCCATGGTCGACCCAATAGTATATGGCAAGCTTGCATCGGTACCACATCGAACATCATCTTATCTTGATATTCTCCAACTCTAAACTTGATCCACACTTGTTTGGAAACCTTCAATTCTCCACACTCATTCAACCATTGTAATCTGTAAGGATGGGGGTATTTCAAGGTAGGTAGTCCCAATTGTGAAACCAAGGTTTGGCTCACCATATTCGCACAGCTACCTGAATCAATGATCATCGAATAAACTTTCCCCCTCACTCGACATCGGGCATGGAAAAAGTTTTCTCTTTGGTTATCCTCTTCTTTAAGAGTCATGCAACTCAAATTCCTTCGAACTACAAGAAACATTTCCGGATGATCAGCTTTGGCAACTTCATGACCATCATCATTTTCAGCTCGGTCAATCTTCTCAGAATTTTCATCCTCGGTGTCGCTCGCTTGCTCACAAACTCCTCCATTGTCTAGCACAATCATAACTATGCGAGTTGGACACTCTTTTGCCATGTGACCATAACCTTTGTATTTATAATACTGAATACTTGAAGCACTAGGAGAATTAAGTTGAACTTTACCTCCTACTTCTCTTGGTTGGTTAACGATTACACCCCTCTCGAAGGGTTTCTTCGATTCTCGAACAGTGTTAGCACTTGTTGGATTTGGATTCTTCCATTCTTTACCTAGGTTCGTAGGAGTTGAGGTAGTGACTCCTCGGTACCGATTTTCTCTATCATCCTTAACCCCTTTCTCAGCTTCGATTGCAGCATGAAACACATCTTCCAAAGTTTGGTACACATGCAGCTTCAATTGAGATGACACATCTCGAGCCAAGCCATTTTTGAATCGAATGATGGCTTGCTCATCATCTTCTTCCATATCAAGGGCCAATCGAATTCTTTCGAAATCGTCATGATATTCTTCAACTGATTTAGACCCTTGTTTCAATTCGAAGAGCTTTCGAAGTTGTTCCTTCCGATATTTGGCATTCACGTACTTAGCATCCATTGCTCTCTTCAACTGCGCCCACGTGGTAACTTCGGGATAAGTATTCCTTCGTCTCAACCTTTTGTCAGCCTCCCATCATGTTGATGCATATGCCTTGAACGAAGCAATAGCGTGTGCAGCTTTTCTCTCTTCGGTCATCTCATTGGTTTCGAAGATTCGTTCCAATTTAAGCTTCCAATCAAGATATTGGTCTGGATCACTAGTTCCTTTGAATGGTGGAATAGTGATCTTGACATTGTTCAAGTTTGAATCTCGAGCACCTCAAATATGTTCGGGATACTCATCATAACAGTCATCAGCCTCACGCTCAATATTTCGATCAACATTGGCGCCTCGACCTCGTTGAGCCTGCCTTCGTTGAAGGAACGATGGCTCATACTCCTGTTCTCCTTCGGGAAATTCTACTTCATCGACCCCTTCGTCAACATCCACAATTTGTCTTCGGGCCATTGGAAGTGGTACTCTTTCACCTCGGGGAATGCCCAAGTATTGATAACCAGCTTGGGGATTACCCAAGTTTTGTTGTTGTACTTGGGGATTGCCCAAGTGTTGTGTAGCTTGAGGATTGCCCATAGCTTCATTTAGAACAACCTCGCTCTTCAACTGATGTTGTCGAGCAAGCTCAGCAAACAGCTCAGGTTTTATCGGAGTGGAGTTGCTAGTTCCAGCGCCAGACCCAAGTAAGACCACGGACGCACTACCTTGATCGAGTTGAGCTACTCGAGCACTCACTCCTCTTACTTCGGCACTGATGCCTTGTGTCGCAGCCATGAGATCGGCTAACGATACTTCGGGCCTTTCAATGCCTTCGCCTTCGCCTCCATTCCCAGCCATGGTTCCTGCATAAATCAAAGACCAATTAAAATGTTAAGGTTAGAAATCACATCTCACACTCCCTCACCTTTAACGGGTGGCATTCAGGTCCACTCAATTTATGGGTTCGGGTTTTGGTCACTCAAGAACTTGTAGCCAATGGCTTCGTCGGTTGATCAGCTTCTCTCAGTTCCTTCGAATTTGACAAGTTACACTGTCTCCTTCGGGAAGAGTGAATTGATATGACTCGATGGAACGGACGCTATTTACTCTTGCGCTTCGAGAAGTGAAAGAAGTTTCTACGAAATTTTGGACTTCGGTCACCCTACGCACGAGTCCCTATAAGCTCAAATGAGTTAGTACGACCTCGAGTAGGAAGAATTACTCCAGAGATCCACTAACTAGATTTATCGACCACAAGAAAAGTGAAAATCTAGGAGAATCTACCATTCAATTCCTCTTCGGAATCCATTCGAACACACCAACCCTTGTTCGTACAAGAGTGGTCCCTCCCTGGTACGAATAGGGCTTTACCTTATTCAATTTCCTTTTCTAGCCGAAAAATTTTTCACCTGGGGTTTTGATCTTTACATTTTACCCCTTTCTTCTTCAATGGAACAGTGAAACTTTGTCCGGCGTATGGATAAACTTTACTTCGTTCACTGACCAAGAATTTTAACAACTTTTGGGTTGCTTTTTAACTCCGGTAACAACTACGACGGAGGAAATCAGTTCAATATTTTGTTGAGCTAAGATCAAACTTAGCGTCGCCCGTACACTGTTACAATGTAACAAGTTTCCCGCGTACGGACAAGGCTCACATCATAGAACTTTGATTTTTTAAGCACAAAACACAACCCAAAACAATCAAGAACCACCAGTCTTCATCGGTAATAACCAAAACATGCTGGGGTTCAATATCAGTCACCATCACGTCCAAAACAGTCCAAAAATCACCACGAAACCCTAGTTGTAAATCGTGTACGACGGGTGCTCGTTGGAATCAGGAAACAATGGTGAACAAGAATCAATGGCTGTTTGATTCAAACATCCAACAAATCAACCAGAATTTTTTAATTCCTTTCTTTTCTACATTTTTTTTTTTTGTAAAACAACACCACAACAACAACAATCAACAACAAGGAAGAAAGCTGAAACTGGACACACAAAACATGAGATAAACGAACAGGATTTGAGGTTGTAGAAACAAGCTCAAACCTTGCTCTGATACCGAGATGGTGCAAGCAAAACTGAGGTTGAGCTAACACGAAGAAAACGCAGAAAAGTAACAAGAACAAAGATAGAAGCAAGACAAATCTTGCTTCGATTCAACGGAACATTGAGGAACTAGTCTCAAGCTCGATCGAATCGAAAACAAAAGTCACCTATACTAAGCAACAATCCTCAAGAAAGACAACGCTTCTTGCAAATTGAACGACCAAGAAGAAAATGTTTAAACGACTCACACCGATTGACACAAGCTCTTTAAAATCCCACAACGGGGTTCGAGCTCCATCAGAGACACTCAATAGCAACTGCTATATCAAATATTCATCAACAACTAACTACTCACAATAAAATGTAAATGAGTATTTATAGGCTACACTAAGGATAAAACAGTAAATGGTCACTGGGGACCAATAAAAGCAAGCCACGCAGGGCTGAACTAATGTGTGTTCGGCAGCCTTGACTTCAGTGTTTGGTTGCTTTCTCGAACACATTTTTTATCGCGCCCACTTAACTTCAAACACAATTTGTTGTGTTCGGCTCTGTGCTGCTCAGCGCCAAGAGTTGGTGTTAGGTCACTTTGTCCTCGGGCTCAAGTTTGAAGAGGTGGGCTCCAGCTCTAGCACTTTGCCATTCTTCCTCCGAACACATGCTTCCTCCCGACCAAGCCAACTGAATATGCATGTCATGTAGAATTTTGGCTTGGCTTCGTGTTATTGGCCTCGGTTGATCGGTCATTGACTTCGGTGGATTGTCGAGCACTTGATCAGCACTTTGGGCTGCATCAAGGGGCCAAAGTCTTACTGATATAGGCAATAGAGTGCCCTTGCTGCATCATAACAACACCAATTCCAACCCCAGAAGCATCAATTTCAATTACAAATGGCTTGGCATAGTCAGGCATTGCTAGAACAGAAGCTCTGACTAGAGCTTGTTTGAGCTGTTCAAAGGTTGTTGTAGCTTCAGGGCTCCAATTAAACCAATCCCTCTTTCGGAGATCATGTAATAGTCTGCAGATAAAGCCAAAACCCTTGATGAATCTTCTATAGTACCCTGCTAGGCCTAGAAAACCCCTTAACTGCTTAACATTTGTTGGCACATGCCATTGTTGAATTGCTGAGATTTTCCTTGGGTCGGTAGCCACTCCTTTGCCACTAATAAAATGGCCTAAGTACTCCACTTCAGACACTCCAAAAGCATACTTAGATAGTTTTGCATATCATTGATATTGTTTCATCAGCTCTAAGACACCTTTAAAATGGGAATATGCTCCTATATAGTTTTGTTGTACACCAAAATGTCATCAAAGAATACTAGCATAGACTTTCTTAAGAGTTGTCTGAACACTGAGTTCATGAGATTCTGGAATGAAGAGGGTGCATTAGTCAAGCCAAATGGCATGACCATGAATTCATAGTGCCCTTCATGAGTTTGAAAGCAGTTTTGTGCACATCTTCCACTGTCATTCTTAGCTGGTGATAGCCAACTCTCAAATCAATTTTAGAGAATATGCAAGCTTAACCTAATTTATCTAGTAGGTCTTCAATGATAAGTATAAAGAATTTATCCTTAACTATGATCTGGTTAAGGTCCCTATAGTCAATACACAACCTCCATGTCCCATCGTTTTTCCCCACTAACACCACAAGAGAAGCATAGGGGCTGGTGTTGTGTTGTATCACCCATTGTTCTAGTATTTCCTTGACTGATTTTTTAATTACATCATTCTTGTAAGCTGGGCATCTATAAGGTCTCTTACTTACTAGAGCTCCCTTGTCTATGAGGGGAATCCTGTGATCAAAGGATCCTCTCTGAGGAAGCAGGACAGTTGGCAAGTCAAAAACCATCGGATACTGTGCAAGCAAAGAAGACAGGTCAGGATGGAGATCAACATTCTATGTTGCCTATATAGTATGACAATGAGCATTTTCTACAGTAGTGACTATTGTCATCATAAAGAATTGAGAATCTTCTCTAGGTTTCTTGGCCAACTTACTAGCCTTCACCTGCTTTACAGAGCCTACTGCACCCCTTAACATATGCTTCTTGCCTTGGTACACAAACTCAATGATCGTGTTCTTAAAGTCAAACAGAATCCTGCCTAGAGTGCTTAACCACTGGACCCCCAGTACCATGTCTATATTGCCTAAAATTAGTAACAACAGATCAGAAATGAAAGAGGTACCTTACAATAACCATTGGAATTCCTTGCAGACTTCAGCAATATGTAATTTTCTCCCATCAGCTGCACTTATAGACTGTTCAGTTATAGGACTTGTTTGGCAATTCAGTTGCTTGGCTAATTCAGCATCTAAGAAGTTATGTGTACTCACAGTGTCAATCAAGATGTGCAATGCTTTATTTTGGTGATAAACTGTTACTCTAAGGGTATGATAACCATTCACCCCATTCAAGGCTTGCAGTGAAATGGCCATTAGCTTATCAGTATCCAACCTGAGATCTTGTTCAAGTTCATTATCAATAACTTCTTCTGGCACTTCATCCTCCTCCAACTCTACTATGAATAGTTGTTTCTTGACTCTACAATTATGTCCTAATTCAAATTTCTTATCACATAAGTAGCACAGTTCTTTAGCCCTTATATCATTCATCTCTGCAGCTGTTAACCATCTTTTACCCTTATTAACATTGACAGTTTTATTAGGCCTTGCAAATGTGTTTTTCTCCTTGTATCTTAGGAGTAGGTAACAAGGCATTTTGAGGTCTCTATGTGGTGGTATTTGATCTAAAACTTTGGGGTTTAGCCGCCCTTTCCTTATCCTGCTCCAAAAATACCTTTTTATAGATTATTGCCACCTTATAAGCATGCATTAAGGTGCAGAGCCTCTATAGTTGGAGTGTTTAGTTAATGGATAGTTTCAACCCCCTAATAAAATAGCTAATAGTATTATCAGTATCCAAATTAACCCTGGTTAACAGTCTATCAAATTCATCTTGAAACTCAGGCACAATACCTGTTTGTTTTAAGTTCATTAATTCCTGCATTGGGGCCATCAAAATTACCCCCAAATCTTTTATTCAAGGTCAAGATGTATTCAGTCCAAGAGGGATCTACAGAGTTACCCCTAGCTTTAATGAAAAATCTATGTCATGCTATAACATCTCCATCAAAATGAACTGAAGCAATTTTACCTCTTTCATCCAATAGAATATTATCTATTGCAAATAATTGTTCCACCTTATACAACTAGGTTCTTAAATCAGAACCAGAAAAATGTGGGAATTCTACCTTTGAAAGTCGAGTAAGATAACTGGAGTTATTGGAGTGGAACTGGGAATCTTTACCTCTCTGATGCTGCAAATTAGATCCAGAAGCATGCATATCTTCATCTAAAATTTCATTTCTCACTGGATCCTTTCCTCTAGGTAATTCTTGTGTCATCCCCATTGCTTCTTTAAGTTCTAATAATTCTTTATTTGTTTGTGCATTTTTAGCAGCCATAGCAGCTATCAACTGCTGCAATTGTTCTTGAATTTCTGTCAGCTTGTTTTCCATAGCTTCAGTTGATTTTTCCTAGGTCATATCAGCTTTTACCATGATATAAGAAGCCGAAGATTGATGGCTCTGATACCAATTGATGCAACTTCAAGGAGGAAATGTAACTATAATCCAAGAATCACAAGGAATTCGAGGAAGGGGAAGCTAGGTCAGGGCTTAGGCCGAGATGATTGGCTAGGAATTTAGAGATTGAGAGAGAGTTGTAACTTATTGTATATTGAATGAATGTAATGAGTACAAATTACAATGTATTTATAGATTGAATTCTAACCCTATCTCTTATCTGACAATCAATTGCTATATGGAATCTCTTAACTAACTTGTAACTACCTACAACTAATTCTATAACTAACTTTTCTAACTGCTGCCACATCACTTGCTTCTTAGCTGGTTCTTCTCGACTTGTATCAGAGTGACACCTCTCTCTAATTGAATGATGACTTATAACTTGGTTTGAGTAGAGGAAGTCAATATGCGTCTCTATGAAGTAACAACAACTTATTTAAAGTAAAGAGAAATAACTACCATGATTGTAAGAACAAAAAACATCATATATGTCATTTGGGTTTGATTTTTGAAGCATCTCAAAAGAAGCATGCTTGGTTCCTACTACCACATTTCCCGTGCGTGCTAACTACGCCTCGACAAGTGATCGGCATAGAGTGACCTCTTAAGGGCCGACTTGGACTACCTAAATTAGTATTTAAGGTTTCATATAAGTTAGGTAACTTTATGATAGCTCATAACATCAGTGTTAGCATTGGAACCACAAAAATTTCGAAAGCTCGACATAAGTGATGGCTATACCTATATTTGAGAAGGATAAGAACTACCTTATATCGGTCGGGTGCTTAGGGCGCCACTCCTAGAGCCTCGTATGTAGACTTGTGAGCATGCCTTGATTTCATTTATGAAAAAGGTATGTGGGGTGACGGTAAGCAAAAGCATGCTATGAGGATAATATTTGAAAATGATACAACAAACTAGTGGGTACTATACAACGAATGCATGTGACATTGGCCAACGACTTAGATATGTCTTTACTCGGACAAGGCATATGATGTGTGCTATATTAGGCAGGCACATCGTGAGAATGATATTGAAGACATGGATTATGTATGTACGAGACTATGAGCTATGGGTAGTGCTAAGTGGACGATCATATAGTCAACCTCCAGTGCACAAATAAACAAGACACAACATAACACATACACACCAAGAGTACACTAGCTACTAAATGTTGAAGCCTTGACATGAAGCGTACGACACATTTGAAACATATCTCTATGTCAGTCAGATGCCTAGATTAGAGCAGTTTCGCCATGAAAATAGAGTCACGCCAAGAGACCTACGATAAGAGAAGGTTGATGTTCGGTTGAGCGAGACAACAATCAATGCACATAATATTTTTGTGTCATTGCCGCTACAGAAAAGTCGATCTATGACATTACTCGTGTTATAAGCATAATACATAATTAGTAATTCTATAATGACATGAAAACATTAAATATTTCAATACATCATACAAAATGTAGTAAAGTTTTTTAGAACATAATAAAATTTCCAAAAAAGTTAATACAACAACAAATGAAAAAATGCAAGTTAATTACAGTTTTACCCCCAATATACACCAAGTCTTTCAAAAGCCCCCAACTTTTTTCCCCAATCAACCTTCCAAGTCCCTTTTGTCTGTATATTTTCGCCAACATACAATTTCTCGCCACCTTTCTCCGTCGTCACCGCCGGTATATCTCCACCCACCTACCCAATCAATTCAAATTTAACCCTATAAGAAAATCCCTTATATTTCACTCCCAATTTTACGTCGTGTTTCGGGCAATTTTAATCGGGTACTGAAATTCGGGTATATATATTTCAGAATTATTGAATTTCAAAATGTAATCAATTGTTTTTAATAGGTAATTTTAGCTCATAGTTTATTCAATTTCCTAAAAATGAATTTGTTTTTATCTTTTTATGTCCAAAATTTATTTTAGTTTGTAAAAATTAGGGCTTTTTATTAGTTCATTTAATTTAATTAGGAAAGTTATGTTTTTTGTGTGTTTATTAGTTGTTTGTTGTTTATTAGTTGTAATTAGTTGCTTTTAGCTCTATTAAGGCCATGATCAGAGTATTGATCATAGTTAGATTATCGCTACTCGGGTTGTTAACAACTATACGTTGCAAAGCTCACATCTTTTTTGATAATAAATACATTTCGTTAGTATCTTAGCTAAAGCCGCCCGTATACAAGTAGCATACTTAAAAAGTAGAGAACCTACAAGAAGATATGGTTTCTTACGGAAAAAAACCCAATCGTCTATACAACATATATAGAGAGGAGTTGTTTTAAGTTAGTTGAACAATAGTTGTGTTCTGCTTGAGTATTGAGCTGATATCGGGGCTTATCCCCGAAATTTTGGGCTTTATTGAAGTTCAGCTCTAGGGAGTTTAATGTAAGTTAGTATTGATGAGACCGTGACAATTAAAAGAAAGGAAAAGGTCAGACTCCAAAAGGGAACCCCTTTGTTAAGAAGGAAATGAAAGTGTGCCTTCCCACAGAGCTGCCCAACTCTATAACGTTTGGTCTCAAACAACAACTACATTTTATCGAGTTTTTTCTTGCTGTCAAAAGTGCTTACTTGTAGTCTATTGAGCAGTTGATGATATCATTCTGGACTAGTTTCAAGATATATGTCAACGGTCAACCATACATACTGTTTTTCTCGTTTAGGAATTTCTTAAGATTAAGGTTCGAAAGGACCATGCTGCAATGAAGTATGAGTTTAAGACACTATCTGAGAGCTGCCTTAGCTCAAGATCAAGAATTCAGGAGGTGACTTCTTAAACGTTATGAATGTAATTGTTGGTTTAATATGGTTAATATTATTGTCGTTCAGACATGATATCAGTGTCTTGGACTGTGATTTTAACAGCATTATAATGTACTTTGTTTAATATTTTCTTAACAAGCGAGATTTCATCACTAAAACACAAAGTCAGTGTTGAAAACTATGTACCATTTGTGTCTATGACTCAACTGGGGTCATACACAGTCATCTGAAGTTACTTTGTTTATATGACCTGCCTATCTCTCTTCCAGCCTCTGAATGGGCAACATGATCACTGGCGGTTCTTTTACTTGGTGTCAAGTGATGTAGTAGTATTTACTACAATTTTTTCTATTCTTGTTCATTTTATACAACATGGTTGTTCTTTTGAATTCTGTGTAGAGTGTATTTGTTTAGTGAGGAAGTTAACTGGAATCACGGTTATACTGGGGACATATTACCGTTACTGTTGTTTGTCCTGTTGTTAATATACATCAGAGTAGTTATTTGATTATTCTCTTTTTCTTCTTCAGTTACATCATGTTGCAGCTACTATTTTCGCTAATTTCCTCTTTTAGATTGCAATTCCTCTTGTATGCTTAAATTATGTTATAAATATCTTCTATTTATCTTTGACCAGCTAACAAAGTATAATTTCAACAGCAGGTTTCATAATGTTCTCAAAATTGATTGACCAGCTAGTGAAGTACGGGATTCTCACCTATTTGATCTGGTGCTGGTACTCCACTCAATGAAGTATACCTTATCTAGAAGGATATATCATACAAGATAAAAATGAATTTCCAGCACACGCCAGGCCAGATCTCAGGGCAGGTTCCAAATCAAAGTGGCACTTCTTTGCCTGGGATACCCCAGCAGAACGGAAATCCATTTCCTATGCAGATGCAAAATCCGGGTGTCCATCGAACTATGCCCAATATGGAGCCTGAGGTCTTGAAAGCTCGCAATTATATCTCTAATAAGATGTAAGATGCTATCTCTCTCTCTCTCTCTTTTTTTAAATCTTTTTTTTTTTTTTTAAAATTTTTTTTCCTTTTTGATGTGAAAAATCAGCAATAGAAGATCTTAAATGTTTAAAAAATAAAAAATGAAGATGTATTAATATTTTTAGGCAACCACTAATATTTTCCTAAGGTGATTTTATTTCTTCCTTAGTCCTTTTAGGGAGGAATGTTGAGTTGGATATTGTAGACAGACTGAGGTTAAGGGTTTCTATAACCTTTTATTACCATCAGTTCAACACATTCTTTCTGATAATGGAAGTTCTCTTCGCTGTTGGAAGAATGTCTTGAGGTAGCACTTTGGAGGTCATATGTTAAACTCAAATGTTGGATACACATAATTTTGTCCCTTAAGTTATCTCCAGTACTAACTTATCTGAAAAGCCAAGTCTTCTGCTAGTACTGCCTTTTTACGGAGGCAAAACTTATTTGTTCTTTGACATCTGGACATCTGGTCAGACTTGCTATCTGTTCATCTGCTGGGATCCTTGCCATCCTTTTACTCCTAAAGCACCGATTCTTGAAAGCTGATTCAACAAGCTATTGTGCTGTGTTAGCGGTGAATGTTATAGAAGTACTTTTGCAACGACTTCCGAATTTGTTGCAACATAGCACCAACTATTGAAATTGTTGCAACAACTACTAAAACTGTTGAAATAAATTGCAATAACTACTGAAATTGTGGGATTTTTCGAAAGAGCAGTTTTTGTAGTTTTTTGGGGGGGGGGGGGAGCGGGGGAGGAGGAGACAATGGAGAAGGCGGAGATAGAGGAGGATGGAGAGGTGGATGGGGAGGCGGGGATGGAGGGGGGGGGGTTGAGGGGGAAGGGGTGGGAGAGGAGGGGAGGGGTAGGGGTTTTTTCGTAAATAAGAAAACTTTGGGAATTATAAAATATGTGTCATTAGCATTAATCTTAAAATAGGCACCTATAGTCAATACTTAAAACTTGCTACACCTTTCTTACAATAGAAGATTTAAAGGACTCTTCTAGTCAAAAAAACCTTGAGATGCCTGAGTGCTTTTTATGACTTCGATGACATTGTTTGTGCAACCTTGGCTCATTATTTTCAAGTCTTCCATACTGTACTCTGTTCAACTGGTCCAAAATGATGCTCCTGTTTTTGCTTTGTTCATGACATTTCTTCCAAACATTCCATTACTTGTTAAATCTTTGGGATAATTTCAGAGACCCCCCCTCAGGTTTGGCTTCATAACGCTCACTTCCCTCTTGGTTTGGAATATTACATCTACCTCCCGTATTTTGATTTTTCCTGTAACAATTCATTTAACTTATTTAAAATTAATTAAAAAAATTACAATGTGACTAATTTGCCCTTATATTATAGTCTTTTGTTTAATTAGATTTACAGACGTATCTATTAAATTTTTTCTCAAAATAAATTTAGATCCCTAATGTAAAAGAGTAAGGATCGACTTATAAAACCTCTCTCCTATTCCAGATGCAATAGAACTTGAAAAATGCATCGATGTGTATCCGCAACTGGGTTCACGTCATGATCAGTGGTTCATTGTTTTGATTATTTTATCACTTAAAAACATTTTTGCAGTTTTCTTCCTTTTCTTGTTTACGGGTTTCTCGAAATTGTATCAATTTATGTTTTCTGCGGCTATTGTCATCTTTGTAAAGAAGTTGAAATAGATGTCATTATTTCATTGCTCAGTGGTTGATTCATCAAAGGAGATTTGCCTTGACTCCGCTTCAGAATTTCAAGTTTAACAGCCAAACTTATTTCTCCAGCATCAACTAATAATTGAGAAAAAAATATATGCGTTTTAGCAATACAATATCAGTGCTTTGCCTACGAAGTAACCTCCATAGCAGGAAACATCTATTCTACTTTTAAGATGTATCTTATATCTGTTCTTCCTCCTTGTTTATGACATTAATTAGAAGAAAAAGTTACTGAATAAAGAAAGGGAAAATTAGTCACACTGTAATTTTCTTAATTAATTATAAATAAGTTAAATGAATTGTTACAAGAAAATCAAAATAAGGGTGGTAACCGTAATATTCCAAACCAAAAGGGAGGTGAGTGTTACGAAGCCAAACCTGAGGGGAGGTCTCCGAAATTATCCCTAAATCTTTTTTATGAAATTGATTCTACTGCATTGCTGCTGACTCACCTGATGATAGCTGATGCAAACTGTACAACCTTTCTATTGTCCAGCTATGAATATCTCATGCGGCGGCAGCAACCCCAGGAGGTGCAACCAAAGAAAGTGATGGAGAGGCTTATGGATATAGTTAAACGTCTGGAGGAGAGCTTGTATAGGAGTGCTTTGTCAAAGGTTTAATCTTGTTTCAGTTTCATTTGGTATATAGTTGGCAAGATTGCGCTATCATGAAAAAGTCATTTTATTTATTTGCACAATGACGCTTCATTTTTCTCATTCTGTTAGGAGGAGTATATGGATTTATCAACTCTGGAGAACCGATTACTTGCCCTCATTAAACGCCTTCCTATGAATAATCATAACCAGCAATTTTCCCAAATCAATTCGTCCTCTTCCATTGGTACAATGATACCAACTCCTGGCATGCTCCGAAGTGTGAATTCCTCCATTATTGGGACATCATCTGTGGACAGCTCGGTGACTGCTGGAAGTACTATTCCATCCTCTGCAGTTAACGCTACAAGCTTCTTGCCGAAGACCAGCTCTAGTAGTATACATGGTCTTTCATTTTTTATGCTGATAGTACCTTTAGGCATTATTTCATAATTAAGAAGGTATTACTATACTCTGGTGTAACAGAACTCATCCTTGCAGGCCCCTTGGCAACTGGATATCACCAGTCTACATCCAATTTCTCGATCAATTCTGGTGGGAACAACCTGGTACCATCCATGGGTGGTCAAAGAATAACAAGCCAAATGATCCCCACTCCTGGGTTTAGTAATGGAGATAATTCCAATAATAATACCAGTGCACAATCTAGTGGTGCTGCCTTTTCGGGCCTTGAGTCCTCAACTATGTCACAGCCGCTACAACAAAAGCATCATATTTCTGGTCAAAACAGCCGTATACTGCATACTCTTGGCAGCCATATGAGCGGTGGAATCAGGTCAGGATTGCAGAATATAACCTATGGACAGTCAACTGGGGCTCTGAATGGGGGCCTTGGAATGATTGCGAACAATTTGCTGAATAGTCCGGGAGCCTCTGAGGACTATATATCAGCTACCATGTGTGGGAACTCCCCGAAGTCAGTATCTCAGCATTTTGATCAACATCAGCGACCAGTAATGCAAGGTTGCCTCCTCAGCAAAGCACATACGTTTAAGCTATTTCCTGCAAATGCTACTTTCTATGCTTTGAGTTATGTGAGAACTATTTCATTGTTTTTTTATTACAGGTGATAGATATGGTATTAGCAACACTGGAACTTCGGTGTCTGGAAACTTGTATGTACCTGTGTCTTCTGCAGGGACGGTCATTAATAACCCGAGCTTGAGTGCTGTAGCCTTACAGTCCATCTCCAACATAAACTCCCCTCCGATGAGCAATCAGTCAAACTTGACTGCCTCTCAGCAGATGCCAAATGTAAAGGTTCAACCTGTTGATCAGTCGGAGAAGATGAACTTTCAGTCCCAGCATTATGCGGGGGATAGCCATATACCTTCTCATCAGCATCAACAATATCAGCACCAGCCTCAGCTTTCCCATCAACAACATCAATTTGCTCAGCATCATTCCCAACAGAAGCTACAAGGTCAGCAGCAACAACTTTTGTTAAGGAGCAATGCTTTTGGTCAAGCTCAGCTGCCATCTGATCCTGGTACTCTAGTAAAATCTGAGCCTGAGAATCATGATGAAGGCCTGCGCTCTCAGATCTCTGCTGAGCAATTTCAGTTTTCTAATATGCAAAATCAGTTTGAACAGAATACCGTGGGAGACCAATCTAAAGGTAATCAGTTGCTTCCTCCTCCACCTAGCCAGCAGGATACCTGTTCATCTTTATCAATCTTCAGATCCAGTGCAATAACGATCAGTTTCAGCTGATTTTTGGTATAAGCTGTCTCTCTAACGGAGTTTATTCAAGTGCAGTATTGCAGGGTAGGTGGTATCCCAAGTCTCAAGATGGATCTCAAATACCAGGTAGCTTCTTTGAGCTGAATGCCCAAGAGGAATTGCGTCAGAGAACATCCACACAAGAGGAAGCTCAGCCCAATAATTTATCTACGGAGGGATCTTTGGTCAGTCAATCTGTTGCTAATAGAGCAGTTGAGACCAATAATTCAAGCAGTGCCATGTGCAGATCTGGTAACGTTCCTCGTGAACGGCAGTATTATAATCAGCAGAGGTGGCTGTTGTTTTTGTCTCATGCGCGTTATTGTTCTGCTCCTGAAGGAAAATGTCTTGAACGCAATTGCATACATGCACAAAAACTATTGAGGCATATAGAAAAATGCAATAGATATGATTGCCAATATCGTCGGTGCCCTGAAACAAGGGTTTTAATTAATCATTATAAGCAGTGCAAGGATGTACACTGTCCTGTTTGTATTCCTGTCAAGAAATTCAGGCAGGCACAGCAAAAGTTGTTTGCTCGCTCTGGCTATAGTTCTAATATTGCAAGTTCTCTCAATGGGACCCGTGATGCTGTTGAAACTGCTACTAAGGTGACTGCCAAGCTGATTCCAGTGGCAGTTGAAACTCCAGAAGATTTGCATCCTTCTCTTAAGCGCATGAAGATAGAGCCTCCTTCTCAGCCTCCAATCTTGGAAACTGAAAATAATGTGCCAGTTTCGGTCAGCGAGTCTAATATTTTCCCAAAAGCTCAGCTTGTTGAACAGAATGACGATGTTGTGGTGATGAAGACTGAAGTCCCTGAAGTAAAGATAGAAACTCTTGCAACTGCTCTGCAAGTTAATTCTGGGAGTACTAATATAGAAAAGGACATTTTAGATGATTCATACTCTCAAAGGCCTGCTGGTGATTCTGGTGCATCAAGTACTTCAGCTTGTCCTGTGAAGCAAGAAAACGTTATTAACGTGAAGGACATGAATCAGCCTAAGCAGGAAAGTTCATCAGCGCCGTCCGAAATCATGAGTGGATCCAAATCTGGGAAGCCTAAAATAAAAGGTGTTTCAATGATAGAACTTTTCACCGCAGAGCAAGTCCGGGAACACATCAGAGGTCTGAGACAATGGATAGGCCAGGTCAGTCCATTATGGTTTTGGTTATCCTGGGATATAGGGTTAGTTTGCCCACGCTTTGTTTTCTGACATACTTCCGAGAACTTTGCAGTTTGGTTGCTAAACAATTTAAATATGATTTGATTTACTTTTTTCTTTTCTTTTCTCTTTCTTAAAAGACATTTTCTCAAGTAATTTTTTTTTTTTTTTTGTAACTTGTAAATAGTACCCAGCACTACCTTTGTGCTGTCATTTATAAAATATGTTACCATTCTCCAAAAAAAAAAAAAAAAACGTTTTCTTTTCCTTTTCTAGATAAGAATTCATAACCCAGTTGTTAGTTGAAATAACGATGTTGTTGACCTGCCTTATGAGGAAGTGGCTAGAGTTGCTTAAAGGATTAAATAGAGGACATGTTTTGGGATCTGTTTACTCTTTTAGCAGTTCTGCACCTTGACCAAGTATTAAGAAGTTATGAGCACATCCCAAGAAATGACTTTTGTATTGCATCGAGTTGAAATAATTTTTCCAATTTCAAGAGCACGTGTTTGCTGTTGTAATTGTTGGTTGGATCATTTATACTTTGTTATCGGTAGCCAAAGGTGTCTCCTAATGGTCAATGAAGCTAGAATGGACCATAGAAGACCGTGTTCAAATCCCAGTAGACGCTAAAAGCACTAGGTGATTTCTTTTGTAGTGAACCATATTTTGATGTAGGTTCTCTACTTATACGGCTTGTATACAGGGTTTTCCCCTTCAATTATCTTACCGAATAAAGAGACTTGGTGGGTGTCTTTGGTAACTTCGCTAGTGGGAGGTAGCAGTACCTGGTAGATTTGTCAGGTTGTGCAAGTGGCTTAAACACCATTATTATATATCTAGCTGAAGTTGCAATCAAGATGGCACTCGGGAAGTTTTTGCATCTTAATTTTCTTCTGGTTAGTAAGTGGTCAATCAAATCTATAGTGAAGTAGCCGTTTGGCCATAGATACCAAACAATATTTTGGAAAAGAGTTTTTGAAGTTGAGTTGAAAAATTATATTTGGAAGTTGAAGTTGTATTTGGACATTCATATTACTTGAAAAAAAGTGGAAGTTTTGTGAGTGGAGAAACCTTTTTGTTTTTGAAAAACTTGAAAAAGTTGTAAAATTACTTTTTGTTTTTTCAAAAATCCTTTTTGAATTTTTTGAAAAAATATCCAAAACTCCCCAAAAAATAAAAATAAAAAATAAAAAGCAAAAGCTATGTATGGCCAAACACCCTCTAAATAACTTTAGTGATATTGGGAGGGAAAATTCCCGTATAGAACGAGTATACTAGAAGGTGGAGAATCTGCAACAAAATATGATTCTCTACAAAAGATGCCCAACCATCTATACATAAAGGGACCCTATAGGTGCACCAAAAAGCAATCAATGACAAAAGGCTATTCCTCGAATGTACAAAATCATTTTCAATTCCATCAAATGCTCTCATATTTTTCTCTCTCCAAACTACCCACATAAGAGCGAGTGGTGCAACCCCCTCATATGATTTCTTCCCCAACATCTTCCTGCCGAACTGTGTAACGCGCTCTAACCATGGATTGGATCACCCACCGCAGTTGGAAATAATTTAATACCAAACCTCCACAAGCCCGATGCCACCTTGCAATGCACCAAAGATGACCAACTTCTTCACCCGAACATTTGCACATAAAGCACCAATGGACATTAGTAATATTCCTCTTCCTCATATTCTTCACTGTCGAGATCGTTCCCCTATCTACCAACCAGGCAAAAATGCAGACTTCCCTAGGCGCTGGAATCCATACAGATATGTGTGAAAATCTAGAGAAGCATATGCTATTAACAGGAAATGTAATATTGTAACTTCTTTCATGTAATCCTTCTTCCATATTATGCGTTCTTAATGAAACTGGTAAAGATTTTCTATTAATCTTCAATTCATGTGGTTAGACAAGTGGCTGATTTGTTTCCATCTATGGTCTTTATTCTAGTCACATGTTTGGTTTACTTTCTAATCTGTACTTGTTAACAATTTCCATGGATGAAGTTCTATTCTATTTTGGTTGACAGAGCAAAGCGAAAGCAGAAAAAAACCAAGCAATGGAGCATTCAATGAGTGAAAATTCTTGTCAGTTATGTGCTGTCGAGAAGCTAACGTTTGAACCTCCACCCATATACTGTACTCCGTGTGGTGCTCGTATTAAACGTAATGCAATGTATTATACAATCGGAACTGGTGAAACACGACACTATTTCTGCATTCCATGCTATAATGAGGCCCGTGGAGACACCATTGTCGTTGATGGATCCACCATGCCAAAGGCCAGGATGGAGAAAAAGAGAAATGATGAAGAGACTGAAGAATGGGTATTTGACTAACTTTTTGCATTTTACCTGACAAATATGTTACTATCTCATTTTTGTAGAAACATGGTATTGAAAACGAGGTTACTGCTTTGTGCAGTGGGTGCAATGTGATAAGTGTGAAGCTTGGCAACATCAAATTTGTGCTTTATTTAATGGTAGAAGGAATGATGGTGGGCAAGCTGAGTATACCTGTCCGAATTGCTATATAGCAGAAGTAGAAAGAGGTGAGCGTAAGCCCTTAAAACAAAGTGCTGTTCTTGGAGCAAAAGATCTGCCAACAACAATTCTCAGTGATCACATTGAGAAACGATTAGCTAAGCGTCTGAAGAAGGAAAGGCAAGAGAGAGCAACGCTTGAAGGAAAAAGTTTGGATGAGGTAAGTCAATTGGCTTGACTTTTGCTTACTTGTTGAAGCTTTGTAGTTTAAACTAATCAATGCACTGGGACTTGATTCCTCTGTTTGATAAGTAGAGGCAGAATGTTTTACCAATAGTTTTCATCAAGGAGTTCCCTCGTCCAGGGGCGGACCTAGGCAGTACTAAGGGGTATACCTTGGCAGTACTAAGGGGTATGATACCCCTTCGCTGGAAAATTACACTGTACAAGTAGGTAAAAAACTTTTTATATGTATGTATATCATATGTTGAGCACCCTTGATTTTTTTTTTGTACATTTAATTATTTATATTTTGGTACTCCTTAGTGAAAATCCTTGTTCCGCCATTGCCCTCGCCAATAGATAAAGAATAGGCATGTTCACTATTCCAACGGTTTTTTTTTTTTTTTTTGTTTTCGTCAGTAGGTTTGAATGATTATCGATTGGTTTGGTTTTTAAGATTGTTTATTAGAAACTGACTGAAATAAGCGACACATAGAAAATTAAAAAGGAGCGTAAATTTTGTAAAAAGGTAATATTATGATTAAAAAAATAGACGATATACGTGTGTTTGTGTATGTACACTTACTTTTTCCCAGGTATGGCTGAGTGTTCAGACCTGTCTATAGCCATGTTTAACAGCAGATGCAGTGTTCTTTTCTTCTTTCCTGAACTCCCTCATTTCCACTTCAGTTGCCTACTCGATCTCTCTCGAACTTGTTGTCCAGTATTTTCTCAACTCTCTCTGTTTCGATTGATGTCCATCTTCATCCTCTCATTCATCTTGGTCCCAGCTACTTTGGTCTCTCGGGTGTTTGAACACCACTCCTCCACTCCTCGGGTGTCTAGATGTTTTTTAGTTTTGAAATTTTTAAGAAATCTTTACTTTGCTTTTTATGATATCCTCTACGTTCCAATCCCATGTCAATGATCTTGCAAAAAAGAGGAGGTTTAAAACCCTAGCGGACTAAATATTTATACACTGGAATAGGACTTCAAGCCCTCCTCTATTGATCTTAACCCCTTTGTTCATCGTGCTTTTCCTTCTCTCTCTATCGCCTTATCTTTTCTCCCTGTTGAGTTATAGAGTTGTGCGAACATGGTTTATGAAAGGCTTCCGAAGGGATTTACAAGGGTTTGGGCTACAACATCCATTTTGCTTAAGGTTTTGGATTGGGAAAACATATTTTTTCACATGATATCAGGCTGCCTTTGGTAGGCTCTTTCTTGCTATCGTAAGTCTGCATACCCGATATTCAGGTTACACGTGCGAGATGGTGTTGGCTTATTTTGTCGTCCCACAGGTTATGTAAAGGTTTGGGGCCACTCCACTAAGGTTTTGGATTATGGATGCTCAGATTCTTTCATATTCCCTTCAAATTTCTGGTCTTTCTTCTGAGTTCTGACATGTTTTTTTGCTTGCTTGTCGTCTTTGCTTTCTTTCCTTGTCATCTTGTTTCATTTGTGCTCCTAGGGTATGAAGTTGTTTCAATTCAAATTCTTACTAGGAGAGATGTGATATTTAGCATCTCATCTTGGAATATCAGGTAAAGGAAAATATAAGATTGTACCTGAAATCTCAACGAAGAAGTTGAAATGGAGAAGAGAGCTTAAGAAAAAAGAATTTGGCCCATTCAAATTGTCCGAATTGAATTTGTAACTGAATGGAACCAAAGTTGAATTCTGCTGGCCTCACATTTAAATTGTAAAACCATAGTTCAGACACTTAATTGAATAGCAGTTTAAACTGACTTCAATGATTTAACATCCACTGTCGAGAGTCCAAAGCAGATACCAGGACAGCAGTTGGACTCTATAAAATTAGTACTCGTTCTCTGTCCCAATTTATGTGGCACACTTTCCTTTTTAGTATGTCCCAAAAAAAGGTCACATTTTTTAATTTAGAAAAAATTAGTTATAAACTTCTTATTTTATACTTAAGGAAATGATTTCTAGCCACACAAATTTCTATTGCTTGCTTTAGACCACAAGTTTCAAAACTCTTCCTTTCTTAAACTCTGTGCTAAGTCAAACCATACCATATAAAATGGGAGGGAGTGAGAAGGTCCTAACATCCACAAATCAAACTCTCCTTAGTTCTGTAGATGCTGCATTTGTTACTTTCAAGTTTTAATCAATATTGCTGTTATTATACTCCAGAATATTGATTATATCCAGCCATCGAGAAGAGAAGCAGGAAACTGTGGTTCTGTGATCCTGATTTGCAGTTATGTGTTTGGAGATGTTTGGAAGAAAATTTTGCGTTTCTCTGTAGCTTATGGAGTGTTAGTTATTAGTGGAATAGTCAACTTTCCTCAATGCTCTTTCTGCTTGGGAAGAATTATCTTCTTTAGTTTGTTCTAACATCTGCTTCTACATTTATTGTTTCCTAGTAGTGTTAACAATTATGCTTATGCCTCCCTAATTTAGTTCATGCTTATATTGGTTTCCAGGTTCCTGGAGCGGAAGGACTTGTAGTAAGAGTTGTGTCGTCAGTGGACAAAAAGCTAGAAGTGAAACCACGGTTTCTTGAGATATTTCAGGATGATAACTATCCATCGGATTTCCCGTATAAATCAAAGGTATTTTCAGGAAATGCTGTTTATGAATGCTACAAAGTTTGGCTTTAATGATTTGAATGAATGTTACATATGTTATTGCAAGACATTTTATGTTAGAACTAGATCTTTATCTGGCACTGTCTAACTGATTAGTTGCAGATCTGATAGGTCGTTCCATTAAGTAATCAAAGAAAACAATTTTTGATATATGAAGATAAGTGCTGGTGTGCTATCAGGAAAAAAGCTTTTCACATGCAAAAGATGATGGTTTTGTGGTTGTTTTTATTCCATATTCACGTGTTTCATCTTCCGTGACCTGAAATAGTCTCAAAAGTTTTCCATCACAAAGAAAAGGTATAGTTGGGTGAGGCTTAACATCCATAAAAATTTAGATCATAATAGGACTGCGAGGGCAAGTTTTATACATAAATTAATAAATTTGATTAGTAAAAGGGAGAAAACATGCCCGTATACAAGTCGGCATACAACTTTCTGATGGAGGAAAGCCAAGAACACATTCTTTGCTCATGGAGAAGAATCTGGAAGACTATTGCACCTCTCAAGGTCGTTTTTTTTTTAGTTGGCTTGTTGTTAGAAAAGCTTGTCTTACACATGAGAATCTTCAGAAAAGGGGTATACAACTGAGTTCCAGATGCTTCTTATGTCAACAAAGTGAGGCTTCTTATGTCAACAAAGTGAGGAAGACATCAATCACCTTTTTTTGCATTGCAAGGTGACCTATCAGTTATGACAGATTTTTTTGAATGTATTAGGTTTGAGTTGGGTCATGCCAGAATCTATTAGAGAGGTAATTAACACTTGGCACAGACCAGGGGGAAACAAATTGCAGAAGAAATGTTGGAGGTCAGTTCCACAGTGTATCTGGTGGACAATATGGGTAGAAAGAAATGGAAGATGCTTTGAAAACAAGGAAAGTCCTATCCAGAAGATCAAGCCCAATTGTGTTATGCATTTATACTTTTGGTGCAAGAAAAGTTATGTAGAAGAAACTGATGCACTTTTAGACTTATTAGAATCCTTGTAGTTACGATCAGAGAGTTTTTTGTATTTCTGATTTTGCTCAAGGAGCTTGTATATCTGGTGACCAACATTGCCTTAATGTTGATGAATATACTGTTAACCTTTCAAAAAAAAAAAAATAGAAAGCCTTACAAAAGGATACGGCTTTCTACGTAAGATGGCCAATCCACTACACCTATAGGGACCTCATGTAGGCGAGGGCAAGTTTCAAAGGATTGTTTCTGAAATAATCTAATGGATTAATCGTACTCATGATTTACTGATTGTTTTGTCCAGGCATTCTTATGCATATGTCGTGTGCCAATTGCCCCTCATTGACTGGGAAGAGAAATACTAATGGGTTAATAGGCCTAATGGGCTCTCCCGCCTAATAAACTAGTCTTTTGGGTTGGCTCTCCAGTTTGGTCTATAACACTTGTATCAGAGTAGGTCGATCAACATTTTGAGGCCATGACTCGAAGTGGCGACCTGGTGTGCCAAGAGTAGTGGCCTGGACCCAGAAGAAGTGCCAGCCGTGACCAACCGGTAGGGCGCTAGGAGTGATGGCGTGGATCTAAGAGGGGTGCCAGCCATGAGTCTTTGACCAATTGGGCCAGAGAGATGGTAGAATTTGTGGTTTAGATAAAATATGGGCCAGCCGTGACCTAGGAGGTTGTTGGTCCTTAAGCGGGTTCTCTGTTGTGTGCCAATTGTCCCTCATTGACTAAAAAGAGAAATACTAATGGGTTTATAGTTTAAATTGTGCTCCTCCCACCTAATAGGCTAGTCTTTTGGGTTGCACTCTCTTATAGGTTTAAGTCTGGCATTAGAGCTTATATTTTTTCCGTTTCATTCGGCGATAATTGTTTATGGACTGAAGAGTTGCATTCTTCAGGTGTTATTGTTATTTCAGAAAATTGAAGGTGTGGAAGTATGCCTCTTTGGCATGTATGTTCAGGAATTTGGATCTGAATGCGCACAGCCAAATCATCGCCGTGTTTATCTCTCGTATCTAGATTCTGTTAAATATTTCAGGCCAGAGATCAGAACAGTGAGTGGGGAGGCTCTCCGCACGTATGTGTATCATGAAATTTTGGTAATCTTTCCTGCCATAAATTCTAATTATTGATTCTAGATATTTGTTATTGTCTGTATATTAATACATTTGATTCCACCCAGATTGGATATCTAGAGTATTGTAAGATGCGTGGTTTCACGAGCTGTTATATTTGGGCTTGCCCCCCATTGAAGGGTGAAGATTATATATTATATTGCCACCCCGAAATTCAGAAGACCCCAAAATCTGACAAACTCAGAGAGTGGTGAGCTTAGTAACATATAGGTTGCCTTGTGCTTTATTTTAAGGTATATTTTTTCTCGTTTTTGTTATAGTGGTTTGACATGTGTTGCTCATATTTCAGGTATTTATCAATGTTAAGAAAAGCTAAGAAGGATAATATAGTTGTTGAGCTAACTAATTTATACGACCATTTCTTTATATCCACGGGCGAATGTAAAGCTAAAGTTACTGCAGCTCGTCTGCCTTATTTTGATGGGGACTATTGGCCTGGTGCTGCGGAGGATATGATTTATCAACTTCAGCATGAAGAGGATGGGAGAAAGCAACATAAGAGGGGAACTATAAAAAAGACTATAACAAAAAGAGCTCTTAAAGCATCTGGTCAATTGGATCTTTCTGGGAATGCATCTAAGGATCTGCTTCTAATGCACAAAGTAATTTTAACTGCTAAACATCTTAATTTACTCATTTTCTATCTTTTTCTTTCTACTATATTGTTTATTGGTTAATTGATCTACTGTTAAAATGGGAGTTGTGGCGTCTGCTTCCTGAGCGATTTAAACTATGATTACGTATTCTATTTAAGAGTGAATTGTTGCCCTTGGTTTGCACCCAAGGGTGTAGCTTACCGGTCAATGAAGTGGGTGAAAATCATGGGAGACGGGGGTGAAAACCGTAGCAGAGACAATAAATGATAGTTGTTTTCTTCCCATCTGCTCAAGCTTGGCCCTGGCAGAGTTACACAGTACCTGTGCCGGTGGGAAGTAGCAGCTATCCAGTCGAATTATTGAGGTGGGCCCAAGCTGGCTGAGACCAGTGTTGTCAAAGGCGCGTTTTAAGCACGCTTAAGCCCTAAAGCGAGGCGCAAAACATGCCGAGCGCTTCGCCTCGCTTAATGGGCGCCTCAATGTTGTCATCAAGGCTCTAAGGCATAGTTCTCTGTGCCAATGAACGTTATGTTGAAGAGCCGAATCTAAATAATTGATATTTCAATTTATCTTAATTTTTTTCAATCTTGTCCATATACTGTTATTCATGCTTATTATTATTTGTCTTGGAATACACGTATACTGTTGTATATTTTCTTTAGTTGTGCCTTTCTTTATTAAAGCCCACACCTTTTTGCGCTTTGCGCTTAAAGCCCAAATAGACCCTTAGCGCCTTTTTGCGCTTTTCGCTTTTGACAACACTGGCTGAGACACCACTGCTCTTAAAAAAAATTGTTGCACTCGTTTGTCATCATAGTGTATTCTTTTCCATTCTTTGTTTCGAAAGCTGATTGTACCGCCAGATTCTTTTTCTTCATTAAAAAAAAGCTGATCGTGCTGCCAGTCTCCATTTTAGTCTACAGTTCTTAACTCTGTCCATTTCTTTTACTTGCCACAGCTCGGTGAAACAATTTCTCCTATGAAAGAGGATTTTATTATGGTTCATTTACAGTATGCATGCAGCCATTGCTGCACTCTAATGGTATCTGGAAATCGTTGGGTGTGCAAGCAATGCAAGAACTTTCAGCTTTGTGACAGGTATGGATCTCATCTCACACTATATGCTACAACTTGTAAAAGTTTTCTGGTTGTTACAGAATCATGCTCGTTAGAATGTGGATTGGTAAAAACATTCCTCATCTGTAGATAATGTACTTGTTTATTGTTTTTCTTCCAGACTCACACGCAGAATGAATTTAAGTCTTAGTGTAATGCCAAGTGCATCCTTGATTTCTCGAAAGGGGCATAAATCAGAGCTGTTCGCATTTTCCTACTGTTAAATTGTTATTTATTTATTGTGCGCAGTATCAGAGGCAACCAGAGAGTTCATATGAAGAAAGTCATACGAGGCTAGACCAATGCAGTATAATATTGAATGCAGGAAAAAAACATAAACCGATAGAGGCTCTAAAATTTTAGCTTGTAGCAATTTCTGTCGTTACTACAGGAATGGAGCTGTGCACTGCACAGTTTTCAGTTTATGTTTGAACCCCAGATAACAAGATTGTCAATCTTTTTAAAGGCATGCCCAGTGTCTATAAGTCTTCTCATTTATGAGGCTTGGACTTGTACTCTCTGCGCTACAACTCCTCATTGAATGAAAAAACTCCACTTTCTCATAATTGGTGTGTTTCACGAGGACATATGGGTTATAACATATAGTGTCTTTCGGTGGTTGTAGTGCCATTTGCCTTTGTTTGAGCATGTAGTCTTTTGCATTCTCGAGACGGACAAATTTTCCATCTATCTGGACTGAGCTGGTTGTCCATTTCTGGCATAAAGGAGGATGGAATAGAAATTTTACTTGATTCCTTGAAGGAATTAGATAGATCTCTTCTCAACAATCCATTTCCTGGCAGAGAAACGTAGAACCACCCTGGTGGTGGTATGAGTTGCTGTCTAGGTGGGTGAACTCTATGGCCCAATTTTTTATTCCGGTTGGATACTCTATCTCTTCCCCCTTTGTTCCCCTCTCTCAACCCCCTTTTTTCCCTTTTTTGGTGAAAGCCAGGGTAAAACTAATGTATTGATTGCATCTTCAAAATTTTTTTTTAAGCATCTTCAAAAAGAACTAATGTATTGATTGATTGAAGTTTCTGAATTTTGATGCTGAGAAGGTAGTGTGTGAAGAATAAAGCCTGTCCCAACAGAGCGTCTGTAAAGACCCAAATATATATCACTTGCCTCATGAAAAAGTGTTTTTTTCGTTTTTTTTTTTTGGTTTTTTTTATGAGGTAAATAATTTTATTCATGAAGGGCCACAGAACCCGTATACAACAGGTATACAAAATGCTATGGTTCTCTACGGAAGGCACCCAATTTTCTATACAACAAGGGACTTCATGGGTACACCAAAAATAAATAAGGGAAAAGAGGCTACTCCTTAATGCACCAAAATTCATCTCTACGCTTTCAAACGCTCTCCTTTTTCTTTCTCTCCAAACTTAGCCCATGAAAAAGTATATCATGCGAGGAAGCTCAGTTTTTTGCTACATGGCAGCCCTGCACACATTTTAGGCTCTTAGCTCTAAAAAGGTTCTAGATCTGTACATTATGTGTTCCTTCTCTATATATATGACAAAAAGTGGATGTATTTATCAATAAATTACCTCAGGAACCGCCTCCCCCCCCCCCCCCCACACACACACACACAAAAAAAAGACTGCACTTGCATTGTGTTTTGCTAAATTCTTGTTTTGTGCACGAAAATTTTTATATAAGAGAAACCATTTGAGGATGATAGCTCTGTAAACCCTACTGTTTTTCTTTGTAACATTTGGCCTGTACTGGTACTGTATTAGGTGCTATGAAACTGAGCAAAAACTTGAAGATAGAGAAAGACATCCTATTAATCAGAAGGACAAGCACACACTTTATCCAGTAAGTACTTGTATTTATTCGCCCTTGAAATAGGTATTGGGTTCCATGATTGAAAAATAAGATGACTTCATAAAAAATGATTGAGAAATTAGATGATATTTTCCAGGAAATCAATGACGTACCTAATGATACTAAGGATGAAGACGAAATTCTCGAGAGCGAGTTTTTCGATACAAGGCAGGCATTTTTGAGCCTCTGTCAAGGAAATCATTACCAATATGATACCCTGAGGCGTGCCAAACATTCCTCAATGATGGTCCTTTACCACCTTCATAATCCAACTGCACCAGCATTTGTGACAACTTGCAATATTTGTCACCTTGATATAGAAACTGGTCAAGGCTGGCGGTGTGAAGTTTGCGCAGATTATGATGTTTGCAATGCTTGCTATCAAAAAGATGGTGAAATTGATCATCCTCATAAGTTGACTAATCATCCCTCCCTGGCTGAGCGTGATGCGCAGAATAAAGAAGCTAGGCAGCAACGAGTTTTGCAGGTGCATCTTTGGTCCTTAACGTAATTTGTGGTCTCGTGATGTTTCCTATGTTTAGTTTATGAAATCCTCTGTTACAACTTTTGGGTCTGGTTGCGGCCCATGGCACCTACTGCTGCTTTTTTCTTTTGTAGCTCTTTCATCCTCTTTGATTCACCATATGTAGTCCTAGTTGACTTCAGCTTCTACTTTTTACTTCATCCTGTTTGATTCACAAGAGGTTACTACTCCTAGTTCTACCATCCAGGTTCCTTTGAGATAAGCTAGTATATTGCTAAGTCTTGGTGTATCACACCTTGAGATTGAAGTTTGTGCTAAATGGTACTCCCTCCATCCCAAAAAGAATGACCTAGTTTGACTGGGTACAGAGTTTAAGGTGTGAAGACTTTTGAAACTTGTGGTTTAAGACAAATAATAGAAATTTGTGTGGTTGTGAATCATCTCATAAAGTAAAATTATGACTAAATCTAGAAAGTGGTCATTCTTTTTGGGACGGACTAAAAAAGAAATGTGGTCATTCTGATGATGGAGTACTACTTTTCTTGCTCAAAATTCCTTCTACTAATACTTCCCTTTGGAATAAATTTTCATTCGTTAATATAACATGCCAAGTTGTATTTGTGCAGTTTAGCATGTCGCTCAAATATAGTCACTTATCAAGTTATCCTACTTATCTATGCAGCAGGGAACTCTCTTTACACTAATAATTTTTTTTTTTTTTTTTTTTTTTTTAAGTTATGAGGTCTCTTTACATTAAAAGTTGTAAATGGAAATACAAAAATGATCTTGTATGCTTTACATATATCTTGATATTTTGGAATATTATCATTTTTCCAAATACAAATAAGACAATAGTTTAGTTCTCCAAGTAGCTTTCTATTCATAGACAATCTTCGGGCTCCTACTTGACATTTGCTTCATTCATTGTCATTCTCTTTGAGAATCGGTAATTGCTTGATTGATGGACAGCTAGAATACAGGGTTTCCATATTTTTTTTTGAGTAAGGTAACATGTTATATATCAGCTGCACAAAGGTTGTGCAGAAACCATATTTACAATCCAGCAAAAACGGCAAAAAAAAAATCCTTGTTCATCTTACAAGGAATCTATGGTATCTAGCAAAGATACAACATCATCACAAAGCTCTTGTTTACACCAAAAATGAAATAAAAATAAACTGTTCATTTTTACTTTTTGTACTGAATTAAGAGTTCCTTCAAAACATCGTGTGTTCCTCTCTTTCCAAACAGTCCACCATACACAAGCAGGTATAATTTGCCACCATTTCTTCTGAGTAACAGTCCCCCCGGTGTAATTCCAGCATTGCAGCAATTCTCTTGTAGTCTTAGGCATAGTCCATTTGATACCTTTCATGTTCAAAAACAGCTGCCATATCTGATCAGTGACTTTGCAATGTAGAAAAAGATGATTTATAGTCTCTGACTCAATTCCACACAAAAAACATTTAGAACATAGCTGAAATCCTCTTTTCATCAAATTGTCTTGAGTCAGACAAGCTCCCTTTGCCACCAACCATAAAAAGCATGCCACCTTGTAAGGAACTTTTACCTTCCATATGTGTTTCCAAGGCCATTTAAACCCTTGTTGCTCACTCTGATTCATCCATAAGTATGCTGATTTAACAGTGTAAGCTCCTTTGATATGCCTTTGCCAAACTAAGCTATCTTCAGCGTTTGAAATACCCGAAAAGGCCTCCAATGTTTTGAAGAAATCAGCTACTCTACACACTTCCCAATCATTGAAAAATCTTCTAAAAGTTAGGTTCCATCCATGTTGGCTCCACAGCTCTGAAATAGTTGCATCAGGTTGTTGATTCAAACTGAAAATGTCAGGGAAAATGTCTTTAAGAGGTCCATGTCCAATCCAGTTATCGTGCCAAAAAGATACATTACTTCCATTGCCCACTTTGATCCTTATTTTGCTAGAATATAAACACCACAGTGTTTTTATAGATCTCCATAAACTAATCCCATAAGAAGAAGTTGCCTTCTTTGTGCACCATTTTCGTTCTTGCCCATATTTTTCACAGATAACTCTTCTCCATAAAGCTTGATCCTTTATTCCGTATCTCCACAACCATTTCATCAATAAGCTTTTGTTGTGCATTCTCAAGTTTCTTATCCCCAAACCTCCTTCCTTCTTGTTAGTAGTGACGGTTTTCCAATTAACCAAATGAAAGCTCCTCTTTTCCTTGTTTCCTTGCCAGATAAAGTTTCTCCTTAGAGAATCAATTCGCTTTTCAATTTTGGTAGGCAAAGGAAATAAAGACATCATATATGTAGGTAATGAATCCAAAACAGTGTTAACCAAAAGTATCCTTCCTCCGAATGATAGGTATTGACTTTTCCATCTAGCCAATCTTTTCTCACATCTTTCGAGAACTCCATTCCAAATTTCCTGTGACTTGCTCTTTGATCCAAGAGGCATTCCCAAATAGACTGTAGGTAGTGAACCCACTTCACACCCCAAAGTCTGAGCCAACGTATGAATTGCAGGTAGGGGTGGGCACAAAACCGAAAAAACCGAAATACCGAAATACCGAACCGAACCGAACTAATTCGGTACTTCGGGTTCGGTTTTTCGGTTTTTCGGTTCGGGTTCGGTCTTAGAAATTTTTGAACTTCGGTCTTCGGTTCGGTCTTCGGTTTCGGGCTCCCCGGAACTTCGGGCCCCGAAATTCCGAAAAACCCGAAGTTTTTTTTTTTTTTTTTTTTTTTTTTTTTAACCATTAACAAAAAACATCCACCATTACATATTACGTATATTTCCTAGATTGATTCGTATAATTTCCCTTTTTTGCTTATTGTATTTTAATGTCTAATTAGTGATTAAATGCAACATATATATAAAAAATTAAATAATTGAACTAAAAATTCATTAGGAAATGATAAATTAGCTGAACATCCCTTTAGTTTGAATAAATCATTTATGTTAAGTCATCGCGATATGATATTACGAGTATTCAATCATTTATATTTGGTAATTTGATGTATTTTTGTTAATCTTATTTTTTGACTTTGAACAGGTATGTACTTTGCCTTTCCTTTCCCTTTCTTGTTCGGCCTTTTTTTCTTTGGCTATAAACTTTGGTTTAAACCGAAACACCGAAGTACCGAACCGAAGTACCGAACTAAAAAACCGAACCGAACCGAAGTATAAAAATTACGGACTTTTCTACACTTCAAACCGAACCGAAGACCGAAGTAACGGACTCCTACTTCTAAAAACCGAACCGAAGAACCGAACGCCCACCCCTAATTGCAGGAACATCATTTATAGGAAAAATTAAGCTCTTTCCCCAATTCACATGTAAACCAGCTACTGCTTCAAAAACAGTAAGTATGAGTCTGAGATGTTTGAGTTGTTCCACCTTACCATCCATAAAAATCAAAGAGTCGTCGGCATATAATAGATGGGAAATTTCCATGTTGCACCCTTGAGCGTTTGATACTTTAAAACCTGTTATCCAACTGTTTTGGACTGCAAGTTTTAGCATTTTGTTGAGCCCTTCCATAACAATAATAAACAAGAAAGGAGACAAAGGATCTCCTTGCCTTAATCCCCTTTGTGAGTTAAAGAATCCTTCTGGTGCTCCATTAATCGAAACTGCAAACCTGACTGTGCTTATGCAAAAAAAGACCCACTTGATCCATTTTCTACCAAATCCCATGTTTTTTAGCATCTTGATCAAAAAACCCCAATTGACGTGATCGTAAGCCTTCTCAATATCCAGCTTGCACAAAATCCCTGGACTCCTTCTTCTTATTCTGGTATCAACACATTCATTGGCTATTAAGACTGCATCCATTATTTGTCTACCTTTAATGAATGCCATTTGCTGAGAATCCACTAACTTGTGTATCACCTTTTTGAGACGCTCTGTAAGAATTTTCGAGATAATCTTGTAGACACTACCTATGAGACTGATAGGTCTAAAATCCCTCAACTCTTTTGCCCCAATCTTTTTTGGAATTAAAGCCACATATGTTGCATTGAAACTTTTCTCAAAATATTCTTGAGAGTGAAAATTCTCAAGAGTATTAATGATATCAGATTTCACCACCTCCCAGCAGCTAAGGAAAAATCCCATGGAAAACCCGTAAGGTCCTGGTGCTTTATCTGCCGCACATAATTTGATACAATCAAGAATCTCCTGCTCTTCAAAAGGCCTTTGCAACCACTGCTCCTCTTGCAAATTGATTTTGGGACAATCAGTACAATTGAATTCAGGTCTCCACCTCTCATTTTCTCTATATAAATTTTGATAGAAAGACACTATCTCCCTCCTGATCCCATCCTGCTCTTCCACAGCTTCATCATTCACTATGATGTAATCAATAGTGTTGTTTCTTCTATGAACATTTGCCATTCTATGAAAGAATTTTGTATTTTTGTCACCCTCTTTCAACCATTGAACCCTGGACCTTTGCCTCCAAGCAATCTCCTCGTTCTTAGCCAACTCCTCTATCTCCATGAATAAGCTAGCCTTCAGTAACAATTCATCCTCATTTAAAGCTCTTTGTTCATGAATTTTGTCCAACTCTGACATTTGATTCAACAATTCTGATTTCCTTCTCTCCAAGCTGCCAAAATTTTCAGAGTTCCATTCCTTGAGCTTCCCTTTAAGTAGCTTTAATTTGCAAGCCAAAATGTAATCAGGTCTTCCATGAATTTGGAACGAAGACCACCAGTTCTGAACTTTTTCATTAAAACCCTCGACCCCAAGCCACCAATTTTCAAACTTGAAATATGATTTCGAGTTTCCCCAATCCCCACATTGCAATGAAATGGGAGTATGATCAGATGATAATCCAGTCAGAATAGACTGCTTGATGTTGCTGAATTTCTCATCCCACTCAATCGAAAATAGAAATCTGTCCAATCTTGAAGATATCTCTAAATTATCCCCATGTGTCCGAGTATACATCGCCCCATTGAGTGGAGGATCAAAGAGTTGCAAATCATTGATTAAATCTGAAAATTCAAGCATACCCCTTGTGAGCCTGTTGTTGTTTCTTCTTTCAGAGCAAAATCTTGTTGTGTTGAAATCCCCACATACGACCCATGGACCTTCACAAACTCCTCTAGTAGCTGCTAGTTCCCACCACAAATCTTGCCTCTCTAATCTGCAATTTGGTCCATAAACCCCCGTAAGATGCCAACTGAAATTATGTTGCGTTGAGGTTAGCCGGAGAGACACAGTAAAAACTCCTTTATTAATCAGCTCCCCATCCCAAATCCTGCTGTCCCACAAAACTAGAATGCCTCCTCTTCTTCCGCTCGACTCCAGGCACTCATATTTCACCCATCTGTTTGGCCACAATTGCTTGACGAGTTCTTCAAAATTTCCATCCAGTTTGGTTTCCTGAAAGCAGTATATGTCTGCTTTCCATCTCAAAATCAACATTTTAACCAATCTCCTTTTCCTTATTTTGTTCAATCCCCTAACATTCCATGAAACAATGTTTAACTTCATCGCACACTAAAAGCTGAATTTTTCCCCCGGCTTCGCACTTGTTCATCCCCATAATTTACCCGCGAAATCAGATTTTGTACTTCCCTAGATACCTTAGGAGTTGCTGCAGGTTTCCATATTTGTGTTCCAAACTAGAAAAGCACGCCTGTCTTTTCTGTACTCCTTACACTAACAGCACTAGCTCACAGCAATTTTTCTCTCAATTATTAGCTGTTATGGTTGCATCCTGCACTCTTCACCAAGTATGAAAGCTATGTTCTTTACTGCCTTGACCTAGATATATTCTGCATCTCCCTTTTCCATCCTCCTTCAGATAACTCCATATATATGGAAACCATTAAAAAATATAATGGTTACGCTCTAGACCTTCTTTCCTTGCTGACGGCAATTTCCATAGGAACTGAACCTCATTCCGTTCTTGATCTTGGATGTCTCCTGCAACTTAGTTCCAATGTGATCCCCTGCCATCCCCTCTCTCATGGTTTCTCATCACAGTCTCTCTATCATTCGCTCAACCAACCAAATGTGTGTACGCCTCCTACAAAGTCATCTATCACAATGATCTCCACCCATCACTATGTAAAAATCAGCGCAGCTATTCAACTTGTCCTTCTCCCTCAAAACCCCCTTCTAGATAATCTTCATAATCCCTTTCCACAAATTCACACATCAAGAGTTTGTCACTAGATAATTATCCATTATTAGGTGATATTTTTGGCTAGTGCTCCTTCATAAAACTTCATCCTCTTGAACAGATCTCCATTGCCATTTCCCAGTATCGCCATGGTAAACTTTGCTCTGAAGGATGATGAGCTAGTTCAAATTAAGGAAGAGTCTAGCCAATAGGGAGATGGTTGCAGTGCGAGCTACAATTCCTGGGCCAATTGATATTTAGGAGGTGTTCGTTTTGTAAAGCTTTTTGAAGTCTTGCAAAAGATCATCAGAAAATGTGTTATGTTTTATTCTTTTCACAAGATTATTTGTTGGAAAACTAATGTTTGAAGACTAGTGCGTTACAAGTATGTTTTCTTTTTGCACAAACCCTTTTTTTCCTAAAAACTTTTCCGAATGTTATTTAGCAGCTCCTTGAGTATTTCTTGATTGAACACCTGGGAATTCATATGAAACAGACGAGCAAGAGAAAACTGTAGACGTTTTAGGAGCCTCCATCCTTATAGAAAAGATAGGAGGACTGTGATCAAGCAACCCCTCATACTTTGAGTATCATTCTAACAAAAAAAAAACAGTTTATCATTCTGTGGTAGAGAGGGTCCTGCTTATATAAATGAAACTCTTTTAGCCAGATTATATTTTCTTTCATTTATCAAAAAAAAAAATATAGTCGACATGTGATGTCTGATATGATTTCTCCCTTTTTAACTCTACAGCTTAGGAAGATGCTTGATCTTCTGGTGCATGCTTCTCAGTGTCGCTCTTCAGTTTGTCAATATCCAAACTGTCGCAAAGTTAAGGGGCTTTTCCGCCACGGTATACAGTGCAAAACACGTGCCTCAGGTGGTTGTGTCCTCTGTAAAAGGATGTGGTACCTCCTTCAACTTCATGCTCGTGCGTGCAAGGAATCTCAATGCCATGTGCCACGTTGCAGGTTTGTTAGCTGATGCTGCCCTAGATGTTTGTAGTCAATCACTTGTCACTGATAGTATTTTTACAAATAATAATGATGATTAGCAATGCTACTACTTTTACAAATAATTATAATGATAATATGAATGCCACGTTGCAGGTTTGTTGGCTGATGCTTCCTAGGTGTTTGTAATCAATCACTCATATTGATATTATTTTTACAAATAATTGTAGTGATGATCAGCCAATGCTACTATTTCCTGTTACTAGCAGCAGTGGCCAATCCAAACTAATTGGTGTTGGTGAATTAGCTATATCCATTTTGTTCTATTTCTCCAAGTAGTCGTCATAGTTAGATAGTAGTTTATGCTTTGCTGTCAACCTAGGGCAACCCTGCTTTAGCCGTCATCCAACTGGGATTGGTTATATGCTTTTTAAGGTCACATAGGCAGGATTATAATGATAAATAAGATGAGCAAAAAATTATGTTACTGCCATCGCTTTATCTGCCCTTCTGCTTCCCTTTTTTGCAGTTCACTTCAGAATTTCAGCTTTATTCTGTTGATGACATAAATTCTTCCTCTATCTTTTACCATTATACAGAGATTTGAGAGAACATCTGCGTCGGCTGCAACAACAGTCTGATTCTCGGCGGAGGGCTGCTGTTATGGAGATGATGAGACAGCGTGCTGCGGAAGTTGCAAGCGGTCCTGGTTGACCATATTGTAAATACTGCAATAGCCATAAGTGTTATCAGATGTAGGATTATAGTCGTGAGGAAGTGTGGGCAAACCTGCTTTGAGCAAACAGGCGTGTTCAACCCTTAGAAGGATGCTCTCCCATGACAAAAGAAATTTGCTGTGCCTGGTTCACTATCTCTGTAATGATTCCTTCTGTGGCACATCTTTGGATTATCTCTATAGTGATGGTTATATATCCAAGCTGCTCATGACAACCAGTCCCTTGGGAGTAAGTATGCCAACGAGCGTCATCTGCCCGTGGCTCATAGGTGATTCTTTGATTTCATTCACTTTGTAGTTTACCAAAAGTAGCTATCATTTGATGGCAGATGTAACATAGCTTTCCATATTTAACTTAGCATGGTCTGCGGAGGTAGAAAGTAGTTTTTGCTAGTGAAATTGTTCTGTTCAGTTCAGTTCTGCTCCATGAGTTCTCAAAGTGGACTTTGGGTCTCTGGATATTTCCTTATTTATCGATGCAAGAGTTAAAAGTAGCAAGTTGCTATTGCTTCTGTTTTGAAAGCAGCAAATGTTCACAATATGAGTAATTATTTTCCTCTTGCCTTCCTTCTCCATAAACAATCAGAATTTCCTACTTATCTTGACCGACAATTAATTGGATATTTAATCAATAAGATCAAACATTTTTTTTTTTTTTGGAGATTTTCTAGTTTAGGCATGTCGCTTCAAATTTTGTTTACATTGGTGTTAAGATGAGTATTATATGGACTTTCCTCTGGAAAAACTTAAGCAGATGAGATATATGTTTGAAGTGAAATATCAGTTACTTTGTTACATGATTAACAGAATACATTTGGCCATACTAAGATCAATGGAGATGGGTGATAATTGATAATTTTAATTGTGATCTTGTTAACGTTCTTACTTGATTGAATCCTACCATTGACTGGTATATAATAAGTTTTACGACCCACCTTTAGTAATATTTATTTTTTGTTTTTGTTTCTTTTCTATTTCATTTTTCATTTCTATTTTTACAACAGGATTGGATTTTGGTTGATTGTATTCACGACAGAACCGCCCCAGTGGGAAAATAAAATGGAGCACCTAACAATGCATCCATCAGATAATTACTCTTCTACCCAACAATCAACAGTCCAACTCATGTCTGATCGTGGAATATTAGCAGCTCATACTCACCAACGGAAAGGAAATCATTAGAAGTTAAATAACCCAATATAACCTCATATATTATGTTCATAGTTATTACTTTGGAAATAAATTTCTTTCTCCACGTACTTCACAAAGCAGAACAAGTCAATGAAGAAATACCAAAGCTAACAGGCATAATGCGGCAAGCAATAATGGGATGTTGAAGTACTTCATCCGTTACGTCCTATGCAACATTTGACAGTGTCGTCTTATAATAACCGTTCCTCTTCTCTTGCTACTTAAAAAATAAAAGAAAAAATGGTTCGGTCGACAGAGACAACAGGATTGTAGAAACTGTTTTCACTAATTTCAACGGCTTAGTAGACTTACACCTCATTATGCTAATAACGATGGTGTCTAGATTAACTTATGCACACCTCAACAGTCCAGCCAGTAAAGACAAACCTCATTATGCGCCGTGAAGTTACACACAGTAAACCACGACTAAAATGACACACCACTTTAAATTAAAAAAAGAATTTCAGGATGAAGAAATACACAGAAAAAAGGGATGACCAAAATTTGCCGCCAACAAGAATATATACCTCATTGTAATATATTTTGATGTTCTCTTTTATGATCTATCTATACTATTCATTTGCTTTGATTTGTTGATCTGGTTAAAATGTTAAGAGTGTGCAACAGTTGACAGAAGATGGAGGAAGAAGTTGCCCAGCCTGCAACAAACAAGAGAATAAGCAATTTTAGTTCAGTGCTCAAGCAAGTGCAGAGATACAATTACAAATGTAGACAGAGTTGAGCCTTCCTCAAAATAACTTGTACAAATGAAGGAATAGTTTTATACTTATGTTGAAATCCCTATTTTCCTACAGAATTCCTCCGTGTTTGTACAATTAGCACCATTTGGACCAACTCTGTTATCACCAGTTGACAATTTATACTTTAATGCTTCAAGGAAATTAAAAGGAACTATCAGACTGCAAAAAAGTTGCAACTAAAACACCAACAAAGAACGGTACATCTGCTAATTTAAAACACGGAACTTTCATTAGGAAATATATGATACTTTTTCGATCTGAAATTAGACCAAATAGCAAGCTCATAATTGCCAATATTCAAGATTTTCATGGTAAATTTTCAATGCTCGGCCAATATTAACTTTTTTTAAGAGCTTCAAGACTAATCAACAAATAAGCAAGGTCGTTCAATGGACAATAACACCCTGAAAAGTGAAACCCGACCTAAGCGGTATGTACCAGGATAATAACATATAACTCACACTATGTAACCACCCGCTACAACATCACCTAGTTTGGAACTGAGTCGCAGACATCCCAGTTTCCTATATGAAAGCTGTGTGCAGTGTACTACTGTACCCTTGACCTCGGCTCTACCGATCATGATTCTCATTAATGCATTTCCCTTTTGTTCTTGCAGAAGGTTTAACCAGGAAACTGTAATCCTTATAAGACCCGGTCTCTTTATTTGATATGATTGTAAACATTTGACTTGTGATGATTACGATGACAGAGAGAGTTTCAAATTACCGATTGTTTATTCTTAAATAAGGAAATAAATAAGAAAATGTTCGACTTTTTATTTCTCGTAGTAGAGAAAAGAGCTGTAGTGAAAAGAGACATACTCCAACTTTTTGTAAAATATAGATGTTCTTATTAAGCATTACTGTGGTTTTCCGTTAAAAATATGGAACACATTAGAAAGGTGATGAAAAAGGAAGCCCAAATAAAGTGGAAGTTCGTTTTACGTTTTGTTGTATTCCATGATGAAGCTGATCTTTGAATGTTGGTTTTCTTTTTACTCGGTATGCATGGTGCCATGCTCGCTACATAGGTTAATGTTTACACACTAGGCAGAGACAAGAGTTGATTAGTATAAAAAGCAGAGTGTTTCCCTTTTCAAGTTAAACATTTATTTCTCTCTTTGATATTGATAACTGAATTGTTTTATCTCTCTGTAGGTAATCAGCATCGCTAAAGACAATTAAATCATACAATAAAAATGCTTATGAGGAGAGTAAAAGCCAAGAAGGAACAAAAGTTCTGCATATATAAAGAATGCACAGTCATGCACTTAAGGAATCAAAAGCAAATTAAAAAAGAGGCAGAGAAACTAACAAGATTAGATACCACAGTTGATCTTAGGCAAAAGGCAAAGGTATACATCAAGAGGTAGAGAAAAATGAGTTTAAATAGCAAATGCTGTGAAAAAGTGAGTCAAAGGTATAGGATCAGAAGAACAACGCACCTCAAATGGAAGAACTACATAAGGTAAGGACTACGACAAGATCTCCGTTCGGACAAATCCAGAGTGGTGACAGCTGTGTGGTTTGGCAGAATCATTCCAGCAAAAGCTCAAAATTGTATTCTTTACAGGTGCTATCAATCTTATTTTGTTTCATTAATCAGGGATTGAAAATGCTTGAACCACTGACATTGAGAGCAATTAGAACTGAGATACTTGTAATAATCGCAAGCCAAAACAGGGCTGATTCTGCAAATAAGAAACATTAATTGATACATGCAAGAAGTGAGAAGAACTCTAAACAATTCCCTGGGAAAAAGTGAGCTGAATTTGAATTATTTAAAGCAATGCAATGCAGTGCAGTTTACCTCCAACATTTTCAGGAAGAGTATCAGAATTTTGCTGTACAGATCCAGCAGGAGTGCGCTGTCTTGGTGTTGACACTCTAGTTTTAAAATCATCTGTAGATTTAATATTGCCTGTTTCAGATGACACGATCCCTTGGAATTCCTCACTGACAATCAATGCGGCTAGTAAATTCACAAATGATTCTTTATCTGTTCCACTTGACACACTCTTTCCTCGCTGCTCATAGATAGCGTTATCTCGTTCATCAAAGTCGGATAATTCATCATCTGATGCATCCAAATTCACGGATCTTGCTTCAATCTTTTCATCCTCCTCATCCTCGACATAAGCTTTATATGTCAGTCGGAGTAAGATCTCTCCTACAGGCCTCGGTCCCAGTAGTCCCCAACCTCTGAGAACCACAATCATGTCCGCCGGTATAGTATCTTCGAGAGATCCCAGATCAACCTAGAAACGGTAGTCGTTAGCAGGATACTTTTCTAAAAAAGTGCAAGTTACCCTATCTTTTGTTCTATACATCATGAAAACCTCTAAAAAACGGAATTTTAACCCATTCTCACCTTATATTGCAGAATCTAAAGAACAATAAGCACAAATTCATTTTAAATTCTAGCAGCAGCCACCAACCTTTATTAAGTTCCAAGCAGAAGTTTATAACTTGGTTGATACTTGGTTCTTTTCTGAACTTACCAAAGAGATAACTCTCATGTAATCTAGATTGGACTAACTATTAATATATTATTTCAATATTGGTAAACTATGAAAAAATGAAGCTCAAGCACAGGCTTCTATGGATGTCAGAGTCAGATCTCAAACCTCATAACAGCATTTCTACAGTTTCAAACAAGACAACACAATTCTTATACAATCTAGTGGAGATGAATACGACTCCTACGCATATCTGTCTCATAGTAACAATCGTTCTTATCTCCCCCACCCCCCACCCCCCCTAATCAATTCGTATTACTGAACCCTGGCACCCAAGAGTGTGGCGTAGTGGTCTCAGAGTGTGCAAACCATGGTGGACAGGGTTCAAATCTTGACAAAGCTAAAAAACACTAGTTGATTTCTTACACTCTGCCTAAGCCATGGTGAGTTCACCCAGTACCAGTGCTGATGGGAGGTGCAAGTACCTAGTAGAATAATCGAGGTACGCACAAGCTGACCTAGACATTACTGTTATGAAAAAGATATTGCCAAACCTTGTCTCACTCCTATCGTGATGGTCGAAACCAGTTGAGGCAAACTCATGGAAATACCCCTAATATCGCATAACCTTATTGCATTGAAAAAAACAATATGACTCTATGGACCACTTTTCGGATGGGTCAAGTGTGGGTACCTAGTATCTATGGAATTACAATCACCATCACTGCACACTTTCTATCTATGTCTCCTTTTCAATCAAAGATGTCCATGCCCCCGACAATGAGGCTCGACAAAAAAGTTATGCTGCCAATCCATAATAAACTCATTAGCAATTAGCAACATTAGTATAACTGAGTCACTCTGACCCTTCAAAATCCCTGCAGCACCCCTGTCAATCCGACACGATTTGAGTGTGGGTGTGAGATGCATCCCAAATTTGGTCAACTTTGGTTGCTTTGACTACATATTTTTCTTGATATAGTAAATAATTTTACTAATGAAAAGGGGGTAAGAAAGAGCCCGCATACAAGAGGTATACCAAAACAGTATTGAACCTACAAAAAGACGTTTTCTACGGACGACACACAATCTTCTATTTAACAAGGGATTTCATGGGTGCTCCAAAAGTAAATGACAATGAAGGGGTGCTTTGACTACATATAAGACAATATGATATGATTATTTGGTTTGAGTTTTGGGTTATGTCATATATGTATAGTTATATAAAGTACGATGATAATTTTCTATTACACCAGATAATAGATATCTTATGAATAAAAAATTTGGCATTTATAAATTATTTATTAGTTTTAGTTCAATAACTTTAATCAACCGAATTATATACTCAAAGATGTCGTGATATCCATTTATTGGTTGTATGCCAACACTTCCCAAAATTCCCAAAGTTTTTGTGATGAAGAAATCCGAACTCTAGACCCGTGCCTGAGTCCGAGCAACATCATTGCCTTTTATTTTTTATAACAAATTAATTCCATCAAGAATTTGACCAATCTGTGTTGGGTGTGAACCCTGCGGCTAGGTGCATTGAAATATGCACTTCACACCTTCACCTTGCTTAGGCAACAACTTAATTCAGGGAAGAAATCACAATGCCATGCACCTAATTGTCCAAACTCATCTAGGAAAAGGCAGCATTAAACAATAATATGATTAACAGTGTAGAATATTATTAACTGTTAAACAGGCACCTCTGAATGAATATGTTAGTAACTATTAGAAAAAAATTAATTCAAATAAACTGGTTACTAAATTTGAATCAGAGTCTTCATGGTGGAACTTTGCACCAAGAAACATAACATAGTTTCTGAATTTGATTAACGTAAGTTTTGGTGAGCCCCACTCCACATCCAGTGCTGGCTAGTTTTCTTATTCTTTTGCATAGTCGGGTTCCATTCTGAGCATTTTATTTCATTCAGTTTGTCATAGAGGCTCCATATTATTTTGTTTTTCTTTTAGAGGCTCCATAGTTTTCAGCTGGGTTTTGTATATCAGTATATGTTATGGGTCCTCTTCATGAATGGAACTCATTTGATATATTTTTTTATTTACATGATGAGGCCAAAAGTTCCAATTTTTGTTTTACAAACATGATTTGAGCTGCATAATATATTGCACATAAGGGAAATTGTCGAGTATAGCGTACTAGATGGTTAGCCGGATGGGAGTTTAAGGCATTTGGTGCGAATCACAGGCTCACTCAGTTTAGAGGCATGACCATCATTAATATTATAACTTGCCTCACTGAAAAGGTAATAGGCCAACAGCATCCTTTTCAAGTTGCCAATATAAAATACCTATTCATTTGCATTTTTAGAGGATGAGCATTGTTGTTATGGTAGAGTTGCTCTTCGGACCAGTAGGTCTCAGGTTCGGAGCAAGGAAACAACCTTTTTTCTTAAACGCGAAGGGCAAGAATACGTTAGTGTACTCACTCTCCCCCGCCCCTGCACTACTTGGAAGTACCTTGTGCATGAGATAAGCCCTTTATTCATTTGTATTTCCATCTTGTGTGGCGCATCAGAAAACCAACAATTTTAGATGGATTGCCTTTCAACAACAAAGACAATAGATGAATATTTTCATGTACGATGTTTTACCTCTCCTTTACCAATAGTCAGATCTGTAAATCCAAGGGAATCCTTTGCTTCTATATATAGCTTTTGGCTCCTGGGGTTTGTGACAAGCATGTGAAAATCCTGCCAAAGAGAAAAGAAACATGGGCAACAGATGTATAAGTTACAACAAAAGATTTAGCAAGCTGACCAACAAATAAATTCTACCAGCCTATCAGGCCAACATATTTATATTTAACTCACCTGATTCCATATAGGCTCTCCAGGAGGTCCAATAACAGTAGTTTGACTGTTTCTTTTGCTGCGTATTACTTGATCTCCAAGTCTTAGAATAACATACGGATCAGTTTTGCCTAAATCATAGAGGCCAGGAGAATTTCACAAAGATGGCCATGGGAAAATAAAAGAGGAAATTGCATTTAACAGAAAAGGAGGAAATATCTATTATTCATGAAACGAAGCAAGAGGCCTACAAAACTTCCATCAAGAAACTGCACTTGCAGCTTAACAGGAGCCCCCAACCAGTTAAACATGTGTACTACGAATTACATAAAGCGGAGGGAGGTAGCAGCAGAAATATTTTGGTACCATTCACATTTTTACTTTACTTTTTCTTTTTTTCATAGGGAAAACCGTCCTTTCTTCATTTATGATACAAAAATTAGAGTTAAAACTATTCTCGTGCCACAAAGTTTTCTTTTCCCAATTTCAGTATGATGCGATAACCTGATCTAAACATCTTATGTGGAAGGCTCTCCATGCGCAAACTAGTATCTGAATCCAAAGAATGAATATCAGTATTTCTCGCTGGTGATCAATATCGTTGATCGCATGTAGAACATATTCCAAGCTGTGGTTGGTAGTGAAAAGAAAAGGCAAAGGGGAGGAGGGGGCGACAGTAATTTAAGGAACTCAAATATTTATAATAGACCATTAACAATGTGATTATTTCAGATTCGTCAGTAAGCATAGTTGAAAGTCTTTGCATTTCCTTCTTACTTAATAATGTGATTTCATTATTAAGCAAGCATGTTGGCAGCTAGCCGAGCAATCTTGACAGCTGACAATTTGAGGAAGCGGAGGATCAACTATGTTAGTAGGTGGTGTTTCATGTGTAGATGCTTAGGAGAAGATGTTGACCATATTTTGCTTCATTGCAAGGTGGCGACACAGTTATGGGCAGTGGCTCTAAACTGATTGGGAGTTCAATTGGTGATGCCTGCCACTATGAAAGAAGCGATGTGGAGTTGGTCATTTAGAAAGAGGAAGAGAAGACCGAGAGTATGGGATGTTGTTCTATTAGCCATTATGCGGATACTATGGAAAGAGAGAAATACGGAAGCTTTTGAAGGAGTAGAGAGTGACTTTGTTAATTTGAAAAATACTCTTTTTTCTCTACTTTCTTTTTGGTGTACCCAGGAGGTTCCGATGTGTATAGATGATTGGGTATCTTTTGTAGAGAACTATATTTTGGTGTAGGTTCTCTACCTTTTTTGTATACTACTTGTATACGGGTTTTCCCCTTCATTATAAATAAAATCATTCACCTTATCCTGGAAAAAAAAGTGATTTCATTTAGTAATTTTTTTCTAAATCTGCATTTAATCTGGTAATTCTTCTATTTGAATAAGGATGCTATATTATGTTTCCATTCACTTTGATTATTGCACCAACGATGAGTCCCCAAATCTATGGCTATTATACTCACTTTTAGGTAGTTGTTCATGCAATGGGGATCACATTCTTTTGACTCTTCCATTGATTTTCAAATAAGCAACTTCTTTCTATTTAATAGCTTGTAGTTCATGACATGTTTCTAGTGTAACTAAGAAGCACATTAGAAGATCTTGAAAAGATTGAGACCACTGATGATGGAAGAACAAATTCATACCATAGATGATATAAGAGAGTTTCCTTGCATCAACAACAGTAACTGATAGTTCTCCGGCGAAGTCCTTGTTCCCTTCTTGCATTTCTCCACCCTTAAGTTCATTTTGACCAGGCTTAAGATCATTTGGGATTGGGCCCACTGCTTTCCCTTTCTGAAAGTCCAAAACAATTTTTTTTGGACGGACGAAGAGACGCGGTAAATCCTCAGTGAGAAGTTTCTTCAAAAACCTGAAACATCCATAGAAATAAATAAAAACTCTAACTCATCGCATCAGTGAAAAAATGAGATAGTTTCATACAATATGGTAAACTGGTAACAAGTCAGGATTCAAAATGAATATGATATTAGAAGTATATAGGCCTAGAATTAAATATAAAGATGATTTGTGCTAAACCCAAAATGCAACCATCCATTTCAAATGATACAAACTTGAACTGAATACACGAGACTTGACACAACTTAACTGGAAATTTGCAAAAGAATCAGGGAAGATATACATATGAAGAGAGAGAGGGAGGGAGAGAGAGGGAGAGAGAGAGAGCATCTTTGAAATATATTCAAGAGGGTGGCTAAGCATTTCCTTTATTATGCATTGATGAATTTTTTTTAGTCTGGTTCAGTAGTTCAAAGACATTGTTTTGATGAAAGTAGGAGGTAAAAGTTTGAAAAGGCATACACTAAATTGTGTCATCTTGGACATTTCATATATATATATATATATATATATATATATATATATATATATATATATATATATATATATATATATATATATAATTGCAATTCCTCCAAGGACCATATAGATCTGATGATGCTGTTACGGCCTTTCCGGACTGAATATTATAATTAAAGTGAAACCTGAATTAACCGTGTCTAGCTACAATCAAAGTTGGAAGCTTGTCCCTAATGGCCTTAACTAATCATGTAAATTAGTTGGCTCTTAAGCTATGTACCCTTGTCTTCAAAACTTGAAATATTCATATTAACTTCTCATGACAATTGCATGTACATTATTATAGAAAGACGACGCACTGAACAACCTAAAAATTAAATTATATGATCTTTCTATCCGGTATAATCCCGGAAAGGCTAATGTTGTAGCCGATGCCTTGTGTAGGAAGTCCATGGGTAGCCTCGCCTATCTTGATGCTGATATGAGGCCGTTGGCCCGTGAGTTGCAGGCTTTGTCCATTAGTGGGGTTCGGTTTGATGATTCTGTTCCAGGCCGGGTGCTTGCATATGTGGGGTCTCAGTCGTCTTTAGCTTCCCAGATTCGGGAAAGGCAGTTCGAGGATCCTTATCTGAGAGATCTCCGGGACAGGGTCCTGAGTGGGGGAGTGTCCTCGTTCGTGATTGGTGATGATGGTGCTTTGCGGCTTAACGGCCGGGTATGTGTTCCAGCCATTGTGGAGCTGAGGCAGATGATTTTGGCAGAGGCTCACAGTTCGAGATATTCCATTCATCCGGGTACTGCGAAGATGTATCATGATCTTCGAGAGCTGTATTGGTGGAAAGGGATGAAGAGGGATGTTGCTGATTATGTATCTCGGTGTTTGAATTGCCAGCAGGTGAAGTATGAGCACCGGAGGCCAGCCTGGGTGACCCAGTCTATGCCCATTCCCGAGTGAAAGTGGGAGCGGATCACTATGGATTTCGTAGTTGGTTTGCCGCTGACCGTGGGTAAGCATGATTCGGTGTGGGTAGTAGTTGATCGACTGACGAAGTCGGCTCACTTCATTCCAGTGAGGACTACTTATACCTCGGAGCGTCTGGCTCGTATCTTCATTGAGCAGATTGTGAGATTGCATGGTGCTCCTGTTTCTATCATTTCTGAACGAGGTGCTCAGTTCACAGCTCAGTTTTGGAGATCTTTCCAGAGAGAGCTGGGTACTCGGGTCGATCTCAGCACTGCATTTCACCCGCAGACTGATGGCCAGTCTGAGCGGACCATTCAGATCCTCGAGGATATGTTGAGGGCGTGTGCTATTGATTTTGGAGGCCATTGGGATAGCCATTTGCCGCTAGCAGAGTTTGCGTATAATAATAGCTATCAGGCTTCTATCCAGATGGCTCCGTTTGAGGCATTGTATGGTCGGAGATGTCGCTCGCCTATCGGTTGGTTCGAGTCTGGTGAGGTCCAGGTGTTGGGGCCCGATTTGGTGCAGCAGACCTTAGATAAGGTCCGGGTTATTCAGGATCGACTCCGCACGGCTCAGAGCCGGCAGATATCGTATGCAGATCGGAGGCGGAGAGATCTTGAGTTCATGGTTGGGGACCGGGTATTCTTCAGAGTGTCGCCCATGAAGGGTGTTATGAGATTTGGGAAGAAAGGCAAGCTCAGTCCTAGGTTCATTGGGCCTTTTGAGATATTGGAGCGCGTTGGCGCCGTTGCTTATAGACTGGCTTTGCCTCCCTCTCTGTCTGTTCATCCGGTGTTCCATGTGTCCATGCTCCGGAAGTATGTTCACGATCTGTCTCATGTGATCGATATGGCTTCCGTGGAGGTAGATGGCGACTTAGCTTATTCGGAGGAGCCTATTGCTATTGTGGCTAGAGAGGTCCGTAAGATGAGATCGAAGGTGATCCCGCTTGTGAGAGTTCAGTGGGGGCATCACTCCATTTCCGAGGCCACTTGGGAGCTTGAGTCCGAGATGCGTGAGAGGCATCCGCGCTTGTTCGATGATTCAGGTATGAAATCCTTGTATTTTCTAAGCCTGAATTTGCATTTTTAAGTTTTATTGATTTCGGGTGGTACCGAGGGGTCCTCGAAATCCGTGCCAGCTCCGTGGCTAGTGTGTGGATCCTACCTTAGACTTAGGCTCGTCCGAGGGCGGCCGAGAGTCTAAGTGGGGGAGAATATAACGACCCTCAAATAGTCGTTACGGGATCCGGGACCTCGATTTGCATGTCGACAGTCCCAAAAGCTCCGTTAGGTCATTTATGACCAGTCTGTGAAATCTGAGTCGAAACGGAGTCCGTTTGATAGGTTTTCGAGAAAAGGATCCGTTTATGAAATTCCGGAAAGGAATTTGGGGTTTCGATAGGTCGTTTTGAGTAAACGAACCCCGATGGAAAATCCGAGCACACCGTTAGGTCCGTCTCGTCATTTATGATATGTAGCAACCTTCTAAATTGAAAACGGACCTCGTTTGATAGGACTTTTGATAAAGTCCCCGTTTCGGAAGTTTAAAAGAGTAAAAGGGGTTTGCAGAATGCATTCGCCAATCAGCTGCCATCCCCCCACCCCACCCCACCCCACCCCACCCCAAAAAAGGCCAAAAAAAGGACTCGTCAATGAGTTGATAAAGATAGCAAAAGAAAATTGGATACATTAATGATGGAGAAGGATAAGAAACTGATACAGAAAGCGTATATGTAATAAGAGCAAACTAGTAGATAATGGACGAAATACTACTTACATTGATAGAACGGGAATTGCTGGTGTTGCCCAAATACATGCAAGAAAAGAACGTAAATGTGTGAATATCCTAATATCAGCCACATCAATAAAATCACTCGTCTAGTCTATTCAGATTTGGAAACTGAAAAAGAAATAAGCAACCGACAATTGAATGATGACAACTCAACATCAGTAAGTAATCCAGAGTTAGTAACTTTTTTCTGATAAAGAATCAACAGTAACTCAAAAAGAGTTGGTATTCACTAATCAGGAAATCAGGTTTATTTGGAAGAAGAATATTATTAGGGAGCAGATTTCGTAGAGAAGATCAAAGAGTCATAAAGAGAATTAGATAAAGAAGGATGCAAATTTATCTCATAATTCCCGCGGTATGCTAAATAGTTGCTAAAGCTTCGATCATGTGTTATTACAATGTGGTCAGGTTCACATGTTGCTGGAAATTTTATAAGCCGGGCACCACAAAGAAAGGTGTGGAAGGGGTTATCCAAAAAGGAAAGAAGGGAAGGATGCTAATCATGCTTTAATATGATTAGAGGACACAAGTACAGAACAATACCATGAAATCTTTTGTTGACTTTACTTAAATTACATATGATATTCCAGCATGCGCATATGAATGAATGAACTTTTCCAAAATAACACTTGCTGGGATATCTTTTAACTGTCTACATGTCTTGTTTACAAGGTTATCTGTTACGTGCGTAGGTCTAGGGCTTTTAGATTATTATTATTAATAATATTATTATTGTTCTAGAATAGGATTTATGTTTTCTAGTTACTTAAGGATTAGGGTTTTTATTATTCTAGAATATTCTTTAGGGTTTCTAGTTTCTTAAGGGTTAAGTCTTGTAACTCCCTATTTAAAGGGCACATTGGATGAATGAAACGGAAGTCAGAATTCAATAAAAGAAACAAGAGATCGGAGTTCTCTCTCAATGAATTCCAAGGTCAAAGCTCCCTTTAACAAGCCTAAGGTGAGAGCTCCCTTTAATGAGCCTAAGGTTGGGGGTCCCTTTGATGAGCTCTACTATCTTCATCGCCCCGTGACCCGATCCCGGGAACATAACAATTTGGTATCAGAGCCTAACACAATGGGTGGTGAAATTAAATCAATCTGGCAGCAGGAAAGAGTGGCGGCTATAATGGGAGCTAGGGTTTTTGTCATGGAGAAACTCTTGGAAGACATTGAGACCAATACAAGTGTGAAGCAAAGGAGAGGATGTGGATAGCTTTCGTCAGTCTTATCCAGATTTCGAGCTTGAGGACAAGCTCGTTTTTCAGGAGCGGAGTAATGTTACGTGCGTAGGTCTAGGGCTTTTAGATTATTATTATTAATAATATTATTATTGTTCTAGAGTAGGATTTATGTTTTCTAGTTACTTAAGGATTAGGGTTTTTATTATTCTAGAATATTCTTTAGGGTTTCTAGTTTCTTAAGGGTTAAGTCTTGTAACTCCCTATTTAAAGGGCACATTGGATGAATGAAACGGAAGTCAGAATTCAATAAAAGAAACAAGAGATCAGAGTTCTCTCTCAATGAATTCCAAGGTCAAAGCTCCCTTTAACGAGCCTAAGGTGAGAGCTCCCTTTAATGAGCCTAAGGTTGGGGGTCCCTTTGACGAGCTCCATTATCTTCACCTCCCCGTGACCCGATCCCGTCCCCTTCTGTTTAACAAACTAACATAACCTCTGCAAAAACAATACACTTTTCCTGAATCCAAGATATTCCACTCAGCTAAAGAATGTGCTCACAACATACATCTCATTATTAAGATCACTGGGAGTGATAGAGAGAGAACGAGAGCATGCAAGATAAACTACAATGACTGAAAGATCTATTTCCTAAATCCTCTGCTAAAAACAAAGGCAAAGATTCACAGCTGACACAGGATTCATCTCACAGGTAATAGCCCTAAAGGTTGAAATTAACATACCCATTAGGTTGAACAAACGGAATGGTGACAAGTCAAGCTTTATTTTCGGAAGTGAAACGAAAGCCCAAGAAGCAGCTCCAACCCAGGGCTCTGATTGTATTAGTCGTAACTTGACCCAGAGTTCACCATCAATATCAAAGTTTCGAACACCAACTGGCACAACAATGGGAATAACTCCAAATTTTAGTGACAACATTAATAACATGCGAGCACCACCAGTGTATCGGAGGCCTATCTGATACCTAAATAGCATGAAAGAATCCACAAATCAATTGACAGATTCCATGAATAATGAACTTTCAGATAATAAGGAAAAGTAAAAAAAGTTGTGTTTTTATCATGTCAGTTTGACCAGGGATAGAGAATTTTGTATCATAACTAAAAGTAGAGAAGATTATAACCACATAAGTATTATGAGCTCAAACAATAAATCGATATTTATGCTCAGTTGAGTGACAAGAAAGGAAAATGAAAAAGAAATAGAGCAAAACGTAGAGAAGATTATAACCACATAAGCATTATGATTTCACACAATAAACCGATATTTATGCTCAGTCGAATGACAAGGAAATGAAAAAGAAATAGAGCAGATGTAGAGAGATAAAGTTCGGTTGTGAATGCCATAAAAATATATACTTTCCCTGGTTCAGAAATAAGATTTTCTGGGTCCCGATGAAATTTCACAACATTATCCCTCATTTTTTGTAAATCTATGTGAAACTACCTTGGCACAGAAAGGGAGTACATGATGAAAAGCTCCACAACAAAGTTTATCAAGGAAAAAAAGACTGTAATTATGAGGTTTAAATTGTTTCTTCAATAGATCGAAAACAAAGAATCTCTACATCAACGAAAAACATTTACCTCCTACTTAAGTGGTAGGTATAATTTCCTTCTGGTTCTAGAGGTCAACTGAATCAAGGCATGTATGCTAAGGAGAAAATAACAACTCTAAGGCTTTCAACCAAGAAAGCTTCACAAGGAAAGAGCTTTTCTCTAATACTTTCTACCTAACACTATGTTGTATCTATATATTTCCCTTTTAATTATGGACCTCAGCTCAATTGAGGAATGCAGGCTAAGGATAAAATATCCACTCAAAGATCTCCAACCAAGAAGATAGAACAAGTAAAGAGCTTTTCTACAAAAAACTTCAACCCTTTTTCTTTTTTCAGTAGGACTTAGAGGAGGGGGTAGAAGGGATATTAGCAAGAAATGTTAATTGAGGAATGGCTAATTAGAAAATATCAACTAAGAGACTATCAACCAATAAAATAGAACAAGTAGAGAGCTTTCTTTATATTTCAACACATTTCCAAGAAATGTTACTCACTGCAAATCATTGATTCGACGAGAAGTTCTGCGCTCGACACTCCTAACAGAAAGAGGCTCATCCCCGAGCGAAAACTGCTTAATCTCAACTCTTTCTACATAATCAGGCTTTTTCAGATTATCAATAACAGGCTGAAGCAAACCAATGATCCAATTCTCAATCCCACCTCTATAAACTTTCCACAACTTCCCTAACACCATGTTTACCCATTCCACTGATTCTTTTCTTTGCAAATCTTTCTCCAACAATGAGGAAAGATACGTTGGCACCTGTGCCTGCGGCCATATACCATTCCCTGGCTTAGGATTATTACTCTTCCTCGACGTCCAAACCTTATCAGAAACAACACCAACAAAGAAAAACAGCGCGAAAAGACCGAATATACTCGGATTTACCGGAGGTGAAGGTAAAGGATGAATCACACCTAATTGAGTCCTTAACTTATCTACAAAAGGGTCTTCTTGAAAACTAGCAAAATTGTTACTACTACTAGAACTTCTAGAAATTTCTACTTCATCAGAAAATCTCTTAATTACAATATTTTTAGCTCCTTTTCTTGTAGCATTATTACTAATTTGTACATCAAAATTATGGTGGTCTCCTCCACCATTCACACAAGCATGAATTACCCATTTATCTAAACTTAAACCCAACTTTTTCAAACCCTTTTTCTTCCTGAATAGTGAATTCTTGAAATTTCTTTTACAGGGGCAAGGAGATGGGTATACTAAAAATAAATCAGGGGTAATAGCTGATGGGAAAACCATGAATTACAAGAACCAAAAAGGAGCTGCCTTTAGAACTATTATAGTAGTTAACAACAGTTCTTGAAGTATACAATGAAGTACCGAAAAAGGGCAGCCCGACACATAAACATCCCACATTCATGCAGGGTTCGAGGAAGGGTCGCACCCCAAATGAAGATAGCAGAAGCTAGTAGTACTAGTTTTGTGAATAGAAAACAACATTAGAAACTATAAAAATCTTTGTTTTTAGCAAAAATGGATGCATTAGAAGTGGAGAAGAATATTATATGGAGATTCTTGTTGTGTGAAAGAGAGAGAGATGGGGTGGACAAAGAGAAGATAGGGAAGAGTTGAAAAGGCCAAAAGGGAAAAGGTGTGACAAAATGTGGTATAGAATATTAGGAATCAACAATTTGATCCTGATTTGATTTTGGCAGAGCAACTTTCAAGGCCTCAAATATTTGCACCAATTTTGACACCCCTTTAGTACGTGTGAAGTACAACCCCGAACCCACATACCCCCACCTACCTCACCCATGTGTGGTGGGAATCAATTAGTTTTGGACCTTGACTAATTCGATTAAAGGTTATTTTATTTTTAAAATTTGAAGTTAAATATTTGATTAAGGATAAATAGTGCTTGCCTAAGAAATTTAACATTGATTCTCATTTTTCATTTTAAGTATTTCTTTTTCTTATAAGTCAAGCTCCTTTAAAGTTACAAGAATTTTCATAAAATATTTTGATTGACGATATTTTATCTATTAAATACTTAAATCTTATTTGATAGGTATATAATGTGTTAACATAGGCAAAAAAAAAAATCTCACACTTCTCTTTATTAGTGGGAAAATCTAGAATCATATATGTTTTAAGAAAAAAATTTAACTACCACATCACCACTCTTTTATTATATGTGAGGGAGGGGAAGAAGAAGAAATGAAGAAGGTTGGAGTGAATTAATAATAGATGCTTGTTGAATTCCAGCCTTTCTATTCGGAAAGGGGGTGTGTGGATATTATTGATAGGGGTGGTTTTAAAAGTAGAAAAAGTGCTTTGGGGAGAAGATACAACAACAATATACCTAGTGTTATATTACAAGTGCGGTCTGGAATTGGCGAGATGTACGCAGGCCCTCGGCTAAGAAAGACTATTTTCAAAAATATGTTTGAAAAGAAAAAATAAGATGATAATACCATATTAAAGAAAATACTGGCATGAAAGCTAAAGTACCGAGGTAAACATCAAACATCAATAGCAATAAATACGAAGAATAAGATAGAAATGTATATATACAAATAATATTAATTCTAATATGCCAAAAAAATGCTCATTTACTGTCTAATCTTCCACCCTTATCATCGACCTCCATATTATCCTATCTAGGATCATGTCCTCGTTGATCTGTGGGTGAGCCATGTTCTATTTAATCACCTCGCCCCAATTCTTCTTTGGTCAACCTCTGCCTCTCCGTAGACCCAGCATTGTCAACCCCTCACACTTCCTTATTTGAGCATATATATTTCTGCTCTTCACATGACCAAACCATCGTAGTCTCACTTCTCGCATATTATCTCCACTGAGGCTACTCTCACCTTGTCACGTATAACCTCATTCCTAATATTATCAATCCTAGTCACACATCCATCTAAGCATTCTCATCTCTGTTACGGCTATCTTCTGAATGTTTCTCGACCGGCCAACTCTCTGCGCCACATAACATAGTTGGTCTAACGATCACTTTATAGAACTTACCTTTAAGTTTATGTGGCACTTTCTTATTGCATATGACACCGGAAGCGAGTCTCTACTTCATCAATCTGGTTCCTATACGATGTGTGACATCATCGTCAATTTCTCCATTGCTTTAAAGGATTGGACCAAGATACTTGAAGATTATCTTCTTAGAGATAGTTTGTGTACCAAGTGTCACTTTCGCCTCTGACTCCTGAGAACCATTACTTAACTTGCACTTCATGTACTTTGTTTTCTTCCTGCTCAACCTGAAACCTTTAGATTTCAGAGTCAGCCTCCAAACCTCCAGCTTATTGATAACTATGTGCGTATCTCGTCAATCAAAATAATATCATCTGCAAATAACATACACTATGTAACCTGTCTTTGGATACTATGTGTTACTGCATCCATCACCAGAGCAAATAAAAACGGGCTAAGTGTTGACCCTTGGTGCAACTCCATTTCGATTGGATAGTGATATGAGTCTCCTCCTACTATTCCTACTCGGGTTTTGGATTCATTATACATGTCCTTAATCGCTCTAATGTATGCCATAGGTACACATTTAGATTCCAAGCATCTCCACGAAACCTCCCTTGGGACTTTGTTATATGTGTTTTTTTAAGTCAATGAACACCAAATGCAAGTCCCTTTTCTTATCACTATATTGCTTAACCAACCTCCACAAAAGATGAATGATTTTCGCAGTCAATCATCTAGGTCTAGCGATCGCCTCTCTCTTAGAGCCTATACAACTTCTTTTCTCTACTTTTGTTCGCTATTTACTTATACATGTGTTCAAAAGATGTCTTTTAAGCTTCTGTAACCTCTAACTTCACTTCCTTCTTCGCAATCTTATACCTCTGCCTATTCGTCTTTTTTTTCTTCCTCGTATTTGCTCTCCACTAACTTCAAGTATGCAACCTTCTTGGCCTCCACTTTTCCTTAAACCTTTTTATTCCATCACCAGTCCCATTTGTGTCTACTGGGTTACCCTTTGAGACCCCTAACACTTCTCTAGTTGTTCCCCTAATACAACCTGCAGTCTAGTTCATATATTGTCCATATCCCATTACTTTCCCAATCCCCCATAGCAACCAGCTTCTTCCCCAACTCCTAACTCTTACCACTGTTCAAGGCCCCCCACTTAATTCTAAGTCGATCATTCCCGACTATCTTTTCCCTCCTCTATTGGATCTCTAGATCCATAATCATGAGTTTATATTGGGTTACAAGGTTCTCAATGGCGATAACCTTACAATCCAACACATACTCATCTATCACTCTTCCTAAGAAGTAGTAAGTTGATTTGAGTCCTTGCCACCGCACTACAAAAGGTGAACAAGTGCTCATCCTTCTTTTGGATGCAGCAATTGAAACCTCAAAAGGTGAACAAGTGAGAATCCTCCATCATTTCTATCCCTAAATCCATAACTGCCATGCAGATCACCATAGCCCCTCGACGATATCCCATTGCAGCAATTGAAATCTCATCCTATGAAAAGTTTCTCAATTTGAGGGATACCTAAAAAATACCTCATCCATATCCTTCCAAAAGTGTTTTGTAACCTTATTGTCAAGCCTGCTTGAGGTGCGTAAGCACTAGTGATGTTATAGGTAAGCCCTCCAACAACCATCTTAATAATCATCATCATGTCATTCACTCTCCCGTCCTTTACCACTTGATCGCAAAGGTCCCTATTAACTAAGGTGCCTACCTCATTCCTACTCCTAAAGGCTTTTAAGTATCACAATTTATACATGTTATATCTCGAGCCTTAGATCCACCCACTGGGTCTCAAATCCTCCTTCAGACTATAAATGTATTTCGAAAGCGGTATCCGGACTTACTCCGTATGTTTTTCGGATATACGATTTTTGGACCTACTCTAAAGGTTGGCTCCACACTCTGCACATACGACCTAACTCATCACCTTCAGTCTACGGTTCCGGCTTAGGGGCTAGCTTGCTCCCGCTCGACTCTATGCCTTTTACAGGCTCAACAACACTATGCGCCATGTTAAGTTATCATAGTATCATTAAAGCCATCTTCAGCATATCGATCCATGCCACGACCTATCCTAACTATTATTGGCCGAGTCTTAAAAGGATAAGGCGCGCGTCTAACTCCCATAACTACAATTGAGGATTAACGGACGAGTATAACGCCCCCAACGATAGATTCAGCTCAACAGCCTAACATACGCCTTATAAGTCTGCTTAGACTCCATGCATCCGACCCTCTATGTATAATATAATGAGGACAATACCGGAAGATATATGATTGATCATGCACATTAACACTAGTGACTTCAGCTCACTTTCTCTCTTGATCTAATAAACTTAAATATAGTCTTGTACTTAGGCTTTCTCCTGATCTTAAATGATAGTATAAGGTGGCAATAAATGATAGTGTAAAGTAACACTGTTTACTTTCACTAGCTAAAATGTGCCAAACTTGAGAACTATAGTATTAATTATAATTAAAGTTGGAGGGATTATAACTATTAATAAAAATCGAATAAGTTTCACGTGGTCGGAACCGACTTTTGTATTACTGCTACTTTGCTTACACGGCTTCGGTCCACTAAGTTAGGTGGCTGACCAGTCATTTGAAAGGTGGATCCTATTTGCATTGAAGGTCCATTTGAATAAAGAATGATGATAATAACCTTTTGACTTCAAAACCAAGTGTCATGTGGTCCTAATATTAAAACTAATCACAGTATGAGTAAACCTTTAAATATTATTACAACAATGAAATATTATGTATTATTATACAAATGAAGTCTCAGGATGAAAGGTAGCAGACCTTATTTCATCAAGATGAAAAAGTTGTTTTCAAGAACTTTTAATTATTGTTTAATTTATAATTATTTAAAAAACTTTTTCGATGTAGATGAGATAACGATTTTACCGTAAAAACTGCATTTCATCCTACAATTTTCATATATCCTATTATTAATTTGTGGGTTGATGCTCATGTTGAACATGGACAGAATGAATTTTATTTGTTGCAATTGCTGTTATTGATCAGTTTATGTTTTTCCTATAAGAATTATTAAAAAGAAAAATAAATACAATCCTAAATTATCGAGGATCAAGTAAAGAATATTGATACAAAGAAAGCAATAACATTTGTGTACTGGTATTGTGTAGTGGTAAATTGTTTAATTGAACTATTCAAGTCTTTGTCATACTATTAAAGCCCAAAGTAAATGTAAATGTCCTTGTATTAGCTAGTTAAGCCTGAGGACTTGATAGGTAATGCCAAAAAAGAATTGGGTTTTCACCTCAAAAATATGGTTGTACAATTTAACACATGCACACACATCATATCCAGGTAAGCGAGGAGCTCAATCTCTCCCTTCTATATAGCTACTAAACTAATACTTAATACATATTATATACATACATACACACACGGACCAATTTTATTTGATATTCTACTTGTCTTTCTTTCCCAATGTTTACCCTTTCTTCTGTTTGAGGCTTCTTTTACTAGTAAGGAGTAAGGACAGACGAAGATATTCCGCTAATACATAATGATTTTTTAAAAAATGTAATAGCAATATTTTGTACAAGTGTATTTTCCTAAACTTTAGCGATATTTATTCCTCCTTTAATTTAAAAGGATTTAGAAAAATCTAACACCGCACAATAGCTACACAATGTAAAAACTCTCTCGTCTCAATCTATATGAACCTATTTGAATAGATATAGAGTTTAAGAAAGAAAAGATGATAACTTAAATTTGTGGTACTAAATTAACCATAACAATTGCGTAGCTATAATTTCTTGAAACTTATGGTCTGATATGCCATAGCATAAATTTGTTATACAAGCTTACCATTGAGGGTAAAAATTAAAAGCGTGAGTTAAATTGTTTCCAAATTTAGATATGACAACAAAGCTTGTACTTAATATTGCCTCTCCAATTTTCCTTAGCGACACTTCGGCGAGCGTTGAAGTTCTTTACGTCAGAAGTTTATGTACTTGCTTTTTTCTATCCTTTTTTTTTTTTTTTCAAGGAGAAGTGAAACGACGTTTATGTACTTGCTTTTTTCTATCTTTTTTTTTTTTCAGGGAGAAGTGAAACGACGAGGTGTTCGGGTAAGCTGATTTGATGTGAGCGCCCATGCCTCTCTCTCCCTCCCCCTCTCCATGACAATGAGCCCGCCATTTCCCCTTGTTCAAAACATGTAATGTGCAGGTTAATGTGTGCACATGGCGACTGTGAACCACCCGATACTTGTTACCTCACACAAGCACATGTATCGAGCTATAGGCTGGTGGAAGAATCACCTCATGTTTGTAATATCTACTTGGATTAGTCTCCCTCACCCATTTCATTGACCGCAAAAGCATACCTTGGTGCAAATATCTGTATGTGAACTGCTAATAGCAATAACCAAAAGGGCAAAGGAACAGGAGCTGAAATGCTTGCTAAATTGAATTATGTACAGAACAAGACTTCCATTGTCAGCAACTCGGTGGTGCTTACATATTTAGAAGGATTGATGAACGACATTTGCATCCAATCGCCTTCTAAACAAACCTGAGGCCCTTTCCAGAAATCTAACCTCACAATCAACTATTCACAACAAAGAATGTTACTATAAACAACTTTCTGGAGGGAAGACAACTTTGAGACCCACAAATTCATAACATTCCTAGTGTCTATAGAGATGAATCAAACAAGATTTGAAGGATCTAACTTTTTTGTTGGATTTTCTGATGGACTTCTATAAATACCATCAAAAGGTAGATTGAAGTCTCCAACCGAATCGTCCATGAAGAACGTATTCGCCAACCTATTAGAATGCTTCAAGCCAACGTGGTCGTGATCGTGGTCGTGCTCATCTAGACTTCTGTCAGAGAAATGGTCATAATAATCTTGAGGGTTGCGGTTGAAATTTGGAGGCTCAAGAAAGCTTGTCTGGGGATCTGCGTGAGGATTGTTGATGAACTTTGGAGGTTCAAGAAAGCTTGTCTGGGGGTCTGCGTGAGGATTGCTGTTGAAATTTGGAGGCTCAAGAAAGCTAGTCTGTGGATCTGCAACATGCCGTCGATCTCTAGCCCACCACTGGCTCCTGATAGATTGTGCCCTGCTACTGGAATCATCATGATGTAGGATGCTCTCCCTCAAAACAGGAGCTGATGTAGTTGCTTCAAGGTGACTTTGTGCTCGGTCCTCAAATAGGTGTCCCCAGTCATCATCAACCGTATCCTTGATTTGCACAATATGAGATGGCATCCAAGGATCTTTAAGTTCGTTATTGCCATGAAGAGGCCTGGATTCAATGCCTCGTGAATCACTACTCGTATTGTGAGGATGTGAGGTGTAATACCAATCAAGAATATAGGGATAATTCCTCTGTCCGCCATCTATCAACCACATTGAGCCAAATCCAGCTCCCAAGTTGTTGAGAGGCATTTCCCTGGAGAACAAGTTATTCCTATCACTTGAGCCTCTAAAGTGTGGATTCCACTGTTGTAACTCTGAAGGTCGATAGGCAGGTCCTATTTCCTGCACCTGCAGCTTTTCCTCTCTGAAGGTTTTAAGTGTTGAAAGGAACTGTTTTCCTTGATCATCAGGTTCCCAGGAAGGATAGCTACTTTGAAAGCTGCAATCATTTGACACATACTGTTATTCAAAAACCTCTTATATCCAACAACAATCTCAAAGCAGGCTATAAGTAGTCATAAAACCAACCTCAGGAATGATTTCTCCATTTTCCCCTGAGAACTTCTCTGCAAGCAAGGGGAATTAAATGGCGATCCATATTTGCTATTACCATGACTCTGAAAATCAAACACGCTAAAGCTGTGCCCGGAGAGACAGTACATCAGTGTTTAAAAAATGAATGAACATGCTACACCAATGGGAGCCACAAAAATATGAAAATATAAGCAAGCAAGCTATAATAGTTGCTGACCTGCAGACATGACCAACCCCCTCAATGTGAACAGTGAAGTCCGCAATGAAACGCAAAATGTCATCCACCCTCTGTGGCAAAAGTAATCCAAATGTCAGGAACTATAATCACAAGGATTCTCAAGGTGGGAAAGATGGGAAAATTATCCTTAAAACGAAGATACCTTTGGGACAACACATAACAGCAGATATGGTGTAAGAAAAATTGAGGCCATTTCCTCAAGTAGCATCATTCCAGTGTACTGCACAATGAGATAATAAGAGAAGTCAATAACAATCTCACACCGTAAAATGAAGTATCGCAATCTGTCAGTCTACAGTAGATTTTTTTTTTCTTTTTTCCTGGTAACAATTTTATTCATCTACCATAACCTTGTTATATATCAGACAAATTCTTAATTGATAAATTGTATTAAAAACAAGAATTACATTCTGGAGAAGATTATTGCTTACAAATAAAGGCATCAAAAAAGCCTACAATTGGAGCTTCTTGATAAGATTAAACTATCATCTGATAAATTGCAACAACTTTAAGAAAAACGTATGCCCACAAAAAGAAAAGAAAAAAAGTCGAACTTTGAATCTAATACATATAAGCCAACCTATCCTTAAGCACAGGAACATGAAAAGAACTAAGAGGGCTAAATCACCAAGAAAGTGAAATTAAGAAAAAAAAAATCACAATAATGGTCTGTTTAGTCTGGATTTTGAAAATTGAATTCAATTTTTAAACAAATAATTATCAGATAATCAATTAAAATAAAAATAAAAAACTCTACTAAAGTATCATCTACTAGTTATATCTCCAAAATTAATTGTTTAAAGAACCAACCACTTACTGTGGTACTAAATGATTTGCTTAATTTCATAAAAATATAAATGATTTTTTCTTGAAAATAAAGTACTAATACACAGAATGAAATCCTTAAATCTAGACAAGAGTTACTGCAATGGAGTGCTGGAATTCAGTTTTTTTTTAATTGTTAAGTGCTGAATTCAGATTTATCTGCTTATAAATAGCCGTAGGGCAAAAAAAGTACCTGAAATAATGTTTCAAACTCAATTCGTACAGCCGCAGTATTTTCTTTCCCTCGCCATCTCTTTGGCATATGGTGTGTATGTTGGACTACAAGTGACATTGCTCCCTGCGGGTCAAGGACAAGAAGCTCATCTGTTATTGCAGCCCGGCTTATAGCTGTTATAGCTCCAAACACAGCAGCATACCAGAATAAGTTGCGACCAAATATCTGCAAGATTTGAAGCAAAATATAAGTAACAATATCAAATTGCTCTAGCAGCATAACCAAGCAGCTCTCCAAACAATTATTTGTTGGTTAGGAGAGTGAAGTATATTACATGGCCTTCCAGCAGAGATTCTTCTAGAAACGCAATGATAATAAGGACAGCAGCAAAGCCACCAGAAACAAAAGAAATGAACTTTGCGACGATAGATATTATCGGTGATGGAAATTGCTTTAGATAATCAGAAGCATGTATGGCACTGCTGTTGATGCGATGCTTAAATAAATGGTCAACCTGAAGACAAAGAAGACATCATAAGTATAAAAGCAAGCAAAAGCCATTGGATGAAGATGGAAACTATCAACAATTTGTGGAGCAAAAGAGCTAAAAACCATAGTCTCACATCCTCACACAAGATAATGTCAGCTCACAATATATATACACACTCACATAAAATCCATAAAGTGCGCCTAAAACCTAATTGGGTCGGCTGTGTGAATCCTCTGTTCATTCCGCTTGACATTTCATTTAGCTCAAAACGTGATTGTTACATAAACATGTTATAAATGTCTATCGTGCAATGTAGGGACTGCAGAAAATATAGCACCAATATACAGCTGTAAGGGGAATAAGCTTCACAGGTTGTAGTGACATTACCATTCCACACAAGTATAACCTGAAAGCAGGGGAGGAAAGCGTAGTATACTAAACTCCTTTTCCTTCACCTTTCCCATCCCTCACCCCCAAAAGATTTAACCAAATAAATGGGGACCAAAAGGAGGTTAAAGACAGATCCAAGATAACAATTTCATATCATTGCACGTATCAAGTTCATACAGGAGAAAAGATACCTCGTTGAATTCCCTAAACATCCACTTGGCAAGATTTGACCATCTTCTAGATGATGCAGTACTTGGATGGTTGTAGAACTGTTCAGCATGCCTCAAGAAGAGATACACCAGCATGAATATGACGAGAAATGGAGATAGGAAAAGCATTAAAACCCCAACAATCATAAGTCTTTTCTTTAAAGTTTTCGGATCAGAAATGAAGTCCCTCCGTATACAAAAGTTTCTGCAGAAATAGAGCACCAGTTTAGATCATACTTCATAGAAGTGGAGAACAAATTAGTGAAAACGTATGGAAGAATATATACTTCAATTACTTAAATTTAAAAAAAAAAAAACATGGAAATTTGACTGCAAAATGATTCGGGCATATTGTCACATACCTGTCAAACATGCTCTGCAGTATGCACCAATTTAAGGTCCATTCAAGGGTTTTTGTCAGTATTAAACGACTAGGCACACCATTGGGGTCACATTTGACAGTTGGACACGCGCCAGGTACCCAGTGAGAAATAGGGAAAGCTAGGACCCCTTTGTTAAGCATTCCTATCAAATAATTTTCTTTCCGCATTAATCGCATAACCACATCATGAATAGAGAGATTCTTCACTACACAGAGTTGTTGCAATTCTTGTAATTGAACAACCCTTTGAAGAATAGATGCCCATGGAATGGTCTGTATCTCACTGTCGGTCACATGAAGACTGCACAGAAACGTAAGATACATTGTGGTTAGCTAGAGGAATGGCAGATTCTGAGACTCTCACAGTGATGAAAGAAGTATTGGAGAGCAAAATTGCAATACAAAAAAGATATAATACTTAGAGCCTGTTTGGGTGAGCTTATTCTAAGCAGCTTATAAGCCAAAAGTGGCTTATAAATCACTTTTTGAGAAGTTAGGATTTCCTAACTTCTCACTTTTGGCTTTTTTTAAGCACATAAGGTTTATAAGCCCACTAAACTTTGAGTTGCCAAACATTTACCAATGATTTTATAAGCCACTTTTAAGCTCACCCAAACGGGCTCATCTTGAGTTCCCATTAATTATAACAAAAGCAAGAAAAAGAAATGAATGATGTGTCAGCAAAATTGACTTAAGAAAATCTCTTAATATTTCAGCGCACCTTCTACAGTAGAACTGACGGATCGCCAGGGTTTCTTTTAGCTGTGCAAAGAACCTTAAGAAGCAAAAGATCCAGTAGATAGAAAATATCCCCAGGTAACCCAAAACAATGGCTTTAAAGAGCGTAAAAGGCTTCAATGGGTGCAGATGAAGAGCTTCATTGGCCAGATCACACGGCTTGATTCCAGATTCCACAGCATCCATTCCACACTTGGCGTTGCGGAGCCCATTCCAATCAACATACAACAGGAAAAACCCAGAAAAGCATATGGTAAAAGCTAGGCTCAGAAGCTCGAATATCCACTTTATAATAATGCACCATAATCCTTTCTCACAATAATAGTTGTAGAGCCTCTCGAAGAACAAGTCCAGATCAGCAATTGGTTCAACATTTAAGCTATCACCGTTAAGAAGCCCAGATGGGCTTTCACTACCTGGACTTGGTGCTCTGCGATAGTCTGACAGTTCAATTTCAGGAGGCGCATCATCAAGCAATCCTGCTCTCAACGATGATTCACCGTGCCATTTCCATTTGAATATGTTAAGGCCATTAGCGCCTTTTTGTCCACTGAACATCATTCATATATGCTGACAATATGCAAGCACAGCGTGACCATTCCTCATGAACCAAGTAATTAAAGTATAGCCCTGAAAAGAAAAGAAAAAACACCACGTCATTCTTCGGATGGTCGTCAAAGTGTGCATAATTATGTCCCTATCTCAATGGGCTCTTCGTTGGTTGTTGAATAGCTTTAGGAGAAGCATCATGAAAAAATAATGTGGAATCATGTTTTAGCATCACATAAAAAACAAGACCCTATGGTGCATAATAAATCATCAACCATTGTTATATGTAACATTTTTCATGTTTCTATTAGTAACTACCTACTGGTTGGAAGTACCAACATTGTAAAGCGTGATAGTTTCACATAGCTCCAATCCTTTGTGCTAGTAAGTACCAACTACTTAGAAACAAAAAGGGAAGCAAACTCTCTATTTAAGCCTTGAGTAATATATCTTTTGGTCTGTTGAGAGATGATTAAGTGAGTAAAAAGGTGTGCTCTCTCTAATAGCTGAATCTTTTAGATGAGATGGTCATACAATTCAATATGGTATCACGCCATGCGTTCAAGTCTCACCGCCACCCGTGCTTGGCCTATGAAAACGAATCAGGCCAGCACGTGAGAGAGCCTGTTGAAGAGGTGATTAAGTGAGTTAAATAAAGTACGTTCAGTCTAACAGATTAAGCATTTAGTTGAGATGGTCAGACACTTCAATATGGTTTTAGTCTTGCAAGACCCAGTTACGAGATAAACTCAAAAGCATGTGCCAAAGATAACATGAAAATGAAGGTCAAGGTCATCACTCATATGATCGGCGGATCCAAAATGCAGAATTTAGTTACAGAATACACTTGCTTGTCAGACTTCAAATAGTAAGATGCATGACCTTTTAGAGTTACCAGCACTCAAGCACATCCTGAGAAGTTCTCAGAAGTTCAGAGCAAGTTCATGTGACTCTAAGCCTGAAGTTGCATATCTCCTCTCAATCATAAAGAGGAATAAGTCTTAAATTCCTTTCCTCCTAGTATTAAAAAAATAATCAATGGTGTTTGACATGTTAATTGGTGTGCTTAGCGCTTGATGAGGAGGCAGTGAATCCTTTATGACGATTAAAAAGGAGTAAACCAAGGTTCATGGTTCATTCTCTATGAAAAGCTGTTATTCATGGCTGACATGTTCCTCCCCCTCTTTTCCATTCTGGCCCTGGAAATCTATTTGGAAGAATAAAGCTCCGTACAAAATCAGATGTTTTTCATGGATAGTCGCACATAGGAAATGTCTCACTATTGACAATCTTCAAAAGAGAGGCATTATTTTGTGTAATAGATGTCTGTTATGCGACGAAGATGCAGAAGATGTTGATCATTTATTTCTTCATTGCAACTTCACACGGCAGATTTGGCATTTCTTTCTCACTGTTTTGGGGTTTCATTTGTGTATACTATTCAATACAGTGGATTTTCTCCTATCCTGGCAGAAAGTGGATTCATCAAAATCTAACAAGAGCATTTGGAAGACCATCCCAGAATAGGTATGGTGGGTTGTATGGAGAGAAAGAAATTCTAGAGTTTTTGATGGCAAGAAGAAAAATGCAGTTAGTCTTAAACTTGAATGTATTTCCTTACTTAGTTTTTGGTGCAACGGAGCTTCGGCATATTTATGCGTTGATTGACTTTCTTAGTTCTTTACATTCCCTGTAAAGTTCACTGTTTCTGGACGTACTCTGCCTCAGCATTTGCTTAATGCTGTTTGGTTTACATCAATAAAATCTTATTACTGATAAAAAAAAAAAAAAAAGAGGAGTAAACCAAGGACAGGATCCGTGGACCAGGAAAAGGAGCAGGAGGTCAAAGTTGAAGAAACATGAATACTTGAACAATTATGGGGAGCAATGAAAGGTAGCGGAACTAATCTATTTATTTTATCCATGAAAACAAAAAATATTTCATGGAACGGACGGATGTTAAATTAACCAAATAAGAGGAAAATGATAAAGAGGCCTCATAAAAAGAAAAAGGAGGGTGATAAAGGGTGCCACTCCGAGGTGGCTTCTTAGTCCCTGCTGTGTTTATACTATTTATTCCAGAGACAAAGTTGGATTATATAGCAGATAGAGTTCTAAGCATAACGGGTAACCTTTTCTTGCATTGTAAATTCTCATATCGGATTTGGAGAATGTTTTTTTCCATTTTGGGATTGTCTTGGACAATGCCTCTCTCCATTCTTGATTTTTAGCACAGTTGGAGAAGAGATGGTCCGAACAAGAAGGCTCATAAGCTCTGGAACACTATACCTATGGTCATATGGTGGACGATTTGGACGGAAAGGAACACTAGAATTTTTGAAGGCAAACATAGTAACATACACAGCCTTAAGACTAGATGCATTTCTTTGCTAGCTTTTTGGTGCAATATGGCCTTTGCTAATGATGTAGACTCTTTGTTAGATTTGGTGGAGGCTTTGAGCATCTTGTAAATTATGAATGCACTATCTTTGTGCCTTTACTTCATTTATAAAAAATCTTATCATTACCTATCATAAAAAAAAAAAGCATAACGGGTAACCCGTTCATTGGGTGGACGAGCCTTTTGAATGCAGAGGCACGAGGGGAGACATTTAGTGATGTGCATAGTCGGCGTGTGTCCTTCTTGGTGACAAATACATTTCAAGGTCCATCTCACGGTCCATCTCACGTAAATCAGATGACATAGCTAATACTTCTAGAGGACGTTCTCTGAAGTACGAGAATGTGGATCCAACAACAAATTATTATAGGGGGAGTTGCTGAAAGTAAGGAAGAAGTGGTGAGGCAATAGTATTGAAACTTTTCTTATTTCATCAATGAAGCTGGAAAATTTAACTTACCAGTATCAGGAGCATTGTTAAAAGGAACCAACATATAGTATGCTTTCTGCATTAACAAAATGCTAATATATGCTGAATCGAAGTGAGGTTGGGATATATTACCAAAAAACATAATGGATCAGGTATCCGATCATGAGCTGATAATGCTCAATAGCACCAGAATACGTAGAGGTCCGACATCTTTTAAATTTGAGAATACATGGCTACTACATGGGGACTTTAAAGAGGCAAACAAAGCATAGGACAGTCATCCAGCTATGAAAGACCAGTTGCAAATAACCAAACAGTTTTCAGCCAATAAAGGAGGATTTGAGGAGTTGAATAAGGACTTCTCAGAAGAGCGGAAACAAGCAGGGAGATCTGAATAGCACAGAAGGTGAGCTGGAGACAAGAATTGATGATGAAGTGATTAAGGAAGGGAATGGCAACACTAAAATATCTCCAGAATGGCAAAGTCTGTTGGGAAAGATTGACAATTGCTAACTTAAGGAAAGAAGGAAATCCACGATGGAGCAGTACAACTTTATCAACAATTCTGAAAAGCAACGATGGAAACCAGTTTAAAAAGGCGGCGCAGCGCATCAATTGTCCTCTTTTCTGTTAGGTTACTCTTACTACGTAATTAACATGACCATCTGTCGTCATAGTCGAACAAGGGTATTCCTAAAAATATAATGCAACCATAGTCAATGTAGCAATCTATTACTCTATTTCATATAGTCAAACCCCAACTAATTTGGAACTAAGGCCGTCGCGATATTCCAAAAGCTATAACTTTCTAAATACCAGCTCAAATTATCTCATATTCATGCATTATACATTATCAATCATGACATCATACAAAATGCCATCTAAAGGTCACGGGTTCAAACCGTGGAATGAGCCACTGATATTTGTGTCGGGGTAAGCTGCCTACAATACACCCCTCTAGAAGCAGCCCTTCCCCCGGACCTGGCGTGATCGTGGGATGCTTTGTGCACCCCATTTTACATTATACAAAATACCCACTAACCGAATTTCAAGAATCGCATAAATCATAATTCACATTAAACAACATAACTACAAATTATACTACACTAAACAAGCATTATCCAAAATCCTAACAAAAACAACAATACAAGATTAGATAATAAAAGAGAATAAAGACAATTTACCTACAACAAGAATTCACTGCCTCCACCAATATCCAGCTGAAATACTATATATACCAAAAAAGAAAACAATTTGTTAAACAACTCAAAAATCCCAGTTGGGAAAATGATTCTTTTTTCTTTTTTATACACGGTGGTTTCCGGACCAGCTTGCCCGTAAAAGATTCTTTTTTATGCCTTAAAGTTTTTGGGTTTTTTTCTAAAAAACTATAAATTAACTTTAAGTAGGAAAAAAAGCGTAATCAAGACCCTTAAAGTAGCTTTATTTAAGCGGTGGCTGAAGAAGAAACGCCGCCGTACGCCGCCGCAATAAGGTGGAAGAGTCGGGGTTGCGTAAGGGTGGGGGATTAAGTAGGGGGGTGGGGGGGGGGGGGGTTTACGTTAGTTTTCGTGTACTATTGTAGATTGTTTTCTTGTTGTTTTTGATGTTCTATCAAGACTTCTTCTAAGTACAAAATGTGTTAAATTTGTGAAATGATTTGTATTCCCTCTTTCAATATTTATAATTTATAATAAGATAAGTTTTTAGTTAATTAAGGATTATTATTAAGGAGACGTGAGGATTGCTACTTTGCTTTCTTCTCCTCTTTTTTTGATACCCAATATGTTTAAGAGTTTAATTATTCATTCGAGTCACCCATTTTCAATCTTGCATTTTTCAAATTTATTTTCGAAAACGTTTTCATTAAATCAAGGTCTATCGGAAACAGTTTCTTTAAAATTTACGTATATGTCACTACTTGTGGAACCTCATTAGCATATTATTGACTTCTTATTATTGTATTTTAGTGACCGATAAAATTATACTGGAATTGAAAAATAACTCGAACTTTAGTGTAAATATTTGACTAAGAGTGGAGAAATTTTAATTATTTTTTTAACCAGTTTAGGATGGACAATTTGTGATTAAGGGCCTAATTGTTTATTTATTGGATACTGGTTGTCCTAAATATAAGAGATCCTTCTTATAGAATTTTTTTTATTGACTGCATAGTTGTTGTTGTTGTTATTATGAATTGATAAATTTTGTTTTTAAGTATGATTTTTTGTCCGTTTAAAGTCATTTATAGTGGTATACTTTAGTGCAAAATAGATAGTATACCACTACAAATGACTTTAAACGGACAAATCACTGACATATCTTGCCTTGAATTTGTGATGCTATGAATAACAGAGGTAAAATATATTTGAGAGTTATAAACTGAAAATAAGGAATAATCATACTTCTTAAAGAAAAGAATATAAAAACTTAACAAGAACATTGAGAAAGCTATAAATTTAATAGAATAGAATTAAACTGTATGTAATTTGTATACATCCAGCTGGAACTATGTTGATATTTTTGTCTCTTAAAAGGGAGATTTTCAAGTTTTTGCACCGATTAGACACTTTTGACCATCATATTTTTTGTCCTCACAAGCGCTCTCTTTGTTTTTTAGCCCCAATTGTCACGCCCAACCAGGGTATTTGTCAACACACACCAAATTTTAGTTAAAAATTTATTGGCCATTGTCATGACTCCCCCATGAATTTTTGCACAGAAGTCTAGCAATTGGACTAAAAATGTAAGAGTTTTCTTACGGGGGCCAAAAATGTGAGTGGTGCCAAAGTGTCTAATTTGGTATATTTCCTTGAGATTTTTTGTAAAAATTAGGCCTCGTAGCCACTTAATAGGGCGCTGAAAGAAACAACCAAAAGCCATCATTCAAAAAATATTGAAATTTTCTTATAAGTAGCATCAAAAGTCCAATAAATCTTCCTGGAACTTTTGAACTGACTCCCAAAAATTTTGGGATTTAGTTCAAAAGTCTCAAGAAAATTTCACTTTAAACTAGTTGGGATTTAGTTTAGTTCAAATTCTCAAAACTTTTTATATGGATAGTCTTAAAAAAAAGACGTGTTTTTAACTAAATCCTCTCCACCTTAGTGGTAAAAATTTTGCACACAGGCCACTTTCGTTGGTGATCTTTGGTTTGAAGCCACTTTTTTATTAATTTTGCATACGATGCCACTTTTTAGAACTTCAATCCTTGTGGGCTGAACTTCACAACACAAAGGTTGAAGTTCAACTTCAGCCAACAAGACTTAAAGTTTATGCATCTATGCCTAAAAGTTCAGCCCTTGTGGGCTGAAGTTGAACTTCATACCTTATGCATGAAGTTCAACCCACAAGGTTTGAACTTCAGCCCACAAGGATTGAAGTTCCAAAAAATGGAAAAAAATTCACCATATGCCCTCCATAAGGAGTGGTTTTACAAAAATACCCGCGCTAAGAGATGTTTTAGCAAAATGCCCTTATTTAGTCCACAAGCCAAGACTTCAAGGCAAAAAATTTGTAAGTCTTGGCAATTGGCTATACTTCAAGGGCAAATGCTGTTTTGCCAATACTTCAAGTTATACGGCGAGAATGCAGGGAAAACTGGAAGGGGCAAGTCTTGACAATTTCCAAGACTTACGACGCAGTGCAGCAAGTGTTGCCTATTGCCAATACTTATCGTGCAAGTGCTGGAAAATCAAGAAGGGGTCAATGGCAAGTCTTGGCAATTGCCAAGACTTACGGCCTAGTGCGGCAAGTATTGCCTATTGCCAATACTTGAAGGGATAAGTGTTGAAAAGCGGAAAAATATAACGGGAAGTCTTGGCCCCAGATTTTTTTCATTAAATCTTAACGGGGGCATTTTTGCAAACCACCTCTTAGCGGGGGCAAAAAGGCAAACCATTGCTTCCCGTGTCATATTTTTGCAAATGAACCTATGACCTATCATGCAAAACCAATAAAAAAAAATAGCCTCAAACCAAAGACTACTATTAAAAGTGGCTATTCATGCACTTTGCCTAGCTTAGTGGAGTAAATTTTGCGTACATCTCACTTTTCCAGACCCACTCATTGGATATTATTGGGGTATATTTTTGTTTTTAAAATTTGACTACTTTTCTTAAAAATTGTTAGTTGTTTCTCTTTGAGCAGCTTATAAACTGGCTAGTCATCAAAATCTCATGTTTTTTGCCCGGTCTACGTGGGCTTATAATTGTTCCTACTTGTTTTCAAGAAATGGATGGATCTATTGTTGCTGGTACAGTTTGGCCTTGTAAGGAAAGTCTTACATATTTGTCCTGTTAGGAAAAGCTATTAGCGAGCATCATAAGTCCCCAGGAGAAATCTTCTGGCGATCGCCAGATCTTTCTGCTAAAAAATCGCCATGAGCTTTTCCTGAATTAAGCAACAAATGTCGGACTTTTCTAATGCAGGTAAAACTGTTATGGAGCGCAATATATGTCCTATTTCTTTAAATCACCTTATGTTCATGTGCACTCCTAAGGCGAGTCTACGTCAGGCTAACTATGGCTAATTGCTTTTTATTTTGATTTTTTTGGGGTAAGTGCAAGGCCATTTTTGCCACTAGTCTTTGGGCACTGGCCACTAATACCAAAATATTTAGTTTGTGGCCACTTTCGCTTAAAAGATAGAACTTCAATCCAGGTTCAGTCCTTAAAGATGGAACTTCAGTCCAGGGCCATATAGATTGAAGTTTAGTCCTTAAAGATAGAACTTCAGTCCAAGGCCATGTTGACTGAAGTTCAGTCCAGTCCTTAACGATGGAACTTCAGTCCAACACCATATGGACTGAAGTTCAGTCCTTAAAGATGGAACTTCAGTCCAGGGCCCTATGGATTGAAGTTCAGTCCTTAAAGATGGAACTTCAGTCCAGAGGCCGTATGGACTGAACTTCAGTCAATGAACAGAACTTAAGTCAATGTTTATTTAGTAAAGGCCCAAAAGTGGCTTCTAATGTAAGACCAATAAAAATAGTGGTCTCAAACTAAATACCGGTATTAAAAGTGACCTCTGGGCGAAATTTTTACGATTTTTTTAGTGAAAATTGAGCACTTTTGGACATGATCTTAAAATTTTGACCATTTTTTGATGGTCTTAAATTTTTTAGCACTTTCCTACAATTACCTAACAACTTCTCCTTTCAATATTTCTATCACTAGAAGACTCTTGTTTCTCACTCTACACACACACTTTCTGACACGACCCGAATTTTTGACTAGGCCGTGCGGCACCCGACATCCTCCCCTAGACCCGTCGGGCGAACCCTTAACAACTGAATTCGGAAAATGAATATAAATCCAACTCATAAATAAGACTTAGAAAAAAATACAGATATACTGATACCTCTAAGCTGTACAAAGAAATTACAGCTACCTACACAACATACTTAATTTAGGGCTATCTAGACTAGACATCTAAGAGTACAAAAGAAAACAGATACCTCTTGAAGGGAGGAAAATGCAACCGAAATAATAAATATAAACCTGTGGCCATCCTGTATAAAAGCTGGCTCACCCTGACAGTTGAAGCGTCTTCGCTCCTTCTCAACGTGGCAAACTCAATCCTGGAGCGAACCTGCCGAAACGAAATAGATAGACAAGAACAAACAACAAACAAGGGTGAGTCAAAAGGACTCAATAAGTGGGGCAAACTAACCACCTCAAAGAATAGGATAGCTAGCCAGGGAAAAGAAAAACAGGTAAACCAAATCCATCTTATTTAAACTATAAAAAGACAGAGCCAGATAATAACTGGAAACACGTATGGAATCATAAACTCATAAACAACCAGGGACATAAGATAGACAGAACATATAGGTTTTTAAGTATCCCGAACATATCAATAATCAGATATACATATTGTTGCGGCGTGAAACCCGATCCATATATTCATATTGTCGCAGCGTGCAACTCGATCCATATATTCATACTGAGGCAACGTGCAACCCGATCCATATATTCATACTGTCGCGGCGTGCAACCCGATCCATATATTCATATTGTCGCGGCGTGCAACCCGATCCATATATTTATACTATTGCGGCGTGCAACCCAGGATACGAGCTAGAAATATATAGACAAACTGAGATATGTCTACAACATGGTATACATACCGCATACATAAACCACAATACAATACACACAATAGTCAGTATGCGGTGCAATGAGATGAGATGAATGCGGTACGATGCAATGTAGTCACATATGCCTGATACCTATCTCCAGCGCGGGACTCTTATCGTCTACCAGGTGATATATGTAATAATGACCCTTCACCGACTCGGGACTCTCATAGATTTCCGGAAGTATATGCAATGATGACCCTTCATCGGCTCAGAACTCTTATCGATTAACGGGAAGTATATGAAATGATGACCCTTCACCGGCTCGGGACTCTCATCGATTACCGGGAAGTATATGAAATGCTCAAAACTAGAGTACAATGCTCATATGCTCAATGCAATACCAACAACAGGGCATAATATATAATATATAATGTAAATTCAAAGCTAAGGCGTAATGAGTACGCCTATCGGCTGCTACACACGTAAAGAACATGTGGTGAAATATTCACAAGGCCAAGGGCCTCCAAAGAAATTGATACGAACATTTAGGGTTCACTGCCAAACGATCCCGCTCTATTCGATAAACAGAAAAATATATCAAATTACGCTAAAGGCTTCATTCCTCACATCTTAGGGCAATCCGGTTAGGAACCTGATACCCTATTTGCATACGCAATACGTAGACCAGGCCTATGCACAAGGTTCAAAGTCACATAACCAAACCCTAAATAAATTACTTTTATATGTTGCCCATAACTCACTGAGTACGAATATATAATCAATTCCATTATCGGAGTCCAATCGGTCCTTTAAACTATCAATTTAACTTATTAAAACGATGTCTAATATCCCAATTTTTACCGTTAAAATATATTCAAACACACGTAATAAACTGAAATAATGGATTAACACCATTACCTGGACGTTTCGGGGTAAAAATTCTACTTTTCCTGCTCCTTTTCCTTTATTTTATCATTTTTTGGTATTTTCTCGTTGTCTCTGTCTTGTTCTCATTTCGGTTCTTGATTTCCACCGCCTTTCCCTTTTTCATTTTTTGTTTTTATCTTTTCCTTCTTTTTTTTCTTTTCTTTAATATTTCTTTTCATTTTATGACGAAAATTAAAACAGAACCCTATGAAATTCGAAATGATCCCAAATTTCTCAAGCAAGTTATACAAAATATATATGACGTACTCGCTAAGACGGATCTCGAATCGAATTCCTAAAGCTGAAGATACGAATTAATGGGAAAGATCAAATTCTTTAACTTTCGGCATTTTAGCGGAAACTATCCGAACGACCTCGAAATTTACTTCCGAAAGTTCACACAAGTAACAAATAATCATATGAACCTAACGACACTTTCGAATTTCAAATCGGAGCTCATTCGCCTAAATTGAGCTCGAACACCTCTTTTTAATATTCACCGACAATGGAAACTGAAACCTTCTTCCGATATCTACCAAACAAAGTCCGATCTAGTTCAAATTTTACAGACAGATCTTAATGGACCTTACTAAGATTTTAAATTTATTGGCACGCCAATCGGGGTCCTAACTTCCGAAACGACTACTTAAGGTCTTTTCACTTTCTCTCTCTATACACCAAACCCTAATCTCACCATGGTTTATCGTCGGAGTATCTTTATGTTGTTGAAACCGCCTAAGAACACCGTTGGTCGCGGCTAGCCGTTAGTGGAATTTTCAAAAATTACATCCCCAACATCGTCTTGGCCTCCTAGTACGAACTCTGATGGGGCGGAGCATATTTTGGAAGATATAGAAGAGGCAGATATATCTAGCAGATCGTTGACTCGCTCTAAAACCAAGAATGTTCAAGGATTGCCTATTAAGGAATTGCATGATCTTAAAAAATTGGTTAGAAGGTGTTTGGAGAGCCATGTTGATGATTCATGCAAGGAATGTCATGTTTGGAAACTTGGAGATGATTCGGGACAAGTTTAGAGTCAAGAATTGGGTGTTGGCCAAGCTTCCGACAGCCATACCATAGCATGAGGTTAGCACACCATTGTTGCTAAGTTCATGTCATAGCATGATCCACCATGTTTAGTAACTTGTGTTGCGTTCATGCCATAGCATGGCAATTTCAGCAGCTTGTGCAACGTTCATGCCATAGCATGACGAATATTTGGAATAATATTTAATATTTTAATTTTAGTTGCTTTTGCCTAATTTCAGGCTATGTATAAATAAAACCTTAGACCCATTATTTTTAAGTAGTTTTTTATGATCAGGAATAGTATGACTAGACCTCTGTTAGATTTTCTATTTATTGTGGCCCAATAAGGTTAAGCCCATGATATTTAATATTTAATAATGAATAAATCCCGTCTGTTCACTGATTACTTGATAGACGTACCGGACTAAAAGTAAAACACTATAAATAGGTCCTCCCTACATCAATTAGGATGACCACCTAATATTACTGCATATTCAATAATTTTCATCTCTGATGGCTTTGGTAACATAAGGTTAGGGAAAGGAGGTAGAAATATGTTTATTCACGTTTCCGCTACTGGCTTCCGTTACAAGTATGTCTATTTCTCTCATAAGATTATTGTGTTCAAGATCTTGTGTATAGTACATGTATTAATAATTTTACCAAGACAAATTCTTGCTTGTACTATTAAGGTGCCTGGACAGAAATTACTCTTAATCTCATGTACTGAAATTGTTATAGTTTTGCCACAGTGGTGAGAATATATCAAAAGTGGATAATCTTTAAGGCTGCTCTAATATAGCAATTAAGTTGGATTAAATCCACGTAATTTTCTCCCTTAAATTTGGCTCCTTATATTTTATATTGAAAATATGTATTAATTATGGAGTCAATAAGAAGCCTATCAAGTATTAAATTTATACAATATATGTATGACTCAATTATGCTTCACTGTGATAGTCAATAGCTACTTTAAGCTATTGAATAATTTTATTTTGGTTATTAATGTACTTGGGCATTAAGTTAGTAAACTTTTGTTACTGCCGCAATATGTTTCAGTTTGATAAGTGATGAGTTTTGCCTCTTACCCTAAAGAAGTAATAATCAATGTATGTGTTTGAAGTGATATAGTTTGTTAGTCACCAAAGTGGTCGAACTAGAATGTTAACAATGTACACATACACTTATTTTATGTATGTATTATGGTATATATAATTTGTTAGTCACTAAAGTGACCAGACTATGGAACGTTTAAAATTTACACATGCAAAAATTATCTTATGTTTATATATGCGTTTATGTTCCATATAGTTTGTTAGTCACCAAAGTGGCAAAACTAGTAAGTTTATGAAAGACATGCATATAAACTTGTCATTTATCCATCATTATCGTGAAATGCCTATTATTGAAAATAAATGGATAAATTGTCGATTCACTATTGCTAGAAATTAAGAATTTACCGAAAGGTGAATTGATTGTTCTATAAATAGTGGACATAATGAGAAAAATTAATATTTTTGGTCAAATATATTTGTGTATCCAATGATGCCATGTATGTTTGATTAAGAGTATCTAATTGCCTACTAAATTTTAAAATGGCATTTAAATTATGATAGTATATCATAATATCTACCCAAAGGAGAATTATGGTATACTTTTATTGTTTTATTTGAATATGTTGGTTCTAATTTGTGAGCATGTATATTTATTTTGTAGTTGTTTCTCTTTATTCGCAAGATTTATCTATTAGTGTGTTCACTGGGTTGAACTTTTCTAAATGGCATGAGCAAGTCCAGTTCAACTTAGGTGTAATGGATCTTGACTTGGCTCTGCTGGAAAGTAAGCATGCTGCTATTACCGATTCGAGCAGTTCAAGACTTTCTATAAAGCATGGGAACGCTCTAACAGGTTGAGCCTTATGTTCATGCGAATGACTATTGCCAACAACATTAAAAGTGCTATTCAACAAACAGAAAGTGCCAGAGAATACCTGAAGTTTGTGGAAGAACGTTTCCATTCTACAGATAAGCGATGCCTCTCGCTGGTACAATAATGGCAGAACTCACGACCATGAAGTTTGATGGGTCGCGTAATATGTAAAACCATATCATCGATATGACTAACACTGCAGCAAGGTTTGAGTCCTTGGGGATGAAAGTGGATGACTCCTTCTTTGTTCAGTTTATTCTGAACTCATTGCCTCATGAGTATGGACCGTTCTAAATTAACTATAACACTACTAAGGTGTCACGACCCAAAAATCGAGTACGTGATGACACTTAAGAGCTTCTACCCTTAAGTGAACCAATTCATACAAACCTTCTGAGTTAAGTTTATTTTCAAGAAATCAAGGTTTCAAAAGAAATCCGGACAAGAAAAAGTTAACCGGAATATTAAATGAAACCATTAATAATGTCATAAATCTAATAATTGAATAAAATAATAAAATAAATTATACCAACCCAAAACCCAACAGCTAATCATGGAGCATCTATGAGTGCAAGATATATAACAATGGGTTCAATCCCAACTAAAATATCATGACGAAAGACTAGACACTACCACGAACTATGCGGCAATATCTATATACAACGCTGGAAGATAATCACGATTGGGACCAAGAACTCTAAAAGTGTCTCAACTAATGAACATGCACCCAAAAACTATGAGAGAGTGAGTCACCCTGATCCAGTAAGATCCTCGACGAGCTCTCATGTCCTTACCGTTTTTGAAAACTAGTCTAATAAATAATATATAAATAAATCCATGCAATAGTCCTAAGATAGGATCTAGCATCTTCGCTACAGTTATAAAGTCAATCAGAGATATATGAGAACCTAGCTCAACCGAAATATCAACCAAGACATCTCAACTCAACCATAATAACAAACCAACTCGGCTAGACTAGTGGCTATATCTTCTCCGTAGCATAGGCCCTCACCATAACAGGCTAGACCAGTGGCTATCAACTCAGTAGCATAGGCCCTCACCATAACAGGCTAGACCAGTGGCTATATCAACTCAGTAGCATAGGCCTTCACCATAATAGGCTAGACCAGTGGCTATATCAACTCAGTAGCATAGGCCTTCACCATAAAAAGGCCACTTGGCTAGACCAGTGGCCTAACAATCTAGATACCAATAAGGCAATAATATCAACTAAAGGATAATTCTAACATAAATGAAATATAACCCAAAACATAACTCCACGTCAAATGGATAATAATATCACTTCGGTAACACACGCTAAATATGCATATTATGATGCCATACCCAATATTAATCAAAATATTCTATATCATGATAAGATAACTCTACGAAATAACCTCTAAACTTCATGAATTCATAACAGTACTTTCATAAAAGATCATTGTCACAATATAGTTAAAACTCACAATATTCATAATAGATTGTATATTACTCTCTTTACCAAATTAACTAAATTATATTTTTGATATTCCCAGTAATTCAAATTAGGCCTCGAGAGTGTATCATAATCGTTTCATAGATAATGCATTGTAACAGCCCAAACATACTTCAACTAGAGAGCTCATATTCAATAGTGTTAAACCTTTGGATTAAAAAAGAATAGTTCTAAGGAGATACATATTATGCTTATAAAAAAACCAAGCAAGTAGAAGTTCAAGTCTCCCTTACCTCGCATCCGGCGAAACATCAACGACCAATCCTAATCCAAAGTCCATAAAACGGCCTCCAATCGTTCCAAACTATTCAAAATATGAATCTAGGCGTCAAAATATGCTAGGGGACCAAAGCCTATGGCTTTCAGACAAAGTCAATAAAAGTCAACCAACTGGTCAACTCCTTAGATTCTGAATCCGAGTCGGAATTTCGATGACCCATTACTCAACGAGTTCATACATACAAGAATTGAGTCAATCGGACTCTTATAACATCCCCAAATCCCTAAATTAAGGTCTCTTAAGTTCACATACAACACGACCAATCAACATTATTCATCATCTTCTTCTTCTCAAGAACACTACTAAATCCATAAACTAGGGTTTCATAATTCACACTTCCAACCAAAACAACTTGCATGAAATACTATAAATCTCATCAAATACTCATGAGAAATAAGTTTGAGTTGATGGAATTATCTTCTTGAAACATTTCCTTAAAAATCTAAAACTTAAGCTTAGTATTATTTGGAAGCTTCAACCAATAATCTTGTAATTGAAAAGATGAATGATGTTATAATCCATGTTTAATGAGTAAAATAAAGTCAAAACACCATATAGAACTCACCTTAGTTAGTAGACAAAGTCTCAAGCTTGATTTCCAACATTAGAACAAAACCCCAACTCAAAAATTTCAATTCCCCCTTTTTTTATTTATAGCAGTCCAGCTGCATCAGCAAATTGTACCATAGGCTGTTCAGATTATACTTTACTGGACAGCATTTAGTAAAATACTCATTACGTTTTGTACATAACTCCGATTGACAAATGGTTTGATTCTATGAAAACTAGATTCAAAGCGCTAAATTTTTTATCTTTTGACCTTTTCCAGAATACGTATAGATTGAACTCTATATTCATTTCAAATTAGATTATGTACGCGTTCACTAGAAACTTTAGTCGCTCATCGGCTCTAAGGTTCCCTCGGGGACTATGAATCACTTCTGAAAGTTTACCAGCCACAAATAATTATGTAAAACTAATCGATCATCAAACGGAGCTTTTTACTCAACATGATACAATAGTTTATTTTCTAGCCAACAATGAATCTTACTGAACGTTCGATTCAAACCAAAACAAACGACCTCTGAATGACCTCAAATTTCGCATACGAGTTATAATCACAATAGCAAAGCAACTAGAAATTTCGACACGTCAAACATAGCTTTAAATATTGAAGTTGTAGGGTCGGGTCATTATATAAGGATAAGTGGAATGTTAGTGAATTGTCCAGTATGCTTACTCAGGAAGAGTTAAGGCTAAAGAAACAAGGAAGTCATTCTATTAACCATAAACATATTAAATGGATAACAAGATGAGACGACTGGATGACATAACAAATCCGCAGATAGAATGTCTGGACAGCACCACTGTCGCACGTCCTGCTCTATAGGCTCCTCTACTTCTACCCTTTCCACCTCTCCACCCACTGCCAGTTGTTGCATCAACCGCACCATTGCCTCAGCCTGCATTAACGCCATAATTTCCATCGATTGCATCAACCCCTCCACTACCATGTCCTGCTCCGCTGGCTCCTCCTCTACTTCCACTTGTACGTGACTTCTCAAAATGTTTGGAACTCCTGCCTCAGCGACAAAAACAACTGTTTGTACACATATACTTCTTTTGATATGGCCAACAATGAAGTAAGAATATTCAAACTCGTGGACATGGAGCTGGGAAAGGACTTAAGGCTAAGGCCAACAAGATGAAGAAGAAAGCACCTGCTAATGTTTCATAGGATGCAAAGAAGGAACACAAGGCAGATGTGTGTCGTTTTTGTGAAATGAAGGACACTATTAAAAAGATTGCCTAAAGCGTAAAGCTTGGTTCGAAAAAAAAAAGGTACTTTTAATGCTTTTGTATGTTTTGAATCAAATTTAGCAGAAGTTCCTAATAATACGTGGTGGCTTGATTATGTTGTAACTACTCATGTATCCACTATGTTGCAGAGATGCACTACGCTCCGAACTACAAATCCAAATGAATATTTCTTGTTCATGGGAAACTGTATGAAGGTTCCAATTAAAGGCATAGGAACTTACCTCCCGATCTTGGAGAATGGACATCACCTTTATCTTTTACTGACCCTTTATGTACCTTCAGTTTATAGGAATTTGATTTCTCTTTCAAGACTTGATGTTTCTGGATTTAATTTTATGTTTGGACATGGATATTTCAATTTATATAAGAATATTGTTCTTTATGGTTCTGGTGTTTTTGTTGATGGTTTATACAAATTGAAACTTAATATTAAGTTTTATGAATCCCTCTCTACTTTGCAACATAGTGTTGGGATTAAACGTAGTTCATTGGAAGAAAAATCTGCTTACTTGTGGCATAGACGTCTGGGTCATATATCCAAAGAAAGGTTAGAAAGATTAGTTAAGAATGAAATTCTTCCGAATCTAGATTTTACTAATCTTGACATATGTTTGGATTGCATTAAGGGAAAACAAACTAAACATAGTAAGAAAAGTGCCACAAGAAGCTCTCAGGTTCCAAACTAAATATAGTAAGAAAAGTGCCACAAGAAGCTCTTAGGTTCTTGAAATTATACACACTGATATTTGTGAACCCTTTGATGTTCCATATTTTGATGGAGATAAATATTTTATCACCTTCATTTATGATTTTCATGTTGTGGATTTGTCTATTTGCTAAAGAAAAATCTCAAGTTACGGACGCTCTCAAGGTGTACGTTAATGAGGTTGAAAGAAAATTAGACAAAAAGGTAAAAATCATTAGGCTTGATAGAGGTGGTGAATATTATGGAAAATATGATGAATCAAGATAATGTCCAGGTCCATTTGCAAAGTTCCTTGAGGAACAGGGCATATGTGCACAGTATACTATGCCAGGCACACCTCAACAAAATGGTGTTGCAGAAAGGCGTAATCGGACACTTATTGAAATGGTTAGGAGTATGATGAGTAACTCCTCATTACCCAAATCTTTGTGGACGTATGCTAAACCGCTGCATATTTGTTAAACAGGGTTCCTAGTAAGGCAAATCCAAAGACCCTTTTTGAACTGTGGAGTGCAAAGAAACCTAGTTTAAGGCACCTGCATATTTGGAGTTGCCCACCGGAAGCTAGAATTTATAATCCATATGAAAATAAATTAAATTCTGGAATGATAAGTGGTTACTTTATTGGTTACCCAGAGAAATCTAATGGGTATAGGTTCTACTGTCCTAACCATAGTTCAAGGATTGTTGAAACTGGTAACACAAGATTCATTGATAATGGTGACGTTAGTGGGAGTGTTGAACGTCAAAGTGTGGAATTAGATGAGGTTAAGGAAAATGTTTCATTGTCCATAAATGTGCCTACTTGCAAACCTTTGACAAATGTTGTTTCAGTAACTGAAGTATAGTAAGACAACACTGAACAACATTTGGATGAAGCACTTTATGAGGAAGCTAATGAACCAGTACCTGAAAATAATGAACCACAGTTATGCCATTAAGAAAATCCCAACGAGAAAGAAAATCGGCTATTTATGATATTTACGTGGTTTATTTACAAGAGTCAGATTTTGACATTGGACTTGATAAAGACCCGGTTTCATTTTCACAAGCCATAGAAAGTAGTTAGCCTGAAAAATGAATCAATGCCACGAAGGAAGAGTTAAAATCCACGGAATACAATAATGTTTGGGATCTTGTTGAATTTCCAAAAGGTTCTAAAAGAATCGGATGTAAATGGGTCTTTAAGACCAAATGCGACTCAAAGGGCAATGTCGAATGATATAAAGTCAGACTTGTTGCCAAGGGTTATACTCAACAATATGGTTTGATTATAATGAGACCTTTTCACCGGTCTCAACAAAAGACTCGTTAAGAATTATTATGGCCTTGGTGGCTCATTATAATTTAGAGTTACACCAAATGGATGTGAAACCCGCCTTTCTTAATGGATACCTTGAAGAAGAACTGTATCTGGACCAACCCAAGGGTTTAAAAATTGAGGAAAAGGTCAAATAGTGTGTAAGCTAAAGAAGTCAATACATGGACTCAAACAAGCCTCACGGCAATGGTATTTTAAGTTTAATGATATCATAAGATCTTTTGAGTTTATTAAAAATATCGTTGATCGATGTATATACCATAAGATCAGTGGGAGCAAGTTTATATTCTTAGTTTTATATGTTGATGACATCCTACTTGTTGCTAATCATTTAGGAATATTGCGTGAGACTAAGGATATTCTCTCTAAGATTTTGAAATGAAAGATATGGATGAGACATCTTATGTGATAGGGATAGAAATATTCCGTGATAGATCACTAGGACTTTTGGGGCTGTCTCGGAAAGGTTATATCGACAAAATTGTAGAAAGATTTAATATGAGCAATTGTTCTGGAGGAATTGTTCCAACTCAGAAAGGGTACAAATTTAGTCTCGAGCACTGTCCTAAAAATAATGTAGAACGAAAAGAAATGGAGTCAATTCCTTATTCCTCTATTGTTGGCAGTTTGATGTATGCTCAAACCTGCGCAAGACCAGATATTAGTTTTGCGGTTGGGATGCTTGTCAGATATCAAATTAATCCAAGAATTGATCATTGGAGGGCTCCAAAGAAGATTTTGAGGTATCTGAAAGGAATAAAGGATTACATGCTCATGTATAGGAGATAAAATCATTTAAAAATGATTGGATACTCGGATTCAGGCTATGGTGGATGCCCTGACACTAGAAAGTCCACATTTGGATATGTTTTCCTATTAGCTGAAGGAGCAATATCGTAGAAAGGTGCCAAACATGAATCAACTGCTGGATCCACCATGGCAGCAGAATTTGTGGCATGCTTTGAAGCCACAAATCATGCAAAATGGCTGAGGAACTTTATTTCAGGACTTAGGGTTGTCGACACCATTAGCAAGCTGCTCAAACTTTATTGTGATAATACCTCAGCAGTATTCTTCGCCAAGAATGATAGGTACTCTAAGGGGTCGTTTGGTTTGGCTTTGCTTTTACGCGGGTATTAACTATTAATGCGGGTATTAGTAATGTGGGTATTAATAATGTGTGTATTAATAATGTGGGTATTGATAATGCGGGTATTAGTTATGTGGGGTTTAGTAATGTGGGTATTAGCTACGCATATATTATAACGTAGGGATTATTTGTTGAATCATTGATAAATTACAAATTAACAAAAAATATTATTATTTAAAATATTTATTTATTCCTTAAATAAAATTTTAAAATATCCTTATTATTACGGGGGTTAATTTTGTCATTTTAAATTTTAATACCTGCATTATTAATACACACATTATTAAACCACCTTCTACCCCGCATAAAATAATACATAGATTCTCGCATTAATAATGCGGGTATTAATAATGCGGAATATACAAAAACGCAACCAAACGTTGCACTAATTTTATGCGGGTATTAAATTTTCACAGAAAACCAACCAAACGCTGCGCTAAATTAACGCAGAGTTTTGCGCGGGTATTAATGTTTAATGAGGGGAACCAAACGACCCCTAAAGGTGCAAAACCTATAGATCTAAAATACCTTGTCCTCAAGGAGGATGTTCAGAAACAAGTAGTATCAATTAAGAATATTAGAACTGATCTCATGATTGCAGATCCGTTAACGAAAGGTTTACAGCTAAAGACATTTAAAGAACATATTGTTAGAATGGTTCTTGGTTATATTTATGATTGATGTACTTATGTTGCTATGACACTACGAGCTCATTTATGTGTTTATGACGTACATTAATGAATTTTTTATTTCTCATAATTGTGTACACATTATTATTTTGAGATATAACAGGATAAGTCTCAGCGAAACATTATTGTGGACCGTAATGATAATTATTTTATAGCTTATGGATCATGTATGATTAGGTGCTAATATTGTTGTACATGGAATGAAATATCTAGAACATTATGTATAACCGCTATGACTCGCAGGTAGTATTTTTTCATATTGTGGTATATAAAGAAGAGATATATTTATTGTTCAACTAATGTTTATGTCATTAAATAGTAATGTTATGTGGTTATTGGGCCAAGTGGGAGAATGTTAGATTTTCTATTTAATGTGTGTGACCCAATAAAGTTAAGCCCATGATATTTAATATTTAATAATAAATAAATCTGGTCTGTTCACTGGTTACTTGATGGACGTACCAGACTAAAAGTAAAACCATTATAAATAGGTCCTCCCTCCACCCATTAAGGTTACCACTTAATACTACTGCATACTCAATAACTTCCATCTCTGATGGCTGTGGTAACGTAAGGCTACGACAAGGAGGTAGAAACATGTTTATTCACGCTTCTGCTAATGGCTTCCGCTACATGTATGTCTACTTCTCTCGAAAGATTATTGTGTTCAAGATCCTGTGTATAGTACATGAATTGCTTATGTGCTATGAATTGAATTACAACCTCTTGTTCGAGTTTGACTCAAGATTACGTGTTTTCAAGAATTGGAGTTCTCGAGGGTAATATTCTCCTCTTTTCTTCATATCTGGGGATTTTAGTTCGTCGTTCCTAGGAGGTGATTGTATAGATCTCGTTGTCGCCCAAGACGTTCATCTAGTTTTCTTCCTCTAGTTTGATTTTGTTCAGACACTTTTGATTATTCAATCCAACATATCTTACTTTTTATTGTTCCTCTGTGTTTGCACCTCAGATCATATCACTTCCTCTTTTTGTTTCTACTATTGGTTTTCTGAAAATCACACTAAATTAGCATAGATCTTATTTAAAAAATATGGGCATATTTTTCCCAGCGGCTCTTTCTTCTTTTCCTTTTTTCGACGATTTTTACATGATTATGCTCAACTTTTTCTCTTGACAAAGGAATTGCTCTTGTTGGAAAATGCTACTTCACTCATTATTTTGGCACATTTTCAAGGTCTCAGTCACATAAGGTCTCTATCACAGAAAAGAAAATATAGTTGGAAAAATATTACACCCTGTATGTCTAAAGTGGCGTATATCATTCTAATGACATGTTAAGAATGATTTAAGTGAGTTTAAAGTCATAATATGACCATATATGATGTTTATATGTTGAATATAAAGTTTGGGAAAAATCGGATTTAAGTTCCGGAAAAACCGACTAAAGAATTGCCTTGTAACGAAGCTTTTTCAGCATTTAATTTTGTGTGTTATATGAGATCTTTTGGGGACATATCATATACCAAATGGAAGGTCTTTGAGCGTAGTTTTCAACACTTTTGACGGTTTGTTCATACAATATCTGGATAAAAAGATATGAGTATCAGAAGTATGGCCTGAAAAAGGGACATAAGCGCAAAAGAGGACTAAAACTGAAATGTTTCAAGTATAAAAGGAAAAAGTTATCCTCATCTCGTCGTTTCCATAAATATCAAGAGAGAAACAGTTCCTCCATGAGTCTTGAAGCAAGTTTAATGATTTTGAAGGAAGGACGCCAATCGTAACTCGAAATTGAAGACGGGTTGTGTCAAAATGCTCTACATGATTAAGGTAACGTTATGCTACCTTCAATTTCGTCTATAGATTGAGTTTTAGAATTACTTCATGGCGAAGTAAAGTATCTAAATGTTTTATTATAGCCTGTTTAAGCTTTAGAAGGTGTGGAAATTCAAGGGAAACAAGGTCTAGAAGCAAGAAACATCAAAGGTATGTAAGGGTAAACCTTTCTTTTGGCAAGACATGTATCTTGTAGCTTTTGAAGCTTTTATTAGTTCCAAACATGGTGTTTCTTGTTGGTTACTTGTATATCATCAAGGGAACCTTGTATATACTTTATTTGGTACTAAAATCCGAGGTGAAAGACGTCCTAATCAGCAAGACAAAACGTTTCAAAATCTTGAAAATCATTTTGATCTTTAGACAGATGTTAGTATACTGATCATAATTCCTTGTAAAATATTGATATTTAGATGATTTAAGAATCCCCAGAACCCTAAGACATATATCTAAAACTTTCATACACACCATGAAGTCTATATCTTTGATCTACACTCTGAAAATTAGGTTGCAAGGCAGGACAGTAGTGCTGTCCAGACATTCTATCTGCGGATTCTGTTATGTTGTCCGGTCATCTCATTTTGTTATCCATTTAAGTTGTTTATATTATCATTTGATCCGGGTACCCCAATTCCCGTTTATATTATAGTGCTGGTTCTGTTTTAGCGGATCATCCAGTTTCAAGGGAAACTCTGCCGAAATTTTTATAAAAAGTGAAAGAGTTAGACAAATTCTGAGTTCTAGGTTTTGTCTATAGTTCCATCTTGGGTTTCTTATCATTCCTTTGAGTCCATATTTATTTGTTGCCACATATGTTATGCCTCATACATCCTTATGCCTATATTGTAATTATATTATGTGTGATTTGAAGTCCCCGATAGACTGGACATTAGATACGCAATCCGGTCATGTGTGATACTAACCGTGTGGGGGACACAACCCCTCTGGTTCAGGCGGGAGTTGAAACACCTAGTGTGACCGAGTATCATTCACACACTCTGACCAGAGAGACTAGATATTACTGGCTGGGGGGGGGGACATAGCCCATAACACCTGCAGGGTTTGTTATATACGCGTATATAGCCAAAGTATGCACTGCCTGATTATATATGGGGCTAGTTCAGGTTTTCAGTTACCTGATTTGGGGGGATACATCCCATAACACCAGACAAGTACTGGTTCAGATGTTAAGTTACCTGATTTGGAGGATACAACCCATAACACCAGACATGTACCAGTTCAGATAACAATTCAGTTTTAGCTCGTACCAGTTATCAGCCACCAGTTCTTAATGTCAGTATCAGTTGACAGCTACTCCCTCTGTTTCAGAATGGATGAACCATTTTGCTTTTCGTGAGTCATACTGGATGAACTTTGACCAACAATTTAAGATGATTTTTTTATCATATTAATATGCAAAGAGTTGCATGTTATAGTACTTTTCGTATTGTTTTTGAATATGCAAATTTTTATTTAAAAATATTAATTTAATATAGTCTAATTTAGGTTCAAAGATTAGTCAAATTGACTTTCAAAAGGTGAAAAGGTTCATCCTTTTTGAAACGGAGGGAGTAGTATCAGTTGACAGCTATCGGTTCCAGTTTCTAGTTGCCAGTTATTAGTCCTATTATAGTCATTTATGAATACAGTTCAGTTCAGTTTGCAGCTTCAGATTCAGTTTGACTTCAGTTTATATTAGATCATATTTAGTCCATGTTTCAGATTTCCAGCATCATTGCTATACTTCAGCACATATTTTCATATTTATATTCCAGCTTTATAGTTTCATTCAACCATTCTATATATTATATGCTCATGCCTTACATACTTGGTACATATCATACTCACGCCTTTTCTGGGGCGCTGCGTTTCATGTCGCACATGTACAGAGAGATCAGATCTTAAGTCACGTTAGTAGGCTCTCTACCAGCTGTTGGAGTCACTCCGTCTCCCCCCCGAGTTTACTATTTATTGACGTCGAGTAGGTATGTCGGGGCCTTGTCCCGTCCTTTGTATATTTAGTTCAGCACTCTTAGAGGCCTGTAGATATGTCCCTATATGGTTCTATCAGTATTTTATGTATGTCAGCTTATGTTAGCCTTGTCAGCTTTTCGCATTGCATAATTATTATCAGTTAGGTTTATGCTTATTCCATTTATCAGTTATACTCATGGTTAGAAAATTATCAACAGGATTAGTGATGACCGACACTCAGTGTTGGTCATCCGTCGCAACTCTAAGTTGAGTCGTGACAAAAGTGGTATCAGAGCAGTTCAGTCCTAGGGTGTCTACATGCCGAGTCTAGTAGAGTCTTGTTGATGAGTATGTTGCGCGCCATACTTATGAACATGAGGCTACAGGGCACTTCAAGATGGTTGTCTTTCTTTCTTCTCTAGATCGTGCGATAGGGCCATGATTATAGAATTCAGCCTTCTAGACATAATGTGTTGAATGCAACGATGCCTCTGAAGAAAGTAAAAGTTGCTCAAAAGGGCAATGCCATTGCCTGCCGGGGTACTAGTAGAGTGCCACCTGAGGTGGGTGAGATCAGGTGGGTGAGAGTGAGGAGTTCAGACATGAGGCTCCATCTGAGGCCTCAAAGATCCCCTCAGTTCAGGGTGATGTTAGAGGTTTTGCAGCTACCATACCTCCAGCTCCACATCGTGATAGTCAAGGGCAGGAAGTAAGGGATGCCATCAGATTATTGACCAGTATTGTAGTTGCTCAGACTAGACAGCATAGTGCAGATGCCCAGGGAGATACTGGATCCAGGATCAGGGATTTTGTCCGACTAGAGCCTTCAGTCTTTACTGGATCTCATACAGGAGAGGATCCTCAGGATTTTATAGTGAGGATAGCTATGGTATTGAGGGTCATGCGCATGTCAGACATAGAGTCAGTAGAGTTAGCTGCATTTAGATTGTATGACCTAGCAGCAGGGTGGTATCAGACGTGGGAGCTACTAGAGGACTAGATTCTACTCCGGCGACTTGGTAGGAATTCTTGGATACCTTTTTCATCTGTATATACCTATAGAGACACAGAGAGAATGTGCCGATCAGTTCCTGATCTTGAGACAGTGAAGTTTGAGTATAGAAGAGTATAATTATTGCTTTAATTCTTTAGCAAGGTTTTCCCCTACAGTGGTAGTGAGTATGGAGGATAGAATTCACAGGTATGTAGTGGAACTAGGTCCGCAATTAGTGAATGAGTGCATGACGGTTGCTATGAAGCCAGGTATGATCCTATTATGCATTTAGGAATTTTCTTTATAACTCGAGGAGGATAAGCAGAAACAAAGAGCCGACAGGGATAGAGGGTTACATAAGAGGGGAAGATTGTCTTGTTCATTTAGAGAGACATTTGGAGTGAGTAGGCAGCAGAGTTTTAGACACCACCAGCTAGTATACCTCCAGAGTCCCGTGGCCTGAGATCTGATAGACCTCCTCAGTCCAGATCTAGTCACGCATCACTAGCTTCATGATTTAAGCGTCATGGTACTTCTGTACAAGCCGGTCAGACATATCCCAGATGTCCAGATTGTGGTGGACGCCACTTGGACCATGTCAGTTAAGAGTCGATACTTGTTATATTTCTCAAAAGGCAGGAGATTTCATGAGAGATTTCCCGACTAGGGGTGGTAGTGGTGCAGCCCAGCCAACTAGATCAACATTGCTTCCTCAGCACCAGCATGCCATCAGGGACATGTTCTTCAGGATGGCACCTAGATAACTGAAAGAACTTAAGGAGAAACTGAAGGATTTGTTAGATAAAGGCCTCATCAGACCCAGCATTTCCCCGTGGGGAGCCTCGGTATTATTTGTGAAAAAGAAGGATGGCTCTCTACGCATGTGCATAGATTATAGATATCTAAATAATGTCACAATCAAGAATAAATACCCTTTTCCCAAGATTGATGACTTGTCCGACCAGCTCCAGGGTGCCAAGTACTTCTCGAAGATAGATTTGTGATCAGGCTATCATCAGGTTAGAGTTAGAGAATGTGAGATACCTAAGACTGAATTCAGGACTCGGTATGGCCATTATGAGTTTTTAGTGATGTCGTTTGGACTCACTAATGCCCCTGCAGTATATATGGATTTGATGAACACCGTACTCAGCGCTTACTTGGATTTATTTGTGATTGTATTTATTAATGATATTCTTGTCTATTCAAAGTCTAAATCGGAGCATGCGGAGCATCTACGCCCAGTATTGGGTACTCTTCGAGACAAACAATTATATGCTAAGTTTTCAAAGTGTGAATTCTGGTTAGATTCAGTGGCATTTCTTGGCCATATAGTTTCAGTATAAGGAATTAAAGTAGATGGCCAGAAGATTGAGGCTATGAAGAATTGGCCAAGACCTACGACGCTAATTGAGGTACATAGTTTTATGGGTTTGGCAGGTTATTATAGAAGGTTCGTAGAGGGTTTTTTTTTCTCCATTGCAGCACCACTAACTAAATTAACACAGAAAACAACCAAATTTCAGTGGTCTGATTCTTGCGAGCACAGCTTCTAAGAACTAAAGAACAAGTTGATAACGGCTCCAGTACTTACACTTCCAGAGGGATCTAAGAGCTATGTCATTTGCTATGATGCTTCTCGAATTGGTCTTGGTTGTGTAGTGATGCAGCATGGAAGAGTAATCACTTATGCTTCCAGGCAGCTGAAAAAGCACGAGCAGAACTACCCTACCCATGATCTCGAGCTTGCAGCAGTCATTCATGCATTGAAGATTTGGAAACATTATTTGTACCGTGTTCATGTTGATATTTATACAGATCACAAGAGCCTCCAGTACATATTTAATCAGAATGAGCTAAACCTACGCCAAAGGCGGTGGCTAGAGTTGCTGAAGGACTATGACGTGGACATTCTTTATAATTCGGGTAAAGTGAATGTTGTTGCTGATGCCCTTAGTCGTAAGTCTATGGGTAGTCTATCTTATTTACAGCCACAGAAAAGAGAGTTAGCTCATGCACTCCAGTAGTTGGCCAGCATGAGAGTCAGATTAATAGACTCAGAGGACGCAAGAGTTACAGTTCAGAACGCAACCACTACTTGCCTAGTGACAAAAGTAAAATAGCGTCGGTATGAGGATCCAGTTCTAGTTGAATACAGACAAATAGCTAGAGATAGACTTTGTGTTCCTGATGTTGCAGATTTGTGTGGATAGATTATAACAGAGGCACATTATTCTAGATAAACTATTCACCCAGGTTCGACTAAGATGTACCATGATCTTAAACAGATTTATTGGTGGGACGGAATGAAGCATGACTTAGCAGAATTTATGGCTCAGTGTCCTAACTCTCAATAGGTTAAAGTCGAGCATAAAAAACCTAGTGTCTAGTTGCAGGAAATAGAGATTCCATCATGGAAATAGGGAGCAGTAAATATGGACTTCATTACAGGCTTGCTGCGTACATGGAGCATGTATGACTCTATCTAGATTATAGTAATAGATATACTAAATCAGCTCATTTCTTGCATGTTAGAACTACATATACTGTAGAGGATTATGCCAGACTTTATATCAGAGAGATAGTGCACCTACATAGTATTCTAGTATCTTTCATTTCAAACAGGGGCGCACAATTTATAGCTAATCTCTGGCGATCGTTCCAGACAGGTTTAGGGACACAGGTGAATTTCAGTATAGCATTTCATCCCCAGACAGATAGACAGGCTGAGCGGACCATTCAGACGTTAGAAGATATGCTTAGAGCTTGTGTGTTAGATTTTGGAGGCAGCTGGAGTGAACATCTACCGTTGATAGACTTTGAATACAACAATAGCTATCATCCTAGCTTACATATGGCGCCACATGAAGCTTTGTATGGGCGCAAATACAAGTGTCCTATAGGATGATTTGAGGTTGGTGAGTCTCAATTAATGGGTCCAGATTTAATCCAACAGACAGTTGATAAAGTCAAGTTGATCAGGGAAAGATTATTAGCAGCGCAGAGGAGACAGAAGTCCTATGTAGATAACCGACGTCGAGATTTAGAATTTCAGATTGGCGATTGGGTATTCCTGAAAGTATCACCTGTGAAAGCCGTTATGAGATTTAGAAAGAATGGCAGGCTTAGCCCAAGATTCAATTGTCCATATCAGGTTATCAGGCGAGTTGGGCGTGTTGCCTACGAATAAGACATTCCAGTAGACCTTCAAAAGGTCCATCCGGTATTTCGTGTTTCCATGCTCAGAAAAATATGCCGGAGATCCTTTAGAGTTGTACCAGTAGATGATGTTCAGATCACAGAGCAGTTGACCTATGAAAATGTGCCAGTTGCAATTTTAGATAAAAAGATTCGTCGACTAAAGACGAAAGACATTCCTTTAGTTAAGATGCTATAGCAAAGAAATAATGTAGAAGAAATAACTCGGAAAACTGAAAATGACATAAGAGCCAAATATCCACATCTCTTCACTATTTCATGTATGTAACAGATCGTTGCTTAATGCTGCTTCATACTTTATTTAACATTCGAGGACGAATGTTCCTAACGGGGGGAGATTGTTACACCCCACATGTCTAAAGTGACATATATCATTCTAATGACATGTTAAGAATAATTTAAGTGAGTTTAAAGTCATAATATGACCATATATGATGTTTATATGTTGGATGTAAATTTTTGGAAAAATCGGATTTAAGTTGCGGAAAAACCGACTAAGGAATTGCCTTGTAACGAAGCTTTTTCAGCAATTAATTTCGTGTGTTATATGAGGCCTTTTGGGGACATATCATATACCAAATTGAAGGACTTGGAGTGTTCATACAATATCTGGATAAAAAGATATGAGCATCAGAAATCAGGCAAGAAAAAGGGACATAAGCGCAAAAGAGGACTAAAACTGAAATGTTTCAATTATAAAAAGGAAAAGTTATCCTCATCTTGTCATTTCCAGAAATATCAAGAGAGAAACAGTTCCTCCATGAGTCTTGAAGCAAGTTTTATAATTTTGAAGGAAGGACGCCAATCGTAACTCGAAATTGAAGACGGATTGTGTCAAAATGCTCTACGCGATTAAGGTAATGTTATGCTACCTTCAATTTCATCTATACCTTGAGTTTTAGAATTACTTAATGGCTAATTAAAGTACCTAAATTCTGTATTATAGCTTGTTTAAGCTTTAGAAAGTGTGGAATTCAAGGGGAAACAAGGTTTAGAAGCAAGAAACATCAAAGGTATGTATGGGTAAACCTTTGTTTTGGCAAGGTATGTATCTTGTAGCTTTTGAAGCTTTTCTTAGTTCCAAACATGGTGTTTCTTGTTGGTTACTTGTATATCATCAAGGGAACCTTGTATATACTTAATTTGGTACTAAAATCTAAGGTGAAAGACGTCCTAATCAGCAAGAAAAAAAGTTTCAAAATCTTGAAAATCGTTTTGATCTTTAGACAGTTGTTAGTATACTGATCATAACTCCTTGTACAAAATTGATATTTAGATGATTTAAGAATCCTAAGACATATATCTAAAACTTTCATGAACACCATGAAGTTTATATCTTTGATATACACTCTGAAAATTAGGTTGCAAGGCAAGACAGTAGTGCTGTGCAGACATTCTGTCTGCGGATTTGTTATGTCGTCCGGTCATCTCATTTTGTTATCCATTTAAGTTGTTTATGTTATCAGTTGATCCGGGTACCCATTACCGTGTATATTATAGTGCTGGTTTTGTTTTTGTGGATCATCCAGTTTCAGGGAAAACTCTACCAAAATTTTTATAAAAAGTCAAAGAGTTAGACAAATTCTGAGTTCTAGGTTTTGTCTATAGTTCCATCTTGGGTTTCTTATCATTCCTTTGAGTCCATATTTATTTTTTGCCTCATGTGTTATGCCTCATACATGCGTATGCTTATACTGTGATCATATTATGTGTGATTTGGAGTCCCATATAGAGGCTGGACATTGGACACACAATCCGGTCGCGTGTGATACTACCCGTCTGGGAGACACAACCCCTCTGGTTCAAATAGGAGTTGAAACACCTAGTGTGACCGGATGTCATTCACACACTTTGACTAGAGAGACTAGATATTACTGGCTGGGGGGAGACATAGCTCATAACATCCGTCAGGTTTGTTATATACTCTTATATAGTCAAAGTATGCACTGCATGATTATACATGAGGCTAGTTCAGGTTTTCAGTTACCTGATTTGGGGGGATAAATCCCATAACACCAGACAGGTACTAGTTCAGATGTTCAGTTACCTGATTTGGGGGGATACAACTCATAACACCAGACAGGTACCAGTTCAGATAACAGTTCAAATTTAGCTCAATACTAGTTATCAATTCTCAGTTATCAGCCACCAGTTCTTAATGTCAGTATCAGTTGACAGCTATCAGTTCCAGTTTCTAGTTACTAGTTATCAGTCCTATTATAGTCAATTATCAGTACAGTTCAGTTTAGTTTTTAGTTTCCGATTCAGTTTGACTTCAGTTTATATCATATCATATTTAGTCCATGTTTCAGATTTCCAGCATCATTGCTATACTTCAAACATATTTTCATATTTATATTCCAACTTTACAGTTTCATTCAGCCATGCTATATTATATGCTCCTGCCTTACATACTTGGTACATATCATACTCATGCACTTTCTGGGGCGCTGCGTTTCATGCCACGCAGGTACAGAGAGATCAGACCTTAAGCCACGTTAGTAGGTATATCTACCAGCTGTTGGAGTCACTCCATCTCCTCCCGGAGTTTACTATTTATAGACGTCGAGTAGGTATGGTGGGGCCTTGTTTCGTCCTTTGTATATTCAATTCAGCACTCTTTGAGGCCTGTAGATTTGTCCCTGTGTTGTTCTGTCGGTATGTTATATATGTCAGCTTATGTTAGCCTTGTCAGCTTTTCGCATTGCATAATTCTTATCCGGTACTCCCTCCATCCCAATTTATGTGGCACCATTTCCTTTTTTATTTGTCCCAAAATAAGTGAAACCTTTCCTTATTTGACAACTATTTAATGCATCATCTCTATTTTACCCTTGTTGGGCCCTACATACTTTTAAACCTACCAACAACTTTTTTATTACTCAAATCTTCTCTCTCTTACTTTTTCAAGGATAAAATCGATACTTAACAAGGTCAATCTCTATTTTCTTAAACTCTGTGCCCGGTCAAATGGTGCCACATAAATTGGAACGGATAGAGTAGTTTTATGCTTATTCCGTTTATCAGTTATACTCATCGTCAGCAAATTATCAGCAGGGTTAGTAATGATCGGTTGACACGTCCTGGAATTCGGTTAGGCCGTGCGGGCATCCGACATCCTCCCCTAGACCCGTCGGGCGAACCCTTCCCAATTAAATTAGGAAAATAAATATAACAATTCATAAATAAGGACACGACTTTAAAAAAACGCAGACATACCGATACCTCTAAGCTGTACAAAAGAAATTACAGCTGACTACCCAACATACTAGGTTTAGGGCTATCCAGACTAGACATCTAAGAGTACAAAAGAAGACAGATACCTCCTGATGGGAACAAAATGCATCTGAAATAATAAACAATAAACTGGTGGCTATCCGGAATAAAAGCTGGCTCACCCTGACAGCTGAAGTCGTCTTCGCTCCTTCACAACGTAGCGAACTCACTCCTGGAGCGAACTTGCCGAAACGAAATAGATAGACAAGAAACAAACAACAAACGAGGGTGAGTCAAAAGGATTCAATATGTGGGGCAGACTAGCCACCTCAAAGAATAAGATAGCTAGCCAAGGAAAAGAAATAGATAAACCAAATTCCTCTTATTTAAATTATAAAAAGGCAGAGCCAGATAATGTATGACTCCATAAATTTATAAACAACCAGGGACATATGATAGATAGAACATATAGGCATCCCGAACATATCACCAATCAGGACCACATGGCATATTCACGTAACATCACACTATAATCACACAATACACCGCAACCGTTGCAATAGAGCGGAATCTTCCTGCTCCTGGGGCAGAATCCTCCTACCCTCAATATGATATGCAATGTAATGCATATGAATGACCATATAATGCATATGAATGCAATGTGATGCAATAATAACCCTTCACCGGCAGGGGACTCTCATCGACAGCCGGGAAGTAGATGCCAACTCACACCCAGAGTACAATACTCAGATCCTCAATGCAATACCAACAACATGACATAACATATAATATACAATGCAAATCCAAAGCTAAGGTGTAATGAGCACACCTGTTGGCAGCTCACACGTAAGAAACACGTGGTAGATTATCCACGAGGCCAGGTGCCTCCAAAGAAATGGATATAAATACTTACCTCTTCCAAAAGTTAGCATTGCTAATCAACAACCGCTTTATACCTTGGTTTCATTGCCAAATGATCCCACTCTATTCAATAAGCAGAAAAATATATCAAATTAGGCTAAAGGCTTCATTCCTCATATCTTAGGGCAATCCAGTTAGGAACCTGATACCCTATTCGCATACGCAATAGGCAGGCCTGGCCTATGTACAGGATTTAAGGTCACATAACCAAACCCTAAATAAATTACATTTATATGTTGCCCATAACTCACCGAGTACGAATATATTATCAATTCTACTGTCGGGGTCAAATTGACCCTTTAAACTACTATTTGAACTTATTAAAACGATATCTAATATCCTAATTTTTACTGTCAAAATATATTCAAACACACGTAATAAACTAAAATAATGCGTTAAGATCATTACCTGAATTTTTCGGGGGTAAGAAATTCTATCTTTCTTCGGACCTTTTCTCATTTTCTGGCATTTTTTCGCCTCTGCTATCTCGCACTTTCTTGTTTCCGTCTCAGTCTCTATTTCGCTCTATATACTACTTGTAAATAATCTCACCGCCTCATATCATTTCCTTTCTTTCTTTTTTATCTCTTTTCTTTCTTTTTCGTTTACTTAATTTTCTTTTCTCTTCGCGATGAAAATTAAAACGGGACTCTACGAAATTCGAAATAATTACAAATTTCTCAAGCAAGTTTTACAGTATATATATATATATAGCATACTCGCTAAGGCAGATCTCAAATAGGGTTCCCGAAACTCAAGATGCGAATTTAAATGGAGAAAGGTCAAATTATTTAACTTTCAGCATTTTAGCGGAAACTAGCCGAACAATCTTGAAATTCGCTTTCGAATAATCACAAAAGTCACAAATAATCATACTAACCTAACGACGCTTTTGAATTTCGAATCGGAGCTCGTTTGCCAAAACCGAGCTCAAAAATATCTTTTTAATATTTATCGATAATAAAAACTGAAACCTTCTTCCGATGCCTACTAAACGAGGTATGATTTAGGTCAAATTTTACAGATAAGTCCCAATAGATCAAACAAATATTTTCAAAATCATCGGCACACCAATCGGAGTCCTAACTCCCAAAACGAGTACCTAAGGTCGTTTTATTCTCCTCCACTTAGACTTTCGTTCGTCCTCGAACGAGGCTAAGTCTAAAGAAAAATTCGCACAGATAATAAGAGAACTTGCACGACCTTCATAAGCTACTCCACATGCATTATCTCCTGATTACATGATCAGAATTATAACACGTGCACCGAACTCTTTGAATAAAATATATCTTGATAATATGATAACACCATTGCCCAGCTTATTTTGACTAAACTGACCCTTCCTCGATTACGAGAGGAGAGTTTTACTTTTTTGAAATAAAGATATACGAAACTCTGGATGGATTAACATGATTCAGCCGATAATCACCTCTTCGAATTACCTTTTGATATAGAACAGGTCGATGGAACTAAGAATTAGCTCACGCGTGATGCAATAGGGGAGCTTTTGAAGTACCTTGTCACTAGATACTATGGAAGATTTGATGCAAGCTATATTATTTTTACAAACGCACTATGCAACATCTCAGTTTATGTTAGTGTTGTTCCGCAAGCTCCTTGTGGGAATGTAGTTACTCATATCCTAATGTATGTCAAAGGTTCATATGAACAAGGTCTATCATATAAGGATAAGGATCATGCAAATACTACTGAGTTGTATGATGCAGATCAGGAATGATCTCCAGACTGAACATCTACTTGAGGATATTGTCTTTGAATTGGAAATATTATGACTTGAAAAAGTATAAATAAAAGAGACATGTAGTTGGACCATGAGCTGAGGCAGAATACCAACAACAAAGTTGATTACATGTGCACTTATAATGCAAAATAACTTCTCAAAGAGTTGAGGTGTGAAAGAGATCTGTCCATGATGGATGGACGACAAGCTGCACTAAACCTTTAACTTTAACTTTTCATGAAGTAAAACAGCGTCAGTATGAGGATCTAGTTCTAGTTGAATACAGACAGATAGCCAGAAGGAAACCGGAGTCACCATACAGGGTTGCTACTGACAGTTTTCTCATGTATAAAGATAGACTTTTTGTTCCTAATTTTGCAAATTTACGTGTACCGATTATGATAGAGGCACATTATTCCAAATACACTGTTCATCAAGGTTAGACTAAGATGTACCATAATCTTAAGCACATTTATTGGTGGGACAGAATGAAGTGTGACATAGCAGAATTTGTGGCTCAGTGTTCTAATTGCCAGCAAGTTAAAGTCGTGTCACCTTTTCAGACTTTATGGTTACAGCAGATAGGTACGTATATACGATTAGGTTGCCAGCTTATCTCTAACATTAATAGATTATTTGTGGTTTAGCACTGATCGACATTCATTGTAGGTTTCTGTCGTGGCCCTAGGTTGGGTTGTGACAAAAATGGTATCAACGCCTTAGAGATTTAGTATTACCATTTAGTATTTGGAGGAAGATTCATCCACTTAAAGCACAAACTCATGCAGCTATTTGAATAGGAATAACCATCCCCGCACAGTCTGCTGGACTAAAGAAGATTTAGCTAAAATTTGAACGTAGGCAGACCTAAGCTACCAACTACCCTTTCGAGTTGCCAAATAGCTGCAACTCTCGAGTTCACAACTCCATACCTTTGCCGTAAACACTACCGCCTGATGGATGGTACTTCTATTACCCTTAGAAGCCTTGAAAAACAATAATGTACTTACCCGGCTACAATAACATGTATCTGGCTCAACACAGGGAACATCACAAGCGACTACCAACCGCCCAAGCTCACTAGTGCCGGATGAAGAAGAAATGAAAATGGACCGAGGATAGAAATAATTAGAGCTTCTCGAAGCTCATCCTCTTATTTGCTTGGCTACCAAAGTTGGACTACTTACAAGTCAAAGTAGCCCAAGAATCACAATTGAAGAAACAGATATTAAATAAGCTTTATGGAACAACATCCATGCCAATTTGACCTCCCAATAAGAAGGAAACTCTGACAATTTACCAGAAACCCTTTTATAACCCAGACAAGCTCATAGGATAACATGACTTTACTAGCGTTTCAAACCAAGAGGAGACAGGTAGATTAAATATTACTTATCACTTTACACCGAAAGAAACCATGACACTCCCTTATGGTGATGAACTAGAATCCCATAATCCAACCAACACGGAATTCCGAGAAAAGAGGTAAAATAATTTGATATAATAATAGAAGATGGCACGACAAGATGCCATGCAGACAATAGCGACACTCACCGTCAAATTTCTCATATTTAGACCCGATAAATTAGTAGGGTCTCACAAATGCCAGGAATAAATAATACCAAAAACTCACCCCTCTACCACAACGGATTCTTAATAGACTACGATATCTAAAGAAAAGATGGAAACATGATAAGACAGACCATTTCCAGATCGATCGGAAGAATCAAATCTTACTCACCTATAAGGGAAGACGAAATACTTGGGTCTACTACATCAGATGCCTTAGCATCATGTCAGACTAGCAGTTCATAGAACTGCCCCGCGGCTGAGCTGAGCCGCTACACTAATAATTACTTCTAGAAGAACTACCGCCACCACGCTCTTGACCTCTACTGTATGGTGGTATTTTTCTGGCGGATTGAGATCTAAATGGAATCCCCGACGACTGGGCAGGTGCCTGAGGACGAGAGAAAGGATGACTGCATACTTACCTGTTGGAGTAAGGGAAAACTCCTCAAAGGATAACCAGAGTCACGACAATGATAACACTTTTTCGCTGAAAATGGAAGTTGGACAGATTGTTGAAAGATACAAAGAGAAGGCTGAGTCTAATCTTGATGAACTACTCGCGCACTATGAAAATCACGCTCTACAAGCTGAGATAACCTAGCAAGTAACCTCCCAAAATAATCAAAACTCTTACCTTAAAAGGAGGTATGGTGACCACCAGGGCCGTGGGATCTCTTGCTCTCCCGCTCTAACTCTTCCCGCTCTAACTTATGGTATACCTAATACCTCTAAGCAATATCAACAACGACATCAAATAAAGTCCCAACCTCAATTTATCGAGCCATCTGGGATCTCAAGGAAGGAGAAAGGTCACCAATAAATCTTTGATCATTCTTGGAAGGTTCATGGACCAGTTCTAGTGTATATCCAGCCATCCTAAAGAATTTAATCTCATATTCTAAAATCCGACAAGCTACCCTATCCAATCCACTCAAATTGGCGACTCTTTTCATCTCGCTCGCTGCATGAAACGAACTTTTCCATGAATCTAGAAGAAAAATCGAACCAAGTTAGCTAATAAGAGAGCAGTCCACCAATTCAAGGCTGGACTCCTTAAACTAGAAGGCAGAATAATCAACACCATACCGCTCGATATAGTCAAGAGCCTGAAGGATACGCTGACATCATTTTATTTTAATAAAAACTTACACAAGGATTATTTGGTGCATAGCCTAAGAACATCAGAAGGTTCAATTGGGTAGAATAATGCATCCTTTTCAGACACTCGGACCGAGCCATTACTCGGGCTAGCTAACCAGCCAGAATAACTAGAGGCACAACACATGTAGCTTCTGGATCATAATTTACTGGGGCAATATCAGAGACTGGAACAGAGGCTCCCTGAGACCGAACATCTCTATTTGCGGCAACCTGATAAGCTGCCTAGCGAATAATAGGTTCTTACGGTATCTACGTCGCCAAAATTCTCTTAAAAGCATCGTAGAGAGCCAAGGGAACCACAAGGCCCTGCTCCCTTGCCCATCGCAAGCTCGTACAGCTGGGGCCTGCGCGACTGGATCGTCAGCACGACAACTCTCAGGGCTTGAGCAGCGCTAGCCCAGGCTAGACTATTTCGTCCTGAACTCCTACCCTTTGCTGATTTTTCGCACGAGGGTTCACAATTACCACGAAAGAATTAACGAAGATACTTTTGCATCCTTGACCGATACACGATCAGAAAAGAAGGAAGTGAAACTTCCTAAATGCCATCATAGCCTTTCGTAGATAAGTACGGAAGTCTACGTACCCATCAGCGAGACTCTACTAAACACTGTACTAGTTTGGACAGACTCTAAACTGGGCTCTGATACCAACTGATACGACCCGGAATCCGGTTAGGCCGTGCGGGCACCCGACATCCTCCCCTAGACCCGTCGGGCGAACCCTTCCCAATTAAATTAGGAAAATAAATATCACAATTCATAAATAAGGACAAGACTTTAAAAAAACGCAGACATACTGATACTTGTAAGCTGTACAAAAGAAATTACAGTTGACTGCCCAACATACTAGGTTTAGGGCTATCCAGACTAAACATCTAAGAGTACAAAAGAAGACAGATACCTCCTGAAGGGAACAAAATGCATATGAAATAATAAACAATAAACTGGTTGCCATCCGGAATAAAAGCTGGCTCACCCTGACAGCTGAAGTCATCTTCGCTTCTTCACAACGTGGCGAACTCACTCCTGGAGCGAACCTACCGAAACGAAATAGATAGACAAGAAACAAACAAGTCAAAAAGACTCAATAAGTGGGGCAGATTAGCCACCTCAAAGAATAGGATAGCTAGCCAAGGAGAAGAAACAGATAAATCAAATTCCTCTTATTTAAATTATAAAAAGGCAGAGCCAGATAATGTATGACACCATAAATTTATAAACAACCAGGGACATATGATAGATAGAACATATAGGCATCCCGAACATATCAACAATCAGGAGTACATGACATATTCACGAAACATCGCACTATAATCACACAATACACCGCAAACGATGCAATGAAATTGAATGAATGCAGTATGATGCAATGGGGTCACATGTATCAAATGAATGGAGCGGAATCCTCCTACTCCAGGGCGGAATCTTCTTACCCTCAATATGATGCATGGAGCGGAATCCTCCTGCTCCTAGGGCGGAATCCTCAATATGATACAATAGAGCGGAATCCTCCTGCTCCTGGGGCGGAATCCTCCTTACCTCAATATGATACAATGGAGCAGAAACCTCCTGTTCCTGGGGCGGATCCTCATATCTCTCAATATGTATAATGGAGCAGAATCCTCCTGCTCCTAGGGCAGAATCCTCCTACCCTCAATATGATACAATGGAGCGGAATCCTCCTGCTCGTGGGGCGGAATCCTCCTACCATCAATATGATATGCAATGTAATGCATATGAATGACCATATAATGCATATGAATACAGTGTGGTGCAATAATAATCCTTCACCGACGTGGGACTCTCATCGACAGCCGAGAAGTAGATGGCAACTCACAGCCAGAGTACAATGCTTAGATCCTCAATGCAATACCAATAACAGGACATAACATATAATATACAATGTAAATCCAAAGCTAAGGTGTAATGAGTACGCCTGTCGGCAGCTACATACGTAAGGAACACGTGCTAGATTATCCACGAGGCCAGGTGCCTCCAAAGAAATGGATATAAATACTTACCTCTTCCAAAAGTTAGCATTGCTAATCAACAACCGCTTTATACCTTGGTTTCATTGCCAAATGATCCCACTCTATTCAATAAGCAGAAAAATATATCAAATTAGGCTAAAGGCTTCATTCCTCATATCTTAGGGCAATCCAGTTAGGAACCTGATACCCTATTCGCATACGCAATAGGCAGGCCTGGCCTATGTACAGGATTTAAGGCCACATAACCAAACCCTAAATAAATTACATTTATATGTTGCCCATAACTCACCGAGTACGAATATATTATCAATTCTACTGTCGGGGTCAAATTGACCCTTTAAAATACTATTTGAACTTATTAAAACGATATCTAATATCCTAATTTTTACCGTCAAAATATATTCAAACACACGTAATAAACTAAAATAATGCGTTAAGATCATTACCTGAATTTTTCGGGGGTAAGAAATTCTATCTTTCTCCGGACCTTTTCTCATTTTCTGGCATTTTTTCGCCTCTGCTTTTTCGCACTTTTTTGTTTTCGTCTCAGTCTCTGTTTTGTTGTATATACGACTTGTAAATAAGCCCACCGCCTCATATCATTTCCTTTCTTTCTTTTTTATCCCTGTTCTTTCTTTTCTTTTACTTAATTTTCTTTTCTCTTCGTGACGAAAATTAAAATGGAACTCTACGAAATCCGAAATAATTACAAATTTATCAAGAAGGTTATACAATATATATATATATATATATATATATATATATATATATATATATATATATATATATATATATATATATATAGCATACTCGTTAAGGGAGAGCTCAAATCGGGTTCCCGAAACTCAATATGCTAATTTAAATAGAAAAATGTCAAATTATTTAACTTTCGGCATTTTAGCGCAAACTAGCCGAACAACCTCGAAATTCGCTTTCAAAAAATCACAAAAGTCACAAATAATCACACTAACCTAACGGCGCTTTCGGATTTCGAATCGGAGCTCGTTTACCAAAACCGAGCTCGAAAATCTCTTTTTAATATTTATCGATAATAAAAACAGAAACCTTCTTCCGATGCCTACCAAACGAGGTCTGATTTAGCTCAAATTTTACAGATAAGTCCCAATGGATCTAACAAATATTTTAAAATTATCGACACGTAAATCGGAGTTCTACTCTCCAAACAACTACCTAAGGTCGTTTTATTGACACTCAGTGTTGGTCATCCGTCGCGACCCTAAGTTGGGTCGTGACAAAAGCACTACTTCACTCATTGATTTATACTCATTGATTAAATCAATCAAGTTAATATTATGAATCTCCCTTTATCCATGAAAATGGGTTATTTGGTGAATGGTTTGGTGGTTTTGTGACTTTTGTCCAGACTCTAAAGTAACATGCCAAAGTGGGTCTTTGTCCCCATTTGAGAGAATCTACCATATTCTTCAAAAGCAGTTTGGTTCTCACAAAACGGTTTTTGTTAATTTCTGCTTGTTTCCACTTTGTTTATAGATTTAAAAAGGTAATCAACGGCCACGGGTCATAATCTGGATATTTAAAATATTTGGATAAGATGTGAAAATATTGTAGGTCCAAATGGTTGGTGTCAAAGACCAAGTGCAATGAAGGGGTATTGTATCGATATGGAGAAGTGTTATTTCTGGCAACTAATGTATATTTGTAAATGAGAGTGATGACGATTTGACCTCATGTATTTGTAAAATAAAATGGACAAATGATGCCGGATTGATCTTGTTTTATTTTTACTTTGAATTTTTGTATCTGTCAAAGTGATGATGACTTAGTATTATTTATTTGAAAAATAGACATAGTAGTTTGACTCACTTGTAAGTAAGTGCAGACGGATTGCCTTGATTTTATTTTTCACTTTGAAGTTTGTATACGGTCAAAGTGACAATGATTTGGTGTCATTTACTTATAAAATAGATATAGTAGTTTGGGTCACTTGTAAGTAAATGCAGACATATTGTCTTGATTTTATTTACTTTGAATTTTTGTATCTTGGCAAAGTAATGACGATTTGATGTCAATTGCTTGTAAAATAGACATAGTAACTTGGTTCACTAGTAAATACAGAAGGATTGTTTTGTCTTTATTTTTACTTTGAATTTTTGTATATGAGCAAAGTGATGACGATTTGGTGTCATTTTCTTGTAAAATAGACATAGTAATTGGCTCACTTGTAAATAAATGCAAACAGATTGTCTTGATTTTATTTTTACTTTGGATTTTTGTATATGAGCATTGTGATGACAATTTGGTGTCATTTGCTTGTAAAATAGAGATAGTAGTGACTCATTTTTAAATAAATACAGATTAATTGTCTTGATTTTATATCTCCATATGTGTTTTTGTGAATGAATAAAGTAAGTACGATTTGACATCATATATTTATAAAATGAATATGATTTTTTTCTCACTGTATGAAGAAAGAATGTCGGGCTAGTCTTATGTTATGTTATGTTATGTTATGTTATGTTATGTTATGTTATGTTATGTTATGTTTTACTTTGACTTTTGTATATGAACAAAACGATGACAATGCGGTCTTATTTATTCATAAAATTGACGTGACAATACGAATAAACACATATGGACTGAAATTGTTTCTACTTTGTCGGGAGCAGTAGTTCTTTTTATAATTACGACTACATTAAGGTGCGGTGACATTTTTGTAATTACGACATCATTAAAGTGCGGTGACATTTGTAATTATGGAAGTGCTCAATTTTTAAAGATCACTTTTAAAATACTCAACTCTTCAAGACCATCCTCTTTTTTACTTGTTTGTAAAATTCAACCTTTCACTTTCGATAAGGTAGAAGGTAAAAATTAGAATATCATGTTATTCCTCGCCATTTGGGAGCTAGTCACATTTGCAAAGTGTTGCAAGTGTAGCCATTCGCCGTCAGACCACGAGACCTGAAGTGAGGTCAACTTTTGGGACCGAGGATCATTTAACTTCATGCCAAATCCGTGAAATTGAATCCAATATCAACCTAAAGGATTAAAACTGAGTCTAACTTAATATATATATATATATATATATATATATATATATATATATATATATATAAAAGACTTGAACTTCAAATTAAAAAGTCTGAATTTTAGGAAAACTTTATGCCACGAGATCTGAAGTTAGGTTTATCTCGAGGCTAATTTTTATAAAGTGGTTGAGTTTGAAAATATTTTAAAAAAGTGTATGGATCTTAAATAACACTGCTTGAGTAGATTATTTGCAGATTATTTACACTTATATATAATTTAGAAGTTTTAATTACAAAAAATTATCAATATAATTGATATTACAAAACATAACATTATTTTTTATATACAAGATGCTATAAGCAGCTAGAAAAAAAATCATACCCACCTCACATCACTCCCCGCTGCTGCCCCCATCCCCGCCCCCTTTACCCGTTGCCTTGTAACACATGTTGCTGCCACAACCGCCGGCCTGCAGGAAAAGCTGCTGGAAAATTGCATAAGGATTATTTTCCTAGAGCTTCATGCTTTGAACTAAAAATGTCAAAGTCCCACAAAAATTTCTTGGGATTTCATATTCGGCACTTCCATGAGATTTTTTTGGGACATTGAAAAATTTAGTTCAAAGTCCCTGAAAAATTTACTAGACCTTTTGGTGTTTCTTAAATATGGTTATTCTTCTAAAAAATTTCAAATGGTAGTTGTTTTTGATTCAGCACGCTACAAACGGGCTATAAGGCCTAAGTTTTACCAACCGAAGAGCTAAATTTTTTTGGATCATGTACTACGTAATATTAGAATACTTTACATAAAAGTAGTAATGCTACAACACATACAACATGTAGCAATACTATTTTAAATAGAATATAAATTAAATATATATAAAAGATAGAAATAGCTCACGATTCCCCTCTTGCCCCCCTATCATCTCCCAGCCAACCCCTACCGCCGCTCCCAAATCACCCCTTGTTTGCTACCGCGAGTCGCGGATCGATGCCCCTAATCCTTCTTTCTCAATTTTCAATGTCTATTTATTTTATCTAATCTCTAATCAATCTATATTAATGTTCAAATTGTGAATTTGTATGGTAAATACTTCTTTTTTTTAAATAGACCTGACCAACTTTTTTCTTTTCTTTTCTTTTTTATCAATCTAATCTCTTTTTTCAAATTTTAGTATCTTTTTCTTTTAATATGAAAGAAAGCCTTGATATTCACATAAAATATGAGTAGCCAAAAAATTAGAATTATTCTATGCGGTTTCTATTTTTTTTAAAAACAAAGAAAAATGAGGTGCATTTTTTTTTTTAACTAAAGAGAGGTGTAGAGGCTCAAAGCAACGGCAAGACAAAAGAAAAATTTATGTATTGTTCACGTAACGTGGTGGCGTTACGTTGATAAATTAGTGGTGGAGTGTGAAATGGAAACTAATTAACATTTATAAATTATGCATATTCTACATATATCATAGATGTTTTGGACTAAATGTTGAAAACATATCGAATGGTAAACACTATTTATTTCTACATTGAGCATTGACAATTATAATTGTTCACCGAGCATTAATCGATTATTTATGTAATATGTTTAACATAGATAACTTCGATTTATTTGAGAAAAACATGTAGTATAACTTATTTATACCTTCTGTATAACAAAGATAAATTAATAAAAACTAAATTAATGTCATTTCAGTTGGTTTAACTATATTTCCAATAATATCATCCAATGTTACACTACATTAATTATGATATTCGCAAACGAAATTTTCTCATTATTATCTGGTGAAGATATTAGCTTATTAACTCCTCCTTAATTGGTGATCGATTATGATATTGTCTAGCAAGATTTTCTCCTTATTTTTTTTTTGGGAAGGTTTTTTCTATAGAGATTCTAATGCTATTTTTGAAAAAATTATGAAGACCATTATAACGTAAGATCTATTAAGTTTGAGGTTATTTATGTTTGTTAACATTTGAAATACGAATTAAAGATTTGCACACAAATACACTCGGTCTTGAAAACATAAGCAATTTTATGGTGGTCTTGAAAACATAAACACTTTTACATTAAATAAAGCTGAAAGAACATAAATACCCTTACTAAAATAGAACTTTCCGTAATTACAAAAATTCCATTGACCATTTTTTGAAGCCGTAATTAAAAAAATGCCACCACATCTTTTAACATCCGAAATTACAAAAAACACCGCTGCTTCCTACACAGTAGAAAACAATGTCAATTCGGTTGTGTTTCACGTCCATTTTGTAAATAAATAACGTCAAATCGTCATCATTTCGCTCATATACTAGGAAATCAATCCGTCTGTGTTTCACGTCTATTTGGTGAATAAATAAAGCCAAATCGACATCGTTTCACTCATTTATAAAAATCAAAGCAAAACAGAATACAAGACTAATCCAACATCATTTCTTCATACAATAAATAAACAATTATGTTCATTTGTAAATAAATTATGCCAAATCGGCTGTATTTTATTGTTTCGAAAAAAAATATCAAGTGCTTATATATCTAAAAATAATGTCAATCCGGCTATATTTATGCATATGTTTGAACCAAAAATTGAATCCATTTGACAAACAAATGGGTCTAAATCGTAGTCACTTTATTCATCCACAAAAGTACATATGAAAACTGCTATGTCTATTTTACAAGCAAATGATACCAATTCGTCATCACTTTGCTTATTTACAAAACTTCAAAATAAAAGTAAAAATAAAAACAAGACAATCCGTATGTATTTACTTACAAGTGAGCCAAACTACTTTATCTATTTTACAAATAAATGATAACAAATTATCATCACTTTATTAAGATATAAAATTTAAAGTAAACATAAAATAAAGTCGATTCGACATCATTTATTTATAGTGTAAGTCAACAACGGTTCATATTTTACAATTAATTGAACCCGAACCATCGTCACTTTATACAAACATTAGATTTTACTAATAAAAGCAAATGAAGCAGGAGCTAACAATGCAGTAGTTAAGAGTCAATTTTGCATGTTAACCAACAACGATAACCTATCATGTTGCCCAAATTAATTTAAAATATTTAAAAAATTTGGCCACACATAGCTTGGTTGATTGTTATCGTCACCCACTTGTTCAAATCACATAAAAAAGCGTCAAAATCGTGTCCCACACCATCTTAACCCAAAAAAAAAAAAAAAGAGTTGGAAATCTTCTAAACCATCTACAGAACCTAATTAACTTTGAAAATGGCACCGTTTTTTTCCATTTTACAGTCCAACATATTACTCCCTCCGTCTCAAAATAAGTGTTTTGGTTTCACTTGGTGCGGAGATTAAGAAAATAGAGAAGATTTTTTAATCCTGTGGTTTAAAATTAAAGTTGTGTGTAATGTGGGCCAGTGCCTTTAAATCTTGTGGTCCAAAACAAAATTTTGAAATTAAAAAGTTACCAAATATGAAAAGAGACACTCATTTTGGGACAAACTAAAAAGGAAAAGATAGACACTCATTTTAGAACGGAGGATGTACTTATTATCAAAAAAGTCTCCGGCGAATTCAACTCCTCGGAGATTTTTTAACTGGCCATTTCTTCCACCGTCACCGGCGAAGCATATTGGAGTTGTATTTGCTCAAAGACATGGGTCTGTGAAGCCGGATGTGATTGTCAAGTAAACATGTCCTCCGCCGGTGAAAATTATAGGAGATGCGGGTTCAACGGCGCCATATCGCCGGTAGGAGTGGCAATGGGGCGGGGGAGGGCGGGACGGGGCGGGTTGAGCCTTTTCCCTGCCAAAGTTTTGCCCTGCCCCGGCCCGCCCCATTTTGGTCTTTGTCGAGTTTCAAACCCGTCTCGCCCTGTCCCGTTTGACCCGCCCTGTCCTGTCCCGCTTTGACCCGCTCCACCCCGCCTCACTTAAATCACTTTTTAAGTCATTATTTTTTATTTTTTTCTCATCAAATCGAACTTTTCTTTTAACTTTTATCATTTAGCATATCTCTAACTTTTTTTCTACTGAAATTTTTAAATTTGATGATTTTGTAGTTTCATGAAGAAATTGAAGCTTTTAAAAAATTTGTACTTTTTCAAAAGTACTATTAAATATTAACATACTAGTTAAAAGCTTAAGTAGCCAATACTGGAACAATATTTCATTATTTCTTCAATTTAATTTTGAAATTAGAAAATAGTAGCAAAAGAACAAGTAAAGTTATTGGGCCTCCTGCCCCGCCCTGCCCCAAAAATTTTAAAATAAATTTTGAAAAATTTTAAAATAAATTTTTGTCTCGCCACGCCCTGCCTCGTTTAACAGTTGCCCCGTCCTGCTCCATTTAGTGTTTTGCCACGCCCCGCCCCACCCCAATTGCCATCCCTAATCGACCACAACAACAACGGTAGTAAACCGACACAATTTAATAACGACGACTGTTGCACCGAACAAACTTTTCTCCATCTCGCAGTAATATATATGCGATTCTTTAATACCTCAGTAGAAGGAATTAGGGGGTAGGGTGGAATTAAAAGTGCTAAAAAATGGTTGTGATTTAAAAAAAAAACTCACCAAATAAAGATCATACACTAAAATGTCTATATATATATATATATATATATATATATATATATATATATATATATATATATATATATATATATATATATATATATATATATATATATATATATATATATATATATATATATATATATATATAGAGTCATCCTCAAACTAAATCCTACATTCAAATAGACACATAGTTTCTTGAATAAATGCTAGCCAAAATTTATCCTATATAAATATGTTTACACAATTGAGGAATCCCAAAAAAGTAGGAGAAGATCTAGCTGGCTTCCTTACCAAAAGAAACGAAAATCTTGGTGATATATTTACGGTAATATTTTTTTTGTTTCAAATAGGTAATTTTATATCGTAATTCTTAAATTTAACGACTTAATTAATAGGCATCTAGTATAAATGTATATTAGATGTGATCTCTTAGCGTATTCTTTTTACCTTACAACTTACATTTATTTAATTTATTTTAATTATTTGTTCAATAGTTAGATACTATTCATTTATTAGATAAACATAAAGTAAGGAGGTAAACTGTTATCATATCTATAAAATACACAACAAAAATTGAAATTTATGTCTATTATACATCAAATATAACTTAGATATGCATAATATTAGCAAATAAGTATAAGACTTCTATGTTAAATATATAATATGCACAATATATCATATCAAGAAGCGTATATTGTGTATTTATGTCGTTTATATATTGGATATGCCAAAAATATGCAAAGTTTATACATGTCAGCCAATTTACCGTTAAATAAAAAATATGCATAATCAGTAAAAAAAAAAGCATAATTATACAAAAAATTATGCATCATTCATTTTATACTTCTTGATTAGAGACAAATCGTTAGTCTATAACTCATTAAGGCAATCTGGTATGATAACTCATTAAGCCAATAATAATAAAGTTGCCTTCACTTATTAAGGCAATAATATGAAGTTGATCTTTTAAAATTGATAACTGAATTGCAGCTAAATCCTCATTTAGCAAGATTTCAGGCTTAGATCAAGAATATGTAATCCTGAAGCTCAACCAACCAGTGGCTATAAAAAGTCGACAATGATGATTAAATGTTTATTCCATATAATTTAGGATAAATAGGTTTATTTTTTGTTTAAAAAGCTAGTAAATGTCCATACAATGTTATTTTCTCTTTTAAAAAAGGGAATTTTTCATAACTACCTATTAGAAAAGATTTGATTTCACTATTTACCACTTAAAAATGGTACCACTTTTCTAATACAAATATACCAAAATTGTAGAAGCTTATCTGATAGTCAATTAAAGATACCATATACGGGAAAATTACGTGATAATAATCCAAAAATATACACATCTCTCTCGTCCATGATCAGGCGCACGTTAGTAAACGTACGCCTCCAGTGAGTTTCCATGGCCGGAGGGAAGAAGATGGGGAAGAGGCCGCGAGGCCAACCCTCCTAAGAACCAGATACTGAGTATTGGTAGCTCAGTAAGCGGTAGAGTATCATCACAAAGCCCTAAAAAACAAATGCACACACCAGTCGTTGCACCATGTGGATCTGCAATTGGGATTCAAATCCTAAGTACCCAAGCATCTACGAGCACTGTGAGAAGGTCACTACTGGAGGTTAATAGTAATTTGGATCCCCAATCGAGTATGTTGAAGGAGCAAACGACACAACCGGACCAAAAAGTCTTAGCTCAAGGTGAAGCGGTCTTAGCTCAAACCCTAGAGGAAGAAACTGAAATTGATGTGAAGGAGGAAGATGAAACCGGTGTGAAGGAAGAAAGCAAGAGCTGGGCATCCCTTTTTACTAGTAACAGAGCTGCTGTGAATGGCATGAAACTCACGTATATCACTCCAACCATACTTGAAGGGGCCACAGTTGTTGAACTGGATAAAGAAGAGGTTGCAAGAGAGACTCAAAAGTGGAAATGTGCTTTGATTGCATATGTGGTAGGGGAGTCTCCTGGTTACAATCTCATGGTCAACTATGTGAAGCAAAATTGGGGAGAAATAGCTGCTCCTGAGGTATACCTGCACGAAGAGGGCTACTTCATCATCAAATTCCAATCCATGGCTGACATGAGTAAAACTCTCTCATCTGGTCCTTATACCATTAATAATAGGCCTATTATTTTAAAACAATGGACACCTAAATTTGACATAAATACTGAGCTCTTAACTGAAATTCCTTTGTGGGTAAGGTTCCTTAAGCTACCACTGAATTGCTGGAGTTGTAATTCACTCAGTAGAATTGCTAGTGCCATTGGGATTCCTATGTTAGCTGATGAATGTACTTCTAAGCAAACCAGGATTTACTATGCTAGAATGCTCATAGAAGCAAATGTCACAAAGCAGTTACCTACTGAAATCATAGTGAAAGACCCATTAGGTATGAGCTTTAAGCAGCCTATTGAGTATGATTGGGCCCCTAACTATTGTACTAAATGTTGTAAGCTAGGGCATGACTGCACAGACAACACTAATGATCAGACACATGACCCACAGTTTGAGCAACCTTTTGAGCAATCAAGGAAGAGAAGGAGGCCAAATAAAAATAGTCAAGCTGCACCACCAGTCCAAAGGTGGACCAAAACAGGGAAAGTATACACAAGAGAGGAATTGGCTCAACTAAATGCCAATAAACAGGCCATAATTCAGGAGCAGTCAAATAAGTCAATTCCTAACCTGGTGGTAGAGCAGGAGGACATAGCAGGGACTTCTCAGGTGACTAACCAAGCAACTCACAGGCCTAATGGAAGAAGCAGTTCAACAGAACAGCAGGACATGGGGCCTAAGAAGAACAGCACACCTGAGAAGAAAGATAAAGGGAAACATGAGGAGTGTGTTACTCCTACCAACACCCAAAGAAGCTATCTAGCAGCCATGATCAGAAGACCAGAGCTTCACACACATAATGGGTATGCAGTGTTGCAGGAAACAAGTTAGATGGAGCCTATGTTGAGGCCGTTTGATGCTGGGGGCCACATATGTTGATATGAATATACTAGCATGGAACTTGAGAGGGGGGAACTGTTTAACCGTAATTTCATTTTGTTAGGTTAATTTACAATTAAATTTATAAAGCGGAGTCACGGTCAATAATCGAGATTAAACGCTCTTAATGGAAGAAATATAAATGACAGTAATAAATGCGAAAGAATAAAGATGCAATTAATGCAATATAATAAATGAATAATCGAACGAAAAAGGAACCGTGCTCAGGCCGTTTAGACTTGATTAAATTCCATTCCTCGTACTCTTTATGATATTCAGTCAACGGAACAATAAAAGAGATCTTTCGATCATCAGTAGTAATAAATATTCGCTAGAGATAAAGAATTGAATGATAGTAAATAGTTTGAATACAAGCGTAGATTCAGAGAAGCATTAGATTCCATGCTTGTGACTTAGATTACAATATATAGGTAGCTATGTGCCCGTTCACAAGCAGTTGTAACTCCTTAGTCGAGCAGTTGCGTTGTTTGTGGATAAGATTCCCATTTCGAACTGCCTTGATTGATGAGCCGCGACTTTTCTGGCCGTGGCGACTGTTCATCTGTCCGTTGTAACTGTTTATCTTCGATCTTATCCATTGCCTTTATGTCCATTCACAGCCATGTGTCGTCTACATGTCGTCCTACGTGGATGCTTAGTCACCAACTATGCTTCCTTGAAGCATTTGTCTAACCCCAGCACCCATGGTAAGCTGATTACTTGAATTTCTGCTAACTTATGCAGAGCTTATTACGGTATTGATATGCTTCTATTCTCAGGTCTAGGTACTGGTGGTAGTTATTTTCCTGCTCCTCCTCCTGAGGAGGCGGTTGTTGACCCTGTGGCTGAGGTCAACGAGGAGGCGGCTGCTATTCTTCAGACTGCAGCAGCTATCAAAGCTAGGGAGGGTGGCGAGGAGGTTCTTGCGAGCTTGAAGAGAAAGCAAACCGACTCTGAAAAGAGTAAACCCAGAAAGAAGAAAAGGACAGCTCGTAAGACCCCTCAGTCTTCTGAGAAAACAGTTGAGGCCACTGTCGCTGCTGCTGAGACCCCCAAGGCTGGGCAGGAGAGTGTCAAAAGCTCGGCGGCTGCCCCTGAATCTACTGAGCCCGTGGTGGTTGTCCTTTCAGATTCAGAGGCTCCCAACGTGAGCTTAACTCAGAGGAGGAGGGCATATATTCGGAGTGATAAGAGGAGGATCGTAGAGACTTCCTCTTATGCTTTTGAGGAGAGTCCCCGAGTTGGTGATGGGGAAGGAGAAAAAGTTGAGGAAATGGGGGAGGAAAGAATGCACGAAGGTTTTGCATTCTTTCCTGAGGCCTCAGAGCCGAACGAGCCTGAGCGGGTTGGAAGCCAACAAAGTGAGCCTGAGCAGGCCAGCCACAGGCGCCCAGGCAAGGAGCCGATGAGAGAGGATGACGAGGAGAAGGGTGAGGAGGTTGGTGATCGGAAGAAGGCTGGGGGGGAGGCTGAACCCCAGGTCTTCTATTATAAGGACATGATGAACTTGGCTGCCGACGGGGTGGCGCCAGTTTATTTGCAAGAATGCGACACCCTGGGCCTCGACGAGACAGGTGAGGTCGAGGTCTCTCGCACTAGGCTTACCAGGCGAGTATCTTTAGGAGGTACGATTGGGGCGTACTCCGTTAAAGGTATTCGCCACAAATTTGGCCCCAACTATCCTTCGGAACAAGCGAGAGAGCCCAGGCCGTGTATGAGGGAGTGTGACTTCATCATCCCCCCAGACACGGATTTTCTTACGAAGCCTGGCCACTTAGTCAAGGTGATGTCCAACCTGATCGGCCCTCGCGAAGAGTGGAACATGCGCAGCATGAACGATGAGCAGTTGGCTTATGCGATTGCTGAGGACACTGCTCGGGTAATGTTTCCTTCTTTACTTTCTTTATTTTTATCAACAACCTTAGTTCTAATTACCTGTGTATTTTTTACTTGTTGCCAGGCGAGTATGATGGCTACCGAGCTCATGCTCCGTTCCAGGCTGAACAACCAGGATCAAGTTCTGGGCCTTAAGAAAGATCTTCTGAAGGCTCTTTGGGACAACCAAGCCTTAGAAGAGGAAAAACAGGTTCTGATCGGGGAGAAGCGGGTCCTGGAGGGGAGACGTGACTTCTTTGAGGATAAGATAGATAGGTTGGAGAAATCCAACGCTGAAGCTAACGGCAGGATAAGCACACTCCTCGAGGAGAGGGACCGCCTTCTAGATAAGAAGGACAGGTTTGCGTTGTCTTTTGAAGACCTGAAAGCGAAGATGGATGAGCAGGGTCGCCAGATTTCCCAACTTGCCCACGAGCTCAATATGAAGGAAGTTACTCTGGAGAGTATCCGCGACGCTTCCGACCTGATGTTGAGGAACATGAACAAAGCTGAGGCTGAATCTCAAGCTGCTCGAGGAGAACTACAAGAGGCCAGAAATCGGGCTGCGGAATCTGCAAAGGTTCAGGAGCTACTGACGAAGGAGTTGGCAAATTTGCGGGATCGTTACACGATCGACTCCAAGCTAGAAGCTCTTGAGGCCAAAAAGAAATTGCTTATCCAAATGCAGCGCGGCCAGATCAACGTCGACTTGGTCCTCGATCAAACTATAGCAGCCATCATCAGTGTCAAGCAAGTCCTGGGCATGGAAGTGGGAGTTGATGATGATGAAGTCGAAGGGGACGATGAAGGCAGCGAGGACAATGAAGATGAAGAAGATGAAGATTTGGGCGGGGATCCGACTGATGGAGCTAGTGCATCAGGTCGGGACCCTGGTCAACATGACGATTGATGCCTTGTCTAGTCCTTCTTATAAATTTGTTGGATGTTTGTTAACTTCGAATATTTGTTAACTTTATGAATGAATGCATGTTTTGGCTGTTTTCCCTTTCTTTATCTGACTGGTTGAGGCTTGACGACCATTTTTAGTCTTTCAAGTCTCACTCATATGAATGCTGATGTTGTTTACTGCTTAGTGAAGTTTTCAGAGGTCAAGATTATGTTTCAAACCTTAGTGTCTGAGTTCCCTTTTTGGTTTAATCTGCGCAGATGCTTTGAAATAAAATCTGATCGTAACCAGGCTAAGTTACCCTTAGTTAAGATGACTGAAGTCAGGCTCTCTGGGCTGAACAAAATCAGGTCGTTTAGGCTGACTGAAATTTGACCGTGTAAGACGATTTTTCGATAAACTTTGCTTATCATATTTGACAGTTGAAAGTTTTCGCAGAAAAACGGAAAAAATTTGGTTTGGTTAAGGCTGCCCTGTTATTTCTATTGAAAAGGGCAAGTAACCCAATGACCAGAACGTAGGATTGTTTGGTCGTAAATCAGAACACAAGATTGTCTGGTCGTAAAGTTGTGGGACTTGAGCGGATACTGGCCGCAAAGATGTATGTAGGAGATAATACAGCACAAGTAAAATAGTTCTATTGAACTTACTTGATTTTGCTTAGCCGCGCTTTTAGCGAATGACCTTGCTCTGTTCGAAGATCACCTGTGTTAGCCGGGACTTTGGCCTACTGGGGCCCTCGCCACCCCCCTGTTTTTATGTTGAAATTTCGTAATTTCAGACATGAAAAGACAATGGGTGAAGCGCTGAATCTGAGAACACATATAACCAAAAGAGGAGTGTGTCCGTTGCGGGATTTGAACCCACAGCCGCGAAGCGCGAGGACTTCGAGCTCTACCAGTTGAGCTAAACGGATCTGGCCTTTTGAAGACCGTTAGTACCATTTAGACAAAGATAAGAAAACAGAGCAACTTAAAAGAGAACGAAGGTATGTAAGCAACGTAAAATGGATAGAAACACTAACCCCTGTACCACTTAGAAGTAGTACCTCTTCAAGTGCGTCACGTTCCAACTGTTGGGTAGAAGCGATCCATCTGGTCGTGCCAAACGGTATGAACCTTTACCAGCTGATGCAACCACCTTGTGTGGACCCTCCCAGTTTGGACCAAGTTTGCCGACGTTCGCCTCTTGCGTATTCTGGGAGACTCTACGCAATACAAAGTCCCCGACTTCGAAGTTACGTAGCCTCAGTCCCCGATTGTAATATTGCTCTATCCTTTCTTTCTGAGCCACTACTCGTATCAGTGCTAACTCCCTGCATTCTTCTAGAAAATCCAATTCCTCGGAGAGGTTGACTGAATTAGATTCTACGGTTGCATGGGCATATCGTAGACTTGGCTCGCCAATTTCGACTGGGATCAATGCATCAGAACCATATACTAAAGAGTAGGGCGTCTCCCCGGTGCTCATTTTCGTGGTTGTTCTATATGCCCAAAGAACCCCGGGGAGTTCTTCCACCCAACACCCTTTGGCCTGCTCGAGACGCTTCTTGAGTGAATCCACTATTATCTTGTTGGTCGATTCCGCCTGCCCGTTTGCCACTGGGTGATACGGGGAGGAAGTAATCCTCTTAATATGCAGATCTTCAAGGAACTTTGTGACCTTCTGACCAACGAATTGGGGACCGTTATCCATGACAATCTCTTTGGGTGCTCCGAATCGACAAATGACATAACGCCACAGGAAATCAACTACTTCCGTCTGACGTATCTTTGAATACGCTGCAGCTTCAACCCACTTTGTAAAATAATCAGTAATCACTAACAAGAAACGCACCCCCCTGGGTGCAGTGGGTAGTGGCCCAACGATGTCCATTCCCCACTTCATAAACGGCCACGGGGAGATGATTGAATGCAAGGGCTCCGCCGGTTGATGGAGGAGATGCGCAAACCTTTGGCACTTATCGCATTTTTTGACAAACTCGTTAGTATCTTTCTCCATTTTGTCCCAATAATAGCCTGCTCGTATAAGCTTTCGCGCAAGAACCTTTCCTCCCAAGTGATTTCCACAGCATCCCTCATGAACTTCCCTCATCACATACTCTGTTTGGCTGGGGCCTAGACATTTGGCGAGTGGACCTGCAAAAGTCTTTCGATAGAGGGTGCCATCTATAATTGTATATCTGGCAGCCTTTATCCTCAGCTTTCGAGCAGCCTTAACGTCTGATGGCAGGGTTCCATGCAGTATGTAATTGATTATCTCATTCCTCCAATCCCAAGTTAGATTGGTCGTGTTGACCTCCATTGCGTCTTTATCGATTGTTGTGCACAGGAGATGAGCTACGACCATTGAACCTGTTGCTCCAATTTCTGCGACTGAACCCAAATTGGCCAAGGCATCGGCTTCATGATTCTCCTCTCGCGGGATCTGTGTGGCTTCCCAATTGTTGAATTGCGCCAGCAAACCAGTAACTCGGGCAAGATACCTCTGCATACGAGACTCCCTTGCAACGAAACCTCCAGTTATCTGGTTGACGACCAGGGCGGAATCACTCTTAAGATGAATCCTGTCTGCTCCATAATCTCGAGCCAATTTCAATCCTGCAATTACGGCCTCATATTCGGCCTCATTATTAGTAATAAAGGGACATTTTATGGCATGTCTAATGGTTTCACCCGAGGGAGTGGTGAGGACTAAGCCTAGCCCTGACCCTTTCACGCTCGAGGACCCATCGGTGTGCAAGGTCCAAGTCCCCGACTCGGATCCGGCGAAAAGAACCGCCTCACGCTGAGCATCAGGGTAAATGGTGGCGCTAAAATCTGCGATAAAATCTGCTAGGCCTTGAGACTTTATGGCTACCCGGGGTTGATAAGATATATCAAATTCACTTAATTCTACTGCCCATTTTACTAGCCTGCCCGAGAATTCAGGTTTGTGCAAGATACTACGTAAGGGGAAGGTAGTAACTACAGCTATTGAGTGACTTTGAAAGTAAGGTCTTAATTTGCGGGCAGCGATTACCAATGCTAGTGCTAGTTTCTCCAAAGGTTGATAGCGGGTTTCAGCATCTAATAAAGATTTACTAATGTAATAGATTGGTAGCTGCTTACCTTTGTCTTCTCGAACCAAAACTGCACTTACCGCTGACTCAGATACGGCCAGGTAGAGTAATAGTTGTTCACCTGGTTGTGGCGTTGAAAGTAAAGGCGGGCTTGACAAGTACCGCTTCAAATCCTTAAGTGCTTGCTGACATTCAGGGGTCCATTCGAACTCCTTGTTCTGTTTCAGCACGTTGAAGAAGCTTTTGCATCGATCAGACGAGCGGGAGATGAATCTCCTCAGCGCCGCTACTCTCCCGGTTAGCCGCATTACATCTTTTCTGTTGTGAAGTACGTCGGGGATGGCTTCTATCGCTTTTATCTGGGCGGGGTTCACCTCGATCCCTCGCTGGGAGACGATGAAACCAAGGAATTTCCCTGAACCCACTCCAAATGCGCATTTCTCCAGGTTGAGCTTCATGTTGTATTGGGCAAGGATTCGAAAGGCTTCCTCCAAATGAGCCAAGTGATCCTCTGCCCGTTTGGATTTGATCAGCATGTCGTCATGTAAACCTCCATGGTTTTGCCAATGTGGTCGTGAAACATCCGGTTGACTAACCGTTGGTAAGTTGCACCTGCATTTTTGAGTCCAAAAGGCATTACTTTGTAGCAATACGTACCTCAGCAAGTAATGAAGGACGTTTTCTCCTGGTCGTCGGGATTCATCAGGATTTGGTTGTAGCCTGAATATGCATCAAGGAATGTAAGCACCTCGTGCCCGGCCGTCGCGTCGATTAGTTGGTCAATCTGAGGTAGTGGATAAGAATCTTTCGGGCAGGCTTTGTTCAGATCAGTGAAGTCAATGCAGACCCTCCACTTGCCGTTTTTCTTCGCCACTACGACCACGTTGGCCAACCAATCTGGATATTTGACTTCTCGGACAGAGCCAATCTTGAGCAAGCGGTCAACTTCGTCGTTTATGATCTGGTTCCTGAATGCTCCTTGCTGGCGTTTCTTTTGCTTCACTGGGCGGTAATATGGATCCACGTTCAACTTATGAGAGATAATCTTCGGGGAGATTCCCGTCATGTCTTCATGTGACCATGCAAAGGTGGTGTGCCGCTCCTTGAGGAAGTGCAAGATACCTTTGCGCAAGTCCTTGTTTAGCTCTGCTCCCAAATATACCTTCCTTTCGGGCATGTTGTCGAAAAGCTCTTCTGGTTCCAGGGCTTCAATAGTTGGCGCGTACTCTTCTCGTGCATCCAATTTTGATATGAATTCCGGGATTTGGTAGTTTGATGCTTCATTGCTTGATTCTGATCCCGGGTTCTTTAATTGCTATTTTGTTTCATCGGGGAGCTTGACTGCGACTGAGTAGCAATCTCTAGCGCAACGCTGCTCTCCCCGAACTTCTCGTATTCCCCACTCTGAAGGGAATTTCATTACTTGATGACAGGTTGACGGGACTGCCTGCATGTCGTGTATCCATGGCCTCCCAAGGATTATGTTGTAGGCCATGTCCCCATCAATGACATGAAACGTTGTGCGTCTCATGACGCCTTCGACCAGGGTCGTCAGTGTAATCTCTCCCAATGTTTTCTCGCTGGAATTGTTAAATCCTGAGAGAACGCGAGAAATTGGTACAATCCCATCGTATAGCTTCAACTGCTGCACGACCCGAGATAATATGATGTTTGCTGAGCTGCCTGGATCAACGAGCACTCTCTTGACGTCGAACTCTTCCACTCGCAGCGTTATCACTAAAGCGTCCATGTGAGGAAACTGCAAGCCATCTGCATCTGCTTCTTCAAAAGTCATCGTATCCTCAAGTCGCGGTCGTTTGGTCTTCGTAATGGAGACTTTGGCATACTTCTTTGCTGTGTATGTGACTGCATCAACCTCAATTCCGCCAGAGATGACGTTGACCGTCATTTTTGGAGAAGATACTCGGGGAGGTCCTGATTTGTTTTGCTGGGCCTTCGCGTGAGTCTGCTTCCCTTTTTCTGTCAAGTACTCCTTGAGATAGCCCTGTTTCAACAAATTAGCAACTTCATACCTTAGAGCCTTGCAGTCATCCGTTGTGTGGCTGTGATCGCGATGGAATTCGCACCATAAATTCTTGTTGCGTTTGCTGGGGTCACCCTTCATATCCTTGGGCCATTTGACCTTTTCGCTCATCTCCTCGAGCACTGCTACAAGTTCGACTGCTCCTATGTTGAAAACGGGCAGGGTTGGGATTCCACTAGAAGTTGAGGCAGAATCATTGCTCCTTGCCAGGCCTTTGTTGTTGCGACCGCGTCCGTTTGAGTTGTTGCGTGACCGGCTGGGGTATGGCTCGTGCCGTGCATCTGGCCTATCCGTCTCGATCTTTCCCCCAGCGCCATTGGTGCGAGTTTGGCTCCGTCCTCGGGTACCTGTGCCAATTAATTTATCTTCGTCTATACGTACCTTGGAATTATAACGGTTGTAGACATCCGACCAGCTCGCTGCAGGATATTCTCGCAGGGATTCGTACAGTCGTCTGGTCGCCTCAGAACTCTTGACGTCCAGGCTGTTGGTGAATGCAATAGCCGCCCATCGATCTGGAACCTTGGGTAGCAACATACGCTCACGCTGAAAGCGATCCACATACTTCCGGAGAGACTCCCCAGGCAGTTGCTTGATTTCAAAGATATCCTCAACTCTTGTTTCTGTCTTCTGAGCGCCTGTGTGTGCTTTGACGAATAACTCCGCCATCTCGGCAAAAGATCCTATCGAATTTGGTGGCAGCATTGAATACCACCGTAGAGCGCCGTCCGCTAAGGTTTCCACGAACTTCTTCAATTGCACTGATTCGATCTCCTCGTCGGTGAGATCGCTTGCCTTTATGAAATTGCTAAACATCATCAAGTGATCATTGGGGTCAGTTGTTCCCCGGTATCTTGGTATGTTTGGCATTTTGAATGTTTTGGGGATGGCCTTTGGTGCTGCTTCTTTCTTCCAGGGCCTTTGAGTATACCGTTGAACATCGACTTTCTTCAAAGTGGGTGGTGCGCCAGGGATCTGGTCAATCCTCTCATGAAGAGAGCGCTGCAGAGCCTCTTGACTTTCTTTGAACTGCTTGGTGAGGGCCTCCATGACTTCGCTCATCTCAGTTGGCACCGCTGATCCTGCATTCTGATTTTCAGCTCGCCTCGAGGCATGAGATGGTGAAGCATCCCTTGGACGTCCCATGGGTGGATTTCCCGTGTTTGGCAGGTTCTGTCCTCGCAGGCTGTCGATAGCTTCCCGTATTTGCCTGTTGATCTCAGCCTGTTGCCGTATGAATTCAAGGATAGCGTCTTGAGAGTTCCTCGAATTCCCAGGGCCATTGGGTCTTCTAGATCCTCCAGCCCCCTGGTCGACATTTCCTCGGCCAGGATGGCGGCTATTTCTGCTACCTTGCTGACTGTGCTCATTCTCCCGCTCCGCTGGGAGCACATTCTCGTCCTCTGCAATGGGGATCACGTCGTCGTCTGCGAGGGGAACATCTTGCTGCTCGTCCCCGGCCAAATTCTGGTTTACCTGCTCCGCAACGTTGAGGTCTTGCTGCCCTTCAATGGGAGCGTTGTTGTGCGAGTTGTTATCTGCCATTTTAACAAAAAGAAAACGGGGAGAACCAGCGAGCGAAGAGGAAACGAATAAAGAGTAAAATACGACGAGCGATTAACCTACGGAAGTTATTGACCGGCTCCCACTGTGGTCGCCAAATTGTTTAACCGTAATTTCATTTTGTTAGGTTAATTTACAATTAAATTTATAAAGCAGAGTCACGGTCAATAATCGAGATTAAACGCTCTTAATGGAAGAAATATAAATGACAGTAATAAATGCGAAAGAATAAAGATGCAATTAATGCAATATAATAAATGAATAATCGAACGAAAAAGGAACCGTGCTCAGGCCGTTTAGACTTGATTAAATTCCCTTCCTCGTACTCTTTATGATATTCAGTCAACGGAACAATAAAAGAGATCTTTCGATCATCAGTAGTAATAAATATTCGCTGGAGATAAAGAATTGAATGATAGTAAATAGTTTGAATACAAGCGTAGATTCAGAGAAGCATTAGATTCCATGCTTGTGACTTAGATTACAATATATAGGTAGCTATGTGCCCGTTCACAAGCAGTTGTAACTCCTTAGTCGAGCAGTTGCGTTGTTTGTGGATAAGATTCCCATTTCGAACTGCATTGATTGATGAGCCGCGACTTTTCTGGCCGTGGCGACTGTTCATCTGTCCGTTGTAACTGTTTATCTTCGATCTTATCCATTGCCTTTATGTCCATTCACAGCCATGTGTCGTCTACATGTCGTCCTACGTGGATGCTTAGTCACCAACTTTGGTGACGACGGATTTAACCCAATACAGGAACAAGAGATATAAGCAAAGGGAATTACATACATATATACAAACTAATAAGATTACACTTGCAGGCTTATGTGAAACCAGAGTCAAGCAAGCAAAATCAGAGACTATTATTAAAAAAGTGGTGCTAGGCTGGAAATATGCAACAAACTATGAAAATGCAGCCAATGGGAGAATATGGCTGGTGTGGGATGAGAGATTCTTTCAAGTTGATATTCATCTTAAGGGAGCTCAATTCATTCATGCACTAGTGAGGAGTAGAAATTCTCAACTAATTTGTTATATGACAATGATCTATGCCTACAACACTCCTGAACAAAGGAAAACCTTATGGACAACTCTGAAAAACTTATCAAGATCTATATCAATACCTTGGTTCATATGGGGGGGACTTCAATGCCCCACTACATATTCAAGATAGGAAATATGGAAATCCAGTCACTATAGCAGAGATCAAGGACTTCACAGAGTGTGTAGCAGATACAGAATTACATGAGTTTGATTGGACATGAGAGTTTTACACTTGGACAAATAACCAAAGAGGAGGAGATAGAGTACTGACCAGAATTGACAGAGCTTTGGAAAATGATCAGTGGATGCAGCTATATGGACATCTTCAGGTGGAATATGGGCTACCTCACTTCTCTGATCATGCCCCCATGCTAATCAGAGTAGCCAAAATGAGGCCGTCCATAACCATACCTTTCAAGTTCTTCAATATTTGGGCTGACAATGAACAATTTAGTGACATAGTAAAGAAGGGTTGGGAAGGCAAGATGGACCAGTGGCCAATGAGAGATATCTGGCTGAGAATGAAAAAATTAAGGCCCCTTTTCAAGCAGCCGAATAATGCTGAATTCAGAGGCATAGCTGCTAAAATTGAGGACACTAGAAAGGAATTGCAAGAGATACAACAAGAGCTCCAAAACAGATATACAGATACAAAGGCTGAAGAAGAAAAACTGACCCTGAGGAAATAGGAAAAGTGGAGCAACACTAAGGAAAGCATATTATAGCAAAAATCTAGGGCAACCTGGATCAAACTAGGGGATGCAAACAACAAGTATTTTACAGCAGTTTTGAAAGAGAGAAACCAACAAAAGTACATCAATAAACTGACAGATGCTACAGGCACAATCCTTACAGATCCAGCTGACATTAGAAATGAAGTCCTAAAGTTCTACAAGGATCTGATGGGGTCCAAAGCTGATTCACTAGTTGCAGTTAACAAGCAGATTATGAGAAGATGGCCTAAGCTCAACCACCACCAACAGTTGCTACTATGTGCTCCCATTACCACACAGGAGATTGATGCAGCTTTGCAAGACATACAGATGATAAGGCCCCGGGGTAGATGGCTATAATGCTCTATTCTTTAAAAGAGAATGTCCAGTGATAAAACATGAAATATATGAAGCAGTTCTGGAATTCTTTGATAAGGCTAATCTATACAAAGTAGTTAATTGCACAAGTCTGACACTTATACCTAAAGTGTCACAACCTACAACTGTCAAAGAGTACAGACCAATTGCCTGCTGCACATTTCCATACAAGATTATTGCCAAACTCTTAGCAGCAAGGATGCAAAAGGTCATGCCACACATCATACATGGGGCACAAGCAGGATTCATCCCAGGCAAGAAAATAGCAGACAACATCATTCTTGCACATGAACTGGTCAAAACATATACAAGGAAAGGCATCTCACCAAGAATGATGCTGGAAGTTGATCTCCAAAAGGCATATGATTCTGTAGAATGGGACTACCTGACCAGGTTATGGAGGGCTTATGATTCCCACTGAGGTTCATGCAATGGATCAGGAGCTGTGTTAGAACAGTAAACTATGCTATCAACATAAATGGGGAATACATAGAACCATTTGAAGCTACTAAGAGGCTGAGGCAAGGGGATCCCATTTCCCCTTATCTCTTTGACATTGCCATGGAATACCTGAGTAGGACCTTAGATGGATTGGATGAAGACAGAAACTACAAGTTCCACCCAAAATGTGCTAAGCCGAAAATCACACACCTTAGCTTTGTAGATGATCTGCTTCTGTTTGCTAAGGGTGATGTGAGTTTAGCTAAGGCACTGCATGAGTGCTTCATTCAATTCACCAAAGCATCTGGACTAAAAGCCAACCCTGCAAAGAGCTGCATCTACTTTGGGGGAATGACACAAGAGGTGAAGCAACAGATTCTACAAAGCACCAGATACACCCAAGGTGAACTGCCTTTTAGGTACCTCGGAGTACCCCTGGACACTAAAAATTTGAAAACACCCCAATGGCTTCCCCTGGTGGAAAAGATAACAACAAAAATAAGTTCATGGACAGCAAGAAAGCTTTCTTATGCTGGGAGAGTCCAACTGGTTAAGGCTGTATTATTTGGAGTCCAAGCTTAGTAGTCCCAAATTTTTGTCTTACCTGCAAAGATTATGAAGCTGATAGACAGCCACTATAAGAGCTATATCTGGTCAGGTTCAGGGTCAATCCCAAAGAAAGCACTGGTAGCATGGGATAAAATGTGCTTACCTAAATCAGCTGGGGGAATTGGTCTGATAAATCTGAAACTTTGGAACAAGGCTGCTATGATTAAAATATGTTGGGACCTTGCAAATAAAGCTGATAAAATATGGATAAAGTGGATTCACTCATATTATATCAAGAATCAACAGATTCAGGAAGCCAAGACTCAATAGACATCTTGGATGGTGAGAAATATAGTTGCAACAAGAGAGAGCCTGCAGTATGCTCAGAATTTCAAAACAACTTTAGGAAGCATGATCAGACATTGCTATTTACAACTGATAGATGATCACCTAAGGGCTCAATGGAAAGAACTCATGTTCACTAACAAGGCAAGGCCTAAAGCTGTGTTTACCATGTGGCTGCACTAGCAAGACAGACTCTACACCAAGGGCAGATTGCTAGCATGGGGGATGAATGTAGCAGAAAGCTGTGTACTCTGTGGCAAGACCAGGGAAACTAGGGACCATCTATTTCAGGAATGTGAATATGCGAGGAAAGTATGGAAGCAGCTAGCATAGTGGTTGCAGCAACAAGATCCTGGAATGCAAAACTGGCAGAGCTTCCAAGACTGGATACTAAAGAAGACAAAGGGGAGGACAACTCAAGCTCAGCTGCTAAAGATTGTATACCCAGAGTTCATTTATGAACTATGGATGGAGAGAAATTCAAGGTTATTTGAGATGAAAGAGAAAGAATGGAAGGCTGTGGCAAAAAGTATAGCTTGCATCGCCTGTTTGAGAGCCCCAATATCACTCCAAAGTTACCTAGCTACCTTGACTTTTTAGAGTGACTTATCATAGTTTGATTGTAATCTAGCCTAGCTATCTGCCAGATTCTAAAGTATTATCCAGTAGTGTCGTTGTTGTATTAGGCTAGTTTGAATAGATATGTTCCCTACTAGACTGAAGCTACTTGTGTAATGTAGCTTGATTTGTAAGTAACTCACTTTGGTGATTAATAAAATTTGTTAGTTACCAAAAAAAAAATGATACCATATACGTGGATAATGTTGTATCTCTTAATAATCTCCTTGATACTTATCCCTCCTTAAAATTTTAATATACTAGAAATATATTATAAAAATTTGCCATATTTTTTATGTAATGGTATAATAATAGTATACTATAAAACTATTATATTATAAATATATTAATATAAATATTCTATTAATAAAATTAAAAAATATTATTAATTAAAATAAATAACTCAAAGAATAAGTCAAATACATAAGATTTATGGAAAATTCATAATATGCTAGAATTATATAATGAATATACCATATATACCATATAATATATAGTATATTATAATATGTTTCTAGTACACTAATATATAGTATATTACGCTTGTGAAATACCATATAATATATAGTATATTATAATATATTTCTAGTATAGGAGTAGTATATTACACTTATGCACTCCATACATGGTTATGGTACAATTAAATTTTTGTTTCAATAATTAGTTAAAATAAAAGAAGAAGCTTGGGATAGAGAACCATTTGATATTATCTTTTAAAACATATAGGATCCCACTTTTTGAAGAAGCATAGGTTTAAAGGGAGTATTTTCAGGATTTGATCCAATTGGTATATTAGGAGAGATATATATTTAATAGAATATCTAAATCTTGGATTTAGGAAAATGAGTGAAAGTGGTACTATTGCAACTAAAAACTCTAAGTATAGTATAAAATCCAAAAATATGATAGTTTTGTTATTAAATTATATTATTAGATAAATTAAATATTTAAACATGGTGTTTCAGGTACTTTTCCCATAGAAGGATGATGTTTTTGACCATACAATAAAGGTAGATTCTGTTCATGGGCTCACCTAGGTAGGCCCATATATAGAGGAAAAAAAGTTTTTTGATCAATACCCTCCTTTTAGATTGCCAACGATGAACAACCACTTCTTAGGGAGTCTTAGAAAATAACTACAATTATTAAAACTTCACGAAAATTAATGACTTTTAGAATACTTAAGTTTGAAGGGAATAATATTGAATTTCGATAAAAATTTACTAAACTTGAGAATTAAGAATTTTTAACGAAATTCATTTTCAAATCAAACATCAATTTTCAGTACTGAGATTTTATTTGGTAATTTTGGTGAACCTCAGTATTTTTAATTCAAATTTTAGTATTTTGTAATGAGATCTTGTTCAATATCTTACAGTGAACTTTAGTAGTTTGTATGTTAAAAAATTAAGGTTTAAGTACATGTGACTATTCATCTAATATTTTGCAAATAACATCTCGATCATTAACACTAAAAAGAATGGCTATCTGGCCTTAATTTTATGAGAAAACTTTGGTAGGATATGATTTCAAGGGACTATAAAGAACATACTATACGGGTAGAATCTAGTTGAGTCATTGGAAATTTCATAATCGCATACAATGCGCATTGTCGCATTCATTGTAAAATGTATATTATGTAATCACCAAAAAAAAAAATGATTTTTATAGTTTAGAATTATTAAGATGGTCTCTTCAAGATACTCATTTAACCAAACGATCATGAATTTCTATTTATCTAATACTAAAAAATAAAAGGCAACATATTTTTATTTTCGCGTTTCTTGTGAAAATATGTTGAAAATTTTATAAAAAAGATCTCAAGTATTTTAGGAAAGAAATAAAAGTTCAACTAAACACCATTAAGATGATTGTTCAGCTCTTGAAAGAAAACAAAAATTGGAAAGCATTTTGACAAACCTCTCTCCTATGGTGTCTGACAACAAGGATTCTGACATACTTACAAAGAAAATCTTTAACATTTGTCATGAAAGGTATTAGACTGAATTACTCTTTCTTTGATAACAAATTACTTGTATCTCTCCTTATTTATTTGAGAAAGGACAAATTTGGAGAAACTAATTGATTCATATGCAACACTTATTTGAGACTATTTTGGACTAGATGGAACATCATACATGTACGTTGTGTTTGATTATATAATCTCATATATTCGAAACAAGAAGTTCAGAGTCCAGAATTATAAAGTCATCTTTTGTAAGTAATATGTTATTTTGAAGTAAGATTTTTCAACATGAATTTAAAGTAGTCGGGTTTCGAAACAGGTGTATCAAGAAATCCAAAAAGATTGTAAAGATCTATAAGGACCACCTTTGATAAATTAGAAGGATATACGTATAACAAACATTAAACTAATATGAAGGTGCCTTGCACAATCAAGGCAAATCTCATGGAAGCTTTGTAAAACTTTCCCCATCAAGTATCTTTCTTAATTTTCTTACTTTCTTTTTCTTGTCTTCCAATGAAAACTAAATTGACAGCAAATTATACGTCCATATTACGTCCTTAATACTCTTACCCCTAGTCATTACTACTAATCAATTGAGTCTCCAAATTAGTAACTTTAACGGAAAGTTTTCAATCCAATAAATGCCACGACAGTTTCACCATTGATGCCTTTACAGCTTTTCTTCTCCTTTTACAGAAATGCATTTTCTTGTAACATACAAATAGAATGAATGAATAAATGAAAAACTTGGACCACTTTAACATTGTCATTCACTCTATCTGTGAAAGTAAATATGAGTACATTAAAAGATAGAGCTGGTTTTGCATGGTCATAATGTTGGAGCACTTGTTTGTCTTGATAGGTAAATATAATGGGATTCAATACCATGCTCCTTAACGTTATATAATAAAAGATCTTATGACATTTGAATTGTTTTTTTTTTTAAAAAAAAATTACATTTGATGATAGGAGAAGGGGAATGGGTTTGGGTTGCTCACAAGTCACAATTAGAGGAATCATGAATCTCGAGAAACAAAATAAGGAAAAAGAAAAACACACAAAGACACAATCACATACCGATAGTCTTCAATGTTAAGTATTCAATCAACATTGCAATAATCTTATTCGTTTCATTTACAGATATTAGTTGTCTTGATAAATTGAAAATATTTTAAACATTTGACGTTTTGAAAAGTTTGAAAAAGTTAATTGGTTTTTTGAATGTACATTATTATTCCAATAAATGAACTGTTAATTAAGTGAAACATATATTTAAGGAGGAATAAATGATAATTTAGGCAAATTAAATACTCTTATAATTAGAGCTCTTAAACGTATTTCTTCGCGTGTCTAAAAATCTAAGAGAAATGATTTGAATTGAATATAGCATTTTAGTCTTTAATTAACTTTCTATTAGGTATCTTTCTACATGTTGGTTTTAGCCATTTTATCTATAATTTATTGATACAACTAATTCAAACTCGTGTCACATATAATGTATTATTGAGAAAAGTGACGCCTATTATTAAAACCTCTAATTAAGGGTAATGAATCTCATCTATCCTACCACCTCATCGGATAAAATTATATATCGTCTTCGAATGTTAAATTACATAAAAAACTTGAAAGCCTCTTTGAAAGAAAAACTCAACTGCACTCAGGGGCAGATTTATCCACATGCCACCGGTGTCATCAGACATCACTGGATTGAAATTTTTTAATACATATATAATAATAATAATAATAATAATAATAATAATAATAAGAAAAAACAGGCGTTTGACTATAATAATAGAAAATGACAGAATAGAAAAAAGAATATTCATTGGTGAGTTGGTTTAAGCACGTAGGTTAATCCTAGTAATCAGAGTTCGAAATCCACCGGTGGCACTCTATTTTGAATTTTTTTTTGTAAAGCTAATAAGGACTTGATTGTTTGACTTATAACATCTATCTTCTAATCCATAATCGTTTCAATTCCAAATTAGTTGACTTATTAGTAAGAGTCAACTACATGAATATTCAGTCTTCACTATTTAAACTCGTTTTAAGTTTTAACCATTAACATGCCTAAAAGGCTTAAACTAACATAGTGTTTGGACATAGATTTGGTTGAAACTTAAAAAAATGAGTTTTTGAAATTGAGCTGAAAAATAATTTTTGAAACTTGAAGTCGTGTTTGAACATGCATTTTACTTGAAAAATAAGTTGAAGTTTTGTAGTGAGAAATTATTTACCCAAAAGTTAGTCTCAACCAGATTTTAGAAATTTGAAAATGTATTTCTCAATTTCTATTAAAATTTGGACAAATTTTATAAATAAACAAAAAATATATTTGAAAAAGACTTCCAAGTTTTATGTCCAAGCAGGCATACTGAACTATTTCTTTCAAGGAAAAAGTAAATTGACAGCTTTACTGTGTATTAACGTTACTAGTTAGGTCAATGTCGGAAAGAGAGTTATTTGTGAACAAAATAAAACTGCCCGTGTGTCAGTTGTCACCAAACATGAATACATTTATTACAATCTACTATTGCCTTTAATTTCTTCACCTATTTCTTGAGACCCCATTTTTCCATATCACCCAAAATTCCACCTTTCCTTTTTATTACACTCTTCTCTTTATCCTATAAAGACCAAATAACAATGTAACATAACATGGTTACAGTCCAAATTGCATGTAAAAATACTATAGTCTAAAACCAAAAATATGTATATTTGAATTGTTTAGTAAGTGTATATTGGATCCAATGCCTTTCAAATAAATGTTTTAGTAGTCCAATGTTAAATAAAAATATTTTATGCCATGCTCAAATCATTGTTTCACAATAATAACAAGCATTTTTTGGTGTCTCTGCTAACTCTGAACTATGTCACGTGAAGTTTAAGCCATGTGTCCTTGAGTTTACCAAAGTTCAAGAAAACAAGGCATTTTCCAATTCTTGAAATTCCATTTAAAGTGAAACTATTACAAAGTAAGAAAGTGTTGAATGGTGATGAAGTACACTAAATTTAGCAAGTGTTAATAGATTTTGTTTTTTTGTGTTTTTTGACATGTTAATTAGTATAGTTTGTGGTCAATGCTATTGTCATATTTGATAATGACATTAATTGGCGCCTTCTGTTACATTTCTTCATTTACATTCTTTCAAAGTGGTAGATCTGAAAATGATCTTGTTGTCCTTTTCCTAATCAAGAATCCATTTTTACTCTAAACTTAAACTTGTTTAGTGCTCATTCATCAATGGCAAAACCAAATCAAGAATCCATTTTTACACTGTAGTTGAGCATTTTTAGTGTTCATACATCAATAAAAATGCCAACTTTAGTGAAAATCAAGAACCCATTGTTGCTCAGCACTTGAACAAATTGAGTGTTGATATATGGCAAATGCAATGGAAATCAAGAACCCATTGTTGTTATTGAGGTACTATTCTTATCACAACTTGTTATTTTTCATGTTGTCAATATTTTCTATAGTTTTTCCACTTGTAAGATCAGGAGATGCTGAAGCTTTACTAGCATTAAAAGCTACAATAGACCCTTTAAACTTTCTTGATTGGAAAAAAGGGACTGATTTTTGCCAATGGCAAGGTGTAAAAGAGTGTATGAAAGGTAGAGTTACTAAGCTTGTAGTTGAAAATCTTAAGTTAAGTGGTACATTGGATGAAAATGCCCTTAATCAATTGGATCAATTAAGAGTTTTAAGCTTCAAACAGAACTCCATTTCTGGCAAAATCCCAAACCTTGCTGGACTTTTCAACCTGAAATCCCTTTTCCTCAATAACAACAACTTTTTGGGCGAGTTTCCATCAACCATCACATCCCTCCATCGTATCAAAGTGGTGGTTCTCGCCGGAAACAAACTCTCCGGTGACATTCCCCCGTCGTTAATAAATTTATCCCGGTTATATGTTCTTTACATACAAGATAATCAATTCACTGGCGAAATCCCGCCATTGAATCAACAGAGTTTGAGATTCTTCAATGCCTCGAATAATCAACTTTCCGGCCAAATTCCCAATACTTTGGCACTTTCTAAGTTCAATGAATCATCTTTTGCCGGAAATGTTAATTTGTGTGGTCTACAAATACATAAAAACTGTACAAACTTTGGTCCTTCAACTAGTCCATCGTATCCCATTATTCCAGACAATATATCTCATCATAAAAGGAACAAAAAGCTTGTGATCATCATTGTTTCATCGCTCGCTGGAGTTTTGCTGCTCTGCATTTTGGCGGCGATTTTCATAGCATGTGTCAGGAAAAGAAGAAGGGAACCCAGAGAAGGAAAAAGTAAAGGAGTTGAAGCCGGTGGTGCTGGTGGGGGAGTTGGGGGAGAAGAGGGGACCAGTGGCGGTGGCGGTGGCAGGGATGGTAATAATGGTGGAAAACAAGGGTCATTTTCATGGGATCAAGGAAGTGAAGGACTAGGGACATTGGTGTTCTGCGGACCAGGGGATCAACAAATGAATTATAGCTTAGAGGATTTGTTAAAGGCATCAGCAGAGACATTAGGAAGAGGTATGATGGGAAGTACATATAAAGCAGTGATGGAATCCGGTTATATTGTGACAGTGAAGCGGCTGAGGGATTCGAGGTTTCCAAGGTTAGAGGAATTCCGGCGACACGTGGAGATTATTGGTAGGCTAAGACATCCTAACTTGGTCCCACTCCGAGCATATTTTCAAGCTAAGGAAGAGCGTTTGCTTGTATATGATTATTTCCCTAATGGCAGCCTCTTCTCCCTCATTCATGGTATGTATTTCATCGGTCACTTATTTATTTATTGTACATTTTGCTTTTATTTTTTTTAGTAGTAGTGAGCTCGTGAGTAGTGAAAGAAAGAAAAAAATAGGGATAGTTGAGCGGGTGAATAGTGAGAGGAATAAAAACGGGGATAGTTTAGCTTATGTGTAGTGAAGAGAAAAAATGGGGATAGTTGAGCTCGTGAATAGTGAAAGTAAGAAAATACGGGGATATTGAGCTCGGGATTAGTAAAAAGAAGAAAAACTGGAGATAGTTGAGCTCGTGAGTAGGTAGTGAAAGGAAGAAAAACGGGGATAGAATTGGCGGGATGAACTTGCACTTAAGTGGTGTAAGGCGGATTAACTAGTTAAAGGGAGATAAGTTATTATGTCCTGTCTATGCATCAAATTGATAGATGCATTACATGTGATTTTTTACTAAATTAGCTATTGCTTAAGCTTACGGTTAATATTGGTTAATTAATGCCTAGTGTTCCTCTTTAGCTAATTATGCACTTTGCATCCTTTCTTGAATCGTATTGTGTTTTTAATATGTTACTTCTTAATTCATTTTTCTCTGTTTCTTTCCTTTTTATTTTGTCAATTTTGAATTTTCCCCATATAATTTGGTTTGGTGGTGCATCACTTTCTGGTTTCTCCTGAAGACTTTGTTTTATAATGGTGATTGGTGGGGGAAGAGAGGGCCAACAAATAAAGAGTGTAGCAACCAACATGTTTAAGAAAGAAAGAGAAAAAAAAAAAAACAGACAAATGTGGAAATAAAGCTTTTGGAAATTGGGTTAGTTGCCAAAGAGGACAAATGTGTAAATCACAAAGGAAGTCCCAAACTTTTGATATGTCAAGTTTTGTACCCTTTTGCCCACATCTTCCCTCCTTTTCCCACCGCCTCCCTCACTCTCGGCCCCAACGCTCGCTGGAGCTGGAGTCCTGATCCTCCACTTGTGTGTTCTTTCTTTTGCTCTACAGAAAATAAGACATTTCATTTGAATGGATTTTAAAGATTTAGGAAACAATACAATGAGGTCCTTATAAAAAACATAACAATGATGTCACTGCTTCACTCACATTTTTCGGCCTTGCCATTTAGATACTGCAGAGAGCCAAAATAGTTGTCCACCGTTTATGGAGATAACTCATGCTACCTTGAAACTAGAAAGACAAAATCATAGTTTTCAGTAATAACTTGACTACGAGGTGGATCAGCAGCTCTACATGGTTTTTGTGCTCTGAAGACCATAAATGACCCTGCATAAATCTCAAATTTGCTTATGTAAGAGTTTCTTTGCCTTCAGCTGATTTCATGACTCATGCGCTAAGCTGTTAATGCTAAATTGACCATTGACTTTCAAAGAGACCTGGAAAGGGAAAAAAAATTCACCGGATTCATCGAGACATAGAAAGGATAAAGTTCAAAATTTTCTAACATACACACACTAGTAGACACACATACATATACTTACATACCTACATATATATACACCACATGGACTCATACACATATACAATGTGTACATTTCTCTCTTCCTCTCTCTATGTATATATGCATACATGATACATATATACATGTATACATATCTCTTCCCCCCTCTCTGTGCATGTAGATTTATGCACGTGAATGAATATTAGCTAGATGTTTTATCAAAATTTTTGTTTGTGTGCCCATTACCTTTCTTTTTATCCTTGGTTGAAGACTTACCATATTGTTTGGATGAGCTGTTCATTTTTGAACTTTCCGTCTCCACTCTGCAATTTTTATGGGTTTCCTAATAACAGACTTCTGTTTTTTTTAAGATTACTGTGAAAAATCTTTTATAATTATGTTGTTTCTTGTTTCTTTCTTGGTAAGAGTCTACTGTTATGGTGTAGAAGTTCCAGAGAGTAAATATCTATTGTCCTCGGATACATTCTTAAAAAAATCGATTGGTAGTTTGCCCATCTTGGAAAAGTAGTCTTTGTAGATCGGACATTTGAAGTATGAAGTTTTACAACTTGGTATTGTCTCTTTTCTAAAAGAACAAACAAGCAAAGACAAGATTTTTGTCGACGCCATAAGTAACTAATGATTACCAGTTCCATCATCATAAGATTTATGAAGGTTCAGAATAATCTCTATTATTAAGCTTTTAACATCTGCTCACCATCTTTGGTTCTATCTACATGAATATATATCTCGTGTTTATAGTTTGAGATGTCCTTTGAGTTGATTTTATCCAAATAAACTGAAGTTGCATTTATGTTGCACTCCAGAGTGTGTCCAAAGTGACATTTACTTTTTGTTCATTAGGAAAACTAGAATACTGTACACCAGTGATTAAGAACAAAAAAGTTGTTCATATAGTGTCAAGTGACATATTGAATGTTAGGATCACTAGCTGTAGTACTTGATCGGGAATAGCAAGTTGAGGAATAATCATGAGGTAGTTTAGATGCTCATGCTAGTCTCTTTTTCAAAGTAAAGTTTTAGGGTTGCAGTGCAAGGTATTGAAAGTGAGTTGCTTTTTGAGACCATTAGACCATTTCAGGCATTGAATCACCTTACACGGAGGAATGGAGTTAAAGGCGTACCTAGGTTTTTTGGAGTAAAAGAACGTAAAAGGTGCTTCATACCTCTCAAGCGATTATATATGGGAGTACCACCTCAAATAGTGTGTTTGCGCTAATGTGGTCTTATCTTCTTACTAATCGTGTTAAGACCACTTTTGAAATTTAGCAATACTTCGCGTTTTCACACTCATGCTTGGAATGCTAGGTTTTTCGAATGTTAGATCATTAAGGATGGGGTTAGCAGTGTACTATTGAGGAGAATATATCCATAATTAGCCGCAGCTTTTCTATTTGCTTGTTTCTCGTATCTTTGGACAACCTATTTGTTTTGTTAATCAAAGGATGCTCCATTTGACAACTCTACTAGTCTATCCTTATACGTGCTAACTTCTGCAGGATCAAGGGCTTCTAGTGGTTCAAAGCCACTTCATTGGACGTCCTGTCTGAAAATTGCAGAGGATGTGGCTACTGGATTGCTTCATATACATCAGAACCCTGGTCTGACCCATGGAAACTTGAAATCGTCAAATGTACTCTTGGGTTCTGACTTTGAGTCATGCCTCACTGATTATGGCCTCATGCCATTTAGAAATCCAGATTCTCCGGAGGAATCCGGTGCTTCTTCGCTCTTCTACAGAGCTCCTGAGTGTCGTGACATTCGAAGGCCAGTAACCCATCAGGCTGATGTCTATAGCTTTGGTGTTCTTCTGTTGGAGCTCCTCACAGGAAAGACTCCATTCCAAGATCTTGTTCAAGAACATGGATCAGACATACCGAGATGGGTGAGATCTGTTCGAGAAGAAGAAACTGAATCAGGTGAGGAACCTGCCTCTAGTAATGAAGCATCTGAAGAGAAACTCGGTGCTCTCTTAAACGTAGCCATGTCTTGTGTTTCACTTGTACCCGAGAATCGCCCCACAATGAAGGATGTTTTAAGGATGATTCGGGATGCCAGAGCAGAAGCTCAAGGGTCTTCTAATAGCAGTGACCATTCACCAGGAAGATGGTCCGACACCGTCCAGAGCTTGCCAAGAGAGGAACATTTGAGCATATGAGTTGTATACTTTAGGAGCTAGGTTCTGAATAATATGTCTTGATTCTTTTGAAAGGCAGAAGTCTCTTTGAAAGTTAGGCATCAGGGAATTTGAGTTCTCAGTGATTTGTTGATTAAGTTCTTGTAAAGACTAAGAGCTTTTTACTTTTCTTGTATTCTAGGTTTAGCTTCTTGTATCTAGGAGATTTGCTTTATACCACTTCATTGACATTCACTTGTTTAAGATCCATTCCTGATTCAAAAGTTGTTGCCAGCATGTTTTGTGAAGATGTTATTGTAATTGAGTTTCAAACTGTTTACGATAAGTTTCTTGGTTGTATCCAACTTCTTGTATTCATCCAAGATCTCCGTCTTAAGGATTTGACTTCTGAGAGGTGATTAAACAGATAAGTTACATTGTCAAGAGCTTCATGTTTCAGTCACCTTAGACAACTGTTATCTGATTGAGACTTACCTGCTTTATTCTCAATTAAGTCACAACTTTAAAAAAAAAAAAAAAAAAGGTTTTCATGTTGACTAAATTTATATATCCTACATTCACATTGATGCTAATTCACTTCGTGCTGTATTATGTATGTGTTGCAATCGCTAAAATTAGATGCCAATCAGGTATATACTTATTTGTGCTAAAATGATTTAGCTTTCCTGCAAGGAGTAATAATGTATAATAAGAGACGGCAAAGAATACAATTGGGTTGATCTGATTATAATTTTACAGGAATTGTGTTTATACTAATTTCAATATTGCTTATTTTAACTTTCTTAACGAATTGAGATTTTTGGACATAAATTTTACTTAGAAATATTGAAGTTTTATGTGTGATTAGTGGATGTGAATTGAAATTGTGAGGGCAAAATTAGTTTTTCCATGCAAATTATTCCTGGTGGCGCCACCAATTTAGCTATTACTAGCACGAGAAAAAATTAAAAAAAGAAAGAGAAAAGGAAAAAGGAAAAAAGAAGTATGAAATAAAAGGAAATGAATACGAAGATACTCTAACAAATAAGGAAAAATAACATGTGTTGAACATATAGCCATCTCATTTAAGAAAATGACCTCACTTTATATAAATTATGCCTAGCAATCACTCAGTATTTATATCCTACTTTTTATAGCTATTTCCCTCAGGTACTCTTACCAGTATCCGTCGCCCTCTTCCTCTACATTTATCTTCACTTCGCCCCTCTTCCTCTCTCTCTCCGCTCTATTGCATCCACCTCCCTTTTCCTCTTCGATCTCCCGACGCTCCGCAACCTCCCTCTTTTTCTTCCTCTATATTCGTTTTGCCACCTCCCTCTTCATTTCCATGTCGTCCTCTATCTATTTTGTTGTTTTATCCTCTTCTTCATGTCAAACTTATTATTTTTTTCTTTTAAAAATGGTGTTATTAGACGTGTACACAACATATTATATCAAAAGTATATGCATAATATATTTATAATATATAACAATATAATTGTATTTTCTAAAAACGTATTTCAGGTTTTACAATTAAATTTGTATTTAGTTGGATCTAAGGCGACCGTTTATATCTCAATTTGATCGATTGATAGGCAATTTACGTTAACAAATTATTGGTTGTTTGCGCGTTAAAACGAATGCAGTATAAATAACAAGTTCGAATGAATGAAATGAAGAATCCGATGAAATTATGCTGAAGTCCAATTCAAAGACAGATATGATCGAATATAAGATTAATCGACAGAATCACTAAATGCGATGAGAAACTAAACGAACACAAGCAATCGATGTTGTACGATTTCGAAAACAGTCAAACTGATTAGTTTTGATCTCAAATAAGCTACTTCAACAAGATTCGACGAGTGAAGCTATGGTAGAATTAGATTATCGATGACAAATATAAGACTCAGCTGATGGCGAATTCTAATGAAACAGTAAAGATGCAATTGGTGAAACGAACTTTGTCGAATTAATATCACGAACCAAACAATAATGACTATCGTTTTAATGTGATTGACATTGATCAATAAACACAGTTAGTGAAACAATTTTATGACTAATGCAATAGCAGAGAATTGACGAAATCAATGACAACAAGCAGATATGTTAAGCAATGGAAATAGCAAGCAAATAATGAGAAACAATAATAAATAAATTAAAGCAATAAAGCTTATTATATTGAATCGATAGTTGGTGCTTTGATGAAAGAGATGAATCCTCCTCCAAGTTTGAACCAAGCCGTGATTGATGTTTGATACAATGTTTGAGACTGCAATCACTGATGGTAGAAGATTTGCTAATAACGATTTGCTTAATAGTAGTAATGGCGTAATGTAACTGATAGACTAAGGAGGCTGTTTTGTTTTGATTAACGTAAGTCACAAGTGGGGGAAATGGGGGCCTATTTATAGATTAGCTAAAGTATGGAGTTCCCAACCCTAGAAGAACTCCACTTCCCCACGTTTCTTCAGCAGTTACACACGTTCCACGGATTGCGCTGGATTTATTGCGATAAAAGTGGAATAAGATCAACTGTTTGGACAATCGTCTTCGAAATATTCCGATCTCAATACGACATAATCGACCACACCAGTGACCGATGTTGTTTCTCCTTCGATCTCGCCTCGTAATGTCTTCGGGATTTGTTATAACCTTTCCACGTAGTCAACCACGCGTCCTCTGTATGATCGAACAGAAATCGACCAATACAGACTTTACAACTTCAACTCAACTCATTTATACAAACTTTACAACTTCAAAATTTCTCAAAACTCTCCAATTTCTTCAAGCAAATTTCAGAATTTCTCGTTTGTGTTCATCAATTCCTACTTCTGATTTCCAGGTTTACCGTGTTCAAATCATCAGGTTCACTAAAAAATGTCTTCATCTTCTCAAAACGTCATTGATACTGAAGCTACGGCCTCCACCGCTGATACCGCCACAGCACCACTGCAGTCCGTCGTGGTGGCGGAGCAAGTCTCCACCGCCGCCAGCCCTTCAGGAGATAAGAAGGGCAAAAAGCGAAAAGAGAGAAAAATAAAGGACTTTGGTCCTAAGAAGTTATATTCAGAAATTCTTCTGAAGAGGTTCACTTATGAAAATGACTGCAAGGTCAGTGTTCAAAGTGAAACGGAGAAGAATAAGAAGAAAAATATTCCCATCGACCTTGTATATTGCGCGATCACTCCTGAGTCGATACCACGAGTTCGGGAAGACTGTGGTTGGAAGACTGACATAGTCGATGTGATGTGTCCTCCGAGGAAGTCAACTCTGGCTACCCAAATCGAAGGTCATTTAGTGGTGCTGACCTATCCTTTTACCATCGGCTTCGCTTTTCCAGTTGACAACGTGATCGAGGAATTTTGCAAGCTATACATGTCTGTCTCAGACAGCTTTCTCCGGCTATATGGAGAACATTGGTAATCATGCGGTGGATTACAGAGAAGGCGGAAGTGGAGTTGACACTTCGCCACATTCTCAATATCTACTCCCCCCCCCCCCCCCGAGTTTATAAAGGAGGGGTGATTAACTTAGCGAAACGAGGCCAGAGGGCCTTGATTTCCGACAACGATGATGAACTTCGAGGGTGGGATCAACGTTTCATTTCATCCCAACGGAGCAATTGACCACGCCCGGAAGAGAGCCGCTTCCAAGCGTGTGGAACTGAACTCGTAAGTGCTTTATATGTTTCTTATTCTTTGAATAAATTTATAACTTATCTGAAAAATCTTCCTATTTTCAGCCGACAAGGTCCGGTTTGAACAAGTTTCTGACATCGTGCCATGGTTGATCAGAGTTCTAGACAAGACAACCAACGATGAGAGGGCTTGGAAGCCGGTCGCGGCTTTGAAGACCCTGAAAGCCAAGAACTATGGTAAGATTCTTCCCTTTGAGTTTGTATTGAATTTGCACTTCGATTTGCTTTTTCCACTAACTTCTGAATCTCCATAGGTATTACTGGCACCGGAGGCGAGCCCAGCCACGAAGAAGTTGAAGTCGAGGGCGAGGAGAAAATCGACGACGCTCCTCCTCTGAAGAAAAAGAAGAAACCCTTTCAGGATTTGAGAAATAAGTATTTGCCCAAGGTTGTGGTACAAGGGCAAGGAGGTAGCTCATCGGCTGCACCCCAAACCGTTGAAGAAGTGATTGCTGGGACGAGCTCAACTATTGCAGCGGCAAAGGCCGCCGAAAAAGTGACCTCGATTATTGACATTGAGGAAGAAGAGGCTGGAGATGAATCGGGATCTGATCGATTGGTGAGGCGTCCCAAAAATCTTGTGAAGGAAAGACTCCAAGAGACAGCTATTCAACTTAAGGCGGCTGAACAACTTGGAGATCTCTCAGTTGACGACTTCCACCTATCTCCTATAGCCGAAGAGGTCACTTTGGGCTCAGGAGGTTTACCCAGCAGAGAGGGTGCCATTGTTTCCTTGGGTATCGTGCCTGAGGTTCAAGAGGAGATGATCGACGCCTTTGATCGGGATCTTGAGGAAAGAGATCTGGCAAAAGGAAAGATTCCAGCTTTATATCGGCCAATGGCAACGGCGAAATCTAAATACGATGAAGAGATGGGTTCGTCGTTCTTTGGTGTGGATCACGCTGATTTGATCGTACCTCTTCCTCGAGGTAAAGAGGTTGCTGCCTTCGCTGCTCTGGGCGAGTCTGAAGCATTGGACGACAGATCGCTTACAATAACAGTGCCGCGCAATGTTGACTTGCTCAGGTGCCCAAAGCGGCTTGCCGATTATAGGCCCGATGGAGCAGGCTCGTTTGAACACGCATGAAGATCTGAGCTTGCCTTCGCAGATTGCTTTTGGTGCCTTCAGGGTAAACTTCTATTTTCTTCCTTCCCTTCGTATAAATTTGCATTACTTACTTTCTTCCTCCCCTTTGAATCTTACTTATGACTTATTTTTCAGAATTCCATAATGGCGATCGAGACAGCTGATCGGATTTGCCAACTTCAAGACGGGGCCAAGGTGCTAAATGAACAAATCATTCATCTGACCTCGGTGGGGGAAGAGATGCATCGAAAATTGGAAGCTATGGAGGCTAAACACGCTGAACTTTTGGCCAACTTCGGCAAAAGTGAAAATGAACATGCCCTTTGTCAGTCTGATTTGGAATCTCAGATTCGAGCTTTGAACGAGTAGCTTAGCGAACACAAAGCCAACTCGGAACTGAAGCGTGCCGAACTCAGCTTTACTTTGGAGAGCAAGAATCGGGAATTGGCTGAAATGTCCGAGGAGATCCAAACTCTTCGTAAGGGCAACGAAGATTTAAATGTTCAAGCCAACAGCCTGTCGGAGAGGAACCGACTACTTCAAAGGGAATCGACCAACTTAAGGCACGACCTTGAAGAGGAGTTTGAAAAGAAGAAGGACTTGATCCTTGCCGAGTCGAGGCGCGATGTGCTTAGAGAGATGTTGGATCGAAATGTTGATATTCCCACCGAGCTGAACGATGTCGTTGCCATTGTGAGGTTGGCTCGTAAAGATCTTGGTCTCCCAGCAAGCTCCTCCGATGAAGGTTCCGATGGAGATGACGAATGAGTTGTAGCTTGAAGTCTTTTGTTTAGTTGTTTTCGACTAGTGGTTTACCAATGTTGTGTAAATATTTTTTCAATGAATGAATTATATTTTTAAGACTTTCCTCTTATCGCTTTATGTGTTGTTTCCCGAAGACAAGTTTAGTTTGAACGTTTGGAATTTTTAACGTTTGAACGATAGTCATCGGAAAATATGTGATTGGGCCAAATGTCCTTAGTTCGTAGTAAAGAATGACGTCTCACTTTCATGTAATGCACTCTTCGAACACTTTTAGGTTCAGAAAGAGAAATTAGTTTAGACACAGCAAAAAATTGGAATTGTAAAATTCACCAATGTAGAGACCAATAACACGAATCAACAAGTATAGAAATCGTAAAATGACTAAGTGAATGGTAAAGTTCATCAACGTATAGACCGATAACACGAGTCAATAAGTGTAGAAGTCGTAAAAATGACTAAATATTGTATATCATTGAAATGTTGGCCGCTATCCGGCTCTTGATACATTTTGGATAGGTTGATTCGATCGGTTACACAATGTGGCCATTTAAAGGCATTGATGACAGAAATTTCTTGGCCGCTAATGGATCGTTTACATACTGCATGTCTCATCTAAATGAACAGTCCCCAATTCGAACGAAAACACTAGGACTTGAAGTGTTCGTATACTTTTGGGCGAGTCTCCAGTATGAGTGAAAACATTGGGGCTTGAGGCCCTCGTCGAGTTTTGAACGAGTCCCCAGTTTCGTCTTGTCGATCTCGTCTTTATCTCTGAAAGGAAGTCCCTGATTTCTGGGCAGTCCCCAATTTTCGAATGTGTGACTATCCTACCAACTCCATCCCCCCCCCCCAGTGTGTGGTGCAAAGTATGAGCATTCGAACATTGGACCTCGATCTTTGACATCTGAAACGAAATCATTGAAAGACAAACACCGAGAGAACGTTATAGATGAAGACGACGTTAGAATGTTCGTCAGACTTATCGACCCCTATTGGAGCATTTCGAACTCAAGTATTCGTGTGTGATGTTTGTCATCATTCGATTCCAACTATGCCTATCATCTAAAAATGTTAGTGTTAAATAATCAATTAAACAAGCACGCCCGATGGAGGGGAAATGAAAATTATGCAAGTAGAGAATAAAATTCGATTAGAAGATACCGTAGAATTTAGAAGTAATATTTCTTTAATTTTGTGATATTCCAATTGAAGCTGACTAGCTTGGAGTCCATTGTTTCGAGTTGGTATGAACCTTTTATGATTACTGCCTTGACCCGATATGGTCCTTCCCAATTTGCCCCCAGTTTGCCTTCGTTTGGTTCATCCTTCTTCGGCCTTTTGATATTCAACACATGATCACCTACATTAAAAGCTCGATACCTGACTTTTTTGTTGAGGTAGTTTTATGCCCTTTGCTTCTGTGCTTGTATTCGAACTAGTGCCATATCCCTTTTTTTCTCGATCAGATCCAACTCCATCAGCATGGCTTCTCTATTCGATTCATCGGTGGAGTGAACGAACCGAAAGCTAGGTTCACCGACTTCCACCGGAATCAATGCTTTTGCTCCATAGACAAGTGAGAACGGAGTTTCTCTGGTGCTGTGTTTCACCGTTGTTCGATGAGCCCACAGCGCTCCGGGGAGTTCGTTCAGCCCATTGCCCTTTGACTCATCCATCATTTTCTTCAAATACTCAATTATTGTCTTGTTGGAAGACTCAGCTTGTCCGTTTGCACTGGGGTGGTAAGGTGTTGATGCAATCTGCTTGATCCCCCACTTTTCGAAGAAAGCTGTGATTCGTCTCCCCACGAACTATTTACCATTGTCGCATGTGATCTCTTTCGGGATCCCAAAACGACAGATGATATTCTGGTGAATGAACTTGATGACTTCTTGTTCACGAATTTTAGCCAAAGTAATTGCTTCTACCCACTTAGAAAAATAATCTGTTAAAATTAAAATAAATTTTACCCCACCGGGCGCTGTTGGAAGCGGCCCGACCAAATCCATTCCCCACTTCATGAATGGCCACGGTAACGTGACCGAATGAAGAGGCTCTGCTTGCCGATGTATGAGGTTGCCAAATCGTTGGCATTTGTCATACTTACGAATAAAATCCTTGGCATCATCTGCGATCGTTGGCCAATAGTATCCAGCTCTGATTACCTTTCGAACCAACGATTTGCTGCCGGAATAACTGCCGCATTCGCCTTCGTGAACCTCTCTCAACACATAGCTCGTTCCACCTGGCCCAACGCACTTTACTAAAAGACCATCGAACATTCGCCTATAGAGTTGGTTGTCTACAAGGCAATATCTGGCCGCTTTAGCTTTGAGCGATCGGGCAGATTTCTTGTCATCGAGAAGACACAAAAATCCCATTGGATTTGGTTTACCACTAACTGAGAATCACTTTTGATATCCAGTCGTTCAATTTTCAAGTCTTTTGCGATCTTTAAACCTGGAGCGAGGGCCTCATATTCGGCCTCGTTGTTAGTCTTTGCATGTAATTTGATCGCATACCTGAGTTTTTCACCGGTAGGTACTATCAACAAAATTCCAAGGCCAGTTCTTTTCACGTTTGAAGCTCCATCGGTGTACATCATCCAGAATTCGGGATCTGGATCTCTCATCATCAACTCCTCTTTCTCTGCTTCCAGAAAGATGTTAGCGCTAAAGTCTGCTACAAAATCAGCTAAAACTTGAGATTTGATGGCAGTGCGAGGCTGATAAGTGATATCGTACTCACTCAGCTTGACATCGCATTTCATTAATCGACCAGAAAGATCTGGCCGATGTAAAATATTTCGCAGTGGAAAAGTAGTTATAACAGATATGGAATGACATTGGAAATACAGTCTTAGCTTCCGTGCGGCAGTGACTAATGCTAGTGCTAGTTTTTCTAGGTGTGGATATCGTGTTTCTGCATTTAATAGTGTTTTACTAATTATAGATAGGAAATTGGTTACCTCCGTCCTCGCGAACGAGGACAGCGCTCACGGCCACTTCGGAAACAGCTAAGTAGATCATCAGCATTTCTCCTTCGACTAGTTTTGAGAGTAATGGAGGGTTGGACAAATATTGCTTCAATTCTTTGAGGGCCTTTTTGCATTCTGGTGTCCAATCAAAGCTTTTGTTTTTCCTTAGCACCGAAAAGAACTTGTGACATCGTTCAGATGACCTCGAGATAAACCTGCTGAGATAGGCTACTCGACCGGTCAGTTGCTGAACTTCTTTCACCGTTGTCAGATCTTCGAAAATGCTTTCAATCGCCTTGATTTTTTCAGGATTGGCCTCAATTCCTCTTTGCGATACGATGAATCCCAAGAAATTGCCGGATCCGACCCCGAATGCGCATTTCTCCGGGTTCAATCTCATGTTGAAGCGCCTTAGTATCGTAAAAGTTTCTTCTAAGTGACTCAAATGATCTTTCATTTCTAATGACTTAACCAACATATCATCAATATACACCTCCATCGTTTTTCCGATCAAATCTTTAAACATGGTGGTAACCAAATGTTGATAGGTAGCCCCAACATTTTTTAGGCCGAAGGGCATAACTGTGTAACGGTAAGTCCCCATGTATGTGATAAACGAAGTTTTTTCCCGATCTGCTGGATCCACTGAAATTTGATTATAGCCTGAATAAGCATCCAAAAAACTCAACATTTCGTGTCCTGCCATCGAATAAATCAATCTATCGACGTGAGGCAGTGGGAACGAATCTTTTGGGCAAGTTTTGTTAAGGTCGGTATAATCGACGCATATTCTCCACTTCCCATTTTTTTTCGGTACTACAATAGTGTTTGCTAGCCATTCTGGGTACTTAACCTCCTTAATGAACCCATTCGCCAACAACTTGTCTACTTCATCGTTGATAAATTTCCTTCGGAATCCTCCATTCGGTCGTTTCTTTTACTTTACCGGATGATGTCTTGGGTCGACATTCAACTTGTGCGTGGCAACCTTTGGGTCAATCCCTATCATGTCCGCGTAGGGCCAAGCAAAGCTGTCAGAGTTACTTTTGAGAAATGATATGATTTTCGTCCTTACTTCGGAATCCAACTCTGCCCCGACGTATACTTTCCGATCTGGTTTGTCATCGGATAGCGTTACTTCTTCTAATTCTTCTATCGTAGAATCTTCAACTTTTTGTTTATACGGTTCTCTAACACATAACGGAATTGGTGCGAATTCGTCTTCGACTACGGGCTCCGCTAACTGTACTCGTTGAGCACATGACAGAGTCACAGTGAAGTCTTCGGCCACAGATTCCGCTAACTGTGATTGCTATTTTCGAACGCCATCCTTAACAACCACGAGTAGCTTTCTCGAGAAGCTTGCTGCTCACATCTTATTTCGCGCACTCCCCATGGAGTGGGAATTTTACAACTTGATGTAGAGTTGATGGAACCGCTCCCATAGCGTGGATCTATGGTCGACCTAGTATCACATCGTATGCCATTTCACCTTTCATTACTTGAAACAACGTATCACTTTCAACGCCTTCCGTGTACGTCTTAATTGTAATTTCTCCAATGGTCACTTCGCTCGAATTATTGAAACCCGATAACACCGTTGAACGAGGCACGATCTTGTCGTTCAACTGTAACTGTTCAACTACTCTAGAATGTATTATGTTAACCGAGCTACCAACAACGATTAACACCCTCTTTATATCGGCACCGTCGATTCTCATTGTGAATCGTGATGGGGATGAATCCTTTCATCGAAGTCGAAATCCCCGAACACAATCTCATCGTTCATATCATATCGTGTCCTTTTGTCTCGCGTAAACGAAACCTTTGCGTATTTCTTTGTAGTGTAAGTTACCCCACAAACGTCATCTCCTCCAGTGATAACGTTCCCCGTTTTCCTAGGAGCAAGGGTTTTGGTGGTTCATCATCCTTTTTCTTATTAAAATTGTTTCGTCCCCTTTCAGTCAAAAATTCCACCAAGTGCCCTTTTTGCAATAAGCTGGCTACTTCATATCGTAGGGCTTTATATTCTTCCGTCGTGTGGCCAAAATCATGATGAAATGCACACCATTAGTTTTCATCCATCGTATTTGGATTTGTCTTCATGTGATCGGGAAATTTCACGACCTTCTCACCCATTCCCTTCAAGTGATTCACCAGATTCGATGTCGACACACAAAATTATATTCTGCCACTTTATGAGGCAATGGTCGATCCTTTGGAGCTGAAGATGAATTCGACTACCCTCTCTTCGGTTAGTTCTTTGAGCTACCAGCTTCGTGGTTGTTGCTACCCATTCGAGGAAAACTGCAGGGTTCCCATCGTTGATCCCTGTAGTTTCGCCTGTCGTTCTCAATTCTCCGTGGTGGTGGTTGATCATATTGATGATTATATCGGGCTAGCTGCAACTCCTCTTCCTCAGCCCTAATCTTTGGCTCACACTCACGATGTAAATCGTCAAAGGTCCATGCGCTGATCTCCCTCAGACGATCGTTCAACTTCGCACATGCTTCCGTCGAATCGGTGCGCAAGTTATTAGCAAAAGTCAAACAAGCCCATCTATCCTCGAGGTTTGGAATGTGAATTTTCTCATCGTCGAACCATTTCACGAACTGTTTGATAGTTTCAGCGGGTCGCTGCTTAACGTTCAAGATATCTTCCACTCTTGGTTCTATCTTTTTAGCTCCAGTGTGTGCTCGAATGAACTTAGCCGCCATATCATCGAAATCTGATATCTCGTTTTCGGGTAGCTGCAAATACCATTTCAACGCTGCCCTTTTCAACGTTTCACAGAACTTATTCCGACTAACCGAATTGATCTCATCTGAAGTTAGGTCGTTCGACTGAACTGCGACCGAAAGCATGTCAATGTGATCCCTTGGATCTGTAGTTCCATTATATCTCAAACTTTCTGGCAACTTGAAGGTTTTGGGAATAGGTAGTGGGGCTGCACTTGGCAGGAACGGACGCTTTGAGATCGATTTCTTAGCGACGTCGTCCTTTAATTTTGGAATACCTGGCAGTTTCTCCATAAATGATTTTATCTCACTGAATATCTTATCTACTGTATCATTCAACAACGTTTGCATCGTAGCCAGCATCCTTACTTCTGTCGTAACGGAGGCTGGAGCTCCCATAGCCACGGTGGCCGTACCCGATCCTTCAGATCCGACCCCCGTTGCAACTCCCCCTGTTACGGCGCCCTGAGGAACCGAAGTCAAAATGCTTGCGGGGGGTGTGATTGGGGAGGTGGTCGCTCTATTTCCGATAGAGCTAGACAGGATCTTCAACTGTTCTTGTATCATTTCGAATTGAGCATCACGCCTTCTCAAATACGCCATCAACGCCATATTTGTATCTATTGACTCAGTTTCGACCGCGGGTTCCTTACCGGGTCGCTGTCCTTGAGGCACGTTCAATCGTGTACCAGCAGGAATTTCGTCATGGATCGGATCCTGCTCGTGATTGGCTGACTCATCGACTGCTTCAACGTTCATTGTAACATGAATCCCGTTATTGGGATTGAGTTTTTGACCGTTCAAAACGGTGGTAGCATCAATGTTACGTTCATCTGCCATCATAAGACAAAAAGCAAACGTAAGTAGTATCAAACGATTCAATTTCGTAACAAATCGATTGCCTAGACCCCACGGTGGGCTCCAAATTGTATTTCCTAAAAATGTATTTCAGGTATTACAATTAAATTTGTATTTAGTTGGGTCTAAGGCGACCATTTATATATCAATTTGATCGATTGATAGGCAATTAACGTTAACAAATAATTGGTTGTTTGCGCGCTAAAACGAATGCAGTACAAATAACAAGTTCGAATAATGAAATAAAGAATCCGATGAAATTATGCTGAAGTCCAATTCGAAGACAGATATGATCGAATATAAGATTAATCGACAGAATCACTGAATGCGATGAGAAACTAAACGAACACAAACAATCGATATTGTACAATTTCGAAAACAGTCTAACTGATTAGTTTTGATCTCAAATAAGCTACTTCAACAAGATTCGACGAGTGAAGCTATGGTAGAATTAGATTATCGATGACAAATATACGAGATTATACAACTCAGCTGATGGCGAATTCGAATGAAAGAGTAAAGATGCAATTGGTGAAACGAACTTTATCGAATTAATATCACGAACCAAACAATAATGACTATCGTTTTAATGTGATCGATATTGCTCAATAAACACACTTAGTGAAAAATTTTATGACTAATGCAATAGCAAGGAATTGACGAAATCGATGATGACAAGCAGATATGTTAAGCAATGGAAATAGCAAGCAAATAATGAGAAACAATAATAAATAAATGAAAGCAATAAAGCTTATTGTATTGAATCGATAGTTGGTGCTTTGATGAAAGAGATGAATCCTCCTCCAAGTTTGAACCAAGTCGTGATTGATGTTTGATACAATGTTTGAGATTGCAATCAGTGATGGTAGAAGATTTGCTAATAACGATTTGCTTAATAGTAGTAATGGCGTAATGTAACTGATAGACTAAGGAGGCTGTTTTGTTTTGATTAATGTAAGTCACAAGTGGGGGAAATGGTGGCCTATTTATAGATTAGCTAAAGTGTAGAGTTCCCAACCCTAGAAGAACTCCACTTCCCCACGTTTCTTCAGCAGTTACCCACGTTCCACGGATTGCGCTGGATTTATTCCAATAAAAGTGGAATAAGATCAACCAAAGTTAACTGTTTGGACAATCGTCTTCGAAATATTCCGATCTCAATACGACATAATCGACCATACCAGTGGCCGAGGTTGTTTCTCCTTCGATCTCGCCTCGTAATGTCTTCGAGATTTGTTATAACCTTGCCACGTAGTCAACCACGCGTCCTCTGCATGGTCGAACAGAAATCGACCAATACATAATAATGAAAACCGAGTGTGAATATGCTCTAAACTGTGTGCATATAGTATGAACCTGAGGGTATACTTTGCGTATAGCTGAGAAAAGTGATTGTATATATTGTAAAATTAAGTGTACTTAGACAAAAGCCAACCGAAAGTACTATTTATGTTACTCCAATAAAAAAAATTCTGTAGCAGTTTACAAATAGCACAATACATTGATCTTTTTAAAAATTATTTTAATGATTGTCTACTAGCTTTGAAAATAAGGACAATAATGCAACTTTTTTTTTTTTCAAAACATTCGGGGTTTCAAACGACCCCAATTACTAATGAAAGGTAAAATTATCATGTATTGTATAATTGAGTGCCAATTTTTATCCCTTTTCCTAATTAGTTAATAAAATTTACTTACTCTATCTCAATTTTTGTGATACACTTCTTTCTTTATTTGTATTAAGGGTCCGGATTCGGGCCGGAAACCGGCTCGGACCGGTTGAAACCGGACCGTTGGTCCCTAACGGGCCCCGGTTCCGGTACCGAACCGGTGCCACGAAAAAAAACCGGATGAACCGGTATAATTTTGGGCCGGAACCGGCCGGACCGGACCGGTCAAAAAAAAAAAAAAATCTGGTGGATCTAGCCGTTGGGCAACGGCTCTTTTGACCCCCTAGCCGTTGTCCAACGGCCAATTACACCCCTCTACCACCCCATAACCACCCCTAACTATTTTTTTCTATAAATACCCCTCATTATTTCATCATATTTTTCACACAAATCTTCCAATTCTCTCTAATTCTCTCAAATTTTCTACAATATTGCTATTATTCTACTTTGGCTATTTGTTAAAAATTTATAATTTGGCTACTTTATCAAGTTCTATTTGGAGTTTCTATCAAAGTTATATTTGGCTACTTGGTGAAGTTTATAAATATCAAGTATTGGGTCAATTGGAGGTGCTACGTGGTTGAAATATCAATTTGGCTATTTTTGTAGTTTTTCGATTATCAAGTATTCAACTAATTAATTGAAGTGGAGGCTCAAGTTTCAACTTCACCTCAATTATACGGTTATATTTGGTTGGTCGTTCCTACTTCTACTCTTTTATTATTTTTTTGTCATATATATTTATTTTATTTGCTATTATTATGTCTCAACGAGGTTCAATTGGAACTAGTAGTGGGGGGCGGACACGTGGTCGTAGGGGAAATAGGGGTAAAGAAATTGCTGGTAGTTCTAATCAGTTCACCCACATAGATGATTCTCAATATTATCATAATGTTAGCGCTGGTAACATACTTGATCACGAAATGTTAGAAACACAATATGGGAATCAAAGCGGGGTTAATTTAGAAGAAACACCTGAATTTCAAGCTAGTCCACCCGAAGTTCAGTCAGCCTTGCCTCCTGAACCTCCTACTAGAATACCGGCTAAACGTAAGGAAAGATCTGATGTGTGGGATTTTGCATCAAAGAATGTTGCACCGCAGACGGCCTCATGCGGGCTTTGTGATAAGGTGTGGGTTTTTAGAACTGGGGGTAATGAGGGTGGGACGGGTAAACTTAGGCAGCACTTACAAAAGAAACATCCTAAAGAATGGGCAACGCGGGCGGGTGGTATATATTTAGGGACCGAACATGGGGGAGTAGCGCATGATGAATCTTCGGGTACCCAAACAAGAATTAACCAAACAACAGGAGGGCTTCTTACTTATGATAAACAAAAGGATAGGGAAGCTATTGCTAAACTAGTTGTCCTCGAGGGTTTACCTTATAGTTTTCCTTCTTCTACTGGTTTTGTTCGTTATGTTCAGGCTATATATAATCCCTCTTTTAAAGGTTTTCCAAGAACTACTGTTAAAAATGATATTATTAAATTTAAGAACGAATATCAGGATTATTTGCGATATATGTTTGATAACTTTGACACTAGAGTATGTCTTACTACGGATTTGGGTCGTTCTACTAATGGATGTGATTATATTACTGTTACTGTTCATTGGATAGATCCTGATTGGGTTTTTCAAAAACGTATTATTTCTTATAAAATTGTTGATGAACCACACACGGGAAATTATATTTGTAACAAAGTTTCATCAATTTGTCGTACGTACTTTATATCTAACAAAATTTTTAGTATTACGGTAGATAATGCTACAAACAACACAGATGCACTTAGGAGCTTGATACCTATTTTGAACCCTTCTTTTCCTGAATTTTTTCATATTAGGTGTGCATGTCATATTTACAACTTAGTAGTAAGAGATGGTCTTGTCTTGTTTAACGAAATTATCGCAAAGGTGCAGATAGCTATTACTTATATTTTTAGAAATAAAAACCAAGAAAGAAGACGAGAATGGGAAAGAAAATGTGTAGAATTAGGAATGCCAGTTAGGAGAGTCCCAAAGGAAGTTTGTACTAGGTGGAACACTTTATATGAGGCATTGAAAGTTGCTTATGAATATAGACTGCCTATTTCTCAAATGTATAATAAACATTTTATGCAAATCTATCACCTTCAAGATCAAGATTGGCAACTTGTTCAACATCTTCTTCAGTTTTTACAAAAATTTTATCAAGCTACTTTAGAATTTTCCGGTCAATATTATCCAACTACTCCTACCATGTTATATTATATAGCTGGAATATCGGAATTATTGAAAATGTATAAACAATATGAAGTTTACTTACCGGCTGTAGAGTTAATGATTGAAAAGTTTAGAAAATATTTTTTTCCAATTCCTCCTCTTTTTTACATTGCTTCTGTGTTGCATCCTGCTTTTAAAATTAAGTTAACTGAACGACTTGTTAGAGAAGTATATGCAAATTTAGAAATTACTCCAGATGAAATTGCTACTAATGGGTATCCAAGTGTAGACGAGGTTGTTGCTAAAGTTTATGCAGATACCGTGGCTGTTTTTGCAAAGTATAGAGCTTGGGCAGACACTGCTACACCAACGGAACCAATACTATCCACCGGGCAAAGTTCTTCACATGCAGGAATGAGCACTTTTGGGGGACTTGACGAAAAGTTGCTTTTAGAACAGGACGAGTACGGAGAGGAATACAGCGAGTTCCAAGTGTATTTAATTCAATATCCAAAGAAACTTAACAACTTTGGAACTGCGAATTTGTTGGATTATTGGAAGAATCAAGAATCGCAATTTTCCAATTCTTGCAAAAATGGCCCGGGATATATTAACAATTCAAGCTTCATCAGTTGCATCGGAAAGCGCTTTTAGCCAAGGAAGATTTCAAATTGGAGATCACAGATATTCGTTGAGAGAGGAGGCAATGGAGACAGGAGTTTTTATTCAGGGATTGGATCAGAGCAGCGCGAAGAAACTTTGGTCTACCAGAACTTACTAAGGAAAGGGGCAAAGCATATATCGATCAAATTTTGAGCGACGGAACAAGTGAAGGGAGTCAAACCGGCAATGAAGAAGAAGAAGAAGACGAAGAACCAGAAGGAGATGATGAACAAGATCAACAACGGCCAGTTCCAAAAGAAAAGCCTACAACTATCCTCAAGAAACTAGCTAATATGTTTAAAAGAATGTAATTTTCTAAATAAGAATTTTGAATTTACAAGTTTGAAGTTTAGATGTAATTTGCACTACTTATATCTTAAACAATTCAATAAAATTGCTCCAAGTCTTGGAATTCAATCACAACTATTGTCTTCATACTTTTTATTTTTAATTTATAGTTTGCGCAAAAAATACTACAATTAATTACTAGTTTGTAAATTAGTTCAAAGTTTGAATTTTGAACTTAACAAATTAATTCAAAATTTGAATTTACTAAAATTAATTCAAAGTTTGAACATTGAACTTAACAAATTAATTCAAAATTTTGAAATTTGAATCATCACTTCAAAAATTTCATTACTTCAAAGTTCAAAGTATAAAAAATACTACAAGTTTTTTAATTCTAAGTTTAAACTTTAATATGTACAAGTAAAAACTAAATAATATTTTGTTGTAATATTTTTCAAAGTTTTCACCACTTTAAATAAATTGTTAAGTTTTTCAAATTTTAACTTTATTTGCCTAAAAAAAAAAAAAAAAAAAACCGTTTAACCGGCCGGACCGGACCGGTACCGACCGGCTTAACGGTCGCCGGAACCGGTTCCGATCCGGCACCAATTTATATAACCGGACTGGTAGACCGGTACCACTCCGGTTTTGAATTTTTTTTTGCCCGGTTCCGGTACCGGTCCCGGACCGGACCGGACCGTTAGCCAGCCCTAATTTGTATAAAAAAGAATTATATTTTCTTATTTGATAACTAGTATTTCAACTAGTATCGATACATTTTTACTTTATTCTTGTTGAGTCCTACTTATACTTTAAAAAGTACCACCAACTTTTTCATCAATTCAATATTCTCTTTTCATTTGTCTGTTTTATCTAACAAAGTTAATTTTGTAGCATTGCAAAATTAATATCTATTAAATTTTATGTAAAGTCAAATTCCACCGTATAAATTGGAGAATGTATTTTTTTTTTTCACAATAAAAATGGAAACACAACCAGCTCACATATTTGATTGTCAGTGCCACTCTCAAGAATGAATAATAATATTATACAGATTGGCATAATGTCACATTAACAATCCAACCAAACATCTTAACAAAATGACCAATTTACCACTTATGAAGATCTGATTCAAATCTTCTTCATATAGGAAAGTATACTCCAAAACAAAGATCCATCCTTTCACTTTTCTCGAACCAACTAGTTTATCTGTCCCTCGACTAAAAGATCGGTTTGTCAAAACCGACTAATTTACCTGCACCTCGACTAAAAGATCATTCATTCATTTGCGTCTGTCATTCTAAATCAAACAGAGAAATTATGTCAATGGCAGCATTTATTAAGCTTGATGATTCTCCTATGTTCCAGAAACAAGTAAAATTCCTCTTATTTTTAACAAATTTTGTATCAAGATGTTAATTTTTTTTTTCTAAAGAAAAGATTTTTGTTGGTTTTGTAGGTGCGGTCAGTTGAACAGACAACGGATGATTTAAGAGATCGATGTCAAAAGCTATATAAAGGGTGTAAAAAGTACATGTGAGTTATCCCATCTTTATTATCATTTCAAATGGTGTAATTACTTCTAATGACTGTAAAAAGCTGACATTTTTAATCCAAGAACTACATTTTAATCCTTTATGAATAATGTATGTCCATTTTATTGTCTAGAGTACTAAATAATTCGTCTTTCAAGACGCTCTCGGGATTTGGTCTAGTGGTAAGAGCTCGGTGGGTTTAGGCACGTGCAACAAAATTCGAACAATGAAAAAGCCCTTCAAAGGCGCTGCCGAGATTTGAAGTTTAGGGGTTCAGAGCTATAGTCCTTTTAAGTTATGAGGTTCTGCATTTAGTAATTTGTACATATCATGTGAATATTTAAAGACAATTACAAGGGTTGAACCAAAGTTATGGGTTTCAGCTGAATTCTCGAATCCCCCTCTAGCTCCCCCCGAAGCCTGGTATTCAAGTGGAGGACAGAAAGGTTATCCACCTAGTTTCAAACTGTGCGCTACCAGCTCTCGGGGATTTCTTACAAACAACAACAACAACATACCCAAAGTAATCTCACAAGTGAGGTCTAGGGAGGGTTAGGCGTACGCAGACCCTACCCCTACCTTGAGTGAGGTGGAGAGGAGCTGTTCCCCAAAAGATCACTCTCGGGGATTTCTTGCTCATCAAAAAGAGAAATAAGAAACTTCCTTTCAAGGCAAAATAGGGGTTTCTCTAGTTTTGTTATTTTGTCTGAAAGTTTTGGTTTATTTTCAGAGTATATTGGTTTAGGCAGAAGCTAGTCTTGATTACTTTGTTATTTCAGGGATGTTCTTGGAGATTCACACAATGGAGACAACATCTTTGCCGAATCATTAGAGGCATTTGCTGGTGGTCTAGATGACCCTCTCAGTGTGTCCCTAGGAGGTTAGTTAATTTTACTCATTCAAACTGTTACAAAATTCTCACTTTTTGCTAATTTTCTCTGCGATTGTTGGTTAGTGCCTCTTGAGTGCGGTTCTTGAAGAAGGTGTTTATTTCCTCTTCAAAGTTAATGCTAGGTTATGGAATTCTCATATAAATGATAACCTTGAACCTCGCATTAAATTTGGTTGAGTTTTCAAGTCAAAGCAAAAATTATACCCCTGCCCAGGTTCTTTGAATTTTGGGGGCCCCAACAGTTGCTTATGTATGTGTATATTAATCGTAACAAGGGAGCCTGATCACATTTAGCTTATGGAGGAATACTGTCTGTATAAGCTGGTCTTGCATGTGCTAGGAACTATGTTAAAACCAAATTAATTTCTTCTTCTGTAAGGTGGCATGTTACCTAAACGGATTAACTGCTCTTATTGCTTTATGGGTCACGTCTCATTCTCTTAGGCAACTAGTGAGTCACTATTGAGATCATGCGAGATACTTAAAGCTTGAAAGTTTTCAGTTAATGCTCTTATACGGATGTTGTTGAGAAGGCAACATTCTAAAGCGTCTGAGTTCCTCAACCCATATTTATTTCTTTGTTTCTCTATTCTCTCCTGTTTTGTATTTCTGTTTACCGCTTCCGTTTCTTTCCTTGAGTGCTGTGTGGGATGGAAGTGTTCAAGGCTTGCCAACTCTCTGAAGAGTTGTCTCTTGTGAAAAAGATAAAAGAAGTACTAATCTGTTGGGAAACTTCTTATCACTTGAGGGAGTTGATATGGACAGTTGGTCTGTTATTTACGCCCTTTATATTTTCTAAGTATGTTTACCTAATGTAGTTTGATAAGTTTTCTCCATGCTCACATATGAAGTTTATAACTACTCGAATCAATCTGTAAGATTATGTTTCACACTCAAATGCATTTGTACCTCAGGTCCAATTATATCAAAATTCATCACTGCATTGCGTGAGCTTGCTACATACAAGGAACTTATCCGTTCTCAAGTAAGTGGATGGATTGTCTAAGAGAGGCTTCTGTTTGAAGCCAAATTGGAATTCACCTATGTTGTTTCCTTTGTAAATATTCACTGTAGTTTACTCTTGAGCCTTTAGTTAGAACTTATTTTTTGAAATGGTAGCCTTCAGTGAGAACTTTGTACTCTTCCATCAAAAACTATTCCTTTGTGTGTGGCATCCTGCTCCATTTTACTTGGGTACACAATAGTTAAACAAACATGTCCACTGAACCTGTGTCAACAATCTTCATTCTTCATGTAATTCAAGGGGATTTGGACAATTATCCACCTCCTCTTTTGTATTTTTGGGAAGTGATTCACAGGTAGGGGTCAAGGCGGCAAGGCCTCCCCCCTCCCCCCCAACCACGATGGTGTACTTTTTTTTTTTTTTTTTTGAAAGAAGAAACTGTGTCAACAACTCATGGAGTGGGATCATGGAGGTAAATAAGTAATCAATGTGATGAGTTCCTGATCAAAATATATTTCAAGGTGAGTGATGGTATGAGATAAGATTTCGGATATGATGCATTTTTGAGACTGAGATTCTGGCTATGATGCATGGCTTAGACATACACCCTTGAGGAATTACCAGATTTACATTCTCTGCCTCATAGCCTATTGCAACCATAGCTCATGCGGTAATAATGGTTGGGGTATCAGATTATTGAGGAATTGGTGGACTGGAAGACTGACTGGCTATTATTATAGGAAAACTTGAAAGAAAAGAGGTTATCTGATGAACTGTGATTAAGGAGGAATCTTTAACACATTGTTGAATCCTAGAAACAGCTCAACTCAGTGGCCTTGGCAGATGCCCTGTAAAATCAGAGCAGCCCTTAAAGTTGTTTGTTTTGACTGGACGCAAGCTTGTCTCCCATTGAGTAATCTGGAAAAAGGCATGTTACTCTGTGTAACATGTCACAATTGTTACACAAAGGGAGTTGGAATATTCTAATTATCTCTTTTTGCATGCTTCCATTTAGTGGTTGAACACATTTCCAGATTTAGTTGGTGTTACATTATGTAGTGCCTAAATTACTAAAGGAGACTCTATACTGTTGGAGAGGAAGGAATGCCAATCATCACATCAGACCATGCATTTGGTGGGGGGTAATGTCAACAAAATAAATCATAGTTGCTCTGAAAGAAAATCTGAGACTCTACACTGGCTGAAGTCCATGGATCTCATCGTCTGAATGATTAGCTTTGGTGTAATTGAAAAACTGTAAATGCTACAGATGTTTAATGGATCTCATCGGCTTCCTACACCAGGAAAGAGGAAGTATCCATTTTCTTATTTGTACACATTTAGCACCTACTTGGTTCTGTTTTGTAAACAATATGCCATTATTTGGCTAAAAATAAAAATTGAAAACATCAGAAGAGTTGGTAGAATTGAAAAACTCTAATTAAAAAAGAAGAAAGTTTGGTAAACGATTTTCCTCATTTTGCTTAGAAAAAACAAAGTTCAGTAGATTGTCTTTCAACTCCAGCTGCATAGCAACATCATCCTGAGTCGAACCACAAGCATTCTCATCAAACACCAATATTTATGTTGCTATAAGTTGTAACTACCCAACCTTGTATAAAGTCAGGTTTCCTATATCTACAAGCATGATTATTAAAGTAACCAACTTTGATATTTGTGAGATGCCCATTGGTTTGTTTCGTTTAACTGCTGCGAAAGTGGAAAATTATCAGCAGGTAACTTGGACTCGCAATTTTAGAAGAAGCTATGAGGAGCTTTCTCTGGGTTTTGAAAATGAAGTTGTTAAGGCACTTTCTGTAATGGGATCAGCTAAACTTATCTGATTATGCTGCCCCATTTTATGTCAGGGATTTGTCCATATCTTTCCTGATATACTTGATTGAAAAGTAAGACAAGCTATAACTTTTGCAGGTAGAACATGTGCTGGTGGACCGCTTGAGCCAATTTTTGTCGGTTGATTTACGGGATGTAAAGGTAACCATTTTTTGGCATTATTTAGAGCTCTCTTGTGGAAATTGCCTTCTATTGTGCTTTGTAGAACAGGGAGCTGTTATTAATGTTGCTAGATTCAGATGTTAGGTTTTGCTTATTATTTGATATAATATACTAATTTTTTGATCAAGTAATAAATTTTATAATATTTATGTTCTTATTTTGAAGGGTATTAATATACCTGCATACAAGGGGTATGCCAAAAGTAGAAACCTTAAGAAAAGAAAATGGTTTTCTACAAACACCATCCAATCATCTATACATACAGGAATCCTATGGTGACCACAGCGAAATACAAGATAAGGGGCTACTCGTATCCCTAATGAACTTTTTCTCTACTTTCTATTCTATGTGGCTTTCATTCCCCTGTGTGGCCAGAAAGCTTTTCAAAGTTTGTGGGGGATATCACGACCTAAATCTGAATGGTTCGTGACCGACACTTAGCGAACAACTATCCACTAATCGAACCTTGATTTACATTTCTGAAGAAATTGGCAGTCATTCATTTGTTTTTTTTTTTTTTGATGAAGTAATAATTCTCTTAATGTTTGGGCAAAGAAAGCCCCGTATACAAGCAGTATTCAAAACCTGCAAAAAGAGATGATTTTCTACAAATGTCATCCAATCTTCTATAGAAATTGGAATCCTATGGGTGCACCAAAAAGAAATAAGGGATAACATGCTGCTACTTAGCTGGAAAAAATTCGTTTCTACACCCTCAAAAGCTCTCCTATTTCTTTCCTTCCAAACAATCCACATGAGTGCAAGCGGCGCAAACTTCCATACCCTACTTCACCGTCTACCAATACTCTAGAAATAACCTCTTTCACTGTGCCGGGCATCACCCAACAGATACCAAATCACCTAAAAATCTCCTCCCATAATCTCTAAGCTACTGAACAATGAATGAGTAAATGATGACATCTTCACCCGAGCTCTTGCTCATAAAACACCAACTAACGTAATTGATTTTCCTTTTCCTCAAGTTCTCGGCCATCAAAATCACCCCTCTTGTTGCTAACCATTTCAAAAAACACACCTTTCACAGTACCTTTGGTGGCAGTTTGATATAATGAAAATCACATCCATAACATTGTGAACATATCCTTTATCCAAAAAACATTGTGAACATATCATAACTGGAGAAGAGTAGCAAGTGTAATCATCAATCCCATAACCCATACATATAGAGTAAATGGAGCATCCAACAAGATAGTTAATTGAAGTGGTATGCAGCTTAACTAGAAATATATGGTATAATAAAGGCCTAGCATAGCTTCTACGAAAAGGAGGTGCATGACTCACCACTGATACTAGAATAGGAGAGCCTGTGATCTTTATACAAAGATAATGGGGTGAGTCATCTGGACCCAGTAAGCATCCTCGGCCTGTTCCTATAAGTTGGGGCGAGTCTTTATGAAAATAATGCATGTCTGATGGAACTATATTCAAGCTGAACTGAATTGAATCAGATAGGTCATAGTGTCCGAGCGAAAAATTGTACTGGAACTGTGCATATGTTGATGAAACTCTGAGCAATAAACTGGAGAGAGGGAGTTTCGTTCAACACACTGACCTGTACTGGTATACAGTATGACTCCAACCTCGCAATGGAGCAGTACTGCAGTGAGACTGAGACTGAGACTGAGACTGAGACTACTATCAAGTATCTGAACTGGTCAACACAAGGAGCACAAGGAGCTTAACCGACGATAAACCTAGAATGCCTGTTGAATGAGCATCTACTTAAAGGACGTGGAATGCTGGCTAGGTTAACACCAAATAAACTGGAGAGAGGGGGTTTTGTTCAACACACTGACCTGCGCTTACCTCGCAATAGAGCAGTACTACAGTGAGACTGAGACTGAGACAACCTAGAATGCCGGTTGAATGAGCATCTACTTTAAGGACCTGGAATGCTGGCTAGGTGAACACCAAATGACCCACAACTATACGTGTGGTTCTTCGATGAGGCCCAAGACATGTCGAGTCATTTAGCCATCTGTTTGTTGAATATCTCACCCAGCCTAACTTTAGGTGTCAGTCTGTGACATGGACCTTGTTCTATGCTTGTGAGTGAGTTTTGACACGAAATTTTTTGTACTAGATGTTGCTGATGAGTCGTCCCTCATTTTGCAGGAATCTCGCCGCCGATTTGATAAAGCTTCATCCACTTATGACCAGGTAATGGAGATGTCTCGAAACAGGTGGAAACTGCCTTTTAAATGCTCAGAAGATTTCGTAAATCCATGTTGGGCCGATTGGAAGATAAAACTTCCAGTTCACTTTGTAATAATTTCACTGTTGAGTTGTTAAACTGGCAGGCTCGTGAAAAGTTTGCTTCTCTAAAGAAAAATGCACGGGATGAAGTTGTTGCTGAAATGGAAGAAGTAAGCCCTTTTCCTGAAAAAGTTATATTTGTGGATTTTCATTTGTATATCTCCCATAAACTTGATAATGTGTATCCTCAACGCAGACTAATACATGTTGTAAATGTTACTGAAGAAAGGTGATTGGCAGCCTGATTATTATGCGTCCAAAATAAAATTATGTCTAAACGAATCTCTCAACTTGGTTGGAGATTGTTTTTGTTTCACCTTGAGGAAAAAAAATTAGGGATCAAAAGTTGATAGAAGAAATTCTGAAAGAATTCACCCTTATTTTGCTGAATTGTTATGGAAGATGGAAGAATACCTCTGTCCAATTATGTCTTCCATATTGCTTCCATTTACAATATAGAAATTGTCTTCTTTGTAAATGGCTTTGCATAGCCTGAGTGTATTGGTTCCTTTCAAAATATTAAATTGTTACCATTCTCCCAAAAAAAAAAAAAAAAATAGAAATTGTCAGGGCATAACATGGGAGCAGGATGAGAAACTCATTCGATCATTATTTTGGTGAACCACATCATCCATATTGCTACAACTAATTTCAATGGCAGGATATTAAACTAGCAACTGGGATGAGAAATTCAACCTCAAGATTTGGGTAAACACACACACACACCCCCCCCCCTCCCCCCCCCCCCCCCTTTTTTTTTTTTTTTTTTTTTTTTTTAAACAAAAATTAAGTTTTTTACCTGTTTAGATAAAGCTTGCCTAGGCAACTTATTAGTAGCCATTTGCATGAAGCATTTTATTGTATCCCTTCTGTTGATGCTAATGATATTCTATTCAGGTTTTAATGAAATATAACTTTCTGTATTCCCTTTGTTTGGAAGGGATCCAACTTTTTTTTTTTTATGTACTCCTTATATACGGGCATTTGGTATTACCCTTCATTTGTTCTTCTTGTTAAAAGAAATTGTAGTAGCACTTACCTGACAAGAAGCATGTTCAACCTGTGAGCAGTCAACTGTGAATGGACATTTTACCATGCTTAATTAAGTAGACTGAGGATTGTTAGTTTGTTACTGTGACAGGACCTGCATAACTCGAAGTCTGCTTTTGAGAGGAGCCGTTTCAATCTAGTATGTGTAGTGCATAGTATCTATTGTACACTTTTAGCAAAAGTTTCCTGCCTCTGGGTTCTAATTTTTAGCCTTGCTGGCCTCAAGGATTTCAGGTAAATGCTCTCACGAATGTTGAAGCCAAAAAGAAGTATGAGTTCTTAGAATCCTTTAGTGCTATTATGGATGCACATCTGAGATATCACAAGCTGGTAATTTTTTTATTTTCTCTTTAATGCTATATTTTTGCCATTAAGCTAACAAATTTCAGTGCTTGTTTCTTGTAGGGTTATGACTTATTGAGCCAAATGGAGCCGTTTATCCATCAGGTACCCCATTATATAAGTTATTTTTTTCCCTTTGTTATGATTTAGTAGC